>JAUIMM010000198.1:0-5777500 GCA_031769625.1 Taudactylus pleione
TCTCTCTGGGAGTGAGACTAAACCTGTTTAGGATTCAGACAAATTCAATTGTGTAGATCAATGCCTGGGTTATATTACAATTGCCACAACTATACTTGTCTATATACAGGATTCCCATTTGTATGTAAAACACTCACAGTATTCTGGTGTATTGTGTATTCTTTTACTTTTCTCAGGAGGCTGTTTTTCTAGTTGTTTTTTTGGTATTTCTCTATGCAAGTTGTACCCAGAATGGGCCTGTCATGGCTTCTAAAAAGATTATCAAAAACATTGCCATCTGTGCTTAGCTCGTGAGATGTAACTTAAATGGCGCTTGTCGCAAAATGGCGTCTTGCAGATTCTATTTTTAAGATGGAGTCTAGCTGCCATTTGCAAGATGGCATCGTGCACGCTAATTTTTACGCTGATTCAGTCTCAGCCACTAATCCAGCTTTGACAGGGCCATCCGCCAGAGGAAGCAAGTAGGAGATATCTGTGATACTAGTGTATGAGGACAGCGGGCCATTCCGCAAGAGGAAGGTAAGTAGGAGATATCTGTATAACTATTGTATGGGGACAGCGGGCCATTCCGCCAGAGGAAGCAAGTAGGAGATATCTGTGATACTAGTGTATGAGGACAGCGGGCCATTCCGCCAGAGGAAGGTAAGTAGGAGATATCTGTGATACTAGTGTATGGGGACAGCGGGCCATTCCACCAGAGGAAGCAAGTAGGAGATATCTGTGATACTAGTGTATGAGGGACAGCGGGCCATTCTGCCAGAGGAAGCAAGTAGGAGATATCTGTGATACTAGTGTATGGGGACAGAGGGCCATTCCGCCAGCGGAAGGTAAGTAGGAGATATCTGTGATATTTCCTGCTTTATCTTCGTGATGAATGCCCAATAACTTAATTTGTACATATGAAGGTGAAAACGTGCATTTAAATTAAGTGATGATGAATGGGCCCATATGGGATGTAGAACGGAGATACATAAAGAGCTGTGATATAGAGCTGCAGAATAGACATAGATAAAGAGATGAAGAGCTGTGATAAGTAGCTGCGGAGCTGTGATATAGTAAATAGAAGCGGAGTGTGATAAATAAGAGAGGCAGAGATATAGATTTTATATATATATATATAAATTTAGTAAACCCCTATGAGTGGAGCGGCAGAGTGAGGAGCAGCTCTGAGTAACACTTGTAAAGCGCAGTAACTGCATATGAGCGAGTCTATGCCTAGTGCCTGTAAATCAGTGACAGCCTGATTAATGAAGGGGAATACAGGACATACTTGTCTACTGTTGAGAAAGCATTTCAGGGAGATTGTGAGAGTAGCACCGATGAGCGTGACGGTAAAGTGGGCGTGTCCTGCTACATCTGAGAGGTGTGTCATAAACCTGACTTGCATCCAAATCCAAAGCAGTTAAGCTAGCTACACACTATACAATTATAGGGCCAATTTGCCAATAATTGGGTAAATCTGTCTGATTTATTATATTGGGGGTAATTCAATTCAACGCGGATGTTTGGTTTAGCATATTTTCACAGCAGATCTGCGTGTGTAATCGCAGCTGCGATCCATAGTGAATCAGGCCCTTTGTGCCTATAACCAATGCAGGGAAAAGGCACAGATTATACAATTTAGAAAAAAAATAAATCAGAGATGTTTACATTCAAATATGTAACAGCTACATAATGGGGGTAAGATGTCATCAGGGAGATTACCATACTTTCCAGGGAGTCAGGGAGATCGCCCCTGTGTCAGGGAGATCGCCCCTGTGTCAGGGAGATCGCCCCTGTGTCAGGGAGATCGCCCCTGTGTCAGGGAGATCGCCCCTGTGTCAGGGAGATCGCCCCTGTGTCAGGGAGATCGCCCCTGTGTCAGGGGGTCAGGGAGATCGCCCCTGTGTCAGGGGGGGGTCAAGGGGATCGCTCCTGTGTCAGGGAATCAGGGAGATCGCTCCTGTGTCAGGGGGGGCGGGTCAGGGAGATCGCTCCTGTGTCAGGGGGGGGCGGGTCAGGGAGATCGCTCCTGTGTCAGGAAATGTCCATGACAAATCAGGGAGAGTTGGCAAGTATAATATAGTACTGTATGTTTGAAATGACCGAAACTAGCACAGATGTGTATATCATCATCACCTAAGTACTGTACAGTAGTGGAGACAGATGTAGATATTTTTTCCTGTGCTGGAGGAGACATTTAATAAAGAAAAAATATTTGAAGGTGTTTTTGCCAAAACTAAAACATGAAGATTTAGAACCAAAACACAGTGGTCTGCGCCCATCTCTAGTTATAGAGGGGTTTAGCTGCTTCCAACCAGAGTGCTTTTCCCACACACTGAGCAATCAGAGCAAATTGGATTTAGAAGCACAGTGTTTCATACAGGGGGACTACAGGTCACTGTGGGCTCTGGACGCCGGAGCGTGCTGACACTTGTGGTTCCTCAGAGTCCACATGCCCTGGTAGCTAATGGGTCTATTGGAAATTGCATTCCTACGAGTGGAAGCATATCCAAACATGTTAGGCATGACAGCACTTGCTGGGACCTGTATCTCTTGGACACTCGAGGCTCTAGTGCTGGATGTATTTGAGGTGTGGGGGCGGGGGGGTGTCACTTTTTTTGCATTTAGCACACTGCATACAAGCCCTTGAACGTTTTATTGTGCTGCATGCTCTCAACATCTGGAAAAAGAACATACTCAGTCCACGAGGCTATACTGCCATCTAGTGGCCACGCCTTAAAATAGAACATTAACAAACAAAACAAAACATGTTGTTTATATCAATGTTTGTGCAGGACAGTAACATCGGTTCACTCAGATTATAGTTTTACTAACATTAGTATTATAATAAATATTCATGTTTTTTTTTTGCTGTGTTTGAATAATGCTTTATCTGTTGATTAACAGAACACCAAGGGAGGAGCCCACTATCACAAAACTAGTCCCTATTCTCCAAGACACGCTGCTGTAGAAGAGTCTGCTTTATAAACACAAATGCACCCAAATACCTAAAGCTGGGGACACATTATCCAATTATTGGGCCGATCAGCCCATAAATGGCTGATCGGCCCTGATAACTGCATAGGTGCGTATGCAGGAGCATTAGCCAATAAACGGCTGATCGGCCTGATAACTGCATAGGTGCGTATGCAGGAGCATTAGCCAATAAACGGCTTGATCGGCCCTGATAACTGCATAGGTGCGTATGCAGGAGCATTAGCCAATAAACGGCTTCAAACAATCCTGCAACGGTCAAATAGGGAGGATGATATTAAGTATGCTGCACACGCTCTCTCATTCCCGAAGCCATTGGATCGTCTAGTACAGAGGTTCTCAAACTCGATCCTCAGGACCCCACACGTTCACGTCTTTCCAGGTCACCCAGCAGGTGCTCAGGTGTATTTATTACTCACTGATACATTTTAAACGTTCCACTGGTGGAGCCAATTATGTTATTTGTGATCTGTGAGTAGACCTGGAAAACATGCACTGTTTGGGGTCCTGAGGACAGAGTTTGAGAACCTGTGGTCTAATACACATGTTCTCAAACTCGATCCCCAAATGGTACATGTTCTCCTCACAGAATCACAGGTGAAATAATTAGCTCCATCTGTGGATCATTGAAAATGTGTCAGTGAGTAATCAAAAGTGAAATTATATCCACCTGTAGATCTTTTAAAATGTGTCAGTGAGTTAAGACTACACCTGTGCGCCTGCTGGGTGACCTGGAAAACGTGATCTGTGTGGGGTCCTGAGGACAGAGTTGAGAACCACTGATCTATGCAATCAGGCTCTGACTGAACACATCAAACTCTGTGGCAGATGTATGAAGCTCTGGAAATTGATAAAGTGGAGAGTGATAAACGAGCAGCCACTCAGCTCCTAACTGTCACGTTACAGGCTGTGTTTGAAAAATGACAGTTGGGAGCTGACTGGTTGGTAGTTTATCACACGCCACTTTATAACTTCCAGAGCTTCAAACATCGGTGTGAAGAGCAAATAGTTCCTATATGGAAGCATACGGGAAACACTGAAAGGCGTACTGATTGCGCAAAATACTAGAAGAGAGAGAAAAAAAAGAGAGAGAGAGAAAAAAAAAAGAGAGAGAGAGAGGAAAAAAGAGAGAGAGAAAAAAGAGAGAGAGAGAGAAAAAGAGAGAGAGAGAGAAAAAGAGAGAGAGAGAGAAAAGAGAGAGAGAGAGAAAAGAGAGAGAGAGAGGAGAAAAAGAGAGAGAGAGAGAAAAAGAGAGAGAAAGAGAAAGAGAAAAGAGAGAGAAAAAGAGAGGGAAAAAGAGAGAAAAAGAGAGAGAAAAAGAGAGAAAAAGAGAGGGGAAGAAAAAGAGAGAAAAAGAGGAAAAGAGAGAGAAAAAGAGAGAAAAAGAGAGAAAAAGAGAGAAAAAGAGAGGAGAAGAAAGAGAGAAAAAGAGAGAAAAAGAGAGAAAAAGACGAGAAAAAGAGAGGGAGAAAAAGAGAGAAAAAGAGAGAAGGAAAAGAGAGAAAAAGAAAAAGCGAGAGAAAGAAAAAGCGAGAAAGAGAGAGAAAAAGAGAGAGAGAAAAAGAGATATATATATATCAAAACAAAAAACACTTGGTGTGTAATTTAATAGCACCAGGCCCAGGTGACTCAGCCCATGGTCAATTGAATCTATCCTAAAAGGTTTAAGATTAGCAAGCAGTAGAATTATATTAGGGGCTCTGGGCATTGTTTGACCACCTGTAAGTACAGGCCTTAAGACAGCTGTGTAACCAGTTGTGGGGTACCAGGGGCAGTAGGTGTATGTGCATCCAAGACCAATATCACGTTGCAAATAACAAAAAGATCAAGGGAAGGTGGAGGCAGAATTAATAGAATACAAAATTATAACATGGCAATGTGGCTGACAATCGGGGGGCGGCTCAAGGAGAGGGCTGGCAGGTCTAACGCCCGGGGAGCTGCAGCCTAGGGTCACAGCAGCAGTCACCCCGCCGATGCCATCTGGTGGCTTAGCCGCAAGTCAATAATTGACTGCTAGTTCATGCCCACCTACCACCACTGGGATATGTCCGGTCTCCTCCCAGAATTCAAGAGGAGCGCAGTGAGGGGGGAGAGCCTGGAGAGGAGCTGCTCAGCCACACCATGGCAGGCCTCGCTCTCCGCGTTCTTCAGCCTGACCACTCACTGCATTGGGGGACTGTTTCAATAAACCTAGGTTTGAAGACAGATGCACTATGACGACAAATGCGGACAAACCCCTGAAAAAGAGGTATTTTCAAAAGGTTTGACTGCATTTCCCATATGCACCGGAAAGTAAAAGTTTTCCAGAGCTTGGATTCGATATGAATCACCATCTATAGATGACGTTGCCTAATAGAAGCTTATGGGCTTCTTTCTGGAGTCCCCCCCCCCCCCCCAGAGAGGGATTCAATAGAATTTACTTCCAGGCTCCCCCGGGCATGTGCAGAGGGACTCCCGGGTCCTAAACACTGCAAAAGGATATCACTTATCAGAAGAGCTGTCCTTTGTTTATCAGGGATGGGGAACCTCAGGCCAGGGGGCCGTATAAGGCCCTCGGAATAATTTGCCTAAAATGGCACCCTGCACCCAGAATCTATGCAGCGGTGCCACCTGGAGCATCCATAGGATACTTCAGATGGTTACACCGCTGCCCTTACAGCTCCCCGGGGCATACTGAGATTCCTCCGGGCATTGTTGTAATCACCAGTGATGGTGACCCCCACCCCCATTTGACATCACATGGAGGGGGCGTGGCCTGCACCATGCCAGCAAATAATGTTATATCTATCAAAATGGCCCTCGGCAGAAAAAAAGGTTCCCCATCCCTGGTTTAAATGATCATGCATACGGCGTTGCTAAACACCGGCACGCATGCAATCATTGGCTGGAGGCATCCCGCCCAGAGGCAGTGTTCCTGTTTGCCTGTGATGATATAGCCTAGATCTCCTCTATATTCATCCCCGTCTGCCTACCATGCACAGTGAGACAGCCAATGCCCGATGATCTGAATGATGTGGTTTATTTCTGGCAGTGTCACAGCAGCCGTTAGTGAGGTGGATAGACGGCCATGCACTGGTGCTCATCTTCCAACATGCCCGAAAATAATCAGGTCACAGCTTGTGTATATTTTGGAGGTAATAGCCAAATATAGCAAATAACATTGCAGTGTGAGATACCCACCATTATCTGTAGAAAGAGGGGACTGTGTACTGGATATGGGAAAAGAAAAAAAAAATAAATTACCGAAAGTTAGATTATCATAAATTATATATAATTACAGCTGTCACAGTCATGCAACTTTACATTATACAGCAACTGTATGCTTGGGCTGGACAGGAAGGTGCGTATTATACCAGATTAGGCAAAATAGATTCACGACAATAAGAAAAGTGTTACTTAATGGTTCCCACTGAATCGGGTTTCCCGATCCGTTAAACACACACACGAGACAAAGTAAGAAATTCTTTATAAAATTTTCTCATGAGTGCGGTTAATTTATAATAAACGTTATTGGGCAACTTCCAGACCAGCCGTGTGGGGCTTTACATATCCTAATGTATTGTACACTTTCCATTTCCTATTTGATGAACAGTACAGTGCATCCCTATAGTACTTTTACAAATGTTACAGTTCCAGGACCTTGGATGAAATTGAATGATTAAAATTTGTTAAAAACAATAAAAAAAAAAACCTACATAAAATTCTCAATTAAACCTCATTATTAAAAATTGACCCCACGGCAACAGATGATCATCTCCAGACCGAATTGTGAAAAACCTGTCTGAACGCTACACAGGTAGGATGCTTACATACATATGTGCCTGTTGAAAGAAGAAAAGGGGTAAAAAAAAATGGATCAATTTTGGAGTAGGTCAACAAATGCAGCCTCAAGGTGACATGGTGCAGGGAATCGGTATGATTTACCGCTGGACCCATGCCTGGCGGTTGGAATCCCGACAGTGGCATCCCGGCAGAAGAGGAAATCCCGATCATCCTAAGGTAAGAATTAACTAACCTATTTCTACTCCTTAACCCTCCCTTAGGGGTGCCTAACCCTAGTCCCCGCTGCCTAACCCCAAGTCCCCCCCAGGGGAGCCCAACGCTGACCCCCCCCCCCCCCCCCCATTCTTCCCCTAGCCAAAACCTAACCTCCCAGGGGGTGCCTAACCCTAAATACCCCCCGGGAACCCTAAACTTAACCCTTCCCCCCCTCCCACAGCTATCCGCGCTCAGCGTCCCCTCGATCGGGATGCCGGGCATCGGGCTCCCGGCGTATGTCTAATGACAGGCGTCGGCATATTGACGCCTGCCTTTAGACCCTTGCCGGGCTATGACAGTCGGGATGCCGGCTGTCGGGATTAGGTCCGCCGGCTTCCCGACTGCATATCTGGTGCAGTGGTCTGGTGACTGGACAAAGGCTCAGAAATAACTAACAGACATCTTCATTCATGTATAGGCCAACGACTGACCTGTGGGTTACTGATCATTCTGCTGTAAAATTAGATCTTTTCAAGTCCATAAAAAAATAATTACATAGAAAAAAAATAAAACACACCCCACCCTAAATAATTTCAGGAGAAGCACACCAGCATTTAGCTGTATCTGCAATACACTGTTCCCTACAAACCCAAAGTGACAGAAGCGATAGACACCATAATCTCATGTACTAAGTCTTGGAGAACGATAAATTAGTCCTTTATCTCCATCCACTTGTTGCGTATGATAAAACTCATTGGGCGGAATTCAATCGATCTTGCGGCCCGCATCTCCCGTCTAAAAGTGACAGGAGATCGCGGACCGCTATTCAATTGTGCCAGAATTTCACGCTGATCGCGCCCATAGAGGTCAGGTTTAACCGCGTAAAGCAGCTAAACCTGACCAACGTGCTGGGCGCGATCGCGAAAAGTGATATTTGGCCGCCCAAACATGTCACTTTTCGCACATTTCAGCTCTCATCCCCCAGGGGCTGCGAGCTGAAGTGTAGCTCTTGGCAGCTGATCGCGCCCGACAGGAGCAAGAATAGAATAGCTCCGTCGGGCGCGATAGGGGCTGGGGAGAATTGCATTCCGCCCATTGATCAAGTGATGAAACTTGTTGCCTATGATAGATGGTGCTCCAGCCAATCAGCTCCCGTCATTTTTCAAACAGATGACAGTTGGGAGCAGATTGGCTGGAGCCCCATTTACTTGCTGCGTATGATAAATCTCTTTGATAAACAGGCCCCAAAGTACCAAAACAAATCAGCTCCTAACAGTCATGTTACAGGCGGTTTGAAAAAAAATGGAGCTGATTGGTTGGTGCTTTATCTCCCTCCAAGGCTTAGTACATAGACTGCTATATTCTGTACAGGACGCACAAATATTGTAAATCAGAAGATATGCACAGTAACAAGTGAAACAAGAAATAAACAGGATTGTAGACTATGTTTTGAAAACACTACAACCTGGACAGAGACATTTTACCGGAAGTGTTGACTTTCGGCTTTCAAGGTCACAAGGCCAAATTAAAATAAATTAAAAAAATAAATAAATAAAGGCCACGTGGGCTAAGAGAGCACTCAGAAGTCATAAAAAAAATATATAAATATTATTTTGAACATTTAAAACAATTTTCTTTTTTTTTGTGACAGGCCCTTTAACATGCAACGGATATGCGCACCACAGACCAACAGCTTAGGCCAGTTTGACCGTATGTTGCCAAAACAACAGAGAACTTCTTTGCACGGTTATTAGCCAGATGCAAAAGTACAGAAGACCAATCACAAACCCTCTCGAATTACTGAACATTTAAACCCCAGCTACCACTGTACTTGCAATGCCCGGAAAAAAAAAAGGGGGTTAAATCATGTGCCCCCTCCCTTACATATAACAGAGTGGGGGGAAGGAGGAGACCAGATCCTGTGTATTTTACCCCCTCCCTCCTCCTCCAATCCACAATGCTCATTTCCATTTGACTAGGTGGTGTACAGAGGGAAAACACTGCAGGAGTTAGGGAACACAAAAGGGATTAAATGTGTGCATCTGACTTGGCAGTAAAGGGTAAAGTGTGATAAACAAGCCTGAAGGCTGTGGGGGGAGGGGGGGGGGGTCAGTCTCTCTCTACACACACACACACACACACACACACACACACACACACGGCCTGGTCCAATAGCCCCACTCCTCCTGACATTAGCTTAAGTAGGGGGTCTGAGCAAAGAAGAGACTGGTCAGTTGTGCTATTTGCATATAATTTGGGTGGGGGTAGAGTGGCAGAGAGCAGTGGGGGCATTCCGCTGGTTGCTGTAGGACAGATGTTTGTTGTACGTCCTGGCACTAGAAGTAACTTAGACAATATCCTGCAGCAGGGGAGGAGGTAGAGCTTCAACCACAAAAAGCTGTTTCTCCAGTTAATGGCAAATCCCCTCCCCCATTCACTTAACTATTTCCCTCCAGGCACCCAAAGAATATCGAGGGGCCGTGAAGATGAATACCCCCCCCTCCCCTCATTTGCTTGTATACATCTCTGTATTATTAGACAAAAGTAAAACTATTCCACAAACTTAAAGAGTTGTTCCGCCTCTAGGGACTGCTGCACAAAATGATATTGTACTCCTGCCCCCCGGCCACCACACATGGGCTGTATAACTAGACTTTGCCAGTTGTGTTCACTTAATAGTCCTCAACTAAAATTACTTTGTTTTTACTTTTTTTTCCTACTTAAAAAACCCCCAAAACACTAAAGAGAAAAATATTTTCAACGTGATTCATCTTACTGAATAAAACATGAATTACCTTCCTCGTCTCACATAGGACCAACCTAAAAGAAGCACTGGGAGACAATAGCTTGTTAATAATGCTGTTCCGACTACTGCGGAGAGTAAACATGGGATGAATGGCAGCCCCCACTTAGCGTATACAAACTAAGGGGAGCAGCAGCTGAGGTTTAATGCACTGAAGAATTTGGGGGGGGGGGGGGGGTATATATTAATTTACATTTTCCATGCTAGGTTTACCTTTTTATATTGTAAAGCGAATGAAGCAGACTTATCACGTTATTGGTTGATTTAGTTGAAGTTTCATAAATATGTCCCTTAATAACCAAAGAACTTATATTCTATGCAATAGGCTACCAGTCTGTACATGTGGTTAACGATGGCAGCGGCTGCTCTCTTGCCATATCTATACTGATCCATAAAAAAATAATATAAAGAGTGTCTTTTGCTGTAATGGTCTCTCAGTATCATATGTAAAGACAGGGCACCAATTCTTCATCCCTGTAATGCATTCCGGCATTTGTCTAATACTACATGCGATACCCTGAGCGTGGCGTGTTCGGCTACAATTATCTAAAAGATAAGCAACATATGCCCAATGGCGTGGTAGTTCGAAGAATATCAAATTTATTGGTAGAAATAGCATCACATTTATGGATTAAAAAGTCCCTTGGAGAGAAAAAAAAAAAAAAGATGTGGGGTTTGATAGAATTTTGGCATAATGCAGTGAGCAACACGAGTTAAATTGAATGTGTGTCTATGCATTATGTAGGGAGATGTACTAAACCTTGTACAGTGATAAAGTGGAGAGATAAAGTACCAACCAATCAGCTCCTGTCACGTTACATGCTGTGTTTAAAAAAAAAAAAAATGACAGTTATGCTGGGTACGCACTGGCCGATATATTGGTCGATCAATTGATCAGCCAATATATCTACTGGCCGTTGGCCAGTGCGTACAGGCGATATGTCTGTGAAGCGCGTCGTTCACAGACATATCGCATTGGCTGTGCTGCACAGCCGGTGGATAGATATGTCTGCAGATATATCTGTCCAGCGGCAAGTGTGTACGGGGGCGGTCTGCACACAGCGGCAACTGCGGAGAAGGGGGCGGCTCCGTCCCCGATCCACCTCCCTGCCAGCGGGACCCGCGGCTGCCGGATAGAGGATGGCCGTTCACCGTGTATGAACGACCATCATCTCTAAGATATCTGCAGATCGCTCGATTCGCAGATATATCCTTCAGGTGTGTACCCACCTTTAGGAGCAAAATGATTCATACTTTACCTCTCTGCCCATCCTCTCCAAGGATTAGTACATCTTCCCCCAATGATTTTCCTCAGGTACGATTTTGTTATCAGACATCTTGTGGAAGCCACCCATTTGTAGGATACAAAAAACAGTTTCAAAGTCATTAATTGGAAGGAGGTCTGGTGCCCAGAGGAAAATAAAATCTTCAGTTAGTTCATTTGGCCGCAAAATCTATTCAAGAGATTCAGGAGTATATTTACATAGTTGTCTGATTTTGAATACATCACTATTGGTATTTTAAGTCCTCTAAGCCTCTTTGCAAAATGATCTTTAGTAAATATACCTTTATGACTTCTTGAAAGTTTTATATATTAAGTGGTTATTATTATAAGTGTCTATGTGGAACTTGAGCATGTTGTGCATTGTACTGTACAAAACTTCCCACTGTAAACAGATGAAAACATCTAGATTGTAAATGTATTATTAAACAACCAAACACAGGCGTTATATTCAACAAACACAAGTTTGGTTTATTAGATCATGGCACAATTAGTAGCAATAGAAAAAAATAAGTTAATGATGTATTAAAAAAAGTTACAGGGGAAAAAAAAAAAAAAAGTTTTTACACATAATAAATAAAAAAAAACCCTACAATCGCTGCCAACACAGAACAACATTTCAGGATTTATATTATTCTCTTCCACATTTTAAGTTTAGGTCTTTAGGTTAACAGGCAAACAGAACAAGAAAAACAACTTTACAAATAAATTAAAATAAGATTAATATTTGGTCTCACTCAATTGTGGCAAAATTGGGAAGGAACGAAAAGCTTCCCAGAAGCCCTCGCTCACAATGCAACCCACCCACAAAAGTCACCCCCACCCCCCTCCATTAGACCATTAGTCTGTAAGCACTTCGGGATAGCATAAAAGATAAAACAAGAGAGTTACAAAGGAGTTCGGTTCCTAGCTATCAGGCACGCATTCCTGGTCCCGATCATTTTGCATGTACTTTTCTACATTGAGATTGTAGGTAACTACTCCAGTTTCGCCATAGAAGTCTTTCAAGGACCCAAGTTCTGTACATGCTGCAGTATTTTAGGATCCACTAGATCCTCCATTACATTTTAGCTGCCTTATTTCCTGTGCATCCAACACGGAACATAGAGCTACGCAAGGGGGCGGCTCCATTCAATTCAGTCCCACCCACCGCGCCATCAGATGCGATGGTCTATAATAGTGTCTACATATGCATTGACAGACTAATGCCTAGAGTTAAATAATTGCAGCTTAAACCCCAAACCCTCAATTAAAACACTATGCAACATAACACTGGATAAAACAAACTTTTTTCTTTTGGTCAATCGTACATTAATGGGTTCAGCTCCCAAACACTGCAAAGTAGAGGTTCAGCCTGGACTCCAAAACACACATAGATCCATCGAAACTCTCCATGATCGCAGAGGCTCCTTGCTTCCATAAGCAATACCAATGCTGAGTAACCTACACTAGATGCCATTAGAGAATACGTATAATTTATCCACAACTCTCCCCGGAAGGGATCAGGTAATCAACAGTGCAAGTAGGAGGTTCACATACACACACCAAATGGAGATATGCCAAACCCATCACTCGACACGGAGGGAATGTCTCCAAAACGTAGGGTTCAATAACCCTTCCCCAAAATCTCAAATATGAGAATACCGAGTACATAGAACTTTCTTCTTATAAAACTAGAGTACTCCAAGCTATCTGAACCTCCCGGCAATGTAAAAATATCAATTAGAACAAAAAAACTGGCTATACACACATAGAAAAATAGTTCTCTGTATTACAAGAGGCCTAGCCAGATACTCTGCTCTGAAACTTTGTATTTTAGAATCAAGGCAGATAGAAATCTAGAACAAAAATTGCTCATCTAAGAGTTATAAAATAAGGTATAAAAAACAGGTCACGTTAAGCTTTCAGGCGCTGTAAAGGCGTTAATAAAATAGAGTATTTAGTAAGCCCATTCATCAGAGCTTTTTTTATGCCTCTAACGGCAGGGTGGCTTGGCACTGATTGGGTTAATATATGTGCAATGCCTAAAGGAACTTGGACCTTCAAACTTGTTAACTAAATTCAGATGGGCCACCGGCAGCCTGCAATACCTACAAAACACATTTTAAACTCGCAAACGGTGCAGAATTACTCTCGCTTTGCCGACTTCCGCAGTCATTTACAAAAAACTTAAATTTCTTTTCAAAACAGGAGGTACAATAACAATCCATGGTGTAGATTCCATATTCCACTTAGAAGTTAAGGAACAAGTTTGGAGAATTAAACCCAATTAGTTTAGGCAGTAATAAGTTAGGAATCAGGTCCTTGTACAGTCCAACAAAGAAATAAAAAAAAAGAAAATATATTATTACAAATCATTAATACGCCACAACAGGCTTAGGACTGCTGCTCCAGCCCGAGTACTCAATCCCTACGGACAGTCAACCTGGTACTTGAGAAGAAAGCAGCGTGGGGTGGAGAGAGCAACAGACAGAACATCTCAGTCTGCAAGAAAGC
The DNA here is from genome assembly GCA_031769625.1 of Taudactylus pleione. NCBI lineage: Eukaryota > Metazoa > Chordata > Amphibia > Anura > Myobatrachidae > Taudactylus > Taudactylus pleione. The sequence continues at coordinate 13,536 of JAUIMM010000198.1, forward strand.
TGAATATAGGGAGACGCTTGGCTTCCTGCGAGTTGCCACAGCCGGGCAGAGATTCTTCCTCGTCCTCCTGCTGCGTCAAGGAATCCCATCGCTCCGCTACCTTAGGGTCCCCTCGCTTCCAGGGAGAAAGCTGGAGTTGCAGACTACTAGTCACCGGGTTCTGCATAGTTGGGCGAGGAGGAGACAATGATGGCCCATATAAGGACAGGGCAAGGGTGGCAGGAGGGGAGATGGGCGAAGGAGGTCCAACGCTGGCAAAAGGATTGGATGTGGGAGTCACTGGGCTGGAAGGAGAGAAAGGAGACAGGGAAGCGAGTGAAGAGGCAAGCGAAGAGGAGAAAAGGGAGAGTGAAGAAGAAGATGACGAAGAGGGTATCCCCGAGCAGCTAATACTATGTCTCAGGAGAGGCGGGCGCTGCCCCCTAACACCACAGCTGAATCTCTGCTCTTCGGCGTTGTGGATAAAGTGACAGCGGGAGCCGTACGGGCAGAAGCCGATGGTGTGGTAAGTCCTGCACAGCTCCGTCTTGTACTTCGGATGGCGGTTCAGACCCCTGAGCTCCCCTGTCCCGTGCGCAAACTGACACTTGGAGCCGTATTTGCAAGAGCCGCTCTCGTGGAAAGTGCGGCACAGCTCAGTCTTGTAGCGGGAGGATGACGATCTGGAAGTGACCGGGGACTTTTTACTCTCCTCGATCATGCTGACAGAGCGCTCCGCTTGGAAAGGGATGTGACGTAGCGGGTTTGAAGCGGGCAGCTCCGAATCGCGGTTCCATGGACTTTGTAGAGGCCAAGCAGTGGAATCCAGCAAGTTCTCTGTGCTCTGAGTGCTGTCGTTGAGGTTGACCGGACAGGAGGAGTGGGTGTTCGGCTGTTCCTCATGGGGACCCTTTAAGTTTACCCCTGCCAGCAGGGATACAAAACTCTGTAAAAGAGGGGAAGGGGGGGGGGGGGGGGGGGAGAAAGGGGGCAAGAGATTAAGATGTTTCTCCAATATCATGATTTAACAAACACACACTTTCCTAACAAATGCCTTCTACCTTTTTAGTGTGCAGCAAAAGTCTCAGCCAAACTAGTTCCACCCACAGGTGTGATCAAATGCCAGACACTTTCTGCAGCAAACCCACCATCATTCATACATAGACAACACCAGAATATTCAATAAGATGGCTATTGGCCCGATTCATAGATTTACACAATGCAGATATTTACGCAGTTGAGCGATTATCGGCTGACTGTGCATTCGTCACCAACGCCCTGCGCACACGCTAAGGGACCTTAGCGATGCCGCTCACAGTGGGGACTTCTTTGCAAAGTGACTGACATTTTTTGGGGGAGGTTACGGGGAGCAGCGGCAAAGACGCAGGAGCGTGGTGGCTGTTTTTGGGGCCTGTCTCAGCATACTAATGCAATTCCGCCTGCAGAAAACTTGGTGCCAGGGACTTGATTACTGCGGCTATTCTGCGTGACCCTAGGATTACTCCGTCGATCCAAGGGCCTGCGACCACCGCGGCGTGCTTGTACACACTTGCTCGGACCTGTGAAGCCGGCTACATGCATTAGCATATCCTCGCGCCGCGGCTGGAAATGCATCGGCGTACATCTGTGAATCTGGCCCTATGTTTGTTAGGGGGGTCACAGGCTTTTGAAAGAGTCAAAATATAGCACAAGTTAAATTCCAACCTTATACACAACCCACCAGTCAAAGTGCCACAAAAAGGTGCTGAAACCACAGTCACAATTTTGGGTTAAAAAGAAGAGTACACAAACTTGCACAAAAAGTTATCTACAGAAAATATACAGAGACAACTCAGCATAACACAATATAGGGTGTAAATACAGCACATGTGCACGCCATACAACTCAGCAGCAAGGCACATACAGAGGCAATGCAGCAGCCCAGCCAGCCAACACGACCGCCAAAGCCAGCCATGCACCCCACAGCCAGCCATGCACCCCACGTGCCCACAGCCAGCCATGCACCCCACGTGCCCACAGCCAGCCATGCACCCCACGTGCCATCACCCTTGCTCCCCACAACCAGCCAAGCACCCACACGCAGTCACCCTTGCACCCTGCTTGCCCAGCCACCCTTGCACCCCACAACCAGCCAAGCACCCCGCATGCACACAGTCACCCTTGCACCCCACACGCAGTCACCCTTGCACCCTACATGCACACGCACACAGCCACCCTTGCACCGCACCTGCACAGCCACCCTTGCACCCCACATGCACACAGCCTCCCTTGCACCCCACATGCGCAGTCATCCTTGCACCCCACATGCACACAGCCACCCTTGCACCCCACATGCACACAGCCACCCTTGCACCCCACATGCACACGCACACAGCCACCCTTGCACCCCACATGCACACGCACACAGCCACCTTTGCAGCCCTGGCCTGAACCCCACATGCGCACAGCCAGACATGCACCAAACTGCACATATAGACCATAAATGCCATCTTAATAGAAGGAGCGGTTACCTTAGACAGATCCGTGTCCAGCTCCGGGAAGGGGCTGAGCAGGCTGGAAGGCATGTCCGTATATCCTGCCGGCATGGGTGGGCTGGAAGTCCCAACTTCTGCTTCCACCTCGTGCTCTACAAAAGTGGAATGTTTGTAAGCGGGGCAGATGGTGATCCCCGTAGCCACGCCCCTCGTCAGGACCACGCCCACCCCACACTGCAGGGCTGAGCAGCAGCACACACAGGGCTCCCAGGGGCTGCACACTGCACAGGGAAAGTCTCATCCTCCTATCCCAAAGTTTTCCTCCTCTTCCTCAGCCTCAGTTCTCGTCTCTCTTATCCTCATATGTAGACTGTCGGGCTATGAACCTTGCTCAGACTTTAGAAGGCTATAATTAATAAGTGTATTCAGAAGGTGGGACGTCACTATAAACCAGTGGGGTGCAGTCCCCCATCTGTGAGTCCCACGGCTCAGGATGGTGGGGGATGGAGAACTCTCCTCCATTCATTCTATGTTGCAGAATTTCAAAAGGTTTACAAGAAAGTCACTGAGGACCCCCAATCAACCTCCCCCCCTTCTGCCTAGAAAGCCCCCCTCCTCCACAGCTCACACAGGTATCCCCCTCCCCCTGCTCTGAGCGGACAAAGGAGAGCCCCCTCTGCAGAGGTAGCAGTCTGCATATACCAATGGATTGTGTGTGGTTAGTGATCCCAATAAGATCTCCAAATAAGAGGATGAATGGCAGGCCCCCTCCCCCACTGTGCTGTCCCTTTCATTGGTGCTGCTAATGTGCCATGCATGCATCATAAACTTTTGCTCACCGAAAATAGTTTCAGTGTATGAGTATGTGGTATCATTGTGCAGTGTGGTACTCCTACCCAGCTGCATGGGCTGGGAGGAAGGGGGGATAATGAAAGATTACCATTAGTTATGCATGGTTGGATTTCTTGAGCTCCTGAAAACTTCTCTCTCATTTAACTAGAGAGAATCATCTGGTTCTGGACGGTGGAGCTGCTTGTTGCAGTCTATATAATGTGTTACCCTGTCCCAAGGATTTTAAAATATAGAAACGGAATAAAGTAAAATAATGTACTGTCTGCCAAAGTTGCATGACACGCCATGCCTCAGTGGTTGTACTGTTATTTCTTAGCTCTAGTGTTGTAACTGGGAAAGCCGAATCATTTGTCCAGGACGCCTTAGGGCCTGATTCAGCAAGGATCGCAAATGTGATTACCCACGCGATCGGGACTATTTTTGCATTCTGCGCATGCATCGCAGGGCGCGAACTTGCCACTGTGATTGGGTCTGCGATCGCAGTGACTATGCAGGTCCCATCGCAGAGTGATTGACAGGAAATACCGTTTGTGGGAGGTAATGGGGGGTGGTCGGTGAGTGCGTTTCAACGCCGTTGCATGGGCATGCATAAATGATCCATTGCGATGCCGTACGCAGCTTGGGCTTTCACTGAGTGTGCTGAGGTTAGCAATTTCTGAGTAAGGTCAGAGCTTGTGTAAGTGTGCGTGAGGCTCCGATGGTACTCAGTGTTACCAATGTTTTCGCAGTCTTGCAAAGTATTACGGATGTGTGTAAGGTGAGATGGGCGTCCTTAAGTTGTGCTGCGATGGCATAGCGATCACAATGGATTAGCATATCATCGCAGTCAGACTGTGTGTGCCTGAATCAGGGTCTTAGAACGATGCCACCTTTACCGCTCCAATTTTTTCGATAACTCAGAGGGCCTGATTCAGACCCGCTCGCGAGCGCTGAGTGCTCGCAAGTGGGTAGATGGTGCCCTAGTGCGCATGCGCACGACGGAGGCTGCTCCGTCGTGCGCATGCGCGAGACCCGGCTAGCGACGGGGAAGCCGTCGCTCCGGGTCTCGCACCAAAGGGGGCGTGCTGGCGATGTTGATTGACAGCACGCCCCCTTTGGTGGGCGTGCCTGCCAGACGGAGGAGTTCCCATGGGAACGCCTACCGTCTGGGTCCGGCCCCACTGACATCACTAGTGATGTCAGTGGGAGTGATTTTGGCTCTGATAGAGCCAAAATCAGAGCCAAAATCACTCCAGGGCTTGCTGTAACCGAGACCCTACTGCAGGGTCTCGTCGCAAGCCCAATGGCCGCGATGGTCTTGACCATCGCGACCATCTTTTTGGCCGCTCGCATATGCTGTGGGTGGTCACCCACAGCTATGCGAGCGGCCAGGAGGCCGCTCCAAGTTTAGGTAGGAGGGCCCTGAACAGAGCGAGCGCTCTGGTCAGAGCGTCCGGCTCTGAATCAGGCCCAGAATTCCTTATTATCAGGTCAGTAGGAATAGGATTTAAAACTGCTTTACCTTATTTGAGATTTACAATGAGGTACAGTTTATGGCCTGAGCAAACGTCACGTGGGTGTTAAGAATTTTTCGGGTTAGAACTATAGAGTGTCACCGTTCTGGAGCTGTAGATCCTGGCAGGTGATAATTGTTTAAGCTTATTTTGTATTTTGTACTGTAAAGCCAAATGCAAAGCACTTTGAGTCCTTTAGGAGAAAAGCGCTATATAAATAAAATTGTTATTATTATAATAGTCATAACCAGCTGAATCTATTTGCAACAGGGGAATATGACCCCTTGTAAAAATCGGAAGCATCTTACGGCTACATAATGGTCAGCGACGTTACCCCCATAAGATGCAAGGCCAAAATCCCCATTGACAAATTTTATTCCACCATGAGCCCCTGTCCTTAACACTAGAATAAAACATGCTGGGGTGAACTGAAATATTTCAAGACTGTGTGGTGTTGTAAACAAGCTATTTACAATTCCTGATCCCCACCCCGCATGATGGGTACAGCTCTAGGTATGGGCGAATATGCGCATTTATTTCTGTGCACGCAATGGCCAGTACATATGGTCAATTTCTGACGAATGCTACATCAGTCTGTGGGCCTTATCCTGATTCGGTGGCATCTGTGAAAATGGACGCATCTCCCGTTGTCGAGCTGACTGCGCATGCATCTCATCGCAAGTAGCTGCGTGCGTGAGAATGGAGACCACCGTTAAGTAGAAGTTTCTGGGTGCCAAATGTCAAGATGAATGGATCAGCTATTTCTGATGAGAGTGTTTTTGGCGTGTACAGTGCCCTAACAAGCCCCCCGGAGCGCCCTGTGCCGCCCCCTATGCGCATGCTGTCGTGCAGAGGGGGCAGGGCTCTAAGCATCGGGAAGTGCAGCATTGCCCGAGCTGGGCGGCTGTACAGGCGGCAGGGTGCGTGCCTGGAGCGTTCGGAGCTGCTGAATATTTAGGGGTTGTATGAATTGTATTTAGGGAACCACATTTTTGTGTCTTGTGACTGGCTGATGGCTATTGTGTCCAAATAGTGTGGTCTGACTGCACAAAATATCCACCAGGTGACACATTTGAATCCCAGTGTAGGTGACATACCGGCTGTGACTTACATATCCTATGTGTGCTAGATCACACCTCATGTCTTTGAAATGCATAGAGTCACAGGTTAATTAGTCGCTGAGCAGGATCATTAGTACAAAGTAAAACAAAGACACGCAATATTTCCCGGCGAATTACCGAATAACGTGCAAACAAACGTCACAATAATGACAAAGCCACATTTTATTTTGTTTTATCAACATTATTGTTATACAGGTTGAATCTCCCATATCCAAATATTCCGAAATACGGAATATTTTTAGCATGACCGAGATAGTGAAACCTTTGTTTTTTGATGGTTCTATGGGCCTGATTTAGAGGTGCTCGCAAAAAGCAAGTGCTCGCTCTGAATCAGGGCGGGCACTGTTTTTTTTAGGAGCGGCCTCCTGGCCACTTGCATAGCTGTGGGTAACCACCCACAGCTATAGCGAGCGGCCATGATGATGGTCGCATTGGTCAAGACCATCGCGACCATCGGGCTTGCGACAAGACCGTTGTGGTAGGGTCTCGTTCATTGGAAGCCCCAGGGCTTGCGTTGAGACCCTTGTGGTAGGGCCTCGTTCATAACAAGCCTCGTGATGTCAGTGGGACCGCCCCCAAACGGCAAGCGTTCCCTCGGGAACGCCTCCGTTTGGGCAGCCACCCCCCGGCCCGCCCACCAAACGGGGCGAGCTGACAATCGACAGCTGTCACTCAACATCGACAGCTCGCCACCTTTGGTGCGAGACCCGGAGCGACGGATTGCCCGTCGCTAGCCGAGTCTCGTGCATGCGCACGATGGAGCCGGCGCATGCGCTGTGGGCCTCCATCGACCCGATTGCGAGCGCCCAGCGCTTGTGACCGGGTCTGAATCAGGTCCTATGTACACAAACTTTGTTTTAGGCACAAAAATATTACAGATATGGTATAAAATTACCTTCAGGCTGTGTGTATAAGGTGTATATGAAACATAAATTAATTTCATGTATGTGCACAAACTTTGTTTGAGCCACAAAATTATTGAAAATATTATATAAAATGACCTGCAGGCTGTGTATATAAGGTGTATATAATACATAAATGCATTGTGTGTTTAGATTTGGGTACCAGTCCCAAAATATTTCATTATGATATGCAATTATTCCAAAATACGGAATATTCCGATATCCAAAATACTCCTGGTCCCAAGCATTTTGGATATGGGAGACTCGACCTGTACGTCATTTCTAAACTGCCATCATTTTTAAAATGCTCTACACAGTTAGGGAAGGGTGACCTGACATTACATGTTGGTACAAACTAAAAAAAAAAAAAAAAAACCTTACTCTCTGAAAGACCCACATAAATGCTGCAGTTTTGCCACCACCAAACTGTAGTCCGTATAATCACAATAAGATCACTGATCCAGGTTAGTATGTGATTGAGATCATTCAGATGTCTACCAGATTGGATGATGAATCTGTCTCTTATAATGTATGCTGCCACGCTAACAGTTCCCTGTATTGCCCAGCCAGATATTACACATTTGGCACCCCACATTTAAATTTTTTTTTATTTTAAAGGGGATGTAGTTATGAGACTGATGCCCGCGTGGCCGCTGGTCTCAATCCAGACAGCGGAATCCCGGCAATGGAATTAACATAGGCGTTGAAATACCGACACCTATGTTAATCCCGAGGACGCCAGCCCGAATTAAGGCAAATCCGGACGCCCTTAACGTTAGCCCCTTGGGGGGGAGGGTTAGGATTAGGGAGTCTAGTGAGGTTAGGGTTAGGTTTGGGGGGGAGATTAGGTATAGGCACCCCTAGTGGGGACGTTTAGGCTTAGGCACCCCCAGGGAGAGATTAGGGTTAGGCACACCGTTGGGAGGGTTAGGTTTAGGGAGCGGTAATAGAGGGTTAGGGTTAGGCATCCCCGGGGGGAGGTTAGGGTTAGGCACCACTAACGGAGGGTAAGGGGGGAGGACAGGGGAGGGTTAGGGTACTTACCTGCCCCAGTCGGGATCTTCTTCCATCGGGCATCCGCTGTCGGGATTTGAACCGGCGGTTTAGCCGCCGGTATTTCAATCCCTTTCGAGATCTGACAGCATAGTGGTGTTTGGGGAAAGCACCCTTATCAGCATGTGAATAGCTGGAGTACCCTAATATTGCTTATTAGCAGATTCAGGGGCTAGTTCCGATGTGGACGCAAATGTCGCTGCCGCTTCGGCATTGTAGGCAGCAGTTGTGCGACAATATGCAAAAGCTGCAGGAGCCATCTTGTGTAAAGATTCGCCCCACTGCCGGCTTCTCAGATCCGCTGCCTGCGTCTTAAGATGCAGCATCATATTAACATCGTAACCTCAGGTTACTCAGGATGCTCGACAAAATCACACTACCGGGGCATGTGAAGCTGCATCTGAGGATGCAGCCACTGACTTTGCCACGCCCCAAAACTTCCCGGGTATTGAGCAGGGTTTTTAGCAGGTAAAACTCGGTAACACTGCAATGGAAACAGCTCTTACCCGGTAATTGCAAAAGCCGCTTATTGGTCCTTCCAGGGTGCTGGCTGCTGATGCAATCACCCAGAAACCAGAGGAGACGCCTGAATAAAGGATGTCATTAAAAATGTCATTCAATTAAATAAATAATAATTACATGGGGGCGTGGCCTGACTAGCAAGCAGAGAGGCTGTGTTTCTCCAGAGCTCCCCAGAAAGCTGCCTCAAACCACCCCATTTCTGCTGTCCCAGCTGCTCCAATGGTTCCCCTCGCACCTCCTGCTCCCCTACTACCCCTCTGACTCCTTACCTGAGCTCCGGGAGTGTTGTCTGGCTCCTGCAGCCTCGCGGCCTACTTCACCTCCAGAAGCCGGGGGCTCGATTTTGGAGCTCCGCAGGCCAGCGGCGCCGCGACTAGCCGCGATTGGCCCCAAATACCGGCGCTACCTCCCGGTCCTCTCCCTTGACCTCCCTGGTGGTGTGTGGTCCTCTGGAGGGGAGATATTTAACCAGGAGGCCCCTTATTAGCAGCCGCGGCTGGAGCCGCAAATCGCGGGTGGCCGCCATCTTGCAAACGGCCCTGGAGCCTGGCCTGCACTTCAGATCACACCAGCCTGCTCACAGCCTCTCCTGATTACCTCCCCCCTGCTGTGCTGCCTCCCTCCTGTCGGACCTGCTTCTCAGCCCTGCCCTGCAGCGTGTGGGCCCTTGGGTGACTCACCTTTCTTGCTGGATTCTTCCTCCACTGTAGTTCTCTCCCCTTCTGAGTTACTCACCTTGGATTGACAATCCTCACACCACTGGCAGACCCTTTTACAACCTGCACTCCGCCAACTACATCAACGTACACTGTGCTCCAGCATCAAGGGTCTCCCCCACCCTGGTTACGTTGCCTGGTCACCTACTACTAATCAGAAGGGTGAGTGTATTCAGGATAAACTGAACATTTGATTATATTAAAAAGGGGTTTTATAGTGGACGTGGCTTGACGGGCGGGTCCAGCAGATTTGGATAAGTGCAGATTCTGATTTGTCCGCACTTTATATCATACAGTCTGCACCTCCTCTTACAAGGTCTGCACCTACTAGAGGCCCCTAAACTTTTTCCTCCGCCGACACTATTGGCTGGGCTGACAGGCAGCTCTAAAGCGAACACGCATATCCGACTCCAGCAGAGCTTCACTGCCACCTATAAACCGCTTTATGATACTGAAATAAATGTGTTTACAACTTGAAGCAATGATTCCCTGAGAGTGTTGGAGTAGTGCCCTCCTGTGGTTCTTTTCTTAACAAAGACCGCACAATTACACTTTGTGCATATTTGCAGACATCCGCCAACTCAAGTCCTCTGTCGCTGTTCAACCAGGCCTATAGAGTCCTTTCAGTCACCATACTTACCTCTAACTACCTTCCCCCTCATCGTCATTATGAGCAAGTCAAATACTACCACCAGAAAACGTGTGGGTGGTGACATCTCTCAACACTTTCCTAAAGGTGACAAGTCATCGGCGGCTGTCGACCCTCCGTCCCCCAGTCCTCCCCATACAGAGGGAGAGGACACACCCTCTTCAGGTCTATCCACAAATGAAGACATAATGGCTCTGCGATCCCTTATTACTGACTTCAAAGAATCTCTTGAGTCTAAGTTGGATAAGGCAGTTTCCTCGATCAAATCAGACCTATCCTCACTTTCTACAAGAACTTCTAAATTAGAATCACGCCAAGACACCCTTCAAAAATTCCAAAATGAGACTCATAGGGACATCGATCACATTATCCAGGATCTCGCTGATCTCCGTACCAAGAATGAGGATCTGGAGAATCGAGAAAGACGAAACAACCTCCGCATACGAAACATTCCAGAATCGGTCTCTCCGGATAACTTAGAGACTTACCTCCATAACATGTTCTCCACCATTCTCCCTGACTTATCCCCCCATTCGCTGCCCCTTGAAAGAGCCCATCGAGCCCTGAGCCCTAAACCAAGAGAAGGTGAACCCCCAAGAGATGTAGTCATACGCTTCCTAAGTTTTAAGGACAAAGAAAAAGTCTTGGCCCCAACACGTGGAAAACCCCATATTCTCTATGACAACATCAAAGTACAATTCTTCCAAGATCTGGCCCCCATTACAATTTTGAAACGCAGAGAACTTCAAGATTTAACGAGAGCACTAAGAGCACGAGGTATCCGTTATCGATGGGGCTTCCCCTTCAAACTAATGGTTGACTTCAACGGCAAAACAATTATCATCAGAAACCCTAAAGAAGGCAAAGACCTTCTTTCCCATTTGGAAGACTCCGGCCCCTCTCCAACTGCTTCAGAGGACATATAATATGACTACAGTTACATGTTGTTTCTTATTCCCATTTGGGTTCACTCACTATACCTGAACACGCTTTCGAGAAACATATTACTATTGGGCGGAGACTACCATCCTCCACCGTGGGATCCTAGTCTTGGTCCTGAATCTCTACACAGACAGCCATTTCATATCCTTTTTCCTAATCATAATACTATGCGTTAAGATATTTGTAGTTGTTTTACCTGTTCTATTGATTCATAGTAGAACTTTTTTGCGATATATCAACGTTGTCTCTTGTAGTTATGTTATTAGTAAGTCTACCACTTTATTGGAGTTACAGGAATGCTCTGTTCATTAGGACTTCGCATGTGGGTCCCACACGAGCAATATTATTTTATTCTTTCATTGCTGCTAAGAATATCTGACAAACATATTTGAAATGTTTATGTATGTTTTATATGCAGTTATAATTGATGTTATATTTAATAAGTATACCCTTACCTGGGCTCTTCTCCTATATGTTTTCTCTCCCCCCCCCCCTCTGACAATTCACATTGACATCTCTTCGGATGTCCCTAGGTCTTCATTTACCTTTATTACACAACCACAATTGGAGGGCCAAGGCTCTCTGACACCCTCATCTCTCTCCTCTACTCTCAGCATTCTTCAGTACATACAGTTACTTGTTTTCTAACCTACCTTAATTAAGTTACCTAAAGGTAGTTCGGATTCCCTTCCCTACTACCTTCCTGGACTACCTAGTCCCACTTTCCGAGTGTGTTTTCCCCTGCTGGACACGGGGAATTCCCATTCGGTTCTCTCCCCCTCATCTTCCACATTTCTAATTTCTCTCCATATCTCATTTATTTGGTTTTTTTTTTCTCTCAATTTATTCCCCCTGTTTTTATTTTCTTTTTCTTTCTACCTCTCAGCGAACCAGGAATCTTCCACCTACATTATCCATATTGGGTATCACGCTCTAACCAAATGTCGCTAACTTTTGCCTCCCTTAATTCCAAGGGCTTAAACACCCCTCAGAAGCGCTCATCGCTCTTCCGAACTATCCGAGATCTCAAGGCAGGGATTATTCTAATCCAGGAAACCCACTTTAAAGCGCAGTCACATCCCTCACTACATACTAAAAGTTTCCCCACCGCATACTACTCTTCTAGTCTAAACACAATGGAGTAGCGATACTGATCAATAGCAAAATCCCCTTCTCTTTACACACAGTACATACAGACTCAGACGGGAGGTATATTATTTTGACAGGCAAATTAGGCAGTTTAGAATGCACGATTGTTAATATATATGCTCCCAATTCAGATCAATCATCATTCTTCAAGTCTGTTTTCTCTAAAATAAACAAATATAGGATAGGTAGCCTCATTGTCGGAGGAGACTTCAATGCAGTCCTTAACCACGAGCTTGATAAAGGTCCTACCCCTACCAGAACACGACCCTGCCCGGCAACTCGCTCTCTAAATAATCACCTCAGTGAATCGGGTCTATTCGATACATGGAGGGCCCTTAATCCCTCATCCAAGGATTTTACTTTCTTCTCGATACCCCATCAGTCCTACTCGAGAATAGATCTTATTTTATGTAGTACGTCAGCCAGTGAACACCTTGTTGACTCCTCTATTTTGTCTAATGCCTGGTCAGACCACTCTATCGTCACCGCGTCCTTCAATTTTTTTGATGTTTCACCCTCACGACCCCCGTGGCGTTTGAATGAAACTCTGCTTACCATTCCGAAATTTCAGGAAAAGGTGAAGTCCGCTCTTGAGGACTATTTTTCCTTAAATAACGACCCTACTTGCACCCCTTTGGTATGGGAAGCGCATAAAGCTGTTATTCGTGGGCACATCATTAATTATGCTTCTTTTAGAAATAAAGAGCGTAGGTCCCAAATTAAATTCCTGACCGCAGAGGTTCAACGCCTTGAAACCGCTCATAAATGTACTCCCTCTAATTCACTATACGCCCTACTGACCTCCTCCAGGAATGCCCTTAATGCTGAAAAGACTGAACAGGCCCTACGTTGGCTCAACCAAAAATTTTATGAAAAGAGCAATAAAGCTGATTCCCTACTGGCCAATAGATTGAAGGCCCGCAAAGCCAGGACTGCTATCCCAGCATTAAACGATGATCGTGGCACCAGCCACTATAGTCCATCCACTATCAATTCTTTGTTTAAAAATTATTATGAACGCCTTTACAATCTCCCCCCAACAAATGAAACTACCACTGATACCTCAACTGCGGACTATTTGGCCTCTTGTAATCTCCCCGAATTGATATCGCCACCTCTTCCGCGCTAAACGACCCTATCTCTGCAGAAGAAATTGTTTCAGCTCTCAAAACACAAAAGTCCTCGAAGGCGCCAGGTCTTGATGGACTTCCAATGTCCTACTATAAAACTTTTCAAACTTCCTTGATACCTCTCCTTACTGTGGCTTTCAACTGTATTTTAGAAGGTTCCTCATTTCATCCGCACACGACTAGAGCTACCATAACCGTCATCCCGAAGCCTAATAAGGACCCCCTTTTAGTGACTAATTACAGTCCCATCTCACTACTCAATACCGATCTAAAGCTCTTTGCTAAGGTAATTGCAAATAGGCTAAACCCCCTCCTTCCCTCTTTAATCCATCCCGACCAAGTGGGCTTTGTCCCGTCCAGACAAGCATTAGACAACACTAGGCGCACAATCGATCTAGTCCACTATATTAATATTCACAAACTCCCCTCTCTGGTGCTTGCTCTGGACACGGAAAAAGCCTTCGACAGGGTATCCTGGCCTTTTCCTTTCCAAACATTGCGCCAATTCGGATTCCGAGGACAGTTTTTGCAAGCCACCCAAGCCCTCTACTCCAATCCCTCTGCTACGGTCTCAGCAGGAGGCCTGTTCTCCGACTCCTTCTCAATAACAAATGGGACCAGACAGGGATGCCCTCTATCGCCACTCATATTCGCCCTTATTATTGAACCACTCGCCTCTCGTGTACGGGCCAATCCCGATATTACCGGGGTCAAGGTTAAACATTCTCAATATACCCTATCTCTATTTGCGGACGATATACTTTTTACGCTAACAAAACCACTCACCTCTCTCCCCAATCTATTTCGAGAACTCTCTATATACGGCTCCCTGTCTGGTTACAAGGTTAATCATACCAAATCCGAAGCCCTTCCTATACATCTACCCGGCAATATGAAGTCATTATTGCAATCAAATTTTAATTTCATATGGAAAAAAGATTCCCTCAAATATCTAGGAGTATTCATTACCAAATCCTATGATTCTCTATATAAAGCTAATTACCCCCCCCTCATCAGCTCAATCCAAAAAGACCTACAACAATGGCAAACACACTTTCTCTCCTGGGTAGGTCGTATCAACGCCGTGAAAATGAACATTCTCCCCAAACTATTATACCTATTCCAAACTCTCCCTATTCCTATCCCCTCCCACACCCTCAACACTCTTCAAACCACACTTTGTAAATTCATCTGGAACTACCGAAAACCCAGAATCCGTTGAGACATACTCACTAAGCGTCCCTGGGACGGAGGCTTGGGGTTGCCCTCACTGCACCGCTACTATAATGCAACCCGATTAAGTCAGTTGGTCGCCTGGCACTCACTTCGCCATGTTAAGAGATGGGTTGACCTAGAGAGCGACTTGGTGGGTGTACACTTATCTCCCCTGGACGCCCCGTAAACACAGACCTAGATCCGCTCTTTTATTCCCCACTATAGCACTGACACTTAATAACTGGGATTCCCTTAATAAAAAACTGGATCTTTCTCCACACCCTTCCCCTCTAACCCCCATCTGGTACAACCCTACATTCCCCCCTGGTCTATCCCAGACAGTGGCTTCCCCCTGGATTTCAGCAGGCATTACTAGGCTTCACCATATAGTTGAAGTTTCCGCACCTAGATCATTTTCGGACATTCAAGACAAACGTAAAATTCCCAATAAACTTCACTATCAATATTTACAAATTTGCCACTTCGCTAACTCGAATCCCTCCACTCGCTCCCCTCCTAACCCCACACCTATAGAGAGATTATGCATACATAGACCTAATGACAAAGGAGCTATCTCGCACCTTTATCACTTCATACTGACGTTGAAGCCTCCTCCGCTCGAAACACATGAGCAGGCTTGGGAAGTGGATCTTGGCCTTTCTCTCGGGGAAGAAACATGGGACACTATACGCTTGACTATTTCTAAATGCTCCATTAGTGTGGCCATACGCGAGAACTCATACAAGGTATATACCAGATGGTACTTAGTGCCAGAGCGTTTACATCAAATCTACCCCAGCACCTCCAATCTCTGTTGGAGAGGGTGCGTTCAACTCGGAACTTATTTTCATACGTGGTGGTCATGCCCCCTGATTGTCCCATTCTGGAACATGGTCCGTACCCTACTTTCCCAAATTCTTACCATCCCGATCTCTCTTTCTCCAGCTACTCTTTTACTTTGCGCTCCGATTGATTCCATCCCCAACAATACAAACAAACTAATCCTTCACGTTTCCTGCGCAGCCAAATTTCAAATCGCTCGTAATTGGAAAGTTCAACACACTCCCAGCCGCCAGGAGCTAATAAACAGAATCTGGTTTGTAGCAAATATGGAATATATCACCAGTCTACAAAACAATGCTGTTCGGAAATTTCATATCATTTGGAACCCCTGGTACACTTCTCAAAATTCACCTCTCCCAGGCCTTGGTTAGCTTCGATTCAACGCTTTCCATATAATTATATATAAATACATTATTCACATATGGCTTATCTTCTTACACTTCTCCCCCCATCTCTTTTCTCTTTTTTTTTTTTTTCTCTCTTTTTTGCTCCTTCTCTCCCACTCATATAAACTCATCCTCACCCTACCCTCTACTATTCCCTTTTCCACTCCACCATACTCACGTTCTTAATGGTTTTTGACTGTTAATTATTCATATATTCCGTGGCAAATGTTGTTGCCTGTCTATTGTTGATATACTACTGAATAATTTTGTCTGACATTATTTGTACCAAATTACTGTGCCACCATTTATTTTCAATAAACGAATAATAAAAAAAATAATAATAATTACATAAATATTAAACAAAATTAATAATAAGAATGAAATTAAATAAATAATACAAAAATAATACTAAATAATAAAGAGATGTCATTGAATGTGGATGTCATAACTTCCCTTCCCAGGGACCCGGGGGATCCAACTCAGGTAGCTTGCAGGGTTGGCCACGGGTCGTTCCTGTGTCACCCTGCAGTGTAAAAGGCGCGATCCGGGTCACGTTGACCCGGATCATCCCGCATGCTGCCCGATTGGCTAGTTTCAATGTCACTTGGAGAGGACATCCTACAGTGCAACCCCGGAAAAGCCGGGTCACTGCAGACCGGGCTCCGGTGTGGCCGGCTTCAGTGCCGCTTGGAGATGACATAAGAGCAACTACAGTAATGTATCTTGACGCATGTGCAATGTGACTTAGATGCATGCATAGTTTACTGATAATCGCTCAACTGCGTAAACATCGCCATTATTTACATACAACTCTGAATCAGGCCGTCTTTAAGTCCGCACTTGATGAGCAACATGTATTTTAATTTAACTTCAGTTTGGGTACTTTCCCAGTCAGTACTTATACTTATAACCAGCTTCTTCTTTTTAAAGTCTACACACTGGGGGCCTGACTCAAGCCCGCACGCTCCCACTTTGGACAAAAATGACCAACGGTATTGGGACTGTGCATGTGCCGGGGCTGCAGTGGTGCACATGTGCTGCGATGTTACCGCGACCCCAGTCAATCATTGTGGACGTCGCAGCATGACTGACATGCTGCAAGGCATTTGGGGGTGGAGACAGGGGGAGGCATGTCATCTCAGTTTTGGAGGCGTGGCAAAGTCAGTGGCTGCATCCTCGGATGCAGTTTCACAGGCCCCGGTAGTGTGATTTTGTAGAACGGAATGGGTATGAAATACCGCCGGCCGCATGGTTTGATTCCCGTCAGCGGCAGGCCGACATCAGCAGAGTTCCGAGCAGCGGAAGCCCGACAGCACTGGAAATCCCGATCGTGGATAGGTGAGTATCTACTAACCTAACCTAACCCCCCTAACCCTAACCCTCCTTAGGGGTGCCTAACCCTAACTTCCCTCCCAAGTGCCTAACCCTAATCCCCCCTCTAAGTGCCTAACCCTAACCACCCCCTTCCCCGTTGCCTAAACCTAAGTCCCCCCCGGGGGTGCCTATCCCTAACCCTCCCTCCCCCTAGCCTAACCCTAACCCTCCCGGGGGGGTGCCTAACCCTAAGTCCCCTCCGGGAGCCCTAAACTTAACCCTTCCCCCCCCGCGGCTGTCCGCTCGCGGCGCCCGGCATCACTACGATCGGGATGCCGGGCGCCGGTCTCCCGGCGTCGGGGAAATGCAGGCGTCTACATCTAGACGCCCGGCATTTCACCCTTGCCAGGATATGACAGTCGGGAAGCCGGCTGCCGGTATTTAGGCAGTCGGCTTCCCGATTGCTTCCCTGTAGAACATCCTGAGTAACCTGAGGTTACGATGTTAATATGATTCTGCTGCATCTTCAGAAGACACTGGATTTTTTCCTTGGAGTCGTTTCCACTGAGCCGAGTCCTGGGTAGAGACGGTAAATGCCCAGGTTTTTTGGGCAGTGGAAAAGGGGTTTTAAACTCGCACTGTGATTAACAGGCAGAAAGAGTTCCGGGTAGGTAACGGGGAGTGGCGGCAAAAAAATGCAGACGTGTCGCAACTGTTTTCGGGGCTGTGTCAGAATAAGACTGACCAGGAGTAGCCAATTTCTGTTTCATGTGACTTCCTCTCTAACACTGCAGGGCGGTCACGCTGTACAACCAATCAGAGAATGAGAAGGGAGTACAGTCTGCTCTCACTACTTCCTATGTGGGCTCCAGCTAAAGAGGTAAATTGGAAAGGCATGAGTGGAGGTCTGATGGCATATGGGGTGGTCTTATAGAAAGAGTCACTCTTAGGGGCATGTAAAAGGGGCTTGTGGGGAATCCTGATGGAATGTTGGGATTTATTGGTGGGCATGTAAGGGTCATGTTGGGATTTCTGGTGGGCATGTGAGGGTCATGTTGGGAGGTCTGATGGCAAGTGGGGGGGTTATGTAAGGCATGTAATTATCATATGAGGAGGTTCAGTGGCATGTGGCGAGGTCTGAAGGACATGCAAGAAGGTCTGATATTATGTGGGGTAGTCTGGTAACATGTGGGAATGTTTGTGGGGCATGCGGGAAGGTCTGATGGACATGTAATGGTATGTGGGGAGATCTGATGGCATGTGGAAAGCTGAGTAAGCAATTGAAACACACAAGGTAAATATATAAGCATTTTGGTTGTTTTGTCTTATCAAGAAATTGTAAAGTATGTTATATTTTTAGTGTATATGTATACGGTATGTATGTGTGTGTTTACATTGTGTATATGTACAAACATGAAAAACTTTACTTGGCTCTGACTAGTTGACCACCGCTGAATAGCTGAGGCTTTTCTAAAATGCAGACAAGCTTAGTGAATCATTGGTAATTGAACTGCCAACTACCTACCTGCTTACACTGACTTCTGAGCAAACAGGAGCTCAGCCCCAGACAAATGCCTGGAGCAACCACTACTTGCAATTGCTTTGTCAGCTTTTGTGGCAACAAGCCACTTACTTACTAGTAGTTCTTTAAAGTCTGTAACAATAGCCACTAGATGCAGATATCAAGCTTTTCTACTGGCTTTATACCCTAAGGTAGCAGATCATTGGTGGACAGCGTCACATGACCACCACCATGCTACCATTGGGTAAAGGTTAGTCAGGTGATGTGAACTGTCATGGCTATGCCCATGATGGCAACCGCAGCAACCAGGCACAGCGCAGCACAAGGATGTTCACATGGCTGTAAGTATAATACTCAGCGTGTTACTCGCCGTCGCACCTGACGTCTGATCATCCGAGGGAGCAGGGGAAGTCAGCGCCGTGATGAGTAACGGCCAATCCTCAGCCGCAACCTGACAGGGTCTTGTTATATATGGCGCATGGTTTCAATGGTCACGAATAAAACAGTGACGGTTTCTTATTTGACTAAACCTAGTGGTTGTTGTTAAGGCTTCACGTACTTCTCAGGGTTCAGCCTGATTAAGAGTCGCTTGCGAGCTTGATGTTTGGCCACTGCGCATGCGCTGCATCCGGAGTGCGCATGCTCGAGCCCCGCCGAGCGACTGAACTTCAGTCACTATGGGGCTCGCTACAAGAAAGGGCGGCTGTTGATGATGAGTGACAGCTCGCCCCGTTATGTAGGCGGGAAGGGGGGGTGCCTGGACAAACGCCTGGCCTTTGTGGGAGGACCTACTGACATCACTGGTGATGTCAGTAGTGGACTTCCTGCTCTATTAGATCAGGGAGTCCACTCAGGCTTGCGGCAGCCGAGACCCTACCCCAGGGTCTCGTTGCAAGCCCGATGGTCGCAATAATCATGACGGTCTCCAGCTCGCTTGCACAAGCTGTGGGTGGACACCCACAGCTTTGCGAGCGTCCTGGAGACAAAAAAAAAATGCCCACAGACCCTGTGAGCTGCCTGCGGCAGCGAGTGGGTCTGAATCAGGGCCAGAGTGTACCGCAAAAGCCATAGTTATACGGCTATATGGGTGTATGGCAACATCCCACTGGAAGCCTGCACTGTCATCCAGAGATGTGTCCATTGCTTTTAAATGCCAGTCATGTCTGCACCCTTCCACTGAAAACACTCCTTCAATACTGGTACTGGCATCGCTACAGGGACACCAGTCAGTGGGGCACAATTACAAACTGTGAAGAGACCAGTGTGTCCGTTCCGGACGGTCTCCTCTCTCTAATATACATGCTGGGTACTAGGACCCAGAGTCAGCGGGAGGCGCGACCAGGGGCGGATTGGGATGGTAAACCAGAGCGGGAAATTTTTGAAAGCAGCCCTAATGGGGCTGGGCTCTGTTGAAGGGCGGGGTCTGTTGTTGGAATGGGATACTCCCTCCTTATAAGGCCTGATTCTAAATTGGATGCAGTCGCTGCTACTTCTAACCCCTTGCACGGTGCACAGCTGTGTCAGAATGTGCAAGGACTGAGACGCCTGCGTTTATCGTCTATAGATGCCACAATACCGCTTGGTGCACCTTTAGATGCCACCATAGGTTGCACCAGCAATATACAAGTTGCATTTCATCCATCTGTATGGCCTGAATGTGTATGCAACTACTTTCAGCAAACACTCGCAGCCTGCCAATAACACGCCCATACTATGCTACATGTACGTCTGATTAGCAGCCACCTGTAACTGCCCACGATCGCCCAACACATATAAAATATTGATATTGCTTTGCAGAAATAAAGAATTAAACAGCACCTTATTTTATCATGGGGCCTGATTCTGAGTGGGATGCTGCAGCGTCCATCTGTGCATCCTTTGTCACAGTCGCAGCTGTAACCTTATACTAATGTTGCTGCAAACTCCTTGCATGGTGCACAGCCGGGCATCTGAATGTGCAAGGACTGAGACAGCCACTTTTAGCGTATACACGTGCAGCATTACATCTTGGCGTGATTTCAGACGCTACCATAATTCAAATTAAACAGTTTTCCTCTTATTCTCTATCTGTATCACCCTATTTTGATAGGGTGATAGATATACCACTGTTGGGTGTGTGGTACCTCTCTGACATACGCACGTGTTGGGTGGTTGAACGCACCAAGGCATGCGTATATTGCTAAATGTCACCCCCTCAGGGGCAGCTGAAGTAACCCACAGACAAAACATTATGATGCAGCTGCAGAAGTCACATCTCACTCTATATAAACCATACAGACAGCAGCATGGGGGGCATCGCAGCGACCACCACATAACACAGGAAACATCATAGCTACCAGCATATAATACAGACAGCAGCATGGGGGGCATCGCAGCGACCACCACACAGGAAACATCATAGCTACCAGCTTATAATACAGAGAGCATCACAGCTGCCACCACCAAATACAGAGGACATCGCTGCGACCACTATATAATGCAGAGGGAGACATAGTCACCACCAAATAATGCAGAGAGCATTGCAGTGATGTATATAATACAGATATATATATATATATATATTATGTCTATATATATATATATATATATATATACATATATATATATATATATACACAAATATATATATATATAGATTATATATTACTTTTCATATATATAACAATGTGTCATGTATGTTTTTATATATATATATATATATATATATATATATACATACAGTATATAGCAAGTGGATAGGCCCAATCCACCCCTGATAGATAGATATACATACATATATATATATATATATATATATATATATATATATATATATGTGTGTGTTATATATATATATATGAAAAGTAATATATAATCTATATATATAATATATATATATATACATATGAGATAATGGGGTAGATGCATGATAGCGGCACGTTAAGTGCCGCTATAACGCTTCCTGCTTCGCCTCTTTACCGAGGCGAAGCAGGAAGCACTACCGGTGAGATGTGTGAACATCTCATCGGCCGGAGAGGGGGAGCGTTAACTCCCCCTCCGGCGCTACCCGCTACAGACCACATCGCATCAGCCTAGTGCTGATGCGATGTGTGTCAGGCCCGGCCGGCTCCATTGAGCATGCGCGGGATCACGCAGGTATCGCGAGATCCCCGCGTGCAGCCTGGAACCGGCAGCCACCGCAGCAGGGTCAGCGCTGTCCCTGCTGTGGGGAGAGGCTAGCGCCAGGCTGTAGCTGACGATAACGACAGCTACAGCCGGCCGAACGGTCATGCGGTATGACCATTTGTACATGGCCCTGCCGCTCGGTACTGCTATCTTGTAGATAGCAGCGCCGATAATGACAAGGGCGCATAGCGCCCCTGTCATTTACCGCCCAGACCCCCGATCATACATCAGGGAGAAGCGGTATCAGCGCACATAACGTGCGCTGATACCGATTCTGGGCTTCATACATCTCCCCCACTATATATATCTCTCAGACTCAATATATATCACTATGTATCTATATATAGATATAAATATCATATATATATATAATATATATATATATATATAAAATCATAAATCTAAACTATCATAAAACTTACCATAGGCTTTAAAAGAGATTATTTTTCGGCTGGCAACGCAGGACAATTATTTGCTAGCCCAGCCCAGTCGCCACCTCCTCGCCTGCTTTTGTTAAACAGCTGCGTCGGCTGCCTGTGTCCCTGACTCCCTGTGTAAGAGAGGCTGGAGGCTGGTCGCGGAGGGACTGGATGCGGGGCTGTCAGTATTGACTGATGTCCCCGGGCTCTGCAAAGGCTTATGGGAGGAGCTGCTGCGGCTGGGCATGCGCCGCAGCTCCCCCGTCATCCTTATTTTTTTTTTGAAGACTTCTACAATCTGCAGCTGCCTGACTGGAGCTAACCTCTGATCGAGGCAGCGGGACGGACGGGGAAGAGGAGACCGCGCGGGAGGTGGGGCCGGCATTAGAATGTTGAAGGGCCGGGCGGCCGCCGTGCTGCTGCCCGATCAGAACTGATTGCGCAGCGCGATGTGGGAGAGCCAGAGCAGGGTCATTGCGAGGGTGTGGGGTGGGCAGCACGGCCGCCAGCCACCAAATGGACCGGCCCAGCAGGAACTAGCCCGGCGTCCCGGCGGCCCAATCCGCCGCTGGGCGTGAACTCCGACTTGATAACGTCACCTCTGGGCTAATGTTCATGTGCAGTTGGCGACTATCTTTACTGTGTAGAGTGCCACAGTGCTGTGCAGATGCTCCTGAAGTGAGATACTTAAATACTGCGGTTAACCTCTTTCCTCCCTGTCTACCCCATCTGTGTCACACCTGTTTGTCTGCCCCTCCCCATTAGATTGTAAGCTCTCACGAGCAGGGCCCTCTGCCCTCTTGTGCTTCTGCTTACTTATAACTGTATCTACTCTTCACTCCCCACTTGAGCACCTATCATGTGGTTGCTTATGCCCTGTTGCTTGTTTGAGTGTTATGATCGCTAATGCAGCAATGTATATACACCTTGTCCTGCATTGTACTGACTGTACGTCACTGGTTTCTTGTTCACTTATTTATGTACTTTGTAAGGCGCTGCGGAACATATGTGGTGCAATATAAATAAAGGATAATAATAATAATAAGGTGAGTGACAGGCTGTCAGCGCCTGGGTTTGGTGATGGGGGGGGGTTCGGAAAAACACAGGCGTGTCTGACCGGGAAACAGTCGGGAAGCCGATGGATGGAATCCCGATCGCTGGCTTCCCGACTTTATAATCCCAGCAAGGGTTAAATGACAGGCATCGAAATCCCGACGCCTGTCATTTTCCCTATGCCGGGAGCCCGACACCCGGCTTACCGATTGAAGTTAAGCCAGGCGACAGGCGTGGACAGCCATGGGGGGGAGGGCTAGATTTAGGGTTCTCGGGGGGGACTTAGGGTTAGGCACCCCTCCGGAAGGTTAGGTTTAGGCTAGGGGAAGGGGGTTAGGGTTAGGCACCCCCGGGGGGAGGTTCGGGTTAGACCCCTCCCCCGGGGGACTTAGGTTTAGACGGCAGGCAGGGAAAGGGGGGGTTAGGTTTAGGCACTTAGAGGGGGATTAGGGTTAGGCACTAAGGGGGGAGGTTAGGGTTAGGCACCCCTAAGGGAGGGTTAGGGCTAGGGGGTAGAATAGGTTAGAGAATACTTACCTGGCGACGATCAGCATGTTCAGTGCTGCCGGGATGCCGCTGTCGGTATACTGAATGCGTCTGACCGTTTGAACGCCATTTCCTGGACGTGCATAAATTAGCCACTGAGATCGCCTACGCAGCATGAGAGATCCCTGCGTGTGAGGAGACTTGCAGTGTCTGCGGCTGGACAGACCTGTTGTAAATACTGTGTGACTGACTGATGTAAGTCGATGGTACAGATGTTTACAAAAAAGAGCGACATTGGACGGATACGAGAACGCAGCACTCGGCGTCTTTATGCAGCTGAGCTTTGGCAGGCATTACCATATTTTTGCAGCTGAGCTTGCTTTTTAAATGGGCAGTACAGACAGTGTAATGGTTAGCATTACTACCTCACAGCACTGAGGTCATGGGTTCGATTCCCACCACGACCCTAATTGCTCGTGGGTTTCCTCCGGATACTCCGGTTACCTACCACACTCCAAAAATATACTGGTAGGTTAATTCACTGCCAACAAAATTAACCCTAGTGTGTATGTGTGCATCTAATAGGGAATATAGACTGTAAGCGCCACTAGGGCAAATAGGAATGGACAAATATTCTCTGTAAAGCGCTGCGGAATATGTGTGCGCTATATAAATAACTGGTATTAATAATAAATGACTGCAGCCCGCAGACTATTACATTTACCCCCCCCCACACACACACACCTGTATGGTTTGCAGTGGTAAACGTTTATCGATTGGTTTGCTAAGCTAGTGCAAGAATAAAAAGTGGGTTTGCACCCCTGGGAGCAGCTGGCTGTTACTGACTGTGGAGCAATGCTCTGCAGAGAGAAAGTGAGGAGCAGCTGGCTGTCAGGAACTACAAAGCAATGGTCTGCAGAGTTGAAGAGCAGCTGGCTGTCACTGGCTGTGCAGCAATGCTGGGCGGATAAAGGGGCAGCTGGCTGTCATTAGGAGCAGGAATGTGTTTAGTGGGCTGGGGAGGTCACCAGGGTCTTAACCCATCCATTCCGTTACTCTGCAACCAGATGTCAGCAACCTATGTAACCCGCAGTGCCCGCACTGTATGATTTATCCCCATTCAGTAGCTACATCTGTCTTTTCATGTGAGCAGATTTGTTTTGTTCAGTGACTCACTCAGGGTGAGCAGTCAATGTAAATTCTGTTTGTAACAAATTAGCTAACTGAGCTATAGCTCCTATATTACATTGTTTCCAGTCACTGGCTCTATATACAAAATGATTTGCATAACCTAATTTCCTTTCTCAAAATGCGTGCACACAAACGTATATATATATATAGATAGATAGATAGATAGATAGATAGATAGATAGATAGATAGATAGATAGATAGATAGATAGATATACATACATACTACCATACAAAAGTTTGGGGTCACCCAGACAATTTTGTGTTTTACATGAAAACTGACTTTGATTTATCAAAGGAGTTCCAAAATGAATAGAACATGTAGTCAAGACATTGGCAAGGTTAGAAATAATGATTTTTATTTAAAATAATAATTTTGTCCTTCAAACTTTGCTTTTGTCAAAGAATGCTCCTTTTGCAGCAATTACAGCATTGCAGACCTTTGGCATTTTTGGCATTCTAGCTGTTAATTTGTTGAGGTAATCTGAAGAAATGTCTCCCCACGCTTCCTGAAGCACCTCCCACAAGTTGGATTGGCTTAAATGGGCACTTCTTGTGTACCATACGGTCAAGCTGCTCCCAGAACAGCTCAGTGGGGTTGAGCAGGGCCGGATTATAGGCAGGGCACACAGGGCGGCCGTCCAGGGGCCCCCACACATTAGGGGCCCCCAAATTGCATACATACTCTGCAATACTGTAATACTCCGCATACATACTCTGTCCAGCTCCCAGCAGCAAACAGAAGCAGTGACTGTGACATTGCAGGGCTGCAGGAAGCACATGAGCACAGACACTGATGGACCGGTCTGTGGCTGCTGGCTGACGATGGAAGCCCCGCCCCCTCACTGACATACTGCCGCGGTTCGCGGGTGTATGGAGAGGGGGCGGAGCCTAATACCGCGAATTGCCCGCCCCCATGAGTGCATGCTAAGATGGCCATCCCTACTGCATGATGCTGCAAGTCTGAAACAGGTTAGTGTGTGTGTGTGTCCTCTCCTCTGTCCCTTCCTCTCTCTCTCCCTGTCGCTCTCTCTCCCTATCCCCTCCCTCTCTTTCTCTCCCTCCCTCTGTCTCTCACTCTCCCTTTCTCTCTTCCTTCCCATCCTCTCTCCCTCCCTTCTTCTCTCTCTCCCTCTCTCTCTTTCCTCCTATCCTTTCTCCCCCTGCCTCTCATTCTCCATCTGTCTTTCTCTCTCCTTCATGGCTTCTCTCTATCTCCCTTTCTCTGTTCCCTCTCTCTCTCTCTCTCTCTCTCTCTCTCTCTCTCTCTCTCCCCCTCCCTCTCTTGTTTCTCTCTCTCCCTCTATTTTGCTGTTCTCCCTTCCTCTGTACAGGGCCCATTTATCATTATATATTTGAGGTTTAATCCCTGAAAACACCAGTTTTCGGGGGTTAACCACAAATATTAAGTTTCCCCTAGATGTATTAAGGAGGGACCACAGCTCTCTCCATTCCCGCAGGCAGCCGCATCCCCCATAGGTCTCTATGGGGGATCGATGCTGCCAAATTTACCAACATTATTGGCCACTGCCTATGAGCTACACTACGCATAATTAACTTGCCGAGGGCTCCTCCTGAACCCTCACCGGCAATGGTGGCTGTACGTTTGCAGTCAGCATGACTGCACATGCGCAGAAGCCCCGGTAGCTCTCCGGGCATATCTCAGGGATGGGCTCCTTTTGGAACCCGTGTCCCTGCATGTGCCGTATAATACATCCGGGCGCTATGCGATCATGAGCGGTAATGTCATGCCCAGATCGGATTGCAATCATTAATAAATGGGGGTCTATATCTCACTACCTCCCTCTCTCCCTTGCTCCCCCCTCTCTATCTTTCTGTCTCCCACTTCATCTATCCCTCCCTCCTTCTCTCTTTCATGCCCCACTCAAAATCTTGCCTTTGCCCCTGGCAGGGTACTAGATCATGTCCGCTACGCTGTCTGCAGTCGGTTCCCAGCAGTGTTGCGGACATGAAGTAGAATGCTACGACCTTGTGTCAGTGGAGAGACCAGAGACAAGGTAAGGGGCATAGCAGTCGCAGCGTGAGGCCATGGTAATATTATTGATGGGGCACCCACAACTTAGGTGCCATGGGGCCCCCACAAGCCTTAATCTGGCCCTGGGGTTGAGATCTGGTGGCTGCGCTGGCCACTTCATTACAGACAGAATACCAGCTGTCTGCTTCTTCCCTAAATAGTTCTTGCATAATTTGGAGGTGTGCTTTGGGTCATTGTCCTGTTGGAGGAGGAAATTGGCTCCAATCAGGCACTGTCCACAGGGTATGACATGGCGTTGCAAAATGGAGTGATAGCCTTCCTTATTCAAAATCCCTTTTACTTTGTAGAAATCTCCCACTTTACCAGCACCAAAGCAGCCCCAGACCATCACATTACTGTGGGAGGTCCGGGGCCGCGCGCCCCCCCTCCCACGAAGGCGCCGGTAAGGACTGGACCCCGCGTCGCCGGACGCGCCCACGTGTTGTGGCGCGTCATCACCCGGCGACGCGGCGCGGCCATGACGCCGGCAAGGACCGGACCCCGCATTGCCGGACGCGCCCACGTGTTGGGGCGCGTCCTCACCCGGCGGCGCGCCGGGCCAATGAGGGCCCGCCGCGTCATCCAGCCCAGGAGCCCGCGCGGCGGGGTATTTAAAATCCCCGCCTGCGGGCAGGAGGAGAAGAGCGGAGGAGTCGTCGGAGCAGGCGGATCGTCGCTGGAGGGAGTCCCGAACGCGAGTTGGCAGTTCAGGTAAGCCCTCAGTGAGGCCCTTGTATCTTGGTATTAGACCACTGTACCCTTGTGTTATTGTGAACCCACTGTACCACCACTGTGCGGCGCTAGGCCGAGGCCATTGTACCCCTGTGTTAGGTTATTGTGAACCCACTGTACCACCACCGTGCGGCGCTAGGCCGAGACCACTGTCCCACTGTGTTAGGTTATTGTGTACCCACTGTACCACCACCGTGCGGCACTAGGCCGAGGCCATTGTACCCCTGTGTTAGGTTGGTGTGTACCCACTGTACCACCACCGTGCGGCGCTAGGCCGAGACCACTGTACCCCTGTGTTAGGTTGGTGTGTACCCACTGTACCACCACCGTGCGGCGCTAGGCCGAGACCACTGTACCATTGTGTTAGGTTGTTGTGTACCCACTGTACCCCCACCGTGCGGCGCTAGGCCGAGACCACTGTACCATTGTGTTAGGTTGTTGTGTACCCACTGTACCACCACCGTGCGGCGCTAGGCCGAGACCACTGTACCATTGTGTTAGGTTGTTGTGTACCCACTGTACCACCACCGTGCGGCGCTAGGCCGAGACCACTGTACCATTGTGTTAGGTTGTTGTGTACCCACTGTACCCCCACCGTGCGGCGCTAGGCCGAGACCACTGTACCATTGTGTTAGGTTGTTGTGTACCCACTGTACCACCACCGCGCGGCGCTAGGCCGAGACCACTGTACCTGTGCTAGGTTACCGCATATCCACTGCACCATCACCGTGCGGTGTTAGGCTGCAGGTATTGTTCTAGTGCGGCGCCAGGCAGCCGTGCTCTCTTATAGCAGCAGAGACCAGGACTACTCGCCCAGCAAAGAGACAACGGCATACCCGGTGAGCGCATTCTGTGTTTGTGTGTCGAATCATTGTTTGTGTGTCGTCCCCTCTTCCCTTTTCCCTTTTCGGGCGTTTCCGTTCGGGTTGCACCCATGTGCCTGGCATGCGGGTGCAAACCAGTCTGAGGCCACAAGTGCCAATGATGACCATCCTCTAGTCCCCGCACCCCTGTCCGTCAGTCCTTCCTGTGGCACCAAGGTCCGGCCCATAGGTTCAGCGTGTCCGACCTATCTTACAGGTTAGACCGTCCCCGGCTGTGTCAAACCGGAAAGACCCAGGACCGTCGGTGGGAGAAACCAAGGTGTCCTGAAGGTGAGAGCCACGGGGTGAGAAAGGTAAGTGCCCCGCCACACCTGCACAGCAGCAGGCGCACACAGCAGTCCACCCCTTGCCCCTCTTACATTTGGCGTAGCCGGCAGGATCCCTTGACGCCAGCCGGAGGACCCCCACGAAGATGACGGACCCTACCACCGCCTCTACCTCCGCGGGACCACCATCCGAGACGACAGACCCGACTTTTGACCGGCGGGTCACCCCGGCCATCCGAGCCGCTGTACAACTCATCCAGAAGTATGATGGACAGAACATGGAACTGGATGACTGGATGGACCAGGTGGAGTCGGTGATCCGTCTGTATCACCTCCCCGCGCCGGTACAGGTAGACTTGGTGCTGCAGGTCATCCTGGGGGAAGCAAAAAAATCTGTCATCAACCGCCCTCTCGGGCAGAGGAAGGACCTCCAGGGGGTGTTCAAAATCTTGAAGGCCACTTACGGAGACCGGTCCACACCGACCAACCTCCGGAAACGGCTGTTCGCTCGGATCCAGCGCGAGGACGAGTCGATCTCCCAATTTGCCAACGCCCTCCAAAGTTGCGCAGATCGGATACGGGCCCGGCAGGACGCAGACTGGTTGGCCGGAAACCCAGACTTGGTCTTACGAGACCTATTCGTGGCAGGTCTGAAGAGTAGGCCCCTACGCCACCATTTCCAAGACAAGATTGAAGGGGACCCCCGCCTTCTGTTCCACGAGGTGCTGGAGAAGGCATTGGCCAAGGATCAGGACGAGGAGTTTGGCTCCTGCTCTGTGTCCCTCCAACCGACACTCCCAGACTCCCACACCCCCAACCCACCCCTAAACCCACTGGAGAATTGCGTCAAGGAGTTGACCAATGCGCTCCTGCTGGTCCAGCAGGAAGTATCCCAGCTAAAGCAGCGAGTGGAGCAGGCAGAAGACCGGCGGGCCGGGGCGGAGACCCGTGCAGAAGGAGAGGCGGCCGAGGCCCCACGTCGGAAGAATCACGAGCAAGACCCGCCCCGGCGCTGGGAGTCAGCAGGAACGCACCGACGGGACACCAGGGGCCCAGTCTGCTGGGAGTGCGATCGACCTGGCCATTTCGCCCGCGAATGTCCTGAAGTACGACCCAGTCGAGACACTCCCCTCCTCGCGGGCCAAACCGCGAGGAGGGGAGACGACCAGGTGGACATTACCCACTCGTCGGATCTCATTGGAGAGTGCCCCACAGTAATAGCCCAGCTGGCGGAAAAGAGCCAGCGCTGTCTTCTGGATACCGGCTCCCAAGTGTCAACCATGTCCCAGCGATGCTTCCAGGAGAACTACGCCCACCTGCAGCGGACCAACGTGGGAGATTGGGTAACCCTCATGGCCGCAAACAACCTGCCAATTCCCATCCTGGGTGTGGTTTGGGTCGAGGTGGAGCTGTACGCCCAGTCCCTGGGGAAGAAAGGCATCATGGTTGTCGCAGGGGAGGACTTGAAGCATGGGCCTGTCATCTTGGGGATGAATATACTCCGCTGCTTGGACCAAGCCCTAGTCCTGGAGCAGGGCCCCCGGTACTGGAGACACCTAGGGGTGCAGAAGCCCGTACAGCAGGCCCTGCAATGGGTGATGCGGCTGTGCGAGGGACCATCTCCAGCTGCTGACACAGGCCCCCTGGGACGGGTCAAGACAGGCCATAACCAACGGGTGAGGATTCCCGCCAGGCAAGAGGTGGTCGTGGATCTGCCCGTGCGGGCTCAACGGCCCCTGGAGGGTAGGGAAGTCATGATAGAACCCTGCTGGTTTGGCCAAACCGACGCTGGATTGATCGTGGCTCGGGCCTTGGCAGTAGTCAAGCATGGGGTGGTGCCCATCCGGATCTGTAACCTAGGGGACGCCCCAGCCCAGGTTCCCCCCAGGAACATCTTGGCACAGGTAGAGGCTGTGCCCGAGGGCGGTGTTGAGTCAGGACAAAACGTCCTCCTAGAGCCCGACGTGCGGAAACCATGGACGCTGGCCGTGAGGGTGGAGGAGCGGGTAGAGCCCACCGAAGGCTGGAACGGGCGAATAATACTCGAAAAGATGGACGTGCCCCTAGATGAACTCGGCCCCGCCGAGGTCAAGAAGCTCGAACGGCTTCTGTGGAGGAGACAACAGGCGTTCTCCTGCAGCGAGGAAGACTTCTGTTACACCCGGGCATTAGAACACGAGATCAACACCGGGGACCAGCCCCCCATCCGGGAGCGATACCGACCCATTCCGCCAAAATTGTACCATGAAGTGAAGGCCATAATCCGCCAGATGCTGGATAACCACGTCATCAAAGAGAGCAAAAGCCCGTGGGCGGCGCCGATTGTCCTAGTTAAGAAGAAAGATGGGGCCCTACGCTTCTGTGTGGACTATCGGAAGCTGAACAACTGTACTGTGCGAGACGCATACCCTCTCCCCCGCATTGAAGAATCATTGGCAGCCCTGGGGAAGTCACGATTCTTCTCCACCTTGGACCTGGCCAGCGGCTATTGGCAAGTGCCGGTGGCCGAGAGGGACCAAGCCAAGACGGCCTTCATCACCCCCATGGGCCTATTCGATTTCTGCCGAATGCCCTTTGGGCTCTCCAATGCGCCAGCTACCTTCCAATGACTCATGGAACATTGCCTAGGGGATCTAAACTTCGACTCGATTTTGATCTATCTGGATGACATCATCGTGTTCGCCCCAACGCTGGACGAGCATTTCCGCAGGCTGGATCAAGTACTACAGCGTTTGGAGCAATACGGGCTCAAACTGAAGCCAAGGAAGTGCCACCTCCTCCAACCCAGCCTTGAGTACTTGGGACACGTAGTATCCCAAGACGGGGTGAAACCTACACCCAACAAAATCACCGCAATTCAGGGATGGAAAACACCCACCACCGTGACGGAGGTACGAGCCTTTCTTGGACTAGTCGGCTATTACCGCCGGTTCATTCGGGGTTTCGCTAAAATAGCCGGACCTCTGCATGAGCTGCTGAGAGGTGTGACAACGGATGCACGAAAGAGGACTGTGGCGTGGGGCCAAGCCCAAGACGACTCTTTCAACCAGCTGAAAGACGCCCTCACCCAAGCCCCGGTACTCGCCTACGCTGACTTCGACAAGCCCTTCCTGGTCTACACCAACGGCAGTCACAAAGGGCTGGGGGCAGTCCTTTCCCAGATCCAAAGGGGGCAGGAACGGGTGATTGCCTATGGGAGCCGGAGTCTGCGGGACTCTGAGAGGAACCCCGAAAACTACAGCTCCTTCAAACTCGAGCTGTTAGCAATGGTGTGGGCCGTGACGGAGAAGTTTGCCGAGTACTTAACTGCGACGGAGTTCGAGGTCATCACGGACAACAACCCTCTGGCGCACCTGGACACTGCCAAGTTGGGGGCCCTGGAGCAGCGTTGGGTTGCCCGGTTGGCAAAATTTTTCCCCAAGATCAAGTATCGTCCGGGGAAATACAACACCAACGCCGACGCCCTGTCCCGTTTTCCCGTGGAGGCACCAAGGGCCCCTCCGACGAGGACCAGGAAGGCTGGTGGCGCCTACCCGTGACCAGACAGCGGAAACAGCCGCCAAGGCCATCGTGGAACACTTCATCCGAAGGTATGGCTGCCCCGAGCGCATCCACTCAGACCAAGGAGCATGTTTCCAGGGCCGCGTGATGGAACGACTTTGTCAGACCTACGGCATGCAAAAATCCAGGACCACGCCCTACCATCCCCAGGGGAATGGGGCCTGTGAACGATTCAATCGGACCCTGTTACAAATGCTGAGAACCTTGGAAGCCGAAAAGAAACGCCGTTGGCCAGCATTCATCCAAGAACTGGTGTGGGTGTACAACAACCGCGTGCACTGGACCACGGGCTCGTCGCCCTACTTCCTACTGTTCGGTAGAGCAGGGAGGGAACTGCAGGACCTCGACCTCTCTCTACCCCAGGGGGAAGACGAGTGGACCCATGGTGGGTGGGTCGAGGAGCAAAGGCGACGGCTGAGGACTGCAGGGGAGGTGGCGAAGCGCAACATCGGGACCACCAGGCACCCCCAGCCCGGAGGGGCCGTGGGGGAGCCCATCCCAGTTGG
Source organism: Taudactylus pleione (assembly GCA_031769625.1). Lineage (NCBI taxonomy): Eukaryota > Metazoa > Chordata > Amphibia > Anura > Myobatrachidae > Taudactylus > Taudactylus pleione. Next base: position 46,094 of record JAUIMM010000198.1, read on the forward strand.
ACAAAGAGTATTTGTCCGTGAGAGGCGCCCAAAGAACAAGCTAAGCCCGCGATGGGAGGTGTTGCCCTACATCGTACAGCGACAAGTTTTGCCCAACAACCCAGTATATGTGGTGCGTGCAGAGGACGACAGCGGTCACACTCGCACCCTGCACCGAGACATGTTGCGACCCTGGGAGTCGGGAGACCCGTCGGAGGCACAGGAGCCGTGCTGCAGCATGAAGCCTGGTGGACAGAGCAGAGAGCCCCCAAACGCCCTGGCAGGACCGGGGACCCTGGGGTTCACCCCATTCACTTGGTGGGCGGCGCCCTCCCGGGCGCACAGCCCCCTCGTCGTCACCGAGGAGTCGGCTGGGACCGAACTACCCCTACCAGCAACACGGGCGTCAGGAACACCACCGCCCGGACCCCAAGACAGCCCACCACTGGCCGAACCAGCCGCCCTGTCCCTCGAGGCTCCAGTCCGGAGATCCGTGAGGTCGACCTTGGGAGTGCCACCACCACGGTTCCCAGACCCTGACTTTGAGTGGTCGTGCCACCCGGTCTTTGTGGGGACCACAAAAGGAAAAGAAGGGGAGAGTGTGGGAGGTCCGGGGCCGCGCGCCCCCCCCTCCCACGAAGGCGCCGGTAAGGACCGGACCCCGCGTCGCCGGATGCGCCCACGTGTTGTGGCGCGTCATCACCCGGCGACGCGGCGCGGCCATGACGCCGGCAAGGACCGGACCCCGCATTGCCGGACACGCCCACGTGTTGGGGCGCGTCATCACCCGGCGGCGCGGCGGGCCAATGAGGGCCCGCCGCGTCATCCAGCCCAGGAGCCCGCGCGGCGGGGTATTTAAAATCCCCGCCTGCGGGCAGGAGGAGAAGAGCGGAGGAGTCATCGGAGCAGGCGGATCGTCGCTGGAGGGAGTCCCGAACGCGAGTTGGCAGTTCAGGTAAGCCCTCAGTGAGGCCCTTGTATCTTGGTATTAGACCACTGTACCCTTGTGTTATTGTGAACCCACTGTACCACCACTGTGCGGCGCTAGGCCGAGGCCATTGTACCCCTGTGTTAGGTTATTGTGAACCCACTGTACCACCACCGTGCGGCGCTAGGCCGAGACCACTGTCCCACTGTGTTAGGTTATTGTGTACCCACTGTACCACCACCGTGCGGCGCTAGGCCGAGACCACTGTACCATTGTGTTAGGTTGTTGTGTACCCACTGTACCCCCACCGTGCGGCGCTAGGCCGAAACCACTGTACCATTGTGTTAGGTTGTTGTGTACCCACTGTACCACCACCGTGCAGCGCTAGGCCGAGACCACTGTACCATTGTGTTAGGTTGTTGTGTACCCACTGTACCACCACCGTGCGGCACTAGGCCGAGACCACTGTACCATTGTGTTAGGTTGTTGTGTACCCACTGTACCCCCACCGTGCGGCGCTAGGCCGAGACCACTGTACCATTGTGTTAGGTTGTTGTGTACCCACTGTACCACCACCGTGCGGCGCTAGGCCAAGACCACTGTACCATTTGTACCCACTGTACCACCACCATGCGGCGCTAGGCCGAGACCACTGTACCATTGTGTTAGGTTGTTGTGAACCCACTGTACCACCACCGCGCGGCGCTAGGCCGAGACCACTGTACCTGTGCTAGGTTACCGCATATCCACTGCACCATCACCGTGCGGTGTTAGGCTGCAGGTATTGTTCTAGTGCGGCGCCAGGCAGCCGTGCTCTCTTATAGGAGCAGAGACCAGGACTACTCGCCCAGCAAAGAGACAACGGGCATACCCGGTGAGCGCATTCTGTGTTTGTGTGTCGAATCATTGTTTGTGTGTGTCCCCTCTTCCCTTTTCCCTTTTCGGGCGTTTCCGTTCGGGTTGCACCCATGTGCCTGGCATGCGGGTGCAAACCAGTCTGAGACCACAAGTGCCAATGATGACCATCCTCTAGTCCCCACACCCCTGTCCGTCAGTCCTTCCTGTGGCACCAAGGTCCGGCCCATAGGTTCAGCGTGTCCCCGGCTGTGTCAAACCAGAAAGACCCAGGACCGTCGGTGGGAGAAACCAAGGTGTCCTGAAGGTGAGAGCCACGGGGTGAGAGAGGTAAGTGCCCCGCCACACCTGCACGGCAGCAGGCGCACACAGCAGTCCACCCCTTGCCCCTCTTACATTACCTCCACCATGCTTGACAGATGGCGTCAGGCACTCTTCCAGCATCTTTTCACTTGTTCTGCGTCTCACAAATGTTTTTCTGTGTGATCCAAACACCTCAAACTTCGATTCGTCTGTTGATAATACTTTTCTCCAATCTTCCTCTGTCCAATGTCTGTGTTCTTTTGCCCATATTAATCTTTTCCTTTTATTGGCCAGTCTCAGATATGGCTTTTTCTTTTCCACTCTGCCTAGAAGGCCAGCATCCCGGAGTCGCCTTTTCACTGTAGACGTTGACACTGGCATTTTGCGGGTACCATTTAATGAAGCTGCCAGTTGAGGACTTGTAAGGTGTCTATTTCTCAAATTAGAGACTAATGTACTTTGTTGCTTGTTTGTGCTGTTCTCTGAAGGGAGAAGTACACACCGTTTTAGGAAATGTTCAGTTTCTTGGCAATTTCTCGCATGGAATAGCCTTAATTTCTAAGAACAAGAATAGACTGTTGAGTTTCACATGAAAGTTCTCTTTTTCTGGCCATTTGGAGAGTATAATCGAACCCACAAATGTGATGCTCCAGATACTCAACTAGCTCAAAGGAAGGCCAGTTTTATAGCTTCTCTAACGAGCAAACCCATTTTCAGCTGTGCTAACATAATTGCACAAGGGTTTTCAAGGGTTTTCTAATCATCCATTAGTCTTCTAACTCACTTAGCAAACACAATGTACCATTAGAATACTGGAGTGATGGTTGCTGGAAATGGGCCTCTATACACCTATGTAGATATCCCTTTAAAAACCAGATGTTTGCAGCTAGTATAGTCATTTACCACATTAACAATGTATAGAGTGTATTTCTGATTAATTTAATGTTTATGTTTAAAAAACAGTTATTCTCTTTCAAAAATAAGGAAATTGCTAAGTGACCCCAAACTTTTGAACAGTAGTGTATATGTATATATATATATATATATATATATATACACACACACACATATATATATATATATATGTATAAACAAACACACACACACACACACATATATATATATATATATATATATATACACACAGTCAGGTCCATAATTATTGGGACATTGACAGAAGTTCCAGATTTTGGCCTCTATTCACCACCACAATGGTTTTGAAATGAAACAAACAAGATGTGCTTTAACTGCAGACTTTCAGATTTAATTTGAGGGTAATTACATCCAAATTGGTGACTAAGAAAGGGGAAGAAGGCATATAGAAGAACCGTGTTAGACCTGGCTCATGGTCACATAACTGCAGGTCACCTTGGAGTAGGAAAAACCACTGAGCAAATTTTACAGAGGTTTTTCTGGCCTGGGGTCCAAAAAGAGGTTTCTCACTATTGTGCATCCTGCCCTGAATGTCAATATCATGCTCCAAGGCCGCATTTTAAATGTCAACGTGTCCCATTACCCATTATTGAGGTTCCATTTGAAAGAATAGCTATGGATTTGGTTGGACCATTAATGAAGTCTGCCCGGGGCCATCAATATATTCTGGTGGTAATGGATTACGCTACCAGGTACCCGGAAGCAATACCATTGCGCAATACTCCAACAAAGACCATTGCTAGAGAATTAGTTCATGTCTTTAGCAGGTTGTGAATACCTAAGAAAATCCTGACTGACCAAGGTACCCCATTTATGTCAAAAATCATGAAAGAGTTATGCCGTCTGTTTAAAATTGATCAGTTAAGAACTTCTGTGTATCACCCCCAAACCGATGGGTTAGTGGAGAGGTTTAACAAAACTTTAAAACACATGTTTAGAAAAGTAGTGAACAAAGATGGTAGAGATTGGGATTACTTATTGCCTTATTTGTTGTTGGCCATAAGAGAGGTTCCCCAATCCTCCACCAGATTTTCAGCTTTTGATTTGTTGTATGGGAGACACCCAAGGGGATTACTAGACATTGCCAAAGAGACTTGGGAGGGGCAGTCCAGCCCGTATATAACTGTTATTGAGCATGTTTCCCAAATGCAGGAAAGAATTGCTGCTGTGGTGCCGATAGTGAGAGAGCACTTGGAACGGGCCCAACAGGCACAGCAGAGGGTGTACAACCATAATGCTCAGTTACGTGTCTTTGCTCCTGGGGACAGAGTGTTGGTGTTGGTCCCCACAGTAGAAAATAAACTTCTGGCTAAGTGGCAAGGACCCTTTGAAATTCTAGAAAAAGTGGGGGAGGTTAATTATAAAGTTTACCAGCCTGGGAAAAGAAAGCCAGAACATACAGTATATACCATATAAAACTTATAAAACCTTGGAATGATACAGCAGCTCTGTCAGCCGTCCCTGCCCCTCCAGTAAACCCAGGGCCCTTGGTTCCCGAAGTGACAGTAGCTAAAACCCTGTCAACAGCAGGAAGTTAAGGAACTTCTTAGCAGAAATAGGGTTTTGTTTTCAGATATACCGGGGAAAACCACAGTCATTAAACATGACATAATCACTGACCCAGGGGTTAAGATTAACCTAAAGCCCTATAGGTTACCAGAAGCCCAAAGAGAATCAGTATCTAAGGAATGTTGGAATTGGGTGTAATTGAAGAATCGCATAATGAGTGGTCAAGTCCCATTGCGCTTATTCCAAAGCCTGACGGGAGTGTGCGTTTCTGCAACGATTACCGAAAATTGAACAGTGTGTCAAAATTCTATGCCTACCCAATGCCTAGGGTGGATGAACTAATTGAAAGACTAGGAACAGCCAGGTATTTAACCACTCTAGACTTAACCAAAGGGTATTGGCAAGTGCCGTTAACTGCCACTTGTAGAGAGGGAATAACCTGTCTAGTTAGTGCCCAGACGGGCTAGGTTTTATTTTTATGCTTTGTTTATTTTGTGATTTACATGGCACAATAAAAACTGGTTCCGACCAGCTTGCTCGAAAATCCTGGACTGGTGTGCTGTTTCCTGGCTGCTGTGTGTAAGGAGGTATTCATCTACCAGGAGAGGGACCTACCCCCCCCCCCGACTATATCACAATATACATATATACACACGTATATATATATATATATATATATATATATTATTATTATCCTTTATTTATATGGCGCCACAAGTGTTCCGCAGCGCCTTACATAGTACATAGAACTAATAGGTGAACAAGAAACAAGTAACTTACAGTACATTACAGTGCAGGACAAGGACACAACTTACATAGTACATAGAACTAATAGGTGAACAAGAAACAAGTAACTTACAGTACATTACAGTGCAGGACAAGGACACAACTTATATACATTGCTGAAAGTGTGATTAAAGCACTCACAATAAGCTGCCGGGAGTTGGCAGTCACGTGTTAGGTGCCCTATGGGGAGTAGAGAGTAGAAGAAAATGTAAAGAGAAGCACATGATGGAAGAGGTCCCTGCTCATGAGAGCTTACATTCTAAGGGGAGGGGCAGACAGACAGGCGTGACACAGAAGGGGAAGATAGGAAGGAAAGAGCATGAGGTGGGTTAGGATGAGTGCTGGAAGGCCTTGATGAAGTAGTGGGTCTTGAGAGCCCGTTTGAAGATTTGTAGAGAGGTGGAGAGTCTGATGGGGAGAGGGAGAGCATTCCAAAGGTAGGGAGCAGCACGGGCAAAATCTCGGATGTGGGAGTGGGAGAAAGTAATCAGTTGGCAAGAGAGGCGGCATGCATTAGTTGAGCGAAGTGGGTGGGCGGGAGTGTGAAGGGAGAGAAGGTCAGAAATGTATGCGGGAGAGGATTTGGTGAGGGCTTTGTAGGCGAATGTAAGAACCTTGAATTGGCATCTGAAGGGGAAGGGGAGCCAGTGTAGGGCTTGAAGGAGAGGGGAAGCAGATGTAGAACGTCTGGAGAGGAAGATGAGCCGAGCAGCAGCATTAAGAACAGATTGTAGTGGAGAGAGGTGAGAGACTGGGAGGCCAGCTAGGAGAAGGTTACAGTAGTCCAATCTGGAGATGACCAGTGAGTGGATGAGGGTTTTAGTGGCATCCTGGGTGAGGAAGGGTCTAATCCTGGAGATATTTTTTAGGTTAAAACGGCAGGACTTCGAGAGGTGCTGAATGTGCGGTTTAAAGGAGAGGGAGAAGTCTAAGATAACTCCAAGACAGCGCACTTTGGGGCTAGAGGAGATAGTTGTGCCATCAATAGATAATGAAATTGTGGAAAGTGATGTAGTGGAAGAGGGTGGGAAGATGATCAGCTCAGTCTTAGACATGTTAAGTTTAAGAAAGCGCTTGGACATCCACGAAGAGACAGCAGAGAGACAGTTGGAGATATGGGTAAGGAGCTCAGGGGTGAGCTCAGGGGTGGAAAGGTAAATTTGAGTATCATCTGCATAGAGATGATATTGGAGGTCAAAGGAGTTAATGAGTTCACCTAAAGAGGATGTATATAGGGAGAAAAGGAGAGGTCCAAGAACAGAACCTTGGGGAACTCCTACCTTTAGTGGAAGTGGAGGGGAAGAGGAGTCATGAGAGGACACAGCGAAGGAACGATCAGAGAGGTAGGAGGAAAGCCAGGAGAGGGCAGTGTCACGTAGACCGAGAGAGTAAAGGATTTGCGGGAGGAGAGGGTGGTCTACAGTGTCAAATGCAGCAGAGAGGTCAAGGAGAATGAGCAGAGAGTAGTTGCCCTTGGATTTGGCAGCAAGGAGGTCGTTGCTGACTTTCGTGAGGGCAGTTTCAGTAGAGTGGAGAGATCGGAAGCCAGATTGAAATGAGTCAAGGAGGGAGTGGGAGGAAAGAAAGGTGGTAAGGCGGTTGTAGACAATACGCTCAAGGAGTTTGGAAGCAAAAGGGAGAAGAGAGATGGGTCGATAGTTGGAAAGTATGTTAGGACAAGAGCATGTTTGAATGCAGAAGGGACAGTGCCAGATGATAGGAAGAGATTAAGGAGGTGAGCCAGATGGGAACAGGCAGAAGGAGACAGGTGGGAGAGGAGACGGGAAGGGATAGGGTCAAGAGGGGAGGTGGGAGGAGAGGAGGACTGGATGAAGGTCATGACTTCCTCTCCAGAAGCAGGGGAGAAGGATGTCAGAGTTGGTGAGACAGAAGGGGAGGGGTGGTAAGGGCAAGGAGGGGGAGGAGTGCTGAGGGTCTGATGGGATATGATGTCCTCACGTATGGAGTCAATTTTAGATGTAAAGTAGGTGGCAAAGTCGAGGGCAGAGAGCGAGGAGGGAAGGCAAGGAGGGGAAGGGCAGAGTAGGGAGTTGAAAGTGGCAAAGAGACGCCGGGGGTTTGAGGACTGGGAGGAGATGAGGTTCTTGAAATATGTTTGTTTGGAGAGAGACAGGGCAGCGCTGTAGGAAGAGAGAATAAATTTGAAATGGAGGAAGTCAGCCTTAGAGCGTGATTTCTCCACTGACACTCTGCAATTCTTGAACACTTTTGTAGGTACCTGGTGCATTTGGAATGCCAGGGTTATGGTGTGGATCTGTGAGGGTGAGTGGTTATTGCTGGAGCAACAGAATCAAGAGCAGAAGTAAGGGAGGAATTGTACAGGGAAGTAGCTTGTTCAGGACAGGAGAGAGAAATGATAGGGGAGAGAAGAGAGTCCAGCAGGGAGGAAAAAGCAACAGTGTCAATAGCCTCAATATTACGCTTAGTAATGGTAGCCTTAGGAGTTAGAGGAGGGGAAGGAGAGAGGGATAGGTTAAAAGAGAGAAGGTGATGGTCAGAGAGGGGGAATGGGCAATTGGAGTAATCAGAAATATCACAACGGTGCGTAAAGACCAGGTCAAGTTAGTGCCCATCCACATGTGTATATATATATACACATACATACATACACACACTACGAAGCTCTTCCCCCATGTAAAAGCATGCATCTGAATTTGAAAGGATGCCCACTTCTAGCGTCTCTGCGCGCTGCATTGTCATCTGCAACGTGAAGCCGCAAACATCGGTCGCACCTTCCAAGCTGGCACTAGCCCTGTGGCAGATGCAATTTCTCGATCTCAGTTTGGCATCCTATGTAAGCGGCTAAGCGGCTCTGTATGCAAGCACTGGAGTAGCCGCTCATTGGCTAAGTCCACGTGGGTCCCAGCCAATGAGCGGCTGCTAATTGGCTGATGTCCCGGCAATAATGATAGCTCAAGCCCTGAGCTCTCATTACGTTACTGTAACAATATGCTGATGATGCTGTTGATACAGTGTGTCCGGGGCCCTCTTTGGATAACTGCGGAGAACATCGTGGGACAAAAGGTGAGTATTGGTGCTTCCATTGGATACTTTGCGTTGAGAAGGAGATGTGAACATCTGGGAACAGGTGAGTATGTAATAAAATTTTATTTTCACTGTGTGTGTAGTGTTTTTTTTACACATTTCTTTACAGGTGAACTACACGTACCATTGAGCCCTTAATGCTCCACATGCTGGTACTTGTGGTTCTCCAAGTACCAGCATGCAGGGGAAGCTTGCTGGGACCTGTAGTTCCACTGTATAGACAATGTGAAATATTCAAATTTTTACACAATACACCTACACTATTAACCCGCCACCCATCGCCCAGGGGTGGTGCAGATAGCCCCGGGCTATCAGCCTAGGCTCGGGGTCCCCAACTCCCCAGGGATCCCTGGCCTGGGCTGACTAGTGGTCAGGGCTGATGCTGCGGCAGGGAGGCCCGGTGAAAGGGCACCCCTGGCTGTGGCATCACTCCCCCGCTAGAAAGGGTCCAGAGCTGGTTTAAAATATATGGTGAACCTCACGCAAAAATGTTATCCATATATTTAAAACCAGCACTGGCCCTGCTGCCTGGTGCTGGTTCTTAATTTAGAGTGGAACCCCACACATTTTTTTCCCTGTAATTTTAAGAACCAGGACAGGCTGACAAGTCCGGGGCTGGTTAGTCTTTTTGGGGGGACCTCATGTCATTTTTTAAACAATAATTTAATAACATTTAACAATTTACAAAAAAAAAAAAAACTTATTTGAGTATGTTTCAGCCAAACTCGCAGATCTGGAGGTGAATGTTTAAAACGTCAATTTAGCAGTGAGTTTGCAGGCAACTCACCCGAGATTCACAACTCGATTCTTGCTAAATTTGCAAGATTTTTTTTTTAGGTGAAAAGTACTTCAGATTTTGGCCGATGGTGATAAGATTCGAGTTTGCTATCTCACCCGAGTTTTGCGAGTGAGATGAGAGAAATCTCTCTGTAACTCACCCGACTTTGGGCCTGATTCAGAGCCACTCGTAAGCGGCCGCTCGTTTGTTCCGACCGATGTTCGCACAACTGCGCATGCGTACGGATTTTAATACGCATGCGCGAACCAGTCAGTGCGGACGAAAATCGTGTGCTCGCTAAATAGCGAATGCCTGCTATTTTGAGTGACAGAATGAGGCGTTTGTGGGTGGTAACAATGGAAGGTGCTTGAAAACGGGGAGTGGAGATCCGAACGCAGGCGTGCCAAAAGGTCAAAACGGGCGTTTTAAGGGTGTGCATAATTAACAAAGCAGCGTCACTGCCCACGTCACTTGTTTTATAGTTAGAACTGCTCGCATGATTGTGGTAGGAAAAACCAACCACAAGAATAGCGAGCAGTTCATACGCCGTCCGATGTACTCGATTAATCTAATAAGTAGCGGACATGACATATGATGCGAGCGGCCAGGGGACTTTTTTTCAAAATTACGTTTGCATGTTTCGTTCGCTCGTTCAGACATAGAGGCGTGAACAGACCGCAAAGAGCGAACGGTTAATTTAAATAGCCAGCCCCTTTTTCTGGACGAGCGAGCGCAAATAGCGTCCGGCTCTGAATCAGGCCCTTTGTCTTTAGTAAATTTGCAAGATCAAAAACATACCTAAACTCACCCGAGATTGTCATCTCGACCAAAGAATCTAATGACGGAAGCAAAGTGCAGGTTGCAGGCTGCTCCCAGGTCTCCAGCCGGGCAACAAAGTGGTAGAGTATGGCAGGGCTTCTCTGTCAGCCGTGGACTGAAACCACTATCAGCCCTGGGTGGTGTCCGTATTAGTCTCTACCTTCAATTTCCATGTTTGATCACACATACAGAAACACGCTATGATTCAACCCAGGTCGACATTCAGAATGTCGACAGGTTCTGAATGTCAACATAGACTTTAGGTCGAGATATAATATTTCTGGTTAAAATTTCGACATTTAACACGTTGACACCAGAAACCTAAAGTTCATGTCGACATTCTGCGTGTCATCATTCTGACTGGATCCCCATAAGTAGATCATATTTCCAAATAATTGTTGAATACAAGACTTTCCTGTAGGTCTGACATTGGTAGAACATCTCATTATCAGTCCCTGAACTGAGGGCCTGATTCTGACCCGCTCGCGAGCGCTGAGCGCTCACAAGCGGGTCGATGGTGCCCAAGTGCGCATGTGCGAGACCCGAATAACGACGGCCAAGCCGTCGTTATGGGTCTCGCACCAAAGGGGGCGTGCTGTCGATGTTGATTGACAGCACGCCCCCTTTGGTGGGCGTGCCGGGGGCATGGCTGCGTGGGGGCGGTACACCTGTCAAACCGTAACGCAGGTGTCCTAAGGCGAGCTAAGGGAGGACAGAAACCTCCCGTGGAGCAGAAGGGCAAAAGCTCGCTTGATCTTGATTTTCAGTATGAATACAGACCGTGAAAGTGGGGCCTCACGATCCTTCTGACTTTTTGGGTTTTAAGCAGGAGGTGTCAGAAAAATTCCCATGGGAACGCCTACCGTCTGGGTCCGGCCCCACTGACATCACTATTGATGTCAGTGGGAGTGCTTTTGGCTCTGATAGAGCCAAAAGCACTCCTGGGCTTGCGGAAGCAAGACCCTACCAGAGGGTCTCGTCGCAAGCCCGATGGTCTTGACCATCGCGACCATCATTTTGGCCGCTCGCTATAGCTGCGGGTGGTCACCCTCAGCTATGCAAGCGGCCAGGAGGCAGCTCCAAAAAGGAGCAGGGACGGCCCTGATTCAGCGCGAGCGCTCTGTCAGAGCGTCCGGCTCTGAATCAGGGCCTGAGTGCAGTAGTTTGGAAGAATGGGTGTTGGTGGTAGTTGGGGTGAGCTGGGTGGACTTATTTTGTTCCATTGATGCTTGTTTAAAATGTCCTCATGTCAGGAATAAATAGCAAAAACATTTCCCTAAATTCAATGGGATGTACAGCGATCTCCTCACCCCAAGGTCACTATAGCCTTTGTCAACGTCACACATCAGCGAGTTGATGGGAGGCCTGGACATCAGCCTTATACTAAAACAAGCCTATTATAATCTGCCTCTGCCAGGAGGAGTGTACCCAAGATTGTCTATCTCAGGCACTGAGAAACTGGTGGTCTGTAATATTCCATAACTAATATCACCCTCACAAACAGAAACATGTCCATATTGCTAATTAGTTTTTTATTATTATAAGTATTGTTATTATTATAGTCAGATCTACATCTATACCACAATCCCAGAAACTCCTGAAGCAGCATTCGATGACTCACAACACACATTCCTACACCACTCCTAGTTAATTTGAAAATACGATAATAAATTCACTTTTTTTCTTCATTGAATTTCGTTTGTCATTTACAATAGGCCGCCTATCGATAACACAAACGTACAGGATCACAGCGCAGCAACACAGGGACAACAATGACACAATGCAATTAGCATGACAAAGCGCAGTACTGGAAGACTGACAGACGCACTTTAGATTCTAGAACACTCATACACAAACTAATCACGACCAGTAAAATGATCCATCAGAAGGAAACACCAGTAGGTATAGGAAAGTAATGAATCCTGTGCTACTTTCCAGAAATGAGTGTGTAGGAATAATAGCGGATAGAAACTGAGGAGGGAGGTGAAGCAATAGTGATGGTAGGGGTCTCAATGACCCCATCTGCTGCTCTCACATTCCTGTGATTCAAACACTTGGGAGAGATGGAGATGCATTATCATGCAAAATAACAACATCAATTAACCACCTCACCACTATCTCTCTCTCTTTCTCTCTCCCCCTGTAGACTAGGGTTCACTATTTTAATGTGATAAATAGGTTCCTTACAACTGATGTAAATAGATATGCCAGCCAACAAAATGCAGAAGGATTACACATGTGCATAATACCCCTCCGACCCACACATAAGGGTAAGATATGACAAATAACTGTTGCTGAACCATTTCTAGAACCGCTGACTCCTTTCCAAAGAGGAGTGCTCTTTGTATCACTAACAGGGAACAGCATGCACTGGTATGGAACAGCAGGCTCTAGTAGAGAACAACAGGCATGAGTAGAGAACAGTAGTCATTAGTAGGAAGTAGTAGGCACTAGTATATAACAGCAGTCACTAGTATAGAACAGTAGTTACTAGCATAGAACAGGAGTCTCTAGCAGAGAGCAGCAATCACTAGTATAGAACAGCAGTCTCTAGTAGAGAGCAGCAATCACTAGTATAGAACAGCAGTCAATAGTAGAGAATAGCAGTCATTAGTAAGAAACAGCAGTCACTAGTATACAACAGCAGTCACTAGTATAGAACAACATTCACTAGTATATAACAGCAGTCACTGACTCACTAGTATAGAAAAGCAGTCACTATTAGTGAACAGTTGTCACTAGTATAGAACAGTAGTCACTAGCAGAGAACAACAGTCATTAGCAGGAAATAGCAGTCACTAGCATAGAACAGCAGTTACTAGTATAGAACAGCAGTCACTAGTATAAAACAGCAGTCAAGTATAAAACAGCAGTCACTAGTATAGAACAGTAGTTACTAGCATAGAACAGCAGTCACTAGTATAATAGAACAGCAGTCACTAGTAGAGAGCAGCAATCACTAGTATACAACAGCAGTCAATAGTAGAGAACAGCAGTCACTAGTATAGAACAACATTCACTAGTATATAACAGCAGTCACTGACTCACTAGTATAGAAAAGCAGTCACTATTAGAGAACCGTTGTCACTAGCATAGAACAGCAGTCACTAGTATAGAACAGCATTCACTAGTATTAAACAGCAGTCAAGTATAAAACAGCAGTCACTAGTATAGAACAGTAGTTACTAGCATAGAACAGCAGTCACTAGTATAATAGAACAGCAGTCACTAGTATAATAGAACAGAAGTCACTAGTAGAGAGCAGCAATCACTAGTATAGAACAGTAGTCAATAGTAGAGAATAGCAGTCATTAGTAAGAAACAGCAGTCACTAGTATAGAGCAGGAAGCCAATGGACGGCTTCCAGACTGTCTAATCCCGGCAAGGTACAAATGACAGGCGTCGAATTCCCGACGCATGTCATTAGACCTACGCTGGGAGCCCGACACCCGGCTTACCGATCGAAGGTAAGCCGGGAGTGGACAGCCATGCGGGAGGGGGAGGCTTAGGTTAGGGTCTCCCGGGGGGGACTTAGGGTTAGGCACCCCCCCGGGAGGTTAGGGTTAGGCTAGGGGAAGGGGGGGATAGGGTTAGACACCCCCCAGGGGGAGATTAGGGCTAGGCACCCCCCCGGGAGACTTAGGGTTAGGCACTTAGAGGGAGGTTAGGGTTAGGCACTTGGGGGGAGAGTTAAGGTGCATACATACGGTCAGATTTGTCAGATGAACGATTTTACAAAAGATTTGAATGATTTCTGACTGCATTAAAATAAATGGAATCATCCAAGTCTGACTGCAAACACATCAGATGTCAGATATCGTTATCTGATCATCGGGAACGCTCATCGTTCATCATTCAAACATGTCAGGTCAGATATGTCAGCTTTTCCTTCAGATATGAACGATTGAACGATTTTTTCAATCGTTATCGTTCAGATCTGAAGAAAAATGTGACCGTGTGTATGCACCATTAGGGTTAGGCACCCCTAAAGGAGGGCTAGGGTTAGGGGGTAAAAATAGGTTAGTTAATACTTACCTTTCTAGCTTCGGGATCTTCACCCCTGCTGGGCTTCCGCTGTTGGGATTAGAATCATACTGATTCCGTATAGAACAGCAGTCAATATTAGAGAACAGCAGTCACTAGTAAAGAACAACAATCACTAGTATAGTAAACTAGTCACTAGTATAGAACAGCAGTCACTGACTCACTAGTATAGAACAGCAGTCAATATTAGAGAAGAGCAGTCACTAGTATAGAACAGCAGTCAATAGTTGGTACGGTTCCCTAGGCTGCTCCATGTAAACCTCTTAGAACCCAGGCTAGTGAGGTCTTCTGCCACTAACAGCCACACGCTGTTCCCTTAGGACTAGCAACGTTCACCGGTACTTAAGTGGCCACCTGGACTTAGAACTCGGAGTAGTAGTGGTTTACACAAATTACCTATGGGAACCAAAGAATAGCATGAGACACTGGATACCAGTAAGATAGTCAGTGGTATGGCAAGAGTCGGTAGTACAACTTGGAGAGCTGGCGATGTGGCTTGAGAGCCGATGATGCGGCTTTGAGAGCCGATGGTGCGGCTTAGAGCCAGTAATACAATTGGAGAACCGACGGTGCGGCCAAGTGCCGGCAGCAGCCTGCAAGCTGACAGAGTGGCCGGAGGGCCGATGGAGCAGCTAGGGAGCCTGTAGCGGTATGCAAGCTGACAGAGTGGCCGGAGGGCCGATGGAGCAGCTAGGGAGCCTGTAGCGGTATGCAAGCTGACGAAGTGGCCAGAGGGCCGATGGAGCGGCTAGGGAGCCTGTTGCAGTTTGCAAGCTGATGAAGTGGCTGGGGAGCTGGAGAAATAGGGTTCACTACAATCTGGAACAACAGGAACACTGACCATGCAGCAGAGCCGAGAGATCCCCAAGGAACGCTATAGTCGGCGAGGCGGCAAAAGTCCAGCGTGCACAAATAAGAGAGGGAACCAATCATGCCATGTTGTGGATAACACACGATACCCTACGGAGTCCGGACCGCCTAGCAACCGACGGAGCTGGAACAATGCTGCCAGAAGGAGGTAAATTGCTGGAGAGGAACAAGTCGTGACCGCGACTTGTAACACTAGTAGAGAGCAGCAATCACTAGTATAGAACAGTAGTCACTAGTATAAAACAGCAGTCATTAATACAGAATAGCAGTCACTAACACAGAACAGCAGTCACTAGTATAGAACAACATTCACTAGTATAGAACACTAGTCACTAGTATAGAACAGCAGTCACTAGTATAGAACAGCAGTCACTAGTATAGAACACGTCACTAGTATAGAACACTAGTCACTAGTATAGAACAGCAGTCACTAGTATAGAACAGTAGTCACTAGTAGAGATCAGCAGTCATTAGTAGGAAATAACAGTCACTATTAGAGAACAGCAGTCACTAGTATAGAAGTAGCTATATGCTCATGACACTCCCACGAGCAGGGCATATCCGGGGCACCTTGGCAGGGAATTCCGCCATCTCTTCTCTGCATCTGATCACATCTCCTCCCCTTCAGTCATATTCACATTTCAAAATACAGTCATAGTTGGGAATCAAACCTGTTACCTCATGCTTTGCAGTTAGACAGCTTACCAATGAGCCATCTGATATTACAAGGAAACGGAAGACTGTGAATTCCATACTTGCCTACCCTCCCGATTTGGTCGGGAGCCTCGCGAAAATCGGGTGCCACTCCCGACCTCCCGGGAAGGCAGGCAATCCTCCCGGGCCCCGGCGATGTGTCCGCACCCCCCCGTGCTTTTAAGTAAAAACCCCGGCAGCAGGGGGGCTGGTGACGCGATTCGCACTGAATCGCGTCATCGTGGCTCCGCCCCTGGCTGCACAATGCCATTAATAACGGCATTGTAAAGAGGGGGCGGAGCCACGATGATGCGATCGCGCTATCATGCCCCATGCTCCACCCCCAAAGCCGTGTCAGGTGCCGGGCCCCGCCCCTTTTGGCTGCGTCACGCCCCCAGCCCTGTAAGCCCGACAGCTCCCTCCCGGAAGGAGGGAGCTAAATGTCGGCAAGCCTGGTGAATTCTAACTACAGTATATCAAGCTACTTCACATTCTTATTAATCTAAAATACAGTCAAACCTAGGATTCAAACTTAGCACCTCATGCTTTGCAGTCAGTCACGTTACCAATGGAGCCATCTGCTACAACAGTGAAAACCTGTGAACTCTGACTATTCACATTCTCCATAATCTAAAATACAGACATACCTGGGCTTCAAACTGGAATGGAAAGGATTGTTCCCATAGTGACGAGAAACGGTGACCTGTCATGTTGACACGCCCCCATTTTCCAGTGACCATACCATCTTAGGCGCGCACATACAGTTGGATGGGGGGGCGCCATTTTTCATCTTGTCCTGGGCTCCAAATACCCTAGTTACGCCTCTGCCCATGAAACCAGTGTCTTGTGTGGATATGGAAGGTGGTTGCTGAGATGACGGACAGAGAGATTGGCCATGCACGCAACCTCCAGCAAAGTACGTGTGCCTTATATTGTGCATGCAGAGTTTGCTGCAAATCGTTAGACGTGTCATAATTCTGACTTAATCCCAATAAGCGTGAAAATAATTGTCCCAGCAATTGCATCTGAGAAACGCAGTGTCATGGCTGCTGGCACTCCATCACCTTTGCAAGCAACGATTGCAAATGAAACAGCAAGAATGTTCCATATTCAATAACTAGAAGCCATTGTGGATTTGGAATTTGCTTCAGAGTGACATGGATACCATGTAATGGTCATGTGTGTAGCATGTGAACAAAGGGTCGGTTGAGGTTGCCAGGGAATAAAGCTTGAAACGTCGGCCCTGATGCAACATATGGAAAGGCTTCGTAGTCCTTCCATCGTTCTGGGACTTCCAGATTCCATATTCCGACCCCAATCACACCACAAAGCAGAATGGACTGTCAATTGGGCTGATTCTGAAACAGTGAAACAGGTGCCTCTGTGACACCCGTACGGCCTTGGCGGCCTTCCTACTACCTAATGCTAACGAGAGCATCCACCCATTTACGAATATCTGTCCATCTTCATACAGAAGGTCGGGCCGCTCACTGTTTTGCCCTCCGCAGCTCTCATCAGTAGTCCCCCCACTCCCATGACACTCCCAGGAGATGGATCAGTTTCGTGCAATTACATAATAGCCACCCAGGTGCCTCCCAGAAATGCTCATTTCAAGGAAAGAGTGATCCGTCAACGAATCAGTGGTGGACGCAGTTTTGAGTCTTCACAGCCGGCCAATGTTATGTCTACTGCGCATGCGTCTAAGTTGCTCTACGCATGTACCACAATCAGGGGCGGATTGGGATGGAAAACCAGCCCGGGAAATTTATGGAAGCAGCCCTAATGGAGGTGGGGTCTGTTGAGGGAGGCGGGATCCCTCCTGATTCTGAGTTGGACACAGTTGCAGCTGTCCTTGCATCTTTTGCTGCAGTTGAGTCTACGACTTTAGGCTAATGCCGCTGCAATGGCCTAGATGCCCACTGTCAGTGACAGACACCATCGGCCGCATCACTGGAACTTTCATCAGCCCTATGCTAGGTACAGATCATCCATCTAAGTACAGCCTCCAATGTGAGCAATTCAGCGTCTCCATAGCCAACCCGCTGCAACTGCCCAGGAATGCCCAACATATTTCTAGTACATTTCTTGGTGTATGCGTCTGAATCCTTACTGCAAGTCACCATCGGGCTGCACGTGTGGTGTCACTGAGATGCAGGCACAGATGAAAAACAATGCACAAGACAAAAATAAAACATACTGGCTCTAACTGGAAAAACACACACATTGGCCCCAACAGAAGTAAAACACATTGGCCCCCACAGGAAAAAATAAAACATAGTGGCTCCCACAGGAGAAAATAAAACACAGTGGCCCCCACAGGAAAAAAATAAAACACACTGGTCCCCACAGGAAAAAATAAAACACAGTGGCCCCCACAGGCAAAAATAAAACACATTGGCCCCCACAGGAAAAAATAAAACACATTGGCCCCCACAGGAAAAAATAAAACACAGTGGCCCCCACAACAAAAAACAGATACATTGACCCCTACAGTAATTAATAAAACACATAAAGGTTAAAAAAAAAACACATTGGCCCCTGCAGAAAAAAAAAAAAAACATATTGGCCTACACAAGAATAGAAATAGGGTGAACAGTGTACATCCCTGTGGCCGGCAGGGGTTTGGTGGGTAGTGTATGTCCCTGGGATGGGGGTACTGTATGCCTAGGGGGCCAAGTGGTAGGGTATGATCCGGAGGACAGGGGTAGGGTGGGTTATATATAAAAATTATGTGTTTACCAGCACTCCTAATAGCTCTGCACCTATCCCTGGTGCCTTTTGCTGGTGGTATGTACTGTAGTTCAAGTAATAATGGACAGCCCTCAGTGACTTACAAAATTCACAACAGACTCAGGAGCCTATGTATTAAGCCATTTTTTACATAAAATGATGTAGAAGCTGCAGTTTCTGCATAATTTTATGTATTGATCTTATGTACTAATATCACAATGCAGGAGATTTCACAGAAATCTCCTGCAAAGTGCTAATTAGCACTACAGATCGCAATCCCCATTAGTATTAATGGGGACTATGGGGGTCATTCAGACCCGCTCGCGAGCGCAGGACACTCGCAAGCGGGTCAATGTTCCCCCACCGCACATGCGCACGACGGAGGGAGCTCCGTCGTGCGCATGCGCGAGACCCGGCAAACGATGGGCTCTCCATCGCTCCGGGTCTCGCGCAAAAGGGGGCGTGCTGTCGATGTTGATTGACAGCACACCCCCTTTGGTGGGCGTGCCTGCCAGATGGAGGCGATCCCATGGGAACGCCTACCGTCTGAAGCCGGCCCCACTGACATCACTAGTCAGTGGGAGTGATTTTGGCTCTGATAGAGCCAAAATCACTCCAGGGCTTGCGGCAGCGAGACCCTACCGCAGGGTCTCCGTCGCAAGCCTGATGGTCGCGATGGTCAAGACCATCGCGACCATCTTTTTGGCCGCTCGCATATGCTGTGGGTGGTCACCCACAGCTATGCGAGCGGGCAGGAGGCCGCTTCATTTTCATGGAGGAGGGCACTGATTCAGAGCGAGCGCTCTGGTCAGAGCGTTCGGCTCTGAATCAGGCCCTATGATCTGACCCCTATGTACTAAACTCCAAAAAACTAAGCTTTTCGGAGTTTAGCACAGGTAGTTTACACCATCTTCAGATGGTGTAAACTACTGTTTGTCTATGGGATCTCCAGGGGCAGGAGACATCTTTCTACAGTATCTCTCTCTCGTAGCCCCTGTCCGGCCCAGTAATCTGACGCTGTCCTGCATGTGCAGCGTCAGCTTCCCCGGGAAAGTCTTTCACTTCAGTGAAAGACTTCTCCGAAATGACGGGGAAATAACTCGTGGGGACTGCAGTTACCGCAACCGCTGTCCCTGCAAGTTCCTGGTAATACATAGCCAGGATATTTTCATTAAAAATTTAAATATTCCTTGTGAGTTGGAACATTAATAATCACGGCAGTACCGCGATTATTAATACATAGACCGCTCAATGTGTCATAAGACATTTTGTAAGTCCCTGAGTGCTGTTCGTTATTACTTGGACACTACACACACACACACACACACACACACACACATATATATATATATATATATATATATATATATATGGTATGCAGTCACATTGCCGGCGGACGGAATGCCGGGTGTCGATATTTTCCGACACTGAACAGGATACCGCCACCGCCATCTCGATGCTCCACAATCCCAATCGTCTAGATAGGTAAGTACCGGCAAAGTCCCCGGGGAAGGGGGGATAGGTTTAGGCACCACTCGGGGGCAGGTTAGGGATAGGCACCCCCGGGAGGGTTAAGCTGGCCACACACATAACGATATTTTACACAATTTGGCCGATTTCGATCACGATGTGATGCACATCCCCGCTGGTCACACATTGCATCGTCAGATCTACCGTGCAGTAGGGCAGATCTGACAATCTAGGACACGATGCACTGTGAAAGTCTGGATGCAGGAGAGATCGTATGAAGATTGGATACCAAATTGTGTGCAGATTGTGTGCAGAGCTGCCGGGGAGAATTTCAAGGGAAATCGTACACATCGGCTGATCGTGAGCACATCACTATGTGTGTGGGCACCTTTAGGGTTAGGCTAAAGGAAGGGGGGTTAGGATTAGGCACCACTGGGGCTAGCCATCCCCTGGGGAGATTAAGGTTAGGCACCACCAAGTTAGGGGGTTACAGGGGTAGGTTAGTATACTTACCCACCGCTGCCGGCTTATCATACCGATTCCATATATATATATATATATATATATATTCACATTCACACACACACACACACATATATATATATATACATATGTATATGTATGTATATAAAGTAAATATAATTAAATATACACTTATACATAAGTATATATGAAATGTAATATATAGAATATTATATATATGTGTGTGTGATATAGAATATATGTACACCATATATGATATATAATGTATACCATATATATATATATATATATATATATATATATATATATATATGTGTGTGTGTGTGTGTAAATAAAAACAGAAAACTCAGCACTCACCATTGTTAAATCACTCACAATAATATATAAATAAATAATGGGGTTTTGGTTCATGGATTGATCAATACATTTAAGTCTGCAGCCCACATCACGGGACCCCACTTCTCTGCAGGTCCTACACTACAGATCATACTTATAAGAAACCTATTAGCTGCTATCACAGAGTTTAAACTGAAAAAATGTTACCTGGTGTAAAGCTCACCTGCCAGCTAATGGCTTTTAAAGGCAAGGCAGTCACCAAACATAGCTTCTATCATACTACCAAAAAGGCAGCTGACACAGGTTATTATAAATGAGCTTGCACAGGGGTGCATGAGACAGCTGTGATCACAAAAGGTTAATAAAAAATTAACCAAATATACAAAGTCAGAAATCCACTGCACTCGCCACTCCCAGATTTGGGGTGCAGACCTGCACTCAACATTCCCAGGCATGGGGTGCAAGTGGCTTGTGACCACATTATATGATATATAGTATACATGATATATGAGATCCATCTATATATATATTATATATGTAAATAATACATAGTAGAGTGAACTTACTTTATTTAACATGTTGTATATAATGTTGGTACCTACCTGGTGATGCAGTACACTGAGCACAGAGAAATTTGGCAGGCAGCCACCACCTCCCTCCACCCTCCTCGTGTTTGGCAGCTCGCCGTTGGGTACTACCTGACAGCCTGAGCCTGGCACTTTGCTGGCAGCCTGAGCCTGGGGCCGACAATCACTACTGACAGCTCCGCCTCCAGCTCTTCCACAGCCCTCCTCCAGCCTCCTCACAGACATCGATCACACCATGCAGCGTGGAGCAGGGCTGCGGGAAGGGCTGGAGACGGAGCCTTCAGTAGTGATTGACGGCCCCAGGCTCCGCAAAGGCTTATTGGAGGAGCTGCTGTGGCTGGGCTGCTCTCCCGTCAGCCATATTTTTGAATTTATTTTTTAAACTTTATTGTGTGCACTGTGCAGCTGCAGGATAAGCAATCGTGGGGACAGGGCTGCGGAGGCCAGGGGGAGGCAGGACAGTCAGTCAGGGAAGGAAGGGCTGAGTGGCCGCCGGCCACCAAAGGCACCGGCCCAGCGAGAACTGGCCCGGTGTCCCAGCAGCCCAATCTGCCCCTGACCGCAATGGTCTGGCGACGGAGGTCACAGTGTGGATTAAGATGCAGGGTAATCGACGGCGACTGTTTGGGGAAGTAACGGGAGTGGCAACAAAAATGCAGGCGTGATGCGACCGTCACTGGGCTCAGCGTCCTGCTTGCGATGTGCATTCTGAGAAACCCTAAGATCTCGGCAGAGTAGTTTTGCTGGACATCCTGAGTGACCTAAGGGTTACTCAGTTGTCCGATGGTGCAACCAATGCTTCCGCTGTTCGTCCGATGCTGTATCTTTGGATGCAAGCAGGCGGATCTGAGAAGCCAGCAGTGGCGGCTGCAACATTTGCATAACTTCTCAGACCTGCTGCATATAACGCAGTGCCGACCTTTGTGTTCACTTCTTAGTCAGGCCATCTGTCCTCACTTTTAATCTCTGTGTGCTTATGCACGCTATGGCACATGTGCAGATATCCATGGGATCCCCTCACGTTTTAACTTGCGTCCGACAGGCCCATTGTCCCAACATTGTGTTATCAGTGAAATTATAAATTGACAAATACAATGCAAAGTAGAGTTTTGTGGAATGGTGAAAGAAAAGATAAGTGAATGAATATATTACAAATATTTAATACCTCTCTGAAATGGCAGGTTCTGCAGCACAATTTGATTTGTGTAACTTTGCTCACAGAAACTAAATACAGCAGGACACATCTTAGAGCATTTTTCCTATAAATACAGCATGAAACATGCAAGGGCACTCTTCCACGTAAATACAGCAGGACACATCCTAGAGCACTCTTCCACGTAAATACAGCAGGACACATCCTAGAGCACTCTTCCACGTAAATACAGCAGGACACATGCTAGAGCACTCTTCCCTGTAAATACAGCAGGACACATGCTAGATCACTCTTCCCTATAAATACAGCAGGACACATCCTAGAGTACTCTTCCTTGTACATACAGGACACATCCTAGAGCACTCTTCCCTGTAAATACAGCAGGACACATCCTAGAGCTTTCTTACCTGTAAATACAGCAGGACACATCCTAGAGCACTCTTCCCTGTAAATACAGCAGGACACATGCTAGAGCACTCTTCCCTGTAATTCAGCAGGACACATGCTAGAGCACTCTTCCCTGTAAATACAGCAGGACACATGCTAGAGCACTCTTCCCTGTAAATACAGCAGGACACATGCTAGAGCACTCTTTCCTGTAAATCAGCAGGACATATGCTAGAGCACTCTTCCCTGTAAATACAGCAGGACACATGCTAGAGCACTCTTCCCTGTAAAGCAGCAGGATACATCCTAGAGCACTCTTCCCTGTAAATACAGCAGGACACACATTAGAGCACACTTATTTGTACCAAAAACAACAGCTTTAGAAATGTTCTTTCAGGTTTGATGAATCTATGTCATTTCAGGTATTGATGGCTTGTGTAGAACCAAGATGGTAACCACTGATTCACTACTATTTTGAATACAAAGCTGTACCCGCTGTATACACTAACTCTTAAAAAAAAACGAAACAATCACTTTAACGACCCCTCTCTTACTTTCACTTGCTCCCACAGTGATTGTGGATGGCTGATAAGAAGTGGACGAGATCAACCAGAACTGGTATTTCAAGGTCAAATCGAATGGTGATTTGCAGAGATTAGAAGTAAAAAATTGCAGCTATTTCACAAATATTCATTTGAAATTTGGCTGAATTGCAACAAACATGAAAATAATAATAATAATAATAATAATAATAATAATAATAATAATAATAATCAAAGGTTCTGGGGCTTCATAGTCACTGGCAGATGGCAGCAATCACTAGCAACGAACGTTATCCACTAACTTTATAGAAATGGTAACAATATATAAACTGCATGCCTCATGCTTTATAGTGCCTCATGTCTCATTAGTGATATCAATGGTTCCCATTGAGCTGATATGCTGCATTTCAATGAATATTGGTACATCCTCCAAAATGACCACCACCCGTGTGGAGGTGACTGCTGTACTGTAAAATGTATCTAAAATGTAATTTCATATACCAGTGATGCTGAATCTTGGCTGTATAATTACTTCCCATGTCTTTGTTTTAACTTCTTTGTTTTCTAAATCACAGATCTCTTTACAGTCGGTCTAGATAAATTGTGTTCCGTCTAGAATTTACATGGCTTCATAGGTTCTACATTCTCTCGTTGTTATATTTTTATGGTGCATGTCTAGCTATATCCACAAAGTGGCACTCTTGTATTAAGCCTGAAGGAAGTATGTTTGAAGCGCTTGCTGTAATAACAACCCCAGGTCACTAGATAATCATCTTGTTGTAGACTTTCCAAAACAATAAATCTTTATACTTAGCTGTTCAATAATGCCTCAATTGTATATAATGAGGACAATTCTTGCTACTTATCCGACATTGGTCTACACCAGTGGTTCCCAAACTATTTTGAATCATGGCGCCCTAGAGTGTCAGCACTGTTTTCACGGCACCCCTAAGCCGAAAGTTTGTTATTGAGAAATTCAGATTTTTTTTTTGGTAAGGTAGTAAAGTGAAGTAAGTTGTGCTTACCTGTCATCCTTAGGTTCAGTTATGTGGTGGGGGACAGGTTTGCGCTTCTGTTTGTCCACATATATACATTACATTGACCATAAATAATTTTATTTGGTGCTGGACCACCAACCTGAGGCACACAGTTTGGGAACCACTGGTCTACACCATAATAATTTACATTATACAGCATTCACTGTACATAGCATTAGGCAGTCACCCCCTTACTGCATATACTGTTTGTGTCCTTTTGCGGCACATACATATATTGTAGCACTTTGTGTTTTAGCAGAGCGCCGCTAACAACAGCCAGGACGTGACTGGTTAGGGCCTTTCTGTGGCCCCAGCTCTATGAATGACCTTAATAGACGCCATTATAATGTACGGTAAGTGACTTCCAGGTTAAAACATAAACTACTCACTTGTCATACATGTTTTATTTGTTTGTGCTTTTTTGTCTATTTTTTTTGCTTATGTAAAGTTATTTTTACATCCTCATGTTTCATTTTTATTTTGCGCTGTGTGTTTACATTAAATTGCAGACATGCAGTTCTCAGAGGAACAGGGAATTTCCTGTCTAGTAATTTACTCCCTTGTCTGAGTGGTAGATCCAGTGGCGTAGCACTACAGGCCACGGCGGCCGCAGCTGGGAGCGGGCCGTGGGACCCATATACACACACGGCAGGCACGGTTTGGACCTGCACTGCTGTCCATGCCCACCAAGGCTAATGTAATGTAATCAGCATGAATCATTGCCAATAGACCTACCTTTATGTGATGAACTGAGGGCTTAATTTTGCCCACTAGTAATGTGCCTCCCTTTCTACAGGTAATGGATTATGCATAGAGGGGGTCATTCAGACCCGTTTGCGAGCAAAGGACGCTCGCAAACGGGTCGATGTTGCCCCACTGCGAGTGGGAGCTCCATCATGCGCATGCGCGAGACCCGGACTGCGACAGCCAAGCTGTCGCTCCGGGTCTCGCACCAAAGGGGGCGTGCTGTCAATGTTGATTGACAGCACGCCCCCTTTGGTGGGCGTGCCGGGGGCCTGGCTGCCAGACGGAGGCGTTCCCATGGGAACGCCTACCGTCTGAAGCCGGCCCCACTGACATCACTAGTGATGTCAGTGGGAGTGATTTTGGCTCTGATAGAGCCAAAATCACTCCAGGGCTTGCGGCAGCGAGACCCTACCGCAGGGTCTCCGTCGCAAGCCCGATAGTCGCGATGGTCTTGACCATCGCGACCATCATCATGGACGCTCGCATAAGCTGTGGGTGGTAACCCACAGCTATGCGAGCGTCCATGAGGACGCTCCTAAAATAGGTAGGAGGGCCCTGATTCAGAGCGAGCGCACTGGTCAGAGCGTTCAGCTCTGAATCAGGCCCAGAGTACTTTTTTCCCCTTTACTGTATGTTCCCTAAACCCACAGGTTCAAATAAAGGTAACGCTCTGCTTCAGACACCCATCTTGTTTTTTCCTATGAGTTATGAAAATATGTTTCAATGTGCAGGCCCGCAGAGAGCTGGGCCGGGCCTCAGTACATTTTGCAGGGCGTGGCCTGATTGTGGGAGGTGTGGCCATGCCCCCCCACAAGAGAATAATAAAATATATATTTACAGCGTGCGACTACGGTAAAGACTTAGATGCATGCGCAGTTTACGATAATCATTCAACTGCGAAAACATCGCCATAGCGTACAACTCCGAAACGGGCACAATGTCCTTTTAGTGTCACGTACAAAAGGATTGAAATGCTTATTGCGTTTTATATTTTTAATTCTATCTGTTATCGATATACTGTATAGTTATTCACTCCCACATTAAGCAGTAATAATTATATTGATGACTGTTATTAAAATTCTGACTTGCTCATCATGCAGGGGTACATAGGGCTTGATTCAGCAGTGCACTGCTGAACGCAGATTCCCGATGTTCGGGAATCTGCGCAGACGCATGATCCGTTCTGCGCATCTGCAGAACGGGTATGCGATCCCACTCGCAGACTGGCAGTGATTGACAGTCTGCTGCCGTATGTGGGTGGGGAGGGGGCGGTGATGGCCTCCGTTGGGGGGAGGGAAGAGGCCAGGATCTTCGTCGCCTGATGGAGATTTACTGGCCTCTTCCTCTCAACTGCGGCGGCGGCTGTGTGACCCCATGGGTCACCTTAGCTGGCCGATGTTATGCAGATTATCCGATGTTGCGTTGGACAATGCAGCTTGGATAAGTAAGGCACAGGAGGCGTGATGCCTCCTGCTGCATTACCATATCTGCAAGGATCGCAATTGCAAAGCTGCCTGCGTGCATACATCATATATCTATAGCCTGCGTGCATACATCATCATATATCTATAGCCTGCGTGCATACATCATATAGCTATAGCCTGAGTGCATACATCATATATCTATAGCCTGCGTGAAAACATCATATATCTATAGCCTGCGTGCATACATCATATATCTATAGCCTGAGTGCATACATCATATATCTATAGCCTGCTTGCATACATCATATATCTATAGCCTGCGTGAATACATCATATATCTATAGCCTGCATGCATACTAGGGATGTGACCGAGTAGAACCGAGCCTGCACATCCCTAATGCATACATCATATATCTATAGCCTGCGTGCATACATCATATATCTATAGCCTGTATGCAGCTTAGCAATTACGATTCTTGCTGAATCAGGCCCATAGAGCGGAATGGAGATGGACATGAGAGATAGATGGAGAAAAGCAAAACTTTCAAAACTCTTCTGTGAAATATTTCCCACTTTCCGAGATTGATAATGACATTTTGCAGATGGAATTTGGCCTTGACTGTTCTACTGCACTGTACCACAGCATACAGACGGATTGATCATTCTAATGGTGTAAATTCTGTAATATTCAAGTGTTTGGGGTCATGGCCACTCACCTTTGAGAATAACTTGCCCCCTCTGGGAATTATGCACCATCCATGAAGTAGTCATTGCCACACCCTCTATGGGGCACTGCTGCACCTCAGGCAGGCCTGGGCCATCTCCTTACACCCATGTATCCAACCCATAAAAATATTGAGTGCCAAACATTTATTCCCATTTTCACACATTTACTTCATTCATTCATAGCTCTATACGGTATATTTCTTCTTTTCGGGATACATGGTGTAGGAGTATTTAAATGAAGATTTATGAATAAGAAAGAAATGTCTCTTCCACCTCCTCCTCCCCTTCTCCCCCCTCCTCTGTCTGCCTACTCTTCCCTCCTCTCCCATTACTCCACTTTCATCCTGTTCTACCGACCCTTTGTCCTACTACCCCACCACTAAACCCTCCTCCTACACTCCTCT
Source organism: Taudactylus pleione (assembly GCA_031769625.1). Classification (NCBI taxonomy): domain Eukaryota; kingdom Metazoa; phylum Chordata; class Amphibia; order Anura; family Myobatrachidae; genus Taudactylus; species Taudactylus pleione. The sequence goes on from JAUIMM010000198.1 coordinate 73,683, forward strand.
CCCTGTCACTTCATCCCATTGCCATCCACATCTCCCTCCCTGCCTACCTCCTACAGGTTCCCTTTCTAGCTCAGATGCCCGCACCATCACTAAACTCTATTCATATCGGTCCCCCAAATTAATCTCACCTCCACGTTACAGCAACCCTGATAATCTTATTCACATCTAACCCCACAAACGCTATCTCTCTATCCTGTGCCCTCTGGATTGCCAGGACAGTCTGTGATAAACTGGTCCCCACTCATGACCTTTTCATCTCCAACTACCTACATCTCCTAGCCATTACTTAAACCTGGATCTCAACCTTTGACACCACTTCTCCTGCAGCTCTCTACTCTGGTGGGCCTCACCTTCTCCCACACACCCCGGCCTGGGGTCGCCATGGTGGTGGTGTTGGGGTCCTTCTATCCACCGATAATTCTACCAGCTAGTACCTTCCGAACCATCCATTACATTCCCCACATTTGAGGTTCATGATACATGCCTCTTCCAACCAGTAAAGCTCAGAGTAGCTGTCATTTACCGTCCCCCTGGCTCTCCCACCAATTTCCTTGACAACTTCGCTTCCTGGCTCCCTCACTTTCTCTCCTCAGATATTCCCTCTATTATCCTAGGTGATTTTAATATTCCTATTGACATTCCCACATAATCCTCTGCCTCTAAACTCCTTACCCTCACCTCTTCATTTGGTCTCGCCCAATGGACCTCATCACCCTCCCATGTGAGTGGGCACTCACTTGACCTGGTCTTTACTCACCGTTGTGATATTTCTGATTACTCCAATCCCACATTCCCCCTCTCTGACCATCACCTTCTCTCTTTTAACTTATCCCTCTCTCCTTCCCCTCCTTTACCTCCTAAGGCTACCATTACTAAGCGTAACATTGAGGCTACTGACACTGTTGCTTTTTCCTCCCTGCTGGACTCGCTTCTTTCACCTATCCTTTCTCTCTCCAGTCCTGAACAAGCCACTTCCCTGTACAATTCCTCCCTTACCTCTGCTCTTGACTCTGTTGCTCCGGCAATAACTACTCATCCTCGCAGATCAACACCACAACCCTGGCATTCCAAATGCACCAGACACCTGCAAAACTGTTCAAGAATTGCCGAGCGTCTGTGGAGGAAATCATGCTCTAAGGTGGACTTCCCCCATTTCAAATTTATTCTCTCATCCTGTGCTGCCCTGCCCTCTCCAAACAAACATATTTCAAAAACCTCATCTCCTCCCAGTCCTCAAACCCCCGGCGTCTCTTTGCTACTTTCAACTCCCTCCGCTGCCCTTCCCCTCATCGCTCTCAGCCCTTGACTTTGCCACCTACTTTACATCTAAAATTGACTCCACACGTGAGGACATCATATGCCAACCCTCAGCACTCCTGACCCTCCTTTCCCTGACCACCCTTCCCCTTCTGTCTCACCAACTCTGACATCCTTCTACCCTGCTTCTGGAGAGGAAGTCATGGCCCTTCCTGTTTCCTTCTGCCTGTTCCCATCTTGCCTACCTCCTCAATCTCTCCCTATTATCTGGCACTGTCCCTTCTACATTCAAACATGCCCTTGTCTCATCCATACTTAAAAAACCTACCCTTGATCCTAACATACTCTCCAACTACCGACCAATCTCTCTCCTCCCTTTTGCTTCCAAACTCATTGAGCGTATTGTTTACAACCGCCTTACCACCTTTCATTCCTCCCACTCCCTCCTTGACTCATTTCAATCTGGCTTCCGTTCTCTCTACTCCACTGAAACTGCCCTCACGAAAGTCAGCAATGACCTCCTTGCTGCCAAATCCAAGGGCCACTATTCTCTGCTCAATCTCCTTGACCTCTCTGCTGCATTTGACACTGTAGACCACCCTCTTCTCCCGCAAATCTTTCACTCTCTTGGTTTACGTGGCACTGCCCTCTCCTGGCTGTCCTCCTACCTCTCTGATCATTCCTTCTCTGTCTCCTCTCATGACTCCTCTTCCCCCCCACTTCCACTAACAGTAGGAGATCCCCAAAGTTCTGTTCTTGGACCTCTCCTTTTCTCCCTATATACGTCCTCTTTAGGTGAATTCATAAACTCTTTTGACCTCCAATATCATCTCTATGCTGATGATACTCAAATGTAGCTTTCCACCCCTGAGCTCTCCCCCTCGCTTCTTACCCGTACCTCCAACTGTCTCTCTGCTGTCTCTTCATGAATGTCCTAGTGCTTTCTTAAACTTAACATGTCTAAGACTGAGCTGATCATCTTCCCACCCTCCTCCACTTCCCACAATTTCATTATCTATTGATGGCACAACTATCACCTCTAGCCCCAAAGTGCGCTGTCTTGGAGGAAGTCTTACTTCCTAGACTCACATTCTGCACCTCTCGCAGTCCTGCCATTTCCACCTAAAAAATATCTCCAGGATTAGACCCTTCCTCACCCAGGATGCCACTAAAACCCTTATCCACTTGCTGGTCATCTCCAGATTGGACTACTGTAACCTTCTCCTAGTTGGCCTCCCAGTCTCTCACCTCTCTCCACTACAATCAGTACTCAATGCTGCTGCTCTGCTCATCTTCCTCTCCAGACGTTCTACATCTGCTTCTCCTCTCCTTCAAGCCCTACGCTGGCTCCACTTCGCCTTCAGATGCCAATTCAAGGTTCTTACACTCACCTACAAAGGCCTCACAAAATCCTCTCCCACATACATTTCTGACCTTCTCTCCCTTCACATTCCCGCCCACCCACTTCGCTCAACAAATGCATGCTGCCTCTCTTGCCAACTGATTACTTCCTCCCACTACGGCATCCGACATTTTGCCCATGCTGCTCCCTACCTTTGGAACCCTCTCCCTATCAGACTCTCCACCTCTCTACAAATCTTCAAACGGGCTCTCAAGACCCACTACTTCATCTAGGCCTTCCAGCACTCATCCTAACCCACTTCATGCTCTTTCCTCCCTGTGCGCTTGCGAGTGGGTCTGAATCAGGCCCAGTGTTTCAACCTACATATGAAAATGATGATCATTACCACCTGTTTGCTATGATTGGTTAATCATACACCTGACTATGGGCCTACCATACGCAACTACGATTACGCACGCAATCGACCGATTGTTGCATACGTATGCATCGCAGTGCACATGCGCCAGTGGCGGAACTAGAAAGTGGTGGGCCCAGGTGCAAGAATATGCAGTGCCCTCAGTAGTGCCCTATATACAGTGCGCCCAGTAGTGGTCCCCCTATGCAGTGCCCCCCAGTAGTGGTCCCCCTATGCAGTGCCCCCAGTAGTGGTCCCCCTATGCAGTGCTCCCAGAAGTGGTCCTCCCTATGCAGGGCCCCAGTAGTAATCCCCCCTATGCAGTGCCCCCAGTAGTAGTCCCCCCTATGCAGTGCCCCCAGTAGTAATCCCCACTATGCATTGCCCCCAGTAGTAGCCCCCCTTTGCAGTGCCCCTAGCAGTAGCCCACCCTATGCATTGCCCCCAGTAGTAATCCCCACTATGCATTGCCCCCAGTAGTAGTCCCCCCTATGCAGTGTCCCCAGTAGTAGTCCCCCCATACAGTGCCCCCAGTAGCAGCCATCCCCCCATACAGTGCCCCCCACTATATAGTTCCCCTAGTGGTGGCCACCCCATCTATACAGTGGCCCCAGTAGCGGCCACCCCTCCTATAGTGACCCCAGTAGCGCCCCCCTGTTGCTGTGCCAGTTTCCATGCCCCTTACACACACAAAAAAACCCACAACTTACCTGAATCCCCGCTCCTGCCGCGACATCCGCTGACCGCTCCTCCCGGCCCGCTCTGCACTATGGGAGAGACATCATGACGTCTCTCCCATCACCCGCTGCGGGGGGAGCCAGAAGGTGGAGGTCATGAGTGAGCTCCAGCTGGCTCCCTCCTTGGACGCAGCAGCCAATGAGAGTCTGTCTGACTCTCATTGGCTGCTATAACAAACACACTGCCGCCGCTGGCAGCTGTGTGTTTGTTACTGTGTAGTGTTGACCGCTCTCACTGCGGTCTGCACTACACTTGTGGGGCCCGGGGGACACTAGCGGCAGGTGCAGCGGCGGCTATGGGCCCCTACAGCACAGCCCCATGGGAACGCCTACCGTTTGGGTCCGGCCCCACTGACATCACTAGTGATGTCAGTGGGAGTGATTTTGGCTCTGATAGAGCCAAAATCACTCCTGGGCTTGCGGCAGCGAGACCCTAGCGCAGGGTCTCGTCGCAAGCCCGATGGCCGCGATGGTCTTGACCATCACGACCATCATCATGGACGCTCGCTATAGCTGTGGGTGGTCACCCACAGCTATGCGAGTGTCCAAGAGGCCGCTCCATTTTCAGGTAGGAGGGCCCTGATTCAGAGCGAGAGCTCTGGTCAGAGCGTCCGGCTCTGAATCAGGCCCTGAATTCGCATTGTGTATTCTGGCAATATCACAGGGATTTATTAAAAATCCTTTGAAGGGACAGAGCTTGCGAAGTTGCGCTAAAGCTCTGTCCCTGCGAATCCCCTCTGCAGCCCTTTACTCCAATTGCCCTTTAGTAAATATAGGCGATACTAAAATAATGTGAAAAGGGTGTGAAAATACCCTTTTTCACTTTATTTTAGTAAAATTAATGTTAATAAATAGAGCCCAAAGGGTGGTCACACTAAGGGGCCTATTCATCATCGAAGGCCGTATGGCCTCCGATGAGGAAGTTTAGAACTCGCTGCGAGGGATACTTTAGTATCCAACTCGCAGCGGGGGAAGCGTCACACCGGATCAATTCATCATTGCTCCGGTCAGGGGACAGCTGCTCCGAAAAGCAGTTGTCCCTGTGGAAAGTATCATAGCTACTTCTGTAGCTGCGTTACTTACCTGCTCCCCGTCATCCCGGCAATGCATGTGTGACTTCGGATCACGCATGCGCACAGCCGCCGAGGAGCTGGTGAGGAGGCGGCAGAGGGATCCTCTCAGACCCTTCTTCGCATCCCAGGAACTCCTTCCCATAGGAAGGAGCGGGGATCCGAGAACAAGCGCCATCTGAAGATGGCGCTTGTTCTCGGCAGCAAACTCAGAAAACTTTCAGTTTTCAGAGTTTGCTGAATACCGGGGAGGTCCGATAGGACCCCTAATGATGAATGGCCCGGTAACATAAAAATGCGGAAACTAGCGTTCCCGCATGGTTACTGAGGCCTTTATCGTTTGATGGATAAGCCCCTAAATATTGATTTGATTTAGATTTCTCTTCTGTTCATTCACTTTGCATTTTGTTCATTGATAAAAATAAACTTACATTGCAGAATTTTTTCCACACCTGCCTACATCTTTTGCACAGTACTGTATAAACAGGAAGAGTGCTCTAGTATTTAAAGGCTCCAACCTGACCTAAAATTAAGTGAGTGCAAATTTTACAAATGTTTTGTCAACCGGAAACTTTACTGGAAACTTCCTGGAGCAGAAACTGATGTGCATAGGCAAATATTCTCTGTACAGAACTGCAGAATATGTGCATGCTATATAATTAACTGGTAATAAATAATGGTAACAAATAAATAGCTTAGACACCTATGAAACATATGTGCAGAGCACTGGTTGATAAGGAGGAGATAATAGAGATTGCCATCCATCATCGATAGCTAGCAACCATCAATGGTTTGTCACCGATGGGGGAGATCCGATTATTCTCCACCATCACTATTATAGATGCCGCATTTATTTTTTTTACCGTTGCCCAGTGCGCCCCCGATGACCCACTTAGATATCCCAAGATGAGCCTCACCCAGAAGTGAAATCATTTTAGAAACACAACAGAAGTAATTCTCAATACTATATAGCAGATGTGGCATGGAGATGTATAGCACTAGCAGTAGATACACCAAGGGGGGCTGCAGCCAGAACTTATGTGCTGATAAAGGCTTTCATTTTGATAGATCATTGATTAGATATTGATTTTATTAAGCATTGATTATTGTAAATGAATTGATTTAAGCCAAAGGGATGGAAACAGCAGCAGGAACTAGAAAGAAGATCCCTTGACAAAGTAAGAAACAAGATTGGTCTTGCCCACAGCACCAGCACTGTCATTAGGCAGCTTTAGGCAACTGTCTAGGCTGCAGGCACCCAGAGGTCACTGCTAAGGCTGCCTGGTTGGCGGTGGTAGCCGCCTTCATAAGCTGCCCAGCACATTTACCCTGCTTTGGCTGTACGCTTGTTCTTACATACCTGTCCCCTTCTCTCTCCTTTCCATCCATCCTGGCCAGTCATTCTGTTAAGACTCTATGCCCCCCCCCACACACACAGATAAGACAAGGAGCTGCTGAATCTCAATGGAGCCAGGTAAGTGAAGCAGGCTACTCTTTGAACTGTATCAAGTTTTGTTTTTCCATCTACCTTGAACATTTACAATCACTAGTCATGAAGTTGTACATTTGAAAGACATTTTTCGAAAAGCAGGTCTACAACATGTCAACTTGTGCATAAATCGTAATGAATAATGGTAGCACAGCATTACTAGCAAAGACAGCAACTACAAAAATTATGTATACAAAACAATTAATTTCTAAACCTTAAATATAAATTACATATCAGGACTGTGACTATTTCAGTACATAAAGATAGATTACTTTTTCCAAAGTTCCTTTGTGGTCGTTGGAGGAGCTATCCTGCTTGTTGACGTTCTTCACATACAGGGAATAGAGAGTTAAAGTGATCATCTGTTTCCAAGGTATTGTCAGGTTGTGGGATTCCTAGATTGCTCATTATTTCAAACCTGATTCCAACTGGGTCACATGTTCTGAACTTCTTATGGATCACAGACCTCTAGTATAAAGCCTGTTACTAACTGTGGCCTTGATTCAGAGCCGGACGCTCTGACCAGAGCGCTCGCTCTGAATCGGGGCCGTCCTATTTAAATGTGGAGCGGCCTTTGGGACGCTCGCATAGCTGTGGGTTGCCACCCACAGCTTATGCGAGCATCCATGATGATGGTCGCGATGGTCAAGACCATCGCGACCATCGGGCTTGCGACAAGACCCTGCGGTAGGGTCTCGTGGCCACAAGCCCTGGAGTGATTTTGGCTCTATCAGAGCCAAAATCACTCCCACTGACATCACTAGACGGACCCATGGGAACGCCTCCATCTGGCAGCCACGCCCACCAAAGGGGGCGTGCTGTCAGTCACCATCAACAGCACGTCCCCTTTGGTGCGAGACCCGGAGCGACAGCTTGGCTGTCGCTGTCCGGGTCTCGCGCATGCGCACGACGGAGCTCCCTCTGTCGTGTGCATGCGCATTGGGGTCACATCGACCCGCTTGCGAGCGTCCTGCGCTCGCGAGCGGGTCTGAATGAGACCCTGTGTCTCAGTGTCTGTGCAACATTACTTTTAGGTATTTCTTGGACTCCTGCCAGATCCCTGCTGTGCCTGTGGGTTGCTGTGGACTGTGTTATATCTCCGCTCACGTTCCAGCTTAACTTCTGATGCCAGTTACCAGCCGCACTACAGAGCTCAGCATAGACCTTGCCTAAGTATTGCTTTCTGCTTCACTGCTGTGGTTGGTTTCACCTTTTGCTGCACTATTTACTTTGCCTGTTGCCTCTCACTCCTGTGGACATTGAACCCATCTTCATTACAGTTGTCAACTGCACCGTTACAGTTATCATCACCGCATCGCGGGACTCAACCCCCTTCCGGATTCTAGTCACACTGCAGGGCTCAACCCTGTTCCGGAACCACACCGCTTCACAGGGCTCAACCCTGCTTCAACCTTCATTGCATCGTGGTGCTCAACCCCGCTCCGGATTCTAGTTACATCGCAGGTCTCAACCCTGTTCCGGAACTACACCGCTTCACAGGGCTCAATCCTGCTTCAACCTCATCGCATCACAAGGCTCAACCCTGCTCCGACCTCATCACATCACAGGGCTCAACCCTGCTCAGACCTCATCGCATCACAGGGCTCAACCCTGCTCCGACCTCATCGCATCACAGGGCTCAACCCTGCTCCAACCTCACCGCATCACAGGGCTCAACCCTGCTCCGACCTCACCGCATCACAGGGCTCAACCCTGCTTCAACCTCACAGCATCACAGGGCTCAACCCTGCTCCGACCTCATCGCATCACAGGGCTCAACCCTGCTCCGACCTCACCGCATCACAGGGCTCAACCCTGCTTCAACCTCACAGCATCACAGGGCTCAACCCTGCTCCGTCTTTCACCACATCACAGGGCTCACTCTGCTCCGGATCTCCATCACTACGGGGGTTCCACCCAGGTGAAGCTCCTCTATAACATCCTGAGGTGTTAGCCTCATACTGGACTCGGGGTTCCCTACCATATTAACTTTTCTGTGTTAAAGACTATATGGGGGGTTTTCTCCTATACTCGTTATTGCTTATGTGAACCTCAGTGTTGTTGAGACTTTATGTGAGATGTTGCTATAATATTTCTCCTGTGAATAAATTCTATTTACTTTTATTCCGTGCTATCCAGATTTCATGAAAAGGTCATTCCTAAAGCCACCCCAGTTTATTGTGCCTAGTAGGCCTGCCTCCTCCCAGGAGTCTCAAGTGTCGGCAGCCGTGACACTACACATATGTTGTATGTATAAGTCAACATGAGGAGGTGTGAAAGAAACCCTACGTTCATAACAGGTGGCTGCAAATAAAAACCATTCTTGACCTATCATGGGTTTGCAGAATAGCCACTGTCAAGATGAACCACTTGCCCTGAGTTCTTTATCTCTTTTAGACGCTACTACTTAGACTGCCATCCCATGTCCTGAGGGACTTGCAGCGCAGATATGGCATTGTAGCTAGTCTGGCAGGTGGCCACGAGACCGCCTCTGATTCCTGTGTAAGCACCAGAAAGAAGGTGACCTTGGACTACCATGCATATATGTATTACTGAGCTGCCCACTTACCCCAAGCAGTCCTCAGTCATGCCACACTCTTGTGGGCTGACCTTGAGGCTGACATGATTAGATACCTCTCTTCATACACATTATTTTAACTCCACCTTGCCGACAGGCCCCCCCACTCACCCAGCACCCCTCCCTGAAATTTTCCTTTGCAATCTAGGATTTGTGCGAACAGTCATTCTCCCTTGTTGGGAACCCTACCAGGATGAGTCCTCTTTGGAACAACCCCAATTTTCAAGGATCATAAAGCCTTTGAACATCAAAATCCCTCTCTGACATTGCTCCCTTCTGCAGTTTCCCAGATTTCAATGGACTCAAACAGTAATTTATCTGCACTTCCTCCTGTTTCTATCCACACTTAGAAATTGGGTACTTCTATACCTCCATTGACTCCTTTTGATCAGTATCCCGCCCCACAAGCCTTGAGTCTCTATGTCTTCACAAAACCATCTTGAAAGGTCTTATTTTGTTGCTTTACCATACACTCCTACTTCACAACCAACCCCCCTCAAGGACCCACATGAACTCAAGTGGGAGGAGAACATTGGAGAGACCCTCGACCCGGAGGAGTAGGAGAAAATCCACGAGCGCTTGTCCAAATCGTCAGTCTGTGCTTAGATAAAAGAGGGGGTCTTACAAACTATACTATTGATGGTACCTCATTCCGGCATGCCTCCAGCCGTTCCTGATCGCTGTTGGAGAGGATGCCTAGAGGTGAGCAAGATGTCCCATGTGTGGTGAAACTGCCCTAATATTGTAGGTGTCTGGCACAAGGTCCATCATTTCATAAAGCATGTTACTGGTGTCCATATGCCCTCTTGTCATTCTTATTCCCTGCTCCCATGCACACTTCCTAATGTATCTCCTCCTTCTGCCCAGCTAATTATACATATTCTGCATGCAGCTCCTATTTTAATAGCAGCGTATTGCAAAAACTCTTCTCCACCACCTGTATTCACTCTAATTGCCAAGGTGTGGCAAACATAGTCTGGAACTTATTACCAGCATAATCCGTGATACATTTCATAAATACTCAAACATTTGGCCCCCTTGGACAAACCACTTTGCCTCACCTCAGGCTCCCCGACTCCATTCAACTCAGTTCCATGTGACCCCAGGCTCCGCCCCTTACTTTCTCACCCTCTCTCTCCCTTACTAACTTTCCCCCACTTTCCGTTTCTACCCTGTTCCATTTTTACAGATAACCAGTGGAGCCTCCAAAGGTGGGGCTGCAGCGCAGTCCAAAATTCAACTGGGGGAACCACACCAACTGCCACCTCAAACACTGCCAAACATCGCTGGCCAGGAACTCGCTGGCAGTTGGTGTGGTTCCCCTATTTGAATTTTGGACTGTGCTGCGGCTCCACCTCTGGAGCCACCACTGTGGAAAACTGTACTTCTAGGGACCATGCAATGTTTTTCTATTAGACTGATGTAGTTCAGGCTAATTTTGGCTGACTTCACACGTCACCTTACTGCTGCTTAGGAGGTATTGTCACAATGTATTTGTTCGTCTTCTTTTTCTAATCTTTGCGATATGCTCTCCCCTTTTATATAATGACATACCCCCATTAGGTTAGCGAAAATCCAATAAAATTTCTATTATAAAAAAAAAAATCTTGAATCTAAAATAATACATTCTAATTTTATCAAAACTTCAACAACAAAATCTCAACAATGAATTCTCTGTAACTTGTGTAATTACAGATTATTATTTACACTGAAGATTAGGATTCTAGGCATAAACGATATATACGCTGTTAGAAAACATTCATCCAATATTATAACTAAGGGCTTCCTTCTCTTTTCACACCTCCAAGCGAGGACGAGGAGTAACCACAAGTATGTAAAGGATATTAGCAACTTGGGACTAAAATTTAGCACATGGATGTGAAACATATTTTTGGTTCTGTCAGCAATTTGAAAACACACAATATAAACATACTGGGCCTGAATCGTATTCCAATGCAAAGTAGCTGTATTCGTGGGAAGGGGCAGAAGCCAGATTTACCATTTGATGCTAATTCGAGGATCCGTACAGCTTCAAGCAGAAAGCCGCACTGCCGAGTGTGATAAGATATGATGACAGTCATATTATCAACACGAGAATGGCAACATGGTCATAATGTCGACATTGACCACGTCGACATTCATTGTGTACTGTAGACACTGATGAAAATGTCGGTATGTTAGAATGTGGACAAAGAATCCCTGGTGGCCCAGCGGTCATTTACCTGCACCTGACAGCTGCAGCGGCTCCAGCGTAGTTTCCATCAGTCATGTGATGTTGCCTCAGGTGCAGACTTCTGATCCTCCAGCTTTCCGGTATGCATTCTTCTCCTAACCTTAATCCCTACCCTAAGCACTCCCTTCCCCCTGCAGCCTAACCCTAACCTCCCCTTGGATGGGTACAGGATGCCGGCGGTCAGAATCCCTACACGGTTAGAATACCGATGATTGTTGCTTAGTATTCTAACCCTCCCCCTCTCCCTACCCTAACCCTGCCTACACGGTGCCTGAACCTAACCTCCCCCTACCCGCACCCTAAACCTAAGCTTCCCCCTTTGTGCCTAACTCTAACCCTCCCCCTAGTGCCTAACTCTAACCCCTAACTCTAACACTAACCATCCCCCCAACCTCACTACTTACCGTCGGGATTCCGGGGCCGACATTCTGAGCGAGGCGGTCTGGATATTGACAGCATCCCCCCCGTCCCGAAGATTAACCCCAATGTCGACATTATAACTGTCGACAGTATGGTGTCGACAATGTAAATGTCGACCTAATGACTACTACCCCCCACACCACCCACTGTAACGTCTGTCAAGACTTTACAGCATATTCCAAGCATGCAGCGCTGAACAGACAAGTAAACAATGAAAAACAAGAATAAAACAAATAGAAGAGACATGAACTTACAAGTCACAGGCAAACAGTTGCGCAGGGGACAGGAAGTGTGTAAATTCTCAGAGCAGGTGTAATCATACAGTTCAGAAGGGGATAATTTAAATATTCTCACTTCTCATGTTGCACCTGCTTTTGGAATGTACTGAGGAAACTGACGCCAGGTCAGAGAAACGCATCAGCATTTGCAGATATTGCTTTCTCACAACAATTTTCCCTATATTTATTTGCAACACTGAAAGTTGCGTTCCGTGACGAGCAGCCACAACATTACCGCTGTTATACCAAACTGTGCAGATTAATCGCCGGGCACTGGAGTTCACCCTTATTTCTGCAGTCCCAATATTGGTGAGACTACTACACGTGCCAGAACATTTATTAATATTAATGAAAATAACCGAAATGACTTATACTGTTCCATAAAGTAGCTTTCACCCCATTTTGCACTGATTGTAATATCCAGATGCTGCATGATATTCTTCTGAATATTGTTTAGTCCTAACTAAGCAGCGTTGTAGCAGCCGTGATCTAGATATTATTTCTCATCTGATTTTATATGCACGTTTCTATTTCATTATTATTTTTAAACCACAAATTTGCGTGTATACGACTTTACTGTACTTAAATTGCGCTTACCTCCCCCTGCTATACCTCTCCAAGGGTGAGGTGCCCGAAAGCCGAGGACATGCTGGAATCTAAATATGGTATACATCCGCAGAACAATTACGCCCCACAAATGGACTTATGTCAATCTCTGAATATGACTCGCAGTGTTTCTCCCTCTCTCTTGCTGTGTGTCACTGGGGGGGCGTTTCGCGGTTAGCTTGCCCTAACCATGGGTTTCTCACACATTTGTGCTCGCACCCTCCTGAGAGTGCGAGCAGATATGTCGGCGCCGTGAGCTATCGTGCTCAGACGGAGCAACAATTGAATTGCTCAGTCGGACGCCTTAAAAAAATAGCCGCTGGCTAAACAATTGAATCGCCTCCCGTGAGACGCTCTGATTCCCTCCCCCCTTCTCTCTCCCAGTATGACACTTGTCAAGTTTCATCCAGGATTCCCATATTTTTATAGCCGGTGTTTTTTGCATTGTATTCTAAAATTGCCTGTTCTCTCCCTAGAGCCGACACAGGGCCTGATTCAGCATGGATCGCTATTGCGATCGCAGCTCCGTAATCGCACTGAGGTCTGCTGCGAAAATATCCTAATGAATGCAATCGCAAAGCCGTCGCACAGCCAGCATAGGGACGCCCACTACTGCTATCTCACATCTGTAATACCTCCAAGTCCTGCGTATGCATCGGTAACATGGAGTCACATCGGCCCCTCACGCAGAATGACAGCAGGTCTGACCTGCCGCAGAAACCGCAAGCCTTGTTGAACGCAGTGAGTACACAAGCTGCGTATGCCGTCTCAGTGGCTAATTTATGCACGCCCAGGCAACGTCGTTCAAATGGACAGGCACGCCTGCATTTCTCTGACCACTCCCCCGTTACCACTCCTGAACGCTCACAGCCTGTCACTCACTCTGCGATGGCTTTTATTCTGCTTGAGCGATCTCAGTGCTAACTCATGCACGCACCATTGACCAATCTGCATACTCTGTTGTGATCCGTCCTGAATCAGACCCACAGAGTCGGGGCACGTGGGCTTACTTTCACCTACAGTTGGTGTATATTTCCTGTGTTAACCGTTTGTTTGGTTCCCTAGTACTTTAGCCTTTTTTTAGTCACCTGTTGTGAGTTTTGGTTTATTCTGTGGGTTGTGACTGATATGTAGCTCCTTTCCATTTTTAGATGCCTGTCTGTATGTTATATGTCAGCGTACTCCCATACTAAACTCTTGTATAGGTGTGTATGAGATGGAAAACATGAGCAATCTGACTTACAGGAAGATATGAGTGTACAAAGTACTTGATAAAAAGAAAAAAATATATATTTCCTGCCAGCACGCACATGCACACATACAGTATACCCGGAGATGTCATCCAACAATGATAATGGTTAATCTGCTGTAGTGGCCGGCAGTGTGCCAATACCTTTGACAACCATAGACCTTCTTCACTGTAGGAGAGTCGATGGTCACTAGCTGGCCAATGCCTTGGCACACACTGCTGAAACACTATTTTGGAAATCCTAGAGAGTGCCACAAGCACGTGGATGTTATAACAATGTAAACTGAATGTGGTTAAGTCACAATCCGGACCGCGGCACGCTTTGAAGTCTAGATGCTTTTGGTTCCTCGGAAAAGAGCTAAGTGCCTCAAAGTTATCAAACTGAAAGAGCAATACAAAGGTCCATTAACTTAAAATCCACAGCAGGGGTGAGTGGTCAGCTCATCCTACCGTTCAGGAACAGATAGTCCCACACAATATGAGTGCAGCGGCAGACTTGCCCACTCTCCCGGAATGTCCATGAGACTTAGGAATTTTGTGCAGTTCTCCCACACTCCCAGGATAGAGGTCCAGACTCTCAGAACTCTTCCCACTTCCCTATCGAAGTGTGTGGCCCGTGGCTTATTGATGTTATTTGTGGCGAATTGCTTCATTGTGGACCCTTGCTTCAATGCCACAAATCGCGCCGTTACACAGCAGGGGAGAGGCACCAGGGAGTGAATAAAACTAGGCGAACTTTGAGTAACGCTTTTTTTTTTTTTTTACTTCCTCCTCTGTTCATAAGAGAACATTTTGTGACTTGTACTATCCATGTTGCCTCCTTCTTCCAGACATTGCTAGAATATGTCCCTTTTTCTAAACCAAGATGCTACCAAAAGTTTTATCCATCATCTTCTCCCTTGACTATTGTAACCTCTTAAAATTGGGCCATCTCTTATCCATCTATCCTTGCACCAATCTATCCTAAATGCCACAGTAAGGCTGATCATTCTTGCAGCTGAAACACCTGCCAATCTCTACATCATCTCCCCGTTCCCTTCACAATCCAATACAAGCCACGGATCTCCCTAACCCACCTGGCCAGATTTTCTCTGAATCCTTCAAGAATCCTCCCAAAACCCACCTCTTCACTATAGCTTCTTCCATCCCCAACTGAGACCACTCCCTAAGCGCAGTACCACCCTCTGGAGATCAATACAAAGAATAATACAATTATAATAAATATAGACATTAAAGGCTTCTCTTTTCCACTCAAGATCACTGAGATGTCATCATGATACAGTCAGAAAGTTCATAAGAATTAGGAGAAGCTGTTGAGGTTGGAAGGAATGAGAATATAGAGAACAAGAGCTTCTACAAATATTGTTGCTGATAGTATATTCTGAATAAGTGATTCAAGCAACATAGATATATAACTGATATAGGAGTGCAAAGAGAACTGACAGAGAATGACATGAGGCCAGGACAGGATCACAGATAAGAGAGGTGAATCATTCAACACACAAATAATGTCCTTTCATGACTCATGCCTGTTGATTACAGGGAAAATGTGCAATATTGCATGAAATCTTTTGTTAGAGAATGTACAAGATGTTACCACAAGTTTTACCAAAGAGGTGAAAGTGTACTGTGTGGCATGAAAAGCAACCACACAGCACAAAAACTGTCCCCAAAATAAAAACCGTATCTGCCCATACGAGATGTAACTCCCACCCCCCTACTGTACTTCAGTAATTAGAGTTTAGATACCACATGATAAAGGCAGCATATATATAGATATATATATATATATACATACATACACACAGTATATATACACTTATCCAGGAGACGCGGCACTCACACCTTTAAGGACTGCTTAAAGGTTCCAGAGTGCCGCGTCTCCTGGATAAGTATATTTTATATTTACGCAGGCACCGAGACAAATTTAATCCGTACTGGGAGAGTCGGACCCATTGCAGTACATATATATATATATATATACACACACATACATACATGACAAGTAGAGCTGATAACTGCGGAGGGAGGTTGCGCCCATCTGGGCTTACCAGGTACATGAAGAGCAATGATCGCGCCCACCCCAAAAGCAATTTCTTCCTGCAGTCATGGCTCCGGTGGACATGATGACTGGTGTCAGGGAGCCCTCATAGGGACATTTCTCAACCTTTTTGTCCCCGTCTGTAGGTATAATGTACTGGGCCTGTATAATAAATATAAGTAATAATATTAGTAAGTAAACCACGTTACATAGGTGCTCCACAATTAGTTCACATGCACAAGTAATAAGTACTGAAGCCATGTAACAGGTGTCACTATCACATATCAAGGTAGCACCCCAGGAGGCAAAACATGCTTTCCTCTCCTGGGCTCCTGAATCCCACTTTGTACACGGAACACACACTGACACATCTGCTGCACACAGAACATCAGGGTCTGATTCTGGTTGGATCGATCGCAACTGCGCACGCAGTCTGACAGCGATGATATGCTAATCCACTGCGATCGCTATGCCGTCACAGCACAACATAAGAACGCCCACCTTACCATACACGCGTCCGTAATACTGTGCAAGATTGCGAAACCATCGATAAAATCGAGTACCATCGCAGCCTCACGCGCACTTGCACAAGCTCAGATCTTACTCAGGAATTGCTAACCTTCCGGTACGCAGTGAGAGCTCAGGCTGCGTATGGCATCGCAGTGCCTAATTTATGCACGCTCCTGCAACGGCGTTCAAACGCACTGGCACGCCTGCGTTTCGCCGACCACCCCCACAAAAACCAAAAACGCTACTTCCTGTCAATCACTCTGTGATGGGTTGGCGTACTCACTGCGATCGCAGTCCCGATCGCAGCGGCTGGTTTGCGCACGCGCACTGTGATGCATACGCATGCGCAGAACGCAACAATCGGCCGTAGGTTGCGTAATCGCAGTTGCCATCGAACCTGAATTAGGCCCATAGAGCAAACATAGAACCCGCAGAGAACATACAGGACACATACATACATAGAACCAGCAGACAACAAACATGAGTCCCACACAGAACATACAGGACACATACATACATAGAACCAGCAGACAACATACATGAGTCCCACTCAGAACATACAGGACACATACATACATAGAACCAGCAGACAACAAACATGAGTCCCACACAGAACATACAGGACACATACATACATAGAAGCAGCAGACAACATACATGAGTCCCACACAGAACATACAGGACACATACATACATAGAAGCAGCAGACAACATACATGAGTCCCACACAGAACAACGCTGCTGCACACATAGAATATATATGGAACTCGGGGCCTGATTCAGACGGGTCGAAGCGGGTCGATGGTGGGATACTGCGCGCCGCACGCATGTACAAGGCCTAGAGCGAGAGAGAATTTCTCTCGCTCCGGGTCTCACTACAAAAGGGGTGGCTGTCGATGTTGATCGCCAACTCGCCCCGTTTTGTAGGCGGGGAGGGGGGGTGGCTACACAAACGGAGGCGTTCCCGAAGGAACGCCTGCCGTTTGTGGGAGGCACCACTGACATCACCAGTGATGTCAGTGGAGAGCTTCCTGCTCTGTTAGAGTAGGAAGCTCTCTGGGGCTTGCGACGGACGAGACCCTACCACAAGGGTCCCGTCGCAAGCCCCGATGGTCGCGACCATCACCTGGCCGCTCGCTTAGCGAGCGGCCAGGAGGCCGGCTCAATAAAATAAAATGCCACCCTGATTCAGAACGAGCGCTCTGAAAGAGCGTCCAGCTCTGAATCAGGGCCTCAGAACACAGTAACATGGTTACCACAAAGAACATACATACAGTAGAAGACACCTGCTGCACATAGCAAATACATGTGCTCTGGCATTCCTACCTATATATCTGTCTGTTATTACCCAGTTTTGTTCTATTAATGTTTACAATTGTAAAGCGCAACAGAATATGCTGCGCTATATAAGAAACTGTTAATAAATAAAATAAATTGTGCAAAAGAACACACACAGAACATACAGTATGTGTTACATTGTACATGGAACATACGAGGACTGATTGAAAAGTAATGAGACTGCCTCTGTTTTTCTGTGCCATAGGTAGACGTGGTAACGCTATGCTGGTAATTGTGAAGCTTATACTACACTTTATCTTCATTGAAAAAGTGTACTCACCCTGTCCACCGGATGATAAAAGTCCCAGATGGCACCAAAACTTTTTCTATTGTTTATGACACTAGCGGTATGTAATGAAAAATTTTTTTTTTTATCTAATGGACATGGTGAGTGTATTAGAATATAAAGGTAAGCCTTGAAGAATTCATTGCTATACTGATGATGCATCACTGCTGAGAGAGAGAGAGAGAAGAGAGAAGAGAGAGAGAGAGAAGAGAGAAGACAGAGAAGAGAGAAGAGAGAGAGATCACTAAAATTTAAATAAAAAAAAACCCGGCTCTTTAATTATACATCACCAGTATAGGCTAGTGAGCAGGTATTGATCAACATTTCGGCCCTTACAGACCACTGTCAAGTTCCACAGCACAATATCAACAGCTAATCCAGCGGCATACATATATGTGTGCGTGCAAATAGAAAAGTGGAGAACATGATATAGGGCCGTATTCAATTTGGATTGAAAAATCAGTTTCGGTGATACTTTTTCACCGATGACATCATTTTGGCCAGTTAATTTATCCCCGTATTCAATTAGTCCGACTTTTCGCCGGTGTGAAAAGTCAATGCATCAGACCTGGCGAAAAAGTATCACCTATGAATGAATAGGTGGCGAGAAAAAGTGCAGAATTGGGGTTTTGGGGTGCAGACTTCCCAAAACCACCCTGCAGCCTAAAGATAATCTGTGTCAACTTGTTTTCACAAAAGTACCTTTGGACACCCCAAAAAAAGTACTTTTGTTTTGAGGGCTGAAAAAAACAAAGTTGGGGGACAAACTTCTAAACTAATGAAATAGACTCAGGAGGGGGGGGGGGGGCAAGTATGCCCCAGGTGTTTTATTGATTGCAGGTGGTTGCGGCAGGTGGATTTTTCAAGTTTTTTTAAATTTCATATTAGCAACTTTAAAATATGCTAGTACCCATTTTCATGTACCCCAAACACCTTATTTTAAAAAAAAAAGTTGCTAAATGCTATTCTTCACCACTTTACCAAAGACGCTATATAGCAATTGAATACAGTTTATCCTGTAAAGTCATTGGTGACATCACAGGGCGCATATGCAGGCTGTCCCACAAAACAGTCAAGGAGACATTCAGCAGGTGTAATCCTTTCAGCAGTAGGACACCAGCAAGGGAGAAGCAGTCTATGTGTTGGGTAGTCCCAGGCACAATTGACCCAAACTGGCACCAGGAGCTTTTTGCAGGGATTCAATTGTATCTTCTGGCAGATGTAGATGTTTATGCAGGTGGTCCTCAAGCCAAGATAACTGTAGATGGATATGAAGCCATCAGACTAAACCGTGGGGAAATCTGCAATGCGCCAGGTAGGTTGATTGAAGGCACTCAATTGATTTTAGAGGACACTCTGAGGTCACAGGTGGAATGTGGCCATGGGGCTTCTAGGTGAAAGGTAGGCATATTAAATACATATTTTGCCACACTGAGCATGCTATGCATATGTTCCTTTCCAATGCCTGCTCAACATTACCTTTATCTCTCTCTTCCACAGGACACAAGAGGGCAGCACAGAAGTGGTAACCAATATGGTTGTGGTTTGGGGTACATGTCTCACCTTGGCTATGACGGTGCTCTCCTTGGTTACTGTTGTGTACAAAACAGTGACCTATATATACTTAAGTGAAGAAACACTTTAAAGTTATTGTTAACCTAAAGCACATAGGGGCCTATTCATCATCACTTAATTTCTACAAAAGCAGGTGAATATGAACACTTTCACCTGCAACTGTAGAAATTAAGTTATCGGGCCACTCATCAAGAAGGTAAAGCAGGAGATATCACAGCAATCTCCTGCTTACCTTTCTCTTGCGGAATGGCCCGATGTCCCCATACACTTGTATGGGAACAGAATTCATCAAGCTCAGAAAATATAATATTTTCGGAGCTTGAGAGCAGGAGCATTCGCCATCTTCAGATGGCGTTTGCTCTAGAGAACAGTGGATCCGGTTCCCTGAGAACCGAACCTGCCCGAACTTCGGGGATCCGAGGCGATCCAAAAAGCCCCTTGGATCTCTCCTCCTCTGTCGGATCTCGAGGTTTTACCTCGAGCGGCCATTTTTAAAAATCCCTTTGCTTTCAATGGGCAAAGCGCTGATTGGCTGACAGAGCGTCTGTCACGGTTCTCAGCCAATCAGCGTTAAGCCCATTTAATGCAGGGAAAAGGGAACAAAAATATGGTGCTGGTTCCCGTTGCCGACACACTCACGGCCGGCACCCCCGCTGCCGAAACACCAACTGTCGGCACCCCCACTGCTGACACCGCCAGCAGCCGACTGCTGACACCACTGGCTCCTCCATGCTGCCGACACCCCTGCACTGCCGACACAGTCAGCAAACCTGCACTGAGGACACCGCTGGCACCCCCGCTCTGCTGAGACCGCCGATACCCTGCACTGAGGACACTGCCAACACTCCCACACTACCATTCCATGTACTGAGGACACCATCAGCAACCCCCGCACTGCCAACACAGCCAGCAAACCTGCACTGAAGACACCGCCGATACCCTTCACTACCGACACCCTGCACTGAGGACACTGCCAGCACCGCAGTACTGCCATCCCATGTACTGAGGGCACCGTCAGCAACCCCTGATCTGCCGACACTGCTGTCACAGTAAGTGCACTATTGGTGTATCCTACCCACACTGTATAACACACTGTGGGCCTAATTCAGGCCCACTCGCAAGCGCTGAGCGCTCGCAAGCGGGTTGATGTTGCCCAAGTGCGCATGCGCACAACGGAGGTGGCTCCGTCGAGTGCATGCGCGAGACCCGAATAATGACGGCCAAGCCGTCGTTATGGGTCTCGCACCAAAGGGGGCGTGCTGTCGATGGTGACTGACAGCACGCCCCCTTTGGTGGGCGTGCAGGGGGCGTGGCTGCCCAGACGGAGGCGTTCCCATGGGAACGCCTACCGTCTGGGGCCGGCCCCACTGACATCACTAGTGATGTCAGTGAGAGTGATTTTGGCTCTGATAGAGCCAAAAGCACTCCTGGCTTGCGGCAGCGAGACCCTACCGCAAGGGTCTCGTCGCAAGCCCGATGGTCGCGATGGTCTTGACTATCATGACCATCACTTTGGCCGCTCGCTATAGCTGTGGGTGGTCACACACAGCTATGCGAGCGGCCAGGAGGCCGCTCAAAAAAGTAAGAGGGCCGGCCCTGATTCAGAGCGAGCGCTCTGTCAGAGCGTCCGGCTCTGAATCAGGGCCTGTATCCGTTTTGGAAATTGGAAGCTGAACTGTCACATGTTAGTGCCGCCCACTATGTCGCTTAGCTTAGTCAGCCAGCTAGCTGGATGCAACCTTTTGGCCTTAGCTAGATGAAAAAAATAATATTGTGAGGTGGTCAAAATTGATTGGAAATAACTGGAAATAAATGTTATTGAGGTTAATAATACTGTAGGAACAAAAACAGGCCCATTTTATGTGATTTTAGCTGTTTTTATGATTTTTTTAAGAAAAAATCCAGATCCAAAACCAAAACCTAAAAACAAAACATGGAGGTGAGGTTTTGGCAAAACCAATTCAGATCCAAAACCAGGGGAGATCCAGATCCAAAACCAAAACACGGGGGTCAGCGCACATCTCTAGTTTGCTCCCACTTTTAGATCACAACCGGGAGCAGTCCCGGGTTGCGAAGAGGGATCCTTTCGGATCCCTCCGCCCCGACCGGCTCCTACCGCTGGACGTCGGGGCTCTTGTGCGCATGCGTGACCTGCAGGTCACGCATGCGCACTAGTGTCACTGCTCTGAAAGGACAGCTGATTTTCGGAACAGCTGTCTCCACGCCGGAGCAATGATGAATTGCTCCAGCGTCCGCGGCGAGTTAGAATGTTAATTATCAGAGTCCGTTCGGACCCCGATAATTAACATCATGAATAGACACCATAATGACATATGGGGACATACTATAAATGTATCAATGAATAAATGTATCAGTACAAAAAGTAGCAATTTGGAAGCACAGAAGGGCAGCAAAGTTTGGTTACTACAGAGGGGCAGCGCACTGCGTCTCCTGCTCGCGGTTTTAGCTATTGACTGAACGTTTCTAACTGTTCATCTGTATATTTAGTATTATTTTGTAATGTGAAAATAGTTGTGAAAGAGACAAAAAAATAGAGTTTACAGCTGTAGGACAATCTCTCTGCATGCTCTGCAAATACTTTGCCCATAAAAGCAGAAACTAGAAAGAGGAAGTGGAGGGGGGAGGAGGAATGACGAGGGTGATGATGGTGGGAGAGGAGGAGGAGGAGGAGGAGGAGGAGGAGGAGGAGGGTGGGGGGGGGGTTGCACCTCACAACTGGGCAAGTTACTGCCAAACAGATTGGATGAGATGTTCTTTTGTGTAAAGAAGGATCTTAATTATATTATGTAACAATCCCTGGCTTGGACATTACACACAAGCTCGTTTACACTGCAGAGCAGTATATATCTGTTATACAGACTGTGAGTAAATCACTTTTATGCAGAAAATAAGTATCATATGAAAGGGTGCTTACACGATTGACATTACACTGCGCCTCATCTGGTCCATTATTCTGTCTTTCCCACTTCCCACTAGCTGCTGTGTGCTGGGCTGCACTGGGAGACTGTCCGAGGCTACTAACGCAGCAGCCTGAGCAGTCTCCTATGCCAAAGGGGGGGAGCAATCACGCTGATTGCGCCCCCCTTTGGCTGTGTGCTGGGCTGAGGGGCACACAGCGCCCCACTCCCCAGTGCGTCGGAAATGTTTTTTTTCCCCCTGAAGGGGGCGTAGCCACGCCTCCCGTGATTAGACCACAACCCCCACCCCCAGTGCGGTTCGACCCTCTGCAGCAGCAGATGATGGTCGCTCAGTGTGTATGAACGACCATCATCTGCAGATATATCTGTCAGGTGTGAACCCACCTTAAGGATGACAGGTCAGCACAATATACTTCACTTTACTACTTCACTGCATTTTTTTCTGAATTTCTCAATACCAAACTTTTGACTTAGGGATGCTGTGAAAACAATGCTGATGCACTAGGGCGCTGTGATTCAAAAATGATTGGGAACCACTGCACTAACCCCTTCTTTGTTTCAGTTGATCCTAGTGGCTAGTGTCTAAAGCACACCCAAGTAATTTTAGCTAGTGTAGAAAGCATAAAAAAGTGTAGATTGCAGACTATAGTACTGGTGGCTAGTGTAGATTGCAGACTATAGTACTGGTGGCTAGTATAGAATGCAAACCACAGCTTTAGTCAGTGCTTAAAGTGGTCCTAGAGAAGCGGTGGAACTCACTGCCCTTCCCTCGGTGCTTTTTCAATAAAGGGACAGCCAAAAGAAAGTGGCGTGGTCACACAATAGTATTTCCAAGTCAAATTACGCCACACAACCTTGATTCACATTACACCACATAGTAGTGTCCCTTATTCATGTATGACACACAGCAGTGCCTCTTTTACACAATGCCCACATTTGTGCCCCTTATACACAATGCCCACAGTAATAGTGCCCCTTATACAATGCCCACAGCAGCAGTGCCCCTTACACATAATGCCCACTGATGTGGTGCCCCTTATGCAGTGCCCCACAGTAGTGGTAGTGCCCCTTATGCAGTGCCCTCAATAGTGGTGCCCCTTATGCAGTGCCCCCAGTAGTGGTAGTATCCCTCATGCAGTGCCCACAGTGGTAGTGCCCCTTATGCAGTGCCCCCAGGAGTGGTGCCCCATATGCAATGCCCCATTAGTAATCCCCCTGTAATAGTGCCAATAGCCCCTAGTAGTAATGCCCCTGTAATAGTGCCCCCAATAGTAATGCCTCCAGTAATAGTGCCACCTGAGTAATGTCCCCAATAGCAATGCCCCCAGTAGTAGTGCCCCCTGAATAATGCCCCCAATAGTAATGCCCCCTGAGTAATGCCCTCTATAGTGAAGCTGCTAACACACACAAAAAAACACCTAATACTTACCTTAAGGCCCGCTCCCGCTCCCGTCTGGTCCGCCTGGCCTCTCCTCTGAACTATGGGAGAGACATCATGACGTCTCTCCCATAGTGCACTGCACACTGTGGGAGCCGGAAACCGGAGCTCAGGAGTGAGCTCCAGCCTCCGGCTGCCGCTGGCGTTGCGGGGAGGGTGCCGGGCGTCTGATGGTAACAAAATCTCAGCGGGCGCCCGGCAAATGGAGCCTCCCTGTGGTGCAGGGCTGAGGTGGGTCGGAGGAGGTGGAACTGGTTCCGTCTCCAAATAGAAGTGACGAAACGCATTCATCAACGTCCCTGGTGGCCCAGCTGTCACTTACCTGCTCCTGGTGGCTGCAGCGGCTCCAGCGTGGCGCCCGGGTGTCACTTCGTAGACCTGTGATCATAGAACGCTCTGGTAAGTATTGTTTGTTCCCCTAATCCATACCCCTAATCCGCCACCTAGTGATAACCCTAACCTCCTCTCCCGCAGCCTGACCCCTTAACCCTCCCGCAGCATTCCGAGAATGCCAACAATTCACACTGCGTCATTTCAGATGTCGACATTCTGAGTATGTCAACATTCTGGTGTCGACATAGTAACTGTCGACCATGTGACTGAATAATGTCTGTTAATACCCAGCCCTGTTTTATTACTGTATTTCCATTACTACTGTATTATTGTTTTAATACTGTATTTCCATTATTACTGTATTATTACTGTATTGCAATGCAATATGCTAGCACTATACAAATAAAAGCTAATAATAAGTACTACAAGTTAATATGTCCTTTCTCGCAGAAGACCATACTGGAAATGGATATAAGGAAGAACTGCCTGTGAAGAGTTAATGCAGACAGGGTAACACAATACTGGCTGCACAGCTTAGGATGACAAACCTGTTCTCTAAGTGTAATGATTAGACAGAAAAAAAAACAACAGATTTCTTAGGACTGAATGTCGTTTCTGGCCCAGGTTACGTGCTGGAGCACAA
The DNA here is from genome assembly GCA_031769625.1 of Taudactylus pleione. Lineage (NCBI taxonomy): Eukaryota > Metazoa > Chordata > Amphibia > Anura > Myobatrachidae > Taudactylus > Taudactylus pleione. The sequence goes on from JAUIMM010000198.1 coordinate 98,460, forward strand.
CCGAATTTGAAATGATATACACCTTTCTTTCCTCCCACTCCCTCCCTGACCCTTCTCAGTCTGACTTCTGTTCTCTTCACTCCATCGAAACTGCCCTCACAAAAGTTAGCAATGACCTCCTTGGGGCTAAGTCCAAGGGCCACTACTCCCTGCTCATTGTCCTTGACCTCTCTGCTGCTTTCGACACTGTGGACCACCCTCTCTTCCTGCAAATCCTTCACTCCCTTGGTATACGTGATACTGCCCTCCCCTGTCTTTCCTCATACCTCTCTGACCGATCCATCTCTTTCTCCTATCATGACTCCTCTTCCCCCCCACAGCCTCTTACAGTAGGTGTTCCCCAAAGTTCTGTTCTTGGACCTCTCCTATTCTCCCTCTATATGTGCTCTCTAGGTGAACTCATCAGCTCTTTTGACCTCCATTACCATCTCCATGCTGATGATACTCAGATCTACCTTCCTCCCCTGACCTCTCCCCCTCTCGCCTCATTCATATCTCCAACTGTCTCTCTGCTATCTCTGCCTGGATGTCCCAGCGATTTCTTAAACTTAATATGTCTAAGACTGAGCTGATCATTTTCCCACTCCCCAACATAACTGCACTTCCCATCATTTCTTTACCAATTGGTTGCACAACTATCTCCTCTAGCCCTAAAGTGCGCTGTCTTGGAGTTATCCTGGACTCCTCCCTCTGTTTCAAACCACATATCCAGAACCTCTCAAAGTCCTGTTGTTTCCATCTTAAAATTTTTTCCAAGATTAGACCCTTTCTCACCCAGGATGCTACTAAAACCATCATACACTCACTGGTCATCTCCAGATTGGACAACTGTAACCTCCTCCTAGCTCGTCTCTCCAGTAGTCCTCAATGCTGCTGCTCGGCTCATCTTCTTCTCCAACCGCTCTACATCTGCCTCCCCTCTCCTACAAGCCCTCCATTGGCTCCCCTTCCCTTTCAGACCCCAATTCAAGGTTCTCACACTTGCTTACAAAGCCCACACCCAATCCTCTCCCATTTACATCTCTGACCTCATCTCCCTTCACTCTCCTGTCCGCCCTCTTCGTTCAACAATTACACGCCACCTCTCATGTCAATTGATTACTTCCTCCCACTCCTGCTTCCAAGATTTTGCCCGCACTGCTTCTACCTTTGGAACTCTCTCCTGCTTCCCATCAGACTCTCCACCTCTCTACAATCCTTCAAACGGGCTCTCAAGACCCACTACTTCATCAAAGCCTTCCAGCTCCCATCCTAACTTGCTGCTACATGCTCCTTCCTCCCTGTCTACCCTTCTATATCATGCCTGTCTGTCTGCCCCTCCACTTTAGAATGTAAGCTCTTACGAGCAGGGCCCTCTACCCTCTTGTGCTTCTCCTTACTTTACTTTCATCTACTGCTTACTCCCCACTAGGGCACCTAACACTTGGTTGCTTATGCTCTCTTGCTTATCTGGGTGTTATGGTCGCTAATATAGCAAAGTATATTATTCTTGTCCTCGTCCTGTATTGTATTGTATTGTATTGTACTGTACTGTAAGTCACTGGTCAACCTATTTGTTTATGTACTTTGTGAGGCGCTGCAGAGCAGTTGTGGCGCCATATAAATAAATTATAATAATAATAAAGTGAGAGTCTTGAGAAGTGGAGATGTTTCCCATAGCAACCAATCAGATTATAGCTATTATCTTCTAGAAGGTGCTAGTTAAATGTTAAGTAGAATCTGATTGGTTGCTATGGGCAATGTCTCCACTTTCTAAAAAAACTCTCACTTTAGTATCTATACAACTAGGTCTGTGCCTATTGGTACTTGGGCCTGATTCAGAGTAGTACTCTATTGCTGCCGCAGCTGCAACCTTTTCCAGCTGAGGATTTGCAGAAATATGCCAAGGATAAAGCCGCCGGAGCCATCACAGCTGCCCACAACTGCGTACACAGTGGCAAAAGAATCACTCCATTTGTGAAAGCATCAGCATAGCGTTCAACTCTGAACCCGGCACAATGCGCGCCAGTCGTCATACTCACCTTTTCTTTCATGCCACTTAATCATAGCAATTTGTTTCAACATTTAGAAAAACTCATTATATCAGTAACTACATCTTATTTATTTTATATTTATTACCAGTAATTTACGTAGCGCACACGTATTCTGCAACCCATTACAGAGGATATTTGCCCATTCACAACACTGCCTGCCCCAGTGGAGCTTACACTCTATATTCCCTACAAAATATACACACTAGGGTCAGTTTTGGATTTTTTTGGGAGCCAATTAACCTAGCAGTATATTTTTGGAGTGTGGGAGGAAAGCAGAGCACCCCGAAGAGACCCACACAAGCATGGGAAGGATATACAAACTCCACACAGTTAGGGCCTTGGTGGGAATTGAACCCAAGACCTCAGCGCTGTGAGGCAGTCATGCTAGCCGCTAGCCATTACCCCAACCGTATTGCCTATGAATTTAAATTTACCGGTCTCATCTCTTAGTTTTTATTGTTAAACCCAATGAACGGGTTTGCACAGAAGCGCCAATAGTTTCTTGCCTAAGATCTAGGCTGGAGTATTGTAAATTAAGAGAGGGTAGCCATATACAGCTCCATTAATTTCAGTTTACATTAACAGTGTGACTAATGTCTGTATAGGGACATTATGGGCCTGATTCAGCGGTGCATGTAAGGTCGATGACGCACGAATGTGCCCGATATTTTCAGTCGCGCTGTGCATGGCTCCTGTTGGCTACCACCAGGAGCTACAGAACGGATTTGGGTGCAAGAGCTGTGGATTTCTGTCGGCGTTCCTGGGAGGTAACAGGAGGGGGGGGTAGCTGAAAAGATGCCGGCATGTTGTGGTCAGTGGCTGCGTCTATATACACAGTTGCGCTGACACAGGTGGGGCATCTTCAGACGGATAATCTGCTCCTCCACAGGGCTACTGCAATGTTCGATGATGCGACCGATGGTGCGCCTTAATATGCGCAGCGGTAGATTAGCAGCGCAGCAAGTGGGCGTCTGTATGAATTCCATCAACTGCAATAGCGTGCACCACTGAACCAAGCCAAGGCCAAATATGTCCACCCATTGGAGTTACCCCAAGGAGCAATGTCATGGGCCTGATGTAGAGAGGGAGGACTCCTTGCGTGTTTTTGTCCGCGCGTGCTTGAGGAAATCGTACTAGCAATGCAGAGTCGTACGTATTTAGTCTCCACCTGCGACCGAAGGCCCGTAATTGGGCTGTACTAACGTAGGCAATGATCAGTGCGGTTGTGTTGATGCAGTTGCAGGCTGTGCACAGTTGGCTGGAAGTGTAAATATACTATACATGTATACAGATGTATATTCTGCACCAAGGATAGGGCTGACTCAAGTGTGCCGTGATGATGATTACAGTCGTCAATCCAATCGTAAAGATTGGGGTTAGTCTACTTTCAAATATGAGCAGAACTCTGCACATGAATATATGCATTTAGTTCCATGCACACAATGAGGGAGCACTTGCGGCTGACTGGCATTTAACATTAAAAAAAAAGAAGTCATCAATAGATCACAATGGCAACCACAACATATAGTCTCCGTGCAGGAGCTGTAAAAAGTCCACAATGACCCAGACACAGGGCAGCCCCGCCTCCTGGTTGCATACTGTCATAAAGTCGCGTATCAGTTGGTGGGTGGCTGGGGCTGGCATCCTCAGTGGGTTAATCACTGTTGGTCACCCCTGCTCTATAACTTACCAGGTATATGGCCAATTAAAGGTTGGGGCGGGGATTCGTGAGTCACACGAGGGGTGGAGCTAGGCTAAGAAAAGAAAACCATCAGTGAGATCTGTACCATCAATGGCGGAGAACCATTGGTTCTCTGTCAATGATTGCAAAACCGTCTACCATAAGTTGTTAACCATGGATGGTCAATGGCCAGCCCTACCTCAGGCACCTACAGAACTGCCAGGACATCCTGAGGACGCTCCAAGCAGCTGTACAGGTCCCGTGGCTCCTTGCACAGCACTGTGGGAGAAGTCATGACGTCTCTCACCACACAGTGCAGAAGCTGAAGGACGGCGGGTTGCAGCAGCAGGTGACCACTGGCAGCACCGCCCTCCTTACGGCCCTGGCAAAGGGTAACAGGGCTGTGAGGGCGGCACTCTGCTCTTCCTTTTTTCTCATATATATTAAATATAATTTAAATGTTATAAATATTTATCAATGGGCTGAAATATTTCCATTCATTTACTCAAATGAGAAGACATGAAGGGCCTGGTTCAGAATCAGATATGTATGCAATGCCGATATTTACGCAGTCGAGCGATTAGCAGCTGACTGCGCAAGGATCTTAGCTGTAATGCGCACACTCGACAACTGAATTGCGATCAAATGCGACCATGGTTGTAGTGCGGATTTATTGACAGACAGGCGCTGATTTGTGGCAAAAATGCGGGCGTGTCGTGACCATTTTCAGGGCGTGTATCTGCCTACATATATGATCCCGTACGTAGAAAATATGGCGCCATCATCTCAGTTCCATCAGCCATTCTGCGTGACCATGGGATTACTCAGATGGTCAAGTATCAAAGGATCTGCGACCACCGCTGCATGTTTGTACGCATTTGTTTGGACCCACGAAGCCGCCAGTTTTGCCGTCTCATTACATTTCCAGGCGGCTGTATGCATTACCGTATTTTCGCCCAGCAGCTTTGTACGTACAGCAGCATCTGCATTAGCGTCCCCATCTGAATCAGACCCAAAGATCTGCCACGGTTTGTGAAGGTCATCAGGATACCGACGTCGGCATCCCGTCCGGCGGAATCCCGAACGTCCAGATGGCGGTAAGTATGCGCGGTTAGCTGGGGATAGGGGCGTTAGGATTAGGCACCCCCCGCGTGAAGAATATGGTTAGGAATCCCCTGGGGAGGGCTATGGTTAGGCACCACCGGGGAGTGGTTAGGTTAAGCAACCCCCCTGGGAGGGTTAGGTTTAGGGTGCGAGAAGGGGGGGTTAGGGTTAGCCGGGGATGGAGGGGTTAGGATTAGGCACTCCTGGGGGGAGATTCGGGTTAAGTTTAGGGTGCGGGAAGGGGGGGTTAGGCACCCCCCGAGGATTAGGTTTAGGGTGTGGGAAGGGGGGGTTAGGCACCACCGGGGGTAGGTTAGGGTTAGGCACCGCTAAGAGACAGTTAGGGTTAGGGGAGAGAGGGAAGGGTTAGGGTACTTACCTGCCCCTGTCAGAATTTTGTACCATTCGGACTTCCAGAGTTCCATCCCTGACAACTATCCCTTATTTAGATGGAGAGTCCCAACATTTTTCTATATTTGGAAACGTCCCTATTTTTCAGACAGCTCAGTAAAGTGTTGAGAAAGTTAGATGCAATCCTTACCATCCATTGTTATTCCCTAGGCTTTAATGCAGCTAATATTTACTGTACAGGTTCCAATGTTTGATGTACTCTCTCAGCAGCAAAATGTACCTGGCAACTATTGTAATAAGTTTACAGCTATGGGAGAAGATATGGGTTTGGCACACTAAAAGTGCCAGCAACTGCATGCCATCTTTTCCGACTCATGTCTCTAAACATCCGGCTTTGTCCACATGGAAAACCCCTCTAACTTTCACATGACTCCCAAGGAATCACTAATAATAATGCTGCAGTAGCTCATCAGAAGGATCTAGCAACGTAGAAGCAGTATATATATATATATATATATATATATATATATATATATATATATATATATAGAGGGTGTTGTCTCCTGGGGTAAATGGTAGCACGTTGCACGTGGCAGCCATATAGTAGCACACCAGTCCAGGGCTCTGGTAAATGTATCCACAGCTAGTTTTATTTGAGGGCACAAAATAAACAAAACATAAAAAAAAAATCCTATCCTGTCCGGTTCTATTTAACATACAATTTCCTCTCTCAAGTTGGAAGGACCTAGGACCTCATTCAGACCCGGTCGCAAGCACTGAGCGCTCACAACTGGGTCGATGTTCTGGTCCTGCGCACGCACAGCGGCCGCACTGTGCGTGCGCAAGCCCCGGAGCAAGAGAGAAACTCTCTCGCTCCGGAGCTCACTACAAAAGGGCCGGCTGTCGATGTTGATCGACAGCTTGGCCCGTTTTGTAGGCGGGGCGGGGGGGTGGCTACACAAATGGAGGCGTTCCTGACGGAACGCTTGCTGTTTTGTGGGCGGCCGCACTGACATCAGCAGTGATGTTAGTGGGGAGTTTCCTGCTCGATCAGAGCAGGAAGCTCCCTGGGGCTTGCGGTTGCCGAGACCCAACCTTAGGGTCTCGTCGCAAGCCCCGATGGTCACGATGGTCTTGACCATCAATCTGGTCGGTCGCTAAGCTGTGGGTGGTAATGAGCGCTCGCTTCTTGCGACCGCCTCTGAATGAGGGCCTTAGTGTCCAACTCGCAAAAAAACAGCATTTAGCACAGCACTTACAATCACAAGCAATGGTCACTCTTTCTATGCAGGTCTCAACCTGCTCCCCAGGCAGTGAGAGACAGGCTAGAGAAACTGAACCACCTTTTAGTAGCCTCTCACAGGTGGTCTGGCAATCAATGTTGCTAATTAGCTGTCTACAAGACAGAAGCTAGGAACCTGGGGCACATATATCGCCCCTTGACAACCTCCTCAGTGTTTTTGTCACTACAGAAAACTCATTTTATATATATATAGAAATGTTAAGCAGCACGTGTGTGAGCCGACTTATTACCTACCACATGTACACTGGGACCAGTGGCATATGTACAATCCATGCAGCGTGTGTGGTGCACATAGGTCCAAGGAAGCAACCTGCATCCATTAGCGATTCACCAGTTTCGCCCCAACCCCCCCCATACTTGCTTCTGGCATCACCAACTTCCAGTGATGTATTCACAAAGATGGAGCTGGCACAGCAGATAGTGCCAGAGTCTTTGTTCTCTTCTGAGTCCGGTTCTCTTCTTCAGATATAGGGCCTCATTTACTAACGAGTTTTATCACCAAAACGAGTGATAAATTTCACTGTGTGTGATAAATGGTGCTCCAGTCAATCAGCTCCCAACTGTCAACTGTTAGAAAAAGTGACAGTTGGGAGCTGATTGGCTGGAGCACCATTTATCTCCAGATTGGACTACTGTAACCTTCTCCTATCTGGCCTCCCCAAATCCCTTCTCTCCCCTCTCCAGTCTGTCCTCAATGCTGCTGCTCGGCTCATCTTCTTCTCAAAACGCTCTGCATCTGCCTCCCCTCTCCTACAAGCCCTCCACTGGCTCCCCTTCCCCTTTAGAACGCAATTTAAGGTTCTCACACTCACTTACAAAGCCCTCAGCCATTCCTCTCCTATTTACATCTCTGATCTCATCTCCCTCCACTCTCCTGGCCGCCCCCTTCGATCAACCAATGCACACCGCCTCTCATGCCAATTGAGTGGGAGGCTCCCACTCCCGCCTACAAGATTTTGCCCGCGCTGCTCCCCACCTTTGGAACTCTCTCCCGCTTCCCATCAGACTCTCCACCTCTTTGCAATCCTTCAAACGTGCTCTCAAGACCCACTATTTCATCAAAGCCTTCCAGCTCTCATCTTAACTTGCTGCTACATACTCCTCTCTCCCTGCCCACCCCATCTGTTTCACCCCTGTCTGTCTGTCCCTCCCCCTTAGAATGTAAGCTCCTATGAGCAGGGCCCTCTACCCTATTGTGCTTCTCCTTACTATACCTTCATCTACTTCTTACTCTCTACCAGGGCACCTAACACTTGGTTGCTTTGCATTGTTGCTTATCTGGGTGTTATGGTCGTGAATGTAGCAATGTATATTATCCATGTCCTGTAATGTATTGTACTGTACTGTAAGTCACTGTAAATCAATCTATTTGTTTATGTACTTTGTAAGGCGCTGCGGAACACTTGTGGCGCCATATAAATAAACGATAATAATAATAATAATAATAATAATACACAGTGAAATTTATAACTCGTTTTGGTGATAAAACTCGTTAGTAAATGGAGGCCATAGTTGGAGGAGGTGATGCAAGGACACACTGTGCACAGGTATGGATGGGGGGCCTGTCACACATAAGCCCCATCATCTTTTAAATTGTTCCTGACTGGGACTGGAAGCTCGCACTCTGGATTTCATTATAAGAGGTATTGGTAATATATAGTTTGCTACACTCTGTTTATGGTAAACAAGGAGTATTTCATTCATCCCTTGCTTAAATATTTTTTACTCCAGGGACCAGATCCAGCTTCGGGACTAGAGTAAGATATAGCAAGTAATACCCCTTTTCCACCAAAATCTTGGGTCTGACCCGGGATTTGGAACACGGTTCCAAGCATGGTTAGACCCAGGACTTACCTCGCTCCCACTGCGGCGGCGACCCGGGATATTCCCAGGTCGGCGCCGTTCACACTGCACACGGGTGCAGTGCTGGCCCTTGGAGATGATGTCATCACCAAGCGCCGGAAACTCCAGCTCTCCCCTGTATGCCAGACCGGAGCGTTCCAGCGACCAGGGGAGGGGGTTCTTTGGGGGGGGGGGTGGCCTTTCAGGAGGCTATGTGATGTCACGGCTGTAACGGCTGTCTGTGACGGCTGTCCCAGCCTCCTGTCACTGGGTACACGAGCAGGGAGAGATTACAGCATCCCCGTATGAAGCCGGGTTGGGGTAAAAAACCTGAACGGTCCAGACCATACGGGGAGGCTGGGACAGCCATCACAGACACCTTCCGGTTTCAGCATGCTGTAAACGGGTCCTGGGTCGGATGACCGGCTTACCCGTTTACACTGAGCGAGACCCGGGTTTTACCCATGTAGAACCCTGCACGCGACCTGGGATGAAATGCTGGGTCAATCGAGCAGATATTTTTTCCTAGGACCCTTTTCTTGCACTGAGCCGCGACCCGGGTTGACACGGCAATAACCCAGTTTTTTGCGGCAGTGGAAAAGGGGTATAACTGTGCAACCATCTTGCACTACAGGTGGGATAGATTTAAAATGTGCAGCAATTTAGATTTGGGAGGGGTGTGCCCAAACTGACATCTATATTGCACTGCAGGGTAAAAATAAAGCTGTGCAGTATTTGTGTGCTGCATGCAAAAAACAAAAACAAAACCTGTATGTATTTGCACCCCCTGCATTGTAACATGGTTTATGCAGGTGCACAGTTACCTGCTATATCTTACTCTATTCCCAAAAGCTGTATCGGGCCCCATGTTTTTAAATTAAGTTTGCTTTGTTTTGAAAAAAGAAACAGTAATGTAAAATAAATGCTATATTTTAATAGTAAAGCATATTTTTCCTGTGGACAGCTGCAGCTAGTGCAATCCGGAGATTCCTTGGGATATATTTACTAAAATGTAGATTTTAGAAGTGGAGATGTTGCCCATAGCAACCAATCAGATTCTACTTATCATTTATCTAGCACGTTCTAGAAGATAATAGCTAGATTCTGATGGGATAATAGCTAGAATCTATAGGCAACCTATCCACTTCTAAAAACCCGCACTTTAGTAACTAAGGGCCTGATTCAGAGCTGCTCGTAAGCGGCCGCTCGTTCGCTCCGAGCGATGTTTGCCCAACTGCGCATGCGTACGGATCGTTATACGCATGCGCGAACCAGTCAGTGCGGTCGAAATTCATGTGCTCGCAAAATAGCGAATGCCTGATAATTTGAGTGACAGGAGGAGGCGTATGTGGGTGGTAACGGGGGAAGGTGCTTGAAAACGGGGAGTGGAGATCCGAACGCAGGCATGCTTAAAGATCAAAACGGGCGTTTTATGGGTGTGCATAATTGAAACAGCAGCGTCATTGACCACGTCACTGGGTTATTTTATAGCCAGAACTGCTCGCAAAATTGTGGTAGCAAAAACCAACCACAAGAAAAGCGAGCAGTTCATACCCTGGTCGATGTACTCGATTAATCTAATAAATAGCGGACATGACGTAGGATGCGAGCGGCCAGGGGGCGTATTTTTTCAAAAGACGACCGCAAGTTTTGTTCGCTCGTTCAGACCTAGAGGCGTGAACAGACCGCAAAGTTCATTTGAATAGCCACCCCCTTTTCCTGAACGACCATCCGCAAATTGCGTCCGGCTCTGAATCAGGCCCTATACCCCCTAATGTCATTAGCAATAGGAGGACAGTGGTGGTACTTGTACCATCGTTGTCCATGATGAATAGGCTTCCCCATGCAAATACAGCTTTACAGATTGCCGCAGGTGAAGCCTATTGCTTCACCAGTAAAGGGGGCTTTAATCAATAGGCAAAAGTGCAGACTGCTTGGGTTTAATGGGGGGGTACCCAATTAGCATCGGAAAATTACTGCAGCTAATTACCTCGCCCGGGGCTATCCAATTAGCCCCGAAGTCGGCCTGACGCCGGCACTTATCGGGGGTTATTTTTTCGGGACCTGATGTGTCCCGAAAAAAGAATTAACGATAATTGCCGTTTTTTTCACCTAAAAAAAGGCGAAAACACATAGGTCCGTGAGCTTATCGCGGCACCTATTTGTTTTCGGGAGAACTATCCTCTTATTTCGACCAAAATAATAGGATAGGGTGGAAAAAAACATTGGCGAAAATCGGCAAAAAAATCCCCATTTTTCGGCGAACGCAGGGTCAATTAGCGCCCGAACAATGTTCAGGGCTAATTGGATACCGCTCTTAGCGGGCGATTCAGACACAGACGCTAAGCTGCGCACCCACGCAGCCAAAAGGGGCCGGGTATGCAAATGCTGCCATCGCACTGTCTGGTGGAAGGACGCCCTCTATGCCTTAGAGAGTGACGGCAGAACGAACGCATGCCAGTATAAAGACGCCCACCTTTCTTTCTTAACACACATCATCTCCAGGAAGTGTATGATTAATCGGTTACATCGAGAGCCATCGGAGCTGCACGCAGCGCTTGAGGTAGACCCTACCCCACCACAAGCACTGCGATCAGTGCTATCTAAAATACAACCAAGTGACGTGTACAATGACGCTTCTTTGCTAATTATGCACACCCATAAAACGCCATTTAGACGCCCAGATACGCCTACGTTCGCACACCCACTCCCCCGTTCACAAGCACCTTCCCGTTACCACCCACAAACAGCACTGTCACTCAGAATAGCGTCCAGTCTGCGTCCGAGCGCAGTGAGCGACTCGCGCATGCGCATATTGACGCATACGAATGCGCAAATGTGCGATTATCTGCCACAGCATGTGTTTGAGGCTTAGCGTCCGGGTCTGAATCAGGCACTTAGGGCCTGATTCAGAGCCGCTTGTAAGCGGCCGCTCGTTCGCTCCGAGCGATGTTTGCCCAACTGCGCATGCGTACGGATCGTTATACGCATGCGCGAACCAGTCAGTGCGATCGAAATTCATGTGCTCGCAAAATAGCGAATGCCTGATAATTTGAGTGATAGAAAGAGGTGTATGTGGGTGGTAACGGGGAAGGTGCTTGAAAACGGGGAGTGGAGATCCGAACGCAGGCGTGCTTAAAGGTCAAAACGGGCGTTTTATGGGTGTGCATAATTAAAACAGCAGCGTCATTGACCACGTCACTGGGTTATTTTATAGTCAGAACTGCTCGCAAAATTGTGGTAGAAAAAACCAACCCCAAGAATAGCGAGCAGTTCATACGCTGGTCGATGTACTCGATTAATCTAATAAATAGCAGACATGACGTAGGATGCGAGCGGCCAGGGGGCGTATTTTTTAAAAAAACGACCGCAAGTTTGGTTCGCTCGTTCAGACCTAGAGGCGTGAACAGACCGCAAAGAGCGAACGGATGATTTGAATAGCCACCCCTATTTTCTGGACGAGCGAGCGCTAATTGCGTCCGGCTCTGAATCAGGTCCTTAGTCTTTAATATATCAGGTCCTTCGTCTGTGATGTTTCGAAAAGTACCAAAGTATTGTAGTCAGTGCCCACATCTAGTTTAGAAGCCAGAAGGCATATGGGCATTGTATATAGCCTGCATGTACTGTGGGGATTTAAATAAAACGTTGTAGTCCACATGGGGTTTTTAATGCAGGTAAAGTACCTCTAAGGTTATAGACCAAAGGTGCCCAGCCTCTGTCCCACCTGGATAATACTGCTGTTTTTTCCTGGGCCACTATCCCTATTAGCTGCCCTTGCACTTCTTGTTTGTGGATTGTGTTGATGACTAATAGTCATGATCTTGTTGACGAGGCTTGTGGAACCGGCTCAGCTGAAGCGAGAACCTCACGTGATCTTCTAAGCCTGTTTTTCTGATTTGTCACCCCACACTGAGTCACAGCTGACACACACACACTGGAAGGTGTCCACTCCCATTGCCTGAGGATAGAGACAAACTGAGCGAGGTGAGACACTATTGCCATAGCCCAGGCAGGCTCTCACCTCTCCTCTGGGCCATTCTCGCTGCATGTCAGCTATATGCAGATACTGTGCTACAGCAATCTCAAACCAAGGACCTCATTTCAGAGATGTATGTTATTGCCAACACAGCTGTGAATTTGTACACAAATGTCCCAGCCATCTGGATAGACTCCCACCGGCCGCTTCGCGAATCCTTATGACTGGGTACAAAGACGAAGCATTGGCCGCAGATCAGTCGATCAGAGTTCTGAGTAATCCTATGTTTGCGGCCGCGGGATTTGAGATGCCGGAGACCTATCACCTGCGCACAAGGTGACAGTCTGTAATACTGTCACCGAAACGGTCGCAACAGGCCTGCATTTTCATCGCCACTTCCCCGTTACCTCCCCCAAACGGTCCTTGACTGTCAATCACACTGCGGGAAAATCCTCGCTGCGATCGCCGATGATGGTGAAACGTGGCGCATGTGACTCCTATGCATACTCAGACCACCGATAATTGCTCAACTGCGTAAACATGGCATCAACCTAGTAAACATCGGTATCAAGTGTGCAAACATCGGCACAAACTGCGTAAACATCGGCACCAACTGCGTAAACATCGGCATCAACTGTATAAACATCGCCTCAAGTACGCTAATGCAATGCAGGTTCTGCTGAGACTCTAACTTAAGAGCTTCCCCCTATTATTTGCCATGTATGTAATTACATACTGTAACCCGCTGACGATTATACCGTCGCTATATAAAATACAAGTTAATAATAATAATAGCTCTTGATTAAATTGCTTTAAACCTTGCTGCGGATTTACAAGTTGCATTTTATCGGCTGCGCTTATTTTAATATTACTATTCTCCTCTGCATCTATGCGCCTGCAGAGAGTCTGTAAATAGAAATGTGCGTAAACATATATCTAATCCTACTGTAGTGCACGGATATAGCGGAATCTGTGTGCGCGTCTGCTGCAAACTCCGCAGCCCGGCTTTCCCTGGTGCACATCCGACTATGGCCTCTAATGTGAGCAATTAAGTCTCTGTGGGCCCAATTCAGAGATTTACCTAACGTCGTTATTTACGCAGATCTGCGCATTCACAGGAACCACACTGCGTGTCGGTGGAGGTTTCTGCAACTTCGGTCGCAGAGCCCCAAAGCCGCAGTTTGCTTGGCATGCAGCTGGTGTTTTGAGGGGGGGGGGGGGCATTGACAGGGAGCATTGCAGAAAGCAGGGGCATGTCTGCCCCTTTTTTGGGGCGAGCCAAAACCCAGTGGCAGCGACCTTGTATACGGCTGCGCGATTTCCCCACTCATCCTGAATAACTTGGGGGTACTCAGATTTCCGACGGTCTCACAGTTGATCCGACGCTGCTTCTTTGGACGCAGCAGATCAAACAAGTCTAAAGCGGCCGTCTTTAAACTAAAGGCACCTCCACCTGCGGCTTTTCCATAGTGTACAAAGACGCAGCGGCTGTTGCTATACAGTACAAATCTGCCTCAGGCCCTGATATCTCACAGGGGTCTATTCTCTTTGTGAGAAAGATAATGTAGATGGAGATAAAGCAGCAACCAATCAGCTCCTGTCATTTTTCAAACACAGTCCATAAAGTGACAGGAGCTGATTGGTTGGTACTTTATATGTCTATACTTTATCTTTCTCCAAGGCTTAGACCCTGCGTATGGCCACGATATCTGCTGGGTTACAGGCTGTCACATAAAATGTGTCTGTCTAACAGGCACTATATCTGCCAGTGTACACCCAGCATTAGAGAGGACAGTTACTAGCTAACAAATTAATCCCGCAGCCTGGTGTTAATCAAATGATCAGCACACTGAGGAGCTGATTCTGAGTAGGGGATGACCATCGATGGTTACCCGCCGATAGTAGGTTTTACCATCGATGGAAGAGATGCAGATAGTTTCACGCGATCGCTGATAGCTGTTGACCTGATTTTTTTTTTTTTTTCTTCCCCCACACTTGCACTGCAGAGCTACTAGACCAGGCCTGGCCAACCTGTGGATCTCCAGCTGTTGTGAAACTACACATCCCAGCATGCCCTGCCACAGTTTTAGCATTCCCTAATAGCAAAACTGAAGCAGTGCATGCTGGGACCTGTAGTTTTACAACAGCTGGAGAGCCACAGGTTGGGCATTCATGTACCAGACCGTCAGCCAGTAGCTGCGGCCGGCAGGAACAATCGAAGGTACGCCGGTTCATAGCATTGATGGTTTCCACCGCATTTTCCATCGATGGCAACCATCAATGAAGGGCGCACCGATGCCATCCCTAAGTCCAAGCTGGGAATAAATTTAAAAAAGCAAGTAAATTTGTATCTGAAGCAAACCATGTTGCAATGCAAGGCATGCAAATACATTTTATTTTAATTGCATGAAAGGTAAATACAGTCTGCTTCTGCAATCAATTTTCTACACATCGGGCCTAATTCAGCATTGCATGCTATGCCGATGTTTGCACAGTTGATCGATTATTTGCTACAGCGCATGCGCCAAATGTCCTAGAAAACCCTTTGGCTCATTCACGGTGAGGCAAAACTATGGGCGTTCCTGGGTAGTGAATGGGAGGTGGCCTGAGGTAAAGGAAAAACAGGCTGTCTCATAGGCGTGTTATGGGCGTCAGTGTAAGCGGCTGCTTCCTCAGCCACAGAGGCCATGTTTAGCCGGAGTTCAGGAGACACTGAACGCGATGACGCACCGATGGTGGATTGGTTAGAACCACCGGTGGTGTTGCTGCGTCCACGGGCACTGAAACAATCCGGAGCTTGCACACTAGTACAAAAGGGGGGGGCTGAAAGTAGTATTTGCATATTACCGCCGCCTTCGACACTGCATAAAGCTGCAATTGCGTGCAACAGACACCTCCTTGCTGCATGCGCTGCGACCGAAGTCACAGCCTAGGATCACTATCGTGACCATCGCTCGCGATGGTTGCCCCTTAGGCCTGGTCGTGGTAGCTGAAGTTTACTGCAGCCAGACCGGGTCCTGGCAGCTTGGGAGGCCAGGAAATGTGCGTCCACCAAAGCAGACTCTGGCCTCGTACCTCCCAAGAAAACGGCTGGGAGGCACGAGAGATCTTACAGATGGAGGGCTGCACATGCTCAGTACATATTCTGTGCATACGCAGTCCTCTAACAGTCTGAGATGTGCGCTAACCATAGCGTACATCTCTGAATCAGGCCTTATGTAAGTAAACAGCCCTCTGAAAAATAATGTTGTACCAGATGCCATTTTAAATAGACATTTGGAAAGAAGGAAGTGTCTCATTGCTTAATGCAGTCTGACTGTGACTCACGTGTCATTACCAATATTACTAATGTCACATGGCATGCAAAGCAATTTCCCCCACTCCTTAAAGCACACCTGTCCCGGAATAGGAAAGTAACAATCCAGTTACTGCTCTCAGAACGCACAACAAGCTGTGTCATGGAGAACAACACAAAAAGTGCCCACCTGGGACCCCACAGAAAACAGACTACTGTCCTTACTGGACACCAGTGTATTGGTGAGAGAGTTTGGAAGAGTTTCTCAACACTAGTAGGCAATGACCCCCAACAGGTCATGTTTACAGGATTTCCTTCCATCCGAGGAGGTTGGATCATTTCTTGTACATGTGTAATGTAAAACACAATATTCTCCTGCGTATTGTTTGCCCTTTGTATGCCCAATCCCGGCTCACCTCTAATATTGTCCCCCAATCCTTCCACGTCTCTAACAATTCTCTCTCTCCCCTGATGTTATTGTGCGCAGTGTTCTTTAATGCGTCCTTTACCAGATATAGCAACTTCTCAATCCAGAATGGGCTCTTTGCCTCTGTTCCTGGTCATCTAATAACACTCTACCGTCCCTGTCTTTCCGGTCAGTACAACCATGGGCAGAGTTCCTGATCTATCAAGTACTTATACGCTCCTTCTAATCGCCCCATTCAGGTATTTCCAGCAGACCAGTTATTTAAAATGTTTGCTCACACTACAGTGGGGGCCTATTTACAATACCTAAAATTGAACTCAAATCCTCCAAAAAGGTCTGTTTTCTGAGGAATGACACCAATTAGAGCATTGGGGCATATAAGAACCTTAACGATGGCAGCAGCAGTCCCAAAAGCTAGAAATGAGGACTGTGATAACGCCCCATGTACCAAGCTCCCAACTGCTTGGCGCTCTCAGGTGCTCGGCCTGGTTAGCTCACACCATTGCATCCTACAGACTACACTAATGCACCTTTTTGCGGTCACTACCGCTGGCACGAGCACTGGCCGAGGGCGCATTAGTCATGTGCGTCTCAACCCGGAAGTAAAGTGACAGTGTTGGCTATATCTATACTTTTTAGCCTTTTGCCAGGGCCTGCGCTTTACGAAGCCCATATTACAGTCCCTGCCTTTTAACAAATAGCCATGAAAAGGAGTTATGAATTGCAATGACATGCGGGGATAATGAATGCTAATTGCCATGGCTGTAGAGCAGTTGTTGTATATAAATAGGCCCCAGTGTGATACACAGCGCATTGCAGAACGTGTCATACAATGAGACGATAAATCATTACAGTGTAATAGGTACTGCACTCTGAGTGACACACCATTTAAACCCACCACCACGTACAGCAGACTGAACTGACCAGCATAGTACAGAATACAAGCTCTATGTCCAACACCTGTTGTTTTTTAATGATAGGCCAATCTGAGGCTACAGTACTCCGTCCTATTCACCACAGTAGGACACAGACAAAAAGGTGCCATGGTTTAGCACCAGTAGGCTGCTCTAAAGCACACCAAGCTGTAGGCCTACTCTCCACGCCACTAAGGGTGGAAAACTACCCTTGGCAGTAACTGGTTATTTAGAGATTCATAAATGGCCTAACCAAGAAGGGAGCTAGGAGACTATAAGGCCTATTTATGAACGTTATCCGTGATAAGGGTTTTTTCTTTTTTGCTTATCACTATAGATACTAATCCTAAAGCAGTTAAGCCGCGCCAGGCATTGTGCGCCATACGGCACAAAAAGGATAGGTTATGAGGGCACATCTGTATTTTATCGCTGTTGCAGCTGAGGGATTACCAGGAGGCCCCTGTTCTGCTATACGGGGAACGGTCCTGACTCATGCATGGATCTGCAAGCCATATTTGAATCCAGTTCCACTATTATAAAACAAAACAAAATAAAAGGCTAAAACCCCCCCCCCCAAAAAAAAAAAACACAAAAGAAAACAATCTCTATCGCCTTCACTCTTTGATAAGTCAGCCTCCCTATAATGGTTATTTACTAACATTGCACTTAGGTTTGCATTGAACCACAACGCCCAATGGTATTTTTGCTTTCATTCTCAATCTTGCCTTGGACAAACAGAAGCCAATTGTCACTTGGCTGCGATGGTTAAGTGAGCCCTTGCACCGAAACGCATTGTTAGTAAATAACCCTATTTATCCCTCCCACCACAGCATGGTATACAGACAAAGGTGACACATGTGAACTGCCCACGGTGCTGAGCTCCACTGGGTTTCTAACATATGTATGGTGTATGCAATCTTCATGTGTACGGTTAGAAATGGCTGTCCGAGTGGCTCTACTGTATCGAACACAAAATAAGGAAGAAACACATTCACAGAAATTGTTTTTTTTGTTGTTTTTTACAGATTTATTTATTTCACTTGAATGATTACAAACTTGTTTTTTTGACAAATATATATTATTTTCAAAATAATACAAAAAGATAAATATATATATAAAATTTATTTGGTAAATAAATAGGACATAAATAGATGCATATGCGGTAGAAGATACACACTTTGGATTACAATGATCAAGGTATTAATTATTACCAGATTTCGCTGATATTTTTCCATAAAGCACCTGATTTTGACTCCTTAACTGGTAGG
Organism: Taudactylus pleione; assembly: GCA_031769625.1. Classification (NCBI taxonomy): domain Eukaryota; kingdom Metazoa; phylum Chordata; class Amphibia; order Anura; family Myobatrachidae; genus Taudactylus; species Taudactylus pleione. Next base: position 116,654 of record JAUIMM010000198.1, read on the forward strand.
TCGAACTCTGTGAGGTATAGTAGATGCTGTACAGATTCTAGAGGAGAGAGTACTAAAATGCATTGCATATGCATACCGGTGTCATAATACAGAGATCAGAGAATACTGAGTATTGTGTATTGAGCCCAATGCGTGCAAATGGGATGAGAGATCCCTACAGTTCTCATTGTCTTCCAGTGATGACAATTAGGTAAGAGATTTTTCTAAAGAGATCTGCTGGTCTATTAATAAGATAAAATATTGCAGATACAGTACACTATTGGTGAATACAAATTAAATAAATAAGTGATCTTTGATTTTATTTTTTTCTATCATGAATGTATAGAGAATCCCAGGCATAAAGCCGTCTGAATATCAGGCAGATTGGACCTGTAATGGTTTAAGTAACTGCAAGCAGCTGATGACTGTAACCCATAGCGACCATCAGTGAACAGGTCAAAGATGGCGTTCGATTGGTTGCTTCAGGATACAGCATACTGTGTGTCATCAGATAAACCTTTAAGTGTATGTATCTTCATTATACACAGTGTAGTGTGTATTACCCATGTAGTAGTGTACCTGTATTATATATTATTATGATACTGTAATATTATTGTATTATAACACTGCAATGCATTGCAGCACTTCCAAAATAATTAAAAAAAAAACGTGAATTATCTTAGGAGTTCACAGGAGTAAAAATTCAGGTTTTTTTTCTTTTTTTCTTTCACGACAGGGATACTGGTCCACACCGAGTCCCACTCTCATCAGTTTAGGTCCAGCCCAAACTAAGGGCTTGAGACTAGAGGCAGTAAACATGTTATATACCTTGTTATGCTACATTAATTCAGGGCAATATCCCAAACTACACAGCAAGTGGTAGGTGGGTGCCCTTACACTATAAAATGGACCTTTCAGCTCTGAATAGATTAACAACAGAATTTTGGAAAGGGGGTTTCCATATGTGCAAATAAAAGTCATGTCCTCTGAGGCTACTGTGAAGCCATCGACGCAGACCACACAAAGCCCTGAGAATCAGTGAAAGGCACATGGAGAAGGTCCCTGAAATCTTTTCTTCCTCTGCTGATGGCGTTGACTTCACAGAACGTCTTGTTTCCTTCTTTAGAGACAACGATTGTGCTTGGTCTGATAGGAGGGCTAAAATAAGAGTTTGTTCGAATGCTATGGCCTGCTCTCCATCCTCAATCAGATACAGACAGCCTGTGGAATATAGGCAATCTCTTGTTGGCAAGCGCCTGACATGTCATCTCAAAGACGGGAGACTCGGACCCGCTGCTGTAACACTCGTTCTCGGTCAGGGAACTGGAAGAAGGTGAGCGTAGAAGCATATGGTTGGAGAAAGGGTCCTGAATGAGGGTCCCAGATCTGGAGCACCGGCATGAGCAACAGCGAGAGCAGGAATCTGTTCCCTTGAGGGAGGACACATGGCTTCTGGTCTCAGGAGGAGCAGGCGAGAAAAGCATATCAGAAGAAGGTGGTGGGGACACTGAGGCAGCTCTGGAAAATGAAGCAGGGTCCGGGAAACCTGGTGGTGGAGGAGACCCTCTTCTTAGTGGTACACCAGTGTAGCTCAGGCTCTGGCGAAGAACTTGTTGCGAAGTTCCTTGCTCAGCTGGGTGATGAATAAAGTTGCAACGGGACCCGTATGGGCACTCTCCATACAAGTAGAATTTATGGCAATACTCTGTCTTGTACTTTGGGTGACGGTTTGGTTCTCTCAGCTCGACCTGCCCATGTGCAAACTGACATTTGGAGCCATACTTACAGGTACCCGTTTCAGAGAAGGTACGGCACAGCTCCGTCTTGTAACGAGGGGAAGGGGCAGGAAGGGCAGGCAAGGTATTCTTCAGGGGAGGAAACCCCGGTGGTGGTGGAGGTAGTGCAGTCCGGGATCCTTCGGTAAGGCTGATGGACCGATCTGCTCTGAATGGAACACGAGGGGGGTCAAGAGTCCATCGGTCACGAGTAGCCCAGTGTGTTTCATCGTACAGTTCAGGGGCACAGGAATGTCTCCTCTGGGGGCTGGAGAAGATGTGATCATCGGCAGAGTCTAGTTCCTCAGAGAGATGCAAGTTGTGAAGGTTCTAAGGGTCAACAAAGCAGAAGCGTTAGGAAAATAGAGGAACAAAACGAACACTTGTACACTGTTAGCTTTCAGTAGACCATCACTGTTTCTGTGTCAGATGTCTTCTTCAGAGGAAGACCAGATGCTTCTATGCAATTGTGTCCTACATATGTGGCAGTGCTAATATGAAACTGGTTTTGTTTGAAGATATAGAAGCACTAAAAAAAAAAGCCACAATGCAGCAGTGAGCTCAAACAGGAAGTCTGCAATGAGGCATAGTACAGAAAAACAAGAGTAGGGAAGTGCATATAATCTCCATCTGGCAGTAAGGGGCACAATGTACACAAGTCCCATAAGGATAGATAGAACAGAAGAGAGAAGGGGGCAGAGGGGCAAAAATATGCTGACGACGGAAAGTCAAACAATGAGGCTGAGTGACAGGAAGTTATCAAGCCTGAGCTAGATTTATACAGTAGAGTTTAGTGACAGGGAGGCACAAGAGCTCAGTGACAGGGAGGCACAAGAACGACGGAACAAGAGTTTAGTGACAGGGAGGCACAAGAGCTCAATGAAAGGGAAGCACAAGAGCTCAGTGACAGGGAGGCACAAGAACGAGGCACAAGAGTTTACTGACAGGGAGGCACAAGAGCTCAGTGACAGGGAGGCACAAGAACTTAGTGACAGGGAGGCACAAGAACTTAGTGACAGGGAGGCACAAGAACTTAGTGACAGGGAGGCACAAGAACTTAGTGACAGGGAGGCACAAGAACTTAGTGACAGGGAGGCACAAGAACTTAGTGACAGGGAGGCACAAGAACTTAGGCACAAGAGCTTAGTAACAGGAAGGCACAAGAACTGAGGCACCACAGCTTAGTGACAGGGAGGCACAATAGCTTAGTGACCGGGAGGCACAAGAATGAGGCACAAGAGGTTAGTGACAGAAAGGCATAAGTACTGAGGCACAAGAATTTAGTGACAGGGAGGCACAAGAAGGAAGTGACAGAAAGGCATTAGTACTGAGGCACAAGAACTTTATGACAGGAAGGTACAGCAACTGAGGCACCACAGAATTGAGGCATAAGAGATGGGTGACAAAAAAACACAAGTTCTGGGTGACAGGGAGGCACAAGAAGTGAGTGACAGGGAGGCATGTGAACTGAGGCACAAGAGGTGAGTGAAAAGAAGGCACAAGAGCTGAGTTATAAGGAGGTACTGGGTCTGACTGGTAAGACCAAGGACTGTGGAGGGTACTAGGACTCTGTGACATTGAGGGACTGAGTGACACATAGGTACAGGAAGAGAGGTACAAAGGTGGAGTGACAGGGCAGTGGAATGAGGTCAGCCCAATCCAGGTGTGATAAGCAGGTTTCAGCTCTGATGTCACCCAGTTTGGATCACAAACATGTCCCTGGCAACAGGGCATAGGTCCTTAAAGTGAGGCGGGACACAGGGTTAAAACACAGCCTCTGCCCCTTTCTTTCTCACACACATTAAAAACCGGGGGCTGGGAAGAGCAGCCACATACAAAGCACTATTGTACTGAATGTGTAGTGTACACAGATTATCTTTGCACAAGTACAGTCAATGTAAACACGCTCTGTACACACTGAGTTACTCTGAGAATATACCCTACACCAGAAATAGTGCATGGTCATTGCCTGGTCTGAAAACTTTCCTACTTTCTCTCCAAGTCACCTGGATCCCAGCTGTCACCTATTCTCCCCCCTTCTTCCCATCTCCTCCATTGCCCCTTCCAAATCCACAAAAGTCATTTCTGCCTGCTCATCTCCCCCAGCTGTTCTCCTGTCTATCACTCTGCCCTACACATTGTCCCCTTGTCACCAGCCTGATGTCTCCTGACCTTCATGTCACCTCTCTGTCCTCCCTTACCTCCAGATCCCTCCCAACCCAGACTTGCAGTTACCTTTGTGTCCCAGCTGCCTCGCACATATTCTGTTTTTTTGGAGGGGGTCCCCCACAACCCTATCAGATCCCCTAATGATAAACAAAGTGGTCCTAACCCCAGCCACCATAGGGCTCAGTCATGCCACCCTTATCTGTACCACCAGGAAAAGTCTGCTAGGTTTTGTAAAAAATAAAAAAGATAAAAAAACTTTTACCCACCAATGACCTGGATTAGAAGAACACCGAGAAGTTTTAAGACTTACAGAAACAAAAACAAAAAAAAAGCTAAAAGGACAAAACAAAATGAATAAATAGATCCTCTAAAACCATGCATGCCTTCCACAGCTGCCCAAGGTCTCACCTTATAAATAGTACGTATATCCAGGATGGTGGACATAATGATCCAAAAGCAAATGCTTGCTCCTACGCCCAGTAATTCCTTTGAACAGTCAGTGCTGTACTGAGGCTCTGCCTTCCTCCCCTTATATAACTCCAGGCCCCTCCTCCCTGACTACTGTCAGCTATGAAGTCATCCCTAAGGGTGAAGTCCAGAGAGGGAGGGAGGCGTTGTGGTGTTAGCTAATCTCTCCCCAGTTAGGAAAACAAGTCGGTCTCCAGCCAAGATCACAATGTGAAGGGGGGAGGAGAAAATCAGAAACTGAGGGAGAAGGAATGAGAAGCCTGGAGGAAAGTGCAAGAGAGAAATTTATGAGGGGAAAGAAACTCAGGAGCGGGGAGGGGTTGCGCTGGGGGGGCAACTTGTACCAATGAATATAGTTGAGGCACATAGGGAAACAGATAGCAACCCAGAGAAACTGCAAACAACGCACTACCAGGCGGCGTCTTTGTTTTTGCAATTTCATTGCAATTTCATCCCTCTTTCTGGTCCTTGGAAGTACCCCCATTGAAGTATGTGGGGGGGTCGGGCGCTAAATCTATAAATCTAGTCTTGCTGGCTTGCGGTCCACGTGAAAAAGCATCCCCGGGCATCGGACGGTGCAAACTACTGCACCACCGAAGACCCCAAAAGCTTGGCCTGCAAACTATCCTTAAAACTGTATCCATTCGCACTAACATAGGTGTATGAAATCACGTAAAGCATTGTGCGCTGCACTTCTGCATGTTCGTCCATAATTCCTATAGCGTGAGTCAGCGTTCAATCACCTCATCGCATTTTCCATCCAAGCTGCCCCCTGTTTAAGTCTGATGGGACCTATGTGACTAAAAACTCATCCACTGCTTCCAAAAAAATGTCTGTTTGTGTTCTTGTAAAAAACAAAAAACAATTGTTCAGGATCAACCCAACTTCATATAGCAATGGGCAGGTTCAGTTCGGTTCAATTCAATTCAGACTGGGTTTGATTCGATGTCAATTTGGACTGGCAAAAAAACCAAAAAACAAAACAGTCACACGAGGACCAGGACCTGCTTGTTAGTGGATGTATCTGATTTGGCCGCACATATAGTTCCAGTGGATTGCTGCTCAGGCCAAGAGACCGGGCTTACTCCACATAAGAACCATTGTTCTGCTAATCGTAAATTACAGCAGAGCTGTCAATCTAAAAATCTGTAATAAAGGAAAAAAAAAAATACACGGGAATCATATGATCCAAAGGTGACTGTGAAGAAATCTGTCCATTCCGTTAAAAGAGAAAAAAAAATGTTTATTAAGGCCGCCGAATTTCTCCTGAATTTGTTCAAATCACAGAAATTGACAATTGTGATTTACTTTCGCCCCTTGCTTTCAAAGCAGGTCTGGCGCGGCCATTAGGGGGACTCTAGGCGGTTGCCGAGGGCGGCAGTGGTTAGGGGCGCATAATATAACGCACTGAATAGGTGATGTAATGTCACCCCCTCGCAGTATCCTCACATGGAGCACCCGCCGCTGACGTGAAGGAGAAGCAGTCGGCGACTTCTGACCATGTCAGCGCTATGCTGGTAGTGTAGCGCTAGGCTATGATGTCACATCCAAGTGCCGCACTCCCAGTCTGAGGACAGACAATGGTATCCACTTGAGCATGTGAATTTAAACAAAATTGGAGAAAAGGAACAGTGGACTGCTTATGCCGACTGACGTTACGCAACGTTAAGGGTCTGAAATCACCTTTCAGATTAGTTGAATTGAAGCAACAGAACAGATGGATTCGAAAAGCAGAAGTTAAGAAGTGCTGATCACTCTGATCAGCCCACAGAAGTGCAGAGCATTTAAGGAAGTGAATCCAGCTGTGCTCCAAATCTGATATTGGGCCTGATTCAGCAAGCAACGCAAGTGAGAGAACGCACGGTGAAAGCCGATGTTTGCGACCTGCGCATGCATATGCATCGCATTACGCGTGCAAGTCGCTGAGAACGGTAAGAGCTCAGAGTACGCAGGGAGCCCGCAGAGACCCGTCGAAGTTGATTGACAGGAAGTGCCGTTTGTGGGTGGTGACGGGGGTGGTGTGGTTGGCCGAACGCAGACGTGCCTGAGCGTTCGCACGCCGTTACAGGGGCGTGCATAAATTAATCTCAGCGGCGCCGCACGCAGCCGGGCGCCTCTCTGCGTGCGGGAATCTCTCAAGTTCTGGGGCAGGTTCAGGTCTACCCTTAGCTTACACGCAGCTTCGACGGCACTCGATGTTTACGCTGTCGATCACGGCATAGGTGGGCGGCTTTATGTTTTGCTGGGTGTCTGCTTCTTGAGCTGCGGTCTCCGTGCGTATGCGTTGATTAGCATATTCTCACAGCGGCTGGGTGCGTGCGTCTGCTGGCGTGCGTTCCTTGCTGAATCAGGCCCATTGTATTACGGTCATCTACTTTTTTTTTTTTAGCCACATTTGGCCATTTTTATCAAGCTTTTACTGTTAACTTTACACGCTAGTAACGGCATCTATTTCGATGCATGCAATGACGAAGCAATAAACCTGTGCCATGGCCCATAGGCCGCCAATGAGAGGTCAGCTGTCAATGGTTTAAACAACATCTCTCATTGGGGCAGATGTATGAAGCTCTGGAAAGTGATAAACTGCAGAGTGATAAACGACCAACCAATCAGCTCACAACTGTCATGTTACACGCTGTGTTTGAAAAATGACAGGTGGGAGCGGATTGGTTGGTCGTTTATCACTCTGCACTTTATCACTTTCCACAGCTTCATACATCTGCCCCATTGGCCGCTATGGACTATAGCTGTTATATTGTAGAACAAGCGTGTCAGAGAATGAAAAAGTTTGGAGGAAACGGTCAAGTGTTCCCATCTCCTACAGACACACAGCGGTGACGGCCATTACTTGTCCGAATGCATGCCGATCACTTCACTAGAGATATCACGGTGCCAAAATGGCTGCTGCTGTGTGAGGGAAATGGAAACGTTTTAATCTATGGTAGACCTGCAACCATTACATACAGTTTTTACAGCTGTCTCGGTGACCTACATAGTCTATAAAGCCTTGATGGCTGATCTGATATCACAGACCTAAGTTGTCATTGTAATACAGTTTAGGAGGCAGGACCCTGACAATCCCTTTGCCTTACTTATGCAATGCATTTTATAGCTAGCACTCCTTATAAACACTTAGTAAAAGTTTACATCCCTTGGCCTGTGTTATCTGGGACAGGTTATAACGTACACATCTAGTAATACAGCTGTATTAACTAGTGTGGTGACGAGAGCTGTTCCGCTCAAGAAGTCGGATGTGCATTTCAGCAGAAGGCCCGTCCCCCTTGCACACACAGGGAGGGCCATTTCCATGTTTGGCTTGGCACAGCGACGCAGCAAAGAGTTGTGTAACTGGCCTATATGTCTCAATACTCTGATTTCCAGGAAGTTCACACCCCACAAACCAGATTTAAACAGAACTTGTAGTACCCAAGAGTAGATTCTGCGTACCGTGCTCGCCGTCTTTACAGAAGAGAAACCTACTGCACACACATGAAGTGAAACATTCCATGTGGAAAATAATTTATATCGTACAACAGTTTGCTTAAAGGGACACTTCCCTCAACACTGTATATTCCCTTTGTTATGTACGTATACAATTAAAAGTTTAAAATGTAAGTGGACTGCATCTAGTCACGTTAAACATCTGCTCGTGGTGCATTACCCAGCGCAAGATGTGTAACACAATTCACTACAGAAGTCAGAATAGCAATCAATAAATCAATATCAGTACTCACGTAAAGCCGGCCATGCACGGTGCGATATAGTAGCCGATCCGACGGATTGGCACGTTATAGCTGCTATATCATACCGTGTATGGGCATGATATTGTCCCGTGCGCGCTCCTGTGGGGTCATACATCGCATCCCCAGATCATACTGAAAATTCACTCGATCAGGGGATGCGAAGTACAACCCTTTGTTGTGCTATGCGGGTGAGGGAGGGGGTTACTGGCATATCGGGCGGTTGGCCACCACTTCCCTCCGCGTGTGGGGACCGCACAATATGTCGGGCATCGGATCGGCCGTCGGCATACATGGTGCATACTGCGCAGTGTATGCCCCGCTTTACTGATGGAAAGCACTAGATAGGCCCCGGACAACGACTGTTGCCTCTTTTGGCGCCTTGATGTCAATGTGGCTTTGGGTACATACTACATATTTATTACATCTATAAAACTGCATAGACTAACCAGTATGTCATTTTATTCACAATAAGACACAAAAAGTTTAACAATGATATACTTCTTAGTGTTATGTTTGCTTAAACACATTTTGGGGTATAGAAAAAAAGGGATTTTCCCTCCAGCACACTGCAGCAATATCAACAAAAATACTTGAATCCTACATAATAAAAATTCAGAGGTATTAGTTACATACATTTGCAAATATATGAATAAGCGCCAGGCCAGCGTCAATACTCCTCTATACTGGCGTTCCTAATATTAAGGGGTTGACGTCCGAGGCGCAGGGTTCCCAAAATATTTCCAGCCAAGGACCATCCCCAGGGTATCACACGAAAGGGGGAAAAAAGGTGATAGTGAAGTGTAAAGTATAGATGTGTAAAGATAATAAGTGTTAATAAAATGAGGAAGAATTAAAATGACAAATAATCAACAAACAAACAGGAAGGTGATGAAAAAGTATCTATGTGAATTAATTGGTGATGCCCTGAAAAAGGCCCAGCCAGAGCAACTCTGGGGGCCCCACACCCTAACGCTCACCCCAAAATAATTATTGCTACCTAATAGTAGCACCCAGTATAGAGGAACCTTGACGCTGGTCCGTATAGTGCCATGTGGAGGTTTCTGGGGTACCTCCTAGGTGAGTCAGCTCTCGGCTTATACATGTGCTGTTTTAATGCAGTACATTAATTTGTAATTACTTGACCCAGTGGGTGCAACTATTAGGTAGCAATAATTATTTTGGTGATGTTGGTCTAGTTGAATAATAATTTTTTCATTTGTTACTGATTGACTAGTGCGGATTCTACAAAAATCCTTCTCTATAATAATGAACACGGTGTCAACCCTTGTTTCAGCTATTCACACCACACTTTGGACACGGGTAAGTCATGGCCTTTCACATTGCACCCGTGTGTGACCTGCAGAGCAGGATCACCAAATTGCTGCATCATTAAAAGCTTCTGTGCCACCACTGAGAGGTTCAGGTACAATAAGCCGGGAACACCCTTTCAGACCCCAGTATATTCGGCTCAGACACGGGAAAAACCCTTGTCTTGACCAGGGTTGCGGAGCCTGGACACATAACCCGGTTTGACCATTTCACACTAATGCCCCTTTTACACAAGGTTCCAAACCGGGTCAGACCCGAGATATACCCCCTTCAGACCACGGCGCCAATGCGGGTTATTCCCGGGTCTGCACCGCCGTTCACGCTGCACACGGGTACAGTGGAACTGGCTTGCAGGAACTTGGAGATAACATAACCACCAAGCGCCAAGAAACCAGGAAGTCCCCATGCTGTAACCCGGGACCGGGGTCGGACGACCCGGGTTACCCGTTTACACTGCAGGGTTACATGTGTCTTTCCCATGTTAAACCCTGCAAGCTAACCGGGTTGGATTTCCGAGTCACTCGACCCGTGGGATCCATCCCTTCCCCCTTTCACACTTAACAGCAACCCAGATTAACCCTGCAATAACCCGGGAATTTGCTGCTAGTCTGAAAAGGAGTATGACACATGACCCGGGTCTTTGGCTCGGCATGAAAGGGATATAATTTGCTATTGTCACAAGCTCTGATGCTTCCTTTGCCACCAAGTGAATGCAATACATGGCAGCATGCTATGGGCAGATACACAACTGCCTGTGAGGAATGGGTATGAAGTCCCGGCGGCTGGAGCCCGAAGGGAGAAGATGCCAACAAGGGAGGTAAGTACCCTAACGCTACCCCTCTCCCCCCTCTCCCCCCTCTAACCCTAACCCTCCCCAAGTGGTGTCTAAGCCTAACCTCCCTCCGAGGGTGCCTAACCCTAACCCACACTTCCCCTAGCCTAACCCTCCCGCGCGGTGCCTAACCCCCGTCCCCCCTGGGGGTGCCTAAACCTTACCCCCCCGTGGCTAACAGCTAGAAAGCCCCGCTTTCCTACGGTCGGGATGCCAGCTGTCTGGATTTTGTCGTCAAGCTAAAGATAGGCGTCGCTATTTCAACACCTATCTTTAGTCTAACGTCGGGATTCCGACATTCGGCAAATTAACTACATCCCGCCTGTGAGTGTCTAGCCTGATAAACAGTTCTGACAAGGTGTCCATTTAAAGTAGAAGTCCTCTGGGGACTTTTTCCGTTGGCTATATGTGCCAGATAGACCACAAATGTCTGTTTGCCAATATGATCCCTAGCCTATTTGTAATTGTCTACGGAATGGGTATGATATACCGCCGGCCGCAGCCCGACAGGAGCAGAGTGCGAAGCAGCGGAAGACCGAAAGCGCTGGAAATCCCGATCGTGGATAGGTAAGTATAGACTAACCTAACCCTCCTTAGGGGTGCCTAACCCTAACTTCCCCCCCAAGTGCCTAACCCTAATCCCCCCTCTAAGTGCCTAACCCTAACCACCCCCTTCCCCACTGCCTAAACCTAAGTCCCCCGGGGGGTGCCTAACCCTAAGTCCCCCCCGGGGGTGCCTAACCCTAACCCTCCCTCCCCCTAGCCTAACCCTAACCCTCCCGGGGGAGTGCCTAACCCTAAGTCCCCCCCGGGAGCCCTAAACCTAACCCTCCCCCCCGCGGCTGTCCGCTCGCGGCGCCCGGTATCACTACGATCGTGATGCCGGGCGCCGGTCTCCCGGCGTCGGGGAAATGCGGGCGCCTACATCTAGACGCCCGGCATTTCACCCATGCCGGGATAAGACAGTCGGGAAGCCGCTGCCGGTATTTAGGCAGTCGGCTTCCCGATTGCTTCCCTTGTCTACACCCATCTCCCAACACCATGTCTTACATCATCTGGTTCTAGTGCTGACAAATGTAGGAAAGGGGGGAGGGAGGAGATCGTTTTAGGCCAAAACTGAAACAAGGAGCAAACAATGCACGCAGTTCAGGGTGTACATGCGAGAACGGCCGTCACAGTTGCGTGACAGACAGATTTCATGGCTGGCTCCCGAGCAGTCACACCGCAGGCAAATGCTTCTCAGATTTATCCTTATGAATATGCCATTATTGTTGTTCTCCCTTAGGCCCTGCTGTTAGACACTTATCACTGTGATGTGCACAATGGTTGCCTTATCACTAATTATCTGCTGGCCTGTTTGACTGAATGGAGTGAGACAGTCACGGGAGACCTGACTGACTCTCCTGGAGACATGGCGGACCTTGACACGCAGAGATCGTAAAACCGAGACGAAAAAAAATATTAACTTGATGCTTCAATTTTGAGAACATCGATTACAACATGCTATTGTATACTTACACAACACTAAAACACATTTGTTTTAGGATAATGGTCCTATTAATGTTTCAGAATCTTATCTGGAGGAGTTAAGGTGACTCTGCGTATCCCGCCTAAGCCCTGCGCTTTAGACCACAAACATCAAGCGTGTGTGTACGTCTGTGTTTCCTTCCCCTTTACAGCGTTCAGCTTCAGGCCTAGCTAGAGCCTGGAAGCTTCGTCATCAGTTCTGTGTTCAATCCCATTGGATGGAGTTGTACTTTGTGTCAGTCCATCCCTTGATAAGGGGCCCCTGTATTTCTGGAAGCCTGAGTACATTGTATAGCACAGTTCCAGTCTAAAGCTGGGTACACACTGATAGATATATCGCCCGTTCCACTGATGGGTGATATATCTATAATGCATCGCCGGGTGTGTACAGCTGATAGGTCTGTGAACGACGTTATTAACAGACACATCCGATCAGCTGTGCAGCACAGCAGATGGGCGATATATCTGAAAGATATATATCGCCCATCTGCTGGTGTGTACGGACGACCTGGCGATCGCCCGTACACATGCTGTGGGACCCGGCGGTGATTGACAGCTCAAGATTTAAATGCCCGTCCAGCTGTGACGCATACCTCCCAACTGTCCCGCATTTAGCGGGACAGTCCCGTTTTTCTGGGACTGCCCCGCTGTTCCGCCCGCGGGCCGCAGTGTCCTGCGGTGGGGGGGGAAGTTGGGGGAAGCATACACGCTGCTCTGCTATGTATGCAGAGGTAGAATAGGCGCTGTGCGCATGCGCACAGCATCTATTCAGAGTACAGCGGGGAAGCCTCGGGGGCTGCCCAGCATCTCAGAGATGCTGGGCACGCCCCATTAGTGATGTAAATGGGGGAGTCATCTGACCACTCCCCCTTTATGAGCCACACACTCTTTTCGGGGGCCGCGCGCCTTCGCCATGCGCAGGTCCCGACTCCCTCCCAGCAAATGTTGGGAGGTATGGTGACGTCAATTCCAACACATCGGGCAGACGATTGGTAAGGGTGTATACACTTACCAATCATCAGATAGGTTGGCGTCGACCTGGTTTGTACCCAGTTTTAGAAGTGCGGTATCTGTAACTTCCATCAGGGCGAGGGATAGCTGCAGCCTTCCCTCTGTGAAATGGGTTATTAAAAAAATAGCTACTGTGTTGGCCGTCCCTGTCTGAACGTGTGTGGCAGTTTTGTGTGTCCTCGTCTGCTGAATAGAAGGACATCCATTACCTGTCTGCAATGGAACAATCTGTATTAGCCGCCCTAGAAATCACCTAGGGCAGGCCTGGCCAACCTGTGGCTCTCCAGCTGTTGTGAAACTACAAGTCCTAGCATGCCTTGCCAGAGGTTTTAGAGCAGCTGGAGAGCCACAGGTTGACCAGGCCTTAGGGCTATGTAATAGGTTCCGATCTTCAGCCGCTGCTGGAATTTATGAGAGTCTCCCCATTTTTTTAAAGTGGCAATAATTTCAAAGGCTAAACCAGCTTGGTTTAACCTTTAAAACGATTGCCACTTTAAAAATACGAGGAGACTGTCATAAATCCCCGCAGATAAAGCATCTGAGCCCTTTTTACACAGATTCGGACTCACTCGCACACAGATGCACAAATGTCGCAAGCCTCGGTGGGCCTGAGTTTGCCAGCAATGCAGTTTTGTCGCTTCTAGTTCAGTTCTTTTATTTATGTAAATAAAACGCACACTTTGAGTGAAAACGATGCACAGCGCGGCTGAGAGGCCGGGACCTGGCACTGAAGCCAAAGTATGTAAGGACACGTCTGTACTCTGATCAAATAATGATGGACTTGCTGCAAAAATAATTAAGCAAAGACAGAAAAGTGTTCCAACCACGTTTTGCGCAATGTGGTGCTGACCCAATACGCTGCGTTTATGCAGTATTTACGGTCATTCATCAAATATGTGGTTTTAAAGAGTGAGTCATGTGTAAAACTCACATGACTCTTTACAGTTAATGCTGTTATTGTTGCATAGGTACGGACATCTGGCATTTCTCAGCTGTACTGTTAAATTCCCTTTTCCTTTACATTGTCACCGTTGTGTTATGTAAGCTCGAGGGATTGACCTTTAGTAAGAGATTCCATACAGATGGGGAAAACTTTATATGAACAAAACTATCACATCATTCTGAATATTTATCTGACTGTATAAAATACTATTGGAGATAAAACGGTAACACAAAAAAAAGATTCATCTTGTTCACCTTAGATAATCATTGTTGTTAAGTTGTTTCATTATTTGTAGAATTTGGGCCCAGCTACAGTAAACGGGGCTCTTAAATGGGTAAAAGTTTTGGGGGTCCATGTTCAATCCCCCCAGTGTCACAAATATTGATAATTACTGAAAAATGCCTTGTTGCGTTTGCATATCAAAAACTAATCTGGGTCGTGATCGCTGAGATTTTCTGCTGATGATAAGTTTTTTTCTTGTAAAACAAAATACCAGGCATTTTAGTACCTGTAGCATGCTAGGACCTGTAGTTGCCCATCTGACGCATTAGGTCGGCAAGCTTTGCATAGGCTTGTAGGTCAGCAGCTGCCTACGAACATGGCAGAACATGCTGGGGCCTGTAGTTCCACAACAGCTGATGAGCCGCAGGTTGTCTAAGCCTGGTTTAAAACTTAGGGGTATATTTACTAAAGTGTGAGTTTTCAGCAGTGGAGATGTTGCCCATAGTAATCAATCAGATTCTAGCTATTATCCTCTAGAACAGTGTTTCCCAACCTCGGTCCTCAAGGCACACTAACAGTCCTGGTTTTAGTGAAATCCATGATTTACAGATGGTTAAATCAAAATAACTGAGGTACTAATTAAGACACCTGTGCTCAAGTATGGCTATCCTTACAACCTGGACTGTTAAGCTGGCCACCCAGCAAACTAGTCAGTGGCGTAACTCCCGGAGACAATGGAGTCATTTGCCGCCGGGCGTCAGCCCTGAAGGGGGCACCTGGCTCCATTGTCCCCGGGAGCTGCATGGAGAAGGAGCGCCGCTGATCGGCGCTCCACCTCCATTGGCGTAACTACGGAGGGTGCAAGGGGTGCGGTCGCACCCCTGCACCCTCCATTTGCCGGGCGCCCGCTGAGTGTGTTACCAGCGGGCGCCCAGCTCCCATTCAAACCCCCGGCGGCAGCCGGAGGACGGAGCTCACTCCGTCTTCCGGGTCCTGCAGTGTACTATGGGAGTGATGTCATAACGTCACTCCCATAGTGCCGAGGAACGGACGCCGGGGACGGAGCTCAGGAGTGAGCTCCGTCTTCCGGATCCCGCAGTGCACTATGGGAGTGACGTAATGATGTCACTCCCATAGTGCCTAGGAGCGGACGCCGGGGATGGACGGCAGCAGCACTGGAGCGGGGATAAAGGTAAGTGTTTGGGTTTTTTTTGTGTGTGCGCGCGCGCGGTGGGGGCCATCACTACTGGGGGCAACTACAGGGGCTCACTACTGGGGGCAACTACAGGGTCCTCACTACTGGGGGCAACTACAGGGTCCTCACTACTGGGGGCAACTACAGGGTGCTCACTACTGGGGGCAAGTACAGGGTGCTCACTACTGGGGGCAACTTCAGGGTGCTCACTACTGGGGGCAACTACAGGGTGCTCACTACTGGGGGCAACTACAGGGGCCTCACTACTGGGGGCAACTACAGGGGTCTCACTACTGGGGGCAACTACAGGGGCCTCACTACTGCGGGCAACTACAGGGGTCTCACTACTGGGGGCAACTACAGGGGCCTCACTACTGCGGGCAACTACAGGGGTCTCACTACTGCGGGCAACTACAGGGGTCTCACTACTGCGGGCAACTACAGGGGCCTCACTACTGGGGGCAACTACAGGGGTCTCACTACTGCGGGCAACTACAGGGGCCTCACTACTGGGGGCAACTACAGGGGCCTCACGACTGGGGCAACTACAGGGGCCTCACGACTGGGGCAACTACAGGGGCCTCACGACTGGGGGCAACTACAGGGGCCTCACTACTGGGGCAACTACAGGGGCCTCACGACTGGGGGCAACTACAGGGGCCTCACTACTGGGGGCAACTACAGGGGCCTCACTACTGGGGGCAACTACAGGGGCCTCACTACTGGGGGCTCACTACTGGAGGTACTGCATAGGGGGACCATTACTGGGGAGCACTACATAGGCGGGGACTGCTTAGGGGGACCACTGCTGGGGGCATTATATAAAAGGAACTGCATAAGGGGGGCGGCGGCAGCTGGGGGGTGGTACATTTTAGTTTGGGGGGGGCACCAACATTTATCTTGCCTCCGGGCACCTGGGATGAAGTTACGCCACTGCAACTAGTTGATTGGTTGGAATGAAATTCTGGTAAGGTATACAATCAGCAAACGGTGGAAAATGGACCAAAACTGTTGTTTGAACAATAGTTTAGATCAAACATTTAACAAACTTGTCTGAACGACCATTTTCATCTGTTTTCTGGCATTTAGGAACAAATTGCCGATCATCATTTACTCCCATACGTTACCAGATTTTAATTCCAACCAATCAACAAGTTGGCTGGTTGGATGTAAGTTGGTCTAGTGTGTGGCCAGCTTTAGTGTGGCTTGAGGACCGTGGTTGGGAACCCCTGCTCTAGAAGGTGCTAGTTAAATGTTAAGTAGAATCTGATTGGTTGCTATGGGCAACATCTCCACTTCTAAAAACTTTAACTTTAATAAATATACCCCCTTAGACTTTCCAAAATGATGATTAAATGAAGTAAATTCTCATGGTGTTTCCAGATCCAGAATGATATCTGTAAGGAATGTTTCCATTCCTCCTGATACTGTGTTCCCTTATAGACGTTCGGCTGGTAGCGTTATGTAGCAGAACATCAATTTAGTCTGTAGTGAGGCAAAAAAAAAGAAAATCCCCTCATTCCCCGATGATGATGTAATAGCGCAGCAGCCTTGCTTGGTAGCGGAATTCAGAGAATGTGCAGCAATATCAGGAATGGAAGTTTAAAGCAATAAGAGCAAGGCCCTAAATATCTCGTCCCTGGCCTTTCCTCAGCCAAGTTCATGGTAAAGGTTTTAAATGATACCCACAAGACCACTTTACGAAGCGCACCCAATGCGCACCACCTTGATTGTGCAGCAATGTACATTGGTTGGCCCACTCTGCACACATTTGAGGACGCGCTTCCTGTCCACACTTGTCAGCACACATGGGGTCCTATTTATTTACATAAATATTGTGGTTAATCCTCATAAATTGGTCATTTTCCAGGGGATAGTTGAATTTTATAGAATTGGGGCTATTTAACATGGGTGTACCACTGTAAATATCTGTAATACCTGCTGAAGGCCCTCCCTAAGCGCAGGGGGATCTTCAGTTGCCTCCCTGGTAGGCTGGTAGTGAAAGTCATTGCTATCCCTATACTGACACTCTTCAATGTGCTTCAGATGCGTTGTCCCGATCACAGGGCTATTGCGATAGCGTGCGCAGACAATCGTTGCGTACTGCGCATGCACCACAGTGCGTGTGCGCGAGTTGGCATTGCGATCGCACTGCGATCACTCACGCAGATCCAAAGCCACCGCAGATGGAGGGACGGGACGTCAGCGTTTGTGGGGGTGGTGATGGGGGAGTGGTTGGAGAAACGCAGGCGTGCTTTTCCGTTTGAACGCCGTTGCCTGGGCGTGCATAAATTAGCCACTGTGACGGCATACGCAGCTTGAGTGCTCACTGCGTGCGACGAGGTGAGCAATTTCTGAGTAAGGTCAGACCTGTTGTAATTGTGTGTGAGGGACCGATGCTACTCGATGTTCCCGATGTATACGCAGGATTGCAAGGTATTACGGATGTGCGAAAGCGGCAGTGGGAGTCTCTATGCTGGCTTTGGGCATCTCTATAATAGCTTTGCGATTGCAGTCATTAGCATATTATCGCAGCAGACCTGCGTGTGTAAATCGCATCTGCGATCCGTAAGGAATCGGGCCCACAATTAATGGATAGATATCACTGAATGACAGCGGAAGGAGGTATTATTTATCAGAGCAATCTTCCGAACATGGATATATAGTCCCCTCAATTTGCAGATAAGAGGAAAGATAACCAGAGAGGCACTAAATAGTAAACTTCATCTCAAACTCCTTTAGTATTATTAAATGTTATTTATAGGACGCCACAAGTGTTCCACAGCACTGTACAGAGGGCCTGATTCAGACCCGGTCGATGGTCCCCCACTGCGCAAGCGCACGCTGGAGCCGGCTGCGGCGTGCGCATGCGCAAGACCCGGCAAGCGACGGGCGCTCCGTCGCTACGGGTCTCGCACCAAAGCGGAGCAGCTGTCGATGGTGGGGGGGGGAGTGGCTGGGCAAACGGAGGCGTTCCTGCAGGAACGCCTGCCGTTTGTGGGTGGCCCTACTGACATCACTTGTGATGTCAGTAGGTGGACTTCCTGCTCTATTAGAGCAGGAGATCCACTGGGGCTTGCGGCCACGAGACCCTACCACAAGGGTCTCATCGCAAGCCGGATGGTCGCGATGGTCTTGACCATCACCTGGCCGCTCGCATAAGCTGTGGGTGGTCACCCACAGCTATGCGAGCGGCCAGGAGGCCTTCTTTAAAAAAAAAAAAAAAAGGAACACCATGATTCAGAGCGAGCGCTCTCAAAGAGCGTCCGGCTCTGAATCAGGCCCAGAGAGCAAAACAATAAGACAATACGGGATAAAACAGTACAGTACAAACAGCACTACAAAACTCGATACAGCCACTGATGCAATGTGTGCAATTGAAATGTACAACGTCAGCTGAAACCGGTAGCTGTTAGCGTGGGCGCAAATGACAGGTCTAGGTTGTCTGAAAAAAAAAAAAAAAAACAGATGACCGGGGTCCAGGGGCAGAGAAGCACAAGGAGGATGTGCGGCTGGTGTGCAAGAGAAGCAGGTGATGAGAACAGGAGGGAGGAGGGCACTGCTCATGGAGCTTACAGTCTAAAGTGAAGAGGGAGACAAACCGAATACACAAGGGGCCAAATATAATAGGGTGAGAGTTTAGAAAATGTGAGAGTTTAGCAGTGAACTGCACTTTTTACACTCGGCCGATGTAAGAGTCCGAGATCATGCAAACTCGCATGTTTTTAGACTAAACAAAAACTCTCACGATTTAAACTCTCATCCAGATGTTTTTCCAATTTGACCATAAAACTCGACCAGGAGAGGACGGGAGGGAGTGTGTACGGAGATGAGGTGGAGATGTACTGTAGGAAGCTGTGGAGTTGGAGAGGGCCTTGTATGTTATAGTTAGGAGTTTTAAAAGGACTCTGTAGGGGAAAAGGAGCCAGTGAGGGGCTTTGCAGAGAGGAGAGGCAGATGTGGAGTGGCGGGAGAGGAAGATAAGTCTAGCTACAGTGTTAAGTGCAGACTGGAGAGGACTCGGAGCAAGATAGGAGCAGGGGAATCCAGTGAAGAGAAGGTTGTAGTAGTCAAGGTGAGAGATGATCAGTGAGCGAACAATGGTTTTGTTGGCATCCTAGGAGAGGAAGAGTCTGATTTAAGCGATGTTGCGGAGCTGAAAACAATGGGATAGGGCAAGAGATTGAGGACCTCATTCAGAGTCGGTCGTTGTGGCCGCATGGTGGTAAGGTAAAAGGGGCCAGATATGCAAATGAAGCGCTCGCAAGTTGAGTCGTTAAGATGGGATCATTAGCTGGATGAGCGACGGGAGGATGCGGCCGTAAGACTAAAAAAACGCCCCCTTCTCGTTCCCATTACACGTCATCTCTGGGCATATAAGGATTAATCAAGACCATCGGGAACCATCGGAGCTGCTCGTAGACCTTAAGGTTGACCATACCCTCTCTTAAGCACTACGATCAAGTCAGTGTAAAAACCTCCCATGTCCCATGACACTACTTAGTTAATTATGCACTCCCATAAAACGCCGTTTGCATAGTCAGGCACGCCTGCGTTCGGATCTCCACTCCCCCGTTCACAAGCACCTTCCCGTTACCACCCACAAACGCCTCATCCTGTCACTCAAACTAACGACCTGGCCAAGTTGAAGGAGAGAGCAATTTCTGATCGTAATAGCTAGTTTGCGCACGCGCATTGCGAATTTTACGCATGCGCAGTTTAGCGAACATCGGTGGCGTACGACCGTGCGGCCCCAACGACCGACTCTGAATGAGGTCCTGAATGTGGGAAGTGAAGGAGATGAGGTTGGAGATGTAGGGAACTGTGGAGTTGGAGAGGGTCTTGTACGTTATAGTTAGGAGTCAGTAACACTTTCAAATTGATCCATTTCTCTTTTTTTACCCTGAAATACGGCTTAAATTAACCTCAATTTATGACTTTTTGTTTGTTTTCTAGCCCTAATCTTCACCCTAACCCTCCCTTAGGGTAATGCACCAGGAGTGAGGTTTAGGCACTGACAGTCGAGGTAGGTGCCTGACCCTAACCCTTCGGTAGGTGCCTAACCTTAACCATCGGAATAAGTGCCTAACACTAACCCTCCAGTAAGTGCCTAACCATAAACTCCCTCCTGGTACCTAACGATAAAAAACAAACAAAAAACATGTGTTGATGATTTGTTTCTTGACCATTTTCATGTCAACTTTTTGACCCTGCCAAACATTTGTACATGTCGACCTACTTCCATCTCGACCTTTCGTGTGTCAACCTTTTCTCCCTGTTGACCTATTGCCTGTCTAACATCTGAGGGTAAGTTTAGTAATCTCCGTGTTTGCCTGAGATTGCAATCACAGGAGTATTTAGCCATTTTTTACAAACACAGGAATTTACTAAGGAAAAAAGAAACCCGTCCGTGTCTGATCGTTCCTACCCGTGTTATATTCGGACAAACACGGGCAAAACACAGAGCTTAGTAAATTTACCCCCTGGTGTCTGTCTAGACATTGTCAACCTTTTTACTGTTTATCTATAGTCCAGATACCGCACCACCAATCCTGACATAGTTACACTTACGCCCCAACTCTGCATGGCCGGCATTTCTGCTGACATGCCCTCACTGGACTGTGCCTATGTGAGAACGCCGCAGTACAGCCTCCTCAGTTGTGTCGGTGCAATGGAGGTTCCAGAGCAAGCGCAGCACAAAATCAGGCAAGATACTCCCTACAAACAGGCGGTCACCCAAATCCGCATCAGGCCAAAGGTGTCTTTTGTTTTTGTCTTCAGCGTACCCATCAAAAGACATTTTTTTGCAATATTCACAGACTATTGCAATGAATGAAACAGAAGATCGTCCCCACATTAATAAAAAGTTCATAAGTGTAATGAGGAAGCCCCGTTGTCTTTCCATGTTAATTGCACTTTCAATGCTCCTATTCGTAAGACAGCATACTAAAAGTTATCAAATAAGAATTCGGGACAATTGGCAGCTCAGCAAATAGAAAATGTATTGTAAGCAAAAAGTAAACTAGGGTGAATTACTCAGCGCTCCTCAGTCAGTGTGGTTGGCCCAAATACTAAAACGGTTTCTCTATTTATGCTCTACATTTCCAGATTTTCCAAGCTTGCCCTGTTGTTGCCAGCGGAAATGTTTAACTGGATACGTCTCTTCCCGGAATTCTGAAAGCGCCTGGCTTTGGCGGCTCGCAGCGCTGGATTCCTATAGTAGGTTCGCTGTGTTTAGCATCACGAGGAACCGTGGGGTCGGTAGTTTTATAGATTGAGCAAATACTGAGATGAATGGGTGCCAAACACAAACTCCACACCAGCAGCAATAGGCATAGGAGAGATGTGGGATGCAGCATGGAAGGAAAACAGAACAGGGAAAGTCTGTTTCTGCAGCAGTGACTCAGTCGCTGATCTCAGAGTCACTAAACACAAACAGAAGAATGAAACTTACAGGTTTCTATCTCATAGGCCACAGTCTGGTGCTTCAGAGGAAACAGACTCTGCTCTGCATAGGGATATTTAACACTTCTCCTAAATTAAACCTATGTATAACTATACTTTTTATAATCAACCTTATTATACTATACCCCACAGTGCATTCGGAAAGTATTCACAACGCTTCACTTTTTCCACATTTTTGTTGTTACAGCCTTATTCCAAAATGGAAAAAAATGCATTTTTGTCCTCAAAAGTTTTTTTGAGATTTTTGCAAATTTAATAATAATAAAAAAAAAACCCACTAAGAAATCACATGTACATAAGTATTCATGGCCTTTGCCATGAAGCTCAAAATTGAGCTCAGGCGCATTCTGTTTCCACTGATCATCCTTGAGATGTTCCTACAGCTTAACTGGAGTCTACCTGTGGTAAATTCAGTTGTTTGGACATGATTTTGAAAGGCATACACCTGTCTATATAAGGTCCCACACTTGACAGTCCATGTCAGAGCACAAAACAAGCATGAAGTCCAAGGAATTGTCTGTAGACCTCCAAGACAGGACTGTCTCGAGGCACAAATCTGGAGAAGAGTACAGAAAAATATCTGCTGCTTTGAAGGTCCCAATGAGCACAGTGGCCTCCATCATCTGTAAAGGGAAGAAGTTCGGGACCACCAGGACTCTTCCTAGAGTTGGCCAGCCGTCTAAACTGAGCGATTGGGGGAGAAGGGCCCTAGTGACCAGGGAGGTGACCAAGAATCCGATGGTCAATCTGTCAGAGCTACAGCATTCCTCTGTAAAGAGAGGAGAACCTTCCAGAAGGACAACCATCTGTGCAGCAATCCACCAATCAGGCCTGTATGGTAGAGTGGCCAGACGGAAGCCACTCCTTAGTAAAAAGCACATGGCTGCCCGCCTGGAGTTTACCAAAATGCACCTGAAGGGCTCTTTTGCGTGAATGCCAGGCGTTCTGTTTGGAGGAAACCAGGCCAATACCATCCACCACCAGCATGGTGGTGGCAGCATCATGTTGTGGGGATGTTTTTCGGTGGCAGGAACTGGGAGACTAGTCAGGATAGAGGGAATTATGAATGCAGCAATGTACAGAGACATCCTGGATGAAAACCTGCTCCAGAGCGCTCTTTACCTCAGACTGGGGCGACAGTTCATCTTTCAGCAGGACAACGACCCTAAGCACACAGCCAAGATATCAAAGGAGTGGCTTCAGGACAACTCTGTGAATGTCCTTGAGTGGCCCAGCCAGAGCCCAGACTTGAATCCAATTGAACATCTCTGGAGAGATCTGAAAATGGCTGTGCACAGATGCTTCCCATCCAACCTGATGGAGCTTAAGAGGTGCTGCAAAGATGAATTGGCGAAACTGCCCAAAGATAGGTATGCCAAGCTTGTGGCATCATATTCAAAAAGACTTGAGGCTGTAATTGCTGCCAAAGGTGCATCAACAAAGTATTGAGTAACGGCTGTGAATACTTATGTACATGTGATTTCTTAGTTTTTATTATTATTATTATCCTTTATTTATATGGCGCCACAAGGGTTCCGCAGCGCCTTACAAAGTACAAAAACAAACGAGCACACAAGACAACAGTTATTAACAGTACAGACAATGCAGGAAAAGTACATGATTTATAAACAATGCTGCATAACACCTAAATAAGCAGCAGGGTGTCAGTAAGCAGTTTTAGGCACCATTGTAAATGAAAGTAAAAGTAAGGCAAGAAGAAGCACGTGAGGAAAGAGGGCCCTGCTCGTGAGAGCTTACATTCTGAGGGGAGGGTCAGACAAACAGGGGTGACACAGATGGACTAGATAGTGAGGAAGGAGCATAGAGTAGTGGGTTAGGATGAGCGCTGGAAAGCATTGAGGAAGAAATGGGTCTTGAGGGCCCAGTTGAAGATTAAAAGCCAGGAAGCCAAGTGATGGAGGAATTTTACAGGAGCAGTGGTGTCAGAGGGGTATAGCCAGGGTTTGGTGATGGCAAGGAGAATCAAGGCATTACAGATGAAGTGCTCATGAACAGGGACCAGTTTATTATAGACAAAACTGGCTTTCCAGAGGGAACAGGAGAGAGGGACAGAGTTAAGAGGCGAGAGGAGAATGAGATTATTAGGGTTGATGTAGTGTGGAGGTGATATTGATCTAGAGAAGGGGGATAAGGAGTGTGGGGTTATGTGGCTGGCTTCTGAATGAGGAAGGGTGACAGCAGGTGATGGGTAAGGTGGAGGTTTAGTGTGGTGTGGGGGGGGAGAAGGATAAGTATCTTGGAGAAAAGAGAGGGTGCAGAGTTTAGTGGTGGTGCAGCAGGACCATGGTGGGAGAGTAGAGAATAATACTGGAGTTGTGGGAGATGCAGTTGAGAGACTAATATGTGATGAAGAGAGACAGAGGAGGGGGAGAATGTAGAGGGGACTATGGATGGAGAAAAGAGGTGAAAACTGGTGGTAGAGGAGAAAATAATGTAGCAGCAGAGTGAGGGAGGAGTAGAAGAAAAGAGACATCGTGTAGATGAGGCAGTCGGGGGGGGGGGGAGTCAGTAGTAGTAATGAGTGTGAGATGAGGGAGCAGTACAGGTCAAAGGTCAAAATCAGATAAAAGGAAGAACAGTGCTGGAAGATGTAAAGGCACAACTACAATAGTATATTATAACCAAAAAAAGAGTATAGAGCTGTTAAAGTAGCAAGACTTGAGAATTAGTCTAAAGTATGAATATATATATATATATATATATATATATATATATATATATATATATATAAAAAGAAAAAGGTATACGTGTGAAACAATGGTAGGTACTACAGTGGTATAAAGATAAATTGACAGTGGTTTAGTTTGTTTGTTTTTTATTAAATTTGCAAAAATTGTAAAAAAAACAAAACTTTTTACACGTTGTCATTATGGGGTATTGTGTGTAGAATTTTGAGGACGAAAATTAATTTATTCCATTTTGGAATAAGGCTGTAATATAACAAAATGTGAAAAAAGTGAAGCGTTGTGAATACTTTCCGGATGCACTGTATAAATGACACGACGACGATGTCCGTGTGGCACCATCAAAAGTTGCAATTGGTTCGTACAACTTATCAGATTTTGACTGAAATGTTTCTGCTTCTATATAAGTAAGAAATGCAAACTAATTCAATGAAAAACGATGCAATCAGATTTATAGATGGCATGATCGGGAAAATGTTTATTAGCCTAATGCAATAAAACTTGTGTGGGTGATATAATGGTAAGATTCTTCCTTATTCCTCACTGCAGACTACATGTTCTGCCAAGGTAAACAGGGACATGTGTGAGCGTTTCAGGTAATCTTTTTCAATGGCCGCAGGCTGTAATATCTGGCAATATTACAGCATAGCTATCAAAATGCTTGATCATTCATATAATTCTTAACAATTAATTATATAGCGCCTACATATAAGCACGTTACAGAGAGCATGTACTCAAATACATCAGTGAGTTTGAAAGTGGAGCTTAAACTCTACATTCCCTACTGCAAAAACACGTCTTTGGGGTTTGGTATGGGATGCCGGCAATTGAGATCCCAGCAGTCAGAATTCCGATGCTGGCATCCTGATAGGGTTAGGATGCAGACTCCTGTCGGAAAGTATCCTAACCTTACCCCTACCCCTCCCTCACTGCACCCTAAACCTAACCTCCCCCTAGTGCCTAAACCTATCTCTCCCTGCCTAGTGCCTAACCCTCCCCCTCGTGCCTAACCTTTCTCCTAGTGCCTAATCCTAACCCTTCCCCTAGTGTCTATCCCTAACCCCCCCCCCCAGTGCCTAACCCTTCTCCTGGTGCCTAACCCTCCCCCTAGTGCCTAGCCCTAATCCTCCCCCTAGTGCCTAGCCCTAACCCTCCCCCTAGTGCCTAAAGGTGCCCACACACGATGTCCTCACGATACGATTTTATGGCCAATTTCCTCATGAACTTTCACGGGAGCTCCCTTGCCGTCGTGATCACGATTTGGAGTGTCCAATCTGACTAAAGCTCTATCTTGCAGCCAATGCATTGTATCCCAGATTGGCTAATCTGCCCTACAGCACGGCAGACTTTTTTTACCCGATTCGGCCGATTTCGACGAATCGTGACGACGAATCGGGTAAAAAAAGTACAAATCGTGAGTTTATACTCACGAGCATGATGCCGATGCGCGTCCCCGCTCGTCGTACATCGCATCTTCTGATCTGCCGTGCTGTAGGGCAGATTAGCCAATCTGGGATACAATCTAGGATACAATGGATACGATGCTAGGTCGACCTATGCCAGGAACCATGTTTTTAGAAAAAATGTAATTCATTTCCAGAACAGATCTCTGTGTGCCCGATTCAGAGCCGCACGCCATCCCAATGCTCACGCAGCTGAGCAATCATTTACAACTTGCGCATGAGCCAACATTTCTGAAAACCCCTGAGACGCACGCGTTACAAAGAGAGTACATACAAAGATGCTATTATGATCGATTCTGCTGGTATCAGAAACATGACAGAAAAGTGATGGGCGTTCCTGGGCGGTGACCGAGAGTTGGCTGCTTATGGGTGTGTCAACACAAGCAGCTGCGGATTGTGATAAATATACCCCATCAGAGCCGTAACAAGGTCTCTGAGCGCCCTGTGCCGGGCCCCGCCCCCTTTGCACATGACATTGCGCATAGGGGGGTGGAGCCGCCGGCACCCGGTACTGCAGCAGTGCCCGAAGCAGCAAGTGTAATTATGACAGGGTGCCTGCCTGTAGCCTCCAATTGTGACTGCCAACAAGACAACTACATTCCAGGCCACACAACACACAATAATAACAATATTATTGTCTTATTCAGAACAGAGGTACATGACAAGAATAGAGAGTACACAGCTCGTGACGGAACAAAGGAAAAACTCTGCGGTTTTCTCTATAGTACACCAGTCCCTTCGAGTTTTTAGTTTCCCTTCTCTAAATATATGCATGTCTCTTTTAGCACACTACGGTATATGTCTGCCCCTGGCTTAGTCCATCAGCCCTCCTACCCCTCCCGAATAAACACCCCTCTCTCTCTTTCTTTATCTGTTCTTCTTGGGTCTTTCGCTCTCCGCTCTCCGTCTCCTCCACCCAGCTCTCAGTCTCTGTTTATCCATCTGCCCCCACCCTCCTGTCTGTATTGTACAAAGTTCCTGGCTTTGTGTCAGGTGGGCTGACGTCAGTCCTTATCTCTCAACGCACACGAGAATATCTCACCCCCCTCTTCATAGCATTTCAGTGTACACTATGCTGCAAAGCTGTTTACATGCACATACATACATACAGGCACACAATGCCATCATATCAAAGTATGATAAATACCGCATGTAAATATAAGCATGTTCATAACAACAAAATATAGTGGTCTTTGGGCCCGATTCAGATGGATGCAATGGCAATTATGTACGCAGATCAAGCAACTGCATGCGTATAAGCCGAACTGCGTAGTTCGTAGTGAGCGCACTGCGCTTACGGATGCGCAGAGGAATCCATCGTAAAGTGAGTGACAGGTTGTCAATGTTTGGTGGGAGGCCCTATGTACTAAGCCTTGTAGAGAGATAAAGTGGGTGGAGATAGTCATATTTCAAACACAGCCTGTAAAGTGACAGGAGCTGATTGGTTGGTACTTTTTCTAGGTCCACTATATCCCTCTACAAGGCTTAGTATATAGGGCCTGATTCAGCTTGGTTCACAAAGGCTGCATTCGTGCGCACACGGCCGCAGCAAATTTATGCAAATGAATGCAATCTCAATGCGATCCGCAGCAGTATACAAAGCCGCCCACCACATCATCAAGCCGCCCACTTCCCTTTACTTATATCCCCAATGCCTTTGCAAGTGTGCAAAAACATCAGACCCCTACGCACTGTTGTGGTTGACCATGACTTCACTCACAAAACTGCTAAACCTCCTGTCGGTATCTACAGCTCAGGCTGCGTAGGTCGCCGCAGGGGCTTAATTATGCGTGCCCCTGCAACGGCGTTCAAATGCACTGACACGCCTGCGTTCGCCTGACCACCCCCCATCGCCGCCCACAACGGCACTTCCTGTCCATCAATATCGGAAGGGTCTGCGTACTCACTGTGATCCCTTACTCCATTGCAGTAGCTAGTTCACGCATGCGCAGAATGCAAACGTCGAACGAGTGCGTCCCAACGCAGCCTTGCGAACCAAGCTGAATCAGGCCCATAGACATCTATGTCTTCCATACACCAGGAACTACACCGCTAACAGTAATAGGCCCATGCAAACCCAGGGACTGAACTGGGGTCCCTCCTAGGTCTATACAGCTTTTATGGAAAACATTGATGACAAAGTGCAGTAAGGCCTCTGGTTGAGGCAGACTTGAGGAGTGGGTCCCTGCAGCGTGACCTGCCTTTCCAGGCCCAGGTGAGATGCAGAATGGAGCTGTACAGTAGTATAGGGCCTTTTCATGGGAATCGGTACGATTTACCGCCAGACATCCCGACACCAGCAGCAGTGAACATCCTGATCGTCCTCAGGTAAGTATTAGCTTATCTAATTCTACCCGCTAACCCTAACCCTCACCTCACCCCCCAGTACCTAAACCTAACCCCCCCTTTCCCGCTGCCTAAACCTAAGCCCCCCGGGGAGGTGCCTAACCCAAACCCCCCCTTCCCCTAGCCTAAGCCTAACCGCCCAGGGGCGTGTCTAATCCTAAATTCCCCCCAGGAACCCTAAACCTAACCCCCCCCCCCTATGGATGTCCGTGCTCGGCGTCCCTACGATCGGGAAGCCAGGCGTCGGTCTCCCAGCGTATGTCTAATGACAGGCGTCGGCATATCGACGCGTGTCTTTAGACCCTTGCCGGGATATGACAGTCGGGAAGCCAGCTGTCAGGATTAGGTCCGCTGGCTTCCTGACTGCATACCTTTTCATGTAGTATAACTGCCATTATGACTTGTTTATTAACATTAACTTATTATAGTTCCAGAAAATTCTGTTGCGCTTTACGATTGGGAATGTACAACAGGACAGCCACCGTTCACTCTGGTTAGCTCAGATCCTTACACCCCTGGGCTCTGTGAATTGGTGCTGTATGTGCAAAGTGCCCATGGGCATACAAGTTTGAAAACCAGTATGACATAGGGACATGATAAGCTAAGGGATACAGGGCCTGTTTCAGCAGTGATCACAACTGCGATTGTTGCGTTCTACGCATGCATCGCCGTGCGCAAAGACTCCACTGCGATCGCAGTGGCTATGCATACCCATTGCAGAGTGATCGACAGGAAGTACCGTTTGGGGGAGGTGATCGGCAAAATGCAGGCGTGCCAGAGCGTTTGAACGCCGTTGCAGGGACGTGCATAAATTAGCCACTACAATGCCATACGCAGCTTGTGTACTCACTACGTGTGATGAGGTTGGCAATTCCTGAGTAAGGTCTGACCTTGTGCAAGTGTGCGTGAGGCTGCAATGGTACTCGATGTTACCGCAGTCTTGCTAAGTATTACGGATGTGTGTATTTCAAGGTGGGCGTATTTATGTTGTGCTACGTATGGCTTAGCGATCCGTACTGAATCAGGACCAAAGTTCACATCACAGTTGGTGTAATTATGGGCAACAGACCAAATTGGCTTCACCTTTTAAATGATTGCTCCTTTAAAACCATGGTGGCAGACCCGATGGGAACTCTCCGATGCCTGCAAGTCGCAGGTTATTACATTTACTCCCATCTCTCTATAAATATCTGCTCTTTTACTGAACACCTACGGCACAAGCTTTCCAGCTGCAATACGATGAAACAATGTAAAATGTGCGATAAGTGCTGACGCCTTGGGGAAGAATCACTCTTCCATTTGTCTTCAGCATTACACTGTGTAGCAGTCGCTGCTCTTCTGATGTTTCTACAGCAGGTACACATCACTTTAATGCCAGTCCTAGTCCCTTTCCCATCCCTGGACATTTGCACTATACACGCTGTCTGTTCATGAGAGTTCACTCCTAGAGCCTAACCCTAACTGTCCCTCCTAGTGCCTAACCATTACCTTCCCTTCTAGTGCCTAACACCTAACCGTCCCTCCAAATGCCTAACCCTAACCGTCCCTCCAAGTGCCTAACCTTCCCTTCTAGTGCCTAACCCTAACCGTCCCTCCTAGTGCCTAACTGTCCCTCCTAGTTCCTAACCCTAACCATCCCTCCTAGTGCCAAACCCTAACCGTCCCTCCTAGTGCCTAACCCTAACCTTCCCTACTAGTGCCTAACCCTAACTGTCCCTCTAAGTGCCTGACCCTAACCAACCCTCTTAGTGCCTAACCATTGAGGTAAGTGCGTAACCATAACCGACCATCCTAGTGCCTAACCCTAACCGTCAGGGTAAGTGCCTACCCCTAACGGTCGGGGTAAGTGCCAAATCGTCCCTCCTAGTGCCGAACCCTAACCGTCCATCCTAATGCCTAACCGTCCCTCCTAGTGCCTAACCATAATCATCCCTCCTAGTGCCTAAACCTAACCGCCCTCCTAGTGCCTAACCATAACCATCCCTCCTAGTGTATAGCCATAACCGTCCCTTCTAGTGCCTAACCCTAACCTTCGCTCCTAGTGCCTAACCCTAACCTTCCCTCCTAGTGCCTAACCCTAACCTTCCCTCCTAGTGCTTAACCCTAACCGTCCCTCTTAGTGCCTAACCGTCCCTCCTAGTGCCTAACCATTACCTTCCCTCCTACTGCCTAACCCTCCCTCCTAAAGCCTAACCCTAACCGTCCCTCCAAGTGCCTAACCCTAACTGTCCCTCCAAGTGCCTAACCCTAACCTTCCCTCCTAGTGCCTAACCCTAACCTTCCCTCCTAGTGCCTAACCCTAACCGTCGAGGTAAGTGCCTGACCATAACCGACCCCCCCTAGTGCCTAACCGTCGGGGTAAGTGCCTACCTCTAACCGTCGGGGTAAGTGCCTAACCCTAACCGTCCCTCCTAGTGCCTAACTGTCCCTTCTAGTTCTTAACCTGAACCGTCCCTCCTAGTGCCTAACCCTAACCTTCCCTCCTAGTGCCTAACCCTAACCGTCCCTCCAAGTGCCCAACCCTAACTGTCCCTCCAAGTGCCAAACCTTAACCTTCCCTCCTAGTACCTAACCCTAACCGTCCCTCCTAGTGCCTAACCCTAACCGTCCCTCCAAGTGCATAACCCTAACCTTCCCTATTAGTGCCTAACCCTAACCGTCCCTCTAAGTGCCTGACCCTAAACAAACCCTCTTAGTGCCTAACCGTTGAGGTAAGTGCCTAACCCTAACCGATCCTCCTAGTGCCTAACCCTAACCGTCAGGGTAAGTGCCTACCCCTAACCGTCGGAGTAAGTGCCTAACCCTAACCCTCTGGTAAGTGCCAAACCCTAACCGTCCCTCCTAGTGCCTAACCCTAACCGTCCCTCCTAGTGCCTAACCGTCCCTCCTAGTGCCTAACCATAACCGTCCCTTCTAGTGTCTAACCCTAACTGTCCCTCCTAGTGCCTAACCCTAACCTTCCCTCCTAGTGCTTAACCCTAACCGTCCCTACTAGTGCCTGACCCTAACCAACCCTCTTAGTGCCTAACCGTTGAGGTAAGTGCCTAAACCTAACCGACCCTCCTAGCGCCTAACCCTAACTGTCAAGGTAAGTGCCTACCTCTAACAGTCGGGGTAAGTGCCTAACCGTCCCTCCTAGTGCCTAACCCTAACCCTCTGGTAAGTGCCTAACCCTAACCGTCCATCCTAGTGCCTAACCGTCCCTCCTAGTGCCTAACCCTAACCGTCCCTCCCAGTGCCTAAACATAAGCATCCCTCCTAGTGCCTAGCCCTAACCTTCCCTCCTAGTGCTTAACCCTAACCTTCCCTCCTAGTGACTAACCCTAACCTTCCCTCCTAGTGCCTAACCGTCCCTCCAAGTGCCTAACCCTAACTGTCCCTCCAAGTGCCTAACCGTAACCTAACCCTAACTGTTGAGGTAAGTGCCTGACCCTAACCGACCCATCTAGTGCCTAACCGCCGGGGTAAGTGCCTACCCCTAACCGTCCCTCCTAGTGCCTAACTGTCCCTTCTAGTTCCTAACCTGAACCGTCCCTCCAAGTGCCTAACCCTAACCATCCCTCCTAGTGCCTAACCCTAACCATCCCTCCTAATGCCTAACCCTAACCGTACCTCCCAGTACCTAACCGTCCCTCCTAGTGAAAAACCCTAACCATCCCTCCAAGTGCCTAACCCTAACCTTCCCTCCTAGTGCCTAACCCTAACCTTCCCTCCTAGTGCCTAACCCTAACTGTCCCTCCAAGTGCCTAAACTTAACCTTCCCTCCTAGTGCCTAACCCTAACCGTTGAGGTAAGTGCCTGACCATAACCGACCACCTGAGTGCCTAACCGTCGGGGTAAGTGCCTACCCCTAACCGCGGGAGTAAGTGCCTAACCGTAACTTTCCCTACTAGTGCCTAACCTAACCCTAACCGTCGGGGTAAGTGCCTAACCCTAACCGTCCCTCCTAGTGCCCAACTGTCCCTTCTAGTTCCTAACCTGAACCGTCCCTCCTAGTGCCTAACCCTAACCATCCCTCTTAGTGCCTAACCCTAACCATCGATCCTAGTGCCTAACCCTAACCGTACCTCCCAGTACCTAACCCTAACCGTACCTCCCAGTGCCTAACCCTAACCGTCCCTCCTAGTGAATAACCCTAACCATCCCTCCAAGTGCCTAACCCTAACCGTCGAGGTAAGTGCCTAACCCTAACCCTCTGGTAAGTGCCTAACCCTAACCGTCCATCCTAGTGCCTAACGGTCCCTCCTAGTGCCTAACCCTAACCTTCCCTCCTAGTGCTTAACCCTAACCGTCCCTACTAGTGCCTGACCCTAACCAACCCTCTTAGTGCCTAACCGTTGAGGTAAGTGCCTAAACCTAACCGACCCTCCTAGTGCCTAACCCTAACCGTCAAGGTAAGTGCCTACCCCTAACCGTCCATCCTAGTGCCTAACCGTCCCTCCTAGTGCCTAACCCTAACCGTCCCTCCTAGTGCCTAAACATAAGCATCCCTCCTAGTGCCTAGCCCTAACCGTCCCTCCTAGTGCTTAACCCTAACCGTCCCTCCTAGTGACTAACCCTAACCTTCCCTTCTAGTGCCTAACCCTAACCATCCCTCCAAGTGCCTAACCCTAACTGTCCCTCCAAGTGCCTAACCCTAACCTAACCCTAACTGTTGAGGTAAGTGCCTGACCCTAACCGACCCATCTAGTGCCTAACCGACGGGGTAAGTGCCTACCCCTAACCGTCGGGGTAAGTGCCTAACTGTCCCTTCTTATTCCTAACCTGAACCGTCCCTCCTAGTGCCTAACCCTAACCGTACCTCCCAGTGCCTAACCGTCCCTCCTAGTGAATAACCCTAACCATCCCTACAAGTGCCTAACCCTAACCTTCCCTCCTAGTGCCTAACCCTAACCGTCTCTCCTAGTGCCTAACTGTCCCTTCTAGTTCCTAAACTGAACCGTCCCTCCTAGTGCCTAACCCTAACCTTCCCTCCTAGTGCCTAACCCTAACTGTCCCTCCAAGTGCCTAACCTTAACCTTCCCTCCTAGTGCCTAACCCTAACCGTTGAGGTAAGTGCCTGACCATAACCGACCACCTGAGTGCCTAACCGTCGGGGTAAGTGCCTACCCCTAACCGCGGGAGTAAGTGCCTAACCGTAACTTTCCCTACTAGTGCCTAACCTAACCCTAACCGTCGGGGTAAGTGCCTAACCCTAACTGTCCCTCCAAGTGCCTAACCCTAACCTAACCCTAACTGTTGAGGTAAGTGCCTGACCCTAACCGACCCATCTAGTGCCTAACCGACGGGGTAAGTGCCTACCCCTAACCGTCGGGGTAAGTGCCTAACTGTCCCTTCTTATTCCTAACCTGAACCGTCCCTCCTAGTGCCTAACCCTAACCGTACCTCCCAGTGCCTAACCGTCCCTCCTAGTGAATAACCCTAACCATCCCTACAAGTGCCTAACCCTAACCTTCCCTCCTAGTGCCTAACCCTAACCGTCTCTCCTAGTGCCTAACTGTCCCTTCTAGTTCCTAACCTGAACCGTCCCTCCTAGTGCCTAACCCTAACCATCCCTCTTAGTGCCTAACCCTAACCATCGATCCTAGTGCCTAACCCTAACCGTACCTCCCAGTACCTAACCCTAACCGTACCTCCCAGTGCCTAACCCTAACCGTCCCTCCTAGTGAATAACCCTAACCATCCCTCCAAGTGCCTAACCCTAACCGTCGAGGTAAGTGCCTAACCCTAACCCTCTGGTAAGTGCCTAACCCTAACCGTCCATCCTAGTGCCTAACGGTCCCTCCTAGTGCCTAACCCTAACCTTCCCTCCTAGTGCTTAACCCTAACCGTCCCTACTAGTGCCTGACCCTAACCAACCCTCTTAGTGCCTAACCGTTGAGGTAAGTGCCTAAACCTAACCGACCCTCCTAGTGCCTAACCCTAACCGTCAAGGTAAGTGCCTACCCCTAACCGTCCATCCTAGTGCCTAACCGTCCCTCCTAGTGCCTAACCCTAACCGTCCCTCCTAGTGCCTAAACATAAGCATCCCTCCTAGTGCCTAGCCCTAACCGTCCCTCCTAGTGCTTAACCCTAACCGTCCCTCCTAGTGACTAACCCTAACCTTCCCTTCTAGTGCCTAACCCTAACCATCCCTCCAAGTGCCTAACCCTAACTGTCCCTCCAAGTGCCTAACCCTAACCTAACCCTAACTGTTGAGGTAAGTGCCTGACCCTAACCGACCCATCTAGTGCCTAACCGACGGGGTAAGTGCCTACCCCTAACCGTCGGGGTAAGTGCCTAACTGTCCCTTCTTATTCCTAACCTGAACCGTCCCTCCTAGTGCCTAACCCTAACCGTACCTCCCAGTGCCTAACCGTCCCTCCTAGTGAATAACCCTAACCATCCCTCCAAGTGCCTAACCCTAACCTTCCCTCCTAGTGCCTAACCCTAACCGTCTCTCCTAGTGCCTAACTGTCCCTTCTAGTTCCTAAACTGAACCGTCCCTCCTAGTGCCTAACCCTAACCTTCCCTCCTAGTGCCTAACCCTAACCGTCCCTCCAAGTGCCTAACCTTAACCTTCCCTCCTAGTGCCTAACCCTAACCGTCGAGGTAAGTGCCTGACCATAACCGACCACCCGAGTGCCTAACCGTCGGGGTAAGTGCCTACCCCTAACCGTCGTGGTAAGTGCCTAACCCTAACCGTCCCTCCTAGTGCCTAACCGTCCCTCCAAGTGCCTAACCCTAACTGTCCCTCCTAGTGCCTAACTGTCCCTTCTAGTTCCTAACCTGAACCATCCCTCCTAGTGCCTAGCCCTAATCATCCCTCCTAGTGCCTAACCCTAACCGTACCTCCCAGTGCCTAACCCTAACCGTCCCTCCTAGTGAATAACCCTAACCATCCCTCCAAGTGCCTAACCATCGAGGTAAGTGCCTGACCCTAACCGACCCCTCTAGTGCCTAACCGTCGGGGTAAGTGCCTAACCCTAACCGTCCCTCCTAGTGCCTAACTGTCCCTTCTAGTTCCTAACCTGAACCGTCCCTCCTAGTGCCTAACCCTAACCGTCCCTCCTAGTGCCTACCCCCTAACCGTCGGGGTAAGTGCCTAACCGTCCCTCCTAGTGCCTAACTGTCCCTTCTAGTTCCTAACCTGAACCGTCCCTCCTAGTGCCTAACCCTAACCGTCCCTCCTAGTGCCTAACCCTAACCGTCCCTCCTAGTGCCTAACCCTAACCCTCTGGTAAGTGCCTAACCCTAACCATCCCTCCTAGTGCCTAACCCTAACCGTCCCTCCTAGTGCCTAACCATAACCATCCCTCCTAGTGTCTAGCCCTAACCGTCCCTTCTAGTGCCTAACTCTAACCGTCCCTCCTAGTGCCTAACCCTAACCTTCCCTTCTAGTGCCTAACCCTAACCTTCCCTCCTAGTGCCTAACCCTAGCCGTCCCTCCTAGTGCCTATTCATTAGCTCCCCTTCTAGTGCCTAACCCTAACCTTCCCTCCTAGTGCCTAACCCTAGCCATCCCTCCTAGTGCCTATTCATTAGCTCCCCTTCTAATGCCTAACCCTAACCTTCCCTCCTAGTGCCTATTCATTAGCTCCCCTTCTAATGCCTAACCCTAACCTTCCCTCTTAGTGCCTAACCCTAGCCGTCCCTCCAAGTGCCTATCCCTAACCTTCCCTCCTAGTGCCTAACCATCGAGGTAAGTGCCTGACCATAACCGACCCCTCTAGTGCGTAACGGTCGGGGTAAGTGCCTACCCCTAACCGTCGGGGTAAGTGCCTAACCCTAGCCGTCCCTCCTAGTGCCTATTCATTAGCTCCCCTTCTAGTGCCTAACCCTAACCTTCCCTCCTAGTGCCTAACCCTAACCGTCCCTCCTAGTGTCTAACCCTAACCATCCCTCCTATTGCCTAACTCTAACCATCCCTCCTAGTGCCTAACCCTAACCGTCCCTCCTAGTGGCTAACCCTAACCGTCCCTCCTAGTGCCTAACCCTAACCGTCCCTCCTAGTGAATAACCCTAACCGTCCCTCTAAGTGCCTGACCCTAACCAACCCTCTTAGTGCCTAACCGTTGAGGTAAGTGCCTAACTCTAACCGACCCTCGTAGTGCCTGCCCCTAACCGTCATGCCTACCCCTAACCATCAGGGTAAGTGCCTAACTGTCCCTCCTAGTGCCTAACCCTAACTCTTTGGTAAGTGCCTAATCCTAACCGTCCCTCCTAGTGCCTAACCCTAACTGCATGCGGGACTTTTCGCCTACATCTCGTATTTTAGCCGCGGAAACCTATCCTGCGCGTACCCGCGATTCGCCCTATTCATTCCAAAAGACGTGAAAACGGAGACACGCGAAGTCATAACAGGCGACAAGTGGTATCTGAATCGGGGAAATCAGCCTGAGCCCCCCAAAAACAGAAGCAGAAACATTGGGGATCAATGTAGTAGTGTCCGATTAGCTGTATTACAACTGTTTGGGGTACTTTAAGTTTGCACAATTGCCACTAATTAGCGTATTTGCACAAGTGGTGAAGAATAGATTAAAGCAGTATTTTTTGGAGAACATAAGTAGTCCTGGCAAATTTGGTGTACCTGAAAATGGGTGCAAGTATATTTTAATGTCTCTAAAGTGCAGTATTAATAATTGTGAAATTCCACCCTCATAAAAGCACATGCAATCCCAAAAACACTTGACCCCTTTTTAGTGCACCCCCAGAACGTTATTTTGCTACTTTGCAAACTTGCCCCCCCACTTTGTGCTTTTCTGCCCCAAATGCAAAGTACTTTTTTGGGGTATTCCTCACTTTTTGTTTTAGGGATTTTTTGACACAGTTATCCTTTGAGCGGAAGGGTTCTGAGTAGTTTACCCACCTTTGCACCCCAAAACAAAAAAATTGCACTTCATTTCTCCTGCTATTCAGAGGCGAATCTTTTTCACCTATTACATTGCATTGACTTTCCGTGTACGCGAAAAGCGGATGGAATTGAATACGGAGATAAGTTTCCGCCTGGCGAAAAGTTGCAAACGGCGATACTTTTACGCGGATCTCTGCTTTTCGCTTCTAATTGAATACGGCCCTTAATCTTTTTGAACCTGACGACCTTTTGTCATTTCGACCTTCTTTCTATTGTCAACCTTTTGTATGGAACCCGTACTCATGGATCGGTTCCACAATTGAGGGATTGGCGCACGATCGTCACTTGCATGCCTGTAAAAAGTGTCTCTGCAGACACATGTGGCTCTAACTAATCTCCTATTCAGACCTCTACATAGCATCTATCAACTGCAGCTTTCTCACTCTGTAATCTCAGCTGTCAGCACTCAACAAGGTCAAGACTGTCTCCATGGGCTTGAACTATGACACTGCTCTCTGGGACTCAGTTTAGAGTAGGTGGTTAAACTCAGGACTCTGTCTTTTAATCTTTAACGCCATTAGCCAGATGAATACACTGTCTGCATACTTTCTCTACGCTCGAGAACAGCTCTCTCACACCTGGTCCTCCATCTATCCCACCCTTGAGAATGGATGGGGCAGTTTAAATTCTCCAATTCTGCCACTGACTAATTAGCAGCGCTCAACGCATGGGGTGTTACCGTAGCTAGTACAAAAAAGATATGCGTTGAGTAGCTAAGCCTCGGGTAGTGAAATTGTCAGAGGTGTTAGCAGTTTATATCGGGATCTCAATCTTAAACTATTGCTCATCTTTTGTTTTTCTATTCCTTGTATTTTTATTTGACCCACTTCCTTCCCCGAGACTGTTACCCATAGGCCAGAAGTGTGCAATACTCAACGGGTGTTTAATGATGCCACAAAGCACTTGGCAAATTATGACAAGAGGTATTGCATGAGGTAGGAAAAGAAAAAGGCTTGTAGGCTTCATTGTGTCGTTGATTTATTCGGATACCCATTTTACACGCAGCAACCCAGGATACTGTGCAGTGTGAATGGGCCAGGTTAACGTAAGCTGGGTCGAGCGACCCGGCATTTCAACCCTGGTCACGAGAAGGGCTGAACACCTGTCCAACCGGGTCCACGGTGCAGTGTCAACGGGTGACCCGGTTCCCGTTCACTGCATAGGAAGAGCCGGCGCTTGGAGATGATCTCCTCTCCAAGCGCCGGCTCAGGACATGATGCCGGTGACGTCATCGACCCGGCATTGGTGCCGGGTCGGGCCGCCAGTCTGAAATGGGTCTCAGCCGGGTTGCACCCGGGATGTACCAGTGTACAAAATTCCGGGTGCGACTCGGCATTCAGATCAGGCTTGCCTACCTTCCCGATTTGGTCGGGAGCCTCCCGAATATCGGGTGCAGCTCCCGACCCCCCGGAAAGGCAGGCAAGGCTCCCGCCTGCCTCCCCCCTCCCCCCCGACTACTACAAGAAACCCCCGCAGTGGGGGGCTTGATGACGCGATCGCGCTGAATCGCGTCATTGTGGCTCCACACCCTGCTTCACAATGCCAATATTTTTGGCATTGTGAAGAGGGGGCGGAGCCACGATGATGGCATTGCGTGGCTCCACCCCAAAAACAGCGTCATTACCCAGCCACGCCCCCGCTGTGCGCAGACATTCAGCTCCCTCCCGGAAGGAGGGAGCTGAATGTCGGCAAGTATGATTCAGATGTGAAAGCGGTATAAATCTGCATGCAAGTATTGTAATGCCGCCGTCATGTGATCAGCAGCATGCATAAGCATAAAAACAGCTGCAAACAACTATCGGTGAATACGGTAAATAGAGGTGCTTTGGTAGCATTCCAGCTAGGCTGTTTTAGCGGGGCGCTGCGCCCTGCCCTCCTTCTGGAGGGCAAAAAGCACCCTGCCCTCCCTGCCCTCCTTCTGGGAGGCAAAAAGCGCCCTGCCCTCCTTCTGGGGGGCAAAAAGCACAGGTCGCAGTGTCCTGCGGGTGAATAGAAGCTAGGTGCATGCACCCGTCATCTATTCTACCTGTCAGCAGCGCTTGGGATCTGCCCGACGTGTCCGAAAGTGTCGGGCACGCCCCCAAGAGTGACGAAAAGGTGACGCATCTTATAGACACGCCCCCTTTCCTACGGCGCGCGCGGAAGCGCCCTCTCTAGCTCCAGCACCCTGCTTGCCACCGGAGCTAGAGTGAACACTACTTTGGTACTTGTACAAAAATGTATGCACGTCATGTATATAGGGGTCTACAGACTAAGGCAAATATGGAGGAAATTATGGTACAGGGAATGTCATCGAATAGTGGCAGCGTAGCTGAAATTGCTATATGCCTTGCAACGGTCGAACACCCTGGAAGCTCGAGCATACGCAAAAGACACTCCAACCTGGCCGCAGGCATCGTAATTCCAGCATCAAATGGAAAAAGCATTTTGATAGAATTGGGAACATTGATGGTTGCCAACCAGGGTTTTCCAATGGTCATCCCCATAGTGGTGTATTTAGTTGCTATAATTAAAAAATAGTAAGGTATGAGAATGAAGTAATGCTCGTGGGCAGGAGTGATGTGTAAAGGGTTTATTGTGCCATAAAAATGCGGGGCAGAGGGATGATTGATAAGGAAGACACAATGCTTCCTTGTGATGTGGGAAGGGAATAAGGATATGATGGGGCTGAAGCTGGTGATGTGGAAAGGAAGGGGGTAAAACAAATAAAATAGAAAATACTGAATCAAAATGTCCGCTTGTAAATGTCCTGAATAACACTGTCCTAGTGGGTGTTGTGCTCTGGAGGGGCGGCGTCCCGAGCCCTCCGGTCCAACAACTTACCCGGTCTTCTTAAAGGTGAAATCTGTGGGTTCCTACGTCTCTGCTGGAGTGTGCGCCAGGTTGTACACTCAACTAGATGTCCATGTAATCACCGAGAGCGGCGAGACCGCAGGGTGACGCGATCACGAGAGATCACGCAGCCTCCGGCTACCTGCTGACGCTTACGGCTGCTCAAACCGCCAGCCGGCGGGGAGACTGGATGCTGCAGAGGAGGGTAGGTGTCTGGTGTACTGGCTCTGTCTAGAGCACTGCTGCACTTCCTGGTGGCAAAGTCCTGCGATCGCACGTGGCATCTCGCGGGCACTGACCGGGAGTCAGCTGTTGGTATTGTGTTCAGTGAGAATGAGATAGTGGTGGGTCCAACGCGTAGCGGCTCTCAAGCCTTCATCAGGGACTGAATGTAAGAGTGTAATGGATCTCTTATATATAGGCAGATCCCACCTGACATCACTCCCAGCTGGGAACTCTGGGGTTACTAGGGAGATGCGGCTTAATCTTGCAGGGATGGGTGTGGCCACAAATGGGGGTTGGGTAAAGAGGGAATAGGTAATTGACACAAAGGCAGTATTTTGCACAAAACAGAGATGTACTCATATTGGAATAAACTAAATGAGTAAATGGTTATGCCTGAAAGTTCTTCTGGGTAAATCAACAGATATTCAAATTAGGTGTAGTAGCCATATCTGCACAGTATTATCATAGAATATAAGACCAAGGGGCCTATTCATCAACACTAAAATAACGTTTTTAAGGACATTTTCCTTAAATAACGTTATTTTGGTATTCATGTAGCCACTTAGCACAGGAGATATCACAGATATCTCCTTGCTAAGTTCCACTGCGTTAATTTCCACACTCCCCATACATTAGTACATTAGTACATTAGTATGGGGATGAGGAAATTATGGTATTCATCAAATTCCGAAAATTATCAATTTTCGTAATTTGATGCAGTTACTATTCGTCACTGTGAGGTGGCGAATAGCAGGTGAAACTTACCAGTATCCGCGTGTGCGGGTCCCCCGACAAGTCCCTCCGGCGCTCTGCTCCGTCCTCAGGCTCCGGAGGCTGGTCGGACATGTGTGCTCCCCAGCAGAGCACAAGAAAGTTTAGACAAAAAAAAAAATATATTTATTTTTTCTAATCTGTCATGTGGTCTGCTGGAAAACCACATGTCCGACCAGCAGGACGGAGCCGGAGGCTGCTGCGCGGACAGGTAAGTCGGGGGGGGGGGGGGGAGGTGAAACAAACTTATCGCATCTGTAGGCAGTGCTGCGCATGCGCTGGTTTTACAGATGTAACAGCGCATGCGCAGCACTGTTTCCAGATGCGATAAGGTAGTGTAGGCAGGGAAAAGTATCTATTTCCCGAAAAGCTGTCATCGCAAAAATGACAGCTTTTCGGAATAGATACTTATGGAGAGGTGGAATGATGAATTCCACCTATAATTAGCTAGAACTCCATGAGAGTTCTAAAGCTAATTATCTCCTTAGAATTTTTAGGTTTAATGAATAGGCCCCTAAATCACTAAATAATGATTCAAAAATACAGGTGTATAGAATTAGTTTGTGATAATGGATTTTACCTTATTGTCAATGTTCAGGCCCCTTGGAGTTTGTGTTTTGAGAGTAAATATCCATTTAAGTTCCTCTCTGTCTAATTTGATAAAAAAGTTACCCCCCCTCCAGTTCTTGTGGACTAATGAGATGCCCATCACCCTCAATGATTTAGGATTGCTATTGTGAAATAGTGGAAAGTGATTGGTCCTCTAGCGTCGCTACATTGATGACGTCTTCTTTGTATGGAAGGGAGATGAAATCTCACTCAGAGCATTCATAACCAACATCAACAACAATAACAGTAACCTCAAATTCACGACCGAGTATAGTCACAAACAAGTCAATTTTCTGGACCTCACAATTTTCGTACAAGACGGACGTCTACATACTAAACCGTATCAGAAAGCTGTAGAAAGCTATTGTATTTATTCAGCTCAGAATTAGGAGAGTGGGAATCTCCGCAGCTAACCATACCAATTAGGAGTTAAGCGCAGGTTCATTTCTTATCTAGTGTATTTAGTGGCACCTCAAAATTTCCTCTCTATATACACCGGACATTCTCTGACCGGCTATATTATTATGCCATATCATTTCAATTTGTTGCCTCATTTTATCTAGATTTGTATAAATGAATGTGGCTTTCACCACTTGCCACCAGAATTGTCTGTTGCAGGGGTGAGTGGAAATGCAAACATTTTGAGACAGTTTCACTCTTCAGCGAAAAGTTGACTTTGAAACTGGAACAATATGTATTATTTATAGAGGGGTCAGATGAGTAACGATACACAGAAAAAGATCAAAGTAATCAATAACACACTGACGTGACTAACAGGCTAGAGGGCAGAGGCACCACGGCAAGATAGCAGGGTGCTGCCAAACACATGGAAACTATAGCAGGGTTAGCACTTTCCAATTAAGTTTTCAGTTTAACATTTTTCACAGATGCTATAAACAAAAACCAAGGATCAAATAAGCCTTTATAAATCAAATACGTCACTTACATGAGTAAAGCACTGAACATACAAAGGGCTACCAGGAAAATGACCATCTGCAACATAAAGGAACAACTATGTAAAAGAAATAGCGGACTTGTGGCCTGATTCAGAGATGGACGCAATGGCTATATTAATGCAGATTGAGCGCTGGTCAGCCATTGCACAAGCGTGTAAGCCGCACAAGCGATTGATTTGCCATTATGTTAGCACAGAGGAATCACACGCAAAGTGAGTGAGAGGTAGACAGCGTTTGGGGGAGGTAACGGGGTGGTTAGAATAACACAGGCGTGTCTGCCCATTTAAACCCCGTCACATGGGCGTGCATAAATTAGCCACTGCGTTCATGGTCGCAGCAGGAGAGCCCTCGGCATGTCTGGAGACCCGCCTGGGTCTGCGGCATCTTCCCATTCTGTGAGCGAGCGGCGGATGTGAGATGCTGTCGGCAGGCGTCTCCAAGCACTGGACGGCGAGTGAGTCATTAGCATATTTTCGCTGCTGCGCTCCGTGCCAAATCGCAGCTGCGATTGCATCAGCGGCCATCTCTGAATCAGGCCCTTGGATACAATTAGTGTCACTGAGCCCGATTCAGACGCAGCTGCTGTGCGCAAATATGCTAATGCTGCTGTAAGCGTCTGAGGACAAAATACGCCTCCTGCTGGCAACGCAGATCTAAAAGCTGCGTCCGAAGACGCAATATTGGATCACCAATGCGTCCACCCGATGGTTCCAGCATCGGCCATCTGTGTAAGAATAAGGCTACTCAGATTGGCCGCCTCATCTGCTCTGCCAAGTCAAGTAAATCTGCATTGGAAGGCGCAGACTCTGGCCTCAGTACTATCAGGAAACAGGGATGGCTAGCCCCCAATTTCGGGAATGTTGCCCAGCGCTGCCCTGCCCCCAAACGGCCGCAGCTTTTCGATCAGGCTGTGGCTTAGGGTGCACAGCATGCGACAGCGCTCCACCCGTTCTGCACACGCGCAGTCCACCCACCATCGGACTTGTACGCAAATCATCGGGTTTCCGTACAAGTCTGAATCAGGCCCACGGTACAGACAATTCTTCTAATTCTGCCTGGTTAATGGACATTTTAGGAACAATGGGCAGGAATCAGAGTTGCACCCTGTTTGGGCGCAGCAGCGACGCGAAAATATGCTAATGCCGCAGGAGGCGTCTGAAGGCAAAAGAAGCCCACTGCGGGCATTGCAGATCTGAACGCTGAGACTGAAGATGCACCATCAGATCACCATCGGCCAGCTGAGTGAGCCTCAGAATAGCCGCCAGAACTCCTCTGCTGTCACCAGGATCTCTGAGCCGGAAGACCCAGACCCTGGCCCCTGCATGCCTACAAAACTGGGGCAACACGCCCCCTATTTGTAAACCGCTCACTGTCGCTGCCCTCGCCCCCAAATGGCCGCAGCATGTCAATCATGCTGCAACCTAGGGGGCACTGCTACCATCGTCGCAGACAGAGATCGCCACATGCGCAGTATAGATCCTGCTCATGTGCCGATTGGAGAACATCAGAGTTGTGCATAAATCATCGGGTTTACGTACAACTCAGAATCAGGCCCAATATAATGAAACGTAACCATATAAGTACTAAATAAAATGTTAAAATGTTCAATAAAACAGTATTAAATTGGACCTTTAGCCTAAAGGGGCATACACACTAGACGATGTGTGTTGTGAAAGATTTCCCTTGCCTCGTTAACGATATAATTCAGTGACGTTATCTTGCCACATGAACAGGCACTTTCTGACGATATCGTCAAACTGGCCTGCATGTTTGCATGACAGTAAACATCGGCCTCCGGGAGCGTACATTGCTGGTCGTTTGGTGCATACACAGCACACACTGGGCCTGCGCTCGCAAGTGGGTCGATGGTGGCCCAGTGCGCATGCGCACGACGGAGTCGGCTCCGTCGTGCGC
Organism: Taudactylus pleione; assembly: GCA_031769625.1. Taxonomy (NCBI): domain Eukaryota; kingdom Metazoa; phylum Chordata; class Amphibia; order Anura; family Myobatrachidae; genus Taudactylus; species Taudactylus pleione. The sequence goes on from JAUIMM010000198.1 coordinate 161,026, forward strand.
TTGCGCGAGACCCGGATAGCGACGGGCAAACCGTCACTCCGGGTCTTGTACCAAAGGGGGCATGCTGTCGATGTTGAGTGACAGCACGCCCCCTTTGGTGGGCGGGCCGGGGGCGTGACTGCCCAGAAGGAGACGTTCCCATGGGAACTCCTACCGTCTGGGGCCGGCCCCACTGACATCACAAGTGGGTGGGCAGCACAGATGGTGTAATGGTTAGCATTACTGCCTCACAGCACTGAGGTCATGGGTTCGATTCCCACCACGACCCTACCTGTGCGGAGTTTGTATATTGTCCCTGTGCTTGCGTGGGTTTCCTCCGGGTACTCTGGTTTCCTCCCACACTCCAAAAATATATTGGTAGATTAATTGGCTCCCAACACAAATTAACCCTAGTGTGTGTGTGAGCATGTGATAGGGAATATAGATTGTAAGCTCCACTGGGGCAGGGACTGATGTGAATGGCCAAATATTCTCTGTAAAGCGCTGCGGAATATGTGTGCGCTATATAAATAACTGATAATAAATAAATGTGTAACATTTCCGCCCACTGCTTACAGAAAGGATGAGCTGTGAGATGTGAAGACTGGTCCACTAGCGTGGGGACGCTTATGCCTTTACTAAAACTCGAGGCACAGTTATCACATTACTAGGTAATCGGCACAACCCAAGTTCATAGGTTGAACCCATAAATATCTACACTGTGGTCTGTTATCAGCCAAGGCTTTGGTTTGGAGTAGAAGGTCAACTAGCACAAATACATATGACTCCAAAAGCACCTCAAGGCCTGAAATGAATGCAGATTTACACATATGGGGAGTCAGGCAGATCTGTGTGCACGGAGGGCACCGGCGGGTTTCTGCGTACAGCGCATGCACAGATTTAAGCCCTATTCTGAACTGGACGGAACTTGTCATGGGAGTATAGCTAAAGCTCCATGCAAACGGGGAAGGGACGAATCTTTTGCACCGAGCATGGGGCTGGTACGAGTGCCAATACTCATGATGATGCGTATCGGCGACTGGCGTACAATCGATGGGCGGCACTGGTTTCCGCTTGCCGACACACGAACCTGCGCAGTAGCTAAACGGAATCTCTCATTAGCATAAGTCTAAATCTGGCTTCTGAGGCTGCCCGCACATACAGCCCAGTTTGCGTGCGACTTAGAATTAACCCCATATTGCAGAAGCTTGCAGATGCCCAGATATGCTGAAAGCCATAAGACAGGTATGTGCTGGATACTGTAGGAATCAGCGTGACCTTGTTCTAGCAGTACTGCATAGTGTCCTGTGTGACATCACAGTGCCCCACAGCAGTGTCCTCCACTTCCTTTCTCTACCTATGCCCCACTCCGTAATACAGCTGCCTAAGCCTGAGGCTTACTCAGTTTGCCATTTTAATAGCACTGAGTCACTGTCAAATGGAAAGAAACATTTCTGCGAAACTGTGAATGTGTGTCATGTCAGTGTATGACTATTACACATATTATACCATTATATATAACTGGCCAGCAAGAGAGTGTGATAATGATCCCAGGTTCTACAGACTTAACCCTGGATCTCTGGGCAGATTCATCAAAGGGTGAAAAGCCATACTGTTGACAGCGATGGATCTAGGGGGGGTCATTCAGACCCGCTCGCGAGCGGCAGTACGCTCGCAAGCGGGTCGATGTTCCCCACTGCGCATGCGCACGACGGAGGGAGCTCTGTCGTGTGCATGCGCGAGACCGGGCGAGCGGCGGGCTCACCATCGCTCCGGGTCTCGCACCAAAGGGGGAGTGCTGTCGATGTTGATTGACAGCACGCCCCCTTTGGTGGGCGTGCCTGCCAGAAGGAGGCGTTCCCATGGGAACGCCTACCGTCTGAGGCCGGCCCCACTGACATCACTAGTGATGTCAGTGGGAGTGATTTTGGCTCTGATAGAGCCAAAATCACTCCAGGGCTTGCGGCAGGGAGACCCTACCGCAGGGTCTCCATCGCAAGTCCGATGGTCGCGATGGTCAAAACTATCGCGACCATCTTTTTGGCCGCTCGCATATGCTGTGGGTGGTCACCCACAGCTATGCGAGCGGCCAGGAGGCCGCTCCATTTTCAGGGAGGAGGGCCCTGATTCAGAGCGAGCGCTCTGGTCAGAGCATTCAGATCTGAATCAGGCCCTATTTCTCTCCTGCCTTCTCGACTTGAATATCCCCTCTGTGGTCCCGTCTTCAGTATTTGTTGGACCGAAAAAGACACGGGTTGTGGCGCTCGCTGTGCACGTCACTGCGCTGATCTACACGCATGTGTATGGTAAACAGACCACTCATCATCGGAGATGAACGCTAACCATCAGGACCTTCAGTTCAGAGTTCGTACCAACGTTCAATACATGCCAACGTGATAACAAGTTTTATCAGCAGTTGACTATCCTAAAAAAATATATAAAAAATGTTCTGGTGCCTACAGTATGCCCTGATTGAGTATGCTTGATGTAATCCTGAAGCACAGACTACTGAAGTATAGCTAGATGCATTTTCAGAATGCTATTATGTTCACATTTCTACACTGGAAGTGTTGGGTACGGGCTGCAAGCGATCAGAATGCCGACATCGGCATCCTGACAGGGTTAGGATAACGACAGCTGTCAGTCGGTATCCTACCCCTCCCCCTCTCCCTCCCTCATTGGTGCCTAAAGCTAACCCCCCACCCCCTAGTGCCTAAACCTAACCTCCCCCTCACCGCACCCTGGTCCTGATTCAATACGGATCATTATTGCGATCGCAGCTGCGATTACGCCTGCAGACCCACTGCAAAAATATGCTAATGTTTGCAATCACAATACCATTGCAGCCCAACATAAGGACGTCCGCTTCCCCTTACTCACATCCGTAATACCGTGCAAATCTGCGAAACCATCGGAAACATTGAGTACCATCTGAGCCTCGCGCACAATTACAACAGGTCTGACCTTACTCAGAATTTGCTAACCTCATCGCATGCAGTGAAAGCACAAGCTGCGTTTGCCATTGCAGTGGTTAATTTATGCACGCACCTGAAATGGAGTTCAAACGTCTGCATTTCCCCCCCCAACCAACCCCTCATCAACACCCCCAAATGGTCACTTCCTGTCAATCACTCTGCGATGGGTCTGGGTGGTCATTGGATCACATTGTGTTAGCAGTGGAGCCTTCGCACGCTCTGCGATGCATACGTATGCGCAGTACGTAACAATCGGCCGCCTGCGTGCGTAATCGCAATAGCGATCCTTGCTGAATCAGGCTCCCTAAACCTAACCCTTCCCCCCTTAGTGTCTAACCCCTCCGGGATTCTGACAGGTGTCGGGATTCCGCCGCTGGAATCCCTGTGGGTGGTATTATGACTGCTTCGCCACTGGAAATATTCACAGCATGTGCAGACCAGGTTACGATAGGTGTTTTTGTAGAACATTTTGGGTTCTTTACCTCTATGAAAATTATCATCAACAAAAAGGCAAATGTAATATTGGAAAGTTTTCATTAGCTGAAAGTATGGAGACAGAAGGCTAGGTGACCTCAGGGGCACAGAGAACACACATGCAGACGCCTGAAAGCTCTTCAAGATAAAGAATGTGGGGGATGCCTGATGTTGCATAGTTGTAAATTCCATAATTTAGCCTAACACCCGTAGGCTTGAGTGAGGTGTGGTTATAGGAAGTTCGGGGGGAGCCACACATCTCGTGAAAATAAAATGCAGGCTTTCAGGGATATATTTACATACACAAAAGAAAATATTTTATATGACGGACAGAAATCTGAAATAAATAAATCCACCTTTTCTCACAGGACAAACCTACATGCAAGATTATCAAATATTTAAATGTGCCTTTGGGTTGCAGACAACTAGCCTGATGCAGAGTTGAACGCCAATCTCATTGTTCCTGCGTCTTCGGACTCAGGAACGATGAAACATATTCTAATGCTGAAGGAGGCGTCTGAGGACAAAAGACGCCCGCTGACAGCAACATTGCAGATCTGAGTGCTGCATTCGAAGACTTAGCATCAGGATCACCATCTGACACCCCATTTTTTAGAAACGTTGGCCGGCCCCGCCTACTCCCCGCCCCAAAACGGCCGCAGCATACTCGCAGAGACCAGCACATGCGCAGTATAGATCCTCAGCGTACTCGCAGAGACCTGCACATGCGCAGTATAGATCCTCAGCGTACTCGTAGAGACCAGCACATGCGCAGTATAGATCCTCAGCGTACTCGTAGAGACCTGCACATGCGCAGTATAGATCCTCAGCGTACTCGTAGAGACCTGCACATGCGCAGTATAGATCCTCAGCGTACTCGTAGAGACCTGCACATGCGCAGTATAAATCCTCAACGTACTCGCAGAGACCTGCACAAGTGCACTATAGCTCCTCAGCGTACTCGCAGAGACCTGCACAGAATAGATCCTCAGCGTACTCGCAGAGACCTGCGCAGTCTAGATCCTCAGCGTACTCGCAGAAACCTACCCATGCACAGTATAGATCCTCAGCGTACTCGCAGAGACCTGCACAGTACAGATCCTCAGCGTACTCGCAGAGACCTGCACAGTACAGATCCTCAGCGTACTCGCAGAGACCTGCACATGCGCAGTATAGATCCTCAGCGTACTCGTAGAGACCTGCACATGCGCAGTATAAATCCTCAACGTACTCGCAGAGACCTGCACAAGTACACTATAGCTCCTCAGCGTACTCGCAGAGACCTGCGCAGTATAGATCCTCAGCGTACTCGCAGAGACCTGCGCATGCGCAGTATAAATCCTCAACGTACTCGCAGAGACCTTCCCATGCACAGTATAGATCCTCAGCGTACTCGCAGAGACCTGCACAGTATAGATCCTCAGCATACTCGCAGAGACCTGCACAGTATAGATCCTCAGCGTACTCGCAGAGACCTGCGCATGCGCAGTATAAATCCTCAGCGTACTCGCAGAGACCTGCACATGCGCAGTATAAATCCTCAACGTACTCGCAGAGACCTGCACAGTATAGATCCTCAGCATACTCGCAGAGACCTGCACAGTATAGATCCTCAGCGTACTCGCAGAGACCTGCCCATGCGCAGTATAGATCCTCAGCGTACTCGCAGAGACCTGCACAGTACAGATCCTCAGCGTACTCGCAGAGACCTGCACAGTATAGATCCTCAGCGTACTCGCAGAGACCTGCCCATGCGCAGTATAGATCCTCGGCGTACTCGCAGAGACCTGCGAATGCGCAGTCTAGATCCTCAGCGTACTCGCAGAAACCTACCCATGCGCAGTATAGATCCTCAGCGTACTCGCAGAGACCTGCACAGTACAGATCCTCAGCGTACTCGCAGAGACCTACACAGTACAGATCCTCAGCGTACTCGCAGAGACCTGCACAGTACAGATCCTCAGCGTACTCGCAGAGACCTGCACAGTACAGATCCTCAGCGTACTCGCAGAGACCTGCACAGTACAGATCCTCAGCGTACTCGCAGAGACCTGCACAGTACAGATCCTCAGCGTACTCGCAGAGACCTGCACAGTACAGATCCTCAGCGTACTCGCAGAGACCTGCACAGTACAGATCCTCAGCGTACTCGCAGAGACCTGCACAGTATAGATCCTCAGCGTACTCGCAGAGACCTGCACAGTATAGATCCTGTGCATGTGCAGATCACTAACAATCTGACTTTTATGCAGACAATCGGGTTTATGTAGCAGTATAAATCAGGCCCTACATGTGATGGCTTAACAGCCCCTTGAATCCAGATCATATGCACATTGTGTGTGATACAAAGGGGGGCTAATTAGGCTGCTGGATATGGGTTGGGTTCGCTGGTCCGCCTGAACATGGAATTGACCGATTACCATTATGTTGCATTGCTTGATGACCATGTGCAGCCATTTGTGGACTTCATGTACCCCCCCCACAACAATATTTCAGCAGGATAATGCACCATGTCATTGGTCACAAGGGGATGCACCCAATCCAGCATTTATGGGATGTGGTGGAGACGTCAATTAGCATCCTGCACCTACAAATATCAGGGCGCTGTGGGAAGCTATCCAGATGGCATGGGTCAACATCCCTCAAGAGGTCTTCCGTCCACTTGGGGAATCGATGCCATGTCGGGTTGTTGCACTTCGCCGGGCTAGAGGGGGTCCTACACGATACTAGGCACTTTAGGCACCTCAGTGTATATAGTTTGTGTTGAATTTTTATTTATTTTTTATTTGTTTCCACAACAACTGGGCTAGGGATAGGCTGCGGGAAGGTAGGGGTGGCCAGCCAATCAGCGGCGGCTTCCATTAGCGGCCGCTTATTGACTGGAACCCACATGGAGGAGCCGCTCATTGGCTAAGCCCACGTGGGTCCCAGCCAATGAGCGTCCGCTAATGGAAGCCGCCGCTGATTGCCTGGCCGCCCGACACAAATGATAGCTCAAGCCCGGAGCTGTCAATAGCGATACTGTAACAATATGCTGATGCGTGTTGATACAGCGTGTCCGGGGTCCTCTTTGGATTACTGCGGAGAACATCGTGGGACAAAAGGTGAGTATTGGAGCTTTTTTTACAGGTACTTCCATTGGATACTTTACGTTGAGAAGGGGACGTGAACATCTGGGAGCAGGTGAGTATGTGTGTATGTAATAAAACTTTATTTTCACGGTGTGTGTGTGTCTTGTTTTTTTAACACATTTCGTTACAGGTGAACTACAGGTACCAGTGGCACCTTAATGAACCGCATGCTGGTACTTGTGGTTCTCCAAGTACCAGCATGCAGGGGAGGCTTGCTGGGACCTACAGTTCTACTGTATAGACAATGTTGTTAATTCAATTTTTAACACTACATCTACACTATCAACCCGCCACCCACTGCCCAGGGGTGTCGGGGATAGCCCCGGGCTATCAGCCTTGGCCTGGGGTGCCCTGGAGAAGGGTCCCCTTTATTGGAGGGGTGCCCAACTCCCCAGGGATCCCTGGCCTGGGCTGACTAGCAGTCAGGGCTGATGCTGCGTCTGGGGGGGCGGTGAAAGGGCACCCCTGGCTGTGGCATCAGTCCCCCGTTAGAAAGGGTCCAGGGCTGGTTTTAATTTTAGGGGTACCACTACGCAAATTTTTTACCCCTATAATTAAAACCAGGACTGGCCCTGCAGCCTGGTGCTGGTACCTAATTTACGGTGGAACCCTACCCTACCAGGACAGGCTGGAAAGTCCGGGGCTGGTTAAGCTTTAGGGGGGGGGGGGAGAACCTTATGTAATTTTTTTATTATTATTATTATTATTATTATTTAACCCGTTTATTACAGGTCTTAACACACAAGCAGTTAACACATGTCTCACTGATATGTGCAGGCTGCTTGGAAGAGAGAAAACACTGGAATCTCGGGTGAGTAATCTCACCTAAACTCTCCTCTAAACTCGCAATTTGGAAGAAAAAACTTGATCTGCTTCACCATCGAAAAACTCACTTTCAGCTAAACTCACTTCTTAGTAAATTTGTGAGTTTGATAAGGGAAAACTCACCCGAGTTTTGGTGAAGCAAAGTGAGTTTAAAAACTAAAAAACTCGACCAAACTCGAATCTTAGTAAATTTACTCCTGGGTGTCAAAAACTACATACAGGGCCTGATTCAGAGCCGGAGGCTATTTGCGGTCGTTCGTTCTGAAAAAAGGGGTGGCTATTCAAATGAACCGTTCGCTCTTTCCGGTCTGTGCACGCCTCTATGTCTGAACGAGCGAACAAAACTTGCGGTCGTTTTTTGGAAACGACACCCCCTGGCAGCTCGCATCCTACGTCATGTCCGCTATTTATTAGATTAATCGAGTACATCGACCAGCGTATGAACTGCTCGCTATTCTTGTGGTTGGTTTTTCCTACCACAATCTTGCGAGCAGTTCTGACTATAAAACAACCCAGTGACGTGGTCAATGACGCTGCTGTATTAATTATGCACACCCATAAAACGCCCGTTTTGACCTTTAAGCACGCCTGCGTTCTGATCTCCACTCCCCGTTTTCAAGCACCTTCCCCTGTTACCACCCACTTACGCCTCCTCCTGTCACTCAAAATAGCAGGCATTCGCTATTTAGCGAACAAACGATTTTCGGCCACACTGACTGGTTCGCGCATGCGTATTACGATCCGTATGCATGCGCAGTTGGGCAAACATCGCTCGGAACGAACGAGCGGCCGCTTACGAGCGGCTCTGAATCAGGCCCACAGTCTCTGTCTTCTAGATTGTGTTTCTCTTTGGAGGATATTAGCTGCCTGGCTGGATAGAGACCAATTTGCAATGGGATATAACCATCATGGATCCCAGCAGTCAGAATACAGACAGCAGCTTACTGACAATCAATCAGAATCCCGATGCATGCAGGCAAGTGCCCCAACCCCTAACCCGCCTTTCCCGCAGCCTAAGCCTAACACTCCCCTACGGCAGCACAGCCTAACCCTCCCCTCCCCTTGCAGCCTATCCCTAACCACCCATGGCATCCTGACCCCCGGGATGCCAACTACATCCCCTTGTGACTGATGACATGGTGCATTATCCTGCTGAAATAATTAATCCTTGTGGGGGGTATATGAAGTCCATGAAGGGCTGCGCACTGTCATCAAGCAAAGCAACATAATGGTTACCGGTCAATTACATATTCAGGAGGATCAGGGGACCCAACCCATATCACATGGAACCACCACCAGTCTGCCTGGTGTCTTGTGGACAACTGGGGTCAGTGACCTCATGGGGTCTGCACCACACCTGAACCCTACCATCAGCCCAAAACTACTGGAACCATTACTCATCGAACAACGCCACATTTTCACAGTCCTCCAGGGTCCAATTAGTGACGTCATGAGCCCAAGTGAGGCGATGTGTCTGGTGTCGTAGTGTTAACAGGGGCACGCTGGTGGGTCTTCTGCTCTCATAACCCATGGAAGGTAAAGTACGTTGCTCTGACCTGCTGGATGTGTCTGGTACCTTTCTGCATTGAATGTGGATGTGATTTGAGCCAGTGTCGCTTCTCTGTTACCACGTACAATTCTGGCCAGATGCCGCTGGTCACAATCATTAAGCAACAGGAGTCAGTCACTGCGCTGTCCACGGTGGGTGGTAATGCCTTCCATGAGGTATTCCCGGTACACACGACACCGTAGATCGAGGAGTGTTGAATGTCTGTACAACTTCGGAAATTACATCCACTATCAGTTTGAACTGCGATAATCACGTCTCCTTGCCATGAGCAGCCTAGCCGGTGTTCAAACGGTCTCACGAGATGTCGGATTGCAACTGATGCAGGTCTGGGCATTTAGAAGATGTCAAAGTATTACCTTTACATACTGCTATCCCATGACTTTTGGCACTTCAGTGTACATACACATGGATAACAATAGTGGAAAATCTGTTGTTGAAGTCCCCTGATTTTCAGATAAATATTGCATTATACTGGAACATTTTTGGGGTCCTAAGACAATGTGCCCCGACATATTGAAAGGTTTAGCATTACAAGGTCAGAACGCAGTCAGTAGAGTCACGTAACTGTAGAGGTTTCCAGTTAAAAGATTTCCCTTTGTTGGACGTTTATGAAATGTTCATTATAAATCACGATTTCCGGATCTTAGCTGTGTAAGCAGTGTTCTCAATGCCTCTGTAGCACATTTTACTTATCATATTACACAGCGTTTGGTCTTATCTAAGACATTTATGTCATGTTACAATTTGGTCTGCACATGCTGTTCCTTTTGTGTTCTCTACTGTACAGTTAAATAATTTAACAGGTAAGATATAGTAGAATTTTCTCTTGTAGCTAAGGATTGCAGTTTAGATGCCGGCGGATGAAATACCGACACCAGAATCCCGGCGCCCACCAAAATGCTGACGCTGATATCCTGAAGGGGTTCCGGACACTGGCGCCGGCATCCCGAACCGCCGGACTGCCGAATGTCCAGGGCCGGGTACGTATGAGCTGCTTCCTGGGTTTTAGGATTAGGCACCAGCGGGGTATATTAGAATTAGGCATGGGGGGTTATGGGGGTGAGAGGGGAGGGATAGGGGACTTACCTGTCCGCGTCGAGATCCTGACCTGTCAGGCTTCTTCAGCTGCCGGTATTTCATACCCATTCCGTAGCTAATGTAGGTAGACTGTTTTTTTTTTTTTACATAAAGCACTGCGGCAGACTACAAGATACAGCTTGTTAATTACCTTTTGCCTTTGGTTTGTTTATTCAGAGTGGCATTAATGATAGATAATTCTGCACATTCTCCACAGTGTTATGTGGCTACCATGGCAATCACAGTCACATGGCATGTTATGTAGTAAGCAGAGAGGCTTCTGAATGTCCTTCTGAGCTCTGTTTTCACTGTGATATCCTAGCCCTCCTTCCCTGTGTACAGCTGACAAACCGTAGCTCGCTACTGCCAAAACTCTGGGCCTGCTGCCCAGTTGAATGTGGGCCTGTGTGAGTAGCGCAAAATTAGCAAATTCGTGCCTGCAAAAAAAGCAACATGTCTGCAAATTTGCCCACATCAAACAACTGCGCTTGCTTCACCTAAAGAGATGTGACACAGGAGGGGCGTACTAATGTATTCCGAGTACTGTAAGGGCATTTTGGCGTAACTGCAACAAAAGTAGACATGCTTGGGAAGTATACTCCTATCAGCAGCAGTTTCGAATGTGGGTGTCTGAGGGCTGGTGCAAATATACATTAGTCATGATGACATTCTGGCCCCTTCTGATTGGCTGATGGCAAATTAACTTCTGATGCTGATTGGTGTTTCCTATAGTGACCCCAAATATATTATGAGAGGCTTATTTTAATATTATTCTTAGCTTCATTCATAAGCGCTATATATATATATATATATATATATATATATATATATACTGTATTATATAAGGATTTTTGTATAAATTAAACATTTTTCCCTATCAAAACAAATGTAATAAAGACAAACAAAAAAAAAACCTTTCCTTATAACCTGGATGTGAGTAACTATGTGTAGGTACGCCTGGCATAAAGCTGGTTTATGCGCAGATTTTGAGCTTTCTTTTTCGACACATATGCAGTCAAACTCCACATTGGCCTGTCTGTGTTTTCTTAATGTCTTCTGCTTCACTGGCTCATTTTTTGACTGCTCATCCCCCAATCGGCCCCAATGTTTACCTTTCCAGATGCTAAACATTGCACTAAGATTAACCCTTCAACTGCACTGTGAGACACTTCTATAGACAGACTTTCTATGTTTAGGCTTGGATAATATACAACCAAAAGGAATGCATATAGCAACAATATACGAACAGTCAATCAGCAATACTACATACTTCCAGCAAGACGTAAACTATTTAAGACTTTTGAAAATAAATACACAAAATATAGAAAAAGAAAACAAATGTTTAGCATGTTGCTCGGTAAAGGCTGTGCAGTTTGGCCCATTGGAGTATTTGAATTGCAATTCACCTACCCGACACCTCATAAGCAAGCAATAAATGTGTAAAATTTGTATTCCTTATGGTTATGGCACCACAAGGGTTCTGTAACTGGCTAATTTGGTCACCGATGTACTTATGTTATTTAGTTGTCTAGGGGATTGAACATACAATGAAGTAACATAAGTACATCGGTGACTAAATTAGCCAGTTACATACAAGTTCACAAATTCACCTTTATACATCATGACAAACGGCGGTGTTGAGGGGTTGGGTATGAAATCCTTGGCTGTCAAGATGCCGCTGGTCAGAATACCGACAGTGGCATCCCGACACCCATAGGAACGAAAGGTAAGTGTTTTCCTAACCCCTACACTAACCCTTCCTCCCCGGTGCCTAACCCTAACCTCTCCACTTAGTGCCTAAGCCTAACCTCCCACTCCCCGCACCCTAAACCTAACACCCACTCCTCGGTGCCTAAACCTAACCTCCCCCCCTAGTGCATAAACTTAACCTCCCCGCACTCTGAACCTAACCGTCCCTCCCCTGTGCTGAATCTTAACAGTCCCCCTAGTGCCTAACCCTAATAGAGGCTGTACTTCAGTAGGACAGTGAAAAGTAAGTTACAGAAATCTAGTCGGACATAATAAGGGCGTTAATGAGAGTTTTTGTGTCCCTTAGGGTGAGAATGGCCTAATCCGGGAAGAATTACAGAGGTGGAAGCATCAGCATTAAGGGATAATATGGGGGGATGAAAGAGAGGATGCCAATCTAGCAGTGGATTTTAGGAGATACTGTCAACGGATAAGGAGTGGAGAAGGGGCCTTGGTGGAGGGAAAGGCAATGATTTCAAGTTCTGGATCATCCTAGAGGAGAAGGTCAAAAGACGCTAGTGACAATTTAGGTGTCATCAACATATAGGTGGTAATAGAGGCCAAAGAAGCTGATTAACTCACCAAGGGAAGGGGTGCAGAGGGAGAAGGACGCCAAGGACACAGCCTTGGGGGACATCGATGGGAAGGGGGAGTTGAAGGCAGGTGTCGAGAAATGAGAAGGGGTGGTTGGACATGTAAGCGTTTAACCATGAGAGGTTTTTTTTTTCACTGAGACAAATGGAATGGAGGACTTGTAGGAAGAGTGGGTGGTCCATGGTGTCAAATACTGCTGTGAGGTCAGGGAGGATAAGTATAGAGAAATTACCTTAAGATGTGGCAGCGAAGTCACTGGTGATCTTGGTGGAGTGGCAGCGAAGTCACTGGTGATCTTGGTGGAATGGAGATGGAAAGTCAAATTGGAGGAGGTCTAGTAGGGAGTGGGAGGAAAGGAAGGAGGTGAGGCGGTAAGTGACAACATGTTTTCTTGAGCTTTGTAGCATGGAGGCATAAAGCAGAGAGACAGAGAGAGAGAGAGGTGGTAGTTAGCGAGAAAGGGTTGAGGGAGAGTTTTCTAAAAATGGGGGAGACCTGAGCAGTGCATGTTTAAAGGATGGGGGTAGGCAGAGGGGAGGGATAAGTGTAAGAGGTGGGAGCAGGCGTCAGGAGGGAAGGACCAGAGGAGGTGAGAGAGTCAAGGGGGCAGGTGGAGGGAGGTGAGACGGACATAAACATCAACTTTAAAGATGGGGAGGGGGGGTTGAGACAAGGCTGGTAGGCCTGTGGGGGGTCAGGGGAGGGGAAAGTGTAGGCTGATGGGATATGTTGGAGTGAATGAAATCAATTTGGAGGTAAAGTGGGTGGCAAAATATTTTCTTACGTATCTCCAGCATTCGTCATGAATTCAAAGTTCTCCATAAGGATCAATTAAGCCTGATCTTTTGAGCTTAAGTAGCCTGTGAACTAGGGCTCCCATTGTCTTATCTCAGAGTGTTTATGATCACTCAATATTTGCTAGTATAATATGTCAGTGACTCCTCTGCTTAGTATCCATTTAATAGATCTGAAGGCCCATATCCAATGTTCTACTAGCTGTCCCTGTCTCCTCATTACGTGCTATGCGTGATGGCAGCACTGCAGTATTACGGTAGGGAGGGGAGAACAGATGTTGCGCACCCTGCATTGGTATCTGGCACTGTGGGGCCTGACTCAGAGATGGACGCAGTTCACACTGCTGCGGCGATGTGAAAATATGCTACCGCAGCTGGAGGAGTCTGAGGAGAAAGGACATACCCTGCCAGCATCAGCATCGGATCACCATCACGACCATTGGTTGCAATGGTTGCAGCATCGGCCATCTGAGAAAGCCAACAAGGCCACTCAGAATGGCCGTCTTACTTGCCTAGCCAGAGCCAGGATATCTGCGTTATTTTTACGCAGACCCTGGCCTCGGCACCCCACAGAAAACTGGGGCAACACGCAGGCTGGCACCACCCACTTCCAGTCCCCAAATGGCTCGGAGACGCTGTGAGTGAACTGGTATATGAAGGCCTGTCCCTGCGCAGTTCTCCCGCCATCGGTGATGTAGGCCAACCATCGGGTTTGCGTACACCTCTGAATGTGACCCCTGTGTCCTGAACTGAATAGCATGGATACTACCGTGTTTCCCCGATAATAAGACAGTGTCTTATTTTTTTTTGGTTCCAAAAAACACCATAGGGCTTATTTTCGGGGTAGGTCTTATTTTAACTAACATTGACAGCAGTGACCCTTATGCAGGCCCCCCTGTAGCAGTGCCCCTTATGCAGGCCCCCTGTAGCAGTGCCCCTTATGCAGGCCCCCCTGTAGCAGTGCCCCTTATGCAGGCCCCCCTGTAGCAGTGCCCCTTATGCAGGCCCCCCCCCGTAGCAGTGCCCTTATGCAGCCTCCCTTGTGTAGCAGTGCCCCTTATGCAGACCCCCCCCCCTGTAGCAGTGCCCCTTATGCAGCCTCCCTTGTGTAGCAGTGCCCCTTATGCAGGCCCCCCCCTGTAGCAGTGTCCTTTATGCAGGCCCCCCCTGTAGCAGTGTCCTTTATGCAGGCCCCCCCTGTAGCAGTGCCCCTTATGCAGGCCCCCCCCTGTAGCAGTGCCCCTTATGCAGCCCCCCCCCTGTAGCAGTGCCCCTTATGCAGGCCCCCCCTGTAGCAGTGCCCTTATGCAGCCTCCCTTGTGTAGCAGTGCCCTTATGCAGACCCAGGGCCGCAACTAGGGGGGGGCTGGAGGTGCACGTGCACCGGGTGAGCCGCTGTACCTGGTGCCAGTGACCTCCAGCCCGGCGCTGCAGAGAGGCTCCAAGCCGGACGTCCGCTGGTAATATTTATTACCAGCGGGCGCCCGGCTCCTTCTCTGCAGCGACGCGGTGTAGCCGGAGCCGGAGGCTGGAGTTCTCTCCCGAACTCCAGCTTCCGGCTCTCCCCATGGGCACTATGGGGGAGATGTCATGACATCTCCCCCATAGTTCCAAGGAGCAGCCGGCGGACCGGACGCGACGCTGGATGCAGGAGCGGGGTTCAAGGTAAGTATTTTTTTTTTTTAATAAGCTGCACTACAGGGGCATTATTATGGGGGCAGGGGCATTACCACAGGGGCATTACTATGGGGGCATAGGCAATAAGGGGCATTAATAATGGGGCATGAGCACTACAGGGGCATTACTATTGGGGCATGGGCACTACAGGGGCATTACCACAGGGGCATTACTGTGGGGGCATGAGCACTACAGGGGCATTACTGTAAGGGCACTACAGGGATATTACTATGGGGGCATGGGCAATACAGGGGCATTACTATGAGAGCATGGGCACTACAGGGGTATTACTATGAAAGCATGGGTACTACAGGGGCATTAATATGGGAGCATGGGCACTACAGGGGCATTACTGTATGGTGGGCACTACAGGGGCATTACTACATTACTATGGGGGTATTAACATATGGGCATTACTATGGGGGCATTACAATATGGGCACTACTGCAGGGGGAATTACATGGGGGGCGCCAAATTACTGTCTTGCCCCTGGTGACAAAAATCCTAGTTTCAGCCCTGTGCAGACCCCCCCCCTGTAGCAGTGCCCCTTATGCAGCCTCCCTTGTGTAGCAGTGCCCCTTATGCAGCCCCCCCCCTGTAGCAGTGTCCTTTATGCAGGCCCCCTTATTGCAGTGCAAGTATGGTACTTACCTGAGTCACCGCCGTCCGGGATGTCCCTCTCACTTGCGCGCTGACTGGATCTAATATGATCCAGCAGGCGCGGCCGCACAGGATCCTCAGCGCGCGGGTGACGTCATGACGTCACCCGCGCACTGCATGACTGGGAACGCTGGTCTCTGCAGCGTTCCCAGCTCAAAAAGAAAAAAAGGTAGGTCTTATTTTCGGGGTAGGGCTTATTTTAGACCGGGCTACAAAAGTAAGGGTAGGGCTTAGTTTCAGGGGAAACACGGTAGTAAGATATTACTCTCTAAAGAGTGGGTAGGGGGGGGGGGGAAATAAGCCTATTTTTAGGGAGAGTCGCCCTTTAAAATGCCAGTCCCTTGTGTAACTAAAGTGATTCATGACAATGACATGCTTCATGGAAAAAAAAAAATTCTTTCTAAAAATGTTACCTGTATTTACATTTGGTATATTTAGAATCCAACAAGTCAGCATTTTGTGCTTTTACGCCAAACAAAAGTGAAGGAGAAACCTTAAAGTTTTGTAGAAAAACAACCTGATGTAATTGTAACTCAAAGTCCAGAAGCAGACACAGGTCACATGACCACTCCTGCAGAGAACAAACTCAATGACGCCTTTACCAACCCCCCTCCCTCCGCACATACACACCCAGTGATTGCAACAGGAAGGGACACGTAGTAGTGAGCGAAACCACAAACACATACACACACCCAGGAGACAAAATAAAAACACATACAAATACACAGCTAGGAGACATATGGCAGCTTGTGTACAAACACGCTTAGAAAACAAAAGTAGCACTCGTGATACCGTGCAGGATTTTAGATACCACATCGATCACGTCAATTTGCACACGTGAAATAAAACATGTTGCAAGGCTGACGTTGACATGTTTACTGCATACTTGCCTACTTTTTGGGCCTCTCCACTGGGAGATGGAGGTCAAAGGGGCACATGAGGGGGGAAGTGATGTCGCGATTCGCCTCAATGAGATTCCGATGTGTCAGGCAAAACTTCCCAAAATTTGAGAGAGTAAGTAAGTATGGAATACTGTATATCTGCCGGTGCAACGTGCGTGTATTGCAAACTTTTGTATACCTAGCTCATATATGTCTGCATTTACATGGCTGATGCAATAACCACGCCAGGGAGACAACACGTATACAAACACAGTTCCCGTTTCTGAGTCACGCACCAGCCCGATATGCTGGCAGTTGGCCGATGTATTAAGTAATGCGCCCGTGACGTCCTGGGCATGAATCGAGACGCAGAACGAATCTGGATGCAGGGAGTATTGATTTTATTGGAGAGTTCCTGGGAAGTAACAGGGGGACGGTTAGGCAGACCTCGGGCGTGTCGCCGACAGCAGCTGCGTCTAACCGCTCACGCGGTACGACGTGTCCAGTAGGAGAAACCGCATCTGCCTGGTGCAAGTCTCGATGGTGCGTCTAAAGACACATCCAGGCAGATATACAGGGGCACAAGGCGCTGCGTGTGGGCATCTTAGTTTTAAATAAATCATCCGCGACATAAACAGTGCGAGATAAAGGCGTAGACGTGGCAGTGTCAAAAACATCTGCATAGACAAACACGCACACTTTTTTTTTTTCTTCCTACCCTTGGAATGGCATCTTTTCTACTTGGGAGTGTGGCCCTGTACTGTGACATCATAGCCTGGCACCAGGCTCTCAGCCCATTACCAATATGAAGGAGCATCAGTTAGCAACTGCATAGGTAACAATCTGCCGGCTGATGTTCCGCCCCTATTGACCTGGAGCCCTATGCGAACGCCTACGTTCGTCTAGTGGGATTGCTCGCCTTGCCCGTCACATTTACAGAACGGTCTCTCTTTTGTGGGCTGCACCCATTCCAAGCTTATCAATTCACCAGGACCTAGTGACTTCACTGAGGCATGAGGCACTCTGGGCCTGATTCAGACCCGCTCGCGAGTGCCGAGCGCTCGCAAGCGTGTCTGTGAAGCTCTAGTGCGCATGCGCACGACGGAGGGAGCTCCGTCGTGCGCATACGCGAGAACCAGATAGCGACAGCCAAGCTGTCGCTCCGGGTCTCGCACCAAAGGGGGCGTGCTGTCGATGTTGAGTGACCATCGCGACCATCATCATGGACGCTCGCGTAAGCTGTGGGTAGTAACCCACAGCTATGTGAGCGTCCAGGAGGACGCTCCAAAAAACCCCCCAAAAAACGCCCTGATGCAGAGCGGGCGCTCGTTCAGAGCGTCCGGCTTTGAATCAGGCCCACTGTTCCCAGTGATTAGTGCTTTCTCATAAAGCTACGTTCATTATAGATATGCATCTCAACTCTGAGTACCCTAATGAGTATTCATTAAATATAGTGCACCTTATAACGGAGCGCCATGTTCATTTTCGGTATGTTATACACTTACGTATGAAAAATGTTTGCTATAGTTTGCCTTACACAATTCACCAATATAGTTTCCCCCTTGGCGCTACCAAAAAGACAAACTCAGAGTCTCTTACTCTAGACACTCCATATATAGGCCAAGATCTTAGACCCCACGAAAGTCCTCCGACAGATTCACTTGTTTCTTCTTATTTAATTCATATGTTGTGATCAAATTCCTTTGTGTTGAGTAATAATCTTTAGCTATCAGGAACATTTAAGCAAGCAGATTTGTTTCCATACGCTTGACCAGAATTTTAAAAAGCAACATTTCTTGCTTCATTTTTTTTTCCTTGCACAGAAATGCCAAGTAACTATTTGTTGATGAGGATTTTTCCCACATGAAATCACCTGATCAAAGGAAACTCTAGCTCTGACAGACTCAGCTGAGCACCTTGCTGCTCTCAGTGTGCTGTGCAGAAATAAATAAGAAGAAACATGTGAATCTGTCGGAGGACTTTCGTGGGGTCTAAGATCTTGGCCCATATATGGAGTGTCTAGAGTAAGAGACTTTGGAAAGGAACACCTTTCTTTATATAGTTTGCCTTACGGCACGCTTCGCAGGACAATAATGCGGCTGGTCTTTTTGACACTTGGAGAGTCCATTACCACCCGTCCTCAAGAGATTACACACTCTATTCGCCCCGCACGACTCCTACTCTAGGATAGACATGGTATTGGGTTGCAGTGGGATATTGAAAACGCTAGTCAAAGTAGATAACGTCCCCATTGTGTGGTCAGACCACTCCATGGTTGTAGTTACCATAGACCACAGGTTCTTAAACTCGGTCCTCAGGACCCCACACAGTGCATGTTTTGCAGGTCTGCTCACAATCACAAATGTAATAATTAGCTTCACCTGTGGATCTTTCAAAATGTGTCAGTGAATAATGAGTACACCTGTGCACGTGCTGGGTGACCTGGAAAACGTGACCTGTGTGGGGTCCTGGGGACCGAATTTGAGAACCACTGCCATAGACCCATTGTAGTCGGGGTCACCCCTCGTGGAGACTAAATGAGCCTCTCTTTCGTATTCCTCAGTTTGAAGACTACCTTCGAACCCACATTAAGGAATATGTTGACCTTAATGTCAACCAAGAAGTCCCTTACCCCACGATATGGGGAGGCACACAAGGCTGTTATTAGGGGAGTGGTAATTAAATATGCTACGCACAGAAAAAAGCAACAGTCTAAAAGAATTGTTGACTTAACTTCACAACTAGAACAGCTGGAACGCTCCCATAAACAATCCCACTCCCCATCAGTGCTCAGGCAACTGCAGAATGTCAGAGGTGAACTTCAGTCTGTATTGGCTGAACAGACAGAGAAGTCACTAAGGTGGGAAAATCAAAAATTTTATGAAAAAAGCAACAAATCTGAAACTCTGCTTGCATCGCAGTTGAGGGCTAAAAAGGCTTCTCAAACTATAGCAGCCCTTCGAGGCCATCAAGGTGCGTATTACCTATGATCCTGTAGCTATTAACCGCTCTTTCTACGATTATTATAGAGCCCTTTATAATCTTGATTGTCCGCACCGAACATCGCTACCTCCCTCTTTGGTCGCGCAAGAGTACCTGGAGTCATGCAGACTTCCCAAACTTTCTGACTCTACCATAACAGAATTGAATTTGCCCCTGTCACTGGGAAAGAGTTGGAATTAGCCCAGAAATCAGAGAAACCAGCTAATGCTCCAGGCCCGGATGGCTTGCCTTCAGCTTACTACAAAACCTTCTCTGCATTGTTGTCCCCTCCCCTGGTTTCAGTATATAATAGGATTTTGGAGGGGGAACAATTTCACACTGACTCTCTTAAATCTGTTATTATAGTACTTCCCAAACCACAAAAAGACCCCACTTGTCAGACTAACTATAGGCCGATCTCCTTGTTAAACGCCGACATTAAGCTGTTCGTGAAGGTTCTGGCTAATAGGCTGAACTTATATTTATTGCAGTTGATCGATGCCGACCATGTCGGTTCTGTCCCTTATACTGGGTACACACTGGCCGATCAATTGATCGGGCCAACATATCGTGCCCCCGTCGGCCAGTGTGTACAGACGATATGTCTGCGAACAACGTCGTTCGCAGACATATCGCATTGGCTGTGCTACACAGTCAATGAACAGATATATCTGCAGACATATCTGTCCATCGGCAAGTGTGTATGGGCGATCAGCTGATCACCCGTACACAGGTGCGCCGAGAGAGGGGAGAGCAGGTACTAATTACCTGGGTCCGGCACCGCTCCCCCTCCCTCTTAGGTCACAGCAGCCCAGCACACGCTGCTCTGTGCTGGGCTGCACTGGGAGACTGCCTGAGGCTGCTAAAGCAGCAGCCAGAGCAGTCTCCTATGCCAAAGGGGGGGGAGCGATCACGCTGATCGCGCACCCCATTGGCTGTGCGCCGGGCTGCCCCCTCCCCAGCACCGCAAATTATTTTTTTCTTACTTTTGTTAAGGGGGCATGGCCACACCTTCCGCGATTAGGCCATGCCCCCTATCCGACCCCAGTCTGGCCCAACCCACTGCAGCATGCATATGATGGTCGTTCAGTGTGTATGAACGACCATCATCTGCAGATCACTCGATCTGCAGATATATCGCTATAGCGTGTACCCACCTTAAGAGAGAGGCCTTGGTCAATACCAGGCAGATGATTAACCTAATCTCCTATATTAATAAATGTAAGATACCAGCTGTGTTGTTATCACTCGATGCAGAAAAGGTCTTTGATAGGCTATCTTGGCCTTTCATGTTTCAGGCCTTGCAGACTTATGGCTTTTGTGGCAGCTTTTTGTCGGCTATCAAGGCTCTATATCATAATCCATCGGCCATAGTTTCGACTAATGGCCTTTCCTCAACATTTATTTACTTTGGGTAATGGTACGAGACAGGGATTGCCCTCTTTCGCCTTTGCTTTATGCCTTGAGCATAGAACCTGTTGCGGCCAAAATTCGGGACAATCCTGATATCCAGGCGAGTGTCAGTCAGAGTCGCAATACAAAATATCTCTGTTCGCAGATGATCTATTGCTAACCATGACATCACCCATGACTTTGCTTCCTAATTTACAGTCTGAATTAAGCGCTTACAGTGTTTGCTCAGGGTATAAAGTAAATAGCACTAAATCGGAAGCTTTGGCGTTCAACCTCCCTCCCCAAATACAGAAGCTTCTAGAGATCAATTTTGAATACACCTGGTCAAATATTTAGGGATTACCATTACTAAGATGTACGAGCACCTATTTCAGGCTAATTATACCCCTCTACTTCAATCGATTAAAAAGGATATATCCAGATGGGCTCCCATATGCATTTCGTGGACAGGTTGCGTTAACACAGTTAAGATGAATGTTCTTCCCAGGTTATTATTAAAAACAATCCCAATTGTGGTACCGTCCTCTTAAATGGGTATTACTCGAAAATGATTCGGTGGGCACCCACTTGGTTAGTTTCCTTCCATGGCTTCCCCCTAATAGGAGACCAGCCTCGGATCGGGAAGTTCCCTGCGTAAGGGCTGTCCTGCAAATATGGGACAAACTAAATATACATTTAAAAATGGCACCCCACTGAACCCTTTATGGCACGCCATCCTCATTTCCCACTGGGGTGCATGTACTCATGCATATTCAGGGCCATTTTGCCCCCCAAAATTGTATCTATTTAGTTATTTATTTATTAACAGTTTCTTATATAGCGCAGCATATTCCGTTGGGCTTTACAATTGGAAACATTTATAGAACAAAACAGGGTAATAACAGACAGACATAGAGGTAAGAGGGCCCTGCTTGCAAGCTTACAATCTATAGGGAAATAGGCATTGATACACAAGAATAGGTGCTATATATTGCAATTTGGTCCAGCCAGAATGCAGAGTTTCTTAGTTGGCTGCATGATCCTGTCACACGGGAATGTTGGTCAAATGTCAGGAGTATGTGAAAAAGACAATGTGTGAGGTTATGTGTGGACTATGAGAGGGGATGTAATAAGACATGGAAGCTATGAAGGTTATGTGGTCAGTTCTGGAATCTGATAAGCTTGTCTGAAGAGGTGAATTTTTAGGGAATGCATGAAGGATTGAAGACTAGAGATAAGTCTTATTGTGCGTGGTAAGGCATTCCATAGAGTGGGTGCAGCCCGAAGAAAGACCTGTAACCGTAAATGGGAGCAAGTAATGCATGGGGATGAGAGACGCTGATCTTGTGCTGAGCGTAGAGGTCTGGTTGGGAGATATTTTGAGATGTATGTTGGTGTGGTTTGGTTAATGGCCTTATGTGTAAGTAACAGTATTTTGTATTGAATACGGTAGAAAACCGGCAACCAATGGAGGGACTGACAGAGCAGGGCAGCAGACGATGAAACTTTGGCAAGGAAGATAAGCCTCGCAGCTGCATTCAGAATGGATTGTAATGGCGATAGTCTGTTTTTGGGAAGACCAGTAAGGAGACTATTGCAATAGTCAATGTGGGAAATAATGAGTGCATGGATTAGTTTTTGCAGTGTCTTGTGTGAGATATGGTCGAATTTTGGATATGTTTTTTAGATGTATGTAACATGATTTTGAGACAAATTGAATGTGGGGAACAAAGGACAGTTCAGAGTCAAGGATGACACCAAGGCAGCGAGCTTGTGGGGCGGGGTGGATTGTTGAGTTATCAACAGTGATAAAGAGATCAGGTTGGTAACTGTTATTGGCCGGTGGAAATATAATTAATTCTGTTTTAGAAATATTAAGTTTCAGGTGGCGAGATGAAATCCAAGATGAAATGGCAGAAATACATTCAGTGACACGGACCAATACAGATGGACATAAATCTGGAGAGGATAGGTAGATTTGAGTATCATCCGCATACAGATGGTACTGAAATCCAAAAGGGTGGATTAGTTTTCCAAGTGAGGTGGCATAGATTGAGAATAGCAAAGGACCTAGACAGAGCTTTGTGTTACTCCAACTGATAAAGGTAGCGAAGAGGAAGCAGAATCCGTAAAAAAAGAACAAAAAAAGAGCGATCAGATAGGTAGGAAGAGAACCAAGAAAGAGCTGCGTCCTTAAGACCTAGGGATTGTAATGTT
Source organism: Taudactylus pleione (assembly GCA_031769625.1). Taxonomy (NCBI): domain Eukaryota; kingdom Metazoa; phylum Chordata; class Amphibia; order Anura; family Myobatrachidae; genus Taudactylus; species Taudactylus pleione. The sequence goes on from JAUIMM010000198.1 coordinate 184,003, forward strand.
TGTATGAGAAGAAAGTGGTCAACAGTGTCAAAAGCAGCAGAGAGATCTAGAAGAATTAGGAGTAAGTAATGGCCTTTAGCCTTGGCAGTGACCCGATCATTTACTACCTCAGTCAGTGCTGTCTCTGTGGAGTGCTGGGAACGAAAGCCAGACTGAAGTGGGTCCAATAAGTTGTGGGTGTTAAGAAAGTGTGTGAGGCGAGTGTAGACAAGTCTCTCCAGTAGCTTAGAGGGGCATGGGAGCTGGGAGGTAGGACGTTAATTTGAGAGAGTGTTAGGGTCAGAATTTTTTTTTTTCAGAATGGGAGTAATCACTGCATGCTTAAACAGTGATGGAAAGTTGCCAAGAGAGAGAGAGAGAGATAACAGATTTTAGTTAGGGTTGGGATGAGCACAGGAGACAGAGCTTTACTGATTTGTGAGGGTATAGGATCTAGAGGAGAGTAATAGAGTAGGAGGATGAAAAGAGTGTAGATACTTCATCTTCGTTTGTGAGGTCAAATGAAGAGAATCTGCCAGAGGGTTCAGGTAGGGAATTGACCAGGTCACTAGCTAAGGAAGAACATACCATTTCATTTCGGATATTATCAATCTTGTCCTTAAAATAGGAAGAAAGATCATGTACAGTAGATAGTAGTAGATAGTAGCAGGTGGCTTGGGTTAGGGAGGGGTAAGAAGCAGTTTAAATGTATTAAAAAGTTGCTTGGGGTTAGAGGCTTGAGCAGAGATAAGAGATTGGAAATATGTTTGTCTGGCAGTGTCCAGAGCGGTACAATAAGAGTTGTAGATAGTCTTATATGTGAGGAAGTCACATTTGAGTACGAGACTTTCACCACTGATGTTCTACTTTACGTGAGAGTTTTTGTAGATGTCTTGTTAAGTTAGAATGCCACGGTTGACGTCTAAGTCTACGTGGTGTGTGATGGGTAGCTGGAGCTACTTCATAGAGGGCTTTTTCTAGAATCTGATTTAGGTGTGATGTAGCAGTCTCAGGAAAAGTGAATGTAGAAATTGGTGAGAGTCATTGTTGTAGAGGTAGATAGTTGTTGAAAGTTAATAGCATTAATATTTCTGCAGGTTTTTTTATGAGGTTTGGTTGATTTCACTGACATTGAGGTTGATGTAATGGAGGAGAGTGTGCAGGTGATAAGGTTGTGATCTGAGAGAGGGAAAGGAGCATTAGTGAAATCAGAAACTGAGCATAGTCTGGTAAATACAAGATCAAGGCAGTGGCCCTCCTTATTAGTAGAGGAGTCAGCCCATTGGGAGAGGCCAAGAGAGGAGGTTAAAGAGAGTAGTTTGGAGGCATGAGGAGATTGTGGACTGTCAATGGGGATATTGAAATCACCCATAATGATGGTGGACATGTCTGAGGATAGGAAGTGAGGGAGTCATGCTGAAAAATGTTCCAGAAATTGTTGAGGTGGCCCAGGTGGGCGATAGATAGCAGCAACTCGCAGACAGAAAGGGGTGAAAGTCCTGATAGAATGTACTTCAAATTATGTAAATGTGAGTGAAGGTACCCGTGGGAGAACTGTGAATGTGAAAGATTGGGAGAGTAATATTCCTACCCCACCTCCTTTACAATTACCAGGCCTGGAGGTTTGTGAGAAGTGTAGGTCACCATGTGAAAGTGCAGCAGGGGAGACAGTGTCTGATTGTGTGAGCCATGTTTCTGTTATTGCCAGAAGGTTGAGGTTAGTTGACATAAAGAGGTCATGGATGGATGTTAGTTTGTTGCAGACAGAGCGTGCATTCCATAAGGCACATTTTAGTGACTTGGAGGGTGAAGGAAGGCACGCAATGTTTATGAGGTTAGCTGGATTTATAGTTCGCTGTGGGTGTGGCATGTGGGTCGGCACTGGATTTGATGATATGTCCCCAGCTAATAGAAGCAACAGGAGAGAGATATAAATATATTTGTGGGATTTGTCTGAATGATTTTTATGGCGAGAGGTTGTGGATGTTATTGTCAACGTGTATAGATAATTTAAAAGCTCATGTGTGTTTGTAAGAGGAGAGAAAAGTAATGAGGCATCAATATGTACAGAAGGATGGGCTGCAGGGAGAGTAAAGGATGTAGTAGTTTTAGAGATGATTCCATGGAGTGAGATCACTAATAGAAGTTTTTGATACATTTTATCAAAACATTCTAAAATATACAACACACAAACTACTCTTAAAGAATGACATTGGCATTACCTTGTCGTAGAAGTTGTTCAATGTTTGTTCAACTGTTTTATAACTGTTATAAAAATGACACTTTGTGTTATAACACACTTAGGGGTAAATTTACTAAAGTGAGAGTTTTTAGAAGTGAGTTTTAAAAGTGATGTTGCCCATAATAACCAATCAGATTCTACTTAACATTTATCTAGCACCTTCTAGAAGATAATAGTTAGAATCTGATTGGTTGCTATGGGCAACATCACTTTTAAAACGCAATTCTAATATCTCTCACTTTAGTAAATTTACCCCTTAGTGCTTATAATCCAAGGCTGCCTCTAGACTGGTTCTGATTTAAAAAAAACATGGTCTGTCTTCTAACTTTCAATTTGCAGATTTGTAGTTTTATTCGCTCACTCAGTAAACCCCATAAAATGCGACAACCTACTGCATTTGAGCATAGATGTATCTACAACCCTGTAATAAAAAATGTGGACAATTCCTGATTCACAATATAGCAGCCTAGGGTGGATACTCTAATTGAGGTTTCCCTGACCTCCAAACATCATTGACAAAATAGGAAAAAAGAGTAATCCTCCTTCCGGTGCTTTACTTTACATGCTGCGGCATGTGTATATGCTGTAGGGAGGTTAAAAATGTGGATGGATTGAATACAATAGACGATTTAGCAAATAACGATAGAAAATGTACGATTAATGATTTCATCACTTGTAACGTCAGGAGTGTTATTTACACAATCCAATGTACTTGCAACTTATTTTATATTGGCAGGACCCCCAGACCCCTGAAGGTGCGTATGGGGGAGCACATCAGGAATATAAAAAAGGGTCTGGAGAACCATGCGTTGTCGTTACATTTTAAAAAACGTACATAAACTGTTCCACATCGGGTATTAAATGTTTTGCTGGTATTAAATTGGTAAAAGGTAATTGGCAATGCAATGAACTCGTGGGCCAATTAGCTAGATGCAAGATGAAATGCATTTATGGTTTTAGTACCCTTATACCTGGGGGATTGAACTCTGAATTTGAGATGAAATGGTTTTTATGAACATAATTTTTTTTATCTTGCTTTTACTTATTGCTTGTTTTTATTTTATTTTTGTTTGTCCCCATGCTGTCTTGTTTATATGCTTATTTATACATGCACTATGGCATTTATAAACTTAATGCACTGTTAGAATACATTGCTATTACAATGAATACTGTTTTTATTTTTATTATTTGTCATTTTTCATGAATAATGAATACTGTTTATTATTTTGTAGTTTTTTTATGGATCATACTACGATTCTGGAACTACAGTTATATGAAGTATAGAACTTCGGCTGTACTCCTATGTGTTCAAAGGAATTATGCGAACAGAAGAATTACCTGGGTGTTAAAAAAAATGTCACCCGACCTGTCCATCTATATACTTACATTGAAGTTGGAAGATCTCCGTGAAAATATAAGGAATTGTCAAAATCCGCCATCTTGAATAGATCCGTTCTGACCCTAAATGAAGAATGCGTTACGAACGGTTGTCATGGCAATGAAATGACCATATCAAAGACATTATTTGTAACCAACAGGAGGGAAGATTCCGAAACACGTGACAATGACACTGGTCATGTGATACATTGGTCACATGACACGGAGGTCCAGCTCTAAAACAGTTTTCAACGGATACAGTGTTTGTATACAAGCGGAGATAATTCCAAATAAAAATAATGATGGAATTCCTTTGAATACTGTATGTAACTATACGGGGATTGATTTAAACGAATCAGCGATATCAGTGGTTGTGAGGTTTACATATATATGTATCCTAGCAACCCTAGATGGCTTGATCATGTTCCTAGGTAATGTGGAATACTATTGGACAAAACATTTGGAGACAGGTGCAGGTGATTTTATTGATGCATGTACAGTAACATTTGGATTGGTGGGTGGGGGTATTTAAGGATCATTAGTTCACAAGAGGAGTCACTTGCCTATTCAGCCTTGAAAAATACCCAAGTACGGGTAGAACCACGTTGGCGTGGTAAAGTGTCTTTTTAGGAAGGATGGTACAAGGCAGAGATCACGAATTGATAGGGAGCCCTGGGACTCCAATACCATTCGTCTTTCCATCTTGCTACTCAGAATTTGTAACTTGGATGTTACTTATAGTTCTAAAAGCCCTGCCGGTAATTTGTCTCCATTTCAATGACAGGATTGCTGCTTTTATGTTCATTTGTACATTTTAACTGTTATTATGCCTCATTAAATATTATTACGCTATATATAGTATTACACTATATCGGATTTATCTGCATCCATGAGAGAAAAATTACCTGTGCTGATGAAGGTGTACTATGTGAATCAATCCATTTGGATGAAAGGACTCATATGACTTTATAAAGGAACGTAATTGTATTCACTTTACATATGGTCTGTTAAGTTAGTAAGCGCCAGAGGGAGGATTACTCTTTTTCCTTTTGTCAGTATCTACAACCCCGGTTGCAAGGGATCCATATCAATCTTGTTCTCGTTGTTAACCCCCTCACCCCCTGAATTTAGGGAACCCTTTGAGCAGACCTGGGAACAAGATCTGGGGATTAGCTTGGAGGACGAGGATTGGGCAGACATCAGGTAATGGGTGGCTAAGTCCTCCATTAATACCAATATTAAAGAAAATTCCTTCAAAGTTTATTCTCGCTGGTACATGGTTCCTGCAAAACTGCATCAGATTTTCCCAGGGTCTTCGGATCTGTGCTGGAGGCAGTGTAGCCAAGTTGGTTCCTACTTGCATGTGTGGTTGAATTGTCCCCTGATATCGAGAACTGGGATGAAATTACATCGGAATACATACGAATTACGAACTTGTGTCCGGCGGTTCAAATCCCGGCAGCGGCAGGCCGACACGGCTGAAAATCCCGATCGTCCGCAGGTAAGTATGAACTAACTTAACCTAACCCCCTTAACCCTCTTTAGGGGTGCCTAACCCTAACCCCCATTTCCCACCGCCTAAACCTAAGTCTCCCTCCCCCTAGCCTAACCCTAACCTCCCGGGGGGTGCCTAACCCTAAGTCTCCATCCAACTAGCCTAACCCTAAGTCCCCCCTGGGAGCCCTAAACCTAACACCCCCCCCCCCTCCCCCCGCAGCTGTCGGCAGCGGCTCCCGGCATCACTTCGATCGGGATGCCAGGCGCCGGTAAAATGACAGGCGTCTAAAATTAGACGCCTGTCATTTAACTCTCACCAGGATGAAGCAGTTGGGAATCCGGCTGTCGGGCTTACATGCGCCGGCTTCCCGATTGCATACCAATTACATCTTTAGTGTCCAGAGTGCTCGGTGTTTCCCCCCTAGAGACCCTCTAAATATGCTTTTATATAAACCCAATAGCTCCCTTACTAAACCTCAAAACAAACTCTGTGGCCATATTTATAATGCGCTCAAACTACTGATTGCTACAAACTGGAAACAAATTGAGGCTCCGGCAATGACAGTATTATTGAACAAAGTATGGTATTTAGCCTCCATGGAATATAATCACTGCACTCCTCCATGATACTGTGATAAAGTTCCATGCTACCTGGGACTCTTGGTATTCTGCATTCCATAGACAATTACCCGGAATGGAATTAAACTTTTTTTTTTCTCTTTCTTTCCTTTCTGTACTCTTCTTTTTCTTGTTAAAAATTAATAGTTGTGTATTCACAGTGATATATATGTGATATATTGGATATAATATTTGGTTTGAACTTATTTATACACTATCGTGTGGGTTAACTTTCGTGTTGTATCCTATATCAACTATTACAAAGAAATATATATATATATATATATATATATATATAAAAAGTTTGCTATATTTTTTTTAGTTTAAATTTTATATTGCTTTTATTTAGGTATAATTTTGATTTGATAGCATCTCCCTTTTGTTTTAGTTAAATTGTTTTGCAACTAGAGAGGCGCGAGGGAAAGGGCGCTAGTAATTATGTAAAGTGAAAACCATCGTCCTAATTTACGAAGAGTACTTGATGCAGGTTTTGCACCAGTGCACCTGGAGGGTCCTTCGAGGACGCAAGGTGGCAGATTCAGAGTTGGCTGCGTCTACTAGCAGTCACCCTTATGCAAATGTTGCAACAAAGTCCTTCCCTGGTGTACATCCGTGCGTATGAATGTGCAAGGACTGGGAGGCCCACATTCAGCCTCCATATGCACTGCAGATGCCACCATCGGTCGGACCATCGAAACTTGCACCAGCCCAATGGCAGGTGCAGTTTCTCTGTCTTGAGTACGGCCTCCTAGGTGATCGGTTGAGCGCATGTGTATGTGACCACTTTCACCGACAAGCCCACAACACTCCCATAACACAAGACAGACCATCTCGGTGCGTGCGCTAAGCCACTCCAACGCAGGCTTGCCTACCCTTACGATTTGGCCGGGAGCCTCCCGAATATCGGGTGCCGCTCCCGGCCCCCCGAAAAGGCAGGCAAGCCTCCCGACCTCCCCCCAGAATACACTAGAAATCCCCGCAGCAAGGGGGGGGCTGTGATGTGATTCGCGCTGAATCGAGTCATCGTGGCCCTGCCCCCTGCTTCACAGTGCCGAAAATAATGGCATTGTGAAGAGGGGGCGGGGCCACAATGACGTGATCACGCGGCTCCGCCCCCAATGTGTCCCAGCTGTCCGGCCACGCCCCCTGATGTTAGCCGACAATCAGCTCCCACCCGGAAGGAGGGAGACGATTGTCAGCAAGTATGCTCCAACGTGTGACCGCCCAGGAAGCCCACTACATTGTCCATTCAGTCCTCCATACGTGCGTCTGAAATTGCAACTGTGACTTTGCACGGACACAATCGGAATGCATGCACGGTACCGTGGTGCCTCCACATCCGAATCAAGCTTAAGACGTACACCTACTCTTTGCTCTTGTGCGGCAGAGGCAGAGATGGAAATATCTCTACCGTGCGATATGTATCTATTTATGACATTGTTCAGCAAAGAGATGCAAAAACCCTCAAAACCTAAGATGCAAATTTTACTGGTGTCCATTAGAAAAACTCGTTACGGGATTACTAATAACAGTCCTTGTGGCAAGAAAAAAAAAAAAAATAGGAGCTTCCCACTCCAGCTCCTGAAGATGCATAGGCGGCAGGGTGGTCTGGCTACATGAAACGCGTAGCAGATGAAGTCAGGGAACAATTTTGTTTTATTCAGAATTGTTTTTTTCAAAAAAAAATTTTTTCTTTCGATTATTGTTTTTTTTTAATAGTTTTATTACTGTTTTTTTTTTTTTTTTTTTTTTTTTTAAGACGGACTTTTAAGCTTTGCACGTTTGTTTAATCAATGCTCTGCTATTTCTACTATTGAATTTATCTTGCCATTATCTATTACACACTTTAAGCTTGCTGAGGCCAAGTGCGTAGTTTTATCTTGTGGTTTTTAACCATTATTATACTTCCTTATATTTGGGAGAAGGAGGGACATTGCGTGCGTGACAAAAGCGTGCACGAAAAGTGGGCATGACCACACAGCATGCTGCCGCCATACAGCATTTGGAAGCGTGGCTGCTCGTCACGCCCCATTCCGTCTCATGCTGAGCGTATCCCCTGACCCCAGCCCCTCTCTGCAGGGTTTGGATGCACAATGCAGAGCACCAGTGAGAGAGTCTCCTCCCAGCCCTTCCCCCCCGGGTGGGATGGTGTGACAGTGCCCGAAAAGTGGGACAGTCCTGACAAAATTCGGATGGTTGGGAAGTATGCATTATATAGAGTACACTATAAACGGTTTATTGAATATGTAATAACTGTTATTTATATAGCACACAAATATTAGGCAGCGCTTTACAGAGAATATTTCAGTCATTCAAATCAGTCCCCTGGATTCATATCTGATGAGGACCACAAAGGAAAGAAATTCCTTGTACAGTTCCTAAAGTGAGGCGTAGACGGGAACCACTGATGGTAGTGGGGATTTCACTTTAGGAGTATTTTATAGGAGGGATGAGTGCAATAATTACCAACTGCCTAAAATAATTATTCCTGTACATTACACACTATGTATTTCTTGTATGTTCAAGACTGAGTGGTCTGCTTAGTTCTTACATATGTAGACTGTTGTATAGTCCGGCACCCCCCCCCCCCCCCGCCCGTAGTTTAATTATATGGAATATACCATGTGTAGCTTTTCAGCCCTCCAAGAAATTAAAAGGCAGCACTGAGTCCTTCACTACAAACATATACAATGACATAGACACGCACACACACACTGACAAAGCCTACACCCATACAATGACAGACGCACACGCTGACAAAGCCTACACATACACACCGGATGCAGCCATTTAAATACAGTGCTGTCATCACTTCTTAAAGATCCCTCCCCACCGGCACCCCCCACATGTGATACATTACACACACCTGCGGTGCGGTCCTGGGAGAGAGCGCCGGGATGCAGGGTACCATCACTCAGCGGCAGCTCTTAGCCTCCCACAATGCCGATGCCCACATGGGAACTGCCTGAGAGGAGCTGCGCGCTACCGCTGCTGAAATTGGGGAAGGTGATGGCTTAATGTGAATTCTAACAAATTTGGAGTACTGGTGTTACATTTTGGTATTGTGAGTGCGGCCGTGGGTGGCCAGTCAGGGGTCTTGCACAAAATATTTAGGATAATCTAATTACTGAGTACACCTCAAGTCTTAAAAGGAAACTTCCTTTTCCCCCTGGGGTCCTACAGTTCGGCCGCACTCACTGATGTTGCAGTGGATCTCATTTCCCTGGGCAGGGTCGTATATATAATGGGTCCAGGGGGGGGCCCACACTGCACCCATAAACTTAGCTCTTCGAAGTCTCACGTCGGCTAGAGCAGCACTACACAAAACACCTGGAAAATGGCCACCGCGGCCAATTTCCCGCAGTTTTGTGCATGCATAGTAGGGAAATCGGCAGGAAAATGGCTGCCACGCCATTTTCCCGGTGACCTGCACGTGCAAAGTAGACTCCAGGCACAGGCTAGTGCCCGTAGTCTACTGCTGCTGTCAGTGCGCAGGTGGCCGCCGGGGAGAGAGGAGGGGAAGCCGAACAGGGAATGCACACAAGCCCCCTCCTCTCTTAATACGCCCCTCCCCCACAACCTAACCGTAACCCTACCAGCGGCGCCTAACCCTATCCCTTGGCATTCTGATGTTGACATTGAGAACATGTTGGAATTCTGAGGATGTCGACATGGTGTCTGCCAACATTCTAGTGTAGCACGGATGGTGTAATGGTAAGCATTGTTGCCATAAAGCACAGAAGTCCTGGGTTCAAAGCCCATCACAGCCCTAACTGTGTGGAGTTATATACAGTGTATATTTTCCCCGTGCTTGCATGGGGTTACTCCCACACTACAAGAATATACTAGTGTTCCCGCTAGGCTGTTTTAGCGGCGGACGCGCCCTGCCTGATTTTAAAAGGCAAAATGCGCCCTGTCGTTTTAGAAGCACCCCGCTAAATCATCCTGCCCTGAGCCTTCCCCAGCCACGGGTGGAAAAAGTTGTGGTGATGATCACCGTTGGGTGAATAGATGCAATGTGCATGCGTATGGCATCTATTCACCGTGAAGGGAGAGCTTGGGGTAAGCCCAGCACCTGTGCAAGTGCTCGGCACGCCCCCAAGTGTGACGTATTGGGGGCGTTCTGCAAGGACGTGCCTCCTCCCGGTCAGCCATGCCCCCTTTTTGGGGGTGGACGCATAGGATACCGTGACCGCGAGTCTCATCCTGCCCTCCCTGCTTCCTATAGGTTAATTGGCTCCTGACAAAAATGTACTCTAGTGTGCGAGTGTACATGTAGTAGGGAACATAGATTAGTCCTAAACCGAGAGGGTTCCTGCAATGGGCTACACACAATTCTGCTAGTTTGTGGTCAAAGTGAATTTTTGGGTGGATAGATCTTGAAAACTTATTTGTATGTACATAATACCAGGGAGAAGTAGCAACTTGAATTAGTTCTGTCTAAATACTGTAGTGTAATTTTAACATTAAGTTACATATGCCCTGTCAGCTCTAAACTGTACTGTGCTATCTGACTGTACGTTGATAAGCGGGAACATAAGTTCAGTACATGAGTTTATGGCATGCAAGGACTGAATTGCAATTTTTGGAACTACTGCAGAGAAAGTCACAACACGTAGTCCCAACATAGTGGTTACGGAACATACGTTAGTCACTCTCCCCGCTATGTGTATAACTTCACGGACACAACTTAAAGGAAGTGGATAAAATCGTGTGACAAATGTGAAAGATACAAGTCAGTCACATAAAAGGAAAATCATTATGCATCATATTCGTATTAGTATATAATAAAATGTACTATAAATATTACGCCATCCACATCTAATGTAAATTTCAATTGCTAGTCCAAACCTGGCCTGGTCTAGCATTCTTGGCGCCTTATAAATAAAAAGTAATAATTACAGTAAATTTCATATTTTTCTCTCCAGACCCCAAATGTACTAATTGGACACATGGCCAAATTCTGGTGCTGTCCCCTGGGGACTCTATTGACCACTAACTATATGTCAAAGATCTCTCTCCCTTCTCTGAAATCATGTTTAGCTAAAAGGGGTCATGTAACCTAAGCAGGCGTCTGTAAATCCTACAGATTTAAATCTATAGCGTTGGGTCTGCAGCCAATCTGCTAGGTCTGGCTTTAAAGAAAAGGTTTTCCTAAATCTTATTGTGTTTCGGACCTGCCCATGGGTTCCCCAAGCACTGTCAGTTTTCCAGAAAATACTCAAAAAGGAGAAATAATAAACATGCATTAATAATGGAACCAAAGGATAGATTTGAAAGATGATAATTTAAGGTGCAGCAGTCAGCTAAGGTCAGAACCGATCATCATGAGAATGCCGCCTATAAATTCACTAAGAATCCACTTGCTAACTTTGCCTCGCTTCCAGGAGACGCACGGAAGGAAAACAGAACGTGGGCGGGGCATAGTAAATCAATTAGAATAAAGTGGGAGGGCGTTTCATCATGTAGTCCCACCCACAACATTAAACAAAGTGTTGCATGGCTGAGATGACACAAATGTTTTTAGCAGAGCTGGATGGGCCTTGAGTGCTCTGCTGTGGGGTATATTTACTAAAGTGCGGGTTATATAGAAGTGAAGGTGTTGCCCATAGCAACCAGAGTCTAGCTATTATCTAGATCAGGAATCGGTAACCTCAGGCCCGGGGGCCGTATAAGGCCTGCGGAATCATTTGGTCTGGCCCTCAGAGCTTTTTTCTGCTAGCCTCATCTGGCAAGCAGGGTGCCTAGAATGACACCCTGCAGCCAGAATCTATGCAGCAGTGCCGCCTGGAGTGTTGGGATGGTCACACCGCTGCCCTTACAGCTCCCCGGAGCATCCTCAGGATGCTCCGGGCATTTCTGTAATCACCGGCGATTGTGGCCCCTCCCACATGAGACGTCACAAAGGGGGCGTGGCCTGCACCGTGCCCGCGAATAATGTTATATATATATATCATAATGGCCCTGGGCAGAAAAAAGGTTCCCTACCTTTGATCTAGAAGGTGTTAAATAAATACGTATAATCGGATTGGCTGCTATGGGCAACATCTCCACTTCTATAAACACGCACTTTAGTAAATATACCCCCAGGAGAGCTGCCCACTCTCACAGCAGCCAGTTAGGTCACCACTTTCAGGAGTCTCCAGGACATTTCGGAAGAGTAGGCAACTCTGACATAGAACCTACGTGATTATAAGCTGCAATCTCGTATATATGTAACCCACAAAGTGGCACTATGCACAGGCCAGAGGTGCACGCACGGATTTCTTATCTGGGACCTTGAGGCTTTTGTTTGTTTGTGCGGATTACAAAACTTAGTGCTGCAAAGGTGGATAAGGGTAATAAACATAAGTACCTGTGTTTCTGATTCCAAACATCGCAGGTGATTCTATGTGAAACTGTGATATTACTGCAGGCGGTGGTGCGGTGTACCCTCCCTGTCACGGCTGTGATTCCTTACATGAGCAGCACCTGCCGTGACAGCACACACATATACGGTACCACCTGAGCCAGACGTGACCCGGGCCTTGTACTCTCATTATTACAGCTATGTAGTATGGTTCCCATTATTACACAAGTTCATTGTTACATCAGAGGAGGCAACTTTTAAAAAATGCCATGCATAGATATAGGAGCAGAGGCAGAACAAATATAGGGGGTGCTCAAACCCCCACAGAGCTGACTCATATAGATACAATATACTGCCATAAACATATTTGTTACAGTATCCAGACTGCCATTAGTAATACTTATGTAGTTATGTAGCACACAGTATTATGCATAAAACTCCAAAGTCTCAAACTAAGTAAGTTGTTCGTATCTGATGTTTCTAACGGGATCCGGTCTAAAGATCTACAGTAAAAAGGTAGATAATGTCTAGATAGATACCAGATGTTAAACAGTCAATAGGTCGACAGGGACAATAGGTTGACACTAAATGTCGACATGTACGAAAGTCGACAGGTACCAATGTTCGACATGGTCAAAAGGACGACACGAAAATGGTCGATACATTTTATTTTTTTTAGGGTTAAGCACTTACCGGAGGGTTAGGGTTAGGTACTTACCTCGACGGTTAGGGTTAGACACCAGGAGCAAAGGTTAGGAATGGCACCAAGGTGAGGGTTAAGATTAGGGTTAGAAAAAAAAAAAATTGTTGACCATTTTTTTGTGTCGGCCATTTTTCGTGTTGACCTTTTGACCCTGTCGACCTATTGACTGTCTAACATCTGGTGTCTATCTAAACATTGTCTACCTTTTTACTGTAGATCTTTCAATCCACGCCCGCTTCTAACATCCAGATGCATTTGGCAGTAACCTGCTTCTATGCAAAATAAGTCACATGATACAAATAGGCGGAGCATATTGGATCAGACAAGAGCAAAGGCGCATAAAGCACGTATCTCCTCTCCAGCGGCCCCTCCTCCGCACACAAGTTGCTGCGGGACACCCTTCCGGCACACTGTCGACTCATTAGCGGCCGCATTGCGTGCTTGAAAATAGAAGTGGATTTCCGCCTGCGTTCAGAGCCCATTCAGCGCCAAGTGGAAATGCGGCTCACTTGCATGTAATCCTGAATAGCCCGCAGATCCGTATTTGTGCGCCATGGATGTAGGTGCAGTGCGAAATAAAATTCCATATGCAAATGCTTTGTGTGTGTGACTTTGAATCAGGCCCACTGCGCATATTTACCAGTACCAATAGGTGACTATTTATAGGGGCCTGCTGACATTTAGGTGTTGGCCTTGACTAGTTGTTTCGGTCCTGCCTAAGAACCTAATTCATAGATGTACGTAAACTCCAGGCGGCTGCAGAATTAGCATATTTGCGCACGGCAGCGGCGTGCAAAATCACAGCTGCTAATGCATTAGTGTCCATATCTGAATCAAGCAGCAACATTACTATGGCTATTAGCTGGAGGGATTCAGACGCATTCAGCGAGTCAGAAGGGACAGTCAGTGGTCGTATTTTACACCAGAGGTCACATTCCGGCAAGTGATCAGTTTCCAAACAGGCGCATATCTGTCTGACAGCATGTGTGACTATGCACTTATGATTTGGCTGAACAAATACCCCTGTCCCAGCCCCCTTAGAGATGAACATTGTCCTGACTCCTTGAACAAATAATTGTAAGTGCAAAATGCATTATTGAAGTTAAAAAGAAGCGCAATTTGTGTGGAAAAGAAACATAGAATATGACGGCAGATAAGAACCACTTGGCCCATCTAGTCTGCCCCATTTTTAAACATATTGTTACCTCAACCCTTATTGATCCTTACTTCTTCTGAAGGATATCCTTATGTCTATACCATGCATGTTTAAATTGCTCTACTGTCTTAAGGCCCCCATACATCAGAGATTGATTGCAGCAATCGTGCAATTTACAATCGATTGTGTATAAAAATATTTCCATTTTTCAATCGATTGTGGCAATTCTGCAATCAATTGAAAAAGGGAAAGATTTTTATACACAATCGATTGCAAATTGCACGATTGCTGCAATCCATCTCTGATGTATGGGGGCCTTAAGCCTCTATAACCTCTGATGGGAGGCTATTCCACTTGTCAAATGTCACACCTAGAATCAACTCCAGACCTTTTACCTGCTTAATTGATAATGAAATAATGAGGGAATAGCCCACACCTGTCAATGAAATAGCTTTTGAGTTGATAGTCCCATTACTTTTGGCTCCTTAAAAAGTGGGAGGCACATATAGAAACCGTTGTAATTCCTACACCGTTCACCTGATTTGGATGTAATTACCCTCAAATTAAATCTGAAAGTCTGCAGTTAAAGCACATCTTGTTTGTTTCATTTCAAAGCCATTGTGGTGGTGAATAGAGGCCAAAATATGAAAATCCTGTCAATGTCCCAATATTTATGCACCTGACTGTATGTCACAACTTTGTTGCAATTCCATGGAGCTATTATTCATCAGAGAATGGTTTCTCTCCACGTACACCAAATATCTCCAAAATGACTATTTAATTGTATCCATTATTTGGAACTCTGGTGATGCAGGATTATTTACTCATTTTGGACAATTAAAGGACATTACACTCCAATACTTTATATTACTTTTTGGATTTGAGCAAGGGTCCTTTCTGTGATGATATTTGCATATTCATTGTCTGCACATTTATATATATAGTTTTTAATTTTATGCTGGGACCCATGCATCTGATGTCATTTAATAAGTGAACATTTTAATAAATTGTATTACATTCTCTATACGTTATGTATATGGTCAAATCAGCGAAGCTCTTATTGAGTATATACTGCACATCAAATTATTTATTAGGAGAGGGATCCTCCAGATCCCTCCCTGGTAACAGCTACTCACGCATGCGCTGTCCGATGACGGCACCTTCGCAGTAGATCACGCAGCATAAAGTGATCGCTTATGCAATCACTTTGCTTTACACATCACAGGGATGGGATGTTCCTGGACGCAATTTTTAACAATTCCTTGCCGTAAAGAATTTCTTATTGCCATGAATAGCTACATACAGGGGTATTCAATATGGGTGCAATAACATCGTTTTTGCGTTAATATCGGAGGTATGACGTCATTATCGCAGGTTTTAGTTTTACACCGTATTCAATTTCAAAGACTTATCACAGTTTTGAAAAGTCTTTGATAAAAAACGGGGATAAGTTTTCACCATTGAATAGGTGTCGAAAAAAAGTGCAGAATTGGGATTTAGGGGTGCAGGCTTAAAAAAAATAGCCTGCACCCCTGGGACTGACATTTAAAAAAAGAACTGTGTCAAAAAAAGTTTTAAAAAAAATAGGGACACTCCAAAAAATTAATTTAAAAATTGGGGTGAAAAAAAAAATGGGAAAAAATTGTTAAACAATAGGGAAATAGGTTCAGGGCTATTCTGCATGTATGCGGCAGGTGTTTTCTAGAATAGATTTATAGCGGCAGGTGCATAAATGCAGAATTTTTAAAAACTTACTTTAGGGACATCAAAATATGCTAGTAACCATTTTCATGTACCCCAAATTTGATGGGACCACTTAAAAAAATGATAAAAAAAACCTAAGTGCTCTTCTGCATCACTTCTTCAATGTCGGAAAACAAACACCTGCTGCGGCTATTTAAATCCCCGACTTTCAATTAAAGGCTAAAACGGGGGTACCCATAGTGTTCCCCCATGTTTTTAGTTCTTTAGGGGGTCTTACAATTTTTTTAAGGAAAAATTCGTAACTTTACGCAAATCCAACTTTGGAGTTTCCCGTTTTCGTTAATTTTATATTGAATACAGGTATAAGCAGGAGCGCGCCCGATACTTTAACGCAGGTAAAAACTCCGATATGAAACGTTAACTTCGACAGTTAAGTTAACGTTTCATATTGAATACCCCTCAGTCTACAACCCAATAAATAACAACTTGGCCTCATAGACACTAACGGAACAGCACCCCCCGTGGTCCTTAACCTTTTACAATGCTTGCATATTCATAGCCAACAATAACTTCTGAACCAAGCATCTATTAAACTTGGCAGTATTTGTTTTATACTGTTCTCGCAAATGGTATTTGTTCAGTATCAATGACCCTTTAATTATTCATTTTGCACATGTCCAGCCAAGCATGTTTTAATAACTGAGTATTGCTGCTGTGCAATGTGCTTCGGAGAATGTAGTGCAAGGCTGCCAGCCCCAGGCCTCGGCGGCCTGTAACAGGCCTTATTTGTAGACATCTGTGTCATTCAAAGGAGCGGCCGCCAAGATATGTTCCTGTGTAATGTATATGGAGGGCGGACAGTTCTGTTCTAGCATAGAGAGGAAGTGTATGAATCTCAAACTCATCATCAGGTGTTCATGAGGAAAATGACAGCAGTGATGCTAGTTGCTATTTTTAGCAGTGTTTGCCTCCAACCAACAGCTGTGGTGTCTCAAGCTCGAACTAGCATATAACTGTGATCTGTGATCCATCCATACGGCTATCCTGTCCTATCTCCTCATAATTATCCAATATCTCCTGCATCAGCATGACTGTCAATGAAATGCTCTTTTCGGGGGGACAATTTGAATGTATTTATCAAACCATGAGAATAATCCTCATCTGCATTCACTGTGGTGTCCTGTGCAGTCATGCGAACCATTGCGCCATCAATAAAATGCCATTTATACTCAATGGAATCAGCCACTCAGCAACTGGTGGGCGTCTAGTTCCAATGGTAGGATCAACAGTTACTCGGGTGGATACACACCCGAGTGACATATGCGCCAACCCAGGGATCGGCAGACCGAGTGACAGATTGGTAAACCAAAACACACTTGCCAATCTGCCGACCTATGTGTCTGCGCTGACATCGCAACTGGGTGGGCATTTAAATTTGCCCACCTAGTTGAGATGTCAGTCACCGGTGGGCTCTGCAGCAAGTGGACGGGCGGTTGGCGGGTCACCCCTACACACAACCAAATGTGCTGATACAGTATATCTTCAAGATATATTGCATCTGCCCTGCAGTACAGCTGATGACAATATGTCTGTGAACTACGTTGTTTACAGACTTATAGGGCCAAATGTAATAGGGTGAGAGTTTAAACAATGTGACAGTTTCTCACTCTTTTTGAACTCGGCCAAGGTAAGTCCGAAAACAAAGCAACAGAGCAAACTCGCATGTTTTTCAGACTCAAAAAACTTTCACGATTTAAAATCTCATCCAGATGTTTTCCCATTTTGAAGATAAAACTCAGCCAATGTGATAGTTTTACTGCTAAACTCTGGCATTTTCTAAACTCTCACCCCATTACATTTGGCCCATAGTCTGCACACACCCGCGGATGCACTACAGATATAGCGCCTGTTCAATGGAATGGGCGATATATCAGTTATTGTGTACCCAGCATTAGTGTGACAAACCGTTCCATTGACATTGGACATGATGTTCCTGAGTGTCACACCCAAGGTGTCTCTGCTAACCTGATTGGTGCGGTCACACTGTTAGCCCAGTGAGTGTGAGAGAGATAGCTTTGCATTGTACAAGGTGTGAATTGAATTCTTACTTTGCTAAAGTGTACACGAGGACACACTCTATCCAGGTGAGCTCATGCACAAATGCATATAAAAGACAAGGTCATCTCCATGGTTTGGAGGTGTAGAGGAAACTAACCCTTAATTGGCCATGTCTAGACTGAAACTCTTAGATGATACTGACATAATAAAACATCATTCTAGCAGGAAAAGAGGCTGATTAATGCCTGGGCACTGTGCATTTGGTGACACCGCAATACCGCCATCTGTATACAGTGAGGTAAGATTCTTTCTTTGAAACCATACGACTAAACAAAAGTCACAAATCCATATATGGGTCTGCACATAGGTTTTGGTAGGAAAAAAAAAAAAAAACTTGGCTATACATATAATTCTTCCCATCCACTACTAGATGCGGGGACGACGGCACGATTACGACATCATAATCGCGCCGTCGTCTCCCGCGGGATGAAGTGCATACACTGTACCTTCAGCCGTTCAGTGTATGCAGATCAATCATCTGCAGACATGGGCAACCTGACGGCGGTCGTCAGGTTGACCGTCATGTTCGGTCCATGATAGATGTTAAATACGACCAACGGGCACGCGCATCGCTGTGCGTTTTTAACATTTTACTGCACGATTTGCGGGTGATTACCAAGCGATTGAGCGATAACTACCGTCGTTATCGCTCAATCGCTAGGTTTAATCACCTAGTGGATGGGCAGCATAAGTCGTCACCATCATATATGGAAGCACATATTCATTTCAGCACCAGGCTATGCTCTGCATGTGCGTTTTGACAGACAAAATATGGTTCTGTATATCAGTTTTGGCAGCAGATTACGCTCTGCCCATTATGTCTGACACCAGAAATAGTTCTGCATACTAAAATTGACACCAGAAATGACTCTGCACATCAGTCTCGACTCCACATATAGCTCTGCACATCAGTATTGGCACCAAATAATATAGCTCTGCAAATCGGTCTTTGCACCACATATAGGTCTGCACATTAGTCTTTCCTCCACAACCAGCTCTGCACCTCACCCTTGGCCCTAGATACAGAAAGACGCAGCTGCTGTGCAAAAGGGCCACATACTCATTAAATGCATAAAATTTTGTAAATGTATTAACTAATGACTAGGTGCCTGCATTGCAGAACTGCTCCGCCGATGCGCTATTCAGTGCCCCTGTCATCATTGCGCTGCCGACATCATGGACGCAGGTCAACCTCTCGTGTGCCCCATACATTTTTCACAACGGAGCTGAGCAATCAACATAAACCCGTAAAACGTTCGCACAAGATCCAACAAAGAAAATCCATCATCTTCATCTGACGACAAAATCCTGAGACAAGGCAGGAATAACAATTTCCTGATTCAAATGAAAATGAGATAACACCTTGGGCTGAAAATACGGTGTAGGCCTCAGAACAGCCCTACCCTGGTGAGAAATCAAATATGGCAACTGGCATGAAAGAGCTGCCAGCTGTGACACGCCTTGCAGAAGAAATGGCCAATAGGAAAGTCACCTTTCACGTGACATTCTTAGGGATCAATCCTATTCCATGTGAAGGGTGCAAGTTGCTGTTGCAACAGCGTTAAAAGGCTGCAAGCACTTTTAGGCGAAACCGAGCTGCCGTCAAGTGCACCCGTGAGTGCATCGCGTGGAATAGGATTGACCCCTTTAAATTCAACAGGATCAAGAGGAAGTTTTTGCAGTGCCACCAACACCAAATCTAGAGGACAAACCAATTATACGAAATGTACTCGCGGGTGCGTGTCATCGCGACAACGTGGGCGCTTGGCGACAGCCCAGATTCGCAATAAAGTGCTCACAGCCCCATAGGGCTCTGAACAAAATGATGCGAATTTGGGCTAGGAGTGGGCCGCGAAGGGTGCGAGGTGCGGTGCCTGTGCTTTAATGCCATTGCAACGGCAACTTGCACCACCCTTCGCATGTAATTTGATTGACCCCTAAGATCCCAAGGCGCCATGTAAGGGGGGTGAACATGTAACACCCCTGAAGAAAAGTCTGGACCTCAGGAGTAGAGGACAACTGTTTCTGAAAGAAAATGGACAGAGCCGAAACCTAAACCTTTAACAAAGCAAATTTTAAGCCTTTGACCAGTCCATTCTGCAGAAAGGGTCGGTAAATTAAAAGAATTAACCCGCTTCTCTTCGAACCAAGCAATATATATCTTCTAAACCCTATCAATGTTTTTGGAAGACACGGTTTTCTGGCCCTGACCATCGTCTGGATGACCCTGTCAAACTCCTCAGCCTGGAGAATCATGGCTTCCATGGCCATGCTATTAAAACCAACCGAGAAAAGACAGTGTACAGGACAGGACCTTGGCTGAGCAGATCTCTGCATGCAGGAAGTCACCAGGGAGGTTCTGCTGCCGATAGGATGACATTGGAATACTAAGCCCTCCGAGGCCAAATCGGAACCAGCAGGATGACGATACTTGATTTTCTTAAGAACCTGGGGTATCAGAGGAATTGGCAGATGCACCAGCCGGAACGGCAAAGGTGCTGTTAGTGTCCACCACATCTGCCTGAGAATCCTTGGACCGAGACCCATATCGCTTCACTTTGTGTTTCCGACAAGAGGAAATTAAGTCCACTAGCTAGGTGAACACATTGGAATGCAGGGACCATTCCAATGAGTGAATGGCATGTCAGCGGAGGTAAGCTGCCCTGAAACTGAAGACCCAATGTGATCGCTTCCTGAATGGAGAGACTGGGACAGTCTTAAGTTCGGAGTCTCCAGACAGGTACTTAACCTGGATCACTGGGCTAGCGACTGAGCCTGAAAAGTGAGAGGATGGAAACGTGCGTAGGAAACCGCCTCCTAACAGGACACCATCCTCCCTAATAAGCGCATGCACTAGGGTACTGACAACTGTCTGCAAGCCAGTATTGTCAGCACCTGTTTGTGCACGGTCAAGATATTGTCTTACGATAGGAAGACCTGAAAGGATTTGGTGTCGAACAGAAGGCCCAAAAACACCAGGCACTGTGAAACAACCAGATGAGATTTAGAATAATTGATTATTCATCTGTGAGCCTCCAATGTCTCTATTGTCAAAAGAAGATGGCCATAAAGAGGTTCCTGTTCCTTTAAAGAAATAAATAAGCCCAGGACACCTCTACGCTGACATCAAATGTAGACACATGGTTTTTCATTATTTTTAGGGTTAGGATTGGGGTTAGAGTTTGGGTTAGGCAAATGGTGGGAGGTTAGGATTAGGGTGCGGAAGGGGATGGTTAAGGTTAGGCACTTAGGAGGAAGGTAAGGAATTAGGTTAAAATAACAACAAAAAGAAAAATGTGTAGACCTTTTCCGTGTCAACCTTCTGATCCTATCGACCTAAGTCCATGTCGTTCATTTAATGGTCAACCTTTTGTCTTTGTCTAACTTCTGGTGTCTATCTAGATACTGTATCAATCGACACCCGTCCTACCACAGTCCAAAGACATACTGGTGGGTTAATAAACTGCATTAAATGTAAAACACTATTTAAAAAAAAAAAAAAAACTGTTAGTAAATAAAATAATCGGCCAAGAGGCACATTTTATTCTTTTCTGATGTGCTGGAAACTCATATTATACACAAATAACAGGCCCCGCCCAACTAGGGTTCATTTTGAAATGTTTCCATGATGTAGACGTACTGCATAACACGCAGTGACATATATAAAACATATCTTATGTCACACTAAAAAATCCATACCCCTGACTTATTTCCTACCAGATGGTTTTTGTTCAATGATCACGTGAAAGAAGGGTTACCTGTTCGCGGCTGTCAGACACTGCTGGTATGCTACATTTTTTCTTGTTAACCGAAAAGAACGTAGTACACAGGCAATGTTAAATGTGGAATGTGCTGGGAAGTTACTGGCAACTGCAGGGCCCACTCCTCTGTGGTTCTTTATATGGGATGCTGTTGTCAGCGAGGGTCATTTAGAGTCATCGTTTATGTTTTGCAATGAGGATGAAGAATGCAGATTATTGCGTAACTAAAATTAATTAGGAAGACATCTGTGAAGATTATGACAATGCAGATCATGGATAGAGGGAGAAAAAGACTCAAATGAAGTACTGTTTGGGGTTGATTACATGCAACACAGTATACACAATTGTCAACCAGGTTGGCTGGTTTAAACAAGGATTTCAACAAAATTATTATTATTTTTTTTAAAACACTTTTTTTTTTTATTATGCTGTGACTACAGGCATGGCACCGTGACTCCTTAAAAAAAAAAAAAAAAAAGCCTATGCTTGTGTTCTTCATTTGAGAGAGCTGAACCAGAACAGTAAATTCACACACACACACAACTGAGAAATAGGGAGGGTGAACCAGATCAGATAGGTACTAAGGGCCTGATTCAGACTTGGGAATAGAGATATCTCTCTCAACTGATCATCTTGGTGAAACCATGCTGCACTGCAGGTGGGTCAGATTTAAAGTGTGCAGAGAGATTTAGATTTGGGAGGGAGGTGTCCAAACTGACATCTAAATTGTAGAGTAATAATAAAGCTGTGCAGTATTTGTGGGCTACATGCAAAAGTAGCCAGTATTTATCCCACATGTAAATAAAAATGTATGTATTTACACCCCTTGCGTTGCAATATGGTATGTTCAGGTTCACAGTTGAGAGAGATATCTCACTCTATTCCCAAGTCTGAATCAGGCCCTAAATCTGCTTAGCTTCAGCTAAGACGCCACAAACTCCTTCCCTATAGGACAGGAGAAAACCACAATTAACATTCTCAAGCTTAAAAGGGTAAACAACTCCAACACATTAAAGAGGCAATGCATAGAGCAACACCTCATGGTTTAATCTGTTTCCTGTTTATTTCAATTCAAAATCTTCAGTCCTACTGAGATCAGTGGAAGGAAGAAAAAATTAGGGCTATATTTACTAAAGTGCAGGTTTTTAGAAGTGGATAGCCCATAGCAACAAATCAGATTATATTTAACATTTATCTAGCACCTTCTAGAAAACCTTGATAGTCAATAAAACACCATAATTAATACATAATAGAAGTTATAGACGAACATACCTGAGAGGGAGCATGTGTTGTCCTGGTATTATCTAGTTCGGGTGTTGGGAGCTCTTAGCCACGGGGGGGAGGGGGGGTTAGGTTTAGGGACTCCTGGGGGAACAGGGTTAGGACACTCCCAGTGCGGGTTAGAGTTAGGCTAGGGGAAGGAGGGGTTAGGGTTAGGCACCCCCTCGGGTGGGTTAGGTTTAGGGTACAGGGAGGAGGAGGGGTTAGGTTTGGGCACCCCTGGGGGGAGGTTTGGGTTAAGGTGCATATCCACTACGCGGTATTAATGGACGACTGAACAATAACGATATCTTTCTGTCGTCCATTAATTGTGCACTGATCGGGCACTAA
Organism: Taudactylus pleione; assembly: GCA_031769625.1. Classification (NCBI taxonomy): domain Eukaryota; kingdom Metazoa; phylum Chordata; class Amphibia; order Anura; family Myobatrachidae; genus Taudactylus; species Taudactylus pleione. Next base: position 207,118 of record JAUIMM010000198.1, read on the forward strand.
CCTGTCGGCAACGACCAGCGATGAGCGTTCACGCGGGTCATTGCTGGCTTAGCTCGAACACGCTGGTCAACCTGACGATATCATGTTGACCATGTTCGGGGATGAGAGAGGGTGTCTGCACTTAACGATATATCGTTCAGTATGGGCACTGTGCAGTTTAATGAATGACAACGATATTAGGGTTAGGCACCACTAAGGGAGGGTTATGGGAGGAAGGGGGGGGAGGGGGGAGAGGCGTAGGGATAGCCTACTTACCTTCCCTAACCCAACCCGTTTTGTCTATGCACTTGTCTTTTAGATTATTGATGTTTATTAAAACCGTAGTGCTGATTACTCTCCACTATCAGCTGTGCACGGAGAAGCCACAAGGCTTTTTCTGTAAGTAGTGCACTGTAACGTCAATAACACCGTTATTAACAAAAATATATCAATCGTATGAATTTGAATATTTTTAATTCACTGGGAACTACATTAGTAATTCAAGAGAAATGATCTTTATTGCAATCTCAGTTGATTCTCTTTGTAATAGATGAGAATTCTGCAATATACAGGAAATAAAACACACAACAGATGATGCAACCTGCTTCTCTGGCTGGCCTGCTGCAGAATGACTACTGACCAGCAATTACCCAAGAGAGCTGAGATGTGATTGGTTAGAGGCGAGGGGAGTCTCGGGAACTTCCTGCTTTGTTCACACATCAATAGCGGTTAAATTAATCTCCATTGATGTAGGAATAAGAAAGGTTAAAGTGCTGTGCAGACCCCTTCAAAAAAATTGCCCACTTATTTCAACAGTCTATTCATTTTCTTTGTGTAGCGCACTACATCACTGGAATGAATGATCCACTGTCACCATGAGAACATACAGTATACAGTGTGTATGTACACAAAGTGCTCCTGTACAGATGAATGTACTTTTTACAACAAAGGTGATTACATTCTAAAATGGACCAAGAATAAAAGGGTCTATGAAACTGTGAATAAATCTGATATACCCTTTTCACACATAAGCCAAAAATCCAGGTCTTTGCATGTGAACGCGCATCGACCCAGGTCTGGCATATGTGTGAAAGGTCCGACCGCGGGTTGACAGTACTGGGTACGCGAGCCAGGTCGCTATCAAGGTTTTTCCTGGGACGACGACCCGAATCAAGTCTGAGAGGTGTGAATTGGGTCTTGATGACTAGGGTCACGCCTAAAAGAAATTGATTGGCCAAGGACAGTAGCTCTTGGAGATGACATCATCTCCAAGCGCCCACTAAATGCCGGAAGACTTGGGTCACTGTAAGACCCAGGCCCGGTGTGAATCACAACGACCTGGGAATAACAAGGTCGTCATTCTTGTGTGAAAGGGGTTCAACTCTGTGTCAAGGGTCTGAGCCGGGTTGTAGACAGGATTTTATATCTGAAAGGGGTATGAATAAAAGCAATGTGATTTAAGTTAATAGGAAGGACTGAAAATTCTTTATTGAAATACAGTAAAGGTGCGTACACACTTGGCGATATTACTGAGCGATTGCACGATTACGACATCGTAATCATGCAATCGCTCAGTAATCGTGCACACATCGTGCACCTTTATATCGGAAACGACCAACGATGCGCGCTCTCGCTTGTTGTTTCCGACATTGTCCATCGCCGGAACATGCAGACCAATCTGCCGATAACGACAGATTGGCATGTTCAGGCATGATGGACTGTGCCTGCACTAAATGGCTGATGGTTCAGTGCAGACACTACAGGGGATCAGGAACGATGGTACAATTACGATGTCGTAATCGTACTGTCTGTCCTAATCGCGCAGTGTGTACGCACCTTTAAAGGTAGCAAAATATTTAAGAAGGAAATCAGGCAAGCAAGGCTAAAGCTGAAAAACAGATTGCAAAGGAAGTAAAGGGGGGGGGCAGTGATGAGCAGTCAAGTGAGGCAGAGCCTTTCCCGTCATACTTCAGTATACTCCAGAGTATTGACTATAAAAATGCTAATAAAAATGTACAATAAAAAAAAAATTATAAATATCTTCATGGTCTTATTCTAATCATTTTTCTAGTCAAAACTCTGGAGTAAAAAGTGTATGACAGGTGAGCCACTGCCTCCCCGGTCTACCTTTTCGGCACATCCCTGATCAAAAAAACTCACACATTTTTTAGGAATGATGAATTGCTCCGGTGTAAACTATCCCTCGCAGCGAGATCAATATTTAATCATCGGAGGCCATAAGGCCTTCGATAATGAATAGGCCCCTCAGAGAGAGCATGGGATGGGAGGTGGCAGAATATGCAGGGGGCATGCAGTGGTAGCAGTATCAGGTACTCAGAGAAGGCATGGAACAGGAGCTGGTAGGACGTGCACAGGGAGTAGTAACAGGTACTCAGAATGGACATTGGGCGGGTGGGAACTGCCTGGACATGCAGAGGGAAAAGTAACAGGAGGTGGACAGATGGGCTATAATTAAGAGGACTTTTAAAGAGAGATTGAAAATGTTTAAATATGGGGTAGTCTGGTCAGGTAGGGTACGGCAACCCAAATGTGGGCAGCAGCATGGGAGGAGTCTTCAAGATGGGAATGAGAGATAGTTACCAGAGAGAAGGCAGATTAGAGAAACAGAGCGTGTATCCCGTGACAAGGTCAGAGATGTAAGAAGAGGAGGAGATCTTTAAAGGTGAGAAGCTTGAATTGAGTTCTGGAGAAACCGGGGAGCCAGCGTAGGGATCTGCACAGTGGTAAAGCAGCTATGGAGTACACACTCTTGGGTACCAGAGATATGCTAGGGTTACACTCTAAGCAGAAATAAGAAGTTTGGAGTAGCACCCAAGCATATCAATACTACAAGAATGCAGACTTTTATTTCTAGTTTTGGGTCCTGATCTATTACTTGGATCTGGTTCCAAGGTATCCTGCCCCCGGACTTTTGGCTGTATATTATGCAAGTGTGATATTTTACTTTTTGGCTTTATTACTTATCAAGCAGTCCTCTCCCACTCTCAGGTTTATGGTCTGTTTTCTGTTGTTTCTGCTTTTTGTTCCTTTTTTCCATTTTCATTTTTAAGCTTTTTAGGTCTTAAATTATAGTACATGCTGCCTGAACATTTTGTTTGTATTGCTTACTCAGTATGTTGCCTGTGGTTAGTTATATGGAGAATCTGGTTAGCGTTGAATTATTGTTTATTGCTAAGCACAATCAGATAGTCTTAACCAATGATGATGTTTATCGGGTACGATTTGAGATAGCGTATATTGGTAAATTCCCTGCAGAAAGTGCATTAGATCTATCACAATTAACTGTTAAAAAATAAAAAAATAAAAAGGGGGGGGGGGGCGGGTCGATTCACTCCTTCAAGGGCAAGTTTTGATTATCTTATTATCCTTGAGAGATTGTAGAATTAAGAGTATCCCATCTATTGGCAGGAACAATCTGGTGTGAAGTTCTCAATAAAACTTTCACTTATTGTTGTTAAAGAGGCACAGCGGCTGAGCTAAAAGAAAAAAAAAAAAAGTTTGCTGTGATATATTTTTAAAAAGTTCTACCTGGCTTCTCTATTAGCTGAAGCTATGGAGAAACGATCTGATAAACGTAACACACAAACTGAGAAATACGATAGAGACTGTCTGGGGACGCTATAGAACACGCATGTAGATTTTGTAAACCCAGACAGCCATTCCTCACAGTCCTCATCTGACCGCGACACTTTTGATGCTTTTTCCATTATTGAATACGCTTTTCCCAAGCTCAATCTCAAGTAGGACAGGTACCGCCTGGCATAATAGGCCCCATTCAAAAAGGGACTACAACAAGATCTACAACTTGAAAAAAAATCTGAGTTTTGTCAGTAGTGAGTTAGGGACGGTCTTTTGTTTCCACTGCCCTGAAATGTTTAGATGATCTCTAGAAAACTATAAAAATTACCCAGAAATTATTGTTAAAATAAATAGTTGCAGGTAAGGGTTGCTCTCAATGGCACAGGGGGGGGGAAACAGTCGGGAAGCCGGCGGTCGCAATGCCGATCACTGGCTTCCCAACTGCTTAATCCCAGGCAAGGTACAAACGACAGGAGTCGCAATCTCGATGCCTGTCATTAGACCTACGACGGGATCCCGACACCCGGCTTAACTATCAAAGGAAAGCCGGGCCCCCGAAGCGGACAGCCGCGGTTGGGGAGTGTTAGATTAGGGGCTCCCAGGGGGGACTTCGGGTTAGGTACCCCCCTGGGAGGTTAGGGTTAGGCTAGGGGAAGGGGGGTTAGGGTTAGGCAGCCCCCAGGAGACTTTAGGGTTAGGCTGCGGGGAAGGGGGGGGGGGTGTAAATCATACTGATTCCGCACAGGGATAATCCACAAAACGAATCACTGATCATTCTACTAGAGCTCACTGTCGCATGCTTAGAAGTTGAGCAGTTTTGAATGTATTATTAATTGAAGCCCATTTGTTGGGTGCCCATTATATACATGTTTCTAGCACGGTAATGGGCAGTAATATTGTTCTAGCATATGCTAGAAACAAATTGGGTGCCTATGGCTGTAAATACAAAGATTTTATTGCCATATAGCAGTGTTTTTCAAACTCTGTCCTCAGGACCCCACACAGTTAATGTTTTCCATGTCACTTAGCAGATGTACAGGTGTATTTATTACTTACTGACACATTTTAAAAGATCTACAGGTGGAGTTAATTATTTGTTTTGCAATTTTGTGAGATCTGGAAACATGAACTATTTGTGTTCCTGAGGACAGAGTTTGAGAACCACTGCCCTATAGTATGTTATAAGAGATATATTGATGATATTTTCTTGATATAGACAAGCACAAGGGAAGCTTTTTATTATTTGGTAAATATTCATGTAGCACTAACCTCTCTAAATAGTGTCAGCATGGAACCTATTAAATCGGTGACTAATTTCCTTGAAGTAATAACTCTAACCCACTGGCTGCATGGATTATTCCAAGCCTCGTTTGTCTAGAGCACGCCAAATAAATGACAGCCAATCCACATGGCCCATGCAATGTTCACGTGATCCACAGTTGCCACTGATCCCATGTGATTCTTTACCAGTGAAGCTCCAAATTGATTCAGGCGCTTGGGTAAACAAATTCCTGTTGAATACATTATTAGCTTCACCATTATTTTTGTGATTTATATAGAAATTTTTATTACAGGATGGCTGATTATCCACTGTTCGACCCGTGTTCACTACGGAGTAAACAGTTTCCTATTAGAATGTTGGACACAAGCAGTCTCCCTAATGTGTTAATTATAAGACCACAGACCATGTATAATTTACTTGTGCCAGCAGTTAATGGGATGAACCTTGAATTATTATCTATATGGATATATACACCCAGTGTCAGATTAAGGCATGTAGATTGCATAATGGGTGTGGCCAGCCACCAGAGGGTTTTTTTGCCAGCTGCTAGAGGGTGGGCCATTGCAGAGGACAAAGCCTGCAGACAACATGGCTACTACTGTGCATGGTCTGGACCTCTTTATAAATATATATAGTAAATACTGATAGTTCATACAGTATTATCTACCAGATTATGCACTCTAGTGAACACACCATAGTTGTGGGAATGCCGTATAATGTAACATATGTATGATAATTAAGCACATGATGGCGATCCAGTTTATATATACACACACCACATTAAAGCACTGTAACATATTATTGGGGAACCCTGTACACAACACTGTCTAAAACTCAATGGTGCCAATTCAATTAAAGGCAAAATCAATAGCGCCGGAAGCGAACTCCCGGAGATATTCAATTCAGTGCGCTGTTTGGGCGACCAAAGTGCCGTGAGGAGAAACCCGACCAAAGTGCCGCACGCCTATCACTTTGGTCAGAGAATGCTGGTTAATGCACCTTAACACCCTTGTTAAGGCGCGATAACCCTCATTCTCCGACCATACAGCACACAGAATTGAATAGCTCCGGGAGTTCGCTCCTGGTGCTATTCAATTCGTGTTGAATGGAATCGCCCCCAATGAGAAATGCATGAGGTCTAGTAAAAGGCCAAATACATGCCCATTGTAAAAAACAAAAAGGTTCAGTTATCCAAGTTATTACTACTGTGAAAATTTAAATGCCAGCTACTTTTTTAAAAACTTTCTTTTACAAGTCCTGTACATTCTTAGTTTGCACTGCACTATATTTTAAACATTACTTTCGCACAAGAAAGCATTAGATCTGTTTACCCAACCGCTAATTTTGATTGGCAGGAGGGCAAATCTTGGCGTAATTTCTATAGAAACAAATCACGTTCCTGCTCTACCAGGTAACGGTCCCTGTGATAGAGTAGCAATGTATCATTTGAGTGTACGATCTGAAACCTGAAAAATCGAGAATGTAATCACAAAAGGATGATTTAGAGAACAATTGATTTATAATTTTGATGGATAATAACAAGTTATAAATAGAATTATGCCTTCAAAATGATCGAAGTCACTTTAGTTAATAGACAGTAACTGTACATGTCAGCATCACACGAGATTTGCAGTACAATAAGTTGGAAAAGCCAACTATAAGAATCAATAGATTTCCATGAACAGTATTTAACCAGAACACAAAAACGAGAACACTGTTACTGTAACAGAGCTGTGTCACTCGAGATTTCTCCTCTGCGAATGCTACATACGCCAATCGCTGACCCTACTGCCACAGATTTAGTGTGCAGACACTTTTCTGTTCCCTTAAATGAAGTCACAGAAATGTGCGGAGTCACTGTACAGTTACAGTAACAAATGCTACTAATTCCGCACACTCATCTATGGGGGAACGGTACATCTTTATCGTCAAGTCAGTGTTTCTGCTGAGAACTGTCATTTCCACTGCAGAAAGGTAGGTGTTCAACAGCAGTGTCATCCCGGCCTCCCGTGCATGAGAAGTGACTCACAGGCCAAAGCGAAAATAGGCTCATGGCAGCTGGTTATCGAAAGAGAGAGATGGACAGAAGCTGGTTACAGGAAAGGCAAGAAGGAAAAAAGCTGAAGGAAAGAGGAAATGGCTCCAATGCAAAAAAAAAAAAAAGGGAGGAGAGATGGAGACCGTCGCTGATAAAGGGTTCAAAGCCCATTAATAGGAAAGAAAAAGAGAAGCTCTTTACTAGGGGAAAAAAGCAGAAGAAAGCGTCACATCCTTCATTAGAAGAGTCGAAAAGAAAAACTTTGTTGACTAGAAGGAAGAGGTAGAATGTTCTGTAGAAGGAGGAAAAGAATATTACTAGAAAGAAGACGGAACATAAAAAAAAAAAAAAACACTTACTAGAAGAGGGAAAAGGTTATCCGCCAGAAGAAAGAAAAGGAATAACATTATGTTTTTTTATTATTATTATCATTATTAATAGAATGGTACAATGAGCCGAATTCAGAGTTGTACGTTATTGTGCAAACAGACGCCTCCTGCCGGCTTCCGTGATCTGCTGATGCACCTGAGGACGCAGCCATCGGATCACTTGCATGAACATTGCCCATTTGAGAAACCGACAAATCTCAGGTGCACAACTCCAAATTACTGCTAATATATAAATGCAATACAATTTTGCAATCAATAGAGGTTTTTAGCATAATCATGGCCAAAGTTATGGGCCTGCCCACCATATCCAGGTAACCTCTTTAGGGTAGGTCCCTAACATACTAGGGTTCAAATCCGCAGCGCAAGACAACCCCAACTTTGGCCATGATTATGCTAAAAACCTCTATTGATTGCAAATTTTTATTGCATTTATATATTATCAGTAATTTGGAGTTGTGCATCTGAGATTTGTCTGTTTCTGTGCCTGCAATTAGTCTCATCAGGTAGCACCTCCCATTATATATATATTCAGGGTGTGCAGTCCAGGAATCTTTCCTATATACTCCATTTGAGAAACCCTCGGGTTACTCAGGGTGAAATTCACCGGGGCTGCCGGGGCCAGAGTAGCTGCAGCGGAAGATGCAGACACTGGCTTCAGCGCGCTTCGAAACACACCCCCTCGCCGCCCCCAAACGGCCGCAGGGTGTCATTTATGCTGCAGCTTAGGGGAGGCGCTGCAACCATCGTCGCAGATACCAATCGGCACATGTGCCAGTCAGAAACCATGGGAGGATAGTACATAAACCTTTGGGGATTGCACGCAGCTCTGAATCAGTCCTAGTGTTCTTTACTGGAAGACGGAAAATGGAAAAAACATTCTTTTCTGGTAGATGGAAAAAAAAATTTTACTCTGAAAAAGGAGGAAACAGTAGAACATTCCTTACTAGAAAGGTAGAACGTTCTTTACTGGAAGCCGGGATAAAAAGAACATTGTCCATTGGAGAAAGTAAAAGGATAGAACCCGTTTTACTTAAAGAGGGAAAAGCTAGAATGTTTTATACGAATAGATGGGGAAAAAACAACAGTTGTTTACTAGACGATATAACGGATAGAACACTCTCAACTAGAAGAAAGAGGCTAAAAAGAGGTTTAATACATGAATGAAATGGGTAGGAAGTTAGGAGAATTGCGGCTTGGACACACACTGCACGGATATTTTTGGTGTCACAAAAACTCCCAGGGCATTCAAGGCCATTTTATATCTATTGATGGTTTGGAAACACACTATGTATGTATTATGTATATTATTCATAGAGAATGACAAAATAATGAAAAAAAATGTAAAAATAAATAAATAAAAAAGAGGGACTTAAGATAAGAATTATTAACTACAAGCATCTTCTGCCCTCTTTTTATTTAATCAGCTATGAGAAACTCTTTGACCTTGGTCTCATTTATTTTTTCAGACAGGTTACAGCAGTACAACAAATTGTTTTGCAAGTCATTATTATGTCACCAATCCTGAACCACAAACAGATAAGTCTTCTGCTGGCTGGGAAAGCTTCCTCAAACCTCTGCCTGTATATGACAGCTCATACAGTGGTGGCCTGATCTGGGGAATTACAAGGATTGTGTCTGTTGTCCTGGCATCGTATTGACAGGAACAGAAGAGCTCTTTTGGGAACTTGCCAACTAGCAATGCCACACATGCTTATTCATCATTTATTACAAGAGGATTCTCGAATGACACTACTGTGACTAAGGCTTAGTTGCAGGTAGGGCGGGGTGCTTGTGAATAAATCTAGAATCTGTTATCAGGCAGTTTCCCCTCCAAAAAAACAAACAAAACAATTGCAATAACTCCTTGTCCTATTTTCCTAGAAACTGCTCTATAACTTCACACAAAAGACTAAATCAATCGCTGACTGTCTTCTACAGCCATGGCCAAAAGTTTTGAGAATGACACAAGGATTGGTTTTCCCAAAGTTTGCGGCTTCAGTGTTTTTAGACCTTTTTGGCAGATGTTACTAAGGTATACTGAAGTGATATTACAAGTATTTCATAAGCGACAAATGCTTTTATTGACCATTACATTAAGTTTATGCAAAGAGTCAATATCTGCTGTGTTGACCCTTCTTTTTCAAGACCTCTGCAATTCGCCCTGGCATGCTGTCAATCAACTTCTGGGCCACATACTGACTGATGGCCGCCCAGCCTTGCCTAATCAATGCTTGGAGTTTGTCAGAATATGTGGGTTTTTGTTTGTCCACCTGCCCCCTGAGGATTGACCACAAGTTCTCAATGGGATTAAGGTCTGGGGAGTTTCCTGGCCATGGACCCAAATTTTCGATGTTTTGTTCCCCGAGCCACTTAGTTATCACTTTTGCCTTATGACAAGGCGCTCCATCATGCTGGAAAAGGCATTGTTCATCAGCAAACTGTTCTTCGATGGTTGGGAGAAGTTGCTCTTGGAGGATGTTTTGCAATTCAAAATGCCTGGTAGAAAGCAGAGTCTTTCACAAGTGCTGATCACCACCTTCTCTTTTTTACTGCTCATGCAGTTTGATAACTACATACCCTCTCCCGAAATTATCTTTGTGAAGGAGTGTCCATGCACAGGAGTTGTTTTGGGTTTACCTATGGCTGGATAGAGTGCGGAGAAGACATCAACAATCAATCACAGACACAGATTTGGGGAGCGCTTTTGGTTCACACTACGAAATCAAAATCACTGGAAATATAATTAAGAATGCGTTCACCACTGTTTAGTTCCATTTGCATCCTGTATGATTGCAAATATTGCCCTCCGATAGGACTCCAAAATGTCCCAATATTCCCCAAATAGTTTTGGTGTATTTGCATGAGAAAAGGTCCTTGCAGTTTCTATAATTAAGGTTTCTATAATTAAGGTGTCTATGTACTAAGCCTTGGAGTGAGATAACGTGGACGGAGATAAAGTACCAGCCAATCAGCTCCTATCATTTTTTCAAACACAGCCTATAAAGTGACAGGAGCCGATTGGTTGGTACTTTATCTCCCATCCACTTTCTCTCTCCCCAAGGCTTAGTACATAGACCTGTAAAGTATCCTATTGTCCCTAAATTAAGATATCAAATAAGGAGAAGATCTCATAACCACTTCAATTATTTTTGGCAATCATAAGGGATTAGGATTTTATGACAAACTAAATGAACAGTAGGTCAGTCAGGCTCCCCGCTTTCATTTCAAAATTATGAGAGCCCAAACCTACGCCAGTATTTACTGCTCAGTAAAACCAACAATTCCGATCAGCAAAAACTTCTTCACGCCAACACCCTTTGCTTGTTTCAGATTTGCGCAATAGAGGGAGTGATATGTCCCACAGTTGGTTGCATTCGGTGGAAGGCCAATCTCTAACAGCGATGTGGTCACTAAACCCTTCTCCCTGGACGCTCTCTTTCACTGGGTCACCACTTAAGATTTTACTGCAGATCCAGTGGTTTAAAAGGCGACTTGTCAAACCCCTCAAATTGAAAAGGTTTTACATTTATTGCACAAAACTTACAGGGGTTGATTCCTGATTGCTGTTTTTGGACGCAAATGGCGATTTTGTGGTTACTGCGCGCGCAAATTTACGCATGTTTGCGTATGTCTTTCCGTAAAATCGGGTGTTTTAGGGCGGTGACAGAGCGATCACACGTAATAATCTTGACATAGGGCCATATCCAATTAGCCCCGAACACTGTTCGGGCACTAATTGATCCCCGCGATCGTCGAAAAACGGGGATTTGTCGCCGATAATCCCTGTTTTTCGCCGATATTTTTTTTCTCCCTATCCTATTAATTTGGGCAAATTAATAGGATAGTTCGCCCGTTAACAAATAGGAGCCGCGATAAGCTTGCGGCCCTATGTGTTCTTGCCTTTTTTGGGGGGCGAAAAAACTGCATTTATCGTGGATTATTTTTCGGGAGACATCAGGTCCCGCAAAAAAAAAAACCCAATAAGTGCAGTCGTCAGGCCAACTACGTGGCTATTTAGATCGAGCGAGCCCCGGGCGAGCTAATTAGCTGCGGTAATTTACCGCTGATAATTGGATATGGCCCTTGGTGTGTATTAATAGCTCAGCTAGATTCCGAGCCATGTGTACTGAGGGGAAGGAGAGCCTGTTTCTCACGAATCACTTGCACCTAGTATGGGGCTGGTGCAAGTGATGATACTGATAACAGTTATGTTAACAGTGGCGGAAAAGAACTGTCCGGCACGGGTTTCTGTTTGCAGACGCAGAAACACATAAGGCTCACGTTGAGGCTACGAGACTACAGTCACTTTACGCTCCACTTACAATCAGTTTCTAAAAGTGGGAGATGTATGAAGCCTTGGAAAGAGCTAAAGTACCAACCAATCAGCACCTGTTAGTCTACAGGCAGCGTTTGAAAAATTAGGAGCTGATTGGTTGGTACTTTCTCTCTCTCTCCAAGGTTTAGTACATCTACCCCAATGTGTATGTGTGTGTTTCACAGCAGTGATTAAAAAAATATGAGATATGGTAAGAACTTACCTTAGTTATCTCTATTTCTACGAAGTCCATAGGGTTCCACAGGATACCTTGGGGTATAGGTGATGACGTCAGGCATCGGGCACCATAGAGTTAAAGTTTTCAGCCTCCCAGGATGCACTAGGGTCCCCCTCCTATACCCCGCCCCCGAGCCAAGGCATCTCAGTTACATACCAAGCCATAGGCCTGAGGAGGAGAAGGAAGAGAGAGAAAGAAGATCTGGACACACACAAGAATCACATTCTCACCAGAGGGAGACGGAAAAACCGTGACCAGAGCAAAGCCCATCTGCAGCACAGGTGCGACAGGGCGGGAGTCCTGTGGAACCCTATGGACTTCGAAGAAATAGAGATAACAAAGGTAATTTCTTACCATATCTCATATTTTCTACATCAGGGTCCATAGGGTATCCACAGGATACCTTGGGGATGTCCCAAAGCAGTATCCTTTAAGGGTGGGGACGCTCCTGTGCTGAAAGGAGAATCTGCCGCCCGAAGGAAGCATCCTGAGAGGCAAAGGTGTCAAACGCGTAATACCTCACAAAGATATGGACCGAGGACCAAGTGGCAGCCTTGCAGATCTGGACTGCAGAGGCACCACGTCGAGCAGCCCACGAAGGACCCACAGACCTAGTGGAATGAGCCCTGACAGAGGAAGGAACCGGAAGGCCTTCATGAAGATAAGCTTCTGAAATGGCCATACGAATCCAGCCTGCCAAAGCCTGCTTTGAAGCAGGCCAACCCTTTTTACGAAAGCCATAGAGGACAAACAAGGCGTCCGACTTCCTAAACGAAGAAGTGCGGTCAACATAAATCCTTAAGGCCCGCACAACATCCAAAGTGGCCTCACCCACTGAAAGATCAGGTGAGTTAAAAGCCGGCACAACGATTTCCTCGTTGATGTGAAAACTGGAAACAACTTTAGGAAGGAAACCAGGAGGAGTGCGCAGCACCGCCCTGTTCCTATGAAAAATCAGAAAAGGGGGTCTACAGGAGAGAGCCCCTAAGCCAGAAACACGTCTGGCCGAAGCAATGGCCAAAAGGAAAATAGTTTTAGCTGTCAGCCATTTGAGGTCCACTGAGCCCAGTGGTTCAAACGGCGGTCCCTGGAGAGCCCTCAGGACCACAACTAAATCCCAAGGCGCCACCGGTGGAACAAAAGGTGGCTGAATTCTGAGAACACCTTGCATAAAGGTGCGCACATCAGGGATTGCAGCAATCCTACGATGGAACCAGACGGACAGGGCAGACACCTGCACCTTCAGAGACGCAAGGCGAAGCCCATGGTCCAGTCCCGCCTGTAGGAAAGCTAATACTCTAGACAGAAGGAAATCCCGAGGAGCATAACCTCTCGGCCGACACCACTGGAAGAACGTATGCCACACACGATGGTATATCCTTGCAGAGGATGGTTTCCGAGCCCTTAGCATGGTTTGCACTACAGACCTTAACATGGCCGTCTCAACAGCCACGCCGTCAAGGACAGCAGAGTCAGGTCCGGGTGAAGACAAGGACCCTGTGACAGGAGGTCCGGACGTAACGGCAACCGCTTAGGGGCCGGACGTCTGGTACTCCAGGCCTGCTTCCTGGGCTTGGCCGATTTTTGGGGGCCAGCCTGTCGGGGAAAGGACTGTGCTTTAGGCCTACCCTGGGCCCTATAAGGAAGGAACTGCAGCAGACGAGGAGACATGCAGATTTGGCTGCCGCCAGCGTGGCTACAATTTTGTCCAGGTCCAGACCAAATAGAACCTCTCCATTAAAAGGCAAAGCTTCCAAACCCTTTTTGGAATCAGCGTTCGCCTTCCAAGATCGCAACCATAAGGTGCGACGAGCAGCTACAGCTGCCGAAGAAATCCGAGACGCCAGGGTACTGATATCCAAGGCCGCTTCATTGATATAAGTGGCCGAGTCCCGGAGATTGCCTATCAACTCGGTCTGCTCAGCCGAACAGTCAGAATCGAAAGACGCCTCCAAAGTATCAGCCCAGCGCTCATAGCTCTGGCTACCCAACAAATGGCCATAGCCGGCCTTTGCTGCCCCCCCCCCCCCCGCAAGAGAATAAACAGACTTTAGGCAGATCTCCACCTTACGGTCTGTAGCATCCTTCAGGGAAGACATGGAAGGCATGGGCAACTTGGCACTACGGACTAGGAGTGTCACATGAGAATCCACCTGTGGAGGGGATTGCCACTTAGAAAAATAATTATCCGCAAACGGATAAGCCACCGCCAAACGTCTCTGCGGCTGATACTGTTTGCCAGGCTGTTTCCACGCTTCCTCTAAATGGTCCACTAACTGACCCGAAAGAGGAAACACTGTGGCGTCACCCTTAATATCCTTAAAAAAGGCATATTTAGATTTGGACACCGGAGGATCTTCGTCCTCAATCACTAAAGATGTGCGGACTGCCCGAAAAAGTCCAGGAATATATACCTTGGACCTAGCGTCCGACTCTTTAGTACGGAGAGGTTCCTGGTCCGAAAGATCCAGAATCTCCCTATCATCAGACGTCACGTCGTCATCCTCATAAGGAGCAGACAGACGCCACCGGCCGCTTATGTGGCCGCAACACAGGCTCCCCTTGTAACACGTCCGACAAGTGCTGTACAGAACTTGTCAGTGAATTAACCCACGCAGGCTCCTGAGAGACCTGAGGAGGGGAAATAGGGAGACTGTGGGGTACCATCAATTGCCTCGGGAAACCCTGCATGGGTTGCGACACCACTGACTGCTGGGACAATCCCAACTGTGAGAACGCAGGCTGCGGAGCTAACTGGCCCACCAGGGTTGTAAGCGCTTTGGCGACAGAAGGCCGGGGCGGCTCCTGTACCGGTGCCGTGACAGTAATTGGCCGCGTCAATAAATAACACTGCCGACATAGCCCCTCCGCGCTACCCTCCCTCTCCGCTATTGGTACCTTACACGTAGTACACAGAAGCTGGAGAGGAAAGTCACTCTCAGACATGAAGGTAAGTATGTGACCCCTCTCACAGATACTTGTTAGTATAGTGTGAGACCACCCTGCAAGCACTGCACCGCAAGGGATTTAGCAGAAAGATCAGGGACAGTGAAATAGCTGACAGAAGAAATTGAAAGTACAGGCAGCAGCGTTAGCAGAAGTCACATAGAATGCAAAGAAAATCAATTCCTGCACTATCAGCGCTGATACTCAACTACTCAGACACGGAGCCTGGTAGGACACAGCGCTGCATACACTGACCTGACCAAGCGGAGGAGAGGTGTGCAGGGGGACCCAGACCGCGATGCCACCGCTCCCAAGCTTCCAGCAGTGTTCACCATGCGTCTTGTAAAGATGGCCACCGAGGAGCAGAGAGGAGGCCGGCCTGGGGGAGGAGCGCTGCCACAGGGCCAGTCAGCACAGTGCAGAGAGGGCTGTGTGCAGCGGGGGAGGCGCCGGCTGTGTACAGGGAAGGTGCGCTCCCCTGGCATGAAATTAACCCCTGGGGCGACGCAGCACTACCGCTCAGCCGCGGTCCGCTGTCCCAAGGGGGTAGTGGAAGCGCAGGTTAGGTACCTGGCTCCACGCTGCAGCCAGCCCCCAGGGAGCCCCCTGCCAGGGGGCTCTGGACCATGTTCAGCAGGGTCCCACCGCGGGACCCCGCTGCTTACCTTGTTGTCCCCCTTAGATCCGGCCATGGTCCTTAACATCTGGGGTCACTGCTAGCTGTGACCCCAGATGCTTACCAGCATCCCTGGATCGGTACCGGCGTTCTGGTACCGGTGGGGTTGTAGGGAAAACAGCATGGACGTCAGTACTGACTGTCCATGCTGTACTTCCAGATGTGCAGCCACAGCTGCATTGTAGAAAACTTCAGGGGCTCTTCTTAGCCCCTCTCTAACAGGTGCATCCGACTCCAGCCGGGCACCAAACGAAACTGAGATGCCTTGGCTCGGGGGCAGGGTATAGGAGGGGGGTGCATCCTGGGAGGCTGAAAACTTTAACTCTATGGTGCCCGATGCCTGACGTCATCACCTATACCCCAAGGTATCCTGTGGATACCCTATGGACCCTGATGTAGAAACCAAACTTGAAGGAATTATTAGCATTGAAAGGTATACAGTGCTCGTTAAACGAACACACGCATTAGTGAGTGCACAGACAATAACAATCATAACGGGGATGGGATACAAAGGGATTTAAAACATCAATAAGAATAAAAACTGCAAAACACACATGGCTTTGCATTTCGAACTACTGCTGGTTTAAATCCACTCAGGCATTAGTCATGATTGTCCCAATTTCAACCAAAGACACAATTTTTTCTATTTTAAGCAAAGCAAGAAGCCTCCAGACCCCTACCAAGAAATCCGTAGAGCAGGCTATGAGGCTTCCCTCACACTGCCAGTCTCATCAATCACTTTACTCCAGGTTACCTTCATTAACCTGTTATCATGACGACGGTTCGTTACTAGATGACAATTCCGAAAAAAAAAAAACCCACAAGCTGAGGCCCTGATCATACTCGTTTGAGAAAACACACAGATCTTTTAGTAGATTACCTAAATATACCCAGTCACGCGATACTGAAGATACGTGCGATTTGTGGGATAGCCCCATAATTAGGTGGGAAAATCCCTTTATACATCCACAGCCTGTGCACCCGTCCCTTCCTGCTCACACAGGCAGCTAATAAACTAGCAATGTGAGTGTCCTCTGTGCCTACAGCTAGCACTCCGCCCTCTCCCCACATCCATCCGGGAAATCTCCTTATAGCAGGAAGTGCCTGGGACTTCCCTCTGGCACTCCACCCTCCCACCTTCCACAAATTATAGGCATTAACACAATTATACAAGCTGCTGCAATGTGGGAACATTACAAGACTGCTCTACATACATAAATCATATGGTCTCCAGTTCATTTCAGTGTATGGGTACATAGTTTGGAAGTGAACAGATAAAAGCCGATTGATGAAACTTGTAGCATTTTTTGGGTGACGGGTTCTCTACTGACCAACATAGCGACAGAAACCTGCAACAGGTCTTGGGGGGTTTATTGCACGTTGATCTGCAGACCACTGGTAACGGAAGGGTTAAAGGATTGCAGTAGAGAAACCAAAAAGACCTCATACACTCCTGTTAAGAGTCATTATAAAGGTCCTTTGTGTTAACTTTTCTATTTCCAGACTGCAGCGTATATTGATGCAAGTGTTGTCTAACGAGTTTTGAGGTGAAAGTGTTATTCGGGTGTTTTCGTGGTTTTGGAACCAAATGTGGCGACAGCCCAGTGACATTTTGTTTCCTTTCTACCGCCCACTGAAGCAAGTGTTCAACTTCTGACGACATAGGCGTGCAAGAACGCAGCTGCGACATTTTTACCTCGTGTAGAGAAAGATCACCGCTCAAAAAAAAAAAAAAAAGTTGCACATTATTTTATAGAGAACCTGTGCGCACAGGGTCTGCACTGGCATTAATTCAGGTCATTCACAGAATGGTGGGTGCTCAATCAATTTAGATTTGCTGGCCCATTTTCTTGTCATTAGATTATGTCAGGAAGATTGCTCTGACCTGTGGCTGGCTGCTGCTCATTTTCCAGTCATGCCCGTTACTTCACTAGGATGACAAAGAGATAGGAATCGCAAGTACACTAGACTGAGCACCTGCTTCTGACAAGTAGGACTTACCCACGCTGTGCTCCGCCGTCTCAGAGGGGAATGCGCATTCGCAATGTGACTTTGGTCCCTATTTCCATGGGATGTAAAAGATGTCTAGACCTAGCACTCAGAGCTAGGTGATTGTCTAATCGGAGTTTAGTCTAACTACTAATCACTATACTGTTTGCCTGCACTGTTTATCAGACCCTTGTAACTGTTTCAGACTAAACTCCTACCTAAACCTTATTTTATTCTCAGTTACTTCTATATTATGTTGTGCTTTACAATTGGAAATAAAAAATGATAGCATAAAGCTGGCCACACATCTACAGATTATCTGTCCAACCAGCCAACTTGTTGATTGGTTGGAATGAAAATCTGGTAAGGAATAAAAGCAAATTACAATCAGCAATTTGCTTCCAAACGCCGGAAAATGGACAAAAACTGTCTGAACAAATTGTTTAGATCAAACATTTAACAAACTTGTCTGACGACCATTTTCATCTGTTTTCTGGCATTTAGGAGCAAATTGCTGATCATCAGTTACTCCCCATACGTTACCAGATTTTCATTCCAACCAATCAACTAGTTGGCTGGTTGGATGCAAGTTGGTCTAGTGTGTGGCCAGCTTTAGACTGGGTAATAACAGACAGACAGAGGTAAGAGGACCCTGCTCGCAAGCTAACATTCTATGGCAAGATAGGCATTGATACACGCCGCTTTGTCAAATCCCAGAAACACCTACATGATCTTCATAAGCTATACTACCCAATTACATCCCCTATATACAGTCCACACATAATTTTACATGCGTTCTCTCCCTTCACTTTCTCATCCTCCTAATCCTAGGCCAACATTCCTGTGTGTGCCACAGCGCTCGTCATACTCCCTCTGCAGCGGCACACAATAGGCCCTTCAAAAATTTCAGCTCCAGGCCCACATGGACCTTAATCTCCCAATTTACGTCTGGTAGATTAAAGTGTCCCATGATTAATAGCTCTCCTTTTAAAGTCAATTTAGTGATGTCTTGCAAAAGGTTCCTGTCCAGTTCCTCCCCCTGGCCTGGTGGTCTGTAAATCACCCCAGTGCAAATAATGTCCTTCTCCCTTGTTTCTATGGTCATCCAAAGGGCCTCAGGCCCCGATTCAGAGCGCTCGCTCTGAATCAGGGCCGTCCCTGCTCCTTTTTGGAGCGGCCTCCTGGCCGCTCGCATAGCTGTAGGTGACCACCCACAGCTATAGCGAGCGGCCAAAATGATGGACGCGATGTCAAGACCATCCCGACCATCGGGCTTGCGACGAGACCCTGCGGTAGGGTCTCGCTGCCTCAAGCCCTGGAGTGCTTTGGCTCCATCAGAGCCAAAAGCACTCCCACTGACATCACTAGTGATGTCAGTGGGGCCGGACCCAGACGGTAGGCGTTCCCATGGGAACGCCTCCGTCTGGGCAGCCACGCCCCTGCACGCCCACCAAAGGGGGCGTGCTGTCAATCACCATCGACAGCACGCCCCCTTTGGTGCGAGACCCTTAACGACGGCTTGGCCGTCGGTATTCGGGTCTCGCGCATGCGCACGACGGAGGCGCCTCCGTCGTGCGCATGCGCACTTGGGCACCATCGACCCGCTTGCGAGCAGGTCGGAATCAGGCCCTCAGTTTTTTCTCCAATATTTTGTATTGAAGTAGTCTTTATGTTGTTTTTCACAAACATTGCTACCCCTCCTCCAATTTTTCCCATTCTGTCTTTTCTAAATAAAATATATCCCGGTATAGCTATGTCCCAGTCATGTTTTTCATTGCACCATGACTCTGTAATAGCTACAATATCCAGATCATCCCTAGTCACTATTGCTATTAGCTCTGAGATTTTACCTCTCAAGCTCCTAGCATTTGCACACATAGCTCTAAGGTGCATACACACGTAAAGATTTTCTGTGCAACCATCCAACTAGTTGATTGGTTGGAATGAAAATCTGGTAAGGGATGAAAGCAAATGACAATCAGCAATTTGCTCCCAAACGCCGGAAAATGGACAAAAACTGTTGTTTGAACAAATTGTTTAGATCAAACATTTAACAAACTTGTCCGACGACCATTTTCATCTGTTGTCTGGCATTTAGGAGCAAATTGCTGATCATCAGTTACTCCCATACGTTGCCAGATTTTCATTCCAACCAATCAACTAGTAGGATGGTTGGACAGATAATCTTTACGTGTGTATGCAGCCTGAAGCTGGCCACACACTAGACCAACTTACATCCAACCAGCCAACTTGTTGATCGGTTGGAATGAAAATCTGGTAAGGAATGGGAGTAAATGATGATCAGCAATTTGCTCCTAAATGCCAGAAAACAGATGAAAATGGTCGTCGGACAAGTTTGTTAAATGTTTGATCTAAACAATTTGTTCAGTTTTTGGTCATTTTCCGGCATTTGGGAGCAAATTGCTGATTGTCATTTGCTTTCATACCTTACCAGATTTTCATTCCAACCAATCAACAAGTTGGCTGGTTGGATGTAAGTTGGTCTAGTGTGTGGCCAGCTTAAGGGTTTTGTTTGTGCCTCTTAGTTCTAGGCATATTAAGACAGTACATCTGTAATATTATGGCCGTTTTCATTTTACCTGGTTGTAGATGTTTTTTAATGGTTTCATAAAATACACTTCGTGTTATAACACATTTAAGGTAAGTCTGATTAAGACATTTTAGCACAAATACTCCACTAATCAAAAGAGAAATTTACCACTAGTAAACACATGCAGTATTCTACAATAAACTAGGCTTCACTAAACAACATCCACCACCCAGGTAATAACAATTACAATGAAGTCATTACATCACAATCTTTGCGAACGTAGATAAATTCCATGAGGCAGAAATGTAGGTAACAATTTGTAGCTTGTAGATGGAAATGGAGAACATACTTTTAAAAATACACAGCTGATCTGAGTGAGACTGAATTGCAAAGCAATAGTGAAAATGTGCAGCTTGAGAATGGATCACATACTTTTAAAAAACACAGCTAACCAACTAAAAAGGGATAAAAATACATATAGAAGCCAGCTAATACTCACTAAAATGGCTATTATGGATAACTAAATACTCAAAAGGTTGAACAAATGTGCCCTATACCAATAAATCTAGGACCACACAAATGCTGAGGATATTATAATGGAGCCACTAACCTGGGGGAAGGTCGTTTGGTGATGCATGCCGCTTTCTCCTCAGGGCTGGTGACAGCTGCCAGCTCCCTCCAATGCAAGCCAGCTCAGCCTCCGCCCTCCACCCAAAGGGCTGACTACTCATAGTTTCTGTGCCCAGGCCCAGCTATCAACTCAGTTGCCAAAAAGGCCCGAGGGCGGAGCTTAGAACGTCCTGTGTGTGAGTGGGGAGTGAATGGTCCGGCTCTGGGTCCTTTGTTGTCGGATTCAATACAGTACAGACTGTGTTCGCAGGGATTTTTTATTTTTTTTCCCCTGTCAACACCGTGGATGTTGTGGGACGATTTTCATGGTGGGCTTGGAGCAGCAGCTCCACCGGCCCCATTATTAATCCGACCCTGGGAAGACCAGTAAGGAGACTATTGCAATATTCAATGTGGGACATGGGTGCATGAATGAGAGTTTTTGCAGTGTTTTGTGTAACATAGGGTCGTATTTTTTTTTAGAGGTATGTTACATGATTTGGAAACAGATTGGGTGTGGGGAACAAAGGACTGTTCAGAGTCAAGGATGACACCAAGGCAGCGAGATTGTAGGGTTGAGTAATCAACAGTGAGCGATATCAGGTTGGTAAATACTGTTGGCTGGTGGAAATATTATTAATTCTGTTTTCGAACCACTAAGTTTGAAGTGGCGAGATGACATCCAACATGAGATGGCAGAAATACAATCAGTAACCCTGGACCAACACAGGTTGAGACAACCCTGGGGAGGAGGCTGGGTAGATTTCAGTATTGAGTGAGGAGAGAGGTCCCTCAAGCAGCTTGGAGGGGGCAAGAGAGCAGAGAGATGGAGCAGTAATTTGAGAGTGCGTGTTAGGGTGCATACACACCAGGACGATAGCAACACGATTTGGTGTATATCGCCTAGTGTGCATGCACAATCGCGCGCTCCCGCTGGTGGCATGCGTTATCGCGTGATTAGCTGTGCTGCACAGTTAATCACACGATAATGCATGCGGCGCCATACATTTTAATGAAGGACGGAACAAGTAATCGTTCCGTCGTTCATTAAATTGTGTAGTGTGTACTGGCAATCATGCGATGTACAGGGTGAAGGCATTGCCGGTCGTTTAGCTGTGTACCCAGCCTTAGGATCAGGATTTTTTTTTTTTTTTGCAGAATAGGAGTAATCACTGCATGCTTGAATACTGATGGAAAAATACCAGCGGAGAGAGAGAGATTACAGATTTTAGTTAAAGTTGGGATGAGCACAGGAGACAACGCCCTACTGATCTGTGATGGTATAGGATCAATGTAGGTAGAGTAAGAGGATGAGAAGAGCGTAGATACTTCATCTTCATTTGTGAGAACAAACCAAGAGAAGGTGCCAGAGGGTTCAGAGAAGGAATTGAGCAGGTCACTGGCTGAGGATGACCATACCATTTAATTTCAGATCTTATCATGTGGAGTGTGATGGGCAGCTGGAGATAATTCATTGAAGGCTTTTTATGGAGTTTGGTTTAGGTGTGATACATCAGTCTCCGAGGAATGAATGCAGAAACTGATGAGCGTAGTTGTTGCAGAGAGGTGGACAGTTGTTGAAAAATTAATAGCTTTAATATTTCTGTGGGTTAGAGGAGGCTTGGAAGACTTCATTAATCCCGGAGCTTGAAGTAATGGAGGTGAGCCTGCAGGTGAGAAGGTTGTGATCTGAGAGAGGGGGAGGAGTGTCAGCAGACTCAGCAGTTTGGTGAATACAAGATCCAGGCAGTGGCCACCCTGATGAGTAGAAGAGTTTGTCCCTGCTACGGAATCTACTAACGGCATCAAGAACCCGCAGTAGAATTAAACTACACAGATTGTTTAATCGGCAACTTCACCCTGCTTGCCCGAACACTTCTACGTTAATCATTTGTATTTACAGTAAATGCATTAAATTATTGATTTGTCACATCTATCTGGACAGCTTCTGTCACTGGGGCTCTCCATATCTACCATACCCACGTGACACGTCATCACATAGCAACTGGCACTCTACGATTGTGTGCGCGCCACTGGGGCCCCTTTCTGCCACAATGGCTCAAATTGGGTAAAAAAAAAATTAAAAAAAATTAGGAGCTGCATTTTTCTTTATGCACTTCCCCCGGTCTGGGATTCTGTATACATCTCATCATGGGAGCGGTGCCATATGAAAAAGCCTTGCTAGAAAAGAACACAATGCAAAACATAGCTGTGCTTGTAACACAAGTGAGCCGTTTTACAGCCGCAAAGGGGGCCACAGTAGAACATAATTTTGTATACATACATACATGGGTGTCCTTATTCGTCTTTCCTGCAGTCGCGTCAGTCAGCCACTATTGGCGTGCAGGGTCCCGTGAGACTCTGATAGCACCGGGGATCATTTGCGCCTTTTTGTCAAAAATGCGTCCAAGTCGCAATCCGATGTGACTAGGACGCATCAGGAGACGCAGCCGAGTAATTTTATATGTGACACTTGTATATCTGTGTGTGACTTAGTCTTCCAGCATGTCAAAGCTCTTTTTCCACACCAAGTTCCGTTTACAGTCCCAGACGCACGCACAGATATACAAGTGTCTCATATCAAATGAATCAGCACTGTCTCCCGATGTATCGTAGTCTCATCGCATCGCAACTTTAGACTCCGTTTCGGCAAAATAAGAATCCCAATGCTAGCAGAATTGCACATGAACCAGTGACGAGCACAACAAGTATAGTGGGCTGATATCTGCATTTGTGCAATTCATTAATATGGTCACAAAGAAAAATAATGGAAATATATCACAAAAACTACTCAAAAACAAAGTACATGTTTGTAATGTTCTCTAAACGGAGGCTTACGCTTGTTCTACATGAGATTATTACCCTGCATAGGAAAAACGCCAGGAACGGAACTCACCTATGTATAATCTACCAGTAATATGGACCCAACGTGTGCTTGGTCACCACGTCCCCAATATACTTACAATGCGCCGGGCATGGTCTCCTTCACTGCGGTAGGTGCTCCCACTGCCAGGACAATTCCCGTCTATTATATAGATCACTCGTCTATTATACATTTTCTTTATTCACTTTAGCAGTAGGGCACTGTAGCCCACGCCAGAATTACTAATTACCGTCTTTACAAAAAGCAGGCTATTAATGTCACAATATACCCACCAGTTCACAGGGAGTGGGGCATGTTCGAGACATTATACTAGTTTATTCTAAATCTTATAAAATGCCCTAAAAACCATTAAAAAACATTTACTTGTAGAAAAACAAAATTGAAATGCCACTATTCCACTGTGGATCGATACTGTCCAGTCATATATTGACAAATGTTATTTGGTTTAAAAAAAAAAAAAGAAAGACCTATTTTTGCAAAACACCTTAGTTACAATTATTTATTGGACACTGGCATCAAATTTATCACCGCATCTGTAAACCAGTGATGGGCAACAAGCAACCCCCCACCTGTGTCCCCAACCTCCTTCCTGCTGTGCAGTAAGATTAATTTGCCGTAGCTTGTAACACACATTTAATATACCTAATGAAAAGTTGCCATAGACACAGAACAGCACAACATGTTCGCCTTCTTGAGACAACAAAGTATTGGTGTGGGTCGTACAATTAAATAGATATATAATTTTTTTTTATTTTGTTAAAAGGAACACAGTATTTAGCAACCCTGATCTGCTGTACTTCCTTCCTTCCTCTTCTCACATTGTGGTTTGTTGTATTAGGAACTGGCTGTTCTAGAACTGAATCACTGCAGCTGGAACAGAGAAGTGCGAGATACAAACCTGACCGTGGAAAATCCCCAGGACCCTGGCCCTGGAGGAGCAGTCAATAGATTGCTATGGGCAGATCTTGTTCCGTCTCACACTATGGACCATAGTGACCGCTGACCCTTACTCACAAAAGGGGTTTAGCAAGAGGAATATTGTCCTCAAGTGACAGTGTCTTGTTCAGGTCTATGGATTAATCATTTACACAAGTTAGCCTACTAAAAATAAAAACAGTGAACAGCAGATAACATTCAAACACGTCTTAAACGATGACTTATGCCTGTTTATTTAGTAAGAGTTTCTTATATAATGCGCACACATTACAGAGAATATTAGTCGTTTACTTCAGTCCCTGTTCAGTCTATATTCCCTACCATGGACACACATACACACTAGGGTTAATTTCAGAAGCCAATTTACCTACCAGTATGCCTACGGAGTGTGGGAGTAAAAATCACAAACACTGGTGAAAACATACAAACTCCACACATAGGGATTTACTTACGAAGCCTGGCGGGGTTGGACATGAAATTTTAAAACGGCACTTGCAGTCAGTGTAAAGCCCGGCGTGCTATACACTAACCGCGAGAGGAGTTTTAAATTTTCACCTGCAACCCACCGGGAAGCTTCCTATATAAAGCCCCTAGTGAGGGAAGAACTTGGTGCGGTGAGGCAGTAATGCAAGTCACTATGCGGCCCCACTAATAATATTCTAGTATATAATATTCCTGCAGTTTCTAGTATAGTATGTATCCGGAATGGTATCGAAATACCGGCTATAGCCGCCAGTTCAAAACCCGAACACGGCAGCCCGACAGGAGGAGATCCCGACAAGGGAAGGTAAGTACTCTCACCCTGCCCTCTCTCCCTGATAACCCTCCCTTTGTGCAGCCTAACCCTAACCTCCCCAGGCAGGGGTGCCTGACCCTAATGCCCCTCAGCGGTGCCCTAAACCTAAACCTCCCGTGGGGGGGGGGGGGGGTGCCTAACCCTAATCCCCCCTCTCCGCAGCTAGCCCTAACACTCCCGGGGGGTGCCTAAACCTAATTTTGCCCCCGGGGGTGCCTAAACCCCACCGGCAAGATCACTACACCCCCATGTATCCATAGAAATACCAGTACTGCCTATATAGAAGAAAAATGTACACAGACAGACCTAGCCCAAGCAAACCATACACCAATATTCCAGCTGAAAGGATGGACAAAGGTTTAATGTACAGCTTTTCTACGTGGCCCACGTTCTACCACGTACACGTCCAACTCTCATCTCCTGGTAGGGATCGTCGGTCCCTATGGCTGTTGATTCTAAGCCCTGTCGCAGGCAGTAATCCCTGCTTTTTCGAATTAAACACCAAGGTTATGCAGTTAATTGAGCACAACACTTCCGAGTACATAAACCCGGCCTAATCCTTTCCTACTGCAGTCATTTTTCCAATTTCCACTTCAGTCAATGAATAACGCTGGCAGCTACTCAAATTGGCTCAAAGCGAATTATTTAAGTTTATGTAAAAGGCAATTCACCCATTTCTATAACAAAAGCCCATTCCAGGTTTGTCAATAGCAGCGTTATAGTCGCTAGCGAAATCAATGGGAAGCGTTGTCACACTAGATGCGAAGAACCTGCTTAATGTCCGAGCGCGGGAATTGGCATGTTATGGCGCTTGCCCACACTGTGATATTTTTGGAACTGCTTCGGTTCGCTGGTAGCAAGCAGATGTAAAGGAGTGGGCTGTTAGAGGACAAATGCCCTATTCTTCACTACAAAAAATATATTTTATATATAAATATATTTATTTAAAAACAGAACCGGTAACGTGCATCATGGAACAGGGGATTTTTGTTGAAGGTTGAATAACTTTCTTTTTTTTTTTTTTTACTCCCAGTTCTCCTTTTATTTTACAGCCAAGTTGCACAAGTCTTCCATCGTCAGAGGCGCAATATAAACAGAGACAATTTAAAAAAAAAGAAACAAAAAACTTTGGTACAAACATTTGTCCGTAGGGGGGTATAGTGGGTGTGTGTGTGTATTTTTTTATTGCCCGTAAATTACACTTGGCATTGTTGAATTTGTAATGGGGGCTCCCTAAAAATAATATTTAAAAAAAAAAAAAAGGACCCTGAAACTATTAATTTGTAATAATTAAAGATGAGCAGTTCAGTTCATCCAAATTAGCGCAAGTTCGGATCTATCTTATTGGCTACCCAAAACGTGTGACAGCCAGATAGCCAATAAGATGCCATTTTTGAGATCTAGACATAGATTTAAATTTACTAAAGTGAGTTTTTAAAAGTGGAGATGATGCCCATAGCAACCAATCAGATTCTAGCTATTATCTTCTAGAAGGTGGTAGTTAAATGTTAAGTAGAATCTGATTGGTTGCTATGGCCAACATCTCCACTTCTAAAAAAAAAAATCTCACTTTGTTAAATATAACCCATAGAGTAAAACCGAACCGCTCATCTCTAGTAATAATATTCAACATATGGAGGAATAGTATTGTAGCTTCTCAGGGAGACTCTGCTACTCCAGCTCACAAGTAGATAGGTTAATAGGGGGGTGGGGAATATTTTATTTTTAAATATACAGCAAAGAGTGATGTTTTTTTCTAAAGTGGAAATTTAATGTCATTTTACAGAAGTATATGGATATATTCTCTAAAGGACACTATGGACATTGCAATTAGAGGGTTCAAACCATGGGATGTACAGTCACGCACACACGGTTGTACAGTACACAGATCACAAGGATGCAGCACATGGAGGAGAGAGACAATAGAAGGATAGATATAACTGATCATTAAACACAGGTGGTCAGGTAAAAGGACTGCCAGGTAGAACACAACCCGGGCACGGATTTCACCTTACGTCACACACATGGAGAGAATGAAACAGTTTCTTTGTTGATCGTCCCAGACCAGAAACTAAGCTGGCAAATGTACAGAGGGAGGTGATGCATAGTTGTGCCTAAGATGGGTATATGCCCATAAAGGAGGAGAGAGGATGTCACGCTGACCTCTGCTCGCAGATAATGCTCAGTGGCCTATTCACTAAACAATAAAGTCAATGCGCTGGAAGACACACAGCAGTGCAGAGGGGCCACGTGGGAAAAGGTGGCCAGTTGTGTCACCGGTTACACCTTGATGATGAACCATTGCCAAATGTCACCGTTGGTAGCGCCGGAATCACAGTCTTCTGCCTGCAATGGTTTTTAAATAAGTGTTTTTTGCCGAGAATATGGGGGGGGTCATAAGACGCCCTGTGTGGTTGGAGTTTTACCCATGATCTTTTTGGAACACTCCAGCAGGGCGTTGTGTATGTCCTTCGCACAAGAGATCTGGGACTTGATCATGCTGAGATACTGGGTGTAAGGCAGGCTCTCTGTCTGGACGGCATCTGGTTTGGTAGCTGTAGGCACAAGAGTGGGGGAGTGCTTTGCACTGTCGTAGCTCTGAGATAGACACTCGTAGGCGAGTCGCTAGGGGAGGGGATAAGGGAGAGGGTCAGCACACAGCACGTACCCATTGTCCTCAGCCAAGCCCCTGTGATTCCATTCCAATACTGCCTACCCCACCTCTGACTTCCTGCAGTCACAGCCCCCTCACATTACTCCCCTGCAGCCTCCGCACTTCAATTCCCTCCTTCTGTAAGCAAAGAATCCCAAGTATGTCCCACATATCCGCCTGAGCCTGGTACATTATATTAACTACAGCTGTACAAGACTTTACTGGAATAGGACTTATGGGGGTTTTTTTTAAATCAAAGATAGTGAAATCACTGGCTCCTAATTCATACACTTACATTCCTAACATTCACTGCTAGCACAGCTTCCAGTTTGGCTGAACAAAATATATACAGCCAGCACAGAGGCAAACTGGATTCAGAAGAGTGTGATGAAAGCTTTGTTTGGGGAAAGAGTGAGCCTGTAACTACCAATAAAGATTTTACATTGACGTATAGCCATTTCCTTTATGTGGTACGCTCATTTGTAAATATCACGTCGTGAGGTAACTCTTGTGGCATCCACTACCTGGCCTGTGCTATAGCCCTCTATATATTAATAAACGCAGTAAAGACCTATATAAAACAGGGGCTTCCATAGTAATAAAGTGGTTATGATATTCTGCACAAATGAACGAGCAGCGAGACATTACTCACCAAGCAGAGCTCCAGCTGGTCACACAGGGCATAGAATTCCTCCAAGCTCTTATCAAACCTCTGAACTGGGAGATCAGCAATCTTCCTGTAAGAGAGAGAGAGAGAGAGAGAGAGAGAGAGAGAGAGAGAGAGAGAGAGAGAGAGAGAGAGAGAGAGAGAGAGAGAGAGAGAGGAGATGGGTCATGAGCGTTGTGCATGGAGCATTCTTCCTGCATGAGAAAGAAGATACAAGAAACAACTTCTGACCCATGCAGCTCTCTCAGTGTGTGAGGAAGGGAATGGACAAGAGGTGCGACGTACCCCACACAGTTCTCTCCGTGTGTGAGGAAGGGAATGGACAAGAGGTGCGATGTAGCCCACACAGCTCTCTCCGTGTGCGAGGAAGGGAATGGACAAGAGGTGCAACGTACCCCACACAGTTCTCTCAGTGTGTGAGGAAGGGATTGGACAAGAGGTGCGACGTAGCCCACACAGCTCTCTCCGTGTGTGAGGAAGGGAATGGACAAGAGGTGCAACGTACCCCACACAGTTCTCTCAGTGTGTGAGGAAGGGATTGGACAAGAGGTGCGACGTAGCCCACACAGCTCTCTCCGTGTGTGAGGAAGGGAATGGACAAGAGGTGCGACGTAGCCCACACAGCTCTCTCCGTGTGTGAGGAAGGGAATGGACAAGAGGTGTGACGTAGCCCACACAGTTCTCTCCGTGTGTGAGGAAGGGAATGGACAAGAGGTGTGACGTACCCCACACAGTTCTCTCCGTGTGTGAGGAAGGGAATGGACAAGAGGTGCGACGTAGCCCACACAGTTCTCTCCGTGTGTGAGGAAGGGAATGGACAAGAGGTCAGCCATGCCCCACGCAGCTCTCTCCCTGGGGCAGATGTACGACCGAAGCTCTGAACAGTGATAAATTGCAGAGTCATAAAATACCAACCAATCAGCTCCTGTCATTTTTTAAACACAGCCCGTAACATGGCAGTTAGGAGCTGATTGGCTGGTAGTTTATCACTTTTAATTGTATCACTTACCAGAGCTTAGTATATCTCCCCCACAGTGTGAGGAAGGGAATGGACAGGAAGCGAACTGTGACCCATATAGTTCTTTCTCTGTGTAGGGAAGGGCATGGAAAAGACATGAGCCTTAACCCACACAGCTCATTCCCTGTATGAGGAAGGGAATGGACAATAGATGAGCTGTGTCCTATGTAGCTCTCTCCCTGTGTATAGAAGGGAATGGACAATAGATGAGCTGTGGCCTATATAGCTCTCTCCCTGTGTGTAGAAGGGAATGGACAATAGATGAGCTGTGGCCTATGTAGCTCTCTCCCTGTGTGTAGAAGGGAATGGACAATAGATGAGCTGTGGCCTATGTAGCTCTCTCCCTGTGTGTAGAAGGGAATGGACAATAGATGAGCTGTGGCCTATGTAGCTCTCTCCCTGTATGAGGAAGGGAATGGACAATAGATGAGCTGTGGCCTATGTAGCTCTCTCCCTGTGTGTAGAAGGGAATGGACAATAGATGAGCTGTGGCCTATGTAGCTCTCTCCCTTGTATAGAAGGGAATGGACAATAGATGAGCTGTGGCCTATGTAGTTCTCTCCCTTGTATAGAAGGGAATGGACAATAGAAGAGCTGTGGCCTATGTAGCTCTCTCCCTGTGTGTAGAAGGGAATGGACAATAGATGAGCTGTGGCCTATGTAGCTCTCTCCCTGTGTGTAGAAGGGAATGGACAAAACATGAGCAGTACTTATAAAAGAATGGACAAGATGTGATCCATAACCAATGCAACTATCTCCCTGTAAGAGGAAGGGAATGGACAGGAGATGAGCTGAGGCCTATGTAGCTCTCGCCCTGTAACAAGAAGGGAATGGACAAGAGGTGACCCACACAGCTGTCCCTGGATGGGGGAGGGTGCGGTTGGTAGCACTAGGAACACTTGGCCGAATTCCGCAGGCGAAACATGCAAAATGGCGTTACCTTTGGTGGAAAGCGGCAAATATTTCATAGAGCGGTTTACATTTTTCCGAACTATAAACTACGAAGCACCTCTATATCCAGAACAGATTAGTGGACTTCCCAAACATGGGGCTATTCGAAACCCTCAATCTCTCAACATCTGCTGGCATTAAGGGAACTACATTGCCACATAAAGATGCAGCAACACTGCTCAATTTCTGTATTTGCGTTCACTAGCGAGAAGTGAAAATGAAGAAAACAGGGACAATACAGCCGATGATTCAGCTTGTGCTTCTCCTGTACAGAGACACCGGAGACAATACCCCTTTTCCAATATACTCCTCCACAGGTCTCAGCCTTGTCACATTCAGGGCAACCAATAGCAAGTGCAGACACTTTAGAGTATGCAGGGGCAACATGTGTTTAAGATTATAACACAGAACAGGGAAAGCATGGAATTAAGTTGGTCAGTCTGGCTGTGGCGTAGAGGCACCAGTTACTCGGACTGAAACAAACAGCCTGGTCTGATGCAAACAAATATCCTATTGCACAATCGGCCAAGATACAAAGGTTCATCAGTTCATCAGAAAACTGGCTATTAAGTCAGTGTAACCAGTAATCTATTCATCCAGGAAGCACACGCTAATCAGTAACTGGTAATCAGACGAGATATTTCCACCTGACAGACTATGTGCTATGGCTCATCCAGAGAACCTGGGTGCTGACAAATGACAGTGTAGTACAGGGGGTTCCCAACCACGGTCCTCAAGGCACACCAACAGTCCAGGTTTTAGGGATAGCCATACTTGAGCACAGGTGAATTAATTAGTGCCTCAGTTATTTTGATTAAACCATCTGTGCACAATCACTAAAACCAGGACTGTTAGTGTTCCTTGAGGACCGAGGTTGGGAATCACTGGTGTAGTAGGACCAACATAAAATGCTTTGAGACTCAGAGTACAGGGAAAAAACTGCGGAGGCTTAAGGCAGTTACACACTATACAATACACCAGTGTTAGCTAACCTTGACACTCCAGCTGTTGTGGAACTATATATCCCAGCATGCCCTGCCACAGTTTTAGCATGCCCTAATAGCAAAACTGTAGCAGTGCATGCTGGGTTATGTAGTTCCATAACAGCTGGAGTGTCAAGGTTAGCCAACACTGCAATACACTGTGCAATCCCGGGACTATCGACCAAGCTGCACGACCATTGTATAGTGTGTACACCCAATCTATTGTTCACACACGTCGTTCATCGCATCGTCCCATCGGATGCCCTACACGTCAGATGGGACGATACCACGGACGACGCGGGGTTGTTACATTAGGCATGTATCGATATATTGAGTCGTACGGTGGATCGTGTATTGTGTAAGACGATGGGATATCGTTGA
The DNA here is from genome assembly GCA_031769625.1 of Taudactylus pleione. Classification (NCBI taxonomy): domain Eukaryota; kingdom Metazoa; phylum Chordata; class Amphibia; order Anura; family Myobatrachidae; genus Taudactylus; species Taudactylus pleione. Next base: position 238,999 of record JAUIMM010000198.1, read on the forward strand.
AGCACTGCGTTGCACCATCATTCAGCTTTCGGCAAGTTATGGGTATCAGTTATTATAATGTTTAGAATTCCTTGTAAAACGAACACCTAACTGCAAATAGGTGCATAAAAATAAAATAAATGAATGAGTACTGATCCGCACTGAGCCTAAAGGGGGCCATAAACGGGACGATTGTTAACACTATTTTGGCAGTTTCTACAGGTTGGACAGACCAATCGTTTGCAAATCGTTGTATTTTGAGTCTTCTGTGACCCCGATGCGCGTCCCTGCCGTCGTCTAGTTGGATCGCAGATCAGATGGTTTTGCAGAGTGATCTCAACTGATCGTGTACGATGTGACACACTTCTATGCATCTTATCCTATGATCTTACTGAACAATCGTACACCATTTGACCACATCTTATGAAGAATTTCAAGGGAAATCGTACAACTGATCTTACCAATTTTGAATCTCACCGTGTATGGGGGCCTTTAGCATAATACAGTAATAACTATGGTGGTATATAATAATTAACAGTTACCTATATAGCACAGCATCTTCTGTTACGCTTTATAATTGGGAAAAAAACAACAGTAATAAAACAAGACTGGGTAATGACAGAGAGGAAAGAGGGCCCTGCTCAAAAACTTACAATCTATGGGAATATAGAATAGATATAATTGTTTTAATGAATTGACAGTACAGAAGGACAATATCACATTACACTATAGAGCCATTAATGAAATATGTCCCTTCACAGAGCTACGTAGTGGTGTGGAAGCCTGTGGTGCCCTTTTCTAAGGGGTTCCGCCAGGCAGTCTGCTATCCTTCTCAGACAATCTGCCACCATAATACAGGTTTATACATAATGGCCCCAGAAACACATCACAACAGACGATATTCCACCCAGAGTTGTGACTGTAAGACAAAGGTTTCCTTTGGACAGCAGACAATCCCACCGATGGATGCCGTCTATTTTGCAATAAGCGACGTAGCCGATGTAAATAAAATGCCAATCGCCTGAAGGTCTGAAGGTAAAATGATCTTTTAAAGATTTATGAATGTTATCAGCATTTATTGCTGCATTTTATGACGAGCAGGGCTTTATTGGACTAAATGGCATGACAATAAAGGAAGCTATGCCAGTTTTAAAACAGGAACTCAGAGCTGCTGTAAATACGCAAAGGGATATGGGACAGAGAATATTGTGACTTCTTCAGAGTTACTGACGCGCATTTGCTAAATGGTCACTTAAGCAACAACTGGGTAGAGTTCCTTAAACTTCTAGAAAAAAAAAAAAAAAAAAAGGAGAAGTGATGGTGTTGCCTATAGCAACCAGATTCTAGCTATCATTTATTGGTGTGGTGCTGGTATGTTCTCCCCGTGTCCAAAAACATAGCAGTAGGTTAATTGTTTTTTGACAAAACAGAGCCTAGTGTGTGTGTGTGTATACATCATGTGGTAATGTACATAATATAGTGTTCCCGCTAGGCCATTTACGCAGGCACTGCGCCCTGCTGGATTTGTAAGCACTGTAATGAACTATGCCCTTAAGGCGGTAGCCCACTAAAACAGCCGTCCCCACCTGCGAGCTGCAGTGTCCTGCGGGGGGGAGTGAGTGAATAGATGCCGTGCGCATATTCACACTGCATGGAGAACTTGGGGACAGCAAGCATCTCCTACAGTGATGAAAAGGGGGTGCAACTCAAGGGCACGCCCTTTTCTGAGTGACCACGCCCCCTGCATGCCCTAGCATGAAGACTAACATAGATTTTAAACTCCACTGGGGCAGGGACTGATGTGAATGACCAAATATTCTCTGTGAAGCACTAAGGAATATCTGTGCAGTATATAAATAACTTAATAAATACATTGGTTACAGTCTATAAAACGATAGCCAGAGTGATTGGCTGCTATGAGCAACATCTCCACTTCTCCTTTCTAGAAGTTTTAGTACATCTATCCCTTTAACTTTAGAATGTGGATGAGCTGCTGGGACAACCCTAAACCACTGACCTAGTTATATATCACAGCGTTTATGCTGCTAAAAGCAGATTTAAATACTTCAATCTGGCTACGGTTTGCCGGCTGACTGCTCTGATGCAAAACAAGGTGCGCTGTTCACTTCCTTTCTATTGGGTTCATTAGTCTGTGGCGCCACCTTATGGAGGGATCAGAGCACGCAGCTCCACCGCAAGAAGCGTAATAATAATGTACAATAATTGCCCCACCAACCCAGAGCGGCCAGTAAAAATAAACAATAATTGCAACTGAACTGTTTTAATTATTATAATGAGCCTCCTTCTTGAGAAACCAGATTAGTGTTCTACATTGCATGTATACTATTTTTTTTTAATTAAAATGACTACTTATATGAGGGCTTCTCGTCTGCTATAAAAATTGAGGGACAGGTATGAAAGTGTCGCCAACAGGTAAATGCAGAAAAGTGCTGTATCAGAGATTCTAGCTGTCATTTTCTTATATATTTACTTAAAGTAAAGGGACCGGGAGTCAAAGATTATATGTACATGCACTGATCCCTTTACTAGGTACACCTGCTCTTTAATGCAAATACCTAATCAGTCAATCATATGGCAGCAACTCAACGCCTAAAAACACGCAGCTACGGTCTGGCTGTGCAATTGTTCAGAACATACAGCAGAATGGAGAAGAAATATGATCTAAGTGACATAGACCATGAAATGATTGTTGCTGGTGGTATAAGTATCTCAGGAGCTGCTAATCTCCTGAGATTTCCATGGAGAAGGGTATCTCTGAAGCATGTGGTACCTTGTGCCTACAGCTATTGTCTATCCCAACTCTCCCCTCTTAAATCTATCGTCAAAGTTGCTGCTAGTCTCATCCTGTCGCGCAACTCAAGCTCTCCCTCACAGTCCTAATTCATGCACTCTTGCCTCATCTCTTCCTAGTTCACCTCTCACAGGCAGGGCCCTTCACTGACCACGTCTCCAGTGCTCCTCCATTCAAATCAGCAACTCTGAATCCTATCTGCCCTCCCCAGGGAACTAAGCCACTGTCTCCTATGGTTATGATCTGTCACTCAGTAGCATAGATATCTCAATGTGTGATTTATTTTTATTTTTTTCCCCCTGTACTCTCTGCTGGAATATATTGTATTATTTGCATGCTCTTTTGTATTTTGCCTGTATGGTGCCACAGACACCTTGCGGTGCCATAAGTCATTATTAATATAGTAGCAACGGGTGCCACTGTAATTCTGGTATTTGGCAAGGAAAACCACTCAAATGCAGAAGAACATAAAAACACAACATAGAAAGCTTTTACACGTGTTTAACTTTTAAAAAGAGTCATTCAAAACCGATCTCTGCTTATTGGCACATACCCAGTGGAATTCCTATTTGAGATTTTAGATTTGTGGATTAGTGAAGAAAAATCCACCTGAGGAGATGGACAGCTCTATGACACAAGCAAGCGGAGACCTTGGCAAAAAGAGAATTTCCTGCTCAGGCGAGGGCACCATCTAGAACAGAGGGGCACAACCTGTGGATTGAGAACCCAGAGGTCTCAGAATCCTTCCTTGAACCCCCATTTATCAGACATACAACACGTATGTTTTTGAGGACCATAAGAGGCTGCTGATACCTGCTAGTCCCATAAAATACATCTTACAAAAGGCACACATCTCGCCATATTTGCCCAAGAACTAGAAATATAGTAATAAGAGAATTTCCGTTTCTGAAAACTATACGATCCTAGAATCTCGGGTAATATGAAGAGTAGGCAAAGTGCAGGGGCAAGCTATGCTCCCCCTGAGTTTTGCAACCCAGATAGGAAACACTGAAAAAGTCTCTCTAATGAGGGGCCAAGCCTGGAACACCGCATTCATAATCTCAGGTTTACTCCTAGACAGTTAGAGATTTCAGGTCGCTCAGTCTAGTGAACAGCGGTGTCCAGTATAAACATATATGCCTTTAGTGTAGGAAGTCTAAAGCTTCATGACAGACTGGTGACACTGCAATGCATCCCTTTGTGTAGGTAACACATCCAAATACTTACTGCCCATTGTCAATATTGGTGTTTTGGGCCAGGTTCAGGGCTGCAATTTTCATCAGATTCTGTGAAGGAAAAAAAAAACCCTGTAATAAATCAGACTTGTCGGGGTATAAAAGGTATAATACAGATAGCACAGTACCAATAATACAATGCTGATAGGGCCCAGATCTTGTAAAAGGAATAAGGAAAGTGGTCACATGATTGAAATAAAATGCAATGATTAGATATTATATAATTATACAGGTATCACAAAGTACACACTATACAGCCTATCCCCGCGTGGTGCCACCTCCCCCAGCCAATCCCCGCACGGCCCAGCTGCTATCCTGAACCAGCACTGCCCATAACCCCCTCCTTGCCCCCCCCCCCCCAGTACTGCCCTAGCTGCTATCTACCCTGGCCCCCTCTATACACCCAGCACTACCTGCCCCTAACCTCCTCCTTGCCCGCAGTACTGCCCCAGCTGCTATCTACCCTCACCTCCTCCCTACCCCAAGTACTGCTTGCCGCTAAGCCCCACCGTGCCCCCAAGTACTGCGGCAGCTGCTAAAACAAGAGATATGGTAAGAACTTACCTTTGTTATCTCTGTTTCTACGAAGTCCATAGGGTCCACAGGGTTGACCTTGGGGTATAGGTTGGGAACCAAATCCGGGCACCACGCAGTTAAAGCTTTTAGCTCCCAAAGGCCGGAGGAGGAGAAAAAAAGAGAGAAAACTGGAACACTCGATAACCATACTCACAGAAATGGGAGACGGAAAACCGGTGACCAGTCACACAGCCCATTTGAAGCCAGGTGCGTCAGGGCGGGCGCCCTGTGGACCCTATGGACTTCGTAGAAACAGAGATAACAAAGGTAAGTTCTTACCATATCTCTTGTTTTCTACTTCAGGGTCCATAGGGGGTCCACAGGGTTGACCTTGGGGATGTCCCAAAGCAGTTCAACCAAGGGAGGGGACGCTCCTGTGCTGAGAGGAGAATCCGCCGCCAAAAAGGAAGCATCCTGAGAGGCAAAGGAAAACAATGCCTAGAACCTTAAAAAGGTGTGGACAGAAGACCACGTGGCCACCTAGCAAGGCAAAACAGCCAAGGCGCCACAGCGAGCCACCCACGAGGGTTACATGGCCCGAGAAAAAACAAGCAGCAACAACAGAAAGGCCTACCCGTCCAGCCAACATATGGCCATAGGTCGGCCATCCTTTCCTGTTAAAACCAGAAATCTCAGACCACCAATAAGGAGTCCGATTTCCGTCAGGAACTTGAATGGATCACATAAATCCACAGAGGCCGGACCACAGTCAATGAGGCCACACCAGCCGAGAGGACTGGGGACTGAATGGCCGCACCATAAGTTCCAGAATAATATGGAACCTGAAAATCACTAAGAAGAAACACAGGGTGAGAGCAACTCACACCCTGACAAGATGCCCTCCAGAAGAGGGAGCCACATGAGAACGCTCCCAATTCCGACACTCACCTGGTTGATATAAACTCCCTGATAGAAAGAGAGAAAGCCAAAGCAATAGACCATGTAATGGCTATCACAACCAGCGGTTCCATTAACTTTCCCCGGAGTTAACGAAGAACCACTCCTAACTCCCAAGGAGTCCCTAGGGAGGACAAATGGAGGCATAATCCAGAAAACACTCCAAAGGATGAACTGGATATCAGAGCGGAGCAATTCCATAACCTAATCATACTGACAGTGTAGAGATCTGCACTGTCAGGAAGGCCAGGCCGAGGGTGAAACCCAAGCCAGCCGGAAGGAATGCCAGAATATCTGGAAATCCTGGACACCAGAGGATCGCATCGATAGGTATAATACCATAAGAATGATGGCTGCCACAGTTTGTGGTAGGTCCCAGCAAAAGCTGATCCATGTGCTCCAATCATTCCAACGATGACAAAGCCATGGAAGCCGTAAGACCACTGTAGGGACGTAGTCAAAGACAAACAACCCAGGTCCAAGGCAAACCCCAGGACTCTGAGACAACAGGTCTGGGTAGTGAAGCATCAGGAATGGAGTATCGATGGAGAGACTCCGAAAAACCAAGTACCCCTGACATCTGGGGCAATCAGGAGCCACCAGCAGGAAAGCATCTCTGTCTCGATTGAAACACTTCCCTCGAGGAAGAATGGAGACTGGAGAACACAGGTACGCAAATTGGAAGAACCCCTTCACCGACAAAGAGTCACTGAAGGTTGCTTCAGAATCCCCAGAGTTGGACTGTAACACCATAGTGTGATAGAGTCAGAAGGCCATGAGTGTCACCTCAGGAGGGCTCCCCCCCCCCTGCTCACCAGGAGATGAAACCTCTCTTGGGGAAGAGACTAGTCCCCGGGATGCACGTCGTAACGGCTGAGGACTCCCGCTTCCCAATGGAGAGCACCTGAAATGAACACTGTTGAGATGGTCGGGAGGAGACCCTCAGACAATGTCCGAATGTATGACATACCTGACATTGCCACCCAACGAACAGTATTGCTAAAAAGGAAGCTACTGTTCTGACCCTGTCGGACTGAACTTTTTCAGGTTCACCGGGAAACAAGGGCTATGCCAGAGTGAAGGCCCCAAGACAGGCTAAAGTTCCAACAAGTTAATTGACAGGGTGGAATCGACAGACATCCAATTGCACTGAAATGGATGCGAACCAGACACTGTCCTTAGCAAAGAATACCCTGGACGAGATGGTCATAGTCACCCGAAAAGGGACAGACTTGCCTCCGGGGAGAGCAGCATCATTTGAACAGTGATCAGACAGAAAAAAACTTGTTCCATCTGGAGATAAGCCAATTATGGAAAGGCCTGGAATGGAACTAAGCCCATTCCACCCTTCCAAAGGCAGACACTGAATAGTGGACCATGCATCCCAGAGTGCAAAGACATATGTCGACTGCGCAGACATCCATGTACTCCTAATGGAAGAGTGGAGATGCCGTCTTACGCCAGAAGAATTCTCAGATTCTGAGAATCCAGCAAGGCTCCTAGGTGAAGAATACCCAGAGAGGGATGCAGGGAGGACTTTTTCCCCATTGATTAAACTTCTGCACCCTGAAGAAGCCACAGTCAACCTGACCCGGCTGTAAAGTACCCCGGTGATCCTGCTAAGAGCAGGAGGCCATCCAGGTACAGGAGCATTGGGATATACTGAACAGAAGAACTGTCAGAAAATCCAAAACGCTGGTAAACCCCTGTGGGGCTGAGAACAGTCCCAACAGGCAGAGCCCGAAAACCGTAAGTGCTGTGATACAGCAAACCTCAGTCCATGCTGAGGCAAGGTCTCTGTAAGTGCCCGTAGGCACGCGTCCTGTATATCCAGTGATACCATAAAGTCCCCAGGTTCCAAACATAGTATGATGGAGCATAGGGATTGCCTCCTGAGCCCAGGTAGCTTTAGGAACTGGTTCAGGGAATTGAGACAGAGAATAGGCCAAAGAGGACCATTCAGCCACCGCACCAGAAAGAAAGCAGAACAACCAGTCCCTCGCTGAGAAACTGGGGATGGCCCAATTAGCTCCGCTTAGCCCAACAACTGTATAGCTTTCTGGATTCGTAAGGCCCTGTTCGGGTCCGAATAAGGGCCTGCGTACCATCACATGGAAATAGGCCGCCTGAGCAAAGAGAGGGTGTACCCTCCCTCCTACCCACGTAGCCGCGGCAACTAGACACTAGTACCGGGCGAACTGAGAAAATCGCCATCTCCCAGTGGTAGGCCTGTCTCGTCATGCTGACGATATATCCGTAGGTTCAGAAGCAGGATCGGCTGGCAGTCCAGGCCTGCTCGGTTGAAGAAACAGACCTCTAGGCTGACCCAGAGGACAAAAAGACTTAATAGACTTAGTCTGAGGCCCTGTAGTGGGCATAGCTGAAGGCGGGAAATTTGTACTGCCACTGTCAAGGTCAGGACCCAACAAGATCTACCCTATAGATGGTATCTGCACCTCTGCATTCCCAGAGCGCAGCCATAGGGTATTACGGAGGATACCGTCGCAGCCGGAACTCTGAAAGTTAGGAGACTGGTATCCAATATAGGCATGTCCACCTATGACAACTGCATATATTACATGAGCGACCAAATACATTTGAACCCCAGACGTGTTGGTGGGGAAAAAACATTACAAATGCATCAGCTCAGTATGCAATAGTATTAACCAACCATGCTATAGCCATGGTAGGATGGGTAACAACCCCTGAAAGCGAGTATACTGATTTCAGGCAGAGTTACCACCTACGGATAAGAAGAATCCGACCACGCAGGAATGGGAGGCGTAGTAACGTCTGTAATCAGACGAGTAACACGCCCATCCACCCCAGGAGGGGCTCGTGATGACCCTCAGGGAATTTGGGACAGGAGGCCAAACACTGTTGTAACACCTCCTATCTGGCAACAGCCAGAGTCCCGCCATGCGATCCCCCCGCTAGTCAGCAACAGGGAACCAGAAGGCACGCAATACTGAGGGTGTATGATACAGGTGCAGGTCAACATTCACTCTAACCAGAATGGACCTGCCACCAGCCCAAAGCAGGGATAATAATACTTGAAATAGGCTTCCCCCCGTGTAAGAGGGAAAGAGCCCAAAACAGTATCCAGTTCACGCAGAGCCAAATGGGAAGTAACCACAGGGCGTCAACCACGCCAATTTGCGTTTCGTAGAAAACGACATCCACCTAGGGTGGCCGTGGGAATCCCTGCAAGGGGAATGACAGACTATGATGGCACCAGGGGGATTTCATATACTGCGAAAACCCCCTGCAGGGAGCGGTAGTCTGTGTCACAGGGGAAGAGTGCAAGAAACTGCGAGATACCCTGAGATGAAAAGGGCATTATGGTGAAGTAACCCCCAGGTGAGGTACAACAATGGGGCCCACCCGGCGATCCGCAATTGAGAGGATCCCGAGAAAACAAACCTACCAAGGGGGTCGTGAAAGGGGCCGGCACCAGATGACGCCACACACAGAACCCTTTATGAAACAAATCCTCCGCACTAACACCTGCAGCACATGACTTGCAGAATAGCAAAAATGGGTGCAGTATAACGCTCTATCTCCTGGTCAAACATAGCTGACCAATCTTGGCGGAAATATCAAGCAGTGCTATACTGGTCCTGACTGATGCTAAAATTAGCCGCAGGGACCCATTTTCAGCGTATGCAACACACAGTTCCAACGAAAATGTGGCAACGTGCAGCACGCAACAGTATGTGACAAACCTCACAAATAGTGTTCCCTCTAGCTCCGGCGGCAGGCAGGGCGCCGGAGCTTGAGAGGGCAATGTTGTGCGCGCGCGTCCGAAAAGGGGGGGTGGTTACGAAAAGGGGCGTGTCTATAAGACGCGTCCCCCTTTTCGTCATACTTGGGGGCGTGCCCGGCGCTTACGGACATGCCGGGCAGCCCCCAAGCGCTGCAGAAAGGGAGAATAGACGCCGGGCGCATGCGCCCGGCGTCTATTCCCTGGCGGTGACCGGGTCACCGCATGTTTGTCCACCCGCGGGACACTGCGTCCCGCGGGTGAGAACGGCTCCCGCAGGCTGTTAGGGCAGGGCGCTTTTTGCCCTCCTCCTGGAGGGCAGGGTGCTTTTTGCCCTCCAGAAGGAGGGCAGGGCGCCGCGCCCCGCTAAAACAGCCTAGCGGGAACACTACACAAATATCAACGAGTATATAAATGTGAGGTCTCAGAACCACCCTAAGTACAGCTGTATTAGGGCAGATAAGGAAAAGGGATAGATATACACTGACAGGTGAGAGAATTAAATACAGACAGTCAGCACTAGCATAAGTCACATACCATGCAGATATATACATATATACATAAACATGTCATATAATATACTGCACTATTACACTGCATTCAACTTACCCAGATTCAGTGTCTGGGAAGGCTACAGCGCTGTGTACACTGACCGGATGGTGAGGTACGCAGGGGGACTGGACTCACTGCCATCTCCGGAGCTCTGCTGCTGCACCACAAGAAAATGGCCGCTGGAGACCTCAGAAGAAGCGTGGCCCGCGGAGGAAGCAGCTCAGCGACGCCAGACTATACATACTGAAAGGCGCGCTGAGCTGAGGGGAGGAGCCGCTGTAACAGGGAAAGCTTCCTCCCCTGGCCGGCTATTAACCTCCCGGGACGCCGGCTCCCAGCGCCGATCAGTAAGTCCCTGGTGGTCTAGTGGACACACGGGGTATGGGGGGCCCGCCGCCACTGCCGGCGCCTCCGGTCTGTCCCCGGAGACCGGAGGCACAGGACTGCAAGCGGTGATCCGCGACCTTACCTGCTCCCCGTGGATCCGGCAGCAGTCCTGGGCGCCCGCAGAGTCCGGCTAGTACAGACTCTGGGGTCCCGCTGAGATCCCCAGATCTGTACTGGCGTCTCAGCGCCGGCGGGGTGACGGAGCGGCAGCTTAGACGTCCTATGGACAGTCCGACGCTGCCGCTCTGAAAGTCCAAAGTAAAAATAAAAAAAAACTCTGTACTTAGAAAAAATAAAGCTTAGGGGCTGCTAATCAGCTCCCCACTGCACTAAACGGTGACCCGACTCCGGCCGGGCACAACTTAAACTGAGGTGCCTCTGGCTGGGGGTGGGGTTATAGGGAGAGTGGACCCAAGTGCATCCTGGGAGCTAAAAGCTTTAACTGCGTGGTGCCCGGATTTGGTTCCCAGCCTATACCCCAAGGTCAACCCTGTGGACCCTATGGACCCTGAAATAGAAATACCATTGCCCATCCCTACCCCCGGCACTGCCTGCCCCTAGCCCCCTCCTTGCCCCCCAGCACTGTTGCAACAACTGTCTGCACTTACCCAGCCCTGCCTGCCTTTACTCCCCTATAGCTGCAGCTCTACCCCAACTTCTTCCTGCCTTTACCCCCAACAATATACCCCCCCACCCCCAGCACTGTCCCAACTGGTGCCTGCCCTCAACTCCCATAAGTGACAGGACCCAGAAAAAGTGGTGTAGGACCCCAATTTTTTTAAAGTGAGGGGGTCACCCACAATTTTTTTTGCTCAGCGCGATCACTGATAAGTAATGAAGTCCAGCCAGACAGGCAGAAGTGACGAAACGCGTTGAGGACGTGGAGACCCCCGCTACCTGACTTCACTACTCTCTCAGATAAGCCTATTGAACTTTTATCGAATGTAATTACCCATTTTTATGTGTGTTTTGTATGTTCATATGCAATAAATTATTTTAAAGTTACTATACTATGAGAGTGTGTTCTCTCTCCCCCTGCCAATAACAGTACCTGAAGCAAGGTGCCACCTGAACAGGCTGTCTGCTCTGAGTGGATCAAAAGACCATGCACTATATGCCTATTGCATAGGTTGATACGGTATGCAATTTTTATTTGTGCAGCGTGCTGTGGGTTTATTAACTTTATTACACTATATGGCGCTTGTTCTCACCTTTTTCATTACATAAACATTTAGACTGTACAGCAAAGGTCCGTCTGGAGAACATTGAGCTGCAACCTCTGAGAAAGACACCTGGACAGAATTCCGCTGAGGTTTAGCACTGATACCAGTATCTTTGTATTAATAATAATAAATATATAAGCATACATGCCCAATACCCGGCAGCACTCCTTCAGTCATCACTATGAATGCTCTGGACAGATAACAGTTGGCCACTCACATTAGTCCCTGCCCCAGTGGAGCTACAATCTAAGGGCCTGATTCAAACCCGGTCGCAAGCGCTGAGTGGTCGCAACCAGGTCGATGGTGGCCCAGAGAGCATGTGCGAGACCCGTTGGTGAGTGACAGCACGCCCTCTTTGGTGGGAGGGCCGGGGGGGTGGCTGCCCAGACAGAGGTGTTCCCATGAGAACGCCTACCATTTGGGGGCGGCCCCACTGACATCACAAGGCTCTGGGGCTTGCGGCCACGAGACCCTACCACAAGGGTCTCGTCACAAGCGCGATGGTCTTGACCATCATCCTGGCTGCTTGCATTAGCTGTGGGTGGCAACCCACAGCAATGCGAGTGGCCAGGAGGCCGCTCCATAACAAAAAAAAAAAAAAAAAGACGCCCTGACTCAGAGCGAGCGCTCTGTCGGAGCGTCCGGCTCTGAATCAGGGCCTAAGTTCCCTACCGCATGCTCACATACACACACTAGGGTTAATTTTTGTTGGGAGCCAATTAACCTGCACCAATATATTTTTGGAGTATGGGAGGAAACTGGAGTAAACCCACACAAGCACAGGGAGAATATACAAACTCCACACAGTTAGGGCCGTAGTGGGAATCGAACCCATGACCTCAGTACTGTGAGGCATATAAAATAGACAGATATAGATAGCTAGATATAGATACTCAGCTCCAAAAAACTTAAAATAAGTCCTCAACTTTAGATAAAAGTAAATAATGCTGGCACTGGACCAACAGGTTTACATGAAATAGTAATTTGCCAGATACACCACCACACCACTAGAAGGATATATAATAGATTCCAACACAGAGTTAATATCCCGTACGCATACCATAGACCCCAGTGGAGTGTCCTCCTGCCCTCACTGTGGCCCCTCACACCTCCTATACCTACCTGCAGACTCTCCTTCAGTTGGGGGATGAGCATCCTATATCTCTGCACCGGGTCGAAGTCCTGCTGTTGCTGCGGGAGACCGAGCTGCTGCTGTCCTCCCCCGGGGCCGAGTTGGGGTCCTGGGGCCACACCGCCCGCGGTGGGCTGAGGAGGACCCACAGCCTGGTTCATGGGCGCCGCCATTGTGTGACCACCTCCGTTCCGTACAGCTGAGTGAGAAGGAGGAGACCACGTGACCCGGCGTTCCGTACAGCTGAGTGAGGAGGAGGAGACCACGTGACCCGGTGGGAGGCGCAGGCAGGGATCCAGATGTCACTCAGAGAAGCTGCTGCTGCTGCCCTCAGTGGGGCGGGGCCAGCGTCACGGAAGTGGAAGGAACTGGGCAGCCCCGATCCGTGTGCTCCGGGGACAGTATAGCTGTGGGGACCCGACTTCCGGCAGTGAGTGGTGTCGGACTCGGAGCTGAGAAGGCTCCGTGCTGTTGTAACCCATGGCGCCCACCATCCAGACGCAGGCCCAGCGGGAGGAAGGGCACCGGTCAGTGATCTATATTGTATTATAGTATATGCAGTAGAGGTATTGATATATTTGCAGTTACCAGATTATATATGTGTATATTCTACCTCTGCATACACACAGACCTCTGTAACCTACATATTGTATGTTATGCATGTATGGGTCTGTGCCACAACACTGTGTCAGATCTATAATATAGAACAAATGGTTACTCCCCAAAAAGCATTGACAATCAAGGTGCCAGGAAAGTCCTATACAGTGCCTTGCAAAAGTATTCACCCCCTTTGCATTTTTCATGTTTTGTTGCCTCACAACCTGGAATTAAAATTGATTATGTGAAGGTGTGCATCATTTCATTCACAGAACATGCCTACAACTGACTTTTTATATTGTGAATCAATTTAGGACAACATAACAGAAACTTCAGCGTGCATAACTATTCACCCCCCTAAAGTCGGTACATTGTCGAGCCACCTTTTGCTGCAATTACAGCTGCAAGTCGCTTGGAATAAGTCTCTATGAGCTTGCCACATCTTGCCCCTGGGATTTTTGCCCATTCCGCAAGGCAAAACTGCTCCAGCTCCTTCATGTTGGATGGTTTCCGCTTGTGAACAACAATCTTAATGTCTGACCACAGATTCTCAATTGGATTGAGATCTGGGCTTTGACTAGGCCATTCCAACACATTCAAATGTGTCCCCTTAAACCACTCGAGTGTTGCTTTGGCAGTATGCTTCGTGTCATTGTCCTGTTGTCCTCCGTCCCAGTCTCTAGTCACAGGCAGACTGAAACAGGTTTTGCCCAAGAATATCCCTGTATTTAGCACCATCCATCTTTCCCTCAACTCAAATCAGTTTCCCAGTCCCTGCTGCTGAAAAACATCCCCACAGCATGATGCTGCCACCACCATGTTTCACTGTGGGGATGGTGATCTTAGGGTGATGGAATGTGTTGAGTTTGCGACAGACCAGAGCACTTTCTTCCATACAGTTGGGGAGTCGTCCACATGCCTTTTGGTAAACTCAAATTGTGGCTTCTTCTTTTTATCACTAAGTAATGGCTTTTTTTCTGGCCACTCTTCCATAAAGCCCAGATCTATGGAGTGTACGGCTTATTGTGGTCACATGCACAGATACACCAGTCTCTGCTGTGGAACTCTGCAGCTCCTTCAGGGTTACCTTTGGTCTCTGTGCTACCTCTGATTAATGCCTTCCTTGCCCAGTCTGAGTTTTGGTGGGTGGCCCTCTCTAGGCAGGTTTGTTGTGGTACCATAGTCTTTCCATTTGATGATGATGGATTTGATGGTGCTCTGGGGGATCATCAAAGATTTGGATATTTTTTTTATTTTTTTTTATAACCCAACCCAGAATTGTACTTCTCCACAACTTTGTCCCTGACTTGTTTGGAGAGCTCCTTGGTCTTCATGGTGTGATGCCTCTTGCTTAGTGGTGTTGCAGCCTCTGGGGCCTTTCAGAAAAGATGTGTTTATACTGACACATCATATGACACTTAGATTTCATACAGGTGGACTCATTTCACTAATTATGTGACTTCTGAAGGTAATTGGTTGCACCAGAACTTTTGAGGGGCTTCATAGCAAAGGGGATGATTACATCTGCACATGCCAATTATATTTATAAAGATTCTTTATATATATATATATATATATATATATATATATATATATAAATATTTTATTTTTTTTTCTCATTTCACTTCACCAAATTAGACTATTGTGTGCAGATCCATCACATATAATTCAGATTAAAAAAAATTACACGTTGTAATGTAACAAAAAAGGGAAAAAACTAAGTGGGGGGGTGAATACTTTTGCAAGGCACTGTAGATCATGGGAAGAGACGGCACTCTGATATTATTGCAAAAAGGCCAGATGTTTATTATTGCAAGCAGTGATCATTTCAGATGCGCTATGATCCCTTATTGAAGCTGTATAGGTTCCAAAATGGATCAGAAACGTTGCTGCTTGCATTAATAAACATCTGGGCGTATTGCAAAATACCTGGGTGCTGTCTCCTCCATAGACTATAGAAAGAGAGACAATCTAGAATCAAGTTGGTTGTCATGGTCGCTGCTTCTGCTTTTTAGAAGTTTGAGCAATCCCCCCCCCCCCACCCCCCCTCCAATTTTAAATTGAACCTGCAGCAATGTTTCAAGGCATGTCTGATCTTTTCCCCTTATATATTTCAGGTCCAATTCCCACCGGACGGTTCCAGAGCGGTGAGTCATCGTTGAAGACTGGGTGGAGGCGGTGGTATATTTCTTCTTTGGATTTTCTTACTCTACTCTTGTCTTCCTCTAGGTCTGGCGTTGTATGTCGAGTCAAATATTGCAACAGTCTCCCAGATATCCCATTCGATCCCAAGTTCATCACCTATCCTTTTGACCAAAACAGGTCAGTGTGGGGGGACACACTGAACTGCGAAGTTCCAGTATACGTTGCCCCATATCTCCTAACCTGGTCCTCTGTCTTCTGGCAGATTTGTGCAGTACAAAGCCACTTCTCTTGAAAAGCAGCACAAGCATGATCTTCTCACCGAGCCAGACCTGGGGGTCATCATTGACCTGATCAATCCTGATACCTATCGTATTGACACAAACGGTGAGAGAGAACACAGAACTCTGCATGATAGTGTTCCCGCTAGGCTCTTTTAGTGGGGCGCCACGCCCTGCACGATTTTTGCAGTGCCCTGCTAAAACAGCCTACCCCATCTGCCTTTCCCTCACGCGGGCCGCCGTGTCCCAGAGATGGGAAAAGCTGCGGTGACCGATCACTGCCGGGTGAATAGATGCCATGCGCACAGCATATTTTCACTATGACGGAGAGCTTGGGGGAAGCTCAGCACCTCCGTAAATGTGCTGGGCACGCCCCCAAGTGTGACAAATTGGAGATGTCATAAGGGAACGCCCCCTCATCCGCTCAGCCACGCCCCCTTCTGCAGCGTGCGTGCCTTCGCTGCGTGCAGATACTACGTCCCCTGACCCTCTGCGCCCTGCCTGCTGGCTAGCGGGAAAACTACATGAGATAAATGAGCGTTCATTTTGCTACATCTAATACCGCCCTTTATTTGTAGTTCTCCTGGATATAGCTGATGAGAAACTTCTCGAGGAAGAAATTCAAGCTCCCAGCAGCTCCAAGAGGTACTTTCTATAGTCTTCTGTGTAATCTATCCTGTATCTATTTACACTTCACAGTAAAATCCTTTTTCCATCCCACCTGGAGACAGACTTATTGTGCTTATTAGTGATGGGTTCTTGACCTCGTAATGTTCCTGCAGGTCCCAGCAACATGCCAAAGTGGTTCCTTGGATGAGGAGAACTGAGTATATCTCCACAGAGTTCAACAGATATGGTGTCTCCAATGAGAAGCCTGAAGTCAAGTAAGTAATATGTTTGATCAGACTTGCTCCTGACTGCGAAGTTAGTGATTTACTACATTTAGTTGCCCTTTAAAAATTCTGTGGGCACTTGCAGATATCCCCTCTAGGGTGAGAGGAGTATTATACATTATTCATAGCAGTTTTACACTGCTTGGAGGTTGGCGCATAGGAGGTAACTTCACTCTATGGTAGATGAGGATAGGAGCAGTGTTGTGGTGTCATGTCTCAAATGGTTATGGGTTGGTTTCAATAGGGGAAAAAACAAATAAAAGCACTTTTCTAGAGCTGTCTGCTCAGTGTGCAAATCCTGAATGCAGTAATTCCTGGCAGTTATTGTGTCATCAAATTCAGAAGAGATTTAAGACATAATAAGTTAGTGCTGAGGAACGCAGTCAGTGGTTTGCCCCTGTGAGGACAGTATCTGATCACATAGAAGCCCTGACGCATAAAATATCAGTCTTAAGTACATGAGTTGTATGGACACTGTTTAATAAACCATGTATGATTAGAGGTGGGCTGGAATGAAAGTTCTTCTTAAGCCATGACCTTCAATTTGAATTCTACTTCTGAAAAATCCATATCTCTTTGGGTTAAACTACCTTTTCTGTCACTAGATGGAGGTAAAGTAGCAGTGAATAAGATAGGAGCTTAAATATTTATATATATATATATATATATATATATATATATATATACACAATATACCCTAAAAATAGCAATTGTTATGGTGTTCTGTAGCGATGGCCATCGAAGGCTGTACCGTCGACGTCCAATGGTTTAGCTATCAATGGTTGAGTTTTGTTCAGACCGGTGTGCTTCCCTTACATTGCGGGCTACCATTTCTGCTCGCCATCGGTCATAGAACATCAATGGTTTATACACCATAAAGAATTTGGTGCCAGACCCTAGTATACCATCCGTAATCTCAGGCCCCATATTGATAGTTTTGACCGCTATGGGATTGCTATAACGATTAATACTTTTTTACCAATATTTGATCAGGACACACTTGGGGGTCCGAGGTTTTGCTGTATTTATATGTCCTTGACACAGCTTGCCGATCACGGTGTCCAGCAATGATTGGGACACACTGGGGGTGGAGCCGTGGGTGCAGGGGGGCCAGGAGGTCCCCATGAGGTTGGCGGCTGCTGGAAAAATATCTTCATGCAGCCGCCCAGTGAGAATTTCTGACTGGTCGCGTCCTTTGTGACATGGGGCCGTATTCATTTAGCGGCGAAAACTGAGGTTTTTTTCGCCATAGGTGAAAACAGCAGTTTTTCGGCAAAAAAAGGTGATATTTTTTGCCAAAAAACAGGAGAAATTGCAAATAAGTTTTCTCCAGACCAGGCGAAAAAAAATGCAAAATCCCTATTTTGGGCTAAAAATGTGGGGATTCCTTTCAAAACCATTTGGACACCCCGACTAATGATAAATGACCCCGAAAAATTTTGTAGGTTGCGCACTTTGACGAAAAATGACCGGGGAAAATTTTGGGTAATAAAACCCTGTTGAAAACAGTTTTAATGTATTGGGTCTTATTTTTTGGGGGACGGTATGGATGTGTGAAGCATTTTAAAAATCGCATGTGGTCGCAGCAGGCGTTTTTTTACGGTTTTTAAAATTGCGTTTGTACGACACAAAAATATACTTGCACCCATTTTATCGTACCCCAAATTTACATGGAACAGTAATTTCCTGGAAAAAAAAAAATTGGTTCCTATCATTTTCAGCGTTTTTTTTTTCCCCCACCCAAAATTGTGCGGTCGTTTTTCGCCCAACTTTACAATTTTTTGGGGGGGGTAATTTATCATTAAGGGGAGGTGTCCAAAGGGTTCTGAAAGAAATCCCCACATTTTTAGCCTAAAATAGGGATTTTGCATTTTTTTCACCTGGTCTAGGATGGAAAACTTATCTCCAGTTTGTTTGTTTTTTGCCAATTGCGTTTTCGCCTGTTTTTTGGCAAAAATATCGCTGTTTTTTGCCGAAAAACGTCCATCTTCGAATATGGCAGAAAAAACGCCCGTTTTCGCCGCTAATTGAATACGGCCCCATGTCAGGAAAAGCCCAGCCCGGCGCGGTAAACAATGTGACCATGCCAGGCAAGTGGTAAGGAAATGCATACACAAGCATGCATTGCTACATAGTGGCATGTATGGCTGTAGATACAGGTCATTGATGGAATAACCACATTCCTATATAACATACAGAAGACAGTACTGACTGGTCACTACTGATGTCACACTTCACTCTGCACCATCAACTTTTGAGCTCCAATATGGGCCAATAGATGGCCTTCAGGGTACTTCCCAGGACATAACTTGCTCCCCAAGAAATACGGAAATAGGCAAGTCGGTGTTATAAGTGTGGTGCGTACTTAGGGGGAGGGCATGTGGTGAGGCTCTCCCCACAGCCAGTCGGGTGCTTCTCTATCAGTTGCCCTAATCATGACTAATTTATTTTATCTTTTTGGAATAGATTGCTTTCCTTCATGATACATATTTGACGCCTGGTTGTCGCTTATTTAGTTGCAGACTAGGCACTCTTTGTTAGTCTACACACACACACACACACACACACACACACACACACACACACACACACACACACACACACACACACACACACACACACACACACACACACACACACACACACACACACACACACACACACACACACACACACACACTGTTTTATGACCAGTGCCATTTACAAGTTGTCATACAGCACTATATGCAGCAACACAAGGGACCGTATGACGCCTCATTAATGATGCTGTATTTGGTTTTTAAAATGTGACTGTTCTTTTTGGCCCTTGATATAAATGAATGATGATTATGTGACCACAGGATTGGAGTATCTGTCAAGCAGCAATTCACCGATGAAGACATCTACAAGGACAGAGACAGCCAGATCGCTGCCATTGAGAAGACATTTGAAGATGCACAGAAACCAGTAAGTGAAACGCGTGATGCGCTGAGTAATTTGAGATTTTTGTTGCTGGATGCCTATAATTACCTGTTATTTCCCCCTCTTCAGATTACGCAGCATTACAGCAAGCCGCGTGTCACCCCAGTGGAAGTCATGCCGGCCTTCCCTGACTTTAAGGTATCATTTTAAGAAAATAGGGTTTTGTCTGTAAATCTCTCTCCCAAGTGTAGAGTTCAGAGTCGCTCTCCTGCTACTGACGGCTTTGGGATAGTCTGTTGTCTTTTTTTTCTTTTGGTGTGTTGGATTTTATTTTCCACCTTTCCTCTTCCAGATGTGGATCAATCCCTGCGCTCAGGTCATCTTTGATTCCGATCCTGCTCCAAAGGAAGCGTCCGGCTCTGCGGCGCTGGATATGATGTCACAAGCCATGATCAGGTGACGGCTCCTCACAGAGTTCTGAGTATAGGGCGGCGCTACGTGACGTACGATAGTGACCGGTGATGAAGAACTTGGGTAACTACTTAGATTAAATTAAATAAATGCCTCCTTTGTGTGTGTGTTTTAACAGGGGTATGATGGATGAGGAAGGAAACCAGTTTGTGGCGTACTTTCTGCCTGGTGAGGACACCATGCGGAAACGTAAGCGAGATCAGGAAGAGGGTCTGGACTACATGGCAGAGGACATGTGAGTGAAAACCGAGTCTATCTAAAGTTTTTTTGTCTGACACCAATCTGCTGTTTGTACTTGTTTCTTTAGGGGTAGTGGTCAACGCTTCTCATGCACCAGTAAAACTTAGTACGTTTATTTTACAGATATGACTACAAGATCGCTAGAGAGTATAACTGGAACGTTAAGAACAAGGCCAGCAAGGGTTACGAAGAGAACTACTTCTTCATCTTCCGAGAGGGTGACGGCGTTTACTACAATGAGCTGGAGACCAGGTGATTGTCCGTTTATTACCACACTGGGCGGTGAAACACTGTGCTTCCCGGCGCTATTGATACATGTTGATGATAATCAATACCTGCTGCAAGTATTTTGAGGTCTAGTTAAGACCCTAAGGATATATATCCCAAACAAACAGAAAAAAATGAGTTGATTACTGCGCCTGGTATTGATATTACGTAATCAATATAAAATCAATAATCTGTTTGCTCTCCATTAATAAACAGGAGGCGTAGTTTAGAAAATACAATTTAATGGTTAAGTAACACATACAAATAATAAAATATGATCTAGAAACAAGTAATACATATATACATAGCAGCATATAGAAGTTTCATATTCGGGTTCCGGACTATAGATAGACAATAATTAGTTAGACAATGTCTAGATAGACACCAGATGTTAGACAGTTAATAGTTAGACAAGGATAAAAGTTCGACACAGACAAAAGTCAGAGACCCTAAAGTTAGACATGTAAAAAGTTCGACATGACAATGATTGAAACAAAAATGGTCGACACATTTTTTAAACTTTATTTTTTAGGGTTAGGTTTGGGTTTGGGGTTAGGCACCAGGAGGGAGGATTAGGGTTAGGCACCATGGGGAGGATTAGGGGGAAGATTAGGGCTAAAAAAACTAAAATTGTAGACACATTTTTTTTCTTTTTTAAGGTTAGGGTTAGGCACTTACTGGACGGTTAGGGTTAGGCACTTACCCCCACGGTTAGGGTTAGGCACCAGGAGGGAGGGTTAGGGTTAGGCACCAAGGGGAGGGTTAAGGTGAAGATTAGGGAAAAAAAATAAAAAAATTGACGACCATTTTTGTGTCGACCATTTCCATGTCGAACTTTTGACCCTGTCGACCTTTTGTACCCGTCGAACTTTTTACATGTCTAACTTTAGTGTGTCTGACTTTTGTCTGTGTCGAACTTTTATCCTTGTCTAACTATTAACTGTAACATCTGGTGTCTATCTAGACATTGTCTAACTAATTACTGTCTATCTCTTATACCACACCCTCATATTCATACACACTAGAATCATAGTAGCTTTAAAATTGGATATAAAGTGTCTAATTATTCGAACGGAGATTCTAGGCTGCATGAAACAGTTAATTAGTTTCTTTGTTTCCTTCTACAGTTATAATATGTCCGTTCAATGAAACAAATCCTTTCAATATCCTTGTTTTATAATACAGGCATGTTTGTCTGTTTATTGTTGCAGTCAAAGCTCAGTATTAATGTTTGTGTGAATGGGTTTGTTGGTTATGTGTTGAGGCCTGGAATTACAGTGAGCAGGAGGTTGTGGTGTAAACGGGATTCTTTGCTCATCTGTGCAGAGTGCGTCTCAGCAAGAGGAGGGTGAAGGCCGGCGTGCAGTCTGGAACCAATGCTGTCCTGGTGGTGAAACACAGAGACATGAATGAGAAGGAGCTGGAGGCTCAGGTACGGTTGTGGACATGTGGGAGAAGGAACTGTGAGAAGGCAACAGGGTCTTTTAGGGGAAAAAAAAACACGAATAGGTCCCGGAGACTGAGGTCGTGTTTGGGGAAGTTACGGTAGAAAAAGAATTGAGTTTTTAAATGGGGGAACTTTGTGGAGATCTGATTAGTTGTATTTATAGACCTAAAGCGAAATATAAGATGTTGCATGTATGTGACCATGATTGTGTCTGACCGTCTCCCTTGGACTTGTAGGAAGCGCGGAGAGCTCAGCTGGAGAATCATGAGCCTGAGGAGGAAGAGGAGGAGATGGAAGTGGATCGTGACACTCAGGGATCAGGTACCTGAAGATCAAATACAAACCCATGTGTTCTTGGTACTACCAAGGGACAGACTGGCCCACAGGGGTACAGGGGAAATCCCCAGTGGGCAAAACCCCCTCCTTTTAGGGGTCAGGTTCCAGACAGTACACTTGCATTATTACTCTATTGAAGGGTCAGTTACCTGGTGGAGCAGGACCACTGATGAACATGGGTGCTTGGTTCAGCTCTATAGAAACGTTATCAAGATTCACCCTCCTACCAATCAAAGTGGACGGTCATTAAACAACCCTGTCCCCTCCTCTTGTTGGCTATAGGCTTTAGAATAATGACCTTCCAGTGATTAGCATGATGTTCTAGCTCTATATTCATTCACTAACCTACAATTAAGTCATCACAGTGGTAAGAGCTTAGATATTTTATTTTATTTTTTTACAATTGCATTTATTTTTCCTTCATCCACTAGGGGAAACTGGCGTATAGACGGGTGATGAGTGGAGTCTGGTACTTTAAATATTCTTAAGGATAGAAGTTGGCTCCTCCCCCTCTATACCCCACTGGTGTGGTATAGAGAGAGGATCACCATCATGTGCTTAATTATTATACATATGTTACCTTATATTCCCAAACTCGGTCCTCCAGACACCATAACAGTCCAGGTTATAAGGATATCCATGCTTGACCTCAGTCAATTTGATTTAACCACCTGTGCTCAACCATGGTTATCTCTAAAACTTGAGCTGTTGGGGTGCCTTGAGGACCGTGTTTGGGAACCTCTTCATTATACTGTTTTCCTAGGACTATGGAGTATTCACTACTACAGTGCTTTGCTGTTATCAGTCTGGTACATTATCATGCATGCACTATACCAGTATTTACTAGATATATTTATAAAGGGGCACAGACCTTGCACTCTCTAATGGCTAGTCTTTGAGGTTCCTGGCCACACCCCCTAAGCATGGGCCCCAACCAGTGCATTCCCCTGGTGTGCCCTTCATGCCCCAGTCCGACACTGGTACTGCCCTCTCCCTTATAACACCTCTATCACATTATATCACATTTCATTCTAACTGAGTTTAAATTATCTTTTCACATAATTATTACATTTATTATTATTATATTTTGCTTATATTGCTCACTAAGGTGTCTGCTGTGCCTTACAGGTATTAACAATAGAATTGTACAGCAATACGTAGGATAGAACCAAGCACGGTGGAATAAATGGGGGGTACAGGGAAATGGTATAGCATCTCACTATTGCTAATTATGATCATTTATCAGGGGGAAGAGGTAGGAAGTAAGTCACCATTCATTGATATTGTATCTAACAAGTGGGTGGACACACAGGATCAGTCGCTGGTGGGGGATGGGATCGGGGATCAGATGGTCCGGTCCATTTGCATTGTAAGAGGGAGGGGTGTAACCAGGAGGATGGACTTGTAAAGAGAGTAGTGGGAGAAGCTGAATTGTACTATGAGGATGACTGGGATACCAGTCAAGTGGTTGGCAAAGAGGGGAGGCCAGCACAGAGCTGCAGGAGAGGTAAATTAGAGGGGGAAGCAGCATTAAGTATAGGTTGAAGGAGTGCGTGCCAGTAGAGAGGATGACCAGAAAGGAGGAGATTGTAGTAGTTCAGGCGGGAAATTACAAATGCATGTCTGATTCTATAGCTAATGCAAATGTGGAAACCGCATGATTGTGAGAGGGACTGGATGTGGGCAATCAAGGATTACCTCTATGCAGCGGACTGAGGTGGGGGCAGAGGTGAAGATGGTTTTGTCAACAGGAGGGGAAATGAGAGAGTCCTGGATGAGGGAAGTACAATGAGTTCGGATTTGAACATGTTTAGGACATCCTGAGGCATTGCTAATTTATGGCGCTTCTTGCATGTTTTGTGATTAGGTGCAAGGGCAAAATAAATTCTGCCTAGATGATATAAAAGCTTTAGTGAAAAACACAGAAGGAAGTTAGAAAGAAAATGGCAATGTCAGTGTTAAGTGATGCAAGAAGGGCATATGTACAAACAGTCATCCAAAACACAATTGTCCTTTTCCTGGAAAGATGCCAGCAGAATTGTACTTTAATCTTCTCTGAAGTGCTCTGTGATCTGGTTCTTAACCTCTCCATTATTTTCATCTAGATGCCGAAGACGGAGAGAAGGGCAGCGAGAGTGAGAAGGAAGGGAGTGGCGGAGAGCCCTCCGGCAGTGAAAGCGAGCGGGAGGATGGGCAGGAGGAGAAAGAGGAAGAAGAGGAGAAGGAAAGCAGCGAGGACGACAGGGCGGCCCGAGACAAGGAGGAGATCTTCGGTAGTGACGACGACGACGACAGCAGCGACGATGATGATGATGACGGGCAAAATGAGAGCGGTGGTGAAGCAGGAGACAGCGGCAGCGAGGAGGAGGAGAAAAGCAGGGGGCGCAGGAGCCGCAGCGCCAGCAGCAGTCCTTTCGGGAGCGACCATTCCCAGCAGGACAATGAAGAGCAGAGCGGCAGTGAGCAAGGGTCTGCGTCTAGCGATGGCAGCGACAGTGACTGACCTCCCTCACTACTCCCAACTCCTATGCAGAGTTTTGTATATAGTTCTTGTATTATACTTTTACTTGAATAAAAATCTTTCAGTTACCGTTTGAGCCTCGTTTTCACAGCCTTTACTGCTCGTACTCTTCTTGAAGCTGGTGATGAAACTATCCCTACTGCATAAGTTCCGCCGAGGCTCTTCCCCCTCCCCCCCAATAAAAGAAAAGGGTCTGATGCACAGTTGAACGCAAGTCAGTTTTGTGAATAGATCTTGCGTGTTTTCGCACTGTGCATGCTCCGTTGCAGAGCGCTCGCATAGACGGGTGATGCACAGTTAGCCCATCTCAGTCGCGTCTCTGCTGGTGGTAACGGGGCGCTCGCATGTAGGCAAAGTCTAGTGAGGATGGGTCTAGAAAATTGCGGCCCATAAATGATGTCACCTGTTTCCAGACGGGTCCCTCACATCGAGGAATAGGCCGGTGCCAGTGGGCATTGATCATGATCGCTATGAAACTAAGCATAGGGTCGGTGAGTTTGCAGAGGGGCGCATAGCTTTACATATGGTTGAATATATACGTATTTTTCCGTGTGCACAATGCGATTGTCCTCACCGCCAATTTGTGGTCAACTCAGCCCCTTAGAGTTTTATTCAGTGTTCACTGGGAAAAATGTGGTCCTATAAACAGTAACTCTCCCCTATTGTAAGTTATTAGGCATATTATACAGTGTTCTCTGCAGGATGTTTTTTGCGGGTGCACCACCCGGCACTTTTAGAAGCCTGCAAGTGGGGACAGTATCTGGGAGCTGTGTAAAAAGGACCAGATCCTACAGAATTTGCAGTTTTCTCACTGGGCCTCTAAAAAGAAGAAGAGAATTAATATATAAATTATTTCAAATAATTATAAGGTTAGGGGTTAAAACATTTTATTATTGCGAAGGCCCCCACCCGGCTACTTCTTGATTCCACCTGGCTGGAAAAACATTCTGGGGAGAACACTGTTATAATACACCTTGGCGATCTGTGACCTGTATAATAGACCATAAACAGTATAGCTGCCAAATTCTTCTTTGACTTCTAATGTCCCTATTGTTCTATATAGCCCTGAGCATTGTCCCCTTCCGATTGTACAGATTGCCATTAATGACACGTTGCTGAGTGGTGGCAACTACAGTAATCGGAAGTCAGTCATTGTTGCTGTCCATATACCCAGAAATAACCAGCATAGGTGATCAGCTACACTGTTCCATATTCCTGCTTTTCCAGATGACACACACTATAGCAGATCCTCCGCTCCCAGCTTCTCAAAGAAATCCTCATCTGAACACACAAAAAAAATTTGGATCAGAGTCACCCACCACCTTGATGGCTGCAACCGTAACCCTCTTAAAAGGACAGCTACAAGAGACCCTGCACTGACCATGATATTGCTTGAGACCCAGTCAGGTCATCATATGCCAACAAAGGAGTCTGTTTGGAGTTCCCAGTGGGAGCAATGTTGCTTCCTTAGAGTACCATGACTCCTCCATCTGGCCCAGGCAGGCTCTGCCATTGCAGGGGGCATACAAGTGAGAGCAGCTTCTGATAACACTGTACAACAAATTAATACTTTTTATTTGTTTCATTTCTAAAAATAGTCATACATTACTAATTTGAGGTCAAGAAAAACTAAATGATTTCAGAATGTTTTTGCTAGCTCTATTTTTGGAGCTACACTACTTGCACTATACTGTATGTACATTAGTAATATAGTCATAGTGAAAAGCTATTTTAAAATAATCTGATATTTTGTTGATTGAATTAAAACAACTGTTATTTGTTTTCTATCAATCACAAATAAGAACATAAAATGAAACAAACATACAGCATAGGAAAGTGCTATCTAAAATAGTGGCCTATTCATGGGGGTGCCTTCTCTTTGCTTGTGGCTTGTATTCCTCTTCTGGGGCATCTCTTGTCACTGTCCAACAGTAGTGATCACCTACCCTGATATCTTTGTTCCATTGCTGAAATGTCTTGGTGGAATCGCTCACTATGCTTGTCACTCAGTGCACAACAGTTATCTTGTGTGGGTAATCCCGTGAATCGCATATATTTGAATAGGGGAGGGGACAAATAACTGATTCATTTAATTGGGTCATTAGGCCCCGCCCCCTCTGCGCGGAACGCAGATTGCTGGTAAGATTCTATCCATTCTGCCCACTTCACTAGGAATACCCCTACATCGTCATAAATGGGCTATATCTCGGAACTCAGAGCTGAGAGTTTTAAATGTCATATTCTTTGCATGCTGAAATCAATTAGAAGTAACTATTTTCACATCGGAAACATTTTCATTGTTGCGCAGTATAATCTGCCTCCCATGTGTCCTCCATTGACCTCTTTAGCAGTCAAAAATCTTTGCCACTGTCCACCAGGCTGTGGCCTGGATGTACTCCCCTTCCCAGGGGAAAAAAAACAGCGCCCCCAATAAACCTCATCACTACAGCCCTGAAGATGAGAGGCCAGAGGAAGAAGAGAAGGACTGTTGGCTGTTACCTGAAAATGGCAGCTCTGCCTAGTCTGGTGGGCTTGCCAAATGGTAAGCCACAATGGGGAGGAAGTACCAAAAGGATGGTACCTCTCAAGTGGCTCAGCATAGCAGGATGTAAGCTGTCCAAAAGGTCGGCCCACTTAGCCTCCTAAAGGGAAAAAACACAGCGGCTTGAAAACCGCTCTGCTCCCAGAGAAGTGTAGAGTCACCCTTGTTGCTACACCGCTGGTGCGAGTTTCAGCGCCAGTCTCAGTCTGGTGCCTGGAAGCACTGCTTCGTGTTGGCTTGTCCCCTTCCCAGAGGCAATCCAGTGACAGAAGCAGGCTGCCAGCAGATGGAGGTGTCACTGGTGTCACCTACGCAGCCCGCTTCAGGCTTCACAGCTTGAGTTCCAGGAAGAAAAAAAAAAACACTATAAGAAAACAATCTGCTAATAGCCTAACACACCTGGCTCCTGGCAGCAGAGATGGCCATCAACCATCGATGGTTAGACACTGATGTTCAATGGTGTTGCTGCTTAGCTGTAGCCCCCCTCTTTCCTGATTAGCCTGCCGCCAAATCTCACAAGCAGGGATTTTCATCGATGGTGTAAACCATCAATGGTTTCTCACCAATGTAAATCAATGGCTCCATCAATGGTGCAGTCTGCAACCCTACTTGGCGGTCACTTAACTGTGATTCTCAGGTAGTGACCATAGAGGTGGAGGCGTCTGACCTTCACTGATTTCAAAGTGCCCAGGTTCCCTGCTCCACTCACTTATTCCCCTTTAGTATCCTGTGTCAATGGCTGTCTAGGAAAACAAGAAATACCATTGAGCTTGGTTTATATTTCCTGATGTCCATATATTATTCCGATCACCCAATCAATTCAGCCATTGACGGGAACAGTTCTAAAGAATTGAATAAGGAGGGGAATGCTAGGGGAAAATGGGTAATATTTTAGAATTTTGGAATTTAAACTCATTCCATATAATAGATCCCATTCTTGTAATTGCAAAAGAAAATAACCAATAGCTGCCAGGTCACTTGTCCCAGTAATGAACATGCTGCCCTCTTAGCTGTTTAAAATAATCATCCTAGACCTGCAGTTCCTCCATCTAAATGACCACAGTAGACGCCTGACTCGCCAGCACTTTAGAAGCAAGATGGAGCTGCCTAGAGGAGGTTAGGGAGGAGCAACAGGAGTAATTGCCCAGATCTTTTTTTTTTTTCATCTAGCTTTATTCACATTTTCAGTAAAACATACAATACAATCAAGAGAAAAAGGTAGAGTCAGATCAAACATTGTATGCTCAAACCGTGGGAAAAAGTTGTCAGCGGAAAAACATTTAGCATATACTAAATAAAATTCCAAATTAGAATTGGCCCAGATCTTACATACAGAAAACAGGGATCTCTCACCTGGGTTTTTTGTTTTTGCTTTTTCCCTCAGTTTGCCTTTATAGGCCCATAAAATAAGCAAATCTGAAATGGAAGGATGAGAATTAATGTGCCACTTTGATGCGAGATGAAGAAGCAGCCCATTGTGTGACGCCAGGTAAGGAAGTGAGGGAGATAATTCCTGTGGTTGCAGAGAGTCATCAATACACATTTGTATTTATGACGGGATGCAGGCAGGTGAGTCACGGCAGAAGATCTGGCTAGCCTTTCCTCATAACTAGCTGGCAAGGATTGGGAGCTGCAGCAGGAGGAGGCTGGAGAGCCGAGGTAAATGTCTCTGGAAAGGTGGGAAGATGTGTAAAACTTTTAAAACAAATTTGGGGGAAAGCGCAAAGCATCGATATTCTTTATCCATATATGTGCTTGGAAGTGTGGGTTGAAGGAGTGTCTACACGGGGAGGCCTGGGGGTGGAGATCATAGATGATGTTGTCTAATGTGAGACGGTGTTCGTCCATGGCGCACCATAATTGGTGGTAGGGGTGGTGCTGTGCCTGACTATGGCCCTCATTCAGAGCCGTTCGCTATTTGCGGTCGTTCGTTTAAAAACAAGGGGTGGCTATTCAAATGATCCGTACGCACATTGCAGTCTGTTCACACCTCTAAGTCTGAACGAACGAGCAAAACATACGCTCGTTTATTTGTTAAAAACGCCCCCTGGCCGCTCGCACCATACGTCATGTCCGCTATTTATTAGATTAATCGAGTACATCGACCAGCGTATGAACTGCTCGCTATTCTTGTGGTTGGTGTTTGCTACCACAAATTTGCGAGCAGTTCTGGCTATAAAATAACCCAGTGACGTGGTCAATGACGCTGCTGTTTTAAATATACACACCCATAAAACGCCCGTTTTGACCTTTAAGCACGCCTGCGTTCGGATCTCCACTCCCCATTTTCAAGCACCTTCCCCTGTTACCACCCACATACGCCTCATTCTGTCACTCAAAATAGCAGGCACTCGCTATATAGCGTACAAACGATTTTCGGCCGCACTGACTGGTTCGCGCATGCGTACTAAAAACCGTACGCATGCGCAGATGTGCAAACATCGCTCGGAACGAGCGTACTGCCGCTAACGAGCGGCTCTGAATGAGGGCCTATGTTCTCTAAGCTTGTTTTTTCTTCACTCCATCTATGCACCAATAGGAAATAATTCATTAGCTGCTCACTGAACTTTTCTATATTTCTGTTTGTGGCGGAAAAGAATATGATAGCTAGTAAGAACCTCTTGGCCCATCTAGTCTGCCCCGTTAACCTTATGGTAACGTCAAACCTTATTTGATCCTTTGTGCTTTGAAAAGATATTCTTATGCCTATCCCAAGCATGTTTAAATTGCTCTACTGTCAAAGGGGGTCTATTTATTAAGCCTTGGATGGAGAATAATGTAAACCGAGATAAATTCCCAACCACTCAGCTCCTAACTGCCATGTCACAGACTGTGTTTGAAAAATGACAGGGGCTGATTGTTTGGGTCTTTTATCTCCGTTCACTTTATCCCCATCCAAGGCTTAGTAAATAAGACCCCTTAGCCTCTACCACCTCTGATGGGAGGCTATTCCACTTATCCACTACCCTTTCCGTGGAGTAATTTTTCCTCAAATTTCCCCTGAACCTCCCTCTAGTGTCAGCGCATGTCCTCGTGTTCTAGTACTTCTCTTCCTCTGAAGAATGTCTCCCTCCTGTACCTTGGTAAAACCCTTGATTTTATTTGAATGTTTCTATCATGTCCCCCCTTTCCCTTCTCTGCTCCAGACTATACATATTAATATATTTTAGTCTTTTTCTGTAAGTTTTAAGATGTAGGCCATGAACCATTTTAGTTCGTTCTTTGTACAGTCTCTAATGTATTTATATCCTTCTGGGGAT
This sequence comes from Taudactylus pleione, assembly GCA_031769625.1. NCBI lineage: Eukaryota > Metazoa > Chordata > Amphibia > Anura > Myobatrachidae > Taudactylus > Taudactylus pleione. Next base: position 269,453 of record JAUIMM010000198.1, read on the forward strand.
GTGGTCTCTAGAACTGTACACAGTATTCTAGATGAGGCTGTACCAATGACCTATACAGGGGCACTATATTTATTTCTGCTATGGATTGCTCTCCCTATGCATCTGACTTGCCTTTCTCATTGCTTTGTTACATTGCTAACCTGCCTTTAAGCCACCTGAAATAGTGACTAGTAGATCCCTTTCCTCCTCAGCGGTGTCCATTATAGTGCCGATAATACTATATTACGCCTTAGAGTTTTTGAGTCCCAAGTGCATGATTTTGCATTTGTTTAGCATTAAACTTCAGTTGCTATGTTCTTGACCATTTCTCTAGTCTACCCAGATCCTCAGTCATTTGTTTTACCCCTTATGATGTGTCTACCCTGTTGTCTATCTTTGTGTGATCTGCAAAAAGGCATACTTTCCCTTCTATACCATTTGCAATGTCACTAATAAAGATATTAAAAATGGTCCAAGTACAGATCCCTGGGGTACTCCGCAGATTAGAGGCGTCTTAAGAGAGGAGGGGGCCAGTGTGTAATCCCCGTCCGAGGCTCCCTCTTCTCTCCCTGGCAGCCGACTGACGTGGCTGGCCGGCCACCGCAGCATCCGTAGACTCTGGGCACTAGACTGTGCCCTAAGTCTACAGCGCAGGCGGACATCGCCGGGGGAAATGGCACGGCCACCATTTTCCTGGGCGATTTCCTAACCGTATGCACAAAACGCCGGGAAAAAAACTGCCACGGCGGCCATTTTCCTGCTCAAGAGAGACCCAACTCGGGTCCTCGGAGAGAAATTTTGGATAATATGGGTGCAGGGTGTGTGGTGCGGGCCCCTCCTGGACACCGCACACCCTGCACCCATCATAGATACGCCCCTGCCGCTGGTAACCTTTCGCTCCTGTGAATGCACTCCATTTACTAGGACTATATTTATCCTGCAACCAAGATCTTATCCATTCAATTACTCCTGTCGCTAGTGACTGGTTGAATGATTCTGTTAATGGTGTTACCAGCATCTCTTTAATCTCTTTCAGTGTCCTTGGATGTATCCAATCTGGACCCATTGATTTATTCACTGTTTTGATAGTTCTGTTAGGACTTTCGACTCTGTAAATGTCCTTGTATCTACCTCATTATTATGTTTTGTCCTTGCAACGTAACTGTGGTCCCTTCCCCTCTCCTTCTGTAGTGAATACTGAGCAAAAATAAGATGATCTGCTATGGCAGTGGTGCCCAAACTGTGCACCGTGGCACCCTGGGGTGCCTCTGGACACTTGCAGGGGTGCCTCAGGTTGGTGGTCCAGCACCAAATCAAATTATTTATGGTCAATGTAATGTAAATATGTGGACAAACAAAAGCTCAAACCTGTCGCCCACCACATAACTGAGCCTAAGGATAACAGGTCAGCACAATTTACTTCACCTGACTTAATTTTTTTTTTCTGAATAACAAACTTTGGCTTAGGGGAGCCGTGAAAACAATTCTGATACACTAGGGCGCCGTGATTCAAAAAAGTTTGGGAACCACTGTGCCATGGCCTTGTCTCTCCACCAGACTCACTCGCTGTCCTTAGTAACCTGGGTCCTTTTCGGACCAACCCGGGTAGCTAGCTGGGTTGGATTCCCGAGTCACTGGGAAACACAGGTTTTTTGCAGCTGTGTAAAAGGGGTATTAGGGCCTGATTCAGAGCCGCTCGCTATTTGCGGTCGTTTGTTTAAAAAAAAGGGGGTGGCTATTCAAATGAACCGTTCGCACTTTGCGGTCTGTTCACGCCTCTAAGTCTGAACGAGCGAGCAAAACTTGCGGTCAAAATTTTGAAAAATACGCCCCCTGGCCGCTCGCATCATACGTCATGTCCGCTATTTATTAGATTAATCGAGTACATCGAACAGCGTATGAACTGCTCGCTATTCTTGTGGTTGGTTTTTTCAACCGTTATTTTGCGAGTAGTTCTGACTAAAAAAAAAACAAGTGACGTGGTCGCTGACGCTGCTGTATTAATTATGCACACCCATTAAACGCCCGTTTTGACCTTTAAGCACGCCTGCGTTCTGAATTCCACTCCCCGTTTTCAAGCACCTTCCCCCATTACCTCCCACATACGCCTCATTCTGTTACTCAAAATAGCAGGCATTCGCTATTTTGCGAACATACGATTTTCGGCCGCACTGACTGGTTCGCGCACGCGTATTACAATCCGTACGCATGCGCAGATGAGCGAACATCGGTCCGAACGAACGAGCGGCCGCTTACGAGCGGCTCTGAATCAGGCCCTTAGTCTCCTTCCGTCTGACAGTATACACCTCTTTATCTTCATTATTCTGAGTCTGCTCTTATTTCCTAAAGGCCTTTTCTTTCTTTTTTTCTTTTTTTGCTTTCACAATACTTTTCCAAACGACCTCGACTTCCTTTACCCTGTGTTTTTTCCCAACACTTATTGCACTTTTTAATTTTTCCCACCTGAATGTTCAACTAATAGGCTTTTTTAAACTGCATGATCACAGACATTGAAGGTGCGCAATGCCGATACGCACGCAGTCAGCTGATGTTGGAAGTACTGTGCGTATGTCCCAATGGTTACCGCACAGAGACGCAGTACTGGATTTACTGCCTTTTTAGATCTGATACAGCCCGTTGATCAGCATATAATATTTCTCCAGAATGTTAATGTTCAGCTCCTTTGTGGGTCAAAGGGCCACTTATTAGTCTCCTAATAATATATCAGGTTGCCCACCACAGCTCTTTTTTCATTTAGTAACTTAGGGGTTCCCAAACCCGGTCCTCTAAACACACTTAAGCAGTCCATACATCAGAACGATATCATCCCAACCAGCCAACTAGTTGGTTGGTTTGGATGATAATCTGGCAGTGTGTGGGAGCAAACGATAATCAGCCATTTGCTTCCACACGCTGAAAAACTGTAAAAAAACGTTGGTCCAGCTAGTTGGGAAAATAAATAAAAAAATCAAACTGAACGATAAGTAGGCGGAGACTGGCCGGCAGTGCCCGCCTACTTCTTCACCTTCTGGATCCCTTTCAGCAGCATTGGCTGATAGGGAGGAAAGGCTCAGTGCTGCTGCTGCTGCTGCTGCACGTCAGTCTCTCTCCAAGAGTTTCTGGGCCTGATTCAGAGCCGGACGCTATTTGCGGACGGTCATTCCAAAAAAGGGGCCGGCTATTTAAATTGAGCGCTCGCTGTTTGCGGTTTGTTGACGCCTCTATGTCTGAGCGAGCGAACGAAAAATGCGCTCGCTATTTTGTAAAGACGCCCCTTTGCCGTTCGCATCACACGTCATCTCCGGTATTTATTAGATTAATCGGGTACATCGAAAGGCATCTGAACTGCTCGCAGTGCTTGTGGTAGGTTTTTCTTACCGCTATCACTGCGAGCAGTTCAGGCTAAAAGACAACCAAGTGACGTGGTCGATGACGCTCCTTTAATAATTATGCACTCCCATTAAACGCCCTTTTTACCGTTAGGCACGCCTGCATTCGGATCTCCACTCCCCCGTTTTCAAGCACCTTCCCCTGTTACCACCCACAAACGGTTATTCTGTCAATTAGCAGCCCCTCGCTGTTTTGCGAGCGGACGATTTCCGATCGCAATGACTGGTTTGCGCATTACAACCCATAGGCATGCGCAGTTGTGCGAACATCGCTCAGAGCGAACGAGCGGCTCTGAATCAGGCCCTCTGCCTCAGTCACTCAACCCCTCCAGTCTCCCCTGCAGTAGCGCATGCAGGGGGGGTTTCTGAGTACCCAGAACCCCGCCCTGACAGACTGAAGTGCAGGAACCATGTTTTTAAACCCCAGCCCCTCGCGGCTAATTGCCGCGATTCGTGGGTCAATATGGAGGAGGCGGAGCCAAAATGACACGATTTCATTAGAATCTAGTCATTTGGCCCCGCCCCCTCAAGATTGACCAGCGGCTGTGGGGGGCGGGCAGGGCTTAAGAACATGCTGCCAGCCCGCTAGGTCCTGTCCTGGTCAGATCTGCTGCAAGGTAAGTGTGTTTGTGTATATGTGACATGTATGTGTGTGTATATATGTGTGCATGGCTGTATATATAAATAAAATATGGAACCCCCCCCCCTTAAAAATCCTGCATTTGCTTCTGCCCTGGCCAACACCATGAGTGCTACCCCAAGCAGCACTTCAAGTGTCCCCTGCCTGCACTTCACTGCCCACCTGCAATGAAAGCGCCACCTGCAGCGGCACCATCAGTGTCCCTTGCACCGAGCACGGGGTGTCTCGACAAACGTCTTGTTAATAATGTAATGTGACAACAATCTGCCTGTTCTGATTATGTACGAAGGACAGTTTTCATTTAGCTTTACGGCAATAGTGCATAAAAATATCTAAAAGCCTGTCCGTGTATAAAAATGTTTTACAAAGGTGTTATTGGAAGCTATAGGAGAAAGTTTAATACTTGTGTTTGAGGCACTCTCGGGTATCCCCTGTGTAGTGCAATACAAACCAAATTTAGGAAGAAATCATAAAGCAACTGTTGTAACCACAAGAAAACCCAGCAGAATGTCAGTTGGAAGTTACAGTGAGAGAATAATGATATCCTTGGAACCTTCTCCAGCATTTAATACATTGGAGGGTTACTTGTAGAAAACACCTGTGATACAGTGTCACAAACCACTGAATATGCTACATTGAAAACTGAGGTGCTTCAATAAAAGTGTATTACATTGCAAGGTTTTATTTGGGTTAGGTTAGAGAACACCCGGGGAGGAGGTTAGGGTTAGGCACCACTAAAGGAGGGTTATGGGGGGGGAGAGGGTACTTACCAGCCCCAGTCGGGATCCTGACGGATCGGGCTTCCAGTGTCAGTATTTAGTCCGCCAGCATTACATACTGATTGCCTTTTTCTTCTTCAGAGTCCATATGGTCCACAGGAACTACCTTGGGGGGTATGTGGTTGGAGAGATCCAGGCATCAAACAGTCAAAGCTTTAGCTCCCAGAATGCACTGGTCCTCCTCCATATACACCCTGCCCCCAGCCACAGGCATTCAGTTTTTTGTTTGGTGCTCAGCAGGAGTTCAGAAGCAGCTTTTGAACAGGGAACTGCTCTGGCAGTCCCAAGCTTTAAGTTTATGATTTCTTTTAGTTTACTATTTTACTGGGTTAGCACTGCTGAGCATCCTAATAAGACGCATGCACTGCGACTCCTACCTCCGCCGATGCTGCAACACCAGTAACGTATCTAGTGATTTTGGCGGGTCACAGCGGAGTTTGGCTAGCAGCGACGCGGGGGGCCTGGACTGCAATCGGATGCACGGAGATGTCAGGTAAGACGATTCCTAGTTTACAGGGAATCGCGCGTGTCAATCCTTGCTTCTGGTGCTGGAGACGCACCAGAAGCCGCTGCAGTGAAGGCCCAGCCGCTCTCCACGCATCCTCACTTGACCACCAGGGCCTTATCGTCTGATGCGGGGGATCGGCAGTAAAGGCATCTACTGCCATGAGGCCAGCGTTACCGGCAGGTTGATGCAGCTTAGGGGAGGTAGGCTCTCACCTGGCCGCTCCTCCCCCAACCCAGACGCAGACCCTACAAAAGTATTCCCGTGTCTGGGTTGCCCCTCCTACCCGCCTCGTGTATATGAGATGCTCACAGTCCACCATCGGTGCTCTGCTGAAGCTGTTTTTTCTCAGAAGGTTTGGGTTTGTCTCCCTTTATACCTCTCCCCTGGGTCAGGTATATAGTGCTCTATATCCTACCAAGCCTTGGGTGTTGGTCAGTTGATTCAGAGCTCATTGCGATGTAATTGCATATTCATTGTATGTGACTGCCTTTTATTTCTGACTGTCAGTTATAACTGTCACTGTTTTTCTCCTCATCCCTCTGTACAGGGTGTGTGGGGTTTTCTGTGTATTTCACAAATACTGATACTTGTGAAGACTGTCACATTGCATTGCATTTATACCTTGTACCTTTTATATATTAATATGTCTAAGGTTAAGGATAAACAGGAGGCTGAGGCTCCTGTGCTGGTGTCATGTAAATCCTATTTGGCGGGCCTGTCGCTCAGTATGTCATGCTAGATGGTTTGTGTGCTGCCTGTTGCAAACAGCCACCTCTCCAAATCCAGTACACCAGCTAAAAAAGTGCTTTTGTTATCTTTGTACTTATATATGCTAAGCATAAAGGGAAACAGGAGTTCATGCAGGTTTTATTTATGTCGGTTATAACTATCACTGCTATTGCTCCACTTAACCCTCAACTACCAGTTGTGTAGGGGTTAAATTGTACTTCACATTTACTTATGAAGACTGAGCTGCCCATCCCCCTCTCTCCTAATTAGGTGGAGAAACTCAGCTGCAATTGAGTGGTTGCTGAGGGGAGATTTGGGCTCTCTATCTGAGTATACCTTTCTCCTAGTGCCAAGGTATATAGCAGTGGAATCCTACCAACTTTTTTGCTTGTATAAGTTGATTCAGTGCCGATTTGTAAGTATATTTGTATGCATTGCACTTGTATCCTACCAATGTGACTGCAATTTAGTGCCCATTTGCAAATATATTTATATGCATGTAGATCCTACCAAAAACTTGTGTTTAGGTAGTTGATTGTAATGCCCTTTTGCAAATATATTATATGCATTTTATGTGATTTATGCTAAACTCTGCTGTTGAAAAAAAAAAAAAAAGTTTTTATTTTGTTTTTGTTTTTTTTCCCTAACCCCCAACCTCCTGGTGTATATGGGTTAGAGAGTACTTCACATTTATTTTTATCTGTGAAGGAGGTCACTTTGCATTGTTAACCCTACACTTGTTATAGATTATTTGCAAATATTTCCCATGTCTCAGGACAAAGGATGTTACAGGCGAATAAGGCATCAGCCGTCTAAGCATATACAGTAAATGGACTACACCATCCTCTCAGTCCACCCTGCTTTCAGATTCTGATAGATCAATTGAGGAGGCAGAGGATACACAGGTTTCTCCCTCTGGGCCTATCTCGGAGAGGAGGAGCGTCATTCATTAGTGGATGTTCCTCTCTAGCAGGGGCGGTTAATTCAATCCTCATTATAGAAGATGAAGTACTGCCTCCTAAAGCCTAATAAACCTTGTGTTCAGACACCTGAATGTGATTTAGGCTGGATTACCTCTATCTGAACAGTTTACTGAGTTTATGGGGGAAGCATGGAACACTCCAGATAAACTGTTCCAGATTCCAAAAAGACTAATGTCTTTTTACCCTCTTCCGCAGGGAGAGTGTATTAGGTGGGAAATCCCCCTCCCTCCTGGGGATTCTTACGTGACACCTCCCTAAAGGGTTACTCCCCAGAAGGTTGTTTGCACAACTCCCCCATCAGATTCTATCTAGGCTCTTGCCCTCTAGTAGACCATTCATGCTCTGCTAAATTCAGGGGGGATAATCCCGGTTCCTTTGGCTAACAAGGAAGGAGTTATTACTCAGATTTGTTTTTGATTCAGAAGCTAAATGGGTCTCATCGCTCTATTCTGAATCAGAAATCTTTCATCAGGCTCATCCATGTGCCCAAGTTCCGTATGGAGACCCTACGGTCAATTATGCTGGAAATAGAACCTTGGGATTTCATGGTTCCCTGGAAATACAGGATGCATATCTGTATGTACCTATTGCACTAGTCCACCAGGGGTTTCTGAGTTTTGCTGTTCATCAGCAACATTACCATTGCCCTTTGGTCTGTCCACAGCCCTCGGGTGTTTACCAAGATAATGGCAGTCATGACGGCTCATCTCAGACGACAAGGAGTCAGGATACTGCCATACTTGGATGATCTCTGATGTTGGTGCAGTCTCCAGAGATGTTACAATGTCATCTCCAGCGGACCATTGCCTGTCGACAAGAGCAGGTTGGACTAGGCAAATTGCTCCGCAATCGAAGAGGGTAAATTCACTCAGCAATGCAGGTCCTGGGGTCCATTGTATTCACCTTCGACATGGTGGCATATACCCAGTTCCATTCCAGGCCCCTACAGCAGTGGAATTTGTCTCAGTGCGCTGTTCTCACAGCAGGGTTTCACGGGCTACGCCCGTGTTAAACCCTGCTAGTTACCTGGGTTGGATTGCCGAGTCACTCGACCCGGCGATCCAACTCTCTCCCCTTTTACACCAGGGAGCTGCCCGGGTTAACCCTTCAAAAACCCGGGTTTTAGCTCCGGTGTAAAAAGGGTATAAGAGGTAAGAGGTCACAAGCTTGCAATCTGTAGGACGGTCACTGCTGATTTATGATGGGAAAAAAAGTTTCCACATGTTAGAACTTTAGCTGCTGTCTGTTGCTCTTACACTTTTTGTGTTCTGCAAACACAGTTGCCCACTTTTAAAATGTAGGCCCCAGAAGACTCCTGGGGGCTGGCCATCCGAAAGGAGGAGGGGCATGGCGCAGAGGTCATGGCATCGACAATCCAGTAACTGGGGTAAGTTACTGGAAGGTGGAGCCATGATGACACGATTCTGCGCAATTCGTGTAATCTAGCCCCTGAACCTCCCGCTTTGCTGGGGAAGTGGACAGGTTCAGAAGTGTCTGCTCTTCCAGAATGTGTTAGATCTCACAGAAATTCCTGAGTCTCTGAAAGAGTAGGTAAATATGCCTTAATCTCCCAATTGCAATTAGTTTTGCAATTCCCAGCCATCTTGAAATGAGGGGGCTGTCCTATTATCCTGCGGTCGGCACGCAGCAGAGGTGGGTGCCTGCACTACAGCGGTCTTCATTTGCAATAGGTAGGAGGTAAGAAGTACAAGGTTTTTTTAAATGATTGAGAGAGCATTGACCCCCCCCCCATTTTTTTAAATAGGGACATAAGATAGTGCACCTGAAAAAGGGCCATGGCCTCATGGGGAAGGGCCAGGGAAGAGATAAGGGAGGCCAGGAGATGCTGGGGATAAAGGAAGAATGAGATACAAGTGAGAATGATACAAGTGAGAATACAAGAAGATACAAGTGAGAATGATAATAAACAGGAAAACTGACAGGCCCAAACAGCGCCCCCTACCCTGCGGTGCCTGTGTCATGGCACAGGTCGCACCACCCTAGTTACGGCCCTGGATTGATTGCTGGCTGAGCTATACTGTCCCGCGATAGTGGTAAGAGTTACTCAACCAGTTCATATGGTCAGTTTCTGCGGATGTGATACTGCTTGTGGAGCAGATTTGGACTTCATTTACTGGAAATATTTAAAAATATTCCATTAAAAAAAAAAAAAAAAAAAAAAAAAATATATATATATATATATATATATATTTGAAATTGCTTCATTATAGGAATAATGCTGAGTTTTTTTTCTTACACTTTTGTTGTGTTATCAACATCCTGAGATGAAAACTGAAAAGGTAACATGGCAGTACAAGACCGCCAGCTTACCCACTTTCTGGGCAGGATGAAAACAAGCTGTCACTGATTAAAACTTCTGGTATATAAGATTCTTAGCCCTTGAAGTATACAGTTCTTTTGACAGTATCATGACTTGTGTCAACTACTGCTCTGAGGCCTGGCAAGTGTCTCTTCATCCCACAAGAGGGCAGCGTTCTACCTTCCCATAGTTACAGCGTGAACTATTCACGCAGCCCAAACATTAGGCTAATTTATAATTTATTTGTTATCAGCTAATTGTATAGCGCAGACATATTCTGCAGCGCTTTACAAAGAATATTTTGCAATTCACATCTAATTATAGACTCATAGGCATATTTAGAATGGGTGCAGAGTGTGCGATGCACACGGGCCCCTGGGTCCAGGGGGGCCCCGCACTGCACACTTGGCACCCAAAGTATACTTACCTTGCTCTGGCAAATGGGTCCCTCCTCCTCCGTGGCCCCATCTTCCCAGTGACAGCTTGCTGGAGCATGATGAGATTCAGGCCCCCTCGGGTCGTTAATGCGCTCCTGCATAGACTAAGGGGGGCTAGGTGGTGGGTGGGCGGGTACTAATTAATTACGCTGGCCCGGGCTTGTTTTTTTTTTCTGGGGGGGCGGGTACTAATTACGCTGGCCCGGGTTTTTGTTTTTCTAAGGGGGCGTGGTCACACCTCCCCCAAATAAGCCGCACACCCTTACCCCAGGCCGGCTCTCTACGGCCCTGCATAGGCTAACCTGCTGATCTGTGACTTCTTTGTGGACTCATGTGAAGACACAATGGTCCTGATTTAGAGTCGCACGCAATTCTGCCGCATCTACCGCCATGTTGCGCTGTCAGTGAGTCCCGATCTATGCTTGTATTCAGAGTTCCGCTTCTGAAAATAGCTGTCATCACTAACAACGCATGTGTACTAACCCTGTCCTCTGAGCACACTTTTCATACATGGGAACGCCCTATTGCCATCCGGTTACACCCACGCAGCGGCTGGCCGGTAGCCTTACACAGAGTGGAATTGCTTGCCACTCTGAATCAAGCCTAATGATTACACATCGATAAAATACAGAGAATGTAGAACTGGGGTAAGTTACTATATATTATCCATTTATCACTTTCAGAAAGTGGGAGTAGATTTTTCTGTTCTTTACGACTATACAGTTGTGGAACAGCAGGGGCGGGACAGTGCATCGTCAGGCCCCCATAGCAAAACTTGTGTAGGGTCCCGGAAATGCCGCTGTTGCCTCCAAAGCCTCCTGATCTGCTCTCAAAAGAGTAGCGAGGTACTGAGCATGTGTGGTCTGACTGATACACCAGGCAGAGGAGGGGCTGCAGGTGGGGAGTGGGCGCCTCAGATGGTGACCTGGCACATCCGGGTAGTAACCAAACCCTCTGCACCAACGATAGTTCTGCCACTTGGGCACAGAGACTGTTGACAGCAGCATAAAGGATTCAATTAAGCTATTCCTTACCACTCTTCCTGCGGTTTGCCAGATCTTTGCGTGTTTTCTGAGGTCTGGGGATGATTTCCTAGCTCCTGCGGAGGTTAATTTATTTTCCTGTAGATTACCTATTGTCTGTCAAAAACATTCTGATGCCCGGAGCCAGCTCCAGATTATTGGCAGATCAGGGCCATTTGGCAGAGGTTGTAAGATCAAATTCCACAGGTCATTTTGACATTTTGAGACAAGATGCATAAAAAGGCAAATATTCTGCGAAACAGTTTTGGAAAATTTTTCTCAATTAAAAAATGAGTCAGCACTAACGCATTAAACTGAGCCCCCCCCCCCCTTTTTTTTCTATTTTAACTGAAACTTGGACTTTTTGCTACTGTGCACATGCATCAAAAAGTCTTTAGCTATGCTGAGCAGGGGTATATCTAGGGATCCGAGTGCCCCTGGCAAGGTAATGGACTGGCGCCCCCCATAATTTCAGGAAGTCCCCCCTATGCAGTGCCCCCCTCTATGTAGTGCCCCCAGTAGTAGTCCACCCTATGCAGTGCACCCAGTAGTAGTCCCCTCTATGCAGTGGCCCTAGTAGTAGTCCACCCTCTGCAGTGCACCCCAGTAGTAGTCCCGTCTATGCAGTACCCCCAGTAGTAGTCCCCTCTATGCAGTGGCCCTAGCAGTAGTCCACCCTCTGCAGTGCCCCCCTGTAGTAGTCCCCTCTATGCAGTACCCCCAGTAGTAGTCCCCTCTATGCAGTACCCCCAGTAGTAGTCCCCTCTATGCAGTGGCCCTAGTAGTAGTCCACCCTCTGCAGTGCCCCCAGTAGTAGTCCCCTCTATGCAGTGCCCCCAGTAGTAGTTCCCTCTATGCAGTGCCCCCCAGTAGTAGTCCCGTCTATGCAGTGCCCCCAGTAGTAGTCCCCTCTATGCAGTGGCCCCAGTAGTAGTCCACCCTCTGCAGTGCCCCCAGTAGTAGTCCCCTCTATGCAGTGCCCCCCAGTAGTAGTTCCCTCTATGCAGTGCCCCCCAGTAGTAGTCCCCTCTATGCAGTGCCCCCCAGTAGTAGTCCCCTCTATGCAGTGGCCCCAGTAGTAGTCCCCTCTATGCAGTGGCCCTAGTAGTAGTCCACCCTCTGCAGTGCCCCCAGTAGTAGTCCCCTCTCTGCAGTGCCCCCCAGTAGTAGTTCCCTCTATGCAGTGCACCCCAGTAGTAGTCCCCCCTATGCAGTGCCCCCAGTAGTAGTCCACCCTATGCAGTGCCCCCAGTAGTAGTCCCCTCTATGCAGTGCCCCCCAGTAGTAGTCCCCTCTATGCGGTGCCCCCCAGTAGTAGTCCCCTCTATGCAGTGCCCCCAGTAGTAGTCCCCTCTATGCAGTGCCTCCAGTAGTAGTCCCCTCTATACAGTGGCCCCAGTAGTAGTCCCCTCTATGCAGTGGCCCCAGTAGTAGTCCCCCCTATGGAGTGGCCTCCAGTAGTGGTCCCCTCTATGCAGTGGCCCCAGTAGTAGTCCCCCTTATGCATTGCCCCTAGTAGTAGTCCCCTCTATGAAGTGTCCCAGTAGTAGTCCCCTGTATACAGTGCCCACAGTAGTGATCCCATAATGTGCCCCCAGTAGCGGCCATTCCCCCAAACGTGCCCCCAGTAGCGGCCCCCACAATACAGTGCCCCCCGTAGCGTCAATCCCCCCCATAACGTGCCCCCAGTAGCGGCCACTCCCTATACAGTGTCCCCTAGTAGCCATGCTCCTCCCCCCAGCAACTTACCTGAGCCCCGCTCCTGCTGACGACCGCCGCTGTCCACTCCACCGGGCCCACTCTCATACTGCACTATGGGATGGGAGAGGCGTCATGATGTCTCTCCCATCACCCGCTGTGGAGGGAGCCGGAAGATGGAGCTCATGAGTGAGCTCCAGCCAGCTCCCTCCGTGGACGACACAGCAGCCAATGAGAGTCTGTCTGACTCTCATTGGCTGGCTGCTATAACAAACAGAAGGCCGCCACTGGCGGCTGAGTGTTTGTAACTGTGTAGGGCAGCCCGCTCTCACTGCGGTCTGCCCTACACTTGGGGCCTGGGGGACTAGTTTAAGACCTTGGGGTAGTCCACCCATTGGCTGCTGGACGGCGCCTCTGGTGAGTGCCATCCTGGCCAATGGGTAGATACGCCCCTGATGCTGAGACGCATTTCATGCATGAGACCCCTTGCGTGAAGAGGGCGAGTAGACAGACACAAAATACAGTAAGGGTGGGATCACACCAAATGCATCCCATGCTGACCACAAAGCAGATACACATAAATTTGGAGGCGGATCACTTGTGGGTGCTTGACCGCTGGTGCAAAATATGAACTTATAATGATGACTACTGGCGGTTGATTCTGATTCGCTGAATGCATTTAAGTCTCTCCCATTTATGCTAATATTCTGGTAACATTGCTGCTGTGATCTATTTGCAGGATTCCAGTTATATGAGCCCGCATGCCCTCCATTTTCTGTAACGCTGCCTGTCGCCAACCCCCAAACGCCATCAGCGTGTCAATCACATTGCAGCCCCGGATCTGCACATGCGCAGTTTCGGCTTTCTGGACATGCACAGGTCCAAAAACATCGGAGATGTGCGTAAACCATCGGTTTTGCGTATATCTTTTGAATTAGGCCTTATATCAATAAATGTGATTAGCAGCAGAGCCCCCTGACCACCTAATGTAGTGGAGTGCAGCTGGAACCCTCACACATACCTGTTGCTCCCCTGGTGTTCATTTTAGGGTTGGTCCAATAGAACTTTCTTTGGGTATTAGGAGTGTCTCTCAAAGGGGAGATGTACTGTAAATAGGTAATGGCTGTACTATGAGGGTTCCTGTGTGTGAGGAAAGGGAGAAGATTGTACATTATTATTGTTATAAACGGAATGTAACTGGGTTACTATAGTATAACTCCTTGTGGTTTTGCCACAGAGCAGGTTTGTGACACAATCTTGTAAATCAGTTTTGCAGTGAGAGACATCTTTTATAGAACGAAGTGTGGATTGCCATGTTTATGACAAGTGTGTAACAACAAGTAGCTTTATCCCATGTCACTCAGGAATGAAGAATTTAACTTCACCCAAGGGATTACTGCAAGCTGGGTACACACTATACGATATATTAGCTGCGATGGATCGGAACAACCATCATTTAGTGTGTACCCTGATAACCACCCAATTCATCATAGGATGAATTGGGTGTTTTGCATCTTCCATTGGACGTGCTGCATGGGTTGGGTACGGGATCCCAGGTGTCAGAATACTGACCGCAGCATATTGATGGTCAAAATCCTGATGGATTTTGGTATTCTAACCCAAATCATAACCCTAACCAACCCGGCCCGCAGCCTAACCCTTCCCTTAGTGCCTAACCTTAACCCTAATACCATTGGAATCTGTTGGGATTGTAACCGTCGGCATTCTGACAACATCCCGTGCTGCATATCTGATGGGATTATGCCACAAGCAATGCAATATTGTTACATAAGACATGTAAAAGTAATGTGACACCATCGTATAGCGGATTGTGCAGTGTGTACAGCGATATACTGTATATCGTTACATCGCATCGCTGAGTCTCCTGGTTGTTCAGGTGTGTACCCAGCTTTACTGGCTCCAGATCCTCTGATTTACTAGCATATGGACAGCGAGAGAGGCAGGAGCATACAGCCAATTTGCAGACAGCTGTTCAATCACATTAGATCTCATCAGTGCAAGTTGTCAGTCTTTGGTACCTATTGGTTAGGCGTTTCAGAGTGCCCAAAAATGCAACCGTTAAGAGTTCTAGGGGCGTATTTATCTTTATGATTTAGCTGCAATAATTTAATTTCTTATTGCTGCATATCGCAGCAATGAGAAATTAATTATCAGGGGGCAATGTAGTGACCTGCAGTGCAGTGACCCAAAAAATAGAACTGACCCAAACAGGTGTATAATAAGGGGCCATCTAATAACAAAAAAATGCCGTGATGCAGTCAGACAAATCACTGAGGGGTTAAAAAAAAAAATCCTTCTTTCCTTCTAGATTGTATGATAATTACAATTTATTCACAATAAGAAGTATATACATATTAACATACAGTACATTTACTCCTAATACTTTAAAATAAAATCTAAAGTATAGTCATATAAGTTATTAGATGTGAGAAGAGTTTATACATAACAATGCTCCAATATGGTAGTTACACCTATTGATTATAAAATCATATAAAAGTAAGAAAACAGTGGTGTGCTTAAACGAAGGATTGAACTTTAACACATATATTTTAAGGGTCTATGTACTAAGCCTTGGAGAGAGAGAGAGAAGTGGATAATGATAAAGTACCCACCAATCAGCTCCTGTAATTTTTCAAACGCAGCCTGTAGAGTGACAGTTAGGAGCTGATTGGTTGGTACTTTATCTCCATTCACTTTACCTCTCTTCAAGGCTTAGACCCAGTGTTCGATGTGAATAGGAAGGCAGACAAAATCAGCAAGGTGTGATGTTAATTATGTCAATTGCGCAGATTAGCGAATATACTTGCATGATCATAATGTGTCCGGGGATTTCTGCTCGCAGTTGTTTTGCAGATCCAGGTATCTGGTATCAACTCTCCTGTAGCCACTGTATAAATCTAAAAGTTGGGAGCACTGTCAAAAATTGCTGCCACACGCAATAAATTCGTAAAATCACTTGTCAACAAACTTTAAACACAGCTCAACAAATTCGTCGCTTTAAAAAAGTGTCCGTAACTAACAGGTTTAGCTTCTCTATGGTAAAAGTTGTTGATGTGTTTCATCATCTATCATATGATTTCTTCAGATTTTTTTTTATTGCAAACACAAGTAGCCATTATTAATACTCATCTAAACAAATTACTTATGACATCACTAGCTGGGCGCTTTCCTTAGCCCATTCAACAATCTTTAAATTTAAAAATCTATTTTGTGGCACAAAGTGAGCTTGATGAAAAGTCACATTTGCATGGATCGTGTTTGTTTCTGCTCTTAGTTGTAAGGATAGTAAAGTGGTGACATTTCTTTTAAGGACTGTGGGTGGAAGTAATCCAGTAATTATTAGAGTACCAGCATAATTGCAGTTTGGCTGTGGCTGGGTCATACTTGCAAATAGCAGGTTCTCTCCTTTGTAACTTTAACTATAATGAAATTGCACATGGAACTATAATTCATGCACAGAAAGCATGTGCCTGGCTACACGCTCCACCTGACATGTCCGTAGCAGAGGAGGGAGTGGGGACCAGGCCATTAACGAAGCGATCACATTGTGGGCATACCCAGCGCCCCCCAAACTCCATAAACCCTAGGCTGCACCTGAACATCCTATTGGTCGATCAGGCACTGCAATTGCCGTGTGCACCAAAGGCACCTGAGTTGATGAGTGGGATATACCTTCTAACTTCCTGTCAGTTGGGACAAACATGCCAAACTTTTGATTGATGGGACTGTCCCATCTAAAAGTAGACAGTTGTGAGGCATGGTTAAAGGGTCAGTACTGTACGGTATAGTACAATCTACAATGCTTTTGCAGCCTTACTGTCAAAGAGTGGGCCCACCGCTCATTAGTTCCGCCACTTATGTGCTTATTTCTTTCTTCTAAACATAAGTAACTGTTTTATGATGAGCCAGTGATGTGCTTTCTGTGTCTGTTGCACTCATGAACCAAAAATTTTCATCAGATAATAAAAAGGAAGGGGGAGGGGTGGGGTTTTCCATTGATATTACGCGTTTCGCAGTTGCCTGCTTCCTCAAATAATGGAAATGTAATGTTATTGTGTGTAGACAGAATCAACCAAAAGACTTAATTTTAGTTATGGTGTGCGGAGACATTCACTCTGCTCAGAATCCTGGGTGGGTTTCGTCTCTGGAAACTGATGGGCTATTATAGGCAATTTGCCTTTACTTCTGCACTGGCTGAGGTGGGCAAACACTTGATGATACAATTGGCATCATTATCACACATCCCCTCCCACCTTGAAGGCAAATAAAAGGTCTTCTGGGGGGGAGCAAAGAGGTCCCACCGAAATCTGGTAGTTTTCCAGAATTCAGCGAGAGTGTGTAATTATGGATGAACAGCTCTGACATGTGGGAACAATGACTCAGGGAAACAAACAACAGACATGCAGTAAAGTTTTATTTATATGGAAGATATAATAACAATATCTATGATACAAACAGTTTTTCATGCTTGTGTCCCTGTCAGAGGATCAGAGAGTACATGCTGATTACAGGTGCATTATCGTACACAGGACACGTTGCAGGTGTAATGAGGGATTACACAGACATAGCTCACGCCCTCTGTATAATTTTATCGCTAGAGAGAGTTTAGTCATAATAATAACATTCATCACAACGTGGGCTGAGCATATAGATCAATCACTACAGTACTGGACAGAATTGTCTACAGCTCAGTAGTTTCCTGCCTGTGATCAGCGACTGGTGAGTAAAACTGTTCTCGGGATTCTGCAAAATGTAGACCGGTTATTAAACCTACAGGGTAGATATTATCTAGGGGGAACTGAGATAAAAATCAAACACTCGGCTAAACTGCTGTTGTAAGGACGTATTTGGTTAGAGATGTATTATTGTGAATTATTTCTTGTGTGAATGAATCGGAGTAGGATAGGACTGATGCTTGCACCAGGTAAGACAGTGCATGCATTTATTTTGCTTGCCACCAGTTGTGTAATGTCTGTGACCACTGGTATTCTATAGGACCAGCTAATCTGGTATCTGGCTGTAGGTTGATAATCCAAAAATCTGGCCAAGATGCTGTAAACTGAAATTCTCATGGACTTTCCAATTGTAATACAACATACACAGGTGTAGCTGGTTCCATAGACGAGCAGTGGTAATAGGTGTTATATAATGTATCTCAGCAACACAAGTGCAGGCAAGGCGTAGACGCAATTGGGCAAGAATGAAGTACAGTTGCCAACTGTCCCTGACTTTAAGGGACAGTCCCAGGTTTTAGGAATGTGTGCTAGTCTTTCAACATCAACAAGCATAGCAGAATATAGCTTTTTTACTATTATATATTGGACCCACGTCCATTTGTTCTTTGAATTTTTGGATATTTAAAATATCTTAGAAAAAAAAAATATATATTTTTCTTTTTGCAGATAAAGCTACTCTACTGTAACTTTACGTGACCAGCAGTAGGGCATCCTTGGAAATAAGCTTGACACCCTCCTGCCCTAGATTGCCCTATAAGGGGTTTATTTACTAAGCCTTGGAGATAAAAGTACCAGTCAATAAGCTCCTAACTACCATGTCGCAGGCTGTGTTTGAAAAATGACAGTTAGGAGCTGGTTGGTTGGTACTTTATCTCCGTCGATTTTATCTCCATCCAAGGCTTATGCTGGGTACACTCTGTTGGCCAGTGTGTCCCAGCAAAATGTCTGTGAACGACACCGTTCACATGCATATAGCGTCGGCTGTGCTGCACAGCCATTGGCAGATATATCTGTCCATCGTGCTGTGTGTACCGCCTGGACACTTGCAGCGGCAGCTGTGCGGAGGGGGTCGCTGTGGGACCCGCTGACAGATGGTAGATGATGGTTGTTTAATGTGTATGAACAACCATCATCTGCAGATACAGTATATCTGCTAGGTGTGCACCCAGCTTTAGTAAATAGACCAGTAAGACTTCCTGGAGAATTGGTAGGCGTCCTTCTGCCATATCACCGGTGAGCTGTAAATCTCTTCGCTCCACTGGCAAACTTTTATTGACGATTGATAAAGCTATCTATCGCTGCGGTAAGCCACCATCGAAAATATTATTTGTCTCTTTAGAAACAGAACCTTATGGGGCATATTTATTAATAGATGCGGCCAGCCCCCAATAATAAGGATTCCTTAGTACCGCAATTTATTATTACGGAGTCGCCGGGACAGGGCCGCAATCACTGAACTTTTGGCCACCTGCACATGTGCTGACATCGGTTGGCACACGTGCCAGCGGGCAGCAATAATACAGATTCCTCTCCACTCTCCCCGTTAGCAGCTTTGCAGCCCCTATAGAAACTGCGGCTGCTGTTGGAAATGTAGGGATTGCGGCATATATTAAGATATCTGATGTGATCCCTCCATGGTACATTAGGGTGATACTAAATATTTGCAGGTACCCCCAAAAAAACAGGTGTTTTCAGGAATAGTCTGCAAATATTATTTGATCATTAGGCCCTTATATGAAGATATACAGTATACCATATGTCACAGTCAACAGATCTCATGAAGTAATACTTAAAATGATTCAACTACAAACCTACAAGGGGCGCTGTGGAGCAGAAGCAGCACAGTACTTGGGGGTGGGGGGTGGTGGTTACAACTCTGTTGAAATGTTAATATGTTGAGTTGTGATTGATCTGTTCTCTCAGCATGCTGGAACCTGTAGTTCCACAGCAACTGTGGTGTCACAGGCTGCTCAGAGGAATGGGGATGTACCAGGTTGAGTTACATGGATCTAATACTTGATTGTTGTATTTGTATCGCAGGTAGCGCAGCTGCTGCCGGGTGTGTGGAGAATCGGCACAAAATGTATATTTTGTATAATTACCCATCGTGGGAGTTGTACAAGGAGCTAAATATGGGGCTAGTGCAGAGGTTCCCAAACACGGTCCTCAAAGCAGCCCAACGGTTCAGGTTTTAGAGCTATAGATGGTTGAGCACAGGTGGTTAAATCAAATTGACTGAGGGCCTGATTCAGCCTGGATCGCAACTGCTAATACGCACACAACCGGCCGATTATTGCGTACTGCACATGCATCACAGTGCGCATCCGCGAACCGGCCACTGCGATCGGGAAACGCAGGCGTGCCAGTGCGTTTGAATGCCATTGCAGGGGCATGCACAAATTAGCCACTACAATGCCTTACACAGCCCGAGGCCTGATAGCGTGAGATGAGGATAGCAATTCCTGAGTAAGGTCAGAGCTTGTGCAAGTGTGCGTGAGGCAGCGATGGTACCCTATTGTACGATGTTTTCACAGTCTTGCTAATGTGTGTGAGGTAAAGTGGGCGTCCTTATGTTATGCTGCGACGGCATAGCGATCGCAGATTAGCATACTATCGCAGTTGAACTGCGTGCGTAATCACTATTGCATTCGCAGTTGCGATCGTTAGTGAATCAGGCCCTGAGGTACTAATTTAGTCAACTGTGGTCAAGCATAGATATCCTTAAAACCTGGACTGTTAGGGTGCCCTGAGTACTGCGTTTGGGAACCTCTGGGCTAGTGTTAAAAATAACTGGGATGTAGGTCGGGCCTTGCGTAATTATGGGGGATATGTATCAAGCCTCCCAGCAAGGACAACTGGAGCACTTGCCCATAGCAACCAATCAGCTTTTAGCTATCAGTTATCAAGTACATTCTGTAAAATGGTAGCCAGATGCTGATTGGTTGCTATGGTCAACATCTCCATCTGTCCTCTTTAGGTGGTTTGTTACATGTCTCTGCATATATGCTGTGGTAAGACAAGCATCAAACCTACTGTTGTCTGAGCCTGACAATAGCACGTCTGGGGACTGAACTGTGACTACTGACATATTTGTGACCCTGCGGAGGATGTATCAAGCCTTGGAGAGAGATAACGTACCAGCCAGCTTCTGTCACTTTACAGTCTGTGCTAGAAAATGACAGGAGCTGATTGATACTTTGGGCCTTATTTATCAACGAGTTTTATCATACACAATGAGTTATAAAACTCGTTGCATATGATAATGGTGCTCCAGCCAATCAGCTCCCAACTGTCATGTGTTTGAAAAATGACAGTTGGGAGCTGATTGGCTGGAGCACCATTTATCATACACAGTGAGTTTTCTCGCTTGTTGTTAACGATAAAACTCATTGATAAATGGGGCCGTTTATCTCTCTCCAAGGTTTGATATATCTCCCACAGGAGAGATGATGTGATGCAGAAGTCAGTATGGGGAAGATTTAAGTTTTTTGTACTATTTCATGTCTCAGCTTTGATAGAGGCTAGTTTTGGCCAATAGGTCCCTTCGGGATGCAGTTATATTGCCAGCGGACAGAATGCCGGGTGTCGATATACCGCCTCCCGAATCCCGCCGCCCGGCAATATACCGACGCAGATATCCCGAAGGTGAACAAGATACCAACGTCGGCATCTTGAGGCGCTGCAATCCCGATCGTCTGGACAGGTAAGTAACGGCTGTGTCCCCGGGGAAGGGGGGCGGGTTATGTTTAGCCACCCCCAGGGGAATATTAGGGTTAGGCACATCCCAGTGAGGGTTAATCTAGGGGAAGGGGGGATAGGGTCAGGCATCCCCCCCCCCTCCCCCCGGGAGGGTTAGGGTGCGGATATGGGGGTTAGGATTAGGCACCCCGGGGGGAGGGGTAGGTTATACCCCTTTTCCACCTAAATTCCGGGTCTGACCCGGAGTTGGAACAAAGTTCCTATCCGGATCAGACCCGGAATTTTGCCGGCGCTGACTCGGGATATTCCCGAGTCAGCGCCGCTCACACCGCAGTCGGGTCTGCATAGACCCGGCTTTTGCGGAGTGCAAGTGGACGCTTGGAGATGACGTCATCTCCAAGCGCCACTGAAGCCGGACCAAGCGGCCGGCTAGCAGCGCACTCCAGGTCATCGTGACCCGGAGTGCGCTGTTCCCATAGCAGGGTTTCACGGGCTACGCCCGTGTTAAACCCTGCTAGTTACCTGGGTTGGATTGCCGGGTCACTCGACCCGGCGATCCAACCCTCTGCCCTTTTACACCAGGGAGCTGCCCGGGTTAACCCTTCAAAAACCCGGGTTTTAGCTCCGGTGTAAAAGAGGTATTAGAGTACTTACCTACCGCTGTCAGCATTCTGTACCATGCAGCCTTCCACTATCAGGATTTCAGCCGTCAGCATTTCATAATGATTCCAGTCCCTTCTGTGACAATTGTGAACCAGGACTTTGAGTATTGCTGTATGTCTCTCTGCTGAGACTGCTTTGTTGAATTTCCGAGATTCCAGCGTTCCCCAAATGTAGTCACATGTATTCACATTCTCATTTATTGACTACAGCTAAGAGGACCTATTGGTCTAAACCAGTGGTTCTCAAACTCGGTCCTCAGCACCCTGCACAGGTCACGTCTCCCAACAGGTGCACAGGTGTATTCATTCTCACTGACACATTTTAAAAGGTCCACAGGTGGAGCTAATATCTCAGTTGTGATCCTATGAGGAGACCTGGAAAACAAGCACTGTTTGGGGTCCTGAGGACCGAGTTTAAGAACCTGTGGTCTAAACACATGAAGCGCTTCTGTGCTGGCAATAGGCTAAACAAAGTAAGAGGCTACTGGCGAACAGAAAGCCCCCCATGTTTGAGCCTATGTTGGACACTTTTAGGACAATAGGGTTTATGCATGAAGCAGTGAAAAAGCCCTTTATCAGTGGTAACAGGGCTTTTCACTGCCTCTTCTTCCAATTCACAGAAGGGGTTACCGCTGGGGAAATCTAAGATGCCCCAGCTGTGTGTCAGGATCATTTCCCCATACACTACTATGGGGAGAGCGATTCATAGAAGCACAGAAAGCTCAGCTTTCCGTTTCGCTTCCACGTTTTTTTCCTCCATCTCAGGATAGCGGTGACAGCCTCCAGATTAGAGAAGAGCAGGTAAGACAGCTGTCTCCCTGCCTTCTCCCCAGTCCCTTCCCTGACACCAGCCAATCAGCAGTGCCCAGGGAGAAAGTGGGAGGGAGAAAAACTCCATCCTGCTCCCTGTGTGTTACAGGGACGTTCGGGAGAGTATAGTGAAGTCACCCGCCATATGCATAGGCCGGGTCACCTCACTCTGCTGACTGGCCGGTGCTTCCACTGCCGGCTGGCTCTGACTCCAAACCCGCCGCCATGCTGTCCTGTTTATAGTGACTAATAAAATGACCCGTGCCCCCTCACTCTGCTTACTGGCTGCTGGCACTGCCCCCTCTGTCCCATGTTTAGATTAATGAAGTGACCCGGCTTATGCTGGGTCACTTCAGACTACTTATTGGCCATTGCCCCACCAACTCTCTCCAACGGAACTGCCCGGTGCCCGCTCTGCCCCGTGCCCCCTAGGACTCAGCCCCCGTTGCTATAGTATGGTGACACTGCACATACATATGTTGGTCATCCCCAGCCATTGCCCCCACCTAATCACCCCCCCCCCTCGCCGCTGCCTCCAAGATGACCCGCATGCGCAGACCTCAAAGGGAAAATAAAGAACGATGTCAATGATACTGGTGATATTCAGCCAACATTAGCTATCGGCCCGC
Organism: Taudactylus pleione; assembly: GCA_031769625.1. Lineage (NCBI taxonomy): Eukaryota > Metazoa > Chordata > Amphibia > Anura > Myobatrachidae > Taudactylus > Taudactylus pleione. The sequence goes on from JAUIMM010000198.1 coordinate 292,494, forward strand.
TTGCCCATAGTCTTCAAACTGTAAAACAAAGGTTAATGTAAGCACAAAGCGACCTGGCTCTCGGTCTAAGCACCCAACAGCAAATTCTTCTATAGTTTGCCCACTAACTGTGCCCATATTGGGCAGTGATCCATTCTCAGCTTAATAGTAAATGGCCCCTATCCTCACCCGAATGTTTCAGTCTCTTTACAATAAATGGACATATACGAGGCATTTATAATCAGGAGCTCCCCATAAGCCTAAAACCGATGGTATATCTACGCAAGTATGAACAATCACTTGTTATATTTGACTGTAATTGGCCAGGGAAACATTAAGAAGGGGATTGAGGGTAGAATTACAATTGGCAACAAGTGTTGCAGGTCACTAACAATCATACAGCACCTTCATGTAGAATTATTTGCTGCCCTCTCAGTCCAGATCTTTTGCCCAGATCATCTTCAGTGTCACTTGTGTTTATGACCTGGTTTGGGTGGGATGAATTGCCAATAAGAATGGTCTTTAATTTGGATCTCCATTAATACAGGTATCCATAGAGGATGAAGATTTGGCAGGAACTGGACTCCAGAGAGTAGACTGAAGGCCCCTCGTCATTATGAGCCCTCCAGCAGCTGTGCAGAACGGGGAGAGAGATGGAGAAAAGGATAGATTCTACTCATGCATTGAGTTTCATTTCAAGTGTCCGATCATCCCAGACCTTCTGACGGTCATCAATCTACCCTACTACTGGGGGGCACTGAACAAGCACCAGGCAGACATTTTGCTACTGGGCTATGCAGATGGCACCTTCCTTCTGCGAAACTCATCCCAGGATGGTTGTGCATTTGCTGTCACTTTCCGCAGACGAGGGCGCACACGCCATGCTCGTGTCCAGTATAGGGACAAACACTTCAGCTTCCACTGGGGCAGTTTTCAATCTTCTTCAGTTTCCAGCCTTCTGGAGCATTACAATGACCCCAGGTGTTGCACATTTTTTGAGCCACTTCTCTCTACTCCTGTAAATCGCACTAACCCCCTGAGCCTCCAAGAGCTGTGCCGGGCCTCAGTCAACGCCGTTATTCCGTATAACCATGTAGGAGAGCTACCCATGCCCAAAGCCATGAAGGAGTATCTGTGGGAGTACCACTACAAGGAGATACTTCCAGGGACTGAGGAAGACCTTTGGTGACACCAGGCTACGATGTAAAGAAGTCTACTCAATTAGTTTTTTTTTTGTTAGTTCCCTGAGATATATATTTTACCAACGGTGTTTTATTTATTTTTTTATGATGTCTAACTTTGCAAACTTAGTGGATACATGTCAGCTAAAATCTTCAGCTCACAATTAGATAGGGTAGGCCAGGACTGGACAAATCCCAAGAGCCTGCCTAGATTGTGGGAATAATTTCTGCCGAGGTGAATGGATGATCATCTTACCTTTTCTAAGTTTCTGCTGCCACCTCGATCTGACTGACGCTTGCATCCTACATTACTATCCTGTCCACCTCTGGGTTAGGCACAACTAATTATATTATATAATTATAATATTAATATGTTATGTTATGTTTCTCTTCCCCCCCTAAATGTTAGTAGCAATAAACTGCTAATTATGTTATTGGAATTTGGGGGGATATTATTTTTAACTTTAGATTACTTTTATATGTGAAGTTTTCACTTTGATATTATAGCTTAATTTCAAGTACAATCTATGATCTTGCCCCATGGGTCTGTTTAGTGCGGGCAACTTTCCTGGGGCTCCATGATTCAGCGGCCGCCATGGCCCAAAAAAAACAGTACATGTGATGCTGCATAGGGTGCGTGTGTAAGACAATCGGGGGGTCTATGTACTAAGCTCTGGAAAGTAATAATGTAAAATAAAGTACCAACCAATCAGTTCCTAACTGCCATTTTTCTGTCTGTAAAGTGACAGGAGCTGATTGGTTGGTACTTTATCTCTCTCCACTTTAGCTTTCCAAGGCTTTAGTACATAGACCCCGGAGTCAGAAACCAAATCACTTCTGACCAGGTCTTACACACACCTTGCCAAGCATTTTAACCTGTTCACCGCTCAGGACCAGTGGAACTCAGCCTAAGCACCTCAGTGCTTCAAATGAGGTGTGTGCGCGCACAGTTGTTGTCACATGGGCCTGGGAAAGGCAGAGCTTGATGATGTTCTGGCACGAGGGCATACAGTGACATCATTGAGCGCCACTAATACCCGTGGACCACTGCAGAAATTTTTACCCCCTGAGAATTTATTCTCTGGCGAATACCAGGGAAACCCCTGCACTGCAGAAATCACTAAGAAGTCCAGGGATGGGAGAGTATTTCCCTGATGCTGGCCTCAATAACTCACATCCACTGCAGAAATACAGGTAAAGCCATCGGGTTGGGGAGGGCAATTAACATGCCCGATCTCCCCATTTTGGTACTTACCCTCTCGGGGGTGCACAGTTGTTTGAAAGCGGGAAGTCCCATTTTTTTTTTTTTTTTAAAACATGTACGCGTTAGTACAGGGGTTCCCAACGCCTGTCCTCAAGGCACACTAACAGTCCAAGTTTTAAGGATAGCCATACTTGAGCACAGGTGACTTAATTAGTACCTCAGTTATTTTGATTTAACCATCTGTGCTTAAGCATGGATATCACTAAAACCAGGACTGTTGGTGTGCCTTGAGGACCAAGGTTGGGAATCACTGCCTTAGTAGTTACTGTATGGTGATCACCAGACAAGAACACCCACTATTACAAAGTTTGTAGTACAAAACCCATGAGGATACCCAGAGATAGAGGGCTGGAGGTAGGGGGGTGTTTGTTGGTTCCTAATGCCATGATCTCCTGCCCTGGCATCAGATAACCAAGGAGTCCCCGTCATTTATTGCGGTAGGTTGTCTATTTTTCAAAATGGTATAACCTGCTGTACTGCCGTATTATTCCTGCATCTCCTATGCATTTCCTTCAAATGTGTTAGAAAGAAATAAAATAAAGAAAAAAAAAAAATTTTTCATTTTCAAGTGCAGATTTGATAAAAAAAAAAAAAAAAACTGAGTGTAGAATTTGGCTTTTTGGTTTTGGAAAAGTGGATGACAAAACAAGTACCACAACATATTTCTTGGTTGTAGTTAGAAAATAAAAACTATAAACATTTCTTTTTAGTTAACTTTTTGCGATTTCAATTCAAAACACACTATTTCTCCAAGCATTTTGGATAGATAGCCTTTGCCGCACGGGGAACACAAACCAAACAAATGCTACTTTCTAGAAATTCAAAATCTTCTGGAGAAAAAGAACTCGTGCGGCTACAGCTAAACAATTCCGAATACGAATGTTGGAATGTGACCGGCCAAACCAGGCTCATCTGCGGAGGGGGTTACAGTGGCAGTTTAATTTGGGGTGGTAGCGCCAGCTTTCAATACAAGCGACTTTGAGCTCCTTGTCCTACCATTGCAGTTTATTTTGGTATGTTTTTAAAGAATATATAAATTTTGGTTGGTTACAAACATCAAATAAGAAAAAAACAGTGCAGATTCTCTTCGCTACATATACCACGATGATCAGCTGCAATAATCGTCAATAGGAATTTTGTTTGAGTAATAATAAATTACAAATACCCGTAAAAATCTCTGTATATTACTGTGCAATGCTGATCCCCCGGTTATTTCATTTACTGCAGCAACGTGACAGTTGGGAATAGAATGTTTTGTGCCTCTTGTGTGTGTAAGGGTGGGGGTAGGGTTGTTATATGATGTTACATACAAGGACTGTGTGTTTTACATAACATGGGAGGGTTTAGCAGCAGCCAGAATCCTGCACCTAAACACATGGGTTCTTCAAAAGCTCCCTATGCAATGTGTGTGACACACTAGGATCACACAGTACACGTGTGTCTCTCCAATGTCTTCAGGTGATGTCATGGGCTCGGCTCGCTCACGTTGTGTTGCTACTGTACAGTAATTATGTAACATAGTGTACTGGGAACTTGCAGTACAGGTACATAGAGAATTACTTCCTTCCGCCTTGTTCTCATTGCAACACTAACAATTAGGTACTGTAGGCAGATGCAATAGTCATTCCAGGTATTAATTACACGTCCTAAAGTCAGACAAGTATTAAAACCAAACATCCTATTATACCTGTCACTTACGCAATAAGTTTTCTTCTTAATTTCAATAGCTGCTTTTTGGTTTTTTTTATTTCTTAATGACTATTGCTGGCTTATCCTTATGTAAATAATAGAGGTGGTGGGGGGCACAGATTGAGCTGTAGTGTATGAACAATGGCCTCTTATAGGAACTATGGCCACTTATAGGAACTATGGCCTCTTATTGGAACTATGGCCTCTTATTGGAACTATGGCCTCTTATAGGAACTATGGCCTCTTATAGGAACTATGGCCTCTTATAGGAACTATGGCCACTTATAGGAACTATGGCCTCTTATAGGAACTATGGCCTCTTATAGGAACTATGGCCTCTTATAGGAACTATGGCCACTTATAGGAACAATGGCCTCTTATAGGAACTATGGCCTCTTATAGGAACTATGGCCTCTTATTGGAACTATGGCCACTTATAGGAACTATGGCCTCTTATAGGAACTATGGCCACTTATAGGAACTATGGCCACTTATAGGAACTATGGCCTCTTATAGGAACTATGGCCACTTATAGGAACTATGGCCTCTTATAGGAACTATGGCCTCTTATAGGAACTATGGCCTCTTATAGGAACTATGGCCTCTTATAGGAACTATGGCCACTTATAGGAACTATGGCCACTTATAGGAACTATGGCCTCTTATAGGAACTATGGCCACTTATAGGAACTATTTTAAAGGTAGAAAAGAAGAAAGTGAAATCTGAATTATGCCCTTTTAATGACTCTCATTCCATTTGATGTTGGAAGTGTTTTTGGGACAAAGGAAATGCCCTTTTCCTCAGGCTGTTTTTGTAAAAAGGAGCTGAAATTATCACGGAAAGAGCGATATGGCGGTGTAAAAAGCGCTACGTATATATATCGGCCTTATTTATTTGTCAACGAGTTTTATTATTCACAACAAGTGAGAAAACGCGCTGCGTATGATAAATGGTGCTCCAGCCAATCAGCTCCCAACTGTCATTTATCAAACAGATGACAGTTGGGAGCCAATTGGCTGGAGCACCATTATCATACGCAACAAGTCTTATCTCTCATTGTGAATAACAAAACTCAGTGATAAAGGATAGTTTGCAGCTATAGCAATTTACACATTCACAAATAATGTTTTCATCAACATTGCAAGCCATTCATAGCATAACACTGTAAAATGTACAGAAAAAATGGCAAATTATAACCCTTTTACACCAGAGTAAAAACCTGGGTTTTTGCTGGGTCTACCCAGGTCGCAGCTCAGTGTAAAAGGGTCCCTGAAAAATTACCCGGGTCAAGTGACCAACTATCCAACCCAGGTAGCTACCAGAGTCGGACCCAGGTTGGACCTGAGTAATGGTGCAGTGTAAATGGCGCAGCCCAGGTTATCCGACCTGGGTCATGCCTAAAATGAGCTGATTGGTGGTTGTGGAGCAGTCACCGCCCACTTTTTGACCTCACAAATTTAGCATGGCAGACCCAGGTTTAGTGTGAACGGGGCGGACCTGAAAATAACCCAGATCAATGGTGCTGTGTAAACGGTGTCTGACCTGGGTTGGAACCATGTCTCAAAACCCATGTTGGACCCGGGTTTTTGGTGGAAAAGAGGTATCACAGTATTTTTTCCCCTCTCCTGCTATGGCTAGGAGCGTGGAAAATTAAGCAGCTAATTTTTTTATTTTTTTTCGATAATTAATTTTGGAGGAGCGTTTTATATGTGTATTGTTCAAAGTGATTCAGATAAACTGAAATTAAATAAGGTATATAATCCGGCACGTTCCCTGAAAGTGATCGTTATTTAACAGCAAGGTATAAGAATTATGGATATGTAGCAACTGCAGGAACTTAAGCCATTGATGTGTGCTAGATGTGAGGAGGCGGAGCGCATTCAAATTTGATTTTTAGTTTTTCCTTTACCTTATTAGACAAGCCGATTGTGTTATAGAGTAGAATGAAATAATGAAAAATAAAGCTTTAATACATTTTAAAATTACAGTGTAGTAATGACGGACAGGGGATTTTTTTTAAAGACATGGTAACAATTAACGAGCAATTACAAAAAATAAAGACTGGGAAACTGCAGAAAAAAAATTATAAAACAATTGATGAATTTATTTTTTTTTTTAAATCATAGAGCCTACAAAAAACATTAGTAGGCGCTAATTAGTGCAGAAATCACAGATGGGTGAAAAAACCCCTACCACCAATCAGAAATGACCAAAGAGCAATAAAGTGTGAACTCTATAGGTGCATACACACGTAACGATTTTGTAACCAACGATTTTCTGTCAGATTTTCCCTTGAAAAAGTGAACGATTTTTTGAAGTGTAATGAACAATTTTTACAACGATGAACGAAAAATGTTCCTTCCCTTAATGAAAATCGTTATGTTGGACAGTCCGAAATGGACGATGAACTACAAACGGGAGCGCGCTTGAACGATTATCGTTCATCGTTATAACTCAGAAACGGAACGATTTTTTGAACAATAACGTCATTAACGACAAATCGTTAAAAAAATCGTTACATGTTTATGCACTTTATGTCGCATAGAAAACTGTTAGCCCAAATGTAATAGATTCCAATTTGCTGGTCTGGGCACTATGGTCCTGATTCAGAGCCGGACGCTCTGACCAGAGCGCTCGCTCTGAATCAGGGCCCACCTCCATTAAAATGAAGCGTCCTCCTGGACGCTCGTATAGCTGGGTCACCACCCACAGCATATACGAGCGTCCAACAAGATGGTCGCGATGGTCTTGACCATCGCGACCATCAGACTTGCGAGTGAAACCCTGTGGTCGGGTTTCTCAACCGCAAGGCCAGGAGTGATTTTGGCTCTATCAGAGCCAAAATCACTCCCACTGACATCACTAGTGATGTCAGTGGGGCCGGCTTCAGACGGTAGGCATTCCCATAGGAACGCCTCCGTCTGGCAGGCACGCCCCAGGAACGCCCACCAAAGGGGGCGTGCTGTCAATCAACATCGACAGCACGCCCCCTTTGGTGCGAGACCCGGAGCGATGGAAAGTCCTTCGCTCGCCGGGTCTCGCGCATGCGCACGACGGAGCTCCCTCCGTCATGCGCAGTGGGGACCATCGACCCACTTGCGAGCGTACTGCCGCTCGCGAGTGGGTCTGAATGACACCCTATAGCCGCTAGATTTAAAGAGGCAATTATTTTTAAGGCAAAACCAGATTCTATCTGCCTTAAAACCAATTGCTACTTTAAATCTAGCAGCTATATTGCCGGAAATCACGCCGGAACCAGCCAGTGTGTATTAGGTTTGGGCTGTTTAGCGCATTGAGTATTCTGTTAAAAATGAAGGATTTATAAACATTCACAGACATATCGGGCGTACACACTCGCAGATCTGCTACCAATAGATCGGTCATCATTCAAACAAACGATATAGAGTGCATCCTCAAAGTGTTTACAGCGTTTCACTTTTTCCACATTTTGTTATGTTACAGCCTTATTCCAAAATGGAAAGTATTCATTTTTGTCCTCAAAATTCTACACACAATACCCCATAATTACAACATGTAAAAAGATTAATTTTTTTTTTAGATTTTTGCAAAAAAAAAAAAAATCACATGTACATAAGTATTCACAGCCTATGCTCAATACTATGTTGATTCACCTTTGACAGCAATTACAGCCTCAAGTCTTTTTGAATATTATGCCACAAGCTTGGCACACCTATCTTTGGGCAGTTTCGCCCATTCCTCTTTGCAGCACCTCTCAAGCTCCATCAGGTCGAATGGGAAGCGTCGCTACACAGCCATTTTCAGATCTCTCCAGAGATGTTCAATTGGATTCAAGTCTGGGCTCTGGCTGGGCCACTCAAGGACATTCACAGAGTTGTCCTGAAGCCACTCCTTTGATTTCTTGGCTGTGTGTTTAGGATCGTTGTCCTGCTGAAAAATGAACCGTCGCCCCAGTCTGAGGTCAAGAGCGCTCTGGAGCAGGTTTTCAACCAGGATGACTCTGTACATTGCTGCATTCATCTTTCCCTCTATCCTGACTAGTCTCCCAGTTCCTGCCACTGAAAAACATCCCCACAGCATGATGCTGCCACCACCATGCTTCACTGTAGGGATGGTATTGGCCTGGTGATGAGCGGTGCCTGGTTTCCTCCAAACATAACGCCTGGCATTGACACCAAAGAGTTCAATCTTTTGTTTCTCATGGTCTGAAAGTCCTTCAGGTGCATTTGGGCAAACTCCAGGCGGGCTGCCATGTGCTTTTACTAAGGAGTGGCTTCCATCTGGCCACTCTAATATACAGGCCTGATTGGTGGATTGCTGCAGAGATGATTGTCCTTCTGGAATATTCTCTCTCCACAGAGGAATGCTGTAGCTCTGACAGAGTGACCATTGGGTTCATGGTCACCTCCCTGGTCACTAGGGCCCTTCTCCCAGGATCGCTCAGTTTAGACGGCCGGACAACTCTAAGAAGAGTCCTGGTGGTCCTGAATGTCTTCCATTTACAGATGATGGAGGCCAGTGTGCTCATTGGGACCTTCAAAGCACCCTTCTCCAGATTTGTGCCTCGAGACAATTCTGTCTCGGAGGTCTACAGACAATTCCTTGGACTTCATGCTTGGTTTGTGCTCTACATGCACTGTCAAGTTTGGGACCTTATATAGACAGGTGTATGCCTTTCAAAATGATGTCCAAACAACCGAATTTACCACAGGTAGACTCCAATTAAGCTGTAGGAACATCTCAAGGATGATCAGTGGAAACAGGATGCACTTGAGCTCAATTTTGAGGCAAAGGCTGTGAATACTTATGTACATGTGATTTTAGTAGGTTTTTTATTTTTTTTTATTAGATTTGCAAAAACCTCAAAAAACTTTTTGCATGTTGTCATTATGGGGTATTGTGTGTAGAATTTTGGGGACAAAAATGAATATATTCCATTTTGGAATAAGGCTGTAACATAACAAAATGTGGAAAGAGTGAAACGCTGTGAATACTTTCCAGATGCACTGTATCAGCAAGTGTGTCCCTAGCTTTAGACACAATTAGGCTTGTTGCTTCCAGCTGTGATGTAGTGTTTTGTGCCTATTATATATGCTGTATAGCACAGGGGGGAATGCATGAAATTTCCCAAAGCAACCAATCAGCTTCTAGAATGGGCTTGATAAATGCTAGCTAGAAGCCGATTGGTTTGCTATGGTCAACTTCTCCACTCTTCAGAATTTTTCATACATTTCTCCCAATGGGCAGAATCTTCATCTGCAGCAGGCCTGCATATAACCCTCCCCAGCGCTTCCTACCTCACATACAAGCAGGGGCTTGAGGAAGGGAGGTCACCACTATTACAGACACTGTCATGCACATCACCGGCTGGCTGAGAGCAGCGTGTTCCAGTAACATCATCCTAACGCACATTTAGGTTGGTGGGTGTGTGTTTGATACCAGAGACATCCCCTCTTGTATGTGAAATAAGTAGCAGTCGGGGAGAGCAGGAAGAATACAGGGCTGTGGGGGACAAATAACCCCCCCTCCATTTGTCTATGGGGACTGTCCTAACCATCCACGCCTTTGTCCCAGCATTTAGAATGTTGGAAGCCATTAGCCTGGTCACCCTGGCCAGCACAGGCAATGGGTGGGAGGTTTTATGAGATGGGATTCAGGGCAGGTTAACACTTCAGAAGATATCAGGATGCCCCCATTGGGATTTGGCCAAGCCCTGTTTCATGTGCACACCACCAAAGCGCCTTATGTACCAGTTTATAGGATTACACAGACAGGTAGTAGTTGTATAGTGTGTACAACAATGACGGCATATCTACATCTTAACATCAATAGTGCCATCGACACATGACCGTCTATGGCAGGGGGGAAAAAAAACCCCCATCAATTACTAAACATTGATGATCTCTGCATTAGATCATCGATGTTTTTGGATTTTAATTTTTTGTCTTTTACGGACCAATGAATTATTAAGATGTTTCTGGTGGTAAAATCTGGGCATTAAAAATATAACTAAAAATAAATTAGCATTCGAAGGAAACATCGACCTCCCGCCATAAACATGCGAGAAACCAATTTAAAAATCAACCTCTGAATACTGATGTTTGCAAAGCGCTGTTTGATGTCTATCCCTAGTACACAGAGCTGTGCAAATATTGTACATACAGTATATATGTGGCAAATACACTATGACAGTGGTTCCCAAACTGTGCGCCTCAGGACACTTGCAGGGGTGCCTCAGGTTGGTGGTTCAGCACCAAATCAAATTATTTATGATAAACGTCATGTAAATATGTGGACAAACAGAAGCTCAAACCTGTCCAACACCACATAACTGAACCCAAGGACGACAGGTAAGCTCAATATACTTTTCTTTATTACTCTACATTTGTTTCGGAATTTCTCATTAACAAACGTTTGGCTTAGGGGTGCCGTGAAAACAATGCTGTTAGTCTAGGGCTCCCCGATTCAAAAAAGTTTGGGAACCTCTGCCCTATGAGCAATGACTTTTTATAGACAAATTACCACCTGTACGGGCACTTCATCAGAATACTCGCTCACTGCAGATTGCTCCAACCTCTTCTTACGACCCTTCCATCCACTGCTAACCGCCAAAAGCCAAGACAAGCAGAGCGCTGATCACCATGGACAATGCTTATAATACGGGGCCTGATTCAGAAATGCAGACGGAGAGGAGCGATTTTAGATGCGTTTGTGGTTACTGGAATTATAGCAGTTTTTAATGAAGCCATTCCCAGGCAGGGTGATCAGACACTTGTCTCCAGCAATCACCAGGTCATTTGTAGCTTGTGCACCATACTGTACATGGAATTGGCAGGATATATAAACCTTCCCTGCTTCCCGTGGAGTTGGTACTTCTGCATTTGTAGTGTATTAACTCTTCACATATTTTCAATTTCGTTAAAAATGCATAAGGCACTTTCTTCTTATATCTCTATATGAGAGGCAGCTATAAGGTCAGGCTCCATTAATTAGTCCTTCTATAAGGTGTGTTACTAGCCTGAACAGCTGGGCTAACCCCTTAAAGTCATTCTCACTCGTATACACAACACAATGTCGGTACTCTCAATAGTTAGTTAGGACCATCTGCTTGCTAGGCATTTTATTTGCCCAGAAAATTGTTCCTTTAGTAAATGCCTTCTTTAATTTCCTACTGTGTCATTCTTTCACCAGGTACAGGCGAGTTTGGGATATGACCATTCTGATGTATGTAAAAAAAATTAAATACCAACCACAGGTTTAATGGAAGTGCCCCAGTAAGGAGTAATATTCTACTGGTTAAATGGGGATGCAGTTAGCAGACTATATGCCACCGCACTGAATCCCCGCTGGTGGAAGCCCTACTCGGGACTTAAGATAGGCTTAGAAATACCGACACCGGGGGGTGGGGAGAGTGTTATGTTTAGGCAGCCTAGTAGGGTTATCGTTAGGGTTTTTTGGGGCAGAGGTTAGGTTTAGGCACAAAGTGGGGAGACTTGGGTTTAGGCACCAACGGGGAGGGTTAGGCTACAAGAAGGGTTGGTAAGAAAACTTACCCGACCCGTCAGAAAAGCGACCATTGGGATGCCGCTGTCGGTATTTTGACAGGAGGCATTCTGACTGCCGGTATTACATACCCATTCCGTTAAACGACTTAAGAAGCCACAGCAAATCCAGAACAGCTTACGAACATGTCTGTTATCCACTCACTACACTAAGGGCACTTGGTATCCTGCCCCTGGACATCATAATGTCTTAAAGTAATGAAAGGCTCTCCTACCATGACATTAAAGTGAATGCAGATCACTGTTCTCCCGTTACACTAGGGCGATTCAGGTGCAGCAACGCAGGAATTACCTTTCCCATTTATGGCAGAGGGAGTGTTCCGTGCCAAAAGAACTCCTCACAAATCTGACCCAGTAACACACGTCTTACATATTTGGGCTGTTTCAACCACAACGTATTATCCTATACCATGTTAAATACCCTGTGTAGGAGCAACTGTGAATCCCACTGCCAGTATTATGGCAGATCACAACATTGTGCAATGATAGGCGCTGGAGCTGACTTCTGCTATCAACCCACTGAAGCTGGCATCCAATAACTGCTACATAGCAAGGTGTTACCCTGAAGAACCAGGGAAGTATATCGGATGGCCACCCTGCAAACGCACAAAGCAACACTAGCACAATAAGAAGACATTATTTTAATTCCCTTTACTCACCTTTTTGTGCGGTTATACATTTTTTTTTATTTTTAAAAAGTTGAGAACTTTTTAGCTCTAAATTTGCAGTAATACCCCAACAAAATGAAGACCCTACTGCTTTATAAGCGCATTGGTGCTACCTGCATACACTGTAGAAGGTGTAGTCACTGAGTGATAAGATGCCCAATTTGAGCATTGACAAGCCAGGACTGGTTGGGCAGAGGTCACGGATAGCAGTAGGTTACCCATCAGTGTCCTATAGTATTGTGGAAATTTCTTCTTATAGGATAATTCCACATTGAAAAATTAAAAAAAACACAAGAGATATGGTAAGAACTTACCTTTGTTATCTCTGTTTCTACGAAGTCCATAGGGTCCACAGGGTTGACCTTGGGGTATAGCTGGATCTGGATCCACGGGCACCATGCAGTTAAAGCTTTGCTGCTCCCAGGATGCACTTGGGTCAGTCCTCCTCTATACCCCGCCCCCGAGCCACAGCACCTCAGTTGGTAAGCAGCCAAGGCCAGAGGAGGAGACTAAACAGAGAGAAGGAAGACTGGAACACACAAGAAACCATACTCACAGAAATGGGAGACGGAAAACCAGTGACCAGCCACACAGCCCATATGAAGCCAGGTGCGTCAGGGCGGGTGCCCTGTGGACCCTATGGACTTCGTAGAAACAGAGATAACAAAGGTAAGTTCTTACCATATCTTGTTTTCTATTTCAGGGTCCATAGGGGATCCACAGGGTTGACCTTGGGGATGTCCCAAAGCAGTACAACTAAGGGCGGGGATGCTCCTGTGCTGAAAGGAGAACCCGGCACCCAAAGGATGCATCCTGAGAGGCAAAGGGGTCAAACGCATAGAAACTCAAAAACGTCTGAATGGAAGACCGAGTGGCTGCCTTACACAGCAGAGGCGCCACGTCTAGCAGCCCAAGAGGGACCCACAGAACGAGTGGAATGAGCCTTAACCGAGGTTGGCACAGGTAAACCCTCCTGTGGATAAGCCTCACAAAAAACGGAACAAAGCCAACGGGCTAACGTTTGTTTGTTGGCAGGCCAACCCCTCTTGTGAAAACCAAAGAGGACAAACAATGAATCAGACTTCCTAACAGAAGCAGTCCGGTCCACATAGATTCTAAGCGCCCGGACTACATCTAAGGAAGCCTCACCAGCGGAAAGATCAGGTGACTGAAGAGCTGGCACAACAAGTTCCTGATTGATGTGGAACTTCGAAACCACTTTAGGTAAAAACTCAGGATGAGTGCGGAGCACCGCTCTGTCCTGGTGAAAAATCAGAAAAGGAGGGCGACAGGAAAGCGCCCCAATTCTGACACCCTCCTGGCAGAAGCAATTGCCAGGAGAAAAACGGTGTTAAACGTCAACCACTTGAGTTCCACTGACTCAAGAGGCTCAAAAGGAGGACCCTGCAGGACCCGTAGAACCGCCAAGTCCCAAGAAGCCACAGGAGGCACAAAGGGAGGCTGGATTCGGAGAACACCTTGGAAAAAGGTGTGAACATCTGGCAGTGTAGCAATCCGTCGTTGGAACCACACGGACAAAGCGGACACATGAACCTTCAGAGAGGCAAGGCGTAAGCCGAGGTCCAAACCTGATAGAAGAAATTCCAAGATCCTAGAAACTCGGAACACCTGAGGATCATAGCTTCTGGACTCACACCACTGAAAGTGCGCCACACCCTGTGGCAGATCCGTGCGGAAGCAGGCATGCGTGCCCTGAGCATGGTACTAATAACCGAACCCGAGAAGCCCCGAGACCTCAAGACGGCTGTCTCAAGAGCCACGCCGTCAAAGACAGCCGACCCAGATCCGGGTAAAGGCAGGGCCCTTGAGACAATAGGTCCTGACGCTGAGGAAGAAGGTACAGAGCGTCGATGGAGAGGCTCCTCAGATCGGAGTACCAAGGACGTCTGGGCCACGCAGGAGCCACCAGCACGAGCGTGCCACCGTCCTGCTTGAATTTCCGCAGGACCCGAGGAAGCAGGGATATAGGAGGAAACAGATACGCCAGGTGAAACGTCCATTTCACCGACAGCGCGTCCACCAGACATGCGCCTGCATCTCTTGTCCTTGACCCGTAAACGGGCAACTTGTGATTGTGGCGGGAGGCCATCAAGTCCAGCTCCGACAGCCCCCATCTGCCCACGAGTAGCTGAAACACCTCTGGGTGAAACGACCATTCCCCGGGATGCACGTCATGACGGCTGAGGAAGTCCGCCTCCCAATTGAGGACTCCGAGGATGAAGACCGCCGAGATCGCTGGAATGTGGCACTCCGCCCACGCAAGGATGCGAGACACCTCCGACATCGCAGCCCGACTGAGTTCCTTCTTGGTGGTTGATATATGCCACCGTGGTGGCGTTGTCGGACTACACCTGAACCGCCCTTCCGTGAAGAGCGGGGCCGGACGACTGCAGGGCCCTGTATACCGCCCGCAGTTCCAGGATGTTGATGGGGAGAAGTGCTTCTTCCGCAGACCAACGACCCTGAAGTGACAACGAGCCGGTCACTGCCCCCCAACCCCGGAGACTGGCATCCGTCGTGAGCAGGACCCAGCCCGGGATCTAAAAGGGGCGCCCCTCGACCAGATGAGCTGTCTGAAGCCACCAAGCCAAAGACTGCCGAACCTCCGGGGACAACACCAGCATCTGAGAGCGGATCCGGTGAGGTAACCCGTTCCATTCCGATAGAATCAGCCCCTGCAGGGGCCGTGAATGGAACTGGGCAAATTCCACCATGTCGAATGTCGACACCATGGACCCCAGAACTCTCATAGCCGAATGGACCGACAGGCGGCAACTGTTCAGGCAACTGTATATCTGCAGCTGTAGGGAGGAGACCTTCTCCGGAGTCCGGAAGATCCTTTGCTGACGAGAATCCAGCAGGGCTCCCAAATGAACCATCCGCTGTGATGGAATCAGGGAGTACTTTCTCCAATTTATCAACCACCCGTGCGCTTGCAGGCAAGCGATCGTCAGGTGGAGATGTTGAAGCAGTACCTCCGGGGAGCTCGCCAGCAACAGGAGGTCATCCAGATACGGCAGCAGCCGTACATTCTGGTTCCGCAGATGTGCAGCCATGACAGCCATAACCTTTATGAATACCCTCGGTGCCGTGGAGAGGCCAAAGGGTAGCGCCCGGAACTGATAATGATGCTGAAGGATAGCGAACCTCAGATACCGCTGGTGCGAAGGTGCTATCGGAACATAGAGGTAGGCGTCCTGGATATCCAGGGACACCATGTAATCCCCAGGTTTCATCGCCAGAATGATGGAACGTAATGTTTCCATCCTGAATTTGGGAACTCTGAGGTATATGTTCAGAGACTTCAAATTGAGGACAGGGCGATGAGAACCATTGGGTTTCTGCACCAGAAAGAGTAGAATTGTACCCCGTCCCTCGTGATTGAGGAACGGGAACAATGACCCCTGCTTTCAGCAAGGACTCTATAGCCTCCCGAATCTGTAAAGCCTTGGTTTTGTCCTGAGGATTCGTGCAGAAAAACTGGTGGGGGGGTCTGTGCCAAAAAGACAGGGCGTACCCCTGGCAGACCACTTCTCAAACCCAAGCATCCGTGGTGGTATTGTGCCAGCACTGGGCAAATTGAAGAAGTCGGTCTCCCACTCTGGGGTCCCCCAGAGGAAGGCCCGTCCCATCAGGCAGAAGGTTCATCTTCCTGCTTGGAAGAAGGGCGCCTGGCACTCCAGGCCTGCTTCTTGGGCTTAGAGGCGGTCTTGGTTGCCGACTGCCTTGGGAAGGACTGACCTTTGGCCTTGCCCTGAACCCGAAAGGACCGAAAAGCGGAGCTCCGTACTTTGGCAGGTGCTGAAGCCGAAGGGAGGAAGGCCGATTTAGACTTAGCCAGAGTATCCACTATTTTGTCCAAGTCTGAACCAAAAAGCAACTCTCCATTAAAAGGTAAAGCCTCCAGGCCCTTTTTGGAGTCTGCGTCAGCTCTCCAGGACCGCAGCCACAAGGACAGACGCGCCGACACAGCTGCAGCCGACACCCTAGAGGTCAGCAGGCTTGCATCCAACGATGCTTTCCCAATGTAGGAAGCCGCATCTCTCATTTGTCCTATCAACGCTCTCTGGATATCCAGAGCATCATCCGGAAAGGTATCCTCCAAAGCATTGGCCCAGCTCTCGATGGCCTTAGCCACCCAAGAGGGCCATAGAAGGACGGGCCACAGCCCCAGAGAGAGAGTAGATAGACTTTAAACAAGTCTCCACTTTCCTGTCCGTGGGATCCTTCAGGGAATAGATGGTAAAGGCAACGTAGCGCTTTTAATTAAGCGGGTGACATGGGAATCCACCGCAGGCAGCGTTTCCCATTTCCTGCAATGAGCCTCAGGAAAAGGATAGTTGGATGCCAACCGTTTCTGCGGTTGGAATCTCTTGCTGGGCAACTGCCAGGCCCCCGCCATATGATCCGTCAACTGGTCGGACAGGGGAAAAACAGTCAAAGCTACTTTGGCCTTTTTAAAATTAGGATCCTCCTCTATATGAAGGATGGCCTGCACCGCCCTAACCAATGCCGGCACATTAATGGAGGACTTAGTCTCCACCTCCTGGGCCCCAGCATCCAAGTCCTCATGGACCTCTCCGTCATCTAAAGACACGTCCGTGAACTGTGCCGCCAGTGAAGCCGGAACGGGTCGCTTGGATGCCTTTGGGGGCAAATCACTGTGTAACATCGACTGAAAAGCCGATGACGAGGCCGCCAGGCTCTGAACAGAGCTGGAGAGGACATCCACCCAGGGAGGAGGTACCGCCTGAGGATACCCCTGAAAGGGTACCATTGACTGCTGTGTCACAGTGGGAGACTGCACGTACACAGGCAATCCCGCATAAAGACCCACAGTCTCAGACCCGGGAGGAGACTGCACCAGATGCATAACACCCGGGGAACGGGGGATGGTAGGCTGGGGCAACGCCCTAGAAGGGACCGCAAGCCGGTCCGCGATCGACGCCAGCACTTGTGTAAGCATCGCCCAAGGAGGATCCTGCGCCACCGGGGGTTTAGAGGGACCAGGTACAAGCTGGAACCGCCCGCACAGACCGTCCTGAGACAAATCCACCCCATCAACCCCTGCTGAACAGCGCCGGCAGGATAACACAGGAGCCACGGAGCGCTCATTCTCCTCATCAGACATGACACAATAACTTTGCAATAAAAGTATCACCGAAAAGAGATGAGGCGTATAACACCTGCGCACTCAAAAGTATGCAACACTATATGGTACTGTGTAGCACACCACTGTACGTGACGGACCTCACAAATACGTAGATCTATATAAGTGAGGTACACAGAAAGAACACCCCTCCCCCACGCACCTGCGGGCCGTAGGAGAAGGAAAGGGATAGGTATAAGATGACAGCAGAAAATTAACAGACAGCAGCACTAGCAAAAGTCACATACCATGCAGGAAGTTATACTCACTGCACCTTTCGCTACAATCAACCTCCCAGATTCAGTGTCTGGGAGGGCTATAGCACTGCGAACTCCGTCCTTCTGCAGGGGAGAGGTACGCAGGGGGACCGGTCCACGCACCACCTGGGAGATCTGCGTTGCCACTGAGAAGATGGCCGCCGGACAGCTCTGAGGAGTGGCCGCAAGAGAAACAGCCCAGCGACGCCAGCACGCATGAGAAGGCGCGCTGAGCTGAGGGGAGGAGCCGCTAAACCAGGGAAGGCTGCCTCCCCTGGCTAGCAATTAACCCCAGGGACGCTGGTTCCCTTCCACCAATTATTCCCTGGTGGTCCAGCGGGGTATGCCTTGAAGGGGGAGACCGCCGCCGCTACTAGCGCCGCCGGTCTGTCCCCAGAGACCGGCGGCTGAAGACTGCATTTGTTTCCCCGCGCACAGCGCAAAGCGCTGCACGCGGCTTACCTGGCCCCGTGCATCCGGCAGTAGTCAGTGGGAGGTCCCGGAGCCACGCTAGTACTGACTCCGGGGTCCCGCTGCTATCCCCAGATCAGTACTGGCGTCGCAGCGCCAGCGGGGCTGTTGGAGCGGCAGCATGGACGTCCAGGTGGACAGTCTGATGCTGCCGCTCTGAAGATAGTAAAATAAACAAAATCTTCTTTAAAAAGAATAAAAAATAAAGCTATGGGGCTGCTTATGCAGCCCCACTGCCCAGGGTGACCCGACTCCGGCCGGGCACCAACTAAAACTGAGGTGCTGTGGCTCGGGGTATAGAGGAGGACGGACCCAAGTGCATCCTGGGAGCAGCAAAGCTTTAACTGCGTGGTGCCCATGGATCCAGCTATACCCCAAGGTCAACCCTGTGGACCCTGAAGTAGAAAGGTTCCCTTTGTATACATTCAGTACAAACAGAGCTGCCCAAGAGGTACCAACTGACCTCGGGGAATGAGCAGTCACCACAGCCGGAAGGTTCGCCACCACATACATGTGGCGGATGGTTAAACGGAACCTCCTGTACTTTTAAGGAAGACAGACGAAGACCCTAATCCAGGCTGGACTGTAGAAAAGAGAGAACTCGGGAAAGCCAGAATGATCTGGGGTTAGAACCTCTGGAAGAACACCAGCAGAAGCGCGCCAAATCCGATGATAAACTTTGGCGGAAGGTTTCCACGCATTCAACATGGTGCGAATGACTAACCGCAAAAAGCCTTTAGCTCTCAAGACGGATGTCTCAGGAGCCACCCCGTCAAAGCGAGGAGAGTCAGACCTGGGTGGAAGCACGGGCCCGGAGAGAGAAATCCGGCCGTAGAGGAAGACATAGTGGGGCTTCGATGGGGAGGCTCAGAAGATCTGCAAGTCCTCCACAACTAATCGGGAGCTACCAGAAGCACGGTGTCGCCTTCCAACTTCAACTTGTGGAGAACCCTTGACCACCAGAAGAGCCCCCGGGTATCTGCGAGACCCGTATTTCGGTACCTTATGGTTGTACCGAGACGCCATCAGATCGACTTCCGGCAGGTCCCAACGATGAACTAGAAACTGAAAGACGTCCGGATGAAGGGCCCTCCCGCCGGAGTGGAGGAATCAGTATGTAATACCACCAGCACACAGAAGCCCGGCAAGGGTGAAGATCCTGACAGCTGATTTTGGCAAGTAACCCTACCCTCTCCCCTAACCCTTCCTTAAGGGTGCCTAACCCTAGCCTCCCCCCCTAGTGCCTAACCCTAACCCCCCCTTCCCCAGCCTAAACCTAACCCTCCCGGGGGGGGCGGGGTCCCCAAGCCCTAACAATCCCACCCCCCTGCGGCTGTCTGCGCCCGGCTTACCTTCGTTCGGTATGCCGGGCGTCGGGTTCCCGGTGTAGGTCTAATGACAGGCGTTGGGATTTCGACACCTGTCATTAGTACTTTCCCAGGATTTGACAGTTGGGAAGCCGGCGGACTGCATTTTGACCATCGGCTTACTGACTGCATCCCGGAGTGGATGTCTTGACGACTTAGAAAGTCCGCTTCCCAAATTTTGGATCCCCGGAGTGAAAACTGCCGACGTAGCTGGAACATGATGCTCTGCCCAACGAAGAATGCGACTGCCACCCTGATGGTTTAAGTAAGCGACGGTCGTCGCGTTGTCATATTATACTTGGACTGGGCGATGCTGAAGGAATTGCTGAGCCTGACAGAGGGCTCTGAAGACAGCTCGAAGTTCCAGGACATTGATCGGGAGACTGCTCACCTGAGCTGTCTATCGACCCTTGAAAGACTGCTGGCTGGTTACAGCTCCCCACCCGCAAAGACTAATCTAGAATCCAGAAGGGGCAACTCTTGTCCAAGTGGGAGCTCTGGAGCCGCCACGCAAGGGAGAGACAAACGACTATTGTCTGCAACTTGATCCGGAGATGGGATCCGTTCCGAGTCAGAATCTCCACCTGGAGAGGCCGGGAGTCAAACTGGGCGTACTCTACCATGTTGAAGGTGGAGACCAGAGATCCCAGGATCCGCATGCAGGTGTGAATTGACACCCAGCAGTGAAGAAAGAACACTCGAATCCTGTCCTGCAGATCCCGAATCTTGTTCACTGGGAGAAAGTCTCTGAACATGCGAATCTAACAGGGCCCCAGGTGGAGCATCTCTTGTGCCAGAGTCAGGGAGGACTTCTTCCAATTGATCCACCCGTGCGACTGTAGATCTATTGTGAGACGAAGGTGCTCCCCTAAGCCTATCTAGAGATCTGGCAAGGATAAGATCTTCCTGGTAAGGGCGAATTCTTGTGCCGCAAGTGAGCTGTCATGACCTTCGTGAACACATGCAGTGCCATGGCAAGGCCCAAAACTGGTAGTTATCCTCCCTGACAGCATACTGGAGCAAACGATGGTGACTGAGTCGGATAGGTACATGTAAATAAGCAACCTGGATATCCAAAGAAGCCATAAAATCTCCCGATTCAAAGGCCAAAATGATGGAGCGCAAAGACTTCATACGGGGACCAGCAAATACTTATTGAGGGATTTGAGGTTGAGAAATGGGCGGAAGGAGGCATTTGGGTTCTGAACAAAGAAGAGATTGGCGTAAATGCCAAAACCCCTCTGATCCTGAGGGACAGGAACCATTACCTTGGAGGCTAGTAGAGAGTTGAGAGAATTGACTCCCGCAGTGCTTTTGCTTTTCCTAGAAGGCCTGTGGTAAAAAAAATGTGCCGGTGGACGCCTCCTGAAAGTCAGAGCATAGCCCTTTGAGACCACGACGCGAACCCAGACAACCGACGTGGTTGTCATCCAGACGGAGAATAGCAGAAGCCCACCTCCCACACTGACGTCCCCCAGGGAGAGGCCCGTCCCATCAATCGATAGCACGTCTTGCAAAGGAGGAGAGAGGAGGAGTAAGCCCTGTGGCGGGAAGCATCCGTGAGGGAGCACACCAAGAGCCAGGGGAGGGGCTGACAGGGAGAGCCTACCTCCCCCTGCTGTCATAGAGCCCCCCGGGAAATGAGCACCTAGTGTCCCGCTGGCGGTCACTATAATGCAGTGATAACGCCAGAGCTGCAGACCCACTACTGCCTTTAAGTGCCCTGCAGCAGGGAGACGATCCTTACATTATCTGCTGCCCGCCAGCGTCCGGCTGCGGTCCTACATGTGCTGCGGGGACACGGTCCAGGCTGCTGACCTGCTCGCCGGTGGAGCGGAAGCGCAGGTGTCTTATAAAAGTAAATGTAACAAATTAAAAAACTGAAGAAAATGAGGCTGCCCCGTTATAGGTGCACACTCCATTTGCACTAAACTTAAAATGGCCTGTCTGGGCTGGGAGGAGCCTGAGCTGCACCTCGCTGAAGAAAAGAACTGTTTGGTGTCCAGACTGCACCTGCCACCCTATACCCCAGCGTAATCCCTGTGTCCCCCTATGGGCTGTGATGAAGAAAATAAGCTGTATAAATAGAGAAAATGTATATGTTAATACCATTAGATCCTCACCATGTAAGTAGTGTTCCAGTGGAACCTTTACTAAACCATTAGGAGGTATAAACTGCCCTTCTCACATATACACTGGAAACAACCACTGTGGGCTGAAACACTATACATGAGATGTCACTAGGAACCTATTCCTCATGCATGTGGTTCATGAAGTGCCTCAGTGATGTCCCTGGGTCGTTGTGCATTGTCTTCACATGGATATTGCGGCAGTCAACAAAATGGTTGCCTCTGCTGTGTATCGGAGCCATGGCTCTTTAAAACATACCCATCTCCCATGTGCACTGGTTGTAGACATTCTGTGGTCTGATCCAATAATTTATTGAGACCTGAAAAGACTGCTCATCCTGTGTGTAAGTCACTGTTGGAGCACAGAATTTACCTGGGAACCACTGAGATCACCCATCCTCATTCATGGAATGGTTAGGCGGCTCAGATGTATAAATGGTGGCTCCCAAATGTCAGAACTGTACACAAGCCTGTCCGTCATACAACTATTGACCAATCATTTCAAGCACTCAATCCCGTTATTTTTAGATTTTCTTTTAATAATTTTGAACTCATGGTTACCAGCCATAGTCATAACAAAAAGTTATTCATAATAAAATGTATCTAAAATAACAATTTTGTTTTCTATCAGAAAAGGAGCAGTGTTTTCTATGTTAGAAATAAATAGTTTGCGCTATTCTGAAAATACTTTGGAGAAGGTGGCCACAGGCAGTCTTGGCAGGCAATGCCCAGCCCAGCTCTTTACCTCCACGCGCAGCGTGTGGCACAGGGGCAGCATCATCCAAGTCCACCGCTGACAGAGGAGGGAGGCGGCGTAGATTACAATCGGACAAGTTCATAACAAGGACTATACATATATATATATATCTATGTGGGTTGTGAACCCAAGTAGGTAAAAGGAGGCTTTGTAATTAATCAAAGGGTAGCACCTTAACCACGGTCGTCTTCTCGCATTAGTGTGGACAGAATAGGAAACCGTGCACAATACAGAAGCACTGTTCTGCCATCTGATGATACGTGTTCAATCCTTGTCTCCAGAACTGAACACATTGGTGCCACGCAGTAAGGAGGGAGGATGGGTCTATGCTATTCACTTCCTTTCTGAATAGCCTTGCAGGTCAATCTGCACTCCCTAACTGTGCAAAGCACGAAGTGCTGGACCCTCACATCGCATATGTCTCCGCTGTGGCGTCCCTCCCTCCTCTGTCTGTTCGTCAGTAGACAAATGACTGCGCAGAGCAGTGTCCTGTCTTGACAGGTGCCAGTCCTTGTAGTGGGAACAGCTACTGTTCCTTAGCTTAGTGTGTGTTTGCCTTTACAGGGTTCCTTCTCTGGAGCTCCTGGCTCCACAATTGATCAGAAAACCTTGGCCATCCAGCTTTTGCATGTCCTGGCAGAGCATGCTCCATACTGCTCACCACCACCAGGCTCTGTGCCACTGTGACCCTTCCAAGTGCAAGGTGGGGATAAGTGTGTGCACCAGGAGAGACTCTTCACTAAGCTCCCCCCCCCCATGTTACCATGTCTTGGTAATCATGTATAGACAGAAAAAGCTCCTTCCTCAACATGAACGCTTAGAGGTGCATTGTGTATTTGGGTATTAAACCAAAGTTAAAAAAGTTACGATAGCTGAAATGAGTATTAGAACGCAGTGGGTGGATGATGTAGTGACGGCCTCGAAGGGGAGTATGGAGGGAAAGCTTTGTCACTTCCCTGGCCGAGGTCATGGGAAGGGGTAGAATTTGCAGTCCCTCGTGGATAAGGGTGTAATGAGCACATGGTCAGATGGTCGATGTCTTGTCTGTGCCCTCTGTCAAAAAAAGGGAACAAACATTTTTTTTAGAAAAAGGTGAAAAACAGCTTCAGATATATACGGTCAACAGGCTGTGGGATTATAGCCTAAGTAAACCAAAAATTAGTCCATCACTAGCCTACAGGCTCGTATAAACAAAGTGCCATGCAGGTCTACTCATCCGGTGTGCAAAGAAAGCCTTACCCTCCAGTGCGTGCTCAGTCATGCTCAGGCACAAAGACTCCAGACGGGGATTAATCTCCAGATCTGCCCCGGGAACCTGGCAATCTGTAGAGGAAGAGGCAGGCTCTTAAGCTGGGGAACAATAGACATCGACAATACATACTGTATATATTACATTCGTTATAGGCCATGGAGTCCAGTCATTGGGTGACAGTAATGAAGGCTTTTTCCTGATGGCCAATCGCCTTTTAGAACACCATGTAACGAGAGATTGAGCAATAAAACCCCCCAAGTAACTTACCAGGAGGAAACTTGAGAATGCTCTGCGGTGAAGTGTGCACAGGTAGCGAGTGGGTGCGCTGTACGGAACTGTGACTCTGCAATGGCATACTGTTACTTCCTCCGGGATTGGCAAACCACAGATTCTGTGTTAGAAGAAAAATTTATTGAGCTTTATAAATACAAAATGTATTTAAAAACTGCAACAAAAACATTGGTATTGAGATCTACCCCCCAAAGCACTCACTTGTCGACCCTGGCTCCCAGTGCTTGAGCTGGTAAGTGCATGTCGGGGAGAGACACCCCCAATGGAACCGGGACTCATGACACCGATCCGGGAAGGTGGTACAGCCCTGGGGGGCATCTGAAACGGCCGCTGGCCTCGACGTGCCAAGGATGCCCCTACAGATCCAGGTATGGGGAGGGAGTTTGAAGCAAATGCCCAGCTGCAAAGATGAAAAATAAATCAGTATATAATACACGTTATCATTGCATAAATTAGCAAAGTTTAGAAACTAATGACCTTAACACTACGTACTCATGGGCTGCTGTAGAACTGCACTGGAAGCAGAGGTGTTGTGAAATGACCCTTAGATTCGTTATCAACGGTTTACTATAAAGGAATCAGACTGATCACAGTACTGACCGACGCCAGACAAAAATGCAAGAATGAATTATCAAGCTGCTACTAAGGTCTATCTGACACTGAGGGGGGTATCCAATTAGACGCGGGAAATTACCATGGCTAATTACCTCGACCCGGTGCTATCCAATTAGCCCCGAAGTTGGCTCAACGCCAGCACTTATCGGGGTTTTTTTTTTTTTTTTTGGGACCTGATGTGTCCCGAAAAAAAAATCCACAATAATTGCTGTTTTTTTCACCTGAAAAAAGGCAAACACACATGATCTTATCACGGCACCTATGTGTTTTTGGGAGAACTATCCTATTGTTTGACTGAAATAATAGGATAGGGTGGAAAAAAAAAAAAGAAAAAATCGTCAAAAACCGGGGATAATGTGTGAAAAAAAAAACACACCATTTTTCGCAGATCGCGGGGATCAAATAGCGCCCGAACAATGGAGCTCATTCAGACCCGGTCGCTAAGCTGCGGACGCTCGCTCCCAGCATATGCAAATCCGGCACACACCCGGGAAGGAAGGCGATCGCACAGCAAGGCATAACCACGCCCACTATGTCTTGGCGTGCGATCACTTTGTGCATGCAGACGCCCACTTGCGCACATAATCTCCACGAAGTGTATGTAACAATTGGTACATCGGGTACCATCAGATGCGAACGCAACGCTTGCGGTTGACTATACACTACCGCAAGCACTGCGATCATGGCAGGCTGAAATACAACCAAGTGACGTGTACAAGGACGAACCTTTGCTAATTATGCACACCCATTAAACTCCGTTTTTGCACACAGACACGCCTGCGTTCACATCATCACTCCCCCGTTCACAAGCACCTCCCCCTGTTACCAACCAGAAACGGCGCGGTCACTCAAAATAGCATCCAGTGTGTACTACGAGCGCACAATTCCCGATCGCAGTGTGTGACGCACGCATGTGTATATTGACACATACGCAGATGGGCGACTATCGCCCAAAGAGTGCGTCTGCGGCTTAGCGAGCGGGTCTGAATCAGGACCAATGTTCGGGGCTAACTGGATACCGCCCTAAGTCTGTATTATAAGCAAGGACAGTATTAACTTGACATACAATGAGATAATGATCACCATTCCGTAGCTAGTACACACTGCATGCAGAGTCACGTGAACCCACT
Organism: Taudactylus pleione; assembly: GCA_031769625.1. NCBI lineage: Eukaryota > Metazoa > Chordata > Amphibia > Anura > Myobatrachidae > Taudactylus > Taudactylus pleione. The sequence continues at coordinate 318,256 of JAUIMM010000198.1, forward strand.
ACAGAACAGTGCACCATGGGCAGCTGCACAGCCTCTAGCGATTATGCTCACTTTTACCCAACATCTGACTGAATATCTGGCAACTTACCCCTGTGATATCTGGTAATCTATTTGCTATTCCATATTACATGCTCTGGGTTCCTGAGAACTTGGGTCACAGAAACCATGAAAAACAACAGAACGGTTTTATAGATCAAAGAGCAGCATCACTGATTGCCCCAAGATGTCAAATAAACGGACGTGTTTTTAATGACATTTTGATGACACAAGAAGGGGTAAAAATGCCTGAGCAAATAAAGACAATCCCTATCCTTTGCATATACATACTGCACAGTTCTTCTACACTCTTCATCCACTTCACAACGACTTGAAACGAGAACCAAAAGGAAACCCCTTAGGTTTCCGCACAGCGGGGCTTCTTGGGGGAGGAACGCATTTGTCCAATCTCCCATATATCACATAACGAAGTAGGGAAAACAATGTAAGCATCTACCCTGCAGGGGAACATGCTGGGAGGACGTATAAGCCGCCTCAACATGGACTAAGCAGCCAGACAATAGTAACAAAAGAGTCTCTAGTGTATTAAGACAACACCCAACACATCAGAGTGCAAAACGATGGAACAGAAGTTTCATAAAATACTCCAAAGGGACTGATAGCAGCTGTATACATAGAGAAAGCAGTGGTATTTTACTTATATATAGTTTCACCATTCATAGAGGTCATCTAGGCAAGCACACACTAAAAATAACATAGCGGTAATCGAGGGCACAATGTATAAGCTCTCCTATGGAACCCAAGATAGTACCCTCATGAGAACTTGTATGCCAGGGCTGGGCGTACAATTACAAACTGTAAAGTGCTACAGAATCTTCTGGCATTATATAAATTAATACTAATATTCTTCTTACACTACCAAGAAGCGATGATCGTCCTTTGTACAGATTGCAGACTGGTACGATAATGAGCAATCTTTTCGAGGTCTGCTGCCCCCTACTGGTGAGACTCCAGCTTACAAGCCTTATATTCCCTCCCAAACCAATTAAAAAAAAAAAAAGATTCTTATGGAGAGTATGTTGACCATTTTATTAAAATCTATGCAAACGCTATCATTACTACACCCCAATAATTATGTATGACAAGTTCTCCAGTTTCAAAGCAATTATTTAAAATATCCACTTAATACAGATTTTGCTGCCTAATGGTGCATACACACGATCAGATTTTTCCTTCAGATATGAACGATAACGATTTAAAAATCGTTCAGTCGTTCATATCTGAAGGAAAATCGTTCATATCTGACATGCCTGAACGATGGACGATCAACGATGCGCGTTCCCGTTTGTCAGATAACGATATCTGACATCTGATGTGTTTGCAGTCAGACTTGGACGATTCCATTCATTTTAATGCAGTCAAAAATCGTTCAATCGTTCAAAACTTTGGTAAAATCGTTTAATCGTTCATCTGACAAATCTGACAAGTCTGACAAATCTGACCGTGTGTACGCTCCATTATATAAAACAGCTGCTCAGAACACTAACACAACTATATGTATAATGTTCTGGAGCTTAACAGACCTGAACAGGAGGCCGCGCTCTCTCTCCTTCATGGAAGTAAAACTGCAGTCAGCACAAAATGGCTGATGTAAACGGGAGGTAATGTTGAGGTAACGGGACTTCTACAAATGTGTGCGTGTGTGACTATTGCCGGTAGTAGCTTTCAGTCTGGCCTCTTATCCCTAATCCCATAACATTAAGGACAAAATAGATTGCAATAAACAAGAGACAATCCACCACATGTAGTACTACTCTAGCCGGTATTCCCATGCAACACGCCTGCTCCCGTCACCTCATGCAGCCACCGGTTCCTGCCCCACTCCTGATACCCTGTCCAAATATAGTACACCTGACCCCCCATGGGTACTAGTTACACCCATCACTCCTCTCGCGAATCGCACTGTAACCTATACAGGAGAAACCACCCACCTGCGTCCCCTTCTGCTACTTACACTCAAACTTCCTACAATAAGCTGTTTTGTTAATGACTTAGTAAATGAGCAGAAATATTTTAATCTGGATTATTTAAAGTACAGGCAACCAATAATATGGCAGAGTGCAGAAGCAGGAGAACGTTAGGGTATTAAAACTAGCCTACACTACAATCAAAATAGAGGGTTAAAAGAAGGGCTTTGCAATACTGAATGGCAGGATGAATTAAAGTTGTGCAGTTTAGAGAATGACACCTAGGCAGTGAGCGTGAGGGGTTTATTGCTGTGTGGACAACATAGAGATGCCAGATAATCAGCTTCTGTTTCATTAGTTCAGTTCTTGGAACGGAGTTTGAGGCGGGTGACAGGACATCCGAAATCAAATGGTAGAAAAGAGTCATTCAGGAACATGGGCCAACATATGTGGTAAGAGTTCTGGAGCTGATCGGTTTAGACGTGATGAAGATTTAGGGACGTATCCAATTAGACGCAAAAAGCAGAGATCCGCGAAAAAGTATTGTGGATCGGGGCGGCTTTTTCGCGTGGCGGAAACTTATCTCCGTATTCAATTCTAGCCGGGTTTCGCATATGCGGAAAGTCAATACAATGTAATGGGCGAAAAAGATTCGCCTCTGAATAGCTGGAGAAAAGTAGTACAAAATGTTTATTTTGGGGGTGCAAAGGTGGGGAAACCACTCAGAACCCTTGGGACAGCCCCCAAAAGGACAACTGCGTCAAAAAGTCCCAGGAAAAAACTGAACACCCCCAAAAATTACTTTCATTTTGGCGGCGAAAAAGCAAAAAAGTGGGGGGACAACTTCAAAATCTAGCAAAATAAGGTTCTGGGGGTGCTCTAAGAAGGGGCCAAGGGTTTTCGGGATTGCATGTGCTTGTGTGACGGTGGAATTTCACTTTTATTAAAACTTCACTTTAGAGACATAAAAATATGCTAGCACCCGTTATCAGGTACCCCAATATGACAGGACTACTAATTTTCACCAAAAAATACTGCTTAGTGCCATTCTTCACCACTTGTGCAGACACGCTAATAAGAAGCTATTGAAACAACTTAAGTACCCTAAATAGCTTTATTAGGGCTATTCGGGGACTTCTTCATTGATCCCCAATGTTAGTGCATCTTTTTGGAGGGTTCAGGCTGATTTCCCCATTTCTGACAGCACTTTCCGCCTGTTCCGACTTCGCGGCTTGCAGTTTTCGCGTGGTGCGGAATTGAATAGGGCGAATAGCGGGGGCATGCACGGCAAGTTTCCGCTTCCCAAAACACGCGATGTAGGCGGAAACTCGGGCAGGCGAAACTTTATCGTGGACACGAAACTAATTGAATACGGTGAACTGGGGGTATGAAGACACAAAACAGCTTGCAGTCTGTGGGAAAGCCCACAAAGTCCACATGTCCAGTCCACAGAGGGCGTTACTAGGGCTTACCTAGTCCATACTCTAACCACCTATCCCATCGACAATTGTATAGGATTAGGCACCGATGTCTAGGTTCGAAAACAAAGTGGAGGAGGAAGAGGAGGTCGGGAAATTCTATGACACAGGGGGTGGGGTCAACTGGGGAATTTCACTTATCTGGGTCAGTCTGACACGGTCTAGATATAGAGCATTGGTCTGATGCCTGACCCTTGTATACGCCACAGAAACACACACTGAACGAGCGATCTGATAGGTAGGATGAGAACCAGGAACAGGACAGTGTCCTGAAGGCCTAAACAATGCAGCATTTGTGCAAGCCGCCAGTGGTTGATCGTGTCAAATGCAGCGAGGAGGAGCATTTAGGATTTAACAGTAACCAGTGCAGAGTCTGGAGTGTTTGGAACATAATCCTGACTGAGAGGGGCCTGGAGGCTGTGTACAGAAAGGAAAAGTTTGGGGTGAGCTAGTAGGGGCAGCGTGGAGAGCGGAATAATAGAATCTTATCCACAACGGACCATATGCAAGTATGAGTTTCTGACACAACGCCAGTAATTACTGCATGCTAGAATAATAATGTAACCGTGGTGAAGGAACAGATGGAGGCTGGGAGGTAATGCTCCTGTAGATAGGCAGCAGGTTGGGAGGAGGAAAGAAGAGACTGAATCTTACTTTGCGGGGTAAAATGTACTTAAAGGTGCCATAAAGCTTAGAGAGTGAGCGGAGCAGGTTGTTACTCGGGAATGAGAATACCACTTCATTCAGACCTCATCAAGACTGAGCAAGATCTTGATGGTGGTCGAAGGGGTTAATCTGTTGCCTCTATTCCACACCAACAGCCCATCTGCGCCCATTGTATTGCCTGTACCCTACAACCCCCCATATACAGCCCACCTGCACCCCTTCTGTTGCCTGTACCCCTGCGTTTCCAGTAATGCCTTGCGGGGAAATGTTCGGAGTAGTTTCAAGACCTGCTGCTTCCAGGAGAGTATTCTCTTCTTTTGAGTCTCTGTAAACGCCTGTGGGTAGACGAGACAGGATAAACCTAGTCATTAATAAAATAGTACTAATGATCTGGTACACTTGTCTTTAAGAATTAACCAAACATCACATAATAAAAGTTTTGATAAGATTTTTGCCAGTGATTCATCAAGTATTAGTCTCGTCAACTGGAAATCGAGAATGACATCCTGCATGGATCTAATATACAGAGCAATTACCTCGTGTGTCAGGCACTTCTCCAGGAGCTGAAGATAACAGGTTATATTCTCCTCGTCCGGCCGGGAGACCAGCAGCTGCGTACACACTGTTCAAAGAGAAAGGAGACTGATCAGAGACAGACAGGTCACGGTAAGATCTTCACAGGGAAAGTGCATCACACAAGCACTCACCTTTGCCCATCACCCTTGTTAGTTGTCCCGGGATGTCCCCATCTGCTATGGGCGGCACAGAGGTCTCCAAATCACAACTTGGGGTACTTTGCTGCTGGTACCCATCAGCGGTCAGTCCTGTAGGAGGCTCGTTCTCGTCTGAGCTTTTGTTGGCAGAGGCCGGAATGGCCCTATGTTGGGAAGGCTGCTCCCCGCTTACCGTCTCTGTCTGATTGGGGCGGTAGTATTTGATGGGTGTAATAATAATCTGTTGAAGCTCCTGCAAAGCATTGCGCACATTTCCTCCCTCCAGAATATCCTAAAAAAAAAAAAAAAAAAAAGATAAGTGGTTAGCAGCTAATGAACGCCCGGGCATACCCTGACATGAAGAGGTCGGGCGTAGAGGCTGATCACAACAGAGAATGTATGAATTGAATTCTAATTCGAAAGCTGAAAGGAATCAAAACCTAAAATACCATTGTATCGGGTCAATTCAATTAGGTGCGAGATGGGTTCTGCGAGCTGTTCTCATGTAAAACTTGCACCACAAATTTCAGTTGTAACTCAATGAATGACGTGGGCCAGGCACGTGGAGGTGTAAATGACGTGGGCCAGGCACGTGGAGGTGTAAATGACGTGGGCCAGGCACGTGGAGGTGTAAATGACGTGGGCCAGGCACGTGGAGGTGTAAATGATGTGGGGCAGGCACGTGGAGGTGTAAATGATGTGGGGCAGGCACGTGGAGGTGTAAATGATGTGGGGCAGGCACGTGGAGGTGTAAATGATGTGGGGCAGGCACGTGGAGGTGTAAATGATGTGGGGCAGGCACGTGGAGGTGTAAATGATGTGGGGCAGGCACGTGGAGGTGATGTATCAATGGGTACTTACCGTTGAATTCTTTTCTCCGATTCATGCTGGGGGACACCGGACCATGGGGTTGTAGAAGGGATAGCAGGAGCTGGCACGTAAACTAAACCTGCAGCTATCACCATCTCTTCCCCTCTGCAACCCCATCATGTCAGCGTAGATTAGGTGCCTGTGGAGTTAGGCACGTTTTAGGAGGGTTACTCTGCAGCACTTTTGTAGCTGCAGGCCCATCTACAACCCCATGGTCCACCGTCCCCCAGCATTGAAGAAAGAGAAAAAGGGTTTTGTACTTTAAGATGGAAGCTAAAAGCGTTTATTCTGGCTTTTTACAAACTTGTATAAACAACTGTACCCTAAAATACTAGACTTTCATCTGATGACAAACACTTACTAGCTATCATTTTTCAACCATTATTAAAAAGTATAAAAATCAGCCATTTAAGAACCTCCAGTAGTTTCCTTATGACCACTAACAGCCTTCTTTAAAGGTCCTGCTGCCACTTTTCCATGCTCTTCTCCCAGTTCGCTTTATGTACAAAAGTGGCACAACCCCGGCGCGAGTGGCGTCAATTGGGATTTCTAATTGAATTGTGCGTTTCTCAGGTGCGCGCCTTAGTTTCATGACACTTGCACACACTTTGCACTAACTCAAACTTCAAAACTGTAACTGAATTGACCCCTATGTATCTAATACAGGTATGTATCTATGCCTGTATGATCACCTCATATCTCCAGCTGTGATTATCCTCCTAACACTCTATATATAGATACATATACACATGAAATGCTAGAACAGAACTGTACGTCCTCTTACCTTCTCCAGTGAGCGAAGCACACTCTGCCTTTCACGCAACTTCTGGATGCTCAAAGCAATTTTATGCCGTGCCCCCTTGGTGACGTTCTGGTGTAGAAAGACAAGAGGGTTAGTGGGGAACTTACAGAAAGGCCTGGCGAGCCCAGTTATCTCCAAGGACATCAAGAACTGGCCTTTCTACTAGCTCCCAATATAAGCTAGGTGCGTCTATCACTGCCGGAGACGTGAGCAAGATGCAACACATACAGAACCTGTGGCCTAAAATGAACCTGTCTCAGGTCCAGAGAACAACCAGTTCCTTATTAGCAAACAATGAAATTCAGATTGAAGATTTTAATATTTACAGCTACAATAAAAGGAGAAGAGCTCATCCATCCAATTTTCTGTCACATCTAAACAGATTGTGTGCACTATACCATCAGGTCGAGGAGTATAGTAACCAGAAGCCCAACAAATGCAGTGGCACAGCGTGACCCGGGGGCCACCCCAGCAGTGGCACAGCGTGACCCGGGGGCCAACCCCAGCAGTGGCACAGCGTGACCCGGGGGCCAACCCCAGCAGTGGCACAGCGTGACCCGGGGGCCAACCCCAGCAGTGGCACAGCGTGACCCGGGGGCCAACCCCAGCAGTGGCACAGCGTGACCATGGGGCCAACCCCAGCAGTGGCACAGCGTGACCATGGGGCCAACCCCAGCAGTGGCACAGCGTGACCATGGGGCCAACCCCAGCAGTGGCACAGCGTGACCATGGGGCCAACCCCAGCAGTGGCACAGCGTGACCATGGGGCCAACCCCAGCAGTGGCACAGCGTGACCATGGGGCCAACCCCAGCAGTGGCACAGCGTGACCATGGGGCCAACCCCAGCAGTGGCACAGCGTGACCATGGGGCCAACCCCAGCAGTGGCACAGCGTGACCATGGGGCCAACCCCAGCAGTGGCACAGCGTGACCATGGGGCCAACCCCAGCAGTGGCACAGCGTGACCATGGGGCCAACCCCAGCAGTGGCACAGCGTGACCATGGGGCCAACCCCAGCAGTGGCACAGCGTGACCCGGGGGCATGTTTTTTGGAAACTTATTAGGTCTTTATTGGAACAACTAATTATTTATTTTAATACTTTCCCGAGTCCGCAGCTGAACATCCTTTTGCATATAATAAGAATGGTGGTGGGAAGGTGAGGTAGATCACTTCGTTTGGAAACATAGAAGTAGATCACAACCTACTTGAAGTTGGACTTGCCTTTTCTATACAACACTAATATGGCAGAGACATGGTCACTCACCTGTGACTCTAGGTGTTGTTCTGTCAGGATCATCATTTCCTCATAGCTCATCTGAGAGAACAGTGACGCGTATTTGTGCAGACGTAAGCTCTTCAGCCAGGTTGGCACATCTGCACAGGGTGAGGGGTTACAAACATAATAATAAATCAGAATTGGATAAACATGCAGATAGGTAAAATCAGTAACAGAAGACATTACACTCATGGGTGGTGTGCCAAAGAGGTGATAGCTGGAGAACAGTTCTGCTGCTACAGGAACAGACAGCCATTGTCAGACCTAAGTTCTAGAGCTGCGCCCAGGAAAGGTTTTTTTGTTTTTTGCTTTAACAATATGATTTGGCTCCTGGGCGCCTGAGATCTAAATATGCAATATGAATGCTGTATGACCTGACACAGAAGCCAAACTTCTGATCTAAGGCTGCTGTGGAGACCCGGTGACACCTCTTGCGTCCGGGAGGCAGTAAAAGTAAAAAAAAAAAAAAGTTTCAAATCCCCAGGCCAATAAACATTAGTCCATTCACTTCCCAGCCCCATCCACACCTATTAGCACCCTAATGACAAGTGCAAACAGGAACTTCACAACCATGTGCAATTGCAGTATACATTCAAGGTAAAGGACAAAAATGACATTCAGAACATGCATAATGATTTCGGGGCCATATAATCATGCCTTTGTATCAAATTGGGGTTGCATGAACAGCCTGCAAATAGCCAACTGCAGATTCGCGGAAAAACATTTTGACCCATTTTTGATTTGTTTTAGAGCCAAAAACAAAACACTTATTCCAATACACTTGTCAAAATAAAGTCTCATGTGACCCAATATAAAGTGAAATTTGTTTGTATAGACCAGGGATGGGGAACCTTTTCTGCCGAGGGCAATTTTGATATATATAACATTTGAGGGCCTGGCGCAGGCCACGCCCCCTCCGTGTGACTTCACATGGGGGCGAGGCCACAATCGCCGATGACAACAGGATGCTCCGGGGAGCTGTAAGGGCAGCGATGTGACCATCTGAAGCTTCCTAAAGATGCTCCAGGTGGCATTGCTGCATAAATTCAGGCTGCAGGGTGCCAATCCATAGCATGGCTGACATGCTAAGCACGTCAACATGCTACATACCAACATTTTGACCCGATACTGTGGACCTAACATACAACACCCTTCATTGCAATTGTCCCGTCTGATGTGCTGCGAGCATCAGATGGGGCGATGCGATGTGGAGGACACACGATGGCTGCACAGGGTGTATGCCGGGACACACAATCGGAAGGACCGTCGAATGAGCGACGCTACGTTCTGGTGTGTGCCCAGCTTAAGACAGAAAGTGTACCCCCGAGGGAAAGAAACTGACAGCCATCTCTAAATCATGCCAATCGCTCTATCATGAGGGGACGAAAATGTTACAGTCATTAAGGGGCCATCAAAATGTGTATTAAAAATAAATCCTATAAAATGCCGTATGTTCCGCATCAATAGCCTGTATGCAGTAGTGCAGCTACCTAGTTATAACTGATGATATCAATGTACTTTAATATCAAACAGCTTGTAGGGAGCTCTAGAACAATTCAGTGATCACAAGTCTAAAACTATCTCCTTGTGCTTCGTACCTTTCATTCCACTCCCATCCTCGTGAAACGTGTTGCGGCCAGAGCCGAAATCCTCAGTCTGCTCACTGCCCGATGATGCCACGCTGCTCTGCGGAGAGAGGGGAGCGTGGTCTGCGGAGAGGAAGACAGGGCGCCCAGCAACCTCATCTGCCCCCATCCAGTCACCGGACGTCTGCTGGGAGGTGGGAATCAGGGACATGGAACGTTTCAGGGGGCTGGGGTGCATTTGGCAGGGAAGCACTGTGGGAGAGAGCAGGAAGTGTCAGGGCCAGCACAGAAGGTCTGCTGCGATACGGCGTGTAATTTGTGCTTTCCGGGATAATATGCACCTGGATAAGCTACAGTCTGATACATAGTCCCTGTAACAGTGATGTAGACGGTATCCCGGCATGCGGAATGCCAACGGTCTAAATGCCGGTGGCGAAGGCACCAGTATCCCGACCGTCTGCATCCTAAAGGTAAGTATCAGGGTGATGGGGAGGGGGTGTTAGGTAGCGGGGTTAGGCACTAGGGGGATGGTTAGGCACCGGGGTGGGAGTGTTCTGGTGCGTACGCACGGAGCGATATAAATGAGCGATTTGAATAATATAGTTATCGTTTAAATCGTTCATTATTAGGACCCTACAAACACACCAACAACCTGCAATGCGCGGGCATGTATGGTCAATACCGACCATGGCCTGCGCATGCAGGTAAACTTGCTCGATATCGATCAAGTTACTATAGGGACCCTTGTTATAGTCGTTGGTAGGTACATGGTGTGCTGGATGATCGATAGTCCAGCACACCCGGGAGATCGAACAACGATATCGTTATCGAACGTCCTGTGTGTACGCACTATTAGGATTAGGGTGTGGGGAGGGGGGACGTTAGGTTTAGGGTGCGGGAGGTTAGGCTTAGGCACCAGAGGGGGGAAGTTAGGGATAAGCAACGGGGAGGGCAGGTTAAGGTTAGGGTAGGGGTTGGCAACATACTTACCATGTGTTCCTATGGGTGTCGGGATTCTGGCTGTCGGGATGCCGTTATCGGTATTCTGACCAGCAGCATCCCGACAGCCGGGATTTTATACCCAACCCCTGTAACATGTACTGTTTTAATTCCAACTGACTGAAGCTTAACTTGAACTTACTGCAAACAAGTACAGTATAAATCCATGTCAGCTAGCCAAGCTACTTCTGTATTTACAAGGAATAATGGGAAAATAAAAGATGGCAAAACAAAGTCAAACACCAGCGATGAAATTAACATTGGAAATAGATTTTCAAAGCTGTACATCTTAAAGTTGCTGTAAAATCCCACAATACTAAGTAAAATACAGATATATACAGATTCTTTCCCCATAATTAGGGTGACGTTATCTTTGAACTAGAAGGCTTGGACAGCCAATAATAAAATGATCCATAAAACCAAACTGATGGTTCCTTCTCAGTGACTGGTATTGTACAATGATGGGAATCCTTATTATACTAGTCATGCAATACTTAGTACATCCTACATACAGTGCCGCCTACCTGTACTGCTGCCCACACCCTGGATGGCAGAGGGCACTGAACTGGATGAATGGAAGGGCATTAGTCCATTTTCTCGGAGTGGCTTATCTTGCCAACTGTGCCCCGATTCTCCCATGCTAGAGTCCCCTGGGACTTGCCACTCGTCAGACCCCTGCCGCATGTGTGTGGAAGGCGCCTCTGTTCTGCCATGCCGGCTGTAGCCTGTGGAAAGCCGCTCCTCCAGATGATTGAGCCACAACGCAAGCGAGTTGCGATCGTCCACCGTGGTGGCTGGATGGATCAGTGCATAGGACAGGAGCTGCCGGCTCTCCTCGATGTACAAGTTGCTCTCTGTGGTGTAAGCCAGCACTTTCTGGAGCAGTTTCATGTATTCGCATTTTGCTTCTGTGTTCCGGGGCTGCAGCAGGGGCAGGTGAGACAGCAGCAGAGAGATCACCTTCTCCTTGGATTCCTGGTGCCACTGACTTATGAGACCTGGGAAGATGTAAAAAGGAGAATACGTAACAATAATGGTACTTGTGTCTGAAAACCGCTCTCTCTTCACTTACGAAGTCCTGTATAAATGGGCAGCAAACTACCACTCCCTTTGCCCAACATCTGAAGGTTTAAAAGCCTGGCACAGAGAGCTGGTCAAGCAGCGGTATAGAGGACTGCATCCAAGCCCTGTCTATGAAGAGAGAACTTTTCAGCAGCAGGTAAGTAGGGAAGGAGCGTATCTAATCAACAAAGGATCTAGGCAGGGGGTTCCATAATACCACCACTAAAGTTATCAAGTACTGAGGAAGACCACAAAAGTGCAAGCTTCTGTGACAGAGGGAAAAAAAAATAAAAAAATACAGGAATGTTTCAAAAATGTTTAAAAAAGTATCTATATTCCTTTTGTCTCTGCAAATGTGCTCAAATAGAGACTGCCCAATAGAATCTAGCAGACATTCCCTTAAAACATGACACTTCTAATCTCACTAACTGGTCCAGAATGGAGGTGGCAGTAAGTGGTGATCCCTTCACAGAGTGCCCGGATCGGACCATGTGTGATGATTATAGAGTCCTGTGTATATTCAAGCACAGGGCTTTACTGCTGCCTAATGCTCAGACAGGGATATTTCATATGTAACAGTTACAGAAACGTTCCTTGCTAAATGACATTAGTAAGTGATGTTACAGTGTGACAGGAAAGTGCAGCATTGATTTCACAGATTAACGTGAATCTTGTATTTCGTGTGCTGCAAATGCCGGTCACTGATGACTGAGTGTATAAAGTGTACAGGTATTTCTCTCTCTCTTACACACACGTCTCTGCTGCAGTCGTGTTAAACAGTCCCTCTTGCGTGTTACTCTGCTAGCGCTGGGTGTCTGTGGCTTTTTTTTTTTGCCAAAAATGTGTCTAAGTTGCAATTAGGACACAGACTGAGCTGATTAATTTGATATGAGACACTTGTATATCTGTGTGCGACTTCATCTCTCAGCCAGCATACAAAGTGCTACTATTCAGTGGCTGCAGCTTTCTTCCACGCCAAGTGCCACTTACATCCTTAGTCACACACAGATATACAAGTGTCACATGTCAAAATAAACAGCGCAGTCTCCTGGTGCGTCCTAGTCATTTCATGTTCGGACAAAAATAAAAATAAAAGGACACTACCAGAGTTGCCCAGGACTTGGTGGCTCACACACACAAAAATACACACACACATAAAATATAATATAAATATAATATATACATACACACACACACACACACACACACACACACACACACACACACACACACACACACATTCAGAAGTTTGGGGTCACTTAGAAAATTCCTTATTTTTGAAAGAAAAGCAGTTTGTTTTTTTCCAATGAAGAGAACGTTAAATTAAGCAGAAATACACTCTATACATTGTTAATGTGGCAAATTACTAGACTAGCTGCAAACATCTGGTTTTTAAAGGAATATCTACATACAGTAAGGTCCATAAATATTGGGACATTGACAGAATTTTCAGATTTTGTCCTCTATTCACCACCACAATGGCTTTGAAATGAAACAAACAAGATGTGATTTAACTGCAGACTTTCAGATTTAATTTGAGGGTAATTACATCCAAATCAAATGAACGGGGTAGGAATTACAATGGTTTCTATATGTGCCTCCCACTTTTTAAGGGGCCAAAAGTAATGGGACAAACTAAACAATCCTAAATCTAACTTTCACTTTTTTATACTTTGTTGCAAATCCTTTGCAGGCAATTACAGCCTGAAGTCTGGAACGCATAGACATCACCAGATGCTGGGTTTCATCCCTGGTGATGCTCTGCCAGGCCTCTACTGCAAATGTCTTCAGTTCCTGCTTGTTCTTGGGGCATTTTCCCTTCAGTTTTGTCTTCATCAAGTGAAATGCATGCTCAATCGGATTCAGGTCAGGGGATTGACTTGGCCATTGCATAACATTCCACTTTTTAGCCTTAAAAAACTCTTTGGTTGCTTTTGCAGTATGCTTCGGGTCATTGTCCATCTGCACTGTGAAGCGCTGTCCAATGAGTTCTGAAGCATTTGACTGAATATGAGCATATAATATTGCCCAAAACACTTCAGAATTCATTCTGCTGCTTTTGTTAGCAGTCACATCATCAATAAATACAGGGGAACCAGTTCCATTGGCAGCCATAAATGCCCACGCCATGACACTACCACCACCATGCTTCATTGATGAGGTGGTATGTTTTGGATCATGAGCAGTTCCTTTCCTTCTCTTCTCTTCCCATCACTCTGGTACAAGTTGATCTTTGTCTCATCTGTCAATAGGATGTTGTTCCAGAACTGTAATGGCTTTTTTAGATGTTGTTTGGCAAACTCTAATCTGGTCTTTCTGTTTTTGTGGCTCACCAATGGTTTGCATTTTGTGGTGAACCCTCTATATTCACTCTTGTGAAGTCTTCTCTTGATTGTTGACTTTGACACATATACATCTACCTCCTGGAGAGTGTTCTTGATTTGGCCAACTGTTGTGAAGGGCTTTTTCTTAACCAGGGAAATAATTCTTTTGTCATCCACCACAGTTGTCTTCCGTGGTCTTCCGGGTCTTTTGGTGTTGCTGAGCTCTCCGGTGCGTTCTTTCTTTTTAAGAATGTTCCAAACAGTTGATTTGGCCACATCTAATGTTTTTGCTATCTCTCTGATGGGTTTGTTTTGATTTTTCAGCCTAATGATGGCTTGCTTCACTGATAGTGACAGCTCTTTGGATCTCATATTGAGAGTTGACAGCAAATGATTCCAAATGCAAATGTCACACCTAGAATCAACTCCAGACCTTTTACCTGCTTAATTGATAATGAAATAACGAGGGAATAGCCCACACCTGTCCATGAAATAGCTTTTGAGTTGATAGTCCCATTACTTTTGGCCCGTTAAAAAGTGGGAGGCACATATTGAAACTGTTGGAATTCCTACACCGTTCACCTGATTTGGATGTAATTACCCTCAAATTAAATCTGAAAGTCTGCAGTTATAGCACATCTTGTTTGTTTCATTTCAAAACCATTGTGGTGGTGAATAGAGGCCAAAATCTGAAAATTCTGTCAATGTCCCAATATTTATGGACCTGACTGTAGGTGTATAGAGGCCCATTTCAAGCAACCATCACCCCGATGTTCTAATGATACATTGTGTTTGCTAAGCGCGTTAGAAGACTAATGGATGATTAGAAAACCCTTGTGCAATTTTGTTAGCACAGCTGAAAACTGGTTTGCTCGTTAGAGAAGCTATAAAACTGGCCTTCCTTTGAGCTAGTTGAGTATCTGGAGCATCACATTTGTGGGTTCGATTATACTCTCCAAATGGCCAGAAAAAAGAGAACTTTCATGTGAAACTCAACAGTATATTCTTGTTCTTAGAAATGAAGGCTATTCCATGCAAGAAATTGCCAAGAAACTGAACATTTCCTACAACTGTGTGTACTACTCCCTTCAGAGAACAGCACAAACAGGCTCTAACCAGAGTAGAAAGAGAAGTGGGAGGCCCCGGTGCACAACTGTGCAAGAAGACAAGTACATTAGAGTCTCTAGTTTGAGAAATAGACGCCTCACAAGTCCTCAACTGGCAGCTTCATTAAATGGTACCCGCAAAACGCCAGTGTCAACGTTTACAGTGAAGAGGCGACACCGGGATGCTGGCCTTTTAGGCAGAGTGGCAAAGAAAAAGCCATATCTGAGACTGGCCAATAAGAGGAAAAGATTAATATGGGCAAAAGAATACAGACATTGGACAGGAAGATTGGAGAAAAGTGTTATGGACAGATGAATCGAAGTTTGAGGTGTTTGGATCACACAGAAGAACATTTGAGAGACTCAGAACAAGTGAAAAGATGCTGGAAGAGTGACTGGCGCCATCTGTCAAGCATGGTGGAGGTAATGTGATGGTCTGGGGCTGCTTTGGTTCTGGTAAAGTGGGAGATTTGTACAAGGTAAAAGGGATTTTGAATAAGGAAGGCTATAACTCCATTTTGCAACGCCATGCCATACCCTGTGGACAGCGCCTGATTAGAGCCAATTTCCTCCCCCAACAGGACAATGACCCAAAGCACACCTCCAAATTATGCAAGAACTATTTAGGGAAGAAGCAGGCAGCTGGTATTCTGTCTATAATGGAGTGGCCAGTGCAATCACCAGATCTCAACCCCATTGAGCTGTTGTGGGAGCAGCTTGACCGTATGGTACGCAAAAAGTGCCCATCAAGCCAATCCAACTTGTGGGAGGTGCTTCAGGAAGCATGGGGTGAAATTTCTTCAGATTACCTCATCAAACAAATTAACAGCTAGAATGCCAAAGGCCTGCAATTGCTGCAAAAGGACCATTCTTTGACGAAAGCAAAGTTTGAAGGACAATTTAAAAAATAAAAAATTAATTATTTCTAACCTTGCCAATGTCTTGACTATATTGTTCTGTTCATTTTGCAACTCATTTGATAACAAAAAAAAAGTTTTCTTGTAAAACACAAAATTGTCTGGCGACCCAAAACTTTTCAATTGTAGTGAGAAAAATATATATATTATATATATATATATATATATATATATATATATATATATATATATATATATAATCTCCCAGGTTTGGCAGAGCAAAGGCATTAGGATTGTGTAAAACAAGAGATATGGTAAGAACTTACCTTTGTTATCTCTGTTTCTACGAAGTCCATAGGGTCCACAGGGTTGACCTTGGGGTTATAGCTGGAACAGGATCCATGGGCACCACACAGTTAAGCTTTTAGCTCCCAGGATGCACTTGGGTCCTCCTCTATACCCCGCCCCAGAGCCACAGGCACCTCAGTTGGTAAGCAGCCTAGGCCGGAGGAGAATATGGAACAGAGAGAAGGAAGACTGGAACACACAAGAAACCATACTCACAGCAATAGGAGACGGAAAACCGGTGACCAGCCACACAGCCCATTTGAAGCCAGGTGCGTCAGGGCGGGCGCCCTGTGGACCCTATGGACTTCGTAGAAACAGAGATAACAAAGGTAAGTTCTTACCATATCTCTTGTTTTCTACTTCAGGGTCCATAGGGGGTCCACAGGGTTGACCTTGGGGATGTCCCAAAGCAGTTCAACTAAGGGCGGGGACGCTCCTGTGCTGAAAGGAGCACCCGGCGCCCAAAGGAAGCATCCTGAGAGGCGAAGGTGTCAAACGCATAGAACCTCAAAAACGTTTGAATAGAAGACCAAGTGGCCGCCTTACACAGCTGAACAGCAGAAGCGCCACGTCTAGCAGCCCAAGAGGGACCCACAGAACGAGTGGAATGAGCCTTAACAGAGGCTGGCACAGGTAAACCCTCTTGTGCATAAGCCTCACAAATAACGGAACGAAGCCAACGGGCTAATGTTTGTTTGTTGGCAGGCCAACCCCTCTTGTGAAAACCAAAGAGGATAAACAAGGAATCAGACTTCCTAACCGAAGCCGTCCGGTCTACATAAATTCTAAGCGCCCGGACCACATCTAAGGAAGTCTCACCAGCTGAAAGACCAGGGGACTGAAAAGCTGGCACAACAAGTTCCTGATTAATGTGGAACTTCGAGACCACTTTGGGCAAAAACTCAGGACGAGTGCGGAGCACCGCTCTGTCCTGGTGAAAAATCAGGAAAGGAGGGCGACAGGAAAGCGCCCCCAATTCAGACACCCTCCTGGCCGAAGCAATTGCCAGGAGAAAAACAGTCTTAAATGTCAGCCACTTGAGCTCCACCGCCTCAAGAGGCTCAAACGGAGGACCCTGCAGGACCCGTAGCACCACCGCCAAGTCCCAAGGAGCCACAGGAGGCACAAAGGGAGGCTGGATCCTGAGAACACCCTGGAAAAAGGTGTGAACGTCTGGTAGTATTGCAATCCGCCGTTGAAACCACACGGACAAGGCGGACACAT
The DNA here is from genome assembly GCA_031769625.1 of Taudactylus pleione. Taxonomy (NCBI): domain Eukaryota; kingdom Metazoa; phylum Chordata; class Amphibia; order Anura; family Myobatrachidae; genus Taudactylus; species Taudactylus pleione. The sequence continues at coordinate 335,531 of JAUIMM010000198.1, forward strand.
GAACCTTCAGAGATGCAAGGCGTAAGCCGAGATCCAATCCTGACTGAAGAAATTCCAAGATCCTAGAAACTCGGAACACCTGAGGATCATAATGTCTGGACTCACACCACTGAAAGTAAGTGTGCCACACTCTGTGATAAATCCGTGCTGAAGCAGGCTTGCGTGCCCGGAGCATGGTACCAATAACCGAACTGGAGAAGCCCCGAGACCTCAAGACGGTTGCCTCAAGAGCTACGCCGTCAAAGACAGCCGACCCAGATCCGGGTAAAGGCAGGGCCCCTGAGACAACAGGTCCCGACGCTGAGGAAGAAGGTACGGAGCGTCGATGGAGAGGCTCCTGAGATCGGAGTACCAAGGACGTCTGGGCCACGCCGGAGCTACCAGCACGAGCATGCCGCCGTTCTGCTTGAATTTCCGCAGAACCCGAGGAAGCAGGGATAGCGGAGGAAACAGATACGCCAGGTGAAACGTCCATTTCACCGACAGCGCGTCCACCAGACTTGCGCCTGCGTCTCTTGTCCTTGACCCGTAAACGGGCAACTTGTGATTGTGACGGGAGGCCATCAAGTCCAGCTCCGGCAGTCCCCACCTGTCCACGAGTAGCTGAAACACCTCTGGGTGAAGCGACCATTCCCCGGGATGCACGTCGTGACGGCTGAGGAAGTCCGCCTCCCAATTGAGGACTCCGGGGATGAAGACCGCCGAGATCGCCGGAATGTGACCCTCCGCCCAAGTCAGGATACGAGACACCTCCGACATCGCTGCCTGACTGCGAGTTCCGCCTTGGTGGTTGATATACGCCACCGTGGTGGCGTTGTCGGACTGCACCTGTACCGCCCTTCCGTGAAGAGCGGGGCTGGACGACTGCAGGGCCCTGTATACTGCCCGCAGTTCCAGGATGTTGATGGGGAGAAGTGCTTCTTCCGCTGACCAACGACCCTGAAGCGACAAAGAGCCGGTCACTGCCCCCCAACCCCGGAGACTGGCATCCGTCGTGAGCAGGACCCAGTCCGGGATCCAAAATGGGCGCCCCTCGACCAGATGAGCTGTCTGAAGCCACCAAGCCAAAGATTGCCGAACGTCCGGAGACAACACCAGCATCTGAGAGCGGATCCGGTGAGGTAACCCGTTCCATTCTGATAGAATCAGCCCCTGCAGGGGCCGGGAATGGAACTGGGCAAATTCCACCATGTCGAATGTCGACACCATGGACCCCAGAACTCTCATAGCCGAATGGACCGACAGGCGGCAACGGCTCAGGCAACTGTGTATCCGCAGCTGTAGGGAGGCGACCTTCTCCGGAGTCAGGAAGATCCTTTGCTGACGCGAATCCAGCAGGGCTCCCAAATGAACCATCCGCTGAGATGGAATCAGGGAGGACTTTTTCCAATTTATCAACCACCCGTGTGCTTGCAGGCAAGCGATCGTCAGGTGGAGATGTTGAAGCAGTACCTCCGGGGAGCTCGCCAGCAACAGGAGGTCATCCAGATACGGCAGCAGCCGTACATTCTGGTTCCGAAGATGTGCGGCCATGACCGCCATAATCTTCGTGAACACCCTCGGTGCCGTGGAGAGACCAAAGGGTAGCGCCCGGAACTGATAGTGGTGTTGAAGGATAGCGAACCTCAGATACCGCTGGTGTGAAGATGCTATCGGAACATGGAGGTAGGCATCCTGGATGTCCAGGGACACCATGTAATCCCCTGGTTCCATCGCCAGAATGATGGAACGTAACGTTTCCATCCTGAACTTGGGAACTCTGAGGAATCTGTTCAGAGACTTCAAGTTGAGGATAGGGCGATGAGAACCATTGGGTTTCTGCACCAGAAACAGAGACGAATAATACCCCGTCCCTCGTTGTGATAGAGGAACGGGAACAATGACCCCTGCTTTCAGCAAGGACTCTATAGCCTCCTGAACCTGTAACGCCTTGGTCCTGTCCTGAGAAGGACTTGTGCAGAAAAAGTGGTGGGGTGGTCTGTGCCGAAAAGACAGGGCGTACCCCTGGGAGACCACTTCTCGAACCCAGGCATCCGTGGTGGTATTGTGCCAGCACTGGGCAAATAGAAGAAGTCGGCCTCCCACTCTGAGGTCCCCCAGAGGGAGGCCCGTCCCATCAGGCCGCAGGTTTATCTTCCTGCTTGGAAGAAGGGCGCCGAGCACTCCAGACTTGCTTCTTGGGTTTAGAGGCAGTCTTACTCGCAGACTGTCTCGGGAAGGACTGACCTTTCGCCTTACCCTGAACCCGAAAGGAACGAAAAGCCGAACTCCGAACCTTAGCAGGCAGTGCCGCCGAAGGGAGGAAGGCCGACTTGGATTTAGCCAGGGTGTCCACTATTTTGTCCAAGTCCGGACCAAATAGTAATACACCATTGAAAGGTAAGGCCTCCAGACCCTTCTTTGAATCAGAGTCCGCTCTCCAGGACCGCAACCACAAGGATCGGCGGCCAGACACCGCTGCAGCCGATACCCGCGAGTTCAGCAGACTAGCATCTAAAGAAGCTTCACCAATGTAAGAAGCAGCGTCCCTCATTTGTCCCAACAACGCCCGCTGGACATCCGGAGCGTCGTCTGGGAAGGTATCTTCCAATGCATTGGCCCACCCCTCAATGGCCTTGGCCACCCAGGAGATGGCCATGGACGGTCGGGCCACCGCCCCGGAGAGGGAGTAAATAGACTTTAAGCAAGTCTCAACTTTCCTGTCCGTGGGATCCTTCAGCGAGGATATCGACGGTAATGGTAAGGTGGCGCCCCGAGTTAAACGGGTGACATGGGAATCCACCGCCGGTGGAGTTTCCCATTTTTTACAATGTGCCTCAGGGAAGGGGTAATTAGAAGCCAACCGCTTCTGAGGAAGGAATCTCTTACTGGGCGCCTGCCAAGCTACCGCCATATGATCCGTCAACTGATCCGACAGGGGAAACACCGCAGAAGCCACCTTAGTTTTTTTGAAACAAGGAAACTTCGACTTAGGAACCGGTGCCTCATCCTCTATAAGAAGAATAGCTCGCACCGCCCTAACTAGTGCTCGCACATTAATGGACGACTTGGTATCCATTTCCTGGACCGAGGCGTCCGAGTCAGTGTCATCAGGGACCTCCCCATCATCTGAGGAACCCTCTGAGTCCGATACCTGAGCAGCCCATGTCATGAGTGGGCGTTTAGAAATCCTAGAAGGCATGTCAGTCTGCAACATTGACTGAAAAGCCGAGGAAGCGGCCGCCAAATTTTGCACGGGGTTGGAGAGCACATCCACCCATGGTGGAGGCGTCGCCATAGGGGCCTGAAAAGGTACCACAGGCTGCTGCGGCACAGGGGAAGCCTGTATATACATAGGCAACCCCGCATAGGGACCAACTGATTGAGACCCAGGAGGACTCCGCAATAACTGCGGGACACCCGGGGAATGGGGGATGGTCGGCTGGGGCACCGCCCTAGTAGGGAGAGCAGTCGGGACCGACAGACGGTCCGCAATAGACACCAGCACTTGAGAAAACATCGCCCACGGTGGTTCCTGCGCCAGAGAAGGTCTGGATGGGCCAGGAGCCACCTGGCATCGACTACACAGGCCATCCTGTGACAAATCCTCCCTATCTACTCCTGCAGAACAGCGTCCGCAGGAGGCCAACACCGGAGCCACTGAGCGCTCAACCTCCTCGTCTGACATGACAGAATATATTATATATCTGGCACCAGGGTAGAAGTAAAACGCACTCACCGGTGTGCTGAACAAGAGCCCACAATATGGCACTGAGTAGCACACAACTGTATGTGACGGACCTCACAAATACGTGATCTATATAAGTGAGGTCAGTAGAAACGCCCCTCCCCCACACACCTGTAGGGCTTGTAGGAGAAGTAAAGGGATAGGTATAAGCTGACAGTAAGCGGAAAATAAGCACAGACAGGCAGCACTAGCAAAAGTCACATACCATGCAGGAAGATATACTCACTGCACCTTTACACTACAATCAACCTGCCCAGATTCAGTGTCTGGGAGGGCTATAGTGCTGTGTACGCTGTCCTTTATCAGGGGAGAGGTACACAGGGGGACCGGTCCGCGTGCTCCCTGAAGATCTGCGCTGCCACTGGGAAAATGGCCGCTGGAGACCTCAGAGGAGGAGTGGCCGTGTAACTGCAGCTCAGCGACGCCAGACTGCGTGCTGAAAGGCGCGCTGAGCTGAGGGGAGGAGCCGCTGAACAGGGAAGGCTTCCTCCCCTGGCTGGCCATAACCCCAGGGATGCTGGCTTCCCGCTTGCCCCTTTATCCCTGGTGGTCTAGTGGTCCCACGGGTTATGGGGGGGGCCCGCCGCCACTGCCAGCAGCCTCCGGTCTGTCCCCAGGACCGGAGGCTAAAGGACTGCATTTAAGGCATTCCGCGCGCCGCCGCTAGCCAGCGACGCGCGGCTTACCTGAATCCCCGGCGACTCCGGCAGCAGTCCTGGGAGGTAGACAGAGTCCGGCTAGTACGGACTCTGCCCTCCCGCCGCGATCCCCAGATCAGTACTGGCATCGCGGCGCCAGTCGGGGATCAGAGCGGCAGCGTGGGCGTCTGTACAGACAGCCCTTCGCTGCCGTCTGTAGTAAAAAGAGATTAAAAATAAATAAAATCTAACTTAAAATAAAAAGCTTCTGGGGGCTGCTCCTGCAGCCCCCCTGCGCGGTGACCGACTCCGGCCGGGCACCAGCTTACACTGAGGTGCCTGTGGCTCGGGGGCGGGGTATAGAGGAGGACCCAAGTGCATCCTGGGAGCTAAAAGCTTAACTGTGTGGTGCCCATGGATCCTGTTCCAGCTATAACCCCAAGGTCAACCCTGTGGACCCCCTATGGACCCTGAAGTAGAAAAGTCCAGTTCAGGTGTTGCCTCGATCGGTGCCTGGAAAGGCAGCAGATTACAGACACCTCTGTGAGGCTGGTTTAAGAACTGCAGAGACACTGGGGAAACAGCCTGATGGTGAGATAGTCACCCAGCTTATAGGCCCGGGCGTGACAAGTGTTAGGGTTCCTGGACTTGCGAGTCCACTGAAGAAATATTGCTGTATTGGAAGATTTTGTAGGACATCTTGCATGTGAAACTGGCAACCTGGACAGTTGACGTTCCAGTTAGTAGTTCATTCTGACTGACCAACAAAAATGATTTTCATTAAGGGAAGTTACAAAAATCGTTTGTAGTTCAAAAAATCGTTCATTACACTTTAAAAACTGACAGAAAATCGTTCATAAAATCGTTGTGTGTATGCAGCTTTATACATATAGCACTCAGTTAAATATATATATATATATACATACATATACATACATACATATATAAAACTGTTCCACCTTATTCCATCTGTATAATTTTCTAAGGTCCGTCCCATCTCAAATATGCATGTGCAGTGTGAGCCAGGGGTGCGCACCCCTAAGCCTCCCATGCTTGGAAGACGTGACAAACCTTAGCATGTCCGGAAAGGAGGAGGGCGAGGAACAGTACATGGTAACTATGGGGGAGGAACGGATTGGGTGGCAAAGTGCAGTATTATAAAAGTGAAATTCCTCCCCCATAAAAGCACCTGCAACCCCAAAAACACATGACCCCTTCTAAAATCGCCCCCAGAACCTTATTTCGCTAGTTTTTGCATTTGTCCCCCCACTTTGTGCTTTTTCACTCCCAAATTCTAAGTACTTTTTTGGGGTGTTCCCAAGTGTTTTCCAGGAATTTGACGCAGTTGTCCGTTGGGGGGCTGTCCCAAGGGTTCCCCACCATTGCACCCCAAAACAAAAATGATGCACTTTTCTCCTGCTATTCAGAGGCAAATCTTTTTCGCCCATTACATTGTACTGACTTTCCGCGTACGCGAAAAGCAGGTTGAATTGAATACGGCGATAAGTTTCCGACAGGGGAAAAGACCCAATCAGCTATACTTTTTCACGGATATCGGCTTTTCGCTTCTAATTGAATGTGGCCCTAAGAATGTATTTTAAATGTACACGTCTCAAAATTGTTTTTATATATTATCTCTTTCACATACACCATCCCCTTAAAAGAGAATTCCCTTAATATACCGTATATAACATACAGGATAGTGTCATAGTACAAGCATTCACAACACAAATCATTGCAATGCTATCCCTTCAATGCAATAGTGATGCCATAACAAGTATGTTCGGCTGTTAAACTCTATAATGTGTAAAAATATAGAAAGATTTTTTTTTTTTTTTTCTTTCAAGCCTTAAAAGGTCTGGTTCCTATGGGTACCAATTCGGTAATTCGCTCTGCCTTTCAGAAAAATGATCTTGAAACGCCTGTCACCGACTTCCGAGCCAGTCTTATATTCACTAACAGCATCAACCTTTAATGAATGTAGTTCTGGTAATGTAGGAGAGGTCACTGGTTATTTATAACATATAATCATCTCCACTTTCACAAAGTCGGCACTATCACATCGGCCCTGCCAATATTTATTGACCATAGCTCATCTGTGTCCGCTCTCGTCAAATATAAAGAATTTTTTTTTTTTTTTTTAAAAAGGACAAGTCCCTGCCATGGAAAAAATCAAAATGCAATTATTGGTTACAACGGGGTGTATCCAACACCCCCAGCTCATTTCCATAGGAAACCATCAGAGCAGTGGAGAAGTGGGTATTGCTTCCTTCTTCAACATTGCTGGGGTTTTACAACACTCAGGGGGGGAATCCATCAAGCCTTGGCGAGAGATAAAGTACTAACCCTATCAGCTCCTGAACTTTTTTCAAACACGGCCTGTAAAATAACAGTTTGGAGTTGATTGGTTGAAACTTTCATGGTTCAATACATCTCCCCATCTTTGAAAAATATATATTGGCACGGAGCGTCTGACACCCCCAGTAATGTCACAACAGTCACATACACCTGTTCCTACAAAACCATCAGCGAATTGGAATGGGAGAGTAGCCTTAAGATCACGGGTGGGCAATAATCGTCTCCCCAGGTTCTGTCGGACTACACATTCCAGCATGCCCTGCCACAGTTTTGATACAAGGACATGCTAAAACTGGGCATGCTGAGATGTGTAGTTCAGCAGCAGCTGGAGGGCCTGCTTTAGATACAGACATAAGAGTAGTGTTCGCAGGTTTGGTTCTCCATGTTTGTGGCTATAACACTGGTGACATCTGATCAAATTTCCAACCAGTTAAAAATTTGTGAGCAAACGCTAATTTTGTGCGATGATCTTTTCTAGGCAGCGTCTGGCTGGTTTCATGGAGGATATGCAGTTGTGAAGCCGGCGGACCTAATCCCGACAGCCGGCTTCCCGACTGTCATATCCCGGCAAGGGTCTAAAGACAGGTGTCGATATGCTGATGCCTGTCAGACATACGCCGGAAGCCCGACATCCCGATCGAATGGGCGCCGAGCGCCGCGGGGAGGGGGCGGGGTCGGAGGGTTAGGTTTAGGATTCCCAGGGGGGACAGAGTTAGGCACCCCCCTAGGAGGTTAGGCTAGGGGAAGGGGGGAGTTAGCGCTAGGCACCCCCCCGGGGGACTTGGGTTTAGGCGGCGGGGAAGGGGGGGTTAGGTATAGGCACTGGGGGGGAAGGTTAGGGTTAGGCAGGTTAGGGGGTAGACATAGGTTAGTATATACTTACCTTGGACGATCGGGATTTCCTCCTCTGTCGGGATGCCGCTGTCGGGATTCCAACCGCCGGGCATGGGTCCGGCGGTAAATCATACAGATTCCTCATGGAGCTCCCACTACCTGATAAGTGCACCAGCAAGTGCCCATTGGGGAATCACTTTCCCTAATTTATGCCTCTGTGTTACCATTTCCTGGTGTGCACTGCAGTCTCCTAATGTCACAGCCGTCCTTCATATTCACCACCCCATTCCCTTTATGTGGGGGTTTTATCCAGAAAAAATGCCAATTATTTTGAGGATTAATATTTTGCTGCTTTTATCCTTGAATGACATGAGAGATAAATACTCATTAACAGCATATAGCAGCATTTTCATCCCCTTTAGAGGTTTTTAAAATGTAAATCAATGTAAAAAAAAAAAACAAAAAAACCCCTAAATTTTTAATTTCAGTGCTTTTACAAAAACATCACATAGGAGAATATTTCGGAGTGTTATTCAGTACACTGAGTGCTTTGGTCACACACACTGTTTTATGCAAAACTTTGCACCCCCTCGCTCAAGCTGCATGTCTCACAATCTCTAAAACTCAGCGGATAGACAAACACTGGGGGAAATAAAATGAAATGCAATGTTGAATAGTGCCAGGTGTGAGTGTCTGCATTGCGCCCTACACAAGTCGGGAGATGCAGTTTGCGGTGGATGTTTAGTTGCGGTAAACAGCATTCTCCATCTTAAGTGCCGTCCGCAATGCTGTTAGCGTACGTGCTAAGCCCGCTACTACCATTGCGGCACTAGTTTAGTCTGATTTCTGCCCGCACCAGGGGAGGGTGAGAGCAGAAAACCTGTAGTTGGGGGTTAACAGCGCAGCCAATTGAATAGCTCCGGGAACTCATTCCTGGCGCTATTCAACATCGAAATTGAATTGAAATGCCCCCATTTCAAGCACAATTACCATTCGCTGACTGTATCAGACTGAAACCTTGATTGACTTGTTTGGCCTTAAACTAAGGCAGATGAAATCAATTCTAGAGATGAGATATGGTGCATACACACGGTCAGATTTCTGATCAGATATGAACGATAACAATTGTAAAAACCGTTCAATCGTCCATATCTTTGACATGTAGGGCATGTATCGACCAACGATGCGCGTGCCCACATGTCAGATAACGATATCTGACATCGACTTTTTGCAGACAGATTTGGACGATTTTATTAATTTACTACTGTCAGAAATCGTTCAATCGTTAAACGATAACAATGATCTGACAAACCTGACCGTGTGTATGCATCATAAGTACTCTGACACTCTGAAGCGAGTGTGGTATAAGATATAGACAGTAAATAGTTAGACGATGTCTAGATAGACACCAGATGTTAGACAGTTAATAGTTAGACAGGGAAAAACGTTAAACACAAACAAAAGTCAGACACATTAAAGTTAGACATGTAAAAAGTTCGACAAGTACAAAAGGTCGACAGGGTCAAAAGTTCGACATGAAAATGGTCGACAATTTTTTTTTTTTTAGCCCTATTCTTCACTCTAACCCTCCCTCCTGGTGCCTAACCCCAACCGTCTGGGTAAGTGCCTAACCTTAACTCTTCCAGTAAGTGCCTGATCCTAAACCTAAAAAATTTATATATATATATTAGGGGTGAGCGGGTTCGGTTTTACTCGGATCTTTTTATTGGCTATCGCCGACCATGTGTTTTGGATAGCGAATAAAATCGAGCAGAATTTGCGGTAAAGTGGCGATAAGAACCGAGTAAAACCGAACCCGCTCACCCCAATATAAATATAAATATATATATATATATAAAAAATGTGTCTACCATTTTTGTGTCGATCTATTTCATGTCGAACTTTTGACCCAGTCGATCGTTTGTACATGTCTAACTCTAGTGTGTCTGACTTTTGTTTGTGTCGAACTTTGTCTCGTCTAACTATTAACTGTCTAACATCTGGTGTCTATCTAGACATTGTCTAACTAATTACTGTCTGTCTACAGTCCGGAACCCCTCTGAAACATGGACTCCACTAAGCAGCTGATGGAGGGCTTCAAATAATTACTGACTGTTACAGAGCAGGGGACGGCGAGAAGAACAAAATGATATCTAAAATGCTTCCAACTTGGATGGCAACAGAAAAAGGGGCCACAGGTAGCGGGCTGCGACCACAGTTCGGCAATCTTTTAAAAGGCAAAGCTGCGACTCTCAGGCTGTTACATTTGGGCAAGATCTGAAAGATCCAGATAAACAGTAACAGAGCTGCTTGTAAACTGGCTGAGATATTCCAAGCACAACCCCACACATCATTGCAAAAGACTGGATGCAGAAAGGTCAGCCGATACTGGGGTAATGACATACATGGAGGAACCCCTAACAGTACATGTTTCCCAGATCTCCTAGATGGTGCTCAAGTGTATCATTACCAAGTGACACATTTTAAGATATACAGGTGGTGCTAATTATCTCAATTGCTACACTGAGGAGATCTGTAAAACATGTACTGATAGAGGTTCCTGAGGATCGGAGTTGGGAAACATCAGCTTGAGATGTAAAACGATGCGAAGATCATCTATAAAAAAAAAAAAAAAAAAAAAAAAAAACTTTTTGGAATAGGGTGTTGTGGACTGCCTAAAACCTCTACAAAAAGATGCATTTGGAGGGGGATAGCGGAAGCACCTGAAAACATCATCTGCCCGAGCATTAAGCAAGGGGTCTATTATACTGTGTGGTAGCCAAGTGACACAAGTTGTACTGAGCCAGTGGAAGGAAGAATGGTTGATATTTGGCTGAATACTATCTTAAAATCAAACATCCCAGTCAGAGAGGAAATGAAAGATGAGATACAGTTGGATATTTTCGGCAAGACAACCATAAAACACATCCAAACAAAAAGAGAAAAAGATTAATGGACTTTGAAGGGGTCGTTACACTCTCCAGACATGAACGTCATAGAAAATCTATTGGGAGATCTCGAGCATTCGGGTGCGTGCAAGACGACCTCCAAGGGGATTTCTGAGCTGGGAGAGTTCTGCTGGGAAGAGGGAACATTCCAAGGAAGAGAGACGCATAACTGGCTACTACTGTACAGTATAATGCTTAGCGGCTGTGACTGCTGTGTATGGAGGGCTTACCAAGTACGGACTGACGGGATGTACAAACTTCTGCACATGTCACGGTTACATCCTTTGTTGTTTTTAAGCTGCTATATTCAGCAAATAAGCAGTAACAGAATGTAACCAGGGTGTTCATTCTTCGGTATACAGAGCTAAATAATAATCTCCTGGGGCTTGTTCCATCTCCGTAGTGGGCGATTGGGGAAGGTAGTGGGGTTTGAGGAGAGGACCCAGCAAATAGAAACTTTACTTGTATATGCATAAATGTAAAAAGGGGCAGGTACACTGTTCTACGTGTAATGTTAAAACACAGTGATGCAAATCGCAACCCGATGTTATGACCGTTTCTAGACTACTAATAATAATTGAAAAAAAAAAAAAAAAAAAAGTACATTTGATTGGATGCCGTGATCAATACCTTCTCCACACAGTTACCCGTAGAACAGTTTTCATTAGTGTCCTATATAAATAAAAATCAATGAAAGGCTTCATTAAAAGGAAACAATATATAAATAAAAAATAAGACCCTGAGGTTTAAGTTCCCCTAATTTAAGTTATACTTACAGGGGGGGGGGGGATTCAATTCCCCAGCGTCAACGCATAATGCCAATCCAGAAAAACACATTGCATTTGCCTGCAGCGCACCCCATACAGGGAACTATTTGATACGTCTGGAATTCCCCCCCTTAGTCTTATATGCAATAAACTATTAATGTTCACATACATTGGGTTCGATTAAATTCAGCGCGGTGCTAAATAGTCCCGGGAGCTATTCAATTCAGCGCGCTGTTTGGTCCGACTAATGGATTTCTTCTTTCACCCCCGAGGGTGCGAGGAAAAACAAAAATCAGACAAAAGTGCCAGCCGCGCGGCCGTTTTCCTGCTTAGTGCGGCGCTAAGAGCTGCGCAGCCGGCACTTTAGTCAGAGAATGCTGGTTCTCGCGACTAAACACCTATGTTAAGTCGCGAGCACCTGCATTCTCAGACGGTTACTGTCAAGCATTAATTAGCGCTCCTGCAAGGCTGTTGTAAAACATGGCGGGTGCCGTCCCCACACGCAGACCTCAGTGTCCCGTGAGTGGGAACAATTGCGGTGCAGTGATCACCGCTGGTGAATAGATGCCATGCACACGGCATCTATTCACAAGTGAGGGGAAAGCTTGCCTGGCACACCTCCAAGAGTGATGAAAGGGGGGGGGGGGCTTCTTAAAGACACGCCCCATTTATCATGGCCATGCCCCCTCTCTATGGTCCGGCGCCCTGCCCCCAAACAGACCTAGAGTGAACAGTATTAATGACCGTCGTATGTACAGGAAGTTACATTTATGAATTGGTATACTGCTGATCATTACTGCTACTAGTGTGAACCTTACTAGGAATCACTGAGTGTAATGGGCATCTTACTGGGCAACACTGCTGCTACTATTAGGCATCTTACAGAGCAGGCTTTCTGCAGCTGACCCATGTCTGTTGGGTGTAAATCTTTGGTATCTGATATTGTACTGGGCATTATGACTGGTATATCTCAAGCTGAAGGTCATTTCTACCGGCATATTACATCTTGCTGGGCATTATCACTGTAATTTTGACTTCGAAACCCCTTCTATAGTAGTAGCATTCCCGCAGGCTGTTTCAGCGGGGCGCCGCGCCCTGCCCTGTTTCTGAAGGGCAGAAAGCACACTGCCCTCCAGCGTGGCGCCCCGCTGAAACAGCCTGTGGGTTCTGTCCTCCACCTGCGGGCCGCAGTGTCCTGTGGGTGGGGAAAACGGCAGAGCAGTGGTCACCGCCGGTGAACTGATGCCAGGCGCATGCGCCCGGCATCCATTCACAGTGACCGCGGCACTTGGGGGCTGCCCGGCATGTCCGTAATTGCCGGGCACGCCCCCAAGAGTGACGAAAAAGGGGACGCAGAATAAAGCCATGCCCCCTTTTTCATTGGCCAGGCCCCCTTTTTGGGGCTCGCGAACGCAGAAGTGCTCTAGGTCAGGCGCCCTGCCTGCCGCAGGACCTAGAATGAACACTAAGTATTAATAAAGCTTTTTATTTGAACTTTGTATGTAATAAAGGAAAATAAAACTATCGGTGTTTACTTATTAAAAAAAATAAATATATCAAAATGCTAATTTCTGTTATTTGAATGATGATGAGTGAGTCGGAACGACATATCGGCCGGATCGTTCAGTGTGTACGGACAATGGCCCTCATTCAGAGCCGCTCGCTAGCGGCCGTACGCTCGTTCCGAGCGATGTTCACACATCTGCGCATGCGTACGGTTTTTAGTACGCATGCGCGAACCAGTCAGTGCGGCCGAAAATCGTTTGTACGCTATATAGCGAGTGCCTGCTATTTTGAGTGACAGAATGAGGCGTATGTGGGTGGTAACAGGGGAAGGTGCTTGTAAACGGGGGAGTGGAATTCGAACGCAGGCGTGCTTAAAGGTCAAAACGGGCGTTTTAAGGGTGTGCATAATTAATCCAGCAGCGTCATTGACCACGTCACTTGTTTTTTTTTTAACTTAGAACTGCTCGCAAAATAGCGGTTGAAAAAACCAACCACAAGAACAGCGAGCAGTTCATACGCTGTTCGATGTACTCGATTAATCTAATAAATAGCGGACATGACGTATGGTGCGAGCGGCCAGGGGGCATTTTTAACAAATAAACGAGCGTATGTTTTGCACGCTCGTTCAGACTTAGAGGTGTGAACAGACTGCAATTTGCGAACGGATCATTTGAATAGCCACCCCTTGTTTTTGAACGAACGACCGCAAATAGTGAACGGCTCTGAATCAGGCCCAATATGCGCACTCCTGTGGTTATTAGCGATATCTTCCGGTCGGCCATGCTGTATGGCCAACTGGATGATATCGCATGCGGCACCGGGAAAGGTAATAAAGGACGGAACGAGGGATCGTTCTGTCCTTGATTGCATCATTCCGATGTGTACCACGGATACCATATGTCGGCCAGTCAGCCGCCATATCGTCGGGGTACACATCGCTCCAGTGTGTACCCGACTTAAGACAAATACACTCTCTAGCTGCAAAACTGATTTACATAACCACATCCCAATAATTTCCCTTCTGAACTACATATTGTGACACTCCCCAATGTCTTCATATCAGAGATGGGTCACTGGAACTTTTATAGTATTGGCAACTACACATCTCCCACTACAAATGCACCAATGCCATGCCACAGGTTCTCTCTAACGTGTGTCAGGTGCCCCCACACATCACCATTATAGGCATACCAACAAGTACAAAGCAGCTGAAGACTGGTGCATGAGGGTTGGTGTTAATAAATATAAATAATCTTTCTAAGAACGAACAGATGCTAAAATAATTATCTCCTCTTCAAGATCTCTCTGGAGGGTTGACAAATATGGCTGCTAGTCACACAAGCTCAAAGTTCTCAGCATGTTATCTGAAGATAGTAAAGGGTTGAGCAGAGGGGATTTGACAGGATACAAAGCCTAACGAGGCGCTCCAAAGTGCTCTGCTCACTAAATCATCTGCCATGTGACTGTAGTTGCCATGGTAGCCCATGATACTGTGCAGAATGATAAATCAATTATTTGCAGCCAGAACAACACACCATGGAGAAATGCTAAATAACATTATTCTTAAAGCTTGCAACAGTGATTTCTATGAAAAAATAAAAAACAATGGGATTACTGCATTATACTCAGATTTGCCAGGTATCATTAGCAAGAATACAAATCATTCTGCTCACTTATTGTGGTTGGGACACTCACCGGCACTGTTGGCTTCTGTCTCGAGGAGGTGTATCTCAGAGCAGTCCGACAGGGAGTGCTCCAGGCACAGCTGCAGGAAACGTGCCTGGGTCCTAGAAATCCGCTTCAGGAGAGAGAGGAGAGCCACCGTCTGCTCACACTCATTCCAGCCCTTGAACCACTCGGATAATGTGCTCACCTGGTCACGGAATTTCATGGTGCAGGTGAGGAAGTCAACAACTACAGGGCGAGGGGGCACTCCTATGGCATGGCGTAACGTCCAGCGTACAGGGAGGGCCCAGTCACCAGACGATACATGGGGGATACACCTTCTGCTGGACAATGTATACAAATTCTGAAGACTAAAAATGGAAAGAAAGAAACATTAGTACATACTACACATAAACAAGGATAAAATTCGTCCTCTCTGGAAAAGAAAGCAATCATATTCCGGAAATTGAACACAGCCCATTGTAGGCAACTGACCACTGAAAGCTTCAATTCACGTTCACTGGGATAACTTTGGATATAAATTGCATTCTACTGTAATATGTACATTTCACTACATCATTTCTAGCACATTGCCCCTAATAGAGAAACACTGATTGGTAAAAATCCAGGTCTAAGACACACACCTACTGATTTTAGCCACATCTCATCAATGCAACGTCCCCAACACTGTGCTGTACAGCTATACACTTCATTAGGGATCGCTATTGCAATCACAGCTCCGTAACCGCACGCAGGTCTGCTGCGAAAATATGCTAATAAACGCTATTGCAATGCCGTCGCACTGCCAGCACAGACGCCCACTACCGCTATCTCTCATCCGTAATACCTTGCATTCCCGCGCATACATCGAGTACCATTGGAGCCTCATGCAGAATTACAGTAGCCCTGATCTTACTTAGAAATTGCTAACCTCGCTGCACGCAGTAAGCACTCAGCTGCATATGCCTTCGTAATGGCAAATTTATGCACACCCAAGTAACAGCGTTAAAAACGGACAGGCACACCTGCGTTTCTCCAACCACTCCCCCCGTCACCATCACCGAAAGCTGACTACCTGTCACTCACACTGCAATGGCTAACCGTGCTCTGCGCAATCGCAGTGTTGCCTTTGGGCACTGTGATGCATACACGGTACGGGACAATCGGCCTACTGCGTGCGCTGTTGCGATCCTTAATGAATCAGGCCCTGTATGCGATTACAGTGGTCCTGTCACTCTGCTACACTGTGTGTGGTTACAGCAGCCTCGTCACTGTGCTGCACTGCTATACACTGTGTGATTACAGCGGTCCTGTCACTGTGCTGTACTGCACTGCTATATACTGTGTGCGGTTACAGCAGCCTCGTCATTGTGCTGTACTGCTATACACTGTGATTACAGCGGCCCTGTCACTGTGCTGTACTGCACTGCTATATACTGTGTGCGGTTACAGCAGCCTCGTCATTGTGCTGTACTGCTATACACTGTGATTACAGCGGCCCTGTCACTGTGCTGTACTGCACTACTATACACTGTGATTACAGCGGCCCTGTCATTGTGCTGTACTGCTATACACTGTGTGCGGTTACAGCAGCCTCGTCATTGTGCTGTACTGCTATACACTGTGCGATTACAGAGGCCCTGTCACTGTGCTGTACTGCTATACACTGATTACAGCAGCCTCGTCACTGTGCTGTACTGCTATACACTGTGATTACAGCAGCCTCGTCACTGTGCTGTACTGCTATACACTGTGATTACAGCAGCCTCGTCACTGTGCTATACTGCAATACACTGTGTGATTACAGCAACCTCGTCACTTTGCTGTACTGCTATACACTGTGTGTGATTACAGCAGCCTCGTCACTTTGCTGTACTGCTATACACTGTGCGAATACAGCGGCCCTGTCACTGTGATGTACTGCTATACACTGTGCGATTACAGCGGCCTAGTCACTGTGCTGTACTGCTATACACTGTGCGATTACAGCGGCCTCGTCACTTTGCTGTACTGCTATACACTGTGCGATTACAGTGGCCCTGTCACTGTGCTGTACTGCTATACACTGTGTGTGATTACAGCGGCCTAGTCACTGTGCTGTACTGCTAAACACTGTGCGATTACAGCGGCCCTGTCACTTTGCTGTACTGCTATACACTGTGTGGGGTCAGAGCAGCCTCATCACTGTGCTGTACTGCTATACCTGTGTGCGGTCAGAGCAGCCTCGTCACTGTGCTGTACTGCTATACACTGTGTACGATTACAGCGGCCTAGTCACTGTGCTGTACTGCTATACACTGTGTGCGATTACAGCGTCCTAGTCACTGTGCTGTACTGCTATACACTGTGTGCGATTACAGCGTCCTAGTCACTGTGCTGTACTGCTATATACTGTGTGCGATTACAGCGTCCTAGTCACTGTGCTGTACTGCTATACACTGTGTACGATTACAGCGGCCTAGTCACTGTGCTGTACTGCTATACACTGTGTGCGATTACAGCGTCCTAGTCACTGTGCTGTACTGCTATACACTGTGTGCGATTACAGCGTCCTAGTCACTGTGCTGTACTGCTATACACTGTGTGCGATTACAGCGTCCTAGTCACTGTGCTGTACTGCTATACACTGTGTGCGGTCAGAGCGGCCTAGTCACTGTGCTGTACAGCTATACACTGTGTACGATTACAGCGGCCTAGTCACTGTGTTGTACTGCTATACACTGTGTGCGGTCAGAGCAGCCTCGTCACTGTGCTGTACTGCTATACACTGCGTGCGAACACAGCAGTCTTGTCACTGTGATTTTATTGCTGTACGCGTTGTGAATTTAAAGCAGTGGATGAGTCAGTATGAGAATGCATTAGGGTCATCACCAAGTTATAGCTCATGAAGCCAATGACTACTTGCTTGAATAATGTTAATCTTTTTCATTTTTTTCATGTTTAAGCAACTAATCTTAAGAATATCAGTTCTGTCCACCTGTCAAAATGTAATGAGTATTCCCTGCCCAAGTGACTGCGGTGAGGACAAGAGCGGGTCACTACACTGCAAACAATGTTCATTTATTGAAAGCTAAATTTAAGAAAAAAAAATGTTTATGGCACAGACAGATGAAACAAAAATACACTGTGGTAGAATTGGATCGGTCTGTTTAAACCGGTCATCTGGAAGAGCATTAAATAAAGCATTGGTGCGCTCTATTTGCAGTAAGACCGCTATTCTGGGACCCTACATTTTTATTTATTTACAACAGAACAAATCGCAAGTCTACCCATCTAAACCAGATTCTATTCCTTGGAACCCAAAGCCACAGGCTGGTCACCTCTCATGTATCATAAATATAGACTGCAAAGACAGACACACACATGTATACCCTTAAGTAACTATAATGAGGATACTTCCATTAATAATTATGTGAACAGTGGCAAAAAGACTTGTGGGATATTCGCATATAGTGTTCCCTCTAGCTCCGGCGGGAGGCAGGGCGCCGGAGCTAGAAAGGGAATGCCCGCGCGACTGAGAAAGGGGCGTGGTCATCGGAAAGGGGGGCGTGTCTATAAGACGCGTCCCCTTTTCTTCACTCTTGGGGGCGTGCCCGGCACTTACGGACACGCCGGGCAGCCCCCAAGCCCTGCAGACAGGGAGAAGAGATGCCGGGCGCATGCGCCCGGCGTCTATACTCCGGCGGTGACCGGGTCACCGCATGTTTCTCCACCCGCGGGACACTGCGTCCCGAGGGTGAGAACGGCTCCCGCAGGCTGTGAGGGCAGGGCGCTTTTTGCCCTCCTCCTGGAGGGCAGGGTGCTTTTTGCCCTCCAGGAGGGCAGGGCGCCGCGCCCCGCTAAAACAGCCTAGCGGGAACGCTAGCATATACGAGTACAGACTCCAAAACACACAGATTTATAGATTAGACAACAGGACTCTGTTGTCTAATCTATAAATCTGTGTTTTGGAGTCTGTACTCGTATATGCTAGCGTTCCCGCTAGGCTGTTTTAGCGGGGCGCGGCGCCCTGCCCTCCTGGAGGGCAAAAAGCACCCTGCCCTCCAGGAGGAGGGCAAAAAGCGCCCTGCCCTCACAGCCTGCGGGAGCCGTTCTCACCCTCGGGACGCAGTGTCCCGTTGTCTAATATATAAATAGTTCTATACAGACATAAGGTGGTGCCTATACAGATATGTGGATATTATTATATGAATAGTTATACAGGTTGAGTCTCCCATATCCAGATATTCAGAAATAGAGTTTTTTTTAAGCATGACTGAGATAGTGAAATCTTTCCTTTTTGATGGTTCAAAGTACACAAACTTTATTTAAGGCACAAAATTACTAAAAATATTGTATAAAATTACCTGCAGACTGTGTATAAAGGGTATATGAAACAAATCCATTCTGTGTTTAGATCTGGGTCCCTTTCCCAAAATATTTCATAATGGTATGCAAATATTCCAAGTTACGGAATATTCCGATATCCAAACTACCCCTGGTCCCAAGCATTTTGGATATGGGAGACTCAACCTGTATACAGACTGTTCAATAGTTCTATTGAATGCTGCTCATCTTCCTCCCTTGATTTGGATCTAACCACTTTCCCTATTTCCCCCCCCCCAGTGTAACCAGTACTAACTGACTACCTCTGCTACAACCACTTTTGACAGCAAATCATTTTCTATGTATGAACCCACAATCACCAAATACTACACGTGTGGGTTCGATTCCCACTACGGCCCTGTGTGGAGTTTGTATATTCTCCCTGTGTTTGCATGGGTTTCCTCCCACACTCCAAAAAATATACTGGTAGGTTAATTTGTCTGCCAATAAAATGAACCCTAGTGTGTATGTGTGTGAGCATGTGATAGGGAATATAGATTGTAAGCTCCACTGGGGCAGGGACTAATGTGAATGGGCAAATAGTCTCTGTAAAAGCGCTGCAGAATGTGTGTGCGCTATATAAATAACTGGTAATAAATAAAGAGGAGTCAGGCCAGGAGAAATATATTTGTGATGACGTGCATTTTGACAGCCATACAGATGTGTCCTCATACACCATATCCTTTTAGCGCATGGCACAATTCCCGTGCTGTGAATTTTTCCTCAATTCTGCATTCATATAGTGTACTAGGTATTTATGATTAGGATTACTTTGTCACAAAGGAAGTAGTTTAAACTCACAGATAAAGCATGACGATGCATGGCAGAGGTCACTCCTATCGGACACAGGGTTGGGTATGAAATACAGGCAGTCAGGATACCTGGCATCAGTGGCATCCCGATGCTTGGTATCCCCCACACCCTAACCCTCCCCGTTAGTGCCTAAACCTAACCGCCCCCCCAAAACCTAACCCCGGTGGTGCCTATGCCTAACCGTCCCCCTGCGGCTAACAGCTAAGGCACCTCGCTATACTTACTATGGGGATGGTGGCTGCCGGGATTACGGTGTTAGTATATAAACTGCAGCCGAAATTTTGACGCCTATGTTTAGTCCCGGGTCAGGATTCAGACGCCGGAGTTTTCAATAGCCAGCATCCCGTCTGCCGGCAAACTGACTACATCCCTCGGACCAGTCTTTTGCCTTTTTACCATAGATTGTGAACTTTTTCCTCAATTTTGCGTCTTAATTCGCTTACAGGGGGAATTCAATTCTCATCGCAGGGATGTAGCTCCCATGTTAAGTGCCCGAAACTATTTAATTGACTGCATTGCGCCTGGCACTCAACTCGGGAGATGCAGCTTATCGCGACTAAGCCCCGGGCACTAGTTGCGGTAAGGTGCATCTCCTGGGTAAAGTGGTGGATGCGATGCGGTTACTAGACGCGGTAGCACCGCAACTAGCGAAGAGGCACTGGTCGAAGCAGATTTCTGCTCGCACCCTCAGGGGTGAGTGCGCAGAAATCCGCTAGCCAATGGTTTACAGCGCAAGCAACTGAGACGATCAGGACACTTAACCCAGGAGCTAAATCCCCGCAATGAGAATTGAATTCCCCCAAAGTGTACTAGGTACTGAGGGTTAGTGTTTTGGTGCAGCTATAGTACAAAGGCGTGCTAAACAGGTATGTTTGGCGTGATTTGAATATAATAAATGAATATAACCAGTCTGAACATCATTTTTGTCCATTTTCCAGTGTTTGGGATCATATGGTCGAATGTCACTTGCTCCCATAGATTACAAGGTTTTCATTCCAACCAGCCAGAACAGACAGATGTCTGACCAAATATTGTATAGTGCATGGCCAGCATTAATAAATGAACCCAGAAGTATCTTCCCTCTTCTACCTGCCCACTTGACGCTATACTTACAAGTCAGTAAATCGCTATCTACTGTGCTTATCCAAGCCTAAAGGTAAAAACTGCCACTACTCACTTCTATTCCTCCTGGACCTCTCTGCATTTGACACCTCACTTCTCACACAAGCACCACATTCCCCTGTCCTTGTTCTCATCAATATGCTCTCTCATTGCTTGTTTCCCTGGATCCACCTCCCCATCACTGTAGCTGCCATACAGTCCCTGACATGCTATTTCTTATGGTAACATGACAAACCCTAAAAGCTTGCAGCCTAGGGCTTGGCCTTGATTCAGAACTGTCCTTTTTTTCAAACACACAATCTGTTGCCAAATCCTGTTATATATATATATATATATAAAATATCACCAGATTACACACAAGTCGGTTTAGACAACTCATTATGTCCTGCAATAACTTAGTTATTACTAGTCTTCCCCTAACCAGACTTTCACCTCTACAACCTATTTTGAACTCAGCCACTAGATGGATTTTCCTCACAAAGCTGCTGCTCTGTCAGTCCCCACATTGATGATTGCCTGTATTTTTCATAATTAAACAAAATATTTCTACTAACATACAAATCTGCACCAATATACATTTCTTCTATTGTCTCAAAATATTGCCCATCCTCAACAGCTCCACACCTCACACACTCACTTATTACCTGCTCCATACATGGCTACAGGGATCTAATTGGGCTGCACCCACTCTGTAGTATTCCTTCACATGCATCTCTTTCCTCTAGCCTCAAACTTTCACTTGTACCCTGAAAACTCCTCTCGTTATGCAAACTTACCAAAATCCCCAACCATCTTCTTAACCTCCTTTGGCTATTACATTAATTCTATTTCTACACCAACAATCTCCAAACCTCTATTATTACATGGATGCAGATCCGTGGGGTGGGGGGTTATTGCCTTGACGCAGACCCATGGGGTGTTTTTTTTTTTTAAGTTATGTAATAGACGAAAAGCAGGGGGGCTGTTACGCGGAGGCAGACCAGTAGTGGGGAGGGGGGCTGTTACGCGGAGGCAGACCAGTAGTGGGGAGGGGGGCTGTTACGCGGAGGCAGACCAGTAGTGGGGAGGGGGGCTGTTACGCGGAGGCAGACCAGTAGTGGGGAGGGGGGCTGTTACGCGGAGGCAGACCAGTAGTGGGGAGGGGGGCTGTTACGCGGAGGCAGACCAGTAGTGGGGAGGGGGGCTGTTACGCGGAGGCAGACCAGTAGTGGGGAGGGGGGCTGTTACGCAGAGGCAGACCAGTAGTGGGGGGGGGGCTGTTACGTGGAGGCAGACCAGTAGTGGGGGAGGGGTCTTTTACGTGGAGGCAGACCAGTAGTGGGGGAGGGGGCTGTTACATGGAGGCAGACCAGTAGTGGGGGGGGGCTGTTCCGTGGAGGCAGACCAGTAGTGGGGGACTGTTACGCGGAAGCAGACATGTGATGGGGGGGGCGTCAGCAGGTGGAGGCAGACGTGTGATGAAAGGAGTAAGGACACATATCGGGTAGCTTAGTTTAGGCGTCACACAGATGTAGTATAATTATAGAGGCAGAACTGACAGCACACAACAAGGCAGGAACCACCAGTACCCATAGCACAGGGCTACATTCCACACTCACACCCCTCCTGCCCTCACGCACCCCCGGGGAGCTGAGCCCCTGCCCGTTGCTATGGAAATGAGTGTGCAGGAGCCACCCCCCCGTGTTTGGGTGCGACCCCACACTAGCGCCTGATACTCCCCCACCCATCACCGACCCCTCCGGCTCACCGCTACCGTTCCCCCTCACTCACCGACCGGTCAGGCCGCTGCACTCCCGCGGGGAGCCACACAGGCAACCACCGCCGCCAGGACGTCGCACGTTACGTTTTGCGTGACTATAGACGTCACCAGGCACGTCGGGCCGCACAGGACCCGCCTCCCTCCGAGGATTGGGTGACTGAAGCGGGTGATTGACGGGTTCAGGGGTAGCCCCTCCCCCTTGTCGCGGCGCGGACGGTATTGCCGCCGCCTTATTGGTTCATCTTATTGTAACTGACAGGCCAAGAACAATGCATGGGGGCGTGGCCTAGCAGAGAGACTGCAGCTGCTGCTGCTGCAGTGAGAGAGTGACTAGTGTTATCATGTGCACTGTCTGGGAATGATGTGCTGTGTGTATACAGTATCTATCTATCTATCTATCTATCTATCTATCTATCTATCTATCTATCTATCTATCTATCTATCTATCTATCTATACACTGTGGTACATTAATGCCATGTAGCTCACACCATATCATATACATCTTAGAGCCTGATTCACTACCGATCGCAACTGCAAATGGAATAGCGATTACACACGCATTCCGATGATATGCTAAGCCATTGCGATCCGCTATGCCGCTGCAGCACAACATAAGGACGCCCACTTTACCTTACACACTTCCGTAATCCTTAGCAAGACTGCGAAACCACCGGTACTACAATCAAGTATCATCGCAGCCTCACGCACACTTGCACAAGGTCTGACCTCAGGAATTGCTAACCTCGTTGTACGCTGTGAGTGCTCAGGCTGCGTAAGGCATCGCGGTGGCTAATTTATGCACGCCCCTGCAACAGCGTTCCAACGCACTGGCACGCCTGCGTTTCACCCCGCCACCTCCCACAAACAGCACTTCCTGTCATCACTCTGCAGTGGGTCATGCGCACTACGGAACAATCAGCTGACTGCGTGCGTATTAGCAGTTGCAATCCAAGCTGAATCAGGCCCTTAGTGATTGGATTATATGCATCTGATACACAGTGACAGATATCATTAATTGTGGGCTATATAAGAACAATAGGGTCATTTCGGCTTCCCAGTTTTAGACACGCGTCTAAAATGCACCTTGTTATTAAATCCTACCAGCCCTACTCTTATATTAATTCTGCTGCAACCCTCCACCATTTGTCTTTCCCAGTTCATCCTCCAACTGTTCTTTTCTTCCCCTTAGGACGTAAGTTTTTAAGGGCACTCAGTGAATAGTTCCATTTTCTGTCCGCATTGTTACGTACCTAATTATGGCATGTAACCATTGTTCTAATCCATTCAATGGTTTGATCTATGCACAAATGAGAAAGCTGGTTTGTGCATTCGCAAAGGAGCATTGCCACTGAGACAGTTTTCCTCCTAGTGACACATTACATCACCAAACATTGGGAAAAATACACATCGGAAGGAGGCAAGCAATCGAATGGCAAAACCATCACCATCGGGCTGAAAACATCAATGGCTGCAAATCATCAATTATCATTGTCCATCCCTAGCCCAGGTAACCAAATTGCAGTCTAGAAAATACAAAACGGCTTCTGCTGACTACTAAAAATACTATGTCAGGCAGCCTAAGCCATATACTGGTGGTTGCTGTAATACTTATTAAATTTGCATGAGGAAGCCTTTGTTAACATAAGTGAATCGTAACATCGGCAGGGGTTATCAGCAGCTATAGTAGTGTCGCTGGCGGGTTCCTTTTCATAGGTAGACAGTAAAAAGGTCAACAATGTCTAGATAGACACCAGATGTTCCAGGGGTGGGCAATAAGCGGCCCTCTAGCTGTTGTTGAACTACAAATTCCAGCAACCCTTGCAATAGTTTTAGTATGGCCAAATAGCAAAACTGTTGTAAAGCATGCTGGGATGTGTAGTTCTACTACAGCTGGGGGGCCAGATATTGCCCACCCCTATAAATTTGGTCGACTGGGACAAAAGGTTGCCACACTAAAGGTCGACATGTAAAAAGGTTGACAGGTACAAATGGTCAACAGGGTAAAAAATTTTGATGTGAACATGGTCGACACAAAAAAAGGTCAACACATGATCTTTTAGTTTTTTAGGGTTAGACACTTACCCCGACAGTTAGGGTTAGGCACTTACCCCAACAGTTAGGGTTAGGCACTTACCCTGACGGTTTGGGTTAGGCACCAAGAGGGAGGGTTAGGTTTAAGCACTTACCGGAGGGTTAGGCACTAGAAAAGATGGTTAGTGTCAGGTACCTACACCGACGGTTAGGGTTAGGCACCAGGAGGGAGGGTTAGGCACCAAGGGGAGGGTTAAGGTGAAGTTTAGGGCTAAAACTAGAAAAAAAAACATGCATCGACCTTTTTATTTTGTCGACCATTTTCATGACTACTTTTTGACCGTCGACCATTTGTAACCATCGACATTCTTACATGTCTACCTTTAGTGTGTCGACCTTTTGTCCCTGTCAACCTTTTGTTACAGTTGACCTACTGACTGTCTAACATCTGGTGTCTATCTAGACAATGTCGACCTATTTAATGTCTATCTGTTAATACACACCCATCGATGGCAGTTACTCTTTGATATATATAACGAAATGGAAAAACCTGAACCGTCGGCGTAATGTCTAGTTTTTGCCGGTGATAAGTGATTTTCTGCAGACTGTGGTCCTTTCTACCTGCCACACTCAGCCCTACTCTCACCCAGCCTCAGGGCCCATAACCTTTTGCACTTGTACTTCCTCATGTGGTCTGGCAAGACTGTGACACAAGTGAAACATGCTTGCCTACTTTTGAAAAAGCATTTCAGGGAGATTGTGACAGCAACACCTATGAGCGCGGCGGTAAAGTGGGCGTGTACTGCTACATCTGAGAGGCGTGTCCTAAAATTGATTTACATCCAAATGTTAATGAGCCCTAAAGCAGTTAGTAAAATCTACTTGTTGATTATGAAAATGCATGTAGCCATAGGGATCATTGTGCCTTATAACCAATGCAGGGAAATGATACGAATTGAATGTATATATCTCTGTTTTATTCATATAACAACTTGATAATGGGGAGATTGCTGGACTCTTCAGGGAGTCAGGGAGATTGCTACTATTTCAGGGAGTCTCCCTGACAATCAGGGAGAGTTGGCAAGTATGAAGTGAGGTCACTTTGACCAGAATTGCCAGAAAGCTAAAGAGAGTTACCAGGCAATGCCAATGCCATTTCTGCTTTCTGGTTCTATTATATTGACGATGGGGAAAAACGAAGACAAAGGCATTTGTTCGGATCACAAAAGCTGACATTCTCATTTAGGTCTGGGACTGATACTCTAACGCTCACTTCTCTGCCCCTGCATCCCATCCTAAGCTTACTCCACTGAGAAATGGTTCATATGCTCCCGACCTCAGCTAGGCAAGGGAGACTGGTAAGGGCAGTCTTGGGCCTCGCGGGTGCCTCTCAGAGATGGACAGGCTGACAGATTTGCTGTACTCACAAGCTCCCTCCTGACTCAGCTTCTCTCTTTCTCTGAGACCAGTCTTCAGGTCACAGAGTGGTCAGGGTCACTCAGCATCAGTCAATTGGTTGATATATAAGGACCATAGCCCATCACTGACGCTCCTCTCTCAGAGCCAGCTGAGCTTGCGGGTTCATTTATTTTCTAGGGCATCCAAGTCATGCTATTTGTTCCTCTCACTGCTTACCCTTAAGGCTTTGCATATGCTCCCACATCACAAGGGATCTATTTACTACATATTGAATGCAGATTGTAGTGTGATATTACCGAGTGATTGCGCATTGCGAATTCAGGCAATATCACAGGGATTCACTATAAATCCCTTGCAGGGACAGAGCTTGTGATAAAGCTCTGTCCCTGCGGATCCCATCCGCACTCTAATTGCGGTATTTTCGGAAAAAATACCGCGACTAAGAGCCTGCGCATGCGCCGACCCACCGTCGCTGCTACCCCCCAACGACGCTAAGCCCCGCCCCCCGTGAACGCGGACCCCCGCGACCCCCACCTCCCTTCATTACACTTACCTGCATCCTCCTGGCCTCCGGTGATCTTCTCCGGGCTTCCCGATCAGGTGATCTCCCATACTGCACTGGGACCCGATCACGTGATGACCGGGCCGCAGTGCACTATGGGAGACCAGCTGACCGGAGAGGAGCCATCACCGGAGGCCCGATCACCGGTCCCTGGATTCAGGTAAGTAAAAAAAAAATGTTTAATTTTTTTTTTTCTTTTTTTTTACAGCAATCAGCTTGCGGTCTGTTTAGACCACATAGCTGATTACTGGTACCGGCTCCCGCCTCTGCTCTCCCCGTTAGAGCAGAGTGGGAGCCCGGTAACCGGAGGAGACCCTGGATAACGCCACCTCCAGGTGGCGTTATTATCACAGGGCTTCCCCCGGTATTTTTTTACAATTTATTTTTAGTAACCCTGGTCGGATCACATTTCCCATTACAATTATGGGAAATGCGATCTGCTTTACTAAAAATAAGTGATACTTAGGGGTTGGAGTAGAATTATACTAATTCTACTCCAATTGCCCTGTAATAACTACAGGTGAAACTAAAATAATGTGAAAAGGGTGTGAAAACACCCTTTTTCACTTTATTTTAGTAAAAATAATGTTAATAAATAGAGCCCCAGGAGAGAAATACTCAAATAGGCCACAGGGGGTGTTACATGTGTACATGAAAACTCCATACAGGAGAAGTGCTATAGTACAGCACAGAAGTCATATGGGACACCCCCTGCTGCACTGGCACGATGGCACAGTGATTAGCATGGGAGCTTACTTTGCTAATGATTGGGGGGCTGACGTTATTCACCTAATCTCCCATATGCCATGATTAGAGGCAGTTGAAATACCCAAAGCACCCACATCTACCCATATTTGCCCAGGTTACCCTCAGGTGCTCTGGTCTCCTCCCGCACTCCAAAAGCATATTGGTAGGTTAATTGGTTGCTGATAAAATTAAACTTAGTGGGTGTTAAATGCAAGGGTAAGGTTTGACTTTTCCTGCATGTGTGCATCTCTTTGGTGCATGTGTGCATCTCTTTACTGCATGTGTGCATCTCTTTGCTGCATGTGTGTGTCTCTTTGCTGCATGTGTGCATCTCTTTGCTGCATGTGTGTGTCTCTTTGCTGCATGTGTGTGTGTCTCTTTGCTGCATTTGTGCATCTCTTTGCTGCATGTGTGCGTATCTTTGCTGCATGTGTGCATCTGTTTACGGCATGTGTGCATCTCTTTGCTACATGTGTGTGTGTCTCTTTGCTGCATGTGTGCATCTCTTTGCTGCGTGTGTGTCTCTTTGCTGCATGTGTGCATCTCTTTGCTACGTGTGTGTGTCTCTTTGCTGCATGTGTGCATCTCTTTGCTGCATGTGTGCGTATCTTTGCTGCATGTGTGCATCTGTTTACGGCATGTGTGCATCTCTTTGCTACGTGTGTGTCTCTTTGCTGCATGTGTGCATCTCTTTGCTGCGTGTGTGTCTCTTTGCTGCATGTGTGCATCTCTTTGCTACGTGTGTGTCTCTTTGCTGCATGTGTGCATCTCTTTGCTGCATGTGTGCGTATCTTTGCTGCATGTGTGCATCTGTTTACGGCATGTGTGCATCTCTTTGCTACGTGGGTGTGTCTCTTTGCTGCATGTGTGCATCTCTTTGCTGCATGTGTGCATCTCTTTGCTGCGTGTGTGTCTCTTTGCTGCATGTGTGCATCTCTTTGCTGCATGTGTGCGTCTCTTTGCTGCATGTGTGCATCTTTTTCCTTTATCAAGTCTGACTTGCAACTGCAGGGTTGAAGTGTGAGTATCAATGTGACTGCAGACGCAATGAAAAAACAGTAAGGGTGTGTAGTCTCAGGTTAAGACAAACATGGCCACCAAAAAGTTTCAAGGCCTGATCCACTCAAATCCCGTCGCGGCTGCGATTCCGTACACAGTGGATATGCGAAAACCCGAAGCCGCAGGAATTTCTACTGAGACGTCAATTAATGTCGACTGGAAACAACAGCAGCAGTGCTTAAATAGACACTTCACATTGCAACTTTGCAAGGGACCCTCATTTTACAGAAATACTGTAATGATTCATGCACAACTGGGGGTAGGAAAACCTGCATATTTATAAGTGATTACATTTTTTTTTTTTTATTAATGTCTGCTTCGCCAAGCAATTTAGTTGCTCCAATCCACTTGGGTACCTATTAGCTGCACATTCCGGCCATTAACTTCAATATATTTCATTGTGTGCTGTGATGATCTTGAGCATTTCAGTGCTGTCCGTGAAGCCACGCCTCCAATTGCCATCCAGTCTTATTTCAACCCGTTACGACAAGGGAGGAGAGTCGCAGCCATGGGTTTGGAGTCGCAGGTGAAGATTTGCAGAAGTGACTGTGAATGAACTCAAATAGGAGTGATTCCATAAGCAGCAGGGGTCTCTGAGCCTGATTCAGGCCCGCTCGCGAGCGCATAGCGTTCACAAGCGAGTCGATGGTGGGGCCTGATTCAGAGACGGACGCTCTGAACGAGCACTCGCTCTGAATCAGAGCGGTTTTTTTTTTCTTTTCGGCCTCCTAGCCGCTCTCATATCTGTGGGTGACCACCCACGACTTTGGCGACCATCGGGCTTGCGTCGAGACCCTTGTGGTAGGGTCTCGTGGCTGCAAGCCCCGGAGAGCTTCTGGTTCCTTCGGGAACGCCTCCGTTTGGCCAGCCACCCCCCCTGCCCACCTACCAAACGGGGCAAGCTGTCAATCAACATCGACAGCTCGCCCCCTTTGGTGGGAGACATGGAGCTGGCTCCGTCGTGCGCATGCCCAGTGGGCAAACATCGACCCGGTTGCGAGCACTCAGCGCTTGCGACCGGGTTTGAATCAGGCCCAGAGTACATCGAGGCAATATGTTACAAATATTGCATATAGCGAATTACTGTCAGACTGACTCACTGTTTGTGCAATAGAGCAAATTATTTACTACTGAGCGTGCGCCAGAAGTCCTGGAAACCCCTACACCGCATGCATACCACAGAGTGTACACAGAGGGCCTGATTCAGAGCCGGACACTCTTTAAGAGCGTTCGCTCTGAATCAGGGCGTTTTTTCTATATTCTTTGTTGCGGCCTTCTGGCCGCTCGCTAAGCTTTGGGTGACCACCCACAGCTTTTGCGAGCGGCCAGGTGATGGGTCGCGATCATCGGGGCTTGCGACGAGACCCTTGTGGTAGGGTCTCGTTCGTCGGCGCCTGTTTCCCGGCGTCGGGAAAATGACAGGCGTCTAGATATAGACACCTGTCATTTAACCCACGCCAGGATAAAGCAGTCGGGAAGCCGGTTTCCCGATTGCATCCCCTTCCCAATGCCTTGTACACTTGTCTTTTGTAAAACAAATATAATAAATCTTACCTGTTCCCATACCTCCCAACATTTCTACTCGAAGAAGGTGGGGCTTCGCTAAATGGGGCAGGGCTTCTCAGAAACAGGGCGGAGCCTTGCTGAAACCCCCGTTTGTGTCATTAGAGGGTGTGTGCCCAGCACTCTCCGAGATGCTGGGCAGCCCCCAGGATCTCCCTACACAGGTGAACAGATGCCGTGCACATGCGGAGCAGCGGTATGTGCTCTCTACAACTCCCCCCCCCTACCGCGGGACACTGCGGCCCGCGGGTGGGACAGCAGGACAGTCCCAGAAAAACGGGACTGTCCCGCATGGGAGGTATGTGTTCCTGACTGGCTGGTGAGGCTGCAGCCAGATGCAATGATGTATGGTGCAAAACTCTGTTCAGGCTCCTCTGACGCCCAGGTTCTCATGCAGGATTTCTAGTTGGGGAGGTGAGTAGAAATTTTATGATTCGGAGCAAAGTGATGTGTTGGCTCCCCAGCGATACCGGCAACATTGCAGGCCAATCAGGGTCTTTTCCGCACATGTATGACACGGCTTTTCCAAGTCACACAGGTGCTCTGAAGTTATATAATAAACCAAGCATTTGCCCTTACATCTCTATATCCGCATATAGCATCTTTAATAGAAAATAGCTTACTGGCATTAATGCATTACTGTGTAAAAGACAAAGGCCCTCATTCAGAGCCGTTCGCTATTTGCGGTCGTTCGTTTAAAAACAAGGGGTGGCTATTCAAATGATCCGTACGCACATTGCAGTCTGTTCACACCTCTAAGTCTGAACGAGCGAGCAAAACATACGCTCGTTTATTTGTTAAAAACGCCCCCTGGCCGCACGCATCCTACGTCATGTCCGCTATTTATTAGATTAATCGAGTACATCGACCAGCGTATGAACTGCTCGCTATTCTTGTGGTTGGTGTTTGCTACCTCAAATTTGCGTGCAGTTCTGGCTATAAAATAACCCAGTGACGTGGTCAATGACGCTGCTGTTTTAAATATACACACCCATAAAACGCCCGTTTTGACCTTTAAGCACGCCTGCGTTCGGATCTCCACTCCCCATTTTCAAACACCTTCCCCTGTTACCACCCACATACGCCTCATTCTGTCACTCAAAATAGCAGGCACTCGCTATATAGCGTACAAAGGATTTTCGGCCGCACTGACTGGTTCGCGCATGCGTACTAAAAAGCGTACGCATGCGCAGATGTGCAAACATCGCTCGGAACGAGCGTACTGCCGCTAACGAGTGGCTCTGAATGAGGGCCAAAGACAGCCACAGTGAGAGAAATTTTATAGTACTGTATATAGTATAAGGTAGAGATAGCCGGTTTGGTTTTGATGGATAGCCAATGTGATGCCATTTTTGAGAGTACATAACCGATTAAAAACGAGACCACTCACCTCTAGTATAAAGAGTACATAAAGTATATATGGAATGTTAAATAGGATTAGGATAAGAGCTCACTATATAATGCATGTACTCCTAGTACTACATGTTAAAGGTTTCCTCTCTGTGTGGCTATCTTCTGTCTGGCACACAGAGGCCCTCATTCAGAGGCGCTCGCAAAATGCGAGCGCTCATTCTGAATCTGGGCGGCCGCTTGGCTTTTGAAGTGCGGCCTCCTGGTCGCTAGCTAAGCTGTGGGTTACCACCCACAGCTTTAGCGACCGACCAGGTTGATGGTCGCGATGGTCAAGACCATCGCGACCATCGGGGCTTGCGACGAGACCCTAAGGTTGGGTCTCGGCAACCACAGGCCCCAGGGAGCTTCCTGCTCTGATCGAGCAGGAAGCTCCCCACTGACATCACTGCTGATGTCAGTGCGTCCGCCCACAAAACGGCAGGCATTCCTTAAGGAACGCCTCCATTTGTGAAACCACCCCAACGCCACGCCTACAAAATGGGTCGAGCTGTCGATCAACATCGACAGCCGCCCCTTTTGTAGGGAGCTCCGGAGCGAGAGAATTTCTCTGTCGCTCCGGGGCTTGCGCACGCGCAGTGCGGCCGCTGCACGTGGGCAGGGCCTACACATCAACCCGCTTACGAGCGCTCAGCGCTTGCGAGCGGGTCTGAATGAGGTCCAGAGACACAAATGCCTTAATCCTAATAAGGATTTTTTTATTTAATATAAATTAAAGAGACATATAACGGAGGTTAGGAATAGAGCCGACGGCACATAAACTTCTAGTCAGGGATAGAGGGGTTAATAAAGTAAAAAATGTTTGTTTACAGTTATAGGCAGATGCGATAGGACGTTAGGTTAGGGGCGGAGTTAGGGAGAGGGGTAGAGAATCTACTGTGGTAAAATCTGCCTCTTTTGAATTGATCTGCGACCAGGAAAGTACAGTTCCTTCTTAGCAGATCTGTCTGTTGGGATAAACGTTTTTTATTCATCCCTACTTTCTCTTTCCCTATCTTTCCCTACTCTCTTCTCCATACTTTCCCTATATCTACACTCTTTTTTCTTATCTAACTTTTCTTTCCCTTTCTTTGCTACCTCCTTGCTTAAATTTGATTAAGCACCATGAGCCGCCCCCAGCGCGCGCGCTCGGTACCCGCCCGTCTGTCAGACGGTGTCAGGCCCGGCGCGCTTTTTCCCCCTCAGGTCCTGCCCTCCCGGCGTTCGGGAGGGTCAGGTGAAGCGGCCCCTGTACCAGCAAGCGCTGCGGTCCCGGGCGCGCGGCCGTGCCGCGAAACGCCACTGTTGCTGCCTCCGCCTGCCCCTGGTTCCCCGCTGGTCGCCAGTACCAGTGCGACTAGGGGCCAGGGCAGGCGGGGATCGGGGGCGGCCGGGCATACTACAGCGCCCACGGGAGTCGCGGGTGCGCGCTCCGGCCGTTCCCGCGGCCAGCAGCGGGCAGTCACACCGCCCGTCCCTTCTCCCCCAGTGGCCGCTCAGAGTGAGCCGGCTGAAGTCCGGGGGGAAGGGTGGCGGAAGCGGCCGCATAAGCGTGCAGGCCGGATGCCTGTCATGGCGCCGGCTTGCACGCAGGCCAATGTTACTACAGGCGGGGGGCGGAGATGAAGGGGGCGGAGCCAACGCCTGTATAGTGACAGGCAGGTTAATCCGCCCCCTCTTCTGCTGCCCTCTGTTTATAATGATGCAGACATGGGGTCCCCCATGTCTGCAGTAGCCAGCTCCTCCAGGCCTGCGGGGGTGGCAGCTGCTCCGGCGTCTGCTATGCCTGCAGGGCCTGCGGCACCAGGGAGTGGTCCTTTGCTGGATGCTGGTGCCATAAGCCGGACTGCTGGTGTCTGTGGTGGGTGCACTGACACCGCTTTTGACCCAGCAGCCTGGAAACGCTGACACTGGAGGCCCTTCTGCGTCGGCGGCGTCCGCCGTGCAGACGCAGCTTGGCCCGCTGGTGCAGCAATTAGGCAGGATTTGCGGTCTTTCCCTCGCTCCCATGCCCGCAGCTCCTTCCGTTTCTTTCTCTCCCATCTCCCTTCCTCAGCCCAATCAGGCTACGGACACAGACAATGTGCACGATGCCGCCTCAGTCTCTTCTTTTACAGACGACAGTCTGGAGGAGTTAACAGTGGTCGCAGCCCCGACCAGAAGTGCGACGGCTGAAGTCGGAGCTAACGCAGGCGCTGGAGTTACCAATGCCCTTGCCAGTGCTTCTGGTGAGTGTGACAGTACATCTGACTGCGGGTCTACTTCCATTTCCTCCTCCTCTTCAAGCGATAGTTCGCAGAAGGCTAGGCGTAACAGGGCAAGGAGGTCTCGTAGACGTCGGTCACGTCGTCACAGGCATTCTAGCGAACGGTCCTCTGGCAGTAGTACCAGTGTAGATCGCGGAGCGGGTCCGGAGGATGTTGTACACTGCGCTAATACAGCTGTCACTCGAGGTATGCGTACCAGGGTTAAGCAGCGGATCAAAAAAGGGCGCTACGTAGATATGTTCACTCTTACAGCTACGGCGAAGAAAGCTGCTGCGACCGCAAAGGCAAAAATGGGTATTGGTCTGGAGGCCTTTAAGTCTTACACGAATTGGATATCTGGGTTCTGCGTGTTCTCAACTTGCTATCTCAAAACCAGGCCTTCCGAGTACCTTAATGTTATCCGATATTTACACCTGATACATGGCCTATTCAAGGCCTCACGCAGTACGGCGTTGCGTCAATACGACGAAGAGTTTCGTCGAAAGCAAGATCGGGTTAAGGTCATGGAATTGGGTTGTAAAGATGTTGAGGTGTGGATGGAGGTGACACAGCCTACACGCGTCCTTGCTGATCAGTCCCCTGGGTGGCCAGTTCAACCCTCGTCCCCCTCGGCACCAAGGACAGCCTATGGAGGGCAAAACAAGTGGAAGTGTTACAAATACAACAATGGGAATTGTACCCTTGGTAACAGGTGTCGCTTTCGACACCAGTGCCTCCGCTGCGGCGCGGCACACCCCAGTAAGGACTGCTCCCGCGGTCCAGGAGGAGCTCAGGCCTCCGCTGCGGCACCCTCTGCCAAACGGTCAGGGGCCGGGACTTCGAAGTTAAGCATCAACTCCCATTCGTCTGGATGCCATGGCAAAATGGTTAGACTGGTATCCTGTGCGGGACGACGACGCCTTTTTGCGTAAGGGTTTTGCAGAGGGATTTTCGCTTCCAATAATACGGCCTGTCAGTTCCGGGTCCCCTAGGAATTTACGCTCGGCCTGCGATTTACCTCACGTGCTAAAGGATAAGGTTATGAAGGAGGTCGGGCTGGGTCGCATGATTGGACCTTTCCCGCAGCCTCCGATACCCGATCTGGTCCTTTCCCCTGTGGGTGTTGTCCCCAAGAAGGCCCCTGGGAGTTATCGTTTAATTCAGCACCTGTCACATCCGTCAGGCACGTCGGTTAACGACGCCATAGATGTTGAGGTCTGCCACGTACAGCACCAGTCATTCGAATCTGCGTTAGCGTTGGTTCGCGCAGCGGGTCCGGGTTCTTTCATGGCGAAAGTGGACATTGAGTCCGCCTTCAGATTGTTGCCCCTGCATCCTGAATAATTTCGCTTCATGGGGTTTCGGTTGACGGATGGCTATTACCTGGACAAATGTCTTCCGATGGGTTGTTCGATTTCCTGCGCGTTCTTCGAGCGTTTCAGTTCCTTTCTCCATTGGTGTGTCGCGGTGGGGTCTGGGGAGACGAGCATAGCCCATTACTTGGACGACTTCTTGTGCGTAGGTCCAGCTGGTTCGCGTCGCTGCAATCATCTCCTTTTTTCAGTGCAAGCACTCTTCTCGGAATTTGGAGTACCTATTGCGCACGATAAAACTGAGGGCCCAGCCACTAAGCTGGTTTTCTTGGGTATTGAAATTGATACCTTGGAGGGTCTTTGCCGGCTGCCGCCGGACAAGATTCGTCGTTTGCAGGATACTATCCTCCTAGCGTTGGCAGGAGGAAAGGTAACTCTTCATCAAGGTCTATCCCTGCTCGGGCTGTTTAACTTCGCGTGTCGAGTTATCCCGATGGGGAAGATTTTCTGTCGGAAGCTACAGAGGGCTTTGGTAGGGCTACGTCAACCGCACCATTTTCTGCGTCTGTCGTCTGAACTAAAGCTGGACCTGGCGGTTTGGGAGACATTTTTGGTCGATTTTAATGGAGTGCGCGTCTGGCCTGCGGATCCTCAGCCTAATGCTTGCCTGCAGCTCTTCACGGATCAGGTTTCGGATCTTTTTTGGGAGGAGATTGGTGTTTTTCAGTTTGGCCGGTGGAATGGGTGCAGGCAGGATTGACCAAGAACTTGCTCCTACTGGAGCTGTTTCCCATAGTGGTGGCATTAGAGCTATGGTGTCAGCGGTTGCGCGACCGTTCCATAGTTTTTCGGTGCGATAACCTGGGGGTAGTACATGCGATCAATAACCAAAGATCGTCGTCGCTACCAGTGTTGCGGCTTCTTGCTTGGCTGGTTCTGCGCGCTTTGCAGTTTAACATATTGTTCACAGCTCGTCATGTGCCGGGTACTGATAATTCCATTGCAGATGCGCTCTCCAGACAGGATTGGCGGAGGTTCCGCGAATTGGCCCCGTACGCGGCATTAAAAGGTGAGCTTTGTCCATTTCATTGTTGGCAGATCATCAAACCAGAATGGAAGATCTCGCATGTTGGTCCGTGGCCCCACGGACGTTGACGGCCTACCAGACATCTTGGCAACAGTGGGAGAAGTTTTTGCAAGGACGGAGTTCGTCAGGTAGCTCTCGTGATACTAATATGGTTGCTTTTGTTTGTTTCTTGTTCGATTCCGGCAGGTCGCGGGCTTATGCTGCCCAGAGGCTTGCTGGGATTTCGTTCTTTTTGCGCCTAGCGGGGCGGAGGGACATAACTAAGGGTTTTTTAATACAAAGGGCCCTTAGGGGTTGGTCTCGCGTCAGGCCTGCCACGGATGACTAGCGTCGTCCTATTGGTCCTGATTTGTTAGCGCGTCTAGGTGAAAGTTTGACGGCATTTGTTCTTCACAATTCGAGGTTCTGTTATTCCGCCTCGCTTTTGCGATGGCCTTTCATGGGGCTTTTCACATCAGCGAGCTGGTAGCGTCTTCGCGCCGCGCTCAGCCCCCTCTGCTTCGTTGTCACATTTTGCTGCGTGATACGCTGTTGTGCCGTATTCGGCGTTCCAAGATCGATCAGATGGGTAGAGGTCAATGGGTGTCCCTGAAATCCTGTCCTGATGACGGGATTTGTCCGGTTCACTTGGCCTCCCAATATACTCTTTGCAGGCCAATGCGGCCGGAGGCTTGGCTTATGCACGAGGACGGAAGTCCTTTGACTAAATTCCAATTTAGATCGGTCTTCCATCGCTGCATACGGCCCCTCGGGCTTTCCCCTTCGGATTACGGCACCCATTCCTTTAGAATAGGTGCCGCCACTTTTGCGGCCTCCTCGGGTCTTTCTTCACAGGAGATCCAGGCTCTCGGAAGATGGAAGTTCAATGCTTACAGAAGTTATGTTCGTCTGGACTCATAAATTGTTATACTTTATTCGTTTGGACTTGAGTGCCTTGGCCAACTCGCTGCCTTTCCGGTGGGGGTCCCGAGAGATTTTGCCCTGTTTTTTGCCCTGCTTTGGACATTGATCGTTTAGCTTAATATAATATTAATGTGAACGAATGAAATATAAAAAAGATCCAGCAGGTTTTTTGTAGGTTTTCACCTCGGGTCAAGTCTTCCTTCCCCCCTCCCACCCTCCCACTCCTCCTTTGCATATATACTTATCTATTTTATTTCTGTATATTTGCAGGTGTCCAGGACGCTAGGCCCATTTGGTTCATTGGTCACTCTTTTATTTTTTGGGCCGGGCAGTCGCGCTTTGCTGTAGATGCCTCCGTGTTCCCACGTTGGGAGAGTGTTAGGTGGTTGGGGCAGAGGGGCATGCTTTGGGAAGCTTTGTTGCGCAGCTTGCACAGGTCAGTAGCTGAATTTGGCCCCCCTTTAGTGTTAATTATACATCTCGGGGGCAATGATCTGGGGCAGCAAACTTCTTTAGATTTGCGCCATGCGATTGTTCGTGACTTGAGAGAGGTGGTTCGGTTATTGCCTAACTGCCTTTTGGTGTGGTCCCCTATCATCGCCAGGCTTTCATGGCGATATTGCTATAATAGTGTGGCTTTGGACAGGTCCAGGAGGAAGGTTAACAAATGGGTGGCTAGGCACGTGCTGGAATTGGGAGGGTTGGTGGTGCATCATCCTTTAATTCGGATTCAGGATGCCCACCTTTTCCGCAGGGATGGGGTTCATCTTACTGAGGGAAATTTTTTGTTTCTAGAAGATATTTTTGCAGTTTTTAAGGGCTTGGTTGGTTAGCATGGTGGCGGGCTGCTTCTCTCCTGAGAGCCGCTGTGGCGGGAAAGACCGGCAATATTGAAGTGTCCATCTTGCAGCAGTAATAGCGGTGCACACCCCTTCAATGCACTGATAGGCTGATTTCACCCTATTGGGGTCAGCGGCACCTCTCGACCGAGCAGGATGAATGGTGCATTGGCATGGGTGTTGGGGCCGCATCACTTGCTCTGAAAGGGATAGTTGGCCCTTGCAAGTTTTTAAGATCACCCTACCCTTGTCTGGGATAGTTGGCCCTCACAAGTTGTGATTTACTTCCGGCCTAAGACAAGTGGACGCTGGTTAATTGCCGTTCTTTCTCCTGCCACCATGTCTACCTTTGTAACTTGGTCTGTGTTTATTTTAGTTAAGTTTAGTTTAAGTTTATGGGTCACATCTATCATCTGACGATAGAAGTTTATGTTTACTTTTACAGCTAATGTGTTACTTAGGGCTCCATTTAACATTACTTCTTGCAGGTGGCATGTAACATTATAGTATAACAATGATACGAGTAGGCCACTGGTAATTAACATTACTTACCTGTCCGGTGAGGTCCAGCAGTGTCCACCTCCTTGAAGGTATCTTCAGCTGAGTTACCTGCAGCCTACTGCTTCTGGCTGTGGGTTGATGACAAAAGCCCATGCACAAGTGCACTGCGCTTCAGCCAGGGCCGGATTGAGGACCACATGGGCCTGGAGCTGAAAATGACCAAGGGCCTATTATGCGAAGCAGTGGAGGTGGACTAGTGCTGTGTGGGTGTGGCCAGCTTAATTTTGTGAGGTAAACAGAAATACAATTTTACTACTTATTTATGGCTGACCGTGTGGAGAGCAGATGGCCAGTCAACATCATGTTGTCATGACAATGGGCCTATTTTTATGTGGAGGCCTGGAGCTCCATCCGCCCCATTGTTAATCTGGTCCTGGCATCAGCCCAGTGGGGTCACAGCAAATCCTAAAAAGGTTCACTGGACACTAGCGCACGCAGGGGGGTTTCTGAGTACCTAGAAACCCCCCCCCTGCTCGCCGATCCATTGCTGCAGCTGACCGATATGAGGAGGCAGCTGTGTCAGTAACGCGGCATCTGCCTCCTCCTATCGAACGGTTTCCAGGTGTGCCGCTGGAGTTTGGGTCCGGGCAGCGCTGGGCTCTTCCGGGTGGCTCAGCCGCTGCCCGGACCATGACCAGTGGAAAAGCGGCGGCGTGAGATCATAGGTCACGCCCACCGCGTCGCCGTCACGCCCGCACAGTGCTCCCTGCTGCGCAGGGAGAGGTTCTTCATGACAGGCTGCCGTTGTACCCGCTTCCACGGCTGAGGTGCAGGGAGCACCTTTCTCTGCCATGGACAGGTAGGGCCAATATAATTTATAGCCAGTGTGGTTATGTTTTTTTTTTTTTTTTTATGTGGGAGTAATGTATTGTTTTGCCATCTGTGGGGACAATGCAATCTTTTATTTAATGTGGGAGGAAATGTGATTATTTCTTATGTGGGGATATTTTTTTTTGGTGGAGGGGCGCATCTTTAATAAAATTATGTGTCAGCAGTGTTTATATGCGAGGTGTGTGTGTGGTGCGCGTGGCTGAGGGCTGCTCTAAAGGTTTTAAAAACTCTGGCACGTAGGTAACCATCTAGGTTCACTAATGGCAGTGCCTGCCCAATTCATATCCAATCTACTACAGTAAAACAAAATAAGTGTGTGTGTGTGTCTTACCATAAAAATAGCCTAGTGTAAATATATATATATATATATATGGGGCGTGGCTTGGTGACGTCACGACGGCGTGACGCTGCCGCGATCTGAGTGAGGTCTGAGTAAGGGAGCTGGAGCCAGGACGCGATCACCGCTAAACTATGCTGTGTGAGCCAAACTTTGCTGCTAATATCTAAGCTGCTGGCGATGCTCCTGGGCCCCGGAAATCCCGCGATTATTGATGTTACTTGTATGCTGATTGTTGGAAACTTAGATGCAAGTTTTTTATGTGTGCTGTAATTAAGCATAATTTTACTATACTGACTGTGGTGCGCACCGTTCTTCTCCTTCTTTGACCATATATATATCTATATCTATATATATTAAACCTAGTAACGGCTGATGTGTGCCCGGTGTGTGTGATCATTATGCCATAGAATATAAACACTTCAAACTTATCTAAGAATAAAGACACGGAGACAGTAATGGATTTTAAAACAGGTCAGCTATTTATTTAAGAAATTAATTTAATTATTTTAAATATTGTATGGTGGCTGGAAGGACGGCACTTACACAGAGCAGCCCAACAATGCAACTCAACAACAAAACACAGCATTGCGGGCGTTGTCTGCCCTGTGGATGTCAAACCCTGCACTTGGGTATTAAGCATAGACCTTCTACCAAACACAATACCATCCTTAGATGGCTGTACTGCTCCCGTAGAGGTGGTACAGTACTTCTCTACACAGAATAGAAGGTGAGCACACCCAATGCACACACACTACACCCGGGCTGATGATAAGCCGTACTTCCCGCCAATGCAAGATTCTACCTCAGAGAATCGCAGCCCGCCACCATACACACTAAACCACCTGACCTATTCTAGCGAACAAACTTCCCACAAACAAGACCAAACCAGCCTCCGTCAAATGCACCCCATCATGCCTATAGAAATGCTTATCACGGTACCGTATTAACGGATGTGTAATAACCAAAACTCCATGAAACAGCATCAAGTTTGTCACTGCAACATTGATCTTTGTACAAGCCTCGTTCAAAACCTTAGGAGAATGAGCGCCACGCCACTGTTGCCTAGGGGTAATGCAAAACCACATGACAGTACATAAAGGCCAAGCGCCCATAATGAGGTCTGACACAATGTTAAGCCGTAAATCAAGGGCAATCCTGGAACCAATATCGTTCCCAACTAGATGTATCCCCAGCACTTTGGGTACACCAAATTGACGTACGGCAGCTACAAGAAAAATTTATAATTTGAGATAGAGAAATAACAGAAAAGCAACAGACAGGAGCGTAACACCAAGAATTATTATTTTTTTTTAATTATTGTTATAACTAAATTCTAAATTAAGCAGTAATTAACGTTTAATTTGAATGACAAACTTTAAAGTATAAAATTAAAGTTAATTAAGATATATTGTATATTCAGTTAAATTTTAGCTGCCTAATGAAACATTGAACAAACGCATTTTAATTTTAAGTTTTTAATCTAGATTAGCGTGGACAACAGTAGAGAACAATAAGGAAAAACCAGGGAGTGTAATGGGGGGGGGGTGGGGGGGGGGGTTGGATGGAGAGAGGAAAAAACAAAACAACTCGGCGAGAGGTAAACCAAAAACCTGCTGAGGGACTGTATGTTAGGCCGAATTAGTCCGTAAAATAAAATCCCTCAAGACCCCCACTTGTTACAAGCGACAAGTGGCAAGTATTACCCCAGTAGGATGGACAGGGGAGACATAACAAGACAAACTACACACAGATAGAACAATGAACAAACGCATGACACATAGGCAAACAAAACATTAAGAAATACGCAACAGTAGTTTCAGCCAGTGGCTACCGGCCTAACATAGGCCCTCATTCAGAGCCGCTCGTTAGCGGCAGTACGCTCGTTCCGAGCGATGTTTGCACATCTGCGCATGCGTACGATTTTTAGTACGCATGCGCGAACCAGTCAGTGCGGCCAAAAATCGTTTGTACGCTATATAGCGAGGGCCTGCTATTTTGAGTGACAGAATGAGGCGTATGTGGGTGGTAACAGGGGAAGGTGCTTGAAAACGGGGAGTGGAGATCCGAACGCAGGCGTGCTTAAAGGTCAAAACGGGCGTTTTATGGGTGTGCATATTTAAAACAGCAGCGTCATTGACCACGTCACTGGGTTATTTTATAGCCAGAACTGCTCGCAAATTTGTGGTAGCAAACACCAACCACAAGAATAGCGAGCAGTTCATACGCTGGTCGATGTACTCGATTAATCTAATAAATAGCGGACATGACGTATGGTGCGAGCGGCCAGGGGGCGTTTTTAACAAATAAACGAGCGTATGTTTTGCTCGCTCGTTTAGACTTAGAGGTGTGAACAGACTGCAATTTGCGAACGGATCATTTGAATAGCCACCCCTTGTTTTTAAACGAACGACCGCAAATAGCGAACGGCTCTGAATGAGGGCCATAATGCTTATAGCAAGCCGATTTCCAATGCCCCAGAGCCATGATCTGTGGAACCGACAAGCCAGCCGCAGCGGCAGAAGTAGCTGCGCCAATTCTAAATGAATGGGTACCGAAATCCCCTGGGGGGGGGGCAATGTGAAGCAAACAGCGTCCAAAAATGAAGTGGAACTGATATTTGGTAAGAGGCGAACCGTCAGCAGGAAGTAACCATGCGCCGCCAACTACAGGCCGCAATGCCATGTAAAGTTTTGCCAGATGTACTGGGTAAATGCGGTCATCTTTGCAAGCCGTTAGGGAGACCCAACGGCCCCGACCCAGTGATCAGTTTTAGAACGCCGTATTTTGCACAACACAGCCCCCTCCCCAATACTGACATCCGGACGGGACATGGGCGAAAACCGCTAATTTAGAAGAGGCAACTAGTTCTGAAATTCGGAAGGCACCATGAAACGCCATCGAAAATGCTAAACAGAAAAGATATGCCTCATAATGAGAAACCACAACCTCAGGCACCGCAGCTAGAAGCTTAAGCAATAGGGGAATATTGATCGGCCTTCTCTTATCAACTGGCTGAGGTGTGGCGTGAGCCCGTCCCTTAAGGGCCTTAATAACGGCAAAGCTCTTTGTAAGGTCTGGATACCCTTTAAGTCGCAAAAGGAATAAATGCCAGCCAGCATGCGCGAAACTGCCGCGCGGGACCGACCAGAGACATACATGCTCCAAACAAAAGAAAGCATAGAGCAATGCGTGCTCTTGCCTCTGCATCCACGGTGATGGAGATAGGTTTCCCATTCGGACCAAGCCTTCTAATAGGCCCACACATAGCCGGAGCAAGGGATTGCTCGGCTAAGCCATACATG
Source organism: Taudactylus pleione (assembly GCA_031769625.1). NCBI lineage: Eukaryota > Metazoa > Chordata > Amphibia > Anura > Myobatrachidae > Taudactylus > Taudactylus pleione. Next base: position 378,226 of record JAUIMM010000198.1, read on the forward strand.
CCGGCTCGATGACCTTGCAAACATAGTGAGAGCAAGGCTCACCAACTAAACAAACCACAGGAGCAAGCGACTAAACCTGTCCCACTGACAACGGGAGAGCGCATTAGCAATGTCCTTGTCCGAGCCCTGAATGTGAATTGCCCTGAACAAGACGTTAAATTGGAAGCAACGCAGCACTAACTGCGCGAGCAAGCGTAAGGCTGGCAAAGAAGAGGCGCGCTGCCCATTAACCGCATGTACAATGCCTAGGTTATCGCATCTAACAACGACACTCCTATCGCGCAACTCAGAAGCCCACAGTTCCAACGCCACCATAATGTGAAACAATACCAGGGGTAGCAGGTCTTTAATTAAACCCCTGGAAAACCATTCCGCTGGCCACGGGGCAGCGCACCATGACCTTCGGAGGTAACACCCAAATCCCGACAAGCCGGCTGCATCAGTGAACAACTGTAACTGATCACTGGGGATCGGAAGGGGCAGCCACAAGAGAACACCATTAAACAACGTCTAGAAAAGAGAGCCAAGTAGCCAAATCCCTTTTTATTTCCGCAGAGAGACGAATAAAATGGTGTGCCCCGTGAACACCCGCTGTGGCTCGCTGCAGCTTTCTGGAAAAACACCCTACCCATCATGAGAAATTGAGCGTACCAAGTAGAGATTGTGCTTGCCGCAGTGTCACCTTCCCGCAGCCAGGCAATCCTGGATGGCATGTTTTAATTTGAGAATTTTTTCAGCTGGAAGCCTGCAGCAGCCATCTGAGGTATCGATTTCTATACCCACATAGTTCAGCTGGGAGACAGAGCCCAATGTTTTCTCACTGGCAATCGGAACCCCAAAAGGAACAAAAAGGGGGGGGTGGCCTGAATGGCCTCTAACAAAAAACCCGCAACGCGGGAAATCAGCAGGGCCGACGCACACAAAATCATCCAGGTAATGGGCCAAACCGAGCCCCCTGGTACCAGCCTAGACCCGCCAATGCCGAAAGGTGCTAAACCTTTTGAAATAAGCACAGGACACGGAGCACCCCATAGGCAAGCACTTGCCTATGTAGTATCAGTCGTCCAAACAAAAAACCATGCACCCGAACGAGTTCGGGTGCAGGGGCAACAAGCGAAAAGCTGATTCAACATCCACCCTACCCATCAATGCGCTGGATCCGTGAGCCCGGACTAGCTCCAGCGCTTCATCAAAAGACTGATAAGACACCGAGCAAAGCTCCTGCGGAATGGCAACATTAACTGAACGGCCAGATGGGCAAGACAGATGCTGAACGAGCCTAAAAGAACCCGGCATCGTTTAGGGACCACGCCGACGGGGGACAATACCAAGACTGCTATTGGTGGCTCGAGAAAAGGACCAATGCTGCGACCGAGCCGCACCTCCTTAAGGACTTTGTCCCCCACGATGTGCGGCAGCTCTATTGCAGATCGACGGTTCTGTGGAGAACCGCAGGCACAACTGAAGCTATCGGCAAACGGAAACCAAACTTAAAACCGTCACTCAAAAACTGCGCTGCAACTGCGTCGGAGTACCACGCGAGCCATTTGGCCATGGCATCTGGTTTAACAGGGGAAACAGCTTTAACTGGCAGGCCCGGTGCCGGCAGGTTATCTGGGGGCTGGAGGAGCGCCAGGTTTCGAGCAGCAGGAAGCTGGGTGGGCATCGCCGCATTAGCTACAGAGGTGGCGAAAACAACACCGCTGACCAAACGAACACTGAGCAGAGTTAAATGCGAAGCACTTACCCTTACCGCTGCTGGACGGGCCCGCAGCCGGGGAAAATTTGGTCCCTGAGTGACAACGAGCCAGAACTCAACATCCTAACACCCAAAATCAATAATGGGGAGCCTGTCCTGCTAGCGACGAAATTCTACATCACAAACAAGCCATGTAACCCCACGGCCGGACCTCTGCATACTATGAATAAGGTGAAAATACTAAATGATATAGGGGTGTTCAGCGGGTGAGTTTCCAAATAGCGGGCCGAGAAGACAAGTATCCCCGCCTGTCAATTAGAATAAGTCGGGAAAGCTTCCAAACCAATACAGCCTTAGCGCTTAGCGGCTCGTAATTCTTTGCGCATGCTATATGTAAGGGAAAATACATCCACATAACATCCCTACCGTATTTTTGACTTTAACGCTAGGGCGGAGGCCCCTAAGCACCACAGTGTTAGCGCAACGCACAACCCCTGCATCAGCACTGTCAGCGGGCACTTTGTCATGACGTGGGGGGGTGGCGATTACGCCGAGGTCTACTCGAACGCCTGTTGACCTCAATCCTAGCAAACTTAGCAGCACGCTTGCGTGTCTTGCGAGCTGTCTGGGAGGGGCTAGTGTCACTGGAGTCGTCAGAGGTGGAATAACTTACGTCGCTAAACGTAGCATAAGAACTGGACGAACACTCACCAACCGTCTCAGCAGGGGGATCAGCGAGGCTCCCGGATCGACAAGCATCAGAAGTCGCCTCGTCGCCAGCATCCCATGAGGGATCGCCGGTATCTGCAAAAGAAAGAGAAAGGCCCTGCGGAGCCATGGCAGGTTGTGGAACCCCAATAGGAAGAGGCGTGCCAGCTGGACCCTCAACCGAGACCCCGTCAGTCGCAGCGTCTGCATCAGCGCAGCCTGTGACAAGGAGCTAGCCGTTGGGGAAGCCACTGTGATAAATGGCGCTGCTTGCGCATTAGGAGGAAGCAAAGCAGCAAACATGGGGGCCAATGTAGTTGCCATGTTGGCAAAAAACGCCCCATTATAGCAGCTGGGTCACAGGCAGGGGACGCAGCTGGTCATGTACAAGCATGGCTGAAGAAGCCACAGGGGCAGGAGGCCCAGGGACAGCTGCAGTAGTCATAACAAGGAGGGATGTAGCCCTCGGCAGCACTGCAGGGGTTACAATCAGGGGAGCACTAGGCCCTGCCCCCGCCTAGACCTAACATGGCTGAGCCAATCCCCTAAGATGGCGGCCGCTATCGCTGCCATTAGAGCCAGCGGGGCCCTCAACTCACCCGCCGCGAGGAGGCCAGGGCTTATTGTACACCTCCTGTGAGGTGTAAGCAGCACGGCGCCGGGAGCCACACGACACGTGACCCCCGGCGGGATGTGCCCCGCGACAACACCCATGAGAGCAGGGAGCGGCGCCCGGAGGAATAAGCTGCGGGGGTCAGCGATGCTGATGTTGCAGTAAGTGGTGGCAGGGAGCGGCGCCGGGAGTCGCGGGACACGCGACTTCAGGCGGGAACAGCCGGGGGGTGGTCAGCGATGCTGACATGCCCTTAGGGATCGGTTTATGGTCCGCCTGTCAGCCGCAGTATCAGGCAGGAAACGGGTGGGGGGATGTGCAAAGCGGTGCGGGCGGACCGTTGAGGCACATGGAGCTCAGGAATCAGGACCAAGTGAAGCAGAAAGGGTAAAGGGAGAGAGAGGGAGACAAGAAGAAGGTATAAAGAAAGATAAAGAAGATAAAGGGGGTGTTAAAGAAGATAGAAAGAGTAAAGAATCGTGGAGATTGGAAAAAGTTAGAGTGTGTATGTTTCACTGTGGGACACAGTACCTGAACAAATGATCCCATGAAAGAGGCCTCAAGCTTGTAAGCCTGGCCTTAAATAAGCTCTGTCCCTACTCCTCCCACTAAGGATTTCATAGGTTGGGACCAACACAATGATCACCACCCAGGCCAAAGCCCAGCCTCCTGGTTTAAGTCACTACTGGCACATTCGAGCCCTCCGTTATTCATATATATATATATATATATATATATATATATATATATATATATATATATATATACTGTAATGTATGGAAACCCCCCCATAAAAATCCTGCGTTTGCCCCTGCTGAAGCTGGAAAGGCTTTTGTCCTTACTGCCAGCATTAGGGACTGTACCGCTAATGCTATCTATAGATGGTGTAAGTGGTACAGTCACAAACAGCAGTGGTCGATGGTGGCCCAGAGCGCATGCGCACGACGGAGCCGGCTACGTCGTGCGCATGCGCGAGACCCGGATAGCGACGGGCAATCCGTTGCTCCGGGTCTCGCACCAAAGGGGGCGTGCTGTCGGAGTTGAGTGACAGCACGCCCCCTTTGGTGGGCGGGCCGGGGGGGTGGCTGCCCAGACGGAGGCGTTCCCATGAGAACGCCTACCGTCTGTGTGTGGCCCCACTGACATCACAAGTGATGTCAGTGGGAGAGCTTCCGGCTCTGTTTGAGCCGAAAGCTCTCTGGGGCTTGTGGCCACGACACCCTACCACAAGGGTCTCATAGCAAGCCCGACCATCATCCTGGCCGCTCGCAATCGCTGTGGGTGGCAACCCACAGCAATGCGAGCGGCCAGGAGGCCGCTCTATAAAAAAAAAAAAAAAGAGACGCCCTGATTCAGAGCGAGTGCTCTGTCAGAGCGTCCGGCTCTGAATCAGGGCCTCTATACCCTACAGTGGATCTTATTTAATAAAATGGTGCATTATGCTTAAATGTCATGTAACCCATAGCAACAAATCAAATATATGCTTTCATTATACTAGAAAAATGACGGCGATGCTCTAATCAGTTGCTCCGTGTTACAGCGTATTTCTCCACAATATTAAATAAGCCCCACTTTTCTTTTTTGGTTATTTACCAATGAAGATGGTTTTTCTGTGTCTGAAGATCCAAATCCTCCCTGTTAGCATTTATAACATATTTGTTACTCATCAGCAAAATGACAAACGTATATCTGCGCTGCTCTAACAGGATGTGGTGGAGGCAGAACATGTGGTCTGTACCGCTGCACTGGGTGAGGGTGTATTCCTAAGACAGTACTGTGCTGTGCATTGAAGCCCCCTCCTCCTTCTGACCCTCACATCCTGCTGTCATCAGGGCCACAAAGCAGACAGACAGCAACCTAGTCACAGAGGAGACGCCCTGCAAGATGGTAAGATTGCATCTCTTCTCTGGGGCTGAGTGCCTTATTACTTAGGAAAACCATTGTATTTGTGTAAGTCTGAGAACTGCCACAAACAGTCCCAGGGGTTAAGGATTTGCCCCTTTGGAACTTTCGTCCTGGGATGTGTAGCCCTGTTCTTCTAAAGACTGCTATGAATGAGCCCTGTCTTTTATGAGTAATACTGAGCACTGCTAAGAAAGAATCAATCTTATAATGAATCAGATATTCACATGCAAACCGGAGTTAAATGCATAGATAATATATGCTTTACCTCCTCACAGATGTTATTCCAATAGTATAATTCAATCATATATTGTTGAGTAAATGAAGCATTAAGAGCTATGTTGCAATTAAATCAGTCAAGAGGCATCAAATCACAAGTAAACTAGAGCGAAAGACGCCGTGAAGGAAATCCCAGGCACCTGAGGCAAAATTAGTATAAAATACAAAATACAAATGTATTCTTCAACCCTGTTCCTGATGTTGCACACGTCATAAAACTGGTGTAATGGCACAGACCAGGCTTAGGCAATCTGCTGTACAGCTGTTGAAATAAAAGTGCGCCCTGCCAGTCTGAGGCTCTCTCTAATTCAGACATAAATAAGGGAATTTTCACCTATTTTTTAAAACAACTGCTCATGGATTTCTGTAGCAAAGACAAGTATATTTTGAATGGATGACTTGCACCTCACGATGCCCACCAGTATGTTTTGGGGGCACAAACTTTAAGAATACAGGGGAAAAGTTGGAGATTGTGCATCCACGGAGGTGTTATTCATTTTGGGCGTTGTTCAGGGATGTACACACGATTTTTAGGTACATCTCCGATGTTCTTAGATCTGCGCATTCGCAGAAGACGCACCATGAATGTGCAGATCTGGGATAGCGATGTCACTCGCAGTGCCACAAACACTGCGGCATACTTGCCTACCCTCCCGGCTGGGAGCCTCCCGAAAATCGGGTGCCGCTCCCGCCCCCCGTAAAGGCAGGCAAGCCTCCCGGCCCCAGAGAGCCAGCTGTATAAACCCCTGGCAGCGGGGGGGTGGGCGGTGACGCGATTCCCGCTGAATCGCATCATCGTAGCCCCGCCCCATGCTTCACAATGCCATTAATCTCGGCATTGTGAAGAGACGTCATGTTCCATGCCTCGCCCCATTTTTGGCGCGACACGCCCCAGCACTGAGGTATGAGTGACATGTGGCTGGCGTTTATGGGCGACGTCAGGAAGCGCTTCTGTGCCGAAACCGGTGGCTACGTCCTTAGATGCAGCTTCACTGACCACGGCTGTGTGATTTAACCGGACATCCAGAGTGACCTGAGTGTAATTCATGTGTCCCAAATTAAAGGGATGAAATGGCAAGCCTAGGTTACTCACATGTCTGATGGTCATGCCCATGATACTGTTGTTTTTTTTTTTTTTTATCAAATTGCTGAAAGACCTTAAACTTGTACCAGTACCACTGTAGTAGATGATGGAACTCAGGGGGTCATTCAGACCCGTTCGCGAGCGCAGGACGCTCGCAAGCGGGTCGATGTTGCCCCACTGCGGATGGAGCTCCGTCGTGCGCATGCGCGAGACCCGGATAGTGATGGGCTCTCCGTCGCTCCGGGTCTCGCACCAAAGGGGGCGTGCTGTCGCACCAAAGATGGGCGTGCCGGGGGCGCGGCTGCCAGACGGAGGCGTTCCCATGGGAACGCCTACCGTCTGAAGCCGGCCCCACTGTCATCACTAGTGATGTCAATGGGAGTGATTTTGGCTCTGATATGCAGTGTAGCAGTGGCCAATGTGGTTAACCAGTGACTTGACATGTACAGTAGATCACGTGGTCCAGGTAGTGCTGTAGAGCGAAGACCTTGTCTACTTGCAGATTATATTCATTGGCCTACCACTGTGATTTCCAACCTCGGTCCTCAAGGCACACTAACAGTCCTGGTTTTAGTGATATCCATGATTGTGGCAGTTATTGCCTTACAGCACTGAGGTCGTGGGTTCGATTCCCACCACAGCCCTAATTGTGCAGAGTTTGTATATTCTCCCTGTGCTTGCGTGGATTTCCTCCGGGTACTCCGGTTTCCTCCCACTTAATTGGCTCCCAACAAAAAAATTAACCCTAGTGTGTATGTGTGTGAGCATGTGATAGGGAACATAGATTGTAAACTCCACTGGGGCAGGGACTGATGTGAATGGCCAACTATTCTCTGTAAAGCGCTGCGGAATATGTGTGCGCTGTATAAATAACTGGTAATAAATAAAAATTATTGTGCACAGATGGTTAAATCAAAATAACTGAGGTACTAATTAAGTCACTTGTGCTCAAGTATGGCTATCCCTAAAACCTGGACTTAGTGTGCCTTGAGGACCGTGGTTGGGAAACCCTGGCCTACCAGGTCCTCAAACAGCCCTAAATTAAACTGCATGCATTCTCAACGCACATTGCTGCTACTTATCCACATAAGTAACAATTTGGGTCATAAAAGACAGTCAAAAAGCTACCAGAATAGCCTTTATAGGGAATGGGATTATCTGAGTAGGAATGACTGTGGTGAGTAATGACTCTCCCACCCTTCTTTTTATCCCAGTCAGACTCACTGGTGGTTTGTGACGTGGACCCTGAGCTTAAGGACAAGTTGAGGAAATTTCGCTTTAGGAAGGAGACCAATAACGCTGCTATTCTGAGTGAGTGACCTCTTGTGCATTGACACAGAGTGAGAACAGAACACCCGTGATGGGACATAGCGTGTGGCAAGGGCAGGTGTGCAGAATGTGTGCATCCCGCTATCTCTCCGTCCCTCATACTCGCCATTCTTCTTTGTTTCATAGTGAAGATAGACAAGGAGAAGCAGTTGGTGATCTTGGAGCAGGAGTTTGAGGTGGGTGCCGTCTGTCTGTCCACGAATGTGTGTCCCCCCCAGAGATAATCTGCCGTGGCTGCTTCATCTGTCCAGAAGATGGCATCCACTGGGCGATAATACACCCGATTCTGAGTCGCATCCATCGCCGTAGCAAAAATAGGCATCGTTGCGTTTTTCTGAGCGATTCTGAGTCTCGGTCACTTCTCTCATAAAATGGGAGTTGCTGGGTGTCAATCTTGGAGGACGCACGGTAGAGAAACATCTCTGGGGGTGTTGTGGGCCTGTAGCCAGAGTTGAGCCCTATTCATGCATATACCGAGGGGTTTTTATTATACGCCTATTTCAGGGGGATTTCTTGCACCCAGCATAGTAGCTATATACTAGCGATAACAGCTGCGTCTGTGTAAATCAGTGGGGAGGCGCAATGCTTAAGCACACAGACATGCGTATACATTAGCATTTCCAGTGCGGCTAATGGAGCTGTGGGCGTCTCAGGACCCGGCCTTCTGTCTCTTCGCAAAGTATATATTAAAAAACTAAAATTAACTGTAGTTGCAAATTTGTCTTTCAGGATATTTCCCCTGATGAGCTACAGAACGAGCTCCCGGAACGTCAGCCTAGATATCCTTACTAGTTACGCTGGTCTACCTTACTGTGTAGGAGCTCAGTACAAGTAATAGTCGCTACGAGAAGCCACACAGCTCAGTAATGTCTTGATTCCAGTAACCAAGTGAAGATATCAGTAGGCCGCGGCAATTAGCAGTTGGTGTGTCTCCATGCTATTTCATAACATGAGGGGTAGCCTGTAACTGCAGCTGTTTTATGGTTGGGGGATGTGTTCATCTGCCATACGGCTTATTCTTTCTTCACCCAATACATGTTAGCAGTCATCAAGGGGCCTATTTATCAATAGGGTTTGGTACGAGATGTCTGCGCACATAATGCCTGCGGTCGGGAATCCCGACGCTGGAGTTCAGACGATTTAAATGTTGACGCCTGTAGTGTAGGTGAGTAATTTAACCCTTTCCCTAACCCAGAGGTTCCCATACTCGATCTGCAAGGCACCCTAACAGTCCAGGTTTTAAGTATATCCATGCTTGACCACAGGTGACTTAATTAGTACCTCAGTCAATTTGATTTAACCACCTGTACTCAACCATGGATATCTCTAAAACCTGAACTTTTGGGGTGCCTTGAGGACTGCGTTTGGGAACCTCTGTCCTAACCATTCCCCTAATTCATCTTTCCCACAGCTTAACCCTAACCTTCCCCTCCAGCAGCCTTATGGTGCCCACACACAGAGCGATATTTTACACGATCTGGCCGATTCCGACGCACTGGAATGACAGATCATGTAAAATATGGCCAGATCGTGAGAAAATCGTGAGTCCCCACTCACGTTTACGATGCGATGCGTGTCCCTGCTGGTCGTACATCACATCTTCAGATGTGCCGTGCAGTAGGGCAGATCTGACAATCTAGGACACGATGCACTGTGAAAGTCTGGATTGCTGGAGAGATCGTATGAAGATTGGACACCAAATTGTGTGCAGATCGTGTGCAGAGCTGCCGGGGAGAGTTTCAAGGGAAATCGTACACAAATCGTACACATCGGCTGATCGTGTGCAGATCGCCATGTTTGTGGCCACCTAAACTCTAACCCTCCCCACAGCCTACCCTTAACCCTCCCCTCCCACAGACTAACCTCACCCTCCCCTCCCCTCCCACAGACTAACCTCACCCTGCCCTCTCCTCCCACAGACTTACCTCACCCTCCCGTATCCTCCCACAGCCTAACCCTCCCCTCCCACAGTTACACCCTCCCTTCCCACAGACTAACCCTCCCCCTTCCCCTAATGCCTAACCCCTAACCCTAAATATAACCCTAACCCTAGTACTTGCTGTCGGGATTGCATCAGGGTGGAATCTCGAGCTGGGATTCTGACCCCTGTCAGGATTCCAGCTCCAGGATTGTGGGCGCTGGCATTCCATGCTCCGGGATGCCAACTACATCCCTATCAAGATTATCTGTCCCTTGAAACAGCAGTTTCCACATGATTTAAGGGGTTGGGTATGAAATCCCAGGTGTCGGGATGCCGCTGGTCAGAATACCTACAGCGTCATCCCGACAGCCAGAATCCAGACACCCATAGGAACCCACGTAATTATTTTCCTATCCCTACTCTAACCCTCCCTCCCCGATGTCTAACCCTAACCTACCCCCCTAGTGCCTAAGCCAACCTCCCCCTTCCAGTACCCTAAACCTAAGACCCCCTCCCTGGTTCCTAACCATAACCTCCCCCCTAGTGCCTAAGCCAACCTCCCCCTTCCAGAGAAACCTGAGACCCCCTCCCCAGTGCCTAAACCCCTCCCACCTAGTGCCTAAACCTAACTTCCCCCCTAGTGCCTAAACCAACCTCCCCCTACCCGCACCCTAATCCTAACACTCCCTCCCCGCTACCTAACCCTAACCTCCCCCTAACACTCTGATACTTACATTCGGGATGCCGGCGGTCGAGATACTGGTGCTGGGATACCGACCTGTCATGATTTCGGCGCCGGTATACAGACCGTCGGCATCCAGCATGCCGGGATGCCGACTACAACCCAATTTAAGTGTCCCTGAAATTCACCTAAGATATCGCCTGCATTCAGCTAAGTGACACAGTATAATTACCTGACGTCCTTATTATCTGCAATCGGGGTGGCGGTCTGGAGTAATTTACCAAGCTTCTGAAATGCTTAGCTTTCTAGTGTGTGCAATATTAGCTGACACCATAGATAGCACTAGCTGCTGTAGCCCGTAGGCTTCCATTCACTTTTCCGTGGAGTATGCACATGCCCTGTATAATAATTACACACTTATCACTCTGTAATAAGTAAGCGGTAAAGGAGGTTTTAGTGGTGGAAAGTAATCTTTGGGGCAGCCTCTTATAGTATGGACTGTCCCAGCATGATTTTGATGATAAATTGCCCTGTTAATCAATCTGTTATAAATGGAAAAGATGTGGGAATGCCTAGTATAACAGAGGGTTAATACACAGAGTGTAATATTAAAAGGTACTCATTAACATACGAGAACAATATCGTATTCAATATATAGACGGGCAAGTGTCCAAAAATAACCACCTCACACCTGTAACCCCAGTCAAGGTGAGGATCCCATAACAGAAGGGCGCCTTCTCAGGTGGCTATGGCGGTGTGTCAGCTGCTGCCGGCTAAAATGGAAGCTCCTTTCCTGGCGTCCCCAGTCTGCATACCTCTTGCAGACGGTGCCGCAACACACAGAGGAATTTCATCTTTAATATCCTAAAGAAAAAGTTACCGTTATCCTATGATTAAAGAATAGTGAATTTGTGGATAGCTACAATTCTCTACTTGTAGGGATACTTTGTAAACTTATTTGTCCTACTTATTTTACTATGGGGCCCATTTATCAATAAATATTTGCAGCTTATTACCTAAAAACACCCATTTTCTGGGGGTAACCGCAAATATTTAGTATCCCCTGAATATATGACAGAGGGACCGCAGCAGAAATCTCTGATACCTGCTGTGATCCCACCATTCCTACTGGCAGCTGCAACCATCCTAGGTTTCTATGGGGGTGTGATGCTGCCATATTTCCCAACTTCCAGAATGCAATGCATTCCGGAGATTGGCTAACGCCAGCTGAAGACGGCGGTAGCCTGCTGTAGGCTATGGGCTACGCATCGCATAAACTACCGGGAGAGGGTTCCATAGGTATCCTCCCTCGGTAATGGGCATGACCGGGCATGTGCTGGAGTCTCGGCACAGGAGTGAAGAGACCGCAGATGCGGTAGCTTCACTCCCAACACATCACAAGGACCGTTCCTGCGAGTGCTTTTTGTTATATCCGGGCGAAATTATCACATCCTGCAGTGCGATCATGGGAGCTAATATCGCGCCCAGATTACACTGTAAATGCGATCATTAATAAATGGGACCCTATTAGAGATGTGCGGTTCGGTTCTCCAGAAATCCGAATCCACACCCGAATTTCGTGAATCCGGGTAAATCCGATTCTCGGTTCTAATCTCCTGAGGAGATCCGGGTAATTCTAGGTCCCGGTTCTGATCTTTTTGCGGTTTGGAATTCGGATTTTAAATTTCGGGTTTTGGACTGCATAAATTACATGATTTTAGCTGTTTTTAAAACTTTTTATCTACTTTTTATTTAAAAACTCCAGATCCAAAACCAAAACACTTGAGGGTGGTTTGCAAAACCAAATCCAGATCCAAAACGTCTAAGGTGATACAGATCCAAAACCAAAACCCAGGGGTCGGCGCACATCCCTAGACCCTATATAACCACTGAATTAACAAACCCTACAGGTGTAACCAATATATTTGGACACTTGCCAGTCTGTATATTGAATACAATATTGGTCTTGACCAGTAGCAAATTACCTCCTAGCTGCAGTCCTCTTTTTACGATTATTTACCTATGTGTTATATATGTAATTTGTTAATATCTACCTTCTTAATATTACATTTTGTCCATTTACTTCTGACTCTGCGCTGGATTCAGAGTTCCGCGCTATTACACAGCCCTGCAACTAGCTGTATTATAATTTTCTAACGCTGTAGGAGGCGTCTTGTGTTAATATTTGCCACCTACCGGTTTCTGTGATCCGCTGCTGTGATCCTCCGCTCAGGACATCTGAGTAACCTTCAGGTGCAGATCTTTAAACATTGGAGTTGTACGTAAACCATTGAGTTTGTGCACAACTCTGAATCGGGTCCTCTATGTACTGATCCACTGTGCACATTTATTTCCCCTTTAGTTAATATTGGAAAACACTGCACATAGCAGCAATAACATATGTTAACTAATAGGGAAAAATTGTGAGCGTAATAAATAGGCCCCATGTTTATGCTTCCCTGAAATGCTGCTGCTGTAGATGGCCGCCCTTGTCCTCATAGTGCTGGCCCTGGACTTGTTCTTTTGTGTGGTTTATGTAGGACTAACACAAACACTTAAGTACCATTTAAACATGCAGCTAATTTTTTCCAAACTATCCTAAGAATATTTAATTAGGGGGTTTCTCCCAGCAACAACATTCAGTAGGTCGACATTCGTTAGTCTGGATGTTGACAGTCATTATGTCAACATGGTCAATTCGTTGACCACCACTATGTCAACATTCATTTAGGTCAACGTGGTTAAAAAGAAAATGTTGACATGTTAAAAAATGACGACATTTAACATGTTGACACCAAAATGTCAACGTGTTTTTTCTGCTTATTTTAGCCTAATCCTAAACTAACCACTAACCCCAAACCCTAATCCTAAATCTAACACTAACCCCTAAACCTAACCCTAAATCTAACCCTAATCCTAAATCTAACCCCTAACCCTAATCCTAAATCTAACCCTAAACCTAACCCTAAAGCTAACCCTAACTCCTAACCCTAATCCTAACCCTAAATCTAACCTGTAACCCTAATCCTAAATCTAACACTAACCCCTAAATCTAACCCTAACCCCTAATCCTAAATCTAACCCCTAAACCTAACCCTAAATCTAACCCTAAACCTAACCCTAAATCTAACCCTAACTCCTAACCCTAATCCTAAATCTTACACTAATCCTAACCCTAAATCTAACCCGTAACCCTAATCCTAAATCTAACACTAACCCCTAAATCTAACCCTAACCCCTAACCCTAAATCTAACCCTAACCCCTAATCCTAAATCTAACCCCTAAACCTAACCCTAAATCTAACCCTAATCCTAAATCTAACACTAACCCCTAATCCTAGCCCTAAATCTAACCCTAACCCCTAAAACTAACCCTAATCCTTAAAAAAATATGTCAACATTTTGAATGTGTCGTCCTTTTAACCCTGTCGACCTATATGCAAATCAACATGTTGGTTGTCGACATTCTGACTGTTGACATTCAGAAACTGTCGCTATTGTTGTGTCAACCATTTGAATGTTGACGACCGGATATCGGTTATTTATCAACTATCCATAGATTGTAAGCGTGCAAGCATTGTCTATTTACCTCATTGCCTGTCATTCACCAGTCTTGTTTTTTACTTTTTTATTCACAATTTTAAAGCGCGACAGAATATGTTTACTCTACAAAAATAAATAATAATAAAAATAAATAAATCACATATTGCGGGATTGTGGCCCAATACTTGTTCTGTTAATGCTATTTTAGGATATTAATTAATGGAAGAGAGCAACGAAAAAAATATATATTTTCATGGCAGGTAACTAGTGAATAAAACATAGACTGAAACCTCGTATACACTGGACGATGTGTGTATCGAGCGATGTCGGATGCGGCGGGCCCGGCGGGGGTGCCGGCATCAGCAAGTGCGTACACACTTGCCGTTGCCGGCAACGACGAACCACTGCGGGGTGGTGAAGCGTGGCCATGCTGTATTCGGCAACATGGCATTGCTAACGATATCCCCAGATTGAGCTGCATGTATAGACGACTGGGGATATCGTTAACGACCAGCGGAAGCGCACATCGTTCGGCGTTAAGTGCATACACACTGGATGATTTGAACAATATATCTTTCAAAGATATCGTTATCGTTCAAATTGTTAATAAATATCGTCTAGTGTGTATGCGGCTTAACTCATATAAGAATTATATTGCTGCTGTATATCTTTATATCAAAAAGTTTTTGTTTAAAAAAATATATATTCTATTTACTCTTTACTCAACCATGAAACTGGATGATAAACTGGGTTTCTGTTAAGGGTATATTTACTAAAGTGAGAGTTTTTAGAAGTGTAGATGTTGCCCGTAGTAACCAATCAGATTTTAGCTATATCTTCTAGAAGATGCTAGTTAAACCTTCCAGAAGATAATAGCTAGAATCTGATTGGTTGCTATGGGCAACATCTCCACTTCTAAAAACTCTCACTTTAGTAAATATACCCCTATAGTCTCTTTATTACTACACTTTTTTTTCTGCTGTATTTTTTGTTTAGTTTGTTGACATTGTGTAGTGTGTGGGGTTTAACTAGCCTGTTTAGGGGCAAATCCCAGAGCCTGCGTGACTACATGTACTCTGAAGACCTGACCATGCCTTACCTTATGTACTCTATTCTCATCCAGAATGATTCCCTATCCACCCGCAGCTGAAGTGCGATGTTCATGGCAGCCCGGTTTCCATTACATCAACAGAAAACCATTTAGAATTTGTTCTCTCCAGCGAGTGAACTGGGGAGAGATAAAGCAGATGTGCAGGGAGTAAACAGGAGAGCACATAGGTCCGGAATGTGTATGTACTTTTATACATGTGTGCACACGTGTGTGTCACTGTGTGTATGCATTTGTTTATGTGTAAAGAATATGAGTTCTATAGGGAGGGAGCAGCCAGGATGTTACTCCTTTTCAGAGCAGTTGCTGTCTGGAAAAATAAGAAAATAAGACAATTTGTTAAAAGTAACAATTTTATCCTTTTTTCTTATCCCCTAATTGGTTCTAATTAACCTTGGGTAGCCTTGTCTAACTTTCTACATTTATTGTATATGTCCTACTTATGCAATAGTTTATTCCCTCCCCAGGGCCGGCTCCAGGGGTCGTAGCACCCTGTGCCGGCCCCCTCCAGTGCACCCTCTCTTCGCGCGCAGCTTTGCCGCACGCGGCCGAAAATGGGGGCGTGGCCTAATTACCATAGGCCATGCCCCTACGCAACGTTATTAGGAGGCGTGTCTGTTTCCAAATAACATCAGGCTGTGGGGAGCCTCACTAGCTTGGCTTCCCCCAGCCCTCTCCCGTCACTGAATAGATGCCGCGGCAGTGGGGGGTCCCCAACCTCCTGATTTAACCACCCGCGGGCCACTTCGGCCAACAGGTGGAACAGCGGGACAGTAATGTCCCGCTGAAATCGGGATGTTGGGGAGGGGTGCGCCCTCTATGGGTGGCGCCCCAGTGCAACCGCTCAGGTCGAACACCGCAGAGCCCCAGATACTGCTCTGCCTGTACAGCCTTATTTTAGTGAGGGTCTATGGTTCAGTCAAAAACCGAGGCTGTGTGGCACAGTGAAGGGTGTTGTTTGTAGGAGAAACAATCATAGGGGTCTATTTATCAAGCATTGAAAAGTGTGGAGAAGTGAACCAGTGGAGAAGTTGCCCATAGCAACCAATCAGCTTTCAAGTAGCATTTATCAAGTACAGTCTATAAAATAATAGGTAGGACCTATGGGCAACTTCTCCACTGCTCCACTTCTCCACACTTTTCACTGCTTGATAAATAGACCCCATAATCTGCAATAACTAATATTGTGGTTCCTGATTGGTCCAGTTGCTCACCCAATGCGGTAATATCCTCCATGTTGCATGCAGCTATAATATATTACATTTTAGATAGAAGAGACAACATGGTTTCTTTAATAATATGATGCACCTAATAATGATGATACCAATATTTCTGTGAATTACAACTCTGGTGCCATATTGAATTTTATATTTATGACCAATATAAGTTTTGCAGCTGTAGATGTGTCTTCTGTTCACTGATTTCCTTGACACGTTACCACATTCCTAGTGTACAGCTATAGGTACCTGCATGATGATGGCCGAATCTCCTACCCGCTCTGTATGATATTCTCCAGCCCAGTAGGTGAGTGACCATCGCAGATGTGAGCAGCCAGGCAGTAGGGGACAGAGGACCTTATTCAGAGGCGGCCGTACGGTCTACGACCGCACGGTCGCCTCAATGTTTTGCCAGTGCGCATGCGCTCGAGGGAGCCGGCTCCCTCGTGCGCATGCGTGAGACCCGCTACGACCGACAGTGCCGGTCGTAGCGGGTCTCTTTCCAAAGGGGGCGAGCTGTCGATGTTGATTGACAGCTCGCCCCGTTTGGAAGGCGGGCCGGGGGGATGGCAGCCCAAACGGAGGCGTTCCCATGGGAACGCCTGCCGTTTGGGGGAGGCCCCACTGACATCACTAGTGATGTCAGTGGATGTCAGTGGAGAGCTTCCGGCTCTGACAGAGCCAGAAGCTCTCCGGGGCTTACGACAAGTGAGACCCTACCCTAGGGTCTCTGACCATCGCGACCATCACCCGAGCGGTCATTAGAGCTGTGGGTGTTAACCCACAGCCTAATGACCGCAACAGAGGCGGGCGGTCAGGATGCAAGTGGTCGCCCAGTTTCTGAGCGACCGCTTGCATCCTCCGACCGCCTCTGGATGAGGCCCAGAGCATGTGGTGAATACATGCTGTTCACATATGCTCAGCATTTATTCCTAGGAGAGAGGGACTCCGGGGCATGTCCGGGGCACTGTGTAGTAGGTGACTGATAACATAAAAAAGTCATTTTATTCCGTTTACAGTGCAAGAATAAATTAAATAAGTTCTAATGGTGTCTTTGAAAATGAGAAAGGGGTAATTTTTTCAGCCCGTGGGCAGTCATGATGGCATGCAGGCAGGCAGGGCCGGACTGGTCATCTGGCAGTTCTGGCAAATGCCAGAAGGGCCGATGGACAGGTCCAGCGTGCAAGAGCCCTGACTGACTGACAACAAGAGCTGCCTCTGGGTGCTTGGGGGCGGAGTTTTTCTATGACGCGGCTGCGTCGTGACGTCATGTCATACAGTCGTGGACTGGCACGAGTAGCCGCCGTTGTATTTTATCAGGCGCATGCGTTGTTACGGCTCTCCCGTTGATCGGCCAATATATCTGCTGCCCGTCGGCCAGTGTGTACCCGTGATATGTCGGTGAACGTCGGCGTTCACAGACATATCGCATTGGCTGTGCTGCACAGCCGATAGACAGATATGTTTGCAGACATATCTGTTCATCGGCAAGTGTGTACGGGTGGTCTGCAGACATATCTGTCCATCGGCAAGTGTCTACGGGTGGTCTGCAGACCGCCCGTACACACACAGCGGCAGCCGCGATTAGGGGGACGGGACCCGCCCCCGACTCGCCCCCCGTGCGCCGGGTCCCGCGGGCACAAGCAGGTGATGGCCGTTCAGTGTGTATGAACGACCATCATCTGCAGATCTCTGTCAGGTGTGTACCCACCTATAGGCTGGCAACTAAAAAGCAATAATTGAAGAAAGATGTATAAGATAATGTTAGCCTGCATTCCTCCCTGAACACCCCAGGCCATGCTGGCAAGGTATCAGTCTGAGGTTGCATTAGGCATAAATTTTGTGCCATGTTAAGTGCCCTGGGTGCCCATTTATCAATGATCACTTTTGCAGCGTGATCAGGGCATACCAGTAACGCCCATGATCGCATTTCAAAATACGATCCTATCGGCTGGATGTATCATCCGGGACATGTAGGGACACAGGCTCCGAAAGGAGCCCACCCATGCGATATTTCCGGAGAGCTGCCGGCCAGTGCAGGGGGTGCTGCGCATGCACGGTCCCGTGGACTGCACATGCAACATCCGCCATAGCCCATAGGCTACAGCGGCTAATGCCATCTTCAGTTGGCGTTAGCTCCGGGGGCCAATATCTGGAATGCATCGCATTCCGGATATTGGTGAATTTGACAGCATCGTACCCCCCGTAGAAACCTATGGGGGAGGCGGCTGCCAGCGGTAATGGAGGGATCACAGCAGGTATTGGAGATACCTGCTGCCGTCCCTCCTTAATACATACGGGGGATACTTAATATTTGAGGCGTAACTACCATACTTCGAAGGGATGCAGCTGCTATGGGGCCCAGAGCTTAGCGGGGCCCAACTTTCTTCAAAGTTAAATGTTGTACATACATTTTTCACCATTGAGTAGTACATAGGGGCCCTTACGAACTTTTGCTATGGGGCCTTCAAATACCTAGTTACACCCCTGAATGTACCCCTTATCAAAAAAGACAATGGTGCTTGGGTGTTAGTGAAAAGAGTTTTGTGATAATTCTAATTTAAACTGTCACTGACACTGCTTGGCGGGGGGAAGCCAGGGCCGCAACTAGGGGGGTGGGGGGTGGCTAAGGGGGCGCGTGACCCGGGTGCTGGACTTGAGGGGGCGCCGGGGAGAGGCTGCAGGGAGGCTGGGTTTCTGCTCTTGTGGGTTTGGAGCCACATCCCAGCCATGAGAGGCACAGAGACACTGTCAGTCTTGTGGTGTGGGTCGCAAGCCAATCAGTGCTCGCGGACCGGCAGCCAATCAGCAGAGGCTGCCGGACTGTGAGCTCCAATTGGTTCGCGAGCGGCGCCACATTACAATGACGCCAGTACTGACAGTTCCCCAGCTTGTGGCAGCCCTGTCCTGCACCACCCCGAGCTCACCCACCGCACGGCCCTGGCAGGTAAGAGAAGGAAGATGGGTCCTTACTGTGGCTTAATGTAAAAGAGGCATTACTGTGGCATAATGTGTTGTAAGGGGCATTCCTGTGGCAGAATGTGTTGTAAGGGGCATTACTGTGTTGCAAAATGTGTTGTAAGGGACATTACTCTGGCATAATGTGTTATAAGAGACATTAATGTGTGGCATAAGGTGTTATAGGGGGCATTAATGTGTCACAAGACCACACACCCTTTTCGTCCTCTATGTTGTATTTTTCTTTTAGGGGTCGCCAAATGATGGCCTTGCCCCGGGTGACAAAAATCCTGGGGAAGCGTGTGTGGTAAAAACACACAGTGCTCAGTGTGCCTCATCTACCAAAGTCAGACACTTAACACTTGAACTATTTGCTCCTGTGTAGCAATCTTAGTAATTCTAGCTATGTGTCAACTGGTTGTAATTGTTAGCTTAGATTGCTACAGTTAAGAAGATCTATGTAGAGTACATTTAGTTAGAATTCAAGTTCCCTGCATGGCATGCTAAGCATTGTGTATTTCAAATACAGTGTGTGCAGGTGGGGGGGGGGGGTTAAAGTTGTAATTGAAAAGCTACACATCATACATGCCTACCCTCCCGGTTTTCGCGGGAGGCTCCCGATTTTACGGGTAACCCCCCGCACCCCCGGAAGGGTAGGCATTTCTCACGCTTTCTGCCCACTTCCTACTGAAGTGGGCAGAATGAGAATACCCGCGGCGATTGCGGGTCTCCGTGCAGGGGGCGAGGCTTAAAACGTGATTCTACAAGAATCACGTCATTTGGCCCCACCCCCTATGCAAATTCTAGCCAATCGCTGCAATTTTACCGTGAGGGGCGGGGCTTAATGACGTGAATCATCAGGCTCCGCCCCCCATTGCCTCCCTCCTGCTTCTCTTACCCGGGCTTCTCCCGGGAAGAGATCTTCAAAGGTAGGCAACTCTACTACACATATGTTACACTATTACTGATAGCTCATAAGTTATGTGTCTGATTATACATTCCTCCCAACTGACACGATTTTGGCTGTACCCCCATCCCAACCGTGGGCCGCTCTCAGAGCATGTGGTGAATACATGCTGTTCACATGTGCTCAGCATTTATTCCTAGGAGAGAGGGACTCCGGGGCATGCCCCAACGTGACAAAAACTCAGACATGGCTCGCATTTCCTGCAGGGCCACGCCCCTTAGCTGTGAGACCACGCCTACTAATTTTGGCGGCGAACAGGAGTGTTCACCCTTTTGCTACACCAAAGTTGGGAGGTATGGATTATGGTAAAGGAGGTTTGGTGTTTAGATCCCTTACTTGGAGTGTTGTGTATTTGAATATAGTGGGATTAAGAAAAGTGATGGTTATCTTTACCATGGTGCAAATGGCATATGTGGTCTAGAGTTTGAATACACTGCACGATGAGCGTGATGTGTGTATTTTTCATACAGAGAATGATGTACACTTGTATGTTCTAATATTACTTATATTAGTAAGAGCATAGACTAAGAAGGAGGAGGAGTCAGGAATAGTAAGGGGAGGAGTCTATGCCAGGAGCCATATGCTGACGCTGAGGTGGGCCTCTGTGGGTTAACTGTCAGGACCTATTTTTAGTCCCAGTCCAGCCCTGCGGGCAGGCATCGGGTTGACATTTACTATGTCGATATGCATAAGGTCGACACCAGAATGTTGAATGATATGTTCTGACATAGTTAAAATACTGACATCTAACATATCTGCAAAATGTTGTCATGCTTACAGTGTCATGCCGACAGAGTCAAAATGTTCACAATAGAAATGATAGGGTTTGCATTAGGGGCCTGATACAGAACCGCTCGCTAGACTGCGTTTGCATGTAGCCTGCCGATGTTTGCAATCTGCGCATGCTTGCGCGAACCAGTCCATGCGATCGCGAAGGGGTGGGCAACCTTTTTTCTGCCGAGGGCCATTTTGATACATATAACATTAATCGCGGGCCCAGTGCAGGCCACGCCCCCTTCGCGTGACATCACATGGGAGTGGGGCCACAATTACCGGTGATTACTGCAATGCCTGGAGCATACTGAGGATGCTCCAGGGAGATGTAAGGGCAGCGGTATGACTGTCTGAAGCGTCTTAAGGACGCTCCAGGTGGCACTGCTGCATAGATTCTGGCTGTAGGGTGCCATTCTAGGCACCCTGCTAGCCGGATGAGGCTAGCAAAAAAAAAGCTCAGAGGGCCAGACCAAATGATTCCGTGGGCCTTATACGGCCCCCGGGCCTGAGGTTCCCCATCCACAGACGCCCCGCTAGAATGAGTGACAGGACGGGCCGTTTGTCGGTGGTGACAGGGGGTGGTCGATGGAAACGGGGGTGTGGTGGTGCGAACGCAGGCGTGTCTGTGCATCTGAATGCTGTTTCAGGGGCGTGCATAATTAAGACGCAGCATCAGAATACACGTCACATGGCTGAATTACACACAGCAGCACTCGCAGTGCTTGCGGTAGGGTATGGACAGCCACAAGTGCTGCCTATGGGTCCGATGTTACTCAATGTTACCGATTGTTTAATTCACTTCCTGGTAATGACGTGTGGGCGTTTTGTGATAGGCTGGTGGGCGTCTAAATACATACCGTGATCACACGGCAAGACATAGTGGGCGTGCTACTGTCTTGCTAGCGATCGCGGGATTTGCATACTTTGGCAGCTGACGGCTGCGTGCGAACGCATCCTAGAGACCAAGTCTGAATCAGGCCCTAGGTTTAGAGTTAGTGCTCATCAGTGTCGACATTCTGCAAGTAGACCATGTTCATGTCGACATACTAAACATGTCCACCCTGTCGACATAATGAATGTTGACGCATTGACTGTTGACAAGATATCCCAAACCCGCCATTTTGAGATTGGTTATAGTAGGCAGAACTGTATGGATTACACTCAGAACATCTTTAACAATGAAAGTGATGTATGACCATTCTCGGTGTATGGTAGATGTGCATCTTGAGGTGAGGGCTAGGGCCCAGCTACTGGCAGACAGAGGCCCCAGACTAGGCCGAGTTATGTTTCATCATCTGATTTTGATTATTATTATTACTATTATCCTTTATTTATATGGCGCCACAAGGGTTCCGCAGCGCCTCACAAACTACATAAACACATGAGCAAACAAGAAAGCAGCAACTTACAGTATAAAACAATGCAGGACAAGGACATAGTTTATATACATTGCTGCAATAGTGTTCATAACGTTCCAAAGCAGCAGGGTGTCAGCTACCAAGTGTTAGGTGCCCTTGTGGGGAGTTTGGAGTAGATGATCGTATGAGTAAGAGAAGGAGAAGCACGTGAGGGAAGAGTCGGTGAGTTTAGTAATATAGTAGATGTCAGTGAGTTTAGTAAACCAGAGGATAACTGCGCAAATGCTGATAAAATACTCAAGGCTACACTACCCCTCTGCCATTGGTATAAGTAGGGTCTTCGGAGCCTACGGTAAAACGAAGAACAGCGCCCCCCCTACACATAATAAACTATATTTGGATGCCGAAGTGGCCACATAACAGAAGGGGCGTGGCCACTGAAAATGGGGCGTGCCAACATGACATGCCACCTGTTTCTCGTCACTCTGGGAATGTAGGAATATTAACAAGGTCAACATCATACAACAGCAGTTCAACCAAACTCGTTCCACCTGTGTAACTTCCTTCCCCCTGCGTCTCCCAGCCACACAATCTCCCCACCGCGTCGTCTCTCAACACACCATCGCCTCCCCACCGCATCGTCTCTCAGCTCACTATCGCCTCCCCTTCCTGCTTCGTCTCTCAGCACACATCACCTACCCACCGTGTCGTCCCCTGGCCGCTCGCATCATACGTCATCTCCGCTATTAGATTAATCGAGTACATCGAACGGCATCTGAACTGCTCGCTATTCTTGTGGTAGCATTTTCCTACCGCAATCATGCGAGCAGTTCAGGCTAAAAGACAACCAAGTGATGTGGTCAATGACGCTTCTTTGTTAATTATGCACACCCTTAAAACGCCCGTTTTGACCGTTTGGCACGCCTGCGTTCTTTAATTCCACTCCCCGTTTTCAAGCACCTTCCCCTGTTACCACCCACAAACGCCTCATCCTGTCACTCAAATTAGCAGGCATTCGCTATTTTGCAAGCACACGATTTTCGACCGCACTGACTGGTTCACGCATGCGTACTAAAACCCATACGCATGCCAGATGTGCGAACATCGCTCGGAGCGAACGAGCGGCCGCTTACGAGCGGCTCTGAATGAGACCCAGAGTACTCTGGACAGAGAAATGTAACTATAAGTGTGTAGTAAATTTCGCTCTTTAACCTCTTTTTTGAGCACAGTTTTTAATTTTTTGGGGCTTGTCAAATGTCCACATGTATATTTAGTAGTGGATAGATCCCCTTCAGTATTTGTACCCTGACGTCATCAGTTACTGTCCAACGTCATTCTCTACTATCCACGTGGGCATGGAGGGCGAATAAAAAACTGTGGCAAGGGGACAAATTTCTTCTTTTTGTGGACTGTATGGGCATGGAACTGCACTACCGCCCACACTCCACATCACTTCCAGGTACAAATACTGAAGGGGATTTATGCACTACCGTGTGTATTTGATGCACACAGACATACACTGACACAGATACACACAGGGCCTGATTCAGACCCGCTCGCGAGTGCATTGCGCTCGCAAGTGGGTCGATGGTGGCCCAGTGCGCACATGCGGCATGTGCAACGCGCGTGCGCGAGCCCCGTAGCTAGTGAGATCTTCACGCGCTGCAAAACGGGGCAGCTGTCGATGTTGATCGACAGCTCGCCCCGTTTTGTAGGCGGGTAGGGAGGGTGGCTGAGCAAATGGAGGCGTTCCCGAAGGAACGCCGGCTGTTTGTGGGTGGCCCTACTGACATCACTCGTGATGTCAGTAGTGGACTTACGACTCTATTAGAGCTGGAAGTCCACTTGGCATTGCGAGTGCTGAGACCCTACCACAAGGGTCTCCTCGCAAAGCCGATGGTCGCGATAATCGCGACCATCACCAGGCCGCTCGCACAAGGTGCGGGTGGTCACCCACAGCTGATCCCCTGATTCAGAGCGTGCGCTCGCTAATAGCGAGCGGCTCTGAATCAGGCCCACAGTCCATACTTCCCGACTATGAACACACACACTGACACAGATAAATAAACACTGACACAGATACACACACACTGACACAGACAGACAGTCGCACACTGACACAGACACACACTGACACAGATACATAGACACTGAGATAGACACACCTGCTGATACAGATACACACACACTGTCACAGACACACACACTGACACAGATACCTACACATTGACAGACAGACACTGACACAGATACACACACACACTGACA
The DNA here is from genome assembly GCA_031769625.1 of Taudactylus pleione. Taxonomy (NCBI): domain Eukaryota; kingdom Metazoa; phylum Chordata; class Amphibia; order Anura; family Myobatrachidae; genus Taudactylus; species Taudactylus pleione. The sequence goes on from JAUIMM010000198.1 coordinate 402,636, forward strand.
CAGATAAATAAACCCTGACACAGACACACACACTGAAAGATACCCATACACTGACACAGATATACACACACTGACACAGATACATACACACTGACACACAGATACATACACACTGACACAGATAAATAAACCGACACAGACACACACACACTGACAGATACACACACACTGACACACAGATACATCAATGACACAGACACACACACTGACACAGACACACACACACTGACAGATACACACACACTGACACAGATACATACACACTGACACACAGATACTCACTGACACAGATACACACACAGACACACACTGACACATAGATACACACACTGACACACAGATACATACACACTGACACAGACACACTGACACACAGATACATACTCACTGACACAGATACATACACACTGACACAGATACACACTCACACATAGATACACACTGACACAGACACACAGATACACACACACTGACACAGATACACACTCACACATAGATACACACACACTGACACAGATAGACACACACTGACACAGATACATACACACTGACACAGACACACACACTGACACTCACACTGACACAGATACATACACACTGACACAGACACACACACTGACACTCACACTGACACAGATACATACACACTGACACAGATACACACACACTGACACAGATACATACACACTGACACAGACACACACACTGACACACAGATACACTGACACAGACACTCACACTCACACATAGATACACACACTGACACACAGATACACACTCACACATAGATACACACACACTGACACAGATACATACACACTGACACACAGATACATACACATTGACACAGAGACACACACTGACACAGATACATACACACTGACACAGAGACACACACACACTGACACAGAGACACACACACTGACACACAGATACATACACACTGACACAGATACATACACACTGACACACAGATACATACACACTGACACACAGATACATACACACTGACACAGATACACACACACTGACACAGATACATACACACTGACACAGACACACACACTGACACACAGATACACTGACACAGACACTCACACTCACACATAGATACACACACTGACACACAGATACGCACTCACACATAGATACACACACACTGACACAGATACATACACACTGACACACAGATACATACACACTGACACAGATACATACACATTGACACAGAGACACACACTGACACACAGATACATACACACTGACACAGAGACACACACACTGACACACAGATACATACACACTGACACAGAGACACACACACTGACACACAGATACATACACACTGACACAGAGACACACACACTGACACACAGATACATACACACTGACACAGAGACATACACACTGACACAGAGACATACACACTGACACATAGATACACACACCCTGGCACAGATTCCCCCCACACCCCACCGGCATCTCCCCCCCTCCAGCACCACACACTAGTATACACCTGCGCTGCGGCTCTGGAGCGCCGGGGAAGGAGAAATCACTAGCTGTCACCCTGCGCCGGCAGCAGCTCTCAGCATGCAGAATAGGAAGGCAGCAGTGCCTGACAGTGGCTGTGTGCTTTCGCTGCAGCTCCCCCTACAGTCAGCCCCAGCAGGCACAGTTGCCTGGCACTCTGCTGCTCTTCACAGCTCACAGTCGGACTCGTCGTCTGTCAGGTCAGGTGCAATGGTGGCGAGGGGGTGGGCGGTGCAGGTACGATGCCCTGTCTGGCGGCGCCCCCCTCTGCTGGGCCTGTCACGGCACCCAGGGTGCTCGACACCCCCCTAGTTACGCCACTGATAGGGTCTGATTCTAAGACGGGCGCATGTGCGGCATTAAACTTACTTTCATATGCTGATGCAAGAATCCACTGAAGTGCGCAGACAATCCGTGAAGGCGAAGCCTGTACCGCCCACTGGGTATCTGTCTGCAGATGTAACCATCATCATTATTAGTATGTGGACTTGCCCCGCCCCATGCTAGGTGCAAAGATCTGTCAAAACAAGCGTCCTATCTCCGCCTGAACGCTACGGTCATGCATGGAAGGTGAATTACTCTTCTATGACATTTGCATGTGGCTACCACTCAGGAATGCCCATTTCACGGGACACGTGGTCCATGGCGAGCTCCGTCAGTCCGTGTAAGTCTGATCGGGCTAATGCGCATTTTTTTGTTGGGAGCCAGTTAACTTACCAGTATATATTTTTGGAGTGTGGGAGGAAACCAAAGTACCCAGAGGAAACCCACACAAGCACAGGGAGAATATACAAAGACCACACAGTGAGGGCTGTAGTGGGAACCGAACCCATGTATGGCGTGTTCCTGGGAGGTGAGAGGGAGGTGGCTACACGGATGTATGGGCGTGTTATGGGAGTGTCGCAGGATTGTTGCTGCAGTGGTTGTGAAGTCACACGCATAATTATCTCACATTGGAGGCCATACTCTGACGGAGGAATGTGCACCTAGCATGCGACTGGTGCCAGTTTCGATGGTATAACCATTGGTTGCAGTATATGAGCATCTACAGACACACAAAGCAGGCATTTCAGTCCTGGTACATTCAGAGACATGGCTGTACACCAGGTAAGGGCTTGTAGCGGTATTTGCAGAAAGTTGCAGAAGCAATAACGACAAAAGACGGAAACACAAGTTGCTGCAGAATCAGGAATCAGGACCAAAGGCGCATTTTTGTCCTCAGTAAATGATATGCTTCAAGCACGGTCCAATGTTAGTTTCAGCATAGCAGCAATAACCATTGGTTAATAATTTGATTTCTGTTTACAGGCACATTACAGGTTCCATAACTCAAGCCTGTTCTAAGGGTATAGTAAGCGGAAACCATACTCAGCCAAGCGGTGATTAGGTAGCTCCAATGTTACGTATGCTCCAGGTGTCAATTCTCAGGCTTTCAATGTACAGTGGCCCTCATTCAGACCCGCTCGCAAGCGCCTATGCGCTTGCAAGCGGGACGACGGTGAAGGCCTGCGCATGCGCAAGCCCCGGAGCGAGTGACAAATTCACTCGCTCCGAGGCTCGCTACAAACGGGGCGGCTGTCGATGTTGATCGACAGCTCGCCCCGTTTTGTAGGCAGGGTGGGGGGGTGGCCAGACAAACGGAGGTGTTCCTGAAGGAACGCCTGCCGTTTGAGGGCAGCCCTACTGACATCACCAGTGATGTCAGTAGGGAGCTTCCTGGTCTGTTAGAGCTGGAAGCTACCTGGGGCTTGTGGTAGACGAGACCCTACCACAAGGGTCTTGTCGCAAGCCCCGATGGTCTCGACCATCGCGACCATCACCTGGTCACTCGCTAAAGCTGTGGGTGGTAACCCACAGCTTAGCGAGCGGCCAGGAGGCCGTCTATTAAACAAAAGCGGCCGCCCTCATTCAGAGCGAGCACTTGCTTTTTGCGAGCGGCTCTGAATGAGGGTCAGTATGCGCTGCCTGCCGGCTAATTGTTCATGTAAGTTCTAATTCCCCTGGCTGGATACATGCAATTGAGAAGAGTTCTGACATAATTATATACATCTAAATCTTTACCTCCATATGAGAAGATTATTACATCCACGAACATCTCTACTGTTCCTTTTTGCCAACCTGCAAACTATTTCAAAGCCTTTAAAAATTCAACCAGCTTTGAAAAATTCGGCAGGTTGGCGAATGAAACACATCAGCAGGCAGTCGTGGAAGTCAGTAGGAGAATTTATACCAATTCCCACCTGTACAGCGCTGGGTGATTGGTCTATATACATACTGTAAAGTACTATTAATTGCCCATGCAAACCGCCATTATGGGCTGAGTTGTTACCTTATATATAGTTAATTGGGAAAGTTACGTTCAACTATATGAACCATCCCAAAATCAGTGACACAGTTGAATAGCATGGGCCCATTTATAGTTAGGAGCAAATAAAGGTGCACATTTGAACTTAGAGAATCCATGCTGCGATGTACTGTAAGGGGAGCAAATGCAATTTATTTATTATTTTTATTGCACGTATTAAATTTACTGGCCGCTTTTACATATAGCGCTCGAGTTAGGGGACTACCTGTTCCCATCTCCATATCTGTCCCTCCACTTTAAATGTCCCCCCCCATGCATCATATTATGGTTTTGTTGAGGTCTAACAGTACACGTGTTAGCTGGATTGACTCCCAACTCTAAGGGGCCCATTTGTTATTCATTGGGATTTAGAACCGATAATTATAATTGTTATTTTTTTTTTCAAAATAATTATAATTTCTTATCGACACTGAAACGCGGCTTTAAGAAATGATGCGCCACCAGCATGTATCAAGAGACAGGTGCAAGAAGAGAGTGCCGGTTGTGGGATCCTACTTTTTGCGGCCTCTAGACTGCAATGGCTAAAACCATCTTCGATATCTGCTGCAGCCCCCTGTACATGCATTCAGGGGTCACTAAATATTTGCAAGTGCCCCAGAAAATGCCTAATACCCAGCAAAAAATATTTGATAAATAGGCCCCCTAAATCATACTTACCTACTCTTCCGGAAGGTGCGGAAGTCTCACAATTTTTTGGGTAGCCCTCCGCACCAATGGAAGAGTGGCCGGGACTGGATCTCCCACATTCAGCCCACTTCCCAGTGAAGTGGGCGGAATGGGTAGATAATTCATTGACAGGAATCGCGGGTCCATATGGCAAGGATAAAATGAGTTCCCCTTAGGTTGCAAGTGGGAGAGTAGTCGATTCATGGTATTATAATTCTATACAATTAAAATAAAAGAACTGAATAAAAGACCAACAAAAAGAGGAAGAGCTCAGCAAAGCAAAGAGACTGTGGAGGAAAAGGCAATCCTCGGCTAACTCCAATTACTCCTAACAAACATCAGTGTGAGGATTACTCACAGCAGGAATCATCAGTGTGCTTGTCGCAAGTGATCCAGAACCCAGAGTCAACAAGCTTCAGTGAACAGTCTTTTCCTTTAGATAAATTAGAAGGTACAGACAGACAGACTCCATAATTATAAAAAAAACAGACGATAGTAAGGAACATTGAAACGTTTGTTTATTAAACTGAAGGATTTCCCATTTTACAACCTATTTCCTGTTCCCAAGTGCTATCTAGTGGTTGTTGTATCATTTAATAAATGAGAGACTAAGAAAATACATAACCAGGGGCATCTTACACAATCGCTGGAGCGATATTGCTGGGGTGGGTCTGGTCCACTTCTGAGCATGTACGGGGCCAGTTCCTGCATGGAATCGGTATGTAATGCCGGCTATCGGGATGCCTGCTGTCAAAATGCTTACAGTGGTTGCTATCCCGACAGGGGTCGGTAATTATACTTACCCTTCCCCTTTCTCTGCCTAACCCTAACTCTCCTTTCTAGTAGCCTAACCCTAACCCACCCCGTACCCTAACCCTCCCCGCTAGTGCCTAAACCTAAGTCTCCCCCTTCATGCCTAAACCTAAACCTCCCCCTTTAGTGCCTAACCCCCCCCCACTGGTGCCTAACCCTAACCCTCCCCCCTAGGGGAGATCCATTCGCAATGTGAGTGACAGGTAGTCAGCATTTGGAGGTGGTAACGGGGGACAGCTAAGCAAACGCAGGCGTGTCTGACCATTTATACACCGTTTCATGGGCGTGCATAAATTAACCATTGCGATCTCCTTCGCAGCATGAGAGCTCTCTGCGTGTTATGAGAGCTGCCGTGTTTGCGGCTGGTCAGACTTCCCTTACCTGCTGCGTGGCCGGATGCTGTGTGCCTATAGTACCGATGTTTACGCTGTTGTGCGTCATCAGACGGATATGAGAAGGCATCGGTGGGAGTCCCTATGCTCGGCTGTGTTTTGGAACGCGTTAGATTATTTTAGCAACTGCGATCCCTGAATGCAGCTGCGATTACCATAGTGTACGTCTTTGAATCAGGCCCTTAGTACATCCTGTTACACTAACATTCTATTTCTTTATCTATTTTCTGGTTGGAAGCCCATCTGTGATATCTATATGAACACCAATACATGCACACAGGACTGGGTCTTGACTCAAGCCCCTGTTGCACCCTGTCACACACTTGGGTTGTTACCATGAGCATAGCCATACCTGTATATTTATGCCAGGTCAGACAGACTGGGCAACATCCCCTCACCCTAATTGTACCCCACCCCTAGGTTTCTCTGGCACCTTCACAACCCACACTTACTGTATGGCTATGGCTCCACTTGATTTCTCTTTAGGGATGACCAATGCAAAGTCAAATTGTTCCTGTCCTGCCACCATTGGAACATGCCAAGCGATGGCATGTAACCATTGCTTGTTAACCATTCGAAGGTTTGAACCAGTCACCGAAATTAAGTGGGTGGTGCTTCTACCATCGCCCTTCTGGAATCTGATTGAAAATCTATTGCTGTCGTATTGAAAACATTGATGGTTACGAACCATCAGTTACCGATGGCCATCCCTATTTCTGTTCTTCCTTCTCTCTGGCTCCTCTCCAGTGACAGAGCCAGGAGTCTCTTCAGGGACCAGGAATGGGCAGTTGTGCCATCTCCTCTGCCTTCAGAGCAGCATTTAATTCATTAGATACAGAGGGCAGTTATGTAAGAGCTGAAGTAAACATCTAACCTCAGTAATATCTGTTTCAAATAGGATGCAAACCGGAGCAGCAAATGATGTATGCTGGGAGCAAGAACAGACTGGTGCAGACTGCGGAGCTTACAAAGGTATGGGGATATCTACAGTGGCGGGGAACTAACTATATACAGTGATCAGACCAAGCTCAGCAATACTCCCAGCCATTCCTGCCAACATTCACCAAACCAAGTCCATTTATTATAGGTGAATCACTTTTCGTATGCCGAAAATCATGACTTGCATAGGTAAAAGTGGGCACTACACATGCCCAGATTACTGACTATACGTAGACCAGATTTTCTGATTAAAATAGAGAGAATCTGTTATATTGCATTTTCAGCATTGCACAATTACTCATACTGACTGCTCCCTAAGCAGCAGTGTTATTGGTAGGCTAGGCTTGTCCGTAGCAGTGTTACTGGTAGGCTAGGCTTGTCCGTAGCAGTGTTACTGGTAGGCTAGGCTTGTCCGTAGCAGTGTTACAGGTAGGCTAGGCTTGTCCGTAGCAGTGTTATTGGTAGGCTAGGCTTGTCCGTAGCAGTGTTACTGGTAGGCTAGGCTTGTCCGTAGCAGTGTTATTGGTAGGCTAGGCTTGTCCGTAGCAGTGTTATGGGTAGGCTAGGCTTGTCCGTAGCAGTGTTACTGGTAGGCTAGGCTTGTCCGTAGCAGTGTTACTGGTAGGCTAGGCTTGTCCGTAGCAGTGTTACTGGTAGGCTAGGCTTGTCCGTAGCAGTGTTACTGGTAGGCTAGGCTTGTCCGTAGCAGTGTTACTGGTAGGCTAGGCTTGTCCGTAGCAGTGTTACTGGTAGGCTAGGCTTGTCCGTAGCAGTGTTACTGGTAGGCTAGGCTTGTCCGTAGCAGTGTTACTGGTAGGCTAGGCTTGTCCGTAGCAGTGTTACTGGTAGGCTAGGCTTGTCCGTAGCAGTGTTACTGGTAGGCTAGGCTTGTCCGTAGCAGTGTTACTGGTAGGCTAGGCTTGTCCGTAGCAGTGTTACTGGTAGGCTAGGCTTGTCCGTAGCAGTGTTACTGGTAGGCTAGGCTTGTCCGTAGCAGTGTTACTGGTAGGCTAGGCTTGTCCGTAGCAGTGTTATTGGTAGGCTAGGCTTGTCCTTAGCAGTGTTATTGGTAGGCTAGGTTTGTCCGTAGCAGTGTTATTGGTAGGCTAGGCTTGTCCGTAGCAGTGTTATTGGTAGGCTAGGCTTGTCCGTAGCAGTGTTATTGGTAGGCTAGGTTTGTCCGTAGCAGTGTTATTGGTAGGCTAGGCTTGTCCGTAGCAGTGTTATTGGTAGGCTAGGCTTGTCCGTAGCAGGGTTATTGGTAGGCTAGGCTTGTCCGTAGCAGTGTTAATGGTAGGCTAGGCTTGTCCGTAGCAGTGTTATTGGTAGGCTAGGCTTGTCCGTAGCAGTGTTATTGGTAGGCTTGTCCGTAGCAGTGTTATTGGTAGGCTAGGTTTGTCCGTAGCAGTGTTAATGGTAGGCTAGGCTTGTCCGTAGCAGTGTTATTGGTAGGCTAGGCTTGTCCGTAGCAGTGTTATTGGTAGGCTAGGCTTGTCCGTAGCAGTGTTATTGGTAGGCTAGGCTTGTCCGTAGCAGTGTTATTGGTAGGCTAGGCTTGTCCTTAGCAGTGTTATTGGTAGGCTAGGCTTGTCCTTAGCAGTGTTACTGGTAGGCTAGGTTTGTCCGTAGCAGTGTTACTGGTAGGCTAGGCTTGTCCGTAGCAGTGTTACGGGTAGGCTAGGCTTGTCCGTAGCAGTGTTACTGGTAGGCTAGGCTTGTCCGTAGCAGTGTTACTGGTAGGCTAGGCTTGTCCGTAGCAGTGTTATTGGTAGGCTAGGCTTGTCCGTAGCAGTGTTATTGGTAGGCTAGGCTTGTCCGTAGCAGTGTTATTGGTTGGCTAGGCTTGTCTGTAGCAGTGTTTTTGGTAGGCTAGGCTTGTCCGTAGCAGTGTTATTGGTAGGCTAGGCTTGTCCGTAGCAGTGTTATTGGTAGGCTAGGCTTGTCCGTAGCAGTGTTTTTGGTAGGCTAGGCTTGTCCGTAGCAGTGTTATTGGTAGGCTAGGCTTGTCCGTAGCAGTGTTATTGGTAGGCTAGGCTTGTCCGTAGCAGTGTTATTGGTAGGCTAGGTTTGTCCGTAGCAGTGTTATTGGTAGGCTAGGTTGTCCGTAGCAGTGTTATTGGTAGGCTAGGCTTGTCCGTAGCAGTGTTATTGGTAGGCTAGGCTTGTCCGTAGCAGTGTTATTGGTAGGCTAGGCTTGTCCGTAGCAGTGTTATTGGTAGGCTAGGCTTGTCCGTAGCAGTGTTATTGGTAGGCTAGGTTGTCCGTAGCAGTGTTATTGGTAGGCTAGGTTGTCCGTAGCAGTGTTATTGGTAGGCTAGGCTTGTCCGTAGCAGTGTTATTGGTAGGCTAGAATTATCCGTAGCAGTGTTATTGGTAGGCTAGGTTGTCCGTAGCAGTGTTATTGGTAGGCTAGGCTTGTCCGTAGCAGTGTTACTGGTAGGCTAGGTTTGTCCGTAGCAGTGTTACTGGTAGGCTAGGCTTGTCCGTAGCAGTGTTACGGGTAGGCTAGGCTTGTCCGTAGCAGTGTTACTGGTAGGCTAGGCTTGTCCGTAGCAGTGTTACTGGTAGGCTAGGCTTGTCCGTAGCAGTGTTATTGGTAGGCTAGGCTTGTCCGTAGCAGTGTTATTGGTAGGCTAGGCTTGTCCGTAGCAGTGTTATTGGTTGGCTAGGCTTGTCCGTAGCAGTGTTTTTGGTAGGCTAGGCTTGTCCGTAGCAGTGTTATTGGTAGGCTAGGCTTGTCCGTAGCAGTGTTATTGGTAGGCTAGGCTTGTCCGTAGCAGTGTTTTTGGTAGGCTAGGCTTGTCCGTAGCAGTGTTATTGGTAGGCTAGGCTTGTCCGTAGCAGTGTTATTGGTAGGCTAGGCTTGTCCGTAGCAGTGTTATTGGTAGGCTAGGTTTGTCCGTAGCAGTGTTATTGGTAGGCTAGGTTGTCCGTAGCAGTGTTATTGGTAGGCTAGGCTTGTCCGTAGCAGTGTTATTGGTAGGCTAGGCTGTCCGTAGCAGTGTTATTGGTAGGCTAGGTTGTCCGTAGCAGTGTTATTGGTAGGCTAGGTTTGTCCGTAGCAGTGTTATTGGTAGGCTAGGCTTGTCCGTAGCAGTGTTATTGGTAGGCTAGGATTATCCGTAGCAGTGTTATTGGTAGGCTAGGTTTGTCCGTAGCAGTGTTATTGGTAGGCTAGGTTTGTCCGTAGCAGTGTTATTGGTAGGCTAGGCTTGTCCGTAGCAGTGTTATTGGTAGGCTAGGCTTGTCCGTAGCAGTGTTATTGGTAGGCTAGGATTATCCGTAGCAGTGTTATTGGTAGGCTAGGATTATCCGTAGCAGTGTTATTGGTAGGCTAGGATTATCCGTAGCAGTGTTATTGGTAGGCTAGGTTGTCCGTAGCAGTGTTATTGGTAGGCTAGGCTTGTCCGTAACAGTACAGACGTACAAAAAAATAATTAATGTAATATTATACTCCCGCTGTAGCCTTTTGCACTGGCATCTATAATTTATCAGTATTAAGCTGCTGTATTGTACATTTGCTTTTAAATGTAACATGATTGTGAAACTAATAGTACTTTTAATTCACTACTTAGGGGTATATTTATTGTAATAAGCTTAGTAAATTTCTAATTATGGTGATAAAAAAATGAAGTACTGCAGCAGATATTTGCTGTGGTCACCCAAAGATAGATTTGGGGGAGACTTTGCGGATACCCGCAAATGTTACTTGATAAATAGGCCCCTTATTCTGATCGCTTTGCACTAAGGATTTCTTTGTTTGCTATTATTTTGTCCTGCTAGGGAATTCCATTCTTTTCAGAGATTTTATGACTCACACTGTATAATGATGTATGTATCATATGTGTTCAACCCACACGCATTCTCTTGAACTTGCTCAATGACGTTACACTGGACAATTGAAGAATTATATATAATATGACATCATACTCGTCTACCCTCCCGATTTGGCCGAGAGACTCACGAAAATTGGGTGCAGGCAGGCAAGCCTCCCGGCAGCCGCCGACCCCTCCTGCCCCCTTCCCCCGCGATTGCATGAGAATCCCCTGCAGCGGGGGGAGGGCGGTGACGCGATTCACGCCGAATCACGTCATTGTGTAGTGGGGGCAAAATGACGCGATCACATGCCCACGCCCCCGTTCCGCCCACAAACGCCGGTCACGCCCCCGATTTTGCTGAACTGGCTGCCCCCTCCCGGAAGGGGAGCCAGAATGTCGACTTCTATGTTTTACATATTTCCTGATCTGAATAAAGACTACCAATAGCAGTGTACGTGTATGTGCAATGCTAGTGATGGCAAAATGGCAATACAGCCGTTTCTCTTCATATTTTATTTTAATCTGTAAGTATGGTGTACAGGTGGTATTCCGGGCACGGGATGTAGTCAGCCAGCCAGTATGCCAACAGTCACAATACCGTCAGCGGCATCCCGACTGCCAGAATGCAGACAGAATGTGGAGGTAAGTCTTAGGGTTAGAGGGAGGCTTATGGTTAGGGGGAGGGATAGGGCTGTAAAGCTTGGGACTATTAAAACCACTTTGTTACCGTTCAAGGCGCTGCAGAGCAACAAAAAATCACAGGGAAAATGGCGGCGGCCATTTTCCCGGTGACTTGCGCAAGTGTAGAAAAGATGTCCCTGGGTAGAAAATGCAGGTGCCATTTTCCCAGAGACCCAGGCATGCGTTGTAGATTCTGGCATGAAGGCCCTGCTCGCAGCACTTGTGCTAGGAGAGGCAGATAAGATTGGGAACATTCACGTGAAAGTTCATCACACTACATTGGTGGAGACACAAGTGGGCCACCCCCCTTAGACCAGGCTTGCCGACATTTAGCTCCCTCCTTCCGGGAGGGTGCTGTCGGGCTTACACTGCTGGGGGTGTGATGCAGTGAAAGGGGGCGGGGCCCGGATGGTGAGGGCGTGACAGCGCGATCGCGTCATTGTGGCTCCGCCCCCTCTTCACAATGCCATGATTAATGGCATTGTGCAGTCAGGGGGCGGAACCACGATGACGTGATTCAGCGCGAACGCGTCACCGTCCCCCTGCTGCCGGGGATTATACTTACAACCGTGGGGGGGTGCAGACATGTCGCCGGGGGCCGGGAGACTTGCCTGCCTTTCCTGGGGGCAGGGAGCGGCACCCGATTTTCGGGAGGCTCCCGGCCAAATTGGGAGGGTAGGCAAGAATGCCTTAGACATGCATTTGATCTTCTCTTACATGCAGCGTTATACCCCTATAACGCCATTTGTATCATATTTGATGATGATCACATGAGTTTCTGTGACTTTCTATGAGTTTTATTTTATGTGTCAGGTTTTACAGGCTGATAAGATACACCTATAAGGAAGGAATATGTGCAAGTTATCGAGTTGATGATTTTTGCGCAATTTTTATCCATGAACAACTAAAATTGCCTAAGAAACGGCCAACTCAAAGTAACGCCCAAGGCTAGTCTGGTCCCAGGGAAACAGTGTGGGATTACCTATCTTCCTGCTGATAACTCTGAGGCTTATCCCAGCAATCAGTAGGTGGTGGGTGTTGAGGTAATTATTTTAAAATGTAATAAAGATAGATATGTTTTAATATGTGGCACCACTATGCCCAGCCAGTCCTGGCAGGATTACACTGCTTGGGTATTCTGGTGCTTGTAGAACTCTAAGTGCCAGCCACCTATCGCTGCCAGAGTATAGGGACATTTCTAGAACCATAAGTGTAATCATAGTCTGGCATCCAGGACCCTCTTGGACATGTAGTGCCACAGAGTAATCTGATCTGTGGATACAGAGAACAGGGGAAGCATTAAGGGCCTCATTTGTCAATGAGTTTTATCATTCACAATGAGTGATAAGACTCTCTGTGTATGATAAATGATGGTCCAGCCAATCAGCTCCCAACTGTCATCTGTTTGAAAACTGACAGTTGGGAGCTGATTGGCTGGAGCACCATTTATCATACGCACTCATGAATGATAAAACCTGTTGATAAATAGGCCCCTTATTTTGACAGCATGTGTTCATTGGCAGATGTATTAGCAGATGTACTAGGATCATACTTATCTACTCTATGGAAGGTATGGGAGGATCCCGATTTTTCGGGTAGTCCCTCGCACCCCTGGATGAGTAGGCGAATCTCTCACATTTCGTCTACTTCCTAGTGAGGCGGACAGGATGGGGAGATTATATAGGGAATTTGCAGGTCTGTACGGAGGGGCAGGGGTAACATTTAGCCCCGCCCCCTCCCAGTGGACCTACAAAGTGAGGTGTTTTGCCGTGACGGGGACAGGGTCTAATGACATGGATAGCCCGACCCCCCTAATCTGTCAGCTGCATCTCCTCTCCGGCCTCTCCCAAAGAAAAGTTATTTAAAGTAGGCAAGTATTATGGGTAGCCCATCTTTTTTTTTTTTTTTTTATCAAAATATTTGAATTATGTGACAGAAAGTTTGGAACAAAAGAATTACATTTATTTTCATTGTATTTGTTTTTATTATGCAAATGTATTGTCTGTTTTTCAATATGTTGGTTACTGATTGGTTAATTCCAATTGATCTAACATGATCACATTATATGAAATTCCATGTGATCTTCTGCGATTATATTATACTAAATGATAATAGTTATTAGTATACTGTTTTGAGAGATCCAGATAATAAATATTTTTTCATATACTGTATTTGCAATTTAGAATTCTCAACCAACTATGTAAAACCATGTTCAATGCTTTGAATGACAATAAAAAACATTTTCTGGAAAAAAAAAAAAAAGTAGGCAAGTATGACTAGGATATAGAGAGACACTAATATATGAACGAACACGTGTGAAATATACACATACTATCGGGTGCTGAGTCAACATTGATTAACAGAACAAAATGACTTCTTGAACAAATAACTGAAATAATAGTTTCCTTTTATAGGGTAAAATATACTTGCCTCCCCCCCCCTTACCATCACCACCCACCAGCAACATAACACAAACATTAGCTCTGAATCGCGTCACAGTGGCCTCGCCCCCTACCTCACAATGCCGGTAATCTTGGCATTGTGTAGTGAGGGGCAGGGCCATGATGATGCGATTGCATGGTCACGCCCCCGCTCCACCCCTAATAAAATATGCCCTGCCTGCCATGCCCCCCCCCCCACTATGCTGACCTGTCTGCCCCTTCCCGGAAGTTAAATCACAGATTTATTGAAGAGTGTCATCTTCCCGGTGATCGGTTGACTGCAGATCTTTGGGTACCGGCCGGTCCAGGAGACATGCCCTCTCTTACAGGTCGGCCGGACCGGCCGGTACCCAAAGTACCACCTGATTTTCGGGAGCCTCCTACACGTCCCAGGAGATTAGGCATGTATGCTCATGGGTTGTCAAGGATGCAACATCTGACTAAGCTCTTTGTGTGACTCTTTGCAGGTGTTTGAGATCAGGAACACCAGTGACCTCACGGAGGAATGGCTGAAGGAGCGCCTGGCTTTCTTTCGTTAAACCGTACCCGTGTATTTATATATTGCAGCTCTGATTGTATATCGGTTGTACAAATAAACACAAACTCTGTAACATAACTGCATATATTGTCCTGATCTGATTAAAGGCAGCACAAATTGTACTCTTGACTCATCATGGTAACTCCACGGGGAATATTTACTAAAGTGCCCGTAGCAACCAATCAGATTCCAGCTCTTATCTTCTAGAAGGTGCTAGATGAATAAGCAGAATCCGATTGGTTGCTATGGGCAACACCTCCATTTCTAAAAACAGGCCCTTAAATATGACCTCACATTTATTTTCAGAAGCCAATGAACAGCACAGATTTCAGGACCCATGTTGTCCGACATAATGGACAATTATAATTGCTTATCGCTGCTTATTGTGGTAATGAAGAAAATTATCACCCAAGTTTAACAAAATCATATGCGGAGCCCTTGTCCCTGCGATGTATGAGAAGTAATGTGAGCGCTAATGCGTTCACTGTACTGCTAGGACCCCGTCCACGCTACTGCACATGCGCTGTCATCAGATCATGCAGGTGCGAGCTGAGAGTGCCAGGGAGGAATCCTTCGGCCTCCTCTCCGAGATAATTCTGCGTAATGCAGCCCATAGGCTGCTGTGGGAACTACATATCCCAGCATGCCCTGCCGCAGTTTTAGCATTCCCTAATAGCAAAACTATGGCAGTGCATGCTGGGATATGTAGTCCCACAACAGCTGGAGTGCCAGGGTTCGACACCACTGGGCTAAAGCTATTTAAAGATGGCGTTAGCTACCGAGGACAAGATCCAGAGCCTGGTAAATGTCACAGGTTAGCAGTCTCCATTGAAACTTATAAGAGCTGCTATTACGTTCAGGGGATACAGTACTTAATATTTGTGGGTAGCTCCCAAAACGGCCGCAATTTCATGTGTCACCAGTCAGCTAAGGTACATCTTTCACTATTTCCTTTTGCTATATACGGCACTATAACAGTACGGCCACTAGGTGGCAGCACTTACTAGTTTGATTTACAAGTTGAGAAATTTGTCAACTTTGGTTATTGTGGGAATAAAATAAAAAATACTAAGTTTACAATTTCTTCATTAGCTGTTTTTTTTTTAATAATTTTTTTCCACGGCACTATTCTTTTATGACTAGAGCTGTCATTAGTTATGTCAATGGAAGGTGTTGTGATGTCCCTGCCTCATGGCCACATGGTCACCTCACAATAGGTGCTGCGTTTGTGAATGCATGTTATTAGGACATGTGCAGGGCAGGACAAGGGATTATGGGTGGTGTAGTAATGTCCAGCAGCCTGCAGAAGCAGGGCTGGATTAAGGTCTGTGGGGCCCCTGGGCAACAAACATATGAGGGCCCCTATTAAATGTGACGAACTGGGGGTATGCACAATAGGGACCTCAGTAGTGTCAGGGCCCACAGTAGTGGTGCCTTTTATGCAGTGCACCCATTAGTAGTGCCCCCAGGAGTGGTGCCCCCTATGCAATTCTCCCATTAGTAGTGCCCCCTGTAGTTATGCCCAAAGTAGTAATGCCCCCTGTGGTAGTGTCCCCAATAGTAATGCCCCTGTATAAATACCCCCAGTAGTAATACCACTGTAGTTGTGCCCCCCATAGTAATACCCCCCAGTAGTCATGCCCCCTATGTGTGCCCAATAGTAATGCCCCCTGTATAAATGCCCTCAGTAGTAATACCCCTGTAGTTGTGCCCCCCATAGTAATACCCCCCAGTAGTCATGCCCCCTATAGTAGTACCCTCTTTATAAATGCCCCCAGTAGTAATGCCCCTGTATTAGTGTCCCTAATAGTAATGCTCCCTCTGTAGTAGTGCCCCAGTAGTAATGCCCCGCCTTCAAGTAGTAGAGCCCCCAATGCCCCCAGAAGTGGTGTCCCTAGTAGTAACGCCCCCTCCCCGGAGTAATGCCACCAGTAGTAATGCCCCCCTCCCCCGAGTAATGCCTCCAGTACATAAGCCGCTTGCACTAAAAAAAAAAAAAAGAGCTTATACTTACTTTAAGCGCCGCTCCCGCTGCCGTCCACTTCCAGGCCGCTCCTCTGCACCATGGGAGAGACGTCATGACGTCTCTCCCATAGTACACTGCGTGAGCCTGGAGCTCACGAATGAGCACCAGTCTCCAGCTCCGCCTGCTGCTGCGGGGAGGGAGCCGGGCGCCTGCTGGTACAAGCGGGCGCCTGGCAAGTGGTGCCTCCCTGCGGAGCCAGGGTTAGATTGGCTGGAGGCATACATGCCGACTATCTGGCTGCCCCTTCCGGGAGGGAGCGGCCAGATCGGCATTACTGGGGGGCGTGACCAGCAAACGGGGGCGGGGCCGGCCAGATGACAAGTTTTTGCGGGCGGGGGCGGAGCCACGCGAGCACGTCATTTTGGCCCCGCCCCCGCTACACACTGCCGATATTACAGGCAGTGTGAAGCAGGGGGCGGTGCCAAAATGACGCGAATCGCGTCACTGCCCCCCTTTGCTGCCGGGGTTTTTACAAGTTATTGCGGTGGGAAAGGAGGGATCCGTGGCAGCCGGGAGACTTGCCTACCATCCCGGGAGGTCGGGAGCGGCACCCGATTTTCGGGAGGCTCCCGACCAAATCTGGAGGGTAGGCAAGTATGGCTGGAGGAGGTGGAACTGGTTCCATCTCCTCCGGTTCACTTTAACCCCGATGGGTGTGGGGGCCCTTCAGGTGTGGGGGCCCAGGGACGATCGCCCCTGTCGTCCCCTGTTAATCCGGCCCTGTGCATACCATACTGACAACCACTGCAGAATACCCTGGCTCCTAGGTCTTGCCAACAGGGCCGCCATCAGAAATTGTGGGGCCCGGGACTGACAAAATAGGCAGGGCCCCTCCCCTCTACTATTAAATACAGTCTGTGCACCCAGCCTTTTTATTTTATCACCTCGCCCCCCCCATTATTAAACAGGGTGTAAATATATGCAACATATGCATAAACATAAACCTGGTGCATATGCTACCAGTGCCGACTTGTAGACATTGTTTAAAAGCACATTTTACATCTGCATTTTGGGTGCAATTGCGGCCAACTCAATATCTGCCATCGCGTGGTTTATACTGTATGTGTTTTCAACTTCAATAAAAGAAATACAGTGCAAATATCATCGTGTGCATAGCTTTGTAATAAAATATGATTTTTAAAAAATGAAGATATCGCCAGGGGCTGGCTGGCAACTTTCAGACTGGGGGGCAAACACAAGCAAGTGGCTCCGGCTTTTCTACTAGCATATTGTGAGGCATTTAGGAGCTTGGCCCTGATAGGGTAATGCCATCTCCAGACTGCACACGCTATGAGACCTAAGGAGGTGTCAGGTATCGCAGTAGCTAATTTATGCATGCCCATGTAACAGCGTTGAAACGCACCAGCACGCCTGCGTTCGCCCGACCACCCCCCATCACCACCCACAAACGACACTTCCTGTCAATCACTCTGCTCTGGGTCTGCGTAGCCTCTGCAAATGCAGTTTCCATCACAATTGCTAGTTCATACATACACAAGCGCTGAACGCAACAATCGACCGATTGCGTGCGTCTTTGCAACTGTGTTCCTTGCTGAATCAGGCCCATTATCCTATAGTAACCTATGGGATACTATTTAGCAAATTCTTCCAGAGAGGGGTGCTCTGGATCCCTCTCCGTCAGCCCCCAGTGACATATGCACCGACCAACAGCCGTGCCCCGAGGACCCAAACCAGAAAGCAGTGTAATAGCGTTATGCCTTCCGCCCATGGCTTACACTGGGGGCAGCCCATACTTGCCGACTATCTGGCTGCTCCTTCCGGGAGGGAGCAGCCAGATCGGCAGAACAGGGGGCCTGGCCAGCAAAAGGGGGCGTGGCTGGGCGGGCTGAAGGCCGTTTCCGGGTGTGACAGGGGGCGGGCCACGCGATCGCGTCATTTTGGCCCCGCCCCCGCTACACAATGCCGAAATACAGGCATTGTGAAGCAGGGGGCGGGGCCAAAATGACGCGAATCGTGTCAGCGGCCCCCCGCTGAAGGGGGTTTCTCAGGTACTGACGGGGGGAGACAGGGGATCGGCGGCATGCGGGAGGCTTGGCTGCCTTTCCGGGGGGGCGGGAGCTGCACCCGTTTATCGGGAGGCTCCCGCCCGAATCGGGAGGGTAGGCAACCCTGGGGCAGCCATACCCACCTGCTAAGGTGGTTCCCTCTGTACTGCAGATCACCTGATTATGTCCGTGTGCTACGCAAGACACGGGCATCGGCAATGACTTATGGTGTTGTTGACATAGCGGCGCTGATGAAACGGATCATCAGCACCAGGACAGCCAGAGTAAGGGGAGAGGCACATTCCTCTGACCCCCTCTCTCAGTTGTTCTTATTAGGCCAGTATGCAGTCACACTGCCGGTCCATGATAGCACTCCTGAATTGAGAACGGCTCCTTTAGCAGCGGGACTGTATGTGGTTAAGGAATTCAGGGCCTGATTCAGAGGCGCTCGCAAAAAGCGAGCATTCGCTCTGAATCAGGGCGGCCGCTTGTTTTTTCTGAGCCAGCCTCCTGGCCGCTCGCTAAGCTGTGGGTGACCAACAAGACCTACCGCAGGGGTCTTGTCGCAAGCCGATGGTCGGACTTGCAACAAGACCCTTGTGGTAGTGTCTCGTTGACGCAAGCCCCAGTGGACTTCTTTCTCTAATAGAGCAGGAAGTCCACCTACTGACATCACAAGTGAATCAGGCCCTCAGTTTAGTTAAGGGCACACAGTGCACATGTGTATCCCTACACTACATTTATTTCAACCTTGCTTCCTCTGTTTGGCTGCACCCAATTGGCAAGCAAAGGCCACAACGCCAAATAGGAATATAGGATCTGGGGAGCACATAGAGCACAGGTTCTCAAACTCGGTCCTCAGGACCCCAAACAGTGCATGTTTTCCAGGTCTCCTCACAGAATCTCAATTGAAATAATTAGCTCCACCTGTGGATATTTTAAAATGTGTCAGTGAGTAATGAATACACCTGTGCACCTGCTGGGTGACCTGGAAAACATGACCTGTGTGGAGTCCCGAGGGCCAAGTTTGAGAACCACTGACATAGAGGAAGGAAAGGAAGAAATGGTGCAGGTAAAACATTTCGGGGGTAGGGAGACTGTGGATACATACCAATATTTCTTTTTTTATATATATAATATAATATCAGCTGATAGAGACAGAAGGGGGATATTATTATTATCCTTAAGTTATATGGCGCCACAAGGGTTCTGCAGCGCCTCACAAAGTACATTAACAAATGTTAGAGAGCCAGGAGGGAGGGAAGAGACACACAGACATGAGAGAGATGACTGCGGCTGCCAGTGTGACTGTCACTGTCAGGACTTAGTATATGCCATGGCCTCACATGCGCAGCCCGCCCCTATAGCATCCAGCAACAACACACTTGCCTCTCTTCCAGCTGTCCTGCCAACAGTATTACTGCCAGCATCTGGCTGGTGCGCTGTGTGTCGCTGGTTGCAGCTCCTCAGCTTCTTTACCGGCTCCTCTTCACACTGACAAACTGCGATTGCGTCATACAACATCCAACCACCGCACCCGGCGGCGTAAGTTCATCCCATTCACCCGGAGACAAGTTAGAGTTTGGCATGGTGCATATTATATCCATTTATATACTGTATACACACACACACACGTGCAATATTGGCGACAAGAAATTATAATTATCGGGACTAGGAACCTCCCCACACACCTCTCCCCAATCACTGAGATCACCTCCTCACATACATACAGCGCTGCACCCATACAGATCCCCCTCACTCTGATCCCCCACCTCACAAAGATCTTCCTCCTTACTTAGATCCCCCCTTACACAAACACTCTCCCCACTCACTCTGGACCCCCCACACAGCTCTCCCCCCACCATGCTGACACAGTGCTTGACCCACACATAGATTCCCCCCCTCCCCTAACACAGAACTCACAGGGGGGAGAGATCACCTGCTGAGCCTGCATTACATTGAGAGATCATCAGTGCCTCCATACTGGGGGTGTGGTGTGGGTGTGACAGGAGTAGCGAGTCATGCTCCGCCCACACCACGCCCCCCTGTTTGAAAGCACTGATCTCAATGTTTCAAGCTCAGCAGGTGGTCCCCTAAGGCTCCGCCCACCCTCCCGTGCCCTCCCTTCTTCCTGCAGATACGGAGCTATTAGTGTATGTGCTGACACATGTGGTCAGCACCAGTGGCGGGCTGGGCCGGGGGGCAGGGTGCCATCTGCCCCCCGGGCCAGTGCAATTGTGCAGAACTAGGGCCGCCGCTGCGCTCTATGAGCATATACCAGTGACAGCCGGGGTGGTTCCTGTGCCTGCCTCCTGGCTGTCACTGTCAGGCTGCGCTGCAGCAGTGCAACTAGACCGAGAAGAGACCAGCCCAGCAGACACAGACAGGACCTCAGGAAACTAAAAGGTAGTCCCCCGGAGGTATGTGCTGACCAGGGGCTGGCTGGCAACTTTTAGCCTGGGGGCAAATGCATGCAGGCGGCCCTGGCAGAGGAGTAGCGTGTAGCCAGGGCGCCCGAAGAACATGAGTGCTACGGCGCCCCCCCCTCAAGTGTTCAAGGGAGGAGGCGGGTCCATATGGGATTAATGTAAAGTAAAAATAAAGATTAGGGACAGCCCCGTCGTGGTGCCCATATGCAGTGCCCCCTGTGCCCCAGGAAGGACCCCCTTATGCAGGCCTCCAGTAGTGCCCCCAGTAGTGATCCCCCCTATGCAGTGCCCCTTATACAGTGCCCCCAGTAGTGGTCCCCCCTGTGCAGTGCCCCTTGTGCCCCCAGTAGTAAGCCCCTTATATAGTGCCCCCAGTAGTGGTACCCCCTATGCAGTGCTCCTTATATAGTGCCCCCAGTAGCAGTCCACACCCCATGCAGTGCCCCCAATAGTGGTAACCCTTATGCAGTGCCCCTTAAATAGTGGCCCCAGTTGTAGTCTCCACCCTCTGCAGTACCCCCAGTATTGCCCTTTTTATAGAGCCCCCAGCAGTGGTCCCTCGATGCAATGCCCCCAGTGGTAGTCCCCTCCCCCCTATGTAGTGCCCCTAGTAGTAGTCCCCTCCCCCCTATGCAGTGCTCCTAGTAGTTGTCCCCTCCCCTTGTAGTGCCCCTAGTAGTAGTAGTCCACCCCTTGTAGTGCCCCAGTAGTAGTCCCCCCTTGTAGTAGTAGTCCCCCCCTTGTAGTGCCCCCAGTAGTAGTCCCCCCCTTGAAGTTCCCCCAGTTATAATCCCCAGTAGTGGTCCCCCCTTGTAGTGCCCCCCCCTGTAGTGCCCCAGTAGTGATCTCCCCCTTGTAGTACCCCCAGTAGCAGTCTCCCTCTTGTAGTGCCCCCAGTAGTAGTCCCTCCCTCTTGTAGTGCCCCCAGTAGTGGTTCCCCTTTTGTAGTGCCCCCTGTAGTAGTCCCTCCCTCTTGTAGTGCCCCCAGTAGTGGTTCCCCCTTTGTAGTGCCCCCAGTAGTACCCCCCCTTGTAGTGCCCCCAGTAGTAGTAGTAGCCCCCTTGTATTGCCCCCAGTAGTAGTAGTCCCCACCCTTGTAGTGCCCCCAGTAGTAGTAGTCAACCCCCCTTGTATTGCCCCCATTAGTAGTAATCCCCCTAGCAGTGCCTCCTGTAGTGGCCCCCCTTGTGGTGCCCCCAGTAGTGGTCTCCCCCTTGTAGTGCCCCCAGTAGTCCCCCCCTTGTAGTGCCCCCAGTAGTAGTAGTACCCCCTTGTATTGCCCCCAGTAGTAGTAGTCCCCACCCTTGTAGTGCCCCCAGTAGTAGTAGTCAACCCCCCTTGTATTGCCCCCAGTAGTAGTAGTCCCCTTATAGTGCCCCCAGTAGTAGTAGTCCCCCCCCTCCTTGTAGTGCCCCAAGTAGTAGTAGTCCCCACCCTTGTGGTGCCCCCAGTAGTGGTCTCCCGCTTGTAGTGCCAGCCTCCCCCCCAGTAAACACACATAGTAAAAAAAACAAAACACTTACCTGAATCCCTGCTCCCGCCGTCGCCATCCGCTTCTCCGTCTGTCCCCCCGGGCCGCTCTGCATTATGGGAGAGACGTCATATGACGTTATGACGCCTCTCCCATTGCCCACTGCGGGAGCAGGAAGATGGAGCGGCTCCTGCAGAAGGCGCAGCAGCAGCAGCTAATGAGAGTCTGACAGACTCTCATTGGCTGCTGATCAAAACAAACACACAGCTGCCGGAGCCGGCGCCTGTGTGTTTGTCACTTGTGTAGCGCTGACCGAACTCCGTCCGGTCAGCGCTACACATGCGGTGCAGTCTGTGTCACAGTGACACAGACTGCCCGCGGCCCGCATGACGCTGCGGCCCGGGGGGCACATGGCACCCTGCCCCCCGGCCCAGCCCGCCACTGCCCACCGCTCACAGGCAGGTCTACTAATTTTGTGCATTGTGCTGCAATTTTGATTGATTTGACTGACACGATTCTTAGTAAATCCGTGATTTCTATACTTGTCAATGTTATACTGAAAAATCCAGATTCATAGAAAACATTTTGAAAGAGCTGAAACCATATAAAATATATTGAAAAAGCCAGATCTGTAAAATGGCCTGTTTCAGACTTGTACGCAAATGCCGTGTTTACGTAGATCGAGTGATTGTTAATCATTGCGCATGCATGAAAGCTGCACTGCGCACACGCTGTGATATACTTGTGATTACGCTCACACAGAGGATTCACTCGTAAAGTGAATGACTAGTCTGTATTTAAGTAAGGTATCGGGGGGGGGCTAGGTAATTGAAGGAGTGTCGGGGGCCGTTTAAACTCTGTTTCATAAATTACCCATTGCAATCTTACAGCATTAGAGCACTCAGAGTGCCAGGACAGCCACAGTGTTTGAAGCACGTCAGACTTACTCAGAAGCTGTGTGGCTGCCTGATCTGCGTCACTGTTCCCGATGTTTACGCTGTTGCATGTCATCGGACAAATATGAGAAGGCCTCTATTACAGAAGCGAAACGCGTCAGTGACACTTGACATCCTTGGATACTTGTCTGTGGTGTGATCGTCAGTAGCCATTCTACTTATTGCTGCGGGAGCCATTTACTTAATCAAAGCGGAGGTCTGCCCTACCCTACACGCTGGACGAAAGTGGAGGAACGTATTATACTCACCACCTAGGATCCATCTGGTGAGATATTTATTGGGCTGACTGCTAAATCAAATACATTACTGTTGATGGTTGTCCTATACTGTAAAGTACTTACTTGGCTGGGGAGGTCTGTCGGACTCAGCTGCCCCGGCCTCCGCCTCCTGCGCCTCATGACGGTGGCGTGGTTCTGGGCCTGTGTAAACAAAATAATATATAATTGAATCCCTGCCTGTACAATTACTATTATTACACTTCATTTACAGTATAAGGCACCACAAGTGTACATTACAGTAACCAGAACATAAAAAGTGCACAATTAACAATTAAGGGGAGATGTACTAATCTCTGGAAAGTGATAAATTGGAAAGTAATAAACTACCAGCCACTCAGCTCCTAACTGTTATGTTACAGGCTGTGTTTGAAATATGACACTTAGGAGCTGATTGGTTGGTAGTTTATCACTCTCCAATTTATCACTTTCCAGAACTTAGTACATCTGCCCCTTAGTACCATAATTCTCAGGACACAATACGGCTGGGAAGCAAGGAAGTAATCAGAGAAGCGCGGACCTGACTCCAATAGTGATGGCACAAGTAGCAGCAGTAGAGCCGTTGGGGGTGGAGCTTTTGCAGTATAGGAGGTAGAATACAGACAGTACTTACTTGGCTGGGGAGGGTTGTCGGGCCCCGCCGTCCCATCCTCTCTTCCTCAGAGGATATCTGGCATATGTGCCGTCAACGTACTAATGTGAAACAAAATACTATAATATCATTTTGCCTCAACACAATTTAAAAAAGAGAAAAAAACACTGGAAACAAACACATTGGCACAGACATAGACAAAAATCTAAATTTGCCCTACAGTACATGGAAATACTGTAAAACATTCGCTTGTAAACTTGGCTGTGCAGGCCCTGCTGCCTCCCCCTCCTCTGCTTGCTGCTGTCTCCTCTAGCGCTGATGTACTGTAAAAAAACAAAAAACAGTGTAATGTACACTAACGTTTGCCTGAAAACAATTTGAATAAAAGTAAACTCTACTGTACTACAATTCTTTACGCCATTATTAATGCCCTTCTGTTATACACACTCTGTGACAAGGTAGGGCACGTGTACTCGACAGCCAGAGCACATGGTGAGTAAATAAAAAAATACATTAATACAAAAATATGCAGTGACCTGCACTTATTTATGAGTACCGGTAAGCATCAAGCTCCTAGCGGCACAGCAATGCCAACATTGCCGCAAGTGTGCTGCATAAAACTCACAGTCAGTTTGTAATTCAAAGATACTTCTTTCTGGGCTGAGACTTTTAGTTCAGTGATGGTATTATACACCGCTGCTCAGACCCCACTACTAATTTCTAAGGTTATACGTTTAGGATGCCGGCGGCCGCAATACCGACCGCCGGCTTCCCGACTCCTCAATCCCGGCTAGGGTTAAATGACAGGCGTCTAAAATCTAGACGCCTGTCATTACCCCTACGCCGGGTGCCGCAAGCGGACAGCCGCGGGGAGGAGGGTTAGGTTTAGGGCTCCCGGGGGGTCTTAGGGTTAGGCACCCCCCCAGGGAGGGTTAGGGTTAGGCTAGGGGAAGGGGGGGTTAGGGTTAGGCACCCCCCCGTGGGACTTAGGTTTAGGCAGCGGGAAAGGGGGGGTTAGGTTTAGGCACTTAGAGGGGGTATTATTGTTAGGCACTTGGGGGGGAGGTTAGGGTTAGGCACCCCTAAGGGAGGCTTAGGGTTAGGGGGGTAGGTTAGGTCAGTTAGTATTTACCTGGGGACGATCGGGATTTCCAGCGCTGTCGGGCTGCCGCTGCCGATATCTCTTCCTCTGTCGGCCTGACGCTGCCGGGATTCGAACTGCCAGCCATGCGGCCATGCGGCCACATACCGATTCCTTTCTAAGACATTCCAACACTGTGTGTATGCCGCACATCACTGTCTAAGCGTCAAGCTCCTAGCGGGACAACAGTGCTGAAATTGCCGCAAGGAGCTTGCAATTCCGTTATACACAATCTGCAGTACCCCCAGTATTGCCCTTTTTATAGAGCCCCCAGCAGTGGTCCCTCGATGCAATGCCCCCAGTGGTAGTCCCCTCCCCCCTATGTAGTGCCCCTAGTAGTAGTCCCCTCCCCCCTATGCAGTGCTCCTAGTAGTTGTCCCCTCCCCTTGTAGTGCCCCTAGTAGTAGTAGTCCACCCCTTGTAGTGCCCCAGTAGTAGTCCCCCCTTGTAGTAGTAGTCCCCCCCTTGTAGTGCCCCCAGTAGTAGTCCCCCCCTTGAAGTTCCCCCAGTTATAATCCCCAGTAGTGGTCCCCCCTTGTAGTGCCCCCCCCTGTAGTGCCCCAGTAGTGATCTCCCCCTTGTAGTACCCCCAGTAGCAGTCTCCCTCTTGTAGTGCCCCCAGTAGTAGTCCCTCCCTCTTGTAGTGCCCCCAGTAGTGGTTCCCCTTTTGTAGTGCCCCCTGTAGTAGTCCCTCCCTCTTGTAGTGCCCCCAGTAGTGGTTCCCCCTTTGTAGTGCCCCCAGTAGTACCCCCCCTTGTAGTGCCCCCAGTAGTAGTAGTAGCCCCCTTGTATTGCCCCCAGTAGTAGTAGTCCCCACCCTTGTAGTGCCCCCAGTAGTAGTAGTCAACCCCCCTTGTATTGCCCCCATTAGTAGTAATCCCCCTAGCAGTGCCTCCTGTAGTGGCCCCCCTTGTGGTGCCCCCAGTAGTGGTCTCCCCCTTGTAGTGCCCCCAGTAGTCCCCCCCTTGTAGTGCCCCCAGTAGTAGTAGTACCCCCTTGTATTGCCCCCAGTAGTAGTAGTCCCCACCCTTGTAGTGCCCCCAGTAGTAGTAGTCAACCCCCCTTGTATTGCCCCCAGTAGTAGTAGTCCCCTTATAGTGCCCCCAGTAGTAGTAGTCCCCCCCCTCCTTGTAGTGCCCCAAGTAGTAGTAGTCCCCACCCTTGTGGTGCCCCCAGTAGTGGTCTCCCGCTTGTAGTGCCAGCCTCCCCCCCAGTAAACACACATAGTAAAAAAAACAAAACACTTACCTGAATCCCTGCTCCCGCCGTCGCCATCCGCTTCTCCGTCTGTCCCCCCGGGCCGCTCTGCATTATGGGAGAGACGTCATATGACGTTATGACGCCTCTCCCATTGCCCACTGCGGGAGCAGGAAGATGGAGCGGCTCCTGCAGAAGGCTCAGCAGCAGCAGCTAATGAGAGTCTGACAGACTCTCATTGGCTGCTGATCAAAACAAACACACAGCTGCCGGAGCCGGCGCCTGTGTGTTTGTCACTTGTGTAGCGCTGACCGAACTCCGTCCGGTCAGCGCTACACATGCGGTGCAGTCTGTGTCACAGTGACACAGACTGCCCGCGGCCCGCATGACGCTGCAGCCCGGGGGGCACATGGCACCCTGCCCCCCGGCCCAGCCCGCCACTGCCCACCGCTCACAGGCAGGTCTACTAATTTTGTGCATTGTGCTGCAATTTTGATTGATTTGACTGACACGATTCTTAGTAAATCCGTGATTTCTATACTTGTCAATGTTATACTGAAAAATCCAGATTCATAGAAAACATTTTGAAAGAGCTGAAACCATATAAAATATATTGAAAAAGCCAGATCTGTAAAATGGCCTGTTTCAGACTTGTACGCAAATGCCGTGTTTACGTAGATCGAGTGATTGTTAATCATTGCGCATGCATGAAAGCTGCACTGCGCACACGCTGTGATATACTTGTGATTACGCTCACACAGAGGATTCACTCGTAAAGTGAATGACTAGTCTGTATTTAAGTAAGGTATTGCGGGGGGGCTAGGTAATTGAAGGAGTGTCGGGGGCCGTTTAAACTCTGTTTCATAAATTACCCATTGCAATCTTACAGCATTAGAGCACTCAGAGTGCCAGGACAGCCACAGTGTTTGAAGCACGTCAGACTTACTCAGAAGCTGTGTGGCTGCCTGATCTGCGTCACTGTTCCCGATGTTTACGCTGTTGCATGTCATCGGACAAATATGAGAAGGCCTCTATTACAGAAGCGAAACGCGTCAGTGACACTTGACATCCTTGGATACTTGTCTGTGGTGTGATCGTCAGTAGCCATTCTACTTATTGCTGCGGGAGCCATTTACTTAATCAAAGCGGAGGTCTGCCCTACCCTACACGCTGGACGAAAGTGGAGGAACGTATTATACTCACCACCTAGGATCCATCTGGTGAGATATTTATTGGGCTGACTGCTAAATCAAATACATTACTGTTGATGGTTGTCCTATACTGTAAAGTACTTACTTGGCTGGGGAGGTCTGTCGGACTCAGCTGCCCCGGCCTCCGCCTCCTGCGCCTCATGACGGTGGCGTGGTTCTGGGCCTGTGTAAACAAAATAATATATAATTGAATCCCTGCCTGTACAATTACTATTATTACACTTCATTTACAGTATAAGGCACCACAAGTGTACATTACAGTAACCAGAACATAAAAAGTGCACAATTAACAATTAAGGGGAGATGTACTAATCTCTGGAAAGTGATAAATTGGAAAGTAATAAACTACCAGCCACTCAGCTCCTAACTGTTATGTTACAGGCTGTGTTTGAAATATGACACTTAGGAGCTGATTGGTTGGTAGTTTATCACTCTCCAATTTATCACTTTCCAGAACTTAGTACATCTGCCCCTTAGTACCATAATTCTCAGGACACAATACGGCTGGGAAGCAAGGAAGTAATCAGAGAAGCGCGGACCTGACTCCAATAGTGATGGCACAAGTAGCAGCAGTAGAGCCGTTGGGGGTGGAGCTTTTGCAGTATAGGAGGTAGAATACAGACAGTACTTACTTGGCTGGGGAGGGTTGTCGGGCCCCGCCGTCCCATCCTCTCTTCCTCAGAGGATATCTGGCATATGTGCCGTCAACGTACTAATGTGAAACAAAATACTATAATTTCATTTTGCCTCAACACAATTTAAAAAAGAGAAAAAAACACTGGAAACAAACACATTGGCACAGACATAGACAAAAATCTAAATTTGCCCTACAGTACATGGAAATACTGTAAAACATTCGCTTGTAAACTTGGCTGTGCAGGCCCTGCTGCCTCCCCCTCCTCTGCCTGCTGCTGTCTCCTCTAGCGCTGATGTACTGTAAAAAAACAAAAAACAGTGTAATGTACACTAACGTTTGCCTGAAAACAATTTGAATAAAAGTAAACTCTACTGTACTACAATTCTTTACGCCATTATTAATGCCCTTCTGTTATACACACTCTGTGACAAGGTAGGGCACGTGTACTCGACAGCCAGAGCACATGGTGAGTAAATAAAAAAATACATTAATACAAAAATATGCAGTGACCTGCACTTATTTATGAGTACCGGTAAGCATCAAGCTCCTAGCGGCACAGCAATGCCAACATTGCCGCAAGTGTGCTGCATAAAACTCACAGTCAGTTTGTAATTCAAAGATACTTCTTTCTGGGCTGAGACTTGTAGTTCAGTGATGGTATTATACACCGCTGCTCAGACCCCACTACTAATTTCTAAGGTTATACGTTTAGGATGCCGGCGGCCGCAATACCGACCGCCGGCTTCCCGACTCCTCAATCCCGGCTAGGGTTAAATGACAGGCGTCTAAAATCTAGACGCCTGTCATTACCCCTACGCCGGGTGCCGCAAGCGGACAGCCGCGGGGAGGAGGGTTAGGTTTAGGGCTCCCGGGGGGTCTTAGGGTTAGGCACCCCCCCAGGGAGGGTTAGGGTTAGGCTAGGGGAAGGGGGGGTTAGGGTTAGGCACCCCCCCGTGGGACTTAGGTTTAGGCAGCGGGAAAGGGGGGGTTAGGTTTAGGCACTTAGAGGGGGTATTATTGTTAGGCACTTGGGGGGGAGGTTAGGGTTAGGCACCCCTAAGGGAGGCTTAGGGTTAGGGGGGTAGGTTAGGTCAGTTAGTATTTACCTGGGGACGATCGGGATTTCCAGCGCTGTCGGGCTGCCGCTGCCGATATCTCTTCCTCTGTCGGCCTGACGCTGCCGGGATTCGAACTGCCAGCCATGCGGCCATGCGGCCACATACCGATTCCTTTCTAAGACATTCCAACACTGTGTGTATGCCGCACATCACTGTCTAAGCGTCAAGCTCCTAGCGGGACAACAGTGCTGAAATTGCCGCAAGGAGCTTGCAATTCCGTTATACACAATCTGTGACAAGGTAGGGCACGTGTACTCGACAGCACATGGTGATTAAATAAAAAAAATACATTAATACAAAAATACGCAGTGACCTGACCTTAGATATGTGTACCGGTAAGTATCAAGCTCCTAGCGGCACAGCAGTGCCAACATTGCCGCAAGTGTGCTGGATAAAACACACAGTCAGACCCCACTACTAATTTCTAAGACATTCCAACACTGTGTGTATGCCGCACATCACTGTCTACAGTGCCACAGTGACCGGCACTTAGTCATGTGTACCGATAAGCGTCAAGCTCCTAGCGGGACAACAGTGCCGAAATTGATGCAAGTGTGCTGCATAAAGCGCACAGTCAACTTGTAATTCAAAGATACCTCTTTCTGGCCTGACATTTGTAGTTCAGTGATGATTTTATGTACCCTTCCACCCAACTGTTAATTTCTAAGGCATGTTATCACTGTGTGAGTGCAACACATCACTGCAGAACAATGTGCATGGCACAAGTCACAGGGACTGGCACTGACTTTTCTAACATGAGGTGTTATTTTGCTGTTACGTGTATCTAGCATAATATACTGTAATAATGATGGCAGAACACACTTATAAATTGTTTTTCAAAAGTGTACTAAGGACTCACACGCCGAATGATTTAATCCTTTATTGTACACTCAATTACAATTCTCGATCCATGACAACTATAGCGTACCGAATTACAGGTACAGCCAATCAGCGGGTGGTATTACAGACATTGCATTGTCTTTTTTTACGCATGCGCAGTGCAGTTTAGGAAAAGCGACATCTGGTGGACAGAAAGTTGTATTACACTCTCCGGCTTTTCCAGCGCTTCAGTACTTTACGATGCGACTCAATACACCACGGCACAGCGCTACATGGCGTATGGAGCAATGATGTAGCAGGACACCTTGTACTGTTGGTTCCTTTTGCGGACATAGGAGATTAGATACTAAACATAGCGGCATTCAATCACTTTTCTTCTGTTAGCAAAATATGATCCACCATAATATATAGTATAATTTAGTGAGCATTATATTTAGTGCCTTTTTAGTTGTATTCATTTAATGTATTTATTTTAACTTGATATAAATGTTATGTTATTCTAATTGGCGTCTTTATTTATTTCTGCCATGCACAGTGTATGTATGTTTTAATTAATGGGATGTAATTAGCGCAACACCTTTTCTGTATTGGGATATGAGAAGGCAGCAGTGGGTGTCCCTATGCTCGTTTAAGGTTTGGAGACATTAGCATATTTTCGCTATTGCGATCCACGAGAGCTCGCAGCTGCGATGGCATTTGTGTGTGGATCTGAATCAGGCCCCCAATTCCAGTCATCCTGATACCTGGCCCAGTAAGTTTCCCCCCACTCTAATCGGCCATACTACTGCAGGAGCCAGCCGCATCAGCACTGGATATTGTGCTGTGGAACATCAGGGAAATTGGGAGAGTAGACTCTTCAGAGTTTCCTTTACTTCAGGTGCTGAATTAATAGAAAGTAACACAAGGCCACGTTAGGGGAATCGGTATGATTTACCACCGGACCCCTGGCCAGCGGTTCAAATCCCGACAGTGGCTGCCCGAACAGGATGAAAATCCCGATCGTCCCCAGGTAAGTATTCACTAACCTATTCTACCCCCTAACCCTAACTCTCCCTTAGGGGTGCCTAACCCTAACCTTCCCCCCAGTGCCTAACCCTAATCCCCCCTCTAAGTGCCTAACCCTAACCACCCCCTTCCCCGCTGCCTAAACCTAAGTCCCCCAGGGGGTGCCTAACCCTAACCTCCCCTTCCCCTAGCCTAACCCTAACCTCCCGGAGGGGTGCCTAACCCTATGTCCCCCCCGGGAACCCTAAACCTAACCCCCCCCGAGGCTGTCCGCAGCAGAGCCCGGCATCACTTCGATCGGGATGCCAGGCGCCGGTCTCCCGGCGTCGGTAAAATGACAGGCGTCTAGATGTAGGCGCCAGTCAATTAACCCTCGCTGGGATTAAGCAGTCGGGAAGCCGGCTGTCGGGATTAGGTCCACCGGCTTCCTGACTGCATACCATGTTAGGAGCATCAGATTTGTGGCTGTAAACAGTGGTACTGCTGATTACACGGAGAGCATCTTGCAAGCCCCGGTCTCTTTGTTTTATGTTCCCTTTGCAATCTCATTTTCGGCTAAAGGATACACTATAGCAGGAATCCGGACAGTGGACAGGGACCCCTAGGGCAAGCTGCATAGGTGCCATTTTTAAGACTTTTTCAGATAGGGGATTGGTTGCTCCCCGTGCACCGCCTGGCAACGACCCCTGGGTGCTGTCACTAGTTGGAGGCGTTAGTGAAGGGAGAGCTGTGGGTCAGTAAATAATATGTGCCCCAGGAATGCAGGCTGTTCCACAGCTCCATGTCAGTGTTTTGTTGCTGTTCTCTTTTTTTGTGAACTGTAACATTTGGGTCCTTGAAGACCTAGAAAATAAACTGCACACATTAAAAAGGACATTGCGCCTGGGAATGAAATCTGGAAAGCAAATTCCCAATTGATGTCTTTAAGAGCGGAGAAGCCGGGACAAACATTCCAGGATAAGCCTTTCAAGAAGATGGATTACACAGCGCTTGTGGGATCTGTGTACAGAACAGACGTTGTTATCTACAGTGCAAATGCAGTAATAAGAAAGCAATGTTCCTCAATGTCTGTAATCTGCCTTCCCTTCTATCACCTCCTTCATCTACTCATTTCTCGGCCTCATAATCTGTGTCCCATTTTAATTCTCTCCTCTGCAGGCCCCACACCCCCTCTCTGCGCCTCTGGTGGAGGGGGTGGAACACAGGACCTCAGTGCTGTGAGGCAGCAATAATAACCATTACACCATCACTTTCTATCTACACCTTTCCATATTTCTCCTTACAACTTCCTCTCCATACCCTTCCATGTTCTACATTACTTATTATCTATATTATTCCTGATTTTCCTCACTCTACTGGCCTTCTTTTACCTTATAACTGACATGAAGGGGTCAGGAACACGGTTCCCCTCTTAAGAAAATTAGGCTATGATAATTGTGTTTGTTGCTCTTCTCTAAGTGAACCCAGGCTTGCCTACCCTCCCGATTTGGCCGGGAGCTTCCCGATTTTCGAGTGCCGCTCCCGGCACCCCGGAAAAGCAGGCAAGCCTCCCGGAAGCCTGCGACCCTCCCGACCTCCTCCCAGAAAAAACTAGAAACCCCCGCAGCGGGGGGGGTGATGACGCAATTCGCGCTGAATCGCGTCATCGTGGCCCCACGGCAAGTATGAGTGAACCTGGATTTTTGAGGACAATCGGACAAGCTTTCGGAAATACATTTTTTTTCAGCCTCGCCCTCAATGTAGCTTTATTTATAGCGATAGACTTTCTTACATTCCCACGATACTTATTTATAGCGAAAATTAGACGAAAATCCTTTTTATCTTGAAAAATCTGTTGATACATGATATCTCCCTATAACATATCCCCCTATAACATATCTCTTTGTCACTTCTGTTTGCTCCATGGGTGTATCTATAATGGGTGCAGGGTGTTTGGTGCACACTGGTTCCTAGTTCCAGTGGCGGCCCTCCTCACGGTGGGGAGGGATTTTGTGTTACGCGGCAAAGCGTGACCGAACCCCCGTTGTCACTGGGAGGGGGGGGGGGTGCCGGAGGTGCGTACAGAGCCCGCTGGCTCCTTCACAGTGTGGGGAGCCGAGTGCTGCACTTAATTATACAGTGCAGCACCTGGCTCCTGTCACTGAGTGGGAGTTTGCACCTTTGTATCATCCCCCGCATCCCCCTTGTGATGCTACTGCCTAGTTCCAGTAATGCCTGCACAGCACAGGCAACACCCATATTCTGTATACCTACCTCTCCACCGACGCTTCTGTATTCAGCAGAAAAATGGTGCAGTCGCCATTTTCTCACAGAACTGCACATACGCAGTAGAGAAATCACCAGTTAAATGGTGCCACCATCATTTTGTCAAATGTCTGCCAAGGTCTACGTGGCGAATGCGCCATCGATAGTGGGAAGGGTTCTGCAAAGGGACTGCACACCAGGGCCGGATTGAGGGCCACATTAGCCTTGGGCTGAAAATGTTCAAGGCCCTAATGTGAGAAACGGAAGAGGTGTGACCAGTGCTGTGTGGGTGTCACCAGTGCTATGTGGGTGTGGCCAGTGCTGCGTGGGTGTGGCCAGTGCTATGTGGGTGTGGCCAGTGCTGTGTGGGTGTGGCCAGTGCAATGTAGGCATCTACACCTTCTACAGTATCAGCCCACCAGTGTCTCCCTAAGAGTCCCATGTATCAACGAGTTTTATCATGCACAATGAGTGATAAAACTCTTTGCGTAGGATAATGGTGCTCCAGCCAATCAGCTCCCAACTGTAATCTGTTTGAAAAATGACAGTTGGGAGCTGATTGGCTGGAGCACCATTTATCACACGCGATGAGCTTTAAAACCCGTTGCGTATTGTTGATAAATGGGCCCCTGAATACGTAAAGGTACAAAAATTGCATGATTTTGTGAGAAAAATAGAAATACAATTTTAATACTTGATTTATGCCTGACCATGTGGCCAACTGGTGTCCGGTCATCATCATGCTGTCATGATGATGGGCCTATTTTTATGTGGAGGCCTGGAGCTGTAGCTCCATCTGCAGTTATGGTAATACAGCAGGAGCCGTCATGCCTCCTGCATGCATTGCTTATGCAAGCTGCGTTGTACAACGCAGCATCGGATAATGTGCAGGAACATTGACCCATGGGGCCACGCAGATGAGAGAAAGAGGCCAGGAAATCTCCGTCAGCCGACAGAGATCCTGGCCTCTTCCCTACCCTCCACCGGCGGCGACATGCCTTTGTTTCGGGAATCGGAGGCCGTCACCGCCCCCACCTCGCCCACAAACGGCAGCAGACTGCCAATCACTGACAGCCTGCATGCGAACACACAGGACCCGTACTGCTCAGGCACCTGCTGAATCAAGCCCTGATTTTCTCATATCTATGTCCTCAAGCATTTCCCTCTATAATAACTGATCTATAGCCACCCTCTTCTCCACCACTTGCCATCTACTCTCCTCATTCCTATGAATTATTATAACGTCCCTTCCTCATTCCTCTCACACACCCAGCATCCTTACATTCACCTTCCCCATTCCCTAGCTCATCTACATTAATTGCATTTATTGTTTACTGATTCCTCTCCCTTTCATTCTCTATCCAACTCTTCTCCGCTCAGGTCCTGTCTTGTATTACCCATCTTGCATCCTTTCTTATCACCCTTCATTTGTCTGATTTCCCAGCCTTGGCTCGTTCTTCTCACTCCCTTTCTAGACTCCCTCCTATAATCATCTCACATACTGGGGATCACATACAGCTGGATGTATGGGTTTGGTATATTTCGTTGACATTCATCATGTTGACATGTTGTAAGTCCGGGGAGGTCATATTTTTGGTGGGTCCACACTAGTGATGCCAGCTCTGGGCTGACCAGTCTAGGGCTGGTTGATATTATGACTATCCCGCAACTGTCCCATTGTTCTTGGGACAGTCCTGTTTTTCCACTGGCATAGCAAAGCGGTGGGTGAATAGATGCCGTGCGCATGTGCACGCACTCTTCACAGTGTGTAGAGAACCTGGAGGCAGCCCTGCATCTGAGGGCTGAGTGGTGGAAACGTGGTGTAATGTGAGGCCACGCCCCCTTACCACCCCCTTACCACGAGGCCATGCCCCTTTTTCAGGTGTGCGCAGACTGTCCCTCATGCCAACTAGCATATGTTGGGGGGTATGGTTACGTAACAGAAAGACTTTTGTTATCGGCGCTATGGTTGGGAAGTATAGTTATGGTAGGGAGATCCCACATTGCGTTCAGCCGAGGACAGTTTGATGAAAAATAGGGGGTAGGCCATGTCATTTTTCTCCACTATTTTTCACTACCACTCTAGACCTAAGAGACCTAGGGATGGTTGTGAATATGTGAGGGACCCCCAGGCATTTATTTTTTTACATTTAGTGATTTATCCACTTTTTTCTTTTTTAATAAAAGTCTGCACAGATTCGATTGATCTGTGCAGTGCTTGAAAACCGCAGCAGATTTATGGCGTATTCTCATCTGCTTTGTCGGTGGGTTTGCGGCAGGATAGAGGCTTCAAAACTGATGAGCACTGATGGAGGATTTTAAATTACAGTCAAAACCAATGCTTAGTAAATACTGTATTTTTAGACACTAATACCAATTGGCTTTGAATTGACAGCAAGTAAATGTACCCCTTAGAGGCCCATTTATTTGTGGCAATATGAAATTCTGTGCAGCAGGGATGTATTATGAAACACAGCTCAGGAGCTCAGAATAGAAGCCTGTCCCTGCGATGTGTAAAGCAGAGTGATCGCATCTTCTGCAGGACTCCTGGCTGCTTACCGCACATAGCGGGGAGGGATCCAGAGGATCCCTCTCCCATTAAACTCTGCTTTATGTAGTCTAAAGGCAGCAATTGCTAATGGGTCCAAGCTTCGGGCATGCAAAGCTTGGTAAATTTCACAATACAGCAGTCCCAATAGAACCTGTGGGGGCTTCTGTTGTGATCGGAAGCAGAGGAACCGCAGCAGATATACATCTTGGGTGCTCCTTTCATGCTTAGTAAATTTACCCCTTAAGGTGGGTACACACTATACAGATATATCTGCAGATGATGGTTGTTCATGCACACTGAACAACCATCATCTGTGCCTGCCCGCAGGTCCCGGTGCCCAGGGGGCGTGTCCAGGCAGGCGGGGGGAGTGTCCCGCCCCCCTCCTCATGGCTGCCGCTGTGTGTGTACGGGCGGTCTGCAGACATATGTGTCCATCGGCTATGCAGCACAGCCAATGCGATATGTCGGTGAAAGCCGGCGTTCACGGACATATTGCGGGTACACACTGCCGGACGGGCAGTAGATACATTGGCCGATCAATTGATCGACCAATATATCTGTCAGTGTGTACCCAGCTTAAGACTCCTTCATGCATTCCTCTCACTTCTTATTCTTAGGAGTATATGTACTAAAGTGCGGGTTTATAGAAGTGGAGTTGTTGCCCATAGCTACCAATCGTATTCTACTTCTCATTTATCTAGCACCTTATAGAAGATAATAGCTAGAATGTGATTGGTTGCTATGGGCAACATCCCCACTTCTATAAACCAGCACTTTAGTAAATATACCCACTAGACTCCTTTATTCATTCGGCCATTTTCCGGTGTTCTGTGTAGCACTGACACCCGACGTGGGACCACAGACAGGTGAGTTTTATATAATATGGGTGCAGGGTATGCGGTGCGGGGCCCCCCTGGACCCGGGGGCATGTGTGCACACCCTGCACCCGTTATAGATATCCCCCTGTACTGGAAGCATTACTATTGGGGGCATTACTATTGGGTTCATTTATACAGGGGGCATTACAATTGGGGGCACTACCACACGGGGCATTACTACCAGGGGCATCACTACTGGGGGCACTACTAATTGGGGTATTGCATAGGGGGCACTGCATAAGGGGCACCACTACTGTGGGCAGGGGTGTATCTAGGGGTCTGAGCGCCCCTGGCTAAGTAATGGACTGGCACCCCCCATATTTTCTGAATAATTATTTTCTGTCTTCCCAGCCATCCCTCTTCTGTGTCCCCAGCCATCACTCTTCTGTGTCCCCAGCCATCACTCTTCTGTGTCTCCAGCCATCCCCCTTCTTTCTCCCCAACCATCCCTCTTCTGTGTCCCCAGCCATCACTCTTCTGTGTCCCCAGCCATTCCTCCTTCTGTGTCCCCAGCCATCACTCTTCTGTGTCCCCAGCCATCCCTCTTCTGTGTCCCCAGCCATCCCTCTTCTGTGTCCCCAGCCATTCCCCCTTCTGTGTCCCCAGCCATTCCTCCTTCTGTGTCCCCAGCCATTCCCCCTTCTGTGTCCCCAGCCATTGCTCCTTCTGTGTCCCCAGCCACATATTCCTTTGTCATTCCTCCCCTGTAGCCCATCCTCCCTCTATGATATCTCACGTCTCCCCCAACCTGCCCCATAACATGTTTCTCTATCCCTGTAACACAGCCCCCCCTCCTCTATAGTAACATATTTCTCTATCCTTGTAGTAACACAGCCCCCCCTCCTCTATAGTAACATATTTCTCTATCCCTGTAGTAACACAGCCCCACCTCCTCTATAGTAACATATTTCTCTATCCCTGTAGTAACACAGCCCCCCCTCTCTATAGTAACATGTTTCTCTATCCCTGTAGTAACACAGCCCCCCCTCTCTATAGTAACATATTTCTCTATCCCTGTAGTAACACAGCCCCCCCTCCTCTATAGTAACATGTTTCTCTATCCCTGTAGTAACACAGCCCCCCTCTCTATAGTAACATGTTTCTCTATCCCTGTAGTGTACAAGTGATTATATTTAGCCTAAATATAATCACTTGTACATCACATTCTAAAACAAATCATCAAATCCCAATAAATGATAAGCTTAATGACTTACCTTCTTGAGGAAAGCTCCTTCTGGCTGCATCTTCCGGATCAGCTAGCCAGCACGGCTCCTCATGCGCCACAGCTTCTCTCCCATGCGGCGCGGCAGGTGTGACATCATGCACGCTGACATACTTTATTGAACAAGGGGACAAGCGGAAGCTGACACTGACTATCTGCAATCAAACAGGTAGTCAGCGCGGCATGCAGGTTGGAGCGGGCCCCCTCTTCACCCGAGGAGGGCATAGTGCGGGTGGCAGTAGCGGGCCCCTCTTCACGCATGGAGGCAGTAGCGCAGGCAGTAGCAGCGGGCTCACTCTTCAGTCATGTTGTAGCGCAGGTGGCAGACAGTAGGAGCGGGCTCCCACTTTACTCATGGAGGGACTGGGAGTAGCACCAGCGATAGGAGCGGGCTCCCTCTTCACTTAAGCGGGCAGTAGCAGCCTAGCAGGAGTGTAATCACAGCCTGATTGTACCCCTTGGCCGCGGGTGGCACCGTCGGATGGCGCCCCCCCTTGGCTGGCGCCCCTGGCGAGTGCCATCCTGGCCAATGGGTAGATACGCCCCTGACTGTGGGCTCTGCATACAGGGCACTACCACTGTGGGCACTGACACTACTGGGGACACTGCATAAGGGGCACCACTACTGTGGGCTCTGCATAAGGTCCCAATTGCACATACCCCCAGTTCGTCCACATGTTTGTTGCACAGGGGCCCTCACACACCTTAATCCGAACCTGCTTCTAGTACAGCAAGCCTGCCTTCCCTGCCCCTCCCCTAGTCCAGCAGCCTTCCCTGCGCCCTGCTCCAGTCCAGCCAGCCTTCCCTGCGCCCTGCTCCAGTCCAGCCAGCCTTCCCTGCGCCCTGCTCCAGTCCAGCCAGCCTTCCCTGCACCCTGCTCCAGTCCAGCCAGCCTTCCCTGCGCCCTGCTCCAGTACAGCCAGCCTTCCCTGCGCCCTGCTCCAGTCCAACCAGCCTTCCCTGCGACCTGCTCCAGTCCAGCCAGCCTTCCCTTGGTCCTACCCCTGTCTTGTCTGCCCTGCTCCAGTCCTGCCAGCCTGTCTTGCCTGCCCTGCCCCATTCCAGCCAGCCTTCCCTGCGCCCTGCTCCAGTCCAGCTGGCCTTCCCTGCGCCCTGCTCCAGTCCAACCAGCCTTCCCTGCACCCTGGTCCAGTCCAGCAGCCTTCCCTTGGTCCTACCCCTGTCTTGTCTACCCTGCTCCAGTCCTGCCAGCCTGTCTTGCCTGCCCTGCCCCATTCCAGCCAGCCTTCCCTGCGCCCTGCCCCAGTCCAGCCAGCCTTCCCTGCGCCCTGCTCCAGTCCAGCCGGCCTTCCCTGCATCCTGCTCCAGTCCAGCCGGCCTTCCCTGCACCCTGCTCCAGTCCAGCCAGCCTTCCCTGTGCCCTGCTCCAGTCCAACCAGCCTTCCCTGTGCCCTGCTCCAGTCCAGCCAGCCTTCCCTTGGTCCTACCCCTGTCTTGTCTGCCCAGCTCCAGTCCTGCCAGCCTGTCTTGCCTGCCCTGCCCCATTCCAGCTTGCCTTCCCTGTGCCCTGCCCCTCGTCCAGTCCAGTCGGCCATCCCTGCCCTTTGACCCCCTAGTCTAGTCCAACCAGCCCTCCCTAACAACTGCCCCCACAGCCAAAACTTTGAGAATTTTTCAACTGGTTTATGCACCACTTGATGCCCCACCCCAGAAATAGCTCCACCCACATTATCCATAGCTCGGCCCAGCTCTGCCGCATACCTCCAGGGCGCGGGCTGCCTATTTTGTCAGGATCGGGCCCCACAATTTCTAATGGCAGCCCTGTTTATACCCCACCCTCCCACCTGTCCATAACATATACCAGATGTAATGCCAATGGTTTTTATATACATATACCGTCAAATAAT
The DNA here is from genome assembly GCA_031769625.1 of Taudactylus pleione. Taxonomy (NCBI): domain Eukaryota; kingdom Metazoa; phylum Chordata; class Amphibia; order Anura; family Myobatrachidae; genus Taudactylus; species Taudactylus pleione. The sequence continues at coordinate 442,486 of JAUIMM010000198.1, forward strand.
AATATAATATATACATACATGCACTATCTGATGACTAAAATGTATGTACATAGACTATTCTCATTAACAAAGGATTATGACACTCCCTGCCTCACACAAGATGGCTACAGTTACAACAACCCCTGCAGCCACCACCAAGATGGCCGATACTGTACAATCAGCCTATTAATAACCACACACAAGATGGCACACACCATTCTCTGAGGAAGGCTCATTAGCCGATACGCATTGGAAGGAACTTACTACCACACTTATTCATCACCCTATCCGTAGGGCCACCCACCTCTAAGTCTCCTCGCGGCGCCTAGTCGAGCCAACGCGAGCGTCTGCTGAGTCTGGAGTACTGCGAGCTCTTGCGAGAGCGCAGTAACCCGGAAGTCTCGCAGGACGCCGGTGAAGACGCTGCATCCCAGCCAGCACGTGTCTCCCATACACGCACTGACAGCAATAAAGAGCGGAGACCGTGACGAGGACGGAGAAGAGGACGCCGTTCACCTGGAGGTGAACAACAAAGGACGTTGAGGGTAAGTATGTGCACCTGGGGGATACGGGACGCCGCCACACCAGACACATACTGACAAACCCCGCGTATAAGGACACAATTACAGACCAGCCGGACCACATCTACTGGTGCTGTACACCGGGCCTACAATTGTGTGCAAGACTGTTTCTTGGCCATACATATCCCCACCATACCAGGACCAGTGCGAACACCCCCCAGCTTGTTGCACTGACCATCTGTACAATACTATTTTTGTATTTACTGCACTAACTACCTTGGTGATATTGCACTAACCATCTGTATACCACCCATCATACTACTACTGTTACTATTGTGCACCGTACTTATAACTGGCATAATAGGCCCTGTGCCTACATCTTAATTAATAAAAATACCTATTTCTATACATAAGTACTCTGAATATCATTTAGGTGTAGCGCTGATCTCCACCAATATAACTTACGCTTGAGATTGGGTTGGGTTCCCATATAGAGATCAGCAGTAAGCACCGAACCCTACACATAACCCATAATATTGTGGCGCAGGTCTCCCATCTCTCTATAACTATAAGCCCTGTTTATATGGCATCTCAAAACTTGCATGAGGGACATAATGCAAGTCTTTGGGGGGCCTATTCATCAGCACTAAAATATCGATGGAGGTAATTAGGTTTAGAGCTCGCATGGAGTTCTACCTAATTACTGGAAGAATTCATCATTCCTCCTCCCCATAACTATCTATTCCGAAAAGCTGTCATTTTTGCAATGACAACTTTTCAGAAAATAGATACTTTTCCCTCTCTGCTCTAACTTACCGCAGCTGTAATCAGTGCTGCGCATTCGCTGTTACATTCACGAAAGTGGCGCATTCGCAGCAGTGCAATAAAAAACGTGTAGTCTTTACAGGTGCGCAATGAATGGAGTTTTAGGCTGCCTCCCTCGTACCTTAGGGACACCACATCCCTTATGTCATGAAATTCAGCATAAAGGGGTACAGGGATATAAGTCGCCAAAAAGCTCCAAAAAATGTATATCAAGTGAACATGAAAGTGGTATGAACACAATTTATTCACAATGTCATCTCACAAAACATAATAAAAACTTCCCTTATTATTAAATGGAATAAAAAGTAATGTCCTGCTGTTAGCGTCTCTCACCCTTGATCGGTGTTGTGGTGGGCTTTAGCAAAAAGCAGCAAACAGTTCCCCGGTAAAACCTCAGCACCACCGCAGTGGGTTTGAATGATGAGCAAAACACAGTCAAGTTAAAAGCATGCCGTCCAAACAACGCGTTTCGGAGCTGGTACTCCTTCCTCAGGCTTGGATGACATGCATAACTAACTCCCAGGTATTTATACCCCTCCAAATTAAGTGAATACCGCTCTTTACATAAATGCTGCGCACCGGAAGTGACATGTGTTCCACCGCCAACTTCCGGTTGCGATCCAGTTAATTTCCTCTCCCATGCACCGAAACTAATGTGTGCGTTCCACCATCTAGTTTCGGTTGGCGTCTATCATGGACTTTCCTCTTTTACTCACCTTTCTCCAGCCAGCCTTCCCTGCACCCTGCCCAAGTCCAGCCAGACTTCCCTGGGCCCTATCTCTAGTCCAACCTGTCTTCTCTGTCCTGCTCCAGTCCTGCCAGCCTGTCTTGCCTGTCCTGCCCCAATGCAGCCAGCCTTCCCTGTGCCGTACCCCTAGTCCAGCCAGCCTATCTTCCCTGCCCTGCTCTAGTCCAGCCAGCCTTCCCTTCAACCCCTCTAGTCCAGCCAGCCTGCCCTACCCCTCGCCCAGTCCAGCTGGCATTCCCTGCCCTTTGACCCCTTAGTCCAACTAACCTTTCCTAACAACTGCTCCCATAGCCCAAACTTTGAGAATTTTTAAACTGGTTTATGCACCAATTGATGCTTCACCCCTGAAATAGCTCCACCCACATTACCCACAACTACACCCACCTCTGCAGCATACCTCCAGGGTGGGGGGGAGCTACATATTTTGTCAGGACCGAGCCCCACAACTTCTGATGGCAGCCCTGTTTATATGGCATCTAAAAACTTGCATGAGGGACATAATGCCACTCATTCAGTCTTTTAATTGCCTCAATGGTGCCCCTTCACTGAGTGCCAACCTTTGTCAAAGAGGAGCAACAGATGGCAGCTACTACTCCGTGTCTGTGATGGTCTGGGACTGAAGTGATGCCACAGTCTCTTTCCGACTCAATCTGGGCATGACATTAGCACCCACGATCGCAGTACAGTATGCGATCATACCCTCAGATGTATTAAAGAGCATCCGCAGGGGCTCCAAAAGGAACGCATTCCTGCGATGTGCCGGGAGTGAAGTGACCGTGTCAGCGTTCTCTTCCGTCCTGTGCTAGGACTCCTGCGCATGCGCTGCCTACAGACCACGCATGCGCGGCGGCCATGCCAGGGTATGCTCCTCCGGAACCCTCTCCTGGCTAGTTTTATGATGTGTAGCCCATAGATTACAGCGGCATGGGCACCAAAGTTTGACGTCCCCCCACCTCCCGCCTGCTAAGGTACTGTATGAAGCTGGTAGTCTGAGGTTCAATGCCCAAGTGGGTGGGGGTTAGTGCCTAGATAATCATGGAGCTTCCACCAGCTTGCCCAATACCTGGAATGTATGGAGGTTCCCCACAGGATAACCCCCACCTTCTAAAGCCATCAGCCAGCTAGTGCTTAATGTCAGTGTAGGGTAAATTAGTCTATTAAACACTTCAGCTGGGCTTTATGGAAGAGCTTGACCGTTTGACAGTAGAAAAAATAAGTTGTCGCTTTCTTTATAATATTAAACATTTTTAAGCCCTTTGCAAATATTAATATCTCACTGGATTAAAGTAAATTGAAGTAAGATAGTGAACAAGTAACTAGAAGCTCATTTTGTGTACAGTACATGGCCAGCAGAGAGCGCACTCTGTAATATTCTGGACTCGAGGTTACAGATATCCATCATTCCACTAGATGGCAGTACTGCCTGCAAATATCTCTGTGCTGGCTGTTGTCCTATATTTCATTTGATATACAACAAGCTTGTTACAAAATGTCTCCTCCATAGAGTCTGCAGTTTGATTATCTGTTAATACTGTAGTTGTAGTATTTCATGGTTCCTGAAGAATTACAAACAGTCTGAGCAGTTTTTTTTCCTCCCTCCATGTTTCCCCATTAATTGGAAAAAGCAATTTTCATAGAGAGGAATTTGTCAATTTTTCGACTGCTCCCTCCGAAAATCAGAATGTAAATGAAGTAACACAATCAACTCGTTACAGAACAAATTCTAAGAGCCACCATCCCCCATTCAACTTATCAGCTATTTTCTTTTTAATATGAGAATAACATGGTCCTAGCACCACTCTGTCATCACTGTTCATCTCCTGCTTGTCTGTGTGTTTCTAGGGATAAAACTGCGATCAGATCACTGCAGCACAGATTATTTCAGGAAATCAGAGTGTAGGCGATTTTGTGGTATGGGGTGACTTGTACACTCAAGTAATTATGTTACAGTTGCCAGAGCTGCATGTGACAGGAGCAGTTTCATGATAAGAGTTATATTGTATGAGCAGCAGGGTGCGCAGCAGCACAGAGTATATCAGGAGATATGCGCTTAGGCAGTGAGGACAGGGCTGCATGTGACAGGAGCAGTGACATGATAAGAGTTATATTGCATGAGTAGCAGGGTGCGCAGCAGCACAGAGTATATCAGGAGATACGCGCTTAGGCAGTGTGGACAGGGCTGCATGTGACAGGAGCAGTGACATGATGTAAAGGGAATGGAGGCCACAGGAAGCCACACACTGAGACTTCTATAGTGAAAGGAGCAAGGTCTGAAGATGGCACTTGTTCTCGCAAAGCAAACTCTGAAAACTTTCAGTTTTCAGAGTTTGCCGAATATCAGGTGATCCTACTGTACCCCTGGTGATGGTTACCGCATGGTTCCGGGGCTATTTAGTGTTGATGAATAGGCCCCTATGTCACTTATTGATTTAAAGTCAAATTTTAGTCTCTCTTTTTTGCTTTGCTTTAGTCAAGATTTAGTCAGTGGATCTCAGTTTTCATTTTAGTCTAATTTTTGCAAATTTAATGATACTGTAATGGATTTTACTGGAGAACTTTTCTTTAAAATTCCTTTGAGAACTTGAAGCCACCATACCTTTACCTATGTGTTTAGTCATCTAGGCTCAGTAGGCTGAGAATGTGTCATATACTGACTTACCATAGTACCCATATATCATATACAAATGTAGGTCTTAACTTTGTTAGAACAAGTGCAATTCACAATCACACAGGTCATATTTATTTTCTGCAAATATCTAGAACGCATACTTGTTCTTTAAAAATTTAAACTAACCCTACTTCAAAAATAGAAAGTAGTGTATGTAGTATCAGTGTTTGACAAGGATTTAAAATTTATTTTTAGTCTTACCCGCTGTCCAGGTCAGTGCAGCCCATGGCACTACACACTAAAACAAACACACCGGCACAGGTAATACACTCACTGACAGTGAGTGTACTACACAGTGGTTGTGTGTTTGTTTTAGCAGCCAATGAGAGTCAGACTCATATTGGCTGCTGCACATAGGGGGTTGGGATTCACAGGTCTCAGTGTGGGGGTGGAGCAAGACTAAGGGCTCTATTTATTAACATTATTTTTACTAAAATAAAGTGAAAAAGGGTGTTTTCACACCCTTTTCACATTATTTTAGTTTCACCTGTAGTTATTACAGGGCAATTGGAGTAGAATTAGTAAAATTCTACTCCAACCATTAGGTATCACTTATTTTTAGTAAAGCAGATCGCATTTCCCATAATTGTAATGGGAAATGTGATCCGACCAATGTTACTAAAAATAAATTGTAAAAAAATACCGGGGGAAGCCCTGTGATAATAACGCCACCTGGAGGTGGCGTTATCCAGGGTCTCCCCCGGTTACCGGGCTCCCACTCTGCTCTATCGCGGAGAGCAGAGGCGGGAGCCGGTACCAGTAATCAGCTGTGTGGTCTAAACAGACTGCAAGCTGATTACTGTAAAAAAAAGAAAAAAAAAATTGAAACATTTTTTTTTTACTTACCTGAATCCAGGGACCGGTGATCGGGCCTCCGGTGATGGCTCCTCTCCAGTCAGCTGGTCAGTGCACTGCTGCCCAGTCATCAGGTGATCGGGTCCCAGTGCAGTATGGGAGATCACCTGATCGGGAAGCCCGGAGAAGATCACCGGAGGCCAGGAGGATGCAGGTAAGTGTAATGAAGGGAGGGGGGGGTCGCGGGGTCCGCGATCGCAGGGGGCGGGGCTTAGCGTCAGTGGGGGGTAGCAGCGACGGTGGGTCGGCGCATGTGCGGGCTCTTAGTCGCGGTATTTTTTCCGAAAATACCGCGACTAGAGTGCGGATGGGATCTGCAGGGACAGAGCTTTATCACAAGCGCTGTCCCTACAAGGGATTTATAGTAAATCCCTGTGATATTGCCTGAATTCGCAATGCGAATTCACTCGGTAATATCACACTACAATCCGCATTCAATATGCGGATTGTAGCAAATAGAGCCCTAAGTGTCCTGGCTACAGGGAGAAAAATAAACGATTGGGTGGCTCTTTGCCATTGATGGTGGAGAACCATTGGATTTCCACCATCAATTGCAAAACCATCGACCCTCAGTGGTTAACCATCAATGGGCATCCCTGGCAGGAAGCCCAGACTGAGAGTTATATAGTAGAAGGAGCAGGGACCCCTGCAGCATAGAGTATATCAAGAGATGAGTGATGTGTTAGTGAGGACAGGGCTTCATGTGACAGAGGCAGTGACATGGGGTTGGGTACATGACAGGGTCGCCGACATTTAACTCCCTCCTTCCGGGAGGGAGCTGTCGGGCAATCACAGGGGAAAGTCTCTCGGCAAAAAGGGGGCGTGTCGCGGGAGAAAAGGGTGCGTGGCTATGAGGATGACACGCCATTGGGGGCAGGGCATGGGCGTGACATCGCGATCGCGTCATCGTAGCCCCGCCCCCTGCATCACAATGCCATTAATATCGGCATTGTGATGCAGGGGGCGGGACTACGATGACGCGATTCAGTGCAAATTGCGTCATCGCCCCCCCCCGCTGCCGGGGTTTATGCAGGTGGGTCGCTGGGGCCGGGAGACTTGCCTACCTTTCCGGGGGGCCCGGGAGCGGCACCCGATTTTCGGGAGGCTCCCGGCCGAATCGGGAGGGTAGGCAAGTATGGTACATGATCACGGTGCACACAATGCTGGCGGACGGAATCCTCGCACCGGTATCCTGATGGTTGAAATCCAGACGCCTGCAGGTAAGTAATTTAACCCTAACCCACCTTTCCCATAGCCTAACTATAATTAGGTTTATACATCTATTCTAACTTGTTTCTTTTGTCTGAAGAAGAAAAGGACTGTTAAGGAGCATACACACGGTCAGATTTGTCAGACTTGTCAGATTTGTCAGATGAACGACTGAACGATTAAACGATTTGGACGATTTGACCAAAGTTTTGAACGATTTGAACGATTTGAACGATTGAACGATTTTTGACTGCATTAAAATGAATGGGATCGTCCAAGTCTGACTGCAAACCCATCAGATGTCAGATATCGTTATCTGACAAACGGGAACGCGCATCGTTGATCGTCCATCGTTCAGGCATGTCAGATATGAACGATTTTCCTTCAGATATGAACGACTGAACGATTTTTAAATCGTTATCGTCCATATCTGAAGAAAAAATCTGATCGTGTGTATGCACCATTATTAGTGGTTAACCCCCCAGCATAGCAGTTGCCTATGTGGCATTGCAGCAATACCTTACCTTGATGTGAGCATGAGATGACAGCGACGCCCTTCTGCAAAACAAAACCCTTTGTTACCACAGCAACTGCTTGCACGCTGATCTATATCTCTCCAGTGCACCAAATATATCACAGGTCTGTAATTGTGCCATGTGTGGGAATAGAGCTATCTCCACCACGTCCTGTGGGGAGTTGTCCTGCAAACCCCTCAGAAAAGCAATTTCTATAGACTGGCCTGCAGAGCTCATATACTAATTCCCTAATGAGCAGATGCATTGATTAGGGGGTATTCTGCACATAGCTGCCGAAAGGGAATCCTATCCTTCTGTAGAACACCACCATACTTATCAGGGACATGTTCTGCACACAGAAGATGGAAGCCATTCACAGTGATTTTCCTGCACAGCTTTGCACTCCCACGTGGATTAGGAAATAGTGGTTTACACGGCTGATAAAAGCAAATGACATGGGCTAGTCTGAAGAGCTTGCAGTTTCATCGGGTCAATACAGTATACCACAATTTATTCAGAACTTGTCCTACACGCAGCCGAGAGAATACATTCACATGGAACAACTGGAACAGCAATCACGCTAAACTAATGGCAGCATATAAGTGAGGAAAGCAATTCACAATGGTTCGCCTGCCTGGCGTGCGCTTTAATTATCTGCTGCTGAGCAGCGTAATTCACTTGATCATGAAAGTTTGCTGTCTTTGTGTGGGACATTAGCTGGTCACCAGTGATCACTCATTAAAAAGGTGACTGGTATGCATGTAGCACATGGTGATCTTACGGCCCAGTCTGATCTGCCTTTTGTTATGTATGGCAAGTTTAAAGAGTACTATTCCACACTTTTTTTTTTATGTTCCTCTTTGCAATCCAGAGTTTGTTTAGATTCAGAATTTATGGGGCTGCTTTTACGGTTGAAATCTCCTGCTGCTGCTGCCCACCCTAGATACTGTACATCCCAGAGAGGGATGCCGCTACCCCCAAATCTTCCAAATAATTTCTGATAAATATGCCACTTTATAATTATTAGTGTTTCTTTTAAATATATAGCCAGTTCTGTCATTGGCTAGTATAAACCCTGCACCCATGCAGACAGCCAACTTGGCCCTAAAATCCATCGCTTCCCCAAAGTAGAGACGTGACATCAGAAAACAGGATTTACATTGTGGAGTTGTACATTTGCCAGTTCATAAATTACCTTGTTTGTATTGGGTAGGGATGCGCGCCGACCCCCGTGTTTTGGTTTTGGATCTGTATCTCCTTCAAGGTTTTGGATCTGGATTTGATTTTACAAAACCTTGCATGTTTTGGTTTTGAATGTGTATTTTTTTTTCCAAAAAATTATATAAACAGCTAAAACCACATAATTTGGGCCTGCTTTTGTTCCTACAGTATTATTATCCTTAATAACAATAATTTTCAGGCATTTCCAGGCATTTTGAACCACCTCACAGCTCACATTATTGATTTCACTATTTTTCACCAATATAGGCCAAAGGCTGCAGGGAGCTGGCTGGCTAAAGTAAGCAACAGAGCAGCGGCACAGACGCACGGCAGTTTAATAAAATATCAGACGTCTAGGAAACATTGCCACACAGCAGTGGCAGACAGGATGGCAGTTTAATAAACTATAATAATGTCAGTCGGCAATGCCCCAAATTGTGCAAAATGTAAAGAAAAGAGGTGCAAGATGGTATTGTCCCTCCCACCCACTCTTATGCGGGATATTAAAAAGGACATGCACAGTTTAACAAAACCAAGCACTTTAGCCACTAGGACTGACACTTTCGTGGCTGAACTCTTAGGTTTGTTTGGGCCCCCACAAAACATTTTTGGAAGGACTACCTTCAATTATTAAGGAGGAGGTTGATGATGAGGGTGTTGGTGGTGGAGATTGCATGTGCTGGTCCAAACTGCTGGTAGCTGATACTGGACTGCTTGTTATTAATTTACAAATTAATATAATTTTGTTAAACAAATTGCATGAACTCGTGGCAAATGACGTAACAGGGAGGATGTGCCTAGATGGTTAACGTCCCTTCCTCTGCTAACTTTGGCTTTACAAATGGAACAGTTGCATTCACAACTGTTGTCAGAATTTAGATTCAAATAATTCCACACCCAAGACGTGGCTTTTCTGGCTTTCTTTTTATCACGAGCAAGAACTGCTGCCACTGGTGGCTGATTAGTGTCAGATAGGACGCAAATTTTCCCCTCATCCTCCTTTTGCATTTCACCATCTAATACTAGCACAGCCATCATGGTGACAGTGATCCGCTGCGCAATTGGGTGACAGCTGTTATACTTACTTCATCTGTCAAAGGATTGTTTAATAGTCAATTGTTTTTTTTAACTTACTACTAATAGTAGTCTTCTTGGTCCCTTTTCTGTGATGAAGATCCACCCCCATCAGCAACAGCATCAGCAGCAACAAGCGTAGCACTCAAGGATCCTTCTGAGGAATCATGGATAGGAGAGGAGTCAGTCATGCTTATGAAATTGGATGCAGCAGGACTACTTCCGATCATGATTGAGGATGTTGATGATGCAGGTGTTGGTGGTGAAGATTTCAGGTGCTTGGATCTAACAGAGAAAAGGGAGCAGCTAGGTGCTTGACTGATTGTTATGTTTTTAGCCAAAGTTTCTGAATTTTTCAAACACTTTGGAATTTGATGAATGCGCTGCAAGTGACGTAACAGGGAGCAGGTTCCTAGATGTTAAGGTCCTTACCTCTACTCACTCTTGCTTGGCAAACGTTACAGATGGCTTGACAACTGTTGCCAGGATTTGAGTGGAAATAATTCCACACATGAGAAGTGGATTTTTTTGTCTTTTGCTCCGGCATGACAATCGGCTTTTTCATACCATGGGTAACAACTGTTGTCTGATTTACACAAACAACATCCTCATCATCAACATCCTCACCATCCTTGTTAGCGCCAACTATAGAAATATCCTCCTCATCCTCCTGGTTCAATTCCACAGAAGCATCCTCGATTTCTATGTCAGCATGTTGACTTGTGCTGCTCATCCCCACATTTTCAGAGGGCATACAATTGGTGGAGGGAGGATCCTCTTCAAGTACAGTATTAGAAAGGTCAGGCTCACACATGGCAACCGCTCACACATATGAACTCTCCTCGGGGATATGTGACTTTTCCGAGCACACAGTTGGTTCAAGTGTCTTAGCGATTTAAATTTTTTGACACTTCTACAGGGAGAAGGGCTTACATCCTCATAATATGCAGTCCCACCAGTCATAAATAAAGGCCGAGGCCTTAGCCTTTCCTAGCAACTTCGTGTAGTAAATGGCATATTGCCAATTTTTTGTTTCTCTGCAGCTAACTTAGCTTTTGATTTTGACTTAAGCCCTTGCGCATCGGCCTTTGTAGATGACATTGACGGCCTTGCCTCGTCATCATGACTGCTGGCAGCAGTTGCAAGACTGATATGTGGTTCCTGCTCTCCTCTCATTTTATCGTCCTCCATATCAACAAACTTACACTGTGGTCTGACCGGCAGTGTCACCGAACAATATTTTTTTTTACACTGGGGAAGAGCACCCCTGAGTGAGGCAGCAGCCTCTTGATGAACAACACAGACAGCACCACTTTTTGATGAACAAAGCACCCCTGCCAAGTGCGGACAGACCACCTGCAGAGTCACAAATACGTGGACGATAAACTGTGGCAGTGTCACCGTACACTAATAGCGCAGCTAAGTTGCTAACACACACACACACACAAAAAAGCACTTTTATTTATTTTTACACTGGGGAAGAGCACCCCTGAATGAGGCAGCAGCCCCTTGATGAACAATACAGACAGCGCCCCATCTTTATTGACAACAAAGCACCACTGCCGAGTGCAGACAGACCACTTGCAGAGTCACAAATACGTGGACGATAAACTGTGGCAGTGTCACTGAACAATAATAGCGCAGTTAAGTTGCTAACGCACACACACCAAAAAAAAAAAAAATCACTTATTTTTTTACACTGGGGAAGAGCACCACTAATTGACAGAGCACCCCCCCCCTCCGGACAACACAGCACCCCTTTATGGACTGTAGCCCTAGCCTGATGGACAGGACAAGAACACAGCAGCAGCCACAGATAATTGACAGGACAAGTGACACAGCAGCTGCAGCACCCACTGAAGGAAGCCCCCCTTTATATACTGCAGCCTAAGGACCTTTATGGACAACAAAGCAGCAGCCTTCAGCCCAAGACCCTGACTGGAAACACACACACTGAGTGACTACACGTCTGCTAGCTTCTCTCTCCACAGCCGGACTGAAAGTGGCGCCGATCACCAATCCAAAACCTGCGAGAATCCGACAGCGGGAGGATGACATATCGCCTCGTTTTGAGATCGGAGTCACGCGAGAAACCTCGAGCCTAGCTTGGTTCTCGTCTCGGATCTGGAAGTTCGAGTGGGTCCGGTTCTCAGAGAACTGGACCCACTTATCTCTAGTATTGCTTGCTTAGGAAATAATTCAGAAACTTGTACCACCGTCAGATCCTTAGAGATCATAAAAGCCGCAGTAAGGGGACATTACATTCGCAGACGACAATAATAAAGTGCGTACATGGGAGACTGATCCCAACTTGCTGACATCACTGAGCTCACATATTGCTGACATCACTGAGCTCACATATTGCTGACATCACTGAGCTCACATATTGCTAACATCACTGAGCTCACATATTGCTGACATCACTGAGATCACATTGCTGACATCACCGAGATCACATATTGCTAACATCACTGAGACCATATTGCTGACATCACCGAGATTATATATTGCTAACATCACTGAGCTCACATATTGCTGACATCACTGAGATCACATATTGCTGACATCACTGAGCTCACATATTGCTGACATCACTGAGACCACATTGCTGACGTCACCGAGATTATATATTGCTAACATCACTGAGCTCACATATTGCTGACATCACTGAGATCACATATTGCTGACATCACTGAGCTCACATATTGCTGACATCACTGAGATCACATTGCTGACATCACTGAGATCACATATTGCTAACATCACTGAGATCACATTGCTGACATCACCGAGATCACATATTGCTAACATCACTGAGATCACATTGCTGACATCACCGAGATCACATATTGCTGACATCACTGAGCTCACATATTGCTGACATCACTGAGATCAAATATTGCTAACATCACTGAGATCACATTGCTGACATCACTGAGATCACATATTGCTAACATCACTGAGATCACATTGCTGACATCACCGAGATCACATATTGCTGACATCACTGAGATCACATTGCTGACATCACCGAGATCAAATATTGCTGACATCACCGAGATCACATATTGCTGACATCACTGAGGGCTGGTAAAAGATTTTTGCTGCATTTAATATGCTAGACAGATTTATCCTTAGTGAAAAGGTTGTGATATAATAGATCGACAATATTAGACTACAGCCACTGTGCATGTGACTCAGAATAAGCACCAATGTGTGTACTGTATGTGTGATGTGTTATATAATACACGATGGGCCGGTGAGGGCAGCTACAGTAGGACAATTGGAAACATTAAATGGGTGGAGCCATTATGAAAAAATACAGCTGTAGAAATTCCATGTAAACAAACAGCACTGCACAAAAACAGCACTACTATGGCATGGCTGCTCCGAGAGTCCAGGGGCCTGATTCAGCATTGCACCCGTTTTGCGAATGTGCAGCTGGCCGACGGTCGCAGTGCTGGGATCGCAGATGCAGCAGAGGGCGTCATACACCTCCTGCTGCATTTGCATATTTGCAAGGTCGGAATTGCAAAGCTGTCTGCGTGCAGCTTTGCAATTCCGCCCGAAGCTGAATCACCCCCCAGGACTGTTATAAAACAATCACAAAGATATGTTTTGAATATGGAACGTAACTGGCTGGGTTTATAGGATGCTCTTTATTCTTTCCCCACAAAACCTAATTTTGTGATAAGTAGGACGGAGTGCATTTCATATGCATGGATGTAATTAAACACCCAAGCCGGATTCAATATGATTTACCCCCTAACCCTAACCCTCCATTAGGAGTGCCGAACCCAAACCTCCCCCCCATGTGCCTAACCCTAATCCCCCCCTTTAAGTGCCTAAACCTAACCCCCCCTTTCCCCCCGCCTAAACCTAAGTCCCCCGAGGGCCTAATCCTGACCTCCCCCCGAGGGTGCCTAACCCTCCCTTCCCCTAGCCTATACCTAACCTCCTGGGGGGGTGCCTAACCCTAAGTCCCCCTCGGGAACCCTAAACCTAACCCTCCGTCCCTCTGCGGCTGTCCACGCCCGGCTTACCTTCGATCGGTAAGCCGGGTGTCAGGCTCCCGGTGTAGGGAAAATGACAGGCGTCGGGATTTCGACGCCTGTCATTTAACCCTTCCCGGGATTAGACAGTCAGGAAGCCGACGGTCGGGATTCCGTTCCATCGGCTTCCCGACTGCTTCCCCCCGAGCCTGTGGGTAAGAAGGGGCTAGTTGTTTAGTGAGGTAGTGTTGTGGGTGGGGTTAGGTTTGGTTAGCCTATAGGATTGGGCAGGGGGTGGGGTTAGGTTTGGTTAGCCTATAGGATTGGGCAGAGGGTGGGTCAGTGCTATTTCAGAGTTGCTGCTTGGCAGCAATTTCATAGAAATTTCTCTGGTCGGCTGTTTCCCGCCCTCCCTCCCTTATTCATTGAGTTGTTTGGTGTCGGCTTTTCTTGTGGTGGGAAAGAATGGTAGCAGTCGCCATCTGTCTTTGGTGCTCTCCCTTCCAATACATGGCTTAGGCTGATTCTACCCTCCTGGGTTCAGCAGCAACCACCTAACCGGGTGGGCCTCACGTCATGTCATTGGGGTGGGAGGTGGATACCTTGGGCGTGGCTGGCTGCTCGCCTCCCATTTAGAAGATCAGTGTGAGTATGCAGTTGGTGATCTTGCATTGTGGGGCCGTTCTTTCTGCGCCACCATACTTTGTCTGTCTTTAGTTCGGTTATATATTAAATAGTTTAATTAGTTTAAAAACAAATAAAGCCTTCCTTCCTTTCCCCTTATACAAGTCTCTGTGTCGTTATTTCATTATGATTATGGGTGACGGTTTCCCCTGCACTGTTAGGTGGGAACACTCATCAGGCGATGGGGAGTTTAATACACCATGAACGCATACACAAACACATAATAGACCTCGGAGGATTGTGGGTTTAGCAGAAGATACTGTTGGCTGAAATAAAATGTTTTCTGTAAACTCTGAGCTACTAATCCTTTTATTTATACATTCACAATAAGGGAAATGGCTCGAGAGACAGAGAGAAAATAAAATCCCGTCTGAGAGAGGATGATTCACCATGATAGGAGAATAATGTGAGATATTGAGTGTGAATATTAGACAATAGGAGAGCGTTTTATTAACCCATCACCTTGGGCAACTGTCTCTCTATATTCATTGGGCATAATAGAGAAAGGGACATACACCCTGTGTTGTGAGAGTGATGGCGGATGCCACCGCTGACACAATTACAATGCATGGATATAGTATAATTGATTCAGGTGCATGTTATATGTTTGTGTAGACCCAGCACCTCTGGGCACCACCTGGAGTGGAAAGAGGTATTAAGCCTCATAGGGGCCCATTCATCAATACATCACTTTCAATAGTGATTATTATGTTATCAACTAGCTGCGAGTTCAAAGCACCTTTTTGGAGGCATTCAGCGTGCCTCATTACCTAAACTATCACTTCCAAAAAGCTGCTCTTTCTGCGGAGTCATCTTATCAGACGTGAGAGACATTTCTCCTGCTGCTCCGGTCTCCATAGACTCTGCAAAGCCTGTCTACACACTGCGCACGTGCAGCATAAGGACAGGCTGCGACGATTCTCGGAAGACCGGAGCAGCAGGAGAAAAGAGTCTCATCCGTTAGAGATGTCAGATGGGACTGAGGGACTGGCCGAAGCGCTGACAACCACCACCCGCATGAAGACTCCCCACATGCGGCGGTGAGTACCGTGGAGATGGGAGGAGGGATGGGGGCGGAGCTGGCAGTCGCAGGCAGCCAGAACACAGCGGGGAGGAATTTGAAGATGGCAGCTTGTGAACACATTTGGGGGCTGCACGCCATCTCAGGATGGCGTACAGTTACACTACCAAGTTCAGAAAAAAAATGCTTTTTATGAACTTGATGAATAACATAATTTCTGCATCCCCATACTAAATTATGGAGACTGTGGAAATTATCGTGGGAGAATTGTAACTAGGAGATACCAGTGATCTCTCCAGTTTGGGTATGAAATACCGGCAGTCAGGATGCCAGCTGTCAAAATACAGACAGCGGCATACCGACATCATGATGCTTGGTGTCCCAACAAGGGTTAGGTAAGTATCCTAACCCTCTCCCTTTAACCCTCTAATCCTCCTTTTCTGCACCCTAACCCTCCCCATTAGTGCCTGAACCTAACCCTCCCCCCTTAGTGCCTAACCCTAACTCCCCTCCAGTGGTGCCTACACCTACCCCCCTTGTCCATAGCCTAAATCTAACCTCCTCCCCATAGCCTAACCCTAAACCCCCCGTGTTGCCTAAACCTAACCGCCCCCGCCCCCACCACTTCCCTGCGGCTAACACCCAACCGGCCCCACTATACTTATGATCGGGATGCCAGTTGTCGGCATCATGATCTCCACTACTGTTGGGATTTCGGACTTCTGTCCAGAAGTGGGGATTCCCATATCTCCTGCATTACACAGTTGATGAACAGCCCTGAAACTTCATTTCTACAAAAGTAGGTGAAAATTTTAATTTTCACTTACTTTTGTAGAAATGAAGGGATGATGAGTAGACCCCAGAGTCACCTCAACTTTTTCAAGAATTTGGCTTGATGACGCATCTACACCCGAGTCAGTTTCTCTCTTCAGGTTAAGCATCCAACAGGGGTTAACTTGGGAATCACCTACCTGACTCCCCAAACACCAATTGCTGTAACACAGGTAATAGGAATAAAGGACCTCATTCAGAGCCAGACGCTATTTGCGCTCGCTTTTTCAGAAAATAGGGGTGGCTATTCAAATGAACCGTTCGCTCTTTGCGGTCTGTTCACGCCTCTAGGTCTGAATGAGCGAACCAAACATGCGGTCGTTTTTTTTTAAAACTACGCCCCCTGGCCGCTCGCATCCTACGTCATGTCCGTTATTTATTAGATTAATCGAGTACATCGACCAGCGTATGAACTGCTCGCTATTCTTGTGGTTGGTTTTTCCTACCGCAATCTTGCGAGCAGTTCTGACTATAAAATAACCCAGTGACGTGGTCAATGACGCTGCTGTATTAATTATGCACACCCATAAAACGCCCGTTTTGACCTTTAAGCACGCCAGCGTTCGGATCTCCACTCCCCGTTTTTAAGCACCTTCCCCTGTTACCACCCACATACGCCTCCTCCTGTCACTCAAAATAGCAGGCATTCGCTATTTAGCGAACAAACGATTTTCGGCCGCACTGACTGGTTCGCGCATGCGTATTACGATCCGTACGCATGCGCAGTTGTGCAAACATCGCTCGGAACGAACGAGCACCCGCTTACGAGCGGCTCTGAGTCAGGCCCAAAGTCAGTTGGTGCATTTAGGACGAGGTGAGACCCATAGCAACCAGATTGTAGCTACCATATTATAGAATGTACTAGATAAATGATAGTTCTAATCTAATTGGTTGCTATGGGTGATACTTGCAATTGTCCTCTTTAGAAGGCTTGATAAATCTCTCCCTTATTGGTATAAAGCCTTAGTAACCTATGGCCTGACACCTGTCAAAAGTGGGTCGTGCGTGTAAATGGTTTCCTCTATAATCCTCAATGGGTAGAGGTGCAGAGAGGCGTAACCATGAAGCTTTAAGGGTTAAGTTTGACAAATGTAAACACTTGAAGTATAACGGGAGCTGAATAACACAATACAGAGCACACACAATAAAGCAGAATAATGACAATGCAGTGGCAGTATAAAATACTTGCAGCTATTCAAGAGGCAATGTGACAATACACCAACATTAACTCTTGGTAGGGAGTAGGAGCTTGTAGTGAGCACACAAATGAGCAAGCTTATATTCTGTTACAAAGAGGAGAACTTTTCAGGTTAGAATAAACAATTAGGGATATATTTACTAAAGTGCAGGTTTTTAGAAGTGGAGATGTTGCCCATAGCAACCAATCAGATTCTAACTATTATCTTCTATAAGGTGCCAGATAAATGTTAAGTAGAAGCTCTCGGTCACGCAGGTGCTCGAGCACTGATGAGTCGACTCGGCAGTGCTAAGGGTCACTGCTCCGAAAGGAGCGGTAAAGGCTCTTCGGGGAATAGGGATGATCGGGGTTGTAGTCCCTGTTTATTGAGGGAGGGGTTAGAGCAGCACATAGGGGCTGATGAAGGGAGGGGATTAAATCCAGCAACCCATAAGACTTGTGTATTTTCTGATATATGCAGAGCTGAGAGCATCTGGAAGTGCTCTGCCTCTGTATGTGTGTGTGTAGTATAGACACTTGGATTGTAACGATGCATAATTATCAAGGAGAACTTGCACCTGTCCTATACAGGTGTATGACCGCTTATGTGTAGGTCTGAACAAGACGCACTCCCAGAACTCTGCCTATGGGGCAGATGTACTAAGCTATGGTAAGTGTTAAAGGTGGAGAAGAACTAAGTACGTGATAAATTGGAAAGTTATGAACTACGAGCCTCTCAGCTTCTAACTGTCATGTTGCAGGGTGTGTTTGAAAAATTACAGTTAGCAGCTGATTGGTTGGTAGTTTATCACTCTCCAATTTGTCACTTTCCAGAGCTTAGTACATCTGCCCCAAATTGGAAAGTGATAAAGTACCAACCAATCAGCACCTATCATTTTTCAAACAGAGCCTGTAAGACAGGCTTGCCTACCCTCCCGATTTTCGGGTGCCGCTCCCGGCCCCCCGGAAAGGCAGGCAAGCGTCCCGGAAGCTTGCGACCCTCCCAACGGTGACGCGATTCACTGAAAACAACAGCATTGTGAAGAGGGGGCAGAGTCACGATGACGCGATCGTGCGGCCCCGCCCCCGCCCCCAGTGTGCCACCAAATGGCCGCCCCGCCCCGGCTCCGCCCCCAATGGCCGGCCCCGCCCCCTGCTATTAGCCGACAATCAGCTCCCTCCCGGAAGGCTGGAGCTGATTGTCGGCAAGTATGCTGTAAGATCACAGTTAGGAGCTGAGTGACTGGTAATTTATCACTTTCCAGAGCTTAGTGCATCTTCCCCTATGTGAGAACAGGCCTTTAATAGTTCTGCCTCTCTGGTTGTAATTCAGGTGCAATCAAAATGCATATTGCTCAGCACAGCCGGCCCTAGGCATAGGCATGATAAGCAAATGCCTAGGGGCGACTCTGCATGCTAGGGGCATTTTCCATCAAGCAGGGCTGAGGGCCGGCTGAGCTCTGCCCCCCGCCGCTGGCAACTGCCGCTAGCCGCTGCTCCCTCCCAGTCCCACCGGCACCTACCTAGAGCCGGGAAAGCCCGCCCCGCCGGCACAGCTAACCCCCCAGCGCGCTGCCGCGATCAGAGCTCTCCGATCGGGCAGCGCAGCAGATGGCCAGGCGGCGGCCGGTCATGTGACTATCATCCGCATCTGCCCGGCCCCGGCCCCTTAGTCAGAATGAGCTTCTGCATAGAAGCTCATTCTGACAGTACAGGTCGGAGGAGCTAAGATGGCCGCGGGAGGGCATGCTGCGCATTCCCAGCCGCTGCCACACCTCCCATGGGCCTTTGCAGAGCAGAGACATGAGCAACAACTCACGGCTCCACCTCCGCCTCCATCTTGGCCCAGCCACAGCCCACAGCCACTGTACAACAGCCACTGTAACGTTTGCTGCGCAGGTAAGAAGACCGAGTCTCGCTCAGGGTGGGACAAATAATATGAAGCACAGCTGTCAGCTATATATATATATATGGCGGTCACTCATATATATATATATATATATATATGAGTATATGTATATATATATATATATATATATATGAGTATATATACATATATATATGAGTATATGTGTATATATATATATATATATATACATATACATATGTGTGTGTGTGTGTATATATGTGCATGGATTGGACATATATATGTTTGCGTGTACACATATGTATGTGTATATATATATATATATATATATAACAGTGTATATAAATATATATATATAAATAACAGTGTATATATATATATATATATATATATAACAGTGTATATATATATATATATATATATATATATAACAGTGTGTATATATATATATATATATATATATTATGCAGATAGCCAGCACTCCCAACCTGCTCAATATTAACTTGCGTCCGGTGCCCTCCGTGTTACCTCTCCTAAGCAAGTGAGGGCATATGTACATCGATGAAGGCGGCACTCTCGACGACTTAAAAGCAATAAAAAGTTATAAACCAATATGTTATTTTTGGCATCCGCGTATAAATAATATGATTGGCGGTGGGATTATATGCTAGGGGGCACCAGTCAAAATTTTGCCTAGGGCACCAAATTGGCTAGGGCCGGCTCTGGCTCTGCATCACTGTATTAACATTCCCTCATGTTCTGAGCATGTGCAGTGCAAACTCATGGTAAGATACGCTACGCTCTTTATTAGCCTCAAAGTTCACTCGGTATGTGGAGAAACTAGAGTCTCAACACACAGACACACTCACACATGGGTTGAGTATGAAATACCGCCAGTTCAAATCCCGACCCTGGAAGCCTGATGGATCAAAATCCCTATGCAGGCTGGGTAGTATATTTAACCCTCCCCTCTCCCCCCCTAATCCTCCCTTGGGAGTGCCCAACCCTAAGACTCCGGGGGGTGGTGCCTAACCCTAAATCCCCCCCGTGGTGCCTATCCCTAACCCCCCCTCCCCGCACCCTAAACCTAACCCTCCTGGGGGTGTACCTAACCCTAAGTCTCCCCAGGGGTGCCTAAACCTAACCATCCCCCCCCACGGCTAACAGCTTGCAACGCCTGGTAAGCTGGGCGTCGGGATTTCAGGGTGGGGCTAATGGTAGGCATTGGTATTTAGAAGCCTATCTTTAGTCCCATGCCGGACTTTCAGTGTCGGGATTCTAGCAGTCGCCCTTTCGACCGCCGATATCCTGACTACATCCCCCCACACACATGTACTATTTCACAACTGGTGTAGTGAATGGGGGCATAATAGTCCCTTAACCACCACTATTAGGCGTATTGTAGAGTAGGTGAGGACAGAGTAGTCCGAGCAGTGTAGGGCAATGCAAGGCAGTACATCTGTCTAAAACAGACTGTCCCATGGACAAAAGCTCTAGGTGTAGCACAGTGCAGTGTTAGGTAGGTTATACAAGTGATCAGCGAACACTGACCAACTCTGCAATGTTGTAGGGTTCTCCTAACATGAATCAGAGATCAGGAATGTCCTCCAGTGACTCTCCTCATCATAGGGCCACATGAAGCGAGGAACAGCCAGGACTTTAATAATGGCAAAGAAAAAGGACAAGCAGCAGACAAATGGATTATTCCAGGACACGCCTTAGATCTTTGCAATCTGTCTATGATACTATGATATTCTGTGTAGCGTTATCTATTTGTCTTCTTCCCTCTGAGCTGCCATCTTGCTTTCTCTTTTCCTCTGAGCTGGTATCTGTCTCTCTCCTAGTGCAGGTGCCGGACTTTCTCTGCCTCTCTTGCAGTTGGTGCAGGACCACTGTCAGGCTAATATCTGGTCCTGAACCATCTGCCTATCTCCTAGTGCAGGTCCTGGACTTCCTCTACCTCTCTTGCAGCAAATACAGGATTGTTGGCAGGCTATTCTCTGGTTGTGGCAGCTCCCCTAGAGGATTGTTATTCCCCTCTGATAGGGGCCTATTCATCCACCGATAAATAACCCGGTAACCATGCGGAAATGCTGTTCATCATCGGGGGTCCCAAATGGACCGCCTGATAGTTAGCAAACTCCGAAAACTGAAAGTTTTTGGCGTTTGCTGCCGAGTGCAAACGCCATCTTCAGACGACGCTTGTTCTCAGATCCCTGCTCCTTCCTATGAGAAGGAGTGCCAGGAATGCGAAGAGGAATCCAAGCTGATCCCTCCACCGCCTCCTCACTGCCTCAGCGGCGGCTGTATCCCGAGGTCACGCATGCTACATCTGTAGCTGCGATACTAACCGAGGGGACAGCTGCTTTTCGGAGCAGTTGTCCCTGCACTGGAGCAATGATGAATTGCTCCGATGTCACGTTTCCCCCGCTGCGAGTTGGATATTTAAGTATCCCTCGCAGCGAGTTCAATACTTCATCATCGGAGGCCATACAGCCTCCGATGATGAATATGCCCCTCAGATCTTTCTTCACTAAACTGGCAGTCTTGTCTAGTGTAGAAGCTTTGTCTATTAGTTTGGCAACTTGCTCTGTGACACTGGTGATCTTGTCTAAAGGGTGATGCCCTTCTCATCTCTCACCTGTCTCCATTACTGGTAAATCTATACTGTTATGACTGGTGGTAAGACTCTCACAGTCTGTGCTCCCTGTCTTCCACGCCATCTCCAGTTATGACATGCTGTGCAGGCTCTCTGCACTGGCTTCAGGACACCCACACTCATGCAGCACACTCTCACTTTCTTTGCAACTCTCCTGCACATCATCTTCTTTTCTTGCAATTCTGGAGCCAAAGCTCAGAAATCTGGTGAACTTTGTTATACCGCCCCTACTGCCGGGAACTCTGACCGCCATGTCAATCAAAGTTTTAGGATGGGATAGAGAGAGATGGCTAGGGTAGAGAGAAACTGAGGCAGGCTGTGGTCAGTCAGATAGAAATGGTTGTGTTGAGAGCATTGAAGACAGTTGGTTAGATGGTTATGATAGAGAGAGTGGTGACACTGACTGGGATGTGAGAGACGGTGAGATAGCCATGGTCAGAGGGAGGTAACTTCAGTTAGTAACTATCACTGGAGCAACCAATCCAGCTGCTATAGGGCTTGGTGATGCCCCCACACCTCCTTGGTGTATGCTCTGGGTCCTGCTCATGTGCAGTGAAGCTCTGAACGGGCTTTAGAAGAACCGATCAGAGGCCTCCTGACCTGAGTAGGTGGACACTTACAGTATCTTCACACCCTCCCACATTCTGATATGGGGCCCGGTGAACATGCCAGAGAGAATAATGGCTAGAGTGAGAAAGTCATATTACTAGGATAAGAGAGAGACAGCTGGGCTGAGAGAGAGCTAGCTTGACTAAGAGAGAGCGAAAGAGTGTTTGAGAGAGAGAGGTCTGGACTGAGAGAGGTGTCGGGCAGATAGAGGTGGCTGGTTTGAGAGAGAGTTGGCTGGGCTGAGAAAGAGAGTTGGCTGGCCCGAGAAAGAGAGTTGGCTGGGCTGAGAAAGAGTGAGATGACTGGGTTGACGGAGAGAAAAGTGGCTGGGGTAAGAGTTAGGCCGTCTCAGAAAATGAAGCAGGGGGAGGCGGAGGAGAACATTAAAGGCCACTCATCCAGCTGACTCGGTCTGTGAGCAGTGACAGTTGCCCGGGGCCTGCCGATGACTGACACACGAACAAGTTAACTCAGGCACTGGCCCCTTCAGTGATTTTTATTTTTATTGAATATGAGAAAAGGTCAGTTGAGCTGTAGAGATATTTATACTTTTCTATGTGGACTTTAACACTGATTCTTACACAGCGGAACTATTCACCTTCTGGGGCAGACAACAAAAGTGCCTCTGCCACAAATCTATGGAGAGAGTCTCACCCGATGTTGCGTTTCTTTTCCCTTTCCAACAAAGTGTTTGTAAGTAAGACGACAGATGTCTCAAAAGATCAGTCTGACCAGAGCCCATTAACTAACTTACAGGCTGACATTTCTCTAGCGAGCAGACTGGCAGCACAAACCTCCACCCCCCCTCCTCTCCCAACTGAAAACCAGGAAATCTTCTTAAATGTCACCAACACATATCAGAAAAAAATCCAAATGATGCAATCCTGGTAATGAATAACGGGGCTGGAGCTTGCCTGATGTGGGTCTGCAGGAAAACGTACATACTGTATATAAAACTGGCAACCATGAAATAATCAAGTCTATAGTTTTTAGCTTCACCAGGACCCATTTGGGCTTTGCCCAAACCTACTAATAAGGATCTAAGGTTTTAGAACCCTAACCGTGCTCCCAGCCTCAGTTGTTGCACGGCTCCTCCCGGACGTCATGTTAATGTTTTTTTTCAATTGACATTATCCAAGAGAATCCACATAGAACTCCGTATGTCCTGTCTGTCTGTCTTTTCCTTTTTATTGCCCTTTATCAGATGAGCGAACTTCCAAAGCATTAAAATGCCCTGAAATCCGTCCTACACTGAGTATTTATGAGGGTCCTGCCTATCAATTCACTAAGAACCACAATCGCATTTGCCAACTCATTTCCAGGGACAATCCAGACTTTTAAATTTTTTTTTCATTTTCCTTTGGAAATGTCCCTTTATTTTCAGAATACACCAATTTATAATACAATAAAGCTCCTTTTTTTTGCATATTAGATGTGATTCTTAGCATCTGTTATTGTTCTCTAGGTGTTATATGTTTATATTTAATCGAGGAGCAAAAGATTGTTATAATAATTAAATTCAGAGCAAATGACACAATGGAGGTTGTAGTGGTTTAAAATGCTACAAGACAGTATTATGAGCGGCGTGTTTAGATCCACAGGACCAGCAACAAGAGATCCCTGCAACTGATTTACAATGTTGGGAATGTACGTATTACGCCTTATGGCATCACTGGTTTCTTGTACTCATACACAGTCACTAATAATTAATAACCTTATGTCAAAATAAAATTTGACCTTATTGTGTTGATTCCAACTCCCGTTGTCCGTGTGTTTATTTTTAGATAAGTTTTAGTTGTGATAAGTCTTTAAGGTGCAATACGGATATCAACCATTAGGGAGTTTACGCGCTTTGGTACAATTTTTGGTGTCTCGTCTCCTACACACAAGATGGCAGCTATAACAATATTGTGAGCTGTGAGGTTGTCAAAATCGACTGGAAATTACTGGAAATTAATGTTATTGAGGGTAATAATACTGTAGGAACAAAAAAAGGGCCCAAATTATGTAATTTTAGCTGTTTTTATTAATTTTTGAAAAACAAAAAATACAGATCCAAAACCAAAACACGTGAGGGTAGTTTTCCAAATCAAATTATTTATGGTCAATGTAAATTTAAATATATGGATAAAAAGAAAACTGTTCACCACCACATAGCTGAACCTAAGGATGACAGGTAAGCACAATTTACTTCACTTTACTACATGTTTTCTGAATTTCTCAATAACAAACTTTTGGCTGAGGGGTGCTGTAAAAACAATGATGATACTGTAGGGTGCCTACAGTATCATCTATATATATATATATATATATATATATATATATATATATATATATTAGAGATGTACAATGACCCCTGTGTTTTGGTTTTGGATCTGGATTAACTTTCATGTTTTGGTTTTGGTTCTGGTTTTGCAAAACTACCCTCACGTGTTTTGGTTTTGGATCTGTATTTTTTGTATATTTACATCATTTGTTGGGAGTGCCGGATCAGCTGTGTTTTACTATACTATGTCCGTGTATGTTACATGATTGGACATTTGGGACAAGATCAAGGCACCCTTCTGCTCAGTTTATCAGATCAGGACGTCTTTTCTACAGTTTAAGATATTTGCTATTGGATTGACACTGTGTGACAGTTTTTTAGTATACTTGTGCTACTAGTATACTTTTATCTATATTTAATCATCTTCAGATACATTATTATGGCTACAGCACCTGACCCTAATGAGATCACTTCTTACATGCTGCAATGTGACACCTCAGACACCTTCTGCTTTTCCGATGCGGAAGCTGAGGGAATTTTACTTAAGGAACCGGTTTTTGATGCTTCTTGCAATATTTCTAATGAAGATATTTACAGGGATTTACTTAAAATGAAAAACAGAGAACTGGACTATACCTTGCATGGACGCACTTTATCTGATTATTACAGACCCAAGAAGATTGCCAGAGGTTTGCGCATTCACAACTGTCACGCTGGGAGGCGGGTTTTTGAAAGCCGAGGTCTAAGGCTGCGGCAGGAGGCGAAGGCGAGGGGCCTGGACGTATGATCTCCGCATCCACAAGTCTTGGTCGTTGGCTAGACCTAGTCAATGGTGCGGAGTCTAACTCACAAGGAGGTGTTCGCCAGTGACCCCTCCAAGCGGGATATGGGCTTGCGCGGCTCCCTGTAAGCAGGTCGTGGTCCTTTGACTTGGTGACCAAGGCCTGCAGGGAAAAGTGAATCAAAAACACCCGTGGCCCAAGGGTAATGCCTGGAATAGGCACGTGGGGAGTGGGATAGAAATCCTGGCTGGAGAAAGGCACTTGAGGTGCTGGCTAGAGAGGTGTGGAGATTTATTGGTAGGCTGAGGTAACAGCTGGATATCCCATGAAGTATATACCGGATTGCCGGCCGGAGATCATGCACTAGAGTGCAATGAGACGAAGGGTTAACCTGCACACAGGCTGTGATGGTGAAAGCACTGTGATGAGATGAAGGGTTAACTTGCAAACAGACTGTGATGGTAGAAGCTCTGCGGTGAGACGAAGGGTTAACCTGCACACAGGCTGTGATGGTGAAAGCACTGCGATGAGATGAAGGATTAACTTGCAAACAGGCTGTGATGGTAAAGGCTCTGCGATGAGATGAAGGGTTAACTTGCACACAGGCTGTGATGGTAAAAGCACTGTGGTGAGATGGAGGGTTAACTTGCACACAGGCTGTTGATTAGTAAAGGCACTGTGGTGAGATGGAGGTTAAACTTGCACACAGGCTGTTGATTAGTAAGGCACTGTGGAGAGATGGAGGTTAGCTTGCACACAGGCTGTTGATAGTAAAGGCACTGTGATGAGATAGCTCAGAAGCTCTGGAAGAAACACACTGGAAGTACGGGAACCTGGAACGAGACTCCTCTAGTTACACTAGCGGCGACAATGATTGTTCAGGCAACTACCTGGAGCACAGGAGCTGGATATATACCCCTGGAAGCCTGCTGATAGGCCCACAGCGTCAGCTGACCAGCCGGGCCACTCAGGGAAGGCAGTCCTGACATAGGGAAAGTGTCATGGCGGCGCCCATGATGGAAACTGCGATCCCCGCTCACCGGGTCGCCTGACACCACAGCTACAGGGTGAATGCTCAGCTCCTCCCACGTTGCCGCGCCAGCCGCCCGACTGCCCGGGAAGTCAGAGGAAGCCGGCGGGACGGTAAGGGACGGCCGATCCCCGGCTGAACTCTGACAACAACACTCCAACTATCGGCAGACAGAGCATTTCTTTTTGTAAACGATGGATATCGATACTAAATAAATGCTCGATAGACTTGATTGTTTTGATTGAGGAGTCCACACGGGAGGTGAATAACATTCGTGAAAAGATCACTACATTTGAAACGGAGTATATATCCATTTTAACAGCCGATGCAGCCGTTGATTGGAATGAGAAGCTCATTAGACAAATGGAGCAGTATAAGGTCGAATTGTTAAGATATAAGAAACAAAAGCTCACTAAAGTCCAACAAGACTATGAATTCCACAGAGTATATTCCTGGTTGGGATCCAGTACTAGCACCCAGAGTTCTCGACGCAGGCAATATTCACGCCAGTTCCGTTCATTCAAACAACATTCTAGTACGTCAGCCAGTGACACTGAGGAACTACATCAGTCCCAGAGGCCCATTATATCACAAGAATCCCCTTTAGGGGTTGGTCCAATGAGAGGCATGACTACGAGAAGAAAAGACCAAATCGACGGGGCGGTCAAACGTGGAGGCAGAAGTGTAGGAAGACCTCCGAGAGAAAGGAAGATCTGATTTTTAATCTGTCTTCAGAAGCTTTATCTCCAGCTGAAATTAGTGTCCTTAGTAAAGGTCTTTCTTTTATCCCCACCAAAGGTCTGGACAACTTTAAATGGAAAATTGATAATTACAAATTTCAAAGAACTTTAAGATTAAAAGAATTTTTTAGTAAAAATCCTTCTGTCAAGTCTGCAACATCAGGTCCAGCTTCTCTTTCTAATATTGGTGCTAAATCCACGTTTGAACCGAGTCCGGTTAATGCCTCCATCAAAACATCCCACAGAATGATGGAGTCCTTACCGTCAGAGATGATCAACTCTTCTCCTTTTGTCCAGCCCAAATTTGTCTAGAGAGGAGCAAATGGCACTAAAGGCTTTGGGAAAACATCAAGATATCGTTATAAGGGGAGCGGATAAGGGGGGCTCGATTGTAGTGATGGATATCACTTATTATAGAGATGAATGTCTTAGATTACTGGGGGATGCTGACACATATTGTGTTTTGACCAGTGATCCCACTGTGGAATACAAAGACCATATTGATACTTTATTATCTCAGGCTACAGTGGAGGGCATTATTTTTGATTGTTTGTGTAAGAAATTGATAACAGAGTTCCCTGTTGTACCGCTTTTCTACGTTATCCCTAAGGTCCACAAGGATCCACAGAGGCCTCCTGGTAGACCCATTATATCCACCAGGGGGTCTCTGTGTGAGTCCATTGCTATCTATGTCGATACATATTTGCAGCCTTGTATCCAAAATATGCATTCATATTTGAAAGATTCTACAGCATTATTAAGACACTTTGCTTTGATTGAGTCACTCCCGCCTGATATAGTAACCAGCCTATATACCTGCATCCCGCATGAGGCAGGTATTAGGGCCGTAGAAAGGCTATTGGTCAATAACCCTAAGTATGAAGGTCCTGACTTAACATTTTTTCTAACCTTACTTAAATTTACTCTGAATTACAACTACTTCCTTTTTGATGGAGTATTCTACAGGCAAAGGGCGGGATGCGCCATGGGCTCTGCTGCGGCCCCGTCCTTTGCTAATGCCTTTATGGGTGAGGTTGAAAATAGCTTGTTTTTTTCTGACACAAATATTTCTGAGTGCATTTTTCTGTATTATCGATACATCGATGATTTATTGATTTTTTGGCATGGTGATGTCAATGTGTTGTTACACATTATTGAGAGCCACAACATGTCGTCTAGTCCGGTTAAACTGACAGTCCATTACAGTTCTAAGGAGATTCATTTCCTTGACATCACCATAAAAATTGAAAATGCACAGATAGTCACCTCACTCTATGTAAAACCCACTGACAGGAATAATCTTTTGCGGTATGATAGTTTCCATCCCCGCAATACTGTACATGGGTTACCATACTCCCAATATCTAAGAGTGTGCAGGATCACTAGCGATGAGTCAGAGACCCATAAACAGTTAGATATTATGACCAAAAAGTTTTTGGATCGGGGCTACCCATTGAAGGTATTATTGAGAGCAAAGAAAAAGGCACTCTCACATAATAGGAGAGAATTGTTGCAACCAAAAATCAAGAAAGGTCTCTCATACAAGATACCCTGGATTAATGAGTTTAATGTAAAGAGTAAAGTGATTGCACCTAGGGTTAAACGGTTGTGGCCGATGATCGCCTCAGATCCTGATATATCTTTACTTCATGACACTTCTTTGATGCCCAGTTACACACGTAGTGCCAACATTCGAGATATTGTCATGAAATCTGATATTTCAACATTCAAGACACCGGTTACGAATTTTCTCAGTAAAAAAAAGGGCTGTTATAAATGCCTTGGTTGCACCACCTGCAGTTACATGCAGGTGGGCCCTTATATATTACATCCATACTCAGGCAGAAAATTCTGTATTAATTGGTCTTTATCTTGCAATTCCCGGTTTGTGGTGTACACTCTGTCTTGCCCATGTGGCCTATACTACGTGGGCAAGACAGAGCGCCAATTCAAGGAACGGATGGCGCAGCACCGTGCAGCCATCAGAGCAGCCTTAATTTCTGGCCATAGCGAACAGGCTGCAGCGAGGCATTTTGCCTCAATGAAACATAGTATCGCTACAGTTCGTTACAAAGCTATTGACCATGTACCAGCCTCACTAAGGGGCGGTAATCGATCCAAAAAACTTTTGCAACTTGAATCGTCATGGATACAAAGGTTGGATACTCTATCACTGCGAGGGCTTAACAAATCTTTGGGCCTAAACTGTTTCCTTTAAGGGGTTATCAATATGCCATTATTTGGCTTATGTGGGTGTTGAGTAATGTTAGTGGTCTTTTTTTATGGTTACCTATATTTGGGACCTTTTGGCTCGTTTGCTTGGCCCTTAGTTGATTGAGGGTCAAAGCAGTGTCTATGTATATTCCTTAAGATGTATTAATTTATCAAATATTGGTCAACTTTTCTTATGTTATTGTCAGCATGAGTACTCTTGACACCTGTGTATCATACAACACGTCAAGCATGATCAGCGAGGTTTTATGGTCCTTATCTGTTCATGGTTTATATCAACAGCAGTTTTTCTGCTTACTTTGTTTGGTCCAGTGGTGGTTAGGGCACTTGGATTTTTTTGATTGATATTTTTTTGATTGATTTTTTTTATTTTTTATTTGTGTGCACATATTTTTTCACTATTTTTGTCACATCACTCACAGACATTATTATGTTCTCTTAATGAGACTGTTTTATTTTTTTAATTTATTTTTTAAATTTTTTTAGTGTAATATTTTTTTGCTAATTTTTTTAGCTATTTTCTCATTTTCACTTGCACATATTTTACATTTTTATTTGTTTGTACTTATGCTTGACAATAACTTATGTATTTGTTTGTATTATGCCATGTATCGACATTTGTTCACAGTGTCATGTTCCTATTTTACTTTACATATATTAATATTTTTTATGTCCACGTATTGTCACTTCCTGCACTATCAGCAGACTTTAGCTGTCTGATTTTTTATTATGCAATAGTGTTTACTGTTATTCATGCTGGGTTGTATGTATGTTTCACTTATCACATTAGTTTGTGTAATTTCTGCAGGTTGTTATGGCAACCACTGGGCTTTGTGCTATCTCCTATAACCACCGCGTCTGGGGTGATCACAGGGGCGCTTGACACGCACTGGATTTCTGGTGCGTGATACGCACGGAATTTCCGGCGGATACTGCAGTCCTTGTTCCGGTCTTCTCCCCGGCGGCGTGAGCGGGAGGAGCACTACACGTCCAGACTGGTAAGCTATTTAATGTCGTTGTTTGTATGTATTTTCTTCATTCTGTATTGTGCATCCTGAGGAAGGGACGTAAGGTCCCGAAACGTTGATGGATTAAACTTCTATTTTTGGCATATTTCGTTTAAAAGTCTCTGAGTGCCGCCTCTGTGTGCTATATATATATATATATATATATATATTAGGGGTGAGCGGGTTCGGATTTCTGAAATCCGAACCCCCCCGAGCCCCCCCGATCCGAGTCCGATCCGAGTCAGGCTCGACTTTTCCCGCCTGACTCGGATCTGACATCGAGGCAAAACGTCATCATCCCGCCTTCCGAGTCTCGCGGGTTTTGGATCCTATATAAGGTACCCGCGTCGGCGCCATTTTCTCACTCGGCTGTGGACAGTGAAGAGGGAGGGTGGGAGTTAGTGCTGTGTAGTGTAGTGTAGTGTAGTGCTGCTGTTGTCCACTACTTCAAAGTCCATAGGGGCTGGCTGTGTTGTGCTGTGCTGCTGTTGTTAATAGGGGCTGTGTCCACTACTTCAAAGTCCATAGGGGCTGGCTGGACTGTGTTGTGCAGTCAGTTCCAAAGTCCTGTGCAGTGTCCCAGTCCTAAAGGGGTGCTGTAGTGTTGTCCAGGGGGTGCTCTGTCCATCAGGGGTGCTCCCCCCAAGTGCTAAAAAAATAATATATTTTCTGTGTTTGTGAATTGTGTGCGCAGTAGCCGCACGTGCATCAACAAAGTAGTGCCAAGCGTGCGCCTGTGTCATAAGTAAAGGGCCGGCTGGCTTGACCGTTAAGGGTGCTGTAACCCCCGAAAGTACACTCCAGTCCAAACCAAAAAAAAAATTATTTTCTGTGTTTGTGAATTGTGTGCGCAGTAGCCGCACGTGCATCAACAAAGTAGTGCCAAGCGTGCGCCTGTGTCATAAGTAAAGGGCCGGCTGGCTTGACCGTTAAGGGTGCTGTAACCCCCGAAAG
The DNA here is from genome assembly GCA_031769625.1 of Taudactylus pleione. NCBI lineage: Eukaryota > Metazoa > Chordata > Amphibia > Anura > Myobatrachidae > Taudactylus > Taudactylus pleione. Next base: position 473,952 of record JAUIMM010000198.1, read on the forward strand.
TACACTCCAGTCCAAACCTAAAAAAAAATTATTTTCTGTGTTTGTGAATTGTGTGCGCAGTAGCCGCACGTGCATCAACAAAGTAGTGCCAAGCGTGCGCCTGTGTCATAAGTAAAGGGCCGGCTGGCTTGACCGTTAAAGGGTGCTGTAACCCCCGAAAGTACACTCCAGTCCAAACCAAAAAAAAATTATTTTCTGTGTTTGTGAATTGTGTGCGCAGTAGCCGCACGTGCATCAACAAAGTAGTGCCAAGCGTGCGCCTGTGTCATAAGTAAAGGGCCGGCTGGCTTGACCGTTAAGGGTGCTGTAACCCCCGAAAGTACACTCCAGTCCAAACCTAAAAAAAAATTATTTTCTGTGTTTGTGAATTGTGTGCGCAGTAGCCGCACGTGCATCAACAAAGTAGTGCCAAGAGTGCCCCTGTGTCATAAGTAAAGGGCCGGCTGGCTTGACCGTTAAAGGGTGCTGTAACCCCCGAAAGTACACTCCAGTCCAAACCAAAAAAAAATTATTTTCTGTGTTTGTGAATTGTGTGCGCAGTAGCCGCACATGCATCAACAAAGTAGTGCCAAGCGTGCGCCTGTGTCATAAGTAAAGGGCCGGCTGGCTTGACCGTTAAAGGGTGCTGTAACCCCTGAAAGTACACTCCAGTCCAAACCAAAAAAAAATTATTTTCTGTGTTTGTGAATTGTGTGCGCAGTAGCCGCACGTGCATCAACAAAGTAGTGCCAAGCGTGCGCCTGTGTCATAAGTAAAGGGCCGGCTGGCTTGACCGTTAAGGGTGCTGTAACCCCCGAAAGTACACTCCAGTCCAAACCAAAAAAAAAATTATTTTCTGTGTTTGTGAATTGTGTGCGCAGTAGCCGCACGTGCATCAACAAAGTAGTGCCAAGCGTGCGCCTGTGTCATAAGTAAAGGGCCGGCTGGCTTGACCGTTAAGGGTGCTGTAACCCCCGAAAGTACACTCCAGTCCAAACCAAAAAAAAATTATTTTCTGTGTTTGTGAATTGTGTGCGCAGTAGCCGCACGTGCATCAACAAAGTAGTGCCAAGCGTGCGCCTGTGTCATAAGTAAAGGGCCGGCTGGCTTGACCGTTAAAGGGTGCTGTAACCCCTGAAAGTACACTCCAGTCCAAACCAAAAAAAAATTATTTTCTGTGTTTGTGAATTGTGTGCGCAGTAGCCGCACGTGCATCAACAAAGTAGTGCCAAGCGTGCGCCTGTGTCATAAGTAAAGGGCCGGCTGGCTTGACCGTTAAGGGTGCTGTAACTCCCGAAAGTACACTCCAGTCCAAACCAAAAAAAAAATTATTTTCTGTGTTTGTGAATTGTGTGCGCAGTAGCCGCACGTGCATCAACAAAGTAGTGCCAAGCGTGCGCCTGTGTCATAAGTAAAGGGCCGGCTGGCTTGACCGTTAAGGGTGCTGTAACCCCCGAAAGTACACTCCAGTCCAAACCAAAAAAAAAATTATTTTCTGTGTTTGTGAATTGTGTGCGCAGTAGCCGCACGTGCATCAACAAAGTAGTGCCAAGCGTGCGCCTGTGTCATAAGTAAAGGGCCGGCTGGCTTGACCGTTAAGGGTGCTGTAACCCCCGAAAGTACACTCCAGTCCAAACCTAAAAAAAAATTATTTTCTGTGTTTGTGAATTGTGTGCGCAGTAGCCGCACGTGCATCAACAAAGTAGTGCCAAGCGTGCGCCTGTGTCATAAGTAAAGGGCCGGCTGGCTTGACCGTTAAAGGGTGCTGTAACCCCCGAAAGTACACTCCAGTCCAAACCAAAAAAAAATTATTTTCTGTGTTTGTGAATTGTGTGCGCAGTAGCCGCACGTGCATCAACAAAGTAGTGCCAAGCGTGCGCCTGTGTCATAAGTAAAGGGCCGGCTGGCTTGACCGTTAAAGGGTGCTGTAACCCCCAAAGTACACTCCAGTCCAAACCAAAAAAAAATTATTTTCTGTGTTTGTGAATTGTGTGCGCAGTAGCCGCACGTGCATCAACAAAGTAGTGCCAAGAGTGCGCCTGTGTCATAAGTAAAGGGCCGGCTGGCTTGACCGTTAAAGGGTGCTGTAACCCACAAAGTACACTCCAGTCCGAACCAAAAAAAAATTTATTTTCTGTGTTTAGCCGCACGTATATATCAAATCGATATAACATAAATGGAGGACCAAACTTTCTCCGATAAAAATAAAATAGAGAAAGATCAAGAACCACTTCCTCCTAGTGCTGAAGCTGCTGCCACTAGTCATGACATAGACGATAACATGCCATCAACGTCGTCTGCCAAGGCCGATGCCCAATGTCATAGTAGAGGGCACATACAATCCCAAATGGCAAAGTTCAGGAAAATGACCTTGAAAAAGACATTTAAATCAGCTGAAGAGAAACGTAAACTTGCCAATATGCCATTTACGACACGGAGTGGCAAGGAACGGCTAAGGTCGATCCCTAGTATGTTCATGACTAGTGGTTCAGCTTCACATGACGATGGAAGCACTCCTCCCACTAAAAAAATCAAAAGAGTTAAGCTGGCAAAAGCACAGCGAAGAACTGTGCTTTCTAAGAAGATATCACAAATCCCCAAAGAGAGTCCAAGTGTGGTGGTGGTTGCGATGCCTGACCTTCCCAGCACTGGACGGGAAGAGGTGGCTCTTTCCACCATTTGCACGCCCCCTGCAAGTGCTGAAAGGAGCACCCACAGTCCACTTGCTGATATGCAAATTGAAGATGTCACTGTTGAAGTACAACAGGATGAGGATACTGGTGTAGCTGGCGCTGAGGAGGAAGTTGGCGAGGAGGATTCTGATGGTGATGTGGTTTGTTTAAATCAGGCTCCGGGGGAGACAGTTGTTGTCCGTGGGATGAAAAAGCCCATCACGGTCATGCCTGGGCAGAAGACCAAACATTCCACCTCTTTGGTCTGGCAATATTTCTATCCAAATACGGACAACAACTGTCTTGCCATATGTACCATATGTAAAGGTGAAATAAGTAGGGGTAGGGACGTCAACCACCTAGGAACATCCTCCCTTATACGGCACCTGCAGCGCGTTCATAAAAAGTTACTGTCAAGTTCAGAAACTTTGGCTCAGACCGTAAGCAGTCCAGGGACACCTAAATCCCGTTGTCCTGTTGTATCCAAGCGCCTGCAAACCACACCGTCAACTCCCTCCTCGTCAATTTCCTCCTTAGTCAGGATCGGAAGTAGTCCTGCAGGCCATATCACTGGCATGACTGACTCTCCTATCCGGGATTCCTCCGGAGGATCCTGCATTGCTACGCCTACTGCTGCCGCTGCTGCTGTTGCTGCTGCTGCTGGGAGTCGTTCATCATCCCAGAGAGGAAGTAGGAACACCACTACTTTTACTAAACAATTGACCCTCCAACAGTCCTTAGCGAGGAGGATGAAGTACGACAGCAGTCATCCTGAAGCAAAACGTATAACTGAGGCCTTGACTGCTATGTTGGTGTTAGACGTGCGTCCGGTATCCGCCATTAGTGCAGTGGGATTTAGACAATTGATGGAGGTAGTGTGTCCCCGGTTCCAAATCCCGTCTAGATTCCACTTCACTAGGCAGGCGATACCGAGACTGTACAGAAACGTCAGAAAAAGTGTCCTCAGTGTCCTGAAAAATGCCGTTGTACACAATGTCCACTTAACCACGGACATGTGGACAAGTGGAACAGGGCAGACTAAGGACTATATGACTGTGACAGCCCACTGGGTAGATGTATCACCTTACGCAGCAACAGCAGCAGCGTCACCAGTAGCAGCATCTCAGAAACGCCAGCTCGTTACAAGGCAGGCTACGCTGTGTATCACCGGTTTCAGTAAGAGGCACACCGCCGACAACCTCTTAGAGAAACTGAGGGAAATCATCGCCCAGTGGCTTACCCCACTTAGACTCTCCTGGGGATTTGTGATATCTGACAACGCCACCAATATTGTGCGGGCATTACATCTGGGCAAATTCCAGCACGTCCCATGTTTTGCTCACACAATAAACTTGGTGGTGCAGAATTTTCTGAAAAGCGACAGGGGCGTGCAGGAGACGCTTTGGGTGGCCCGAAAAATTTCTGGCCACTTTCGCCATTCAGCGACTGCGTGCCGAAGACTGGAGCGCCAGCAAACACTCTTGAACCTGCCCCGCCATCACCTGAAGCAAGAGGTTGTGACGCGGTGGAACTCAACCCTCTATATGCTTCAGAGGATGGAGGAGCAGCAAAAGGCCATACAAGCCTATACATCCACCTATGACATAGGCAAAGGAGGGGGTATGCACCTGACTCAAGCGCAGTGGAGAATGATTTCCGTGTTGTGCAAGGTTCTTCAGCCCTTCGAACTTGCCACACGTGAAGTCAGTTCAGACACTGCCAGCTTGAGTCAGGTCATTCCCCTCATCAGGCTTTTGCAGAAGCAGCTGGAGAAAGTGAAGGAGGAGCTAAGACGGAGCGATTCCGCTCGGCATGTGGGACTTGTGGATGAAGCCCTTCATTCGCTTTGCCAGGATTCCAGGGTGGTCAATCTGTTGAAATCAGACCACTACATTTTGGCCACCGTGCTCGATCCTAGGTTTAAAGCCTATGTGGTGTCTCTCTTTCCGGCCGACACAAGCCTGCAGAGGTGCAAAGACCTGCTGGTGAACACACTGTCAGCTGAAGCGGAACGTGACACGTCAACGGCTCCTTCTTCATTTTCTCCCGCAACTGGGGCTGCCAGGAAAAAACTTAGGTATCCTAAGCAACCCGCTGGCGGTGATGCAGGGCAGGCAGGACCAAGTTTGGACATCTGGTCCGGACTGAAGGACCTGGCAACAATTTCTGACATGTCTACTGTCACTGCATATGATACTGTCACCATTGACAGAATGGTGGAGGATTACATCGGTGACAGCATCCAAGTAGGCATGTCAGACAGTCCATACCTGTACTGGCAGGAAAAAGAGGCAATTTGGAGGCCCCTGTACAAACTGGCTCTATTTTACCTGAGTTGCCCCCCCTCCAGTGTGTACTCCGAAAGAGTGTTTAGTGCAGCCGGGAACCTTGTCAGCGAAAGGCGTAGGAGGTTGCTTCCACAGAATGTGGAGAAGATGATGTTCATCAAAATGAATTATCAGCTCTTCCAGGGAGACCAGCCTCCAGAAGGTACAGAGGGACCTGTGGTGGTGGATTCAAGTGGGGACGAGTTAATACTTTGTGAGGATGAGGATGTACACACTGAAGAGGGTGAGGAATCGGTGGATGAGGAGGATGAGGATGACATCTTGCCTCCGTAGAGCCAGTTTGTGCAGGGACACATTAATTGCCAGCTTGTTTTGTGGGGGCCCAAACGAACCAATCATTTCAGCCACAGTTGTGTGGCAGACCCTGGCGCTGAAATGATTGATTTGTTAAAGTGTGCATGTCCTGTTTATACAACATAAGGGTGGGTGGGAGGGCCCAAGGACAATTCCATCTTGCACCTCTTTTTTTCTTTGCATTATGTACAGTTTGGGGCCTAGTTTTTCTAACTGCCATCCTGCCTGCCACTGCAGTGTCACTCCTAGATGGGTCACGTGTTTGTGCCGCCCACTCGTGTCGCTTAGCATAGTCATCCAGCTACCTCGGTGCAACCTTTTGGACATAAAAACACTATTGTGAGGTGTGAGGTGTTCAGAATAGACTGGAAATGAGTGGAAATTAAGGTTATTGAGGTTAATAATAGCATAGGAGCAGAAAAACCTACAAATTCTGTGATTTTAGCTGTTTTTATGCTTTTTTTCAAAAAAATACAGATCCAAAACACAAAACCCAGAACCCAAAACACGGAAGGGTGGTTTTGGCAAAACCAATCCAGATCCAAAACACGAAGAAAGATCCAGATCCAAAACCAAAACACAAAACACGAAAAGTGGCCGGTGCACACCCCTAATATATATATATATTTGCAGTGTAACCATATTTGGATCACTTTATTCATAATTTTATCCAAGAACAGGGCCGAAACAACTAAAGAAGAATGTGTAGCCGGATAGCTCTCATTACTCATTCTGTACTATATGTTATGCTGCCTACACCCTCCAATTCTTATGCCTGAGGCGGCAATATACCTCGTTATATTCACATTCCAGCTGGTGGGTGCTCTGAGGACAGTAACATGGTGGTCTGTTGTTTCACTGGCTCCTACTTTCCTGTATGTACTGATAAGAATAGCTCGACATTACTATAGGACAGTTCAAATCAAAACAATACAACAATATACACATTATATTATTATAATATAAATATATATATATATTAGGGGTGAGCGGGTTTGGATTTCTGAAATCCGAACCCCCCCGAGCCCCCCCGATCCGAGTCAGGCTCGACTTTTCCCGCCTGACTCGGATCTGAAATCGAGGCAAAACGTCATCATCCCGCCTTCCGGGTCTCGCGGGTTTTGGATCCTATATAAGGTACCCGCGTCGGCGCCATTTTCTCACTCGGCTGTGGACAGTGAAGAGGGAGGGTGGGAGTTAGGGCTGGCTGGGCTGTGTAGTGTAGTGTAGTGTAGTGCAGAGTAGTGTTGTGCTGTGCTGTGCTGCTGTTGTCCATAGGGGCTGTGTCCACTACTTCAAAGTCCATAGGGGCTGGCTGTGTTGTGCTGTGCTGCTGTTGTCAATAGGGGCTGTGTCCACTACTTCAAAGTCCATAGGGGCTGGATGGACTGTGTTGTGCAGTCAGTTGTCCATAGGGGCTGTGTCCACTCCAAAGTCCTGTGCAGTGTTCCAGTCCTAAAGGGGTGCTGTAGTGTTGTCCAGGGGGTGCTCTGTCCGTCAGGGGTGCTCCCCCCAAGTGCTAATTTTTTTTAAATTTTTTCTGTGTTTGTGAATTGTGTGCGCAGTAGCCGCACGTGCATCAACAAAGTAGTGGCAAGCGTGCACCTGTGTCATAAGTAAAGGGCTGGCTGGCTTGACCGTTAAAGGGTGCTGTAACCCCCAAAGTACGCTCCAAACCAAATAATTTTTTTTTTTCTGTGTTTGTGAATTGTGTGCACTGTGGCTGCATGTGCATCAACAAAGGAGCAGCGCCAAGCGTGTGCCTGTGTCCCATAAGTAAAGAGCCGGCTGGCTCATTTCTTAAAGGGTGGTGTAACCCACAAAGTGCACTACTCTCCAGCAAAAATAAAAAAATATTTTCTGTGTTTGTGTGCGCCTTAGCCGCACGTATATATCAATATAACATAAATGGAGGACCAAACTTTCTCCGATAAAAATAAAATAGGGAAAGATCAAGAACCACTTCCTCCTAGTGCTGTTGCTGCTGCTGGGAGTCATTCATCATCCCAGAGAGGAAGTAGGAACACCACTACTTTTACTAAACAATTGACCCTCCAACAGTCCCTAGCGATGAGGATGAAGTACGACAGCAGTCATCCTGAAGCAAAACGTATAACTGAGGCCTTGACTGCTATGTTGGTGTTAGACGTGCGTCCGGTATCCGCCATTAGTGCAGTGGGATTTAGACAATTGATGGAGGTAGTGTGTCCCCGGTTCCAAATCCCGTCTAGATTCCACCTGCATCCTCAAAGCAGCAGCGACAAGCGTGCGTCTGTCTGCTAAAGGGTGGTGTAACCCTCAAAGTGCGCTCCACAAACAATAAAAAAATTCTTCTTTTTTTTTCTCTTTGTGAAATGTGTGGGCTGTAGCCGCACCTGCATCCTTAAAGCAGCAGCGACAAGCATGCGTCTGTCTGTTAAAGGGTGGTGTAACCCTCAAAGTGCGCTCCACAAACAATAAAAAAATTCTTCTTTTTTTTTCTCTTTGTGAAATGTGTGGGCTGTAGCCGCACCTGCATCCTTAAAGCAGCAGCGACAAGCGTGCATCTGTCTGTTAAAGGGTGGTGTAACCCGCAAAGTGCGCTCCACAAACAATAAAAAAATTCTTCTTTTTTTTCCTGTCTTTGTGAATTGTGTGGGCTGTAGCCGCACTTGCATCCTCAAAGCAGCAGCGACAAGCGTGCGTCTGTCTGTTAAAGGGTGGTGTAACCCTCAAAGTGCTCCAAAAAATAAAAAACTATTTTTTTTATGTGTTTGTGACTTGTGTGCGATGTAGCCGCACATGCATCAACACAGTAGCAGCGCCAAGCGTGCGCCTGTGTCATAAGTCAAGGGCCGGTTTGGACATCTGGTCTGGACTGAAGGACGTGCCAACAATTTCTGACAAGTCTACTGTCACTGTATATGATACTGTCTTCAAAGCAGCAGCGACAAGCGTGCGTCTGTCTGTTAAAGGGTGGTGTAACCCTCAAAGTGCGCTCCACAAACAATAAAAAAATTCTTCTTTTTTTTTCTCTTTGTGAAATGTGTGGGCTGTAGCCGCACCTGCATCCTTAAAGCAGCAGCGACAAGCGTGGGTCTGTCTGTTAAAGGATTACATCGGTGACAGCATCCAAGTAGGCATGTCAGACAGTCCGTACCTGTACTTGCAGGAAAAAGAAGCAATTTGGAGGTCCCTGTACAAACTGGCTCTATTTTACCTGAGTTGCCCCCCCTCCAGTGTGTACTCCGAAAGAGTGTTTAGTGCAGCCGGGAACCTTGTCAGCGAAAGGCGTAGGAGGTTGCTTCCACAGAATGTGGAGAAGATGATGTTCATCAAAATGAATTATCAACTCTTCCAGGGAGACCAGCCTCCAGAACGTACAGAGGGACCTGTGGTTGTGGATTCCAGCGGGGAAGAATTAATACTCTGTGAGGATGAGGATATACACAACACTGAAGAGGGTGAGGAATCGGTGGATGAGGAGGATGAGGACGACATCTTGCCTCCGTAGAGCCAGTTTGTGCAGGGCCAGATTAATTGCCAGCTTGTTTTGTGGGGGCCCAAACGAACCAATCATTTCAGCCACAGTCGTGTGGCAGACCCTGGCGCTGAAATGATTGCTTTGTTAAAGTGTGCATGTCCTGTTTATACAACATAAGGGTGGGTGGGAGGGCCCAAGGACAATTCCATCTTGCACCTCTTTTTTTTCTTTGAATTATGTACAGTTTGGGGCCTAGTTTTTCAAACTGCCATCCTGTCTGCCACTGCTGTGTTACTCCTAGATGGGCCACGTGTTTGTGCCGCCCACTCGTATCTCTTAGCATAGTCATCCAGCTACCTCGGTGCAACCTTTTGGATATAAAAACACTATTGTGAAGTGTGAGGTGTTCAGAATAGACTGGAAATGAGTGGAAATTAAGGTTATTGAGGTTAATAATAGCATAGGAGCAGAAAAACCTACAAATTCTGTGATTTTAGCTGTTTTTATGCTTTTTTTAAAAAAAAATACAGATCCAAAACACAAAACCCAGAACCCAAAACACGGAAGGGTGGTTTTGGCAAAACCAATCCAGATCCAAAACACGAAGAAAGATCCAGATCCAAAACACGAAAAGTGGCCGCTGCACACCCCTAATATATATATATGTTAGAGATGTACAATGACCCCTGTGTTTTGGTTTTGGAACTGGATTAACTTTAATGTTTTGGTTTTGGTTCTGGTTTTGCAAAACTACCCTCACGTGTTTTGGTTTTGGATCTGTATTTTTTGTTTTTCAAAAATTAATAAAAACAGCTAAAATTACATAATTTGGGCCCTTTTTTTGTTCCTACAGTATTATTATCCTCAATAACATTAATTTCCAGTAATTTCCACTCGATTGTGACAACCTCACAGCTCATAATATTGTTAATCAACATAGGCCAAACGCTGGCTGGCTAAACTAAGCAACAAAGAATCGGCACAAATACACGGCAGTTATTACGGTACTAGTGTACTTTACGGACTCATTGCAGAGAGAACCCAAGTGTCCTACACATTATTATTATCAATCATGGTAATGTCTAAATCCCCTTCAGCCAGTGTCCAGCGTCATTCCCAGTGTCCAGCGTCATTCCCTACCATCCAAGTGGGCATAGAGGGGGAATATAACCTTGTGGCTCGCTACAGAGCCCGAAGCGTGTTGGGCACAGTCAGTGGCGTAACTAGGGCAGGGCCACCGGGGCACCATGGGACTGGCGGCGGAATGGGGGGCGCCGCTGGCCATGGTACCGACCCATCCTAGTTAACCAGTGTAGTGCCGACCACAGTGAGTGCGGTCAGAACTACACATTTACTCAGGACTGGCGCTGGGCTTCCCTGCACCCAGTGCCATCCTGTGCTGCACAGCAGCACCCCTTCCCTCCCCCTGAGCGCTTACCCAATAGCGCCAGGCGAAGGGTGGGAGGTGCGCTCAAGCTAGCCTGTAGAGCCGCCAGTGCATTTACACACACATCGCCGCCAGCGCAGTGGTGATGTGTGTGTTTCAGCAGCCAATGAGAGTCAGACAGACTCTGGCTGCTGCTGCACCCACTGCAAGAGCCGGGCTGGAGCTCACTCATGAGCTCTGCCTTCTGGCTCCTGCAGTGGGTTATGGGAGAGACATCATGACATCTCTCCCATAATGCAGAGAACGCCAGCCCGGGAGGGCTGCGGTGGTGCGGACGGCGGCGGGAGCAGGCGCCGGAGCAAGGATTCAGGTAAATGGTATTTTTTGAATTTTTTTGTACACGTGTGTTTGTCTATTGGGGGCACTGCATCAGAGGGGGGGTGACTTCTACTAGGGACTACTACTAATGGGGGGGTGAACTACTACTGGGGGGACCTCTCCTGGGGACTACTACTACTGAGTGCACTGCATCGGGGGGAGACCACTACTGGGGGCACTATGTAAAGAGCACTGCATCGGGTGAACACTACTTGGGGCACTGCATGGGGGCGGACTACTTCTGAGGGACTACTACTGGGGGCACTGAATAGGGAGGACCACTACAGGAGGCACTGTATAAGAGGTGCTGGATAGGTGGGACCAATACTGGGGGCCTGCATAAAGGGGACCACTACTGGGAGCATTGTATAAGGGGCACTACTGGGGGCACTGCATAGGGGGGGGACCACTACATAGGGCACTGCATAAGGGGGATCACTACTGGGGGCCTACATAAGGGAGACCACTACTGGGGGCACTGTATAAGGGGCACTACCTGGGGGCCTGCAAAAGGGGGACAACTACTGGGGGCACTGTATAAAGGGAACTAATGGGGAGATGTATAAGGGGTCCACTATTGGGGGTACTGTATAAGGGGCACTACTGAGGGCTTGCATAAGAGGGATCACTACTGGGGACATTGCATACTGGGGTACTGTATAAGGGGCACTACTGGGGGCCTGAATAAGGGGGACCACTACTGGGGGCACTGCATAGGGGGGACTGTAAAAGGGGCACTGCATTAAGGTGCATAAGGAATGTTCCGAGTGATGAAATAGGGGTGTGTGTCATGTTGACACGCCCCATTTTTAAGTGACAATGCCCATTTTTCAGCGTGCGCACATGGGGGGGGCTCCATTTTTTTATTTGCCCTGGGCTCCATATACCCTAGTTACGCCACTGGGCGCAGTGAGCCAGCGAAGGGGACAACTTTCTTCTTTAGGTGGGGACAACTTTCGGTACTTGTGTATGTAAAGTACACAAGTACCATTTAAAACATTCATTGGGTTCTCTCTGGATTGAGTCCGGAAAGTACACAAGTACCGTTATTTCTGTGTACAAATGTTTTGCAAATTAGTAATGTATTAGCAATAACCAATCAAAACTAACTCGCAAGTACTTTCAATAGAAAACAATACAACACAGACATTTACTAAATATCGTACGTGGAATAGCCTTGCTCAAAACAACACTAGTCGTAGCTAAAAAGCATCTAACAAAAAACCCCTAAACCATGTGTAAATAGCAACAGCAGACATGAATGCCCCCTACACAAGTGCACATGCCCCCAGCACATGCCTGTTCTCAGTGCCCAATCTGAATTTCCCTCCTGGGGGCACTGGGCCACTAATGACTGGCATTCTGTGTCCATGTAAAGCCTCGATCAATCAGCCTTTTTGTTGAGCAGTTCCCCCAAATCTCTCCAACCATAAAAACAGCATTCTATACCTGCAGGTCAGTAACAGTGCGGGTCGGATACAGTACAGATCAGATACAGTACAGATCAGATACAGTACGGATCAGATACAGTACAGATCAGATACAGTACGGGATACAGTACAGATCAGATACAGTACGGATCAGATACAGTACAGGTCAGATACAGTACAGATCAGATACAGTACGGGATACAGTGCAGGTCAGATACAGTGCAGGTCAGATACAGTGCGGATCAGATACAGTACGGATCAGATACAGTGCAGGTCAGATACAGTGCGGGATACAGTGCAGGCCAGATACAGTGCAGGTCAGATACAGTACGGATCAGATACAGTACAGATCAGATACAGTACGGATCAGATACAGTGCAGGTCAGATACAGTGCGGGATACAGTGCAGGCCAGATACAGTGCAGGTCAGATACAGTACAGGTCAGATACAGTGCGGATCAGATACAGTGCAGGTCAGATACAGTACGGATCAGATACAGTGCAGGTCAGATACAGTGCGGGATACAGTGCAGGCCAGATACAGTGCAGGTCAGATACAGTACGGATCAGATACAGTACAGATCAGATACAGTACGGATCAGATACAGTGCAGGTCAGATACAGTGCGGGATACAGTGCAGGCCAGATACAGTGCAGGTCAGATACAGTGCAGGTCAGATACAGTGCAGGTCAGATACAGTGCGGGATACAGTGCAGGCCAGATACAGTGCAGGTCAGATACAGTACGGATCAGATACAGTACAGATCAGATACAGTACGGATCAGATACAGTGCAGGTCAGATACAGTGCGGGATACAGTGCAGGCCAGATACAGTGCAGGTCAGATACAGTACAGGTCAGATACAGTGCGGATCAGATACAGTGCAGGTCAGATACAGTACGGATCAGATACAGTGCAGGTCAGATACAGTGCGGGATACAGTGCAGGCCAGATACAGTGCAGGTCAGATACAGTACGGATCAGATACAGTACAGATCAGATACAGTACGGATCAGATACAGTGCAGGTCAGATACAGTGCGGGATACAGTGCAGGCCAGATACAGTGCAGGTCAGATACAGTACAGGTCAGATACAGTGCGGATCAGATACAGTGCAGGTCAGATACAGTACGGATCAGATACAGTGCAGGTCAGATACAGTGCGGGATACAGTGCAGGCCAGATACAGTGCAGGTCAGATACAGTACGGATCAGATACAGTACAGATCAGATACAGTACGGATCAGATACAGTGCAGGTCAGATACAGTGCGGGATACAGTGCAGGCCAGATACAGTGCAGGTCAGATACAGTACAGGTCAGATACAGTGCGGATCAGATACAGTGCGGATCAGATACAGTACGGATCAGATACAGTGCAGGTCAGATACAGTGCGGGATACAGTGCAGGCCAGATACAGTGCAGGTCAGATACAGTGCAGGTCAGATACAGTGCGGGATACAGTGCAGGCCAGATACAGTGCAGGTCAGATACAGTACGGATCAGATACAGTACAGATCAGATACAGTACGGATCAGATACAGTGCAGGTCAGATACAGTGCGGGATACAGTGCAGGCCAGATACAGTGCAGGTCAGATACAGTACAGGTCAGATACAGTGCGGATCAGATACAGTGCAGGTCAGATACAGTACGGATCAGATACAGTGCAGGTCAGATACAGTGCGGGATACAGTGCAGGCCAGATACAGTGCAGGTCAGATACAGTACGGATCAGATACAGTACAGATCAGATACAGTACGGATCAGATACAGTGCAGGTCAGATACAGTGCGGGATACAGTGCAGGCCAGATACAGTGCAGGTCAGATACAGTACAGGTCAGATACAGTGCGGATCAGATACAGTGCAGGTCAGATACAGTACGGATCAGATACAGTGCAGGTCAGATACAGTGCGGGATACAGTGCAGGCCAGATACAGTGCAGGTCAGATACAGTACGGATCAGATACAGTACAGATCAGATACAGTACGGATCAGATACAGTGCAGGTCAGATACAGTGCGGGATACAGTGCAGGCCAGGTACAGTGCAGGTCAGATACAGTACAGGTCAGATACAGTGCGGATCAGATACAGTGCGGATCAGATACAGTACGGATCAGATACAGTGCAGGTCAGATACAGTGCGGGATACAGTGCAGGCCAGATACAGTGCAGGTCAGATACAGTACGGATCAGATACAGTACAGATCAGATACAGTACGGATCAGATACAGTGCAGGTCAGATACAGTGCGGGATACAGTGCAGGCCAGATACAGTGCAGGTCAGATACAGTACAGGTCAGATACAGTGCGGATCAGATACAGTGCAGGTCAGATACAGTACGGATCAGATACAGTGCAGGTCAGATACAGTGCGGGATACAGTGCAGGCCAGATACAGTGCAGGTCAGATACAGTACGGATCAGATACAGTACAGATCAGATACAATACGGATCAGATACAGTGCAGGTCAGATACAGTGCGGGATACAGTGCAGGCCAGATACAGTGCAGGTCAGATACAGTACAGGTCAGATACAGTGCGGATCAGATACAGTGCAGGTCAGATACAGTACGGATCAGATACAGTGCAGGTCAGATACAGTGCGGGATACAGTGCAGGCCAGATACAGTGCAGGTCAGATACAGTACGGATCAGATACAGTACAGATCAGATACAGTACGGATCAGATACAGTGCAGGTCAGATACAGTGCGGGATACAGTGCAGGCCAGATACAGTGCAGGTCAGATACAGTGCAGGTCAGATACAGTGCAGGTCAGATACAGTGCGGGATACAGTGCAGGCCAGATACAGTGCAGGTCAGATACAGTACGGATCAGATACAGTACAGATCAGATACAGTACGGATCAGATACAGTGCAGGTCAGATACAGTGCGGGATACAGTGCAGGCCAGATACAGTGCAGGTCAGATACAGTGCAGGTCAGATACAGTGCGGGATACAGTGCAGGTCAGATACAGTGCAGGTCAGATACAGTGCGGGATACAGTGCAGGTCAGATACAGTGCAGGCCAGATACAGTGCGGGATACAGTGCAGGTCAGATACAGTGCAGGCCAGATACAGTGCAGGTCAGATACAGTGCAGGTCAGATACAGTGCGGGATACAGTGCAGATCAGATACAGTGCAGGCCAGATACAGTGCAGGTCAGATACAGTGCAGGTCAGATACAGTGCGGGATACAGTGCAGGTCAGATACAGTGCGGGATACAGTGCAGGTTAGATACAGTGCGGGATATAGTGCAAATCAGATACAGTGCAGGTCAGATACAGTGCGGGATACAGTGCGGGTTGGATACAGTACAGATTGGCTACAGTGCGGGATACAGTGCAGATCAGATACAGTGCGGGTCAGATACAGTGCAGATTGGCTACAGTGCGGGATACAGTGTGGGTCGGATACAGTGCGGGTTGGATACAGTGTGGGATATAGTGTGGGTTGGATACAGTGCAGGTCATATACAGTGTGAGTTGGATACAGTACAGGTTGGATACAGTGCAGGTCGCATACAGTGCAGGATACAGTGAGGGCTGGATACAGTGTGAGTTGGTTACAGTGCGGAACACAGTGCGGGCATTATATAATGCAGTTTATAGTGCAGGTCGGATACAGTGTGGGTTGGATACAGTGTGGGTAGGATGCAGTGTGGGATACAGTGTGGGTTGGATACTGTGCGAGTCGGATACAGTGCGGGATACAGTGTGGGTTGGATATAGTGCAGGTCGAATACAGTATGGGTTGGATACAGTGTGGGTAGGATACAGTGTGGGTTGGATACAGTGTGGGTTGGATACAGTGTGAGTCGGATACAGTGCGGGATACAGTGTGGGTTGGATACAGTGCAGGTCGAATACAGTGTGGGTTGGATACTGTGCGGATCGGATACAGTGCGGGATACAGTGTGGGTTGGATACAATGCAGGTCGAATACAGTGTGGGTTGGATACAGTGTGGGTAGGATACAGTGTGGGTAGGATACAGTGCGGGTTGGATACAGTACAGGTTGGCTACAGTGCGGGTCGGATACAGTGCGGGATATAGTGTGGGTTGGATACAGTGCAGGTCATATACAGTGTGAGTTGTATACAGTACAGGTTGGATACAGTGCAGGTAAGATACAGTGTGGGATACAGTGTGGGTTGGATACTGTGCGAGTCGGATACAGTGTGGGATACAGTGTGGGTTGGATACAGTGTGGGTAGGATACAGTGTGGGTAGGATACAGTGTGGGTTGGGTACTGTGTGGATCAGATACAGTGCGGTATACAGTGTGGGTTGGATACGGTGCAGGTCGAATACAGCGTGGATCAGATACAGTGCGGGATACAGTGTGGGTTGGATGCAGTGCAGGTCGAATACAGTGTGGGTTGGATACAGTGTGGGTAGGATACAGTGCGGGTCAGATACAGTGCGGGTTGGATACAGTGCGGGTTGGATACAGTGCGGGTTGGATACAGTGTGGGATATAGTGCGAGTCGGATACAGTGCGGGATACAGTGCAGGTCGAATACAGTGTGGGTTGGATACAGTGTGGGTAGGATACAGTGTGGGTTGGATACAGTGTGGGTTGGATACAGTGTGGGTTGGATACTGTGCGAGTCGGATACAGTGCGGGATACAGTGTGGGTTGGATACAGTGCAGGTCGAATACAGTGTGGGTTGGATACTGTGCGGATCGGATACAGTGCGGGATACAGTGTGGGTTGGATACAGTGCAGGTCGAATACAGTGTGGGTTGGATACAGTGTGGGTAGGATGCAGTGTGGGTAGGATGCAGTGTGGGTTGGATACTGTGCGAGTCGGATACAGTGCGGGATACAGTGTGGGTTGGATACAGTGCAGGTCGAATACAGTGTGGGTTGGATACAGTGTGGGTAGGATACAGTGTGGGTTGGATACAGTGTGGGTAGGATACTGTGCGAGTCGGATACAGTGTGGGATACAGTGT
This sequence comes from Taudactylus pleione, assembly GCA_031769625.1. Taxonomy (NCBI): domain Eukaryota; kingdom Metazoa; phylum Chordata; class Amphibia; order Anura; family Myobatrachidae; genus Taudactylus; species Taudactylus pleione. The sequence continues at coordinate 490,886 of JAUIMM010000198.1, forward strand.
GGGTTGGATACAGTGCAGGTCGAATACAGTGTGGGTTGATACTGTGCGGATCGGATACAGTGCGGGATACAGTGTGGGTTGGATACAGTGCAGGTCGAATACAGTGTGGGTTGGATACAGTGTGGGTAGGATACAGTGTGGGATACAGTGCGGGTTGGATACAGTACAGGTTGGCTACAGTGCGGGTCGGATACAGTGCGGGATATAGTGTGGGTTGGACACAGTGCAGGTCATATACAGTGTGAGTTGTATACAGTACAGGTTGGATACAGTGCAGGTCGGATACAGTGCGGAATACAATGAGGGCTGGATACAGTGTGAGTTGGTTACAGCGCGGGCAGGATATATTGCAGTTTATAGTGCAGGTCTGATACAGTGTGGGTTGGATACAGTGTGGGTAGGATACAGTGCAGGATACAGTGAGGGCTGGATACAGTGTGAGTCGGTTACAGTGCGGGACACAGTCCGGGTTGGATACAGCGCGGGCAGGATATATTGCAGTTTATAGTGCAGGTCGGATACAGTGTGGGTTGGATACAGTGTGGGTAGGATACAGTGCAGGATACAGTGTGGGCTGGATACAGTGTGAGTCATTTACAGTGCGGGACACAGTCCGGGTTGGATACAGTGCGGGCAGGATACAGTGCAGTTTATAGTGCAGGTCGGATACAGTGTGGGTTGGATACAGTGTGGGTAGGATACAGTGCGGGTAGTATACAGTGCGGGTAGGATACAGTGTGGGATATAGTGTGGGTTGGATACTGTGCGAGTCGGATACAGTGTGGGTTGGATACAGTGCAGGTCGAATACAGTGTGGGTTGGATACTGTGCGGATCGGATACAGTGCGGGATACAGTGCAGGTCGAATACAGTATGGGTTGGATACAGTGTGGGTAGGATACAGTGTCGGATACAGTGTGGGTTGGATACTGTACGAGTCGGATACAGTGCGGGATACAGTGTGGGTTGGATACAGTGTGGGTAGGATACAGTGTGGTATACAGTGTTGGTTGGGTACTGTGTGGATCGGATACAGTGCGGGATACAGTGTGGGTTGGATACAGTGCAGGTCGAATACAGTGTGGGTTGGATACAGTGTGGGTTGGATACTGTGCGGATCGGATACAGTGCGGGATACAGTGTGGGTTGGATATAGTGCAGGTCGGATACAGAGTGGGTTGGATACAGTGCAGGTAGGATACAGTGCAGGTCGGTTACAGTGCAGGTAGGATACAGTGCGGGATACAGTGTGGGTTGGATACAGTGTGGGTAGGATACAGTGCGGGATACAGTGTGGGTTGGATACAATGCAGGTCGGATACAATGTGGGTTGGATACACTAATAGTGCACTTACTGTGATGGCGGTGTCAACAGTGCCGGTGATGCCCTCAGTGCAGGGGTGCCAGCGTCACTGGCAGAGCGGGGGTGCCAGCAGTTTCGTCAGTGCGGGAGCCGCTGGTGTTGGATTGGCACTGCACATGTGCAATATCATTCACTTCAGTGCGCATGTGCCAAACTTAACTTTAAAAAAAATATATATATCGTTAGCACTAGTTACATATGAAAAATAGCGCTGACATTACCTTTTTTCTTTAGCGCTCGGACAGAACATGATAAGTTTGTTAAATAATGAATGTATAATGAAAAGTACTGCAGAGAGGGAAAAAGATATTTATCACTGTCCTACTGACTCGTTTGTAAATGGAGCCTTATATATCAGGGCTAAGTTAAAAATGAGACTGCCTCTGTTTTTCTGTCCCTTAGGTAGAAGTGGCAACGCTATGCTGGTTTTTGAGAAGCTCATACATCGCTGTTTCTGAACCTGCAGTTGGACTGCCGTAGTCTTCTTTGTTTGGTCACAGCGAGTGGAAGAACTTCCTAAGTTTGTGCCGTGTAATTTCTGGGCCATGTAATTATCTATTGTAATGCCTCATGATAAAGACACATACAGAAAGAAACACATCCAAATTGAGAGCCAGCTTACCTGGGAGTCACCCCTGGGACCTCCAATTAGCCCAGAGTGGGTACTGTTATCTTGCAGTGTAGGGACCACCAGTAACAGAGAAGCCATGAAGTTGGCCTGGTGGCTTACCATGTATTTGCAAATGCATGCAACAATTATCTCTGAATTTCTATTAGCATATAGTTTTCAAGTACTGTTGCAGGTACAATTTATAGTGTCCTGGGGACATCTGGGTGCATAACGGTGGGTTTTGTTCTGATCGAAATGAAATAGTACACGTGTGACCAATATGAGTGATGTACAAATGAACACACTTTATTTACAAGTAACAAACAAACAATAAACAAACAACATACAAAGTATACAGTATACTCAACTTTTGTCTATGTATTCAGATGACACCGGTAATTCATCATCAGCATAAGATGTACTTCATCTTATCTTCTTCATGGGGTATGGTACCAGGGTGCCCACGTTTCTTCAATGCCTGATTCAGTCACTATACATTGGCAGCACCCTACTGCAGTCTCAGGTCTACCACGAGCCAAGAACTTTGTGTACCTCTGATTTATATACCCTAGTCTGGGCTGTTGGCTTTCCGGATATTAAGCCCATATCAATTACATACAGTGCTAGGTATCAAGCACTCATTGGTCCAGCATAGCATTGACCAAACTTATCTCTCTTGCACATGCTCTGTAAGCACTAAGACATATACTACCAGACAAAGACATACAGTAGTGACTATCCTAGTATGGCTGGAGATGAACTCTATTTCAAGGCTCCTTTGTATAGAGTCTGGACATCACTGCTAATTACCCATAATGCTTAGCATCTCTACACATCTTACAATGGAATGTAGCTAACTGATAAGAACATAGAAGCTATGAATGGCTCATTATACTTCTACTAAAAGCAGTGGCAGGTAGGAGCTGGGCCTCAATATTTATGGCTTATTTGACCCTAAAAGGTTATATCTAACAATTCTATGCAAAGACTGCAATTATAGTACAATCTCATTTTCAACCCTCAAAGAGGCCTAGCAAGGGTATATATGTGTTTGTTACTTATATGCCTATGTAGAAATTAACTATTTAACCCACTGATTACACTGGGGGACACCCTCCCTTACTGTTTTTTGATCACACATTTGATGCCAGTGCTGACGGCTGTAGTAGAGTATATCTCCACACAGAAGACATACTCTAAACTCTGAGGGGCCTATTCATCAAAACTAAAATAACGTTTTTAAGGACATTTTCCTTAAATACCGTTATTTTAGTATTCATGAAGTATCTTAACACAGGAGATATCACTGATATCTCATGGTTAAGTCCCCCTGCGTTAATTTCCACACTCCCCATACATTAGTATGGGGATATGCAGGGGCATCTTAAGAGAGGAGGGGGCCTGTGTGCACTCCCCGTGTGGGGCCTCCTCCTCTCTCCCTGGTGGCCGGCAGCCGACTGACACGGCTGGCCAGCCACCGGAGCATTAGTAGACTCTGGGCGCTAGAGTCTGCCCAGAGTCTACTGCGCATGCGCAGAACACCGGAAAAATGGCTGCGGTGGCCATTTTCTGGTGTTCTGAGCAGCACTGTCACCGGGCACGGGACCACGGACAGGTAAGTTAAAAATAATATGGGTGCAGGGTGTGCGGTGCGAGGCCCCCTGGACCCGGGGGCTCGTGTGCCCTGCACACACTGCACCCATTATAGATACACCCCTGGCAGCTCGGACACTGTGTTCTCCCAGCAGAACACAATAAAGTTTAGAAAAAAAAATACTTTTTTTTTCTAAACTGTACTGTGGTCTGTTGGGAGACCATGTGTCAGAGCAGACACCGGAGCCGGAGGCGCTGCAGCGGGCAGGTAAGTGCGGGACAGGGGGGTGGTTTTTGGAGGGGGTTGGGGGGAGACACACAGAATTACCACAGCTGTAGGCAGTGCTGCGCATGCGCCGGTTTTACGAATGTAACAGCGCATGCGCAGCACTGATTCCAGCTGCGGTAAGTTGGAGTAGAGAGGGAAAACTATCTATTTTCCGAAAAGCTGTCATCGCAAAAATGGCAGCTTTTCGGAATAGATAGTTATGGGGAGGAGGAATGATGAAATCCTCCGGTAATTAGGTAGAACTCCATGTGAGTTCTAAATAGGGGTGTGCACCGGCCACTTTTCGTGTTTTGTGTTTTGGTTTTGGATCTGGATCTTTCTTCGTGTTTTGGATCTGGATTGGTTTTGCCAAAACCACCCTTCCGTGTTTTGGGTTCTGGGTTTTGTGTTTTGGATCTGGATTTTTTCTTAAAAAATAAAAAAAACCGCTAAAATCACATAAAATGGGCCTTTTTTTGTTCCTACGCTATTAATAACCCCAATAACATTAATTTCCACTCATTTGCACTCTATTCTGAACACCTCACACCTCACAATATTGTTTTTAGGCCAAAAGGTTGCACCGAGGTAGCTGGATGACTATGCTAAGCGACACAAGTGGGCGGCACATCTAGGAGTGGCACTGCAGTGGCAGACAGGAAGCCAATCAGCGTTATGGTGCCCATTTGCATGTAGCACGAACCCGGGAGATCCATGCTACATGCATCTGTGTGATTGGCACAGAGCAATGACGGGTCCGTGAGACCCGTCTGTGCTGCTGTGGTAAAAAAAAAAAAAAAAACCTGTGTAAAAAAAGAAAAAAATGGCGTGCACCCCCCCAAAAAAGAGCAACCAGCCCCGGGCATTAGTAACCCAGTGCTGGGTGTGCTTAAATACAGGGGACAAACGACAAAGGGGTCCCCTGTACTTAAGCACAACCAGCACCGGGCTAGTCAGAACCAGCGCTGGTTGCCAAAATACGGGGGACAAACGACGTAGGGGTCCCCCGTATTCTGCGCAACCAGCTCTGGGCTCTGATCCGGTCCTGGTTCTGGAAATACAGGGGAAAAAAATTAGTAGGGTTCCCCTGTATGTTCCAGAACCAGCACTGGACTTTTTCTAGCGGGGGGCTGATGCCACAGCCAGGGGAGCCCTTTCACCGGGCCCCCCAGCCGCAGCATCAGCCCTGACCGCTAGTCAGCCCAGGCCAGGGATCCCTGGAGAGCTGGGGACCCCCCCAATAAAGGGGTCACCCTCTCCAGGGCACCCCAGGCCCAGGCTGATAGCCCGGGGCTATCCCCGCCACCCCTGGTGGCGGTGGGTGGCGGGTTGATTGTGTGGTGTGGTGTAAATAAAGAATATCAAACATTGTCTTTACAAGTAGAACTGCAAGTCCCAGCTAGCCTGTCCCGCATGCTGGTACTTGGAGAACCACAAGTACCAGCATGCAGGGCATTAAGGGCCCACTAGTACCTGTAGTTCACCTGTAAAAAAAATGTTTAAAAAAACACAGGACACACACACCGTGACAGTATAAGTTTATTAAACATACATACACACACACACACACATGTACACATACTCACCTATGTAACATTGTCCACTTGTCCGGTAAAGTATCCATAGGGGACCTGTGAAAAAAACCATACTCACCATCTCCTATGCGAGGTTCTGTCCTCTTCGTTCCAAAGTAGGCATCCCCGGACTTGGCAAAAAAACAAAACGAAAACGCGATCCACGAACTTAGTACCGTTCTATAGAACGGTACTTCCCGAATGAGAGCTTAGCGGCGGGGTATCACCATGGAAACCCCGCTGCTAAGCGTTCATTGGCTGAGAGAGGTCATCTCCCGTCTCTCAGCCAATGAACGGCTCCCTCCATTGTAGTCAATGGTGGGAGCCGCAAGGTTATTAAAGTTTACCCTGCGGTTCCCACCATTGACTACAATGGAGGGAGCCGTTCATTGGCTGAGAGATGGGAGATGACCTCTCTCAGCCAATGAACGCTTAGCAGCGGGGTTTCCATGGTGATACCCCGCCGCTAAGCTCTCATTCGGGAAGTACCGTTCTATAGAACGGTACTAAGTTCGTGGATCGCGTTTTCGTTTTGTTTTTTTGCCAAGTCCGGGGATGCCTACTTTGGAACGAAGAGGACAGAACCTCGCATAGGAGATGGTGAGTATGTTTTTTTTCACAGGTCCCCTATGGATACTTTACCGGACAAGTGGACAATGTTACATAGGTGAGTATGTGTACATGTGTGTGTGTGTGTATGTATGTTTAATAAACTTATACTGTCACGGTGTGTGTGTCCTGTGTTTTTTTAAACATTTTTTTTACAGGTGAACTACAGGTACTAGTGGGCCCTTAATGCCCTGCATGCTGGTACTTGTGGTTCTCCAAGTACCAGCATGCGGGGCAGGCTAGCTGGGACTTGCAGTTCTACTTGTAAAGACAATGTTTGATATTCTTTATTTACACCACACCACACAATCAACCCGCCACCCACCGCCACCAGGGGTGGCGGGGATAGCCCCGGGCTATCAGCCTGGGCCTGGGGTGCCCTGGAGAGGGTGACCCCTTTATTGGGGGGGTCCCCAGCTCTCCAGGGATCCCCGGCCTGGGCTGACTAGCGGTCAGGGCTGATGCTACGGCTGGGGGGCCCAGTGAAAGGGCTCCCAAGGCTGTGGCATCAGCCCCCCGCTAGAAAAAGTCCAGTGCTGGTTCTGGAACATACAGGGGAACCCTACTAATTTTTTTCCCCTGTATTTCCAGAACCAGGACCGGATCAGAGCCCAGAGCTGGTTGCGCAGAATACGGGGGACCCCTACGTCGTTTGTCCCGCGTATTTTGGCAACCAGCGCTGGTTCTGACTAGCCCGGTGCTGGTTGTGCTTAAGTACAGGGGACCCCTACGTCGTTTGTCCCCTGTATTTAAGCACACCCAGCACTGGGTCACTAATGCCCGGGGCTGGTTGCTATTTTTTTTGGGGGGGGGGCACGCCATTTTTTTCTTTTTTTACACAGGTTTTTTTTTTTTTTTTTACCACAGCAGCACAGACGGGTCTCACGGACCCGTCAGTGCTCTGTGTCAATGACACAGATGCAAGTAGCAGGGATCTCCTGGTCCGTGCGTGCATCTGTGTCATTGAAATACACAGCAGCACAGACGGGTCTCACTGACCCATCTGTGCTCTGTGTCACTGTCAGTCACACAGATGCATGTAGCACGGATCTCACGAGTCCGTGCTACATGCAAATGAGCACCATAATGCTGATTGGCTGAGAGCCGTGACAGACGGCTCTGTCAGCCAATCAGCACTTTGCCCATTAAAGGCAAAGGCATTTTTTTTAAAATGGCCGCTCGAGGCAAAACCTCGAGATCCGACAGCAGATCTCGAGGTTTTGCCTCGGGAGAGGGATCCGGGGCAGACAGGGAGATCCGAGCTTGGGCTCGGATCGCCCCGGATCCCCGAAGTTCGGGTGGGTTTGGTTCTCAGGGAACCGAACCTGCTCATCCCTAGTTCTAAACCTAATTACTTCCAGAGAATTTTATGTTATGATGAATAGGCCCACATAGGAGGTAGGGAGAACCAGATAGGAGAGAGACAGGGGAGAAGGGGAGAGATGGTGAGAAGCAGAACATGAAATAGGAGTGTAACTAGCTTCTGACATGGCTGGCTATGCAGGCTTTCTGACAGTCTAGGCATCTTGGCCTAGACAAGCATACCTACCAACCGTCCCAAATTTGGCAGGACAGTCCCACTTTTTAGGCACTTTCCATCGTCTCTCAAAAGCCGTGGCGTCCCTGGGTGGGGTGGAGGAGGTTGGGAGAGCGGAGAATATATACATGCCCCCTTTTGCAGGCACGTGCTGAAGGCGCATGTAAAGGTTCTGATCTCCATGACTACAAAGTTGGGGGTATGGACAAGGAGCTGAGAATGCCAGGGAAGGGAGAAGCCCCCTAGCCATAGCCGTACCGATCAAATAAAACTTGGCAAAAAAATAAACAAACAATATAAGTTTATTAGCGGTGTGCTACAGTCAGTAAGCTATTAACCCTGTGTGACTGACTCTGACTGTGCCCTGCAGCACATCTAGCATCCTGAGCACATGCTTCCCAGCCCATTTAGACCCCATTTAGTTCTCTCCAGCCCCTACATATTTAATTTACTTTCTCTCTACTTGTTTCCTTTGCTGGCTGTTCTCCACTGACAGTGTTGTGACATAAGTGGTCTTCAGTTTTCCAGCTCTCCCTGGAATCCGGGACCCTGTGACACCCACTGCACATATACAGTATATAATTCAAATGGCAGGAAAACATGGCACCCCCTCAAACTTGCACCATGGGTGGCTGCACTGTCCTGCATACAGAAGGGTGTTTGACGCATGCACTGCACGTATACCTAATTCAAATGCCATTCAAACATGACCTCCTCTCGGACTTGCACCGTGGATGAATGCATCATCCGGTCAGTGCCTACAGAAGGGTGTTTGATGCCACAATCTTCCAGCATCAGTGTAACAGGAGCCTCACATCACTGCTAATGTTGCAAATGTTTAGATCTCAGATTGACTACCTGTTGGCATAGCTTCTTCTGCATATGGACAAGCAGGGGATAAGGAGAGAGTACAATAGGGGCTTTTACTAGAGTCACCTTCAACCATCCGAGGTGGCACTTCTGTACTGTCTCACCTCTCCCTGCCCCTCCCAGCTCAATTAGGCCACAGTCTGCTCACTGCCGGGGCACCCCTGGCGAATGTCACAGTGAGAGGTGCAATGGCAGGAGGGTTCGCCTTGAGCTCTACCTGCAATCAATTATTGCAGCATGATGTGTCTAGAACACTGGAGAAAGTGTGTATGAATGATATGGGCGAAGAGCATACGTACCTGCTCTCCTGGAACGTCCGGGAGGCTCTCGATTCTCCAACGGCTCTCCTGGACACCTAGAGGTCAAGGCTCTCGATTCTCCAACAGCTCTCCTGGATGCCTAGAGGTCAAGTCTCCCATGGACTTCCCGAGGAAAGTGGGCGGTCCAGGCAGCGGGTGACGCGATTCAAGCTTTACAATGTCAGTAATCGTGACATTGTATGCGGGGCCACGGTGACAGAACAGTGCTGCCAAGGGGGCAGACCAGAAGACGGCAAGTATGGATAAGAGGCAAGGTGTGAACCTTGTCTTTGGCACCTTTAGGATGGTTCAATCTAAAGCTGCCAGAGTCTACTGCAGAAAAAAGCAAAAAAAAGAGGGGGGTCTGCACAAAGGCTGCACACGGGTCCACTCATGTTCTCAAACACAGAGCCGTAGGTACAGCGGCCATGATTAGAGAGAGTTCAAAAGGAGACACTGTGCCAGCCATAAGGTGTCATAAGCAGGGCGGCAACCGAAATCTTGCGGCCCAGTACACCTACATTTCTTGGGCCCCCTTCCTACACTGTGCCTTAAATCAAATTACATGCAGCAAAGTGCCCCCCAAAACACAGTATATGCAGCACTGTCCCCAAAATTCACTGTATATGCCACACTGTACCCTAAAACCATATTACATGCCACACTGTTCCCTAAAATCACAGTATATATTGCACTCTGCCCATGATCACAGTATATGCCACCTGGTACCCCTAAATCTCATTATATGCCACATGGTTCATCCAACTGTAGTTGTACATGAGGCCCCCAGATCTCAATCACAGCAAAATAACCCAAAGGCGCAGAAGAGATTTATATCTTATTTTAAATAAGTTTATATGAAACAACTTCCAGCTGCTAATTTTCTAGTTGATTCCCAAATATCAAACAATTGAGCAAAGTCTATACAGTTGGTTTACAAGGAGAAGAGCTGCAGTTTCCATTAAATCATAAATACAATACGCAAATATTAAACAGAAATGTAAGCAGGGATGTACTGTACCTAGAAATATGGGAGCAACATAGCAAAATTGTGGTAAGGGCCGACCAATAATGGCATGTGACAGGGAAGGTGGGGCCCTCAGACGTGGGGCCCAAAGCAGCTACTCCTGCTGCTGATATGGTGGTTACACTAGGATTTTTGTCACCCGGGGCAAGACAGTAATTTGGCGTCCCCCCACCCATCATAAGATGGCCTTTTCTAACATAAATGTAATATACATCAAATATTAGTTAAGGTTTTAATGTCACATATTGTAATGTCCTTTACACATAATGTCACATATTGTAATGTCCTTTACACATAATGCCACAAATTGTAATGTCCTTTACACATAATGTTACACATTGTAATGTCCTTTACACACAATGCCACAAATTGTAATGTCCTTTACACATAATGTTACATATTGTAATGTCCTTTACACACAATGCCACAAATTGTAATGTCCTTTACACATAATGTTACATATTGTAATGTCCTTTACACATAATGTCACATATTGTAATGTCCTTTACACATAATGTCACATATTGTAATGTCCTTTATACATAATGCCACATATTGTAATGCCCTTTACACATAATGCCACATATTGTAATGTCCTTTACACATAATGTTACACATTGTAATGTCCTTTACACACAATGCCACAAATTGTAATGTCCTTTACACATAATGTTACATATTGTAATGTCCTTTACACATAATGTCACATATTGTAATGTCCTTTACACATAATGTCACATATTGTAATGTCCTTTACACATAATGTCACATATTGTAATGTCCTTTATACATAATGCCACATATTGTAATGCCCTTTACACATAATGCCACATATTGTAATGTCCTTTACACATAATGTTACACATTGTAATGCCCTTTACACATAATGTTACATATTGTAATGCCCTTTACACATAATGTCACATATTGTAATGTCCTTTACACATAATGCCACATATTGTAATGTCCTTTACACATATTGTCACACATAGTAATGTCCTTTACACATATTGTCACATATTGTAATGTCCTTTACACATAATGCCACATATTGTAATGTCCTTTACACATAATGCCACATATTGTAATGCCCTTTACACATAATGCCACATATTGTAATGCCCTTTACACATAATGCCACATATTGTAATGCCCTTTACACATAATGCTACATATTGTAATGTCCTTTACACATAATGCCACATATTGTAATGTCCTTTACACATAATGTCACATATTGTAATGTCCTTTACACATAATGTCACATATTGTAATGTCCTTTACACATAATGCTACATATTGTAATGCCCTTTACACATAATGCCACATATTGTAATGCCCTTTACACATAATGCTACATATTGTAATGTCCTTTACACATAATGCCACATATTGTAATGTCCTTTACACATAATGTTACACATTGTAATGTCCTTTACACATAATGTCACATATTGTAATGTCCTTTACACATAATGCTACATATTGTAATGTCCTTTATACATAATGCCACATATTGTAATGTCCTTTACACATAATGCCACATATTGTAATGCCCTTTATACATAATGCTACATATTGTAATGCCCTTTATACATAATGCTACATATTGTAATGCCCTTTACACATAATGCCACATATTGTAATGCCCTTTATACATAATGCCACATATTGTAATGCCCTTTACACATAATGTTACATATTGTAATGCCCTTTACACATAATGTCACATATTGTAATGTCCTTTACACATAATGTCACATATTGTAATGTCCTTTACACATAATGTCACATATTGTAATGTCCTTTACACATAATGTCACATATTGTAATGTCCTTTATACATAATGCCACATATTGTAATGTCCTTAACACATAATGTTACATATTGTAATGTCCTTTACACATAATGTCACATATTGTAATGCCCTTTACACATAATGTTACATATTGTAATGTCCTTTACACATAATGTTACATATTGTAATGCCCTTTATACATAATGCCACATATTGTAATGCCCTTTATACATAATGTCACATATTGTAATGCCCTTTATACATAATGCCACATATTGTAATGTCCTTTATACATAATGCCACATATTGTAATGTCCTTTATACATAATGTCACATATTGTAATGTCCTTTACACATAATGTCACATATTGTAATGTCCTTTACACATAATGCCACATATTGTAATGTCCTTTACAAATAATGCCACATATTGTAATGTCCTTTATACATAATGTCACATATTGTAATGTCCTTTACACATAATGTTGCATATTGTAATGTCCTTTACACATAATGTCACATATTGTAATGCCCTTTACACATAATGCCACATATTGTAATGTCCTTTACACATAATGCCACATATTGTAATGTCCTTTACACATAATGCCCCCCCCTGCAGCAGTGCCCCTATAGTAATGCCCCCTGCAGCAGTGCCCCTATAGTAATGCCCCCTGCAGCAGTGCCCCTATAGTAATGCCCCCTGCAGCAGTACCCCTGTAGTAACGCCCCCTGCAGCAGTACCCCTATAGTAATGCCCCCTGCAGCAGTGCCCCTATAGTAATGTCCCCTGTAGCAGTGCCCCTATAGTAATGCCCCCTGCAGCAGTGCCCCTATAGTAATGCCCCCTGCAGCAGTGCCCCTATAGTAATGCCCCCTGCAGCAGTACCCCAATAGTAATGTCCCCTGCAGCAGTGCCCCTATAGTAATGCCCCCTGTAGTACTGCCCCTATAGTAATGCCCCCTGCAGCAGTACCCCTATAGTAATGCCCCCTTCAGCAGTGCCCCTATAGTAATGCCCCCTGAGGTAATGCCCCCAGAGTAATGATGTCTCTCCAATAGTGCCCGTGGGGGGAGCTGGAAGTTGGAGTTCAGGAGAGATCTCCAGCCTCCGGCTACCGCTGCGCTGCAGGGAAGGTGCCGGGTAATAAAATCCCAGCGGGCGTCTGGCAAATGGAGCCTCCCAGCGGCGACGATGCCGGGTACAGCGGCGCTGTTGGATGCAGAGGCTATGGGCCCATAATCATGCGCACCTCCAGCCCCCCCCTCCCCTAGTTGCGGCCTTATGTAGCTACAGTATACAGTATACCATCCATAACTGCATTTAATCTTTCTTTAAAATCTGACCAAGACATTTGAAATGGTCTAATGTAGGCTTGTAATGCTTTGTAATTGTGGTTGAAGTGAATTACAGCTGTATTCAGCATTTTTTTTTTTTATTCCTTCTATATAGATTCAGCAGTTGTATAAGAGACATTGGCCCCCAAAGGGAAAAATACACACACATTGGCCCCCACAGGAAAAAAATAAAATCACACATTGGCCCCCACATAAGACTGACCTGATCTGGAATGAAGACAGACTCTGTCAGACTTGTAATGGAAGGACGTTGTTGGGGCCGCGTTGCAGAACCAAGTTGCAGACTTGCAGGAGAGAAGCTCCGAGTCCCTCCGTCACCCTCAGCCGTGGTACACAGCAGCCTCAGTGATTCAGTTGGCTCAATCCTATTAGCCGTAAAGGAGACGAGTTACTGCTGCAACGGCATAGAAACGCAGACAACACAATATCTGTCTCCCCTCGTGGCCCAATCTCATCCCGGACATACAGCCACACTTACTCATGCCGCCAGGGAACTTGCAGCTGATAGGATTGAGCTTAGTGTGTGTGGCAGTCACTTGCACTGCAGTGCAAAACCTTCCTATGATATGGATAAGGAGAGGATTACACCCCATATACATATAGGAATCACTATGTTGACACTACAGAAACCAGCCGAATACACTAAGGTGGTGTCCAGCTCGTTGTGGCCATGGCTGAGGAACTCCTGCACTGCCTCCCTGCTGGCCCACACGTTCATAAGGCATCCAACTCCATGGTACCGAATACGGTGAGTGGGGGCCATGGCGGGGGACTGGTGCTGTGGGCGTAGAGATGAGACAGTGGGGGAGAGGCACCAACACCAGACCTAGTGATGTCGCGCAACCCCCGCATTGCTGTTTGAAGGATTGTGCCGGGGCCCTCTCAGAAGCTCGGGGCCAGGTACATTTTTTCCCCCCAGTCACCTCCTGCCGCTGGGCCTGGTCTTAAGTGTCGATGGTGCGCTGATGGCGGAGTTTTTGAGCACAGCGGCGGATTTCCGCTGTCCATGGACATTTGACACTGGGGGTCTCAAGGCTGGCAATTTCTGGCACTGACAATTACAGAAGGGGAAGGCTCAGTGGTGTATCTATAATGGGTGCAGTGTGTGCGGGGCACACGGGCCCCCGAGGCCAGGGGGGGCCCCGCACCGCACACCCTGCACCCATATATTTTTTAACTTACCTTACTGCATCGTGTGTCAGCGCTGCTCAGAAAAAGGGAAAATGGCCGCCGTGGCCATTTTTCCGGTGTTCTGCGCATGCGCAGTAGACTCCAGGCACACTCTAGTGCCCAGAGTCTACAGAACGCCGGAAAATGGCCGCTGCGGCCATGTTTCCTGCGTTCTGCACATGCGCAATAGACTCCGGGCACACTCTAGTGCCCGTAGTCTACTAATGTTCCGGTAGCTGGCCAGCCGCGTCAGTCGGCTGCCGGCCACCGGGGTGAGAGGAGGGGGCCACGCACAGGGAGTGCACACGGGCTCCCTCCTCTGTTAAGATGCCACTGGGTAGGCTGAAACTAGCATTTGCATATTATCGCAGCAGCAATTCTGAATGAAATCGCAACCGTGTATTCACGCCATAATCAGGGCCCTAGTTATGAAATCAAGTTATGTTGCAAAATATACAAAGTTATTAATTCAAATGCATGCAATCCTTTCACCCCTGAGTAGAGAGCAGGAGGTAACATTTATTAACCAGGATTCTAATCCTTTTTCAGTGCAATATTATATAATATGTATGAGATAAACAGCTCATTCACCCCTTGAGGAAGAGCATTAGTAATTATCTCGTTCTCAAGGATAGACAGAAACGTTACTTCTTCAGGAAGTGTTGTAGGGATTATTGCAGTTATCGACTGGGGACTATTTCTTAGGGGAAGAGTATGAAGTATTCATAATTATGTATTAGGGGCAAGCACGATTCTCTGCACACTATGGGGAGAGCGGGATGTAAAAATAATTATTTGTTAATCAGGAATAAGGAGGCTCCAGGAGACCAGGGGAGATAATAATTATTGACATGGGATAGGCAAACATCTCACTACTGTAGGGCTGGCTGCAAATATTCATTATTATTAATTAGGGACAGGCTGTCCTGTCCACGAGGCAATACAAGAGAAATATGGTAATTATTTAGGATAAGCCAGGCATTCCACCTTCCTTGGTGATAGTAAACTAAAGGTTATTTTTGTATTCCATGTGAATATATTGTGTCAGTGGAACAGGATGCAAAGCTGCGCATCTCTCCTGTGATATAAGAGGACTGAGTTGTCCCAATGATGTATGAACCTGTATTTCCATAGCTTGTCATGGCAGCACAGAGGTCCCTAACAATGATTAATGGCAGGAGGAGTGCTGTGTCGGCAGCACGGGAGGAGCTGATTTATCTGCTTCATTTATTTATTTTTTTACATTTTGCCAAGTGGAGGATGACAGAGATTCAATAACGTCCAGGTATCTCTCTTTTACTCTGTGCTACGCTGCTGCCTGGCCTAATGTACTCACACGCTGCAGGCCGCAGTCACTGCGTGCAAAGACAGGAGCACCACATGGCGCGCCGGACCTAATGGTGCACGTAGGACCGGGTTCACGTAATACATTATTTCCACGAACAAAGGCTACAGAGGTCCCTTAGGAGTTGCAGCTGTGAGAGAAATAAAGGGACAGAATGAAATCCAGTTGTGGAGTTAATCTAAAAATAAAATAAAATCTAATACCCATTTTCCACTGCTGCAATGACCCAGGTTATTGCTGGGTTTTCCCAGGTTGTGGATCAGTGGAAAAGGTCCCAAGTGACCTGGGAATCCAACCCGGGTAGCTACCAGAGTTGGACCCGGGGTGGACCTGGGTAATGGTGCAGTGTAAATGGTGAAACCTGGGTTATCCGACCAGGGTCATGCCTAAAATGTGCTGATTGGTAGCTTTGGAGCAGTCACCTCCCACTTTCTATGACCTCACAAGTTTAGCATGGCAGACCCAGGTTCAGTGTGAATAGGGCTAACCCAGGATTAACCTAGATCAAAGGTACAGAGTAAACGGGGTCTGACCTGGATTGTAAGTAACCATGGGCCTTATTCAGACCCGTTCGCTAGGCTGCATAAGCACGAAGCCTGCCGATGTTTGCAATCTGCGTATGTGTACAAGATGCAATGCACGTGCGTGAACTTGTCCATGCTATCGGGAAGCGTTCGCACCCTGTACATAGACACCTCGCTAAAATGAGTGGCAGGACGAGCCGTTTGTGCGTGGTGACAGGGGGTGGTCGATGGAAACGGGGGTGTGGTGGTGCGAATGCAGGCGTGTCTGTGCGTCTTAACGCCGTTTCAGGGGCATGCATAATTAAGATGCAGCGTCATAATACACGTCACATGGCTGAATTACACACTGAAGCACTCGCAGTGCTTGCGGTAGAGTATGGTCAGCCACAAGTGCTGCGCATGGGTCCGATGTTACTGATTGTTGAATACACTTCCTGGAGATGACGTGTGTTACTAAGGGGAAGTCGGCGTCTTATGACAGGCTGGTGGGGATCTAAATGAATAGCGCGATCGCACGGCAAGACATAGTGGTGGGTTTTTGGTGGAAAATGGGTATAACTTTGATATTATCTGCACCCTTCATCAATAAGTCTGCCTGTCTAGCCAACTACAAAAATCTAAGTAACAGCAACATAAGGTATCCAGTGGCCTTTCGACCACCCTAATATTCGTCTTTGTGGAGTTCCTGACAGAAAACTTGGTAGCAACCCCTGCTCACGCCCCATAATGATACTGGAGTGTCCTCATTCAGAATTATCTGTTTTACCTTGAACCAATGCACAGATATCAAGGGCCGGGAGAAGTTGTTTTCATTCCTAGTTACCAGTGGCATATCTATAATGGGTGCAGGATGTGTGGTGCACACAGGACTCTGAGGAAAGGGGATCCCATGCCCCCACCCTGCACCAAGAACAAGGTCTGACCAGGCCGCCATTTATGCTATTTTCAGGGATTTCTCCAGCACAGATTATATCTCATGGGGCTCACGCAAGCCTCTGACAGTTACCTCAAGTTGACGATATCGTTCCTGCACACCTCTGTGTAGGTCCTTACTAATTAAGCTGGTAAAACTCAGTTTTATTGACACATGGGGGAGATGTATCAAATCTTTGAGAGAGATAAAATGAAGAAGTTCCCATAGCAACAAATCAGCTTTTGTCTTTTTATAGACCAGGGATAGGCAACATGTGGCACTACAGCTGCATGCCCTGCCATAGTTTTAGCCATACTTGCCTACCCTCCCGATTTGGTCGGAGCCTCCCGAAAATTGGGTGCCGCTCCCGACCTCCCGGGGAAGGCAAGCAATCCTCCCGGCTGCCGCCCACCCCTCCTATCCCCCCGTACTTACCTTAGAAACCCCCGCACCGGGGGGGGGGGGGGCGGTGACACGATTCACGCTGAATCACATCATTTTGGCTCCACCCCCTGCTTCACAATGCCTGTAATATCGGTATTGTGTATAGCGGGGGCGGGGCCAAAATCGCATGGCTCCGCCCACAAATTCACATCGTCTGGTCAGCCCTGCCTCCTTGCGATGGCCACGCCCCCTGCCATGCCGATCTGGCTACTCCCTCCCGGAAGGGCCAGCCAGAAAGTCGGCAAACCTGGTTTTAGCATGCCCTAAAAGCAAAACTGTTTCAGGGCACTCTGGGAGGTATAGATCCACAGCAGCTGGAGTGCCACAGATTGTCTACCCATGTTATAGACTAGATAAATGATAGCTAAAAACTGAGGGGTTTCTATGAGTATGTAATAATGGGTGCAGGATTTGTGGTGCACACAGGCTTCTGTGGACAGGGGATCCCATGCCGCCGCCCACCCTGCACCCAGAACAAGGTCTGACCAGGCCGCCATTGGTGCCATTTTCTGAGATTTCTTTGGCACAGTGCTACATTTTCAGGGGCCAACACAAAAAGTGTACACACTGTTCCCTTCATCACTTAACCACTTGCCCGCGACCACGCTGAGCTGGGATTTCCCTCACGCGGTCTCAACTGACACGACCGTGTCAGAGGAGCCTGCCGGTGGCTGCTGGAAGCCAATCTTCAAACAGCTGCCTGGCTCAGCCACATGCCTGGCTCAGCCCCTCCTTCCCACTGAGCTTCAGAAAGGGAGGCTTCCCTGAAACTACCACCCACACACAGCTGCAGGAACAGGGGCAGAACTATGGGAGACAATGGAGGCGCCTGCTGCCGGGCTCCAGCTCTGAAGGGGCACCTCCTCTATTGTCCATTGTCTATTGTACATCTTCACTCCACTTAGGGCTGTAACTATGTACCCGGAATGTACCATCATGGTGCCCAATACATGGCACCCCATCCCGGCACCTGAGAAGCCACCATACACTAGTGGAGAGCTCCATGTCAGACCAACAGCTGCTGCCTTCATCTATCTATTGCCTGTGTGCATGCGAATTGCTGCATTACAGTGTCAGCGACTGTGATGGGGGGGGGGGTCACCATATTATAACTTGTCTCCGGGCGTCTGGGATGAACTTACGGCACTGTGCAGGAAGCTATTCTTCTTGCGGCTTGAACTCAGGCGGATCAGGGAAACTGCAGCTTCCCTTCTCTCCCCCGGCTATAGCCACTGTTGGGGGTGAGAATGGTTGTGCCAATAGCCCTGCCTCCTCCTGCTCTCTCCGCCCCTCCCAGCCAGTAGTGAGTCATGGATCGCCCACCCCCTGCTGCTGGCTTCATAACTTGCAGGACGGTATATTACTGTATATACCACCATAAAAATTTTTTTTCCCAAAAATCTCCCTAAAATTTAGATTTTTTTTAAATGATGAAAATATGTAAATAAAAACTATTTAACCCTTATTCAATATAGATTTATTAACAAATCTGTTAATAAAATTATACTGAATCGGGTTAAAATAGCTCTTATTTACATCATCTGATAATAAAAAAAAAAAAGACAATTTTGGGGACAACATATTAGCCAGTTGATTGGTTAAGAAGCCTCTGTAAGTTATCCCGAAGTTGATGTCGTTCACACCTCTTTGGGAGTATTTGGGTTCTTTTTAATCACTCAGTCAACCACAATGACGGGTACAAATCGATTTTGTTGACACAAGAGTGATTTATGATTGGTCAAGTTATCTAAAAATATAGTTTACCATGGCTTGAAGAAGAGACTTCAGTAACTTTGTGATTGGGACATGTTTGGTAGGACAGGGCCGCAACTAGGTCAAGAGGTTGTGGGGGGGGGGCTGGAGGTGCACGTGCACCGGGTGCGCCCCTGCTCCCGCTGCCAGTGTTCTCCAGCCCGACGTAGCAGGGGGGATCCAAGCTGGACGCCGGCTGAGATTTTATTACCAGCGGGCGCCCGGCTCCTTCCCTGCAGTGCCACGGTAGCCGGAGGCTGGAGTTCTCTCCTGAACTCCAGCTTCCGGCTCTCCCCACGGGCACTATGGGAGAGATGTCATGACGTCTCTCCCATAGTTCCGAGGAGCAGCCGGGCAGACCGGACGGCTGCGGACATAGGAGCAGGATTTAAGGTAAGTATTATTTTTATTTTGTGTGTAAGCGACACTACAGGGGCATTATATATGGGGGCATTACCATATGGGCTCTACTACAGGGGCATTACTATATGGGCACTACTACAGGGGCATTACAATGGGGGCATTACCATATGGGCACTACTACAGGTGGATTACTATGGGGGCATTACCATATTGGCTCTACTACAGGGGCATTATTATATGGACACTAATATGGGAGCATTACTATATGGGCACTACTACAGTGGCATTACAATGGGGGCATTACTATATGGGCACTACTACAGGGGCATTACTATGGGGCATCACTATATGGCCACTACTACAGGGGCATTACCATAAGGGCACTTCTACAGGGGCATTACTATATGGGCACTACTACTGGGGCATTACCACATATGGGCACTACTACAGGGGCATTACAATGGGTGCATTACCATATGGGCATTACCATATGAGCACTACTACAGGGGAATTACTATATGGGCACTACTATGGGTGCATTACTATATGGGCACTACTACAGTGGCATTACAGTGGGGGCATTACTATATAGGCACTACTACAGGGGCATCACTATATGGCCACTACTACCAGGACATTACTATGGGGGCATTACCATATGGGCACTACTACAGGGGCAGTACCATATGGGCACTACTACAGAGGCATTACTATATGGGCACTACTACAGGGGCATTACAATGGTGGCATCACCATATGGGCACTACTACAGGGGGATTACTATGGGGGCATTACCATATTGGCACTACTACAGGGGCATTATTATATGGGCACTAATATGGGGGCATTACTATATGGGCACTACTACAGTGGCATTACAATGGGGGCATTACTATATGGGCACTACTACAGGGGCATTACTATGGGGGCATAACTATATGGCCACTACTACAGGGGCATTACTATGGGGGCACTACTACTGGGGCATTACCACATATGGGCACTACTACAGGGGCATTACTATATGGGCACTACTATGGGGCATTACTATATTGGTATTACAATGGGTGCATTACTATATGGGCACTACTACAGGGACATCACTATAAGGCCACTACTACAGGGACATTACTATATGGGCACTACTACAGGGGTATTACTATATGGGCACTACTACTGGGGCATTACTATGGGGGCATTATCACATATGGGCACTACTACAGGGGCATTACTATATGGGCACTACTACAGGTGCATTACTATATGGGCACTACTACAGGGGCATTACCAAATGGGCACTACTACAGAGGCATTACTATATGGGCACTACTACAGGGGCATTACAATGGGGGCATTACAATATGGGCACTACTATAGGGGTATTACTACAGTGGCATTACTACTGTATATGGGCACTACTACAGGGGCATTACTATGGGGGCATTACTACAGTATATTGGCACTACTGCAGGGGCATTACTATGGGGGCATTACTACAGGGGCATTACTATATGGGCACTACTACAATGGCATTACCTCAGGGGGCGTTACTATAGGTGCACTGCTGAAGGGGGCATTACTATAGGGGCACTGCTGCAGGGGCCATTACTATTGGGGAATTAACAGGGGGCGCCAAATTACTGTCTTGCCTCGGGTGACAAAAGTCCTAGTTTCGGCCCTGGGTAGGAGCTACAGTGAATAAGACAGCTCAGCTTGCTGATTAATCGCCAGGAAGTGACACGGACATGGAGGATGTAAGGAAAGCAGGGTATCAAGGACTACGCCAAGAGACTGACTTGTCAGATACATGCTACAGTACCCATGGAAATACTATGCACTGTACAAATTTGTTAGGGCACAATAACTAAGTAGTGCGTAACACCATAGGATAGGTTACAACAGAAAAAGCCATTATTTATTGTATCATAGGGTAACAGGTACAATGGGCCTAATTCAGAGCTGTGCGAATCCCGTCACAACTGCGACTCTTTACGCAGCTGCTATGCAAAAATATGCAAATGTCCGAGTTGCTAGGAGATGTTTTAAGACACCCACCTGCAGCCTTGCAAATCCGAGCATCTGCGTAAAAATAAGCAACATTGGACGCAGATCATTCAATTATCGTAGTCCTGAGTAAGTCTATGGTAAGACGCCAGCACCAGTGAATCTGGATACAAGACGCAGTAGTTCGATCCAACACGCCTATGAAACAGTTGTGACACACCCGTGTTTTGCTAACCGAACGTTCGTCACCACCCACAAACGGTCCCTGTTACACTGTTCCTGGTGCTAGTGGTGTTTAAATTACGCCAGGTGATTATTCAATTTAAACACAGCAGCTATGTGTAAATGTGCTGGAAGTTATTATGGGGGAGATGTATTAAGAGTCTCTGGGGCCTATTCATCATTGTGGCAGGTCCCGGCATTGGCAAGTGCGTGCACACTGCATGCAGGTCTGACGGGCGATGTCGCTGATGATTCGCGGGAGCGCGCATCGTCAGTGACATAGCGGTTACACACTGCCCAATCGGACCACATATCGTCTAGTGTGTACACGACTTTAGGGTCTTGATGCTGTTGTGCTGACATGTAAAACTTTTAGGGGGCCTGTTACACTGTACAACAAATTAATACTTTTAATTTGTTTCCTTCTAAAAATAGTCATACATTACTAATTTGAGGCCAAGAAAAACTAAAATGATTTCAGAATGTTTTTACTAGGGATGTGCGCCGGACCATTTTTGCCGGATTTGGATTTGGTTCTAATTCGTCGTCCGGATTTGGATTTGGATTTGGATTTGCCAAACTGCGGTGACTGGCTTTGGATTTGGATTTGGATTTGGATTTTTTTACAAAAATTGGCAAAAAAAGCTAAAATCACATAAATTGGTTTTTTTTTCTTCCTAGAGTATTATTAACCTCAATAATATTAATTTCCAGTCAATTTAGACCATATAACAGCTCATAATATTGTTTACAACATTATTGGCCAAAGGTTGCAGTGAGCTGACTGGTTCCTAAGCGACAGAGCAGCGGCACAACGACACAGACACCACAGTATAAAGTACATCTATGACACATTGCCACACAGCAGTGGCAGAAATGAAAAGTAGTGCACCCACCCAGTGGGGTACGGCCAGCAGAGTCACAGTACTTGTTTACATAGTGGGCTACGGCCCAAGGAGTCACAGTGCACAATCTTATTCAATTACACCGCACGTAGGGCCTGATTCACATTACACCATAAAGTAGTGTCTCTTATTTATGTTACGACACACAGTAGTGCCCCTTTTACACAATGCCCACAGTAGTGACCCTTTTACACAATGCCCACAGTAGTGCCCCTTTTACACAATGCCCACAGTAGCGGTGTTCTTTACACAATGCCCCCAGCAGTGGTGCCCCCTATGCAGTCCCCTTAGTAGTAGGGTCCCCTATGCAGTTCCCCCAGTAGAATGCCCCCCAGTAGTATGCCCCCCATTAGCAGGCCCCCCCAGTAGTATGCCCCCCATTAGCATGCCACCCAGTAGTATGCCCCCCTTTAGCAGGCCCCCCCAGTAGTATGCCCCCCATTAGCAGCCCCCTCAGTAGTATGGCCCCCCAGTAGTATGGCCCCCCCAGTAGTATGGCCCCCCCAGTAGTATGCCCCCCCAGTAGTAGGCCCCCCTCAGTAGTAGGCTGCCCCAGTAGTAGCCCCCCCTGTAGTATGGCCCCCCCTGTAGTATGGCCCCCCCAGTAGTAGTAAGCCCCCCCAGTAGTATGCCCCCCCCAGTAGTAGTAAGCCCCCCCCAGTAGTATGGCCCCCCCAGTAGCAGGCCCCTCAGTAGTATGGCCCCCCCAGTAGCAGACCCCCCCAGTAGCAAACCCCCCCCAGTAGTATAGCCCCCCCCAGTAGCAGGCCCCTCAGTAGTATGGCCCCCCCAGTAGCAGACCCCCCCAGTAGCAAACCCCCCCCAGTAGTATAGCCCCCCCCAGTAGCAGGCCTCTCAGTAGTATGGACGCCCAGTAGCAGACCCCCCCCAGTAGCAGACCCCCCCAGTAGTATAGCCCCCCCCAGTAGCAGGCCCCTCAATAGTATGGACCCCCAGTAGCAGACCCCCCCCAGTAGTATAGCCCCCCCAGTAGCAGACCCCCCCAGTAGTATAGCCACCCCCAGTAGCAGGCCCCCCCAGTAGCAGACCCCCCCAGTAGCGACCCCGGACCTTTGACAAGTAAAAAAAATAAAAAAATAAAACTTACCTGATTCCCCGCTCCCGCGCCGTCCGCTCTGCTGTCACACGCTGCGGAGGGAGCCGGAAGACGGAGCTCATGTGTGAGCTCCAGCCGGCTCCCTCTGTACAGCAGCCAAAGAGAGTCTGTGTGACTCTCATTGGCTGCTGTGACAAACACACAGCTGCCGCTGGCGGCTGTGTGTCTGTGTCTGTGTAGGGCAGAGCGCTATCACTGCGCTCTGCCCTACACGCGAGGAGACCTGATGTCGGATTCTCTAGTGAGAATCCGACATCAGGCGGCCGCCGTTCGGCCCCGAACGGGGATCCGAGTCAGGCGGTGAACACCCGAACATGGTTCGGGTGGACTCAGATCCCCAATGTTCGGAGCGGTTCGGATTCCACAGAATCCGAACCGCTCATCTCTAGTTTTTACTAGCTCTATTTTTGAGCTACACTACTTGCACTATACTGTATGTACATTAGTAATATAGTCATAGTGAAAAGCTATTTTAAAATAATCTGATATTTTCTTGATAGAAAATAAATAACAGTTGTTTTAATTCAATCATTCACAAAGAAGAACACAAAACAAAACAAACATACAGCATACGAAACAAACATACAGAATACGAAAGTACTATCTAATATAGTGGCCTATTCATGGGGGTGCTTTCTCTTTGCTTGTCGCTTGTACTCCTCTTCTGGGGCATCTCTTGTCACTGTCCAGCAGTAGTGATCACCTACCCTGATATCTTTGTTCCATTGCTGAAATGTCTTGGTGGAATCGCTCACTATGCTTGTCACTCAGGGCCTGATTCAGAGCCGCTCGTAAGCGGCCGCTCATTCGCTCTGAGCGATGTTTGTACAACTGCGCATGCGTATGGGTCGTAATGCGCATGCACAAACCAGTCATTGCGGTCGGAAATCGTGCGCTCGCAAAACAGCGAGGGGCTGCTAATTTGATTGACAGAATGTACCGTTTGTGGGTGGTAACAGGGGAAGGTGCTTGAAAACGGGGGAGTGGAGATCCGAACGCAGGCGTGCCTAACGGTCAAAAGGGCATTTAATGGGAGTGCATAATTAGTAAAGGAGCGTCATCGACCACGTCACTTGGTTGTCTTTTAGCCTGAACTGCTCGCAGTGATAGCGGTAAGAAAAACCTACCACAAGCACTGCAAGCAGTTCAGATGCCTTTCGATGTACCCGATTAATCTAATAAATACCGGAGATGACGTGTGATGCAAACGGCAAAGGGGCATCTTTACAAAATAGTGAGCGCATTTTTCGTTCGCTCGCTCAGACATAGAGGCGTCAACAAACCGCAAAGAGCGAGCGCTCAATTTAATTAGCCGGCCCCTTTTTTGGAACGACCATCCGCAAATAGCGTCCGGCTCTGAATCAGGCCCTCAGTGCACCACAGTTATCTTGTGTGGGTAATCCTGTCATTTGCAAATATTTGAATAGGGGAGGGGACAAATAGCTTTTGTCCTGATTGGCTACCTGCTCCGGCAGTTTTGATTGGTTCCAACACCACCTGGCTTTCTTGAGATTGGCTTCTTGGCACAATGCGGGGATGATGGCTGCCTGTCTGGTGCTTTCGTATTGGGGGTTGGTGCAGCAGTTGCCCTCAGCCAGGCACTTTCTGGTTGCTGGCAGCTTGCCTCCGAGCCAAGGAGTAGTCTTTAATAGGTCTGCTCTACAAGACAAGATGTGGTCCCAGCAAAAGGAGGTGAGATTGCAGAAGTATAGGATATTACAGCCTCTCTGGTTTTCGAGTTCCAGACTATAGATAGACAGTAAAAAGGTTGACAATGTCTAGATAGATACCACATGTTAGACAGTCAATGGGTCGACTGGGACAACGGTCGTCAGGGACTAAAAGCTCGACACACTAAATGTCGACATGCAAGAAGGTTGAAAATGGTTGACACAAAAAATGTCGACACTTTTTATTTTTTTAGGGTTAGGCACTTACCGGAAGGCTAGGGTTAGGCACTTACCCCAATGGTTAGAGTTAATCACCTGGAGGGAGAGTGAGTATTAGGCTATTAAGCACTTACTGGAGGGTTAGGTTTAGGGTGAAGTTTAGGGCTAAAAAACAAAACATGTGTCGACCATTTTTATGTTGACCCTTTGACCCTGTTGACGATTTATACCTGTCTACAATCTTATATGTCGACCTTTAGTGTGTAAACCTTTTGTCCCAGTTGGCCTATTGACTGTCTAATATCTGGTGTCTATCAAGACAATGCCGACCTTTTTAATGTCTATCTGTTGATCCACACACCTGTTTTTTCAGCCCCCGTCCCCCTTGTTGCCTCTCTGCCGCGCTCCCCTGTGGCGATGCCTTCGTTGGGGAGGTATGCATAAATCTTTCTTCTGGTTGGCAGCCTTATTGTCATCTGCTCCCCTCACCCACTGCTCCCTTGTATCCCTCAATGGAAAGTTTGACATCCCAACGCAGTTATTTAATATGTTGATGTTCTACTTTTCTTCAACTGACTGTGACACTTTTCAGAGAACTTGTCTGGTTCCTGTGGTATGTTATGGTGTCCATGGGTGTAACTACCATAGGTCCAAGGAGTGCAGCTGTTATGGGGCTCAGAGCTGAGGGGGGCCCATCTTCCTTGTCATAGATACATGTGTTATATACATTTTTCACCATTGGGTGGTACATAGGGGCCTTTACAATCTTTTTCTATGGGGCCTTCAAATACCTAGTTACGCCCCTGCCTGTATTATCTCTTTTACCACACAATACGCTATACTAAGGGCTCAATTTTGTAAAAATTGTGAAAAGAATTTGAAATATATCGCTTGTTTTCACAGCATATCTCCAAACTATTTTTGTGCTATTTAATCATAAGTGGATGCCGAGACAGACAAAGCAGCAGCAGTGTCCTCTCTCTAAAATGTATATATACTATATAGTAATGTCGAAGCTGAATAATTGGCTAAGACAAGTTCAGGTTGAAATTTAATTGCGGCGACGCCTTCTTGCGACTGGCCGCAAGACGCCATCTTGAAAATGAGATCGCAAGACGCCATTTTGTGAATGGCCGCCTAAGCGCCATTTTAGATAAACTCACATTTTAGTACATGTGGCGATAATACTAATAGCACCATGCGATTGCATTTTTCATAATTTCCCATACGCACATTAATACATACAATAGCGCTGTTAACTAGTCACATATTAGCGAATGCATAGGACTTTGTATGAAACCACTGTTTTATTAGCTTTATGCGCACGCATCTGCCCCAAGTTAACTAGCGTCCTCATATCAAACCCTCAATACCCACACATTACATATTCACACATTCGGTTCAATAAGCTTTAAAGTATATGATTTAAGTAGGTTCAGTTAGTTTAAATGCTGAGAAATAAAGATATTTGATAACTAAGGTATTATACATGCTAAACCAGTCATGTTTGGAGTTGTACTGATGCGTACCCTTTTCACAGTACTCCGGTGTTATCGGTGAGGAGATCGCATCATGCATTCCCGAGTTATGGATCGCAGAGCCTACAAGCAACAAAATGTATATTTTAGAAACAACTGTTAGGATGCTGTCAGAGGCGTGAAGAGGAAGAGCCCCAGCTGTTAGAGGCAGGGAGAGTCTGTTTGAACCAGCCTGTTAAATGTGTTGTAACAGATGCTTCACCCCTGGGAACCAATGATATCAGCAACAGACTTCCGTATTGTCTTGTTTATTCTGGGGGGATATAAATATGAGTGCACGAACGCTGGTTCTGAGTCTTCGTGCTGAATGCTGAATGACTAGGGGTCTCTTGCTGATGCCTATCTCTGGGTCCGGAAGCGCCTGCATACGTATACTGTACTTGGGTCTGTATTATTTCCTTTTGCACCTAAATTGTGTCTTGATCAATTTCGTGTAACTGTCTGAACTTTTACCTGAATATCACTTGTGCTTTGGAACCACAGATTCCACGTCTTAGGGGCATATTCAATTACCCGAGGGACCTCTCCCGCGAGTAATTGATGGGTGAAAGTCCCGCAGCGCGGGGTAGAGCTATTCAATAGAATAGCTTTTTCCCCGCGTCCAAAAAACAGGACTTCCACGCGAGAATACACTGATTCCGCGAGAACTGCGGAATCAGTGTGTTAATATTGCTCGCGCGAGGCCGAATAGGGCGGCCTCACGCTGATTTTACCTCGCACCTACAAGAGGTGCGAGGTAAAATCAAACAGCGGGCACTCGCGCATGGGGTCTCAGGGACACCCGCGCGTGGAATCCCCGCTAATTGAATCCCATCAAGCGTGTCAATTAGCCGTGGGGTAAACCCCGCGGCTAATTGAATATGCCCCTAAGTCTTTATTTATGGTGTGACTGCGTACGCAAATTAGCATCATCCTTAGAAGGTATAGGCAGGACATTAGAAGGTATAGGAAGGTGTGTATAGAGGTTCTGATCCAGTATCGTTAGTTGGGGGCTCGTAGTGAAGTCACTTACCTGCTCACACGGTACATACAGTCATCGATATTTCAGCAAAGGGTGGAGTGGCCACATGCAGGGTTTGCCTGCAACCACATTGTGCTGAAAAATAGCTATCCGTCTCTGTGTGAATCAAGGGAGCTGACTAGAATCCAGGGACGAGAGGAAAAAGTTTGTTTTCCTCTGTTGATAGAACCTTACGTTTAAAGGGGTGTCGCAGTACTGAGTATGCGGCTAAGTCGCAGGTTTGCGCATAGCAAAGACGCACTTTTGCGTATGCAGTGGTCGCACAATAGCGTATACGTACTTCCGGTTGTGCTGCCACGTGTTTGAACAAAGCCATTGAGGTTTTCATTTTTTTCTATTACCAATATCTGGGTTAATGTGTATTTTTCTGCGCAGGAAAAAAGTGTGTAACAGTGAATACTTGTTGAACAAAGTTAAGGGTATCGTATGATCCTTAAGGGCTAGGTGCAAGGGTTAGCCTAGCCGCTCGGTAAGCAGCTTTACCGTTCTATACACAGTAGCAGGTGTACATGTTGTCTTTGTTGTAGAGAGGTGCGTGAGAGTAGCCGACATATAAACTCTCATAGGTGTGGAAGTTGCCTTACTAAATCTTATCCGGGTGTGGAAGTTGCCTTTTTCAAATCTTATCCAGGTGTGGAAGTTGCCTTACTAAATCTTATCCAGGTGTGTGGGCGCCGCCGACTTAAATCGTCCACAGGTAAGTGAAAGTGACTTGATTGTCTTTCACCGACTTAAATCTTTTTTGAAAAGCGTAGAAGTTGTCTCAGAATGGGAGCCACGCAAACAGTAGAGATGTTAGGCAATGATGTGCTGCTAATGGAGGCGCCGATTGGATCGGCCCGTCGTATCATGCATACCAAGAAGGTTACTTATGCAATAAGGTATTGTGATTTATGGTTTAATATGATGAGAAAGAGTGTTAGACCGTTTCCCAGAACTGGTAGTTTCGATAAAAATGTGTTAGACAATGTCCGGGATCACATCAGTTTGATGCGCTCCAGAGAGAAAAAGGTTAAATATTTTGAATGTTTAAACCTGTGGCAGCATGAAGGGGATGCGTGGCTTAACAATGTGCAAACGACGCAAACTAGCGTCGCGAGCACATTTTCAGAAAATACATCCGCGACGCTAAATTGCAATACGGGCGAGCCGCAAAATGGCGCGCACATGCGACAAGGTAGCGTCATGGAGAGTATTGCCAGCAGTTCATGCTCACCTCCCCCACCTTATGTGGATGGAGGTGCAAGTACAGTAACCAAAAATACCCATAAAAATGTAACAAGCAACTTGTACCCTCTCTTAAGCAACTATAAAGAAAATGTTCATGATGCGGATGATGAGCCTATTGTAATGTCTGCCATTTCCCATGCTGTGCAGATGATAGATGCTGCATCACCACAATCACGAGTGGTGCCGCCATCTCCATCGGTAACAGCAAGGGAAGTGTTAGTGTCCTCTGCACCTGTAGAGGAAGTCATTCATACCATACGCAGCAGCAGCAGACTTAACCCCCAGCCAGGTAACCAGGTGAAAGGTAGCAGCGCTACCGGTCTGCATCCCATTCGGACAATAACTGTTCCAAATGGAAATGCAGATGCAAACGGTATAGTGCCCACGAAGGAAGTAGTAATGCATTGTCCTTGGACAAGAGCAGAACTAAATTCCATCATAAATGATTTCCAAAAGGAATTAGCCAAATGTCAAAGATTTTTGAGAAATTTGGGTAGTTCACATGAGCCTACTAATAAAGATTGGCATGTGGTGTTAAGGGCCTGTCAGCTACGCAATACCGACGTGACAAAATTTATCACGGATTGTGTATTGGATGGTGACGTTCCCTTAACAGACCAAGTAAACCAAGGTAACATTTCCCGCATTGTAACTCAATTGGGTATATATTTTCCAGTAGTAGTTAACTGGAACAAAATTTTCACCATTAAACAAAAAGAGAGTGAGACTGCAGACGATTACTGCGATCGGGCTCTGCAGGCTATCACCCAGTACACTGGGATAGAAGATATTAAATATAGCACTCATCACAGGGGAATGATAGTCACGGTACTTGTGGATGGTCTGAAAGAGAGTTTAAAGACTCGGGTTCAGACCTCACAGCCTGGCTGGCGGGGACTTACAATCGATACCCTCATAAAAACCGCTATTGAACATGATAAAAACATCTCCAAAAAGAGAGAAGCCCAGAGCGAAAAACTAATGGCTGTCAGTATACAAGCTCTGGAGGGAATGACGGTAACACGACAGCCAACAGACACACTTGCACTTGCACACACACTCACTTCTGAACAAGTATGTGCTCTCACTAACCCCACTCAACAACAAACACAACTCTATCCCACTAATCCGATGCAACCACAGGTCCCAGGATATCCACCAACTTCTTATCCCCCACAATACCCTTACCCTCCCTATCCTTACCCATATCCACCACCTTTACCCTCTGCGCAAACCTCACAACACCACATGTCTTCTCCCGAAACACGAACATGTTTTAACTGTAAACAAACAGGACACTTAAGTAGAACCTGTACAGTAAAAGGAGTAGGGATCTCACATCAGGGAAGACCTAGATATCCCCATAAGGGATATTCACTGAGGCCAGCAAATTTCCAGCAGGCACCAGCTCCAATTGTAGCCGTAAATGCTTTATTGGAGAATGGTAGCCAGCGCTAGGGGTCAGGTCATACTTGTAGTCTACAGATGGTCAGGTTAACGGGAAGTACTAGGGAAGAACCGGTCATGATGGTTGATGTAGCTGGTACTGAATATCCTTTTCTTGTAGACACAGGGGCGACCAGGTCGGTGATAAAATCTCCCGCTAATTTGCAGGTGACCAACGAGACAGTACCAACAATGGGTGTAACAGGTAAAGTGGAACATTATCCTTTAACAAAGTCCACAGAGGTTACTATAGGGCCGTTGCAGACCAGGCATTCTTTTCTCCTGGCTGCTGCGGCTCCTACTAACCTACTGGGCAGAGACTTGTTATGTAAGATGGGATGTGTTATATATTGCACCCCTGATATTGTATTTTTAGATATCCCAGAGAGAATGGTATACGAGGTGCGGGATATGTTGGACACTCCACAAAGGATAATGTATCACTCTACCATTTTAAATGAAACTCCATCACAGGTAGATGAAATGTTGTCCCTAATTCCAGATTCCCTTTGGACTAAAGATGGACAGGACACTGGATTAATGGCAAACGTAAGCCCTGTAATGGTAAATTTAAAAAGCGGAATGCAATCTCCAAAAATTCCCCAGTACCCACTAAAGCAGGAGGTAGAACTAGAGGTTTTTCCAATAATTGAGCAATTATTGCAACAGGGAATTTTAGTTCGTACAGCTAGTGTAGCCAATAGCCCCATCTTTCCAGTGAAGAAGAGTGGTGGGAGGGGTTATAGGCTGGTACAAGACCTTAGAGGTGTTAATAAGGTAGTAGAGAGCCAATTCCCCGTAGTGCTGAATCCAGCTGTCATTTTGATGCAAATCCCACCAAATGCAACCCATTTCACTGTCATTGACCTCTGTTCAGCTTTCTGCTCTGTGCCTCTCCATCCTGACTGTCAGTATCTATTCGCATTTACATACAGAGGTTTACAATACACATGGACACGATTACCCCAAGGTTTCATAGACAGCCCCAGTATCTTCTCCCAGGCATTGCACGACTGTTTACAATCTTTTCAAACTGCCAATGGATCTGTTCTAATTCAATATGTGGATGATTTATTGCTATGTTCTGACTTGTTTATGTCATGTTTGAATGATACTAAACTTTTGTTACTTCATCTCTCACAAACAGGACACAAGGTGGCTAAGGACAAACTACAGCCGTGCCAATCCAGAGTAAAATATTTGGGACACTGCCTAACCCAGGGGTTACGACACCTTACAACAGATAGAATCCAGGCCATACAAAACATGACACTGCCGCAGAATCAACAGCAAATTCGTACCTTCTTGGGAATGTGTGGATACTGTAGAATGTGGATACCAGGTTTTTCTATTTTGGCCTTACCTTTACAGGAATTAGAGTCTTCCTCAAAGCCCGATCGTGTCATACACACAGAGGAATCAGAACAGGCTTTCCTTAATCTTAAGGATAGTCTGACAAGAGCTCCTGCATTGGGAATACCTGATTATGAAAAACCTTTTGATTTGTATTGTATGGAATCTGATGGTTGTGCTGCAGGTGTCCTTACACAAAAACATGGTGATGCCAGTAGGCCCGTAGCATACTACAGTGCCCAATTGGACACGGTAGCAAGATCACTCTCCACCTGTTTGAGAAGTGTAGCAGCTACCATTTTATTGGTGAGTAAAAATGAGGACGTATTATTAAGCCATGATATGATTGTCTACACTCCCCATGCTGTATCTGCTCTGTTGAACTCAGCTCAAACCAGACACGTCTCCTCGGCTAGGTTCACCAAATGGGAACTAGCTCTAATTGCTCCTGCAAATATTACTATTAAACGTTGCAGTACGCTGAATCCAGCAACATACCTACCATATGTACAACATGATGTACAAAGGGTGGAAGGAGAGGAGTTGCTGGTGGCAGGTGAGTTCGGCAGACATAATGATACACACAATTGTATGACATATCTGAATCAGACCTGACATACATGACACACCTTTAGAGAATGTGGATGTAACTTTTTATACGGATGGGAGTTGTCATAGATAAACAGACACAGGTGAATTATGTACAGGTTATGCTGTTGTAAATGACACAGACACCGTAGAAGCTAAACCTCTTGGTCCTCCTCACTCAGCCCAGGTGGCAGAGTTAGTAGCACTGACTAGAGCATGTGAACTGGCAGCAGGAAAATCTGCTAACATTTACACTGACTCGAGGTACGCGTTCGGGGTGGTGCACGATTTTGGGGCTATATGGCGTCTGAGAAATTTTATGACAGCAGTAGGCACACCAGTTGCACATTCCCGACACATAAAACATCTTCTAGAAGCAATCCAACTGCCCAAAGCAGTGGCAGTAATTATATGCAAAGCCCACACATGTTGCCCAGTGACACCGGGTCATCCTCACAACAGAGTTGATGAAGCTGCAAAATGGGCAGCAGGGTTAAAAATGTTTCCTCCAACTGAAACAATTATGTCATTTCAAACTATTGATATGCTGAAATTGAGATGCAAAATTTGTGTTCAATTCAGTGAAAATCCATTTGGAAGTCCAAGGGGTGTGGGCAAGAGTCCTCTGGGCTCTGGAGGGATGGACATGGTAAGCCAGTAGCCCCCAAGGCATATTACCTCAGCCTGGCTGAGGCAGCACACGGTCTGACTCATCTGGGTAAACAGGGTATGTGCAAGTTGGTGAGGGCATACTGGTGCGCACCAGGTTTTTCTTCACAAGCAGAGAAGATAGCAATGTCCTGTCTGACCTGCTTGAGAAAGAACATAGGGAAAGCGATCCCTACTGAACCGTCCCACATTCCACCGACTGATGGACCTTTCCAGGTGATACAAATTGATTTAATCCAATTACCACCCTGCAGGAACCTTAAGTATGTATTAGTGTGCACAGACATATTCTCTAACTGGGTTGAGGCTTACCCAGCGGCCACTAATGCTGCTGCATTTACTGCTAAGAAATTAGTTCAGGAATTTGTATGCAGGTACGGTATCCCTAAAATCATCGAGAAGTGATAGGGATACCCATTTAACAGGTGATGTTTTCCAAAATATGTGTAAGCTGATGGGTATTAATAGCCGACTTCACACCCCCTACCGACCGCAAGCCAGTGCCAAGGTAGAGAGGATGAACGGGACTATTAAAAATAAGCTAAGTAAAATCATGGCAGAGACTGGACTAGGATGGCCAGAAGCTTTACCTTTGGTCCTACATAGCATAAGGACCACTCCTAGACCTCCTCTGAATCTGTCCCCATTTGAAATATTGTTCGGTAGATAACCTCATTTGATTATAAGTCCACAGGAAGATCTAAAGGGTAACAACGAGGTAACTGTGAAGTATCTTATATCAATGAGTAAGCAGTTAAAGCAACAGCAGCAGAAACTGAAATTGTTGTCTAATGATATGCCTGAAATGAACTGTCATGATGTCGAACCAGGAGAATATGTAATGATCAGACATTTCTTGTGTTCAGGTTGTTTGACTGATCGGTGGGAAGGTCCGTACCAGGGGCTGCCGATGAGTACTACATCTTTGAAGGTAGCTGAGAGAGATACCTGGGTCCATTCCACTCACTACAAAAAGGTCAATCAACTGGTGGAGAAACAAGTCGGAGACAAAGCTGATAGCGTGGATCTGTCGCTCGCGAGCTTGTTCCGGGAGGATTGAAAAGGTCGTAGTAATATACCTGAACTGAGAGAAATTTGCAGGTCTTGTTGTGACAATGGACGGGCCTGCTGTGTTCATTTTCATATTCTCTTTTAGAGTGTTCACCATCCTGGTCAGTCCAGGGATATCCAGTGTCTGTGATGGGGGACCGATTGAGGAAACGGGAGCTGATGGCAGTGCTGATGGAGTGGAATCAGGAGGAGTGCAATGCCAATCAGGGGAGTGTCTTTCCAATCTTAGTACTGTTATTGTTAAAAGAGCTGTCATTCCGGATACTCGGGGAAGGTGTGGAGGGTTATCGTCTGAAGATTCCTGTATTTGTGAGCTTTGTGGATCCCTAGTTGATGAGAACTGTATCCAACGGTGCCAACCTAAATAAAATCCGTACTGGGGTGGGTATCCTCTAGAGGATTATCATAGCATGGTAGGCAAAGTGTTAAATCAAACTGATTGCAGGGTGTGTTCACATGTGCCCCAGGGACAGCATAACGTAGGGTTGGTGCCATTTCCGCTGAATATCACGGAAATTTTAGAATTACATAAAGGGAAAACATTGGATGGAAAATTCCTCTCATCCAAACCACCTCATTTCAAACTCTAACAATTCCAAGTAGATAGATCACTTTTGTGTTTAAACATAACCAACCCCAATAAACCCGGGAGTTGGGAAGTGACGGGGAATAATCAGATGATGACCTTCTCACAAAGAGCTGATAATGAGCCCATAAACCATGATCTACTGTGCTCCATTAAGTCTGGTGGGAAACATTTTAGGTATCGATATACATTGAGTTCCACCAAAGAAATTATTGGTAAGGTGCCAAATGGTTATTGTGCTAAAATAATACAGCCAGAAACTTGCATGTACCAGATGGAAAAACCAGAAATAGGATTGTTTGCAAGGGAAATGTGCTTAATGATAATGATGCATACCATTCCTTATGTTCTCCCTGATAATGTATATTTCATCTGTGGAAGAAAAGCGTATAAATGGCTCTCCCCGAGTTCCGAAGGTTTGTGTTACCTGGGAAAAGTAGTCCCAGAAGTTATGACCCTCACACATGTTGAAATGCTGGGTATACATAAAAACATACCGTCACCATATCTTCACACACAATATGAACACAGAGGCAAAAGAAATATGGTACCTGGTGATATACATAAAGCCACTCAGTTAATCAGTGAGACAACTGGCTTTCAAGTTGTGGTCGCATTGGACCCCACCAGGATCGCTCTGGGTACATTAAATTTTAGATATATCCAGGAACTTGCTAAATTAATAGATAATATCACCGAGATGTACGATGACACATTCAGGTATACAGGGAGAGAATTGAAAGCGTACAAGAAAGAACTGGTGCAACACAGGCTAGTGTTGAATTATTTAACTGCTGTTATTGGAGGGTATTGCGTAACATTGGCCACCCAATTTGGAGTAAAATGTTGCACCTATGTCACCAATGATACCAGCGACCCTAAGGAGGTGATAGACCGGAAGATGGATGAAATTCTGCAGCTAAAGTGGGAATTTCGCAAGAACCATAACGCTTCAGTGGCTGAAGTAAGGGAAAAGATAGAAGGATGGGTGTCATGGCTGAACCCAGTGAAATGGTTCTCAGGTCTAGGGGAATGGGTCCAGGAAGTGATCGCCAGCATAAGCAAATTCTTAATCCTTATACTGATTGTCATCATAATAATTGGCATATGCGTCCGGTGTGTTCCTATTGTGTTGAAGTGTGGAAAATGTAGAAACAGAGTGAAACGAAAGAACGAAACTATAATGGTGGTCAGTAATGACAATATGTATACTGAGGTAAATATAGAACTGCATTACAACCCTGAACTAGGAAATACAATCGTTTGATGTATTATATTTAGACATGCATAGAATGTATTATTGAAATGTTATTCATAGAACACCTCAGATGATGTAAAGTCTCAATTCCCCTTCAAGACTGCTATTATAAGACTGGTGCATTCCCACATCTTTCACATGATCTTCCAAGATCCGTGGTGTGCGTATAATAGTAGTTTTATGTCCCCACCCAGAGACACATTATTGATGGATAAAGAACCACCTTGTGCCATCCCATAATAACACCAAATAATATGTAAATGTAAGCCTAAATTAAATTCTAATAGATTGTGATAGCATGTTGTTTGCTATCAAAGGGTGGACTGTTGAAGCTGAATAATTGGCTAAGACAAGTTCAGGTTGAAATTTAATTGCGGCGACGCCATCTTGCGACTGGCCGCAAGACGCCATCTTGAAAATGAGATCACAAGCCGCCATTTTGCGAATGGCCGCCTAAGCGCCATTTTAGATAAACTCACATTTTAGTACATGTGGCGATAATACTAATAGCACCATGCGATTGCATTTTTCATCATTTCCCATACGCACATTAATACATACAATAGCGCTGTTAACTAGTCGCATATTAGCGAATGCATAGGACTTTGTATGAAACCGCTGTTTTATTAGCTTTATGTGGATGCATCTGCCCCAAGTTAACTAGTGTCCTCATATCAAACCCTGGATACCCACACATTACATATTCACACATTCGGTTCAATAAGCTTTAAAGTGTATGATTTAAGTTGGTTCAGTTAGTTTAAATGCTGAGAAATAAAGATATTTGATAACTAAGGTATTATACATGCTAAACCAGTCATGTTTGGAGTTGTACTGATGCGTACTTTTTTCACAGTACTCCGGTGTTATCGGTGGGGAGATCGCATTATGCATTCCCGAGTTATGGATCGCAGAGCCTACAAGCAACAAAATGTATATTTTAGAAACCACTGTTAGGATGCTGTCGGAGGCGTGAAGAGGAAGAGCCCCAGCTGTTAGAGGCAGGGAGAGTCTGTTTGAACCAGCCTGTTAAATGTGTTGTAACAGATGCTTCACCCCTGGGAACCAATGATATCAGCAACAGACTTCTATATTGTCTTGTTTATTCTGGGGGGTATAAATATGAGTGCACGAACGCTGGTTCTGAGTCTTTGTGCTGAATGCTGAATGACGAGGGGTCTCTTGCTGATGCCTATCTCTGGGTCCGGAAGCGCCTGCGTACGTATACTGTACTTGGGTCTGTATTATTTTCTTTTGCGCCTAAATTGTGTCTTGATCAATTGCGTGTAACTGTCTGAACTTTTACCTGAATATCACTTGTGTTTTGGAACCACAGATTCCACGTCTAAGTCTTTATTTATGGTGTGACTGCGTACGCAAATTAGCGTCATCCTTAGAAGGTATAGGCAGGACATTAGAAGGTATAGGAAGGTGTGTATAGAGGTTCTGATCCAGTATCATTAGTAAGAACATTGTTGTGTCTGTCTGTTTGTTCCAAGTTGTCTCACTACTAAACCGATTTACATTAAAACAACATCATTGTGTAGTGGGAATGCCTAGAAATAATGGCACTATGTTTCATCTCGATCCATCAAGTTAAAGCTGAACAATAACAAATGTATTGACATCGTCAATGCAAGAGATACAGGTGCGACACCATACTGCGGCTGGTAAGGGGTGGGGGGAGGGGGGGGCAGGTTCTTTGGGCCTGCGTTCACTGGTATAGGACAGGTTAAATAGCACTGTGCACAGGGCACACAGTGACATTGGTGTTAGTGGTGGGTGAATAGGATAGGTTACATAGCAGTTTGTGCACAGGGCACACAGTGACATTGGTGTGAGTGGTGGGTGAATAGGACAGGTTACATAGCAGTCCGTGCACAGGGCACACAGTGACATTGGTGTGAGTGGTGGGTGAATAGGAGAGGTTACATTGCAGTCTGTGCACAGGGCACACAGTGACATTGGTGTGAGTGGTGGGTGAATAGGACAGATTACATAGCAGTCTGTGCACAGGGCACACAGTGATATTGGTGTGAGAGGTGGGTGAATAGGACAGGCTACACAGCAGTCTGTGCACAGGGCACACAGTGACATTGGTGTGAGTGGTGGGTGAATAGGACAGGTTACATAGCAGTCCGTGCACAGGGCACACAGTGACATTGGTGTGAGTGGTGGGTGAATAGGACAGATTACATAGTAGTCTGTGCACAGGGCACACAGTGACATTGGTGTGAGAGGTGGGTGAATAGGACAGGCTACATAGCAGTCTGTGCACAGGGCACACAGTGACATTGGTGTGAGTGGTGGGTGAATAGGAGAGGTTACATAGCAGTCTGTGCAGAGAGCACACAGTGACATTGGTGTGAGAGATGGGTGAATAGGATAGGTTACATTTCAGTCTGTGCACAGGGCACACAGTGACATTGGTGTGAGTGGTGGGTGAATAGGAGAGGTTACATAGCAGTCTGTGCACAGGGCACACAGTGACATTGGTGTGAGTGGTGGGTGAATAGGACAGGTTACATAGCTGTCTGTGCACAGGGCACACAGTGACATTGGTGTGAGTGGTGGGTGAATAGGAGAGGTTACATAGCAGTCTATGCACAGGGCACACAGTGACATTGGTGTGAGTGGTGGGTGAATAGGACAGGTTACATAGCAGTCTGTGCACAGGGCACACAGTGACATTGGTGTGAGAGGTGAGTGAATAGGACAGGTTACATAGCAGTCTGTACACAGAGCACACAGTGACATTGGTGTGAGTGGTGGGTGAATAGGAGAAGTTACATAGCAGTCTGTGCACAGGGCACACAGTGACATTGGTGTGAGTGGTGGGTGAAGGCGCTGCTGCCACTAGTTTGTATAGCGCTGCTGGTTACATGGGCCACTCCCGCGACAGGGAACCTATGCAAAGCAGTACAACTGGAACACCTCAAATAAAGAAATGTTGTCAGAAGCAATTTCATCATGGGCAAAGCCGCAGGCAACAGATAGTATATACAATACATACTAGTACAGGTTGAGTCTCCCATATCCAAATATTCCGAAATACGGAATATTCCGAAATACGGAATAATTTTGGCATGACTGAGATAATGAAACCTTTGATTTTTGATGGTTCAATGTATACAAGCTTTGTCTAAGGCACAAATTATTAAAAATATTGTATAAAATTACCTTCAGGCTGTGTGTATAAGGTGTATATGAAACATAAATGAATTTCATGTATGTACACAAACTTTGCTTGAGCCACAAAAATATTGAAAATATTGTATAAAATGTTTTAAAGGCTGTGTGTATAAGGTGTATATAACACATAAATGCATTCTGTGTGTATATTTGGGTCCCATTCCCAAGATATTTCATTACAATATGCAATTATTCCAAAATACGGAATATTCCGTTATCCAAAATACCCCTGGTCCCAAGGATTTTGGATATGGGAGACTCAACCTGTATATGCAATAAATACTATACAATATGTGCAATACCATAATATATAATATATATATATATATATATATATATAATGAGAGTGAAGGAATAAAAAGCACCCATTACAGCCCACCCAACAAGTGGTTAGAAAACAATTATTTTCATATCTTGATCTATTGTCTTTATGACTAACCTTATAATTCATAAATGCAACATATATATATATATATATATATATATATAAATTAAAAAAAGACAATAGTGCATACAGTAGTGTGCATTGTTTTGTCAATTAATGTACTGTACCCAGGACTATCTGTGGACAGATAAGCACTCTATTTTATGTTTTCTTGTACGTGTGCTACTTACTATGGGGCCTATTCATCAACACTAAAATAAAGTTTTTAAGGACATTTTCCTTAATGAACGTTTTTTAGTATTCATGAACACACTTAGCACAGGAGATATCACTGATATCTACTTGCTAAGTCCCCCGGCATTAATTTCTACACTCCCCATACATTAGTATGGGTATGGAAATTATGCTATTCATCAAATTTAAAAAATTATGTATTTTTGGAATTTGGTGGAGTTACTATTCGCCACTGTGAGGCGGCGAATAACAGGTGACACTTACCTGCTTCCAGCTGGTGAGGTCCCCTCCGGCGTCTTCCTCTGTCCTATGGCTCCTGGGGCTTTGCAGACACGTGTTCTCCCAGCAGAACACAAAGTTTAGAAAAAAAAAATGTGTTTTTCTTTTTCTAAACTTTACTGTGGGCTGCTGGGAGATCACATGACAGCACAGACACCGGAGCCGGAGGCGCTGCAGCGGGCAGGTAAGTGTGGGACAGGGAGGAGGTGAGCGGGGAATTGGGGAGGAGGTTGGGAGGGACACAAACTTACCACCGCTATAGGCTGTGCTGCGCATGCGCTGACTTTATGAATATAACAGCGCATGCGCAGAACGGATTCCAGCTGCGGTAAGTTAGTGTAGATAGAGATAACTATCTATTACCCGAAAAGCTGTCATTGCAAAAATGACAGCTTTTCGGAATAGATAGTTATGGGGAGGAGGAATGATGATTCCTCCGGTAATTACGTAGAACTCCATGCGAGTTCTAAACCTAATTACCTCCAGAGAGTTTTAAGGTATGATGAATAGGCCCCAATATGTTTTTAAATTCACTGCTTTAATAAATATCTATTTTTAAAAAAAGTTTTACCATGTAAAGCACTGATTGTGACTAAGGTGTTCCTCATTTAAGTTACGGTTCCACAAAATTTTTGGTTGTATTATTGCAGTGCAAATTGACAGAACAGTGCACACTATGGATTTGATTCAGAGATGGACGATAACGCAATCGCAGCTGTGATTAAAGCAACTGTGACAATATGCTAATGACTCACTTGCTACCCAGTGCTTAGAGACGTCCTCTGAAAGCACCTCACATCCGCCGCTCACGCACAAAACCGGAAACATTGAACGTAGATCAGGTGGCCATCATCCTTCTGAGCAAAGCTGGCCACACATCTAAAGATTATCTGTCCAACCAGCCAACAAGTTGATTGGTTGGAATGAAAACCTGGTAAGGTATGAAAGCAAATGACGATCAGCAATTTGCTCCCAAACGCTGGAAAATGGACCAAAACTGTTGTTTGAACACATAGTTTAGATCACACATTTAACAGACTTGTCTGAACGTCCATTTTCATCTGTTTTCTGGCCTTTAGTAGCAAATTGCTGATCATCAGTTACTCCCATACGTTACCAGATTTTCATTCCAACCAATCAACAAGTTGGCTGGTTGGATGTAAGTTGTTCTAGTGTGTGGCCAGCTTTAGTCTAAGATGCTGCAGTGCAGATACAGCAGGTCTCCAGTCAGCCAGAGGGCTCTCCTGCTGCCAGCAAGGATGCAGTGCCTAAGTTATGGACGCCCAGAAAACAGTGTTTATAATGTCCGACACGCCTGTGTTTTTCTAAATACCCCCATGACCTCCCCCAAACGCTGACTACCTGTCACTCACTTTGCGAGTGAATCCTCTGTGTGAGCCTAATCACAGTTTAATCTAGGGGCGTATTTATAATGGGTGCAGGGTGTGCGGTGCACACGGGCCCCACAGGCCCACACTGCACACCCTGCACCCATATTACTTAAAACGTACCTCTCTGTGGTCCCGCGCCGGATGTCAGCGCTGTAGAAAAAGCCAGAAAAATGTCCGCCGCGGCCATTTTTCCGGCTTTTGCACATGTGCAGTAGACTCTGGGCACACTCTAGTACCTAGAGTCTACTAATGCTCAGGTGGCCGGCCAGCCACGTTAGTCGGCTGCTGGGAAGAGAGGAGGGGGCCCAGGGCGGGGAATGCACACGACGCCCCTGAATGAATCGCTACGTATACAGGGGAGCTTACACGCATACACAACGGCAAACAATCGCACAATCTGTGTAAAGATTGGCATTGTGCCCATCTCTGAATCATTGGCATTGTGCCCATCTCTGAATCATTGGCATTGTGCCCATCTCTGAATCATTGGCATTGTGCCCATCTCTGAATCAAGCCCTGTATTCTATGATTTTTCTCTCTTTTCTATGTTTAATTTATGAATTACTAGTGACGTACCCTGGCTTTGCATGGGAGCACACCACAACCCCCCCACTGCTGCTGCTGGGATGTACTGGGAAGGACAGGAGGATCATGGATGAGAAATTTGTATTGCAGCTACCATTAGCATTATCAGTAACATGTCCCCGGGGCTTGGGCACCTGTGCATATTTCCACAGCCTCCATGGTGATGAGCAATGTCCTCTTTGCACAATTACCATGTATTTCCTGGGCTTCCTGTTGAGCTACGGTGCCCCTGTACGAGAACAGTGCTGGCTTCCATGGGAGGTGCCTCTTGTTCACTGAGAACATGTGGCTGAGCGGAAACATCATGCTGGAGAGGGAGCACTTCATGGTGGAGGAGTGGTGGCTGGAGTCCACCTCTAGGTTCAGCGTAGGGATGGAGTCGGATGGTTACTATTATTATTAACCGTCAATGTTTTTTTTCCGATGGTAGTGTTTTGGTGGTGGCA
The DNA here is from genome assembly GCA_031769625.1 of Taudactylus pleione. Lineage (NCBI taxonomy): Eukaryota > Metazoa > Chordata > Amphibia > Anura > Myobatrachidae > Taudactylus > Taudactylus pleione. The sequence continues at coordinate 533,714 of JAUIMM010000198.1, forward strand.
GTCCGATGTTTGCCACCATCAAAAGGATATAATTTGATGGTATTCCGATGGTGGTGGTTGTTGTTTAATTCCTGATAACTATCCTTCCCTTGGCTCCTTCTTGGCTACTGTGTCTGCATCATGGCATCTTCATGGGTTCATTATAGGCTGTTTCTCATTCTCTGTCTGCATAAAACGTGACCCTGCTCAGTCCCCGACTCCCTCCCCTCTCTAGGCGAGTTGGGTACGGGCAGTCAGAATACCATCAGCGGCATCCTGACAGTCGGAATCCCGATGCCTGGAAGCAAGTACCCTAATCCTCCTCCTAACTCTAACCCGCCTTTCCCGTGGCAAACCTTAACCTTCCCCCCCTGCAGCCATCCCTAAGCCTGCCACTAATGCCTAACCCTAATCCCTACCCTAGCCCCAAGCCTAATACTTACCATTGGGATTTCAGCGCTCAGGATTCTGGAGCTGGCATTCTTACTGCTATAGGGATTCTGGTAAGGGGATTCTGACTCCTGGCACCCGGATCCTGACTACATCTGCTGCTAAGAAACAAGGCACATTGCTATCTCTGATTTGCTCTGTCTCTTGCTGTTTCAGCACCTTGGCCAGATCCTACACAGCAGTTTGGTGCAATAGTTTTTTTCTGTGACTTTGCTTCACTAAAATCTTCACTGCTTGGCTCCCTTTTGGCACAAATGAATGGTTCAGACACCTAAACCTTCCTCAGCCAATGCTGTAAAGAATAGTGAAAACCTCATCACAATCCGTCAAGTGGTTCAAGAGATTAGCCTGAACGAACAGACAGACTCCTAACACGTGGACTTATGACCGAAGACAAAAGGTAAGCAAATAATTATTTCCTAACCACTTGTTGGGTGGGTGGCTTTTTAATATACACTAATAGGCGCTTTTTATTCCTTCACTCTCATTATGTGATTCCATTCTGACTAACCATCACATATTTATTGGTTAAGAGCTGCCACTCACTATGAAAGTGAGGAGTGTTAAGAAGATGATTATTTATTCCAATATATGTTTTTAAAGTGACTATAATCATCATATATATTTTACACATAAAGTGACTAGAAAGCTTTTAAGTAAGCCGGTATGACCAGACACATACAGTAAGTGTACATCTGAGGGAATGGGGTAGGCAAAGAACATTACAGCGGTTGGAAAGTGAGGCCACAATAAAACAAAAATAGAATTGATAGCATTTTATGTGTGCAGATAATACCATACACTGAGTGGGAGTAGTACACACATGATTTCTATTCAGAGGTTTGACGCAAAAGTGTAGGAGGCTGTTTGGTGCGGATCTGCTTGTTATCCAGGCCCCCCGAGTGGTGTTCAGCACCTGACCTAGGTTCAACATTACAGTGTATAACAACTGTTGTCCTGAATTCTCATCACAGTAATTGTGCCGAAATATACTCGTTGTTGTCCTACCCTCAAACAGAAACACATACGACCTTGCCGAAGACAATAAAATTAATTGGTGTAAGCTTTATCATAGACATGGTTCATAACTAATACAGTTTCCAAATGCAAATAGGTTGCACAATAGATGTAACAATGGCTGTGGGCTCATGGATCGCTACCATAGGATCTTCCCAAAGAAATGGTAATATGCAGTGAGGGCTCTCCAGATCCACCAATAACCTGTGATAACTGCTCTACCTGCTATTCAGATCAGACAGGCTCCGCAATAAAGAGAACCACATGGGAGGAACAGAGAGGATGCCCGGGCTGAGAGAACCACACCCATTAGCGTCACTGAGTCTCCATCTGATGCCATGGCTCACAAGCAGCTGCGATTCCACTTATGGGTGTAATTTAAATAGTATGGGGTATATTTACTAAAGTGAGAGTTTTTAGAAATGGACTGGTTGCCCATAGCAACCAATCAGATTGTACTTGACATAACTTAACTAGCTTGACTTGACTTAACTAGCACCTTCTAGGAGATAATAGCTAGAATCTGGTTGGTTGCTATGGGCAAAATCTCCACTTCTAAAAACTCTCACTGTAGTAAATATAACCCTATGGGCGGAATTCAATTGATTCCTGCCCCCATCGCGCCCGACGGAGCTATCCAATTCATGCTCCTGTCGGGCACGATCAGCTGCCAGCGCTACATTTCAGCTCGCAGCCCCTGGGGGATGAGAGCTGAAATGTGCGAAAAGTGACATGTTTGGGCGCCCAAACATCTCTTTTCGCAATCGCGCCCAGCACTTTGGTCGGGTTTAGCTGCTTTACGCGGCTAAACCTGACCACTTTGGGCGCGATCAGCACGAAAATCTGGAACAATTGCATATCGGCCCGCGATCTTCTGTCACTTTAGACGGGAGATGCGGGCCACGAAAACAATTGAATTCCGCCCTATGAGTGTTTACAGCTCATAGAGATCCAACTTCTTATATCCGTAATAATTTACAATAGAAGATGCGTTATCTCTCATAATACACCAGCATCACCATTATTCCACATACTGCAAACAACTGTATAAACAGTGAGGTCTAATGTCATCACTTAGGAAACATGTATTATACAAAATAATACACAGGCCCACCAAGAGCCGTGGCGGGCCCGGGTAACAGGGCGACGTGGTCTAATCGTGGGAGGCATGGCCATGCCCCTTCCCGATAAAAAAAAAGTTTTGCAGCGCTGCGAAGCAGTGCTGTGCGCTGGGGAGGGGGGACGCTCCGAGCCCCCTCAGCCCTGCTCAAAGCCAGGGGGGGTGCGATCAGTGTGATCGCTCCCCCCCACAGGCATAGGAGACTGCTGTGGCTGCTGCTCAGCACACACTGGGCCTGATTCAGACCCACTCGCGATCGCATAGCGCTCGGAAGCGGGCCGATGGTCCCCCACTGCGCATGCGCACACCAGAGCCGGCCCTGGCGTGCGCATGCGCGAGACGCAGCTAGCGATGGGCGCTCCGTCACTACGGGTCTCGCACCAAAGCTGGGCAGCTGTCGATTGTGATTGACAGCTTGCCCCGTTTTGGAGGCGGGCAGGGGGGTGGCTGGCCAAATGGAGGAGGTCCAGCAGGAATGCCTGCCATTTGGGGGCGGCCCCACTGACATCACGAGTGATGTCAGTGGTGAGCTTACGGCTCTATTAGAGCCGAAAGCTCACTGGGGCTTGCGGGACGAGACCCTACCACAAGGGTCTCGTCGCAAGTCCCGATGGTCGTGACCAACACGACCATCACCTGGCCACTCGCTAAAGCTGTGGGTCATCACCCACACCTATGTGAGTGGCCAGGAGGCCGTCTTTTAAAAAAACAGGGACGCCCTGATTCAGAGCGAGCGCTCTCAAAGAGCATCCGGCTCTGAATCAGGCCCACTGTGTGCTGGGCTGCTGTGAGGGGGGTGCACTACACACTACAGTAAATGCCCGCACTACACACTACAGCATATGCCTGCGTGCACTACACATTACAGTATATGCCTTCGTGCACTACACACTACAGTATATGCCTGCGTGCACTACACACTACAGTATATGCCTGCGTGCACTACACACTACAGTATATGCCTGCGTGCACTACACACTACAGTATATGCCTGCGTGCACTACACACTACAGTATATGCCTGCGTGCACTACACACTACAGTATATGCCTGCGTGTACTACACACTACAGTATATGCTTGCGTGCACTACACACTACAGTATATGCCTGCACTACACACTACAGTATATGCCTGCACTACACACTACAGTATATGCCTGCGTGCACTACACACTACACTATATAAACAAAAAATGGCAGCTGCTCAATCAATCTAGCAGCACTAATCAGGTGCATGAAAGGGAGGGGTCATACTAAGTAGAAAAAGGAGGGGGATTTAACCCCCTATTGTTCCTCAGCACACTGAATAGTAGTTGCAACAATATATGAAGACTATATGGTCATAGAAATTCAGAGATATTAGTTGCATGCATTTGCAAATACATGGGAAGCTGCTAGGCCTCGTCACGGCTTCTCTGTCACTAGCAGTCCCTAACATTAGGAGGTTCACATCTGGGGCGCAGTGCACTCCGGAAAACGTCCAGCCCAGGACCCCCCCAGGGCATCACACGAAAAATGGAAAAAGAGTGACAGTGCAGTGTAAAGTATAGATGTGTAAGACTAATTAATGAGTGTTGGAAAAAGGGGTTAAAATATATGTGAAATATTACATGAAAAAAATACACAAACATAATATGTGATGTAAAAAGCAACTATGTGTATTAAGTGGTGATGCCATGAGGGGGCCCAGCCAGACCAGCCCCGGGGGCACTACGCCTGAACGCTCACCCCAAATGTAAAATATGCCATTTAATAGGCCTCATGATAAAGGCACATATAAATTTTGTAAAATGTAAGGCCTCCATGATAAAGGCACATACATAAATGCATCCACATTGAGAGCCAGCTTACCTGGGAGTCACCCCTGGGAACTCCAACTAGCACTACTAGAACCAGCATGCCCTACTAATGCTGGCTCCTTCATGCCTCTCATACCAAACAAACAAAAAATGGCAGCTGCTCAATCAATCTAGCAGCACTAATCAGGTGCATGAAAGGGAGGGGTCATACTAAGTAGAAAAAGGAGGGGGATTTAACCCCCTATTGTTCCACAGCACACTGAATAGTACTTGCAACAATATATGAAGACTATATGGTCATAGAAATTCAGAGATATTAGTTGCATGCATTTGCAAATACATGGAAAGCTGCTAGGCCTCGTCACGGCTTCTCTGTCACTAGCAGTCCCTAACATTAGGAGGTTCACGTCTGGGGCGCAGTGCACTCCGAAAAACGTCCAGTGCACTACACACTACAGTACATGCCTGAGTGCACTACATGCTATAGTATATGCCTGAGTGCACTACACACTACAGTATATGCCTGAGTGCACTACACACTACAGTACATGCCTGAGTGCACTACACGCTATAGTATATGCCTGAGTGCACTACACACTACAGTATATGCCTGAGTGCACTACACGCTATAGTATATGCCTGAGTGCGCTACACACTACAGTATATGCCTGAGTGCGCTACACACTACAGTATATGCATGAGTGCAGCTTTGCACTTGTGATCCTTGCTAAATCAGGCCCTTTATCTCCATTTATCTCTCTCTGAGGCTTAGTACATAGACCCAATATCCTGTAAGTTACAATAGGAAGTGCAATATTCCATGTATCATGCAGAGCATTCATCACATTGAATAATACTGGAGAGTGGTAACTCATAATGCTCTATTTAGCATTTTTTTTTTTACTACAATAATGTGAAATCAGTTGTTTTTACATCCTTTTCACATTATTTTAGTTTCACTGAAATGTATTAAAGGGCTTTTGGAGCTGTTTTTAGGAAAAACTACTCCAAGCCCTTTAATTCACATTTCTTTATCAAACAGATTGCATTTCTCATTCTTGTAATGGGAAATGCGATCTGCCTGAAATGTACTAAGGGGGAATTGTGAAAAAATACCGGGTGGGAGCCCTGCTATAACAACGCCATCTGGAGATGGCGTTAAGCAGGGTTCCCTCCAGTTCACCGATTCCTGCTCTGTTCTGACAGGCAGAGTAGAGCTGAGAGCCAGCCCCCTGTGATCCGCTTTGACCACGAGCTGATTACTGTAAAATAAAAAACAGTTATACAAAAAAAAACCTCAAACACTTACCTGCAGCCAGGGGTCCGTTGATCGGTGAGCTCTCTCCTCCTGTCAGCTGGTCATCGAGACTCCTGCACTGGAGTGTCCCTGGTCAACTGTGCTGTAAACCGGCATTTCAGTTTACTGTGACTGGGGTCACAGAACAGGAACCTGGAGACCAGCTAACTGGAGGAGAGAGATCACCGAACACAGAGGTATCAGCTGGGGGAGAGAGGAGGGTCACGGGGAAGGGGGGGGAAGCAGCGGTCATGTGGGGGGGATAGCGCTAGTATTGGCGCAGGTGTGGAGGCACTCTCACTCTTTAGTGAAATATACAGTCAGAACTGTGCGGTGAGGATTTGCAGGGATAGAGCTTTCTCGCAAACTCTGTCCCTGCTTGAGAATGTTCATACCATAGGCGTCTTTACAATGGGTGCAAGGTGTGCGGTGAACACGGGCCCCTGGGTCCAGGGGGGCCCACACCACACAACCTGCACCCACAGGTAATCATACTTACCTCTCCGCCGATTCCCGAAGTGCTGCTCCACATTTTCCCAGTGATCTGCGCATTCGCAGAAAAGATGTCCCAGGGAAAGTAAGCGCTGGCGCCATTTTCCCGGAGACCCACGCATGCGCTGTAGATTCTGGCATGAAGCCAGAATCTAAGCGCTCAGAGAGGAGGGGACCCAAACGGAGGCTGCACACGGGCCCCCTCCTCTCTTAAAACGCCCCTGGTTGATACATTCTCGTGATAAATAACTCCTAAATTCGCAATGCGAATTTAGGTGAAATGATCAAACTACAATCCACAATTGAAATGCGGATTATAGTAGATCGGGGCCATAATCCCCCTGGAAGTGTTGTCGTAGGATTTAGTGATACAGGGGCCTATTCATCATCAATAAATGGCCCGGTAACCATGCGGAAACACTAGTTAACGCATATTTTACTTACCGGGCCATTCATCGCCAGGGTTCCGAGAGGACCCCCTAATATTCAGCAAACTTTGCTTCCGAGAACAAGCGCCATCTTAAGACGCCGCTTGTTCTCGGATCCCTGCTCCTTCCTATGGGAAGGAGTTCCGGGGATTCGAAGAGGGATCCAAGCGGATCCCTCCACCGCCTTCTCATGAACTCCCTGCGGCTGTGCGCATGCCTGACCTCGGGTGATGCATGCGTAGGCGGGCCGATGGAGAGGAGGTAAGTAACGCAGCTACATCTATAGCTGCGATACTAACCGAGGGGACCGCTGCTTTTCAGAGTAGCTGTCCCCTCACCGGAGCAATGATGAATTGCTCCGGTGTAATTTATCCCCTGCTGTGAGTTGGATACTTAAGTATCCCTCATAGTGAGTTCAATACTAAATCATCGTCGGCCATATGGCCTTCGATGATGAATAGGCCCCACAGTTTCCTACAGAGGCTCCCTGCCTGAGCATATGCACCAACTTCCTTAATGTAGGCACAACTACCTCTCCTTCATACAAGGAGGGGATGCAATCGGGAAGCTGGCTTCCCGACTGTCATATCCTGGCGAGGGTGAAATGCCCGGCGTCTAGATGTAGACGCTGCTCATTTCACCGACACCGGGAGACCGGCGCTCAGCATCCCGATCGAAGGGATGCCGGGCGCCGCGAGCGGACAGCCGTGGGGGGGGGGAGGGTTAGGTTTAGGGCTCCCGGGGGGGACTTAGGGTTAGGCACCCCCCGGGAGGTTAGGATTAGGCTAGGGGGAGGGAGGGTTAGGTTTAGGCACCCCCGGCGGGAGGTTAGGGTTAGGCTAGGGGGAGGGAGGGTTAGGGTTAGGCACCCCCCCGGGGGACTTAGGTTTAGGCATCAGGGAAGGGGAGGTTAGGGTTAGGCACCGCCCTGGGGGACTTAGGTTTAGGCAGCGGGGAAGGGGGGGGGGTTAGGGTTAGGCACTTACAGGGGGGATTAGGGTTAGGCACTTGGGGGGGAGGTTAGGGTTATGCACCCCTAAGGAGAGTTAGGGTTAGGGGGGTTAGGTTAGTCATTACTTACCTTACGACGATCGGGATTTCCAGCACTGTCGGTCTGCCGCTGCCGGAATCTGTTCCAGTGTCGGGCTGCCGCTGCCGGGAATCGAATTCCTACAAGGAGCTGAAGCAGAACAAGTTCTCGGGCATGAGGTAATCTGTTATGTTTGTAGTGTTGCTCAGGTAAGTGATGATTAGGTCCTCTTTATTAAAGCTTAAGGAGACTATTTATCATTAAATATATGTGGAATATTCCACAGCAGTTTTCGGAGGGAAGGGAGTAGCCGCAAATATTAAGGATCCCCCAGATGTACTAAGGAGGGATTGTAGCAGATATCACCGAAGTCTGCTGGGGTCCCTCAATTTTCATCTGCAAATTCAGCCTCCATAGGTTTCTATGGGGACTGCCATGCTGCCAGATTTATCAAGCTCCAGAAAGATAACCGAAGTTTGCATAAAACAGAAGGCATATAAACCAGGCTTGCCTACCCTCCCGATTTGGCCGGGAGCCTCCCGATTTTCGGGTGCCGCTCCCGGCCCCCCGGAAAGGCAGGCAAGCCTCCCGGCAGCCGGCAACCCTCCCGACCACCCCCAATAATAAACGAAAAAAACCCGCAGCGGGGGGGCCGGTGACGCGATTCGCGTTGAATCGCGTCATCGTGGCCCCGCCCCCTAGTTCACAATGACAAAAATAATGGCATTGTGAAGAGGGGGCGGGGCTACGATGACGCAATCACGCACCTCCACCCCCGGCTCCGCCCCCAAAAGTGACATCATGGCCGGGCACGCCCCCCGCTGTTAGCTGACAATCAGCTCCCTCCCGGAAGGAGGGAACTGATTGTCGGCAAGTATGATATAAACCTCTAGGCAGGGATGGATGAAGTTTATAAAGTGAAAGGAGGGGTTATTTTGGATTGACAGTAGTTAAAGTTACAGGGATAGGTTGTTTCTTGTTAAGGGGGAGTGGTTACTGGGAGTATGGGTAATGTCTGTAAGGATATCCTGCCTCCTGGATACCGCCTCTCTTGCTTAGAAAGGGAGAGTTGGCCGTTGCAAGTGTTTTATATTGCACCTACCATTAATTGGAATAGTTGGCCCTGGTAAGTTTTGGACATCTTTTTGCCTAAGTCAAGTAGGTGCTGGTGGTTTGCCATTCTTTCCTCTGCCGCCATACTCATTATTGCAAATAAATAAAACTGACCGATTATTTTGAACGGCATTATCTTGGTCTGTGTCTTTATTTTGAGCAAATATGGTTTAAAAGAATTTATGGTTACTGTACATCAATCATTTGACAGAGAGTTTTTGCAAAGCTTACTCTGCAGTAAGGGAGCTCAATAAGCAAGTAATGCAGGCCAGCAAATGCGTACCACATCAACCCCATTTCACTCCCATTTCTCCCCAAAATCTATTTTTGATTACAGTCTTATAGGGGTGCGAATTAAAATCTGTCATCTTGGGGCTACTGTAAATGCGGCATAGGTATGCGCTAGATCATGGGCATCACCGGCATTGCCCGCAATTTACTTGACTCCTGTAAGTGAGGTGACTGAAGCCAGTAAGAGCTCTAAGGATCTATTCATCAATACAAAAAAATCGATGGAGGTAATTAGGTTTAGAACTCACATGGGGCTCTATTTATTAACATTATTTTTACTAAAGTAAAGTGAAAAAGGGTGTTTTCTAGGGATGTGCAGGCTCGGTTCTACTCGGTTCCGTTCGGTTTTTTTTCCCGAATCTTATTGGGTTTCAGCTGTCACGAGTTTTGGATAGCCAATAAGATTCGGTAAAAAAAAACGAACGGAACCGAGTAGAACCGAGCCTGCACATCCACTGTTTTCACACCCTTTTCACATTATTTTAGTATCACCCACAGTTACTAACGGGGAATCGGAGTAGAATTTGTAAAATTCTACTCCAACCCCTAAGTATCACTTATTTTTAGTAAGCAGATCGCATTTCCCATAATTGTAATGGGAAATGTGTTCTGACCAAAGTTACTAAAAATAAAATGTGAAAAAATACCGGGGAAAGCCCTGTGATAATAACGCCACCTGAAGGTGGCGTTATCCAGGGTCTCCTCCGGTTACCGGACTCCTGCGCCGCTCTAACATGCAGAGCAGAGCCCAGAGCTGGCCCCATTGATCAGCTGTGTGGTCTAAACAGACCGCAAGCGGATCAATGTAAAAAACCTCCCAAACTTATCTGAGTCCAGGGACCGGAGTTCGGGGCTCCGGTGATGTCCTCCCTCCGGTCAGCTGTTGGGCCCGGTCATCACCTGACAGGGTCCCAGTGCAATATGGGATGTCACCTGACCAGAGCGACAGAGGACATCACCGGAGGCCCAATAACAGCAGGTAAGTGTAATAAAAGGGAGGGGGGGTCGCAGGGAGCGAGGCTTAGCGCCAGGGGGTAGCAGCGGCAGCCGGTCGGCGCATGCGCGGGGCATTTGTCACGGTATTTTTTGCGAAAATACCGTGATAAGGCTCCAGAGGGGATTCGCAAGGGCAGAGCTTTAACGCAAGGGTTTTGTAGTAAATCCCTGTGATATTGCCTGAATACGCAATACGATTTCAGTCGGTAATATCACACTACAATCTGTATTACTAATGCGGATTGTAGTAAATAGAGCCCATGGAGTTCTACCTAATTACCGGAGGAATTCATCATTCCTCCTCTCCATCAGTATCTATTCTGAAAAGCTGTCATTTTTACGATGACAGCTTTTCAGGAAATAGATACTTTTCCCTGCCTGCTCTAACTTACCGCATCTGTAATCAGTGCTGCGCATGCGCCGTTACGCTCACAAAAACAGCGCATGCACAGCACTGCCTACAGCTGCGGTAAATCCGCGTCCATCTGTCCCCCCCCCCACTCCCCTCCCTCACCTACCTGGCCGCCTGGACCCCGACAGGCTGCAGCCGCGGACCCCGACCTCCCGCCTGGCTTGCTGAAGATTTATTTCTCTTTTAAAAAACTTTATTGTTTTTTTTTTGCTGTACTGTGTTCTGTCGGGAGAACACAGTCAGAGCAGCAGCCGGAGCTGGAGGAGGGACCAGGTCACGATGGAGCGACCCGGAGGAGAACCTGCCTAGCTGAAAGCAGGTAAGTGTAACCCGCTATAACCCTGAGAGTGGCGTATAGTAGTAACTAGAGATGAGCGGTTCGGATTCTGTGGAATCCGAACCGCTCCGAACATTGGGGATCCGAGTCCACCCGAACCCTGTTCGGGTGTTCACCGCCTGACTCGGATCCCCGTTCGGGGCCGAACGGCGGCCGCCTGATGTCGGATTCTCACTAGAGAATCCGACATCAGGTCTCCTCGCGTGTAGGGCAGAGCGCAGTGATAGCGCTCTGCCCTACACAGACACAGACACACAGCCGCCAGCGGCAGCTGTGTGTTTGTTACAGCAGCCAATGAGAGTCACACAGACTCTCATTGGCTGCTGCACGGAGGGAGCCGGCTGGAGCTCACACATGAGCTCCGTCTTCCGGCTCCCTCCTCAGCGTGTGACAGAGCGGACGGCGCGGGAGCGGGGAATCAGGTAAGTTTTATTATTTTTATTTTTTTACTTGTCAAAGGTCCGGGGTCGCTACTGGGGGGGGGGTCTGCACTACTGGGGGGGTCTGCTACTGGGGGGGGCTATACTACTGGGGGGGCCATACTACAGAGGGGCCTGCTACTGGGGGGGGCTATACTACTGGGGGGGGTCTGCACTACTGGGGGGGGTCTGCTACTGGGGGGGGCAATACTACTGGGGGGGCCATACTACAGAGGGGCCTGCTACTGGGGGGGGCTATACTACTGGGGGGGGTCTGCTACTGGGGGGGCCATACTACTGGGGGGGATCTGCACTATTGGGGGGCCATACTACAGAGGGGCCTGCTACTGGGGGGGGGCTATACTACTGGGGGGGTCTGCACTACTGGGGGGGTCTGCTACTAGGCGGGGCTATACTACTGGGGGGGCTATACTACAGAGGGGCCTGCTACTGGGGGGGGCTATACTACTGGGGGGGTCTGCTACTGGGGGGGCCATACTACTGAGGGGCCTGCTACTGGGGGGGATTACTACTACTGGGGGGGCTGCTACTGGGGCAGCCTACTACAGGGGGGGCCATACTACAGGGGGGGGGGCATACTACAGGGGGGCTACTACTGGGGCAGCCTACTACTGGGGGGGCCTGCTACTGGGGCAGCCTACTACTGGGGGAGCCATACTACTGGGGGGGCATACTACTGGGTGGCATGCTAATGGGGGGCATACTACTGGGGGGGGCTGCTAATGGGGGGCATACTACTGGGGGGGGCCTGCTAATGGGGGGCATACTACTGGGGGGGGCTGCTAATGGGGGGCATACTACTGGGGGGGGCCTGCTAATGGGGGGCATACTACTGGGGGGCATTCTACTGGGGGCACTGCATAGTGGACCCTACTACTAAGGGGACTGCATAGGGGGCACCACTGCTGGGGGACATTGTGTAAGGGACACCGCTACTGTGGGCATTGTGTAAAAGGGTCACTACTGTGGGCATTGTGTAAAAGGGGCACTACTGTGTGTCGTAACATAAATAAGAGACACTACTTTATGGTGTAATGTGAATCAGGCCCTATGTGCGGTGTAATGCTAATAAGATTGTGCACTGTGACTCCTAGGGCCGTAGCCCACTTTGTAAACAAGTACTGTGACTCTGCTGGCCGTACCCCACTGGGTGGGTGCACTACTTTTCATTTCTGCCACTGCTGTGTGGCAATGTGTCATAGATGTGCTTTATACTGTGGTGTCGTTGTGCCGCTGCTTTGTCGCTTAGTAACCAGTCAGCTCACTGCAACCTTTGGCCAATAATGTTGAAAACAATATTATAAGCTGTGATATGGTCTAAATTGACTGGAAATTAATGTTATTGAGGTTAATAATACTCTAGGAAGAAAAAAAAGACCAATTTATGTGATTTTAGCTTTTTTTGTCAATTTTTGTAAAAAAATCCAAATCCAAATCCAAATCCAAAGCCAGTCACCGCAGTTTGGCAAATCCAAATCCAAATCCAAAGCCGGACGACGAATTAGAACCAAATCCAAATCCAAATCCGGCAAAAATGGTCCGGCGCACATCCCTAGTAGTAACACCATCAAATTCCAAAAATACATAATTTTTTGGAATATGATGAATAGCATAATTTCTACATCCACATGCATTAGTGTAGAAATTAACATAGGCGGACTTAACCAGGAGATATCAGTGATATCTCCTGTGTTAAATGTGTTAATGAATACTAAAAAAACGGTAATTAAGGAAAATGTCCTTAAAACCGTTATTTTAGTGTTGATGATTAGGCCCCATAAAGTGATACCAGACACCATTATGTAATGCATACAAGGATAGGATTGAGCGCATAGGTACAGTATAAATTAACAGAGGATACAGAGCACTCTTAGTGGCCTATTCATCATCACTTATTTTTCAAAATTAACATTTTCACATACTTTAGTAAAAAATAAGTGTCAGGGCTATTCATCAAGTTCCAAAAAACTTTCAGGTGGCGTTCAGCCCCCGATAACCTTCACAGGCTGCTGTTTACACGGCAGCCTGTGAAGATTTACAAAGCAGCCACACAGCACAGGGATCCATTCCCTGCTGTGTCTGCACTGCCGAGCCCCGGAGCTCAGCTCCAGGGCACTGCAGACATGTGGCCCGGCTCACTAAAAGAAGACAGGTAAGCCGGGCTTAGGAGAAGGAGGGGGCCGGACACCCGAGGGGTGGTGAGGGTGGTACACTCTTGTGGGGCAGTGAAGCTCGCAGCTTGTCTTCAAGGCAGGCATAGAAAAGTTTCTCATTCCGAAAAACTTTTTAGAAGCAGCAGTTTTTCGGAGGTGATAGTTTAGAACAGGAGGCATGATGAATGATGAATGCCTCCTAAACTGTGTTTGAACTCGCAGCGAGTTCAAACCATAATTATCACATGTGATAATTATGTTTTGATGAATACACCCCATCAGGGGTCCCAAATGGGCCACCTGATATTCAGCAAACTCTGAAAACTGAAAGAACAGTTCAGACGGCACTTGTTCTCGGATCCCCGCTCCTTCCTCTGGGAAGGAGTTCCGGGGATGCGAAGAGTGATCCGAGTGGATCCAGAGTGACCCCGAGTGGATACCTCGGGTCATGCATGCATAGCCGGGCCAACAGGGAGGTGGTAAGTAACGCCGCTACTTCTGTAGCTCCAATACTGAAGGGACAGATGCTTTTCGGAGCAGCTGTCCCCGCACCAGAGCAATGATGAATTATTTTAATGATGAATTGCTCCGGTGTCAAGTTTCCTCCGCTGCAAGATCAATACTTAATTATCAGGGGCCATACGGCCTCCGATGATGAATAGGCCCCTGAGTCACTGCCAGTACATGCAGTACAAATTCTACCTTACTAAAATAATATAATATTATAAGGACAGACTGATGACATACAGTACTGTTGGGTATATACACTATGCGATATATAGTTCGTACAGTCAACGAACGATATATCATTCAGTCCATCTGGCAGTGTGAACACGCAATATATCTGTGAAAGACTTCTTTCACAGATATATATCACATCGGCTGTGCTGCATGGCAGATACAGTATATCCGAAATATATCTTTCACATCTGCTTGTGTGTACACACGACCGGCTGACCCGTCTGCTGGCCATAGGAACCAGTGATAATGACATCACAGCTGGTTCTTCTGGCCAGACTTATCGGGCAGCCGATTGCTAAGTGCATATGCAATAGGTCGTTTCTGCCTAACCTTGCCAAATCGTTAGATCAGTTGGCTGGTTGGCCGATCTACCGATTTGTTGTTCAAGTGTGTACCCTACATAAATCCTCCACCAGCATAAACATACAGGCTCAGAAACACAACCACAATCTACAATAATTAAAAATTAATTTCTTCCCCCAATACATGTGACTCTGGGCCAGCAACGTACGCAATAGTGAGTACGGACGCAGTCGAGCCATTGCGCATGCGTATAAGCCATATGCAGAGATAGCATTGCGATTACGGACGCATAAAGGAATCAATCGCAAAGCGAGTGACAGGCTGTCAGCATTTGGAGGTGGTGACGGGGGAGTAGTCAGAAAAACGCAGGCGACGTTGAATGGGGCGTGCATAAATTAGCCACTGCATACGCAGCTTGAGTACTCACTTCGTGCGACGAGTCTTGCAGTTCCTGCGGCTGGTCAGACCTGCTGTAAATGTGCGTTACTGGTCGATGTGGGTCGATAGTACCCATGTTTGTGCAGAAAAGCAAAGTTGGACGGATATGAGAAAGCAGCAGTGGGCGTCCCTATGCCGGCTGTGTTTTGGCAAGCATTAGCATATTTTTGCAGCTGCGTTCCGTACGACATCGCAGCTGCGATCGCAATTGCGTACGCTGCTAAATGAGGCCCTCTGCGATCAGACAATTGCTTATGAATATACTGTATAGATGGAGTAGAGACATAAATATTATGCATAGGGAAGAATTAATATAGATTCCCTGTAAAAAATAAATACCTCCTGGAACTAATGAATAAAGGAATAGCTAGTACAAGGCATGCTGGATATATACAGCCTTTCTTATACGTCTCACAATTACTATATTTTATTTGCTGTTTTTAGCAACTCCATAGAAGTAAAAAAAATTATTTTAATGCATACCAAAAAAGGTAATATATTAATATGACATTACTCCCACTGCAGGACTACTGAGCTCCATTCTCGTGTGTACTACACCTTGTTTATGGTGATTAACTTGTATTTTAGGTTTAGGGACCTGTTAAAATCAATTTTTGTTTTTATGTTAAAGTCCTATCTGAAGATACACATTGCTTTATAGTTTATATATTCAGCATCTTGTAATCATTTGTGACATCAGAAGGTTAGATATGTAAAACAGTAAATATTATTATCTATCAGGACATCCTGTATTACACTGTATTAATTAAAAAAAAATTCACTGCTATTTGCGGTAGTTAGAAATTAAGATTCGCCAGGATGTATGCAGGTACAGGGGCAAGGAAAGGAGCCCGTCCCTGCTGTATGTAAGACATGAAGGGATCTCTAATGCCATCGCTTCACTTCTGCTTCAAGGACTGCGCACATTACTGTGCATGCACGGTCTGCTGACCACGCCTGTGCGAGCGGTGAGTGCTGGGGTCTCCCAGGACTTTCTGCAAAGTGTAGCCTATAGACTACTGTACAATGGCTAATGCCAGCTTCCGATGGTGTTAGCTACAAGGGCCAAGCTACGAAACGCATCACATTCCGGAACTTGGTAAATTTGGCAAAAAAAGCAGCCCTTATAGAAACCTATGGTGGCTGCTTTTGCAACCACAAAATGGGAGACTGCAGTGGACCCCTGTAGATACATTTGGGGGTTACTTAAGTTATATATGGGTACCTCCTGAAAACAGGTGTTTTCGGGGGATGTCCCACAAATAAAAACTGATAAATAGGCCCCTTAATCTTCCAGTTTTACACTCAGACAATTGTTACCAATAGATTTCAGAAGGTTAAATGTTATCCGTATGCTGTATTGGCAATGGCATTAGTGATGGTTTCTGCTGTGGTTTAGCTGAAACATGACAATCAGTAGTTTAGTAACTGACACTATGGATTTCTCTAATGTATCCCCCACCCCAAAAAAAAGAAAACAGGCAAGTACCTTTGCTTACTGACAGAACAAAACAAAAGCCACATGGTTATATAATATATAATTGTCATCCTGCAACCATTACAGAACTCTGTCAATAATAAATGTGTAATTTAACACCTGAAAAAACCTCAGTACACTTTAATGGATACAACTAGACATATATTTTGCATCCAGACAGTGGTATAACTGGTCATTTGTGGGCCCCATAACAGCACTTGCAAGAGCTCCATGTACTGCACAATGGCAAGAAAAGTGACATTGAAACATGGGACAGACAAGGAAGACAGCCCCCCCTCCCTCATTCAGCCGTGGGTCCCATAGCAGCTGAGCCTGCTGCATCTATGGTAGTTACGCCCTTGCATCCTGAGCACGGGTAATGAGGCAGTCTGCATATCCCGCGCCTGTACATTTTGTGCGCAGAAAAATATAATTTGTGACGATTTTATATAAAAAATTCAAGTGAAGTGAATGGAGAAACATTTGCAGTAAAATACAAGTTTAGATTAATAACTCACACTCTACTGCTATTATGCACACTCACCCTCTTACATTACCCTATATCGTCTCTGGCATTCTAAGAATTAGCAGAACACAACTGGTTATCACAAGCTTTAATTGCAGTATAGGAAGATGGTTAGCTCCTACAGAAGGAGACAGATCATCAGGTCATCACACCTTTGGGGATTATACTGGCTCCAGGAGAGTGTACAGGAGGGTCAGTCTCTCTCTCTTAGCTACATTTGCAGTAATAGGAAGAGATGGAATCATCCCAGTCTCCAAGCAGTCCCTTCTTGACTTCTGCCAGACGTGGTTGGGCCCCACTGCTGAACTTCTTGGTGACACCATCCTTAGGTATCTTGGACCACACGGTGAGCTCACATCGGGTTCCCACCACCAATGAGGAAATGCGGTTGAGCCATTTCAATGAGATATAGGGCACGTCGTCCCCTGCCTTGATATCCAGGTAATCTCCGCCACAGCATTTGTCATAGTATACACTGCTATCTGCATATACCTGGGCACACAGCTTGTTACCCTCTTCATCGTTGAGATCAGCAGGTAGGGGACAGAGCCCCATGGACAGAGCGGCCAGCAGAGGCAGGATACAGAGACTCAGGGGTTTCATGGCTGAATGATAAGCGGCAGGATGTGGAGGGGATTTTATATGCCGTTATGGACCTGAAGAAGGGGGGGGGGGTTGGCACAGAGTTGGCGCACCTGCTGCAGGTCACCCACAGAGTTCCACAGCTGTAGTGAAGGTTAATACTGGATCCATAACAACTGATTAATGTTTGGGAACAACGTGACTTGGTATTTGGCAGGAGATGATATGAAAGTTTACAGCTCAGTGCCAATATTTCTGCAGATCATTGGCAACTTTTATTGATCATTTTTAGATTCGTAAATTAGAGCAGGGGTTTTCAACTCTGAACAGAAATCTTGAAAACATGACCTGTTTGATGTACTTGAAGGTAGAACCCCACTGTATTAGAGATATCTAGTGATGTCAGTAAGTGCTGCATATCGTCTTACTTGTGATTTCTATAGCTTTTACGTGAATAAATAAGTATTGATTTTTTTTATAGTGGTCTTTTTTTTTCTGTCACACATGTAGCATACCTATTTATCGGAGAATTAGCCAATTGTACTTTGATAACTAGGTGAAACCCCCTTGGCGATGGAAGGGGATTACTGATATGCACACTCGCCTCTAACGTCCGCACTGGTCTCCATTGCCTCGTACAGCAACTGACGCCATCCTGAGATCGCTCTGCAATTTGAGCCATGCCACTGTCCCCTTTCCCATAATGGTCAATGGTGATGGCAATAAGCAGGGATAAATGAGTAAAGCTTGCTAGACATCAAAACGATGCGGTTCCCGGCCAACGGGACGACCGATGTAACGATACGTCGGTCGTCCATACACACTGAACGATATATCGCACGACCGTGCGATATATCGTTCACGGCCGCATTTAGAACGCATGCCGTCGGCCTGCCGGGTCGTCACATTCGATGTGCAGAACACATGGGAGTGCTCAATCGTGGGTACAAATTAGATGATGTGCCCCAAATACAGTATAACTTTCTGATCCGAGTCAAAATGATATATCGTCTAATGTGTACCCAGCCTTAATTTGTCCGATGACAATGAGCACATAATAAAGAAGAGTGAAGCTGTGAAATAGACGTTTGGCTTTTTGGCTTATATCACTGCTTGTTAGACCCCTGAATATCAGACATATTATGCTCTATAATAGAATAACTTGTGTTTTCTATGGAACAATGAAACTCTTACATCTGTATCTATTTCAAAATGAATTTTTAAATGCCAGTAAAAGCTGAATTTCCCTTGGGCTGCTGAATACATTATTCCACTAAGAGTGAAGGGGCTGGAGCTGGCAAAGTGAGGTGTGTACTGCGGTGAGAGCTTATGTTGCCGGTCGGGGAGCAGAGCTGTCAGGGATGATAACAGGAAACAGGCCGGTTCAGCTGTTTGTTTCAGAGACAAGTTACCACGATCCTGCATTTACAGATTGTCCTGACTGCTGTAGTTTTCCACTTACTGCTCATGGAGCAGCCCTCAAACATCACCAGCCTCATTTAGCAATTGTGGTTAAGGAATCTGGGCAGCTGTGGGCTGCAAGTCTGCAACAGGGAACTACTGAGCGCCGTAGAGGAAATGCAAAGAGAGCCATTATAACTTCATATTACCGACATCATATTTATTCTCCCGATTCACGTATGTAGGGACAGCGCCACTCACACCTACTACTGCTACAAACGGCATTAAAGGGCCATATTCCCAAATGTCCTAGAATCAGGACATATGATAGCAGGTACAAGGGTGTTTTAAGAGAGGAAGGGGCCCCGTGTGCAGTCTCAGTGTGCCCACCCCCTCCCTTTTGCACCGACGCATGCACTGACGCATGCAAATAGCTCTGGATAATACACACATTTGCATATCTCTGAGAAAATGGAATGGACACCATTTTCCGGAGGATTTCTGTGCTGTGTATTCGGGTGATTTCTGCAGCATAGGTGGAAAGGTGCAGGGTGAGCCAGGACCGGCTCCAGGGGGAGCCGCGGCCTGTGCAGGAAGGGACTCCAGCGCCCATAACCTGCACGTGGCAAAGACACACTCATCTGACAATGGGGTGTGGCCTAATTACCATCAGTCACACCCCTAAATTAAGTTATTTAGGGGGCGTGTCCGTATGGCACACCTCCCGTTAACGTCAGGCTGGGAGCGAGCCCAGCACTACGTCAGCTCTCTTCTTGCACTGACAGGATGCCATGCGCATGCGCGCCGCATCCGTTCCTCTTCTCTATGGCCGGCACTGCCGCACAACTGCGGTGGTAGAGATGCCCAACCTCCTGACCGCCCGCGGGAGACTTCATACCACGGGTGTAACAGCGGCAGTGCCCGAAAAACAAGACTGTCCCGCTGAAATCGGGAATGGCTGGGAGGGGTGCGCCTTCTATGGGGTGGTGCCCCTGTTCGACCGCACTGGTCGAACATGCCTTGAGCCGGCCCTGGGGTAAGCATTAGGGGTCCACCTTGACTCAAGGCCCTGTGCGCACCACACAGCCTACACCCATTATAAAAGCGCGCCTGGCGGTGCAGTCCTCTCAATTCGGGATTGTCCTGCCTAAACTTGGACAGTTGGGGGTATGTTAATGTACCACATATACTGAGCACCCAGTTAGAATGTAGGAAATACTCACATCACACAGATGAAGAAATTAATCATTTTCAGAAGAAATGAGATACACAGGATTAACCACAGTATCTTTATAATTCATGGTGGGTTTTAATTTTTTTTTTATTGGACTCGCTTGGGCTTGAAAACAAGACTGTGAGACGCAACATTACACAAGACCGAACCCTTCAAAATGTGATCTGGAGACTGATGGCCTGATTCAGAGCCGCTCGCTCTGACAGAGCACTCGCTCTGAATCAGGGCCGGGCTTTTTTTTTTTTTTAAGCGGCCTCTTGGCCGCTCGCATGGCTGTGAGTGACCACCCACAGCTATAGCTCGCTCTGACAGAGCGCTCGCTCTGAATCAGGGCTGGGCTATTTTTTTTTTTGAACGGCCTCCTGGCCGCTCGCATAGCTGTGGGTGACCACCCAAAGCTATAGCGAGCGCCAATGATGATGGTCGCGATGGTCAAGACCATCGCGACCATCGGGCTTGCGACGAGACCCTTGTGGTAGGGTCGCGTTCATCGCAAGCCCCAGAGAGCTTTCGGCTCTAATAGAGCCGGGAGCTCTCCACTGACATCACTTGTGAACGCCTCCGTTCACGGGAACGCCTCCGTTTGGGCAGCCACCCCCCCGGCCCGCCCACCAAAGGGGGCGAGCTCTCACTCAACATCGACAGCTCGCCCCCTTTGGGGCGAGACCCGGAGTGACGGATAGCCCGTCGCTAGCCGGGTCTCGCGCATGTGCACGACGGAGCCGGCTCCATCGTGCACATGCACCATCGATCCGGTTGCGAGCGCTCAGTGCTTGCGACCAGGTCTGAATCAGGCCCTGAGGGCTGATTCGGAAAGGTTGGCAATGCAGCTGCAGTTGTGAGAATGTGCAAATGCCAATCTTATCCTTCCCTTCCTGCTTGATGGTGCAATGGAGTGTACGAGTGTTCAGGCTGCGTGGTCTGTGCATTTGCGATTGTAACCACTCCAACATCGACGCAACATCGGTCCCACCATCGGCATTTGCGGTAACCTATGGTCTCCTCCAGCTACTCTCCTCTAATCCAACTAAACAAGGCCTCTGAAGACATGTATTTCTGATTGAGAACACAGCAGCGTTCCCAGATACGCCCGTGGCACTGCCATAACACGACCATTAAATGATGCCTTTTTGCGATCACTTTAGATCACTTCCCAGCCTCCACCCTGAAATCCCCAAAGATCGCAAACCCCTTCTCAGGTGTTAACGATGCCGTAAACAATTGTGAATGGCATAAGACACTTTTCAGTTTTGCACATGGGCAGTAAGGGAATTTGCATGCACAAAAGCAAAACATCGGTCTTCTGCGTCAACATCGGCACTGCGTACTAAATAATTTTCTTTGCATTCAGCCTGCTAGCTCTAAGAGCAGGCTAGAATATTGCACTGCCATAGGCACCTATGGCAGCGCTATGTGTCCCTGCTGTTACTAAGGAGAGAGGTCACTTACCGTCAGCTGTCTTCTCCAGTGCAAGTTTCATCACCTCTAGCCGCCGATATCTGCCTCTCCTCACCGTAGAAGCAGAAAGATCTCTGTCACTTTCGCCTGATATTAAGAAAGTTTGTTTAAAAAACAAAACAAAGGCCCTCATTCAGAGCCGCACGCAAGCGGGCGCACGTACGTTAGGCGTACGTACAAAAATATTTAAATTCAATGGCTCGCTCGTATTTTCGTCCGCATCTAAAATTCCTCCCTAAACTCTGACGACCCCTCCTCTAACTAACGAGCGTACGAAATAGCGAGCGTACATCCCCGAAATGGCTTGAAAGGAACGCACGCACAAGTATAAACAGGAAGTGGCCTTGTCAGATGTCGATTACCTGCTCCTTTATTCTGCCTACCTCCATCAATCGTATCATGCCAATCAATGTATCAATTAGCTTAATTGTTTTTTTTTTTTCAACACAATGCAAGAAACTTTACTCTTGTCTGTGTTTGTGTTTACCCGCAGAATACGTACGGATGAAACATTCGCTTTTATTGTTTAAAAAACATGTGAAGCACAATTAAACAATTGTACTATTGCTGTGTATCCCCGCATATTTCCCTGGGTTCATTTCTTTATTTAAATTTGCTTACGCATGTCACTGCATCAAGCCTATCCTAACTCTCCAGAGATTTCTGGCCCTGTCGAACACATGACTCATACACTAACCAATAAAATTGCTCCTGTTAATTTCCAAAATACATTAGCCAATCAGAAAATTTTTACACACTTTATCAAAAATGATTTTTAAGAAAAACACCATTGCCATCATGAGAGCCTCCGCATTCACCAGGCGTGAGCTGCTGGTGCTTACGGAGGTCATGGATCGCCGGATCACCAGCCAGCCAGAACCCATGACCAACCGGCAGAAGCGCTCCGCGTATGCGGAGGTACGGTCCCGCCTGCGGTCCTTCGGATCACGCCGCAACATCGGGCAGCTGGAGCGCAGGTGGTCCGACCTGCAACGGCGAACGCCCCGCTTGCTGGCATGCTGTCGCATGCAGATCCTGGCAAGTAAGTGTTATGTATTGTGGTTTTAATGTTTGTGTTTGTGGGGCAAACTGCGTGTGCATGTTTTCCTGTCTGTTCTATTTATTATTTGTACTCATATCTGCGTGTGCATGTTTTCCTGTCTGTTCTATTTATTATTTGTACTCATATCTGCGTGTGCATGTTTTCCTGTCTGTTCTATTTATTATTTGTACTCATATCTGCGTGTGCATGTTTTCCTGTCTGTTCTATTTATTATTTGTACTCATATCTGCATGTGCATGTTTTCCTGTCTGTTCTATTTATTATTTGTACTCATATCTGCGTGTGCATGTTTTCCTGTCTGTTCTATTTATTATTTGTACTCATATCTGCGTCTGCATGTTTTCCTGTCTGTTCTATTTATTATTTGTACTCATATCTGCGTGTGCATGTTTTCCTGTCTGTTCTATTTATTATTTGTACTCATATCTGCGTGTGCATGTTTTCCCTCTTTTTATGAATTTTTAATTCTACTGCTATTTTTTTTGGTTTTATTTCTTTTTTCTTTTTTTTTTTTTGTTTGTTTGCCCGGATTTGTCCATAAACTAAACGCAATTTATTTGACATATTTTAGGGGGACAGCCAAGACTCCGCCGTCAACGTCGGCGTTCCCGCCCACTCTCCCCAACCCCCAGCCAACACTCCACCCCAAATCTTTCGCCTATTCCCCACTCCTCCCCATCCTTCCCAGACCCTCTCCCGGAAATGTCGGGCCTCCTTCCCCTCCGTCCCACTTCCCCCTCTCCTCCACCCACCCCTCTTCCAATTACCCCCTCCCCGGAGTCCAGCATAACTCCGCCCCATTCTTTGGGGAATGACGGATCCTCCGAGGAGGATCATGGAGGTTTTGCCGGAGCTCCCGATTTGTTTCCCGGTATGTTTTTTATTATTTTTTTTTAAAGCACAAACTGTTTGTATGTAATCATGTGTCGTGCCTTTCTTCGTGTTTTTGTGGCTTGACTTTTGTTGATTGTGAAGGTTTGCCTTTACCTCTTCCTGGTGATTTAAGCATACACATATCATACCTGTGGGAATTTGTACCTAGGCCTTGTATTTTTGCCAGCCCACCCTTTTTATTTATGTTTTTGGGTTTAGGAGTGATTTGTTTTTTTTTTAATGTTTTTCTGTGGAGTCCCTATTGTTGTATTAACCCACACACTTTTCTCACCCACAGAGGAACAGAGGCGTCGGCAAGAGGTGGCGGATGTTGTGGGGCAGATGCGCCACCATGTAATCGGCCTTCTGGTGGCCCTCGACCGGCTGTCTGGCCTCCTTCGGCATTAGTTTTTTTTTTTTTGTTGTATTTGCCAAATAAATTTTTAAAGACAAATATACGTTGTGGCTCATTTTTAAAAACCAAAACCAAGATAGTTTAGCCTGACATAAGTTCCTGCAAGGATTTCCCTTTTTTAAAAGTTAGATTGTGTTTTGTCTTTGTATGTCAAACAGACACCAGAAACACATAACAGTAACAATGTAATTTCCCTTTTTGGGTGTAGTGTCAATTTCAGATTTCTACATTTTCCAGGTTCCTACTTGGTGCGCAAGCTGCTTAGGCCAATCTTACAAATCCCAAGGTTGGGCCAGGCTTCCTTTTGGTGTGGATTGGAAAGCTGAAAACATATTTCAGTTTTGCTCAACTGGCGTCAGTACTGGTTTACCCCTTAGTCAAATGTAACTTGTGTTAACCTGGTTACACTTGCTGTTAACGTCCCAAAAAAGGAAGACCATTTCACTCTTCAAACATTTATTCACCACATAACAGAGAAAACAAAGTGGTCACTCCCAAAAAAAATACACAGTGATAAATTCAAATACAACACATACCAAGAAAAAAATAAATAAAAACACAAAATCAAGAACTGGTTGACGAAGGACCATGCCAACATGATTCCACAAACATGGCGTTGCGATATGGGTTCCAGAATATATGCCCAAAAGGACCAGATCCAGGTTTGGTAAGGGTAGCAGGAAGTAGTGAGCGTTGGAGTGCCAAAGATTATGTGAACAAACAGAAGATGGTGAGAAAATTAAAAATAAATTAGATGTTTGCCAAAAAAAACAAACACATTAGGTATAAACACTGGAGTTTTGAACAAACTTACCTAAAAAATCTGGACACCACATCATCGCGTATGGCCCCCCCACATACTGACCTTCGACCAACCTCGGGGGGGCCATCCTCAGGTAAGGCATCCTCTGGCTGCATTGGGACACCACTCCTTATGGCAATGTTGTGAAATATCCCACACAGGACCACAATTTTAGACACCATATCCGGCACATACATGAGCTCGCCACCAGAGCGGTGGAGGCATCTGAATCGGCCTTTTAAAAGGCCGATACAGCGCTCCACCACTTGCCTGGTGGCTGTAAGTGTGGAATTATACGCACTTTGTGGCCCTGGTGTGGGAGCCAAATAAGGAGTGAGCAGCCAGGACATGCAAGGGTATCCACTGTCTCCTGTGAACAAAAATAGACCACATCAGGAACACTGTGTATCAAGCTTAACATTGTTATGTACTAAAGGTCTCCACTTACCCAGAAGCCACGCATCACCAGCTTGTAGGTTGGTTAATTTCTGCCATATCCCTGATTGCCGGATGACGAAGGAGTCATGTGCACTTCCTGGTAATTTAGCATTCAGGGACAGGATCTGGAGGGAGGCATCACATACCACCATTACATTCAGGGAGTGATAGTGTTTCCTGTTTCTAAATATTGCCTCCAGCCGTGCTGGAGGCTGAAGTGGTATGTGAGTACCATCCACAACCCCTATGATGTGTGGGAAGCCAGCTATTTGGTAAAAATTGGCCTTGGCCACACTAAGGGCACCCATATCCAAAGGCATTTTAATAAAATGATGGAGGTGCTTGAAAAGTGCCTCCATCACTGCCCTCAGGATCCGGGAAAAGGAGGATTGGGAGATGCCCGCCACTATTCCCACCGTTGTTTGAAACGATCCTGAGGCACAGAAATGTAACACCGCCATAAATTGCGTCAGTGGTGGTATTGCTGTTGGACTGTCAATTTGCCGCTCAAGATCACTTTCTATTAATGAGAGAGTGTCTATGATGATTTTGGGAGGTAGACGGTAGCGTCTTAAAACCTCATCATCGGGCATTCCAAAAAGGGTGACACGTGTTCGAAATATCTGGGGCCTTGCATGCCTACGATGCCTACGCCTGGGACGAGTTTGAGGTTGGTCGTCTTCCGGGAGCAGGGCCAGAACAATTCGCCCCAGATCTACCTGAAATTCAAAGTTTACAATGTAAGGCTTTTGACCCACCCCAAAAGTAAGAAAAAACAACTTAGCTTTCTGATACCATCCATAGCTGCTTACATGCCAGGGTATTGTCATGATACGTATAAACTGTAAAAAAGGCAACAATGAGACTTCAAAAATTTAGAGGGTGTTTTTTTTGTTTAAAAATTGTTGCAAGCCAACACAGAAAATAGCGGAAAAACACATTTGGCCATCGATGAAAACTACATTGCACACCGTACGTCAAATAGGGTTCAAATGGACCCAAAAAATGGAAAAGGGAAAAGCAAAACTGGATTATATGATGAATAAGCCGTCAAAAATGCGGTAAATTATTCGCAAATGCAAGTCACTACACCAACAGTCAAAAATGCGGTAAATTATTCGCAAATGCAAGTCACTACACCAACAGTCAAAAATGCGGTAAATTATTCGCAAATGCAAGTCACTACACCAACAGTCAAAAATGCGGTAAATTATTCGCAAATGCAAGTCACTACACCAACAGTCAAAAATGCAGTAATTCATTCGCAAATGCAAGGCGCTACACCAACAGTCAAAAATGCCGTAATTCATTCGCAAATGCAAGACAAAAAATGGACTTACCCAACTCGAATATATAAGATGTCCTCAAAAAACTTCTTTGGGTCCGAAAACAAAAAAAAACTAAAAAAGATGAAATGAGTGTTAAACAAATTAACTAACCACAAAACAGAAGAATACACCAATTGGCCACAAATTTGAATGCACAAAACTTACCAAATCAGGAAAGGATGTTGAAAAAATGAAAAAAATGCGAACGGAAAAACAAAAGAAATGTAGCAAAAACAAACAAAAAAACAACTCTCCAAAATCCGCCAAACGCAACCAACCAACCAAATCCAAACCACTTAACCGACAACACTCCAACAACCCCACCTCGAATCCACACACACCAAGCCATAAATAGTGTTTATTTTCCCGCACAAATTAAGGATGAATCATAGGGACGCACAATCAATGATGCGGCCGCAAACTAACGACGCATGTATAAATACGTCACAAAATCACATAGAATTTCTGGATGATTTCATGCTGGAAGCAGAGACATGGCTTCAAACCAGGGAAACAATGGTCAAAATTGCGGCGGTAAGGCCTTCATGCATTTTGTGTCAATGAGTATTTTAAAACATAATATTGTGCAAGTTGTGAAGTGGCTAAATCTGCATATTTACCCAAATAGGTGAGGAGGATGACATGGAAGAGACTGCTGGCCCCAGTCAACCCGCCAAAGCTGCAAAAAAAAAAAGGCAGCCACATTTCACAAGCAAGGAGATGGAGGTTTTGATCCAGAAGTGCGTTGACATCCTGCCCCAGGCAGCCAGGAATATGAGCCAAAGCCAGAAGTGGAGAATGTGGGAGGAGGTCGCCGTTGCTGTCAATAGGGTGGGTGATTATGTCCGTCTAGCCCGGGATGTCAAACGGCGGTAAGTAAACACTTTCCCATCCTATAAACAAACCCCATTGTAAAAAAAAGGATAATGGTTCCAAATTCATTCCACAGATGGGCAGACTTCAAATATCGTCTAAAACAAAAACTTGCCGACAGGGCTAGGCATGCAAGGGGGACAGGTGGGGGTCCCACCCCTGTGTCATTGGAGTTGACAGACTTAGAAGAGATGGCACAGGGGTGTGTGCAGGCTGTGGAGGTGTTTGGCGTGTCCAACATGGATACGGACATGCCAGACTTTGCGGCTCCTCATGTTGGCCAAGGTAAGTCTTGTGATGTCACCAACTCAGAAATGCTATTGTGCCAATATGTAGATTCTAATGTGAGTCTTTTCTCCAATTTCCTAACAGAGACAGAGGCGGATGAGTCTGCTCCAGAGGGGAGCCTTGGCCGCAGAATTTCTGCTGACTCTGCAGGGGAGGAACCAGTACATCCGGCTGAGGACCCTGCAGAAGCCAGTCCAGGGCGTGCCCCCTCGCAGGCAGTGGGCCTCCTCACAGAACTCAATTTTAAATCGGATTGCCATACGGAGATTCTGCAGAGGATGGACGCCAGTCTGATACGGGTGGCTGAGGCCCTGGAGCAAAATGCTGCGGCCAACGTGACCATTGCTCAGGCCCTGGCGGAAAATACCAGGGCCAACATCCGCATCGCCGATGCCCTGGAGCAGCTCGTTCGCCAGCACATGGTGGAGCCGACCTCCCTTCCTGCCGGAACATCCAGATCCTCTACCTCTGGCACAACATCAGGCAATCCTCCAAATGTGCCTAGCCCTGTGCCTAGTCCAGAGGCCACAACATCTGCCTCTGGACAGGCCAGCCCGATGGCATCCCGGACCCGGTCTGGCGCCCACCCTCACCCAGACAAACGGGCGAGAAAACGGTGACAGCAATGGCGACTTTTCCCACTTTCCTTCTGTGCTTGGCTCATATTCCTTTCTGGTCAAAACTTCCCTCTCCTTTCTTGTGAAATGTTTTTAAATTTTGTATTTACGCTTATGTTAGTAGTTATGTTTTTTTTTTTTTTTGATCAAATATCTTGGCCACAAAAAAAGGCAATACAATATTATGCCAATTTGTTTGTGTGTAAACAATAAATTAAAAACAAAACACTGACATTGTATTGTGACATTATTGTACAAATGGGTTACATTTAATCCTGGCCTTAAACGCAAAAACTGACCCTCTTTTTTTAAAAAAAAGGCCTCTTTAAGGAACGTTTAAAAAAACACATAGCGATGCAAATTCCACAGTAAACAAAAAAAAAGGGGAGCTAATTAAAAGATGATAACATTATTGTTACAATAGGCCATAACCACCAAATTGTGGCCAAAATAAAAGCCCAAAAATGTACGCTAATTGATTATGTAATCATGACATTAGCAGCTCTGATTTCCACCTGCGTACGCTTTTGTGCTATCCCAATAAACTGCTTTCCAAACACATACCAAGCCGGATTTCAATCCAACACTAATTACTTTACTGACCAGCCACGATTAATCGCTGCACCATCGTGGAGTCCCGGGACGGAGGAGAAGGCCATCGCCAATGTGGTCGAGTAATCCTGACCCTAAGCTGTGCGAGCATTTTGAAGGGAAAGCGGATGTTTCAGTGACGTATGAGACGGTCCGAACACATTTGACGTTCGCATCTGCTAATGTATGTACGCCCCAAAAACGCCTCGCCACGCCTGCGTTTTTTCATCTCCACCCCCGTCAACACCCAAAAACGCCCTGTTCTGTCAATCACATTTGACATGTCACTTCCTGTACGCTATTTTAGGAACGAGAGAAAAAAAGCTCGCAATCTGCCGTACGCACATGCGCGGTGTAACACCGACGCATGCGCGGTTAGTCAACATCGGAACGCAACGAGCGTACTGTTGTTAACGTGCGGCTCTGAATGAGGGCCAAAATTCACTCTGCTGCAGCTGCACGGGGCTCGGGAGACTGAGGAAGAGACAAGTGAGAGTCCACAGCTTAAGGGCCACATATTGAAAACGTTTAAGAGCTGATACTAGGGAAGGCCATTGACCATCGATAGTTAAGAACCATCAATTGTAAACTACCGATGGTCAATGGTTTGGCCATCGATGGCAGAACTCCAGTGCTATCGATTGCAGACTGGCAACTGATGTTTTTTTTCTATTTACCGACATCATAGGGCTTAGTACCCTCCGCCAGTTAGCCCACTAAGCCCCACTCCTGATGCTGAATGGCTCTCAACCCACCGTGCCCACCAACAGCATTGGTCGTCAAGGGGTGCAAACCATTAATGGTTCACCTTCGATGGTTTTGTGCCATTGACGTTAATCACCGATGGAATCATCGATGGGTAGCCCACCGATGGCCCTCCCTAGCCTATACTGAAGGGGAGGAGCTGTGACCAGTGCTGTGTGGGCATGGCCAGAGCCATGTTGGAGTGACCTGTGTTGGGTGGGAGTGGCCAGTGCCATGTGGGTGTGTACACCCCTTACACTATCAGCCTGACTGTCTCCCTTAATGCATGAAAATAGAAAGACTGCAGACTGTTATGAAATATGTAGTAATGCAGTTTTAATACTAATTATTTATGGCAGACTGTGTGGCCAGTTACTGTAGGCAGCTGGTCATCATCATGCTGCCATAATGACAAGCCTATTATTATGTAGAGACCTGGGGCTATAGGCCCTGATTCAGAGCCGCTCGTAAGCGGATTGTAATACCCATGAGCGAACCAGTCAGTGCGGGCGAAAATCGTTTGTTCGCTAAATAGCGAATGTCTGCTATTTTGAGTGACAGGAGGAGGCGTATGTGGGTGGTAACAGGGGAAGGTGCTTGAAAACGGGGAGTGGAGATCAGAACGCAGGCGTGCTTAAAGGTCAAAACGGGCGTTTTATGGGTGTGCATAATTAATACAGGAGATTCATTGACCACGTCACTTGGTTTTTTTAAAGTCAGAACCGCTCGCAAGATTGCGGTAGGAAAAACCAACCACAAGAATAGCAAGCAGTTCATACGCTGTTCGATGTACTCGATTAATCTATTAAATAGCGGACATGACGTAAGATGCGAGCGGCCAGGGGGCGTCTTTTACAAAATTACGACCGCATGTTTTGTTCGCTCGTTCAAACATAGAGGCGTGAACAGACCGCAAAGAGCGAACGGTTCATTTAAATAGCCAGCCCCTTTTTCTGAACGAGCGAGCGCAATTAGTGTCCGGCTCTGAATCAGGCCCATAGTTCCATCCGTTGTTAGGGCCTGATTCAGAGTGCATGGCCGGGCAGTGTGCACGTGCGCGTGCGGGAGCCCCGGAGCGAGCGAGAAATCACTCGCTCCGGGGCTCGCTACAAGACGGGGCGGCTGTCGATGTTGATCGACAGCTTGCCCTGTTTTGTAGGCAGGTCGGGGGGTGGCTGCACAAACGGAGACGTTCGATTAGGAACAAACAGAGGAGTCCGCACTAGTGGTGAGAGAAATGGTAGTGATTAATGCCTAATACAATTAGATTAGGTCAAAAATGAAAAAACCAACATAATGATCTATCACACATTTTAACAAAAATTTTTGGATGACTCTAATGTTGGTGGTGCACCCATAGGATTTGTGCATTACACATATAATAAATAGTTATGCAAAGAGCAAAAACTAGAAAAAAGACAAATAAGCCTTTGTTGGGGCACTCTTAGAAAGGAAATGTAATGAAAATTAATTAAATTAAAACTTAACTTTTAATAGTGAATTTGTATGCAAATTGTATGCTGATTGCAACATTTATGTTGTTTACGTTTGTTCACTATATGTATTTGTTTTACATGTGAGTTAGCTAACTGAAGAGAATTTATCTTACCAAGTTCACTATTAAAAGTTAAGTTTTAATTTCATATAATTCTGTTCATTAATTTTCATTACATTTCCTTTCTAAGAGTGCCCCAACAAAGGCTTATTTGTCTTTTTTCTAGTTTTTGCTCTTTGCATAACTATTTATTATATGTTCCCTTAGAAACACCTGCCATTTGTGGGCGGCCCTACTGACATCACATGTGATGTCAGTAGTGAACTTCCTGCTCTATTAGAGCAGAAAGTTCATTGGGGCTTGCGATGGACGAGACCCTACCACAAGGGTCTCGTCGCAAACACGATGGTCGCGATAATCGCGACCATCGCCAGGCCGCCCGCTAAAGAGCTGTGGGTGGTCACCCACAGCTTAGTGAGCGGCCTGGAGGCCGGGGTTTAAAAAAAACCGGCCTGCCCTGATTCAGAGTGAGTGCTCGCAAATAGTGAGCGCCTCTGAATCAGGGCCTTAATCTGGTCCCTGCTGGCAGCAACAAGAAGATAAAATAGCTCATTTGCATAAAGTAATGATCAACATTATTGCTAATGATCCTGACTGGTAATGAATAAATAAATAAAAAATTACAAATGGAATATGCATTTTCCCACTATTATCACCACCTTGTGATTGCGATAGGGTTATCCGTGCAGCCACCGCCAGTGCCCATGGCAAATTCTCCAGAGAAACCTTTCCAATTGTGGTAACCATTTGACTCTTGGGGTGAAGCCCTAATTTGGCAATACCACTGGTTTTTGCTGAAAAAATAGTGGTTACCTTCCTTTGTTAAATATACTGAGTCCTATATCACATGACATAACTATGTAACAATCAGGGCAGAGTCTGAAAACACAAAGCACCCTAAATCTGTGCGATTGGCTTGTAGTCCCCTTGGTAACAGAAATGACTAGTACAGACTTGTGGATTTAATTACAGGAAAATTATAAATTTTTTATATATTGCCACTAATTTTGCAGGTGATGTAGTTATGCGGCCGCCAGTCTCAATCCCGACGCTGGAGTCCCAACAAGGGACTTAAGATAGACGTCAAAATACCGACGCCTATCTTAATCCCGACGCCGGAATACAGGAGGACGTGTGCCCGAACTAAGGTAAGCCGGGGCACCACTGGTGTTAGCCGCGGGGGAGAGGGTTAGGTTTAGGTAAATTAGTGGGGTTAGCATTAGGTTTTTTTTGGGGGGGGAGGTTAGAATTAGGCACCCCTAGGGGGGAGTTAGGGTCAGGCACCACTGGGGGGGGGTTAGGGTTAGGCACTAAGGGGGGAGGGTTAGGTTTAGGCAAAAATGAGGGAAACATGTTTAGGCACTAACTGGGAGTGTTAGGGTTAGGGTGGGGAGGTTTAGAGTTGAGCTACAAGAAAGGAGGGTTAGGGGAGGGTAAGTATACCTACCCGATACCAACCATTGGGATGCCGCTGTCGGTATTACATACCCATTCCATTTTGCAGTATGGGGAGTACATACAACCACACATATAAGGCCTTATTGTGAATTAAACCCATGACTGCAATACTATGAGGCAACAATGGTAACACTGTGCCATTGTGCTGCCCAATGACTGACCAGAGAGGTAACAGAAAGACTGCAAATGAAAAACTGACATAAGTTACTGTGGGGGCTATTTACTAAGCAGTGTTAGGCGACAGAGTGAAAAGTGATAAGGTGCCAGCCAATCAGCTCCCACCTGCCATCTCACAGGCTGTGTTTGAAAAATGACAGTTGGGAGCTGATTGGCTGGCACCTTATCACTTTTCACTCTGTCTCCTAACACTGCTTAGTAACTAGACCCCTGAGTATGCCATGCTTCTCTATTTCCCCTACTGCAATTAAATTAGATCTTTGTTAATTCATGACGTTCTTATGGAAATCTATTGCTAGATATATTATATACAATAAAATGTTTAGAGAAAATAGGTCGCTAGAGAAGCATTACCTTGGCGCCTATGAGAGCAGTCAGTCTTTCTGTATAATTGACTTTTGTGAATTATATTTTATTGGCCTTGCACTTACTGGATAGCAAATGGAAAGCCCAGGTTAGACTATTCTTTGTATGCGTCTTGTCCTTTCAAGTGATGGATTAAGACACAAACATATCCCTGAATCTCCTGGTTTATCCTTTATCCTTCAGATCAGTAAACTGAAACTTAATACTGTATATATTTATCTACATCCCCTTTTCCTAAAACGTTCCTTTGCCCCTCTGCCTGCTCCCATGGGTGTGCGGGGTTTCGTTCGGTTGCTGGTTTATCCTCTCGCAGAACTCTCCGGGCCTGACTGAGAGGTGCACGCAGTGGCTAATGTTTAAGTCTGCACACGCTTTTGAGTGACCCTTTGCATACGTTCTGATGGTTACCGCTGGGAGATGCAGAACAAATTTGAAAGCAAGAGCTGTGGAGTTCATCAGGTATTCCTGGGAACCAGCAGGGGAGTGGGTAGGCAGATGCAGGAACGCTGGCATAGGACACCATTTTCAGATGTAGAAGTTACACCTGCCATAATGTTGGTGCAAGCTTCGATGGTGCGACAGATGGTGCAGCGATGGTGTGTCTAAAGATGCTCAGAGACAGATCTGCGCCAATGTTAGTTGGTGTCTTTGGGGCCTAATCATCATTACTAAAAAAATATAGGGGGCGGCGCCAGCATCTGTTACCCGAAAGAGAGGCATGTCACCGTCGTCGGGGCGGGGGGGGGGGGGGGAAGAGGCCAGGATCTCCGTCGGGTGATGAAAATTTTCTGGCCTCTTCCTCTACACTGCGGAGGCCAGCTGCGGGACAATATGGGTCACCGCAGCCGGCCGATGGTACGCAGATTAACCGTTTCTGTGTAATGCACCGGGGGTGTGATGCCTCCTGTGCATTACCATATCTGCAAAGGATCGCAATTGCAAAGCTGCCTGAGTGCATACACTATATATATCTATAGCCTGAGTGCATACATCATATATCTATAGCCTGCATGCATACATCATATATCTATAGCCTGCGTGCATACATCATATCTATAGCCTGAGTGCATACATCATATATCTATAGCCTGCGTGCATACATCATATATATATATATATAGCCTGCGTGCATACATCATATATCTATAGCCTGCGTGCATACATCATATATCTATAGCCTGAGTGCATACATCATATATCTATAGCCTGCGTGAATACATCATATATCTATAGCCTGAGTGCATACATCATATATCTATAGCCTGCATGCATACATCATATATCTATAGCCTGAGTGCATACATCATATATCTATAGCCTGCATGAATACATCATATATCTATAGCCTGAGTGCATACATCATATATCTATAGCCTGCATGCATACATCATATCTATAGCCTGAGTGCATACATCATATATCTATAGCGTGCGTGCATACATCATATATCTATAGCCTGCGTGCATACATCATATCTATAGCCTGAGTGCATACATCATATATCTATAGCCTGCGTGCATACTTCATATATATATATATATATATATATATATATTAGGGGTGTGCACCGGCCACTTTTCGTGTTTTGTGTTTTGGTTTTGGATCTGGATCTTTCTTCGTGTTTTGGATCTGGATTGGTTTTGCCAAAACCACCCTTCCGTGTTTTGGGTTCTGGGTTTTGTGTTTTGGATCTGTATTTTTTTGAAAAAAAGCATAAAAACAGCTAAAATCACAGAATTTGTGGGTTTTTCTGCTCCTATGCTATTATTAACCTCAATAACCTTAATTTCCACTCATTTCCAGTCTATTCTGAACACCTCACACCTCACAATAGTGTTTTTATGTCCAAAAGGTTGCATCGAGGTAGCTGGATGACTATGCTAAGAGATACGAGTGGGCGGCACAAACACGTGGTCCATCTAGGAGTGGCACTGCAGTGGCAGACAGGATGGCAGTTTGAAAAACTAGGCCCCAAACTATACATTATGCAAAGAAAAAAAAGAGGTGCAAGATGGAATTGTCCTTGGGCCCTCCCACCCACCCTTATGTTGTATAAACAGGACATGCACACTTTAACAAACCAAACATTTTAGCGCCAGGGTCTGCCACACGACTGTGGCTGAAATGATTGGTTCGTTTGGGCCCCCACAAAACAAGCTGGCAATTAATCTGTCCCTGCACAAACTGGCTCTACGGAGGCAAGATGTCGTCCTCATCCACCGATTCCTCACCCTCTTCAGTGTTGTGTACATCCTCATCCTCACAGAGTATTAATTCGTCCCCGCTGGAATCCACAACCACAGGTCCCTCTGTATGTTCTGGAGGCTGGTCTCCCTGGAAGAGTTGATAATTCATTTTCTGAATATCATCTTCTCCACATTTTGTGGAAGCAACCTCCTACGCCTTTCGCTGACAAGGTTCCCGGCTGCACTAAACACTCTTTCGGAGTACACACTGGAGGGGGGGCAACTCAGGTAAAATAGAGCCAGTTTGTACAGGGACCTCCAAATTGCTTCGTTTTCCTGCCAGTACAAGTACGGACTGTCTGACATGCCTACTTGGATGCTGTCACCGATGTAATCCTTTAACAGACAGACGCACGCTTGTCGTTGCTGCTTTGAGGATGCAAGTGCGGCTACAGCCCACACAATTCACAAAGACAGAAAAAAAAAGAACAATATTTTTATTGTTTGTGTAGCACACTTTGAGGGTGTCACCACCCTTTAACAGACAGACGCACGCTTGTTGCTGCTGCTTTGAGGATGCAAGTGCGGCTACAGCCCACACAATTCACAAAGACAGAAAAAAAAAGAAGAATATTTTTATTGTTTGCGTAGCACACTTTGAGGGTGTCACCACCCTTTAACAGACAGACGCATGCTTGTCGCTGCTGCTTTAAGGATGCAGGTGCGGCTACAGCCCACACATTTCACAAAGACAGAAAAAAAAGAACAATATTTTAATTGTTTGTGTAGCACACTTTGAGGGTGTCACCACCCTTTAACAGACAGACGCACGCTTGTCGCTGCTGCTTTAAGGATGCAGGTGCGGCTACAGCCCACACATTTCACAAAGAGAAAAAAAAGAACAATATTTTTATTGTTTGTGTAGCACACTTTGAGGGTGTCACCACCCTTTAACAGACAGACGCACGCTTGTCGCTGCTGCTTTGAGGATGCAAGTGTGGCTACAGCCCACACAATTCACAAAGACAGAAAAAAAATAACAATATTTTTATTGTTTGTGTAGCACACTTTGAGGGTGTCACCACCCTTTAACAGACAGACGCACGCTTGTCGCTGCTGCTTTAAGGATGCAGGTGCGGCTACAGCCCACACATTTCACAAAGACAGAAAAAAAAAGAACAATATTTTTATTGTTTGTGTAGCACACATTGAGGGTGTCACCACCCTTTAACAGACAGACGCACGCTTGTCGCTGCTGCTTTAAGGATGCAGGTGCGGCTACAGCCCACACATTTCACAAAGACAGAAAAAAAAAGAACAATATTTTTATTGTTTGTGTAGCACACTTTGAGGGTGTCACCACCCTTTAACAGACAGATGCACGCTTGTCGCTGCTGCTTTGAGGATGCAAGTGCAGCTACAGCCCACACAATTCACAAAGACAGAAAAAAAAAGAATTTTTTTATTGTTTGTGTAGCACACTTTGAGGGTGTCACCACCCTTTAACAGACAGACGCACGCTTGTCGCTGCTGCTTTGAGGATGCAGGTGGAATCTAGACGGATTTGGAACCGGGGACACACTACCTCCATCAATTGTCTAAATCCCACTGCACTAATGGCGGATACCGGACGCACGTCTAACACCAACATAGCAGTCAAGGCCTCAGTTATACGTTTTGCTTCAGGATGACTGCTGTCGTACGTCATCCTCATCGCTAGGGACTGTTGGGGGTCAATTGTTTAGTAAAAGTAGTGATGTTCCTACTTCCTCTCTGGGATGATGAACAACTCCCAGCAGCAGCAACAGCACTAGGAGGAAGTGGTTCTTGATCTTTCCCTATTTTATTTTTATCGGAGAAAGTTTGGTCCTCCATTTATGTTATATTGATATATACGTGCGGCTAAAGCGCACACAAACACAGAAAATATTTTTTTATTTTTGCTGGAGAGTAGTGCACTTTGTGGGTTATACCACCTTTTAAGAAATGAGCCAGCCGGCTCTTTACTTATGGGACACAGGCGCATGCTTGGCGCTGCTCCTTTGTTGATGCACGTGCAGCCACAGTGCACACAATTCACAAACACAGAAAATAATTTTTTTTTTGGTTTGGACTGGAGTGTACTTTGGGGGTTACAGCACCCTTTAACGGTCAAGCCAGCCGGCCCTTTACTTGTGACACAGATGCACGCTTGGCACTACTTTGTTGATGCACGTGCGGCTACTGCGCACACAATTCACAAACACAGAAAATATATATTTTTTTGGTTTGGACTGGAGTGTACTTTGGGGGTTACAGCACCCTTTAACGGTCAAGCCAGCCGGCCCTTTACTTATGACACAGGCGCACGCTTGGCACTACTTTGTTGATGCACGTGCGGCTACTGCGCACACAATTCACAAGCACAGAAAATAATTTTTTTTTTGGTTTGGACTGGAGTGTACTTTGGGGGTTACAGCACCCTTTAACGGTCAAGCCAGCCGGCCCTTTACTTATGACACAGGCGCACGCTTGGCACTACTTTGTTGATGCACGTGCGGCTACTGCGCACACAATTCACAAACACAGAAAAAAAATTTTTTTTTTGGTTTGGACTGGAGTGTACTTTGGGGGTTACAGCACCCTTTAACGGTCAAGCCAGCCGGCCCTTTACTTATGACACAGGCGCACGCTTGGCACTACTTTGTTGATGCACGTGCGGCTACTGCACACACAATTCACAAACACAGAAAATATATATTTTTTTGGTTTGGACTGGAGTGTACTTTGGGGGTTACAGCACCCTTTAACGGTCAAGCCAGCTGGCCCTTTACTTATGACACAGGCACACGCTTGGCACTACTTTGTTGATGCACGTGCGGCTACTGCGCACACAATTCACAAACACAGAAAATATATATTTTTTTGGTTTGGACTGGAGTGTACTTTGGGGGTTACAGCACCCTTTAACGGTCAAGCCAGCCGGCCCTTTACTTATGACACAGGCGCACGCTTGGCACTACTTTGTTGATGCACGTGCGGCTACTGCGCACACAATTCACAAACACAGAAAATATATATTTTTTTGGTTTGGACTGGAGTGTACTTTGGGGGTTACAGCACCCTTTAACGGTCAAGCCAGCCGGCCCTTTACTTATGACACAGGCGCACGCTTGGCACTACTTTGTTGATGCACGTGCGGCTACTGCGCACACAATTCACAAACACAGAAAATATATATTTTTTTGGTTTGGACTGGAGTGTACTTTGGGGGTTACAGCACCCTTTAACGGTCAAGCCAGCCGGCCCTTTACTTATGACACAGGTGCACGCTTGGCACTACTTTGTTGATGCACGTGCGGCTACTGCGCACACAATTCACAAACACAGAAAATATTTTTTTTTTGGTTTGGAGTGTACTTTGGGGGTTACAGCAGCCTTTAACGGTCAAGCCAGCCGGCCCTTTACTTATGACACAGGCGCACGCTTGGCACTACTTTGTTGATG
Organism: Taudactylus pleione; assembly: GCA_031769625.1. Classification (NCBI taxonomy): domain Eukaryota; kingdom Metazoa; phylum Chordata; class Amphibia; order Anura; family Myobatrachidae; genus Taudactylus; species Taudactylus pleione. The sequence continues at coordinate 572,488 of JAUIMM010000198.1, forward strand.
CACGTGCGGCTACTGCGCACACAATTCACAAACACAGAAAATATTTTTTTTTTGGTTTGGACTGGAGTGTACTTTGGGGGTTACAGCACCCTTTAACGGTCAAGCCAGCCGGCCCTTTACTTATGACACAGGCGCACGCTTGGCACTACTTTGTTGATGCACGTGCGGCTACTGCGCACACAATTCACAAACACACAAAAAATATTATTTTTTTAACACTTGGGGGGAGCACCCCTGATGGACAGAGCACCCCCTGGACAACACTACAGCACCCCTTTAGGACTGGGACACTGCACAGGACTTTGGAGTGGACACAGCCCCTATGGAGAACTGACTGCACAACACAGTCCAGCCAGCCCCTATGGACTTTGAAGTAGTGGACACAGCCCCTATTAACAACAGCAGCACAGCACAACACAGCCAGCCCCTATGGACTTTGAAGTAGTGGACAACAGCAGCACAGCGCAGCACAGCACAACACTACTCTGCACTACACTACACTACACTACACAGCCCAGCCAGCCCTAACTCCCACCCTCCCTCTTCACTGTCCACAGCCGAGTGAGAAATTGGCGCCGACGCGGGTACCTTATATAGGTTCCAAAACCCGCGAGACTCGGAAGGTGGGATGATGACGTTTTGCCTCGATTTCAGATCCGAGTCAGGCGGGAAAGTCGAGCCTGACTCGGATCGGCCTCGGATCGGGGGGGCTCGGGGGGGTTCGGATTTCAGAAATCCGAACCCGCTCACCCCTAATATATATATATATATATATATAGCCTGCGTACATACATCATATATCTATAGCCTGAGTGCATACATCATATATCTATAGCCTGCGTGTATACTTCATATATCTATAGCCTGCATGTATACATCATATATCTATAGCCTGAGTGCATACATCATATATCTGTAGCCTGTGTGCATACATCATATATCTGTAGCCTGTGTGCATACATCATATTTCTATAGCCTGCGTGCATACATCATATATCTATTGCCTGAGTGCATACATCATATATCTATAGCCTGCGTGAATACATCATATATCTATAGCCTGAGTGCATACATCATTTATCTATAGCCTGCGTGCATACATCATATCTATAGCCTGAGTGCATACATCATATATCTATAGCGTGCGTGCATACATCATATATCTATAGCCTGCGTGCATACATCATATCTATAGCCTGAGTGCATACATCATATATCTATAGCCTTCGTGCATACTTCATATATATATATATATAGCTTGCGTACATACATCATATATCTATAGCCTGCATGCATACATCATATATCTATAGCCTGAGTGCATACATCATATATCTATAGCCTGCATGTATACTTCATATATCTATAGCCTGCGTGCATACATCATATATCTATAGCCTGAGTGCATACATCATATATCTATAGCCTGCATGTATACATCATATATCTATAGCCTGAGTGCATACATCATATATCTATAGCCTGCGTGTATACTTCATATATCTATAGCCTGAGTGCATACATCATATATCTATAGCCTGCGTGCAGCTTTGCAATTACGATCCTTACAGAATCAGGCCCACAGTCTGTGTCAGAGCAGCAGCCGGAGCCGGAGGAGGGACCAGGGAGTGCCGGAGCGACCTGCCTTAACTGTGCATATATGGGTCCGATGGTACTCCATTGTACCGATGTTTTTGCAGTCCTGCTAACCATTACGGATGTGCGTGTAGGTGAAGTGGGCGTCCTTATGTAGTGGTGCGGTGGCATTGCGATCGCTATGGATTAGCATACTATCGCAGTTGAACTGCATGCGTACGCTATATTGCGATCTGTAGTGAATCAGGCCCGAAGTGTCCAGTTCACAAACAAAGGGCCTTCCTTTGTGAGTACTGAAGTACTCCTGCCCCTTCCAACCCAAAATATGTACCTCTCCGCACGCATGACATTGTAGTGACAAGGATTAATAGGGCCTGGTCATATGCTGGCATTTGTCACTACTATCAGTCAGGATAAATATAGACATATATGAGATACTGGTGGAGGTAACAAACAAACTAAAACAATCAGTCTTTGCTCAGCGCAGAAGAATGACAGTAACATGGCCTCATATAGTCAAATAAAAATGAACATTTCTTTCAGACATGTCTGAAAAGTCCCCAAAGCTGCCTGTAAATGCTACATTTGGGATATGGAAGAAGTACATCAGGTTTTTTACCACCCTGGGCTCTCTCTTATGCCTGTCCATAATAATCAGTTTCCCGTGATTTGTAGAGGCTGCCGCTGAATCCGATTGTATAATCCCAGGAAATTAAAACATTAAAGCATGGCTGCCAACATTTAATATCATTTCAAGGGACATGCTGCTGTTAGCGAATTTATAAAGATTACATTCGGTAGGTATAAGTCAATAGCAGGGCTGGCTTCAGGTCTAAGCACGAGGCTTATTTTTTTTTGCTGTTTGGTAGAATCAGCAGGGGGACTGTATGTGATGTTCACACCGGACCATTATCCATAAGGAGAATTCCAGCAATGTAAACTACAGCGTTACAAAGCACAGAAGCATAAAATGTAAGTCTGTGCTGCAATCATGCAACTAAGCCATAGTTATACATGGAGGCTTAGAGGGATTGACGGTGTTCAGCTTCTTGACTTAAGTGCCACAAAACATCTTGGGCCTGATGCAGTTAGTCGCAATATGGGGGCGGAATTTATGCGCAAACAATAGCTGCTTGTAAAAATAGCATCTTCATGACCATACTTAAAGAGCATACACATCGCAAGGCGCATGCAGCTTAGCACCAGTTGTACTGCATATCGGGCATCTGCTCCGTTTGCACCAGGAATACATCACACACACTTATGTCCCTGTTTTTAAGTATTTGTTTTGATAGCAAACCCCAAGTACACATTCACTACTAGGCCTTAAGATGTGACGAGAGCCGAATAGGCTTAAGGATATGTAAGAGTCCTTAGTTTTTTGTAATTGGCTGGAATTTGGTCAACAGTTGCTAGGTAGAGTAGTTTGGGGGGTTGATCAAGACTGGTTGGTTGTTGATCATGTGTGAGCTCATGGGTGTGGATATAGGTGGGTTTATAAGGCTGGGTTACGCCCAGCAGCTTCCTTTCTGGATGGTGTTTGTCCCTCGATGCCATCCTCTGGATTGTACCTGGTGATATTGATTACTCTTCATTCTCCCTGTGAATCTCTGTCTCTTTTCTGTTTCCCCTTTGCTTCTCTTTGTTTCTCCTTTTCCTCTTGTCCATCCACTCTTTCCCTGCTCCATCCCCACCTTTCTTTCATTGCACTTCTCCCCTTTTCTCATGCACCGCCCTAAGCACTCTGCTCCCCCCCCTGCCATTTTGTGGACTCCCCCTGTCCCCCTTCTGCCCCTGCTCGGCGCAGACTTAGCCTCTCAGCCCTTGTTTTCCACTCCGGATCCTCACCCCTGGCCTTGGGCTTGGTCACGCCCTCTGCCGCTAGTTCCCCTTGGCCTCTCTCCGTGTACCCTGCTTCCCCGGGTGAGTGGTCCCTGTCTCCAGCGGGGTCACAGCTCGTCCCACCGCCCTCCCAGCAGCCCCCCGCAGCGCCCATGTGTGGCCCCTGTCTGCCTCCGCTGCCTGCGCTCGGGACCCCATGCGGCCTCCTAACATCCCCCTCTGCCCGGTGTCCCCCCGCAGCACTGTATCAAGCTGTGGGGGGCCCGGTTCCCAACACTGTATCCGCGGCCCCCCTCCTCCCACCTGTAGGGGCAGCGGACACCATTTTGTCCCACGGTCCCTACCCCTTCATATCAGGGTTCAGCCTCTGTTGGTTCTTTTGGGGGCAATTTTGCTGGGGGGTGCCTATTTTCAGTATCCCTCCTTTTCCATTGGGGGGGCAGCTCCCAACCCTTATCACCCCCTTCCATTGCCTGCCAGCCTTCACCACCAGCCTGTTTCCTCCCTCCCCCCTTTTCCTCTGCCATCAGCCCATCCAGCTTTCCCAGCTTTTTCCTCTGCTCCTTCCCTCCCTGCCTGGACCTCCTCAATTTTTCCTCCTGTTTCCCAACCATCTGTTTTTCCTCCTTTTTATGGCCAAGGTTCCCCTTCTCCCTACTATTTTTCTGCTGGGGCCCCCCTTTTTTCTTACTGGCACCATTACCCCCATTACCCTGCGCCCGCTTTTTCGGGTTTTTTGCCTCCCGCCCCATCATGGTCACAGCACTTGGCTCCTCCACAGGGTCCAGCCCCGCGCCCACCGTTGCCTTCCCCTCCCAGAGCGGTTTGTGCTGCCCCTCCCCCTTTGCCTCCTTCTTCTCTTCCCCCGGCACTTCCCAAGGCGGCAGCTCCAGGTACCCCCGCTGTGCTGTCCAGTGATGTAACATTTTCTGTGTCTCGCCGCAGTGTTTCACCTAGTGTTACCATGATGACTTCTGGTGGTGCTGGGATATCAAGTGGTAGCGCTGTGGCCGGTCCTTCTACAGGTGTCATGATCATTGCCCATGATGCTGCGGTGGCTGTGGCTGTTGGTGATGGGATGTCGGGACTGGCTGGTGGTGAGTCTACTGTTTGATATGGATTCTTCAGGGTCTAGCGATAGTAGCTCCTCATCCAGTTCACCGGCGCACCTGCGGAAATTAGCTAAGTTAGTTGCGTGCCGTTTGGTTAAGAAGGCGGCTAAGCATCAGTCAGCTCCTGTTGCTATTGTGGCGCCTGTTGAGGATTCTGGTATGGTCCACTGTGCCAATACAGCAGTGGACAGGGGTTTGAAAAAGCGTGTTAGTGACAAGATTCGCATAGGCAAGTTTGTGGATGTTTTTTCTCTAACCGATGACATGAAGAAGTTTTAGATAAAGCCAAGAAACCTGGGGGGGCGACGAGGATTCTAGCTGTGGTTTTCACCTTTGGCTTAGCGGCATACTGTTTTTTTCGGCCTGCTATCTCAAAATGCGCCCAATGAAGCACCGTAATGTTATAAAGCATATTCATTTGGTGCACAATATTTTCGTCAAATCCAAGGGCTTTGTTTGGAGAGATTACAACGAACAGTTTCGTAGGAAGCAGAATGGTCAGCTGGTTATGCCTCTGGACCATAAGGATGTCGAGGTCTGGTTAGCAGTTACCCAGGAAGCTAAGGTGCCTGCAGAAGGGGTGAAGGGCAGGAAGGCTACCCTCCCTTCGCATGCTGTGGCAAATGTGCTTGCCAAGGGAAAATGTTTTGCCTATAATGATTCTCAGTGTTCCCAGGGGGCTGGGTGTCATTTTCGTCACTCCTGCCGCATCTGTAATGGCAGTCACCCCGCCAAAGACTGTAAGTCAGGATCGAAGGGCGGTTCAGGGGGCAGGACTGATGTTTCCGGAGTTGACAAATAAGGCCTATTCTCCGGTGGCACTAGATGAGTTGGCTAAATGGTTGGGCTGGTATCCTTTGCGGAAAGATTCCCAATTTTTGCTGGATGGTTTTAGTTTGGGTTTCTGGTTACCTGTAGATGGCGCATTGCATGTAGTCTCCTCCCGGAATTTGCGTTCGGCCAGAGAGCTCTCCCATGTGGTGCGACAGAAAGTGTTTGCTGAAGTGGCTTTGGTCCGTATGTCCGGGCCTTTTCCCGTCCCTCCTTTGCCGGACCTGTGCATTTCCCCTCTCGGTGTCGTGCCCAAAAAGGTCCAGGGTAAATACCGTTTGATTCAGTATTGTCTAGAGATGAGCGGTTCGGATTCTGTGGAATCCGAACCGCTCCGAACATTGGGGATCCGAGTCCACCCGAACCCTGTTCGGGTGTTCCCCGCCTGACTCGGATCCCCGTTCGGGGCCGAACGGCGGCCGCCTGATGTCGGATTCTCACTAGAGAATCTGACATCAGATCTCCTCGCGTGTAGGGCAGAGCGCAGTGATAGCGCTCTGCCCTACACAGACACAGACACACAGCCGCCAGCGGCAGCTGTGTGTTTGTTACAGCAGCCAATGAGAGTCACACAGACTCTCATTGGCTGCTGCACGGAGGGAGTCGGCTGGAGCTCACACATGAGCTCTGTCTTCCGGCTCCCTCCTCAGCGTGTGACAGAGCGGACGGCGCGGGAGCAGGGATACAGGTAAGTTTTTATTTTTTATTTTTTTATTTGTGCAAGGGCCGGGGGCGCTACTGGGGGGGGGGGGCTGCTACCGGGGGTGCGGGGGGGCCATACTACTGGGGGGGGTCTGCACTACTGGGGGGGGCTGCTACTGGGGGGGCTATACTACTGGGGGGGCCATACTACAGAGGGGCCTGCTACTGGGGGGGGCTATACTACTGGGGGGGGTCTGCTACTGGGGGGGCCATACTACTGAGGGGCCTGCTCTTGGGGGGGGCATACTACTGGGGGGGCTTACTACTACTGGGGGGGGCTGTTACTGGGGCACCCTACTACAGGGGGGGGCCATACTACAGGGGGGGCCCATACTACAGGGGGGGCTACTACTGGGGCAGCCTACTACTGGGGGGGGCCTGCTACTGGGGCAGCCTACTACTGGGGGGGCCATACTACTGAGGGGGCATACTACTGGGTGGCATGCTAATGGGGGGCATACTACTGGGTGGCATGCTAATGGGGGGCATACTACTGGGGGGGCATACTACTGGGGGGCATTCTACTGGGGGCACTGCATAGTGGACCCTACTTCTAAGGGGACTGCATAGGGGGCACCACTGCTGGGGGACATTGTGTAAGGGACACCGCTACTGTGGGCATTGTGTAAAAGGGTCACTACTGTGGGCATTGTGTAAAAGGGGCACTACTGTGTGTCGTAACATAAATAAGAGACACTACTTTATGGTGTAATGTGAATCAGGCCCTATGTGCGGTGTAATGCTAATAAGATTGTGCACTGTGACTCCTAGGGCCGTAGCCCACTTTGTAAACAAGTACTGTGACTCTGCTGGCCGTACCCCACTGGGTGGGTGCACTACTTTTCATTTCTGCCACTGCTGTGTGGCAATGTGTCATAGATGTGCTTTATACTGTGGTGTCTGTGTCGTTGTGCCGCTGCTTTGTCGCTTAGTAACCAGTCAGCTCACTGCAACCTTTGGCCAATAATGTTGAAAACAATATTATAAGCTGTGATATGGTCTAAATTGACTGGAAATTAATGTTATTGAGGTTAATAATACTCTAGGAAGAAAAAAAAGACCAATTTATGTGATTTTAGCTTTTTTTGTAAATTTTTGTAAAAAAATCCAAATCCAAATCCAAATCCAAAGCCAGTCACCGCAGTTTGGCAAATCCAAATCCAAATCCAAAGCCGGACGACGAATTAGAACCAAATCCAAATCCGGCAAAAATGGTCCGGCGCACATCCCTAGTATTGTCGTACCCTCATGGGGGCTCTGTGAATGATGCAATCCCTTACTCGCTTTGCCAGGTTCAATACCAGTTGTTTTATGAGGCGCTAGCGGTGATAAAGGGTTTTGGTCCTGGGGCTTTGATGGCAAAATTGGATGTGAAATCTGCTTTTCGCCTACTGCCATTGCACCCCGAGTCCCTACGTTTTATGGGTTTTAAGTTAGATGGCATACGGACTCCTCCCCCTTGACTAAGTTCTAGTTCACTGCTGTGTTTAAGAGCTGTTTGAGTTAGTTGGGTTTGGATGTTGCACAATCAGCTACTTGCGCGGCGGCCAGCTGGTTGCCTCCATCTGCCATTCAAGCTATTGGTAGATGGAAGTCATCCACCTTTAAGTCATATGTTAGATGTGATAAGCTTTAAGTTGTGTTTTTCCTACCCAGAAATGTTGATTACCCGCCAGTTTTTGAATGGCTAGCATTCAAAAATTGAGGGTGTGAAGGGATTTTTAATTTCTCCTCCAAAAATGGCCTCAATTCAATTGGCTTATTATTCATGGCTCACGGGACCATTTGTTTCAATAGGAAAAGCTCATGGTTGGTGCTTCACCTTGGAGGCAATGATGTTGGGCAGTCTAAGGGCAGCGAATACAGGTTGGCTTGGCCGCCCTTCGGTCGCCGTGGCCGGAGGTGCGCTTGGTGTGGTCGGACATTGGGCCTGATTCAGAGCCGCTCGTAAGTGGCCGCTCGTTCGCTCCGAGCGATGTTTGCCCAACTGCGCATGCGTACGGATCGTTATACGCATGCGCGAACCAGTCAGTGCGGTCGAAATTCATGTGCTCGCAAAATAGTGAATGCCTGATAATTTGAGTGACAGAAAGAGGCGTATGTGGGTGGTAACAGGGGAAGGTGCTTGAAAATGGGGAGTGGAGATCCGAACGCAGGCGTGCTTAAAGGTAAAAACGGGCGTTTTATGGGTGTGCATAATTAAAACAGCAGCGTCATTGACCACGTCACTGGGTTATTTTATAGCCAGAACTGCTCGCAAAATTGTGGTAGCAAAAACCAACCACAAGAATAGCGAGCAGCTCATACCCTGGTGGATGTACTCGATTAATCTAATAAATAGCGGACATGACGTAGGATGCGAGCGGCCAGGGGGCGTAGTTTCCCAAAAAACGACCGCAAGTTTTGTACGCTCGTTCAGACCTAGAGGCGTGAACAGACCGCAAAGAGCGAACGGTTCATTTGAATAGCCACCCCTATTTTCTGGACGAGCGAGCGCTAATTGCATCCGGCTCTGAATCAGGCCCATTGTCCATCGCCATGTATAGAGGTGTTCTAGGGACCTCTTGGCTGTGGATAAGGCTGTTTCTTATTTTGTCTCCGGGTCTGGTGGTTTAGTGGCGCGGTACCCAAGTTTTCGGCTAGGACACGCTCAATTTTTTCAGCCTGATGGGGTGCATTTATCAGAGTTAGGGTTAGGTGTGTTTTTGGGAGATGTTTTTTCTTGTTTGGGTGCGGTCTAGGGTTTGGTTTGGTTGGCAGGTTGCGGTGGCGAGAAGGTGCTATAAACCAGCGGCCATGTAAAGTCTAAGAAAAATGTTGTGGAACACATATCCTTTGAAGGGTCGTAGTATGGCCTACCTCTGCGGGAGGTCTTTGGGCATCTGTTTCTGCAGACACGCTCATACTATGCAATATTATAGGGGTTGTGAGTCTTCACAGCTCAGCTTACAATGGCCACGGGGGGGGGGGGGGGCGTATCAGTTGCTCCCTAATATCGGTTAAGATCATATGGCTGTAGCTGAGTGTTTGTAGCATCCTTCTTTGCCTCCCAAAAATTTTATATAATCAAAGTAAAACTCAAGGTCATACTTTTCAATAAAAGTAAGTTATGACCATTTAACCAAAGCAGTCCGTGTCCGTGTCTTTATTTTAGTATGAGTTAGTGGTAAGCTGTTATATGTTGTATTTTTAATTGCAATAAAGTTATGGATGCCTTATAAGACTTTGAAATCTTCTCTAATAAAGCAGACTCTCGGTGGGGCCTGGGTCCGGCGTCACCCCCCCTCCCTCACAGCAGCTCAGCACACAGCTTGTACTGGGCTGCAGTGCAAGACTGCTCGTGGCTGCTGCATCAGCTGGAGTAGTCTACTATGGTTGTGGGGGCTTACAGCGCCCCCCTCTCCAGCGCGCAGTGCCGCTGCGAAAGTGATTTATTTTTATTTTTTGTCACGGGCACGTGGCCACGCCTCCCGTAATTAGGCCACGCCCCCTCCTTTACCTGGGCCCGGCCGGGCTCTCTACGGCCCTGCTGACAATAACCATCGTCATAATCCATACCTCACAACAGTCTTGCAAGTGAGGTTGGGAATTTCTACACGTGCCAAAGATGCATGCCAGGAAAAAAGGGTGTGATCTCATTGCAAGGCATGGCCTATTGGGAAATTACGTATTTGTGAGCCACACCCCACCATTTTCAACACACTTGGTACATGCCTTGAGTTCTGAAAAGCAGGACTGTCCCACCAATCGGGTGATGTATGCATAATCCAAAAGCAGTCAATATAAGGTACGGTATCAATCCCTCTTGGGCTTACAGCCATACAGCACTGTGATGCTCCTATACACTTCTCCTATACACTTTTTATTGAAGGTGAAAATACATTCTTCAAGCACATGTATGAGCTTCGTACAGTTGAAAGTCTCAGAGAACTACTCTACATGAAAATTCTCTATAGAAAGTTAAAGCGTGAGAAACTGTGGAAGGTCATGATTGATACAAGAGACAACCCAAATCCAGAAGAGGTCGTTAGAGCCTTTGGAATGACTGGCTTAGCTATAGAACAGCAAATATATTCCATCATCACTGGAAAGGCATTCACAAATTACATGTGGGTAGCCCTGAAAATAGCTTATGTCGCACTACCAACATAGAGAAGCCCACTGCCTCCCGCTACTGCTATCTCACATCGCTAATACTTTGCAAACCTTCACAAACATCGGTAGCATCGAATACTATTGGTCCCTCGCGCAGAATTACAGCAGCCCTGATCTTACTGTACTTAAAAATTGCTAACTTCGTTGCACGCAGTGAGTACTCAAGATCGCAATGGCTAATTTATGAACTCCCATGCAACGGCATTCAAACGCACTGGCATGCCTGCGTTTCCCCGACCCCCCCTTCCCCTGTCAACACCCCAAAATGGTCACTTGCTGTGAGGTAAGAAGGCAGCAGTGGGCATCTTTATGCTCAGGTGATCTTTGCAAACGGCATATTTTCGCAGCTGCGTTGTGTACGAAACCGCAGCTGCAATCGCATCAGCGTCCATCTCTGAATCAGGCCCATATTCCAATAGAAGGAAGGCATAAGTTAGACTACAAATCACAAGACTATTTTTCTTGGATATTGTCTTAAGAGTAAGGGAAATAGGACCTCATTCAGAGTCTCTCACAAGATGCGATCGCTTGCTTGCAAAAAGGGGCCGGGTATGCAAATCAAGCGATCGCTCTTTGCGCTGTAAGAACGCCCTCTATGTCTTAGTGAGCGACGGCAGTTAGTATACGCTGGACTATAAAACCTCCAACCTGTCATTCGCAGCACACGTCATCTCCGGGAAGAGTCTGATTAATCGAGAACATCGAGGGCCATCGGAGCTGCTCGCAGCGCTTGGGGTTGACCTAACCTACCCCAAGCACTGCGAGCAGTTCCGGCTAAAAAACAACCAAGCGACGTGTGCGATGACGCTACTTTACTAATTATGAACACCCATTAAAAGCCGTTCTGACGGTCGGACACGACTGCGTTCGCACAACAACTCCCCCGTTCACAAGCACCTTCCCCTGTTACCACCCACAAACGGCACTATCTGTCACTCAAAGTAGCGACCTGAAAGTGGCTTGCGAGCTAGCAAAATCAGATCGCAACGAATGACTTGCGCACGCGAACTGCGAATTATACGCATGCGCAGATGTGAGATTATTGCTCCCAGCGAGCGAGCGTGCCCTAGCGAGAGACTCTAAATGAGGTCCAAAGATTTTGGGACATTGCTAACAAAAAACTTGTTAAATCCCGAGATGTCATATTTCATGAATCAAAATGCGAAGTGCCTGAGAAATATGTAATGCTTGAACTACCTGTGATTACAAATACTTCTAACCAAGAGACTAAGGGCTCTATTTACTACAATCCGCATATTGAATGCGGATTGTAGTGTGATATTACAGAGTGAATTCGCATTGCGAATTCAGGCAATATCACAGGAATTTACTATAAATCCCTTGCAGGGACAGAGCTTGCGATAAAGCTCTGTCCCTGTGGATCCCATCCGTACTCTAGTCGCGGTATTTTTGGAAAAAATACCGCGACTAAGAGCCCGCGCATGCGCCGACTCACCGTCGCTGTTACTCCCCACGATGCTAAGCCCCGCCCCCCGCGATTGCGGACCCCCAGGTGGCGTTATTATCACAGGGCTTCCCCCGGTATTTTTTTACAATTTATTTTTAGTAACTCTGGTCGGATCACATTTCCCATTACAGTTATGGGAAATGCGATCTGCTTTACTAAAAATAAGTGATACTTAGGGGTTGGAGTAGAATTTTACTAATTCTACTCCAATTGCCCTGTAATAACTATAGGTGGAACTAAAATAATGTGAAAAGGGTGTGAAAACACCCTTTTTCACTTTATTTTAGTAAAAATAATGTTAATAAATAGAGCCCTTAACCTTGAAAGACAACAGCAAACAAGGATTTCAACAAGACACAACAAAGGGAAACCCCCAAAGAGGTATAGGGCCTGATTCAGCAAGGATCACAACTGCTAATACACACGCAATCGGCCGATTGTTGCGTACTGTGCATTCGTATGCATCGCAGTGTGGGTGCGCATATACTCAACTGCGATTGAAACTGTGATCGCAGTGGCTACGCAGACCCATCGCAGAGTGATTGACAGGAAGTGCAGTTTGTGGGTGGTGACGGGGGGGGGCATACTTGCCTACCTTTGTTTTTCTCTCCCCGGGAGAAGCCCGGGGAGAAGCAGGAGGGTGGGGTTGGGGCCTGATGATTTGCACAATAAGCCCCGTCCCCTCACGGTAAATTGCCACGACTGGCTATAATTTAAATAGGGGACGGGGGCAAAACAACGCGATTCATAAAGAATCATGTCATTAAGCCCCGCCCCCTTACACGGAGATCGTGGAAATTCTCCCCATTCTGCCCACTTCGCTAGGAAGAAATGAGGGAGAAATGCCTACTCTATGGGGGGTACGGGGGAGGGTTATCCAAAAAATCGTGAGCCTCCCGCGACTTCCGGGAGAGTAGGCATGTATGACCGTGGTGGTCGGCGAAATGCAGGCGTACCAGTGCGTTTGAACGCCGTTGCAGGGGCGTGCATAAATTATCCACTGCGATGGCGTACGCAGCCTGAGGCCTCATAGCATGAGACAAGGGCCCTCATTCAGAGCCGTACGCTCTGAGCAAAGCGCACGCTCTGAATGAGGACCGTCCTCCATAACTATGGAGCGTCCTCCTGGACGCTCGTATAGCTGTGGGTCACCACCCACAGCCTATACGAGCGTGCAGTTTGATGGCCGCGATGGTCTTGACCATCGCGACCATCGAAACTGCGAGCCGGAACCTGCGGTTGAGGTTTTCAACCGCAAGGCCCGGAGTGATTTTGGCTCTATCAGAGCCAAAATCACTCCCACTGACATCACTAGTGATGTCAGTGGGCCGGCTTCTGACGGTAGGCGTTCCCTTAGGAACGCCCCCGTCAGGGAGGCACGCCCACCAAAGGGGGCGTGCTGTCAATCAACATCGACAGCACGCCCCCTTTGATCAGACACAACGAGCGAAGGACTTTCCTTCGCTCGTCGCGTCTGGTGCATGCGCACGACGGAGCTCCCTCCGTCGTGCGCATGCTCAGTGCAGAACATCGACCCACTTGCAAGCGGACAGCCCTGAATCAGGGCCAAGGTTAGCAATTCCTGAGTAAGGTCAGAGCTTGTGCAAGTGTACGTGAGTCTGCGATGGTACTTGATGTTGCCAATGGTTTCGCAGTCTTACTAAACATTATGGATGTGTGTAAGGTGAGGTGGGCGTCCCTTTGTATTGCTGCGACGGCATAGCGATCGCAATGGATTAGCATACTATCGCAGTGGAACTGCGTGCGTAATCACTATTGCATTCGCAGTTGCGATCGGTACTGAATCAGGCCCATAGTCAGGTACAGTATGTGCCAATATTGCATTCTCAGAGCCGCAAAGTTTACAAGAAGCAAATTTGAGTAATAAATGGTCTGAATGGAAGTCTGCTGTAATAAAGAAATGGAAACTTTAAATAAAAATGGGACTTGTGGGTATATTTACTAAAGCTTCTAAAACAGACAAGTGGTGATGTTGCCCATAGCAACCAATCAGATTCTGTGTATCATTTTCTAGAATGCAACTATGAAATAATAGCTAGAATCTGATTGGTTGCTAAGGGCAACATCACCACTTGTCTGTGTTAAAAGCTTTAGTAAATCTACCGACTCTTGTGAACAGATCGCCCCACCGGAAAACAATTAAAAAACAAATGGATTTTCGGTAGAAAGCTAAATACAGACGGATCAATTGCCCAGTACAAGACTTGCCTTGTTGCAAAGGGATTTACTCAAAGGTCTGGAATTGACTATGGTGAAGTGTTCTGTCCTGTCACAAGGTACAGTACCCTACATTTGATAATTGCTATATCTGCACTATATGACTTGCTATTATATCAATTAGATTTTGATTCGGCATATCTTAATGGAGAACCCGCTGAATAAGACAACAGACATTCTTATACTGACTACCTAGTTGAATTAACAGGCGCAGCGATAAGCTGGTAAAGTAAGAAACAACCAACAGTTGCTTTATCTTCAACAGAAGCAGGATATATGGCTTTGACTGAAGCAGCAAAAGAGGCACTTTGGATTTAATGTACTTTAACTGAACTAAAAATTTTAAACCCTAAAGAAACTCTCAACATTGTATGTGACGATAAAGGTGCTAAAGACTTGTCTGCTAGTACAAAGCAACATGGCAGATCAAAGCACATTGCTATCAAACATCATTTCATTAGAGAACTTATCTAGAATGAGTTAATTACAGTGAAGTATATCATCATGAGTGAGCAAAATATTGCCAATATACTCACTAAAGAACTGAGTGCATTTCGGGAAAAATGTGGACTGAAATGTGATGATTAATTATGTATGTTGTTATTATTGCTTGACGCGTTTATTATTTTTTATTATAGAAAGTTTTGAGAAAGTTTGAGATGCCACTTCTTATTTCGGTAATGGGTACATTTATTTAAGTACAGACTTACAAAAGTGGAGATGCTGCCTATAGCAATCAGATTCTAGTTATTATTTTCTAGAATGTACCATATAAATGATAGCCAGTATCTGCTTGGTTGCTAGCGGCAACAACTTCTACTAGCAAGCCTGCACATTAGTAAATGTATCCCCTTGGAAGTAAATTTGTAACGTTCATAACTGAAAACAGTTAAGCCTTGCACAAACTAATACAGTATTTCATGCAAAACTTACATTTGTCTTAATGGAAACTGCAAATGTATGTATTATCAAATGTATACATGAATGTATACATATGTGCTTTACTTTTGTTTGAACATGTGTTAAAAAAATACATCCCTCCATAATATTTCACATATGAGGCATTTGAGAGCTCAGCCAAGATGGTCACTTAGTTTTCGCATGCGCTCTTTACTGTGTTTTAGCGCTACGGTGGTACAAACCTGTGTAGCACTTAGATTTGTGGGAGATCCTAAAAATTCTGCTGCCAGTGCCTACATACATGACCGGCTGGTCTGCTATATGCTCCATTCCGTCTCTGCTAACCATATCTGTATCTATGAGTACGGCTGTACCAATTACTGTGCACCATAGTGGTCTACCTTCTTGCATCACTTTGAGAGACTCCCTATTCAATGTGGAGTCTCTGGTTGCCCCAGATTGTAAATCAACCCCCCCCCCCCACCCACCCCGGATTCTTCACTGCTTAACTCAGCCTGTCGGGGGACCACCAAGGAGTTACTGAGAAAGGACAGTAATTTGCTGCAGTCACTATGACTGGTGTCATTGCCCAGGAGCCACTTGTCAGCAGGAGAGACAGCAGAATACAGGTGCATATTATGACCACAATGTCTTCTTATCTGCTGCTGCTAGTAGTGTGAGCTGTAACTAAGGGTAAGAATTGTTACTAGTAATATTCAGTTAAAATACAGGGGGAGATATAACTCCCAATGTGAGTGAACAGAGCAGTTCTCCCTCTGTGAACACACAAAAAGACAATACAACAAAAAGTTTTAAATTCCATTTTTACCAAGAGGTGATCATTAAAGTAAGTTTGCAATTTCTTATCTAATGTGGTAAACCACCGGTATTTAGGCAAAATATAGGTTCAATAGTATTCGAACAATATATATCTGAAATAGAATATAAAAATTATAGCTACCTCCATAAGTGCGATCTAAAGTTAAGTATATTTTATGTAGTTATTTCATACAGCGATTTGTGGTGACTATAAGCAGCCTGTTTAAATTAATACTATCATGATCCCAAACACAATTCATCAGAGCAGCTCATAAACCTGATAAGTATAATGTAGTATTGCTGATATGAATCCATTCCTCGAACTGGAGTAAGTGGTGTTTAATTAGAGTATCTTGTGTCTGTAGTGATGATTTGGAGGTTACTATAAACTTAAGGTACAGAAAACAGCATAATAAATATAGGTAGGGCATACACGTTGCTGGCAGTCCAGTGTTCCCAATGAAATAACATCTAAGACACCAAAAAAACATACTTAGCAACATCCTCCCAGTCGACCCGGCAAGAAATATCTGCTTAGGCATAAATTCATACAAGGTCAAATAGCGTTTGGAATTTATTGCACAGACATCACATTTATCATGTATATTGTGCTGAGTGAGAAGAAAAGAAATATCATCAAATAGTTGTAAACAAGAAAATGAGTATTGCAGGCAGCAATGTTAGTATCAATACTTACAAAATTTCCCCAAATATATTGTTACTTTACTAATATTATATAGAAATATCTTGCAACAAGCATTTAAGTATAGATACACCCATAAATTGAGCTAGACAAGCCCTTAGGGAGGAGCATGACACGTCCCCTTACCTGCGCGCTGCTGTTCGCGCACCCCATTCTACTACCAACTATAATCTCCATTAAATTTGTTTTCAAAAGTAGGCAAGTTTGATGTGCGCTACAAATAAAACAAAACTCCTGGTTAAGTCTATCGTGCTGGTGAGCTCCAATAGTTCTTTCTGCTGGTGTCAACTACAAACCTTCTATCGGATGGAGTGTGTCATGTGTGTGAATCACTTAACAACTAACTTAATAATAAATAATGACACAGACTTAGATTTGGTAGAAAAAGTGTTAGTTATTTATTAAATGAAATATATACTTAAGTGAAGTATGTTGGCAAAGAAAGGACAGCCAGAAATCAGCCAATCTACAATGCCCAATCACAACCAACAACAAGCATTGCAAGTGTGGATACTACACAAAGTGCACAAACACAACTATAAAACCCCTATAGCGACCGAAGGTATCCACTCGCACCGCAACTACACAATGGCACCCATACTGGTGACCTGCCTTTCTTTCTTGCCACAGCAAGGTTATGACCACAGAACCGCCGCATCGCCACCTTACAAAGCTAACTAACTAAACAGACAGAGCAACAACCCTAAACAGATCCTCAATAAACAAAAACATTCCTTCTTCTGTTAAATTAACCCCATCAGACTTATACATTAATGGAAATTAAACTGACTCCCCAAATGCGGGGCCACACCCCCATCATTGACCGACACATATTTCGCTATCGCCGAAATCACTTTCTTACAAGCTTCATCTATAGCAGGAAAATCTGTCACCCCACGCTATACCTGCCTAGGCACAATGAAGGACCATATGATTTCACATGAGGGCCAAGCCCATAACACCCACAAAAATACCATCCATGATAGAGAACAGCAACTGTAGGGCCGACCTCTTCCCCAGGTCATTGCCAAGCAAATGGACAACCAAAACCTGTGGCACGCCAAAGCACCTTGCATACTCTAACAATTTAGCTCTAAAGGTATTCCATTGCATACCCCTAAAGAAAATACACCATACCCTATCAGACCCCAGAAAAAACGGTGCTCCATCCAAAGACAGAATGGCTTGAAGCCCCAAAAAAATATAATTGGCCCACAACCCAAATTTGTTTTTTTGAAAACAAGATAATTTTATTGGGAATAACCAATAGGATTCCAAAAATACAAAACAGTATACAAAGCATGTATAATAAGCATCATAACAAAAATAAATCGTACATATTGACAAAAAAAATAGGCAATAATAATACAAGTACGTTTCAAGAAAAAGCCATCATGAAGGCGTAATACAATTACACAAATCAACACAGAAAAAAGATCAAAATAAGTAATCCAAAGGTCACCCCAGGGATTTTATAATAATTAAGCTAAAAAAAACATTAAGAAAAACTATAACAAGAAAAATTAAGAAAAAATACATCAGCTAAGAATTGAGAGGAGGGGAGGGAAAGAGGGGGAGATGGGGACGGGATAGGGAAATCAACGGAGCTCAGGAGTAGAGAGAGGTTCAGATTGGAACCATGGAGACCAAATTAACAATCATGTTATTTTGTAAACTAGTGATATATTCCATGGAAGCCATGTAGTTCATTTTTTCCACAAGGACAGCCTCTGAGGGTGGACAGTGGCCTTTCCAATGTTTAGCTATGGGGTTTTTTAGCAGCATTACAAGTATGAATTATCAATTTCTCTTGGGTTTTGGAAATCCTAGTGAGTGGGGCACTCAGAAAGGCTGTCACAGGTTCCAAGGGGAAACCAGTGCCAAGGGCCTGATTAATCAGTTGGTGAACATGGTTCCAAAAACAGCGAACAGGTCCACCATACGTGGAAGAAAGTGCCGTCCTCTCCACAAAGTTTCCAACACATTTTAGTTGTGGCAGGACAAATAGCATGGAGCTTAGTGGCAACTAAATGCCATCATGTATAAACTTTATAGCAGGACAGGTTTCACGAATTGCTGCGCTCCACAACCCAAATTTGAATGAACTCAAAACACATATCAACTAGGGGTGTGCACCGGCCACTTTTCGTGTTTTGTGTTTTGGTTTTGGATCTGGATCTTTCTTCGTGTTTTGGATCTGGATTGGTTTTGCCAAAACCACCCTTCCGTGTTTTGGGTTCTGGGTTTTGTGTTTTGGATCTGTATTTTTTTTTTAAAAAGCATAAAAACAGCTAAAATCACAGAATTTGTTGGTTTCTCTGCTCCTATGCTATTATTAACCTCAATAACCTTAATTTCCACTCATTTCCAGTCTATTCTGAACACCTCACACCTCACAATAGTGTTTTCATGTCCAAAAGGTTGCACCGAGGTAGCTGGATGACTATGCTAAGCGACACGAGTGGGCGGCACAAACACGTGACCCATCTAGGAGTGACACTGCAGTGGCAGACAGGATGGCAGTTAGAAAAACTAGGCCCCAAACTGTACATAATGCAAAGAAAAAAAAGAAGTGCAAGATGGAATTGTCCTTGGGCCCTCCCACCCACCCTTATGTTGTATAAACAGGACATGCACACTTTAACAAATCAATCATTTCAGCGCCAGGGTCTGCCACACAACTGTGGCTGAAATGATTGGTTCGTTTGGGCCCCCACAAAACAAGCTGGCAATTAATGTGTCCCTGCACAAACTGGCTCTACGGAGGCAAGATGTCATCCTCATCCTCCTCATCCACCGATTCCTCACCCTCTTCAGTGTGTACATCCTCATCCTCACAAAGTATTAACTCGTCCCCACTTGAATCCACCACCACAGGTCCCTCTGTACCTTCTGGAGGCTGGTCTCCCTGGAAGAGCTGATAATTCATTTTGATGAACATCATCTTCTCCACATTCTGTGGAAGCAACCTCCTACGCCTTTCGCTGACAAGGTTCCCGGCTGCACTAAACACTCTTTCGGAGTACACACTGGAGGGGGGGCAACTCAGGTAAAATAGAGCCAGCTTGTACAGGGGCCTCCAAATTGCCTCTTTTTCCTGCCAGTACAGGTATGGACTGTCTGACATGCCTACTTGGATGCTGTCACCGATGTAATCCTCCACCAATCTGTCAATGGTGACAGTATCATATGCAGTGACAGTAGACATGTCAGAAATTGTTGCCAGGTCCTTCAGTCCGGACCAGATGTCCAAACTTGGTCCTGCCTGCCCTGCATCACCGCCAGCGGGTTGCTTAGGATACCTAAGTTTTTTCCTGGCAGCCCCAGTTGCGGGAGAAAATGAAGAAGGAGCCATTGACGTGTCACGTTCCGCTTCAGCTGACAGTGTGTTCACCAGCAGGTCTTTGCACCTCTGCAGGCTTGTGTCGGCCAGAAAGAGAGACACCACATAGGCTTTAAACCTAGGATCAAGCACGGTGGCCAAAATGTAGTGGTCTGATTTCAACAGATTGACCACCCTGGAATCCTGGCAAAGCGAATGAAGGGCTTCATCCACAAGTCCCACATGCCGAGCGGAATCGCTCCGTCTTAGCTCCTCCTTCACTTTCTCCAGCTGCTTCTGCAAAAGCCTGATGAGGGGAATGACCTGACTCAAGCTGGCTGTGTCTGAACTGACTTCACGTGTGGCAAGTTCGAAGGGCTGGAGAACCTTGCACAACACGGAAATCATTCTCCACTGCGCTTGAGTCAGGTGCATACCCCCTCCTTTGCCTATGTCATAGGTGGATGTATAGGCTTGTATGGCCTTTTGCTGCTCCTCCATCCTCTGAAGCATATAGAGGGTTGAGTTCCACCGCGTCACAACCTCTTGCTTCAGGTGATGGCGGGGCAGGTTCAAGAGTGTTTGCTGGCGCTCCAGTCTTCGGCATGCAGTCGCTGAATGGCGAAAGTGGCCAGAAATTTTTCGGGCCACCCAAAGCGTCTCCTGCACACCCCTGTCGCTTTTCAGAAAATTCTGCACCACCAAGTTTATTGTGTGAGCAAAACATGGGACGTGCTGGAATTTGCCCAGATGTAATGCCCGCACAATATTGGTGGCGTTGTCAGATATCACAAATCCCCAGGAGAGTCTAAGTGGGGTAAGCCACTGGGCGATGATTTCCCTCAGTTTCTCTAAGAGGTTGTCGGCGGTGTGCCTCTTACTGAAACCGGTGATACACAGCGTAGCCTGCCTTGTAACGAGCTGGCGTTTCTGAGATGCTGCTACTGGTGACGCTGCTGCTGTTGCTGCGTAAGGTGATACATCTACCCAGTGGGCTGTCACAGTCATATAGTCCTTAGTCTGCCCTGTTCCACTTGTCCACATGTCCGTGGTTAAGTGGACATTGTGTACAACGGCATTTTTCAGGACACTGAGGACACTTTTTCTGACGTTTCTGTACAGTCTCGGTATCGCCTGCCTAGTGAAGTGGAATCTAGACGGGATTTGGAACCGGGGACACACTACCTCCATCAATTGTCTAAATCCCACTGCACTAATGGCGGATACCGGACGCACGTCTAACACCAACATAGCAGTCAAGGCCTCAGTTATACGTTTTGCTTCAGGATGACTGCTGTCGTACTTCATCCTCCTCGCTAAGGACTGTTGGAGGGTCAATTGTTTAGTAAAAGTAGTGGTGTTCCTACTTCCTCTCTGGGATGATGAACGACTCCCAGCAGCAGCAACAGCAGCAGCGGCAGCAGTAGGCGTAGCAATGCAGGATCCTCCAGAGGAATCCCGGATAGGAGAGTCAGTCATGCCAGTGACATGGCCTGCAGGACTACTTCCGATCCTGACTAAGGAGGAAATTGACGAGGAGGGAGTTGACGGTGTGGTTTGCAGGCGCTTGGATACAACAGGACAACGGGATTTAGGTGTCCCTGGACTGCTTACGGTCTTAGCCAAAGTTTCTGAACTTGACAGTAACTTTTTATGAACGCGCTGCAGGTGCCGTATAAGGGAGGATGTTCCTAGGTGGTTGACGTCCCTACCCCTACTTATTTCACCTTTACATATGGTACATATGGCAAGACAGTTGTTGTCCGGATTTGGATAGAAATATTGCCAGACCAAAGAGGTGGAATGTTTGGTCTTCTGCCCAGGCATGACCGTGATGGGCTTTTTCATCCCACGGACAACAACTGTCTCCCCCGGAGCCTGATTTAAACAAACCACATCACCATCAGAATCCTCCTCGCCAACTTCCTCCTCAGCGCCAGCTACACCAGTATCCTCATCCTGTTGTACTTCAACAGTGACATCTTCAATTTGCATATCAGCAAGTGGACTGTGGGTGCTCCTTTCAGCACTTGCAGGGGGCGTGCAAATGGTGGAAAGAGCCACCTCTTCCCGTCCAGTGCTGGGAAGGTCAGGCATCGCAACCACCACCACACTTGGACTCTCCTTGGGGATTTGTGATATCTTCTTAGAAAGCACAGTTCTTCGCTGTGCTTTTGCCAGCTTAACTCTTTTGATTTTTTTAGTGGGAGGAGGGCTTCCATCGTCATGTGAAGCTGAACCACTAGTCATGAACATACTAGGGATCGACCTTAGCCGTTCCTTGCCACTCCGTGTCGTAAATGGCATATTGGCAAGTTTACGTTTCTCTTCAGCTGATTTAAATGTCTTTTTCAAGGTCATTTTCCTGAACTTTGCCATTTGGGATTGTATGTGCCCTCTACTATGACATTGGGCATCGGCCTTGGCAGACGACGTTGATGGCATGTTATCGTCTATGTCATGACTAGTGGCAGCAGCTTCAGCACTAGGAGGAAGTGGTTCTTGATCTTTCTCTATTTTATTTTTATCGGAGAAAGTTTGGTCCTCCATTTATGTTATATCGATTTGATATATACGTGCGGCTAAACACAGAAAATAATTTTTTTTTTGGTTTGGACTGGAGTGTACTTTGGGGGTTACAGCACCCTTTAACGGTCAAGCCAGCCGGCCCTTATGACACAGGCGCACTCTTGGCCCTACTTTGTTGATGCACGTGCGGCTACTGCGCACACAATTCACAAACACAGAAAATAATTTTTTTTTTGGTTTGGACTGGAGTGTACTTTGGGGGTTACAGCACCCTTTAATTGTCAAGCCAGCCGGCCCTTTACTTATGACACAGGCGCACGCTTGGCACTACTTTGTTGATGCACGTGCGGCTACTGCGCACACAATTCACAAACACAGAAAATAATTTTTTTTTTGGTTTGGACTGGAGTGTACTTTCGGGGGTTACAGCACCCTTAACGGTCAAGCCAGCCGGCCCTTTACTTATGACACAGGCGCACGCTTGGCACTACTTTGTTGATGCACGTGCGGCTACTGCGCACACAATTCACAAACACAGAAAATAATTTTTTTTTTGGTTTGGACTGGAGTGTACTTTGGGGGTTACAGCACCCTTTAATTGTCAAGCCAGCCGGCCCTTTACTTATGACACAGGCGCACGCTTGGCACTACTTTGTTGATGCACGTGCGGCTACTGCGCACACAATTCACAAACACAGAAAATAATTTTTTTTTTGGTTTGGACTGGAGTGTACTCTCGGGGGTTACAGCACCCTTAACGGTCAAGCCAGCCGGCCCTTTACTTATGACACAGGCGCACGCTTGGCACTACTTTGTTGATGCACGTGCGGCTACTGCGCACACAATTCACAAACACAGAAAATAATTTTTTTTTGGTTTGGACTGGAGTGTACTTTCGGGGGTTACAGCACCCTTTAACGGTCAAGCCAGCCGGCCCTTTACTTATGACACAGGCGCACGCTTGGCACTACTTTGTTGATGCACGTGCGGCTACTGCGCACACAATTCACAAACACAGAAAATAATTTTTTTTTTGGTTTGGACTGGAGTGTACTTTCGGGGGTTACAGCACCCTTAACGGTCAAGCCAGCCGGCCCTTTACTTATGACACAGGCGCACGCTTGGCACTACTTTGTTGATGCACGTGCGGCTACTGCGCACACAATTCACAAACACAGAAAATAATTTTTTTTTTGGTTTGGACTGGAGTGTACTTTCGGGGGTTACAGCACCCTTAACGGTCAAGCCAGCCGGCCCTTTACTTATGACACAGGTGCACGCTTGGCACTACTTTGTTGATGCACGTGCGGCTACTGCGCACACAATTCACAAACACAGAAAATAATTTTTTTTTTGGTTTGGACTGGAGTGTACTTTCGGGGGTTACAGCACCCTTAACGGTCAAGCCAGCCGGCCCTTTACTTATGACACAGGCGCACGCTTGGCACTACTTTGTTGATGCACGTGCGGCTACTGCGCACACAATTCACAAACACAGAAAATAATTTTTTTTTTGGTTTGGACTGGAGTGTACTTTCGGGGGTTACAGCACCCTTAACGGTCAAGCCAGCCGGCCCTTTACTTATGACACAGGCGCACGCTTGGCACTACTTTGTTGATGCACGTGCGGCTACTGCGCACACAATTCACAAACACAGAAAATAATTTTTTTTTTGGTTTGGACTGGAGTGTACTCTCGGGGGTTACAGCACCCTTAACGGTCAAGCCAGCCGGCCCTTTACTTATGACACAGGCGCACGCTTGGCACTACTTTGTTGATGCACGTGCGGCTACTGCGCACACAATTCACAAACACAGAAAATATATTATTTTTTTAGCACTTGGGGGGAGCACCCCTGATGGACAGAGCACCCCCTGGACAACACTACAGCACTCCTTTAGGACTGGGACACTGCACAGGACTTTGGAGTGGACACAGCCCCTATGGAGAACTGACTGCACAACACAGTCCAGCCAGCCCCTATGGACTTTGAAGTAGTGGACACAGCCCCTATTAACAACAGCAGCACAGCACAACACAGCCAGCCCCTATGGACTTTGAAGTAGTGGACAACAGCAGCACTACACTACACTACACTACACTACACAGCCCTAACTCCCACCCTCCCTCTTCACTGTCCACAGCCGAGTGAGAAAATGGCGCCGACGCGGGTACCTTATATAGGATCCAAAACCCGCGAGACTCGGAAGGCGGGATGATGACGTTTTGCCTCGATTTCAGATCCGAGTCAGGCGGGAAAAGTCGAGCCTGACTCGGATCGGACTCGGATCGGGGGGGCTCGGGGGGGTTCGGATTTCAGAAATCCGAACCCGCTCACCCCTAATATCAACACCATCAAGTTTGTGTTTGTAGCCGTAATAACTGCCTGTATCTGCTGCCGCTGCTGCTGGGGTTAATATGCTCTCAGTACTAAGAGGACTTGTTGACTTAGTTATCTGCTTTCCAGAGCTTTGTTTGTACTTTCAGCATTTCTCAGACCACAAATAAATCAAGGAGCAGAGAGCAGTGGCTAAAAGTCTGAGCAATATATCTCCTCACATGGGTACACTGGGAACTAAGTGCTAACACAACAGCTTCAGTGTTAGCAGCGTAAGAAAGTGTAACGCTATATTCCTGGAAAATCCAGAATTATCACATTTCACAACTCATACTTACCTACTCTCCAGCAAGTATGTCCCATCTTCCTCATGATCCCGCTGACTATAAATAGAACCTATGTGATAATAAGGAACGTGTGCGCTGTGGATCACTGGGCCTGGGACTGCGTGTGCTTTCCCAGTCAAGAACTTTGGGCCTGATTTACAGTTAGGATAGGAACACATCTAGATGCAGGATAGAAATGTGCAATTGGACAAACCGGGTTGCTATGTTAGGAGGGAATACATAAGAATTACCTAAGTAAGTCCGGCGGTTAAAATCCCGACAGTGGCAGGCCGACACGGCTGAAAATTCTGATCGTCCCCAGGTAAGTATGAACTAACCTAACCCCCCTAAACCTAACCCTCCTTAGAGGTGCTTAACCCCTAACCTTTCTCCCAGTGCCTAACCCTAATCCCCCATCTAAGTGCCTAAACCTAACCCCCCCTTCCCCGTCGCCTAAACCTAAGTCCCCCGAGGGGGTGCCTAACCCTAAGTCCCCCCCGGAGGTGCCTAACGCTAACCCTCCCTCCCCCTACCCTAACCCTAAGTCTCCCCCGGGAGCCCTATACCTAACCCCCCCCCCCCGCGCGGCTGTCCACAGCGGCGCCCGGCATCACTTCGATCGGGATGCTGGGCGCTGGTCTCCCGGCGTCTGTAAAATGACCGGCGTCTACATCTAGACGCCGGTCATTTCACCCTCACCGGGATGTGACAGTCGGGAAGCCGGCTGTCGGTATAATGTAAGACGGCTTCCCGATTGCATACCGTTAGGAGTATAAATAGTCCAGCTATGGACACTCATAATTCCCCCCCCCCCCCACCTAAACACAACATGTTTTGCCAAGGTGCAGACTTGAACCTTCAAGTTCTAGCAGAATTGTCTACTAACTTTAAATGAGGCTCTTTATATTTAACCATTATGAAGATTAAAGTTTATACGGCTTAGACCTCTTATCTCAGAAGTGAAAAATAGTACCTCAAGGCCGTTGTCTAGTGTGTACTGACCTCGCAAGCGTTGGGACTCGGCGGGGTTGCCGGCACTGGCAAGTGCGTATACACTTTTCGCCCGACGGCGGGGGCCATGCTGCATTTGGCAGCATGGCCCTCACTAACGATGTTGCCTGTTGGCTTGGAAGTTGCTGATGATGCGCGGGAGAGTGCTTTGTCAGCGACATAGAGGGTACACACTAGACTATGTTCCTGAAATGTCGCCCGATCCGGTCAGATTGGACGACATATCGTCTAGTTTTTCAGAGGTCCATTGTTAAAAATTAAGTTACATTGGAAAACCCTGATCCCTCCCCAAGAATCCCTACTGTTAACCCGGAAAGTGGTCAACCATTGTCCATGAAGATTTGGCCATTGATGGTCATGTCCATTATGAACTGGCGGACATCAGCACAATGTTCGACTGCTGGAGCCTCTCCCCCATTCCTTACACCTCTAAGGTTTGAGTGAGGAAACGTGAGCGAAGATATTGATAGCGGCATAACCTTCGTCCATGGCACTTTGCGCGCATTGCGCTGAATTTCCCCTTATAAGCCTAAATTGCAAAACATAAAATCCAGCGCACTCCGCTTCTCTTTTTGTGCAGCCACTGGCCCAAGGTGAGGCCTCGTCCCATGAACCGAACTGCAGAAGTTTTACTCATCATCCCTAACAGTAAATTTACAGATAGTTGGAAAACATGACTAAAGTACATGTCAGATAACATAGAACATCACAGTGTATGGCTTGCTGTAGGCATATGGTGAAAGTGACTCTACGTATAGGAGACATGCTGGGATCTCCTTTATAATCGCCCACACTGTGTAAAATCTTCCATTGGGGTTTTAAGGGTGAGAACTATTTATCACAGTAGAACACGGGTCTCACTCTAATTATAGTGTTATGTCCATATCTTTTATCAATACCGCAAAATGGAGGCTGTAAATCTGAGGGAGAGGATTTCACTGGCCATGTAAAAATATAGACTCGTCATGAAGAGCGGGTAATAATGAACAAATCCCAATTGCATTTTTCTAATACCTATCAGCAGCTCCTCTCCATCAGTTTTATGACCTGCTGTCATATGCACAGCTCTCCCCTTAATGTACACTATCTCCTTGTACTATATGATTTAACATAAAACTTTCCAATAAAACCATGAACAGCGGCTGCCTTTGTCTCCTCGTTTCCTGGAAGTCACCGACCACAATCACTGGCGCTTGCTGCCATCTACTGAATTAACTGCAGATTAATTAGACAAATTAGTTACACAACATTTCCCCATCTACTCCTTGTGGAGGAGACTAGGCAGTCAGCACTTCCTACAGCCACGGGAGCTTACACTTAATAACAGAATTAGTCAAATGAATTAACCAAACTCAATTGTATATTTTTTTTTATCTCTATGTCTGTGACTAAAAGGAGTTTTTAAAAGATAGAGGAGCTCATTCAGAGTCGGTCGTGAGCGCTGAGCGCTCACAACCGACTCGATGTTGCCCCACGGCGCATGCGCACAACGGAGCCGACTCAGTCGTGCGCATGCGCGAGACTCGGCTAACGACGGGCGCTCCGTCGTTAGGGGTCTCGTAGCAGAGGGGGCGAGCTGTCGATGTTCAATGACAGCTCGCCCCGTTTGCTGAGCGGGCCAGGGGCGTGCCCGGCCAAACGGAGGCGTCCAGTCGGAGCGCTTACCGTTTTGGGGGCGGCCCCACTGACATCATTGCTGATGTCAGTGGGGAACTTCCTGCTCGAACCGAGCAGGAAGGTCCCTGGGGCTTACGAGTGCCCAGACCCTACCCTAGGGTCTGGTCGTAAGCCCCGATGGTCGCGATGGTCTTGACCATCGCGATCATCACCCATGTCAGTCGTTAGAGCTGTGGGTGTTAACCCACAGCTTGACGATCGACAAGGAGGCGGCCGTTCAGGATGCAAGCGGCCGCCCTGATTCAGAGCGACCGCTTGCATCTAACGGCCGCCTCTGAATGAGGCCCAGAGTTTGTAATGTCATTGTATTAAGCCTTCTGTAGTAAGCCTTATTGTGATCCAGATTTTTTACATTGTTTTTATTTTTTGCTTCAGGAGGATAATGAATGCCAACCTTTCACAAAATGGATAAAAGCGTTATATCGTTTGATGTTCAGGAACCCTTTCAATGTAGATAAATTAACCAATAATGCCGTAATGGCCTACACCATTCTCACTGCGATAGTATGCTAATCCATTGCGAACGCTATGCCATCGCAGCACAACATAAGGACACCCACTTACACAATCCTTAGAAAGACTGTGAAACCATCGGTAACATCGAGTACCGTCGCAGCCTCACGCACACTTGCACAAGCTCTGACCTTACTCAGGAATTGCTAACTTCATCGCACGCTATGAGTCCTCAAGCTGCGTAAGGCATCGCAGTGGATAATTTGTGCACGCCCATGCAATGGCATTCAAACGCACTGGCACACCTGCATTTCGCTGACCACTCCCCGTCACCATCTCCAAACCCATAATTCTCTTGTTGCTAATTGCACCATCACTGCACATTCTTCATCTCATTATAAGCAGGTAAGTGCCCCTGTGGGAGAATGTCCTGCACTCTCAGTAGTCCAGGAGATCTCCCACTAATTAGGTTGTCTGAGAGAGCAGCCGCTGTGCCTTTCAATTAATCATTAGCTGCTTCTAATTTGTGGTCTGGACCAAACTTCTCAACAGTGTCCGTTTTGGTGGGACCAGAATGGTGAGTGACTGTGACATATTATGGGCGTGGCATTTGTGGTTTTAGGCAAGGCTGGGCATATATTTTTGGATGTACTGACACATTGTACAGTATGAGGGGATTGTGTGCTTTTAAAAATGTCTGAGAATTGTGGTTGAGCCATACTTGCCGACATCTTTGTTGACTATTCCAGGAGATTCTAGAGGGGATATCCAGATGCCATGAATTGCATCATTGTGGAACCGCCCACCACTGCACAATTGTCGCAATTTGTGCATTAAGCAGCTGTAACTGGGACCACAGTGATGCAATTCACTGCGTCATCAAGCCCCTGGCCTGCCTAGATCACTGGGAAGTGGGTGGGATTTTTGGGAGCTGATTTACATTCCCTGGAGCCTGGAAGAGCTCTCTGAAACTTGTAAGTCTCCCAAACGTCCCAGGAGAGTACGCAAGTATGGGTTGAACCAGCTTGTGGCTTATCGATGTGATAGGATTCAGTGATATCATTGAACTTCTAGATTTGTGATGCTAGACCAGTGTTGGCTAACCTTGACACTCCAGCTGTTGTGGAACTATATATCCCAGCATGCCCTGCCACAGTTTTAGCATGCCCTAATAGCAAAACTGTAGCAGTGCATGCTGGGTTATGTAGTTCCATAACAGCTGGAGTGTCAAGGTTAGCCAACACTGTGCTAGACATATTGATGCCCACATGAAGAATATATTGAGTACAAGGTGGGTAACATGAAATGTATTAACTTCATTGCGGGTGGCTTAAGCAATATAGGACATGGGCACAGGGATGGATTTAGGGACTCATAGGCCTGGAGAAGTAAACGTTCAAGGGCTTATACCGAGGAAGGTAGGAGCTATAACCAGTGCTGTGTGGGTGTGACCAGACCCATGTGGACATGAACACTCCTTACACTATCAGCCCCACTGTCTCCTTAAACACATAAAACTACAAAAATTGCAGAGTTGTGTGAGAAAACTAGAAAACTATTTGAATACTTATGATTTCTGACTGAATGTGCGGCCAGGTAGGCAGCTGGTCACCATCCTGTTACCATGTAGATAGGCCAATTTTTTTACGTGGAGGCCTGGAGCTGTAGCTCCATCCGCCCCATTGTTAAACTGGCCCTGAATAGGCAACAGGTCCAACAAAGAGGGCAAACCTAACTATTATCATATAAAATATGATGCATCTTTTATCATACTGTAATATAAAGCTGATTTTTTATAATATACTGTATAACCTTGTAATCATTTGACAAATTATGCTAATGTAGGATGTCATGACAATAAAGCCCTTATACCACTAGTTAATAATATCAGACTTAGACTATCTAATCCTGGTCTTATAGTGCACAGGTGATCCCCAGCGGGAAATAAAACATTTACATATCAGAGCAGCACGGCTGATTACAGCAATGAGAAGTGTCTGTTTTATGCCACTGATAATCTGCGCTGCTCCTACACCATTCAAAAACAGCACAGGGACATCTGACCTGCAGGGCCGGATTAAGGTTCTATTTTGCTGGTGAAAATACAGTAGGTGTTGGAGGTAAAGGGGAGTTTCATTAAATATTGATGTGGTGGGTGTTGGAAATTATGTTTGTGCAGGTGTTAATGTAGGCACACACCAACAGATTACTCAAACTATGAACAGCCCTTTTACTTACCAGTGGTGTTGGTTTATTGAGAGATAGCAGGTGCATCTGTACTCACTGTTAAATGTACACTGGTGATGGAGCCGAGCATGAGAGGATCAGGGTTTTTTACAGCTCACCAGCATGTGAGTATACGCTACAAACGGGTAGTGGTGCAGGATGCTGGAACAGCATTATAGCATGTATTTAACCAGGTTCTCTTTCGGAGCTAAGTGGAAGACCTCTGTCTCCCACTGTGTCACTCTCACACAATAAGATGGCTGCAGTCACATGTGCAGGAGCACAGACTTCCCTGCAGACTCTTGGTCCTAGTGCCCAGCATGTATGCGCAGTGAGGAGACAGTGCCGGCCCGGTATGAAAAGAGGAGACCTTGTGGTAATAGGGAAGGTCTATATGGAGTCAGAGGTCGCTGGAACGTTCTAGAGGGATGTGGAGGATTATAGGTGTGTTGTAAGGGGGGACTGTTGGAATATGGATGATCCAATGTGCATTATATGCCCACATCTTCTAATTAAATAACTCCTACGGATTATTCCTCTCTACCTAACATGACACCAACACTAGATAGCAACCAACACGGCAGCTGTTAATTAAGTGATGAGAAAACTAGGTTTTGTTTTTGTCTATAATTTGAATTTGCGGTTTTGTGTTTTTTCTTATAGCAACAGATTTATTTTGTTATTGCTACTGTTGTTTGCCTGTCTTTTGAGTGACAATTTGTTTCTTTTCTCATAGAAAATCAATTAAAACTCTCTCTCCCTCTCTCTCTATATATATATGTATATATACATACATACTGTGTGTGTATATATAATATGTGTGTATATAGATATATATATATTTATATATATATCTATATATATATATATATATATATATATATTAGGGGTGAGCGGGTTCGGATTTCTGAAATCCGAACCCCCCCGAGCCCCCCCGATCCGAGTCCAATCCGAGTCAGGCTCGACTTTTCCCGCCTGACTCGGATCTGAAATCGAGGCAAAACGTCATCATCCCGCCTTCCGAGTCTCGCGGGTTTTGGATCCTATATAAGGTACCCGCGTCGGCGCCATTTTCTCACTCGGCTGTGGACAGTGAAGAGGGAGGGTGGGAGTTAGGGCTGTGTAGTGTAGTGTAGTGTAGTGCTGCTGTTGTCCACTACTTCAAAGTCCATAGGGGCTGGCTGTGTTGTGCTGTGCTGCTGTTGTTAATAGGGGCTGTGTCCACTACTTCAAAGTCCATAGGGGCTGGCTGGACTGTGTTGTGCAGTCAGTTCTCCATAGGGGCTGTGTCCACTCCAAAGTCCTGTGCAGTGTCCCAGTCCTAAAGGAGAGCTGTAGTGTTGTCCAGGGGGTGCTCTGTCCATCAGGGGCGCTCCCCCCAAGTGCTAAAAAAATAATATATTTTCTGTGTTTGTGAATTGTGTGCGCAGTAGCCGCACGTGCATCAACAAAGTAGTGCCAAGCGTGCGCCTGTGTCATAAGTAAAGGGCCGGCTGGCTTGACCGTTAAAGGGTGCTGTAACCCCCGAAAGTACACTCCAGTCCAAACCAAAAAAAAATTATTTTCTGTGTTTGTGAATTGTGTGCGCAGTAGCCGCACGTGCATCAACAAAGTAGTGCCAAGCGTGCGCCTGTGTCATAAGTAAAGGGCCGGCTGGCTTGACCGTTAAGGGTGCTGTAACCCCCGAAAGTACACTCCAGTCCAAACCAAAAAAAAATTATTTTCTGTGTTTGTGAATTGTGTGCGCAGTAGCCGCACGTGCATCAACAAAGTAGTGCCAAGCGTGCGCCTGTGTCATAAGTAAAGGGCCGGCTGGCTTGACCGTTAAAGGGTGCTGTAACCCCCAAAGTACACTCCAGTCCAAACCAAAAAAAAATATTATTTTCTGTGTTTGTGAATTGTGTGCGCAGTAGCCGCACGTGCATCAACAAAGTAGTGCCAAGCGTGCGCCTGTGTCATAAGTAAAGGGCCGGCTGGCTTGACCGTTAAAGGGTGCTGTAACCCCCGAAAGTACACTCCAGTCCAAACCAAAAAAAAATTATTTTCTGTGTTTGTGAATTGTGTGCGCAGTAGCCGCACGTGCATCAACAAAGTAGTGCCAAGCGTGCGCCTGTGTCATAAGTAAAGGGCCGGCTGGCTTGACCGTTAAAGGGTGCTGTAACCCCCGAAAGTACACTCCAGTCCAAACCAAAAAAAAATTATTTTCTGTGTTTGTGAATTGTGTGCGCAGTAGCCGCACGTGCATCAACAAAGTAGTGCCAAGCGTGCGCCTGTGTCATAAGTAAAGGGCCGGCTGGCTTGACCGTTAAGGGTGCTGTAACCCCCGAAAGTACACTCCAGTCCAAACCAAAAAAAAATTATTTTCTGTGTTTGTGAATTGTGTGCGCAGTAGCCGCACGTGCATCAACAAAGTAGTGCCAAGAGTGCGCCTGTGTCATAAGTAAAGGGCCGGCTGGCTTGACCGTTAAAGGGTGCTGTAACCCACAAAGTACACTCCAGTCCAAACCAAAAAAAAAATTATTTTCTGTGTTTAGCCGCACGTATATATCAAATCGATATAACATAAATGGAGGACCAAACTTTCTCCGATAAAAATAAAATAGAGAAAGATCAAGAACCACTTCCTCCTAGTGCTGAAGCTGCTGCCACTAGTCATGACATAGACGATAACATGCCATCAACGTCGTCTGCCAAGGCCGATGCCCAATGTCATAGTAGAGGGCACATACAATCCCAAATGGCAAAGTTCAGGAAAATGACCTTGAAAAAGACATTTAAATCAGCTGAAGAGAAACGTAAACTTGCCAATATGCCATTTACGACACGGAGTGGCAAGGAACGGCTAAGGTCGATCCCTAGTATGTTCATGACTAGTGGTTCAGCTTCACATGACGATGGAAGCCCTCCTCCCACTAAAAAAATCAAAAGAGTTAAGCTGGCAAAAGCACAGCGAAGAACTGTGCTTTCTAAGAAGATATCACAAATCCCCAAGGAGAGTCCAAGTGTGGTGGTGGTTGCGATGCCTGACCTTCCCAGCACTGGACGTGAAGAGGTGGCTCTTTCCACCATTTGCACGCCCCCTGCAAGTGCTGAAAGGAGCACCCACAGTCCACTTGCTGATATGCAAATTGAAGATGTCACTGTTGAAGTACAACAGGATGAGGATACTGGTGTAGCTGGCGCTGAGGAGGAAGTTGGCGAGGAGGATTCTGATGGTGATGTGGTTTGTTTAAATCAGGCTCCGGGGGAGACAGTTGTTGTCCGTGGGATGAAAAAGCCCATCACGGTCATGCCTGGGCAGAAGACCAAACATTCCACCTCTTTGGTCTGGCAATATTTCTATCCAAATCCGGACAACAACTGTCTTGCCATATGTACCATATGTAAAGGTGAAATAAGTAGGGGTAGGGACGTCAACCACCTAGGAACATCCTCCCTTATACGGCACCTGCAGCGCGTTCATAAAAAGTTACTGTCAAGTTCAGAAACTTTGGCTAAGACCGTAAGCAGTCCAGGGACACCTAAATCCCGTTGTCCTGTTGTATCCAAGCGCCTGCAAACCACACCGTCAACTCCCTCCTCGTCAATTTCCTCCTTAGTCAGGATCGGAAGTAGTCCTGCAGGCCATCTCACTGGCATGACTGACTCTCCTATCTGGGATTCCTCTGGAGGATCCTGCATTGCTACGCCTACTGCTGCCGCTGCTGCTATTGCTGCTGCTGGGAGTCGTTCATCATCCCAGAGAGGAAGTAGGAACACCACTACTTTTACTAAACAATTGACCCTCCAACAGTCCTTAGCGAGGAGGATGAAGTACGACAGCAGTCATCCTGAAGCAAAACGTATAACTGAGGCCTTGACTGCTATGTTGGTGTTAGACGTGCGTCCGGTATCCGCCATTAGTGCAGTGGGATTTAGACAATTGATGGAGGTAGTGTGTCCCCGGTTCCAAATCCCGTCTAGATTCCACTTCACTAGGCAGGCGATACCGAGACTGTACAGAAACGTCAGAAAAAGTGTCCTCAGTGTCCTGAAAAATGCCGTTGTACACAATGTCCACTTAACCACGGACATGTGGACAAGTGGAACAGGGCAGACTAAGGACTATATGACTGTGACAGCCCACTGGGTAGATGTATCACCTTACGCAGCAACAGCAGCAGCGTCACCAGTAGCAGCATCTCAGAAACGCCAGCTCGTTACAAGGCAGGCTACGCTGTGTATCACCGGTTTCAGTAAGAGGCACACCGCCGACAACCTCTTAGAGAAACTGAGGGAAATCATCGCCCAGTGGCTTACCCCACTTAGACTCTCCTGGGGATTTGTGATATCTGACAACGCCACCAATATTGTGCGGGCATTACATCTGGGCAAATTCCAGCACGTCCCATGTTTTGCTCACACAATAAACTTGGTGGTGCAGAATTTTCTGAAAAGCGACAGGGGCGTGCAGGAGACGCTTTGGGTGGCCCGAAAAATTTCTGGCCACTTTCGCCATTCAGCAACTGCGTGCCGAAGACTGGAGCGCCAGCAAACACTCTTGAACCTGCCCCGCCATCACCTGAAGCAAGAGGTTGTGACGCGGTGGAACTCAACCCTCTATATGCTTCAGAGGATGGAGGAGCAGCAAAAGGCCATACAAGCCTATACATCCACCTATGACATAGGCAAAGGAGGGGGTATGCACCTGACTCAAGCGCAGTGGAGAATGATTTCCGTGTTGTGCAAGGTTCTCCAGCCCTTCGAACTTGCCACACGTGAAGTCAGTTCAGACACAGCCAGCTTGAGTCAGGTCATTCCCCTCATCAGGCTTTTGCAGAAGCAGCTGGAGAAAGTGAAGGAGGAGCTAAGACGGAGCGATTCCGCTCGGCATGTGGGACTTGTGGATGAAGCCCTTCATTCGCTTTGCCAGGATTCCAGGGTGGTCAATCTGTTGAAATCAGACCACTACATTTTGGCCACCGTGCTTGATCCTAGGTTTAAAGCCTATGTGGTGTCTCTCTTTCCGGCCGACACAAGCCTGCAGAGGTGCAAAGACCTGCTGGTGAACACACTGTCAGCTGAAGCGGAACGTGACACGTCAACGGCTCCTTCTTCATTTTCTCCCGCAACTGGGGCTGCCAGGAAAAAACTTAGGTATCCTAAGCAACCCGCTGGCGGTGATGCAGGGCAGGCAGGACCAAGTTTGGACATCTGGTCCGGACTGAAGGACCTGGCAACAATTTCTGACATGTCTACTGTCACTGCATTTGATACTGTCACCATTGACAGAATGGTGGAGGATTACATCGGTGACAGCATCCAAGTAGGCATGTCAGACAGTCCATACCTGTACTGGCAGGAAAAAGAGGCAATTTGGAGGCCCCTGTACAAGCTGGCTCTATTTTACCTGAGTTGCCCCCCCTCC
The DNA here is from genome assembly GCA_031769625.1 of Taudactylus pleione. Classification (NCBI taxonomy): domain Eukaryota; kingdom Metazoa; phylum Chordata; class Amphibia; order Anura; family Myobatrachidae; genus Taudactylus; species Taudactylus pleione. Next base: position 608,144 of record JAUIMM010000198.1, read on the forward strand.
AGTGTGTACTCCGAAAGAGTGTTTAGTGCAGCCGGGAACCTTGTCAGCGAAAGGCGTAGGAGGTTGCTTCAACAGAATGTGGAGAAGATGATGTTCATCAAAATGAATTAACAGCTCTTCCAGGCAGACCAGCCTCCAGAAGGTACAGAGGGACCTGTGGTGGTGGATTCAAGTGGGGACGAGTTAATACTTTGTGAGGATGAGGATGTACACACTGAAGAGGGTGAGGAATCGGTGGATGAGGAGGATGAGGATGACATCTTGCCTCCGTAGAGCCAGTTTGTGCAGGGACACATTAATTGCCAGCTTGTTTTGTGGGGGCCCAAACGAACCAATCATTTCAGCCACAGTTGTGTGGCAGACCCTGGCGCTGAAATGATTGATTTGTTAAAGTGTGCATGTCCTGTTTATACAACATAAGGGTGGGTGGGAGGGCCCAAGGACAATTCCATCTTGCACTTCTTTTTTTTCTTTGCATTATGTACAGTTTGGGGCCTAGTTTTTCTAACTGCCATCCTGTCTGCCACTGCAGTGTCACTCCTAGATGGGTCACGTGTTTGTGCCGCCCACTCGTGTCGCTTAGCATAGTCATCCAGCTACCTCGGTGCAACCTTTTGGACATGAAAACACTATTGTGAGGTGTGAGGTGTTCAGAATAGACTGGAAATGAGTGGAAATTAAGGTTATTGAGGTTAATAATAGCATAGGAGCAGAGAAACCAACAAATTCTGTGATTTTAGCTGTTTTTATGCTTTTTAAAAAAAAAATACAGATCCAAAACACAAAACCCAGAACCCAAAACACGGAAGGGTGGTTTTGGCAAAACCAATCCAGATCCAAAACACGAAGAAAGATCCAGATCCAAAACCAAAACACAAAACACGAAAAGTGGCCGGTGCACACCCCTAATATATATACATATACAGTCAGGTGCATAAATATTGGGACATTGACAGAATTTTCATATTTTGGCCTCTATTCACCACCACAATGGATTTGAAATGAAACAAACAAGATGTGCTTTAACTGCAGACTTTCAGATTTAATTTGAGGGTAATTACATCCAAATCAGGTGAACGGTGTAAAAATTACAATGGTTTCTATATGTGCCTCCCACTTTTTAAGGGGCCAAAAGTAAAGGGACAAACTAAACAAGCCTAAATCTAACTTTCACTTTTTAATACTTTGTTGCAAATCCTTTGCAGGCAATTACAGCCTGAAGTCTGGAACGCATAGACATCACCAGACGCTGGGTTTCATCCCTGGTGATGCTCTGCTAGGCCTCTACTGCAAATGTCTTCAGTTCCTGCTTGTTCTTGGAGCATTTTCCCTTCAGTTTTGTCTTCATCAAGTGAAATGCATGCTCAATCGGATTCAGGTCAGGGGATTGACTTGGCCATTGCATAACATTCCACTTTTTAGCCTTAAAACACTCTTTGGTTGCTTTTGCAGTATGCTTCGGGTCATTGTCCATCTGCACTGTGAAGCGCCGTCCAATGAGTTCTGAAGCATTTGACTGAATATGAGCATATTATATTTCCCGAAACACTTCAGAATTCATTCTGCTGCTTTTGTCAGCAGTCACATCATCAATAAATACAAGGAAACCAGTTCCATTGGCAGCCACACATGCCCACGCCATGACACTACACCACCATGCTTCACTGATGAGGTTGTATGTTTTGGATCATGAGCAGTTCCTTTCCTTCTCCATACTCTTCTCTTCCCATCACTCTGGTACAAGTTGATCTTTGTCTCATCTGTCCATAGGATGTTGTTCCAGAGCTGTAATGGCTTTTTTAGATGTTGTTTGGCAAACTCTAATCTGGTCTTCCTGTTCTTGTGGCTCACTAATGGTTTATATCTTGTGGTGAACCCTCTATATTCACTCTTGTGAAGTCTTCTCTTGATTGTTGACTTTGACACATATACACCTACCTCCTGGAGAGTGTTCTTGATTTGGCCAACTGTTGTGAAGGGGTTTTTCTTCACCAGGGAAATAATTCTTCTGTCATCCACCACAGTTGTTTTCCGTGGTCTTCCGGGTCTTTTGATGTTGCTGAGCTCTCCGGGGCGTTCTTTCTTTTTAAGACTGTTCCAAACAGTTGATTTGGCCATAACTAATGTTTTTGCTATCTCTCTGATGGGTTTGTTTTGATTTTTCAGCCTAATGATGGCTTGCTTCACTGATAGTGACAGCTCTTTGGATCTCATATTGAGAGTCGACAGCAACTGATTCCAAATGCAAATGTCATACCTTGAATCAACTCCAGACCTTTTACCTGCTTAATTGATAATGAAATAACGAGGGAATAGCCCATACCTGTCCATGAAATAGCTTTTGAGTTGATAGTCCCATTACTTTTGGCCCCTTAAAAAGTGGGAGGCACATATAGAAACCGTTGTAATTCCTACACCGTTCACCTGATTTGGATGTAATTACCCTCAAATTAAATCTGAAAGTCTGCAGTTAAAGCACATCTTGTTTGTTTCATTTCAAAGCCATTGTGGTGGTGAATAGAGGCCAAAATATGAAAATTCTGTCAATGTTCCAATATTAATGCACCTGACTGTATACAGTATATATATATAAGTATAAATATTTATTCAAGATAAACAGCTAAGGAACCAACAAGAGCTTCTGGGGCCTATTTATTAAGCTGTAAATCCTGCAAAAATGTCCATGTAAGCAGGATTATGGCAAGTTTAAATTATGTTGCTATTAACTGTGGCTCTAAAGCCAGAGATATCACAGATATGTCTGTTGTGCAATAAAGCACTGCACCATTCAGTAAATATCTGCCGTCCTCATAGTTCTGTATGAGGATGAAATACCTGGATGGAAAGCCTGATGGCTGATTACCCCAAAGTAACATGGAGCTGCTCAGTAAATCCTTCTTTAGGTAGTTTGAGAGTTAAATTGCTTTGATCCTAATATAACTGCTGAATGTATGCATGGACCTGCTTCAGCGTGGTACACTAATGCCGCCGCAGCTGCGAATGTGTATGCAGCTGCTATACGAAAATATGCAAATGGCGCAGCCGCCGGGAGAAGTATTGGGACGCCCACCTGCGAATTTGCAGACTCAACCGGCTGTGTAAAATGTAGCAGCATCTGCGTACAAAAATGCAGCACCTGTCGCAGATCATTCAATTGTCGCAGTCCTGAGTGAGTCTATGGTCGCGCAGAATGGCCGAAGGAACTGATACGCTGGAGCCATATTCCTTGCATACAGGATTGCAGTCGCACAGTGAGACACGCTCCCGAATCGGTCGCGACCCACCTGCGTTCCTTGCTGCCATTCCCCGTTACCTCCCCCAAATGCTCCTTGGATGTCAATCACACTGCGAATAAATAGTCGCTGCGAGCGACTATGGTAATGGACCTGCTCAGTGCAACTTAGACACATGCGCGGTTTAATGATAATCGCTCAACCCCATAAACATCGGAATAGAGTCAGACCCATGTCAGAAATTTTATATAATTTATGCAAATTTTTCTAATTCACAGAGGAATATTCATCAACACTAAAATAAAGTTTTTAAGGACATTTTCCTTAATTACCGTTATTGTAGTATTCATTAAGAGACTTAACACAGGAGATATCACTGATATTTCCTACTTAAGTCCCCCTGCGTTAATTTCCACACTCCCCATACATTACTACATTAGTATGGGGATGTGGAAATTATGCTATTCATCAAATTCCGAAAATTATGTATTTTCGGAATTTGATGGGGCAACTATCCGCCACTGTGAGGTGGCGAATAGCAGGTGACACTTACCTGTGTCAGCGTGTGCAGGTCCCCCGGCGTCTTCCTCTGTCGCTCCCTCCTCTGGCTCTGGTGGCTGCTCTAATACTGTGTTCTCTCAGCAGAACACAATAAAGTTTAGAAATAAATTTTTTATTTTTTTTCTTCTAAACTGTACTGTGGTCTACTGGGAGAACACGTGTCAGAACAGCCACCGGAGCCGGAGGCGCTGCAGCGGGCAGGTAAGTCGGGTACGGGGGATGGGGAGGTATGCGGAGGGGGGAGGGACACACACAAAATTACCGCAGCTGTAGGGAGTGCTGCGCAGGCGCTGGTTTTACAGATGTAACAGCGCATGCGCAGCACAGATTACAGCTGCCGTAAGTTAGTGTAGAGAGGGAAAACTATCTATTTCCCGAAAAGCTGTCATCGCAAAAAGGAATTTGATGAATGATGAATTCCTCCGGTAATTAGGTAGAACTCCATGCGAGTTCTAAACCTAATTACCTCCAGAGAATTTTAGGCTATGATGAATAGGCCCCACAGTCATGTGATAGAGGATAACGTCTTTCAAATTTGTTTTTTTCTATATTAAAAAACATAATTAACAATCATCATGTCCTCGCCAAACTCCCAAATTTTATGAATCTAATCCTATGTGATAAATAACCTATTGTGCGACACCACATAACCCCGTGTGAACTCATGCGTGCAAAGATAAGTACAATACGTAAGAATAGTTTGAGCCAGGTGCCGCTAATCAAATACAATTCATTATTCCATCGTTGCTGCCACCTCTGTATAAAAGCACAGCGTTTTGGCAGTTTGGTCTTTCAGGTTTGTGTTAACACTGAGCCAAGGAGAAAAGCCATCTGCAATGTTATCAGTTCAGCGATTGTTGCTGAGCATTAGACTGGAAAGGGTTATAAACTTATTTCCAAGCAATTTGAAGTTCATTATTCTGCAGTGAGAAAGATTATTTACAAATGGAACACACTCAGAGCTGAGACGAGAAATGGATATTAGGGAGGATATTAGGAACTATTTTTTTTCCAAACAAAGCATCACCCAACTGAACCTAAGCTTAGCGAGTAAAGGAAATTTCTGTGCGGCGTAGACAATCCCCTGAATGTGCCGCTGACAGCAGTAATGACACAGAGACTTTAGGGTCTATTAAGCCTTGGTTGCAGATAAAGTACCAGGCAATCAGCTCCTAACCGCCATGTTACAGGCAGGTGTTTGAAAAATGACAGTTTGGAGCTGGTTGGCTGGTACTTTATCTCCGTCCACTTGATCTCTCTCCAATGCTTAGTACATAGACCCCTTTATCTATAAAAGATTTGAGTATTCCCACTACTTAGATACCGGCTGGAAAGTCCAAGATGCAAGTGCAGTGGGTGTGACAACGCAATTTACATCATCGCTGCCCTCCCTTTGCAAAACGCAGCAATTTGTGGCATTTTGCAGCAGGATTTGGGGTCTTGATGACACGATTCACTATTTGCATCAAAACGCGTCATCTTCAAGAGGAAACTGGACAATGCTGGTGGGTTGTCGGCTCTCCTACGACTTCAGGAGAACGACTTCAATTTCGGGGAGTCTCCTGGACATTCCGGGAGATTAAGCAAGTATGCACCACTAGCTCCTATGAAGTTAAATGCGAATACAAATTCTGGGGTCAGTGTGGGAGGTCAGTAAAAGAAAGCACAACAGTAGAAGATACACAGAGAGTAGCGAAAAGCTATCCAATGTAATCGACAGAAGCAGGGGCGTCTTAACAGAGGAGGGGGCCCGTGTGCACTCCCCGTGCGGGGCCCCGTCCACTCCCCCCGGTGACCGGCAGCCGACTGACGCAGCTGGCCAGCCACTGGAACATTAGTAGACCCCGGGCACTAGAGTGTGCCCAGAGTCTACTGCGCATGCGCAGAACGCAGGAAACATGGCCGCAGTGGCCATTTTCCCGTGTTCTGAGCAGCGCCGACACCCAACGCGGGACCACGGACAGGTAAGTTAAAAAAAATATGGGTGCAGGATGTGCGGTGCGGGCCCCCCTGGGACCATGTGCCCCGCACACACTGCACCCATTATAGATACACCACTGGACAGAAGGGAAAAATGATCTTTACTGTAGTTTGCAATTGTGATTTTGACACACAGTTGTCTGAATAATTGGGAACACCATATAGAGAAGATCCTAATCAGCTAAAGATTTCCAAAGCTTGCGAGACAACCCAATTCACATGAGGAATGTGCAGCCATTTGTGCCCAAGTTCTTGCTGGGTTCCGCGATGAACTCAATGTTTCTATTTTTCTATTTTAGCCAACCGTCATATAGGGACTATTAATAAGATCCGTGATGCCAACTTCAAACGATGTTGAAGTGCAAAACATGTGTCTGGCAGAGCAGAAACATCAGCAATTATTAATCATGCTCTTGCTCCACAAGACCAGTAAGAGAGCATTACGGAGCCTACCATTTACTGCGGCCCTCCGTGGCGGAAATTAAACAGAAGAGAAATGATTTCCCATCTTAGTGCCCTACTTTGATAGTGATGGCAAAGTAAGAGCAAAGCTTTTAGACCTTGTAGCTGGCGATAATGCCACATATATTGCTGGTACTGTGAGTACAGTCGATGAGGTTTGGCAGAGACATAACATGTTCTGGACACAATAGCATTGGTTGTATTTAGATAATGCACTCAGTCTGCATGTGTGCATTAGACAAGTCTATAAATGTTTCCAGATCTGAAATGGTTCTTCCTGTCAGCAGGCTGCAAATTAATATATGGAGCGCTCTGAAATACTGTCACTGCAAGCCAACTACAGGAGGGGCTTCTGCTTTTAATTTACTCCATATACAGTGCCCTAATATTTTTCCCCTTTTGTAACCAAGTTGCATACTTAATGAAAGGACTGTGAAAATATGTGTGGCTTAAGTCGGCCAAAGCCACCTTAATTAAAAGTATTCACATGATGGAAGGGCTCCTACAGTAAGTACGCATAAGGGGAGATTATTCAAAACTTGGAGAGAGAAAAAGTACCAACCAATCAGCTCCTAACTTTCATGTTACAGGGTTCTTTTCATCAACACTAAAATAACGGCTTTAAGGAAATGTTCCTTAATTACCGTTTTTTTAGTATTCATGAAGACACTTAACACAGGATATATCACTGATATCTCCTGGTTAGGTCCATCTGTGTTAATTTCCACGCTCCCCATACATTAGTACAGGGATATGGAAATTAGGCTATTCATCAAATTAGAAAATTATGTATTTTTTGGAATTTGATGGTGTTACTAACTTACTATACGCCACTCTCAGGTGGTGTAGAGCGGGTTACACTTACCTGTTTTCAGCTCGGCAGGTCCTCTGCTGGCTCCCTCCGTCTCCCGGCAGAACACAGTAAAGTTAAAAATATATATATATTATATATACAGCTTATGGAGAGGAGGAATGTTGAATTCTTCCGGTAATTAGGTAGAACTCCATGTGAGTTCTAAACCTAATTACCTCCATCAATATTTTAGTTATGATGAATGGGCCCAATAGTGTTTAAAATGACAGTTAGGAGCTGATTGGTTGATACTTTTATCTCTCTCCATGCTTTAATAAATCTCCCCCACAAAGTTTTCATTACAAATTATGAATTGACTTGGTACAAGTGAATGCATTAGACATAGTGAGCCTAGGGCAGTTTTTTTCAGGTGGTAAAACTTTTATATTGCTGTACTCTATCTAACATGAAGACGACATTTCCTGTGATTCTGAATGACAGTGTTGTAAAGGTAATGACAGTATGTATTATAGATCTGTTTTGGTTTTCAAGTATTACAACTTTATATCTTTTTATTTCATTCTCTAACATACTGTAAACATTAAAGCTGCATACACACGTAAAGATTTTCTGTCCAACCATCCAAATAGTTGATTGGTTGGAATGAAAATCTGGTAACGTATGGGAGTAACTGATGATCAGCAATTTGCTCCTAAATGCCAGAAAACAGATGAAAATGGCCGTCAGACAAGTTTATTAAATGTTTGATCCAAACAATTTGTTCAAACAACAGTTTTTGTCCATTTTCCGGCGTTTGGGAGCAAATTGCTGATTGTCATTTGCTTTCATACCTTACCAGATTTTCATTCCAACCAATCAACTAGTTGGATGGTTGGGCAGAAAATCTTTATGTGTGTATGCAGCTTTACTTTGCACACTCCCTTTAGTGCAACCACCACCTGTTGAAGATCATTAGGATATCTTGCAAAAGAATGAATGTATATTGTCGCATTGTGCATTTATGCACCTTATCGGTACCCTATTGCAGATATATTGCTGTCTGAACTGAGCTTTCTAATTCACCCATGTCTGGCAATCTGCACCCATCACACAGTTGATCCTCTTGCAATTATTTTTTTTTTATTTATTACCAGTTATTTATATAGCGCACATATATTCCAAAGCGCTTTACAGAGAGAATATTTGCCCATTCACACCAGTCCCTGCCGCAGTGGAGCTTACAATCTATGGGGTCTATTTACTAAGCAGTGTTAGGAGACAGAGTGAAAAATGATAAGGTGCCAGCCAATCAGCTCCCACCTGCCATCTCACAGGCTGTGTTTGAAAATTGACAGTTAGGAGCTGATTGGCTGGCACCTTATCACTTTTCACTCCGTCTCCTAACACTGCTTAGTAAATAGGCCCCTATATTCCCTACCACATGCGCGCGCACACACACAGGTTCAATTTTGTTGGCAACCAATTAACCTACCAGTATATTTTTGGAGTGTGGGCGGAAAGCAGAGTACCTGGAGGAAACCCATGCAAGCACAGGGAGAATATACAAACTCCACACAGGGACATGGTGGGAATTGAACCCATGACCTCATTGCTGTCACTGGACAGATGCCCAGGGCCCCACAACCCTAGGGCCCTTTGAGCAACGCCTAAACTGGTTGGCATCTACATGGAGTGTGTGGCCGCTCGCTCCATGTATAGAGCAGCTGGCTGAGAGGCAGGGAAAAGTGCTCCCCGGCTGCTCTGTTTTTGAATTACACACAATCAGAGCAGCTAGGCAGCATATTCTACCTGCCTCCCCACCTGCAGCCATATAGCCAGATTAAGGGGAGTGGGGCTCAACCCCCCCAGGTCCCCCTCTCTCAAGGGCCCCCTATACTTTAATCACAGATGCAGTGCAGAGCAGGAACTGCACTGCAAGCTCGAGAAGAGAAGAGAAGAGAAGAGGGAGGTGGAGTTCATAATCCTCGCTTTACATCATGTTTTTTATTTTTATTTAAACATTGATTTTGTTGATAGTACCAATAAATCTAAAGGCTTTATTTTATTGACCGTTTACTTTATTGCAGTGAATTGCTTTGCCCAGGGCCTACAATGCTGTTAAGGTGACTCTGAGGGGGCCCATTTGCAATCCCCGCCTCACACTGGCACATGTGCAGTCTAGACAATCTGGCTCTCACTGCCACCCACTTTGCCCCCCCCGTACTCTCAGGCACCTTCCCACCCCATACTAACTGGCTCGGCTACTGACCTTGTGCCCTGAATGATGGCAAATGTCACACCTCCCTTGATATAGCTGTATGTATAACCCCCATTGTAAAGGACAACATATTCAGAACTGTATCTGTGGCACTGTCTATTTGTTCCTTTCATCACTGATACCTTGTTTTCAGAGTCTTATGAACTATTACCTGATATGTATTGATCTGTTAATTATGTTTAATTACTGATTTTGTTTATCATGTTCTACTGTTACTATTACTGCCTTTGTTTATTAGATCCAGTCAATGACCAGAGTTTTGGACATTTTAGACCCTGGCTCAAATTGTGACTGGTCTTCCACAAGTGTCTGAGTTCTGGTTTTCTCATCTCTCCTCTTCCTGATTACATTCCTGGTTACTGAAATATGCATGAGAGGGTTCTGGAGTGAAGCTGTGCACCGACTGTGTGCACATCTATTAAGGGAATCGTAGTTCATTCCTCACTGATTTATTGGCAGCAGGAATTACCGGAGGGCACATGGCCTGTTTCTGGGCACTTAAATGACCATGTCATAGGCGTCTCTGGAAGAGGCATTTATTTTTCATGTCATTGCAAACACAGAGCTATAAATTCATGTGCTTTGGATGAATTAAACACAAAAGACCAGTTGCATTTCATTACTTAGAGGCCAGTATGACGGGCCAGTCACCCGGGGTCACAAAGCATGGCTCTCCAATGCCCACTGTCCCCTATCATTCAAGTTACTGTAGATTTACTCCTGCTCATTTTTTGGGGTTTCAAATACTCATCATTCCAACTTCCTTTGTCCAGTGTGCTGGATTAAATCAGCAGAATATATATTTATGTATTCTTATTTTATGTGTACTGCAAGACAGTGTAGATGTAGGTGATGGGTACTGGTACTCGCCTAGGGGCCTGATTCTGAGTCACGCACAAAAGCGCACACACAGCAGCGTCTAATGGCAGCAGCCGTCTGCAAATTTATGCAAATCCTGCTACAAACTGTGGGGCTGATTCATCATCGGTAAATGGCCTAGTATTTTTGTTACCGAGCCATTCATCATCGGCTGTCCCAAATGGACCACCTGATATTTGGAGTTTGCTTCTGAGAACAAGCGCCATCTTCAGACGGCGCTTGTTCTCAGATCCCCGCTCCTTCCTATGGGAAGGAGATCTGGGGATGCGAAGAGAGATCCCCAGATCTCCTTCTGGGGATCTCTCTTCGCATCCCCAGATCGATGGGGCTGATGGGGAGGAGGTAAGTAACGCAGCTACTTCTGTAGCTGCGATACTAACTACGGGGACAACTGCTTTTCAGAGCAGCTGTTCCCGCACCGGAGCAATGATGAATTGCTCCGGTGCAAAGTTTCCCCCGATTGCTTAATCATCAGGGGCCATACGGCCCCTCATACCCTAATGTACATCCGTGCCCCTGAATGTGCAAGGACTGATATGCCCACTTTTAGTGACCGTGCACGCTGTAACACAAATAGGCGTGTTCATCAAAACTTGCACCAGCCCTTTAGCAGGTGCAGTTTCTCCCTCTGACTACACCCTCCTATACCACTGACCACGCCCTGCTATACCACTGACCACATCCTCCTATACCACTGACCATGCCCTGCTATACCACTGACCACAGATTCCTATGCCACTGACCACGCCCTTCTATACAACTGACCACGGCCTCCTATACCACTGACCATGCCCTGCTATACCACTGACCATGCCCTCCTATACCACTGACCACGCCCTGCTATACCACTGACCATGGCCTCCTATACCACTGACCATGGCCTCCTATACCACTGACCACGCCCTGCTATACCACTGACCATGGCCTCCTATACCACTGACCATGGCCTCCTATACCACTGACCACGCCCTGCTATACCACTGACCACATCCTCCTATACCACTGACCATGCCCTCCTATACCACTGACCACGGCCTCCTATACCACTGACCACAGCTTCCTATGCCACTGACCACGCCCTTCTATACAACTGACCATGCCCTCCTATACCACTGACCACTCCCTGCTATACCACTGACCACGGCCTCCTATACCACTGACCATGCCCTCCTATACCACTGACCACGGCCTCCTATACCACTGACCACAACCTCCTATGCCACTGACCACACCCTCCTATACCACTGACCACTCCCTGCTATATCACTTACCACACCCTCCTATACCACTGACCACGGGCTCCTATGCCACTGAACACCACCATTTTTGTATGCACTAGTAGCCACCTCCACCTGCCACTTCTATACCACTAACCAGGGCCTCCTATACCACTGACCACGCCCTGCTATACCACTGACCACACCCTCCTATACCACTGACCACGCCCTGCTATACCACTTACCACGCCCTCCTATACCACTGACCACGCCACCTATGCCACTGAAAACCACCATTTTTGTATGCACTAGTAGCCACCGCCCAGGAACCCCCGTCACTTTTCCGCCACATTTGTGATACCGTCTGAATTGTTTGCAGCTGCACCTTTGTGCCTACACTCTGTGTAACACGTGCGCCCTGGGGATTCTCAGACATTTACAAACAGCATGCGACTCAGCATCAGACCTTCTGAGCAGGATGTACTAAACTGGAAAAAATTGCAGTAAAACCCCCCAAAATGCTGTTTTATTACCACATTTCCCATATGTACTAAGCACTGGAATGTGGTGCATTCCGGTGCTTCAACCCAGTGGGTACCGCCATCTTCAGGTGTCATTACCCAATAGAAGCCTATGAGCTTCTAATCGGGACACCCCCTGAGAGGGATCCAATCTAAGTAGATACCGGGGTAATTAAGCTCGGTATGCACCCAATAAGAAGCAGGAAGTACCGCATTGCGGATGTGGCACTTAGTACATCCCGCCCTTTGTGTGCTAATAACATTACCTATTCTTCCCACTGGATAAGCGCTAGTTGGATAGAGAATCCTGTCTGGCAACATCCTGAATCCTGTTGTATACTGAACAATTGCAGTGAAAAAAGACAAATTCGCTTGCAAGATGAAAATGACTAAAGGTGGAGTTCCCCTTTAAAAAAAAAAAAAAGGGTGAAGACTGTTCTGGTTTGCAGAGAACATGCCTTGCATCAAAAACAGAGTAATCTGGGCTCAGAACAACAATCTGCCTCCATAAGTTCCTTAGTAATAATAAGCATCCTTTTCGAACAGACATTCTGGCATGGGAAGGGTGCACACGGGGTATCCCATGAGTCTGCAAGAAGCTGATATGCCACAGAGGGGGGCGATCCTGACCCACTCAATGTGCTTCAAAAGCGAGCTGACACACTGAAGCTTTCAGCTGCCCCGTCTCAATGAACTCTCTTGAAAGCTTCAGTCTAAAGTATCCACATCTAAGCCCAACCTTATAAAATATAAATGGAGAAAGCCACAATTCAGCCTGACAGAAATGGCTTCTGCATTTCTCCGAACACTTCCCTGAAAACACTGGAAATGTTTATGTGTTTGTGGCGCACGTTTGTAACCACTCGCCTCAACCGCAAGCTTACGTCACAACGCGCAGAGGTCCCCTAACAACAGCGGAGACAGCAACCGGGAAAAGACTGCACAGTCAATTAGGGAGAGGTCAAACTAATGTGAAAGGACTTCGTAAATTGGCCAAGACAATACACAGAATCCGTCATTCAGCGAAATAATGAAATATAAGCACATTTTATTTGGATCGATGTTTCTTGAAGATCATAGCTGCCATTCCGAAAGAGATATTGACATTGCAATAAGGGAGACGCATGTGGTCATATATAATCTCATTGGCACTGCTCTGAGAGTGTATAATTCATAATCTAATATATATTTAACAACTGTAACATTCATGACCCGGATTTTTGTTATATTTTACGAGCCGAGTTGACAGCCGTTGTAGATATTCTTTATTGGCACACAGTTGTGTACAGAGAAACTAGAATAGTTATAGACTTAACAACGGTGACCGGGCAGCACAGTTATACTTGGTGGCAGCAAGCCACGCTATCCTTGGCACAGATATCAGTGAGAGCCTGGCTGTTCAGCTCCTTGTCCTGAAGACCTGCACAAAGAAAGAACCCATTCAGGAGACCAGTGGGTCTATTCATTAAGCCCCAAAAGCCATAGCCCCGGAATACAGACTTTTAGCTATTTGTCAGGGGCTGTCATCTAAAGTGTCTATCGCTGAGAACAGTGTCGGACTGGGACATGAAGGGCTCACCGGGGGAATTCAGTGATAGGGGCCAATGCTTGGAGGTGTATTAGAAAGTACATGGTCTGAGCCCTTTTAAAAAAGTATATATAGTAGTAAATAATACTGCTAGTGCATGCAAGATAATGTACCAGATTATTAACAGCAATGCATTGTAGAAAATACACCATAGTCCTGTGCAGTATAATGTAACATATGTATAATGTATGATTCACGTGCGCAGTCTGGAACCTGAACCCTAGAGGACGGGGTGGGACCTCGGGGAGTGGGGTTTCCCCTGTGCCCCTGTGGGCCAGTCCGACCCTGGCTGAGTATTGCAGGCAGTAGCCCTCTCTGGCTAGATATTGGAAGTTTGACAAGTACAGTGGCAGTACAGTACAAAAATTGTCGCTGTCCTCCTATCAATGTTTGCAGGTCAGGATGGTAACAATGGGGAGCGATGTAGGTAAATCTACTGTATTAGTAAAACAAAAATTTTTTTTTCTTCTTTAAAGACAAAGTAATATATTTACAAAATTATTTATTTTTTCCCCTATATTTCTTATTTTATTTTAATTGAATCTGCAACTCGAGGCCGGGTTTCTATTGCAGCGCGTATGTGTGACCAGTGGCGTAAGTTCATCCCAGGTGCCCGGAGGCAAGTTAGAATTTGGTGCCCAACTCCTACAAAAAAGGGAAAATAAATATAGTGCATTTCTATCTATCTATCTATCTATCTATCTATCTATCTATCTATCTATCTATCTATCTATCTATCTATCTATCTATCTATCTATCTATCTATCTGTCTATATATACGCACAAAATCACTAATATAGAATTTGTGAATTTATTTCTATTAGGCTTATTCATTAAAGTAAATTTGCAGGATATTCCCCCCCTCCTTTTTCAGGTATATACAGCTATGCGTTAGTCACAGATAAGATAGTGACCTGTATAGTGCAATTAGCATGAGGCTCAGAGTCCTCCAGATGGAGACAAAAGCCATCTGATGTAGGGTGGGGAGCCCTCCTGATACCCCAGATAGAGGGGAAAACCACCTGATGTGGGGGCTTTCAGGACTGAGTTTGACTCAATATACTGTAATACTGCTACTGCGGTGGAACTACAAATCACAAAATGCCCAGTCTCTGCCGACTGCTTCACTTGCTGAAAAGTTGCTTAACCAACGATCTGCCCCCAGACTCAATTGCTGTTGCCCCGGGCCCCTGCCTCCCATGCCCTCTTACCCGCAGCTCTGTCTTTTGCATCCTTGTTGACATCCAGCTCCTGGAAGATCTGCAGCCGCACTTATGCTTGGGCCCGCCGCACAGGTCCGTGGCTAGAGCTGCCACCAGGGAGGAGTGGAACGGAGAGTTGTGGGTGAGGGGTGGCACGCGCGTCACACTGGCATGAGAAGCTGCTGATGAGCAGCGACATCAATGAGCGGGGACAAGCTATAGATAGACAGAAGCGGCATCTGATGGTCTGATACGGAGCCCTCCACTAGTATATGGTTATGGTAGCTTCCCAGGTGCCTGGAAGGGGTACCAAGTATTGTACACTCCAGGTACATATTTACAGCCCTAAGTGGGGTGAATATATTGTGGGCAATGGAAGAGGTGCCCCTTCAGTGCTGGCACCCGATGGCAGGCGCCTCCATTGTCTACCATAGTTCTTCCCCTGTGTGCGACCCTGGACAAAGGCAAAGACTGGGGTGTTGGAGGCTTTGACTGGATCAAAGCTTTATTTTGTCTACCTAGCTACCTACCTACCTATCACCAGGTCAGTTGAGACAGCCACCTATCAGCTTCTAGCTAGCATTTAACAAGTACATTCTATAAAATGATAGGTAGAAGATGATTGGTTGCTAGGGGCAACTTCTCCATTCTTCAGAAGGCTTGATACATCTCCCCCTTTAAAAGTCTACATTTAGATACTTATTTTAAAATGCTGATTGTGTAAGGGAAGAGAGGGCTGCCATTTTGCTTGCTTCCTGTAGGCAGCAGCAGGGCTGTAGCTAGGGTAGTGCGGCCGGTGCCATCGCACAGGGCACCACAGGTCAGGGGGCGCTGTTTGGGCCTGTCAAATTTCTGTTTATTATCATTCTCACTTGTAGTTTCCTCTTATTTAATCCCCAGCATCTCCTGGCCTCCCCTGTCTCTTCCTTGGCCCTTCCCCATGAGGCCATTCCCCTTTTTTGGGTGTATAATGTCCCTTTGAAAAATTAGGGGGGCGCCAATGCTCTTTCTGGCACAGGGTACCAAAAAGTCTAGTTACGGCTCTGGGCAGCAGAGTGGTTAGACCCACGTGACGATTAATAGTGGCCCCTCAGAGCAGTTTCAGTCCTCAAGGGCAGTGTCAGGCAGGCTCTGTAGACCTGACCTGTAAGCCACTGTTATGTTGCAGCGAGATGATGTGCCCGGTCAGCATATTATAAAAATAGAAGGGGAACACAGTTGCCTGCAGTGCTGTAATCTGACATTGCACCATGCCCTCTTTTCAGTTATCTAGGGCAGACTATACAAGAATGCTGTAGCAGCTGTATACAAGCTATAGGGAGAAATACAGGGATAGATGTTTGTCTTGGTCATATGCCGGTGCTCCCCCAAAAGGCTCATTAATCACAGAAGCACTCAGCTAAGTAGAAAACGCTTCACCTTGTATAAACTACAAAGTACAAACTCTTGGCACCTTTTACGGGGCTCATACAAAATAATTCAAGATGGTGGTAGTTTTAGCTTAATTTTACCTCTGGAGGCAAAGGAGAATCATGTGTGCAGCCGGATGACAGAGGTGAGTTATCTGCACCAATGAGTAACATAGGATAGAAGCTCGGGGTCAGGTGACATCTTAGATAAAACTGTATTTTATCACAATCAGTGTCACAAGCTGTTTGGATCTCTCCCTTTCTCTCTCTCTCGAGATGTGTTCGGTCACCCAATCATGCATCGCCTCCATGTGTTTCTGAAAGGACGTTCCCTGTCATTTTTCACTTGAAATCTAATCACAGACTGACTAGTGAGATGCATCATCAAGCCTAGCTATTACAGGATTCAGTGTCAGCGGCTGGCTGTACACTCATTATTTGTGTTGACGGCATCTGACTGTTATATCTTACGCGGATTTATAAGTGGTTGCAGAGCTTGTACGGTTATTGAAAGCCTCAAGAGAAATGTTAAAAGGCTTTACACAAAGATATCGTTTTCTGCAAAACAAAAGCTGTACATAGTTTTGTTATTCGCTCAGTGCTGTAACCCATAGCAACCACCCGCATCAGCAAAATAGGGACAGTTGTTAGGTATGGCTACAGCAACTGTCCATCAATCATAAACCCGTATGTTCGGCTTCCATACTGACAGGGGCCTGGGCAAGTGGGCATCATTAGTGGCAAGCAAAGAAAACAAAGGTATATTGCAGACTCTATAAAGGATATCTACACTAATTCCCACTGGGCTGATCCAGGGTTGTGCACATCATTGCCAGCAGACTGCACTAATCGTATGCCGATATAGCCAGCATCATCAGTGTGCACCAACCTCAACACCTCCCAACAAACTAACACTGTACTGCTGGACTCCTTGTGCACACCAGGGGGCGTGGCCTCGTGCCTGCTTGGCCATACTCCCTGGTGTGAAGTTTTAGGGTACACACCCCCGTTTTTCATCAGCACTCCAGCAGCTGCCCTAACCTCCCGATCTCCTATGGGACACTGTTGCTCGTGGGCTGGACAACGGGACAGTGGCCCTTATTCAGAGCCGGACGCTCTGACAGAGTGCTCGCTCTGAATCAGGGCCGGTCCTTTTTCTTTTTAGAACGGCCTCCTGGCCACTCGCATAGCTGTGGGTGACCACCCACAGCTATAGCGAGCGGCCAGGAAGATGGTCGCGATGGTCAAGACCATCGCGACCATCACCGGAGCGGTCGTTAGAACTGTGGGTGTTAACCCACAGCCTAACGACTGCAACAGAGGTGGCCGGTCAGGATGCAAGTGGCCGCCCAGTTTCTGAGCGACCGCTTGCATCCTCCGACCGCCTCTGAATGAGGCCCAATGTCCTTTGGGAACCCGTGCAACATGAAGATCTCCCTTAAGAATGCCATTTTTGGTGCCGACAGTAGACATCTTAATGGAACGAAGTGAGCGGCCTTGGAAAATCTGTCCACCACCTCCCAGAGAGAATTGAACCCTTGACATGGAGGTAGATCTGTCACAAAGTCATGGAGATGTGGGTCCAAGGATGATCAGGCACTGGTAGAGGAATCAGAGGACCCTGTAGAGTGCGATGGAACCTTATGTTGAGCACAAGTATGACAGACTGCCACAAAGTCCTTAACAGCCCTATGAACCGTCGCCCACCAATACCCCCTGAGTATCAGCTCCAAGATTCTTTTAACACCTGCATGACCACTGTATTGTGATGAATGTGCCCACAGCAGAAGCTTTGCACAAAGTTTGGGAGCTATAAATGTTTTTCCCCGGCAGAACCTTGATCTTGCTGGTTACTGCTACAAAGCAAGCAGGATTAAGAATGGACTTATCCTCCTGCACTTCGTCCTCTTCTGAGGAACTGAATGGCCGTGATAGATTATCGGCTTTTATATTTTTGCTGCCTGGACGGTAGGTAATAACCAGTTTAAAACGATCGAATAACAGTGACCATCTGGACCAGCGGTAGTTCAAACAGTGTGCTGTTCTGAGATAAGATTCTTGTGGTCAGTGTAAACCATCACTGAAAATGTTGCCCCCTCCAACAGATATTGCTACACTTGTAAGGCTAGCTTGATGGTTAACAGCTCCTTATCTCCAACAGCATAGTTCTTCTTTGGGGCCAAAAAACTTAAGGCAAAAGAACCCATACGAGCACCATTTCCCATGCTCATCTTTCTGGACACCCAGTCGTGGAGGCATCTACCTCCAGGAAGAAAGGCCGATCACAGATAGGTTGCCTTAGAATGGGTGCTGAAATGAAACACTGCTTAAGATGGCCAAACACTTCTTCCACTTCAGGAAGCCACATCCTAGTGTCTTGACCTTTCTTAGTAAGGGCTGTAATAGGAGCTGCAATAGTAGAATAGTTTCTGATAAACAGTAGAAGTTGCAGAAACCCAGGAAGCATTGTATCATCTTTAACACAATAGGATGGAGCCAATTGACAATGTCTGTGAGTTTCTCAGGATCCATCTGAAGCTTAGAGCCCGAAATGATGTACCCCAGAAACGCCAGTTCCTTTTGCTCGAAGTAACAATTCTCCAGCTTACAGAAGAGGTGAGCATCCCGGAGTCGAGAAAGCACCTGACACACATGCTTGTGTTGACTTGCTAGATCCTCTGAAAATATCAGGATGTTATCCAAATACTCTGCCACATACTTATATAATAGGTCTTGGAAGATGTTATTCGTGTACTTTTGGAACACAGCGGGGGCATTCCTTAATCCAAAAGGCATGACCAGGTAATCATAGTGACCATCACGAGTGTTAAAGGCCGTCTTCCACCCGTCCCCAGCCCGGATAATTAGATTATAGGCCCTGCAAAGCTCTAGCTTTGAAAAAATCTTTGCTCCTTTTACTCGATCGAACAGTTTTGAGATCAGAGGTATGGGGTACTGGTCCTTGACGGTGATAGCGTTCAACCCCTGATAATAGATGCAAGGTCTTAATCCTCCATCTTTCTTGACAAAGCGAAGTCCAGCTCCTGTGGGTGACTTAGATTCCCTTATAAACCCGCGTTCCAAATTCTTCTTGATGTATTCAGCAACAGCCTGGGTCTCTGGAAGCGAGAGAGGGAAGACTCTTCCATGAGGAGGCATTTTTCCAGGTAATAGATCTATCGCGCAGTCCCTGAACACTAATACATCCTTGATTTGCTCTGACAAACCTTGCATAAACGCAGCAACCAAAGCCTCGTTGTTACACCAAAATTCTGAGGCAAAGGTTCGGAACTGCATAGCATATTGTCCTGCAGATTAGTTGCTTTGCTTCAATTGTGGATGATACTCGTCCGGGCTCATTGAATTCCTTCTGGAAGGCTGCTAGAAAATTAGTGCTCTTGTTTACTAGAGGGTCATTTCTTTTGGAATGGGATTGAAATGCCGGCGGTTCAAATCCCGACAGCGGCTGGCCGAAGAGAGGAAATCCCGACAGCGGTACATAAGAAACCTAAGCCTCCCTTCGCCCCCCCTAACCCTCCCTTAGGGGTGCCAAACCCTAACCTCCCCCAGAGGTGCCTAAACCTAACCCCCCCTCCCGCACCCTAAACCTAACCCTCCTGGGGGGTGCCTAACCCTAACCTCCCCCTGGTGGCACCTAACCCTAACCCCCCTTCCCCTAGCCTGACCCTAACCCTCCCCTGGGGTGCCTAACCCTAAGTCCCCCCAGGTGCCCGAAACCTACCCCTCCCCCGTGGCTAAGAAGACGGGCGCCATGGACTTACCTCGTTCGGGCTTGCGTCGTCCTGGATTCAAGCGTCGGGATTCCGATAGGCATACTGTCGTTGGTCACATGACTACATGCCATTTCTTTCCCATAACGGAGAAGCCCATGCCAGTGCCTGACCGGACAACAGCGAGATAACATAAGCCACCTTTGCCCTCTCGGAAGGAAAATTTCCCACCTGAACCTCGAATTGAATGGAACATTGATTCAAGAATCTTCGACAGCCTTTGGGTTCCCCATCATACTTCGAGGGATTTGGAATCTGTAATGGTGCAGAGACCCCTGCAGCTTGAACGGCCACCACAGGAGATGGTGCTGGTTGTACCGGAGGTGACTGTGTGACACCAACTCGTTGCATAAGTGTTTAGAGGCACTGCATAATCTGGGCCTGGTCTTGCTCTTGTTTCTCGACTCTGGTGAGGAGATTCTCTAACAAATCTTGAGGTGAAAGATTACCAGCTGCATACATGTTTGGTCAGAATATTCTGTCACAACTCTTGGATAAGTAATGGATGCTGACCCATATTTTTGGATTGGCGAGACCTAGTACTGAGGCGTGGAGCCTAATGTGGCGGCGGTATTCACCAGGGATCCTTGCAAGGAGGTTAGGACTTAGCTGCGTCCGACACGCAGGTCGCGGCCCTCAGGTTAGGTTCCCTAATACAGGTGTTGATGTTCCCTGGACAATGGACAAGGGTCCGTCAGTGCCCGCTGCGGCAACACAACTCCCCACAGGAAGCCAGTTCTGCTGGACCCAGTAAGAGGGATCGAGCACCTGGCGCGCTGTGACACCCATGCTGCTGTGGCACTGACTAAGCATTGCCATGAAGCCCTGCCCGTTTTGACTTCACCTCTTTTTCATGGGTATATTTACTAAAGTGTGAGTTTTTAGAAGTGGAGTTGTTGCCCATAGCAACCAATTATCTTATAGAAGGTGTTAGATACATGGTAAGTAAGATCAGATTGGTTGCTATGGGCAACAACTTCAGTTCTAAAAAGCCACACTTTAGTAAATATACGCCTCAGTCTCCTCTCCTATAGCTGGTCTCACAGTCGAAGTGCAGCCCTGACTCTTGCTCTGCACTGCAGCAGTAATCAGTGCCCGGAGGGCACCCTGAGAGAGTGCCCTCGCCCCCCTTAATCTGCCTCTGCCTGTACCTTCCCAGTTGGTTATACATTCTCTACATTCTAAAAACAAGTAAGAGAAAATCAGCTTTTAGGAATTATTGTGGACTCTGCTGAGAATCCCAGCATACCACCCAATCCCCATTTATTTATTTATTTATTTTATTTATTATCATTTATTTATATGGCGCCACAAGTGTTCCGCAGCACCTTACAAAGTACATAAACAAATTGTAGACAAGCGACTTACAGAACAATACAATACAGGACCAGGACATGGATAATATATATTGCTACATTAGCGACCATAACACCCAGATAAGCAACAGAGCATAAGCAACCAAGACCCTCATTCAGAGCCGCTCGCAAAAAGCGAGCTCGAGCTCTGAATTAAGGCGGCCACTTTTGTTTAGAAAGGCGGCCTCCTGGCCGCTCGCTAAGCTATGGGTTACCACCCCACAGCTTTAGCGAGTGACCAGGTGATGGTCGCGATGGTCGAGACCATCGCAACCATCAGGGCATACGACAGGACCCTTGCGGTAGGGTCTCGTCTACCACAAGCCCCAGGTAACTTCCTGCTCTAACAGAGCAGGAAGCTCCCTACTGACATCACTGGTGATGTCAGTGGGGCCACCTACAAATGGCTTGCGAGCGCATAGGCGTTTGCGAGCGGGTCTGAATGAGGGCCCAAGTGTTAGGTGTCCTAGTGTTGAGTAAGAAGTAGATTAAACTAAAGTAGGGAGAAGCACAAGAGGGTAGAGGGCCCTGCTCATAAGAGCTTACGTTCTTCCATTGCATGCCTCCCAACTGCCCCAATTTCAGTGGGACATTCCTGCTTTTCGGGCACTATTCCACTGTCCCACCTGTGCCCTGCAGTGTCCCGCGGGTGGTCTACCGCTGTTCTGCAAAGCAGAGCAGAGGTGAATGGATGCTGTGCACATCCATTTAGTGCTGGGATTAGGTTGGGGGCAGCTGAGCAGCTGCCAGAGTGCTGGGCTCGCCCTTAGTATGACAAAAAATGGGGGCGTGACAAATAGGTCACACTACTGTAGGTGGGATGACCTAGCGCGCCGCAACCCCTTTTTGCATGCCTACACCTTTACCTCTTGCATATTGTCATGGTTTTGGATTCAGAATGTTGGGAGGTGTGGCATTGGTCTAACCTCTATTGTAAAGAGATTGGAGGCGCTGGGCGCTGCTGTAATAGACTGATAAGTCAGAACAACAGAGGCATAAATATTGAGGAGGAGTCTACCAACAAGTTTGGCTCAGGAAATCCACCATGAATAGGGACCCATAAATGGGAAGATGATGGGAATTTTTTTCCAATAAGGACCTTTTATTTGCCAACTCTCCCAAAAGTTGTGGAAGACTCCCGATTTTCCGGATAACCCGCCCGTACCCCCCGAAAGAGTAGGCAGTTCTCCCATATCCCGCCCACTTCCTAGTGTAGACGGCAGGATGGGGAGATTATATGGGAAATTTGTGGGTCTGTAGGGAGGAGGCGGTAAAAAGGGGTGGGGCCTAATGACGGCTTCATTCTGCCCCCGCTGCCTGAAAGTGTAGCATCTGAAAAGTAGGTAAGTATGCACTGTGGGGCTAAATAATGACAATTAAAGCTCCTTTTATGTTTGAAGACCTACAGGAAGTTTGCTGGCTGAAGACCCTTATTTAGCACCTAAAAGATAACCGAGGTTCGGATAGAACAGAGGGCACATAAACCCCTGGCAGGGATGCGTGGGGTTAATAAAGTTACAGGAGGTAGGGGAGTGTTAGTGTTTTATGGTCAGATTGACATTAGGTTAGGATTGGTGGAGTGTTGTGTAAGGGGTGTGGTTAATAGGAGTGTGGGTAGGTCAGCACTGTTACTCTGCCTCTTTGAATTTGATCTCCCACCCTCCCTCCCTCCCACTTTTTTCCTCTTGTGTCTTGTGTCGGCTTAATTTCAAGGGCGGGAAAGAACGGCAGTATCTATAAAGCGTCCACCTTGCTGCAGTATGAGCGGTGCGCCCCCTTCTATGCACTGGTTAGGCTGATTTTACCCTACTGGGGTCAGAGACACTTCTCGTCGTAGACGGCTAAAATAGTGCATTGGGATGGGGGCTGGATACCGTCTCACTTGCCAGAGAGGGATATCGGCCCTTGCAAGTTTTATATCACTATTACACTTGAATTGGGTTTTGGCCCGTTCAGTGAGTGTTTTACATCCTTGCATAAGTCAAGTGTGGGGCGTCAGATTACTGGCCGTTCTTTCTTATGCCACCATACTCTGATTGTAAAATAAATAAAGCTGACCATATATTTTTGATCGCATATATACTTGGTCTGTCTCTTTATTTTATTTAAGCTTGGTTTAATAACTTTGTGGTTGCACGCATTATCTGCCGATAGGGAGTTTATGCAAGTTAGTTACTGTACTGACAGAAAGTATACGTTCATCCTGTCAACATTTGGAATGTTAACATGGCCTGAATGTCGATATTCAACAGCCACAAAGATGACAATGACAGAATGTTGACAATGTTATATTGTCGACATTGTGAATATTGACAGATGGTTTTAGCCATTTTAGGGTAGGGGAAAGGTTAGGCTGCGGTTAGGGTTAGGGTTAGGCTGTGTTAAAATTAGTGTTACATGCAAATTAGTGTCCATGCAAAACAACATTGTCGACAAGCTGACTGTCGACATCCTGAATGGTGACCTTTTGAACCACCCTGATAATTTATTTATATATGTATATACTGTGATATATATGTTGCATAAAAGTGTAGAGAGAGACCTAATAGAGAGAAACTCCAGCTGATTCTGGTAGACATTTATAGACACAGATTATAAATTTACCTTCATGGCCGACGAACCCACTAATAGCTGAAAATCCTATTGGGGCTTATTTACTAACATGATACAAATAGCAATGAAGTACTGCAACCAATCAGATACAATCTTCCTTGCAGTCCAGTGTAATCAGAGTAATGAATGTTGACATCTTATTGGTTGCTATGAGTTACAGTGAATCATTGCTCTTCACGCCATGTTATTAAATAAGCCCTCTTAGGTCGTACTAATGAACATTTTAAATTGTCTTTCACAACCCACCAAATGAATGAAATCATTCAAAAATGCGCATCACTTAGGACCCCATCAAATGCACCTCTTTTGTTTATGGTTAAGCTGTTCTGAAGAATAATAATGTCAGAAAATTGTTCTTCATTATGGGGCTCATTTAAGTGGAGATGTAACAAAGCTTTAAGATTTATAAAGTGGAGAGAGATAAAGTACCAACCAATCAGCTCCTAACTCTCATGTTACAGGCTGTGTTTGAAAGTGACAGTTAGGAGCTGATTGGTTGGTACTTTATATATCTCCACTTTATCTCTCTCCGGCCACGACGTACTAAAGGAAAAATGCGGTAAAACCCAGTCATCAGGGTTTTTACCGCATTTTCATATGTACTAAGCCTCGGCCGCCCGATTTCCGATGCGGAGGGTAACACCAAGTTTTTCTAGCATTACCCTAGAGAAGCCTATGGCCTTCTTACCGCATCCCGCTCCCCACTGCCTCGCCGCTCCGCACATCTCACTGCCGGCCCCACTGACATCAGCCTCCTGTGGACTCATCCTGGGCCCCCGCCTTCTTCTCCTCCTATTCTTCTTCCGGGTGCAGGGAGGAGGAGGAGGAGCCCGGGACTTCCTGCAGAGGTCACTGGCAGGAAGCTCCCGGGGCTAGGAGATGGAGGAGACACGCGGAGACCTCCTCACCCGGCAGCTTCGCAAAGGGCAGCTCTTATCACAAGAGCTGTCCTTTGCGATACTAATCGCATATGTTGGTACATATGTGATTAGTATTTTTGCGGTGACTGGCAGGATGTACACTGCAAGGTTAGAACATCCCGGCCTCCAAGCTTTAATACATATCCCCCTGAGAGTTGGTTGTATAACTATTATTTAAGTGTAAGATACGCATTTCTATATTGTGTACCAAAAATCGTACAGATAGTACTGATTGGCTGATTGTTTATTGCCACCTGAAGCTATTAGTACTTAGGGCCTGATTCAGAGCCGCTCGATGACAGAGCGCTGCTCTGAATCAGGGCCAGGTTTTTTTTTTTTGGATTGGCCTCTTGGCCACCTGCATAGCTGTGGGTGACCACCCACAGCTATTGCGAGCGGCCATGATGATGGTCGCTATGGTCAAGACCATCGCAACCATCGGGCTTGCGACGAGACCCTTGTGGTAGGGTCTCATGGCCGCAAGCCCCAGAGAGATTTCGGCTCTAACAGAGCCGGAATCTCTCCACTGACATCACTCGTGATGTCAGTGGGGCCGCCTCCAAACGGCAGGCGTTCTCATGGGAACACCTCCGTTTGGGCAGCCACCACCCTGGCCCACCTACCAAAGGGGGCAAGCTGTCACTCAACATCGACAGCTCGCTCCCTTTGGTGTGAGACCCGGAGCGACTGATTGCCTGTCGCTAGCCGGGTCTCGCGCATGCGCACGACGGAGCCGGCTCCGTCGTGCACATGCGCTGTGGGCCACCATCGACCCGGTTGCGAGTGCTCAGCGCTTGACCGGGTCTGAATCAGACCCTTAAATCGTTAGTGTCACGGCTTTATTGTATCAAGTACTTTACTAACATTTCCATTTGGGCTACCACAGGACATTCTTGCCCACTCCTGGAATTTCCGGGAGTTTCCTGCATTTAATGGAGAGTCTTCCGGCTCCTAGGAAAGTAAGTATTTCTCCTGCATCCCACCAGTGCAGCCACTGCTTAGGTGAAGTGGGCGGGAGCGTGATGATGCAATTCACTATGACTCACCCCATTGCGGCCCTGCCCTCAGCGTCATAATGCTGTGTATTACTATGTTATGGGGTGGAGCCGTTATGACCTGATCTGCGGTTCACTGTCTGCCTGAACTTCCTGGATATCAGTGCTCGGAAGTTGGCAAGCATACTGTGGGAAATCATTTTCCCATTAGACTTTGAAAAGGGGAAAACAATAGATTTGGTGATATATGTATTAAATTATATTGAAAATGCGACTTCCGCATTTATTAATAATTGTCAGTATGTGTGTATATGACATTTCATTACATTTTTATACTGTGTACAAATGGGGTAATGCTATAAACTATAAACACTGACAAGCCTCATCCCTAATGGGCCCTACAAATCCCTTGCAGGGACAGAGCTTGCGATAAAGCTCTGTCCCTGCGAATCCCCTCCGCACACTAGCCGCTGCTACCCCCCCCGGCACTAAGCTCTGCCCCCAGCGCTAAGCCCCACCCCCCATGATCGCAGACCCCCCGCAACCCCCCCTCACCCTTAATTACACTTACCTGCATGATCCGGGCCTACTGTGATGTCCTCCATGCCTCCGATCAGGTGATCTCCCATACTGCACTGGGACCCGATCACCTGATGCACTATGGGAGACCAGCTGACCGGAGGGGAGTCATCACCGGAGGCCAGATCACCGGTCCCTGGAGTCAGGTAAGTAAAAAACATTTTTGACAATTTTTTTTTCTTTTTTTTGCAGTGATCAGCTTGTGGTCTGTTTAGACCACACAGCTGATTACTGGGACTGACTCCCGACTCTGCTCTCCCCGTTAGAGCAGGCCAGGAGGCCGGTAACCAGGGGAGACCCTGGATAATGCCACCTCCAGGTGGCGTTATCATCACAGGGCTTTCCCCGATATTTTTTTACAATTTATTTTTAGTAACTTTTGTCGGATCACATTTCCCATTACAATTATGGGAAATGCGATCTGCTTACTAAAAATAAGTGATACTTAGGAGTTGGAGTAGAATTTTACGAATTCTACTCCAATTGCCCTGTAATAACTATAGGTGATACTAAAATAATGTGAAAAGGGTGTGAAAACACCCCTTTTCACTTTACTTTAGTAAAAATAATGTTAATAAATAGAGCCCATAGACTCTTCCAAGTGGTGCAGTATTTCCTGTGTCCTGTGTATACTCTGTACATTTCCTATGTACTGAGTCCTAGTGATTATTTACAAGAGCTTTATCCTTGTGTATCAGTGCGACAGAACACCTTGCCTGCTTGCTATTTACCAATGTCATATCCTTGTACATCAGTGCGACAGAACACCTTGCCTGCGTGCTATTTACCAGTGTCATATCCTTGTGCATCAGTGCGACAGAACACCTTTACCTTTGTGCTATTTACAGGTGTCATATTTTTGTGCATGAGTGCGACAGGACACCTTTGCTAGTGTGCTATTTCCAATTGCCAACTCTTGGTGCCGCAGTGCGTCATACACCTTGTCTGTGTGCAATCCCAAGTGCCACCTCTTGGTGCAGCAGTGCATCAGTACACCTTGTCTGTGTGCAATCCCAAGTGCCACCTCTTGGTGCAGCAGTGCATCAGTACACCTTGTATGTGTGCAATCCCAAGTGCCACCTCTTGGCGCAGCAGTGCGTCAGTACACCTTGTATGTGTGCAATCCCAGGTGCCACCTCTTGGTGCACCGGTGCGTCAGAAGGCGCACGTCGTGTATTGTGTACTCAACTCAGTGTACAGACATCACATCATCTAAACTGGTGCAATTACCACTCTCCTTCAGTGACTGCAGCATATCTTCACTTCCTTCCAGTGTTAGCTGCATAACCTACTCCTCAGTGGATTCTCTTTCTCCGGTCTCTCACAGTGCCTCTTCAGGAAGCTTTCCCAGTGTGCTTCTTTGTACTATTTGTACAGAGATTATTTTACCAGTGGGCCATAGTGGTGTGTATTTCTCTATTCCCACTTGCATCGGATCCCTGACCAGGGGATTGCGACCTGCTTGCCGGGTGCAGCTGAAGCCAATATCCCGCTTGGAGGGGTCACTGGCGAACACCTCCCAGCAGGTTAGACTCCGCACCCTTTGTCAGGTCTCGCCAACATCCGATGCTTGTGGATGGGGAGAACGAACATCCAGGCACCTAGGCCCTGATTTCTTTAGTAACCCAGGACCACAACTTTCAGCCCCTCAGTAGGGGACTCCACAACGCCATTCGTGACAAGTGGGCCTTTCTTTGCCACCATACTTTCTATCATTTAATATTATTTTAATATTTGCTATATGTTTTTAATAAATAGATAACAAATTATTCTGCCAAACTCATGTCTCCGAGCAGGGTCGTAAATAGGTATTTGAAGGCCCCATAGCAAAAGTGTATAAGGGCCCCTATGTACCACCCAATGGTGAAAAATGTATATAACACATGTAGCTTTGACAAGGAAGATGGGCCCCCTCAGCTCTGGGCACCATAGCAGCTGCACCCCTTGCACCTATGGTAGTTATGCCCATGTCTCCGAGTCTCTATTTTATATTATTGTTTACTTCTGAATGTTTATGATTATGTGGTGTATGCACGGGACACCCATCAGACGATTGAAGGTTTAATACTGCTTTTGAGCTGGAGGTTTGTTGAGACAAATTTGACTGAACATATGCATATAAAATATATAAATACATGTTCTTCTGTACATCTTTACTCAGCATGTTTGGAGCGCAAATGCTTCTAACGTAAATTATGCTTTGCATGTTTTGCAAGATTACAGTAATAGGCTATGTACACACAAAGGTTTTAATCCTCCTGTGTTTTTCGCTGATAGAGAGCTCTGACGTGCACAGAGTAAATAAATTTAGACGAATGTTGATATGAAAGAAAGGTTCAGCCCCTTTTTCAATCATTGCCAGTCCTGTGCATGGCAGCAATTTTCTCGGCGGAGTCAATAATCCTAGTTTGCCCATATCATTCCTTCCCCTACCTATGGAAGGAAAATTCAGAGCGTAACAGGGTAGAATAAAATGGCCTACAGCATGTGCACTTACCCCCTAATGTTTGTAACATCATCACTATGGGGCATCTTGCCCACCTCCTTAATCTCTCCCTCTCTTCTGGCACTGTTCCTTCTGCATTCAAGCATGCCCTTGTCTCCCCCATTCTTAAAAAAAAACCTACCCTTGATCCTAACATTCTCTCTAACTACCGACCCATCTCTCTCCTCCCTTTTGCTTCCAAACTCCTTGAGCGTATTGTTTACAACCGCCTTACCACTTTACTTTCCTCCCACTCCCTCCTTGACCCTTTTCTGTCTGGCTTCCGTTCTCTACACTCCACAGAAACTGCCCTCACTAAAGTCAGAAATGACCTCCTTGCTGCCAAATCCAAGGGCCACTACTCCCTGCTCATTCTCCTTGACCTCTCTGCTGCTTTTGACACTGTGGCCCACCCTCTACTGCTGCATATCCTTCACTCCCTTGGTCTACGTGACACTGCTCTCTCCTCGCTGTCCTCCTACCTCTCTGACCGCTCCTTCTCTGTTTCCTCTCACGATGACTCCTCCCCCCCACAGTCTCTTACAGTTAGTATTTTCCCAAGGTTCTGTTCTTGGAACTCTCCTATTCTCTCTCTATGCGTCCTCTCTAGGTAAACTCATCCGCTCTTTTGACCTTCATTATCATCTCTATGCTGATGATACTCAGATCTACCTTTCCTTACCTGATCTTTCCCCCTCTCTACTGACTCATATCTCTAACTGTGTCTCTGCTATCTCTTCCTGGATGTCCCAGCGATTTCTCAAGCTTAAGATGTCTAAGACTGAGCTGATCGTCTTCCCACCCTCCCATATAACATCATGTCACACTATTTCTTTATCAATAGATGGCATAACTATCTCATCTAGTCCCAAAGTGCATTGTCTTGGAGTCATCCTGGACTCTTCCCTCTCCTTCAAACCACATAATCAGAACCTCTTGCAGTCCTGTCATTTCCATCTCAAGAAAATTTCCAAGATCAGACCCTTTCTCACCTAGGATGCCACCAAAACCCTCATACATTCACTGGTCATCTCCAGATTGGACTACTGTAACCTCCTCCTATCTGGCCTCCCCAAATCCCATCTCTGTGCAAGATGAGGAGATTTTAGAAGAAATGTGCATGTCCGTAGGGAGGGGGTGGGACTTATTGATGCGAATAGCATCATTTAGCCCCGCCTTCTACTCGCGTACCCGCAAATCGCGAGGATTTGCTGTAAAGGGGGTGGGGCCTAATGAGGGCTGTACCTTGGTCCCGCCCCCCAACACTGAGAGCACCAGGTCCTCTCCGGCTGCTCCCGGAAAGGTCTCCTTTAAAGTTGGTAAGTATGTAGCTACTGTAGCAGTGTTACTTACCCCTGCCGGGTCTGCCCAGTGCGCAAGCGTGACCTGAGTTTACCCATGCGCACGGCCGCAGGTCTGGCAGTGCGGAGGCGGCAAAGGTATCCACACGAATCCCTCTTCACAACCTCGGATCTTCTTCCCATAAGAAGGAGCAGGGCTTCGGGAATCAACGCTATATGAAGATGGCATTGGTTTTGCAGGCAAACTTCAAACACTCAGTAATCTGAGTTTGCTGAATATTAGGCAACCCCCTCAGGCCCATAAAAATGAATGGGCCTGTTACTTAAACCATGCAGAAATCAGCATATTGGAAGATGAAAAGGCCCCTAAATCCAGTTGAAAAATCAGTGAAAAATGTGTAAAATGGGCAAATCACTTGGCCATTATATTGGTCCTTTGTGTCTTTTGTGAAAGTATATTTATTAGCTCCTTATTCATACATCATACTTGCCTCCGGGAGGAGGCAGCCAGGTCGGCAAAACAGGGAGCGTGGGCGAGGGCATTACCTGGCATTAGGGGCGGAGCAGGGGTGTGACTGCGCGATGCGTCATCATGGCCCCGTCCCCACTACACAATGCTGAGATTACCGGCATTGTGATTACACTATTTAGCGTGAATCGTGTCTTCGCCCCCTCCAATGCAGGTATGTGTGTAGGGGATCCCGGGGGTAGGCGGTAAGAACTGCTGTGCCACAGCGAATATCTCTGATATCTGCTGTGGACCCTTTTTTATACATATGGTGATCCATATTTATTGCGGCAACTTGTTTTTTTTTGCTTCGATGCGGACCATGAGCCTGATTCAGAGATTGACGCTAATGCCACCGCTCCTGCAAATTTGTACGCAGCTGCGCAAATGTTGCAGGCATCTGTCGCAGATCATTTGATTATCGCAGTCCCGAGTGGTCTATGGTCCTGCAGAATGCGCCACAGAAACTGAGATGCCGGAGCCAAATTTCTTGCATACGGGATCACAGACACAGGGTGTGACAAGACTCCATAGCAGTTTTTATGCCTGCACTGAACGACATATCGTTCAGTGTAGGCACATTATCCCACTGCACAGGAAGATGAGCGATTGTACGATTACAATGTCGTATTCGTACAGTCGCTCCTCTATCGTCTAGTGTGTACGAAGAGATCTTTCACAGATATCTTTCAATGAAATCCGCCTGCCACATCTCTGAACAGGCAAAGCTGACAATATCGTGCAAGGTGGCCTGCATGTACGGATGGTCCTAGATATCGTTATAGTTCATGCGGGAATGCGCATCATTGGTCGTTCGCTGCGTAAAAGTGAACAATATATCATTGAATGATATTGTTATCGTTCATACTGGCCCTGATTCAGAGCCGGACGCTCTGACCAGAGTGCTCGCTCTGAATCAGGGTCCTCCTCCATTAATATGGAGCGTCCTCCTGGACGCTCGTATAGCTGTGGGTCACCACCCACAGCATATACGAGCGTGCAAAAAGATGGTCGCGATGGTCTTGACCATCGCGACCATCGGAATTGCGAGGGAAACCCTGCGGTCGGGTTTCCCTGCCGCAAGGCCAGGAGTGATTTTGGCTCTATCAAAGCCAAAATCACTCCCACTGACATCACTAGTGATGTCAGTGGGGCCGGCTTCAGACGGTAGGCGTTCCCATGGGAACGCCTCCGTCTGGCAGGCACGCCCCCGGCACGCCCACCAAAGGGGGCGTGCTGTCACTCAACATCGACAGCACGCCCCCTTTGGTGCGAGACCCGGAGCGATGGAAAGTCCTTCGCTCGCCGGGTCTCGCGCATGCGCACGACGGAGCCCCCTCCGTCGTGCGCATGCGCAGTGGGGACCATCGACCCACTTGCGAGCGTACTGCCGCTCGCGAGTGGGTCTGAATGACCCCCATTGTTCATAGATATCGTACCATGTGTACGCACCTTAAATTGAAATATGAGATAAAAGCTACATACAGATGTATACATGCGCATTTTTTGTGTACTTGGGAATGCCTATTTTGTGCAAATAAAAAAGAAACATGCATCCAACCCCACAGGAGACCCCTCATACTGTAGGTACATTTTACCAAGTCACAGGGAGTTCAGAGTCCACAGGATACATTTTTTTTTCTGTATTGTGGTCCTGGGTGGAAAATAGAATAAAAACAACATAGTGTGCGGCTAATTGCCTTTGACCCGATCCAGCTTGTAATGGTCGCGGGAGCAAAACGCCAAGGTTCTTCGCGTACAGTATATTCAGCTTTAAATGACCTTTCGCCGCGATGAAGGAGTCTTGAAGATAAACGTCTTTGACAGAACCATCAATTGTGTTAATATCTCCTTCTCCACATCGCCTTGCTGGAGGCAGGCCGGCAGCTGAGGTCTACACAGATTATAGGTCCCTGGCGCATGAACCAGCATCGTTAACCTTCTGTCCTTTGCCTTCCACTATAGAATGTTCCGGCAAAAGACAAATGAGGCCTATTAATATCTCACAAAAAAATACAGCTTACGTCAGCCAAAATGTCTTAGACCCCAGACCGTTATCAGGGTTTTCCCTCCGTGACGTAATTCACTTTTCTCCATAACTGCTCAAAATTCACTCTTCATGTAACAGACCCTCCAACGTGACCCCTTCCACCAGGTACAAAATGCTCTGCTCCTGGACTTCCCTCTTAATTTATGGTTGCAGCCACCTGTGGTGAAACTCCTATCTCATTAAGGGGCCTATTCATCAACCGATAAATGGCCCGGTAACCATGCGGAAACGCTACCGGGCCACTAATCATTAGGGGTCCGATAGGACCGATAGGACCCCCCGGGTACTCAGCAAACTCCGAAAACTGAAAGTTTTCGGAGTTTGCTGCCGAGAACAAGCGCCATCTTCAGATGGCGCTTGTTCTCAGATCCCCGCTACTTCCTAGGGAATGCACTCGTGAGCGGGTTTGAATCAGGCCCAGAGTTTCTTTGATCTTTCAATTACTGTATGTTGACCTTGGATGTTGAATGGACTCTCTCAGAAATATGGCAGCGTTTTATAAGCAACGTTGCAATTTCTATCTGATAGTACGGTTCACAAGCATATAAAAATCAGAGGATTGGTTTAGGTTTACTTCCACTGTAAAGAGACGTCTGTGAAATGTTGGTGAAACGGAAACCTGCCTGGCTTCTCTGTTGGATTCTGATAGCCACTTATTAATAATTCAGAATTAAAATGGGCTCCTCATCCTTGGGAGCAAAAAAAAGCGAAATGTAAATCCTCTAAAAGGGATGCAGGAAAAGGATTAATAATGCTTTGTAAAATGAAGTGTTGCTGATGAGATGTCGCTATGGTAACTTCATTCCAGCACTAAACAAGTCACCCATATTAAATACCACTAGATTTTCCATTCAGTACCTGTTCTAATTCAATTTGCCAGCAAGGAGCAGGGAGCTTTTGAAACATAGAGATTTGATGCTGTTTAAGGTATTATTTAATATAGTGATACGGCCGTATTAGTGAGAATTATCAGAGAGGTGAGGAAAGGTCTGGATTAAGACTAGTCATGTGAATTAGATGACTGTTCCGAAGGCAGACATGAATGAAACTCTGCAAAACTGCAGTGGAACAGATACTTCACTGGATATAATGATTTGTCCTTTTTAAAATGATTATTTTACTGTTGATGGTCTAGAATGAACTTTATCTGGATCCTAGATCCAATTTTATGTTAACGCCAGTATGTTTTTTTTTTTCTTTAAAGGGGCTGTGCGTTCTTCAAAGCTGTTCTTTACCTAATTGTGACTAGAGCAAGGGATGTATGTACAGCCTTACAGGAGTAAGATTTTGACAAGGGGGGATCCTTCCCTACTTGTCTGTTTAGAGGGGCAGATTAAGAGAGGAGGGGGCCCATGTGCAGCCTCCGTGCAGGCTCCCCCTCTCTCGCCGGTGCATGCGCCAAGAAGACACCATGTTTTTGAAACATGACGTCCGCGCCATTTTCCCAGTGATTGCTCTACTGCACAGGGAGCGAGAGAGTGCTTTCTAGTTATATACTTGGGTCATACTTGCTGACTTTTTGCATACCCTCTCCGTGGGAAGCCCGGAGAGAGGATGCAGCTGACTACTGCGTGGGGCGGGGCCAGGCTCTGATGTCATTCGGCCCTGTCCCGAGCATGGTAAAATGCAGCGATTGGAAGCCCCGCATGGAGGGGTGGGGCTAAATGATGAGTTTTTGCATCTTTTAGCCACGCCCCCTCCCCACGGACCAGCGATTCTCATTTTTTATCTCCCCCATTCTGCCAGAGTCTGGTAGTGGGCAGGATGCGGGAGATTCGGACACTCTTCCGGGGGCGCGGGGGACTACCCGAAAAATCGTGAGGCTCCAGAAACTTCTGTCAGAGTAGGTAAGTATGACGTGGGTATGTGGAGGGGCATATAACTATTTTCACGCCCAGGGCCGGCTCTAGGGGTGTTCGACCAGTGCGGTCGCACAGGGGCGCCACCCGTAGAAGGTGCTCCCCTCCCCAGCATCCCGTTTTCAGCTGGATAGGACTGTCCTGCTGTTCCACCCGCGGGCCGAAGTGGCCCACGGGTGGTCAAATCGGGAGGCTGGGGACCCCCACCGCCGCAGCTGTGTGGCGGTGCCGGACCCCCGGAGTGTGAATGGATGCCGCGCGCATGCTGACGGGAGAGGGCTGGGGGAAGCCCAGCCAGTGACGGAGTGCTGGGCTTTACCCCCAGCCTGATGTTATTTGAAGGCGTGCCATGTGGCACGCCTCCAAATTATGTCACGTAGGGGCATGGCCTATGGTAATTAGGCCACACCCCTAAATTCGGTAGCCGCGCGCGATGTAAGGGTGCCTTCTCAAGGGCCGGCACAGGGTGCTCAGCCCCCTGGAGCCGGCCCTGTTCACGCCACAAAGGGTCTTGGAGATCAGGCCTTGTCCTTCAATTATAATTCTGCGCTCCTTACACCTTCTAGTAGCACCATTTTTAGGTGGCGTTAGGCCATTGCAGCCAATGGGTTAAAATTTGTACATTTTTTTTGCCACAGCTCAGCCCGGGTCGAAACCCAGAAGTAAAATTATTGCGTTCATCTGCACTGGCTCTTATCAGTGTCGTTACTTCTAACCCTTGATAGGGCTCCCCGAAAATGCATTCCAGAAAGCTGCGATGTGCGGTGATGAGGGAATGCTAATTTTCTGGGCTTTGCCACTAATTTTGGTAAACGTGCACCTTTTATCTTTTTAACCAACCCAACTAGCATTACATTTTTGTTGCCAAAATATAACAATTCTTTATCATGGAAAATCCAAATGACTTCCATTAAGTATATATAATATAAGTCTGTATAACAAATGGCATGAGAACCACAAATTCAAAGCTAGTTTATGGTAGATACCCACAATGCAGCACTGCTTGGAAGCCTCTAGAATAGAACATGTTTTACTCACTAAATTAATGAACATTACAGACATGAGGAATGTTCCCATTTAGTCACAGAATGGCTAGAAATGCACTTGGAGAGATTTGTTACCTTTGCGAAAAGAATTTGCTCTCCGGAAAAATGGATGACTTGGTTCCTGCGGCCATTTTGTTGATTTATTGTGTTGAGGCGTCTCCCGTCAGAGAGGGCTGTAAATGGGACTGGTGCTCATTTATAAACAAGTAGTTTAATGAGAGATCATCAAGTGGAATTTCTGAGAAAGGGTTTCTAATGGTTACTGAGCTTGTGTTAGTGATAAAACACCTAATGAATAACAGAATCTCTGGAAAGCTAGGAGATGCCTGTCACAAAGCTGGATAGGGCACAGAGGGCACCTTTTTTTAACCCCATATCCGAGGGGCTTTCTGACCAGAATTTATTCTGGCTTCAATGGAAGTTTAATATTATTATTGCTATAAAATATTATTTTTATTTGATTTAGCTTTAAAAAGAAATAAATAAATAAAAAAAAAGATTTTGGGCAATGTTGCATTAAGGCTGCTCTGGCTGCCCATTAGGTCTGGGTTATAAAGTATATTTAGTACTTCAGCTCCCATAACCTATGCCATACTTGCCGACTATCTGGCTGCTCCTTCCGGGAGGGAGCAGCTAAATCGGCAGAACAGGGGGCGTGGCTGGCAAAAGGGGGCGTGGCCGGGCTGAAGACCGTTTCCGGGTGTGACAGGGGGCGGGGCCATGCGATCGCGTCATTTTGGCCCCGCCCCCATTACACAATGCCGAAATACAGGCATTGTGAAGCAGGGGGCAGGGCCAAAATGACGCAAATCGCGTCAGCGGCCCCCCGCTGAAGGGGGTTTATCGGGTACTGACGGGGGGGAGACAGGGGATCGGCGGCATGCGGGAGGCTTGCCTGCCTTTCCGGGGGGGCGGGAGCTGCACCCGTTTATCGGGAGGCTCCCGCCCGAATCGGGAGGGTAGGCAACCCTGACCTATGCAAGGCCTACTGTGCTAACCGGTCATTAAGCAGAACCTATATGTGTCATGAATTTCTGGGGCTGTTTTTCCTAAGCATTGGAAAAGAGCTGTCAATGACAGTGCATAGTACCAGTGCATTGACCAGAACAACTATTTCTCGTCACCAGATCCACATTGCTCACTCCCTGAAAGGTCAGAACAATATGCACTAACACATGACCATATAATTTCCTTTTGTCCTTGTCAGCATTAGGCTTGGCAGGGCGCACCCTCATGTCTGCTTGTTCATCCCACAAACAGGCCACCCCACTGTTTAAAGTGGCTCTTTAAATTCATAGAATATCCTCCCTGTACCGAACCCTCTGCTTGTGGTGCCATTGTTTCACTAACCACACTGATATGCTATAGACAGCATTACTGCACACACCCAGGGTCAGACTGGCCCACAGGTGTAATGGGGAAATACCTGGAGGGTACCACTGTCTGAGGGGTCAGGTTCCAGACCATGCACTCAAATTATGCACTGTTACTCAGCTAGAGGGTCAGTAACTTGGTGGAACAGGAACCATGGATGAACTTAAGTTCTTGGTTCATTTCTATGGAAACTACATCAAGATCAGCCATTCTGCCAATCAAAGTGGGCGGTCCTGCCCCCCATGCCACCTCCCTTATAAAGAGGACCTATTCTTTGCAGGCTGACTATATCCTTTCTAATGGTTGGCCAAGTCCATATGTGGTGGCTGGCTACACACCCTCTAGTGACTGGCAACACCTCTTATGCTTGGGCTCCTACCACTGCATACCCCAGTGGGCCCTTCATGCACCAGTTCAACACTGTACACAACCTCTTAACCTTTATTTTTGGTTGGGTATGTAAGCGAAATGTAGGAGTTCCACAGGATGTGCAGTCAGCCTCCGCTATCATACTCCTGAGATTTGATATAAAATTATTAGAATAATACAAAGAACATATTTATAACTTATAATAAACATATTCTTTGTTTATTGTAATCTTTTTTATAGCTAACGCTCACCAGCATTGTGGAGCTCCCTGGGACTGCAGGGAGATGAAAGATGAGGCAGCAACAGCTCAGCCTCGCTTCTGTATAATCAGACATTGCTTGCAGAGCTGCACTAAGGGCAGGAAGCTGCACAAAAAGAGAGCTAATAGAGCCATGCCTCGGAATATGGTGGGCATGCCTTGAACACCGATGGACACCTTGGATGTGTCACCAGGAAGAGCACTGCAGTGTTTAGAGATCGGAGCACAGTGAGCAGCAGCAAGAGAAGACACAGTGATGCAGGTAGGAGAATCAATGGACACTGAAGCTTAGTGTAGTGAGGGGAAAGTTACAGTGAGTAGGGGGTGAGACAGGCTCCCAGAGAGGCTCCCAGCATTCAGAGCAATCTCCATGTGTGCTTCCCCAGCCATTAACCTCACCGCACATCACTGTTCCACAGCCACTGAGGTTCTGGCCAGTCGGTAAGGACCCCCTGCACTTTAACCTTTTACTAGGTAAAACTACAGCAGTAATCATCTTGTAGAAATCACGAGTACAATATTACAATAAAAATAACCTGAGTCTCATAGACTTATACAGTACAGTCTGGAAAGCATACACTATGCTTGGGAGATAGAGGAAATCATTGACCGTACAGAACACAATGATAATATTAAGCCCCATTTAGTTCTAAGAGTCAGACATATGTCTCTCCTCCCAAATGTGAACCCCTCAGGGTTCCATCTATGTCTTTATATTCTTCCTGGGTAATGTGTGGTTCTGAACTTGTTCAATGCATCTGTAATACTCAGCAGAGAGGGATTTTTCCTTCCCAAATCCTTTAAATCTAAATTGGACAGACTCATTTGCTGTAATGTCAGCGCCACCGAAAATAGCCCATTTGCCCGAGGGGATCCTGCTCTATTCTGTTGTCAAACAATCACCCTCTCTCTGGTCTTTCATGTCTGACCAATCAGTCAGATTCAATTAAGTTATGTTCTCATTCTGTGTGCAGGACATGCCACAATCAGACTGAGCTGAGCAATCCTGGCCCAACCTCAAGGGCAGAGCTCTTACCTCCCACTCCCTCTCCTATGTGTAATCCAGAAACATTTAGGGGCCTATTCATCATCACTTAATTTTCAGAAAAGCCAGTTAAAAAGCACATTTTCACCTGCAATTGTAAACATTAAGTTTTTGGGCCATTCATCAAGAAGGTAAAGCAGGAAATATCACAGATATCTCCTGATTAGCTTCCTATTGCAGAATGGCCCGCTGTCCCCATATACTGGTATGGGGACACAATTCACCAAGCTCCCGAAAATATAATATTTTCGGAGCTTGACTGAGGGAGCTTTCTCCATCTTCAGATGGAAAATGCTACTGCTGTGAGATCACAACCCGCTCCTTCCCTATGGGAAGAGGTCTGGGTTGTGATGAGGGATCCTTTTGGATCAATCACGTCATTGCGGCCCCGCCCCCCGCTGTGCAGAGCCCGTAATACAGGCATTGTACTGTGGGGGGCGGGGCTCTGATGACGCGATTTAACGCGGATCGCGTCATCTGATCCACTGGACTGCATACTAAGTGGCCGGCAACAGGGGGTGCGGGCGGGCTGCGGCTAGTTCCGGGAGACTTGCCTAGTCTTCCGGGTGGTCGGGAGCAGCACCCGATTTCGGGAGGCTCCCGACCAAATCGGGAGGGTAAGCAAGTATGCTGCACATGTACTTTACCGTAGTCGCATGCTGCAACCTTTTTTTTTTGCTGTGTGATTGACAGGCCAGCAACGTTTGGGGGAGGTAACGGAAAATGGTGGCAAAAGCAGGCATGTCACGACCATTTTTGGGGTGTGTTGCTGACTGCGTCTGTGATTCTGTACGCAGGAAACATGGCTCTGGCGTCTCAATTCCCACTGTAATTCTGCAGGACCATAGACTTACTCAGGACTATGACAATCGAATGATCTGTGACCGATACTGAGCCTTTCAATCAGATGCTTGGATTTACAAAGCCACAAATACTATAGGCATCTCAGTGTATCTCCCGGCTGCTGCCACATTCCTATATATTTGCATAGCAGCTGCGTACACAGGGTTTTTAAAATAGTTATAAAATAACACTGGTCACTGGGATTAGATGGAGGGATTGTGTGCAAAAATGGGGGTTGGGGTGGAGGGAATTGGTATGAAATACCAGGCGGCCGGCAGTTCGATTCCCGTCAGCGGCAGCCCGACAAAAGCAGAGTGCGACGCAGCGGAAGCCCGACAGTGCTGGAAATCCCGATCGTGGATAGGTAAGTATTTACCAATCTAACCTAACCCCCCTAACCCTAACCCTCCTTAGGGGTGCCTAACCCTAACTTCCCCCCCAAGTGCCTAACCCTAATCCCCCCTCTAAGTGCCTAACCCTAACCACCCCCTTCCACGCTGCCTAAACCTAAGTCCCCCGGGGGGGTGCCTAACCCTAAGTCCCCCCTGGGGGTGCCTAACCCTAACCCTCCCTCCCTCCCCCTAGCCTAACCCTAACCCTCCCGTGGGGGTGCCTAACCCTAAGTCCCCCCCGGGAGCCCTAAACCTAACACTCCCCCCCGCGGCTGTCCGCTCGCGGCGCCCGGCATCCCTACGATCGGGATGCCGGGCGCCGGTCTCCCGGCGTCGGGGAAATGCGGGCGTCTACATCTACATGCCGGGAAATGACAGTCGGGAAGCCGGCTGCCGGCTGCCGGTATTTAGGCAGTCGGCTTCCTGATTGCCTCCCGGGTGGAGGGGGTTACGCAAATGGGGATCAATTTCACATTAGGAGTAATGCTAATGGAGAGCATTTGCAACTGAGGGGGGTCTATTGCGCATGGGGGTGGGAGGTAATATTTCAATGGGGGGCCTATGGACAGGGGGTGTGACACCCCCATATCATATTTTATTTTCAGTAAAATATTTTATACAAGTTAAAATGAATAATTATCATTCAACAAAAAAGAAAATAGATTTTTTGTTCTTTTGTGTGCTAGCTACGCTATTATTGCTCAGTGACACTGCCAACCAGACCACAGTTCATCATCCACGTATTCGTGACTCTGTAGGTGGTCTGTCCACACTCCGCAGGGGTGCTTTGTTGTCCACAAAGGGCTGCTGTGTTGTTCATCAAGGGGCTGCTTCCTCGTCCAGGGGTGCTCTTCCCCAGTGTAAAAAAAATTATTGTTCGGTGACACTGCCAGCCAGACCGCAGTTCATCATCCACGTATTTGTGACTCTGCAGGTGGTCCATCCACACTACACAGGGATGCTTTGTTGTCCATAAAGGACTGCTGTGTTGGTCATCAAGGGGCTGCTGCCTCATCCAGGGGTGCTCTTCCCCAGTGTAAAAAAAAAAAGTTCAATAAAATTAGCATTCCACCAAAAATAAAAAAAAGATATTTTTTTCAGTTTTTTTTCTTGTGTGTCCTAGCGACGCTATTATTGTTTGGTGACACTGCCGGCCACATATTGTGACACTATACAGTAAGTCATAGCGCAGTGTGTTACTCTTATTCAGAAAAAATCTTGTGACACTGTAAGTGGTAGTGCAGTGTTTTACTCATAAAAAATCTTGCGACATTGTAAGTGGTAGCGCAGCATGTTATTATTTTCTTCTTCATAAAAAATATTGTGACACTGTAGGTCATTGATACCGCAGTGTAATATTTAAAACTGGTACAACTTGATGTGTGTGCTGTACCCCACTTCATTCGTGTTTGTTGATATGGAGAACGATCAGTTGAGAGGAGAGCAGGAACCACATTCTAGTACTGGCGCTGCTGCCAGAGCCACCAGTATTGATGATACTAGTCCATCTACATCATCTACTAAAGCCTATGCCCAAGGGCATACAGGGCTTAAAAACTACTGACAGGAAAAAGAGGCAATTTGGAGGCCCTTACACAAAACTGCCTTTTGCTTTAATTGAGCTGCCCACCTTCCAGTGTGTACTCAGTAGGGATGTGCAGGCTCGGATAGGTTCGAGTTTGCACGTGGAGTTCGGATTTTTCCCTCCAAAAAAACGGTACTCAGAACGAGGCAAAACGTCATCTTACA
The DNA here is from genome assembly GCA_031769625.1 of Taudactylus pleione. Classification (NCBI taxonomy): domain Eukaryota; kingdom Metazoa; phylum Chordata; class Amphibia; order Anura; family Myobatrachidae; genus Taudactylus; species Taudactylus pleione. Next base: position 649,800 of record JAUIMM010000198.1, read on the forward strand.
TGGACGAACATCATCATTCCTGGACAAAAGACCAGGAATGATGATGTTCGTCCATGTAAGATGACGTTTTGCCTCGTTCTGAGTTCCGTTTTTTTGGAGGGAAAAATCCGAACTCCACGTGCAAACTCGAACCTATCCGAGCCTGCACATCCCTAGTACTCAGAAAGAGTTTTCAGCACAGACGGGAACCTTGTCAGTGATCGGCCTGAGACTACTTCCCCAAAATGTGGAAAAGATGATGCCCATCAAAATTAACTACAAATTCTACGAGAAAGACCTTTACCATCAATAACGTGCAACAATTACAGAGGTACCTGTAATGGTGGATTCCAGTGCGGACAAATTAATATTGTGTGAAGAGGATGAAGTATACATCACCCTAGATACCATCACCCAAACCTGTATCGTCATCCCATCCTGTGTTGTGTATAAATTACAGCTGCACTCCCTGTTAGATTGGGGATTCATTGTCCACTTCAGGGCATGTGAGCTCCATTTTAGTCCATATCACCACATCTCCTACACATCTTCTAACCTGGGCTACAGGAGGAGCAGCTGCACTCTGGAATACGGTTGCATGGAGTTGCCCCTCTGCCTCGCTGAAATTCAGGTAAAGGGGCCATGGGTATGGACTGGAAGTAGGGACACTATAATCAGAGAACACAGTTTTAGCTGCTTTATTCCATTTTTTAAACCATATCCTCTAATTTCACCTTTGAAACTGTTTATGAAAATCTCAGCAGAGGCATTTTGTGATGCCATGGCTAACGTGCACACACAAAAAATTGTTTTTATTTTCTCACTGGTGGTGTGGCAGGCTAACACGCACACACAAAAAATTGTTTTTATTTTCACACTGGTAGTATGTGGCAGGCTAACACGCACACACAATTTATTTTTTCACACTGGGGGTGAAGAGCACCCCTGAAAGAGGCAGCAGCCCCTTGACAGACAGCAGCACAGCACCCCTGCTCACCTACGTTGATGACAAGTGTGGCTAACACGCACACAGAAATTTTTGTTATTTTTTTCACACTGGGGGTGAAGAGCACCCCTAAAAGAAGCAGCAGTGCGGCGGCAGTGTGGGCGGCGGTAGTGGGGGCGTTAGGACCCGGGGGAGGTAGCAGCACACAGAATGCAGGCTCGGATCTGGTAGATCCATTATACCTGCATCTGTGTTTAATGAAAAAAAAAATGGCGTGGCCCCGCCCCCCAGAAAACAACCAGCACCAGGCTTTGCAGCCCCGGTACTGGCTGTGCTAAATACAGGGGACAAACGATGCAGGGGTCCCCCGTATTAAGCACAACCAGCACCAGGCTTTTCAGAACCTGTCCTGGTTGCCAAAATACGTGGGACAAATGATGTAGGGGTCCCCCGTATTTAGCGCAACCAGCACAGGGCTCTGAGCCGACCCTGGTTCTGGAAATACAGGGGAAAAAATGCGTAGGGTCCCCCTGTATTTACCAGAACCAGCAACTGACTCCTTCTAGCGGGGGGTGATGCCACAGCCAGGGGAGCCCTTTCACTGGGCCCCCCAGCCGCAGCATCATCCCTGACTGCTAGTCAGCCCAGGCCAGGGATCTCTGGGGAGTTGGGGGACACCCCCGATAAAGGGGTCGCCCGCCTCAAGGAGCCCCAGGCTCAGGCTGATAGCCTGGGGCTATCCCCAGCACCCCTGGGCGGTGGGTGCCGGGTTGATTATGTAAAGTGTGGTGCATGTGAAAATATAAATATTGTCTTTTGCTGTGGAACTACAGTTCCCAGCAAGCCTCCCGTTTTGCATGTGTGTATTCCAATGAGCACACAATTCTGTGAATTAGCAGCTCCACCATTTTGTGAGTGACAGCAATCTCATTCTGTGAGAGTGCTGAATCTGCAGTTAACCACAGGGTGTGATGGCATACCATATCTGTATTGCGCAAGGAACACGTCCATTAAGGCGTCAGCCTTAATGATCGTAATTTCATTGCTTTTTTGAAGTTTGAGTGGCAGTAAATCAATAGGTTTTGTGAAATTTCTAAGTAGCACTATTGGGACATGTGAAACCGTAAGGTTTCTTGTCTATGGAATATATATGTGTGAATATATATATATATATATATATATACCTATATATACACACACATACAAACAATTTAAATGTCAGGGTATATATTCAGTTTCCCTATGCTACCATAGACTCTCATTTTAATGGTAAAACCAGAACGTGATTAATCTTCGTTTACAAATAAGATCTTCCTGACAGCCCATAATTATATGAATAGAACCAGGATGTATATGTATTCCAGAAGACTAATACAAGAATTAATATCCTCTGCATTAATAACCTATATTTTTATTTTTTATACTGTCCTACTGTTAAGAAACATTAAAGCATTTGCAAGATTTATATATAATCTTGTCTACAGTCTTGCTGACTTCCTTATAGAAATAAATTAAATTAATTTTAAATTGTTTGCATTTCATAAACGCACTGTATAACATCGAAACTATAATGAGCTATGCAGAACAGTGAGAGACTGGTAATTTGTAAGGTTATGTCATAACAATGTACTTTTTTTCATTTTGTGTTGTTAATTGCGCATTGTTCTATAAATTGAGCTTTTTTTCAAATGGGCAGTCTCCATGACAACGGATCCCACTTACAGTAGATATCACACCATACAATTAGCCAGGGCTATCTAATTAGCCCCGAAGTGCCGCCTGAAGCAGGAACTTATCGTGGGTTTTTGTTCGGGACTTTATGTGTCCTGAGAAAAAAATCCACAAAGGTGCCGCTTTTTCGCCGCCGCAATGGTGAAAACATATACTGTAGTTCCATGATCTTATCACGGATCCTATGTGTTTTTACCGAAATATACTATTATTTCATCCGAAATAATAGGATTGGTGGAAAATAAACATTGTCGAAAAACGGGAATGATCGTAGAAAAATCCCTGTTTTTCACCATTCGCGGCTAATTGTATACCCCCCATTATCCTAATGCTGCTAACAAACTACTACTTATTAAATCAGAGAACTTAGGACCTAATTCTGTACTACATGTAATATGGTCGCAATTCCGGCCGCATCCAGCGCTCAGACGACAGTCCCTCATCATAATTATCTGCATATGCATCAGCCCTATCCCTGGTGCTGGAAAGATCTCAGCACATGACTACCTGTGAATAGCAAGCTATTCTTTCAACATTAGTTTGCCACCCTGGGTCAAGGACAGACCACACAGCACACCCCGCTCCCATATTATATTATACTTGCCTCTTTGGAGTTCCGCACCGGCTGGCACTGCGTACAGACAGGGAACATGGTGTGGTGGCCATTTTCCCGTAGATTTGCACATACACAATAGAGAAGTCTCCAGGAACATAGCACAGACGCCATGTTCCCGGAGACCTGTGCATGCACAGTAGACTCTAGCACAGGAATGGCCAACCTGTGTCTCTCCAGCTGTTGTAAAACTACAAGTACCAGCATGCACTGCTTCAGTTTTGCTATTAGGGAATGCTCAAACTGTGGCAGGGCATGCTGGGTTGTGTAGTTTCACAACAGCTGGTGAGCCACAGGTTGGCCAGGCCTGCTCTAGCACAAATCTGGAGTCTACTGTGCTGTGGAGAGTAGGGGGTCCACATGCAGGATCCTCTCTTAAACCGCCCCTGACCATAAAGTCCAGTCTTCGTTTTGAACTATAATGTAATGGTCAGCATTACTGCCTCACAGCGCTGAGGTCATGGGTTCGATTCCCACCATGGCCCTACCTGTGTGGAGTTTGTATATTCTCCCTGTGCTTGTGTGGGTTTCCTCCGGGTACTCCGGTTTCCTACCACACTCCAAAAATATACTGGTAGGTTAATTGGCTCCCAACACAAATTAACCCTAGTGTGTATTAGAGATGAGCGGTTCGGATTCTGTGGAATCCGAACCGCTCCGAACATTGGGGATCTGAGTCCACCCGAACCCTGTTCGGGTGTTCACCGCCTGACTCGGATCCCCGTTCGGGGCCGAACGGCGGCCGCCTGATGTCGGATTCTCACTAGAGAATCCGACATCAGGTCTCCTCGCGTGTAGGGCAGAGCGCAGTGATAGCGCTCTGCCCTACACAGACACAGACACACAGCCGCCAGCGGCAGCTGTGTGTTTGTTACAGCAGCCAATGAGAGTCACACAGACTCTCATTGGCTGCTGCACGGAGGGAGCCGGCTGGAGCTCACACATGAGCTCCGTCTTCCGGCTCCCTCCTCAGCGTGTGACAGAGCGGACGGCGCGGGAGCGGGGATACAGGTAAGTTTTATTTTTTTTCTTTTTTTACTTGTCAAAGGTCCGGGGGCGCTACTGGGGGGGGGGGTCTGCACTACTGGGGGGGTCTGCTACTGGGGGGGGGCTATACTACTGGGGGGGCCATACTACAGAGGGGCCTGCTACTGGGGGGGCTATACTACTGGGGGGGGGTCTGCACTACTGGGGGGGGGTCTGCTACTGATGGAGGCAATACTACTGGTGGGGCCATACTACAGAGGGGCCTGCTACTGGGGGGGGCTATACTACTGGGGGGGGGGTCTGCTACTGGGGGGGCCATACTACTGGGGGGGATCTGCACTATTGGGGGGCCATACTACAGAGGGGCCTGCTACTGGGGGGGGCTATACTACTGGGGGGGTCTGCACTACTGGGGGGGGTCTGCTACTGGGCAGGGCTATACTACTGGGGGGGCCATACTACAGAGGGGCCTGCTACTGGGGGGGGCTATACTACTGGGGGGGGTCTGCTACTGGGGGGGCCATACTACTGAGGGGCCTGCTACTGGGGGGGGCCATACTACTGGGGGGGCCTACTACAGGGGGGGCCATACTACAGGGGGGCCCATACTACAGGGGGGGCTACTACTGGAGCAGCCTACTACTGGGGGGGCCTGCTACTGGGGCAGCCTACTACTGGGGGAGCCATACTACTGGGGGGGCATACTACTGGGTGGCATGCTAATGGGGGGCATACTACTGGGGGGGCCTGCTAATGGGGGACATACTACTGGGGGGGCCTGCTAATGGGGGGCATACTACTGGGGAGCATTCAACTGGGGGCACTGCATAGTGGACCGTACTACTAAGGGGACTGCATAGGGGGCACCACTGCTGGGGGACATTGTGTAAGGGACACCGCTACTGTGGGCATTGTGTAAAAGGGTCACTACTGTGGGCATTGTGTAAAAGGGGCACTACTGTGTGTCGTAACATAAATAAGAGACACTACTTTATGGTGTAATGTGAATCAGGCCCTATGTGCGGTGTAATGCTAATAAGATTGTGCACTGTGACTCCTAGGGCCGTAGCCCACTTTGTAAACAAGTACTGTGACTCTGCTGGCCGTACCCCACTGGGTGGGTGCACTACTTTTCATTTCTGCCACTGCTGTGTGGCAATGTGTCATAGATGTGCTTTATACTGTGGTGTCTGTGTCGTTGTGCCGCTGCTTTGTCGCTTAGTAACCAGTCAGCTCACTGCAACCTTTGGCCAATAATGTTGAAAACAATATTATAAGCTGTGATATGGTCTAAATTGACTGGAAATTAATGTTATTGAGGTTAATAATACTCTAGGAAGAAAAAAAAGACCAATTTATGTGATTTTAGCTTTTTTTGTCAATTTTTGTAAAAAAATCCAAATCCAAATCCAAATCCAAATCCAAAGCCAGTCACCGCAGTTTGGCAAATCCAAATCCAAATCCAAAGCCGGACGACGAATTAGAACCAAATCCAAATCCAAATCCGGCAAAAATGGTCCGGCGCACATCCCTAGTGTGTATGTGTGTGCACATGTGATAGGGAATAAAGATTGTAAGCTCCACTGGGGCAGGGACTGATGTGAATGGGAAAATACTCTCTGTACAGCGCTGCGGAATTTGAGTGCGCTATGTAAATAACTGGTAATAAATAAATAAATAAACTATATGTCAAGGTTTATGCCTGTAACTATAGCCTAATTTTTTTTTTTGTAAATCTTTATATATTTAGGTCTCTTTAACCTGGGAATTCAGGACATGCCGTCAGCTCATCAAAGAGATAGATATTCTATTTATTTTATGAATTATCTTCAGTATCTAAAAGAACAAACTTCAAAACCTGCCCTGTATTAAATGTGTGCATAAAATAGCGCTTGTTGTAGTCAATTCTAAACTCAACCTCCTGGTGTGGAAAGTTTATTTGATGAGGCAACATACTGAGGAATGTGATTTCAGGGACAATTTTCTGCTGCGTGCCATCTACTCCAGAAGATTGCGATTCCATTAAGCTACCCGCCAATTATTACACCATCTTATTTTTTTTTTTTTTAGCTATACTTCTCCTTTAATGTCCCTTCTCCATGTAAATCTTCTCTTACATATCAAAAATCTTTCAATGTTTCCAGCACTCACTGTCTCATTAGCCACAGCCAGGAAAGATGTCCTCATCATGTCTCTCCGTATTAACGTCTGAGGAGAATCGTCACTGCTCACTTCTGTACTCCAGCCACAATTAGAGGGGTTCTTCTGTGAGGGGGAAAAAGGACAGAAATAAAATACTGTATGAACAAATGTTTGAAAACCCCAATTAAGAAAAAAAAGTTTGAGAATTATATAATGGCGCTTTGATAAGAAAATAAAGACAAGGGACTGAGCGAAAGTAGGACAAGTTCATTTTTTTTTCTTTTTTATATATAAAAAGCCAAAGTTTCATCAAGATTAAAAATATGCCTGTGACGTCCATTTCATTCAAATAATGGGGGCCTGATTCTGACAGACGCAGAGGCACCGTCGGGCGCAATGAATAGATTTCTTCTTCTGCGCATGCGTCCAGATAGCGTGCACGTAGAGTCGGAGATGTGATTGAAGCTCATGGGAGACGCATTGTCTCAGAATTTTTTTAAATATTTATTGGCCATTCCTGGGAGGGGGGGGGGGGTTGGGGGTGACAGCGAGGTGGCTTAGTGGATGCCCAGAAATAGCCTGTCTTATGGACGTGTTATGGGAATGCCGAGGGCATGTGGCCCGGATAGTGGTTGTGTGCAGAGGGTTGTGTGGGAATGGTCGATACTTGAAAAAAAATTTGCTGACAATTTCTGTATTTTTAGGGTTAGGAACTAGGAAGGACAGTTAGGGTTAGGCACTTACCCCTACGGCTAGGCACTTTCCGAGATGGTTAGGGTTAGGCAATAGGAGGGACAGTTAGGGTTAGGCACTAGGAGGGATAGTTAGGGTTAGGCACTAGGAGAAACGGTTAGGGTTAGGCAATAGGAGGGACCGTTAGAGTTAGGCACTAGGAGGGATAGTTAGGGTTAGGCAATAGGAGGGACAGTTAGGGTTAGGCAATAGGAGAGACGGTTAGGGTTAGGCAATAGGAGGGACAGTTAGAGTTAGGCACTAGGAGGGATAGTTAGGGTTAGGCAATAGGAGGGACAGTTAGGGTTAGGCACTAGGAGAGATGGTTAGGGTTAGGCAATAGGAGGGACAGTTAGAGTTAGGCACTAGGAGAGATAGTTAGGGTTAGGCAATAGGAGGGACAGTTAGGGTTAGGCACTAGGAGGGACAGTTAGGGTTAGGCAGTAGGAGGGACAGTTAGGGTTAGGCAATAGGAGGGACCGTTAGAGTTAGGCACTAGGAGGGATAGTTAGGGTTAGGCAATAGGAGGGACAGTTAGGGTTAGGCACTAGGAGAGATGGTTAGGGTTAGGCAATAGGAGGGACAGTTAGAGTTAGGCACTAGGAGGGATAGTTAGGGTTAGGCAATCGGAGGGACAGTTAGGGTTAGGCACTAGGAGAGACGGTTAGGGTTAGGCAATAGGAGGGATAGTTAGAGTTAGGCACTAGGAGAGATAGTTAGGGTTAGGCAATAGGAGGGACAGTTAGGGTTAGGCACTAGGAGGGACAGTTAGGGTTAGGCACTAGGAGGGACGGTTAGGGTTAGGCACTAGGGGGAGGGTTAGGCACTAGGAGGGATAGTTAGGGTTAGGCACTAGGAGGGATAGTTAGGGTTAGGCAATAGTAGGGACGGTTAGGGTTAGGCAATAGGAGGGACAGTTAGGGTTAGGCACTAGGAGGGATAATTAGGGTTAGGCACCAAGGAGAGGGTTAGAGTTAAGGTTAGGGTGAAGATTAGGGATAAAAAAAAAGTGTTGATCAGGTATGTTTTGACCATTTCCATGATGACCTTTTGTACATGTCGACCTTCAGTACTGTTTAACATGTTTCATGTCAACCTTTTGGTGTTGACCAACTTAGTGTTGACCTTTTTATTGTCAACCTTTTGTACCCAACCCGCTGGATCGTTCATACTGTATAGAGTAGGAGACCATATTCAGACGGAGAATCTATGGCAGGCGCAAGTTTCAATGTTGCGGCCGATCTTTCCTAATCAGGCCCTGTGTCTGGATAGGGCCACGAAATTAAATGTGTTGCGTTGGAATCTGAGACAAATACATATTTTACAGTATTTGAAACCTGATTTATATAAATGTATACAACAGCTTCTAGTAAGATTCACAAACAGATACGTAAAAATATTAGGTAATAATAAAAAACATCTCTGGCTTATAAAACCGACCTGACCACATTAATATATTGTGGCATTGCAGTTGACCCAGTATTGTACTCAAATGTAAATAATTCATTGGCTGCTGCTTATGACTATTCTGGAGATGTGCGGTTCCGTTTTCCTGAAATACAAACACATCCAAACTTAGCGGTTCCGAGTTGATTCGAGTCCCAGTTTACAATCACTTTGGGGTTCTGAGTGGAACCGAGTCCTGGTTCAGATCTGCTGTCAGTTCGGAACTTAGATTTAAAAACCAAACTCGGGTTTTGGATTGCATGTCAACAGGTCCATATAAAATGGTTTTAGCTGTTTTTATAAATTTTTTTCGAATTTGTGGAATTCCAAACCGAACTAAGGGCCTGATTCAGTAAGGATAGTGATTACGCAAGCAGTCTAACCGTGAAGATATGCTAATGATTGCAATCGCAATGCCGTCGCAGCCTAACATCGTCCCCTTTACCTGACACACATCCGTAATACTTAGCAAGACTGTGAAACCATCGGTAACATCGAGTACAATCACAGCCTCACGCACACTTGCACAAGGTCTGACCTTACTCAGGAATTGCTAACCTCATCGCACACAGTGAAAGCCCAATCTGCGTACGGCATCACAGTGGCTAATTTATGCACGCCCCTGTAACAGCGTTCAAACGCACTGGCATGCCTGCGTTTCGCCGACCACCCCCCGTCACCAATTGCAGTGGGGTATTCGCGCACATGCTATGAGGTTCATACACATGCGCAGAATGCAACAATTGGCCAATTGCGTGCATAATTGCAGTTGCGATTGGTAGTGAATCAGGCCCTGAAACCGAATCTAAACCAAAACACAATGATGAATTAGAACCAAAACCAAAACACGGCAGTCCGCACACATCTCTAGTTAAAACAGGGTCTGGGAGGTTGACTGAGGCAACATTTTGGGAGCTCTGACCATGCCGCTAATAATTTCAGGCACTAAGCATTTCTGCAACTCCAACGAAAAACACACTGTGATCCAATTAATACTCTGCTATTAAAGAAGTCAGTACAGCAGCAAAAGGGAGGGTGTCAGCCTCCTAGCCTAGGCTACAATAATACACAAGTAAAAATGGAAAAGCAGTGCTACATTCAGAATGAATTAATTTAACTATTGTGCGGCATGATGAGAAAAAATAGGTTTAATAAAGCATATTACAACTAGGGGTGTGCACCGGACCCTTTTCGTGTTTTGTGTTTTGGTTTTGGATCTGGATCTTTCTTTGTGTTTTGGATCTGGATTGGTTTTGCCAAAACCACCCTTCCGTGTTTTGGGTTCTGGGTTTTGTGTATTGGATCTGTATTTTTTTTTAAAAAAGCATAAAAACAGCTAAAATCACAGAATTTGTGGGTTTTTCTGCTCCGATTCTATTATTAACCTCAATAACCTTAATTTCCACTCATTTCCAGTCTATTCTGAACACCTCACACCTCACAATAGTGTTTTTATGTCCAAAAGGTTGCACCGAGGTAGCTGGATGACTATGCTAAGTGACACGAGTGGGCGGCACAAACACGTGGCCCATCTAGGAGTGGCACTGCAGTGGCAGACAGGATGGCAGTTTGAAAAACTAGGCCCCAAACTGTACATAATGCAAAGAAAAAAAAGAGGTGCAAGATGGAATTGTCCTTGGGCCCTCCCATCCACCCTTATGTTGTATAAACAGGACATGCACACTTTAACAAAGCAATCATTTCAGCGCCAGGGTCTGCCACACGACTGTGGCTGAAATGATTGGTTCGTTTGGGCCCCCACAAAACAAGCTGGCAATTAATCTGTCCCTGCTCAAACTGGCTCTACGGAGGCAAAATGTCGTCCTCATCCTCCTCATCCACCGATTCCTCACCCTCTTCAGTGTTGTGTACATCCTCATCCTCACAGATTATTAACTCGTCCCCACTGGAATCCACCACCACAGGTCCCTCTGTACATTCTGGAGGCTGGTCTCCCTGGAAGAGTTGATAATTCATTTTGATAAACATCATCTTCTCCACATTTTGAGGAAGCAACCTCCTACGCCTTTCGCTGACAAGGTTCCCGGCTGCACTAAACACTCTTTTGGAGTACACACTGGAGGGGGGGCAACTCAGGTAAAATAGAGCCAGTTTGTACAGGGGCCTCCAAATTGCCTCTTTTTCCTGCCTGTACAGGTATGGACTGTCTGACATGCCTACTTGGATGCTGTCACCGATGTAATCCTCCACCATTCTGTCAATGGTGACAGTATCATATGTAGTGACAGTAGACATGTCAGAAATTGTTGCCAGGTCCTTCAGTCCGGGCCAGATGTCCAAACTTGGTCCTGCCTGCCCTGCATCACCGCCAGCGGGTTGCTTAGGATAGCTACGTTTTTTCCTGGCAGCCCCAGTTGCGGGAGAAAATGAAGAAGGAGCTGTTGACGTGTCACGTTCCGCTTCAGCTGACAGTGTGTTTACCAGCAGGTCTTTGCACCTCTGCAGGCTTGTGTCGGCCGGAAAGAGAGACACCACATATGCTTTAAACCTAGGATCAAGCACAGTGGCCAAAATGTAGTGGTCTGATTTCAACAGATTGACCAGCCTGGAATCCTGGCAAAGCGAATGAAGGGCTTCATCCACAATTCCCACATGCCGAGCGGAATCGCTCCTTCTTAGCTCCTCCTACACTTTCTCCAGCTGCTTCTTCAAAAGCCTGATGAGGGGAATGACCTGACTCAAGCTGGCAGTGTCTGAACTGACTTCACGTGTGGCAAGTTCGAAGGGCTGGAGAACCTTGCACAACACGGAAATCATTCTCCACTGCGCTTGAGTCAGGTGCATACCCCCTCCTTTGCCTATGTCATAGGTGGATGTATAGGCTTGAATGGCCTTTTGCTGCTCCTCCATCCTCTGAAGCATATAGAGGGTTGAGTTCCACCGCGTCACAACCTCTTGCTTCAGGTGATGGCGGGGCAGGTTCAAGAGTGTTTGCTGGCGCTCCAGTCTTCGGCACGCAGTCGCTGAATGGCGAATGTGGGCAGAAATTTTTCGGGCCACCCAAAGCGTCTCCTGCACGCCCCTGTTGCTTTTCAGAAAATTCTGCACCACCAAGTTTATTGTGTGAGCAAAACATGGGACGTGCTGGAATTTGCCCAGATGTAATGCCCGCACAATATTGGTGGCGTTGTCAGATATCACAAATCCCCAGGAGAGTCTAAGTGGGGTAAGCCACTGGGCAATGTTTTCCCTCGGTTTCTCTAAGAGGTTGTCGGCGGTGTGCCTCTTACTGAAACCGGTGATACACAGCGTAGCCTGCCTTGGAACGAGCTGGCGTTTCTGAGTGACGCTGCTGCTGTTGCTGCGTAAGGTGATACATCTACCCAGTGGGCTGTCACAGTCATATAGTCCTTAGTCTGCCCTGTTCCACTTGTCCACATGTCCGTGGTATTTTTCAGGACACTGAGGACACTTTTTCTGACGTTTCTGTACAGTCTCGGTATCGCCTGCCTAGTGAAGTGGAATCTAGACGGGATTTGGAACCGGGGACACACTACCTCCATCAATTGTCTAAATCCCACTGCACTAATGGCGTATATATCGGACGCACGTCTAACACCAACATAGCAGTCAAGGCCTCAGTTATACGTTTTGCTTCAGGATGACTGCTGTCGTACTTCATCCTCCTCGCTAAGGACTGTTGGAGGGTCAATTGTTTAGTAAAAGTAGTGGTGTTCCTACTTCCTCTCTGGGATGATGAACGACTCCCAGCAGCAGCAACAGCAGCAGCGGCAGCAGGAGGCGTAGCAATGCAGGATCCTCCGGAGGAATCCCGGATAGGAGAGTCAGTCATGCCAGTGACATGGCCTGCAGGACTACTTCCGATCCTGACTAAGGAGGAAATTGACGAGGAGGGAGTTGACAGTGTGGTTTGCAGGCGTTTGGATACAACAGGACAACGGGATTTAGGTGTCCCTGGACTGCTTACGGTCTTAGCCAAAGTTTCTGAACTTGACAGTAACTTTTTATGAACGCGCTGCAGGTGCCGTATGAGGGAGGATGTTCCTAGGTGGTTAACGTCCCTACCCCTACTTATTTCACCTTTACATATGGTACATATGGCAAGACAGTTGTTGTCCGGATTTGGATAGAAATATTGCCAGACCAAAGAGGTGGAATGTTTGGTCTTCTGCCCAGGCATGACCGTGATGGGCTTTTTCATCCCACGGACAACAACTGTCTCCCCCGGAGCCTGATTTAAACAAACCACATCACCATCAGAATCCTCCTCACCAACTTCCTCCTCAGCACCAGCTACACCAGTATCCTCATTCTGTTGTACTTCAACAGTGACATCTTCAATTTGCATATCAGCAAGTGGACTGTGGGTGCTCCTTTCAGCACTTGCAGGGGGCGTGCAAATGGTGGAAAGAGCCACCTCTTCCCGTCCAGTGCTGGGAAGGTCAGGCATCGCAACCGCCACCACACTTGGACTCTCCTTGGGGATTTATGATATCTTCTTAGAATGCACAGTTCTTCGCTGTACTTTTGCCAGCTTAACTCTTTTGATTTTTTTAGTGGGAGGAGGGCTTCCATCGTCATGTGAAGCTGAACCACTAGTCATGAACATAGGGAAAGACCTTAGCCATTCCTTGCCACTCCGTGTCGTAAATAGCATATTGGCAAGTTTACGTTTCTCTTCAGATGATTTAAATGTTTTTTTCAAGATAATTTTCCTGAACTTTGCCATTTGGGATTGTATGTGCCCTCTACTATGACATTGGGCATCGGCCTTGGCAGACGACGTTGATGGCATGTTATCATCTATGTCATGACTAGTGCCAGCAGCTTCAGCACTAGGAGGAAGTGGTTCTTGAATTTTCTCTATTTTGTTTTTATCGGAGAAAGTTTGGTCCTCCATTTATGTTATATCGATTTGATATATACGTGCGGCTAAGGCGCACACAAACACAGAAAATATTTTTTTATTTTTGCTGGAGAGTAGTGTACTTTGTTGGTTACACCACCCTTTAAGAAATGAGCCAGCTGGCTCTTTACTTATGGGACACAGGCGCACGCTTGGCGCTGCTCCTTTGTTGATGCACGTGTGGCTACTGCGCACACAATTCACAAACACAGAAAAAAAATTTCTATTTTGTTTGGAGTGTACTTTGGGGGTTACAGCACCCTTTAACGGTCAAGCCAGCCGGCCCTTTACTTATGACACAGGCGCACGCTTGGCACTACTTTGTTGATGCACGTGCGGCTACTGCGCACACAATTCACAAACACAGAAAATATTTTTTTATTTGGTTTGGAGTGTACTTTGGGGGTTACAGCACCCTTTAACGGTCAAGCCAGCCGGCCCTTTACTTATGACACAGGCGCACGCTTGGCACTACTTTGTTGATGCACGTGCGGCTACTGCGCACACAATTCACAAACACAGAAAATATTTTTTTATTTGGTTTGGACTGGAGTGTACTTTGGGGGTTACAGCACCCTTTAACGGTCAAGCCAGCCGGCCCTTTACTTATGACACAGGCGCACGCTTGGCACTACTTTGTTGATGCACGTGCGGCTACTGCGCACACAATTCACAAACACAGAAAATATTTTTTTATTTGGTTTGGAGTGTACTTTGGGGGTTACAGCACCCTTTAACGGTCAAGCCAGCCGGCCCTTTACTTATGACACAGGCGCACGCTTGGCACTACTTTGTTGATGCACGTGCGGCTACTGCGCACACAATTCACAAACACAGAAAATATTTTTTTATTTGGTTTGGAGTGTACTTTGGGGGTTACTGCACCCTTTACCGGTCAAGCCAGCCGGCCCTTTACTTATGACACAGGCGCACGCTTGGCACTACTTTGCTGATGCACATGCGGCTACTGCGCACACAATTCACAAACACAGAAAAAATATTTTTTTTTTAGCACTTGGGGGGAGCACCCCTGACGGACAGAGCATCCCCTGGACAACACTACAGCACCCCTTTAGGACTGGGACACTGCACAGGACTTTGGAGTGGACACAGCCCCTATGGAGAACTGACGGCACAACACAGTCCAGCCAGCCCCTATGGACTTTGAAGTAGTGGACACAGCCCCTATTAACAACAGCAGCACAGCACAACACAGCCAGCCCCTATGGACTTTGAAGTAGTGGACACAGCCCCTATGGACAACAGCAGCACAGCGCAGCACAGCACAGCACAACACTACTCTGCACTACACTACACTACACAGCCCAGCCAGCCCTAACTCCCACCCTCCCTCTTCACTGTCCACAGCCGAGTGAGAAAATGGCGCCGACGCGGGTACCTTATATAGGATCCAAAACCCGCGAGACCCGGAAGGTGGGATGATGACGTTTTGCCTCGAGTTCAGATCCGAGTCAGGCTGGAAAAGTCGAGCCTGACTCGGATCGGCCTCAGATCGGGGGGGCTCGGGGGGGGTTCGGATTTCAGAAATCCGAACCCGCTCACCCCTAATTATAACATAGTGACACGTAGATCATGTAACAATTGATATAGGCTAATTATAATTCATAACCATATGAGAATAAGCAACTTGACAGCAATAGCACTGACCAAAGTCAAATTCCCTTAGGGATGGTATATTGAGATACAGAGCTGTAACTACACTTTTTGGTGCCCTGTGCCACAGAGAGCATTGCCCCCCCTCCCATTTTTAAATAGGGACATAAGTTAGTGCACCTGAAAAAGGGCCATTGCCCCATGAGAAAGGGCTAGGGAAGAGATAGGGGAGGCCAGGAGATACTGGGGATAAAAAAAGAGGAAGCTACAAGTGGGAATGGTAATAAACAGGAAAATTGACAGGTCCAAACAGCGCCCCCTGCCAGCGGTGCCGTGTGCCATGGCACTGGTCGCACCACCCTAGTTGCGGCCTTGTTGTGATAACCCCATCTCTGACAGACCCGCCGTAGAGAAATGGACATAAGGTGACCATCGGTGAAGTGGATATGTTAAGCCAATCCAGATGTCCACATAGCGGTTTATTTGCATATTACCAATAGCTAAACTGGGCCGGATTATGCCTTTGGAAAGCTTGGGACACTTGAGGCTGGTGGGCCCTCCCTCTCTTGTCAGCACCGCCCCCTGGCTGTGCCTGCTGTGTGTGCCTCCTCTCCCTGCACTTCCATGAGGCAGCACCAGTATTGCAGGTCCTATCTACACTCCTGCAGCAGGTCAGACTCCGGTGCCTGTTTGTCTCCAGCTGACAGCAGCAGCTCTCCGATCCAGCAGCAGCAGCGTGGCAAGTCATCATCTTATTGCCCTGTTTCCACGCCTTCTGCTTCACATCTCTTCTCTGTCTCCTACCTCCCTCCATAACCCTTCCCATAGGCCCCTACACCCACCCTCCCACTTCTCTATAGGTTACTTTCGCTGTACTGGATTCTGATTAGAGGTGTGCACCGGCCACTTTTCGTGTTTTGTTTTTGGATCTGGATCTTTCTTTGTGTTTTGGATCTGGATTGGTTTTGCCAAAACCACCCTTCCGTGTTTTGGGTTCTGGGTTTTGTGTTTTGGATTTGTATTTTTTTAAAAAAAAGCATAAAAACAGCTAAAATCACAGAATTTGTGGGTTTTTCTGCTCCTATGCTATTATTAACCTCAATAACCTTCATTTCCACTAATTTCCAGTCTATTCTGAACACCTCACAATAGTGTTTTTATGTCCAAAAGGTTGCACCGAGGTAGCTGGATGATTATGCTAAGCGACATGAGTGGGCAGCACAAACACGTGGCCCATCTAGGAGTGACACTGCAGTGGCAGACAGGATGGCAGTTTGAAAAACTAGGCCCCAAACAGTACATAATGCAAAGAAAAAAAAGAGGTGCAAGATGAAATTGTCCTTGGGCCCTCCCATCCACCCTTATGTTGTATAAACAGGACATGCACACTTTAACAAACCAATCATTTCAGCGCCAGGGTCTGCCACACGACTGTGGCTGAAATGATTGGTTCGTTTGGGCCCCCACAAAACAAGCTGGCAATTAATCTGTCCCTGCACAAACTGGCTCTACGGAGGCAAAATGTCGTCCTCATCCTCGTCATCCACCAATTCTTCACCCTCTTCAGTGTTATGTACCTCCTCATCCTCACAGAGTATTAATTCGTCCCCGCTGGAATCCACCACCACAGGTCCCTCTGTACGTTCTGGAGGCTGGTCTCCCTGGAAGAGTTGACAATTAATTTTTATGAACATCATCTTCTCCACATTTTGTGGAAGCAACCTACCTACGCCTTTCGCTGACAAGGTTCCTGGCTGCACTAAACACTCTTTCGGAGTACACACTGGAGGGGGGGCAACTCAGGTAAAATAGAGCCAGTTTGTACAGGGGCCTCCAAATTGCCTCTTTTTCCTGCCAGTACAGGTACGGACTGTCTGACATGCCTACTTGGATGCTGTCACCAATGTAATCCTCCACAATTCTGTCAATGGTGACAGTATCATATCCAGTGACAGTAGACATGTCAGAAATTATTGCCAGGTCCTTCAGTCCGGACCAGATGTCCAAACTTGGTCCTGTCTGCCCTACATCACCGGCAGCGGGTTGCTTAGGATACCTAAGTTTTTTCCTGACAGCCCCAGTTGCGGGAGAAAATGAAGAAGGAGCTGTTGACGTGTCACGTTCCGCTTCAGCTGACAGTGTTTTCACCAGCAGGTCTTTGCACCTCTGCAGGCTTGTGTCGGCCGGAAAGAGAGACACCACATAGGCTTTAAACCTAGGATCGAGCACGGTGGCCAAAATGTAGTGGTCTGATTTCAACAGGTTGACCACTCTGGAATCCTGGCAAAGCGAATGAAGGGCTTCATCCATAAGTCCCACATGCTGAGCGGAATCGCTCCTTCTTAGCTCCTCCTTCACTTTCTCCAGCTGCTTCTGCAAAAGCCTGATGAGGGGAATGACCTGACTCAAGCTGGCAGTGTCTGAACTGACTTCACATGTTGCAAGTTTGAAGGGCTGGAGAACGTTGCACAACACGGAAATCATTCTCCACTGCGCTTGAGTCAGGTGCATACCCCCTCCTTTGTCTATGTCATAGGTGGATGTATAGGCTTGAATGGCCTTTTGCTGCTCCTCCATCCTCTGAAGCATATAGAGGGTTGAGTTCCACCGCGTCACAACCTCTTGCTTCAGGTGATGGCGGAGCAGGTTCAAGAGTGTTTGCTGGCGCTCCAGTCTTCGGCATGCAGTCGCTGAATAGCGAAAGTGGCCAGAAATTTTTCGGGCCACCCAAAGCGTCTCCTGCACGCCCCTGTCGCTTTTCAGAAAATTCTGCACCACCAAGTTTTTTGTGTGAGCAAAACATGGGACGTGCTGGAATTTGCCCAGATGTAATGCCCGCACAATATTGGTGGCGTTGTCAGATATCACAAATCCCCAGGAGAGTCTAAGTAGGGTAAGCCACTGGGCGATGATTTCCCTCAGTTTCTCTAAGAGGTTGTTGGCGGTGTGCCTCTTACTGAAACCGGTGATACACAGCGTAGCCTGCCTTGGAACGAGCTGGCGTTTCTGAGATGCTGCTACTGGTGACACTGCTGTTGTTGCAGCGTAAGGTGATACATCCTACCAGTGGGCTGTCACAGTCATATAGTCCTTAGTCTGCCCTGTTCCTCTTGTCCACATGTCCATGGTTAAGTGGACATTGGGTACAACCACATTTTTCAGGACACTGAGGACACTTTTTCTGACGTTTCTGTACAGTCTCGGTATCGCCTGCCTAGTGAAGTGGAATCTAGACGGGATTTGGAACCGGGGACACACTACCTCCATCAATTGTCTAAATCCCACTGCACTAATGGCGGATACCGGATGCACGTCTTACACCAACATAGCAGTCAAGGCTTCAGTTATACGTTTTGCTTCAGGATGACTGCTGTCGTACTTCATCCTCCTCGCTAAGGACTGTTGGAGGGTCAATTGTTTAGTAAAAGTAGTGGTGTTCCTACTTCCTCTCTGGGATGATGAACGACTCCCAGCAGCAACAGTAGCAGCGGTAGCAGTAGGCGTAGCAATGCAGGATCCTCCGGAGGAATCCTGTATAGGAGAGTCAGTTATGCCAGTGACATGGCCTGCAGGACTACTTCCGATCCTGACTAAGGAGGAAATTGACGAGGAGGGAGTTGACAGTGTGGTTTGCAGGCGCTAGGATACAACAGGACAAAGGGATTTAGGTGTCCCTGGACTGCTTACGGTCTTAGCCAAAGTTTCTGAACTTGACAGTAACTTTTTATGAACGTGCTGCAGGTGACGTATAAGGAAGGATGTTCCTAGGTGGTTAACGTCCCTACCCCTACTTATTTCACCTTTGCATATGGTACATAGACAGTTGTTGTCCTGATTTGGATAGAAATATTGCCAGACCAAAGATGTGGAATGTTTGTTCTTCTGCCCAGGCATGACCATGATGGGCTTTTTCATCCCATGGACAACAACTGTCTCCCCCGGAGCCTGATTTAAACAAACCACATCACCATCAGAATCCTCCTCGCCAACTTCCTCCTCAGCGCCAGCTACACCAGTATCCTCATCCTGTTGTACTTCAACAGTGACATCTTCAATTTGCATATCAGCAAGGGGACTGTGGGTGCTCATTTCAGCACTTGCAGGGGGCGTGCAAATGGTGGAAAGAGCCACCTCTTCCCGTCCAGTGCTGGGAAGGTCAGGCATCGCAACCGCCGCCACAATTGGACTCAATTGGGGATTTGTGATGTCTTCTTAGAACGCACAGTTCTTCGCTGTGCTTTTGCCAGCTTAACTCATTTGATTTTTTTAGCGGGAGGAGGGCTTCCATCGTCATGTGAAGCTGAACCACTAGTCATGAACATAGGGAAAGACTTTAGCCGTTCCTTGCCACTCCGTGTCGTAAATGGCATATTGGCAAGTTTACATTTCTCCTCAGATGATTTAAATGTTTTTTTAAGGTCATTTTCCTGAACTTTGTCATTTGGGATTGTATATGCCCTCTACTATGACATTGGGCATCGGCCTTGGCAGATGACGTTGATGGCATGTTATCGTCTATGTCATGACTAGTGGCAGCAGCTTCAGCACTAGGAGGAAGTGGTTCTTGATCTTTCCCTATTTTATTTTTATCGGAGAAAGTTTGGTCCTCCATTTATGTTATATTGATATATACGTGCGGCTAAGGCGCACACAAACACAGAAATTTTTTTTTTATTTTTGTTGGAGACTAGTGCACTTTGTGGGTTACACCACCCTTTAAGAAATGAGCCAGCTGGCCCTTTACTTATGGGACACAGGTGCACGCTTGGCGCTGCTCCTTTGTTGATGCACGTGCAGCTACAGCCCACACAATTCACAAAGACAGAAAAAAAAAAGAATTTTTTAGTTTTTGTGGAGCGCACTTTGAGGGTTACACCACCCTTTAACAGACAGAGGCACGCTTGGCGCTGCTGCTTTGAGGATGCTTGTACAGTGCACACAATTCACAAACAGAAAAAAATATATATTTTTTGGAGTGCACTTTGGGGGCTACAGCACCCTTTAACGGATGAGACAACCGGCCTTTTACTTATGACACAGGCGCACGGTTGCCGCTACTTTGTTGATGCACGTGCGGCTACTGTGCACACAATTCACAAACAGAAAAAAATATTTTTTATTTTGTTTGGAGTGCACTTTGGGGGTTACAGCATCCTTTAATGGTCAAGCCAGCCAGCCCTTCACTTATTATACAGGCGCACGCTTGATACTACTTTGTTGATGCACGTGCGGCTACTGTGCACACATTTCACAAACACAAAAAAAGATCTTTTTTTACTTTTTTTGGAGTGCACTTTGGGGGTTACAGCACCCTTTAACGGTCAAGCTAGCTGGCCCTTTACTTATGGGACACAGGCGCACGCTTGGCGCTGCTCCTTTGTTGATGCACGAGCAGCCACAGTGCACACAATTCACAAACACAGAAAATATTTTTTTATTTTGTTTGGAGTGCACATTGGGGGTTACACCACCCTTTAACAGATGAGCCAGCCTGCCCTTTACTTATGACACAGGCGCACGCTTGGCGATACTTTGTTGATGCACGTGCGGCTACTGCGCACGCAAATCACAAACACAAAAAATATATATTTTTTTGTTTGGAGCGCACTTTGGAGGTTACAGCACCCTTTAACGGACAAGCAAGCCAGCCCTTTACTTATGGGACACAGGCGCACGCTTGGCGCTACTTTGTTGTTCCACGTGTGGCTACTGCGCACACAATTCACAAACACAAAAAATATTTTTTTATTTTGCTTGGAGTGCACTTTGGGGGTTACAGCACCCTTTAACGGTCAAGCCAGCCGGCCCTTCACTTATGACACAGGCGCACGCTTGACGCTACTTTGTTGATTCACATGCGGCTACTGCGCACACAATTCACAAACAGAAAAAAAAAATCTTTTTTTTGGAGTGCACTTTGGGGGAGCACCCCAGAGGCACAGATCAACCCCTGGACAACACTACAGCACTCCTCTAGGACTACAGCCTTTATGGGACACTGTACAACACATTCCAGCCAGCCCCTATAGACTTTGGAGTGGACACAGCCCCTATGGACAACTGACTGCACAACACAGCCTAGCCAGCCCCTATGACAGCAGCACAACACAGCCCAGTCAGCCCCTATGGACTGAGTGGTCACAGTCCCTATGGACATCAGCAGCACAACACAGCCCAGCCAGCCCTGGCTCCCACCCTCCCTCTTCACTGTCCACAGCCGGAGTGAGAAATGGCGCCGACGCGGGGACCTTTTATAGAATCCAAAACCCGCGAGATCCGGAAGGCAGGATGATGAAGTTTTGCCTCGATTTCAGTTCCGAGTCAGGTGGGAAAAGTCGAGCCTGACTCGGATATGACTCGGATCAGGGGGGCTGGGGGGGGGTACGGATTTCAGAAATCCGAACCCGCTCATCCCTAATTCTGATTGGTTCATAATAGAGCTGTGGAAAGTAGCTGATTGGGCAGAGCGGCAGAAACTGGAGACAAGTAGATTCATCACCGGATAGCAGCACCAGAGCTGAGCAGAAGCAGCTTCAGCTGTAAGGGCCCCCTGAGAGAGGAAGGCCTGGGGGTACTCACACCCCTGTACCCCCCCCTCCACACAGTCTATTAGCAAGAAGTCCTTGCAGTACTTTGTGGCTGTTGGAGCAAAGTGGAAAATACTGCACAGGACCTGATAAATTATGGCATAAATTCGAGTTTGCATCACAGTTGCGGTAGATTTGACACGTTTCCACCTTCAGCTTCTTCAGCATTCTTTAATGGAATCATGGATTGTATCACAGCAGTAGGTTTGCATTTGCACTGTAGATGCCGAACTACATTCTAAAAAGCAGTTTGATGATGAAGGTGTTGTTGGTAAACATTACTGTACATGGGGGGTTGATTCATGTTGCTGGTAGCTGATGCCAAACTACTTGCGACTATAAACCATTTTCCTGCTTTTCACCCACTTGAATGAACTTGCTGCAAATGAACAAACAAGGAAGAAGTGACTAGATGGTTATGTCCCTACCTCTACTTACTTTGGTGTAATAATGACTACAGATGCCTTGACAAATGTTTTCTTGGTTTCGATTCAAACTATTTGCACAGGCATGACAATGTGCTTATAATAGGCATGAGGTGATACCACTGGTGGCTGCCTTACTAGGACACAATAAAAATCATCCTCAGGTCCAACACATCATTGATAACCTCATTACTAAAAATGAGCAAAAAAGTATAATGTAAAGGTGCACAAATCATATAAATGTATATAATTACATATAAACTGAATTTATTCAAAAAGAATGGTGACATATTTATTTTTATTTTTTTAATAAAATCTGTGTCGAAGATTGTGTGTTCTTTAAATAAGGGATTTAGGGCCTGATTCAGAGCCGGACGCAATTAGCGCTCGCTCGTCCAGAAAATAGGGGTGGCTATTCAAATGAACCGTTCGCTCTTTGCGGTCTGTTCACGCCTCTAGGTCTGAACGAGTGAACAAAACTTGCTGTCGTTTTTTGGAAAAATACGCCCCCCTGGCCGCTCGCATCCTACATCATGTCCGCTATTTATTAGATTAATCGAGTACATCGACCAGCGTATGAACTGCTCGCAATTCTTGTGGTTGGTTTTTGCTACCACAATCTTGCGAGCAGTTCTGGCTATAAAATAACCCAGTGACGTGGTCAATGACGCTGCTGTATTAATTATGCACACCCTTAAAACGCCCGTTTTGACCTTTAAGCACACCTGCGTTCGGATCTCCACTCCCCGTTTTCAAGCACCTTCCCCTGTTACCACCCACATACGCCTCATTCTGTCACTCAAAATAGCAGGCATTCGCTATTTAGCGAACAAACGAATTTCGGCCGCACTGACTGGTTCGCGCATGCGTATAACGATCCGTACGCATGCGCAGTTAGGCAAACATCGCTCGGAGCGAACGAGCGGCCGCTTACGAGTGGCTCTGAATCATGCCCTTAGTGGTTTAGTGTGTCGATATATATGTAGATTCACAATATTCCTATTTATTTCTGTGTGAATCTTTCATATTATATTTGCCAGCTATTTCAGACCACTGTTCAACAATTAAACAATGTTGCAATATTCTGTGCTAACATTGTATTTTATTTTGTTGAACTATCCAACCTCTTAACCTGCTTAAATTATATGCACTTTATTTCCTATACTAAAAGAACAAAGATATATACTTCAAAATATATCTTATTTGTGTCTAATTATCATATTATTATATCTTAGTCAGGAGACAAAATAAACCTCATTACTGTCAGATATACCAATATCCCTCTAATCTTGTTGCACATTAGCAACTTCCAAAGTAGCATCCTCAATTACTAAGTCTAAATCATCATTATTACTACTCATCCTCACATTTCCACATGGTTGAGAAATTCTGAAAGGAGGCTACTCTTTAATGAGAGTGTAAGGATCTGAAATGTCAGACTCACATATAGTATTCATAGACACCCATAGGGGCATATTTACTAAAGTGCGTGTTTTTAGAAAAGGAATTGTTACCCATAGAAACCAATCCGATTCTAGCTATTATCTTCTAGAAGGTATAAGATAGAGTGGCAGGAGAACTACTAGCTATTTTTTAACACATCAACACATTCATCACTAACTTTTCCCAAAGCATTTATAATTGTCAAAACAGTGTTTGGATTGTGAGCACCCTTTATACACTTTCTTCCCACATGACTAGTAGAGGATGAAAAAACACTACTACTGCCAGTACTAGGACTGCCATGCCCCTGTCCTATATTTAGATCCATGAGTCACAACAAGAGTAAAGCTACTTGAAGTTGTAGGTGCTTGGAACTGCCACTGTTGTACCCCTGGTGTTGTAGTGGGCACAGATAAGTTAGGTCTAGAATAGATGGTACCTTACAGTAGAAATGGCAGCTCCAGTGGATCTGCCCTTTTGCTTTCTGGCAACGACTCCATGGCTTTGACCTTCTCTGCTTGTAGCAGAGAGGCTAGACCCATACACACAGTACAATGGGCTCGATTCAATTGAACGCAAATTAAATAGCGCTGGGAGGGAACTCCTGGAGGTATTCAATTCAGCGCACTGTTAGGTCAGAGAATGCCTGTTCTCCCACCCTTGCGCCTTAAACAGGGTGTTTAGTCGCAAGAAGGGGCATTCTCCGACTAAACTGCTCTGTGCGATGCTGTTTCCGCGGCACTAAGGGCTAAGCACCTGTACTTTTGTCGGATTTCTTGCTGGCATCCCTGGAGGGGTGCGTGAAGAAATCCTTAACAGCGCGCTGAATTGAATAGCTCCGGGAGCTTCCTCCCATCGCTATTTAATTTGCGCTCAATTGAATCGAGCCCAATGACTTAACTAGATAAATAAAATAATTTAACAAATGTCTTCACTGGGAATAAGAGGACAAGGGTCTAGGAAACAGATGTATGCAGAAAGCATTCAAATCACATG
The DNA here is from genome assembly GCA_031769625.1 of Taudactylus pleione. Classification (NCBI taxonomy): domain Eukaryota; kingdom Metazoa; phylum Chordata; class Amphibia; order Anura; family Myobatrachidae; genus Taudactylus; species Taudactylus pleione. The sequence continues at coordinate 674,329 of JAUIMM010000198.1, forward strand.
GAATTCGACACAAATGAAACAGTATGGATATATGACAATAGTTATCAAGATGGTATAGGTAAGCAATAGGCAATAGTTTTCTTGGCAATGAAATATACTTCTTTGTCCTAACTGCTGCAGCACTTCTTTGGCTATGACTAATAGAAAATACAGGTTCTAAATTACTCCAACTCACTATGGACCTTATTCAGAGGCGGCCGTACGGTCTACCACCGCACGGCCGCCTCAATGTTTTGCCAGTGCGCATGCGCACGCGGGAGCCGGGTCCCTCGTGCGCATGCGTGAGACCCGCTACGACCGACTGCGCCGGTCGTAGTGGGTCTCTTTCCAAAGGGGGCGAGCTGTCGATGTTGATTAACAGCTCGCCCCGTTTGGAAGGTGGGCCGGGGGGGTGGCAGCCCAAACCGAGGCGTTCCCATGGGAATGCCTGCCGTTTGGGGGAGGCCCCACTGACATCACTAGTGATGTCAGTGGAGAGCTTCCGGCTCTGACAGAGCCAGAAGCTCTCCGGGGCTTACGACAAGTGAGACCCTACCCTAGGGTCTCGTCGTAAGCCCCGATGGTCGCGATGGTCTCTGACCATCGCGACCATCACCCGAGCGGTCGTTAGAGCTGTGGGTGTTAACCCACAGCCTAACAACCGCAACAGAGGCGGGCGGTCAGGATGCAAGTGGCCGCCCAATTTCTGAGCGACCGCTTGCATCCTCCGACCGCCTCTGAATGAGGCCCTATATTCTAAACACAAAATAACCTTCTCAAAAGCACATATAAGACCTGATTAGAGGTGGACACTAAAGCCACGTGACTGCAACTTTTTGCGAAGTCGCTGTGTTGATTACATGTAAACGCTAATTTCAACCTGCCCCTTGTGTACTAGCATGCGCCGGAATGTGGACGGTGCAACTCCACCAGTGGTTCCAAACACTCCACTATCGGTTGGCGTTCGTGCTGAGCATCTATACTTGCATTACCCTTTGGCAGGCACAGTACCTCCTTCTGAAATTCCTCTGAACATGGCCTCTGTGGCTGCGACTCTGCATCTGGTAACGCAGCTGCGCTCACGGACATGCACAGGACACGCCCCTGAGATGGTCTTTTTTGCGTTCACTTCACGTCACCTCCTAGTCACCAGCCAGAAATGGCCATGGCATTGCCTACAGTAGCTGTGTCTAATGCCTGTGACTGTGTAAGCTGACAGCGTACAGAGCCGTACACTAAGGGTGATGTATGCGCTGTAGGGGTTTGCAGGACTATGTTGTGCATGCGCCGTAGTAAATAATCAAACAAACCTCTTCTCAATCAGGCCCATATTGAAATAGCAAAATATATTATCACTTAGCAAACTAGCAAAAACCCGGACTGATCAAGCATTTATTAAAAAGTAAACACAAAGTTCTTTTGTTGGCGTCGCAACTGCATTCTCTCACAGATCACAGGGCCTGATTCAGAGCCGGACGCTATTTGCGCTCGCTCGTTCAGAAAAAGGGGCCGGATATTTAAATTGAGCGCTCGCTCTTTGCGGTCTGTTGACGCCTCTATGTCTGAGCGAGTGAACAAAACATGCGCTCGCTATTTTGTAAAGACGCCCCCTGGCCGCTCGCATCCTACGTCATCTCTGCTATTTATTAGATTAATCGAGTACATCGAAAGGCGTCTGAACTGCTCGCAGTGCTTGTGGTAGGATTTTCCTACCGCAATCATGCGAACAGTTCAGGCTAAGAGACAACCAAGTGACGTGGCCGATGACGCTACTTTATTAATTATGCACACCCTTAAAACGCCCGTTTTGACCGTTTGGCACGCCTGCGTTTGGAACACCACTCCCCGTTTTCAAGCACCTTCCCCTGTTACCACCAACAAACGCCTCATCCTGTCACTCAGATTAGCAGGCACTCACTATTTTGCGAGTGCTCAATTTCCGACCGCACTGACTGGTTGGCGCATGCGCATTATGACCCATATGCATGCGCAGTTGTGCGAACATCGCTCGGAGCGAACGAGCGGCCGCTTACGAGCGGCTCTGAATCAGGCCCACAGTTGCTAACATATGTTAATACCTCCCAAAGCATAGCCGAGCATAGGGACGCCCACTGCTGCCTTCTCACATCAGTCCGACGATGTGCAACAGTGTAAACATCGGTAACAATGACGCAGATCGGGCAGTCACGTAGCATATAAATCAAGTGTGATCAGCCACAAGCACTGCGGCTCTCCTGACACACAGTGGGCTGTGAGGGAGATCGCAATGGCTAATTTATGCATGCTCCCATGAAACGGCAATTAAAGGCATGCCTGCATTTTCTAACCCCACCCCCACCCCCCGTTACACACCCAGATGAGGCATCGCATTAGGATGCATCCTGCCACTGTTCGCATGCATGCCAGTGTTCCTTACATCAGTATGCATGAAAGAATGCGCAAAGGACCGCTCTATGGGTAAGACCAGTCCTTTGTGAATGAGGGACTTCTAGGTTTATTCCAGGTCTAAAGGTGCCCATACACATAGCGATTTTTTCCCCGATCTGGCCGATTCCGGCACATTGGAACGAGAGATCAGGTAAAAAATGCCCAAATCGTGAGTCCCCACTCGGTAGGGTGGGGTGGGGTGGGAAGGGTTAGGTTAGGGGCTCTCAGGGGGACTTAGGGCTAGGCACCCCCCCCTGGAGGGTTAGGTTTAGGCTTGAGGAAGGGGGAGTTAGGGTTAGGCACTTAGATGGGGGTTAGGGTTAGGCATTTGGGGGGGAGTTTAGGGTTAGGGGGTTTAGGTTAGTTTATATTTACTTTTAGCGCAGTCAGGATCTTCACCTCTGCCGTGCTTCCGCTGTCGGGATTTGAACCACTGCCCATGCGGCCGGCAGTAAATCATACCGATCCCCTGAGGCTTGCCCTGTGTATGCATCAGTGATAATAAACAAACACATCTTAACTAAAGTAACGACACAGAGACATGAATTTGGCAGAAACTGTTAGCTACTTGTTTAAATGAGCTGAAAACTTAAAATACGAACAAGAAAATAAAATGAGTATAAAATATGGTGGCAAAGAAAGAACGGCTAAAATCCTCAACCCCAACAGAGTAGGCATTACTACCAGAACATAAATCCAAAAGAACTAAGGGCCTGATTCAGGTTTGATCGCAAGGTTGCATTCGCAAGCAGCCAATCGATGTTTGCATTCTGCGCATGTGTATAAGATGCAGTGTGCGTGCGCGAACAGGCCAGTGTGATCAGGAAGCGATCGCAGTGAGCACGCAGAGTCCTCACACAGTGATTGAGAGGAAGTGACCGTTTGAGGGTGGTGATGGGGGCTGGTCAGAGAAACGCAGGCGTGCATGGTAGTTTAAACGCCGTTACAGGGCGTGCATAATTAAGCCCCAGCGATAGCATACGCTGGCAGAAGTCTAGATGGCGACGGGAAGTTTAGCAGTTTGTGCGGTAGGGTCAGGTCAACCACAACTGTGCCGATGGTTCCGATGTTACTCGATGTTACCGAAGTTTTTGCTGACTTGCGGATGCTTGTCATGGGAAGTGGGCGGCTTTATACAGTGGTGGGCATCTTGGTATAGAGCTGCGGTTGCCGTGCGATTGCATTCATTATCATATTTCCGCAGCGAGCGGGGTGTGTGCGAATGCAGCCTTGCGAAGCAACCTGAATCAGGCCCTAAAACCACAAAGGTATCCACTCCCTTCTACCTTGACTACCCACCTGGAAGACCGATGACACTGCTGCCGGTAAGCAGATATAAACAGTCAACGAAGGCGAGCGCATCTAAAAACATAGCGCTAATCCAACTCGAACCGAGGAAAACGCCCCAAAACAGGTAACCTGCCATTCTTTCCCACCTACAGATAGCCAATGAATGAAAAACAAAATGAAAACAACAATCAAAATAGGGAGGGTGACAGGACAAAATCAAAAAAGGTTGAGCTAATCCCCACATCAGTCCCAATAACAGCACCATGGGCGTTTCTAGTGAGGAGGGGGCCTGTGTGCAGTCTCCGTCATGGGCCCCCTCCTCTCCGTTCGGCAGCCGACAGCGCGCGGAGCTGGAGTTATAGACTCTGGGCACTAGAGTGTATCCATGGTCTATAGCGGATGTGCAGGTCACAGGGAAAATGGCCGCTCGTACTGGTTCGAGCATGCGCATTACGATGCGTACGCATGCACAGAATGCAAACAATTGGCTGGCTGCATGTGAACACATCCTAGCGAGCAGGTCTGAATCAGGTCCCCTGTTCATAGTGGGCTGATTCTGATAGCAAAGTCACCTGCCGACTCTCACTAGCTGACTGTGGAGCCTATTCATCATACTTTAAAACTCTCTGGAGGTAATTAGGTTTAGAACTCCCATGGAGTTCTACCTAATTACTGGGGGAATTCATCATTCCTCCTCTCCATAACTATCTATTCTGAAAAGCTGTCATTTTTGCGATGACAGCTTTTCGGGTAATAGATAGTTTTCTCTATCTATTCTACACTAACTTACCGCAGCTGGAATCCGTTCTGCACATGCGCTGTTATATTCATAAAGTCAGCGCATGCGCAGCACTGCCTAGAGCGGCGGTAAGTTTGTGTGTCCCTGTGATAGGATCACTGGTAAAGTGGTCTGTGGCAGGTACATTTGTCCCAGATCCCTGTCTTTTGTGTTTTAAACCCCCAGGAGAAAGTCTGCAGTGTAGCAGGCTTGAGTTTCGGCTTTTTGAAAAGCCGGTTTGGGACCTGGGGGTTGTGGGTGAGAGGAGAGGGAGGGCTCCACCCACGGCCACTCCAGGTTTTGGTTCTCGCAGCCTGGTAACAGGCTTGTTAGTTTTCCACCTGAGAGTGGCCAATATAAGCCTAGTGTGTTTAGGGCTGATTGTCTCACCTGGGAGAGCAGACAGGGAGTTTGCTCAGAGACACTTGAAAACCTAACTGTGAGTGTTGTGCTGTGCCTTTTGTTGCTGGTGAGGGCATTAGGCCCTGCCAGGTTCTGGTAGTGAGGGAACCACCTGTGAAGTTAGTACCCCGACAGGGCTAGGATTTATGTTTATGTTTTCTTTATGTTATTTCTGACATTTGTACAATAAAGACTGGCGCCGACCAGCTTGTACTCGCATCCAGACTGGTGTGCTGCTTCCCTGCTGCTGTGTGTGTGTGTAAGGAAGGAGTCCCCTACCCAGGAGAGGGACCTCCTAATCTGACTGTGTCACAATATGGTGGAGAATGCGGGCACCCACACATACTGAAGTTGCAGCGAGAGAAAAACTTTCCGTTTAAAAATTAAAGGGACAGACACCCAATTTGTGAGTGTGGAAATAACACTGTGTCCTTGGAGTCCCATAGAGGAGGCGTCAGCCAATGCTCAGAGAGGCAAGGTTCAGCTTCCAACCTACACCCCAGGACAAAATGGAGGACATTATTAAGGCCTTGCTTCAAGCTACAGCAGCTCAGCAGGAGACAAACAAAATTCAGCAGGAATCTACCAGAGCTCAACAGGAATCTACCAGAGCTCAGCAGGAGACTAACAGACTTCAGCAGGTCGCCATTGAGGAAACCCGCCAGGCCTTAGCGGAAAACAGCCAGGCCATAAGAGAGGTGGTACAGCACCTGGTCGCCCGGCCCAGGGATGTTAATACTGGTCCTCCCACCACCACTCACTCCATACGAGCCAGTCAATTCCTCCAAAAGATGACTTTGGGCGATGATGTGGAGGCCTACCTCACCGCATTTGAAAGAACGGCCGAAAGGGAGAGTTGGCCCAAGGAGCAGTGGGCAAGTCTGGTGGCACCTTTTCTGTCGGGGGGAGCCACAAAAGGCTTATTTCGACTTATGCCTGGCTGATGCCAAGGACTATAAAAAACTAAAACAGGAGATCCTAACTCGCTTGGGAGTCACCACCTTTGTTCGTGCCCAACGGGTTCACCGCTGGGAGTTCCATATGGATAAGCCTCCACGTTCACAGATGCATGACCTCGTCCATCTGTCCTCAAAATGGCTGCAGCCCGAGACGCTGACGGGATCACAGATCGTGGAAGGGTCGTGATGGACCGGTACCTGCGATCATTACCTGTAGCTCTGCGCAAGTGGGTGAGCCATGCAGACCCTAAGTCCGCAGACCAGTTGGTCGAGCTGGTGGAGAGGTACATGGCGGCTGAGGAGCTGATGAGTATGCCCCACCGAGCCCCGATGGCGCACTGGCGAACTCCCACAGACACTGGTAAGACTGTTCCAGGGGAGAAGGGTGCTGGGCGGTGGAATGTACCTAAGACTAAGGGTGTAGAACCTGGAGACAGGCCTGCCAGGCCGGGAAGGTTCTTGCCCCGTAAACGACTAGACATTAATATGACTCAGTGTTTCCGATGTGGTGGCTTCGGCCATATTGCCGCTAATTGCTCACTTACAACTGAACCTATGCAATGTGATACTGCTCATGTCTACCGCAGGGGGTCTTTCTTTGCACATATAGCCTGTACGGCTGACCGGCAGGCTGAGACTGATAAGCACATGTGTGTACTCACTGTAGCTGGCAACCGAGTAGAGGCACTGTTAGACTCTGGTAGCTTGGTGACACTTATAAAAGCTGAGCTGGTGAACCCCTTGCGGCGTGAAGGGAAAACTGTTGGTGTGACCTGCATACATGGGGATACTCGATATTATGTTACTGCTGAGGTGAACATCGAGACACCATGTGGTTCTGCTATAGTTTCTGTGGGTTTGGTGCATGGTCTGATGTACGATGCAATAATGGGGAGAGACTTTGCTCACTTCTGGAAGTTGTGGGAAAGCCGTTTTGTTCCAGAGGTGAACAACCCCAATCCATTTGAGAAGGTTGTCAATGTAGTGGAGGAGGGAGTTTCTTCTGAGTCAGAGTTATTCCCTTTTTCTACTATGATTGGCGAACTAGAGAATGCGGAGCGTGACGGTGGCCCGCCAACTGATGTGCCTCCCATTGAGGTGGGAAGTGTTGTTGGGCCAGGTGATCGTCTGCCTGACTTAGAGGTCAGAAGAGAGGTCTTTGCCGTGGAGCAGTTGAATGACCCTACTTTGGTAAAAGCCAGGGAGAATGTAAAAGTAGTTGATTGTAAACCTGTAGACTCTGATAGTCCTTTGTCCTATCCCCACATGGCAATGTGGCAGGATTTGTTATATCAGGTGACTAAGAAGGGGGAAGATGTTGTGGAACAACTAATAGTTCCCAAAGCCTACAGAAGAACAGTGTTGGATCTGGCTCATGGTTATATAACGGCAGGCCATCTAGGGGTAGAGAAGACCACTGAGCGAATAATGCAGAGGTTTTTCTGGCCCGGGCTGCATAAAGAGGTATCTGACTTTTGCGCATCCTGCCCTGAGTGTCAGTACCATGCTCCCAGGCCACATTTTAAGGGTCCACTAGTTCCATTGCCTATTATAGAGGTGCCGTTTGAAAGAATAGCGATGGATTTGGTTGGACCCTTGATGAAGTCTGCCAGGGGACACCAGTATATTCTGGTCATAATGGATTACGCTACCAGGTACCCGGAAGTGATCCCGTTGCGCAATACGTCAACCAAGACCATTGCCAGAGAGCTAGTTCATGTCTTTAGCAGGCTGGGTATACCTAAGGAGATACTAACTGACCAGGGTACACCGTTTATGTCAAAAGTCATGAAAGAATTATGTCGTCTGTTCAAAATTGAACAGTTAAGAACTTCGGTTTATCACCCCCAAACCGATGGGCTGGTCGAGAGGTTTAACAAGACGTTAAAACACATGCTTAGGAAAGTGGTTGACAAGGATGGTAGGGATTGGGATTACTTATTGCCGTATTTATTGTTGGCCATAAGAGAAGTTCCCCAGTCCTCCACCGGGTTTTCACCCTTCGACTTGTTGTATGGAAGACACCCAAGGGGGTTACTAGACATTGCCAAAGAGACATGGGAGGGGCAGTCTAGTCCTTACAAAACGGTGATTGAGTATGTTTCTCAAATGCAGGAGAGAATTGCTGCGGTAGTGCCGATAGTGAGAGAGCACCTGGAACAGGCTCAACAGGCACAGCAGAGGGTATACAACTGCAATGCTCGGTTACGCAGCTTTGCTCCTGGGGACAGAGTGTTAGTATTGGTTCCCACTGTGGAAAATAAACTTTTGGCTAAATGGCAAGGGCCCTTTGAAATCTTAGAAAGAGTGGGGCAGGTCAATTACAAAGTTTACCAGCCGGGGAAAAGAAAGCCGGAACAGATACACCATATAAATCTGTTAAAGCCCTGGAAAGATAGAACGGTACTGTCGGCCGACCGAGCCCCTCCAGTAAATCCAGGGCCCTTAGTTCCCGAAGTGACCGTGGCAAAAACCCTGTCGGCAATTCAACAACAAGAGGTCAAGGAGTTTCTGATTAGAAATAGGGTGCTGTTCTCTGACGTACCTGGGAAAACCTCGGTCATTAAACATGACATCATCACTGACCCAGGGGTTAAAGTTAATCTAAAGCCCTATAGGTTACCAGAAGCACAAAGAGAATCGGTGTCGAAAGAAATTAAAAATATGCTAGAGTTAGGGGTAATTGAAGAATCACATAGTGAATGGTCAAGTCCCATTGTGTTGATTCCAAAGCTCGACGGGAGTGTGCGTTTCTGCAATGACTTCCGAAAGTTGAACAGCGTTTCAAAATTCGATGCCTACCCGATGCCAAGAGTGGATGAACTGATTGAGAGACTAGGGACGGCAAGGTATTTAACCACTCTTGACCTAACCAAAGGGTATTGGCAAGTACCGTTAACGATGAGCGCCAAACAAAAGACAGCTTTTTCAGCGCCAGAGGGCTTGTTTCAGTACAAGATGTTGCCCTTTGGGCTACATGGGGCACCTGCTACCTTCCAAAGAATGATGGACAGGATTCTAAGACCCCATAGATGGTATGCGGCTGCTTATCTGGATGACGTGGTCATTCATAGTCCTGATTGGCAGTCTCACTTACCCAGGGTACAAGCAGTGTTGGACTCCATCTATAAGGCAGGTTTGACAGCCAACCCAAAAAAGTGTTGTCTAGGCATGGAGGAAGTAAAATATCTGGGATACACCATTGGCAGAGGCCTGATAAAGCCTCAGCTCAATATGGTTGATGCCATACAAAACTGGCCACGGCCTCTGAATAAGAAGCAGGTGAGAGCCTTCTTGGGAATTACGGGGTACTACAGGAGGTTTATACCCAACTTTGCCACCATGGCAGTCCCACTGACTGACCTAACCAAAGGCAAACAAAAAGTCATGGTAGAATGGAGTCCTGAGGCAGAGAAAGCTTTTCAGGAGTTGAAAGTAGCGTTGTGTTCCCAACCAGTCCTGATGACTCCTAATTTTGAAAGGGAATTCATAGTACAAACCGATGCATCAGAAGTAGGTATAGGAGCAGTCCTGTCCCAGAACAAGGAGGGTGAGGAACACCCTATTTTCTATCTTAGCAGAAAGTTGAATGTACATGAGAGAAACTATGCTACAGTGGAGAAGGAGGCGTTGGCCATAAAGTGGGCGTTAGAGGCTCTCAGGTACTACTTGGTCGGAAGAAAGTTCAAATTGATCACTGACCATGCCCCTCTGAAGTGGATGTCTGAAAATAAGGACAGTAATGCGAGAATTACAAGATGGTTCTTGGTGTTACAAACTTTTAAATTTTCAGTGGAACACAGGCTAGGAAGCCAGCTGGTCAATCTGACGCGTTGTCACGCGTTCATTGTTTGGGGGCTTCAGTTGTTCCGCCCCACAGGTCGAAACAAAGGGGGGGGATATGTGATAGGATCACTGGTAAAGTGGTCTGTGGCAGGTACATTTGTCCCAGATTCCTGTCTTTTGTGTTTTGAACCCCCAGGAGAAAGTCTGCAGTGTAGCAGGCTTGAGTTTCGGCTTTTTGAAAAGCCGGTTTGGGACCTGGGGGTTGTGGGTGAGAGGAGAGGGAGGGCTCCACTCACGGCCACTCCAGGTTTTGGTTCTCGCAGCCTGGTAACAGGCTTGTTAGTTTTCCACCTGAGAGTGGCCAATATAAGCCTAGTGTGTTTAGGGCTGATTGTCTCACCTGGGAGAGCAGACAGGGAGTTTGCTCAGAGACACTTGAAAACCTAACTGTGAGTGTTGTGCTGTGCCTTTTGTTGCTGGTGAGGGCATTAGGCCCTGCCAGGTTCTGGTAGTGAGGGAACCACCTGTGAAGTTAGTGGCCCGACAGGGCTAGGATTTATGTGTATGTTTTCTTTATGTTATTTCTGACATTTGTACAATAAATACTGGCGCCGACCAGCTTGTACTCGCATCCAGACTGGTGTGCTGCTTCCCTGCTGCTGTGTGTGTGTGTAAGGAAGGAGTCCCCTACCCAGGAGAGGGACCTCCTAATCTTACTGTGTCACAGTCCCCCAACCCACTCCCCCCCGCTCACCTCCCACCCATCCCTGCATTTATCTGCCCGCTGCAGCAACTACGGCTCCGGTGGCTGTGCTGTCACGTGTTCTCCCAGCAGCCCACAGTACAGTTTAGAAAAAAAAAAAAAAATAAAAATTTTTTTTTTCTAAACTTTATTGTGTTCTGCTGGGAGAATACGTGTCTGCACAGCCACCGGAGCCAGAGGACGGACCAGAGTGCTGGAGGAAGACGCCGGGTGACCTCACCAGCTGAAAGCAGGTAAGTGTCACCTGCTATTCGCCACCTCACAGTGGCGGATAGTAACTCCATCAAATTCCGAAAATACATAATTTTCGGAATTTGATGAATAGCATAATTTCCACATCCCCATACTAATGTACTAATGTATGGGGAGTGTGGAAATTAACGCAGGGGGACTTAGCAAGGAGATATCAGTGATATCTCCTGTGCTAAGTGTGTTCATGAATACTAAAATAACGTTAATTAAGGAAAATGTCCTTAAAAACGTTATTTTAGTGTTGATGAATAGGCCCCTGTGGCTGTTAGATGGATCAATTGTTAGGCTGGGTAAAGCAACAGGGTGGCTGACAGCAGGTTTATTGTTGGCTTCAGTCACTGTTTAGGAAAGAATAATCTATTTCTACTGTTTTGCTTCCTTGACTGCAGGGAAAATAGCTGCACTGGCACTAACAGGGAGAGCAGTGTAGTGAATGACTGTCCCTTAAATAGATAGTTGGGTGTGCTGTGAAGAATCTGTCAGCCGGGTGACACAGCATTAACATGGGACGGTGCTTGTGTTTAATTGTTTTTACAGACCTCTCCTGTAGCTTCTCGGGTGATGGGAGTCTCCCTCCGGGGAAATGACCCACCCCTTTAACTGGCACCTCCCTCAGTCTGCCTCCTGGATCAGACAGACCCGCCTCCGCTCTGCGCTCACCCCAGACTTCCTCTGTTGCAGGCAGGGAAAGGAAGTCCCTGAAGCTCCAGTGACTTGTGCGTCAGCAGTCGCGGCTCCCTCCTTCCAGTACTACCGGCTCACAGGTAAGTGCCCCTGTGCAGGTCCGCTCCATCTTCTGCTACCTCAGGACTGCCCAAAGGTCAGCTGGGCAGTCTCCTTTATAACCTTCCTCCGGGTCCCTGGCACGTGCCGGCTCTCCTCCCGCCAGTCTTGTGCGCTAGCCTCCTGCTTTGTTGATGACAGCTGGCCACTGCCTCGCGGGCATGCAGAGCTCATCTCCCAGGTCCAGTGGGGAAGCCCCTGTCTCGTGCCCACACAGTCACCAACAGTCCAGGCCAGCGGGAGGGACCACAGGACCGGGGGGGGGGGGGGGGACTAAACAGGGCATAAGCATACAATGTGCATTTTAGTATACCAGCAATACATATATAATAAAATAGATAACTCTACTAATGGTAGAGGGGTATTTTAACAGAAAATGGTACTCATAAGTGGTACTCCAGAGGCTTTGGGTTCCACACTGCGCATGTGCAGTATGGGTCTGCAATCCCGCACGCAGGCCAACAACAGGCTGTCAGTGATTGACAGTCTGCTGTCCTTTCTGGCTGGAGAGCAGGTGTAGATGGCCTCCGTTTCCCAAAACTGAGGCGTGTCGCTGCCGTTATTGAAGAAGACAGAATCTCCATCGGCTGACGGAGATTTCTTGGCCTCATTTACTCATCTGTGGCGGCCTACTTGTGTGACCCCATGGTCACTCAGCCAGTCGAATGGATTGCAGATGATTCAATGCTGTGTCCTTGGATGCAGCTCGAATCAGAAATGCATGCAGGAGGCGTAACGCCTCCTACTGCCTTACCATATTACAGCAATAGCATATCCATCCTCAGCTGAATCATCCCCTCTCTTCTGCAGTGATTTTTGAAACTTTAGTTGAGCTATACCGATTTCTGCTCTGTAAGTCAGTCTGCTCCCGATACACCCCATTCAAAACAGTATGAGAATACGCTACCTGCACTGTCATTTACTCCTAATTTGCTTAGTTATCCAGGTTATAGGTGAGGACAATGTAAAAAACTGAAGGCTGCAGGTGTACTTCAGTGTCCAGTCTTCAACCCGGAGCCAGAGTAACTGCTGTGTATAGCATGGACAGTAGCTAGATGGGCTGGGAGTAACCCAATAAGGTGCTGGTAGGTTGGCACAGGCATCTGGAGCCATGCTGACTGCAGTGCATCCCAACAGCTGCTAGAGGGTACGTGGTGTAGTATCCATAGAGCATTGGTTGCAGGGTGTTTGTTCTACGTTGTTTCTCGCCTGACACGCCAACGTCCATCCATTTCATGAAAACGTGACTCAAAGGAGAAGGCAACCTTTCACCAACCAGCGGAGGTCCAGTTCCGATACAGGTGTGAAAATGTAAGCCTTTTCTGCTGATGCACCTTCGTTAGCATAGGTGCAGTGTCCGTTCGTTTGCTTCGGAGCCCCATACGCAGCAAGGTTCGCTGAACTGTTGTTTTAGACACACATCTGGTGGCCCCCAGGTTCATTTTGACAGTGAGCTGCTCCACTATAGCGTGTCGGTCGGCCCTCAGGTACAGGGCCGGCTCCAAGGGTCTGAGCACCCTGTGCCGGCCCAGTACGCTGGGCCCTGCTTCGCCGCGCGCGACCGAAATTGGGGGCGTGACCTCATTACCATAGACCATGCCCCCTACGTGACGTTATTTGGAGGCAAAGCCCAGCCCTCCGTCACTGGCTGGGCTTCCCCCAGCCCTCTCCCGTCTGTGAATGGATGCCGCACTCATGCGCGCTGCATCCATTCACACTCCGGGGGTCTGGCACCGCCGCACAGCTGCGATGGTGGGGGTCCCCAACCTCCCGATTTCACCACCCGCGGGCTACTTTGGTCCACGGGTGGAACAGCGGGACAGTACTGTCCCACTGAAATCGGGATGTTGGGGAGGGGTGCGCCCTCTATGGGTGGCCCCCCTGTTCGACCGCACTGGTCAAACACCGCTAGAGCCGGCCCTGCTCAGGTACCTTCGTAGCCGACGTTCACATCTCACATCAATGGCATGTGGTGCTCCTCAGTTTCCACGTCTGTTATTTACAATGGTGCCATTTGTCCGGTCACGATACACCTTCACCACTGCGCTGTTTCAGAAATACTGCCATCCTTGGCCCGAAAGCCAATAATCATGACTTTTTGAAACTCGGATAAATCACCCCTTTTACCCATGACAGCAACGAGTGATATGTGTGCAGATGGCATGTGATGTACTTCATGGGCTATGCGCTGCCGACGTCATATGTAGATGGTGGTCATAATAATATGACTCCACTGTGTGTATATATATATATATATATATATATATTATATATATATATATTAAATTCCCCCTAAGAATTGAAGTAAGGCAGCAGTCTCATCAGGAAGACAGGATAATGACATATCTTCCAGCTCATGTACCTAACACTCTTGCTACAGTTCTGCGCTCCCAGTTGAAGCATTTCATTATCCAATGAGCCTTTCTCACAGAGAGCAGGATGCCGCGCACCCTGTCAGACACAAGTGTATTTAACCGAGTAGGGAAAGAGATTAGCTTGATTAGATGGCAGTGCCCACGAACATGTGAGGACACTAACACCACTGTCCTTAATTAGACAATCTTCTCCTTCTGGCATGTCTGAATTTTAGTATTCTGATTATGTGCCTAAAGAAAGGATAAAGCTGCAAATCATTTCTCCTCTTCAGAACCTCTACGTGTTTTTCTCCTCCATAAAATATAATATGTCCAGCGAGAGTAGGGATAAAACAACAACATCCGTGGCCACGGCGTAGACAACATGCGCTTTTCTGTCCATGGAACGGCTGCACATTTACATCGCATGGCAGAGGTCGGAGACTTGTGCTGTGTGTTTAGACCCCAGACAGTCATTGAATGTGTTCTGGAACGTATTAATGATCTGGCAAGGTCCAAGTATCTTTCTCCAGCAGATGTAGGACCAGATAAAATATCGAATGTCGCCCCATTTCTGGAGCAGCTGAAATTAATGTACCTCAAGAGATGCAGTAAAATGCCATATATTGTCAGCAGCTATAGAACGAGCATCTGTTTTCCGGGATTGAGAATGAGCAGTAGGGTAAAATAAGGATTTAGCTTAAAATCTTTGTTTTATAATTTTACACAGGCTTTATAGTAGAGATGAGCTCAGAGAACTGGACCCACCTGAACTTCCAGATCCGAGGCGAGTACCGAGCTGTTGCTGTGGTGTCCATAAAGGGGCTGGGGCTGCATTATATAAAGGGGGGCTTCAATGGGTGCTGCAGCTGCTGTGTCACTTGTCCTGTCAATCAAGGGGCTGGTGCTGTGTTATACATAAGGGCTGCTGCTGTGTTATTGTCCTGTCCATCAGGCTAGGGCTGCAGTCCATAAAGGGGTGCTGTGTTGTCCAGGGGCGATGCTTTGTCAGTTGGGTGCTCTTCCCCAGTGTAAAAAAAAATAAAAGTGAAATACAAATAATATTATCAATCCACAAAAAATAAAGCAAATATATATATTTTTTGTGTGTATGTGCGTTAGCAACTTAACGGTGCTATTATTGTTTGGTGACACTGCCGGACAGACCACAGTTTATTGTTCACGTATTTGGGACTCTACACTGCAGGTGGTCTGTCCGCACTCAGCAGGGGTGCTCTGTTTTCCATAAAGAAGGGGTGCTGTCTGTTGTTCATCAAGGGGCTTCTGCCTCATTCAGGGGTGCTCTTCCCCAGAGTATAAAACTAAGAGTGCTTTGTACACAGTATGGCCCTCATTCAGAGGCGGTCGGAGGATGCAAGCGGTCGCTCAGAAACTGGACTGGCCGCCTCTGTTTCAGTCGTTAGGCTGTGGGTTAACACCCACAGCTCTAACGACCGCTAGGGTGATGGTCGCGGTGGTCATTGACCATCACGACCATCAGGGCTTACGACGAGACCCTAGGGTAGGGCCTCACTTGTCGTAAGCCCCGGAGAGCTTCTGGCTCTGTCAGAGCCGGGAGCTCTCCACTGACATCACTAGTGATGTCAGTGGGGCCTCCCCGAAATGGCAGGTGTTCCCATGGGAATGCCTCCGTTTGGGCTGCCACCCCCCCATCCCGCCTTCCAAACGGGGCGAGCTGTCAATCAACATCGACAGCTCGTCCCCTTTGGAAAGAGACCCGCTACGACCGACGCTGTCGGTCGTAGCGGGTCTCACGCATGCGCACGAAGGAGCTGGCTCCCTCGTGCGCATGCGCACTAGACAAACATCGAGGCGGCCGTGCGGTCGTAGACCGTACGGCCGCCTCTGAATAAAGCCCTATGTGCTCTGTTTACAGTAAAGTGCTGTTTACAGCATGTTCTAGCAGCACCTCCACAAGCAAGGCCACCTCATTTCTATTAGCTGTATAAATATTAAAAAACCTTCTCCAGATCAAATATGTCTTTTAGGAACTGAAGAACTTGATCCTAGATTGATCTTCCCTTGTCCTTTCCCTGTCTTCATTCCACAAACATATTCCAACTCCGTCGGGCCTCTGACCTAGTTAAGGAAAACACTCTTGGTTTTTAAACTGCCGTCCTGTCTACCACTGCAATGCCACTCTGTGCCATGTTGGAAGCTGAACTGCCACATGTTAGTGCCACCCACTGCTCTTGCTTAGCTTAGTCAGCCAGCTAGCTGGATGCAACCTTTTGGCCTAAACTAGATTAATCAATATTGTGAGCTGTGAGGTGGTCAAAAAAGGCCCAAATTATGTGAGTTTAGCTGTTTTTATGATTTTTTTTTAAAAGAAAAAATACAGATCCAAAAACAAAACCAAAACCAGAAACCAAAACACGCAAGGGTGGTTTTGGCAAAACCAATCCAGATCCAAAACAAGAGGAGATACAGATCAAAACCAAAACACGGGGGTCGGCGCATATCTCTAATTATGTGTAATTACTGTGGGTAACTTGACTTTAATTCTCAGGTTAGTAGCCAGGGTCGGATTGGCCTGCAAGGGTACAAGGGAAATCCCTGGTGGGGCCTTCTGCCTGGGGGCCCCACCTCCTCTTCTAATGTTAGGTTATTTGGTAGAGCAGAAACATGGATGAACAGACCACTGTAGTACTGTAATATCCATGTTGTCTGCATGCTATGTCCTCTGTAATCGTTGGGGGCTGGCCACACCCCTTAACCCTTTAACCAGGGCATCAAAATGTTTTTTTGGCTTGGGGGCTTGGGGATATCTAGATTTTTTTATACATATATACAGTGACACATGGGGAGAGGGGGCACTAAATTGGGCAGGAGTGTGGGCACTAGGAGTGTGGGCACTAGGAGGGTGGGGGTTGTTATTGCAGGGAATCTTTTGACACTGGGGGGGCTATTTTTTATGGGGGAGGCGCGGTAAATTACAATGGGACCCACTCGCTAGATGCGTTCGCACGCAGCCGTCAGCTTCCAAAGTATGCAAATCGCGTGATCGCATGGCAAGACATTAGCACGCCCACTATGTCTTGTTGTGCGATCGCGGTGTGTATTTAGATGCCCCCCAGCCTGTCTTAAAATGCCCACTTTCCCTTAGTAACACACGTCATCTCCAGGAAGTGTATTCAACAATCGGTAACATCGAGTAACATCGGACCCATACGCTGCACTTATGGCTGACCATACCCTACCGCAAGCACTGCGAGTGCTTCAGTGTGTAATTCAGCCATGTGACGTGTATGCTGACGCTGCGTCTTAATTATGTACATCCCTGAAACGGCGTTAAGATGCACAGACACGCCACGTTCACACCACCACCACCCCTTTACCATCGACCTCCCCCTGTCACCACCCACAAACGGCTCGTCCTGTCACTCATTTTAGCAAGGCATCTATGTTCAGGGTGCGAATGCTTCCCGATCACATGGACTAGTTTGCGCACACGCACTACGTCTTATACGCTTGCACACATTGCAAACATCGTCAGGCTACGTGCGAACGCACCCTAGCGAGCGGGTCTGAATCGAGCCCTCAATTCAATGAAAAACTATTTCTTTGTGCTTTGATAAAAAAAAAAAAAGGTCAATTAATTGGTGAAGCTTGGGCCTCTACCACTGCCTTCCCCCGGCGAGCCCTTCATGCCCAGGTCCGACACTGTCAGTAGCTGCATTGTAATAAGTTAATTGTACCCTTTAGATGTATTCAGTATTTCAGGGAGCTGTTCCTGATTTCTTTACTGCAGACGTGATTCAGCAGCGATCGCAAATGCAACTACGCACGCAGATCGATCGATTGCTAGCCATTGCTCATGCGTAGCCGCAATGCACGTGCACGCACTGCCGTTAAGGAGGCACAGAGGAATCCATTGCAGGGTGAGTGACAGGCTATGAGCGTTTGGGGGTGGTGACGGGGTACTGGTAGAAAAAACGCAGGTGCGTCTGTCCATTGGAAAGCCGTTGCTTGGGCGTGCATAATTTAGCCACTGTGATTGCATGTGCAGCATGAGAGCCCTCTGCGTGCGAGTAGACTTGCAGCGTCTGTTGCAGGTCAGACATGGTGTAAATGCTGCGTGAGTGGTTGATGTGCGTCGATAGTAGGGGTGTGCGCCGGCAACTTTTCGTGTTTTGTGTTTTGGTTTTGGATCTGGATCTTTCTTCGTGTTTTGGATCTGGATTGGTTTTGCCAAAACCACCCTTCCGTGTTTTGGGTTCTGGGTTTTGTGTTTTGGATCTGTATTTTTTTGAAAAAAAGCATAAAAACAGCTAAAATCAAAGAATTTGTAGGTTTTTCTGCTCCTATGCTATTATTAACCTCAATAACCTTAATTTCCACTCATTTCCAGTCTATTCTGAACACCTCACACCTCACAATAGTGTTTTCATGTCCAAAAGGTTGCACCGAGGTAGCTGGATGACTATGCTAAGCGACACGAGTGGGCGGCACAAACACGTGACCCATCTAGGCGTGATACTGTGGTGGCAGACAGGATGGCAGTTTGAAAAACTAGGCCCCAAACTGTACATAATGCAAAGAAAAAAAAGAGGTGCAAGATGGAATTGTCCTTGGCCCCTCCCACCCACCCTTATGTTGTATAAACAGAACATGCACACTTTAACAAACCAATCATTTCAGCGCCAGGGTCTGCCACACAACTGTGGCTGAAATGATTGGTTCGTTTGGGCCCACACAAAACAAGCTGGCAATTAATCTGTCCCTGCACAAACTGGCTCTACGGAGGCAAGATGTCATCCTCATCCACCGATTCCTCACCCTCTTCAGTGTGTACATCCTCATCCTCACAAAGTATTAACTCGTCCCCACTTGAATCCACCACCACAGGTCCCTCTGTACGTTCTGGAGGCTGGTCTCCCTGGAAGAGCTGATAATTCATTTTGATGAACATCATCTTCTCCACATTCTGTGGAAGCAACCTCCTACGCCTTTCGCTGACAAGGATCCCGGCTGCACTAAACACTATTTCGGAGTACGCACTGGAGGGGGGGCAACTCAGGTAAAATAGAGCCAGTTTGCACAGGGGCCTCCAAATTGCCTCTTTTTCCTGCCAGTACAGGTATGGACTGTCTGACATGCCTACTTGGATGCTGTCACCGATGTAATCCTCCACCATTCTGTCAATGGTGACAGTATCATATGCAGTGACAGTAGACATGTTAGAAATTGTTGCCAGGTCCTTCAGTCCGGACCAGATGTCCAAACTTGGTCCTGCCTGCCCTGCATCACCGCCAGCGGGTTGCTTAGGATACCTAAGTTTTTTCCTGGCAGCCCCAGTTGCGGGAGAAAATGAAGAAGGAGCTGTTGACGTGTCACGTTCCGCTTCAGCTGACAGTGTGTTCACCAGCAGGTCTTTGCACCTCTGCAGGCTTGTGTTGGCCGGAAAGAGAGACACCACATAGGCTTTAAACCTAGGATCGAGCACGGTGGCCAAAATGTAGTGGTCTGATTTCAACAGATTGACCACCCTGGAATCCTGGCAAAGCGAATGAAGGGCTTCATCCACAAGTCCCACATGCCGAGCGGAATCGCTCCATCTTAGCTCCTCCTTCACTTTCTCCAGCTGCTTCTGCAAAAGCCTGATGAGGGGAATGACCTGACTCAAGCTGGCAGTGTCTGAACTGACTTCACGTGTGGCAAGTTCGAAGGGCTGGAGAACCTTGCACAACACGGAAATCATTCTCCACTGCGCTTGAGTCAGGTGCATACCCCCTCCTTTGCCTATGTCATAGGTGGATGTATAGGCTTGAATGGCCTTTTGCTGCTCCTCCATCCTCTGAAGCATATAGAGGGTTGAGTTCCACCGCGTCACAACCTCTTGCTTCAGGTGATGGTGGGGCAGGTTCAAGAGTGTTTGCTGGCGCTCCAGTCTTCGGCACGCAGTCGCTGAATGGCGAAAGTGGGCAGAAATTTTTCGGGCCACCCAAAGCGTCTCCTGCGCGCCCCTGTCGCTTTTCAGAAAATTCTGCACCACCAAGTTTATTGTGTGAGCAAAACATGGGACGTGCTGGAATTTGCCCAGATGTAATGCCCTCACAATATTGGTGGCGTTGTCAGATATCACAAATCCCCAGGAGAGTCTAAGTGGGGTAAGCCACTGGGCGATGATTTCCCTCAGTTTCTCTAAGAGGTTGTCGGCGGTGTGCCTCTTACTGAAACCGGTGATACACAGCGTAGCCTGCCTTGGAACGAGCTGGCGTTTCTGAGATGCTGCGACTGGTGACGCTGCTGCTGTTGCTGCTTAAGGTGATACAGCTACCCAGTGGGCTGTCACAGTCATATAGTCCTTAGTCTGCCCTGTTCCACTTGTCCACATGTCCGTGGTTAAGTGGACATTGGGTGCAACGGCATTTTTCAGGACACTGAGGACACTTTTTCTGACGTTTCTGTACAGTCTCGGTATCGCCTGCCTAGTGAAGTGGAATCTAGACGGGATTTGGAACCGGGGACACACTACCTCCATCAATTGTCTAAATCCCACTGCACTAATGGCGGATACCGGACGCACGTCTAACACCAACATAGCAGTCAAGGCCTCAGTTATACGTTTTGCTTCAGGATGACTGCTGTCGTACTTCATCCTCCTCGCTAAGGACTGTTGGAGGGTAAATTGTTTAGTAAAAGTAGTGGTGTTCCTACTTCCTCTCTGGGATGATGAATGACTCCCAGCAGCAGCAACAGCAGCAGCAGCAGCAGGAGGCGTAGCAATGCAGGATCCTCCGGAGGAATCCCGGATAGGAGAGTCAGTCATGCCAGTGACATGGCCTGCACGACTACTTCCGATCCTGACTAAGGAGGAAATTGACGAGGAGGGAGTTGACGGTGTGGTTTGCAGGCGCTTGGATACAACAGGACAACGGGATTTAGGTGTCCCTGGACTGCTTACGGTCTTAGCCAAAGTTTCTGAACTTGACAGTAACTTTTTATGAACGTGCTGCAGGTGCCGTATAAGGGAGGATGTTCCTAGGTGGTTAACGTCCCTACCCCTACTTATTCCACCTTTACATATGGTACATATGGCAAGACAGTTGTTGTCCAGATTTGGATAGAAATATTGCCAGACCAAAGAGGTGGAATGTTTGGTCTTCTGCCCAGGCATGACCGTGATGGGCTTTTTCATCCCACGGACAACAACTGTCTCCCCCGGAGCCTGATTTAAACAAACCACATCACCATCAGAATCCTCCTCGCCAACTTCCTCCTCAGCGCCAGCTATACCAGTATCCTCATCCTGTTGTACTTCAACAGTGACATCTTCAATTTGCATATCAGCAAGTGGACTGTGGGTGCTCCTTTCAGCACTTGCTGGGGGCGTGCAAATGGTGGAAAGAGCCACCTCTTCCCGTCCAGTGCTGGGAAGGTCAGGCATCGCAACCACCACCACACTTGGACTCTCCTTGGGGATTTGTGATATCTTCTTAGAACGCACCGTTCTTCGCTGTGCTTTTGCCAGCTTAACTCGTTTGATTTTTTTAGTGGGAGGAGGGCTTTCATCGTCATGTGAAGCTGAACCACTAGTCATGAACATAGGGAAAGACCTTAGCCATTCCTTGCCACTCCGTGTCGTAAATGGCATATTGGCAAGTTTACGTTTCTCTTCAGCTGATTTAAATGTTTTTTTCAAAGTCATTTTCCTGAACTTTGTAATTTGGGATTGTATGTGCCCTCTATTATGACATTGGGCATCGGCTTTGGCAGACGATGTTGATGGCATGTTATCGTCTATGTCATGACTAGTGGCAGCAGCTTCAGCACTAGGAGGAAGTGGTTCTTGATCTTTCTCTATTTTATTTTTATCGGAGAAAGTTTGGTCCTTCATTTATGTTATACCGATTTGATATATACGTGTGGCTAAACACAGAAAATATTTTTTTATTTTTGCTGGAGAGTAGTGCACTTTGTGGGTTACACCAGCCTTTAAGAAATGAGCCAGCCGGCCCTTTACTTATGGGACACAGGCGCACGCTTGGCGCTGCTCCTTTGTTGGTGCACGTGCGGCTACTGCGCACACAATTCACAAACACAGAAAATAATTTTTTTTTTGGTTTGGACTGGAGTGTACTTTGGGGGTTACAGCACCCTTTAACGGTCAAGCCAGCCGGCCCTTTACTTATGACACAGGCGCACACTTGGCACTACTTTGTTGATGCACGTGCGGCTACTGCGCACACAATTCACAAACACAGAAAATATATATTTTTTTGGTTTGGACTGGAGTGTACTTTGGGGTTTACAGCACCCTTTAACGGTCAAGCCAGCCGGCCCTTTACTTATGACACAGGCGCACTCTTGGCACTACTTTGTTGATGCACGTGCGGCTACTGCGCACACAATTCACAAACACAGAAAATATTTTTTTTTTGGTTTGGACTGGAGTGTACTTTGGGGGTTACAGCACCCTTTAACGGTCAAGCCAGCCGGCCCTTTACTTATGAAACAGGCGCACGCTTGGCACTACTTTGTTGATGCACGTGCGGCTACTGCGCACACAATTCACAAACACAGAAAATATATATTTTTTTGGTTTGGACTGGAGTGTACTTTGGGGGTTACAGCACCCTTTAACGGTCAAGCCAGCCGGCCCTTTACTTATGACACAGGCCCATGCTTGGCACTACTTTGTTGATGCACGTGCGGCTACTGCGCACACAATTCACAAACACAGAAAATAATATTTTTTTTGGTTTGGACTGGAGTGTACTTTGGGGGTTACAGCACCCTTCAACGGTCAAGCCAGCCGGCCCTTTACTTATGACACAGGCGCACGCTTGGCACTACTTTGTTGATGCACGTGCGGCTACTGCGCACACAATTCACAAACACAGAAAATAATTTTTTTTTGGTTTGGACTGGAGTGTACTTTGGGGGTTACAGCACCCTTTAACGGTCAAGCCAGCCGGCCCTTTACTTATGACTAGGGGTGAGCGGGTTCGGATTTCTGAAATCCGAACCCCCCCGAGCCCCCCCGATCCGAGTCCGATCCGAGTCAGGCTCGACTTTTCCCGCCTGACTCGGATCTGAAATCGAGGCAAAACGTCATCATCCCGCCTTCCGAGTCTCGCGGGTTTTGGATCCTATATAAGGTACCCGCGTCGGCGCCATTTTCTCACTCGGCTGTGGACAGTGAAGAGGGAGGGTGGGAGTTAGGGCTGTGTAGTGTAGTGTAGTGTAGTGTAGTGCTGCTGTTGTCCACTACTTCAAAGTCCATAGGGGCTGGCTGTGTTGTGCTGTGCTGCTGTTGTAAATAGGGGCTGTGTCCACTACTTCAAAGTCCATAGGGGCTGGCTGGACTGTGTTGTGCAGTCAGTTCTCCATAGGGGCTGTGTCCACTCCAAAGTCCTGTGCAGTGTCCCAGTCCTAAAGGAGTGCTGTAGTGTTGTCCAGGGGGTGCTCTGTCCATCAGGGGTGCTCCCCCCAAGTGCTAAAAAAATAATATATTTTCTGTGTTTGTGAATTGTGTGCGCAGTAGCCGCACGTGCATCAACAAAGTAGTGCAAAGCGTGCGCCTGTGTCATAAGTAAAGGGCCGGCTGGCTTGACCGTTAAAGGGTGCTGTAACCCCCGAAAGTACACTCCAGTCCAACCCAAAAAAAAATTATTTTCTGTGTTTGTGAATTGTGTACGCAGTAGCCGCACGTGCATCAACAAAGTAGTGCCAAGCGTGCACCTGTGTCATAAGTAAAGGGCCGGCTGGCTTGACCGTTAAAGGGTGCTGTAACCCCCAAAGTACACTCCAGTCCAAACCAAAAAAAAATTATTTTCTGTGTTTGTGAATTGTGTGCGCAGTAGCCGCACGTGCATCAACAAAGTAGTGCCAAGCGTGCGCCTGTGTCATAAGTAAAGGGCCGGCTGGCTTGACCGTTAAGGGTGCTGTAACCCCCGAAAGTACACTCCAGTCCAAACCAAAAAAAAAATATTTTCTGTGTTTGTGAATTGTGTGCGCAGTAGCCGCACGTGCATCAACAAAGTAGTGCCAAGCGTGCGCCTGTGTCATAAGTAAAGGGCCGGCTGGTTTGACCGTTAAGGGTGCTGTAACCCCCGAGAGTACACTCCAGTCCAAACCAAAAAAAAAATTATTTTCTGTGTTTGTGAATTGTGTGCGCAGTAGCCGCACGTGCATCAACAAAGTAGTGCCAAGCGTGCGCCTGTGTCATAAGTAAAGGGCCGGCTGGCTTGACCGTTAAGGGTGCTGTAACCCCCGAGAGTACACTCCAGTCCAAACCAAAAAAAAAATTATTTTCTGTGTTTGTGAATTGTGTGCGCAGTAGCCGCACGTGCATCAACAAAGTAGTGCCAAGCGTGCGCCTGTGTCATAAGTAAAGGGCCGGCTGGCTTGACCGTTAAGGGTGCTGTAACCCCCGAAAGTACACTCCAGTCCAAACCAAAAAAAAAATTATTTTCTGTGTTTGTGAATTGTGTGCGCAGTAGCCGCACGTGCATCAACAAAGTAGTGCCAAGCGTGCGCCTGTGTCATAAGTAAAGGGCCGGCTGGCTTGACCATTAAGGGTGCTGTAACCCCCGAGAGTACACTCCAGTCCAAACCAAAAAAAAAATTATTTTCTGTGTTTGTGAATTGTGTGCGCAGTAGCCGCACGTGCATCAACAAAGTAGTGCCAAGCGTGCGCCTGTGTCATAAGTAAAGGGCCGGCTGGCTTGACCGTTAAAGGGTGCTGTAACCCCCGAAAGTTCACTCCAGTCCAAACCAAAAAAAAATTATTTTCTGTGTTTGTGAATTGTGTGCGCAGTAGCCGCACGTGCATCAACAAAGTAGTGCCAAGCGTGCGCCTGTGTCATAAGTAAAGGGCCGGCTGGCTTGACCGTTAAAGGGTGCTGTAACCCCCGAAAGTACACTCCAGTCCAAACCAAAAAAAAATTATTTTCTGTGTTTGTGAATTGTGTGCGCAGTAGCCGCACGTGCATCAACAAAGTAGTGCCAAGCGTGCGCCTGTGTCATAAGTAAAGGGCCGGCTGGCTTGACCGTTAAGGGTGCTATAACCCCCGAGAGTACACTCCAGTCCAAACCAAAAAAAAAATTATTTTCTGTGTTTGTGAATTGTGTGCGCAGTAGCCGCACGTGCATCAACAAAGTAGTGCCAAGCGTGCGCCTGTGTCATAAGTAAAGGGCCGGCTGGCTTGACCGTTAAGGGTGCTGTAACCCCCGAGAGTACACTCCAGTCCAAACCAAAAAAAAAATTATTTTCTGTGTTTGTGAATTGTGTGCGCAGTAGCCGCACGTGCATCAACAAAGTAGTGCCAAGCGTGCGCCTGTGTCATAAGTAAAGGGCCGGCTGGCTTGACCGTTAAGGGTGCTGTAACCCCCGAAAGTACACTCCTGTCCAAACCAAAAAAAAAATTATTTTCTGTGTTTGTGAATTGTGTGCGCAGTAGCCGCACGTGCATCAACAAAGTAGTGCCAAGCGTGCGCCTGTGTCATAAGTAAAGGGCCGGCTGGCTTGACAATTAAAGGGTGCTGTAACCCCCAAAGTCCACTCCAGTCCAAACCAAAAAAAAAATTATTTTCTGTGTTTGTGAATTGTGTGCGCAGTAGCCGCACGTGCATCAACAAAGTAGTGCCAAGAGTGCGCCTGTGTCATAAGGGCCGGCTGGCTTGACCGTTAAAGGGTGCTGTAACCCCCAAAGTACACTCCAGTCCAAACCAAAAAAAAAATTATTTTCTGTGTTTAGCCGCACGTATATATCAAATCGATATAACATAAATGGAGGACCAAACTTTCTCCGATAAAAATAAAATAGAGAAAGATCAAGAACCACTTCCTCCTAGTGCTGAAGCTGCTGCCACTAGTCATGACATAGACGATAACATGCCATCAACGTCGTCTGCCAAGGCCGATGCCCAATGTCATAGTAGAGGGCACATACAATCCCAAATGGCAAAGTTCAGGAAAATGACCTTGAAAAAGACATTTAAATCAGCTGAAGAGAAACGTAAACTTGCCAATATGCCATTTACGACACGGAGTGGCAAGGAACGGCTAAGGTCGATCCCTAGTATGTTCATGACTAGTGGTTCAGCTTCATATGACGATGGAAGCCCTCCTCCCACTAAAAAAATCAAAAGAGTTAAGCTGGCAAAAGCACAGCGAAGAACTGTGCTTTCTAAGAAGATATCACAAATCCCCAAGGAGAGTCCAAGTGTGGTGGTGGTTGCGATGCCTGACCTTCCCAGCACTGGACGGGAAGAGGTGGCTCTTTCCACCATTTGCATGCCCCCTGCAAGTGCTGAAAGGAGCACCCACAGTCCACTTGCTGATATGCAAATTGAAGATGTCACTGTTGAAGTACAACAGGATGAGGATACTGGTGTAGCTGGCGCTGAGGAGGAAGTTGGCGAGGAGGATTCTGATGGTGATGTGGTTTGTTTAAATCAGGCTCCGGGGGAGACAGTTGTTGTCCGTGGGATGAAAAAGCCCATCACGGTCATGCCTGGGCAGAAGACCAAACATTCCACCTCTTTGGTCTGGCAATATTTCTATCCAAATCCGGACAACAACTGTCTTGCCATATGTACCATATGTAAAGGTGAAATAAGTAGGGGTAGGGACGTCAACCACCTAGGAACATCCTCCCTTATACGGCACCTGCAGCGCGTTCATAAAAAGTTACTGTCAAGTTCAGAAACTTTGGCTAAGACCGTAAGCAGTCCAGGGACACCTAAATCCCGTTGTCCTGTTGTATCCAAGCGCCTGCAAACCACACCGTCAACTCCCTCCTCGTCAATTTCCTCCTTAGTCAGGATCGGAAGTAGTCCTGCAGGCCATGTCACTGGCATGACTGACTCTCCTATCCGGGATTCCTCCGGAGGATCCTGCATTGCTACGCCTACTGCTGCCGCTGCTGCTGTTGCTGCTGCTGGGAGTCGTTCATCATCCCAGAGAGGAAGTAGCAACACCACTACTTTTACTAAACAATTGACCCTCCAACAGTCCTTAGCGAGGAGGATGAAGTACGACAGCAGTCATCCTGAAGCAAAACGTATAACTGAGGCCTTGACTGCTATGTTGGTGTTAGACGTGCGTCCGGTATCCGCCATTAGTGCAGTGGGATTTAGACAATTGATGGAGGTAGTGTGTCCCCGGTTCCAAATCCCGTCTAGATTCCACTTCACTAGGCAGGCGATACCGAGACTGTACAGAAACGTCAGAAAAAGTGTCCTCAGTGTCCTGAAAAATGCCGTTGTACACAATGTCCACTTAACCACGGACATGTGGACAAGTGGAACAGGGCAGACTAAGGACTATATGACTGTGACAGCCCACTGGGTAGATGTATCACCTTACGCAGCAACAGCAGCAGCGTCACCAGTAGCAGCATCTCAGAAACGCCAGCTCGTTACAAGGCAGGCTACGCTGTGTATCACCGGTTTCAGTAAGAGGCACACCGCCGACAACCTCTTAGAGAAACTGAGGGAAATCATCGCCCAGTGGCTTACCCCACTTAGACTCTCCTGGGGATTTGTGATATCTGACAACGCCACCAATATTGTGCGGGCATTACATCTGGGCAAATTCCAGCATGTCCCATGTTTTGCTCACACAATAAACTTGGTGGTGCAGAATTTTCTGAAAAGCGACAGGGGCGTGCAGGAGACGCTTTGGGTGGCCCGAAAAATTTCTGGCCACTTTCGCCATTCAGCGACTGCATGCCGAAGACTGGAGCGCCAGCAAACACTCTTGAACCTGCCTCGCCATCACCTGAAGCAAGAGGTTGTGACGCGGTGGAACTCAACCCTCTATATGCTTCAGAGGATGGAGGAGCAGCAAAAGGCCATACAAGCCTATACATCCACCTATGACATAGGCAAAGGAGGGGGTATGCACCTGACTCAAGCGCAGTGGAGAATGATTTCCGTGTTGTGCAAGGTTCTCCAGCCCTTCGAACTTGCCACACGTGAAGTCAGTTCAGACACAGCCAGCTTGAGTCAGGTCATTCCCCTCATCAGGCTTTTGCAGAAGCAGCTGGAGAAAGTGAAGGAGGAGCTAAGACGGAGCGATTCCGCTCGGCATGTGGGACTTGTGGATGAAGCCCTTCATTCGCTTTGCCAGGATTCCAGGGTGGTCAATCTGTTGAAATCAGACCACTACATTTTGGCCACCGTGCTTGATCCTAAGTTTAAAGCCTATGTGGTGTCTCTCTTTCCGGCCGACACAAGCCTGCAGAGGTGCAAAGACCTGCTGGTGAACACACTGTCAGCTGAAGCGGAACGTGACACGTCAACAGCTCCTTCTTCATTTTCTCCCGCAACTGGGGCTGCCAGGAAAAAACTTAGGTATCCTAAGCAACCCGCTGGCGGTGATGCAGGGCAGGCAGGACCAAGTTTGGACATCTGGTCCGGACTGAAGGACCTGGCAACAATTTCTGACATGTCTACTATCACTGCATATGATACTGTCACCATTGACAGAATGGTGGAGGATTACATCGGTGACAGCATCCAAGTAGGCATGTCAGACAGTCCATACCTGTACTGGCAGGAAAAAGAGGCAATTTGGAGGCCCCTGTACAAGCTGGCTCTATTTTACCTGAGTTGCCCCCCCTCCAGTGTGTACTCCGAAAGAGTGTTTAGTGCAGCCGGGAACCTTGTCAGCGAAAGGCGTAGGAGGTTGCTTCCACAGAATGTGGAGAAGATGATGTTCATCAAAATGAATTATCAGCTCTTCCAGGGAGACCAGCCTCCAGAACGTACAGAGGGACCTGTGGTGGTGGATTCAAGTGGGGACGAGTTAATACTTTGTGAGGATGAGGATGTACACACTGAAGAGGGTGAGGAATCGGTGGATGAGGAGGATGAGGATGACATCTTGCCTCCGTAGAGCCAGTTTGTGCAGGGACACATTAATTGCCAGCTTGTTTTGTGGGGGCCCAAACGAACCAATCATTTCAGCCACAGTTGTGTGGCAGACCCTGGCGCTGAAATGATTGATTTGTTAAAGTGTGCATGTCCTGTTTATACAACATAAGGGTGGGTGGGAGGGCCCAAGGACAATTCCATCTTGCACTTCTTTTTTTTCTTTGTATTATGTACAGTTTGGGGCCTAGTTTTTCTAACTGCCATCCTGTCTGCCACTGCAGTGTCACTCCTAGATGGGTCACGTGTTTGTGCCGCCCACTCGTGTCGCTTAGCATAGTCATCCAGCTACCTCGGTGGAACCTTTTGGACATGAAAACACTATTGTGAGGTGTGAGGTGTTCAGAATAGACTGGAAATGAGTGGAAATTAAGGTTATTGAGGTTAATAATAGCATAGGAGCAGAGAAACCAACAAATTCTGTGATTTTAGCTGTTTTTATGCTTTTTAAAAAAAAAATACAGATCCAAAACACAAAACCCAGAACCCAAAACACGGAAGGGTGGTTTTGGCAAAACCAATCCAGATCCAAAACACGAAGAAAGATCCAGATCCAAAACCAAAACACAAAACACGAAAAGTGGCCGGTGCACACCCCTACTTATGACACAGGCGCACGCTTGGCACTACTTTGTTGATGCACGTGCGGCTACTGCGCACACAATTCACAAACACAGAAAATATATATTTTTGGGGTTTGGAGTGTTCTTTGGGGGTTACAGCACCCTTTAACGGTCAAGCCAGCCGGCCCTTTACTTATGACACAGGCGCACGCTTGGCACTACTTTGTTGATGCACGTGCGGCTACTGCGCACACAATTCACAAACACACAAAAAATATAATTTTTTTAGCACTTGGGGGGAGCACCCCTGATGGACAGAGCACCCCCTGGACAACACTACAGCACCCCTTTAGGACTGGGACACTGCACAGGACTTTGGAGTGGACACAGCCCCTATGGAGAACTGACGGCACAACACAGTCCAGCCAGCCCCTATGGACTTTGAAGTAGTGGACACAGCCCCTATTAACAACAGCAGCATAGCACAACACAGCCAGCCCCTATGGACTTTGAAGTAGTGGACAACAGCAGCACAGCGCAGCACAGCACAGCACAGCACAGCACAACACTACTCTGCACTACACTACACTACACTACACAGCCCAGCCAGCCCTAACTCCCACCCTCCCTCTTCACTGTCCACAGCCGAGTGAGAAAATGGTGCCGACGCGGGTACCTTATATAGGATCCAAAACCCGCGAGACTCGGAAGGCGGGATGATGACGTTTTGCCGCGATTTCAGATCCGAGTCAGGCGGGAAAAGTCGAGCCTGACTCGGATCTGCCTCGGATCGGGGGGGCTCGGGGGGGTTCGGATTTCAGAAATCCGAACCCGCTCACCCCTAGTCGATAGCATCGATGTTTACACAGAAGAGCGACAGTGGATGGATGTGAGAAAGCAGCAGCGGGCATCTTTATGTCGGCGATGCTTTGGCAGGGATTAGCATATTTTTGCAGCTGCGTTCCGTGCGAATTCGCAGCTGTGTCCGCTGCTGATTCAGGCCCTGTCTCTCTACATTTACAAAGAGAGTTAATTCAAGGAAAACATTTTTATCTTTGGAATTCACATTAAGGCACAACACATAATTCTACGAGATCTGTTAAGATTGCTGCAGAGAATGTACAACACCAATGTTATCAGTTTGTCACTAATTGTCAGGGAGAGGCCAAGGTTTTAAAGATTTTACTGCGGAGATGTCCCTATTTTTCAGTACAAGCTCTCTATCTGTACAGTGCGCTTCTTCAGGTTGTATACTGGATGCAGTTTGCCCCAATTTGTTCTAATAGAGCAGCTTATTTAAAAAATACTTGCAGACTGTTATCACCTCTTCTACAGGAGAAGCCCGGAGAGGAGATTCAGCTGGCTACTGTACTTTGGTGGGTGGGGCCGGGCTCTCACATCATTAGGCCCCACCCTGTCGCTGCAGAATGCCGCAAATAACTGGTCCGTTTGAGGAGGTGGGGCTAAATTATGCATTTTTGTGTAATTTTAGCTCCGCCCCTCCATACAGAACCGGTATTATCTCCCTCTCCTGCCTACTTCACTAGGATGCTGGGGGCTACCATCCGGGAGAGTAGATAAGTATGGTGAAGGTACTTGGAATGCTGCAACACTTGTTCTGTTATCCCCAGCTGAATATGGGGATAACAGATTAATATTCTTTTAAAACATACTTACTAGCTCTCTCGGAGGAGCCATGGGCTGGATGATGGGATTCGCATTGAATTGCATCACAGTGGCCCAACCTTGCTGTGAATTGCAGCATTAAACAGCAAAGACGTAATTGTGGCACACTCCCTCCGCACATTGGACATGGATGCCCCCTCTGGGACTCTGCCAGGGGAGGTCAACTAGAAGTTAGCAGGTATGTTTAAGGGGCCTATTCATGATGTTAATTATTAGACCCCAATAATTAACATTCTACCTCGCCACGAATTCCTCAGACATCTGCTTCTTGAAAAGGCTGTGTACCATGGGGAAACGCGCGTTGAAGTCACAGGTGCCATTTCATTTGGAGCACTCATCTGCCACTTGTTCCACACCAGAGCACTTTGTTTCACTGGCTTGCCGGAGCAAGCAGATACAGCCGAACAGAGACCCTGCTTATAGAGGCCCAGCGTGGCCCAGGGCTCACTCGGGAGACCGGCGGTCAGCTGACATGACCTTCTGGAGCTGACCTCCAGGACCCTCCACTTACAGATTGGCAGTTACATCGCATCCTTTAGCCGTTGGAACCACCACATTTAAATACTCAGACTGGAGTCTGTTAAAGAGGACTATACTGGAGTCAGTATTTCTCCTACACATCATTACATCAATTTTACTCCCAAAAAGAATTACCATCCCAGTACATTTGCACTCTATTTAAACAGCTGTGGAACTCATAGTATATCTCTTCTGTTACCATTAACACTGGAGACTTTGGGCCTGATTCAGAGCCGGACGCTATTTGCGCTCGCTCGTTCATTAAAAAGGGGTGGCTATTCAAATGAACCGTTCGCACTTTGCGGTCTGTTCATGCCTCTATGTCTGAACGAGCGAACAAAACTTGCGGTCGTAATTTTGAAAAAGACGCCCCCTGGCCGCTCGCACCATATGTCCTGTCCGCTATTTAATAGATTAATCGAGTACATCGAACAGCGTATGAACTGCTCGCTATTCTTGTGGTTGGTTTTTCCTACCACAATCTTGCGAGCAGTTCTGACTATAAATCAGCGAAGTGACTTGGTAATGAAGCTCCTGTATTAATTATGCACACCCATAAAACGCCCTTTTTGACCTTTAAGCACGCCTGCGTTCTGATCTCCACTCCCCCGTTTTCAAGCACCTTCCCCTGTTACCACCCACATACGCCTCTTCCTGTCACTCAAAATAGCAGGCATTCGCTATTTAGCGAACAAACGATTTTCGGCCGCACTGACATGCGTATTACAACTAGGGGTGTGCACTGGCCACTTTTCGTGTTTTGTGTTTTGGTTTTTGATCTGGATCTTTCTTCGTGTTTTGGATCTGGATTGGTTTTGCCAAAACCACCCTGTGATGTTCTGGGTTGTTTGTGGACCCGGGGTGGTAGCAGGAGCGATCACAGAAGCAGATTTGAAAATAAAACTAGGATTTTTAATAAGTGCTTGAGTAGACATATAATGGCAGTAAATAAAAGTCCAGGAATATATAAATGTGCACAAGAGTTCTGTGGTGTTAGTAAAAGGGTTAATGTCCAAGTAGAAACAATTAGAGCTGTCCAGGTGTGCAGGTAGTGAAACTGAAATTAATCAAACCAGGTATGCAGGGAGTGAACTGAAAATAAACAAGCCAGGTATACAAGTAGTGAACTGAAGCGCAGGATGTCAGCAGGCTCAGGCACTCAGGTATGGGCAAGGGTGATGGAGGAAGCGGGGTAGTCCAGTGGGAGCTAGGAGCTGACAGGCAGACTGGCAGACAGCGAATTTACAGGAACAGGAAAGCACAGAGAACTCCCTCTCAGCTAGGCTGAGATACACGTTGCACTGGCAAAGAAGGAAGGCACTGACCCTTCCTAAATACCCCATGCCGTGCTGTTACTGGCCGGAGGGAACATGTGACTCACCAGGATTGGCCAGCCGGATCACCTGGCCAGAAGGCAAGATGGCGGCGCCCATGCCAAACGGAATGGAGACACCGCCAGGCCTTACCAGCGCAGAGTGACAATAGGCCCGCAAAACAACGCGCGCAGCCAAAGCCCCCCGCCAGACACCAGCTCCGCCACCAGACAGCCCGCACCACAATGACCTCACAGGTAACACTCGCCTAGCGCCATGCTGAAATACCCTGGCCGTGACAGTACCCCCCCCTTTTGGGGTGGCCTCAGGACACTCACCAGGCTTCTCCGGATGGGCAGAATGGAATCTCCTGATGAGCGTGGGAGCGTGGACATCACGAGCATCGGTCCAGCAATGTTCCTCTGGACCGTAACCTTTCCAGTCCAGCAAATACTGTAGACGACCTCTGCGTAGACGAGAGTCCAAGATCTGGGCGACCTCAAACTCAACTCCTCTCTCCGTCTGGACTCGAGGAGCAGCAGGTAGAGCACTATGGAATTTATTCAGGACCAGGGGCTTCAATAAGGAAATATGGAAGGAATTAGGGATTTTTAGGTATGGGGGTAACTGTAGACGATAGGCCACTAGATTAATGACTTCTGTTATGGAGAAGGGACCGATGAAGCGTGGTGCAAATTTCATAGAAGGAACCCTCAGACGAAGATTCCGGGTGGATAACCAGACCTGGCTTCCAACTTGCATGCGTGGAACTATTCTACGCTTCTTATCGGCCTGGGTCTTATAGCGAGAGGATGCCTTCAACAAATCAGACCGTACTTGAGTCCAGATGGCAGCAAAATTCCGCACCGTGTCCTCCACGGCCGGAACATCGAAAACAGGCAGACTTCGAAATTCGGGAACACGAGGATGAAGGCCATATACAACCTGAAATGGCGTTTGGTTAGTTGATGAGTGGTAGGAAGCATTATGTGCAAACTCAGCCCACGGCAGTAAGGCAGCCCAATTGTCCTGGGAAGATGACATAAAAATTCTTAAGAAAGTCTCTAGATCTTGATTAACTCTCTCGGTGGAGCCGTTGCTTTGCGGATGGTAGGCCGTGGAAAAGTTTAACTTCACTTGAAGAACTGAACACAAAGCCCTCCAGAATTTTGCAGTAAACTGCACACCACGGTCAGAGACAATTTCAGCAGGAAGGCCATGTAGACGAAATATGTGTTGGACAAACAACTGTGCGAGGTCAGGAGCAGAAGGTAACTTCTTCAACGGTATATAGTGGACCATCTTAGAAAATCACCTAGCGCCATGCTGAAATACCCTGGCCGTGACACACCCTTCCATGTTTTGGGTTCTGGGTTTTGTGTTTTGGATCTGTATTTTTTTTAAAAAAAGCATAAAAACAGCTAAAATCACAGAATTTGTTGGTTTCTCTGCTCCTATGCTATTATTAACCTCAATAACCTTAATTTCCACTAATTTCCAGTCTATTCTGAACACCTCACAATAGTGTTTTTATGTCCAAAAGGTTGCACCGAGGTAGCTGGATGACTATGCTAAGCGACACGAGTGGGCGGCACAAACACATGACCCATCTAGTAGTGATACTGCAGTGGCAGACAGGATGGCAGTTAGAAAAACTAGGCCCCAAACTGTACATAATGCAAAGAAAAAAAAGAGGTGCAAGATGGAATTGTCCTTGGGCCCTCCCACCCACCCTTATGTTATATAAACAGGACATGCACACTTTAACAAAGCAATCATTTCAGCGCCAGGGTCTGCCACACAACTGTGGCTGAAATGATTGGTTCGTTTGGGCCCCCACAAAACAAGCTGGCAATTAATCTGTCCCTGCACAAACTGGCTTTACGGAGGCAAGATGTCGTCCTCATCCTCCTCATCCACCAATTCCTCACCCTCTTCAGTGTTGTGTACATCCTCATCCTCACTGAGTATTAACTCGTCCCCACTGGAATCCACCACCACAGGTCCCTCTGTACGTTCTGGAGGCTGGTCTCCCTGGAAGAGTTGATAATTCATTTTGATGAACATCATCTTCTCCACATTTTGTGGAAGCAACCTCCTACGCCTTTCGCTGACAAGGTTCCCGGCTGCACTAAACACTCTTTCGGAGTACACACTGGAGGGGGGGCAACTCAGGTAAAATAGAGCCAGTTTGTACAGGGGCCTCCAAATTGCCTCTTTTTCCTGCCAGTACAGGTATGGACTGTCTGACATGCCTACTTGGATGCTGTCACCGATGTAATCCTCCACCATTCTGTCAATGGTGACAGTATCATATGTAGTGACAGTAGACATGTCAGAAATTGTTGCCAGGTCCTTCAGTCCGGACCAGATGTCCAAACTTGGTCCTGCCTGCCCTGCATCACCGTCAGCAGGTTGCTTAGGATACCTAAGTTTTTTCCTGGCAGCCCCAGTTGCGGGAGAAAATGAAGATGGAGCTGTTGACGTGTCACGTTCCGCTTCAGCTGACAGTGTGTTCACCAGCAGGTCTTTGCACCTCTGCAGGCTTGTGTCGGCCGGAAAGAGAGACACCACATAGGCTTTAAACCTAGGATCGAGCACGGTGGCCAAAATGTAGTGGTCTGATTTCAACAGATTGACCACCCTGGAATCCTGGCAAAGCGAATGAAGGGCTTCATCCACAAGTCCCACATGCCGAGCGGAATCGCTCCGTCTTAGCTCCTCCTTCACTTTCTCCAGCTGTTTCTGCAAAAGCCTGGTGAGGGGAATGACCTGACTCAAGCTGGCTGTGTCTGAACTGACTTCACGTGTGGCAAGTTCGAAGGACTGGAGAACCTTGCACGACACGGAAATCATTCTCCACTGCGCTTGAGTCAGGTGCATACCCCCTCCTTTGCCTATGTCATAGGTGGATGTATAGGCTTGAATGGCCTTTTGCTGCTCCTCCATCCTCTGAAGCATATAGAGGGTTGAGTTCCACTGCGTCACAACCTCTTGCTTCAGGTGATGGCGGGGCAGGTTCAAGAGTGTTTGCTGGCGCTCCAGTCTTCAGCACGCAGTCGCTGAATGGTGAAAGTGGCCAGAAATTTTTCGGGCCACCCAAAGCGTCTCCTGCACGCCCCTGTCGCTTTTCAGAAAATTCTGCACCACTAAGTTTATTGTGTGAGCAAAACATGGGACATGCTGGAATTTGCCCAGATGTAATGCCCGCACAATATTGGTGGCGTTGTCAGATATCACAAATCCCCAGGAGAGTCTAAGTGGGGTAAGCCACTTGGCGATGATTTCCCTCAGTTTCTCTAAGAGGTTGTCGGCGGTGTGCCTCTTACTGAAACCGGTGATACACAGCATAGCCTGCATTGGAACGAGCTGGCGTTTCTGAGATGCTGCTACTGGTGACGCTGCTGCTGTTGCTGCGTAAGGTGATACATCTACCCAGTGGGCTGTCACAGTCATATAGTCCTTAGTCTGCCCTGTTCCACTTGTCCACATGTCCGTGGTTAAGTTGACATTGGGTACAACAGCATTTTTCAGGATACTGAGGACACTTTTTCTGACGTTTCTGTACAGTCTCGGTATCGCCTGCCTAGTGAAGTGGAACCTAGATGGGATTTTGAACCGGGGACACACTACCTCCATCAATTGTCTAAATCCCACTGCACTAATGGCGGATACCGGACGCACGTCTAACACCAACATTGCAGTCAAGGCCTCAGTTATACGTTTTGCTTCAGGATGACTGCTGTCGTACTTCATCCTCCTCGCTAAGGACTGTTGGAGGGTCAATTGTTTAGTAAAAGTAGTGGTGTTCCTACTTCCTCTCTGGGATGATGAACGACTCCCAGCAGCAGCAACAGCAGCAGCGGCAGCATGAGGCGTAGCAATGCAGGATCCTCCGGAGGAATCCCGGATAGGAGAGTCAGTCATGCCAGTGACATGGCCTGCAGGACTACTTCCGATCCTGACTAAGGAGGAAATTTACGAGGAGGGAGTTGACGGTGTGGTTTGCAGGCGCTTGGATACAACAGGACAGCGGGATTTAGGTGTACCTGGACTGCTTACGGTCTTAGCCAAAGTTTCTGAACTTGACAGTAACTTTTTATGAACGCGCTGCAGGTGCTGTATAAGGGAGGATGTTCCTAGGTGGTCAACGTCCCTACCCCTACTTATTTCATCTTTACATATGGTACATATGGCAAGACAGTTGTTGTCCGGATTTGGATAGAAATATTGCCAGACCAAAGAGGTGGAATGTTTGGTCTTCTGCCCAGGCATGACTGTGATGGGCTTTTTCATCCCACGGACAACAACTGTCTCCCCCGGAGCCTGATTTAAACAAACCACATCACCATCAGAATCCTCGCCAACTTCCTCCTCAGTGCCAGCTACACCAGTATCCTCGTCCTGTTGTACTTCAACAGTGACATCTTCAATTTGCATATCAGCAAGTGGACTGTGGGTGCTCCTTTCAGCACTTGCAGGGGGCGTGCAAATGGTGGAAAGAGCCACCTCTTCCCGCCCAGTGCTGGGAAGGTCAGGCATCGCAACCGCCACCACACTTGGACTCTCCTTGGGGATTTGTGATATCTTCTTAGAACGCACAATTCTTTGCTGTGCTTTTGCCAGCTTAACTCGTTTGATTTTTTTAGCGGGAGGAGGGCTTCCATCGTCATGTGAAGCTAAACCACTAGTCATGAACATACTAGTCATACTAGTATGACACACACTAGTCATAGGAAAAGACCTTAGCCGTTCCTTGCCACTCCGTGTCATAAATGGCATATTGGTAAGTTTACGTTTCTCTTCAGATGATTTAAATGATTTTTTTAAGGTCATTTTCCTGAACTTTGTCATTTGGGATTGTATGTGGCCTCTACTATGACATTGGGCATCGGTCTTGGCAGATGACGTTGATGGCATGTTATCGTCTATGTCATGACTAGTGGCAGCAGCTTCAGCACTAGGAGGAAGTGGTTCTTGATCTTTCTCTATTTTATTTTTATCGGAGAAAGTTTGGTCCTCCATTTATGTTATATCGATTTGATATATACGTGCGGCTATGGCGCACACAAACACAGAAAATATTTTTTTATTTTTGCTGGAGAGTAGTGCACTTTGTGGGTTACACCACCCTTTAAGAAATGAGCCAGCCGGCTCTTTACTTATGGGACACAGTCGCACGCTTGGCGCTGCTCCTTTGTTGATACAGGTGCAGCCACAGTGCACACAATTCACAAACACAGAAAATATTTTTTTATTTTGTTTGGAGTGTACTTTGGGGGTTACAGCACCCTTTAATGGTCAAGCCAGCCGGCCCTTTACTTATGACACAGGCGCACGCTTGGCACTACTTTGTTGATGCACGTGCGGCTACAGCGCACACAATTCACAAACACAGAAAATATTTTTTTATTTTGTTTGGAGTGTGCTTTGGGGGTTACAGCACCCTTTAACGGTCAAGCCAGCTGGCCCTTTACTTATGACACAGGCGCACGCTTGGCACTACTTTGTTGATGCACGTGTGGCTACTGCGCACACAATTCACAAACACAAAAAAATATATTTTTTATTTTGTTTGGAGTGCCCTTTGGGGGTTACAGCACCCTTTAATGGTCAAGCCAGCCGGCCCTTTACTTATGACACAGGCGCACGCTTGGCGCTGCTCCTTCGTTGATGCACGTGCAGCCACAGTGCACACAATTCACAAACACAGAAATTTTTTTTTCTATTTTGTTTGGAGTGCCCTTTGGGGGTTACAGCACCCTTTAGCGGTCAATCCAGCCGGCCATTTATTTATGGGACACAGGCGCACGCTTGGCACTACTTTGTTGATGCACTTGCGGCTACTGCGCACACAATTCACAAACACAGAAAATATTTTTTCATTTGGTTTGGAGTGTACTTTGGGGGTTACAGCACCCTTTAATGGACAAGCCAGCCGGCCCTTTACTTATGACACAGGCGCATGCTTGGCACTACTTTGTTGATGCACGTGCGGCTACTGCGCACACAATTCAAAAACACAGAAAATATTTTTTTATTTTGTTTGGAGTGTACTTTGGGGGTTACAGCACCCTTTAACGGTCAAGCCAGCCGGCCCTTTACTTATGACACAGGCGCACGCTTGGCACTACTTTGTTGATGCACGTGCGGCTACTGCGTACACGATTCACAAACACAGAAAATATATATTTTTTTTGTTTGGAGTGTACTTTGGGGGTTACAGCACCCTTTAACGGTCAAGCCAGCCGGCCCTTTACTAATGGGAAACAGGCGCATGCTTGGCGCTGCTCCTTTGTTGATGCACGTGCAGCCACAGTGCACACAATTCACAAACACAGAAAAAATATTTTTTTTTTTAGCACTTGTGGGGAGCACCCCTGACGGACAGAGCACCCCCTGGACAACACTACAGCACCCCTTTAGGACTGGGACACTGCACAGGACTTTGGAGTGGACACAGCCCCTATGGACAACTGACTGCACAACACAGTCCAGCCAGCCCCTATGGACTTTGAAGTAGGGGACACAGCCCCTATGGACAACAGCAGTACAGCACAACACAGCCAGCCCCTATGGACTTTGAAGTAGTGGACATAGCCCCTATGGACAACAGCAGCACAGCGCAGCACAGCACAGCACAACACTACTCTGCACTACACTACACTACACAGCCCAGCCAGCCCTAACTCCCACCCTCTCTCTTCACTGTTCACAGCCGAGTGAGAAAATGGCGCCGGCGCGGGTACCTTATAGAGGATCCAAAACCCGCGAGACCCGGAAGGCGGGATGATGACGTTTTGTCTCGATTTCAGATCCGAGTCAGGCGGGAAAAGTCGAGCCTGACTCGGATCGGGGTGGCTCGGGGGGGTTCGGATTTCAGAAATCCGAACCCGCTCACCCCTAATTACAACCCGTACGCATGCGCAGTTGTGTGAACATCGGTCGGAACGAACGAGCGGCCGCTTACGAGCGGCCCTTTGTTTCTATTTGAGACTATCATTTACCATCTAGTTTTGCCATCAGCATTACTGAGGTTTCAATACAAGATTTTTGCTATTAGCTATTACCAATTATCAAGCTCTCATACAACTGTTTTTATTATTGATTGTTATGTGTTATTATTTATTTACTCCCGGGAGGAACTAGTTTTTTTTTTTATTTATATGTATTAATATTACATTAAATTTGATAAATTTTGCATTAATTTGGTGTTTTTTATGATGGTATAAGCGCATTTGCAGTAT
Organism: Taudactylus pleione; assembly: GCA_031769625.1. Taxonomy (NCBI): domain Eukaryota; kingdom Metazoa; phylum Chordata; class Amphibia; order Anura; family Myobatrachidae; genus Taudactylus; species Taudactylus pleione. The sequence continues at coordinate 714,337 of JAUIMM010000198.1, forward strand.
TCCCCTGTTTAGTACTTCTGTTTCCTACCTTGCGTCGCACCCTCTCACCTTCAGGCAGTATGTTTAGCAGACGGTCCTGGAATTCCCAAACAGAACATGGACACGATGACCTAGGAGGAAGAAGATGATGTGAGAGCCGTCCTTCCTCACGTTGACCAACACGCCCGACCAGACCGAGGGATAGATTCGGGTATAAAGTGAAGATCATCACTAGCACTTTTGGCCTCAGATTGTGAGTTTTCACCTATAGGTATTCGCGCACCAGGTGAAGACCCGACCTTGCACCGAGATGCAAGACCCACTGTTCGCCCTGAAGGAAGGTAGACAGAAAGAAACAAACATACAATGAGAGACAGTACATACAGATATTGCTCACCATGATTACTCTTGCTCTTCGTCAGCTCACTCGCCTACAGGGCCTAAATCTGTGTCGCGATACTACACATACGACAACATCGCCCTCAACCTACAGTGTGTGTAGTGTGGCATGTATAACAATAAACAACTAAACTTTTGCCCTGCATGGAAAACAATCACAGATGGTAATTACACAAGAGTAAAACACGATGCTGTCCCTTTAAATGTTTGTTTCCTGCCTAACTAGAGCTGGCCAACTCCTCTTCTTGGTGACTGGGAAATTTACCTTCTGGTGGGAGCCTGACAGCTCTCCACGGGGTATTTGGAGGGTGAGAGTCGCACAACTGCTCACACCTCTGTAGATTCACACAGGGGGCTACCTACTTGTTATACCAGTGGTCTGGGCCTACTGCCCAGAACCACTCTCCATGGGCTGGCGGCTCAGGCCGCCAGCCCATGGAGAGTTTTCATGTTGATGGCTCAGGCCTATGGGCCTGCCTAATGGTGGGGCTCAGGTAGTGGCCTGGGCCTAATGTCCTGGGCCACTTTATGCAGGACTCAGGCCTATGGGCCTGCCTACCGTGGGGCTACTGAATTGGGCCTAGTGCTCTCCTGAATAGGTACAGGCCTAGGCCTGGCTTATGGCCATGAGCCTAGTGCCCGCCTACTTTCTCCATTAGTGACCTGGGCCTAGTACCCAGATCACTCGCACCTAATGGGGGCAATGAATCCCTATAGGGCCTAATGCCCGCTACTGCACCCGGGCCTTGTGCCTGCCTATATGACCACAGGCCTAATGCCTGAATGTGTTCCACGGGCCTAGTGCCCGATAGCCCGGGTGGTCTAGGGAGGGGTCAATACCGGTGGCCCAAGGCAGCCTACCTGTACATTAGTAGAGGCTGCAGTGGGGAGCTTCGTTAGCTCTTTTGCTTCCCACCACTGCAGCACGTCTCTTGTCCTCAACTTCTGTCTTCTGCCGCTGACCAGTCGTGGCCAGCAGCGCTGCCTCCTCTTCTCCGCATCCAGCCGGCCCCTTCTGTCTTCAGTCTTGTTCAGGGCATCTTCTGGCCTCTTATGCAGCCGCCGGACCTGTTGCCGCGACGATCTTCTGTTCTTTGGGAGGTCCTCTCTCCTCCTCCACCGCCGGACTGAGCTTTCCCGCTCAGCGGCGTCTAATACAAGATGCCACAAGTGGGCGGGGCTAAGATGCGGCGAGCCACGATTAGCTCGTCGCGTCTGCCTCCTATTGGCTGCTGGCCCATGAGCCGTGTTTGGCTCGCGGCCAGAGCCAAACACCCGCCGCCGCTTCTTGGTGAGCTACGCTTAGCTTTCGCCCAGAGCCAAGCTTCTCCTGCCGCCACTTTACTGCCGCTGCTCCACGGGAGGTTTCTGTCCTCCCTGAGCTCGCCTCACCAGGTACCCGCCGTGTCTGCTTACTTGGCGCTGGGAGCAGAAAGAGCATCCCAGCGCCGGACAGGGATGTGTCCCACAGGGGACACATCTCCCTTGTCTGCCCCTACAGCCGTGCCGATGCTGGGATCAGACACTTGAACCCAGCATGGCTTTCCACACCTGCCCCTTCCCAGAGGGAAGGAGTGGATATCGGGAGCTTTCACTATCTGAAGATGGCGAGTGCTCCCGCACTCAAGCTTGATGAATTCTGTCCTCCACAGGAAGGTAAGTAGGAGATGTCTGTGTTATCTCCTGCATTCCCTGCGTGATGAATGACCAATAACTTGCTTTTGTAAAAATTAAGTGATGATGAATAGGCCCCTTAGAATGTCAGCAACTTTGAAAGTTACCAACTGTCCCTAATTTCCAAGACCAGTCCCAGGTTTTAAAGAAATGATTTGTCCCAGAATGCTTTTGTTCCTGCCCAACTACACAATAAATATCCTCTTCTAGAGTGCCCATGCCATCCTTTGTGTTGTGGTTGCTTAGTCAGTGGCCACATTGTTGTGTACAAGACTATAGGGAGCGGTGGGCGACTGATGCCACCACCCATTGCTGTCCCTGTGTCACCCTTCTTTGGCATGTAGGGTGCCTGGAATGGCACTCTGCAGCCTGGAGAGGCGCTTTTGCGACATGTCTGTAGGAGGCGCCCAGCTACCTGTCTGCTAGCAGCTCCCTCTTTGTGATGTCATGGTGTCACATGTTCTGGGGTGGGGGTGGTCGCACAGGTACGAAAGTGCCCTGCTATGGCCCTGCTTATTTAGTGGTAGACAAGATGAAGTTTAAGCTCAGGGTAAACATTATAAATATATATATACTGTAGTGGCGGATAAGATAGTGTACAGACATAACTGATGAGAATAATAAGCGCTAGGTCTTCTTGAATAAATAAAGTACATGTATTTATTTATTTATAGTATCTGCACACTGTCTCTTGTCTTCCCATCTCTCAGCATATTGCTGCATAAATCACTTGCTCACATCTAAATGTTGCAGTTGAATTACTTTTATATCATCCCACCGTTTAGTAGTAGGCTTATCAGGTGCACTTGGTTCTAGAGCTAATACTCATACCCCTTTCCCACCAAAAACCCAGCTCCAACCCAGGACACTGAGCACAGGTCTGAGCTGGATTTTACCCCTTTTATACCGATGGCTGGACGCGGATGATTTCCCGGGTACAGCTGTTCACACTGGACCCAGGTCTTCCGTGACCCTGGTCTTCTGACATTATAGTCGATTGTTGGAAATTATGTAATCTCTAAGTGCTAATGAAGAAAACCAATCTGCCGGTTTGAGGCATGACAAGGGTTCATAGTGACCTGGGTCATGCCATTTACACCAGACTGTTACCCGGTTCCTCCCTGGGTTTAAATCTGGTCACGATCAGGGTTAGATTCCCAGGTCACTGGACCTGGGTTAGTTTTCAGGGGACCCTTTTCCACTGAGCTGCTACCAGGGTTACTGCAGCAGTGGAAAAGGGGTATCATTGAGTGACTGTCGCTGTCTAATTTACTTCCTTGAGGGTAACATTGCTTGTTTCCCTATAACCCCACCTATAACCCCACCTTTAAGGTCTCTCCCTATATCAGATAGTCATATATACTCTCCAAACCCAACTCACATAGATCCAGATTTCGGGATTAGCTGTACGCTTACTAAGTTCTCCTCTAGTAATTGACACCTGTTCTATCTGCATCTATATCAGGCTTGTGAACCTCACATGTTCCTATATCATCATCGCTACTTCCCACCAACTCTGATAAACAAAATGACTGTATGGGAATGGAGTAGGTTAAACTTTGTAGGCTGGGGGCGGACCTATGTGAGGCATCATGTGATGATAGGGGTCCGAGGGGGTTTAGGGTGTAAGTTTAGCTATGATATTAGGTTTGTTTGGAGGTTGTGTCAGCCTCTTTTGTTCCTGTCTTACCACCCTCCCTCCCTAGTTTTCTTGGCATTTGGTGATTTCTTCGTTGGCTAGTTTAAGTGGAAAGGAACGTCAGGTTACCTATTAGTGCTGCGGATCTTGGTTTACTTTTTGTTGCGCTCAACTTTGTTGACTGTTTATGTCTGCTGGACCACCCTGTCGGAGGCAGTATCATCGTAGAAGGCTTGAGTGGATGTGTTGGGGTTAGAGTGTTTATAGTGTTGGGTTTGGGCTGTTGTTAGCCGTTCTTTCTTTGCCACCATACATAAATTAATTGGTTTTAGTAACTAATCAGTTAATTTCATTTGTTTGTTATTTAAATAAAATAGCTAACAATTTCTGCCAAATACATGTCTCTGTGTCTTTATTTCAACATGGTATATGTTATTAACTTATTATCGCTGATTCACACACAGATCAATCCTCAGCCGTTAGGAGGTTTATAGATCTTCAGACCATTCATTTGTGATAGGCCATTGCCGGGGAGGGATCCCTCTCCCAATAAATGCTGCGGTGTGTAGGCTATAGGCTACAATGGCTAAAGCCTTTTGAAGATACCTACCAAAATCTGTAATGGTACTCCCTACTTACATCCTGGGGATGCTTACATTTTTGTCAGTATCCCCTATAAATGGTAGTTTTTTTTTCATGATTTCAAGCAAAATTACTTTAATAAATATGGCCCATAGACTCATATGTATTACTGTAGAGATAAAGGGGCCTATTTAGCAATTTAAATTTGCAGGATAGCTCAGAAAACACCCATATTTGGGGGTTACCTGCAAATACTAAGTATCCCCCTAATGTACAGTATATGTACATGAGAATGTAGCAGATATTATAGACACCGGCAGTGTAGGTTTCTATGGGGCTGCTTTATTGCAGAATTTACCAAGCTCTGGTAGCTAACGCCATTTGTCGTAATGGCCAGCCGCGCATGTCTGGTAAGTCGCACCACGGGGTCGCAAAAAAAAGAAGTGAAATTATCGCATTAGCCCCTGTCACTGCGTGAGTTCGTTTACACATTCAGGCGAGCAATATTTTTCTTATTGCCACAAATGGCTTTGATAAAAAACTTTAATTATTGGCCTATAATTAATCAATATGCCCCAAGAGTCCTGATGCAGAGTTGGTTGCTGATTTAGTGTATATTGCTCCTGCATTGCGTGTACGGAAATAAATGCGTGTATTCATCCTTATGCAGAGTGACACAAATCTTGCACTGCACCAACCGCCTGTTTGTTCGTACAAACGGTTTGCGATTCGCCATCATCGTTAGTGCGCACATTCACCAACCTATACCTGGTGCAAATGATTTACCTTATGCACATCTCTATATAGCCCGCCATTCCGTCGACACAGACTCACTGAACTTTGCTGAGACCACTCAAGTACAGCGCTGTTACACCTCTGCATTCATAAGTGGATATGTGATTGGAAAGCTCTCGGACTTGTATACACTCATTTCCGGAACATGTGCAGTGTGAAAACGCACAAGATCCCTCTGCAAACAGGTAAACGTTAAACTCTGTATTAGGCCAAATTTGTATAATAGTAATTTAAATAAGTATATATATATATACAGTCAGGTGCATTGACAGAATTTTCATATTTTGGCCTCTATTCACCACCACAATGGCTTTGAAATGAAACAAACAAGATGTGCTTTAACTGCAGACTTTCAGATTTAATTTGAGGGTAATTACATCCAAATCAGGTGAACGGTGTAGGAATTACAACGGTTTCTATATGTGCCTCCCACTTTTTTAGGGGCCAAAAGTAATGGGACTATCAACTCAAAAGCTATTTCATGGACAGGTGTGGGCTATTCCCTCGTTATTTCATTATCAGTTAAGCAGGTAAAAGGTCTGCAGTTGATTCTAGGTGTGACATTTGCATTTGGAATCAGTTGCTGTCGACTCTCAATATGAGATCCAAAGAGCTGTCACTATCAGTGAAGCAAGCCATCATTAGGCTGAAAAATCAAAACAAACCCATCAGAGAGATAGCAAAAACATTAGATGTGGCCAAATCAACTGTTTGGAACATTCTTAAAAAGAAAGAACGCACCGGAGAGCTCAGCAACACCAAAAGACCCGGAAGACCTCGGAAAACAACTGTGGTGGAAGACAGAAGAATTATTTCCCTGGTGAAGAAAAACCCCTTCACAACAGTTGGCCAAATCAAGAACACTCTCCAGGAGGTAGGTGTATATGTGTCAAAGTCAACAATCAAGAGAAGACTTCACAAGAGTGAATATAGAGAGTTCACCACAAGATGTAAACCATTGGTGAGCCACAAAAACAGGAAGACCAGATTAGAGTTTGCCAAGCAACATCTAAAAAAGCCATTACAGTTCTGGAACAACATCCTATGGACAGATGAGACAAAGATCAACTTGTACCACAGTGATGGGAAGAGAAGAGTACGGAGAAGGAAAGGAACTGCTCATGTTCCAAAACATACCACCTCATCAGTGAAGCATGGTGGTGGTAGTGTCATGGCGTGGGCATGTATGGCTGCCAATGGAACTGGTTCCCTTGTATTTATTGATGATGTGACTGCTGACAAAAGCAGCAGAATGAATTCTGAAGTGTTTCAGGCAATATTATATGCTCATATTCAATCAAATGCTTCAGAACTCATTGGACGGCGTTTCACAGTGCAGATGGACAATGACCCGAAGCATACTGCAAAAGCAACCAAAGAGTTTTTTAAGGCTAAAAAGTGGAATGTTATGCAATGGCCAAGTCAATCCCCTGACCTGAATCCGATTGAGCATGCATTTCACTTGATGAAGACAAAACTGAAGGGAAAATGCCCCAAGAACAAGCAGGAACTGAAGACATTTGCAGTAGAGGCCTGGCAGAGCATCACCAGGGATGAAACCCAGCGTCTGGTGATGTCTATGCGTTCCAGACTTCAGGCTGTAATTGCCTGCAAAGGATTTGCAACAAAGTATTAAAAAGTGAAAGTTAGATTTAGGATTGTTTAGTTTGTCCCATTACTTTTGGCCCCTTAAAAAGTGGGAGGCACATATAGAAACCGTTGTAATTCCTACACCGTTCACCTGATTTGGATGTAATTACCCTCAAATTAAATCTGAAAGTCTGCAGTTAAAGCACATCTTGTTTGTTTCATTTCAAAGCCATTGTGGTGGTGAATAGAGGCCAAAATATGAAAATTCTGTCAATGTCCCAATATTTATGCACCTGACTGTATATATATATACTGTATATATATAATTCTATATATACATAGTACATACATACAAATGTAGAAAATAGTCAATATAGTAGTAATAAATAAACCTTCTGATGCTGCTGTGAAATTCAAAAGTGTGCAAAGCCTATAAGATATAAAAAAACGCAGGCAAAAGGAATGGGGGCCTAATTCTGCAGTCCTGGAGCTGAGCTGTATGCGACACTCCAGGACCTTAGAGACACAAAATGAAGGGACGCTATAAATGGTTGCTAAATGTCCTATCATTTCTGCACAGTGTTCCAAAGATTGCCTTGTCCTCATGCAGTAGCAAGAGCTACTTGGTCTAAAAAAAACCCCAAAAACTCAAGTTACCTAAAAAATAAAAAAAAATAAAAATACAAATGTTACTGTTTTTCTTATCTGTAACTTACACTAAACAAACAGTGCTATAAAAGTGAAATTATATTTGTAGTGTTCCTCAGTTTCTATTTTGATAGAAGTCTCAAAAAAAAAAATCTTCAGAAATAAATAAATAAAAAAAATGTACAAAACTAGCATTTACCCTCGCGTCTAACCCACTATCTTTCCCTAAACTGCCAAAAAAAAAAAGAATTTTTAAAAAATAATTTGGGTGTCATAATAAACTGGAGAAACTGAGGAACACATTTAAGAACATATATCTAGATGCACGATAATTGCTTGAAAACAATCCTGAGTATAATCACAGAAAAGTGCATTTCTTACAATTATCATGCACTTTAGCTTTTAGAACATTAAAAATATTACATTAAAAATAAAATACCATTTATTTAAAATGGCAACTGTAAGAAAGCCTTAATTGCCAGGTTCATTGTGGCATACAAAAGTGCCTAACGTTCAATAGAGATGAATTACTCACTACTAAAATGAAGAAGGAAGACAGTGAAAGAATGATATTCTCCAGTACCTACTCCATTGCGTCTGGTATTTTATGTAAAGCCATTTTGGAAAACATTGGCATATTATAGACTCAGGACCTCATTCAGAGTCGGTCGTTGTGGCCGCACGGTCGTACGCCACCGATGTTCGCTAAACTGCGCATGCATAAAATTCGCAATGCGCGTGCGCAAAATAGCTGTTACGATCGGAAATATCTCTCTCCTTGAACTTGGCCAGGTTGTTAGTTTGAGTGACAGGATGAGGCGTTTGTGGGTGGTAACAGGGGAAGGTGCTTGTGAGTGGGGGAGTGGAGATTCGAAAGCAGGCGTGCCTGACTATGCAAACGGCGTTTTATGGGAGTGCATAATTAACAAAGTAGTGTCATGGCACATGTGACATGGGAGGTTTTTACACTGACTTGATCGTAGAGCTTAAGAGAGGGTATGGTCAACCTTAAGCTCTACGACCTGCTCCGATGGTTCCCGATGGTCAAGATTAATCCTTATATGCCCGGAGATGACGTGTAATGCGAACGAGAAGGGGGCGTATTTTTAAGCTTACAGCCGCATCCTCCCCTTGGTCGTCCAGCTAACGATCCCATCTTAACGACGCAACTTGCGAGTGCATCATTTACATATACGGCCCCTTTTCCCTTACGACCGTGCGGCCGCAACGACCGACTCTGAATGAGGCCCTCAGACCCTATATTGGGTAAGTGCTCTCAAAACGTGACACTTTTTTGTAATAAAAGAAGCCAGAACATTAAGGAACAAATTAGTTATTCGGGTATTAGCCCACGAGCCTCACAACCCAAAAGCTGGCTCAAACCACAGACTGGTGCCTTTAAATGACCTGGATGTGTGAATTCCTGGTATATGCTAACGGGCGATCTATTTCACCATCCGGCTACTGGAATTACATACAATTTGCGACATCGTATGAACGTTGTCTATGTGATCATGTGCCCATGCAAGTTCATTTACGTAAGAAAACCCATACCAATGTTTAAAGTAGGGGTGTGCACCGGCCACTTTTCGTGTTTTGTGTTTTGGTTTTGGATCTGGATCTTTCTTCGTGTTTTGGATCTGGATTGGTTTTGCCAAAACCACCCTTCAGTGTTTTGGGTTCTGGGTTTTGTGTTTTGGATCTGTATTTTTTTTAAAAAAGCATAAAAACAGCTAAAATCACAGAATGTGTTGATTTTTCTGCTCCTATGCTATTATTAACCTCAATAACCTTAATTTCCACTCATTTCCAGTCTATTCTGAACACTTCACACCTCACAATAGTGTTTTTATGTCCAAAAGGTTGCACCGGGATTTAGGTGTCCCTGGACTGCTTACGGTCTTAGCCAAAGTTTCTGAACTTGACAGTAACTTTTTATGAACGCGCTGCAGGTGCCGTATAAGGGAGGATGTTCCTAGGTGGTTAACGTCCCTACCCCTACTTATTTCACCTTTACATATGGTACATATGGCAAGACAGTTGTTGTCCGGATTTGGATAGAAATATTGCCAGACCAAAGGTGGAATGTTTGGTCTTCTGCCCAGGCATGACCGTGATGGGCTTTTTCATCCCACGGACAACAACTGTCTCCCCCGGAGCCTGATTAAACAAAAAAACATCATCATCAAAATCCTCCTCGCCAACTTCCTCCTCAGTGCCAGCTACACCAGTATCCACATCCTGTTGTACTTCAACAGTGACATCTTCAATTTGCATATCAGCAAGTGGACTGTGGGTGCTCCTTTCAGCACTTGCAGGGGGCGTGCAAATGGTGGAAAGAGCCACCTCTTCCCGTCCAGTGCTGGGAAGGTCAGGCATCGCAACCGCCACCACACTTAGACTCTCCTTGGGGATTTGTGATATCTTCTTAGAACGCACAGTTCTTCGCTGTGCTTTTGCCAGCTTAACTCGTTTGATTTTTTTAGCGGGAGGAGGGCTTCCATCGTCATGTGAAGCTGAACCACTAGTCATGAACATAGGGAAAGACCTTAGCCGTTCCTTGCCACTCCGTGTCATAAATGGCATATTGGCAAGTTTACGTTTCTCTTCAGATGATTTAAATGTTTTTTTCAAGGTCATTTGGGATTGTATGTGCCCTCTACTATGACATTGGGCATCGGCCTTGGCAGACGACGTTGATGGCATGTTGTCGTCTATGTCATGACTAGTGGCAGCAGCTTCAGCACTAGGAGGAAGTGGTTCTTGATCTTTCCCTATTTTATTTTTATCGGAGAAAGTTTGGTCCTCCATTTATGTTATATTGATATATACGTGCGGCTAAGGCGCACACAAACACAGAAAATATTTTTTTATTTTTGTTGGAGACTAGTGCACTTTGTGGGTTACACCACCCTTTAAGAAATGAGCCAGCCGGCCCTTTACTTATGGGACACAGGCGCACGCTTGGCGCTGCTCCTTTGTTGATGCACGTGCAGCCACAGGCACACAATTCACAAACACAGAAATTTTTTTTCAATTTTGTTCGGAGTGCCCTTTGGGGGTTACAGCACCCTTTAGCGGTCAATCCAGCCGGCCCTTTATTTATGGGACACAGGCGCATGCTTGGCACTACTTTGTTGATGCACGTGCGGCTACTGCGCACACAATTCACAAACACAGAAAAATATATTTTTTTATTTTGTTTGGAGTGCCCTTTGGGGGTTACAGCACCCTTTAACGGACAAGCCAGCCGGCCTTTTTCTTATGGGACACAGGCGCACGCTTGGCGCTGCTCCTTCGTTGATGCACGTGCAGCCACAGTGCACACAATTCACAAACACAGAAATTTTTTTTTTATTTTGTTTGGAGTGCCCTTTGGGGGTTACAGCACCCTTTAGCGGTCAATCCAGCCGGCCCTTTATTTATGGGACACAGGCACACGCTTGGCACTACTTTGTTGATGCACGTGCGGCTACTGCGCACACAATTCACAAACACAAAAAAATATATTTTTTTATTTTGTTTGGAGTGCCCTTTGGGGGTTACAGCACCCTTTAATGGACAAGCCAGCCGGCCTTTTACTTATGGGACACAGGCGCATGCTTGGCGCTGCTCCTTTGTTGATACACGTGCAGCCACAGTGCACACAATTCACAAACACAGAAAATATTTTTTTATTTTGTTTGGAGTGTACTTTGGGGGTTACAGCACCCTTTAACGGACAAGCCAGCCGGCCCTTTACTAATGGGACACAGGCGCACACTTGGCGCTGCTCCTTCGTTGATGCACGTGCAGCCACAGTGCACACAATTCACAAACACAGAAAAAATATTTTTTTTTTAGCACTTGGGGGGAGCACCCCTGACGGACAGAGCACCCCCTGGACAACACTACAGCACCCCTTTAGGACTGGGACACTGCACAGGACTTTGGAGTGGACACAGCCCCTATGGAGAACTGACTGCACAATACAGTCCAGCCAGCCCCTATGGACTTTGAAGTAGTGGACACAGCCCCTATGGACAAGAGCAGCACAGCACAACACAGCCAGCCCCTATGGATTTTGGAGGAGTGGACACAGCCCCTATGGACAACAGCAGCACAGCGCAGCACAGCACAGCACAACACTACACTGCACTACACTACACTACACAGCCCAGCCAGCCCTAACTCCCACCCTCCCTCTTCACTGTCCACAGCCGAGTGAGAAAATGGCACCGACGCGGGTACCTTATATAGGATCCAAAACCCGCGAGACCCGGAAGGCGGGATGATGATGTTTTGCCTCGATTTTAGATCCGAGTCAGGCGGGAAAAGTCTAGCCTGACTAGGATCGGCCTTGGTTCGGGGGGGCTCGAGGGGGTTCGGATTTCAGAAATCCGAACCCGCTCACCCCTAGTTTAAAGAGAGAATTGTGATACACCATGAAGAGGGCTGCTTTGAAAATTGAATCCAGTACCCCTCCAGTGGCTAAACACTTTGCTATACAGTACATGGGCATACTGTCAACGACTTTCTATTTATGCCCATAGACCATGTCCCGCCAATGCGGAGAGGTGGTGATAGGCAGAGGCAGATTGGGCCACCGTTACTGGGCCGGTCCCCTCTCCCCCCTGCTAGGTCGCTCTACACAGACTGACCGGTCGGCGGCTCTAACAGCCGCTACCGTGATCGGAGCTTCTGTGCATGCGCAGAAGCTCATTGAGTAGTGAAATGGCAGAGGGAGGGCTGCTGTGCACGCTGAGCCGCAGCAGCTCCTCCTGTGGGGCATTTCGGAGCTGGCGCATGTGTGACACCTCACGGCTCCGCCTCCAGCAGCCACCAGTCCATCGCAGGAGCCAGGAAGGTGAAAAGGGGCAGGCCGCAGGGGTGGCGGGGCTATTTCTGGACAGGAGCAAGCGGCCGCGACTGGCAGTGACACTGTGTGAGTCACAATTTATCCATATGATGTGACATATGACTCCTTAAATATATATATATATATATATATATATATATAATCACATCCCACAAGTTGTGCAAGTTGTGTTGTGATAGTTATTTAGGTGACGCCTAGGATGTGATGTGTTTATAATACGATTACATCACATCCCAGGCATCACCTAAATAACTATCGCAACCTGTGGCATGGGATGTGAAATATATATATATATATATATATATATATACTGTATATATACTGTATATATAATATTAATATATTTAAGGTGTCCTATGTGTGTGTTACTTCAATATCATGTACACTGACATTTATGTAGGTTTCACATGTAGTTAGTAATTAGTTATTTAGTTATTTAGTTAATTAGTTATTTAGTTATTCACACACAGGTCAATGTGATTATGTTATTAATAGAAACCGTGTGTGTATAGATCGATCTATCTATCTATCTCATATCTATCTATCTATCTATCTATCTATCTATCTATCTATCTCATATCTATCTATCTATCTATCTATCTATCTATCTCATATCTATCTATCTATCTATCTATCTATCTATCTATCTATCTATCTATCTATCTCTCTATCTATTTCATATCTATCTATCTATCTATCTATCTATCTATCTATCTATCTATCTATCTATCTATCTATCTATCTATCTATTTCATATCTATCTACCTATCTATCTATCTCATATCTGTCTGTCTGTCTGTCTATCTCATATCTATATCTATCAAACAAATAGTGCGTTAATTTAAATGTCAAAATGGAACAGGTCCCAGAATTGATTGCTTTAGCTGTGAACAACTCTCTCCTTCAGTTGAAACCACCGTATCAGTCCTAGCATGGATCAAAGAATTTTGTGGCTGGCGTCTTTCCCAGTAATTTATCCGAATCCAATCGCCTCACAGGAACGTCAGTGCTCCAAGCGTGGCCTGGCGTTGTGACGTTGCTGTGACGATCCAGTGTCATGTTTGCCCAGAGAAGCCTGGTGTATTGCTGGTGGTTTCTCTGATTGCCTAACCCTGCCCCCTAACCCTCCCACTAACACATCTTTCCCGCAGCCTAAACCTTACCCTCCCCCCATAGTCTAACCCTAACCTTCTCCCTGCAGCCTAACACTAACCCTCTCCCCCACAGCCTAAAGCTGGGTACACATTAGACTAAGTGTACCCATCACGATCTCGTGAGCAATGGGACCCGGCGGGGGTGCCAGCATCGGTAAGTACATTCACACTTGCCGATGCTGGCAGTGACAGAGCAACGGCGGCGGGTAACGGGGGCCATGCTGCACTCGGCAGCGTGGCAACGCTAGTGGCATCCTCAGATCTTTTTGCATGTACAAAAGATTTGAGGATGCGACGGGCGACCGGCAGGAGCGCGTATCAGCATCGTGCGTACACACTGGACAGTATGAATGATTTGTTGTTCCGATGCGTCGGAATCAGCGAAATCACTCAATATATCACCTAATGTGTACCCACATTAACCCCAACCCCTCCCCGCAGCCTAACTCTAGCCCTCCCCCCGCAGCCTAACCCTAGCCCCTCTCCCGCAGCCTAACCCTAGACCTCCCCCCGCAGCCTAACCCTAACCCTCCCCCTAGTGCCTAAACCTAACCATAAACCTAACCCCTAAACCTAATACTTACCATCTGCATTGTGGTGCTGGTATGACGATCCCCGGCATCCTGACCCCAGGGATGTCAACTACATCCCCTCTGAATCTACTATACTAGTTGGTACTTCTAGTGCTTTGATTTTAGAATATATAATAGTTGCGTCGAACTCAGAATCAGGCCGTATGAGGAGAAATGCTGCCCCCCTCGATAGTACCCGCTCCCTCATCAGACCACGCCCCAAATAGGGCTTCTTCCAATAATTTCCCGGGCTGGTTTTCCAACCCAATCCGCCCCTGGTGATAGGCATAAGCTTCTTTCAAAATGCAAATGCCAATGGATACTTATGGCTGATATCTATGATGCCATCTGCAGTGGCAAATGCACAACATCTAGAGGGTGGTTTAAAAATGTTTGATTTTAGAGCGAGTTTGGCCAGTCCATGAAAAGGGCATAGTTAGCACTTAACCAACTGCGTCATACAAAGTGTATTCTGTATCATAATTCCAGCATATACAGGACCAGCGATCACAGAAAGCCTGAGATAATTGTGTTAATTTCAGGTGTGGACACCATTCCAGAGCATGGGATCAAGCCCGGGAGTCTGTGGGAGCAGCAGAAGAACCTAGCATTGCCCTGGACATATATGTACATAATGGTCTCCTTGTGCACTTAATAGTGTATTATTATACAGTGTTAATAATTAACCCTATTGATGGTCTATAGCAGTTCACCCCTAACAGTGCATGTTTTCCAGATCTCCTAGTTGGTGCACAGGTCTATTACTGGCTGACACGTGTTAAAAGATCTACAGGTAGTGCTGATTATTTCATTTGTGATACTGAGAAGAACATGCAGCACTAGTAACCTTCTGTTGTATTAATATTTCTATTGTGGTCATGGTGTGGGCTGGGGAGGGTTGTTTCCAGGCAACCATAACCCCCCGTGTTTGCCTATGGCCGCCTGGATTAAAGGAATTCATTTTGTCACATTTTGTCAACTTTTTTATAATGTTTTGGTTACCATGTGGTGAGCTTGCATGTGTACAGAATGAATATTCAAATATGATGGATCAGATTATTATTATTAATGTCTAATTCGATTATTTAAACCGTTTTTCTCTATGCACTTTACTGTTTTGATACAAGATCCAATTTTATTCATGATGATTTATTAATTAGATAACTTAGGTGGTCCACTATACCAACTGTTGGTGGGTCCTGACGTGAGGACCTACATATGGAAGTTCTCCCGTCGCTTTTTGACATCAGTTGTTGTTACTTTGGTATGTGTTTTATACCTGTTGTTTCTCATGCTCTGCCCCGGCTCCACTTGGTTGGTTTATTTATATTTATAGGTGTTTTCATGCATTAGGTATTTGTTTATTTGGTCTCCATGATGACAGTTCCGGTGCCTGGGAACCTTTTTCCCTTCCCTGTGGTGAGGGACCGCTCTTCTAGTTCCACCTGCCGGCATCACTTCCGTCCCCGATGTTAGTGAGGACTGCTTCTAGCAGGGTGAGGGTGCCAATTGCTCAATATCTCTGCTGACACCACAGCATGTGCATTCGAATTAGCATTATCAGTGAACTTTTTTAAGTTTCAGGGGGTATATTTACTATCCAGCAGATTGACAAAGCCGCCGATTATCAGGGACATTAACTGATAGTTTAAAACGACAAAATAAATAAATGATTAGCCAGCAAGATTTAGTATTTATTTCTATTGCTGATTGAAATCCTTGATGAAACATACCCCTAGTCTCAGGGGCCTATTCACCATCGGGGGCCGTATGGTTCATCTTGCTGAGAGGGTTATTTAAGTATCCAACTCGCAGCGGGGGATACTTTACATCGGAGCAATTTATCATTGTTACGGTGCGGGGACAACTGCTATCTTTTGATGAATACGCCCCTTAAGTTGTTGACTTTGGGCTTAGTTCAGAGATATATCTACTCCTAATGTTTACGCACATCTTTAATGTTTTTAGACCTAGGAGCCGCATTGCACACATGCAGATCCAGGGCTGCGAAGACGCTTGCAGTGTGTGGACAAGATCCACATTGGGAACTACGAGATTGATGCGTGGTACTTTTCCCCCTTTTTCAGAGGATTATGGGAAGCAGCCTAAACTACAGGTATCGCTGTGCGAGTAGAGCCTGAAGTACATGAAGTTTGAGAAAAGTTATCGGTTCCACCTGGGACTGGCGGCAGCCCCCAGGTAAGGAAATATACAGAAAGAACAACATATCTGTGTATGAGCAAGAGGTCTATAAATAAATATAGAGGGCGCTGACAAGAGGTGGTTCTCACAGCAGCTGTAACACGGAGACAGTTAATCTCCAATAGATATGAAAAACAAAGCAAAATACAAGACAGCGCTGATTGACAATAGATTTGACACTTTTATTGACTAAAAAAACTTAAAACACTGATATATGAAACCATATAAATCGGCATTGATGTAAACCCTGGAGCACTAATGGTGAATATAGTCCTCAAGCAATAATAGTAATAGACATCAAATGTTATCCTGGAATATTGTTTGGTCAAGGCCACCACATGTAGTCAAGGCCACCACATGTAGTGCCAAATGATACCAATAATCCAGGAGGTGTTAATTGCAAATCCAAGTGTCCAGGGGCAGCTGATAATCACCTACGCGTTTCACTGCTCTAGGTAACTTTTTCAAGGTCACCTTTGGCACTACATGTGGTGGCCGCCACTCGGGACTTTGGATTTTATTATTTACATCACCCACTTCCAACCATCTGGTCCGGTCATCTTCGTTGGACAAACCTCAGTGTGGGACCATCGCTAATTCAGGACAGTGTGGACTTCTTCATTTAGTGGGTAACTATACAGCACTGGTGTGCAGTTCAATTGGATTGCCTTGACCAAACAATATTCCAGGATAACATTTGCTGTCTATTACTATTATTGCTTGAGGACTATATTCACCATTAGTGTACATCAGGGTTTACATCAATGCCGATTTATATGGTTTAATATATCAGTGTTTTAAGTTTTTTTAGTCAATAAAAGTGTCAAATCTATTGTCAATCAGCGCTGTCTTGTATTTTGCTTTGTTTTTCATATCTGTGTATGAGGTGGACGGGAAGGACCACAAAATCTATTGCCAGAACCTGTGCCTCCTTGCCAAGCTCTTCCTGGACCACAAGACGTTGTACTTTGACATAGAGCCCTTCGTCTTCTACATCTTGATCGGCAAGGGGTTCACATTGTGGGATACTTCTCGAATGAGAAAGAGTCCTCAGACCAAAACAATGTGGCTTGTATGTTAGCCCTCCCTCCGTACCAGGGATGTGGCTATGGGAAGTTTCTCATCGCCTTCAGTTATGAGAACACTGTAGGATCCCCCGAGAAGCTGCTGTCCGACCTGGGCAAGCTCAGCTGCCACAGCTACTGGTCCTGGATTCTGCTGGAGATCTTGCGTGGATTTCAGAGGGACTCTCTCCATCAAGAACCTCAGCAGTGTGACAAGTAAAAGGCAGAATGACAACATCGGGACCCTACAATCGCTGATCATGGTGAAATACTGGAAGGGACAGCATGTTATATGTGTCACCCCCAAACTAGTGCAGGAACATCTCAAGAGCGCACGGTTACAAGAAGCCCCCCATTACAGTGGATTCCCTGAACCTGAAGTCGGCAACGCCAAAACATAAGCTAGTGAAGGTGTCCAAAAAATGAGGAGATCGTTTGGTGGAGGCTCAGAACAGGTCCTTGAAGCATGCATGACTGTATCCCACACGTACCAGATTTCCCTCCACTTGCCCTGTGCAGAGAGATGTCTAGTCTGTCTGAAAATAATATTCTGTACCGTAGAAAGTAACAAACATTTTATTTCTGTTTACAAGACATTTTTTACCAAACAAATTTACATTTCTTATGAAAATAGATTTCAGAGTTAGGAATACTGAGAGCCGTCTCCCACCACCCCACGTGTGGCAGTGATACTGGGAATGGTCGGGGATGAGGAAGAGCTCCAGATAGACGGCTATTACGCTTATACTCTCGTTTAAACAGGTAGCTGTGGATACACTGGCGTAACTATAGAGGGTGCAAGGGGTGCGCTTGCTATGGGGACCGGCGGCTTAGGGGGCCCACCGTCCCAGCAAGCAACCCCCCGCATCCTCTACAGTCAAGTACAGTGCCGATGTTATTTTTAATCAGGAGCCGGTCGCGAGCAAATAGGAACTTGTGGACCAGCAGCCAATCAGCAGCGGCTGCTGGTCCGTGAGTTCTGTTTGGCTTGCGACTGGCGCCTGATTAAAAATGACATTGGCTCTCTCAGAGGCTGGAAGGAGGCGTGGTTAGGACGACATTCCGGGACCACAGCCATGCATCCTGCCAGCTTCAGTAAACAGTGAGGAGAGATTGAGCGGCGCACTGGGCTCAGGAGGAGGTAAGTAGTGCGGGGTGGGGGAAGTTGGTGCATAGGTAGACCTAAGGGGTCCCGAGGAAAATTTGCTATGGCGCCCCATACCTCTGGTTATGCACTTGTGTGGATATAGGGCCTGATTCGGACCCATTCGCAAGCGCTATGCGCTCATGAGCGGGTCGATGTTTGGCCACAGCGCATGCGCACGCCGGCTCCGGCTCCGAAGTGCGCATATGCGAGACCCAGCTAGCGACGGGTGCTCCGTCACTCCGGGTCTCGCACCAAAAGGGGGCGGCTGTCGATTTTGATCGACAGCTCGCACCGTTTTGGAGGCGGGCAAGGGTGGTGGCTGGCCAAACTGAGGTGTTCCCGATGGAGCGCCTGCCGTTTGGGGGCGGCCCCACTGACATCACGAGTGATGATAGTGGTGAGCTTCCGGCTCTATTAAGAGCCAGAATCTCACTGGGGCTTGCGGGAATGAGACCCTGGTGCAAGGGTGTCGTCGCAAGCCCCAATGGTCGCGATGGTCGAGACCATCGCGACCATCACCTGGCTGCTCGCAATAGCTGTGGGTGGTCACCCACAGCTATGCGAGCGGCCCGGAGGCCGCACCCGAAAAAAAAAAAAACGCCCTGATTCAGAGTGACCGCTATTTCAGAGCGTCCGGCTCTGAATCAGGCCCATATCCCCTTATACGTATACTAAATGCACCCTGGTCTTAAAAAAAAATAATAATACACAAATACATGCATACAAATACACAGCAGCTGTGTGATCTGCACCCATTTCTGAAGCAGGCCCTTTAGCCCACCAAGAAATGGGTTTTTGGTAGTGTAGTAAGAATGGAATGGAGACAGATTAAAGGTCATTTATTGACTGCAGCAAAATGATAAGATCCATAACCCCTCACGTTTGGTACAACTTCAGATAGTACATTGTATCCAGTTTGAATGACCAGAAAATTAGTTTTATTACAGACAAAAAATGAAACAACAGGTAGCAGAGGAAATAGGTGCAGCTCATTAGACACGGCAATGATGTCTGCTACACGGGTGGATTTCAGAAAAACTTTTTATAAAAAAAAAGAAGATTGAAAATCCCATTTTAAATTATAGCAGTGTATCTGTAATACAAATACTATTTTATATGATCCATTTCTTCAAATGAGAACATTTTTTGGTCTTTAGTTTACCTGACACAAAATCCATTAACACAAAGATAAGGAAACAGCAAGCAGGTTTTACACATAGCCAGAAAATGAGAAATAGAAAATTACATGGAAGGTAATGAGCTGGAGATCACTGTGAGAGATGAAATGTGAGTTGTGGCGGGGACATTTAATTTGCCGCACAATTCCGCAAATATCACACTTCCCTTTGATTTAGAAATGAACATTTATTTTACTTACATACTGTTTGGCATAATCATATAAAGGAATTGTTAATCGGTAAGATCTGCATCTGTTCCTACACAGGAATGACAATGCAGGAAAATGAGGCACTCGCCTTGGGCGTCACTGTTCTGCGGGAAGAATAAAATCCAGCTGGATGGTATTCCTCTTCCTTTTTTGTTTTCACCATCAATAATAATAATAATAATAATAATAATAATAATATTAAAGTCAATGGGATCGAAGTAGGTGGGTAAGAGCTTGTGGGGTTGAACTTAAGTTGCTACATTGTTTATTACTATTAATAAGGTTCCATGAGGGCAAATATTTTATCTTACTTTTTTTTTATGAACTTTGAACCCAAGTCATACTTGCCCAATTTTTTTTCTCCATGTGGGAGAGATGTCGGCTGCCCTTGAGGGAGCTGAGATACTCAAATCCACACCCACAGCAGACATGGCAGGAGAAGCTGCTGCCATGGGGTATGCCCAGCAGCTCAGTTCCGTTCCTTTATATTTGCATGTTCTGGCACAAGCTCTACTAAATCATATTAAATACTTCTACTATAGTAATCCTAATTCGAGACACTGGGCGTGCCAGCATATGGAGTTTCCTGGCAACTGGAAATCCCCCCAGGACATATTAGATCTGTGGGTGAAAATGTAACGAGAGAAGTTAGAACAGGGTTTAGGAAGGCAACAGTAATTCAAATAACCAGGTGGTACAAGAGCACAGAGAAGCATCTCTGAAGTGAGCGGGCTATAGCAGAAGAAGACCACACCGGGTTCCACTCCTGTCAGATAAGAAAAATACACTAAAGCTACATTGAGCACAGGCTCGCCAAAAACTGGGCAGCTAAAGATAAACATTGTCTAGTCTGCAGATGGTAGGGTACGAACTTGCCAGAAAGTACATGACTCTGTGCATCACCTGTTGAGACTGGTTGTTGTGGTGTAATGGCGCGGTGAATGTTTCTTGGCAAATATTAAGCACTATAATATACCAACTGAATACAGTTTAAATTAGAGGTGTGCGGTTCGGTTCTCCAGAAATCTGAATCCACCCGAATTTAATGAATCTGGACAGGTCTTAGTCGCGGTTCTGATCTCTTGAGGAGATCCGGACAGATCCGAGTGGCGGTTCTCATCTTCCCGCGGTTTGGAATTCTGATTTTTAAATCCAAATTTTGGGGTTTGGATTGCAAAAGATGACAAGATTTTAGCTGTTTTTAAAAACTTTTTTAATTTTTAATTTTTTTTTAGTAAAAACCCAGATCCAAAACCAAAACCAAAACACTTGAGGGTGGTTTTGCAAAACCAAAACAGGAAGATGAATCCAGACCCAAAACCAAAATCAAAACATGGTGGTCAGCGCACATTTCTAGTTTATATGCCAATGGCTACTTGAGTATTGTTGCGGACCAAGGCCCTCATTCAGAGCCGGACACTCTGAGCAGAGCGCTCGCTCTGAATGAGGGCCGTCCTCCATAAAAATGGAGCGTCCTCCTGGACGCTCGTATAGCTGTGGGTCACCACCCACAGCCTATACGAGTGTGCAGGTTGATGGTCGCGATGGTCTTGACCATCGCGACCATCGCCACTGCGAGCCGGAGCCTGCGGTTGAGTTTCTCAACCGCAAGGCCCGGAGTGATTTTGGCTCTATCAGAGCCAAAATCACTCCCACTGACATCACTAGTGATGTCAGTGGGCCGGCTTCTGACGGTAGGCGGTCCCTTGGGAACGCCCCCGTCTGGGAGGCACGCCCCCGGCACGCCCACCAAAGGGGGCGTGCTGTCAATCAACATCGACAGCACGCCCCCTTTGATCAGACACAATGAGCAAAGGAAAGTCATTCGCTCGTCGCGTCTCGCGCATGCGCACGACGGAGCTCCCTCCGGCGTGCGCATGCTTAGTGCACACCATCGACCCACTTGCGAGCGGACAGCCGCTCGCGAGTGGGTCTGAATCAGGCCCCAAGTGCAATCCTTCATGGCCATTTGTCTACCCTTCTACAGCGCTTCCGGCAGGACAACGCGCCATATCACAAAGTGTATCTCATCTCAAGCTGATCCCATGAACATGACAATGAGATCCGTGTACTCCAATAACCTCCACAGTCACCAGGTCTCAGTCTGGTAAGGCACCATTGGGATGTGGTGGAATTGGAGATTTGCAACATGAATATGCAGCTGACAGATCTGCAGCAACAGTGTGATGCCACCATGTCACCATCTCTAAGGACTGTTTCAGTCACTTTGTTAAATACGTGACACAAAGAATTTAGGTTGTTCTGTTTCAAAGGGGTGGTCTAACCCAATACTAGAAAACCGTTCCTAAAAAAAGTGTCTGCTAAGTTTATATTATAGTAAAGGTGTGTACACACTAGGGGTGTGCACTGGCCACTTTTCGTGTTTTGTGTTTTGGTTTTGGATCTGGATCTTTCTTCGTGTTTTGGATCTGGATTGGTTTTGCCAAAACCACCCTTCCGTGTTTTGGGTTCTGGGTTTTGTGTTTTGGATCTGTATTTTTTTGAAAAAAAGCATAAAAACAGCTAAAATCACAGAATTTGTGTGTTTTTCTGCTCCTATGCTATTATTAACCTCAATAACCTTAATTTCCACTCATTTCCAGTCTATTCTGAACACCTCACACCTCACAATAGTGTTTTTATGTCCAAAAGGTTGCACCGAGGTAGCTGGATGACTATGCTAAGCGACACGAGTGGGCGGCACAAACACGTGACCCATCTAGGCGTGAAACTGCAGTGGCAGACAGGATGGCAGTTTGAAAAACTAGGCCCCAAACTGTACATAATGCAAAGAAAAAAAAGAGGTGCAAGATGGAATTGTCCTTGGGCCCTCCCACCCACCCTTATGTTGTATAAACAGGACATGCACACTTTAACAAACCAATCATTTCAGCGCCAGGGTCTGCCACACAACTGTGGCTGAAATGATTGGTTCGTTTGGGCCCCCACAAAACAAGCTGGCAATTAATGTGTCCCTGCACAAACTGGCTCTACGGAGGCAAGATGTCATCCTCATCCTCCTCATCCACCGATTCCTCACCCTCTTCAGTGTGTACATCCTCATCCTCACAAAGTATTAACTCGTCCCCACTTGAATCCACCACCACAGGTCCCTCTGTAACTTCTGGAGGCTGGTCTCCCTGGAAGAGCTGATAATTCATTTTGATGAACATCATCTTCTCCACATTCTGTGGAAGCAACCTCCTACGCCTTTCGCTGACAAGGTTCCCGGCTGCACTAAACACTCTTTCGGAGTACACACTGGAGGGGGGGCAACTCAGGTAAAATAGAGCCAGTTTGTACAGGGGCCTCCAAATTGCCTCTTTTACCTGCCAGTACAGGTATGGACTGTCTGACATGCCTACTTGGATGCTGTCACCGATGTAATCCTCCACCATTCTGTCAATGGTGACAGTATCATATGCAGTGACAGTAGACATGTCAGAAATTGTTGCCAGGTCCTTCAGTCCGGACCAGATGTCCAAACTTGGTCCTGCCTGCCCTGCATCACCGCCAGCGGGTTGCTTAGGATACCTAAGTTTTTTCCTGGCAGCCCCAGTTGCGGGAGAAAATGAAGAAGGAGCCGTTGACGTGTCACGTTCCGCTTCAGCTGACAGTGTGTTCACCAGCAGGTCTTTGCACCTCTGCAGGCTTGTGTCGGCCGGAAAGAGAGACACCACATAGGCTTTAAACCTAGGATCGAGCACGGTGGCCAAAATGTAGTGGTCTGATTTCAACAGATTGACCACTCTGGAATCCTGGCAAAGTGAATGAAGGGCTTCATCCACAAGTCCCACATGCCGAGCGGAATCGCTCCGTCTTAGCTCCTCCTTCACTTTCTCCAGCTGCTTCTGCAAAAGCCTGATGAGGGGAATGACCTGACTCAAGCTGGCAGTGTCTGAACTGACTTCACGTGTGGCAAGTTCGAAGGGCTGGAGAACCTTGCACAACACGGAAATCATTCTCCACTGCGCTTGAGTCAGGTGCATACCCCCTCCTTTGCCTATGTCATAGGTGGATGTATAGGCTTGTATGGCCTTTTGCTGCTCCTCCATCCTCTGAAGCATATAGAGGGTTGAGTTCCACCGCGTCACAACCTCTTGCTTCAGGTGATGGTGGGGCAGGTTCAAGAGTGTTTGCTGGCGCTCCAGTCTTCGGCACGCAGTCGCTGAATGGCGAAAGTGGCCAGAAATTTTTCGGGCCACCCAAAGCGTCTCCTGCACGCCCCTGTCGCTTTTCAGAAAATTCTGCACCACCAAGTTTATTGTGTGAGCAAAACATGGGACGTGCTGGAATTTGCCCAGATGTAATGCCCTCACAATATTGGTGGCGTTGTCAGATATCACAAATCCCCAGGAGAGTCTAAGTGGGGTAAGCCACTGGGCGATGATTTCCCTCAGTTTCTTTAAGAGGTTGTCGGCGGTGTGCCTCTTACTGAAACCGGTGATACACAGCGTAGCCTGCCTTTTAACGAGCTGGCGTTTCTGAGATGCTGCTACTGGTGATGCTGCTGCTGTTGCTGCATAAGGTGATACATCTACCCAGTGGGCTGTCACAGTCATATAGTCCTTAGTCTGCCCTGTTCCACTTGTCCACATGTCCGTGGTTAAGTGGACATTGTGTACAACGGCATTTTTCAGGACACTGAGGACACTTTTTCTGACGTTTCTGTACAGTCTCGGTATCGCCTGCCTAGTGAAGTGGAATCTAGACGGGATTTGGAACCGGGGACACACTACCTCCATCAATTGTCTAAATCCCACTGCACTAATGGCGGATACCGGACGCACGTCTAACACCAACATAGCAGTCAAGGCCTCAGTTATACGTTTTGCTTCAGGATGACTGCTGTCGTACTTCATCCTCCTCGCTAAGGACTGTTGGAGCGTCAATTGTTTAGTAAAAGTAGTGGTGTTCCTACTTCCTCTCTGGGATGATGAACGACTCCCAGCAGCAGCAACAGCAGCAGTGGCAGCAGTAGGCGTAGCAATGCAGGATCCTCCAGAGGAATCCCGGATAGGAGAGTCAGTCATGCCAGTGACATGGCCTGCAGGACTACTTCCGATCCTGACTAAGGAGGAAATTGACAAGGAGGGAGTTGACGGTGTGGTTTGCAGGCGCTCGGATACAACAGGACAACGGGATTTAGGTGTCCCTGGACTGCTTATGATCTTAGCCAAAGTTTCTGAACTTGACAGTAACTTTTTATGAACGCGCTGCAGGTGCCGTATAAGGGAGGATGTTCCTCGCTGGATGACGTCCCTACCCCTACTTATTTCACCTTTACATATGGTACATATGGCATGACAGTTGTTGTCCGGATTTGGATAGAAATATTGCCAGACCAAAGAGGTGGAATGTTTGGTCTTCTGCCCAGGCATGACCGTGATGGGCTTTTTCATCCCATGGACAACAACTGTCTCCCCCGGAGCCTGATTTAAACAAACCACATCACCATCAGAATCCTCCTCGCCAACTTCCTCCTCAGCGCCAGCTACACCAGTATCCTCATCCTGTTGTACTTCAACAGTGACATCTTCAATTTGCATATCAGCAAGTGGACTGTGGGTGCTCCTTTCAGCACTTGCAGGGGGCGTGCAAATGGTGGAAAGAGCCACCTCTTCCCGTCCAGTGCTGGGAAGGTCAGGCATCGCAACCACCACCTCACTTGGACTCTCCTTGGGGATTTGTGATATCTTCTTAGAAAGCACAGTTCTTCGCTGTGCTTTTGCCAGCTTAACTCTTTTGATTTTTTTAGTGGGAGGAGGGCTTCCATCGTCATGTGAAGCTGAACCACTAGTCATGAACATACTAGGGATCGACCTTAGCCGTTCCTTGCCACTCCGTGTCGTAAATGGCATATTGGCAAGTTTACGTTTCTCTTCAGATGATTTAAATGTTTTTTTCAAGGTCATTTTCCTGAACTTTATCATTTGGGATTGTATGTGCCCTCTACTATGACATTGGGCATCGGCCTTGGCAGACGACGTTGATGGCATGTTATCGTCTATGTCATGACTAGTGGCAGCAGCTTCAGCACTAGGAGGAAGTGGTTCTTGATCTTTCTCTATTTTATTTTTATCGGAGAAAGTTTGGTCCTCCATTTATGTTATATCGATTTGATATATACGTGCGGCTAAACACAGAAAATATTTTTTTATTTTTGCTGGAGAGTAGTGCACTTTGTGGGTTACACCAGCCTTTAAGAAATGAGCCAGCCGGCTCTTTACTTATGGGACACAGGCGCACGCTTGGCGCTGCTCCTTTGTTGATGCACGTGCGGCTACTGCGCACACAATTAACAAACACAGAAAATTATTTTTTTTTTGGTTTGGACTGGAGTGTACTTTGGGGGTTACAGCACCCTTTAACGGTCAAGCCAGCCGGCCCTTTACTTATGACACAGGCGCACGCTTGGCACTACTTTGTTGATGCACGTGCGGCTACTGCGCACACAATTCACAAACACAGAAAATTATTTTTTTTTTGGTTTGGACTGGAGTGTACTTTCGGGGGTTACAGCACCCTTTAACGGTCAAGCCAGTCGGCCCTTTACTTATGACACAGGCGCACGCTTGGCACTACTTTGTTGATGCACGTGCGGCTACTCCGCACACAATTCACAAACACAGAAAATATATTATTTTTTTAGCACTTGGGGGGAGCACCCCTGATGGACAGAGCACCCCCTGGACAACACTACAGCACCCCTTTAGGACTGGGACACTGCACAGGACTTTGGAGTGGACACAGCCCCTATGGAGAACTGACTGCACAACACAGTCCTGCCAGCCCCTATGGACTTTGAAGTAGTGGACACAGCCCCTATTAACAACAGCAGCACAGCACAACACAGCCAGCCCCTATGGACTTTGAAGTAGTGGACAACAGCAGCACTACACTACACTACACAGCCCTAACTCCCACCTTCCCTCTTCACTGTCCACAGCCGAGTGAGAAAATGGCGCCGACGTGGGTACCTTATAGGGGTGTGCACCGGCCACTTTTCGTGTTTTGTGTTTTGGTTTTGGATCTGGATCTTTCTTCGTGTTTTGGATCTGGATTGGTTTTGCCAAAACCACCCTTCCGTGTTTTGGGTTCTGGGTTTTGTGTTTTGGATCTGTTTTTTTTTGAAAAAAAGCATAAAAACAGCTAAAATCACAGAATTTGTAGGTTTTTCTGCTCCTATGCTATTATTAACCTCAATAACCTTAATTTCCACTCATTTCCAGTCTATTCTGAATACCTCACACCTCACAATAGTGTTTTTATGTCCAAAAGGTTGCACCGAGGTAGCTGGATGACTATGCTAAGTGACACGAGTGGGCGGCACAAACACGTGACCCATCTAGGCGTGAAACTGCAGTGGCAGACAGGATGGCATTGAAAAACTAGGCCCCAAACTGTACATAATGCAAAGAAAAAAAAGAGGTGCAAGATGGAATTGTCCTTGGGCCCTCCCACCCACCCTTATGTTGTATAAACAGGACATGCACACTTTAACAAACCAATCATTTCAGCGCCAGGGTCTGCCACACAACTGTGGCTGAAATGATTGGTTCGTTTGGGCCCCCACAAAACAAGCTGGCAATTAATCTGTCCCTGCACAAACTGGCTCTACGGAGGCAAGAAGTCGTCCTCATCCTCCTCATCCACAGATTCCTCACCCTCTTCAGTGTTATGTACATCCTCATCCTCACAGAGTATTAATTCGTCCCTGCTGGAACCACAGGTCCCTCTGTACGTTCTGGAGGCTGGTCTCCCTGGAAGAGTTGATCATTCATTTTATGAACATCATCTTCTCCACATTTTGTGGAAGCAACCTCCTACGCCTTTCGCTAACAAGGTTCCCGGCTGCACTAAACACTCTTTCGGAGTACACACTGGAGGGGGGGCAACTCAGGTAAAATAGAGCCAGTTTGTACAGGGACCTCCAAATTGCTTCTTTTTCCTGCCAGTACAGGTACGGACTGTCTGACATGCCTACTTGGATGCTGTCACCGATGTAATCCTTTAACAGACAGACGCACGCTTGTCGCTGCTGCTTTGAGGATTCAAGTGCGGCTACAGCCCACACAATTCACAAAGACAGAAAAAAAAAAGAATATTTTTATTGTTTGTGGAGCACACTTTGAGGGTTACACCACCCTCTAACAGACAGACGCACGCTTGTCGCTGCTGCTTTGAGGATGCAAGTGCGGCTACAGCCCACACAATTCACAAAGACAGAAAAAAGAAGAAGAATATTTTTATTCTTTGTGTAGCACACTTTGAGGGTGTCACCACCCTTTAACAGACATACGCACGCTTGTCGCTGCTGCTTTAAGGATGCAGGTGCGGCTACAGCCCACACATTTCACAAAGACCGAAAAAAAAAGAACAATATTTTAATTGTTTGTGTAGCACACTTTGAGGGTGTCACCACCCTTTAACAGACAGACGCACGCTTGTCGCTGCTGCTTTAAGGATGCAGGTGCGGCTACAGCCCACACAATTCACAAAGACAGAAAAAAGAAGAATATTTTTATTGTTTGTGTAGCACACTTTGAGGGTGTCACCACCCTTTAACAGACAGACGCACGCTTGTCGCTGCTGCTTTGAGGATGCAAGTGCGGCTACATCGCACACAAGTCACAAACACATAAAAAAAATAGTTTTTTATTTTTTGGAGCACTTCGTGAGTTACACCACCCTTTAACAGACAGATGCACGCTTGTCGCTGCTGCTTTAAGGATGCAGGTGCGGCTACAGCCCACACAATTCACAAAGACAGAAAAAAGAAGAAGAATATTTTTATTGTTTGTGTAGCACACTTTGAGGGTGTCACCACCCTTTAACAGACAGACGCACGCTTGAGGATGCAAGTGTGGCTACATCGCACACAAGTCACAAACACATTAAAAAATTTTTTTTGATTTTTTGGAGCACTTTGAGAGTTACAACACCCTTTAACAGACAGACGCACGCTTGTCGCTGCTGCTTTGAGGATGCAAGTGCGGCTACAGCCCACACAATTCACAAAGACAGAAAAAAAAAGAACAATATTTTAATTGTTTGTGTAGCACACTTTGAGGGTGTCACCACCCTTTAACAGACAGACGCACGCTTGTCGCTGCTGCTTTAAGGATGCAGGTGCGGCTACAGCCCACACAATTCACAAAGACAGAAAAAAGAAGAAGAATATTTTTATTGTTTGTGTAGCACACTTTGAGGGTGTCACCACGCTTGGCACTACTTTGTTGATGCACGTGCGGCTACTGCGCACACAATTCACAAACACAGAAAATAAATTTTTTTTTGGTTTGGACTGGAGTGTACTTTGGGGGTTACAGCACCCTTTAACAGTCAAGCCAGCCGGCCCTTTACTTATGACACAGGCGCACGCTTGGCACTACTTTGTTGATGCACGTGCGGCTACTGCGCACACAATTCACAAACACAGAAAATACATTTTTTTTTGGTTTGGACTGGAGTGTACTTTCGGGGGTTACAGCACCCTTTAACGGTCAAGCCAGCCGGCCCTTTACTTATGACACAGGCGCACGCTTGGCACTACTTTGTTGATGCACGTGCGGCTACTGCGCACACAATTCACAAACACAGAAAATAATTTTTTTTTTGGTTTGGACTGGAGTGTACTTTCGGGGGTTACAGCACCCTTTAACGGTCAAGCCAGCCGGCCCTTTACTTATGACACAGGTGCACGCTTGGCACTACTTTGTTGATGCACGTGCGGCTACTGCGCACACAATTCACAAACACAGAAAATAAATTTTTTTTTGGTTTGGACTGGAGTGTACTTTGGGGGTTACAGCACCCTTTAACGGTCAAGCCAGCCGGCCCTTTACTTATGACACAGGCGCACGCTTGGCACTACTTTGTTGATGCACGTGCGGCTACTGCGCACACAATTCACAAACACAGAAAATAAATTTTTTTTTGGTTTGGACTGGAGTGTACTTTGGGGGTTACAGCACCCTTTAACGGTCAAGCCAGCCGGCCCTTTACTTATGACACAGGCGCACGCTTGGCACTACTTTGTTGATGCACGTGCGGCTACTGCGCACACAATTCACAAACACAGAAAATAAAATTTTTTTTGGTTTGGACTGGAGTGTACTTTGGGGGTTACAGCACCCTTTAACGGTCAAGCCAGCCGGCCCTTTACTTATGACACAGGCGCACGCTTGGCACTACTTTGTTGATGCACGTGCGGCTACTGCGCACACAATTCACAAACACAGAAAATAATTTTTTTTTTGGTTTGGACTGGAGTGTACTTTCGGGGGTTACAGCACCCTTAACGGTCAAGCCAGCCGGCCCTTTACTTATGACACAGGCGCACGCTTGGCACTACTTTGTTGATGCACGTGCGGCTACTGCGCACACAATTCACAAACACAGAAAATAATTTTTTTTTTGGTTTGGACTGGAGTGTACTTTCGGGGGTTACAGCACCCTTAACGGTCAAGCCAGCCGGCCCTTTACTTATGACACAGGCGCACGCTTGGCACTACTTTGTTGATGCACGTGCGGCTACTGCGCACACAATTCACAAACACAGAAAATATTTTTTTTTTGGTTTGGACTGGAGTGTACTTTGGGGGTTACAGCACCCTTTAACGGTCAAGCCAGCCGGCCCTTTACTTATGACACAGGTGCACGCTTGGCACTACTTTGTTGATGCACGTGCGGCTACTGCACACACAATTCACAAACACAGAAAATATATTATTTTTTTAGCACTTGGGGGGAGCACCCCTGATGGACAGAGCACCCCCTGGACAACACTACAGCACCCCTTTAGGACTGGGACACTGCACAGGACTTTGGAGTGGACACAGCCCCTATGGAGAACTGACTGCACAACACAGTCCAGCCAGCCCCTATGGACTTTGAAGTAGTGGACACAGCCCCTATTAACAACAGCAGCACAGCACAACACAGCCAGCCCCTATGGACTTTGAAGTAGTGGACAACAGCAGCACTACACTACACTACACTACACAGCCCTAACTCCCACCCTCCCTCTTCACTGTCCACAGCCGAGTGAGAAAATGGCGCCGACGTGGGTACCTTATATAGGATCCAAAACCCGCGAGACTCGGAAGGCGGGATGATGACGTTTTGCCTCGATTTCAGATCCGAGTCAGGCGGGAAAAGTCGAGCCTGATTCGGATCGGACTCGGATCGGGGGGGCTCGGGGGGGTTCGGATTTCAGAAATCCGAACCCGCTCACCCCTAGTACCTTATATAGGATCCAAAACCCGCGAGACTCGGAAGGCGGGATGATGACGTTTTGCCTCGATTTCAGATCCGAGTCAGGCGGGAAAAGTCGAGCCTGACTCGGATCGGACTCGGATCGGGGGGGCTCGGGGGGGTTCGGATTTCAGAAATCCGAACCCGCTCACCCCTAGTACCTTATATAGGATCCAAAACCCGCGAGACTCGGAAGGCGGGATGATGACGTTTTGCCTCGATTTCAGATCCGAGTCAGGCGGGAAAAGTCGAGCCTGACTCGGATCGGACTCGGATCGGGGGGGCTCGGGGGGGTTCGGATTTCAGAAATCCGAACCCGCTCACCCCTAATATATATATATATATATATATATCTTCCTCTTGATAGGCAGCAGGCTATGTGGAAATATAGGCACCGGTGCCCTCCGTAGGTAGCTCCAGCCCGGGATCCAGCATAAACAACAAAACTATGGCACTCAGATAAAGACTCAGGGCCTGATTCAGACCCGCTCGCAAGCGCTATGCACTCGCAAACGGGTTGATGGTGGGGCACTGCGTGACAAATTCACTTGCTCCGGGGCTCGCTACCAACGGGGTGGCTGTCGATGTTGCACCGTTTTGTAGGTGGGGAGGGGGGGTGGCTGGAAAAACAGATGAGTTCCTGAAGGAACGCCTGCCATTTGTGGGTGGCCCTACTGACATCACTCGTGATGTCAGTAGTGAGCTTCCTGCTCTATTAGAGCAGGAAGCTCACTGGGGCTTGCAGCAAATGAGACCCTACCACAAGGGTCTCGTCGCATGCCCGATGGTCGCGATAATTGCGACCATCACCTGGCCGCCCGCTAAAGCTGTCGGTGGTCACCCACAGCTTAGCAAGCGGCTAGGATCCTGGGTTTTAAAAAAAAATCGTCCGCCCTGATTCAGAGTGAGCGCTCGCTTTTTGCGAGCGCCTCTGAATCAGGCCTCAGCACACCGGTAGTTGTGCTGAGTCTTTATCCGAGTGCCGCCATTCAGTTGTATGTGTGTATATATATATATATATATATATATAATATATATATATATAGACGTTTGTGTGTATTGATGTCCTGTACTAGGTTAGTACTTACCTTAGGGACGATCGGGATTTCCTCCTGTGTCGGGATTAGAACTACCGGCCATGCGGACGCCGGTAATCATAACGATTACTTAATACCGATCCCATGCATGCATCTCTGTTAAAATAAAAAAGGCACACCAAAAAAATGACATGCCCCTCTAAATCACAACCAGCCAAGACCTTTTCAGAGCCAGTCCTGGTTGTCATAATACCGGGGACAAAAGACATACGGTTCCCCTGTATTTAGCACAACTACCACTAGGCACAATGGGCTCATTAGAAATACAGGGGTCACAATAAGTAGAGGCCTCTTTATTTTCCATAACTAGCACAGGACTCTTTCTAGAGGGGTGTAATGCCACAGCCTGGGGAACCCTTGCACCGGGTCCCCCAACCAAAACATTACGCCTGTCCGCTAGTCAGCCCAGACTGTGGATCTCTGGGGAGGAGGCTACCCCCATCCCCCAATAAAGGTGTCCTCCAGGATGGGGCTATCCCCTGGGCGTTGGGTGCCAGGTTGATGGTGTAAAGTGTGGGGTAAAAATAGATGAAGTTACATTGTCTTTTGCATTATCACTACATATCCCCAGCAAGCCTCCCCCTCATGCTGGTACTCGGAGAACTACAGGTACCACAATTCGGGGCATTACGGGTCCGCTGGTACCTGTAGTTCACCTGCACAAGAAATGTTAAACAAAATACAGAACACACACACCATGACAGTAAAGTTTTATTAAACACTCAATGTGCCCATCCACTTGTAGATGTGGGGACGACGGCATGATTACGACATTGTAATCGTGCAGTCATTTTCCTTGGGGTGAGGTGCATACACTGAATGTTCAGACGTTCAGTGTATGCACATCAATCATCTCCGATCATGGTCAACCTGACGACGGTTGTCAGGTTGACCGTCATGTTCGGGCGATGATAGATGTTGGAAAGGACCAGCGGGCATGTGCGCCTGTCTGGTCGTTTTAGACATTTAAATGCCTGATTTGCAGCCAATAACTGAGCGATTGTATGATTACAATGTTGTAATCGTGCAATCACTCAGTATTATCGCCAAGTGAATGGGCACCTTCACACATAATTAACTTCAATACCTGGACATATCTTCTTGTCCAAATAGGCATCCACATTCTTAAAACGCAATGTCCCAGCCCACGAACTTAGTACCGTTTTTATATATATATTGTGATAGGATCATTGGTAAAGTGGTCTGTGGCAGGTACATTTGTCCCAGATTCCTGTCTTATGTGTTTTAAACCTCCAGGAGAAAGTCTGCAGTGTAGCAGGCTTGAGTCTCGGCTGTTTGAAAAGCTGGTTTGGGACCTGGGGGTTGTGGGTGAGAGGAGAGGGAGGGCTCCACCCACGGCCACTCCAGGTTTTGGTTCTCTTAGCCTGGTAACAGGCTTGTTAGGGTTTCCACCTGAGAGTGGCCAAAATAAGCCTAGTGTGTTGAGGGCTGATTGCCTCACCTGGGAGAGCAGACAGGGAGTTTGCTCAGAGACACTTGAAAACCTAGCTGTAAGTGTTGTGCTGTGCCTTGGTTGCTGGTGAGGGCATTCGGCCTTGCCAAGTTCTGGTAGTGAGGGAACTACCTATGAAGTTAGTGCCCCGACAGGGCTAGGCTTTATGTTTATGTTTTCTTTATGTTGTTTCTGACATTGTACAATAAAGACTGGCGCCGACCAGCTTGTACTTGCATCCAGACTGGTGTGCTGCTTCCCTGCTGCTGTGTGTGTGTGTAAGAAAGGAGTCCTTCTACCCAGGAGAGGGAACCCCTAATCTGACTGTGTCACTATATATATATATATATATATATATATATATATATGTGTATATATATATTAGGGGTGTGCACCGGCCACTTTTCGTGTTTTGTGTTTTGGTTTTGGATCTGGATCTTTCTTCGTGTTTTGGATCTGGATTGGTTTTGCCAAAACCACCCTTCCGTGTTTTGGGTTCTGGGTTTTGTGTTTTGGATCTGTATTTTTTTTTAAAAAAGCATAAAAACAGCTAAAATCACAGAATTTGTTGGTTTCTCTGCTCCTATGCTATTATTAACCTCAATAACCTTAATTTCCACTCATTTCCAGTCTATTCTGAACACCTCACACCTCACAATAGTGTTTTTATGTCCAAAAGGTTGCACCGAGGTAGCTGGATGACTATGCTAAGCGACACGAGTGGGCGGCACAAACACGTGACCCATCTAGGAGTGACACTGCAGTGGCAGACAGGATGGCAGTTAGAAAAACTAGGCCCCAAACTGTACATAATGCAAAGAAAAAAAAGAAGTGCAAGATGGAATTGTCCTTGGGCCCTCCCACCCACCCTTATGTTGTATAAACAGGACATGCACACTTTAACAAATCAATCATTTCAGCGCCAGGGTCTGCCACACAACTGTGGCTGAAATGATTGGTTCGTTTGGGCCCCCACAAAACAAGCTGGCAATTAATGTGTCCCTGCACAAACTGGCTCTACGGAGACAAGATGTCATCCTCATCCTCCTCATCCACCGATTCCTCACCCTCTTCAGTGTGTACATCCTCATCCTCACAAAGTATTAACTCGTCCCCACTTGAATCCACCACCACAGGTCCCTCTGTACCTTCTGGAGGCTGGTCTCCCTGGAAGAGCTGATAATTCATTTTGATGAACATCATCTTCTCCACATTCTGTGGAGGCAACCTCCTACGCCTTTCGCTGACAAGGTTCCCGGCTGCACTAAACACTCTTTCGGAGTACACACTGGAGGGGGGGCAACTCAGGTAAAATAGAGCCAGTTTGTACAGGGGCCTCCAAATTGCCTCTTTTTCCTGCCAGTACAGGTATGGACTGTCTGACATGCCTACTTGGATGCTGTCACCGATGTAATCCTCCACCATTCTGTCAATGGTGACAGTATCATATGCAGTGACAGTAGACATGTCAGAAATTGTTGCCAGGTCCTTCAGTCCGGACCAGATGTCCAAACTTGGTCCTGCCTGCCCTGCATCACCGCCAGTGGGTTGCTTAGGATACCTAAGTTTTTTCCTGGCAGCCCCAGTTGCGGGAGAAAATGAAGAAGGAGCCGTTGACGTGTCACGTTCCGCTTCAGCTGACAGTGTGTTCACCAGCAGGTCTTTGCACCTCTGCAGGCTTGTGTCGGCCGGAAAGAGAGACACCACATAGGCTTTAAACCTATGATCAAGCACGGTGGCCAAAATGTAGTGGTCTGATTTCAACAGATTGACCACCCTGGAATCCTGGCAAAGCGAATGAAGGGCTTCATCCACAAGTCCCACATGCCGAGCGGAATCGCTCCGTCTTAGCTCCTCCTTCACTTTCTCCAGCTGCTTCTGCAAAAGCCTGATGAGGGGAATGACCTGACTTAAGCTGGCTGTGTCTGAACTGACTTCACGTGTGGCAAGTTCGAAGGGCTGGAGAACCTTGCACAACACGGAAATCATTCTCCACTGCGCTTGAGTCAGGTGCATACCCTCTCCTTTGCCTATGTCATAGGTGGATGTATAGGCTTGTATGGCCTTTTGCTGCTCCTCCATCCTCTGAAGCATATAGAGGGTTGAGTTCCACCGCGTCACAACCTCTTGCTTCAGGTGATGGCGGGGCAGGTTCAAGAGTGTTTGCTGGCGCTCCAGTCTTCGGGACGCAGTCGCTGAATGGCGAAAGTGGCCAGAAATTTTTCGGGCCACCCAAAGCGTCTCCTGCACGCCCCTGTCGCTTTTCAGAAAATTCTGCACCACCAAGTTTATTGTGTGAGCAAAACATGGGACGTGCTGGAATTTGCCCAGATGTAATGCCCGCACAATATTGGTGGCGTTGTCAGATATCACAAATCCCCAGGAGAGTCTAAGTGGGGTAAGCCACTGGGCGATGATTTCCCTCAGTTTCTCTAAGAGGTTGTCGGCGGTGTGCCTCTTACTGAAACCGGTGATACACAGCGTAGCCTGCCTTGTAACGAGCTGGCGTTTCTGAGATGCTGCTACTGGTGACGCTGCTGCTGTTGCTGCGTAAGGTGATACATCTACCCAGTGGGCTGTCACAGTCATATAGTCCTTAGTCTGCCCTGTTCCACTTGTCCACATGTCCGTGGTTAAGTGGACATTGTGTACAACGGCATTTTTCAGGACACTGAGGACACTTTTTCTGACGTTTCTGTACAGTCTCAGTATCGCCTGCCTAGTGAAGTGGAATCTAGATGGGATTTGGAACCGGGGACACACTACCTCCATCAATTGTCTAAATCCCACTGCACTAATGGCGGATACCGGACGCACGTCTAACACCAACATAGCAGTCAAGGCCTCAGTTATACGTTTTGCTTCAGGATGACTGCTGTCGTACTTCATCCTCCTCGCTAAGGATTGTTGGAGGGTCAATTGTTTAGTAAAAGTAGTGGTGTTCCTACTTCCTCTCTGGGATGATGAACGACTCCCAGCAGCAGCAACAGCAGCAGCGGCAGCAGTAGGCGTAGCAATGCAGGATCCTCCAGAGGAATCCCGGATAGGAGAGTCAGTCATGCCAGTGACATGGCCTGCAGGACTACTTCCGATCCTGACTAAGGAGGAAATTGACGAGGAGGGAGTTGACGGTGTGGTTTGCAGGCGCTTGGATACAACAGGACAACGGGATTTAGGTGTCCCTGGACTGCTTACGGTCTTAGCCAAAGTTTCTGAACTTGACAGTAACTTTTTATGAACGCGCTGCAGGTGCCGTATAAGGGAGGATGTTCCTAGGTGGTTGACGTCCCTACCCCTACTTATTTCACCTTTACATATGGTACATATGGCAAGACAGTTGTTGTCCGGATTTGGATAGAAATATTGCCAGACCAAAGAGGTGGAATGTTTGGTCTTCTGCCCAGGCATGACGTGATGGGCTTTTTCATCCCACGGACAACAACTGTCTCCCCCGGAGCCTGATTTAAACAAACCACATCACCATCAGAATCCTCCTCGCCAACTTCCTCCTCAGCGCCAGCTACACCAGTATCCTCATCCTGTTGTACTTCAACAGTGACATCTTCAATTTGCATATCAGCAAGTGGACTGTGGGTGCTCCTTTCAGCACTTGCAGGGGGCGTGCAAATGGTGGAAAGAGCCACCTCTTCCCGTCCAGTGCTGGGAAGGTCAGGCATCGCAACCACCACCACACTTGGACTCTCCTTGAGGATTTGTGATATCTTCTTAGAAAGCACAGTTCTTCGCTGTGCTTTTGCCAGCTTAACTCTTTTGATTTTTTTAGTGGGAGGAGGGCTTCCATCGTCATGTGAAGCTGAACCACTAGTCATGAACATACTAGGGATCGACCTTAGATGTTCCTTGCCACTCCGTGTCGTAAATGGCATATTGGCAAGTTTACGTTTCTCTTCAGCTGATTTAAATGTCTTTTTCAAGGTCATTTTCCTGAACTTTGCCATTTGGGATTGTATGTGCCCTCTACTATGACATTGGGCATCGGCCTTGGCAGACGACGTTGATGGCATGTTATCGTCTATGTCATGACTAGTGGCAGCAGCTTCAGCACTAGGAGGAAGTGGTTCTTGATCTTTCTCTATTTTATTTTTATCGGAGAAAGTTTGGTCCTCCATTTATGTTATATCGATTTGATATATACGTGCGGCTAAACACAGAAAATAATTTTTTTTTTGGTTTGGACTGGAGTGTACTTTCGGGGGTTACAGCACCCTTAACGGTCAAGCCAGCCGGCCCTTTACTTATGACACAGGCGCACGCTTCTCACTACTTTGTTGATGCACGTGCGGCTACTGCGCACACAATTCACAAACACAGAAAATAATTTTTTTTTTGGTTTGGACTGGAGTGTACTTTCGGGGGTTACAGCACCCTTAACGGTCAAGCCAGCCGGCCCTTTACTTATGACACAGGCGCACGCTTGGCACTACTTTGTTGATGCACGTGCGGCTACTGCGCACACAATTCACAAACACAGAAAATAATTTTTTTTTTGGTTTGGACTGGAGTGTACTTTCGGGGGTTACAGCACCCTTTAACGGTCAAGCCAGCCGGCCCTTTACTTATGACACAGGCGCACGCTTGGCACTACTTTGTTGATGCACGTGCGGCTACTGCGCACACAATTCACAAACACAGAAAATAATTTTTTTTTTGGTTTGGACTGGAGAGTACTTTCGGGGGTTACAGCACCCTTAACGGTCAAGCCAGCCGGCCCTTTACTTATGACACAGGCGCACGCTTGGCACTACTTTGTTGATGCACGTGCGGCTACTGCGCACACAATTCACAAACACAGAAAATAATTTTTTTTTTGGTTTGGACTGGAGTGTACTTTCGGGGGTTACAGCACCCTTAACGGTCAAGCCAGCCGGCCCTTTACTTATGACACAGGCGCACGCTTGGCACTACTTTGTTGATGCACGTGCGGCTACTGCGCACACAATTCACAAACACAGAAAATAATTTTTTTTTTGGTTTGGACTGGAGTGTACTTTCGGGGGTTACAGCACCCTTAACGGTCAAGCCAGCCGGCCCTTTACTTATGACACAGGCGCACGCTTCTCACTACTTTGTTGATGCACGTGCGGCTACTGCGCACACAATTCACAAACACAGAAAATAATTTTTTTTTTGGTTTGGACTGGAGTGTACTTTCGGGGGTTACAGCACCCTTAACGGTCAAGCCAGCCGGCCCTTTACTTATGACACAGGCGCACGCTTGGCACTACTTTGTTGATGCACGTGCGGCTACTGCGCACACAATTCACAAACACAGAAAATAATTTTTTTTTTGGTTTGGACTGGAGAGTACTTTCGGGGGTTACAGCACCCTTAACGGTCAAGCCAGCCGGCCCTTTACTTATGACACAGGCGCACGCTTGGCACTACTTTGTTGATGCACGTGCGGCTACTGCGCACACAATTCACAAACACAGAAAATAATTTTTTTTTGGTTTGGACTGGAGTGTACTTTCGGGGGTTACAGCACCCTTAACGGTCAAGCCAGCCGGCCCTTTACTTATGACACAGGCGCACGCTTGGCACTACTTTGTTGATGCACGTGCGGCTACTGCGCACACAATTCACAAACACAGAAAATAATTTTTTTTTTGGTTTGGACTGGAGTGTACTTTCGGGGGTTACAGCACCCTTAACGGTCAAGCCAGCCGGCCCTTTACTTATGACACAGGCGCACACTTGGCACTACTTTGTTGATGCACGTGCGGCTACTGCGCACACAATTCACAAACACAGAAAATAATTTTTTTTTTGGTTTGGACTGGAGTGTACTTTCGGGGGTTACAGCACCCTTAACGGTCAAGCCAGCCGGCCCTTTACTTATGACACAGGCGCACGCTTGGCACTACTTTGTTGATGCACGTGCGGCTACTGCGCACACAATTCACAAACACAGAAAATAATTTTTTTTTGGTTTGGATTGGAGTGTACTTTCGGGGGTTACAGCACCCTTAACGGTCAAGCCAGCCGGCCCTTTACTTATGACACAGGCGCACGCTTGGCACTACTTTGTTGATGCACGTGCGGCTACTGCGCACACAATTCACAAACACAGAAAATAATTTTTTTTTGGTTTGGACTGGAGTGTACTTTCGGGGGTTACAGCACCCTTAACGGTCAAGCCAGCCGGCCCTTTACTTATGACACAGGCGCACGCTTGGCACTACTTTGTTGATGCACGTGCGGCTACTGCGCACACAATTCACAAACACAGAAAATAATTTTTTTTTTGGTTTGGACTGGAGTGTACTTTCGGGGGTTACAGCACCCTTAACGGTCAAGCCAGCCGGCCCTTTACTTATGACACAGGCGCACGCTTGGCACTACTTTGTTGATGCACGTGCGGCTACTGCGCACACAATTCACAAACACAGAAAATAATTTTTTTTTGGTTTGGATTGGAGTGTACTTTCGGGGGTTACAGCACCCTTTAACGGTCAAGCCAGCCGGCCCTTTACTTATGACACAGGCGCACGCTTGGCACTACTTTGTTGATGCACGTGCGGCTACTGCGCACACAATTCACAAACACAGAAAATATATTATTTTTTTGGTTTGGATTGGAGTGTATTTTCGGGGGTTACAGCACCCTTTAACGGTCAAGCCAGCCGGCCCTTTACTTATGACACAGGCGCACGCTTGGCACTACTTTGTTGATGCACGTGCGGCTACTGCGCACACAATTCACAAACACAGAAAATAATTTTTTTTTTGGTTTGGACTGGAGTGTACTTTCGGGGGTTACAGCACCCTTAACGGTCAAGCCAGCCGGCCCTTTACTTATGACACAGGTGCACGCTTGGCACTACTTTGTTGATGCACGTGCGGCTACTGCGCACACAATTCACAAACACAGAAAATAATTTTTTTTTTGGTTTGGACTGGAGTGTACTTTCGGGGGTTACAGCACCCTTAACGGTCAAGCCAGCCGGCCCTTTACTTATGACACAGGCGCACGCTTGGCACTACTTTGTTGATGCACGTGCGGCTACTGCGCACACAATTCACAAACACAGAAAATAATTTTTTTTTGGTTTGGACTGGAGTGTACTTTCGGGGGTTACAGCACCCTTTAACGGTCAAGCCAGCCGGCCCTTTACTTATGACACAGGCGCACGCTTGGCACTACTTTGTTGATGCACGTGCGGCTACTGCGCACACAATTCACAAACACAGAAAATAATTTTTTTTTTGGTTTGGACTGGAGTGTACTTTGGGGGTTACAGCACCCTTTAACGGTCAAGCCAGCCGGCCCTTTACTTATGACACAGGCGCACGCTTGGCACTACTTTGTTGATGCACGTGCGGCTACTGCGCACACAATTCACAAACACAGAAAATAATTTTTTTTTTGGTTTGGACAGGAGTGTACTTTCGGGGGTTACAGCACCCTTAACGGTCAAGCCAGCCGGCCCTTTACTTATGACACAGGCGCACGCTTGGCACTACTTTGTTGATGCACGTGCAGCTACTGCGCACACAATTCACAAACACAGAAAATAATTTTTTTTTTGGTTTGGACTGGAGTGTACTTTCGGGGGTTACAGCACCCTTAACGGTCAAGCCAGCCGGCCCTTTACTTATGACACAGGCGCATGCTTGGCACTACTTTGTTGATGCACGTGCGGCTACTGCGCACACAATTCACAAACACAGAAAATAATTTTTTTTTGGTTTGGATTGGAGTGTACTTTCGGGGGTTACAGCACCCTTTAACGGTCAAGCCAGCC
Organism: Taudactylus pleione; assembly: GCA_031769625.1. Classification (NCBI taxonomy): domain Eukaryota; kingdom Metazoa; phylum Chordata; class Amphibia; order Anura; family Myobatrachidae; genus Taudactylus; species Taudactylus pleione. Next base: position 755,602 of record JAUIMM010000198.1, read on the forward strand.
GGCCCTTTACTTATGACACAGGCGCACGCTTGGCACTACTTTGTTGATGCACGTGCGGCTACTGCGCACACAATTCACAAACACAGAAAATATATTATTTTTTTAGCACTTGGGGGGAGCACCCCTGATGGACAGAGCACCCCCTGGACAACACTACAGCACCCCTTTAGGACTGGGACACTGCACAGGACTTTGGAGTGGACACAGCCCCTATGGAGAACTGACTGCACAACACAGTCCAGCCAGCCCCTATGGACTTTGAAGTAGTGGACACAGCCCCTATTAACAACAGCAGCACAGCACAACACAGACAGCCCCTATGGACTTTGAAGTAGTGGACAACAGCAGCACTACACTACACTACACAGCCCTAACTCCCACCCTCCCTCTTCACTGTCCACAGCCGAGTGAGAAAATTGCGCCGACGCGGGTACCTTATATAGGATCCAAAACCCGCAAGACTCGGAAGGCGGGATGATGACGTTTTGCCTCGATTTCAGATCCGAGTCAGGCGGGAAAAGTCGAGCCTGACTCGGATCTGCCTCGGATCGGGGGGGCTCGGGGGGGTTCGGATTTCAGAAATCCGAACCCGCCCACCCCTAGTACACACTAGACGATTTTTTAAATGATATTGCCGATAACGACACATCATTACAACAATTTTGTTTAATCATCTAGTGTGTATGTACTAGATCATTAATGGTGAGCGCTTGCCGCGGGTCGTTAACAATATCCCCAGTCATCTGTATTTGCAGCACAATCTGGGGATATATCGATAGCAATGTCATGCTGCCGAATGCAGCATGGCCCCGCTCCCCTCCCTGCCGTCGTTCGTTATTTCCTGTCATCGGCAAGTGTGTATACACTTACCGATGCCAGCACCCCTGCTGGGTCCCGCCGCTGCGGATATCGCTGGGTACACACTTTATTTAGTGTGTACCCAACTTAAGACCTTCTGGTACCTTCTTAGTCTTGTTCCACCAACAATAGATGGATCCAAATCTAGTGGGCATAACAAGCCCCGAACACTACTCCCCACTCCTGCTGCCACCATTGTTTAGTGGACACCATTGAAGGTATACGTATAGGAAAGTCGGCGGACGGAATGCCGACCGCCGGCTTCCACACAATTTAATCTCGACGATGGACAAACGACAGGCGTCTAAATCTGGACGCCTGTCATTTTACCGATGCTGGGAGACCGGCGCCCGGCATCCCGATGGAGCGGATGCCGGGCACTGCAGCGGACAGCAGCGTGGGGGGGTTAGGTTTAGGGCTCCCGGGGAAAACTTAGGGTTAGGCACCCCCCCGGGAGGTTAGGGTTAGGCTAGGGGGAGGGAGGGTTAGGGTTAGGCAACCCCGGGGGGAGGTTAGGGTTAGGCACCCCCCCCCGGGGGACTTAGGTTTAGGAGGCGGGGAAGGGGGGGTTAAGTTTAGGCACTTAGAGGGGTGGTTAGGGTTAGGCATAGGCACAGGGGGGGAGGTTAGGGTTAGGCTCCCTAAAGGAGGGTTAGGGGGAAAAATAGGTTAGTTTATACTTACCTAGGGACGATCGGGATTTCCTCCTCTATCGGCCAGCCGCTGTCGGGATTTGAACCGCGGGCAAGGGGTACCGATTCCCCATTGAATGGTCCCTGTTTTGGCGAGAAGCTGTCTGGCACTCCCCCTAATATTGGCCCTAGAGGGGGGACCTGAAAGTAGTGGTAATAGCAGACAGGCCACTGGACCCAAAGAAAGTGCTAGGTGTGCAGACATTAGGAGGTGTAGCTACACTTGTACTGTTATTTGGCTCTAGGCTCACTTGGTGACAGCACTATCTAAAAAGGTCTTAGACAGCACAATAGTAGTATTGAAGTATCAACAGCCCATAATGTGGGTGACCTTGATGCTCACACGGCAGATAGGTTGTACTTACAGTATTTACTTTCCTACCAAACCAGTGCAGTCGGCAAGACCGCGCCCCCTCCACATGAGGCTGAGGACCCTTTTTACGCACGCATCTTTGGCACCTGCAGGGATCAGAATTCAAAACTGAAGATGTTAGGAGGCAGGGTGTTGCGACTTGTGCCATGGCACAGGGCACTGCACGGCAGGGGGCGCTGTTTGGGCCTGTCAATTTTCCTGTTGATTATCATTCTCACTTGTAGCTTCCTCTTCTCTTATCCCCAGCATCTCCTGGCCGCCCCTATCTCTTCCCTGGCCCTTCCCCATTATACCATGGCCCTTTATCAGATGCACTATATAAAGGGTCTCATTCAGAGGCGGCCATACGGTCTACGACTTCACGGCCGCCTCAATGTTTGTCCAGTGCGCATGCGCACGAGGGAGCCGGCTCCTTTGTGTGCATGCGTGAGACCCGCTACGACCGACAGCGCTGGTCGTAGCGGGTCTCTTTCCAAAGGGGGCGAGCTGTCGATGTTGATTGACAGCTCGCCCCATTTGGAAGGCGGGCCGTGGGGGTGGCAGCCCAAATGGAGGCATTCCCTTGGGAATGCCTGCCGTTTGGGGGAGGCCCCACTGACATCACTAGTGATGTCAGTGGAGAGCTTCCGGCTCTGACAGAGCCAGAAGCCCTCCGGGGCTTACGACAAGTGAGACCCTACCCTAGGGTCTCGTCGTAAGCCCCGATGGTCGCGATGGTCTATGACCATCGCGACCATCACCCTAGCGGTCGTTAGCCCTTAGGGCTCTATTTATTAACATTATTTTTACTAAAATAAAGTGAAAAAGGGTGTTTTCACACCCTTTTCACATTATTTTAGTTTCACCTGTAGTTATTACAGGGCAATTGGAGTAGAATTAGTAAAATTCTACTCCAACCCCCAGTATCACTTATTTTTAGTAAAGCAGATCGCATTTCCCATAATTGTAATGGGAAATGTGATCTGTGTGCAAGTTACTAAAAATAAATTGTAAAAAAATACCGGGGGAAGCCCTGTGATAATAACGCCACCTGGAGGTGGCGTTATCCATGGTCTCCCCCGGTTACCGGGCTCCCACTCTGCTCTAACGGGGAGAGCAGAGGCGGGAGCCGGTACCAGTAATCAGCTATGTGGTCTAAGTAGACCGCAAGCTGATTACTGTAAAAAAAAGAAAAAAAAATTAAACATTTTTTTTTTTCCTTACCTGAATCCAGGGACCGGTGATCGGGCCTCCGGTGATGGCTCCTCTCCGGTCAGCTGGTCTCCCACAGTGCACTGGGGCCCGGTCATCAGGTGATCGGGTCCCAGTGCAGTATGGGAGATCACCTGATCGGGAAGCCCGGAGAAGATCACCGGAGGCAAGGAGGTGCAGGTAAGTGTAATGAAGGGAGGGGGGGGTCGCGGGGGGGGGGTAGGAGGGGTCGCGGGGGGCAAGGCTTAGCACCAGGGGGCGGGGCTTAGCGTCGGTGGGGGGGTAGTAGCGACGGTGGGTCGGCGCATGCGCGGGCTCTTAGTCGCAGTATGTTTTCCGAAAATACCGCGACTAGAGTGCGGATGGGATCCGCAGGGACAGAACTTTATCGCAAGCTCTGTCCCTGCAAGGGATTTATAGTAAATCCCTGTGATATTGCCTGAATTCGCAATGCGAATTCACTCGGTAATATCACACTACAATCCGCATTCAATATGCTGATTGTAGTAAATAGAGCCCTTAGAGTGATAAAAATAGTTATATAACTTTTAATAAATAAGTGTTTTTAAAGCAGGACAATCACTATTATTCATAGGAGATGAGAAGTGATGCTGCTGCTTCTCCCCGGATGAATAATAGTGATTATACGGCTTTAAAGACATTTCAGAACTGTAATTTACCTTTACTAAGAGTTATATTATGACTTTTTTTTAAATCACTTTAAGGGGCCTATTCATCAACACTAAAATAACGGTTTTAAGGACATTTTCCTTAATTACCGTTATTTTAGTATTCATTAACACACTTAACACAGGAGATATCACTGGATAACTCTGCCTGAATTTAATTCCACACTCCCCATACATTAGTATGGGGATGTAGAAATTAGGCTATTCATCAAATTCCGAAAATTATGTATTTTTGGAATTTGATGGTGTTAATATTCAGTGGCGGGCTGGGCTGGGGGGCAGGGTGCCATGTGCCCCCCGGGCCGCAGCGTCATGTGGGCCGCGGGCCGGTGCAGTCTGTGTCACTGTGACACAGACTGCACCGCGTGTGTAGCGCTGACCGGACGGAGTTCGGTCAGCGCTACACTGACAAACACACAGCCGCGTGTTTGTTGTAAGCAGCAGCCAAAGAGAGTCTGTCAGACTCTCATTAGCTGCTGCTGCACCCACTGCGGGAGCCGCTTCATCTTCCGGCTCCCACAGTGGGCAATGGGAGAGGCGTCATGATGTCATATGACGTCTCTCCCATAATGCAGAGCACCCCGGCCCGGGAGGACAGACGGAGGAGCAGATGGCGGCAGCGGGAGCGGGGATTCAGGTAAGTGTTTTTTTTAATATTGTTGTTTATATCATGTGTGTCTACTGGGGGGGGATCTGGCACTACTGGGGGCACTACAAAGGTTGGGGACTACTACAACTGGGGGCATTACAAGGGGGGTGGGGGACTACACCTACTTGGGGAACTACACGGGGGGGGACTACTACTACTGGGGGCACTATAAGGGGACTACTACTACTACTACTACTACTGGGGGCACTACAAGGGGGGTGGGGGACTACTACTACTGGGGACACTACAAGGGGGGGGACTACTACTACTGGGGACACTATAAGGGGGAGAGGACTACTACTACTGGGGGCACTATAAGGAGACTACTACTACTACTACTGGGGGCACTACAAGGGAGGTGGGGGACTACTACTACTGGGGACACTACAAGGGGGGGGGCTACTGCTACTGGGGACACTGCAAGGTGGGGACTACTACTGGGGGCACTACAGGGGGGGACTACTACTACTGGGAGCACTACAAGGGGGGGACTACTACTAATGGGGGCACTACAAAGGGGGGGACTACTACTACTGGGGGCACTGCAAAGGGGGGGACTACTACTACTGGGGGCACTACAAAGGGGGGGACTACTACTACTGGGGGCACTACAAAGGGGGGGACTACTACTACTGGGGGCACTACTGGAGGCCTGCATAAGGGTGTTCTCTCCCGTGGCACATGGGTGCACTGCATATGGGCACTATGACAGGGGGCTGCCCTAATCTTTATTTTTACCTTACATTAATCCCATATGGACCCGCCTCCTCCCTGGAACACTTGAGGGGGGGGGGGCACCGTAACACGCATATTCTTCGGACACCCTAGCTACACGCTACTCCTCTGCCAGGGCCGCCTGCATGCATTTGCCCCCCAGGCTAAAAGTTGCCAGCCAGCCCCTGTTACTATTAGAGATGAGCGAGGTCGGATCTGAGAGATCCGAACCCACCTGAATTTTGTAGATCCGAGTCTGATCCAAGCTGGCTCGGGTTTTCCCACCTGACTTGGATCTCAAAGCGAGGCAAAACGTCATCATCCCGCTGTCGGATTCTCGCTGGTTTTGGATTGTATAAAAGGTTCCGCGCTCGCCGCCAATTTCATTCCGGCTGTGGAGAGTGAAGCGGCTGTGCTGTTGCTGACTTGCTGTGCATAGGGGCTGGCTGCTGTTGTCACTTGTCATAGGGGCTGGCTGTTGTCCATAGAGGCTGGCTGTATTCCATAGGGGCTAGCTGGCTGTTGTCCAGGGCTGTGCAGTTGTCCATAAGGGCTGTGTTGTTGTCCACTCTATAGGAGCTGTACTGCAGACAAGAAAACCCCAAACCCCACAAATTAATCAAAGTGTTTTTTTCTGTGTGTGTGTGCACGTTAGCTGCACTTATCAACAACTTAGCTGCGCAGGGGTGCTGCCTGTGTCTTTATCAAGGGTACCGAGTCAAACCGAGTCCCAGTTCGGATCTTCAAGCGAACTGTGGTTTTGGATTGCATGTAAACAGGTCAAAATTACATAAGTTTAGTTGTTTATTTAAAAATAAATAAATACCATACACAACCAAAACACGTGATGGTGGTTTTGCAAAACCAAAATATGAAGATGAATCTGGATCCAAAACCAAAACTAAAAGATGGGGGTCAGTGCACATCTCAAGTCAAAACATCGACATTTCTACAGTTTTGCAAAACCAAAACCAAAACATGAAGATGAATCCAGATCCAAAACCATAACACGGGGGTCGGCGCACATCTCTAGTCTTAACAATGACATTTCTATTAGGGTTAGCATTAGGGTATGCATTTATTCTATCACCAACCTTACAGCAAACACTACCTTTTCTGCACATGTGCGGCGCCATCTTGTCACATCTTGTCATGGTGTTAGAGTGATGTCAGTGGGGCCGGCTTCAGACGGTAGGCGTTCCCATGGGAACGCCTCCGTCTGGCAGGCACGCCCCCGGCACGCCCAACAAAGGGGGCGTGCTGTCAATCAACATTGACAGCACGCCCCCTTTGGTGCGAGACCCGGAGCGATGGAAAGTCCTTCGCTCGCCGGGTCTCGCGCATGCGCACGACGGAGCTCCTTCCGTCGTGCGCATGTGCAGTGGGGAACATCGACCCACTTGCGAGCGTACTGCCGCTCGCGAGTGGGTCTGAATGACCCCCTATGTTAAATGTTGATATATTTCTGCTTGTCTAACCCTCAGCTGGGTTCTTCCTTAGACCACATGGTAAAGTATATTTAGTATGTTTCCCAGGACCTAGCTGCACAGGAGCAGCTGGGATGGCCACCCAGTTACAGGCTGTCATGGATCCATTAGAGCACTGGTCCTGCTCTTTCAGGGAGACACCTGCTTGTGTGTCTCTGTTCCTTACTATACAGGGTGCTAAGGAAGCCTTTGGCTGCAGACAAGGGGATAAATGTAATAGCTTGTGGAGATTTATGCGAGTCTCTACGTATTTCAGTGGCAAATGCAGGATTTCTAGAGGGGGGTTACCAAATGCTTGATTTTAGAGTGAGACTGGCCAGTCCATGAAGAGGGCATAATTACCACTTATCCAGCTTTAATATGCGTCATACAAAGTGTATTGTGTGTCATAATCCCAGCATATACAGGACCAGTGATCACAGTTATACCCCTTTTACACCAGAGCAAAAACCTGGGTAATGGTGCAGTGTAAACGTTGCAACCCGGGTTATCCGACCTTGGTCATGCCTAAAATTAGCTGATTGGTGGTTGTGGAGCATTCACCTCCCACTTTTTATGACCTCACAGGTTTAGCAGGGCAGACCTGAGTTCAGTGTGAACAGGGCGGACCTGGGAGTAACCCAGATCAAAGGTGCAGTGTAAATGGGTCTGACCTGGGTCTGACCAGGGTTGGAACCATGTCCAAAAACCCAGGTCGGACCTGGGTTTTTGGTGGAAAAGAGGTATAGGCCATTAGATGTGTCAGTAGGCCAGTGTTGGCTAACCTTGACACTCCAGCTGTTATGGAACTACATAACCCAGCATGCACTGCTACAGTTTTGCTATTAGGGCATGCTAAAACTGTGGCAGGGCATGCTGGGATATATAGTTCCACAACAGCTGGAGTGTCAAAGTTAGCCAACACTGCAGTAGGCCAGCCTGCCTGAATTGAATGTTTTTATTTTAGATGTGGTCTCCATTCCAGGGCATGGGAGCAAGTCCGGGAGTCTGGGGAGCAGCAGAAGAACATAGCACTGCCCTTGACATATATGTAAATATTGGGCTCTATAGCAGTGTATGTTTTCCAAATCTCCTAATTTGTGCACAGGTTATTTATTACTGGCTGATACATGTTAAAAGATCCACAGGTGGTGCTATTTATTTCATTTATGACACTGAGAAGAACATGCAGTGCTAGTAAAATTCCTGGGCTGGGGAGGGGTTTTTTCAGGCAGACGGAACCCCCCCTGCGTTTGCCTATGTATAATTAAAGTGGCAATCATTTTAAATGCTTAACCAGCTTGGTTTAGCTTACAAAATGATTGTTTCTTTTAAAAATCCGGGAAGACTTGCTTAAATCCCAGTGGCGGCAGAAGATTGCAAGCTATTACATTTAGCCCAAGGTGTCTAGTTATTCTTCCCCTCTAGACCCCAAAGCGCTGAGAAGCCAAAGCTATAACTATATTTGTCAAGTATTAATGAAACATATACCGTACTAAGGTGCAGTACATACATGCATACCCTCCCAGTTTTCGCCGGAGGCTCCCGATTTTTCGGGTAACCCCCTGCACCCCCGGAAGGGTAGGCATTTCTCCCGCATTCTGCCCACCTCCTAGTGAAGTGGGCAGAATGAGGAGAATGTCCACGCAGATTGTGGGTCTCCGTGTAGGGGGCGGGGCTTAATGACGCCATTCTACATGAATCATGTCATTTGGCCCCGCCCCTATGTAAATTCTAGCCAAGCATGGCGATTTTACCGTGAGGGGGTGGGGCTTAATGACGCGAATAGTCAGGCCTCGCCCCCATCGCCTCCTCCTGCTTCTCTTACCCAGGCTTCTCCCGGGAAGAGAAATTACAAGGTAGGCAAGTATGGTGCAGTAATGAACTCTGGGCCTGATTCAGAGCTGAACGCTCTGACCAGAGCGCTCGCTCTGAATCAGGGTCCTCCTCCCTGAAAATGGAGCGTCCTCTTGGACGCTCGCATAGCTGTGGGTGACCACCCACAGCATATGCGAGCATCCATGATGATGGTCGCGATGGTCTTGACCATCGTGACCATCGGGCTTGCGACGGAGACCCTTCAGTAGGGTCTCGCTGCCGCAAGCCCAGGAGTGATTTTGGCTCTATCAAAGCCAAAATCACTCCCACTGACATTACTAGTGATGTCAGTGGGGCCGGCTTCAGACGGTAGGCGTTCCCATGGGAACGCCTCCGTCTGGCAGGAACGCCTCCGGCATGCCCACCAAAGGGGGCGTGCTGTCAATCAACATCGACAGCACGCCCCCTTTGGTGCGAGACCCGGAGCGACAGCTTGGCTGTCGCAGTCCGGGTCTCACGCATGCGCACGACGGAGCTCCCTCCGTCGTGCGCATGCGCAGTGGGGGAACATCGACCCGTTTGCGAGCGAACGGGTCTGAATGACCCCCTCTGATAATACTTCCTATGAATAAGGCTTGCCTACCCTCCCGATTTGGTCAGGAGCTTCCCGAATATCGGGTGCCGCTCCCAACCCCCCGGAAAGGCAGGCAAGCCTCCCGGCTGCCGCCTGACCCCCACATTAATTACAGAAACCCCCACAGTGGAGGGGGCCAGTGACTGGATTCACGCAGAATCGCGTCACCGTGGCATCGCCCCCTGCTTCACAATGCCAATATTTTCGGCATTGTGAAGAGGGGGCGGAGCTACAATGATGTGATTGCATGGCCCCGTCCCCAATGCCACATCATAACCTGGCCACGCCCCCCGCTGTGCTCAGACATTCAGCTCCCTCCCGGAAGGAGGGAGCTGAATGTAGGCAAGTATACTATGAATGTCAGTTTCCTACAACAATGATGTTCAACATTGTTTTTTTTTTACTGCTACTTGAGCAGAGGATGCCTCTGTTTTCAACTGGTTCCTCCTGGTAATAACAGGGGCGCCAAGAAGGGGGAAGTGGGTATTAACTACCTGGTCCCTGGCTTGTTGTAGGGGCCCAGCGGGGGCCTCAGTCTGATGCCGCCCCCCCCTCTTACCTGTAAGCAGCCCAGCACATGCTGTTGTGGGCTGCAATGGAAGACCAGGGAGTGCTTACACCGAGCAGCAGCAGCATTCTCCTCTCCTCTGCCTGTGGGGAGGGGGGGAGGGATCAAACTGATCACGCCTCCCCTGGATTTGCGCCTGGCCGAGGGGCTCACAGCGCTCCCCTCCCCAGAGCAAGTGGGTGTGGCTGCGCCTCCCATGATTAGGCCCCTCCCCAATAGTAATGGGGCTCGGGCCGGCTCTCATTGGCCCTGGGTAATATAACATTAATTATAATTCCACCAGGTCATTACAATGTATACTTTTTATGTTAATAAGCCCCCAGAAGGGTTACATTACAAGTTGTAGTCTGAGGTAATATAGGGCATGACTCAGAGATGGACGCAAATGCCATTGCAGCTGCAATCTCGCACGGATTGCAATTTGCGAAAATATCCTAATGACTCACTCGTTGTCCAGTGCTTAGTGAGGCCCACTGACAGCGCATCACTTTCGCCGCTCACGTACAAAACCGGAAACGTCAGAAACATCAGATGCAGATCAGGCAGCCATCAGCCTTCTGAGTAAGTCTAAGCTGCCGCAGACACAGCGGGTCTCCAGTAATGCTGAGGGCTCTCCTGCTGTGAGCAAGGACACAGCGGATAATTTATGGACGCCCAGAAAACAGTGTTTAAATGCTCCGACACGCCCGCATTTTTCTAACGACCCCCGTTACCGCCCCCAAACGCTGACTACCTGTCACTCACTTTGAGAGTGAATCCTCTGTGCGTGCATAATCGCAATTAAATCGCTGCGCGAGTTCGGTGCGGCTTACATGCATGCGCAATGGCAAACAATCGCTCAATCTGCCTAAATATTGCCATTGCATCCATCTTTGAACCAGGCCCATACAGCAGTGATTATTCTTCAGGTGCAGTAGATTATATAGGGGGTAGTGATCAGTGCACACAGGGTCTTCCACCAGCTGCTCTCACATCATGGGGATCCCTGCACCTCTTTCCCGCACCCCCTATCCATGTACCATTAGATCACGTGTAGACTCTATTGAGGGGGGGGGGGAAATCGCTGCGAGGACACGCATTAGTCGTATTAAGCCATGACCAGATTGCTTATAGCACAAGAGAAGATGGCAGTGTGTCAGTCACCTGTAGAGCGACAATCTGCTCTGCCCTCAGGACGCGCTGTTTATATCAGGGATGAAACTAATGTTTTCAGTAATTGCCTTATTACATTGCTGCAAATCAGGAGCAAGATAAACCCGTTAATTAACCTATTCTATGAGAAATGCCTGAGCTGCAGTAACCAAACCAAGTCAGGCGGAAACGTGCTGCACGTTAATTCCCAACAGTATTAACCCAGTAAGTGTAAAACTGTATTTAGGGATATTAACCTGTTCAGTGTGAAATAGGCTGCATTTTAATAACGCTAACCTACAGAGCGATAAATCAGAGACAGGCAGTCATTTCCTCCGGGAACCTGTATATTATTTCAGCAGAGATGGTGATGGGATGACAGCAGCTGCGAGTGTGAACTGTTACCTTGATGAGCATGTGGCATTTGCTGGGAGCAGTAGTTCTCCAGATGAATTGATGCCGCAGAGTATAATAAAACTGGCTAGTGTGTGAGTGATGTTGATTAGATGTATAATAATGCAGTAGTTGTGGGCTGTGTTGTGCTGCTGTTGTCTATAGGGGCTGGCTGGGCTATGTTGTGCTGTCAGTTGTTCATAGGGGCTGTGTCCACTCCAAAGTCTATAGGGGCTGGCTGAACTGTGTTGTGCAGTGTCCCATAAAGGCTGTAGTCCTAGAGGGGTGCTGTAGTGTTGTCCAGGGGGTGATCTGTATTTGTGAATTGTGTGCGCAGTAGCCGCACGTGCATCAACAAAGTAGCACCAAGCGTGCGCCTGTGTCATATCAAGGGCCGGCTGGCTCGTCCGTTAAAGGGTGGTGTAACCCCCAAAGTGTGCTCCAAAAAAATAAAAAAATTCTTCTTTTCTGTGTTTGTGAATTGTGTGCGCAGTAGCCGCACGTGCATCAACAAAGTAGCAGCGCCAAGCGTGTGCCTGTGTCATAAGTAAAGGGCCATCTGGCTCATCTGTTAAAGGGTGGTGTAACCCCCAAAGTGCACTAAAAAAAAAAAAAAAAATTCTTCTTTTCTGTGTTTGTGAATTGTGTGCGCAGTAGCCGCACGTGCATCAACAAAGTAGCGCCAAGCATGCGCCTGTATCATAAGTAAAGGGCCGGCTAGCTCGTCTGTTGAAGGGTGTTGTAACCCCCAAAGTGCCAGAAAAAAATTTTTTAAAATCTTTTTCTGTGTTTGTGTACGCCTTAGCCGTACGAGCATCAATATCACATAAATGGAGGACAAAAATTTGTCCAATAAAAATAAAATAGGGAAAGATCAAGAACCACTTCCTCCTAGTGCTGAAGCTGCTGCCACTAGTCATGACATAGATGATGAAATGCCATCAATGTTGTCTGCCAAGACCGATGCCCAATGTCATAGTAGAGGGCATATAAAATCCCAAATGGCAAAGTTCAGGAAAATGACCTTAAAAAATAAATGTAATTTTTCTGAGGAGAAATGTAAACTTGCCAATATGCCATTAACGATACGGAGTGGCAAGGAATGGCTAAGGTCCTCCCCTATGTTCATGACTAGTGGTTCAACTTCACATGACGATGGAAGCCCTCCCGCTCCAAAAATCAAACGAGTTAAGCTGGCAAAAGCACAGCAAAAAACTGTGCTTTCTAATTCTAAGAAGATATCACAAATCCCCATGGAGAGTCCAAGTGTGGCGACGGTTGCTATGCCTGCCCTTCCCAACACTGGACGGAAGAGGTGGCTCCTTCCACCATTTGCACGCCCTCTGCAAGTGCTGTAAGGAGCACCCACAGTCCACTTGCTGATATTCAAATTGAAGATGTCACTGTTGAAGTACAACGGGATGAGGATATTGGTGTAACTGGCGCTGAGGAGGAAGTTGACGAGGAGGATTCAGATAGTGAGGTGGTTTGTTTAAATCAGGCACCGGGGGAGACAGTTGTTGTCCGTGGGATGAAAAAGCCCATCATGGTCATGCCTGGGCAGAAGACCAAACATTCCATCTCTTTGGTCTGGCAATATTTCTATCCAAATCCGGACAACAACTGTCTTGCCATATGTACCATATGTAAAGGTGGAATAAGTAGGGATAGGGACGTTAACCACCTAGGAACATCCTCCCTTATACGTCACCTGCAGCGCGTTCATAATAAGTTACTGTCAAGTTCAGAAACTTTGGCTAAGACCGTAAGCAGTCCAGGGACACCTAAATCCCGTTGTCCTGTTGTATCCAAGCGCCTGCAAACCACACCGTCAAGTCCCTCCTCGTCAATTTCCTCCTTAGGATCGGAAGTAGTCCTGCAGGCCATGTCACTGGCATGACTGACTCTCCTATACGGGATTCCTCCGGAGGATCCTGCATTGCTATGCCAACTGCTGCTGTTGCTGCTGGGAGTCGTTCATCATCCCAGAGAGGAAGTAGGAACACCACTACTTCTTTTACTAAGCAATTGACCTTCCAACAGTCCTTAGTGAGGAGGATGAAGTACGACAGCAGTCATCCAGAAGCAAAGTGGATAACTGAGGCCTTGACAGCTATGTTGGTGTTAGACGTGCGTCCGGTATCCGCCATAAGCAGCTGGAGAAAGTGAAGGAGCAGCTAAGATGTAGCGATTCCGCTCGGCATGTGGGACTTGTGGATGAAGCCCTTCATTCACTGTGCCAGGATTCGAGGGTGGTCAATCTGTTGAAATCAGACCACTACATTTTGGCCACCGTGCTCGATCCTAGGTTTAAAGCCTACGTGGTGTCTCTCTTTCCGGCCGACACAAGCCTGCTGAGGTGCAAATACCTGCTGGTGAAAACACTGTCGGTTGAAGCGGAACGTGACATGTCAACAGCTCCTTCTTTTCTCCCGCAACTGGGGCTGCCAGGAAACAACTTAGGTATCCTAAGCAACCCGCTGGCGGTGATGCAGGGCAGACAGGACCAAGTTTGGACAAGTTTGGTCCAGACTGAAGGACCTGGTAACAATTTCTGACATGTCTACTGTCACTGCATACGATACTGTCACCATTGACAGAATGGGGGAGGATTACATCGGTGACAGCATCCAAGTAGGCATGTCAGACAGTACGTACCTGTACTGGCAGAAAAAAGAGGCAATTTGGAGGCCCCTGTACAAACTGGCTCTATTTTACCTAAGTTGCCTCCCCTCCAGTGTGTACTCTGAAAGAGTGTTTAGTGCAGCCGGGAACCTTGTCAGCGAAAGGCGTAGGAGGTTGCTTCCACAAAATGTGGAGAAGATGATGTTCATCAAAATGAATTATCAATTCTTCCAGGGAGACCAGCCTCCAGAAAGTATAGAGGGACCTGTGGTGTTGGATTCCAGCGGGGATGAAACAATACCCTGTGAGGATGAGGATGTACACAACATTGAAGAGGGTGAGGAATCGGTGGATGAGGAGGATGAGGACGACATCTTGCCTCCGTAGAGCCAGTTTGTGCAGGGACAGGTTAATTGCCAGCTTGTTTTGTGGGGGCCCAAACGAACCAATCATTTCAGCCACAGTTGTGTGGCAGACCCTGGCGCTGAAATGATTGGTTTGTTAAAGTGTGCATGTCCTGTTTATACAACATAAGGGTGGGTGGGAGGGCCCAAGGACAATTCCATCTTGCACCTCTTTTTTTTTCTTTGCATTATGTACAGTTTGGGGCCTAGTTTTTCAAACTGCCATCCTGTCTGCCACTGCAGTATCACGCCTAGATGGGTCACGTGTTTGTGCCGCCCACTCGTGTTGCTTAGCATAGTCATCCAGCTACCTCGGTGCAACCTTTTGGACATAATGAGGTGAGGTGTTCAGAATAGACTGGAAATGAGTGGAAATTAATGTTATTGAGGTTAATAATAGCATGGCTCAACATCGCATGGCAATAAGACAAGCTTTGGAGGGGAAAGATGCAGACCAATCGGTGGCACGTCACTTTAGGACTCTACGGAACTATTTATCTACTCTGGTATACAAAGTCATCGATCACATCCCTCCTAACAAGATGGGAGGTGACAGAGAGAAAAGACTTCTTCAACTCAAGACTTTTTGGATCTATAAGATGAACACGGTTTCCCCATTTGGACTCAATGAACACTTATCTTTCTCATGTTTCCATTAAAGAATGGTTTATCTCGAACCAGAGGAATTTTGCTCTCCAGTCACTCACTGGGTATCTTTTACCCTCAACGGTCCACGTCGGTTCCTTCACAACGTTATTGTTGTTTTGCCATTGCTTCTTCCGTTTCTTTGTCTTGTATTATTCCCCTGTCATCCCATTCCCTGTTTTTGTCCACTTCCCCTTTGGATGTATTTGTCGCAGTGGGCCCATGGGCCGTACTTACACTCTGGATTATACTAGCCTGGATTACAGCCATTCTACACTGGACACACCTTATACCGTCTGATCCTTGAAGCTAAGCAGTGTAGGCCAGGTCAGTACTTGGATAGGAGACCACCTCGGAATACCTGGTGCTGTAAATGGGCATCATCCTTGGTTGTGCCTGAGTCGTCACATCCTTCTTCCCTCATTCCATTTTCCTCATGGATGTTTACTTTTTATTTGTATATTTTCTCTATGTATTCTTGTCTCATTCTTATTCCTCACCAGCAAACAGGTACCGGTGAGACAGTACATTTCTGTTGGTTTATTCCCCCATTGAGATCTCATTTGTGTCACTACCAGAACACACATCTACATCGGTGTTTCATTTTTCCAATTGCAATTTGGTACATCCAGCATGGTCATCAGCTATCATATTTCATTGCTATTCATTTAGCATCCATTTATAGCGGTCCCTCGATATCTACATAGTCATTCTTTCCTTTTATTACAGCCTGTTCTCAGCGGCAACACATATTTGGGTTTTCCTGCTACAGTATATGCAATGGCTGTTGCATATTAGTCTTTTTTTTCACTCACTCTTCTGGCCTCATCACCTGTTCATACTTTGATTTTGTTCTGTTTCTGTTATCACATTTACTTACCTGCCTGAGCATTTGTGCACTACATACTGTATATCGATTATGCTTTATTGGTCGGATGCATCTTTATACATGTCTAATATGTCACCATGTTTGTTGTCATGCTCACCACTGAATTCAGTGGTATTTACAGGACACACACTGTCCCGTAGTCATGTCGTGAGTGGCCGCTTTATTGAGCCATGTTGCCAATGCAACTTACCGTGGCACCTGACGCTCTCAGGGGCCGCGTCATCACAGGTGCGCCGGTCCCGCTCTTGTGACGTCATTCGCTCGGCGGGTGGCCGCACAGGACACATGTTCTTACCAAGGGATGTAAGTGGGTATAAAGGTATGTTTGTTATCACTTTACTGTTGTTCTTGATAAAAGTCACACTGACTGAAACGTTGAACGCAGACCTTCTGGAGTCGTGATTCTCATTTTTTAAGTCATGTGAGTGCCGCTATTGTTCCACTTGTATGCTTGGTTTTTAACCATTTAGAGGGCATCTAGGCAACTATCACTTTTACTGTGGAGTGCCGGCGTTACCTCATTGTGTGTGTATACATATATATATATATATATTATATATATATATATATTATATATATATATATATACATACATACACACACACACACACATTAGAAACCCCCCTTAAAAATCCCTGGCTGATTTTACCTAGGGCCTGTGGAACTGCAGCCCCCCCAGTAAATCCAGCACGCAGGGACTGCCTACAAGTGATGGGGACTTCTCAGGGGGAGGTGTTTTCACATGGAAGCCACTTCCCTGCTATTACGGCAGCCATATCTGGCTTCTAGGCTCTGCAACTCATGCAGCCCCTATAAGCCAGCCTAGGGATGGACATTGGAAGCCGATGGTTAGCAATCATAGATGTTTCCAATTTAATGGAAGTACTTTTTCCATCGAATAATTGGAATTCGATGGTTGCCAGCCATCGGATGCAGCTTTCCGATGCCCATCCAATGGCTGGCTGTGGGGGGTAAGCACAGCATCAATTCTCAGTGTAGGGGGAGCATGGGGGCAGCCCACCATCTCGCAGAGTGCTGGGCATGCCCCCACAGTGATGGGGATGGAGAATGCCATAAGGCTCCACCCCCTTCTACAGAGGCTCCACCCCTTTTTGTCTGTAAGTATAACCAACGAAATGATTATACTATTTAATGGTCGCAGCATTTGATACCGGGCTTCCAATGTCCATCCCTAAGCCGGCTCCGGGCTTAAGACACACCCCCTCATTTATGCTCCACGGCCTCCCGGTGACATCAGCTGTCAATCACTGGGGTGCCAGGGAGGAGAGTGCTGAAAAGACTGCAGCCTTTGGCCTATGATGTGCAGACCCCCCGACCAGACAGATAAGGAGCTGCTGCTGGGTCAGATTTTTCCAAGTTGAGACCTAGTGACCCCCGACCATGGGCGTATCTATAATGCATGCACACCCTGCACCCATAATATTACTTACCTCTCCGGAGTCCCAAGTCGGCATGGGGGTCCAGCGCTGTAAAACGACTGGAAAATGGCCGCTGTGGCCATTTTCCCGTCGTTTGTGCATGCTCAGTACAGGGAAAATGGCCGCCGCGGCCATTTTCCCGGTGACCTGTGCATACATTATAGACTCTGGGCACACTCTAGTTCCCAGAGTCTATAACTCCGGTGCTGGCCGCGCACAGCTCAGTGCGCTGCCGGCCGCCGGGTGGATAGGAGGGGGCCCGTGTGGGAGACTGCACACGGGCCCCCTCCTCTCTAGAAACGCCCCTGCCCCCGGCTCTCTCCTACCTGGATAGTACTAGAGGGAGTCAGTGCAGGAGCGCACTCCTTCCAAATATATTAACCCACTCAGAGCAAAATTCTAAATACTCTATATTAACATATTTAGGGCCTGATTAAGAGTGGCGCGTAATGCTGACGTTCACGGAGTTCACGTAAAATTGCCAACATGCCATACACCACACACAGTGGCAAGGAAAGGCTCAGACCATGACCTTTCCTTGCGAGTGGTGAGTGGTGGTCCTGCTACAGCTGTTTCATGCACTAGAATGCTTAATGCATTAGCTGGGGACAAACAGTCAGACATGTCCTGTAACCTCACAAGCACAACCTTCTGGTGCCACCTTTAAACCAGACAAATCAATGCACAAAAAGGACACTAAGGGCTCTATTTACTAGTACAAACTGCATTTTGAATGCAGATTGTAGTGTGATATTATCGACTGAATTTGCATTGCGAATTCAGGCAATATCACAGGGATTTACTAAAAATACCTTGCAGGGACAGACCTTGCGATAAAGCTCTGTCCCTGCGAATCCCCTCGGCAGCCATATCACGGTATTTTCGCAAAAAATACAGTGACAAGTGTCCGCGCATGCGCCGACCGGCTGTCGCTAAGCCCCGCCCCCGCTGGTAAGCCCCACCCCCCACAATTGCGGACTCCCCCACGATCCCCCCTCCCTTAATTACACTTACCGCAGTGATCGGTGCTCCGGTGATGTCCTCCGTGGCTCCGGTCAGCTGACATCCCATCCTGCACTGGGACTCGGTCAGGTGATGACCGGGCCCCAGTGCAGGATGGGAGATCAGCTGACTGGAGGGGAGGACATCACGGGAGCCCTGATCACCGGTCCCTGGACTCTGGTAAGTTTTTTTTATTTTCTTTTTCTTTTTTTTTACAGTGTATCAGCATGGAGTCTGTTTAGACCACACAGCTGATCACTGGGGCTGGCTCCGGGCTCTGCTCTGTCCGTTAGAGCAGAGCAGGAGTCGGGTAACCAGGGCAAACCTTGGATAATGCCACCTCCAGGGCTTTCCCCGGTATTTTTTCACATTTTATTTTTAGTAACTTTGGCCAGATCACATTTCCGATTACAATTATGGGAAATGCGATCTGCTTACTAAAAATAAGTGATAATTAGGGGTTGGAGTAGAATTTTACGAATCCTACTCCAGTTGCCCTGTAGTAACTTTAGGTGATACTAAAATAATGTGAACAAAAACACCCCATGGGAACGCCTACCGTCTGGGGCCGGCCCCACTGACATCACTAGTGATGTCAGTGGGAGTGCTTTTGGCTCTGATAGAGCCAAAAGCACTCCAGGGCTTGCGGCAGCGAGACCCTACCGCAAGGGTCTCGTCCCAAGCCCGATGGTCGCGATGGTCTTGACCATCGCAACCATAACTTTGGCCACTCACTATAGCTGTGGGTGGTCACCCACAGCAATACGAGCGGCCAGGAGGCCGCTCCAAAAAGTAGGGGGGACGGCCCAGAATCAGAGCAAGCGCTCTGTCAGAGCGTCCGGCTCTGAATCAGGGCCTCTGTGTTTCCAAGCTTTATGGATTGCAGAGGACAGTCTAAAGGTGCCTACACACTTATCGATTTGCTCACGATCTGACATCGTGAGCGATTTCCCTTGTGACTCTCCCCGGCAGCTCTCCGGCAGTCCTGCACACGATTTGGTCCAATGTGACAAATGATCTGTCGTGCATCCTCACTTTGTTCAATGCATCGTGTTCCAGATTGTCAGATCTGCCCTACAGTACGGCAGATCTGGCGATGCGATGTGCGACCAGGGGGACGCGCATCGCATTGTGATCGTGAGTGAGATCAGGTAAAATATCGGTAAGTGTGTAGGCACCTTAAGGATGTCCACGAGTGCTGTATGTGTGTCTGACATTTATGACACTGTGGGCCTGATTCAGCAAAGATCGCAAGAGCAAAGACGCACGCAGTTGGACGATTATTGCGATCTGCGTATGCGTATGCATCGCAGTCTGTGTGCGTGATCTAGGCTCTGCGATTGGGAATGAGATCGCAGTGTGTACACAGACCCATTGCAGAGTGATTGACAGGAAGTGTCATTTGTGGGTGGTGATGGGGGGTGGTTCGGGCAAACGCAGGCGTGTCAGTGCGTTGGGACGGCGTTGCATGGGCATGCATAAATTAGTAACTGTAATACCATATGCAGCCTGAGGCCTCATAGCATGCGCTGAAGTTAGTTCCTCAGTGAGGTCTGACCTGCCTTAACTGTGCGTATAGGTCTGATGTTACTCGATGTTACCGATTATTTTGCTGTGTTGCTCAAGTGTACAGATGTGAGAAAGGGGAAGTGGGCGTCCTTATGTCAGGCTAAGATCGCATTGCGAATGCACACATTTACATATCACCGCTGATATTAGCAACTGCGTCGCGTGCGTATAAGCAGAATTGCGATCATTGCTGAATCAGGCCCTGTAATCGTAGAGAAGCCTACTTCTACCATTTCTGCATCCTCTGCAAATGTCATGACAAGTAGTGGCAAAAGTATTATCATTAATGTATTTTCAACACTGGGTATGGGGCTGCAATTATGCAATTCATAGTAATTTGCATCATTGTCACCCGCCTCCCACCCACTTTACAGTCAGCCGGCGGAATGCAGGGGATTTGCCATCTGTACCGGGACCCGGGAGACTCACCCCCAAATTCGGGAGTCTCACAACTTCCCGGAGAGTAGGCAACTATGCGTAGTGCCCTACCATCGACCCACTTGCGAGCGGGTCTGAATGAGGGCCTTTGTGCCCACGCGATTAACTAACGATTAAATGATAATGATGTTGTAATCCTTTAATCATTCATTTTTATCGTGTAGTGGATATGCGCCTTTAGATACACAGATCTCTAGTAGAGATAAAATTGTGTTTAATACAATGGGGCCTATTTAATTTGCTGCTGCAGCAGCCTCACATGTTATGTTTCTGTGCATATTACCAGCAATTACGGTAATGAAAACATTGCTCATTTTATGTTGCACCTCTACCTAATTACCACTCAGTGGTTCCAGCTGCAGGCAGCATCCTACACTTGTAATGGTTTTGCTCCAAAATATAGTCCAAAAATGAAAAGTCCATGCACTGCATAATGAAAGGCTTATTAAATGTCTGTTCTGTCATGATCCAGTGCAAGTTTTCCTATGTGGAGGACGGTGAGCTGGTGGGTTCGTGTGAGTAGGGAAGTGACTGTAACTAGGTGTACTCATTGCGGGCGAACCCAGGTTTGGCTAGACCTGCCCAGAGGCGCGGAGTCTAACTCACTTGGTGGTTTTCTCCAGTGACCCCTCCAATTCGGATTTGGTTTTCGCCGCACCAAGTGAGCAGGTCGCAGCCCTCTGGACAGGTACCTAGGAATGGCAGAAGACCAGAAACTATATTTAATGAAATAAATGCTAGATCCCTGTTAGAGATCCTAATCACAGGCTTGCTAGAGAATAATGGAAAATGTACTGGGAATTACTAGAAATCCAGGTGCTGATTTGCACAGAGAAATGTGGACACAGGCATATACTTGGAATTGTTACATATGCAGGTGCTGACAGAAAAACACAGAGAGATGTGGACACAGGCATATACTGGGGAATACTAGATATGCAGGTGCTGATTTGCACAGACAAACACAGAGCAGAGTGGACACAGACATATACTGAGAATGCTAAGAGATGCAGCTGGGAGCTAATCAGCAATAGCAGGTAATCTGACACCTCAGTAACACAGGGAAATAGCAGAACACAACAAGACACACAGGCATAGAAACACAAAAGACAGGAGCACTGGGAGAGAATTAAGTCTCAGCCTGAAAGTAGCATGGAAGTCAATGCAGGAACTCTAGAGGACTGTAAGTGGGCTGAAGCAACACTCTGAAGGGAAAACACAGAGCAACACTGGTGAGAATCACAAGTCACTGGAACAGCGTAGTTGAACAGCAGTTTCCTGTTCCTGGAGTCATACTTAAATACCCCAGGGTAGCTAATCATTGGATCAGAGGATCAGCTGAGTGACCACAGGACTACCATTAGGAGAGACTAGTCAGGTGATATAAACCAACATGGCTGCACCCATGCCCGGCACCCCGGAAACCAGGATGCATGCACGGAAGCCCTAGCAGACCCCAGGGAGAATACTCAGTCACCACTCACCTCCACTCCCAGCATCTGGACACCTAAGCCCAAGGACACCAGTGCAGAGGTGAGTAGCGGCCGATCCCAGGCCGCATCCTGGCATGTTCTTTACAACTCCTGGGTATTATTGTAAAGAAGGGATGAGTGCAGTGGCTGATCATGTAAATACCAGCTGACAAGGAAAGTAGAGTGTTCAAACATTTCAATCACTGTGGGCAATTACAGTATGATGTGCACCCTGTCCAATTAGCAGATATATGAGTCACTTCTTTGATTCAATAATGGGTCTGCAGGCCCAAGTCAGCAATCTTTCTTTACATAGAGGACCTTAAATGAGAAGTGATCTAATTCGATTTCATAAGATGTTATTTGTTTCTCTTTCAGAGCTGCAGAAGATTGGCAAGATACAGAAAACAAGGTAATAGCAATTCGCATAGCAATAGCAGTATTTTGTTAAATAAAAGATCTAAAAGATCTGCTACCGATCTGTTTCTAACACTATACTACTAGTGTGCTATCCAGAGTACATGACACCCTGCTACCAGTTTGCTATCCTGAATTGCTGATTACTTGCTACCTGTGTACTATCATGAGGTCCTCACATCATACTACCTATACAAAATCCGAAGCTCCTGCCACCCTGCTATTAGGGTGCTATCCTGAATTGTTGATTACTTGTTACCCTGCTACTAGTGTGCTATCTTAAATTCCTCCCACTCTGCTATATGTGTGCAGTGTTAAGTTTCACAGTCTGATATCTGTGTCCACCTGACACTCTGCTACCTGAGTATAAACCTGAATACTGGACATGCTGCTACCCGTGTACAATCCTAGGTTTGACACTCTGCTATCCAAGTGCAATCCTGAGATTCTGACAAACTGCTACCTTTGTGCAATCTTGATATACCTATCTGGCAAAAAAATTCCCAAATATTGTCAATGTTTGCATGCTTTCAAGTATAATAAAGATTTCCAATTTAATCTACTGTGTTTTATTCCTGACATCTCAAAGAAATGGTCATTATTAGTTTTGAAAAAATTATTTCAATGGATTATAAATAATTATATTACGGCTTTGGTGTGGGAAGATGGCACCCTGAAGACCTGTTTTCCTTGTAGTGACAGACTACAGAATCTGTGGAAGGACAAATTTGTTAGAAACAAAACACAATGACAGTGAGCTACATTCATATAAATTCACCTTTGAATTTAGAAATGAGCGGTTCGGTTTTATGGTCGGATGTCAAAAATTGCATCTTATTGGCTATCTGGCTCTCTCATATTTTGTATAGCCAATAAGATAAATCCGAAATTGCGCTCATTTGGCATAAAGAACCGAGTCAAAACCGAACCGCTCATCTCTCTTTGAAATAAAGCTTATATTATGTTTCTTAGATCACGTTTAGACTTTCCTTTTCACAGTTGCAGCTAGCTCTCACGTGTTTTGTACTGTACTTCTTAACCTAGGTCAAGTGCTGACAATGGCCTGGCAAAGATATTGAAGTACTTTTTCTGCGTCTCCTGGTGCCTTTTTGGCTTCTTACATATATATTGCAAAGGGACTCTCTGTGGCAGTTACTTCTCTGTTATCATTGTGTTCAAAGATTGTAACCTTCTGCACATAAGCAATTAAGCAGCTGAAAACCTTCCTTCAATTGTTGTGTTCCTGTATTTCAGAAATCCTGGCTCTGCATCATGCTCCCATCTATTTACACTTTCTGAGAATCGTCCTTACAGTACATAGTATTTCCATCAGAGTGATTGAGGGAAGTAGAAATTGAGATTGCACATTGGTTTCCTCAATTTATAGTGAAGGAATGGAGCTCTTGTTATGTGTATTAAAGGCTTTAGTATGCAATAAGATCAGGACATACACCATGTCTCACAGGTATAGCTATGACAAGCCATATTACTGTGACTGCTGTATGTTTTCGAAGATTCAATATTTTAAAATACAGATGTGTCCTCTTTCCTCCTACACCTAGTGGTATATTCACTAAAGGCTGATTTTAATCGATTTTGATCTATTGAATATTGACCAACATCGATGTTGTGTTTCTGGGGCTTAATCACACATGTACAGTACTGTAACCATAGTGACTCCATTTTGTTATACATTGTCTTTTACATATATTTACGTTATACATTGTCTTTTACATCGACTGTTAAGACATCTAGATGATTCTTCCAAGTGCCATAATCCATCTCATATTTCTTTTCCTTGTGTTCGTAAGCCACTCTCTCAGTGAAGGATGCATTCTCATATAATATATGTATATCTATTTAGTGGGATCATGTAATCATAATATTAACCTTGTTATATTATATAATATTATATTTCGTGTATGTATAAGTAGTAAATAGACAATGGAGGATCATGTTCTTCTTTTCATGAGATGTTGCCAGGGGGTTAATAATTGGCATTTCTATGTGCTATCTACAAGTATGTGGGGGCCCCATTGAGGTTTGAACAAGAGATTCTATCCATGCAGTCTATGCATACTGGTCAGATTCACCTATTGAGGTCAAACAAGATATAAATTGAGGGGCCTATTCGTACCTGGCAGTAAGAGAGTATAATGAGTCATTCATAGCTTATATGGTCTTATCAGTAGACAGTGAGCCACATTCCAGTGGAATGACCTTTGTAAGATGTGTAGAGATGCTAAGCATTATGGGTAACTAATAGTGATGTCCATATTATTACACACAAAGAGGCTTAAAGAGTTTATCTCCAGACATTAGGACACGTCATTACTGTATGTCTTTGTCTGGTAGTATATGTTAGTGCTTACAGAGCATGTGCAAGAGGTAAGAATGGTCCATGCTACAGTATGTTGTACCAATCAACAAATATGGGCTTAATATCCGGAAAGTCACCACCCATACTAGGGTATATAAATCAAGACCTAGACAAAGGCACTTTAGCTCGTGGTGGACCTAAGACTGCAGTAGGGTGCCTCCAATGTATATTGACTGAATCAGGCGTTGAAGAAATGAGGACTCCCTGGTACAATACCCCATGTTAAGAAGAAGCTGATTAATCTATATTGCTTGAACACCTAGCGGAAGCTAAGTATAACCTGTTTATTCTGTCTTGCATTGTAATAAAGTGTGAATTTATCTTTCACTCAATTGGTTACGTGTGTAACGATTCACTTTGATCAGAACAAAATCCACCGTAATACAAGTACTAATACTTAACAAACCAAATCAAAAATTGTCTGTTAGTAGATTGACCTCTAATAAATATACCCCCAAGTGTCTATACGTTGCAATACGCCCAGTGCAAAAGAGATGCTCCGAGAGAAGCAGAGTACCATATATTTCTTTTACCTTTTGCATATTATACGCTTTACAGAATCAGCTAAATGTTGCACTCAGTGCCTGATGCAGAGGTGCACGCAGTGTCCATGTCGGACGCAAGTGACCAATGTTATAAGTCTACACATGCATCCGAGTCGCGCTGTGGATTCATCCCGATGGTTACCACTGCACGAATATGGACGCAAGGGCTGGAGATTTCAGTGGGAGGTAACATGGGGGTGGCATGCTAGACGCTGGCATGTTGCAGGCGTCTTACATCTATAGATGCTGTTGCACTGACACAAGCGGCCATGTATAAACAGGCTGTGAATTTAACTGCACATAAATTGGTTGTACACATGTACAAAGTTGCAGATTAACCACAACTAAACGTGGCATGAGGAAAGCTGCAGCCCTTTGTGCACAGGTTTAGGCTCAGTTGTAACACAGGTGTGTAAATGTCGCAAATCACGGTGGTCTGCGTACACTAACAATACAGCGGTGTTACTACCAGCAGTTTTATTTGTGTGTATAGGATGCACAAAGGGGTTAGGGTTAGGCTGCAGTTAGTGTTAGGGTTATGGGTAGACAGTGGTTAGGTTAGGCTGCGGTTAGGGTTATGGGTAGACAGTGGTTAGGTTAGGCTGCGGTTAGGGTTAGGGTTATGGGCAGGCAGTGGTTAGGTTAGGCTGCGGTTAGTGTTAGGGTTATGGGTAGGCAGTGGTTAGGTTCGGCTGCGGTTAGGGTTATGGGTAGGCAGTGGTTAGGTTAGGCTGCGGTTAGTGTTAGGGTTATGGGTAGGCAGAGGTTAGGTTAGACTGCGGTTAGTGTTAGGGTTATGGGTAGGCAGTTGTTAGGTTAGGCTGTGGTTAGGGTTAATATTATGGGTAATGTTAGGCTGCAGTTACAGATAGGTTTTGTCAGGGTTCAGCTGCGATTAGGGTTATAGTTAGACTGTGGTTAGTTCTACAGATAGGCTGTGGTTAGGGTTAGGCTATGGTTAGGGTTAAGGTTATAGTTAGGATTAGGCTGCGGTAAGGGTAAAACATTACTGTTAACATTCTCACTGTCAATATGCATAATATCAACATATTGAATATGTCGACACTATGATACTGCCAGCATTATGAATGTCAACTTGTCAATAATGTAACCATGTCGACATCCTGACGTCGACATGGTACATCACACACTGGTGGAACGATAGCTATGGAAGCCCTACATTAGCAATCCTGTATTTGGCCTTGTCCCATGTGGTATGTTGTCAGGAAAGAAGATTACTGCCCCTGTTACCTGCGTGATTGTTCTGATTGATCTAACGCTGTGCCTGCAGGAGAGAAGAAACGGAATCAGTATGATTTACCGCTGGCCGCATGTCAAATTCCGACCGCGAAAGCCCGGCAGGGGTGAAGATCCCGAACGTCCAAAGGTAAGTAACTATAAACTAACCTAATTCTACCCTCTAACCCTAACCCTCCTTTAGGGGTGCCTAACCCTAACCTCCCCCCCAAGTGCCTAACCCTAACCCCCCCTAAGTGCCTAAACCTAACCCCCCCTTCCTCGCAGCCTAACCCTTATACCCCTTTTACACCAAAATCCCGGGTCCAACCCTGGAATTTGAACACTGGTCAATCCCGGATCGAACTCGGCTTCAGACCCCGTTTACACTGCAACTCGACCCGGGTTATTCCCGGGTTTGCCCCGTTTACACTGAACCCGGGTAATCCCTGCTTTTAACTGCTTTTCCCCATAGATGTCATTAAAACTGGTCTTTTTTAAGGGCTGACAAAAATGAGGTCACAAAAGGCAACAAAAGAGAGGGGTGGGGACTGCTTACAGCATTGCAGCAATGATGGCAGATGGAGCACATGTGGTTATTCCCGATGTCCTCACTGTTTTCAGCTTTCTGTCGATTTCAGCAGCAGAGAATTGGATGCACCTTTTTATGATGTGGCACCTTGTGCAGGGTTCGAGGAGGAGAGCGCAATTCTTGACTGAGAGGGCCAGATTTTCGACGGCAATATTTGCGCAGGAGGAGAGCACTGATTTCAGCCAACATCACCACCATGATGAGATTGACCACGATGAGAAATAGAAGAATGTGGGCCAGAGACCGCCACCATGGAGAAGCTTTCATGCAGACTGTAGAAGCTTTCCAGGTGGAGCAGTGGCTGGAACACTTTCGGATGTCGCGTGCCACCTTTTATTATGTATTGGAATTACTGGAACCAGCACTGATGATGCAGACCACCAACTACCGAAAGCCCATCACCCCAATCAGGAGATTAGCCATTGCACTCTGGTGGTATGCTACCCCCAGAGAGTACCGCACACTCTCCTGTCTATTTGGTGTTGGGATTGGCACAGTCTGCAAAATCATTTACCAGGTGACGCGGGCATTAGTGGATACCCTGTACCAGCGCTTTATCTCCTTGCCAGAAGGACAGCACCTAGATGAAACCATCCCAGGCTTCCTCAGGCGTGGGTATACGCAGTGTGCTGGTGCCATAGACGGGACCCACATTCCCATCATCACCCCCATGAAAACCCTGTGGATTATTATAATCGAAAAGGGTGGCATTCCATTATTCTTCAAGATGTTGTGGACCACCGATACTGGTAAGTAAATTTGTGCGAATTATTCTTTCATATCTACTTTTATTTTATGTTTTTTGTTGGTAGAATACTCATTTTTTTTTTTTTTTTAGTTTTACAGATGTTTTCATAGGCTGGCCTGGACGGGCACATGACGCCAGAGTACTAGCCAACTCTGACTTGTACAGCATAGCAGAGGAAAAGCGGGGTGGATGGCTTTTCCCTAGAGAGGTAAGAATGTATGGTCCTTTTTCTCTTTATGTCCACTATTCTTATGTGCTTTAGCAAAATATTAAGTGTGTAATGGCGCGGAATTCATGATATTCCAAAGTATTTGTCAACATATTGTGCTGTAAAATACATGAAATTTCTGAAACCTACTTGACCACCATGTGAATACATATATAGTGACCATATATTTTTTTTACAGAAATCGGTGACCGTAGATGGCGTGGAGGTCCCAGTCCACATCATTGGCGAAGCGGCATATCCGTTGAAGCATTGGCTAATGAAGGGTTGTACCCAACATGTACAGTTGTCCCCGGAAAAGGTCACCTACACTCACACCCTTACCTCTGCCCGGATGGCTGTGGAAAATGCTTTCGGATGTTTAAAAGGACGTTGGTGCTGTCTCATGAAGAGGAATGATGTGGACCTAAAAATCATGCGCCATGTAGTAGCAGCCTGCTGCATACTGCATAACATTTGTGAAATTCAAAAGGACCACTTCCTTCCCGAGTGGAATGTGCAGGACACTGAGGGGGGGGCATTACAAGTGATGCAGTAAGCTACGTGGGGGAGCATGAAGACAGCACCGAGCTCATCTGGGTCACTATTGCAACAAACCTTCACTTATTGGTTTAAAATAAAATGCTAAATTTCAAATTCCAAACATGTTTTTGGTTTATTTGGTTGGAAATTTTTTTTTTTTACTTTAACCATGTGCATATATTGTGTTTTTTAATAGAACAGTTTTAACATAATCTCAGATTATTGCAAAAGTATAAAAACAGTGTAAACATATGTCAAACATCATATGCCCAGTATAAAAGAAAAGTGCCTTATGCCTGCAGTCAAAACAATACACAGTAAAAAGTGATAAAAAAATGAAAAGTGCCTTCACTCAAAAAACATTATAATTTTAGCCACACAATATAAAAAACAAAACTAAAATAGCAAATGTTCCGGCCATGTTTACGGCAATTGCCTATATACTGTATACTGTGGTGACTCTTGGTTTGTTTGTGTTGTGTTAGGGTTAGTGCTAGGGTTGTAATAATTGGGCCCCATATTGCATTGGCCAAATCTGTGTTCTGGGTACACTGGGGCCTGTGGTAATGCCTGTGTTTGGTTGGGATAACCACGAGCAAATGTGCGCTCAAAAAAAGACATCTGTCTCTCTTGCATATCCATTAATTGCCTCATAAATGACTGCTGCATTTTCCTTTCGGACTCTAGAAACCGATACAATCTAGCTTCATCCTGCCTCTGAATATCGGCATCCAATTCACGGAGATGCTCCACGATCAAGGAAGTCATCGCTCTAGCCGCTTGCTCCGACCTGTTGAGCTTCTTCTTTTTGGGTGGCACATTGTAGACTGCAAAGGGGAGAAACAAAAAAATATATATAATATGCACTGAGCCGACATAAGGATAGCATTGGTGTTTGCGTACATGTGCTTGTGGCCTTCTATCTACCTGCATGCTAGCAGCCAGGGGCTGGCTGGTAACTTTTAGCCTGCGGGGCAAATGCATGCAGGCAGCCCTGGCAGAGGAGTAGCGTGTAGCCAGGGTGCCCGAAGAACGTGCGTGCTACGGCACCCCCCCCTCAAGTGTTCCAGGGAGGAGGCGGGTCCATATGGGATTAATGTAAAGTAAAAATAAAGATTAAGGACAGCCCCGTCGTGGTGCCCATATGCAGTGCCCCCCTGTGCCCCAGGAGAGGACCCCCTTATGCAGTCCTCCAGTAGTGCCCCAGTAGTGATCCCCCCTATGCAGTGCCCCTTATACAGTGCCCCCAGTAGTGGTCCCCCCTGTGCAGTGCCCCTTGTGCCCCCAGTAGTAAGCCCCTTATATAGTGCCCCCGGTAGTGGTACCCCCTATGCAGTGCCCCTTATATAGTGCACCCAGTAGCAGTCCACACCCCATGCAGTGCCCCCAATAGTGGTAACCCTTATGCAGTGCACCTTAAATAGTGGCCCCAGTTGTAGTCTCCCCCCTATGCAGTACCCCCAGTATTGCTCTTTTTATAGAGCCCCCAGCAGTGGTCCCTCGATGCAGTGCCCCCAGTGGTAGTCCCCTCCCCCCTATGTAGTGCCCCTAGTAGTAGTCCCCTCCCCCCTATGCAGTGCCCCTAGTAGTTGTCCCCTCCCCTTGTAGTGCCCATAGTAGTAGTAGTCCCCCCTTGTAGTGCACCAGTAGTAGTCCCCCCTTGTGGTAGTAGTCCCCCCCTTGTAGTGCCCCCAGTAGTAGTCCCTCCAGTTGTAGTCCCCCCTTGAAGTGCCCCCAGTTATAGTCCCCAGTAGTGCCCCCCCTGTAGTGCAAGATAACTATAAATAAATATAGAGGGCGCTGGCAAGAGATGCTAATCCCAGCTGCTGCAGTATGGAGACAGTCAATCTCCAATAATTATAGAAATAACAACAAGAAAGAGCAGCGCTGTATGACAATAAATGTATAGCAATTTAATAAACATATAAATCTAAAACACATGCTAGTGTATTGAACACATATATAGAAGTGAAATAAAAATACCAATTAAAACAGCAGTGAGCGATATTAAGCCCTGGAACACTGTTTTGGAAATAATTCCTATAGCACTGTAGAATGTATGACAGTCCAGCTTGGCACACAATTGCTCAGTATAGTTACCCACTACATGGAAAAGTCCAAAATATCCTTTAATTAGCGATGGTCCCACACTGAGGTTGTCCAACGCAATTGACTGGACCCGATGTTGTTATAGTGGGAGATGATAATAGTGCCCCCAGTAGTGATCTCCCCCTTGTAGTACCCCCAGTAGTGGTCTCCCACTTCTAGTGCCCCCAGTAGTAATCTCTCCCTCTTGTAGTGTCCCCAGTAGTGGTTCCCCCTTTGTAGTGCACCCAGTAGTCCCCCCCTTGTAGTGCCCCCAGTAGTAGTAGTCCCCCCCTTGTATTGCCCCCATTAGTAGTAGTGCTCCCCTTGCAGTGCCTCCAGTAGTGGTTCCCCCCTTCTGGTGCCCCCAGTAGTGGTCTCCCCCTTGTAGTACCAGCCTCCCCCTCCCCAGTAGACACACGTAGTAAAAAAAAAATAAACACTTCCCTCAATCCCCGCTCCCGCCATCGCTATCCGCTCCTCCGTCTGTCCTTCCCGGGCCGGGCAGCTCTGCATTATGGGAGAGACGTCATATGACGTTATGACGCCTCTCCCATTGCCCACTGCGGGAGCCGGAAGATGGAGCGGCTCCTGCAGTGGGCGCAGCAGCAGCTAATGAGAGTCTGTCAGACTCTTATTGGCTGCTGATCAAAACAAACACACAGCTGCCGGTGCCGGCGGCTGTGTGTTTGTCACTTGTGTAGCGCTGACCGAACTCAGTCCGGTCAGCGCTACACACGCGGTGCAGTCTGTGTCACAGTGACACAGACTGCCCAAGGCCCGCATGACGCTGCGGCCCGGGGGGCACATGGCACCCTGCACCCCGGCCCAGCCCGCCACTGCTAGCAGCACTCTGCAACAGTTACCATTTGGATTTAAGTGAATGTAGTGTGTGTGTGTGTGTGTGTGTGTGTGTGTAATGTGGGTGGTTTTATTTTTTAAAATACTTACTATTAGCACGTAGCGGAGGGGTCTTTTTAGGGGGCACAGTCTCTGAGCTTGTCTCAACTACCTCATCTATGGTGGAAGCAATACTGTCAGCATTCACAGATGAATCCATCCCACTACCTTCTCCAGGTTCATCGGTCAGTAGGAGCAGTGATGTTGGTCTGCATTGCGAGGACGGCAGTGTAACCTGTGTAGCCGGTACCTCTTGACTATCCTCCTGCTGGCTGGAGCAGGATGGCGCAATTGAGGAGGACAGTGCTATGGGGTTTGAAAGCGCTGTATTTCCAAAAGCGCTGTAGCACAATTGGTCATGCACCCATTCCTTGCGGCCTGCACCACTTTTGTTGCGGTTATGATTGTGCACTTTAGTGAACTGCTTACGCAAGGCCTTCAATTTATTTACCACTTGCTGCTGTGTGCGTTTTATCCCTCGGGACTGCAGTATCTGGGCTATATTGTGGTACACTACTGCTTCTTTCACTGTGCCGGTCATCTGGCGTTTAATTTCTTCCTCCGCCCTGATGAGCAGTAGATCTCTGATATCGGCATCGGTCCAGTTCGTGGCAGCACACATGCTGCTGTAGGAACAGGGTGTGGCTCAGGCTGCTGTTATGGCTGTGTATCAGCCTGTGTTTGGAGCTGCTGGTCAGGCTGTGGTGCAGGCTGCAGATCTGACTGTGGCAGCCTGTGTATCAGCCTGCGTTTTGTGGGAGTTGGTCAGGCTGTGTGCAGGAGGTTAGGCAGGCAAGTAATGGCTGCATGTGCGTCTCTCTGCAGGGCCCTGACAAATGACATCATCTACCAGCGCCCCAGAAGCTCCAATCAGCTAATAGCAGAATATAGCCGGGTCAAATAATCTGGGTAGCACCCGTTCACACTGCCGCATGACACGGGAACAACCCGTTTTCAACCCTGCTCTCAACCTGAGTAAGATTGCCCAGTAAATCGACCCGGGTTATTTTTTTGGGAGCCGTTCACACAGAGCCTCAACCCGGATCGACCTGGCAATAACCCGGGTTATTTGTTTGGTGTAAAAGGGGTTTTAGTCTCCCGGGGGGTGCCTGACCTCAACCTCCCCCGGGGGGTGCCTAACCCTAACCCCCTTCCCCTAGCCTATCCCTAACCTCCCGGGGGGTGCCTAACCCTAAATTCCCCCGGGTGCCCCTAACCTAACCCTCTCCTCCCCGCGCGGCTGTCCGGGCCCGGCGCCAGGCTTACCTTCGATCGGAAAGCAGGGTGTCGGGCTCCTGGCGTAGGTCTAATGACAGTCGGCAGGATTTCGACGCCTGTCATTAGACACTTGCCGGGATTAGACAGTCGGGAAGCCAGCGGTCGGGATTATGTCCGTCGGCTTCCCGACTACTTCCCGAAGAAACAGGTCAGGCGCCCAGGGTAATGCTCTTCTTCCCTTTCACTCACTTTGTCAGATGACTACACCCCTTCAACGGAAAGATATGGCACAATGCTATTTTGTGGGTCCCTGTCAGTGCCTTTCCCTGATGGGCCTATCATACTCCAGTACAACAATGAGAGTTAATGAAGTCAATGCCTCCTCTGGAAGAAGATTTAACTGCGACTCTTTTTGTTTAATTCCCATTATTATGCAATCTCTAATCTCATTGTCTGTGTCTTTGAATGTACAGTCATGTGCACTCAGTTTTAGCTGATATAGCTGCTCCTCTATTGTCTTATCTGACGTTTGATGTCGTTCATAAACCAAGTTGCTTCAGAAAGATTTTGATGTGACTGCAATAAATCTCAAATTTGCATATTGAGGGTATTCTCCTTGCTGCATTCAGTTCTCCCTAGAATACCTATATACTGTGTGTATATATATATATATATATATATATATATATATTAGGGGTGTGCACCGGCCACTTTTCGTGTTTTGTGTTTTGGTTTTGGATCTGGATCTTTCTTCGTGTTTTGGATCTGGATTGGTTTGGCCAAAACCACCCTTCCGTGTTTTGGGTTCTGGGTTTTGTGTTTTGGATCTGTATTTTTTTTAAAAAAGTATAAAAACAGCTAAAATCACAGAATGTGTTGGTTTTTCTGCTCCTATGCTATTATTAACCTCAATAACCTTAATTTCCACTAATTTCCAGTCTATTCTGAACACCTCACACCTCACAATAGTGTTTTTATGTCCAAAAGGTTGCACCGAGGTAGCTGGATGACTATGCTAAGTGACACGAGTGGGCGGCACAAACACGTGACCCATCTAGGAGTGATACTGCAGTGGCAGACAGGATGGCAGTTTGAAAAACTAGGCCCCAAACTGTACATAATGCAAAGAAAAAAAAGAGGTGCAAGATGGAATTGTCCTTGGGCCCTCCCACCCACCCTTATGTTGTATAAACAGGACATGCACACTTTAACAAAGCAATCATTTCAGCGCCAGGGTCTGACACATGACTGTGGCTGAAATGACTCTTTTGGAGTACACACTGGAGGGGGGGCAACTCAGGTAAAATAGAGCCAGTTTGTACAGGGGCCTCCAAATCGCCTCTTTTTCCTGCCAGTACAGGTATGGACTGTCTGACATGCCTACTTGGATGCTGTCACCGATGTAATCCTCCACCATTCTGTCAATGGTGACAGTATCATATGTAGTGACAGTAGACATGTCAGAAATTGTTGCCAGGTCCTTCAGTCCGGACCAGATGTTCAAACTTGGTCCTGCCTGCCCTGCATCACCACCCGCGGGTTTCTTAGGATAGCTAAGTTTTTTCCTGGCAGCCCCAGTTGCGGGAGAAAATGAAGAAGGAGCTGTTGACGTGGCACGTTCCGCTTCAGCTGACAGTGTGTTCACCAGCAGGTCTTTGCACCTCTGCAGGCTTGTGTCGGCCGGAAAGAGAGACAACACATAGGCTTTAAACTAGGGATGTGCAGGCTTGGTTCTACTCGGTTCCGTTCGGTTCTTTTTACCGAATCTTATTGGGTTTCAGCTGTCACGAGTTTTGGATAGCCAATAAGATTCGGTAAAAAGAACCGAACGGAACCGAGTAGAAACGAGCCTGCACATCTATACTTTAAACCTAGGATCGAGCACGGTGGCCAAAATGTAGTGGTCTGATTTCAACAGATTGACCACCCTGGAATCCTGGCAAAGCGAATGAAGGGCTTCATCCACAAGTCCCACATGCCGAGCGGAATCGCTCCGTCTTAGCTCCTCCTTCACTTTCTCCAGTTGCTTCTGCAAAAGCCTGATGAGGGGAATGACCTGACTCAAGCTGGCAGTGTCTGAACTGACTTCACGTGTGGCAAGTTCGAAGGGCTGGAGAACCTTGCACAACACGGAAATCATTCTCCACTGTGCTTGAGTCAGGTGCATACCCCCTCCTTTGCCTATGTCATAGGTGGATGTATAGGCTTGAATGGACTTTTGCTGCTCCTCCATCCTCTGAAGCATATAGAGGGTTGAGTTCCACCGCATCACAACCTCTTGCTTCAGGTGATGGCGGGGCAGGTTCAAGAGTGTTTGCTGGCGCTCCAGTCTTCGGCACGCAGTCGCCGAATGGCGAAAGTGGCCAGAAATTTTTCGGGCCACCCAAAGCGTCTCCTGCATGCCCCTGTCGCTTTTCAGAAAATTCTGCACCACCAAGTTTATTGTGTGAGCAAGACATGGGACGTGCTGGAATTTGCCCAGATGTAATGCCCGCACAATATTGGTGGCGTTGTCAGATATCACAAATCCCCAGGAGAGTCTAAGTGGGGAAAGCCACTGGGCGATGATTTCCCTCAGTTTCTCTAAGAGGTTGTCGGCGGTGTGCCTCTTACTGAAACCGGTGATACACAGCGTAGCCTGCCTTGGAACGAGCTGGCGTTTCTGAGATGCTGCTACTGGTGACGCTGCTGCTGTTGATGCGTAAGTTGATACATCTACCTAGTGGGCTGTCACAGTCTTATAGTCCTTAGTCTGCCCTGTTCCACTTGTCCACATATCCATGGTTAAGTGGACATTGGGTACAACGGCATTTTTCAGGACACTGAGGACACTTTTTCTGACGTTTCTGTACAGTCTCGGTATCGCCTGCCTAGTGAAGTGGAATCTAGACGGGATTTGGAACCGGGGACACACTACCTCCATCAATTGTCTAAATCCCACTGCACTAATGGCGGATACCGGACGCACGTCTAACACCAACATAGCAGTCAAGGCCTCAGTTATACGTTTTGCTTCAGGATGACTGCTGTCGTACTTCATCCTCCTCGCTAAGGACTGTTGGAGGGTAAATTGTTTAGTAAAAGTAGTGGTGTTCCTACTTCCTCTCTGGGATGATGAATGACTCCCAGCAGCAGCAACAGCAGCAGCAGCAGC
This sequence comes from Taudactylus pleione, assembly GCA_031769625.1. NCBI lineage: Eukaryota > Metazoa > Chordata > Amphibia > Anura > Myobatrachidae > Taudactylus > Taudactylus pleione. The sequence goes on from JAUIMM010000198.1 coordinate 791,284, forward strand.
AGGAGGCGTAGCAATGCAGGATCCTCCGGAGGAATCCCGGATAGGAGAGTCAGTCATGCCAGTGACATGGCCTGCACGACTACTTCCGATCCTGACTAAGGAGGAAATTGACGAGGAGGGAGTTGACGGTGTGGTTTGCTGGCGCTTGGATACAACAGGACAACGGGATTTAGGTGTCCCTGGACTGCTTACGGTCTTAGCCAAAGTTTCTGAACTTGACAGTAACTTTTTATGAACGTGCTGCAGGTGCCGTATAAGGGAGGATGTTCCTAGGTGGTTAACGTCCCTACCCCTACTTATTCCACCTTTACATATAGTACATATGGCAAGACAGTTGTTGTCCAGATTTGGATAGAAATATTGCCAGACCAAAGAGGTGGAATGTTTGGTCTTCTGCCCAGGCATGACCGTGATGGGCTTTTTCATCCCACGGACAACATCTGTCTCCCCCGGAGCCTGATTTAAACAAACCACATCTCCATCAGAATCCTCCTCGCCAACTTCCTCCTCAGCGCCAGCTATACCAGTATCCTCATCCTGTTGTACTTCAACAGTGACATCTTCAATTTGCATATCAGCAAGTGGACTGTGGGTGCTCCTTTCAGCACTTGCTGGGGGCGTGCAAATGGTGGAAAGAGCCACCTCTTCCCGTCCAGTGATGGGAAGGTCAGGCATCGCAACCACCACCACACTTGGACTCTCCTTGGGGATTTGTGATATCTTCTTAGAACGCACAGTTCTTCGCTGTGCTTTTGCCAGCTTAACTCGTTTGATTTTTTTAGTGGGAGGAGGGCTTTCATCGTCATGTGAAGCTGAACCACTAGTCATGAACATAGGGAAAGACCTTAGCCGTTCCTTGCCACTCCGTGTCGTAAATGGCATATTGGCAAGTTTACGTTTCTCTTCAGATGATTTAAATGTTTTTTTCAAGGTCATTTTCCTGAACTTTGTCATTTGGGATTGTATGTGCCCTCTACTATGACATTGGGCATCGGCCTTGGCAGACGACGTTGATGGCATTTTATCGTCTATGTCATGACTAGTGGCAGCAGCTTCAGCACTAGGAGGAAGTGGTTCTTGATCTTTCCCTATTTTATTTTTAGCGGAGAAAGTTTGGTCCTCCATTTATGTTATATTGATATATACGTGCGGCTAATGCGCACACAAACACAGAAAATATTTTTTTATTTTTGTTGAAGACTAGTGCACTTTGTGGGTTACACCACCCTTTAAGAAATGAGCCAGCCGGCCCTTTACTTATGGGACACAGGCGCACGCTTGGCGCTGCTCCTTTGTTGATGCACGTGCAGCCACAGTGCACACAATTCACAAACACAGAATTTTTTTTTTTATATTGTTTGGAGTGCCCTTTGGGGGTTACAGCACCCTTTAACGGACAAGCCAGCCGGCCTTTTACTTATGGGACACAGGCGCACGCTTGGCGCTGCTCTTTCGTTGATGCACGTGCAGCCACAGTGCACACAATTCACAAACACAGAAAAATATATTTTTTTATTTTGTTTGGAGTGCCCTTTGGGGGTTACAGCACCCTTTAACGGACAAGCCAGCCGGACTTTTACTTATGGGACACAGGCGCACGCTTGGCGCTGCTCCTTCGTTGATGCACGTGCAGCCACAGTGCACACAATTCACAAACACAGAAAAATATATTTTTTTATTTTGTTTGGAGTGCCCTTTGGGGGTTACAGCACCCTTTAGTGGTCAATCCAGCTGGCCCTTTATTTATGGGACACAGGTGCACGCTTGGCACTACTTTGTTGATGCACGTGCGGCTACTGCGCACACAATTCACAAACAGAAAATATTTTTTATTTTGTTTGGAGTGTACTTTGGGGGTTACAGCACCCTTTAACGGACAAGCCAGCCGGCCCTTTACTTATGACACAGGCGCACACTTGGCACTACTTTGTTGATGCACGTGCGGCTACTGCGCACACAATTCACAAACACAGAAAATATTTTTTTATTTTGTTTGGATTGTACTTTGGGGGTTACAGCACCCTTTAGCGGTCAATCCAGCTGGCCCTTTATCTATGGGACACAGGTGCACGCTTGGCACTACTTTGTTGATGCACGTGCGGCTACTGCGCACACAATTCGCAAACACAGAAAATATTTTTTTATTTTGTTTTGAGTGTACTTTGGGGGTTACAGCACCCCTTAATGGACAAGCCAGCAGGCCCTTTACTTATGACACAGGCACACGCTTGGCACTACTTTGTTGATGCACGTGCAGCTACTGCACACACAATTCACTAACACAGAAAATATTTTTTTATTTTGTTTGAAGTGTACTTTGGGGGTTACAGCACCCTTTAGCAGTCAATCCATCCGGCCCTTTATTTATGGGACACAGGCGCACGCTTGGCACTACTTTGTTGATGCAAGTGCGGCTACTGCGCACACAATTCACAAACACAGAAAATATTTTGTTATTTTGTTTGGAGTGTACTTTGGGGTTACAGTACCCTTTAATGGACAAGCCAGCCGGCCCTTTACTTATTTGACACAGGCGCACGCTTGCCACTACTTTGTTGATGCACGTGCGGCTACTGCGCACACAATTCACAAACACAAAAAAATATATATTTTTATTTTGTTTGGAGTGCCCTTTGGGGGTTACAGCACCCTTTAACGGACAAGCCAGCCGGCCTTTTACTTATGGGACACAGGCGCACGCTCCTTTGTTGATGCACGTGCAGCCACAGTGCACACAATTCACAAACACAGAAAATTTTTTTTTTTTTTAGCACTTGGGGGGAGCACCCCTGATGGACAGAGCACCCCCTGGACAACACTACAGCACCCCTTTAGGACTGGGACACTGCACAGGACTTTGGAATGGACACAGCCCCTATGGACAACTGACTGCACAACACAGTCCAGTCAGCCCCTATGGACTTTGAAGTAGTGGACACAGCCCCTATGGACAACAGCAGCACAGCACAGCACAGCAGAGCACAACACTACACTGCACTACACTACACAACAACACTACACTACACAGCCCAGCCAGCCCTAACTCCCACCCTCCCTCTTAACTGTCCATAGCCGAGTGAGAAAATGGCGCCGACGCGGGTACCTTATATAGGATCCAAAACCCCCGAGACCCGGAAGGCGGGATGATGACGTTTAGCCTCGATTTCAGATCCGAGTCAGGCGGGAAAAGTCGAGCCTGACTCGGATCGGCCTCGGATTGGGGGGGCTCGGGGGGGTTCGGATTTCAGAAATATTTTTTTTGTGTTTGTGAATTGTGTGCACTGTAGCCGCACGTGCATCAACAAATTAGTGCCAAGCGTGCGCCTGTGTCTTAAGTAAAGGGCCATCTGGCTTCACCGTTAAAGGGTGCTGTAACCCCCAAAGTGCACTCCAAACAAAATAAAAAATATTTTCTGTGTTTGTGAATTGTGTGCACTGTGGCTGCACGTGCATCAACAAAGGAGCAGCGCCAAGCATTCGCCTGTGTCCCATTAGTAAATGGCTGGCTGGCTTGTCCGTTAAAGGGTGCTGTAACCCCCAAAGTACACTCCAAACAAAATAAAAAAATATTTTCTGTGTTTGTGAATTGTGTGCACTGTGGCTGCACGTGCATCAACAAAGGAGAGTGCCAAGCGTGCGCCTGTGTCCCATTAGTAAAGGGCCAGCTGGCTTGTCCGTTAAAGGGTGCTGTAACCCCCAAAGTACACTCCAAACATAAAAAATATATATTTTCTGTGTTTGTGAATTGTGTGCACTGTAGCCGCACGTGCATCAACAAAATAGTGCCAAGCGTGCGCCTGTGTCATAAGTAAAGGGCCATCTGGCTTGACCGTTAAAGGGTGCTGTAACCCCCAAAGTGCACTCCAAACAAAATAAAAAATATTTTCTGTGTTTGTGAATTGTGTGCACTGTGGCTCCACGTGCATCAACAAAGGAGCAGCGCCAAGCGTGCGCATGTGTCCCATAAGTAAAGGGCCGGCTGGCTTGTCCGTTAAAGGGTGCTGTAACCCCCAAAGGGCACTCCAAACAAAATAAAAAAATATTTTCTGTGTTTGTGAATTGTGTGCACTGTGGCTGTACGTGCATCAACAAAGGAGCAGCGTCAAGCGTGCACCTGTGTCCCATAAGCAAAGGGTCGGCTGGCTTGTCCGTTAAAGGGTGCTGTAACCCCCAAAGAGCACTCCAAACAAAATAAAAAAATATATTTTTTTGTGTTTGTGAATTGTGTGCGCAGTAGCCGCACGTGCATCAACAAAGTAGCGCCAAGCGTGCACCTGTGTCATAGGTAAAGGGCAAGCTGGCTTGACCGTTAAAGGGTGCTGTAACCCCCAAAGTGCACTCCAGACAAAAAAAAACAACGTTTTCTGTGTTTGTGAATTGTGTGCACTGTGGCTGCACGTGCATCAACAAAGGAGCAGCGCCAAGTGTGCGCATGTGTCCCATAAGGAAAGGGCTGGCTGGCTTGTCCGTTAAAGGGGGCTGTAACCCACAAAGTGCACTAGTCTCCAACAAAAATAATAGATTATTTTCTGTGTTTGTGTGCGCCTTAGCCGCACATATATATCAATATAACATAAATGGAGGACCAAACTTTCTCCGACAAAAATAAAATAAGGAAAGATCAAGAACCACTTCCTCCTAGTGCTGTTGCTGCTGCTGGGAGTTGTTCATCATCCCAGAGAGGAAGTAGGAACACCACTACTTTTACTGAACAATTGACCCTCCAACAGTCCTTAGCGAGGCGGATGAACTAAGACAGCAGTCATCCTGAAGCAAAACGTATAACTGAGGCCTTTGACTGCTATGTTGGTGTTAGACGTGCATCCGGTATCCACCATTAGTGCAGTGGGATTTAGACAATTGATGGAGGTAGTGTGTCCCCGGTTCCAAATCCCGTCTAGATTCCACCTGCATCCTCAAAGCAGCAGCGACAAGTGTGCGTCTGTCTGTTAAAGGGTGGTGTAACCCTCAAAGTGTGCTCCACAAACAATAAAAAAAATATATTTTTTTCTTCTGTCTTTGTGAATTGTGTGGGCTGTAGCCGCACCTGCATCCTCAAAGCAGCAGCGACAAGTGTGCATCTGTCTGTTAAAGGGTGGTGTAACCCTCAAAGTGCGCTCCACAAACAATAAAAAAAAAATTTTTTTTCTGTCTTTGTGAAATGTGTGGGTTGTAGCCACACCTGCATCCTCAATGCATCAGTGACAAGTGTGCGTCTGTCTGTTAAAGGGTGGTGTAACCCTCAAAGTGCGCTCCACAAAAAATAAAAAATTCTTCTTTTTTTTCTGTCTTTGAGAATTGTGTGGGCTGTAGCCGCACCTGCATCCTCAAAGCAGCAGTGACAAGCGTGCGTCTGTCTGTTAAAGGATTACATCGGTGACAGCATCCAAGTTGGCATGTCAGACAGTCCGTATAAAAATAAAGAAAACTGCGCTAATGTACAGACGAAATAAATTAATTTCTTAAATAAAAAAGTAAAAAAATAAAAAATACCAAAAAATTAAATAGTTGTCAACAATAATGCATATAAGTAGATGAATGATGGATGGAATTGGTGAACCACTAAAATTAACCACAAAAGTATCTGAGGATTGTAATAATAAATATCAATAATATGGGTAATATAAAATACATATGAAGAATGGCATATATTAGACAATAAAAAGCACGTGATACACAATGAGTGTATCTATATTGAATAGATTCACTGATAAATATAGATGATACAAATATTGCTGTATTGGAAGTTATTGAACAACAGCCATTGTGTAACAAGAGTTCAGTAGCATCAATGAAAAGTGTTTAGCCACTTGATTGTAGATAACTTATTGATAACTTATTGTTGCAACACTGTAACCGCAAGCCTGCAATAAAGGTATCCTTTTTGAGTGTCCACAATAATATGTTGTCTGTGGTATATATTGTGTAGAGAGGTGGTTGGTAAATAGCAAAAGTCAGAGTGTCACCCCGTCGGGCGCATAATATGAGAATAAGCTTTGAACACTGACCAACCTCAAAATCACAGATGGCAGCTGATGTGAACAGCGCGGCTCTCTATCTGGCTGTACGGTGGAGACTGCTAGCCGGAGAGGAAGGCAGCCTCCGTGTCACACGGCTGTAAGGATCAGATGCTAAAGCTCTCTATCCGGCTGCAGGTGAAATAGTAAGTGCTGATGATCAGGCCAGGAGAGGATGCAGGAAATATTGGATGGGTGGATAAGCACGGCCGCGACTTATCAGACCTCTCTATACCGTTGGCCTCTCTGATCTCTCCACATCAAATAAAGGCTGCGGACACTGGCACATGCAGGAGCTGGTTACAGGGCAAAACAATTGTAGTGGATACGGGCAGCTACGCGTTTCATCCCGTCTCGGGACTTTTTCAAGCTTGCATTACTGATCCAAGCTGCGTCCTTGGATGCAGCATAGGATCATCTGTGCTACCATTGTCCGGCTGAGTGACTATGGGGTCACGCAAGCCGGCTGCCACACATGAGTAAAAGAGGCCAAGAAATCTCTGTCAGCCGACTGACAACTTGGCCTCTCCACTCCCCACCCCAATGGCAAAGACACGCCTCCATTTTGAGAAACGAAGGCCGTCGCCACCCCCCTCCCCAGAAACGGCAGCAGACTGTCGATCACTGAGAGTCTGCTGCCGGACAGTGTGTGTGGTCGCAGACCAGTTCTGCACGTGCGCTGATTCCCGAACTGGCACTGCTGAATCAGTGTGACACGTGTATAGTTTTACCTGTATATACTGTATTACAGATCTTTTAGTCATCTTCTGACCAGCTATGAAAATAATATCAAGAATTCACCCCTGATACTGATTTCGACCAAGCCTGATAACAATCCAAATTCTTGAAATGAAGCTATTATCGGATATCATGCTTGTGTTGGAGCTAAGCTGTACTATTATCATTGGTGATAATAACACATTGTGTTTTGCAATATTAAGGATTATTTTATCTTTTCCTATCTCTCACTATAAAGATCGTTTACTTGCTGAATGCTGCATTCATTTATCTTCTGTTTAAAGAGGCGATGCTAGCTTTATACTGCCACAGGATGTGATATATACTGATATGCTGCAGAAAATATTTCTGTTCACGAACTAGTAAAAGAAGACTGTACTGAATTAATGTATTTATTTATCCCACATTTCATAACTGTGGATGCTAAATATTTTCCTACCAAAATAATCTGAATGTTGTCTGTGAAGCTATTGTGAGTCCATATTCATTCAGAGATCCTTTCTGCACATAAGGTAATGCATAATGCATTCACTCATAGCTTGTAAAGAACAAATATATATTTTTTATTTGATCCTGAGATTATGTTCCTACTTCTATAGTCTGAACACATGGTCATTGTTTGTAGAGAAGGTCATTTACAACAAGGAAAATCTTTGCACATTCTATGGCACCTTTCATCTACTTGTGCTTGAGACGATACTGGTCTTTTAAACATGTATAAAAAGTGTCTATGCGATTAGATGGGTGCTGTGAGGGGGGTATCTGGGTCTGCAAATACCTTAGGGATTGCAGCAGAGGCACCAAGAAGGGAAGGGGGTGCCGGCGGGTACCAAGATGGCATGGCCACACTCTCCAGCTTTGGCACACCACGGCAGCTAAAAGTTCCCCATGTGGCATAGCTACTTACCCTTGGCCATGCCCTGTCTCCCAGTATTGGGCCGCTGGAACTTTTGGCAGACCTGGGCAGCAGCAGATTTTAGTGGGGAGATGAGTTGGCTTCCTGGGGACCATGGCTCCAGTTCCATGCAGCCAAGAAACGTGCAAAATATCTAAACCGTAGATACAAGGGTTGTTCAAAAAGTAATGCCTGAATGCTCACAACTAAAATTTTATTATAGATACAGATTTGAAAATTTGCAGTAAAATACTTTGAAGTCTTAGTAACAGAATGAATTTACTCAAAATATTCACCATCTGCCCTCAAACATTTTCTCCACCTCTCAACCCAAGCTGTGAATCCACTTTGGAAAAATTCCAGTGGTTGGTGTTTGACCCAGGAACATATGGCGATTTTAACAACCTCTATGTCTTCAAAATGTTGACCCCGGAGACAGTATTTGAGAGGGCCAAACAGATGAAAGTCAGAAGGGGCCAAATCAGGACTCTATGGTGGATGTGGCATTATTGCCCACCCCATTTTGGCAATGGCCGCAGATGTTGCCATCGAAGTGTGAGGTCTGGCATTTTCGTGGTGTAAGATGACATTTGACAGTGGAATTGTTGACCTTTTTTTACGGATGGCTTCTTTCAGCTTCTTAAGTGTAATAATGTATTGATCACTGTTGATTGATTGGTTTGGTTCCAAGTAATCAATGAGAGTAACACCTCGGCAATCCCAGAAGAATGTGGCCATAACTTTGTTTTTGGATCGTTGTGATTTAAACTTTTTTGGCCTAGGTGAACTTGGGTGTTTCCATTATTGTGATTGGGCCTTTGTTTCTGGGTCATAAAGGAATACCCAGGTCTCTTCTCCTGTAATGACATTTTCCAAAAATGTCTCAGGGTTGGCTTCAAAGTTGTTCAAAAGGTCATTGCACACTTCCACCCTCTGGGCCTTATGATCCCTGGTTAATTGCTTTGGAACCCATTTAGCACACATTTTACGATATCCCAAATCATTGATTAGTGTTTCTACAGTGCCATGGCTACATTCAAGTTCATCACTGATATCGCTGATGGTCTGATGGTCACACGATGGTCTTTCTGAATCATGGCATTGACTTTGTGTTGGTTCTCTGCTGTCACTGCAGATGATGGTCTGCCACCATGAGGTTTGTCGCACATGGATGATTCTCCCGATTGGAAAAACTTCATCCACCTTCTGACATTGCTATAGTCAATTGTACGCTCACCATACACTTAGTTCAGTCTTCTGTGGATTTCCATAGCACTGCAGCCTTTTTTTCCCAGAAATTCAATGATGGCTCTTTGTTCATCTTGGATTCCATGGTATTTCTTGAACTGCCTAAACAAAAATACATATATAGCTAGAAGACATATTAAACTACAAACTGACAAAGTTTCAAGTAAATGTTGCATATTATTATAGAGTTATGCGCATTTAGGCATTACTTTTTGGACAACCCTCGTATTTACTGTTTCCATTTCCATCTCACCACTCCAGTAATCCTTCACCTCTATAGTAATCATCACTGCTATAGGAAGACATTGCCTTCCCTCACCTGTGTACTCACACATTCCACTCCCTTAACCATGTTGTAAGACATTCGACATTCCCCACCTCCCCTGTATAGAAATACAATGCCTCCCTCACACCTGTAGTAACACATTACACTCGCTTACACATGTACTGTAGTAAATTATTCCCCTCCCTAACCTCTGGAAAAACACATTTTCCTCCCTTACCTTGCTCACCCCTGTGGTAACACCTATAGTAACACATTCACCTCCCTCACCCAAGTTGCCTTGCTTCACCCCGTAGTAACACTTTTGACATTCCCCTCCCTCACCTGTATAGTAACATATTTTCCTCTCCCACAGTCAGGCAGGACATTGCACAGGGGAGGAAACATATTAGCCCTTATCACCCCCCTAGGAGACGAATAGTCAGTAAGTCAGTCAGGACATTTGATTATATATATACATTATATATATATATATATATATAAATATATATATATATATATATAAGGGGTGTGCACCGGCCACTTTTCGTGTTTTGGTTTTGGATCTGGATCTTTCTTCGTGTTTTGGATCTGGATTGGTTTTGCCAAAACCACCCTTCCGTGTTTTGGGTTCTGCGTTTTGTGTTTTGGATCTGTATTTTTTTTTAAAAAGCATAAAAACAGCTAAAATCACAGAATTTGTGGGTTTTTATGCTCCTATTCAATTATTAACCTAAATAACCTTCATTTCCACTCATTTCCAGTCTATTCTGAACACCTCACACCTCACAATATTGTTTTAATGGCCAAAAGGTTGCACCGAGGTAGCTGATTTTTTTAGCGGGGGAGGGCTTCCATCATCATGTGAAGCTGAACCACTAGTCATGAACATACTAGTCATACTACTATGACACACACTAGTCATAGGGAAAGATCTTAGCCGTTCCTTGCCACTCCGTGTCATAAATGGCATATTGGCAAGTTTAAGTTTCTCTTCAGATGATTTAAATGTTTTTTTTAAGGTCATTTTCCTGAACTTTGTCATTTGGGATTGTATGTGGCCTCTACTATGACATTGGGCATCGGCCTTGGCAGACGACGTTGATGGCATGTTATCGTCTATGTCATGACTAGTGGCAGCAGCAACAGCACTAGGAGGAAGTGGTTCTTGATCTTTCCCTATGTTATTTTTATCGGAGAAAGTTTGGTCCTCCATTTATGTTATATTGATTTGATATATACGTGCGGCTAAGGCGCACACAAACACAGAAAATATTTTTTTATTTTTGCTGGAGAATAGTGCACTTTGTGGGTTACACCACCCTTTAAGAAATGAGCCAGCTGGCTCTTTACTTATGGGACACAGGCGCACGCTTGGCGCTGCTCCTTTGTTGATACACGTGCAGCCACAGTGCACACAATTCACAAACACAGAAAATATTTTTTTATTTTGTTTGGAGTGTACTTTGGTGGTTACAGCACACTTTAACGGTCAAGCCAGCTGTCCCTTTACTTATGACACAGGCGCACGCTTGGCACTACTTTGTTGATGCTCGTGTGGCTACTGCGCACACAATTCACAAACACAGAAAATATTTTTTTATTTTGTTTGGAGTGTACTTTGGGGGTTACAGCACCCTTTAATGGTCAAGCCAGCCGGCCCTTTACTTATGAAACAGGCGCACGCTTTGCACTACTTTGTTGATGCATGTGCAGCCACAGTGCACACAATTCACAAACACAGAAAATATATATATTTTTGTTTGGAGTGTACTTTGGGGGTTACAGCACCCTTTAACGGACAAGCCAGCCAGCCCTTTACTAATGGGACACAGGCGCACGCTTGGCGCTGCTCCTTTGTTGATGCACGTGCAGCCACAGTGCCCACAATTCACAAACACAGAAAATATATATTTTTTTTGTTTTCAGTGTACTTTGGGGGTTACAGCACCCTTTAACGGACAAGCCAGCCGGCCCTTTAATAATGGGACACAGGCGCACGCTTGTTGATGCACGTGCAGCCACAGTGCACTAACTCCCACCCTCCCTCTTCACTGTCCACAGCCGAGTGAGAAAATGGCGCTGATGTGGGGTCCTTATATTGGATCCAAAACCCGCGAGACCCGGAAGGCGGGATAATGATGTTTTGCCTCGATTTCAGATCCGAGTCAGGCGGGAAAAGTCGAGCCTGACTCGGATCGGCCTCGGATCGGGGGGGCTCGGGGGGGTTCGGATTTCAGAAATCCGAACCCGCTCACCCCTAATATATATATATATATAGTGGTAGACAAAGTCCCGGCACTCGTCAGAATAAAAAGTATGTAAGTGCGCAGGTGCCTTCTATGGGCCAAGTAGCCCAATATATGTGTCACAAATGGCGGCACTCTACGTCTTGATCTGATGTAAACAGAGTTTAATCCGACTACCGTTTCGGGCACATGCCCATCATCAGGGATAGAAGCCAACAATACAAACTTCACATTCATATATATCATGAGTAATTTACCTTAATTAGTCGATTGTCCACAGCCGGTCCACAACGCTGCAAACTCCAAGGGACACGCGCCCTCACAGCGGCGTCGCCGCCTCTGGGATATCACAAAGCCGCGTCTAGTGGTCGGGCTGACACACCAAGCGTTGTCAAGACAACGCAATACAAACTAAAAACAAATACAAAAACACATGGCAATATTATAAACGTGCATCAATACATACAGATAAAGAATCTATGAAAGGGTATAACATTACATATAGTTACATCCAATCAATATTTGATTCCTCTATGATCCCTAGGCACAGCATCTCCTCTACTTCCTGTTTAACCGCTGCCCGCTTTGCCTCAGGTATACGGTATGGCCTCTGTTTTATTACCACCACGGGAGGAGTAACTATATCATGCTAGATAATTTGGGTTTTTCCCGGTATGACAGAGAACACATCTTGGTGCTGTGCTACTAAACTCACCGCCTCCTGTTTCTGACAGGGATTAAGGGTAACTTCAATGGTACCTGACATTCCAGGGTTTTCTTGGCAACCAAAGAGGGCAGACCAATGCTCTTTTTCCAGGGTTTTAACAGGTTTACATGGTAGATTTGCACTTCTTTCCTTCTACCATCCTGTCGAACCTTATAATTAACATTTCCCACTGCCTCTATAACTTCATAAGGGCCTCGCCACTGGGCATACATTTTGCTTTCAGTGGTGGGTACCAGAACCAGTACCTTGTCTCCTGGTTTAAAAGACCATTTAAACGCGGTCACGTCATATCGACGTTTTTGCCGCTGTTGTACCCTATCCATGTGCTCGTTTACGAGTGGCGCAATTTGCCTTAAATGGCCATACAATTGGGTCACAAACTGAACGATGTTAGGCTCGTGGCATGACTGTTGTTCCCACCCTTCTTTCAACAGATCTAAGGCCCTGATTCAGAGCCGACGCTCTGACCAGAGCGCTCGCTCTGAATCAGGGCCCACCTCCATAAATATGGAGCGTCCTCCTGGACGCTCGTATAGCTGTCGGTCACCACCCACAGCATATACAAGCGTGCAGGATGATGGTCGAGATGGTCTTGACCATCGCGACCATTGCCACTGCGAGCAGAAGCCTGCGGTTGAGTTTTTCAACCGCAAGGCCAGGAGTGATTTTGGCTCTATCAGAGCCAAAATCACTCCCACTGACATCACTAGTGATGTCAGTGGGGCCGGCTTCTGACGGTAGGCGTTCCCTTGGGAACGCCTCCGTCTGGCAGGCACGCCCCCGGCACGGCCACCAAAGGGGGCGTGCTGTCAATCAACATCGACAGCACGCCCCCTTTGATCAGACACTACGAGCGAAGGAAAGTCCTTCGCTCGTCGCATCTCGCGAATGCGCATGACGGAGCTCCCTCCGTCGTGCGCATGCGCAGTGCAGACCATCGACCCACTTGCGAGCGGACAGCCGCTCGCGAGTGGGTCTGAATCTATGGAGTTCCACTAGTGATGTCACTAGTCATCGCCACTAGTGATGTCAGTGGGAGTGATTTTGGCTCTGATAGAGCCAAAATCACTCCTGGCCTTGCGGTTGAGAAACTCAACTGCAGGCTTCTGCTCGCAGTGGCAATGGTCGCGATGTTCAAGACCATCTCGACCATCATCCTGCACACTTGTATATGCTGTGGGTGGTGACCCACAGCTATACGAGCGTCCAGGAGGACGCTCCATATTTATGGAGGTGGGCCCTGATTCAGAGCGAGCGCTCTGGTCAGAGCGCCCGGCTCTGAATCAGGGCCTAAATCCCATAGAGGATTGGGGTACCTCTCGCACTGCAAACATTAAATAGGGTAGGAGTACAGTAAGTCCCAATGTCGCTTTTCCACAGACACCGCCCTTTATATCATTTGTGTAAGGGTCTGGTTAAAGCGTTCAACAAGCCCATCTGTTTGCGGGTGGTAAACTAAGGTAGTAATCCTATCCACCTTTAACAGTCGGCACATATCTTTCATTAGTTTAGAGACAAAAGGGGTACCTTGGTCCATTAACACCTCCTTTGGTATTCCCAAGCAGGTCTATAGCATCAACAATTCCTGGGCAATACCGCTAGATTTCATGTTACATAGCAGGATGGCCTCCAGGTACCTTGTGGAATAATCTACCACCACTAATATGTATTGATGCCCATGAGCAGATTTTTCCACCGGCCCTATCAGATCCATACCAATTCTCTCAAAAAGTACAGAAATTACAGGGAGGGGAACCAAGGGTGCCCGAAACCCCTGGCCGGGGTGCTGTCTTCTGACACACTGGACATTCCTGACAATACTTTTTTACTGCTGCATGAATGCCGGGCCAGAAGAATCTTAACTGAATAAGTTAGAGAGTTTTCTCCTCGCCCAAATGCCCACTTCACAGGTGTGTATGAGCCGCCCTTAACACCAACTGCTCGTGTTTCCCGGGGAACCAACAATTGGTCTACTCTCTCACCCTGCAAATAGGTTACACGATATAACAAATAATTTTTCAATGCAAAGTATGATACACCTTCTGCTGGTAAAGCCGTGATTACTCTACCAATTATTTTTGCAACATTTTCAAATGCATTTATCAAGTTCCCATCATTCTGTTGATCCTGGCCAAAGTCCTGCAAGGACAATTCCCTGCCAATGGGATCCCACTGTGTCTCGGTCTCACTCCCCTCCGGTTGCTCACTGGCCAAGGAGGGTTTTACAGCCACCAAACTTTGGGAAACAGCAGAGCTTTGCTCATGGGACACCTCTGATGTGGACCTTCCGCTGTCATCATGCTACGTAGGTCAGTGGGTAGGGTGGCCTGGCGGCTACTGCGGCCATAACCTTCAGGGATTGCCCTTTGATCACTGTTGGGAAGTGCTCTTGGGGCATTCTTCTACATTCCCATGTACACATATAATCTTTGCAAGGGGTAGCACCTGATCAGCCCCAGGTGGAACCAGGTTGGCAGAGATTATGATTAATTCACTGCCAGTATCCACTAAGGCCCAGATCTCCCGGCCTTCTACTCGCACCATCAAACGAAACAGGGTGGTTTGCACCGTGAAGTGCTTCCAGCTGCCATGCCTGCCACTGGTTGAGTTGTTTTTCCAGCACTGCAGTCCATCGGCTCGCCCTGCTTTGGGCAGTGCCGACGCAAATGACCGGGCTCGCCGCAGTCAAAACAACCTACTGGAGGTGGGTTGTTGGCTTTAACAACTGTGACCTGGGTTCTAGGCTTGGAAACTGGCTGGAATCCCTGTTTTGGCTTTGCTTAACTTCCCGAGAGTCAGGTACTGTTCAATCACCACCGCTAACTCCTCAAACATTTGAGGATCAGCCTGTAGAGCCCATTGTTACACCACACAATGCCGGAGGTCAGGATATGAACAGTGTAGTTGTTCATAAACATATGGGGATCAATGAGAAAACGTCTTGTGGGCAAGCCTTGTCCTGTATCACACCACTATGTAGCAATGTCCAGTGATATTTTCAGTCAGTATGTAAACAGAGATATCGCGGCGTCTCACTATTCTCAGTGCTGGGTACCTGTGACTGGTGAAAAAACCAGTATGATGTTCGTGCATTGCCCGGGATGGTCTTCTTGAGGTCTGGGGATGGCTGGCTGGAGCAGACAACAGGGATCACTCTGTGCTGTGGCGCTCTGGGTAGCGCGATCACAGGCAGTGCACCTGCAACCAGGGGCAAGTCTGTGAGAACCGGGGGCCGTGGACACTGCTCCACTGCAGAGGATACTTACCCGGGAGCTCAGCTTCCGATCCCTGCAGTCCTCTCGTCGGCTGTGTAGGCACGCTTGCTGGAGGCTTCTGTATCCGGTAGTTGTTCCGATCATGTGTGTCACTTGCAAAACAGTCAGCGAGTGGTGGATACAGGGTGGATGAGGCACTCTGTGATAGTGTAGGATTTGTGGTGTTTCACCAACGCATTTTGACCTGTGCGGTCTTCTTCTGGGAGCATGAGATATCCCTTTGTGTTGCTTGGGACGTTTAAATACAGCCTAGATATTATCACTGCCGGCCTGTGCTGCTGGGGGCTTGGATCATGCATGAGGATGGCTCTCCTCTGACTAAATTTCAATTCTAGTCAGTCTTCCATTGCTGCATACGGCACCTCTGGCTGTCCCCTTCGCAATACAGCACCCATTCTTTTAGAATCGATGCTGCGACTTTTGCGGCCTCTTCGGGTCTTTCTTCACAGGAGATCCAGGCTCTCAAAAGATGGAAGTCCAATGCCTACAGAAGATATATTCATGTGGAATCATAAACTGTTATGCTTTATTCATTTGACTTGAGTGATTTGGCCAATTCGCCACCTTTCCGGTGGGGGTCTCGAGGGATTTTTCCCTGTTTTTTTTGCTCTGCTTTGGACATTGATTGGTTACAGTAGTTTAAAATAAAAAATAAATAAATGAACAAAACACATGAAAGAAAGTATTACAAAAAGGTACCTCGGGTCAAGTCTTCCTCCCCCCCTCCCAACCTCGTCCTCCTCCTCCCTTACGTTTTGTCATGTTGCATATTTACTCACCTATTATTATTTCTGTATATTGCAGGTTTCCAGGATGCTAGGCACATTTGGTTTATTGGCCACTCTTTTATTTTTTGGGCTGAGTAGTCACGCTTCACCATGGATGCCTCTGTTTTCCCGCGTTGGGATTGTGTTAGGTGGTTGGGACAAAGGGGTATGTTGTGGGAAGCTTTGTTGCGCAGCTTGCACAGGTCAGTAGCTAGGTTCGAGCCCCCCTTAGTGTAAATTAACCATCTCGGGGGCAATGATTTGGGTCAGCAAACTTCTTTAGAGATGCGCCATGGGATAGTTCGCGACTTGAGGGAGATTGTGCAGCTATGGCCTAAATGCGTGGTAGTATGGTCCTCTATCATTGCCAGGCTCTCCTGGCACTGTAGTTATAGCAGTGTGGTGTTAGACAGATCCAGGAGGAAGGTGAACAAATGGGTGGCCAGGCATGTACGAGATTTAGGTGGGCTAGTGGTGCATCATTCTTTAATTTGGATCCAGGATGCCCATCTTTTTCGTAGAGATGGGGTTCATCTCACTGAGGAGGGTCATTTTTTGTCTTTGGAAGGCATGGTTTCGGTGTTAGGAGGTTTAGTTAGTATGGTGGCGGGCTGGTTCTTTACTGAGAACCGCTGTGGCGGGAAAGACCCGCAATATTGAAGCATCCATCTTGCAGCAGTATGAGCGGTGCGCACCCTTTCAATGCACTGTTTAGGCTGATTTCACCTCATTGGGGTCAGCGCGCACCTCTCGACCAAGCAGGCTGAATGGTGCATTGGCATGGGTGTCGGAGGCCGCATCACTTGCTCTGAAAGGGATAGTTGGCCCTTGCAAGTTTTAAGATCACACTTGCCCTTGTCTGGTATAGTTGGCCCTCGTGAGTTGTGATAGCCTTTTGCCTAAGACGAGTTGACGCTGGTTGTTTGCCATTCTTTCTACTGCCACCATACCTACCATTGTAACAAAATAAAGCTGACCACTTATCTTTTCAATGGCATAACTTGGTCATGTGTGTTTATTTTAGTTAAGTATAGTTTAAGTTTATGGGTCACATCTATCATCTGACGATAGAAAGTTTAAAAAAAGGATAAGATGAATGCTTTAACCATGAGCCCAGCACTCCTTAGGGAAGAACGGGGTGAGTAGCCACTGCACCCAGGCCTGCATTTCCTCTCTGCAACCTTGTAGATGTGGTAATTCACTGTATATTACACAACTTAAAATGGCTACTGCACAAGTGCAAAACGCTGGGAAAATGGCCGCCACAGATAGTGCTAACGTGGGACTCCAGAGAGGTAAGTATTAAAAATATAGGTGCATGGTGTACGGTGTGGGCCTCCCTGGACCCAGGGGCCCGTGTGCCCCGCACACTCTGCACCCATTATAGATACGCCCCTGCGTCCTGATGACTGATGGCTAACAATCCCGGGGGGCATGTCCTAAGCCCAGCAATGCCACTAAGCACTACATTCTTGAGCTCACACATCTGCATTACATTAGAAAAACAATAGAATAAAATTATTCAAGAGACTTACCCCAGAAGACTGCTGGTAAAGGTTATCGCTAGTGATATAGGGGCCTATTCATCAACACTAAAATAACGTTTTTAAGGCCATTTTCCTTAATTAACGTTATTTTAGTATTCATGAACACACTTAGCACAGCGGATATCACTGATATCTCCTTGTTAAGTCCCCCTGCGTTAATTTCCACATTCCCCATACATTATTATGGGGAAATGGAAATTATGGTATTCATCAAATTCCAAAAATAATGTATTTTCAGAATTTGATTGAGTTACTATTCGCCACTGTGAGGTGGCGAATAGCAGGTAACACTTACCTGTGTCAGTGTAGACAGGTCCCCTGGCGTCTCCCTCCAGCGCTCTGGTCCGTCCTCTGGCTCCGGAGGCTGGTCTGACAAGTGTTCTCCCAGCAGAACACAATAAAGTTTAGAAAAAAAACAAACTATTTTTTTTCTAAACTACTGTGGTCAGCTGGGAGAACACTTGTCAGACCAGCCACCGGAGCCAGAGGCGCTGCAGCGGGCAGGTAAGTGTGGGGACGGGGAGGAGGTGAGCGGGGGGGGAGGGGGGGCTGGGGCACTGAATTACCTCAGGTGTAGGTAGTGCTGCGCATGCGTTGGTTTTACGAATGTAACAGCGCATGGAAGCACTGATTCCAGTGCGGTAATTTAGTGTAGATAGGGATAACTATCTATTTCCTGAAAAGCTGTCATCGCAAAAATACATAGTTATGGAGAATAGAAATGATGAATTCCTCCGGTAATTAGGTAGAGAAAGTTTAGGTATGATGAATAGGGCCCATAGTACCTGGCAATAGCTGACGGCCTATAAACCTCAAGGCTGGGAAAGGTTGTGTGGTCTCATTCAGACATGCTCGCAAACGCTTGAGCGCTCGCAAGCGGGTCGATGTTGGGCTCTGCTCTGGGGCTCACTACAAAAGGGGCGGCTGTCGATGTTGATCGACAGCTCGCCCCGTTTTGTAGGCATGGCGGGGGGTGGCTTCACAAACGGAGGCGTTCCCAAGTGAATGCCTGCCATTTGTGGGCGGCTCCACTGACATCACCAGTAATGTCAGTGGGAGAGCTTCCGGCTCTATTAGAGCTGGAAGCTCTCTGGGACTTGCAGAAGACGAGGCCCTACCACAACGGTCTCGTCGCAAGCCCTGATGGTCCCTATGGTCTTGACCATCATCCTGGCCGCTCCAGGAGGCCGGATCATATTTTGGATGCGGCCGCCCTCATTCAGAGCGAGCGCTCGCATTTTGAGGTCCCCAGATTGATCAGTGTTTGGCTGTGTGGAGGTGCAGATTAATTGTGTCTTCAGGTTTATAGTTCTTGGTTGGCTTGTGATCTGTCTCTTTGTTTCCTGAATTTACCTCCCTCCCTCTCTCCCCTTTTTGGTATGTAATTTTGCCGGCTTTGTGAGTGGTTGGCGGGAAAAACAATGGCAGCCCAGTAGCCATCTTGCTGCACTGGATAGGCTGATTTGACCCTACTGCGGTCAGCAGCTCCACCTGTTGCGTGTTATTGGTATTGGAGTCAGAGACCTCTCACTTCTCTGCCAGCCCATGCAAATGCTGTTTGAAGTTAACTTGCGTTAAGTCAAGTGTCTCCACTGATCAAATGGCCGTTCTTTCTTTCGCCACCATAACATTTTATTTAAATAATACTGCTCACTAATTTTACGCCACTCATGCCTGGTGTCATTAATTCTATTTCTATATTGCATTTATATAATGTTTAGATCTGATAGTTATTCATTATGCATTTGGAGCAGAAAATGTCATCAGCAGCTCGGGCGTTTAATGTTTGATAAATATGGAAAAGCACCAAATCCTGTTAAAACTCCTATTTTTGCTGGATTAAGGGGTTTTCTCCCTATGGTGAAATAGAACCCATAAGTATGTAAACAGAATATTTGAAAGTTAATGGTCAGTATGCAGACCGCACAGTATGTTACGCCTGCACATGGCCTGTGTAGATAGCATACACAATGTATGACATTAGCCTGCAGACAGTATACAGAACAGTAAAGTAAACAGGAAGATTTTACAGATCGCTGAGTGTTGGTTTCTTTGTATTAGACAACACTGGCTCTTTTATCCTCCAAGGTTTGTGTCTGTGCGTTGAGCTAACGAGCCATTACTCTCCTGTCTTACAGATCAACAATCTGCTCTTTACATTATGCTACACATCCAGACTCATTTCCGCACCATCACAGCTGCCGTCTGGAAATTAGAGAACTCACCGAGAATTAAACAGCGCAATTACCTTTCTCTCTAACGTCGGCTTGGAAGTACATCTGAACAATTCCAAGGCCTGGCGGAGGAGAGCAAGATAACACAACAATACTCAGATCACAGCAACAGTATACCCAGCCAAGCTGTAGCTGTGTGATGAATATAATCAAAGATCACAGTAACAATTGTACAAATGTACCCATGGCTTACGTATGGCCGTCTCCAATATGTTTAGTTGGAGATTATACTTTAGATATTTAGGACTATTCCAACATGAACAAAAGCTACGCATTTAGAATAGTCACAATTGTTCATCTAAGGCGGTCGGTGCTCGTAGTGTGCAGGTATGAAACGGTGGGACGTACAAGCTGAAGAAGCAGCAAAATGGTGGGATGAAGGCAGAAAATGGAGCAAGTGGAGAAGAGCCCCATTAAAAAAAGAAGATGCGCTACTGGCTGGAAGAGGCCAGGAGAAGGAAGAAGATGATGAAGAACACCTGGGTCAGCACAGAGCTATTTGCAAAAGAGCTTATGCTTTACCTTTTTATGCTAAGGTGAAGCTACAGAGTTGAATTGAGGACATATGTGTCCTTACTGTATGGAGCTGGTAAGGCCGTAGGCACCTTTCTTTACATTGAGGGGCACCACTAGCCACCGGCGAGACCTCAGAGACCTGCTCCTGGCCAACAGTATCCCCTAATAATCCCCATGTAAAGTCTGGGCATTAGGCCTGTGACCCTATTGAGAGGACAGGCACTAGGCCTGTACACTGTACCCCAGTTCTTTCCCATCCGCACAGTGTGGACATGAGGCCCAGGTGGGGACATTGGTCCAAGCGCTAGGTCCGGCACAAGTCTTTCCTCATTAAGTACACTGCCCCACCAACATAAAGTAGACCTTAGGGCTATTATTTATTTTATTATTTATTACCAGTTATTTATATAGCACACACATATTCCGTAGTGCTTTGCAGAGGATATTTGTCCATTCACATCAGTCCCTGCCCCAGTGGAGCTTACAATCTATATTCACTATCACATGTACACACACTAGGGGCAATTTTTGTTGGGAGCCAATTAACCTACCAGTATATTTTTGGAGTATGGAAGGAAACCGGAGCACCCGAAGGAAACCCACGCAAGCACAGGGAGAATATACAAACTCCACGCAGTTAGGGCTCTAGTGAGAATCGAACCCATGACCTCAGTGCTGTGAGGCAGTAGTGCTAAACATCACACCATCTGTGCTGCCTATTGCGACCTCTCCACTTGCCACCATTGCCACCTTGTGTTTGTATAGTGGACAGTAAGCCTAAAGTGCCCATAAAGGGCTCTATTTATTAACATTATTTTTACTAAAATAAAGTGAAAAAGGGTGTTTTCACACCCTTTTCACATTATTTTAGTTTCACCTGTAGTTATTACAGGGCAATTGGAGTAGAATTAGTAAAATTCTACTCCAACCCCCAGTATCACTTATTTTTAGTAAAGCAGATCGCATTTCCCATAATTGTAATGGGAAATGTGATCTGTGTGCAAGTTACTAAAAATAAATTGTAAAAAAATACCGGGGGAAGCCCTGTGATAATAACGCCACCTGGAGGTGGCGTTATCCAGGGTCTCCCCCGGTTACCGGGCTCCCACTCTGCTCTAACGGGGAGAGCAGAGGCGGGAGCCGGTACCAGTAATCAGCTATGTGGTCTAAGTAGACCGCAAGCTGATTACTGTAAAAAAAAATAAAAAAAAATAAACATTTTTTTTTTCCTTACCTGAATCCAGGGACCGGTGATCGGGCCTCCGGTGATGGCTCCTCTCCGGTCAGCTGGTCTCCCACAGTGCACTGGGGCCCGGTCATCAGGTGATCGGGCCCCAGTGCAGTATGGGAGATCACCTGATCGGGAAGCCCGGAGAAGATCACCGGAGGCCAGGAGGTGCAGGTAAGTGTAATGAAGGGGGGGGGGGGGTCGTGGGGGGGGGGGAGGGGGGGTCGCGGGGTCCGCGATCGCGGGGGCGGGGCTTAGCGCCGGGGGGCGGGGCTTAGCGTCGGTGGGGGGGGTAGTAGCGACGGTGGGTCGGCGCATGCGCGGGCTCTTAGTCGCGGTATTTTTTCCGAAAATACCGCGACTAGAGTGCGGATGGGATCCGCAGGGACAGAGCTTTATCGCAAGCTCTGTCCCTGCAAGGGATTTATAGTAAATCCCTGTGATATTGACGGAATTCGCAATGCGAATTCACTCGGTAATATCACACTACAATCCGCATTCAATATGCGGATTGTAGTAAATAGAGCCCAAAGTCACTTAAGTCTTGGACAGAATAGTAGAATTTGGCCAGCAGTTATGGATTAGACACTAAGCACAGGACACTGGGCCTGATTCAGAACCGCTCGCGAGCGCCGGCTCCGTCGTGCGCATGCGCGAGACCTGAATAACGATGGCCAAGCCATCGCTATGGGTCTCGCACCAAAGGGGGCGTACTGTCGATGGTGATTGACAGCACGCCCCATTTGGTGGGCGTGCTGGGGGCGTGGCTGCCCAGACGGAGGCGTTCCCATGGGAACGCCTACCGTCTGGGGCCGGCCCCACTGACATCACTAGTGATGTCAGTGAAAGTGCTTTTGGCTCTGAAAGAGCCAAAAGCACTCCAGGGCTTGCGGCAGATGAGACCCTACCGCAAGGGTCTCGTCGCAAGCCCGATGGTCGCGATGGTCTTGACCATCGCAACCATCATTTTGGCCGCTCACTATAGCTGTGGGTGGTCACCCACAGCTATGCGAGCAGCCAGGAGGCCGCTCGAAAATCAGGAAGGACGGCCCTGATTCAGAGCGAGCGCTCTGTCAGAGCATCCAGCTCTGAATCAGGGCCATTCTCCCACCAGGGAGTAGGACTGTTGGCCAATAGCGAGCCAATCAGCTGGTTATTGCTAGACAACCAGGGACATCATGTCGACGTTTCATCAGTGATGAAATGGTGAATGGCGACCTAGTCAATGGCAACATTGCGAGCATGTCAACATTATCATGTCGACATTATGAATGTCGACAAAATATAGCACACATGCAAAAAAAAGGAAAATGCAGATGCAAACTCTAAGTACGAACAATTCTGATCAAAATATTTATAATAAACTCCAAAAATTAACATGTTGTTTTTTTAAAAGAGGTTCTTAGTACATGTTTGGCCAAAGATGTTTGCCCACCTATCACATCACAGTGAACCTCATAAGGTGGGTCCCTAACATCCCTAATATTGACATCAGAATACTTAGTGCTTTGAGCGTGCACCTACATTTTTCTTTTTTTCTGCATTAGTACTACAGGTCTCACCATGGTAGCACTTCTTATTTATGTTTAAGATTAGATGCAGCCCAGCTCCCTCTTTTTCCTCTATGTATGTGTATTTAAGGTACAATTGAAGATGAGTCCTCTTCTGTTGGTCTAGCAGTCCTCCTACCTGCCCCAGGTGATTTTAATTGGAATAGGTCCTTTACATTGCAGTACACACATTTAAAATGGGATCTTTGGCCAGGTCCCAGTCCCGCAGCCAGCACCTCCCCTCCCCCCCTCCGCCATGCGCTAGGTGCCCTGTTTTAAAATGTATTATCTGCCCCTGCCCAGACCCTCTCTGGCAGCCGCAGCAATGTGTTAACCTCAGACCATCTCCAGCAGCTGCGGCAAGTGCTGGAGTGTTAACCCACGGTTCACTGCACCAGGGGGATGGGGTGCAAGGAACTGCTGAGTGCTCCCAGCTGGGGACCAGGAGCCTAGCTCCCGGTGCCCCAGCTCCACAGGGCTGGATCCCTACATGCTGCGGGAAAGGTTGACCCCACTCCCCGGACCCCCAGCGCTGAGGGAGGCAGGACGCCGCTGTAGCTGGGACTAGTGTCCCGCCGCTGCACCGGGTGGACTGTGCGCTGTCCGCTGGGAACTGGGAGTTTAGCTCCCGGAACCCAGCACTCCAAGGTGGGCTGCACTCTGGGGGCAGGGAGAGTGAGCTCCCTGTACCCCCAGAACTGAGAGGGGAGCAGCAGTTGAGCGCTGCAGTGTGTACGTACAGCTGCTGCAGCCATGGCATGGCCCCAGGCTGCAGAGCTGAGTGCCCTATGCTGGCTTCCAGTATGTATTTTATCTGTAAAGGGCACTTCCCTTTGTTTCCCTGGAAGTATCCAGGGCTCCGTGTGGGCTGCTGGGTTGATCCACCCCAGCCCCTTCCAGGTACGGTTTGGAGGAAAGATTTTTTCATTCCAGACATGACGGAGCATGGGCATCACTGAGCCCTGCGGGTGAGCTCAGGCACAGGGGAGTGACCACTCCCCACTGTCCATAGGGGACAATGTTAAAGGTGAGCATGCCTTGGGCATGCAAGGCACATGCACTTAATTTGATTGGGTAAAAACCACAAGGCCATTTATACCACATTATGCCACACTAAGTAATACCCCTTATAGCACATTGTGTCACACAGTGACACATTACATCCCACCCTGTAAAATCTATCTCACCAACCCTCCTCTCTGCTCCTGTCAGTCTGTCACCTCAGTTCAAGACAGGTTGCAAAGTTTCTATGTTTGTGTACAACTAAATTATTTGGAACATAGGTTATTATAACCTGTAAACTCTGCGTGTATCAGGTTAGTGTCCTGTAGTAGAGCCCCTTATGCAGTTTCCCCTGTAGTAGTGCCCTTTATGCAGTGCTTCCTGTAGTAGTGCTCCTTATGTAGTGCCCCCTGTAGTAGTGCCCATTATGAAGTGCCCCCTGTAGTAGTGCCCCTTATGCAGTGTTTTCTGTAGTAGTGCCCCTTATGCAGTGCCCCCTGTAGTAGAACCCATTATGCAGTGCCCCCTGTAGTTGTGCCCATTATGCAGTGCCCCCTGCAGTAGTGGCCCTTATGCAGTTTCCCCTGTAGTAGTGCCCTTTATGCAGTGCTTCCTGTAGTAGTGCTCCTTATGTAGTGCCCCCTGTAGTAGTGCCCATTATGAAGTGCCCCCTGTAGTAGTGCCCCTTATGCAGTGTTTTCTGTAGTAGTGCCCCTTATGCAGTGCCCCCTGTAGTAGAACCGATTATGCAGTGCCCCCTGTAGTTGTGCCCATTATGCAGTGCACCCTGTAGTAGTACCCCTGTAGTTGTGCCCCTTATGCATTATGCAGTGCCCCTAGTACTAGTGCCCCCTCCCAGTGCAGAACAGCACCCAGTGGGCTCCCCACACCCCACGCTGTGCACCGCTGGCTCCATGCCATTAGGGTTCCCGCTGTCGCTGCCACTGTCTGGTTCTAAATGGATCCAGCTGGCGTGCAGGCTCCTCACATCGCGCGTACTGCATGACTGGGAACGCTGGCCTCTGTAGCGATCAGAGGCTTATTTTGACTCTGATCGCTTCCAAGCACCCTCTTCTTTGGTGGCGATTGGTTCTTCGTACCTGAGAAATCTCCCCCCAACAGGACTAAGGGTCAGGTCTGTGAGCCGGCCACAGCGTGTGGGTTTTTTAAAGACTCTAGGAATCCAGAATGCGTCATCAACATTTGGGCACCGGCTACTACACCAGTGGCTATCAGCGCAGGAAGATTAGTGTCTAGGAGTGGGCATTCTCTCAACAAGGACTCAGGGTAAGTCTCAGCCCTGGACACCATCACTGTAGACACTGATCTGACTTTTGTTTGGCAACACACCCTGTTATCACTCACACCTTAGCAGGGGTATGGTATGCAATCTCGGCATACGGAGAGGGACTGGATCCCCAGATTCCTCAACCACCCCATTGCATCAGGTTTAGGAGGGTGGTTGGTACACATACCATAAGGGTAACGTAGGTACACAGTACCATACGGTAAGTAGCCCCCTAAAGGGGCTCACATTACATCCCTGCCACCCACGTCCAGACCTAGAGGTGCCCCCCAGACGCACCTGGACTCACCTGCCACCCTAGGGGTCTGCAATAAATCTCTCAGCTGTCTACTGTGGCATAAGGGACCCGTAGGCAACCTATGGATAGAAGCTCCCTAAAAAAGCCAACTAACCTCTTGGGCCACACATCCAGCCACAGTCCTATAAGACACTCCATTCACCCTCTGTTTTGGAGCATTGTGTCTCCTCCATTTCCTAATTAATAAATATTTAGATTTTTTTACATTTGCAAGACAGTTCACCTTTAAATTCTAGGTATACATATACATCTGAATAGTAAGGTTTGGGGGATTTACTTTGCTTCACACAACATAGGTGAGTGCTCTGTGTTCTTTTTCTTTTGAACCAGAGTGCACCAGCACCTGTATAGGGGAACCTATCCTGAGGGCCGCGACCTGTGTGTCGGATGCAGCCAAGTCCATACCTTCTTGCAAGGATCCCTGGTTAACACTGCTGGAACATTAGACTCCGTGCCTCAGAAATAGGTCACGCCAATCCCCATATACTGGTTGCTTCCATTATCCAACTGAGAGTTGTGACAGAATACTCTGGCACTCAACATGGATGCGGCTCGTAATCTTTCACCATGTGATTTGCAAACACTGATTCAAAGAGTCGGTGTTACTCAAGTCACTTCCAATACAACCAGCTCCACCTCCTATGGTGACTGTACAGACTGCAGGTGCTTCTGCGTCATTACGGATTCCGAATCCATCATATTTTGATGGGGATCCTAAAGACTGTTGAGGATTCCTGAACCAATGCTCAATTTAGTTTGAGGTCCAGACAACAAATTTCCCTTCCACTAGGATGAAAGTGGCCTATGTGATCTTGCTATTGTCTGGTTAGGCTTTGGCTTCTCCATTATGGGAAAGGAATGATCCCCTAGTCAACAACAGCGCTGAGTACCTGATGGCTTTCCAGAGGGTCTTTGATGAGCCTGGGCGAGTATCCTCCACAGGGTCAGCTATCCTGCAGTTGAAACAAGGCAACCAATCAGCAAGACAGTATGCTGTGCAGTTTTGCACCCTTGGTTCAGAGTTAGAGTGGAATAATGAAGTTTTGGGAATTGCCAGCTTCCTTGGGTGACTTGATCTCCTTGTGTATCCAGGTAGATCTTCACAATAGAGAGAGAGCACGAGAAAAGGCACAGTCTAGCCGCTTCACCTTCAAGCTCGCTCCACGGTTCTTGGCAACAGTTGAGCTTCCAGAAAAGCCCATGTAGACTGGAAAGTCTCACCTTCCTGCCGCAGAGAGGTAGAGAAGGTTCAAGAACAAACTCTGTCTGTACTATGGTGAACCAGGTCATCTTCTCTCTGGTTGTTCATAATGTCCGGGAAATGGGAAGGCCTAACTGATCGAGGGATGCTCAGATTAGGTGTATTTCAACACAACCCAAAAGACAATATTGCTTCTCAGTTTTCCATTGACATAACCCTGGTCCTGAGAAATTGCTCCGAAGTTGTTAAGGCCTTTTTAGACATTTCTGCTAAGAAGGTTCAAGAATTTGGAATTTCAAGTGTGTTGCTACAAACACCCCTTTGTGTCATTGGCGTGGATAGGAATAAACTTCCCACAGCTACCATCCACTCTCGGACAACAGAGATTACCATGCAAGTAGGCGTTCTCCATCGGGAATTGATAGCGTTTTATATACTCCCATCAGCCGAAAGTCCGGTCATCCTGGGTCTTCCTTGGCTATGCAAGCATTCTCCCATTTTATACTGGAAAGGATCTCAAATCCTGTCATGGGGATCTCAATGCCATAGGGCATGTTTGTCGTCTGTCAAACCTCCACACTGTGTCATCCTGAGTTCAGTCATTTCTCCAGAAGATCCTCTACCAGCTCCATAAAGGTCCTTCAGGGATGTATTCAGTAAAAAGGCTGCTGAAACGCTTTCCGCTCACAGGGAGTGGAACTGTGCCATAGACTTGTTACCAGGGAAAATGCCTCCTCATGGAAGAGTCTTTCCTTTTTTGCTTCCTGGATGCCAAGCAGTGTCAGAATGCATTAAAGAGAATTTGTAACGTGGGTTCATCAGGGAGTCCAAATCACCCGCTGGGGCTGGTCAGTTTTTTGTCAAAAAGAAGGACGAGGGGTTGAGACCATGCATTGATTACCAGGGTCTGAACGCCATTATCATAGAGGACCGGTTTCCTTTATCCTTGATTTCTGAGCTCTTCGGCCGAATAAAAGGGGCAAGGATGTTCAATAAACTAGATCTCCGTGGGGCCTACAATCTGATCAGAATCCGATCCAGGGACGAGTGAAAGATGGCCTTTAACACTCATGATGGCCACTACGAATACTTAGTCATGGCTTTTGGATTAAGCAATGCCCCAGCTCTTTTCCAAAAATACATGTTTCATATCTTCTTGGACCTACTATTCAAGTACGTAGTGGTATACCTGGATGACATCCCAATATTTTCTGAAGACGTAACGAGTCATCACCAACATGTATGTGATGTACTGTCCCGACTCTGGGCCAACCAGCTTTTTTGCAAGCTTGAGAAATGCTCTTTTGAGCAAAAGGAACTAACATTTCTAGGGTACATCATTTCGGGTTCCTGCCTTCAGATGGACCCAGAAAAACTTACAGCAATTGTCAACTGGCCCCATCCAGTCGGGTTGAAAGCAATGCAATGCTTTTTGGGTATTTGCAATTTTTATTATATTCATCAGGAACTACTGGTCCATCGCAGCTCCCATCACTGCTCTTACCAGAAAGGGTCTAGACACTCGTGTGTGGCCTCCTGAGACAGAAGAAGCTTTTCTCCAGTTAAAGCAGTGTTTCCTTTCTGCACCCATTCTGAGGCAACCAAATTGTGACAACCTTTTTTCCTGGAGGTGGATGCCTCCACGGTTGGTGTTGGGGCAGTACTGTCACAGAAGGATGAAGAAGGCAAGTGGTATTCCTATGGGTTCTTCTCCCGAAAGTTCAAGGGTTTACTCTGGGTAGTTGTGGACAGGTTCTTCAAAGCTGCGCACTTTGGAACTCATTCAGACCCAGTCGCACGATGCGTATACAAATTGCGTAGGCAGGGTGATCGCACGGCAAGGCATTAGCATGCCCACTATGTCTTAGAGTTTGATTGCATTGTGTATGCAGACGCCCACCAGCCTGTCTTAAGATGCCCACTTGCGCACGTCATCTTTAGGAAGTGTATATATATTTAAGTCCCTGGGAGCACTCCAGTGCCAGCGTATAGCCACCATTAACTTACTGTGAATATCTTGAACTTGTTCCTGACCTTGGCTTATTTGTGACACTGATTTTCGTCTGACCCCTTGATATCTGGTTCTGACCTTGGCTATCTTCCGTGACCTGCATACGTCTGCGCCCTGGCACTGTCTTGTCCGTTTGGTTCTGACCCAGCCTTTTGACTATGCTGAAAGTCTTCTCCGCTCCATCCAGAGTGCACCAGCACCTGTATAGAGGAACCTATTCTGAGGGCCGCGACCTGTGTATTGGACGCAGTCAAGTCCATATCTTCTTGCGAGGGTCCCTGATGAACACCGGCGGCACATTACACTCCGCTCCTCAGAAATAGGTCACACCATCCCCAAATACGGGTTGCAGAGCGTGAGTAGCTGTCGAACAGTGGCGAGCCAGGAACGAGCTTCAGGTAAGTAAAGTGTTGTGTGTCTGTGTGTCATAGGGGTCTAATAAAGGGCTTTTCACTGCTTCATGAATAGACCCCATAATGTGTAAGGGACACTATTACTGTGAGCATTGTTTAAGGGGCACTACTACTGTGGGCATTTTGTGTAAGGGGCACCAGGGGCGTAAGTTCATGCCAGGCACCCGGAGGTTAAATAGATGGCGGTGCCCCCTCCCCCGTTTTTCTGGCTTGCACATGTGCTGACGTCTGATGGTATGATTTTGCATCACATTACTACAAAGTAACGGGGCATATATGCTGAGGAAGGAATTACTGGAGTATAAAAGAGTAGGTCATGATGTTACTGTAAATAACTTCTGGACAAAGCACCTCCCTTCTACACCCCTCTCTACATCCCACACTGTGGTCTCCTTTCCCCATTGTGCTCCACAGTTCCCCATCCTCATGCCTCATTATGCTCCTCTTCCCCCATAACACTTGCCTAACTGTACTCCTATCCCTCCTAGTACTCCCATGACATGCTCCTCCTCCTAGACACTCATCATCATCATCATCATCTCACAACCTTAAGGTCAAGGGCGTATCTACCCATTGGCCAGGATGGCACTCACCAGGGGAGCTGTCCAAAGGGGGCCGCCGTCCGTCAGTGCCACCAGTAGCCAAGGGGTGGACTAGTCCCCCGGCCCCGCAAGTGTAGGGCAGACCGCAGTGATAGTGGTCTACCCTACACAGTTTATAAACACACAGCCGCCAGCGGCGGCTGTGTGTTTGTAATAGCAGCTAGCTAATGAGAGTCAGACAGACTCTTATTTGCTGCTGCGTCATCCGCATAGGGAGCAGGCTATAGCTCACTAGTGAGCTCCGTGTGCCGGCTCCCCCCGCAGCATGTGATGGGAGAGACGTCATACGTCATGACGTCTCTCCCATGCAGGAGAAGAGCGGCCGGGACTCAGAGCGGATAGCGGCGGTCGCGTCAGGAGCGGGGATCAGGTAAGTTGAATTTTTTTTGTTCTTTGTGTGTGTAAGCCTGGCACTACAAGGGGGGCACTGAAATAGGGGGTGGCCGCTACTGGGGGCACTTTATGGGGGGGTGCCCACTACTGGGGGGCACTGTATAGGAGTGGCCACTACTTAGGGCAATTTATGGGGGTGGCCACAACTGGGAGCACTGTATAGGGGTGGCCACTACTGGGGGCAATTTAGGGGTGGGTGGCCACTACTGGGGGCACTGTATAGGGGTGGCCAATACTGGGGGCAATTTAGGGGGTGGCCACTACTGGGGGCACTGTATAGGGGGGACTACTACTGGGGGCACTGTATAGGGGGGACTACTAATGAGGGCACTGGATAGAGGGGGACTACTACTGGGGTCTACTACTGGGGAGCACTGTATGGGAGGACTACTACTGGGGGCACTGTATAGGGGGGGCTACTACTGGGGGCAATGCAGCATAGGGGGGCACTGGATAGAGGGGGTCTACTACTGGGGGGCACTGTATGGGGGGACTACTTCTGGGGGCACTGTATAGGGGGGCTACTACTGGGGGCACTGTATAGGGGGGGCTATTACTGGGGGCAATGCAGCATAGGGGGGATTACTACTGGGGGATTACTCTTGGGGGCACTGCATGGGGGGTGCACCAGTCCATTACATTGCCAGGGGCGCTTGGATCACTAGATACACCCCTTCTTAACGTAAATCTCCCCACCCCCCAGCAGCCGCCGCCTTGGTCCCCCCACCCCCATTGGGATGCACTAGATTTACCACTGCTGGCCAGAAAGGTGACCCTGGGTTGCTGCTGCTGGAGGCTGCGGGACTGGAAAGGTGGAAAGGCTTAGCACTGAGGTGGGGGCAGGGCTTCCTGATGACCCTTGGATCTCTCAGCCAGTGACAGACAGTTCAACTTACTTCAGACTCTTTGTATAACTGGCTGAGAGATCCAAGGAGTCATCAGGCAGCAACCTCGCCCACACCTCTGTGCTCTGCCTCTGGGGCTCACTTCTGATGGCTACACGGAGAAGGAGGAAAAACAAAACTATTAATGGCATGGGCAAAGAGGAGTCCTCTGTGCCCCCGAGAGCTGGCACCCGAAGGCCAGTTCTTCTGATGCCACCGGGAGTTATGCCACTGAATCCCCTTATATATTGTATGCACATCACCCCACTTAAGCATTGTATTCCTATTACCCCCCCTCCCTTATTTGGTATTCCTATTACCACCCCATATACATTGTATGCCTATCACAATCCTACCACCCTTTTTATATTTTATTCCACTATCCCCTCCTTTAACTTACAATATGATGGCAGTGCTTCCACCATTGAATCTTTCGATGCAATGGTAACTAACCATCGATTCAAAAGCATTTAATGGTAAAAACTATTCGTAGTAGTTAAGGGGCGGGGTTAGGGGAGGGG
Source organism: Taudactylus pleione (assembly GCA_031769625.1). Taxonomy (NCBI): domain Eukaryota; kingdom Metazoa; phylum Chordata; class Amphibia; order Anura; family Myobatrachidae; genus Taudactylus; species Taudactylus pleione. The sequence goes on from JAUIMM010000198.1 coordinate 823,168, forward strand.
CTCGGACATGAAGCAACAAGAAAGAACAAAAAAAAAAAAAGGAGGAGAATGAGACACACTAGCACTGCCATGCTGCTGCTGCTGTGGGCACTTTTAGCAACAAGAAAGTGAAGTGTAAAAACATGTTTAAAATATACGTATAACACAATGAAAACTAACCTCTTACAGCACCAGCAGAGAAATCACTCCCCATCTCTGCTGGTGTAAACGTTATCTATCACTCTGTGGGCCTGATTCAGACCCGGACGCTATTTGCGGACGCTGGTTCTTAAAAAGGTTCCGGATATTTAAATTGAGTGCTCGCTCTTTGCGGTGTGTTGACGTCTCTATGTCTGAGCGAGCGTCTGAAATATGCGCTCGATATTTTGTAAAGACGCCCCTTTGCCGTTTGCATCACACGTCATCTCCGTTATTTATTAGATTGATCGGGAACATCGAAAGGTATCTGAACTGCTCGCAGTGCTTGTGGTAGGTTTTTCTTACCGCTATCACTGCGAGCAGGTCAGGCTAAAAGACAACCAAGTGACGTGGTCGATGACGCTCCTTTACTACTTATGCACTCCCATTAAACGCCATTTTGACCGTTAGGCACGCTTGCGTTCGGATCTCCACTCCCCCGTTTTCAAGCACCTTCCCCTGTTACCACCCACAAACGGTACATTCTGTCAATCAAATTAGCAGCCCCTCGTTGTTTTACGAGTGCACGATTTCCGACCGCAATGACTGGTTTGGGCATGCACATTGCGAACCATACGCATGCACAGTTGTGCAAACATCGCTCAGAGCGAACGAGCGGCCGCTTACGAGCGGCTCTGAATCAGGCCCTGTGTGTCTGTGAGTGACTGCTGCTGCTGGGCCAGGGCTGCACACTGATTGGCTCTCACTGTCTCAGAGAGCCAATCGGAGCTAGCAGAGAGGGGAGGGGGGAAGGGACTGAGGGACAGGTCTGAGGCAGTGAAAGGCAGCCTCCAACGATCCTAGCAACATGATCCAGAAATGTTATCACATGCAGAGACACAGCACACAACAGCCAGGGGAGGTAGAGAGCTTTTAATAGTTAAAGAAAGGAAGCCACCATCACAACACCACTGAATGATTACCATTTGATGGCAGCAAACATCGGAATGCTGCCATCGAATGGCAAAAGCACTAACATCGGAAGAAAAACATTGGTGGTCGGCAAACAACGACCATCGATGTCCATTCCTAGAACAGTATGAAAGAAGCTTGCATCGGCAACAGCCAGGGCCGGGCGTGCCGCTTTCATATCGGCTAGCGGTGGTTGTTTTTCGCACCCCCCCCAACACGGGGATATTCCAGCTGTGGACACTGTCATCCTGGATCCTGCACTCCCAGAGTAGAAGGTGGGGTACCAAGTGAAATAAGAAAATAATAACCGCGCTCCTTATTTAGTGAAAAATAGCAACATGCATTATTTTTGATAATATTTAATTAATTGTAATATAGATAATATATAAATTATCTCCAGATGCTAATTTGTAAACATATACAATAAATCTGAAACATTAATAATTAGAATAGTGCAACATTGACATATTATAGTTTTAGAATTGCTGATTACTAAAATCCTTAGCAAAAAAGGACCCACAGTAAACCTCTCAATAATTACTGATTTGTTATTAGAGCTGTGGAAAGTGGTAAAAAAAATAAAATAAAATAAAATTAAATAAAATCCTTTGTTCTTTAAGATCTTAATTACCAGATAGCCGCGTCCAGCTAAAGTGGTTACTTATTATTCCTAATGGATTTATATCGTTAGATGAATTAAGCACCAAACAATGTTTGTTGAAAACTCCAAGAGTGAAGAAAGGTGTCGTTAATTACCAGGATCCACAATATTCTCCCTGCTCGTGTATAGTCATTCCCTGAAATAATATAAAGAGCAGATAGAGATATTCCAAGTGGGGTCTTCTGTAAAAATGTCTAATGATGTACAACAAATGATCTGAATCGCTGCACTATAATACGGGGGCACAGAATCACTCACCCGATGTGCATATATCCAAACTTTGGAGGATGTGTGGGCAGTTAGAGCACTAGCAGCACTGAGTTCCGGACCTTTCAACAGCCCAGATGCGGCGGCCACCTTCTTCTGTCACTGCAGTGGTTAATCTCTAGTCCGGGTAAATGTCCCAAATTGGTCAGCTCTGGTGCTGAGTCACGCTAGTATCAGTACGACAATCACCCTGTGTGGCTGTTCAGTGCGGCTCTGATCGGCTTGCCGTGGTGTGCAATCCCGCTGGTTAGGGATCAGAAGAACAAGGAATTGTATCCCTTGTATGTCCCAAATTGTCAGCTCCGGTGCTGAGTCGCGCTCGTGGCGGGGCAACAATCACCATGTGTGGCTGTTCAGTGAGGCCAGGATCGGCTTGCCGTAGTGTACAGTCCCGCTGGTTATGGATCAGAAGAACAAAGGAATTAAATAGTCTCCCTAATGAGTTTCTTCTCCGACCGAGTGGGGCTACCCACTGGGCCAGTCCAAACCTGGCTGGAAGAAGATTAAAAAAACCTTCCTTTCCCTGGAAACACTGGAGAGCCTGAGGTGTAAATGATTCGGTCGCAGCAAGTGCGTCCAGGCATCCGGTTACCGGCCCAAATGCCTCTAAAAGGGAAACGGCTCGGAAGGCATATTTCTCACTGCTGGTGCCCCCTGACAGCAGGCACCTGGAGGCCAGTGACTCCACTGTCTCCCGGAAAACCGCCTTTGAGGGGCACTATTACTGTGGGCATTATGTGTAAGGGGCACTACTACTGTGGGCATTATGTGTAAGGGACACTACTACTGTGGGCATTATGTGTAAGGGGAACTACTACTGTGGGCGTTATGTGTAAGGGGCACTACTACTGTGGCATTATGTGTAAGGGACACTACTACTGTGGGCATTATGTGTAAGGGGCACTACTACTGTGGGCATTATGTATAAGGGGCACTATTACTGTAGGCATTATGTATAAGGGGCACTACTACTGTGGGCATTATGTATAAGGGGCACTACTACTGTGGACATTATGTGTAAGGGGCACTATTACTGTGGGCATTATGTGTAAGGCAGTGACGTGCGGTGAGGTCAATGGCTGGAGAGGCACAGATGTATAAAAACACAGTTGGTGCATGACAGTAATTTTGATAAGGGAGGGAGTATGACAGGGGAGGCTCAGCCTCTGTGTTTTCTTTTAGGAGGTGTGGCCACGCCATCTGTCCTGTATTTTGCCACAACAAAGGTGGCAAACTTACATCCCATCTGCGCCCGCTCGCCACTGAAGTTGGCTTACATGCCCACGGTACTCCCACTAGACAGAACAGTTCGGTACATCCTCATGGTCACCAACCAGTTAATGACAGAAACACCCAATTCACTGAAAGAGCTGTTCGATCAATTTGTCCACACTTGCTGTCTTTACCCATGTGCGCATGCCTAAATTGGTGCATGCGCAGTCACCGATTTCTTTGTACAGCACATGCGCAGTATGCAGAGATGCGCAAGATGCATCCTCTAACCCATTTGCGTCTGGTTCAAGCCCATTATGACACCAAGGGGTCTATTTACTAAGCAGTGTTAGGAGACAGAGCGAAAAGTGATAAGAAAGTGATAAGGTGCCAGCCAATCAGCTCCCAACTGTCATTTTTCAAACACAGCCTGTGAGATGACGGTTGGGAGCTGATCGGCTTATCACTTTCTTATCACTTTTCACGCTGTCTCCTAACACTGCTTAGTAAATAGACCCCCAAACCTTTTATGTAAGGTGTGACTGGATCTGCCATAATAAAATTTATTCTTGTGGAGCAAAGCTTGTATGTGCAGGACAGCATAAGGCAAGTGCAATCTGACTGAGCCAGTTTAAACCCCGTGGTTGTTGGAGCAGTATACCTTTAAGAGTTATGATGTTGGTGTCAGTCATTAGTGTTAGCCTATAGGGAGCCTTGGGGGTGTGGCCTTGCTGGTATATTAGGTATTTTATCCAAAGACTCCTCCTCTTTGTTTCTGGAAATCCCACCCTCCCTCCGTGTTTGTGGTGTGTTGTTTGCTAGGTGTGTTGTGGCGGAAAGAACGGTAATATGCTTCTAGTTATACAAATTAGATGGGTGCGCTCTCCTGGTTCAATGATAGGCCAAACCCATCCCTTCCGGGAAATGACACACCGCGTCCGGGCGTGCTTTATGCTGGAGAGTTGAACACCAACGGTGATGTGTTTGGTCTGCGTGTGTTTTGTGGGAGTGTCCGTTCTTTGCTGTCCGCCACCATACTAACTTTAAGCTCACAATCAATTTCGATTTGCAACTTCTAATTATCTAATTAGATAGCCCAAATTCAATATTATATTAATTATTAATTAATTATTTACAATCTAATGTCAAATAAATTTGACCTTTAATTTTAAATCCAACTCCTGTTGTCCGTGTGTTTATTTTAGATAAGTTTTTAGTTGTGTTAAGTCTGAAAGGGATAATGTACATATCAACCATAGGGAGTTTAATGTGGAAACATGTCCAAAATGATACAGGCAGTTTTTTAAAAACAGCGTGAATGATTAAAATGCTTCTATCCAACCTTTTACATGAAATACTTCAAGATTAATGAAGATATTATAATACTCGCTCATTAAAAATAGCATCAGACATAACGTAAAAATTTGTTCTCAGTGAGGCCAATAGGGGACAGTTAGCACCAGGCAGTAGAGAGCCTGGCTGGGCCTGGGTAATAACAAGGGGTGTGGCCTAATGTAAGAAGGCGTGGCCCGGTTATGCTCCTCAGTCAAGGACAGATCCAGGGGTAATGGGCGCGATCACTGTGATAACTCTCCTCCAGAGGCGTCACTTACCTGGGTGATACCCGGTACGGCGCGCACTCTCAAGAGGGAGAGTGGCTTAGCGGAAGGGGGGGTGGTTGCGACCCACAAAACCATGAACCTCCCGTTCTCGGCACACATTGTGCTTCCCCAGCGCTCCTGCAGCTGCTAGGGAAGCCCACAGTCTCTCCCCTGCCTCTCTCCGTGTCCTGGCTCTGCTATTTTGGTGTCACCCCGTCGAATGGTGTCACCCAGTGCGGCCCGCACCCCCCTAGTGAAGCCAGTGCTCTCCCCCGCTTCTATCAGGTGCTGGCAGAGGAGTCTGCTCAGTGGCCACAGCAGCCTCCCTGTTAGGGGCGTATCTATAATGGGTGCAGGGTGTGCAGTGCACACAGGCTCCTGGGTCCAAGGGGAGTCCACACCGCACACCCTGCACCCATATTTTCTAATACTCACCTCTCCGAAGTCCTGTGTCGGCTGTCGCAGCCCTTCATAAACCGCCTGGAAAATGGCCGCCGCTGCAATTTTTCTGGCACTTTGCACATGAGCAGTGGGGAGATTGCCAGGAAAATGGTGGCTGTGCTATTATCCCGGTGATCTGCACATGCGCAGCATACCCTGGGCACAAACTAGTGCCCAAAGTCTACCGCTGCGGTCAGTCCACTGCCGACCGCCGGGGAGAGAGGAGAGGGGCCCCGGATGGGGAATGCACTCGGGCTCCCTCCTCTCTTAATATGCCCCTGCTCCCTGTACTCACAGCGCTGCTGCCGCTGATAGGACTAGGGGGAGGGGGTGGCCGGCCTGGACCCCCACCGGGTCCCTCCTGCATGCCCGGGCCTGGGAAATGAATACCGTTCCCCTTTACCGACATGCCCGCAACACTCCCATAATACGCCCATAAGGGACTATCTCCGTGAGTGTGCTAAGCCGACTCCCTGATACCATCCAGGAAGGCACACTACATTTTCAATACACTTGTCCCTGAGTGCGCCTGAAATTGCAACTGGGACTCTGCATGGACACAATCATAATGCATATTTGGTGCGACTTAGACCTATGCACAATAGCAAAAGAATTGCTCCACTCAGGGCCGTAACTAGACTTTTTGGTGCCCTGTGCCAGAAAGAGCATTGGCGCCTCCCTCATTTTTCAAAGGGACATAATGCACCCAAAAAAGGGCCATGGCTTCATGGGGAAGGGCCAGGGAAGAGATAGGAGAGGCCAGGAGATGTTGGGGATGAAATAAGAGGAAGCTACAAGCAAGAATTATAATAAACAGAAATTTGACAGATCCAAACAGCGTCCCCTGACCTGTGGTACCCCGTGCCATGGCACCGGCCGCACTACCCTAGCTACAGCCCTAGCTCCACTATGTCCAGCATCGGCAGTGCGTGCACCACTGAATCGGGATCTAGATTTGTAGACCAGTAGTTGTGGTTAGATTAAATATAATTTTACATTTTAGTTTTTAAACCCCAGTGCCGTTATTAACACTGAGTAACAAACAATGCAAAATATTTACAGGTAGACTGGGTTAGTCATTCCCTAGTGCAGTCCAGCCGGAGAAAATGGAAAGCACTGAAGGACAAGTGGCCAGACGGTGCCCTCCCGCCTTGCTGGAACGGCTGGAACCTGGCATGTGAGGGAACAGAAAATGGAATTAAAAACCAGGAGATGGGACATAAAAATGCAAATATTGAGACCCGCAGAGTGTGATCACTGCTGAACTGAATGTTAAAAGGCTCTTTCCATCCAAATCATAACATATTACCTGTCACAACAGGAGCTGATGCCGGGCAAATTAACATACAATTAGAGGCACTTTGAGAATGCTGGAAAACATCACAGTTTCTGAACCTATTTATTAAAAACAAAACAAAACACGTAGCCCTTGTGGCAGTAAAAGTTTACCAAGTACCCCCGAAAGTATGTGTTATTCTAAACACTCCCTAATGCCTCTTTACCTATTCAAAGTACCCTGTATCCTGAATATTTGTATGTAACCCCATCTTTACCTTACAGGTGGTGTAGCTGTAACACCTAAGCCATCTACCTGACTATTAGTTCAGTCTCTCTCATCTCAGGGTGCGGGGAACAGCAAACAGGTGTCCCTGCAGATGCAAGCCTAATAACTAGAGATGAGAGGTTTGGTTCTGTGGAAACCGAACTGCTCCGAACACCGGGGATCCGTTGGGTGTTAACGTCTGACTCAGGGCCTGATTCAGACCCGGTCGGAAGTGCTGAGCGCTCGCAACCAGGTCGATGGTGGCCCAGAGCGCATGCGTATGACGGAGCCGGCTCCGTCGTGCACATGCGCGAGACCCGGATAGCGACGGGCACTCTGGGGGCGAGCTGTCGATGTTGAGTGACAGCTCACCCCCTTTGGTGGGCGGGCCGAGGGGGTGGCTGCCCAAACTGAGGCATTCCCATGAGAACGCCTGTAGTTTGGGGGCGACCCTACTGACATCACAAGTGATGTCAGTGGAGAGCTTCCGGGTCTGTTAGAGAGCCGAAAGCTCTCTGGGGCTTGCGGCCATGAGACCCTACCACAAGCCCGATGGTCACAATGGTCTTGACCATCGCGACCATCATCATGGCCGCTCGCTATAGCTGTGGGTGAGGCCCTGATTCAGACCCTGAGCGACCGGGTTTGAATCAGGGCCTCAGATCCCACTTCAAGGCCAAACATCATCCTCCAGATGTCGGATTCTTGTGAGAGTTGGTTTCTTAATAAGGTGCCGCAACTGGGACTCTGGGGGTCATTCAGACCTGATCGCGAGCGCAGGACGCCCGAAAGCGGGTCGATGTTACCCCAATGCGCATGCGCACGACGGAGGGAGCTCCGTCGTGCACATGCGCGAGACCCGGACAGCGACAGCCAAGCTGTCGCTCTGGGTCTCGCACCAAAGGGGGCGTGCTGTCGATGGTGACTGACAGCACGCCCCCTTTGGTGGGCGTGCCGGGGGCGTGGCTGCCAGACAGAGGTGTTCCCATGGGAACGCCTACCGTCTGGGTCCGGCCCCACTGACATCACTAGTGATGTCAGTGGGAGTGCTTTTGGCTCTGATAGAGCCAAAATCACTCCAGGACTCGCGGTCACCGAGACCCTACCGCAGGGTCTCGTCGCAAGCCTGATGGTCGCGATGGTCAAGACCATCGCGACCATCTTTTTGGCCGCTCGCATATGCTGTGGGTGGTCACCCACAGCTATCCGAGCGGCCTGGAGGACGCTCCATTTTTAGGTAGGAGGGCACTGATTCAGAGCGAGCGCTCTGGTCAGAGCGTCCGGCTCTGAATCAGGCCCTCTGTGCCATTTCACTCGCATGCTGCGCACTGCTCTGCTCATTAAAGTGGCTGTGTCCAGACTCACAAGTAGTTGTGCTGGTAAAGTGACTGCGTACAGGGGCACACTGCACGCTAATGTATGCTGCGCTATACTCTGCTGATGAATGTAGCTTTGTCCAGGCTCACAAGTTTCTGTGCTGTTAAAGTGACTGTGTATAGAGGGCACACTGCACGCTGATGTATGCTGCGCTATACTCTGCTGATTAAAGTCCAGACTCACAAGTGGCTGTGTGAACAAGGCATGCTGATGTATGCTGCGCTGTACTCATGCCCATCTGCTCCAGTGTAAAAAAAAACAGTATAATAATATTTTTTTAAAAAGTAAAAAAAAACACATTTTTTTTTGGAACTGTAACCCATTATGTATACAAGCACCGTGACTCATTGGTCCGTAGCCCACTGTGTATACAATTACAGTGACTCTGTTGGCTGTACCCCACTGTGTATACAAGCACTGCGACTCCTTGGGCTGTACCCCACTGTGTATACAAGCACTGTGACTCTGCTGGCTGTACCCCACTGTGTATACAAGCACTGTGACTCTGCTGGCTGTACCCCACTGTGTATACAAGCACTGCGACTCCTTGGGCTGTACCCCACTGTGTATGCAAGCACTGTGACTCTGCTGGCTGTACCCCACTGTGTATACAAGTACTGTGACTCCTTGGGCTGTACCCCACTGTGTATACAAGCACTGTGACTCTGCTGGCTGTACCCCACTGTGTATACAAGCACTGTGACTCCTTGGGCTGTACCCCACTGTTCAGAGATGCCTACCCTCCCGATTTTAGCGGGAGGCTCCCGGTTTTCAATGAAGCCTCCCGCTCCCCCGCAAACTTTACTCAAACTCCCGTTTTTCAGAAGCAATGGGACTGCGCATGAGCAATTCCTCAATGTCAGGGGCGGGGCCTGTGGAGGGGACCTCATGACGTCATGACGGCCACCGCGGGGTTGTGGGTAGCGGTGGCCGGCGCTAGTCAGCAGGGCGCACTGTGCACACAGAGTGTGCTTATGCGCGGAAGCATCGGGAGGAGCGGAGCCTGGTAACAGCAGCGCTGCACTGATCAGCAGCGCTGCACTGTTTGGGACAGCAGCGCAGGTGTAGGGTATCAGTGAGTGGTGTGTGGTGGCCTTTTCTCCCCCCCCCACGGTGGCCTCACTAAAATGTCAAACAGAACCGTGTCATATATATATATATATGCATATATACCGTAAACAGTATGCATATAGATTGTGTGTGCAGACCCCCAACCGATGTCAAACAATTGATTGTTTCTAATCGGCCATCAATGGTACAGCTGTCAATGACCAGAACTATAGTATCATTGATCCATTCCAGTCAGGATTCAGGAGAAGACATAGCACTGAAACAGCCCTGGTATGTGTGCTTAATGATCTTCTGATGGCAAGAGACAGAGGTGATTGTTCAATCTTAATCCTTCTGGATCTCTCAGCAGCATTTGATGCTGTGGACCATGGGATTCTAATTGAGCGCCTGAAAAATTTCTGTGGTCTGGATGGCACTGTCCTTAAATGGTTCAAATCATTTCTCACTGGCAGGTCACAGAGAGTTTCTTCCTGAGTAAACTCTTCCTCACCAGTGCCACTTCCATGCGGTTTTTCCCACAGGGTTCTATACTATCCCCCATGCTTTTTGCAGTATACATGCTACCATTGGGTGAAATAATCAGACGTCATGGCCTGGTCTACCACTGCTATGCTGATGGTACACAACTGTACCTGTCCTTTGCTCCAGGTACAAAGGACCCAATAACAACCCTAAATGGCTGCCTAGCTGAGCTTCAGGAGTGGATGAGTGCCAGTTGGCTGCGACTGAACCCTGATAAAACAGAGGTCCTTATGATAGGTCACAGGACAGGGCTACAGCATAGCCAACCAACAGGACTTGGGGGTTCAGAATTACAAAACACTAAACAAGTGCGGAATCTTGGTGTTGTCCTGGATAGTGGCTTGACACTTAAACATCAGGTATCAGCCACAATCAAATCCTCATTCTTTCATCTAAGGAACATAGCCAGAATCAAGCACTTAATTCCCTCAGAAGATCTGCCTAAAGTCATACATGCATTTATATCATCACGCCTAGACTACTAGCAACGCCCTCTACCTCGGTCTCCCAGCAAAAGAATTACACCGCTTGCAGATGGTACAAAATGCAGCTGCCAGGCTATTAACCAACCAGCCCCGTTCCAGCCACATAACACCCATTCTCTACTCCCTTCACTGGCTGCCTGTCAGATGGCGAATTGCTTTCAAGATTGGATTAATAACTTACAAAGCCCTTCATGACCATGGCCCAGGGTACCTGAAACAGCTTCTGATTCCTTACTGTCCCACTGGATTACTGCGATCCATTGACGAAGAACTATTAACATTGTGGTATAATTGGCTAGTAAGACGGCGCCTTTCTTCGACTATTAACAGTACCTAGAATCTCACGGAATTCGTCTGGGGGTCGAGCTTTCAGTTTTGTGGCTCCAACCTTTTGGAACTCACTTTCCCGCACAGTTCGAGAGGCCTCCACTCTAGAATCCTTCAAAAATAGACTCAAGACTCACCTATTCACCCAAGCATTTCACTAATGTCCCTTGTTTAAGCTTATTTTGTATTTTGTACTGTAAATGTAAAGCACTTTGAGTCCTTTAGGAGAAAAGCTCTATACAAATAAAATTATTATTATTATTATTATTATTATTATTATTATTATTATTATCCCATAAAGATGTTATTTAAAAAAAAAATTGCGTTGGAATAGTTTTAAAAATATGTTCTTGACTTAATTCAATCATAAAAAAACCCGCCAATTTCGGAGCGGTTTTTGAAAAAAAAAATTGTCAGTTAAGTGGTTAAACTGCGGTGTCTGTGCCTCTGCTCTGTCGCTTAGTAACCAGCCAGGTCACTGCAGCCTTTGGCCAATAATGGTGAAAACAATTTTGGGAGCTGTGAGATGGTCTAAGTTGACTGTAAATGTCTGGAAATTAATGTTATTGAGGATACTCTAGGAACAAAAAAAGGCCAAATTATGTGATTTTAGCTTTTTTTGTCAATTTTTGTAAAAAATCCAAATTCAAATCCAAAACCAGCCACTGCGCTTTGGCAAATCCAAAACCGGACGACGAATCAACGCCAAATCCAAATCCAGCAAAAATGGTCCAGCGCACATCTCTGCTAATAACAGTGCAGTACACCCAGACCCTCCAACTATACCAATTTAGCCGATACAGTACTGTTTTTTAATGGTTCTGTAGCCCATAGGCTACAGTGGCTAACGTCATCTAAAGACATTCTTAGCTGTCGAGGCCAAGCTCTGGAATGCTTCACATTCTAATCCGACAGCCTAGCATCCTATGGGGGCTGCTCCTGCAGTCCAGCCATGGAAGGGTACATCCATGGGATGCTTAATATTTGCTAGTACTCCCTGGAAACACCCATGCAAATATAATTTGATAAATAGGACCCATAGAACTTTATCTACATCTTCTAACTTATACCTCTTTTACACCAAAAACCCAGGTCCGACCTGGGTTTTCAGAGATGAGTCCAACCCAGGTCGGACCCAGGTCAGCCACCGTTACACAGCACCATCCATCTGGGTTATTCTCAGGTCAGCCCCGTTCACACTGAACCTGTGTATGCCCTGCTAAACTTGTGAGGTCATAAAAAGTGGGAGGTGACTGCTCCACAACCACCAATCAGCTCATTTTAGGCACGACCCAGGTCGGATAACCCGGGTTGCACCGTTTACACTGCACCATTACCCAGGTTCATCCCGGGTCCGACCCTGGTAGCTACTTGGGTTGGATTGTTGGGTCACTTGACCTGGGTTATTTATCAGGGACATACACAAAAACAGAGTTGCAGATGCACTATGTGATCATTACTGTTTACATTTAAATTTATTAAATAGAATTTCAGAGGTAGTTTGCATATCAATGGCCAATGATACGGGCCTGCCCACCAGCGTCAAGGTCACCTCATTGAGCAGTAGGATGTGCAGTCTAGAGCCCCTCCCTATACTCCATATTGTGTATTTATATTATACACACATCTGAAGCTTGAGATTGCTCCAGTCTAGATTTGCACCCCTCCCCCACCCCCTCATATATGTTTTTGAGCAGGGACCTAGCATTTGACTGCACCAGACAACAGGCATAATCTTAAGTAAGTCCTATTTATATTGTTAGTGTCAGTTTATTTGGGGTGAGCGTTTGGACATGGGGTCCCCTGAGCTGTTCTGGCTGGACCTCTTCAGGGCATCACCATTTAATACACCCTTTTCACATTATTTTAGTATCACCTAAAGTTACAGTATTACAGCGCAATTGCAGTAGAATTCGTAAAATTCTACTCCAACCCCTTAATATCACTTATTTTTAGTAAGCAGATCGCATTTCCCATAACTGTAATGGGAAATGTGATCCGACCAAAGTTACTAAAAATAAAATGTGAAACATTATCGGGGAAAGCCCTGTGATAATAACGCCACCTGGAGGTGGCGTTATCCAGGGTCTCCCCCAGTTACCGGCCTCCTGCCCTGCTCTAATGGGGAGAGCAGAGCCGGGAGTCGGTCCCTGTAATCAACTGTGTGGTCTAAACAGACTGCAAGCTGATTACTGTAAAAAAAGAAAAAAAAAATAGTAAGAAAAAAAATTTACTTACCTGACTCCAGGGACCGGTGATCGGGCCTCCGGTGATGACTCCCCTTCGGTCAGCTGGTCTCCCATGTTGCACTGCTGCCCGGTCATCAGGTGATCGGGCCCCAGTGCAGTATGGGAGATCACCTGACCGGAGGAATGGAGAACATCAACGGAGGCCTGGAGCATGCAGGTAAGTGCTATTAAGGGAGGGTGGGTCGCGGGGAAGTCCGTGATCATGGGGGCGGGGCTTAGCACTGGGGGGCGGGCTTAGTGCCGGGGGTAGCAGCGGCAATCGGTCGGCGCATGCGCGGGCACTTAATCACGGTATTTTTTTGCAAAAATACCGTGATAAGGCTCCGAAGGGGATTCGCAGGGACAGAGCTTTATCGCAAGCTCTGTCCCTGCAAGGGATTTGTAGTAAATCCCTGTGATATTGCCTGAATTCGCAATGCGAATTCACTCGGTAATATCACACTACAATCTGCATTAAATATGCGGATTGTAGTAAATAGAGCCCTATAGTCACTTTGTATATCACCTTCATGTTTGTTTATTATTTATGTATTTTTTCACACACATTCTACTTTTATTATCTTAACACTCATTAGTTACCTTTACACACTTGATACTTTAACACTTCACTTCTTTTCGTGTGATGCCCTGGGGAGGTCTTTGGCTGGACTGTCTTTTGGGGTGCCTTGCTTTCCCAGATGTGAACCCCAGAGTGTTAGGGACCTGCTCAATGAGGTGACCTTGACGCTGTGGGCAGGCCCGTATCAGTGGCCATTGATATGCAAACTACCTCTGAAATTCTATTTAATAAATTTAAATGTAAACAGTAATGATCACATAGTGCATCTGCAACTCTGTTTTTGTGTATGTCCCTGATAAATAACCCAAGTCAAGTGACCCAACAATCCATCCCAGGTAGCTACCAGGGTCGGACCCAGGATGGACCTGGGTAATGGTGCAGTGTAAACGGTGCAACCCGGGTTATCCGACCTGGTTCATGCCTAAAATGAGCTGATTGGTGGTTGTGGAGCAGTCACCTCCCGCTTTTTATGACCTCACAAGTTAAGCAGGGCATACACAGGTTCAGTGTGAACGGGGCTGACCTGAGAATAACCCAGATGGATAGTGCTGTGTAACAGTGTCTGAATGTAAATGTAAACAGTAATGATCGCATAGTGCATCTGCAACTCTGTTTTTGTGTATGTTACTTTAAAATCTCATCATGATGGCACCTTTCATTACCAGTAGGGTGTGCAGTCTAGAGCCCCTCCTTATTTATCAGGGAATCTTTTACACTGAGCTGCAACCCAGGTAGACCCAGCAAAAACCCAGGTTTTTGCTCTGGTGTAAAAGGAGTATAAGTTTTCACTTAGCTACTTTACATTAATTACACTTACTAGACACATGAGCTGACATTCTTGTGTAGTGGGACTTTTTTTTAATGGAAACTGTTTTTATTGAAAGAGGACCAAACAATTCCAAACAAAATACAAATAGATAAAGTGTATACACATATAAATAATTGCTTATTCCAATTGAGTAATACAAAAAATGATCAATATAAAAAGTCACTGCAAGAATATAGACTATATCAATCAATAACCCAAAAAACAAAAAGTATAAAAGAAATAAAAGACTAAAAAGAACAAGAAGAAGGAAGGGGAAATAGGGGGAGGATAGTCAGAAGGGACTGAACGGGAGACAAACAGGGAGATATTAGAGGGGACAATTTATCGTTGTCCGGTATAAAAATAATGTATATACTTGTGAGTGGTCCCAGAATTAAACAAATGGAAGTTAGGATGCTGCAGAAACGGATGTAGTAAGTACACCATTGAAATTATTGTATAATGTGGAGTCTTTAAACATCAACCAAGGGAGCCAAATGGCAGTAAACTCGGTAGGTCTACCTTTAGAGAAAGATACAATGTCCTCCATATCCACATAATAATCTATTCTCTTAAACCAGTCTTTAATGGAGGGAGGAGAAGTAGGTTTCCATAAAACAGGAATGACGGCTTTAGCCGCATTGTTTAGATGCCGTAATAGGGAATTCTTATATGAAGCTGTGGAAGAGGAGGTTATGTTCAAAAGCCAAAACCCAGGGTCTCTGGGGACCTCCCCTCCAAGAATTGATTTAGAACATTCAAACACATTCCTCCAAAATGGGACTAGGGAAGGACAATCCCACCATATATGTAGAAGGCTACCCAGAGCAGAATTACATCTCCAGCAATTATTTGTAACCTGTGGAAACATTTTATTTAGAAGGACAGGGTATCTATACCAGCGTGATAGAACTTTGTAAAGAGTTTCAAAAGTAGCTATACAGGATGACCTATCAAATATTTATTAAAAACAACCTCCCAGTCAATATCCTGAAATGTATCTTGGAGTTCTTTTTCCCATGCTTTTGTGAATAATGGGGGCAATTTAAACAAATTTCCAATAATTACTGAATATAATGTAGATATAGTATGAGACGGAGTTTGAGAGGCTAAACATAAAGATTCAAATAAAGTGGGGGACCTGTTGAGATCAGAAAGTTTGCATGAGGAGGTAATAAAATGTTGTACTTGAAGGTATTTCCAAAATTCAGACTGGGGAAAGTCCCAAGACCCCTGGAGTTCTGTGAAAGGATGCACCCCCAACGAACAAACCATCTGATCCATTCGATAGAGGCCTTTAGTCAACCAGTTTTTAAAGGAAAGTATGTGAAGTCCCAGGGAAAAGTCATGGTTGCCTAGAAAGTATGTGCGAGGGGAAACGTTGGACGAGATGTGAGGGAGACGACAAAGTTTCTTCCAACAACTCAAAGTGGGTGTAATGGTAGGTTGTGTAATGGTTGGGAGTCTGGGGAGCCAAGGGACAATTTCTGTAGCCTGACCCAGACTGTTTTCCTCCATCATAATCCACTGCTTTTGCTCTAGGGCACTCCAGAACACGGTTACACATGATAGCGTGATAATAGCTAGTAATGTGTGGAAGCTGCAAACCACCTTCACATTTACAGCGGTATAGGATAGCATGCTTAAAGCATGGTATGGAACTGTTCCAAACAAACCTACGGATGAGATGCTCCACTTCCGCAAACCAAGATGGGGGAATATGAATTTGAAGGGTTTGCATAAGATATAGAATTTTGGGTAAGGAGTTCATTTTCACCACGTTAAACCTACCAATCCAGGATAGACGTGTGGAGCGCCATCTAGTATAATCATTACGAATAACGTAATAATGGTGTAAAATTATTCCAGAACAATTGGGAAAGATCTTTGGTCAGATAGACTCCCAAATATTTAAGTCTAGTAGGGTGCCAAACAAAGGAGAAGGACTGTTTCAAACAGTTCACCAAGGACAGAGGAGCAGTCAGGTTCATAGCCACAGATTTAGATTGATTAATCAAAAAATTTGAAGGCATACCAAATTTCTGGAATTCTAGTAGAAGGTTCAGGAGAGAAGTAATCAGATTAGTAATCAGTGCTAGAAGGTCATCTGCAAAGAGGGCTAGTTTATGTTCCTGTCCACCTTTGTGGATACCAGAGATATTCTCATTAAGTCGAATGGCCCTCGCCAAAGCCTCCATACAGAGGACAAATAAAAGAGGGGAGAGTGGACACCCCTGCCTCGTGCCATTTGATATGTTGAACGAATCAGAGAGGGACCCGTTTACTCTGATTCTTGCTGAGAGGGCATCATATAGAGCCAAAATTCTATGAAAACAGGCCGACCGAAAACCCAAGTGGAGCAGAAGGCCCGACATAAACTTCCAGTCAACCCTGTCGAAAGCCTTCTCTGCATCAGTCGATAATATAATAGACTGTGAGTAGGAAAGAGAGGCATGGTGTATTAAGTTAATAACTTTAGTGGTGTTGTCTCACGGTCTAGGACAAAACCCACCTGCTTATCGTGAATCAATTTGGGCAGAAGAAGCTTCAACCAGGTGGCCAAGATTTTAGCAAAAATCTTTAAGTCGATGTTGAGGAGTGAGATAGGCCTGTAACTAGGGCATAAGGTGGGGTCCTTACCTTCTATAGGCAGGACAGTGATATGTGCTCAAACGATTATGTAGAGAAACTAGTCCTATCTGAAATTGAGTTAAAAGCACGAGTTAGTCAATCTATCCTTAAAAGCCTTATAGTAGACTGAAGAGAATCCATCTGGACCAGGGCTTTTACCAGCTGGGGAAGAGGAAATCGCCTGGTCAACTTCTTCAACAAGAAAAGGTGAATCAAGCGTATCAACCTCTTCTTGAGATAGCATGTGATAATTAAGTGAATGGAGGTACGAAGATATTGCTTCTTGATGATTGAAAGTATCAGAGTTATGGCCTGCGTTTTATATTGTAAAGTTTAGTATAGTAGGAACGAAAGGATTCAGCTATTTTTTTTAGCCTCATTGTGGGTCTGACAATTTTCATCTTTTATGGCTTGTATGAATTTGACTGCACACTGCTCACGCAATGCCTTAGCCAACATCCTACCCGGCTTATTTCCCCATTGATAGAAGCGATTGCGACATTTTCGGTATAATAACTTAATTTTATCAATGGAAAGTCTATGGAGGGCAGCTCTAGCTTCCTCTAATTTAGAATAGTAATGAGGAGACAAAGAGGCTTTGTGTGATGTTTCTAGGGATTTGATCTCAGCGAGAAGGGCATCTCTTTGTTGTGTTTTCTGTTTTTTTAGATAAGAACCTAATTGTAATACATTTACCCCGCAGAACACATTTATGTGCCTCCCAAACCGTCACCTTGGAAATGTCGTCTTGGTCATTTTGTTCAATATAAGAATCTAAAGCGGACTCAATCTGGGATTTACAATAAGCATCTTGTAGGAGAAGATCATTGAAACGCCATGACCAAGGGTTGAGCGAGTGCTGGGGGAGGGAGAGTGTAAGAAAAACTGGTGCATGGTCAGACCATGTGATCGATCCTATTGAAGTATCAGATATGAGGTGTAAATGTATATGACTTAAAAATAAATAATCAATTCTTGAATAAGTGTGGTATGGACGGGAGAAAAAGGTGAAATCGGATTCAGCTGGATGGGCTATTCGCCAGGTATCAGCCAGCTGGTGGTTGTGTAGAGTGCGTCTCATCCGTCTGAACTCCTTCCCCGGCCTATGTGATGCTTTATTAGAAGTGTCTCGAAAGGGATCAAGGGGCCAGTTTAAATCACCTTCAACAATTATAATCCCTTCCAAAAAAGTATCGGCTTTATCCAAAACTGAAGAAATAAAGGAAGGCTGCCCAGAATTGGGCGTATAAAGATTTAATAAAGAAAAACGCTGATGGTGAATTGTGCATTTAACCAGAAGACCTGTACCCTCCACAAGTCTATGTATGGAGACCTCAGAGATCAGGAGATGGCGAGCAAACTTAACTGCAACACATAAGGTGTTACCAGCTGAATTATCGCAAGTAAATGCGTGTGGGTAATAATAATTCTTTAAGGGAGGGGCATGCCCATTTCTAAAATGTGTTTCTTGTATAAGAGCTATATCAACTTTATCCGCACGAAAAGTCTGAAACATTTGGGATCTTTTTTCCAGGATATTTAATCCTTTAGCGTTAATAGAAACAATTTTTAACCCAGGCTTTCGACTAGACATACTTTTTAATGTGCAAGTAGCGTAACATACTGCCCACCTAGACATATTATTGGTCACCCACCTACGCAAGTCTCCCTTGGGGGTAAGGAGGTATGGGATAAGGAAAAAAGGAAGGAAAAAGCGAATGGTAGAAAAAGGAAAAGAAAAGGAAAAAAAACAGCATAATCGTAAATCGAAAATACACATTTAAAATAGTAAATATAGATAGAAAATGAAACATCGGAATGCTGCATCTGGATAACCAGGAGACAAAAATCTACTCCATATCCAGGATATTTTAGAATGCAGCACATAGATGGGTTCGGAGGGACGGTAACAGAAACAACCCATTCAAACATAGTAATGTAAAGTAAAGTTAAATTACCTCCTATTAAGGAAATATCAAAGAGAACTGTACGTACCTAAAACTGACAGACACATAATGTAAAAACATCACAGAAATTACAATGATTATTTAGAAATATAGAAATGTAGAAATGTATGAAAAGCAACAAAATAAGTATTGTCATCAAAGCATTTCAATATAGGATTAGGATCTAAATCCTTATTAGACAAGGAAGAATCGGAACAGTCTCACCAATCTCTAACACGAGACGAGATGATCAAGTCTCTTCCGAATGTACTGGTAGAGACGGATGTCTTGTCTTCCGCTTTGTATTGGATACTTGTTGCCAACGGTCTCCTTTTGAGGGTAGGGAAGCAAGCACCAAGTGGCGGTGTAAGGCCTCCCAATCAGGAAGTGGCACTGGATCGATACCCAAAGTTGAGAAGAAAGATGGGAGATCTGTTGGTGTATGGAGAACAATACTTTTCCCATTGTGGGTTACTTATATGTTGAACGAAAAACCCCAGCGGTATCTCAGGGAATGCTTGCGAAGTTGTTCTGTTAGTGGTCTCAGGGTTTTCCTTTGTTGCAAGGTATGCCATGATAGATCCGGAAACAGCTGAACCTTATCTCCATTAAAATCAACCTCTTCAAGTTGGCGTACCTTCTGCAAGATGGCTTCTTTTTGGGTGTGATAATGAAGGCGACAAATGACATAGCCGGGTTTGTACGTAGGTAGACCTCTAGGATGGACAGCTCGATGCGCCCTATCAAACAGGGACATACTATTATAGACCTAGAATCTCGCCAAAGAACTTCGTGAGTGCTTCCGTAAGATTGGACTGAGTAACATCCTCAGGAAGACCTCGTACTCTGATGTTGTTGCGTCTACCGCGATTATTTAAGTCATCTATACGTGATTTAAGAGAACAAATCTTGGATTTTTGATGAGAAAGAATATTTGTAAATTGCAGAAAAGCATCATCGGACGCCTCTTTATGATCTTCCAGGTCGTCTATCCTATTCGCCAGTTCAACCATATCCAATTGAATGGTAGCCACTTCTTGGTGGATAGTGGCCTGTAGTCTGGTCTCCAGAGATTGAAGGTCCTGTTTCGTAGGCAATGATCTAACATGAGATCTCATCATGTATTGTAGAAACAGGAGTACTAGAAGGCTGAATATCTTCCGGTGATAATCTGTCTGGGGAGGAAGCTATAGTAGGGGAGGATGGCATTGAAGTCGCGCCTGATGTATTTGTACCAGCGGATTTTAGGAACTGACGCATATCTTCATGAGATCCGCTGTCAGATCTACTACCTACTTCTGACTTGGACCTTTGTTTCCTGTCTTTCCCCATTCTGGATTTAAGACGTACAGTAAGTATGTATCATGAGAAGCAATCTGTGTACAATACTCGTTTATTCAACCAGTTATGAGAAAATTAGGGCCATCTTTAGGTACTGTCCCTCCTATGGACTTATTCAGCCATCGGGAATGTCATGGTGTAGTGGGACTTTATCCTCCACTCTCAGGCGGAACCTTCATACAGAAGTGTGCAAAGTGAAGAGAATCTTTAGACCTGTGAAACAGACATTTTGCACTTTGTAATGACCTCCTATGTTTATATTTTTCCTGCTTAGTTTCTAATTGCAATAAATTAGACTGGATTAGTTTATTAATTTTAAACAGCTGTGCTGACTTAGTTGATTGATTCAGTCCATGTTCTTGCAGTTGCAAAATAAGTGTGAAGAGGTGTTAGGTTGGAACAGGGGCCCCATAGCAAAAGTTTGTAAGGGTCCCTATGTATCACCCAATGATCAAAAATGTATATAACACATGTAACTTTGACAAAGAAGATGGGCCCCCCTCAGCTCTGGGCCCCACAGCAGCGGCACCCCTTGCACCTATGGTAGTTACACCCATGGGTTGGAAGGTATGTGTTTAATGCTGGGTACACACAATATATTGTTCCACCCATCTGTAAGTGTGTACACCAAATACACAGGCTTGCAGACATTCTGACTGCCCCCTCCGGGAGGGAGCAGCCCAGTCGGCATAATGAGGGGCGTGGCCAGCATAGGGGGGCCTGTTTGGGGGATATTACCTGGCATTAGGGGTGGAGTGGAGGGTGTGGTCACACAACTGCATCATTTGGCCCCGCCCCCACCACACAATGCCGATATTACAGGCATTGTGAAGTAGGGGGCGGAGTCATCATGACGTGATTAAGCGCGAATCGCGTCATTGGGCCAACCCGCTGCTGGGGTTTGTGTGGGAATTGCGGGAGGTCCGGGGAGGGTCAGCAGCCTGCTTTTCAGAAAAAGACTAATTTACCTCATCGTGCTATTTATGAAAGGGTTTCAAATGTGACCTCTTTCACCAAAGACTTAATAAATGGTTTTACCTATAATTTTGCCATGGTCTGCAATGGGGATCAACTAAAAACAACTGTCCCCCTGAAAAGCTACTACCAGAACAAGGCTATGACGGTTGAGCTTGTGGCAGTATAACAAGGAAATCCAATGCATAACTCATAAGATCACAGTCTGAATAAGGGTGAACTCTCGAGTAGAATTGGGCCTACAGAAAAAAATGCCCCTCAACAAATGTTTTCTTACTGGTGTTGAGTGTTTTTGTTCAATGTATTATTTTCCTGACACACCTCAGGTCACAGTGGGTCCTGAATGCCAGGGTGTGCTGGCACATGTAGTTCTACAAACAAGCAGTTTACGTTTGCATGGGCTTGCTGGCACTAACAGTGCTACTGGCATTGAAGTTGGGAGGAGCCTCAATGATGTCAGCATAGGGCTATGGGTCATGTTCATCAATATGCCTCACCATCAGTTGCGGCATCGAATACCATAACACAGGAGGAAATGCTAGATTGCTGCGGTGCTGACACAGTTGCTTCGAAAAGTAGCTGTCACTGTGATTCTTAATACTGACGATTCCGCCGTTAATTACTAGCAGTGGAACTTTACACAGCAGTGAACCAGGAAGGAGCAGGGCCCTGGTAACCAGTGCCATCTGGAGGTGGTCCCATACTGTCTCTGATAATAAATCGGCCCATGACAAAAGACATGCCACAACTAGTGTAACTGGCCAATAATGGACCCTATGATCCTAGGGGGCATATTCAAGTGGGGGAGAAGTTTAGAAATGGGAAAAAAACTCACGCCTAATTGTGGAATACCACGGGTATTTGCACTCCCCATATCCAAGGTATTCAATTAAAGAAAAATGCACGGCAGGTATTCACTATTTAGCACAGAAAACCCTGCGAGGCTAGAAAAATTAACCCTACTTATCGATACGTTGGTCTTCAAGGCTCCCGGTCATCTCCCCCCCATCTTTGCACTGCTTGAAGGGGAGGTGGCTTCTGGGAGATGTAGTTCTCCCTACAGCTGCCTACAGGGCTACAGGGGGGGGCTCACACCTACGGGGGGGTCACACAGACACACACATACTGTACACACACAATCACACACACTCACACAACATACACACACTCACACAACATACTTACACACACTCACACACATTCACACAACATACTTACACACACTCACACATACACTCACACATGCTTACACACACTCACACAACATACACACGCTCACACAACATACTTACACACACTCACACACATTCACACAACATACTTACACACACTCACACATACACACACTCACACATGCTTACACATACTCACACATACTTACATACACTCACATAACATACTTACACACACAATCACTTACACACACTCATACATACACACACTCACACATACTTACACACACACATACTTACATACACTCACACATACTTACTCACACATACTTACATACACTCACACAACTTACACAATCACACACACTCACACTTACACACACACACATTCACACAACATACTTACACACACTCACACATACTTACATACACTCACACATACTTACATACACTAACACAACATACACACACACAATCACTTACACACTCATACATACACACACTCACACATACTTACACTCACACAACATACTTACACACAATCACTTACACACAGTTATACATACACACACTCACACATACTTACACACACATACTTACATACACTCACACATACTTACACACACTCACACATACTTACATACACTCACACAACATACTTACACAATCATTTACACACGCACATACACACACTCACACATACATACATACACTCACACATACTTACACACACTCACACATATACACACTCACACATACTTACATACACTCACACAATATAATTACACACACTCACACATAGAAACACTCACACTTATACACTCACACATACTTACACACACTCACACATACACACATACTTACATACACTCACACATACTTACATACACTCTCACAACATGCTTAGACACACACACAATCACTTACACATACACCCACTCACACATACTTACATACACACACTCACACATACACACACTAACACATACTTACATACACACACTCACACATACACACACTAACACATACTTACACACACTCACACATACATATACTTAGTTACTTACACACACTCACACATACTTACACACACCACTGCTGCAGGAGACCGGGTCCCGATGCTGGAGGGAGAAGACACCGCTTAAATACCCCCCTATGTTTCAAGGGGCACTTTTTTCTGTGGGCCATATCCCTCTTGTGAATTCACCCTCGTCCTGAACAGACTGCTGCTATATGATATATTAT
The DNA here is from genome assembly GCA_031769625.1 of Taudactylus pleione. Classification (NCBI taxonomy): domain Eukaryota; kingdom Metazoa; phylum Chordata; class Amphibia; order Anura; family Myobatrachidae; genus Taudactylus; species Taudactylus pleione. The sequence continues at coordinate 846,690 of JAUIMM010000198.1, forward strand.
CACCTGGGGAACCACGCTGCAGCTTTCCCTGTTATAGTGTCACTAGCCTTGTCTCTCTTCGGCTGAGTACTACTCAGTATCACTTTCTTAGCATGTGAGGGGTAAGGGGGATTGGCAGGTTGGGTTTTTTCTTCTTTATAAGATTTATTTCATAATTCACCATGAATATGCCAATCATTATTACCAACTTGATAATGATGACAGACATCTCTACGACGTGACGAAATGCTTAAACCATATGATACACTTTAAATGTATCTTCATACAGAGAATGCTTTTAACATGTATACAGTACTTGCTGCTCAACACACATGTCATAGTGCCTGATTTTTGATGCGTTTAATTTGTGTGTTTTTTCTTTTTAAATAACATGTGTCCAACTCTACACAATGCCTATGAATTAACTACACAAGGCCCTAAAGGGATTTATTTATCAAATAATATTTGAGAGACATCCCCTGAAAACACACTTTTTGGGCGCTAATGCTAGAGATGTGCGCATCCCCATGTTTTGGTTTTCATTCATCATACACAGCTGAAGGCACCACAACACTTCTCTGAGACTAAGCAGGATTGCCCTAGCCCAGACTGCTCTTAATTTCGTTTATTTGATACATCTACATACAACATAAATAAACTGGCAGTAAAAAATTCAGTTAACAGTAAATCAGAATAAAATAGTCAGCAGAATCAATTCACAGATATAGTAAGCTTAAATGTATAGGACCCAGGACATCAACATACCAAATCTAACATGGAGAAATCTATATATTAATACCAAAGGATGACTATTATGAGTGACATTTCTATAATGGCATTGTCTGAGCAGGGCACAAAATATACCAAATTAAAGTTCTTGGTCCATAGATATGCAGAATAATGTTGCCATTGTAATTGGTTACTTCCTTTCAGAGTTATTTGACAAAATGTCCATCCACCATTTATAATGCATCACCATTGTGCTGTGGAAATTGTGACTGTTGGTGAACTCTCCCTGTGCACCTGCTGGGTGACCTGGGGCATGTGACCTGCTGGGTGGTCTGGAAACTGTGTCAGTTACTGAACTCTCCTTGTGCACCTGCTGGGTGACCTGGAGCATGTGACCTGCTGGGAAGTCTGGAAACAGTGAGTTATTTGCAGCCAGATATAATAGTGCGTCCTGTGGGGACCTCAATCACAGACTGCTGTGTTATTTCATTATTCACTTCACCTCACATTGTTTGCACCAAACATGACTAGAGGCCGGCCTCAAGGCTGTCGACTTGGTGGAACCCTTACAGGTCGCCCAGAGCACGCAGTTCAAAGATCTTAAACAATGTATAACAAGATCAACTGATAAGCCACTTGCACATGACATATTTGCCACAATACTACTGTTCGGGTCCAATGGACGTGCAGTGTGTGAACTGTGGTGCCCTACACTATTTGATAGCGGAGATTAACGGCCATTTTCAGACTGCTGTCGCAATGGAATGGTTTTGTTGCCCAATGTGGCTGTTCCACCATAGTTAACAGAACTCTTTATGACAAATACCCTCAAATTAGGGACGCATTATCGCCTTAATATCCTCAGTAACTAATATCCATAATATCCTCCATAACTAAGGCGGTTACTGCCGTGTTTCCCTAGTGTCTATTAATTACGACTAAGATGAACCAATTTACATTATTATTTATTAGTGAGTTTTATTAATGTTGCAATTTCACTAGTGTTTCGGTTATATTTGTATTCCATGTTCATCAGCAATCCAGAATCTGACCTTTAGACACAACCGTTTTTTTAATTGAAAGCATACAGTATATAGTATCTGAATCAATTGACAATATTTTTGTGAATAGACAAAAATTTAATCTGATGTGGCTGAATTGAAGTTGATTGAAGTCTGTGTATTCTGATCTAGCAAGAACAATCCTTCAGTTTTATTTCAAAGGTTTTCATAAAATCTGATTGATATTTGAGAAAATGCAAATGTGATTTGCTGTAATGGAAAACATTTCATTAAATAATTGTCTGTTCTACAATGTGAGTATTTGTTCCGCCTATTAGGGATGAACGTAGTTGCGACAAAATTTAGCAAATGACATACTGTACTGTAACATCTCATAGTAGAAGAGGCGAGATAATCTTCAACTTGCGCTCTTCAAATTCACAGTGTGGCCTTTATTCAGCAAGTACTTATAAGTCTAATCTATCATTACTGCGGAAAAAAAGTGTATCTGTTTTTTAACAGAAGATAACACCTTAAAATATAAGAGTTCACCGTACTTTGGGCCTGATTCAGAGCCGGACGCTATTTGCGCTCGCTCGTCCAGAAAAAGGGGCTGGCTATTTAAATTAACCATTCGCTCTTTGCGGTCTGTTCACGCCTCTATGTCTGAACGAGCGAACGAAACATGCGAACGTAATTTTGAAAAAAACGCCGCCTGGCCGCTCGCATCATACGTCATGATTAGATTAATCGAGTACATCGGACGGCGTATGAACTGCTCGCTATTCTTGTGGTTGGTTTTTCCTACCACAATCATGTGAGCAGTTCTAACTATAAAACAACCAAGTGACGTGGGCAATGACGCTGCTTTGTTAATTATGCACACCCTTAAAACGCCCGTTTTGACCTTTTGGCACGCCTGCGTTCGGACCTCCACTCCCCGTTTTCAAGCACCTTCCCCTGTTACCACCCACAAACGCCTCATTCTGTCACTCAAAATAGCAGGCATTCGCTATTTAGTGAGCACACGATTTTCGGCCGCACTGACTGGTTCGCGCATGCGTATTAAAATCGGTACGCATGAGCAGTTGTGCGAAAATCGGTCGGAACGAACGAGCGCCCGCTTACGAGTGGCTCTGAATCAGGCCCTTTGCACGTTAGACCACCATCCTCATATACTCTATGGGGATGGCAGTTTAACTCTATGTAACTAGGCATCTTGCCAATAGGTACAGTAATGCCATCTTCAGAAGACATTGTCTATACTAGGGGGTGACAATAATTTTCTCGTTGGGTGTCAGGCGATCAACATTACAGGTCAAGAAAATTTCTGGAGTGCCACCAAAAATACAACATATATATGTATATGCGAATGACTGTCGCCCAGACTCATTTCACATTGACCTAGGAGGGTCAATGCAGCGTTAAGCTCCCAGGAATCTAGAAGAGGACACGACCAACAAGGGGTGGACCATCTGGGCAGGCAAGCATTGATGAATATCAGCGGTGCCTGAGTATGTAACTATGACTGCGAGGAGCAGCCATAATTAAAATAAAAGCTCCTGCCAGGTTGCAGTAGATCTTAGTAAATAGAGCCCAGTATTTGTCAGAATCCCAATCCACAAAATAAATCTGAATGTTACAGGATTAAAAATGTTCTCACCTCTAGCATCAATGGCCAGTGTTATTGATGACTAGATTTGTTTCAATCTTCATGTTGTCTCCAAATTAAGCAGACACTAATATCCGTGTATACATATCAATTGTGTGGTATGAGGGCGTAATTCATAGTTAATTGAAATGGGTGACTGCAAAAGAACTAGTGAAACAAAAAGTAGAGAAAATTGACAGTAAAATAATTGCTTGAGTGCCCTACAGGGTATTGCTGCCCTCTATTTGTAAGCATTTCCTATTTAAATAAAAAAAAAATTGGGTGCTGGGCCCATAAACTTTGACAATACCTAATCCCCCCCACAGCAACTATCCTGCTGTCAGCGACTGATGCACTCATATAAGGGTCTATTTACTAAGCCTTGGATGGAGATTAAGTAAACAGAGATTAGGTACCAGCCAATCAGCTCCTAACTGCCATGTCACAGGCTGTGTTTGAAAATTTACAGTTAGGAGCTGGTTGGCTGGTACTTTATCTGCGTCCACTTTATCGTCATTCAAGGTTTAGTAAACACTAAACAGACCCCATAGTAACTGAATAAAGAGCATGCTGAATGGTCTGATGGGACACCATGCACCTCCTTATGTAGTAACTGTAAGTAACATGCTAGGACTGGAGACCAAGGGATAAATTTACTAAGATGGGAGCTGCCCATAGCAACCAATTACATTTTACTTATCATTTATCTAGCACCTTCTAGAAGATAATACCTGGAATCTGATTGGTTGCTATGGGCAACATCACTTCTTAATAGAACTTCCATTTTAGTTAATTTACCCCCAGGAGAGGGAGAAGATGTGCTGGAGGTAAGGAAGATGGTGAGAACCTCATCTCTTTTGTCTCATGGTACAAATGACCTCACCTGTACTACTTTGTAATGCCATTGGTTGTCCTGTGATCTTCTGCCTTGTAGTACTAGGGGTATATTTACTAAAGTGCAGATTTTTAGAAGTGGAGATGTTGCCCATAGCAACCAATCAGATTCTACTTATCATTTATCTAGCATCTTCTAGAAGATAATAGCTAGAATCTCTTTGGTTGCTATGGGCAACATTCTACACTTCTAAAAACCCGCCCTTTAGTGAATATACCCCCTCTAGTATTGAAGACAGTGGTGGCTCCAGAGGTGGGGCTGCAGCATAGTCCAAAATTCAAATAGGGGAGCCACACCAACTGCCACTCCAAACGCTGCCAAACAACACCAGCTGGGACTCACTGGCAGTTGGTGTGGCTCCCCTATTTGAGTTTTGGACTGCGCTGCAAACTCACCTCTGGAGCCACCACAATAGCTAAAATCATGTAATTTTTGCAATCCAAAACTCGAAATTTGGATTTAAATTCTGAATTCCGATACGCGGGAAGATCAGAACCATAACTCGGATCTGTCTGGGTACACGAAATTCAGGTTGCTTTGGATTTCGGGAGAGCAGGACTGCACATCTCGAAATAGTACTCTTTTGTTACATTAAATACAATACTTTTCTGTAACAACAGCTGAAAGAAGGAGATTAATATGTCCAATTTAAAATAGGATCCTACAAGTTCTGGCTATGCTCCATGTTAGGGGAAGCTATTTAGAAATTGGAGGTTTTAGCGTTTGGGAGCATAGGCTGCACTTGAGTGGAGATTGATGAAGCTGACTTTGCATGGTAATGAGCTACTAATTCCTTCTTCTAGGGAGTTACACAGGCTCCTTGCCTTATCCATCTTGTGCCAAATGCCTCTTTTTTAATAGTTTACTTTTCTTTGCAAATGTTTTACATAATCATTTTCTTATTCTGTAATATTTCCACTCCTCGCGCACAGTCATCAATTATTGATCGGATCTCTCCCGCATCCCCCCCAGATTCTTTATCATGTGCCGGGTGAAGGGGATTTATAAAATGAGACAGGGAAACCGTTTTACAGACAGATCCATCTGATGCAATTACCTATTCTTCTTCTGTTATATTTGTGTTTAATGCCTGTGCAATGAATCGTTCCTTTCCTATTTGCAGGCTTGTATGAAATCACCTAATTTACTCTACATCAAAGTATGCATGGAATACATTTTAAAATCTGCAACAAGTTTCCATAGTAACAGAACTTCTAAAATAATTCAATATGGTTCCAAATTTGTGAGCTTCGGGCTGTAGTGGGCTCTGATGTCATTATACTTCATAGCTTCTTTAAATGTGTAAAGATTTGTTATGCAGCAGCTGAAGGAAGATAAAACTAAATTAATGTCTCTGCTTTAGATATCACATTCCAAAGCAGAATAAAGTTTAATAGATTCAGATAACATCTTCCTATATCTGGGTTCTATCTAGAGAAGTGTGGGAGGTATAGCACCACGATACAACGGCTTATGTAGAGTTGGATGCATTTTGCGCCAAATATGTAGGTGTAAAATGTGATCAAAAAGGTGCATTTCACCCAGTGCTTGCATATCCTCTACATCCTACAATCAGCGTCTATAAGCATTGGACAGAAAAGTGAAATGCGTTGGATCTAAATTGGCAAAGAGGCATAATAATCTTTTGTGTGCCTGTGCACTATTTGCCCCAAAAAATAAACTTAACGCCAACTCTACAACAGCCATAATTCACAAGTCATCTAGACCCATTTACGGTGGCTACTAGAGGGTAGCCAAGTTTGGATAGTAACATGCCCTATCCAAGTTTGGATAGTAACATGCCCTATTCTCTGAAACTGGGACATTCCCTCTAAAAAGGGGACAGGATTGTATCACAATGTAGATTTACCTTGTCCTTCCTAAGCACAGGATCTTCAATACAACCCAGCATTAGTGCAGTTTTTTACTTTTTTATGTTTATATTGTTTACCCTTTAATATTCTTAAAGACCATGGGAGTTGGTTCAGTCATTGGGGTCTGTGCCGATGACCCGGCTGTATTTTCCTACCAATGTGGTATCCCACCTGATATGAGAAGAAGACCTTTCAACCAGTTTGACTCACAAGGATGACCCTTAAGTAGGCGATGCAATAGAAGCAGTTATATAGAAAAGGCCTGCAGTCCAGTAGAGCCTTTAAACTCCAAGGCCAGTGATCAGGCCTTGAGAAAATCAGAGAAATTAGGTCCATCCTTTGCTGAAGGACAGCCAAGAGATGCGGATTCAAGTCCGATCTTACAGAGCCAAGTTAGAGCGGGTATTGTACCTGCTACAGGCACTGCTCCTCAAGTTACTGTAAGTCTTAGGAAAAGTTGTATGGTTTAATATAAGTCATGGCTATGGCTTTATAAATCAAAATGACACCAAATAAGATGTTTGTGCACTACATTGCCCTTCGGAAGAACAACCCTCTAAAATATCTCTGAAGCCTGGGTGAAGGAGAGCTTCTTGAATTTGATGCGGTGCATGGAGAGAAGGGTGTAGAAGCAGCTAATGTTACTGGTCCTGGTGGTGTCCCAGTTCATGGCAGCAAATCGTGACCAATATCGGTGCTACCAAATGCGCAGAAATTACTATAGAGAGGGTCCTAGTCAGCAATGGCCTTACAGGAGACGTTACTATCCTTTGTTCCAATGCAAAAAGACATTTGGACATAGACAACAGCACTATAATGTTCCAGTGCAAAACAAAGTGTGGGGGTCCCCTAAACAGAATCCCCCTGGATTTTATTGTGCAGAACTGTACATTTTTTTGTTCATAAAGAACCATGTATTGTAATCAAAGAGCCCCTAATGTCTGTTCCTGCACACTGTAATTTCCCAGATGAAGAATATCTTGTTATAGATTCCAGTGAGATGTAGTACATGTGCACACGCATATTTTAGAGGGGGAGGATGTGGTACCCACAACTGCAGGGTACTAATTCATTGGCTTGCCAGCGCTGCTCTGGCTGCTGTAGCCATAGTGAATGACTGCTCCACAATTCACCAGACTCAGCTAGCAGCGGCGTAATTCATCCCAGACGCCCGGAGGCAAGTTATAATTTGGTGCCCCCCACCTTAAAAAAAGGGAAAATAAATATGGTGCATATCTATCTATCTATCTATCTATCTATCTATCTATCTATCTATCTATCTATCTATCTATCTATCTATCTATCTATCTATCTATCCATCCATAAGCACAAAAACACTAATATAGAATATGTGACTTCTATTAGGCCTTGAATACTAAAGTAAGTTTGCAGGATATCCCCTCCCTTTTTCGGGTATATACAGCTATGCATTAGTCCCAGATAAGATAGTGACCTGTATAGTGCAATTAGCATGAGGCTCAGAGTCCTCCTGATGGAGGCGAAAGCCATCTAATGTGGGGTGGGGAGCCCTCCTGATACCCCTGATGGAGGGGAAAACCACCTGATGTGCAGACTTTGAGGACTGAGTTTGAGTCAAGATACTGTAAGACTGCTACTGTGGTGGAACTACAAATCACAAAATGCCCAGTCTACTGCCGACTGATTCACATGCCGGGAAGTTGCTCCACCAAAGATCTGCCCCCAGACCCAGTTGCTGGTGCCCCAGGCCCCTGCTTACCATGTCCTCTTACCCGCAGCTCCTGGTGCATCCTTGTTGACATCCAGCTCCTAGAAGATCTGCAGTCGCACTTATGCTTGGGCCCGCCGCACACGTCCGTGGCTAGAGCAGCCACCAGGGAGGAGTGGGACGGGGAGTTGTGAGTGAGGGGGGGCACCAGAGTCACACTGGCATGGGAAGCTGCAGAGGAGCAGTGACATTAATGAGTGGGGACAGGCTATAGATAGACAAAAGTGACATCTGATGGTCTGACACAGAGCCCTCCACTAGTATATGGTTATGGTAGCTCTCAGGTGCCGGGAAGAGGTGCCATGTATTTATTGAGCGGCCGTGATGGTACACTCCAGGTACATATTTACAGTCCTAAGTGGGGTGAATATATTGTGGACAATGGAGGAGGTGCCCCTTCAGAGCTGGCGGCAGGTACCTCCATTGTCTCCCATAGTACTGCCCCTGTCACCTAGGGAGATGAGCACATGCACAGCCTGAAGTGACAGTTACAGAGAGGACAGTTATACCCCTTTTCCACCAAAATTCCGGGTCTGACCTGGAGTTGAAACAGGGTTCCTATCCGGATCAGACCCGGAATTTTGCCGGCGCCGACTCAGGATTTTCCCGAGTCGGCGCCGCTCACACCGGAGTCGGGTCTGCATAGACCCGGCTTTTCCGGCGTGTAAGTGGTCGCTTGGAGATGACGTCATCTCCAAGCGCCACTGAAGCCGGACCAATCGACCGGCTTGCAGCTCACTCCAGGTCATCGTGACCCGGAGTGGGCTGTTCTCACAGCAGGGTTTCACAGGCTACGCCCTTTTACACCAGGGAACTGCCCGGGTTAACCCTTCAATAACCCGGGTTTTAGCTCCAGTGTAAAAGGGGTATTAGTAACTATTACAGTTGATGCAGAGCTGGACAAAGAGGTGCTGGGTGAGCTTCACATCAAGGTGAGAGGGAGAAAGACGACTCCAGGACCTTGGCAGTTAGATGACATACAGCCACTGAGAGTAAAGCCGTGTATCCATTAGGCAACTTTAATGAGCGATTGAATGATTACAACATCGTAATCATTCAATCGCTCATTAATCGTGCACAAATCATGCACTATAATGTCGGAAAACGACCAGCGATGCGTGCTCCTGTTGGTCGTTTCCGACATCAATCATCGCCTGTACATGCCGGTCAATCTGCAGATAACAACGGATTGACCATGTTCAGGGATGAGGGAGGGTGTCTGCACTGAATGATATATCGTTCAGTGAAGACATTACAGGGGATGAGGAACAACTGTACGATTACTATGTTGTAATCGTACTGTCGTTACCCCATCACCTAATGGATACGCACCTTTAGAAAAAAAGGAGGGATCAATGAACAGAGAAAGGAGGAGTTTGCGGAAACAGCATAAAACAAAATCTGATTGGGTTGCAATCAACTCTGCATCCAGAGTCACTAACACTTACTGTGGGGAGTCGGCAGTTGTTATCATACCTGACTTTGCCCAAGTTCAGAATAAAAGCTAATTCACTAGGGATACTCAAAATTAGGTGAGAATGTTTCGATTGTTACACCAGATTGTGGAATAAATATTGTTGTTAGATTGCATCTTTGTGTCTGGGAAATCCTTACCTCTCTGTTGTGGTGTGGCTTTAATGAAAAGCTGCCTACATCATCTTCATGTAAGATTTGTTTTGGGGAGGGACAGGGAGAGGCTAAAATCAGTAACTGTTTGTGCTGGTTAATTGAATAGGGCTAATTGAATCGGGGCCGGTGTTCATTAGCACTTGTTAACTTAATTGGATTCCCCCCTTGATCTGTCTTCTGAAATTAAATTTTTTTTCACATATTTGTTACTGTCTAAAGGTGCCTACATAGATGATAATTTACACGATTCGCCCAATTTCGATGCATCGGAATGATAAATCATGTAAAATATATCCAAATGAGTGTCCGCTCATGGTCATGATGCCGATGCGCGTACCCGCTGTCCGTACATCGCATCTTTACATCTTGTCTACTGCAGGCAAGATTTGCTGATTTTGTGCACGATAGATCTTAAGTCAGATTGGACACTTTTTAGCACCATATCGTGTCCTGGAGTGTTGGGGAGCTTCCGGGGAGATTTCAAGGGAAATAGCTCACGAAATCACATTGTGAGCACATCTTCTAGAGTGTAGAAACCTTTAATCATACTAACTAATCCTCCCAGAATATCAGGGAGAGTGGCAAATATCGGACAATCTGGACTTCCGACAGAATTATCTCTTCTCATAGCTGCCACCTACTTCCGGAGTGAATGTATGATTTGGATTGGTTTGGATGATGTAATTCACATTGAATCGTGTTATCATACCCCCCCACGTATAATGCAGCAAATCACGCCATGCCTCCCACACATCAAACATGAATGTCAGATAAAACTCAACAATTATGGTCCTACATATTTTGAAGTAGACCACCACTAGAGGTAAGAAGCATGTTGCTCAGAGTTAGTCTGGGCACAGCTGAGCCTGGAAACTGTCCTAGCAAAAATCGAATAAGGTGGATTTTGTGCAAAGTGAACATTTCTTCTATGATTACACATTTTCATGCCGTCATCGTCCGAAATTCCTTACTAGCTGCAGTGTTACACCCCCCCCTCTTCCCAGTCTGACGCCTCTGTCTCTGGCAAGGCAGCTCATGCTACATGTTTACAAGACAGTGCTGCAGCTCTCTAAATTCCGAGGATTCCCAGTGACAGATGGTGGAGCGCGGAAAGAGATGCCCAACACTTTAATTGTAGTTTCACATTATTTAATGCAACTTGAAAAGGGAAGCAGACAAGACGTGGGATGAGAAAGCCCAGGTTACTTAAAAGGATGCGTAAATCTCCGTAGCGAGGCGGCTGCACAAATATATTCAATAAAATTACAAAGCAGCATTTTATCAGTCAAGGAGGCTAATTTGTTAATAGCAATCATTAAATTCACACTGTATAAATACCGACTTAGCTTTCACTAAACAGGACTTGTCGCAGGCCACACCTCTATTAGGAATACCATTAAAAGCTATTTTGTGCAGGTACAGTATTTTGGTGCTTTAAGTTGACATACCTTGTGCTAGCTTGTAGTGATTGTGGTCAACGTATTAATATGCCATTGGAGGGCTGGTCCCCGTCTTTGGGGCAAACTGCCTTAAATAGGCACCTAGTACAGACATACAGGGCGGAATGTAGTAAAGCCTATATTGCTATCAAAACCACCGTTTTCTGAGTTCTGGCCACATTTCCATATGTACCGTGGTCCCGAATGTGATACATTCCAGTGCCTGGACCTGGTGGGCAGGGTCGGATTGGCAGGTATTTTTTGCGGGAAGAATCCCGGTGGGCCGCATGGTTGTGGGGCCGCTTTTCTGTGAGGCCCCGCCCCCTTATTTATGTCACTCACGCTGGGCTTTCATAGGCACCCGGCTGCCTGTCAGCTTTGTCTGGCGGCCCCTGCCTAAGGCTTAGCCTCTCCCTCTCTCTCTCACGAGAAAAGAGGCCAGCGCGGCAGCCTATTTAAACCCCACCCAACATACTGTCGGCATCACACGTCGCGGATTCAATAGAGGAAGGTGGCGTGGACCCGCGGCCAGCGGCGGGACATCAAGGGAGGTAAGCTGCGGCGGAAGTGGGGGGCCGCGGAGGCAATCTGTTAGCCTGAGCGTCTCCTCTCCACTCTTTCCTCCCCAGGATGTGAAGTGTCAAGTTTAATTTCACAGCCTGGGGAGAGGGCAGAGCGGAGAGGAGACAATCTGGCTATTTGCAGCAGGGGCCAGGGGCGGGCAATGGGGCTGCGGGTGACAGCGGCCTCAGCATCGGCGGATCCAAGGGGGGGGCGATAAGGGCGACCACCTGCCGGCCCAATTGCAAAAAAGTCCCGCCCACTTATTGTGTGCTGCTGCCTGTCAACAGCTACCTGGGGGCACTGTATAAAGGGGTCTGCTACCTGGGGGCACTGTATAAAGGGGGCTGCTTCTTGGGGGCACTGTATAAAGGGGTCTGCTACCTGGGGGCACTGTATAAAGGGGTCTGCTTCTTGGGGGCACTGTATAAAGGGGGCTGCTTCTTGGGGGCACTGTATAAAGGGGGCTGCTATCTGGGGGCACTGTATAAAGGGGTCTGCTTCTTGGGGGTACTGTATAAAGGGGTCTGCTACCTGGGGGCACTGTATAAAGGGGTCTGCTACCTGGGGGCACTGTATAAATGGATCTGCTACCTGGGGGCACTGTATAAAGGGGGCTGCTACCTGGGGGCACTGTATAAAGGGGTCTGCTACCTGGGGGCACTGTATAAAGGGGGCTGCTACCTGGGGGCACTGTATAAAGGGGTCTGCTACCTGGGGGCACTGTATAAAGGGGTCTGCTACCTGGGGGCACTGTACAAAGGGGGCTGCTACCTGGGGGCACTGTGTAAAGGGGGCTGCTACCTGGGGGCACTGTATAAAGGGGGCTGCTACCTGGGGGCACTGTATAAAGGGGGCTGCTACCTGGGGTACTGTATAAAGGGGGCTGCTACCTGGGGCGCTATGTCCCCGTGATCGATCAGCTGCAGTGCTGGAACTAGGTGCCATGCTCAGCTGATCCGAACAGAGGTTGGCTAGTACGTGAGAATGTCTCACCTGTCTCGCAGTGAGGTAACGGGGTGCTGATACTGCTCCCTGTCTTTCTCACACTGCTCCCTGTTTTTCTCACACTGCTCCCTGTCTGTATCACAGTGCTCCCTGTCTCTCTCTCTCTCGCACTGCTCCCTGTCTCTCTCTCTCTCGCACTGCTCCCTGTCTCTCTCTCTCTCGCACTGCTCCCCATATCTCTTGCATTGCTCCCTGTCTTTCTCGCACTGCTCCCTGTCTCTCTCTCTCACACTGCTCCCTGTCTTTCTTGCACTGCTCCCTGTCTCTCTCTCTCACACTGCTCCCTGTCTTTCTTGCACTGCTCCCCGTCTCTCTCTCGCACTGCTCCTCGTCTCTCTCTCGCACTGCTCCCTGTCTTTCTCGCACTGCTCCCTGTCTCTCTCTCTCACACTGCTCCCTGTCTTTCTCACACTGCTCCCTGTCTCTCTCTCTCTCGCACTGCTCCCCATATCTCTCGCGTTGCTCCCTGTCTTTCTCGCACTGCTCCCTGTCTCTCTCTCTCGCACTGCTCCCTGTCTTTCTCGCACTGCTCCCCGTCTCTCTCTCGTACTGCTCCTCGTCTCTCTCTCGCACTGCTCCCTGTCTTTCTCACACTGCTCCCTGTTTCTCTCTCTCGCACTGCTCCCAGCCTTTCTCCTTTCTCTTGCACTGCTCCCTGTCTTTGTCCATACTCACCTTCCAGTCCTCCAGCATCTCATGGTACCCCTCTCTTCCTTTATTGAATATTGACTTTATAGCCACTACATGATGATGACATGATGGCTTTATTCCTACACAAACAGGCGGCTTCCAGACCATGTGATCTCCTGCATGAGTAGTGACCCCCGCTGCCTGTCCAGAAAGGATCAATTTCTTCAGAGGCTCCCCATTGCAGAGCAATCATATAGGTAAGAAAATACTCATTCACAATGCATGCTTGCTTGGAAGCACATAGCCACGCCCCTTGCCACAAAACCACGCCCCCTTTTTGGACGCGCACCTTCGGTGCGCGCATATAGGGCCACTGTCGGGGAATTTTCCAGGGTCACTTTAAGTTCCCAATCCGCCCCTGCTGGTGGGTAGCGTCATCTTTAGATGGTGTTACCCAATAGAAGCCTATGGGCTTCTTACTGCACTTCCCCCTGAGAGGGATCCAATCGGACCCCTGCCAGCACCCCGAGACACGTGCGCCATTCTGCACATGCGCTGAATTATTCCATAGGGACTTCTGGGTCATAAACCCGAAAGTCCCTCTATCGCAACGGACAGCTCTTACTGGGAGAGCTGTTCTTAGCGATTTTATTAGCATTTCTAGGTACATACCGGTGATATTATATCTGGTATGTACCCGATAAGCGGTGATATGCGGTGAGGCAAATGGCTGGGGAGGCACTGGCTAGTATCAGAGCCCGATTCACAGATACATATATGAACCCGAGGGTATATGTGGGCATTATACAAAGGTGCAGCAGTATATAGTATAGTGCTGGAAATTTGGTGAGTTTTGATCGGGGATGTGAGGAAAAGGTCGACAGGGGAGGCAGTGCCTCCCCTGCCATACACTTCTTACTCCAGAGTTTGGACTATAACATTTATTAGAATAATACAAAGAAGAAATTTATAATATTTTCTTTACATTTTTCTTATAATTTTTATAATCAAAACTCTAGAGTATACCTAAGTGTGACAGGAAAGGCTCTGCCTCACATGACTGCACATCACTGCCGATAAGTGGTATAATGTACGGCTGCGATGCTTAGTACATCACACCCATATTGAGGCTGACTATTCTATAAACTGCACGAACTTACACTTACCTGTGCCCAGGGTTGGACTGACCCACGGGTACAGGGGAAATCCTCAGTGGGCCCCATTGCCTGAGGGCCCACCACCCTACTCTAGGTGTCAGGTTCCAGACCTCAAATCATACATTGTTACTTAATTATATGGTCAGTTACCTGGTGGAGTAGTACCACTGATCAACATGGGTGCTTGGCTCCTTTCTAGCCAAGCATCTCTGGTGACTGGCCATATCCTCTCTGGGGTCTGGCCACACCTCTTAAGCATGAGCCCCTACCACTGCATTCCCCCGGTGGGCCCTTTATGTCCCAGTCCGACACTGCCTATGCCCCCTTCATTACTGCACTGCCATTTGTTCTGAATGTCCGGTTAATGACTCTGCACTCCTCGACAACAGACTGCCACTTATCTCCATGCTTGCTTTTCCGCTGATCTGGCATCTAGCCGAACAGGTCACTCCTGCTTTGCTAAACATCACTTTAATTTTAGTACTGCTTTTCCAATGCCTTCTGGGTTGTCAACTTCTACATGTGGCTCAGTCATCACTAGAGATGTGCGGGTCCGCGTCTCGGACAACTGAACAACTGAATTTAGGGGTTCTGAGTCAAACTGCGTCCTAGGGGTAACTTTACTAAGAATCGTGTTTCGCCAAGATTACAATCTCATGCGAATTTTGTCTGTTTTTCCAATCTCGCAGGAAACTCACATGAGATTACAAAACATGACCAAATACACCATCGCCCAAACTCGCAAGTACTTTCCATAGAAAGTAATGCAACACGTAAATTTACGAAGAATCGAGTTTTGAAACTCGCATGAGAAATTACCAAACTCTCAACAAAATAGACTTTTCAAATAGACGACCTCCTGAGGTGAGTGTTTGCATGAGTTTGGATGTGTTCACAGGTGTTTCAAGTTGCAATTACTGGGAACACAATGATGATGCTTTATAATGGTGCTAAATCAGCTGCATTGATTTGTGTGAAACAAAAATGGAAAAATATACTACCATTGCTATTCACTGCATGTGGCTGGGATTTCAGAGGCTCTACCACCTGGCTGGAAGGACCCAGGAGCTAGAAACTGAGTAGAAAATGAGGTAATGCAGATACCACAAAGGATGCTCAGGCCACATTTTTTTGGATGTGTTTGAACCTGAACGCATTGGTTGATGGCAAAGTCAAACAGATGTTCCGGATGAACTGTGACAACATATTCCATCTGTATGACCAAGTCAAACTGGACCTAGACCCTGACATAGCACGTTCCCACTGTCTCATGCCCGCATAAGCTTCTGGCTGTGTTTCACTTTCTGGTTACTAGTAATTTTTAGTCTGTGACCAGTAGAGTTCTCGTGATAGCCCAGTCAACATTCTCACAGGTCTCACTACCCTAGTTATGGCCCTGGTTAATACTGTGTTCCTGATGCATCCTGTATCCCTGCTATTGTGGTACCAGGAAAGTCAGTGTCGGATTAGCAACAGCTGTATGGCATTATGAGAACTGGGGGCACTACAGTGTTTTATATTTATATATATATATATATATACATATATATACAGGGGCGTTTCTAGAGAGGAGGGGGCCTGTGTGCAGTCTCCGACACGGGCCCCCTCCTCTCCGCCCAGTGGCCGGCCGCTCACTGACCTGTGCAATATCAGTGTGAGAGTTATAGACTCTGTGCACTAGAGTTTGCCCAGAGTCTATAGTGTATGCACAGGTCACCAGGAAAATGGCCACGGCAGCCATTTTTCCTGTACTGCACATGCGCAAACTATGGAAAAATGGCCGCCGTGGCCATTTTCCAGTCGTTTTACAGCGCCGGACCCCCGCATTGATGTGGGACTCCGGAGAGGTAAGTAATATTATGAGTGCAGGGTGTGCGGTGCAGGGCTCCCCTGGACCCAGGGGCCCGTGTTCCCCGCACACCCTGCATCCATTATAGATACGCCCCTGTATATATATATATATATATATATATGCAACTTCCACAAAGTAGTGTTCACTTAATTATGTCTATGTACCAGTATGAAAACGGAGATCAGTGCCTTTCCAATCCAAGGAGTAGCTGGCAACGTGTTTTGATAAATCTCTTCTTCAGGGCAATAGGGACTGCTACTGAGAAAGATGTCTCCTTTTCTTTCGCCAGGATAGGCCAATACCGCTTGGCCTGTCCCGGCACTAAAAGCTAATGAAATTAGGGATGTGCGCCGGAACATTTTTGCTGGATTTGGTTCTAATTCGTCGTCCGGCTTTGGATTTGGATTTGCCAAACTGCGGTGACTGGCTTTGGATTTGGATTTGGATTTTTTTACAAAAATTTACAAAAAAAGCTAAAATAACATAAATTGGTCTTTTTTTTCTTCCTAGAGTATCATTAACCTCAGTAACATTAATTTCCGGTCAATTTAGCCCACCTCACAGCTTATAGTATTGTTTTGAACATTATTGGCCAAAGGTTGCAGTGAGCTGACTGGTTACCAAGTGACAAAGCAGCGGCACAGCGGCACAGACACTACAGTATAAAGCGCATCTATGACACATTGCCACACAGCAGTGGCAGAAATTAAAAGTAGTGCACCCACCCAGTGGGGTACGGCCAGCAGAATCAGAGTACTTGTTTACAAAGTAGGCTATGGCCCTAGGAGTCACAGTGCACAATCTAATTCACATTACACCGCACATAGTGCCCCTGATTCACATTACACCATAAAGTAGTCTAGTGTCTCAACATCGACAGCCGCCCCGTTTTGTCGCGAGCCCCGCGGTGCGAGTGATTTTTCGCTCGCTGCAGGGCTCAGGCACGCGCAGTGCGCACTGCCCGGCCTTCGACCTGCTTGTGAGCGCATAGCGCTCACGAGCGGGTCTAAATCAGGCCCAGAGTTTGCGCCTGCGTACAAGCTGAACGGTGGCATCACCCCACCGCCGCATCGCAGAAGAGGAGGAGACAGTGCAGGAGCTCACGTCCCTCTAACAACAATAAGAGCTGTTGTTACAGGGCGCTCTGATCTCACATGTGATTTATTATTCATGTGCGATGCATTATTTCCTATACATGAATTGAGGTCAAGTTCTCTTAAGGTTTATTTGATGATTGTCTTCCATTAACATTTTACTAACCTTACATCCATGATTTGACTTATATAAATATACTTGAAGATAAGGATGGATGGTTGCGTTACACAAGCCGTTCCCTTCTGGCTGGGGGGAGATTCTGCACTCGACCAGTGCACAGAAGAAACAGGCGTAAGGAGTAAGATGCAATTTGTAATCTGCTCAGCGGGAACCAGAGCTCTGACTGCAGATTGGATAATTAGGGAACACAGACAAGTCGGACTTGTGAAAAATCTAATTGCACTTAAGGGGGAAAAAAAAGCCTGGAGCGTCCTGTAGATGTCGACATTGATGGTCTGCATGGGCCCTCTGCATTTTTAATGTGCTTGTACAAATTGCTGCTCATGAGGTACATGACAAATGAATTCCATTTTCATAAGAGACAGAGAGAATTAAATGGGAAAATTGCAGCTGTGTGTTTTCCAAAGCATTATAAAGTATACTTTTATTTATCCTGTACTTGTCTTGTGTTCCCTCCCTTGACTGGGAAGGTGAACGCTAAAGTAAAGTGTAGGTCCACCTTCAATGAGATTTTTTGTTAGGGGTCAATGTAAAAAAAATGACTTGCTTATCTACATTTATTGGCTAGATGCACTCTCTAGTATGGTGTATCTAGGGATGGCCATCGGTGGGGTGTCCATCGATGGTTACCATCGATGGGTACATCGGTGATTAACATCGTTGGCACAAAAACCATTTGTGAACCATCGATGGTTTGCACCCCTCGATGGCCACCACTGGTGAATCAAAAATGGGGCGCGGCTTAGCGGGGCTGGGGCTAAGCTACGTCCCGTCCATAAAATAAAAAATAAAAAACATTGGCTCCAACCCATCCATCAATGGCTAAGAACCATTGGCTCTTTTCCATCGATGGTAAATGCATTTTTTTTTAATCATCGATGGTCGATCGCCATCCCTAGGTGTATCTAATCTTGATAGAAACAAAAATCATCTTCCTTACGTCTTTAGTTCTCAGCACTGTGCATCACTGTAATGTCTGGCTGCGCACTTTACCGTTAGCAAATCTTTGCTGATTTTCCTGCACATCTTTATTTAGCGCACTTCACGACCGTACTAGAGGCACTACTTGCACAGGGAACTTAATCTCCCCCACTAAATCTGAGAAAGAGAAATAAAAGTAAGAAAATGCTTCAACAACAATATAATATTAACAAAACTATGGGGACAATCCAATTAGGTGCGATTTGCAACATGCGAGGTGCGAGGTGCTGTTTTCTCTGTGAATTTCCCTAGCAAATTCATCTTGCAATCCAATAATACCCCTTTTCCACCTAAATTCCGGGTCTGACCTGGAGTTGGAACAAAGTTCCTATCCGGATCAGACGGGGAATTTTGCCGGCGCCGACTCGGGATATTCCCGAGTCAGCGCCGCTCACACCGGAGTCGGGTCTGCATAGACCCGGCTTTTGCGGAGTAAAAGTTTTCGCTTGGAGATGACGTCATCTCCAAGCGCCACTGAAGCTGGACCAATCGGCCGGCTAGCAGCGCACTCCAGGTCATCGTGACCCGGAGTGCGCTGTTCTCACAGCAGGGTTTCACGGGCTACGCCCGTGTTAAACCCTGCTATTTACCTGGGTTGGATTGCCGGGTCACTCGACCCGGCGATCCAACTCTCTCCCCTTTTACACCAGGGAGCTGCCCGGGTTAACCCTTCAAAAACAGGGGTTTTATCTCCGGTGTAAAAGGGGTATCAGCAACTCGCACTGAACCAGTCAGAGTAAACTCACATTTTTCCATTCGCACCTCCCTGAGGGTGAGAGATGGAAGGTAGAATCTTTATTTTAAGGTTAAATTGTGGGGACACCGTGCTAAAATTATTGGACACCTCCCTAATGACTAATAAGGCAATTGGAAGTTTTCAATTAGCTTAATTAGCCCAATAATTACATGTCATTTTTGGGGGTTAAAAATAGCCTTAAATTACACCCAAATCACCTTTTTCATTAGTTTCGGCACCCCACATTTAATTGCAGTATATTTTTAAATGAAAAATTATTTCATTTTATAATTTTTTTAAAAAACAAAACAAATTTTTAAAGTGCCCTCAAAGTACCCCAAAATCACCTTTTTTCCTACTTTTTTTTTGCATTCTTCATTTGATTAGTTTGAGATTTAATGAAAAAAAGGTTGCTTTTTATAAATCTTTTGTATTTTTTTTAAAAACAGCATAAATCAGCCATTTGATACCATTTAAAAACCTTCAGTATTTTCCTAATGCCCACAAACAGCTTTCTATATCGTTCTGCTAACAAAATTATAAATGTTGGGGGGTCCAGGATGGTCTTCCCACTTTTTCATGCACTTCTCTCACATGGCATTTGGCAGACAATTTGCACCCCTCCGCTGCGAGTACCACAAATAAACATTTATAATTGGATTGGAGAATTCTCAGGTGCGCACATTCGCGTGAAGTCTGCGAGTTTCATGAAACAAACTCGCAACTCACAATTCGCACCTAATTGGATTGTCCCCTATATGTTTCTAAAGGTTATGTTTAGACATACATTGAAATGAACCAATACTGACAAAGAGAATCCCTTTAAATAACATGAAAGATTGGACGGATGGGAGTCGGGACAACCTGCTGTGATTAATTTACCTTTCAACTCACAGTGGGGTAGCGTACGGTATGGTATGTGCTACAGAACGCGTACTTGTGGATCACAGCGCGGATTCACAACCTGTGTACGAGCTGCCCTGTATCTTAGCAGAGTCCATCTTCCTGCAACCTACATGCAGCAGGATTGGGCTATATACACATTACAATCAGGGCAGTGGGACCAACATGAACATATTTCATTAGTGATAATCCATTCCCTTCAGATCCCTTGGAAGCCGTGTCTAACCACCCAGATAATTTCTTCCACAGTAAAAGAGTGAGGCTGCCCAGGACTGCCTGTGAAGGTGACCCCATGGAAATGCAATTATTTTTTCATGTGTTTATCAACTATACACAGTCTTCCCAAGGGCAGGGTGTGCTTGCAGGATACTGAAATTACACTATTTTATGTTTTCTTAAGGATTCTTCTACCGTGGTAGGAAGACTTCCAGACTGTAGAGAAGCAGTGACATTGTGAGAGTGCCGAATGTAATCCTGCATGCACAGTATCTAGCCTCCGAAGACTGAGGACTGAGCTCCTGCAGGAATAATTTGGAAAATCATTCAGTAGAGGGAGCTGTTAATTTATATTAAATGTTCTCATTGCCGTAACTGTTCAGATATAATCATTGCAACATCCTGCTGGATTCTTAATATCGAAGACGGTTTGCTTAATGAACTCTGCACTTGCCTCAGCACCCTAGTAATCCTTGCCACTGGCTTACGGTTTAGACAGTAGACATAGAATTGTCATCTTATACAGTATACAGTACCTGTATACGACTCATTTATGGTGCTTTTATCCCTTAAAGGAAAAGCACAAAAGCTGATTTCTCTCTTTAATTGGTCCACACTGCTGTGCACGTCAAATATGTGGGATCCCTTTAAATAAACCTATATTTTATTTGCTATATCACAAACTGACTAGAGAAAGTATTGACACAACAGGGTATTTGTGTGCATTCTAGCTGATGTCGCTTGGATGGAGAGAATGTTTTGACCCTGAAAGGCTGAATTTCATGACCCGTGAGCAATGGCAGAGCTGCTTCCGGTGGATTCACTGAGTGTTAAGGATGGCCATCGACCATCGATGTTTTCAAAACATCAATGGTGGCCACATGACGATATCAGTGGTGGCCACCTGATGTCAACTAGTTTTGCCATCGATGGCAGAGAACCATTGTTGGAAGAGTGGGAGCCAATGTTTTTTTATTCTTCCTTGACAGGACGGAACTTAGTCCCGCCACCCGGTGGCTGCTAAGCCCCGTCCCATTTTTGGACCCCCAGCAGTGGTGGCCATCGAGGGGGTGCAAACCATTCATGCTTCACCACAGATAGTTTTTGTGCCATTGATGGTAATCACCGATGGACCTATTGATGGTAACCATCGATGGACACCCCCACCGATGGCCATACCTACTGGGTATTGTCTCAGAGGCTGATTTTGCTTGTAGTTTATGGAGATGCGACCAGATTACCGTCTATCATAATAGGAGTTTATAGGCGCAGCCCTGAGTGGCCCGTTCTATTAGCCAAGAGCAACGCTGGAGCATATTTTGGCAGCTTTGCAGGATCTGCCTCAGAAGCTGATTTTTGCTCGCAGGCTGCAGCCCATGGAGGAGTGAGCAGACATCGGCCTAGCTAATTGGAATTGGTCCATAAGTTTCAGATAATTGGGGAGATGCACTAAACTTTCCAGAGTGATAAAGTGGAGAGAGATAAAGTACCAACCAATCAGCTCCTGCCATTTTTCAAACATAATCTGTAATATGACAGTTAGGAGCTGATTGGTTTTATTACTTTATCTGTCTCCACTTTACCTCTCTCCAAGGCTTAGGGCCTGATTCAGACCCACTTGCGAGCGGCTGTCCGCTCGCAAGTGGGTCGATGGTTTGCACTGCGCATGCGCACGATGGAGGGAGCTCCGTCGTGCGCATGCGCGAGACGCGACGAGCGAAGGACTTTCTTTCGCTCGTTGTGTCTGATCAAAGGGGGCGTGCTGTCGATGTTGATTGACAGCACGCCCCCTTTGGTGGGCATGCCGGGGGCGTGCCTCCAAGACGGGGGCGTTCCCAAGGGAACGCCTACCGTCAGAAGCCGGCCCCACTGACATCACTAGTGATGTCAGTGGGAGTGATTTTGGCTCTGATAGAGCCAAAATCACTCCGGGCCTTGCGGTTGAGAAACTCAACCGCAGGCTTCGGCTCGCAGTGGCGATGGTCGCGATGGTCAAGACCATCATCAAGACCATCATCCTGCACGCTCGTATATGCTGTGGGTGGTGACCCACAGCTATACGAGCGTCCAGGAGGACGCTCCATAATTATGGAGGTGGGCCCTGATTCAGAGCGAGCGCTCTGGTCAGAGCGTCCGGCTCTGAATCAGGACCTTAGTGCATAACCCCCGATGCATACAATGTGTCCATACTTTGGTGCAGAGAAGAAACAATAAGATGTACATTGTTTTACTGCCTCTAAATACCTTTACACCTTGATTAGCTTACTTAACTTAAATTACAAATAAAGACACGGACACCAGAGCTTGGCTAAAAAAGGTCACAGCTTTTTATTTATAATTAGAATGAATCAACCTAACCAGGGTGGCAAAGAGACTCTGCAAGCTCAATTCTAGCTTTCACCTCGCTCCAACACTCAGAGGATGACTAAAATGTCCCCCCTCTAGACGCACTAACGATGCGAGAGTTCCACTTCCCTCCTGGGCCAATCCGAGGTGCATCCGTACAGACAGCACCCGGGTCCCCCCGCACAGAGAAGGACAAATTTGTCAGGGGCATCAAGGGCCAGTGCCCCCACAAAGTTATCTTACACCACCTAAAGCCACTGAGCTGCAGCGTACTCCCGCCTTGCTGTGCCTCCCCTAAATTTGGAAAAGAAAGGTTAGTGTGACACAACAGAACAAAAATGGGTGGGATGGTGGGTTGTGAAGATCCAGGTAAAAAGAGTCTGTGTAGTTTTCCAGCAGCCCAATATATACCAACAGTCTAACTCCTCCTCCTAGCAATCTCATTGGTTAATCAAACCAACTGATCACACAACATTTACCCAGCAACAAGGCTGTCATGACCACAAACACACAGCAGAAAACCAGCAATCTTATCTATCCTTAATCCTATTCAGATTTCGTCTTTCAATATCTTATACAAAATGACTTGTACCCATGGAAAGGTTGCAGGTGCACATAATATATATCAGTTTTTGAGCATGCACTCAACAAAATTGCTTAATTATGATCAAAGTGATAAAACCTGGCTGATCACATTTCTATATGATCTTTAGAATTTCATTGAGTTGTTGGAGATAATTTACGAGACACACATGCAGGGATACGTGTATGATCTCTTATTATTATCCTTTCTTTACAAAGAACTCACGTATTCCACAGCGGTGTATAATATAAGGGAGTGAAATTGGAATTTTCATTCTCAAAAGGAGGCAATCTTTGAAACAGAAAATGAGAGAGCCCTACTCGCAGGAGCTTACAATGCTGAATAGGTCAAATATTATCGCATCAAAAACATCAATCTGGTACGGAGGTACACTGAGGTATGCGCTCGGTATCCCGGCGGTCGGGATGCTGACGCTTACATTACCGGTGTCAGTATACTGATGCCAGCATCCCGTCCGCCATGATGCCGAAGGTAAGTAACCGGATTGGGGGAGGGTTATGTTTAAGGGTTAGGCACTAAGGGGAGAGCTAGGGTTAGGCACTAAGGGGGGAGGGATAGGTTTAAGGTACGAGGAGGGGGAGATTAGGTTCAGGCACAAGGGGGGGGAGGTTAGGGTTAGGCACCAAAGAGAGAGGGTTAGGGTAGGGAGAGGGGGAGGGTTAGCATACCAACCAACAAGTGTTGGTATGCTGGCGGCTGGATTCTGACCGACAGAATCCCGACTGTCTGTATTTCATACCGATTCCCACCTTGATGATATTGGCAGATCCTATGGGTGTTGATATAGGTGCCAATGGTGTGTGATGGAGGTCACTCCAATGAATAACTTAACCAGGTTGCAGTTTATTAACCAGGTAGAATCATACATGCCGACTTTCTGGCCGCTCCTTCCGGGAGGGAGCAGCCAGATCGGCAGGATGGGGGGGTGGGGATTGGATGGCCTGGACAAGGGGGAGTGGCCGGGTGGGTGAAGGGCATTTGTGGGCGTGGTGTGGTGGGGCCACACAAGCGTGTAATTTTGCCGATAATACAGGCATTGTGGAGAAGGGGGCAGGGCCAAAATGATGTGATTCAGTGTGTAACTATTAATCGCAGGGGGAGGGTCAGGGGGATCGTCGGCTGCAGGGAGGCTTGCCTGCCTTTCCGGGGGGGGGGGCGCGGGACCTGCACCCGATTTTTAGGACACTGCTGGCCAAATCGGGAGGGTAGGCAAGCCTGGGTAGAATGAGTTGCAGGATAACACTGAGGTAACGCAGTAGGTACATAATACAGCAGGTTCTGTAGATCCAGCCGGGACTGTGCAGGTGGTGACACAGTGGACTATGCATGGTCTCACCTGTAGTACCAGCAGTCCGAGTAGACACTCAGAAGAGCGTCATTCCTCTATGGAGTTCGGAGCTAAAGACACGTGGAAATGCTGCGACTCTGGCAGAAGCCCATTCAGACAGGCCAGGCTAGAGATCTCGCTGTGACGTGACTCCAGCACTACAGGGTCCTGGCAGCACAAAAGAGTTGCAGAGCGCTGTCCTCGAAACATATGAGTCACATTTATCATGCTGTTTCTATCTCTGCAAAATGTAAAAAGTCAGGTTTTATTTATGAAAAAGGTGCGCTAACTAAAAAACTGTTTTACTGCTAATCGCGGCAATACAGATTTTTGCTGCATCATAATTTACCAATCCTTTCAAAGCCCCGGTGCAAACCAAGCAACTTTTGAGGGTTTTCTCTCCCTCAGTAGCGCTTCCCATCTTTGCGCGTCCCCATTGCTCTGTGACGCATCAGTTATGCACATTCACGAAAGTTGTATATTTAACCGCAGTTTGGGCATGTTTATTAATATCTACAGCTAGCCCCCAAATATTAAGAATCATCATCATCATTGCGGCAATAAGGATTCTTTTTTCATCGAAATGTACAAATTTAAATTACCGGGACAATTGCTCTGACCCGAACCCGTCTCGGCGATCAGGAAAAAGTAAAGTGATCGCATACATGATAACTTTACTCCCACCTACGGACCCCTTTGTGGCTACTGAGTGTGTTTCCAACTGCGCCTGTGCAATGTAGAAAAGTCTACAGCGTGCATTGGGACCTCCTGCAGCCCACCGGAGAGGGATCACAAGATCCCTATCCGACAGGGCAGCCTATTGCACAGGCAAGATCCGCAAAGCTTTGTTTGGGGGTGGCTTGCTGACTTTCTGGCTGCACCTTCCGGGAGGGAGCAGCCAGATCGGCATGACAGGGGGCGTGGCCAGCACAAGGAGGTGGGACCGGCCAGACTACGTGTATTTGTGGGCGTGGCCACATGATCGCATCATTTTGACCCCGCCCCCGCTACACAATGCCAATGCCCCGCCCCCCCACCGTGGGGGTTTCAAAGGTAATTGCGGGGGGGATAGGAGGGGTGGGCGTCAGCTGGGACTATTGCCTGCCTTCTCGGTAGTTCGGGAGCGGCACCCGATTTTCGGGAGGCTCCCGACCAAATCAGGAGGGTAGGCAAGCATGGTTTGGGGATGGCTGCTGTTGGGGGTGACAGATCTAATTATTAGATTTAAGGGGTATTTAATTCTGCCCTTAAACATGCGGTAAACAGCAGTTTGTGAATATTTTACGGGTAGAATTGATTAATAAATAGGCCCCTTTATGCGATTGGCACACTGCGATATTTACCCTCTGAGATAAGCACCTAATTTCAACACTAGTTTCAGATCTGTCGAATTTTTTCACTGAAAGGATGATCAGTCACCCGACTCCCCTCAGCAGCAATGTACAATGTATATGACAGCGACATGTAATTGCCATTTGTAGCATCAGATGTTTTTCCTGCAGATTACACAACAGGCTTTACACCTTTGCGACCTTAATTTTATTCAAGGTCTGATTTTATTTCATGTTTACTTTAAAAAACACAGATAATTTGGGACAGATATGTGTTCCCCGACAAGAAACGTAATTAATTCTGGTCCCTGCGCTTGACTTTTTTTTTTTTTTTTACCTGTTCTACAAGCATAACATTTAGGCGGAGAATAATGTTTTGTTGATGTCTAATTGCAGAGCTTGGAAACTTGCAAGAATGCATTGCGGTTGCTGATTAAGGGCCCATCAGAGACTCCGCATTGAAAATTAACTAATTCCAAGTTGATGGAGACAGAAGTAGCCCGGGGTGTCATTGGAATGGATGTGAGATAGTACTTGCACAGGGTTTCTCGGAGGGGAGGAAGGGTGGATGCAGCACATAGATCAGGGACCATGGCTTGTGCTATGTCAGCAGCCTGAATAGGTCACACACACACACTGCAGCAATTCCTCCTGGCCCTCTGCTGCTGGTAAGAACCGGATTGTTTTTTTTGCAGCTTTACAAAACGCAGTATTGTGTTATTCCATGCAGATCCTGATTCCTCCATCTCTTCCCTGTTTTATTCACTCTATGTGACAACAATGATGTATGAATCTTTTTTTTTTTTTTTTAATTTAGATCACAAGATGATCTCCCTTCTAAAGCAAGGTGATGCTTTTCTGGACAAATTACAATTTTCCGCCTGGAAAGTGGAAGTAGTAGGCTAGGTTTCACCTCATTATTTGTGTCCTGGCTTATGTGTGGATTACGGTCTGCCTATTTCGTGAAGCCTTTAATATCTCATTCCCTGCGTGTCTTTGAAGAATGATCTAAGCATGAAATAGAATTATTATATTTTCGCAACTGAAGCCAGCCATAAGTCGACTTATTAAGATTCCTGCTTTGTTTTTGAACAGTTTGATCGTCAAAACACATTGTGCATGCCGCCTAGCCCATAGAATGGGTGGCTGACACGGAGTTATTCAGCGTGAGCACATCGTGACACTTGTTCGGTGACACAGCTGCCTGCGCCCTGCGTCTTTGGAGGTTGTGAGCCAGGGGTGTGCGTAACAAATTCAATTTCACAGTGCTTTTGCAATATCAAATACACACATTTGTGCCTAAATCATTTATTTGTATAACTCAGGGTTTTTACACAAATGGTACGAAACTGCAAAGTTTCATAACACCACACTAATGTTAGGTCATACCTCCTACAAGACTCAGATGTACTACCGACAAGTGGTACCTTTTAGTAGCTACAGAATATTGGGCCTGATTCAGAGCCGCTCGCTAGATGCGATCGCTCGCACGATGTGTATGCAAATTAGCATGCCCAGTATTTCTTAGAGAGCGATCACATAGTGTATGCAGACACCCACCAGCCTGTTTTAAGACGCCCACTTGTGAATGTCATGTCTAGGAAGTGTATGCAACCATCGGTACATTGGGTAACATCGGATGCTATCGCAGCGCTTGAGGTTGACCATACCCTGCCGCAAGCACTGTGAGCACTTCAGTCTTTTAATTATGCACAGCTCTAAAACGCCATTGAGATGCTCAGGAACGCCTGCGTTTGCACCTCCACTCCCCCGTTTTTAATGGCCAGCCCCCGTTACCACCTACATACGGCTTCCCCTGTCACTCACTCTGCTGGGCTGTCTATGTGCAGCGAGCAAACGCATTGTGAACTTTCGCTAAGGTATGCACATGCGCACCATGCATAAACACTGCTTACCATCGGCAGCCGCGAGAGTATGTATCTTAGCGAGCGGGTCTGAATGAGCTTCATTGCTCATATTTCTATTGAAGTAGATCTACTCTGTTTACTTAGGGTGGGATGTACTAAGTATCGCATCTGTGTTGTGGTACATCTCGCTTCTCATTGGGTACATACCGCGGTTGATTACCGCAGTATGTACTTAGAATATTGCAAAGGACAGCTCTCATGATAAGAGCTGTCCTTTGCAATGCCCTAGCATAGAGGGACTTCTGGGTTTAATAAGAAGCCCATAGGCTTCTATTGGGTAACGCCATCTAAAGATGAAGCCGCTTAGTACATATGGGGTATGCAGTAAAACCCCAGAAAACGCCATTTTACCTCATTTTTATGTTTAGTACATCCCAAAAATGGGCATGGCCACATACAGAAGGGATGTGGTCACATACTGAAGGGGCGTGGTCACTGAAAATAGGTGTGACAACATGAAACACTTTTCTCTGCACTTTGGGAACATTCTTTTCCATTCCATATGCAACTTACCTATACGGTGGTTTCTCACAATGTGAGACCTCTGAAGAGATGTATCTTCCCTAGGACGACGGCATCTTCAGTTGGTATTCAATAATCATGTACTGTAGGTCACATCGTCCGGAAGATGCCTGTTTGTGTAGGAATATTAACAAGGTCATCATCATACAACAGTGGTTCAACCAGACTCCTTCTCCCTGTGTAACTTCCTTCCCCATGTGTCTCTCAGCCACACAATCTCCCCCTTGCTTTGTCTCTCAGCCACACTATCGTCTTCCCCCCTGCATCGTCTCTCAGCACACCATCTCCTCCACACTGCGTCATCTCTCAGCCACACTGCCACCTACCCCCTGCATCGTCTCTCAGCACACCATCGCCTCCCCCCGCATCGTCTCTCAGCACTTCATCGCCTGCCTCCCTGCGTCGTCTCTCAGCCACACCATCGCCTACCCCCTGCGTTGTCTCTCAGCCACACCATCACCTCCACCCACTAGGTCATCTCTCAGCACACCATCACTGGCCCCCTGAGTAATCTCTCAGCCACACCATCACCTCCCCCTCTGTGTCATTTCTCAGTCACACCATTGCCTCCTCCATGTCATCTCTCAGCACACCATCACAGATACACACACACTGACACAGATACACACACAGACACACTGAGACACACACACACTGACACAGATACACACACACTGATACCGACACATACTGACAAACACACACACATTGACACAGATACACACACACACTTTGGCACAGATACACACACACTGATACACACACACACGGACTGACCCCCCCTGCAGCAGTCCGAACCCCCCTCCCAGCAAAAAAAACTGGCTGATCCAGAGCAGAGAGAGTGCCAAGGAAGGAGAATCACCCTGTCACAGTCACAGCATCGCCTGTGGCAGCAGCTCTCAGTCAGTATACAGTAGATGGAATGAGAAGACTGCCTGGAAGGGGCTGTGCGCTTCTGCTGCAGCTCCCCCTACAGTCATCTCCAGCAGCAGCAGCAGCAGCAGACACACTTGCCTGCTCGTTCAGTCTTCAGTCAGGGTGCAATGGTAGCGGGGGGCGGGCAGCACCCCCCTCTGCTGTGCCTGCTACGGTGCCCAGGGCATGTGCCCCGCTCGCCCTGCCCTAGTTACACCACTGAGTAGCTTAGCGTGTCCCAAACTGTGTGCCGTGGCACCCTGGGGTGCCTCGGGACACTTAGACGAGTGCCGCAGGTTGGTGGTCCAGCACCAAATCAAATAATTTATGGTCAGTGAAATGTAAATATGTGGACAAACAGAAGCACAAACCTGTCCACCACCACATAAGTGAACCTAAGAATAACAGGATGACAGGTAAGCAAACTGTACTTCACTTTACTACATTTTCTTCTGAATTTCTTAATAACAAACTTTTGGCTTAGGGGTGCTGTGAAAACAATGCTGATACTCTAGGGTTGATTCCAAAAAGTTTGGGAACCACTGGAGTATCTTCAAGGACATCTGCCTGCAATCACCTGTTCAAGACTCAGACTCTCTTTTTACATATACTGGAGGTTGTGAATAAGTGATCTGTAATCATAGAAAATAATGGAAAATAAACATGTGGATTACACTGATTGTTTCCATAGCAGATGCTTCTACAGAAGGTCAAACAGCAACAACAGTATGCTCCCGAGATTTCAACATGCAATATCAGGCAGAAGTTTTATTTCAAAGTGTGGTAACCAGCATAACAACTTTATTTTTGAGTAGTTATTCTTTAAATTCAGCTAAGACTGGCTTTTTCACAAATCTGACATTTGGATTTTGCCCTTTACCATTCACAAGTGAGGACTCAGAATTGGGATATTCCATTGTACCTTACATACCACTGTGCTCATTCTTGTCACTTCTGAACGTCCTGAGATGTACAGCTAGCTACAAACTTGCCAAAGAGTGATAGACAATTTTGATTTGTATCGAGAAGTCTGGGCCTGATTCAAAGCTGCTCGCTCTGAATCAGGGCCGGGCTTTTTTTTTGGAGCGGCCTCTTGGCCGCTCGCATAGGTGTGGGTGGCCACCCACAGCTAAAGCGAGCGGCCATGATGATCATGACCATCGAGACCATTGGGTTTGCGACAAGGCCCTTGTGGTAGGGTCTTGTTCATTGCAAGCCCCAGAGAGCTTTCGGCTCTAACAGAGCCGGAAGCTCTCCACTGACATCACTCGTGATGTCAGTGGGGCCGCCCCCAAATGGCAAGCGTTCCCTCGGGAATGCCTCCACTTGGGCAGCCACCCCCCCGGCCCGCCCACCAAAGGGGGGGAGCTGTCACTCAACATCGACAGCTCGCCCCCTTTGGTGCGAGACCTGGAGCGACGGATTACCAGCTCCGTCGTGCGCATGCGCTGTGGGCCACCATCGACCTGGTTGCGAGTGCTCAGTGCTTGCGACTGGGTCTGAATCAGGCCCTCTGTACTCTGATTGGTTAGGAAGAGCTAGTTTCGTAAAAACCAGCAATGAACAAATTATTTCAACTAGCTGAGGAAGGCCTGGACATTCTTCCTTTGCAGGTGAGATCAAGGGCCTAATTCTGAGTTGGCTGCAGTGTCTATGCCGCATGCAGTTGGCAGATGTTTGAACATGTGATCCAGTCGGACAGCGTCCGCTTCCTGATTGTCAGCACTCAGAGACGCAGTACAGAATCAAATGCAGGGTCTGTGAATTTAATTGGTACCTTCCTGGGAGGTAACAGGCGGTGGCTAAGCTCATGCAGGGATGTCGCAGATAGACGCTGAACCACTCACATTGGAGGCCATAATCATACTGGGAAACTCTACCCGCCATAGGGCTGCTGCAAATTTCAATGGCGCAACCAATGGTGACGTCTAAGGATGCGCAGAGACGGAAATGCACTTTCTGAAGACATTGCAAGAGGGAGTCTCAGTTTTGTTAAAATCAGCCGTGAGTGCGCTCAGAATCACCCCCCAGATGTGCTCCTGTCATTCTACCAGGTGACCCCTCTACTGTCCTGTTGTTCTCACAAAACAATTGTTTTAAAATGAAGCAGCTAGAACTAATAGCTTCTATGGGAAATATTGCCTTCAGTAGACCTAGATATTTTAAGTCCTCCATCACATCAGTTGTGAGAGTAACTTAGACAAGATACGTATGTTTTGGCCCAATAACTACCAACATTATCGCTTCATACTTAGCAAAATACAGTCACAAAAGTGGCTTTATTATAGTACGAATACAAAAAGGACAGCTCTTGTACGGCTCTAGATCTCTATATAGCGGCAAAAACTAACATCCATTATCACCTCTATTTGTGACGATTTTCGAAGGAGTGTCCGAGCTATTTATTAATGCCCTTATGCCGGGACAGACGCTGCCATAAGCAACTGTCATAGTGAATTTTAAAAGCTTTTACTTTTGCACTAGTAGAGACGATAACGGTAATGTGTTCTGTCCTGACAGTGTTATTGCACATACAGTACATGATCTTACGTTACACATCTGTGTGATGCACCAGTAATGCGAACATACCCTTACAGGGATAGCTATCCATAAAAAATGTATGTGGGTCATCACTGTATATGTACAATATACTGTAATTACTACTGTGTTAAAATACATTTCTTTACACAGACATGGCTTATGTGTGTGCCAATTATTTGATCATATATATATATATATATATATATATATATATATATATATAGGGGGGAAGTGGTAAAAACAATTTAGTTGGGGCTGTATTAACTTTCCTGGGCTCGTGGCAGGGGCCTCTCCCATTGGGGTTAGAGAGGGGAGCCCTGCATGCACTATGCAGCTGTGAGGGGTAGCAGCGAGTGTGGTCAGTGGGAAAACTTCCAGGCGCACACCTGCAGTCTATAAATAGAGAACCCTCACTGACCGTTACTGGACACCTGAGGTGACTGTGGAGATCGGAGCTGCGCTCGCCGGGTGTATGACATAGGGACGGACATTGATAGTCAGTGAATACAGACCATCGATGTTTTCCTTGTGATGTTAGTGTTTTTAATTAAACTATGGTCTTCCAATGGTTACATTTTAAAGAAAAAATCCTGACAGCTGGATCCTACCTGGTTGCTGCTGCGGTGTCCATGCCGGCCGCGGCGTCATTCAGCCTCAGGTCACTGGCGGCTATGTCCTCCTGCACTACTCTGCCTCCTCCAGTAACAGACATGTGTTTCCATTGTGCATGCATGAACCAAGGCTCTGTATCCTCCTTTGACAGACAGTCCGCTCCTTCTGCACATGGGCAAATCCATAAAACTATGCATGCGCGAACCATAGTAATGGATTTTCCATTGAATGTTTATGATGAGACGAGACGGTTAGCTACCAACATTTGATGGCGGAAGCCCATCCCACCATTTCATTATGGGCTTCCTATGTCTATGACCTAGTGTGACAGGAACCGCCGCTTGAGGGAGATAGTCGCAGCTGAATTCCGACTGGGGTTGTGGCCAAATCCCCTTCAGTTAAAGGGCCCAGACATCATCATTTACTATCCACGTGGACATCTATCGGGAATAGTTACAGTGCTCGAAATGTGGCGAGTGAAACAAGCCCACGAGGGTACAAGTTTAGTTTGTTGGTGGCCAGATACTACATTTGGGACAAAATAACAGCGCTTTCAGGTCTGGGTCCATTAGCTGATGGTGTCCTAGGCACAATCGGCTGACTGCAGCCTGTGACTGCTGGATCTTCCCATCCAAGAAATCTCCCCCTGGCTGCTGACTGGCACCTGAGACACAAAGGGCAGGAGGGATCGCTGTCCCTGGTGCTGAACTGCATATTCCTGCAAATGAGGAACAGGTCTGTCAGCTGTTCAGCACATCAACAAAGCACATACTCCTGCCATTGTAGACAGGCATATTGCTTAAAAGGTTTACAGCTGTTAGCTTCATTCTCTAACTGAGGGACTGTTAGATCCTGCAAATTCACCTCAAATCCAGTAAGCACACAAGTCTTCGCTTAACTAAGACTTAACCAGCAGACACTTTTCCTCACCAAATAGCTCCCCTTCAGGGAAGACAGTAACTAAAGCAGCCTGTAGCTAAGCTGTTTAGAGGAGCAGGTACCCCTTAATCAATCCATAGATGTTGCAGCTACATATACCGTATATGTTACTTAATCCGGGATTTAATCTAGTATGTAAATAATTTCTTTCAACCAAGTTTATACAAGTTTGAGAAAAGCAAATGAATTTCCAGGCCCGGACTCCGTACAAGAATTAGTGTAAATACTCACTACTAGAACCCTGTGATGGAGTTCAGCTTATAATATACAGTCCACAATGCTATTCTCACTAAACTTTAGGAGGAGAATCACATCTATTGCGCACCAACATGTCTGGCCATAAACCCTAACGTAATTGTGGTATCTTATAGGGAGCATGTATTCTTGTGCATGTACTTTTGCTGTGACCTGTTAACTACATTTATTCCTTAGTACAAGCAAATAAGTGATCCAGTATAATAAATGTACTTTATATTTAGAGCATGTACCATTTAGAAATGATAACAAATGTTTAGAATAGAAATCTAATGTTCTTCTATCGTGTAGGAAGGAAACGTTTTTGTTTTGTTCGTTATAGCTATTTATCTTTTTTTGTGAATCTAATTGGAGGCAAATAAAAGAAAAGTATTTAAGGATCAATTGTATTTCTCTGTGTTTGGGAAAAGTGTAAAACCTTCACCTCCGCCAGAAGATGGGGACGTAATTCCAGCTCACGATTACCGTACCTTCTCTGCTGTGAGCATGGAAAAGAAGAAGATACAACTTAACAGCGAGAAATTCCACACTAAATATCCTACCACATATTGGGGTGTCACATCTGCACTGTAAGAGCCTGTGGAGGTGGAAGGCCCTAAATCGATCTCCAGGAGCTCTTTGCACTGGAATAAGATTGCTATGGAGATGTGCCCAGTGGGAGGAAGAGTATTGCGCCCAAGGATCTTACCGCGAGGAAATTGATTTAACTATAGCCTGATCCAATATGGTGGCACCTGATAAGGTTGCTGCACACCAGTGTTTAAGTTGCCACCCCTTGTTGCTGCCCATAAATGGTCCCTGCCTGTCAATCACTTTGCATGCGCAGACCACCATTAATTGCTCAATTATGCAAATATCAGCATTTCGTACAACAATCTGTGTACCACAGTCACTAAAGCAAGATATTGTTTTCCTTACATGCATACGCTGGTACAGTATTTGGATAGCCCACATTGACCATTGGAGGAAGTATTTGATGTAGTTATTACTGGGCAGCAGTAAAAATGTCTCCTTTTATATTTTTTGGATAGAGGCTTTCAGGATTAGACCCTATACCTGTACTGTGTGTCCTTTTTGCCATTATTAACACTTTCCTGCTGCCCCATGTTGGTGCAGTGCCACAGGTCACTTACTTGTAGGCCATACCCCAACTCCTCTCCCCTCCTCTCCCCGGGTTAGAAGTTGCCAGTCTTACGCTGCCCAGCACATGTGACATGTAAATGAGCTGCAAGCGGTGGGCAGAGAGTGGAGGTGTTCCTGATTTTGGAAGCATGGTAGAGGCTTTGCATCATGAAATATATTGTAGGGTAGCAGTCAATGGGCCAAATGTAATAGGTCGCAATGTCGTTTTTTTGGAGTTTGACAGTAAATTTGAATGTTTTGGCTAATCGCAAATGTAAGAGAGTGTGGGAACAGGTTTTTTGAAATTTTTTTCTTTTTCCCCCAAATCGCAAATTGTCAACTCGCATCCAGATGTTTTCCCGTTCTAAGCTTACAACTCTCCAAATGTAATTTTCAAAATCGCAACACAAATTTGACTAAAATTCACCAGAACTTTAGATCAGGTTCAGATAGGCGAG
The DNA here is from genome assembly GCA_031769625.1 of Taudactylus pleione. Taxonomy (NCBI): domain Eukaryota; kingdom Metazoa; phylum Chordata; class Amphibia; order Anura; family Myobatrachidae; genus Taudactylus; species Taudactylus pleione. The sequence continues at coordinate 881,853 of JAUIMM010000198.1, forward strand.
TCTAATGACACTTTCCAAAAACAAACAAACAAAAAGTGGCTAATTAACCCATGTGAAGCCCATAAATCATCATAACATGCCTATATAAACCACACCTACAGCCATTGCACCTGTGAGGGTTGGAGAATTTCAGTCAGTGAGTGCTAGAGTGCTGGGGATTGATCTCAAGTGTTATCTGCCCTAAAGAAGTTGTGGTGTACATATATCTCATTCCCACGTTGTGAGCCCAAGTGGCTGGACCTTAAGGTAGCTTTCTATCGGCTCTTAGCATTGCCTAATGTCCTGGGAGCCATAGACTACACCCATATTGGGATCAGATCTCCAAACTTGAGGGGGTCAACAGATATGGCTACGGTGTGCAGCGGTCATTGCAGCAGAGGATGATACAGCAGCTTTTTTCACGCAAGTTTTTCAGGGCACAATGTAAGAGAATGTGTATGTGTATAGATGTGTAAAAGTTGCATTCCTACAAACACATTAATTCAATGTATGTAAATGACAGAAGGGTCTGAGCTGGAACCGGTGGAAAAGCTGCATGACATACTTTCTTTTTTGCCCATGAGTGTCTGCTAAGTGTTTATGTTTTAAATTAACAAACACCATTACAATTATTATTGTATTCATTTGCTTAGGATTAAATGATTAGCGAATCCAAAAATGTAGCCTTTGTTACAGTTAATGCAATGTAACATTTTTTTATTTGCAAATACAACAATATTGCAACATTGCAATAAACTCTGTTCACTGTGAACATTTACATTGTCAGACATTTCTTCAAAGATATATATATATATATATATAAATAAATTGACATTTACAGAAAAAAAAATAGAAAACCTGATCTGTATACATACTGTAACATAAGTAAAATTAATTTTTTGCCAAATGAACCAACTGCACCTCTAACTTTGCATTTAACTACACCACCACATGTGCGTAGACTGCGTCTGGGTGGAGTGGTAGGTGATGGACTTAGTGAAGTCGTACACACACTACTAATAGTGGTACCTGATGTAGTCTCCATTAGGGCCCTCTGTGCTACTAATTCTGTATGAAGGTTTATAAGTGCCTCAATCTGTGACTGAATAGCCTGAGTAAGGTCAAACAGCCTTAAATGAATATTGTTAGCCATTCTAATGTGTGTGCCCTCTGCCACTCTGTTAACATTTGAATTTTTTTTAAGGACAGATTTAATGGTTTCCATTTGTTCTCTTTGTCTCTCCATAAAGTACACCTGCTTTGTTCTAAAACTGTCAAGGAACAAAGCTATCTCATCCACAGAAGGGGGTTTGGATGTGTAGGTGTAGGCTCTGTTGTTGTATGGGTAATTTGCTGGCTGTTGTGATTAACCACTTCTGTATTTTCTTCCACAACCATGACAGGATCTACTGTGACTAATACAATTTCGTGAGCATCATCTTCATCCAGACGATGTTGTTGAGGAGTTGGTGGATGTGGACATGATGGAACTAAAAAAAGGTAAGGATTATTATTTTACTGTTTGAAATGTGGGTGGGGGGGCTACTAGGGGTGAGCGGGTTTGGATCCCCCCGAGCCCCCCCGATCCGAGGCCGATCCGAGTCAGGCTCGACTTTTCCCGCCTGACTCGGATCTGAAATCGAGGCAAAACGTCATCATCCCGCCTTCCGGGTCTCGCAGGTTTTGGATCCTATATAAGGTACCCGCGTCGGCGCCATTTTCTCACTCGGCTGTGGACAGTGAAGAGGGAGGGTGGGAGTTAGGGCTGGCTGGGCTGTGTAGTGTAGTGTAGTGTTGTAGTGTAGTGTAGTGTAGTGCAGTGTAGTGTTGTGCTGTGCTGCGCTGTGCTGCTGTTGTCCATAGGGGCTGTGTTCACTACTTCAAAGTCCATAGGGGCTGGCTGGACAGTGTTGTGCAGTCAGTTGTCCATAGGGGCTGTGTCCACTCCAAAGTCCTGTGCAGTGTCCCAGTCCTAAAGGGGTGCTGTAGTGTTGTCCAGGGGGTGCTCTGTCCGTCAGGGGTGCTCCCCCCAAGTGCTAAAAAAAATAATATTTTTTCTGTGTTTGTGAATTGTGAGCAATGTGGCTGCACGTGCATCAACAAAGTAGTGCCAAGTGTGCGCCTGTGTCATAAGTAAAGGGCTGGCTGGCTTGTCTGTTAAAGGGTGCTGTAACCCCCAAAGGGCACTCCAAACAAAATAAAAAAAAATATTTTTTTGTGTTTGTGAATTGTGTGCGCAGTAGCCGCACGTGCATCAACAAAGTAGTGCCAAGCGTGCGCCTGTGTCATAAGTAAAGGGCCGGCTGACTTGACCGTTAAAGGGTGCTGTAACCCCCAAAGTACACTCCAAACAAAATAAAAAAATATTTTCTGTGTTTGTGAATTGTGTCCGCAGTAGCCGCAGTGCATCAACAAAGTAGTGCCAAGCGTGCGCCTGTGTCATAAGTAAAGGGCTGGCTTGTCCGTTAAAGGGTGCTGTAACCCCCAAAGGGCACTCCAAACAAAATAAAAATATATATTTTTTTGTGTTTGTGAATTCTGTGCGCAGTAGCCGCACGTGCATCAACAAAGTAGTGCCAAGTGTGCGCCTGTGTCATAAGTAAAGGGCCGGCTGGCTTGACCGTTAAAGGGTGCTGTAACCCCCAAAGTACACTCCAAACAAAATAAAAAAATATTTTCTGTGTTTGTGAATTGTGTGCGCAGTAGCCGCACGTGCATCAACAAAGTAGTGCCAAGCGTGCGCCTGTGTCATAAGTAAAGGGCTGGCTGGCTTGTCTGTTAAAGGGTGCTGTAACCCCCAAAGGGCACTCCAAACAAAATAAAAAAAATTTTTTTTTTGTGTTTGTGAATTGTGTGCGCAGTAGCCACACGTGCATCAACAAAGTAGTGCCAAGCGTGCGCCTGTGTCATAAGTAAAGGGCCGGCTGACTTGACCGTTAAAGGGTGCTGTAACCCCCAAAGTACACTCCAAACAAAATAAAAAAATATTTTCTGTGTTTGTGAATTGTGTGCGCAGTAGCCGCACGTGCATCAACAAAGTAGTGCCAAGCGTGCGCCTGTGTCATAAGTAAAGGGCTGGCTTGTCCGTTAAAGGGTGCTGTAACCCCCAAAGGGCACTCCAAACAAAATAAAAATATATATTTTTTTGTGTTTGTGAATTCTGTGCGCAGTAGCTGCACGTGCATCAACAAAGTAGTGCCAAGCACGCGCCTGTGTCCCATAAATAAAGGGCCGGCTTGATTGACCGCTAAAGGGTGCTGTAACCCCCAAAGGGCACTCCAAACTAAATAAAAAAATAATTTCTGTGTTTGTGAATTGTGTGCACTGTGGCTGCACGTGCATCAACAAAGGAGCAGCGCCAAGCGTGCGCCTGTGTCCCATAAGTAAAGGGCCGGCTGGCTCATTTCTTAAAGGGTGGTGTAACCCACAAAGTGCACTAGTCTCCAACAAAAATAAAAAATTATTTTCTGTGTTGTGTGCGCCTTAGCCGCACGTATATATCAATATAACATAAATGGAGGACCAAACTTTCTCCGATAAAAATAAAATAGAGAAAGATCAAGAACCACTTCCTCCTAGTGCTGAAGCTGCTGCCACTAGTCATGACATAGACGATAACATGCCATCAACGTCGTCTGCCAAGGCCGATGCCCAATGTCATAGTAGAGGGCACATACAATCCCAAATGACAAAGTTCAAGAAAATGACCTTGAAAAAAACATTTAAACCATCTGAAGAGAAACGTAAACTTGCCAATATGCCATTTACGACACGGAGTGGCAAGGAACGTCTAAGGTCTTTCCCTATGTTCATGACTAGTGGTTCAGCTTCACATGACGATGGAAGCCCTCCTCCCGCTAAAAAAATCAAACGAGTTAAGCTGGCAAAAGCACAGCGAAGAACTGTGCGTTCTAAGAAGATATCACAAATCCCCAAGGAGAGTCCAAGTGTGGTGGCGGTTGCGATGCCTGACCTTCCCAGCACTGGACGGGAAGAGGTGGCTCTTTCCACCATTTGCACGCCCCCTGCAAGTGCTGAAAGGAGCACCCACAGTCCACTTGCTGATATGCAAATTGAAGATGTCACTGTTGAAGTACAACAGGTTGAGGATACTGGTGTAGCTGGCACTGAGGAGGAAGTTGGCGAGGAGGATTCTGATGGTGATGTGGTTTGTTTAAATCAGGCTCCGGGGGAGACAGTTGTTGTCCGTGGGATGAAAAAGCCCATCACGGTCATGCCTGGGCAGAAGACCAAACATTCCACCTCTTTGGTCTGGCAATATTTCTATCCAAATCCGGACAACAACTGTCTTGCCATATGTACCATATGTAAAGGTGAAATAAGTAGGGGTAGGGACGTTAACCACCTAGGAACATCCTCCCTTATACGGCACCTGCAGCGCGTTCATAAAAAGTTACTGTCAAGTTCAGAAACTTTGGCTAAGACCGTAAGCAGTCAAGGGACACCTAAATCCCTTTTTCCTGTTTTATCCAAGGAATCGGTGGATGAGGAGGATGAGGACGACATCTTGCCTCCGTAGAGCCAGTTTGTGCAGGGACACATTAATTGCCAGCTTGTTTTGTGGGGGCCCAAACAAACCAATCATTTCAGCCACAGTCATGTGGCAGACCCTGGCGCTGAAATGATTGGTTTGTTAAAGTGTGCATGTCCTGTTTATACAACATAAGGGTGGGTGGGAGGGCCCAAGGACAATTCCATCTTGCACCTATTTTTTTCTTTGCAGTATGTACTGTTTGGGGCCTAGTTTTTCAAACTGCCATCCTGTCTGCCACTGCAGTGTCACTCCTAGATGGGCCACGTGTTTGTGCCGCCCACTCGTGTCGCTTAGCATAGTCATCCAGCTTCCTTGGTGCAATCTTTTGGCCATAAAAACAATATTGTGAGGTGTGAGGTGTTCAGAATGGACTGGAAATGAGTGGAAATGAAGGTTATTGAGGTTAATAATTGCATAGGAGCAGAAAAACCCACAAATTCTGTGATTTAAGCTGTTTTTATGCTTTTTTTAAAAAAAACACAGATCCAAAACACAAAACCCAGAACCCAAAACACGGAAGGGTGGTTTTGGCAAAACCAATCCAGATCCAAAACACGAAGAAAGATCCAGATCCAAAACAAAAACACAAAACACGAAAAGTGGCCGGTGCACACCCCTAGGGGCTATACAGCTTTTTTACTCCAGAATTAATTTCTGATTGTGGCAACAATGAGATATGTGTAAAAGGGGTCAGTATGGAACACCGCTGGACCTATGTCCGGCGGTTCAAATCCCGACGCCGGAAGACCGGCATCAGTGAAGATCCCGACAGCTGTAATGGTAAGTATTAACTAACCTAACCCCCTAACCCTCCTTTAGGGGTGCCTAACCCTAACCTCCCTCGCTAGTGCCTAACCCTAACCCCCCTCTAAGTGCCTAAACCTAAGCTTCCCCGCAGCCTAAACCTAAGTCTCCTGGGGGGATGCCAAACCTAACCTCCCCTCGGGCATGCTTAACCCTAATCCCCCCTTTCCCATAGCCTGAACCTAACCCTCCCAGGGGGGTGCCTAACCCAAAGTCCTCCGGGGAGCCCCTAACCTAACCCTCCCCCCCCACGGCTGTCCACGCCTGGCTTACCTTCGATCGGTATGCTGGGCGTTGGGCTATTGGCGTAGGTCTAATGACAGGCACTGAAATCCTTGCCGGGATTTCACAGTCGGGAAGCCGGCGGTCGACATTTCGACCATAGGCTTCCTGACTGCATCCTGTGTAAAGATTAGATGATTTACATCTTATGCTAGTCACCTATTGAAAGTGTTTTTTCTTTGGGGCTAATTCCTCAATACATGCTAATGTACACGTGTTGTGTTTCCTGCATTTCTATTTCAGCACATACCTGCAGCATGTTCTTCCACACGTGCACGAGGCCTTTTTGAAGAAGAATGCTTCCTTCCTGGAGTGGATCAATGAAGACATTATTCTTTGGACAATTACATGTTCATATTAAATTTTTACAGCAATGCACCCAAAATAATGGAAAGACATTAAAAGAAAATGCACCAGTAAAAATACTCTGTTTTGTAATGAAACAGTGCAATGGCTCTTCTGAGTTAACTAAGCTCACAAACATAGTAATGCTAAGGACCTGATTCAGACCCATTCTCTAGTTGCGGCCGCTTGGTCCCAGCGTATAGAAATTCGGCTAAGTGACGTCAAGGCAGCCGCTCGCACAGCAAGACATAAGCACGCCTACTATGTCTTTGCGAGCGATCACTTTGTGTTTATAGACGCCCACCAGCCTGTCTTTAGCCGCCCACTAGCGTAGGTCATCTCCAGGAAGTATATACAACCATCGGTACATCGGGAACCATCGGATCAGACAGCAGCGCTTGCGGTTGACTGTACCCTACTGCAAGCACTGCGAGCAGTTTTGTGTAAAAATCTCCCAGGTGATGTGTACTATGACGCTGCCTGTTAATTATACATGCCTCTGAAACGGCGTTGAAACACTCTGGCATGCCTGCGCCTGCAACTCCACTCCCCGTTACTACAGCTCTACCCCTGTTACCACCCTCACGGCCTCTCCTGTCACTCATTCCACTGGGCTGTCCTGGCAGGGCGAGCGAGTGAGCACAGGGTCTCATTCAGACCCGCTCACGAGCACTGAGCGCTCGCAAGCGGGTCAATGTTTCCCAAATGCGCATGCGCACGACGGAGGCGCCTCTGTCGTGCGCATGCGCGAGACCCGAATAACGACGGGGTAGCCGTCCCGAATAACGTCATTATGGGTCTCGCACCAAAGGGGGCGTGCTGTCGATGGTGATTGACAGCACGCCCCCTTTGGTGGGCATGCCGGGAGCGTGGCTGCCAGATGGAGGCGTTCCCATGGGAATGCCTACCGTCTGGGTCCGGCCCCACTGACATCACTGATAGAGCCAAAATCACTCCAGGGCTTGCGGCAGCGAGACCCTACCGCAGGGTCTCGTCGCAAGCCCGATGGTCGCGATGGTCTTGACCATCGCGACCATCATTTTGGCCGCTCGCTATAGCTGTGGGTGGTCACCCACAGCTATGTGAGTGGCCAGGCGGCCGCTCCAAAAAGTAAGAGGGACGGCCCTGATTCAGAGCGACCGCTCTGTCAGAGCGTCCGGCTCTGAATCAGGGCCTCAGGGGGTCATTCAGACCCGCTCGCAAGCGCAGGACGCTCGCAAGCGGGTCGATGGTGCCCTACTGTGCATGCACACGACGGAGGAAGCTCCGACGTGCGCATGCGCGAGACCCGGCTAGCGACGGGATAGTCGTCGCTCCAGGTCTCGCACCAAAGGGGGCGTGCTGTCGATGTTGATTGACAGCACGCCCCCTTAGGTGGGCGTGTTGGGGGCATGGCTGCCAGACGGAGGCGTTCCCATGGGAACGCCTACCGTCTGAAGCCGGCCCCACTGACATCACTAGTGATGTCAGTGGGAGTCCATCGCGACCACCATCATGGACGCTCGCATAAGCTGTGGGTGGTCACCCACAGCTATGCGAGCGTCCAAGAAGCCGCTCCATTTTCATGTAGGAGGGCCCTGATTCAGAGCGAGCACTCTGGTCAGAGCGTCCGGCTCTGAATCAGGCCCTCAGTGAAATCTATGTCACAGCATACTGGTATCTATGTGCTGTTCTACAGCAGCAGATGACTGTACAGGAATAGAGTATTACAAAGAGCAAAGAAAAATATGCATGTACAAGTATGTAATATGAGTATTGTTATGTTACTCACCAATAGGGGTCGGGTTTGGAGGTTTGTCTATATCCTCAATATATTATATGAGTCCCAGGTAGGATCTCTGGAGGAATGATTTGTTTGAGCTCTTGTTCATAAGATGTATAGTGTATGGGGATGTGACGCCCACCGCCGGTCTTGCGGGACTGCTTCACTGCATCCGCCATTTTGCCCTTTAACACATGGTTTATATCGTTGAAACGCTTCTTCATGTTGTATACAGTATGTCACGTTTGCAGCTACTGACTGCATTAACAGCATCTGTGATGCCAAGCCACATTTGTTTCTTTCTGACCAGGGGGGTACAGTGTGCTCATTCTCCCAGGAGACGTGTGAATACTGGTACCATAGCATGTACCATTGCAGAATTTTCTTCATAGGTGAAGCGCATATTGTGCCCACAGAGCGTCTTCCCAGGCAAAGGACCAGCAGACTCAGCCTCCTCCACCTCCTCCTCTTCAACCTGCCCCTCATCTTCATTTACCTCCTCCACCTCTGTGTCATCATCCTCCTCCTGCACTTCCTAGTCAGACAAAGCTGCCTCCTCCTGACTCTGCTGAGCTCCCCAGCTCTCCTGCCTGCCATGCTGCATAGAATATGCCAGAAATCCTCCTGTCTCCTGTCATGCATCCAGCTCCTTACTCCCTTTCAAAGCCTCAGGGGCTTATATAGCGTGTGTGATGGTTAAGTCATGGGACTTTGCCCTGCCAATGGGTGAATCTGTTTGTGTCAGTATGCTTGGAGAAATGCAAATCGCATTCCGGTTGGTCTAAAACAGTGGTAGCCAACCCTGGTCCTCAAGAGCTACCAACGGTGCATGTTTTCCAGGTCTCCTCACAGAATCACAAGTGATATACTTAGCTCCACCTGTGGATCTTTTCAAATGTATTAGTCAGTAATGAATACACCTGTGCACCTGCTAGGTGGTCTGTAAAAAGTGAACTGTTGGTAGCTCACGAGGACCGAGGTTGGCTACCCCTGTTCTAAAATTTGCGCCTTTTCCAGTGAGTTTCATCGCGAGACATCGCATGCGAACTGCATAGGTTGCTGAAATATTGCTATCTACTACATACGCGAATTTAAAGTCATGCTCACAACATTTAAAGGCGCGAGGAGGTGCGAATCCATATGTGCGAAACACTCACACCCTATAACATTAGGCCCAATATGTTTGTAGATGCTGCCAGCTCGCAAAAAGTTGACAGGACACTGAGCTGTATAAAACACGTCTATACTGTAATAGCCAACTAACATCAGAATGACTAACAAAAATGGCCGCTGGGTAACTACCGAGTCGAAGGAGCAGGGACCATCAGCCGCCAGCCATAACTTTATTAACATGTACAATGCTGTCTGCTCATGTGAGACTAAGGGGTGTATTACTATATTTACTAAAGTGCAGGTTTTTAAAAGTGGAGTTGTTGCCCATGGCAGCCAATCAGATACTAGCTATTATCGTCTAGAAGGTGCTAGATAAATAATAAGTAGAATCTGATTGGTTTCTATGGGCAACAACTCCACTTCTTAAAACCCGCACCTTAGTAAATACACTCCTAAGACTAAGAAAGCATGATTAATTAAAAATATAAAATAAACTCAATTAACTACAATAGTCAATGTAACAGGAGCTGCAATTAGGAAACTCTGACACTTGTTTTATAAAGCATTTCTGACCCCCCCCCCCCCCCAACGACTGAAGTGGCGTTCTGCCGCTATAGGAATGTAACATGGTGAAATAAAGAAGGCATTGTACAATAGGTATGAGCAGGGGATTGTGAATGCACAAATCAATGCAGAAGAATGTGACGTTTGGACTATGTCACTGTGTCATATTCCAGTATAATGTTCCTTCCAAACACTATATCCACACATTGTACTGAGCATAAAATGACAAAAGCTTCCATGCTTTCAATCCATTGAATGTGTTTTCTGGCCACTTAAATGTAAGTTAGATAAACAGTACTTGTCTTTGTGATAGCATTCATGGTAGCGCATTGAGGGAAGAGATAAACTATTGCTCTCCCTCAGATTCACTGAATCCCCAGTGTTAGGCACTTATTCCATTCCAAGCCCTGATAAGGATTCTTACAAATAATCTGTAATAGATATAGACTGGGCTGCACCTGTCTGACAAGTCCAGGATTTATTGCTGTGGATTCAGCACTGACAATGCACTAAGGTGCTTGCTGTCACCTCTGATGGGGTCATACAGAAAGGGGGGGGGGGGTCCATCCTCTGGGGAGTTGCTTTGAAAATAGGAAATATAAAGAGAGAGAAACAAGGAAAGTCATTAGAGACACAATACAGGAGAGCAAGCATAGATAGAGGTCAGATCATGGGGGACGTCAGGGATAAAGAGGTGAAATAATGAAGAGGGAGGTTAAAAGAGGTGAAATCACATGGGGGTAAGAAGGTGTAAAATCACACAGAAATAACTAGGTGTGAAATCACATGGAGTAAAGCGGTACAAAATCACTATGAGGTGTAAAATCACATGGGGTAAATAGATGTGAATGGCATGGGGTAAATAGGTGTGAATCACATGGGGTAGAGAGGAGTGAATCACATGGGGTAAGAGGTGTGGAGTCACATTGGGTAAATAGGTGTGAATCACATGGGCTAAAGAGGTGTGGAGTCACATTGGGTAAATAGGTGTGAATCACATGGGGGTAAAGAGGTGTGGAGTCACATTGGGTAAATAGGTGTGAATCACATGGGGTAAAGAGGTGTGGAGTCACATTGGGTAAAGAGGTGTGGAGTCACATTGGGTAAATAGATGTGAATCACATGGGGTAAATAGATGTGAATCACATGGGGTAAATAGGTGTGAATCACATGGGGTAAAGAGGTGTGAAATCACATGGGGTAAATAGGTGTGAATCTCATGGGGTAAAGAGGTGTGAATCACAATGGGTAAAGAGGTGTGCATCACATGGGGTGGGAAGGTGTGAAATCACATGGGGTAAATAGATGTGAATCACATGGGGTAAATAGATGTGAATCACATGGGGTAAATAGGTGTGAATCACATGGGGTAAAGAGGTGTGAATCGCAATGGGTAAAGAGGTGTGGAGACACATGGGGTGGGAAGGTGTGAAATCACATGGGGTAAATAGGTGTGAATCACATGGGGTAAAGAGGTGTGGAGTCACATGGGGTGAGAAGGTGTGCATCACATGGGGTAAAGAGGTGTGGAGTCACATGGGATGAGAAGGTGTGAAAACTTGACGGTAAAGAGATGTGAAATCAAAATCAGTAATGAGACATGAAATTAGGAGGTGCGAGATCACATGGGGTAAAGAAGTGTAAAATGACATGAGGTGATGAGGTGTGACATCATAATAGGGAATAGAAAGTCAATTGCAGGAGGCAAGTGATGAGAACACCTGAACAGTTGCACTCACAGAAGCATATAGATTTGTGAAGTTAGAGGGTGAAATCGCAAAGATTTAGGGATCTATTTACTAAGCTATGTTAGGAGATAAAGTGAACGGTGATAAGGTACCAGCCAATCAGCTCCTAACTGCCATTTTTCAAACACAGCCTGTGACATGGTAGTTAGGAGCTGATTGGCTGGTACCTTATCACCGTTCACTTTATTTCCTAATAAAGCTTAGTAAATAGACCCCTTAAGCTCATAGCGGTGTAAAGATGTAAAATCACAAGGGGTTTGAAGATGAAATTCTAGAGGGGTAGGGAGGAGACCACAAGGGGATCACATGAAATCATAGTGGTATTAGGAGGTGAAATCATGGTTGGTAGACTGGTAAAATAACAGGAGATAACAGGTGAAATCACTGCGAGTTAAAGAGAAGTGAATTCACAAGGCTTGTCATAAGAGGCCTCCTGAGACAGCGGAAGCTGCAAGATCTGCTTCTATAAGATGAGAGTTCTCTTCAGGAGAGGGACAATTTATCTTCTATACATAGGAGCAGAGTGATTTGTAAAGTTGAGCCACACATGTACAGAGCCCATAGCTTTCCTTTGCCAAAATTCACCCTTAATTCATTTATAGAATCAGCTGTATCTACAGGAGCAACAATTGTCAAGATTTGGCACGGTACAGTTTATAGGACCGCATATACTGGACCACAGTCATCCATAGGAGGGGCACTATTTTTAGGAAGGGAATAAACTATCAGCGATACTGCCAGCAATGTCTATAGTAGTGATGGGAACAACATTTCCTACAGCGGAAGCATTATATAGCTGACAGTAGCAGTGGCACTGTATATAGAGGAGTCACTATAGAAGCCGTTTTATCTACAGCAGTATTATGCATAGTAGCCACATTATCTATAGAAGTTCATTGTCTAGTGGCACAGTGAATATATTATTAGTATTGTAGAAGCAGGATTATCTGTAGGTCAGACAATATGAAAGGAACTGTACTAATTATAGGGGAAGGTAGATTGTGGGTATGTCCCGAAGAATCTAGGGTGTAGTTATCTGAGCAATTTGACAAATTCATTCAATAATGTTAAAATAATGTTAAAGACTCTGGGCCTGAAATCTGCCACTTGTGTAGAGAGACGCATTTGCAGGCTCGACATACCTGCATTTTCCGCACCACCCCGTAACCTATTACAAATGCTCCCTGACTGTGGCCCTGATTCAGAGCCAGACGCTCTGAAAGAGCGCTCGCTCTGAATCAGGGCGTCTTTTTTTTTTTATGGAGCGGCCTCTTGGCCGCTCGCATTGTTGTGGGTTGCCACCCGCAGCTAATGCGAGCGGCCAGGATGATGGTCGCGATGGTCAAGACCATCACGACCATCGGGCTTGCGATGAGACCCTTGTGGTAGGGTCTCGTGGCCGCAAGCCCCAGAGAGCTTTTGGCTCAAACAGAGCCGAAAGCTCTCACACTGACATACTTGTGATGTCAGTGGTGCCACCCCCAGATGGTAGGCGTTCTCATGGGAACGCCTCCGTCTGGCCAGCCACCCCCCCGACCCGCCCACCAAAGGGGGCGTGCTGTCACTCCACATCAACAGCATGCCCCCTTTGGTGTGAGACCCGGAGCGACGGTTTGCCTGTCGCTATCCGGGTCTTGCACATGCGCACGACGGAGCCGGCTCCGTCGTGCGCATGCGCTCTGGGCCACCAGCGCTCAGCGCTTGCGACCGGGTCTGAATCAGGCCCTGTGTCCAAGTCCTCACTGCGACCACCATCGGAAATCTAACTTGGCCCATGTGCAGTGAGACTCATAGGAATGCGCAGTATAAAACAATTGCTCAGATATGCAATTATCGGTAGCTCTGAATCAGGGGGAGGATAAGGATGAGTTTATACAGGGGCATGTGGACTTTGACAGTAAGTGTTGACCAAGCAAAATATTAAATCCCTGCTTGCAGCACGTATGCAGTCTATCACCCTATGGCATTAAAGTTTATGGTGTAAATGGAATATAAGAGAAAGAGGCTGCTGGTTCGTCTGCAGAATGGATACTGCAATACTGAGGCAGAGACCTCAAGAGGCTGCAATATGGGATTGCTGTTTGCTGCTGGCTTTATCTAGTCACTCATTACAGCTTGTGGTGTAGGCAATACACACCTATTAAAATAAATATGCATGGGATGGAACACTTATACAGTAAATAGCGCAAGGCAACAGCAATTCCACTAATTGAATCCTAAAACACAAACTCCATTGGTTTGTATCCTATTTCGTAAACGAATCACACATTCAGTTCCGGTGGCAATAGTATAGAGGAACAAAAAATCCGTTGATTCATAAATCATTTTATGAAAACTCCCAATGTCAATTTCAGCATCCAAATGTACTGCAAAGCACAGACACAGAGTATAGGCGTGCCACTGTGTTATCTATTAATGTGATGATGATATTGTGGTTTTGCAGATTGCACTAGCAAATTGTCTTCATCATATTAGAGACTTGCCTATAGGAATGCTGCTAATTCATGACATATGGTATAGCAGCAGAAAGGTAGATTCTCCCTGTGCTTATGCATAAACTCTGGGCTTGATACTCATACATTATGTATAAGAGTCGTGACTGTACATTTGCTGAATGATGAATAAAAGCTGTGCTAAGGTTTTGACCCTCAGTTATGACACGTGCTGGATAAGCAGCAGAAAACACCTAGGGTCTCATTTAGACCCGCGCGCAAGTGCCTGAGCGCTTGCAAGCGGGTCGATGTTTGGCTGTGCGCATGCGCAGCGGCCGCACTGCGCGTGCGCAAGCCCCGGAGCGAGAGAGAAATTCTCTCGCTCCGGGGCTCACTACAAAAGGGGCGGCTGTCGATGGTGATCGACAGCTCGCCCCGTTTTGTAGGCGTGGTGGGGGAGGGTGGTTGCACAAACTGAGGCGTTCCCAAGCGAACACTTGCCGTTTGTGGGCGGCCCCACTGACATCACCAGTGATGTCAGTGGGAGAGCTTCCAGCTCTATCAGAGCCGAAAGCTCTCTGGGGCTTGCGGCAGACGAGACCCTACCACAAGGGTCTCGTCGCAAGCCCCGATGGTCGCGATGGTCTTGACTATTGCGACCATCATCCTGGTCTCTCGTTAAGGCTGTGGGTGGTAACCCACAGCCTAGCGAGCGGACAGGAGGCCGGATCATTTTTTAGAAGCGGCCGCCCTCCTATAGAGCAAGCGCTCGCATTTTGCGAGCGGCTCTGAATGAGGTCCCTAGTTTTTCCCCAGGGCACGTAGATGGTTTGTCCAGCACATAACTGTGAGCCTTCTCTACGCTCCCTGGAGACGCCTCCATAAACAGAAACGGGAGCCTGGGTTTGGGAAGAGGCGGAAATATCAGGGCTCATTTAGAGTGGATACCTATGCACATTATTAACACACATGTACAATACCTGCAAATTACACATAAAACTAGATGGACATCAATTTGTAAATAAGCATCCAAACGTCTAATAAAATACTGCTAGGCTTATCTTAATGAATGGGTTATATTAATAAGAGAGGGGAGATAAGGGCAGTGATTATTACGTATTAGTATGCAGGGTGAAGGGGTCCTTCTTTCCCTCCCACCCCCTACTTACATCCCTGCAGAAGAAGCTATTAGTGGGGGGCAAGGGGGCATGGGTGTGAGTCAGCCCCGGGCCAGACATGTTCACACTGCACATGTCAGGCTTGGGACAGACTGTAGGATTATTATCAGGGCCGTAGCTAGGGTAGTGCGGCCAGTGCCATCGCACAGGGCACCACAGGGCAGGGGGCGCTGTTTGGGCCTGTCCATTTTCTGTTTATTATCATTCTTGCTTGTAGCTTCCTCTTATTTCATCCCCAGCATCTCCTGGCCTCTCCTATCTCCTCCCTGGCCCTACCCCATGAAGCCATGGCCCTTTTTTGGCTGCATTATGTCCCTTTGAAAAATGAGGGGGGCGCCAATGCTCTTTCTGGCACAGGGCACCAAAATGTCTAGTTACGGCTCTGATTATTATATACAGTAGATGTCACGTTGCGTATTTGAAGATTTATTGTAAATTGGGTCAAGTTGGCATAGAACTAAATGTCTTTGCTGAAGTAGAACAGAAAGGCATAAAATGCATCCAGTAGGTAGAGATGTGCGCTGATTCCCGTGTTTTGGTTTTGGTTTTGAACCTAGATTCATCTTTCTGTTTTGGTTTTGGATTTTTTTTTCAAACTAGTTAAAAGTTTTTAAAAACAGCTAAAATCATGTAATTTCTGCAATCCAAAACCCAAAATTCAGGTTATAAATACGGATTCATAACCACAAAAAGATCAGAACCGCGACTGGGATTTACCCGGATCTCCTCAGGAGATCAGAAACGTGACTCGGATTTACCCGGATTCATGAAATTCGGGTGTATTTGGATTTCTGGAGAACGAACCACTCTACCTGTAGGATAAGGGCCCAATGTCCGTCAGCTCAGGGCTGGTGCTAATTATTTATTTATTTTTATTAACAGTTTCTTACATAGCGCAGCATATTCCGTTGCGCTTTACAATTGGAAACATTAATAGAACAAAACTGGGTAATTACAGACGGATATAAAGGTAGGAAAGGCCCTGCTCGCAAGCTTACAATGTAGAGATTGTACAAATTAGAGTTGTCCAGGCTCGGATCAGTTTGGATTTTCCCCCATATTCTGATTTTTCCTGCCAAATGTTCATCTTTCAAGGACAAAAGTCCAGGAAAGTTGATGTTTGTCCATGAAAGATGACGTTTTGTCTCTTTCTGAGACCTGAAATTTGGCGGGAAAAATCAGAATTGGGCGGGAAAGTCCGAACTAATTCCGGCCTGCACATCTCTAGTGCAGATACTGTATCAGATCCTTGATATCACTGCTTTAGCTTTCACACAGCAATGACCACCCCTGGAATGTGCCTTCCCACTCTCATTTCAGTAATCTTACTCTGTAAAATTACATTTACATTTTTCGCAAACCTAAGAACACTGATGTATGGAAGCTTCGCCTCACACAACTCCTCCCAAAATTCTGCTTTCCTTCACCTCCACAAACCTACACATTTTGGCCAAAATCTAGGGGGATCACCAATCAGTATTTTCCGCTATTCCTCTCCTTGAAAAATGAGGCCCATTGAATATCTCATTCTAGCGCAATATATTTAGTAGCAGAGATTGCAGTCAAATAAGCGAAAAGATTATACAGCCATGACCTACGTGACTAATATAGGTATCACCTCAGTTACACGTCTCTTCCATTCCCTCTCTCTGTGTCAACAACTCGCAAAAGAGAGACATCCAGGGGAGCAAGAGCACTCTAAACAACAGACAGGTTTACTGAGGCCAATTAATCAACATTTTTAAGAGAGATTCCATTTGGGATTAGTGCAACATGTCGAGCTGATTCATAAAGCCTGACAAATGATGTTATTTATTAAAATAATGACTCATTATTCCGATTGTTTGGCAATGTATAAGCAAAGCCTAGATCACAGATTGTGGCTGTGCTGAGCTGCCGGTTTCCTGCTTGTGGGGTTGGATTCAGTGAAAGATTGCTTCACAGCGAGAGGGACACCCCCCACTCCGAGACTTTCTTGAAAACCTTATTGTGCCAGAAAAACCTACTGCATACTACATTTGTATTTCACAAGGAATATTAATAGAATCAATAGTTGTAATTTGTATTCAAAAATCTGAATTCAATTTATTTAACACATTCAGCAAGAGCAGAATTCATGGAATATCTCGCAGTGGCTGACAGTTCAGCTGTATCAGCCAAACCGGGAGTAAGGGAACTCTGCGGAGATATCCGTACTCACATTGTACTGCTCTACAACCCTCAATACTCAGACCCCACTACTGTACACCAAAATAACAGACGCCTGTACCCAAACATGCCTGTAATCTCCAGGTGCATGTTGTTATATTATACATATCATATATGTATGAACGGTACAGCACTACACTACTGGCAGGATCAAAATACAATTTATTTTTATTTGAAATACTGATAATTTCATCAGGTATTCAGAACATGACAATATAGAAGCCAAGAATTACCTTCAGCATACAGAACAAGGCAAACGGCGCTGTGCTGTTATACACGGGGGAAATGGGACATATGTACGCCCCCCAGTTTCCTCTTTTCACCAATATCACGCCAATGTTATGTGACAGAGAATGTTCTTTCATTTCTTGTGGCTATTGTAAAAGCTGAATAGAGGGATCTGGTTTAGTAAAAAAAAGTAGCACTGTAGTTACAAATTACAATACAGAAAAACTATGCATGGATTGGGCAGCACAGTACGGGCAGCATCATTGAATTGTACAAGTTTTATTTACTTATCCTTCAATTTATTTATTAACTACTGTACTGTTGCTAGGATGCCTATTTTTCAATGATTATTTGTGGGATATCCCCCGAATATATTCGTAAATGATAAGTATCACCGGTATGTATGTAGGTTTTTATGGGGGCTGCTTTTCAGTAAATGATAAGTATCACCGGTATGTATGTAGGTTTTTATGGGGGCTGCTTTTCAGTCAAATTTACCAAGTGATGCATTCCAGAACTTGGCCCTGAAAGCTAATGCCATCTGAAGATAGCATTAGCCCATTGTAGCTTATGGGCTACAGATCGCAAAAAGCACTGGGAGAGGGATCCATAGCATCCCGGCATTCACAACTAGCGTATGTTTGGTTATCAGATCGTGAATGTGATCTCTTCACTACTTACTTACACACAGCAGGAACGAGCTTTTTGCCCAGTAATATGCTATCAGCAGTAGTATGGCATAGTAATATGCTATCAGCAGTAGTAATGCCCAGTAATATGGAATCAGCAGTAGTAATGCCCAGTAATATGCTATCAGCAGTAGTATGGCATAGTAATATGCTATCAGCAGTAGTAATGCCCAGTAATATGGTATCAGCAGTAGTAATGCCCAGTAATATACTATCAGCAGTAGTATGGCATAGTAATATGCTATCAGCAGTAGTAATGCCCAGTAATATGGTATCAGCAGTAGTAGAGCCCAGTAATATGCTATCAGCAGTAGTATGGCATAGTAATATGCTATCAGCAGTAGTAATGCCAAGTAATATGGTATCAGCAGTAGTAATGCCCAGTAATATGTTATCAGCAGTAGTAATGCCCAGTAATATGGTATAAGCAGTAATAATGCCCAGTAATATGCTATCAGCAGTAGTATGGCATAGTAATATGCTATCAGCAGTAGTAATGCCCAGTAATATGGTATCAGCAGTAGTAGAGCCCAGTAATATGCTATCAGCAGTAGTATGGCATAGTAATATGCTATCAGCAGTAGTAATGCCCAGTAATATGGTATCAGCAGTAGTAATGCCCAGTAATATGTTATCAGCAGTAGTATGGCATAGTAATATGCTATCAGCAGTAGTATGGCATAGTAATATGGTATCAGCAGTAGTAATGCCCAATAATATTCTATCAGCAGTAGTAATGTCCAGTAATATGGTATCAGCAGTAGTAATGCCCAGTAATATGCTATCAGCAGTAGTATGGCATAGTAATATGCTATCAGCAGTAGTAATGCCAAGTAATATGGTATCAGCAGTAGTAATGCCCAGTAATATGTTATCAGCAGTAGTAATGCCCAGTAATATGGTATAAGCAGTAGTAATGCCCAGTAATATGCTATCAGCAGTAGTATGGCATAGTAATATGCTATCAGCAGTAGTAATGCCCAGTAATATGGTATCAGCAGTAGTAGAGCCCAGTAATATGCTATCAGCAGTAGTATGGCATAGTAATATGCTATCAGCAGTAGTAATGCCCAGTAATATGGTATCAGCAGTAGTAATGCCCAGTAATATGTTATCAGCAGTAGTATGGCATAGTAATATGCTATCAGCAGTAGTATGGCATAGTAATATGGTATCAGCAGTAGTAATGCCCAATAATATTCTATCAGCAGTAGTAATGTCCAGTAATATGGTATCAGCAGTAGTAATGCCCAGTAATATGCTATCAGCAGTAGTATGGCATAGTAATATGCTATCAGCAGTAGTAATGCCCAATAATATTCTATCAGCAGTAGTAATGTCCAGTAATATGGTATAAGCAGTAGTATTGCCCAGTAATATGGTATCAGCAGTAGTAATGCCCAGTAATATGGTATCAGCAGTAGTAATGCCCAGTAATATGGTATCAGCAGTAGTAATGCCCAGTAATATGCTATCAGCAGTAGTATGGCATAGTAATATGCTATCAGCAGTAGTAATGCCCAGTAATATGGTATCAGCAGTAGTAATGCCCAGTAATATGGTATCAGCAGTAGTAATGCCCAGTAATATGGTATCAGCAGTAGTAACGCCCAGTAATATGGTATCAGCAGTAGTAACGCCCAGTAATATGGTATCAGCAGTAGTAATGGCCAGTAATATGGTATCAGCAGTAGTAATGCCCAGTAATATTCTATCAGCAGTAGTAATGCCCAGTAATATGGTATCTGCAGTAGGAATTCCCCAGTAATATGGTATAAGCAGTAGTAATGCCCAGTAATATGGTATCAGCAGTAGTAACGCCCAGTAATATGGTATCAGCAGTAGTAATGCCCAGTAATATTCTATCAGCAGTAGTAATGCCCAGTAATATGGTATCAGCAGTAGTAATGCCCAGTAATATGGTATCAGCAGCAGTAATGCCCAGTAATATGGTATCAGCAGTAGTAATGCCCAGTAATATGGTATAAGCAGTAGTAACGCCCAGTAATATGGCATAAGCAGTAGTAACGCCCAGTAATATGGCTTAAGCAGTAGTAACGCCCAGTAATATGGTATCAGCAGTAGTAACGCCCAGTAATATGGTATAAGCAGTAGTAATGCCCAGTAATATGGTATCAGCAGTAGTAATGCCCAGTAATATGGTATCAGCAGTAGTAATGCCCAGTAATATGGTATCAGCAGTAGTAATGCCCAGTAATATGGTATGAGCAGTAGTAATGCCCAGTAATATTCTATCAGCAGTAGTAACGCCCAGTAATATGGTATCAGCAGTAGTAACGCCCAGTAATATGGTATCAGCAGTAGTAACGCCCAGTAATATTCTATCAGCAGTAGTAATGCCCAGTAATATGGTATCAGCAGTAGTAATGCCCAGTAATATTCTATCAGCAGTAGTAACGCCTAGTAATATGGTATCAGCAGTAGTAACGCCCAGTAATATGGTATCAGCAGTAGTAACGCCCAGTAATATGGTATCAGCAGTAGTAATGCCCAGTAATATGGTATCAGCAGTAGTAATGCCCAGTAATATTCTATCAGCAGTAGTAATGCCCAGTAATATGGTATCAGCAGTAGTAATGCCCAATAATATGGTATCAGCAGTAGTAATGCCCAGTAATATGGTATCAGCAGTAGTAATGCCCAGTAATATTCTATCAGCAGTAGTAATGCCCAGTAATATGGTATCAGTAGTAGTAATGCCCAGTAATATTCTATCAGCAGTAGTAATGACCAGTAATATGGTATCAGCAGTAGTAATGCCCAATAATATGGTATCAGCAGTAGTAATGCCCAGTAATATGGTATCAGCAGTAGTAATGCCCAGTAATATGGTATCAGCAGTAGTAATGCCCAGTAATATTCTATCAGCAGTAGTAATGCCCAGTAATATGGTATCAGCAGTAGTAATGCCCAATAATATGGTATCAGCAGTAGTAATGCCCAGTAATGTGGTATCAGCGGTAATAATGCCCGGTAATATGGTATAAGCAGTAGTAATGCCCAGTAATATGGTATAAGCAGTAGTAATGCCCAGTAATATGGTATCAGCAGTAGTAACGCCCAGTAATATGGTATCAGCAGTAGTAACGCCCAGTAATATGGTATCAGCAGTAGTAACGCCCAGTAATATGGTATCAGCAGTAGTAACGCCCAGTAATATGGTATCAGCAGTTGTAATGCCCAGTAATATGGTATCAGCAGTAGTAACGCCCAATAATATGGTATCAGCAGTAGTAATGCCCAGTAATATGGTATCAGCAGTAGTAACACCCAGTAATATGGTATAAGCAGTAGTAATGCCCAGTAATATGGTATCAGCAGTAGTAACGCCCAGTAATGTGGTATCAGCAGTAGTAATGCCCAGTAATATGGTATCAGCAGTAGTAATGCCCAGTAATATGGTATCAGCAGTAGTAATGCCCAGTAATATGGTATCAGCGGTAGTAACGCCCAGTAATATGGTATCAGCTGTAGTAACGTCCAGCAATATGGTATCAGCAGTAGTAACGCCCAGTAATATGGTATAAGCAGTAGTAATGCCCAGTAATATGGTATCAGCAGTAGTAATGCCCAGTAATATGGTATCAGCAGTAGTAATGCCCAATAATATGGTATCAGCAGTAGTAATGCCCAGTAATATGGTATCAGCAGTAGTAATGCCAAGTAATATGCTATCAGCAGTAGTAACACCCAGTAATATGGTATCAGCAGTAGTAATGCCCAGTAATATGGTATCAGCAGTAGTAATGCCCAATAATATGGTATCAGCAGTAGTAATGCCCAGTAATATGGTATCAGCAGTAGTAATGCCAAGTAATATGCTATCAGCAGTAGTAATGCAGAGTAATATGGTATCAGCAGTAGTAATGCCCAGTAATATGGTATAAGCAGTAGTAATGCCCAGTAATATGGTATAAGCAGTAGTAATGCCAAGTAATATGCTATCAGCATTAATAATGCAGAGTAATATGGTATAAGCAGTAGTAATGCCCAGTAATATGGTATAAGCAGTAGTAATGCCCAGTAATATGGTATCAGCAGTAGTAACGCCCAGTAATATGGTATCAGCAGTAGTAATGCCCAGTAATATGGTATCAGCAGTAGTAACGCCCAGTAATATGGTATCATCAGTAGTAATGCCCAGTAATATGGTATCAGCAGTAGTAACGCCCAGTAATATGGTATCAGCAGTAGTAAAGCCCAGTAATATTCTATCAGCAGTAGTAACGCCCAGTAATATTCTATCAGCAGTAGTAACGCCCAGTAATATTCTATCAGCAGTAGTAATGCCCAGCAAGGTTGCACAATGATTTCTATTATTTAAAAACTATCGATATTCCAGACCATTATGTCGTGATATATAAGCCGATACAGTTCACTTGATATATCATGTGGATGGATTCTGCCTCTTTCCCATTCCAGCTCTCTCCCACATTCATTTAGGCTGACCTTGATTCTCTGGGAGAAAAACATCATGGTGTCTTCTGTCAGCCTCTCAGGGGGTCTCAGAGCAGCAACCTTGCACCCGGACCTACTGTAGACTGCAATTGCATATACACAACATCTAATATCGATTTTTAGGAATATGAATAATATTCTCCAAGATATTTTTATGTATCACTTCAAATTTGGTGATCTCGTATCGATCCAGAATATCGATGTGAGAAAGCTGATTGGCCAAGCCTTGCCCAGTAATATGCTCCTGCCTCTGTGCTGCCCAGTGTCATAAGACCTGACATGAGGGATTTACCAGTGCTGACACTCCACTTCAGTCAAGGGATATACACAACCATGCTTAAGCACCTACAGTATTGTCCCTGTAGTGAACAATGGTAAACAAGCAATAGTCTATGTACTCACAGTGCCTTGTGCAGCATCAGATCTCTACAGTGTATGGTCCCATTTCCAGGCACTGATCAGGATGAGGGAGAGAGAGATAAACAATAAAAGGAAAGGAAATGACAATGATTAGAAAAGAACGGATGATCCTGTCAGGTTTAATCAAAAGATGATATAATCTGCCTATCTAACAATGGTGTTACATGGCTAAATGCTTACATGAAGACACTGCAGAATGTCACAAGAGGTAGGTAAGCCCTAAGAGACAGGTAAGTGTGTTCAGATAAGTAGACTTGATTAGAATAAAAACAGATTTCCGTTGCCGTGGCTGGCTATTTACCAACAGCCAGATGTACATCTTCCTTTGTGTTCCATGTGCACTAGAATATTGTGTACGTCATCATTATAGATAGCGTACCCTTTAATTATAGAGAATATGCTTCGTTTACTAAAGTGTCACTAATTGCAAGTTGATAAACCTCTCTGCAGTCGCCTGGTGCTTTTTCCCATATTACATTCTACCTAGAATTCTCTGGAGATAAGATTGTTTTCATCTATGTTATATTAGTGTAATTACTGTGCTCAGCGGTCTATTGGACTGGCGCGAGCAATTGACCCCCTCCGCCAGTAGCCCGGCGATGAGCGCATGGTGTGGATATCAACGTGTCATCTCATTTACTTACAGAGGAACCGGCTCTGGAAATGTGATTTATGAATTTTGATAGAGCATGAAAGCTAAAGGAATATGGAAAGGTCAAGTGCCACTTAGCATGGTATATTGGATCTGCAATAAAGGATAAATATTCAGCTCCCTTCCCCCCATAATCCTAAATCTGCACTCAGGGAGATCTGCATCCTCATATTCGATATTCTGTTTCCACCTTTCTCGATAGACTCCAGTTTTCAGAAACAAACACAGATAAGAGATGCGATGCTGGAAACAGAAATGATGAACGTAAAAATCTAGATATCTGGGAAAGTATATTCCTTGTTATTAAGGGATCAATTTACAAAAAAATTAGTGCAAACTAAAAACCTGCATCATCATTTATCACAGCAATACAGATATTTTATTTTTGCTGCACCACAGGTCACCAAGCCTTGTTGAATTAGGGGCTGATGCAGCAGTGCATACAAGTGCACTGCTGACCACAGATACCCAATTATCGTGAATCTGCGCAAGTGCAGGACCAATTCTGCGAGTGTGCAGAATGGTTCCTGCTAAGACGCACGCTAGCCCTTTAATACCTCTGCCTGATTGACAGGCAGAGGCATTTAAGGGGCGGCGCGGGGGTCGTCCGGCATTTCCGGAAATGGGGCGTGTCCACCCAGTTTTCCAGGAGTTGCCAGCCCAGAGTCTGCTGGGGTCGGAAGCCGGCCAGCCTGAGTAAGCTGAGGCTTACTGAGCTGGCCATCTGCCCGGCAGTGCTGGGATCGCAAATGCCTTAGGGGCTGTCTTAGACCTCTTGCTGCATTTGCATAATTGCAAGGATCGCATTGCAAAGCTGCCTGCATGCAGCTTTGCAATTGCGATTCTTGTTGAATCAGGCCCTTAGTCTCCTGGAGAGGAGTTCATGGAGAGTGAACATGCCTGGACGGGATCTTGTTGAGCATCTTTGGATAAAATGGTATAGATTAGTGCCATCTTAAAATGACATTACCTAGTGATGAAAAACAAACTTTTCGATGTTTGCCAAATTTGTAAGTTGAAAAAAGCACTTTCTCCAATGAAAACCATGGAGAAAGGGCTTTTGTCACCCCAAAAAACAGGCCACTTCAACCACTACAGCAGTCATTCCAAAACACCTCTGCACCACAGTAGTTTACCACATGTGATAAAGGAATTGATTGGCTGCACAGTTTCAGCTGCGTTTGCATTCCAGGTAGTAAATGTAGATTTTGACCACAGAAATATAAGCGGAAGAGAGAAAAATATACTTTTTAACCACTATTGAAGGATGAAAAAAGAAAAAGCATAAAACTCCTAAAACTAGTGGCCATTTTGTGGGATGGCTCAAATTTCTTGAGTATACTGCCTGTGAATTTAGTAGGGACTGGTGACATCCCCGAGACATAGTACATGACTGTTTTGCCTTGATTTAGTGGCTACTTTCTCCACAAGCTTTGGAGCCAAGCCACTCAGGGCATGACCAATATCTGTATGACTCTGTTAATAAATGGCAGGCCAGCATTGTACATGGGAAAGAATATGTTTTGCCAGTGCTGACATCTAGGGTACGACCTTCTTGCTTCAGGTGAATATTTCTCTGAAAATTATAAAGACTGTTAACCAGTTCAAAACCTGGAAGCTCTTCCAGTTCATCTGATGTCAAATGGAACATCTGAATGAATTAATATTTAGTGTACAGAATCTCAAAATTGAGGTGGCTGGTTTGGGGTGGAGCATGATCCCTAAAAATTAATTACATTTACCATCAATTGTGGACACACAGTAAAATCTATCAAATATTTTCTGTCACAACTACAGTAACTGGCTCTTAGGAGCACAGAAGACAACCCTTATTATAAACAGAGGTTTCCTCTCTTTTGTGCAAGGTCATTCAAATTAAGCACCCGAAGGACAATGTTTAAAAGAAGAATCACATTCCATAGTTCCATAACATTCTGAATGTGGCAGCTTATGTGAGAGAGCTGGCAAGCTGTACAGACGCCAGACACAGAGGAGCATCATACAGAGGAGAGTCAGAAGGTCAGAGATGCAAGTATAGTCCACAGATAACTCTGTGCACAATACTTAGGCTCCTGTGCTACAGCCCATAGGCCAACACAGCTACATACACAGTTAAGGGAAGATAGAAGGTAATGATTAAGCTAAATGAGGAAAAAAGATGAGCAGAAACTCAAGGTCCTGGTCTGTAAAACAGAATAGAAAAGGATTTCTGAATTGGTTAAAAACATGTAAGGAAGCTGAGTCTAATAAGGTATAAAACTGACTGGGGTGACTCCGTTACTGTAGTAGTATTAAGGTGACAGATGAAATTGCTTCACATCTCTGATTTCAGCACCACACTAGTGGACAGCGACATTTAATCCTCCTATTGATTGTTCTGTGCTTCAGATCTGAAAGCAAAAATACTGGAGAGTATTACAGGAACCGCAAGACCTAACAGTGGGTGAATTACAGTAGGGGAAGTTTTAGCAAGATTAAAGTGTGATATTAGAGACACATGGCAACCCTGTAAGTGTCAGGGCTTTTTTTTCCCGTAGTACTATTTATGAAAAGAAATGTGTCAGCCACTTACTCACAACCAATGTATAGACTGAACCAACATTTACCCTATCAATCATATTCTGTAGGTACAATTGATATCACTGAGGTGGGAGGCGCAAAGTGTGATTAGTGCCTCATTAATTGGCTGCATTGCCGTGCAGGTGGCTCAGCTCACAAGATGCAAAAGAAAAACGCTGAAGTCGATACCACTTATAATATTTTGCCATTTGTAGTACAGTCTAGAAAAATTAATGGGAACATTATATTCCTACGAGTTACAGCGCCAATTATTTTGCAGTTTTACAACAAATATCCCCCATTCTGTCAAAACCCAAAATGTGCCCTAGTTAACAACAGCTTTCTCTCCTCATATTTCTCTCCTCATATATGTCTGGCTATATCTATAACGTCAAATTTTAGAGCTAGAGGAGATAAAAAGTTATGAAGAAAGTAGAAGAAAGACGTCAGTTTTCACTTACTGACAAATCCCACCTGACTGTTCCGTTCATCTCATTTTTCAACTAGAAGTGACTTTTTCCCCGTAAATGCTCAACAGACACAAATTAAATTGTAACTGTCACCTGGTCATCACATTGCTGAAATGGTGCTTGCCAATAATAATCTTACACTTTGATGACAGTTAGAAACACAAGTGGTTTAGATAGAGAGGTAAGTATAGAGGTGCGTGTTACTCACTTCAGGCCTGAAATGTGGCTGTATAAAATAGGAAGGAATGGAAAGATTAGTGACTATCCTGTATAAGCAACACTTTCCATAATTTTGTGATGGATGAGATAGACCAGGAAATGAGCTGTATGCTCCCTCCTCCCTCATTTAAATAAAGGTCACTGAGTTTGCTATTAGATCCAATAGGATACTGAAATATTAAACTATTATACCTCAATGGATATTAGAAAAAACATCTTATCTGGAAACCTGTCATACTGCTAAAATCTGGGACAATATCCTGCACAATGACATGATCAAAAAGTTGTTCCTCCCACAGTCACAGGGAAGAGGGGGGTGGTGATGCCAGCGCTCGGCATATCCGGTGGTCAGAATCCTGATGCCATCATCCTGACAGGATTAGGATACCGACACCTGTCGATCAGTATCCTAACTCTCCGTCGCTCCGGGTCTCGCACCAAAGGGGGCGTGCTGTCGATGTTGATTGACAGCATGCCCCCTTTGGTGGGCGTGCCGGGAGGTGTGGCTGCCAGATGGAGGCGTTCCCATGGGAACGCCTACCGTCTGAAGCCGGCCCCACTGACATCACTAGTGATGTCAGTGGGAGTGATTTTGGCTCTGATAGAGCCAAAATCACTCCAGGGCTTGTGGCAGCGAGACCCTACTGCAGGGTCTCCATTGTAAGCCCGATGGTCGTGATGGTCTTGACCATCGCGACCATAATCATGGACACTCGCATAAGCTGTGGGTGGTCACCCACAGCTATGCGAGCGTCCAGGAGGACGCTCCATTTTCATGGAGGAGGGCCCTGATTCAGAACGAGCGCTCTGGTCAGACCGTTCGGCTCTGAATCAGGCCCTCAGTTCCTAACCCTAACCCTCCCCCTAGTGCCTAACCCTAATGCTAACCCTCCCCCTAACCCTGCTACTTACCTTCGGGATTCCGGCAGTCGGGATGCCGGCACTGGGATTCTGACAGGTGCCGGGATTCCGGCCCCGGCAATCTGATCGCCGGAATCCCCGCGGTCGGATTATGACCGCATCCTGCCTGAATCAATGTGTGCATAAACAGTGGCCATTTTTAACTGTATATTAGAAAATCCCTAAAAACTCCTAGCATGAATTACACAGAGGCGCTGTTGCAATTGAGAGCACAGTATCTGAAATGTCTCAGAAAAGTGCCGAGTGTTCCTGGGCAGTGACTGGGAGGTGGTTAAGCAGATGCACGGAGATGGTCAGTCTTATGGACGTGTTATGGGAGTGTTGCAGGCGTGTGGCTGAAGTGTTTATGTACACAGGCCCTCAATCGCTCGCATTGGTGGCCGCACTGTGATGGAAGATCTGCACCTGCCATAGGTGCGACCGACAGTAGGGTCCAAAGACACTGCAGGAGGTGTTACAGCATCTACAGATACTCAAAGTGGGTGTCTCAGTCCTTGCACATTCATACACACTGATGGGCAGCAGGGAATGACTTTGTAACGGCGCTTTGGTAAAGTTGCAGACGCACGGCCAGCAAAAGGCACAGCCTCATCTGTGTCGACCGTCTGAATCAGGCCCAAGTTGTGAGATAAAAATGGCTGCGATTTCCGATTAAGATCTTATCAAAATGGTTTGGTCCATGCGTGGGACCTTAAGATGCAAGCTTTCCAAATGGCAGATTATATAGTATCAGAAACTCCAGTAAAAATGGCATTCATTCACTTTGTTAAAGTGGGGTCCCCTTCCCCTTAATTGCTGGTGTGACCGATGGCGAAGCCATTTTAGAAGCAATTAACTGGAAGACCTGGAAAGGGAATGGGGCACCAATGAAAGCCACGGAAGGTGGCATAGTCTTGGATGTGATCTTCTGCCAACAAGTCATTTGCCACTTATTATATAGTGCAGAATGTTCCCTTCCACTTTCAAAGTCCTTTCTGGTGAGAGTTCTTTGCAGCAATCAGAATCACATTTTAGGTGGAAAGGAGTTTCACACCTTACATCCAAGCATTTGGATACCATACCACCCTTACATGGTAATTAAATATATACACCCTTTGGAGAGGCGTTATAGTTTAGCAGCTATATAAGTATTCTGATTGATCTGGGAGATTAAGCTGATCATTTTAAGGGCATTAAACTTGAATAGTAAATATCACCCAGAGTTTAGGATACAAAATATTTTGCTACTGGCCTCATAACCATGAACAAGTAATTTGCACCACTTTTGAATTTGATATTCATAAGATCAGACTATCTTTTTTTTAAAACATCTCTAAATCCGTGTTTATTGAAGTGCTGTATACATTCACTGTGTTGTTCCCCTGGCATTCTGTGGCATTGAAGAGGTTGTATATTTAATCGTGTAATAAAGATTAACCATGTAGAAAAGCACAGTCGGGAGTGCAGCTTCTCTCTGGGGAAAAGATGAAAGTTGTGTAGTAGTTTTATCACAGAGCGTCCGTCTGACTTAGGGATGGAAGGTTTAATTCAGCATATTTGTCAACCAGCGGCTTTTTAACGCCAGCAACTGGTAAATAGATCTGGGTAACAGCTGTGTGTGGCTCTAGAATAGCATCTCGCATCCATATGTGGCCTAGTTTCCTAAGTGTTACACATGACTACAAGATAAACCTTTTGTGTACATTCTGTCATCTGTCTAGGAACACTGGAATAAATGGTAATGAAAAAAAAACTTAACTGGGTCATCCACAGATATGCTGGGAATCTGGTTTTGCTGCTGTAGACCCCTCTAGTTAAAGACATACTTATCCTGCGCTCTTCCTCAAAGCATTTATCAATTTCACATGAGCCTCTCTCCAAGTGACCTAAGATGCCGTAACGCAGATATATCTCTGATAAAACCACATTATCGGGGCATTCTGGTGCAAGTTTGCTATCTGGTTCTTGTCAAGAATGTTTGCAGATGAAAAAATAATTGTACAGCGCATCCCCACAATATAATGTATGCAAGGTTTATAATTGAGCAAAAAATAAATAAAGCTTATATTGTCTAACATGAGCTGCAAGGATTTATTTAATTCACTGAAATGTCGCCTCTCCTGAGGATTGTCAATGAGTAATAAACTAGACGCTTTCTCTGTTTTTATTTTTCATCAACACTGATCTCTGTGTTTTTTTCTGCAAGCATGGATAACTCATCAAGCGAGGGGATTCACGAACGCTGCTCTGCAAATTAGTGTGAACCCTTCGACCGAGTTCGCTCCAGCTAATTACTTATTTCAGCGATCTCAAAGGTAGGAGTCTATAGTTCCAAAAATAGCCATGCATCATTGAAAGACTACGTATTTATCTGTCATTTCTTTAAATAGTTGCTAGGAAAATCATGTATTTAATTCTAAGGAAGTCATTTAAAAGTAGAATTACCACATTCTCATTTTCAGATTCCTGGACAGGCGCTGTGACCACGGGGCAGGACCAAAACTGCAGTTGGGTTACAACTAGAGATGTGCGCCGACCCCCATGTTTTGGTTTTGGATCTGTATCTCCTTGTGTTTTGGATCTGGATTTGGTTTTGCCAAAACCGCTCCTTGCATGTTTTGGTTTTGGTTTTGGATCTGTATTTTTTTTTTCAAAAATGTATAAAATCTGCTAAAATCATCTAATCTTTTTTTTTTTGTTCCTACAGTATTATCAACCTAAATAACATTAATTTCCACTCATTTCCAGTCAATTTTAAACACCTCACAGTTCACAATATTGTTTTCATCTGGTTTAGGGCCCAAATTTGCACCAAGCTAGCTGGCTGACTAAGCTATGCGGCAGCAGTGGGCGGCACAAACATGTGGCAGTTCAAATTCCAAAATGGCATATCAGGAATCACATTTTTTTATTATTCAAGAGGTTTGAGGTAGCTGGAGTATGTATGCAGTTGAAGGCAGGGACAGGAAGGGTTGATTGGTAGTAAATTCAATTATATTTTATTATCTGAAGCAAATTTATGAGGGAGGAGGGGAAGGGAGGATGGGAGGCATTTACAAAATATATTTTTATCATTCACATCAGTCCTTACCCCAGAAGAATCCTTGAGTGCTATGCCTGCTGCTGCTGGGAGTGGATTTTCATCCAAGACCAGGACCAGGAAGACTACTAATAGTGCTTTTATTTTAAAACATATTGTTAAACAATCCTTTGCAAATATTCCACTTCACTAGAAAAGTATTTCCCAACCTGTACAGGGAGATTAGAAAAACCTTAATTAGTGGCCTCCAAAATGCTATTGTACCCACTGTCCACTTAACCACAGATATGGGGACAAGCCAAACAGAACAAATGCAAGATTTAAGATCAAAGGTTACGTTGTGTCTTTCTTAAGAATCCTTGAGCACTATGCCTGCTGCTGCTGGGAGTGGATTTTCATCCCAGGAGGGATGAAGGCATTGTGTCTTTCTTCTCAATGGACACAGATCTGAAGAGATGCAAAGAGCTGTTGGTAAGCAAATTGTCAGCTCAAGTGGCACATGATGCTGCGGTGACTTCTCCTTCAGTTTCTCCACCAAGTGCATCTGCCGAGAAAAAACTAAACTTTCCCAAAAAAACACACTGGTGATGCAGATGAGTCACCACAACCAAGTTTTTTTTGTCTTGTGCCCAGGCATGACAATGGGCTTTTCTTTATCATAGGCAACAACTGTTTCATCCACTAGTGCCTAATTTGCACAAACAACATCAACAACATCCTCATCATCAACATCATCATCATCAATATCCTCATCATAAACATCCTCATTAGCATCAGCTACACAAATATCCTGCTCATCCTGGTGCACTTCCGCAGAAGCATCCTGGATTTATATGTTAGCATGTTCACTTATGCTTACATCATCATAAGAGGCAGAACCACCAGTCATAAATAAAGGCCAAGCCATAGCCTTTCCTTGCCACTTCATGTAGTGAAACTGGCATATTGCCAATTTTATGTCTTTCTGCAGCTAACTTTTCCTTTGATGTTTTCTTCTTTACCACTGTAAAAGAATTGTTCTTGATTTTAGATGCCCTGACTTAAGCCCTGTATGCCCTTGGGCATTGACTTTAGTAGATGATGTAGATGGACTAGTATCATCATGGCTGGTGACACTGGCAGCAGCTCCAGCACTAGTATGTGGTTCCTGCTCTCCTCTCAAGTCTCAACTTATCGTTCTCCATATCAACAAACATGAATGAAGTGGGATACAGCACAAACATCAATTTGTGCCCATTTTAAATATTACACTGCGGTATCAATGACCTACAGTGTCACAAGATTGTTTATTAATAAGAAAAGAATAACATACTGCGCTGCCACTTACAGTGTCACAAGATTATTTATGAATAAGAATAACACACTGCGCTACCACTTAGTGTCACAAGATTAATTATTTATGAATTAGAATATCACACTGTGCTACCGCTTAGTGTGATAAGATTAATTATTTATATATGCGTTATATATGTTTTATATATAATGCATGTTCTTTAGCACTTTGCTGTGGTTTTGTAGTTGGCGTGTAGAGTAATCATTTATTCACAATTGACGAAAGAAGTGAAAAGTTGTATATTAGACTGCGCTACCACTTACAGTGTCACAAGATTAATTATTTATGAATAAGAATAACACACTGCACTAACACTTAGTGTCACAAGATTAATTATTTATGAATAAGAATAACACACTGCGCTGCCACTTACAGTGTCAAAAGAGCTTAAGCTTACTCAGAATGAGCAACGGAACTACTCAGCTGGGACCTCAACAAGCTTACATATTAAACGCCCCTCCCGTCCTTGCCCCAAACGGCCGCAGCAGGTCAATCATGGAGCGGCTTTGGGAGTACTGTGAGCAAACTCACAAATGGAGGTCTGCACATGCGCAGTACACATTTTGCGCATTGGCAGTCCTCCCACCATCATATGGTATGCGTACATCTCTAAATGAGGCCCATAGTTCAAAGATCACTAGTTCCTGCTTTGAGAGGTCATTGCACCAATCTCTACAGCAGGGATGGGGAACCTCAGGCTTGGGGGCTGTATAAGGCCCCCCGGAATCATTTGGTATAAAAATGGAAGTGCACCCGGGAGCAACAAATATGGCAGCAAGCTATACTTATAGACAAGTCACCAAAATCCTGCCAAATCATAACAAAACAAAAACATAAAGTATATGATTCTTGCGCCGAACTTGTTCCAAAATGTAAAATGTCTGTGTATATACGTCCTTATAAATAATTGATGTTCCCACTCCTCACTGTGGGATTCTGCTAAGACATCACCTTGCTACAGGTTTTCACCAAGGTTTGAGATTTGGTATCGATATAAAAATCTCTAGCATGTATGTAACCTTAGTGATGCAACATGTCCAACATGTGCACAGGATCAAAACAGTGAAACAGCTGACAAAGCGTCAGATGGAGGAGGCTGTGCGGTGCCCCGGTGGTGCCCGGTGGCAGTGGCTCGGTCAGCTGATCCCTCTCTCCGTGGTGCTGCTGCTGCTGTTTGCTCTGCACTGAGTGGCTGTTGCTGGGAATCATTTGGACTGGCCCTCCGAGCTTTTTTCTGCTAGCCTCATTTGGCTAGCAGGGTGCCTAGAATGGCACACTGCAGCCAGAATCTATGCAGCAGTGCCGCCTAGAGCGTCCTTAGGATGGTTCAGACGGTCACACCGCTGCCCTTACAGTTCCCTGGAGCATCCTCAGGATGCTCCGGGCATTGCTGTAATCCCCGGCAATTGTGGCCCCGCCCATGCGTGACATTACATAGAGGGGACGTGGCCTGCATCAGGCCTGCAAATAATATTATATATATCAAAACGGCCCTCGGCAGAAAAAAGGTTCCCCACCCCTGCTCTACAGACATGGATATTGGAGAAGAGGTAAATGTATCCAAATTACCAGTCAGGATCAGGCGCTCCTTACAGAATTAGCTTAATGAGGTACAGTATAAACATTTTTCAATCTCCTGTTGGATGCATAAAAATGTATTTTGTAAATTGAGATATTCTTCCTTTGTAAGCCGAGTGTATATAATAGTAAACAAATTCCACCGAAGCGCTGAGTATAAATACAAATATAGATATAAAGTGCTGTATGATAAGAAGGGACTGGAGAATAAAATCTCTAAAATCAATATGTATTTATTATGAAGTAAACAACGATTTCTGACATAAAATACCCCTGTACTTGGGGAAAATAAAAAAACAAGGTATGTGGTACTAATTCCACAATAATAATACAATTAATTACACATACATTCAGGAAAATACAGTTGATAATAGTTCCACATACTGTATATAGGATAGATGAATAATAAGGGTACAGATTTAATGTGAATAAAATATGTAGGAACACATACTGTACCCAGTGAAAGAGCACTGGGACCCCTAGGTAACTGGTCTTTGGATAATCCGGAATCTCTTAAGGGGTCAATCACAGGGTCCCATTGCTTACACAAGGATTTCTCTGTTCCTGGACTCTGGTCTGTGCAGGCATCCAGCGCCAACGCGTTTCGACCTAGGGAGGTCTTTCTCAAGGCATGTGGATATATGCACAGATAGGGGTTTAAATAGTGCGGAGCTTAGCTAGACAGGAAGTGGCCACGGAGGTGTACTCCCGTTAGAACGGCAATTAGTAATTTTTAAACACAATTTTTATTATTAATATTACTCGACCAGATGGGATATACTACATATGGGATGTAATCTTGTAGGACATATGTTGTTCCTATATCTAGGGTTATATAGATACATTTGGAATTATTCCCTGTGTCCTGCCCATTATGGGCGGATCAGGAAGTCGCTCCTCTCTACAAAGATTAAACCCCTATCTGTGCATACATCCACATTAACCAGCATTACAGCGTGTACGTACGCTAAAAGTGTGTGTCTCAGTCCTAGCACTTTCAGCCATGCGGATGTACGCATGGGAAGGAGTTTGCATCTTCATAAAGCGCAGATGGGCTACCGCCAATAGACGCTGTTACGCGCACTTCTATGTCCACCACAGAATCCGGCCCTTAAAATCTATTGCTTGTTTATGTACAGTAGTCTCAGTTCCATTGCACGGTGATCACCCTCAGCCTTCGGTTAATCTAAGAGTATTTGTGAGGATCCTAAGACACATTTGGGTCACAAACTCCAATGGTCTTATGAATATTTTACAGTGGTGCAGAGCCTATTAAATTGATACTATAATTTATTCATGTAGCACAGGCATAGTCTACAGAACATTATAATTGGGAGCATAGCAATAAAACAAGACTGTGTACTAACAGACAGGCAAATAGATTAGAGGGTCCTGTTTGCCACAAAGGACAATAGGAGTTGAATGCTTATGGTGACACATTTTCCATAGTGGGTCGATGTGATGCAGTCACACAGGTTCATGGTTTGAGTGGGTCTGGTATACTAGGTGGACATTCTTCATGTTGACATGAGCAGATCATTATGTTGTCATTGAACCTGTCGACGTTGACCATGACAACATTCAGCATGTCGACAATGAAATGTGGACAATGTGTTTTTTTTGGTAAGTCTATCTCTAATCCTAAAACTAACCCTGTTCCCTAGACCCAACCCTATCCCCTAAGCCTAACCTCAATGTCAAATATTTTGTCAATGTTGACATTACATACATTGTTATTCTGTCCATTTTCCAGGTGTCGACATTTATGGTGAAAAGTGGGTATCCAGGGAATGCATTTGTGGGATCTGACTGTTTAAGAAGTGTGCTTAATGTCAGACGTAAAAATCCTGATCCCAACTGATCCCAATGGGGAAGAGTGAGTTGGAATCACATGTCGTGTCATGTCTTTTTTGAGTCAATTCATGTCAATCTAGCCTGATTGCTTGACTGTGCGAGCTATGGAAAAACCCTCTGACAGAGGTGCACTGACGTACACACTACTTCCTTAGCCCCTTCCGTTGCTTTTCCCCTGTAGTCCTTCATGCCATGATGAGACATGGAATCAGTATGTAATACCACCGGCCGCACGGGGGTGCTTAAACCTAACCTCCCCCCCAGTGCCTAACCCTATCCCCCCTCTAAGTGCCTAAACCTAACCCCCCCGTCTCCGCAGTTTAAACCTACGTCTCCCAGGGGGGTGCCTAACCCTAACCCCTCTTCCCCTAGCCTAAACCTAACCCTCCCAGGGGGTGCCTAACACTAAGTCCCCCCGGGAGCCCTAAAACCTAATCCTCCCCCCCGCAGTTGTCCGTGCCCGGCTTACCTTCGTTCAGTGTGCCGGGCGTTGGGCTCCTAGCATAGGTCTAATGACAGGTGTCGGGATTTCGACGCCTGTCATTAGTACCTTGTCGGGATTTGGCAGTCGGGAACCCCATCGGCTTCCTGACTGCATCCCTCAAACATAGCATGAGAATATCAGCTCTTGTGTCTAGTAACTGTACTGATAGAAGTATGAGAGTATATTTGCTGCAGTGTGAAGCTAGAAAATGTAAATAAAGTCCTATTTTATTTATCTTCATCAAGAGAGATGACCTGGTGACCATTCATTTCAGCACTAGTAACAGTACATTGCTGCCCACTAGTAACAGTACATTGCTGCCCACTAGTAACAGTACATTGCTGCCCACTAGTAACAGTACATTGCTGCCCACTAGTAACAGTACATTGCTGCCCTTGCTGCATCTGAGCTAAACTGTTATTCAACCTGAATATGTGGGGACACCTGTCTCAAGGTGAGAGGGACTGAGATAGAACCATGTGAAAGAGTCAGGTGTATTACAGAGGGAGGTGTCATGAAGAAAGACAACACCTCTCTACAGGGAAATTGGGGCTACACTGTAATAATTACATATGTGTTTAAATTTTCAAAACGAAAGATTTTCAATTTCCACGAATCCTGCATTTTCCACGCTACTTATAGAAATGTCGCCCAATATGCAGCTAGAAAGGACAATATCATAGTTACGTTGGTATATTCTGCACTGAGCAGATAGGAAGAGGACTGTACAATTAAATCTATTTTTCACCTGTTGTTCTTCCTCGTGCCACTGAGCTTGGGCCTCTTCTGCCGGTTTGGGCAGTCAGCCTGTGTTGCGGTCTGCTCCTTTATCAGCCAACGGTGGAGACAGCTGGCAGCCTTTGATTAGGAGAGAAGGTAATGGCTTATTGACTGAGTCACATCAAAGGAGCCGAAGATCTTCATTCACTTGCAGCAGGACAGGGCAATGAGTGACACATTGATAACTGACTCACTTGCACTCTTCTGCCAGAATCTAATAGGAGAATTAAGAGGGAATCGCTTATGACACACTTCTGAGAAAACTGACTGAAGAGTATCTGTGTAGGTTCTGTAGACCTCAAGCTCTCACAAGCAGAGAGTGATTTGCCTTTGGTGCCTGTGACTAGATCTGCTTATTAAACCTTAACACTGAGTTGTAAAAATGTTTGTATATTAAAGATATTAATGCCCATCACGGTCAGACTAGTTTGCTCCTAGTGACTGGCATCTCTTCTGCAATTCTTCCAGCTTTAGAACTAATATCTAATGTCTTACTGCTGATGTTCAATGCCTTGCCACTGATGTCTAAAGCGTTACAGCTCATAGGCAAACACAGGGGGGGTTTCCGTCTGCCTGGAAACCCCCCCTCTCTAGCACACACTATGACCACATTAGTAATATAATAGAATGTTACTAGTGCTGCATGTTCTTCTCAGTATCACAAATGAAATGATTAACACCAACTGTGGATCTTTCAAAATGTGTCAGCCAGTAATAAATATACCTGTGCACCAACTAGGAGATGTGGAAAACATGCACTGCTATAGACCGTCAATAGGGTTAACTATTAATACTGTATAATAATACACTATCCAGTACATAAGGAGACCAATATCTACATATATGTCCAGGGCAGTGCTAGGTTCCTCTGCTGCTACCCCAGACTCTCAGACTTGCTCCAATGCTCTGGAATGATGCCCACATCTGGAAAAAAACATTTTGCTCAGACAGGATGGACCTTCTGCCGCATATAATAGCTTACTGTGATCGCTGGTCCTGTATATGCTGGAATTATGCAACACAATATACTTTGTATGTAACATATTAAAGCTGGATAAGTGTTATTTATATCCCCTTCATGGACTGGCCACACTCGCTCCAAAATCAAGTATTTGGAAACCCCCCTCTAGAAATCCTGTGTTTGCCACTGCAGCTGATGTCTAATGCCTTACTGTTGATGTCTAATGCCTTACTGCTGATGTTTAATGCCTTACTGCTGATATCTAACACCTTACTGCTGATATCTAATGCCTTATTGCTGATATCTAATGCCTTACTGCTGATGTGTAATGTCTTACTGTTGATGTCTAAATGCCTTACTGTTGATGTCTAATGCCTTACTGCTGGTGTCTAATGTCTTACTGCTGATTACTAAATGCCTTACTGCTGATGCCTTACTGCTGATGTCTAATGTCTTACTGCTGGTATCTAATGTTTACTGCTGATGTCTAATGTCTTACTGCTGATGTGTAGTGTCTTACTGTTGATGTCTAAATGCCTTACTGCTGATGTCTAATGTCTTACTGCTGATGTGTAATGTCTTACTGTTGATGTCTAAATGCCTTACTGCTGATGTCTAATGTCTTACTGCTAGTATCTAATATTTACTGCTGATGTCTAATGTCTTACTGCTGATGTGTAGTGTCTTATTGTTGATGTCTAAATGCCTTACTGTTGATGTCTAATGCCTTACTGCTGGTGTCTAATGTCTTACTTCTGATCTCTAAATGCCTTACTGCTGATGTCTAATGCCTTACTGCTGATGTCTAATGTCTTACTGCTGGTATCTAATGTTTACTGCTGATGTCTAATGCCTTACTGCTGATGTGTAATGTCTTACTGCTGATGTCTAATGCCTTACTGTTTATGTGTTTAATGCCTTACTGCTGATGTCTAATGCCTTACTGCTGATGTCTAATGCCTTACTGCTGATATATAATGCCTTACTGCTGATGTCTAATGTCTTACTGCTGGTATCTAATGTTTACTGCTGATGTCTAATGCCTTACTGCTGATGTCTAATGCCTTAAGGTGCCCACACACATACCGATGTCCTCACTATACGATTTTATGGCCAATTTCCTCATGAACTTTCACGGGAGCTCCCTTGCCGTCGTGATCACGATTTGGAGTTAAAAATGTCCAATCTGACTAAAGATCTATCTTGCAGCCAATCCATTGTATCCCAGATTGGCTAATCTGCCCTACAGCACGGCAGATCAGAAGATGCGATGTACGATGAGCGGGGACGCGCATCGGCATCGTGCTCGTGAGTATAAACTCACGATTTGTATTTTTTTTACCCGATTCGTCGTCACCATTCGTCGAAATCGGCCAAATCGTGTAAAATGTCGCTATGTGTGTGGGCACCTTTACTGCTGATGTTTAATGCCTTACTGCTGATGTCTAATGTCTTACTACTGATCTCTAAATGCCTTACTGCTGATGTCTAATGCCTTACTGCCGATATCTAATGCCTTACTACTGATCTCTAAATGCCTTACTGCTGATGTCTAATGCCTTACTGCCGATATCTAATGCCTTACTACTGATCTCTAAATGCCTTACTGCAGATGTCTAATGTTTTACTGCTGATCTCTAAATGCCTTACTACTGATGTCTAATGTCTTACTGCTGGTATCTAATGTTTACTGCTGATGTCTAATGCTTTACTGCTGATGTTTAATGCCTTACTGCTGATGTTTAATGCCTTACTGCTGATGTCTAATTCCTTACTGCTGATATCTAATGTCATACTTCTGATATCTAACACCTTACTGCTGATGTTTAATGCCTTACTGCTGATATCTAACACCTTACTGCTGATGTTTAATGCCTTACTGCTGATGTTTAATGCCTTACTGCTGATGTCTAATTCCTTACTGCTGATATCTAATGTCATACTTCTGATATCTAATGCCTTACTGCTGATGTCTAATGCCTTACTGCTGATATCTAACACCTTACTGCTGATGTTTAATGCCTTACTGCTGATGTTTAATGCCTTACTGCTGATATCTAACACCTTACTGCTGATGTCTAATTCCTTACTGCTGATATCTAATGTCATACTTCTGATGTCTAATGCCTTACTGCTGATATCTAATGCCTTACTGCTGATGTCTAATGTCATACTTCTGATATCTAATGCCTTACTGCTGATATCTAATGCCTTACTGCTGATATCTAATGCCTTACTGCTGATGTTTAATGCCTTACTGCTGATATCTAATGCCTTACTGCTGATATCTAATGCCTTACTGCTGATGTTTAATGCCTTACTGCTGATGTTTAATGCCTTACTGCTGATATCTAACACCTTACTGCTGATGTCTAATTCCTTACTGCTGATATCTAATGCCTTACTGCTGATGTCTAATGTCATACTTCTGATATCTAATGCCTTACTGCTGATGTCTAATGACTTACTGCTGATGTCTAATGTCTAAATCTATTGCCTTACTGCTGATGTCTAATGACTTACTGCTGATATCTAATGCCTAAATCTAATGCCTTACGGATGATATTTAATGCCTTACTGCTGACTGATGTGATGTCTAATGTCTTACTGCTAATATCTAATGAGTTACTGCTGTGCTAAGAAAACATTCCCCACAACATTACACCACCACTACCAGGGGCATTTCAGGAGAGGAGGGGGCCCATGTGCAGTCTCTGTCCGGGGCCCCCTCCTCTCTCTCAGGAGGCCGTTTCCATCTTGAGCACTGTGCCAGACCAGTAGACTCTGGGCACTAGAGTGTGCCCAGAGTCTACAGTGCATGTGCAGGTCACCGGGAAAATGGCCACTGAGAGTAACTAAGTATTAAAAATTTGGGTGCAGGGTGTGGGCTCCCCCTGGACTCAGGAGCCCATTATAGAAACGCCTCTGACCACTACCAGCCTGGATCATTGACACCGGGCAGTATGGATCCAAATTATGACCCTATCATGTGGATGTTGAAGCAGAAATCAAGATTTATCAGCCCAGGTGATGTTTATCCAATCTTCATCATCTGTCCAGTGTCAGTGAGCCTGTGTCCTTCTGTGGAATTCAATTGTTGCACCCCCCTTTGTGCCCGATGGAGCTAATCAACTGTTGCTCCTGTCGGACGAGATCAGCTGCCAGCACCGGCATTTCAGCTTGCACCCCCTGGGTTGGCGAGCTGAGATACGTGAAAAGTGACCCGTTTGGGCACCCAGTACTTTGGTCAGGTGTAACTGTTTTACGTGGCTAAACCTGACCTCTATGGGCGCCATCAGCGCGAGAATTGGCATCAGTTGAATAGTGCCACGCGATCTCCCGTCACTTTAGACAGGAGATCAGGCGCGCTAAAACAATTGAATTAAGCTCATGTAATATCTTGCCTATTTATCCTAAGCACCCCTTCTGATGAAGACTTTCATCGGCTATCACAAGCTATATAATTTTCTCTATAAATCGGACCGGAAAAGATTTTCTATTGCCATGATGAGCAAGCAGAGCAGCAATAGAAATTCTGTATTATGGACTGATTTCACCAATAGGACCTATAGACTCTGGAATTTATTATTAGTTCTGCTCACTACTCACACCTCAACTGAGGAAGGGTCCACAAGCCCCTCTCCTCTGCTCCTTCATGATGACACTCATTCCCTGGGTGTATTGTGGGCCTGATCCAGACCCGCTCGCGAGCGCCGAGCGCTCGCAAGCGGGTCGATGTTGCCCAGTGTGCTGTATGTCTCACCAGTCACTCAGTCAGTGACACAGGTAACAACTAAGCTCTCACTCACTGCCACCTTCTCACTTCTTATGTCTCACTGTGAACTTCCTACTGTTCAGTATTACCCTTTCGTTGGTTGCTGCTCACTTCCCAATGCTCACTATATGGAAACAGACAAGCAGTATTTAATTCCTTAGATACTGTGCTGTAATGTGATTTATAGATGTAATTATGTTCTGACTTTATAACGTTTTCATTGAAATAACTGCCTTTGTTTACACAATGCAATCTGATTTCTATGTGACTGGCTGCTATAGCATTGCTGTAGTTGTGACACATGGCTTTAGCTGTATTTGTGACTGTCCAGGTTAGAATTTCTGCCTAATCTAGACAAAATACTGTACTATCTGGTCATTAGGGCTTACTGCTTTATGGCCAAATCTCTGTCATACACATATATTTATATACATAACCAAATCTGTATTATACATCTGTTTGCTGCTCAGGCTGATCACCCAGGTTCAATAGGCCACAGTTGGCATAGCCAGATGTTGACTCCAGACCCATTAATATTTGAAACTGTGAAGCCTTGGGATTTTGCTTCTATGGTGGTACACCCCAAAAGGGGTACAGCTGTGATACTCTGAGAGGTGGTAGTTTGGTAGCGTGCAATACAGTACACCAGAGGGTCCGAACCAGGGGCGTATCTATAATGGGTGCAGGGTGTGCGGGGAACACGGGCCCCTGGGTTCAGGGGGGCCCGCACCGAACACCCTGCACCCATAATATTACTTACCTCTCCAGAGTCCCACATCGGCGTGGGGGTCCGGTGCTGTAAAACGACTGGAAAATGGCCGCGGTGGCCATTTTCCCGTCATTTGCGCATGTGCAGTATAGGGAAAATGACCGCCGTGGCCATTTTCCCGGTGACCTGTGCATTCATTATAGACTCTGGGCACACTCTAGTGCCCAGAGTCTATAACTCCGGCGCTGGCCGTGCACAGCTCAGTGCGCTGCCGGCCGCCGGGCGGGGAGGAGAGGGCCCGTGTCGGAGCCTGCACACAGACCGCCTCCTCTCTGGAAACTTCCCTGGTCCGAACCGTGGTCCTCAAGTCTCCCCAACAGTTCAGGTATTAAAGAGATCCATGGTTGAGCACAGGTGACTTAATTAGTACCTCAGTCAATTTGATTTAACCACCTGTGCTCAACCATGGATATCTCTAAAACCTGAACAGTTGGGGAGCCTTGGCCTTGAGGACCGTGTTTGGGAACCTCTGCAGTACACAGATACATTGGTACTGTTTGTACAGCGCATAGCAGGCAATAAAGTAAATGTGGATGTTGGCACTGTGTGAACAGACCGTAGTGTACAATGAGAGGCAGTGATATGTTGGCACCTTGGGCAGGGGCGCTGAGAGGTGGGGGCGGGTACTAATTACCGGGGCTTGGGTTTGCTGGAGGGGCTCGGCGGGGGCCCGGGTCCAATGCTGCTCCCCCTCCCTCTTTCCTGTCAGCAGCATGTGCTGGGCTGCAGTGAGAGACTACTTGCTGCTGCCGAGCAGCAGCAGTCTCCTCTGCTTGTGAGAGAAAGAGATCACACTGATCGGTCCCCCCAACCCTGGATTTGTGCGGGCCTGAGGGGATCACAGCGCCCCCCTCCCCAGCACGCAGCACCACTTCGCAGCTCTGCAACTAGGTTTTTTCTTTTTTTTCTAAGGTGGCATGGACATGCCTTATGCAATTATCTAACACGTCCCCCTTCCCCCGAGACGGTTCTTAACAGCCCTGACTATGGTAACAGTATATACAAATGCACTGGTACTATGGGAACAGCGCATAGCTGCAATGAGAGGACGGATGTGTTGGCACTGTGGTGTGCAATGATATACACTGATAGATGCAATAACCCTGGAACTCAAAACCAGACAGCGAATGTATCAGTGTACACATATGTACATAGATCATAAATGCCAACAGGTGAATTGGCACAACCAAATACACTGGCACGGAGTCTAAGACTCCCACCGGACTTCACCAGTGATCCCCACAAGAGGATATGGACCCAGGCACAGTGTAGTTTGTTCCCACCATGAAAGTAACATAGTTCTTAGCTGGTAAGAGGACTCTGCCTGGAAACACCACCGATGGAAATGCAGGTATGGATAAGCTGCTGTTGAAGAGACCGACCACTGGAGTTGAAACAACACTGGAAGAAAACTATACTGGAAAGTAGAGTTCTGAACAGGAGCATGTATGTAAACACAATTGATACTCAGGCACTTGAGAAATACACTGAGCAGCCTTCTATAGTGGTTTGATGATAGGTGATTCTCTGTATGAGTAATCAGTGCTGGAGGTTTGTGGTAATACCTGAGAGTGGTGTTATGTCATCTATAGCCTGATGTTGAGCCCGTTGGGTTCTGCCAAGGATTGCATGAGTCATCAGTGCTGGAGCATAGTGGTAGAGGTGTACTGTCATCTCTAGCCTAAAGCTGAACCCAGTTGGGTTCTGTTGATGATTCTTATTGGAAAGGCTAGCAATCAGTGACATGGCAGTTATATCTATGGCTGCTGGTACTGACGTAAACCGCTCAAATGTTGATTTGGAACAGCTATCTTTTATGGCATTAACATGCTGCCATTTGAGGAAATTAGTAATAAATGGTAGACCTAGCCTTCACACTTGTAGGGTGCTTGGCCAATGCAGAGGTGAATGGAAGTTATTTCGGCAAAAGTAACTTAGGTAAGTCCCACACTAAAATTACAAAGTATTCGTGTAGGTCCCCACCAGGAAGAGGTCACCTTGCCGTGGTAGATGGGCATCCACAATTTGAACATAAAGTGCCCTAAGAACCTACTGCTCTGTACTACTTTTTAGTATCTTAATTGACCCCCTTTAACTCTCTCCCTTACACCAGGTTCATGTAATTCATCATACTTCCCCTATAGAGCAACACACCCCTGGGTTCAGATCCCAAGTAATG
This sequence comes from Taudactylus pleione, assembly GCA_031769625.1. NCBI lineage: Eukaryota > Metazoa > Chordata > Amphibia > Anura > Myobatrachidae > Taudactylus > Taudactylus pleione. Next base: position 926,192 of record JAUIMM010000198.1, read on the forward strand.
CAGCACACACCCCCTGTAACAAAGCACACATGCCCTGTAATGGAGTACACATGCACTGTAGTGCAACACACATGGCCTGTAATGCAACACACATGCCTGTAATGGAGCATACATGGCCTATAATGCAACACACATGCCTGTAATGGAGCATACATGCACTGTAATGGAGCATACATGGCCTATAATGCAACACACATGCCTGTAATGGAGCATACATGCACTGTAGTGCAACACACATGGCCTGTAATGGAGCACACATGCACTATAATGGAGCACACATGGCCTGTAATGGAGCACACATGGCCTGTAATGGAGCACACATGGCCTGTAATGCAACACACATGGCCTGTAATGGAGCACACATGCACTATAATGGAGCACACATGCACTATAATGGAGCATACATGCACTATAATGGAGCAAACATGGCCTGTAATGCAGCACACATGCACTATAATTGAGCACACATGGCCTGTAATGGAGCACACATGCACTATAATGGAGCACACATGCACTATAATGGAGCATACATGCACTATAATGGAGCACACATGGCCTGTAATGGAGCACACATGCACTATAATGGAGCACACATGGCCTGTAATGGAGCACACATGGCCTGTAATGCAACACACAGGGCCTGTAATGGAACACACATGCACTATAATGGAGCAAACATGGCCTGTAATGGAGCACACATGCACTATAATGGAGCACACATGGCCTGTAATGCAACACACATGGCCTGTAATGGAGCACACATGGCCTATAATGCAACAAACATGGCCTGTAATGCAACACACATGGCCTGTAATGGAGCACACATGCACTATAATGGAGCACACATGCACTATAAAGGAGCACACATGCACTATAATGGAGCACACATGGCCTGTAATGGAGCATACATGCACTATAATGGAGCACACATGGCCTGTTATGGAGCACACATGCACTATAATGGAGCACACATGCACTATATTGGAGCACACATGGCCTGTAATGGAGCATACATGCACTATAATGGAGCACACATGCACTACAATGGAGCACACATGCACTATAATGGAGCACACATGGCCTGTAATGGAGCACACATGGCCTGTAATGCAACACACATGGCCTGTAGTGGAGCACACATGCACTATAATGGAGCACACATGCACTATAATGGAGCACACATGGCCTGTAATGGAGCACACATGCACTATAATGGAGCACACATGGCCTGTAATGGAGCACACATGCACTGTAATGGAGCAAACATGGCCTGTAATGGAGCACACATGCACTATAATGGAGCACACGTGCACTATAATGGAGCAAACATGGCCTGTAATGGAGCATACATGCACTATAATGGAGCACACATGCACTGTAATGGAGCACACATGGCCTGTAATGGAGCACACATGCATTATAATGGAGCACATATGCACTATAATGGAGCACACATGGCCTGTAATGGAGCACACATGCACTATAATGGAGCAAACATGGCCTGTAATGGAGCACACATGCACTATAATGGAGCACACATGCACTATAATCGAGCACACATGGCCTGTAATGGAGCATACATGCACTATAATGGAGCACACATGCAATATAATGAAGCACACATGCACTATAACGGAGCACACATGCACTATAATGGAGCACACATGCACTATAATGCAGCACACATGGCCTGTAATGGAGCACACATGCACTGTAATGGAGCAAAAATGGCAAGTAATGGAGCACACATGCACTATAATGGAGCACACATGCACTATAATGGAGCACACATGCACTATAATGGAGCAAACATTGCCTGTAATGGAGCATACATGCACTATAATGGAGCACACATGCACTATAATGGAGCACACATGGCCTGTAATGGAGCACACATGCACTATAATGGAGCAAAGATGCACTATAATGGAGCACACATGCACTATAATGGAGCACACATGGCCTGTAATGGAGCACACATGCACTATAATGGAGCACACATGCACTATAATGGAGCACACATGCACTAAAATGGAGCACACATGGCCGGTAATGGAGCACACATGCACTATAATGGAGCAAACATGGCCTGCAATGGAGCACACATGCACTATAATGGAGCAAACATGGCCTGTAATGGAGCATACATGCACTATAATGGAGCACACATGCACTATAATGGAGCACACATGCACTATAATGGAGCATACATGCACTATAATGGAGCACACATGGCCTGTAATGGAGTACACATGCACTATAATGGAGCAAACATGGCCTGTAATGGAGCACACATGCACTATAATGGAGCACACATGGCCTGTAATGGAGCACACATGCACTATAATGGAGAACACATGGCCTGTAATGGAGCACACATTCACTATAATGGAGCACACATGCACTATAATGCAACACACATGGCCTGTAGTGGAGCACACATGCACTATAATGGAGCACACATGCACTATAATGGAGCACACATGGCCTGTAATGGAGCACACATGCACTATAATGGAGCACACATGGCCTGTAATGGAGCACACATGCACTGTAATGGAGCAAACATGGCCTGTAATGGAGCACACATGCACTATAATGGAGCACACGTGCACTATAATGGAGCAAACATGGCCTGTAATGGAGCATACATGCACTATAATGGAGCACACATGCACTGTAATGGAGCACACATGGCCTGTAATGGAGCACACATGCATTATAATGGAGCACATATGCACTATAATGGAGCACACATGGCCTGTAATGGAGCACACATGCACTATAATGGAGCAAACATGGCCTGTAATGGAGCACACATGCACTATAATGGAGCACACATGCACTATAATCGAGCACACATGGCCTGTAATGGAGCATACATGCACTATAATGGAGCACACATGCAATATAATGAAGCACACATGCACTATAATGGAGCACACATGCACTATAATGGAGCACACATGCACTATAATGCAGCACACATGGCCTGTAATGGAGCACACATGCACTGTAATGGAGCAAAAATGGCAAGTAATGGAGCACACATGCACTATAATGGAGCACACATGCACTATAATGGAGCACACATGCACTATAATGGAGCAAACATTGCCTGTAATGGAGCATACATGCACTATAATGGAGCACACATGCACTATAATGGAGCACACATGGCCTGTAATGGAGCACACATGCACTATAATGGAGCAAAGATGCACTATAATGGAGCACACATGCACTATAATGGAGCACACATGGCCTGTAATGGAGCACACATGCACTATAATGGAGCACACATGCACTATAATGGAGCACACATGCACTAAAATGGAGCACACATGGCCGGTAATGGAGCACACATGCACTATAATGGAGCAAACATGGCCTGCAATGGAGCACACATGCACTATAATGGAGCAAACATGGCCTGTAATGGAGCATACATGCACTATAATGGAGCACACATGCACTATAATGGAGCACACATGCACTATAATGGAGCATACATGCACTATAATGGAGCACACATGGCCTGTAATGGAGTACACATGCACTATAATGGAGCAAACATGGCCTGTAATGGAGCACACATGCACTATAATGGAGCACACATGGCCTGTAATGGAGCACACATGCACTATAATGGAGAACACATGGCCTGTAATGGAGCACACATTCACTATAATGGAGCACACATGCACTATAATGGATCACACATGCACTATAATGGAGCATACATGCACTATAATGGAGCACACATGCACTGTAATGGACCACACATGGCCTGTAATGGAGCACACATGCACTATAATGGAGCAAACATGGCCTGTAATAGAGCACACATGCACTATAATGGAGCACACATGCACTGTAATGGAGCACACATGGCCTGTAATGGAGCACACATGCACTATAATGGAGCACACATGGCCTGTAATGGAGCACACATGCACTGTAATGGAGCAAACATGGCAAGTAATGGAGCACACATGCACTATAATGGAGCACACATGTACTATAATGGAGCACACATGCACTATAATGGAGCAAACATTGCCTGTAATGGAGCATACATGCACTATAATGGAGCACACATGCACTATAATGGAGCACACATGAACTGTAATGGAGCACACATGCACTGTAATGGAGCAAACATGGCAAGTAATGGAGCACACATGCACTATAATGGAGCACACATGCACTATAATGGAGCACACATGCACTATAATGGAGCAAACATTGCCTGTAATGGAGCATACATGCACTATAATGGAGCACACATGCACTATAATGGAGCACACATGGCCTGTAATGGAGCACACATGCACTATAATGGAGCAAAGATGCACTATAATGGAGCACACATGCACTATAATAGAGCACACATGGCCTGTAATGGAGCACACATGCACTATAATGGAGCACACATGCACTATAATGGAGCACACATGCACTAAAATGGAGCACACATGGCCGGTAATGGAGCACACATGCACTATAATGGAGCAAACATGGCCTGAAATGGAGCACACATGCACTATAATGGAGCAAACATGGCCTGAAATGGAGCACACATGAACTATAATGGAGCACACATGAACTATAATCGAGCACACATGGCCTGTAATGGAGCATACATGCACTATAATGGAGCACACATGCACTATAATGGAGCACACATGCACTATAATGGAGCATACATGCACTATAATGGAGCACACATGGCCTGTAATGGAGTACACATGCACTATAATGGAGCAAACATGGCCTGTAATGGAGCACACATGCACTATAATGGAGCACACATGGCCTGTAATGGAGCACACATGCACTATAATGGAGCACACATGGCCTGTAATGGAGCACACATGCACTATAATGGAGAACACATGGCCTGTAATGGAGCACACATTCACTATAATGGAGCACACATGCACTATAATGGATCACACATGCACTATAATGGAGCATACATGCACTATAATGGAGCACACATGCACTATAATGGAGCAAACATGGCCTGTAATAGAGCACACATGCACTATAATGGAGCACACATGCACTGTAATGGAGCACACATGGCCTGTAATGGAGCACACATGCACTATAATGGAGCACACATGCACTATAATGCAGCACACATGGCCTGTAATGGAGCACACATGCACTGTAATGGAGCAAACATGGCAAGTAATGGAGCACACATGCACTATAATGGAGCACACATGTACTATAATGGAGCACACATGCACTATAATGGAGCAAACATTGCCTGTAATGGAGCATACATGCACTATAATGGAGCACACATGCACTATAATGGAGCACACATGGCCTGTAATGGAGCACGCATGCACTGTAATGGAGCAAACATGGCAAGTAATGGAGCACACATGCACTATAATGGAGCACACATGTACTATAATGGAGCACACATGCACTATAATGGAGCAAACATTGCCTGTAATGGAGCATACATGCACTATAATGGAGCACACATGCACTATAATGGAGCACACATGAACTGTAATGGAGCACACATGCACTGTAATGGAGCAAACATGGCAAGTAATGGAGCACACATGCACTATAATGGAGCACACATGCACTATAATGGAGCACACATGCACTATAATGGAGCAAACATTGCCTGTAATGGAGCATACATGCACTATAATGGAGCACACATGCACTATAATGGAGCACACATGGCCTGTAATGGAGCACACATGCACTATAATGGAGCAAAGATGCACTATAATGGAGCACACATGCACTATAATAGAGCACACATGGCCTGTAATGGAGCACACATGCATTATAATGGAGCACATATGCACTATAATGGAGCACACATGGCCTGTAATGGAGCACACATGCACTATAATGGAGCAAACATGGCCTGTAATGGAGCACACATGCACTATAATGGAGCACACATGCACTATAATCGAGCACACATGGCCTGTAATGGAGCATACATGCACTATAATGGAGCACACATGCAATATAATGAAGCACACATGCACTATAATGGAGCACACATGCACTATAATGGAGCACACATGCACTATAATGCAGCACACATGGCCTGTAATGGAGCACACATGCACTGTAATGGAGCAAAAATGGCAAGTAATGGAGCACACATGCACTATAATGGAGCACACATGCACTATAATGGAGCACACATGCACTATAATGGAGCAAACATTGCCTGTAATGGAGCATACATGCACTATAATGGAGCACACATGCACTATAATGGAGCACACATGGCCTGTAATGGAGCACACATGCACTATAATGGAGCAAAGATGCACTATAATGGAGCACACATGCACTATAATGGAGCACACATGGCCTGTAATGGAGCACACATGCACTATAATGGAGCACACATGCACTATAATGGAGCACACATGCACTAAAATGGAGCACACATGGCCGGTAATGGAGCACACATGCACTATAATGGAGCAAACATGGCCTGCAATGGAGCACACATGCACTATAATGGAGCAAACATGGCCTGTAATGGAGCATACATGCACTATAATGGAGCACACATGCACTATAATGGAGCACACATGCACTATAATGGAGCATACATGCACTATAATGGAGCACACATGGCCTGTAATGGAGTACACATGCACTATAATGGAGCAAACATGGCCTGTAATGGAGCACACATGCACTATAATGGAGCACACATGGCCTGTAATGGAGCACACATGCACTATAATGGAGAACACATGGCCTGTAATGGAGCACACATTCACTATAATGGAGCACACATGCACTATAATGCAACACACATGGCCTGTAGTGGAGCACACATGCACTATAATGGAGCACACATGCACTATAATGGAGCACACATGGCCTGTAATGGAGCACACATGCACTATAATGGAGCACACATGGCCTGTAATGGAGCACACATGCACTGTAATGGAGCAAACATGGCCTGTAATGGAGCACACATGCACTATAATGGAGCACACGTGCACTATAATGGAGCAAACATGGCCTGTAATGGAGCATACATGCACTATAATGGAGCACACATGCACTGTAATAGAGCACACATGGCCTGTAATGGAGCACACATGCATTATAATGGAGCACATATGCACTATAATGGAGCACACATGGCCTGTAATGGAGCACACATGCACTATAATGGAGCAAACATGGCCTGTAATGGAGCACACATGCACTATAATGGAGCACACATGCACTATAATCGAGCACACATGGCCTGTAATGGAGCATACATGCACTATAATGGAGCACACATGCAATATAATGAAGCACACATGCACTATAATGGAGCACACATGCACTATAATGGAGCACACATGCACTATAATGCAGCACACATGGCCTGTAATGGAGCACACATGCACTGTAATGGAGCAAAAATGGCAAGTAATGGAGCACACATGCACTATAATGGAGCACACATGCACTATAATGGAGCACACATGCACTATAATGGAGCAAACATTGCCTGTAATGGAGCATACATGCACTATAATGGAGCACACATGCACTATAATGGAGCACACATGGCCTGTAATGGAGCACACATGCACTATAATGGAGCAAAGATGCACTATAATGGAGCACACATGCACTATAATGGAGCACACATGGCCTGTAATGGAGCACACATGCACTATAATGGAGCACACATGCACTATAATGGAGCACACATGCACTAAAATGGAGCACACATGGCCGGTAATGGAGCACACATGCACTATAATGGAGCAAACATGGCCTGCAATGGAGCACACATGCACTATAATGGAGCAAACATGGCCTGTAATGGAGCATACATGCACTATAATGGAGCACACATGCACTATAATGGAGCACACATGCACTATAATGGAGCATACATGCACTATAATGGAGCACACATGGCCTGTAATGGAGTACACATGCACTATAATGGAGCAAACATGGCCTGTAATGGAGCACACATGCACTATAATGGAGCACACATGGCCTGTAATGGAGCACACATGCACTATAATGGAGAACACATGGCCTGTAATGGAGCACACATTCACTATAATGGAGCACACATGCACTATAATGGATCACACATGCACTATAATGGAGCATACATGCACTATAATGGAGCACACATGCACTGTAATGGACCACACATGGCCTGTAATGGAGCACACATGCACTATAATGGAGCAAACATGGCCTGTAATAGAGCACACATGCACTATAATGGAGCACACATGCACTGTAATGGAGCACACATGGCCTGTAATGGAGCACACATGCACTATAATGGAGCACACATGGCCTGTAATGGAGCACACATGCACTGTAATGGAGCAAACATGGCAAGTAATGGAGCACACATGCACTATAATGGAGCACACATGTACTATAATGGAGCACACATGCACTATAATGGAGCAAACATTGCCTGTAATGGAGCATACATGCACTATAATGGAGCACACATGCACTATAATGGAGCACACATGAACTGTAATGGAGCACACATGCACTGTAATGGAGCAAACATGGCAAGTAATGGAGCACACATGCACTATAATGGAGCACACATGCACTATAATGGAGCACACATGCACTATAATGGAGCAAACATTGCCTGTAATGGAGCATACATGCACTATAATGGAGCACACATGCACTATAATGGAGCACACATGGCCTGTAATGGAGCACACATGCACTATAATGGAGCAAAGATGCACTATAATGGAGCACACATGCACTATAATAGAGCACACATGGCCTGTAATGGAGCACACATGCACTAAAATGGAGCACACATGCACTATAATGGAGCACACATGCACTAAAATGGAGCACACATGGCCGGTAATGGAGCACACATGCACTATAATGGAGCAAACATGGCCTGAAATGGAGCACACATGCACTATAATGGAGCAAACATGGCCTGAAATGGAGCACACATGCACTATAATGGAGCACACATGAACTATAATCGAGCACACATGGCCTGTAATGGAGCATACATGCACTATAAAGGAGCACACATGCACTATAATGGAGCACACATGCACTATAATGGAGCATACATGCACTATAATGGAGCACACATGGCCTGTAATGGAGTACACATGCACTATAATGGAGCAAACATGGCCTGTAATGGAGCACACATGCAATATAATGGAGCACACATGGCCTGTAATGGAGCACACATGCACTATAATGGAGCACACATGGCCTGTAATGGAGCACACATGCACTATAATGGAGAACACATGGCCTGTAATGGAGCACACATTCACTATAATGGAGCACACATGCACTATAATGGATCACACATGCACTATAATGGAGCATACATGCACTATAATGGAGCACACATGCACTATAATGGAGCAAACATGGCCTGTAATAGAGCACACATGCACTATAATGGAGCACACATGCACTGTAATGGAGCACACATGGCCTGTAATGGAGCACACATGCACTATAATGGAGCACACATGCACTATAATGCAGCACACATGGCCTGTAATGGAGCACACATGCACTGTAATGGAGCAAACATGGCAAGTAATGGAGCACACATGCACTATAATGGAGCACACATGTACTATAATGGAGCACACATGCACTATAATGGAGCAAACATTGCCTGTAATGGAGCATACATGCACTATAATGGAGCACACATGCACTATAATGGAGCACATATGGCCTGTAATGGAGCAAACATGCACTATAATGGAGCAAAGATGCACTATAATGGAGCACACATGCACTATAATGGAGCACACATGGCCTGTAATGGAGCACACATGCACTATAATGGAGCACACATGCACTATAATGGAGCACACATTCACTAAAATGGAGCACACATGGCCAGTAATGGAGCACACATGCACTATAATGGAGCAAAAATGGCCTGCAATGGAGCACACATGCACTATAATGGAGCACACATGCACTATAATCGAGCACACATGGCCTGTAATAGAGCATACATGCACTATAATGGAGCACACATGCACTATAATGGAGCAAACATGCACTATAATGGAGCACACATGCACTATAATGGAGCACACATGCACTATAATGGAGCATACATGCACTATAATGGAGCACACATGGCCTGTAATGGAGCACACATGCACTATAATGGAGCACACATGGCCTGTAAGGGAGCACACATGCACTATAATGGAGCATACGTGCACTATAATGGAGCACACATGGCCTGTAATGGAGCACACATGCACTATAATGGAGCACACATGGCCTGTAATGGAGCACACATGCACTATAATGGAGCACACATGCACTATAATGGAGCACACATGGCCTGTAATGGAGCACACATGCACTATAATGGAGCGCACATGCACTATAATGGAGCACACATGCACTGTAATGGAGCATACATTCACTATAATGGAGCACAAATGGCCTGTAATGGAGCACACATGCACTATATTGGTGCAAACATGGCCTGTAATGGAGCACACATGCACTATAATGGAGCACACATGGCCTGTATTGGAGCACACATGCACTATAATGGAGCACACATGCACTATAATGGAGCACACATGCACTGTAATGGAGCATACATGCTCTATAATGGAGCACACATGGCCTGTAATGGAGTACACATGCACTATAATTGAGCAAACATGGCCTGTAATGGAGCACACATGCACTATAATGGAGCACACATGCACTATAATGGAGCACACATACACTATAATGGAGCACACATGGCCTGTAATGGAGCACACATGCACTATAATTGAGCAAACATGGCCTGCAATGGAGCACACATGCACTATAATGGAGCACACATGCACTATAATCGAGCACACATGGCCTGTAATAGAGCATACATGCACTATAATGGAGCACACATGCACTATAATGGAGCAAACATGCACTATAATGGAGCACACATGCACTATAATGGAGCACACATGCACTATAATGGAGCATACATGCACTATAATGGAGCACACATGGCCTGTAATGGAGCACACATGCACTATAATGGAGCACACATGGCCTGTAATTGAGCACACATGCACTATAATGGAGCATACGTGCACTATAATGGAGCACACATGGCCTGTAATGGAGCACACATGCACTATAATGGAGCACACATGGCCTGTAATGGAGCACACATGCACTATAATGGAGCACACATGCACTATAATGGAGCACACATGGCCTGTAATGGAGCACACATGCACTATAATGGAGCGCACATGCACTATAATGGAGCACACATGCACTGTAATGGAGCATACATTCACTATAATGGAGCACAAATGGCCTGTAATGGAGCACACATGCACTATATTGGTGCAAACATGGCCTGTAATGGAGCACACATGCACTATAATGGAGCACACATGGCCTGTATTGGAGCACACATGCACCATAATGGAGCACACATGCACTATAATGGAGCACACATGCACTGTAATGGAGCATACATGCTCTATAATGGAGCACACATGGCCTGTAATGGAGTACACATGCACTATAATTGAGCAAACATGGCCTGTAATGGAGCACACATGCACTATAATGGAGCACACATGCACTATAATGGAGCACACATACACTATAATGGAGCAAACATTGCCTGTAATGGAGCATACATGCACTATAGTGGAGCACACATGCACTATAATGGAGCACACATGGCCTGTAATGGAGCATACATGCACTATAATCGAGCACACATGCACTATAATGGAGCACACATGGCCTGTAATGGAGCACACATGCACTATAATGGAGCAAAGATGCACTATAATGGAGCACACGTGCACTATAATGGAGCACACATGGCCTGTAATGGAGCACACATGCTCTATAATGGAGCACACATGGCCTGTAATGGAGCACACATGCACTATAATGGAGCACACATGGCCTGTAATGGAGCACACATGCACTATAATGGAGCACACATGCACTATAATGGAGCACACATGCACTAAAATGGAGCACACATGGCCAGTAATGGAGCACACATGCACTATAATGGAGCAAACATGGCCTGCAATGGAGCACACATGCACTATAATGGAGCACACATGCACTATAATCGAGCACACATGGCCTGTAATGGAGCACACATGCACTATAATGGAGCACACATGCACTATAATGGAAAACACATGCACTAAAATGGAGCACACATGGCCTGTAATGGAGCACACATGCACTATAATGGAGCACACATGGCCTATATTGGAGCACACATGCACTATAATGGAGCACACATGCACTATAATAGAGCATACATGCACTATAATGGAGCACACATGCACTATAATGGAGCACACATGCACTATAATGGAGCACACATGCACTGTAATGGAGCATACATTCACTATAATGGAGCACACATGGCCTGTAATGGAGCACACATGCACTATAATGGAGCACACGTGCACTATAATGGAGCACACGTGCACTATAATGGAGCACACATGGCCTGTAATGGAGCACACATGCACTATAATGGAGCATACATGCACTATAATTGTGCACACATGGCCTGTATTGGAGCACACATGCACTATAATGGAGCACACATGCACTAAAATGGAGCACACATGGCCTGTAATGGAGCACACATGCACTATAATGGAGCACACATGGCTTGTATTGGAGCACACATGCACTATAATGGAGCACACATGCACTATAATGGAGCACACATGCACTAAAATGGAGCACACATGGCCTGTAATGGAGCACACATGCACTATAATGGAGCACACATGCACTATAATGGAGCACACATGGCCTGTATTCTAGCACACATGCACTATAATGGAGCACACATGCACTATAATGGAGCACACATGCACTATAATGGAGCACACATGCACTATAATGGAGCAGACATGCACTATAATGGAGCACACATGGCCTGTAATGGAGCACACATGCACTATAATGGAGCACACATGCAGTAAAATGGAGCACACGTTCACTGTAATGGAGCACACATGCACTATAATGGAGCACACATGGCCTGTAATGGAGCACACATGCACTATAATGGAGCATACATGCACTATAATGGTGCACACATGGCCTGTATTGGAGCACACATGCACTATAATGGAGCACACATGCACTAAAATGGAGCACACATGGCCTGTAATGGAGCACACTTGCACTATAATGGAGCACACATGGCCTGTATTGGAGCACACATGCACTATAATGGAGCACACATGCACTATAACGGAGCATACATGCACTATAATGGAGCACACATGCACTAAAATGGAGCACACATGGCCTGTAATGGAGCACACATGCACTATAATGGAGCACACATGCACTATAATGGAGTATACATGCACTATAATGGAGCACACATGCACTACAATGGAGCACACATGCACTATAATGGAGCACACATGCACTATAATGGAGCACACATGCACTATAATGGTGCACACATGCACTATAATGGAGCGCACATGCACTATAATGGAGCATACATGCACTATAATGGAGCACACATGGCCTGTAATGGAGCACACATGCACTGTAATGGAGCAAACATGGCCTGTAATGGAGCACACATGCACTATAATGGAGCACACATGCACTATAATGGAGCAAACATGGCGTGTAATGGAGCATACATGCACTATAATGGAGCACACATGCACTGTAATGGAGCACACATGCACTATAATGGTGCACACATGCACTGTAATGGAGCATACATTCACTATAATGGAGCAGACATGTCCTGTAATGGAGCACACATGCACTATAATGGAGCAAACATGGCCTATATTGGAGCACACATGCACTATAATGGAGCACACATGCACTATAATGGAGCACACATGCAGTATAATGGAGCACACATGGCCTGTAATGGAGCACACATGCACTATAATGGAGCGCACATGCACTAAACTGGAGCACACATGGCCTGTAATGGAGCACACATGCACTATAATGGAGCACACATGCACTATAATGGAGCACACGTGCACTATAATGGAGCATACGTGCACTATAATGGAGCACACGTGCACTAAAATGGAGCACACATGGCCTGTATTGGAGCACACATGCACTATAATGGAGCACACATGCACTATAATGGAGCACACGTGCACTATAATGGAGCTTTCGTGCACTATAATGGAGCACACATGCACTAAAATGGAGCACACATGAATTGTAATGGAGCACACATGCACTATAATGGAGCACACATGCACTATAATGGAGCACACATGCACTATAATGGAGCACACATGGCCTGTAATGGAGCACACATGCACTATAATGGAGCACACATGCACTATAATGGAGCACACATGGCCTGTAATGGAGCACACATGCACTATAATGGAGCATACATGCACTATAATGGAGCACACATGGCCTGTAATGGAGCATACATACTCTATAATGGAGCATACATGGCCTGTAATGGAGCATACATACACTATAATGGAGCACACATGCACTATAATGGAGCACACAACTGTTATTCATCTGGCATGCTTGGGCACACAGCCAGTGGCGTCCCTCCCCGTACTGACACCTGGTGTGGGGAGGGCTAGTGTGCATTACGAAGTGGCGTGCCAACAAAAAGGGCACGGCCTCATGAGAAGGGAGCAAGGCTTCATGGCTGAACCACCATTTGGCGTTCTTATCACTCAGGGGTGGAGGTGGGTGCTGACTGCCCTGTGTGCAGCACCAGCTCCCTCACTGTGACAGGAGCCGATTGCTGCACTTAATGCTACAGTGCAGTTCCCGGCTCCTGTCACTGAGGGGAAGTCGGCACCTTGGTGTCACTCCTTGTTGGTTGACACCCGGGTGCTGTCTGCACCCTCCGCACCCCACTTGTGATGCCACTGCACACAGCCACTCATGTAGCCATTATGCTGGAGAGCAATGGGCATTTTCTTCTTCTCCTCAGTGCTTCCTCCACAGTGAGTGGAGAATGATGACATCATCACTGTGTTGTGCACACACAGCTCGGCCTCAGGGAGATTGCTCGACTCTTCAGGGAGTCAGGGAGATCACCAATATTTCACGGAGTCTCCTTGACAGTCAAGGATAGTCGGAAAGTACTGTGTGTCTGTCATAAATAGGTCTATTAATCTGGTTAGTTTCTGATCAACTCTGATGAGACAGTTTGGACGGAGAGGTAAATAATGTAATCTCGCTAATTCAATTGTAGTAAATGGGTGACAGGGAACACTATGTTATTGTGATATACCCAACAAACAATATATGTCATATCTAGATCATTGTAGACAGGTCTTCTGCTAAGTGTCAGCTGTCATCTGGGTTTGGTGATTGGTCACTGTGGAATATATATGTGTGCACCTTTTGCAACGGTATTGATCCTGATACGGCTGCGTGCCTGGGCTAAGACATCAGATCAATACAGTGATTGTTTTTTTTGTCAATGAATGTCCCGTGTCTCTGGGTTCATGTTACTTACACGAGACTATAAGGGCTGTATTCAGAGGCGGCCGTGCGGTCGTAGATGTTTGTCTAGTGCGCATGTGCACGACGGAGCCAGCTCCTTCGTGCGCATGCGTGAGACCCGCTACGACCGACAGTGCTGGTCGTAGCAGGTCTCTTTCCAAAGGGGGCGAGCTGTCGATGTTGATTGACAGCTCACCCCGTTTGGAAGGCGGGCCGAGGGGGTGGCAGCCCACACAGGGGCGTTCCCATGGGAACGCCTGCCGTTTGGGGGAGGCCCCACTGACATCACTAGTGATGTCAGTAGAGAGCTTCCGTCTCAGACAGAGCCAGAAGCTCTCCGGGGCTTACGACAAGTGAGACCCTACCCTATGGTCTCGTCGTAAGCCCCGATGGTCGCGATGGTCAATGACCATCGCGACCATCACCCTAGCGGTCGTTAGAGCTGTGGGTGTTAACCCACAGCCTAACGACCGAAACAGAGGCGGCCGGTCAGGATGCAAGCGGCCGCCCAGTTTCTGAACGACCACTTGCATCCTCCGACCGCCTCTGAATGAGGCCCTAACTGCTGTGAAAGGCTCTTGAGGAGACACATTGAAACAAATTGGTAACACAGAAAAACATGAACTTGTAATTTTTTATCACATAACTGATGACATAATGTATTTTCATGCAGGATCCCTTTAAATAAGAACTCCTAGATCCATCACTAGCATCTGATATCATCTCAGGAACCATGACGCACAGCTCTGCCATTTTGTCAAAGGGCAAGGAAGGACAAGCTCAGATGTAATTGTTTTAATTGCTCGTACATGGAGTTAGTGTCGTCGGCGATTAATTGTGTAAATGAACAGTGTTGTCCTCTGTTATCACGTTATCAGGCGAGGGATGTGTCAGATAGGGAGCCGCTGTTCGGAAAGCTCAGACTGGCTGGCGCTATTTGCGGAGTCTCCGGCACATCGACATGTGTTGACTGGGGACTGTGTTCTCCATCTGTCTAGAGCTGTTGACAGTTTTCTTGCAGTGAAACAGACATAAGGTAACAGTGTTGCAATAACCACTCTCCATGAATAAATATCGTAGATAAATGACAAATCTTTACCAACACTTGCAAAAGAGATGCGAAGGTCTGTTCGAGTGTTTAATCATGTGATGATATTGTTTTAGTTATTTAACAGGTTATGGTGAATAGCTGGCATAAAGTGAGAAAAAACAGAAGAGGCAATTGAAATAGAAAATATTTAACACCTTTATATCTGGGCTTGTGTAATTGCATCTCAATAACCGCAATAGAATTTGGGTACATCAGTTAAACCAGTGCTCGACGTGTGCTGGTATGAAACGGTATGTCATACCTGCACTTCACTTTGGCACCTGGCGCTGATACTGTCACTGTCCCAGTGCTGGGGAACAAGTGGCTACCTGTTTAAACTTGGCTCCGGTGCTGGTGCCGAAACAGCAACCCATCAGCGGCAACCAGTGCCAGATTAAGATCCATATGGGCCTGGAGCTGAAATTTATGCAAGGCCTACAGTGTGCTGCTGCAGGGGGTGTGACTAGCGTCATATATATGACTATTATATATAAATATTAGGTTATCGGACCCAGGCGGCAAACGCCAAAACCCAAACTGACTCATTGGCACTGCCAGTCTTTCCACACTACTGTTCCGGATTCCCTAACACTACCAGGGAGACAATAATTGTAAACAGAGACAAATATTAAGGGGTCTATTTACAAAGCAGAGTTAGGAGACAGAGTGAAAAGTGATAAGAAAGTGATAAGGTGCCAGCCAATCAGCTCCCAACTGTCATCTCACAGGCTGTGTTTGAAAAATGACAGTTGGGAGCTGATTGGCTGGCACCTTATCACTTTCTTATCACTTTTCACTCTGTCTCCTAACACTGCTTAGTAAATAGACCCCTTAAAGTGCTATTGAGTCTGGGATTGTTGTACATAGAGCCTGGGAGAGTCCTGGGCATTGACTGGGGCACTGGTCATTATGTATGATGTCAGTGTCAGAGGAATATAGGTATTGATAGGTAACTAGATCAGAGGATCTTTAAAGGACCTGGCGTTTCTGGCATAGTGTGACTGGCAATGCCCAGAAGCTAGGGAACATTGTGCCAGGATCCATGATAAAATGCTACTTAGTGGATGGCAGTGCCATTAAAATTGATGGTTAGATTTTGATATAGAACAAGGTGGGTAAAGGAAATTTATATAAAATCAACATCCATTCAATGTATTCACAGAGACTTAACGTCTAGGTATTGTCCTCTTCACCCATTAGGTTTTGTATTGTCCTCTCCCTCCCTATGTTTTGTGTGTTGTCTTCTCCCACCCACCATGATTTGTAAAGTCCTCTGCCACTCTTCATATGCTTTGTGTATTGTCCTCTGCCACCCTCCCCATGCTTTGTGTATTGTCCTCTGCCCCCTCCCCATGCTTTGTGTATTGTCCTCTGCCCCCTCCCCATGCCTTGTGTATTGTCCTCTGCCCCCTCCCCATGCCTTGTGTATTGTCCTCTGCCCCCTCCCCATGCTTTGTGTATTGTCCTCTGCCCCCTCCCCATGCCTTGTGTATTGTCCTCTGCCCCCCTCCCCGTGCTTTGTGTATTGTTCTCTGCCCCACTCCCCGTGCTTTATGTATTGTCCTCTGCCCCCCTCCCCATGCTTTGTGTATTGTCCTCTGCCCCCCTCCCTGTGCTTTGTGTATTGTCCTCTGCCCCCCTCCCCATGCTTTGTGTATTGTCCTCTGCCCCCCTCCCCATGCTTTGTGTATTGTCCTCTGGCCCCCTCCCCATGCTTTGTGTATTGTCCTCTGCCCCCCTCCCCATGCTTTGTGTATTGTCCTCTGGCCCCCTCCCCATGCTTTGTGTATTGTCCTCTGCCCCCCTCCCCATGCTTTGTGTATTGTCCTCTGCCCCCCTCCCCATGCTTTGTGTATTGTCCTCTGCCCCCCTCCCCGTGCTTTGTGTATTGTCCTCTGCCCCCCTCCCCATGCTTTGTGTATTGTCCTCTGCCCCCCTCCCCATGCTTTGTGTATTGTTCTCTGAAACACCCCCTATGTTTTGTATTGTGCCCTCCGCCCTGTGAAAAACATACCTTTCATGCGTCGGTCCGTGGTCTCCTGCCGATCCAGGCTCTGCCACTGCAGAGTCTGTACTGACGGCAACGTCATCAAGTGATGTACGCGCCGGTGCATGTGATCCAGGTGCCGGCTGCCGGGCAGTGCTACTGAGGCACTGTAGGAGGGATAGGAGCAGATCACCCCGTGGGTCCATGTTACCAGCCGCATACAGTGTTACAATCGCCCTGAAAGCGGCAGGTGCTTAAGTGGCCAGTATGTAAGGTGGAATGCTTACTGGATCGTACCACCTTTCTTAAACCACTGCTATCCTTTGGGCCTATTTTCCATAAAGGGCCTGGAGCTGTAGCTCCACCCGCCCCATGGTTAATCCGGCCCTGGCGGTAACCAAAGGCAAATTGAATTTGTAGCCAGCCGGGAGCCACTCAGGGGCGGCTGCATGGCCGCCCCTAATTGGCTGGCAGTCCACAAGCTGTCAAAGGCTAGCGGCCGGTGCTATTTCAATATTCAATAAGAAGTGAGGGGAATGGAGTGGATCGCGTTGCGGCATGGTGGGTGCTGGGAGGGGCGATGAGCTGGGAAGTGAGCTGTGAGGGGAGGAAGTGCGGGTATGAAAATATCAGAGGGGATCAGGATTTGGGCCTGCCTAAATAAAGCCCTCCTGATATTTCCATACCCCCACTTTAAAATTTCCACTTCGGCCACTGAGTTAAACTATATATAACGTTTTTTTTTCTTCCATAAAGTTTCCCACATGCGGCCTCATCCTGCTGGGGTCTTAACTAAGGGACTAATTCAGTCGTGCGCTGCTGCGACCGCGCTCAAGTTTTTTGCCATAGTTGCGCCTGCGACTTTAAGTTAATGCTACTGTAGTATCATCCCTTCCCTAGGCGCATCTGAGTGCGCAAGACCTGAGACGCCCACTTTGTGCTTCTTTAGCACAAAGTGGCCGCTGCTTGGTGACTGCAACAATCCCGCTTGGAGCGTCTTTAGCCACCACCATCGAATGCATTATCGATACTAGCACTAGCCCCGTGCTAGGTGCAGACTCTCCTTCAGAATATGGCCTCCAAGTGTTTTAAGCATCTGAGTTCACATCAAGTTCAGCGACACGCAGTCCCATAACACGCTAATAACATAGGCTTCTTTAAAATGGGTGCAAGGTGTGCGGTGCACACGGGCCCCTGGGTTCAGGGGGGCCCACACCACACACCCTGCACCCATAGGTAATTATACTTACCTCTCCGCCGATCCCGATGTGCTGCTCCGCAGTGCCGGACCAGCGCTGCAGAGCAGCAAACACTTACTGGGAAAACGGCGGCGGCCATTTTCCCGGAGACCCGTGCTTTGGCAAAACAGTTGTCCCCCGTGAAAGTAGGCATGGGTGACATTTTCCTGGAGACCCGCGCATGCGCAGTAGATTCTGGCATGAAGCTAGAATCTACAGCGCTCCCTGCCACTGACAGAAGAGGGGGCCCAAATGGAGGCTGCACATGGGCCCCCTCCTCTCTTAAAACGCACCTGGCTCATAAGACAGTACTTCTCCGTGCGTCTGACTAGCCACCTCTCAGTCGCTGCCCTGGAATGCCCAATACATTTACAATGCACTTATGAGACCATCCATCTCAATCGGTCCTGCGACTCTGCACACACAACGAAGGCACTGGTGAGGGAGGGAGAAGGGTAGGAAGAATGGGAGGGTTAGTATATTAACCGACAAGTGTCAGTATCATAACCCTGCCGGGATGCCAGCATCGGAATTCTGACCACCGGGATCCTGAGCTACGGCATCCCGTACCCAACCCATATTTTCCACCGTGCCTAATATATTAATTTTAATGCGCTGGACGTGGGTAACTTTATCCAAGAGAGACTCTGGTGCTGATGCAGAGTTGAATGAAGGTCAGTTCTGGGGGTGTATTTTGCGTGTTTTTCCACCTCTTGCTTGCTCTGGAGAAGATCGTGTGCAACTATGGGCGAAGCTGAACTGCATGCAACTCTGGGCCTGATTCAGAGGCGCACGCTATTTGCGTTCGCTCGCTCTGAATCAGGGCATCCCTATTTTTTTTTGACCGGCCTCCATGCCGCTTGCACAGCTGTGGGTGACCACCCACAGCGTGTGCGTACGGCATGGTTATGGTCACAATTATTGCGACCATCGGGCTTGCGAGGAGACCCTGTGGTAGGATCTCAGCACTCGTAACACCGAGTGGACTTCCTGCTCCAATAGAGCATGAAGCTCACTACTGACATCACTAGTGATGTCAGTAGGGCCGCCTTCAAACGGCAGGCGTCCTTCGGGAACACCTCCATTTGTGCAGCTACCCCCCCTCCCCGCCTACAACATCGACAGCCGCCCCGTCTTGTAGCGAGTCCCGGAGCGAGTGACTTCTCACTCGCTCCGGGGCTCGCGCACTCGCGGTGCACACACCACACGTGCGCAATGGCCCACCATCGACCTGCTTGCAAGCGCTATGCGCTTGCAAGCGGGTCTGAATCAGGCCCTATGTACTGTAGATTCTCCACTTGGGAGCTGAAAGGGTGTTGCACATAGGCAAAGTTTAGCAAGGGCACTGTCGGGCTTGTACAATAATAAGGCACAATAACGATGACGGTTGGCAGCATCAGCTGACCGCTTTTGTTTGGCTGATTTCCTCTTGCCTCCTCCATTCACTGACAGTACATAGGCCCCGATTCAGAGCCGGATGCTCTGAAAGAGAGCTCGCTCTGAATCAGGTTTTCTTTTTTTTGAGCGGCCTCCTGGCCGCTCGCATAGCTGTGGGTGACCACCCACAGCTATAGCGAGCGGCCAGGTTGATGGTCGCGATGGTCAAGACCATTGCGACCATTGGGCTTGCGACGAGACCCTTGTGGCTGCAAGCCCCAGAGAGATTTTGGCTTGTGATGTCAGTGGGGCTGCCCCCAAATGGCAGGCGTTCACGCCCATTTGGGAACGCCTCCATTTGGGCAGCCACCCCCCCGGCCCGCCCACCAAAGGGGGCGAGCTGTCACTCAACATCGATAGCTCGCCCCCTTTGTTGCGAGACCTGGAGCGACGGAGGGCCTGTCGCTATCCGAGTCTCGCGCATGCGCACGATTGAGACGGCTCCATCGTGCACATGCGCTCTGGGCCACCATCGACCCGGTTACGAGCGCTCAGCGCTTGCGACCGGGTCTGAATCAGGCCCATAATTCATTAGTGTGGCAGCTATATTATATGAAGTACAGTACCAATGCTTGTCTCAAACTTTCTTGTCCTTGGCAAGAGGGATGGTGTACATGGGCCTCCGATGCCAGCACAGGTTGGCAGCATTGCATGGAGAGAATCATTCTGTTATAATTAGTCTCACATGTACGCTGATGGGGAAAACTATATGTATTCACAAATTATATCACCACTGGCACCTTGCATGCCTCAACCATGATATTAACCAGGCAATCTGGCTACAGCGTTGTTGTGTCTAGTGTTACCTAGGGTGCTACTTAGCACAAGTACAGTACATCGCACTTTCAGCATTAACTCTGACTGCACTTCATGATAACTTCCTGTCTCCCAAGTGTACCAGTCCTCCGGGATTAACTTTGACTGTGCTTCCGGGTAACTCTCTAGCTTCCCAGGGCCTGATTCAGAGATATACGCTAACCCGATGGTTAGCGCACATCTCCGATGTTTGGAGGACTGCGCATGCACTGCGCATGTGCAGCCTTTCTGACTGCAAGCCCGCTCGTAGTGTGTCCCAGCCGCAGCCTGATTGACAGGCTGCGGCGTTTGGGAGGTGGAGCAGGGGCGTTCCCTGGCAAACCTCCTTCTGCATTTGCATTTTAAATGGACGGAATTGCACAGCTGCTTGTGTGCGCTTGTGTGCGACTGTGCAATTCCGTCCATCTCTGAATCAGGCCCCAAATCCACTGACTGGTGGCATCAAACCTGACTGTCGCCTGCTTCAGCGATGGACGGAATTGCACAGCAAGCGGCTGCGCATTTCCGTCCATTTAAAATGCAAATACAGAAGAAGGTGTCACTCACCTCCTTGCTGCATTTGCGTGATCCTAGCGCTGCGACCCAGGTCGCAGCCTGAGGGTCACCATAGAAACAATTGCGACCATCGGTCTGGATTGTTGTCGATGTTCCATTGGCCAGGCTGCGGGAGCTAAAGCTTCCCGCAGCCTGGCCGGGTCCTGGCAGCTTGCGAGGCCAGGAAGTCTGCGTACACCCACACAGACCCTGGCCTCGTCCCTCCTGGAAAATGGGGAGTGACACACCCCTGTTTCCGGGAACACTGCCAGGGAACGCCCCTGCTCTGCCTCCCAAACGTTGGAACACACTGCGAGCGGGCTCGCAGTAGGAGGGCTGAATATGCGCAGTACACCTGCTGTGCATGCACAGTCCTCCAAACATCGGGTTAGCATACATCTCTGAATCAGGCCCTGTGATTGCTAATAACTCTTTTGCTTGTGACTACACCAAATCCTGTTTGCTAAACCTCATCAAGTATCAGGTGCCACGGGAGCTGCACTGCTGTGATAGTGTTTCCTGCTGCCCTGCTCCCGCACACTGAGTTCTGCCCCTGCTGCGGCTTTCTACTTAGTCTAACCTTTAGTTTCATTACTAGATTTCACTGTCTGCCTGTCCTGACCTTTGACTCTTCTTCCGGTTTACACTTAACCTGCCTTGACCTTTGTCTTAATGGATTCTTCTAGTGTGCCACCCGCCTTACTCCTTTGATTGCACCCAGTTGTTCTTCTGCACCTGTCTACCCTGTCTATGGTGTACCTCTTTGTCTGCACTTTGCCTAGTACCTCGCTAGTCTCCATAGTCCTACACTGGCTGGCACTTAGATACATCCCTACTACACTGACCTTGAAGTCCTGGGGCCATCCAAGTACTTGCGAGCATTTAGTTCTTTATTGGTAAAGTGGTTTGTTATCGGTGAAGACTACTGTACAACAATGCTAAGCCTTGCAATGAAGATGCTGGTACTATACAAATAAATGCTAATAATAGTTCTAGTGATTCATCTAAAGTTCGGCAGTATTCCTAACATCCTGTTACTGACTCCTTCTTGTCCAACCTGTATACTGAACCACTAATCTTTACTGAGTCCACAGCTTCCTCCTCTCCCTTACCTTCCCCTCCCCTCCATTTCCTTCCCTTCCCCTTTCCTTCCCTCCCATTCTCCTATCCCTTCCCCTCCCCTCCATATCCTTCCCTTCCCCTCTCTTCCCTCCCCTTCTCCTATCCCTTCCCCTCCCCTCCATATCCTTCCCTTCCCCTCTCTTCCCTCCCCTTCTCCTATCCCTTCCCCTCCCCTCCCCTCCATATCCTTCCCTTCCCCTCTCTTCCCTCCCCTTCTCCTATCCCTTCCCCTCCCCTCCCCTCCATATCCTTCCCTTCCCCTCTCTTCCCTCCCCTTCTCCTATCCCTTCCCCTCCCCTCCATATCCTTCTCTTCCCCTTTCCTTCCCTCCCATTCTTCTTTTCCTTCCCCTCTCTTTCCTTCCCCTCCCCTCCCCTTCTCCCCTCCCCTCCCCTCCCCTCCATATCCTTCCCTGCCCCTTTCCTTCCCTCCCTTCTCCTCTCTTCCCTCCCATTCTCCTTTTCCTTCCTCTCCTTTCCTTCCTCTTCCCTCCCCTTCTCCTCTCCCTTCCCCTCCCTTCCCTTCGCTTCCCCTTCCCTCCCCTTGAATACACAAAATATCAGTGGTTGACTAAGTAACAATTTGGGTAGGTGATTGTGTGTCTGTGTGTCTAGTGTGGGGTGGGGGATTATGTCCCTCATTTTCATTAACAACTACTAGTTATAGTGCTTAACCATTTGTCATGTTCTTTTACTTTAGAATTTAAAGAGCTCAGAGTTTGTGGTATTTCCATCTGTATTACTACGTTATCTCATATTAGGGGATTTGTTCCTGCCGCTGGAAAAATGACCTCTACGATTGCCAATGCAAGACCATCTGTACACCCCCTTCTATGGGCATAGTCATTATTGTCAGACGCCAACGTCTCCTTCTTCCTAATAATAATAGTCTGCTTCACCTTAGCCAATTCCTATTTAGCATGAAAATAAAGTACAAAGGTTTCCTGATCAAATCTAGATAGCTGAGAATCCAATTTGTGGAAGCACAGTGTGCACCTGGGTGAGGAGCTGTTGATCAGGTTCCATGAGAATTTTAATCATGTTATTAGAACAAAAATTCTAATTAGCCTCCCATTTATTTTTTAAGTTCCAAATCAGAAAAAAATATATCTGAGAATGCAGTCCCTTAGGAAGCAGTTTCAAAATTAAATATTGCTCTAAGCTGTGGATATTATTCCTCAAGTTAGTATACTGAATATTAAGATTAAGGAAATGATAACAGCTAGTGCTTCTACTGTACGTCTCTAGTTTCTACACTAAAACACTTGGAAACATTTCCTTTCCAGCGTGGGGCACCGAAAGGTCAACTCTACACTCCATAGTGGGGACTCTAAAAATGTGACTACTGTATATAAGTATCCACAGAGTACATAAAACGGCGCTTAATGCCAAATGTATGGTAAAGCCCTACACAAAATTGTCAGGAAGGCATTAGATGTAGTGGGATGTAGTTATGATCCCGGTACTCGGGATGTCGGCTCTCACAATACCGGCGCTGGAATCCCAACACCAGTCAGAATCCCAGTGCCAGCATCCCGACCGCTGACATCCTGATGGTAAGGTTAGGTTTAGGCACTAGGGGGAATGTTAGGGTTAGGCACTAGGGGGAGGATTAGAATTAGACACTATGGGGAAGGTTAGGGTTAGGCACTAGGGGGAAGATTAGGGTTAGGCACTAGGGGGAAGATTAGGGTTAGGCACTAGGGGGAGAGTTAGGGATAGGCACTAGGGGGAAGGTTAGGTTTAGGAACTACGGGGACGGTTAGGGTTAGGCACTAGGGGGAGGGTTAGGATTAGGCACCAGGGGGAAGGTTAGGGTTATGCACTAGGGGGAAGGTTAGGGTTAAGCACTAGGGGGAAGGTTAGGGTTAGGCACTAGGGGGAGACTTAGGGATAGGCACTAGGGGGAAGGTTAGGGTTAGGAACTACGGGGAAGGTTAGGGTTAGGCACTAGGGGGAGGGTTAGGATTAGGCACTAGGGGGAAGGTTAGGGTTATGCACTAGGGGGAGGGTTAGAATTAGGCACTGAGGAAGGTTAGGGTTAGGCACTAGGGGGAAGGTTAGGATTAGGCACTAGGGGGAAGGTTAGGGTTAGGCACTAGGGGGAAGATTAGGGTTAGGCACTAGGGGGAAGATTAGGGTTAGGCACTAGGGGGAGAGTTAGGGATAGGCACTAGGGGGAAGGTTAGGTTTAGGAACTACGGGGAAGGTTAGGGTTAGGCACTAGGGGGAGGGTTAGGATTAGGCACTAGGGGGAAGGTTAGGGTTATGCACTAGGGGGAAGGTTAGGGTTAAGCACTAGGGGGAAGGTTAGGGTTAGGCACTAGGGGGAGACTTAGGGATAGGCACTAGGGGGAAGGTTAGGGTTAGGAACTACGGGGAAGGTTAGGGTTAGGCACTAGGGGGAGGGTTAGGATTAGGCACTAGGGGGAAGGTTAGGGTTATGCACTAGGGGGAGGGTTAGAATTAGGCACTGAGGAAGGTTAGGGTTAGGCACTAGGGGGAAGGTTAGGATTAGGCACTAGGGGGAAGGTTAGGGTTAGGCACTAGGGGGAGGGTTAGGGTTAGGCACTAGGGGGAAGGTTAGGGTTAGGCATTAGGGGGAGGATTAGGGATAGGCACTAGGAGGAAGGTTAGGGTTAGGCACTAGGGGGAGGGTTAGGCATTAGGGGGAAGGTTAGGGATAGGTTGCTGGGGGGGTAGGGGTTAGGGTTAGTCTGTGGAGAGGAGAGAGTACTTACCAGTAGCTGGTGGTATTCTAACCCAGTCGGGATTCTGAGCATTAGGGGGAAGGTTAGGGTTAGGCACTAGGGGGAAGGTTAGGGTTAAGCACTAGGGGGAAGGTTAGGGTTAGGCACTAGGGGGAGACTTAGGGATAGGCACTAGGGGGAAGGTTAGGGTTAGGAACTACGGGGAAGGTTAGGGTTAGGCACTAGGGGGAGGGTTAGGATTAGGCACTAGGGGGAAGGTTAGGGTTATGCACTAGGGGGAGGGTTAGAATTAGGCACTGAGGAAGGTTAGGGTTAGGCACTAGGGGGAAGGTTAGGATTAGGCACTAGGGGGAAGGTTAGGGTTAGGCACTAGGGGGAAGATTAGGGTTAGGCACTAGGGGGAAGATTAGGGTTAGGCACTAGGGGGAGAGTTAGGGATAGGCACTAGGGGGAAGGTTAGGTTTAGGAACTACGGGGAAGGTTAGGGTTAGGCACTAGGGGGAGGGTTAGGATTAGGCACTAGGGGGAAGGTTAGGGTTATGCACTAGGGGGAAGGTTAGGGTTAAGCACTAGGGGGAAGGTTAGGGTTAGGCACTAGGGGGAGACTTAGGGATAGGCACTAGGGGGAAGGTTAGGGTTAGGAACTACGGGGAAGGTTAGGGTTAGGCACTAGGGGGAGGGTTAGGATTAGGCACTAGGGGGAAGGTTAGGGTTATGCACTAGGGGGAGGGTTAGAATTAGGCACTGAGGAAGGTTAGGGTTAGGCACTAGGGGGAAGGTTAGGATTAGGCACTAGGGGGAAGGTTAGGGTTAGGCACTAGGGGGAGGGTTAGGGTTAGGCACTAGGAGGAAGGTTAGGGTTAGGCATTAGGGGGAGGATTAGGGATAGGCACTAGGAGGAAGGTTAGGGTTAGGCACTAGGGGGAGGGTTAGGCATTAGGGGGAAGGTTAGGGATAGGTTGCTGGGGGGGTAGGGGTTAGGGTTAGTCTGTGGAGAGGAGAGAGTACTTACCAGTAGCTGGTGGTATTCTAACCCAGTCGGGATTCTGAGCATTAGGGGGAAGGTGAGGGTTAGGCACTAGGGGGAGGTTTAGGGATAGGCACTAGGAGGAAGGTTAGGCTTAGGCACTAGGGGGAAGGTTAGGGATAGGCTGCTGGGGGGGTAGGGGTTAAGGTTAGTCTGCGGAGAGGAGAGAATACTTTACCAGTATCTGGCGGTATTCTAATCCAGTCGGGATTCTGAGCACCGGTATCCGGTACCCAATTCACTGTATCATACAACAAATCACGAGTGTGGACGTACCCACTAGAATTTCAAGATCAATAATAACATTTTTTTTAAATCCACAAATTAGGGCTCTAAGCGCATTCAAGTAGTCGGATTCAGTAAGGAGCACAAACAAAATGTAGTAGAGTTTTAGTAGATAATTATATCCATATTGTTATAAACTTCAAATGGCCAAAAACAATATTTAGCTTCCTACAATGAGTAATAAGAAGACAGAGGGCCCAATTAGGTCTAAAGTGTGATAAACCCTGAGTTTGGGCGGGACATTTAGAATCGGTGGTGCTGGTGGTAGAGTGAGTAATATTATTACTAAATGGCAATGCAGTAGGTGGCACAGTATAGCAGCTTTGTGCAACAAAGGAGTATATACAGTATATTCACATACCGTCATGGGAAGATGGGAGAAGTTAATGGAAAGAATGTATAAGTGAAAAATGTGTTGTTGAAAGGGATTGTTAAAATAATAAAGAAATGCTTTAAATTGTACATAAGACATCTCACTTTGCAGTGAGTCACAGCAAGGCAGGAAAGCACTGAGGTCAGGGTAATGGCGATCTAAGAAGGGTGATAATGAACTGAAGGCGCAAAGGCTTAATTATATAAATATTAATAAGTAGAACAACAAAGTTCCTGAGGTTTACGGTGGGGGAACCCAAAAAGGAACCCCAAACGCGCTGCCACGGGGGACAGCTGCGGGGGACAGCCACGGGCGAAGAGGGTTAGGTTAGGGGGCTCCTGGGGGGGATATGGGATAGGCACCCCCCCAGGAGGATAGGGACAGGTCATGGGAAGGGGGGGATAGGGTTAGGTACCTCGGGGGGGAGGTTAGTGTTAGGCACCCCCCCGGGAGACTTAGGTTTACGCAGCGGGGAAGGGGGGGTTATGTTTAGGCACTTAGAGGGGGATTAGGGTTAGGCACTGAGGGGGGGAGGTTAGGTTAGTTCATACTTACCTTAGTGCGGCCGGTGGTAAATCATACCAAACCCTGAAGCTTTGTTATATAACATCTGCTCCTGTGTCATACTGTAGCTGCAATCTCTGTTTTGCTGACAAAAGAGAAAAAAAAATGTCCCCCAGTGTTGGATTTCAATTTCATGCACCAATTTTTACATAAAACAATTTCTTTTTAACATACGTGAACCCTGGAGCCGAGAATGGGAGACATGGAAGCAGAAAGGAGAGGTGGGGGCACTGAGAGGTGTGGGACTGGCTGCTTGGCAGAATAACGGGAAGGGAATCTTACATATGTGATTGATGGGGTATTCATTTTAGTACAGAAGGGTTTTCTTAAAACATTGCCACAAAGCAAAACAGAAAAGAAGGTTTGCACACATCGCCGATGTTTTAAGATCTGCACATGTATGTGCCGCACTGCTCCAAATGCTGCAGCATAATTGACGTGCTGCTGGCATTTAGGGGCAGTGACATCAGCAACCTCCCAGAAAATGGAGGTGCATCGGTCCCGTTTTTTGGGTGTGCTGAAGCCAGTGGCTGCATCCATGGATGCAGCTTCGCTGGATTCTGCAACATGAATTTCCCGGCTATCCAAGTAACTGGAAGGTTACTCAGATGACCGATGTTCACGCAGATGATCCGCTGCTGCTACCTCAGATGCAGCAGCAGAGAAGCCAGCAGAAGGTGTCTATTTACACAAGATGCCACCTGTGCCATTAGTATATTATTGTCGCACAGCTGCTGCGTGCAAAGGGCCTGATTATGAGATGGCCGGAATTGCAGAGCCGCACACACAGAGCTTTGCCATTCCGTCCATCTTAATGCAAATGCAGAAGGAGGTGTCAGAAACTTTCTTGCTGCAATTGCGAGCACCATCACAACCATCGTGCTCCATGGTCACAATGGTTGCTCCTTTGCTCAGGCTGTGGGAGCTGAAGCTTCCTCCGCAGCCTGGCCGGTGCCTGGACACCTTAGCGGCCAGAAATTTGCATCCGACAACGCAGACCCTGGCCTCTTCCCTCCTGGAAAATGGGAGCGACGCCCCCCATTTCCAGGAACGGTGACCAGCCACGCCTTCGCTCTGCCCCCCAAACGCTGCATTATGTCAATCATGCCGCAGCTTGGGGGAGGGGTTGTGTGAGCGCAATCTCAGTTCCCGTTCTGCACATACGCAGAACATGTCATGCGTAGGCACAGATTCCTAACCATCGGAGATGTACGTTCATCATCGCATGATAGGCGTCCATTTATGAATCCAGCCCTCGATACAGGGTCACTTTTAAGTTCAACTACACTATCCAAAAACACCTATTTTTTTATTAATTCATTGATTTAAATACTTTCAACATTCTTATTGCCATCATATTCCAAACCTATAAAAAAAATAATCGAATATAATTTCTGATTCATCTTTAACTTAGATAATAATAATTAAATCTAGAAATGAGCTGCATAATAAACCATTTGGTATGCTGGAATTCAATATACTTTACTAATTGTTATTACTTCCTATATTCGTTACTAACTCTTAGTAGTATTAGTAGTATATTTCCAGGTTTTATTTACCATAAAGAAACATAAATTCCAGGGAACTTCCACGTGTCTGATTGGAAGAAACAGTGTAATTTCTTACTCTAATGATCATTATTTCTATAGTTTTTATACTTCCCTGAAACATGTTATTAACAAAGAGTGTATCAATGTCGTACCAGTCTCATTATAACTGAGTAAATTATATTATCGTTTCGGTCGCGATTGTTGTCCCTTCGGCCAGGCTGCAGTAACTGAAGCTTTTTCCCTCTCGGAAAATGGGGATGACGCGTTCCCCGTTTCCAGGAATGCTGCCTGGGAACGCCCCGGCTCCACCACCTAAACGCTGCAGCCTGTCAATCAGGCTGCAGCTGGGAGGCTCTGCAAAGCGAACTCGCAGAGGGAGGGCTACACATGAACACTACATCTCCTGCACATGTGCAGTCCTCCCACCATCAGAGATGTGCGCTAACCATCGGGTTAAAGTACATCTCTGAATCAGGCCCCTGATTCAGAGATGGGAATAGAGTAAGATAGAGCAAGTAACTGTGTACCTGCACAAACCATGCTGCAGTGAATGGGGTGCAAATACATACATTTTTTAGCATGTGGGGTAAATACTGGCTGCTGTTGCATGTAGCCCACAAATGCAGGGCAACTTTATTTTTAACCAACGAATATGTGCAGTACTTAGTGGTGCTCAAAAATACAAGAAGTACATATTCCAGAAAAAAATATTTAATATATAAATTTATAAATTCATCCACAATATAAATGGCTCCCGGGAGTACATGTGATAGATGAGATTAAAATGAAACAATGCACG
This sequence comes from Taudactylus pleione, assembly GCA_031769625.1. Taxonomy (NCBI): domain Eukaryota; kingdom Metazoa; phylum Chordata; class Amphibia; order Anura; family Myobatrachidae; genus Taudactylus; species Taudactylus pleione. The sequence goes on from JAUIMM010000198.1 coordinate 957,261, forward strand.
TATCAAAATACAAATAAAAACATAGACACAATCAGATCCTTCACAGATGCAAAGGTTGCACTGTTTAGCAATGGTTATTATAACGATACTATGTAAGGGAGCTCAAGATAAACAAAGTAGCAGATTTACTAGTATCAGTCCAGAAACACAATACTAGATACCAGTAAATCTGCTACTTTGTTTATCTTGGGTTATACCCAACTCTGAATCAGGCCTTAAGTATAAACATGGCAGGCTCTTACATAGATCATTTTATTATTTCAGGCTCTTATTTATCACTATTCGGGGTGTCCTGCGCTCTGGATATGAACCCTAGTATGTTAGGGACCTACCCTACAGAGGTTACCTGGATATGGTGGGTAGGCCCATAACCTTGGCCATGATTATGCTAAAAACTCTATTTTTTGCTAAATTTTATTGCATAATGTATTTATATATAATTAGTAATTTGGGGTTGAGCACCTATGATTTGTCTTTTTCTGTGCCTGCATTAATAGTCTCAACAGGTAGCACCTCCCATTATATATATTAAGGGTGTGCAGTCTAGGAAATTTTCCTATACACTCCATTTAGTGTGCTTCTTTGCACACCTGAAGGCATAAGACACCTTCAACCTGGACTAGCACCCCTCCCTTATTGGTTTAAAGCATGGAGTCTGGTTTTGAGAATGCACACTAGTAATAGGCACAATTTAAGTAACCCCTACAAATTACACTACCGTTCAAAAGTTTGGGGTCACTTAGAAATGTCCTTATTTTTGAAAGAAAAGTACTGTTTACTTCAATGAAGATAACATTAAATGAATCAGAAATACACTCTGTACATTGTTAATGTGGTAAATTACTATACTAGTTGCAAATGTCTGATTTCTAAAGGAATATCTACATAGGTGTTTAGAGGCCCATTTCCAGCAACCATCACTCCAGTGTTCTAATGGTACATTGTGTTTGCTAAGCGCATTAGAAGACTAATGGATAATTACAAAACCCTTGAAAACCTTTGTGCAATTATGTTAGCACAGCTGAAAATGGGTTTGCTCGTTAGAGAACCTCTAAAACTGGCCTTCCTTTGAGCTAGTTGAGTATCTGGAGCAACATATTTGTGGGTTCGATTATACTCTCCAAATGGCCAGAAAAAGAGAACTTTCATGTGAAACTCGACAGTCTGTTCTTGTTCTTAGAAATGAAGGCTATTCCATGTGAGAAATTGCCAAGAAACTGAACATTTCCTACAATGGTGTGTACTACTCCCTTCAGAGAACAGCACAAACATGCTCTAACCAGAGTAGAAGTGGGAGGCCCCGATGCACAACTGTGCAAGAAGACAAGTACAATAGAGTCTCTAGTTTGAGAAATAGATGCCTCACAAGTCCTCAACTGGCAGCTTCATTAAATGGTACCCACAAAATGCCAGTGTCAACGTTTACAGTGAAGAGGCGACTCCGGGATGCTGGCCTTCTAGGCAGAGTGGAAAAGAAAAAGCCATATCTGAGACTGGCCAATAAAAGGAAAAGATTAATAAGGGCAAAAGAACACAGACATTGGACAGAGGAAGATTGGAAAAAAGTGTTCTGGACGAGTCGAAGTTTGAGATGTTTGGATCACACAGAAGAACATTTGTGAGATGCAGAATAAGTGAAAAGATGCTGAAAGAGTGCCTGACGCCATCTGTCAAGCATGGTGGAGGTAATGTGATGGTCTGGGGCTGCTTTGGTGCTGGTAAAGTGTGAGATTTGTACAAGGTAAAAGGGATTTTGAATAAGGAAGGCTATCACTCCATTTTGCAATGCCATGCCATACCCTGTGGACAGCACTTGATTAGAGCCACTTTCCTCCTCCAATAGGACAATGACCCAAAGCACACCTACAAATTATGCCAGAACTATTTAGGGAAGAAGCAGGCAGCTGGTATTCTGTCTGTAATTCAGTGCCCATTGCAGTCACCAGATCTCAACCCCATGGAGCTGTTGTGGGAGCAGCTGACCGTATGGTACACAAGAAGTGCCCATCAAGCCAATCCAACTTGTGGGAGGTGCTTCAGGAAGCGTGGGGTGAAATTTCTTCAGATTACCTCAACAAATTAACAGTTAGAATGCCAAAGGTCTGCAATGCTATAATTGCTGCAAAAGGAGAATAAAAAAATCATTATTTCAAACCTTGCCAATGTCTTGACTACTTGTTCTATTAATTTTGCAACTCCTTTGATAAATAAAAGTCAGTTTTCATGTAAAACACAAAATTGTCTGGGTGACCCCAAACTTTTGAATGGTAATATATATACTGTAGTGCAATTTTTGGTTGATTTTTGGGGCGTGGGTCCCCTGGATTGCTTTGGTTGGTCTGTTTCAGGGCATCGCATTATAACACATTTTTCCTTTTTTGCACATTTTAACACTTTTACTGTTTGTCTTTATTATATTTGTATTTCACTTCTCCATCCTATATATGCAGCTGTAGCTGCTCTTACCTATCTTACTTTACACTTTACCTTTCTCATTAGAGCGATGCCCTGGGGTGGTTTAGCTGAGCTGGTTTGGGGGTGTCCTGCGCTCTGGATTTGAACCCTAATATGTTAGGGACCTACCCTACAGAGGTTACCTGGATATGGTGGGTAAGCCCATAACCTTGGCCATGATTATGCTAAAAACCTCTATTTATTTTTTTGCAAAATTTTATTGCATAATTTATTTATATATAATTAGTAATTTGGAGTTGAGCACCTGTGATTTGTCTTTTCCTGTGCCTGCATAAATAGTCTGAACAGGTAGCACATCCCATTATATATATTCAGGGAGTACAGTCTAGGAAATGTTCCTATAGGCTCTTACATACATCATTTTATTATTTCAGGCTCTTATTTATCACTATTTGGTTAGTTTATGTATCTAGAATCTTTCACCTATTTCAATATAGTGATCTGACTCTCAAAACTCTGTTCTTCTAACTTATTGCTTGCTATTACCCCCCACAGTGCCATAATTATGGGTTCCTCATATAGGGGCTGATTGTGAGCCACATGCCAAGTGGCTATAGGTGCGGGCAGCTGCCAGAGCCAGATTTAATACAATTATGCTGATGGGAGAATCCATAGGGCTTACTGTATATGGGAATTCAGTAGTCTGCAAGTGGAATCATCATTAGTTTCAGAGTTGGCACCAGACCCATGTTGGGTGCAAGAGATCCATCAGACAAAGGCTTTCCTTCCCTGTAGACACCACTCAGAATAGCATGGACACTGCCATGACACTCCCACAAGACAGGTGCACTCACATTGTTGCCACCCCGAAACGCCCTATTTAATGGAAAGACAGATCAGGCCGAATTCCGTACGACTCAGAATTGGACGGACATAAGCAAAAATGTGTACATTTGCATCTGCGCATGTGCTGTATGCAAAAACTCACCATTTGCGTCCATCCGACTCAGAATCACCCTCATGGTCTCCAACCTAAAAACTCCCTCATGTGACAGGTGATGGCAGGACATGCAAAGATGACAGCTGACTGGTGATGGCGCATAAGCGTATTGGTTGCATCTTGGGAAAGAAGAGGGCACATTTTAGCAATAATTAGGGAAGTGGAGTGGCCAGCGTCTCTTCCTGTCAAGTTCACAGGAAAGTTCTAAGGGGCGAGATGCAGCAAGCATCGCATTTTGGATGTGATGCATTCCGTTACTGATCACATGCATAGAGGCATTTATTGATGTCGTATGCACGTAGATTTAATGAAAGAACAGCTCTCCCCATGAGTTGTCCTTTGCGGTGGGGGACTACCAGGTTTATGACACGGGAGTCATTCTGTACATGCACGGATCCAGGCCAGCGCATGCTAGAGTTGCCAGGAAGCCCATGGGCTTCTTTTTGTAGACTTCTCTGTGAGGGATCCAATATAGATGGCGTTGCTTATTGGGTCCAAGCTCTGTATAGTTTCCAAATGTCCCCTCACCAGTGCTGCTGACCACTGCATGCTATGGTATGGGCAAAAAACAACAACTTTTCATTGATATTTTCCTGTTTTGTGACTCCTGAGTAAGTGCCATCTTTCCTTAAGTTAATAAATGCAGAAAATATAGGTTCTCTGTGATTTATGCCTTTAGGATTTAGCCCATTTTTTTAGAAAATGTAAGTGGAAATAGATTTAAATATAATTTTCCTTTATTAAATGGAAATATGTAGAAAAATGAGGTCAATTATCCCCATAATCTCTGCTGAAAAATAAAATGCCTGCTATATATATAGTTAAGACTTTTTTTTTCTGCAGGGACTTTTAAATAACTTATTCTGTAGCTAACTTTCTCTTTTATGCTAGTTTAGCGTGTGCTATTAAACTTTGTCTATAAATTATATGAACACCTATTTTTGAGCTAGTGTGTACATTTGTTCGGGAAGCGCATGAGCCAAGATGGCGACTTTTGAAGGGGGTCATAATTTCTCATCATCATCAGGAGACGGGTGGTTCAGTATCACCAGTGACTAAACATGTACAGGTGCTCCTCAATGAAGGCGTGGCGAAGTTGCTTTTAAATGGACATTTCTGGTTGCACGAAGCTCGTTTTATACCCTCAGAGGTAGAGGAGACAAGTCCCTCAGCTTTAGCACCTTGCGCCAAACATGGGATAGTATATCCCTTTTACTTTCCTTGTAATGAAACCATACTCGGCATTAATACTTGTGCCTACCAGTTCCATATATGGCACCAGCGTACTTTACGCTAACTCTGAGGTTTGCTGACATTCTATTCTGCTATAAGGGTGGGCGCGTGGCATTTCTTTGACTCTACCCCTATGATCACATGATCTCTGCCATGTAATGTATCTAGTCTTTCAGAGACAGAAAGTGGAGAGAGATCATGTCCCAACCAATCAGCTCATGTCATTTTTCAAACACAGCCTGTAAAATGACAGGAAGTTATTGGTTGGTATTTAAGTTTCAAGGTGGATGAGGCAGTCAACACAATCCTAAGGTGCACAACAGTATTTGCTACCCAAAGGAACTAAACTAAACAGTATTACAGTACTTTACAGGACGTCCGTTATTACTGGTTCTTCTAAACTAAATCTTGTTTGTACCATATTGAATCAGCAAATATGTATGTTTTACAATTATTGATTTAATATTAACAATTAGTTTGGAATTGGAAGTTCTCTGTATACTCTCAACTTCCAGTTTCATCCCACACTCCAAAAACATACTGTATTAGTAGCTTAATTGGTTGTTGACAAAAAAAATAAACCTACTCTACACGGAGCCAGTGGAGCTCGTGCCCCAAGTGCCGATAGGGGTGGAGGGCACCTTCCATGTAGACCACACACAGAAGGGCCTATTCATCATCACTTTCACATACTTTTGTATAATTTAAGTGTCAGACCCATTCATCTTTCATGTAATGCAGGAGATATCGAAGATATCTCCTGGTTACTATTGTGTCTCAATAATTTCCACTTAAGTATGGGGGATGTAGAAATTTTTAAATTCATCAAGTTCGCGAAATAGCAATTTTTTTGTGGAACATGACTGAGAAACTGTACACCACCCTGAGATGGCGTACAGCCCCTTATAATCTTCACAGGCTGCTGGTCACATGGCAAACTGTGAAGATTAAGATGCCGGCCCAGCCACTGGAGCCAGCAGAGGGATCTATTCAGATCCCTCCCTGCTGTGTCTGCACTGCAGAGCCCAGGAACTGAGAGTACGTCAGAGTGTGTATGTCACGCAAAAGTCACGCAAGTTGCGCCGCTGTGGTCACGGAAGGCGGAGTTATATAGACTCTGATGCCACCTGCCACTATTACGATGGTGTGTGAGATAATACCTATTGCCATAGAGGCAGATGTAGCAGCCTATGGGCCTGATTCAGAGATGGACGGAATTGCACAGCCGCACACAATCAGCTGTGCAATTCCGTCCATTTAAAATGCAATTGCAGAAGGAGGTGTCACACACTTCCTTGCTGCATCTGCGCGATACCAGCGCTGTGACCAAGGTCACAGGCTGGGGTCACCATCGAAACAATCTCGACCATCGGTCGCTATTTTTGTCGATGTTCCATTGGCCAGACTGCGGGATCTAAAGCTTCCCACAGCCTGGCCGGGTCCTGGCAGCTTGCGAGGCCAGGAAGTCTCCATGCACCCACGCAGACCCTGGCCTCGTCCCTCTCTGAAAGCGGGGGTTATGCCCCCGTTTCCGGGAACGCTGCCAGGGAACGCCCCCGCTCCACCTTCCAAACGCCACAGCCTGTCAATCAGGCTGCGGCTGGGACACACTGCAAGCGGGCTCGCAGTTGGAGGGCTGCACATGCGCAGTCCTCCAAACATCGGAGATGTGATTCTGAGTCAGTCATGCCACTCAAGCCCTTTTTATCACCAGTGCCTCTGTTCTCTTGCCATTGTGCCTCTGCCCCCTCCTGTATCTATACCTCCCTCTCCACTGGCGCCTCTGGCCCATTCACACCTGTGCCTCTGCTGTTCTCCCCACTTGTGAGTCTACCCACCTGTGCCTCTGGTACCTCCTCACCACCTAAGCCTCTGCTTCCTCATCACCTGAACGTGTACACTCTATGAGAGACAGAGGGTCTCGCAACAGCAGCAGTGTCCAACAGAGCAAGCATAACAACAGTTCCGGAAATTTACAGGGTCCCATTGTGGAGACATCAGAGTTCCCAGCCGTGAAGAAGATGGCATGGGGGGGGGGGTCCTAACCACGGTGAGGAGGAAACATAGAGAATAGGTGATTGGTCTATGTTGGGGAGGTTTTTTTTATTTCAAATTAGCCTCACATTCTACCATGCCCACTTTAACAAAATTCAGAATGGTGGGGGATGTGATGCCGTAGGTTAGGCATGCTTCACGTGCCATGGCTCCACGCTACACCATATAAATAACTGTTCATAAATAAAAGTAACTTAAATGGCTGCGTGGTGTGAACCCAGGGGTCCATATGCACTGCACACCTTGTGTCCAATATAGATATGTCACTGTTTATAAAGTTAAAGAACAGACAGACAGACAGACAGACAGACAGATAGATAGATACTGTAGATAGACAGACAGATAGATATTAGATAGATAGATAGATAGATAGATAGATAGATAATGTATATAAATATCTATGCTGTTTCTCTCTTGAGCAAGTCTCTGCTCCTGGAAATCGTGCAGTTTGAAGATGCCTCCTATGAGTGTGAGCTCACAGCCGGACTAGTTGATTTGCTATTCGGAGCAGAGCCACTGCTTGGAATTGGCGAGGCACAAGCTCGGCTGGCTGGATGGCTCTTTTCTCTGTGAATACTAACTAGCTCAGCTGGGACTTGAAAGAAGGAATGTTTGCCTGGCAGCCGGGAGCAGAACCTGACATAAAATACGATGCGGCCATCAATCATAGCACCACAGAGCGTGGACATATCGTTTAAATGTCAGCGAGATGGCAGCTCTTATTTATTTATTTATTTTATTTTTATCTATTTCTTTTTTTTTTTTTGATTTCTCATTCCTCGTAAATCCAGGTGGGTTTAAGAATGCAGATAGGAAACTGTTGCTCAGAGTTTTGGCTTTGTTTCTTTCAAGTTTTTTTCCCATTAATGCATTTGGGAGGTAAATGAGACGGTAATCGCCACCTTCTCATCATCATCATCATCATCCTGATGAGGCGATAACATGTAGGACTCCCCCCCTTCAACTCCCAGAGAAAATGAAAATTCATTTTGAAAGTGACAAATGATGATTGTGTGATATTCACAGAGTTATATTAAGTGTTTCTAAGTCGTCAATTAACATATATGCAATATATGTGTGATAGTCAGGATTCATCATTTCAATCTGCGTATTTGAAGTCTAATTGTGGCTTTCCAGCTGTCATTGAACTGTTACCCAAAGTTTGCTATTCAATTCTGGAAGACTGAATTTGGTGTGGGACATATTTCTGGGGATAGTAAAAGTGCAAAGTGAAGTAGAAATTTAGCAATAAACCTTCCTATATGATTTCTCACAACATCCCTGGGCCAAACAGAGAGCTCTAAAGAATATATTGAAACAAACCACACAAAGCAACATTAAATCAAAAGCTGGTGCATAGATTTTCGGATCCCTCCGCCCCTGTCCGGCTCCTTCCGACGGGCGTCAGGGCTCTTGTGTGCATGTGTGACCTGTAGGTCGCACATGCGCACTATCACTGCTCCTTTTTCAGAGCAGTGATCAGTGAAGCAGCTCGTGGGGACAGCTATTTCGCATCAGCTATCGCCGCGCCGGAGCAATGGTGAATTGCTCTGTATTCCGCTGCGAGTCAGTATGTTAATTATCGGGGTCTGTTAACATCATGAATAGACCCCTCAGTCCCTCTCCATAGTGTATGGATGCTGTGGGCTCACTGCTGCTCTGCTATGCAGAGTGAGACCTCACAACCTTGCCCCTGAGAGGACACTGTGACCTAGAGGTGGGACGGAGGGTCAGTGCCCAAAAAGCGTGACTGTCCCGCCAAAATCAGGATGGTTGAGAGGTGTGGTTTCAGGGGTTCATCTTAGATGCTAGAAAACAGTAGACTGCAGCATATTTTGAATCATACTTGCCTACCTTTGTTGTCTCTTCCCTGGGAGATGTTCGGGGAGGAGAGGCAGGTGGGTTGCGACGGGGGCAGGGCCTTATGGGTCATGTCATTAAGCCCCACCCCTTCACGGTAAATTACCATGATTGGTGCTAATTTAAATAGGGGGCGTGGCTAAATGGGGTGATTTGTGGAGAACCGTGTCACTAAGCCCCGCCCCCTACACGGGGACCTGCAATCGCCACAGAAATTCTCCCCATTCTGTCCACTTTACTAGGAAGTGGGCAGAATGCGGGAGAAGTGCCTACCCTTCCAGGGGTCGCGGGTGGTTACCCATACTTCCCTACCCTCCCAATTTGGTCGGGAGCCTCCCGAAAATTGAGTGCTGCTCCCGACCTCCCGGGAAGACAGGCAATCCTCCCGGCTGCTGCCCACCCCTCCTATCCCCCCGCGATAAACCCCTGCAACCCCTGCAGCGCGGGGGGGCGGTGACGCGATATTGGCCCCGCCCCCTGCTTCACAATGCCTATATTATCGGCATTGTGTAGCGGGGGCGGGGGCAAACTGATGTAATCGTGTGGCCCCGCCCCTGCCACGCCCACAAGTGCCTGTCACCCATACGGCCACTTCCCCTTGTCCCGGCCATGCCCCCCCAATCTGGCTGCCCCCTCCCGGAAGGAGCAGCCAGACAGTCGGCAGGCATGGGGTTACCCAAAAAATCGGGATCCTCCCGTGAATTCCGGGAGGGTAGGCATGTATGTTTTGAATGCACAATCACATCTATGGTAAAACATCTTGCATTCATGGGTTTCTGGGCCAAAGAGCAGATTTACATCTCTGCAGACTCTCCTGTGACCATTGTGGATTTGACCACAACTACTGACAATTAGACCCAGGTTAACCATGAGGCCACTTTCAGATAATTTCCCACATGTTTTACTAATAAACTCTGTGGTGATGACATCAGGATCTGCTTGTGATAAAGGGGGAGATTTAGCAAATCTTGGAGGGAGATAAAATGGAGAGAGATAAAGTACCAACCAATCAGCTTCTAACTGTCATTCTACATTTGATACATCGCTCCCAAAGAATTTTAAAAATATATGAATAATCACCATTTTACAGCAAGGCTCTTACAACAGGCATAGATAACACAGACCAGCATGGAAAGAGTGCAGAGTGCGGCTTGGAGCGAGCGAGCGAGCGAGCGAGCGAGCGAGCAGTTGGATGTCTCCGGCAGCTGTGTTCCATCTGGACTGGTGTTCCGTGAACCTGCCCACAGGCATCAGGACACAAATGGCTGCTTTATGCTACAATGTACACAGAAAAACAGACCCGCTCACTGACAGACAAAAGGGAAGATTATCTTGTAGTGCGCACCACCTACTTGCACAAGGAAAGTAAATGCAGCATATTGCAAAAAAAAGATTTTCATCATGGCTCCCAATTAGGAGGGCAGCACTAATTTGAGGGGTCATTCCCACCACCCCGACTGTCTGTACCTTCTTGCCCACTCTTTACATTTTAGAGAGGGAGGTAGGTGGTAGGGTAGCCTCAGCATGCCCTTCCAGTGAGTGGCTAGTACCAGTGCATGCTGGGACATGTAGTTCCACAACATCTAGTAGCAGTTCCACATATACAGGATGGGGGTTCAACACTTTTCTTATGCAACTTTCTGGCTCGCCGGCAGTTGCATTGTACTGTACAGAACATCAGGTGCAGTAAGGGGAGTATATGTACAGTGTATAAACAATATTTACAATGTTTGTCAATGTTTTGGGGGTGTAAACTAGGCAATGGTGAAGGCATTCCCCACATGGTGGTACCTGAAATAAAGGCAGACTGGACGTCCCCTTTAATTCTGAATTCTGCTACTATAGGGGTTCCCAAACGGTCCTCAAGGAGCCCTAAAAGTCCAGGTTTTAATTATATCCATGCTTGTGCAAAGATGGTATAATCAAACTGACTGAGTATCTAATTAAGTCACCTGTGCTTAAGTATGGATATCCTGAAAACCTGTACTGTTAAGGTGCCTTGAGGACCGACTTTGGGAACCTCTGTGCTAATAGCTAAATATCTAAATGAAACAGAATGAACATGCAGAAAAATGTTATTTAGTAAGGTGGACAAGAAGACTGCATTTATTTTACCTCTCTATACCTTTGCTGCCCATACATAGGAAGTTCAGAGAAAAGACAAGGGAGCACATACCAGCCTCTAAACAGACAGAGAATTCAGTTGCATGCTGGGATGTCATTGTACACCATTCGCAGGGCACAGTCAGGCCCTGATTCAGAGCCGGACGCTCTGACAGAGCGCTCTCTCTGAATCAGGGCCGTCCCTCCTTTTTGGAGCGGCCTCCCGACCGCTCACATAGCTGTGGGTCACCACAGCTATAGCGAGCAGCCAAAATGATGGTCGCGATGGTCAAGACCATCGCGACCTTTGTGCTTGCGACGAGACCCTTGCTTTAGGGTCTCGCTGCCGCAAGCCCTGGAGTGCTTTTGGCTCTATCAGAGCCAAAAGCACTCCCACTGACAGTGGGGCCGGTCCCAGACAGTAGGTGTTCCCATGGGAACGCCTCTGTCTGGGCAGCCACGCCCCCGGCACGCCCACCAAAGGGGGCGTGATGTCAATCGCCATCGACAGCACGCCCCCTTTGGTGTGAGACCCTTAACAACGGCTTGGCCATTGTTATTCGGGTCTCGCACATGCGCACGACGGAGCCACCTCCGTCGTGCGCATGTGCACTTGGGCAACATCGACCCGCTCGCGAGCGGATCTGAATTGGGCCCTCAGTACCATGCTAAGTTACATTGGAATCAGTATATGAATGACCGCCGGTTGAGATCCCGACACCGGCACACAACGACAGCAGTGATAATCCCGACAGGGGATTTAGGGAAGTATAACTAACCCTACCCCCCCCAACTCTAACCCTCCCTTAGGGGTTATGTAGCATATACAGAAAATATATGTACAACTAGCTAGAGGGAAAATATATATGTATATATAAGTATATATGCACACAATTACCCTTCTTTTCTTTGGAATATGACTCTACGCTGAATTTTCCAGTTCAGTCAGAAATATTTCTCCGAAGACATGAAAAATAGATGAACAAATAATGATCTTATAGTGTAATAGGTTAAAAAATGCAATCTGGAACTCAGAAAGAAAAGAAACAAGTCCAAATCCCCCGCAATATGATCAATGTTGTTTGTGCTCTGATCTTAATAGAAGATTCACCCACAAGCGTGTATCGAACTTGTATGTAAAAATTATGCTCACATCAGTGCTTACATTAGTAAGGGTATACCATATACGTAACAGTATCTTTAAATCCTGTGCTTCTGTTTAGGAATAGGTTGACCAGCTCATGCAAGGGTCCCAATAGTATTTCCTGAAGTTTACACTACTTACATATCTTCACTGAATAGTGAAGATACGCAAGTAGCGTAACCAGGGGCTGCAAAGATATGGAAGTACCAAAAAAGTCCTGATTCGCTGATTTAAAACCACTCAGCACACTTGTGATTTCTATGTAAATTTGCCTAATGCCTATAATTAATTGACAGGCGATATAGGTAGCAGGTGTTTATATAGGAGTTTTGTAAAGCGTCTATTGATTATTGAGAGATTTGTTATCTGTCCAGGGACCTATTTATAAAGGGTGAAGGGTGTGCTGGAGGGATGGGGGAGGTCAGAAAATGCATCCCGAAGACAATAGGAAGGAAGAGCCAGCCGAATTAGTTCTGTCGGGGGATAAAGATGGGCGGTGCCAACTAGAAGACGAAAGGAAGAAAAGACACCTCTGGCCATGAAGAAGCCAATGCACAAGCCCTGACAGGCCCAGGTACACATCACACTGCCAGTCACCCCTGTGCTGAGGACAGGCATGGCCAGCGGTAGTGGCCACAGGTACAGAAATAGTGCACTGTACAGATGTGACCTTGCTTAGCTTTGCTGCCACTTGTTGCGCACGTATGCCATGAGTCGCATCCCTTTGAATGGACATGGTCTTTTTCACGCCTGCGATCCATAGGACTGCATGGTGTGAATGCTGCAAATCGTATGAAGGCGCACCTGCATCCCGACACAGATTGGACAGGCAGTCCAGCCCCCTACAAGGTCTCCTGAGCTACAGGAGGAGGAGCTGTAAGTTTGTGTAACCAGTCCTGGAGGAGGTGTGTCACATCAAAGGGATGACCCTCATGCGGTCCAGAGTGTAGAGAAGTGTTACAGGCCCCTCCAGCCACTCCGGACAAGTATTTCCCGCCCCCCCCTACTGAGGTGACTGCAGTGAAACTGAAATGAGGAAAAGGCAGCAGCAGCTCCTACTGTCCACTCTTCGGAGGTGCTGAACTTCAATAGCATCAAAAGGTGAGGGTGAGTAACACTGAACCCCACCTGTTGCCACATCTTGCACTAAGACTCTAAAAGTGTGGAGATTGCAAGCCACTTCCAACATACCTAAGCTTCAGGGAGATAAATGGTATTTCAACACCATAAACGTCTCCCCGCAATCTTTTAATGGGAATCGTTCTAAATGGTCCCTATTAAACAGGATCAGACTAATCGGCTTTTGACTGTAAGAAAGGGATATGTGTAGCCAGAGTAACAACTTATTCTACAGCTTGTATTACAGAGACAGTGGGCCTGATTCAAGCGCTATGCACTCGCAAGCAGGTCGATGGTGGGGCATCGCTCCGGGGCTCACTACAAATGGGGTGGCTGTCGATTTTGATCGACAGCTCACCCCGTTTTGTAGGCGGAGTGGGGAGGTGGCTGGTCAAAGGGAGGCTTTCCTTGCCCTTCGTGGGCGGCCCTCTTTTAGAGCCGGAAACTCACTGGGGCTTGCGGCAGATGAGACCCTACCATCGCGACCATCACCTGGCCGCTTGCTAAAGCTTAGCGAGCGGCCAGGAGGCCGGGTTTTTTAAAACAAAGCGGCCACCCTGATTCAGAGCGAGCGACTCTGAATCAGGCCCATTGTCTATTTAAAACGAAGCAAAGGGAGATTTCCCTATTCTTGCAGATTAAGAAAATAGGCAAAAACTAACTGTTACTGCTTACACTGTCCTTGCAACCATTATCTAGGAGAGACGTTAGGAGTACCCGTAGCTGCCAACATTTCAGTACTAAAACAATACTACTTTGGTAAGTGCACCGACATTGCCCTGGCCAGGACTTTAATTAGCTAACTATAGTTTAGAATTAATTACCATACATCAGTGAAAGAATGAGGCTCAGTATTACATACATCAGAGGTTGCAGTGAAATAATGAGGCTCGGTATTACATACATCAAGGGTTGCAGTGAAAGAATGAGGCTCAGTATTACATACATCAGATGTTGCAGTGAAAGAATGAGGCTCAGTATTACATACATCAGAGGTTGCAGTGAGAGAATGAGGCTCAGTATTACATACATCAGATGTTGCAGTGAAAGAATGAGGGTCAGTATTACACACATCAAATGTTGCAGTGAAATGAAAGAATGAGGCTCAGTATTACATACATCAGAGGTTGCAGTGTTACAATGAGGCTCAGTATTACATACATCAGAGGTTGCAGTGTTACAAAGAGGCTCAGTATTACATACATCAGAGGTTGCTTTGAAAGAATGAGGCTCAGTATTACATAATGCACATCAAGGGTTGCAGTGAAATAATGAGGCTTAGTATTTACATACATCAAGGGTTGCAGTGAAAGAATGAGGCTTATATTACATACATCAGATGTTGCAGTGTTAGAATGAGGCTCAGTATTACATACATCAGAGGTTGCAGTGTTAGAATGAGGCTCAGTATTACATACATCAGATGTTGCAGTGTTAGAATGAGGCTCAGTATTACATACATCAGAGGTTGCAGTGAGAGAATGAGGCTCAGTATTACATACATCAGAGGTTGTAGTGAGAGAATGAGGCTCAGTATTACATACATCAGAGGTTGCAGTGAGAGAATGAGGCTCAGTATTACATACATCAGAGGTTGCAGTGAGAGAATGAGGCTCAGTATTACATACATCAGAGGTTGCAGTGAGAGAATGAGGCTCAGTATTACATACATCAGATGTTGCAGTGTTAGAATGAGGCTCAGTATTACATACATCAGAGGTTGCAGTGAGAGAATGAGGCTCAGTATTACATACATCAGAGGTTGCAGTGAGAGAATGATGCTCAGTATTACATACATCAAGGGTTGCAGTGAAAGAATGAGGCTTATATTACATACATCAGATGTTGCAGTGAGAGAATGAGGCTCAGTATTACATACATCAGAGGTTGCAGTGAGAGAATGAGGCTCAGTATTACATACATCAGAGGTTGCAGTGAGAGAATGAGTTTCAGTATCACATTCTGTAGCGATGTGAAGTGAGACATACAGTAGGTGTAGTAAGTGTGGGAGCAGGAATAAGGCATTATAAAGTGGCATACTGTACAAATGCAAGTGGAAATGTGTGAAGTTTGTTAAACTGTTCTGCAGAATATTTGTCTCATTCTGAAATTGGGCAGAATTCTGCACTTTTCATCAGAAGAATTTGGCCTTTAGTGTTCCTGGTGGAATTCCACTATAATATTTGATCACCTGAATTTCTCCCTGTTTATACCCCATCATCACCACGGAGCAGAATGCGCTGTAGGAACTTTATACGCCTGCCCAACAATGTGCACCACCTCACATTGCTCATCTGTAGGTACAAAATGGAGGTCAGACTTGACCATTGCACAAGAGAGGAAAGCAATGTGGCACAGGTGCGCAGTCAGTGGCCATTGGTCACACATAGATTTGTAGTGGAACAAAGGGGCCATGCATTATGCAGAATTAAACAGCCAAAATATAGGTGAACAGATTTATATTATTATATCCACAGTGTGTCCCAGTCTACTGAAATTCTGGAATAATTTCTTCAGAATTTCAAGAGGTGATGCTACCAGATTGAAACAATTGTCTGAATTGATTCCTGCAGATGTTTCTGATTCAAGGAGGAGAAAGCTCTACATCACACAGAGTTCTGGATTTCTGTCGTCAGCCCAGCAAGGGTTAACAAGTGTCCCTGAGATTCGATCTAAATCTCATTAGTGAAGGACTTCCATGTTGGACTTCCTAGAATACTGTGCAAGGTGGCTAGCCTGTTTCGTCTTGTGGGTCATCTTGTAGGACACGTTCATCTTGTGGGCCATCTTGTAGGACACGTTCATCTTGTGGGACATCTTGTAGGACACGTTCATCTTGTGGGACGTCTTGTAGGACACGTTTATCTTGTGGGACATATTGTAGAACACGTTCATCTTGTGGGACGTCTTATAGGACACGTTCATCTTGTGGGACATATTGTAGGACACGTTCATCTTATTTTTGTCGAGTGTTTTGGCAAGCAAAACCGGCATTGGCAACACACTAGGTTCTTGTCATTTCTAGAGGGAAATTCCCAGTGATTTGTAATGTAATTTTACCCACAGGAATTCATCAGATGTTTTTCTGACTGATATTTGCCAATTAAGCAGATGAACTGTGAGCAGTTGTGTTTACACTTCAAGGGAACATGGCACAGATATGGCGCCTTGCCTAGGCACACACCTTACTCTGCGGTCATATTGACAAGGCTCTGCCTTATTGTTTTTCTAGGCTGTGGTTGAGTCTTAGTAGCATTGGATTCTCCTGATTACAGAAGTATGCTGGGGCTGCATGTTTAATTCTACAAGAGAGCAGTCAGTTTGTCCCCTCTAAATGAAGGTACACACTCAATGTCAATGAGCATATTAGCACAGAGCATTCTTCGAACTCTTAATAAAAGCTTAGGCTGGATGCAGGCAGAACTCCCCAGCAGGTTTTGCTGTTTTTTTCTGAGAACCTGTCATTTCTCTCCTCCAGGTGCAAACATCCAAGAGACTAGAACTCTCTGTTCCTTTCACTGCTGACGTTCGACAAATAGCAAGATCCTGAGCTCCTGGTTATAAGGATAAGTGGTTTGACTTTGATGACAAAATGACAGTTCACGATGAAAAACAGGAGTAAAAGTGCAAGAACTCAAAGTATATAAATATACTCCCTATAATAAGCGCCACTCCCAAACCACTTGCCCCCAAACCACTGGAACACAGCTAACTTATACCCCTTTTACACCGGAGCTAAAACCCGGGTTTTTGAAGGGTTAACCCGGGCAGCTCCCTGGTGTAAAAGGGCAGAGGGTTGGAAGCCGGGTCGAGTGACCCGGCAATCCAACCCACGTAACTAGCAGGGTATAACACGGGCGTAGCCCGTGAAACCCTGCTATGGGAACAGCGCACTCCGGGTCACGATGACCTGGAGTGCGCTGCTAGCCGGCCGATTGGTCCGGCTTCAGTGGCGCTTGGAGATGACGTCATCTCCAAGCGTCCATTTTCACTCCGCAAAAGCCGGGTCTATGCAGACCCGACTGCGGTGTGAGCGGCGCTGACTCGGGAATATCCCGAGTCAGCGCCGGCAAAATTCCGGGTCTGATCCGGATAGGAACTTTGTTCCAACTCCGGGTCAGACCCGGAATTTAGGTGGAAAAGGGGTATAAGATAAATGGGCCTGTTACTGTTACGAGTTAAGACTGAGCTTGTCAATTATGGATGTAGGGAACATGTGGCTGATTAGGCATAACTTGACTTGTAGTTCCACAACAGCAGGTGAGCTAAAGATTGCCAATAATGAGTAATTAGAATGTTTTTAATACATTAATGATCATTTACTAGCAAGAAACTATGGGGTCTATTTACTAAGCCTTGGATGGATATAGGGGGAGAAGTACTAAGCTCTGAAAAGTGATACATTGGAAAGTGATAAACTACCAGACACTCAGCTCCTAACTGTCATGCTACAGGCTGTGTTTGAAAAATGACAGGAGCTGATTGGTTGGTACTTTATCACTCTCCAATTTATCACTTTCCAGAGCTTAGTACATCAATAAAGTGAACTAAGATAAAGTCCCGGACTATCAGCTCCTAACTGCCATGTCACAGGCTGTATTTGCGAAATGACAGTTATCTCCATCCAAGGCTTGGTAAATAGACCCCTATGTGACCATTTTTTCAATTTTGTAGACATACACATATTTGTTCACTTAGTGCATTTATAGGTCAACTCCCGCAGTCTCTTAAGGGACCTCCCCCAAAGAAATTAAGCAGTTGTGAGCTTTTGGATATACCCAATAATGATGGCATGGGGCACCGCTCAAAATTGATAACCAGCCCAATGGATCAGTTCAATTAGAGATGAGGGGAGCTAGTTGCCTTTGCAACAGCATAGAAAAGCAAGCAAGGCAGCGGAACTTGTCCCACTCACTGCCCAATCTCGCCCCCGACTCGCTGATTTTTGTACCCAGCCCTATGGGGCTTGAGAACATAAATTAACAAATCCAGAGCTTCTGTAAGTGCAGCATATGGCTGCACTTACTCACGGGTGCGACACAGTCGCGCCTAATTGAATTGAGCCCCAAGAATGTTAGTCTAGGCTTTTCCCCCTGATATTTTATGAACCAGGACTAGAATTTACCAGCCATGGTTGGTGGAACCATAGAGGGGAGACCATGAGACCAGTTGGTACCAGGGCTGGGTTACTTATGTGGATTGGACCAGAAATAAAATGTGTGATACACCCAGCCTTAATAGCAATAGCATAGGGCTCATGCAGTATCCAAGGAGCAGAGTGGATGGGTAATTGACACTGCTATCACAATAAATGTAATGCTCTCATTGGTCAGAGCAAAGCAACTCCCATGCTCTGACATATCAGATCACTCCTCTTCATTCCTATGACAGTGTTTAATAGTGATCTGTCATTTGCAGCTGACTTCCTATGGGAGAAATACTGCACCATATGTTTTTTTTTTGCCAAGTACTAGTGTTATACCCCTGGCTCTGACAGGAACCAGTGGACATTGCCACCAGGTGGAGCAGTAATGCATCAAAACTGAGACAAGTCAGCAACAGCACAGTGTGTTTGTGGTTGCACATGTGCAGTTGAGACCATGAGACACACAGGATCAGAGTACAGAGCGGGGTGAGCTGCCACAGTTCTGCTGTGAGGAACAAGAGACTGGACATCACTGAAGTGGTGAGGTGACAGAAGCCACTGAACACCAGCTGGTGGTGCTCTGTGTGACCACTTCAAAAACGCCAGATGAGACTAAGAGCCGGAGACAGTGTTTCAGCACCGGGAGCCGCAACTGAGATCTGTGGAGGCAGTGAGTGAGTAAAAGCTGTAAAAAGGAGACATCCCTACTATTGGACAGCTACTGAGAACTGTTACAGAGCTATTGCGAGAGTGCATGATACTGAGAATTATCGACATACTGCAAATCAATAAGAGATAGTAAGATCTGATATAGGCCCTCATTCAGAGCCGCACGTTACCAACAGTACGCTCGTTGCGTTCCGATGTTGACTAACCGCGCATGCGTCGGTGTTACACTGCGCATGTGCGTACGGCAGATTGCGAGCTTTTTTTCTGTCGTTCCTAAAATAGCGTACAGGAAGTGACATGTCAAATGTGATTGACAGAACAGGGCGTTTTTGGGTGTTGACGGGGGTGGAGATGGAAAAACGCAGGCGTGGCGAGGCGTTTTTGGGGCGTACATACATTAGCAGATGCGAACGTCAAATGTGTTCGGACCGTCACATACGTCACTGGAACATCCTCTTTCCCTTCAAAATGCTCGCACAGTTTAGGGTCTGGATTACTCGACCACATTGGCGATGGCCTTCTCCTCCGTCCCGGGACTCCATGATGTTGCAGCGATTAATCGCGGGTGGTCACAAAAGCAATTAGTGTTGTATTGAAAACCGGCTTGGTATGTG
Organism: Taudactylus pleione; assembly: GCA_031769625.1. Taxonomy (NCBI): domain Eukaryota; kingdom Metazoa; phylum Chordata; class Amphibia; order Anura; family Myobatrachidae; genus Taudactylus; species Taudactylus pleione. Next base: position 976,619 of record JAUIMM010000198.1, read on the forward strand.
TTTGGAAAGCAGTTTATTGGGATAGCACAAAACCGTACGCAGGTGGAAATCATACCTGCTAATGTCAGGATTACACAATCAATTGGCGTACATTTTTGGGGGGTTTTTTTGGCCTCAATTTGTTGTTTATGGCCTATTGTGACAATAATGTCATCATGTTTTAATTAGCTCCCCTTTTTTTTAGTAATGTGGAATTTGCATCGTTATGTGATTTTTTAAACGTTCCTTCAAGAGGCCTTTTTTTAAAAAAAATAAAATGGTTTTTGGTGTCCTTTTTTGCCTTTAGGGCCAGGATTAAATGTAACCCATTTGTACAATAATGTCACAATACAATGTCAGATTTTGAACATAAATTTATTGGTTAAACACAAACCAATTGGCATAATATTTTGTTTTGTTTTTTTCTGGCAAAGATACTTTTTATCAAAAATAAATAATCAATAACTGCTAACATAAACGTACAAAAATAAATTAAAAACATTTCACAAGAAAGGAGAGGGAAGTTTTGACCAGAAAGGAATATGAGCCAAGCACAGAAGGAGTGTGGGAAAAGTCGCCATTGCTGTCACCGTTTTTTCGCCCGTTTGGATGGGGGAGGGTGGGCGCCAGACCGGGTCCGGGATGCCATCGGGCTGGCCTGTCCAGAGGCAGATGTTGTGGCCTCTGGACTAGGCACAGGGCTAGGCACATTTGGAGGATTGGCTGATGTTGTGCCAGAGGTGGAGGATCCTGATGTTCCGGCAGGAAGGGAGGTCGGCTCCACCATGTGCTGGCGAACGAGCTGCTCCAGGGCATCGGCGATGCGGATGTTGGCCCTGGTATTTTCCGCCAGGGCCTGACCAATGGTCACGTTGGCCGCAGCATTTTGCTCCAGGGCCTCAGCCACCCGTATCAGACTGGCGTCCATCCTCTGCAGAATCTCCGTATGGAAATCCGATTTTAAATTGAGTTCTGTGAGGAGGCCCACTGCCTGCGAGGGGGCATGCCCTGGACTGGCTTCTGCAGGGTCCTCAGCCGGATGTACTGGTTCCTCCCCTGCAGAGCCAGCAGAAATTCTGCGGCCAAGGCTTCCCTCTGGAGCAGACTCATCCGCCTGTGTCTCTGTTGGAAAAATGAGAAAAGAGTCACATTAGAATCTACATATTGGCACAATAGCATTTCAGAGTTGGTGACATCACAATACTTACCTGGGCCAACATGAGGAGCCGCAAAGTCTGGCATGTCCGTATCCATGTTGGACACGCCAAACACCTCCACAGGCTGCACACACCCCTGTGCCAGCTCTTCTAAATCCGTCAACTCCAATGACACAGGGGTGGGACCCCCACCTGTCCCCCTTGCATGCCTAGCCCTGTCCGCGAGTTTTTGCTTTAGGCGATATTTGAAGTCGCCCCATCTGTGGGGAAAAATGGAAGCCATTATCCTTTGGTTTAAAATGGGGTTTGTTTTTAGGGGGGGCAAGGGTTTACTTACCGCCGTTTGACATCCCGGGCTAGACGGACATAATCACCCACTCTATTGACAGCAACGGCTACCTCTTCCCACATTCTCCACTTCTGGCTTAGACTCATATTCCTGTCTGCCTGTGGCAGGATGTCCACACACTTCTGGATCAAAACCTCCATCTCCTTTCTTGTGAAATGTGGCTGCCTTTTTTTTTTGCCCGCTTTGGCCGGCATACTGGGCCCAGCAGCCTCTTCCATGTCATCCTCCTCACCTATTTGTGTAAATTTACAGAATTCACAAAATCACAACTTGCCTAATCTTATGTTTCAAATTAATCGTTGATAGAAAATGCATGAAAGACTTACCGCCTGACTCTTGGGCATTTTTTCCCTGGTCTGTCGCCATGTCTGAGGTCCAAACAAGAAATACACCAGAATTTGAATGTGTTTTCGTGACGTATTTATACATGCGTCCTTATTTTGCGGCCGCATCATTGATTGTGCGGCCCTATGATCCCTCCTTAATTTGTGCGGGAAACGAAACACTATTTATGGCTTGGTGTGTCTCAAGTCGAGGTGGCGTTTTTGGATTGTTGGAGGTTATCTTGGCTGGAGTTTATTGATTGCGTAGAAAGGAGTTGGCGGTTGGAGATTCGTTTGTTGGTTAGATTTGCGTTTTTTTTTCCGTTATCTTTGTTGGTTTATATTTTTGGGACCTCGTTTCTTGATTTGGTAAGTTTTGTGAAGTCTAACTTTTGTTCAGTTGTTGTTTCATTGTGTTTCGTATATTTTGTAATTTTTGGATCCCTAATTTTTTCTATTTTAGATTTTGTTTATTTTCGACCCCAAAGACCTTTTGATTTTGCATCTTAGATATTTGCTCTTGGTAAGTCCATTTTTTATCTTGTATTAGCGAACTAATTAGCGCATTTTTAGTAGTTACTCTTGTGACTTGTATTAGCGAACTAATTAGCGCATTTTTAGTAGTTACTCTTGTGACTTGTATTAGCGAACTAATTAGCGCATTTTTAGTAGTTACTCTTGTGACTTGTATTAGCGAACTAATTAGCGCATTTTAAACAGCTTAATAATCATTCTAACTTTTTGGTGGTTTCTCTTTCGCTTTTTGAGCCAACATTTTGACCCGTTTTGATGTACTGTGTTAAATGTCGCTTTGCGGTTTTGCTAAATGGGTGTTTGGCATATTTTAACTTTGGTCTAGCACAACATTTTTAAACAAAAATGCCCAGAGTGAAATGTGTCAAGTAATTTTGGTGTTTATTTTCAGTTTGGACGTATCATGACAATACCCCGGCATGTAAGCAGCAATGGATGGTATCATCAAGCTAAGTTGTTTTAATATAGTTTTGGGGTGGGTCAAAAGCCTTACTTTGAAATCTTTGAATTTCAGGTTGATCTGGGGCGGATTGTTCTGGCCATGCTCCCGGAAGCCGACCAACCTCAATCTCATCCCAGGCGTAGGCATCGTAGGCATGCAAGGCCCCAGATATTTCGAACACGTGTCACCCTTTTTGGAATGCCCGATGATGAGGTTTTAAGACGCTACCGTCTACCTCCCAAAATCATCATAGACACTCTCTCATTAATAAAAAGTGATCTTGAGCGGCAAATTGACAGTCCAACAGCAATACCACCACTGACGCAATTTATGGCGGTGTTACATTTCTGTGCCTCAGGATCGTTTCAAACAACAGTGGGATTAGTGGCGGGCATCTCCCAATCCTCCTTTTCCCGGATCCTGAGGGCAGTGATGGAGGCACTTTTCAAGCACCTCCATCATTTTATTCAAATGCCTTTGGATATGGGTGCCCTTAGTGTGGCCAAGGCCAATTTTTACCAAATAGCTGGCTTCCCACACATCATAGGGGTTGTGGATGGTACTCACATACCACTTCAGCCTCCAGCACGGCTGGAGGCCATATTTCGAAACAGGAAACACTATCACTCCCTGAATGTAATGGTGGTATGTGATGCCTCCCTCCAGATCCTGTCCCTGAATGCAAAATTACCAGGAAGTGCACATGACTCCTTCGTCATCCGGCAATCAGGGATATGGCACAAATTAAACAACCTACAAGCTGGTGATGCATGGCTTCTGGGTAAGTGGAGACCTTTAGTACATAACAATGTTAAGCTTGATACACAGTGTTCCTGATGTTGTCTCTTATTTTTCACAGGAGACAGTGGATACCCTTGCATGTCCTGGCTGCTCACTCCTTATTTGGCTCCCACACCAGGCCCACAAAGTGAGTATAATTCCGCACTTACAGCCACCAGGCAAGTGGTGGAGCGCTGTATCGGCCTTTTAAAAGGCCGATTCAGATGCCTCCACCGCTCTGGTGGCGAGCTCATGTATTTGCCGGATATGGTGTCGAAAATTGTGGTCCTGTGTGGGATATTTCACAACATCGCCATAAGGAGTGGTGTCCCAATGCAGCCAGAGGATGCCTTACCTGAGGATGGCCCCCCCGAGGTTGGTCGGAGGTCAGTATGTGGGGGGGCCATACGCGATGATGTGGTGGCCAGATTTTTTAGGTAAGTTTGACCAAAACTACAGTGTTTATACCTAATGTGTTTGTGTTTGTTTGCGAACATCTAATTTATTTTTATTTTTTTCACCATCTTCTGTTTGTTCACAAAATCTTTGCCACTCCAACGCTCACTACTTCCTGCTACCCTTACCAAACCTGGATCTGGTGATTTTGGGCATATATTCTGGAACCCATATCGCAACGCCATGTTTGTGGAATCATGTTGGCATGGTCCTTCGTCAACCAGTTCTTGATTGTTTTTTTTATTAACAGCAAGTGTAACCAGGTTAACACACCTTACATTTGACTAAGGGGTAATCCAGTACTGACACCAGTTGATGTAAACTGAAATATGTTTTCAGGTTCCCAACCCACACCAAAAGGAAGCCTGTCCAAACCTTTGGATTTTGAAGATTGGCCTAAGCAGCTTGCACACCAACTAGGAACCTGTAAAATGTCGAAATATCTAATTGACACTACACCCAAAAAGGGAAATGACATTGTTACTGTTATGTGTTTCTTGTGGCTGTTTAACATACAAATACAAAACACAATCTAACTTTTAAAAAAGGGAAATCCTTGCAGGAACAGTCTACTTATGTCAGGGAAAACTATTTTTGTTTTGGAAAAAAAGAATGAGCCAGAACGTATATTAGAACAAAAAAATTTATTTAGAAAACGAAAATAAACAAAAAAAACTACTGGCGAAGGATGCCAGACAGCCGGTCAAGGCCCACAAGAATGCCAATGACATGTTGGCGCATCTGGCCAACACATTCGTCCACCTCTTGTCGACGCCTCTGTTCCTCTGTGGGTGAGAAAAGTGTGTGGATTAATAAAACAATAGGGAATCCACATTAAAAAAACAAAAACACAACGAAATCACTCCTAAACCTAAAAAAAACAAAAAAAACAAAAAGGGGGTGCTGCCAAAAATACAAGGCCTATGTACAAATTCCCACAGGTGTGATATGTGTATGTTGAAATCAGCAGGAAGAGGTAAAGGCAAACTGCTAAATCACCAAAAGTAAACCAAACAAGCACGAGTAAAGGCACGACACATGATTACATACAAACAGTTTGTGGTTAAAAAAAATGTGAAAGAAAAACATACCGGGAGCCAAAACGGGAGCTCCGGAAGTCCCTCCATGTTCTTCCTCGGAGGAGCCTTCATTCCCCAAAGAACGGGGAGGGGTAATGACGGACTCCGGGGAGGGGGTAATTGGAAGAGGGGTGGGTGGAGGAGAGGGGGAAGTGGGACGGAGGGGAAGGAGGCCCGACAGTTCCGGGAGAGGGTCTTGGAAGGCTGGGGAGGAGTGGGGTATAGGGGAAATATTTGGGGTGGAGTGTTGGCTGGGGGTTGGGGATAGTGGCCGGGAACGCCGTCTGGCCGGACGGTGACGGCGTAGTCTTGGCTGTCCTCCTAAAATATGTCAAACAAATTGAGGTTAGTTTCTGGGCAAATCCGGGGCCCAAATAAAAAAAAAAAAAACAACAACAAAAAACATGCAAATAGGAGTAGAATGAAAAAAACAGAAATAGAGGGAAAACATGCACACGCAGATATGAGGACAAATAATAAATAGGACAGACAGGAAAACATGCACACGCAGTTTGCCCCACAAACACAAACATGAAAACCACAATACATAACACTTACTTTCCAGGATCTGCATGCGAAAGCATGCCAGCAAGCGGGGCGTTCGCCGTTGCAGGTCTGACCACCTGCGCTCCAGCTGCCCGATGTTGCGGCGTGAACCTAAGGACCGCAGGCGGGACCGTGCCTCCGCATACGCGGAGCGCTTCTGCCGGTTGGTGATGGGTGGAGGCTGGCTGGTGATACGGCGATCCATCACCTCCGTAAGCACCAGCAGCTCGCGCCTGGTGAATGCGGAGGCTCTCATGATGGCAATGGAGTTTTTCATACAAAACATTTTTGATAAAGTGTGCAATAAATTTCTGATTGGCTAATGTATTTTGGAAATTAACAGGAGCAATTTTATTGGTTAGTGTATGAGTCATGTGTTCAACAGGGCCAGAAATCTCTGGAGAGTTATGATAGGCTTGATGCAGTGACATGCGTTTGCAAATTTAAATAAAGAAATGAACCCCGGAAAATATGCGAGGATCCACAGCAATAGAACAATTGTTTAATTGTGGTTCACATGTTTTTTGAACAATAAAAGCGAATGTTCCATCCGTACGTATTCTGCGGGTAAACACAAACACGGACAAGAGTAAAGTTTCTTGCATTGTGTTGAAAAAAAAAAAAACAATTAAGCTAATTGATACATTGATTGGCATGATACGATTGAGGGAGGTAGGCAGAATAAAGGAGCAGGTAATCGAAATCTGACAAGGCCACTTCCGGTTTCACTTGTGCGTGCGTTCCCTTCAAGCCATTTCGGGGATGTACGCTCGCTGTTTCGCACGCTCGTTAGTTAGAGGAGGAGTCGCCTGAGTTTAGGGAGGATTTTTAGATGCGAAAGAAAATACGAGCGAGCCATTGAATTTAAATAATTTTGTACGTACGCCTAACGTACGTGCGCCCGCTTGCGAGTGGGTCTGAATGAGGGCCATAGTTCAAAAACTGTGTAATCCTAACTTGTGCAAAAAACTGAGTTTGCGTAAACAGCATGATATTCTGTGAATACTGAACTGAGTTAAAGAGAACTTTGGAACTTGGAGTTATTACTACTGTGCAGTGCTGAAGACAAATAGGATATATTGCAAGTGGAACTGTGTTTATTGTGCCTTGTCATTGTAAAATCAAAGCTATTGCTCTCTGGAATCAGCAAAGTAAAGCATTAGATGCTAAACTTATTGCTATTACCAATACTGGATTACAGATATAGGTCAGTGATTGCCCAGCAACAGAGTACTCCAACAACTTTGTGTGCACTATAGAGAAAAATACTGAACAGTTTTGAGGTTTTTCTAAATCAGCTGAGTAATAATCCAGTTAATATTAGAGATGTGCGGTTAGTTTTTTGAGAAAAACAAACACCCCTGAATTTATAGGTTCCGAGTTGAATTAAGGGCCTGATTCAGAGCCGGACGCAATTAGCGCTCGCTCGTCCAGAAAATAGGGGTGGCTATTCAAATCAACCGTTCGCTCTTTGCGGTCTGTTCACGCCTCTAGGTCTGAACGAGCGAACAAAACTTGCGGTCGTTTTTTGAAAAAATACGCCCCCCTGGCCGCTCGCATCCTACGTCATGTCCGCTATTTATTAGATTAATCGAGTACATCGACCAGGGTGTGAACTGCTCGCTATTCTTGGGGTTGGTTTTTGCTGCCACAATTTTGCGAGCAGTTCTGGCTATAAAATAACCCAGTGACGTGGTCAATGACGCTGCTGTATTAATTATGCACACCCATAAAACGCCCGTTTTGACCTTTAAGCACGCCTGCGTTCTGATCTCCACTCCCCGTTTTCAAGCACCTTCCCCCGTTACCACCCACATACGCCTACTCCTGTCACTCAAATTATCAGGCATTCGCTATTTTGCGAGCACATGAATTTCGACCACACTGACTGGTTCGCGCATGCGTATAATGATCTGTACGCATGCGCAGTTGGGCAAACATCGCTCGGAGCGAACGAGCGGCCGCTTACGAGCGGCTCTTAATAAGGCCCTAAGTCCCAGTTTAGAATCATTTTGGGGTACTGAGTAGAACCGAGTCTTCTTACAATTCAGAACTCGGTTTTAAAAACCATATCTAGCGTGGTTTGGATTGCACTTAAGTCCCTTTTTTGTGATTCCAGGTGCTGTAAGGTGGTCAAACTTTACTGGAAATGTAAATTATTGATGTTAATAATACTATAGAAACAAAAACAGGTTCAAGTTACATCATTTTAGCTGTTTTTATCAACTTTTAAAGAAAACCAAAACTGAAAGTGAACCAAAACACTTGAGGGAGGTTTTGGTGAAACCAAAACATATGACCAACACAGGGGGGTCTCATCTCTAGTTAATATTACTGTATATCTGTGTTTTGCAAAGGTTTACGTGTCTTTAGTAGAGATGTGAATGATTCCCCGTGTTTTGGTTTTGATTTTGGTTCTAATTCATCATCGTGTCTTGGTTTTGGTAAAAACCACCCTCAAGTGTTTTAGTTCAGATTCGGTTTTGGTTCGGTTTTTAAATCCGAGTTCCAAAGTGACAGCAGACCCGTGCCAGGACTTGGTTCGGCTCAGAACCCCAAAGTGATTCCGAACTGCAACTCGATTTGACTCGGAACCCCTAAGTTCGGTATGTTCATATTTCAGGAAACCCGAACCGCACATCTCTACTTTAAAAAGTTTAATGTATAGTAGGTAGCACAGATGGTGTAATGGTTAGCATTACTGCCTCACAGCACTGAGGTTGTGGGTTTGGTTCATGGCCACACCTGTGTGGAGTTTGTATATTCTCCCTGTGCTTGCGTGGGTTTTCTCCCACACTTCAAAAATATACTGGCAGGTTAATTGGCTCATAACAAAAATTAACCCTAGTGTGTGTGTGTGCATTTTTTTTTGCATTTTTCTCTAGCGCTCTAGAGGTTCCAACAGGTAATGGGTCCAGGGCATGCTGACACTTGTGGTTCTCCAAGTACTGGCAGGCCTTGGCAGTCATTTTGGGCACCATACCATGTATGGGAACTGTAGTGCACCAAGAACAAAGTGTATATATTCTGTTATTTTTTTTTTTTACACTATTACCCCCTACCTACTGTCACAAGTCTACGGGATGAAGCCTAGTGCTGTTGGCACTAGGGCTAAGTATACCTAGGAGGGGGGCGGATACAAAACAGACTGGTGCTAATTGGCATAGGGCTAGTTAAAATCATGGCAGAAGGACCCTCACAATGTGGATTTCCCCTCTATGGTTACATCAGCCCCGGCTTAGTACGGGTTATCATTTTGGGAGTGACCCCATTTTATTATTTTTTTATCCTGTAAAAAAGCATGCACAGAAACTAGGGATCTGTGCAGTACTTTCTAATAATGCGCCTGCAATAAGCAGGCCAGTTTTTGGGCGGTTTGACGGAGTGAGCACAACAGCTTTACAGTGGTTTAATTGGGGAAATTTGGGATGGCGTGTCCTCTACTAAAGTGTGGTTTGAGGGTGGGATTGCAGTGGCTTTATACTTAAAAAATTGTCAGAATGCAATCCCATTGGTAAATGGCGGCAATCCCACCGGGACTTCAAACTGCTTAATATATATACACCTTAGACAGCTGCTAAACTAAAATCCAAATAGTAGAAGCACAAATAAGAAATGACAGCCAATGCAGCCAAACATACACCAAATAAGACACATTGTTTAGTACATATCTATAGCAATTTAGTTTATGCACTGCTCGGAATTGCAGTCATATTATAACAGTATGTTAAGCATATAAATATAGTGTGTGCATGTGTTTTGAATATATTGTTTTCTATTGCTTTGACATTTTAATTCTCTCTTCCAGATAATGATAATGATAAATACACTGGCATATGGTGTATTTCTATTTAGTTTGGGGTGTTGTGAAGGAACGGGTGATTTTATTTATAAAAAATAAAAGCTTTGGAGACAGAAAAACACAAAGACTAACCATCCATCTCTCTTATTGTGACAATGGTGATCATGTGACACGTTGATGCTACAGCCTCGACCTGGCTCCAAATGATTGATTTACTCAAGGTAAATTTTGATCGGTTTGAGCTCATTCAGTCCTGCTCGCTAGATGCGTTCGCTCGCACCCTGCGTATGCAAATTCAACTCACGCCCAGCAAGGCAGGCGATCGCATGCAAGGCATTAGCATACCCACTATGTCTTTTCGTGCGATCACATTGTGTATTCAGATGCCCACCGGCCATTCATAAGATGCCCACTTGTGCACGAAACCATTGGTACATCGAGCACCATTGATTGTTATCGCAGTGCTTGCGGTTGACTATACCCTGCCGCAAGCACTGCAATCTCTTCAGTGTGAAACACAACTAAGTGACGTGTACAATGATGCTGTCTTTTAATTATGCACGCCTCTGAAACGGTGTTGAGACACTCAGGCACGCCTGCGTTCGCACCTCCATCCCCCGTTTCTAGTGCACTGCCCCTGTCACCACCCGCAAACGGCTTCTCCTGTCACTCACTCTGCTGGGCTGTCTATGCGCAGCGAGTGATCGATTCCCGAGTGTTCGCACTGGTTCGCGCACGGGCATTGCAATGCATACGCATGCGCTGATTGCGAGTATCAGCCAGCTACGAGCGATCGCATCCAAGCGAGCAGGTCTGAATCAGCTCCTAAATTTGATAACAATCGATTAACATCGATGTTGTGTTTCTCGGGCTAAATCACACATTTACTAATACTTAAAAAAACAAATCAGAAATTGTCTGTTAATGTTGATTTAGCCCCAGAAATACAACATCGTTGTTGATAATTTTTTAGCGATTTTAAATTAATAAAAATCTATTAAAATAGACCTTTAGTAAATATACCCTTAGGAGTCAGGGACAGTAATGAATGACCCTGTATAACTCATGTATGTGGTCTGAAGATTGCTTTGCTAATAGCCACATATCAGGGAAAGAAATTGTGTGTCCCAGACAACTAGCACAGTTCTCGGTATAAAGGGTCTGATTCAGGTTGGTTCGCAATGCTGCGTTGATGCGTTCGCATTCAGCCGGCCAATGTTTGCAATGCGTATAAGACGCAGTGCGCATGCGTGAACCATGCAGTGCGAGCGGGCAGGGCCGCCATCACAAATTGTGGGGCCCGGGACTGAAAAAATAGGCAGGCCCCCCCCTCCCAGTGCCCCCAGTAGTGGTGCCCCATATGTAGTGCCCCCAGTAGTGCCCTTTATATAGTGCCCCTAGTAGTAGTGCCCCTTATATAGAGCCCCAGTAGTGCCCCCCCAGTAGTGCCAGAGCCCCCAGTAGTGGTCCCCCATATGCAGTGCCCCTTATTTAGTGCCCCCAGTAGTTAGTAGTCCCCTCTATGCAGTGCCCCTTATTTAGTGCCCCCAGTAGTGCTCCCCCAGCAGTGCAAGTGCCCCCAGTAGTGCCTCCCCCCAGCAGTGCCAGTGCCCTCAGTAGTGCTTCCCCCCCCAGCAGTGCCCCTTACATATACAACGAAAAATATACACAAAAAAACGAACACTTACCTGAATCCCCGCTGCCGTCCGTGAGCAGAAGGTGGAGCCTGGCTCCGGAAGTGTCTCCCTTTGTCTAGCTCCCTGTGGGAGGGCTGTGAGCATGGCGCACAGCCAGTTCCCTGCCGATTCAGCTGTCAGCGCTTCCGCGTCAGGTGGTATGAAAGCCACCTGACGCGGAAGCGCTGACATCTGAACTGGCCGGGCAGCGCTGTGCCGCCGATTATGGGTCACCCGGGGATGGTGCAGAGATGGAGAGAAGGCTGTCTCCATCTCTGGAAAAAAAAAACTTGGTTGGGGGGGGTTCTGGGTACTTAGAAACCCTCCCTCCGTGCACTAGTGGGTCACCGGCAGCTGGCATTTTTCTTGGGGTCCCCCAGTGTTGCAGCGCTGACATTGCTGCCGGACGAGGGAGGCCAGCAGGGACAGACAGGTGCGGATGGCCACTCATGTATTTGTAACAGAGGGCACCCGGCACCTGTAGCCAATTAGATATGCAAAGAGGCTGTTTAGCCTCTTCTGAGCGTCTGCGCATGTGTAAAAGCAGGGCTGTAGCAAGAACGCTCCAGCCCTGCTTCTGCACACGAACACAGCCAAGCTCCGAAGAGGCTAAACACTGCCCGAACGGAGCTCTGCTGCTGGCCCAGAGGGTAAGTTGTAGGAGCAGCCGGGCCCTCCCTCTTTGTCTGAGTGTGCTGGCCCGGGACTCCAGGCCCGGCTGTCCCCCCCTGATGGCGGCCCTGCGAGCGGGAATGCGATGGCAGCCAGTACGCAGACCTATCACTCATTGATTGACCGAGTGTGGCGTTTGTGGATGGTGATGGAGGGTGTTCGTGCGAACACAGGTGTGTCAGTGCGTTCTAATGCCGTTGCCGGGGGCGTGCATACATTATTCACAGTGAACCTATACACAGCCTGAGTACTCACTGCGTGCAGGAAGTTTAGCAACTTCTACGGAGGGGTCATGTCAACCACAAGTGTGCGTGTGCTCCGATGTTACCGATTACTTTGCATACTTGCACATTAGTACGGCTGTTAGAAGAGGGTAAGGGGGCGGCATTATGTAGTGCAGAGCGCCTGCATCTCGTGCTGCGACGGCAGAGCAAATGCATTCATTAGCATATTTTCGTGGCGGCAGGGTGCGTGCGAACACAGCATTGTGATCCAACCGGAATCAGGCCCAAAAATCCTTGACATTCCCTCTTTGGGACCCATGTGATCATTTGCACATTGTGCAGCGGATTTATGGGTACTGTAAATTTACTAAAGTGAGAATTTTTAAAAGTGAGTTTTAAAAGTGATGTTGCCCATAGCAAACCAATCAGATTCTACTTAACATTTAACTAGCACCTTCTAGAAGATAATAGCTAGATTCTGATTGGTTGCTATGGGCAACATCACTTTTAAAACTCCCTTCTAAAAACTCTGCCTTTAGTAAATTTACCCGTTAGAGTTGGAAGCTAAGCAAAAAAAAAACAAGTGACTTTGCACGTTAGTAAAACCATGTTGCAATGCAGGTGGGGCAGATGTACTGTAACATGTGCAGAGATTTAGATTGAGGCAGGGCCGGATTAACGGGGGGGGCGACAGGGGCGATCGACCCTGGGCCCCCACACGTTAAGGGCCCCCACACCTATTGGGGTTAAAGAGGACCGGAGGAGACGGAACCAGTTCCGCCTCCTCCGGCCAACCTAACCCTGGCACCGCAGGGAGGCTTCATTTGCCAGACTTCCACTGGTTACTTGTAACCAGCGGGCCCCCGGCTCCCTCCCCTCAGCTGCAGTCGGAGTCGGAGGACGGAGCTCACTCCTGAGCTCTGACTTCCGGCTCACGCAGTGCGCTATGGGAGAGACATCATGATGTCTCTCACGTAGTGCAGAGGAGCAGCCGAGCGGATTGCAGCGTACGCGGGGCTTGACTTAAGGTAAGTATGAGCTTTATATATATATTTTTTTTAGTGCAAGCGGCTTACATCACTAGGGGGGTTGCACATTACTACTGGGGCATTATTCATGGGGGGGCATTACTTGGGGGGGAGGCATTACTACTGGGGCATTATGCATGGGGGGGAGGCATTACTACAGGGGGCACTAATCGGAGGGGGGGCATTACTACTGGGGCATTACTCTTTAAGGGGGGAGGCATTACTACTGGGTGCATTACTGGGGGGGCATTATTGCTGGGGAGGGGGAGGCATTACTACTGGGGCATTATTCATGGGGGTGAGGCATTACTACAGGGGGCACTAATCAGAGGGGGGGCATTGCTACTGGGGCATTACTCTTTGAGGGGGGAGGCATTACTACTGGGTGCATTACTGCTGGGGAGGGGGAGGCATTACTACTGGGTGCATTACTGGGGGAGCATTATTGCTATAGAGGGGCATTAGTCGGAGGGGGAAGCATTACTACTGGGGGCATTAATCAGGGGGCATTACTATTGGGGGCTCTACTACAGAGGGAGCATTAGTATTGGGGCACTAATAGAGGGGCAATACTACTGGGGGCTCTACTACAGGGGGCATAACTACTGGGGGCATTACTATTGGGGGGCACAACTACAGGGGTATTACTACTGGGGGATTTATACAGAAGGCATTACTATTGGGCACATGCAGGGGGCATTACTACTGGGGGCATTACTATTTATGGCACAACTACAGGGATATTACTACTGGGGGCATTTATACAGAGGGCAATACTACAGGGGCACTACTAATGGGAGCACTGCATACGGAGCACTACCACTGTGGGCACTGACACTACTGGGGGCTCTGCATAAGGTCCCCATTGCGCATACCCCCAGTTTGTCACATTTAATAGGGGCCCCCACTTGTTTGTTGCCCAGGGGCCCCCACAGACCTTAATCCGGCCCTGGATTGAGGAGGTGCGTGTTCAGACTCAAATCTAAATTGCAATGTGAAAATAAAGCAGTCAGCATTTACCCTGCATGCAAAATTAATAAATGTACAGTACAGGTTGAGTCTCCTATATCCAAAATGCTTGGGACCAGGGGTATTTTGTATAACGGAATATTCCGTATTTTGGAATATTTGCATTTCATAATGAAATACTGTATCTTGGGAATGGGACCTCAATATACACACAGTGGGGGTCATTCAGACCCGCTCGTGAGCAGCAGTACGCTCGCACGCTCGCAAGCGGGTCGATGTTCCCCACTGCGCATAGGCATGACGGAGGGAGCTCCGTCGTGCGCATGCGCGAGACCCGGGGAGCGACGGGCTTTCCATCGCTCCGGGTCTCGCACCAAAGAGGGCGTGCTGTCGATGTTGATTGACAGCACGCCCCCTTTGGTGGGCGTGCCGGGGGCGTGCCTGCCAGACGGAAGCGTTCCCATGGGAACGCCTACCGTCTGAAGCCGGCCCCACTGACATCACTAGTGATGTCAGTGGGAGTGATTTTGGCTCTGATAGAGCCAAAATCACTCCAGGGCTTGTGGCAGGGAGACCCTACCGCAGGGTCTTCGTCGCACGTCCGATGGTCGCGATGGTCTTGACCATCGCGACCATCTTTTTGGCCGCTCGCATATGCTGTGGGTGGTCACCCACAGCTATGCGAGCGGCCAGGAGGCCGCTCCATTTTCATGGAGGAGGGTCCTGATTCAGAGCGAGCGCTCTGGTCAGAGCGTTCAGCTCTGAATCAGGCCCAGAATGCATTTATGTGTTATATACACATTATACACACAGCCTGCAGGTAATTTTATACAATGTTTTTAATAATTTTGTCGTTCAAGCAAACTTTGTGTACATACATGAAATTCATTTATGTTTCATATACACCTTATACACAAAGCCTAAAGGTAATTGTATACAATATTTTCAATAATTTGTGCCTTAGACAAAGTTTGTGTACATTAAACCATAAAAAATCAAAGGTTTCATTATCTCAGTCATGCCAAAAAAATTCTGTATTTCGGAATATTCTGTATTTCTGAATATTTGGATATGGGAGACTCAACCTGTATGCACCCCTTGCATTCCAAAGTTGCACCTTTTATTTGTTTTTATCCCAACTCAGAATTAGCCCCTGTGTGTCCTGCATATGTGGAGGAGAGATTTAATGTAGCAGTTGACCCCTGGCTCCAGGTGTGCAAAGCAGCAAGGTGATGGAGTGTGAGGTGTACAGGGAGATTGTTCCCTCCTTACGCAATGTGAGTCAAAGCTGTTGCCTCTGTGCAAGGCTGAAAAGTTCTACGAGTGAATAAGTCAACAACAAAATGGCAGAGATTCAATTTTAAGGAACTAAGGTGTAGATTTACTAAGGAAAGGTTTGACAAAGCTGCTGATCATAGGCAACTTTGACCGATAGCTATAAAATGGGATGTAGTTAGCATGCTGGCAGATGGGATGCCGTCTATTGAAATCCCGGGGTCGGAAGCCCGACCAGGGACTAAAGATAGGTGTCTAAATCCCGATGCCAGTCTAGATCCCGATGCCGGAATCTTGACAGCAGCCATCCCTATCGAAAGTACACGGGGGCGTTCTAGCTGTTAGCCGTGGGGGGCGGGGAGTTAGGTTTAAGCACCACGGGGGGGGGTTACAGTTTGGCTTTGGGGGAGGGGGTTAGGACAGAGATGCCGACATTCTGGCTGCCCCTTCTGGAAGGGGGCAGCCAGCTCGGCAAAATCGGGGGCATGGCTGGCGGTTGAGGGGGTGGAGCGGTGGCGTGGCCATGCGAGCGCATCATTTTGGCTCCGCCCCTGCTACACAATGCATTGTGTAGCAGGGGGCAGGGCCAAAATGACGCGATTCGGTGTGAATCACGTTGCAGACCCCCTTGCTGCCGGGGATTCTCATGTATTTGCTGACGGGGGCAGGAGGGGTCGGCAGTTGCCGGGAGGCTGGGAGCAGCACCCGATTTTCGGGAGGTTCCCGACCAAAACGGAGGGTAGGCAAGTATGGGTTAGGATAAGGCACCACTGGGGGGGCTAGGGTAAGGCACTAAGGAGAAAAGGTTAGGTTTAGGCACCAAGGGGGGAGGGTTAGGTTTAGGCACTAATGGGGAGGGTTAGGGTGTGGGATGGGGAGAGTTAGTATAGTTGGGATACCAAGCATCAGGCTGCCTCTGTCGGCATTTTGACAGCAGGCATCCCGACTGCCGGTATTTCAGACCCAACTCTCTTAAAACGACGATAGGAATAAACACTAAACTAGGCTTGTTGGTGATTGGTGTGTTTGACAAACCACTCTTAGTAAATCTATGACTGAAGATAATATTTTTATCCCCAGCTGACCTGCATTTACAAATGTCCTGTAATAGAGTCCTCGGGGAATTAGCGGTTCTGGGTATGTACACAGGATTCCAATACATAGCTTCGTGGAGAGTTGTGTTGTTTGTCCGTGCAACAGGCACCGGACCCTAAGCTAGCTGTGATCCTACCTTAGGTGCAGCTTGGTCTTCTCCCGGCTTGGTTTCCTAGTGCGGCTGGCGAATCACTTCCGCTCCCGAACGTCCGGTTTGTCCTCTTGTCGGCTATCAGCTACCAACGCGTTTCGTGCCTTGGCACTTTTCAAGGTTAACCAAGGTTATTGTGGCTTTTTTACACATATGGTATTGCATAAAAATAAACACATAAATACACAGCGCTCTGTTACAATTATTAAAATCATTAAAAAATTTCACGGAGCAGCTCTCATTACCACAAGCGCAGATAGAATTATTTATTACTCGACATGTCAGCTTAGTAACAGCTGGTTCACTTAGCGCTATACCATAGGTGCCTATGGCAGTGCAATAGTCTAGTCTGCTCTCAGGGCTAGCAGATTGTAAGCAGAGAAAACCCTTTAGTACAGTACATATCAAGAAACGATATGCATACTTCCCAACATTTAAGTCCGGGCAGGAGGGACAGTTGCGTGCGGCTTAGGTGAGCATCCAAAAATAAGGGAGTAGCCTATAAACAAGGGGCGTGGCTTCATGGAAAATGCTACGTCCGTGAGCCACACTCCCATTTTCATCATGCTGGGGGCTTGCCCAGCACTCTAGAAGCTGCTGGACAGCCCCCCAGACTCTTCAAGAGCCGGCACTGCGTATATGGATGACGCGCACAGTCTATGCAGAGCAGCAGTGTTAGCGGGTCCACCCCATCTCCTCCCCCCCACCCGTGGGAGACTGCGGCCCGCGGGTGGGACAGCGGGATAGTGCCTCTAAGATGTTAGACAGTTGGGAGGTATGGATATGTACAGGGATTTTCTCAATCTTTTTCGTTTTTCTGCATATCTCCCCTTGAACATGGATGATTGTGTGAGGAAGATACAGTCCACTCAAATTGGGAATGTGCTGACCAAATGGAGAGGTTTGCGCACAGCAGAATGAATTGTCTGTCAATGGCACAGATCTATCGATCCTACCAATTGGAAACTTAAATATCCAGTGCGGAACGGTGAAGCATGAAGAATGTATTGCTGAAAATTCAAACCTGTGTTTTTTTCTGCAGCAAAACTCTAATCGATGCACAAGGTCAAAATTAAAACATATTATTTAGAGCAATCGTGCCCCAATTTATATTTAAATGTCAGAATCTGAATTTTCTAAAGTGAAAGACCAAGGGGCACCCTTCTGTACAGTCCATCATTCCGAAGCTGATTGGAGATCTGATAGGCTGATCAGTGATTGTTGTTTACAAGCAACATCGCATTCCACTGATTGTGGGTTTTAAGCATTGTTATTATTATTATGAACCTGAAGTTGTAAATGTATTTGTGTATCAAGGTAAAACTAGCTCATTCATGCATCAAGGTAAAACTACTAAGTACAGTACAACTCTTATTCCACAGGCTACGATTAATCAACGCTGTAACATTGCTCATGGGGTGGAGGGCTTTCTCTGACACCCAAATGCAATTAGCAACATTTCTACTATTGTAAATTGTATTGAGCACACGTCGGAGAGACAGAAAATACCTCCCAGGGCTCACAATCATATACAGTTCATGGTTGGCATCTATTAATGAACATTTACAAGTTCAAGGAGAGTACAATATTCATCGACGGGCATGGAAATACTCTGAATGCCACGCGTTTCACTGAATAGAGAGAGAGGCAGGAAGGAGGTGGGCGAAAGAGGGAGGGTGAGAGAACAAAAATCAATTTTGTGTTTTTTTTTCCAGGCATTAATTATTCAAACTCTGTGACTTCCATGTTGTTATTGTAAATGACCTCTTAAATTACAAACAATCTGTTTCATCTATTCTTCTAAATGGAAGGTTTAAGCCAGTGCATGGAGAATCGATACCAATGATGCCTGCTTTACTATTTTAGTGAGATTTGTCTTCCTGTGGTTGTCGTGTGGGTGTTCTGGGGACAGCAAGTGAAAGAGGAAGGTGCAAGTGTGGTCAGTTCAAGAACTCACTTTATGCTCTTCTATGTGTAATGCTTAATATTTGTTTTTCTGTGTATACCTTTGAGGTTCTCTTTCTTAGAAGTTAGAATTATAGTTGTTATTATTATTACTATTATTATCATTACTGTTCCTGATTGTAAGACATGACAGTCCACCGCAGCAATAGACACTGGTAAAAGCAGGAATGTTCATACAACAGAGCATATATGTAATAGAGACATGCATAAAACAAGCTACTGAATATAAATGCCGATGTGAAAACTAAAGCTGGTCACGCATTAGATGATATTTCGGCCGATCAGATGGATGGATCGGTCCGATATATTGTCATATTTGCGTGCTCCCGAAATGGTCGTCAGTCGCATCGTTAGGTCGGCCCTACATACAGCTCCATCTGACAATGCGACTGACGACCCCATGTACCGACATGCGGGTGGTGTCAACATATCCTGCGATTGGGCACCGGATCATTTAACGTGTCCCGGCTGCCCGATTGTTGGCCTGTCGCCCGTGCCGTCACCTGTCGCATTGCTGGGCACACGTATCGTCTAATGTGTACCCAGCTTTAGGATAGGGGATTTTACAATCTAGGAGAATGCCTGGGGCTCTAGGTCCTTCTTGGTAATTTGGTCAGTCAGATCAGACTGAGATGAAGTAAAGCCAACTACTTAACATTCAGTATACAGTAATTCCCCCTCCGATGACTATATTGCATTGGCTTATAATTGCGCTATGCAATTTTTACTATGTAAAATAGTTTTGCTTTCTTGCTGAGTGCTGTGCTTTTTTTAGCCATTTGTTTGTATAATTAGGCAGGGTTGTTTTCACAGCACTGAAATATGACACAAAGTGGCTGTCTGGGTATAGTTGTATCTAATGCTGAGAGCAGAGCAGTCCTGTTAAATGGGTGCTTTAAGAATTAAGTGGTCCTGTGTGCATTAATAGTGTTACCTAGGCATTGGCATTGAATGTCCATTTCTTGATTAGGACCCAAAGACCAGACTGTGAGGGATAGTTCTACAAGTTTGGGACTGCCCAGCAGAATAAGAACAGTTAGGAGGCTATGCTGCTCTCTCCTACCTCTGTGTGCAACTTTTTTTTATGATGCTGCATTAAACTCAGCGTTCCTCTATCTACCTCTGTCTACCTCTTGCACTGTAGGCCCGCTAAGCTCTACCCCTTCGATGATTGGCCTGCTGTTCCCCACAGCAGGGATATCCTTTGATGGGTGCAAACCATAGATGGTTCTCCCGTCTATGGTTTTATACCATCAATGTTAACCACTGACAGCACCATTGGTGGTGTCCAGCGATGGTCAACCCACCAATGGAGAGAGGAGAGAGAACCAAGAACATAAGGAGAGTTAGAAGTGAGGTGAGGTGGGGAAGGGAGGAGAAGGGTTAGATAGCATCAGCCAGGAGGGAAGCATCAGCCCTCTGCCCTGACTCGCTTGGTACTCTTGGTACTCTAACCTATAGGCTACACATCGCAATAGTTACTGGGAGAGAAATCCATAGGATCCACTCATGCATGCATGGTAAGCCAGGGCCGCAACTAGGGGGGGGCTGGAGGTGCACGTGCACCGGGTGAGCCGCTGTACCTGGTGCCAGTGACCTCCAGCCCGGCGCTGCAGAGAGGCTCCAAGCCGGACGTCCGCTGGTAATATTTATTACCAACGGGCGCCCGGCTCCTTCTCTGCAGCGACGCGGTGTAGCCGGAGCCGGAGGCTGGAGTTCTCTCCCGAACTCCAGCTTCCGGCTCTCCCCACGGGCACTATGGGGGAGACGTCATGACATCTCCCCCATAGTTCCAAGGAGCAGCCGGCGGACCGGACGCGACGCTGGATGCAGGAGCGGGGTTCAAGGTAAGTATTTTTTTTTAATAAGCTGCACTACAGGGGCATTATTATGGGGGCAGGGGCATTACCACAGGGGCATTACTATGGGGGCATAGGCAATAAGGGGCATTACTAATGGGGCATGAGCACTACAGGGGCATTACTATTGGGGCATGGGCACTACAGGGGCATTACCACAGGGGCATTACTGTGGGGGCATGAGCACTACAGGGGCATTACTGTAAGGGCACTACAGGGATATTACTATGGGGCATGGGCAATACAGGGGCATTACTATGAGAGCATGGGCACTACAGGGGCATTACTATGAAAGCATGGGCACTACAGGGGCATTAATATGGGAGCATGGGCACTACAGGGGCATTACTGTATGGTGGGCACTACAGGGGCATTACTATGGGGGTATTAACATATGGGCATTACTATGGGGGCATTACAATATGGGCACTACTGCAGGGGGAATTACATGGGGGGCGCCAAATTACTGTCTTGCCCCTGGTGACAAAAATCCTAGTTTCGGCCCTGGGTAAGCAGACCACACATGTGCAGTAGTGTGCACGGCCGGCCCACAAAGGAGAAGTGAAGCGACCGCATTAGTGTTCACTTCACTTTTAATTTTAACAAACCACAGGGATGGAGTTCTGCGCTTGTGTTTTTACTTTTTAATACATTAGGGCGATCTTTAATTTCTTATTGTCGCAATAAGTGGCAATAAGAAATTGTATTTATTGGGCCTGAATTAAGAGCAAATAAAAAAGCAGAAGGCAAGGAACAATTTGCTCCTTGAACAAACCATGGGCCTAATGTAGAGAAGGACATAAATCCAATAATTATCTACTCCAATACTTGTAGACCAGAAATTGCTCTTCCCATGTACAGATCCAGGGCTGCGACATTGCTTGCAGCGGCCCGAATGCCAAAGCATGATTGACATGCTGCTGTTGTTTGAAGGCAGCGTCAGGTAGCGTTACAGACACCGAGGGGAGGGGGGAGTCTGCCCTGTTTACTGGGCATGCTGAAGCCAGTGAGGATTGCTCAGATGACTGATGGTCACGCAGATGATCCAGTGCTTTGTCCTCGGTTGCAGCAGCGGATCAGAGAGTTTGAACAAAATGCCTCCTGTGGGATTAGCATACTATAGCTGTATACAGAGACGCAGACGCTGTGTGAGCTGCATCCATCTCTAAATCAGACCCCATGTTGCAATGCAAGGGGTGAAATGCATTTTCTTGCATGCATGCATGGCAAATACTAGCTTTACATTTAAGCTAGGACTCATCCCTCCCAACTTTAAGAGCCTGATTCAGAGGCGCACTAACTGCACCTGATACCGATGTTCATGTAGTTGAGCGATCATTTGCTACTGCACATGCGCAAAATATTATGGAAACCCCTGCGATGCATATCAGCGCCCACTGAGTGCACAAAGGGGACGTTACCGGCAGCTCCTGTAAATGCAGCGCTGATCGGGCTGGATATAGTGTGCGGGTGCTGCAGAAGCAGTCCCGGCTGCAGGGTGCCGTTCCGGGCACACTGCTAGCCAGGAGCGATGAGCGTTAGGTGGTGACAGTGCCGCCCACAGAGCCACTGCACTCTGTGCGAGGGCACCGGTCGCCCATAGCTAGTTAAGGCCCTGATGGGTTACGTGATGATGTGGCGATGGTGGAGAGTTCAGAACCACCGCTGGTGTTGTAGCGCGCACAGGCACAGAAAGTGGGTGTCTCAGGGTGTGCACATTCCAGCGAACGCTAGTACAGAGCAGGAAGCTGAAACTGACATCTGCATAGATGTACCCACAGCGGCGACTGTATGCGCCTCTGTATCATGCCCTAAATCTCTGAGCACATTTTAAATCTACCAATATGCAAATTGCTCCTTTATTATTTGCTCCAAACTGTGAATCAGCCTAAAGTATCTTAAACACGTCGGTGGTTCCCAGTGAGGCCATAAATTGTGGTCTAATGACTATTGGTTCATGGTAAATGCAGCTACGTATGCAGATGGAACGATTGTTAGCCATTGTGCATTTGTATAAACCGCACTGTGCGTGCACTGCCCTCACGCTGCGATTACGTATGCAAAGAGGAATCCATCGCAGAATGAGTGTCAGGCTGTGAGCGTTTGGGGGTGGTGACGGGAAAGTGGTCGGAAAAATGCACGCGTGTCTGTCCATTTGAATGCCATTGCTTGGGGCATGCATAAATTAGCCACAGCGATTGCATACGCAGCTTGAGAGCCCTGAGTCTTGCAGTGTCTGCGACTGGTCAGACTTGGTGTAAATGCTGAGTACCTGTGAGATGTGCATCGATGGTACCGATGTTTACAAAGAAGAGCGACATCGGATGGATGTGAGAAAGCAGTAGTCGGCGTCTTTATGCTGACTGAGCTTTGGAAAGCATTAGCATATTTTCACCGCTGCGTTCCATGTGAAAACCCAGCTGCGATCACATTAGCGATTGCTGCTGAATCAGGCCCAGAGTCCCATTAAGGTACTGGACAATACCTGAAAATCGCTGTCACATTCATGTGTACCCTGAGGACTTTCATACCATGCCAACCAGCGAAAAAATCTTTCAAGATAACTGGAAAGAACTCTTGTGACTACCTGCCAGCTTGTGCGACCGAAATTGTGTTGCCCCTCGTGCTCCTTTACTGTTGTTATTGCACTCAATGAGGGACTAACTTATCAATATGGATCATTATCTTCAGAAAACTTGCCCACAGACTGAGAGGAGGAAGATCTGCTCATTGCAAGTCTCCTGCATTAATGCGTCCAAACCATGTATGAATTAATTTCCGACAGTCCTTTGCAGCCTTGGATTACGGTCCCCTAATATAATAAAGCAGGATTACACCTTGCAATCATTGCTAGGTGATTGTCAACAATATTTTGTCTCTTTCCTTCACACCAATCTCTTGCTAAGAATCTCTCTGTACCAACTTTGAATGTTGCTGTTCACGTCCATGTATGCCAGCTTCTTTGTCTGCATACTACTGTGTACCGAACCAGTTTGTGACACCTGACCTTGCCCCTACCTGCTCCTTGATATTTGTTTGACCTGTGCACTGTCACCCTGTTTCCGATTTTATCAACAGTAACATGGCACTGCCGTAATAAGAACTGAGGCGATTTATGGCTGGAATGGCCATTGCAGTATCCCCCCTACCATGCAGCAGACTGCCCAGCCCGTTAAAAGCCCCTAGGTATAACAGGGTATTTGCCATTACTTGCAGAACTGTCATTGACCATTATGCATAAACAGTAAGCTTGAATAACATACCCGCTAGCACACAGGGCCTGATTCAGACCCATTCGCTAGGCTGTGTTCAAACGCAGCCGTCAGCAGCCAAAGTATGCAAATCCCGCAATCACTAGCAAGACATTAGCACGCCCATTATGTCTTGCCGTGCGATCGCGGTATGTTTTTAGACGCCCACCAGCCTGACACAAGACGACCACTTTCCCTTAATAACATATGTCATCTCCAGGAAGTGTCTTAAACAATCGGTAACATCGAGTAACATCGGACCCATACGCAGCACTTGTGGCTGACCATACCCTACCGCAAGCACTGCGAGTGCTGCTGTGTGTAATTCAGCCATGTGACGTGTACACTGACAATGCGTCTTAATTATGCACGCCCCTGAAACGGCGTTCAGACGCACAGACACGTCTGCGTTCGCACCACCACACCCCCGTTACCATCGACCACCTCGTCACCACCCACAAACAGCTCATCCTGTCACTCATGCTTGCGGAGTGTCTGTGTACAGGGTGCGAGCGCTTCCCGATTGCATGGACTAGTTCACGCATGCGTACTGCGTCTTGTACGCATGCACAGATTGCAAACATTGGCAGGTTATGTGCAAACGCAGCCTAGCGAACGGGTCTGAATCAGGCCCACAGTGCGGAACATTATTTAGTAAGCAGCACTGCTGCAAGCACCATAAATCCTACACACTAGGTATGAGACCACTGATCAGTATTTTGCTATAAGCTTTTCCCAATGTTTTTTTTTTTAGTGGGGTTTTTGCAATGACATATTGTGTGTGTCAGTGTTTTCCTCCTCTGGATATTGCTTTCAATTTATTGTGAACTGAAAAATGTTCTGCAGGCCTCTAGTGAGGTGCAGCTTATGGAGGTCTCTCCGTGCCTTCGGGCAATCACTTTGTGAACAAACACAGCTGGGCACCAGACAAAATGTCACATTTTCTAAGTGATCTTAAACTTTCTGACAGCAGTGTATAAAAAGCCGGATCTATGTCTGCACACATCCCGGCTTGTGATGTAACTCACAGCAATGTGCATGGGAAGGACAAGTACACTCAATGGCAAGTTTATTATGCCAGCTTTAAAGACTCTGGTGTTAAGCCAAGGGCAGTGTTATGTAGATGGTAGCATTTGACGGAATGTATAAGGTTCCTCGGTGCAGAGAAAATACCTGGAGGTAAGCGAGAGTGGCATTATAGAGGGGGAGGTGTAAAGAAGGAAGTGCTGTACAGATGGGCCCAGCTAGTTTGTTGCTCATAGCGCAACAATCGGGCTTTTGAGTCGCGCCATGGAACGTTACATGAGACTGTACTGTGGTGCACCGTGGCGTTCTATAACGAAATAGAATCCACGGCATGTAATACCCTGCTTAACAACTGGGTGGCGAGTGCACCACTGATGAAATTTGTACTACTCAAAACCATACTATAGAAGTTCATGGATATCCCTGGCAACTGGGCAAATCACGTTCACGCAGTGTATTTGCATGTTGCATGTTCGCACAACCAATATTTTTAATAATATCGCAGAAGCTCTTTGAACGGGATGCTTTGGCTGGTGTGTTTGTGGGTTAGAGGTTTGGGTGAGCGCCTTGCAGAGTGGTTGTCCCGGGTTCAAGACCTGGAAAAGAACAATTAAAAAAAAAAAATTAATGTTCACTACAGGATTAAAAAGAAATCACTTGGTGGTGTGTGAGGTCTGTCATTTATACAGGTATCTGTGTTGACTAAAAAGATGCACTCCCAGCATTGCATAAAGACTGAGCAATTGAAGTCCAGTATTTTTATCCAAGCCTACTAAACTCAATACATTGTCCACAACTTCCCACCACCTGGCATTTCAATGCTACTTTATGCCACTGTACTGTATGCTCAAGAAAGTGGTGTGCAGCGCTCCATACAGTACACCATGTAGCACCCTGCTAGTCACACTATGCTATGGCGCATGGAGTCTCATAGTACTGCGCATGCCCAGTGGAGCCAGTCGGGAGTGACACACAGTGCATCAACACTAGGCTGATGCACTGTATGCTATACACAGCAGGTGTGGCTTTCAATGCATGGCTAGTGTGTATGGGCTAGAGGTTTGGGTGAGCGCCCTGTGGAGTCATCGTCTTGGGTTCAATACCTGGATAAGAACAATTTTTTTTTTAATGTTCACTACAGGATTAAAAAGAAATCACTTGGTGGTGTGTGTTCTGTTATTTATACAGGTGTCTGTGTTGACCAAAAAGATGCACTCCCAGCATTGCATAAAAAACGAGCTATTGAAGTTCAGTATTTTTATCCAAACCTACTAAACTCAATACATTATCCACAACTTCCCACCACCTGGCATTTCTATGCTACTTTATGCCACTGTACTGTATGCTCAAGAAATTGGTGTGCAGCGCTCCATACAGTACACCATGTAGCACCCTGCTAGTCACACTATGCTATGGCGCATGGAGTCTCATAGTAAGTACTGTAACCCTCCCCCTGACTCCCTCAACCCTCCCCCGGTGGTGCCTAACTATAAACTCCCCCCCAGGTGGTGCCTGGGAGTAGACTGAAAGATCTACAGTACAGTAAAAAGGTAGACAATGTGTCTAACCCAAATCTTCACCCTAATCCTCCCCTTGGTGTCTAAACCTAAACCTCCCTCCTGTTACCTGACCCTAACCATCCCTTCTAGTGCCTAACTACTGGGGGGGGGCATACTACTGGGGGGTCATACTACTGGGGGCCTGCTTATGGGGGCATACTACTGGGGGCATACTATTGGGGGCCAGCTAATGGGGGCATACTACTGGGGGCATACTACTGGGGGCCTGCTTATGGGGGCATACTACTGGGGGCATACTACTGGGGGCCACCTAATGGGGGCATACTACTGGGGGGCATACTACTGGGGGGGCATACTATTGGGGGCCTGCTTATGGGGGCATACTACTGGGGGGCATACTACTAGGGGCCAGCTAATGGGGGGCATATTACTGGGGGGCATACTACTGGATGCCTGCTTATGAGGGCATACTTCTGGGGTCCTGCTAATGGGGGCATACTACTGGGGGGGCATACTACTGGGGGCCTGCTAATGGGGGGCATACTACTGGGGACCTGCTAATGGGGGGCATACTACTGGGGGGGCATACTACTGGGGGCATGCTAATGGGGGGCAGACTACTGGGGGCACTGCATAGGGGGCCCTACTACTAAGGGGACTGCATAGGGGGCACCACTACTGGGGGCATTGTGTAAGGAACACCACTGCTGGGGACATTGTGTAAGGGACACCACTGCTGGGGGTATTGTGTAAGGGGCACTACTACTGTGGGCATTGTATAAGGGGCATTACTACTGTGGGCTTTGTGTATAAGGGTCACTACTGTGGGCATTGTGTAAAAGGGTCACTACTGTGAGCATTGTGTAAAAGGGGCACTACTGTGGGCATTGTGTAAAAGGGGCACTACTATGTGTCGTAGCATAAATAAGAGACACTACTTTATGGTGTAATGTGAATCAGGGGCACTATGGGCCTGATTCAGAGCCGGACGCTATTTGCGGACGGTCGTTCCTAAAAAGGGGCCGGCTATTTAAATTGAGCGCTCGCTCATTGCGGTTTGTTGACGCCTCTATGTCTGAGTGAGCGAACAAAAAATGTGCTCGCTATTTTGTAAAGACGCCCCTTTGCAGTTCGCATCACACGTCATCTCCGGTATTTATTTGATTAATTGGGTACATCGAAAGGCATTTGAACTGCTCGCAGTGCTTGTGGTAGGTTTATCCTACCACAATCACTGCGAGCAGTTCAGGCTAAAAGACAACCAAGTGACGTGGTCGATGACGCTCCATTACTAATTATGCACTCACATTAAACGCCCTTTTTACCGTTAGGCACGCCTGCATTCGGATCTCCACTCCCCCATTTTCAAGCACCTTCCCCTGTTACCACCCACAAACGGTACATTCTGTCAATCAAATTAGCAGCCCCTCGCTGTTTTGCGAGCGCTCGATTTCTGACCGCAATGACTGGTTGGCGCATGCACTTTACGACCCATACGCATGCGCAGTTTTTGAACATCGCTCAGAGCGAATGAGCGGCCGCTTACGAGCGGCTCTGAATCAGGCCCTGTGACTCCTAGGGCCGTAGCCCACTTTGTAAACAAGTACTGTGATTCTGCTGGCGGTACCCCACTGGGTGGGTGCACTACTTTTAATTTCTGCCACTGCTGTGTGGCAATGTGTCATAGATGTGCTTTAAATTGTGGTGTCTGTGCCGCTGCGCCGCTGCTTTGTCACTTGGTAACCACTCAGCTCACTGCAACCTTTGGCCAATAATGTTGAAAACAATACTATAAGCTGTGATATGGTCTAAATTGACTGGAAATTAATGTTATTGAGGTTAATGATACTCTAGGAAGAAAAAAAAGACCAATTTATGTGATTTTAGCTTTTTTTGTAAATTTTTGTAAAAAAATCCAAATCCAAATCCAAAGCCAGTCACCGCAGTTTGCCAAATCCAAATCCAAATCCAAAGCCAGTCACCGCAGTTTGGCAAATCCAAATCCAAAGCCAGTCACCCCAGTTTGGCAAATCCAAATCCAAATCCAAAGCCAGCCACCGCAGTTTGGCAAATCCAAATCCAAATCCAAAGACAGCCACCGCAGTTTGGCAAATCCAAATCCAAATCCAAAGACAGCCACCGCAGTTTGGCAAATCCAAATCCAAAGCCAGTCACCGCAGTTTGGCAAATCCAAATCCAAAGCCAGTCACCCCAGTTTGGCAAATCCAAATCCAAAGCCAGACGACGAATTAGAACCAAATCCAAATCCGCCAAAAATGTTCCGGCACACATCCCTAATCGTAACGTATTGTACTTGTAACACATAGTTTTTTCATTTTTTTCCCACCATGCACTGAACTTTGGAACACCCATACAGAGTGCTGAAGTGGACAGTTTGTTGGGCTGGAAAAGGAAGAGGAATTGTTGGCAGTTATCCAGTAGCTGCACTGAAGAATGTAAGTTTGTGATACAGTACTGTTTGGCACTCTATATCAACACTGTGTAGGTGGTTCTATTGTAACTACTGTATACTCTAAATATTAATTATTTATAGCTTCAATGCATGCTAATGTTATAGTGTAATACAGTAGTTGAGTAAAGACTTACTGAAAAAAACTGCAGTAATGTATGTACTGTAGTAGATTCATACTATACTGTAAAATAATAATAGTGAATGTCTTTAATTTACTGTACACTACTGTATGTTTGACCTACTTACAATAATCATTTTTGTTTTTTTTCTAACCGGCATCTTGCAGTGACCATTGGCAAATCCTGTATCCTGATCTGCATACAGTACAGTATGGCACTCTGGACCAAAGAGCTTCTCACCAAAAAGAGTGCACATTTGTAAACCTTCAGCTTTGTTGTACAGTAGCTATTGCTAATGTCTCCATTTTTTTCACTTTGTAAAAAACAGTTTACTGTACAATAATGTTTTTGTGCTACTGTATTTGCAGAAGGCCACCTTTGTTGGATGGCCCTAGGCCTAGAAAGCAATAAGGCCTTTCCCTTTAAATGTAGGCCAGTGTGTTTCTGGTGCTGCAGCCATTTTGTTTTCATATCGAAAAGCATTTATTAAAAAGGTGGGATTAACTGCATACAGTATATTATGTTGTACCTTATTAAGTAAAAGTAGTGTCATTAATTTTTAAAATTTGTGTTTGTGTGTAATTATTTCAGTCTTTAAGTGCGTCTGAGAACCACCACATGCATCTGTCATTGCAAGGTACAGTACTGTACAGTAAAGGTTGTTGTGAATAATGTAGTGAGTTCGACACAGTAACCCAACAGTAGTGAACAGGAATTCATCTTACTGTACTGTATGTCAGTACGTGACATACAGTACAGTAAGATCAATCATGCATGATCTAACGATTTTCATATTATTAGATCATGCACAATAGCAGAAGATGCTTGCAGCACGGATCAGGGAGATCCACGCTCCAAGAATCGGTGAAAAAAACAAATCACAGATGCATGCACGGATCAGTGCGTTCCGTGTTGCAAGCAGCTACAGTATGGTAACAAAAAGTCAATAAGACACACATGCATAGACGGATCAGCGAGATCTGTCCATGCATCTGTGATAAAAAATGTATAGTATACAAGTGTAAGTATAAAAAAAATATGCATGCCAGCCCTTTACCCCCCCCCCCCCCTTCCTTAAAGCACAACCAGCCCCAGGCTTTTCAGAGCCGGTCTTGGTTTTGGATATACAGGGGACAAAAAGTGTAGGGGTCACCCTGTATTATCCATAAACAGCACCAAGCTCATTCTAGCGGGGGAGTAATGCCACAACCAGGGAAACCCTTAAGCTGGGCCACTGGCCAAAGCATTTTTAAGCTACTGTACAGTTTAGTACAGTACAGTACAGTATGTACAGTAGTGCCCTCAACACTGTATACTGTAGTATATATATACATAGATACCTGTAAGTATTTCTATAAATTACAGAACTCAAGTGATTTCTTTGTAGTGAAGATTTAAAAAAAAAATAATTTCCCTTACCAGGTCTCAAACCTGGGATGCCCACTCAGCAAGGCGCTCACCCAAACCTCTAACCCACCCACGCCAGCCATGTTGACAGCCGCTCCTGTCATGTACAGCACACAGTGAATCAGCCTAGTGCTGGTGCCCTGTGTGTCATTCCCGGCCAGCTCCACTGGGCATGCGCAGTACTATGAGACTACATACGCTACAGCATAGCGAGACTAGCAGCATGCTACGTTGAATACTGTATGAAGCGCTGCACACCACTTTCTTGAGCACACAGTGCATCAGCAGTACAGTGGCATAAAGTAGCATAGAAATGTCAGGTGGTATGAAGTTGTGGAGTTCAGTAGGCTTGGATAAGAATACTGAACTTCAATTGCTTGGTCTTTATGGAATGCTGGGAGTGCTACATGGCGTACAGAGCAACAAACTAGGTGGGCCCATTTGTATTTCCTAAACTGTGACAAGATCACAAGTGGGCTTTCTCTACAAAGGAAACCTGGAAAGCAAACTACACTGGCCCACATTCATGTATGCACCCATAACCAAGTAATATTTTTCCTCCAATACAAATTTCTCTATCATTCCTTAAGGCAGAGGTTCCCAAACTCGGGACCTGATTCAGACTCGCTCAATAGGATGCATTCGCTCATAGCTGGCCGATTTTCACAATCTGCACATGCATATGCATCGCAGTGCGCAACCCAGTGCGAGAGATCGGGAAGCGTTCACTCACTGCGCATAGACAGCCCAGCAGAGTGAGTGACAGGAGAAGCTGTTTGTGGGTGGTGACTGGGGCTGGCCATTAACAACGGGGGAGTGGAGGTGCGAACGCAGGCATGCCTGAGCATCATAAAGCCTATTCAGAGCCATGCATAATTAACAGGCAGCGTCACTGTACACGTCACCTGGTTGTATTTCACACTGAAGTGATCGCAGTGCTTGCAGCAGGGTATAGTCAACCTCAAACGTTGTGATCATCCTCGATGTACCGATGGTTTCATACACTTCCTGGAGATGACGTGCGCAAGTGTCTTATGAAAGGCTGGTGGGCATCTGCATACTCAAAGTGATCACATGCTAAGACATAGTGGGCGTGCTTATGCCTTGCCGTGCGATCGCTTGCCTTGTTGGGTGTGTGCCGGATTTGCATACACTGGGTGCGAAAGAACGCATCTAGCGAGCGGGTCTGAATGAGCTCCTCGGTCCTCAAGGCACTCTAACAGTCCAGTTTAATAACGATATCCATGCTTGACCGCAGGTGAGTTAATTAGTGCCTCAGTCAATTTGATTTAACCACCTGTGCTCAACCATGGATATCTCTAAAACCTGAACTGTTGGGAAGCCTTGAGGACTGCATTTGGGAACCTTTGCCTTAATGGTTTGGAGATGTGTCGACATACTGTATTGGCGTGTAAACAAACCTCCAACAAACAGCAGTAGTGGCGGCTCAAGCAGGCCCGCTGAGAGCTGCGGCGGGCCCGGGTAATAGGGGGCATGGACTAATTGCGGGAGGCGTGGCCATGCCCCCTTCCCGGAAAAAAAAAAGATATGCAGCGCCGCGAAGCACGCTGGGGAGAGGGGGTGCTCTGAGCCCCCTCAGCCCGGCGCAAAGCCAGGGGGGGCGCAATCAGTGTGATCGCTCCCCCCACAGGCTTAGGAGACTGCTGTGGCTGCTGCTCAGCAGCCACGAGCAGTCTCCACTGCAGGTCAGCACACGCTGTGTGCTGGGCTGCTGTGAGGGAGGGGGAGCGGCGCCGGACCCGGGCCCCCGCCGGGCCCCTCAGGAAGCCCGGGTAATCTGTACCCGCTCCCCCCCCTCTCGGCACCCCTGGGCTCAAGCATAGAGCGTGCAGCACCAGTAGTCTGACACTATGGGGTTAATGTATCAAGCAGTGAAAAGAGTGGTGAATTGTGCCAGAGAAGTTGCCCATAACAACCAATCAGCTTTGAGGTAACATTTATCAAGTACATTCTATAGAATGATAAGTAGAAGCTGATTGGTTTCTATGAGAAACATTTCCTCCAATCCACTACTCCACTTGTTTCACTGATATAGTAGATGTGAGGGTAATCCGGAAAATAAAGACTGTTTTATTGTAAAATATACAGAAAAGTACCTTTGTCTATTACTCCACATAATCACCTCCTTTATTTAAGCATATATTATATATGTCCACGAGCTTTAGATTCCCCTGGTGGTACTCGGCTGCCTCCAGTCCATGGAACCAGTTGGTGACTGCAATCTGCAACTCATTATCACTTCCAAAATGTATTCCGTCCAGGAACTCTTTGAGCTTGGTGAAAAGGTGAAAATAGCTAGGAGCAAAGGGCCTGATTCGTTAAGGATCGCTATTGCGATTGCAGCTGCGATTACGCACGCAGGTCCACTGCGAAAATATGCTAATGACTGCAATCGCAAAGCTATTATAGAGAAGCCCAATGCCAGCATAGAGGCACCCACTACCGTTTTCGCACATCTGTAATACTTAGCAATCCTGCGTATACATCTGGAACTTCGAGTAACATCGGCCCCTCATGCACAAATACAACAGGTCTGACCTTACTCATAAATTGCTAACTTCGCTACACGTCTGCGTTGCACCGACAACCCACTCCTGTCACCACCCCCAGACGCTCACTCCCTATCAATCACTCTGTTCTGGGTCTGCACAGTCTTTTCGACCGCAGTACAATCGCAGTGAAGCCTTTGCGCGTGCACATTGTGATGCATACAAATGTGCAGTACAGAGCCGTAACTAGACTTTTTGGTGCCCTGTGCCAGAGAGGACAATGGCATCCCCCCAACCAATTTTTAAATAGGGACATAAGATAGTGCACCTGAAAAGGGCCATGGGGAAGGGCCAGGGAAGAGATAGGGGAGGCCAGGAGATACTGGGGATAAAAGAAGAGGAAGCTACAAGCAGTGGCATATCTATAATGGGTGCAGTGTGTGCAGCGCACACAGGCCCCGGGTCCAGGGGGCCCCGCACCGCACACCCTGCACCCATATTATTTTAAACTTACCTGTCCGTGGTCCCGCGGCGGGTGTCAGCGCTGCTCAGGACACCGGAAAATGGCCACTGCGGCCATTTTTCCGGTGTTCTGCGCATGTGCTGTAGACTCCGGGCACACTCTAGTGCCCACAGTTTACTGTACATACACAGAACGCCAGAAAATGTCCACCACGGTGGCTGGCCAGCCGCATCAGTCTGCTGCCGGCCACCGGGGAGAGAGGAGGGGGAGTGCACACAGGCCCCCTCCTCTCTTAAGACACCCCTGGCTACAAGTGAGAATGATAATAAACAGGAAATTGAGAGGCTCAAACAGTGGGCCTGATTCAGAGCCGGACCCTCTGAACGAGCGCCCGCTCTGAATCAGGGCGTTTTTTTTTTTGATGCGTCCTCCTGGACGCTCGCATAGCTGTGGGTCACCACCCACAGCTTCTGCAAGCATCCATGATGATGATCGCGATGGTCAAGACCATCGCGACCATCGGGCTTGCGACGAGACCCTGCGGTAGGGTCTCGGTGACCGCAAGCCCTGGAGTGATTTTGGCTCTATCAGAGTCAAAAGCACTCCCACTGACATCACTAGTGATGTCAGTGGGGCCGGACCCAGACGGTAGGCGTTCCCATGGGAACGCCTCTGTCTGGCAGCCACGCCCCCGGCTTACCGACCAAAGGGGGCGTGCTGTCACTCACCATCGACAGCACGCCCCCTTTGGTGTCGCTATGCGGGTCTCGCGCATGCGCACGACGGAGCTCCCTCCGTCGTGCGCATGCGCACTAGGGCACCATCGAATCAGGCCCAGTGCCCCCTACCCTGAGGTGCCCTGTGCCATGACACAGGTCGCAGCACCCTAGTTACGGCCCTGACGCAGTACGCAACAATCGGCCGTCTGCATGGGTAATCGCAATAGCGATCCGTAATGAATCAGGCCCAAAGTCCATACTATGTGGTTGATGATCGAAAAACTCCCACCCAAAACTGTGACAGGTATTGGGTGTCTCGGATGATTTTCGTTATGCACATTTGTCCACTATCGAACATTTAACACCACTTTCTCACATCGCCATACACCTGCTTTGATTAATACATTTCATCAGGTCTCACTTTCTGTGCACTCCAGAATCGAATAACAATCCATACTCCACAGTCAGAGGGGATTTGTATTGTACGGTTCATTTTAACATTACACAACATCGCCAAAAACCAGCCATTATAGCCCGCCGCTCACAGAGCACTTAGAAAACAGGTTAGAGGAGACCACCTGACCATGAATTGGTGAGGCCGGAAGGCACAAACGGTCTCTACTTTCTCGATTATCCTAGTACATCAACCCCTATGTAAGACAAGGGAAATGAGCGGGTCTTCTATATAATAAAGTACCCTGGACCATTTTACTTCTACTGTTCAGTTTCATCATCCACGGACAAATCCGCCCTCTTTGTGTTATACCAGAGTCTATTCCCCACAACATTACATTGTCACTCACCTACTCAAGCCCCAATTGAAGCATCTTTCCAAATACCGCATGAAGAGAGGAACTATTCTGTCCAAACTGCATCCCCAATGGATCATCGATTGAGTTACAATTTTGAGAAATGAACACTTCCGCCATCGCACTCTGCTCCAATTGCACATTACTGTTTATATTAGTTTATTAATAATTCATTAATTGTATATTATACACATTTAGCAAAGTCTGAATTGGGAATTAGTAATTTTTAATTTGGTTTATTTTATGCAAATGGGATGCAACAGGACTCTTGAGCACCAGCGATAAGGGTTGTTATGTCATTGGGGGAGGGGGGGTTAAAATTTGGGCGTACACCTGCACAGATCCCTCCACCAGCCATTGTTCTTTAAGCATTTCTATAATAATGGCGATGATGATGACAAGGAGACAGAACTGGTCCGTTGGGATTTTGGGATCTAATACATCCTGTGATTGTAAAGCATTTGTTTCTACAAGAACTGCTAACTAATTAAAATGTAAATCATGAACAGAGAAGCCGTATTTAACGTGAGCAATGTTTAATGAATAATCAGCAGCCAGATGTCCCAGAATGCAGCGGGAGCCAGATCCCACGAGGTTTGACAGGGCTGTCTGCCATCTTCTCTATTTATAGGTGAGCTGATCCGTGTTCTCTGGCCCACAGACTGCTCTCAGCCACACTGATCTGCTGGATGCGTGGGGAGCCTGGGTATTACCAGGTGCCGCTGATTTTGATGGAGTTTTATACTGTGATATAAATTGCGGTGACAGGTGTTATAACCTCAGAACCCAGGCATTTATGACCCATGTATATTTCAGTATTTTCCACCATAGACAGCAATTGTCAGCACATCTGAGTGAGACTTGGGAGCAGAGCCTGGTGCTTTTATGTCTCCGCAGCCTCTCCTGCTCTTAAATATCACCGATAAATCAGCACAGAGCAGCATCATGCATAAATTCTCTTATTTTAACCTGTTTTCTCTGCTTTTTCCCAGTTCTCTTCTCGGAGATACAGACTTAGGAGTGTAATAACTGTCAGGTGTAATCAGGCACAATGAGGACATGACGGGTACAACTGAGGTATTCCTGGGCTCCAAACACAGCAAATGAGAGCCTTTTCTGTAACTGCTCCCTTTGCCTATCTATCTATCTATCTATCTATCTATCTATCTATCTATCTATCTTTATTCTATCTATCTATCTACTATCTATGTATCTATCTATCTATCTATCTATCTATCTATCTATCTATCTATCTATCTATCTATCTATCTATCTATCTATCTTTATTCTATCTATCTATCTATCTATCTATCTACTATCTATGTATGTATCTATCTATCTATCTATCTATCTATCTATCTATCTATCTATCTATCTATCTATCTATCTATCTATAAGAAATACGAGAGAAATAAGCGCACAGGTATTAAAAGCAATAATTTATGATAATTAAGTGACACTCCTTATTTCTATTTCTTGGTTTTGGATCCGGATTCATCTTCATATTTTGGTTTTGGATCTGTATTTTTTTAAAACACAATAAAAAAAATACAGCTAAAATGACGTCATTTCGTACTGTTAGCATGCAATCCAAAATCCGAGTTCGGCTTTTAAATCCAAGTTCCGAACCGCAGGAAGATCCAGACCCGGACTCGGTACCCCAAAATGATTCAGAACTTGGACTTGGTTCAACTCGGAACTAGAGATGACCGAATCCGGTTCTCCGAGAACTGGACCCACCCGAACATTGCAATTCCGAGTTGGATCCGAGTCCGGCTCGGGTTTTCCCGCCTGACTCGGAATCCTATACGCGGCAAAACATCATCATCCCACTGTCAGATTCTTGTGGGTTTTGGATTCTATAAAGGTCCCGATGTTCGGCGCCATTTTCACTCTGGTTGTGGATAGTGTACAGAGAACAGACATGCTCTGTCTTTTCAAGGGTACAGTGTTGTCGTCCTGGGGCTGCAGTACATAAAGGTGGGTGCTGCTGTGTCACTGTTGTCCTGTCAATCAAGGGTGGCTGCAGTAAATAAGGGGCTGCTGCTGTGTTGTCCATAAAGGGGCCGGGGCTGCAGTACATAAAGTGTGTGTGTGTGTGGGGTGGGTGCTGCTATGTCACTGTCGTCCTGTCAATCAAGGGGCTGCAGTACATAAAGGGCTGCTGCTGTGTTGTCCATAAAGAGCCTGGGGCTGCAGTACATAAAGGGGGCTGCAGTACATAAAGGGGTGCTGCTGTGCTGTCCTGTCCATCAAGGGGCTGGGGCTGCAGTACATAAAGGGGTGCTGTGTCGTCCAGGGGTGCTCTGTCAATCCAGGGGTGCTCTTCCCCAGTATAAAAAAAGATAAAAAGTCAATAAAGGGGTGCTGTCTGTGTTGTTCATCAAGGGGCTGCTGCCTCGTCCAGGGGTGCTCATCCCCAGTGTAAAAAAAAATATTGTTCGGTGACACTGCCGGCCAGACCGCAGTTTGTCATCCATGTATTTTGACACTATAAGTCGTAGCGCAGTGTGTTAGTCTTATTCATTAGAAATCTTGTGACACTGTAAGTGGTAGCGCAGTGTTTTACTCATAAAAAAATCTTGTGACTCTGTAAGTGGTAGCACAGTGTGTTATTCTTTTCTTATTCATAAAAAAATTATTGTGACACTAAGTGGTAGCCAAGTGTGTTATTCATTTCTTATTCATTAAAAATCATGTGACACTGTAAGTGGTAGCGCAGTGTTTTGCTCACAAATAATCTTGTGACACTGTAAGTGGTAGCACAGTGTGTTATTCTTTTCTTATTCATAAAAAATATTGTGACACTGTAAGTGGTAGCAAAGTGTGTTATTTTCTTATTCATAAAAAATATTGTGACACTGTAAGTGGTAGCGAAGTGTGTTATTCTTTTCTTATTCATGTTTTACTCATGAAAAATCTTGTGCCACTGTAAGTGTTAGCACAGTGTTTTACTCAGAAAAATCTTGTGACACTGTAAGTGGTAACGAAGTGTGTTATTCTTTTCTTATTCATAAAAAATCTTGTGACACTGTAAGTGTTAGCACAGTGTCTTATTCTTATTACTAAAAAATATTGTGACACTGGAAATGGTAGTGTAGCGTGTTATTCTTTTCTTATTCATAAAAAATATTGTGACACTGTAGGTCATTGATACCGCAGTGTATTATTTAAAATTGGTACAAATTGACGTGTGTGCTGTAACCCACTTCATTCGTGTTTGTTGATATGGAGAACGATCAGTTGAGAGGAGAGCAGGAAAATGTTAAGGAAATACCCACTGGGCATAAAACAAAAAAATCCACTTCTGTGTGGAATCATTTCTAATCCAGACAACAATTGTCAAGCCATCTGTACCTGTTGTCATGCCAGATTAAGTAGAAGTAGGGATCTTAACCATCTAGGAACCTCCTCCCTGTTACATCATCTACAGCTCATCCATCAAAAGTGTTTGCAAAATTCATAAACTTTGGCTAAAAAAGTAACAACAAGCAGTCCAGCATCAGCTAGCTCCCTTCTCTCTGCTAGATCCAAGCACCTGGCGTCTTCACCACCAACACCTTCATCAACAATATCGTCAATCATGATTGTAACTAGTCCTACATCCAATTTGATAAGGCTAACTCAGTCCTCCCCTATCCTGGATACCTCAGAAGAATCCTTGAGTGCTATGCCTGCTGCTCTTGCTGGGAGTGGATCTTCATCCCAGAAGGTAACCAGGAAGACTACTAGTAGTAGTTCTAAAAAACAATTGACTGTAAAAAATCCTTTGCAATGGGGAGACAGGAGTCACCCAGTTGCACAGCAGGTCAATGATGCCATAACATCTAAGCTGGTATTAGATGTGTGTCCGATATGTCGAAGCTGGGAAATTTGCTGAGACAATATCAGTTTAAAATTGAATCGCGGCGACGCCATCTTGCGACTGGCCGCAAGACGCCGTCTTGGAAATGAAAACGCAAGACGCCATTTTGCGAATGGCCGCCCAGGCGCCATTTTAGATAAACTCACATTTAAGCACCAAGTTAACTAGCATCTTTATATCAAACCCCGCATACTCACACATTACATATTCACATACAAGGTTTCATAAGCTTTAAGATATAAGATTTAAGTTTGTTCATTTAGTATAAATGCTATGAAATAAAGATTGTTTGGTAACTAAGGTTTTATACATGCTAATTAAGCCGTGTTTGGTTTTGTACTGATGCGTACTCTTTCCACAGTATTCCGGTGTTATTGGTGGGGAGATCGCACCATGCATTCTCAACTTATGGACCGCAGAGACTTCAAGCAACAAAATGTATATGATATGAATAACTGTTAGGATGTTGCATGTGGCGGGAATCTAGGGACCCACAGTTGTCGGAGGCTGGGTTGTGTCTATTTGAATCAGCCTGTTAAATGCTCTGTAACAGATGGATCCCCCTTGGGAACCAATAGCATCAGCAACAAACTTCTCTATTGTGTTGTCTATTCCTGGGGGGGTATAAATATGTGTGCTCCAATACTGGGTCTTTAGTCTTCATGCTGAATGCTGATAGACGAGGGGTTTCTTGCTGATGCCTAACATCTGGTCCGGAAGCGCTGCGTATGTATACTGTACTTGGGTCTGTATAATTCCTTTGCGCCGAATTGTGTCTGGATCAATAGCGTGTAACTGACTGTACTTTTACTTGAATAATACTTGTGCTTTGGAACCACAGATTAAGTCTTTATTTACTATATGACTGCGTACGCAAATTAGTGTCATCCTTAGAAGGTATAGGTAGGATAATAGAAGGTATAGGCAGGATATTAGAAGGTATAGGAAGGAGTGTATAGAGGTTCTGATCCAGTATCATTAGATATCCGCC
The DNA here is from genome assembly GCA_031769625.1 of Taudactylus pleione. NCBI lineage: Eukaryota > Metazoa > Chordata > Amphibia > Anura > Myobatrachidae > Taudactylus > Taudactylus pleione. Next base: position 1,016,133 of record JAUIMM010000198.1, read on the forward strand.
ATTAGTGCAGTGGGTTTTAGACAGTTAATTGAGGTCCTGTGTCCCCACTACCAAATACTATCTAGGTTCCACTTCACTAGAAAAGCAATTCCCAGCCTGTACAGGGACGTTGAAAACAACTTAATTAGTGTCCTCCAAAATGCCGTTGTACACACTGTCCACTTAACCACAGATATGTGGACAAGTGGAACAGGACAAACGCAAGATTACATGACTGTAACAGCCCTCTGGGTGGGTGTATTGTCTTCAGCGCCACCGACACAAGCAGCAGCAGCATATAAGAAACAACAGGTCATTCAAAGACAGGCTACTCTATGTATCACCGGTTTCACTAAGAGGCATACCACTGACAACCTCTTGGAAAAACTCAGGGAAGTCATTGCAAAATGGCTTACCCCGCTTGGACTCTCCTCGGGATTTGTGATTTCTGACAACTCCACCAATATTGTGAGAACATTACAGCAGGGGGAATTCCAACACCTCATGTTTTGCTCAATCAACTTGGTGGTGCAAATTTTTTTTTAAAATGACAGGGCCGTGCAACAGATGCTTTCTGTGGCCCGCAAAATTTCTGAACATTTTTGCCATTCAGCAGGTGCATGTAGAAGATTGCTTGCAAGAAATGTTGAATTTGCCCTGTCACCAGCTGAAGCAACAGGTAGTTACAAGGTGGAACTCCACCCTTTATATGCTTCAGCGGATGGAGGAACAGCAAAAAGCCATCTAAAGCTACACAACGAAGTATGACATAGAAAGAGGAGGGGTACCTTACTCGAGAGACTGCACCTTACTCAAGCTCAGTGGAAAATACTTTCCGTGTTGTGCAGTGTGCTGAAACCCTTCAAAGTAGTCACCTGTCAAGTGATTTCAGACAATGCCAGCTTAAGTCAGGTAATTCCCCTAATTAGACTGTTGGAAAAACAGCTTGAGAAACTGAGCTGAAACAAAGCGATTCCGCTAAGCACGACAGACTTGTAGATCAAGACCTTAATTCACTTTGCCAGGATCCAAGGGTTGTCAGGATCTTACAATCGGATCAATACATTTTGGCGACCATGCTGGAACCCAGGTTTAAGTCATACGTCATGTCTTTCTTCCCAGGGGACACAGATCCGAAGAGATGCAAAGAGCAGTTGGTACGGAAATTGTAAGCTCAAGCGGCACATGATGTAGTGATGGCTCTTCCTTCAGTTTCTCCAGCAAGTGTGGCTGCCAGGAAAAAACTAAACTTTCCCCAAAAAAAGACCCACTGGTGGTGCAGATGAGTCAACACAACCAAGTTTTGACATCTGGTCGGGTCTAAAAGAATTGGCTACAATTAATGAGACCTCTACCGTGACTCCATCTGATATGGTCACCATTCAAAGAATGGTTGAGGACTATTTTAATGATAGCTTCCAAATAGGCAAATCAGACTACTGGCAGGAAAAAAATGCAATTTGGAGGCCCTTGCACAAACTGGCTTTGCTTTATTTGAGCTCCAGTGTGTACAGAGTGAAGATGATGTACACACTGACGAGGCTGAGAAATCAGATGATGATGGCGAAAACATCTTGCCTCTCTAAAGCCAGTTTGTGCATGGAGAGATCATTGCCAGCAATGTCAGCTGCCCGTTGGTAGCTTGTTTTGTGGGGACCCAAACAAACCAATCGCTTCAACCACAATTGGCAGTCCCTGTCGCTGAAGTGATTGGTTTGTTAAACTGCGCATGTCCTGTTTACTATATACAACATAAGGGTGGGTGGAAGGGCCCAAGGACAATTCCATCTTGCACTTTTTTCTTTGCATAATATGCTGTTTGGGGCATTGCTGCCTGACATTTTTAATTTTATAGTTTATTAAACTGCCATCCTGTCTGCCACTGCTGTGTGGCAAATGTTCCATAGATGTCCTATATATTTTTTTTAAACTGCCGTGTTTTTGTGCGGCTGCTCTAATACTTCCTTTTTCTTCCTTTTTTAGTTTCATACTGTATTTATTTCAACTAAAATCACAAAGAGGCATACTTGCAAAATACTGTAATGCCATTTTTCAACCTTGATTTTTAGATACCAACCTGGTGGGCTTGGATTTCCTTGATCATAATAGCCATGTTTGGTCAGATGCAACTCAAACACCAAATGGAGAGGCTATGTTGTGATGGTATCTGGAGATGTTGTCTCTCCTCCCCTCCCAGGCTTACCATACAAAATCCCAGAAGCACAATGATAAGAGATGTTTAGTACCAGACTTTAAAATCCCTCTTCCCTCTTCTTGTTCAGAGCTTCCGTGTTGTGTGCTGCCACAGACATCATCTCCTGCATTCCCCTTTGTTTCTTTTAAAAAAATTCAGAACCACCGAGAAGCTCCACTGGGAAACAACTGATGTGAATCAGTAAAATATTTTTTGTAAATGCCTCCCCTTCTCCCTCATAAATTTGCATCGGAATCAAAAAATATAATTGCATTTACTACTAATCAACCCTTCCTTTCCCTGCCTTCAACTACATACAGTACATACTCCTACCGTCAGGTCTCTTGAATAATAAAAACATTTGTTTCCTGATGTTGGAAGTTGACCTGCCACAACTGCTGCAATCTTTGACATGCGGTTGCTGAATGCCAAAAATGTCCAGAAATGTTTATGGCCACCGTCAGCATCTCCTGCATGCCCCTTTAAGTTTAAAAAATATTCTGAACCATCAAGTTGATTTTGTGGGCAAAACATGGGGCATATTGTTCACACATGCTCTCTCCTCCCTCATAAATTTGCTTTGGAATAAAATAATTAAATTTAATTTACTATCAATCAACCCTTCCTTTCCCTGCATTTAACTACATACATACTCCATCTCCCTCAGGCCTCTTGAATAATGAAAACATATGTTTCCTTATGTGCCATGTTGGAAGTTGGACTGCCACGTGTTTGTGCCACCCACTGCTGCTGCTTAGCTTAGTCAGCCAGCCAGCTTGGGGCAACTTTTGTGCCTAAACTGGATGAAAATAATATTGTGAGCTGTGAGGTGGTCAAAAATGACTGGAAATTAATGGAAATTAATGTTAATAATACTGTATGAACAAAAACAAAGCCCAAATTATGTGATTTTAGCAGTTTTTATCAATTTTTGAAAGAAAATACAGATCCAAAACCAAAACACACAAGGGCAGTTTTGCAAAACCAAATCCAGATCCAAAACATCGAAGGAGATACAGATCCAAAACAAAAACACGGTGGTTTGGCAAACATCCCTACTCGGAACCCCTAAATTTGGTTGTTGTTGGTTCTCTGGGAATAGAACCCGCACATCTATAGTTATTTCATATATGAGTAGCAGCTCTTAACCAGTGGAATGTGTGTTGGTGAACCACACCTGAAAGACAAATGTGAGACAAATTAAGAATTTTAAAAGGGCCTAATAGTGTGTATATTTCTTGTAACACCCAGTGTGCAGTGTACAGAATGATGAGTAAATCCACAACTTATCTTATTCATGTGTCTTCAGTCATATGACCACCATTATGAATCAATCTGATACAGTGAGCATCAATAGAATAGAGGAGGATTATTTTAATGACAATTTACAAATTAGCATGTCACACAGTCCTGTTGAATACTGGGAGGAAAAATGGCAGTTTGGAGCCTCTTGTACTAGCTTTGTTTTACTTAAACTGACCATCCTCTAGTGTGTACTTGGAAAGAATGTTTGGCACAGCAGGGAACCTTGTGAGCAATCGGTGTAGGCGGCTACTTCCACAAAATGTGGAAAAACTGATGTTCATAAAAATGAACTACAAATTATATGGGGAAGACCTTTGCCGGCAATTACAACAAAGTACAGCGACTTCTGTAATGGTGGATTCTAGTGGGGGTGAGCTAATATTGTGTGGTGATGAAGATATTAATACTGATAGAGGTGAGGATGATAATGACATCTTTCAACTGTGACAAAGCTTTACTACACTGTTAGGCTCTTAAGCCCATTGGTAGCTTGGCTTTTGGGGTCCCAAAAAGTCCAAGCAATTCAGCCACAAATGTGGCAATCCCTGTTGCTGAAGTGCTTGGTTTGTTAAACTGTGCATGTCCTTTTTAATATACAACATAAGGGTTTGAGAGCCCATAGACAATTCCATCGTGCAACACTTTTCATTATGGGCTTTGTTAAGATTGTGTGTGTTTGACAGGCAGCATATCTTATTATACTTTACTGGGGTGTTCATGTTGTTTTGTATCTTGCAATGCCATCTTTCACCAGCTTCTAACCCAGGTGTATCATAAAATCATATAATTAATTATTAATTATCGACTAGGCTGTTATTCTGCCTTGAATCCTGGTGAAGCCTGTGATTTGCTCTTTGGATTCAGTTTCCACTATGAAAATCTCATTGGTATTTTGGAAGCTTTTTTTTAATAGTGTTTTCAATGTCTCCAATTTGTTTTGTTTTTAATAGTTATATTAGACTGTAATCAATCAATCAATCAATCAGTCAATCAATCATACATATATCTTTTACCTGGCTTTCACTAAATAATCCACCTCCATTTAAATGTGCTAGCCTTGGGCCTCTGATCTAGTTCTTGATTAATTAAAATATTCTATTGCATTGTATACAGTAGTTTATAATTAACTTCTATCATGTCTACCACTGCAGTGCCACTACATGTTTCAGAGATGCTTTAATCTTTCTAAAACTGTGATGTGTTTGTGCAGCTGCTCTGTCGGTTAGTTTAGCCAGTCAGCTCGCTGCAGCCTTTAACCAATATTGGTGAAAACAATATTGTGAGCTGTGAGGTGGTCAAAATTGACTGATAATTACTTGAATTTAATGCTATTGATGTTAATATAATACTGTATAAACAAAAACAGGCCCAAATGACATGATTTTAGCTGTTTTATTAATATTAAAGCAATCCAAAACTGAAACAGAACCAATACCTTTGAGGATGGTTTTGCCAAAACCAAAAGATGTGGGACCGCATACATCTCTATTAAATATATACCTCTTTGAGTAGGTAGGAAAAGACAAGGTAACTGTCAATGAAATGGGTCTTATCACATTACCCTCCACATCATGGTGTAACTTTTGATGCTGCAACTACACAGTATGGCGCATTTAATAAAACAGGTGCATCATTAGTGCTGAACCTTATCAATCTAATTAGCAATCAGATTTTAGCTTTGATCTGTTTAGTGGAGGTTATACATAGAGAGCAATTGTCTTGTCGGTTGCTATGGTTTATAGCAGGTTTGCATGCAAATATAACATCAGTCCTTGCACAGTTTATCTAAGCTCATTTATAGTCATGTACAGTACAGTACTTTGTCCAATATTGTCATTCCTTCTCAGCATGGATGAGGATTGAAAGATCTACAGTAAAAAGGCAGTCATGTCTAGATAGACACTAAATGTTAGACAGTCAATAGGTCAACAGGAAAAAAAAGGTTGACAGGGACAATATGTCGACACACTAAATGTTGACATGTAAGAAGGTCGACAGGTACAAATGGTCATCAGGGTCAAAATGTTCAACACAAAAATGTTCGACACATGTTTTTTTTTTCTAACCCTAATCTTCACCCTAACCCTCCCCTTGGTGCCTAACCCTAACCCTCCTTCCTGGTGCCTAACCCTAACTGTCGGGAAAGGTGCCTGCCTAACACTAACTCTCCATTAGGTGCCTAACCCTAACCCTCCCTCTTGGTACCTAACCCTAATCATTGGGATAAGTGCCTAACCCTAACACTCTGGTAAGTGTCTAACCCTAACCCTTAAAAAAGAAAAATCATGTGTTGACCATCTTCGTGTCGACCATTTGTCCCTGTTGACCTTTTGTCCCTGTCGACCTATTGCCTGTCTAACTTCTGGTGTCTATCTAGACATTAGGTTTAGGGCTCCTGGGCTGGAATTAGGGTTAGGCACCCCCCAGGGAGGTTAGGGTTAGGCTAGTGGAAGGGGGGGTTAGGGTTAGGCACCCTGGGGGGAAGTTAGGGTTAGACACCCACCCTCAGGAGACTTAAGTTTAGGCGGCGGGGAAGGGAGGGTTAGGTTTAGGCAATTAGAGGGGGTTTAGGGTAAGATACTTGTGGGGGAGGTTAGGGTTAGGCAACCCTAAGGGAGGGTTAGGGTTAGGGGGTAGAATAGGGTTAACAAATACTTACCTTGGACGATCGGGATTTTCACCCGTGCCGGGCAGCTGCTGTCGGGATTTGAACCACCGGCCATACTGATTCCTCAGACTGTCCTTAGAACATCTGTGCTGCCACTCCATCACCCATCCGGGCGCCACAACACCATAGCATTGCTTGGTACTTTTGGCGGGGCTCCCCGGGGACCTTGCTAGCCAGCCCCGCGGAGGACCCCAGACTGCAACTTGGATGCATGGGACAGGTAATGCGGGTTACCACTTGCGGTAGCCCATGGCTGGGCAGTATTACCTCCGGTCTCAGGGGACAGACTGGAGGTGCTGAGAGTGAATGCCGGCCTCGACTGCTTGATCCACTAGACCACCAGGTTACATATGGTGTGGTATTCCAGCATCCCGGTGGTCAAAAATCAGCCAGAGAAGGTCAGCTTTCCCTATAACAGCGGCCCCTCCCCCAACTCAAGGCGCCATTCCACCGCGGTCTATATGCTCTGAGCTGCTCTCCTCCTAGGACCCCACCCCCTCAGAGGTCACCGGTGGCCATTTTCTGCAGGATCAGCCACAGCTCTCTCTGGAAAACATGCCCGGTCCCCCTACATACCTCTCCCAGGCAGGGCTGCCATCAAATAAAAATAGGCATGACCCCCCTGCCCCCCGGGATGGATGGAGCAGAGTTGACGGGGGGGGGGGGGCCGCATTAATTGGTACGTAAACCAGTTCAACAACTGCTGTAAAACTCACACACACATCATATATATATATTATATATATATATATATACATATATATTTATGGAAATCAACATTGATTCTAATATAGTTATGTATATATATATATATATAAATGTATGTGTGTGTGTGTGTATATATATATGTCCCCCCTAGTCCCGCCAGCATTCCATGCCTTGTTCCTCTCCCTTGTCCAGCCAGCCCTTCCCTGCCCTGTGCCGTACACTTCTACACTTACCCTTCCTTCTAGCTTTGTATGTGGATCCGGCCTTTTTAGTGTATTTTTATGTGGGTGTGATATACACACATATATATGTATATATATATATATATATAAATGTATTTATGTGTGTGTGTATATATATATATATATATATATATATATATGTGTGTATATCACACCTACATAAAAATACACTAAAAAGGCCGGATCCACATACAAAGCTAGAAGGAAGGGTAAGTGTAGAAGTGTACGGCACAGGGCAGGGAAGGGCTGGCTGGACAAGGGAGAGGAACAAGGCATGGAATGCTGGCGGGACTAGGGGGGACAAGAAAGGCTGGCTGAACTAGGGGGGAGGCACAGGGTAGAGAAGGCTGACTGGACTGGGGGGGGGGACTGGACAGGGAAGGCTGGCTGTACTGGGGGGGTGGACAGGGAAGGCTGGCTGAACTATGGGGGGAGGTACATGGCAGATAAGGCTGTAACAGGAAAGGGGGCAGTGCAGAGAAGGCAAGGGGGGGGAGGCATAGGGCACAGGAACAGGTGGGTGGACAGGGAAGAGTGGCTGAACTAGGGAGGGTAGCATGTCAAGATCAGGGTGTACCTGCTCAGCGGTGCGTTCAGCTGGCTGCGCTGGTGCAGCCAGCCAGGTAGAATCCGCCCTGCTGCTTAAGTATGGAGAGAGAGGGGGGCGCAGCAGGTGGCATCTGTGCTGCAGCGGCAGCCAGGACTGCAGAGAGAGAATAGGAAGCGGACGTTTGCAGAGCCAATCACAGCTCGCGGACCGGGCAGCCAATCAGGAGCGGCCGCTACGGCCGCTCCTGATTGGCTGCCGTTCCGCGATCTCAGGCTGGCTTGCGGCCATCCTGCTTGTATATTCCTACCTGCTGTCACTTGCTGCTGCTGCAGCGGCGCTGCTACCCGCCGGGCCCCCCTCTCTCTCCCCTTCCTCTGGGCCCGGGACTCGAGGCCTGGCGGTCCCCCCCTGATGGCGGCCCTGCTCCCAGGAATCAGGTTATGTAGCGCTATAGCCTACCAGATATTGCGTCTGAGTAGTTGAATGTAGCGCACTTTTGCAGTTAGTGTTTTTCTGCATAGTATGTTAATCTTGCTAGCGCTGTCTGTCTGTATGATTTTTCTAATCTGTCAGTCTATGCCTTTCCCTTTCTTCTCACTATAACCCTGTCATACCGGTGTATTCAGGGGCTACTATACTTCACTTTTACTTAGAAATGTGAAGGCTGTACCATATTCTGTGCTGTGCTCTCCTGCAGATTATTTAAGCATAGGCAGGATAACTATACTACTTACCCTTTTGTATACACTGTCGCATAATAGCATCTGCATACCCATTTGTATTTGGTGTATTCTGTCGCACAATAGCGTCTGCATACCCATTTGTATTTGGTGTATGCTGTTGCATATTAGTGTATACTCTGTGACTATGTCTAACAAAGGCAAAAGTTGCAAGCAAGCGACTGCACCTACTTGCTGTCATGCAAATCTTGTGCAGCAAGCTTGAATGAGGAGGATGTAGTCCAGGACGGACTATGTACAACGTGTTATACTACACCAGGTACGTCTTCTGCCCTTGCCCAGGAGCCTCCTTGGGCATCCCTGATTCAGGTGCTAGCTACAATTGCGGATCGCTTGACAGTCCCGGCTGTAATTCCACCAATGGGGTTGCCTCAACATGGGTAGATGTCCTCTCTACTTCGGTACAGAGTCTAGCAGCTTCCTCTACAGACTTTTAAAATATGTTGCAAGGTGAGAAGCCCCTACCCAGTAAACCTACCAAGCGTACTGTGTTGTCTTCACAGTCTACGCAACTTTCAGAATCTGGTTTGCAGAAGGGCGGTTTGGGACAGCGGGAGAGTCACCTGTGAGGTGTAGGAGTCCTGGGCCGCTTTGAACTGGCTGGCCGACCGCGGATCTGCCGCTACCATGGTCGGAACTCAGCTGCAATCGGGCAGCGATCATGAATGAGCTTTTCTGCCATCAGCAACTACTGCAAAGCCCTAGACGTCGTCCTTCAGGTCCTTTCATCCCCAAGGCATACTTAAGGGTCAGTCCTTTCCTAGACAATTGGCTTCCACTAGGGCCACAAAGCCTACGACCAAGCAGGCCCGGGCCACCAGATTTCCTACTTCAAAATCTAAGGACATGCCTTCAGCCTGATGGGGCAGGCCTCCTCCTGGGGGACCCCAGAGTAGGAGGCCTACTTCTTCAGTTTGCCTGGGAATGGCGTCAGACCACCACAGATGTTTGGGCAATTGAAGTGCTCTCTCACACGTACGCCTTCTCATTTCTAAGATGGCCACTCCACCAGTATTTCTACACAGGCCCTCCATCAGACCTGAACAAGGCCCTGCTTATCCAGAAAGCCATTTAGTCCTTGCTACAAGCACGGGGTAATAGTTCTAGTCCCACTGACACAGCAAGGGAACAGTTATTATTCTACCCTGTTTCTGGTGCAGAAACCAAATGGTTCTTATCAGCCTATTCTCAACCTCAAATCCCTGAACAAATTCATAAGGGTGCCCAGGTTTTGCATGGAAACCCTGCGCTCTATTGTACTGGCTATGGAGCCTGGGGACTTTATGATATCTCTGGATATTCAGGACGCATACTTACATGTACCTATAGCGCCCACTCATTACGGGTTTGCTGTACTACAGCAATATTTCCAATTTCAAGCCCTGCCCTTTGGACTTTCTACAGCTCCATGGGTCTTTACCAAAATTATGGTGGTCATGGTGGCCTACCTGCATTGTCAGGGAATCAGGCTGTTGCCATACCTAGACGACCTCTTGCTCTTAGCAAGCTCCCCAGAGATTCTTCAACGCCATCTTCAAGTAACCATTGCCTTCCTGCAAAGGCACGGCTGGTTTATCAACTCAAAGAATTCCTCCCTGAACCCTGCACAGAGGATTGTCCATCTAGGAGCTCTTTTAGATTCTCAGGGTCAGAGAATCTTCCTGACAGAAGACAAGATCTCCACACTGCAAATACGTGTGCACAGATGCCTACACAGTCGCCGAGTGTCAGTCCACTCAGCAATGCAAGTTCTAGGATCCATGGTATCCTATCCACCTGGGAGAGGTGGAGTATGCTCAGTTCCACTCCAGGTCCCTGCAACAGCTAATCCTATCCAGGTTGAATGGGTTACCCCATCAGATCAAATCTCAGATGATGGTCCTCTCTCCAGGGGTTTGTCTATCCCTCTCCTGGTGGCTACAGATGTCCCATTTAACCAAAGGTCGCCCCTTTTGGATCCCGGAATAGGTACTCCTTACAATGGACGCCAGTCTCCATGGCTGGAGCACAGTGACCAGTCAACGCTCCTTCGAGGGATGTTGGACATCGGTCGAGTCGACCTTGCCAATCAATGTATTGGAACTCTGAGCCATCTACAGAGCCCTCACTCTGGCTCAGGACATTCTTCAGGACAAGCCTGTACAAGTGCAGTCTGACAACGCCACAGCAGTGGCCTACATCAATCATCAGGGAGGTACTCAAAGTCAGTCAGCAATTGCAGAATTGTCACGCATTCTCACATGGGCCGAAGGTCACCTCCCGCCATCTCCACAGTGTTCATTCTGGGAGTTCTAACCTGGGAAGCAGACTTCCTCAGCCATCACGACGTGCTTGCTGGGGAATGATCTCTCCACCCAGAAGTCTTTTTAATCCTAGTGGACAAGTACTGTAGGGCCTACCAGAGGTGGACCTCATGGCCTCCAGACATAATCACAAACTGCCAAAGTATGGGTCCAGAACAAGGGATGCCAAGGCAGCCTTCATAGATGCCTTATCAGTGAAATGGACCTTCCATCTGGTGTATCTATTTCCACCAGTCTCCCTTCTTCCTCAAGTCCTACAGAAGTTCAAACAAGACGGATGCACTGTCCTGCTGGTGGTACCAGCCTGGCCCAGACAACATTTGTATTCAGATCTATGGAGCCTCTCCATAGACGCCCCGTTCCTGCTACCTCAGTGCCAGACCTGTTGTCTCAGGGCCCCTGTCTTCACCCGGACCTGGGTCGTCTGTCTCTGTCATCTGTCTTTGATGGCATGGCTCTTGAGACATCCCTCCTGAGGTCTAAAGGGTTTTATCGCTCTGTTGTCCAAACTTTGCTCATAGGACCTGATTCAGACCCTCTTGCAAGCGGCCGCTTGCTCGTACGTGGCCGATGTTATGCATTTGTGCATGCGTATGCATTGCAGTGCGCGTGCGCGAACTAGTTCGAGTGATCGGGAAGCACTCGCTCGCCCAGCAAAGACAGCCCAATGGAATGAGTGACAGGAGAGGCCGTTTGTGGGTGATAACAGGGGCAGGGCAGTAGTAGCAGGGGAGTGGAGTTTGGAACGCATGCGTGCCTAAGTGTTTCAACGCCGTTTCAGAGGCATGCATAATTAACAGGCAGCGTCATAGTACACGTCACCTGGCTGGTTTTTACACTGAAATGCTCGCAGTGCTTGCGGTAGGGTAAAGGCAACCGCAAGCACTGCGGTCAGATCCGATGGAACCCGATGTACCGATGGTTATATATGGAGATGACGTGCACTAGCGGGCGGCTAAAGACAGGCTGGTGGGCATATATATACACAAAGTGATTGCTCACCAAGACATAGTGGGCGTGCTTATGCGTTGCCGTGCGATCGCCTGCCTTGACGTCACTTAGCTGAATTTGCATACACTGGGAGCGAGCGGCCGCATCTAGCGAACGGGTCTGAATCAGGTCCATAGCGCGTAAGCAGGCCTCTGCCCAGATTTACCACAGAGTGTGGCATACATACTTCCAATAGTGTGATGCCAGAAACTATAACCCTCATGTGTTTTGGGTTTCTAGAGTCCTGGCCTTCCTCCAAGCTGGATTGGACCTGGACTCTGCCTTACCTCACTGAAGGTACACGTCTTGGCTCTGTCCATTTGGTTCCAGCGTAGAATTATTTCACTGCCGGATGTCCACACCTTCCTTCAAGGTGTCCTCCGCATATAAACTCCCTTTGTCCCCCCTGTGGCTCTGTGGGATTTGTCAGTGGTTCTTCAGGCCCTACAGGGCACTCCATTTCAACCTTTGGAATCTGTGGATCTCAAGTTGCTCACAGCGAAGACTCTTTTTGTTCTGGCTATGGCGTCCGCCTGACGGGTGTCAGATTTAGGGGCATTCTCATGTTGCTCTCCATTTCTAATCAGACATTGGCCAGATGACTATCTCACAGGCCTACACACAGGCAGGCCTTCCTGTACCAGCTACTGTCACTGCTTATTCCACTCGCTCTGTGGGTCCCTCGTGGGCAGCTCCCCGTGGCTTTGTAAGGCGGCCACATGGTCTTCTGTCCACACCTTTCTTAGGTTTTATGCCTTTGATACCTTTGCCTCTCAGGATGCTTCATTTGGATACCGGATTCGTCTCTCAGCTCAGGAGCATACCCACCCTTCAATACTGCTATGGGACATCCCCATGGTATCCCTGTGGATCCCTATGGACCCTGAAGAAGAAAATGAGAGTTATGGTAAAACTTACCTTTGTTAACTCTCTTTCTTTGAAGCCCATAGTGTCCACAGGGCACCCGACCTGACGCCCCTGGCTTCTCTGTGTTGGGTTTTCTGGTCACTGGTTTCCTGTCTCTTTGATGTGAGAGTGTGATTCTTCCTTCTCTCCTCTCCTACTCCTACCTTGGGCTTGTTAACTAACTGATTTTCCTCTGGCTAAGGGGCAGGGTATAAGGGAGAGGGACCATTGCATCCTGGTAGTTAAAAGCTTAATTGTTTGGTGTCCGCTCCTTATCCACCACCTACACCCCATGGTATCCCTGTGGACCCTATGGACTTCAAAGAAAGAGAGTTAACAAAGGTAAGTTTTACCATAACTCTCATTTTTGGGTGGGATGTACTATGCATTGCATTTTGGATGTGATACATCCTGCCCCTTATTGGGTGCATACTAATAACGCTGGTATATACCTAGAAATATGCATAAGACGTCTCTCGCAATAAGAGCTGTCCTTTGCGACAGGTTTATTAGCATACGGTAGTAAATCTTCCACAGCTGCCCGCAGTTACAGCCACTTTGCGCAAAACTCAGAATCAGCCCCATAGGATGTGGCATGGTAATGGGCAGAATGTACACTTCTAGCTAAGGTGGAGATTGAGCTAAAATGTTATTAAGATGAGAGGTATATTGAATATATATTATTGAAACAGTGCAGCTAAAAGGTTGAAATACAAACAGTTCAATTACTGGTTTATTAGATACTAGACCAGCGAAAAGTCTGTTCTTTATATCAGGGTATAATTATCCAATGATTATTGAAGATTATGAGGTTTGCAATTAAAAAAGGTTTTCCAGTAACAATATGACATTATTTGCTGATTCGGTAAGCCATATAATTATTGGTGCACTTTGTTGTCAGTGATATTATGTTACAAATCTGTCAGTATTATTACCGTGTTGTTGTTACATTGCCTCTGAGAATGCTTTACATAATATTTTAAATATTGCACTATAATCATACATGCTACCATTGTTAGCCCATGCTGCCACTATGGCTGCTGACCCTCCCCACCCTGCATGTGCCTGCACATAGTGAGGTGCTCTTAGATGTGGCCTAAGGTATTGAAGCTTGTTGCACTTTATTGCAGTTTTTCACATCTATTAATGAGCCTTTGGTGCAGGGCAAGATCCCATTTGGTGAAAAATTTCCACTACGATATATATAAGCACATTGTCAGTGCATGCAAAGTGCCTAAAATGCAGAAGAACCACAGACTACTTTATGTACACCAGCCCTCTTTTGCATCAGTCACTGCCTGGCTGGACAGAGGAGGGTATTTCGCTGGTGCTACTGCCTCATCCTTGCTGATGCTAGACCAGGCATAGGTAACCCTTGGCACCAGGGGCTGGCTGGCAACTTTTAGCCTGGGGGGCAAATGCATGCAGGCGGCCCTGGTTGAGGAGTAGCATGTAGCCAGGGTTCCCGAAGAACGTGCGTGCTACGGTGCCCCCCCCCCTCAAGTGTTCCAGGGAGGAGGCAGGTCCATATGGGATTAATGAAAAGAAAAAATTAAGATCAGGGGCAGCTCCCTGTCGTAGTGCCCATATGCAGTGCCCCCCTGTGCCCCAGGAGAGGACCCCCTTATGCAGGCCACCAGCAGTGCCCCCAGTAGTGATCCCCCTATGCAGTGCCTCTTATACAGTGCCCCCAGTAGTGGTCCCCCCTGTGCCCCCAGTAGTACACCCCTTATATAGTGCCCCCAGTAGTTGTCCCCCCTGTGCAGTGCCCCTTGTGCCCCCAGTAATAAGCTCCTTATATAGTGCCCCCAGTAGCAGTCCACTCCCCATGCAGTGCCCCCAATAGTGGTAACCTTTATGCAGTGCCCCTTAAATAGTGGCCCCAGTTGTAGTCTCCCCCCTATGCAGTACCCCCAGTATTGCCCTTTATATAGCGCCCCCAGCAGTGGTCCCTCGATGCAGTGCCCCCAGTGGCAGTCCCCTCCCCCCTATGTAGTGCCCCTAGTAGAAGTCCCATCCCCCCTATGCAGTGCGCCTAGTAGTAGTCCCCACCCCTTGTAGTGCCCCTAGTAGTAGTCCCCCCCTTGTAGTGCCCCCAGTAGTAGTAGACCCCCCTTGTAGTGTCCCCAGTAGTAGGAGACCCCCTTGTAGTGCCCCCAGTAGTAGTAGTCCCCAGTAGTAGTAGTTCCCCTCCCCCTTGTAGTGCCCCCAGTAGGAGTAGTCCCCCCCCTTTGTAGTGCCCCCAGTAGTGGTCTTCCCCTTGTAGTGCCAGCCTGTGTCACAGAGACACAGACTGCCTACGGCCCGCATGTTGCTGCGGCCTGGGGGGCACATGGCACCCTGCCCCCTGGCCCAGCCCGCCACTGCTTGGCACTAGTGCCACAAGCTGGCATTCAAAGACGTTTCAGTGGCACCTTTGGTTAGTCCCTCTCCCACTATGACTGCTGCGACGCTCCTCCCCTCCTGCTGGGAATCAGAGAAATTCAATATGTTGCAAATCTTTGATTCACTGATCCCCACCAAATAATGATTGGTATTGTCAAGCCAGGGAATTTTAGCATGCTGTTTTTCTCCGATCCACCAGTGGATCACCAATTACATTTTGGGTAGTGTCAGAGGCGTCACTAGGGGGTTGCAGGCTGCACAGGGTGACACCCTCCTAGGGGAGTAATACAAAAATAGCAGAGATGCTCTGCTATAATGGGGTCACCCCCTTGGATGGTGTCACCAAGCAGAGTTACAGCAGTGGTGATAGAAAACGAGCACAGGTGCATGTCATCCACACTGGGTTAGGATCAGCTTTGGGCTTCCCAGCTGCTCCTGGAGCACTGGGAAAGCCCCCAGAGTGGCAATGACGGGGGCCTGACACACGGTAATGCCCCCAAAGCCAGCACAAATGAGAGGATGTGACCTCACAGGCATGAGGCCACGCCTCCTTTCAGGTGCGTTCAAGGGGTTGGAAGATGCCACACCAGATGTCACCACCTGTTGTGATGACCAAATAAAGGTATTGTCCCGATTGGGTCCCACTATCAGCACTCTGCGGAGAGAAGCCCATAGGCTTCTATGGGTAACGTCATCAGGAAGATGGCATTACCCACTGCAGTCAAACCCGCTCTTTTGGGGTTTTACCGCATTTCTCAGCTTGCTGCATCCCGACCTGTGTATTAAGCCTTTGAGAGAGATAATGTGGATGGAGATAAAATACAAGCCAATGAACTTCTAACTGCCATGCTACAGGCTGTGTTTGAAAAATTACAGTTAGGAACTGATTGGTTGGTACTTTATCTCCGTTAACTTTATCTCTCGCCAAGGCTTAGTACATAGACCCCATAATCTCTCACCAGACTTCTTTGAGGATAAGAATGTATAATGGAGTGACATGCTTTTTTCAGTGAGTGATGCATGTACTGGATGTAATAATGGTAAGGGGAGATTGTGTAGTGGATTTTATAATGTAGTCTGGGCACTGTAATGTGGCATAATGTAAACTGGAGGGCACTTTACTGTTACATAATATGAACTGGGGCATTGTAGTGTGGGACAATATAAAAAGAAGGCATAATATGAACTGGAGACACTGCAATGTTGCATAAACTTAACTGGGGCACTGTATATGGCATAATGTGAAAAGAAGGTGCTATAGTATGGCATAATATGAACTGGGAGCACTGTAATGTTGCATAAACTGTTCTGGGGAACTGTAATATGGCATAACGTGAAAAGAAGGCGCTATAGTATGGCATAATATGAACTGGTGGAACTGGAATGTTGCATAAACTGTTCTGGGGCACTGTAATATGGCATAATGTGAAAAGAGGGCACTATAGTATGGCATAATATGAACTGGTGGCACTGTAATGTTGTATAAACTGTTCTGGGGCACTGTAATACGGCATAATGTGAAAAGAAGGTGCTATAGTATGGAATAATATGAACTGGAACACTGGAATGTTGAATCAACTGTTCTGGGGCACTGTAATACGGCATAAAGTGAAAAGAAGGCGCTATAGTATGGAATAATATGAACTGGAAGCACTGGAATGTTGAATAAACTGTTCTGGGGCACTGTAATATGGCATAATGTGAAAAGAAGGTGCTATAGTATGGCATAATATGAACTGGAGGCACTGTAATGTTGCATAAACTGTTCTGGGGCACTGTAATGTGGCATAATATAAAAGGGGGGCAAAACTACTGTATGTGGCATAATATGTACTGGGTATACTTCATTGTGGCATACTGTGTAGTGGGGACACTATGGGAGTGATTCTGAGTCAGTCACACCTGTCAAAAAATAGACGCATCTCCTAATTTCAAACCAACCGCGCATGCATCTGAATCAGAGAACATGGTGTGCGCATGTGCCACAGGATGTGTCTGTGTCGTACATTGTGCGGACGCAGACTAATTTGAAATGAGTGACTGGACAGTGAGTATCATGATGCACAGGGCGGTTGTTTCTGATTGGAGTTTTTTCTGCACCTGATCCACTATACTGGGGTTAAAAACTGCTTTTAAAAAAGCAGATATTGTATCTGGAGTCTGTCAGCAAACTGTGGATTTTGAATGTAGTTTTCCATCATAGTCATTTCAGTTACACCCACTACACATTGTGCCTGAGCTCAGCAGGGAAACACAGCTATAGGTCGTTGTTTCAGTGCATTTACTCAGCATACTGTATGTAGAAAAGAAGTAATATAAATACATATTTTATTCACCAGCTCCCACCATAGGCAAGAAATCCAGCAGTCATTTCTCCTTTCCCCATACTGTATATCCACTATCCAGTAGCTGTGAGCTAGTCCAAGACAGAAGGCAGGACATATGTGACGGAGATGTCATGGGACCGGAGACTCAGCCAGGTCTTAATTATTAGACCCACTCAGATGTTCTCCCTTAGTCCTCAGACACACAGACAAAAATGTAGAGGAGAGGTTAATGCACGTTCTTAAAGTCTATTAAACATCCTGTGATGCTGACTGTCCAAAATATAAGCTAATACATACTCACACAATACATATAAACAGCTAGACACACATACACCTACACACATACACAAGATGTTACCTGCCTCTACCCACCAAGTGACCCTGCGGCTTACCATTTACCAAAAGCCTTTACCCAGCTTGCCGGATATACCAAAAGCATTGCTACTATCTTGGATATTTCATTCACCTTCTTCTTGGACTGAACCATACTTGCACACCGCGAACATCTGAGGGCTCCAAGTTTTGCATATGGAACTCACATGCTAATAGGATCATCCCTCTACGGGAGAAAAGATCTGGTAATTTTTCTGCTCCTATGCTATTATTAACCTCAAAAACCTTAATTTCCACTCATTTCCAGTCTATTCTGAACACCTCACACCTCACAATAGTGTTTTTATGTCCAAAAGGTTGCACCGAGGTAGATGGATGACTATGCTAAGCGACACGAGTGGGCGGCACAAACACGTGGACCATCTAGGAGTGACACTGCAGTGGCCGAAAGGATGGCAGCTTGAAAAACTAGGCCCCAAACAGTACATAATTCAAAGGAAAAAAAGAGGTGCAAGATGGAATTGTCCTTGGGCCCTCCCACCCACCCTTATGTTGTATAAACAGGACATGCACACTTTAACAAACCAATCATTTCAGCGCCAGGGTCTGCCACACGACTGTGGCTGAAATGAATGGTTCGTTTGGGCCCCCACAAAACAAGCTGGCAATTAATCTGTCCCTGCACAAACTGGCTCTACGGAGGCAAGATGTCGTCCTCATCCTCATCCACCGATTCCTCACCCTCTTCAGTGTTGTGTACATCTTCATCCTCACAGAGTATTAACTCGTCCCCGCTGGAATCCACCCCCACAGGTCCCTCTGTACTTTCTGGAGGCTGGTCTCCCTGGAAGAGTTGATAATTCATTTTTATGAACATCATCTTCTCCACATTTTGTGGAAGCAACCTCCTACGCCTTTCGCTGACAAGGTTCCCGGCTGCACTAAACACTCTTTCGGAGTACAAACTGGAGGGGGGGCAACTCAGGTAAAATAGAGCCAGTTTGTACAGGGGCCTCCAAATTGCCTCTTTTTCCTGCCAGTACAGGTACGGACTGTCTGACATGCCTACTTGGATGCTGTCACCGATGTAATCCTCCACCATTCTGTCAATGGTGACAGTATCATATGCAGTGACAGTAGACATGCCAGAAATTGTTGCCAGGTCCTTCAGTCCAGACCAGATGTCCAAACTTGGTCCTGCCTGCCCTGCATCACTGCCAGCGGGTTGCTTAGGATACCTAAGTTTTTTCCTGGCAGCCCCAGTTGCGGGAGAAAATGAAGAAGGAGCTGTTGACGTGTCACGTTCCGCTTCAGCTGACAGTGTTTTCACCAGCAGGTCTTTGCACCTCTGCAGGCTTGTGTCGGCCGGAAAGAGAGACACCACATAAGCTTTAAACCTAGGATCGAGCACGGTGGCCAAAATGTAGTGGTCTGATTTCAACAGATTGACCACCCTGGAATCCTGGCAAAGCAAAAGAAGGGCTTCATCCACAAGTCCCACATGCCGAGCGGAATCGCTCTGTCTTAGCTCCTCCTTCACTTTCTCCAGCTGCTTCTGCAAAAGCCTGATGAGGGGAATGACCTGACTCAAGCTGGCAGTGTCTGAACTGACTTCACGTGTGGCAAGTTCGAAGGGCTGGAGAACCTTGCACAATACGGAAATCATTCTCCACTGTGCTTGAGTCAGGTGCATACCCCCTCCTTTGTCTATGTCATAGGTGGATGTATAGGCTTGAATGGCCTTTTGCTGCTCCTCCATCCTCTGAAGCATATAGAGGGTTGAGTTCCACCGCGTCACAACCTCGTGCTTCAGATGATGGCGGGGCAGGTTCAAGAGTGTTTGCTGGCGCTCCAGTCTTCGGCACGCAGTCACTGAATGGCGAAAGTGGCCAGAAATTTTTCGGGCCACCCAAAGCGTCTCCTGCACGTCCCTGTCGCTTTTCAGAAAATTCTGCACCACCAAGTTTATTGTGTGAGCAAAACATGGGACGTGCTGGAATTTGCCCAGATGTAATGCCCGCTCAATATTGGTGGCGTTGTCAGATATCACAAATCCCCAGGAGAGTCTAAGTGGGGTAAGCCACTGGGCGATGATTTCCCTCAGTTTCTCTAAGAGGTTGTTGGCGGTGTGCCTCTTACTGAAACCGGTGATACACAGTGTAGCCTGCCTTGGAATGAGCTGGCGTTTCTGAGATGCTGCTACCGGTGATGCTGCTGCTGTTGCTGCGTAAGGTGATACATCTACCCAGTGGGCTGTCACAGTCATATAGTCCTTAGTCTGCCCTGTTCCACTTGTCCACATGTCCGTGGTTAAGTGGACATTGGGTACAATGGCATTTTTCAGGACACTGAGGACACTTTTGTTGATGTTTCTGTACAGTCTCGGTATCGCCTGCCTAGTGAAGTGGAATCTAGACGGGATTTGGAACCGGGGACACACTACCTCCATCAATTGTCTAAATCCCACTGCACTAATGGTGGATACCGGACGCACGTCTAACACCAACATAGCAGTCAAGGCCTCAGTTATACGTTTTGCTTCAGGATGACTGCTGTCGTACTTAAAGGACTGTTGGAGGGTCAATTGTTTAGTAAAAGTAGTGGTGTTCCTACTTCCTCTCTGGGATGATGAATGACTCCCAGCAGCAGCAACAGCAGCAGCGGCAGCAGGAGGCGTAGCAATGCTGGATCCTCTGGAGGAATCCCGGATAGGAGAGTCAGTCATGCCAGTGACATGGCCTGCAGGACTACTTCCGATCCTGACTAAGGAGGAAATTGATGAGGAGGGAGTTGACGGTGTGGTTTGCAGGCACTTGGATACAACAGGACAACGGGATTTAGGTGTCCCTGGACTGCTTATGGTCTTAGCCAAAGTTTCTGAACTTGACAGTAACTTTTTATGAACGCGCTGCAGGTGCCGTATAAGGGAGGATGTTCCTAGGTGGTTAACGTCCCTACCCCTACTTATTCCACGTTTACATATGGTACATATGGCAAGACAGTTGTTGTCCGGATTTGGATAGAAATATTGCCAGACCAAAGAGGTGGAATGTTTGGTCTTCTGCCCAGGCATGACCGTGATGGGCTTTTTCATCCAACGGACAACAACTGTCTCCCGCGGAGCCTGATTTAAACAAACCACATCACCATCAGAATCCTCCTCGCCAACTTCCTCCTCAGCGCCAGCTACACCAGTATCCTCATGCTGTTGTACTTCAACAGTGACATCTTCAATTTGCATATCAGCAAGTGGACTGTGGGTGCTCCTTTCAGCACTTGCAGAGGGCGTGCAAATGGTGGAAAGAGCCACCTCTTCCTGTCCAGTGCTGGGAAGGTCAGGCATCGCAACCGCCACCACACTTGGACTCTCCTTGGGGATTTGTGATATCTTCTTAGAACGCACAGTTCTTTGCTGTGCTTTTGCCAGCTTAACTCGTTTGATTTTTTTAGCGGGAGGAGGGCTTCCATCGTCATGTGAAGCTGAACCACTAGTCATGAACATACTAGTCATACTAGTATGACACACACTAGTCATAGGGAAAGACCTTAGCCGTTCCTTGCCTCTCCGTGTCATAAATGGCATATTGGCAAGTTTACGTTTCTCTTCAGATGATTTAAATGTTTTTTTTAAGGTCATTTTCCTGAACTTTGTCATTTGGGATTGTATGTGGCTTCTACTATGACATTGAGCATCGGCCTTGGCAGACGACGTTGATGGCATGTTACCGTCTATGTCATGACTAGTGGGAGCAGCTTCAGCACTAGGAGGAAGTGGTTCTTGATCTTTCTCTATTTTATTTTTATCGTAGAAAGTTTGGTCCTCCATTTATGTTATATCGATTTGATATATACGTGCGGCTAAGGCGCACACAAACACAGAAAATATTTTTTTATTTTTGCTGGAGAGTAGTGCACTTTGTGGGTTACACCTCCCTTTAAGAAATGAGCCAGCCGGCCCTTTACTTATGGGACACAGGCGCACGCTTGGCGCTGCTCCTTTGTTGATGCACGTGCGGCTACTGCGCACACAATTCACAAACACAGAAAATATTTTTTTATTTGGTTTGGAGTGTACTTTGGGGGTTACAGCACCCTTTAACGGTCAAGCCAGCCGGCCCTTTACTTATGACACAGGCGCACGCTTGGCACTACTTTGTTGATGCACGTGCGGCTACTGCGCACACAATTCACAAACAGAAAATATTTTGTTATTTGGTTTGGAGTGTACTTTGGGGGTTACAGCACCCTTTAACGGTCAAGCCAGCCGGCCCTTTACTTATGACACAGGCGCACGCTTGGCACTACTTTGTTGATGCACGTGCGGCTACTGCACACACAATTCACAAACACAGAAAATATTTTTTTATATGGTTTGGAGTGTACTTTGGGGGTTACAGCACCCTTTAACGGTCAAGACATCCGGCCCTTTACTTATGACACAGGCGCACGCTTGGCACTACTTTGTTGATGCACGTGCGGCTACTGCGCACATAATTCACAAACACAGAAAATATTTTGTTATTTGGTTTGGAGTGTACTTTGGGGGTTACAGCACCCTTTAACGGTCAAGCCAGCCGGCCCTTTACTTATGACACAGGCGCACGCTTGGCACTACTTTGTTGATGCACGTGCGGCTACTGCGCACACAATTCACAAACACAGAAAATATTTTGTTATTTGGTTTGGAGTGTACTTTGGGGGTTACAGCACCCTTTAACGGTCAAGCCAGCCGGCCCTTTACTTATGACACAGGCGCACGCTTGGCACTACTTTGTTGATGCACGTGCGGGCTACTGCGCACCCAATTCACAAACAGAAAAAATATATATTTTTTTGGTTTGGACTGGAGTGTACTTTTGGGGTTACAGCACCCTTAACGGTCAAGCCAGCCGGCCCTTTACTTATGACACAGGCGCACGCTTGGCACTACTTTGTTGATGCACGTGCGGCTACTGCGCACACAATTCACAAACACAGAAAAAATATTTTGTTTTTTGGTTTGGACTGGAGTGTACTTTGGGGGTTACAGCACCCTTTAACGGTCAAGTCAGCCGGCACTTTACTTATGACACAGGCGCACGCTTGGCACTACTTTGTTGATGCACGTGCGGCTACTGCGCACACAATTCACAAACACAGAAAAAATAT
Organism: Taudactylus pleione; assembly: GCA_031769625.1. Taxonomy (NCBI): domain Eukaryota; kingdom Metazoa; phylum Chordata; class Amphibia; order Anura; family Myobatrachidae; genus Taudactylus; species Taudactylus pleione. The sequence continues at coordinate 1,038,911 of JAUIMM010000198.1, forward strand.
TTTGTTATTTGGTTTGGAGTGTACTTTGGGGGTTACAGCACCCTTTAACGGTCAAGCCAGCTGGCCCTATACTTATGACACAGGCGCACGCTTGGCACTACTTTGTTGATGCACGTGCGGCTACTGCGCACTCAATTCACAAAAACTGAAAAAATATTTTGTTATTTGGTTTGGAGTGTACTTTGGGGGTTACAGCACCCTTACATGGTCAAGCCAGCCGGCCCTTTACTTATGACACAGGGGCACGCTTGGCACTACTTTGTTGATGCACGTGCGGCTACTGCGCACACAATTCACAAACACAGAAAAATATTTTTTTTTTTGGTTTGGACTGGAGTGTACTTTGGGGGTTACAGCACCCTTTAACGGTCAAGCCAGCCGGCCCTTTACTTATGACACATGCACACGCTTGGCACTACTTTGTTGATGAACGTGCGGCTACTGCGCACACAATTCACAAACACAGAAAAAATCTTTTGTTTTTTGGTTTGGACTGGAGTGTACTTAGGGGGTTACAGCACCGTTTAACGGTCAAGCCAGCCGGCCCTTTACTTATGACACAGGCGCACGCTTTGGCACTACTTTGTTGATGCACGTGCAGCTACTGCGCACACAATTCACAAACACAGAAAAAATATTTTGTTTTTTGGTTTGGACTGGAGTGTACTTTGGGGGTTACAGCACCCTTTAACGGTCAAGCCAGCCGGCCCTTTACTTATGACACAGGCGCACGCTTGGCACTACTTTGTTGATGCACGTGCGGCTACTGCGCACACAATTCACAAACACAGAAAAAATATTTTGTTATTTGATTTGGAGTGTACTTTGGGGGTTACAGCACCCTTTAATGGTCAAGCCAGCCGGCCCTTTACTTATGACACAGGCGCACGCTTGGCACTACTTTGTTGATGCACGTGCGGCTACTGCGCACACAATTCACAAACACAGAAAATATTTTTTTATTGGGTTTGGAGTGTACTTTGGGGGTTACAGCACCCTTTAACGGTCAAGACATCCGGCCCTTTACTTATGACACAGGCGCACGCTTGGCACTACTTTGTTTATGCACGTGCGGCTACTGCGCACATAATTCACAAACACAGAAAATATTTTGTTATTTGGTTTGGAGTGTACTTTGGGGGTTACAGCACCCTTTAACGGTCAAGCCAGCCGGCCCTTTACTTATGACACAGGCGCACGCTTGGCACTACTTTGTTGATGCACGTGCGGCTACTGCGCACACAATTCACAAACACTGAAAATATTTTGTTATTTGGTTTGGAGTGTACTTTGGGGGTTACAGCACCCTTTAACGGTCAAGCCAGCCGGCCCTTTACTTATGACACAGGCGCACGCTTGGCACTACTTTGTTGATGCACGTGCGGCTACTGCGCACCCAAGTCACAAACACAGAAAAAATATTTTTTATTTTGGTTTGGACTGGAGTGTACTTTTGGGGTTACAGCACCCTTTAATGGTCAAGCCAGCCGGCCCTTTACTTATGACACAGGCGCACGCTTGGCACTACTTTGTTGATGCACGTGCGGCTACTGCGCACACAATTCACAAACACAGAAAAAATATTTTGTTTTTTGGTTTGGACTGGAGTGTACTTTGGGGGTTACAGCACCCTTTAACGGTCAAGTCAGCCGGCACTTTTCTTATGACACAGGCGCACGCTTGGCACTACTTTGTTGATGCACGTGCGGCTACTGCGCACACAATTCACAAACACAGAAAAAATATTTTGTTATTTGGTTTGGAGTGTACTTTGGGGGTTACAGCACCCTTTAACTGTCAAGCCAGCCAGCCCTTTACTTATGACACAGGCGCACGCTTGGCACTACTTTGTTGATGCACGTGCGGCTACTGCGCACACAATTCACAAACACTGAAAAAATATTTTTGTTATTTGGTTTTTAGTGTACTTTGGGGGTTACAGCACCCTTAAATGGTCAAGCCAGCCGACCCTTTACTTATGACACAGGCGCACGCTTGGCACTACTTTGTTGATGCACGTGCGGCTACTGCGCACACAATTCACAAACACAGAAAAAAATATTTTTGTTATTTGGTTTGGAGTGTACTTTGGGGGTTACAGCACCCTTTAACTGTCAAGCCAGCCAGCCCTTTACTTATGACACAGGCGCACGCTTGGCACTACTTTGTTGATGCACGTGCGGCTACTGCGCACACAATTCACAAACACAGAAATTTTTTTTTTTTTTTTGGTTTGGACTGGAGTGTACTTTGGGGGTTACAGCACCCTTTAACGGTCAAGCCAGCCGGCCCCTTTACTTATGACACATGCGCACGCTTGGCACTACTTTGTTGATGCACGTGCAGCTACTGCGCACACAATTCACAAACACAGAAAAAATATTTTGTTTTTTGGTTTGGACTGGAGTGTACTTAGGGGGTTACAGCACCCTTTAACGGTCAAGCCAGCCGGCCCTTTACTTATGACACAGGCGCACGCTTGGCAGTACTTTGTTGATGCACGTGCAGCTACTGCGCACACAATTCACAAACACAGAAAAAATATTTTGTTTTTTTGGTTTGGACTGGAGTTTACTTTGGGGGATACAGCACCCTTTAATGGTAAAGCCAGCCGCCCTTTACTTATGACACAGGCGCACGCTTGGCACTGCTTTGTTGATGCACGTGCGGCTACTGCGCACACAATTCACAAACACAGAAAAAATATTTTTGTTATTTGGTTTGGAGTGTACTTTGGGGGTTACAGCACCCTTTAACGGTCAAGCCAGCCGGCCCTTTACTTATGACACAGGCGCACGCTTGGCACTACTTTGTTGATGCACTTGCGGCTACTGCGCACACAATTCACAAACACAGAAATTTTTTTTTTATTTGGTTTGGAGTGTACTTTGGGGGTTACAGCACCCTTTAACGGTCAAGACATCCGGCCCTTTACTTATGATACAGGCGCACGCTTGGCACTACTTTGTTGATGCACGTGCGGCTACTGCGCACATAATTCACAAACACAGAAATTATTTTGTTATTTGGTTTGGAGTATACTTTGGGGGTTACAGCACCCTTTAACGGTGAAGCCAGCCGGCCCTTTACTTATGACACAGGCGCACGCTTGGCACTACTTTGTTGATGCACGTGCGGCTACTGCGCACACAATTCACAAACACAGAAAATATTTTGTTATTTGGTTTGGAGTGTACTTTGGGGGGTTACAGCACCCTTTAACGGTCAAGCCAGCCGGCCCTTTACTTATGACACAGGCGCACGCTTGGCACTACTTTGTTGCTGCACGTGCGGGCTACTGCGCACCCAATTCACAAACACAGAAAAAATATTTTTTATTTTGGTTTGGACTGGAGTGTACTTTTGGGGTTACAGCACCCTTTAACGGTCAAGCCAGCCGGCCCTTTACTTATGACACAGGCGCACGCTTGGCACTACTTTGTTGATGCACGTGCGGCTACTGCGCACACAATTCACAAACACAGAAAAAATATTTTGTTTTTTGGTTTGGACTGGAGTGTACTTTGGGGGTTACAGCACCCTTTAACGGTCAAGTCAGCCGGCACTTTACTTATGACACAGGCGCACGCTTGGCACTACTTTGTTGATGCACGTGCGGCTACTGCGCACACAATTCACAAACACAGAAAAAATATTTTGTTATTTGGTTTGGAGTGTACTTTGGGGGTTACAGCACCCTTTAACGGTCAAGGCAGCCAGCCCTTTACTTATGACACAGGCGCACGCTTGGCACTACTTTGTTGATGCACGTGCGGCTACTGCGCACACAATTCACAAACACTGAAAAAATATTTTGTTATTTGGTTTGGAGTGTACTTTTGGGGTTACAGCACCCTTAAATGGTCAAGCCAGCCGGCCCTTTACTTATGACACAGGCGCACGCTTGGCACTACTTTGTTGATGCACGTGCGGCTACTGCGCACACAATTCACAAACACAGAAAAAATATTTTGTTATTTGGTTTGGAGTGTACTTTGGGGGTTACAGCACCCTTTAACTGTCAAGCCAGCCAGCCCTTTACTTATGACACAGGCGCACGCTTGGCACTACTTTGTTGAGGCACGTGCGGGCTACTGCGCACCCAAGTCACAAACACAGAAAAAATATTTTTTATTTTGGTTTGGACTGGAGTGTACTTTTGGGGTTACAGCACCCTTTAATGGTCAAGCCAGCCGGCCCTTTACTTATGACACAGGCGCACGCTTGGCACTACTTTGTTGATGCACGTGCGGCTACTGCGCACACAATTCACAAACACAGAAAAAATATTTTGTTTTTTGGTTTGGACTGGAGTGTACTTTGGGGGTTACAGCACCCTTTAATGGTCAAGTCAGCCGGCACTTTACTTATGACACAGGCGCACGCTTGGCACTACTTTGTTGATGCACGTGCGGCTACTGCGCACACAATTCACAAACACAGAAAAAATATTTTGTTATTTTGTTTGGAGTGTACTTTGGGGGTTACAGCACCCTTTAACGGTCAAGCCAGCCAGCCCTTTACTTATGACACAGGCGCACGCTTGGCACTACTTTGTTGATGCACGTGCGGCTACTGCGCACACAATTCACAAACACTGAAAAAATATTTTGTTATTTGGTTTGGAGTGTACTTTGGGTTTACAGCACCCTTAAATGGTCAAGCCAGCCGGCCCTTTACTTATGACATAGGGGCACGCTTGGCACTAATTTGTTGATGCACGTGCGGGCTACTGCGCACACAATTCACAAACACAGAAAAAATATTTTTTTTTTGGTTTGGACTGGAGTGTACTTTGGGGGTTACAGCACCCTTTAACGGTCAAGCCAGCCGGCCCTTTACTTATGACACATGCGCACGCTTGGCACTACTTTGTTGATGCACGTGCGGCTACTGCGCACACAATTCACAAACACAGAAAAAATATTTTGTTTTTTGGTTTGGACTGGAGTGTACTTAGGGGGTTACAGCACCCTTTAACGGTCAAGCCAGCCGGCCCTTTACTTATGACACAGGCGCACGCTTGGCACTACTTTGTTGATGCACGTGCAGCTACTGCGCACACAATTCACAAACACAGAAAAAATATTTTGTTTTTTGGTTTGGACTGGAGTGTACTTTTGGGGTTACAGCACCCTTTAACGGTCAAGCCAGCCGGCCCTTTACTTATGACACAGGCGCACGCTTGGCACTGCTTTGTTGATGCACGTGCGGCTACTGCGCACACAATTCACAAACACAGAAAAAATATTTTATTTGGTTTGGAGTGTACTTTGGGGGTTACAGCACCCTTTAACGGTCAAGCCAGCTGGCCCTTTACTTATGACACAGGCGCACGCTTGGCACTACTTTGTTGATGCACTTGCGGCTACTGCGCACACAATTCACAAACACAGAAAATATTTTTTTATTTGGTTTGGAGTGTACTTTGGGGGTTACAGCACCCTTTAATGGTCAAGACATCCAGCGCTTTACTTATGACACAGGCGCACGCTTGGCACTACTTTGTTGATGCACTTGCGGCTACTGCGCACATAATTCACAAACACAGAAATTATTTTGTTATTTGGTTTGGAGTGTACTTTGGGGGTTACAGCACCCTTTAACGGTCAAGCCAGCCGGCCCTTTACTTATGACACAGGCGCACGCTTGGCACTACTTTGTTGATGCACGTGCGGCTACTGCGCACACAATTCACAAACACAGAAAAAAAATATATTTTTTTGGTTTGGACTGGAGTGTACTTTTGGGGTTACAGCACCCTTTAACAGTCAAGCCAGCCGGCCCTTTACTTATGATACAGGCGCACGCTTGGCACTACTTTGTTGATGCACGTGCGGCTACTGCGCACACAATTCACAAACACAGAAAAAATATTTTGTTTTTTGGTTTGGACTGGAGTGTACTTTGGGGGTTACAGCACCCTTTAACGGTCAAGTCAGCTGGCACTTTACTTATGACACAGGCGCACGCTTGGCACAACTTTGTTGATGCACGTGCGGCTACTGCGCACACAATTCACAAACACAGAAAAAATATTTTGTTATTTGGTTTGGAGTGTCCTTTGGGGGTTACAGCACCCTTTAACGGTCAAGCCAGCCAGCCCTTTACTTATGACACAGGCGCACGCTTGGCACTACTTTGTTGATGCACGTGCGGCTACTGCGCACACAATTCACAAACACTGAAAAAATATTTTGTTATTTGGTTTGGAGTGTACTTTGGGGGTTACAGCACCCTTAAATGGTCAAGCCAGCCGGCCCTTTACTTATGACACAGGCGCACGCTTGGCACTTCTTTGTTGATGCACGTGCGGCTACTGCGCACACAATTCACAAACACAGAAAAAATATTTTTTTTTTTGGTTTGGACTGGAGTGTACTTGGGGGGTTAGAGCACCCTTTAACGGTCAAGCCAGCCGGCCCTTTACTTATGACACATGCGCACGCTTGGCACTACTTTGTTGATGCACGTGCGGCTACTGCGCACTCAATTCACAAACACAGAAAAAATATTTTGTTTTTTGGTTTGGACTGGAGTGTACTTAGGGGGTTACAGCACCCTTTAACGGTCAAGCCAGCCGGCCCTTTACTTATGACACAGGCGCACGCTTGGCACTACTTTGTTGATGCACATGCAGCTACTGCGCACACAATTCACAAACACAGAAAAAATATTTTGTTTTTTGGTTTGGACTGGAGTGTACTTTGGGGGTTACAGCACCCTTTAACGGTCAAGCCAGCCGGCCCTTTACTTATGACACAGGCGCACGCTTGGCACTACTTTGTTGATGCACGTGCGGCTACTGCGCACACAATTCACAAACACAGAAAAAATATTTTGTTATTTGGTTTGGAGTGTACTTTGGGGGTTACAGCACCCTTTAACGGTCAAGCCAGCCGGCCCTTTATTTATGACACAGGCGCACGCTTGGCACTACTTTGTTGATGCACGTGCGGCTACTGCGCACACAATTCACAAACACAGAAAATATTTTTTTATTTGGTTTGGAGTGTACTTTGGGGCTTACAGCACCGTTTAACGGTCAAGACATCCGGCCCTTTACTTATGACACAGGCGCACGCTTGGCACTACTTTGTTGATGCACGTGCGGCTACTGCGCACATAATTCACAAACACAGAAAATATTTTGTTATTTGGTTTGGAGTGTACTTTGGGGGTTACAGCACCCTTTAACGGTCAAGCCAGCCGGCCCTTTACTTATGACACAGGCGCACGCTTGGCACTACTTTGTTGATGCACGTGCGGCTACTGCGCACACAATTCACAAACACAGAAAAAATATTTTGTTATTTGGTTTGGAGTGTACTTTGGGGGTTACAGCACCCTTTAACGGTCAAGCCAGCCAGCCCTTTACTTATGACACAGGCGCACGCTTGGCACTACTTTGTTGATGCACGTGCGGCTACTGCGCACACAATTCACAAACACAGAAAGTATTTTGTTATTTGGTTTGGAGTGTACTTTGGGGGTTACAGCACACTTTAACGGTCAAGCCAGCCGGCCCTTTACTTATGACACAGGCGCACGCTTGGCACTACTTTGTTGATGCACGTGCGGGCTACTGCGCACCCAATTCACAAACACAGAAAAAATATTTTTTTTTTTGGTTTGGACTGGAGTGTACTTTTGGGGTTACAGCACCCTTTAACGGTCAAGCCAGCCGGCCCTTTACTTATGACACAGGCGCACGCTTGGCACTACTTTGTTGATGCACGTTCGGCTACTGCGCACACAATTCACAAACACAGAAAAAATATTTTGTTTTTTGGTTTGGACTGGAGTGTACATTGGGGGTTACAGCACCCTTTAACGGTCAAGTCAGCCGGCACTTTACTTATGACACAGGCGCACGCTTGGCACTACTTTGTTGATGCACGTGCGGCTACTGCGCACACAATTCACAAACACAGAAAAAATATTTTGTTATTTGGTTTGGAGTGTACTTTGGGGGTTACAGCACCTTTTAACGGTCAAGCCAGCCAGCCCTTTACTTATGACACAGGCGCACGCTTGGCACTACTTTGTTGATGCACGTGCGGCTACTGCGCACACAATTCACAAACACAGAAAAAATATTTTGTTATTTGGTTTGGAGTGTACTTTGGGGGTTACAGCACCCTTTAACGGTCAAGCCAGCCGGCCCTTTATTTATGACACAGGCGCACGCTTGGCACTACTTTGTTGATGCACGTGCGGCTACTGCGCACACAATTCACAAACACAGAAAATATTTTTTTATTTGGTTTGGAGTGTACTTTGGGGGTTACAGCACTGTTTAACGGTCAAGACATCCGGCCCTTTACTTATGACACAGGCGCACGCTTGGCACTACTTTGTTGATGCACGTGCGGCTACTGCGCACATAATTCACAAACACAGAAAATATTTTGTTATTTGGTTTGGAGTGTACTTTGGGGGTTACAGCACCCTTTAACGGTCAAGCCAGCCGGCCCTTTACTTATGACACAGGCGCACGCTTGGCACTACTTTGTTGATGCACGTGCGGCTACTGCGCACACAATTCACAAACACAGAAAAAATATTTTGTTATTTGGTTTGGAGTGTACTTTGGGGGTTACAGCACCCTTTAACGGTCAAGCCAGCCAGCCCTTTACTTATGACACAGGCGCACGCTTGGCACTACTTTGTTGATGCACGTGCGGCTACTGCGCACACAATTCACAAACACAGAAAGTATTTTGTTATTTGGTTTGGAGTGTACTTTGGGGGTTACAGCACACTTTAACGGTCAAGCCAGCCGGCCCTTTACTTATGACACAGGCGCACGCTTGGCACTACTTTGTTGATGCACGTGCGGGCTACTGCGCACCCAATTCACAAACACAGAAAAAATATTTTTTTTTTTGGTTTGGACTGGAGTGTACTTTTGGGGTTACAGCACCCTTTAACGGTCAAGCCAGCCGGCCCTTTACTTATGACACAGGCGCACGCTTGGCACTACTTTGTTGATGCACGTTCGGCTACTGCGCACACAATTCACAAACACAGAAAAAATATTTTGTTTTTTGGTTTGGACTGGAGTGTACATTGGGGGTTACAGCACCCTTTAACGGTCAAGTCAGCCGGCACTTTACTTATGACACAGGCGCACGCTTGGCACTACTTTGTTGATGCACGTGCGGCTACTGCGCACACAATTCACAAACACAGAAAAAATATTTTGTTATTTGGTTTGGAGTGTACTTTGGGGGTTACAGCACCTTTTAACGGTCAAGCCAGCCAGCCCTTTACTTATGACACAGGCGCACGCTTGGCACTACTTTGTTGATGCACGTGCGGCTACTGCGCACACAATTCACAAACACAGAAAAAATATTTTGTTATTTGGTTTGGAGTGTACTATGGGGGTTACAGCACCCTTAAATGGTCAAGCCAGCCGGCCCTTTACTTATGACACAGGGGCACGCTTGGCACTACTTTGTTGATGCACGTTCGGCTACTGCGCACACAATTCACAAACACAGAAAAAATATTTTTTTTTTTGGTTTGTACTGGAGTGTACTTTGGGGGTTACAGCACCCTTTAACGGTCAAGCCAGCCGGCCCTTTACTTATGACACAGGCGCACGCTTGGCACTACTTTGTTGATGCACGTGCGGCTACTGCGCACACAATTCACAAACACAGAAAAAATATTTTGTTATTTGGTTTGGAGTGTACTTTGGGGGTTACAGCACCCTTTAACGGTCAAGCCAGCCGGCCCTTTACTTATGACACAGGCGCACGCTTGGCACTACTTTGTTGATGCACGTGCGGCTACTGCGCACATAATTCACAAACACAGAAAATATTTTGTTATTTGGTTTGGAGTGTACTTTGGGGGTTACAGCACCCTTTAACGGTCAAGCCAGCCGGCCCTTTACTTATGACACAGGCGCACGCTTGGCACTACTTTGTTGATGCACGTGCGGCAACTGCGCACACAATTCACAAACACAGAAAAAATATTTTGTTATTTGGTTTGGAGTGTACTTTGGGGGTTACAGCACCCTTTAACGGTCAAGCCAGCCAGCCCTTTACTTATGACACAGGCGCACGCTTGGCACTACTTTGTTGATGCACGTGCGGCTACTGCGCACACAATTCACAAACACAGAAAGTATTTTGTTATTTGGTTTGGAGTGTACTTTGGGGGTTACAGCACCCTTTAACGATCAAGCCAGCCGGCCCTTTACTTATGACACAGGCGCACGCTTGGCACTACTTTGTTGATGCACGTGCGGGCTACTGCGCACCCAATTCACAAACACAGAAAAAATATTTTTTTTTTGGTTTGGACTGGAGTGTACTTTTGGGGTTACAGCACCCTTTAACGGTCAAGCCAGCCGGCCCTTTACTTATGACACAGGCGCACGCTTGGCACTACTTTGTTGATGCACGTTCGGCTACTGCGCACACAATTCACAAACACAGAAAAAATATTTTGTTATTTGGTTTGGAGTGTACTTTGGGGGTTACAGCACCCTTTAACGGTCAAGCCAGCCAGCCCTTTACTTATGACACAGGCGCACGCTTGGCACTACTTTGTTGATGCACGTGCGGCTACTGCGCACACAATTCACAAACACAGAAAAAATATTTTGTTATTTGGTTTGGAGTGTACTATGGGGGTTACAGCACCCTTAAATGGTCAAGCCAGCCGGCCCTTTACTTATGACACAGGGGCACGCTTGGCACTACTTTGTTGATGCACGTGCGGGCTACTGCGCACACAATTCACAAACACAGAAAAAATATATATTTTTTTGGTTTGGACTGGAGTGTACTTTGGGGGTTACAGCACCCTTTAACGGTCAAGCCAGCCGGCCCTTTACTTATGACACAGGCGCACGCTTGGCACTACTTTGTTGATGCACGTGCGGCTACTGCGCACACAATTCACAAACACAGAAAATATTTTTTTATTTGGTTTGGAGTGTACTTTGGGGGTTACAGCACCCTTTAACGGTCAAGACATCCGGCCCTTTACTTATGACACAGGCGCACGCTTGGCACTACTTTGTTTATGCACGTGCGGCTACTGCGCACATAATTCACAAACACAGAAAATATTTTGTTATTTGGTTTGGAGTGTACTTTGGGGGTTACAGCACCCTTTAACGGTCAAGCCAGCCGGCCCTTTACTTATGACACAGGCGCACGCTTGGCACTACTTTGTTGATGCACGTGCGGCTACTGCGCACACAATTCACAAACACAGAAAATATTTTGTTATTTGGTTTGGAGCGTACTTTGGGGGTTACAGCACCCTTTAACGGTCAAGCCAGCCGGCCCTTTACTTATGACACAGGCGCACGCTTGGCACTATTTTGTTGATGCACGTGCGGGCTACTGCGCACCCAAGTCACAAACACAGAAAAAATATTTTTTATTTTGGTTTGGACTGGAGTGTACTTTTGGGGTTACAGCACCCTTTAATGGTCAAGCCAGTCGGCCCTTTACTTATGACACAGGCGCACGCTTGGCACTACTTTGTTGATGCACGTGCGGCTACTGCGCACACAATTCACAAACACAGAAAAAATATTTTGTTATTTGGTTTGGAGTGTACTTTGGGGGTTACAGCACCCTTTAACGGTCAAGCCAGCCAGCCAGCCCTTTACTTATGACACAGGCGCACGCTTGGCACTACTTTGTTGATGCACGTGCAGCTACTGCGCACACAATTCACAAACACTGAAAAAATATTTTGTTGTTTGGTTTGGAGTGTACTTTGGGGGTTACAGCACCCTTAAATGGTCAAGCCAGCCGGCCCTTTACTTATGACACATGCGCACGCTTGGCACTACTTTGTTGATGCACGTGCGACTACTGCGCACACAATTCACAAACACAGAAAAAATATTTAGTTTTTTGGTTTGGACTGGAGTGTACTTAGGGGGTTACAGCACCCTTTAACGGTCAAGCCAGCCGGCCCTTTACTTATGACACAGGCGCACGCTTGCCAGTACTTTGTTGATGCACGTGCAGCTACTGCGCACACAATTCACAAACACAGAAAAAATATTTTGTTTTTTGGTTTGGACTGGAGTGTACTTTGGGGGTTACAGCACCCTTTAATGGTCAAGCCAGCCGGCCCTTTACTTATGACACAGGCGCACGCTTGGCACTGCTTTGTTGATGCACGTGCGGCTACTGCGCACACAATTCACAAACACAGAAAAAATATTTTGTTATTTGGTTTGGAGTGTACTTTGGGGGTACAGCACCCTTTAACGGTCAAGCCAGCCAGCCCTTTACTTATGACACAGGCGCACGCTTGGCACTACTTTGTTGATGCACTTGCAGCTACTGCGCACACAATTCACAAACACAGAAAAATTTTTTTTATTTGGTTTGGAGTGTACTTTGGGGGTTACAGCACCCTTTAACGGTCAAGACATCCGGCCCTTTACTTATGACACAGGCGCACGCTTGGCACTACTTTGTTGATGCACGTGCGGCTACTGCGCACATAATTCACAAACACAGAAATTATTTTGTTATTTGGTTTGGAGTGTACTTTGGGGGTTACAGCACCCTTTAACAGTCAAGCCAGCCGGCCCTTTACTTATGACACAGGCGCACGCTTGGCACTACTTTGTTGATGCACGTGCGGCTTCTGCGCACACAATTCACAAACACAGAAAATATTTTGTTATTTGGTTTGGAGTGTACTTTGGGGGTTACAGCACCCTTTAACGGTCAAGCCAGCCGGCCCTTTACTTATGACACAGGCGCACGCTTGGCACTACTTTGTTGATGCACATGCGGGCTACTGCGCACCCAATTCACAAACACAGAAAAAATATTTTTTATTTTGGTTTGGACTGGAGTGTACTTTTGGTGTTACAGCACCCTTTAACGGTCAAGCCAGCCGGCCCTTTACTTATGACACAGGCCCATGCTTGGCACTACTTTGTTGATGCACGTGCGGCTACTGCGCACCCAATTCACAAACACAGAAAAAATATTTTTTATTTTGGTTTGGACTGGAGTGTACTTTTGGGGTTACAGCACCCTTTAACGGTCAAGCCAGCCGGCCCTTTACTTATGACACAGGCGCACGCTTGGCACTACTTTGTTGATGCACGTGCGGCTACTGCGCACACAATTCACAAACCCAGAAAAAATATTTTGTTTTTTGGTTTGGACTGGAGTGTACTTTGGGGGTTACAGCACCCTTTAACGGTCAAGTCAGCCGGCACTTTACTTATGACACAGGCGCACGCTTGGCACTACTTTGTTGATGCACGTGCGGCTACTGCGCACACAATTCACAAACACAGAAAAAATATTTTGTTATTTGGTTTGGAGTGTACTTTGGGGGTTACAGCACCCTTTAACAGTCAAGCCAGCCAGCCCTTTACTTATGACACAGGCGCATGCTTGGCACTACTTTGTTGATGCACGTGCGGCTACTGCGCACACAATTCACAAACACTGAAAAAATATTTTGTTATTTGGTTTGGAGTGTACTTTTGGGGTTACAGCACCCTTAAATGGTCAAGCCAGCCGGCCCTTTACTTATGACACAGGGGCACGCTTGGCACTACTTTGTTGATGCACGTGCGGGCTACTGCGCACACAATTCACAAACACAGAAAAAAAAATTTTTTTTTTTGGTTTGGACTGGAGTGTACTTGGGGGGTTACAGCACCCTTTAACGGTCAAGCCAGCCGGCCCTTTACTTATGACACATGCGCACGCTTGGCACTACTTTGTTGATGCACGTGCGGCTACTGCGCACACAATTCACAAACACAGAAAAAATATTTAGTTTTTTGGTTTGGACTGGAGTGTACTTAGGGGGTTACAGCACCCTTTAATGGTCAAGCCAGCCGGCCCTTTACTTATGACACAGGCGCACACTTGGCACTACTTTGTTGATGCACGTGCAGCTACTGCGCACACAATTCACAAACACAGAAAAAATATTTTGTTTTTTGGTTTGGACTGGAGTGTACTTTGGGGGTTACAGCACCCTTTAACGGTCAAGCCAGCCGGCCCTTTACTTATGACACAGGCGCACGCTTGGCACTACTTTGTTGATGCACGTGCGGCTACTGCGCACACAATTCACAAACACAGAAAAAATATTTTGTTATTTGTGGAGTGTACTTTGGGGGTTACAGCACCCTTTAATGGTCAAGCCAGCCAGCCCTTTACTTATGACACAGGCGCACGCTTGGCACTACTTTGTTGATGCACGTGCGGCTACTGCGCACACAATTCACAAACACAGAAAATATTTTTTTATTTGGTTTGGAGTGTACTTTGGGGTTTACAGCACCCTTTAACGGTCAAGACATCCGGCCCTTTACTTATGACACAGGCGCACGCTTGGCACTACTTTGTTGATGCACGTGCGGCTACTGCGCACATAATTCACAAACACAGAAAATATTTTGTTATTTGGTTTGGAGTGTACTTTGGGGGTTACAGCACCCTTTAACGGTCAAGCCAGCTGGCCCTTTACTTATGACACAGGCGCACGCTTGGCACTACTTTGTTGATGCACGTGCGGCTACTGCGCACACAATTCACAAACACAGAAAATATTTTGTTATTTGGTTTGGAGTGTACTTTGGGGGTTACAGCACCCTTTAACGGTCAAGCCAGCCGGCCCTTTACTTATGACACAGGCGCACGCTTGGCACTACTTTGTTGATGCACGTGCGGGCTACTGCGCACCCAAGTCACAAACACAGAAAAAATATTTTTTATTTTGGTTTGGACTGGAGTGTACTTTTGGGGTTACAGCACCCTTTAACGGTCAAGCCAGCCGGCCCTTTACTTATGACACAGGCGCACGATTGGCACTACTTTGTTGATGCACGTGCGGCTACTGCGCACACAATTCACAAACACAGAAAAAATATTTTGTTATTTGGTTTGGAGTGTACTTTGGGGGTTACAGCACCCTTTAATGGTCAAGCCAGCCAGCCCTTTACTTATGACACAGGCGCACGCTTGGCACTACTTTGTTGATGCACGTGCGGCTACTGCGCACACAATTCACAAACACAGAAAATATTTTTTTATTTGGTTTGGAGTGTACTTTGGGGGTTACAGCACCCTTTAACGGTCAAGACATCCGGCCCTTTACTTATGACACAGGCGCACGCTTGGCACTACTTTGTTGATGCACGTGCGGCTACTGCGCACATAATTCACAAACACAGAAAATATTTTGTTATTTGGTTTGGAGCATACTTTGGGGGTTACAGCACCCTTTAACGGTCAAGCCAGCCGGCCCTTTACTTATGACACAGGCGCACGCTTGGCACTACTTTGTTGATGCACGTGCGGCTACTGCGCACACAATTCACAAACACAGAAAATATTTTGTTATTTGGTTTGGAGTGTACTTTGGGGGTTACAGCACCCTTTAACGGTCAAGCCAGCCAGCTCTTTACTTATGACACAGGCGCACGCTTGGCACTACTTTGTTGATGCACGTGCGGCTACTGCGCACACAATTCACAAACACTGAAAAAATATTTTGTTATTTGGTTTGGAGTGTACTTTGGGGGTTACAGCACCCTTAAATGGTCAAGCCAGCCGGCCCTTTACTTATGACACAGGGGCACGCTTGGCACTACTTTGTTGATGCACGTGCGGGCTACTGCGCACACAATTCACATACACAGAAAAAATATTTTGTTTTTTGGTTTGGACTGGAGTGTACTTAGGGGGTTACAGCACCCTTTAACGGTCAAGCCAGCCGGCCCTTTACTTATGACACAGGCGCACGCTTGGCACTGCTTTGTTGATGCACGTGCGGCTACTGCGCACACAATTCACAAACACAGAAAACATATTTTGTTATTTGGTTTGGAGTGTACTTTGGGGGTTACAGCACCCTTTAACGGTCAAGACATCCGGCCCTTTACTTATGACACAGGCGCACGCTTGGCACTACTTTGTTGATGCACGTGGGCTACTGCGCACATAATTCACAAACACAGAAATATTTTGTTATTTGGTTTGGAGTGTACTTTGGGTGTTACAGCACCCTTTAACGGTCAAGCCAGCCGGCCCTTTACTTATGACACAGGCGCACGCTTGGCACTACTTTGTTGATGCACGTGCCGCTACTGCGCACACAATTCACAAATACAGAAAAAATATATTTTTTTTTGGTTTGGACTGGAGTGTACTTTTGGGGTTACAGCACCCTTTAACGGTCAAGCCAGCCGGCCCTTTACTTATGACACAGGCGCACGCTTGGCACTACTTTGTTGATGCACGTGCGGCTACTGCGCACACAATTCACAAACACAGAAAAAATATTTTGTTTTTTGGTTTGGACTGGAGTGTACTTTGGGGGTTACAGCACCCTTTAACGGTCAAGTCAGCCGGCACTTTACTTATGACACAGGCGCACGCTTGGCACTACTTTGTTGATGCACGTGCGGCTACTGCGCACACAATTCACAAACACAGAAAAAATATTTTGTTATTTGGATTGGAGTGTACTTTGGGGGTTACAGCACCCTTTAACGGTCAAGCCAGCCAGCCCTTTACTTATGACACAGGCGCACGCTTGGCACTACTTTGTTGATGCACGTGCGGCTACTGCGCACACAATTCACAAACACTGAAAAAATATTTTGTTATTTGGTTTGGAGTGTACTTTGGGGGTTACAGCACCCTTAAATGGTCAAGCCAGCCGGCCCTTTACTTATGACACAGGCGCACGCTTGGCACTACTTTGTTGATGCACGTGCGGGCTACTGCGCACACAATTCACAAACACAGAAAAAATATTTTTTTTTTTGGTTTGGACTGGAATGTACTTGGGGGGTTACAGCACCCTTTAACGGTCAAGCCAGCCGGCCCTTTACTTATGACACATGCGCACGCTTGGCACTACTTTGTTGATGCACGTGCGGCTACTGCGCACACAATTCACAAACACAGAAAAAATATTTTGTTTTTTGGTTTGGACTGGAGTGTACATTGGGGGTTACAGCACCCTTTAACGGTCAAGCCAGCCGGCCCTTTACTTATGACACAGGCGCACGCTTGGCACTACTTTGTTGATGCACGTGCAGCTACTGCGCACACAATTCACAAACACAGAAAAAATATTTTGTTTTTTGGTTTGGACTGGAGTGTACTTTGGGGGTTACAGCACACTTTAACAGTCAAGCCAGCCGGCCCTTTACTTATGACACAGGCGCACGCTTGGCACTACTTTGTTGATGCACTTGCGGCTACTGCGCACACAATTCACAAACACAGAAAAAATATTTTGTTATTTGGTTTGGAGTGTACTTTGGGAGTTACAGCACCCTTTAATGGTCAAGCCAGCCGGCCCTTTACTTATGACACAGGCGCACGCTTGGCACTACTTTGTTGATGCACGTGCGGCTACTGCGCACACAATTCACAAACACAGAAAATATTTTTTTATTTGGTTTGGAGTGTACTTTGGGGGTTACAGCACCGTTTAACGGTCAAGACATCCGGCCCTTTACTTATGACACAGGCGCACGCTTGGCACTACTTTGTTGATGCACGTGCGGCTACTGCGCACATAATTCACAAACACAGAAAATATTTTGTTATTTGGTTTGGAGTGTACTTTGGGGGTTACAGCACCCTTTAACGGTCAAGCCAGCCGGCCCTTTACTTATGACACAGGCGCACGCTTGGCACTACTTTGTTGATGCACGTGCGGCTACTGCGCACACAATTCACAAACACAGAAAAAATATTTTGTTATTTGGTTTGGAGTGTACTTTGGGGGTTACAGCACCCTTTAACGGTCAAGCCAGCCAGCCCTTTACTTATGACACAGGCGCACGCTTGGCACTACTTTGTTGATGCACGTGCGGCTACTGCGCACACAATTCACAAACACAGAAGGTATTTTGTTATTTGGTTTGGAGTGTACTTTGGGGGTTACAGCACCCTTTAACGGTCAAGCCAGCCGGCCCTTTACTTATGACACAGGCGCACGCTTGGCACTACTTTGTTGATGCACGTGCGGGCTACTGCGCACCCAATTCACAAACACAGAAAAAATATTTTTTTTTTTGGTTTGGACTGGAGTGTACTTTTGGGGTTACAGCACCCTTTAACGGTCAAGCCAGCCGGCCCTTTACTTATGACACAGGCGCACGCTTGGCACTACTTTGTTGATGCACGTTCGGCTACTGCGCACACAATTCACAAACACAGAAAAAATATTTTGTTATTTGGTTTGGAGTGTACTTTGGGGGTTACAGCACCCTTTAACGGTCAAGCCAGCCAGCCCTTTACTTATGACACAGGCGCACGCTTGGCACTACTTTGTTGATGCACGTGCGGCTACTGCGCACACAATTCACAAACACAGAAAAAATATTTTGTTATTTGGTTTGGAGTGTACTATGGGGGTTACAGCACCCTTAAATGGTCAAGCCAGCCGGCCCTTTACTTATGACACAGGGGCACGCTTGGCACTACTTTGTTGATGCACGTGCGGGCTACTGCGCACACAATTCACAAACACAGAAAAAATATTTTTTTTTTTGGTTTGGACTGGAGTGTACTTTGGGGGTTACAGCACCCTTTAACGGTCAAGCCAGCCGGCCCTTTACTTATGACACATGCGCACGCTTGGCACTACTTTGTTGATGCACGTGCGGCTACTGCGCACACAATTCACAAACACAGAAAAAACTATTTTGTTTTTTGGTTTGGACTGGAGTGTACTTAGGGGGTTACAGCACCCTTTAACGGTCAAGCCAGCCGGCCCTTTACTTATGACACAGGCGCACGCTTGGCACTACTTTGTTGATACACGTGCAGCTACAGCGCACACAATTCACAAACACAGAAAAAATATTTTGTTTTTTGGTTTGGACTGGAGTGTACTTTGGGGGTTACAGCACCCTTTAATGGTCAAGCCAGCCGGCCCTTTACTTATGACACAGGCGCACGCTTTGGCACTACTTTGTTGATGCACGTGCAGCTACTGCGCACACAATTCACAAACACAGAAAAAATATTTTGTTTTTTGGTTTGGACTGGAGTGTACTTTGGGGGTTACAGCACACTTTAACAGTCAAGCCAGCCGGCCCTTTACTTATGACACAGGCGCACGCTTGGCACTACTTTGTTGATGCACTTGCGGCTACTGCGCACACAATTCACAAACACAGAAAAAATATTTTGTTATTTGGTTTGGAGTGTACTTTGGGAGTTACAGCACCCTTTAATGGTCAAGCCAGCCGGCCCTTTACTTATGACACAGGCGCACGCTTGGCACTACTTTGTTGATGCACGTGCGGCTACTGCGCACACAATTCACAAACACAGAAAATATTTTTTTATTTGGTTTGGAGTGTACTTTGGGGGTTACAGCACCGTTTAACGGTCAAGACATCCGGCCCTTTACTTATGACACAGGCGCACGCTTGGCACTACTTTGTTGATGCACGTGCGGCTACTGCGCACATAATTCACAAACACAGAAAATATTTTGTTATTTGGTTTGGAGTGTACTTTGGGGGTTACAGCACCCTTTAACGGTCAAGCCAGCCGGCCCTTTACTTATGACACAGGCGCACGCTTGGCACTACTTTGTTGATGCACGTGCGGCTACTGCGCACACAATTCACAAACACAGAAAAAATATTTTGTTATTTGGTTTGGAGTGTACTTTGGGGGTTACAGCACCCTTTAACGGTCAAGCCAGCCAGCCCTTTACTTATGACACAGGCGCACGCTTGGCACTACTTTGTTGATGCACGTGCGGCTACTGCGCACACAATTCACAAACACAGAAGGTATTTTGTTATTTGGTTTGGAGTGTACTTTGGGGGTTACAGCACCCTTTAACGGTCAAGCCAGCCGGCCCTTTACTTATGACACAGGCGCACGCTTGGCACTACTTTGTTGATGCACGTGCGGGCTACTGCGCACCCAATTCACAAACACAGAAAAAATATTTTTTTTTTTGGTTTGGACTGGAGTGTACTTTTGGGGTTACAGCACCCTTTAACGGTCAAGCCAGCCGGCCCTTTACTTATGACACAGGCGCACGCTTGGCACTACTTTGTTGATGCACGTTCGGCTACTGCGCACACAATTCACAAACACAGAAAAAATATTTTGTTATTTGGTTTGGAGTGTACTTTGGGGGTTACAGCACCCTTTAACGGTCAAGCCAGCCAGCCCTTTACTTATGACACAGGCGCACGCTTGGCACTACTTTGTTGATGCACGTGCGGCTACTGCGCACACAATTCACAAACACAGAAAAAATATTTTGTTATTTGGTTTGGAGTGTACTATGGGGGTTACAGCACCCTTAAATGGTCAAGCCAGCCGGCCCTTTACTTATGACACAGGGGCACGCTTGGCACTACTTTGTTGATGCACGTGCGGGCTACTGCGCACACAATTCACAAACACAGAAAAAATATTTTTTTTTTTGGTTTGGACTGGAGTGTACTTTGGGGGTTACAGCACCCTTTAACGGTCAAGCCAGCCGGCCCTTTACTTATGACACATGCGCACGCTTGGCACTACTTTGTTGATGCACGTGCGGCTACTGCGCACACAATTCACAAACACAGAAAAAACTATTTTGTTTTTTGGTTTGGACTGGAGTGTACTTAGGGGGTTACAGCACCCTTTAACGGTCAAGCCAGCCGGCCCTTTACTTATGACACAGGCGCACGCTTGGCACTACTTTGTTGATACACGTGCAGCTACAGCGCACACAATTCACAAACACAGAAAAAATATTTTGTTTTTTGGTTTGGACTGGAGTGTACTTTGGGGGTTACAGCACCCTTTAATGGTCAAGCCAGCCGGCCCTTTACTTATGACACAGGCGCACGCTTGGCACTACTTTGTTGATGCACGTGCGGCTACTGCGCACACAATTCACAAACACAGAAAAAATATTTTGTTATTTGGTTTGGAGTGTACTTAGGGGGTTACAGCACCCTTTAACGGTCAAGCCAGCCGGCCCTTTACTTATGACACAGGCGCACGCTTGGCACTACTTTGTTGATGCACGTGCGGCTACTGCGCACACAATTCACAAACACAGAAAATATTTTTTTATTTGGTTTGGAGTGTACTTTGGGGGTTACAGCACCGTTTAACGGTCAAGACATCCGGCCCTTTACTTATGACACAGGCGCACGCTTGGCACTACTTTGTTGATGCACGTGCGGCTACTGCGCACATAATTCACAAACACAGAAAATATTTTGTTATTTGGTTTGGAGTGTACTTTGGGGGTTACAGCACCCTTTAACGGTCAAGCCAGCCGGCCCTTTACTTATGACACAGGCGCACGCTTGGCACTACTTTGTTGATGCACGTGCGGCTACTGCGCACACAATTCACAAACACAGAAAAAATATTTTGTTATTTGGTTTGGAGTGTACTTTGGGGGTTACAGCACCCTTTAACGGTCAAGCCAGCCAGCCCTTTACTTATGACACAGGCGCACGCTTGGCACTACTTTGTTGATGCACGTGCGGCTACTGCGCACACAATTCACAAACACAGAAAGTATTTTGTTATTTGGTTTGGAGTGTACTTTGGGGGTTACAGCACCCTTTAATGGTCAAGCCAGCTGGCCCTTTACTTATGACACAGGCGCACGCTTGGCACTACTTTGTTGATGCACGTGCGGGCTACTGCGCACCCAATTCACAAACACAGAAAAAATATTTTTTTTTTTGGTTTGGACTGGAGTGTACTTTTGGGGTTACAGCACCCTTTAACGGTCAAGCCAGCCGGCCCTTTACTTATGACACAGGCGCACGCTTGGCACTACTTTGTTGATGCACGTTCGGCTACTGCGCACACGATTCACAAACACAGAAAAAATATTTTGTTTTTTGGTTTGGACTGGAGTGTACTTTGGGGGTTACAGCACCCTTTAATGGTCAAGTCAGCCGGCACTTTACTTATGACACAGGCGCACGCTTGGCACTACTTTGTTGATGCACGTGTGGCTACTGCGCACACAATTCACAAACACAGAAAAAATATTTTGTTATTTGGTTTGGAGTGTACTTTGGGGGTTACAGCACCCTTTAACGGTCAAGCCAGCCAGCCCTTTACTTATGGCACAGGCGCACGCTTGGCACTACTTTGTTGATGCACGTGCGGCTACTGCGCACACAATTCACAAACACAGAAAAAATATTTTGTTATTTGGTTTGGAGTGTACTATGGGGGTTACAGCACCCTTAAATGGTCAAGCCAGCCGGCCCTTTACTTATGACACAGGCGCACGCTTGGCACTACTTTGTTGATGCACGTGCGGGCTACTGCGCACACAATTCACAAACACAGAAAAAATATTTTTTTTTTTGGTTTGGACTGGAGTGTACTTTGGGGGTTACAGCACCCTTTACCGGTCAAGCCAGCCGGCCCTTTACTTATGACACATGCGCACGCTTGGCACTACTTTGTTGATGCACGTGAGGCTACTGCGCACACAATTCACAAACACAGAAAAAATATTTTGTTTTTTTTTTGGACTGGAGTGTACTTAGGGGGTTACAGCACCCTTTAACGGTCAAGCCAGCCGGCCCTTTACTTATGACACAGGCGCACGCTTGGCACTACTTTGTTGATGCACGTGCGGGCTACTGCGCACACAATTCACAAACACAGAAAAAATATATTTTTTTTTGGTTTGGACTGGAGTGTACTTTGGGGGTTACAGCACCCTTTAACGGTCAAGCCAGCTGGCCCTTTACTTATGACACATGCGCACGCTTGGCACTACTTTGTTGATGCACGTGCGGCTACTGCGCACACAATTCACAAACACAGAAAAAATATTTTGTTTTTTTTTTGGACTGGAGTGTACTTAGGGGGTTACAGCACCCTTTAACGGTCAAGCCAGCCGGCCCTTTACTTATGACACAGGCGCACGCTTGGCACTACTTTGTTGATACACGTGCAGCTACAGCGCACACAATTCACAAACACAGAAAAAATATTTTGTTTTTTGGTTTGGACTGGAGTGTACTTTGGGGGTTACAGCACCCTTTAACGGTCAAGCCAGCCGGCCCTTTACTTATGACACAGGCGCACGCTTGGCACTACTTTGTTGATGCACGTGCGGCTACTGCGCACACAATTCACAAACACAGAAAAAATATTTTGTTATTTGGTTTGGAGTGTACTTTGGGGGTTACAGCACCCTTTAACGGTCAAGCCAGCCGGCCCTTTACTTATGACACA
This sequence comes from Taudactylus pleione, assembly GCA_031769625.1. Lineage (NCBI taxonomy): Eukaryota > Metazoa > Chordata > Amphibia > Anura > Myobatrachidae > Taudactylus > Taudactylus pleione. The sequence continues at coordinate 1,062,154 of JAUIMM010000198.1, forward strand.
GGCGCACGCTTGGCACTACTTTGTTGATGCACGTGCGGCTACAGCGCACACAATTCACAAACACAGAAAAAATATTTTGTTATTTGGTTTGGAGTGTACTTTGGGGGTTACAGCACCCTTTAATGGTCAAGCCAGCCGGCCCTTTACTTATGACACAGATGCACGCTTGGCACTACTTTGTTGATGCACGTGCAGCTACTGCGCACACAATTCACAAACACAGAAAAAATATTTTGTTTTTTGGTTTGGACTGGAGTGTACTTTGGGGGTTACAGCACCCTTTAACGGTCAAGCCAGCCGGCCCTTTACTTATGACACAGGCGCACGCTTGGCACTACTTTGTTGATGCACGTGCGGCTACTGCGCACACAATTCACAAACACAGAAAAAATATTTTGTTATTTGGTTTGGAGTGTACTTTGGGGGTTACAGCACCCTTTAACAGTCAAGCCAGCTGGCCCTTTACTTATGACACAGGCGCACGCTTGGCACTACTTTGTTGATGCACGTGCGGCTACTGCGCGCACAATTCACAAACACAGAAAAAATATAATTTTTTTTGGTTTGGACTGGAGTGTACTTTGGGGGTTACAGCACCCTTTAACGGTCAAGCCAGCTGGCCCTTTACTTATGACACAGGCGCATGCTTGGCACTGCTTTGTTGATGCACGTGCGGCTACTGCGCACACAATTCACAAACAAAGAAAAAATATTTTTTTTTTAGCACTTGGGGGGAGCACCCCTGATGGACAGAGCTCCCCCTGGACAACACTACAGCACCCCTTTAGGACTGGGACACTGCACAGGACTTTGGAGTGGACACAGCCCCTATGGAGAACTGACTGCACAACACAGTTCAGCCAGCCCCTATGGACTTTGAAGTAGTGGACACAGCCCCTATTAACAACAGCAGCACAGCACAACACAGCCAGCCCCTATGGACTTTGAAGTAGTGGACAACAGCAGCACAGGGCAGCACAGCACAGCACAACACTACTCTGCACTACACTACACTACACAGCCCAGCCAGGCGTAACTCCCACCCTCCCTCTTCACTGTCCACAGCCGAGTGAGAAAATGGTGCCGACGCGGGTACCTTATATAGGATCCAAAACCCGCGAGACCCGGAAGGCGGGATGATGACGTTTTGCCTCGATTTCAGATCCGAGTCAGGCAGGAAAAGTCGAGCCTGACTCGGATCTGACTCGGATCGGGGGGGTCGGGGGGGTTCGGATTTCAGAAATCCGAACCCGCTCACCCCTAGTATGTAATTATTTTTTTATTAAGATGAGATCTATATACATATATATATATATATATATATATTTTTTATTCATCAATATTTTTATTTACACACATATGTATATATATACAGTATATATACAGTATATATATATATATATATATATTTATATATATATATATACATACAGGTTGAGTCTCCAATATCCAAAATGCTTGGGACCAGGGGTATTTTGGATAGCAGAATATTCTGTATTTTGGAATAATTGCATATTATAATGATATATCTTGGGAGTGGGACCCAAATATACACACATAATGCATTTATGTTTCATATACACCTTATACACACAGCCTGCAGGTAATTTTATACAATATTTTCAATAACTTTGTGGCTCAAACAAAGTTGTGTACATACATGAAATTCAGTTATGTTTCATATACACCTTATACACACAGCCCGAAGGTAATTTTATGCAATATTTTTAATAATTTGTGCCTTAAAGTTTGTGTACATTGTACCATCAAAAATCAAAGGTTTCATTATCTCAGTCAAGCCAAAAAAATTCTGTATTTCAGAATATTCCGTATTTCGAAATATTTGGATATGGGAGACTCAACCTGAATATATATATATATATAGTTCCACAATGAGGAGGGCACTCCCATTCACAAAAATAGAAAAATGTTTTTATTTATTCATTTGTATGGAAAAAGAACCATAAAATTTCACCACACTATTAATCCATAACACAAAAAATAGGGAGAATTCTTCATCACCATCAGTTGAAAGGTATAGCAGTAAACTCCTGGCTCAATATTACATGCCTTTAACAGCCATCAGGCTGATCCATGTGAATAACAGCATTTGAATGATGTAAAATCAGATCATATGAAAATACTTATTTCGTCTGTCGACTTCAGTCCCCTTATGTCAGGACCGTTAAAGATAAGCATCATCCCAACACATCAGCATGCCCAGAAGGAATACCAAATTGGTTTTGGATTAATAGTGTGGTGAAATTTTATGGTTCTTTTTCCTTTTTCTTCTTATGTTTGGAATCATGTCTACCCAAATCCGGACAACAATTGTCAAGCCAGAGTAAGTAGAGGTAGGGACCCTAATCATCTAAGAACCTTCTCCCTGTTACATCATCTACAGCGCATCCATCCAACATGTTTGAAAAATTCAGAAACTTTGGCTAAAAAGTAACAATACGCAGTCCAGCATCAGCTAGCTCCCTTCTCTCTCCAAGATCCAAACACCTTGCATCTTCACCTCCGACACATTCAACAACAATATCCTCAATCCTGTATTCAATTTGATAAGGCTAACTCAGGGCCTACTTCAGACCCGCTCGCGAGTCAATGGTGCCCTAGTGCGCATGCGCACGATGGCGGGTCGATGGTGCCCTAGTGCGCATGCGCATGACGGAGGGAGCTCCATCGTGCGCATTCGCGATACCCGAATAGCGACGGCCAAGCCGTCGCTATAGGTCTCGCGCAAAAGGGGGCGTGCTGTCGATGGTGAGTGACAGCACACCCCCTTTGGTGGGCGTGCCGGGGGCGTTGCTGCCCAGACAGAGGCGTTCCCATGGGAACGCCTACCGTCTGGGGCCGGCCCCACTGACATCACTAGTGATGTCAGTGGGAGTGCTTTTGGCTCTGATAGAGTCAAAAGCACTCCTGGGCTTGCGGCAGCGAGACACTACTGCAGGGTCTCATCGCAAGCCCGATGGTCGCGATGGTCTTGACCATCGCGACCATCTTTTTGGACGCTCGCATAAGCTGTGGGTGGTCAACCACAGCTATGCGAGCGGCCAGGAGGCCGCTCCAATAAGAGGTAGGAGGGCCCTGATGCAGAGTGAGCGCTCTTGTCAGAGCGTCCGGCTCTGAATCAGGCCCCCAGTCCTCCCCTAGCCTGCTGCTGCTGCTGGGAGTGGATCTTCATCCCATAAGGTAAACAGGAAGCCTACTAGTAGTAGTTCAAAAAAACAATTGACTGTTAAACAATCCATTGCAAGGGGAGAGCAAGCATGACATCAGTCACCCAGTTGCACAACATATCACTGACACCATAACATCTATGCTGGTATTAGATGTGCGTTCGATATCCGCCATTAGTGCAGTGGGTTTTAGCCATTTAATTGAGGTCCTGTGTCCCCAGTACCAAGTCCCATTTAGGTTCCACTTCACTATAAAAGAAATTCCCAGCCTGTACAGGGAGGTTAAGAAAAGCTTAATTAATGTCCTCCAAAATGCCGTCGTACCCATTGTCCACTTAACCATATATATGTGGACAAGTAGAACAGGAAAATCGCAAGATTACATGACTGTAACAGCCCACTGGGTGGGTGTATTGTCTTCAGCGGCACCAATAGCAGCAGCGTAAGTTCATCCCAGATGCCCGGAGGCAAGTTATAGTTTGGTGCCCCCCCCGTCACAGCCGCTGACACTGTATTATAGAATTTTGCAAGCAGATACACCTGCAGTTGCACGCAGAATATAGGCATGCCATGGAGGAGTGAGACAGAAAGTTGTGGGTGAGGGGGGCATCGAATGTGTCATACTGACAAAAGAGCAGCAACACCAATGAGTAAGGACAGTGTATAGTTATACAGAGGAGGCAGCTGATGGTCTGATATGGAGCTCATCACTAGTGTATGGTGGCTTCTCAGGTGTAGGGTAGAGGTGCAGTGTATTGGGCGGCCGTGATGATACACTCCGGGGACATACTGTAGTTACAGCCATAAGTTGGGTAAATATATTGTGGGCAGTGGAGGAGGTGCCCCTTCAGTGCTGGAGCCCGGCGGCAGGCGCCTCTATTGTCTCCCATAGTTCTGACCCTGAGCAGCAGCATCTAAGAAACAGCAGGTCATTCAAAGGCAGGCTACTCTCTATATCACCAGTTTCACTAAGAGGCATACCGCTGACAACCTCTTAGAAAAACTCAGGAAAGTCATTGTAAAATGACTTACCATGCTTGGACTCTGTTCGAGATTTGTAATTTCTGACGACTCCACCAATATTGTGAGAGCATTACAACAGGGTGAATTCCAACACATCTCATGTTCTGCTCACACAATCAACTTGGTGGTGCAAATTTTGTTTTAAAATGACAGGGCCGTGCAGGAGATGCTCTCTGTGGCCCGCAAAATTTCTGGACATTTTGCCATTCAGCAGGTGCATGTAGAAAATTGCAGCACCTGCAAGAAATGTTGAACTTGCCCTGTTTGGTGGAACTCCATCCTTTATATGCTTCAGCGGATGGAGGAACAGCAAAAATCCATCCAAAGCTACACAAAGAACTATGACATAGGTGGAGGAGGGAAAATATACCTTACTCAAGCTCAGTGGAAAAAACTTTTCGTGTTGTGTAAAGTGCTGAAACCCTTCGAAGTAGTCACCTGTGAAGTGAGTTCAGACACTGCCAGCTTGAGTCAGGTAATTCCCCTAATTAAACTGTTGGAAAAACAGCTTGAGAAAATGAGCTGAAACAAAGCGATTCCGCTAAGCATGGCAGACTTGTAGGTCAAGTCCTTTATTCACTTATTCAGGATCCAAGGGTTGTCAGGATCTTACAATCAGATCAATACATTTTGGCGACCATGCTGGAACCCAGGTTTAAGTCATACGTCATGTCTTTCTTCCCAGCAGACACAGATCCAAAGAGTTGCAAAGAGCTGTTGGTAAGGAAATTGTCAGCTCAAGCGTCACGTGATGCAGCGATGGCTCTTCCTTCAGTTTCTTCAGCAAGTGTGGCTGCCAGGAAAAAACAAAACTTTCCCAAAAAAAGACCCACTGGTGGGGCAGATGAGTCAACACAACCAAGTTTTGACATGTGGTCGGGTCAAAAGAATTGGCTACAATTAATGAGATCTCTACCGTGACTCCATCTGATACGGTCACCATTCAAAGAATGGTTGAGGACTATTTTAATGATAGTGTCCAAATAGGCATGTCAGACAGTCTGTTTCACTACTGGCAGGAAAAAAGGCAATTTGGAGGCCCTTGCACAAACTGGCTTTGCTTTACCTGAGCTGCCCACCCTCCAGTGTATACTCAAAAAGAGTTTTCAGCACAGCTGAAATGAACTACAAATTTCACGAGGAAGATCTTTAGTGCCAATTACATCCAAAATTTACAGAGGCACCTGATGCTGTAATTAGGTGGATTAATATTGTGTGAAAGATGATGTACACACTGATGATGGTGAGGAATCGGATGATGATGGCGACAATATCTTGCCTCTGTAAAGCCAGTTTGTGCATGGAGAGATCATTGTCAGCAATGTCAGCTGCCCGTTGGTAGCTTGTTTTGTGGGGGCCCAAACAAACCAATCGCTTCAGCCACAATTGGCAATCCCTGTTGCTCTGAAGTGTTTGGTTTGTTAAACAGTGCATGTCCTGTTTACTATATACAACATAAGGGTGGGTGGAAGGGCCCAAGGACAATTCCATCTTGCACCACTTTTCTTTGCATTATGTACTGCTTGGGGCATTGCTGCCTGACATTTTTAATTTTATAGTTTATTAAACTGCCATCCTGTCTGCCACTACAGTGCCACTCTGTGCCATGTTGAAAGCTGAACTGCCATATGTTAGTGCTGCCCACTGCTGTCGCTTAGCTTATTCAGCCAGCTAGCTCGATGCAACCTTTTGGCCTAAACTGGATTAAATCAATAATGTGAGCAGTGAGGTGGTCAAAATTGACTGGAAATGACTGGAAATAAATGTTATTGAGGTTAATAATACTGAAGGAACAAAAGCAGGCCCAAATTATGTGATTTCAGCTGTTTTTAGTACTTTTTTTTAGAAAATATACAGATCCAAAACCAAAACCTTGAAGGAGTTACAGATCCAAAACCAAAGCAACACACGGGGTCGGTGAATATTGTGAGAATACGGGGTTCTCTCAATCACCCAGACACCGAGCAGATAAAACCAACGTGATGGTTTATTTTTCCACAGCACACAGCAACAGATAATATGTACAGACAAGCGGTAAATACAGTGAACAGACAATTCGCAGGAAGTAGTCCAGATTGGGGCCAGTCTCAGCAGCGGATAATGTCCCAGAGAAATTCCACGGAATAGCTAGAGATGCACAGTCCCACAGGAAAAACTATCACTGATCCCATAGCAGTGAATAGCGTATAGGTCCTTGCAGAATTTCCAAAGTATAAATCCACACAGAACTGGTGATGCATTCTACTAGCACTTTGGCAGAGCAAGACCTCTTAGCCAAAGTCAGTGACTAACATGTGGAGTTGCCTTTGGTGACCTCTTTTGAAACCTTCCAATTTCCCATGATATTGTAACCACCAAGGGGGGGTTGCACCATTTCCTGATTGGTGCGTGTCCCTTATCTCGTACCTCCCCCAGATATTACTTCCCTGATGAACACCTGCTGGGTTAGTTCCGTTCAGTCTACCAGATTCAAGTGAGGCACAAAACAGGCAAATGGAAGTAGGAGTAAATCCTGAGCGTCCCCTGGGGAGGTGGGAATTAACTTAGGGGATCTTTTGTTCTTGGTCTAGTAGTTATTAGGGGTGAGCGGGTTCGGATTTCTGAAATACGAACGCCCCCGAGCCTCCCCGATCCGAAGCCGATCCGAGTCAGGCTCGACTGAAATCGAGGCAAAACGTCATCATCCCACCTTCCGGGTCTAGCGGGTTTTGGATTCTATATAAGGTACCCGCGTTGGCATAATTTTCTCACTCGGCTGTTGACAGTGAAGAGGGAGGGTGGGAGTTAGGGCTGGCTGGGCTGTGTAGTGTAGTGTAGTGCTGTGCTGCGCTGTGCTGTTGTTGTCCATAGGGGCTGTGTCTACTCCTCCAAAGTTCATAGGGGCTGGCTGGGCTGTGTTGTGCAGTCAGTTGTCCATAGGGGCTGTGTCCACTCCAAAGTCCTGTGCAGTGTCCCAGTCCTAAAGGGGTGCTGTAGTGTTGTCCAGGGGGTGCTCTGTCCATCAGGGGTGCTCCCCCCAAGTGCAAAAAATATATATTTTTTCTGTGTTTGTGAATTGTGTGCGCAGTAGCCGCACGTGCATCAACAAAATAGCACCAAGCGTGTGCCTGTGTCATAAGTAAAGGGCCGGCTGGCTCATCCGTTAAAGGGTGCTGTAACCCCCAAAGTGCACTCCAAATAATATATTTTTTTTTTCTTTGTTTGTGAATTGTGTGCGCAGTAGCCGCACGTGCATCAACAAAGTAGTGCCAAGCATGCACCTGTGTCATAAGTAATGGGCCGGCTGGTTTGACCATTAAAGGGTGCTGTAACCCCCAAAGTGCACTCCAAATAAAATAAAAAATAATTTTCTGTGTTTGTGAATTGTGTGCACTGTGGCCAAGCGTGCGCCTGGCTCCAACCAAAATAAAATAATCTTTTTTTTTTTTTTTATGTCTTTGTGAATTGTGTGGGCTGTAGCCACACCTGCATCCTCAAAGCAGCAGCGACAAGCGTGCGTCTGTCTGTTAAAGGGTGGTGTAACCCCCAAAGTGCGCTCCAACCAAAATAAAATAATCTTCTTTTTTTCTGTGTTTGTGTGTGAAATGTATGCACAGTAGCTGCACCTGCATCCTCAAAGCAGCAGCGACAAGTGTGCATCTGTCTATTAAAGGGTGGTGTAACCCCCAAAGTGCGCTCCAACCAAAATAAAATAATCTTTTTTTTTTTTTTTATATCTTTGTGAATTGTGTGGGCTGTAGCCGCACCTGCATCCTCAAAGCAGCAGCGACAAGCGTGTGTCTGTCTGTTAAAGGATTACATCGGTGACAGCATCCAAGTAGGAATGTCAGACAGTCCGTACCTGTACTGGCAGGAAAAAGAGGCAATTTGGAGGCCCCTGTACAAACTGGCTCTATTTTACCTGAGTTGCCCCCCCTCCAGTTTGTACTCCGAAAGAGTGTTTAGTGCAGCCGGGAACCTTGTCAGCAAAAGGCGTAGGAGGTTGCTTCCACAAAATGTGGAGAAGATGATGTTCATAAAAATGAATTATCAACTCTTCCAAGGAGACCAGCCTCCAGAACGTGCAGAGGGACCTGTGGTGGTCGATTTCAGCGGGGATGAATTAATACTCTGTGAGGATGAGGATGAGGATGTACACAACACTGAAGAGGGTGAGGAATCGGTGAATGAGGAGGATGAGGACGACATCTTGCCTCCGTAGAGCCAGTTTGTGCAGGGACAGATTAATTGCCAGCTTGTTTTGTGGGGGCCCAAACGAACCAATCATTTCAGCCACAGTCGTGTGGCAGACCCTGGCGCTGAAATGATTGGTTTGTTAAAGTGTGCATGTCCTGTTTATACAACATAATGGTGGGTGGAAGGGCCCAAGGACAATTCCGTCTTGCACCTCTTTTTTTTCTTTGCATTATGTACTGTTTGGGGCCTAGTTTTTCAAACTGCCATCCTGTCTGCCACTGCAGTGTCACTCCTAGATGGGCCATGTGTTTGTGCCGCCCACTCGTGTCGCTTAGCATAGTCATCCAGCTACCTCAGTGCAACTTTTTGGAAATAAAAACACTATTGTAAGGTGTGAGGTGTTCAGAATAGACTGGAATTGAGTGGAAAATAAGGTTATTGAGGTTAATAATAGCATAGGAGCAGAAAAACCAATACAGTCTGTGATTTTAGCTGTTTTTATGCTTTTTTTCAAAAAAATACAGATCCAAAACACAAAACCCAGAACCCAAACCATGGAAGGATGGTTTTGGCAAAACCAATACAGATCCAAAACCCGAAGAAAGATCCAGATCCAAAACTAAAACCAAAAGTGGCCGGTGCACACCCCTAGTAGTTATGAATAACACAGACATATGGACCAGGCTAACATCAAGGGCTAGACAGTACTAAACATTACCTTTCCTGCCATTCTTACAGTAAATAATATACCTGATAATGGAAATGTGTGTCCAGAGAATGATCACACATACACTAGGAGACGGGAAGGGGAACACAATAGGGCTAAAAAGTTAATCAATCACTGCAAGGACTGAGATGCCGCAAATACATTTTTAACACATATCTCATGTCCTTACATTCTTTGCCCACTTTTTAGGCCTTGTTCCCAGGGGGGATCCGAAATCATTACTGACTGGGCGAGGCGGTGATAGGTCTTCCTGTATTGCGAGGAACTGGATCTGGTTCCTGCTGGCGGGACAAGCAATCCGCGATTCCGTGATCTCTACCATTTTTGTGGGAAATTGTACAGTTGCAGGGCCAAACTCCATCTTAGCAAGCGTTCATTGTCTCCTGCGGTACGTTGTAGCCAACTAAGGGGGATCTGTGACCACCGAGAACTTGCACCCATACACGTATGGCTGCAGCTTCTTAAGGGCCCAGACTATAGCCAGACACTCCTTTTCAATAGTGGCGTAGGCTACCTCACGTTCGACAAGCTTCTGCGAGAGAAAAGAAACTGGGTGTTCACATCCATCTTCCCCTACTTGGCTCAACACAGTTCCTATTCCATAACCTGAGGCATCGGTTTGCACAATGTACCCGAGTCAATTTCTCGGGTGTACTTTTTGGTCGTCAGGTCAGTTAATCGCTTGGCAATGATGCTGTACTGGGGCACAAACTTACCCTGCCGTTCCAAGGGGTATGTATCCGTCACAGTCACCTCATTCAGCTTTTTATAGTCCACGCAGAAGCGAGTGCTCCCATCCTTCTTAGGCACTAAGACTACACTGGCTGCCCAGGGACTAGTGGATGGTACAATGACCCCAAGTGCCAGATTTTCTTCAACCTCTTTTTTGATCATGTCCAGCACCTCTGGACTCACCCAATATAAAGGTTGCCTAATGGGCCGAGCCCCCCCAGTGTCGACATGATAGGCCACTACATGGGTGTGCCCTGGTCTGCTGGTGAGTTGAGGTCTCTCTAACTCCAACACCTCCCTCATCTGTCTGGCCTGGGTTTCTGTTAACTGTGAGCCTATGGGCACTGCCTCTACCCCAAGATCCTTTTTTTTATTTGCTGCTAAAATGTCAGGGATAGGGTCAGTCTCTGGATCATCCATAGGTGGGCAGCAGATTGCCACAGCCCCTATTTCCCTGGTGACATACTCCTTTAACCTATTTATGTGGTAGGTACCCACCAACTTCCCTGTTGGACCAAGGGCAACAATATAATCTACCTGGCCCTGACGACCCATGATGGTATAGGGCCCTGCCCAGGTTGCCTGTAACTTGTGCTTTTGGGCAGGTACTAGAACCATCACTTTCTGCCCAACATCTAGCTCCCTTTCATGCGCTCGCTGGTTGTTGTACTGGCACTGCCGTTCCTGTGCCCCCAGCATGTGGTCATGCGCAAGCTGCATCAAATGCTGCAATCTTTCCCTCATTTGAACTACATACTCCAGGACAGGAACCTCAGGTTCCTGGAATGTCCCTTCCCAGCTTTCCTGGACTAGGTCTAGAGGCCCTCGTACCCTTCACGCATATAATAACTCAAAAGGGGAGAATCCAGTGGAATCTTGCGGCACTTCGCGGTATGCAAATAATAGCTGCTGCAACGACTTCTCCCAATCCCCCCCTCCGATTCAGCATATGCCCGCAGCAACTGCTTTAGGGTCTCATTAAACCTCTCGCAGAGCCCATTCGTCTGGAGATGGTAGGTTGTCATGCGGAAGGGATGGACCCCAAATTTGTCCCATACTGTTTGCAGCAAGACCCCTTGAAATTGTGTACCCTGATTGGTAACTACTTCTTGGGGAAATCCTACACGGCGAAATATGCATGTGAGCCTGGGCGATATGCTCAGCATCTATGGATGCCAAGGCCACTGCCTCAGGGTATCTAGTCGCATAGTCAACTATGGTTAGTATGTATTTCTTCCCTGTTCGGCTTGGCTTCTTAATAGGCCCAACAATGTCCATGGCTCGCTTATGACAGGCATGGGTTGTTGGGGAGCTCGACGTGGGGGCCCCCCGAGGCGTTGACATACCTCACAGGATTCCCTATACCATTTTATTGCCTGGCTTATTCCAGGCCAGAAGAAGTGCCGTAATAGCCAGGCACAGGTTTTACGAACCACTAAGTGGTCTGCTAAGGGAGTGTCATGGGCAAGTGCTAGCAACCAGGTACGGTACTGCTGGGGAACAATCAACTGTTTCCTTAGGACTTCAGGCTCTAAGGGGTCTGCTTTTGCATGCACCCTGTACAGTCTCCACTCCTCCAAATGGATGCGATCCCCCTGAGGTCCCCAATCTGCCTGTTCTGCCGCACTGCGGAGGCTAGCTAGGGAAGAGTCTGTCCGTTGGGTTTCCCTAAATGCTGTCCTGTCTAGCTCCCCCAGATTCCCATTACAGTCAAACAAGTCTGGTTCAGTGTTACTCACCAGTGACAGGTCAGGGGTTGTGGCCATTGATCCCACCGAGATCCCTGGTGCTGGCCCAAGAGGATCCTCGCGTGCTGTCGCCAACAACTGCGCTTGGCTTCGGGTGATAGCTCCAACAAAATAATTAGCCAAACCACTGCCCAGATCATTTCCCAGGATAACATGGGTGGGTAACCCACTCAAAAGTCCCACCTCCACTTCCCCTGAGTCCAGGCCCCAATCCAAGTTAACTATCTCTTTACACTGCACTTTTCTTACTATGGTGGTGCCCTGGGGCGGTTTAGCCTGGCCAGTTTTGGGGGGTCCTGCGCTCTGGATTTGAACCTTAGTATGTTTGGGACCTACCCGAAAGAGGTTACCTGGATATGGTGGGTAGGCCCATAAGCTTGGCCATGATTATGCTAAAAACCTCTATTGATTGCAAAATTTTATTGCATTTATATATATTATTGATGATTTGGAGTTGTGCACCTGAGATTTTGTCTGTTTCTGTGCCCAATCCAAGTGTACCCGGGCCACGGGGATAACGGTGATCTGCCCTTCGGCCATGGAGATTTTAATTTTCCATTTCTCCAATAGTTGGCGGGGGGATTAACTCCGATCGGACCAGGGTGATGGAGGCCCCAGAGTCTCTCAATCCTTGCAGTTCCTGCCCATTGACTTTAACAGGCTGTAGGTGGGCCTTCATGTTATCCGGGGTAACTTTCCTAATAGCTGCTACTATCTCCATTTGGTATGGTACTTCCTCCGCCTCTGGCGCATCAGGAATGCAGTTCCCCTCCCCACCTCCAAATGTTGTTTCCTGGCACACAGCTACCCTGGGCACAGCTGGTCAGGCACCCGGAAATTATCCTCTTCCCCGTGGAAAGTTTAGCTGCACATGCCCTACCTGGTGACAGTTGAAGCACCGCCGAGACTCTGGAAGTGCAGCCCCGCGGCCTTGCAATGGCCATTTGCAGAGCTGGGGTGTGTAGTGGGGCCGGGAGCTGGGTTGCCAGGTAGGGATTCTGGTCTTGTTGGGGCCGTCGGGGGGCTGACTTGTCTACAGGGTTGGCTCCTCTCCACCGGGGCCTGTTAGCTGTGAACTCGTCAGCTAGGTGTGCTGCTTTCTCCGGAGTGGTGGGGTTCTGATCCGCCACCCACTCTCTAATTTCCGGGGGCAACTTGTTAAGCAACTGTTCCAGGATAATAATGTTTTTAACCTCCACTACAGTGAGTGCCTGCTTTCCGGCCAGCCATCTGTCACAGTTCTGCCGCAACAGAATCCCCTTTCCATGACATTGACCGGAACTTGGTGCGGTACAATTCAGCAGTCACCGCATATCTGGCAAGTAGCACCCCCCAGACCTCCTCATAGGACATAGTCTGTCATGGACTCAAAGTCTGGCACACTTCCAGTGCCCGTCCTCTAAGACTGGGTAACAAATATAGAGGCCACTCGGCTGCCTCAATCTTATGCAGTCATCATTGATTCAAACGTCTGCAAATGGTTATCAATATCCGAGCTGGCCTCATCAAAAGGCGGTATGTCCCGATATCGCAGCCTGGCTGGCTGACTTACCGATACTGGTGGGCAGGGATGTAGGTCTGTGCTCCCAGGGCGGCCCCCAGTACTGCTGCTCCTTGTCCTAGTGCTGCCAGCAACTCCGGCAACTGATCTACCCCTCCCATGGTAGGCATTGCCCCGGAAGCCGTTGTCACCGTGGTTCCCTGACCCTCGGTCTGCTCCGGTACATCGTCCTCATCGTCCTCCTCCTCTGGATGATTTTGGTCCCACGGGGCTAGTTTTGCCATTAATTTTTCTCTGGTGTCCTGTGCATAAAACTCAATCTGTTTTGTTTGGCAGAGATCCTGCAGTGGGCCCTTCTTGAGGTATTGGTAGCATAGTGGTGCTGGACCCATTCCCTGCTGTATTTTATGAATTTATGCTTGAAAGCTGGTGTCTGAATGATACCACTGTCGCTGCCACCAAATGTGAGAATACGGGGTTCTCTCAATCACACAGACACCGAGCAGATAAAACCAATGTGATGGTTTATTTTTCCACAGCACACAGCAATAGATAATATGTACGGACAAGTGGTAAATACAGTGAACAGACAATTCGCAGGTAGCAGTCCAGATTGGGGCCAGTCTCAGCAGCGGATAATGTCCCAGAGAAATTCCACGGAATAGCTAGAGATGCACAGTCCCACAGGAGAAACTATCACTGATCCCGTAGCAGTGAATAGCGTATAGATCCTTGCAGAATTTCCAAAGTACAAATTCACATAGAACTGGTGATGCGTTCCACCAGCACCTTGGCAGAGCGAGACCTCTTAGCCAAAGTTAGCGACTAACATGTGGAGTTGCCTTTGGTGACCTCTTTTGAAACCTTCGAATTTCCCACAATACTGTGACCACCCAGGGGGAGTTGCACTGTTTCCTGATTGGTGCGCGTCCCTTATCTCCTACCTCCCCCAGATATTACTTCCCCGATGAACACCTGCTGGGTTGGTTCCGTTCAGTCTACCAGATTCAAGTGAGGCACAAAACAGGCAAATGGAAGTAGGAGTAAATCCTGAGCGTCCCCTGGGGAGGTGGGAATTAACTTAGAGGGTCTTTTGTTCTGGGAGGTGTTACCTTGCTCTAGTAGTTATGAATAACACAGACATATGGACCAGGCTAACATCAAGGGCTAGACAGTACTAAACATTACATTTCCTGCCACTCTTACAGTAAATAATATCCCTGATAATGGAAATGTGTGTCCAGAGAATGATCACACATACACTAGGAGACGGGAAGGTGAACACAAAAGGGCTAAAAAGTTAATTAATCACTGCAAGAACAGAGATGCTGCAAATACATTTTTAACACATATCTCATGTCTTTAGACACATATCCCTAGTTGTGAGTGATAAAATTCGTTGATAAATGAGGCCCACAGTTTTTTATATCAAAACTGTGGAAAGTGACAGGGAGTATGATAAGGGAGGGAGTATGACAGGTGAGGCTCTGCCTCCCCTTCCTACCCTGACTGCACATCATACTTACCTACCTTTTTTTTTCCTCCCTGGTAGAAGCCTGGGAAAGACAAGCAGGTGGGGGGCGATGGGGGTGGAGCCTGATGGTTTGTGTCATTAAGCCCCACCCCTTCATGGTAAATTTATGCAATTGCCACAAATTGCTGCACTGCATGGGGGCAGATTTAAAATGTACAGAGAGATTTAGTTTTGGGAGGGGTATGTTCAAACTGATAACTAAATTGCAGTGTAAGACTAAAGCTGTGCAGTGTTTGTGTGCTACATGCAAAACCAGCCAGTATTACATGGGTGCAACACATCCCCCGCATGATGCCACTGTATATTCGCATGTGTGCAGAGCTTTATACAGCTTGTGGTGCATCCGTCCCCTATCCATATATTTAGTTCGTTACTAATCATCATCATTCATCAAAGCCCATCAGCCTACACTTGTTGCAGAAGATTTACACTAACATCCGACACTGTGGCAGTACCGACAACACACACTCACTGAACTTTGTCTACATGAGATTACCATTTACAGCCCAGTTATGCCCCTTCAGTAAAGATGCACTCGAAATGGGTACAACTTGCATACGCTTGGTTCACGCCCATTGCAGGTAGAAAAGCCAGCGCCACTTGCATACATTTGCCACCCCAGGCTAAAAGTTGCCAGCCAGCCCCTGAGCGCACTTCTATCCAACAGCTTGTACAGTACATAATAACATTACAGGGAGGAATACAGCTGACGCACGTATTTTGTAAACAGTTGCAAATGTTTCCTGAAATGTAATTAATGGGAGAATACGATACAGAAATAGAACTAGTCACTAGCGAGAATATTGTTGTGACAGAGGTGTAAATAACATTCCTTGAACTTCTTTGAAAGGAAAACTCGGTAATGTGACTCAGACTGAAAATACAGAAATGTGGTAGTAATCTTAAACTGTATAGTCTTAATGCAGGATATAAAATGTGGAATCAAAGATCAAAACTACCCTGCTGTTTTCCACATACAGTACAGTATTTAAGGACAGACTACGTATTCCTTAAAGGTACTAATATAGAATGCAGGAGATACTGGAGATACAGTACTCCTGCCTCATTACAGCTGCCAGTCATCGCATCAGCCGTCCCCACAGAAAACTATTTAACAAGATCTGCAAAGCTTCACTGAAGATGATGTTGGCCCATTAACAGCAATGGAGCAGCCTTGCGGGATAGGGATCTTGCAATCCCTCTCCGGTGGGCTTCAGGAGATCCCGATGTGTACCATGGCCTTTTGGACACTGCTCATGCGCATTTGTAAAGCTGTACATGTGCAGTAGCCGCCCGGTGTCCATAGGTGGAAGCAAAGTGATCGCATATGCAATCACTTTACTTTTCTCTGATCGCCGGGGCAGGCTGTTATCGGAGCCTGTGTCCCGGCAAATCAAATTAATACATCTGAGCAAATAAAAAATCCTAATTGCCACAATATGCAGCTATACGGATTCTTAATAGTCAGGTGGCTGGCCACATATTTTAATAAATATGCCCCTTAGGTACAATTGTCTGAGGCTTCCTCTAGTCCTTAATTGTGACTGTAGTGGTGCTTTCCTACTATCCTCTGTAGATTGGTTGTTCTTCAATATTGCTTAGCAAAGGACCAGACAGCAACATGCAATAGCCACTATTGTTATGGTTGTATTCCTCAATGAGTGATCTATGAACTGGTTATGGATATCTAATTAAAACCTCTATGCAATCCTGTCTATACCTTCTAAATCCTGCCTATACCTTCTAAAATTGTTGCTATTTAGCGTAATGAGTCACACAGTAAATAAATGCTTTCAGACTTTGAATGTGGTTCCAAAGCACAAAAAGTTATTATTCAATATAAAAACAAATGGTTACATGCTGTGATCTAAAGACAATTAACGCAAATAAATCTTACAGACCAAAGGTACAGTTGTTACATACGCACGTGCTCTGGACCCAGATACCAGCATCAGCAATAGAAACCTACGTCAACAGCACAGCAAGAAGACTCAAGACTGGGTTCAAACTGCACACATATATACTCTTTACAGGGATAGGCAATACAATAATCAAGTTCGGCATGATTCCATTGGTTCTTCTTAAAGGTGCTTCTGTTACAGGATAGTTCATAAGTCAATTCGAATGGACACAAACAGCCTCCAACAAACCTTTGTGTCCTTTTTCCCGCTGCATGCTAATCTAAGCTGATAAGATTACAGAGTACATTTTAATGTTTTAACTCTCTATAGTCCATAGTTTGCAGATGCATGTTGCGATCTTCTCACCGATGATACCCGAAATCTGTGGAGACACAGTGGATCAGTACAACACCAAACACGGTCTGCTTACCATGTACTAAACCTTAGATATCAAATAACCTTTATTACAGAACATTAATAATTACTGCATAAACCTTGAATATTACACCTTAATACTAGGGAACCTTTTATGTAAGTGTGCAGTGTGTAAGTACTGGGGAATTGGGAAAAAACGCTAGTTAGCGCTGTGTGACTATATTTTTTGTGGAGTACACCATGGTACTTGTTTTGCAGAGTTAGTCATTTTATATGTTTTATTGACTGTCTGTATTTACATGGTGAGGATTTTTAACTTCTTTCTATTGCATGGGAGTCACACAATGCTATATAATAGCATCGCCGTATGTACTTATAATGGCGAGTTTCACTAAAATGGTGCTGGGTGGCCAGTCACAAAATGGCATCTCATTGCCATACGCAAAATGGCGTCGCCCCGATCTAATTTTACACTGATCCTGTCTCAGCCAATTATCCGATTTTGACAGTTCACCCTTTGATAGCAAACAA
Source organism: Taudactylus pleione (assembly GCA_031769625.1). Classification (NCBI taxonomy): domain Eukaryota; kingdom Metazoa; phylum Chordata; class Amphibia; order Anura; family Myobatrachidae; genus Taudactylus; species Taudactylus pleione. The sequence goes on from JAUIMM010000198.1 coordinate 1,079,590, forward strand.
CATGCTATCATACTCTGATCTGCAACTTAATTTAGGCTTAAATTATGACATATTGTTCAATGTTATATTATGGGATGGCACATGGTGGTTCTTAAACCATCAATAATGTGTCTCTAGGAGGGGACATAAAACTATCCTTATACGCACACCTCGGATCTTGGAAGATCATGGGAAAGATGTGGGGATGCACCAATCCTATAAAGAAAGTCTTGGAGGGGGAATAAGGACTTACATTATTTAAAATAATCTTATACATTATACGATGGTACCTTCTAGTTCAGGGTTGTAATGCAGTCCTGCATTTACCTCAGTATTCAAATTGTTACTACTGATCACCATCATAAGTTCACTCCTTTGATTCACCTTATCTTTACATTTTCCACATTTCAACACAGTAGGAACACACCTGACACATATGCCAATTACCATGATGTCAACCAGTATGAGGATCAGGAGTTTACCTATGCTCGCATTCATTTCCTGGACCCACTCTCCGAGACCTGAGAACCGTTTCACTGGGTTCAACCATGAAACCCATTCCTCTACCTTCTCCTCTACTTCAGCCACAGAAGCATTATGGTTCTTTCGAAATTCCCATTTTAACTGCAGAATTTCATCCATCTACCGGTCCATTACTGCCTTGGGATCGCTGGTATCGTTTGTAATATAGGTGCAACATTTTACACCAAATTGGGTGGCCAAAGTCACACAATACCCTCCAGTGACAGCTGTTAAATAATTTAAGACTAGTCTGTGTTGCACCAATTCTTTTTTGTACGCTTGCAATTCCCTAACTGTGTACCTGAATGTGTCATCATACATCTCGGTGATATTATCTATTAATTTAGCAAGATCTTGGATATATCTAAAATTTAGTGTACCCCGAGTGATCCTGGTGGGATCCAATGCTACCAAAACTTGAAAGCCAGTTGTCTCACTAATTAACTAAGTGGCTTTATGCACATCACCAGGTATAATATTTCTTTTGTCTCTGTGTTCATACTGTGTGTGAAGATATGGTGATGTGGTGTTTTTATGAATACTAAGCATTTCACCATGTGTAAGGGTCATAACCTCTGGGACTACTCTTCCCAGGTAACATAAACCTTCAGAACTCGGAGAGAGCCACTTATACGCTTTCCTTCCACATATAAAATATACATCATTGGGAAGAACATAAGGAATAGAATGCATCATAATCATCCAACACATTTCCCTAACAAATGATCCTATCTCAGGTTCTCCCATCTGGCTAATACATGTTTCTGGTTGTATAACTCTGGCACAGTACCCTTCTGATACTCTGCCAACCATTTCTTTGGTGTTACTCTGTATATTTATACCGGAAATGTCTTCCACCTGACCTAATTGTGCGTAACAGTTCATAATTCATAGGCTCACGGTCAGCTCTTTGTGAAAAGGTCATCGTCTGGTTATTCCCAGTCACCTCCCAACTTCCTGGTTCATTGGAGTTGATGATGTTTAAACATAAAAGTGTTTTATCTGCCTGGTACTGGTGGAGTTTAAAATGGGGTGGTTTAGTGTTAAGAAATTTTCCATCCAGTGTCTTCCCTTTTTGCAATTCTAAAATTTCAGAGATATTTAATGGGAATGGCACTAATCCCACATTATGCTGTCCTTGGGGCACGTGAGAGCACACCCAACAGTCGGTTTGGTTCAAAATTTTGCCCACCATGGTGTGATAATCCTCTAAAGGATACCCACCCCAAAACTGATTATACTTTGGTTGGCACTGTTGGATGCATCTCTCATTGACTACGGACCCACAGAACTCACACATACAATAATCCTCAGACGATAGACCTTCACACTGTCTACAAGTATCCAAAATAGCAGATCTTTTAACAATTACAGTACTAAGATTGGTCAGACACTCCCGTGATTGGCATAGCACTCCTCCTTTCGACTCCACTCCATCAATACTGCCATTAGCTCCCATCTCCTCTATCGGTCCCCAGTCACAGAAACCAGAAATCCCTGAACAAACCAGGATGATGAAAACTCTGGAAGAGAATACAAAAATGAACACAGCAGACCAGTCCATTGCCGTAGCAAGGACCTACAAATTTCTTTAGCTCAGATATCTCACTGCAACCTTTTAACCTTTCCGGAACAAGCTCGCGATCGACAGGTCCACGTTATCTGCCTCGTCTCCACCTTGTTTCTCCACCGGTTGGTTGACCTTCTTGCAGTGAGTGGAATGGACCCAGGTATCTCTCTCGGCCACCTTCAAAGATGTTGTACTCATCAGCAACACCTGATACGGACCTTCCCAATGATCAGTCAAACAACCTGAATGCAAGAAATTTCTGATCATAACATATTCTCCAGGTTCAACATCATGACAGTTTGTTTTCAGGCATATCATGGGACAACAATTTCAGTTTCTGCTGTTGCTGTTTTAGCTTTTACTCATTGTTATAAGATACCTTACAGTTACCTCATTGTTACCTTTCAAGTCTTCCTGCGGACTTATAATCAAATGAGGTTGTCTACCAAACAGTATTTCAAAGGGGGACAGATTTAGAGGGGGTCTAGGAGTCGTCCTTATGCTATGTAGGACCAACGGTAATGCTTATGCTTCTGGCCATCCTAGTCCAGTCTCCGCTATGATTTTACTTAATTTATTTTTAATAGTACTGTTCATCCTCTCCACCTTGGCACTGGCTTGCTGTCAGTAGGGGGTATGAAGTCGACTATTAATACCCATCAGTTTACACATATTTTGAAAAACATAACCTGTGAAATGAGTACCCCTATTACTCTAGATGATTTTAGGGATACCGTATCTGCACCAAACTCCTGAACAATTTTCTTGGCAGTAAACGCAGCAGCATCAGTGGCAGCTGGGTATGCCTCAACCCAATTGGAAAACACGTCAGTGCACACTAATACACACTTGAGATTCCTGCAGGGTGGTAATTGAATGAAATCGATTTGTATTACCTGGAAAGGTCTGTCAGTTGGAGGAATGAGGGATGGTTCGGTAGGCATTGTTTTCCCAATGTTTTTCCTCAAGCAGGTCAGACAGGACATTGCTCTCATTTCCGCTTGAGAAGAAAAACCTGGTGCACACCAGCATGCTCTCACCAATTTACACATACCTTGCATTCCCAGGTGAGTCAGACCGTGCACTGCCTCAGCCAGGCTTGGGTAGTATGCCTTTGGAGCCACTGACTTACCTGGTCCGTCTCTCCAGAGTCCAGAGGACTCTTGCCCACATCCCTTGGACCTCCATACTGACTTTTCCTGGATAAAACAAAAATTTTGCATCTCAATTAATTTCAGCATATCAATTGTTTGAAAAGTCATAATTTGTTTAGTTGGTACATTCATTTTTAACCCTGCTGCCCATTTTGCAGCTTCGTCTGCCCTGTTGTTGCCCAGTGACACCGGATCATCTTCACATGTATGGGCTTTACACTTAATTACTGCCACTGCCTTTGGCAATTGGATTGCTGTTAGTAGTCCTTTTATATGTTTGGAATGTGCAATTGGTGTGCCTGCTGCTGTCATAAATTTTCTCAGATGCCATAAGGCACCGAAATCGTGTACTACCCCGAAGGCATACCTAGAGTCAGTGTAGTTATTAGCAGATTTACCTTCCACTAATTCACACGCTCTGTGGGCCAAGTGTGGTGGGCCTAAAGGTTCAGATTCTATAACGTCCTCGTCATTTACCACAGCATAACCTGTACATAACTCTCCAGTGTCAGTTTGTCTATGACAACTCACATCCGTGTAAAATGTCACATCTACATTTTCTAAAGGTGTATCCCGTATGTCAGGTCTTGCAGTAAAGGTTTGATTCAGATATTCCATAAAAATCATGTGCATCAGTATACCTGCAGAACTCACCTGTTGCCAGCGGCTCACCTCTCCACCCTTTGTGCATCATGTTGCATATATGATAAATACGTAGCTGGATTTAACGTACTGCACCTTTTGATGGTGATGTTTGCAAGTGCTATTAAGGCTAGGTCCCATTTTGTGAACCTAGCTGAGGAGACATGTCTGGTTTGGGCAGAGTTTAGCAAAGCAGATACAGCATGGGGAGTATAGACAATCATATCATGGCCTAGTACCACATCCTTACTCTTACTGACCAATAGAGCAGTTGCTGCTACACTTCTTAAACACGTTGGGAGTGATCTTGCCTCAGTGTCCAATTGTGCACTGTAGTATACTACGGGCCTACTGGCATTACCATGTTTTTGTGTGAGGACACCTGCTGCACAACCATCAGCTTCTGTACAATACAAATCAAAAGGTTTTTCATAATCAGGTATTCCCAATGCAGGTGCTCTTGTCAGACTATCCTTAAGATTAAGAAAAGCCTGCTCTGATTCCTCTGTGTGTATGACATGATCCACATGCTGTAGTATCCACACATTCCCATGAAGGTACGAATTTGCTGTTGGTTCTGCGGCAGTGTCATCTTCTGTATGGCCTGGATTCTGTCATTTGTGAGATGTCATAACCCCTGACTTTGGCAGTGTCCCAAATATTTAACCCTGGACTGGCATGGCTGTGGTTTGTCCTTAGCAACTTTGTGTCCTGTTTGCGAGGGATGAAGCAACATAAGTTTAGTATCACTTAAACATGACATAAACAAATCAGAACATAACAATAAATCGTCCACATATTGTATTAGAACAGATCCATTGGTTGGTTGAAAAGATTGTAAACAGTCGTGTAAGGCCTGGGAGAAGATACTGGGGCTGTCTATGAAACCCGGGGTGAATCGTGTCCATGTGTATTGTGTATGTGAAGGCGAATAGGTACTGACAGTCAGGATGAAGAGGTACACCGAAGAAAGCAGAACAGAGGTCAATGACAGTGAAATGGGTTGCATTTGGTGGGATTTGCATGAGAATAACAGCTGGATTTGGCACTATGGGAAATTGGCTCTCTGCCACCTTATTAAACCCTCTAAGGTCTTGTACCAGCCTATAACACCTCCCACCACTTTTCTTCACAGGAAAGATGGGACTGTTGGCTACACTGGCTGTACGAACTAACATTCCCTGCTGTAACAATCGCTGAATTTTGGCATAAACCCCCTAATTCTACCTCTTGTTTTAATGGGTACTGGGGAATTTTAGGAGCTTGCCTACCACTTTTTAGATTTACCATTACGGGACTTATGTTGCCATTAATCCAGTGTCCTGTCCATCCTTGGTCCAAAGTGAATCTGGAATTTGGGATAACATTTGATCTACCTGAGATGAATTTTTACTTACACCAGTAGAGTGATACATTATACTTTGGGGTGTGTCCAACATATCCCTCACCTCATGCGCAACTCTCTCTGGGATATCTAGAAATATACCATAAGGGGTACAATATATGATACATCCCATCTTACATAACAAATCCCTTCCCAGTGGGTTAGTAGGAGCCGCTGCTGCCAGGAGTAAAGAATTCCTGGTATGCAATGGCCTGATAGTGACCTCTGTGGATTTTGTTAAAGGATAATGTTGCACTTTACCCATTACACCCATTGCTGGTACCGTCTCGCTGGTTATCTGTAAGTTAGTGGGAGATTTTATCACTGACCTGGTCGTCCCTGTGTCTACAAGAAAAGGATATTTAGTACCAGCTACATCAACCACCATCACCGGTTCTCCCCTAGTACTTCCCGTTTACCTGACTATCTGTAGACTACAGGTATGACCTAACCCCTAGCATTGACTCTCACTCTCCAATACAGCATTTACAGCCACAATTGGAGCTGGTGACAGTTGTGGGTTTCCTGTACTCTGTGTATATCCCTTATGGGGATATCCAGGTACTCCCTGGTTAGGGGGTCCCACCCTCTTCACCTTACAATTCTTACTTACATGTCCCACTTGGTTGCAGTTAAAGCACCTTCATGAGTGGGGTGGGTGAAAGGATTGTGGTGTGGGTTGAGCGGAAGGGAAAGATGGTGGGTGTGGATAAGGATATTGTGGGAAATATGGTGGTTGTGGATAGTATGGGTTTTGTGGCTGTGTGTGATAAGTTGGGTAGGGCTGTGGTTGTGGTGGTACAGGATTGGTGAGAATGTGTAGTTGTACAGGTGCAGGTGTGTCTGTTGGCTGTGATGTCACAGTCATTCCTTCTAGAGCTTGAATACTTATAGCCATTAGCTTCTCACTTCTCTCTTTTTAAGAATGTTCTTATCGTGTTCAATACTGGATTCTATGAGGGTGTCTACAATGATTCCTCTCCACCCAGGTTGTGAGGTCTGAACTCGGGTCTTTAGGTTCTCTTTTAGACCATCCATAAGTACAGTGACGATCATTCCCCTGTGATGAGTGCTATCTTTAATATCCTCTAACCCAGTGTACTGGGGATAGCCTGCAGAGCTCGGTTACAATAATCCTCTGCAGATTCACTCTCTTTTTGTTTTATGGAGAAAATTTTGCTCCAGTTAAATACTACTGGAAAATATACACCCAATTGAGTTATAATGCGGAAATGTTACCTTGGTTAATTTCGTCTGTTAAGGGAGCATCTCCATCCAATACACAATCCGTGATAAATTATGTCACATCGGTATTGCATGGAAGACAAGCCCTTAACACCACTCGCCAATCTTTATTGGTTGGCTCGTGAGCACTACCCGAAATTTTTCAAAAATCTTTGGCATTTGGCTAATTCCTTTTTAGGATCTGGGAAATCATTCATTATGGAATTTAGCTCCGCTCTTGTCAATGCATTGCTACCTCCCTTGTGGGCACTACACCGTTTGCATCCGCATTCCCATTCAAAACAGTTATTGTCCGGATGAGATGCAGACCGGCCGCACTGCTACTTTTGACCTTGTTACCTGGCTGGGGATTTATTCTATTACTGCTACGTAAAGGGTTAACAACTTCCTCTATGGATGCAGTGGATGTTAACCCTTCCTGTACTATCACTGATGAAGATGGCGGCACCACTTGTGCTTGTTGTGGTGGAGCATCTAACATGTGTACAGCATGGGAAATGGCAGACATAACAATAGGCTCTTCATCCGCATCATAAACATTTTCTTTATGATTACTTAAGAGAGGGTACAGTTACTTGTTAAATTTTTATGGGTTTTTTCAACAACTGTACCTGCACCTCCATCCTCATAGGGTGGTGGAGGTGCGCGTGAACCACTGGCAATACCTTCCGCAATACTACCTTGCTGCACGTGCGCGCTATTTCGCGGCATTCACACACCGCAGTTTAGCGCTGCGTGTGTATTCTCTGGTAACATGCTCGCAACGCTAGTTTGCATCACGTGCACGCCTTTAAGCCACGCATCCCCCTCACGCTGCCACAATTTGAAACACTCGTTATATTTTACCTTTTTCATTCGAGAGTGCACCATACAGATGCTATCTCGAACGCAGGCGTGCTTAAAGGTAAAAACGGGCGTTTTAAGGGTGTGAATAATTAATACAGCAGCGTCATTGACCACGTCACTGGGTTATTTTATAGCCAGAACTGCTCGCAAAATTGTGGTAGCAAAAACCAACCACAAGAATAGCGAGCAGCTCATACCCTGGTCGATGTACTCGATTAATCTAATAAATAGCGGACATGATGTAGGATGCGAGCGGCCAGGGGGCGTATTTTTTCAAAAAACGACCGCAAGTTTTGTTCGCTCGTTCAGACCTAGAGGCGTGAACAGACCGCAAAGAGCAAACGGTTCATTTGAATAGCCACCCCTATTTTCTGAACGAGCGAGCGCAAATAGCGTCCGGCTCTGATTCAGGCCCATTGATCAATACCTCCTTATAATAGCTGCCAATTCTGGGAAACGGTCTAACACTGTTCATCGTCATTTTAAAGCATACATCACAGTACCTAATTGCATAAGCACTGTACTTAGTATGCATAATATGGCGTGCCGACCCAAGCGGCACTTCCAACAGCAGCACATCATCTAACATCTCTATCGTTTGCTTGGCCCCCATTCTGGGAGAACCCTAAGCTTTTCAATGGAGATTTAAACTGGTGAAAGACAGTCAAGATACTTTCACTTACCTGCGGACGATATTAACAGGATGCGCCCACACACCTATGGAAGAATAACCAGGCTGCTTCCACGCACCTAATCCCTTTTTGACTACCTTTCAACTGCTAGCATGTAGGTTTTCCAATAACACCTACCCTTTTCAGTGATTTCGTCCACCCTCTACCCAGTTCACAATCACAATTTAGCCAAAACTGTGAGATTCAATTACAATGCTCAAATAACCCTAACTGATCACTGAATACTGTTATCACACTGGGAGCCGAACCTACAACAAATACAACAACTACACCTACTTGTGTGTTAGAACGGTATCTACTACCGAGCTACTAGGTCGACCCTTGCGCCTAGTCCTTAAGGGTCCTACGATACCCTTAACTAGGGAACTGTTGTCCCTACCAACAAATACTCACTGTTACACACCCTTTTCCTGCGTAGAAAAATACACGTTTTCCCAGACTATGGCAGCACTGATCAATGTATTTACAACAATGCTATCTATCAATATCACCGTGCACTCTCAACGGCTTTGTCTAAAACACGTGGCAGCAATACCGGAAGTACATATACGCAATTGTGCGACTAGTCGCATACACAATAATGCGACTACTACACAACATGTATTATGACTTTTACGCTATAGTGCGACTGGTCGCATACACAATAATGCGACTTACCCTTTTTAACAGACAAAAAAAACTATCGATGAAGGAAAACAAACTTTTTCCTCCCTCGTCCCTGGATTCTAAATCAGCACTCTTAAAGCCACAATAGCAGGTAGCGGACTCTCAGCAACAAAGTAGTGGCAGATTTCGAAGGCACAATGCGTTCTCCTGCTATGGCGCCTCCACCCTTTTGCTGAGAGATCGCTACCGAGTGTTGCCAAGTGACCGGTAGCATGATTAACACTGTGAGCCCCCAACTATGGATATCTAATTAAAACCCCTATGCAATCCTGTCTATACCTTCTAAAATCCTGCCTATACCTTCTAAAATTGTCGCTATTTAGCGTAATGAGTCGCACAGTAATTAAATGCTTTCAGACTTTGAATGTGGTTCCAAAGCACAAAAATGTTATTAGTCAATATAAAAACAGATGGTTACATGCTGTGGTCTAAAGACAATTAGCGCAAATAAATGTTACAGCCAAAGGTACAGTTGTTACATACGCACGTGCTCTGGACCCAGATACCAGCATCAGCAATAGAAACCTCCGTCAACAGCACAGCAAGAAGACTCAAGACTGGGTTCAGAGAGCACACCTATATACTCTTTACAGGGATAGGCAATACAATAGACAAGTTTGGCATGATTCCATTGGTTCTTCTTAAAGGTGCTTCTGTTACAGGATAGTTCATAGGTCAATTCTAATGGACACAAACAGCCTCCAACAACCCTTTGTGTCCTTTTTCCCGCTGCATGCTAATCTAAGCTGATAACATTACAGAGTACATTTTAATGTTTTAACTCTCTATAGTCCATAGTTTGCAGATGCATGTTGCGATCTTCTCACCGATGATACCGGAAATCTGTTGAGACACAGTGGATCAGTACAACGCCAAACACGGTCTGCTTACCATGTACTAAACCTTAGATATCAAATAACCTTTATTACACAACATTAATAATTACTGCATAAACCTTGAATATTACACCTTAATACTAGGGAACCTTTTATGTAAGTGTGCAGTGTGTAAGTATTGGGGAATTGGGAAAAGACGCTAGTTAGCACTGTGCGACTATATGTTTTGTGGAGTACACCATGGTATGTGTTTTGCAGATGTTTTATTGACTGTCTGTATTTACATGATGAGGACTTTTAACTTCTTTCTATTACGTCGCCGTATGTACTTATAATGGCGAGTTTCACTAAAATGGTGCTGGGCAGCCAGTCGCAAAATGGTGTCTCATTGCCATTCGCAAAATGGCGTCGCCCCAATCTAATTTTACACCGATCCTGTCTCAGCCAATTATCCGGCTTCGACAGGTCGATATCTATGCCTGGTTCCCTCATGGCCACAACGATCCACCTACTAATTGTAGAGGATCTGGCAGACCGAAGGGTTTCCTACAGGAGAAAAATGGCGGAGAGCTTTCCCCTATCAAGGAGAAAGCTGTAAGAGACAGGTAGGTTGATAAACAAGATGAACACATGCAAATTTGGATCTGAAGAATCTAGAGCAAAATCAAAATCAACCATGGGGTGACGGAAAGAGCACGCCTTAGTGTGTTTTTTCAGGATAATATGGTAACCTTCTGGAGTCCATGGGTGAGATTTATCAAATCTTCTAAGGTGGACCAGTGGAGGTGTTACCTAAAGCAACCAATCATACTGTAGCTTTCATTTTATAGATAGTACAAGATAAATAATAGCTAAGATCTGATTGGATGTTATGGGCAACACCTCCACTAATCCTCTTTAGGCGGTTTGATGACTCTCCTATGTCATCCATGGTCTTATGGTGTGAATGAGGGTGAGATCAGCACCTCTATCAGAAAAGGCTTAATCCATCAAATATGCCAATTTATGAGAGATGTTAGAATCTGCCTCCAGACAGTCCAAAATGGCTAAGATGGGCTCTATGCCTAAGGTTCAAGAGTATTTTAAAACGATAGGTCTTGAGGTATGTATACCTCACAGCAGATAAAGTTGTCATTTATTCGCTGCTTTTTACTATCGCAGGTACACATTCAAAAGATTTACTAGTAGATGAGGCTAATCCTGCTTCAAATTTAGGGGTCAATCCAATTAGCTGCTAATGATCTCGGGGGTGCGAGTCATCGCGGCAATGGTCTCACTTTACGGCAGCCTGACTTTGCTTAAAAGTGCTCGCAGCCCCATAGGGCTCCGAGCAAAATTCAGTGAAATCAGCCTCGGAGCGGGCTGTGAAGGGTGCGAGGTGCCGGTCCGTTGCCAGCGTTTTAATGCCGTTGCAACGGCAACTCACACCATTCGCATTTATTTGGATTGACCCCATAGGGGCCTCATTTATCAACGAGTTTTATCATATGCAATGAGTTTTAAAACTTGTGTATGATAAATGGTGCTCAGCCAATCGGTTCCTAACTGTCATTTGTTTGAAAAATGACAGTTGGGAGCTGATTGGCTGGAGCACCATTTATCATATGCAATAAGTTTTATTAACGCAATGTATGATAAAACTCGTTGATAAATGAGCCCCAAAGTGGCTAACAGGTCCAAGGCTAGATGTAAAAAGGATAATCTTAGCATAATACTTAGCTTAGCAACAGGACCAGCGCAACCCACTCAGCAAATTAGGCAATTTAAGGAAGGTGCTGGGCAGGAGAGGAGCTCTCCCTGCTCCGCTAGCCAGCTAAGTCTACTGTTGCTGCCGGCTAGTGCTGTGCCTGTCAAATTGTTTAACAGGCAGTGGTGCCGGCAGCTGGTCCCCTAAAGCTCAGCTCTTTATTCTCAGTCCACGGACGCTGTTGCTGATTCCCCGGACCGTACTGGGGCAATGCAACTACTGGGAAATAATTCCCATGAGACTGTGCCGAGGGGTGAGGGAGCATGTGCTGAGGTCTGATTTGAGGAGCCCATCACATGCTTGATGCATCTTGCCCAGCTTTGCCTTGAGGCCCGAAGTTGGGAAACACTGATGTAGAGATTTGAGTGCAGAGCAGCCTGATTGTTTATAAACAACTAACATGACCGGCAGCTGTTAGTTATATAGTCATCAGTTTGTCCTTTAATAATAGTTGCTCTATGAATAGCTTTGTGGTGAGCCAATTTTGGGGTGTGTGGTATATTATGTCGACATTTAGTATGTCAACAGCATAATGTTGATATGGTATGTATGTCGACATCCATGATGTCGACATGTTCAGTATGTCGACATTCAGATCGACATGACAATGTGAATGTCGACAATTGAATTTTAAACTAAGCCAAACTCTGGACATAACCAGAACCCTAATTGTAGTCTAACCTTAACTGCAGCCTAACCATAACTTTAACTGCAGCCTAACCCTAACTGCAGCCTAACCATATCTGCAGCCTAACCCTAACTGCAGCCTAACCATAACTGCAGCCTAATCATAACCCTAACTGCAGCCTAACCCTAACTGCAGCCTAACCATAATCCTAACTGCAGCCTAACCAGAACCCTAACTGCAGGCTAACCATAGCCCTAACTGCAGCCTAACCCTAACTGCAGCCTAACCATAACCCTAAGTGCAGCCTAACCTATAATCCTAACTGCAGCCTAACCCTAACTGCAGACTAAAGCTAAGTGCAGCCTAACCATAACCCTAACTACAGCCTAACCCTAACTGCAGCCTAACCATAACTGCAGCCTAACCCTAACTGCAGCCTAACCATAACCCTAACAACAGCCTAACCCTAACTGCAGCCTAACCAAAACCTTAACTGCAGCCTAACCATAACTGCAGCCTAACCATAACCCTAACTGCAGCCTAACCCTAACTGCAGCCTAACCATAACCCTAACTGCAGCCTAACTCTAACTGCAGCCTAACCATAACCCTAACTGCAGCCTAACCCTAACTGCAGCCTAACCATAGCCTAACTGCAGCCTAACCATAACCCTAAATGCAGTCTAACCCTAAACCTGTCAACATTCTGATGTTGATATTATTTTGCGAATGTCGACATACTGACTTCATTCCGCGGTTGGATGAGAGTACACTCATGTGACATTCATGTGCGCATATAACACAAATGTTTTAACTCCGCGCTCGGTGTAAAAAACCTCTATAATCAATTTGCTGCTATAAAAAATGGGTATACTCTAATGTACCCCTAATATAAATACAATAAAATACAATAATCCCAGAGCATAAATTGGAATTGGATAATTAATTCAATATGTTTATTTTGCAATTCATTATATTACAGTGGTTACAAAATATATATAAAATGTTCTCTCTTAAACATTGTATTTAACCTAGTACCAGTATACAACATAAAAAAACACCACACATAAAACAATACAAAACATAACGTTACTAAAATCAAGGTTTTGCTCCTGTATAGTTGGTATAAACCGGAATACACCTAATTATGCGCTTTATTTCCTGTTTATTAATGCTTAATAATATTGTAGTCAGCTGTTTGGATAATGTCCATCTGTACCTGCCTTGAAATTGGTCTGTGTTCACTTCTAGTATACTCCCAGGTTTTTACAGAATAATTCATCCAACCCTGTGATTGAAACTCAGCAAATGTTCAGTGTACAACAGTCCCAAATAACCTCTCATTAAGGTGCTTATCCAAGTATGGCTCCATTGTCCAATGATGAGGGGTCTGCCAGCAGACTGGTGTCAGAGTTCAGTATGGTGCATCCCCTTGTCCTGCATATCTTAAGTGCAAATTAAACATATTGAATTTAATTATCCAATCGTATGTGCTGGGAGTATTGTATTTTATTGTATTCATGCGCACATGCTTTGCACTCTGGGTCTGATTCAGACCTGCTCGCAAGTGCATAGCGCTCACAAGCAGGTCGATGGCCAGGCAGTGCACACACTGCGCGTACGCGAGCCCTGGAGCGAGTGAGAAATTCACTCGCTCCGGGGCTCGCTACAAACAGGGCTCTGTCGATGTTGATCAACAGCTCGCCCCGTTTTGCAGGCGAGTCGAGGGGGTGGCTTGCCAAATGGAGGCGTTCCCAAAGGAACGCCTGCCATTTGGGGGCAGCCCTACTGACATCACGAGTGATGTCAGTAGTGAGCTTCTGGCTCTATTAGAGCCAGAAGCTCACTGGGGCTTGCGGTAGATGAGACCCTACCACAAGGGTCTCGTCGCAAGCCCGATGGACCATCGCGACCATCACCTGGCCACTTGCAAAAGCTGTGGGTGGTCACCCACAGCTTAGCAAGCGGCAGGAGGCCGGACCAAAAAAAAAAACGCCCTTCAGACCTGCGAGCTGCCTCCGGCACTGAGCAGGTCTGAATCAGGGCCTCTGCCCATGGGTGAGTGAAATTTCTTTCACTCCCCCTGACCTTTAACAAAAAGTGGCAGCTTGACATAGGTCAAGTACAGTAAGGGCACGTTCGCGTTGTTGATTATAGTGAATGTATGTTTCTTTTTCTATCAAAATAAATTTGTCTTGTGCTTATGACCTGGTTGTGTCTATAAGTGTAAGCACACCTGGCATAAGCCTGGTGCATATAACTACTGGTGCAGAGATCCCTCAGCATATGGGCAGAAATACATCATTTATATGTGCGACTTTTTAGAGCGTAAATTCTGAACATATACAAACAACCAAATTAACATCTGTCTCGCTATTTTTCAGATGTCCTCAGTCTGAGATGCTCTCTGCATCTCTCTTTATTTATCCTCTTTTCAGTCTCACTCTAGGACCCCTCTATCTCCCCCCCAGTGTCTCTCCCTCTCTCCTCTTTCTGTCATGGCCCGGTGCTGGTGAGCAGGTCCCGATCAATGCTGTGATTAATAGGAATGGTCGTCCCCTTCTCACGCACAGCTTTCACGCTTTGTGATTGAACATTGATCATATTCTGCCCAAGATGCTGAAATCCTCCAAGTTTCAGAATGGACTGGGGTCCATCAAGTCTCAAGGGCAACTGGAGAATCAATCGGGGCTGAGTGACGAATGTGCCTTGTATCACAAACATCTGTGTCCTCTTTTCACAACAACTTGGGCCATGTCACATTGATGTAATGAAGTTCATTGTGTCACTGTGCATTACACTCTCAACTGGCAATTTCTCCTCATTTTACAGAGTGACATCAGCATATGGATCAGAGACCTCTGCCCCACCTGTCACTCATTGTCCTCTGGCAAAATGACAAAGAGCTGTGTATATTGTATTTCTAATTCATTCCTTCACAGATATATACCTGCTGGCGCTGACATCTCCTCACTCCGCAGTCACTTCCCATTAGCGTCTGGAGAGCTCTGTTCATACTTCATGATATGAGTTACACAGTCATATGGACACAGTCCAGTCTCCGTGGTAAGGGCGTACAGTCGCACAGACACAGTCCATTCTTCAGGATACATATTCAGTCGTACTATATAATGCTATGCTGGCAGACACAGGGGGTCCGTCTATTTACCATTAGTCAATACCTTCATGGTGAAAAGGCATATTTTTTTATCTATTGATGCAATAAAATCAGTTATCACTGCAATTTCCCTTGAGTATTCGCAGGTAATTTTTTAAAAATAAAGTTAAGATGGTTTTATACTAATTATACATTTTAATTATATTAATTAAAAATATTAAAACAAACTCTAATTGCAATGTCTACTATGAAAGTGTGCCTCAAAAGTAGGGGTGTGCACCGGCCACTTTTCGTGTTTTGTGTTTTGGTTTTGGATCTGGATCTTTCTTCGTGTTTTGGATCTGGATTGGTTTTGCCAAAACCACCCTTCCGTGTTTTGGGTTCTGGGTTTTGTGTTTTGGATCTGTATTTTTTTGAAAAAAAGCATAAAAACAGCTAAAATCACAGAATTTGTAGGTTTTTCTGCTCCTATGCTATTATTAACCTCAATAACCTTAATTTCCACTCATTTCCAGTCTATTCTGAACACCTCACACCTCACAATAGTGTTTTTATGTCCAAAAGGTTGCACCGAGGTAGCTGGATGACTATGCTAAGCGACACGAGTGGGCGGCACAAACACGTGACCCATCTAGGAGTGACACTGCAGTGGCAGGCAGGATGGCAGTTAGAAAAACTAGGCCCCAAACTGTACATAATGCAAAGAAAAAAAGAGGTGCAAGATGGAATTGTCCTTGGGCCCTCCCACCCACCCTTATGTTGTATAAACAGGACATGCACACTTTAACAAATCAATCATTTCAGCGCCAGGGTCTGCCACACAACTGTGGCTGAAATTATTGGTTCGTTTGGGCCCCCACAAAACAAGCTGGCAATTAATGTGTCCCTGCACAAACTGGCTCTACGGAGGCAAGATGTCATCCTCATCCTCCTCATCCACCGATTCCTCACCCTCTTCAGTGTGTACATCCTCATCCTCACAAAGTATTAACTCGTCCCCACTTGAATCCACCACCACAGGTCCCTCTGTACCTTCTGGAGGCTGGTCTCCCTGGAAGAGCTGATAATTCATTTTGATGAACATCATCTTCTCCACATTCTGTGGAAGCAACCTCCTACGCCTTTCGCTGACAAGGTTCCCGGCTGCACTAAACACTCTTTCGGAGTACACACTGGAGGGGGGGCAACTCAGGTAAAATAGAGCCAGTTTGTACAGGGGCCTCCAAATTGCCTCTTTTTCCTGCCAGTACAGGTATGGACTGTCTGACATGCCTACTTGGATGCTGTCACCGATGTAATCCTCCACCATTCTGTCAATGGTGACAGTATCATATGCAGTGACAGTAGACATGTCAGAAATTGTTGCCAGGTCCTTCAGTCCGGACCAGATGTCCAAACTTGGTCCTGCCTGCCCTGCATCACCGCCAGCGGGTTGCTTAGGATACCTAAGTTTTTTCCTGGCAGCCCCAGTTGCGGGAGAAAATGAAGAAGGAGCCGTTGACGTGTCACGTTCCGCTTCAGCTGACAGTGTGTTCACCAGCAGGTCTTTGCACCTCTGCAGGCTTGTGTCGGCCGGAAAGAGAGACACCACATAGGCTTTAAACCTAGGATCGAGCACGGTGGCCAAAATGTAGTGGTCTGATTTCAACAGATTGACCACCCTGGAATCCTGGCAAAGCGAATGAAGGGCTTCATCCACAAGTCCCACATGCCGAGCGGAATCGCTCCGTCTTAGCTCCTCCTTCACTTTCTCCAGCTGCTTCTGCAAAAGCCTGATGAGGGGAATGACCTGACTCAAGCTGGCAGTGTCTGAACTGACTTCACGTGTGGCAAGTTCGAAGGGCTGAAGAACCTTGCACAACACGGAAATCATTCTCCACTGCGCTTGAGTCAGGTGCATACCCCCTCCTTTGCCTATGTCATAGGTGGATGTATAGGCTTGTATGGCCTTTTGCTGCTCCTCCATCCTCTGAAGCATATAGAGGGTTGAGTTCCACCGCGTCACAACCTCTTGCTTCAGGTGATGGCGGGGCAGGTTCAAGAGTGTTTGCTGGCGCTCCAGTCTTCGGCACGCAGTCGCTGAATGGCGAAAGTGGCCAGAAATTTTTCGGGCCACCCAAAGCGTCTCCTGCACGCCCCTGTCGCTTTTCAGAAAATTCTGCACCACCAAGTTTATTGTGTGAGCAAAACATGGGACGTGCTGGAATTTGCCCAGATGTAATGCCCGCACAATATTGGTGGCGTTGTCAGATATCACAAATCCCCAGGAGAGTCTAAGTGGGGTAAGCCACTGGGCGATGATTTCCCTCAGTTTCTCTAAGAGGTTGTCGGCGGTGTGCCTCTTACTGAAACCGGTGATACACAGCGTAGCCTGCCTTGTAACGAGCTGGCGTTTCTGAGATGCTGCTACTGGTGACGCTGCTGCTGTTGCTGCGTAAGGTGATACATCTACCCAGTGGGCTGTCACAGTCATATAGTCCTTAGTCTGCCCTGTTCCACTTGTCCACATGTCCGTGGTTAAGTGGACATTGTGTACAACGGCATTTTTCAGGACACTGAGGACACTTTTTCTGACGTTTCTGTACAGTCTCGGTATCGCCTGCCTAGTGAAGTGGAATCTAGACGGGATTTGGAACCGGGGACACACTACCTCCATCAATTGTCTAAATCCCACTGCACTAATGGCGGATACCGGACGCACGTCTAACACCAACATAGCAGTCAAGGCCTCAGTTATACGTTTTGCTTCAGGATGACTGCTGTCGTACTTCATCCTCCTCGCTAAGGACTGTTGGAGGGTCAATTGTTTAGTAAAAGTAGTGGTGTTCCTACTTCCTCTCTGGGATGATGAACGACTCCCAGCAGCAGCAGCAACAGCAGCAGCGGCAGCAGTAGGCGTAGCAATGCAGGATCCTCCGGAGGAATCCCGGATAGGAGAGTCAGTCATGCCAGTGATATGGCCTGCAGGACTACTTCCGATCCTGACTAAGGAGGAAATTGACGAGGAGGGAGTTGACGGTGTGGTTTGCAGGCACTTGGATACAACAGGACAACGGGATTTAGGTGTCCCTGGACTGCTTACGGTCTGAGCCAAAGTTTCTGAACTTGACAGTAACTTTTTATGAACGCGCTGCAGGTGCCGTATAAGGGAGGATGTTCCTAGGTGGTTGACGTCCCTACCCCTACTTATTTCACCTTTACATATGGTACATATGGCAAGACAGTTGTTGTCCGGATTTGGATAGAAATATTGCCAGACCAAAGAGGTGGAATGTTTGGTCTTCTGCCCAGGCATGACCGTGATGGGCTTTTTCATCCCACGGACAACAACTGTCTCCCCCGGAGCCTGATTTAAACAAACCACATCACCATCAGAATCCTCCTCGCCAACTTCCTCCTCAGCGCCAGCTACACCAGTATCCTCATCCTGTTGTACTTCAACAGTGACATCTTCAATTTGCATATCAGCAAGTGGACTGTGGGTGCTCCTTTCAGCACTTGCAGGGGGCGTGCAAATGGTGGAAAGAGCCACCTCTTCCCGTCCAGTGCTGGGAAGGTCAGGCATCGCAACCACCACCACACTTGGACTCTCTTTGGGGATTTGTGATATCTTCTTAGAAAGCACAGTTCTTCGCTGTGCTTTTGCCAGCTTAACTCTTTTGATTTTTTTAGTGGGAGGAGGGCTTCCATCGTCATGTGAAGCTGAACCACTAGTCATGAACATACTAGGGATCGACCTTAGCCGTTCCTTGCCACTCCGTGTCGTAAATGGCATATTGGCAAGTTTACGTTTCTCTTCAGCTGATTTAAATGTCTTTTTCAAGGTCATTTTCCTGAACTTTGCCATTTGGGATTGTATGTGCCCTCTACTATGACATTGGGCATCGGCCTTGGCAGACGACGTTGATGGCATGTTATCGTCTATGTCATGACTAGTGGCAGCAGCTTCAGCACTAGGAGGAAGTGGTTCTTGATCTTTCTCTATTTTATTTTTATCGGAGAAAGTTTGGTCCTCCATTTATGTTATATCGATTTGATATATACGTGCGGCTAAACACAGAAAATAAATTTTTTTTTGGTTCGGACTGGAGTGTACTTTGTGGGTTACAGCACCCTTTAACGGTCAAGCCAGCCGGCCCTTTACTTATGACACAGGCGCACTCTTGGCACTACTTTGTTGATGCACGTGCGGCTACTGCGCACACAATTCACAAACACAGAAAATAATTTTTTTTTAGGTTTGGACTGGAGTGTACTTTCGGGGGTTACAGCACCCTTAACGGTCAAGCCAGCCGGCCCTTTACTTATGACACAGGCGCACGCTTGGCACTACTTTGTTGATGCACGTGCGGCTACTGCGCACACAATTCACAAACACAGAAAATAATTTTTTTTTTGGTTTGGACTGGAGTGTACTTTCGGGGGTTACAGCACCCTTAACGGTCAAGCCAGCCGGCCCTTTACTTATGACACAGGCGCACGCTTGGCACTACTTTGTTGATGCACGTGCGGCTACTGCGCACACAATTCACAAACACAGAAAATAATTTTTTTTTTGGTTTGGACTGGAGTGTACTTTCGGGGGTTACAGCACCCTTAACGGTCAAGCCAGCCGGCCCTTTACTTATGACACAGGCGAACGCTTGACACTACTTTGTTGATGCACGTGCGGCTACTGCGCACACAATTCACAAACACAGAAAATAATTTTTTTTTGGTTTGGACTGGAGTGTACTTTCAGGGGTTACAGCACCCTTTAACGGTCAAGCCAGCCGGCCCTTTACTTATGACACAGGCGCACGCTTGGCACTACTTTGTTGATGCACATGCGGCTACTGCGCACACAATTCACAAACACAGAAAATAATTTTTTTTTGGTTTGGACTGGAGTGTACTTTGGGGGTTACAGCACCCTTTAACGGTCAAGCCAGCCGGCCCTTTACTTATGACACAGGCGCACGCTTGGCACTACTTTGTTGATGCACGTGCGGCTACTGCGCACACAATTCACAAACACAGAAAATAATTTTTTTTTTGGTTTGGACTGGAGTGTACTTTCGGGGGTTACAGCACCCTTAACGGTCAAGCCAGCCGGCCCTTTACTTATGACACAGGCGCACGCTTGGCACTACTTTGTTGATGCACGTGCGGCTACTGCGCACACAATTCACAAACACAGAAAATAATTTTTTTTTTGGTTTGGACTGGAGTGTACTTTCGGGGGTTACAGCACCCTTAACGGTCAAGCCAGCCGGCCCTTTACTTATGACACAGGCGCACGCTTGGCACTACTTTGTTGATGCACGTGCGGCTACTGCGCACACAATTCACAAACACAGAAAATAATTTTTTTTTTGGTTTGGACTGGAGTGTACTTTCGGGGGTTACAGCACCCTTAACGGTCAAGCCAGCCGGCCCTTTACTTATGACACAGGCGCACTCTTGGCACTACTTTGTTGATGCACGTGCGGCTACTGCGCACACAATTCACAAACACAGAAAATAATTTTTTTTTGGTTAGGACTGGAGTGTACTTTCGGGGGTTACAGCACCCTTTAACGGTCAAGCCAGCCGGCCCTTTACTTATGACACAGGCGCACGCTTGGCACTACTTTGTTGATGCACGTGCGGCTACTGCGCACACAATTCACAAACACAGAAAATAATTTTTTTTTTGGTTTGGACTGGAGTGTACTTTCGGGGGTTACAGCACCCTTAACGGTCAAGCCAGCCGGCCCTTTACTTATGACACAGGCGCACGCTTGGCACTACTTTGTTGATGCACGTGCGGCTACTGCGCACACAATTCACAAACACAGAAAATAATTTTTTTTTTGGTTTGGACTGGAGTGTACTTTGGGGGTTACAGCACCCTTTAACGGTCAAGCCAGCCGGCCCTTTACTTATGACACAGGCGCACGCTTGGCACTACTTTGTTGATGCACGTGCGACTACTGCGCACACAATTCACAAACACAGAAAATAATATTTTTTTTGGTTTGGACTGGAGTGTACTTTCGGGGGTTACAGCACCCTTAACGGTCAAGCCAGCCGGCCCTTTACTTATGACACAGGCGCACGCTTGGCACTACTTTGTTGATGCACGTGCGGCTACTGCGCACACAATTCACAAACACAGAAAATAATTTTTTTTTTGGTTTGGACTGGAGTGTACTTTGGGGGTTACAGCACCCTTTAACGGTCAAGCCAGCCGGCCCTTTACTTATGACACAGGCGCACGCTTGGCACTACTTTGTTGATGCACGTGCGACTACTGCGCACACAATTCACAAACACAGAAAATAATTTTTTTTTTGGTTTGGACTGGAGTGTACTTTCGGGGGTTACAGCACCCTTAACGGTCAAGCCAGCCGGCCCTTTACTTATGACACAGGCGCACGCTTGGCACTACTTTGTTGATGCACGTGCGGCTACTGCGCACACAATTCACAAACACAGAAAATAATTTTTTTTTTGGTTTGGACTGGAGTGTACTTTGGGGGTTACAGCACCCTTTAACGGTCAAGCCAGCCGGCCCTTTACTTATGACACAGGCGCACGCTTGGCACTACTTTGTTGATGCACGTGCGACTACTGCGCACACAATTCACAAACACAGAAAATAATATTTTTTTTGGTTTGGACTGGAGTGTACTTTCGGGGGTTACAGCACCCTTAACGGTCAAGCCAGCCGGCCCTTTACTTATGACACAGGCGCACGCTTGGCACTACTTTGTTGATGCACGTGCGGCTACTGCGCACACAATTCACAAACACAGAAAATAATTTTTTTTTTGGTTTGGACTGGAGTGTACTTTCGGGGGTTACAGCACCCTTAACGGTCAAGCCAGCCGGCCCTTTACTTATGACACAGGCGCACGCTTGGCACTACTTTGTTGATGCACGTGCGGCTACTGCGCACACAATTCACAAACACAGAAAATAATTTTTTTTTTGGTTTGGACTGGAGTGTACTTTGGGGGTTACAGCACCCTTTAACGGTCAAGCCAGCCGGCCCTTTACTTATGACACAGGCGCACGCTTGGCACTACTTTGTTGATGCACGTGCGACTACTGCGCACACAATTCACAAACACAGAAAATAATATTTTTTTGGGTTTGGACTGGAGTGTACTTTCGGGGGTTACAGCACCCTTAACGGTCAAGCCAGCCGGCCCTTTACTTATGACACAGGCGCACGCTTGGCACTACTTTGTTGATGCACGTGCGGCTACTGCGCACACAATTCACAAACACAGAAAATAATTTTTTTTTTGGTTTGGACTGGAGTGTACTTTCGGGGGTTACAGCACCCTTAACGGTCAAGCCAGCCGGCCCTTTACTTATGACACAGGCGCACGCTTGGCACTACTTTGTTGATGCACGTGCGGCTACTGCGCACACAATTCACAAACACAGAAAATAATTTTTTTTTGGTTTGGACTGGAGTGTACTTTCGGGGGTTACAGCACCCTTAACGGTCAAGCCAGCCGGCCCTTTACTTATGACACAGGCGCACGCTTGGCACTACTTTGTTGATGCACGTGCGGCTACTGCGCACACAATTCACAAACACAGAAAATATATTATTTTTTTAGCACTTGGGGGGAGCACCCCTGATGGACAGAGCACCCCCTGGACAACACTACAGCACTCCTTTAGGACTGGGACACTGCACAGGACTTTGGAGTGGACACAGCCCCTATGGAGAACTGACTGCACAACACAGTCCAGCCAGCCCCTATGGACTTTGAAGTAGTGGACACAGCCCCTATTAACAACAGCAGCACAGCACAACACAGCCAGCCCCTATGGACTTTGAAGTAGTGGACAACAGCAGCACTACACTACACTACACTACACAGCCCTAACTCCCACCCTCCCTCTTCACTGTCCACAGCCGAGTGAGAAAATGGCGCCGACGTGTGTACCTTATATAGGATCCAAAACCCGCGAGACTCGGAAGGCGGGAAGATGACGTTTTGCCTCGATTTCAGATCCGAGTCAGGCGGGAAAAGTCGAGCCTGACTCGGATCGGACTCGGATCGGGGGGGCTCGGGGGGGTTCGGATTTCAGAAATCCGAACCCGCTCACCCCTACTCAAAAGGTGAACGTACTGTAGAAAGCAAATGAAACGTTAATCAGAGAATATGAAATGAGATGTCAGGAGACTCCTGACCAGACACCTGTTGCGTATGTCATACTAGGTCTTTCTCCTTCCCACTCCTGGCATCAGACTGTGCTCTTCATTGTATGTGTATATATATATATATATATATATATATGTATATATATTAAGGATTCTGAATTTAAAACTCTATACGCTCCTGCCTATACCTTCTAAAACCTGTCTATACCTTCTAAAATTGACGCTATTTGAGTACGCCATCATACACTAAATAAATACCCTCAGACTTTGAGGAAATGTGTTTCCAACGCACAAGGTATTATTCAAGAAAAGTACAGATAGTTACACGCAGTGATCTAAATACAATTTGGCGCAAAGAAATTATACAGAACCAAGGTACAGTTATACATACGCACGCGCTCTGGGGCCAGATTCCAGCATCAACAAGAAACCTCCATCAACAGCATCAGCATGAAGACTGAAGGCTGGGGTCAGAAGACAGATATATATACCCTTACAGAAATAGACTATACAATAGAGAGGTTTGTTGCGATCCCATTGGTTCTCCATCACGGTGCTTCTGTTACAGGACATTTAACAGGTCGATTCAAATGGACACAGACCAGCCTCTGACAGCCTTTTGTCTCCATTTTCCTGCCTCATGCAAACCTAAGCTGTTAATTTTACAAAGTACATTTTGCTGCTTTAACTCTCTATGGTCCATAAGTTGAGAATGCATGTTGCGATCTTCACACCGATGATACCGGAAAGCTGTTGAGAAAGTGCAGATCAGTACAACACCAAACACGGTTTACTTATCATGTATTAAACCTTAGATACCAAATAGCCTTTATTTCACAGTATTAGTAATAAATGGATAAAACTTGAATCTTATACTTTGAAGCTATGGAACCCATCTTCCAGTCTATCACCTCCTTGGGTTCACTTGTATCATTGGTGACATAGGTACAACACTTCACTCCAAATTGGGTGGCCAAAGTTACGCAGTACCCTCCAGTGACAGCGGTTAAATAATTTAACACTAGCCTGTGTTGCACCAGTTCTTTCTTGTACACTTGCAATTCCCTACCTGTATTCCCGAAGGTGTCATCATACATCTCGGTGATATTATACGTCAATTTAGCAAGGTCCTGAATATATCTAAAATTGAATGTACCCCGAGCGATCCTGGTGGGATCCAGTGCTACTAAAACTTGAAAGCCAGTTGTCTCACTAATTAACTGAGTGGCTTTATGCACATCACCAGGTATCATACTTCTTTTGCCTCTGTGTTTATACTGCATGTGAAGATATGGTGATGGTGTTTTTTATGAATAACAAGCATTTCAACATGTGTGAGGGTCATAACCTCTGGGACTACTCTTCCCAGGTAACACGAACCTTCAGAACTCAGGGAGAGCCACTTATACACTTTTCTTCCACATATAAAATATACATTATCGGGGCGAACATAAGGAATAGTATGCATCATTATCATTAAACACATTTCCCTTGCAAATAATCCTATCTCAGGTTCTTCCATCGGGTACATGCAAGTTTCTGGTTGTATTATCTTAGCACAATATCCATCTGGTACCTTACCAATAATTTCTTTGGTGGAACTTAATGTATACCAATACCTAAAATGTCTCCCATTAGATCTAACTGAGCGTAACAGATCATGATTCATAGACTCACTATCAGCTCTCACTGAGAAGGTCATTGCCTGATTATTCCCCCATCACTTCTCAACTCCCTGGCTTATTGGGGTTGGTTATGTTTAAACACAAAAGTGATCTGTCTACTTGGAATTGATAGAGTTTGAAATGAGGTGGTTTGGATGAGAGGAATTTTCCATCCAGCATTTTCCCTTTTTGCAATTCTAAAATTTCCATAATATTCAGCAGAAATGGCACCAACCCTACATTATGCTGACCCTGTGGCACATGTGAGCACACCCAACAATCAGTCTGGATTAATACTTTGCCTACCATGCTATGATAATCCTCTAAAGGATACCCACCCCAGTACGGGTTATATTTAGGCTGGCACCATTGGATACAGTTCTTATCAGCTAGGGACCCACAAAGCTCACAAATACAGGAATCTTCAGACGATAAACCTCCACACCATCCCCGAGTATCCGGAATTGCAGCTCTCTTAACAATTACAGTACTAAGATTGGTCAGACACTCCCCTGATTGGCATAGCACTCCTCCTTCTGACTCCACTCCATCAGCACTGCCATCAGCTACAATCTCCTCTATCGGTCCCCCCGTCACAGAAACCGGACATTCCCGAACCAACCAGCATGGTAAAAACTCTGTAAGAGAATATGAAAATGAACACAGCAGGCCAGTCCATTGCCACAACAAAGATCTGCAAATTTCTTTTAGTTCAGGTATCTCACTACAACCTTTTAATCCTCCCGGAACAAGCTCGCGATCGACAGGTCCACGTTATCAACCTTGTCTCCGCCTTGTTTCTCCACCGGTTGGTTGACCTTTTTGCAGTGAGTGGACTGGACCCAGGTATCTCTCTCAGCCACCTTCAAGGATGTGGTTCTTGTCAGCAACACCTGGTATGGGCCTTCCCACCGATCAGTCAAACAACCTGAACGCAAGAAATTTCTGATCATAACATATTCTCCAGGTTCAACATCATGACAGTTAGTTTCAGGCATATCATGGGACAACAATTTCAGTTTCTGCTGTTGCTGTTTTAACTGTTTACTCATTGATATAAGATACCTTACAGTTACCTCGTTGTTACCCTTCAAGTCTTCCTGTGGACTTATAATCAAATGAGGTTGTCTACCAAACAGTGTTTCAAAGGGGGACATATTTAGAGGGGGTCTAGGAGTGCTCCTTATACTATGTAGGACCAACAGTAATGCTTCTGGCCATCCAAGTCCCGTCTCTGCCATGATTTTACTTAACTTATTTTTAATAGTCCCGTTCATCCTCTCTACCATGGCGCTGGCCTGTGGTCGGTAAGGGCTGTGAAGTCGACTATTAATACCCATCAGTTTACACGTATTTTGAAAAACATCACCTGTGAAATGAGTATCCCTGTCACTCTCGATCATTTTAGGGATACCGTATCTGCATACAAACTCCTGTACGATTTTCTTGGCAGTAAACGCAGCAGTATTAGTGGCCTCAACCCAATTGGAAAACACGTCAGTGCACACTGATACATACTTGAGATTCCTGCAGGGTGGTAATTGGATGAAATCAATTTATATTACCTGGAAAGGTCCGTCAGTCGGTGGATTGTGGGATGGTTCGGTAGGGATCGCTTTCCCTATGTCCTTCCTCAAGTAGGCCAGACAGGACATTGCTCTCTTTTCTGCTTGTGAAGAAAAACCCGGTGCACACCAGTATTCTCTCACCAATTTGCACATACCTTGTTTTCCCAGATGAGTCAGACCATGTGCTGCCTCAGCCAGGCTGGGGTAATATTCCTTGGGGGCTACTGGCTTACCTTGTCCGTCCCTCCAGAGCCCGGAGGACTCCTGCCCACATCCCTTGGACTTCCAGACTGACTTTTCCTGGATTGAACACAATTTTGCATTTCAATTAATTTCTGCATATCAATTGTTTGAAAAGACATAATTTGTTATGTTGGTATGTTCATTTTTAACCCTGCTGCCCATTTTGCAGCTTCATCTGCTCTGTTGTTGCCCAATGACACTGGATCATCCTCACATGTTTGGGCTTTACACTTAATTACTGCCACCATTTTGGGCAGTTGGATTGCTTTTAATAATTGTTTTATATGTCTGGAGTGTGCAACTGGTGTGCCTGCTGCTGTCATAAAATTTCTCAGACGCCATAGAGCTCCGAAATCGTGTTTCACTCTGAACGCATACCTAGAGTCAGTGTAAATGTTAACAGTTCAGTTCTGCCAGTTCACATGCTCTTTTTAGTGCTACTAACTCTGCCACCTGGGTTGAGTGAGGAGGACCAAGGGGTTCAGCTTCTATGATGTCTGTGTCATTTACAACAGCATAACCTGTACATAATTCACCTGTGTCTGTTTGTCTATGACAACTCCCGTCCGTGTAAAATGTCACATCCACATTCTCTAAAGGTGTGTCACGTATGTCAGGTCTAGCAGTAAAGGTCTGATTCCGAAATTCCATACAATCGTGTGTATCATTATGTCCGCTGAGCTCACTTCCCACCAGCAACTCGTCTCCTTCCACCCTTTGTACATTATGTTGTACATATGGTAAATACGTTGCTGGATTCAGCATATTACATTGTTTAACAGTGATGTTTGCAGGTGCAATTAGAGCTAGTTCCCATTTGGTAAACCTAGCTGAAGAAACATATCTGGTTTGGGCAGAGTTCAGCAGAGCAGATACAGCGTGGGGAGTATAGACAATCATATCATGGCCCAATACTACATCCTCACTTTTACTCACCAAAAGAGCCGTTGCTGCCACACTTCTTAAACACATTGGGAGTGATCTTGCCACAGTGTCCAATTGGGCACTGTAGTATGCTACGGGCCTACTGGCATCGCCATGTTTTTGTGTGAGGACACCTGCAGCACAACCATCGGCTTCCGTTCAATACAAATCAAAAGGTTTTTCATAATCAGGTATTCCCAATGCAGGTGCTTTTGTCAGACTATCCTTAAGATTAAGGAAAACCTGCACTGATTCCTCTGTGTGTATGACATGATCGGGCTTTGAGGAAGAGACTAAGGCCCTCATTCAGAGCCACTCGCTAGCAGCAGTACGCTCGTTCCGAGCGATGTTCGCACATCTGCGCATGCGTACGGATCGTTATACGCATGCGCGAACCAGTCAGTGCGGCCGAAATTCATGTGCTCGCAAAATAGCGAATGCCTGATAATTTGAGTGACAGGATGAGGCGTATGTGGGTGGTAACAGGGGAAGGTGCTTGAAAACGGGGAGTGGAAATCAGAACGCAGGCGTGCTTAAAGGTCAAAACGGGCGTTTTATGGGTGTGCATATTTAAAACAGCAGCGTCATTGACCACGTCACTGGGTTTTTTTTAAGCCAGAACTGTTCGCAAAATTGTGGTAGCAAAAACCAACCACAAGAATAGCGAGCAGTTCATACGCTGGTCGATGTACTCGATTAATCTAATAAATAGCGGACATGACGTATGGTGCGAGCGGCCAGGGGGCGTTTTTAACAAATAAACGAGCGTATGTTTTGCTCGCTCGTTCAGACTTAGAGGTGTGAACAGACTGCAATTTGCGAACGGATCATTTGAATAGCCACCCCTTGTTTTTGAACGAACGACCGCAAATAGCGAACGGCTCTGAATCAGGCCCTAAGGCCCTCATTCAGAGCCGCTCGCTAGCGGCCGTACGCTCGTTCCGAGCGATGTTCGCACATCTGCGCATGCGTGCGGTTTTTAGTACGCATGCGCGAACCAGTCAGTGCGGCCGAAAATCGTTTGTACGCTATATAGCGAGTGCCTGCTATTTTGAGTGACAGAATGAGGTGTATGTGGGTGGTAACAGGGGAAGGTGTTTGAAAACGGGGGAGTGGAATTCGAACGCAGGCGTGCTTAAAGGTCAAAACGGGCGTTTTAAGGGAGTGCATAATTAATACAGCAGCGTCATTGACCACGTCACTTGGATTTTTTTAACTCAGAACTGCTCGCAAAATAGCGGTTGAAAAAACCAACCACAAGAATAGCGAGCAGTTCATACGCTGTACGATGTACTCGATTAATCTAATAAATAGCGGACATGACGTATGGTGCGAGCGGCCAGGGGGCGTTTTTATCAAATAAACGAGCGTATGTTTTGCTCGCTCGTTCAGACTTAGAGGTGTGAACAGACTGCAATTTGCGAACGGATCATTTGAATAGCCACCCCTTGTTTTTGAACGAACGACCGCAAATAGCGAACGGCTCTGAATCAGGCCCTAAGTCCTGTAATGGCAAGGCCAAAATAGAAAAACCTGGGATCCACATTCTACAGTATCCACACATTCCCAAGAAGGTACAGATTTGCTGTTGGTTCTGCGGCAGTGTCATGTTCTGTATGGCTTGGATTCTGTCATTTGTGAGATGTCGTAACCCCTGAGTTAGGCAGTGTCCCAAATATTTACTCTGGATTGGCATGGCTGTAGTTTGTCCTTAGCAACCTTGTGTCCTGTGTGCGAGAGGTGAAGCAACAAAAGTTTAGTATCATTTAAACATGACGTAAATGAATCAGAACATAGCAATAAATCGTTCACATATTGAATTAGAACAGACCCATTGGCAGGTTAAAAAGATTGTAAACAGTCATGCAATGCCTGGGAGAAGATACTGGGGCTGTCTATGAAACCTTGGGGCAATCGTGTCCATGTGTATTGTACACCCCTGTATGTGAAAGCGAATAGGTACTGACAGTCAGGATGGAGAGGCACAGAGAAGAAAGCAGAACAGAGGTCAATGACAGTGAAATGGGTTGCATTGGGTGGGATCTGCATGAGAATGACAGCTGGATTTGGCGCTACGGGGAATTGGCTCTCTACTACCTTATTAACACCTCTAAGATCTTGTACCAACCTATAGCCCCTCCCACCACTCTTCTTTACCGGAAAGATGGGACTGTTGGCTACACTAGCTGTATGAACTAAAATTCCTTGTTGTAATAATCACTAAATTATTGGATAAACCCCTAATTCTACCTCCTGTTTTAGTGGGTACTGGGGAATTTTTGGAGCTTGCCTACCGATTTTTTAATTTACCATTACGGGGCTTACGTTTGCCATTAATCCAGTGTCCTGTCCATCCTTGGTCCAAAATTAATCTGGAATTTGGGATAACATTTGATCTACCTGGGATGGATTTTCATTTAAACTGGTCGAGTGATACATTATCCTTTGGGGAGTGTCCAACATATCCCTCACCTCGTGCGCAACTCTCTCTGGGATATCTAAAAATACACCATCAGGGGTACAATATATGACACATCCCATCTTACATAACAAATCCCTTCCCAGTAGGTTAGTAGGAGCTGCTGCTGCCAGGAGGAAAGAATGCCTGGTATGCAATGGCCCAATAGTGACCTCTGTGGATTTTGTTAAAGGATAATGTTGCACTTTACCTGTTACGCCCATTGCTGGAACTGTCTCGTTGGTTATCTGTAAATTAACGGGAGATTTTATCACTGACCTGGTCGCCTCTGTGTCTACAAGAAAAGGATATTTAGTACCAGCTACATCAACCATCATGACTGTCTCTTCCCTAGTACTTCCCGTTAACCTGACTATCTGTAGGCTACAGGTATGACCTGACCCCTAGCGTTGGCTCCCACTCTCCAATAAAGCATTAATGGCCACAATTGGAGCTGGTGCCTGTGTATATCCTTTATGGGGATATCCAGGTACTCCCTGGTTTGGTGGTCCTACCCATTTTGCCGTACAGTTCTTACTTACATGTCTTGTCTGGTTGCAATTAAAACACTTTCATGGGTTAATTGAATAAAAGAATTGTTGTGTGGGTTGAGCAGGAGAGAAAGGTGGTGGGTATGGGTAAGGATATTGAGGAAAAGGATATTGTGGGAGGTATGGAGTTTGTGGGTAGTATGGGACCTGTGGTTGTGTATGATAAGTGGGGTAGGGCTGTGTTTGCGGTGGTGTGGGATTAGTGAGGACATGTAATTGTTCAGGTGCAAGTGCAGGTGTGGATGTGGATGTGGGTGCAGGTGTGTCGGTTGGCTGTGTTGAAGAGCTTGAATACTGACAGCCATTAGTTTCTTGCTCTGGGTCTCTCTCTTTTTAGAGATGTTTTTGTTATGTTCTATGGCGGATTCTATGAGGGTATCTATTGTGACTCCCCTCCAGCCAGGCTGTAAGGTCTGAACCCGGGTCTTTAGGTTCTCTTTAAGACCATCCATGAGTACAGTGACAATCATTCCCCTGTGGTGAGTGCCATCTTTAATATCTTCTAACCCAGTGTACTGGGTGATAGCCTGCAGAGCCCGGTCGCAATAATCTTCTGCAGATTCACTCTCTTTCTGTTTTATGGTGAAGATTTTGTTCCAGTTAACTACTACTGGAAAATATATACCCAATTGAGTTACAATGTGGGAAATGTTATCTTGATTAATTCGGTCTGTTAAGGGAACGTCTCCATCCAATACACAATCCGTGATAAATTTTGTCACGTCGATATTGCGTGGAAGACAAGCCCTTAACACTACTTGCCAATCTTTGTTAGTTGGCTCGTGGGAACTACCCAAATTTCTCAAAAATCTTTGACATTTGGCTAATTCCTTTTTGGGATCGGGGAAATCATTCATGATGGAATTTAGCTCCGCTCTTGTCCAAGGACAGTGCATCACTACTTCCCTTGTGGGCACTACTCCATTTGCATCCGCATTCCCATTCGGAACAGTTATTATCTGGATGGGATGCAGACCGGCCGCACTGCTACCTTTGACCTTATTACCTGGCTGGGGGTTTAGTCTGTTGCTGCAACGTATAGTATTAACAACTTCCTCTACGGGTGCAGAGGATGATAACACTTCCCGTGCTGTTACTGATGGAGATGGTGGCACCACTTGTGCTTGTCATGGTGCAGCATCTAACATGTGTACAGCATGGGAAATGGCAGACATGACAATAGGCTCATAATCCACATCATAAATATTTTCCTTATGTTACTTAAGAGAGGGTACAAATTGCTTGTTACGTTTTTATGGGTTTTTACAAAAACTGTACTTGCACCTCCATCCACATAAGGTGGTGGTGGTGCTACTGGCAATACCTTCCGCAACGCTACCTTGCCGCACGTGCGTGCCATTTTGCGGCTCGCACGCATTGCAATTTAGCGCTGCGCGTGTACTTTCTGGCGATGCATTCGCAATGCTAGTTTGCGTCGCTTGCACATTTTTAAGCCACGCATCCCCTTCATGCTGCCACAATTTTAAACATTTGTTATGTTTTACCTTTTTCACTCGAGAACTCATCAGGCTGATGTGATCCTGGACATTATTCAATACATCTTTATCAAAACTACCAATTCTGGGAAATGGCCTAACACTCTTCATCGTTATCTTAAACCATACATCACAATACTTTATTGCATAAGCACCATACTTAGTATGCATAATACGACGGTCCGATCCAAGCGGTGCTTCCATTAGCAGCACATCATTGTCTAACATCTCTATCGTTTGTGTGGCTCCCATCCTGGGACAACTCCCACATTTTTCAATAAAGATTTAAACTGGTGAAAGACAGTCAAGATACTTTCACTTACCTGCGGACGCCTTGGAAAAAGGGTGTATCCACGAACCCTATGGAAGACCTCTAGATGCCTCCACTCACCTATGGAAGAAAGGCTGCTTCCACTCAGCAATCCCTTTTTGAGTACTTTCCCACTGCAAGGGGGTAGTTGATTTCGTCCACCCTCTCACCAGTTCACAATCATAGTTTATCCCAAAACTATACGGTTCAATTATAGTGCTCAAATAAGCCTAACAGATCACACACTGATTACAGAATACTATAATCACACTGGGAGCCGAACCCTAACAAAAATAACAACCCATACACCTGCCTTGTGTAAAGTAAATGGTAAGCTGCTACCGAGTTACTAGGCCAACAACTGCGCCTAGCACTTAAGGGTCCTACGATACCCTTAACATTTAGGTCCCGTGTTACACCCTAAACAAATACTCACAGTTTCACACTTTTTTCCTGCGCAGAAAAATACATGTTAACCCAGATATTAGCAACAGTTGATAAAGTAAACTCAACGGCTTTGTTTAAACACGTGGCAGCACAACCGGAAATACGTATACACTATTGTGCGACTAGTCGCATACACAATAATGCGACTACTACACAACCGTATGACTTACCCTTAGCTGCGTACGCAAAAGTGCGTCTCTAATGCGCACGCAAAAAGGCGACTCAGCCGTGTACGCAATACTGCGGCACCCTTTTTAGCGTGAAATTCTATCAACAAAGGAAAACAAACTTTTTCCTTTCTAGTCCCTGGATTCTAGTCAGTGTACCTTGATTCACACGATAACGGGTAGCGATTTCTCAGCATCAAGTGGTTGCAGGTAAACTGCGTGTGGCCACACTCCACCCTTTGGTGAGATATCGATAACCGTATGTTTATCGCGTGAATAGGTAGGTGACCTCACTCTACGAGCCCCCAACTAAGGATTCTGACTTTAAACCTCTATACGCTCCTGCCTATACCTTCTAAAACCTGCCTATACCTTCTAAAATTGACGCTATTTGCGTATGCAGTCATACAGTAAATAAATACCCTCAGACTTTGAGGAAATGTGTTTCCAACGCACAAGGTATTATTCAAGCAAAGTACAGATAGTTACACGCTGTGATTTAAATACAATTTGGTGCAAAGAAATTATACAGACTCAAGGTACAGTTATACATACGCACGCGCTCTGGGACCAGATTCCAGCATCAACAAGAAACCTCCATCAACAGCATCAGCATGAAGACTGAAGACTGGGGTCAGAAGACAGATATATATACCCTTACAGAAATAGACTATACAATAGAGAGGTTTGTTGCGATCCCATTGGTTCTACATCACGGTGCTTCTGTTACAGGACATTTAACAGGTCGATTCAAATGGACACAGACCAGCCTCCGACAGCCTTTTGTCTCCGTTTTCCTGCCTCATGCAAACCTAAGCTGTTAATTTTACAAAGTACATTTTGGTGCTTTAACGCTCTACGGTCCATAAGTTGAGAATGCATGTTGCGATCTTCACACCGATGATACCGGAAAGCTGTTGAGAAAGTGCAGATCAGTACAACACCAAACACGGTTTACTTATCATGTATTAAACCTTAGATACCAAATAGCCTTTATTTCACAGTATTAGTAAGAAATGAATAAACCTTGGATATTACACTTTGAAGCTATAGAACCTTTTATGTGAGTGTGCAGTGTGTAAGTATTAGGGGTTTGGGAAAAGACACTAGTTAACTTGGTGCAGATGCATACGCACGAAGCTAATAAACAGCGTTCACATGTGGGATATTATGCATTCGCTAATGTGCGACATGTTAACAGCGCAACTGTGTGTATTAATGTGTGTATGGGGTATGGTAAAATATGCGATCGCATGATGCTAATGATAGCATCGCCATATGTACTTAAGTGTGAGTTTAGCTAAAATGGCGCTGAGCGGCCATTCGCAAAATGACATCTCGCAGATCTCATTTACAAGATGGTGTCTTGTGGCCTTTCGCAAGATGGCGTTGTTTCGATCTAATTTTAAGCTGATCTTTTCTCAGCCAATTATCCAGCTTTGACAATATATATATATATATATATATATATATATATATATATATATATGTGGGTGTATTAGGGAAAGTGTTTTATATATATACACAGCAATAAGGCAGCACTCCATGGACTATCCTTGAAGAAAGAGAAAATAAAAGTGATCTGAAACGTAGGAAACCACGGTCTGGTGACATATTATCTCCCATAGAAGTCCATGGAGTGCCGCCTGATTTACTTTTTTTAGGTGACTGTGCCTATTGGCTCTCACAGGATGTGCACCCGGATATTTGCTTAGCTACTTGGAGTGCCGGTCCATCAACCCTCTCCCTCTCTATCTCTATATATAGTTATTTGTGCAATAAAGATGTATTGGGCAGCAAGGAGGGTGTAATTGTTAGCATTACTGCTTCAGAACACTGAGGTCTTGAGTTCAATTCCCCAATTGTGTGACGTTTGTATTTTCTCCCCATGCTTGTGTGGGTTTCCTCCAGTTTAGTCCCACTATCCAAAAATATATACCGATAGGTCAATTGGATCCTGACAAAAAAATTATCCCTAGTATGTATGTGTATGTGTACAAGTGATAGGGACTATACAGTAGAATGTAAGCTCCATTGGGCAAGGGTCTGATGTGATTGAGCAAATATTCTCTACAAAGCACTGCAGAATATGTCCTGTGTTTGCTATTTGAGGGGTCTATTTACTAAGACTTGTATGGAGATAAAGTGAATGGAACTAAGGTACCAACCAACCATCCCCTGTCATTTCTCAAACACAGCCTTTGCAATTCCATCCTTGCTAATATAGTAATGCATGCAGGAGGTGTCATGCCTCCTGTATGCATTAATGATCCAAGCTGCATCCTGCATGCATTAATGATCCAAGCCACATCCTCTGGCATGCATTAATGATCCGAGCTGCATCCTCCTGCATGCATTAATGATCCGAGCTGCATCCTCCTGCATGCATTAATGATCCAAGCTGCATCCTCCTGCATGCATTAATGATCCAAGCCGCATCCTCCTGCATGTGTTAATGATACGAGCTGCATCCTCCTGCATGCATTAATGATCCGAGCCGCATCCTCCTGCATGCATTAATGATCTGAGCTGCATCCTCCTGCATGCATTAATGATCCAAGCTACATCCTCCTGCATGCAGTAATGATCCGAACTGCATCCTCCTGCATGCATTAACGATCTGAGCTGCATCCTCCTGCATGCATTAATGATCCCAGCCACATCCTCCTTCTTGCATTAATGATCCGAGCCGCATCCTCCTGCATGCATTAATGATCCCAGCCGCATCCTCATGCATGCATGAATGATCCGAGCTGCATCCTCCCGCATGCATTAATGATCCGAGCCGCATCCTCCTGCATGCATTAATGATCCGAGCTGCATCCTCCCGCATGCATTAATGATCCAAGCCGCATCCTCCCACATGCATTAATGATCCGAGCTGCATCTTCCTGCATGCATTAATGATCCAAGCCGCATCCTCCTGCATGCATTAATGATCTTGAGCTGCATCCTCCTGCATGCATTAATGATCCAAGCTGCGTTCCGACCATTGCATATGTGGGAAAAGGCTAGGAAAGATCCCCCCATCTGCAGCGACATGCCTCCATTTTGGTAAACAGAGGCCGTCGCCGCTCCATCACTGCCCACAGACGATCATTGACAGTCTGCTGCCGATCTGCGTACGATCGCGCAGGACCCATTCTGCACACGCGCAGATTACTCTGTAATCAGGAATCCGCGTTCAGCAGTGCGTGCTGAATGAAGCCCAAAGATTCTAAGCTCCACTGGGGCAGGGACTGATGTGAATGACTAAATATTCGCTGAAAAATAATTTTCTGGGTTTCTTTTTTGCCACTACTTGTTTCAGAAGTAAAACATACGTGGCTGTTCAGGGACAGCTGTTTCTACTCACCACACTGAAGTACTGCTGAACAACTGACAACGAAACTGGAGCAACTGTACCGGAGGGTCTTCTCTGCATGTCGGCTGTTGCTACAATCCCGAAGCCAGCAGGGTCCCGTAAGATTGTCTCAGCACTTTATGCTTCGTTGTTTGGAGAGCACTGAATCACCATAAAAGGCTCCCATAAGTGGATGCTAATTGGAGCAGTGACTTTTGCTCATGTTTTGGCTGTTAATAGACTAAATATACTGCAATACTCAATGCGGACTTCTACTATGATTTCCACTTTTCCAGTGAATCATTTTATAGATTATTCCATAGAATTTTATAACCAATTTATTGTGACTTTTGTATGTGTACATTTTTTTTACATTTTTATACGTTGCCTTTGTGATAATTAATAGTAACACATATTGTCAATCTTGAGAAGTGGAGAAGAACAGGTCTTTATTGCACACTGGGTAATATGTTTGCACTGTAATAATAACTGTTGATCAATATACAGTATAGTTACACAGAGAGCCATACAAATTCAGGGACTGATTCAGGTCTGGGCGGTATTGCACAGTCACAAGGTAGCAGCTTTGCAATACCATCCAGCAAATATGAAAATACTGCAGGAGGTCGTCTATTGGAAGCAGACGCCTCCTGACAGCAATAGTAATCCGAGTGCAGCGTCCCAAGTCGCGTGGCCAGGAAATCTGTGTCCACCGATTCAGACCCTAGCCTCAGCAGTCCCAGAAAACGAGGGGGACGCCCCCATTTCTGCAAACACTGGCGCTGCAAGTCCCTGCTCCGCCTCCAAAACGCCTGCAGCTTGGAGGATCTGTGAGCGAGATTGCAGGACCCATACTGCACATGTGCAGAACCGGTTCTGCTTATTTCAGTTTTTCGAGTGGACACTGCGAGAATACTTGCAACACCATCCAGACCTGAATCAGGCCATCAGCGTGGAAGGGCTTTCAACAGTATGGCAATAGGAAGAAAACCAAGGATGCTATCTCAGGAACTTCTCACTTGTATAAAATAGAAGCATGCTCCACTGCAAAACTGCATGTGGGTGAAACTTTATTGCTCTCTGCTAATTTCTGGCTGATGTATATGAGTGAAGCGGAATATGTTTTGGATGGTTGAAACCTGTAATCTGGTGTCTGATGTACAGAAAATAAGTTGTGAATCACTTACATTTGGGCTAATGGGGGATCAGGTTACAGGAGATTGTGGGCCTGATTCAGAGCCGGACGCTATTTGCGAACGGTCGTTCAGAAAAAGGGGCCGGATATTTAAATTGAGCGCTCGCTCTTTGCGGTCTGTTAATGCCTCTATGTCTGAATGAGCGAACGAAACATGTGCTCGCTATTTACTAAAAAACGCCCCCTGGCCGCTCGCATCCTACATCATCTCCGCTATTTATTTGATTAATCGAGCACATCGAAAGGCGTATGAACTGCTCGCAGTGCTTGTGGTTGGATTTTCCTACCGCAATCATGCGAAAAGTTCAGGCTAAGAAACAAACAAGTGACATGGTCGAAGACGCTGCTTTGTTAATTATGCACACCCTTAAAACGCCCGTTTTGACCGTTTGGTACGCCTGCGTTCGGATCACCACTCCCCGTTTTTAAGCACCTTCCACTGTTACCACCCACAAACGCCTCCTCCTGTCACTCAAATTATCAGGCATTCGCTA
This sequence comes from Taudactylus pleione, assembly GCA_031769625.1. Taxonomy (NCBI): domain Eukaryota; kingdom Metazoa; phylum Chordata; class Amphibia; order Anura; family Myobatrachidae; genus Taudactylus; species Taudactylus pleione. The sequence continues at coordinate 1,117,627 of JAUIMM010000198.1, forward strand.
TTTTGCGAGCACATGAATTTCGACCGCACTGACTGGTTCACGCATGCGTATTACGAGCCGTACGCATGCGCAGTTGTGTGAACATCGCTCGGAGCGAACGAGCGGCCGCTTACGAGCGGCTCTGAATAAGGCCCTGTGTTCCGTGTCTGGGAATCATTTCATAATGATGCGTACTACTAATATTATACCGTATGTATATTAGAGATGTGCGCCGCCCCTCGTGTTTTGGTTTTGGATCTGGATCAGCCCTGGTTTTGGATCTGAATCTGGTTTTGGATATTTTTCCTTGGTGTTTTGTTTTTCGGTTTTGGTTTTGAATCTGGATTTTTTCTTAAAATATCATAGAAACAGCTAAAATCACATAAAATTGGCCTGTTTTTGTTATGTTTTTGTTCCTGCAGTATTATTAACCTCAATAACATTTATTTCCAGTCATTTCCAGTAAATGTTGACCATCTCACAATATTATTTTTTTCATCTAGTTTAGGGCCAAAAGGTTGCATCCAGCTACAGTAGCTGGCTGACTAAGCTAAGCGACACAGTGGGCGGCACTAACATGTGTCAGTTCAGTTTCTAATTTCCAACACGGATACAGTGTGTTATACAGTGTGGGTTGGATACACCAATAGTGCACTTACTGTGACAGCAGTGTCAGTAGAGCGGGGTTGCTGATGGGTGTCCTCAGTACATGGAATAGCAGTGCTGTGGTGCTGGCAGTGTCCTCAGTGCAGGGTACTGGCGGTGTCAGCAGAGCGGGGGATACATCCTTATACTAGGGCGACATACTGTAGCGAAACAGTCGTTAACATCGCGTAACATCGGTTCCCTTCGCATAGTTAAGGAAGCCCAGACCTCAGAAATTGCTAACTTCTGCGCAAGCTATGAGACCTCAAGCTGTGTATGATATCGCAGTGGATAATTTATGCATGCCCATGTTACAGCATTGAAATGTACTGGCACGCCTGTGTTCGCCCAACCACCCCGCAGTCACCACCCACAAATAGCACTTACTGTCAATCACTCTGCTCTGGGTCTGCGTAGTCACTGCAAATGTAGTTTCTATCGCAATTGCTAGTTCGCGCACGTGCATTGCGATGCACACGCATGTGCAGAATGCAACAATCGACCGATTGCGTGCGTCTGTGCAACTGCGTTCCTTGCTGAATCGGGCCCACAATCTGAATCAGTTGTAGCAGGATGCCATAAGGAGCACTGGGCGTCTATATGTGTTTTTTTTTCCCTAGCCCAAGCTCTTGGATGCACACATGGACAAAAAAGGACCTTACTTGACCCCAGAACTTTGATAAACTGGAGAAATATGGCTAGGTGTAGGGTTTTTTATTTTCATCAAATAAATGTAATTTAAAGCTCTGTGTGTGGTTTTTTCTGTTTAATATAATTTCTCCTTGGCACATTGCAGGTCCGAGGATGCCCTTGAGGTTCTCAATTGCCACCATGATCTTCGTGCCATGGGTTTGTTGTAGGTTTTAGTACATGTGCCAGTTTGCCCAACCCATTAAAGATGTCCTGGGCATGCTGGAGCCTGTATTTCACATTTTTAATACTAATAACCCAACAATAACCACTCAGGAGTGTTGGGAACCCAGTTTGGGCGAATATATATGTTTTGGGCTCAGTTCCCATAGGGAATACAGCACCATGTTGACTAGCTGGTTGTCACTATGGCCGTACCTCCAACTGTACCTGTTTCTGCAGGACAGTCTTGATTTGATGCCTCTTTCCCTCCATCACAACTTGGACTTCATTGTCTGATTCTGCAGTTGGGAGGTATGAGGTATGGCAGAGCAGCAGTGAATGGGTGCCGCATGCACCTGGTATGTGTGCGGCAGTGTAATGGTGATTGTGGGGGAGCAGTAAGTGATGATGAGTGCTTTCCTATGTCTGATTAGACCCTCAATATAGACACACTCCCTCCACATCGTAGCCTGGCCCACTATACAGATTCAGGCTCCCCATACATTGGGCATTATGCTATGACAGGGGGCCCCCGGAGTGGCCCACAAGGGTAAAGGGGAAATCGCCGGTGGGCCCCACAGTCAGAGGGCCCCACCTTCTCTTCTAATGTCAGGTTTCAGACTGTGCACTCAAATTATACATTGTTACTCTATTACTGGGCCAGTTACCTGTTAGAGCAGGAGCATGGATGAACAGACTGTAGTATCCATGTTGTATGTAGGCTATTTCCTCTCTAATGGTTGGGCAAGCCTCTGTGGTGGCTGGCTAAACCCCTTAAGCATGGGTTCCTACCACTGCCTTCATGCCCCAGTCTGACACTGCCTGTGCCGCCATTTTCTCTGCTACAGTGCAACCAGCCATGGCAAACAAAGCCTATTGCCGGTAGTGGCAATTTCAAGGGGACCCCACTCTTTTTGTCCTCCCAAATTTGCACTATTGATAGTTGTACTTTTAGGAGGGGGCTTGACATTCTTCCCATTTATTTATTACTGTATATATCATGCATGATTTGTGCTATTGATATTATCATCTGAACTGATCTTGTACCAGAGGAGGGCAGCCACCACAGGCATGCCTCCTAAGAAGGGTAGTGTATGATTGGAATTAGGAAATTCTAGCAAAATGTTGATTTATACACCTATATAATTTATATGATGTTTAACAATTCTCCATTTATGTAATAACTTAATCGTGGGGCCTACTGCATCCATGTCGGTTGTCTTTGCAGCCGCCGGGACCAGGTAATTGACCGTTGGCCCACCAGGGGCGCTAAGTTGACATTCTATCATGTCGACATTTCACCCGTGCAGACAAGGTGAATGTCACCACTGTCTGTGCATGTGAAAATTTAGACCATGCCGACATTCTCATGTCGACCTGCTACACACATATCCCACCCCACGATTATGCTGATGAGATTAAACATTACCAATTTCTCTACAATATTAAACCTTCAAACCTACCCTGCAATCATTATTGTTAGGTTTGTACAGCACTTGCTGTAGCTTCCTGATATAGCAAATACACATACAGACTAACATGAGTGTATTTCTTTATTGTTTTCATACATTACCTCTCCGATGTCCCACGGAGTAGCGCTACAGAAAGCGCCTGGAAAGTGGCCGATATGGCCATTTTCCTGGCGTTTTGCGCATGCTGCTTAGGAAATCACCGGGAAAATGGCTGCCGCGCCATTTTCCTGGTGAACTGTGGATGTGCTGTAGAATCCGGACACACCCCGGGGAGAGAACACGGGCCCCCTCCTCTCTTAATACGCCCCCTGTAGACTAACAATCTGCATATAAGTCGGCCTAGAGAATAAACAAGTACATAGAGTGTTGTTAGAGAGAGGAACAAGATGAAAACGTTCAGCCTGCCTCTGAAGTTTCCTGTGCTCAGAGGAGACTTCTATCCAATACTTGATTGAAAGGCGGACAATTGAGAATCCATTACCTCAGCACACGGCCGCTCCCCCCGTCTTATTTATTACTCAGAGTCTCTGTTAAATACCTTCTGCAGGCAGCTTGTTTTCAATCACAGTGCTGTGTTCAGGCTAGTTTTACGGGGTTCAGCCATGCAAATATGTTAAATGTGAACAGGTCTGTCAGAAAATACATTAATGGAGTTGATGGAGCAAGCCTGTAGCATTAAATCAGGGCTGGGCGCCTTCGCAGGCAAAGATTCAGTATCTACATTGGAAAACGTACTAATTGATTAGCAATGAATTAAGGGGCACAGCCTGTAAATCTCAGGCTTGGCTTGGCTGCAAGGGGATGTGGACATGTGCTCACTGTTATTTATTGTGCATGATAGTGAGATGTCAGCTCCTGCTATATCTGATGTGGGCCGTGTCATCCTAGCCTGATCTGCATTCTAACAACACTATTGCGTCCTGTTCAGGAAATTAGGGGTATTTGAAATGGTTTTCTGTATAATAATGTGATTTTAGTTATTAGTAACATACACTTGTACCTGCAGCCTGAAAGATTTGGATGGGTGAATTCTCCTTAAGTCCAGCCTGCGATACATTTGTTGTAGTTTGCAACTTTGCACACAAAATAAAAAGAGACAACTTTTAACAGACAGTGACACTATGCATATACTGTTTCAATGCAAGCAGAATAAGAAACAGTTTACAGATACCAGGAATGGATTTAGGGGTCAGACCTCCCTTAGGCACAACTTTAATGGCCTCACCCATTTTTAATATTTTCATTATTACCCCTAATTTGCTAATTGCCAGTGTAATATAATAATAAAATAAGCCATGTGCTATGACATTTATTTTTATTCTTAATTATATACACGATTTCATACACAGCGCAGCAGCGAAAATATGCTAATGTCTGCAAAGATCACCAAAGCAAAAGAATGGCCACTGCTGCCTTTTTACCTGTGTGCGATGACTCATACCCGTGTAAATATTGGTAACATCGCCATAACATTGGTGGCCATCTTGGTAAGACCTGCTGCAGCCTTGGGAGCTCTTTGGACATGCAAAGCTGCATATGCACTCACAGTGGGAAATTTATGCATGCCCATGTAACATTGTTTAAATGGGCAGACACGTCTGCATTTCTCAGACCACCCCTCATCACCACCCCCAAATGCTGACAAACTGTCAGGCACTTTGTGATGGGGTCCTCTGCATGTCCGTAATCACAATGAGATCACTGCACACACGCAGTGCTGCTTATACGCATGCACAATGGCAAACAATTGCTTGATCTGCATGAAAATTGCATTAGTGTCCATCTCTGATTCAGGCCCCTAGTTACTAAGTAGGACAGTTAACAGGAGCTTCCCTTCTTGCTTTCCAAAATTTGCTTTCATAACATTTCAGGCTGACAGTAAAAAAACAAACGACGAGTGCCACCCCCAGCAAGTGGCACCCTTAGGCACTCTTTGCTTTTCATCTTGTTTCTTTAGCTGATTCACTCTGGCTTTCCAGACTCTGCAACCTGCCTTTAAGTGACCGATTTCTTGTACACATTCACGTGTTTCTGGTTCTGACTATTGCTTTTAAAATTATAGTCCTGAACCCTTAATGCTGAATCATGCTTATTTGCATTTTCTATTACGTCATTGAATTCACACATAATTTTCCCTGTCAATTCATCATCTGGCCTGGCATCAACTGCTGTTAAAAGTGTCTCACGGCTGTCTGGGAAACCACTGAATAACAAGACGGCTGTATGAAAGTCTTTTACTTCTTCTCCTATGCAGCACAGACATTCAACCATCTCTAGCCTACATCTTATATAATTCTGCATGTGATGGCCTTAAAGCAGTTTAATCTGGTATATCTTTCTTATTAAATACAGTTTATTGCTAAAATTAGCTCTCTTGCACCTCCTGCAGGACATCCCACATTTCTCTTGCAGTGTCATAGTTCCATAAATGCACAATCTTTTCATTGTCTACACTGAGAGATATTGTACTCTGGTCTTTCTTGTGTACATTTCTACATACCCTCTATTGTGAGCAGCATCTTTACTTTGAATTTCCATGTCTGTTGGTTCTGTTTATACAGACTCTCACTGTGTTTTCACTCTGCCTTGTGTGCTCTTTCCAGCTTCCCCTGTGGCTTTTCTGTCACTAGTGGTATGATAATCCGCTCCCCCTGCCGAATGTCTCTTGTATTGCCATGTATTGTCCGGATGTCCTTCCATCAAGGATTGGCTGGCCAAGCATTGCCATCAGTCATCAGTTGCTATTGCCACAGCCCTTGTTTTAATACTTTCCTGCTGCATGCTACCTGTGGGTTTGCTCTGACTAGTGGCCCCTCTACTTCCAGCATAGCCCCTTTTGCTTTGAGTCTGTCCTCCCAGTGAAGCGCTAGTTCCACTTTTGGAAGACTTCCTGCACTGAAGCTGGGTCTTCAGAGGAGGCAATTAAAAAACTTGGTTGATGGAAGTCTTCTGGGTTTAAAGGCTCTGTCCACAGCTCATGCTGTGTTAGGGAGGGTGCTTCATGTGTGCGAGTAACCCGTGGTACATGCTGGTTGCCACTTCAGTGCAAGTTTGAAAGGCTTGTAATAATTTTTTCTCCTGAGGATTCCTAATTAGCTTTGGTTCCTGGAAGATTTTTTTGGGGTTTTCACATTCAATTATATCACATCTTCTCCCATCTCCTCTTTGCCTTTTTATTCTTTTTTGATGCATTCACGGTTGGTACTGTATGTTTTTATGCTGGGATGGTTCTATGTTGTGATTTGGGCTGAGGTCAATGGTTAGTCTGATTCTTCAGATCATGGTGGATTTTATGGAAGCGAGGGATTGTTGGACTGGGACAGTGATTTTCCAGCTGGAGATGGTGCCTAGATGAGTTTGAGTGGCTTAGTGTAGTGGTGTCTGGTGATGGGTGAATGTTTATGTCTCAGGGCGGGATGCACTATACTGAAAATACAGTTTTTGCATCGATAGGCAACACCATCTATAGATGGCGTTGCCTAATAGAAGCCTATGTGCTTCTTATCACAGACTTCCCCAATAGGGATCCAACAGGATCCCTCCCAGGGTCCCACGCGGCTTGCTCATGCACTTGTTAATGGCTGCGGATTCGCAGAAGGACTCCCGTGACATAAACCTGGAAGTTCCTAATCCACAAAGGACAGCTCTTGTCGGCAGAGCTGTCCTTTACGTTATACATGCAATCAATGGCAGGATTAATCGCATCCAAAATGCGATGGTCGATGCCTCCCACCCTCAAAGTTTGTTTTTTTGTGAATGGTTAATATTTGATCTGACATGAACATCTGCTTGTGTACAGCTGTATTAGCCAGAAGGTGTGCTCCTGAGTGAGGTGGGCATGTATATATTTTTGTATGAGATCTTTGTTTTTTTGTGTGAGGTGTGTGGTTCATTGGCGGTGGACTGCGGTTTGCTGTTTGTTACCTTGCCAGGGGCGTATTTATAATGGGTGCATGGTGTGCGGTGAACCCTGCACCCATATGTTGTAAGTACTCACCCCTACAAAGTCCAGCGCCGGGCTGTCTCACCGGGCTGAAAAATGGCCACGGCAGCCATTTTTACGGTCTTCTGCAGCGCACTAGGGAAATAACCCTCTAGTGCCCAGAGTTTACAAGTGCTGCGGCGCTGAGCGTGTCCGCCTACGCAGAGAGATCAGGGGGCCCGGACAGAGAGTGCACACGGACCCCTTCCTCTGTAGAAACGCCCCTGTACCTTGCTGTGGTGGAAAGTGGATACATGTGGCACTGGATTTGGTTATGGAGTAGTGACAAGTTTTAGGCTAGTGTCACAAGGTGGGACCTAGCGCGTGAGTATGTGTCTTGTGTTCAGTGGATTGTGCCGCTGGCGGAATGTTATTGTCGCCTTCTTACCATCACCTCTATTTTCCAGTTTATTTTCAGCAAATTGTGACTAAAATTTACCACCAAATACACGTCCCCCTGTCTTTATGTATCAGGTTAAGTTGTCTGTTATTATGCAAGGATAACATGTTATTGCCAAGGGTAAAACCCTCAACTGAAAGGCGGCTTAACAGATAATGAGAACTGCATACAGATGAAGATAAGTGGTACTGCGCAATTTTACCCAGATCAAACATTTTAAACCACGTGGCAACCACAGCGCGTAATTAATGAATGATTCTGAAATCAATAGCACCAATATTGAAATGTTATTTTTTTTTAAGTTTTACCATTTTACAGACATGAAAACTGTTAGCCTGTTTGTTATTTGCGCCTGTCTTTTAAACCACACACAGAAAGAAATGTCATTAATGCAGAAAATGATTACTTTCATTGCCGACACAGAAGCCTCCTGAATTTTCCTGCAAATTTTAAAGCCATCTGCAAAGCAGGAGAGGTGTTCACGCTTGTCTTAGCAGAAATAACATTTGTGTTTGTGTTTTTCATCCCTACGCTGACCCCCTGCACTCAGAAACATCAGAATCTGCAGTGACTGCAAGTGCTTAACCCCCTCTACACACTGTCATTTTCTCCCTCTTTTTCTCAGCGCTAAATATATACACAAAGCTTGAATACCTATTGGGGCCTGCAACCGACTGCAATGTAATTTTACGGTGCAGATAGCCAAGAAATAATATTACACGGGGTGGGGTGAGCTACAGCAGTCTGTGACAGCACAGTGCTATCCAACTGTCTTGGTGAAAACACTACGACCTTGTCAAGGTCAAGTGTAGAATCAGAGAGGTCTGGAGCAGCTCTTAGGAAATTGATGCTTTTTTGATTTTTTTTTTTTTTTTTTAGTTTTTCAGTCCCTGCTTGGCTTGCAGTTGTTCTCGTAGTTCTGACACGACCTGAAATAGCACAAATCACAATGCGACGGAAAGCTGCCAAAAAATGCATGCCGTGTTGTTTCTCTTTGTGCATAGTGATTGTAATCTTTGTAGCAAAAAAAAACAAAATGAAAACTTCAACTAAAAACTGTACAAATAATCCCCTGACATGCTGATGAAGGCTGGGGATCTGTGCAAACAATGGGCCTGATTCAGAGCAGGACGCTATTTGCGGTCGTTCGTCCAGAAAATAGGAGTGGCTATTCAAATGAACCGTTCGCTCTTTGCGGTCTGTTCACGCCTCTATGTCTGAACGAGCGAACAAAACTTGCGGTCGTTTTTTTAAAAAATACGCCCCCTGGCCGCTCGCATCCTATGTCATGTCCGCTATTTATTAGATTAATCGAGTACATCGACCAGCATATGAACTGCTCGCTATTCTTGTGTTTGGTTTTTCCTACCACAATCTTGCGAGCAGTTCTGAATATAAAATAACCCAGTGACGTGGTCAATGACGCTGCTGTATTAATTATGCACACCCTTAAAACGCCCGTTTTGACCTTTAAGCACGCCTGCGTTCGGATCTCCACTCCCCGTTTTCAAGCACCTTCCCCTGTTACCACCCACATACGCCTCATTCTGTCACTCAAAATAGCAGTCATTCGCTATTTAGCGAACAAACGATTTTCGGCCGCACTGACTGGTTCGCGCATGCGTATTACGATCCGTACACATGCGCAGTTGGGCAAACATCGCTCGGAGCGAACGAGCGGCCGCTTACGAGCGGCTCTGAATCAGGCCCAATGCTCTCACAAAGTAAGGTAAAAATATGAGTAGTAGGCAGTTCATTTATAGGAGCATGTCGGACAAAATGTATGACAATCAAATGCACCAATTTGCCATCAGGACCGCCTAGAGATTTGCCGAGCCCCGATAACAGAAAGGGCCAGCTGAAATAGCTGGTAATGCCTCCCGGGCAGAATCTGGTCATCGATTGGCCCGAGAGCGGTCCCCCTTTTGGCAGAATTGGACTGGCTCACCGGGGACCAGCTGCCAGTCCGTTCTTGCTGGTGCACTATATAGATGAACCTGGCTTTCTGCAAACCGTCACACATCAGGTGCATTTACAACCATCAAAGGAAGAAGAGGCAGAGGCAGCTATGTGATGCATGGTGGTCCCAAAGGCCAGACTGTCAGAATAAGGCCGATTTCTTTAGATATGGTTCTGGCAGAGAGATACTGTATAGCTCAAACTTCTAGCCTGACAACATTGTAATCATTTATTTATATTATTTAGTACTAATATATTATTACATTATTTATATTATTAAGGGGCCTATTCATAATGTTGATTATCAGGATCCCGTTAATTAACATTCTAACTCGCCGCAACTCCCAGAGCAATTTATCATTGCTCCGGCGCAGTGATAGCTGATGCAAAATCAGCTGTCCCCATGAGCGGCTTCACTGCTCCTCTTCGGAGCAGTGAATCTTTTCACTACTCCTGACGGGAGTGCGCATGCGCGACCTACAGGTCACGCATGCGCACAAGAGCCGCAACATCCAGCGGAAGAAGTCGGACAGGGGCGGAGGGATCCTAAAGGATGCCTCTTCGCAACCTGGACCGCTTTCCATAGGGAAGGAGCAATTTGTGAGCCCAGAGCAGGAGTATTCACCTTCTGAAGATTATTATATTTTCGGAGCTTGATGAATTCTGTCCCCATACTAGTGTATGGGGACAGCGGGCCATTCCGCCAGAGGAAGGTAAGTAGGAGATATCTGTGATACTAGTGTATGAGGACAGCGGGCCATTCCGCCAGAGGAAGGTAAGTAGGAGATATCTGTGATACTAGTGTATGGGGACAGCGGGCCATTCGGCCAGAGGAAGGTAAGCAGGAAATATCAGTGTAGTGTATGGGGACAGCGGGCCATTCCGCCAGAGGAAGGTAAGCAGGAGATATCTGTGATACTAGTGTATGGGGACAGCGGGCCATTCCGCCAGAGGAAGGTAAGTAGGAGATATCTGTGTAGTGTATGGGGACAGCGGGCCATTCCTCAAGAGGAAGGTAAGCAGGAGATATCTGTGATACTAGTGTACGGAGACAGCGGGCCATTCCACCAGAGGGAGGTAAGTAGGAGATATCTGTGTAGTGTATGGGGACAGCGGGCCATTCCGCCAGAGGAAGGTAAGCAGGATATATCTGTTATACTAGTGTATGGGGACAGCGGGCCATTCCGCCAGAGGAAGGTAAGTAGAAGGTATCTGTGATACTAGTGTTTGGGGACAGCGGGCCATTCCTCAAGAGGAAGGTAAGTAGGAGATATCTGTTATACTAGTGTATGGGGACAGCGGGCCATTCCGCCAGAGGAAGGTAAGTACAAGGTATCTGTGATACTAGTGTTTGGGGACAGCGGGCCATTCCTCAAGAGGAAGGTAAGTAGGAGATATCTGTTATACTAGTGTATGGGGACAGCGGGCCATTCCTCAAGAGGAAGGTAAGTAGGAGATATCTGTGATACTAGTGTATGGGGACAGCGGGTCATTCCACAAGAGGAGGATAAGTAGGAGATATCTGTGATACTAGTGTATGGGTACAGCGGGCCATTCCTCAAGAGGAAGGTAAGTAGGAGATATCTGTTATACTAGTGTATGGGGACAGCGGGCCATTCTACCAGAGGAAGGTAAGTAGGAGATATCTGTGATACTAGTGTATGGGGACAGCGGGCCATTCTGCAAAAGGAAGGTAAGTAGGAGATATCTTCTCGATGAATGGCCCGAATACTTCTTTTTTACAATTGCAGGTGAAAATGTGCATTTTCACCTGCTTTTGTAGAAGTGAAGTAATGATGAATATGCCCCTTAGTAATAATTAATTTATATTAAGGAGCCAATATTTATGTATTTTATGAACCATTTTGCTCCAGAGGATTTTTTCACCTGTGTTGCTACTTATTGTGATGGTTACTCAAATTCTATCATCCAATTACACAGCACAAAATAGCATTCATGTGTTTTATACGTCCTCACACAGCAAACAAACTACCCAAAATGGGCAAAAAACTTTTCTTGATACATCACAAATAAATACTTTGCAGTTCTTGCTTTGGCATTAATCGACTTTTCCAAAACAGCAAAGAGCAGTGTGTTCATCTGCAGTTTTAAAGTTTATGTGGATAATAAGTCCCATAAACCATCCGCAGCAAAGGGCTTAAGCAGCCATTATTAGTTTATTATTTTATTACAGGGCAATAGTATTTGATTTCTAATTGGGGCATTAAAAACTTATGTTAGGGGTAACACTTATTATTTCATCATGATGGGCAAAATAAAATTATCAATGACTGCTTGATAAAATAATACATTAATATTGGGTTCTTAGTGAATTCATTATTATTGTCCCTGTATTAATAAATCAATGTTGTCTCCATAATAAATACTAAGATTATTATTTTTCTTCATTCTGACAGGCCACATAGCTCAAACAGATTGAGATATGAGCGATCTTACCTGTCAGAACCACGTCTGCAAACATTTTTTTTTCTTTTTTGCAAACTGTAGCCTGACACATTGCATGATTTGTGTTATTTTCATGTGTAAGTATCAGGATGGTGGTTTCAGAGCTAGAACTTAGAAATAATTGAATTTTGCCTTCATCTGCAAAAATGGCACAATTTACAAATGAAATTGCCATAAAGTATGCAGCTTAGTAAAACCGCACTTTAGTAAATCTCCTTCTTGGTGTGTTATGTTTAGACGTTTTCACAGTGCACTTCTTCAGATTTAGGGCCGAGTTCAATTAGAGGCGAAAAGCCGCGGTCGGCAAAAAGCTTTCACCTATTTGCGCTTTTCGCCTGTTTTCCGCTTTTCATCCTATTCAATTCCAGGACGTTTTCGCCTGCGCAAAAACTCCATATGCAAAAACAGGCGAATAAGTTACTCTAACCAGATGCAGGCGAAATGCAGGTGCAAAATCTCTATTTTGGGGTACAAATGCGGAGACTTGATTCAGGACCCTTTGAAACCCCCCCAACCCAATGAGTAATAAGACAAAAAAAATTACTTAAAACACCTCAAACACGACTTGTCATTTTTGGGGTGAAGATGTGTTGGAAAATGGGTAAAAAGTAGGGGTCCTGGTATTTTGGGGGCTATAAAGTTGAAACAGGTGTGTTTTTAAGATTGCAGGAGGCTGCAGCAGGTGTATTTTGGAGATTTTTTAAATCTTCACTTTAGAGCCACCAAGATATACTTGTACCCATTTACATGTACCGCAAATTTAACCACGGTACTTATTTTTCTCCAAAATTTTTTCTTTATATCATTTTTCCACACTTATGCAAACATGCATAAAACAGCCATTTGACTCAATATAACATCACTAAATACATTTATTAGAGCTATTAATACACTTCTATATTGATTCTCAGGGTCATTGAGGCTTTTTATGGGGTACAGACTGATTTCCCCAAAGTATGCTGTACTTTTCACTAGCTTCGTTATTCTGTACATTCTCCTATCCGCGTTTTCGCCTGTTTTGGAAGTGAATAGAGAGCTAAACGGTGACGCTCATAGCGAAAACATCACGTCCAAACAGGCGAATGAGGCAAAATCATCTCGCTTTTCGCCAATCGCGTCTTTTTGCCTCTAATTGAATTCGGCCCTTATTCTGCCTGTCTGCACACTTATATTTTTTGCTAGGGTATTTAAAGCTGTGATTTTTTATCAAAGGTAATACACAGAAAAAGATATTTAACAAAATCACTGCTTTAAATTCAGCTGCAAAACTGATAAATACGCGATAGAATCAATTCTAGTTTAAGGTGACATCTCCCAAAAGCAGAGAGCAGCCATGTACTCTGACCAGTTTTGTGACTTTGACTGCTGTATCTTCCAGGGTATCTACTGTAATCAAGTGGGCAGACAGCAGGGTGAGGCATGGAGAAGGCACCGTACACACATGTGAGTATTCTGTACCCCCCTTACAGGGTAAGATACGGGTCTCTGGAATCGGGCACAAGAGACACAAAAATGCAGTCTATGCACTAAGCCTTGAAGAGAGTTAGGGGCCTATTCATCAAACGATAAATGGCCTGGTAACCATGCGAAAAAGCTAGTTTCCGCATTTTTAAGTTACCGAGCCATTCATCATTAGGGGTCCTATCGGACCCCTGTGGTGTTCCATAAACTCCAAAAACTGAAAGTTTTCGGAGTTTGCTGCCGAGAACAAGCGCCATCTTCAGAAAGGCACTTGTTCTCGGATCCGCGCTACTTCCTATGGGAAGGAGTTCCGGGGATGCGAAGAGGGATCCGAGCGGATTCCTCTGCCGCTTCTTCACCAGCTCCCCGGCGGCTGTGTGCATGCGTGACCCGAGGTCACGCATGCATTGCTGGGACGACGGGAAGTAGCTGCGATACTTTCCATGGGGACAACTGCTTTTTGGAGCAGTTGTCCCCTCACCGGAGCAATGATGAATTGGTCCGGTGTGACGCTTCCCCCGCTGCGAGTTAGATACTAAAGTATCCCTCGCAGCGAGTTCTAAACTTCATCATCGGAGGCCATACGGCCTTCAATGATGAATAGGCCCCATAAAGTGGAGATAGATAAAGTACCAACCAATCAACCTCCAACTGTGAAACTCTTTCAAACTTTACTTACCTACCCTCCCAGAAGTGCCTGGAGGCTCCCGAATTGTCCCTCGGAAGAGTATCCACATCTCCCTCATCCCGGGATGGGGAGATAAATGCCGGGAATCATGGGATATAATTGCCGTGACTCGCGGCTCCATATGGAGGGGGCGGAGCTAAATGACTGTGAAAATGCATTGTTTAGCCCCGCCCCCTCAACACGCTCTGGCGTGCCTGACGTAGTAATCCACCCCTGTCCCCCTAAGCGGTCACCAGTGTCTGCTCCCCGGGCATCTCCCGTGGAGCAGATAAATAAAGTAGGTAAGTATGTTTCAAACACAGCCTGTAAAGTGACAGTTAGGAGCTGGTTGGTTGGTACTTTATCTCTCTCCTATTTATCTCAATCCAAGGCTTAGTACATCCACAAAATTATCCAAGCTTCGGAGTTTTCATGGAAGTAACAGGATGTCTGAGGTCCCTGCATTAGTGATGACAATAAACCCTACCTGGTAGATGGCAGCACGTTCCTTGGATTCCCTAGTTAATAATGTCCAGAGGGATTTACTAAATCGCCAGCAAATTTGTATCACACTGAAAGGTTGTATTCGAGGGCTGGTTCAGAGTTGGACGCTAATGCGATCTCAGCTGCGATTTCATATGCTACATTTGTGTGCAAAGATCACCTGAGCATAAAGACGCCCACAGCTGCCTTCTTACCTGCGTGTGACAACTTATACCTGCGTCAATATCGTACCATCGACGCACATCGGCGGCCATCTTGCCCTTGCGGCAGGTCTGACCAGCTGCAGACTCAGGAGCTCTCCTCTCGTGCAGAGGGCTCTCATGCTGCATATGCGCTCGCAGTGGCTAATTTATACACCCCCATGTAACGGCGTTTAAAGGGATAGGCACGCCTGTGTTTTTCTGACCACACCGCCATCACAACCCCCAAACACTGGCTACCTGTCAATCACTGCGCGGTGTATTCCGATGTGCATCTGTAATCACGAAGCGAATGCAGCGCACGTGCAGCTTATATGAATGCGCAATGGTATATAAAATCGCTTGATCTGCGTATGTAATTATGTGCGTAAGGTCTACTGTTGCTGTCAGTTCGCTGACAACAGCCGGGGAGAGAGGAGGGGGCCCCGGACTGACAGCAGCAGTACACCTTGGGCACTAAAGGGTGCCCGGAGTCTACTACGCATTGGCAGGTCACCGGGGAAATGATGTGGCAGCCATTTTTCTTGTGACTTCCTACTGCACATGCACGAAACGCCGGGAAGATAGCCACGGCGGCCATTTTCCAGGCTTTTTGTGTGGCACTACTCCATGGGACTTCGGAGAGGTAATTACATTAAAAAAAAGTATTGATGCAGGGTGTGCGGTGCGGGCCCACCCTGGACCCAGGGGTCTGCATGCACCGCACTCCCTGCACCCATCACCCATTATAAATATGCCCCTATGACCAGCCATAAACGTGACTGTAACGTGACCTGCAGCGCATCACACAAAATGCATAACCTGGAACTCTTATTGAAATCTGGGGCAAAGTGTGATTTACATGATATATATATATTTTTTTTTTCCTTATTGACTGAAAATTTAACTAGATTTTTATGTAATGTTGGTAAAGTTACTGACGATTGGTAAGTCTTACACAGACTATGCTGATTCCTTATATTCAGATTTAAACGTTGTTACCACCTTCATCTAAGTGTCTGGGATTATAAGAAGATGCAGACATTGAAGATTCGCTTTTTACAGAAGTGAGCTGGATCCTACTGAAATTTCAGACATCATTTGCTCTAGTTACAGGCTTGGACTCAGTCATGTCATAGTACACAGTAACGTGACAGAGAGACTCAGTGAAATGAGGCAGAAGATGAGTGACCTACACCTCTGGCTATTCTCTCTCTTTCTCTCTATGTCTCTCTCTATGTCTATGACAGAGCTGTGCGGTGAAAATGTGAGCGTCTCATTTAGTACCATTGCTTACAGTTTGTATCAAATGCCAGGCACTTAAGAAGCATCCTCAATAAACACGAAAAACGCCTGGGTTGCGCCCTGATACAGACAGGGCTACTGATGGCGCGTGTCTACTCTCAGCTTTCAGGGCATGTTCACAAAATAGAAATGTTCTGTGGAAATATTAGAGATGTGCGTTTGAGCTCTCCAGAAATCCAAATCCACCCAAATTTCGTGAATCCATGCAGATCCGATTTGTGGCTCTGATCTCCTGAGGAGATCCAGACAGATCCAATTCGCTCTGATCTTCCCGCGGCTCAGAATTCAGATATTTAAATCCGAATTTCAGGTGGATTTGGATTGCAATAATTTACAAGATTTTAGCTGTTTTTAAAAACTATCAATTAAAAAAAAAAAAGAACAAGATCCAAAACCAAAACACCAAGATGAGTCCAGATCCAAAACAAAACAAAAAGACGGGAGTCAACGCACATCTCTAGTAAATATATTTATTAACCATATAAAATTAATTATTGCAAGAGCTTGGATGGCTTCTACAGGACCTGAGTTGCAAATGTGGGTTGATCTAGTACAGTAAATATAACAATATCCCATGAAAAACATTTAAAGCTGAATCAAAGTACGACAGGATTTTTCAGAGATGGCTACAATCTAAATATGCCAAAATGCAGTCGATTTAGTCTGAGCTGCCTGGAGTATAGCTTACAGCAGTGGTTCTCAAACTCGGTCCTCAGGACCCCGCACAGTTCACATTTTCCAGGTCACCCAGCAGGTGCACAGGAGTATTCATTACTCACTGACACATTTTAGAACAGGGGTCAGGGAACTTTTTTACCTTTTACCCAAAATATATTTAGATACGCCGACATTACCCCCTTGATTTGAAAGGAAGGAAATCATATGGTAGTGCCCCCATATAATGCCCCTGTAGTAGTGTCCCCATAATGATGCTTAAAGCCTCCCTGCGGCACAGCCGGGCATGCATATGAATCATTCTATACTATAGAATGATTCATATGCATGCCCGGCTGTCCGTCCATTACCCCCTGGAATTTCATTTTTACCCCATGTGGGGTAATTTACCCCTGTTCCCTGACCACTGTTTTAGAAGATCCACAGGTGGAGCTAATAATTTCACTTGTGATTCTGGGCTCTATTTATTAACATTATTTTTACTCCAACCCCTAGTATCACTTATTTTTAGTAAAGCAGATCGAATTTCCCATAATTGTAATGGGAAATGTGATCCGACCAGAGTTACTAAAAATAAATTGTAAAAAAATACCGGGGGAAGCCCTGTGATATTAACGCCACCTGGAGGTGGCGTTATCCAGGGTCTCCCCCGGTTACCGGGCTCCCACTCTGTTCTAACGGGGAGAGCAGAGGCGGGAGCCGGTACCAGTAATCAGCTATGTGGTCTAAACAGGCCACAAGCTGATTGCTGTAAAAAAAAGAAAAAAAAAATGGAAAAAATTTTTTTCTACTTACCTGAATCCAGGGACCGGTGATCGGGCCTGCGGTGATGGCTCCTCTCCGGTCAGCTGGTATCCCATAGTACCCTGCTGCCCGGTCATCAGGTGATCGGGCCCCAGTGCAGTATGGGAGATCACCTGATCGGGAAGCCCGGAGAAGATCACCGGAGGCCAGGAGGATGCAGGTAAGTGTAATGAAGGGAGGAAGGGGGGGTCGCGGGGGGGGAAGGGAGGGGCGCGGGGGTCCGCGATCATGGGGGGCGGGGCTTAGCGTCGGTGGGGCTAGCAGCGACGGTGGGTCGGCGCATGCGCGGGCTCTTAGTCGCGGTATTTTTTCCGAAAATACCGCGACTAGAGTGCGGATGGGATCCGCAGGGACAGAGCTTTATCGCAAGCTCTGTCCCTGCAAGGGATTTATAGTAAGCCCCTGTGATATTGCCTTAATTCGCAATGCGAATTCTCTCCGAATTCACTCGGTAATATCACACTACAATCCGCATTCAATATGCGGATTGTAGTAATTAGAGCCCTCTGTGAGGAGACTTGGAAAACATGCACTGTTTGGGGTCCTGAGGACCGAGTTTGAGCTCCTGTGGCTTACAGGGTTGTATATGGATTTGGAGTTATAATACAACTGCTATTTATTTACTGTAGTTATATATGCCTTTTTACCGCATTTGGTAAATGTAAGATAATACATTCTTATGGTCTACTGTTTATGCTGTTTATGTCATTGTTTTTTTCTATTGGGAAATGTATTATATACTCTGTACAAGATTATATTTTTCTCAGTCTGCACTGAAGTTACTAATGCTTTGTACTGTATGATTGTTTGTATAGTATAATATATCTAGTACCATTGTTTGTGTTCTGCAAATTACACATATGGTAAACTTGATACATATTTATTAGTATGATGGCTACATTCTATGTTTGAACTGCAAGATGCTTTGTATTTAATCTCATTTTGAATGTTTTGGACATCAGTTTGTTGGGGGTTTTTTCATTGAAATTTTATTAAGAAAGTACCCAATTTAAAAAAAAATAAAACGTATAAAAGAAATAAATGAACCATGAGTGAACATGGGCACTGTCTTTATTATACAGCACTATTGGGTATGTGAAACGTTTTATCTCATTCCTCGGAATGCACCTGGGAATGTGCCTCTTCGCTGAAACACAACGTAGAGGTGCAAAGTGCAATCTATTAAAAGTATAGTACAAGAATACTGCTAGCTCTGAGCTAGTGCAATATTCACGTCCTTTTACGGAGTGGAAATGTCCGTGTGAGCCTATGTACAGTATAGCAATTTATGACCCTGAAATGCTTTCTGTCCACCCCTTTGTCGCATTTCAGTAACCTCGCACCACAAAAGGAAATCTTGTTTTGGCAGTGCTCTGCAAAACGAGGTGTATGGTGCCCCTATCCCCTTCTTTGCCATCCCCTCAATCCACGCAATGCCGACTCTCAGCCTGCACAAACTTCAGCTTCTCTGTATACTTGGCCATCTTGCTCCACCAAGCCACACACCTCGCTGGTCGCATAAGCGCACGTGCACAAAACCAGATGCGTTACTGTTCCAAACCTAATTTTGCATTATGATGCCAACAGTTTGTACTTTTCAAATATTTCGATATACATGCCCAGCCCCCTTCAGTTGGGTATGTAAATAACAGGGCAAGGCAATATCCTACAAGTTCCCCTAGTACCGGGTCCCATACAATCTCCTGATGGCCCTGGTTACAAAGTATGCTACTGCCTAACAGCACTGCCTCGGGTTTGATTCCCACCATGGTCCTAATTGTGTGGAGTTTGGATATTGTCCCTGTGTTTGCGTGGGTTTCCTACGGGTGCTCTGGTTTCCTACCACAATCCAGATATAATTTACTCTAGTGTGTATATACAAATGGTAGGGACTATAGATTGTAAGCTCCACTGAAGCAGGGACTGAAGTGAATGGCCAAAATATCCGCAGTAAAGCGCTAAAGAGGTAATAATAATAATAATATGTGTGAGCTATAGCGTAACCGTTAATAAATAAATAATAAACAAATAAATACTCTACATGGAAACAGAAGAGTGAATGTTGTCTTACAGCAGGTAATACATTTTGTTAACTTTCTGTTTATATATATATATATATACATAAATTACAATGGTGCGACACTTGGCAAAAGAATAACAACTTGAAATCCTTGTTGTATCAACGTTTCAGTGTATTGACACTTTCGGCAGGATATCCTGACAAAAGTGTTAATACACTGAAACGTTGATACAACAAGGAATTTGAGTTATTAGTCTTTTGCAGAGTGCCTCACCATTGTCATTTATATATATATATATTCACCTGTAAGGGCACCGGCTACAGCTACCGTTGGTGTCACGGAGTGCCGGATCTTTGAAAGATATATATACATTCTTAAGCATTTAATACAGTGTGCTGGTCCTTCTTTCTGCTTCTTTGGCAGCTGAATACTCATTATACTAATTATTTATGGGATCATAGCACCTGGCACAGTTGTATTTTTCATGATGTGTGTGCGGTTGCCTTCTGGACTATATATATATATATATATATATATATATATAATGCATATGTTACAGCCTTATTCCAAAATAGAATAAATTCATTTTTGTCCTCAAAATTCTACACACAATACCCCATAATGACAACGTGTACAAAATTTTTTGCAAATTTAATTAAAAAAAACAACAACTAAGAAATCTCATGTACATAAGTATTCACAACCTTTACTCAATACTTTGTTGATGCACCTTTGGCAGCAATTACAGCCTCAAGTCTATTTGAATATGATGCCACACGCTTGGCACACCTATATTTAGGCAGTTTTGCCCATTCATCTTTGCAGCACCTCTCAAGCTCCATCAGGTTGGATGGGAAGCGTCGGTGCACAGCCATTTTCAGATCTCTCCAGAGATGTTCAATCGGATTCAAGTCTGGGCTCTGGCTGGGCCACTCAAGAATATTCACAGAGTTGTCCTGAAGCCACACTTTTGATATCTTGCACAATCTGAAGTTCTTATTGAAATCTGGGGCACAGTGTGATTTACATGATATATTGATATATTTATTATATATATATATATATATATATATATTTTTTTTTTTTTTTTTTATTATTGATTGAGAATTTAACTACATTCTTATGTAATGTTGTAAAGTTACTGACGATTGGTAATCTTACACAGACTATGCTGATTCTTTATATTCAGATATAAACGTTGTTACCACCTTCATCTAAGTGTCTGGGATTATAAGAAGATGCAGACATTGAAGATTCGCTTTTTACAGAAGTGAGCTGGATCCTACTGAAATCTCAGACAGCATTTTCTCTAGTTACAGGCTTGGACTCAGTCATGTCATAGTACACAGTAACGTGACAGAGAGACTCAGTGAAATGAGGCAGAAGATGAGTGACCTAAACCTCTGGCTATTCTCTCTCTTTCTCTCTCTCTCGTTCTTTTACGACAGAGCTGTGCGGTGAAAATGTGAGCGTCTCATTTAGTACCATTGCTCACAGTTTGTATCAAACCTCTGATGTGCATATGTTTAACCCTACCAGGACACTTACGAAAAAAACGCCTGGGTTGCACCCTGATGCAGACAGGGCTACTGATGGCGCGTGTCTACTCTCAGCTTTCGGGGCATGTTCACAAAATAGAAATGTTCTGTGGAAATATTAGAGATGTGTGGTTGAGTTCTCCAGAAATCCAAATACACCCAAATTTCGTGAATCCATGCAGAACTGATTTCTGGTTCTGATCTCCTGAGGAGATCCAGACAGATCAATGCGCTCTAATTTTCCCCCGGCTCCGAATTCGGATATTAAATCCGAATTTCAGGTGGTTTTGGATTGCAATAATTGACATGATTACAAGTGAGCTGGATCCTACTGAAATATCAGACAGCATTTGCTCTAGTTACAGGCTTGGACTCAGTCAAGTCATAGTACACAGTAACGTGACATAGAGACTCAGTGAAATGAGACAGAAGATGAGTGACCTGTGTGCTTAGGGTCGTTGTCCTGCTGAAAGATGAACCGTCGCCCCAGTCTGAGGTCAAGAGCGCTCTGGAGAAGGTTTTCATCCAGGATGTCTCTGTACATTGCTGCATTCATCTTTCCCTCTATCCAGACTAGTCTCCCTGTTCCTGCCTCTGAAAAACATCCCCACAGCATGATGCTGCCACCACCATGCTTCACTGTAGGGATGGTATTGGCCTGGTGATGAGCGGTGCCTAGTTTCCTACAAACATAATGACTGGCATTCACACCAAAGAGTTCAATCTTTGTCTCATAATGGTCTGAGAGTTCTTCAGGTGCATTTTGGCAAACTCCAGGCGGGCTGCCATGTGCTTTTTACTAAGGAGTGACTTCCGTCTGGTCACTCTACCATACAAGCCTAATTGGTGGATTGCTGCAGAGATGGTTGTCCTTTTGGAAGGTTCTCCTCTCTCCACAGAGGAATGCTGTAGCTCTGAAAGAGTGAGTATCGGGTTCTTGGTCACCTCCCTGACTAGGGCCCTTCTCCCCCGATCGCTCAGTTTTGACGGCCGGCCAACTCTAGGAAGACTCCTGGTGGTTCCAAACTTCTTCCATTTACGGATGATGGAGACCACTGTGCTCATTGGGACCTTCAAAGCAGCAGATATTTTTCTGTACCCTTCCCCAGATTTATTCCACGAGACAATCCTGTCTCGGCGGTCTACAGACAATTCCTTGACTTCATGCTTGGTTTGTTCTCTGACATGTACTGTCAAGTGTGGGACCTTATAAAGACAGGCCTTTCAAAATCATGTCCAATCAACTGAATTTACTACAGGTGGACTCTGGTTAAGCTGTAGGAACATTTCAAGGATGATCAGTGGAAACAGGATGCACCTGAGCTCAATTTTGAGCTTCATGGCAAAGGCCGTGAATACTTATGTACATGTGATTTCTTAGTGTTTTTTGAATTTGCAAAAATCTCTAAAAAACTTTTTACACGTTGTTGTATTGTGTGTAGAATTTTGAGGACAAAAATAAATACATTCCATATTGGAATAAGGCTGTAACATAACAAAATGTGGAAAAAGTGAAGCGTTGTGAATACTTTCCGGATGCACTGTATATGTGTGTATATATATATATATATATATATATATATATATATATATATATATATATATATATATATATATATATATATATATATATATATATATATATATATATATATATATATATATATATATATATATATATATATATATATATATATATATATATATATATATATGTGTGTATATATATATATATGTGTGTATGTATGTATATGTTGTCGAAGCTGAATAATTGGCTGAGACAAGTTCAGTTTAAAATTCAATCGCGGTGATGCCATCTTGCGACTGGCCGCAAGACGCCATCTTGAAAATGAGATCGCAAGACGCCATTTTGCGAATGGCCGCCTAAGCGCCATTGTAGATAAACTCACATTTTAGTACATGTGGCGATGATACTATTAGCACCATGCGATTGCATTTTTCACCATTTCTCATACACACATTAATACGCACAATTGCGCTGTTAACTAGTCGCATATTAGCGAATGCATTGTACTTTGTATGAAACCGCTGTTTTATTAGCTTTATGTGCACGCATCTGCCCCAAGTTAACTAGCGTCCTTATATCAAACCCTCAATACCCACACATTACATATTCACACATAAGGTTCAATAAGCTTTAAAGTGTATGATTTAAGTTGGTTCAGTTATTTTAAAAGCTGAGAAATAAAGAGATTTGATAACTAAGGTATTATACATGCTAACAAGTCGTGTTTGGTCTTGTACTGATGCGTATTCTTTTTACAGTATACCGGTGTTATCGGTGGGGAGGTCGCATCATGCAAACTCGAGTTATGGATCACAGAACCTACAAGCAACAAAATGTATATTTCAGGAACAACTGTTAGGATGTTGCAGGGGGCGTGAAGAGAAAGATCCCCAGCTGTTAGAGGCAGGGAGAGTCTATTTGAACCAGCCTGTTAAATGTGCTGTAACAGATGCTTCTCCCCTGGGAACCAATGACATCAGCAACTAACTTCCCTATTGTCCTGTTTATTCTGGGGGGGGTATAAATATGTAAGCTCCTGCGTATGTATACTGTACTTGGGTCTGTATAATTTTCCTTTTGCACCTAAATTGTGTCTAGATCAATTGCGTGTAACTGTCTGAACTTTTACCTGAATAACACTTGTGCTTTGGAACCACAGATTCCACGTCTAAGTCTTTATTTATGGTATGACTGTGTACGCAAATTAGCGTCATCCTTAGAAGGTATAGGCAGGATATTAGAAGGTATAGGCAGGACATTAGAAGGTATAGGAAGGTGTGTATAGAGGTTCTGATCCAGTATCGTTAATGTGTATGAATATATATATATATGTGTATGTATGTATATATATATATATATATAGTAGTATATACTCATATCGATAAAGCTGAATAGTGATAAAAAATGATCTGACCCCTCCCACCAGTGTCAGTAATGTTACTGCAAGAAAATTCTGGCATAACACACATCTACTGTCTTCAAACACTTGCGTTATTATTTCCCATACTTGTTCATCTTATACCATCTCATGATGACAGCACAGACTCTCCTGATAGTCACCCAATAGCAACATCACAGCATTATCCACAACCAAAAATGTATAACATTATAGAAGAAAGGAAAAAGTGTACAGGAATGCACAGGCCACATATAGAAAATAGAAAAAAAACACTGTTGAGAAGAAAAAGCGAGGGCGTCCCAAAAAGTACAATACCGTTGTAAAGATGAAAAGAAAACAAAAAAAAAGGTAATGCTAAGTATAATAATCTATATAATAAAATCATGGATGATAATAGAAACAGACAGATGAGGGGGAAGAGAGATGGAGTAAGAGGTGGGGGGGGGAGCAGAAAATAAGGAGGGTGGAGCAGCGCTGTAGAAAGACAGGAGCAAAGAGAGAAAAAGAGCCAGGCGGTGCAGTATTCCATAAGAAAACATATATAAAGTTAACAGTATGTTTATTTAAGAAAAAATATTTTTTTTTGCAGTCTGAAATATGTAGAACATAGGAGGAGCTCCCAGATCCCGGAGTATGAGGGTAGCCAGTTTCTCACTGATAAAAACTGAGGATCTCGCTAATTACTTTCAGACGAAAAAACAGAATATATTGCATTTGATATTGAATACCTGAAAATCAATGTCCGCTGCCAGGCACCACAGACCCTAATCGCTCAGCTATTACCAGAAAGCAACAAACATATTTACAAAGCGGAGTGGAATTTCAGATCGATGGAGGGAAGTCATCCTATATTTACATAACAATTGTTATTATGGGTATGTCAGATCCTCTTGCTGTAGTGAAGGATTAAGCGTCTCGTATAAGGAGGAGACAAAGGACTTGTTCAGACACCACAAATAAGAGACATTTTCCCATAACGACTCCATCTCTGGCCTGAAATAAACATTCATTCTATTTTAGGCACAAATAATATGCACATAGGAGATCCTTTATCTCAAATGTTTGGTACTTGAGGTAGCAGAAAAGTTTTATTTCAAATGACATAATACTCCTGATTTTTCTAGCATTGCCAATAGCATTCCTCTTCTTATTAAACTATATAACAGTGCTTCACACAGTGACTATAGGGCATATTTATTAAATAATATTTACAGCATGTCCCTTGTAAACAGGGGTAACTGAAAATATTAAAGTTCCCCTGAATGTCGCTAGGATGGTCCACAGCAGCGAGAAGATATCTCCGATATCTGCCCGCAAAATTAGAGCTGCTAAACTGTAGGATTTACTAAGCTCCGGAATGTAAAGCATTCTGGAGCTTGGCCCGTACTTGCCTACCCTCCCGATTAAGCCGGGAGCCTCCCGAAAATCGGGTACAGCTCCCGGCCCCCCAGAAAGGCAGGCAACGCCAACCCGTCCGGCCACCCCGTGACGCAATTCATGCTGAATCGCGTTATCCTGGCTCCGCCCACTGCTTCATTGTTAATAGGGGGCCAGGGCATGTTGATTGCGCGGTCATGCCCACGCCTCGACCCAATGCTGCATTATCACCGCATCATGCCCCCTTTCTGCCGCGACACGCCCCTCGCCATGGAAGTCTGATAGCTCCCTCCCAGAAGGAAGGAGCTGAAAGTTGGCAAGTATGGCTTGGCCCAGCCAGCTTTCCCCATCTGAATGAATACTCAGGAGAGCAGACTTGTGGTTTAGGAGCGATGGTAATGTTGCACACGCAAATAGAGGTTTCACATGTGGGTGTGTTAGTGAAATCTGGGTATTTTTTTCCTAAGCTGGTGTGTGGCAACGCCTCCCATGATTAAGCCACACACCCACAATATAACCGGGTCCAGGACCGGCTCTCTATGGGCCTGCTTGCAGTCTATGGAGATGTGAGCAGAATCAGCCGACCATAACTGGCCGAAAAATGTCCAAGCTTCATGTAGAGAGGACATTACAGAGCAGGAAAGATTTCACAGATATGGAACTGGGTGCCATCAACATACAGCATATAGATGACACTAAGAAGCAAATTTACAAATATGTGGGCTGTTCGTCATTTAGAAACTGATGGGCATTGTCTTGGAATGACCCCAACCGCATTCCTGCTGTCATTTCCAAGTGCTGCACGGATCTCTAGTGAGTGCGCTGATTGGTCAGAGCATGGGAATTACTGTGCTCTGACCAATGAGAAAGCACACATTCAATTCAATGGCAGTTTCCAATAGTGATTTGTAACAAACCTCTAGCTCCCCATGGTAAAAGATTGTTTGCCAAGGTAGCCGAATGCCTACGTGGACCAAAAGAGGACCTTTCCCAAAGGATTTAAGTGAGTCATAAAGATGGGTTGTTTTTATTTTAGGGGTGAGCGGGTTCGGATTTCTGAAATCCGAACCCCCCCGAGCCCCCCCGATCCGAGTCCGATCCGAGTCAGGCTCGACTTTTCCCGCCTGACTCGGATCTGAAATCGAGGCAAAACGTCATCATCCCGCCTTCCGAGTCTGGCGGGTTTTGGATCCTATATAAGGTACCCGCGTTGGCGCCATTTTCTCACTCGGCTGTGGACAGTGAAGAGGGAGGGTGGGAGTTAGGGCTGTGTAGTGTAGTGTAGTGTAGTGCTGCTGTTGTCCACTACTTCAAAGTCCATAGGGGCTGGCTGTGTTGTGCTGTGCTGCTGTTGTTAATAGGGGCTGTGTCCACTACTTCAGTCCATAGGGGCTGGCTGGACTGTGTTGTGCAGTCAGTTCTCCATAGGGGTTGTGTCCACTCCAAAGTCCTGTGCAGTGTCCCAGTCCTAAAGGGGTGCTGTAGTGCTGTCCAGGGGGTGCTCTGTCCATCAGGGGTGCTCCCCCCAAGTGCTAAAAAAATAATATATTTTCTGTGTTTGTGAATTGTGTGCGCAGTAGCCGCACGTGCATCAACAAAGTAGTGCCAAGCGTGCGCCTGTGTCATAAGTAAAGGGCCGGCTGGCTTGACCGTTAAAGGGTGCTGTAACCCCCGAAAGTACACTCCAGTCCAAACCAAAAAAAAAATAATTTTCTGTGTTTGTGAATTGTGTGCGCAGTAGCCGCACGTGCATCAACAAAGTAGTGCCAAGCGTGCGCCTGTGTCATAAGTAAAGGGCCGGCTGGCTTGACCGTTAAAGGGTGCTTTAACCCCAGAAAGTACACTCCAGTCCAAACCAAAAAAAAAATAATTTTCTGTGTTTGTGAATTGTGTGCGCAGTAGCCGCATGTGCATCAACAAAGTAGTGCCAAGCGTGCGCCTGTGTCATAAGTAAAGGGCCGGCTGGCTTGACCGTTAAAGGGTGCTGTAACCCCCGAAAGTACACTCCAGTCCAAACCAAAAAAAAAAATATTTTCTGTGTTTGTGAATTGTGTGCGCAGTAGCCGCACGTGCATCAACAAAGTAGTGCCAAGCGTGCGCCTGTGTCATAAGTAAAGGGCCGGCTGGCTTGACTGTTAAAGGGTGCTGTAACCCCCGAAAGTACACTCCAGTCCAAACCAAAAAAAAAATTATTTTCTGTGTTTGTGAATTGTGTGCACAGTAGCCGCACGTGCATCAACAAAGGAGAAGCGCCAAGCGTGCGCCTGTGTCCCATAAGTAAAGAGCCGGCTGGCTCATTTCTTAAAGGCTGGTGTAACCCACAAAGTGCACTACTCTCCAGCAAAAATAAAAAAATATTTTCTGTGTTTAGCCGCACGTATATATCAAATCGATATAACATAAATGGAGGACCAAACTTTCTCCGATAAAAATAAAATAGAGAAAGATCAAGAACCACTTCCTCCTAGTGCTGAAGCTGCTGCCACTAGTCATGACATAGATGATAACATGCCATCAACGTCGTCTGCCAAGGCCGATGCCCAATGTCATAGTAGAGGGCACATACAATCCCAAATGACAAAGTTCAGGAAAAAGACCTTGAAAAAAACATTTAAATCATCTGAAGAGAAACGTAAACTTGCCAATATGCCATTTACGACACGGAGTGGCAAGGAACGGCTAAGGTCGATCCCTAGTATGTTCATGACTAGTGGTTCAGCTTCACATGACGATGGAAGCCCTCCTCCCACTAAAAAAATCAAAAGAGTTAAGCTGGCAAAAGCACAGCGAAGAACTGTGCTTTCTAAGAAGATATCACAAATTCCCAAGGAGAGTCCAAGTGTGGTGGTGGTTGCGATGCCTGACCTTCCCAGCACTGGACGGGAAGAGGTGGCTCTTTCCACCATTTGCACGCCCCCTGCAAGTGCTGAAAGGAGCACCCACAGTCCACTTGCTGATATGCAAATTGAAGATGTCACTGTTGAAGTACAACAGGATGAGGATACTGGTGTAGCTGGCGCTGAGGAGGAAGTTGGCGAGGAGGATTCTGATGGTGATGTGGTTTGTTTAAATCAGGCTCCGGGGGAGACAGTTGTTGTCCGTGGGATGAAAAAGCCCATCACGGTCATGCCTGGGCAGAAGACCAAACATTCCACCTCTTTGGTCTGGCAATATTTCTATCCAAATCCGGACAACAACTGTCTTGCCATATGTACCATATGTAAAGGTGAAATAAGTAGGGGTAGGGACGTCAACCACCTAGGAACATCCTCCCTTATACGGCACCTGCAGCGCGTTCATAAAAAGTTACTGTCAAGTTCAGAAACTTTGGCTAAGACCGTAAGCAGTCCAGGGACACCTAAATCCCGTTGTCCTGTTGTATCCAAGTGCCTGCAAACCACACCATCAACTCCCTCCTCGTCAATTTCCTCCTTAGTCAGGATCGGAAGTAGTCCTGCAGGCCATGTCACTGGCATGACTGACTCTCCTATCCGGGATTCCTCCGGAGGATCCTGCATTGCTACGCCTCCTGCTGCCGCTGCTGCTGTTGCTGCTGCTGGGAGTCGTTCATCATCCCAGAGAGGAAGTAGGAACACCACTACTTTTACTAAACAATTGACGCTTCAACAGTCCTTAGCGAGGAGGATGAAGTACGACAGCAGTCATCCTGAAGCAAAACGTATAACTGAGGCCTTGACTGCTATGTTGGTGTTAGACGTGCATCCGGTATCCGCCATTAGTGCAGTGGGATTTAGACAATTGATGGAGGTAGTGTGTCCCCGGTTCCAAATCCCGTCTAGATTCCACTTCACTAGGCAGGCGATACCGAGACTGTACAGAAATGTCAGAAAAAGTGTCCTCAGTGTCCTGAAAAATGCCGTTGTACACAATGTCGACTTAACCACGGACATGTGGACAAGTGGAACAGGGCAGACTAAGGACTATATGACTGTGACAGCCCACTGGGTAGATGTATCACCTTACGCAGCAACAGCAGCAGCGTCACCAGTAGCAGAATATCAGAAACGCCAGCTCGTTACAAGGCAGGCTACGCTGTGTATCACCGGTTTCAGTAAGAGGCACACTGCCGACAACCTCTTAGAGAAACTGAGGGAAATCATCGCCCAGTGGCTTACCCCACTTAGACTCTCCTGGGGATTTGTGATATCTGACAACGCCACCAATATTGTGCGGGCATTACATCTGGGCAAATTCCAGCACGTCCCATGTTTTGCTCACACAATAAACTTGGTGGTGCAGAATTTTCTGAAAAGCGACAGGGGCGTGCAGGAGACGCTTTGGGTGGCCCGAAAAATTTCTGACCACTTTCGCCATTCAGCGACTGCGTGCCGAAGACTGGAGCACCAGCAAACACTCTTGAACCTGCCCCGCCATCACCTGAAGTAAGAGGTTGTGACGCGGTGGAACTCAACCCTCTATATGCTTCAGAGGATGGAGGAGCAGCAAAAGGCCATACAAGCCTATACATCCACCTATGACATAGGCAAAGGAGGGGGTATGCACCTGACTCAAGCGCAGTGGAGAATGATTTCCGTGTTGTGCAAGGTTCTCCAGCCCTTCGAACTTGCCACACGTGAAGTCAGTTCAGACACTGCCAGCTTGAGTCAGGTCATTCCCCTCATCAGGCTTTTGCAGAAGCAGCTGGAGAAAGTGAAGGAGGAGCTAAGATGGAGCGATTCCGCTCGGCATGTGGGACTTGTGGATGAAGCCCTTCATTCGCTTTGCCAGGATTCCAGGGTGGTCAATCTGTTGAAATCAGACCACTACATTTTGGCCACCGTGCTCGATCCTAGGTTTAAAGCCTATGTGGTGTCTCTCTTTCCTGCCGACACAAGCCTGCAGAGGTGCAAAGACCTGCTGGTGAACACACTGTCAGCTGAAGCGGAACGTGACACGTTAACGGCTCCTTCTTCATTTTCTCCCGCAACTGGGGCTGCCAGGAAAAAACTTAGGTATCCTAAGCAACCCGCTGGTGGTGATGCAGGGCAGGCAGGACCAAGTTTGGACATCTGGTCCGGACTGAAGGACCTGGCAACAATTTCTGACATGTCTACTGTCACTGCATATGATACTGTCACCATTGACAGAATGGTGGAGGATTACATCGGTGACAGCATCCAAGTAGGCATGTCAGACAGTCCATACCTGTACTGGCAGGAAAAAGAGGCAATTTGGAGGCTCCTGTACAAACTGGCTCTATTTTACCTGAGTTGCCCCCCCTCCAGTGTGTACTCCGAAAGAGTGTTTAGTGCAGCCGGGAACCTTGTCAGCGAAAGGCGTAGGAGGTTGCTTCCACAGAATGTGGAGAAGATGATGTTCATCAAAATGAATTATCTGCTCTTCCAGGGAGACCAGCCTCCAGAAGGTACAGAGGGACCTGTGGTGGTGGATTCAAGTGGGGACGAGTTAATACTTTGTGAGGATGAGGATGTATACACTGAAGAGGGTGAGGAATCGGTGGATGAGGAGGATGAGGAGGACATCTTGCCTCCGTAGAGCCAGTTTGTGCAGGGACACATTAATTGCCAGCTTGTTTTGTGGGGGCCCAAACGAACCAATCATTTCAGCCACAGTTGTGTGGCAGACCCTGGCGCTGAAATGATTGGTTTGTTAAAGTGTGCATGTCCTGTTTGTACAACATAAGGGTGGGTGGGAGGGCCCAAGGACATTTCCATCTTGCACCTCTTTTTTTTCTTTGCATTATGTACAGTTTGGGGCCTAGTTTTTCAAATTGCCATCCTGTCTGCCACTGCAGTTTCACGCCTAGATGGGTCACGTGTTTGTGCTGCCCACTCGTGTCGCTTAGCATAGTCATCCAGCTACCTCGGTGCAACCTTTTGGACATAAAAACACTATTGTGAGGTGTGAGGTGTTCAGAATAGACTGGAAATGAGTGGAAATTAAGGTTATTGAGGTTAATAATAGCATAGGAGCAGAAAAACCTACAAATCTGTGATTTTAGCTGTTTTTATGCTTTTTTTAAAAAAAATACAGATCCAAAACACAAAACCCAGAACCCAAAACACGGAAGGGTGGTTTTGGCAAAACCAAACCAAAACACAAAACACGAAAAGTGGCCGGTGTACACCCCTAATTTATTTCTTACATTATTTTTCTATAATGTCCGTCTACTTATATTTTTTTTTATATTTTCTCTACAGGTGCCAGTGACAGAATGCTCTGCATGACAGGGCTAGCTGGGACCTGTAGTGCACCAGTAAGGAAGAATCTATTTGTTACACAAAATTAATAGCTCCACACACCACCCAGGGACGTGGGGAATAGCCATAGTGTTGTCAACACAAGGCTGGTTGTCCCCAGGGGAAGACCCCATGTCTAGTGTCCCTCCTCCTAGAGTGTCACCATTTTTGTAAATACCCTGCCACGGGCAGGATTTTTTTTTGGCGTGGGATTGCGGTGGGTTTCAAAACTTCGACTTGTATAGTTTTAGTGGTGAAAAATCTGGACAGCGAGTCCTCTTCTAAAATGTGCTTTCACTGCGCTTTTGTGGTGGATTGGGCCTTAGTATTTCGCAAAATACAAACCCACCAATTAATAGTACATATCCCCCTGAAAATCAAACCTTCTGCTGGTAATTTCAAAGGTAGAAGCAAGAAGGGAAAACAGAAGCAGTCCTAGCACTGATACCACGGCTACGGAAACTGATAAAGGAATTGGGAAGAAGTACTGTAGCATCTGCAATATAGCCACTCCAAGGGCACGATTCAATTAAACGCGAAGTGAATAGCGCCGTGAATGAGCTCCCGCAGCTATTCAATCCATTACGATGTCAGATCGGGTAAGGCTCGTTCTCGCGGCTTAAACAGGATGTTTAGGCGCAAGAATGAGCATTCTCCGACTAAACGTCCCGGCGTGATGTTGTTTTCCAGGTGCTAAGTCAAGAAAACAGCATCGCGTCTGGACTTTCGTCGGATTTCTGCTCGCATCCCGGGATGGATGCGAGATGAAATCCTTAGTCAGGCTTAGCAGTGCTATGGATTGAATAGCTCCGGGAGCTCATTCCCGGCGCTATTCACTTCGCGTTGAATAGAATCGTGCCCCAAGAATGCCCAGAGAGACATGCTGAGAGCCAGCCAGTACGGGACAGTGTTCTTCAACTGAAGATGCCCAGGATTTGTATGAGTATTGGACGAGCCGCAGTATCGGAGGCGGCAGATACATAAACATTAGCGGCTGATGCAGAACGATCATTATGCTAGTTTGCATAGAGTAACTTATGTAAAATCACCCTACATACTGTATGTCCATATGCACATGTAGCTAGGATTCTGCCACTTACACCTGTAGAGGAGATATAGGGGAGGTAAAGAGCTGTCTAGTCTAACATAGGAAAAGTACAGTAAGGGCAATTTTGCATAATTGTGAAAAGATATATGGGGAAGATGTACCAAGCCTTGGAGAGCAATAAAATGGAAAGAGAACCAACCAGTCAGCTCCTGTCAGTTTACAAAGTGAGTTTGAAAAATGACAGGAGCTGATTGGTTGGTACTTTATCACTCTCCAGGACTTAAGTTCATCTCCCAAGCAGACTCCCTCAAATATGCAAATATGCCTGTCCAAGCCGTATCAATGTTGGTGGTTAAGGACCGGTGCAAATACACAATGATGAAGAACTGCTACTGATTGGCAATTTGGAAATGTACCTCTCTAGAGCTGGTAAGTGCTTTTTTTTCCATGTTAGGGCCTATACTGTTGTGTGTGTGTTTCAGATTTTTCTTTCCGTACACGTGGTGGAGGCTGGAACATTGTAGATGATGTATTACAGAGAATTTTGGAAGTTTTATTGGAGCCTAAAAGGAAATTTGCATTTCTTACACAAAACAAATGTTTAGAAACATGGGTGTGTGTGTGACCTAAGCCTGACAAATACCTGTTGCATGTGCTACTGGTGACGCCCTGCACACCGTGTGGGATAGTCACAGCTTTGCATGTACAAGAAATTGTGGGGTCTATTTACTAAGCAGTGTTAGGAGGAGACAGAGTGAAAAGTGATAAGAAAGTGATAAGGTGCCAGCCAAACAGCTCCCAACTGTCATTTTTCAAACACAGCCTGTGAGATGACAGTTGGGAGCTGATTGGCTGGCACCTTATCTCTTTCTTATCACTTTTCACTCTGTCTCCTAACAATACTTAGTAAATAGACCCCTGTGTTTTTATTTTAGCATTTTTTTATAGCGATTTGGGCTGCAGTTGCATCCAGCTCTGCATCAGTCAGTGACTGAGGTAAATTTACTAAAGTGTGGTTTTACAATAGGTGGAGGTGTTGCCATGGCAACCAATTACATTATAGCTATCATTTATCCTGTACACCAGGGGCCGCACCGGGCTCCGGTAAAAAGGGGGCGTGGTCTAATTGTCGGAGGCGTGGCCACGCCCCCTTCAGTAGAAAAAAGTTTTGCTGTGCCTGCGCGCTGTCGACGGGGACGCAGTGAGCCCCCTCAGCCCGGCGCATGACCAGTGGGGGGCGCGATCAGCTTGATCGCTCCCCCCACAGGAATAGGAGACTGCTGTGGCTGCTTCTTAGCAGCTGCAACCAGTCTCCCAGTGCAGCCCAGCACACAGCAGTGTGTGCTGGGCTGGTGTGATGTAAGAGGGGGGGAGTGGTGCCAGACCCGGGCCCCTCCAGCAAACCTGGGCACGGGCAGGGGCACAGAGAGGTGGGGGAGAGGGTACAAATTACCCGGGCCCGTTCTTCTTGAGGGACCCGGCGGGGGCCCAGGTCCGACGCCGCCTCCTCCTCCCTCACAGCAGCCCAGCACACAGCATGCGCTGAACTGCAGTGGGAGACTGCTCGTGGCTGCTGAGCAGCAGCCACGAGCAGTCTCCTATGCCTGTAAGGGGGAGCGATCACACTGATCGTGTCCCCCCGGCTTTTCGCCGGGTTGAGGGGGCTCAGAGCGCCCCCCTCACCAGCGCGCAGCGCCGCTGAAAATCTTTTTTTTTCAAAGGGGGCATGGCCACGCCTCCGGCGATTAGGCCATGCCCCCTGTCACCCAGGCCTGCCACGGCTCTTCGCGGGCCTGGCCCGGGTAATTAGTACCCGCTCCCCCCCCTCTCAGCGCTCCTGCCCGCCGATGGTTGCTGTAGTGCAGACCGCAGTGAGTGCAGTCTGCCCTACACACAGAAACAAGCGCACTGCCGGCGGCGGCTGTGTGTTTGCTTTGGCAGCCAGCCAATGAGAGTCAAACAGACTTTCACTGGCTGCTGTGCCCACTGCAGGAGCCGAGCTGAAGCTCACTCATGAGTTCCGTCTTCCGACTCCCGCAGTGGGTGATGGGAGAGACATCATGACGTCTCTCCCATAATTCAGAGTGGGCCGGCAGGGAGGATGGAGGAGCCGGAGAGGGGATTCAGGTGTTTTATTTTATTTTTTTTTATGTATGTGTCTTGTCTTTTTCTGCACTGCTGGGAGCACTGCATTGGGAAGAGGGGCTACTACTTGGGGCACTACTGGGGGGGACCACTACTGAGTGCACTGCTACTGGGGCCACAACTGGGGGGGACTACTACTGGGGGCACTGCATTGGGGGGGATTACTACTGGGGGCATTATATAAAGGCCACTACTGGGGCCACTGCATAAAGGGACCACTATTGGGGGCACTGACTATGGGGGTCTACTACTGGGCGCACTGCATGGGGGGACTACTACTGGGGTAACTATATGGGGGAACTACTACTGGGGGCACTATATAAAGGGCACTACTGGGGGCACTGCATAAGGGGAACTACTACTGGGGCACTATATAAAGGGCACTACTGGGGCACTGCATAGTGGGGACCACTACTGGGGGCACTGCATAGGGGGGACCACTACTGGGAGCACTGCATAAGGGGCACTGCATAGGGGGATCACTACTGCGGCCCTGCATAAGGGGGACCACTACTGGGGGCACTGTATAAGGGGCACTATCGAGGGGGGCAGTTATGGGACATAATTAAAATTGTAGAAAGGGGCAGTTATGGGTCTTAATTGTGTGAGGAGGGGGCAGAGTCTAAATACCGCAGTGTAGCTTAGTGGCCCTCGACTTCGTAGAATTTTTTAATGTGGCCCACACTGCCTTAAAGGTTGAAGACCCCTGCTGTACACCCTAGAAAGTGATATCTAGAATCTGATTGGTTACTTGTAAAACTGTGCTCTGTAAATTGACCCCAAAGGTCCTTGAATTTAGAAACCACAAAAATCATTAGAAACTTTAAAAAAGTATCATGTCATATTGGCTCCGCCTCTTCCTTATTAACCTGCGTATCGCAGCATTTTGCTGTGAGGAGGCGGGGCTTAATAACATGGTGTCTGCTCTCGAGGCTGTCAGGGGGCTACTGGGCTGCATGCAGGTGCTGGTGGCCCCAGGGCTGGCAACAGATATCTCGGGGCCCAGTACACTGATGTCTCTAGGAGCCTCACCTTCTCACCACCACCCCTGATCCCGCACATCCCTCTCCTACATGTGTGATATGTGAAGCATGATAACTGAAAGATATGCCAGCCTTTAAATAAAATAATAATACACTATGACTTACCACACCGTCTCTCTTTCAATAACAATGCAGGATGTAGTTCTTGTCTGCCGTCTCTTGCCAGGTCTTCTTGATGACAGTGTTGTGGATGCCTCAGGGGTAGGAGGGATGGCGTCTTCAGCCAGCCATCCTCAGTCCCTCATCACCTTCCTCAAATTCAGCCTCACATGCATCACCATCTTCAGCCCAGAAGCCCGCTTCACCTTCCTCCGTCCCCAGGCACCATCACTCTCCTCTGCCTCAGCCCCTGTTACCTTCTGTCCCGTCCCCATCACATTCCACTGCCCCCAGCCCCCTTCATCTTCCTCTGCCCCCTTCACCTTCCTCAGTCCCCAGGGGCACCATCACCTTCCTCTGCCCCAGCCCATGTCACATTCTGCCCCCAGCCCTTGTCAACTTCCTCTGCCCCCATGCCTTATCCTCTAATCCCTAACTCCTCACCAGCGCAGTGGCGTTGCTTGCCTGACAGGCAGGGAAGGCATGCAGCGATGTGACTATGACATCACGACGCCGCGTTACTGACTTAAAGGTCATGCCTGGCCCAGGCCACAGCTGAGCCACCTGGAAGAGCCCAGCATTGCCCTAGCCAGGTTACAAGGCTGGGGCTGGGCTGCGGCTATGGGTCCCGGCAGCCTCGGCCGGCAGGCTGGAACAATAGAACCGCCATCTGTGGCCCCCTTTTATGCCCGCTGGACCTCGAGGCCAAAAGAGTAAAATAAAAATAAAAACTTGTCAGGATGCAGGGGGTTGCTTGCTGGGCCGGCGAGCCCCCTAAGCTGCCGGGCCCCATAGCAAGCGCTCCCCCTCCACCCTCTATAGTTATGCCACTGCTGTTTACCCTGTGTATACCATCTGCTACCAAATAAACCACCCAGCCTGGTTAACGACATCTGTGTGGACTAATCACCATCTCACATTCCGCTGATACTGATACCTATTGTGACAAAACAGGTTCTACCAATAGGTTATACCAATACGCATCCCATGCGACTGTGCCACCCGCATCATTCCCTCGGCTGTAACTGAGAAGATCCATTCTGCACATGTCCAGAGTGGATTTCCTGCTGCTCCGGCCTCCCAACAGCGATGAAGAGGTCTGTGACTGCCAACATCACTGGTGAAATCTCACCCCAGATTGGGGCAGGTAGTAGGGGTGTTTTAAGAGAGGAGGGGACCCCTGTACTGCATCTTTGTAGGCCCCCTCCTCTTCGGCAGTGCAGTAGACTCTGGCTTTGGTGTGCGCAGGTCTCAGAGTAAATGGTGTCCGTGCTATGTTCCTGGAGGCATCTCTAGTGTGGATGGCCGCTGCACCATTTTCCCTGTGATTTCAGTGTACATAACCGGCCAACGTGGGATTCCAGAAAGGCAAATAAAATAATTATATGGGTGCAGGGCGTGCTGTGTGGGCTCCCCTGGACCCAGGGGCTGGTGTGCACCACCAATCCTGCACCCATAATTGATACACCGATGGCTGACAGTGGAAGTTATAAAGGAGTTGATACTGGGGCTTCTCATACTGATAGGGAGTAAATCTTGGAACATGTAACATGAAGGGTGGACAAGGACTGGTCTAGTATGAGGAAAGTAGATGCTTATGAGATTTCTAGGATCTGAGTTTGTGAATTGAGGTGGGAGGCAGTGGTGTGAGGCTGTGAACATGTGGAAGCAGAGATGAGAGTAGAGAGGGACAGATATGAATGGTGTTAATACAAGCCAGTGGCAAGAAGTGATTATTTCATTAAGTAAACAGAAAGCTTTGAACATGATTAAAAAAAAGGAGCGTTAAAAAGAGAAAGTGAAGACTAGAAAATAAAATCAGAAAGATCTTACTGGTTGCTATATTTTTTCATTGCACCAGTTTTCATAAGTATCCCATCTGTGGGGTGATGTCCTCAGGGCTCTCGGTGGTCGAGTGGGAAAGGCAATAGGAGCAATCAGGAGGCATTTGTGCTCAGAGCACTGTATTCTGTATTCATCAGGTGAAACTCATTATACGATTATGACTGAAGCATTTGATTTTATTAGACCTAACGGCTGAATTTGTTGTTTGCCTCTTGCTGGGTATGAATTGTGGTCTTGCTACCTTTAAGCAGTGATTTTGCAGATTAACCATTGCTTCACCATTTACACAGAGTAACGTGAAATATTTACTCACGGAATGGTCAATCACGGATGTTTCCTATCTATTTATACCTCTCAGGGGCCTATTCATCATCGAAGGCCGTATGGCCTCCGATGATGAAGTATTGAACTCGCTGCGAGAGATACTTTAGTATCCAACTCGCAGCAGGGGAAACGTGACATAGGAAGGAGCAGGGCTACGAGAACAAGTGCCGTCTGAAGATGGTGCTGGTTCTCGGCAGCGAACTTTGATGAATACCAAGGGGATCCTATCGAACCCCTGATGATGAATGGCCCGGTAACTTAAATATGCGTGGACTAGCGTTTCCGCATGGCTACCGGGCCATTTATCGTTTGCTGAATAGGCCCCTCAGTCTCATACTTCCTTTGCTTGTGCAACCTGCCAGCATGCTGTGAAAAAACTTGGGAACGCCTCCGTTTGCGAAGCCACCCCCTGCCACGCCTACA
Organism: Taudactylus pleione; assembly: GCA_031769625.1. Classification (NCBI taxonomy): domain Eukaryota; kingdom Metazoa; phylum Chordata; class Amphibia; order Anura; family Myobatrachidae; genus Taudactylus; species Taudactylus pleione. The sequence goes on from JAUIMM010000198.1 coordinate 1,155,988, forward strand.
AAACGGGGCGAGCTGTCGATCAACATCGACAGCCGCCCCTTTTGTAGTGAGCCAAGGAGTGAGTGCTTTTTGTGCTCGCTCCGGGGCTCGCGCGTGCGCACTGGGCCACCATCGACCCGCTTGCGAGCGGGTCTGAATCAGGCCCCAAGTTCCACTTACCACCCAAGAATAGAGCACAGAGAATGTGTTATGAATTATGATTCCAGCAGAGGGGTCAGGGACTCAGGCCACTAGCCGGCTGAGTGCACTTACCTCCCCGAAGCAGAATAGCGGAACTATGGTGCCTACAAGAAAGATAGCAAGGCCATGGCGATCAGATTTTTTTTTTAGATCATTTAAGTATTATTTTATAACTTTAATAATATTAAACTATGACTTTGTACAGCAGAGAAACAGGAAGGGAGAATGAAGGATGGAGAGAAGGTGTGGTGGTCAGAGGGGGGACGGAAATGAGACATAATAATGAAAGGAACAGAAAATTGTAGCTAGAGCAAAGGAGACGCGGAGAAGGAATGTGCAATGGGGCCGAAGTGAGAGCAAATGAAAGTTGGAAGCAACAAGAGAAATCAGGCTGCACAAGAAGTCTATAAAGTAGCTGACTGTACATTTAATGCAAAGGAACTGTGTGCCGCCTAATGAGGAAGAGCCTCATTATTGAATTTTCCTAACAAAAATGTATATCCTGTGCTGCTATGGCAAATGGCACTATCATACAATTCCCAGTGATCACAGAGAGCAAAAAGTAATATATAATGTGTTTAGAGCAATAAGTACAATAGATGTGGATTTACAGCTCAGTGGCAGAGTCTCGGCTATATTCTGCACTAGTGCCATACCTTCGCCGCTCTCTTCACTGGAGGTCAGGGAACTTGGACCAGTTACTGCCACATTCTAAAAATGTAATACTCTACTTATTTAGGTGCTGAATAATAATCACCATATCTGTAATACAGAATGAATATACGGAATCGGTATATAATGCCGGCGGATGAATAGCCGCCAGATCAAATACCGACAGCGTAACCCCGACGGACCTAATTCGCGACTGGGGCTGGTAAGTAACCTAACCCTCCCTTCTCCCCCCCTAAACCTCCCTTAGTGGTGCCTAACCCTAACCTCCCCCCTAGTGCCTAACCCTAACCTCCCCCCCATTAGTGCCTAAAGCTAACCCTCCCGGAGGAGTGCCTCACCCTAACCCCCCTTAGTGGTGCCTAATCCTAACCCCCCCTTTCCCTACCCTATCCCTCCTGGGGGGTGCCTAACCCTAAGTCCCCCGGGGGTCCCTAAACTTAACCCTCCTCCCCAATCCCCCCCTCCCCTCGTGGCTAGACGCTAAAACACCCGGCTTAACGTCGTTCGGTTTGCCGGGTGTCTGTATTTTGTAGCTGGGGCTAATTATAAGTGTCAGGATTTCAACGCCTATCTTTAGTCCCCTGTCGGGCTGTCAGTGTCGGGATATCGGTGGGCAAGATATTTCCCACCAATATCCTGACTACATCCCGAATATACACGTAGATATATATAGAGGGAAAGTTGCATACACCCAGGTGTGTCTGCGGCCACACACCAAATTTAAAAATAAAGGAATAATCAAAACTTGGAGTCCCACTTTACTAGAACAGATATCAGTTGAATTAGTGCTGCTCTAATACGTATAGACAATACCTCAAGTCTGAACCTTACATGATCACCAACACACTGAATTATGTAGAAATATAGATACAATTTATTGCTGTAATAGACAAATATTATTTAGCAATTATTCATAATGACATATATATATATATATATATATATATATATATTTCAAAGGTATGCAATTACAAAACACAGTTTCAACTCAATTTAGTGGCATCAAAATGATCTCTCAGGGTTACCACATGTGACCTTTATAATATGGAGAAAACAGAGAAATATATGTAAAAGCTCATACCTTTATAATAAAAAATAAAAAACATAATAAAAATATTTAAAAAATATGTGTAGTCGTAATCACCTTTGGAGTTATTTTTTGGTCATGAATTTAAGATGACAGAGTTATTTCCTTTTTTGGCTCCAGGTAAGGTCTACAACTGCTATATCACAATCACAGTGGGGAGATAAGGAGAGCGCATTTGCCATCAGCCTTGAGATATTGTCTATACGTATTAGCGCAGCACTAATTCACCTGATATCAGTTACTTCCACAGTCACATTTTTTTAATATGCCCCTTGCATTTTAAAAAATAAACTAAAAATAAAGTATTTTAAAAATATAAATAAATAACTAGATGAAATATCCGGCTAAGCTATTAAATTTTATTATGTGATGTCGTCCAAATCCATCCAGTGGAAGGCCCAGAACAGGCTCCCTGTGTCAAAGTTCTGCCCAGATTATACCAACGGGAGGTCCGACCGGGACCCCAACCCCCTAGTATGTCTTCTGGGATTCAATGTTACCACTCTGTGAAGATTTTGGCCAAATCCATCCAGTAGAAGCACCTGAATGAGCTCCCCGGGTCAAAGTTCTGCCCAGCATATACCAACGGGAGGATCAGACTGGGACCCTAACCCCCCTAAAACCTGGTCAGGATCCAACTGGACCACCTCACGTTGGTTTTATCCCAGTCAGTGCGGGGGTGTCCGAATGCATAACCGGACAGTCAATCAAACAAACAGACCAATTAATTTTATATGTAAGATGACTAAGACAGTGGCACTGGCATTGAAGGGGTAACTGATTATGTCATAAGGTATCAACCCACCTTAATTAATACACCATGACCCCAACAATAAATTAAATACCTCCCATGACTATTAAAGGATTAGCCCTCCCCCTTAACTTAATAGCCCATTACCCCAGCCACATTACATTAAGATCCCCCACCCACTCTTGCCTTCTTCCATTTTGTGCTGTACATTTCAGAGGCAGATTCTTCTGTCTGCATATATTACTGCTTGTGCCACTATCGAAGCTGAGTAATTGGCTGAGACAAGTTCAGTTTAAAATTGAATTGCGGTGACGCCATCTTGCGACTAGCCGCAAGACGCCATCTTGGAAATGAGATCGCAAGACGCCATTTTGCGAGTGACTGCCCAAGGCCATTTTAGATAAAGTAACAATTAAGTTCATATGGCGAGATTACTATTAGCACCATGCGATTGCATCTTCCATCATTTCTCATATACACAGTAATACGCACAATTGCGCTGTTAACTAGTCGCATATTAGCGAATGCATAAGAAAAACACTGTTTAGTAGCTAAATGTGCACGCATCTGTCCCAGTTAACTAGCGTCTCCATATCAAACCCTGTACACTCACACATTACATATTCACTTACAAGGTTCCATTAGCTTTAAGGTATAAGATTTAGGTTTGTTCAGTTAGTATAAACGCTGTGAAATAAAGATATTTGGTAACTAAGGTTTTATACATGCTAAACAAGCCGTGTTTGGTTCCATACTGATGCGTACTCTTTCCACAGTATTCCGGTGTTATTGGTGGGGAGATCGCATCAAGCATTCTCAACTTATGGACCGCAGAGACTTCAAGCAACAAAATGTATATTATATGAATAACTGTTAGGATGATTGTATGGGGTGGGAGACAGAGACCCCCAGTTGTTAGAGGCTGGGAGAGTCTATTTGAATCAGCCTGTTAAATGCTCCTTAACAGATGGATCCCCTTGGGAGCCAATAGCATCAGCAACAAACTTCTCTATTGTTTTGTCTATCCCTGGGGGGTATAAATATGTGTGCTCCAACACTGGGTTTTTAGTCTTCGTGCTGAATGCTGATAGACGAGGGTTTTTTTGTTGATGCCTAACACCTGGTACCGGAAGCGCTGCGTATGTATACTGTACTTGGGTCTGTATAATTCCTTTGCACCTAAATTGTGTCTGGATCAATTGCGTGTAACTGACTGTACTTTTACTTGAATAATACTTGTGCTTTGGAACCACAGATTCCAGGTCTTAAGTCTTTATTTACTGTATGGCTGCATACGCAAATTAGCGTCATCCTTAGAAGGTATAGGCAGGATATTAGAAGGTATAGGCAGGATATTAGAAGGTATAGGCAGGATATTAGAAGGTATAGGAAGGTGTGTATAGAGGTTCTGATCCAGTATCGTTAGTTGGGAGCTCGTAGTGAAGTCACTTACCTGCTCACACGGTACATACGACTATCAATATTTCAGCAAAGGGTGGAGTTGCCACATGTAGGGTTTTCCCTGCAATCGCTTTGTGCTGAAAGATCGCTATCCATCTCCGTGTGAATCAAGGAAGCTGACTAGAATCCAGGGACAAGAGAGGAAAAAGTTTGTTTTCCTCTGTTGATAGAACCTTACGTTTACAGGGGTGCCGCAGTACTGAGTACGCGGCTAAGTCGCAGGTTTGCGCACAGCAAAGACGCACTTTTGTGTACGCAGCTAAAGGTTGTTATACGGTTGTGTGGTAGTCACATTATTGTGTATGTTACTGGTCGCACAATAGCGTATACGTACTTCTGGTTGTGCTGCCACGTGTTTTAGATAAAGCTGTAGAGGTTTACATTTTTCAATTGTTACCAATATCTGGGTTAACGTTTATTTTTCTGCGCAGGAAAAAGTGTGTAACAGTGAGTGTTTGTTGGTAGGGGTAACTTGTTCCCTACAGTTAATGGTTCCGTATGACCTTTAAGGGCTAAGTGCTAGTCGCTCGGTAAGCAGCTTTACCGTTCTATACACAGTAGCAGGTGTACATGTTGTCTTTGTTGTAGAGAGGTGCGTGGAAGTGGCCAACATACAAACTTCCATAGGTGTGGAAGTTGCCTTACTAAATCTTATCCGGGTGTGGAAGTTGCCTTTTTCAAATCTTATCCAGGTGTGTGGGCACCGCCGACTTAAATCATCCACAGGTAAGTGAAAGTATCTTGATTGTCTTTCACCAGTTTAAATCTTCATTGAAAAGCGTAGGATTTTGTCTCAGAATGGGAGCCGCGCAAACAGTGGAGATGTTAGACAATGATTTGCTGCTAATGGAGGCGCCAATCAGATCAGCTTGTCGTATTATGCATACTAAGTACGGTACTTATTCGATAAGGTATTGTGATGTATGGTTTAAAATGACGATGAAGAGTGTTAGACCGTTTCCCAGAATTGGTAGTTTTGATAAAAATGTCTTAGATAATGTCCGGGATCACATCAGTCTGATGCACTCCCGAGAGAAAAAGGTTAAATATTATGAATGTTTAAAACTGTGGCAGCATGAAGGGGATGCGTGACTTAAAAATGTGCAAATGACGCAAACTAGCGTTGCGAGAACATTGCCAGAGAATACATCTGCGACACTAAATTCCAATACAGGTGAGCTGCAAAATGGTGCGCATGTGCGGCAAGGTAGCATTGTGGAGAGTATTGCCAGCAGTTCACGCTCACCTCCCCCACCTTATGTGGATGGAGGTGCAAGTACAGTTACCAAAAATACTCATAAAAATGTAACAAGAAAATGTTTATGATGTGGATGATGAGACTATTGTAATGTCTGCCATTTCCCATGCTGTGCAGATGATAGATGCTGCATCACCATAATCACGAGTGGTACCGCCATCTCCATCGGTTACAGCAAGGGAAGTGTTAACGCCCTCTGCACCCGTAGAGGAAGTTGTTCATACCATACGTAGCAGCAGCAGACTAAACCCCCAGCCAGTTAACCAGGTCAAAGGTAGCAGCGCTACCGGTCTGCATCCCATTCGGACAATAACCGTTCCAAATGGAAATGCAGATGCGAACGGTATAGTGCCCACGAGGGAAGTAGTAATGCATTGTCCTTGGACAAGAGCAGAACTAAATTCCATCATAAATGATTTCCCCGATCCCAAAAAGGAACTAGCCAAATGTCAAAGATTTTTGAGAAATGTGGGTAGTTCACATGAGCCCACTAATAAAGATTGGCATGTGGTGTTAAGGGCCTGTCTACCACGCAATACCAACGTGACAAAAATTTATCACGGATTGTGTATTGGATGGTGACGTTCCCTTAACAGACTAAGCAAACCAAGGTAACATTTCCCGCATTGTAACTCAATTGGGTATATATTTTCCAGTAGTAGTTAACTGGAATAAAATTTTCACCATTAAGCAAAAGGAGAGTGAATCTGCAGAAGATTATTGCGATCGGGCTCTGCAGGCTATCACCCAGTACACTGGGATAGAGGATATTAAAGATAGCACTCACCACAGGGGAATGATAGTCACGGTACTCGTGGACGGTCTGAAAGAGAGTTTAAAAACCCGGGTTCAGACCTCACGGCCTGGCTGGCGGGGACTCACAATAGATACCCTCATAGAAACCGCCATCGAACATGATAAAAACATCTCAAAGAAGAGAGAAGCCCAGAGTGAAAAACTAATGGCTGTCAGTATCCAAGCTCTGGAGGGAATGACGGTAACATCACAGCCAACTGACACACTTGCACTTGCACATACACTTACATCTGAACAAGCATGTGCCCTCACTAACCCCACGCAACAACAAACACAGCCCTATCCCACTAACCCGATACAACCACAGGTCCCATACTACTCACAAACTTCATATCCCCCACAATACCCTTACCCTCCCTATCCTTACCCATATCCACCACCTTTACCCTCTGCTCAAACTTCACAACAACATATGTCTTCACCCGGTCCACGAACATGTTTTAACTGTAAACAACCAGGACACTTAAGTAGAAACTGTACAGTAAAACGAGTAGGAACCCCAAATCAGGGAGGCCTGGATATCCCCATAAGGGATATGCACAGAGGCCAGCAAATGTTCAGCAGGCACCAGCTCCAATTGTGGCCGTAAATGCTTTATTGGAGAATGGTAGCCAATGCTAGGGGTCAGGTCATACCTGTAGTCTACAGATAGTCAGGTTAATGGGAAGTACAAGGGAAGAACCGTTCATGATGGTTGATGTAGCTGGTACTGAATATCCTTTAATTGTAGACACAGGGGCGACCAGGTCAGTGATAAAATCTCCTGTTAATTTACAGGTGACCAATGAGACAGTACCAACCATGGGTGTAACAGGTAAAGTGGAACATTATCCTTTAACAAAGTCCACAGAGGTTACTATTGGGCCATTGCATACCAGGCATTCTTTTCTCCTGGCTGCTGCAGCTCCTACTAACCTAGAGACTTGTTATGTAAGATGGGATGTGTTATATATTGCACCCCTGATGGTGTATTTTTAGACATCCCAGAGAAAGTGGCACACGAGGTGCAGGATATGTTGGACACTCCCCAAAGGATAATGTAACACTCTACAAGTTTAAATGAAAATCCATCTCAGATAAATGAAATGTCGTCCCTAATTCCAGATTCCCTTTGGACTAAAGATGGACAGGACACTGGATTAATGGCAAACGTAAGCCCCGTAATGGTAAATTTAAAAAATGGTAGGCAAGCTCCAAATATTCCCCAGTACCCACTTAAACAGGAGGTAGAATTAGGGGTTTTTCCAATAATTGAGCGATTATTGCAACAGGGAATTTTAGTTCATACAGTTAGTGTAGCCAACAGTCCCATCTTTCCAGTGAAGAAGAGTGGTGGGAGGGGTTATAGGCTGGTACAAGACCTTAGAGGTGTTAATAAGGTAGTAGAGAGCCAATTCCCTGTAGTGCCAAATCCAGCTGTCATTCTGATGCAGATCCAACCTAATGCAACCCATTTCACTGTCATTGACCTCTGTTCTGCTTTCTTCTCTGTGCCTCTCCATCCTGACTGTCAGTATCTATTCGCATTTACATACAGAGGTTTACAATACACATGGACACGGTTTGCCCAAGGTTTCATAGACAGCCCCAGTATCTTCTCCCAGGCATTGCACGACTGTTTACAAACTTTTCAACCTGCCAATGGATCTGTTCTAATTCAATAGGTGGACAATTTATTGCTATGTTCTGACTCGTTTATGTCATGTTTGAATGATACTAAACTTTTGTTACTTCATCTCTCGCAAACAGGACACAAGGTGGCTAAGGACAAACTACAGCCATGCCAATCCAGAGTAAAACATTTGGGACACTGCCTAACCCAGGGGTTACGACATCTTACAACAGATAGAATCCAGGCCATACAAAACATGACACTGCCGCAGAATCAACAGCAAATTTGTACCTTCTTGGGAATGTGTGGATACTGTAGAATGTGGATCCCAGGTTTTGCTAGTTTGGCCTTACCTTTACAGGAATTAGTCTCTTCCTCAAAGCCCGATCATGTCATACACACAGAGGAATCAGAGCAGGCTTTCCTTAATCTTAAGGATAGTCTGACAAAAGCTCCTGCATTGGGAATACCTGATTATGAAAAACCTTTTGATTTGTATTGTACAGAAGCCGATGGTTGTGCTGCAGGTGTCCTTACACAAAAACATGGTGATGCCAGTAGGCCCGTAGCATACTACAGTGCCCAATTGGACACTGTGGCAAGATCACTCCCCACCTGTTTGAGAAGTGTAGCAACTACCGCCCTATTGGTGAGTAAAAGTGAGGATGTAGTATTGGGTCATGATATGATTGTCTACACTCCCCATGCTGTGTCTGCTCTGTTGAACTCAGCTCAAACCAGACACGTCTCTTCAGCTAGGTTTACCAAATGGGAACCATCTCTAATTGCACCCGCAAACATTACTGTTAAACATTGCAGCACGCTGATTCCAGCAACGTATTTACCATATGTACAACATGATGTACAAAGGGTGGAAGGAGAGTTGCTGGTGGGAGGTGAGTTCGGCAGACATAATGATACACACGATTGTATGGAATATCTGAATCAGACCTTTACTGCTAGACCTGACATACATGACACACCGTTAGAGAATGTGGATGTGACTTTTTATACGGATGGGAGTTGTCATAGACAAACAGACACAGGTGAATTATGTACAGGTTATGCTGTTGTAAATGACACAGACATCATAGAAGCTAAACCTCTTGGTTCTCCTCACTCAGCCCAGGTGGCAGAGTTAATAGCACTAACTAGAGTGTGTGAACTGGCAGCAGGCAAATCTGCTAACATTTACACTGACTCGAGATACGTGTTCGGGCTGGTGCACGATTTTGGGGCTCTATGGCGTCTGAGAAATTTTATGACAGCAGCAGGCACACCAGTTGCACATTCCCGACACATAAAGCATCTTTTAGAAGTAATCCAACTGCCCAAAGCGGTGGCAGTAATTAAATGCAAAGCCCATACATGTGAGGATGACCCGGTGTCACTGGGCAACAACAGAGCCGATGAAGCTGAAAAATGGGCAGCAGGGTTAAAAATGTTTTCCCCAACAGAGAAAATTATGTCTTTCCAAACAATTGATTTGCTGAAATTAATTGAGATGCAAAATTTGTGTTCAATCCAGGAAAAATCCATTTGGAAGTCCAAGGGATGTGGGTAAGAGTCCTCTGGGCTCTGGAGGGATGGACAAGGTAAGCCAGTTACCCCCAAGGCATATTACCCCAGCCTGGCTGAGGCAGCACACGGTCTGACTCATCTGGGTAAACAAGGTATGTGCAAGTTGGTGAGGGCATACTGGTGCGCACCAGGTTTTTCTTCACAAGCAGAAAAGATAGCAATGTCCTGTCTGACCTGCTTGAGAAAGAACATAGGGAAAGCGATCCCTACCGAAACCGTCCCACATTCCACCGACTGATGGACCTTTCCAGGTGATACAAATTGATTTAATCCAATTACCACCCTGCAGGAACCTTAAGTATGTATTAGTGTGCACAGACCTATTTTCTATCTGGGTTGAGGCCTACCCAGCGGCCACTAATACTGCTGAGTTTACTGCCAAAAAAATAGTTCAGGAATTTGTATGCAGGTACGGTATCCCTAGAATCATTGAAAGTGACAGGGGTACTCATTTCACAGGTGATGTTTTTCAAAATATGTGTAAGCTGATGGGTATTAATAGCCGACTTCATACCCCTTACCGACCGCAAGCCAGTGCCAAGGTAGAGAGTATTAACGGGACTATTAAATATAAGTTAAGTAAAATTATGGCAAAGACGGGACTAGGATGGCCAGAAGCGTTACCTTTGGTCCTACATAGCATAAGGACCACTCCTAGACCTCCTCTGAATCTGTCCCCATTTGAAACATTGTTTGGTAGACAACCTCATTTGATTATAAGTCCACAGGAAGACCTGAAGGGTAACAACGAGGTAACTGTAAAGTATCTTATATGAATGAGTAAGCAGTTATAGCAACAGCAGCAGAAACTGAAATTGTTGTCTAAGGATATGCCTGAAACTAACTGTCATGATGTTGAACCTGGAGAATATGTAATGATCAGAAATTTCTTGCGTTCAGGTTGTTTGACTGATCGGTGGGAAGGTCCATACCAGGTGCTGCTGACAAGTACTACATCTTTGAAGGTGGGCGAGAAAGATACCTGGGTCCATTCCACTCACTGCAAAAAGGTCAATCAACCGGTGGAGAAACAAGTTGGAGACAAAGCTGATAGTGTGGACCTGTCGCTCGCGAGCTTGTTCCAGGAGGATTGAACAGGTTGTAGTGAGATACCTGAACTAAAAGAAATCTGCAGGTCTTATTGTGACAATGGACGGGTCTGCTGTGTTCATTTTCATATTCTCTTTTAGAGTGTTCACCATCTTGGTCAGTTCGGGAGTATCCAGTTTCTGTGATGGGAGACCGATCAAGGAAATGGGAGCTGATGGCAGTGCCGATGGAGTGGAGTCAGGAGGAGTGCAATGCCAATCAGGGGAGTCTCTGACCAATCTTAGTACTGTTATTGTTAAGAGAGCTGTTATTCTGGATACTCGGGGAAGGTGTGGAGGTTTATCGTCTGAAGATTCCTGTATTTGTGAGCTTTGTGGGTCCCTAGTTGATGAGAACTGTATCCAACGGTGCCAACCTAAATATAGCCCGTACTGGGGTGGGTATCCTTTAGAGGATTATCATAGTATGGTAGGCAAAGTGTTAAATCAAACTGATTGCTGGGTGTGTTCACATGTGCCACAGGGACAGCATAACGTAGGGTTGGTGCCATTTCCGCTGAATACCACGGAAATTTTAGAATTACAAAAAGGGAAAAAGATGGAAAATTCCTCTCATCCAAACCACCTCATTTCAAACTCTATCAATTCCAAGTAGATAGTTCACTTTTGTGTTTAAACATAACCAACCCCAATAAACCCGGGAGTTAGGAAGTGACGGGAATAATCAGACGATGACCTTCTCACAAAGAGCTGATAATGAGTCCATAAACCATTATCTGTTACACTCCATTAAGTCTGGTGGGAAACATTTTAGGTATCGGTATACATTGAGTTCCACCAAAGAAATTATTGGTAAGGTGCCAAATGGTTATTGTGCTAAAATAATACAGCCAGAAACTTGCATGTACCAGATGGAAGACCCAGAAATAGGATTGTTTGCAAGGGAAATGTGCTTAATGATAATGATGCATACCATTCCTTATGTTCTCCCTGATAATGTATATTTCATATGTGGAAGAAAAGCGTATAAATGGCTCTCCCCGAGTTCCAAAGGTTTGTGTTACCTGGGAACAGTAGTACCTGAAGTTATGACCCTCACACATGTTGAAATGCTTGGTATACATAAAAACACACTGTCACCATATCTTCACACAGTATGAACACAGAGGCAAAAGAAATATGATACCTGGTGACGTGCATAAAGCCACTCAGTTAATCAGTGAGACATCTGGCTTTCATGTTTTAGTCGCATTGGATCCCACCAGGATTGCTCGGGGTACATAAAATTTTAGATATATCCAGGAACTTGCTAAATGATAGATAATATCACCGATATGTACGATGACACATTCAGGTATACAGGGAGAGAATTACAAGCGTACAAGAAAGAACTGGTGCAACACAGGCTAGTGTTGAATTATTTAACTGCTGTTACTGGAGGGTATTGTGCAACGTTAGCCACCCAGTTCGGAGTAAAATGTTGCACCTATGTCACCAATGATACCAGCAACCCCAAGAAGGTGATAGACCGAAAGATGGATGAAATTCTGCAGCTAAAATGGGAGTTTCGTAAGAACCATAACACTTCAGTGGCTGAAGTAGGGGAAAAGATAGAAGGATGGGTTTCATGGCTGAACCCAGTAAAATGGTTCTCAGGTCTAGGAGAATGGGTCCAGGAAGTGATCACCAGCATAGGCATATTCTTGATCCTTATACTAATTGTCATCATAGTAATTGGCATATGCGTCCGATGTGTTCCTATTGTGTTGAAGTGTGGAAAATGTAAAAACAGAGTCAAACGCAAGAACAAAACTATGATGGTGGTCAGTAATGACAATATGAATACCGAGGTAAATATAGAACTGCATTACAACCCTGAATTAGGAAATACCATCATTTGATGTATTATATTTAGACATGCATAGAATGTATTATTGAAATGTTATTTTTAGAACACCTCAGATAATGTAAAGTCTCAATTCCCCTTCAAGACTGCTTTATAAGACTGGTGCATTCCCACACCTTTCACATGATCTTCCAAGATCCGCGGTATGCGGGTAATAGTAGTCCCCACCCAGAGACACATTATTGATGGATTAAGAACCACCTTGTGCCATCCCACAATAACACTAAATAATATGTAAATGTAAGCCTAAAATAAATTCAAAGAGTAGATTGTGATAGCATGTTGTTTGCTATCAAAGGGTGGACTGTCGAAGCTGAGTAATTGGCTGAGACAAGTTCAGTTTAAAATTGAATCGCGGCGATGCCATCTTGCGACTGGCCACAAGACGCCATCTTGGAAATGAGATCGCAAGATGCCATTTTGCGAATGACTGCCCAAGCGCCATTTTAGATAAACTCACAATTAAGTACATATGGCGAGATTACTATTAGCACCATGTGATTGCATCTTCCATCATTTCTCATATACACAGTAATACGCACAATTGCACTGTTAACTAGTCGCATATTAGCAAATGCATAAGAAAAACACTGTTTAGTAGCTAAATGCGCACGCATCTGTCCCAGTTAACTAGCATCTCCATATCAATCCCTGTACACTCACACATTACATATTCACTTACAAGGTTCCATTAGCTTTAAGGTATAAGATTTAGGTTTGTTCAGTTAGTATAAACGCTGTGAAATAAAGATACTTGGTAACTAAGGTTTTATACATGCTAAACAAGCCGTGTTTGGTTCCGTACTGATGCGTACTCTTTCCACAGTATTCCGGTGTTATTGGTGGGGAGATTGCATCAAGCATTCTCAACTTATGGACCGCAGAGACTCCAAGCAACAAAATGTATATTATATGAACAACTGTTAGGATGATTGCATGGGGTGGGAGGGCAGAGACCCCCAGTTGTTAGAGGCTGGGAGAGTCTATTTGAATCAGCCTGTTAAATGCTCCTTAACAGATGGATCCCCCTTGGGAGCCAATAGCATCAGCAACAAACTTCTCTATTGTTTTGTCTATCCCTGGGGGTATAAATATGTGTGCTCCAACACTGGGTTTTTAGTCTTCGTGCTGAATGCTGATAGACGAGGGGTTTCTTGCTGATGCCTAACACCTGGTACCGGAAGCACTGCGTATGTATACTGTACTTGGGTCTGTATAATGCCTTTGCACCTAAATTGTGTCTGGATCAATTTGCGTGTAACTGACTGTACTTTTACTTGAATAATACTTGTGCTTTGGAACCAAAGATTCCAGGTCTTAAGTCTTTACTTACTGTATGGCTGCATACGCGAATTAGCGTCATCCTTAGAAGGTATAGGCAGGATATTAGAAGGTATAGGAAGGTGTGTATAGAGGTTCTGATCCAGTATTGTTACCCCTGAGACAGAGCACATTCAGGTGGAACATGCCGTTAGTAGATGAAGGCAAGAACACATAGACTGGAGGAATGGAACTGTATAATCAGCAGCCACATGCAGTCAGGGGGCTGGTGCTGGAGGAGGAGCCAGCCTGTCAATCAGTTCATCACACCACCCGGACTCCAGAACTGCAATACATTGAAGAAAAAAAGTGTTACAATTGTGCGTGTGTGGTTCCCCAGAAATTCTCCTTGGTACACTACAGGACCCATGGTGCCCTAGATGCCAGGATATTCTGGCACTTGTGGTTGCTCAAGTGCCAGCATACTTTAGCAACCAGTGTTGGACTGGGGCATGAAGGGCCCACTGGGGGAATGCAGTGATAGGGGCCCATACTAGGGGTGTGGCCAGTCTCCAGAGGGGGTCTGGGCCCCTTTAAATATATACATATATATATAGTAAATACTGCTAGTGAATGCATGATAATGTACCAGATTAATAGCAGCAGTGCATTGAAGAAAATACACATTAATACTGTGCAGTATAATTGAAGTGCATTGTCTGGAACCTGATCCCTAGAGGAGGGGGTGGGCCCTCAGGCAGTGGGGCCCACCGGGGGTTTCCCCTGTACCCCTGTGGGCCAGTCCGACCCTGTTAGCAAACACTGATATGCTGTAGTTTGTAGTATTAGTAGCACCAGCAGGCCAACCCTTTATAGATGACCTGGGCATGCTGGGACCTGTAATGCACCATGGATAAATTATAATTGTTTTACCATTAAACCAACACCTAACACCCAGGTGTTGTTTTAAATAGCCGTAGTGCTGCCAGCATGGGGATTGATATAATGGGGGGTGGGTTGCACTTTTATTATGGGACTAATTCCCCTAGGTAAACCACCCCAGTTCTGACAGCTTGTTATTGCTATGGTGAAGGGACCCCATGTTATGTTACCTTGCTAAAGTGCCATCAGCTCTTTGACTTGCGAAGCCTAGTGTCAGTTTCGGTGGACCCTACACTTTTTGTTCTCCTGATTTTGCCGCTAGCATCACTAGTGCGGGTTGTTAATTGTAAGTAGCATATTCATCATCAGCACAGATTGTGCACATTGGGAGGGCAGCTACACCTCGTACCTTCTTCATTCTTACATAGGATGTAAGGTGCATTAACCGGCCCCTACTGTATCCCGGTCACATCATTCTGCCCCTTCTCTCCCCCATCCAACCTCTCTAATCGTAGAGAGAGGCACAAAGGGATCCCGACGGTCAGAATGCCAACAGCGGCATCCCAATGTATTTGGTAAGTATTTTAACCCAAATTTTAACCCTTTCCCTCCCCTCCTGCACCCTAACCCTGTCTCCTCCCACAGCCTAACCCCAACTGTCCCGTCCTGCAGCCTATCCCTAAACCTCCCCTTAGTGCCTAACCCAACTGTCCCGTCCCACAGCCTAACCCTAAACCTCCCCCTAGTGCCTAACCCAACTGTCCCGTCTCACAGCCTAACCCTAAACCTCCCCCTAGTGCCTAACCCAACTGTCCCATCCCGCAGCCTAACCCTAACTGTCCTGTCCTGCAGCCTAACCCTAATTGTCCCCTCCCACAGCCTAACCCTAACTGTCCCATCCTGCAGCCTAACCCTAAACCTCCCCCTAGTGCCTAACCCAACTGTCGCATCCCGCAGCCTAACCCTAAACCTCCCCCTAGTACCTAACCCTAACTGTCCCGTCCCGCAGCCTAACCCTAAACCTCCCCCTAGTGCCTAACCCAACTGTCCCATCCAACAGCCTAACCCTAAACCTCCCACTAGTGCCTAATCCAACTGTCTATCCCGTCCCGCAGCCTAACCCCAAACCTCCCCCTAGTGCCTAACCCTAACTGTCCCGTTCCGCAGTCTAACTCTAACTGTTCCCTTCCGCAGCCTAACCCTAAACCTCCCCCTAGTGCCTAACCCAACTGTCCCGTCCCACAGCCTAACCCTAAACCTCCCCCTAGTGCCTAACCCAACTGTCCCATCCCGCAGCCTAACCCTAACTGTCCTGTCCTGCAGCCTAACCCTAATTGTCCCCTCCCACAGCCTAACCCTAACTGTCCCGTCCTGCAGCCTAACCCTAAACCTCCCCCTAGTGCCTAACCCAACTGTCGCATCCCGCAGCCTAACCCTAAACCTCCCCCTAGTACCTAACCCTAACTGTCCCGTCCCGCAGCCTAACCCTAAACCTCCCCCTAGTGCCTAACCTAACTGTCCCATCCAACAGCCTAACCCTAAACCTCTCACTAGTGCCTAATCCAACTGTCTATCCCGTCCCGCAGCCTAACCCTAAACCTCCCCCTAGTGCCTAACCCTAACTGTCCCATCCCGCGGCCTAACCCTAAACCTCCCCCTAGTGCCTAATCCTAACTGTCCCGTTCCACAGTCTAACTCTAACTGTCCCCTTCCCCAGCCTAACCCTAAACCTCCCCCTAGTGCCTAACCCAACTATCCCGTCCCACAGCCTAACCCTAAACCTCCCCCTAGTGCCTAACCCAACTGTCCCATCCCGCAGCCTAACCCTAACTGTCCTGTCCTGCAGCCTAACCCTAATTGTCCCCTCCCACAGCCTAACCCTAACTGTCCCGTCCTGCAGCCTAACCCTAAACCTCCCCCTAGTGCCTAACCCAACTGTCGCATCCCGCAGCCTAACCCTAAACCTCCCCCTAGTACCTAACCCTAACTGTCCCGTCCCGCAGCTTAACCCTAAACCTCCCCCTAGTGCCTAACCCAACTGTCCCATCCAACAGCCTAACCCTAAACCTCTCACTAGTGCCTAATCCAACTGTCTATCCCGTCCCGCAGCCTAACCCTAAACCTCCCCCTAGTGCCTAACCCTAACTGTCCCATCCCGCGGCCTAACCCTAAACCTCCCCCTAGTGCCTAATCCTAACTGTCCCGTTCCACAGTCTAACTCTAACTGTCCCCTTCCCCAGCCTAACCCTAAACCTCCCCCTAGTGCCTAACCCAACTGTCCCGTCCCACAGCCTAACCCTAAACCTCCCCCTAGTGCCTAACCCAACTGTCCCATCCCGCAGCCTAACCCTAACTGTCCTGTCCTGCAGCCTAACCCTAATTGTCCCCTCCCACAGCCTAACCCTAACTGTCCCGTCCTGCAGCCTAACCCTAAACCTCCCCCTAGTGCCTAACCCAACTGTCGCATCCCGCAGCCTAACCCTAAACCTCTCCCTAGTACCTAACCCTAACTGTCCCATCCCGCAGCCTAACCCTAAACCTCCCCCTAGTGCCTAACCCAACTGTCCCATCCAACAGCCCAACCCTAAACCTCCCACTAGTGCCTAATCCAACTGTCTATCCCGTCCCGCAGCCTAACCCTAAACCTCCCCCTAGTGCCTAACCCTAACTGTCCCATCCCGCGGCCTAACCCTAAACCTCCCCCTAGTGCCTAATCCTAACAGTCCCGTTCCACAGTCTAACTCTAACTGTCCCCTTCCGCAGCCTAACCCTAAACCTCCCCCTAGTGCCTAACCCTAATACTTACTGTTGGAATCTGTCGTTATTGTGACCATCGCTATTCTGACGGTCGGGATCCTCACTACATCCCCCCCACAATGTGCCTTTCTACAGAGTGATGAGAACAAAATGTTTTGAGTACAGTTTCTATGAATCATGATCACAGAATTATCACGCAAAACAAAACAAGGTTTCAGAATTAGTTTTTCAATCTAAAACTTTCAAAAGTAAAATGGACACATGAAAGTATGTATGTATGTTTTACATGGATTTCCAGGTTGGAACTTGCCCAAAATAGTGAAAGATGCATGTACTTATTGATATTTTATTATTAGTACCTTTTTGCCAACTATTAAAACTTGCCCATTTGTTTGTGAGCGCATAAGACATCTACAAACACAAAGCTACTGTTACTATGCAAACCTTGTACTAGTATCACAGTATGCCAGTTACAGCCTCCAGGCTTCATCGTCTCCTGATGCGAGGGACCACCCACCAAGCAATCATCTAATTATTCATTATCTTTCCTATGCTTGTAAGCGATTATTTGCTGATGCAAATACGTGGCACAGTGGTGTTACCATTGCTGCATCACAGCATTGGGGTCATTGCTTTGAATCCGACCACAGGGCTACTTCTCTAATGCTTTTCCATTGTTTGTATAAGTTTCATCTGGGTGGCTCCATGCTCCAGAAGCATGGTTAACTGGTTTCTGATTACATTAAAACTAATATGAGTGTTGGTGTGGTAGGGAATACAGGGACTGATTCTGATTTGGGGGTTAAAAAAAAAAAAAAAAATCAGTTCTCCTGGATATACAATGTTGCAAGGGGTGAAAATACATTTATTGTTTGGCATGCAGGGTAGATACTGGCTGCCTTTGCATGTATCCCACAAATGCTTAGACAGCTTTATTTTAACACTGATATTTAGATGTGAGTTTGGACACACCCCTTCTAAATCCAAATCCCCCCTGCAGTGCAACATGATTTTTCCAAGGTATAAAGGGAGAGATGTATGAAGGGGCAGACTTTAAAAAACAATAAAGTTTTATGCATCAGGCAACGACAGCTGCAGCTGCTGAAATCGATAGCTGCAGCTTGTGGAATGGTCAGTGCCACTGACCGCTCATACTTTGCGTGGCACATAGCTCCCCTGTCATTTACCACCCAACCCCACAATAATACATGGGGGAAAAGCGGTATCAGCGCACACAACGTGTGCTAATACCACTCCCATATCGCGGCTTCTTACACCTCCCCCAAAGTTACTTGCTCTATTTTTTGGGGAATGTTGTTATGTGACACAATCCTGATGCCGGAATAGCGACTAGGGAATTATGACAGGCTTCAAGTTACCGACGCCTGTAATAATCCCGACACCGGAATGCAGAACGACGCTTGCCCTAATGAGGTAAGTACGGGTGCCCCTCCTCTTAGCCGCGTGGGGGGGGGGATTGTTAGGTTTAGGGCACCCCAGGGGAACTTAGGGTTAGGCACCGCCCCAGGGAGGGATAGGCTAGGGGAAGGGAGCGGTTTGGGTTAGGCACCCCCGGGGGGGGGGAGGTTATGGTTAAGCACCCCCCCAGGAGGGTTAGGTTTAGGGTGCAGGGAGGGGGTTAGATTTAGGCACTAACAGGGGGAGGTTAGGGTTAGGCACTAGGGGGGGGAGGTTAGGGTTAGGCACCCCTAAAGAAGGGTTAGTGTTAGGAGGGGGGGAGAGGGGAGAGTTAGCTGTACTTACCTTCGCTGTCGGGATCTCCTCCCTTCGGCCAGCCGCTGTCAATGCCATCCCATTCCCTTTTTTTGCCCCAACTCAGAATCAACCCCATAGACTACAATCTCTGCCAGCACTAGAGCTGATGTGTATGGTTAAATACTCTGTGTAATATGATATTCTATATAAGTAATGTAAACCTTTAATGTACAATATGATAAAGGTTCGGAAATAAAGTAAATTCAATAATTAGCATATGTTAGTCTAAAAATACAGCTGGTACATTTGTATTTACTTTGAATGCTTTATGATGACATTTATGTATTTACATGCTTTATTTTTGTTACTACAGTACTTTACTACACTTTTATATGTTACTATGTTGTATTATAAGCTTCATATTATTTACAGTAGTTAGTGTTATCTTTTTTGAAATAGGAATACAGCTTTGGTTTAAAGTGTTTTATATAGAAAAAGCTATTACAGATTTACACACTTTGAATGACATAATTAGTATTTTAGTATTAGTATTTTATTTTGCTTTATGTGTTTGTTATTATAACCTGATCATTTCTAGAGTATAGTTTTATTAATTTAAGCAAAATATTCTCTTGGTTTGATTACTTGCATAATACAATCTCCAGATGTCTGTTAGGCCGTTATTCATCACAGGATTTGTTGGAATTGATCTATTTTTCTTCTCTTTTTAATGTTTATCGGTTTCTGCAATAAATGGTTTCACGTTGCTCCTACGAGTATTCCTCTAAATGTGCATTCCTCTAAATGTTTCACATTTCTAAAATGTTTCAAATGATTAGCGTTTTGTCACTTGTGGGGGATATCTTTATATATTTTCTTTTTTTATATCTCGGGGTAAATTTAGATTTACCATTTTTGTATGATTTGCCATCTAGTTTCCAAAGCAGCGATTTACTGAAATCAAAACTGACTTTAGAACAGTGTAGAACATCGGACAAACAATCAATACTTTCACATAGATGATAATACAAACCAGTCTGTAAAATGTCGCCATACCTGCCCCAAACAATAGACCTACCAGACAAGTTGGGAGAAGCACTGCACAGATCAGTTTGATCTGTGCAGGCTTTGTTATTGTATTAGTAATTAAATGGTTAGAATTTTAGAAATAAACTGCATGGGGTCCCCCCCTCCTAAATCCATAACTAGTCTTGGACCTTTCAGCCTGGTCTGGTACTGGAAAATCGGGGGACAAACCGGAGTGGGATCCCCCTGATTTTCCAATCATCAGCACTGGGCTGACCCAACCGGGGGATTACCATATAGCGGGGAGACACACAGCGTGGGGTTCCCCTGCCATAATGTAAAACCAGCCCCAAACTGGTCAGACTAGGGCTGGTAAACCTTGGCAAGTAAGACCCCAAAAATAAAATGGATTCACTTCTCCCAAGGATCATCCAGGGCAATTTGATGCATCCCTGAAGGTGGTGGGTGTGGGATTAATGGTGTAAAACTAGATTTTAACATTGTTCTTTACAGTGGGGCTACAGGTCCCAGCCAGCCTTCCCTGGTATGCCGGCACTTGCAAAACAACAAGTACCAGCATGTCCGGACATTGCTGCTGGCACCGTTAGTGCTCCTGTGAAGAAAATATTACAATAATAACAGGACACACACATATACTGAATGGGTTAATCCTTTATTAAAAAATAAACACCACACACACTTCATACTTACCTACTCCTTGGCTCTTCTTTCCACAACGTAGTGAACTGGTCTGCAGAAAAAAACAAACCGGCCACCCGTGCCCATGGACTATCCCAAAATAACAGGTCACTCCAAGGACGCTGTCTTTGAAGTGAATGGCGAATCGCTTATTGGCTAAGAGACAGATGGTTTCTTTGGCAATGGCCGCTGATTGGCTGAGAATGGACGTTGCCATAGACACCACCCATCTCTTAGACAAAAAGCACTTCGCCATTTACTTCAATGACTGTGTCCCCGTAGTGACCAGTCATTTGGTTTATCCTTGGGAGGGGGGACTGGATTTTTTTTTTTTATTATGGATTTTCAGCCCTGGGATAACCAGTTTGGGTCTGGTTTTACATTATGGAAGGGCTAGCCCATGCTGTGTGTCTCCCTGCTACAGTGCTATATAATAACTAGCGACCCACCCCGGCTTTGCACGGGAGCAATTTTGAAGTAACAGTGATAGTCTATTTTAACCAAGGTCTTATAAGATTGCCTTGTAGATGACATTAGTCATTTATCCTCCTGATGTCAACACGAAAAGATTTTGTTTTGATGTGACACGTAAAAGGGTCAAATAAAGTTGTCCATGAGCAAAACAGTCTCCACTTATGTCAACCCCAGCCACGTTAAGTGTCTGTCCCTGTGCTTTATTTATTGTCATGCCAAAGCAGACTCCTACCAGGAAAAAATTGGACTCGTTTGAAATGAAAGAATCGTTTTTCACATAAATGAAATAGGAAAGGTAAAATAAAGTGAAAAACTGAAGTTTTATATCAGTAAACAGGTCTAACATCAATTCTCCTAGAGACACCAGATCATACGTATCAATCTCTACTTGGTGTAAAATAAAGGGGTCTTAAATGGAGATTAAAGTACCTGCCAACCAGCTCCTGTCATTTTTCAAACACAGCCTGTGACATGGCAGTTAGGAGCTGATTGGCTGGTACTGTATCTCCGTTCACTTTATCTCAATCCAAGTCTTAGTAAATAGACCCCAAAGTCCATAGTTGTGATCAGTGGCATAATTAGGGTCTTTGGAGCCCAGGGCAAGTTGAAGACTGGTGCCCCCCTCCCCCCCCAACACACACACACATAGCAAAATATATTTGCGCACCGAAGGCGCACAGCAAAAAATGGGCGTGATCACATACCGAAGGGGTGTGGTCACTGAAAATGGAGCGTGTCAGCAGTCCTTTCCATTCCATGCACCTTACCTATACGGTGGTTTCTCACACTATGGACCCTCTGAAGAAATGCATCCTCCATGGGAAGACGGCGTCTTCAGTCGGTATTCACTATGTAGGTCACATCGTCCGAAAGATGCCTGTTTGTGTAGGAATATTAAGAAGGTCTCAACACTAACAGTACTTTGCCAGCAGATATGGAGAATGAACTCATGGCCCACAGATTTAACTAAATCAGTCTTTGTCCCGCTTCCAAAAAAGGGCGATGCACAGGAATGTGGCAACTATCGGACTATTGCACTCATATCGCACGCAAGCAAAATATTGCTGAAGATTATTCAAAGATGCATGGCCTACTTTGTAGAGAAGGTCCTCCCAGACATGCAGGCTGGATTTCGCAGGGGTCAGGGGACCAGAGATCAAATCGCAAACCTGTGATGGATTATGGAAAAGACACGAGAGTATCAAAAGGACGTGTACATTTGCTTCATTGACTACAGCAAAGCATTCAATTGCGTTGATCACGACAAGCTATGGAAATGTTTACGGCAGATGGGCATTCCGGAGCACCTGGAGAAACTGATGCGATCGCTCTACATGAGTCAAGAAGCCACAGTCAGGACAACTTTTGGCAACACGGATTGATTCAAGTCGAAAAAGGCATTTGACAAGGCTGTATTCTCTCGCCAGCTTTATTCAGTCTTTACGCTGAAATGATCATGAGATGATGCAGTTTGGACGGGTCTACAATTGGAGTAAAAATCGGAGGGAGGAACATCAACAATCTACGATATGCCGATGACATGACTCTGCTTGCTGAAAGTAGAAGAGACCTAGAATATCTGGTCAGAAGAGTCAAAGAAGAAAGCGAGAGCATGGGACTGTACCTCAACATCAAGAAAACAAAGATAATGACTACGGCAAGTGACGATGCAGTCCATATTGCAATCGATAATCGGTACGAGACTTCCTCTTTCTGGATTCTAAGATTGATCACAGTGGAGAATCATCTACTGAAATAAAGCAACAAATTGCTCTTGGCCGCAATGCTATGCTAGGAATGACGAAGATATGGAAGAGCAACGATACAAGCAGCGCAACAAAGGCACGGTTGGTCAATGCAATTGTTTTTCCGATCTTTATGTATGCATGCGAAACCTGGACACTCAAGAAGGCAGATCGCAAGAGAATCGACGCTTTTGAATTGTGGTGCTGGAGGCGAATGCTGCGCATACCATGGACAGCAATGAATACGAACAAGGCAGTCCTAGAGCGGGTCAAACCAAAAATGGAATTAGAAGGCAAGATCACCAAACATCGACTCTCGTATTTTGGACATGTCATGCGGACTAATTCCCTAGAAACAGCGCTAATGCTTGGATTCGTCAGCGGGTCCAGAAGAAGAGGACGCTAAAGAACTTGTTGGCTGAACACAATAAAGGCTGACACGAACATGCCCATAAATTACCTGAAGGAAGCGGTCAGAGAAAGAGAAGCGTGGCATTCACTGATCCATAAAGTGTCCGAAAGTCGATGTCATCATCATACAACAGCGGTTCAACCAGACCAGACTTGTTCCCTCTGTGTAACTTCCTTCCCCCTGCATCTCGGATACACACTGACACAGAAACACACACACACCTCTTTCACACAACTGCAGACAGACAAATAAATATATATAGCTGGCATCTATTGTTTTTAAAGTCACCCCCATTCCCCATGGCAGTCCGGCCCCCTTCCCCCCATGCAAAAAAAACTAATACGCACCTGGCGGCAGAGCAGAGAGAGCGCCTGGGAAGGAAGAGTCACTTTATCACCCGGCAGCTCTCAGGATGGGAATAACTGCCTGGGAGGGGCTGCACGCTTCTGCTGCAGCTCCCCCTACAGTCAGCACTAGCAGGCACAGTTGCATGCTCATTACATTCTTAGAGTGACAAGTCTTCGGTCCAGGTGCAATGGTGGCGGGGGCAGGTGGTTCGGTTACAATGCCCTGGCTGGCAGCGCCCCCCTCTGCTTGGCCTGCCATGATGCCCAGGGCACGTGCCCCGCTCGACCCCCCCCTAGTTATGCCACTGGTTGTGACATATCTTTGACGGTTTAGGCAGCGTTAGCCAAGAAAGCGCTCAGACGTCAGTTTTTTCATTGGCTTGCTTCACTAAAATCCTCACTGCTTGGCTCCCTTTTGTCATACAATAATGTTTCATACACCTAAATCTTCCTCGACAAATTCTCTATAGTGTGGTGAAAACTGCATTAAAATCCATCCAGTGGTTCTCGAGATTAGCCCGAACAAACAGACAGACGCTTACCAAGGACTTTATTTTACACTATGTATAGAAGAGCACCAAGGGGTTGAGCTATCTAAACTTTTCGGGTGCATTTAATTTCCCTCTCACTTTATATAGTACATCGTATTTAGCAGTACAGGTTTATTAGTATAATATATTATAATCCAGAATACTACAAATAATGAAACTAAACCAGTGAAATAAATATATAACTGTTTATAGATAAATAAGTATATAAATAAAGTACTAGTATTTATACGTTGTTTGTATACACTATACAGTATTTATGTTTTATTCTATTATGATATATTGTATAACTTCCTTCACATTCTATTTTCTCCCCTGCTCTCTAATTACCATCCGTAGCTCTAACTATACTGACAAGATATTTTCTTTTCTCACAATTTATATCACTTACATTTTGTGTCTATAGTAGTCTAAATTATTACTGTGTTCCTATCAATTCCACAGTACATCCACCTATCACCTCTAGGACATGATTTTTCCCCCAAACACTCTGTACATCATGATTAAGGAAATCTAACATGACATGAGTCCACAAAACGCTCCACGGTAATATACTGCTATGTATAATTATATTCTAGTTTAATTAGGTAGCAGAACGGCATATTTGTAGCCTATTCGACACTCCAACACTAGCAAAGCACGCAGATGAACCCTATAATACATTGATGAGTAACCTCATAAACCTCCAATGTACAGCTTCAAAAGAGCTGCACGTTGGCTTTAATTATATGAATGTAACACAGTCATGACCACTCAACCCAAAATGCCCCACTTGTCACTCACTTCCTGCAAAGTTCCACCACATTCCATATACACCTCCCACTTTCTCCAATATGCCCCTTTGTTTCCTCAGAGCCTCATAAGCCCTAGATCCCACATGTATGCTGAAACCCCACAACATGCCACTACAACCTTGCTACATGCCACTCTAACTGCCCTACATGCCACTCCAACCTCCCTATATGCCACTCTAACTGCCCAACATGACACTTAGACCTCGCTATAGGTTACTCGGACCTCAACACATCATGCTAATCTCCCCGCATGCCACTCAGACTTCACACTTTCTTCAAGATTCCCCCGTGCTTTCCCAGACCCCCACAAACCCCTCATATCTCACATATATTCCCAAACTCCACCACATACCACTCAGACCTCCCCACATTTAACTGGCACCTCCCCATATGTCACATGACCACCCCACATGCCACTCAGATCTTAATACAAGCCACTCAGAAATCCACATATGCCACTCAGACCTCGCTCTGATCAGGCACAGTGCTTTCATATCCACCACATACCTCTAATACTTCCCCACATGTTACCCAGACTTCCCCACATGTCTCCACTCTCTAGCATCCTCCACATGCCCCCAATCTCTATCACTTCCCATGTGCATTCACTCCCTGTCACTCTCCACATGCCCTTCACTCACTGGTACTCCCCACATAACCCCACTCATTGGCACTCGCCATGTGTCCCCACCTCATTGACTGTCTAAAAATACTTACCTTGACAGCCACAGTCTGCTGAGGAGAGAGGAAGAGCACATGGTTCAAAATACACAATACACTCACCTCTTCTGTTTGGTTGGACTGTGGGCCTGATTCAGAGCCATTCGCTAGATGCGATTGCTCACTCCCAGCGTATGCAAATCCAGCGCATGCCTAGCAAGGCAGGGGATCGCTCAGCAAGGCATTAGCATGCCCACTATGTCTTGGCGAGCGATCATTTTATGTATGCAGACGCCCACCAGCCATTCATAAGACGCCCACTTGCGCACGTCATCTCCAGGAAGTGCATGAACACATTGGTACATCTATCATAGGATGTGCTCGCAGCTCTTGAGGTTGTCTATACCTGCCCGCAAGCACTGCGATCACTTCAGTGTAAAATACAACCCGGTGACGTGTACAATGACGCTGCCTGTTAATTATGCACGCCTATGAAACGGCATTGAAACCCACAGGCATGCCTGCATTCGTACCTCCACTCCCCCGTTTCTAGTGGCCTGCCCTTGTTACCACCCACAAACGGCCTCTCCTGTCACTCATTCAACTGGGTTGTCTATGCTGAGCGAGTGCTTCCTGATCTGTCACAGTGGTTCTCGCACGTGCAATGTGATGCATACGCATGCGCAGAACGCAAATATCGGCCAGCAACGAGCGATCGCATCCGAGTAGGTCTGAATCAGGTCCTGTGTTACTTGTGTGGAGGGTCATGAAGTAATATAGCATGGAAGCATTCAGCTCCCATTCAGTCTCTATCTCTGCTTTATAACAAAGCAGAGAATAAGGGGTCTATTTACTAAGCAGTGTTAGGAGACAGAGTGAAAAGTGATAAGAAAGTGATAAGGTGCCAGCCAATCAGCTCCCAACTGTCATTTTTCAAACACAGCCTGTGAGATGACAGTTGGGAGCTGATTGGCTGGCACCTTATCACTTTGTTATCACTTTTCACTCTGGGCCTGATTCAGAGCCGGACGCTCTGACAAGAGCGCTCGCTCTGAATCAGGGCCCTCCTACCTCTTATTGGAGCGGTCTCCTGGCCACTCGCATAGCTGTGGGTGACCACCCACAGCTTATGCGAGCGGCCAAAAAGATGGTCGCAATGGTCAAGACCATCGCGACCATCGGGCTTGCGATGAGACCCTGCGGTACGGTCTCGCTGCCGCAAGCCCAGGAGTGCTTTTGGCTCACTCACCATCGACAGCACGCCCCCTTTGGCGCGAGACCCATAGCGACGGCTCTACCGTCGCTATTCAGGTCTCGCGCATGCGTACGACGGAGCTCCCTCCATCGTTCGCATGCGCACTAGGGCACCATCGACCCGCTTGCGAGCACTCAGCGCTCGCAAGCGGGTCTGAATCACGCCCTCTGTCTCCTAACACTGCTTAGTAAATAGACCCCTTAGTCATATCAGGGGCAGCCGGATTGGGGATAAAGGTGAAGGTTTATCGGGCTGCCTGATGCTCACACTTGCTTTAATACTTGCTAGACTTGTAAAAAGATGGAGCACCGTGGCTACGTTTATTATGTTCTGATGTTTCACTAGGATGCAGGCAACCTTTATCAATCAGATCATACCCAATGTGTTGTTACTGTATTTATACTCCAGTATAAAGACGATGGTTCTCCCTTTAGATGCCTCTGGGGCCATGTTATAAAATCCTATGGTCAGGAATTTAGGTAAACATCACTCAAATGAGTGGGTCCAAGTAAAACAAGAATAAACAGAGAAGCAATGAAACAAATGGAGCAGTGGCTTTGGGCCTGTTTAGAGTTGTACATTATTGCCCAACCACTGCGACTTTGTACATAGTGGCTGTACAATAATATCCTAACGCCGCCGAAGGTGTCTTGCATAAATAAAGGCTTACTACTGGCTTCTGTGTAACGCAGCTGCATGTACATGTGCAGATCTCCAAACATCAGGGTTGTACGCAAGCCACCATTGCATACAACTATGAATCAGGCCCTAAGTACGATAAGCATATACATTCTCCCGAGGTAAGGAGGCGGAAAATAGAGGGCGAGGCCTGTAACAGACCAACTTTTGGAACATCAGTAATGGTAGCACAGCAACTGACTGATAGGGATGGCTGTCAACAACGATGGCTAGCCACCATCGATGGTTTACCACTGACAGTCACTGGCACAAAGGCAGCCATCTTAGATATTTTTTATTGCCCAGTGCAGGGGCACCACTGGCTCTGCCCTCGTAGCCCGGGCTCGTTCCCTGATTGGCCCACCTCCCACTGAGTCTCACCTCCACACAGAGGGCCTAATTCAGACCCGCTCACGAGAGCTCACAAACGGGTTGATGTTGGCCCAGTGCGCACAAGGGAGCCGGCTCCGTCGTGCGCATGCGCGAGACCCGGATAGCAACGGCCAAGCCGTCGCTATGGGTCTCGCTACAAAGGGGGCGTGCTGTCGATGGTGAGTGACAGCACGCCCCGTTTGGTGGCCGTGCCGGGGGCTGTGCTGCCCAGACGGAGGCGTTCCCATGGGAACACCTACCGTCTGGGGCCGGCCCCACTGACATCACGAGTGATGTCAGTGGGAGTGCTCTCAGCTCTGATAGAGCCGAAAGAGCAGGGCTTGCGGCAACGAGACCCTACCACAAGGGTCTCGTCGCAAGCCCAATGGTCGCAATGGTCTTGACCATCTCGACCATCTTTTTGGCCGCTCACTATAGCTGTGGGTGGTCACCCACAGCTATGCGAGCGGCCTGGAGGCCGCTATAAAATCAGGAAGGACGGCCCTGATTTAGAGCGAGCGCTCTGTCAGAGCGTCCGGCTCTTAATCAGGGCCAGAGTTGGAGCCACTGCAGTGATGGCCATCGATGGTGCTAACCACTGATGGTATCCTGCCATCAATATAAACCACCAATGGCACCATTGATGGCCATCACTACTGACTGACCATAGTTTGTGACTATAAAGCATGACGAGACTACACTGACAACTAGTGGTTCTGCCATTATTCTATCATGTGCACCCCATGGCTGACAAATCCCACTCACTGGCCACCACTCCTCTGCATTTCCTCCTGCCTCAGACCATCTTCCTTGTTTGAACTCCACAGCAACAATAGAGCATACATAAACTATGGCCCTCATTCAGAGCCGCTCGTAAGCGGCCGTACGCTTGTAGTGGTCCGATGTTGTCAAACCACGCATGCGTCGTGTAACAGTGCGCATGTGCGTACGGCTGTTTGCGATCATTTTTTCAGTCGTTCGTCGAATTGCGAACAGGAAGTGACATGTCAAATGTGATTGACAGAACTGTCTGTTTTGGGGCGGTGACGGGGTTGGAGATGGGAAAACGCAGGTGTGGCGAGGCGTTTTTTGGGCGTACATACATTATCTGATGCGAACGGCCGATGTGAACGGAAAAAGTGTTACGTCACTGTCTGATCAACTTTCCATTCAAACTGCTCGCATAGCTTGTGGTCTTGTATTCTCTACCACAATGACGATAGTCTCTTCGTTCCTCCCGCAGCTCATCGATGGTTTCCCGATTGATCTATTGAGGCCTCAAAAACAATCAGTTTAGAATTGCAAAAATGCTTGTAAGGTGTTTAGCAAATAGCCTTTTGTTACTAGCAAAAAAACGTACGCAGGTGAACTACTCAGCTGCTAATTTCTGGGTTAGACAATCAATTAGCTTTCAAATGTATTTTACCTTTGCGTGTTTTTGCCAACTTTCATTTTTTTTTTTTTTTTTAGGGCAACAATATTGTACGCAGGTTTGTTGTTTTTCTTAATTTTTTAGGGGCCAAGAAAACAATCGTCCTTTTGTTTTTAGATAAGTGTTAATTAAAACTCCTACATGGTTTTTTACCCTTGTTTTTTTCCCAAAAAAAATAATGTTTACATTTCCGTTGTATTGTTTGTAATTGTGTTAGTGGGATTACCTTTAAACCAGTTTTTGAATGAATTAACAATAGATTTTTTCAGTTTTTCAAATTATTTTTATTTTGATACACAATTTTTTTAAAGTTTTTTTTTTCTAAAATAAAATATGGATAACTCTAAAATAAATTAAAAAAATATAGAAATGCACCAACAAAAAAAGTGACATTTTCAAACCACAAACAAACAAACAAAATTTAAAAACAATTCACAAGAAGGGAGAGGGAGGGTTTGTCCATTAAGGAATATGGGGCAAACATAGAAGGAATGTGGGAAATTTAGCCAGTGCTGTCATCGCCTTTTGGCCCGTTTGGCCGGGGTAGGGAGGGAGCCTGAACGGGTTCGGGAGGTCCTTCGGCTGGCCTGTCCAGAGGCAGATGTTGGGGCCTCTGGACTAGGCATAGGGCTAGGCACATTTGGAGGGATGGCTGTTGTTGTGCCAGAGGTGGAGGATCCTGATGTTCCGGCAGGAAGGGAGGCTGGCTCCAACATCTGCTGGCGAATGAACTGTTCCAGGGCATTTGCAATCCGGATGTTGGCCCCAGTATTTGCCTCCAAGGCCTGAGCAATGGTCACGTTGGCAGCAGCGCTTTGCTCCAGGGCCTCCGCCACCTGTAGCAGACTGGCATCCAGCTTCACCAGAATCTCAGTGTGCAGATCCGTTTTAATATTGAGATCAGTGAGGAGGGCCACTGCCTGCGAGGGGGATTGACCTGGACTGTCTTCCACAGGGTCCCCAGCTGGATCTACTGGTTCCTCCCTTGCAGAGCCAGCAGAAGTTCTGCGGCCAAAGCTCCCCTCTGGAGCAGACTCATCCGCCTGTGTCTCTGTGAAAAAAAAGAGAAAACAATAACATTATAATCTAGATATTGTCCAAAACACAATTCGGAGTTATTAACATTACTACATTTACCTGAGGCAACATGAGGAGCCACAAAGTCGGGCATGTCGGTATCCATGTTCGACACGCCAAACACCTCCTCATCCTGCACACACCCCTGTGCCATCTCCTCCAAATCAGTGAGCTCCAGTGCCACAGGGGTGGGCCCCCCACCTGTCCCCCCTGCATGCCTAGCCCTATCAGCCAGTTTTTGCTTCAGCCGATATTTGAAATCGCTCCATCTGTGGGTTAAAAAGTTGCCATTATTCCTGCAGTATTTGGACCTGTAAACACTTTTTATTAAAATGTAGTTTGTACGTACCGGCGTTTGATGAACTGGGTTGCTTGTTCAAACTCACCAACCCTATTGACTGGCTATGTCATCCCACAGTTTCCATTTCTGGCTTGCACCCATATTCCTTGCTGCCTGGGGCAGGGTGTCAACGTACATTTGGACCAAAACCTCCATCTCCGTTCTGGTGAATTGTGGCTGGCGTTTTTTTTGGTAGCTTTTCTTGGCCTGCTAGGGCCAGCAGCCTCTTCCATTACATCCTCAACACCTTTTTGTTTTTTGGAAATAACATTTTTAATGTAAATTGTGCCTAAAATGTTGGTTCTACAAAATCCTTTAGGGCCAAAAATACAAATACTTACCTGGCGCCTCTTGGCCAGTGCTTTGCTGCTATGTAGCCATTTTGGAGTTTCAGGTCTCACTACAGCAGACCGATTGGGGTTTTCAGTGACGTCTTTATACATGCGTCAGCATTATTCGGCCGCATCATTGATTGTGCGCTCCTATTGTCTGTCCGTAATTTGAGCGGGAAAATAGACTATGGCTTGGTGTGACTCGAGTCGAGGTGGCGGGTGAGGAATGTTGGAGGTTTGACAGAGGAGGTGTTTGTAGTGCGGAGTTTGGAGTTTAAGATTGTGGGGTTTTTTTTAATTTTCATACTTATTTTTTTTACGTTCGCTTTTTTTATTGTTTTCCTTTGGATTTTGGAGTTTTTGAGTAAGTCTTTTTCCAAACCACCGTAAAAAATAATAGTAAATATTTAAAAAATGTTAGTCCTTATGTTTTTTTTTTTTTTTTTACAGTTTTTTGGCCTTGCCCCCTTGACGTTTTTGGACTTTGGGTTATTTGTCTGTTTTTGGTAAGTGTTTTTATTTTCATGAAGTTACAATTTCGATGTGTTGGTCCTCGCCTATGTTTCGCTAAGTGTTTTTTTGGGAGTTGGAGGACCAATCATGTCTTCCCACTAAATATACCGTACTCTTTTACGAAATATTGTTTGAGTTGTTTTTATTTTTAACTGAACGTACTATTTAGCGCACTAATGTCTCCTTATTGAACTGTAAAAGTAGCGTAATATTTAACGAACTTATGTGTCTTGTTTAACTGTAAAAAATGCGTACTATTTAGCGCACTAATGTCTCCTTATTGAACTGTAAAAGTAGCGTAATATTTAACTAACTCATGTGTCTTGTTTTAACTGTAAAAAATCCGTACTATTTAGCGCACTAATGTCTCCTTATTGAACTGTAAAAAGTAGCGTAATATTTAACGAACTCATGTGTCTTGTTTTAACTGTAAAAAATGCGTACTATTTAGCGCACTAATGTCTTTTTATTATTTCAGTGTAAAATCATGTTTGACCAATAAATGTAGCGTGTGTTTTCCCAAACTAATGTGTGCTCCCTTCTCTTTTTTTTAGGCCTAAAAAATGTGATCACAATCCAAGTTTGCCCAATAATAACTAAATATATTTTCAACTTTTGAAATGTAGGTTGTTCTACTCATGACAAGACCCCGGCCTGTAAGCATCTTTGGATTTCTTAAAAAAGATAAGTATATTTTTCTTTTTCAAATTTTTGGAAAATAACTACCTGGCTTACCATTTCAGGTTCATGTTGGTCGTATTATCTTGGCCATGGTTCCAGAACCCGTCCAACCTCAACTTCGTCCCAGGCATAGGCCTCGTAGGCGTGCAAGGCCCCAGATATATAGAACATGTGTCACCCTTTTTGGAATGCCTGATGATGCGGTTTTACGACGATACCGTCTTCCTCCACAAATCATCCTAGACACTCTCTCATTAATAGAGAGTGATCTTGAACGGCAAATTAACAGTCCTAATTAGACAACCTACAAGCTGGTGATGCGTGGCTTCTGGGTAAGTGGAGACCTTCAGTTGAGACCAATGCAAAGCTTGTTACACAATGGTCGTGAATGTTATATTTGTCTTTTGACAGGAGACAGTGGTTACCCTTGCACGCCCTGGCTGCTCACTCCTTATTTGGCTCCCACACCAGGGCCACAAAGTGAGTTTAAT
Source organism: Taudactylus pleione (assembly GCA_031769625.1). Classification (NCBI taxonomy): domain Eukaryota; kingdom Metazoa; phylum Chordata; class Amphibia; order Anura; family Myobatrachidae; genus Taudactylus; species Taudactylus pleione. The sequence continues at coordinate 1,188,852 of JAUIMM010000198.1, forward strand.
TCTGCACTTACAGCCACCAGGCAGGTGGTGGAGCACTGTATCAGCCTTTTAAAAGGCCGATTCAGATGCCTCCACCACTCTGGTGGCGAACTCATGTATTTGCCGGCTATGGTTTCTAAAATTGTGGTCCTGTGTGGGATATTTCACAACATCGCCATAAGGAGTGGTGTCCCAATGCAGCCAGAGGAGGCCTTGCCTGAGGAGGGCCCCCCCGAGGTTGGTCGGAGGTCAGTATGTGGGGGGGCCATACGCGATGATTTGGTGGCCAGATATTTTAGGTAATTATTGTTGCAAATTTAGTTAATTGACACAATGTAGACATGTAAGATTGTAATGTGCAATTGTAATTTTTTTTTCATTGTTTTTTCTTGTATTCCCTTAAATTCCACGGAAAAACGATGCCTACTACCTGATCCACAAAATTGTCTTCATGTTGCCACATTGGATATAACTTTGGGAACAATTAATTCCTCACCTCATTTGTGGATTCATGTTGGCCTGCTACTTCTTCCACCAGTTCTTGATTTTATTTTTTTTTTTGATTTGGGTGTAGGTTTTTTTGGTAGTGTGTTTTCACTGTGTGAATTGGTTGTCACAATTCACTTTTGGTTTATTATTTGTCTGTAATAAATTTTTGCTTGACGTTAAAAAGACTTTTCCTTGGTAAATTACAAGCACGTGTAACGTGGGCCAAAACAAACAAATTTTCGTAATGGCTAATCCTGTAATGGTTTAAATTGTTAAGTATTTTAACAGGCTTTGTGGCTAAAAACAAACATCAAAGGTATTATGGTGAAACAGTATGTCTTCTAAACTAGGCCTAAGGAGGTTTGAATTTATATTTACATTACCCACCCAAAGGTAGCCAAAAAAATGCTGGTATTTCTAAAAACCTTTTGGTATTGTTAGGTGTTTAATGTGCCAGCTTTCATACTTACTAGCACTTTGTCAAATCTAATTGACCTTACTTTAAAAAACATGCTCAAATAGTCGACTTAGGGAAGGTTAAACAATGTAATATTTACAGACAAGGAATGAGACTTGTTAAAATTCAACGCAATTTTAATTGAACACACATTATTTGTCGGTGAAAACAAAAAAAACAATTAACGACGAAGGTCCGCCGACATATGGTCAAGGACCACAAGCATGGCAATTAGATGTGCCCGCAAGGTTTGCAATCCTGCCTGCATTGATTGCAGCCGCCTCTGTTCCTCTGTGGGAATTAAAAAATGTGTGGATTAATAAAATGACACCTTATATTAGATGTTTTAAAAACAAAACAAAAAAAAAGACTATAGTTTAAACAAAGATACAGTTTATTTGACAAAAACAAAGTACTGGCAAATGCAAAGATGGGAGAAATACAAACTTAAACTTAAACTTAAAAATTTACACACAAAAAGCCAACCCAAAAAAGAGCGAAGTACGCCCAAAAAATACATTTGTTGGTACGGTAAACAAGAAATACACAAGTATGAGTGTTTTGATATGTGTCAGTGGTAAACATCCAAGACATTGTCTATAAAAAAGTTTTTTTTTAAAAATTGAAAATAATGAAACATTTAGAAATGCACAGGCAAAAGGACAACATCACCCACAAAGCCCCCACCCCAAAAAACAAGCATAGTTTAAAAGGGAAACATACCGGTCATCTGTATTCCGGCTCTTGGAGCCCCTACATCCTCCTCCTCTGAGGTGGGCCAGTGCTGGTCCAAAGAAGGAGGGGAGATTTGGCTCATGGAGGAGGGTGAAGAAAAGAGAGGGGGGGAGGGGTGGGTGAAGAAAAGAGAGGGGGGGAGGGGAGGGTGAATTTTGCGGGTTTGGAAAATTGGGAGAGGGAGGGACCTCAGGTACTGGCCGGTCTGGGGTGGAGGGGGAATTGGGGGAAGGTTGGGGAGAGGTGTTTTGGCTGGGAGTGGGTGATAGGGGACGAGCCCGCCGTCTCCTTCGCTGTCTATGCCGGAGTCTGCGCTCAGCCCCTAAATGATGGATGAAAAATGTTTAGGTTTTTTTGGGGGGGGTTGGGAACAAATGTACCACACCAAAAATGAAAAAACAGTACAACAACTGGAATCATGCACACGCAGGTAGGTACGCACAAAAAGACCACAAAATAAAAAAAAACACTTACTTGCTTCTATCTGCATCCGCAAACATGCCAGCAGGTGTGGCGTGCGGCAGAGCAGATCCGACCACCTGCGCTCTAACTGCCCAATATTTCGGCGACAGCCGAAGGAGCGCAGGCGGTGGCGAACCTCCGCGTAGGCCATACGCTTCAGGCGGTTGGTGATGGGGGGAGGCTGGCATGTAACCCGCTGGTCCATCACCTCGGTGAGGACCAATAGCTCCCGCCTAGTAAATGCGGAGGCTCTCATGATGGCAATGATTTTTTTAACACAAAACAGTTTTAATAAAGGCCATAGAAAAAATTTGATTGGCTAATGTACTTTGTAAATTGACAAGAACCATTCTATTGGTTATGTGTCCTACAGGCTCAAAAATATAATGTGAGTTATGATAGGCTTGATGCAGTGACATGCGTAAGGTAATTTAAATAAACAAATGAAAACACTAAAATATGCCTATCACAAACACAAGAAAACAATAGTATCCATCCTAAAAATAAGTAATTTTGATAAAGTAAACCATTGGTGAAACCGTACGTATTCTGCGGGAAAAATGACACACACTGACAAGAATAAAGTTTATTGAAATTGAAAAAAAAAAGTTTGAAAACATGTGAAGAGCAATTAAGCTAATTAATATATTGATTGGCATGAAACCATTCAAGTATGTTTGCAGAATGAAAGAGCAGGTAATCGAAATCTGACAGGCCCACTTCCGGAATTGACTTGTGCGAGCGTCCAAAGCAACCAAAGAGGAGACGAATGGTCGCTATTTTGAACGGTCGCAAGCTAGAGGAGGGGTTGGAAGAATATGGGGCGAAAGGTTAGCTACGAGCGAACATACGAGCGAGCGCTTAAATTTTAATTTTTTCGCTCGTACGGCGGACGAGCGAACGGACACTTACGTCCGGGTCTGAATCAGGCCCTATGTCCAGGTATAGTCTTCCAGCCACAGTGTCGAATATACAGGTAGCAGAAAACTGAGCACCCCACACCTGTTGGTGGACAAAAGGAATACCATAACAGCTGTGCTTTTACACTACTTTAAATGTTAACAACACTATTGTGGTACCCCTGGGAATCGTATACACAGATGACCTCTGCTGCACGCCCATGAAAATCCCGTCATTTACTAATGATGTGTAAGTCTGAGACCTGCATGACAGTCATTACTGGTGTGTGGGTCTCTGATAACAGACAGTCACTAATTACTGTATGTTACACTTGGGTGACAGCCATTACTGGTGTGTGAATTTTAGATAACAGTCGCTATTGATTTTGGGATGTCAGACTTGTATAGCAGTCATTACATGTGTTTGGGTCAGATATATCATAAGTCATTATGGCAGCATGATACCAGAAGAGGAAAGCAATAGTAAATGGCACTCGCACTATATAAAATGGATCTGTCACTAAGGGAGTAGGACTAAGTAATTACTGGTGAATACTGTACGTCTGAAAGTCAGGTACCACTAACCCTTGCAAATGGACCTGAAAATTGGGTAACAGCAACTTGAATACTCATCAGCAAGTTAGATTACAGTCTTTACTGATCACCATTCGTGAAGTCTGTGACTCAGTGATGGTTAATGACCAATGGTGTGAAAATAGCGCTTATTGATTCCTGGGTCAACAATATAATTAGATGTTTTATTACATTGAGCAGTGGTGTGAGATTTACATACAGTAAATGCTGCATGGTATTAATGACCGAGTGATGGTGCAGCTACCTACAGTAATCAGTAAACATGAAAGACGATGTATGGACAAGATGTCTATTGGTTTAAACACAACATTCATAGCTCCCATATTCAATAATACATGTTCAATGCCAGTGACTGGATGTAAAGGAAAAAATATCAAATGCATAATTCACCTCTCGTATTATATAACAATGCTGGCCCCATGCACAGTGATATCGCTGGCTATACTGGCAATTTGGATCAACATTACTGTGTACAGCAGAGGTATTTAACATGCGGCCCTCCAGCTGTTGGGGAACTACACATGCCAGCATGCCTTTGCTGCAGTTTTGCAATCAGGACATGCTAAAACTGTGGCAGGATACGTTGGGGAAGCAGTCGGGAAGCTGACAGACGTAATCCCAACCGCCGGTTTCCCGACTGTCTAATCCCGGCAAGTGTCTAATGTCATTAGACCTACGCCGGGAGCCCGACACCCGGCTTACCGATCAAAGGTAAGCTAGGCGCCGGCCGCGGAGAGCCGCGGGGGGGGTAGGTTAGGGGCTCCCGTAGGGGACTTAGGGTTAGGCACCCCCCAGGAGGTTAGGGTTAGGCTGGGGGAAGGGGTTTAGGGTTAGGCACCCCGGGGGGAGGTTAGGGTTAGGGGGAGGAAGGGGTTTAGGGTTAGGCACCCCCCCGGGAGTCTTAGGGTTAAGCTGAGGGGAAGGGGGGGTTAGGTTTAGACACTTAGAGGAGGGTTAGGTACTTGGGGGGGAGGTTAGGGTTAGGCACCCCTAAAGGAGGGTTAGTGTGTAGAATTAGGTTAGTTTATACTTACCTTTGTACATTCGGGATCTTCACCCTTGCCAGGCTTCCGCTGTTGGGATTTGAACCGCCGACCGCACGTTGGGATGTCTAGCTCCACAGTAGCTGGAGGGCCACATGTTAAATACCCTTGGTGTACAGCATGTGGACCCAAAATGATCTACAGTACAGTACAGTACATGACCCCAAAAAATATCTGATCATACAGATCTGTCCCATTTTTCAATGCGCATGTGTGGCCAAATTGGGGTTTTCCATTCAAATGTTAAATTATTAGTTAGAGATGTAGGTTAAGTGGCAAGTGTGAAACTCAATTCTTGCAATATGTTTCTGTGATTTAGCTAATATCTCTTCACAATACTAATTTGTTTTTCAGATTTAAATTAATCACCAGGACAAATTGTAATATGAATCTTTAACTATTTTACCTTATTTATGACTTACAGTAAGTAGAAGAACTTCATGTTATAACGTGAGTGTCTGGGACAGAGGTTCCCAAACTCGGGGCCTGATTCAGAGCCGGACGCTCTGACCAGAGCGCTAGCTCTGAATCAGGGCCGGCCTAGCTTAAAATGGAGCGGTCTCATGGCCGCTCGCATAGCTGTGGGTGACCACCCACAGCTTATGCGAGCGGCCAAAAAGATGGTCACTATGGTCAAGACCATCGCGACCATCGGGCTTGCGACAAGACCCTTGTGGTAGGGTCTCGTCTGCCGCAAGCCCGGAGAGCTTTTGGCTCTATCAGAGCCAAAAACACTCCCACTGACATCACTAGTGATGTCAGTGGGGCCGGACCCAGATGGTAGGCGTTCCCATGGGAACGCCTCCGTCTGGGCAGCCACGCCCCCGGCACGCCCACCAAAGGGGGCGTTCTGTCACTCACCTTCGACTGCACGTCCCCTTTGGTGCGAGACCCCGAGCGACGGCTTCCCCGTCGCTCGTCGGGTCTCGCGCATGCACACGACGGAGGCGCCTCCGTCGTGCGCATGCGCTTTTGGGTAACATCGACCCGCTTGCGAGCGTACAGCGCTCGCGAGCGGGTCTGAATGAGACCCTCGGTCCTCAAGCCACCCTAACAGTCAAGGTTTTAAGGATATCCATGCTTGAGCACAGATGACTTGATTAGAACCTCGGCCACTTTGATTTAACCACCTGTGCTCAACCATGGATATCTCTAAAACCTGAACTGTTGGGGTGCCATGAGGACCACGTTTGGGAACCTCTGGTCTAGGCGTACTATGTGCACGAGCAACTTACCACATACACAGAGATCTATTACTGCCAAGGTAAGATTTAATTATTCAAACCACATCTATTACATACATGTACAAATCTTATGATCTCTTTTATGGGATGACGCACTCCTAGCTCCCTGAAGAGGCAGCCAAAGGGGAGGACACAGTACGGCTGAACACTTTTGTAAGGACCTTAAGGTGAAGTTACAGAAACATAAAATTTTGAAATTTATAATTTACTTAAATTGATTGGCACCAGCGGCGTTTTATCATACGCAACAAGTTTTAAAACTCATTGTGTTTGATAGTGGTGCTCCAGCCAATCAGCTCTTAACTGTCATCTGTTTAAAAAATGACATTCGGGAGCTGATTGGCTGGAGCACCATTATCATACACAGTGAGTTTTAAAACTTGTTGCGTATGATAAAACTCGTTGATAAATGAGCCCCATAGTGCTGTAAATGATGGAAAACTTTGAGCCTCAAGGATCCTGGATATCAGATCCCGTACCTCTATATATGGAATTTTACATTGTAATAAACCTTTAAAGACCACAGGCTACACATACTGTATATATAGAAGGATATTCCCTAAAAAAAGTTCTGCTTTCTACATATCACGAGGAACACTATAATGATAACCAAAAATATGAAGTTATGCAAAAATAAGCAAACATAAGAAGAAATATGAAAATATGCAAATTGAACTACTACTGGAAGCCTGCAGTATATTGGCTTTAATTGGCTTCTTTGGGCCGGAAATTGTTCCAAACTGATTCCCAGATATGACCTTCCTAAATATATGCACTGGCCTAAACCTCCTATGTCTACTGTACTGATAACATCATTTGACCACTGGGATAAATAACTTTAAAACAAAAAGATTAATAACTGTTCAGAATTAGCAAAGTCAGGGGTTAAACTACAGTGGGTCAGGGATTGGGCTCTTACAGGGCCCAGAGGTGACTGGGGCCGGACAATCTTCTCCTCCAAGGCCACCAGTCCTCCCTGAAGCCTCTGTTCTCAAAAGGGCGTAGTAGAGACCTTTAATGAGCTCAAATCTCAATAGACCATCTCCGGACCCTAACCCAAATTATTCTACGGGGCTCGGTGATGCACTATTCTAACCCTGCTCAGAGCAATTGCAATGAAGGTGCACAAAGTGCCCTTTTCAGTTTTAGATAGCACCCTCCTGCTGCACCCAGAGTTATATCTGTTAGTGGCAATATCAATACTTTGAGTAAATGTGTATTAACCAACATCAACCAATCAGAAATTTGCTTTAGATGTACACCTTGTACAAGTTACCATTAAACAAATTGCTAATCGGTTGCCATAAATTACTGGCACTTTGTTAATAAATGCCTTATACATGACTGTATTACTGGAATTAATGTCATGTATTTTATACAACACAGATCACGAGTAGATACTATTTGGGACTTTGGAAGTTGAGGTATTTTAAATACAACACACACACACAGACACACACACACACACACACTAAGCACAAGAGAGCATATCGGTCACGCAGCGATTCATTTGCATAATAAAATGAGAGTCATTAATGTTACACAGTGAAAGTGACCTCAGTTAATTATAGAACACAAATCCCTGAGGGGGTCTTGACTATCAATCAGACATGTTTACAATGAGGCATTGTATTTTGCTATGCTGTTAGCTGCTAAGCTCCTTCTAATGAGTGTTACCAAATTAGATTACTTTCATAATTCAGTTAATTTAGACGGAACGAGGTGCTGCGGTGGTGTAGGGCGGACTGGACAAAACAGGCTGGAGAGTGATGGATGGAAGGGACTCGGGGACACTGAATTCCTCAAGTGAAATAAATAAATGGGAAACACGTTTTCACAGAGCTCTCGATATTAGGGGGAGGTAGCTGTGTGCCAGCGTTCTCTGTGTTTATGCCAGCTGCCTGGGTGCTAATTGCCATTTGGCAGTGAAATGCTGAAAGGCATTTATTTTACATGGAATAGTTTAATCATCTGCCTAGTGACAAGGTACTGAACGTGATAACAAACAGAACACAAGGATTACTTGGCATGTTGACCATTGCAGGTAATAAACTTCTGCAGCGTGGATTGAAAACTTTATTGATAAACAAAGATGAGATACAAACAAGGGTCATGAAACTGTGAATTTTGCAGAGCCATCAATCAGGGCCGGATTAAACCTTCAGGGCACTTAAGACAGGGGGGCCCGTCCCCATAACTCTGGTCCTCTCCCTTGTTAGCACCTTGTAAACTAATCAAATTATGGGGGAGTGGTAGGTTAATAGCAATTAAAGTTAGTTTAAAAGTTGACTTCCTGTAACCTATTTACAGTGCATTGCATAAAGTAACAGAATACAGAAAGAATGAAATAATGTAAGCAGAACAGGATGTGACAGCTGGGGTCCCTCAGGTCAGAGCCGTAACTAGACTTTTTGGTGCCCTGAGCCAGAAAGAGCATTGGTGCCCCCTCATGTTTCAAAGGGACATAATGCATCCAAAAAAGGGCCATGGCCTCATAGGGAAGGGCCAGGGAAGAGATAGGGAAGGCCAGGAGATGCTGGGGATGAAATAAGAGGAAGCTGCAAGCAAGAATGATAATAAACAGAAATTTGACAGGCCCAAATAGTGCCCCCTGACCTGTGGTGCCCTGTGCCATGGCACCGGCCACACTACCCTAGCTACGGCCCTGCCTCAGGGGCAAGAGGTGGCAGTGTGAGACAATGGGTGACAGGGGAAGACAGTGAGTGGCAGGGAAAGGCAGTGGGTGACAATTGACAACAGGAGGCATTGGGTGGCAAAGAGGCAGTGGGAGACAGGGAGAGGCAGTGGGTGGCAGGGAGAGACATTGGGTGTCAGGGAGAAGCAGTGGGTGAGAGGGGGAGATAGTGGGTGATAGGGAGAAGCAGTGGGTGAGAGGGGGAGGTAGTGGGTGATAGGGAGAAGCAGTGGGTGAGAGGGGGAGGTAGTGGGTGATAGGGAGAAGCAGTGGGTGAGAGAGGGAGGTAGTGGGAGATAGGGAGAGGCAGTGGGTGAGAGGGGGAGGTAGTGGGTGATAGGGAGAAGCAGTGGGTGAGAGGGGGAGGTAGTGGGTGATAGGGAGAAGCAGTGGGTGAGAGGGGGAGGTAGTGGGAGATAGGGAGAAGCAGTGGGTGAGAGGGGGAGGTAGTGGGCGATAGGGGAAGCAGTGGGTGAGAGGGGGAGGTAGTGGGTGATAGGGAGAGGCAGTGGGTGAGAGGGGGAGGTAGTGGGAGATAGGGAGAAGCAGTGGGTGAGAGGGGGAGGTAGTGGGTGATAGGGAGAAGCAGTGGGAGGCAAAGGGTCACAGGGGGAGGCAGTGGGTGACAGCAGGAGACAGTGAGTGGCAGTGGGTAACACGGAAAGGCAGAGGGTGGCAGGGAAAGGTAGTGAGTAATTAGAGACAATTTGTGACTAGGGAGAGGCAGTGGGTGACAACAGGAGGCAGTGCGTGGTAAAGAGAGGCAGTAGGTGACAGAGGGAGGTAGTGGGTGGCAGGGAGAGGCAGTGGGAGCCAGGGAGAGGCAGTGGGTGAGAGGGGGAGGCAGTGGGGGAGAGGGGAGGTAGTAGATGATAGGGAGAGGCATTGGGAGTCAATGAGTTACACGGGGAGGCAGCGGATGACAGCGGGAGACAGTGAGTGGCAGATGGTGGCAGTGGGTGACACGGAAAGAGGGTGGCAGGGAAAGGCAGAGAGTAATTAGATAAAAGATAACAGATGACTAGGGAGAGGCAGTGGGTGTATAACTAATATGTGCTCCCCTGTTTCCACATCCACAGACACATCTCCCAGTGTCTGTGCTCAGTGCTCCCCTTCTCTCATTCATGCTCTCCTGCTGCTGTTTCTTCTCCTTCCTCATTCAGCACACTAGGGGGTAAATTTACTATTAGTCGATTTGTTTTGCGATTTGTACAAAGTCCGGGGCTGGTTCTGATTAAGGGGGGGACCTCACGTCAATTTTTTTCTTAATTTAACTGTTTCATTGCTTTTTACAGTGAGATACATGCAGGCATCTCACTGATGTCTGCATGTATCTGTGTGAATCCAACCTGCTCATGCTCAAATCGAAAGCATTAAGCAGGTCTATTGTATTGGGGATTTGAAGAGTGATTTGAAGTCCGATTTTGAGGACGATTTCAAATCGAATGATAGTAAATAAGGGTTTTGTGTGTTTGGGCTATGTAAAAGTACCAATGTTTTTCCGATGGTCGATTTGAGGGCGATTTGAGTCCAAAGTCGATTTGAAGTCCGATTTTACATGCGATTTAACCTTTAGTAAATACTCAAAACCAAAATCGAATGATAGTAAATAAGGGTTTTGTGTGTTTGGGCTATGTAAAAGTACCAATGTTTTTCCGATGGTCGATTTGAGGGCGATTTGAGTCCAAAGTCGATTTGATGTCCGATTTTACATGCGATTTGGCCTTTAGTAAATACTCAAAACCAAAATCGAATCCAAATCGAATGAAAATCGCACCTCAAATCACTCATAATGTCAAATCGACCTTTAGTAAATTTACCCCTAGGCATGAGACCAATACTCTGCCCCATCCCCATCTTCTCCCATTGGGGAAGGTAAATTTTGTCCCTAGCTCATCAAGTGGTGCTGGAAGGAACGTAACCAGACCATTCATAGACAAGTCCTGATTTTATTTAGCATTTTATTACAATCCACCTTCATTCTCCTGACTTTATGAGTTTCTAAAGGGTTATTTGCAAAAAACCCACGTCCTAATCAGACTCTGCGAACATACCATCATGGGAATTGTTTTTGTGATTGCCCAGACATCATTGCATGCTCTTTGCATCAGTGCATCACCTCAGCAGCAAAATGTCTCTGGAATCTATTTTAAAATGTTGGCAACTGTAGGACTGCATATGCCGGTGCAGCTGCTTATGGCTTCAAGTCCGGTTCAGTGACTATATAGATGGTGCAGGTTCCAGGAGACACAGTATGTGTTATGTGAAGGTGGCGAGAGGCAGCTGGGGGGTAATCCCACGTTCAGATGGCAGGAGGTGGGACGGGATGGGAAATCAGCAGCAGGAGATACAAGCAGATTCTTTTTTGTTTATTTAAAACTGTAATACTGCATTAGATCTACAGTAGCATGAGGGGAAAAAATTAGCGCTCAGTGGGTTTAGGGACAAGGAATGATTCAGAGGTGGACGCAATTCATGCGCGACTGCGACTTCTTGTGGATTCACAATAAAAATAATATGCAATTGCCAACGGGCGTATCTATAATGTGTGCAGGGTGTGCGGGTAACACGCTCCCCTGGGTCCAGGGGGGCCCCGCACCACACACCCTGCACCCATAATATTACTTACCTCTCCGGAGTCCCACGTCGGCGCTGTAAAACTACTGGAAAATGGCCGCGGCGGCCATTTTCCCGTCGTTTGCACATGCGCAGCACAGGGAAAATGGTCATCGTGGCCATTTTCCCGGTGATCTGTGCATACACTATAGACTCTGGGCACACTCTATTGCTCAGAGTCTATAACTCCGGCGCTGGCCGCGCACAGCTCAGTGCGCTGCCGGGCGGAGAGGAGGGGGCCCATGTCGGAGACTGCACATGGGCCCCCTCCTCTCTAGAAACGCCCCTGTCAATATCAGCATTCACCTTCTATTTAGCGTGTGACAGACTGAGAAAACCCTGAGACACCCACTTCCATTATCTGAGCAAAGTGCAAATCTGCAGACTCAGAGGGGCAGATGTACTAAGCTATGAAAAGTGATAAACGACAGACCAATCAGCTCCTAATTGTCATTTTTCAAACACAGCCTGTAACATGACAGGAGCTGAGTGGCTGGCAGTTTATCACTCTCCAATTTATCACTTTTCAGAGCTTAGTACATCTCCCCCAGAAAGAGAGAAAGTGGTAATAAAAAGAGGCACTAAAAATCTTTAAAAAATTAAATTCAAGATGGCAAGGTTAGGTCTAAAAATGATATCTATAATCCACATGGAGCAGAGAAGTAAGTCCTTATGCTATATACATAGCAGCAGAGCAAAGTAAAAATGACTACACTTGATGTGTTGTAAAGGCAATTGTTCAGGAATATCACTCACCCAATCGTTTGGTAGTGAAGGGTGTTCAAAAGGATTCCACTCTTAGGGATATAGGGCCTGATTCAGACCCACTCGCGAGCGGCTGTCCGCTCGCAAGTGGGTCGATGGTCTGCACTGAGCATGCGCACGACGGAGGGAGCTCCGTCGTGCGCATGCGCCAGACACGACGAGCGAAGGACTTTCCTTCGCTCGTTGTGTCCGATCAAAGGGGGCGTGCTGTCAATGTTGATTGACAGCACGCCCCCTTTGGTGGGCGTGCCGGGGGCGTGCCTCCCTGACGGGGGCGTTCCCACGGGAACGCCTCCCGTCAGAAGCCGGCCCACTGACATCACTAGTGATGTCAGTGGGAGTGATTTTGGCTCTGATAGAGCCAAAATCACTCCGGAGCTTGCGGTTGAAAACCTCAACCGCAGGCTCCGGCTCGCAATTTCGATGGTCGCGATGGTCACGACCATCGCGGCCATCAAAATGCACGCTCGTATAGCCTGTGGGTGGTGACCCACAGCTATACGAGCGTCCAGGAGGACGCTCCATGAAAATGGAGCCCGGCCCTCATGCAGAGCGTGCGCTCTGCTCAGAGCGTACGGCTCTGAATGAGGGCCATAGTTACTAAAGTACAGGATTTTAGAAGTGAAGATGTTGCCCATAGCAACCAATCAGATTCTAGTTATCATTTATCTAATACCTTCTAGAAAATAAAAGCTAGACCCTGATTGGTTGCTATGAGAAACATATTTTCTAACAACCAGCGCTTTAGTAAATATACCCCATACAATGTGAAGTTGGAGCAGGAGCGTAAATTCATCCCAGTCGCCTGGAGGCAAGTTAGAATTTGGTGCCCACCCCCGAAAAAAAGGGAAAACAAATATGGTGTGTGTGTAAATACTGCTATAGGATATCAGACAGGTGTCTCGGGTTGCAGCTCACTCTGCAAGCTGGACCTGCTCCGGCGCCTGGTGGTATAAGAAAAATGCCGGGTGGAGCGCCCATCAAAAGGTCCCGGGGAGAACACTGAAGTTCCAGTGGAGAAGGGCACATCGGTGGTGAGCCCAGGGTGGAGGTTAGGTGTTGGCCAGTGAAGAAGAGGGTGGGAGGGAGTGTGGACAAAGATAAGGTTAGAGATGTAGCTGGGAGTGGTTTAGAACTTTATATATGAGGGTGAAGAGTTTGATCTAAATTCTGTGGGGGATTGAGAACAGATGCAATATGGTGACTGAGGAAACTTGGACGAACAGCAAAATTAATATTATAAGGAAGTGGGGGAGGTGAGTGACATAGAGACCAGAGATGATGAGACTGCAGTAGTCTAGCATGGAAATGATGAGTGTGTGGATGAGAGTTTGTGTGGCATCAGGAGTGAGGAAGGAACAGATTCTGGTGATGTTATGGAGGTGGAAGTGCCAAGGTTGAGAGATGGCCTGAATTCGGTGAATAAAGGAGAGAGCTGAGAATGACACCAAGACAGAGGACATGGACGACTGTGGTGTTATCAACAGAAATAGAGAGGAAGGACCGGTTCTTGATTTTGCGGAGCTTAAGGAGAAAGTTTCCTTTGGCGCCTTGAGCCGAGGGAACATGGCCTTACCAGGTGTATGGCCATGGGTGCAAAGAAAAAAGACATAAAAGTGGCCCCACACTCAGCACGGTGTGGGCGGGGGGGGTTGCCGGGGGGAGGTTCTTACCTTGAAGGCAGATGGGTTCCTCCTCCTTGCTGCTTCTCCTCCATCCTCTCTCTCCCACAGTTGCTCGCTGAATGCCATGCGCGACGTTGTCATGCCCGGTACCGGCATTCTGGGAGACTGGGACTCCCAGTGGAAGGGAGGAAATGGCACTGCCGCAGTTTGTAAAAATGGCAGTGGGCAGGTGCCGTCAGATTAGACAGCATCAGCGGGGTGACTGCGGCTGCACCCTCAGGCCGCGGCACCCAGGGCAATAGCCCTGCTTGCCCGCCCCTAGAACCGCCACTGTAGAGAGGGCAGAGGTGGAGGGGCACCAGAAGACGAAGAAAAACAATGAGTTTGGTTAGGTTTAAGGATGTGACATACAGAAAGAGGTTGCAAAAATGCAGTTATAGACACGAGGAAGTCAAAGGGAGAGATATCAGGCAAGTAGAGGTAGATTGGAGTTTCATCATCTTATAGGTGGCATTGGGAGATGAAGGAGATGATGACATTTTACAGAGGAAGAACAGAGGATGAAAAGAAGTGGGCTGACTACAGGTAGAGTGAAAGGGGGTGTAGAGACCGAAAAGGAGCTGCTTGATGAGGTAAGAACCATCATAGGACAGAGTCATAGATGCCCATGGGCTGGAGAGTGTAAAGGAGGAGAGGGTGGTCAACAGTGGCAAACAGATGAAGGAGGAGGATTAGAGAGGTTGGGCCCTTGGATTTGGGGATGAGTAGGCCATTGGGAACCTTGACAGTTTCAATTGGCTAGAGGGACTGAAGGCAGATTGAATAGGGTTGAGAAGTGAGTGGGAGGGAGGGAGAAATGAAACAAAGTGAGGTGGAAGTAGACAACTCTCTTAAGGAGCTTGAAGGTATATTGGAGCAATATGGGATTGGGGTTACCCGAGAACACCAATCTCCCAGATAGAGTGCGTCACAGAAACAATACAATGAAACCGTCTTTATAAAGCCCTATTTTCCCATACAGTGTGCTGAATCCCACAATTTTACTTATTCATAATGGGGCTTGGGGCCTGCAGAAATTGCCCTGTTTGCCTTCCATGCTGTAACAACAGGTTTTGTAACCTGATTGTTTTACATCAGTTAATGATTTTATCCCAGGCCAATTCAGATAGTGAGTGATAAATATTCCAGCAGACAAACGAGGTCAAGCTGACGCGACGTCTATGGCATGGACATCAGAAGTGCGCCAGACAGTCCCTCTGTCTCCGGCTTCCTCAGTCTGGAACAATTGAATATCCAAATACTTAAAAGATCTTCTGTCATTATGATGGAAATGATTCATCCATTGAGCAGATAATGGTTTATTTCCCAGTTTAACTACAATGTCACAACGCAGCAAACACAGAATGATCTATGGGCTAAGCTGAAAGTTAAAATAAACAATGTTTACAGTAGCTGCCAGTTGGGATATAGTAAATGTTTTTGTGTTATCAGAGCAGTCACTGTGTTTTTGCAATACCCTTCCAGCATCGAAGCTCTGATTTATACTTACAACAAATGGTACTCTGCCAGCCTTGTCAGTCACCAGACCACAGTTGGGACTGTCCTGAGCAGAGGAGGTTGGGGGGTTCGGTGGGTTTGGTGGCAAAGCTCATCGGCATATTCCAGCTCATTTATTCAGTGAATACTAACAGTGTGTTTTCAGAAAGAGATATCCCCTCTCAGGAGCTTTGCTAGAGAGAAACGTACCAATGGAGGGGATGCAATTTAGCAACGTTCCTTTAAGTAGAGTTTTAATAGGCTGGGAGCACCTGGGATAGATGCACTGAGGTAACCGTGAAATATTCTGTATGATTTAGGTTGAAGCATTTTACTCATTTCACGGTATGAACGGGTTAATGTGGCATCCTGCTGAGAGCACCATCCATACCTAGGGCTGTTCTGGAAGATGAATGTAGAAGAGCTAAGTGGGCAGGGTTACCATGTCCTGTATATATTACAAAGTGCGGAACACAGGGGATTCTGCAGTCTGGTAATGAAGTGAAAGGAGTACCCTGAGTTGAGCTCAGTAATTAAATTCTTGGGGACAGGCGCAGGTTCTATACGCATGCTAACTGCAGCTGAGTGTTGGGAAGGAAACAAAGACGCGAGAGAGGCTTCAGGTTTCGCCGAGACAATGCTCTACGTGCAGGGGAAGGAATATAAATAATTATGTAATGAATAATCAGAATTGAATATCTTTTTAAAGTTGAGCGTACTATTGTGCACAGAGTACTGTTGACTGACAATGCTGGGAGAAGATTAATTATTTATGGTTTCAGATGAGCCGCACGAAATACATATAAGAAAAAAACTCCACAATTTTCCTCTTAAGCCAAGTTGTGTATTATTCTGACCTAGTGCAGTTCGCGGCCAGCGTCCGATCTCCAGGCTCTCTGGACCTCATTCAGTGCGGTCGTTAGATGCAAGCAGCCGCACAGAATCAGGGCGGCCGCTTGCATCCTGAACGGCCGCCTCCTTGTCAATCGTTAAGCTGTGGGTTACCAGCCACAGCTTAACGACCGACCATGTTGATGGTCGCGATGGTGATCACCATCTCGACCATCGGGGCTTACGACCAGACCCTAGGGTAGGGTCTGGGTACTCGTAAGCCCCAGGGAGTTTTCTGCTCTGAAGGAGCAGGAAGCTCTCCACTGACATCACTGATGATGTCAGTGCGGCCGCCCACAAAATGGTAGGCGTGCGTAAAGGAATGCCTACATTTTGGAAACCAGCCCCCCGGCCCGCCTACCAAACGGGGGCAGCTGTCGATCAACATCGACAGCCGCCCCTTTGGTAACGAGCTCCGGAGCGATAGAGTTTCTCTGTCACTCCGGGTCTTGCGCACATGCAGTACGGCCGCTGCGCGTGCGCAGGCCAAACCACCAAGTCAGTTACGAGCGCACCTGAGTGTCCTGAGGCACCCCAGGGTGCCGCTGCGCACAGTTTGGGAACCACTGGCCTATGGCATTAATGAACTTTGGCAGAATCCAGAATGGGATTGGCACTCTTCTCTGATAGTCTTGCAGTTAGCTCCGATAGTCCTTCATGCTTGCAGATTGGCAGCCGATACTAATGATGACAGTATGGCAGTTGGCATAAAATCAGTGGGCGGAGCGGCTACCCGTTTGCAGGTGAACAAATTCTTGCATTAGTTGTACGGGATCCTACACTAGCCTAAGAAAGCAAATCTGTCTTCTGCAACTACCCGCAAATACAGTCACTTTGCGCAGCTTAGTATCAGGCGCTCTCTCTTTCCCTGTCACCTGCAAACCTAAAGCCGGCTACACACTAGAATGATGTGCAGTCGGCCAACCCGACGGGCGATGGGACCCTGCATTGGCAAGTGTGTACACACTTGCACAAGGTAGGGGGCGACGGCGCGATGTAGGATGCCATGCTGCTTTCGGCAGCATGGCATCGTACACGATACACGATATCTTCTGATTGACCGTGTAGCACGGCCTGCCATAAGATATCGCATGCGACCACGGGAAAGCGCAAATTGGTCATACATGCGATTTGCCCGTAAACGACAAATTGGGCCTATATCGTTTAAGTGTGTGCCCAAAATATCTCATACTCTGCCACCATCCGGCATAGCTTTCTGTGATCCCGTTGCAAGGTCCAGACTTTCGGGGGATCGGTATGATTTACCACCCGACGCTGGGAGATCGGCACCAGTGAAGATCCCAACAGCAGCTAAGGTAAGTATAAACTAACCTAACCCCCCTTAACCCTCCCTTAGGGGTGCCTAACCCTAACCTCCCCCCCAAGTGCCTAACCGTAACCCCCCTTTAAGTGCCTAAACCTAACCCCCGCTTCCCCGCAGCCTAAACCTAAGTCTCCCGGGGGGGTGCCTAACCATAACCCCCCCTATCCCTAGCCTAACCTTAACCCTCCCTGGGGGGGTGCCTAACACTAAGTCCCCCCCCGGGAGCCCCTAACCTAACCCTCCACCCCGTGGCTGTCTGCGCCCGGCACCCGGCTTACCTTCGATCGGGATGCCGGGCGTTGGGCTCCCGGCCAGTGGCGGAACTCCTGGAGACAATGGAGTCATTTGCCACCAGGCGCCAGCCCTGATGGGGGTACCTGGCTCCATTGTCATCCGGCCATTCCGGGCACTGCTGAGGAGGAGCTGCATGGAGAAGGAGCGCTGCTGATCGGCGCTCCACCTCAAGTGGCGTAACTATGGAGGGTGCAGTAGGTGCCTCCATTTGCCGGGCACCCGGCTCCTTCTCTCCTCTCTCCCCCCCGGCGCCAGTGGCAGCTGAAGCTCACTCCTGAGCTCCGGCTTCCAGGTCCCGCAGTGCAATCTGGGAGTGACATCATGACATCACTCCCATAGTTCCGAGAAGCGGGCACCGGGGACAGATGGCAGCAGGTACTGGGAGTTTAAGGTAAGTATTGTTTTTTTTTGTATGTGTGTGTGCGTGCGTGGGGGGGGGGCACTACAGGCGGCTTATTACAGGGGGCTTATTATTGGGGGTTAACTACTACTGGGAGCTTACTACTGGGGGCACTACAGGGGGCTTATTACAGGGGGCTTACTACTGGGGGCACTACAGAGGGCTTACTACTGGGTGCACTACAGGAGGCTTACTACTGGGGGCACTACAGGGGGTTTATTACAGGGGGCTTACTACTGGGGGCACTACAGAGGGCTTACTACTGGGTGCACTACAGGGGCTTACTACTGGGTGCACTACAGTGGGCTTACTACTGGGTGCACTACAGGGGGCTTACTACTGGGGGCACTACAGAGGGCTTACTACTGGGTGCACTACAGGAGGCTTACTACTGGGGGCAGTACAGGGGGCTTATTACGGGGGGGCTTACTACTGGGGGCACTACAGAGGGCTTACTACTGGGTGCACTACAGGAGGCTTACTACTGGGGGCACTACAGGGGGCTTATTACAGGGGGCTTACTACTGGGGGCACTACAGGGGGCACTACAGGGGCTTACTACTGGGGGCACTACAGGGGGCTTACTACAGGGGGCATCATATGGGGCACTACAGGGGGCCTTATTACTGGGGGCATCATATGGGGGCACTACAGCCGCATTACTACTGGGGGCATCATATGGGGCACTACACGGGCCTTACTATTGGGGGCACTACAAGGGCCTTACTATTGGGGGCACTACAGGGGCCTTACTACTGGAGATACTGCATAGGGGGACCACTACTGGAGGCACTGCATAGGGGGACCATTACTGGGGGGCACTACATAGACGGGCACTGCATAGGGGGACCTCTACTGGGGGCATTGTATAAAAGGAACTGCATGGGGGGGCGGCAGCTGGGGCTGGGGAGGTGGTCAATTTTAATTTGGGGGGTGGGGCACCAACATTTATCTTGCCTCCGGGCACCTGGGATGAAGTTACGCCACTGCTCCCGGCGTAGGTAAAATGACAGGCGTCGGGATTTTGACACCTGCCATTAGACCCTTGCCGGGATTAGACAGACCGTCGGCATCCCGACTGCATACCACTTTCGATGGGCTCTGATCTAATTCCCTGACTCCTTAACCCGCAGGACGGCTAGGTGGGAAGTGTAGTTTTGCAGCATCCGCAGCTGAACAGAAACAGCAACACAGAACTCTTGCCACCATAATCATCAACTCCAATGTCCTTCCTCTTCATGTCTGCCCTGAATTTGGGAGTTACATAGACCTCATTGGGGATGTTGACAGACTACAGTATGTGAATAGAATTTGTAGAATGACAATGGTGTGGTATATTATCAAAGTAGCCTGATAGTACAATAAAATGGAGAGTGATAAAGTACCAACCAATCAGCTCCTAACTGTAGTTTTTCAAACACAGCCTGTAAACTGACAGTTAGGAGCTGATTGATTGGTACTTTATCACTCTCCACTTTATCACACTCCAAGGCTTTAGTGCATCTCCCCCTATAGTGTGTTTTTTGCTAATGGCTAGATTTATCCTCTTTGTTACAGGAATGCCCCATATGCAGCACAGATTATGCCTGTGCCTATATTGCTTCAGGCATCTGCAGTAAAAGGAATATATTCTCTTTAACCCACCTTCTCTGTGTGAATTTATTCTTCATGTGTCCAAGAAAACTGACGTTCAACTTGGGGCCCAGGCAGTGATTAAAGAAATTCTCACTGGTCTGAAATTAGATTCCATAGTCTGTGAGCTTCTGTATAATGTGTGCAGATACGAGAGTGTATGCATGCTAACGGGAACTGAGCACTTGAAGTGATAGACACACAGAGGCCCTGATTCACAGCCGGACGCTCTGACAGAGCACTCGCTCTGAATCAGGGCATCTTTTATTTTTTATGGAGCGTCCTCCTGGCCGCTCGCATTGCTGTGGGTTGCTACCCACAGCTAATGCGAGCGGCCAGGATGATGGTCGCGATGGTCAAGACCATCGCGACCATCGGGCTTGCGACGAGACCCTTGTGGTAGGGTCTCGTGGCCGCAAGCCCCAGAGAGCTGACATCACGTCGGATTGCCCGTCGCTATCTGGCTCTCGCGCATGCGCACGACGGAGCCGGCTCCGTCGTGCGCATGCGCTCTGGGCCACCATCGACCCGGTTGCGAGTGCTCAGCGCTCGCGACCGGGTCTCAATCAGGCCCAGAGACTGTGGGCCTGATTCACTACAGATCACAATATAGTGTACGTACGAAGACCAGTGTGATAGTATGCTTATCCATAGCGATCGCAATGCCACCACAGCACTACATAAGGATGCCCACTGTACTTTACATGCACATCCATAATGGTTAGCAAGACTGCGAAAACATCAGTACAATCAAGTACCATCGGATCCATGTACACAGTTAAGGCAGGTCAGACCTCACTCGGGAATTGCTTACTTTAGCGCACGCTATGAGGCCTCAGGCTGTGTATGGTATTGCAGTGGATAATTTATACACGCACATGCAACGGCGTTCAAACGCACTGGCACGCCTGCGTTCGTCCGACTACCCCTCCCTGTCACCACCCACAAACGGCACTTGACTCCGTGATGGGTCTGCGTAGTCACTGCGATCACAGTCCCGATAGCAATAACTGGTTTGCGCACCGCGATGCATACACATGCGCAGAACACAACAATCGGATGGTTGCGTGCACATAAGCAACTGCGTTCCTTGCTGAATTAGGCCCTGTGTTAGGTAGATATGTGGCTCTGTACAGTTTTGGTTACAAACAGTCCAGGATGGATGTGTAAAGCAGGAAGATGTCTAACGAGTATTACAGTAGATGACCTGATTAAAGCCTGCAAGTTTTTGAAAGTACAGTAGTTCAAAAGGGAAGGGAAAAATAAAAAGCTAGGCTCTGGCAAGATGAAAGTAGACACATTATATTGTTATCAGTGTAAAACCCACTATTAAGAAAAGGTATGATTCAATAAATTATTATCTCGAGATGTGGGGGCAGTGGCGTATCTATAATGGGTGCAGTGTGTGCGGGGCACACGGGCCCCCGGGTCCAGGGGGGCCCCGCACCGCACACCCTGCACCCATATTATTTTAAACTTAACTGTCCATGGTCCCACGTCAGGTGTCAGCGCTGCTCAGAACACCGGAAAAATGGCCGCGGCAGCACTCTAGTGCCCGGAGTCTACTAATGCTCCAGTAGTCTGCTGGCCACCGGGGAGAGAGGAGGGGGCCCCACACAGGGAGTGCACAGGAACCCCCTCCTCTCTTAAGATGCCCCTGCGTGGGGGTACACCGCTGAGAATACATATATGATCACAGGAAAAGAAAAGAGAAAGGTAACTCTTGTTTTTTGGGGGGTCCCCTCATTATATATAAATTAAAACTTCACTTTTATTTTTTTATTTAAAACAGTAGATACAAACAACCAAATATAGACAAGCAAAGTTGAGCTCAATTAAAAAATTAATTTATGAGTAACAAGCGAGAGTATCGGTTTATAATTAAATATATTGAGTACCAATACTCAGTTCAATATGGCAACAGTGAAATAAATGGCAAAATCTATTCTAGCACCGCATATATATTCTGTATTATTTTCCACATAAAATTCCGGCATGTAAAGAAATCATTCACAGTTAACAGTTATCGTTTTCAGCATGGAATGCCGGCAGATATAGACTATGGCCCTCATTCAGAGCCGCTCGATAGCAGCAGTACGCTCGTTGCGTTCCGATGTTGAGAAACCGCGCATACGTCTGTGTAACACTGCGCATGTGCGTACGGCAGTTTGCAAGCTTTTTTTCACTCGTTCGGCAAATTGCGAACAGGAAGTGACATGTCAAATGTGATAGACAGAACAGGCCGTTTTTGGGCGTTGACGGGGGTGGAGATGGCAAAACGCAGGCGTGGCGAGGCGTTTTTTGGGCGTACATAAATTAGCTCATGCTAACGTCAAATGTGTTCGTACCAAGTCATACGTCACTGGCTGATCCTCTTTCCGTTCAAACTGCTCGCACAGCTTGGGGTCTTGATTACTCGACCACAATGGCGATGGCCTTGTCCTCTGGTCCGGGCCTCCTCGATGTTTCATCGATTTATCACGGCTTCTCAGAAAAACAATCAACTCTGGACTGAAAACCAGCTTGTAATGTGTTTTTTTTTTTTTTTTTTTGGGTTAGCACAAAACCGTATGCAGCTGAAAATCTCAGCTGCTAATTTCAGGATTACACAATCAATTAGCGTATTTTTGAAGGAATGTTTTTTTACAATTTTGTTAGGGTTTTGTGATATTGTAACAATATTGTCATCATGTTTGTGTGTATTGTAACCTTTTGCATTGGCCTGGAGATTTTTTTTTTTTTTTTAACAAAGTGTTCCTTAAAGAAACATTTTTTTTTAACCCTTTTTTTTTAAGGCTTTTTTTTTAAGCTAAGATTTCGTTTTTGCCTTGTGGTACAGGATTAACTCTAAACCATTTTTCAAATAATGTCACAATACAGTTGAGAACATTTTTTTTTTTTTATTTACTCAACACATTTTTGAACAAATCATGTGCATTTTGCCTTAAAAGTTTGGGGTCATTGTTACCCACTAATATTTTTTACATTTGTCTTTAAAAAAAGCCAATTTTGGGCCAAAAAACCCAACAAATTAAAAACAATTCACAAGAAAGGAGAGGGAAGTTTTGGCCCTTAAGGAATATGGGGCAAGCACAGAAGGAGTGTGGGAAAAGTAGCCAGTGCTGTCATCGTTTCTTTCCCCGTTTGGCTGGGGTAGGGAGGGCGCCAGACCGGGTCCGGGATGTCCTCTGGCTGGCCTGTCCAGAGGCAGATGTTGTGGCTTCTGGACTAGGCACAGGGCTAGGCACATTTGGAGTAATGGCTGTTGTTGTGCCAGAGGTGGAGGATCCAGATGTTCCGGCAGGAAGGGAGGTCAGCTCCACAATGTGCTGGCGAACGAGCTGCTCCAGGGCATTGGCGATTCTGATGTTGGCCCTGGTATTTTCAGCCAGGGCCTGACCAATGGTCACGTTGGCCGCAGCATTTTGCTCCAGGGCCTCAGCCACCCGTAGCAGACTGGCGTCCATCCTCTGCAGAATCTCCGTATGGTAATCCGATTTAAAATTGAGTTCTGTGAGGAGTGCCACTGCCTGCGAGGGGGATTGCCCAGGACTGGCTTCTGCAGGGTCCTCAGCCGGATGTACTGGTTCCTCCCCTGCAGAGCCAGCAGAAATTCTGCGGCCAAGGCTCCCCTCTGGAGCAGACTCATCTGCCTGTGTCTCTGTGAGAAAAAAGGAACATTACAATCTACATATTGTCACAATAACATTTCAGAGTTGGTTACATCACAACATTTACGTGGGACAACATGAGGAGCCGCAAAGTCTGGCATGTCCGTATCCATGTTGGACACGCCAAACACCTCCACATCCTGCACACACCCCTGTGCCAGCTCTTCCAAATCATTAAACTCCAATGACACAGGGGTGGGACCCCCACCTGTCCCCCTTGCATGCCTAGCCCTGTCAGTCATTTTTTGCTTCAGGCGATATTTGAAGTCTTGCCATCTGTGGGTGAAAAAGTAGGCATTATTCCTGCATTATTTGACCCTATTTTTTTTTTTGGTCAAGTTTTTACTTACCGGCGTTTGACATCCCGTGCTAGACGGACATAATCATCCACCCTATTGACAGCACTGGCTATCTCCTCCCACATTCTCCACTTCTGGCTTACACCCATATTCCTGTCTGCCTGTGGCAGGATGTCCACACACTTCTGAACCAAAACCTAGATCTCCTTTCTTGTGAATTGTGGCTGCCTTTTCTTTTTGCCAGCTTTGGCCGGAATACTGGGCCCAGCAGCCTCTTCCATGTCATCCTCAACACCTATTTACATTAAATTAGTTTGAATTTAGATGTCAATCTTTCACTATATTCTGGTTCAAACTAAGCCTTGATTAGAAATGTGAGAAATACTCACCAGCCGCCTCTTGCCCATTGTTTGGCTGGTCTGTAGCCATTTTTCATGCCAAAACTTGTACTACACCAGACCGTTTTTTTTTTTCCGTGACGTATTTATACATGCGTCCTTATTATTCGGCCGCATTATTGATTGTGCGTTCCTATGATCCATCCTTAATTTGAGCGGGAAAAAAAACACTATTTATGGCTTTTGGCGACTCAAGTCGAGGTGGCGGGTGTTGTTTGTTGGAGGTTACATTTGTCGGAGTGGATTGTTGGTGGGAGTTGTGTTTGGAGGTGTTTTGGATTTTGTTAGAGGCGTATTTTTTGTGTTTAACTTTCCGTTTGCATTTTTTGGTGTGGTTCTTTTAGTTGTGGTGTATTTTTTGTGTAAGTTTTTTCCCGTCATCCTTTTGTAAAATATGGCTCTCCTTTTTGTTTGGTTTTGGCCCAAAAATATTTTTTTTTGTTTAATTTTGTTTGTAGGTTTTTTTTGGCTGTGCCCCAACGACCTTTTTGTTCTGTGACTTCTTTATCGTGTATTGGTAAGTTTTGATTTTAACTTGTTTGTTAAATGTTCATGACTTGTTTTTCGTATCTTTTGGGGACATTATGGTTTTCTTCCGGGTTTTTGGGGATGTGAAAAATGCGAACTATTTAGCGCACTTTTGTAAGCTTGATTCCCCTTGTAAAACTGCGAACTATTTAGCGCACTTTTGTAGGCTTGATTCCCCTTGTAAAACTGCGAACTATTTAGCGCACTTTTGTAGGCTTGATTCCCCTTGTAAAACTGCAAACTATTTAGCGCACTTTTGTAGGCTTGATTCCCCTTGTTAAAATGCAAATTATTTAGCGTTCACAATCTGGGTTGTTTTTTTGGTGCTAAATTGTGGAAGTCGTCGCAATGTCGGTTTGCTATTTGTAGAAATGTATGTTTACCCCCTTTATTTTTGTGCCTTTTCAAAAATCAAGCTTACAAAATGGACACCCCAAAATCTTAACTTTTTATGGTCTTTTGAAATGTAGGTTTTGGAAATCATGACAATACCCCGGCATGTAAGCATCTTTGGATTGTATCGTAAAGATAAGTATTTTTAAGACTTTTTTGGGGGCAACATACCTTAACTACAATTCTTACCATTTCAGGTTGATGTTGGTCGTATTATTGTGGCCATGCTGCCGGAAGCCGACCAACCTCAATCTCGTCCCAGGCATAGGCATCGTAGGCGTGCAAGGCCCCAGATATATAGAACACATTTCACCCTTTTTGGAATGCCCGATGATTAGGTGTTAAGGCGCTACACTCTTTCACCCCAAATCATCATAGACACTCTCTCATTAATAGAGAGTGATCTTGAGCGGTAAATTGACAGTCCTACAGCAATACCACCACTGACGCAATTTATGGTGGTGTTACATTTCTGTGCCTCAGAATCCTTTCAAACCACGGTGGGAATAGTTGCGGGAATATCCCAATCCTCTTTTTCAAGGATCTTGAGGGCAGTGATGGAGGCCCTTTTCAAGCACCTCCATCATTTTATTAAAATGCCTTTGGATATGGGTTCCCTTAGTGTGGCCAAGGCCAATTTTTACCAAATTGTTGGCTTCCCACACATCATAGGGGTTGTGGATGGTACTCACATACCACTTCAGCCTCCAGCAGGGCTGGAGGCAATTTTTCGGAACCGAAAACACTATCACTCACTAAATGTAATGGTGGTATGTGATGCCTCCCTCCAGATCCTGTCCCTGAATGCAAAATTACCCGGGAGTGCACATGACTCATTCGTCATCTGCCAATCAGGGATTTGGCAAAAATTAAACAACCTACAAGCTGGTGATGCGTGGCTTCTGGGTAAGTGGAGACCTTTAGTAGATACCAATGCAAAGCTTGATACACAGTGATCCTGATGTTGTCACTTCTTTTTCACAGGAGACAGTGGCTACCCTTGCACGCCCTGGCTGGCTGCTCACTCCTTATTTGGCTCCAACACCAGGCCCGCAAAGTGATTTTAATTTCGCACTTACAGCCACCAGGCAAGTGGTGGAGCGCTGTATCGGCCTTTTAAAAGGCCGATTCTGATGCCTCCACCGCTCTGGTGGCGAGCTCATGTATTTGCCGGATATGGTTTCGAAAATTGTGGTCCTGTGTGGGATATTTCACAACATCGCCATAAGGAGTGGTGTCCCAATGCAGCCAGAGGATGCCTTGCCTGAGGATGGCCCCCCCGAAGTTGGTCGGAGGTCAGTATGTGGGGGGGCCATACGCGATGATGTGGTGGCCAGATTCTTTAGGTAATTATTGACACAAAATAAGTTATTTGACACAATGTACAAAGGTAATTATTTTTAAAACAAATTAATCGTTTTTTTATTTCCCATCTTGTGTTTTATTTCATAATATTTTGGAATGAAACGGTGACTACTTCCTGCTCCCAAAAAATGACTTCATGTGGCCACATTGGATATATCTTCTGGACCCAATTTTGCAACGCCACATTTGTGGAATCATGTTGGCATGCTAATTCGTCAACCAGTTCTTGATTGTTTTTTTCCTTTTTTATTATGGTGTAGGCTGGATTTTTGAGATTGTTTTCACTGTGTGTATTGATTGTGACCCAACACTTTGTGTTTATTATTTATGTTTAATAAATTTTCGCTTATTTTAAAAACATCATTTCTTTTCGACATTACAAGCAAGTGTAAGCTGGTTCACCCAAGGAAAAGTTGCTTAATGGCTAATCCTGTAATGTGTAAAATTGCTCAGTATTTTACTATGCTTTGTTGGTTAAAACCAACACCAAAAGGTATTATGTAGAATCAGTATGTTTTATAATCTAGGCCTAAGCAGGTTTAAAATAATATTTACCGAACCCACCAAAAATTTAAAAACACAAATTCTGGTAACTCTCCAAACCTATTGTTAGTGTTAGGTGTTTCATGTGCCTGCTTAAAAAAATCAGCTTTACACAATCTTAGTTACATTACTTTCAAATACTTGCTGCAATAGTCTACTTATGTAAGTTTAAACAATCTAAGATTTACAGACAAGGAATGAGACTGTATTCAAAATTTAAATGTTTATTGGTTTAAAATATGTTGCAAACAAAAAAATAAAAAAAAAATTAGTGGTGCAGGATCCCCGTCATTTTATCCAGGACCACCAGCAGGCTGATAACATGCCCCCTCAACATCTGGACACACCCGGCTAGCTCCGCCAACCACCTCTGGTCCTCTGTGGGTTATAAAATTGTGGTGCTTACTAAAATGAATCCTTAATTTATGATTCTAAAAAACTTCAAAAGCAAAATCGACTTAGCAAAAAGTGACAATTGTTAAAAAAAAAAAAAAAAAAAACCCAATTCATTTTTCAAAACCCCCAGCCCCCCCCCCGCAAACCCCCCCCCCAAAAAAAACCCCCCAAAAAACAAAAAACAAAAAAAACATTCTTGCTACCGTAAACAAGAGATACAAGTATGAGTGTTTGGGCATGTGTGATATGTGTATGGGGAAAACATCTGAGAAATTTTTAAACAAAGATATATATAACCAACCTTTTAAAATCCTAAAAAATGGAAAAGGCACAGACAAATGATTACATCAACACATTAAAAAAAAAAAAAAAAAAAAAAAAAATGGTTAAAAGGGAAACATACCGTTCATAATGACGCCTGGACCAGGAACCACACCATCGTCCTCCTCGGAGGTGGGACAATTGACTAAGGAGGTCGGCGGGGTTATTTTGGACAGTGGTGATGGGGTGGTCAAGAGAGGGGTGGGTTGAGGGGAGGGGGAATTTGGAGGGATGGGAATTCTCCAAGTGGGAGGGGCGTCAGGGTCTGGGCAGGCTGGGGTGGAGTGGGAATTTTGGGAAGTTTGGGGAGAGGAGGTTTGGCTAGGAGTTGGGGAGAGGGGACGAGGGCGACGTCTTCGCAGGCGAAGACGCCGTAGTCTTCGCTCGGCCCCTAAATGATGGATAACAAATTGAGGTTAGTTTTTAAATTCACCTTTCTAAACGCTAATTGGTTAACAAACAAAAAGGAAAACATGCACACGCAGATATGTTTTTAAAAAAGAAACAGGCCAAACAAGATAACATGCACACGCAGATATGTGTGAAAAAAAGAAACAGGCCAAGCAAGAAAACATGCACACGCAGATAGGGCCGCAAATAAAAACATGAAAACAAAACATAACTTACTTTCCGCTATACGCTGGCGAAAACATGTCAGCAAGCTGGGCGTCCGCCGTTGAAGGTCGGACCACCTGCGCTCCAGCCGGCCGATCTGTCGGCGTGAGCCAAAGGAACGCAGGCGGTGGCGAACCTCCGCATAGGCGGAACGCTTCTCCCTATTGTTGATGGGGGGAGGCTGGCTGGTGATACGCCGGTCCATCACCTCTGTCAGGACAATAAGCTCCCGCCTGGTGAATGCAGAGGCTCTCATGATGGCAATGGTGTATTTTTAATAAAACAGTTTTAATAAAGACCAGAAAATAATTTTGATTGGCTAATGTAGTTGGTAAATTAACAGGAACCATTCTATTGGTTAGTGTATGAGTCATATGTTCTACAGGCCAAAAAATCTATTGTGAGTTATGATAGGATTGATGCAGTGACATGCGTAAGCTAATTTAAATAGATGTGACCTGCTGTCCCCATACACTAATATCACAGATATCTCCTACTTACCTTTCTCTCCCGATGTGGCCCGCTGTCCCCATACACTAGTATCACAGATATCTCCTACTTACCTTTCTCTCCCGATGTGACCTGCTGTCCCCATACACTAATACCACAGATATCTCCTACTTACCTTCCACTCCCGATGTGGCCCGCTGTCCCCATACACTAGTATCACAGATATCTCCTACTTACCTTCCTCTCCCGATGTGGCCCGCTGTCCCCATACACTAGTATCACAGATATCTCCTGCTTACCTGTCTCTCCCGATGTGACCCGCTGTCCCCATACACTAGTATCACAGAGATCTCCTGCTTACCTTTCTCTCCCGAAATGGCCCGCTGTCCCCATACACTAGTATCACAGATATCTCCTACTTACCTTCCTCTCCCGATGTGGCCCGCTGTCCCCATACACTAGTATCACAGATATCTCATACTTACCGTCCTGTCCTGATGTGGCCCGCTGTCCCCATACACTAGTATCACAGATATCTCCTACTTACCTTTCTCTCCCGATGTGACCTGCTGTCCTCATACACTAATATCACAGATATCTCCTACTTACCTTCCTCTCCCGATGTGGCCCGCTGTCATACTCCGTTTATTAAGGTATTGCAACAAATCATACACTAGTATCACAGATATCTCCTGCTTACCTGTCTCTCCCGATGTGACCCGCTGTCCCCATACACTAGTATCACAGAGATCTCTTGCTTACCTTTCTCTCCCGAAATGGCCCGCTGTCCCCATACACTAGTATCACAGATATCTCCTACTTACCTTCCTCTCCCGATGTGGCCCGCTGTCCCCATACACTAGTTTTAATAAAGACCAGAAAATAATTTTGATTGGCTAATGTAGTTGGTAAATTAACAGGAACCATTCTATTGGTTAGTGTATGAGTCATGTGTTCTACAGGCCAAAAAATCTATTGTGAGTTATGATAGGCTTGATGCAGTGACATGCGTAAGCTAATTTAAATAAAGAAATGAAACAAGTAAAATATGCATTAAACATGTATTTTGGATAAAGAAAACCATTGTTTAAACCGTACGTGTTCTGCGGGTAAACAAAAGCACGGACAAAAGTAAAGTTTAGTGAAAATGAAAAAAAAAGGTTTTGAACACATGTGAAGAGCAATTAACCTAATTGATATATTGATTGGCATGATACGATTGAAGTAGGTAGGCAGAATGAACGAGCAGGTAATCGAAATCTGACAGGCCCACTTCCGGTTTGTACTTGTGCGAGCGTTCCCTGCAAGCCACATTGGGGATGTACGCTCGCTATTTGGCTCACTCGTTAGCTAGAGGAGGGGTTGGGAGACTTTGGGGAGGAAGTTTAGCTGCGTACGAAATTACGAGCGAGCGCTTAAATTAACATATTTCGGCACGTACGCCGAACGTACGGACGGCCACTTGCGTCCGGGTCTGAATCAGGGCCTATATTCACATTTCCCAGGTATATGATAACTTTAGATAGCCAATATCACAATTCCCAAGGATATGATAACTTTAGTTAGCCGGTATAAGATATCACAATTCCCAAGAATATGATAACTTTAGAGAGCCGGTATAAGATATTACAATTCCCAAGCATATGATAACTTTAGATAGCCGTTATAAGATATCACAATTCCCAAGCATATGATAACTTTAGATAGCCGGTATAAGATAACACAATTCCCAGGTATACTGTATGATAACTTTAGATAGCCGATATCACAATTCCCAGATATATGATAACTTTAGAGAGCCGATATAAGACGTCACAATTCACAGGTATATGTTAACATTGTTATTTATATCAGCAGCTCCACTAGGGCTCTATTCATTATATCACTTAATTCCTCCTTGCACCATAAACTTAACCCTCCCGGGGCGGTGCCTAACCCTAACCTTCCCCTGGGGGTGTTTAACCCCATTCCCCAAGCCTAATCCTAACCCTCCCGGGGGGTGCCTATCCCTCCCCCCGGGGTCCCCTAAACCTAACCCTCTACCCCCCCGCGGCTATGAGGACGCGTAGACCGTTCTGGATTCCGGTGTCAGGATTATGATAGGTGTCTGTATTTTGACGCCTATCAATAATCCCTAGCCGGAATTCTGCCGTCGGGATTGTGACCGGTGGCCTCACATGACTGCATCCCGTCACAGAGATATTCTGCTTACCTTTCTCTCCCGAAATGGCCTGCTGTCCCCATACACTAGTACAGTATCATAGATATCTCCTACTTACCTTTCTCTCCCGAAATGGCCCGCTGTCCCCATACACTAGTATCACAGATGTCTCCTGCTTACCTTCCGCCCCCGATGTGACCTGCTGTCCCCATATACTAGTATCACAGAGATCTCCTGCTTACCTTCCTCCCCCGATGTGACCTGCTGTCCCCATATACTAGTATCACAGATATATCCTACTTACCTTTCTCTCCTGATGTGACCTGCTGTCCCCATACACTAATATCACAGATATCTCCTGCTTACCTTTCTCTCCCGATGTGGCCCGCTGTCCCCATACATTAGTATCACAGATATCTCCTGCTTACCTTCCTCTCCCGATGTGGCCCGCTGTACCCATACACTAGTATCACAGATGTCTCCTGCTTACCTTCCTCCCCCGATGTGACCTGCTGTCCCCATATACTAGTATCACAGATATATCCTACTTACCTTTCTCTCCCGATGTGGCCCGCTGTCCCCATACACTAGTATCACAGGTATCTCCTACTTACCTTTCTCTCCCGATGTGACCTGCTGTCCCCATACACTAATACCACAGATATCTCCTACTTACCTTCCACTCCCGATGTGGCCCACTGTCCCCATACACTAGTATCACAGATATCTCCTACTTACCTTCCTCTCCCGATGTGGCCCGCTGTCCCCATACACTAGTATCACAGATATCTCCTGCTTACCTGTCTCTCCCGATGTGACCCGCTGTCCCCATACACTAGTATCACAGAGATCTCCTGCTTACCTTTCTCTCCCGAAATGGCCCGCTGTCCCCATACACTAGTATCACAGATATCTCCTACTTACCTTCCTCTCCCGATGTGGCCCGCTGTCCCCATACACTAGTATCACAGATATCTCCTAATTACCTTCCTCTCCCGATGTGGCCCGCTGTCCCCATACACTAGTATCACAGACATCTCCTACTTACCTTCCTCTCCCGATGTGACCTGCTGTCCCCATACACTAGTATCACAGATATCTCCTGCTTACCTTCCTCTCCCGATGTGGCCCGCTGTACCCATACACTAGTATCACAGATATCTCCTGCTTATCTTTCTCTCCCGATGTGGCCCGCTGTCCCCATACACTAGTATCACAGATATCTCCTACTTACCTTTCTCTCCCGATGTGACCTGCTGTCCCCATATACTAATATCACAGATATCTCCTACTTACCTTCCACTCCCGATGTGGCCCGCTGTCCCCATACACTAGTATCACAGATATCTCCTACTTACCTTCCTCTCCCGATGTGGCCCGCTGTCCCCATACACGAGTATAACAGATATCTCCTGCTTACCTGTCTCTCCCGATGTGACCCGCTGTCCCCATACACTAGTATCACAGAGATCTCCTGCTTACCTTTCTCTCCCGAAATGGCCCGCTGTCCCCATACACTAGTATCACAGATATCTCCTACTTACCTTCCTCTCCCGATGTGGCCCGCTGTCCCCATACACTAGTATCACAGAGATCTCCTGCTTACCTTTCTCTCCCGAAATGGCCCGCTGTCCCCATACACTAGTATCACAGATATCTCCTACTTACCTTCCTCTCCCGATGGGACCCGCTGTCCCCATACACTAGTATCACAGATATCTCCTACTTACCCTCCTCTGGCGGAATGGCCCGCTGTCCCCATACACTAGTATCACAGATATCTCCTACTTACCTTCCTCTCCCGATGTGGCCCGCTGTCCCCATACACTAGTATCACAGAGATCTCCTGCTTACCTTTCTCTCCCGAAATGGCCCGCTGTCCCCATACACTAGTATCACAGATATCTCCTACTTACCTTCCTCTCCCGATGTGGCCCGCTGTCCCCATACACTAGTATCACAGATATCTCCTACTTACCTTCCTCTCCCGATGTGGCCCGCTGTCCCCATCAGGGCCGCAACTAGGGGGGGGGCTAGAGGTGCACGTGCACCGGGTGCCGGAATGCAGGGGGTGAAAAAGGGATCACTCACGGTGGCTTGGGGGCTGCAGAGTCAGAAAACGGCCATCCAAAAATGGCCGCCGCCAAGAAGGAGACAGGTGCTAGAGGTCCTTACTGGACCTCTAGCATCTGTCTCCTCCTTGGCGTTGGTCATTTTGGGATAGTCATTTTCAGCAGATTCCATGTAGACTAACCATCTGCATGGACTCTGCTGAAAACGGCCATCCAAAAATGGCCGCCGCCAGGTAGGAGACAGACACTAGAGGTGACAGCCTACTGGACCTCTAGTGTCTGTTAGGCCAGCGCAAGTGCCGGGAGAAGATGCTGAAAGCTGCATTTTCTCCCGTAAAACCCCCTGGCAATGAGCATAAACCCCATGGCAACGAGCATGTAACCCCTGGCAACGAGCATAAACCCCATAGCAACAAGCATGAATCCCCCTGGCAACGAGCAAGGAACCCCCTGGCAACGAGCATGAAACCCCTTGGCAATGAGTATGAATCCCCCTGGCAATGAGCATGAAACCCCCTGGCAACGAGCATGAATCCCCCTGGCAACAAGCATGAAACCCCCTGGCAATGAGCATAAAACCCCTGACAACGAGCATGTAACCCCCTGGCAATGAGCATGAAACCTACTGGCAACGAACATGGAACCCCCTGGCAACGAGCATAATACCCCTGTCAAAGAGCAGGTCATTTTAAAGTAATTAGAAGCCTTACTGTGGGGCATAAAATGGTGTCAGGCAAATATGGTAGTAGGCATTATAGTGTGTGGCATAATGTGTAATGGGCATTATTGTGTGTAGAATTATGTAAGTCACTATACCAGGGATGTTTGACTAGTCCACTACCTTATGGAGGAGCAAGGACAAAATCCAGGTACAGGAAGGGAGGGGGCGCAAAATCGCTACCTTGCACCTGGTGACAGATATCCTAGTTTCGGCCCTGTCCCCATACACTAATATCACAGACATCTCCTACTTACCTTCCTCTCCCGATGTGACCTGCTGTCCTCATACACTAGGATGGGGACAGAAATTCATCAAGCTCCAAAAATATTGTGACTGCGGGAGCATTCGCCATCTTCATATGGCGTTTGGTCCTGCAACCCGCTCCTTCCTTGTGGGAAAAAGTACTGGGTGGCGAAAGGATCCCTCTGTCCCTGACCAGCTCCTTCCACTTTTGTGCGCCTGCGTGAACTCTAGGTCACATAGGCGCACTGGTTTCACTGTTCCGAAAGGAGCAGTGAAAAGATTTGGGGAGACAGCTGATTTTCGGATCAGCTGTCTCCGCACCAGAGCAATGATGAATTGGCTTGGCGCTCGTGGCGAGTTCAAATGTTAATTATCGGGGTCCGTTCAGACCCAGCCAATTAACATAATAAAGAGTATGCAATGTCTAAAATATGCAGCTATATACATTATATACTGATAATAGATAGCCGATATAAGATATCACACAGAATCAATGATCGACATCTGTATTAATAAGGCAACAAGATTCTTATTCCACCATCTCAAGTATTGTAAGTGCAAAAATGCAGGCAGAAAACTATTACTCAGACCCCGCTGTATAGCAGAAAAAATCATTTACAAACACTGATTAAAAAAAACAATACTTTTGCATATAATAAACTAGTTGCAAGTAATATAGGGCTCTATTTATTAACATTATTTTTACTAAAATAAAGTATAAAAGGGTGTTTTCACAGTCTTTTCCCATTATTTTAGTATCACCTATAGTTATTACAGGGCGATTAGAATAGAGGGCCTGATTCAGAGCTGGATGCTCTGAAAGAGCGCTTGCTCTGAATCAGGGCGTTTTTTTTTTTTTTGGAGCGGCCTCCTGGCCGCTCGCATAGCTGTGGGTGCCCACCCAAAGCTATAGCGAGCGGCCAGGTTGATGGTCGCGATGGTCAAGACCATCGCGACCATCGGGTTTGCGACGAGACCCTAGTGGTAGGGTCTCGTGGCCGCAAGCCCCAGAGAGCTTCTGGCTTTAATAGAGCCGGAAGCTCTCCCACTGACATCACTGGTGAGTGGGCAAACATCGACCCGGTTGTGAGCGCTCAGCGCTCGTGACCGAGTCTGCATCAGGCCCAGAATTCGTAAAATTCTACTCCAACCCCTAAGTATCACTTATTTTTAGTAAGCAGATCGCATTTCCCATAATTGTAATGGGAAATGTCATCCGACCAGAGTTAAAAGCCCTGTGATAATAACGCCACCTGGAGGTGGCATTATCCAGGGTATCCCCCAGTTACCAGACTCCTACTCTGCTCTAAAAGGCAGAGCAGAGCCCGGAGCCGGTCCCAGTGATCAGCTGTGTGGTCTAAACAGACCGCAAGCTGATACACTGCAAAAAAAATAAAAAAAATAGTCCAAAAAAAATTCACTTACCTGACTCCAGGGACCGGTGGTCGGGGCACCGGTGATGACTCCCCTCCGGTCAGCTGGTCTCCCATGCTGCACTGCGGCCCGGTCATCAGGTGATCGGGTCCCAGTGCAGTATGGGGTATCAGCTGACCGGAGGCATGGAAGACATCAATGGAGCACCGATGACTGCAGGTAAGTGCTATTAAGGGAGGGGCGTTCGCGAGGGGGTCCGAGATCACGGGGGATGGGGCTTAATGATGGGGCGGGGCTTAGCACCAGGGGGTAGCAGCGTCGGTCGGTCGGCGCATGCGCGGGGCGCTAGTCACTGTATTTTTTGAAAAAATATCGTGACTAGAGTGCGGAGGGGATTCGCAGGGACAGAGCTTTCTCGCAAGCTCTGTCCCTGCAAGGGATTTCTAGTAAATCCCTGTGATATTGCCTGAATTCGCAATGCGAATTCAGTCGATAATATCACACTACAATCTGCATTACAAATGCGGATTGTAGTAAATAGAGCCCATAGAAATTTAGAAATGAGAAATCGCAAATCCCTTTATAGGCATTATGTTGGGCAGCAGCTACTCTTTGTGTGACAGGCATTAATACAAGAAGTGAGCGTGCCCCTTGTACACCCTGAGATGTGCATAAGTGCACTGAGCATCTGCAGTAAACCCTGTTGAGAACAGCGCAGAGACCCCCAAAGCTGGTTTCACAATGCGAGTGCCATTAAATATAAAATAGGGAGATTAGGTAGCGGTGATAAGTCAGTGCTACCTATACATAGCAGTGCACGCTGAATATAGCGGTACCTTGCTGATAGTAGGGATGGACATCAGTGGTCGATGTTTGCCGGCTTCGATGTTGTTCTTGTGATGGCAGTGTTTTTACCATGTGATAGTGGCACTCCGATGTTTGTCGCCATCAAATGGTATTGATTCGATGGTGTTGTGATGGATAACTTTTTTTTTTAATGCTGAGAGCAGCGCAGTCCCTGGCTGCAGGTCTCAGCATCGAACGTTTTCTCTCATGGACATCTCCAGGCCCTACCCCCGTTCCCATCTAGTCTCGCCCCCTGTCAGTCGCGCTTTATGTCTATTGCGCATAGTCTTTTGTGCATGTGCATATCAAATAAATACTTTTTTTCATTAAATACTTTGGATGCGATTGTTACTTACCATCGCCTCGAAAGTTGTGATGGTAGAAGCCCAACCATCATTTGATGGTGGGCTTCCGATGTCCATCCCTAGCTGATAGTAGCACCAGATAAAAAAAAAAACAATATGGTGGGGAGACCCTGGTGCCTGCAAGTATTGCAGGGTCCCATGTGGCCATTAGCAGTTTCGCTGAACTGTTTCTTCAGTGTGGTTCCGGGTTTTGGAAGTGTTAGAACCTCTGAGAAGGTTAACTAATGCCCTACTGCCGTGGCTATCACTGAAACCCCAAGTATACCCAGCAGGTGATGGTTTGAGGATTTCGGTCTGTGGGAGCAGATGGATTAATTACTGACCCAGCAAAATAGATGAACTCACCTGTGCATGATTAAAGAAATCCACAAAACATGACCTGTCGGGGTTACTTGAAGACCAGAGTTGACAACCAATGACCTAATGCAGAGGTTCTCAAACTCGGTCCTCAGGACAACACACAGGTCACGTTTTCCAGGTCACCCAGCAGGTGCACAGGTGTATTCATTACTCACTGACACATTTTAAAAGATCTGCAGGTGGAGATAATTATTTCACTTGTGATTCTGTGAGTAGACCTGGAAAACATGCACTGTTTGGGGTCCGGAGGACCGAGGGCCTGATTCAGAGCCGCTCGCTCTGACAGAGCGCTCTCGCTCTGAATCAGGGCCGGGCTTTTTTTCTTTTGGAACGGCCTCTTGGCCGCTCGAGCGGCCATGATGATGGTCGCGATGGTCAAGACCATCGCGACTATCAGGCTTGCGATGAGACCCTTGTGGTAGGGTCTCGTTCATAGCAAGCCCCAGAGCCGGAAGCTCTCCGCTGACATCACTCGTGATGTCAGTGGGGCTGCCCCCAAACGGCAAGCGTTCCCTTGGGAACGCCTCCATTTGGGCAGCCACCCCCAGCCCGCCCACCAAAGGGGGCGAGCTGTCACTCAACATCGACAGCCGCCCCCTTTGGTGCGAGACCCGGAGCGACGGATTGTCCGTCGCTAGCCGGGTCTCGCGCATGCGCACGATGGAGCCGGCTCCGTCATGCGCATGCGCTGTGGGCCACCATCGACCCGGTTGCGAGCGTTCAGCGCTTGTGACCGGGTCTGAATCAGGCCCCGAGTTTGAGAACCTGTTATCTAATGCATGGGGTGAAGAGGAATGTGCAATAGTTGTCATTCTTTTTTTTTTTACTAAAATATAATTTATTAGGATGCAAAGTATGAAAAAGATAGACAAAGTACATAAAGCAATCAGAGTCGTCCACACAGGGGTCGGTGGTATATAGTTAAGATTAAAACAGGCAATGCACTGGAGCATAACAAAAACAGAGTAATGCAACTCGGTAAAAAAAATTCAATGCAGTGTTTGAAGAAAAGAAATAAAAAAGTAAGAGAAAGAGGGAAAAAGAAGGGGAGAAGAGAGATGGAGAAGCGAGGGTATTTTGGGAGTAACAGGTATATATGGAAGAACTGAGACAAACGTAAGATTGCCGGGTACAGACTACGAAGATTTAGGGGCATATTCAATTAGGTGTGAAAAGTCAGTTTCTGCGGAAAAGTATAGCTGGTGACGTCATTTCGCCAGTCAAAAACTTATCCTGTAATCAATTCCAAAGACTTTTCGCCGGTGCAGAAAGTCAATGCATTGGAATAGGCGAAAAAGTTTCGCCTATGAATAGGTGTCAAAAAAAAGTGCAGAATTGGGGTTTTGAGGTGAAAATGTCCGGAAACCACCCAGCACGCTTGGCACAGTCCCCCAAAGGTAAACTGTGTTAAAAAAAAGTTTAAAAATACTTAGAACACCCCAAAAAAGCACTTTCATTTTTGGGGCGAAAAATACCAGTTGGGGGACAAACTTAAAAACTAGTGAAATAGACTCCAGGGGGGCCCCAAGGATGCCCCAGGTGTTTTTAAGTTTGCAGGTGCTTGCAGCAGGTGGATATTTTTATGTTTTTTAAAACTTCACTTTAGCAACTTTAAAATATGCTAGCACCCATTTTCTTGTACCCCAAATTTGCTGGGACTACTTATTTTCTGCAGAAAAAAACTGCTAAATGCTATTCTTCAACACTTCTGCAAAGACACTAATTAGCAGCTATTGAGAGCAGTTAAGTATCCCAAATACCTTCAGCAGGCCTATTCGGGGGTATCTATAGTGATTCCCAATGTCAGTGCATCTTTTGGGGGGTGTCTGGCTGATTTCCCCAAATCTGACAGCACTTTTCGCCAGGTCCGAATTCGCCGGGTCCCGTTTTCGCCGATTTCTAATTGACTGCGGGGATAAGCGGGGACGAGCACGATACTTTTTTGCATGGAAAACCAGCGATGTCGGCGAAAAGTCTGGCATGCGGAAAGTACGGGACTTTTCGCACCTAATTGCATATGCCCCTTAATGAACGACAGAACGGTCACTCATTCTGACCTCCATTGAATTACACAGCCCCACATGCGATATTGTGTGATTGGACATGCAGCATGACCAATCACACGATATCACATGCGACTCACGGGGGCGTGCAATCGTACATACACACTGCACAATATGCCCGGTTTGTCATATGTCGACATCATGCAAGTGTGTACCCATCCTAAGAATGGTGGTCATGCACTCCTTTTCGTAAACAAACTAGACCTTTTGAAGGAGGGCTGACTTAGTGGGCAAGTGTTTAGCTTTCCATAGAGACACTATCAGGCAGGTGACAGCACTGAGGACATCTGGAAAGCCTGTTTTGGTGTTTGGACAAATCAGTGAATGTTAGTGGGAACAAAACATGTTTGGGGAGGAAAGAGACTGTGTAACCCAGAAAGGAAGTCAGGAGAGAAAGAACCTCCATCCAGTATCCCTGTAGGGCAGGACCGGTCCACCAAATGTTGAAGAAGGACCCTGTGTCCGAGCACCCTCTTCAACAAAGTGGAGAGAATGAAAAATGTCATGCAATCAAATGGGCACTAAGGGCCTGATTCAGAGCCGAACGCTCTGACCAGAGTGCTCGCTCTGAATCAGTGCCCTCCTCCTTGAAAATGGAGCGTCCTCCTGGCCGCTCGCATAGTTGTGGGTGACCACCCACAGCTTATGCGAGCGTCCATGATGATGGTCGCGATGGTCAAGACCATCGCGACCATCAGGCTTGCGACGGAGAGACCCTGCGGTGAGGTCTCGCTGCCGCAAGCCCTGGAGTGATTTTGGCTCTATCAGTGATGTCAGTGGTGATGTCAGTGGGGCCGGCTTCAGACGGTAGGCGTTCCCATGGGAACGCCTCCGTCTGGCAGCCCCCGGCACGCCCACCAAAGGGGGCATGCTGTCAATCAACATCGACATCACGCCCCCTTTGGTGCGAGACCCGGAGCGACGGAGAGCCTGTTGCTATCCGGGTCTCGTGCATGCGCACGACGGAGCTCCCTCCATCGTGCGCATGCGCAGTGGGGCAACATCGACCCGCTTGCGAGCGTCCTGCGCTGGCCAGCGGGTCTGAATGACCCCCTAAGTACCAGCAAAACAACAATTTATAAGTGTTCTCCTTGATTCCAGCACATAGAGGAATTAGCAGCACAGACCATCAGTCCTTAGCATACAGAGACTGACCCAATTAATACCTCTCCCATTGCAGCTCATGAAGGTATAGAGAGGAATGGTCAGTTGGAACAAGGATAGAGCTATACTGAAGAGGAACAAGGGCTTTGGACATGAAATTCGAGCAGCAGCTAGACTCAAACAGAGAAAGGGCTTCTGGAGGAGAGGGAGTGGTAAAACTGTCTAATTTGGAGAAGCTAATGAAAAGAAGAACTGGGCAAAGGAGAATGATATTGAAGAGAGTCAAAGGTGGGAAACACTCAACCAGGGGCAATGTCATGGAGGCAATCCAGAGGGAAAAGGCTCAGGTGGTAAATCCAGGAGGAAATGCCAGATTATGCCAGGGGATTTAAGGGGAGAAGGGGCAGGGGCTATAGATTAAGTTTTATACAACAAGGCCACAATGCCAGGGAAAGATTATTAACTGAGTGGGCATAAACAGAAGATGGTTAGAAGACGAAAGAATAGAGGACGTTGCCAGAAGGAAGTTGACTAATGACCCAATGTCTACCCAGACACAAGACCATGTGCCAGTAGATGCACTTCACCAGTAGAGCAGCATAAAAATATATTTTTTGGGGGGAGGGTTATGGTTAGTGTTAGGGGTTAGGGTTAGGCACTAGGGGAATGATTAGTGTTAGGGGTTAGGGTTAGGCACGGGGGAGGGTTAGGTTTAGGGTGCGGTGAGGGGAAGTTAGGTTTAGGCACTAGGGGGGAGGTTAGGTTCAGGCATTCGTGAGGGAGGGTTAGGGAAAGGGGAATAGGCTTCCAAAAGCACACACCTTTTTGAAAAGGGAAGCGATAATGGTTATACACAACGGAGAGTGGCCAGAGACGGGATGGGCACAGGATGCCAGCACTCAGGATCCCGGCGGTCACAATCCCGACACCGGCATCCTGACAGGGTTAGGATACTATAATTTTATGGCACCTTTATTAAGCGTGTTGCTAATATTAAATTGTACAACTGGAAAAAAAGAGGTTGCCCTCGAATGTTCCTATAAAGATGCTGAGGCCCAATACCTTGCCTCGAGGGATGACTTGGACTGGGAACTTTTTATTTCTGCCCAGTGGGAGTGGCCGGATCACTTGTTTGATAAATTTAAATGTAGACTATTATTTTCCAGGCACCTACAATAGTCTCAAGCAGATGTTGGGGTCATCCAATTTCATAGCAGGGGGCGCAGTTTGCTAGACCTTTGGATGTTGAACTCGCGGCTGCATGTTAATAAAGTGCAATGACAGGCGCACGCCATGCACGTTATGCCAAATGTATACGGAGCGCATCTGGGATGATGATAATCAGAGTCCAATTTTATAATACAGAAAAAAAAGGGATTTTCCCTCCATCACACTGCAGCAATGTCAACAAAAAATACTTAAATCCTACATGATAATAGAGATTCAGAGGTATTAGTAAAATACATTTGCAAATACTTGAATAAGCGCCAGGCCAATCATCAAGGCTCCTCTATACTGGCATCCCTAACATTAAGGGGTTCACGTCCAAGAAGCAAGGTACTCCAAAAAATTCCAGCCAAGGACCATCCCCAGGGCATCACACGAAAAGGGGAAAAAAGGTGATGGTGAAGTGTAAAGAATAGATGTGTAAAGATAAATCAATGAGTGTTAATGAAATAAGAAAGAATTAAAATGACATAAATAATAAACAAACAATTAGAAAAGTAATAAAAAATATCTATGTGAATTAAGTGGTGATGCCCAATTTTATAATAACAGATACAGTATGTCCCTTCATATCATAGTAAGTTGCTCTTTATAACTGCATATATTATTGTGCAACGTTATGAACTGTAATTTAATGTTCAGTTTTGCTGTTCACTCTGACCCTTTGTGATGACCTCTGAATAAATGATAATAATAACATGGTTGATCGAGAGAGGAATTATAGCATCTAGCGGTAGAATTAACAGTGCCGGAAGCCGTGCTGGGAAAGAGACAGCTGCCCTAAAGCCCCACTATAATAAGCTATCTGATGTCTCTTGCAGAAAAGATTTTAGCATTTCTGGCCTTATAGACTAAAGAAGATAGAAAGACAAAATTGTCCTTTATTAACCTTATGTACCAGGTTGATACACTACAAAGAGGTTACTGTGAATTACAGTTATTGGAATCCGTAGGTATGAGGAATGCTGGAAATTAAAGGTTAGCTGACTATATTGCAATTGAAAATAATTTCATAGAGTTGGTAGAAGGAGGAGAATAGCTCTGATTTATACCATCAGTTAATAACTATCTCAAAGGAAAGCGAAGAGTTGTCTCCGAATTTTCTATATAGAGAAGCCTAGACTCCTATACAGTATGAATCACGGGAGGTAGGAGCATAGGGACAGAACTTTTACTAAATATATTTTTACAGTCAGTTGAAACTGGACTTATGTGACCACCTCAAGTTTCATCTCAGGCAATATCTAGCTGATCCATTTACTTTCTGATGAGCTGCTAATGGAAAAATATAACGAGGCGGAAAAGATTGAGTTGCAGAGGAAAAAAAGAAAGACAGAAATGAAAACTTGATTCACAAAGTCCAAAAAAATTGAATTAGTGAAATAATAGAGAAAGAAATAGTGGAAGTAAGGTCACTTTTTCCAACTTCTGTTGAAAATATAGCAAAGTTCAACAATTCAATCAAGCTACAGTAGGTAACAGAGAACAACAGCAGGAGCCTTTAGGTAATACTAGGCTGTTGCCTATTGGCACTCATTCATTGTTTTTGATGGTGCCACTCGAAGCAATGGCCACTGGCATGGGGGATGTCATATACAAAGTTTTGGCTCGGATCTTCCTGCCAAGTTCGGATCTCAGAAGTAGGCAAAATATAATCTTTCATGGACATCTCACCACAGATGTCCATGAAAGGTAACTTTTTGCCTTGTTCTGAGATCCGAACTTGGGGGAAAGTTCCAAGCCAACACTGAACCATGCAACTCTACTTTACAGACCAGTACCCTTCTACTTTGTGTCTCATTTCCATCAGCCACTCCTACCCCTGGTACTCTTGTGCATCATGCTCTTGACCATCAGCCCATTCCTACTGGTCACACCTGGTACTCACTCGGGGGGGCCGTGATCTGTTGTTAGCATTGAAGTCCACACCCCCTCGCGGGCATCACTGATGTATGCATGTGGCCTGTTTGACCGTGCCCTTTTGTAGTGAGTAGTGGCAAACTGGATTAACTGTACTGAATCCATCGTATGCTCATGAATTCCTGAGAGAGGAGAAGCAGCTGCCATGTCTGTGATGGACCAGGAGTGTGGCGCATGGCTATGATGTCACAGCCAACGGCCACAGTCCCACTGAAGTAGGTCGCTCCATTTCAAATATTAGAGAACTACTCAGAGCCGGCGCTGTCCTTGGTGCTGAAGCATACACGACAAGCAGCCAATGAAATGAATGTGATTTTTTGTCAGTCTGGATATTTAACAAGATTGTCCCGTGTGAATAAAACAGGATGTAGTCAGCATACCTGCGTTCGCCAACGGTCAAAATACCGG
Organism: Taudactylus pleione; assembly: GCA_031769625.1. Taxonomy (NCBI): domain Eukaryota; kingdom Metazoa; phylum Chordata; class Amphibia; order Anura; family Myobatrachidae; genus Taudactylus; species Taudactylus pleione. Next base: position 1,232,375 of record JAUIMM010000198.1, read on the forward strand.
CGCCGGAATCCCGACAGCTTCGGACTCCCGGATCCAGAGTCCTGACCGCCAGCAGAATGAAGGTAAGTATCGAGGGTTAGGGGTGGGTTAAGGTTAGGCACTAAGGGGGGAGGGTTAGGTTTAGGGTGCGGGGAGGGGGAGGTTAGGTTTAGGCACCAGGGAGGGAGGGTTAGGGGCAGGTGTAAGGGTTAGCGTTAGGCTACTTACCACGTAGTGTCGGGATTCTGACTGTTGGGATGCCGCTGTCGGTATTCTGACCAGCGGCATTCCGACCTCTGGGATCCCATACCCAACCCAAATGAAACATTTTCGGAAAGAAGGTGGGCGACTGTGGTGAGAAAGATAATAGCATACAGAACATCTATACAGTACAGGAGATGGGGGGTGTTTATGGAAAGCAGAAACAACAGAATTCTCTTTACAAAAATAAACAATGAAAAGTGGCAAATAACACAGAAATTACATTTCAGATGGTACAGATATAAACCGCAAACTGGAAGATGATGATTGGAAGTTGAACAAGTCATGTAAGCTGGATGGCTTCAGAACATCATTGAAAACGTCAGCATTTTATAGCAGAAAGTTGCTTTGTTAATTGCAAGGTGGACAGTATTCCTGTTTAAGAGTACTGATCAGCAGGGGATTGCTGATCTACAACATAAGGGGAATGGAATCGCACAGCAGGGATCAGTATAGACATTGTTAAACTGATGGAAACAAATAAAAGGAGTAAACAAGAGAATAGCTGATAAGCTGGGGCGTAGTGAACGAGCAGGCATTGATATTACTTAAGATCCAATCAAATGAGCAGACAGATCAGGCCAGGGTTAACACCAGGACCAGGATAGGGTAGGGCTGCAGTAACAACTGGTCAAGACAGACAGACAGACACAGGGAACCACGTAACACACAGCCAGTAACAATAACAGAAGGCAATAGACTAAGGGCCTGATTCAGACCCGCTCGCGAGCGCATAGCGTAGGGGGGGGTGTGGCTGCACAAACGGAGTCGTTCCCGAAGGAACGCCTACCGTTTGTGTGCAGCCCCATTATAGCAGTAAGTCCACTCGGCATTGTGAGTGCTGAGACCCTACCTTAGGGTCTCCTCGCAATGCCGATGGTCGAGCGTTCGCAAACAGCGAGCGCCTCTGAATCAGGCCCTAAGCCAAGAACTAGGTCAGGACAAACCACACAAAAAAAAAACATTAAGCTTTAATGCATGAGAAACCCTAATATTGGCTTGGAGACTGCTTGGAATTCACCCCAGTTGGACTCGTTAGGGTGGAGAAGACAAATAACAAAGAAGATGCAGTAAACACAATAGAATATTATATACCACAGCTCCTCATCCAATGTTTCATATGACGGGATGCATCATTGCAGATATTGCTGTCAAACCTCATGCTCCAAGCCCTGGAATGCAATATATTCTGGTGCTTGGATGCGGTGGGCTTCAATTCGCAAATCCTCCTGAGAGGGATCCAATCGGATGCCTCCCAGCACCCCCTAAACTTGCACCAGCCCTATGGTAGGTTCAAATGTTCCGTCTGTGTATGGCCTCCAGGGGGAGTGATTACGTGTCTGTGCTCATTACCACTTCAGTGGACACGCCCACGACACTCCTTCACCACGCCCATAAGATGGGCCAACTCTGTGCATCTGACTAGCCACCTCCCAGGAAGGCCGCAACTAGAAGCTTTGTCACCCGATGCAAGGCAGTAATTTAGCGCCCCCCTGTGTCTCTGATGCGCAGCCCCGCCCCGTCGTGAACGCATTTTGGGGGTGGGGCTGCACATAATGGGCCTGATTCATCAGTGTTCGGGAATCTATGCAGGCGCATGTGCAGTACAGGTATGCGAGCCCGCTTGTAAACTGGCAGCAGACTGTCAGTAATTGACAGTCTGCTGCTGTTTGGGGGCGGGGAGGGGGTGGCAACAGCCTCCGTTACCTGAAACGGAGGCGTGTCGCCGTCGTTGGGGGGTAGGGAAGAGGCCAGGATCTCCATTGGCAGATGGAGATTTCCTGGCCTCTTCCTCCAAACTGCGGCGGTCGGCTGCGTGATCCCATGGGTCACCTTAGCCTGCCGATGTTACGTAGTTTATCCAATGCTGCATTGGACAACGCAGCATGGATAAGTAATGCACAGGAGGCGTGAGGCCTCCTGTTGCATTACCATATCTACAAGGATTACAATTGAAAAGCTGCCTGAGTGCATACATCATATATCTATAGCCTGCGTGCGTACATTATATATCTATAGCCTGCGTGTATACATCATATATCTATAGCCTGCGTGCATACATCATATATCTATAGCCTGCGTGTATACATCATATATCTATAGCCTGCGTGCGTACATCATATATCTATAGCCTGCGTGCGTACATCATATATCTATAGCCTGCGTGCATACATCATATATCTATAGCCTGCATGCAGCTTTGCAATTGTGTTTCTTGCTGAATCAGGCCCCATGTCTCTGTTCTCGTCATGCTGGGGGCTTGGCCAGAACTCCAGGAGCTGTGGGGCAGCCCCGTTACAATTAGGGGTGAGAGGGTTCGGATTTTGGATTTCTGAAATCCGAACCCCCCCCGAGCCCCCACGATCTGAGGCAGATCCGAGTCAGGCTCGACTTTTCCCGCCTGACTCGGATCTGAAATCGAGGCAAAACGTCATCATCCCGCCTTCCGAGTCTCGCGGGTTTTGGAACCTATATAAGGTACCCGCGTCGGCGCCATTTTCTCACTCGGCTGTGGACAGTGAAGAGGGAGGGTGGGAGTTAGGGCTGGCTGGGCTGTGTAGTGCAGAGTAGTGTTGTGCTGTGCTGTGCTGCGCTGTGCTGCTGTTGTCCACTACTTCAAAGTCCATAGGGGCTGGCTGTGTTGTGCTGTGCTGCTGTTAATAGGGGCTGTGTCCACTACTTCAAAGTCCATAGGGGCTGGCTGGACTGTGTTGTGCAGTCAGTTCTCCATAGGGGCTGTGTCCACTCCAAAGTCCTGTGCAGTGTCCCAGTCCTAAAGGGGTGCTGTAGTGTTGTCCAGGGGGTGCTCTGTCCATCAGGGGTGCTCCCCCCAAGTGCTAAAAAAATAATATTTTTTGTGTGTTTGTGAATTGTGTGCGCAGTAGCCGCACGTGCATCAACAAAGTAGTGCCAAGCGTGCGCCTGTGTCATAAGTAAAGGGCCAGCTGGCTTGACCGTTAAAGGGTGCTGTAACCCCCAAAGTACACTCCAGTCCAAACCAAAAAAAAAATTATTTTCTGTGTTTGTGAATTGTGTGCGCAGTAGCAGCACGTGCATCAACAAAGTAGTGCCAAACGTGCGTCTGTGTCATAAGTAAAGGGCAGGCTGGCTTGACCGTTAAAGGGTGCTGTAACCCCCAAAGTACACTCCAGTCCAAACCAAAAAAAAAATTATTTTCTGTGTTTGTGAATTGTGTGCGCAGTAGCCGCACGTGCATCAACAAAGTAGTGCCAAGCGTGCGCCTGTGTCATAAGTAAAGGGCCGGCTGGCTTGACCGTTAAAGGGTGCTGTAACCCCCAAAGTACACTCCAGTCCAAACCAAAAAAAAATTATTTTTTGTGTTTGTGAATTGTGTGCGCAGTAGCCGCACGTGCATCAACAAAGTAGTGCCAAGCGTGCGCCTGTGTCATAAGTAAAGGGCCGGCTGGCTTGACCGTTAAAGGGTGCTGTAACCCCCAAAGTACACTCCAGTCCAAACCAAAAAAAAAATTATTTTCTGTGTTTGTGAATTGTGTGCGCAGTAGCCGCTCGTGCATCAACAAAGTAGTGCCAAGCGTGCGCCTGTGTCATAAGTAAAGGGCCGGCTGGCTTGACCGTTAAAGGGTGCTGTAACCCCCAAAGTACACTCCAAACCAAATACATTTTTTTTTTCTGTGTTTGTGAATTGTGTGCGCAGTAGCCGCACGTGCATCAACAAAGTAGTGCCAAGCGTGCGTCTGTGTCATAAGTAAAGGGCCGGCTGGCTTGACCGTTAAAGGGTGCTGTAACCCCCAAAGTACACTCCAAACCAAATAAAAAAATATTTTCTGTGTTTGTGAATTGTGTGCGCAGTAGCCGCACGTGCATCAACAATGAGCAGCGCCAAGCGTGTGCCTGTGTCCCATAAGTAAAGGGCCGGCTGGCTCATTTCTTAAAGTGTGGTGTAACCCACAAAGTGCACTACTCTCCAGCAAAAATAAAAAAATATTTTCTGTGTTTGTGTGCGCCTTAGTCGCACGTATATATCAAATCGATATAACATAAATGGAGGACCAAACTTTCTCCGATAAAAATAAAATAGAGAAAGATCAAGAACCACTTCCTCCTAGTGCTGAAGCTGCTCCCACTAGTCATGACATAGACGATAACATGCCATCAACGTTGTCTGCCAAGGCCGATGCCCAATGTCATAGTAGAAGCCACATACAATCCCAAATGACAAAGTTCAGGAAAATGACCTTAAAAAAAACATTTAAATCATCTGAAGAGAAACGTAAACTTGCCAATATGCCATTTATGACACGGAGTGGCAAGGAACGGCTAAGGTCTTTCTCTATGACTAGTGTGTGTCATACTAGTATGACTAGTATGTTCATGACTAGTGGTTCGGCTTCACATGACGATGGAAGCCCTCCTCCCGCTAAAAAAAATCAAACGAGTTAAGCTGGCAAAAGCACAGCAAAGAACTGTGCGTTCTAAGAAGATATCACAAATCCCCAAGGAGAGTCCAAGTGTGGTGGCGGTTGCGATGCCTGACCTTCCCAGCACTGGACGGGAAGAGGTGGCTCTTTCCACCATTTGCACGCCCCCTGCAAGTGCTGAAAGGAGCACCCACAGTCCACTTGCTGATATGCAAATTGAAGATGTCACTGTTGAAGTACAACAGGATGAGGATACTGGTGTAGCTGGCGCTGAGGAGGAAGTTGGCGAGGAGGATTCTGATGGTGATGTGGTTTGTTTAAATCAGGCTTCGGGGGAGACAGTTGTTGTCCGTGGGATGAAAAAGCCCATCACGGTCATGCCTGGGCAGAAGACCAAACATTCCACCTCTTTGGTCTGGCAATATTTCTATCCAAATCCGGACAACATCTGTCTTGCCATATGTACCATATGTAAACGTGGAATAAGTAGGGGTAGGGACGTTAACCACCTAGGAACATCCTCCCTTATACGGCACCTGCAGCGCGTTTATAGTAAGTTACTGTCAAGTTCAGAAACTTTGGCTAAGACCGTAAGCAGTCCAGGGACACCTAAATCCCATGGTTCTGTTGTATCCAAGCGCCTGCAAACCTCACCGTCAACTCCCTCCTCGTCAATTTCCTCCTTAGTCAGGATCGCAAGTAGTCCTGCAGGCCATGTCACTGGCATGACTGACTCTCCTATCCAGGATTCCTCCGGAGGATCCTGCATTGCTACGCCTCCTGCTGCAGCTGCTGCTGTTGCTGCTGCTGGGAGTCGTTCATCATCCCAGAGAGGAAGTAGGAACACCACTACTTTTACTAAACAATTGACCCTCCAACAGTCCTTTAAGTACGACAGCAGTCATCCTGAAGCAAAACGTATAACTGAGGCCTTGACTGCTATGTTGGTGTTAGACGTGCGTCTGGTATTCACCATTAGTGCAGTGGGATTTAGACAATTGATGGAGGTAGTGTGTCCCCGGTTCCAAATCCCGTCTAGATTCCACTTCACTAGGCAGGCGATACCGTGACTGTACAGAAACGTCAACAAAAGTGTCCTCAGTGTCCTGAAAAATGCCGTTGTACCCAATGTCCACTTAACCACGGACATGTGGACAAGTGGAACAGGGCAGACTAAGGACTATATGACTGTGACAGCCCACTGGGTAGATGTATCACCTTACGCAGCAACAGCAGCAGCATCACCAGTAGCAGCATCTCTTGAGCCTGCCCCGCCATCATCTGAAGCAAGAGGTTGTGACGCGGTGGAACTCAACCCTCTATATGCTTCAGAGGATGGAGGAGCAGCAAAAGGCCATTCAAGCCTATACATCCACCTATGACATAGGCAAAGGAGGGGGTATGCACCTGACTCAAGCACAGTGGAGAATGATTTCCATATTGTGCAAGGTTCTCCAGCCCTTCGAACTTGCCACACGTGAAGTCAGTTCAGACACTGCCAGCTTTGAGTCAGGTCATTCCCCTCATCAGGCTTTTGCAGAAGCAGTTGGAGAAAGTGAAGGAGGAGCTAAGACAGAGCGATTCCGCTCGGCATGTGGGACTTGTGGATGAAGCCCTTCTTTCGCTTTGCCAGGATTCCAGGGTGGTCAATCTGTTGAAATCAGACCACTACATTTTGGCCACCGTGCTCGATCCTAGGTTTAAAGCCTATGTGGTGTCTCTCTTTCCGGCCGACACAAGCCTGCAGAGGTGCAAAGACCTGCTGGTGAAAACACAGTCAGCTGAAGCGGAACGTGACACGTCAACAGCTCCTTCTTCATTTTTTCCCGCAACTGGGGCTGCCAGGAAAAAACTTAGGTATCCTAAGCAACCCGCTGGCGGTGATGCAGGGCAGGCAGGACCAAGTTTGGACATCTGGTCCGGACTGAAGGACCTGGCAACAATTTCTGACATGTCTGCTGTCACTGCATATGATACTGTCACCATTGACAGAATGGTGGAGGATTACATCGGTGACAGCATCCAAGTAGGCATGTCAGACAGTCCGTACCTGTACTGGCAGGAAAAAGAGGCAATTTGGAGGCCCCTGTACAAACTGGCTCTATTTTACCTGAGTTGCCCCCCCTCCAGTGTGTACTCCGAAAGAGTGTTTAGTGCAGCCGGGAACCTTGTCAGCGAAAGGCGTAGGAGGTTGCTTCCACAAAATGTGGAGAAGATGATGTTCATAAAAATGAATTATCAACTCTTCCAGGGAGACCAGCCTCCAGAACGTACAGAGGGACCTGTGGTGGTGGATTCCAGCGGGGATGAGATAATACTCTGTGAGGATGAGGATGTACACAACACTGAAGAGGGTGAGGAATCGGTGGATGAGGATGAGGACGACATCTTGCCTCCGTAGAGCCAGTTTGTGCAGGGACAGATTAATTGCCAGCTTGTTTTGTGGGGGCCCAAACGAACCAATCATTTCAGCCACAGTCGTGTGGCAGACCCTGGCGCTGAAATGATTGCTTTGTTAAAGTGTGCATTTCCTGTTTATACAACATAAGGGTGGGTGGGAGGGCCCAAGGACAATTCCATCTTGCACCTCTTTTTTTTCTTTGAATTATGTACTGTTTGGGGCCTAGTTTTTCAAACTGCCATCCTGTCTGCCACTGCAGTGTCACTCCTAGATGGGCCACGTGTTTGTGCCGCCCACTCGTGTCGCTTAGCATAGTCATCCATCTACCTCGGTGCAACCTTTTGGACATAAAAACACTATTGTGAGGTGTGAGGTGTTCAGAATAGACTGGAAAAGAGTGGAAATTACAGTTTTTGAGGTTAATAATAGCATAGGAGCAGAAAAATCAACACATTCTGTGATTTTAGCTGTTTTTATGCTTTTTTAAAAATAAATACAGATCCAAAACACAAAACCAAGAACCCAAAACACGGAAGGGTGGTTTTGGCAAAACCAATCCAGATCCAAAACACGAAGAAAGATCCAGATCCAAAACCAAAACACAAAACACGAAAAGTGGCTGGTGCACACCCCTAGTTACAATGCAGATGATGGGCACATGCGTGGCTGTGGCCTGCAGGTGGTACAATGTCCAAAAAGTTGGACGGTCCTGCTGAAATGGGGACAGTTAGAAGGTACTGTATGTAATTATATATATATATATATACATATATATATATATATATATACACACAAACACACATATGTATATATATAAATAATTTATATATATACGTACACATTATATATATATATATATATATATATATATATATATATATATTAGGGGTGAGCGGGTTCGGATTTCTGAAATCCGAACCCCCCCGAGCCCCCCCGATCCGAGTCCGATCCGAATCAGGCTCGACTTTTCCCGCCTGACTCGGATCTGAAATCGAGGCAAAACGTCATCATCCCGCCTTCCGAGTCTCGCGGGCTTTGGATCCTATATAAGGTACCCGCGTCGGCGCCATTTTCTCACTCGGCTGTGGACAGTGAAGAGGGAGGGTGGGAGTTAGGGCTGTGTAGTGTAGTGTAGTGTAGTGCTGCTGTTATCCACTACTTCAAAGTCCATAGGGGCTGGCTGTGTTGTGCTGTGCTGCTGTTGTTAATAGGGGCTGTGTCCACTACTTCAAAGTCCATAGGGGCTGGCTGGACTGTGTTGTGCAGTCAGTTCTCCATAGGGGCTGTGTCCACTCCAAAGTCCTGTGCAGTGTCCCAGTCCTAAAGGAGTGCTGTAGTGTTGTCCAGGGGGTGCTCTGTCCATCAGGGGTGCTCCCTCCAAGTGCTAAAAAAATAATATATTTTCTGTGTTTGTGAATTGTGTGCGCAGTAGCCGCACGTGCATCAACAAAGTAGTGCCAAGCGTGCGCCTGTGTCATAAGTAAAGGGCCGGCTGGCTTGACCGTTAAAGGGTGCTGTAACCCCCAAAGTACACTCCAGTCCAAACCAAAAAAAAATTATTTTCTGTGTTTGTGAATTGTGTGCGCAGTAGCCGCACGTGCATCAACAAAGTAGTGCCAAACGTGCGCCTGTGTCATAAGTAAAGGGCCGGCTGGCTTGACCGTTAAGGGTGCTGTAACCCCCGAAAGTACACTCCAGTCCAAACCAAAAAAAAAATTATTTTCTGTGTTTGTGAATTGTGTGCGCAGTAGCCGCACGTGCATCAACAAAGTAGTGCCAAGCGTGCGCCTGTGTCATAAGTAAAGGGCCGGCTGGCTTGACCGTTAAGGGTGCTGTAACCCCCGAAAGTACACTCCAGTCCAAACCTAAAAAAAAATTATTTTCTGTGTTTGTGAATTGTGTGCGCAGTAGCCGCACGTGCATCAACAAAGTAGTGCCAAGCGTGCGCCTGTGTCATAAGTAAAGGGCCGGCTGGCTTGACCGTTAAAGGGTGCTGTAACCCCCGAAAGTACACTCCAGTCCAAACCAAAAAAAAATTATTTTCTGTGTTTGTGAATTGTGTGCGCAGTAGCCGCACGTGCATCAACAAAGTAGTGCCAAGCGTGCGCCTGTGTCATAAGTAAAGGGCCGGCTGGCTTGACCGTTAAGGGTGCTGTAACCCCCGAAAGTACACTCCAGTCCAAACCAAAAAAAAAATTATTTTCTGTGTTTGTGAATTGTGTGCGCAGTAGCCGCACGTGCATCAACAAAGTAGTGCCAAGCGTGCGCCTGTGTCATAAGTAAAGGGCCGGCTGGCTTGACCGTTAAGGGTGCTGTAACCCCCGAAAGTACACTCCAGTCCAAACCAAAAAAAAAATTATTTTCTGTGTTTGTGAATTGTGTGCGCAGTAGCCGCACGTGCATCAACAAAGTAGTGCCAAGCGTGCGCCTGTGTCATAAGTAAAGGGCCGGCTGGCTTGACCGTTAAGGGTGCTGTAACCCCCGAAAGTACACTCCAGTCCAAACCTAAAAAAAAATTATTTTCTGTGTTTGTGAATTGTGTGCGCAGTAGCCGCACGTGCATCAACAAAGTAGTGCCAAGCGTGCGCCTGTGTCATAAGTAAAGGGCCGGCTGGCTTGACCGTTAAAGGGTGCTGTAACCCCCGAAAGTACACTCCAGTCCAAACCAAAAAAAAATTATTTTCTGTGTTTGTGAATTGTGTGCGCAGTAGCCGCACGTGCATCAACAAAGTAGTGCCAAGCGTGCGCCTGTGTCATAAGTAAAGGGCCGGCTGGCTTGACCGTTAAGGGTGCTGTAACCCCCGAAAGTACACTCCAGTCCAAACCAAAAAAAAATTTATTTTCTGTGTTTGTGAATTGTGTGCACTGTGGCTGCACGTGCATCAACAAAGGAGCAGCGCCAAGCGTGCGCCTGTGTCCCATAAGTAAAGAGCCGGCTGGCTTATTTCTTAAAGGGTGGTGTAACCCACAAAGTGCACTACTCTCCAGCAAAAATAAAATAATATTTTCTGTGTTTGTGTGCGCTTTAGCCGCACGTATATATATCAATATAACATAAATGGAGGACCAAACTTTCTCCGATAAAAATAAAATAGGGAAAGATCAAGAACCTCTTCCTCCTAGTGCTGTTGCTGCTGCTGGGAGTTGTTCATCATCCCAGAGAAGAAGTAGGAACATCACTACTTTTACTAAACAATTGACCCTCCAACAGTCCCTAGCGATGAGGATGAAGTACGACAGCAGTCATCCTGAAGCAAAACGTATAACTAAGGCCTTGACTGCTATGTTGGTGTTAGACGTGCGTCCGGTATCCGACATTAGTGCAGTGGGATTTAGACAATTGATGGAGGTAGTGTGTCCTCGGTTCCAAATCCCGTCTAGATTCCACCTGCATCCTCAAAGCAGCAGCGACAAGCGTGCGTCTGTCTGTTAAAGGGTGGTGACACCCTCAAAGTGTGCTACACAAACAATTAAAATATTGTTCTTTTTTTTTCTGTCTTTGTGAATTGTGTGGGCTGTAGCTGCACCTGCATCCTTAAAGCAGCAGCGACAAGCGTGCGTCTGTCTGTTAAAGGGTGGTGACACCCTCAAAGTGTGCTACACAAACAATTAAAATATTGTTCTTTTTTCTGTCTTTGTGAATTGTGTGGGCTGTAGCCGCACCTGCATCCTTAAAGCAGCAGCGACAAGCGTGCGTCTGTCTGTTAAAGGGTGGTGACACCCTCAAAGTGTGCTACACAAACAATTAAAATATTGTTCTTTTTTCTGTCTTTGTGAATTGTGTGGGCTGTAGCCGCACCTGCATCCTTAAAGCAGCAGCGACAAGCGTGCGTCTGTCTGTTAAAGGGTGGTGACACCCTCAAAGTGTGCTACACAAACAATTAAAATATTGTTCTTTTTTTTTTGGTCTTTGTGAAATGTGTGGGCTGTAGCCGCACCTGCATCCTTAAAGCAGCAGCGACAAGCGTGCGTCTGTCTGTTAAAGGGTGGTGACACCCTCAAAGTGTTCTACACAAACAATTAAAATATTGTTCTTTTTTTTTCGGTCTTTGTGAAATGTGTGGGCTGTAGCCGCACCTGCATCCTTAAAGCAGCAGCGACAAGCGTGCGTCTGTCTGTTAAAGGGTGGTGTAACTCTCAAAGTGTTCCAAAAAATAAAAAACTATTTTTTTAATGTGTTTGTGACTTGTGTGCGATGTAGCCACACTTGCATCCTCAAAGCAGCAGCGACAAGCGTGCATCTGTCTGTTAAAGGGTGGTGACACCCTCAAAGTGTGCTACACAAACAATTAAAATATTGTTCTTTTTTTTTTGGTCTTTGTGAAATGTGTGGGCTGTAGCCGCACCTGCATCCTTAAAGCAGCAGCGACAAGCGTGCGTCTGTCTGTTAAAGGGTGGTGTAACTCTCAAAGTGCTCCAAAAAATAAAAAACTATTTTTTTAATGTGTTTGTGACTTGTGTGCGATGTAGCCGCACCTGCATCCTTAAAGCAGCAGCGACAAGCGTGCGTCTGTCTGTTAAAGGGTGGTGACACCCTCAAAGTGTGCTACACAAACAATAAAAATATTCTTCTTCTTTTTTCTGTCTATGTGAATTGTGTGGGCTGTAGCCGCACCTGCATCCTTAAAGCAGCAGCGACAAGCGTGCGTCTGTCTGTTAAAGGGTGGTGACACCCTCAAAGTGTTCTACACAAACAATTAAAATATTGTTCTTTTTTTTTCGGTCTTTGTGAAATGTGTGGGCTGTAGCCGCACCTGCATCCTTAAAGCAGCAGCGACAAGCGTGCGTCTGTCTGTTAAAGGGTGGTGTAACTCTCAAAGTGTTCCAAAAAATAAAAAACTATTTTTTTAATGTGTTTGTGACTTGTGTGCGATGTAGCCACACTTGCATCCTCAAAGCAGCAGCGACAAGCGTGCGTCTGTCTGTTAAAGGGTGGTGACACCCTCAAAGTGTGCTACAGAAACAATTAAAATATTGTTCTTTTTTTTTCTGTCTATGTGAATTGTGTGGGCTGTAGCCGCACCTGCATCCTTAAAGCAGCAGCGACAAACGTGCGTCTGTCTGTTAAAGGGTGGTGACACCCTCAAAGTGTTCTACACAAACAATTAAAATATTGTTCTTTTTTTTTCGGTCTTTGTGAAATGTGTGGGCTGTAGCCGCACCTGCATCCTTAAAGCAGCAGCGACAAGCGTGCGTCTGTCTGTTAAAGGGTGGTGACACCTCAAAGTGTTCTACACAAACAATTAAAATATTCTTCTTCTTTTTTCTGTCTTTGTGAATTGTGTGGGCTGTAGCCGCACTTGCATCCTCAAAGCAGCAGCGACAAGCATGCGTCTGTCTGTTAAAGGGTGGTGTAACCCTCAAAGTGTGCTCCACAAACAATAAAAATATTCTTTTTTTTTTTCTGTCTTTGTGAATTGTGTGGGCTGTAGCCGCACTTGAATCCTCAAAGCAGCAGCGACAAGCGTGCGTCTGTCTGTTAAAGGATTACATCGGTGACAGCATCCAAGTAGGCATGTCAGACAGTCCGTACCTGTACTGGCAGGAAAAAGAAGCAATTTGGAGGTCCCTGTACAAACTGGCTCTATTTTACCTGAGTTGCCCCCCCTCCAGTGTGTACTCCGAAAGAGTGTTTAGTGCAGCCGGGAACCTTGTCAGCGAAAGGCGTAGGAGGTTGCTTCCACAAAATGTGGAGAAGATGATGTTCATAAAATGAATTATCAACTCTTCCAGGGAGACCAGCCTCCAGAACGTACAGAGGGACCTGTGGTTCCAGCAGGGACGAATTAATACTCTGTGAGGATGAGGATGTACACACTGAAGAGGGTGAGGAATCGGTGGATGAGGAGGATGAGGATGACATCTTGCCTCCGTAGAGCCAGTTTGTGCAGGGACACATTAATTGCCAGCTTGTTTTGTGGGGGCCCAAACGAACCAATCATTTCAGCCACAGTTGTGTGGCAGACCCTGGCGCTGAAATGATTGATTTGTTAAAGTGTGCATGTCCTGTTTATACAACATAAGGGTGGGTGGGAGGGCCCAAGGACAATTCCATCTTGCACTTCTTTTTTTTCTTTGCATTATGTACAGTTTGGGGCCTAGTTTTTCTAACTGCCATCCTGTCTGCCACTGCAGTGTCACTCCTAGATGGGTCACGTGTTTGTGCCGCCCACTCGTGTCGCTTAGCATAGTCATCCAGCTACCTCGGTGCAACCTTTTGGACATGAAAACACTATTGTGAGGTGTGAGGTGTTCAGAATAGACTGGAAATTAGTGGAAATTAAGGTTATTGAGGTTAATAATAGCATAGGAGCAGAGAAACCAACAAATTCTGTGATTTTAGCTGTTTTTATGCTTTTTTTAAAAAAAATACAGATCCAAAACACAAAACCCAGAACCCAAAACACGGAAGGGTGGTTTTGGCAAAACCAATCCAGATCCAAAACACGAAGAAAGATCCAGATCCAAAACCAAAACACAAAACACGAAAAGTGGCCGGTGCACACTCCTAATATATATATATATATATATAGACAATCAAAGGTGCGGCACTCCCTTGTAAAAAATCACACAAACCACAGCAGTGATAATAGAACGTTTCAGTACTTTAAGTACTATCTTCAGCTATACAGTTCATAAACAAAAATCTTACCTTAAATACACCCCACTGCTCAAGAAGCGTGCCAAGCAGGACACACGAGCCCAGCCGGCGACGCATCCTGATGACATCATCAACAAGCGCATCATCAACAGCTGATCCCAATCACCTCACCATAGCAACAAGTGAACATATACAGATAACGAGCATGAATAAAGACAACATTATCAGGCTAACAGAATCAGATCCTCAGTGATATCAGGCACGTACACATGCATCTAAATGATCATTACCCATTTAACTCAAGCAATATGGTGGATTGATATAAACAGATTCCATAGAATACATAATAAGATTTTTGCAAAATACTATACATCATAACACAGGTAACATTATAGTAATGAAATGGTCACATAAAAATGAATTATAAAAAGCACCATCATTACATGACAAAAAAAGCATGTGATTCAAATACCTGCATATCGGAAGAACGCATGTTATCCAAATAGCATGCTAGAGGTCATAAGACATTAAGGGATCTAGGCCCTCATTCAGAGCCACTCGCTAGCGGCAGTACGCTCGTTCCGAGCGATGTTCGCACATCTGCGCATGCGTACGGTTTTTAGTACGCATGCGCGAACCAGTCAGTGCGGCTGAAAATCGTTTGTACGCAATATAGCGAATGCCTGCTATTTTGAGTGACAGAATGAGGCGTATGTGGGTGGTAACAGGGGAAGGTGCTTGAAAACGGGGAGTGGAGATCAGAACGCAGGCGTGCTTAAAGGTCAAAACGGGCGTTTTATGGGTGTGCATAATTAATCCAGCAGCGTCATTGACCAAGTCACTTGATTTTTTTTAACTCAGAACTGCTCGCAAAATAGCGGTTGAAAAAGCCAACCACAAGAATAGCGAGCAGTTCATATCCTGTTCGATGTACTCGATTAATCTAATAAATAGCGGACATGACGTATGGTGCGAGCGGCCAGGGGGCGTTTTTAACAAATAAACGAGCGTATGTTTTGCTCGCTCGTTCAGACTTAGAGGTGTGAACAGACTGCAATGTGCGAACGGATCATTTGAATAGCCACCCCTTGTTTTTGAACGAACGCAAATAGCGAACGGCTCTGAATGAGGGCCCTAGTTACTAAGCAGTGTTAGGAGACACTGTGAAAAGTGATAAGGTGCCAGCCAATCAGCTCCTAACTGCCATCTCACAGGCTGTGTTTGAAAAATGACAGTTGGGAACTGATTGGCTGGCACCTTATCATGTTTCACTCTGTATCCTACACTGCTTAGTAAATAGACCACTAAGATTTTCACATATTGAATATATTGCCTGTTAGCATGACTATGACATATTAAAAGCATGATATGCCCAAAGATTCATTGAACCTACGGGGTGCAACCACATCTCACCGGTGAATCCACCTTGATACACATTGCAACAATAAACGGTTTCTATTTCCACCTCTATTTAGTTGAGGGATATGATCAATCATCCTATAGCGAAGACATGCCAAATTATGTTTGAAATCCACAAAGTGGCGAGCCACAGGTTGATCACTTGATCCACATGACAACGCAGCGCGTATACTTGAATGATGCGCACACACACACATAAATAAAAATATTTAATTTACTACTGGCATTAACAGGCAGAGCTGGGCTGGGCTGTGATGTGATCTGCAGGGCTGGGATGGTCTGGCAGGTAGGGGCCAGGGAGGCTCTTCACTGGCTACCATGGTGGTCTTCGTGCCGGGGACTTCAAAGTCCCGACCACACCTTGGCAAAGCAGGAACTCCCAAAAGGGTGTGTGGCTTCGCTGAAGGGGTGTGACCGCAACCCACAAAGCCACGCCCCCTTATGTGTGCCGATCTTGTGACGCCAGTGCTATTATGAGTCAGTCTGACTCATTATAGTACCTGGCTAGCCACTGACTGCGGGCCCCTTCCCCCCCGGGAACACCCAGCACAATCCCAGTACATTTTTGATACAGTGCATCTTAATCGTAACTGCGCCTCTGTGTGTACACACAGTGGGACTCTTTTTCGTGCACACACAGTACCAAAAAATATCGTTCAACTCTTTAAACATCGGCATCGCACAAAATGATTGGGTAATTCAACCAGTTATATGTAAAGTGGAATGTAATTCTAGTTTGGTTGAAACCATTCTCATGGCTAAATCATAAAATGTAATTACACTGAAATTAATCCAAGCTAACCACAGAGTCTACAGGTACTGTGGTCAAGACTGGGTCAAAGAACCAAAAGATTCAAATTAGTATCATCACAAGAATAAAATGTGCTGTGAGTAAAGGACTCTGGCAGCAAGATCTAATCATTCAATATGCTCACAAACCCACAATAACTGCCTGAAGGAGTTTGCATTGATGAGAGACTAGTTATAATAACCAAAGAGGAATACACTCCAGACTAATTATACCAGTTCAAAATCCAATACACAATGACAGTTTTCTAAAAAGCAGGACCAGGCTTGGGTATACTGAACCTATATGGTTGTTTGCCCAGCATGGGTGGGGAATTCACACGTCAGGAAATCAACATCACACCAGTATCACCTAAGGAGCTAGTTGACAGCAGAAATTGTGTTCCATCACCAGGCAATAGTCATAATAATGAGCTATGAGACCCACCAGTATCTGTAAAACACCTGACCAGGGAATAAATTGTGGGACAGATGTTTAGGAAACAAATTACCATATGCCCTCAGGAATGTTATCAATAAAATGGGCCATCTGTAAAAGGTTTTGAGACTGCCTTTACCTATCCCACGATTCTACAGTATACTGTATAAGATAATATCTAACAATGGGCCTGATTCAGAGCCGTTCGCTATTTGCGTTCATTCATTCAAAAACAAGGGGTGGCTATTCAAATGATCCGTTCGCACATTGCAGTCTGTTCACACCTCTAAGTCTGGACGAGCGAGCAAAACATACGCTCTTTTATTTGTTAAAAACGCCCCCTGGCCGCTCGCACCATACGTCATGTCCGCTATTTATTAGATTAATCGAGTACATCGAACAGGATATGAACTGCTCGCTATTCTTGTGGTTGGTTTTTTCAACCGCTATTTTGCGAGCAGTTCTGAGTTAAAAAAAAACAAATGACGTGGTCATTGACACTGCTATATTAATTATGCACACCCATAAAACGCCCGTTTTGACCTTTAAGCACGCCTGCGTTCGGATCTCCACTCCCCGTTTTCAAGCACCTTCCCATGT
Organism: Taudactylus pleione; assembly: GCA_031769625.1. Classification (NCBI taxonomy): domain Eukaryota; kingdom Metazoa; phylum Chordata; class Amphibia; order Anura; family Myobatrachidae; genus Taudactylus; species Taudactylus pleione. The sequence continues at coordinate 1,249,261 of JAUIMM010000198.1, forward strand.
TACCACCCACATACGCCTCATTCTGTCACTCAAAATAGCAGGCACTCGCTATATTGCGTACAAACGATTTTCGGCCGCACTGACTGGTTCGCGCATGCGTACTAAAAACCGTACGCATGCGCAGATGTGCGAACATCGCTCGGAATGAGCGTACTGCCGCTAGCGAGTGGCTCTGAATGAGGGCCAATGTTCCCAGGAGGTGGACCTCCAAGTCATCATGAGTACAATTCAATTGAAGAATTACAATTATGGATAATTACTCTAATCCCATTGCAGTTCCAAAGATACAATTATTTAGACACAAAAAGGGGACCCAGATATTGGAAATTTCTGGCAGTATAAAATTCGGCTGTGTTTATTTTTTGTTACCATTCCTCATATTGACATTCATGACACTGACATGAGCATGTCAACATGGTTGTAACGTCGACATGCCAAGCATGTCAATGTTGACCACATTGACATTCATCTTGCCGACACTGATGAAATGTCGACATGATTAGTTTGTCGACAAAGCGTTCCTGGTGGTCTAGCAGTGACTTACCTAGTTCGTAGGCTACAGCGGCGTCAGCTGACGGTGACTTCCGGGTGATCTTGCATTGATTCTGGCGGTATCGCTAAGCCATAGCCCTACCCCTAGTGCCTGACAGTAACCTCCCCTGCAACAGCCTAACTATGACCCTCCCCCTAGTGCCTAACCCTACCCTCCTGTAGCCTGACTCTAACCTCTGCTGCCGCTGCCTAACCCTAACCCTCCAGTCTTTGCAGAATGCCGACATTTCATATGTTGACATTGTGAACACGTTGACATTCTGCAGATGTCGACATACATTTCAACAATGTCAACATAATAACTGTCGATATTGTGATGTTGACATTGTAAATGTCGACATAATGACTGCATATCCAAAATTTCAATATACGTTCCCATCCAGAGCCGAGAGGTGAAGGTGGACCTAGGATGTCTGCATTCATGTGACAGTGGCCAAAGCTGAATATCTATAGAACACACACTGGCCCTCATTCAGAGGTGGTTGCAAGAAGCGACCACTCGTTCTGAATGAGGGCGGCCGCTTTGAATTTTAAGTGCGGCCTCCTGGTCGCTAGCTACCGACCAGGAGGCCGCACTACCTGGTCGCTAGCTACCGACCAGGTAGATGGTCACGATGGTCAAGACCATCGCGACCATCGGGGCTTGCGACGAGACCCTAAGGTTGGGTCTCGGCAATGGCAAGCCCCAGGGAACTTCCTGCTCTGCAGGAAGCTCCCCACTGACATCACTGCTGATATCAGTGCGGCCGCCCACAAAATGGCAGGCGATCCGTTAGGAATGCCTCCGTTTGTGTAGCCACTCCCCCGTCCTGCCTACAAAACGGGGCGAGCTGTCGATCAACATCGACAGCCACCCCTTTTGTAGTGAGCTCCGGAGCGAGAGAGTTTCTCTCTTGCTCCGGGGCTTGCGCACGTGCAGTGTGGCCGCTGCGCGTGCGCAGGGACTTAACATTGACCCGGTTGCGAGTGCTCAGCACTTGCGACCGGGTCTGTATGAGACCCAAAGTTCTGAAGAAAACTTCACCTGGTTGTGTAAAATTAATTCCTTGAGGAAATAAGACCCTTAGTAGTTGGGGAGAACTGAGAATTTGGTCAGTGGCAGATGCTGTATGGTCATATGCCAAGAGCAGTTGTTAAGGGTTGAGGGCTCTATTTATCAATAAAATTAATAACGGACGGTATATATCATTTAGCATCGTTGCCTCTCACAGCAATACATATGATTATACCGCTGGTAATCATCATGGTGCCTCCTACCAGTGATGTGCGATGGTATCTCGGTAGAGATGTAGGCTACTAAGCTCTGGAAAGTGATAAAGTTGAGAGTGATAAACTACCAGACACTAAGCTCCTAACTGTCATGTTACAGGCTGTGTTTGAAAAATAACAGGAGCTGATTGGTTGGTAGTTAATCACTCTCCAATTTATCACTTTCCAGAGCTTAGTACATCTGCCCCCTGGTCTCCACATTGGTATTCAATAAACATATCATCTAATGCTGTGGTGCAAATCTTTATTTATATTATTTAGATTTTTGAATATCAAGTGGACCCGGCTGCGCTACTTCACTTGCTGAGTTCTAAGAGTCTAACTAGTGCTTCATTTTTTTGTTAGAATTACAGCCTCCTGTTACCCAGCGAAGACATTTCAAACATAACATTTCTTTCTGCATTTAAATTCTCATCACCTCTCTATCTACTGTGCCCGCTGACAAGCAAACAGCAAGTCAGAAATGGGCGAACAACATGAGCCCATCAAATGTCTGGGCCTCTCCTGCCTGGTAATAATACATACCCAAGCTTCCCAATGCCAACATGTTGAGTATCTCATCCTTGCAGCAATCACAGCCACAGTCCAGCTGCACAAGCTTGATGGATATTCTGAGGCCATTTTACAGAATTGGGAAGCCCTTTTCTATACAGTATCCACATGTGCCTTCTTCACTGTCTACATGGCAGGTTGTGCATACATTTTGTTGGTATTTGTAGGCTCACATCATGCAATCAGCTGGTTGTGGGCTAAGACTTCAAAGAAGGCAGATACAGCCCTGCAGGGTCCATCAGCTGATACAAGTTGTTCTATGTTTGTGGGTAGGTTTCTTTTAAAACTATGATAAACTTTTCAAAACTTAAAAATTCATTTGGAACAGTTTTCAGAGGATTTAGTAGGCGAAAGCTGGATAAACTTGAGAATATGTAAGAATACTGGTGTTTTTTCCTGTATGGCTGCTGATGACAGCCTTGTTGCTGGGCAGTTTTTGGTGCTGGCTGGTCAGCTGGTTGGTAGAGTCAATGATATTGCTTGAGGGAGTGGTCAGATGATCAGCATATATTGGCTTGTTTGCATGAAGACAGCCTCTTTTTATGGATCTTTGAAACCCACCATCCCACCCGTTACTGGTTTTTGTTGTGTCACATTAACCTTTTCTTTTCCCAACTTAGGGAAGGTGCAGCATGGCGGGAGTAGGCTGCAGCTGAGTGGCTTTATGTGGCACAAAAAAACTTTGTGGGGGCACTTGCCATCGATGTACCTGGCACATTTGTCCTTCCCCGTGCGGGGGGACCCGGGCGCTTTTGTATGGAAGCGTCTCAGATTGGCCCAGGAGGGAAGTGGGACTCTAACAGCATTAGTGCGTCTAGAGGGGGGACGTTTCAGTCATTCCCCGACTATTTGAGCGAAGTGAAAGCTGGAACTAAGCCTACAGCGTCTCTTTGCCACCATGGTTAGGTTAATTAATCATAAATAAAAGCTGTGACCTTTTAGCCAAGCTCTTGTTGTCTGTGTCGTTATTTATTAGTTTAAGTTAAGTAAGATAGACAAGGTTGTTAAGGGTTAGAAGCAATAAACCAATGTATATCTTACACCTTTTGACTGTTGTGTGTTCACCTGATGACAAATCATTCAGATAAAGAGGGTGGGATTCAGGAGATATGACTAATCTCCGAATGGGTATGAACACTGGTTTTGTGACAGGCAACCCCAGCCTGAACACGGATTTCACTCCAATCACAAACACCTTCCGCATTTCACCGCTTGATGTATAGCAAGCCGTGGATTTCCCCAGTGACTCCTCAGTGGACAACACTTATAAAGAGAACAGAGAAATCTATGATTTAACCCTCTCATAAATAGCATGATGCTGTAAATGAGCCTCACACTTTCTATGATAAACAGAGCCCTATGTGTATATCTTAGTTATGAAGGATCATTTCACACAGCACCGAGAACGGCTGCCGACAGAACATTCAATGACTGTTGTCTTTCCTACTTTAGTGGGACATTTGTGAGCAAAGGACTCAATTCAGGGTGTGGAGTCATTGTGTCGACATTCAGAATGTCAACATGGTGAAAATGTCGTCAGTGAAAATGTCAACATTCAAAATACAGGGTACACACTGCACTATCCATACAATATATCGGTCCGACCCATGACGGAATGAAATATCGAACGGCAGATCGTATAGTGTGTACCACCAAGCTTTAGAACTAAGCTAAGAAATTATTATATAACTATAATTATTTCTGCACACTTTACATCTGCCCACCTGCAGTGCAACATGGTTTTACCAAGGTGCAAATTGCTCCTAACTTTGAATCCAGCCACTATTGTTTTCATCATTAGGAAAAGCTACTTTGTTCAAAATTCTCATAGTACTCCATAGCACCCAGAACAGAACAGGCACACCAAAGTTACAATCATATACCTTCTAGCTTTAAATTGTATTCATTCATCAAAATCATAGTGCTATAAGTCTAGAATAGATCCCTTGGGAAAGTAGTCCTTGCATTCAACTGCACTTGAAGCAAAGAGGCAGTATAGTCTACTCTGTTTCTGCTCTTATGATTACATAGAGCGATGGCACAATTATGACATCGTAATCGTGCAATCATTCAGTAATCGGGCACACATGGGGGGATGTAAATGTCGGAAACGACCAGCGTTGCACGCTCCTGCTGGTTGTTTCGACATCAATCATCGCCCGAACATGCTGGTCAACCTGACGATAACGTCAGGTTGAGCATGTTAGGGGATGATTGATGTGTCTACTCTGAACGACTGCTTGTTCAGTGTAGGCACATCACCAGACTGTGGAACGACTGCACGATTACAAATGTCGTAATCGTGCAGTCGTTTCTATGTCTGCTAGTGGATGTGCCCCTTTAGAGAGAACCACCAAATTTCCCAATGGCAGTACTCTACGTTGGGTAGTCCTGCAACATCTAAAAATTACATCTGCTCAGACTATATAAAGGCCTGAAGAAAGAGAATGACTTATGCTGGCAGATATGACTTCACTGGCTGATATATTGGCCGATCAATTGATCGGCGAATATATCGTGTGCCCATCGGCCAGTGTGTACCAGCTATATGTCTGTGAGCTACGTCGTTCACAGACATATGGCATCGGCTGTGCTGCACAGCCGATGGCAGATATATCTGCAGATATATCTGTCCAACGTGCTGTGTGTACGGGCAGTCAGCCGCCCGTACGTACTCCTGCAGCGGAGGCCGGGGCCTGGGGGTCACGACACAACACCCGGCCAGTGGGACTTGCGGCCAGTTGACAGATGATGGTGTGTATGAACAACCATCATCTGCAGATATATCGCTCAAACAACAGTCAATAAAAGGACAGGGTGTAGTACAGTTTTATGACCTGAAATTCCATGAAGCTAACTTAGTGCCAGGTACTAGACGTAAACCTATTGGGAAGAACTGTTTATTATCACAAAAAGGAAACATCATTAAAGGCCAGTGTTTAAAAGTGAGCCACGAAATGGAGAATATTGTACAAGAATTTAGATATAGATTCTTTGAGATAGCGCTCGCCTCTAATCTAATGGAAGTTGCTAGCAGCAGACATGTGCAGGGATAGATCCGGGTGAACCCTCCTTTAGGGTGCCTAACCCTAACCTCCCCTCCAAGTGCCTAACCCTAATCCCCCCTCTAAGTCCCTAAACCTAACCCCCCCTTCCCCGCTACCTAAACCTAAGTCCCCCGGGGGGGTGCCTAACCCTAATCCCCCCTTCCCCTAGCCTAAACCTAACCCCCCCCCATGGGGGTGCCCAGCCCTAGGTCCCCTTGGGAGCCCTAAACCTAACCGCAGCTGTCCGCGCCAGGCGCCCGGCTTACCTTCGTTCGGTATGCCGGGCGTCGGTCATCCGGCGTATGGTTAATGACAGGCGTCGAGTTTTAGATGCCTGTCATTAGTACCACACCGGGATTAGAGAGTCTGCAAGCCGGTGGTCGGCATTTAGACCGTCGGCTTCCAGACTACATCCCATAGATCCAATCCCTATATTACAAGCTATAAAGAGTGTTTTTGTCTGCGCTCTGCTAAACGAGCAGGTGTATACCAGTATCTTACTGGTGCACAATTGTTTTTATTCTGCACTATTCAGTAAAGATGTATGTACATACAATTCTACGCGTTTCTTAGTATATTCATTCTGAGCCTGATCAAGTTCCCAAGGTAAACACAGACACTGGTATACACTTCTGCCCATTCACATTAGCCGAGCGCAAACATAATCGCCATTTATAAGACTTTTACATAGGAGTTTGTTACTGACATGGGACTATTAGTTGTCCAACTCAAACAAACAACACTAGAAAAATATAACTATCTAAAAAGTAAATATAAATCATAGGAACACTGAAAAAGCAATAAACAAAATGTGTGTGAAGAACAGATAACGGATGAGAGAGTACGTTAGGTGACCGGTAGAACCAATGGAATTATATTACCCATGTAAGACAAGATGTCGGCCCAAGAGAAATAAGAGCCAAAATTCAGAAGCAAATTATCTCTACCCCTGTGCCCCTGAAGAAGAAAACTCTCATGAAGCAGAAGTTGAAGAACCAGAATACATATTTGCTAATAAAATGTTACGGGAGGGGTGGAAGAACTACAGTACAAACTGTATCAGAGACTGTGGAAAGTAAGGGGGAGGAATTTCAGATGTACTGTATGTCAATTCAGTATCTCTACAGAGATATCATCTCGCCACAAACAGATGGCGTCCAAAGTCAGCCAAAGGGCAATCCAGAATTATATTCAGGAATCCAATTGTACAGGTCACGGACTGTGATAAATTGCCACTTGCTTGTTCTTACTGGTATTTATCACCGTATCATATTGCAGAGGACTTTAGCCAATGGTAATAATATGATTACATTTAGGGGCTCATTCAATTACGAGTGACGCTGGGGATGGGCTGTTGGTACGGCATGGGAAAATTCATCATGGCGGCACATTGTAAGCATAACATCCCTCGTTCTAATTTGCACCCCGGTAGGCAGCAGCATAGGCCACTACAGGAAGAAAATCTTTATTATTAAAATAAAACATTTTTTCTTAAGATAAATATATTAAAGTCGATTTTCTTTCTTTTACCTGTTTCTTATATTTTTTATTCCCTTTTTTATTATGGAAAGTAGAACGCTAGCTCAAATGCTTCCAGGGGGATGTGGTAACAGGACCCACAATTAAATGTCTACCTATAATGTGTCAGCACTATGCAATATTGGTTACATATATATATATATATATATATATATATATATATGTTTTTTTTACTTATCCCACACACTATAGTCTTGATGTGTACAACACATATCCTGGTGTACAGCTGTGTGCATAGAGTTTACTCAATAACAAAAGCTATTTTGCTTAACGCATAATTATCCCACAGATGGAAATCTTGAAAACGTGATCTTTTGGGGGTACTTGAGGATTGGCGTTGTAAACCACCGTTACAGCCTAAATAAACGATACATACATATCTGTTGGTTTTAGAACAGCAGGGAAAATAAAACCGCTCTTCCAATGTTTTTCTTGTCTCAAACATTCCGCTGGGACTTATTTAGTCCTGGTGCCCACTGCTGGATACCCTGGCTGCTTTAATAGCCTGTCCTTGCATGCTCCTGAATAATAATAAATAATAATACGCTTTAGTACTATTTTGTCTTCCGAAGCCCCCAGGTGGAAATCTAACTGCAGGCATCAGCCACTGAGACTCTGCAAACTATGGGGTGATGTTTGTTAGAACTTAGCAGTATTTTTTTTGCCTACGACATCAATTATATGAAAGCATTTTTGTGACAGGAAACAACTCTTACAGCAAAAGCAATTTTTGTGTTACAAAATTCATTTGCAACAGATATCATTTTTATTTTGCAGAACAACGACCAATTACTTGCTTCATTTTGTACAGATGACTGATTGGCAGGAAGCACCCCATAGTAAATGATGACATGGGTGCTATATACACAGTGGCTGAGCGTTGAGTGATTTGATTGCCCTCCCGGCTTATCTTGCAGTGTTTTCTCTCATCTGTAAATACAAGGGAAGAATGTTATGATTCCTGGAGGGAATCAATGGTATAATGTAGAGCCAACTGATGACAGCCTTGAGGGCTGGAATGTATAGTACTAGTCGTGGCCAAGAGTTAAGGATTTTGTTGCAGCCGTTGGGCTGACGATGCTGCCTTGGGGCTGGTTTGTTTTGACTAGTTGTGCCGAGGGCAAGAGGTGTGATGCAGCCTTGGGGGCTGATTGTGGCCTTTATAGTCGTGGCCAAGGGACTGATGATGTGAAGCAGCCTTTGGGCTGTTGCAGTAGCCTTGAGGGCTGATAGTGACCTGGGGCCCCAGGACCGTTGCAGCCTTTGGGCTGATGAGACTCAGGTGAGGTATGCAACAATAACGTGGGGCTGCTGCCAGTGTCGCCGGGATGAAACTGGCGTCAGTGTGCTGGATTGCACACCTGGAACGCAGAGTTGCTACCAATGCCGCTGGGATGACATTGGCGACGGTATGCTAAGTTGCGCACCTGGAACGCAGAGTTGCTACCAATGCCGCTGGGATGTAACTGGCGACGGTATGCTAGATTGTGCACCTGGAATGCAGAGTTGCTACCAATGCCACCGGGTTGACACTGGTGACTGTGTGCTAAGATGCGCACCTGGAACGCAGAGCTGCTACCAGCGCCGCCGGGATGACGCTGGTGACGGTGTGCTAGATTGCCCCCCTGGAACACAGAGTCGCTACCAATGCCATCGGGATGACACTGGCGATGGTGTGCGATGGTGCGCACCTGGAACGCTAAACTGCGACTGGTGCTGTCATGTTGACACAAGCCACCGGATGGTGACAGATGCTTGTGGGGCAGGAAGCACTCCGTGCTGCCCAGATGGTACAAGCAGCACCTGTGGACGAGATGTAGGTGAAGCCGCCTGGATGGAATAAACGGCTCACACGAAATACAGCTAGATTGACTCAGGAACTCAACTGACATGCAGGAGACAGGAACCGGATCTACGAAAAACTTCTATCACCAGCATGGAGTGAAGGACTGGCTGCAACTTAACAGATACAGGGCCCAATCAAAGCAAGCCCTGCAAATCTCCCTAATGACAGACTCCTGCACCTGGCCTGTGCACACAGGCAAGAAAATCAATAGTGTGCAGCTGACACTGCATAGAGACAGGCAGTAATTACTGATCACATGAGATCAGCACACAGACAGACTGGAATAAATGCAGTGTCTCAATAGCAACTGAAATTACCTGCTAACCGCAGATCCTAACAGTTCCCTGACGAGGGGTACTAGACCCTGGTTTATCTGGAAAGTTCTCAAACAATCTTCTCAGCAATGTAGGAGCATGCAAGATCTTTCCGGAGTCCTGGAGCGCTCCTCCGGTCCATATCCCTTCCAGTGGACCAGGAATTGAAGGCCTACTCAGAGGTACTGCTCCAGAGACAGGTTTCTGTCTGCCCATTAGACTGTGGATGTTATCCGGATGACAGGCTGATGTTGATACCTAGGGTGGAGCAGAAATTCTTCCAGAACTGCACCACAAACTGTGTCCCTCGATCAGAGATGATGTCAATGGGTAAGCCACGGAGTCTGAAAACATGAAGCATGAATAAGGAAGACAAGTCCTTAGCAGACGGCAACTTGGTGAGAGGAACAAAATGTACCATCTTGCTAAAACTGTCCACAATCATCAAGATAACAGAGCAATGGGAGGAGGGTGGGAGGTCTATTATGAACTCCATGGCAATATGGGTCCACGGCTTGGAAGGAGTAGGAAGAGGAAGCAGGAGCCCAGGAGGAGCTGTACGAGGAAACTTGTTTCGAGCACAGATGTCACATGCTAACACAGACTCCCGGACATCTTGACCCATAGACTGCCACCATACTAAACGAGACAGCAACTCAACCGTCTTAGTAATGCCTGGATGCCCGGATGATTTGGAGGAATAAAAATCCAGCAGAACCGCCTTCCGAAATTGCTCTGGAACAAACAGGACCCCTTGTGGCATCCCTGCTGGAGCCTCCGACTGACAGGCACAAATGAGATCCGCTAGATGTCTGGTCACAGCAAAATAGATGTAAGAAATAGGAACAATGGTATCATCCAAGACAATGTTCGGCTGAACAGGTTGGAAACTGCGAGACAGCGCATCCGCTTTTAAGTTCTTGGAGCCAGGCCGGTACGAGATATCATAATTGAAATGGGAGAAAAATAATGCCCACCTGGCCTGTCTGGCATTCAATCTCTTGGCAGACTCGATATATGACAAATTTTTATGGTCAGTGAGCACCGTGATGACGTGGTTCGCACCTTCCAGCCAGTGCCTGCAATCCTCAAATGCCCATTTGATTGCCAAAAGCTCACGATTCCCAATGTCGTAGTTCTTCTCGGCTGCGGCGAACTTTCGAGAGTAAAAGACGCAGGGATGTAGTTTGCCATTCTCAGGGTCCCTCTGTGATAGAATAGCGCCCATGCCAATTTCAGAGGCATCTACCTCGACAATTAACGGGAGATCTGGATTGGGATGTCGGAGGACGGGAGCGGAGATAAAGGCAGTTTGTAAGGAGTTGAAGGCTTGAAGAGCTTTGGTCGACCAGTTCGTCACATCTGCTCTTTTCTTGGTAAGCTCTATAATAGGTGCAAGTATGGAGAGAAAGATTTAATAAATCTTCTGTAGTAGTTGGCAAAGCCAAGGAAGCGTTGAACTGCTTTTAGATTGGTCGGCTGAACCCAATCAAAGATGGCCTTGACTTTGCCTGGGTCCATCGAAAATATATGTAATACAGAGTGTCACAGGGCTCAATATATAAAGCAGAATATCCCAGTGCCAACCATATATGTAATACAGAGTGTCACAGTGAAAACCATATATGTAATGCAGAGTGTTGCAGTGCTCACCATATAATGCAAAGTGTCGCAGTGCTCACCATATAATGCAGAGTGTCACAGTGCTCACCATATAATGCAGTGTCGCAGTGCTCACCATATAATGCAGTGTCGCACTGCTCACCATATAATGCAGAGTGTTGCAGTGCCCGCCATAAAATGCAGAGTGTCGCAATGCCCGCCATATATTGCAGAGTGTCACAGTGCTCACCATTTAATGCAGAGTGTCGCTTTGCTAACCATATAATACAGAGTGTCGCAGTGACCGCCATATAATGCAGAGAGTGTCGCAGTGACCACCATATAATGCAGAGAGTGTCGCATTGTTCACTATAAAATGAAGAGAATGTTGCAGTGCCCACTAAATAATGATGTAGAGTGTTGCAATGCCCATCAAATAATACAGTGTGTCGCAGTGACCGCAATATAATACAGAATGCCACAGTGCCCAGCAAATAATGCAGAGAATGTTGCATAGCTCATTATAAAATGCAGAGAGTGTCACAGTGCCCACCATATAATGCAGAATGTCACGGTGCCCACCATATAATCCAGAGAGTGCCACGGTGCCCACCAAATAATGTAATGTCGCAGTGCCTATCATATAATACAAAGTGCCACAGTGACCACCATATATTTATATAGTGCCTCAGTGACCGCCATATATTTAGAGTGCTGTAGTGACTGCCATATATTTACAGAGTGCCACATTGCCCACCATATAATGCAGAGAGTGTCGCAGTGACCGCCATGTAATAGAGAGTGTTGCAGTGACTGCCATTTAATACAAAGTGCTGCAGTCACCGCCATATAATACAGAGAGTGCCATAGTGACCGCCATATATTTACAGAGTGCCGCAGTGACCGCCATATAACAGAGAGCCACAGTTACCACCATATAGTAGAGAGTGCCACAGTACCTACCTTATAATGCAGTGTCGCAGTGCTCACTATATTACAGAGTATCGTAGCTGACGTGATATAATACAGAGTGCATCAGTGACCCACATTTTACACATATATGAATACACCCATTACAGACACACACACCAGTGGCGTATCTATAATGGGTGCAGTGTGTGAGGGGCACATGGGCCTCTGAGTCCAGAGGGCCCCGCACTGCACACACTGCACCCATATTTTTTTTAAACTTACCTGTCTGAGGTCCCGCGTCAGGTGTCACTGCTGCTCAGAACACCAGAAAAATGGCCAGCGCGTTCTAGTGCCCGGAGTCTACTAATTCTCCGGTGGCTGGCCAGCTGCGTCAGTCGGCTGCCAGCCACCAGGGAGAGAGGAGGGGGCCCGCACGAGGAGTGCACACGGGCCCCCTCATCTCTTAAAACGCCCCTGACACACACACACATACACCCTACCAGAGCCGTAACTGGACTTTTTGGTGCCCTGTGCTAGAAAGACCATTGGCACGCCCTATTTTTCAAATAGGGACATAACGCACCCAGAAACGGGCATGGCCTCATGAGGAAGGGACAGGGAAGAGATAGGGGAGGCCAGGAGATGCTGGGGATAAAATAAGAGGAAGCTACAAGTGAGAATGAGAATTAACAGAAAATTGACAGGCCCGAACAGCGCCCCTTGTCCTGCGGTGCCCTGTGCCATGGCACAGGACGCACTACCCTAGTTACGGCCCTGCACCCCACACACACATACAGTACAATATTAATACACCACCATAAACAATATTAAAACACAGCATCCCCCCCCAAAAAAAAAAAAAAAAAAAATCCACCCCCTCTCCCTCCCCCCAGATCTCCTAGTTGGTGCACAGGTGTATTTATTACTGGCTAATATGAAATAATTAACAACACCTGTGGATCTTTTAACACTCATTTGTGATACTGAGAAGGACAGGACTATTTCTATTGTGGTCATGGTGTGGGCTGGGGAAGGGGGTTTCCAGGCAACCTGAAACCCCTCGTGCATTTGCCTATGGGGTTGGGGGCTTGCTTGGGTGATGATCACATACAGTTCATTTAACCTATTAGACAGTTAAGGTGTGGTTTTGCAGAGTTTATTTAAGTTTGGGATTGCAGCCTTTAGGCCTCTTTCTTGAAGAAAATTTGCCTGCTCGCCCGCCCACCCTTTCTCGGCGCTTAGTTGTTGTTAGCTATTGTTATGGGCGTGAAAGTACGGCTTATCATCAGCCTTCTAGTAATTATGGACAAGTACTGTACCACCTTTACGGGGGAAGTATGGCCATCTCCGGATGGAATTGGGAGAGTTGAAGGTTTGTGCTTAGTACCCTAGTGTTAGTTTTGTTTGCTTCCACTGGACGGATACCTCCCGCAATGCAGTGTTTTGGTTGTTTAGTTTGCATTGTTGGGCTGCTCTGTCTAGGGGCCATCCTTTCTAGCCACCATACAATATTTTAAAATGAAAATATATTAAACCTAGTAACGGCTGATGTGTGCCCAGTGTGTGTGATCATTATTCCATAACAATATAAACACTTCAAACTTATCTAAGAATAAACACATAGAGGCAGTAATGGATTTTAAAACAGGTCAGCTATTTATTTAAGAAATTAATTTAATTATTTAATATATTTGAAATATTGTATGGTGGCTGCAAGGACGGCACTTACACAGAGCAGCCCAACAATGCAAACTCAACAATAAAACACAGCATTGCAGGCGGAGTCCGCCCTGTGGATATCAAACCTTGCACTTAGGTATTAAGCATAGACCTTCTACCAAACACAGGGCCTGATTCAGAGCCGGACGCTATTTGCGCTCGCTCGTCCAGAAAATAGGGGTGGCTATTCAAATGAACCGTTCGCTGTTTGCGGTCTGTTCACGCCTCTAGGTCTGAACGAGCGAACAAAACTTGCGGTCTTTTTTGGGAAACTACGCCTCCTGTCCGCTCGCATCCTACGTCATGTCCGCTATTTATTAGATTAATCGAGTACATCGAACAGGGTATGAGCTGCTCGCTATTCTTGTGGTTGGTTTTTGCTACCACAATTTTGCGAGCAGTTCTGGCTATAAAATAACCCAGTGACGTGGTCAATGACGCTGCTGTTTTAAATATGCACACCCATAAAACGCCCGTTTTGACCTTTAAGCACGCCTGCGTTCGGATCTCCACTCCCCGTTTTCAAGCACCTTCCCCTGTTACCACCCACATACGCCTCATCCTGTCACTCAAATTATCAGGCATTCGCTATTTTGCGAGCACATGAATTTCGGCCGCACTGACTGGTTCGCGCATGCGTATAACGATCCGTACGCATGCGCAGTCGGGCAAACATCGCTCGGAGCGAACGAGCTGCCACTTACGAGTGGCTCTGAATCAGGCCCACAATCCCATCCTTAGATGGCTGTACTGCCCCCGTAGAGGTGGTACAGTACTTCTCTACACATAATAGAAGGTGAGCACACCCAACGCACACACACTACACCCGGGCTGATGATAAGCCGTACTTCCCGCCAATGCAAGATTCTACCTCAGAGAATTGCAGCCCGCCACCATACACACTAAACCACCTGACCTATGCCAGCGAACAAACTTCCCACAAACAAAACCAAACCAGCCTCCGTCAAATGCACCCTATCCGGCCTATAGAAATGCTTATCACGGTACCGTATTAATGGATGTGTAATTACAAAACCTCTATGAGACACATAAATTTCACCACAGCAGCATTGATCTTTTTACGAGCCTCGTCCATAGCCTTAGGAGAACGAGCGCCACGCCACTGTTGCCTAGGGGTAATGCAGGACCACATAACAGTACAGAAAGGCCAAGCGCCCATATTGAGGAGGAGGTCTGACACAATGTTAAGCCGTAAATCAAGGGCAATCCTGGAACCAATATCGTTCCCACCGAGATGTATCACTAGCACTTTGGGTACACCAAATTGCCGTACTTGGCTACCAATCTATGCTTGAGGAACTCCCAACGCAGACCCCTAAAACCTAGCCAGCGAATCCTCGCCGACACAGGCCATGGTAGCTGGTCCTTGGCATAGGTGGACTTAGCTGCCCAAAATACAAATACGTGACCCACGATCCATACATCCCTAACATCAAATGTCAAACCTAACACGGCCGGGAAAGGAATGTAAAAGAAAAATTAGTAATTTAATTGAGTAATTAACAGAAAAGTAAGAAACAGGAGCGTAAAACAAAAAATATTTTAGCAGCCATGGGAAACTGATTAGAACTAAATTCTAAACTAAGCAGTAATTAATGTTTACTTTGAATAGACTTAGTCAAAATAACAAACTTTAAACTTTAAAATTAAAGTTAATTAAGATATATTGTATATCCAGTTTAATTTTAGCTGCCTAAAAATACATTGAACAAACGCACTGGACAACAGTAGAGAACGATAAGGAAAAACCAGGGAGGGTGGGGGGGTTATGGAGAGAGGAAAAAACAAAAACAACTCGGCGAGAGGTAAACCAAAAACCTGCCGAGGGACTGTATTTTTAGGCCGAATTAGTCCGTCGAGTCAGGTAAAATAAAATCTCTCAAGACCCCCAATTGTTACAAGCGACAAGTGGCAAGTATTACCCAAGTAGGATGGACAGGGGAGACATAACAAGACAAACGACAAACAGATAGAACAAAGAGAAACAAATGAACAAACACATGACACATAGGCAGACAAAACATTAGGAACAAGGAACAGTAGTTTTAGCCAGTGGCCACCGGCCTAACATAACGCTTATAACAAGCCGATTTCCAATGGCCCAGAGCCATGATCTGCGGAACCGACAAGCCAGCCGCGGCGGCAAAAGTAGCAGCGCCAATTCTAAAAGAATGGGTACCGAAATCCCCAGGGGAGAGGCCAGTGTGAAGCAAACAGCGTCCAAAAATGAATTGGAACTGATATTTGGTAAGAGGCGAACCGTCAGCATGAAGCAACCATGCGCAGCCAACTACAGGGCGCAATGCCATGTAAAGTTTGCCAGATGTACTGGGCAAACATGGTCCTCTTTGAAAGCTGTTATGGAGACCCAATGGCAGCGACCCATTTGATCAGTTTTAGAACTCCGTATTTTGCACAACACAGCCCCCCCAATACTGATGTCCGAACGGGCCATAGGCGAAACCGCTAATTTAGAAGGGGCAACTAGTTCCGAAATTCGGAAGGCGCCATGAAACACCATTGAAAATGCTAAACAGAAAAGATTAGCCTCAAAATGAGATACCACAACCTCAGGCACCGCAGCTGGAAACTTAAGCAATAGGGGAATATCGATTGGCCTTCTCTTATCAACTTGCCGGGGTGAGGCGCGAGCCCATCCCTTAAGGGCCTAAATAACGCCAAAGCTCTTTGTAAGGTCTGGACGCCCTTTCAGTCACGAAAAGAAAGAAATGCCAGCCAGCATGCGCGAAGCTACCGCACGGGACCGACCAGAGACATAAAGATTCCAAACAAAAGAAAGCATTGAGCAACGCATGCTCTCACCTCTGTGATGTAAGGCCAGCAAGGAAGAGGCGCGCTGTTCATTAACAGCGTGCACAACGCCTAGGTTGTCACATCTAAAAACAATAATCCTATCGCGCAAATCAGGAGCCCACAGTTCCAGCGCCACCATAATGGGAAACAATTCCATGAGGCGCATGTCTATAGTTAAACCCCTGGAAAACAACTCAGCTGGCCAGGGGGCAGCGCACCATGACCCTCGGAGGTAACACCCAAAGCCCGACGAGCCGGGACGTCAGCGAACAACTGTAACTGATAGCTGGGGACCGGAGGGGGCAACCACAAGAGAACACCATTAACGTCGGCTAAAAGAGAGCCAAATAGTTAGATCCCTTTTTATTTCAGCAGAGCCGAATAAAATGGTGTGCCCTGCGAACACCTGTGGTGGATCGCTGTGGCTTCCTGGAAATACCCTATACATGAGGATCACCCGGCATGAGAAATTGAGCAAACCCAGGAGAGACTGCGCTTGCCGCAATGTCACCTTACCCGCAGTCAGGCAATGCTGAATGGCATGTTTTAATTTGAGAATTTTCTCAGCTGGAAGTCTGCAGCAGCTCTCCGAGGTATCGATTTCGATACCCAAATAGGACAGCGGGGAGACGGGGCCAAAGATTTTTTCGCTGGCAATCGGAACTCCAAAAAAGGAAAAAAGGGGCCTGAATGGATTCTAACAAAACCCCGCAAATCGTCCAAATAATGGGCTATGTCATGCCCCCTGGTACCAGCCTCGACGCACCAATGCAGAAAGGTGCTGAACCTTTTGAAATAAGCACAGGACACGGAACATCCCATAGGCAAGCACTTGTCTATGTAGTATCCGTCGTATAAAGTGAAAACCCATGTACCTAAACGAGTCCGGGTGCAGGGGCAACAACCGAAAAACCGATTCAACATCCACCCTACCCATCAATGTGCCGGGTCCGTGAGTCCTGACTAACTCAAGCGCCTCATCAAGAGACTGATAAGACACTGAGCAAAGCTCCTGCGGAATGGCTTCATTTACTGAACGGCCAGATGGACAAGACAGATGCCAAATGAGCCTAAAAGCACCAGGCGTCTTCATAGGGACCACACCGACGGGGGACAAAACCAAGTCTGCTATTGGTGGCTTGAGAAAAGGACCAATGATGCGAGAAAAGGACCAAATATGCGACCGAGCCGCACCTCCTTAAGGACTTTATCCCTGACAATGTGCGGCAACTCTATTGCAGATTGAAGTTTCCGTGGCAAACCCGCAGGCATGACTGAAGATATCGGCAAACGAAAACCAAACTTAAAACCATCACTCAAATACTGTGCCGCAACTGTGTCAGGGTACCATGCGAGTCTTTTGCCATGGCACCAAGGGTAACAGGGGAAAAAGCTTTAACTAGCAGTCCCGAGGCAGCGGGCTTTCTGGGGGCCAGGGAAGCAACAGGTTTCGAGCAGCCAGAAGCTGGGTGGGCGTCGCCGCATTTGCTACAGAGGTCGCGAAAACGACACCGCTGGCCAAAGGAACACTGCGTTGAGTTAAATGCGAGGCACTTACCCTTACTACTGTTGGACAGGCATGGACAGTTAGCGCCTAATTTTCTTCACTGGCCAACTGCAGCCGGGGAAAATTTGGGTCCCTGAGTGACGTCGAGCCAAACCTCAACATCCTTGCACCCAAAATCAATAATGGGGAGCCTCTCCTGCTTACGACGAAATTCTTCGTCGCAAACACACCATGCCACCCCTCTTCCGGACCTTTGCATACTATGAATAAGGTGAAAGTACCGAATGATATTGGGGTGTTCTGTGGGGCGAGTTTCCAAATAGCAGGCCGAGAAGACAAATATCCCAGCCTGCCAATTAGAATAAGTCTGGAAAGCTTCCAAACCAATACCTCCTTTGCGCTTAGTGGCTCGCAATTCCTTGCGCATGTTATCTGTAAGGGAATACATCCACATAACGTCCCTTCTGTATTTTATCTTTAACGCTGGGGCTGAGGCGCACCAAACCACCCCGGCGTCAGCACTGTCAGCGGGCGCCTTGTCATCACGGGGAGCATGGCGATTATGCCGAGGCTTCTGCAAGCGCCTGTCGGACTCGATCCTAGCAAACTTAGCTCCACGCTTATGTGCCTTGCGAGCATTCTGGGAGGGGTTAGCGCTTACTGGAGTCTTCAGAGGTGGAATAACTGACGTCGCTAAACTTAGAATAAGAACTGGACGAACACTCACCAACCGCTTCAGCTGGGGGATCAACATGGTTACTGGATTGATAAGCACCAGAAGTCGTCTTGCCGCCGGCATCCCATGAGGGATCATCGGAACCTGCAAAAGATGGAGTAAGGCCACCTGGGGCCAGGGCAGGTTATGGAACCCCAACAGCAATAGGAGCACCAGACGGGCCCTCCGCCGAGGCCCCGTTAGACGCGCTGACAGCCGTAGTGTCAATTATCAGCATCACTTCAGCCAGGGAAGTGGAGCTAGCAGTCTGGGGAGCCCCCATGTTAAATGGCGCTGCTTGCGCATTATGAGGAAGGAGGGCCGCAAACATGGGGGCTAAGTTAGAGACCATATTAACTAAAAGCCCCATTATAGCAGTGGGGTCAACTGCAGGGGACACATTTTTGGCCAGCTACATGCAGGGGTGAGGGAGCTGCTATACTAGACAGAGGAGCCAGTGTCCCAGCAGCAGTCACTGGGAGCCCAGCATACTGAGATGCAGCCCCTGGCAGCACTGAAGGGGTTACTGCATAGCCGCGACAGGCCCCGCCCCCGCCGAGCCCTATAATGGCGGCTGCTTATAGCTCTGTAGGAGCCAGAGACTGCGGCGCCCTCGGCACTACCGCCGCGCCCCGCATTAAGACTTCCCTCAGTGTGGCCGGAGGCAGCCGATGAGGGAGTCGGGACCGGAGTCATAGAGCTCTGAGTCCGGCACCGAGAGGCGTGCACAGACAGGACGCAGCGCTGGGAGGTGCGGAGCACGGGCGTTCCATGTCATATCCCGGTGAGGGATGAAATGCCGGGCGTCTAGATGTAGACACCTGACATTTCCGCGACGCCGGGAGACAGGCGCCCGGCATCCCGATCGAAGGGATGCCGGGCGCCGCGAGCGGACAGCCGCGGGGTGGTGGGTTAGGTTTAGAGCACCCGGGGGGGACTTAGGGTTAGGCACCCCCCGGGAGGGTTAGGGTTAGGCTAGGGGGAGGGAGGGTTAGGGTTAGACACCCCCGGGGGGACTTAGGTTTAGGCAGCGGGGAAGGGGTTAGGGTTAGGCACTTAGAGGTGGGATTAGGGTTAGGCACTTGGGGGGGAGGTTAATGTTAGGCACCCCTAAGGAGGGTTAGGGTTAGGGGGTTAGGTTAGGTTAGTTAGTACATACCTATCCACGATCGGGATTTCCAGTGCTGTCAGGCTTCCGCTGCCGGGAACTCTGCTGTTGCCGGCGGTATTTCATACCGATTCCGAAGAGGCAATGTGGCACATTGGGGAAAGACATTTAAGTGCATGTGCGGCTGTCCTTACACAAGCAGAACAGCGCTTTTCTCGCACACCCACATAATGGGGAACAGGAAGCTACCTGGGATCAGACCTGGCCAAGGGACACTGTAGGGGCACAGAGAGAGAATAGAAGATAAGGGAAAGGTAATAAAATGGGGCCAGAGAGAGAATTGAAGGAGATATGGAGTAAAGAATTAAGGAGATATAAAGAGTAAAGAGAATTTGGGTATGTTTCACTGTGGACACAGGGTCTAATTCAGACCTGCTCGCGAGCGCTGAGCGCTCGCAAGCGGGTCGATGTTAGCCCAGTGCGCATGCGCACGACGGAAGCGGCTCTGTCGTGCGCATGCGCGAGACCCGGATAGCGATGGGCAAGCCATCGCTATGGGTCTCGCTACAAAGGGGGCGTGCTGTCGATGGTGAGTGACAGCACGCCCCCTTTGGTGGGCGTGCCGGGGGCGTGGCTGGCCAGACGGAGGCGTTCCCATGGGAACGCCTACTGTCTGGGGCTGGCCCCACTGACATCACAAGTGATGTCGGTGGGAGTGCCTTCAGCTCTGACAGAGCCGAAAGCACTCCAGGGCTTGCTGCAACAAGACCCTACCACAAGGGTCTCGTCGCAAGCCCGATGGTCACGATGGTCTTGACCATTGCGACCATCTTTTTGGCCGCTCGCTATAGCTGTAGGTGGTCACCAACAGCTATGCGAGAGCGGCCAGGAGGCCGCTCTAAAAAAAGAGAAGGACGGCCCTGATTCAGAGCGATTGCTCTGTCAGAGCGTCCGGCTCTGAATCAGGGCCACAGTACCTGACCAAATGATCCCAGGAAAGAGGCCTCAGGCTTGTAAGCCTGGCCTTAAATAAGCTATGTAATTACTCCTCCCACTAAGTATTTAATAGGTTGGTACCCCCGCAATGATCACCATCCCAGGCCACAGCCCAGCCTCCTGATTTAAGTCACTACTGGCTCATTCGAGCCCTCCATTCTTCTTCTTCAAATAAATAGCTGACCTTTTTTAATTCCATTTCTGTCTCCGTCTGTTTAACTTTAGATAAGTTTTGGTTATGTACGATGATCACACACCCAGGACACACCTCATCGGGGTGCCGAGAGGGGGGGGATGCGGGTACAAACTGCCCGGGCTTGCTGGAGGGGCCCGGTACCCCCCTCCCTCCTACATCACAGCAGCCCAGCACACGCTGCTTTGTGCTGGGGTGCAGTGGGAGAAGGTTTGCAGCTGCTAAGCAGCAGCTGGAGTAGTCTACTATGCCTATGGGGGGAGCGATCATGCTGATCATGCCCCCCATTGGCTGTGCGCCGGGCTGAGGGGCTCACAGCGCCCCCTCCCAGCGCACGGCGCTGTTAAAATGTTTTTTTTTTCAGTGTTTTTTTTCTAAGGGGGCGTGGCCATGCCTCCCTCGATTAGGACACGCCCCCTGTCACCCGGGCCCGCCGCAGCTCTTGGCGGCCCTGCACCTCAGCAGATACTAGGTTTATTGCTGGGTGGAATATTACTCGTACACTCATTTAGAACCCTCCCTGGATTCTAACCATAATCTCAGTCATCCTCATTGTTATAATCAGTGCACTTCTCCCAGAAATGAAATTGTAGTGACAAGCTCTTTATAACTTCACATTTATAAAGTCTCAAATCACAGGAATTGACTTGCTGAAATCACTTTGCTCTACTGTAACTGTCCACTTTATCACAATGAATGACAGAATTTAACAATTAGTGTCAAATTAGGTGTTTCATTTAGGGGCATTATATGTTTGGTGTAAGAGTTTTGTAGATGCACAGATTGATGGATATGAGATTAGATACTCAGTAAATTACGGCAGCCTACATGCATAGCCGGAGAAGAGTTGTACTGTGTAGGACAGTAATAAAACATGAAAATAAATGGAGAGTGAATAAATTATATCAACAAATAATTTAACAAACATGTTGTGCAAAATTAATGATGTTATTTATTTCAGTAGAAAAATGTACACTGTCTAATCCTGTGCAGTGCTTACCTTTGATGAGCAGCCTGCTTATAATGGTTGCATTTGTGAAGATAATGACTTAGATGAGTTCATGTAAAGTCCTCTCAGACGAAGACCGTTGTTTCAAGATCGCTACCGACCATCTCTGGAAGAGGATAGAGGGGCAGTAAAGGAAAAGTGCTTTATTGCTACTGTGCCATCTCTGCCTCACCCCCTATGTCTCTCTCTCATCTCTGTCCTCCTCCCTCATCACTGTACCCCACCCATCCCTGTCATCTCTACTCCCCCACCTATGTCTCTCTCTTACCTCTGCCCTCCTCCCTCCTCATCACTGTACCCCACCCATCCCTATCATCAGTTCCCCCCCACCTGTGTCTCTCTCACCTCTGTCCTCCTCCCTCCTCATCACTGAACCCCACCCATCCCTGTCATCTCTTCCCCCCCACCTATGTCTCTCTCACACCCCTGTCCTCCTCTCTCCTCATCACTGTACCCCACCCATCCCTATCATCAGTTCCCCCCCTGTGTCTCTCTCACCTCTGTCCTCCTCCCTCCTCATCACTAAACCCCACCCATCCCTGTCATCTCTTCCCCCCCACCTATGTCTCTCTCACACCTCTGTCCTCCTCCCTCCTCATCACTGTACCCCACCCATCTCTGTCATGTCTGCCCCCCACCTATGTCTCTCTATCACCTCTGTCCTCCTCCCTCCTCATCACTGTACCCCACCCATCCCTGTCATCTCCACCCCACCTATGTCTCTCTCACACCTCTGCCCTCCTCCCTCCTCATCACTGTACCCCACCCATCCCTGTCATCTTTGCCCCCCACCTATGTCTCTCTCTCACCTCTGTCCTCCTCCCTCCTCATCACTGTACCCCACCCATCTCTGTTCTCTGCCCCTCCCCCACCTATGTCTCTCTCACACCTCTGTCCTCCTCCCTCCTCATCACTGTACCCCACCCATCTCTGTTATCTCTGCCCCCCTCACCTATGTCTCTCTATCACCTCTGTCCTCCTCCCTCCTCATCACTGTACCCCACCCATCTCTGTCCACCCCCACCTATGTCTCTCTCACACCTCTGTCCTTCTCCCTCCTCATCACTGTACTCCACCCATCCCTGTCATCTCTGCCCCCCACCTATGTCTCTCTCTCACCTCTGTCCTCCTCCCTCCTCATCACTGTACCCACACTCATCCCTGTCTTCTCTGCCCCCCACCTATGTCTCTCTCACACCTCTGTCCTTCTCCCTCCTCATCACTGTACTCCACCCATCTCTGTCATCTCTGCCCCCCACCTATGTCTCTCTCACACCTCTGTCCTCCTTCCTACTCATCATTGTTTACCACCCATCTCTGTCATATCTGCTCCCCCCACCTATGTCTCTCTCACACCTCTGTCCTCCTCCCTCCTCATCACTGTACCCCACCCATCTCTGTCATCTCTGCCACCCCACCTATGTCTCTCTCACACCTCTGTCCTCCTCCCTCCTCATCACTGTACCCCACCTATCTCTGTCTACTCTGCCCCCCCACCTATGTCTCTCTTACACCTCTGTCCTCCTCCTTCCTCATCACTGTACCCCACCCATCCCTGTCATCTTTTCCCCCCACCTATGTCTCTCTCTCACCTCTGTCCTCCTCCCTCCTCATCACTGTACCCCACCCATCTCTGTCCACCCCCACCTATGTCTCTCTCACACCTCTGTCCTTCTCCCTCCTCATCACTGTACTCCACCCATCCCTGTCATCTCTGCCCCCCACCTATGTCTCTCTCTCACCTCTGTCCTCCTCCCTCCTCATCACTGTACCCACACCCATCCCTGTCTTCTCTGCCCCCCACCTATGTCTCTCTCACACCTCTGTCCTTCTCCCTCCTCATCACTGTACTCCACCCATCTCTGTCATCTCTGCCCCCCACCTATGTCTCTCTCACACCTCTGTCCTCCTTCCTACTCATTGTTTACCACCCATCTCTGTCATATCTGCTCCCCCCACCTATGTCTCTCTCACACCTCTGTCCGCCTCCCTCCTCATCACTGTACCCCACCCATCTCTGTCATTTCTGCCCCCCACCTGTCTCTCTCACACCTCTGTCCTCCTCCCTCCTCATCACTGTACCCCACCCATCTCTGTCATCTCTGCCCCCCACCTATGTCTCTCTCACACCTCTGTCCTCCTCCCTCCTCATCACTGTACCCCACCCATCTCTGTCATCTCTGCTCCCCCCACCTATGTCTCTCTCCCACTTCCCTCCTCATCACTGTACCCCACCCATCTCTGTCATCTCTGCTCCCCCCACCTAAGTCTCTCTCCCACCTCCTCCCTCCTCATCACTGTACCCCACCCATCTCTGAACCCCCTCCTATGTCTCTCTCACACCTATGTCCTCCTCCCTTCTCATCACTGTACCGCATCCATCTCTTCCCCACCTATGTCTCTCTCTCACCTCTGTCCTCCTCCCTCCTCATCACTGTACACCACCCATCTCTGTCATCTCTCCCCCCCACCTATGTCTCTCTCACACCTCTGTCCTCCTCCCTCCTCATCACTGTACCCCACCCATCTCTGTCATCTCTGCCCCCCACCTATGTCTCTCTCACACCTCTGTCTTCCTCCCTCCTCATCACTGTACCCCACCTATCTCTGTCATGTCTGCCCCCACCCAACTGTATCTCCCACCTCTACCTCCCTTCCCCCTCAGCTCTCTAGCTCTCTGTCTCTGGATGAGATGTACTAAAGGAAAAATGCAGTAAAAACCCAGTTTTTGGGTGTTTTACCGCATTTCCATATGTACTAAGCCCCGGCCACCCTATTATTGTTGCGGAGGGTAACTCCAGAGAAACCTGGCATTACCCTATAGAAGCCTATGGGCTTCTTACAGCATTCCGCACCCAGCGCTTCACCGCCACATCAGCACCCTGCAGTTGCCCAGCCCTGGCCCTCACTCACCTGAGTGTCCTGCGTGCTGGCCCGTGCTGCTCCTGGGTCCTCCGCCTACTCCTAATCTTCCGGGTGCAGGGAGGAGGAGGAGTCCGGGGCTTCCTGCACAAGTCACAAGCAGGAAGTTTGCGGGGCATGGAAGGGGCGGGGTCCCATGGAGACCCCCTCACCCAGCGTCGGCTGCTTCGCAAAGGGCAGATCTTAATTGCATATGTTAGTACATATGCGATTAGTAAGGTTGCGGTGACTGGTGGAATGTTCACCGCAACCTTACGTCAGCCCGCCCTTTTTCTCTATTTCTCTCGAGGAGATGTATCAAGCCTCAGGGTGGGATGTATTAATAATCATTATCGGACATCATCTCCTACTTACAGTACCTGTTATATCTTGCACCATCTTCTTCTTGCCGGGACAGGTCCGCGATAACCAGCTGCCCTGGCGATATCTTCACTTCCAACTTTATGAGCCGGGTGAAGTAATGTGCATGTGTGGCTGTCACTCTGCAAATGCTGTAGTGGCCACTATTGGGAAGAGATCCAGCCTCCTCAGTGCCTGCAAGTGGGGGAGAGGCCTATCTCCTCCTGTCCCTTGCAGCCAGGAGCGCTCTGAGGGCGGGTGGGGCTGTACTTTTCTTTTCTATTTTTATTTTATCGTGAATCTGTCACTGGCAGCCTGACTTCAGCCTTTTGTTGCAGTATGTACTGTATGTGTCGCCCATAGCAGACCTGGATAGGCCAGCAAAGTGGAAGGTTTCTCTATATCGCTGCCAGCTAGTATTTGGGGGCCTAGGAGCGCTCTGGTGCTGCCTCCATCCTCAGTGCAGACAGATAAGCTGAGTAGGCGGTCTCTAGGACCTGTCTGGGCTCAGTGAGAGGTCTAACCTCTTACATGGGTTACTGCACATGCATGGCGTTTCCGCGCGTCCTTCTCCCTGGTATTCATGCTGACTAGACGTGACTCCAAGACTCTCCAACATACTAGCTGTGCGGAGCCTATACAAACACTGCGAGTATATTACATCACCACCGCTATAGTGTGTGGGCATATTTCTAATATCCACAGGTGCATTTACCGCTCAGACATCTGGAGCACTACAATGCCCAGGCATACTCTAAAGCTCCAGACTGCATCTATATGCTACTGTTATACCTGTGTTTTATGCTACTCATTGTTCTACCTGGTGCAATAAACGTAAGAGCTGGATAAGCTGTACCAGGTGTGGACTAACCACCACCAGCACCAAACAACTGTGTAACACACTCAACATCATATATACTTTGGCCAAGGGTATTCCCTCCTGGTGGGTAAATTGTCTGGGGGACTACAACGGCCAGCATCACTGCTGTGCACCGCGCTGTTACACAGTTCTGCTAATAGGTTATGGGCCCAGCAGTCTCAAGATAATAGGCTCTGGATCCTCATACAGCTACCAACACTCTGCTAATAGAATTACCGGGGAAATGATCATTGCTCAGCTGCCTTGAGAAGTTTTTATTGATAAATTGGACAAAAAAATATTTTCTATCTCCAGAATTATTATTTTTTTTTGGACAGTGCTATTGATATGATAAATAATCCCCATAGTCACTGACTAATCCATATCCCATGGAAGCTAAAGAATGCTGCACTGACCTGCTGGATATGCGTCAGCTACCTCCTGCATTGAATATGGATATGATTTGAGCCACTGGAACTTGTCTGTTTCCATGGACAATAATGGCCACTGATCACAATCATTAAGCACCCATGGTCAGCCACTGTGCTGTCCACGGTGGGTGGTAGTGCCTTCCAGGAGGTATTCCTGGTACACACGTGACACTGTAGATCGAGGAATGTTGAATGTCCACACAACTTCGGAAATGGAATGTCCCATGTGTCGGGAACCTACTTTCGTGCCATGTTAGAACTCAATAATTCCCATCACCTTGCCATGAGCAGCCTAGTTGTTATTCAAACTGATCCACAGGTTACAACTGTGCAGGTCTTGGCTAGAGATGTGCGGTTTGGTTCTCCAGAAATCCGAATCCACCCGAATTTCGTGAATCCGGGTAAATTCAGGTCGCTGTTCTGATCTTTTGGCGGTTCGGAGTTCAGATTTTAAATCCGAATTTCGGGTTTTGGATTGCATAAATTACATGATTCTAGCTGTTTTTAATACTTTTATCTATTTTTCCAGATCCAAAACCAAAACACTTGAGGGTGGTTTGCAAATCCAAATCCAAAACCTTGAAGGAGATACAGGACCTCATTCAGAGTCGGTCGTAGCGGCCACACAGTCGTACGCCACCAATGTTCTCTAAACTACGCATGCATAAAGTTCGCAATGCGCGTGCGCAAACTAGCCGCTACGATCAGAAATTTATCTTTCCTTGAACACGGCCAGGTCGGTAGTTTGAGTGACAGATTGAGGCGTTTGTGGGTGGTAACAGGGGAAGGTGCTTGAAAACGGGGGAGTGGAGATCCGAACGCAGGCGTGCCTAATTATGCGAACGGCGTTTTATGGGAGTGCATAATTAACTAAGTAGTGTCATGGCACACGTGACATGGTTGGTTTGTACACTGACCTGATCGTAGTGCTTAAGAGAGGGTATGGTCAACCTTAAGCTCTACGACCAGTTCCGATGGTTCCCGATGTCTCGATTAATCCTTATATGCCCGGACATGACGTGTAATGCGTACGAGAAGGGGGCGTATTTTTTGTCTTACGGCCGCATCCTCCCCTTGGTCGGCCAGCTAACGATCCGATCTTAGGGACGCAAATTGCGAGGGCATCATTTGCATATCCGGCCCCTTTTCCCTTACGACCGTGCGGTCGCTACGACCGACTCTGAATGAGGTCCACAGTTCCAAAACCAGAACACGGGGGTCGTGCACATCCCTAGTCTTGGCATTTTCAAGACATCACAGCATGGTAAACCACCTACTGTACCATTATCTTTATATACCATTAACCAATTACTTTTTACATTTCAGTGTACTTTCACTGGGACCGCTATTGTATCACACAGACACATTCAATAAGGGTTAAGCAAATTTCTCTTACAAACATCCGCATGTAATAAATATATTCCGATACACAAAGAGTCACATATAATCATAACAGCTGCAATGTGACATCATGATTTATTAAAGACACGAATAAGGATGTAATGAGCAGTAATTTAGGAACATAATCAAAAAGTGTACAGTACTTGCTGAAAGGAATGGTGGTAAAGTAGTATTAGTCAGGTCTTTGTAGGGACAATTTTACTCTTCTCTACCTGCAATTGCAGCTGACTCATAACTCCCAAGTAGACACAGAATAAATATGGGTCAGGACTTAAAAGTAAAGTTTATCTATATAATTTATTTCAGTTACTCCCAAAGTGATGTTTTCATCACTTCACTCCTTCCAGCTTGTGCATTTGTAGCGAACCACGACCCCATAAATTAGGCACAGACAGATCTTTTAGCAGCAGCACCTACTGTATATATACTGTATGGGGATGCAATCGGGAAGCCGGCTGACATTATACCGACAGCCAGCTTCCCGACTGTCATATCCCGGCGAAGGTGAAATGACGGGCGTCTAGATGTAGACACCGCTCATTTTACCGACACCGGGAGACTGGTGCCCGGCATCCCGATCGAAGGGATGCCGGACGCCGTGAGTGGACAGCCGTGGCGGGGTAGGGTTAGGTTTAGGGCTCCCGGGAGGGACTTAAGGCTAAGCATCCTCCCGGGAGGTTAGGGTTAGGCTAGGGGGAGGGAGGGTTAGGTTTAGGCACATAGAGGGGGGATTAGGGTTAGGCACTTGGGGGGAAGGTTAGGGTTAGGCACCCCCTAAGGGAGGGTTAGGGGGGTAGATTAGGTTAGTTTGTACTTACCTGGGGACAATCAGGATTTCCAGCGCTGTCGGGCTGCCGCTGCCGGGTTCTGTTCCTCTGTCAGCCTGACGCTGCCGGGATTCGAACTGCCGGCAAAGCGGCCGGCGGTATTACATACCAATTCCGCTGTATGTGTCCTCAACTCCTCATACATTGTGGCTTCAGTCGCGCCAAACAACCCCTCTAGGCAGGCCTGGTCCCAGGCAACTCATCTTCGCCGAACATCTTTTTTTGCTCAAAATGTGCATCTTATTCGCACAATTACAACTGGAAGCAACAAAACTACTTTGCTAGATTGCACTGATCAATTTGAGGTGTGTCATTCGTGCATCTGTGTGCAACTG
The DNA here is from genome assembly GCA_031769625.1 of Taudactylus pleione. Lineage (NCBI taxonomy): Eukaryota > Metazoa > Chordata > Amphibia > Anura > Myobatrachidae > Taudactylus > Taudactylus pleione. Next base: position 1,278,090 of record JAUIMM010000198.1, read on the forward strand.
AGGCCCGTATTCAATTAGAGGCCAAAAGCCGTAATTAGCGAAAAAGTTTTGCCTATTGCCGTTTTTCGCCTGTTTGGAACTTATCTCCAAATTCAATTCCAGGCGGAATTCGCCTTAGCGGAAACTCAATGCAATGTCATAGGCGAAAAAGTTTTTCCAATGAATAGCAGGTGAAAAGAAGTGCAAAATCTTTATTTTGGAGTGCAAAAATGGGGAATTGAACATGAAAAAGTAAATCCAGCTGCTAATTTGCAAGTTCCAATAAAGGAGCCAGTAAGAACATTCCTTTGGGGATTTAAGAAGGCGGAATTCCATATGACAGACACCTTGAAAAAGTCATTCAGTGACGAAACGCGTTGGTGCAAGAGGGATCCCGTACTGACGACACAGACAGACAGCGTGAGCACACGAGGCAGCATCAACTCCCGACTCCGGCTCATGGATTAGAGCCAGGGAGAAAGTACAGCCTGGACGAACACAAGCAGGACGGTCAAGCGCTCAGCCGACTGAACCTGCTCTGACAGTTTCCAGCAGACCTCAGCCTTTGCTGCCGGTAGTGCGAGATAGGGTGAGTAACCACAACCGGTGCTCCGGACTTAATCTAAACAGATACGGGACTCCTGAAACTGACATACAAGCTTTCAATGAAAGAGCTATAAACATCTGTTTTTATGCATTACATCGAGTCTACCTTTGATTCAGGAATTGCCGGTCTTATTTTCCTGTAGTTTATTGTATATTACGTACCACCTGCAGTTTAAAGCTTAACATCATCAATACAAGCGCGTCTACATTTTTTGCTTATATTATTGAGGGGTAATCAGGTTTCTGATTATACCTATTACACAGCTGCTGACCCATGAATTAAGAGCGCATGATAAAACTTAAACAATAAAATAGATACTTTAGTGTATCAAATCTGTGCTGCACTTAATTGTAAAAATGTCTGACATCACACATATACATAGAAATGTTATTAGTGATGATTTCTTTAGCATGAATCTATAGGCTAAGGTTCTACCTAACAAAGAAAAAGGTTTTTGTGCTCGTTTTTTGGAATTTGAAAAATTGTGCACAGCAGAAGCTAAAAGTGGTGGGAGATTATCACATTAAAAAAATACATAGAGTGCAACCTAATACCAAGAGGTTTGCAAATACAAAAGAACCCCACTTTTATACCTCATAATACCCAATTCTACACAAACTGGATTGGCATTGGACAAAGCAGCAATGGAACTTATAGAATTAATTATTAAAGACAGGAGTGAGTCTTTACACGATATTCAGGATAAAATAAAAAAGTATGAGCTTGAATTCGCACCAGTCAAAAATATGGAGGATTATAAGAAATTGATACAATTTACCAATAATAAAATTGATGAAATGGAGGGAGAGATTAAAGAAAGAAAAAGGAGAAAATTCTGGAGAGATTTAGAAGAAAAGAAAATATATGACCCCACGATTTGTAGAAAAGCCATTAGGATTGATACGGAACAAAAGCAGCTACTAAAAAAGGAAAATTTCAAACATCAAACACGCACAACACAGAAGAATTATTTACTGAAAACCCCAGTACATTCACAGAGGAACAGAACGTATTTACCATTCAATCACAAGAATTTCAGTTACAACAAATCATATCAAGCTAAAGAAACTTTACAGACTAATTGATCAAGAACAGCCTTTGAAACAGGGAGGAAGGAAGCAATTAAATATAATGAAAAAGAAGCCTATCAGCTAAAGGCCCCCATACATCAGCAATCTGAAAACCACAATTGAACAATTTGAAGATTTATTGCCCGATCTTAGGATTTCCCAATCGAGCAATCTGCGCCCATACACTACAGATCTATTTCAGTGATTTGCAGATCGATTGCAGCAAACACAGATCTGGCAATCTTGAAAGGCCCATCATTTTACTGGTAACGGTCTGCAAATCTGCTGATCATGGCCATACACTAGCAATCTACAGCCCCAATCGATCTGTGAAATCCAACATGTTGGACAATCTGATTAAACAATTCCAATCACTTTTTGGTTGCAATCTGCAATCTGTGAAGCCCATACATTGCAGATTTTTATACACAATCGATTGCAAATTGCACGATTGCTGCAATCCATCTCTGATGTATGGGGGCCTTAAGACAGAGAATTGTGAATCAAGATCCAAACAATATCGCTCCTGAGAGTACCAGTATAAAGAAAAGATCCAGACTATCCTCATCGGAAGATTTTTTAGAATTTCTGGGGAACATAGACGACCCAGGAATTACCCCTCAGTGGAAGAAACTGCAAAGAAACAGAATAGAAGAGGAAAAAGAGGAGGAGGAAAATTGTCACATAGGAGATCAGAGCCAGGTGTAGCGGACTTGAACAGATTGTGAACCGTGAAACAGTGAACCGTGAAACAAATGGTATATTCAACCTTAGTTCTATGGAACTTACAAATGATCAACTTAACCTCCTACAAGACCAAACAAGTTTGAAATGTATATAGATTTGCACAAATTCATGAAGAAACTCTGTTTGAAAAATACTTCCAAAAGAACCCTACTATCAGAAATTATATGGAAAACACTAATAAAGAGCAGGAATTTGAACACACAAAACTGAAGCCACAAATTAACTTCTTTCCGAGCCATATGAAGGGACCAATACTAGAAACGTTCCAACGACTTGTTGAAGCAGACGTAGAAAGTATACCTAATAAACCCAAAATCAAGATGAACCTGAACAAAGGAGAAGAGAAGGCTCTAGAGACACTAAGGAAAAATAAAGATATAATCATAAAAGGAGCTGATAAAGGTGGAGGACTTGTCATTATGGATAAACACAAGTACATAGCATAGACAGAAAGACTCCTATCTGACAATACAACTTATGAAAAATTAGACCAATGGAACTTTATAATAGAGAATTGAATGAACACCTGGAAGAAGGCCTCAGTACAGGCATCCTGAGTAGAAAAGAGTTTGAATACCTAAATGACAGTGCACCCAGAATACCAGTTTTCTAACAATTGCCCAAGCTACACAAAGATCCACGTAACCCACCAGGAAGACCGATAGTGTCCGGAATACAATATCTGTCTTCCAATCTCTCAGGTTATGTAGATGTCTTTTTGCAACCATTAGTGACCCAACAAAGGAGCTATATTAATGACACCACGGCAGTATTACAAGACCTTAGAAGTATCAAGTGGAAAGATTCCTTCCTTTTAGTGACCTGTGATGTCAAATCACTCTACACTTGTATACGCCATGCTGACGGATGTGCCCACACGTATCACTATCTGAACCAGAGATCGGACCTTCTGAATTCACAGATTAACTTTTTAATGAGTAGTATAGAATTCTTATTAAATCACAACTACTTTTGGCATCAGAATCAATTCTTCAAACAAGTGGCGGGGACCGCTATGGGCAGTCGATTCGCACCCAGCTACGTCAACCTCTTTGTCCTGAAGTGGGAGGATGACAAGATTTGGCACAATAACCTGTTTCAGGATCACCTAAGATATTGGAATAGATTCATAGATGATATCATCTGGGAAGGAGATGAAAACACCCTAATGAAATTCCTGGCGTACCTGAATAATAATGATCTGAACCTAGAGATTACCCATAACTTCAGCAAGGAGTTAATAAAATTTCTGGACCTAGAAATTTATATAGAGAAGAACAGGATACACACACGCACCTTTTAAAAAAAAGTAAACTCTAATAATTATCTACTGTCCTCAAGTAACCATAACCCTAAATGGATTGGAAACATTCCAGGGGGACAATTTCAACGTCTGAAAAGAAATTGCACAAAGAATGAAGAATTTAAACTACAAGCTGAACTTTTAAAGCAGAGATTTCGGGAAAGGGAATATTCAGGAAAACAAATAGAAGCCAGTCTGAAGAAAATTGGAAAATTCAACAGAGAGGACCTATTACAATACAATAAGAAAAAAGAGAACCCTACAAGCATGTTATTCATTACACAATACAATAAAGTGTGCAAAGACACTGGAATTAACAGTACGAAAGTAACAAAGAATTTTCGCTCTAACGCCAAGAATATGGAGTTTGAGATAAAACAGAATCTCAGCTGCAACACAGAAGGTGTGGTATATTTACTGGAGTGTCCCTGTGGCCTCCAGTATATTGGTTGTACCATTAGGAAACTTAAGACAAGGGTTGGAGAGCATATAAACAATATTAAAAAAGGTTTTACAGCACAGAGTGTGTCGAACCATTTTTTACTACACCATCAGAAAAATCCAAGAGGGATGAAATTCATAGCAATTAAGAAAATTGAGAAAGATTGGAAAGGGGGACAATATATGGAAAAAATCTCGAAGTCTGAAACGGAATGGATTTATAAAATGGGTACCCTCCATCCTAGAGGTTTGAATATTGACTTTGATTTAGGAGTTTTCCTGAGAATCTGAATAAAATTAATTTTAACAAACACATATTTATGTATTTTATCAAACATATATTTATTTATACCTATATTTTTACACTTGCAGCATATATATATTTTTAAGACCTGGCAATTACCTGTATACATTGTTGTGCTTGATTGATATCATGAATGGAGGAACACGTATAACTGTTTTACATGCCTAATATCACCAGTTTTTTCAATTACGTTTTTATCAATCATTTTTTAAATATATTTTTTATTTTTATTTTTTATTTTCATGCCCATTTTTAATATTTATACTTTAATAAAGATTGATCTTAAAACATTCAAACACATTAAATTAAATAACATGAAAAAGTAAATCCAGCCGCTAATTTGCAAGTTCCAATAAAGGAGCCAGTAAGAACATTCCTTTGGGGATTTAAGAGGGCAGAATTCCATATGACAGACACCTTGAAAAAGTCATTCAGTGATGAAACGCGTTGGTGCAAGAGGCATCCCGTACTGACGACACAGACAGACAGCGTGAGCACACGAGGCAGCATCAACTCCCGACTCCGGCTCGTGGATTAGAGCCAGGGAGAAAGTACAGCCTGGACGAACACAAGCAGGATGGTCAAAGTGCACAGCCGACTGAACCTGCTCTGATAGTTTCCAGCAGACCTCAGCCTTTGCTGCCGGTAGAGCGAGATAGGGTGAGTAACCACAACCGGTGCTCCGGACTTAGTCTAAAGCAGATACAGGACTCCTGAAACTGACATACAAGTTTTCAATGAAAGAGCTATAAACATCTGTTTTTATGCATTACATCGAGTCTACCTTTGATTCAGAAATTGCCAGTTTTATTTTCATGTAGTTTATTGTATATTACGTACCACCTGCATTTTAAAGCTTAACATCATCAATACAAGCACGTCTACATTTTTTGCTTATATAAACATGGAGAATTGATCCAGAACCCTTGGGACAGTCCCCCAAAGGACAAATCTGACCCAAAAAAAACCCACCTAAGAACACCCCAAAAAGTGCTTTCATTTTTGGGGCGAAAAAGTAAAGTGAGGGGACAAGCATAAAAACTAGTAAAATAGACTTCTCTCAGGTGTTTTTGGGATTGCAGGTTCATGCCGCAGGTGTGTTTTTGATGTTTTTTAAAAGTTCACTATAGAGACATAAAATATGCTAGCACCCATATTCAAGTACCCCAAATTTGACTGGACTACTTATTTTCACCAAAAAATACTGATTTATGCCATTCTTCACCACTTTTACAAAGACACTAATAAAAAGCAATTTAAACTACTTAAGTACCCCTAACATTTGTATTAGGGCTATTAGTACACATCTACATTGATTCTCTTTGTTAGTGCATCTTTTTTTGGGGTACAGACTGACTTCCCCACTTCTGACAGTACTGTACGCCGTTCCGCATTCACCGCTTTCCATTTTCGAGTGTGTAGGAATTTAATAGGGCGAAAAGCAGGGACGCGCACAAAACGTTTTCACCTCTGAAACAGGCGAAGGAGGCGGAAAGTCGGACAGATGAAATTTTCCGACTTTTCGCCTCTAATTGAATACAGGCCTGAGTCTGAATCTGTATACAAAATACTACGATGCATGGGAGGGAAGGGCACCAGCCTCCTCAGTGCCTGCAAGTGGGGGAGAGGCCTATCTCCTCCTGTACCTAACAGCCAGGAGAGCTCTGAGGGCGGGTGGGGCTGTATTTTTGGCTTTACTTTTTGGCTGTACTTTTGGGATGTAGCCAGCTGACCGGCGGCCGTGAGGCCTACCTTAATCCCGATGCCGGAAAGTAGACCATCGGGTGCCCGAACAAGGTAAGTCTGGGGCGCCTGTCCTCTTAGCCGTGGGGGGAGAGTTAGGTCAGTTAGCAGGGTTATCATTAGGATTTTTTGGGGGAGGTTAGGGTTGGGCACCTCTAGGGGGGAGGGCTAGGGTCAGGCACCACTGGGGGGTTAGGTTTAGGCACTAAGGGGGGAGGGTTAGGTTTAGGCACGAAAGAGGACTTAGGTTCAGGAACTAACGGGGAGGGTTAGGGTGCGGGGTGGGGAGGGTTAGGCTTCCAGATGGGAGGGTTAGGGGGGAATGTTAAGTATACTTAGCTGACCCCTATTGGGATACCAACCATCTGGATGTGCTGTCGGTATTCTGATAGGAGGCATCCCGACAGCTGGCATATCATACAGATTCCGTACTTTTCTATTTTTATTTTGTTGTGAATCTGTCACTGGCAGCCCAACTTCAGCATTTTGTTGCAGTATGTATGTGTCGCCCAGCAAAGCTTGGTCATGCATGCACATAGAAGACCTGGACAGGCCAGCAAAGTGGAAGGTTTCTCCATATCGCTGCCAGCTAGTATTTGGGGGCCTAGGAGCGCTCTGGTGCTGCCTCCATCCTCAGTGCAGACAGATAAGCTGAGCAGGCGGTCTCTAGGACCTGTCGAGGTCTAACATATGACATGCGCTACTGCTCATGCGTGGCACCTCCACACATCTTTCTCCCTGGTATTCATGCTGACTAGCTGTGACTCCAAGACTCTCCAACATACTAGCTGTGCAGGTCTTAGCTAGAGATGTGTGGTTCGGTTCTCCAGAAATCCGAATCCACCCGAATTTCGTGAATCCGGGTAAATTCAAGTCGCAGTTCTGATCTTTTTGCGGTTCAGAATTCAGATTTTTAATCCGAATTTCTGGTTTTGGATTCCATAAATTACATGATTTTAGGTGTTTTTAAAACTTTTTATCTATTTTTTATTTAAAAAAATCCAGATCCAAAACCAAAACACTTGAGGGTGGTTTGCAAAACCAAATCCTGATCCATAACCATGAAGGTGATACAGATCCAAAACCAGAACACGGGGGTCGGCGCACATCCCTAGCCTTGGCATTTCCAAGACATCACAGCATGGTACCATTATCTTTATATACCATTAACCAATTACTTATTACATTTCAGTGTACTTTCTCTGGGACCGCTATTGTATCACACAGACACATTCAATAAGGGTTAAGCAAATTTCTCTTATAAACATCCGAATGTAATAAATATATTCCGATACACAAAGAGTCACATATAATCATAGCAGCTCCAATGTGACATCATGATTTATTAACGACACGAATAAGGATGTAATGAGCAGCAATTTAGAAACATAATCAAAAAGTGTACAGTACTTGCTGAAAGGAATGGTGGTAAAGTAGTATTAGTCAGGTCTTTGTAGGGACAATTTTACTCTTCTCTACCTGCAATTGCAGCTGACTCATAACTCCCAGGTAGACACAGAATAAATATGGGTCAGGACTTAAAAGTAAAGTTTATTTATATATGGTAATTTATTTCAGTTACTCCCAAAGTGATGTTTTCATCACTTCACTCCTTCCAGCTTGTGCATTTGTAGCTGGAATCGCTACCCCATAAATTAGGCACAGACAGATCTTTTAGCAGCAGCACCTACTGTATATACTGTGTGTGTCCTCAACTCCTCATGTATTGTGGCGTCAGTCGCGCCAAACATCCCCTTTGGTCCCAGGCTCTCAAGTTCGCCGAACATCTTTTTTGCTCAAATTGTGCAACTTATAAACTCCCTATCGGCAGATAATGTCTGTAACCATAAACTTATTACCAAAAAACGTAACTAAAATAAAGAGACAGACCAAGTATATGCGATCAAAAATAAATGGTCAGCTTTATTTATTTTACATCAGGGTATGGTGGAATAGGATGGAACGGCAAGTCACCTAACGCCCCACTTGATGCAAGGATGTAATGCACTCACTGAAAGGGCCGCTATCCCAAGTCAAGTATAAGAGTGATGTAAAAACTTGCAAGGGCCGATATCCCCCTCTGGCAAGTTAGTCAGTATCCAGCCCCCATCCCAATGCACTATTTTAGCCCCCTCCAACGAGAGATGCCGCTGACCCCAGTAGGGTAAAATCAGCCTAACCAGTGCATTGAGGGGGGGCGCACCGCTCATACTGCAGCAAGATGGACGCTTTATAGATACTGCCGTTCTTTCCCGCCTTTGAAATAAAGCTGACACAAGACACAAAAGGAAAAAAGGGGGAGGGAGGGTGGGAGATCAAATTCAAAGGAGGAAGTATAACCTTACAGACCTACTCACACTCCTACTAACCACACCACTTAACTAGAGATGAGCGGTTCAGATTCTGTGGAATCCGAACCGCTCCGAACATTGGGGATCCGAGTCCACCCGAACACTGTTCGGGTGTTCCCTGCCTTACTCGGATCCCCGTTCGAAGCAGAGGCCGAGTCACACAGACTCTAATTGGCTGCTGCACGGAGGGAGCCGGTTGGAGCTCACTCATGAGCTCCGTCTTTATAATGCTCCCTCCACGTGTTATACATCAGAGCAGAGCGGACGGCGGCGAAAGCGGGGATTCAGGTAAGTTTTTTTTTTTATGTGTGTGTAAGGGGGCATTACTGAGGGGCATACAACTACTGGGGTCCTGCTAAGTGGGAGCCTGCTAATGGGGGGCATACTACTACTGGGTGCCTGTTAAGGGGGGGCATACTACTACTGGGGGCCTGCTAAGGGGGGGCATACTACTACTGGGGGCCTGCTAAAGGGGTACATACCACTACTGGGGACATGTTACTGGGGGCACTACTACTGGGAGCATTTTAATGGGGGCAATACTACTGGGGGCACTGCTACTGGGGGGCATACTACTTGGGGCATGCTAATGGGGGCACTACTACTGGGGGCCTGCTAATGGGGGCACTGCTAATGGGGGGCATACTACTGGGGGGTATACTACTACTGGGGGCACTGCATAGGGGGCACCACTACTGGGGCCATTGTGTAAGGGACAGCACCTTTTTTTGTGGGCATTGTATAAGTGGCACTACTACTGTGGGCATTGTATAAGGGGCATTACTACTGTGGGCATTGTGTAAAAGGGGCACTACTGTGGGCATTGTGTAAAATGCACACTATTGTGTGTCGTAACATAAATAAGAGACACTACTTTATGGTGTAATGTGAATCAGGGGCACTATGTGCGGTGTAATGTGAATAAGATTGGCACTGTGACTCCTTGGCCGTAGCCTACTTTGTAAACAAGTACTGTGATTCTGCTGCCCGTACCCCACTGGGTGGGTGCACTACTTTTCATTTCTGCCACTGCTGTGTGGCAATGTGTCATAGATGTGCTTTATACTGTGCCGCTGCTTTGTTGCTTAGTAACCAGTCAGCTCACTGCAACCTTTGGCCAATAATGTTGAAAACAATATTATAAGCTGTTAGGTGGTCTAAATTGACTATAAATGACTGGAAATTAATGTTATTGAGGTTAATGATACTGTAAGAAGAAAAAAAGGAGCAATTTATGTGATTTTAGCTTTTTTTGTTAATTTTTGTAAAAAAAATCCAAATCCAAATCCGGACGATGAATTAGAACCAAATCCAAATCCAGGAAAAAATGTTCCGGCGCACATCCCTACCCTTAACACAACGAGCAACCAGCTTGAAATCAGTTAGTACTTTTATTCATTACAGCATGTGACTACAGTGTATTGGTTCCAACAATTTTTACTATTTCTTCTTCACTTCGGATCTCCTATAGTTACATTAATTAAAACATTACATCACAAAATATAAATATATATATAGTGGTCGAAGTGGGGCGGTATACGGCGGTATGATATACCGCCACTTCCCGGCCCCACTTCATTTTAGATGTAGAAGAGAATGTACCAGCGCTGGGATCCAGTATGGGATCCCAGCGCTGGAACAGCGGCGGCAATGTGTTAAGATGTGTCCCGCAGGGGACACATCTCAATCGGGGCAGTGGCGGTGCTGACATGTAGCCGGGACGAAGTACTTGGTCCCGGCTGCACTGTAAGCACCATGTACAGGGCGGCCGCGGCTGCCAGCCAATCACGAGGCTCGCAGTCGCCAGCCAATCGCGGGACTCACGGCCGCCAGCCAATTGCAGGGCTTGCAACCGCCAGCCAATGAGATGCTTCTTATTGGCTCACAGCAGCGCCATATAAACTGCAGTGAAGACCCGAGGATCCCGTTGGCTCCACTCCAGCAGCGCAGGTAAGAGAGAATTAGAGAATGGGGAGGGTGTGAGAGAGGGAATAGAGAGAGGGGCAGACAGAGTCAGGCTAGCTATTGTAGGGGGTGAAAGAGAGAGGGAATCAGTAAGGGCAGGGTGTGAGAGAGGGGAGCAGGCAGGGAGAAGTGTGAGGGGGGGGCGGTTAGAAGCAGGGGCCCATAGGGGGGGGAAGATTCAATCTCCATACCCCCACCTCTAAATTACCACTTCGAGCACTGTATATATATATATATATATATATATATATATATATATAAAACAACCCTTTGTACCTTCATCAGATTAAACACATAAATGTATGCATTTAAATAATTACAAAATTAGGGGTGAGCGGGTTCGGATTTCTGAAATCCGAACCCCCCCGAGCCCCCCCGATCCGAGTCCGAATCAGGCTCGACTTTTCCCGCCTGACTCGGATCTGAAATCGAGGCAAAACGTCATCATCCCGCCTTCCGAGTCTCGCGGGTTTTGGATCCTATATAAGGTACCCACGTCGGCGCCATTTTCTCACTCGGCTGTGGACAGTGAAGAGGGAGGGTGGGAGTTAGGGCTGTGTAGTGTAGTGTAGTGTAGTGCTGCTGTTGTCCACTACTTCAAAGTCCATAGGGGCTGGCTGTGTTGTGCTGTGCTGCTGTTGTTAATAGGGGCTGTGTCCACTACTTCAAAGTCCATAGGGGCTGGCTGGACTGTGTTGTGCAGTCAGTTCTCCATAGGGGCTGTGTCCACTCCAAAGTCCTGTGCAGTGTCCCAGTCCTAAAGAGGTGCTGTAGTGTTGTCCAGGGGGTGCTCTGTCCATCAGGGGTGCTCCCCCCAAGTGCTAAAAAAATAATATATTTTCTGTGTTTGTGAATTGTGTGCGCAGTAGCCGCACGTGCATCAACAAAGTAGTGCCAAGCGTGCGCCTGTGTCATAAGTAAAGGGCGGGCTGGCTTGACCGTTAAGGGTGCTGTAACCCCCGAAAGTACACTCCAGTCCAAACCAAAAAAAAAATTATTTTCTGTGTTTGTGAATTGTGTGCGCAGTAGCCGCACGTGCATCAACAAAGTAGTGCCAAGCGTGCGCCTGTGTCATAAGTAAAGGGCCGGCTGGCTTGACCGTTAAGGGTGCTGTAACCCCCGAAAGTACACTCCAGTCCAAACCAAAAAAAAAATTATTTTCTGTGTTTGTGAATTGTGTGCGCAGTAGCCGCACGTGCATCAACAAAGTAGTGCCAAGCGTGCGCCTGTGTCATAAGTAAAGGGCCGGCTGGCTTGACCGTTAAGGGTGCTGTAACCCCCGAAAGTACACTCCAGTCCAAACCAAAAAAAAAATTATTTTCTGTGTTTGTGAATTGTGTGCGCAGTAGCCGCACGTGCATCAACAAAGTAGTGCCAAGCGTGCGCCTGTGTCATAAGTAAAGGGCCGGCTGGCTTGACCGTTAAGGGTGCTGTAACCCCCGAAAGTACACTCCAGTCCAAACCAAAAAAAAAATTATTTTCTGTGTTTGTGAATTGTGTGCGCAGTAGCCGCACGTGCATCAACAAAGTAGTGCCAAGCGTGCGCCTGTGTCATAAGTAAAGGGCCGGCTGGCTTGACCGTTAAGGGTGCTGTAACCCCCGAAAGTACACTCCAGTCCAAACCAAAAAAAAAATTATTTTCTGTGTTTGTGAATTGTGTGCGCAGTAGCCGCACGTGCATCAACAAAGTAGTGCCAAGCGTGCGCCTGTGTCATAAGTAAAGGGCCGGCTGGCTTGACCGTTAAGGGTGCTGTAACCCCCGAAAGTACACTCCAGTCCAAACCAAAAAAAAAATTATTTTCTGTGTTTGTGAATTGTGTGCGCAGTAGCCGCACGTGCATCAACAAAGTAGTGCCAAGCGTGCGCCTGTGTCATAAGTAAAGGGCCGGCTGGCTTGACCGTTAAGGGTGCTGTAACCCCCGAAAGTACACTCCAGTCCAAACCAAAAAAAAAATTATTTTCTGTGTTTGTGAATTGTGTGCGCAGTAGCCGCACGTGCATCAACAAAGTAGTGCCAAGCGTGCGCCTGTGTCATAAGTAAAGGGCCGGCTGGCTTGACCGTTAAGGGTGCTGTAACCCCCGAAAGTACACTCCAGTCCAAACCAAAAAAAAAATTATTTTCTGTGTTTGTGAATTGTGTGCGCAGTAGCCGCACGTGCATCAACAAAGTAGTGCCAAGCGTGCGCCTGTGTCATAAGTAAAGGGCCGGCTGGCTTGACCGTTAAGGGTGCTGTAACCCCCGAAAGTACACTCCAGTCCAAACCAAAAAAAAAATTATTTTCTGTGTTTGTGAATTGTGTGCGCAGTAGCCGCACGTGCATCAACAAAGTAGTGCCAAGCGTGCGCCTGTGTCATAAGTAAAGGGCCGGCTGGCTTGACCGTTAAGGGTGCTGTAACCCCCGAAAGTACACTCCAGTCCAAACCAAAAAAAAAATTATTTTCTGTGTTTGTGAATTGTGTGCGCAGTAGCCGCACGTGCATCAACAAAGTAGTGCCAAGCGTGCGCTTGTGTCATAAGTAAAGGGCCGGCTGGCTTGACCGTTAAGGGTGCTGTAACCCCCGAAAGTACACTCCAGTCCAAACCAAAAAAAAAAATATTTTCTGTGTTTGTGAATTGTGTGCGCAGTAGCCGCACGTGCATCAACAAAGTAGTGCCAAGCGTGCGCCTGTGTCATAAGTAAAGGGCCGGCTGGCTTGACCGTTAAGGGTGCTGTAACCCCCGAAAGTACACTCCAGTCCAAACCAAAAAAAAAAATATTTTCTGTGTTTGTGAATTGTGTGCGCAGTAGCCGCACGTGCATCAACAAAGTAGTGCCAAGCGTGCGCCTGTGTCATAAGTAAAGGGCCGGCTGGCTTGACCGTTAAGGGTGCTGTAACCCCCGAAAGTACACTCCAGTCCAAACCAAAAAAAAAATTATTTTCTGTGTTTGTGAATTGTGTGCGCAGTAGCCGCACGTGCATCAACAAAGTAGTGCCAAGCGTGCGCCTGTGTCATAAGTAAAGGGCCGGCTGGCTTGACCGTTAAGGGTGCTGTAACCCCCGAAAGTACACTCCAGTCCAAACCAAAAAAAAAATTATTTTCTGTGTTTGTGAATTGTGTGCGCAGTAGCCGCACGTGCATCAACAAAGTAGTGCCAAGCGTGCGCCTGTGTCATAAGTAAAGGGCCGGCTGGCTTGACCGTTAAGGGTGCTGTAACCCCCGAAAGTACACTCCAGTCCAAACCAAAAAAAAAATTATTTTCTGTGTTTGTGAATTGTGTGCGCAGTAGCCGCACGTGCATCAACAAAGTAGTGCCAAGCGTGCGCCTGTGTCATAAGTAAAGGGCCGGCTGGCTTGACCGTTAAGGGTGCTGTAACCCCCGAAAGTACACTCCAGTCCAAACCAAAAAAAAAATTATTTTCTGTGTTTGTGAATTGTGTGCGCAGTAGCCGCACGTGCATCAACAAAGTAGTGCCAAGCGTGCGCCTGTGTCATAAGTAAAGGGCCGGCTGGCTTGACCGTTAAGGGTGCTGTAACCCCCGAAAGTACACTCCAGTCCAAACCAAAAAAAAAATTATTTTCTGTGTTTGTGAATTGTGTGCGCAGTAGCCGCACGTGCATCAACAAAGTAGTGCCAAGCGTGCGCCTGTGTCATAAGTAAAGGGCCGGCTGGCTTGACCGTTAAGGGTGCTGTAACCCCCGAAAGTACACTCCAGTCCAAACCAAAAAAAAAATAATTTTCTGTGTTTGTGAATTGTGTGCGCAGTAGCCGCACGTGCATCAACAAAGTAGTGCCAAGCGTGCGCCTGTGTCATAAGTAAAGGGCCGGCTGGCTTGACCGTTAAGGGTGCTGTAACCCCCGAAAGTACACTCCAGTCCAAACCAAAAAAAAAATTATTTTCTGTGTTTGTGAATTGTGTGCGCAGTAGCCGCACGTGCATCAACAAAGTAGTGCCAAGCGTGCGCCTGTGTCATAAGTAAAGGGCCGGCTGGCTTGACCGTTAAGGGTGCTGTAACCCCCGAAAGTACACTCCAGTCCAAACCAAAAAAAAAATTATTTTCTGTGTTTGTGAATTGTGTGCACTGTGGCTGCACGTGCATCAACAAAGGAGCAGCGCCAAGCGTGCGCCTGTGTCCCATAAGTAAAGAGCCGGCTGGCTCATTTCTTAAAGGGTGGTGTAACCCACAAAGTGCACTACTCTCCAGCAAAAATAAAATAATATTTTCTGTGTTTGTGTGCGCTTTAGCCGCACGTATATATATCAATATAACATAAATGGAGGACCAAACTTTCTCCGATAAAAATAAAATAGGGAAAGATCAAGAACCACTTCCTCCTAGTGCTGTTGCTGCTGCTGGGAGTTGTTCATCATCCCAGAGAGGAAGTAGGAACATCACTACTTTTACTAAACAATTGACCCTCCAACAGTCCCTAGCGATGAGGATGAAGTACGACAGCAGTCATCCTGAAGCAAAACGTATAACTGAGGCCTTGACTGCTATGTTGGTGTTAGACGTGCGTCCGGTATCCGACATTAGTGCAGTGGGATTTAGACAATTGATGGAGGTAGTGTGTCCTCGGTTCCAAATCCCGTCTAGATTCCACCTGCATCCTCAAAGCAGCAGCGACAAGCGTGCGTCTGTCTGTTAAAGGGTGGTGACACCCTCAAAGTGTGCTACACAAACAATAAAAATATTCTTCTTTTTTCTGTCTATGTGAATTGTGTGGGCTGTAGCCGCACCTGCATCCTTAAAGCAGCAGCGACAAGCGTGCGTCTGTCTGTTAAAGGGTGGTGACACCCTCAAAGTGTTCTACACAAACAATTAAAATATTGTTCTTTTTTTTTCGGTCTTTGTGAAATGTGTGGGCTGTAGCCGCACCTGCATCCTTAAAGCAGCAGCGACAAGCGTGCGTCTGTCTGTTAAAGGGTGGTGTAACTCTCAAAAAGTTCCAAAAAATAAAAAACTATTTTTTAATGTGTCTGTGAATTGTGTGGGCTGTAGCCGCACCTGCATCCTTAAAGCAGCAGCGACAAGCGTGCGTCTGTCTGTTAAAGGGTGGTGACACCCTCAAAGTGTTCTACACAAACAATTAAAATATTGTTCTTTTTTTTTCGGTCTTTGTGAAATGTGTGGGCTGTAGCCGCACCTGCATCCTTAAAGCAGCAGCGACAAGCGTGCGTCTGTCTGTTAAAGGGTGGTGTAACTCTCAAAATGTTCCAAAAAATAAAAAACTATTTTTTAATGTGTCTGTGAATTGTGTGGGCTGTAGCCGCACCTGCATCCTTAAAGCAGCAGCGACAAGCGTGCGTCTGTCTGTTAAAGGGTGGTGACACCTCAAAGTGTTCTACACAAACAATTAAAATATTGTTCTTTTTTTTTTGGTCTTTGTGAAATGTGTGGGCTGTAGCCGCACCTGCATCCTTAAAGCAGCAGCGACAAGCGTGCGTCTGTCTGTTAAAGGGTGGTGACACCTCAAAGTGTTCTACACAAACAATTAAAATATTCTTCTTCTTTTTTCTGTCTTTGTGAATTGTGTGGGCTGTAGCCGCACTTGCATCCTCAAAGCAGCAGCGACAAGCGTGCGTCTGTCTGTTAAAGGGTGGTGTAACCCTCAAAGTGTGCTCCACAAACAATAAAAATATTCTTTTTTTTTTCTGTCTTTGTGAATTGTGTGGGCTGTAGCCGCACTTGAATCCTCAAAGCAGCAGCGACAAGCGTGCGTCTGTCTGTTAAAGGATTACATCGGTGACAGCATCCAAGTAGGCATGTCAGACAGTCCGTACCTGTACTGGCAGGAAAAAGAAGCAATTTGGAGGTCCCTGTACAAACTGGCTCTATTTTACCTGAGTTGCCCCCCCTCCAGTGTGTACTCCGAAAGAGTGTTTAGTGCAGCCGGGAACCTTGTCAGCGAAAGGCGTAGGAGGTTGCTTCCACAAAATGTGGAGAAGATGATGTTCATAAAATGAATTATCAACTCTTCCAGGGAGACCAGCCTCCAGAACGTACAGAGGGACCTGTGGTTCCAGCAGGGACGAATTAATACTCTGTGAGGATGAGGATGTACACACTGAAGAGGGTGAGGAATCGGTGGATGAGGAGGATGAGGATGACATCTTGCCTCCGTAGAGCCAGTTTGTGCAGGGACAGATAAATTGCCAGCTTGTTTTGTGGGGGCCCAAACGAACCAATCATTTCAGCCACAGTTGTGTGGCAGACCCTGGCGCTGAAATGATTGGTTTGTTAAAGTGTGCATGTCCTGTTTATACAACATAAGGGTGGGTGGGAGGGCCCAAGGACAATTCCATCTTGCACCTCTTTTTTTTCTTTGCATTATGTACAGTTTGGGGCCTAGTTTTTCAATGCCATCTTGTCTGCCACTGCAGTTTCACGCCTAGATGGGTCACGTGTTTGTGCCGCCCACTTGTGTCGCTTAGCATAGTCATCCAGCTACCTCGGTGCAACCTTTTGGACATAAAAACACTATTGTAAGGTGTAAGGTATTCAGAATAGACTGGAAATGAGTGGAAATTAAGGTTATTGAGGTTAATAATAGCATAGGAGCAGAAAAACCTACAAATTCTGTGATTTTAGCTGTTTTTATGCTTTTTTTCAAAAAAATACAGATCCAAAACACAAAACCCAGAACCCAAAACACGCAAGGGTGGTTTTGGCAAAACCAATCCAGATCCAAAACACGAAGAAAGATCCAGATCCAAAACCAAAACACAAAACACGAAAAGTGGCCGGTGCATACCCCTATACAAAATACATTACATTACACAGTTAACAAAACACTACCAGTACTACTACGTCAGTACAGATCTGGGGATCGTGGCGGGACTCCAGAGTCTATTCTAGCCAGTCTCTGGAGGTATCCCAAGGCTGCAGTCAGATTGACAGGGACAGGTAAGATCGCGGGTCACCACTTGCGGTGACCCGCGTGTGTATCCTGCAGTCTCCTGCCTCCGGTCTCTGAGGTGCTAGCAGTGGCGGCGGGCTCCCCCTCTGCGGAGGCATACCCCTTGTGACCGCTAGACCACCAGGGAGTTATGCTGGCAGCGGGAACCGGCATCCCAGGGGTTAATTGCTAGCCAAGGGAGGCAGCCTTCCCTGTTTAGCGGCTCCTCCCCTCAGCTCAGCGTGCCTTTCCAGTACATGGTCTGACGTCCCTGAGCTGCTTCCTCCGTGGGCCACGCTTCCTCTAAGGTCTCCAGGCAGCCATTTCCTCTATGGTGCAGCAGAGAACTCCTAGGATGACAGTGAGTCCAGTCCCCCATACGTACCTCACCATTTAGGTCAGTGTACACAGCGCTATAGCCTTCCCAGACACTGAATCTGGGCAGTTGAATGTAGCGACATTTGCAGTATATTATATGTAATGTTTATGTATATATATGTCTGCATTGTATGTGACTTATGCTAGTGCTGTCTGTCCTTTTTTCTCTCACCTGTCAGTGTATATCTATCCCTTTTCTTTACAATATGCCCTAATACAGGTGTACTTATGGTGGTTCTGAGACCTCACATGTATATACTCCTACCCTCCAACATGACCCATTCCATTAGGTACAAAACACTCTGCTCCTGGACTTCCCACCTAATGTATGATTGCAGACACCTGTGTAGAACTAGGTAATTGATGAGAAGGGTGTATCAGCACAGGTGTCTGCAATCATCAATTAAGAGGGAAGTCCAGGAGCAGAGCATTTTGTACCTAATGGAACAGGTCATGTTGGAGGGTCTGTATACTTGTCAAAATTTGTGAGATTTGTCACATACTGTTGCACGTTGCCATATTTTAGATGGAACTGTGTGTTGCATACGCTGATAATGGGTCCCTGCAGCTAATCTTAGCATTAGTCAGGACCAGTATAGCACTGCTTGATATTTCTACGATGGTGGTTAGTCAGATATGTCTGACCAGGAAATAGAGCACGATACTGCACCCATTTTTGCTCTCCTGCAAGCCATGTGCTGCAGGTGTGAGTACGGAGGATTTGACATGGAAAGGGTTATGTATGAGGTGCCGGGCCCCTTACAGGATCCCCCTTGGGCGGTTTGTTTCTCAAGACCCTGGCCTCTACTGCGGATCGCCTGGTGGCCCCCGTAGTTGTAACCCACTTTGGGCTGCTTCAACATGCTACCCTTCCCTCTCAGGGTATCTCGCAGTTCTTGCGGTTTACCCCTGTGACACAGACTACCGCTCCCTAACTGGGTTTTTCAAATTCCCTCAGGTACCACAACAGTCTGTCATTTCCCTGGCAGGAATTACCACAACAGCCAACCTGGGTGGTTGTAGTTTCTACAAAACATAAAATGGCATCATAAATGCCCTGTGGTTACTTCCCAGTCTGCACTGCTGTCTAACAAAGATTGTCAGCCAAGGATGAGCTGGATGATGTATCGGACTCCTTCACATGAGGGGGAGCCTAAATCAAGTATTTGGTGCTGGCGGTCATGTCCATCCTAGTTATAGAGGATGCTGAACCTGCACCTAAATCAAAACACCCTCAGTTTAAGCATTAAAGTGTCTTCGGCTGTTTTCCCCCTCTCTGACCAGCGGGTGGATTACATGGCGGGGTCTGGCAATCGCCAGATAAGAGGTATCACAAAAGCATTTGGCCTCATGTTTCCCATTCCCTGAGGGTCATTGCTAGTAATAGGAATCACCTCCTGGAGTGGATTCTCATGTTACTAGTCTGAATAAGAGCTCTACTACACCTCCCATTCCTGCCCGGACGGATTCTACGGATCCGTAGGTGGTAACTTTGCCTGAAATCAATATACTCGCTTTCAGGGGCTGTTGCCCGTCCATCCATGGCTATCTCATGGGTGGCTAATGCTATTCAGTGCTGGGCTGATGCATTTGTAGAGCTTTTTCCCTCAAAAACTTCTGGGGATCAGATGCCTTTTGTTGCTCACATTTAAAATGCAGTTTCATATGTTGGAGTAACAACATTGGATGCCAGGCTCCTAACCTTCGGGGTTTTGGCTGTGACTGTATCCACCGCCATACCCTATGGCTGCACTCATGGAAGGCAGTGGTGGACTCCAAGATAGGCCTTAAAATGGATACCCTATATTAGGGAGATCTTGTTTGGTCCTGACCTTGACAAGATTGTAGCAACGTTGGAAGTATCACTCTGCAAATTTCCGCCTTCAGCTACTCCCACTACAAGGCCTCGGACTAAATCTGTTGAGTCTTTTTGTCCTCAGGGACAGCCTAAAGGTCAGTCTTTTCCTAGGCTGTCAGCCTCCATGAGGGCCACCATACCCGGTACCGAGCAGACCTGGACATCCAGACAACCTGCTTCTAAACCTAAAGATAAACCTTCAGACTGACGGGACATGTCTTCATCTGGGGGATTCCAGAGTGAGATACCAACTTTTTCAGTTTTCCCAGTGCTGGTGTCAAGTCACCACGGATGCTTGGGTAAGAGTTGAGGTCTCTCACGGGTATGCCCTCTCATTGCTCAGACGGCCTCCCCACATGTTTTGCTACACAAGCCCTTCTTCAGACCTGAACAAGGCCTTACAAATCCAGAAAGCTACACAGTCCTTGCAGTAAGCGGGGGGTAATTATGCCAGCCCTGCTATCTTAGCGAGGTACTGGTTTTTCTACTTTCTTTCTGGGGCAGAGGCCGAATGGTCCTCATTGGCCTTTCCTCTATCTCAAATCCCTGAACCAATTCCTAAAGGTGCCTAGGTTCAGGAGGGAACCCCTATGCTCCATCATCCGAGCTATGGAACCTGGGTACTTTATGGTATCACTGGATATTCAGGACGCGTACCTATAGAGCCCTCTCATCAGCGTTAGCTCAGGTTTGCTGTGCCACAGCAACACTTCCAATTTTTGAGCTCTGCCCTTTGGACTGTTCACAGCCCCACCGGGGTTTATCAGATTTATGGCTTTTATGACAGCCCACCTGTTCAGGGTATCCGACTGCTCCTGTATCCGGACAACCTCTTGCTCTTAGCAGGATAACCAAGGTACTGTACTTTAAGGCCATTTCCAGTTAACTATTGCTTTCCTTCACAAGCACGAATGGTTAATCAACTGGGAAAAGTTCTCTCTGAATCCCTCACAGGGTATGATTCCTCTGGGAGCCCTGCTGGATTCTCAGAATCAAAGAAACCTTCTGACGTCAGACAAGATCTCCACTCTTCAACTACGAGTGCACGGATGTCTCCACAGTCAACAATTGTCATTACACTGCGGGTTCTGGAATCCAGGGTGTCTACCTGATCAATGTTTAGATGTTGATGCTCTCTCCGGAGGTGCGTCTGTCTCCATCTGGGTGGCTATGGTGATCTCATCTAGGGTAATCATTACTACGGATGCCAGTCTCTGGGGCACAGTGACTGGTCCGCACTACTTTCGGGGCAGTCAGATGTCTGTCGATTCTGCCTTGCCAATCAACTTATTGGAACTTCAAGCTGTCTTGGGTCTTTGCTCTGGCCTAACACATACTTCACGGTAAACCTGTAAAGGTTCAGTCCGACAATGTCACAACAGTGGCTTACATCTAGGAGACACTCGTAGTTGGGTAGCAATGACGGAAGTGTCACACATTCTGATGCAGACCAAGGGTCTCCTCCTAGCCATCTCTGCAGTGTTCATTCCGGGAGTTCTCCATTGGGAAGCGGACTTCCTCAGCCATCACGACGTGCATTCCAGGGACTAGTCTTTTATCCAAGAGAGGTTTCAACTCCTAGTGAGCAGAGGGGGCCTCCCAAAGGTGGTCCTCATAGCCTCCTGAATCTATCACACACTGCCGGTGTTAGGGTTCAGAACTAGAGGTACTGAAACAACCTACGGTGACGCGTTGTCAGTGAAGTGGTCCTTCAAATTTGTGTACCTGTTTCCTCTGGTCTCCCTTCTTCCTCGAGTTCCTAGGAAGTTCAATCAAGACGGAGGTACTGTCCTGCTGGTGGCTCCAGATTAACCCAGCCATCACTGGTACTTAAAATTTTGGAGTCTCTCCATCGACATTCCGTTTCTGCTGCCTCAATATCCGGAGCTGTTGTCTTAGGGCCCTTGCCTTTTACTGGACCTGGATCATTTGTCTTTGACTGCATCCCTACTGCGGTCCTAAGGCTTCTCTGGCTCTGTCATCATTGGGATGTTTAGAGCATGTAGGCCAGCTTTTGCTGGGATCTACCTCAGAATGTGGCGTACATAATTCTTATGGTATCGTACCTGTAGCTACGATCCTCAGGTGTGTAGGTTTTCCAGAAGTTCTAGCATTCCTTCCAGCTGGCTTAGGTCTAGCCCTCCCCCTGGCCTCCCTGAAAGTGAGGATCTCTGCACTGTCAGGATGGGTCAGATGTGGAATTGCTCCACTCTCGGGTATCCAGATCCTCCTTTAGGGGTGTTTTCTGGATTCTACCTCCCTTTATCCCCCTAAGGGTTCCTTGGGATTTTACAGTAGTTCTTCATGCCATCCTGGGGCCTTCATGTGAACCACTAGTTTTGATAGCCCTTATGTGGTTTATGGCTTAGACTCTCTTTCTTATGGCGTTTGCATCTGCCAGGAGAGTGTCGGAATTGGGAGTGTTC
Organism: Taudactylus pleione; assembly: GCA_031769625.1. Lineage (NCBI taxonomy): Eukaryota > Metazoa > Chordata > Amphibia > Anura > Myobatrachidae > Taudactylus > Taudactylus pleione. The sequence continues at coordinate 1,300,143 of JAUIMM010000198.1, forward strand.
TCATGGGGTTCCCTCTTCTGGATATTTCACCAAGACAGGGTTGTGAGTCGAACTTGCCCTGTGTTTCTTCCTAAAGTGGTTTTGAGTTCCATATTATTCAGGAACTTATTGTACCAACATTTCAGTCTCCAATTCTATCGGCTGGGGTGGCCTCATTGACTATGGTCTGGCCTCTCAGGATTTACGTGGTCCGTTCAAGTTCCTTCAGGAAATCAGACTTGTTATTTGTGGTCTATGGATTTCCCAGGAAAGGATGGCCGGCCAATAAACAGATATTGGCTGGATAGCTTCGTATGCCTATCTCAGGGGCCTACACATAGGAAGGCCTTTCTGTTTCTGTTGATGCTTATTCTACTCGGGCTGTGGGCCCCTCGTGGGCGACTTGCCATGGCGCCTCAGCTGTTCTGCCTTGCGAGGTGGCCATGTGATCTTCTGTCCTGACCTTTCTAAAGTTCTATGCATTGGTTTCCTTTGGGCAACAGATTCTCCTCTCAGCAGAGGAGCGTCCCCACCCTTATAAGGACTGCTTTGGGACATCCCCAAGGTCAACCCTGTGGACCCCCTATGGACCCTGAAGTAGAAAACAAGAGATATGGTAAGAAATTACCTTTATTATCTCAGTTTCTATGAAGTCCATAGGGTCCACAGGGCGCATGCCCTGACGCATCTGGCTTCATATGGGCTGTGTTACTGGTCACCGGTTTCCTGTTTCCTTCTCTGTGAGTATGGTTCTTGAGTGTTCCAGTCTTCTCTCTCTTTCTTTCCTCCTCCGGCCTTTGGCTACTTACAAACTGAGGTGCCTCTGGCTTGGGGGCAGGGTTATAGGGAGAGTGGACCCAGTGCATCCTGGGAGCTGAAAGCTTTAACTGTGTAGTGCCAGGATTTGGTTCCCAACCTAACCTCCAAGGTCAACCCTGTGGATCCTATGGACTTTGTAGAAACAGAGATAACAAAGGTAAGTTCTTACCATATCTCTTGTTTTTGTGTTGTAATTTTTTTATTAATATAACTATAGGGGATCCGAAGTGAAGAAGAAATAGTAAGAATTGTAATATTGGAACCAATGCACTGTAGTCACTTGCTGTAATGCCTAAAAGTACTAACTGATTTCAAGCTGGTTGTTCGATATATTACTTTACCTCTCAAAGCATCCAGAAGAATAGTTAGGATATTGCAGTCACAACCTGTAAGAGAAAACATACATAATATTTAAACGTCAATTAACAATTACCCATATCCATATCCACTCTTAAAACAATTTAAATCCCCATTTGATAAAGGCTAAAAGGAGAAAGGTCTCCCCAGCAATCCTCCCTTCTACAAATACCACTAAAGCTGGGTTGGAGGCACTCGAGTTTGATTATAACCAATAAAGGGTTACTCGATTTTTATCGATTTTAAATAAATCAAAATCGATTAAAATCGACCTTTAGTAAATGTACCCCTAAGTGTTGTCAGCCTGCATTTTTTTGATGCTCTTCATCTCTCTCGTTACAAAACATTTGCTATTATTTCTCAGGCTGTGAGAATTTCAAAAGCAAACTTTGTAGAAACTGAAGCTGCAGGAAAGAGAGAGGATGTTTGGAAATCTCCTCAGGTAATAAATTATGGATCCAAGAAATGGTGGCGGACGCTGGGGAAGACTCACAGCTGGCATTTCGCCTCTGGCCTGACGCTTCATCTCTAGTTAACATCCCTCTTTCTATCACACCTTTCTTTGTTTCAGTGCTTACCGGCTGCTATTATTCCCTGAACCTTGTGTTTCTCAGTTACTTGTTAATCCATCTCGCCCATCTGCAACTGAAATAGAGACAAAGGGCTCTATTTATTAGCATTATTTTTACTAAAATAAAGTGAAAAAGGGGTGTTTTCACACCCTTTTCACATTATTTTAGTTTCACCTAAAGTTAGCGACAGGGGGAGGTAGCAGCGGCGGTCGGTCGGCGCATGCGCGGGGCACTTTGTCACTGTATTGTTTGCGTAAATACCGTGACTAGTGTGCAGAGGGGATTCGCAGGGACAGAGCTTTACCGCAAGCTCTGTCCCTGCAAGGGATTTGTAGTAAATCCCTGTGATATTGCCTGAATTCGCAATGCGAATTCAGGCCCTGATTCAGAGCCGGACGCTCTGACAGAGCGCTCGCTCTGAATCAGGGCTGTCCCTTCTCCTTTTTGGAGCGGCCTCCTGGCAGCTCGCATAGCTGTGGGTTACGACCCACAGCTATAGAGAGCGGCCACAATGATGGTCGCGATGGTCAAGACCAATGCGACCATCGGGCTTGCGACGAGACCCTGCGGTAGAGTCTCGCTGCCGCAAGCCCTGGAGTGTTTTTGGCTCTATCAGAGCCAAAAGCACTCCCACTGACATCACCAGTGATGTCAGTGGGGCCGGCCCCAGACGGTAGGCGTTCCCATGTCATTCACCATCGACAGCACGCCCCCTTTGGTGAGAGACCCATAACGACGGCTTGGCCGTCATTATTCGGGTCTCATGCATGCGCACGACGGAGCCGGCTCCCTCGTGCGCATGCGCACTTGGGCAACATCGACCCGCTTGCGAGCGCTCAGCATTCACGAGCGGGTCTGAATCAGGCCCACAGTCGGTAATATCACACTAGAATCTGCATTACAAATGTGGATTGTAGTAAATAGAGGCCACAGCCAGTTCAAAAACACATGTGTGAGGATAACGAGATGTTAGCATGAGATATCAAAACCACAAACATACAAGTTGATGCACTCGGGGTTTATGCTATTTGTTAGAAGTGCACCATTGTCTTCACAAAGTGGAGGCAGCCATTTTGTGCAATAAACCACAAAAAGGCTGCATCTTGTCTCACTGATGTCAAAATTAACAAATTGATAGGTTGCATTCTCAATAATATAAGTCCTGAAATGTTTCTTGTGGCACTATATTGCTGCTCTCGGCAGATGTATACACCAAGAGTCTGCTTCAGTATGGATCGCAATTGCATTCGCAGCTGCGATTTTTACAGAACGCAGCAGCGAAAATATGCTAATGCTTTCCAAAGATCAGCTGGCATAAAGACGCTTTCTCACATATGTCCAATGTCGCTCTTCTGCGTAAACATCGGTACCATCAATGCACATCGATCGCACAGGTACGCAGCATTTACAAGTCTGACCAACCGCAGACGCTGCAAGTCTCCTCGCACGCAGGCAGCTCTCATGCTGCATATGCAATCTCAGTGGCTAATTTATGCACGCCCCAGCAACGGCGTTCAAACGGACAGACACGCCTGCGTTTTATCACTCCCCCATCACCACCCTCAAATGCTCACAGCCTGTCACTCACTTTGCGATGGGTTAATATGTGCGTATGTAGTCACAGTGTGATCGCAGCGCACATGCAGTGCGGCTTATATGCATGCGCAATGGCTAACAATCGCTCGATCTGTGTACGTAGCTGCATTTGCGATCACTGCTGAATCAGGCTCTGTTCTATATGTGTATTGCCAAATTATTATGACCACCAGGCCACTGTATGCAAAGTACCAACAGTATGTTGACGTAGGATGTCTCAATCTGTATAAGAACGCAAATGTGGAGTTTGACTGGGGCGGTACACATGTCAAACCATAACGCAGGTGTCCTAAGGTGAGCTCATAAAATAATGTGTAAATGATGCGTTCCGACGGAGTTTGAACATGGAATGAGTGTAGACTTTCGCGCAGGGGCGCAAGTTCATGCCAGGCGCCCGGAGCCAAAAATAGATGGTGGTGCACCCTCCCAGTGGCTATACTTGACCAGCACCCCAGTGTCTCTCTAGCTACAGTCAGTCCCCTGCTGTCTCTTCAGTCAGCCCCCGCTGTCTCTCTTGCCAGCCCCCAGTGTTCAGTATTCAAGAGTGGGGTCATTAATTACCGGGCATCAAGTATTGTTTAATTTTAGAATCTTAATATAGGTAGAGGGTAGGTGATACCCAGGACAGATATTCTTATGTGTTTGTGAAGTGGGAAGTAATGTAATTGTTGGGGTTATTCTTGAGTGAGTGCACCAGGCAATCTATTTAGAAGATGGTTTAACATCTATATAATAAGTAAGAAAGCGTGTCTGTCTGTTTGTCCTTAATACATGGCCAGAGTTTTGGACCTAGCTCCACCACATTTTGCATGGTGGTGTAGTTTGACCAGGATTAGCTTTTTGCCTAGGTTCGTTTTTTGACAGAGCCACCCATTGACACACAATCCCAAAAAATGGGGACACTTAAAATGGGTTCCAGGGCTGGTTCAAGTGGAAATTGGCAGTCCGACAAAAACCTGGGTGCAAGTTAAATAAGTATCCTTTTAACTTCACAGTGTATTATTATAGTAGTGCAGCATATTAGTCAGCCCTCTGTGTTTGCATTCAATAGCATAACTAGAACTTTGTAGGCCATATAGCAAGATCTTAAAAGCCCCCCCCCAGAGGTAAAACAACAAATGCAATTGCCCACAGTATGCCACGCAGTAATGCCCCTTACACACATGGCCGTAGAAAGCCTGGGCAAGGCCTAATTGTGGGGGGCGTGGCCACACCCACTTAACAAAAAATGTTACAGCACCATTGAGCCACATTATAGTAGTGCCCCATATAACAATTATTCCACACAATAGTAATACCCCTTACACATTATGCCACAGAGTAATGCCCCTTATAACACTATGCCACACAGTAATGTCCCTTACACATTATGCCCCCCCCCCAGCAATTCTCCACCCATATTGGATTATTTATTTTGCTAGCAAGTGTACTAGTATATTCACTTATAAAGTAAGGTACGTGACCACGTTCATCACACCTACAATATACAGCATAGTTGCCTACCTTCTAATATCTCTTCCCGGGAGAAGCCTGGGTAAGAGAAGCAGGAGGGTGGCAATGGGGGTGGGGCCTGATGATTTGCGTCAATAAGCCACACCCCCTCATGGTAAAATTGCTGTGACTGGCTAGAATTTGCATAGGGGGCATGGCCAAATGACGCGCTTCATGAAGAATCACGTCTTGAGCCCCGCCCCCTACATGGAGACCCACGATCGCCGCGGGAGTTCTCCTCATTCTGCCCACTTCACTAGGAAGTGGGCAGAATGCGAGAGAGATGCCTACCCTTCCGGGGGTGCAGGGGGTTACCCGAAAAATCTTGAGCCTTCCACGAAAACCGGGGGGGTAGGCATGTATGATATACAGCCATGGCCAGAAGTTTTGAGAATGACACAAGTATTGGTTTTCACAAAGTTTGCTGCTTCAGTGTTTTTAGACCTTTTTGTCAGAGCAAAACTTGCGTTCGTTTATTTGGAAAATACGCCCCCTGGCCGCTCGCATCCTACGTCATGTCCGCTATTTATTAGATTAATCGAGTACATCGAACAGGATATGAACTGCTCGCTATTCTTGTGGTTGGTTTTTTCAACCGCTATTTTGCGAGCAGTTCTGAGTTAAAAAAAAACGCCCGTTTTGACCTTTAAGCACGCCTGCGTTCTGATTTCCACTCCCCGTTTTCAAGCACCTTCCCCTGTTACCACCCACATACGCCTTATTCTGTCACTCAAAATAGCAAGCAAAACGGGCGTTTTATGGGTGTGCATATTAAAAACAGCAGCGTCATTGACCACGTCACTGGGTTATTTTATAGTCAGAACTGCTCGCAAAATTGTGGTAGCAAACACCAACCCCAAGAATAGCAAGTTTTGTTCGCTCGTTCAGACATAGAGGCGTGAACAGACCGCAAACAGCGAACGGTTCATTTGAATAGCCACCCCTTGTTTTAGAACGAACGACCGCAAATAGCGAGTGGCTCTGAATGAGGGCCTAAGTCACCTGTGCTGAACATCGCCAATTTTCCTGCACAACACCATTGGATGTGAGGGTAAATTACCAATGTTGGTGTTTGAAAAGTTGTGTTGTTCCAATGATACTTTGCTATTACCCACAAATGAATTGCCTCCGCCCCCCCCCTCTCCCTTCCTATAGGGGTTATGAATAGACCAGTGGTTCCCAAACTTTTTCTAATTGAGTATCAGCATTTTTTTCATGGCACTCCTGGGCCAAAGTTTCTTATTGAGAAATTCAGTAAATTCTGCTTCTGTCATCCATAGGCTCAGTTATGTGGTGGATGACAGGGCTGTGCTTCTTTTTGTCCACATATTTTTTGATTGGCAGACATTAACATGGTTTTTGCCTAGCACACTAACTAAAAATCATTTTATTTGGTACTAAACCACCAACCCGAGGCACCCAGTTTGGGTACCACTGGAATAGACCTATCTTATGGCTTAATCTGCTTATTTTTCTTGTTTTTTTTTTTCCACATGTTTTGCATATCAGGCACAAAATTACTCTGATAAGAGAGACGGAATGCATTTTATATGCAAGTAGGAAAATTATACCACCGAGTCTGTAGTCTGCCTCTGGACAATCATGGGTTAAGGTTTTTAGTGAGATAATGGGGGGAGGAGTTAAGAAGGGTGTCAGCCTAGTGGATGATGTTGTGGGAAGGGCTTCAGGGCCATTTTGTGGAGTGATTCAGAATCCATTTTAGTGTGTTCTGGCTTGGAAATCGGTTCCCGCCCACCCTCCCCTTGGAGTTTGGTTTGTTTCGGTGTCTGCTTTGTTTATGCGGGAAAGAACGGTGGCAGTCGATATCTGTCTTTTGCAGCTTGAGGTGCTCTCCCTTCTAATACATGGCTTAGGCTGATTATACCCTACTGGGGTCAGCGGCAACCACCTAACCAGGTGGGCCTCACGTTGTGTCATTTGGGTGGTTGGTGGATACCTTGAGGATGGTAATGGGCTGGTTGCTCACCTCCCATTTAGAAGATCTGAATGAGTGTGCAGATAGTGATATTGCATATCGGGGCCGTTCTTTCTGCGCCACCATACTATGTCTATTCTTTCCTTCTTCTACCTTTACTTAGTTAGTTGAAAACCTAAATAGTAGGTTAAATAGTTCAAATAGTTTATTATTCAATAAAGCTGACCTTTCTTTCCCCTTAAGTAAGTCTCCGTGTCTTTATTTCATTATGGTTAAAGTGTTAAGATGTTTTACTAATGTTGGTAGGAGGGAGCACATATTAGTCGATGGGGAGTTTAATGACTAAACAATGAAAGTTCATGGTGGTGGGGGCCTGTGCCGATTACGGTTATTGCCAAAATTGTCCTGATTTTTTTTTATTTGGTAGTATTGAGAGTTATCATTCAATTACAATTCTATATGTAATAGGTGCCACCTGCTCATGTTCTAACATTTAACTCCCCATCTTCCGTTATTTTGGCTTGATAAATAGGTAGTAACAAGAATAAGGGTAGAATGAGAAGTAAAAGTAAATACAATAAACATATAAACACTTGTATGCTGCCCTTTGGACAAAGCTTCCTGAGTCATGTGTCTCTGTGTCTTTCTGCTTTTGCAAAGTTTGAACTAAATATATAATTACACATCATTTTAATCAAAATTAATGTTAAGTTTACCTCCTTATCATAATTATATTTGATCTTGCAATATATCTAATTACAACTCATTATAAATTTCTGTTAACACAAAATGGTATCTAATTGGCATAATTAAATAGATCTAGTTTCACTTAAAATAATATTTATTATGTGTCCTAATATAAGCTCAATTTTGTGCACAGAGGGCCCCCAACTATACAGTACATCCACGCTTTTCTGACGCTCTAGCCAATCAAGATGAAGGACTCGCTAACCACTGCGGGCCCCCAATTACATTTCCCTCTTTTCTGTGCTCTAGCCAGTAGTATGGGAGGAAGTGGCAGCCAATCAGGAGTAAAGCTGGCCGCACATCTAAAGATCATCTGTCCAACCAGCCAACTAGTTGATTGGTTGGAATGAAAATCTGGTAACGTATGGGAGTAACTGATGATCAGCAAATTGCTCCTAAATGCCAGAAAACAGATGAAAATGAACGTTCAGACAAGTCTGTTAAATGTTTGATCTAAAAAATTTGTTCAAACAACAGTTTTTGCCCATTTTCCGGCGTTTGGGAGCAAATTGCTGATTGTCATTTGCTTTCATACCTTACCAGATTTTCATTCCAACCAATCAACTAGTTGGCTGGTTGGACAGATAATCTTTAGATGTGTGGCCAGCTTAAGGGCTTGGTAACCACTATGGCCAATGTGTATATCTGTCAATGTACGGATTGAGGAGGTCAAAAAATAAGTATATAAATCCTTAAACAACTACTTATTGGTAAATTTGTACCAATAAAATATATTTTCTTCAGCTTAGACAGTAGAAAGTAACATTTGCACGTGGACCCTAAGGCCCACTAGAAAAAATGATTGGGATGCACACTTGATTCATGCCTATTAATGCATAAGCCGCCCTACTCTCAAAGCATAATTTTATTATGATACAGTAATATGAGGGTTGTCCAAAAAGTAATGGCTAAATGCTCATAACTCTAAAATAATATGCAACATTTATTTGAAACTTTGTCAGTTTGTAGTTTAATATGTCTGCTAGCTATATATGTATTTTGTTTAGGTAGTCCAAGAAATACCATGAAATCCAAGATGAAACAAAGAGCCATCATTGAATTTCTGAAAAAAAAAGGCTGCAGTGCTACAGAAATCCACAGAAGACTGAAAAAGTGTATGTTGAGTGTACAATTGACTATAGCAATGTCAGAAGGTGGATGAAGTTTTTTAAATTGGGAGAATCATCCATGTGCGACAAACCTCGTGGTGGCAGACCATCAACTGCAGTGACAGCAGAGAACTAACACAAAGTCGATGCCATGATTCAGAAAGACCATCGTGTGACCATCAGAGATATCAGTGATGAACTTGAATGTAGCCATGGCACTGTAGAAACACTAATCACTGATTTGGGATATTGTAAAGTGTGTGCTAAATGGGTTCCAAAGCAATTAACCAGGGATCATAAGGCCCAGAGGGTGAAAGTGTGCAATGACCTTTTGACCAACTTTGAAGCCAACCCTGAGACATTTTTGGAAAATGTCATTACAGGAGATGAGACCTGGGTATTCCTTTATGACCAAGAAACAAAGGCCCAATCAAAACAATGGAAACACCCAAATTCACCTAGGCCAAAAAAGTTTAAATCACAGCGATCCATAAACAAAGTTATGGCCACATTCTTCTGGGATTGTCGAGGTGTTATTCTCATCGATTACTTTGAACCAAACCAATCAATCAACAGTGATTGATACATTTTTACACTTAAGAAGCTGAAAGAAGCCATCCACAAAAAAAGGTCAACAATTCCACTGTCAAATGTCATCTTACACCACGACAATGCCAGACCTCACACTTCGATGGCAACATCTGCAGCCATTGCCAAAATGGGGTGGGCAATAATGCCACATCCACCATAGAGTCCTGATTTGGCCCCTTCTGACTTTCATCTGTTTGGCCCTCTCAAATACTGTCTCCAGGGTCAACATTTTGAAGACATAGAGGTTGTTAAAATCGTCATACGATCCTGGGTCAAACACCAACCACTGGAATTTTTCCAAAGTGGACTCACAGCTTGGGTTAAGAGGTGGAGAAAATGTTTGAGGGCAGATGGTGAATATTTTGAGGAGAGTCATTCTGTCACTAAGACTTCAAAGTATTTTACTGCAAATTTTCAAATCTGTATCTATAATAAAATTTTAGTTGTGAGCATTTAGGCATTACTTTTTGAACAACCCTCGTATATTGCACCTGCATAACCGATTTGTAATGCAAATTAGCAATATCCATAATCTGCAAAAAGAAAGATAACAGTCACCATGCAATCCTCTGGACCTGTTTATCTTACCCAGTGCTGTCAGTTTTGCTTCATGACATGTTCCTCTTGTTAAGCTCCACATGGCATTTCCAATATCGAGTCTGAATATAGTGTTCCCTGATTCCATCGAGGCATGGACGCCGCCATGTTGGCTCTGGTCAAATGACCATTCTGCTCTTATCCCGTACTATGGCCCTGATTCAGAGCCGGATGCTCTGACCAGAGCGCTCGCTCTGAATCAGGGCCCACCTCCATTAAAATGGAGCGTCCTCCTGGACGCTCGTATAGCTGTGGGTCACCACCCACAGCATATACGAGCATCCAGCAAGATGGTCGCGATGGTCTTGACCATCGCGACCATCGGACTTGCGAGTGTAACCCTGTGGTCGGGTTTCTCAACCGCAAGGCTAGGAGTGATTTTGTCTCTATCAGAGCCAAAATCACTCCCACTGACATCACTAGTGATGTCAGTGGGGCCGGCTTCAGACGGTAGGCGTTCCCATAGGAACGCCTCCGTCTGGCAGGCACGCCCCCGGAACGCCCACCAAAGGGGACGTGCTGTCAATCAACATCGACAGCACGCCCCCTTTGGTGCGAGACCCGGAGCGATGGAAAGTCCTTCGCTCGCCGGGTCTCGCGCATGCGCATGACGGAGCTCCCTCCATCGTGCGCATGTGCAGTGGGGAACATCGACCCACTTGCGAGCGTACTGCCGCTCGCGAGTGGGTCTGAATGACCCCCTATATTCATTCAACGAGACCCCTGCAGCCTATTCGCTCCTAGGACTGCCATTTAAGCCCTTTCCTCCCATCAGCACATTGCCAGATCAGCTCGTCTCTGGGAGGGGGCTGCCAGGTCGGTCCAGCAGGGAGGGTAGGGTGGTCCAGGTAGGTGAATCGATATTACTGGCATTATAAGGCATGGGACGGGGCTATGATGAGATCGCACCCCCGAACCACCCACTTTTGCGGCGGGCACAGGGGGGTCACAGGGTGCCGGCAGCCATTCCAGGTGACTTGCCTAGTCTTGCAGGGTTGCCAGGAGCACCCGATATTCGGGAGGCTCCCGTCAGTCCCGGAAGTGTAGGCAGGTATACAGTTGTCTGCAAACATCTTCAGTGATTCCTGAGTCTCAGCCCTGACGATCTGCAGCTACACCTATGCTCCTAGCTCACTGCATGACTGTGAGCTTTCCTCATTACCTACTAGTGTCCCAGGGTACCTGTAGCTCAACTCTGCTGTGGCTTTTTCCCTCTACTTGCTATTGTTCCTGTGTACCTGTGTTTCGCCCTACTGGGATTCCATTCTCTAATCTGCAGCCTCACCTGTTCCTCAAAGCCTCTGTGCTGCTGTGAGCTACACCTCACCATCTGAAGATATTCCCTGTGATCCTGTGTTCTCAGTGCTGCAGATAACTTCTCTCATTGTGCTACTAACCTGTGGTGCTTCAGCAATTCTAAAACACCAGTGTGCTCCTGCCTCCACAGGATGCTCCGAGGTGCTGTAAGGGCAGCGGTGTGACCGTCTGGAGCCTTCTAAGGATGCTCCAGGCAGCACTGCGGCAGAGATTCTGGCAGCAGGGTGCCGTTACATGCACCCTGCTAACCAGATGCAGGAGCTGTGGGCCTGCGGCGGTGCTGCCCACAGGGCGCTGCTCTCTCTGCGCCAGCACCGCTCGCACACCCCTAGTTACGACCCATAGTTACGGCCCTGCCTGTGGCTGTGTGTCTCAGCACACCCCATGTTTGTCATCTCACCAGCTCATTGCAAGTTCCTGCCAATGATTTCAGTTGTATCTTTTCAGCTACCATATTCTCATTAAATTCCAGTATTCTGCATCAAGTTGGGCATGAAATCCCGACTGTCAGGGTGCCGCTGGTCAGAATACCGACAGCGGCATTCCATTAGCCAGCATCCCGACACCCATAGGAAGTCACGTAAGTATTTTCCTAATCCCTACCCTAACCCCTACCCTATCCCTCCCCGGTGCCTAGCCCTAACCTCCCCCTCCCCGCACCCTAATCCTAACACTCCCTCCCCGGTGTCTAACCCTAACCCTTCCTCTAATGCCTAACCCAAACTCTGCTACCTAACCTCCCCCTAACATCCCGATACTTACCTTCGGGATGCCGGCAGTCGGGATACTGGATCCCGACCTGTCAGGATTTTGGCGCCGGTATACAGACAGTCGTCATCCTGCACGCCGGGATACTGACTACATCCCGTCTGTAACCAGTCCAGTCCCACTCCGGCTCAGCCTGTATACTCCAGTCCATTACCGTTCAGTTCCAGCCTGTGTAATCCATTCCGGTGCCACTCTGAATCATTCTGTATAGTCCAGTCCTATTACAGTTCAGGTTATATACCCCACTCCAGTTCTACTCTGGTTTAGGCAGTTACCAGCTTTGTCAGTAGTCCCAGGCCTGGGCTCTGGTCCTGTGCAAACAACAAATCATGATTTCTGACAAAAACAGTTTCAAGCACCTCAATCCACATTGACCAGCAGAAGTAAGCCCGAAGGCTGACATTAAGCATGAGGGACATTAAACCACAAGTGTTTTAAGTGTCGCCAGTTTAATAACTTGTTGGCTATTGCCCCTTTAAGTTTAGCTGTTCTTATGCAGCCAATGAATGTTCATGGGGAGTGGTCTAGGGGTATTTATTGGAGTGATGTACTGTATGTAAATCTGTCTCTTTGTGCCAGTTTTTTCCACCCTCCCTCTTTTGTTTTAGTTTATTGACTGTCTGATGGTTGGTTGTGTTTGCGGAAAGAACGACACTTAGTTTATGTTAATACTTAGGCTTAGTGGGTGCGCTCTCATTGAAGTGGAGTAAGGCAACAGCCAATTGTCCTGGACGGGAAATGGCTATACCACCTGGACCGGTGATTGAAGTTAAAGGAGAGTTGATCACCAATGCTTGGCTTGTGTGTGTGTTTGTTTGAAAGGTTTTGCTATTGTCCTGTGCGTTCTTTTTGTGCCATCACCATTATTAGCATTAACTTATAGTCTAAAAATTTAAATGACTTGTCAAAAATAAATTGGACAAAATATTTAAACACCAACACTGTTGTCTGTGTCTTTATTTTAGAAGTTGTTACATTGTATTCAAGAAGGTATTATATGGTAACACGATAATACACGTTAGTGAGTTTATGTAGTTTAATCTTAGCAAGATGTTATTTGCACCAAGTGTAATGTCAAGATTTAACTTACTCAGCAGTAATACTCAAAAAGATGTTGTATACTAACTAACGTGCCTAGAAATGAGGCTCAGCAACATGCCAGTGGTAATGAACTTCCCCAATACCATAACAGTAATAATGCCCACATCTTCTGGGGCACCGAGAGGGGGTTGAGGCCAGTACAGATTACCCAGACCTGTCTGGGATGGACACAGCGTGAACACATTATTATCAGTGCAGTGCATGCTGAGCAGGGTGTAGCCATGTCCCCACATTTGCCCATTTGGGAACCATTGCCTGTCTTACACTTCTTGCCCACTAACAACGGCAATGTTGTTGTAATTTGCCCACCAGTAATAATAAATCCCAGCAAGACAATATATATATATATATATATATATATATATATACTGCAATAAAATATATGAAGTAATATGTATTATATGGTGTTGTATTATAATATTATTATATATTGTTACATTATTATATTACTGCACATTTATACCTCATTAATGTTGAAAGAGGAGTGTGATACTGTGTAGATTCCAGTCTTCCTGTTTCTCTAAGAAGCTTCACGCCCTGTTCCAAGATGGCCACCATGACCACTACTGAGCATGTGCTGGGGCCGTCTTGTTCTTTGCTGTGCAATAGTGACATGGTGGTAGACTGTATTCTCCTACTTAGCTCATGTGAGAGACCTGGTTAATACCTGCATTTAATGCAGTTTCAGATGATACAGATGAACCATAGGCTTAGGTGTTGAGCAACAAGTGTACTCTTTAATACATGGGAAAGAGTCAGCAAAAGACATGTGGACAGACTTGCAAGGAGCATATCCAAATGGAGGTCTCATGAGGAGGATAAATTTAAAATATGCATTATACAACAGTGAATTGAATGAATGCAGCAGTATGAGTGATTATAACAGCAACTAATGTCTGCTGGAGTGCAAGTGGATGAAGAAGAGATTGTTACAGCAATGCTGCAGAACTTCATGCCTAAGTTTGACTACCTGGTTGTGGCATTGGCGACAAAGCAGAGTTAACAACAGACACAGTCAGAGCAAAGTTATTACTGTTTAAAGGATGTGTGCCCTGTGATTTGAGTGCTGAGACTACTGCATTAAATACAAAAAATTAAAAATTCAAAAAGTTCAAATGTTATAATTGTCACAAGATAGATCACAAAGCAAATGACTTCAAACAAAAGAATGTGAATCCTATGCAAAGCAATAGCAGAGATGAGTCAGACCTCAGTGTCACAGATAGCCGCAGAAAAGATTGCTGGTATATTGATTCAGATACATCAAGGCATTTCAGTTACAATGAGGAACAGTTCACCAAGTTAACCAAATGTGACCTTACAATTATCAAAGGAATTAACAATAAAGTCCTTACAGCAACTAAAGTTGGGACAATTAAAGCTTGCCTAAAAATTTCATAGATTTCATAGAAATCCAAAACATGCTTTATGTACCAGAAATGGGGACACATCTTATAGCCATCAGTGTCCTGGAACAGAAAAGCAACACAGAGTTAACTTTGTAAAAGGAAAGTGCATTGTGAGAAACAGAGAAGGAATCGTAATAGCTAAAGGCGCAAGATGTCAACAATTGTACGTCTTTGATACACATCACTGTTACACAATGATGACAAGTGAGTGACTGGAACTCTGGCATAGAAGATTTGGACACCTTTGATATGAGTGTTCAGAAGCTACAGAACAGGATGGTCGCAGGAATGTCAGTGACTAATGCAGAGAAACCCATATGTGAGAGATGTACTGCAGGGAATCAAAATATTCAGGCATTTCCAAAGTCAGAAAGTAGAGCTACAAAACCACTTGAAATAGTAAATTTTGATGTGTGTTGTCCAATGGAAGCAAAGTCTGAGAGTGGATAAAGATACTATGTGACATTTATAAACTTGTACTTCATCAGAGAGTAATCTAATATGGGCAAACCATCTATGAATTTGCAAACCTTGCAGTCAGTAAACCTCAAGATATCCAGAAGCCAAAAGTAAACTCTAATTGGTGTGAATGGAAATCCAGGATAGGCAAAGAGACTTTGTAAGACCTAAAAATCACAAGTGTGAAAAGCATCAATAATTATGATAGTGACAGCAGTCCCAAGTTTGTGTGTCGAGAGACTGTTGTTATGGCCCATGCTATTAATAAAGGAACTTTTACCAATGTATCTTACAAGAAGGCCAAGCTAAAGTCACATGATATGTTGAGGCCTTTTTATGTGATTAGTCCAATTTATTTTACAGATCTCTACAGAAAGTCTGAACACTTTTTTGTTTTGTAATATGGAGAAGCTAGCAGCCAGGGTGTGTGTGTTGAAGATGGAGAGCGCTACTGCGCATACTCCATATTTGTCCCTTAATGTGGATGGCAGATGTTATTCTGGAGGTCATCCACTTGTTATTCAGAAGGTGCCTCTGCAGCCATTGATCAGTATGACTGCAGGTAGTAAAGTCACACTTCAGCAGCTTTCCAGAGTTCTGTGGTGAAAAGGAACTGTTGGCTCTAATCTCTGCTTTTCAAAAGTTTCCCAACTTCATCTATGGGTGTCCAGTGCTGATTGAGACAGACCAGCAACCCCTGATAATGATTCTCTACAAACCCCTGCATACTGCCTCCACACATATTCAAAATGCTATGCTTAAGCTCAAAATGTACCATCTGGATGTGGTATACAAACATGGCAAGGATCTTTATGTCAGTAACACATTATCACATTCTCAGCTCCTAGACTCAGGTGTCCCTGATGTTGGCCTGGATGCCATGGAGTTTGATGTCTGCTCCTCCAGGCAGATGGAGGAGCTACGTGATGTCACACTCGGGTATGATCTTCAAGTCTTCTTTGCCTGCCACAATGAATTGACCCTCTCAGATAGCATCCCCCTGCGTGGTTATGATATACCTTATGCTTCTCAAGGCTCCTATGGTCAGCAGGCTTAACAGGAGTACCCCGGGCATATGGCCTCCCTACAGTGTGCTAAGGATGCCCTGTTTTGGCCCTCTATGGCTGCTGACATTGAACGGATTTTGTCTGCCTGTGTCCCATGCAATGCTTTATGGGCCCATCCTGCCAAGGAACCACTCACTCTCCGCGAGATTTCTGACCTCCCTTGGTTCAGTGTTGCTGCATATCTCATTAATTGGAAGGGGAAAGAGCACCTTTTGTTAGTAGATTATCGAGACAGATTTTCTTCCCAAACTGACAAGTGCTACAGTCATCAGCAAAGTGAAAAGACACTTTTCTACACCTGGCATACCACGCAATGCCGTGCAGTTCACGAGTGATGGGTTCTAGACTATCAACAGTAATGGGACATGTCACCAACAGTTCATGCTATCCACAGTACAACAGACTAGCAGAAAGGACAGTACGTTCTGCAAAGCACCTGTTAGATAAATATTATACAGATGGTTCTGATGTGTTTATGGTGGATCTCAATGTGAGAAATACTCAGAGAGATGGACTTCCCTCTCCTGCTCAACGCCTCATGTCCAGGTGAACCTGTACCATCATTCCCACCGCCATGTTCAAATTTAGGGCTTGATTCAGAGATGGAAGCTAATGCCGCTGCTGCTGTAGATTTGTACCCAGCAGCTGTATATAAATTTACAATGTTGTAGCTGCTGGGATTTGTACTGAGACACCCACCAGCGGCTTCGCAAATCCAAGCGTCTTTGACTACAAAGACGCAGCATCAGTTGCAGATGAGTTGATAATCGGTCTTCTGAGCAACCCTTCGGTCATACAGATTGGGAACTGAGGGCCTGATTCAGCAAGGATCGTAGTTGCTTATACGCACACAATCGGGCAATTATTTCACACTGCGCATGCATATGCATCGCAGTACTCATGCGCGAACCAGTCTCTGCAAACCAGACTGCGATTGCAGAGGATACGCAGACCCATGGCAGAGTGATTAATAGGAAGTGCCATTTGTGGGTGGTGATGAGGGGGGCCCGGGCGAACGCAGGCGTGCCAGTGCGTTGGGACAGCGTTGCAGGGGTGCGCATAAATTATTCACTGCATTACCATATGCAGCCTGAGGTCTCATAGCGTGCGCTGAAGTAAGCAATTCCTGAGTGAGGTCTGACCTGCCTTAACTGTGCGTATGGGTCCGATGTTACTCTGTGTGAGTAAGGGGAAGTGGGCGTCCTTATGTTAGGCTGCGATCGCAATGCGAATGCAAACATTTGCATATCACTACTGATATTAGCAACTGCGTTGTGTGCTTATTAGTGGAATAGCGATCCTTGTTGAATTAGGCCTGAGAACGCCGGAGCCAATTTTACTGCGTATGTAATCCCACTCCCCAAAAATGGTGGTGATACATCTGCATTTGAGTCGCCATCCCCACGTTGCCATCCACAAATGGTTCCTGCATGTCAATCACTTAGCGAATAAATCCTGACTGCGAGTGATATTGGTAATGAAACTTGAAGGATGCTCGACTAAGACACATGCACAGACCACCGTTAATCACTCAACTGCATAAACATCGGCACTGCATCTATCTCTAAATCAGGCCCTTAGGCCACAAGTTGAGAAGATGCTCTGTTGAACTCCAGGTTGCGTCTCAGAGACACTCATGATAAAACATCCCCTTGCTAAGACCATTGTCTCCTGGACATACTGTCCACATCCAGACCTCTTTCAGGTTTGACAGAGTTGGGACTGTATAGATCTTCCAAAAGGCTCAACAGCTATGCGGTGCAACCTGCAGTGCCTTGTATGAGTGCAATAGGTGCCACCTCCTCGGATTGTGTGAGCCAACACCTTCACCTCCCCTGACAACGACTGAAGCTGTCAGAACACCCATCATCATACACAATGAGTCCACTAAAGAAACGCCTATTTGGGTGCAGGACATTCCCATGCCCTTGCCTAATAGTGACCCCTTTCTAACACCAGCCACACCACTAGCCACTTTCTATTTCAAAAGGTCTGAATTTCCAGACGTAATCCAAAATTCCATATCTATGTTACTCAACGTCCTTCGATAAGCATGCAAATCTGCCGCGAAACGCGTCAGCTGCACTCATTTGGGTCAGGAGACAGTGGTATTGGGTGCTCAGATATTCAATTCGGACACTATTTACATAATTTATCCTTCCGGTGATAAATCTGTGGGGTAGGGATACCACCTTCTGTTGCTTTGGACACATTTGCTGCTTTGGACAAACTCTAATTGGATCCTCTGAATTCAACTACCACAGGTCCGTTAATTTCTCATACTGACTGGATTATTATCTATTTTGGCAAGAAACACTAACTTGATTTGTCCGTATACTTGGCCATCACGAGCCTATACCCAGTTATCCAGAGACTTAAAATATCGTCACTGACCTGAAGCATGATTTTATTTTGAAGCCTTGATATGATTTTATTCTGATACCTTATAAGGATGTTTTAAATATATAATTTGTGTTTATATAAAATGTGGTACTTTATGTCAATATTCTCTGTACCAATAGTCTTCTTAGCACTGTTTATTGTGTTTTATTAGTTCTGTGTTTGTTGGAGTCTGACTATTCCTTTTTTTACAGCTGCTTCGTTTAACACCTCACAGCAGCGCCTGATTTTATATATACTTGCTATATATTTCTTGCACTATGTTACTTAGGGGTCTATTTACTAAGCTTTGTTAGGAAATAAAGTGAACGGTGATAAGGTACCAGCCAATCAGCTCCTAACTGCCATGTCAGTTTGAGCCGAGCCGCGATACTTCTTCGCGGCCTGGACTTTTCGCCTACTTCGCCTATTTTGCAGGTGGAAAAGTATTGCGCGCGGGCCCGCTTTACCCTGTATTCAATTTGAAAGTACGCGAGAACGAGACCCAGCGAAACTTGAACAGGCGGAAAGTACTGTCAGAATTGGGGTAATCAGCCTGACACCCCCCAAAAGATGCTCTGACATGGGGGTTCGCTATGGTACCCCCTGATTTGGCTTGCTGAAGGTATTTGGTGTTTTTAAATGGGCTCAATAGCTGCTAAATAGCGTTTTTCTATACGTGATGCAGAATAGTATTTAGGAGTATTTTTTTCCAAAAAATAAGTTATCCCAGCAAATTTGGGGTACTTGAAAATGGGGGTCAGCATATTTAAAAGTTGCTAAAGTGAAGTTGAAAAAATCGTGAAAAATCCACCTGCCGCAAACACCTGCAATCAAAAAAACACTTGGGGCATACTTGGGGACCCCCCCCCCACAGAGTCAAGTTCGCTAGTTTTTAACTTTCTACCCCAACTTTTTATTTTTTCGCCCCCTTTTTCAAAGTCATTTTTTGGGGTGTCCTTAAGTGTTTTTTAATTTTTTTTGACACAATTTAACTTTGGGGGACTGTCTGAAGGCTGCACGGGGGGTTCCCGCAACGTTGCACCCCCAAACCCCAATTCTGCACTTTTTTCCATCTGCTATTCATAGGCGAAACTTTTACACCTAGTACATTGCATTGACTTTCCGCCTAGGCGGAAAGTCTTTCAAATTTAATACGAAGTAAAAGCAAAACAGGCGAAAATGACGTCATCAGCGAAAAAGTATCGCGGATCCGGACTTTTCCCCTCAAATTTAATACGGGCCTTTGTTTGACAATGACAATTGGGAGCTGATTGGCTGGTACCTTATCACCGTTCACTTTATCTCCTAACACAGCTTAATAAATAGACCCCTTAATCTCCCATTTTCACTTTATGTTTGTTCTTTGTTGCACACTGGGCCTGATTCAGAGCCGGACGCTATTTGCGCTCGCTCGTTCAGAAAAAGGGGCCGGCTATTTAAATTGAGCGCTCGCTCTTTGCGGTCTGTTGACGCTTCTATGTCTGAGCGAGCGAGCGAACGAAACATGCGCTCGCTATTTTGTAAAGACGCCCCCTGGCCGCTCGCATCCTACGTCATCTCCACTATTTATTTGATTAATCGAGTACATCGAAAGGCATCTGAACTGCTCGCAGTGCTTGTGGTTGGATTTTCCTACCGCAATCATGCGAACAGTTCAGGCTAAGAAACAACCAAGTGACGTGGTCGTTGACGCTGCTTAGTTAATTATGCACACCCTTGCGTTCGGATCTCCACTCCCCGTTTTCAAGCACCTTTCCCTGTTACCACCCACAAACACCTCATCCTGTCACTCAAATTAGCAGGCACTCGCTATTTTGCGAGCGCTCGATTTCCGACCGCAATGACTGGTTGGCGCATGCGCATTACGACCCATACGCATGCGCAGATGTGCGAACATCGCTCGGAGCGAACGAGCGGCCGCTTACGAGCGGCTCTGAATCAGGCCCACTGTCCCTGCATCCAACACCTGTTACACTGTCTTACAGCCAGACACCTGTTTATTGTTTCTTTATTTTTGAAAAGACGGATGTACATGTATTCTGTTTTGCTTAAATGTGGATGGCGGCAGTTGCATTACTGCCATCCACTTGTTATTCAGGAAGTGCCTCTGCAGCCATTGTTCACCATGAATGCAGCTAGTAAAGACACACTTCTGCAGCTCTCAGGAGTATTGTGGTGATATGCATACAGACACTTTACAATAAACAACATAATTCAGAAACTCCTCAGAGGAATCAGGGACCACAAGACGCAATAGGCACGCACGGCTATCCAATTAAGCAGGCAAATGTATAGTCCATCTCGGTATGAATAAAGAGTCACGACCATGCCAAAGTAACCACTTTAATTATTTTGGGGAGATGCGTCAAGTCTTGGGGGTAAATTTAGTAAGATGGGAGTTCTATTTAAGAAGTGATGTTGCCCATAGCAACCAATCAGATTCTACTTCTCATTTATTTAGCACCTTCTAGAAGATAATACCTGGAATCTGATTGGTTGCTATGGGCAACATCACTTCTTAATAGAACTCCCAACTTAGTAAATTTACCCCTTGGAGAGAGATAAAATGGAGTAGTTGTCCAAAGCAACCAATCAGCATCTAACTGTCATTTCAAAGGCGGTGCTAGATAAATGACAGTTACAAGCTGATTCGTTGCTTTGGGCAACTCCCACATTTTATAAATTTCCAAGGGTTGATACATCTCCCCCTTTATAAGATGTGTACATTCTCCAGATTGTAAATGGCACCGACTGATTATAGTACAAATGGCAGAATACAAGGGGGGTTGTGGCCAGTAGACTGGGGTCCAGGTCTCCCCGTTAGACTGAGCCCTTCCCATTCAAATTTACTGCTACAAGTATTGCTTTAACAAAATACAGGACAAATACAGAACAAAATGCTCAGTGAAGGCCTTGCTGTATATTTTTAGGGGTTGGGTATTAAATACCGGCTGTCGGGGTGTCGCCGGTCAGAATACAGACAGCGGCATCCCGACAGCCAGAATCACTACATCCATAGGGAAGATAGGTAAGTATGTTTCTAACCCTTACCCTAACCCTCCCTCCCCGTTGCCTAACCCTAATCACCCCCCTAGTGCCTAAACCTAACCTCCCCCTCCCCACACCCTAAACCTGACACCCCCTCCCCATTGCCTTAACCTAACCTCCCCCCTTAGTGCCTAAACCTAACCTCCCCCTCCCAACACCCTAATCCTAACACACCCTCCCTGGTGCCTAACCCGCCCCCTAATGCCTCACCCTAACCCCGCTACCCAACCCTAGCCTACCCTTAACACCCCAATACTTACCGTCGGGATGCCAGCGGTCGGGTTACTGGTGCCGGGTTCCCGACCTGTTGGGATTTCAGCACCAGTATTCAGACTGTCGGCATTCTGCATGTTGGGATCCCGACTACATCCCATTTTAGTAGGGATGAGCGGGTTCGGATTTCCGAAATCCAAACCCCCCTGAGCCTCCCTGATCCGAGACGGGAACCGAGTCAGGCTCGGATTTTCCCGCCTGGCTCAGAACTGAAATTGAGGCAAAACATCATCATCCCGCTTTCGGATTCTCACGGGTTTTGGATTCTATAAAGGTCCCACGACCGCCGCCGTTTTTCATTCCGGCTGTGGAGCGTGTGTGCAGTGGGTGGGAGCTGTTGGCTAGTGTTGTGTGATACATTACATACTGGGCTGGCTGGCTACTGTGAAGAGGGAGGGAGCCGTTGCTGACGCTGGCTGGCTGGTTACTGTTGTCCATATACATAGGGGCTGGCTGGCTACTGTTGTCCATATAGGGGCTTGCTGTTGTCCTGTCCATAGAGGCTGGCAGAGGGAGCTGGAAGCTGTTGGATACTGTACTGTTGTGATAATAAATAATAAACTTAGTAGTACACTACATATATATACATTACAATACTGGACTGGCTGGCTACTGTGAAGAGGGAGGGAGCTGGGAGCTGTTGCTGACGCTGGCTGGCTACTGTTGTCCATATACATAAGGGCTGGCTGGCTACTGTTGTCCATATAGGGGCTGGCTGTAGAGCTGTGTTCAGGGGGTGCTCGTCCTTCAGGGGTGCTCTCTTCACCTACCACTACCAGTGTTAAAAAATGTTTTTTTTCTTCTGTGTGCGTGCTGTGTTAGCCAGCCACACCTGTCATTGGCATAGGTAGGTGCGCAGGGGTGCTGTGCTCCTATCAAGGGGCTGCTGCCCAAAAATACAAATAATTTTTAGAGGGGCTGTCCTGTGTGGTGCAGGGGTATGCTGCACTTAAAAAAAAAACTTTTACAGGGGCTGTCCTGTGTGTTGTGGTGTAGGCCGCTGCCCTTCTTCAATTTTGTACAGGTGCTGTCCTTTGTGGTGCAGGGGTACGCTGCCCTTCAAAAAAAAAAACTTTTACAGGGGTTGTTCACTCCATAAAAAGAATGCACTCCATAAAATAATGGAGGATAAAATAGGGGAAGATCAAGAACCACTTCCTCCTAGTGCTGAAGCTGCTGCCACTAGTCATGACATAGACGATGAAATGCCATCATCGTCATCTGCCAAGGCCGATGCCTAATGTGATAGTAGATTGCATGTAAAATCTAAAAAGCCAAAGTTCAGTAAAATGACCTTAAAAAATAAATTTAAATCATCTTAGGAGAAACGTAAACTTACCAATATGCCATTAACGACATGGAGTGGCAAGGAACGGCTAAGGTCCTTCCCTATGTTCATGACTAGTGGTTCAGCTTCACATGACGATGGAAGCCCTCCTCCTCCCACTAGAAAAATGGAATGAGTTAAGCTGGCAAAAGCACAGCAAAGAACTGTGCGTTCTAAGAAGATATCACAAATCCCCAAGGAGAGTCCAAGTGTGGCGGCGGTTGCGATGCCTGACCTTCCCAACACTGGACGGGAAGAGGTGGCTCCTTCCACCATTTGCATGCCCTCTGCAAGTGTTGGAAGGAGCACCCACAGTCCAGTTGCTGATATTCAAATTGAAGATGTCACTATTGAAGTACAACAGGATGAGGATATTGGTGTAGCTGGCACTGAGGAGGAAGTTGGCGAGGAGGATTCTGATGGTGATGTGGTTTGTTTAAATCAGGCTCCGGGGAGACAGTTGTTGTCCGTGGGATGAAAAAGCCCATCACGGTCATGTCTGGGCAGAAGACCAAACATTCCACCTCTTTGGTCTGGAAATATTTCAGTCCAAATCCGGACAACTACTGTCTTGCCATATATTGCATATGTAAAGGTGTAATAAGTAGGGGTAAGGACCTTAACCACCTAGGAACATCCTCCCTTATACGTCACCTGCTGCACGTCCATAAAAAGTTACTGTCAAGTTCAGAGAGACCATAAGCAGTTCAAGGGCACCTAAATCCCTTTGTCCTGTTGTATCCAAGAGCCTGCAAACCACACCGTCAACTCCCTCCTCGTCAATTTCCTCCTCAGTCAGGATTGGAAGTAGTCCTGCAGGCCATGTCACTGGCATGACTGACTCCTCTCCTGTCCGGGATTCCTCCGGAGGATCCTGCATTGCTATGCCTACTGCTGCCACTGCTGCTGGGAGTCGTTCATCAACCCAGATAGGAAGTTGGAACACCACTACTTCTATTACTAAGCAATTGACCGTCCAACAGTCCTTTGCGAGGAGGATGACGTACGACAGCAATCATCCTGTTGAAAAGCGGATAACTGAGGCCTTGACAGCTATTGTTGGTGTTAGACGTGCGTCCGATATCCGCCATTGGTGCAGTGAGATTTAGACAATTGATGGAGGTAGTGTGTCCCCGGTACCAAATCCCGTCTAGATTCTACTTCACTAGGCAGGCGATACCGAGATTGTACAGAGACGTCAGAAAAAGTGTCCTCAGTGTTCTAAAAAATGCAGTTATACCCAATGTCCACTTAACCACGGACATGTGGACAAGTGGAACAGGGCAGACTAAGGACTATATGACTGTGACAGCCCACTGGGTAGATGTATCGCCTTACCCAGCAACAACAGCAGCGTCACCAGTAGCAGCATCTCAGAAACGACAGCTCGTTCCAAGACAGGCTACGCTGTGTATCAGCGGTTTCAGTAAGAGGCACACTGCCGACAACCTCTTAGAGAAACTGAGGGAAATCATCGCCCAATGGCTTACCCCACTTAGACTCTTCTGAGGATTTGTGATATCTGACAATGCCACCAATATTGTGTGGGCATTACATCTGGGCAAATTCCAGCACGTCCCATGTTTTGCTCACACAATAAATTTGGTGGTGCATAATTTTCTGAAAAACAATAAGGGCATGCAGGAGACACTTTGGGTGGGCTGAAAAATTTCTGACCACTTTCGCCATTCAGCAACTGCGTGCCGAAGACTGGACCGCCAGCAAACACTCTTGAACCTGCCCTGCCATCACATGAATCAAGAGGTTGTGACGCGGTGGAACTCAACGTCTCTCTTTCTGGCGGACACAAGCCTGCAGAGGTGCAAAGACCTGCTGGTGAAAACACTGTCAGCTGAAGCGGAACATGACACGTCAACAGCTCCTTCTTCATTTTCTCCCACAACTGGGGCTGCCAGGAAACAACAGATATCCTAAGCAACCCGGTGGCGGTGATGCAGGGCAGGCAGGACCAAGTTTGGACATCTGGTCCGGACTGAAGGACCTGGCAACAATTTCTGACATGTCTACTGTCACTGCATATGATACTGTTACCATTGACAGAATTGTGGAGGATTACATCGGTGACAGCATCCAAGTAGGCATGTCAGACAGTCCGTACCTGTACTGGCAGGAAAAAGAGGCAATTTGGAGGCCCCTGTACAAACTGGCTCTATTTTACCTAATATACAAAGAAACAAGTAACAGCGCTACCCCTTTTGAACTCTTCTATATTCTACTGGGTTAAGGCTAATGCCTATTTACCGTGTCTTAATACTGTAATGGGCTATAGAAAGTGGAATTGACAATGCGGCATATTCAAAATAAATCTTGTTATTTATTGGCTAAAATATTGTATGAAATAATACATGTATACAATAATCACAATCGTCTGCAAATAAATAACAAGATTTATTTTGAATATGCCGCATTGTCAATTCCACTTTGTATAGCCCATTACAGTATTAAGACACGGTAAATAGGCATTAGCCTTAACCCAGTAGAATATAGAAGAGTTCAAAAGGGGTAGCGCTGTTACTTGTTTCTTTGTATATTGTATCCTAGTGTAAGGTGAGAACACCCTTTTGTATACAGCAGCTCCCGCAACAAAGAATAGGTAGGCTGCTCAGTGCTCAGTACTACTTTTTTGTATTTCTATTTTACCTGAGTTGCCCCCCCTCCAGTGTGTACTCCGAAAGAGTGTTTAGTGCAGCCGGGAACCTTGTCAGCGAAAGGCGCAGGAGGTTGCTTCCACAAAATGTGGAGAAGATGATGTTCATCAAAATGAATTATCAATTCTTCCAGGAAGACCAGCCTCCAGAACGTACAGAGGGACCTGTGGTGGTGGATTCCAGCGGGGACGAATTAAAACTCTCGGCGCTATTTATTAACATTATTTTTACTAAAATAAAGTGAAAAAGGGTGTTTTCACACCCTTTTCACATTATTTTAGTATCACCTACAGTTACTATATGGCAATTAGAGTAGAATTCGAAAAATTCTACTCCAACCCCTAAGTATCACTTATTTTTAGTAAGCAGATCACATTTCCCATAATTGTAATGGGAAATGTGATCCGACCAAAGTTACTAAAAGTAAATTGTAAAAAAATACCGGTGAAAGCCCTGTGATAAAAACGCCACCTGGAGGTGGCGTTATCCAGGGTCTCCCCCGTTTACCGGACTTCTACTCTGCTCTAAAAGGCAGAGCAGAGCCCGGAGCCGGACCCAGTGATCAGGGCTGCAAGCTGATACACTGTAAAAAAAAAAAAAAAATAGTCAAAAAAAAATGGGATATCAGCTGACCGGAGGCATGGAAGACATCACCGGAGCACCGATGACTGCAGGTAAGTGCTATTAAGGGAGGGGGGGGTCGCGGGGGGGGTCCGCGATTGTGGGAGGCAGGGCTTAGTGTCAGGGGCAGGGCTTAGCAAAGGGGGGTAGCAGCGGTGGCGGTCGGTGCATGCGCGGGGCACTAGTCACAGTATTTTTTTACGAAAATATCGTGACTAGTGTGTGGAGGGGATTCGTAGGGACAGAGCTTTCTTGCAAGCTCTGTCCCTGCAATGGATTTGTAGTAAATCCCTGTGATATTGCCTGAATTCTCAATGCGAATTCAGTCAATAATATCACACTACAATCTGCATTACAAATGCGGATTGTAGTAAATAGAGCCCTGTGCGTGTTAGGCTTAGCCACACAAGATCTAGCAAGTCGGCAACGCAACCTAGTGCTGCCCGACTCCAGTCGTCATCAATCTGTGCTCTGGGCCCAAGATGAATTCCGTCAAAAAAAAAAAAACTGTATTTTTTTGTCAATTTTTTTTCTGTGTGCGCAGGACTGCACATGTGTGAGTTTTGTAATCGCACCTTGGCTACACTATTGGTGCTTGTGACACTGCTTCAAGACTGCAGAAAATATGGAGGGCTGTCACATGACATATCCTGTCATATGGAGGGCTGTCACATGCCATCAAGGCCAAGAACCACATGTTGTAGCTGCCCCCAGCAGTGCAAGGCCATCAACTTCCTCGTCCTCTATGAAGGCCCATGCCCCAGGGCTTAAGTCACGCCATCGATATGGTAAAGCTACTTTTACTGAAGTTAAGAAAAAAAAATTGAAAGGAAATTTGCCTTTAGATAAACAAAAAATTAGGAATATGCCATTCACTACACAAAGTGGCAAGAAAAGGATAAGGACTTGGCCTTTCTTTATGAAGACTGCTGGTTCTGATTCTGATAGCCCTGAGAAATAGAAATCACAAATCCCCGAGGAGAGTGCAAGTGTGTCCGCGGTTGCCATGTGTGAGCCAGACCTAAATACTAGTTTACTGGAGGATCCTCCAAGTACCAACATTTATGTGCCCTCTGTAAATGTGGGGAAGGGCAGTCAACATCTTGCAGACGTAATCAGTGAGGATGCTTCTGTGGAATTGCACATGGAGGAGGAGGATATTTTGGTAGTTGAAGGTGCTAAGGATGCTGAGGATGTTGGTGATGTGGATGGCCTTGTGTAAGTAAGGCAACAGCTGTCGCCCATGGACTGAAAAAGCCAAAGCCCATTGTTGTCATGCCGGGGCAAAAGACAAAAAAATCCACTTCTCACGTGTGGAATTATTTCCACCCCAATCCGGACAGTTGTCAAGTCATATGTAACCATTGCAAAGCAAGAGTGAGTAGAGGGAGGGACCTAACCCACCTAGGAACCTCCTCCTTGTTATGTCACTTGGAGCGCATTCATCAGATATCAAAGTGTATGTCGCCAAGTTCCAAAACTCAAAACATAATAAGTCTAGTGTCACCTACCTGCTCCCTCTCTGTGGGATCCAAGCGCCTTCGATCTCCAACACCAACACCTGCCTCATCATCAACATCCTCATTCGTGATCGGAAGTAATTTAAAAAAACAATTGACTATTAAACAGTCCTTTGATAGAGGAAGTAAGTATAACAGCTGTCACCCAGTTTCATAGCGGATCACTGACGCCATGACGTCTGTGCTAGTATTAGATGGTGAAATAATAAAAAATGAGGATGATAGTGTGGAGGAAGTGCAAAAGGAGGATGAGGGGGAAATTTGTGTCCTATCTGACGCTAATGTGGATGTTGATGATAAGGATGTGGTTTGCGTAAATCAGCCACCAGTGGCAGCAGCTCTTGCTAATGATAAAAAGAAAGTCAGAAAAGCCACGTCTTGGGTGTGGAATTATTTTAATCTAAATTCTGACAACAGTTGTGAAGGCATCTGTTCCATTTGTAAAGCCAAAGTTAGCAGAGGAAGGGATGTTAACCATCTAGGCACCTCCTCCCTGTTACGTCATTTGCAGCGAGTTCATGCAATTTGTTTAACAAAATTATAATTTGTAAATTAATAACAAGCAGTCCAGTATCAGCTACCAGCAGTTTGAACAGCACATGCAATCTCCACCACCAACACCCTCATCATCAACCTCCTCCTTAATAATTGAAGGTAGTCCTTCCAAAAAATGTTTTGTGGGGGCCCAAACAAACCAAAGAGTTCAGCCACGAAAGTGTCAGTCCTAGTGGCTAAAGTGCTTGGTGTGTTAAACTGTGCATGTCCTTTTTAATATCCCACATAAGAGTGGGTAGGAGGGACAATTCCATCTTGCACCTCTTGCCTTTACATTTAGCACAATTTGGGGCATTGCCGACTGACATTATTATAGTTTATTAAACTGCCATCCTGTCTGCCACTGCTGTGTGGCAATGTTTCATAGATGTCCTATATTTCTTTAAACTGATGTGCATTTGTGCCGCTGCTCTGTCGCTTACTTTAGCCAGCCAGCTCCCTGCAGCCTTTGGCCTATATTGGTGAAAAATAGTGAAATCAATATTGTGAGCTGTGAGGTGGTTAAAAATGCCTAGAAAAGCCTGAAAATGATTGTTATTAAGGTTAATAATAATGTAGGAACAAAACAGGCCCAAATTATGTGGTTTTAGCTGTTTATATAATTTTTTGGAAAAAATACAATCCAAAACCAAAACGTAAAAACAAAACATCAAGGAAAAAAATCCAAAACCAGATTCAGATCCAAAACCAGGGGAGATCCAGATCCAAAACCAAAACACGGGGGTCGGCGCACATCTCTACATAAAACCCGGAAGGGTGGTTTTGGCAAAACCAATCCAGATCCAAAACACGAAGAAGGGTCCAGATCCAAAACCAAAACACAAAACACGAAAAGTGGACACACCTAATTTTTAGACACATGGGGCAATTTGGACCATTCTATTCAATGACAAATTAAGTTCAAAAAGGGACTGGTTCAGAGGTGCACGCAAATACCGTCGCAACTGCGATTCTGGGCCTGATTCAGAGAAGGATGGATTTACACAACCACACACAAGCGGAAGCGTAATTCCGTCCATCTCACATGCAAATGTAGTAGGAGGTGTCAGACACTTCCTTGCTGCATTAGCAATCCCAGCACTGCAGCCAACATCGCAGGCTGGGATCACCACCAAAACCGATGGTCGCGATGGTGTCTCTCTTGGTCAGGCTGTGGGAGCTGAAACCATCGGGAAACGTGTGCAGGCTTAAAACTTGTATGAGCTCTTGTGTGCGGCATCGACACTGCACTCGTCTCTGAATCAGGGCCAGTAATTAGTAGTGATGGGAATTTTATTGATGCGTATTAAGAATTGTAAAGAACCTGGGTAACATGTACATACATGCACACCACAGACTTGAATGAAGAGCATATTTAGCGCCCCTTAAAAATAATGCGGTTGTACAGTATGTAGTCAGAGTCGCTCTGGTTGGCGCTGCAATCTGGAAAATTGTTCAATTTGACAGATCACATGAATGGATGTCTAAACTAAAGGTCATAACTTTCCATTGATTCACACATTTGTTTTGGGATGAACAATTCTTTTCACAGTGAATTAACAATTACCATATACCAAGAAAAGCACAAAGACTCTGATTTCTTCCAATCAGCCTGCTAAATTACTTCCTATTCCATGCAATTGGCCATAAAGGAATCCATTGTGGCATTAAACATGTCATTTACAGACTACAATAGCCTCAATTCCACCAATACAGGGATAGCCAGGTATACACAAGGTCTATCACATTATACAAAGGGCTTTGACAGAAAGGGCTGTTTGCAGTAGAGCACTATGATTATGTCTTAATTACAAGTGTGAACACTGACTAGGCCATTGTAGAATGAAACAGGAACAATTAACGTTCATGGACAAAAGTGCGCTCTATTAATGGATAGCTATAGAATTATACTTATAGTAAGAACAATAGCTGTTTGTGTATAGGCCTTCACTATATACTGTATGTTTCTAACATAAGGTGGCACTGTCCTATAAATACTCTTTGTCCAGCATACATTAGACAGACGTAAGCCCGAAGGCTGACATTAAGCATGAGGGACATTGAACCACAAGTGTTTTGAGTGTTGCCAGTTTAATAATGTGTTGGCTATTGCCCCTTTAAGTTTAGCTGTTCTTATGCAGCCAATGAATGTTCATGGGTAGTGGACTAAAGGTATTTAATGGAGTGATGCATGTAAATCTGTCTCTTTGTCCCAGTTTTTCCCACCCTCCCTTTTTGTTTTTGTTTGTTGACTGTCTGATGGTTGGTTGTGTTTGCGAAAAGAACGTCACTTAGTTTATGTTATACTTAGGCTTAGTGGGTGCGCTCTCATTGAAGTGGAGTAAGGCGACAGCCAATTGTCCTGGACAGGAAAAGGCTATACCACCTGGACCGATGGTTGAAGTTAAAGGAGAGTTGATCACCGATGCTTGGCTTGTGTGTGTGTTTGTTTGAACGGTTTTGTTGTTATTGTCCTGTGCATTCTTTTTGTGTCGTCACCATTATTAGTATTTAACTTATAGTCTAAATCTTTAATGACTTGTCAAAAATAAATTTGACAAAATATTTAAACGCCAACACTGTTGTCCGTGTCTTTATTTTACAAGTTAAATTACATTGTATTTAAGAAGGTATTATATGGTAACACGATAATACACGTTAGTGAGTTATGCATGTAATCACCCCTGTTGTAATGGCCACTGTGCTGTTTCCATACATCCCACCATTGTAGGTGAGCAGACCAGGACAGGGGGTGTAGTCACATTACTGAGGGGTGTCTGCAACATAGATGGGGAGTGGCTACTGCTGCCACTTATCTGCCTGGAGTTCCACTTCTATCACCCTTGAACTGCGTAGACATCAGTAGTGGGCGCGCTTGGCATCTGCTTTTCAGACTACAAGTAGTAGTGCTTGGACATACCCCCTCAGCTGTCCTGTGGTCATTATGACAGCGGTACAGAGACCCCGAATCTGCACTGTCCTACTGAAATCAAGAAGTTGGGAGATATAAATACCCTAGGAGTTACTGGCTGATCACAATAACACCTATAAGAATCCCTGAAACAATGGATAATGTGGTACTACCCAGAATTTGGGATGTAGTGAAAAGGTCAACTGTTACAATGTCAACAGTCACACCGCAGTGTTGACATTTGTGATGTCAACACTGTTGCCTGGTTGACATTTTCCGAATGTTGACGGATAATATGTTGACAGGGTTAGGGTTAGGCTATAGGCGAGAAGGTTATAGTTAGGCTGCAGGGGGAGGTTAGGGTTAGGCTGCAGGCATGAGGGTTAGAGGTAGGCTGTGGGAGGAAGTTAGTGTTAGGTTGTGGGGGGGTAGGGTTAGGCTGTTGGCACGTGGATTAGGGTTAGTCTGTTGGCGGGTGGATTAGGGTTAGGCTGTTGACGGGTGGATTAGGGTTAGGCTGTTGACGGGTGGATTAGGGTTAGGCTGTGGGCAGGAGGGTTAGGATTAGGCTGCGGAGGAGGTTAGGGTTAGGGTGTGGGTGGGAGGGTTTGGGTTAGGCTGCGGGTGAAGGGTTAGATGTAGGAATTACAGGGAGGGGTAGGATTAGGGACAGAGGCACTTTAATCAAGGTGGGGGCACGTGTGCAGGCTTCGATTGGGCCCCCTCCTCTCCGGCGCCACAGTAGACTCTGGCATTGTGCCAGAGTCTACTGCACATGCACAGGTCTCTGGGAACATGGCACCCGCACCTTGTTCCCGGGACATCCCTACTGCACATGTGGGAATCACCAGGGAAATGGCCGCAGTGGCCATTGTCCCGGTGATTTCTGCAGCGCTGCAGCCAGACCTGGGCCGACGGAGAGGTAAATATATGATATTGGATACAGGGTGTGCAGTGCGTGGACCCCCCTGGACCCAGGGGCCTATGTGCACCGCACACCTTGCACCCATTACAAATACGCCCCTGGTTAGGGATCACAGAGAAATACTTAATAGAACACCAGAGGATCGGAGCTCTGGCCCGGAAGTCACAGTCACATGGCCACCAAAAGATGCCGCTGCAGCTGCCGGGAGCAGGTAAGTCACCACTGGGTCACCAGGACGAAATGCAGACATTTCATCACTGTCCACATGACGAATGTCGACAGCAGCACAAGATGCAGATGCTCAGCCCTATATGAAGCCGCCCATTTCCCTTTACTCAAAGCCTGATGAGTACGCAAGATAGCGTAAACATCGAGAACCATCGACCACATTTGCATAGTAGTGGATGACCAGACCTCGCGTAGGATCTTGGCAACTCCCTGTGTGCACGGAGTCTCATCACTGCGTCCATCACCGCACTGGAGTAAATATGGACGCTCCCAAAACGGCGTCCCAACGCATAGGCACGCCTGCGTTCGCCCGACCACCCCCCCGTCACCACCCACAAACGGCACTTCCTGTCAATCGATATCGGAAGAGGGCTGCGTGCATGCTGTGTGTAGTCTATGTATGCTTACCTGACCGCACTGGCTAGTGCGATGCGTACACATGCGCATTACAAAAACATCGGCAAAGTGCGTGCTTTCTCTCCTTGGCGTTGTTTGCTGAATCATGCCCTATGACTGTCTCCATTTTATTCAAAATCCCAGAATTTACCCATTGCTCAATACGGCATACATGAACATTGGTATGTTAATTGGCATTGTAGTACTCCGGGAATATTGAATGCATGGTACAGCACACAGGCTACATGAATACACTTTACCATGGCAAAATTCACATGGTGCCCTTACAGTAGTAACTATGGAAGCATATTCTATTTATAACTTCCCATTTGGTCTCAAACATCTGGTTGCTGAGTGACTAGAGTGTATGAAATAATTAAAAAGGTGAACAGTCTTGGGATTAAACAGCTACTATGCTTATTACTGTGTGCTCCAGTGCAGATTAGTATAAATCAGTGTGACACATTGCATCAATATTTATATAAACACCAGCTGAACATCGTCTCTCTATATCAACATATCTTAGCCTATTTATTTGGCTTCTAATTAATCAAATCTTGGATGATCTGGAAATCAAAATATCCCAAATTTAGTAAAGAACGCGGCTAATTATATTTATGTGTTTATATACCATTTTGTGTAACACACACAGATCATGTCATGATACTGCCTGGAGCAGTGATAGACAATCAGATAAGCTGCATACACACACAACGATTTAGTTAATGAACGATTTTAGTAAACGATTTTCTCCCTTGAAAAAATTAACTAAAATCGTTTACTAAAGTTGTTCATTACTATGTTCATTTAATTGTAATGAACGATTTTTTAGAACTACAAACGATTTTTGCATATTCCCTTACTGAAAATCGTTGAGTTGACAAGTCTGACTGAACTACAAACTACAAACGTGAACGAGCATGAACGAAAATCCTTCATCGTTTGACTCAGAAAGTTAACGATTTTTACAAACGATTATCTTTAAACGAAAATCGTTGTGTGTGTATGCACCTTTACACTTCAAAATATCGGCATATTACACTTCTTCTCAGTAATAGTTAAATCAATATATTAAGTAGCTGATTTATCATATCCTGCATTATTTAACGCGCTGTGGATATGATAATATTTACTAAATTCACATAGTGAAAATGCAGGGCTTCCTTCTTAAAACCTGAAGATCCTTAATACTTGTAGGTATTTCCCTGATAACAGCTGATTTCCCACAAATACTCTTTGATAAATATGTGCTTTAGGCTGGATACACACCTATACGACCGGCAATCGTGCCGATGTTCAGGACGATTTGCCTTCACTCTGGACATGGCATGATTGCCGGTACACACTTAAAAGATTTAATGAAAGATGGAACGATCACTGGGCCTGATTCAGACCCGCTCGCAAGTGTATAGCGCTCGCAAGCGGGTCGATAGTGTGCCAGTGCGCACGCGCGCGAGCCCTGAAGCGAGCACAAAAAGCACTCGCTCCGGCGCTCGCATCCAAAAGGGGCTTGCCCCGTTTGGAAGGCGGGGAGGGGGAGTGGCTGGGCAAACTGAGGCGTTCCTGCAGGCACGCCTGCCGTTTGTAGGCGGCCCTACTGGCATCACTCGTGATGTCAGTAGGTGGACTTCCTGCTCTATTAGAGCAGGAAGTCCACTGGGGCTTGCGGCCACGAGACCCTACTGCAAGGGTCTTGTCGCAAGCCCGATGGTCTTAACCATCGCGACCATCACCTGGCCGCTTGCATAAGCTGTGGGTGGTAGCGGCCGCAACTAAAAAAACAAGCGCCCGCCCTGATTCAGAGCGAGCGCTTGCTTTTTGCGAGCGCCTCTGAATCAGGGCCACTGGGCCTGATTCAGACCCGCTCGCGAGCACTCGCAAGTGGGTCGATGTTGCCCAAGTGCGCATGCGCACAATGGAGGCGGCTCCGTCGTACGCATGCGCGAGACCCGAATAACAACGGCCACGCTCTGTCAGAGCATCCGGCTCTGAATCAGGGCCACTGTTCCATCCTTCATTAATATGTACAGCCTCACATGCAATATCACGTGATTGGCCGTGCAGCACGGCCAATCACACGATATCGCATGAGACCACAGGAGCGCGCAAATATCGGGCAAACACACCGCACGATATGCCCGATTTGTCATTCTGTTTTGGCCAAATCGTGCCAATATCGTCCTGGTGTGTATGCACGCTTAATCAATTAAATAGACGCATAAACATGATTACATATCAACAGGCATTTTAAGCAAGTTTTGCAGCTTAAAACAAACAAATATCACAACAGAACGGGGGAGCTGGTGCCCAAAAAGTAAGCACCCACAGACAGATCATACTGAGGGCCTGATTCAGAGCCGGACGCTCTGAAAGAGCGCTCGCTCTGAATCAGGGCGTTTTTTTTTTTTTTTGTGCGGCCTCCTGGCCGCTCGCTTAGCTGTGGGTGACCACCCACAGCTATTGCGAGCGGCCAGATGATGGTTGCGAAAATCGGGGCTTGCGATGAGACCCTTTTGGTAGGGTCTCATTCCCGCAAGCCCCAGTGAATTTCTGGCTCTTAATAGAGCCAGAAGCTCACCACTGACATAACTCATGATGTCAGTGGGGCCGCCCCCAAACGGCAGGCGTTCCGTCGGGAATGCCTCCGTTTGACCAGCCACCCCCCTGCCCGCCTCCAAAATGGGGCGAGCTGTCGATTCAACATCGACAGCCACCCCCTTTTGGTGCCAGACCCGGAGCAACAGAGCGCCCGTCGCTAGCCTGGTCTCGCGCATGCGCACGTCGGCCAAACACAGACCCGCTCGCAGAGCGTGATAATTAACATCATGAATAGACCCCACTATGAGTTGAGCACTCACATTAAATTATATGGAGGAACTCAGGGCCTGATTCAGATCTGCTCGCAACTCCCGATAATAAACATTCTAATTCGATTGCTCCGGCGCTGAGACAGCTGATCTGAAAATCATCTGTCTCCCCGAAGTGTATCACTGCTCTGAAAGGAGCACTGATGCTAGTACGCTACATGCCCTAGAGGTCACGTAGGCACACAAGAGCCAGGACGTCCCGCAGAAGGAGCTGGACAGGGACGGAGGGATCTGAAAGGATCCCTATTTGTGAGTTGGGGGAAGGAGCAGGTTTGCAAGTCCAGAGATGGCGAATGCTTCCACACTCAAGCTCCGAAAATATGATATTTTCAGAGCTTGATGAAATCTGTCCCCATACACGGGCCAAACCGCCAGAGGAAGGTAAACAGAAGAAATCTGTGATACTAGTGTATGGGGACAGCAGGCCAATCCGCCAGAGGAAGGTAAGCAGGAGAAATCTGTGATACTAGTGTATGGGGACAGTGGGCCAATCTGCCAGAGGAAGGTAAGCAGGAGATATCTGTGATATCTCCTGCTTTACGTTCTTGATGAATGGCCCGAACACTTAATTTTTTACAATTGCAGTTGAAAATGTTAATTTTCACCTGCTTTTGTAAAAAATTAAGTGATGATGAATAGACGCATTTGTGGCATTCCCAAGTCTCCCAGTTCTCCTTAGCTAAGAAAGAATCACCTACAAGTTAATTTGAATCCCAGTCAATTATATTGTAAACACGTCCACTCTTCTTAATCTGATCCATCAGAACATGTGCTGTGACCATCAGTTTGTCTAGTCTACAGGTCCAGCAACAGGGAGGCACAAGGGGTCACCTCTACCGGGCCCCAAGATTCCAAGGAGTCCCCAGCTACTTAGGCCCACTGATGCAGTCCCCACTTCCCGGCCCCCGGGACAGTCTTGTTATGAACATGATAATTCCTGCTTTGCTGGAGTAATCAGCATGACGTAGGTATGAAGGGGGAGCTCACTCACCTCATCATCCAGCACAATAAAATTGTTGGGGTTTTTGTCTGTTATGAAGTCCACGCCACTGAAGGACTGGTGTTGCTGAAGTTACTGAACAGAGGGGTGGTTGAAGCTACTGCAGAGACACAGAAGGGCTGAAGTTACTGAAGAGACATGGGAGGCTTAGACTACTGAAGAGACACAGAGGGGATGACACTACTGAAATGAAACAGTGAGCCTGAGGCTACTGCTGGCACACAGCAGGGCTGACGCTACTGGAGAGACACAAGATGTGGAATAAGGGCCTGATTCGGAGCCGCTCGCTGCTGGCGAGCGCTTGCTCTGAATCAGGGCGTGCTTATTTTTTATCTATTTCTTTCTCTGGCCGCTCGCTAAGCTGTGGGAGACCTCCCACAGCTTGTGCAAGCGTCCAAGAGGCCGTCACGATTATCGCGACCATCGGCCTTGTGACGAGACCCTGTGGTAGGATCTCGGCTAACGCAAGGCCGAGTGGACTTCCTGCTCTAATAGAGCAGGAAGTCCATTACTGACATCAGTAATGATGTCAGCAGGGCCTCCCACAAACAACAGGCATTCCTAAGGGAACGCCTGCATTTGTGTTGCCACCCCCCCTCCCCACCTACAAAATGGGATGAGCTGTCACTCACCATCGACAGCCGCGCCATCTTGTAGTAAACCCTGTAGCGATTGAGCTGCAGTCGCTGGATGGCGCTCGCGCACACCGGACGCGGCGCGTGCGCAGTGGGGCACCATCGAGCCACTTGCTAGCGCTGTGCGCTTGCGAGCCGCTCTGAATCAGGCCCTAAGTCTGCTGGAGAGATACAGATGCGGTGAGGTTGCTAGAGAGACATAGGGATGAGGCTGCTGGAGAGACATAGTTGTGGGGAGTGATGAGGCTGCTGGAGAGACACAGAGGACAGGTGGCCGAAGCTACTGAAGAGACACAGGTGAGCTGTGACTGCAGGTGAGGCATAGGGAGGATGAGGCTGGAGAAAATCAGTTAGGAAAGGGCTGGAGATTATCTACAAGTTTCATGACCAGAAGGAAAATGTTGGTGAACAGTAATCTTCATTTAGACACCAACTTATTTATTACTGATAGAAATGTCATACCAAGTACAATTTAATTATATAAAATTGATCAAGGTAGTTCACATTGTGCCCTGCCACAAAACATCTGTAACTATGTGTTGTCTAAATGAACCTCTGGTGGTATGATTATGACATTGATTATATTCCTATTAGGGGTGAGCGGGTTCGGATTTCTGAAATCCGAACCCCCCCGAGCCCCCCCGATCCGAGTCCGATCCGAGTCAGGCTCGACTTTTCCCGCCTGACTCGGATCTGAAATCGAGGCAAAACGTCATCATCCCGCCTTCCGAGTCTCGCGGGTTTTGGATCCTATATAAGGTACCCGCGTCGGCGCCATTTTCTCACTCGGCTGTGGACAGTGAAGAGGGAGGGTGGGAGTTAGGGCTGTGTAGTGTAGTGTAGTGTAGTGTAGTGTAGTGCTGCTGTTGTCCACTACTTCAAAGTCCATAGGGGCTGGCTGTGTTGTGCTGTGCTGCTGTTAATAGGGGCTGTGTCCACTACTTCAAAGTCCATAGGGGCTGGCTGGACTGTGTTGTGCAGTCAGTTCTCCATAGGGGCTGTGTCCACTCCAAAGTCCTGTGCAGTGTCCCAGTCCTAAAGAAGTGCTGTAGTGTTGTCCAGGGGGTGCTCTGTCCATCAGGGGTGCTCCCCCCAAGTGCTAAAAAAATAATATATTTTCTGTGTTTGTGAATTGTGTGCGCAGTAGCCGCACGTGCATCAACAAAGTAGTGCCAAGCGTGCGCCTGTGTCATAAGTAAAGGGCCGGCTGGCTTGACCGTTAAAGGGTGCTGTAACCCCCGAAAGTACACTCCAGTCCAAACCAAAAAAAATTATTTTCTGTGTTTGTGAATTGTGTGCGCAGTAGCCGCACGTGCATCAACAAAGTAGTGCCAAGCGTGCGCCTGTGTCATAAGTAAAGGGCCGGCTGGCTTGACCGTTAAGGGTGCTGTAACCCCCGAAAGTACACTCCAGTCCAAACCAAAAAAAAAATTATTTTCTGTGTTTGTGAATTGTGTGCGCAGTAGCCGCACGTGCATCAACAAAGTAGTGCCAAGCGTGCGCCTGTGTCATAAGTAAAGGGCCGGCTGGCTTGACCGTTAAGGGTGCTGTAACCCCCGAAAGTACACTCCAGTCCAAACCAAAAAAAAAATTATTTTCTCTGTTTGTGAATTGTGTGCGCAGTAGCCGCACGTGCATCAACAAAGTAGTGCCAAGCGTGCACCTGTGTCATAAGTAAAGGGCCGGCTGGCTTGACCGTTAAGGGTGCTGTAACCCCCGAAAGTACACTCCAGTCCAAACCAAAAAAAAATTATTTTCTGTGTTTGTGAATTGTGTGCGCAGTAGCCGCACGTGCATCAACAAAGTAGTGCCAAGCGTGCGCCTGTGTCATAAGTAAAGGGCCGGCTGGCTTGACCGTTAAAGGGTGCTGTAACCCCCAAAGTACACTCCAGTCCAAACCAAAAAAAAAAATATTTTCTGTGTTTGTGAATTGTGTGCGCAGTAGCCGCACGTGCATCAACAAAGTAGTGCCAAGCGTGCGCCTGTGTCATAAGTAAAGGGCCGGCTGGCTTGACCGTTAAAGGGTGCTGTAACCCCCGAAAGTACACTCCAGTCCAAACCAAAAAAAAATTATTTTCTGTGTTTGTGAATTGTGTGCGCAGTAGCCGCACGTGCATCAACAAAGTAGTGCCAAGCGTGCACCTGTGTCATAAGTAAAGGGCCGGCTGGCTTGACCGTTAAGGGTGCTGTAACCCCCGAAAGTACACTCCAGTCCAAACCAAAAAAAAAATTATTTTCTGTGTTTGTGAATTGTGTGCGCAGTAGCCGCACGTGCATCAACAAAGTAGTGCCAAGCGTGCGCCTGTGTCATAAGTAAAGGGCCGGCTGGCTTGACCGTTAAAGGGTGCTGTAACCCCCAAAGTACACTCCAGTCCAAACCAAAAAAAAAATTATTTTCTGTGTTTGTGAATTGTGTGCGCAGTAGCCGCACGTGCATCAACAAAGTAGTGCCAAGCGTGCGCCTGTGTCATAAGTAAAGGGCCGGCTGGCTTGACCGTTAAAGGGTGCTGTAACCCCCGAAAGTACACTCCAGTCCAAACCAAAAAAAATTTATTTTCTGTGTTTGTGAATTGTGTGCGCAGTAGCCGCACGTGCATCAACAAAGTAGTGCCAAGCGTGCGCCTGTGTCATAAGTAAAGGGCCGGCTGGCTTGACCGTTAAAGGGTGCTGTAACCCCCGAAAGTACACTCCAGTCCAAACCAAAAAAAAATAATTTTCTGTGTTTGTGAATTGTGTGCGCAGTAGCCGCACGTGCATCAACAAAGTAGTGCCAAGCGTGCGCCTGTGTCATAAGTAAAGGGCCGGCTGGCTTGACCGTTAAAGGGTGCTGTAACCCCCGAAAGTACACTCCAGTCCAAACCAAAAAAAAATTATTTTCTGTGTTTGTGAATTGTGTGCGCAGTAGCCGCACGTGCATCAACAAAGTAGTGCCAAGCGTGCGCCTGTGTCATAAGTAAAGGGCCGGCTGGCTTGACCGTTAAGGGTGCTGTAACCCCCGAAAGTACACTCCAGTCCAAACCAAAAAAAAATTATTTTCTGTGTTTGTGAATTGTGTGCGCAGTAGCCGCACGTGCATCAACAAAGTAGTGCCAAGCGTGCGCCTGTGTCATAAGTAAAGGGCCGGCTGGCTTGACCGTTAAAGGGTGCTGTAACCCCCGAAAGTACACTCCAGTCCAAACCAAAAAAAAATTATTTTCTGTGTTTGTGAATTGTGTGCGCAGTAGCCGCACGTGCATCAACAAAGTAGTGCCAAGCGTGCGCCTGTGTCATAAGTAAAGGGCCGGCTGGCTTGACCGTTAAGGGTGCTGTAACCCCCGAAAGTACACTCCAGTCCAAACCAAAAAAAAAATTATTTTCTGTGTTTGTGAATTGTGTGCACAGTAGCCGCACGTGCATCAACAAAGTAGTGCCAAGCGTGCGCCTGTGTCATAAGTAAAGGGCCGGCTGGCTTGACCGTTAAAGGGTGCTGTAAACCCGGAAGTACACTCCAGTCCAAACCAAAAAAAAAATTATTTTCTGTGTTTGTGAATTGTGTGCGCAGTAGCCGCACGTGCATCAACAAAGTAGTGCCAAGCGTGCACCTGTGTCATAAGTAAAGGGCCGGCTGGCTTGACCGTTAAGGGTGCTGTAACCCCCGAAAGTACACTCCAGTCCAAACCAAAAAAAAAATTATTTTCTGTGTTTGTGAATTGTGTGCGCAGTAGCCGCACGTGCATCAACAAAGTAGTGCCAAGCGTGCGCCTGTGTCATAAGTAAAGGGCCGGCTGGCTTGACCGTTAAAGGGTGCTGTAACCCCCAAAGTACACTCCAGTCCAAACCAAAAAAAAAATTATTTTCTGTGTTTGTGAATTGTGTGCGCAGTAGCCGCACGTGCATCAACAAAGTAGTGCCAAGCGTGCGCCTGTGTCATAAGTAAAGGGCTGGCTGGCTTGACCGTTAAAGGGTGCTGTAACCCCCGAAAGTACACTCCAGTCCAAACCAAAAAAAAATAATTTTCTGTGTTTGTGAATTGTGTGCGCAGTAGC
The DNA here is from genome assembly GCA_031769625.1 of Taudactylus pleione. Lineage (NCBI taxonomy): Eukaryota > Metazoa > Chordata > Amphibia > Anura > Myobatrachidae > Taudactylus > Taudactylus pleione. The sequence goes on from JAUIMM010000198.1 coordinate 1,341,419, forward strand.
CGCACGTGCATCAACAAAGTAGTGCCAAGCGTGCGCCTGTGTCATAAGTAAAGGGCCGGCTGGCTTGACCGTTAAAGGGTGCTGTAACCCACAAAGTACACTCCAGTCCAAACCAAAAAAAAAATTATTTTCTGTGTTTAGCCGCACGTATATATCAAATCGATATAACATAAATGGAGGACCAAACTTTCTCCGATAAAAATAAAATAGAGAAAGATCAAGAACCACTTCCTCCTAGTGCTGAAGCTGCTGCCACTAGTCATGACATAGACGATAACATGCCATCAACGTCGTCTGCCAAGGCCGATGCCCAATGTCATAGTAGAGGGCACATACAATCCCAAATGGCAAAGTTCAGGAAAATGACCTTGAAAAAGACATTTAAATCAGCTGAAGAGAAACGTAAACTTGCCAATATGCCATTTACGACACGGAGTGGCAAGGAACGGCTAAGGTTGATCCCTAGTATGTTCATGACTAGTGGTTCAGCTTCACATGACGATGGAAGCCCTCCTCCCACTAAAAAAATCAAAAGAGTTAAGCTGGCAAAAGCACAGCGAAGAACTGTGCTTTCTAAGAAGATATCACAAATCCCCAAGGAGAGTCCAAGTGTGGTGGTGGTTGCGATGCCTGACCTTCCCAGCACTGGACGGGAAGAGGTGGCTCTTTCCACCATTTGCACGCCCCCTGCAAGTGCTGAAAGGAGCACCCACAGTCCACTTGCTGATATGCAAATTGAAGATGTCACTGTTGAAGTACAACAGGATGAGGATACTGGTGTAGCTGGCGCTGAGGAGGAAGTTGGCGAGGAGGATTCTGATGGTGATGTGGTTTGTTTAAATCAGGCTCCGGGGGAGACAGTTGTTGTGCGTGGGATGAAAAAGCCCATCACGGTCATGCCTGGGCAGAAGACCAAACATTCCACCTCTTTGGTCTGGCAATATTTCTATCCAAATCCGGACAACAACTGTCTTGCCATATGTACCATATGTAAAGGTGAAATAAGTAGGGGTAAGGACGTTAACCACCTAGGAACATCCTCCCTTATACGTCACCTGCTGCACGTCCATAAAAAGTTACTGTCAAGTTTAGAGAGACCATAAGCAGTTCAAGGGCACCTAAATCCCGTTGTCCTGTTGTATCCAAGCGCCTGCAAACCACACCGTCAACTCCCTCCTCGTCAATTTCCTCCTTAGTCAGGATCGGAAGTAGTCCTGCAGGCCATGTCACTGGCATGACTGACTCTCCTATCCGGGATTCCTCTGGAGGATCCTGCATTGCTACGCCTACTGCTGCCGCTGCTGCTGTTGCTGCTGCTGGGAGTCGTTCATCATCCCAGAGAGGAAGTAGGAACACCACTACTTTTACTAAACAATTGACCCTCCAACAGTCCTTAGCGAGGAGGATGAAGTACGACAGCAGTCATCCTGAAGCAAAACGTATAACTGAGGCCTTGACTGCTATGTTGGTGTTAGACGTGCGTCCGGTATCCGCCATTAGTGCAGTGGGATTTAGACAATTGATGGAGGTAGTGTGTCCCCAGTTCCAAATCCCGTCTAGATTCCACTTCACTAGGCAGGCGATACCGAGACTGTACAGAAACGTCAGAAAAAGTGTCCTCAGTGTCCTGAAAAATGCCGTTGTACACAATGTCCACTTAACCACGGACATGTGGACAAGTGGAACAGGGCAGACTAAGGACTATATGACTGTGACAGCCCACTGGGTAGATGTATCACCTTACGCAGCAACAGCAGCAGCGTCACCAGTAGCAGCATCTCAGAAATGCCAGCTCGTTACAAGGCAGGCTACGCTGTGTATCACCGGTTTCAGTAAGAGGCACACCGCCGACAACCTCTTAGAGAAACTGAGGGAAATCATCGCCCAGTGGCTTACCCCACTTAGACTCTCCTGGGGATTTGTGATATCTGACAACGCCACCAATATTGTGCAGGCATTACATCTGGGCAAATTCCAGCACGTCCCATGTTTTGCTCACACAATAAACTTGGTGGTGCAGAATTTTCTGAAAAGCGACAGGGGCGTGCAGGAGACGCTTTGGGTGGCCCGAAAAATTTCTGGCCACTTTCGCCATTCAGCGACTGCGTGCCGAAGACTGGAGCGCCAGCAAACACTCTTGAACCTGCCCCGCCATCACCTGAAGCAAGAGGTTGTGACGCGGTGGAACTCAACCCTCTATATGCTTCAGAGGATGGAGGAGCAGCAAAAGGCCATACAAGCCTATACATCCACCTATGACATAGGCAAAGGAGGGGGTATGCACCTGACTCAAGCGCAGTGGAGAATGATTTCCGTGTTGTGCAAGGTTCTCCAGCCCTTCGAACTTGCCACACGTGAAGTCAGTTCAGACACTGCCAGCTTGAGTCAGGTCATTCCCCTCATCAGGCTTTTGCAGAAGCAGCTGGAGAAAGTGAAGGAGGAGCTAAGACGGAGCGATTCCGCTCGGCATGTGGGACTTGTGGATGAAGCCCTTCATTCGCTTTGCCAGGATTCCAGGGTGGTCAATCTGTTGAAATCAGACCACTACGTTTTGGCCACCGTGCTCGATCCTAGGTTTAAAGCCTATGTGGTGTCTCTCTTTCCGGCCGACACAAGCCTGCAGAGGTGCAAAGACCTGCTGGTGAACACACTGTCAGCTGAAGCGGAACGTGACACGTCAACGGCTCCTTCTTCATTTTCTCCTGCAACTGGGGCTGCCAGGAAAAAACTTAGGTATCCTAAGCAACCCGCTGGCGGTGATGCAGGGCAGGCAGGACCAAGTTTGGACATCTGGTCTGGACTGAAGGACCTGGCAACAATTTCTGACATGTCTACTGTCACTGCATATGATACTGTCACCATTGACAGAATGGTGGAGGATTACATCGGTGACAGCATCCAAGTAGGCATGGCAGACAGTCCATACCTGTACTGGCAGGAAAAAGAGGCAATTTGGAGGCCCCTGTACAAACTGGCTCTATTTTACCTGAGTTGCCCCCCCTCCAGTGTGTACTCCGAAAGAGTGTTTAGTGCAGCCGGGAACCTTGTCAGCGAAAGGCGTAGGAGGTTGCTTCCACAGAATGTGGAGAAGATGATGTTCATCAAAATGAATTATCAGCTCTTCCAGGGAGACCAGCCTCCAGAAGGTACAGAGGGACCTGTGGTGGTGGATTCAAGTGGGGACGAGTTAATACTTTGTGAGGATGAGGATGTACACACTGAAGAGGGTGAGGAATCGGTGGATGAGGAGGATGAGGATGACATCTTGCCTCCATAGAGCCAGTTTGTGCAGGGACACATTAATTGCCAGCTTGTTTTGTGGGGGCCCAAACGAACCAATCATTTCAGCCACAGTTGTGTGGCAGACCCTGGCGCTGAAATGATTGGTTTGTTAAAGTGTGCATGTCCTGTTTATACAACATAAGGGTGGGTGGGAGGGCCCAAGGACAATTCCATCTTGCACCTCTTTTTTTTCTTTGCATTATGTACAGTTTGGGGCCTAGTTTTTCAAACTGCCATCCTGTCTGCCACTGCAGTTTCACGCCTAGATGGGTCACGTGTTTGTGCCGCCCACTCGTGTCGCTTAGCATAGTCATCCAGCTACCTCGGTGCAACGTTTTGGACATAAAAACACTATTGTGAGGTGTGAGGTGTTCAGAATAGACTGGAAATGAGTGGAAATTAAGGTTATTGAGGTTAATAATAGCATAGGAGCAGAAAAACCTACAAATTCTGTGATTTTAGCTGTTTTTATGCTTTTTTAAAAAAAAATACAGATCCAAAACACAAAACCCAGAACCCAAAACACGGAAGGGTAGTTTTGGCAAAACCAATCCAGACCCAAAACACGAAGAAAGATCCAGATCCAAAACCAAAACACAAAACACGAAAAGTGGCCGGTGCACACCCCTAATTCCTATACAAGCAGGCATCTTCCAGATAATGTGATCTTCTACATGAATAGTGACTAAAGTCACTGTCTGCCCAGGGAGGATCAATTTCTCCCCACTGCAGATAAAACACCATATAGGTAAAAAAGCCTCAAGTCAGCTGACCTGTATGGTACTGTACCTAGCAGGGAAGGACTGGGGGGCAAATAAACAGGAGTGTATGAGTTCCCAAGATTTCTGTCACCCGCACTGCTGGCCTGTAGCATCAGATTCCACAGTGTCATCTTGTACATGCAGTGTTAGCACAGTATGTATGTTTATGTAGTGTAAAGCCCCTGATCATGCACTGTGATCACATAGTAAATGCATTACTAACTCAGGGGGTCATTCAGACCCGCTCGCGAGCGCAGGACGCTCGCAAGCAGGTCGATGTTGCCCCACTGCGCATGCGCACGATGGAGGGAGCTCCGTCGTACGCATGCGCGAGACCCGGATAGCGACGGGCTCTCCGTCGCTCCAGGTCTCACACCAAAGGGGGCGCGCTGTCGGTGTTGATTGACAGCACGCCCCCTCTGGTCGACATGCTGGGGGCATGGCTGCCAGACGGACGCGTTCCCATGGGAACGCCTACCGTCTGAAGCCGGCCCCACTGACATCACTAGTGATGTTAGTGGGAGTGATTTTGGCTCTGATAGAGCCAAAATCACTCCAGGGCTAGCGGCAGCGAGACCCTACCGCAGGGTCTCCGTCGCAAGCCCGATGGTCGCGATGGTCTTGACCATCGCGACCATCATCATGGACGCTCACATAAGCTGTGGGTGATCACCCACAGCTATGCGGGTGTCCAGAAGGACGCTCCATTTTCATGGAGGAGGGCCCTGATTCAGAGCGAGCGCTCTGGCCAGAGCGTTCGGCTCTGAATCAGGCCCTCAATCCATAGTTCTCATATTGAAAAACTCTAGGTATTGTATTGTGAACCCAAATATATGCACTGTGAACCCCAAGTAATGTAAAGTCCTAGTACATGTAGTGTTGGCCCCAGTTGATGTATCTTGAACACCAGTTGATCTAGTGTGAACACCAGTTGAAGTAGCATGAACCCCAGTTGATGTGGTGTGAACCCCAGTTGACATAGTGTGAGCCCCAGTTGATGTAGTGTGAATCCCAATTGATGTAGTGTGAACCCCAACTGATGTGGTGTTAGGTTCCAGTTCAGATGGTGTGAATGCCTAGGGTTTGTGTAATGTAGTTTGAACTACAATTTATGCGGTGCAGACTCCATTTTATGCATTACTTGTGACCCACCTCAGCTTCGTACGGGAGAATTTTTTTCTCGCCACATTCCCCTGCAACTCTCCACAACCCCCTGCTTCTCATTTCTGCCCCCTGCATCTCACCAGAGTCACCACAAACCCCACTGCTGCTGCCTGGCAGCTGGCTGAGGCCTGGCCACTGAGATGTGCTGAGAAGGGCAGGAGGATCATGGATGAGAAATTTGTATTGCAGATACCGTAAGCATGTCCCCAGGGCTGAGGCACCTGTGCATATTTCCACAGCCTCAATGCACACCTCTCCCCAGCTGCCGAACTTGGCAATGAGCAATGTCCTCTTTCCACAAAGTACCCAGTATTTCCTGGGCTTTCTGTCTAGCTTCCTGCCCCTGTCCGAGGACAGCTGATTTCCATGGGAGGTGCCTTCTGCTCACTAAAGGCATGTGGCTGAGTGGGAACATCACACTGGAGAGGAAGCATTCTCGGTGGAGGAGTGGTTGTCGGAGTCTGCCAGCAGACTCTGAGTATGGATGGACATCGGAATCTGATGGTTACTAACCATTGATGCTTTTGTTTCAATGGTAGTGTTTTTACCACTTGATGGTGGTGGTCCAATGTTTGCCGCCATCGAATGGAAATGATTTCATGGTGTTCCCATGGTTTTTGTTTTTTTACATTCCTGATAGCCATGCCTCCCCTGGCTCTTTCCTGTCTACTGTGTCTGCATCAGGGCATCTTCATGGGTTCGTTGGAAGCTGTCTCTCACTCTGTCTGCCTCAGACATGACGCTGCTCATTTCATGACTCTTTCCCCTCTCTAGGGTGCTGCTAATAAACAGGGCAAATTGCTATCTCTGATTGGCTCTCACTGTCTCAGAGAGCCAATTAGAGAGCAGCCTTTGACACTGCAGCAGCAGTCGGTCACTCACACAGTGCAACAGTTTTTTTCGATGACTTGCTCGACTCCCTTTTGTCACAGATGAATGGTTCATACACCTTAACCTTCCAATGCTATATACTGTAGAATAGTGGACCCCATCAAAATCCATCCAGTGGTTCAAGAGATTACACTGGACAGGCAGACCCCGGGGGGTTTATTTTATATATATATATAAAAGAAGTAGAGGAGATACCTATATATAGAATCGGTATGAAATACCACCGGCCGCATGTTGTGTGAGCTGTGTCTCTGAAATGTACAAACAGACAGAACCAGATTCTGGGAAAGGCCACCTGTAGCCATGAATCAGGGTTACTGAATAATGAAGAATAACTGTTAGCCATGAGTTTGCTTCCACAATCAGTCTGTGAGCTCAAAACTATATTGAGCAATGACATTGGTACATTCATCCTTCATTTTGAAAGAAACAGCCACAAAATCTGTACAATGTACGGTATGGGAGATACTTCCTCTTTGCCTAATTATTCACCTTTACTGCATTAATATACTGCTTCAAATGTTAAATTGCTTTTAGCAATGTGATTAAGTTGAGAAAAATGAAACACTACAGAAGCATGGGGTAAATATTTTTAATCTGAAACTCTGGCGAAGATAAGAATGATCATGGATATTAAGTCTTGGACTCCTCTTGTATTTTGAGATCTCCAACACAAAGGAGTCTTACTAAAAGGGGTTAACATTCCATAGAAAGATTTATTTCCTTGTTTAACCAACAGCTTTTCCCATAAAGACAAGGAATGTTGTGTACAAATGGATTGATGTTAGGCCTGTAATAGCAGAATGTCAGCTGGGTAATTAGGGTATACTGTGTCATGCATTTGTTTTTGTTTTTAAATCTACCCATCTACTGTACATGTTGATGGGGTTAAGGCCCATTGTGTGTGCTGGACAACTTGAGTAGTTTGGATATATTTCCACAGCCAAACATCAGCGAAACCGCTAGCCATCAGCCTCCTGATCAGCATCAATATATTGCCAGATAAAATGTATATAGTGGTTTTGGAAGGTGAAAATATAGAAGGATCAGCAGTATGTATTAGCAATATGAAGTTATCCAAGAAGATTTTTTTTCAATAAAAAGTTGATTTCCAGCTACTTGTCAGAGTGACTTGAGGTGGAAATGTTGAGCACCTCAGGCTGGCAAAAGTTTATTTTGAATCTTGAGACTTTACAATTTCAGACCTCCACATGGGTCTAGTACAAAAATTCCCAAACGCGGTCCTCAAGGCACCCCAACAGTTCAGGTTTTAGAGATATCCATGGTTGAACACAGGTGGTTAAATCAAATTGACTGAGGTACTAATTAAGTCACCTGTGATTAAGCATGGATATCCTGAAAACCTGGACTGTTAGGGTGCCTTGAGGACCGAGTTTGTGATCCTCTGGGCAAGTAAATAACAATAGTGTGTCATCGGCAAATTACAAAACTTTACATTCATGATCTCCATCCAGAAGGCCAGATTGGAATGATCCGGTTGGGCTTTTGGTTCTATACTGATAGCAAACAAGGAATGGGGGTTATGAGACCCAACTGTTTTTTGTCCATTTGCCGCAGAAACCACCCTGGATGTTGCCTCTTTTTAGAAAGCAGCTTGAATAAATGCTCAAAGGGAAACCAGGGGCATGTAAGACAACCTTTCATGTGCCTAGGGTTTAATTGGGGTCCTTTGTAGTCTATGAGCTTTAGAACTTATATTATCTGATGTGCTGCTGTGGGGAATAAATTCCATCTGGTATGGGTGGACTGAGGAGCCTAGGATACAAATCAAGCTGATAGTTTGCAGATGATTTTGATGTCATTATTGATTAGGAATGTGGACTAAATGTTTGTACACGGGAACATCTTTGTCTGGCTTGGGAAGAAATCCTATGTTGGCCTTTCGGGCACTGGTCTCAACCTGTAGCTCGCGGTCTTAATTTTGGTAGCCTACCTAAATGCAGTACTGCCGAGTCAACTAGGAGGAAGTGACCTCTGACGTGTGACGTCATGGGTGACGCCATGGACGTGTGATGCCATGGGTGGAGCCACAGGGAAGCACGTCAGGTGATTGCCGCAGCCTCTACAGCAATCACTTGACGTGCTTCCACCAACTGCACCTACACTACGGAGGAGCGAGTGACTCCAGCCCAGCCCTGTCGGAAAATCGCACAGCAGCCCTGCCTATATCTTATGCTCCTCTACTGCATGTACCTCCTTGGAGCCAGTAATTAACAGTAAAATGTGCCTGTGCTTACAATTTATTTATAAACTACAACGATATCACTGTAATAATTAAATGCATTTTTATTTTCTAAAACATTTTTTTTTTAATTTTAATTAAATTACCTTCAATTGTTCGGTTATTAGCCAGATTTTTTTTTCTACAATTTTAGTAGCTCTTCAGGAAGTTTAATATTTTTCTAAAGTAGCTCACACCTCAATTAACGTTGGAGATCACTGCTTTAGTGCAATTGACTGCAGAGTAATTGGTTGAGAAATTATAGAGTTTGCCAATGAAGTGAGTGAGGAGTAATTTGCATCTTGAAGGTCTTGAAGTAAACTGCCAACAAACCACCATAGTCCAAGCATTTGGACAGTTGGAGATGGTGTATAAATCATTGACCTCCCTCTAGGTCACCATAGTTCGGGTTTGGGCAGCCTGATCTAAGGGTAGGTTAGGTAGTTTGCATGAGGCCAGAGAAGATCTGATAACAGTTGGAGCTTTGATAGGAACTGTTTTTTCTGTAGTCTAATTTTGCATTCTGTGAAGCAGTTCATTACTTTTACTAGTTTGTTGTGAAGGGAAAGTTTATGTATTATGTAACATCAGTTCAGACTGGTTTCTCTTGTTATCAGAGGCTCTGAGTAATTATTATCATGGCCTTTTTAGCCTTGACTATCAGTAGGATAGACATGTGCCATGAGTTCTTGAAGCGAGTTCAGTGGAGCTGACCTAGGAATCTCCTCTAAGGCTGTTACTGTATGCACCCAGAGAGATCCTGAGTTATTTTTTTTTATAACATTTCTGTATTCCAGATTTAGCTCTAATAAAGATACCTCAGATGACCAACTTGTGGGACACATACTGTCGGGAGTCTATGTTATATGTTAGCCTTGAAGTATTGCTGTATTTCTTCCAAAGCTCATGAATGAAAGTACAGTCAAGTAGAAAGAACTCATTAAATCTTCATCATCCCTGATTGTCTTCACTACATAATTATGATAAGTGCTTGCGTTAATTTATGTATCTATGTGAGTTTATATACTCTCTGTATTAGTTGTCTTTTATTTCTTGTGGTCCTCTTTATCACCTTGTACGGTGCTACAGAACCCTTGTGGCACCATAAAATAAAATATAATAATAGTAAAATATAATAATAATAATAATAATAATAATAATAATAATAATAATAATAATAATAATCATGTAGTCCATTCTGTCACAGACATTTCAATAATTCCACAGAGTTGAGCTCAGGAATAAGTCATGTATGTTACTATGGGGCTGATTCTGAGTCGGGTGCAGAAGCGCAAGCTGCAGCGTCTACTGGCGATTGCCTGTCTGCGACTTTATGCAAATGACACTACAAATTCCTTCCGCCTGAATGTGCAAGGACTGAGACACCCATATTTAGCATCTGTAGAGGCTGTAATACAGATTGGTGCATCCTTATACACCACCAACGCTCCACCATCTACACTTGCACCAGCTCTATGGCAGGAGCAGAGTCTCCATCTGTCTCTGGCCTCCTGTGGCTGCTGCTGTGCATCTGCGAGCGTATCCGTTTGCATTGACATGTCCACAACACTCCCGCACTCACTGACTGGACCACTATACTGTAGCTGGCATTTCTAGCCACTTCCTAGTCACCGCTCGGGAACGCCCATCACTTTTCCACGACATTTCTGGCACTGTCCATTTGGATCGCAACAGCGCCTCTGCACGTACTGTACACTCTTTGCGACGCATGCGCAGCAGGAGTTTTTAGGAATTTTCATGCATGCACAGTTGCAAAAAGAAAATCACCCAACTCTGTAAACGTCTGCATTGTGTGCGGCTCTGAATCGGGTCCTATGGGTGGGATGTACTAAACGTGAAAAAGCCGTAAAACCCCCCGAAAATGGCATTTGGGTTTTTACTGCTTTCCACAAATGACTAGGCACCAGAATGTGATGCATTCCGGTGCTTCGTCCTGATGGGTAACTCCACCTTCAGGAGCCGTTAGCCAATAGAAGCCTACAGGCTTCTTTTGGGATCCCTCCCATGAGCCCCCACAGCCAGCACAGAAGGACACCAGAGGTACTTCTGGGTGTTAAACCCAGAAGTCCCTCTGCCAGGGAGCATCCCAAAGGACAGCTCTTATCGGGAGAGCTGTCCTTTGCTTTATTCTTGGTACATACCGCTGTAATAAACCATGGTATGTACCCAAAGACAGGCGGGATGTACCGCATTGCTAATATGATGCTTAGTACATCCCGCCCTATATGAAGGTTGGGGTAAAAAAAATGATTTGGCGTTTAGGTACTAGGTGAAGAAGCTTCCAAGCATCAAGTACCTGATAGCTTCTAAGCAGAGATCGTAAGGCTTATTTAGCGGTTGAGTTGACTGGTCTTAAACCACATACTGTAGATTTATCAAGTACAGGGTTCAGCTACTGTACATGTTAAAGATCCTTCTAGGATTTGAAGACTCACAGCTCTGAGGTCCAGGGAAATCCTTCATTTATTGAAAAAGTTGCTGGTTGAGAGTGAGGGGCATAAATATTACAGTAGAGATGTGCGCTGACCCCTGTGTTTCGGTTTTTGATCCGAATTCATCTTCGAGTTTTGGTTTTGTAAAACCACCCTCATGTGTTTTGGTTTTGGATCTGTAATTTTTTAAAAGAAATAAATAAAGAAATAAATAAATAAAAAAAACAGACTTACTTCACTTTGACCTGTTAGCATACAATCCAAAACCCGACTTCAGTTTTTATATCCGAGTTCTGAAACGCGGGAAGATCCGAACGGGAATCGGTTCGACTCAGTACCCCAAAGTGATTCCGAACTTGGACTCAGTTCGACTTGGAACTCCTAAATTCGATTGTTGTCGGTTCTCTGAGAACCGGATTTGCACATCTTTACTGTAATAAATCTATATGAAAGTCACTGGTCATTGTTGAAGCAGTCCTGCTAAAATAATGTGGGTCATACCAGGACTTTCCATAGTTTTGTTATTTGAAACAGAGTAGATTTATGGACTAGTATGACTAAGCATTTCTCTTGTAGCAAGTTTGGAAAGCCTGTGTGTAATTTGTGGGCCAGAAACTGGGTTCATGACCATTTACACAATGTGTCTCTTGAAGAAACACTATGTAAGAATGATGTTGGCTATAGGCAGAGTAGGGCATTGGTTTTTACTGTGGGATGTGCAGGCCTTTTTATGTTATGAGATATTATTGTAACATTGCTATATATGCCACCAGACTTCTGTCTGTCTAGCTTTGAAGTAACTTCTTCCAAAATGTACGAGATAATGATTAGTTGAATCAGTTGAATCTGTGGTGGAATTGAGACATGCATCAAAGGAGATGAGAAGAAAAAGATGAAAAAGTTTATCCATGAAGGAAAAAACAAATGAGAATGTAAGATGGTCTGACCTCTGAGTCCTCCAAGACCCTTAGAGAGATACCATAACAGGAGAAGATTGGCCGTTTCTCACTGTGGCGCCGGCTTCCCCTGATCCCTCGGGTGGTCAGACGCCAGGTGCGGCTGCATGTGACGCGCTGAGTGGACATCCTTGTGCTGCGCTGTGCATTGGTTGCTACGGTAGCTGTTAATAATGCAGCCATGACAATTCACATCACCTGACTGCCCTTAACCCAATGGTAGCCTGGGGTTGGTCAGCTGACGCTGTCCACCAATAACTTGCTACCTTAGGGTATAAAGCCAGTCTTCGGACAGAAGTAAGTTGCCTGTGCAAAGTTGTTGCTACCCTGTGTATTGCTGATACCCCGTTCCAGGTTCCCTACACGATCTCCTCGAAAATCAAGTGTCAACTCCTTGTACAACAGTGCGTCCTAACATCTTGCCTGTGTGTGATACAAGTGCCAACTCCTTGCGCAACAGTGCGTCCTAACATCTTACCTGTGTGCAATACAAATGCCAACTCCTTGAGCAACAGAGCGTCCTAACACCTTGCCTGTGTGCGTTGTTCTACAACCAGCTGACGCAATTGTGCATCTTTCACTACTCCTCCAGTGTAAGCTGCTAGTGCCATACTGCAACCAACAGTGTCTCAAACAGTTACCCCTTACTCATACGAGTACTAGTTCTCTGTATTACTTGTAGAAGTATACCTTCAGGGCCACCGGTTATTTGTCTCCATTCCCACAGTATCAGACACCTGTCCCATATCCCTCTTGGAGGGGTCATTGGTGAACACCTCCAAGTTGGTTAGACTCTAGGCCTTTGGACAGGTCTCACCAACGTTTGATACTCGTGGATGAGGAGGTCATATATCCAGACCCCACACCTATGGCTCCTATCTTATCCAGGGACCTCAGCTTCCATCCCCTCAGTAGGGGATTCCACTCAACCGAACGTGACATTTTGGTTACTCAAGTGCACTATGACCAATGCCAGATTAAGGACCTAGGGTCTGGAACTAGAAATTGTGATGGACTATTGCTAGTACTCCTCCCTTCATGCCTGAGTGGGGTAGAATATGCTGCTGGCTGATCGGAATGTTGACTTCTTCCAAATGTTTACATTCAGAATGTCAACATGGGCAGGTGGTTGACATGTCAGTGTTGACATTGAAATAAGGTGGATGATGAGAGTCAGCATGTTGACCATGTGCACCTAACCCTAACCTTAAACCAAACCCTAACCCTACTTGCAGCCTAACCCTAACCATAAAATTATCAAAAATTTTGACATTCTATTGTTGACAATCACAATTTTGACATTCTGTCACATCGACAATATATCATTATTGACATTGTGTTGATATATTGACAACATTCTGTCAATCGGCCTGAGTCAGAGTTGCACACTATGCTGATTTGTTTGCAATCTGCTCTTGCATCTAAGTCGCACTGTGTATGCGTCAAGGTACATTACCGCAGTCGCTTACAGCGACTTTTTACTGGCAGTGTGAATGACAGGCAGGCAGTGTTTGAAGGCGGTAATGGAAAGAGATGGCAGAGAATGCAGACATGTCACCATAATTTTTAGGACACGTCACAGCCTGCATCTGTGATACCGTACCGTACACGTGGCGGCCATTCTGCTGACCATCGGTCTACTCAGAACTGCGATTGTTGAATGATCTGCAAGCGATGTTGCGTCGTTGTATGCAGATGCTTGGATTTGCAAAGCTGCACACGGGCACCTGAATACAAATCCCAGCGGCTACGACAATTGCATAGTTTCACACACCGTAGCTGTGTACACAGTTGCAGCAGCGGCATTAGCGTAACACTCTAAATTAGGCCCACTGTCAACATTCTCAGTGTCGACATTATGAGTGTATATCTCCTGCCCAGCGTATCTCACCTCTCCTCTCACAGCAGGGTTTGCGAAGCTGCAGTTCCTCTCCACTTGTGTCTGTCAGTGGCGCTGCCTCGGGTTCCACATGGCAGTGGCAACTTTTGGATTTATCTTTGCAGTGGCCCAATGCCATTCATGACTCCCAGTTCAGATGAATGGTGTCAGCCAATCCTGGCTAGGCACTTTAGAGGCAGCCAATATAAACAGCTCCTGTGCAGTCCCTCTTTGCCTGGACTTCATCTAACCTTTATGGTCAGCGGATTTACTGCTCCCGGTTCCTGGATATCTTTGTGCTCCAGTGTTGCTGCATTTTCTTCTGGAATCCTCCTGGAACACTCACTTTTCTTTGGTCTAGTATTTACAGATGTGTCCACAATCCACATACACCTACCCTCCGTGTGATACAAGTCGTGCTACACATTTTGTGGGAGCTCAGTGTGTCTTGGTAGTGCTGAGCGTCTTTTCGTGCGACTTTACCTTCAATGCATTTACCTTCAAATGCATCTTATTCGCACAGCGATGCGAATTGGTAGCACAAGCAGCTTCTGCTGATTAAAATTATATGGAAGTACAGGATGGTTTCAGCACTTTCTATGATCTATCCTATGAATTTGTTTGATAGTGTTCTCGATGTGATCAGAGATATGTAAAAGACAGAATGGCAATATCTTATAATACCGTCAAAAAAAGTTATCTCTTTTAAGAAATATAAATGCACTCACCATTTACTGGTGGGTGATAGACGTTGGACACAATTTTCACCGTGGTCCTGCGGTCATTGCAAAATGCAACATAGATCTGGATACCTTTGGGTCACTCCAGGTCAGTGTAGATAGATAGGGGGAAACACATATGACAGGCCTCCATAGTACAAATCAGTAAACCCAACACAAGGTCGTACAGGGTTATGTAGTATACTCACCTTGGATGGGGTGTGATGGAAGCATTGGACATTTATATTTAAAGACCGATGTCCGTTAATATAGAGTTTGTTGAGCTTTGTGTTGATATTCAAATCCAAAAGAATTCGCTTACAAAAATCCAGTAATCAAATGATTTATAATTTATTAGTCAATCATGGTGTTATTGTTATGAATCCCACTGCCTGCTCCATGTGAGACCCCTAGAACCGGCTAGCAAGATCTTCACCAATAACAACCACCCATTGTTCCCTTAGAACTATGATACGTTCACCGGTACTTAGGTGGCCGCCTGGACTTACGCTCGGGGTAGTAGAGGCTCACACGGAAGTACAAAGAAATTCAAGAGATGAAGTGTACAGTTAGAGTTGATACAGGTAATGGTTCTGATGTGTTGGCAATTGCATTGATGATATGGCAATGATACCGATGGTGTGGTAAGTGTGCTGAAGGTGCGGCAATTGTGCCAATGTTGTGGCGATGGTGCCGATGTTGGGGCAATAGCCGTAGATAAACAGTCTAGAATATGGAGATGGCTTTGAGAGCCAACAGTGCGGCAACTGTGCCGATGTTGCGGCGATGGTGCCGATGGTGCAGCAATAGCCGTAGATAAACAGGCTAGGGTTAGCAAATGGCTTTGAGAGCCGATGGTGTGGCAAGTGTGCCGATGTGTCAGCAAAGCCGTTTGGAGATTGGTGGTAGCACGGTAGTTACTTGGTGCGGCTAGGAAGCCTTACGGTGAACGTTGGCAGCACGGGAGCTGCTAGATGCGGCTAGGAAGCCGTTTGGAGGATGATGGCAGCCCGGGAGATGCTTGGTGTCGGCTGGGAAGCCGAATGGAAGCAATATCATGGAGAGAACAAAAGCTGCCCATGCAGCTAAGCTGATAAAATCCACAGACACGCTATAGTCGGCACAGGTGCAATAGTTCAGTGAGTATAAATAGGCTGAAGCACTTAATCAAGCTGCACCTGTGAATGAGACATCACTTCCTGAGGCGTGCCGATAGCCTAGCAACAGGAACACCCCGTCCTGCCTGGGAAAGCTGTCAGAAAGGGTCAAGTTGTGACCGCGACTTGTAACAGTTATCTTATTACACCTGATGATGATAAAAATTATTTTCATTATGGGTAGAGACATTACAAAAAAATATTACAATGAAATAACGTAATTTAGATTAAAAAGATAGTATAAAAATGATCTATGAATAAAAAAATAATAATAATAATTTAAAAGAACCAGAATACGTAGTTGAGAAATGAAAAAGTGGAGAGAACCAATGGGTGGTTACCTAGCAACGCGTTTCACATAACCAATGTCTGCTTCCTCAGGCTGGTAGTTGAGGA
This sequence comes from Taudactylus pleione, assembly GCA_031769625.1. NCBI lineage: Eukaryota > Metazoa > Chordata > Amphibia > Anura > Myobatrachidae > Taudactylus > Taudactylus pleione. The sequence continues at coordinate 1,357,319 of JAUIMM010000198.1, forward strand.
ATGAACAACCGGGCCTTTAAATAGGGAGCTGGGAATTTGTTAATGATGTTATTGATAATGGACATGACCCATGTGATGATGATGGACATGACCCATGTGGTTTAATTAAATAGAGAAATAACCTAAATAATATGAAATATCAGGTTATTAGTTGTTGCTAATATATTGAATCATATGTCTGCTTAGTTATAGAGTGAAAATACTCTGTGGGTTTATACAAATATTCTTAGTGGGAGGAGTAATGTACCATAATCATGGTATCAGAATGGATTAAGGGCCCGATTCAGATGCGCTCGCTTGATGCATTCGCACGCAGCCGTCAGCTGCCAAAGTATGGAAATCCTGCGATCGCATGGCAAGACATTAGCACGCCCACTATTTCTTGGTGTGCGATCATGGTGTGTATTTAGACGCCCACCAGCCTGTCTTAAGGCACCCACTTTCCCTTAGTAATACACATCATCTCCAGGAAGTGTATTCAACAATTGGTAACATTGAGTAACATCGGATCCATACGCAGCACTTGTGGCTGACTATACCCTACCGCAAACACTGCGAGTGCTTCAGTGTGCAATTCAACCATGTGACTTGTATTATGATGCTGTGTCTTAATTATGCATGCCTCTGAAACGGCATTAAGATGCACAGACACGCCTGTGTTCGTACCACCACACCCCTGTTTCCATCGACCACCCCGTCACCACCCACAAACGGCTCGACCTGTCACTCATTCTAGCGAGGCGTCTATGTACAGGGTGCGAACGCTTCCCGAACGCATGGACTAGTTCATGCATCATGCACTGCATCTTATATGCATGTGCACATTGCAAACATCTGGCTACATGCGAACGCAGCCTAGTGAGCAGGTCTGAATCGGGCCCTAAGTGCGATTGTGAATACAAAGCTCCCTACTGAATGTATCCTCTGAAGCATATAGAGTGGTGAGTTCGGCCGGAACTTGGACGAATGACATCTCACCACCGATCCACAATACCGCTCTATATCTTTGCAGGTGGGCGGGTTGTTATGGTGATCGTCTACAAGTGACGCCGGCTTCACGTCACTTGTAAACAAACTGCCGGGCTGAGCTACTCTCGGTAGGCGGGGATCTGGTTGTCTGGGAAACCCAGACGCTGACCTCGCGTGCCTGTAAACAGACGGACTTTTCTGCTGTGGAGAGGAGCGGGGAACCTGATAAGGAGTGCCGGTTTCTATAGAGAAATGGAGCATCGGGATTCTATAATAAATTTTGGGTAAGGTATAGATTACTGCCAACAGATTGCACAGATACAAGTGCTAATAATGTGAGAAGAACTTCTAAAAGTGATATTGATTTATTGTGTGAATGCATGGATGTTGTATAGAATTGTGTGCATGTGTGTGTGTTTTTAAAAACTATAATATAATATGAAAAAATTGGTCTCCAATAATTGTGTGAATATATAAAAAATTGTGTTATGTGTGAATTATGAATTCTGTGGTTACCCAAATAGTGATGTGAAGTTATTATATCCCTTCAGGGGATGTGTGTATGCATATAATTCTAACATATGGGTAAAAAGTGTTAAATTAAAATTAATACATTCTACATACAATAAATAAATCAATATGGACAGAGAGTGCATGTTATATATACAATCTTATATACAGTGCTCAAAATGCCTCAGAAAGTGTAATATGTTTATATGAGGATGGATGTAGTAAAGGAACGGGATTAAAATCTATAATCCAAAAGTGAGAGTTTTTGAAAAGCACATAACAAAACTCGACAGAAAACATAAAATTCTAAAAATATAATTTGGCTTAAATGAAGGTGATTCCAGGTCTTTGGACTTACACCTCAAATGCATTTCAGGGACAATAATAATGAACATACTATAGAAAATCTGCTAAAACAATGTCAATGTTCAATCCAAGGGAAGAGAGGGTCTTCAAAATCCAATAGGTTTCCTTTCGTGAAAGTCTATTCAATCTGTCCCCTCCTCTCATTCCTAGATGGATTCTGTCTATACCATACCTCCCAACTGTCCCGCACTCAGCGGGACAGTCCCACCCGCGGGCTGCAGTGTCCCGCGGTGGGGGGGTAGTTGGGGTAAGCATTCACCGCTGCTCTGCATAGCAGAGCAGCGGGTATGCAGAGCGAGAATAGATGCGCACAGCATCTATTCACAGTACGGAGGGAAGCCCGAGGGCAGCCCAGCATCTCGGAGATGCTGGACACGCCCCACTAGTGATGTAAATGGGAGCATGGCATCAGACCACGCCCCCTTTACACCAGGCCACGCCCCCTTTTCGGACGGTGCGCAGAAGTCCCGACTCTGGGACTCTGAATGGTGGGAGGTATGCTGTACCAATAACCTTAAGACCTTCCGATTACTTGAGTGAACATCTAGGAAGTGTTTAGAGACACTATGGGTGGTGACACCTTTCTTTATGTTTAGAATGTGTTCTCTGATCCTGTTTTTTAGTGGCCTGGATGTTTTCCCAATGTACTGTACTGTAGTTTACAAGGACATTCTAGCCCGATGCTCCATTTCTCTATATAAACCGGCACTCCTTATCAGGGTCCCCACTCCTCTCCACAGCAGAAAATCCATCTGTTTACAGGCACGCGAGGTCAGCGTCTGTGTTTCCCAGACAACCAGATCTCGCCTGCTGAGAGTACCTCAGCCCAGCGGTTTGTTTACAAGTTATGTGAAGCCGGCGTCACTCGTAGACGATCACCATAACAACCTGCCCCGCTGCATGGATATAGAGCGGTATTGCGGATCGGTGGTGAGATGTCATTCGGCCAAGTTCTGGCAGAACTCACCACTTTATATGCTTCAGAGGAACACATTCAGTACGGAGCTCTGTATTCACGATCCCACTTCATCCATTCTGATACCATGATTGTGGTACATTACTCCTCCCACTAAGAATATTTATATATACCCACAGAGTATTTTCACTCTATCACTAAGCAGACATATGATTCAATATATCAGCAACAACTAATAACCAGATATTTCATATTATTTAGGTTATTTCTCTATTTAATTCATTCACATGGGTCATGTCCATCATCAATAACATCATTAACAAATTCCCAGCTCCCTATTTAAAGGCCAGGTTGTTCATTCCTCAACTACCAGCTTGAGGAAGCAGACGTTGGTTCTGTGAAACGCATTGCTAGGTAACCACACCACTGGGGGCGTGACCTAATAGCGGGAGGCATGGCACAGCCCCCTTAGGAAAAAAACAAAGAAAAAAAATAATTTTAGCTTGGAGGGGGGTGCTGTGAGCCCCTCAGCCCAGTGCACAGCCAATGGGGGGGCGCGATCAGCGTGATCGCTTCCCGCATAGGCATAGGAGACTGCTCCAGCTGCTGCTTAGAAGCTGTGAGCAGTCTCCCACTGTAGCCCAGCACATAGCAGCATGTGCTGGGCTTCTGTGATGTAGAAGGGAAGGGGGGCAGTGCCGGTCCCAGGCCCCCGCCTCTCCCCTCCAGCAAGCCTGGGCCCGGGTAATTTGTACCCGCTCCCGCCCCTCTCAGTGCCCCTGCCCATTGGTTCTCTCCACTTTTCATTTCTCCGCAACGTATTCTGTTTTAGAAAATAATATATTTTTGTTATGTTATTCATAGATAATTTTTATATTCTCTTTTTAATCTAAATTACGTTATTTCATTGTAATAATTTTTTGCAAAGTCTCTACCCATAATGAAAATGATTTTTATCCTCATCTGGTGTAATAAGATAACACCATGATTGACTAATAAATTATAAATCATTCGATTACTGGATTTTTGTAAGCAAATTCTTTTGGATTTTAATATCAACACAAAGCTCAACAAACTCTATAATAAACCGATGAACATTTTTTTTTATTTTACTCTTTATTTTTATTGAGTTTACAAAGAAATACATATTGTGGGAACAGAAAAAACAATAGGGAGAGATTAGGGAAATGAAAAATACATAAATTGAGCGAAAGCCCAGGGGGAAAATACACAGTTTATTAAACAATCCAGGCATAATACATAGAACAAATAAAAAAATATTCACATAACAAAAATACATAAATCTCAAGAATCATCTCTAAGAGAATGAAGGACACTAAGGTCTATATTCCCACTAAGTAATAGTGACTCTCTATTCACACCAACCAAACCACTTCATCAGTGGAGATGCAGGAGAGGAATAAGGGCAATCAGATGTTTCGAAAACATAGTGTTTTTGAATTTTGTTCTCTATGGAAGCCAAATTAGGTACAGCTGAGCAATAGTTGTCTTAGTGGCTATCAATATATGACCCATAATATACCTGTCACCTGAGGACATTTCTTCCGGATAGAAATGAAATAAGGCTGTTAATGGGTCAAAAGGAACTTTTATCCCAGTGACCTTCGCAATTACGATGAAAACTGCAGTCCAGAGGGGTTGCAAAAGCGAACACTTCCAAAATATGTGAAAAATTTCACCCCTCTGTCCGCAATTTCTCCAACAATATTTGGAAATAGAAGACCAAATTTGATGTTGCCTATCTGGTGTGAAGTATACTCTGTGAATAAATTTATAAAACATTTCTGTATGGTTTATACACTGGGACACCTTGAAAAATAAGCGAAATATAAGTATCCAATCTCCACGTCCTTTGGTTATAGAGATGTATTGGTCTGATTGGAAGTGACACAGCAGCGTAGTGGGAACAGAGGAGGTTCCTCAGTGGTCATTGTCTGCTCTCAGATATTGTCTTTTCCAAAAGGGAAATGCTGTGCCTTATAGTTCTCAGTGCTCCAGGTGTTTTTGCCACTCCTGCATGACTTTTTGAGCATGGTGCTCTGCCAAGGACTGCTGCAGTCCTTCTGGAGTGTCTACTGACTCTTGTCCCTCCAATGCTAGCTTGCTAAAGGACTTTCCCATATTTACATGTCAAATCTGGAGATTTGGTTATGTCTGTATCACTTACAAGATGACGCTGACTTTTTGTTATGTGGTTTTATGGACAGCTTCCATTTACCTTTAGCATGGGAGGTTTGTGTGGGGTAAGCCTAAGGTCACCACTGAAGCTACAGTATTCTGGGCTGCATGTGTGACCATTTTGCATCTTGGCTGCTTCCACTGTTGTGTTTTGTCCCAAAAAATGTCTCCATCAAACTCCATCTCATAAAGAATTTGTCATATCCTGCTGGTTCATTGGTTACCGATGCCATAGATGATGTTGACTGCAACATAGTATACAATGATATAATATAATGTTTTGCACAGAAATAAGGGGGTGGATGTGTTCCCACCAATGGTGAAACGATGTTTTGCTTCATGGGTTTCGAAGTACATGGTGGTTTTATGTTGACTGCTACCTGTCTACATGCTGTGCCATCTTCTGCACTTTCTTTGAAAAGTTTAGGCTGGCACATACTGTAGCATGAGGGTGTCGCCCACTACTAGGAAGATTCTTTCATGGGGGGTACACAAGGAAGTGTCATTTTTGGAGATGTGCCTTTCACTGATGACAAAAGCAAGAGCCTAAGTCCTGTCTGTCGTACCTGAGAATTGTGATCACTATGGTAGATGGTTGTTGCCGTCTAATGGTCACCAGAGGCTGGCAGATCAGCTTTCCCATTGCCTAAACTTGGATAAAGTGACATTGTGGCAGTTTCAGTCTCCCTTAGGATGGCTGAACTTTGCATGTCACATAATTCCTTTAAACTGGGTTATCTACAGAAAATTGGAACAGGCCACTGTGGGCGTTTCAATTCCAAGTCACAGGAATTGGCTAGCTAGGGAGTTGCAGAATGACCTGGCTGCATTGCAGGCCTTTCTGTGGGAGTTTAACGGTACACGCATACTTGGCACCCTCCTGTCCCTAGTCTCAAGATGCAGTTGTTCATGGATGCACCTGAGTTTGGAGGGTATCACAGCTAACTTGCTCCTGTTGGAATTATTACTGGTGGTCAATTTTGGTTAGAGCGAGGTGTGATTCTCTCCACTTTGAATATTGTATACTGATGCGATAACATTGGTTTTATACATGCCATTAACAATATGTGATCCAATTCCCCCTGGCATTGTGGCTGTTCTTCATAATTTTGTCTGGGCTGCGTGTGTGACCTTTTTGCCTCTTGGCTGCTCCCACTGCTATGTGTTTCCTTGCTAGATGTCGTCCTGAAAAACGAACCATCAAAATCCAGCTTATTAAGCTTTTGACATTATCGTGCAACAACTAGCTAAAACATTGGCAATGCTGGGTGTCCAAACACAGACTCCCCGCTCCCCACCGAGGCTTTGTCCTGAAAAAGCTGCACATGCTCTTCTATCTCTATCCGACATTATCCAATGTCCCATAATTCCATCTCATGTCATTTCCTCCACCTCCATACGATCATATCTCCCATACTTTGCACACCTCCCATTCCATACCTAGAAATTATTTTGTATCCCTGTCCACTAGCCATATCATTTCATAAGCATATATACTTTAAAAAAAAAATTAATGTTTTATATATTAAAATATTTTAATGACCTATTAAATGTAAAATATTAATGTAGTTAATTCCCTATTGTGATTTAGTTATTCCACATATTCCATGCTGTACATTTTTGTGTAATTGGTCATTCCCCGGCATTCTTTAATAAAAAAATATAATAAAAAATATAAGTTATATCAATATATTAATGCAATCGTAATAAATAGTTTATAATCATATCATAGCAGCCAGCTAAAACAATACATACATTATAATGTTATTATAGCGATCAGTAAGAATAATAAATAGTTTATTTTCCTAGCAACCAGTTATAATGATACAAAATGTATAATATTATCAATAATCATATCAAGCAGAAGAGGTAATATATAATTTATACTGTAATCCTATAACATTGCAAGTGTTTGAAGCAATATCCAACTTCGCCTGTCAACCATTATTCCATCCCAAGTATTATAAGATTAATTTTCTAACAATTGCCGTTTGTTTCTCTGCTTTGTTGTGTGCCGCGCCATCACTGCCCCAAGGCCCTTAATTCTGGCTAGCAGGGGGCCTGTAACAGTACCCTACAGCCAGGATCGTTGCTCTGGGCAGGGGATCTAGTCAGGAAATGCCGACCGCCAGAATCCCGACACTGAAAGCCCGACATGGCACTAAAGATAGGCGTTTAAATACCATTTATCATTAGCCCCATACTGAAATCCCGACGCCTGGCATACCAAAGTTAGTTAAGCCTGGCATCGCGACGTGTTAGCCGCGTGGGGGGAGGGTTAGGTTTAGGCACCCCAGGGAGGACTTAGTGCCAGGTACCCCCCCCCCGGGAGGGCTAGGTTTAGGCTAGGGGAAGGGAGGGTTATGGTTAGGCACCACCAGGGGGAGGTTAGGGTTAGGCACCCCCAGGGAGGGCTAAGTTCAGGGTACGGGGAGGGGGGGTTAGGGATAGGCACCACGGGGGGAACTAAGGGTTAGGCACCACCCCCCTGAGTCTTATGGTTAGGAACCCCCAAGGGAGTGTTAGGGGGGAAGAGGGGAGGGTTAAATATACTTACCAGCCGGCGTCGGGATTATGATGTGTCGGGTTTCCAGGGTCAGGATTTGAACCGACAGCTTTTAAGCCATCAGTATTTCATACCCAACCCCTGGGCAGTGCTGTACTTCCCAATGCTGGTGGCTCGGCCCCCCTCAGCATGATGTCATGATTTCACTACTAAGGGGGCATGGCTGGCATAGGGCGCAGTACCGGCTAGTTTGCTGGCATTACCATTGAAAGAGATCTTGTCCATGGAGTGGCTGTGTCAATTCTAGTAGCCATGGAGCACCACTGACATACTGTAGGGTTTTGTTTGAATATGCCTCTTAGACACTATTAAAAGACCATATCCATATCTTCCAACTGTCCCGAATCAGATGGTACACAGAGGCGTCACCGGGTCTGGTGACACCCGGTGCACACTGTGACTGTCTCAGTGTCTCTGCACGCCGGAGGCATGGCCTGGAGTAAAGGGGGGCATGGCCTCGCGGGATCCCGATGTCACTCCGGGGGCAGCCCAGGGGTTCTGGGCTGCCCACGGAGACGGGCCGTCGGCTCCTCTTCTATGACAGGAGCCGAGTGCTGCAGGAGAATGTCACACTGCAGCACCAGGCTCCTGTCACTGCAGAAGAGCCTGAGGGTGACACCTGGGTGCTGCCCGTACATCCCGCACCTCCCCAGTGGCATCACTAGGGGGGTGCGGACCGCACCGGGTGTCACCCTGCGAGGGGGTGACACCAAAAGCGCCTGCACACCCCTCCTGCTCCCACAGTCCACAGTATACTGCCCGCACCACCAATCCACCCCTCTCTGCGGCCCCCGGTATAAAAGTACCTTCACCCTTGTCTTCCCAGAATGCTGGGCGCACCGTGTGACATCATCACGACCGTCGAGCGCCACCCAGCATTATGGAAGTAGCGCTGATGAGGGAGCGGAGCTGTGCTCCAGTGACAGCTCTGTCAGTCAGTGCCGCCGGGCCGGTTCACACAGAGCCGGTCACTACAGTGGCCAGCGGCCACCCTCCACTCACCCACGGCCGCTGCCGCGATCGGAGCTCAGCTCAGATCGGGCAGCACTACAGAACAAACTAAATTTGCTATGGGGAGCTGCTGCACATGACAGCCCCAGCCACAGCAGCTCCCCCACAATCCTTTGCAGAGCCCGTCAGTCACCACTGACGATGGCTCCACCTCCAGCCCCTCAGCGTCTCGGCCCTGCCGCAAAGACAGGCACAGCAACAAGCAGCCTGCCCTGCATGATGGGAACGCTGGCCACGCCACAGACAAGCAGCGGGCAGCCAAACAGAGGAGCAGCAGCAGGTAAATGTTAATGGGTACACTGACAGACACTGGGGCTGAGGGGTGGTTCCTTGGGACTACTTATGCTGTGGGCTGGGACTGGTGGCTGGGGCTTGTTTCTGAGCTCTGGGGCTGGGGAGAGGGGACTGATGCTGGGGCTGAGGACTGGGGCTGTTGGCTTGGGACTCATGCTGTGGGCTGGGACTGGGGGCTTATGCTGAGGGCTGGGGTTTGAGTCTGTGAACTGGGGAGTGGGTATTGATGCTGAGGACTGGGGCTGAGAGATTCACACTGGGTCCTGGGGGAATGGGGCAGAGAGATGCGCATTGGGGCAGAGGGGGGGAATTAATCTGGGAGACACACTGGGTCCTGGGGTAATGGGGCTGAGAGACGCACACTGGGGCCGAGGGAATAGGGCTGAGAGATGCACACTGTGGCCAGGAGAATGTGGCTGAGACACACTGGGGTTGGGAGAATTAGTCTCAGTGCCACATGTGGGCGTGGGGATGGAGAGTTGAAGGGGGTCATGGAGATGGAGATGCAGAGACACAGGGAGCCTGGAAATCTACAGGGGTCCTGGAAAGCCACTGGGGGACCTGGGGATGGAGAGATGTAGGGGGTCTGGAGTGACACAGAAATTGTTTGATCAGGGAAATTCACATTTTGCCCTGCACAAAACATTCTGTTACTATATATTAACTGCGTATGATGATGACATTGGTTATGTTTCTATGTAAACAGACATCTTCCAGTCAATGTGATCTCCTACAAGGCTCAAACTCCTCAGAGGTTCCCTGTTGCAGGGAAACCACCATATAGGTAAGAAAAGACTTTCAAACTGACTGACTGGCCTGTACCTAGTGCAGAGGGATGGGGTGCCCCAAAAAGAGTGCATCATTGACCAAGATTTATGTTGCCGACCCTGCAACCCTCAGTGGCTTGCAAAAGCCACTCCAGGCCCTAAGAGGAGGAAGTATTCTGCCCTCCTCCACAGACCCCGGCCTCTCAATATACCCACCTCCATTAGGGCTGATTCCAGAAATTTCCCGGGCTGGTTTTCCACCCCAATCCGCCCCTGGTCAGCTCGCAGTGGTGTCTGGCTGTGCGCTTTGTGGAGAGGAGTCTGTGGCTGTGCCTGCTCTATGGATGTTTCTTGTAGAAGTGAGTATTATGCTACCGTCCATCAGATATTGCATGCATAAGCACAGTGACACCAAATAAATTTATTTTTATCTGACTCATTTTTTTATTCAGCATATCTATGATAGTTGCCCTAATTAGGGCAGTTCCCCTTTTTTAACCCGTGTGCACCATCTTATATAAGTAGAATAACAGCAGAAGTGGGGTCCCGCAGTCCCAGTATAATGGCCGTGGTGACTCCTCTTGGACACTGAGACACTGTCACTGCGAATCCTGACATAATACACAAAGCCGCATGGCCAGAATGCAATTGCATCCGCTGACCTGCCAGGCGCCCCCATGGAGGTGGCTAGCTTCTTTCAGTGCCTCTCTCCCACTATCCAGCCCTCCTGGGGACTACATCACTGTGGTGACAGAGCTAAAGCCTGGCCGGGTCCTACAGCTGGTGGTCAGCGCCAGTCAATGGTGCCCCTATGGGGTGGCGCCCACTAGCTGTCACATTGCTCGAATGGCCCTGACATGTGTAATTTAATAAATTACAATTATTTTATTGCCTAATCTGCTAAAATGTAGTCCACAAGTATTTTGTACACTAACAAAAGGGACAGTATCTGCGTCAGGTCTTGCTACAAATTGCCTTTTTTCTATTTTTTATAGCGCACGGAAGCTCTATAAGGCCCCTGTTTAGTCTGATAGTTTCACCTAAATCCGTATCGCGAATTTAGAAATTATCACAAGAGTGCATCAACATTCTCAAGCAGGGGTAGAGCTGTTGAGAAAGTTCTGTCCCTGTAAAAACATCACAGCACAAATCTAACTGTATATTTTGCAAAAAAACCCAGTGAGAATGACTGCGTGGATGCACCGACGCTGGTTTGGATTAACTCCCACCCCCACTGCAAATTAAAGGGCTTGGAGTAGTTTTTATCAAAAATCTGTTTTCACATTATTTTAGTAAAAAAATAAAATAAAAAAAAAATGATATATAGAGCTCTTAAACTGGGTACACACGGTACACCCAGCTCGATGCAATGAAAGATCCATATCGGGCGGTCCACACACATGGAGCAATCCAGTGCCCGAACGCCCTATATGCCGCCTATCCCCCTCTCCACCCCGCATAGACTTGCATGGGATCGTTCATCGCTTCTCCTGATTTCTTGTGCAGCATGAAAGATCTGGGGGAGGGGATGTAGTTATGAGAGGTCTCAATCCCAACAGCGGAGTCCCGGCAAGGGATTTAACATAGGCATCGAAATACCTACAGCTATGTTTATCCAGACGCCAGCCCGAACGAAGATAAGTCCGGGGCGCCCTTAGCGTTAGCCATGGGGAGGGGGTTGGGTTAGGATTAGGGAGTCTAGCGGGTTAATGTTAGGTTTGAGGGGGAGATTAGGTCTAGGCACCCCCAGGGAGAGATTAGGGTTAAGCACCCACCCGGAGAGTTATGTTTAGGCAGCAGTAAGAGGGGGATAGGCACCCCCGGGGTGAGGTTAGGGTTAGGCACTAGGGGGGAAATTAGGGCTAGGCACCACTAAGGGAGGGTTAGGGGGAGGGGGCAGGAGAAAGTTAGGGTACTTACCTGCCCCGGTCAGGATCTTCATCCGTCGGGCATACGCTGTCGGGATTTGAACTGGCGGCTAAACAGCCACCGGTATTTCAATCCCTTTCCTTGGAGGAGTGATGGACGACCCCATGGGAGCGTGCAGTAAACGATATCATACCCACACACGGAACAATGTTGCTGCGATATTATTCCAATCCTTAAGAGACCAAAAAGGCAACATTTACATATATCCCAGGGCCTGTATGAAACACATTACTTAGGATTCTGTATGGCGTTATATGAGAGGAGGTCCATGGGGGGGCTGACACCATGAGTTGCCACACCGGGTGACACCAACCCTAGTGATGCCTCTGCACCTCCCTCATGATGCCACTGACGGCACAGTACCTATTTGAGGGTTCCAGCTTGGCATCTGAATAGCACCAGCTTAATCTCAATCAGGCCAGAGGGTTGGGAGCTATAACCCATCCACTGCTCAGCATAGTGCTGAACTGGTGTCATTGCAAGTGCAGCATTCAAAGAGGTGGGTGATTGAAAAGGTGGTGGTCCTGTGCATCAGGAGTGCTGAAGACCCCATATGACATATGACCATGCTGTCTTCCCGTGCATGCATTTGTCCTAGTTTGTCAATTTATAATTTGGATGCTAGGCATATTAGATATGTTTGTTGAGGATACCTTATTGAGGATTGCTCTTCATTTTTATCTCCATTTACAGTCTGGGTAAAGATTAAGGTGGAAATTACTTAATGTTTAATTCACTCTCAGTTAGCTTCAAATGCACTGTGCAAACTTGATTAAAATCATTTCCACACTATTCATGTGTTCCCAGTTTTGTCCCAGTCTATGGAATGAATAGGCAGACATAATTTACCTTGGATAAACACAAAGCTAACTTACATGTAAATTAAGGTGCCATAGACAAACATAAAATGTAAATTAAAGGGAAAACTGGAAGGAATAATTGACAAGACATTCTCTTTACGATATACGTACAAAAATAAAGGTAATCTCTATGAAAAAATTCACTCTAAGGGATAAATTTACTAAGAATTGTGTTTGGTCAAGATTGCAATCTCGGGTGAGTTTTGCCATTTTCACCAATTCGCAAATTTACTAAAGGCAAACTCGAGACCTATTTCTCCCTCAAGTTTGCACAAAACTCACCCAAGATCTCTTTGCCATCAAAAAGCACGATTTGGCCAAACTTGCCTGTTAGTAAATTTGCGAGTTTCACCTTGCAAATCTCTCCCGACTTCCAGCGACGTCCAGCGAGTTTGTTCTCGACCAAACTCGAGACAAACACGAATCTTAGTAAATTTACCCCTAATGCTCAGACACAGGTGGAAAATTAGACAGTGACAAATGCCTCTTTGTGACAGTCAGGGTATTGTAGAGAGTAAACTATCTACCATTAATAATAATTCAACCATTGCTTAAATAATAACTGTATATATTTATGAACTGGTTTTTGGAAATGTAAGGTATTTAAGGGCATGTAATCTAAATGCCATTTGGTATGTTCTTTTGATGTTAGGTAATCATTCTGCCCCACACAGATCATTTGCATGTTAATTACTCAGGAAGCCCAGGTTCTGTATAGTTTCAAGAAAATGTACATCTTTAAAGGTATGTTGTCAGTAAGAAAAAGCTATTACATGGACAGGAGGTGTAAACATAGGACCTGATTCAGAGCCGCTCGCAAAAAACGCTCGCTCGCTCTGAATGAGGACGGCCACTTTTGTTTTGATAGGCGGCCTCCTGGCCGCTCGCTAAGCTGTGGGTTACCACCCACAGCTTTAGCGAGTGACTAGGTGATGGTCGCGATGGTCGAAACCATCGTGACCATTGGGGCTTGCGACGAGACCCTTGCAGTAGGGTCTCATCTACTGCAAGCCCCAGGTAGCTTCCCGCTCTAACAGAACAGGAAGCTCCCTACTGACATCACTGGTGATGTCAGTAGAGCCACCTACAAATGGCAGGCGTTCCTTCAGGAACGCCTCCGTTTGTCTGGCCACCCCCCGACTCCACCTACAAAGCGGAGCACGCTGTCGATCAACATCAACAGCCGCCCCTTTTGTAGCAAGCCCCAGAGCGAGTGCATTTGTCACTCGCTCCGGGGCTTGCGTACACGCAGTGCGAGCGCTGCACGTGCACAGGCCCTCACCATTGACCCTCTTGCAAGCGCATAGCACTTGCGAGCGGGTCTGAATGAGGTCCATAGCCTTTTGTCTATGCTCACATATTAATTACTTGGAGATGTGAAGCTGGCCCCAAACACAGTAGGGGCAAGCACTCAGCAGTCTGGTCACCAGTTGTGACCTCACATAAACAGAGATCAAAAGACCACATTGTATTTTTTCTGTTTTTGACATAAAATGTATATTTTCTATTATAGGTTTGGGCTTCCAAAATCATAGAAATATACCTGAAGTATATATGCCGGTCTGATGTAATTTGAGAGTACCTAGGACACATGGTTTGAGAGAAATTAGGTATCTAACCAGTTGCACAGGACAAAGCAGTCATGTTTGCACTCATATTATAATATTATAGCTTACATCTTAGAGGTTAATGTGAACATACCCTATTTCATGTAGCTATCACAGAGGGGGGATTATGTACTGTTATTTTGTACTTAGATTAAAAGTTATGTCGTCATTCCTAGCCTGGGTTAATTCAAAAGCCAGTCAGTCATCAGGGACTTGGTTGTGACATAATCTATGGGGTGGTGGCAGAGCAGGATTAAGGGGGTCAGATGCCCCGCCCCCCCTTCATATTAATAGCTACTGCCACAGTGCTGGAGCTGCCTTGGCAGTAAGCAGAAAAAGAGATGGAGGGGCATGTTCTGATTGGGGGCATGGCTAGACAACCTTGTACAGTCCCCCTGCTCTTGTCTTAAGGCATTGTTGGGTATAGGAGGATGGAGCTGTTACATTCCGAACTCCCCCAATGATAACTTAAACTACCTGGTCTGCAAGGTACAAGAGAGTGTAACTAAGTTTGTGTGTGTGTCTAAAACTCTGTGTCTTTATGCTAATACATATAAACTAATTCTGTAAGTTTTTTCCATTTTATTTAAAATTGCCTATGTAATCTGTAATACTTTTACTTTACATCATCTCTGTAACTAATTAATATGTGTGTGTGTGTGTCATGTAGAATACAGTTTTAAACTTGTATGATGGAGTTTTTATTTTCTATTTTTATTTTTCTGTAACGCGCTGTTCGCGTCATCCACACTTTGTCGGAAGGCTGGGGGCTTCCCAGCAGCACCAGGTGTACAGGGCAAGCCCCCAGCATGATTACAAATGGTGGTGTGTGACACAGTCACAAACCCAAAATGTCATACATCAGGGGGTGTGGCCTCAATGTCAAGGCCACGCCCCCTTTCAAACCCCTTTGGCGCCCAAGAGGAGTTCCAAGACTGTATTTCATAATTTTGGGAGGTATAGTATATATATATATATATATATATATATATATACTATATACACACATACTGTACCTAGGTAAGAAATGTTAAGGGGGAGATGTACCAAGCCTAGAAAAGTTATAAAGTGGAGAGAGATAAAGTACCAACCAATCAGCGCCTAACTGCTATTTTTCAAACACAGCCTGTAAAGTGATAGTTAGGAGCTGATTGGTTGGTACTTTAGCTCTCTCCGCTTTATCACTCTCCAAGGCTTAATACATCGCCCCCTAAGTGTTTATCAGAACAGTACAATCTCTGGATCCAGTGCCATAATTTGATGATGATACAGTGCCCTATCATCTATAGGCTCTTCTATAGGCTCCGCGCTGCTCTTCTAACCATGGGTGGGAGTGTGCATGAGCACAGGAGCCTTCTCTGGCCATTCTATTCTGGGATAGCCAACCAGCATCACTGAGTCACACCTTACCTCTGGGCCTAATAGTTGCAGCCTCTGCACCCCTGCTGCTGCTGCTGAATACATATGTTTCCGAAACTGGGATTTGACTTAAGCTGGGTACACACTGATAGATATATCGGCTGTTCCACTGAATGGCCGATATATCTTTAGTACATCGGCAGGTGTGTGCAGCGGATATGTCTGTGAACAACGTCGTCCACAGAAATAGCGGAGCGGTCCCGCAGCACAGAAAGATATATAGGTCATCTCCTGGTGTGTACGGGTGACCCACCGATCTGCAGGGACCCCTTGATGAGTGACAGCTCGACTGGGCGGGCACATTTAAATGCCCGCCCTGTTGTGACGTCAAGCCCGGAACATCGGGCAGATGATTGGTAAGTGTGTATGTACACTCGACCTAGTGTGTACCCAGCTTTATTATCTTCAGAATCCCAATGAAATATTTGTATGACAATGGGGCTGATTTTGAGTTGTACAGCGTCTTTATGCTAATGCCGCGGCTGATTTAATTAATACTGAGATGCCCACTTGCAGCATCTTGCGGCAGCGCAGTTACATCTCTGTGTCTTTTGCACCATCAAAACTTACACTAGCCCCATGGCAGATGCAGTGTCCCTGTCCGAGTATGGTCGTCTGCGCGAGTGGTTGTGCGTCTGTGGACGCAGCCGCATATAGCGACACCCGCATCTGTTTATCCCCCCCTCCTGTTACCACCCAGGAATGCCCACTCAATTTCATAGACTGGGGGGCATATGTAACAGGGTGCAGCTACTGCGGGAACTCCAAGCTGGTTCTGCCTTTAAAATGATTGCCGCTTTAAAAATACGGGAAGACTCATAGGAGTCCCCGCAGCGAGTGCCGCTCACACCCTATTACTGGAGCCCCTGTGCGTCCGATTATGTTCCCAGTCTCTGAGCGCTGATGCGACCGGGATGCTTGCGCAGAATTAAAACATTGGGCTACTGCGTTCCGCACAGACATTGCGTGTGACTCAGATTCTGGCGCAATATGTGGTCTCTTTGACGCATACAGGCTCAGCTTGTGCCCAATTACTTAAATCGATAGTCAGAATAGCAGCATAGGTGGGGATCTTTAAATGCTCCATCCTATTTCCAAGATTCACTAAAGTCTATATAACCAACCTTAAAGACTGTTATATTCATCCAAATCCACTTTGCAATCTGCTTGTCTCACCCATCTCTCCAATGCCGTATTCTTCCCCTAATCTCTACAGTTCATCTTGTTTCATCTCAGAAAATTATTTAATATATTAATCTTGAAGGTTAAATCAAATGGAGAATATTGTTTCTATTTCCCAGTTAATGCGATTTGCAGAAACATCTCTGTGTCAGAAGGAGGAGAGGGCTGTTCATTCTTCTCACTGTCTGGTACAAAATTGCCATGTATGTAATGAAATAGCTCAGGAATCGAAAGGTATAATTACATAATTAATTAATAATGCCCATGGGACGGAAAATGCAGCACGGCTAATAATTAATGGACAGAGAGCTGGTTTTGTTTCCCTAACTGATGGAATGTTGGAAGATGGGAGAAAATGTGTTTGTACAAATTAGTTCCTGTTGAAAAAACTAAAGAAGCCAGGAGACATTGCACTGTGTCTTGTGCTGTATAGATCTGCGTGTATCTATCTGTGGTTTATAGGGGCTGGAGGAATTCCCTTGACAGCCCTAAGATACAGGCCATGTGCAGCCTTAATTAACACAATAATATCTCACTTTGGGCTCTATTTACTACAAACCGCATATTGAATGCAGATTGTAGTGTGATTTTAACGACTTAATTTGCATTGCAAATTCAGGCAATATCACAGGGATTTACTATAAATCCCTTGCAGGGACAGAGGGCCTGATTCAGACCCGCTCACGAGCGCAGGACGCTTGCAAGTGGGTCGATGGTGCCCTACTGCGCATGCGCACGATGGAGGGAGCTCCGTCGTGCGCATGCTCGAGACCTAGCTAGCGACGGGGTAGCCGTCGCTCCGGGTCTCGCACCAAAGGGGGCGTGCTGCCGATGTTGATTGACAGCACGCCCTCTTTGGTGGGCGTGCCGGGGGCGTGGTTGCCAGACGGAGGCATTCCCATGGGAATGCCTACCGTCTGAAGCCGGCCCCACTGACATCAGTAGTGATGTCAGTGGGAGTGATTTTGGCTCTGATAGAGCCAAAATCACTCCAGGGATTGCGGCAGCGAGACCCTACCGCAGGGTCTCCGTCACAAGCCCGATGGTTGCGATGGTCTTGACCATCGCGACCATCATCATGGACGCTCGCTATAGCTGTGGGTGGTCACCCACAGCTATGCGAGCATCCAAGAGGCCGCTCCATTTTCATGTAGGAGAGCCCTGATTCAGAGCGAGCGCTCTGGTCAGAGCATCCGGCTCTCAATCAGGCCCAGAGCTTGCGAGAAAGCTCTGTCCCTGCGAATCCCATCCGCACACTAGTCACGGTATTTTCGCAAAAAAAGACCGTGACTAGTGCACCGTGCATGCGCTGACAGCCCGCCGCTGCTACCCACCAGCGCTAAGCCCCACCCCCATCGCTTAGCCCCTCCCCGCAATCGCGGGCCCCCCCCCCGCGACCCCCCCTTCCCTTAATAGCACTTACCTGCAGTCATCAGTGCTCCGGTGATGTCTTCCATGCCTCCGGTCAGCTGATATCCCATACTGCACTGGGACCCGATCACCTGATGACTGGGCCACAGTGCAGCATGGGAGACCAGCTGACCAGAGGGAGAACATCACCGGAGCCCCGACCACCGATCCATGATATTAGGTATGTAAATGTTATTTTTTTACCTTTTTTTTTTAGCAGAGATCAGCTTGCGGTCTGTTTAGACCACACAGCTGATCACTGGGACTGGCTCCTGGCTCTGCTCTCCCCGTTACAGCAGAGCAGGAATCCGGTAACCAGGGGAGACCCTGGATAACCCCACCTCCAGGTGGCGTTATTATCACAGGGCCTTCCCTGGTATTTTTTTCACTATTTATTTTTAATAACTACCAGGCATATCACATTTCCCATTACAATTATGGGAAATTACTAAAAATAAGTGGTACTTAGGGGTTGGAGTAGAATTTTACGAATTCTACTCCAATTGCCCTGTAATAACTGTAGGTGATACTAAAATAATTTGAAAAGGGTGTGAAAACAGCCCTTTTCACTTTATTTTAGTAAAAATAATGATAATAAATAGAGCCCTTTGTAGTAAGTCAATAGATAAGAAATCTTGGTCTTAGTAGAAATTTCATTTCTTTTACTGGATGGTCACACCTGCTGTCATTGTAAGAGTATGTATGAATGTTGCTCTGATGTAAGGATATATAATATACAGTATATCAAACTTGTCTACTCTTCCGGAACCCATGGGAGGCTTCTAACTTTTCGGGAAGCCCCCTGCACCCCCAGGTAGAGTAGGCACTTCTCCCACATCCTGCTTACTTCCTAGAGAAGTGGGCAGAATGGGTAGAATATTATGGCAAATCCTCGGAGGGGGGCCTAAAGACAGGGCTGCAACTAGGGGGCACGTGCCCCAGGCACCGGACGTGAGGGGGCACTGAAGAGCGGCACAGGTAGCTGCAAGTGTGGGTTTGGGGCTACAAAACCACACGCCAGGACCAGCAGGCAGCAGGCGCCCTTCAAAGAGAGAGAGAGACACAGCTTTGCTGTCATTCTAATGTGGCACTGGTACCAGATCGGCCGGTCTGCAAGCTCCATTTTGTTCGTGACTGGGGCCACCCCAGGCTCACCCACCGCGCGGACCCGGAATTAAAGACTTTTAAGAAGGCACAGAATATTGAACAGCCTATGGGCAAACATTTGCCCACATAAATCTTGTTTTCCTAAATGCCCTCTAACAAGTGAAATTTTTCTGGATGAACTTGGGACTAGTGAAACAGCGGCTCCATATCTGGTTTTGCTAGTAAACGCCCATTGCCCCAGGTGTTTAAGCTCCTGATTGGCCACTCCAAATGAAGGGTACAACATGGAGAATGTCTCCTCACTGATCCCATCATTCAGTGAACATCCCTTTGTAAATGACAAATGGTGGATGAGCCAAAAGTCAACAGGAATTTTTTTTCTTTTATGTAAAACACAGAGCAGAGAGACTTGCAGCCCTCCCCTATGTAACTGGTCACAGAGGCCATACCAAGTCCACCTCCTCCATTCATTTATCTCTAACAAACTTTGGCCAATCCTTTTATCATATGTTGGATGCACATGGGTGCCTGTTCCTCCATCTCATCAGATGCTCTTTCTTCAGGTAGGGATTGCCATCCCTGACATGCTTGAAGCCCTGCCCCCCAGTTCTGATTGTCCCATGGGCCAGTCAGTAAAAAAGCAGGAATGAACATCGGTTGGTGAAACCATCGATGGTCATCCATTGTATAGTTGGCAACCATCGATGGCCACTTGCTATATCGCCATTGATAGTAAGCCTCAATGGTAACCACACCGATGGCCAACTATCTCCAGGGGTATTTCTGAGCAGGTATAGGAATAGCCTCTAACCTGGGGACTTGTCTTTAGGCCAGCGCGTCACTAGTCTTTAAGGAATCTATAGACTGAGTATTGGTTTAGCATTCAAAATGGCTAGCTGTGTCTCACTAACAATGGCCCTCATTCAGAGCCGCTCGTTAGCGGCAGTACGCTCGTTCCGAGCGATGTTTGCACATCTGCGCATGCGTACGGTTTTTAGTACGCATGCGCGAACCAGTCAGTGCGGCCAAAAATCGTTTGTACGCTATATAGCGAGTGCCTGCTATTTTGAGTGACAGAATGAGGCGTATGTGGGTGGTAACAGGGGAAGGTGCTTGAAAATGGGGAGTGGAGATCCGAACGCAGGCGTGCTTAAAGGTCAAAACGGGCGTATTATGGGTGTGCATAATTAATACAGCAGCGTCATTGACCACGTCACTGGGTTATTTTATAGCCAGAACTGCTCGCAAATTTGTGGTAGCAAACACCAACCACAAGAATAGCGAGCAGTTCATACGCTGGTCGATGTACTCGATTAATCTAATAAATAGCGGACATGACGTATGGTGCGAGCGGCCAGGGGGCGTTTTTAACAAATAAACGAGCGTATGTTTTGCTCGCTCGTTCAGACTTAGAGGTGTGAACAGACTGCAATTTGCGAACGGATCATTTGAATAGCCACCCCTTGTTTTTGAACGAATGACCGCAAATAGCGAACGGCTCTGAATGAGGGCCAAAGATTTTTAAAGTCAATTATTAAGATATACTGGCTATTCACTTTGACTTAAAAAAAATGCTTTCCCTACATCACTGATTATAGATTCCTCTTAGTGACTACCCTTGGATGGCTTGTGCTCAGGTACCTCTGGTCTGCAGAGCTGTGGTCTGTGGGGCTGAGAAAGTCAGATCAGTTAACGCAGATACTGTATGTAATTTACAGCATTTAATCCTCAACGGGCAGCCAATATCCTGAGCGTCTCAGTCATTGGAAATGTACCTGTCACTAACTGGACCCAGATCTGTCTTTTTCATGCACTTTTAATTAATTTGTCAGAGGGAGAGGAGAAGAGGTGTGAGAATGTAAACCACTTTTTATTTTTAACTCTCACCCCCGTAGCTGAGGTTTCAGGGACAGAACAAATCCATGTTTGTCTCCCTGTCCTCAGCTGATGTATTTTTCTCTCTCTGGAGCCGATTTAAGGAGCTTGTGCGCCATCAGTCTGATCAGTAACATCTTGTTAACAAACCGTTGACCTGTTTCATTGACACTGTGGCCCCGCGTATCGATCTTCCCTAGGGCTCAGTGTTCATGTACAGCTCAATTATTCATCATCTGTCATAATTGGGAGAGATCTGCCGTTTGTGGGTTCATTCACAGAGCATGGCATGGGTGTGGGAATCCCTATCCTGTGCAATTGCAGTACATTCCTGCAGGTCTATATGAGAGTCACGTACTAACCGTACACTTATACCCATACAATTATTATAAGCTGCTGTACAGGATACATTTTTGATACACAAGTGACATTAATATATATTCTGCAAAACCTACCTGTATATTAGGTCAGCATGATGTCACATGTCACATTTTGAAACTGTTCCTTATGCTTACTTTAGTGGAAAGTTGGAATCACACTTGTTTGCTAAGTAATAATATACCTCCCCCATCCTCCCTTTTACTGGAGTCTCATGTTATTATATGTTCAGTTTATTCCACTTTGATGTCTAACACAGTGGTTCCCAAACAATTAAGAACCACGGCGCCCTAGGGTGTCAGCACTGTTTTCATGGCACCCCTAAGCCAAAAGTTTTTTATTGTGAAATTCAGAAAAAAATGTAGTAAAGTAGTAAAATGAAGTAAATTGTGCTGACCTGTCAACCTTAGGCTCAGCTATTTGGTGGGGGACAGGTTTACACTTCTGTTTGTCCACATATTTACATTACATTGACCATAAATAATTTCATTTGATGCTGGACCACCAACTTAAGGCACCCCTGCAAGTGTCCCAAGGCACCCCAGGGTGCCACGGTGCACAGTTTGGGAACCACTGGTCTAACATCCTTATTTAATGATAAGGTTCCATCAGATGATAAGGTGCCATCAGAATATGTTTTAGTTTTGGATCTGTATCTCCTCGTGTTTTGGATCTGGATTTGGTTTTGCCAAAACCGCCCTTGCGTGTTTTGGTTTTGGATCTGTATTTTATTTTTTTTTAATTATAAACACAGCTAAAATCACATAATTTGGGCCTGTTTTTGTTCCTACAGTGAATGGAATATATAGTGCTGCGCTACTGAAGCGAAATATAAAAGTAGCAGCTCACTTTAAATAGAAACAGTATGATAAGTGAGGAAAGGTGCACTTGTTATAGTATGTGTCTAAAAACAATTTGTGGCTAAAAGTAATGTGTAGCGCGATTCCTTTTAAAAAAAATTGTTTGAGGTTAGTAAATGTTTATCTGCTCTTTTGTACATTTAAACAGTCTCATAAGTGCGTCTTGCTGCGGGTTCTAAAGTTTGCCAGTGGCAAGGATGTCAGCGAGTAGTAACAGGTAGGTCTATCTGGCTGACCCTATCTCTGCCTACCTTAAATCACTGATCTTCACCGCCGCTGGCTGGTTCCCTCTCCCTCCGTGTGCATCAGTTCTTTCCGCTGGTGTGCGCGTGGTGGAGACTAAATGTACAAAAGAGCGGATAAACATTAAATAACCTTAAACAATTTTTTTTACCGGAATCGCGCTACACATTACTTTTAGCCTGACATTGTTTTTAGACACATACTAACAAGCGCTCCTTTGCTCCTACAGTATTATTAACCCCAATAACATTTATTTCCAGTCATTTCCAGTCACTTTTGACCACCTCACAGCTCACAATATTGATTTCATCCAGTTTAGGCCAAAAGGTTGCATCCAGCTAGCTGGCTGACTAAGCTAAGCGACAGCAGTGGGCGGCACTAACATGTGGCAGTTTAGCTTCCAACATGGCACAGAGTGGCACTGCAGTGGTAGATGGGATGGCAGTTTAATAAACTATACCACCCCCATCAGTGTGTACATCCTCTTCTTCACACAATATTAATTCGCTAATGCACACACACACACACACACATAAAAAAGCACTTCTGTTTCTTTTACACTGGGGAAGAGCACCCCTGAATGAGGCAGCAGCCCCTTGAAGAACAACACAGATAGCACCCCTTTTTTATGGACAACAAAGCACCACCTGCAGAGTCACAAATACGTGGACGATAAACTGCGGACTGGATGGCATGTCACCAAATGATAATAGCGCAGCTAAGTTGCTAATGCACACACAAAAAAAATATATCTTGACCACCTGCAGTGCAGAGTCACAAATACGTGGACAATAAACTGCAGTCTGGCCGGCAGTGTCACCAAACCAGGGCCGGCTCCAGGGCTAATAGCGCCCTGTGCCGACCGAGTGCTTTGCACTCCTTAATTGGGGGCGTGACCTAATTACCATAGGCCGCGCCTCCTTATGTGACATTATCTGAGGGGCGTGCCCACATGGCACGCCTCCAAATAACGTCAGGCTGGGGGGAACCTCACTAGCTGGGCTTACCCTCAGCCCTCTTACGGCACTGAATACGCAGCACCCATTCAGACTCCGGGATCCCGGCACAGCCACACAGCTGCGGCGCTGGGGGTCCCCAACTCCCTGATTTGACCACCCGTGGGCCACTTCGGCCCACGGGTGGAACAGCGGTACAATATTGTCCCGCTGAAATCGGGATGCTGGGGAAGGGTGCGCCCTCTATGGGTGGCACCCCTGTTCGACCACTCAGGTCAAACATCCCTTGAGCCGGCCTGCACCAAACAATTATAGAGCAGCTAAGTTGCTAATGCACACACAAAAAAAAAAATATATATATATATATAATTTTTTTTTTATGTGGATTGATAATATTAATTTTATTTCACTTTATTTTTTTTTACATTGGGGAAGAGCACCCCTGAATGAGGCATCAGCCCCTTGATGAACAACACAGACAGCACCCCTTCTTTATGGACAAAAAAGCAACCCTGCCGAGTCTGGACAGACCACCTGCAGTGCAGAGTCACAAATACGTGGGCGATAAACTGCGGTCTGGCCGGCAGTGTCACCCAAACAATAATAGTGCAGCTAAATTGCTAATGCACACACACACAAAAGCACTTTTAATTTTTTTTACACTGGGGAAGAGCACCCCTGATTGACAGAGCATCCTCCCTGGACAACACAGCACCCCTTTATGGACTGCAACCCTAGCCCCTTAATGGACAGTACAACAACACAGCAGCAGCCCTTATGTATAACACAGGAGCAGCCCCTTGATTACAGGATAAGTGACACAGCAGCTGCAGCACCCACTGAAGCCCCCCTTTATATACTGCAGCCCCTTTATGCACAACACAGCAACAGCCCCAGACTCCGACAGAACAAGTTGGACAACACAGTAACAAAGACAGTGACAGCAACACATCTATTCAGTTCACCATCTACACCCGGAGTGAAAATGGCGTAGATCACCGAGACCTTTATAGAATCCAAAACCCACGAGAATCTGACAGCGGGAGGATGACATTTTCCCTTGTTTTGAGATCCGAGTCAGGCGGGAAAACCCGAGCAGGTCTTGGATCCGTCTTGGAATTGCAATGTTCGGGTGGGTCTGGTTCTCTGAGAACCAGACCCACTCATCTCTAATAGTTACAGGATGCTTGATGTGATCTATATAAGGAGGCACAGGTTGTATGCTGGCATCTACATACAGGACAGCATGTTGAGTTGTAGTATCCCATATACAGTCACATGAGGCTTGATGTGATCTACAGTATGTAAGAAGGAACAGGTTTTATCTTGGTATCAGTGTCAGACTGGTGTATGAAGGGCCGTCTTGGGGAAAGCAGTAGTAGGGGCTCATGCTTAAGGTGTGTGACAGACTCCTGAGGGGTGTGACCAGCCACTACAGAGGCTTAGCTAACCATTAGTGAGTGCATGGTCTGGGTCCCTTATATAAGTATATACTGTACAGTAAATAATAATAGTACAAGCAAGATAATGTACCAAATTGATAACTACAAGGCACTGTAGGAAATACACCATAATCCCGGAATTGCAGTATAATGTAAAATATGCACAGTCTCGAACCAGACCCCTAGAGGAGGGGGTGGGGCCCTCAGACAGTGGGGTCCACTGGGGATTTCCCCTGTACCCCTGTGGGCCAGTCCGACCCTGCTTGGTTTCTACATACAAGGTAGCATGTTGGATTTTAGCAACCCATACACATTCAAAGGAGGCTTAATGTGATCTATGTAAGGAGGCACAAGTTGTATCTTGGTATCTACTGTACATACAAGCTAGCATGTTGGATTTTAGTAATCCCA
The DNA here is from genome assembly GCA_031769625.1 of Taudactylus pleione. Classification (NCBI taxonomy): domain Eukaryota; kingdom Metazoa; phylum Chordata; class Amphibia; order Anura; family Myobatrachidae; genus Taudactylus; species Taudactylus pleione. The sequence goes on from JAUIMM010000198.1 coordinate 1,382,596, forward strand.
TACAAAGACACATGAGGCCTGATGCAATTTGTTTAAGGCATCAAGGTTGCTTGAAGGGATCTGTAAAGAATATTACAAGAGACCTGGTAATATATGTACAAAAATTGAGCTACTTTGAGACTTAGAGAAATGTGTACTTAGGAACCTGCATGTCCTTATTAATGTTTAGCCTGAAGGTGTATGTTACCAGCTGGCTTGTACGCTCACAGGAACCGCACAGATAGCATACAATAACGTAGCCTTGGGTTCCCCCAGGCCTGCTTCTAAATGCTTGTCACGCTGGGCCTCTTCTCGTTCCTTGTTCTTTACCCTCCTCCCTCCATCTCTCTCTCTCTCTCTCTCTCTCTCTCTCATTCCCCCCTTCTCTCCACATGTTCTCTCATCCTCCAGATAAGTTCATAATTTTCATCCTTCATTTTCCATCTCACTGCTGGGCTCTCTTATCTGCTACTGTCCCCAGCCTGTGCCGTTTGTGTCTCCCATATTTATTTGTTAGCTGTATGAACAGAGCCGCTGAACTGTATCCAGTTGTTAGAGATGTTTTGTTCAATTATTGAGAATTTGTAATAACGAGTTAAAAGACATCAGTGTGACGCAGCAGCTCATGCATGGATAATACAGCGTTAGGGGACAATAAGAGCTAACAATCCTAGATAGGACATCTAATAAAAAAGGCATCACATTCAGAAATGGCATAAAGGGTAGATTCGCCGAGAGCTGACATCTGCATGTCATGTATGCTAGCATGCTGCTAATACGTGTCTGGCCATCCACATAAATCCCTAAGGTAGGACCGGACGAGACTGGAATTTTTATCAGCGCTAGATGCAATCACAATTAACATTCCGGAGACCTATGACTATTTATTTGCTTTTTTATTTATTAATGCACAATTTGGGAAAACATGGTGCAAGAACTAGATATAATTGACATAATGAGATTGTGGCATTTCTCATTCATGATATAGCCAGAACGCTGCATATGGAAGTACTAAGTATGACCATAACCCTAAATAGTATCTCCTATCTTTAGCCCCCAAATCACCAAACATCATACTCATACAGTGGAGAGGGGAAAAGTGATGGTCAATCTGCACTCTACCCTGGATGCTAGTACCTTGTGTATATTCTGCCCTGGGACCGGGGGCTACAGTTAGACGCCTGCACAGATATCTTATCCCCCAGTGTGGAATTCTGTCATTGTGGCCCCGCCATCCACTGCCCATTCCCACAAGTCACTTCCTAACTGGTACCATGGTTTCGGCCACTAATGGTCCTAAAGTGAGTCCAGGTTCACATGTTGCAGTGACGGAGGGTGTGGTTGGAGCAGTTGAGCTGGAACACAAGCAGAGACCAGGTAATTATTTTCTCTGCACCATGGGACAGTTCTGTTTTTGGGGTTCTCTACAGCTCCACCCATGTCAGTACTTATTGATCAAGGGCCTGATTCAGAGATACACTGTAACACAGTCACTGCTTCTTTATGTGCACCAGCTGTGCTACAGGGGATGAGTACGGGATGCCGGCACTCAGGATTCTGGCGGCCAGAATTCCGCCACCAGCATCCCGACAGGTTGAGGATACCAACACCTGTCGGTCAGTATCCTAACCATCCCTCTCTCCCTATCCTAACCCTCTCTCCCTGGTGCGGGAATCTAACCTCTCCCCTATTGCCTAAACCTAATCTCCCCCCCCACACCCTAAACCTAACCCTCTCCCCTTAATGCCTAACTCTAACTCCCCCCCCCCTAGTGCCTAACCCCTCCCCCTAATACTTACCGTCGGGATGCCGGCAGTCAGGATTCTGTTGCCGAGATTCCGACTGCTGTCGGAATTCCGGAGCTGGTATTTTGACCGCCAGGATGCCGACTACTTCCCGTGTTACAATGTGCAAAAGCCACAGGAGGCGTCTTGTGTAAATAGATGTCTCCTACTGGGTTCAGTGATCAGCTGCTGCATCCGGAGACGGAGCATGGGATCACTTGTGTGACCATTGGGCATCTGAGTAACCCTCAGGTAGAGGTCAGGAAATCTGTGTCGGAAGACCCAGACCCTGGCGTCAACACTCCTTGAAAATTGGGTCGACACTCCCCCGTTTTCAAGAACACAGCCCCTCCCCAAACGGCCACAGCATGTCAATCATGCTGCGGCTTAGAAAAGTTGCGACTGTCGTTGCAGACACAGATGTAAAGAACATTAAATAAGGGCTATATCAAGAGACTGGTGCCGTCGCCCAGGGCGAAAGACTAGAGTGCGGCACAGCCATTAGTAATTGTTCCATGAAAGCTCAGGCTCTCTACTGCGCTGGCACTTATCGGGTGTGAAAGTGGTGGTGGGGTGCTATTGGTAATGGCAAAGAGAAAGGTGGGATCTGTGGTATTGGAGGCACTAGATTATATTCTATATTAACTTCTGCTTAGTTTATAGATTACATATTGACCAAGATATATACATACTTGCCTACAGTTCTTTTGAAAAAGCATTTCAGGGAGATAGTGACAGCAACACCTACAGTATGAGCACGACGGTAAGGTGGACATGTCCTGCTACAACTGAGAGCCGTGTCATAAAACTGACTTACATCCTAATGTAAATGAGCCCCAAAGCGGTTAGTAAGATCTACTTGTTGATGAAAACACACCGATGTAGCCATGGGGATCATTGTGTCTTATAGCCAATGCAGGGAAATTATACTAATGATCGTATTTGAATGTATATATCTCAGGGAGATTGCTGGACTCTTCAGGGAGTCAGGGAGATTTCTACTTTTTCAAGGAGTCTCCCTGACAATCAGGGAGAGTTGGCAAGTATGGATATATATTATATTTGTTCATATAGGGTCTCTTACGAATGCATTTTGTGCACTTTTTTAGCTGCAACTCTTGTGCCAAGAAGACAGAGGTGGGAGTGGGTGTGTAATGCTGGGTACACACTGGCAGATATATTGGCCGATCAATTGATCGGCCAATATACAGTATCTTGTGTGTGTCAGCCAGCGTGTACCACCCGTATGTCTGTGAACGACGTCATTCACAGACATATAACGTTGGCTGTGCTGCACAGCCGATGCCCAATATATCTGCAAATATATTGGGACATCATGTTGTGTGTGCGGGCGGTCTACCGACTGCCTGTACACAAGCAGCAGAAGCCGCGGGGAGGGGGCGCAACACGCTCTCCGGCCACTTTGACTCTCGGCTAGATGACATATGATGGTTGTTCAGTTGTGTGAACAACCATCATCTGCAGATATATCTGCATATCACTCGATCTGCAGATAAAACTGTTAGGTGTGTACGTAGCTTAAGCGCAGTGAAGCACACCATAAGGGCTCAATCCATTTAGCCGCTAAATGGGGCGAGTTGCCGCTGCAATGGTGTAAAAACTCCAGCAACGGCACCACAACTCACCCCCATCGTGGTGCGATCTCAACCCAGACTCGCATACAGCTGCACTTATTCGTGCCGTGAGGGGACTCGCGGCTAATTGGATTAAGCCCCAAAGGCATGTACACAGATCTATTGCCTGTGCTTGACCCCTGGTGCAAAATGCACACTGATGATGATGATTGACAACCAATGGCCGAATCTGATTGGCTCCCTTCCATTTATGTTAATAATATTGTAATGTTGCAGTTGCGATCTACTGCATTAACATAAGCAATATATCTACAGTAAAGCATATTTCCATGTAACTTTGTTAGGGGGAAACGTGTTAATTGATTTGAACTTAAAAAAATAATTCTGTCTTTGTAACTTGTTCTAATTTCTTTCTATATGGTGTATACTACTGTATTACAGAAGCTCCTAATAATATAACTGGTCTTTACCACATACGGGGTACAGTGCGGCCGCTGCCAGGACTCTGTATCAATCATGTTATTTCACTTCTAACTGCAGGGCAGCGCTGGGGTTATCCAGGTGGCTACGACAAAGCCCTATATACTGTATATAGAAATGGAAGTTCCTTGCGCCTAGACCGCAGCTACAGTAAGTCCTACTCCTGGGAACAGCAATCCCTCCAAACATCCAAATACAAAAATAATGAGTAGTCTACAAGCGCTGTCTTCTCAATAATTAATCTGTTCTTCCAACATGTGATTTCCCCTCTTTCTTTTGATGTGTATATATAGACACAATTTTGTACCAATTTTCAGGTCTTCTATCCCCATCCTAATCAGGGACTAGCCAACAGTAAAAATGGCACTCACTAATATTCAGTGGGTGTTGTACACATAAAGGTTTCTTTAACACTCTAATTACATCTCCTATGCTCCAGCATGTAGGTCCCTTCTCCATTGATTAGCCAGACACATGGAAATGGAATCACCTCAAAACCCCTTGTACTGTTCCTCAAAAGGAATCTTTCATGATCGGATCCCCAGACACAATCAGTTTCTGCCACACATATGCTATACTCCTCTCATTTGGATAAAAAGGTACTTTTATTCCATAAATAATATAAAGATAAAACAATCTAATCGGACATGAACACAGCTGACCCATAAGCCAGAGAACCTTACACAACCCGGGAACATAAGGTTTTCACCTACTAGATGGAAGTAGTAATGGCCAGATGGAAAAACAAAATAGGACTTAGCTGAGCTCTAGGGTGCGAGGAACTTCCATTTCTATATATAATCTGTCTTTTACACCTCTGGTTGTTTCATGCTGACCTAAAAAATTTCTCATATAGAGATAATCGTAATAATCATATTAAGGAAGTGTTTAGTGATACAGAGAATCATGGAATTGTGGATGATGATCTACAGAGTACCATGGTTCAATTGGAAAAATGACTGTTAAAAGAAGGTAAACTCTGGTGGGAGAGGGTCTCCTTGGAGAGACATTGTTTTAAACAACTGAGGATTGACAAGGTGGCCACTTTTTAGAATGAGTCAGAGGGATTTAAAGACCAAAGGTTCACAATTTTGGACTCTTGCTCATATTCCTTGACGCAACTCATCATTAAGGCAAAGAGGAGATAATTGCAGAAGGTAGAAGAGGAGATAGACACATGTAGGACTTTGGTTAAACCTTTCTCTGATTTAGAAGAAGTATATGGAAAATAACATGTTCGAAAAAATGGAGATAAATGAAAGGGAAATAAAGCTTAAGAAACACAGAAAAATTTCTTAGAGCTAGAGAAGACTTTAAGATGGGGGAAACAGCATTTAATTACTAAAAGAGAACGTCCTTTTCCTACTGGAACTAAGAATAAAATAAATGGGGGTTAAAGAAACACAAGGAATAAGGTCCTTCATAATAATGGAGTAAGGTTCGCACTTACAGAGGATAAAGGAATTCCTAAAAGACCTTATATCCATCATGTCAACAGAAGGACTAAAGATTACCAATATGAATTTGATACAACGCCTGATAGGGTGAGAAGATTTAGTCAGGGATTCAGATCCAATAATTACTGTTCGGACTCTACCCTGTATTACAAAGACAGGGGCGAATATCAGAGATGGCACATTAAGAATAGATATGATCCTCTTAACAATGTTGATAATGTTTTAGGGGGAGGGAGCCAGCAATCATCGAGCTGGGGATAAGAAGGGGAAAATTAAGGAGCAAGAGAGGGCAGACTAGGAGACGTCAGTATAAAAAAAGGGAGAACAAGTAAAAATAGAGGGACTTCTAGCACAGACATAGAAGAAGACAATAAACTAACCCCCCAAAAAGAACATATAATAGAAGAATCCCAAAAAACGATGATTTATAACCTTAGTAGCTTTGCACTTACCATACATGAGAAAGGGGTACTTGAAAGAGGTTTAAAATTTGCCCCTTGCAGTAGGATGGATAAATTTGAGGTGTTTATTGATCTTCAGAGATTTATTAGAAAATTGGCAGTTAAGAGGTTATTTGCAGAACTACCGAATATCTAAAACTCGGTAGATAATGGAGTTACTACTTTTAAGAGTTATTTTGTGGGAATGTTCAAACAATGTCTAGTTAAAGAGGATTTAGATAGGACCCAATTCAAACAAGTCAGGAGTGTCAATTTATCTAAAAGAGAGAGGGAAGCAAGTAAGTCTCTCATGAATAATCATGAAGTTGAGATAAAGCCCAGTGACAAGAAGGGGGGGGGGTTATTATGAATCTGGATGATTATAATTCTGAGATTATTAGCCAACTCTCCAATGGAGATACATTTAAGAAATGTAGGGATAATCCCGTTATTCCACTTTACAAAGAAATGTACTATAATACCTTTTTGGCCTAATATACGGCAAACAGGACTATTAGTGAAAGTGAAAGAATGTACACGAAAATTGAGAACCCCTCTGTACCTGTCCTTTATGGGCTTCCAATGATACACAAATTTTGAAAAACCTCCTTGTAGGCCTATTGTGGCAGGGATTAATTTTGTGCTATCCTACTTGTCACAATTTATAGATCATGCACTGCAAACTTTGATACCTTCCTATTTGACAGATACAATTTTTACCATTAATAAACTTAGTGATATTGAATGGGAGGCTAATTGTTTCCTAATAACTGCTGACGTGACATTGTTGTATACAGTTATTGGTCATCAATTGGGCTTAGCTGCAACTAGGCCTTTTTTAGATAAAGAAGATTTCATTGAAGTATACATGGAGTTTATGGTGGAAAGCATATCCATCATTTTACATAATAACTATTTCTGGTTTAAAGACTCCTTTTATCTGCAACTCTCTGGTACCACTATGGGCACCAGGCTGGCCCCAAGTTATGCTAATCTGTTCATGGCATACTGGGGGAATGCTCCATGTGAGCGGTCACCAGTTTGGGTCCAGCCTGGTGTCCTGAATGTGGTAAATAGATGACATTTTGGTCCATCTTGCGGGACAACAGAGAGACTTTGGAGGAATTTTGTGGCTATTTGAATAGTAATTAATTCAATGTCCACCTCACATTTCATATTAGCGAGTTAGAAGTAAATTTTTTAGATTTGACAATTTATATTGACAGGGGAATGATTAAAACTAGAAATTTAAAAAAAAACACTGATTGTAATTAATTTATCAGCTTTGACAATAACCATCACTACAACTGGCTGAAGAGTATCCCCTTTAGCCAGTTTTAGAGAATTATGATAGTAATTGCACTGATGTGGATATCTATAACAAGCAAGCCTCTGTTTTGAAGCTACAATTAATCTTGAAAGGGTATGAAAGGAGAATAGTGGATGAAGTTATGCAATGGTGTCTAGAGTTGGATAGGGAGAGTGCCCTAGGAGGTAATGTTGATGATGGAGAAGGCAAATATGATAACCTAAAGGTGCCAATCATTACCAGATGTCAGAGTCAACATAAAGAAGTGGAGTCTATTATTAAGAAACATTGGGGTATCCTAGGTAAGGATCCGGTCCAGACTAAACATATAGGTGAACACCCCATGTTTGTGCATCACAGAGCAAATAGTATTAAGAACAGTGTGGTGAGTAGTGTTATTTTTGCCCCCCTGGTGAACAATGGATATAAATCATTGTGTAACCTGTATTATGTGTTGTGCATTTAAGAGCAAAACTACAAAGATAGGGCTACACAAACGAACCAATCTTATGAAATTAAAGACTTTATAACCTGCCATAGTAAATACTGTGTGTACATGCTGGAGTGTACAGTACGTGTGGTTCCCAATATATTAACCAAAAATAGGTTAGCTGAGCATGTTAGAAGTATCAAAAAAGGTCTGATGTCCCATAGTGTTTCTTCCCATTTCCAACAAAAGCATACCTGTGATATCACTCATTTATCATCTTTTTGTGGAATCCAGGTGATACATTCCAACTGGAGGGTAGATAATAGAGATGAAAGACTGGCCAAGGCTGAGATGAAAATTATTTATTTATTCCGAACATTGGCCCTCATTCAGAGCCGTACGCTCTGAGCAGAGTGCACGCTCTGAATGAGGGCCGCCCTCCATGAAAATGGAGCGTCCTCCTGGATGCTCGTATAGCTGTGGGTCACCACCCACAGCCTATACGAGCGTGCATTTTGATGGCCGCGATGGTCGTGACCATCGCGACCATCAAAACTGCGAGTCGGAGCCTGCGGTTGAGGTTTTCAACCGCAAGCTCCGGAGTGATTTTGGCTCTATCAGAGCCAAAATCACTCCCACTGACATCACTAGTGATGTCAGTGGGCCGGCTTCTGATGGGAGGCGTTCCCGTAGGAACGCCCCCGTCAGGTAGGCACGCCCCGGGCACGCCCACCAAAGGGGGCGTGCTGTCAATCAGACACAACGGGCGAAGGACTTTCCTTCGCTCGTAGCGTCTGGCGCTTGCGCACGATGGAGCTCCCTCCGTCGTGCGCATGCTCAGTGAAGAACATCGACCCACTTGCGAGCGGACATCCGCTCGAGAGTGGGTCTGAATCAGGCCCTTTGTCTCCTACAGATTTAAATGTCGATTTTGAAACCAAACAGTTTTTGGAAATAAAGGTCTTGTGACTTTACATATATCGTAGTCTGGTGTATTGGTGATGATTTTATTTATGTATATGATGTTGTTTTAACTATTGTATTTTCATTTATAATATGGGATTTATGGCAGCCATCTGATGAAAAGCTACATCTTAAAATCAAGGTCCGGTGTTTGTGTTCCATATTGGTCGAACTTCAGGTGTCCTTGCTTTACAACTACCGGAAGTCGGGTGGAGAATGCTTACGAGACAGCTACCGGAATGTTTCTTCTAATAGACGCAACACATTAGGACTCTTGTGTTCACGGAGGAGTTATTTAAGGACATTTCCGGGTTTCACATCTGTGTGCGTGGTTAAGCGGTATATGAAAGTCGGGAATGGAGTATTCAGGATTCTAAGGCCTGGTATATATGTATATAAATTTGGGAATGGCAGAGCGACCAAAATTTTTATGCCACCCATGTTTTTATTTATGTAATTTATTTTGGATTTTTATTATTTATATGTTCCTGAATATATGGATTATTTATATACAGGGGCTGTATCAGAATTATATTTGGACTTGTGTGGTTTCTGTGCATGTAATAATATATGGTGATTCTTATTGATGTATATTAATTGGTTTATGGGAGGGGTATATAAGGGATTTCCTGTATGGTTTACATCACATCCTGAGGAAGGACTTTGGTCTGAAATGCATAGATGGTGAGGATGGTGACTATGCATGACTGACCTATTGTGTTTTCCAGAAACCTTACGTTGCCGGGTTGTGTAAGGTTCTCTGGCTTATTGGTCAGCTGTGTTCATGTCCGAATGGATTGTTTTGTCTTTTTATCTTCATTTTATTTATGGGATAAAAGTACCTTTTTATCCAAATGAGAGGAGTGTAGCATCTGTGTGGCAGAAACTGATTGTGTCTGGGGATTCGATCACGAAAGATTCCTTTTGAGGTATGGTACAAGGGGCAGAACTATGAGAGACAATGGAGGCGCCTGCCGCCGGGCGCCAGCCCACAATATATTCACCCCACTTAGGCCTTTAAAAATGTACCTGGAGTGTACCATCATGGCTGCCCAATATATGGCACCTTTTCTCGCTCCCCTATTTGAATTTTGGACTGCGCTGCAGCCCCACCTCTGGAGCCGCCACTGATCATAACCATATACTAGTGGAGTGCTCCGTGTCAGACCATCAGATGGCGTGTTTGTCTATATACAATATAGCCTGTCCCCGCTCAATGATGTCGCTGCTCCTCAGCAGCTTCTCATGCCAGTGTGATTCTGACGCCCCCCCTCACCCACAACTCCCTGTCCCACTCCTCCCTGGTGGCAGCTCTAGCAGCGGACCTGTGTTTACGGGTCCGAGCATAAGCGCGGCTGCAGATCTTCCAGGAGCTGGATGTCAACTAGGATGCACCAGACGGAGCTGCGGGTAAGAGGACACTGGATACAGGGGCCTGGGGCACCAGAAAATGAGTCTGGGGGCAGATCTTTGATAGAGCAACTTCCCGGCATGTGAAGCAGTCGGCAGTAGACTGGGCATTTTGTGATTTGTAGTTCCACCACAGTAGCAGTCTTACAGTATATTGACTCAAACTCAGTCCTCAAAAGCCCCCACATCAGGTGGTTTTCCCCTCCATCAGGGGTATTAGGAGGGCTCCCACCCCACATCAGATGGCTTTCGCCTCCATCTGGAGGACTCTGAGCCGCATGCTAATTGCACTATACAGGTCACTATCTTATCTGGGACTAACGCATAGCTGTATATATCTGAAAAAAAGAGGGGGTGGGGATATCCTGCAAATTGACTTTAGTAAATAGTAACAAATTCACATATTCTATATTAGTGATTTTGTGCATATGGATAGATACTGTAGATAGATAGATAAATAGATAGTGAGATAATAGATAGATAGATAGATAGATAGATAGATAGATAGATAGATAGATATGCCCCATATTTATTTTCCCTTTTTTTAGGGGGCACCAACTTATAACTTGCCTCCTGGCATCTAGGATGAATTTACACCACTGACAAGGGGTGTTCAGGTGAATCCGTATCCTTGTGTCTGGCTAATCAACGGAGAAGGGACCAACATGATGCAGCATTGGAGACGTAATTACAGTGTTAAAGAAACCTTTATGTGTACAGCACCCACTGAATATTAGTGCGTGCCATCTATAATATTGGTTAGTCCTAGATTAGGATTGGGATAGAAGACCTGAAAATTGGTACATAATTGTGTCTACATATACTACTACTATTTTTTGTATTATGACACAGCCCTGGCTGTGACATCAGCTGCAGCCACTGCTGGGTGCTGGTGCCGCCCACGGCTGAGGGCAGAGAGGGAGAGCTTTTCTCTCTTATCTTCTTCAAATCATTCTTTTGTGGGGGGCCAGGGCAATTAATGTGTGTTTTATTTGTTTCCAGTGGGGGCCAATGTGTCTGTTTTTTACCCCATGGGGGACAATGTATGTGTTTTTCTTAATAGTAAATATAACATTCAAAATATAGTAAAATGCATTGATTATGTATATAGTTGGATTGGGTAGGTGGGGCTACAAAATTTCTCGCACAGAGTGCTAGTGGACCTGGGCCATAACGCATTAGACCTATGTGACTCGGAAGCGCCGAGTGTCTTTTTATGTATCTTTTTACCTTCAAATGTGTCCTATTCACACAGCGATGTGAATAAGACACTGTAGCGTTTCGCATGCAGGTACACCCGTAGTTACACACAGAATATAGCTGTGCGAATAAGACGCATTTAAAGGTAAAAAGTCACATGAAAAAGACTTTTGGCGCTACATAGTCACACGACGGCATGGTGCGACAGGAAGGGTTGTTTAGATGAGACGAGGGTCGAATAGGCATAAGGATATGTAAGAGTCCTTAGTTTTTTGTAATTGGCTGGAATTTGGTGAGCAGTTGCTAGGTAGAGTAGTTTGGGGGGGTTAATCAAGATTGGTTGGTTGTTGATCATGTGTGAGCTCATGGGAGTGGATTTAGGTGGGTTTATAAGGCTGAGTTACCCCCAGCAACTTCCTTTCTGGACGATGTTTGTCCCTCCCTCCCTTATCTCTTTACTGCTTTTTGTTGTGTTATGTTCTTACTAACACCTGTTAAATTGTCATGTTGGGCGAGAAGGTGCTACAAACCAGCGGCCAAGCATGTAAGAAAAACGTTGTGGAGCACATATCCTTTGAAGGGTCGTAGTATGGCCTACCTCTGCGGGAGGACTTTGGGTGTCCATCTCTGCAGACACGCTCATAATTTGCAATATTAAAAGGGTTGTGAGTCTTCACAGCTCAGCTTACAATGGCCACAGGGGGGCGTATCAGTCGCTCCCTAATATTGGTCAAAATCATATGGCTGGAGCTGAGTGTTTGTAGTATCCTTCTTTGCCTCCCAAAAATTACATTAAATCAATAATCAAAGTAAAACTCAAGGTCATACTTTTCAATAAAAGTGAGTTATGACCATTTAACCAAAGCAGTCCGTGTCCGTGTCTTTATTTTAGTATAAGTTAGTGGTAGGCTGTTATATATAGTGATGTGTGCCGACCCCAATGTTTTAGTTTTGGATCTGGATCTACCCTGGTTTTGGATCTGGATTGGCTTTGCCAAAACCTCACCTCCGTGTTTAGTTTTCGGGTTTTAGTTTTGGATCTGGATTTTTTCTTAAAAATAAAAAAAACAGATAAAATCACATAAAATGGGCCTTTTTTGTTCCTACAGTATTAATAACCTCAATAACATTTATTTCCAGTCATTTCCAATCAATTTTGACCACCTCACAATATTATTTTTTTCATCTAGTTAAGGCCAAAAGGTTGCATCCAGCTAGCTGGCTGACTAAGCTAAGTGACACAGTGGGCGGCACTAACATGTGGCAGTTCAGCTTCCAATTTCCAACACAGATACAGTGTGTTATACAGTGTGGGTTGGATACACCAATAGTGCACTTACTGTGACAGCAGTGTCGGAAGAGCGGGATTGCTGACGGTGTCCTCAGTACATGGAATGGCAGTGCTGCGGTGCTGGCAGTGTCCTCAGTGAAGGGTACCGGCGATGTCGGCAGTGCCAGTGGTGTCTTTAGTGCAGGTTTGTTGACTGTGTCGGCAGTGCAGGGGTGTTCTCAATGCAGGGTGCCGGTGGTGTCGGCAGAGCGGGGATGCCAGTGGTGTCATCAGTGCATGTGTGCTGACAGTGTCGGCAGTTCAGGGGTGCTGGTGGTGTCCTCAGTGTGGGAGTGCCAGCAGTGTCGGCAGTGTGGGGGTCGCTGACGGTGTTCTCAGTATGTGGGGCAGCAGTGCAGGGGTGCCGGCAGTGGTGGTGTTGGCAGAGGGGTATGCTGCCAGTGGGGGTGCCGGCAGTGTCAGCAGCGGGGGGTGGCGGGTGCCATCTTTTTTTGCTTCCTGACTGTGTGCATAATGGGCTTAACGCTGATTGGCAGAGAGCCGTGACAGACGTCTCTCTCGGCCAATCAGCGTTAAGCCCACTCAATACAAAACCTCGTGACCCAACAACGGGATCACAAGGTTTTGCCTCGGGTGAGGGATCCGGGGCAGGCAGGGAGATCCGAGCTAGGCTCAGATCGCCCCGGATCCCTGAAATTCAAGTGGGTTCAGTTCTCTGAGAACCGAACCTGCTCATCCCTAGTTATATATTGTATTTTAATTGCAATAAAGTTGTGGACGCCTTAATGTGCAAGGAGGCTAGATGTATAAGGACTAGGGGTGAGCGGGTTCGGATTTCTGAAATCCGAACCCCCCCGAGCCCCCCCGATCCGAGTCCGATCCGAGTCAGGCTCGACTTTTCCCGCCTGACTCGGATCTGACATCGAGGCAAAACGTCATCATCCCGCCTTCCGAGTCTCGCGGGTTTTGGATCCTATATAAGGTACCCGCGTCGGCGCCATTTTCTCACTCGGCTGTGGACAGTGAAGAGGGAGGGTGGGAGTTAGTGCTGTGTAGTGTAGTGTAGTGTAGTGCTGCTGTTGTCCACTACTTCAAAGTCCATAGGGGCTGGCTGTGTTGTGCTGTTGTTGTTAATAGGGGCTGTGTCCACTACTTCAAAGTCCATAGGGGCTGGCTGGACTGTGTTGTGCAGTCAGTTCTCCATAGGGGCTGTGTCCACTCCAAAGTCCTGTGCAGTGTCCCAGTCCTAAAGGGGTGCTGTAGTGTTGTCCAGGGGGTGCTCTGTCCATCAGGGGTGCTCCCCCCAAGTGCTAAAAAAATAATATATTTTCTGTGTTTGTGAATTGTGTGCGCAGTAGCCGCACGTGCATCAACAAAGTAGTGCCAAGCGTGCGCCTGTGTCATAAGTAAAGGGCCGGCTGGCTTGACCGTTAAAGGGTGCTGTAACCCCCGAAAGTACACTCCAGTCCAAACCAAAAAAAAATTATTTTCTGTGTTTGTGAATTGTGTGCGCAGTAGCCGCACGTGCATCAACAAAGTAGTGCCAAGCGTGCGCCTGTGTCATAAGTAAAGGGCCGGCTGGCTTGACCGTTAAGGGTGCTGTAACCCCCGAAAGTACACTCCAGTCCAAACCAAAAAAAAAATTATTTTCTGTGTTTGTGAATTGTGTGCGCAGTAGCCGCACGTGCATCAACAAAGTAGTGCCAAGCGTGCGCCTGTGTCATAAGTAAAGGGCCGGCTGGCTTGACCGTTAAGGGTGCTGTAACCCCCGAAAGTACACTCCAGTCCAAACCAAAAAAAAAATTATTTTCTGTGTTTGTGAATTGTGTGCGCAGTAGCCGCACGTGCATCAACAAAGTAGTGCCAAACGTGCGCCTGTGTCATAAGTAAAGGGCCGGCTGGCTTGACCGTTAAGGGTGCTGTAACCCCCGAAAGTACACTCCAGTCCAAACCAAAAAAAAAATTATTTTCTGTGTTTGTGAATTGTGTGCGCAGTAGCCGCACGTGCATCAACAAAGTAGTGCCAAGCGTGCGCCTGTGTCATAAGTAAAGGGCCGGCTGGCTTGACCGTTAAGGGTGCTGTAACCCCCGAAAGTACACTCCAGTCCAAACCAAAAAAAAAATTATTTTCTGTGTTTGTGAATTGTGTGCGCAGTAGCCGCACGTGCATCAACAAAGTAGTGCCAAGCGTGCGCCTGTGTCATAAGTAAAGAGCCGGCTGGCTTGACCGTTAAGGGTGCTGTAACCCCCGAAAGTACACTCCAGTCCAAACCTAAAAAAAAATTATTTTCTGTGTTTGTGAATTGTGTGCGCAGTAGCCGCACGTGCATCAAAAAAATTGGTGCCAAGCGTGCGCCTGTGTCATAAGTAAAGGGCCGGCTGGCTTGACCGTTAAAGGGTGCTGTAACCCCCGAAAGTACACTCCAGTCCAAACCAAAAAAAAATTATTTTCTGTGTTTGTGAATTGTGTGCGCAGTAGCCGCACGTGCATCAACAAAGTAGTGCCAAGCGTGCGCCTGTGTCATAAGTAAAGGGCCGGCTGGCTTGACCGTTAAGGGTGCTGTAACCCCCAAAAGTACACTCCAGTCCAAACCTAAAAAAAAATTATTTTCTGTGTTTGTGAATTGTGTGCGCAGTAGCCGCACGTGCATCAACAAAGTAGTGCCAAGCGTGCGCCTGTGTCATAAGTAAAGGGCCGGCTGGCTTGACCGTTAAAGGGTGCTGTAACCCCCAAAGTACACTCCAGTCCAAACCAAAAAAAAATTATTTTCTGTGTTTGTGAATTGTGTGCGCAGTAGCCGCACGTGCATCAACAAAGTAGTGCCAAGAGTGCGCCTGTGTCATAAGTAAAGGGCCGGCTGGCTTGACCGTTAAAGGGTGCTGTAACCCACAAAGTACACTCCAGTCCAAACCAAAAAAAAAATTATTTTCTGTGTTTAGCCGCACGTATATATCAAATCGATATAACATAAATGGAGGACCAAACTTTCTCCGATAAAAATAAAATAGAGAAAGATCAAGAACCACTTCCTCCTAGTGCTGAAGCTGCTGCCACTAGTCATGACATAGACGATAACATGCCATCAACGTCGTCTGCCAAGGCCGATGCCCAATGTCATAGTAGAGGGCACATACAATCCCAAATGGCAAAGTTCAGGAAAATGACCTTGAAAAAGACATTTAAATCAGCTGAAGAGAAACGTAAACTTGCCAATATGCCATTTACGACACGGAGTGGCAAGGAACGGCTAAGGTCGATCCCTAGTATGTTCATGACTAGTGGTTCAGCTTCACATGACGATGGAAGCACTCCTCCCACTAAAAAAATCAAAAGAGTTAAGCTGGCAAAAGCACAGCGAAGAACTGTGCTTTCTAAGAAGATATCACAAATCCCCAAGGAGAGTCCAAGTGTGGTGGTGGTTGCGATGCCTGACCTTCCCAGCACTGGACGGGAAGAGGTGGCTCTTTCCACCATTTGCACGCCCCCTGCAAGTGCTGAAAGGAGCACCCACAGTCCACTTGCTGATATGCAAATTGAAGATGTCACTGTTGAAGTACAACAGGATGAGGATACTGGTGTAGCTGGCGCTGAGGAGGAAGTTGGCGAGGAGGATTCTGATGGTGATGTGGTTTGTTTAAATCAGGCTCCGGGGGAGACAGTTGTTGTCCGTGGGATGAAAAAGCCCATCACGGTCATGCCTGGGCAGAAGACCAAACATTCCACCTCTTTGGTCTGGCAATATTTCTATCCAAATCCAGACAACAACTGTCTTGCCATATGTACCATATGTAAAGGTGAAATAAGTAGGGGTAGGGACGTCAACCACCTAGGAACATCCTCCCTTATACGGCACCTGCAGCGCGTTCATAAAAAGTTACTGTCAAGTTCAGAAACTTTGGCTCAGACCGTAAGCAGTCCAGGGACACCTAAATCCCGTTGTCCTGTTGTATCCAAGCGCCTGCAAACCACACCGTCAACTCCCTCCTCGTCAATTTCCTCCTTAGTCAGGATCGGAAGTAGTCCTGCAGGCCATATCACTGGCATGACTGACTCTCCTATCCGGGATTCCTCCGGAGGATCCTGCATTGCTACGCCTACTGCTGCCGCTGCTGCTGTTGCTGCTGCTGCTGGGAGTCGTTCATCATCCCAGAGAGGAAGTAGGAACACCACTACTTTTACTAAACAATTGACCCTCCAACAGTCCTTAGCGAGGAGGATGAAGTACGACAGCAGTCATCCTGAAGCAAAACGTATAACTGAGGCCTTGACTGCTATGTTGGTGTTAGACGTGCGTCCGGTATCCGCCATTAGTGCAGTGGGATTTAGACAATTGATGGAGGTAGTGTGTCCCCGGTTCCAAATCCCGTCTAGATTCCACTTCACTAGGCAGGCGATACCGAGACTGTACAGAAACGTCAGAAAAAGTGTCCTCAGTGTCCTGAAAAATGCCGTTGTACACAATGTCCACTTAACCACGGACATGTGGACAAGTGGAACAGGGCAGACTAAGGACTATATGACTGTGACAGCCCACTGGGTAGATGTATCACCTTACGCAGCAACAGCAGCAGCGTCACCAGTAGCAGCATCTCAGAAACGCCAGCTCGTTACAAGGCAGGCTACGCTGTGTATCACCGGTTTCAGTAAGAGGCACACCGCCGACAACCTCTTAGAGAAACTGAGGGAAATCATCGCCCAGTGGCTTACCCCACTTAGACTCTCCTGGGGATTTGTGATATCTGACAACGCCACCAATATTGTGCGGGCATTACATCTGGGCAAATTCCAGCACGTCCCATGTTTTGCTCACACAATAAACTTGGTGGTGCAGAATTTTCTGAAAAGCGACAGGGGCGTGCAGGAGACGCTTTGGGTGGCCCGAAAAATTTCTGCCCACTTTCGCCATTCAGCGACTGCGTGCCGAAGACTGGAGCGCCAGCAAACACTCTTGAACCTGCCCCGCCATCACCTGAAGCAAGAGGTTGTGACGTGGTGGAACTCAACCCTCTATATGCTTCAGAGGATGGAGGAGCAGCAAAAGGCCATACAAGCCTATACATCCACCTATGACATAGGCAAAGGAGGGGGTATGCACCTGACTCAAGCGCAGTGGAGAATGATTTCCATGTTGTGCAAGGTTCTTCAGCCCTTCGAACTTGCCACACGTGAAGTCAGTTCAGACACTGCCAGCTTGAGTCAGGTCATTCCCCTCATCAGGCTTTTGCAGAAGCAGCTGGAGAAAGTGAAGGAGGAGCTAAGACGGAGCGATTCCGCTCGGCATGTGGGACTTGTGGATGAAGCCCTTCATTCGCTTTGCCAGGATTCCAGGGTGGTCAATCTGTTGAAATCAGACCACTACATTTTGGCCACCGTGCTCGATCCTAGGTTTAAAGCCTATGTGGTGTCTCTCTTTCCGGCCGACACAAGCCTGCAGAGGTGCAAAGACCTGCTGGTGAACACACTGTCAGCTGAAGCGGAACGTGACACGTCAACGGCTCCTTCTTCATTTTCTCCTGCAACTGGGGCTGCCAGGAAAAAACTTAGGTATCCTAAGCAACCCGCTGGCGGTGATGCAGGGCAGGCAGGACCAAGTTTGGACATCTGGTCCGGACTGAAGGACCTGGCAACAATTTCTGACATGTCTACTGTCACTGCATATGATACTGTCACCATTGACAGAATGGTGGAGGATTACATCGGTGACAGCATCCAAGTAGGCATGTCAGACAGTCCATACCTGTACTGGCAGGAAAAAGAGGCAATTTGGAGGCCCCTGTACAAACTGGCTCTATTTTACCTGAGTTGCCCCCCCTCCAGTGTGTACTCCGAAAGAGTGTTTAGTGCAGCCGGGAACCTTGTCAGCGAAAGGCGTAGGAGGTTGCTTCCACAGAATGTGGAGAAGATGATGTTCATCAAAATGAATTATCAGCTCTTCCAGGGAGACCAGCCTCCAGAAGGTACAGAGGGACCTGTGGTGGTGGATTCAAGTGGGGACGAGTTAATACTTTGTGAGGATGAGGATGTACACACTGAAGAGGGTGAGGAATCGGTGGATGAGGAGGATGAGGATGACATCTTGCCTCCGTAGAGCCAGTTTGTGCAGGGACACATTAATTGCCAGCTTGTTTTGTGGGGGCCCAAACGAACCAATCATTTCAGCCACAGTTGTGTGGCAGACCCTGGCGCTGAAATGATTGATTTGTTAAAGTGTGCATGTCCTGTTTATACAACATAAGGGTGGGTGGGAGGGCCCAAGGACAATTCCATCTTGCACCTCTTTTTTTCTTTGCATTATGTACAGTTTGGGGCCTAGTTTTTCTAACTGCCATCCTGTCTGCCACTGCAGTGTCACTCCTAGATGGGTCACGTGTTTGTGCCGCCCACTCGTGTCGCTTAGCATAGTCATCCAGCTACCTCGGTGCAACCTTTTGGACATAAAAACACTATTGTGAGGTGTGAGGTGTTCAGAATAGACTGGAAATGAGTGGAAATTAAGGTTATTGAGGTTAATAATAGCATAGGAGCAGAAAAACCTACAAATTCTGTGATTTTAGCTGTTTTTATGCTTTTTTTCAAAAAAATACAGATCCAAAACACAAAACCCAGAACCCAAAACACGGAAGGGTGGTTTTGGCAAAACCAATCCAGATCCAAAACACGAAGAAAGATCCAGATCCAAAACCAAAACACAAAACACGAAAAGTGGCCGGTGCACACCCCTAATAAGGACACATCTGTATGGTCTGAAGCCATATTACCAACATTGGCAATTTTAATTATTGCATGGTCAGTTGTATTACCTACCCCTGCATTGTCAAAGATTGCAGACCCTGTCATCGCTGCTGCCAGCCTAGGAAACGCTACAGTGTTTGGAATTCAAGATGCTTACGGTCGCTTCCAACTCAGGCGGCGGTCATGCATTACTCACTAAATATGTACCAGGAACAGAGGGCTGTTTGCGAGAGAATCTGATTCCACAGGCAGATTTATAACCTCTTCCTGGCCGCACAGCTATGAATCTTAGCAAGGTGCCAAATATTATACAAATTAAAACAGCTTCACTTCCAGGCAGAAGTCCCATTACTGCCTGCTCCAAACAAATAATGTTTCTCAGAGTTGGATTCATTTCAGAGTTTGGGGGCTTTATGTACTCGTCTAGAATAACACACACACAAAATATAATATATAAAAGTTAGTTGAAGTTGTGCAGCGCTATGAAAAATGCTGCAGATAAAAAAAAAATAATAATAAAACTCTTTTATTATTTTTTTATGTACCTGTTAAACTGCATCTATAAAGCGACTCACTGTGTACCGTGATTAAAAAATTATATATTCAGTGCCAGGAACACTTCCTGGATTACAAAAGGAAATGTTTGATGGGTTTCTAAATTTACAATCGGAAAACTCTAATCTTACTCTATTAAATGTCACATCTGATAAACGCCAACGCAGTTCTGTTCTTAAAATGCACATATACAGGTAGCGATTAGGCACCACGAGCATCGCGGTTGTTACAGTACATCCAGAGATTATGGGGTCTATGTACTAAGCCTTCGATAGAGATAAAGCGGATGGAGATAAAGTAGCAACCAATCAGCTCCTAACTCTCATTGTACAGGCTGTGGGCCTTATTCAGAGATGTACATTCATCCGTGGATGAACGCACATCTCCGATGTTTAGGGGTCTGCGTCTGCGATAACGCTTGCAGACCCCCCCAACCGCAGCATGATTGGCATTCTGCTGTTTGGGGGCTGGAGCGGGGGCGTGCCTGGTTGCCATTCCCAGAAACGGAGGCATGCCGCCTCTATTCTATTTTCCGAGAGGGACGAGGCCAGGGTCTGCGTCGGCGGATGCGTGAACAAGCACCGGCCAGGCTGCGGGAAGCTTCAGCTCCCGCAGCTTGACCGAAGGAGCAACCATCGAGATGGTCCTGATTGTGATCCCTGACTGCACCGTCGGTCGCAGTGCTGGGATCACAAATGCAGCAAGGTGGTGTCTGACACCATCTGGATTTGCATCTGAGATGGATGGATGGATGGATTTGCACGATTTAAGCCCTATCCCTATCCTAACCCTAAGTCTAGTACTAAAAATGTACTGTCGACATGCTCGTCATGACCATGTCGTCAGTAGGACCATGTCAGCATTCGGAACATGTCAACATTCTGGTGTCATCATGCTGAATGTAGCCATTCTGAATGCTGACATTATGATTGGATACCAGTGAATAAATTATTAATTACACACAGGTCCAGTGGCAGAACAGCAGGTGGTGCGGCTTCCTGAGGACCCCTCTCTGCTGTGCCGTGCATTATTGCCAGTTGGTACATGCACGGTGTAAACCTGATTTGGGTCTTTATCCTCCAACCCACACGCATTGTCACCCCTTTAGTCGATGACTGGGATTGCCCCTTATACAATGAAGCTCCAAATCAGGCTTCACTGTGCACGGAACAGCCCTGTGCATGCTAAGAAGATCCTAGTGAGGCTACAGGGGTGGGATGAGAGGCATAGCTAGGTGCCCTCCCCCAAGTATTGGCATGGAGACTAGCAATGCTGACCCACTACTGCAAGGGTGGGGAACCTTTTTTCTGCCGAGGGCCATTTTGATATATATATATATATACTGTATATATATATATATATATATCAGGGTTGCCTACCCTCCCGATACGGGCGGGAGCCTCCCGATAAACGGGTGCAGCTCCCGCCCCCCGTAAAGGCAGGCAAGCCTCCCGCATGCCGCCGATCCCCTGTCTCCCCCCCGTCAGTACCTGATAAACCCCCTTCAGCGGGGGGCCGCTGACGAGATTCGCGTCATTTTGGCCCTGCCCCCTGCTTCCCAATGCCTGTATTTCGGTATTGTGTAGCGGGGGCGGGGCCAAAATGACGCGATTGCGTGGCCCCGCCCCCTGTCACACTCGGAAACTACCTTCAGCCCGGCCATGCTGCCTTTTGCCGGCCACGCCCCCTGTTCTGCTGATCTGGCTGCTCCCTCCCCTGAAGTGGCAAACGCAGGATTTGTAGAGGGGGGTTTCCCAATTGCTTGATTTTAGAGTGAGTGTGGCCTGTCCCTGAAGAGGGCATAATTAGCACTTATCCAGCTTTAATATGTTACATACCAAGTATATTGTGTTGCATAATCCCAGCATATACAGGACCAGCGATCACAGTAAGCCATTAGATGCAGCAGTAGGTCCATCCTGTCTGAACTTAATGTTTTTCTTCAGATGTGGGCATCATTCCAGAGCATTGGAGCAAGTCCGGGAGTCTGAGGGAGCAGCAGAAGAACTTAGCACTGCCCTGGACATATTTGTACATATTGGTCTACTTATATACTGGATAGTGTATTATTATACAGTATTAATTATTAACCCTATTGATGGTTTATAGCAGTGTACCCCTAACAGTGCATGTTTTCCACATCTCCTAGTTGGTGCACAGGTATATTTATTACTGGATGACACATTTTAAAAGATCCACAGGTGGTGCTAATCATTTCACTTGTGATACTGAGAAGAACATGCAGCATTAGTAACATTCTATTATATTACTATTCGTTTTGTGGCCATGGTGTGTGCTGGGGAGGGGGGTTTCCAGGCAGACAGAACCCCCCCCCTGCGTTTGCCTATGCCCTGGGCCTGAGGTTCCCCATCCCTGCACTACCATACCTGTACTTTTTACTAATAAGATATATCATTAAATGATCCTTTCAAAAAATACATGCAAAAAGAATATATTGTAATTTAAAAAAACATTTGAAAGCAAAATAATATAAATATATAATATGTTTTTTTTTTTTTAAATATACTCCTTAAAGAATCGGTCATGACATGATATAGTAGTCACAAAGGCCAGGGGGCTTATTCAGTAGCTTGCAACTTCTAGCCACTGTAGAAACTCCTGCGAGTCTTCCCAAGCTGGTTTTGCCATTAAAATGATTGCCGCTTTAAAAATACGGGAAGACTCACAGGAGTCCCTGCAGCGGCTGGAAGTCGCAAGCCACAGTATTACCTAAGCCCCAATATGTATAAAGTTAAGATTGGAATCTATTACCCTTGTACAAATGTTTTCATTAGCTTGTATAAGGAAAGGCTACATACAGTACGCTCGCAAGTGGGTCGATGTTCCCCGCTGCGCAGGCGCACGATGGAGGGAGCTCCGTCGTGCGCATGCGCGAGACCCGGGGAGCGACGGGCTTTCCATCGCTCCGGGTCTCGCACCAAAGGGGGCGTGCTGTCGATGTTGATTGACAGCACGCCCCCTTTGGTGGGCGTGCCGGGGGCGTGGCGGCCAGACGGAGGCGTTCCCATGGGAACGCCTACCGTCTGAAGCCGGCCCCACTGACATCACTAGTGATGTCAGTGGGAGTGATTTTGGCTCTGATAGAGCCAAAATCACTCTAGGGCTTGCGGCAGGGAGACCCTACCGCAGGGTCTCCGTCGCAAGTCCGATGGTCGCGATGGTCAAGACCATCGCAACCATCTTTTTGGCCGCTCGCATATGCTGTGGGTGGTCACCAACAGCTATACGAGCGGCCAGGAGGCCGCTCCATTTTCATGGAAGAGGGCCCTGATTCAGAGCGAGCGCTCTGGTCAGAGCGTCCGGCTCTGAATCAGGCCCATTGTGTTTGCGTCTTTACACAAGTTGGTTTATGTATAACCTTCAGAAAAAAAATTACTTTTCTATTTATTACCAAACTTTAGTCTACCTTGAGATCACCAAAACAACCAAAATTCAAAGGCCTGGATTGGTATGCCGATCAGCGCTCTGTCTCCTTAGCATGCCGATCATCCTTCCCATTGGCGTCTCTCCATGATGAACCAGGTGGGAATTTCATATCTTGTAGGCTTATTTCAATGAAGTCTTACTGAATGCATCAAATGTCTGTCAAAGACACTTCAAAGCACATCATCTATCCACGCTCTTGTTACACGTTTTTGATGTGGTTATCAGGATTCTATTCCATGCATTAATTGAGTCCTGCAAGTGCTGACCTCCATTTTTCCTTCTTTCAAACTTCATTGCCATTTAGGGCACGTCAGTACCATGCCCTGCCTGCCTATGACAGAGCACATACAGTTATCTACTCTAGGTTGTAATTGTTTTTTTGTTTTGTTTTTAAGCTTACAGGTCTCACTGATGTTACTGCTGTACATGACAATGATTGCGATAACAGAAGAAAATCAATGAAAAAAAATGGTTTATTATTTAAATTAAGCTTTTTTTTTTTAAATTGTGAATTCTTTTAAAATTCTTTTACATTTTTTTCACAAATATCTCACATCCAGGTTCGGACTGGCCCACAGGTTTGCAGGGGAAATCCCACCCTCTCTTATAGACATGGTACTAGAATTATACATTGTTACTTTATTAGAGAGTCAGATACCTGGTGGAGCAGGAACATGGATGAACATGGGTGCTTAGTTTGTTTCTATAGAAACTATGCCAAGATGTGCCAATCAAAATTAGCAATCGGGTTAACAGATCTAATGAAAATAACATTTAAATATAGCATATTGCAAAGTACAATGCAGATGGAAAAAAAAAATTAAATATATTAACCAACACTTAAGTCATCCCAGTGGTAATAACTTAGATAATTGAACATGTGTTTTTTTTACTAGACCTAATGCAGATCTCATTGAGTTTTAGACACTGGCTGATTTGTATGGGGGTCCCCTGTCTTATGTACAGTATACAGTGCAATAATGTGGTACAGTATATTAATATAGACAGGATCACCATCATGTGCTTAATTATTATTTTATATACTGATGCGTCCAGTTTGCTGATCGCGCTACAAACGTGCGAACGCATCACGCCATGGGATTACTTTAGCTGCATACGCTACAGTAGAGTATGGCGCGCACTGCGATCGCACCATGCAATCCCATCGGGTCGCGGGTGCGAACGCGGTGCCAACATAACCGTTCGCAGGCGGCAAAGATGTAACTGGGCATATCTGTATGTACTCAAACCAGGAGTATGGTGCATTCACTACAGTCAGGGGCATATTTATAATAGGTGCAAGGTGTGCAACACACTGCAAACCCTGCACCCATATGTGTTAATATTCAACCTTCCTAAATCCCACTTCGGGCTGTAGCCGCGGCCTTTTTTCCATCGCATGCGCATTAGGGAATACGCCAGGAAAATGGCGGTCGCGCCATTCTCCTGTTGACCTGCGCATGCGCAATAGACTCTCGGCACAGACTAGTGGCCAGAGTTTACTGCTGCGGTGATGCGTACGGCTGTCGGGGAGAGAGAGGAGGGGGCACCGGAATGCACACGGGCCCCCACCTCTCTTAAGACGCCTCTGACTACTGTGCATATTTTGGAATATTATACAGATGTGTCCTCATACATTATTGCTGCAGTCACACCAACAAATTGTACCTATGGATGGTGGTTATATTAGAGTGCTTTATTTATGTTTAGAAGTTTAATATAGAAAATAATGTAGCACATGTGGGATGTAGTCAAGAGACTCTATGCCGACGCTGAAATCCCGACAAGGGAGTTAAGATAGGCTTCAAATTACCGACACCTATCTTAATCCTGACGCCGGAATCTAGGAGGATGCGTGCCTGAACCAGGTACGTCCGAAGCGCCTGTCCTGCTAGCCACGGGGGAGGGGTTAGGTTTAGGGGAGTTAGTGGGGTCAGCGTTAGGTTTTTTGGGGAGGAGGTTAGTGTTAGGCACCCCTAGGGGGAGGGTTAAGGTCAGGCACCACTGGGGGGTGGTTAGGTTTAGGCACTAATGGGGGAGGGTTAGGTTTAGGCATGAAGGAGGGAGACTTAGGTTCAGGAACTAATAGGGAGAGTTAGGGTGCGGGGTGGGGAGGGTTAGGGTTAGGCTACAAAAAGGGAGGGTTAGGGGGGGGGATACCAACCAACCATCAGGATGCCGCTGTCGGTATTGTGAAAGGAGGCATCCAGTTAGCCAGCATTACATACCGATTCCACGCATGTTTATGTTGTGTGTTCCTTGTATATAAATTAGAGATGAGCGGTTCGGATTCTGTGGAATCCGAACCGCTCCGAACATTGGGGATCCGAGTCCACCCGAACCCTGTTCGGGTGTTCACCGCCTGACTCGGATCCCCGTTCAGGGCCGAATGGCGGCCTCCTGATGTCGGATTCTCACTAGAGAATCCGACATCAGGTCTCCTCGCGTGTAGGGCAGAGCGCAGTGATAGCGCTCTGCCCTACACAGACACACAGCCGCCAGCGGCAGCTGTGTGTTTGTCACAGCAGCCAATGAGAGTCACACAGACTCTCATTGGCTGCTGTATGGAGGGAGCCGGCTGGAGCTCACACATGAGCTCCGTCTTCCGGCTCCCTCCGCAGCGTGTGACAGCAGAGCGGACGGCGCGGGAGCGGGGAATCAGGTAAGTTTTATTATTTTTTTTTTTTTACTTGTCAAAGATCCGGGGGCGCTACTGGGGGGGGCTATACTACTGGGGGGGTCTGCTACTGGGGGGGCTATACTACTGGGGGGGTCTGCTACTGGGGGTCCATACTATTGAGGGGCCTGCTACTGTGGGGGGGGCTATACTACTGGGGGGGGTCTGCTACTGGGGGGGTCTGCTACTGGGCGCTGGGCGTCCATACTACTGAGGGGCCTGCTACTGGGGGGGCTATACTACTGGGGGGGTTTGCTACTGGGGGGGTCTGCTACTGGGGGGGCCATACTACTGAGGGGCCTGCTACTGGGGGGGCCATACTACTGGGGGGGGCTTACTACTACTGGGGGGGCTTACTACTACTGGGGGGGCCATACTACAGGGGGGCCATACTACAGGGGGGGGTACTACTGGGGCAGCCTACTACTGAGGGGGGCCTGCTACTGGGGGCAGCCTACTACTGGGGGGGGCATACTACTGGGGGGGCCATACTACTGGGGGGCCATACTACTGGGGGGGCTGCTAATGGGGGGCATACTACTGGGGGGGCCTGCTAAAGGGGGGCATACTACTGGGTGGCATGCTAATGGGGGGCATACTACTGGGGGGGCCTGCTAATGGGGGGCATTGTACTGGGGGCACTGCATAGGGGACCCTACTACTAAGGGGACTGCATAGGGGGCACCACTGCTGGGGGCATTGTGTAAAGAACACCGCTACTGTGGGCATTGTGTAAAAGGGGCACTACTGTGGGCATTGTGTAAAAGGGGCACTACTGTGTGTCGTAACATAAATAAGAGACACTACTTTATGGTGTAATGTGAATCAGGCCCTACGTGTGGTGTAATGTGAATAAGATTGTGCACTGTGACTCCTTGGGCCGTAGCCCACTATGTAAACAAGTACTGTGACTCTGCTGGCCGTACCCCACTGGGTGGGTGCACTACTTTTCATTTCTGCCACTGCTGTGTGGCAATGTGTCATAGATGTGCTTTATACTGTGGTGTCTGTGTCGTTGTGCCGCTGCTCTATCGCTTAGGAACCAGTCAGCTCACTGCAACCTTTGGCCAATAATGTTGAAAACAATATTATGAGCTGTTATATGGTCTAAATTGACTGGAAATTAATGTTATTGAGGGTAATAATACTCTAGGAAGAAAAAAAAGACCAATTTATGTGATTTTAGCTTTTTTTGTCAATTTTTGTAAAAAAATCCAAATCCAAATCCAAATCCAAAGCCAGTCACCGCAGTTTGGCAAATCCAAATCCAAATCCAAAGCCGGACGACGAATTAGAACCAAATCCAAATCCGGCAAAAATGGTCCGGCGCACATCCCTAATATAAATGACATACTATCTTGGATTCAGAGAAAGAGGTTGTAATATCCCGACAGCTATAAAGTTATTTGTACAGGCTGTATCAAGGACATCTGTGGAAACAGAACGTGACTTTCACTGTATTTATTTCTGGTAAAATACTTTATAAATAAATTTCATCAGTGAGACATGAATCAAATGATCATTGATGACTGCTTGAGCCAAGGTTATTAATCCCAATCCACGCAATGCTACAGTTTCTGGTGGATTTGTCGACATTTAGAATGTCAACACCAAATTGTCAACAGGTTCTAAATGTTGACTGTCAAAAGGGCGACATGGCCATTAGGTCAACAATCAATATGCATACATGCATTCACGTCGACATGGTTAAAATGTCAACATGCTCAGAATGTCCACATAAGTTTTTTGTTTAATATTAGGGTTATGGTCAAGTTTAGGGTTAGGGGTTAGGTTCAGGGTTAGGCTAAAATAACAAAAAATTCATATGTCGACATTTTGTTGTCGACATGCTAAATGTTGACATTTTAAAACATGTCTACATATTGATTGTTAACCTAATGGCCGTGTCGTGCTTCTGTCACCTATTGACAATCTAGTGTCAACAAATCATACCACACCCAAAGGGGGCGATTCAATTCAGCGCAATGCTGAATAGCCGTGGGAAGTAGTTCCCGGAGCTATTCAATTCACCGCGCTGTTAAGTCTGACTAACACCACTTAAATCGGAGAATGCCGGTTAGTACACCTAAAGCTGGGCATTTAGTCGCACTAACTGGCATTTTCTGACTCAAGTGCTGGCCACGAGTGCGCTATGGGCACTTTATTTGGATTTCTGCTCGCATCCTCGGGAGGGGATGTAGTCAGGATGCCGGCGGTCAAAATGCGACCGCCAGAATCCCGACACTGAAAGCCCAGCATGGGACTAAAGATAGACGTCTAAATAACCCCAGGGAGGGTTAGGTTTAGGCTAGGGGTATGGGGGTTAGGGTCAGGCACCACCGGGGGGGAGGTTAGGGTTAGGCACCTCCATGGGAGGTTTAGGTTAAGATTGGGTGGAGGGGGGGTTAGGGTCAGGCACCACAGGGGGGGGGACTTAGGGTTAGACACCACCCCCGGAGTTTTAGGGTTAGGCACCCCCAAGGGAGAGTCAGGGTTAGGGGGGGGGTAGGGGAGGGTTAAATATACTTACCAGCCGGCAACTGGATTATGATCTGTTGGACTTCCAGGGTCGGGATATGAACCGACGGCTTTTAAGGCATCAGCATTTCATACCGAACCCCTCGGGAGGGTGCGATAAGAAATCCCTTAGTCGGGCTAACAGCGCGGTGAATTGAATAGCTGCGGGAGCTCTTTCCCAGGGCTATTCAGCATCGCGCTGAATTGAATCGCCCCCAAGGTTGCTGATTGTGTATACATCAGAGGACACTCTCACTCCTAACATTAATGGTGTTTAAAGACTCTAACGTTTGGGAATGGGGAGACAGAATTATTTCCGGCACAATTGCATACACTGATTACAGTTCATCCCTCCATGTTTTCTTCCCTGCCAGGGCGGAGGGTTCTTACCTTTGCTTTCCTAAACCCACGCATTTCAGAAAGTGCAGGGATTATTTATATTCAAGACACCAATAACTATCTTTCACAATGATATTTTTAAGACACATGCCAATTCCTCTAATTAAACTAGCATAAGAGAACCCCATAACTAATCGTCTTTTGGCAGCAGCAATGTGGAATAAAGATCACCTTATTTCTGGGGAATGATTCCTGGCATAGCAGGCGTTAACGACTGTGGACATTCCACCTCCCACCTGGGCAGAAAGGTAAAGTTAGTAATTTATGTCTTTTAACATCCAACTGGGGAGCATTTAGATGGCACATTAAGTGTACTAAGTGCTTTTAATAAATTCTATAGCTCTTGTCAGATCAAAGGACACGTGTGAGAGCTATTAGCTGCCAAACTCCTTTCCATATCAAATGGCATATGGGTTTTCCAATGAATAAAGAATGTAATAACATCATACGAATAAGAGCCGACATACATGAAACACATAACGTGCTTCTAAGGGAGAAGAGACTTTGCCTTAGAGTGAAAGTGGAATGTAGAAATCTCTATTAAAGAGAATAAAATATAGCTCTGTAGTGGTACCACCTTAACCAATTCGCTAAAGGAATAAAAGGTCACTCTTTAACAACTTTAGAAAAAACCCAGATAATCTCTATATATAAAGCTGAAGAGTGATCAAAATGATGTCGGCATGTTTTCATGAACTCTGACCCCTCCCAACAGAGTCAATGATGTCACTTCCAGAGAGTTCCAGCATAGCACACATCTCCAGTCTCCAAACACTGTAGCCAAATAGCTTGTATATAAGTACCCAAGTACAGTAGTTTGAACCCTGGTAAATGCAAATATGATGTTTTTATGAGGTCCATATTCTTAAATGCATTCATAATGCTTTGAGAAAGTTTTAAAGGGATAGTCCACTTTAGACAACTCTCCACTTTACTTCAGTTGTCCCCAGCTTTGTCCCATAACTTTTGATTGGGTTCCCTATCATAGAAAATGCTGAGAATATGTCACACATCAGGGTTCAGTACTCAGTTACCAATTCCAGCTGTGCATCTCATGACCATCCATGTTCCTCCTGGTCACTGGAAACATCCTTGAGTTCCGTGATTGCAAGCCAGCAGGGTAGTTAACCTCCATTCCAGAGTCTTCTCCCACACTGGCGGAGCATGGGTGCCACCATCTTGGCTGCTATTATCTGACTGAATCCTACCAACCGGGTTCCATTACTTGCTCACCTGTTCCGCTCAGCCTGTTGGTGACGAGGGCACCCTATTTAAGTCTGGACTTGCAATGGACTCATTGCCAGAACAATATCTCTCCATGAGACTTGCTTCCTGGCTCATGGCTCGACACTGTCCTCAATTTCAGGCTGAGTGCTATACTCAGCAGACCGTCATCAGTTCCAGGCTGAACGCTATACTCAGCAGACGCTGTAATCAGTTCCAGGCTGAGCACTATACTCAGCAGACTTTGTCATGTCTTTCAGGATAGGTTCTGTATTTTGCAAGACTTTCCTCAGTTCCAGGCTGTGCACTATACTCAGCAGACCCTATCAACAATTCCAGACTGAGCGCTACATTCCCTATCATCAGTTCCAGACTGAGCGCTGTACTCAGCAGACCTGGGGCTGATTCAGCATTGCACGTATGTGAATCTGCGCGGGCACAGAACCTGTTCTGCGAGAGTGCAGAACGGGTCCTGCGTGATCACAGGCAGCCCCTTCTATGCCTCTGCCTGACTGACAGGCAGAGACATTTATGGGGCAGTGCGAGGAGAAATGGTGTTCCTGGAAATGGGGGTGCGTGTCCGGCCCATTTTCCGGGAGTGGCAAGGTCAGGGGCTGCGTCCACAGACGCAGAGTCCTGGCCTCGCAGGCTGGCCAGCCTGTTTAAACTGAAGCTTACTCAGCTGACCGGCGGCCCAGCGCCATCCCGATGGTGGATTTCGGTCACAGTGCTGTCATACACCTCCTGCTGCAATTGCATGTTAGCAAGAACAGAATTGCAAAGCTGCCTGTATGCAGCTTTGCAATTCCATCCTTAGCTGAATTACCACCCCTGTCTTCTGTCTCAGGATGTGTACTGTATTCGGCAACACTCTGTAATCTATACCACGGTTGCACGTTAGCTTTAGCAGATGCTGTCATCAGTCCCAGGCTGAGAGCTATATTCAGCAGTCCCTGTCAACAGTCCCAAGCTGGGTGCTATATGCAGAAGACACTATCATCAGTTCCCCTCTGCATGCTATATATTTAGCAGACTCTGTCACCAGTTCCAGGCCTGGCGCTGTATTTAGCAGACTCTGTAATCTGTCTCAGGTTGGGTGCTGTATTCAGGAAGACTCTGTCATCAGTTCCAGGTGGTGCACTATACTCAGCAGACACTGCCAATACACAGTCAGACTTTGTTGTCTGTCTCAAGCTGTGTGCAATACGCTGCAATACTCTCCAATACTCTGTCATCTGTCTCTAGGCTGTGCTCAATACTTAGCAAAGACTCTGCTATCTGCTACCTGTTGTGCTTCAGAGTCAGTCTGTGCTCAATCCTTTCAACCTTATCATTCAGTCTCTATCTCAGTTAGAGTCTTCAATTGCCAGAGACTGATCCAGTTACTACCTCTGCTATCTCTAGGCTGCAAGGCGACTTCCCAACCTGCTCTGCATTCTTCCTCTCATCCATTCCATGGTAGCCGATCTGCATGAGGACGAGCTTCATCAAGCTGCTCAGCTTTATTCACTCTCTAACTAGAGAGGCCAGCCCAAAGGTTCCTGAACCAGGTCAACAAAGCCTCAGTGATGTGACTGAATACAGCTTTCACATGAGAAGGAATGGTGCTGTCCAGCATGTAAGGAATGTGCTACTTGATCTGACAAGATTACCACTGTTTCTAACCAATTAGGTGTCCATTCATTCTCCTATTTTGCCCTGCCAATCCAATCTTCTCTTTGGTTTCAGTCCACCTCCCTAAGGTGACTCAGTGCAGTCTGGCTCCCTGCCATGGGCATATCTATACTGGGTGCATGGTGTGTGCTGCACACGGGCTCCTGGACCAGGTAGGCCCATACCATGTGCCCCGCACAAATCCTTACCCTAGATGATACTTACCTGTTTATCTGCGCTGCAGTAATCACTGGTGAAAATGGCATGGGCACCATCTTTCCAGAGATTTTAACGAACACTGTAGACCAATCACCAGAAAAATGGCACAGGTGCCATGTTCCCAGAGATCTGCAAATGTGCAGTAGACTCTAACTCTACTCTGCAAATGCACCAGAAAGAGAGAGGGCGATCTCATAGTGACTGCACATCGGCCCCCTTCTCGCTTAACCTGACTCTGCTTACAGCATCCAATTGCCAGTAACCCCCCAGTGGTCACTCTCTTTAATGGAGACCATTCCGATTAACGTTATACATGTTATGTAGAATGTAATATTACAATGCATTTCATTCCATTTGTCTCTAGTTACAACAGTTACAAGACAACCATAATAGCACGGATGGTGTGATGGTTAGCCTACTGCCTCATAGCGCTGAGGTCTTGGGTTCCATTCCCACCACCACCCTGTGTGGAGTTTGAACATTTTCCCCGTGTTTGTGTGGCTTTCTCCCACAATCCAGAAATATACTGATAGGTTAACTGGCTCTTGACAAAAATTAGTGTGTGTGTGTAAGTACAGTACATGTGGTAGGGAATATAGAATGTAAGCTGCACTGGGGCAGGGAGTGATGTGAATAGAGAATATATTCTCTGTAAAGTGCTGCCGAATCTGCACTCTATAAATAACTGGTAATAAATAATAATAAATAGAGATGAGCTGTTTGGTTTTGCTGAAAACCGAACACACCCGAACTTTGGGGTTCCGAGTAGAACCTAACCGCAGCTCGGATCACTTTTGAGGTTCCAAGTAGAATGGAGTCCCGGCTCAGGTTTTCCTACAAGTCGGATCTCGGATCTTAAAACCGGATCTCGCATGTTTTTTAATGCATGCAAGGCTGGGTACACATCAGAATTGATGTGTATCCCAGCCAAGCTAATGCCCGATGGAAGGATACAGTATATCAGGCGGCCTTGCACACTGCACAATCCTGTGTACGACTACGCAATATACCTTTCCATCCCGCATTCACCTACATGCCGTCGTCAGCGTGGTCGGCCCATCTGACATGCAGCAAATCAGATGGGATGAACCCGCTGACAACGCACGTGAACGTATGATTGAGCGTACGCACTATGCGATGTGAACAATATGTTGTTCCAGTTTACCTGAAAACTTCATATCGGTGAATATATCACTTAATGTGTACCTCGCTCGTGATTTCAGGTACAGAAACAGAACCAAAAGACTTGAGGGTGGTATTGCCAAAACCAAAATCATAACATTTGAGGGTTTCGGTGCACATCTCTAATAATAAATAAGCATTACTATAACGAGCCTGAAAACTTAATGTTTTTTTTTCCTAAACCAGAAAGTTTATCAAATAAAATTTTTACACAAAATTGCTTGTTTTTAAATTCTACTAGGTAATATTTTGCAGAATGTTAAATTGAAGCCGGCTTTCCTTGTCATATAACCCATCAGAAATGTTCTGGGGAGAATAGGCAGAAGCGACTGACAGTAAATTGTGTATTTACACAAAATAAATGGACAGAGTGAAGTTAATGAAAAGATCATCGATGAGTGGACAAGTGAAGGTTATTAATTCCGATCCATGAAAGCATCACTGTTTGTGTAATCCATCAGATTGAGAGAACACTTTAATTCCTACCTTTAATCATGTTTAAAGAATCTAATGTTTAAGGATTGCGAGAGGTAATTAGTTCCAGCTCATTACCCTGGACTGATAGCTGTTCAGTCCTCAAGATTCTCTTTTCCTCCAGGAGTTTTCACTGGACTTTCAAAATCACTTATGGTTTGAGGGTTTCCTCTCCTTCCCCATTGGATCAGCTATAGTTAGATTATTATGTTTACTGAAACAATTGTATATGTATACAGAGTATATATATATATATATATTAGGGGTGTGCACCGGCCACTTTTCGTGTTTTGTGTTTTGGTTTTGGATCTGGATCTTTCTTCGTGTTTTGGATCTGGATTGGTTTTGCCAAAACCACCCTTACGTGTTTTGGGTTCTGGGTTTTGTGTTTTGGATCTGTATTTTTTTTAAAAAAAAAGCATAAAAACAGCTAAAATCACAGAATTTGTGTGTTTTTCTGCTCCTATGCTATTATTAACCTCAATAACCTTAATTTCCACTCATTTCCAGTCTATTCTGAACACCTCACACCTCACAATAGTGTTTTTATATCCAAAAGGTTGCACCGAGGTAGCTGGATGACTATGCTAAGAGATACGAGTGGGCGGCACAAACACGTGGTCCATCTAGGAGTGACACTGCAGTGGCAGACAGGATGGCAGTTTGAAAAACTAGGCCCCAAACAGTACATAATTCAAAGAAAAAAAAGAGGTGCAATATGGAATTGTCCTTGGGCCCTCCCACCCACCCTTATGTTGTATAAACAGGACATGCACACTTTAACAAACCAAACATTTCAGCGCCAGGGTCTGCCACACGACTGTGGCTGAAATGATTGGTTCGTTTGGGCCCCCACAAAACAAGCTGGCAATTAATCTGTCCCTGCACAAACTGGCTCTATGGAGGCAAGATGTCGTCCTCATCCTCCTCATCCACCGATTCCTCACCCTCTTCAGTGTTGTGTACATCCTCATCCTCACAGAGTATTAATTCGTCCCCGCTGGAATCCACAACCACAGGTCCCTCTGTACGTTCAGGAGGCTGGTCTCCCTGGAAGAGTTGATAATTCATTTTATGAACATCATCTTCTCCACATTTTGTGGAAGCAACCTCCTACGCCTTTCGCTGACAAGGTTCCCGGCTGCACTAAACACTCTTTCGGAGTACACACTGGAGGGGGGGCAACTCAGGTAAAATAGAGCCAGTTTGTACAGGGACCTCCAAATTGCTTCTTTTTCCTGCCAGTACAGGTACGGACTGTCTGACATGCCTACTTGGATGTTGTCACCGATGTAATCCTTTAACAGACAGACGCACGCTTGTTGCTGCTGCTTTAAGGATGCAGGTGTGGCTACAGCCCACATATTTCACAAAGACAGAAAAAAAAAGAATTTTTTTATTGTTTGTGGAGCGCACTTTGAGGGTTACACCACCCTTTAACAGACAATCGCGCGCTTGTCGCTGCTGCTTTGAGGATGCAGGTGGAATCTATACGGGATTTGGAACCGGGGACACACTACCTCCATCAATTGTCTAAATCCCACTGCACTAATAGCGGATACCGGACGCACGTCTAACACCAACATAGCAGTCAACGCCTCAGTTATACGTTTTGCTTCAGGATGACTGCTGTCGTACTTCATCCTCATTGCTAGGGACTGTTGGAGGGTCAATTGTTTAGTAAAAGTAGTGGTGTTCCTACTTCCTCTCTGGGATGATGAACAACTCCCAGCAGCAGCAACAGCACTAGGAGGAAGTGGTTCTTGATCTTTCCCTATTTTATTTTTATTGGAGAAAGTTTGGTCCTCCATTTATGTTATATTGATATATACGTGCGGCTAAGGCGCACACAAACACAGAAAATATTTTTTTATTTTTGCTGGAGAGTAGTGCACTTTGTGGGTTACACCACCCTTTAAGAAATGAGCCAGCCGGCTCTTTACTTATGGGACACAGGCGCACGCTTGGCGCTGCTCCTTTGTTGATGCACGTGCAGCCACAGTGCACACTATTCACAAACACAGAAAATATTTTTTTATTTGGTTTTGAGTGTACTTTGGGGGTTACAGCACCCTTTAACGGTCAAGCCAGCCGGCCCTTTACTTATGACACAGGCGCACGCTTGGCACTACTTTGTTGATGCACGTGCGGCTACTGCGCACACAATTCACAAACACAGAAAATATATATTTTTTTGGTTTGGAGTGTACTTTGGGGGTTACAGCACCCTTTAACGGTCAAGCCAGCCAGCCCTTTACTTATGACACAGGCGCACGCTTGGCACTACTTTGTTGATGCACGTGCGGCTACTGTGCACACAATTCACAAACACAGAAATTTTTTTTTTTTTTTTAGCACTTGGGGGAGCACCCCTGACGGACAGAGCACCCCCTGGACAACACTACAGCACCCCTTTAGGACTGGGACACTGCACAGGACTTTGGAGTGGACACAGCCCCTATGGACAACTGACTGCACAACACAGTCCAGCCAGCCCCTATGGACTTTGAAGTAGTGGACACAGCCCCTATGGACAACAGCAGCACAGCACAACACAGCCAGCCCCTATGGACTTTGAAGAAGTGGACACAGCCCCTATGGACAACAGCAGCACAGCGCAGCACAACACTACTCTGCACTACACTACACTACACTACACAGCCCAGCCAGCCCTAACTCCCACCCTCCCTCTTCACTGTCCACAGCCGAGTGAGAAAATGGCGCCGACGCGGGTACCTTATATAGGATCCAAAACCCGCGAGATCCGGAAAGGCGGGATGATGACGTTTTGCCTCGATTTCAGAACCGAGTCAGGCGGGAAAAGTCGAGCCTGACTCGGATCGGCCTCGGATCGGGGGGTCTCGGGGGGGTTCGGATTTCAGAAATCCGAACCCGCTCACCCCTAATATATATATATATATATATATATGCTAGCAGTGCCTACTCATCTTTGCAGAGTGATTACTAATTATATTCAATGATGCCGAGTGATTATTAATTTTATTCAATGATACTGAAAGGACAATTAAACTATAATGTGGATGGGGACTGTCTCACCTGATTGTCAGCAAGATCGGTCAGTCTGCCTGTTTAGAGATGTGCAGGCAGTTTGGTGGCCACGCCCCTTCCCTCTCCTTCAGTCCTCTCCTGCACTGGGGTCATCCGGAGCCTATCAGACGTCAGCATCCCCCCCCCCACCAGCAGATAACACGAGTAGCTGCTGCCGCTGCTAGAGAAAGACCAGTAAGTTATCTCTGTAATGGCTTCCTGATGAGAAAGAATTGGTGTGCACGTGTGTGTGTGTGTGTGTGTGTGTGCGTGCGTGTAACCTTTGTTACTTGGAGGAACTCAAGGAACATTTTATTGAAAACCTGATCAAAATCGGTTCAGTAGTTCTCAAGTGCATCACGAACATACATACAAACAAACCATTCTATATATATATAGTATATCATCATCAGAACGAGTTGAATATGACATACCAGCAGTTGTTCGGTGTCCATACAGTGGTCGGGTAAGTATGCTAACCCTCTCCCCTTCTCCCCCTCACCCGCGCACGCAGGGGGGGTTTCCGAGTACCTAGAAACCCCCCCTGCCCGACCCAGTGAGCAGAGCTGAACAAAATAAATATATTTTTTTTTATTTGCATGCACGCTGAGGCTGCCTGGGCTGGCTGTAGGGTGAGAGGCAGCGCGCAAGCCCCTCCCAGTCAGTTCCCATAGGCCATGCAGATCATGAGAGCGCTGCTGCCGCCAGGACACTGCCAGCGCTGTGTAGTTGTGGAGGTGAGCCGCAAGAACTA
Source organism: Taudactylus pleione (assembly GCA_031769625.1). Classification (NCBI taxonomy): domain Eukaryota; kingdom Metazoa; phylum Chordata; class Amphibia; order Anura; family Myobatrachidae; genus Taudactylus; species Taudactylus pleione. Next base: position 1,419,816 of record JAUIMM010000198.1, read on the forward strand.
TTGACATAGGTGGCTGGATGCCGCCCGGGGGGATAATACTGTATGACTCACTGCTCTATGCCGGGAGTCTTGCGGGTGGCGGCAGCGGGTGAATTCTTAAATTATGCCATGCTTCGTGAGTATGGGGTGGGGGAGGGGGGGTAGCAGGGCAGGGGAATAATATGTATTAAAATGATACCATTGCATTTAGACTATGTATTTGCGGTGGGGGGGGGGAAGGGGGGGAGGATAATTTTTTATTACATTATGCCAACTCAGCTGTCTGCTGTATGTTATTCCCGGAGGGTGGGGGGGGGGATGGGAGGATAATATTTATTAGATGATGCCAGCTGCTGTCTGGTGTATGTTATTCCAGGGGGGGGGGGATAATATTTAATAAATGATGCCAATTATTATCCTCCCATTACATTATGCCAACTCAGCTGTCTGCTGTAGGTTATTCCCGGAGGGTGGGGGGATGGGAGGATAATATTTATTAGATGATGCCAGCTGCTGTCTGGTGTATGTTATTCCAGGGGGGGGGATAATATTTAATAAATTATGCCAATTATTATCCTCCCATTACATTATGCCAACTCAGCTGTCTGCTGTATGTTATTCCCGGAGGGTGGGGGTGGGGGGATGGGAGGATAATATTTATTAGATGATGCCAGCTGCTGTCTGGTGTATGTTATTCCAGGGGGGGGGGAAATGTTTAATAAATGATGCCAATTATTATCCTCCCATTACATTATGCCAACTCAGCTATCTGCTGTAGGTTATTCCCGGAGGGGGGGGGGGGGGGGAAGGGAGGATAATATTTATTAGATGATGCCAGCTGCTGTCTGGTGTATGTTATTCCAGGGGGGGGGAATAATATTTAATAAATGATGCCAATTATTATTCTCCCATTACATTATGCCAACTCAGCTGTCTGCTGTATGTTATTCCCGGAGGGTGGGGGGGGGGATGGGAGGATAATATTTATTAGATGATGCCAGCTGCTGTCTGGTGTCTGTTATTCCAGGGGGGGGGGATAATATTTAATAAATGATGCCAATTATTATCCTCCCATCCCCCCACCCCCGGGAATAACATACAGCAGACAGCTGAGCTGGCATAATCTAATAAATATTATCACTGCTGTATGTATTTTGACTCTGCATTCATTTTTTTTAGGTGAGCGCTGCGGTGTGTGTGTATCTGTGTGTGTGTGTTTCTGTCTCTGTCAATGTGTGTGTTTATGTGTATCTGTCTGTGTCATATTGTGTAGTGTGCAAGCTATGGGAGAGGGGTTATTTTGATTGTGCAGTATTAATGCTGGGGGTATCGTTGCTTGTCTCAGACAACGATCAGAAGATCGTTGTCTGACCATTCTGCATGTGCTGGATCGAGCATCCAGCACATGCAGTAACCCCCCTCCCCCCCACTACTGTTGATCGCTGGTCCCTATAGTAAACAGGTTAACATGGTCGATATCGACTATGTTAGCCTGCATGCATGGGCGATGGTAGGTGTATGTTGCAGGCTTATTCTGGTTAGACGTTTTTGTCATTGGGTCTGTAACCAATTATTTGGAAACCCCCCTTTCAAAATCCTGCGTTTGCCACTGCCCCTAACCCTCCCTTCTTGCACCCTAACCCTCCCCGTTAGTGCCTAAACCTAACCCCCCATTAGTGCTTAACCCCCCCCCCCAGTGGTGCCTAACACTAACCCCACCCAAAGCCTAACTTTAACATCCCCATTGTGTCTAAACCTAACCCTTCCCCCCTGTGGCTAACAGCTAAAGTGCCCCGCTATATTTACTATCGGGATGACGGCTGTTTGGATTCCGGCGGCTGTATCTAAACTGGCGTCGGGATTTCAGGATATCAACACCCGGCAACCCCTCCGCCGGCAAACTGACTACATCCTCAAACTAATCATCAAACTAATGTCCTAATGTCTAAGCAGACAAGAAGCAAATATACATATATTCCAATTATTTTGTGCTACATCGTACACTGTATCTTCTGGGCAGGTAGATTCATAAACAGAGTTTCCATGGTATTCAAGAAGTTTACTAAATTCCTTTTGTCTCCAATAACAATAGTCTGTTGTGGGACCCTCCCCTCGGACCGCCACCATTTGTTGCATTTTAAATAAAGTGGAGACACTGGGCCTGATTCAGAGCCGCCCGCAAAAAGCGAGCGCTCGCTCTGAATCAGGGCGGCCGCATGTTTTTTTAAAACCGGCCTCCTGGCCGCTCGCATAGCTGTGTATAGTATTATATAGTAGCAGGAACATGCTCATGATACATATTCCATCCACAATGAATCACACACAAGATTAGTGTCACATCATTTGTAGTCCACAGGTCAGCCCCAACCTACATTTAGTAATTACAACAACTACAAGTCAGAGAGGCATGATTTTCTGAGGAACCCTATGGGGCTTATGTACTGTAATAGCCTGTGAGATGCAGTCATGGGCATGATTCTGGCCAGTTAGCCCAGTTAAAGCAGATTGGTTTTTAATACTAAAATGTTGCCGCTTTAAAAATACGATAACCTTACAACTAAATTGCGCTTTACCAAGTTACTGATTAAAAAGGAGAAGTCTGGTTTATATGTAGATGTGACGGGACGCCTTTCGTCTAGGCCGGTCTTGGTCACAGGTTAGCGCTTTTGGACTCCCACTCACCGTCAGTGACCGCCTGTCACTGACTCTGCCCACTGAGCCATGGGTGTTTACTGAAGCTGCCACCACCAAACTCTACCATCGGCGTCTGGAACCGCTTTTTACGTACACTCAGGCTGCTACTGCCGGTGCCTGGAACCGCTCTGCTGCATATGCGTCGACTAACTGCGGACACGCCACCTGTTTGTTGTCGGCTGTTCCCACCTGATCCCTTGCAATGGACCAGGTCTGCACGGTAGCTTGGCAGAGGGCTTGAACTTGGAGACACTGAGCTCTTACCCAGAACAGCAGGAGAACGGAAGAGCGTTTTGGCGCAATTTTGTTGGTCGCAGGGTACAGATGTAGTCGAAGTAAAGGCAAAGGTATTTATTGTTCTCAGTCTTAAAAAAGACCCTCCCTTCGGATTGAAGGGGAATATCAACATACAAAAGATGTTACAGCAATTCTTCTCCACACAGGATTTACAAAGATGTACAATTTTACCAGTCACAAAGCCTCCTTTTATGCCACTCCAATACACATCTCCCCAGGAGCTAAGCCCGCCCTGTGGTTTCCAACCAATCATGCTGGCCACATGCATATTTAACATTGTCCCCTATGGACAGTGGGGAGTGGTCACTCCTCGGTGTCCGAGCCTGCCCACAGAGCTCGGCACACCCACAGCTCCGACTCGTCTGGAAGGCACAAAGCTTTCCCGCCATAACCGACTTCCAGGAATCTGCTAAGGGACCAAGCCAGCCACCTCTGTCTGAATCTGAGCTCCAGAGGTGGGCAAGCAGGGTCCCCGGGCAGCGTTTCCTGGCCCCGGAAGGGAAGCTATTTTGGAGCTCCCTGAACCAGTTAGCAGGCTGCCTTAGCCAGCTCCCTATGCACCTCCTCATACCACTTCCAGACTTTATCTCCTCTGGAAGGGGCTGGGGGATCCAGCAGCCCACGGAGGACTCTGGATCCCTGGCCACCCAGAGCATCACAGGTAAGTGCACTTTTCCTTAAATTCTACACTTTAAACATACATTTTTAAGTACATCCATATTTCATGCCTGTGCACAGCATCAGGCTTTGCACACAGTGCAACACTGCAGCTTGGGATCTACATGCCCAGCTTAGTGCTGCCTATACAGGGTTAAATATTTCTTTATAAATGTTTTTACACCGAGCCCAGCGCTCAGCACTGGGTTCTAACTGTTCCAAAGCAAGCTATGCTCCCTGTCCCCAGCAACTAACACTCCTGTGTAGGTGTGCTGGGGCTCTCTCTCCTGTTGCAGTGCAGTACATCAGGTGTTAACAGCCCAGATCGCTGCAGCCGCTGGGCTCGGTCCCGGCTTCAGTGTTCCAGCCACTGTTAACTCTCCACGCTGGGGATCCAGGGAGCATGCTCTCCCTATCCCCGGGCGTGCATGCACACAGGGCCTGATTCAGAGCCGCTCGTAAGCGGCCGCTCGTTCGCTCCGAGCGATGTTCGCACAACTGCGCATGCATATGGGTTGTAATACACATGCGCGAACCAGTCATTGCGGTCGGAAATTGTGTGCTTGCAAAATAGCGAATGCCTGCTAATTTGAGTGACAGAATAAGGCGTTTGTGGGTGGTAACAGGGGAAGGTGCTTGAAAACGGGGAGTGGAGATCCGAACGCAGGCGTGCCAAACGGTCAAAACGGGCGTTTTAAGGGTGTGCATAATTAACAAAGCAGCGACATCGACCACGTCACTTGGTTGTCTTTTAGCCTGAACTGCTCGCATTATTGCGGTAGGAAAATCCAACCACAACCACTGCGAGCAGTTCATACGCCTTTCGATGTACTCGATTAATCTAATAAATAGGGGAGATGACGTATGGTGCGAGCGGCCAGGGGGCGTTTTTTTAAAAATAGCGAGCGCATGTTTCGTTCGCTCGTTCAGACATAGAGGCGTCAACAGACCGCAAAGAGCGAGCGCTCTATTTACAAATAGCATCCAGCTCTGAATCAGGCCCACAGCCCCGTCTTCATGCTGGGGTTTCGGGGAGCCAATTCTCCCTGTCCCCTCAGCATGCGGCCGTCCTACAGCCCTAGTTCAATGCCTGGGAGCCGGCTTCCCCGGTCTCCCAGCGGCTCTGCCTCTTCCGTGGACAACCTGGCATTGCTACACTGGGAACCGGCTTGCCCGGCTCCCAGCATGTGGCCCCGTGCACAGCCTCTCCCTCCACACGGGGTATCAGGAGCAAGCGCTCCCAATTCGCAGCGTGTGGCTACCTGTCCCCGTGCGGTGCTCAGTCCAAGATGGAGCATTGCGCCGATAATACATTTACATCAGGGAGCCTGGCACCTATTGTCCGTTTAAAAATGGCGCCGCAGCACGGGGGTTAACCCCTTCAGTGCCGCAGCCGCCATTATACACGTGGGGCCGGCCTCCGGCCACAGTAGACAATATTTATCCTTAAAAAGAAAGGCAATTTAAACCACATATAGTGTCCTCTATTAGTCAATCAATCACAGCTTGGGGGATTCCTTAGCAAGCGTGAAGAGAATTAACCCCCACTTCGCTGACATGTCAGAAACTGCAAAAACAGTCACATTTTAGTCATTATTATATAAACTGTGGTGTATCTGATACTAACAAAATAAGTGTATTTTACACTGAAGGCATTCCACATTTAAAGGATTACAAATTGTGCTGGGGCTAATGCAACAAGTGTATTTTATATATTTCTTATATATTTAATTTTGTTTTTTATATTATATATTTTTGTTTGTTTGATGAAGAGTTACTTTCTCTTTTTTTATATACTATCAGGGGTATTCAATATGGGTGCGATAACATCGTTTTTGCGTTAATATCGGAGGTATGATGTCATTATCGCAGGTTTTAGTTTTACACCCTATTCAATTTCAAAGACTTATCGCAGTTTTGACAAGTCTTTGATGAAAAACAGTGATAACTTTTCACCATTGAATAGGTGTTGAAAAAAAGTGCAGAATTGGGGTTTAGGGGTGCAGGCTTAAAAAAAATAGCCTGCACCCCTGAGAATGACATTTAAAAAAGAACTGTGTCAAAAAAAGTTTAAAAAAAAATAGGGACACCCCAAAAAATTAATTTAAAAATTGGGGTGCAAAAAAAAAAAAGGGAAAAAAAGTGTTTAAGAATAGGGAAATAGGTTCAGGGCTATTCTGCAAGTATGCGGCAGGTGTTTTCTAGAATAGAATTATAGCGGCAGGTGCACAAATGCAGAATTTAAAAAAAATTACTTTAGGGACACCAAAATATGCTAGTACCCATTTTCATGTACCCCAAATTTGATGGGACCACTTAAAAAAAATGAAAAAAATAACCTAAGTGCTCTTCTGCATCACTTCTTCAATGTCGGGAAAAAAACACCTGCTGCGGCTATTTAATTCCCCTACTTTCAATTAAAGGCTAAAACGGGGGTACCCATAGTGTTCCCCCATGATTTTACATGGGGGAACTTACAATTATTTTAAGGAAAACTTCGTAACTTTACGCAAATCCAACTTCGGAGTTTCCCGCTTTCGTTAATTTTATATTGAATACGGGGATAAGCGGGAGCGCGCACCATACTTTAACGCAGGAAAAAACTCCGATATGAAACGTTAACTTCGACAGTGAAGTTAACGTTTCAAATTGAATACCCCTCTATATATTCCCAATCCTGGACATTTACCCATAATCCTCTGATGAACCTTCAGAAGTAAAGGGAAACACGTTAGGACTGTGGGACCCCTGGTTACTCTTCTTTATATTGAACCTCCGGCCTACTACCGGCTACCGACCTCCGCATAATAAGGATTCTAAAACATACGTGGTAAGCCACACTCAACTGCTGGAGACCTCACTCCCCCTCTGTTATGGTCCTACAGTGCTGTTTGCCTGGATACACTGCCCGTGCTCACTCCTCATCTCTCTCGGCCTTACAGAGCTGCTTGCCTGGATATATTGCCCGTGCTGAGTGAGACGCAGAAAGGTAAAAAACTTCCTCAGTCCTTGTCCATCATTGAACTTCAGCGCTATCCGCTAAGGCACACTGCAGGTCCCGACAGAGAGATCCGGGGGTGAGATTTGCTCCCCCCATTCTTCACTGCTGGTAACTATTGCAGTGCTAACTTTGGTGCTGTTTAGTTCGGGACTGTTCACCTGTATATGAACGCGGCTGGGCTTGTGCACGGCCAGTGCCTCTGACTCTGGAACTTTACATTGGGGAAAAGGAAACATACTGTACTCCCTTACTAACAGCTCCTTAATTCGCAACAGTATGTCTATAAATTGTCTGATCTATTGATGTGGCTGTTTTGAATTAATATGCACAGCGCGTATTTGATACATTACTATCAATCGGATGAACATTAGCAGGCACTGTTTCCCTTCACTTCTGAAGGTTCATCAGAGGATTGTGGGTAAATGTCCAGGATTGGGAATATATAGTGTCCTCTATTAGTCAATCAATCACAGCTTGGGGGACTCCTTAGCAAGCGTGAAGAGAATTAACCCCCACTTCGCTGACATGTCAGAAACTGCAAAAACAGTTAAATTTTAGTCATTGTTACATAAATGTATCATATAAACCAGACTTCCTTATAAATATAAAATAGTACTGCATACCTTCATCGAATACAAAATGTATAAGTATATAGATCAATATGAAAAAAATAAAAAAATAATATATATATATATATATATATATATATATCCATATACCTACACATGTATACATATACACACATGTATGTACACACATGAATACGCATATGAGTCCACAAATAATAAATCAATAAATACTAATAATAATTCACATTAATAACGACAGTAAATACAGATATATAATGGTCAATAATACGTATAAAAAACAAATAGTATCAGTAGTGAGACATCTGTCAAATGTTTACATAGAAGTTACAATCAGACAAGAATAGAGCATATGAATAGTAAATAAAAATAAATAATAGGATCACATAATACATCCCAGTACATTGGGGAAAATGAAACACTCCTTTACTAACAGCTCCTTAATTCACAAAAGTGTGCCTATAAATTGTCTGATCTATTTATGTGGCTGTTTTGAATTAATATGCAGAGGCGGATTTGATACATTACTATCAATCGGATGAACATTAGCAGGGACTGTGGAGTATCTGATACTAACAAAATAAGTGTATTTTACACTGAAGACATTCCACATTTAAAGGATACAAATTGTGCTGGGGCTAATGCAACAAGTGTATTTTATATATTTCTTATATATTTAATTTAGTTTTTTATATTATAAATCTTTCTTTGATGAAGTTACTTTCTCTTTGTTTTATACTATGTGGTTTAAATTGCCTTTACTTATAAGAATAAATATTGTCTACGTATAAACCAGACTTCTACTTTTTAATCAGTAACTTGGTATAGCGCAATTTAGTTTTAAGGTTATCTATGGTTTATGTTTTGAGGATGCGTAATCCTCTTCTTTGTTAGCTTTAAAAATATGAGCTAACTCGCCGGAAACGTGGCCCGTGTCTGCATCTCGCAGCCTATTACATAAGACTATAGTACTATTTGTGTAAGAAGCAATAAGAATTGTATAAATATGACTGGGACATATTTTTACAGCCCATTTACACTTACATTGAACTGGGCGATTTTAATGGTCTTGTAATTAAGACAACACCAAGTAATCAGCCATTGTAAACCAATGACACATAATATATTACTAACATTTCTGATATTTTAGATATTATGGATAATCAATGTACTATCAGCACAGGCACCCTCATTTAATGTTGGGAGTGTCCATCTAAAAGGTATTATTTTGCAGTCTGTTAAAACCATGTCTCTGGCACTATGTGGGGTGGGGGGCAAATTTAATATGCGATTGGACATATTTAGGGTTTAGAGGGAAGCTCTACTATAAATGCTATGTTGTAGTGAAGCTATCTAGTATTTGTATGTTACAGGCAAAATCAGTAGTATTTGTATGTTACAGGCAAAATCAGTAGTACTAAGTCTTGGAGAGAGATACAGTACCAACCAATCAGCTCCTAACGGTCATTTTTCAAACACAGTCTGTATAATGACAGTTAGGATCTTATTAATCTGTTCATTGGCTGTGCAGCACAGCCAGTGCGATATGTCTGTGAACAACGTTATTCACAGACATATCGTCTGTACACACTGGCCCACGGGGCCACGTATATTGACCGATCAATTTATCGGCCAATATATCGGCCAGTGTGTACCCAGCATAAGATTTGAGAACTATGAGAATTACCAGAGTGATAAGTGTTACCAAAGCGATACGTTACCAGACCATTATCAGAGCGATAAGAGTTATCAGAGCGATAAGAGTAATTAGAGTGATCAGAGTTACAAGACCATTATCAGACCATTAAACTTGCGCCCAATTTTGGACTACAGCGGGTTTGCGCGCTCCCAATACCCATGGTTTCCAATTAAAAAAAGTGTTAGCAGGGATTTTAGAGCTGAAAACCCTGCGGCGCTTAAAAAAAATATATAAAAATGATACTTAAGTGGCCGCGGGTCTCCGGTGGTCTCTGCGGCTCCAGGTGGTCTCTCCTCCATCTTGTCACTGGGGAGGGAGCTGCTGGGAGGTTCCCTGGACTGCTGGGAGGTGCAAGGGCTGCTGGGAGATGTAATTCTCCCAGCGCCAGTTGCGGGGAGGGTATACACTCACAAGGGGGGTCACTTACACATACACACATTCATGCACACAAACACTCACTCATACACACTTGCAAACACTCACACACACTCAGATACTTACCCTGCTGCAGAAGACAACTCTGGCGATCAGGTGACCAGTCCAGGAAGTACTCAGGCATCGGAGCTGAGAAGCAGCAGCACTGACTAGGGAAGGAAATTGGAGTATGCAGACAGAGGAAATACACAAAGGAGAAAACAGTGAGGGGGTCTGCTGTGGAGAACAGGACACACGGCTTTATTCAGAGGTGGCCATACGGTCTACGACCGCACGGCCGCCTCGATGTTTGTCTAGTGCGCATGCATGAGACCCGCTACGACCAACAGCGCCGGTCATAGCGTGTCTCTTTCCAAAGGGGGCGAGCTGTCGATGTTGATTGACAGCTCGCCCCGTTTGGAAGGCGGGCCGGGGGGGTGGCAGCCCAAACGGAGGCGTTCCCATGGGAACCCCTGCCGTTTTGGGGAGACCCCACTGACATCACTAGTGATGTCAGTGGAGAGCTTCCGGCTCTGACAGAGCCAGAAGCTCTCCGGGGCTTACGACAAGTGAGACCCTACCCTAGGGTCTCGTCGTAAGCCCCGAAGGTCACGATGGTCACCTCCCTCCTAAAACAGGCATTTTAGCAATTATGTTTCTCACTCTGCTAATTTGGCTTCTAGGTGAAACTGTTCTATTGATGTCTGTGAATTGCATATCACCTCTATAGAGTAAGCATCCCTCTACTATTAAAAAAAATATATATATTTTACTTAATATTAGCAACATAAATAAAGCAACATGAATGTAAATGGGCTATACATACACTTTACCTATAATTATTAAAATCCTTTATTTATATGGCGCCACAAGTGTTCCGCAGTGCCTTACATAGTACATAAAACTAATACGTGAACAAGAAACAAGTAACTTACAGTACATTACAGTGCAGGACAAGGACACGATTTATATACATTGCTGCAACAACAATTAAAGCACTCACAATAAGCACCCAGGAGTTGGCAGTCACGTGTTAGGTGCCCTTATGGGGAGTAGAGTAGAAGAAAATGTAAAGAGAAACACATGAGGGAAGAGGTCCCTGCTCATGAGAGCTTACATTCTAAGCGAGGGGCAGACAGACAGGCGTGACACAGAAGGGGAAGATAGGGGGGAAAGAGCATGAGGTGGGTTAGGATGAGAGCTGGAAGGCTATGATGAAGTAGTGGATCTTGAGAGCCCATTTGAAGATTTGTGGAGAGGTGGAGAGTCTGATAGGGAGAGGGAGAGAGTTCCAAAGGTAGGGAGTAGTGTGGTAACCTTGACTTTATGTGGTAAGTAAAGAGTTTACCTTGTGTGTTGTGGTTCAATCTTCACTCGACTTACGGAGAGGTGAGAGTAATGGAAGCACATGAAGGGGTGACGAGGCAGCTCGTGGTTTTTATTTTGTGAACACAGGTTTATTAGAGAGTCGGCAGGGCACTTGCATAAATAACACACCTCACTCAATGAGGCAGCCTTTGTATTGCATCAGTGGGAAAAACATCAATAATGAGATTACACATAAAAACAATGGCATTTGCACGGCACCATACGGATTGGTGTAATAATACTTCGGCAGTATGACCATACAATGTAAGGCAACTTTTACGTTACTATTCACAGTTAAATTCAGTATCGAGCATACATTCTTATCTCAAACGGTTGCACACTACAAGAAAACAATTCAGCAATGATGTCAGTACTAAACTAACAGTTTCAATGTCCAGATGACCTTAAACACAAAACACTGTATTCCTACCCGTCTTCGCTGCTGCAGCTGGTGGAGCTCTTATAGATCAGTTTAAGTTGACCATGGTACTAGTCCCACTTAGTGTAGCATTTGTTAGTATTAAATCTGGGAGGGAAGAATCGCCAATGTGTATATGGAAGTCCTGTACACAGTACAGCAATTCAGTCACTGAATGTTAATTCCACTTTTCTCTCTATAAGCACATTCAATTCTCAGGCAATCAGGTTATTCAATATTCCTAAACAACTGTTACTGTAAAGTGTCCCGCAGTTCTATCCCAGGTTGAAGGGCTATATTATCTCCTTTCAGTAGTGTATTCCAGCTTTCAAGTATCAAAGAATCACTGTGCTGTGAAATAGGACAGTCTTGGGGTGATCCGGAAAACATGCAGGGTAAATATTGGTGAGCTTGGTCAGTGAGGCAGATAACTCCTATATACTGAAAGTGAAAGTAACACTGAGGTTCTGCTATTTGCAACAAGAAAGAAAGTATGAGAAAGTCCAGTACTACTGAGTGTCAGTGCAGCTCTGCCTGTGGTGCAATCAATCTTCCACTCACCACTCCTGTAGTTACCTCTGGTGCAAGGCTATGTAACTTCTCCACTGCTGGAGCTGTATGTCTACACTGCAGTTAATCGGTGGCCATCTTGTGGTTGGCAGCATGGCAACTCAAAGCAAGTGTTGCTGTTGGCCTGTGGCCATCTTGTGGTTGGCAGAAAAAGTTATAAATCACAATAGGACAGCGACTTCTCTTATAAGTAGTATAACTGAAATGAGGGTGCTTTGAAGTTACCCTATGATGGCTGCTGCTGTGGTATGGGGCAGGGGGGATGATTACCCTGTACTGTGTGTTGCCACTGTGGCTGTGTACCTCCACAAGCGGCTCTTGCTGCTGCGCTGGACGCCTTAATGGTGTGCTGCTCTTCGTTGCTGTGGCTCACCTGACCCGGTCTATCTTCCGCGGGTCCCCGGCATCCACGCTCCCGGCTCGGCTGCTCCACACTCCACTAGAGCTTTGCAGCTTGGCGGTCTCTGCCCGCTGTCCTCGTGCTGCACGCCACACTTCTCCTCAGCTCCTGGCACGCCCTCTATAATTCACCCTCTTCTTTGCGGGCACCTGACCACACCCACCGCTTGAGAGACAGGACAGGCTCATCCAATCAGCACCAGCTGTCCCCTTGCTTCACACGTGCTGGGGAGATATGTATTAACTCCTTCCTTGCCCAAGGTGGTATTAACCCCTCACAGTCCTAGGGGTGTCCATTTCATGGGTGTCACATCCCTCCATACTGAAATGATGCGTGTCCTCACGCTTGGTCCAATAATAAAGGGAAACAGGACAAAGGATAATTCCCAAATAACAGAGTATTGGCATCTGTAAGTCACAAATCCTGGGCATCAATGAACATAGGATGAATAGATCATGACCCTGACTACGCCTAACCATTAACTATCACACTAGCACAAATGTATACATAAATACAACATATCAATGTCAAACAGATTAGTGCAATCAGGAAAATATCAACAGTACTAAAGGTGCCTCTACCGACCTCTCTATTGTCTGTAACGTGTGGGCAGTATTCCTTGGGTGCTCCTGGTCGAGCGTCTCACTTCACCAATTTCAGGGACGTCTGCAATGACTTCCTCAACCACAGGCGGATGCCTCATTTCTGGGGTCGGGGAACCGGCCACGACAGGCCAATACATACTCAGGACAAGACTCAATGGGTCATTTAGCATCAACAACTGATCTCGGGCTGGGTGTGATGGTGGAGAATCAGGTAGTAATTCTGGAGCTCTGTGAGGGTTAGGGCACAATTTGAGTTGATCCCGATGTACAACTTTCGGTTGACCACCTTCTACCTTATCAATCTGGTACACGGCTATTTCAGCGTTGGGAATGCCGGTAACTACATATGGATCAGGCTCCCATTGTGAATCCAATTTGCTGTGCCGCCGATTATTTCGCCTTAGCATGACATCTCCTACGGTTAATGGTCTGGCATGTGCGGTCGCATCGTATCGATCCTTTTGTCGATCACGGATAGCATCCATACGTTGGTCCACAAGATCTCGAGCAGTCTGTAATCTACGCTGGTGTTCTACGACCCAATCCCCTTGGAAGCAAGAATCTGTGGCATCATCCGAAGCCAGGCCTAAGTGAACGTCAGCGGGTAGTTTCCCAGATCGTCCAAAAAGCAGATAATATGGCGTGTATCCTGTGGATCTGTGCACAGTGTTGTTGTAGACAAAGATCAGTTCTGCTAGCAGAGTGGGCCACTCACGTCTTTGTGGAAGGGGTACCACTCGGAGTAAATTTATCACAGTTTGGTTCATCCTTTCGCAGGCCCCGTTGCCCTGAGGATGGTATGCTGTAGTGCGTAATTTCACACACCCGTACAACTGGCATAGTTCTTGGAAGAGTAGGGCTTCAAACGCAGGCCCCTGATCCGTCAGAATACTAGCAGGGTACCCGTAGGGCCGTACAAATGCTCGCCAGACGATTTCTGCTGTCGTCTTTGCCGTGAGATCCCGAACTGGCAGTACAACGGCAAACTTGGTGTAATGGTCAATTATGGTTACAGCATATTGATATCCATTGCTACTTGGTTCTAGCTTCACATGGTCGATAGTTACGAGTTCCAGTGGTTGTCGGGTAACAATGGGGTGCAGCGGTGCCTTCTCTTCTGATGGAGCCGGTCTACGTGCTGTGCATATGTTGCAAGATTTGCACCAGTCTTCCACATCCTGACGCATATTCCCCCAGTAAATTCTTCGACGTAGGGTCGCCTCGGTCTTTTGACAGCCGAAATGGCCAGAGTGATCATGATAGGCCCGTAGGATAAGATCAATTTTCACAGGGGGCACCACCAACTGCTCAATCAACAGATGTGTCTTTGGATCTGTGCTCTGTCGTAGCAATAGGCCTCTTCGCAACGTCAAACGGTCCTTTTGTCGCCACAATTGGATTAGGTCCGGGGTTGCAGCTTGTCTCTGAATTCGGGTCAACCCCTGACGAGAGGCCAGCAACTGTTTCACCCTTTTTAAGGTTGGGCTTGCGTCCTGCCAGACAGTCCAATCTCCTTCCATCTCCACGCCCTGAACTTCCTGCACTCTCGCAGGGATGGGAACCATAGCATTCTGTTCCGGTGCTCTTCTTTTCAAACTGAAGTTGGGAGTTTCAATCTGCTCCCACCTGTCTATTCCTTCCAATTCACTTTCGCCTGTCTGTAGCCGGGAGAGTGCATCGGCATTCGCGTTACTTCGCCCACTTCTGTATACTACTTTAAACTGGTAGTTGGCCAGTCTGGAGGACCACCTTTGTTCCAAAGCTCCTAGAGGGGTGGTGGCTTGATGAGCCAGTGGGTTACAGTCCGTATAAGCTACAAACGGTGTTGCCGCTAGATAGTCTCTGAATTTTTCTGTCACTGCCCACACCAAGGCAAGAAACTCGAGTTTGTAGGCGCTGTAATTGGCGTTGTTCCGTTCGGTGGGACGTAGACTGCGACTAGCGTAAGCGATCACACGCTCTTGATTTTCCTGAACTTGGGCAAGTACAGCTCCCAACCCTTGCTTGCTGGCATCTGTGTACAGCCGGAACGGGTGGTTGTAATCTGGGTAGGCCAGCACAGGGGCCTCTGTCAGGACTTTCTTCAGCAGGTCGAAGGCTGTCTGTCGTTCAGTCGTCCACTCAATGGGAATTCGTTTGTTATACTTATCCTTAGGGATCCCTCGTAGAATTTCTAATAGAGGGGCGGCGACTTTGGCAAAGTCCTTCACAAACCGTCGATAATATCCTACAAATCCAAGGAACCGTCGGACATCTTTGACTGTCAGCGGGATGGGCCATTCCAATACCGCTTTCACCTTTTCAGGGTCCGGGGTCACACCCTCAGGGCTTACAATGTGACCTAAGTACTGAACTCGGGGCTTGAGCAGGAGGCACTTGGATGGCTTCAGCTTCAGACCGAATCTAGTCAGCTGTTGGAAAACCTCCCGTAAGTGTTGCAGATGGTCAGAGTAGGTTTTTGAAAAGATGATAATGTCATCCAAATATAGGAGAACCACATCGAAATTCCTATGGCCTAGACAATGCTCCATCACGCGTTGGAAGGTGGCGGGAGCATTGCATAAGCCAAATGGCATACGGTTGAATTCATAGAGCCTCATTGGTGTGACGAAGGCAGTCTTCTCCTTGTCCTCTTCCTTCATCTGAACCTGCCAGTAGCCGCTGGTCAAATCTAGGGTTGAGAAATATTTGGCAGATTTAAGCGCCGTCAAAGACTCCTCAATTCGGGGTAGAGGATAGGCATCCTTATGTGTGATAGCATTCAGCTTCCTGTAGTCTACACAGAATCTTAGCTGGCCATCCTTTTTGCGAACTAACACCAATGGGGCTGCCCATGGGCTGTTACTCTCTCGGATGATGCCATTGCTCTTCATGTCCTCCTACAGTTGCCGTACGGGCTGATATAGCGCTGGTGCCAATGGGCGATGCCGCTCCTTTATGGGTGGGGCATCCCCTGTCAGGATACGATGGTGTATCTCCTTCACGATACCCAGATCTGTAGGGCTATGGCTGAAAGTCTCAGCATTATTCTTCACAACCTGGAGGATTCCGGCCTTATGGTCTCTCGGTGTGCTGCCATCCCCTACCTGAATCTCTGTCCACCATTCATCTTCCTGCTCGTCAGCTGTACTACTCTCCGTGGTTACTTGACACTGATTAGCTTGTAAGGATGGATATACGACATCTTGAAATGAGGTCCACAACAATCGGGCCAGTGGCTGGCGTCGATACAACTTGATTGCGTAATTATGGGGATTTAAGATCCGCACTGGGACTCGTCCGTTCTCCACAGTGACTAGGGTACTGGCTACTACCGCCTCCTGGCGAGCGGACGTTAAACAGGGTTCAATTAAGGCCTCATAGCTTCTGCCAGCTGGTCCGCATCGTGCCTTGCCCCAGAGGATGGTCTCTGAATTGGGTTGCAATTTGATGGGCTTACTATCCATTAGTCTAACCTTTCCAATCTCTCCCTCACTATGGGTGAACCTCTGATGACCTTGAAGCACCCTGATAGTCTTCTGTATGATTCTTCACTCCCCGGTGACCAACTGAGACAATTCACTCCTTAGTGTGGCCAATAGCTCCTCCGGACATTGCTGTAAGACGTTCATTCCTAGAATCACCGGTGCTACTTTAGCTTCACTGCTCTCAGTGATCAGACATCCCTGTAGTGGAAGGAGGGTTTCTCCGATCTGCATATTAGCCTCCCAGTACCCCACGCAGGAGATCCCCAGTCTGTTACTAGCAATTAGTTGCAGCCATGAGGGAGGTGGCATCAGCAACTGCCCCTCCTTCCAATAGCATTGAAAAGCAGGTAGCTGTATGGTGGTGATTTGGGATCCTGTGTCTAACATGGCCAAAACTTCCACGCCGTTTATGACAATTGGGATTGTCGGACACGTCCCGACATACCGGGGCCACCACTCTTCAGGATTTGGGTCTACTCCTCCTGTTCTCCCCGAGGCTTGACCCCCACCCTCGGGGTGTTGCAGTTTAACGTCTCCTCTTGCCTGCAGTGTCTCTCCACATGACCTGCCTTCTGGCACCGCATGCAGATGGGACGGCCTTGAGCATCAAACCGATCTGTTGATCTTCTCCCTTGTCCCCGGGGTGGTTCCCACCAGTCATCAGCCCTTTGTCTTCTTGGCCGCCACCGCGGCTCTTCATAATCCGCCGGTTGGGATTGAGCTAGGCTATGCACCTCCCTACGTATCTCTGCCATTCCCAATGTCATTTCTTCCATCTGTTTCCTCAACAATTGTATTGGGTCAGGGGATGGCAGCTGCAGCCCATGGGAGGCGGGTTTGGTTTCTTTGGGTGCCTGACATGCATTCCGTAAGCCAGCTTCTGCCGAGTAGGACTGACTTGGTAATTCTGGGAATTCCGTATTATGCTCTTCGACCGTGCGCAACATTTTGATAGCCGCTTATTTAAAGTCTAAGAAAGTATGCGTCGGAAGTTGTAGTCGCAGTAGTCGTAGTTGAACTCGTGTTCCTTCTCTGTTAGCTCCCTCTATCAATTGGGTGACCAAGGTCTCATCCGGGTTCCTGACTTCTTCCTGATCGACAGCCTGGATTGCCCTCAAGGCCTCCTGCAGGGTGAGGGCGTAGTCACGCAGACTCTCTCCAGGTTTTTGTTTACATGCATATAACCTCATTTTCAAGGTGGATAAGGTACGGGCATCAAAAGTGGTCGCCAGTCGTTTAAGGACTTGTTCTACGTTCTGTTTTTCTCTGGCGGGCCAGGACGTCACTTCCCTGAGTGCCAAATTCTTCAATTGCCCAATGAGGATCTTGACCTGCTGCTGATCACTTAGCGGGTACAAACGGAACATAGAGGTCATCTTCCTTTTAAACTCGGTGAGAGTGCTTCCTTCTGTGCCATGGTCCTCACCAGAATACGTGGGGAGCTACGGGGCTCCGAAGTAATAGGGGAGCGTGATAGGATTGATCTGTGCCACAGGGGGGTGGATCGGTGCTCCTGCGCCAGCAGGCGGTACTGCCTGGGCTGGTGGATCGGTCGACATGGCTCTTCTATACTTCCAACCTTCTCACTTTGGACTCCGTTAATCCTGTTCGTGACGCCAGTTGTGGTAACCTTGACTTTATGTGGTAAGTAAAGAGTTTACCTTGTGTGTTGTGGTTCAATCTTCACTCGACTTACGGAGAGGTGAGAGTAATGGAAGCACATGAAGGGGTGACGAGGCAGCTCGTGGTTTTTATTTTGTGAACACAGGTTTATTAGAGAGTCGGCAGGGCACTTGCATAAATAACACACCTCACTCAATGAGGCAGCCTTTGTATTGCATCAGTGGGAAAAACATCAATAATGAGATTACACATAAAAACAATGGCATTTGCACGGCACCATACGGATTGGTGTAATAATACTTCGGCAGTATGACCATACAATGTAAGGCAACTTTTACTATTCACAGTTAAATTCAGTATCGAGCATACATTCTTATCTCAAACGGTTGCACACTACAAGAAAACAATTCAGCAATGATGTCAGTACTAAACTAACAGTTTCAATGTCCAGATGACATTAAACACAAAACACTGTATTCCTACCCGTCTTCGCTGCTGCAGCTGGTGGAGCTCTTATAGATCAGTTTAAGTTGACCATGGTACTAGTCCCACTTAGTGTAGCATTTGTTAGTATTAAATCTGGGAGGGAAGAATCGCCAATGTGTATATGGAAGTCCTGTACACAGTACAGCAATTCAGTCACTGAATGTTAATTCCACTTTTCTCTCTATAAGCACATTCAATTCTCAGGCAATCAGGTTATTCAATATTCCTAAACAACTGTTACTGTAAAGTGTCCCGCAGTTCTATCCCAGGTTGAAGGGCTATATTATCTCCTTTCAGTAGTGTATTCCAGCTTTCAAGTATCAAAGAATCA
The DNA here is from genome assembly GCA_031769625.1 of Taudactylus pleione. Taxonomy (NCBI): domain Eukaryota; kingdom Metazoa; phylum Chordata; class Amphibia; order Anura; family Myobatrachidae; genus Taudactylus; species Taudactylus pleione. Next base: position 1,438,412 of record JAUIMM010000198.1, read on the forward strand.
CTGTGCTGTGAAATAGGACAGTCTTGGGGTGATCCGGAAAACATGCAGGGTAAATATTGGTGAGCTTGGTCAGTGAGGCAGATAACTCCTATATACTGAAAGTGAAAGTAACACTGAGGTTCTGCTATTTGCAACAAGGTATGAGAAAGTCCAGTACTACTGAGTGTCAGTGCAGCTCTGCCTGTGGTGCAATCAATCTTCCACTCACCACTCCTGTAGTTACCTCTGGTGCAAGGCTATGTAACTTCTCCACTGCTGGAGCTGTATGTCTACACTGCAGTTAATCGGTGGCCATCTTGTGGTTGGCAGCATGGCAACTCAAAGCAAGTGTTGCTGTTGGCCTGTGGCCATCTTGTGGTTGGCAGAAAAAGTTATAAATCACAATAGGACAGCGACTTCTCTTATAAGTAGTATAACTGAAATGAGGGTGCTTTGAAGTTACCCTATGATGGCTGCTGCTGTGGTATGGGGCAGGGGGGATGATTACCCTGTACTGCGTGTTGCCACTGTGGCTGTGTACCTCCACGAGCGGCTCTTGCTGCTGCGCTGGACGCCTTAATGGTGTGCTGCTCTTCGTTGCTGTGGCTCACCTGACCCGGTCTATCTTCCGCGGGTCTCCGGCGTCCACGCTCCCGGCTCGGCTGCTCCACACTCCACTAGAGCTATGCAGCTTGGCGGTCTCTGCCCGCTGTCCTCGTGCTGCACGCCACACTTCTCCTCAGCTCCTGGCACGCCCTCTATAATTCACCCTCTTCTTCGCGGGCACCTGACCACACCCACCGCTTGAGAGACAGGACAGGCTCATCCAATCAGCACCAGCTGTCCCCTTGCTTCACACGTGCTGGGGAGATATGTATTAACTCCTTCCTTGCCCAAGGTGGTATTAACCCCTCACAGTCCTAGGGGTGTCCGTTTCATGGGTATCACAGTAGCATGGGCTATAATGTAATATACCTTCCAATGTTTAGGTGTCGATTTAATTGCTGGCGATGTGAATCAACAACATGAAAATGCCAACAACGATACTACAAGTCACCCCATTTAGGCATCGATTTCGCCCTGAAATCGTATATATTTATTTGTGACCCCAGAAAGATACATAGTAAAAATATGCGATCTCGGTACTACCATAAGTACATCATAAATGCATACTAGATCGTAGGCATCGCCCGCAATTGAATCAACTCCTTAGAGTGTTCTAACTGGGACAATGGACCGGCTAAGTGGGAGTGTTGGAGTGTGTCCAGTCCTTCTCCTCCCTCAAAAATACTGTAAGTGGATTAAACTTCAAGAGACGGATTTGTAGTGCTACAACAGATTGCTGGGATTTGTAGTGCAACAACAGATTGATAGTCCTATGTTGCCTGCCTTCTGATATAAACAAGCCATTGGTGCAGGGGTTTTCAACCTTGGCCCTCCAGCTGTTGTGGCACTACACATCCCAGCATGCACTGCCACCTTTTTGATATAACAGCATGCTAAAACTATGGCAGTGCATGCTGGGATGTGTAGCTCCACAGCAGCTGGCGGGCCAAGGTTGAAGACCCCTGCTTTAGTGGTTGGATTTCGGACATGTTCTTTGTCCCCTGACATCTGGGTCACCGACCAAGCAATGACACCATTTTATTTTCTCCATTCATCTTCTTCAGAAACAACTCAGAAATAGAACCATTTTATGCAAATGACAATCCGCTTTCCAAGAATTCATTCAGCTATTGCAGATAGTTCTTAAAATATTAATGGGAGCTGTCTGTGCCTACTCAGCAGGGAAGAACAGTCTTCAATCCCACTGCCCTTCAGGCAAAAAGCTCTATCCAAGGGAAAAATAAATCATAGTATTTACATGTAAATTTTCTGTGTGAAGGTGAAATGTTCTAAGACTGAGGGTCTTTGGTTTCTGGAGGTCCCACTAAGGAACAGTGGAGTGCAATGTACACAGTAATAAAAACATTAATGAAAATAAATCATATTAATTTATTGAAAAAAATGACATCTAGATAAATAATTTAAAAATTCCACATTGGAGCATATTTTGGTCCTGATAAGTTTATTCAAATTTCCCATGGGTAAAGCTTGTGCTAAATTAGTATGTCAATTGCCCTAGAATTATGTCAGTAAATAACTTGTTGGATGTTATTCTTTCATGTGTATACAGTCAGAATGGAGAAGAAGGGATATAAAGGATGGGATATTACAGTGGTAGAGAAATATGAGAGGGGGCAAGAAAGGGGGATATTGAGAGGAAAATATTGATGGTGGACTTTAAAGAGTGCCTGTCACCAAGAGATAGTAGAGTGCCTGTCACCAAGAACTAGTAGAGTGACTGTCACCAAGAGCTAGTAGAGTGCCTGTCACCAAGAGCTAGTAGAGTGCCTGTCACCAAGAACTAGTAGAGTGCCTGTCACCAAGAACTAGTACAGTGCCTATCACCAAGAGCTAGTAGAGTGCCTGTCACCAAGAGCTAGTAGAGTGCCTGTCACCAAGAACTAGTACAGTGCCTATCACCAAGAGCTAGTAGAGTGCCTGTCACCAAGAGCTAGTAGAGTGCCTGTCACCAATAACTAGTAGAGTGCCTGTCACCAAGAACTAGTAGAGTGCCTGTCACCAAGAGCTAGTAGTACTATAAATTAGATATATGTGCAAACCCACGCGTTTTGCTTTTGGACTAATTTATCATCATGTTTTGGAAAAACCAAAACGTGTTCGTATTTCATGAATACAGTATGACACACATACAAAATGGAAAAAACTCTAAGGCATCCATTCATTTATTGTGAAAAACATTAAAACCATCTTACGCTAAGCTTAACTCTAAAATAACGACACTGACAACAACTGCTTGGTTCGAATCAAATTAATGTATTTATAAATTGCATGAATTTATTTTAATAAAGAGTGGCAAAAGAAGGCACTACCACAACCCAGCTCTAGCCAATTACTTCTTACCATAAAAATGGGGACGACTAAGACTCCCCCCTTTCAAAATGCGTAACCTGCGCTGTGAAAGTCTCACCACCCCTTACTATGGCAGAGTCCAGATGCTTCTGCAAAGAAAGCACCCAATTGTCAACCCCGCATAGGTAGGACACACTCACCGTCCTTCAAAGGGGCAAGTGCACCACAACGACCACTTATGCCACATGTGGCCGCTGGTTAGTAGTGCCTTCCTACCTACTGCTTTAAAATTGTTTAGTAAAGGACAAAACAAAACAAAACACCAACACACGGTTTTGGGTAGGGAAGGAGGGGCTTCCAACTGAAAAAGAGGGTGAACCTACTGTATTCAAATGTAGCCTTAAATAGAAAACCTCATCATGCACGCCCCCTTGAAACTCTAATTGCCTAACTGTCAATGAATGAAAAAAGACCTCACAAAAGAGACAACTGCCTAGCAACAGATTCCCTAATAATGACCAATCATAAAAAAATGTGGACTCTTATATAGCCGCATGCCTATGCAGCCCTCGGTTAGTTAAAGAAAACTCAAGCACTAGCAAATAATAAAGATAAAGGGGTAGATGTACTAAGCCTTGAAAAGTGATAAAGTGGAGAGTGATAAAGTACCAACCAGCCAACTCCTAAGTGCCATTTTTTAAACACAGCCCGTGAAGTGACAGGAGCTGATTGGTTGGTACTTATCACACTCCACTTTATCACTTTTCAAGGCGTAGTACTTTTCCCTAAAAATATTACTCTCTGTCAAATATAAAAAATTCACACAAATCTTACAATGTAACGCGCACAGTTATATTATAATGATCTAGTTCATTCAATTATAACAAGATGTTGTTGTAATGGTTATTATTTTTATTATCAGTAGTATCATATTTTTGCATCGCTGTAAAGTGGGGTAAACAGGACACATAAAACAGAGACATAAGGTAGACAAAATAAATTCAGATAAGAAATGGAAGGGTAGCGAGTGTCCTACTCATGAGAGAGTCTACATTCCAATGGGAAATGGGCATAGGTGAAACAAGAGAAGTGAGTGTGGCTCATTGTGGACAGCTGTGACTGTGTGGGTGTATTAGTGTACGTAGTATAGGTAGAGTATGGTACACTCTACTAAGAAATGGGTTTTCAGGAAGCACACGCCGTCTTGACATGCTGTCCAAGCAGAGCGCCAGAAGACAAAATTGTTTGGCCAGGCTTTCAGGAGGTCGGACTAATCCATCAGGCCATTGATTTTTCTGGCATTTACTGTAGGTTTGGACCTGGATGGCAGGTTTGCCATGAGAAATTGTGGGGCCCAGTTCAAACAAAACAGGCTAAGCCCCCCCCCACCTCCTCAACCCAACTTCATTTTTTAAAAATATAAAAAAAATTTTAAGTTTACAAATAGGTGTCAACTATAAAGAACATATACCAAAAGAAACCCCTTTGTATAGGCGCTAATATGTAATTGAATATAATAAATAAATAAATAAAGTACCGGTCATGCAGCTGTCATGCAAGCACGGAAGCGGGTAGCAGCAACAGAGCCTGTACAGTCCAGGTGCGGCAATTTCAAGCCGCGTGTGTCTCCAGCTACCGGCAATACGTACCAGCAGGTCACAGCCTTTGAAGTTGGACTGATCAGTGAATACAGCAGTGAGAGTCCTGAGGGACAGTAAAGAGCCTGGCTGCCGGCAATGGAGAGCCGATAGTAGCAACCGTCAGCACTGGTGGTAGTAATCCTCCTGCAGGTGAATAATAGCGGCAGTGACTGACGCTTTCCCCGTGGCTCCTTCCACGGCTTCGTCAGAGGCATATTCCGCTTGTTCCAAACATCAAACTTTAAATAGGGCTGCTAATCAAATAAATTTATAGCAGCTGTAATCAATCAGTCCATTTGTATCCAAATGCGATTAGGTAAAAGCATATTTAAACACAATAAGATGCATTAAAATACCATAAGATACCTTGTTTGTAAAGTAGGCAATCTATTATATGGCTCAACATGATTATTAGACAGTCTAATAAGAAAATAAACGGACTAATATAATTAATTTAATTGATATATTCAGATTGATGTTCATGAAACGGAGCACCGTCAAAACATAATCAATAAATATTTAAAACACAGTGGGCCTGATTCAGAGCCGCTCGTAAGCGGCCGCTCGTTCGCTCCGAGCGATGTTCGCACATCTGCGCATGCGTATGGGTCGGTATGCGCATGCGCTAACCAGTCATTGCGGTCGGAAATTGGGTGCTCGCAAAATGCGAGTGCCTGCTAATTTGAGTGACAGGATGAGGTGTTTGTGGGTGGTAACAGGGGAAGGTGCTTGAAAACAGGGAGTGGAGATCCGAACGCAGGCGTGCCAAACGGTCAAAACGGGCGTTTTAAGGGTGTGCATAATTAACAAAGCAGTGTCATCGACCACGTCACTTGGTTGTTTCTTAGCCTGAACTGTTCGCATGATTGTGGTAGGAAAATCCAACCACAAGCACTGTGAGCAATTCAGACGCCTTTCGATGTACTCGATTAATCAAATAAATAGCGGAGATGACGTAGGATGCGAGCGGCCAGGGGGCGTCTTTACAAAATAGCGAGCGCATGTTTCGTTCACTCGCTCAGACATAGAGGCGTCAACAGACCGCAAAGAGCGAGCGCTCAATTTAAATAGCCGGCCCCTTTTTCTGAACGAGCGAGCACAAATAGCGTCCGGCTCTGAATCAGGCCCAGTGTTTCTCAACATTTTAATGAAGTGCATGGGGCCAAACCTGATTTGAAACTGATCGATTTATAAACTATACCTCATAATATTAGAGGTGGTCCAACATTCCAAAAACTCTGCAAACAAGAAGTACTATGGATGTTTAAATTGGGTTCCATTTATCTGGAAGGTCTCAATGAAGCTGTAGAAATCAATTCCATTCTATGAATGGTATTGGTGTTATAGTGTAGTTAGAGTGATTTTATTCCTCTATATCATTCTTTTTCCTATATTATTTCTTTACTGTTCAACAGTTTATTTTTATTTATATTTTTATATTTCACTTTTCATTTTTGTTTTTATTATTATTATTATTATTATTATTATTATTCCCTTTTAGATATTGCATATAATTTATTTATCTTATTTTATTTATTCATGCAATAAGTATATTTATTATTTGTTATTTTTTACAATTGAACATCAATCTGATATATCAATTAAATTTATTATATTAATCCATTTATTTTCTTATTAGACTGTCTAATAATCATGTTGAGCCATATCTCCTTCTAATAGATTGCCTACCTTACAAACAATGTATCTTAATGTATTTCAATGCATCTTATTCTGTTTAAATATGCTTTTACCTAATGGAATTTGGATACAAATGGACTGATTGATTACAGCTGCTATAAATTTATTTGATTAGCAGCCCTATTTAAAGTTTGATGTTTGGAACAAGCGGCATATGCCTCTGACGAAGCCGTGGAAGGAGCCACGGGGAAACGCGTCAGTCACTGCCGCTATTATTCACCTGCAGGAGGATTACTACCACCAGTGCTGACAGCTGCTACTATCGGCTCTCCATTGCCGGCAGCAAGGCTCTTTACTGTCCCTCAGGACTCTCACTCTCTATTAACTACTGCAGCACTGACTTTGGTTTATCTTTCTTATGTTCCTGCTCTTATTTACAAATGCTTTGAAGTTATAATGTGTATTTATGTTATATTTTATGTTCATTATTAAAATAATTCTATAATAATTGATTTGAGGGTACTGAGGGCTTCATTCAGAGGCGGCCGTACGGTCTACGGCCGCACGGCCACCTCGATGTTTGTCCAGTGCGCATGCGCACGAGGGAGCCGGCTCCTTCGTGCGCATGCGTGAGACCCGCTACGACTGACAGCGCCGGTCGTAGCGGGTCTCTTTCCAAAGGGGGTGAGCTGTCGATGTTGATTGACAGCTCGCCCCATTTGGAAGGCGGGCCGGGGGGTGGCAGCCCAAATGGAGGCGTTCCCATGGGAATGCCTGCCGTTTGGGGGAGGCCCCACTGACATCACTAATGATGTCAGTGGAGAGCTTCCGGCTCTGACAGAGCCAGAAGCTCTCCGGGGCTTACAAGTGAGACCCTACCCTAGGGTCTCGTCGTAAGCCCCGATGGTCGCGATGGTCTATGACCATCGCGACCATCACCCTAGCGGTCGTTAGAGCTGTGGGTGTAAACCCACAGCCTAACGACCGAAACAGAGGCAGCCGGTCAGGATGCAAGTGACCGCCCAGTTTCTGAGCGACCGCTTGTATCCTCCGACCGCCTCTGAATGAGGGCCTGAGTTTCAGCGCTGTGAACTATAGCAAACTATAAAGAAAAATGAAAGAATTCTTTAAAATAAAACTTTCAAGATTAAAAAATGCTTTATTTCAAGAAATTATAAAAAAAAAACTTAAATTATTTATCAAAGGTAAATTGTGCTTACCTGACATACGTACTTCAATTCTATTAAGTGGTGTTGAATACAATCTTGTGTTCATTTGCACCACTTCTGATCAGCAGCCACCAGTCATGGGGAGTGGTGTAAAGGGCAGCACAACGTACTTAGCATCCAGTACACCAGGGACGTGCAGTCAGGGTAGGCAGGGGAGGCAGAGTGTCATACGCCTGAGATTTGAAATAAAAATGATCATAATACTACAAAAAGATATTTATAACTTATAAACATATTCTTTGTTTATTGTAATCATTTTTATAGTTAACACTCACCAGCTTTGCGGAGCTCCCTGGGACTCCGGGGAGACAGAGATAAGGCAGAAACAGCTCAGCCTCACTTCTGTCTAGTCAGACACTGCTTGCAGAGCTGAGGGTGGGGCCACACCATGGGCTGTAAGTTGCACAGAAAGAGAGCTAATAGAGGCATGCCTCTGAGTATGGGGGGGGTGTGCCTTGAGCACTGATGGACACGTTGGATGTGTCATGAGAGCAGGAAGTGCACTGCAGTGTTTAGAGATCGTAGCTCAGTCAGCAGAAGAAAGAGAAGACGCAGTGATGCAGGTAGGAGAATCAATGGACACTGAAGCTTAGTGTAGTGAAGGGAGAGTTACAGTGAGTAGGGGGTGAGACAGGCTCCCAGCACTCAGACCCATCTCCATGTGTACCTCCCCAGCCATTGACCTCACCGCACATCACTGCTGTACACCCAGGGTCCAGTGCACTCCCAGTGTACTGTCTGTGGTTATATACATATATGTACGTGATACCATCTATAAATGTATGGACCCTGGTGTCCTTCCCTGGTCACTCTGCCAATAGGCCACATGCCCAGGTGCACTCTGCTAATAAGATAATGAATGGGGTGGCAGATACACAGATGGGGAGCATCTAAGTGCCTCTGGGATCGATGTATTATAGCGGCACTTAACGTGTTGCTATAACGCTTCCCACTTCGCCTCTTTACCGAGGCGAAGCAGGAAGCACTACCGATGAGATGTATGAACATCTCATCGGCCGGAGAGGGGGAGCGTTAACTCCCCCCTCCAGCGCTGCCCGCTAGTGACCACAGTGCATCAGCCTAGTGCTGATGCACTGTGTGTCAGTCCCGCTGGCTCCACTGAGCATGCGCAGGATCTCACAAGTATCGCTAGATCCCCGCACGCAGCCTGGAGCCGGCAGCCACCACAGCAGGGACAGTGCTGTCCCTGCTGTGGGGAAAGGGCAGCGCCAGGCCCACCAGCAACAATAAGCTTTGCAGTGAACTGCTTCACAGGCCGATGCAGTTTGCGGCAGGGATCATTGACACCGACTGACCCTCCTTTAAGTCAGGGCCCTGTACATTGGTATCCCTTGTACCCCACTTAAGGCCATCCTGATGGCTGGTACAACTGCACATGCACATTACAAACCCTGTGATGACCATTGGGAGCAGCTCCAGCCCACCAGGGAGGAATCAGAAGATCCAGCAAAGTTGTTTCCATAGTGGAAACTACACTCTCTTTAGATGATAAGCTTTTCTGAGCTTGGCTCTATTTATTAACATTATTTTTACTAAAATAAAGTGAAAAAGGGTGTTTTCACACCCTTTTCACATTATTTTAGTTTCACCTGTAGTTATTACAGGGCAATTGGAGTAGAATTAGTAAAATTCTACTCCAACCCCCAGTATCACTTATTTTTAGTAAAGCATAATTGTAATGGGAAATGTGATCCAACCACAGTTACTAAAAGTAAATAGTAAAAAAATACCGGGGGAAGCCCTGTGATAATAACGCCACCTGGAGGTGGCGTTATCCAGGGTCTCCCCTGGTTACCGGGCTCCCACTCTGCTCTAACAGGGAGAGCAGAGGCGGGAGCCGGTACCAGTAATCAGCTATGTGGTCTAAGCAGACCGCAAGCTGATTACTGTAAAAAAAAGAAAAAAAAAATTAAACATTTTTTTTTTTACTTACCTGAATCCAGGGACCAGTGATCGGGCCTCCGGTGATGGCTCCTCTTCGGTCAGCTGGTATCCCATAGTACACTGGGGCCCGGTCATCAGGTGATCGGGCCCCAGTGCAGTATGGGAGATTGTTACAGTGTGTATATTAAAATCAATAATAATAATTCCTTATACAATTAGAATCAAATATATATATATATATATATATATATATATATATATATATATGTGTGTGTAATTCACATATTCCAGAGATAGTCAGATCTCAAACAAGTTTACACAGAACTGGTTATTCCAGCATATCAATAGAGATGGCTAAATGATACTACAATCTAATTAGCATTTGTTAAGGTGTTCAACTCCACAGCATACCCCCAACAAGAGGCTTTTTCCTCTTGAAGCTTCCTTACAGGTGATTGGACATGAGTTTCAAAGTAAAGGATTGAAACAACCCCTTTTTGAACAAACCTATCAGGTAATAGGATTCTAACAGAGACACAGGTAAGGGAGAGCAGGATGGCATTCACACAAACACTTGGAGAATCACACATGCTGGCAAGGACACACCAGGGAGAGACAGGCAGAGCAGACCCACCCCAGAAGGAGTTCAAAATGCAGCTTCATTCCCCAGGGGCCTGGAGATATCTGCTCATAATAATGGCTAAGTAAACTGTACATTTTATGAAGCCTATAATGGATATTTGTAACTAGTTTGATTTAATCTGTTTATAGCTTGTATAGATAGTTTGTAGTGATTAATATTGTGGTACATAGTGGAATCTTTGTGAGCGGCCAGGTTATCAAGCTGTAATGCTTTGGTTATGCCTTAGTTTGTGTTAATCTGTAGTAGACAATATGTAAAAGTTTGCAGTGATTTGGGTTCAGTTTTATACATATAGCTGGCTGTGTTATAGGTATACTTTTCCCCCTTCCTTCCCATGTGCTAAGATGGAAATTGGGTAAAATATTGCAATCTGTAGATATTTAATTGTTTGATATCAGCTGGTGTGATCATAGTTATAATTCTACCCAGTTTTGGTGTTGTATAGTACAAACAGGTTGTTATAGATATTATAATTATGATCATTAATGGATATATGATTTACAGAAGTTACAACATTATGTGAGTTTTCAAAATGCAGTTTGCCTAGGGATCATGAGGCTTGCAAACAAAGGAAAGAGCATGTGCTTCGGCCCTTCCCCCTCCCCATGGCCTAGTGGGTACTGGATGAGGTCTGTTGTAGGATGGTATTGTTGTATATTGGAATCAGCTTGTGTTGTACATGTTGGAATATTAAATGGTGCAGTGTTTGCCTGATGTGTTGGCATATGATATTCAGCTTGCATATTTAATTAACTATGGCATTATGGGAGTCTTCAATGTGAGTTTTCAAAATGGAGTTTGTGTTCAGAGACCATGCGGTTTGAACAATAGGACAAAGGGTCCCAACAACCCCCACTCACACACTCATCAATCATATCTCTCTCTCTCTCGTCTATATTGTATTTTAACAAGCATTGATTTTATGAAGATTGATTGGAAGAATATAAAACATTTTACTTATAACACTTTGTGTGCATCGTTATCTTTATGAAAGGAAATTATCCAAATGATTGAAAAGGTATATAATTCTGGTTAACACTTTGCGAAGTTCATATATTTATGTTAATTATAACCTGATAGTTATTATATGAAAAATAGAATAATTTGCTTCAGATATATTGGGATTAAACGAGCTGGCAATGGCCTGGGTGTACAAATAGGAAAAGAAAAAAAAACACCCCTTAGCAATGGCGCCCGAACAAGTCTGCTTTTAAAATTGTGGAAATTATCATTAGCACACGAACCGGTCTGCTTTTAAAATTGTGGAAATCATCATTAGCGCCCCGAACAGGTCTGTTTATAATTGTGGTAACTTATAATTGTTGCTGTTTACAATTTTAATTCCCACAATTAAAAAAAGGCAGAGAGAACCCACATTTTTTTTTGTGTGTTAGTTTTTTTGTTTGTACATAGGATGCCACTTGTAGAACGGCAATCCAGCGATGCCTGATTTAATTATAATTCTCACAGTATGTTTGTTTTCATTTTTGAATGGTTGCACAAGATATGTAACAGTTTCTCTTTCCAACAAGCATATTTTGCAGGACTGCAAGTCTCAGTGAAAGCAGGCTCTAAGCAATGGTGACTCCTGGATATTCAAGGTACCCTGTATTAACCCTTTCTGTGCTGCATATATCATATATGCAATAACACACTACAAAAAAATAAACACACTCACACTTGGTACAATAGATCTCTACAACATCATGGCTGCATTACCATGAGGCTCCACCATTCCCCATTCATAGCAAAACAAAAGCACACAACTCACACATGCCAATATATACACAAATAATTGTTTTCCCTGATAGATTGCAATCCATAATTTATTTATAGATATTAATCTGCCGGAAGTGCAGCAAAACATTTATATCCCTTAAAATATACATACAGTATATCATACATCCCCCACCATACACACACGCATGTACACTTCTCAAACATACATTCACGGTATATCACTCCATTTATTTCTGTTTAACTCACCCTGCAACATATCTGCAGTGAAACTTGTGCATTAAGGTCACACATTAAAACATGCACTGTACCTGTACCAATGTTTTGAAGTACTGGAGAATTCATAATTAATCGCAGAAAACACAAATATGTTTCATATATTTGAAGCAAATGAACGTAAATTGGAAATTCATCTTAGTGATGGTAAAATTATTTTACCTATTGCACTGCAATGTATTGCAGGATTGTTCCAATGTTGTGTGTTCTGATAATGTCACAAACATACATTACAATTGGCAAATTTTATGATGTTTGGTAGAATAATCATGATTTATACAGGAGCTAGAATTCAGCACCAATGTGAATTATGATTTGCATTTATTATCCTCTGTTGTTCTCAATGTCTAATTTTGAACAAAAGGGTGGTTTACACAGAATCTCAGAAAACAGGGATCTGTGTAATGTGACATTACTGAACACACACATGGCTGCAATACAGAAGTTTTGAGGTTGTATACGTGCCGCATATGGAAAATTTCTGTGTAGAGTTTGTATGTACTCACCCGTGTGCAGTTTGTATGTACTTCTGAAAAATCCTTGCAATACAACAGTTTATAGATTTATTTTAGGTTAAGAAATTCACTTCTGAGTAAGTTATAACATGTGGTGTGCTATACTGTATTATCTGTGTATTAGATCGCATGTAAACCACATATAATCTTACAGTTATGATTTGAAGGTTTGCGTAATATGCATAATACATTGTTTAAGATAATCAGGGACTTGATGTGTTTTGTCAAGGAATATAAGGGCGGTATTAGCCCTGTGAAAGCTTGCATGTTTAGCTCACATGAAGCTTTGGTCGCTATACATGCATAGAGCATAAGCGATGACGACCCAGTGTCTGGGGTCTAGTGGCATAGGACAGGATACATAAGAAAACTGTATGGAAAGGTTAGCAAGGTTCAAAGAGATTTAAGATGCTTATGAATATCTGAGATGTCATGGATATTTTTGACATGTCCATAATAACGGTAAAGCAATTATTGCCTATGATGTAAGGCATTCTGTTGTTTTAATTCTAACCATTACTTCCTACAGAAGCATGTCTTTAATAGTTGTCTGAGCGGGTACTGCATTTTGGCGATGCGGTAAGAATTTTGAGCAGAGAAGCGCGCACTGAGAATCTGTGAATGGCGTGAATTAGCTACTCTCGCTGGCTGATCTCAGATCTGTAAGATAAATTCTCCAATCTAGTAAGGATTGAGGACTTCATTTCCACCATTACAGACAGGAAAAAGTAATACACCAGCAGTGTCAGACTGGAACAATGGGGATCACTGGAGGTTTTCTGTACCCCTATGGTCCAGTCTGATCCTGTATACTAGTCATAACTCAGAAAGATATGGATTTCCGTAAATAGATTAAGGAACTCGCAAAGGGAGGTATTTGTGTTTAACCCAATTATTCAAGTTCTGTGACAGATATATATAGGTGACACTAGTGTGAAGCTTAGGATCAGGTGATGTATTGCTAAGCAGGGTATGATTAATTGGATCATATAGCAGGTTTGCAATGAGTCCTATAATAATCTTTCTATATATATATTGGTAAGCAGAATATGGTTTAAAAAGACTGAATCGCAGGTCGGCGAAGTCTGTAATAAAGGTAAAAATGGATAATTTAAGATGCCACAGATGTTAGGATGTCTAAATAATTGTTTTCCTTTAGGTAAACAGGTCATGTGATAATTATATATGACTGCAGGAAATGATATTTAGACAGCGATATACGTAACATTATAGATATTAAGAACAATGTGATATGCGTAATACTCAGAACGTTGGTCATGGGATGTTCCTTAGAAGTAGGGATATCATATGAAAAGTAGGAATAAGGAAATCTAGATTTGTCATTACTGCAGTAAATAAGGAGACGTCTTTATGATACTGATTACAGGTGATAATGGATTTAACCTTTATGCTTATAGCAATGTTTATGGTATATGCAATGGTTCTTAAGACTGTATATGGTATAATATGGGTTAAAAACAGACAGGTGGTATAAAATCCTGCTCATTTTAAATCCCAGGTGTATACAGGTAAAGTATAATGGTATAAAATATGTATATCGGAGTAAAGGATTCAAAAAATCCCTAGTGTTAATAAGGAAGTATTGCAACCCCTGACCAAATTCATAGGAATTGGAAGATGGGTGGACAAGGTCTTTTTTGTAGGATCTTGGAAATATTAATAGCTGAAAATACTGTGTATATCTCTTGACGTGACGTATGTGGTAAATGACATCGGAACTATTGTAATTGGTAACAGTTCATAAGGTATAGTTCTTAGAGATACCAAGTGATTGATAGTAACATGCACAAACGTGATATTTTTGTGTTTATATATCCCTGTAAAATCTAGTTAAATTGTGGTGTAGGTATTACGAATAACCCAATGGTGGAGGTTTCATTCACCAGAACAGGGGGACTGCCATAGATCATAAAAATATGCATATGATCATACTGTTTTAAATTGTTGCAGTGACAATAACTCAGCAGAATGTAAGTTTTTTTTTTCCCCCAAAACACCTGTAATTTTGATGTTTTACCTCTAGCGACCAGTAGGGACACTCTCAGGTCCTAGGAGGAGGAGTAGTAGAAGGGGAAATACACATCCATTTCCCAGCAGAGGTGGTAATGCCTGGAATTACTAAGGGTCTTTAATGAAAAAAATTACATTTAAGGTTGTTTTAAAATGGTCTTTTATTTAAACAGGTTCCACAGGATGATTTTCTGTTATTACTAATAAGTAATTGGGTATATCTATTAACAGTTTATATGTTTGGAATAGATAGGAATTATTTACATATTGACATGTCTGTATTATGTAAACTAACATTTCTTTCAATTTTCTCGGAACATCGGAATGCAGGTTAAAGTAGATCAAATGGCCCAAGACTTCCCTGATTCTCCTCAACAATTAATACACAGATTATTGTCAGGAGAAAAGGGGGGGTGTTATATGGGTATTTGAAGGTTGGAAATTTAGAATTTCCCAGATTAGGGATATTTTTTTGGAGATTTTCATAGAAAATGAGAAAAACAAAAGGCATTGTAGGATCTTGAATGCCATCTAGTGTAGAAAACGATGTAAAGTTGAGTCTGTAACACTCGTCAATGTTAATGATATGTGATTTTTGAAAACTCCAATATGGAGCAGACAAAATTCTAAACTATCACAGTGGGTGGGAGGGACTTCTAATGCACGGAGAATCTGTTTTTCGTCCATGTAGGCAAATCAAGTCAACAACAGGATATCTGAAGACTGCAGACAGATCGGATGGAAGACAAGACATCAGATTTGGTAGGAAAGATGGAGACATTCAAAAGTACTGATATCTCTCAATTTCTTATTTAGATGCTGACAAGGCCCAGCTGCAGACAGACGATATTCCTGACAGATGACTACACAAACCCTAAGATGATCGAACGGAAGATGATCAGACGGAACACAGATCGGAAGATGATCAGATGGAACAGATCGGAAGGACCAGGATACGTATCATCTAAAGCAGATGACAACACTCCAGAAGTGCGCCCTCATCCCATGTGGCGAAGATGACAACTATAGGCTTTTGATCCCAAATGTTAATAAAAATTAGGAAAGGGTTTGGTTCAAATATGAAAGATTTTTTATCCTTACATACACTCAAAGATGGTTTTTTCCATCTACATATGCGAAGCAGGAGAGGACCGTTACTTTTCCGCCCTTTCATTACCTTTTATTTTGAACTGTGAAAATTACATTGTTATGATTCTTTCCAAACTGAATTATCTCTCTTCTCACCACCTGTACGATCAATGAACATACACATAACACATACACTAAAATAGTGATAATACACAAGCTTATGTCAGTTCAACTGTCAGATGTCATTGAACTCACAAAAGGGGGAAATGTTACAGTGTGTATATTAAAATCAATAATAATAATTCCTTATACAATTAGAATCAAATAAATATATATATATATATATATATATATATATATATATATGTGTGTAATTCACATATTCCAGAGATAGTCAGATCTCAAACAAGTTTACACAGAACTGGTTATTCTAGCATATCAATAGAGATGGCTAAATGATACTATAATCTAATTAGCATTTGTTAAGGTGTTCAACTCCACAGCATACCCCCAACAAGAGGCTTTTTCCTCTTGAAGCTTCCTTACAGGTGATTGGACATGAGTTTCAAAGTAAAGGATTGAAACAACCCCTTTTTGAACAAACTTATCAGGTAATAGGTTTCTAACAGAGACACAGGTAAGGGAGAGCAGGATGGCATTCACACAAACACTTGGAGAATCACACATGCTGGCAAGGACACACCAGGGAGAGACAGGCAGAGCAGACCCCCCCCAGAAGGAGTCCAAAATGCAGCTTCATTCCCCAGGGGCCTGGAGATATCTGCTCATAATAATGGCTAAGTAAACTGTACATTTTATGAAGCCTATAATGGATATTTGTAACTAGTTTGATTTAATCTGTTTATAGCTTGTATAGATAGTTTGTAGTGATTAATATTGTGGTACATAGTGGAATCTTTGTGAGCGGCCAGGTTATCAAGCTGTAATGCTTTGGTTATGCCTTAGTTTGTGTTAATCTGTAGTAGACAATATGTAAAAGTTTGCAGTGATTTGGGTTCAGTTTTATACATATAGCTGGCTGTGTTATAGGTATACTTTTCCCCCTTCCTTCCCATGTGCTAAGATGGAAATTGGGTAAAATATTGCAATCTGTAGATATTTAATTGTTTGATATCAGCTGGTGTGATTATAGTTATAATTCTACCCAGTTTTGGTGTTGTATAGTACAAACAGGTTGTTATAGATATTATAATTATGATCATTAATGGATATATGATTTACAGAAGTTACAACATTATGTGAGTTTTCAAAATGCAGTTTGCCTAGGGATCATGAGGCTTGCAAAAAGGAAAGAGCATGTGCTTCGGCCCTTCCCCCTCCCCATGGCCTAGTGGGTACTGGATGAGGTCTGTTGTAGGATGGTATTGTTGTATATTGGAATCAGCTTGTGTTGTACATGTTGGAATATTAAATGGTGCAGTGTTTGCCTGATGTGTTGGCATATGATATTCAGCTTGCATATTTAATTAACTATGGCATTATGGGAGTCTTCAATGTGAGTTTTCAAAATGGAGTTTGTGTTCAGAGACCATGCGGTTTGAACAATAGGACAAAGGGTCCCAACAACCCCCACTCACACACTCAGCAATCATATATATATATCTCTCTCTCTCTCTCGTCTATATTGTATTTTAACAAGCATTGATTTTATGAAGATTGATTGGAAGAATATAAAACATTTTACTTATAACACTTTGTGTGCATCGTTATCTTTATGAAAGGAAATTATCCAAATGATTTAAAAGGTATATAATTCTGGTTAACACTTTGCGAAGTTCATATATTTATGTTAATTATAACCTGATAGTTATTATATGAAAAATAGAATAATTTACTTCAGATATATTGGGATTAAACGAGCTGGCAATGGCCTGGGTGTACAAATAGGAAAAGAAAAAAAAACACCCCTTAGCAGAGATCACCTGATCGGGAAGCCCGGAGAAGATCACCGGAGGCCAGGAGGATGCAGGTAAGTATAATGAAGGGAGGGGGGGTCGCGGGTGGGGGGAGGGGGGTCGCGGGGGTCCACGATTGCGGGGGGCGAGGCTTAGTGCCAGGGGCGGGGCTTAGCGTCGGTGGGGGGGTAGTAGCGGTGGTCGGTCGGCGCATGCGCGGGCTCTTAGTCGCGGTATTTTATCCGAAAATACTGCAACTAGAGTGCGGATGGGATCCGCAGGGACAGAGCTTTATCGCAAGCTCTGTCCCTGCAAGGGATTTATAGTAAATCCCTGTGATATTGCCTGAATTCGCAATGCGAATTCACTCGGTAATATCACACTACAATCCGCATTCAATATGCGGATTGTAGTAAATAGAACCCATAGGGCCAAATGTAATAGGGTGAGAGTTTAGAAAAGTGAGAGTTTCTGACACTTTTTAAATTTTGCCAATGTAATAGAGTCCAAAAACAAATTAACAGAGCGAACTTGCATGTTTTTTTAGACTTCAAAAACTCTCACGATTTAAAATCTCATTCAGATGTTTTCCCATTTTGAAGATAAAACCCAGCCAATGTGAGAGTTTACTGCTAAACTCTCACATTTTCTAAACTCACACCCTATTACATTTGGCCCATAGTCTCTTAATAATATCTCAAAAGAAAGACAGCTGCAGTGAGTGCTGTTGCTTGCAGACCAGGAGATATCAATGATAGCTCCTGATTTACAGCATTATTTAAAAGGTTTGTTATTCAATTTTGATTTAAACATGTGGAAATAATTTTGATAAATAGACACTTTAAACTTCAATAAGATCTGTATTATTAATACTAATACTAACACGTTTCATCTCCAGCCCCAGGATTTCTTCATAGATGCATTTTGTAGTGCAATCATCAGTGGTAACACTAATATGTACTTTTAAATCCTCAGTGATAGTACTTAGGGGTCTGTTTATTAAAAACACATGCGCTAACTAAAAATTTTCTATCTCGTCAATACAAATTTCAATTACGC
The DNA here is from genome assembly GCA_031769625.1 of Taudactylus pleione. Lineage (NCBI taxonomy): Eukaryota > Metazoa > Chordata > Amphibia > Anura > Myobatrachidae > Taudactylus > Taudactylus pleione. The sequence goes on from JAUIMM010000198.1 coordinate 1,456,985, forward strand.
CGTCATTTACCAATCCGGGGCAAAACTGGAAAAGTTTTGCTGGATCTCTGATGGGTCAAACTACCGTGCAACTTCTCCACACACGCATTTTAATGTGACCATAAAGCAAGCACCGTGTCAGTGTCTGATTGGTTGCTAGGAGATGCTCAGAATTTGTACCTTGTTAGTATATCACCTCAGTGACCACTATTTAATTATCCACATTTCTATATAGGTATCAGCAGCGTACAATGCTTTACATCTCTTCATTTTGTTTCTCTTTTTTAATTTTTGTTTGTTTGTTTGCTGCTAGCAGCTAACGAGTTAGGTATCTGACAGGTTGAGGACATATTGTATTATACAGGGCTGCAATACATGGAATGATTGTAAGAATAAGTATGCAGTTAATTTACCAAAGGTAATTTTCAATCAATTTTAATCGATTTGAATCTATGTCAAATCGATCCATATCACACATTTGCTAACACTTAAAAGAACAAATCAAAAATTGCCTGTTAGTAAATGTGTGATTTAGCCCCAGAAACACAACATCGATTTAGATAGATTTAGATTAATTTAAAATCGACTGAAATCGACATTTAGTACATTTAAGAGAGGAGGGGTCCCGTGTGCACTCCCCATGCGGGGCCCCCTCCTCTCTCCCCGGTGGCCGGCAGCCGACTGATGTGGCTAGCCAGCCACCAGAGCATTACTAGACTCCGAGCACTAGAGTGTGCCCGGAGTCTACTGCACATGCGCAAAACGCAGTGAAAATGTCCACCGCGGCCATTTTCCCGGTGTTCTGGGCATGCACAGTAAACTCCGGGCACACTCTAGTGCCCGGAGTCTACTGCGCATGCACAGAACACCGGAAAAATGGCCGCAGCGGCCATTTTTCCGGTGTTCTGAGCTGCGCTGACACCCGCCGTGGGACCACGGACAGGTAAGTTTAAAATAATATGGGTGCAGGGTGTTCGGTGCGGGGCCCCACTGGACCCGGGGCCCCGTGTCTGCGCCGCACACACTGCACCCATTGTAGATACGCCACTGCCCCTAAGTGTCTCAGCCTGGAATTAAATCATATAACATAACTCCCAAGCCCATGCCTACTGTAGTGCTTCCGAAGTGCCAGGCTGCTGACCTTCAAACCAAACACAATTCTTCAAGCATTTAAAGGAATTACAACAATGGTACATACCTACTTACTGATCCTGTATGAAGATAAAGTCCTGATAATCGGGACAGCACTACAGTCACCTCAAATTTGGACCGTCCCACATAAATTGGGTCAATTGAGGAGGTATAATTAATAATTATGCCTCACAACATTTATGCCTCCTGCTGCATTACCATTATTGCAAGGATGGAATTGCTAAGCTGCTTGCGTGCAGCTTTGCAATTCCGTCCTGTGCTGAATCAGGCCCTTTGAGAAAGGAGTGCAACTACACACGCGTTCTACACCGGAAACCCGGACTTGGGTATCCAGCTGAGCATTCTTACTAAAAAATAAAAAAGGTGGTGATCGTTAAAATTAGTAAAAAGTTAGAGGCACTCATAAGAAGCAAAAATTTGCTTCTCTTGAAATCATGCAGACATTGGGGCATATGTATCAAAGCTTTATGTGAGATAAAATTGTGAGATATATATCACCAACCAATCAGCTTCTAACTTACATTTTGCAGGCTGTGTTTAAGAAATGATAGTTGGGAGCTGATTGGTTGGTGATATATATCTCAGAATTTTATCTCACATCCAGGGCTGTCTTAACAGCAGTGTGGGCCCTGGGCAAAGCAATGTACTGGGGCCCCTACCCACCCATTCACAGGAAAAAAATTTAAATGGGCAATAAAATTAAACCCTCCTGCATGCCCAACAGACCTCCCACACATGTAGAGAGACTCTGTCTGACTGGTCTGAAGCTGGACTGGGACTGAGGTGAGTACTCATCAACCGGGGGGGAGGTTAGATCAGAATACAGTGCCCCCGGCGGCCTGCTTATAAAAATATCACAAATTTACCAACTGGCTGCAGGGGGGTGGGTTGGCGGGCCCCTACAAGCTTCGGGCCCTTGGGCAACTGCCCAACAAGCCCAATGGAAGAGATGGCCCTGCTCACATCAAGCTTTGATACATATGCCCCATTGCCATGCTAATAATACATGTGCCAACCTGTTACACCAGGGGCAGCAAGATACAAACATTCACACTATGCAGCAGTCAGAGAAAACCTTTTCCTTTACTTTTTTATGCTTCTTAATGACCCCACCTGTTTGTCAGTTCGGTATTGTGAATTTGTGATTGTTTCTTACATAAAAATAATGAAAGGACATCTAAATAGATAGTTGGAAGAGATCAAATAATGAAAACAATCTCTTATCTACCACTTTCCTCTCACCAGATCCACGGGACAGGTCTAATGGTTCCACCAAGCTTTCACTCTTATCTTTAGTTCGTTGGGATGTCCATGTGTAGAGACAACAGCATCTTCAGCAGACAGACGTATGATGCCGTCCCTCCATTTCCGACAGCAGCCCCCATAGATGGCGTTATCCTATAGTAGCCTAGGGGCTACTATTTCACAAAAATTACAGGGAGAGGGGTCTTCTGGGACCCTCCATGGTAATGGCCGCTGAGCAGGATGGTCTGCTGACCATGCATCCGCAGAACGGCCCCGGCTCCCATTACAGAAGGGAATTGATTGTGTTTGCGATCATTTCACCCCTCTCCCTGCATGTCATTTTTAGTAAATACGGGCAAATGTGAGTCTCTTATTGCTGCCAACAGCATCAATAACAAATTCTAATGATCAAGTCTGAAATGTGATATTTAGTAACGATGCCCCATTAACTCCTCCAAAGGCCTCTTTTCCTCCTCTTATATCCCTTTTACAGCAGAGCTAAAACCCATGTTATTGCATGGTTAACCCGGGTAGCTCCTTGGTGTAAAAGGGGGCAGGGTTGGATTCCCGGGTGGAGCGACCCGGCAATCCATCCCATGTAACTTGCAGGGTTTAACACGGGAATGACCCGTGAAACCCTGCAGTGTAAACAGCACGATCCAGGTCACGGTGACCAGGATCGTGCCGCATGCATGCCGATTGGCCGGCTTTAGCGGCGCTTGGAGATGACATCATCTCCAAGCGTCCACTTCAATGTTGGAAAAGCCAGGTCACTGCAGACCCCGCTACAGTGTGAACGGCGCCAACTCAGGAATATCCTGGGTCGGCGCCGGTTGAAATTCCGGGTCTGATCCGGATTGGAACCCTGTTCCAACCTCCAGGTCAGACCTGGAATTTAGGTATAAAAGCAGTATTTGTTTTTGCATACTAAGCACAAGCAATAAACGACCCATGATGATTTTCTTCATTAGTCAAAGATAAATTGCCCGGACAGGTCATCTGCTTTGCTTTTATTATCTGCAATTAATTAATCATTGTAATCATTAGGAGTAGATTTCAGCTCTGTATGTTGTGTCAGGATAATTTGCTGCATATGAAGAAACTGTTCTGCACTCTTGTTGTGGGGTCAGATGTAATGTCTAGAAACAGCCTAATTAAAATGTAGAAAATAGGACATTTATTTTCCGATAACACCCCATAAATTTAACATTTTTGTTTTCCACATGTCCCATTGACGTCAACCTGTAATGTGCACATGAGCTTTTTATTCATTTGCTGGGGTGAGGTTCTAGGTTTACGTTTTAGTCAAAAAATAAACATAGATGGAGTTGTAGTTTTACGTCTAATTACCTAATTAAGCGTTCACAGTCTTTGCGGAGATCCCTTATTAAGCTGTAATGTGAAAACCACCAAGCAAATAGTTCTATCAACCCAAGTAATAAGGTCAATGTGGTCATATGTCAGGAGTAATATAGCTATCAATAGCCCAAAGCTGTACATTCACCATGTATTACATCAAAGTAGAGTATGCAAACAGCAATGTTCTAGGTTCTAAGGGGTATATCTACTAAAGGTTGATTTTAATCGATTAAAATCGATCAACATCGATGTTGTGTTCCTGGGGCAAAATCACACATTTACTAACAGAAAATTTTTTAATACATTTTTTAAGTATTAGTAAATGTGTGATATAGCCCCAGAAACACAACATCGATATTGATTGATTTTAAAATCGTTAAAATCGACCTTTAGTAAATATACCTCTTTTGGTTTATTAATGCAATGCCTTAATTTTGTTTTACGCAAACCCACTCAGTGATTGTCTTCATACAATATGTATTCTGCAAGTTTGAGTCACTTTTGAATCAATGTCATAAAATATATATTTAAGTTATTTTATAAACGTGAGTTTTGAATGGCCCTTTGCTGCTCATTTGTTACACCATCCAGTTGCTCTTCTGATTGGCCACTAGTAAATTTATAAGTATCAAAATGATAATCTAATGCATCTTCTAGATAGTTGTGTGACCGACCTTACTTCTGTTAAGGTGAGAGTCCTTCCGTCAATTCAGATGATAGACAGTGCTCTGGCTTTGGTAATAGACTCATTTCATTAATGTCATTTAACTCAGGTGACAGATCATTCCTTCACTCAGGTGATGGAATTTGCTAAGACACAAGTAATAGATCTTCATGAGTCATGTGACCGATCTTCCCGTGACTCATTCGATAGACCCCACCACAACTGTCCAAAGAAGGTTCCTTCTACACATAACGTATCATAGACTCTCCTCCTACTTCTCATCTGATGGACCCTCTAACTTGGTAACTCCTTATACCTCCATGTACTTTAAGGCACTAACTATCTCGTGAAATTTGCAATGACATATGGAGTATGCTTTGTGTGACTGTGAAGAAATATAGAACTGCATAGGCAAGGATGCCAGTACGTGGCATAATCCCACTCCAAATAGCACTAAATAGGTGCTGTTTTACAAATGCATTATAACATATCATGGGAATGCAGACTAGAATTGCTGCTGAAATATTGTATTACCATTTATGACTATCTTCTAGCTCCCTCGGTGCTCTCGGCATTATCCGCTGCTTTGATACGTCCTCTAATCCTTTACTAGCTGTCATGAGATTTTCATTCTCCTCGCCCTGTGTACAGCAGGTTCCATTGTGGCCAACTCTCTGCTGTGATTAATTCTTATAGGAGCAATTTTCTCGCAAGCGTTATCATCTCAGTTCTGTTTAATTTTCTTTTCAAAATGAAATCCCAATTCATTTCAGATTGGATGAGACAGCAATCTCTTCCCTCCCAGCTCCTAGTATCACAGATTGACTTCTGGCCTCCCAAATGACAGTAATCAAGAAATAAAAAAAAACCCTTTCTATTGCAGGTATATCGTACTCCACATCCACGCCCCTGGCTTGTTAAGCATTAATTAGGAAACCTCTCCTTGCTCCACCTCTTCGCTTGACGTCTAGCTAGTGCCAGCTCCATCCATCTAGCAAAAACCATAAGCAACATGTAAAATACACATCCCTCTTGTCTGCATTACCTGCGCCAAATGTTTTCCTTGTTCCATCTGATTTTCAGAGATTCACATACTTAGGGGCTTAGGTTTTAGACCCGATAATTATAATTTCTTATCGCTGGAAATAAGAAATTATGTACCACCCAAATGTATTAATAAACGGGATGGGTACTGGATGCCAACGTGCAGGATCCCAGCTGTCAGAATTCTGTCGCTGGCATCCCGACCCAGTTACAATGCTGACACCTAAAGGTAAGTATTCGTAACCTAACCCCTAACCCTCCCTCTCCGCAGCCTAAACCTAATCTCCCCCTCTAGTGCCTAAACCTAACCCTTCCTCCTCGCACCCTAAACCTAACCTCCCCCCCCGCAGCCTAAACCTAACCCTCTCCCTAGTGCCTAACCCTAACCCCAGTACTTACCTTCGGGATCCTGGTAGTCAGGATGCCTGTGCCGGTATTCTGATAAGTGTTGGGATTCTGGCATCAGCATTCTGACCGCCGGAATCCCAGCAGCCCGGAATTCTAACCGCATCCCTTAATAAACACATCCAGGGACAGGGACTCCGACTGTCAGCTAAGAGCATAGAGAGAGACAGAAGCCAGGTGTGACTGAATGCAAGGTGCACTAAGTGACCGGTGAGTAACCACTGCAGAAGCACCACCTAAGACTGACACAGGGAGCCGCAATTGAGATCCATGGAGGCAGTGATTGAGTAAAAGCTGTAAAAGGCAGACATCCCTACTGAGCTGCAGCACTACTGAGAATTGTTTATGAGCTATTGAGGAGCGTACACACTAGACGATATGCTCCCTGAGCGATATCGTCTAGTGTGTACCCGGCAAGGTGTGCTCAACGTCGTTCATGACATTGAGCACACCCGCTGAACGATATCATTAACGATATTGTTCAGCGCCGGGCTCTCTCCCCCATTCCCCAACATGCAGCAACCTGAGTATATTGTCAGGGGGGCCTTAATGTTTAACCGATGAACGATAATGACGAACGACCCACGGGAACGCGCATCGTCGTTATCATTCATCGTTTTGGTGTTAATATTGGACGATAAAGTGGACGACTGAACGATAACGATATCGTTATCGTTCAGTCATCCACTTTAATCTCCCATTGTGTACGCACCTTTACAGAGCTATTGTGAGAGTGTATAGGAGATACTGAGAATTGTTGGAAATGATGTCTGTGCAGCAGTTGGTACTTCAGAGTTATGTAGGCTCACACCAGTGGATAAGTTGAACTATGAACATCTCAGTGGTGTTGGCTTATTGAAAGATAAGAGACATAGGGGCCTATTCATCATCGAAGGCCGTATGGCCTCCGATGATGAAGTTTAGAACTCGCTGCGAGCCAACTTGCAGCAGGGGAAGCCTGACACCAGAGCAATTCATCATTGCTCCGGTTAGGGGACAACTGCCCCGAAAAGTAGTTGTCCCTGTAGAAAGTATCACAGCTACTTCTGTAGCTGTGTTCCTTTCCTGCTCCCCATCATCCCAGCAATGCATGTGTGACCTCGGGTCACGCATGCGCACAGCCACCGGGGAGTTGGTAAGTAGGCAGCGAAGGGATCTGCTCGGATCCCTCTTCACATCCCCGGAGCTCTTTCCCATAGGAAGGAGCTTGTTCTAGCCAGCAAACTGAATACCGGGGGGGTCCTTTCGGACCCCTAATGATGAATGGCCCGGTAACTTAAAAATGCTAGCGTTTCCGCATGGTTACCGGGCCATTTATCGTTTGATGAATAGGCCCCATAGCCATACTCACTCTTATACACACTGGTAGATGGAGCATAGCTTGAGTGAAGCGGAGTTCTATACAGCTCACCAGTGGATGAGTGTATGCTGCAAACGAGTAAAGGTGCTGGGATGCTGGAACTGCTTTATGTAGGTATACACTGGGGTCTCTCACATGGAGCAAAGCAGGATATTTCTGTATCCCACCATGTCTATCTACACATAGTACTAAGATGACTGTAGTCACATGTGCAGCAGCACATCAGATTGGAGGTCGGACCTTCCTGCAGACTCTGAGTCCTAGTGCCCAGCATGTATGTACAGTGAGGAGACAGTGTAGGGGCACATTGCTTTCTAACACCTCCCTCACTACAAGCTTCTACATGTTACACAAACATTTAATTTCAGATTTTTCATAGTGAACTGTAAAATAAATTGGGTTAATCACATGAAAAGGCATCAACACATCACGTGACTTCAACTTGGCCTTTTTAGAAGATACTTTAGCAAAAGTTATTTTACTAATAGCATGGGCCATAAAAACAGTCTCTTAACTCACAAACTTGGGACTGCTGCAACTACCACAACTCTCAATGCTTTTCACACTTGTGGTTTTTAAATCTAGAAAAGTCTCTTTTTCCTATAATGGATTTCCATCCACACCAATCAAACTTTAGTTTTGGCTTATGGATATCCTTAAACTCACTGAATACACGGTTTGCAAACTCCTAATCATATCTCCTATGGTAGGTGGATTGCCGATACTTGATTTTGCAGAAGATCTTCTCAGTGGTTGTCCAGTGACACATACTTGCTCTGCATGTCAAATTCCAGCTTTTCTACAATTTGCATTGTTTCTTTAAAGATAGCATCTCTGGACTTAACAATCTTTCTGGTATTTGGATTCCAAAATCTGTAACCATTGCTCTCATGTCAATAGACAAGCATGAAGTACTTCACTTGCTCTGAATCCAGATGTTGTCTTTCCTCCTTTGGTATATGCACATAGGCTATACTTCCAAAAGTTCTGAGAAGCCTTCTCTTTGACCATGCTTCAATAGGCGTTATGTCCTTTAGGGCAACTGTAGGGGAACAGTTCTTGAGATAAGCTGCTGTGGATACGGCTTCCACTCAAAACTGCTTGTCTAGGCCTGCGTCCTTTAGCATGCATCCTGCTCTCTCTACTAATGTATGGTTTGCTCATTCACTGGCACCATTTTTCTGAGAGGTCTATGCAATGGTCAATTGCATACTTTCTTAAGAATTGTTCCACCTCTCTATTGAGATATTCTCCACCATTGTCAGACCTCGGGATCTTGAATTTGCAACATGTTTGATTTTCTACAAGTCTCTTGTAATCTGCAATCTTTTTTGCCACTTCAATTTTTTTCTCTGGTGAAGTACACATGTGTCATCCTTGTGAAGTTATCTATAAAAGTCACAAAGCATCTGTACAGGATCGACTCACAGACATTACTTCTATTGGACCATACACATCTGAATGTACTATTTCATGTGGTTTTGTAGCCCTACTTGTTGATTTTGGGAATGGTTGACAACTTGTTTCCTTACAATACAGCTTGCAAATACAGGTTTCTCTGCGTTAGTCAATAACATTCCTGTGAACATCCCGGTCTGTAGCTTCAGAGCACTGTCACATCAAAGGTTTCCAAATCATCTATGTTCGAGTCAGGTGACTGTGACTGAGTTGTAATCATTGCGTAACAGGGCTATATATCAAGGATGTGCAATTGCTGAAACTTTGTGGCAGTAGCTATGACAGCCTCTCTTCTGTTTCTCACAATTTACTTTCTTTTGGCGAAATTAACTCTACGGCCTCTTTGTTCTAGGCCACTGATGACAATAAGATTTGTTCCTATTTCTAAAGCAAACTCACATCTTGGATCTCTGTGACTTTTGTTCTTGTCCCAAATTTTAAGCGAGCTTTAATTGTCCTAACTTTAGTAGCTGGAAAGACTTGATTGCTAATTATAGTGATAGGGTCACATTTGTTTAAATTGGTGAACCATTCCTCAATGCAGCTGAAATGCCTTGGTACACCTGAATTGATATTCCAGTAATCCTTTCTGCGGTCATCTGTAACACCCATGGCTGACTCATCTTTGCTGTTGCATTTCTTGTTTTGCATAGGTTTCACATTCTTTTGCTTGCACTCAAGTGATTTGTGACCTATTTTGTGACAACTAACAATTAAATTATAATTTTCTGAATTTTTCATTTGTGTGTAATGCCGTTGTCTCAGCATTCAAATCACAGTACACACATTCTTTAAACTGTAATATTTTTTTGCTCTGACTGTGTCTGTTGTTAACTTTGTTGTGTTTTCCTCTAATGCCAAAACCAAGAAGTCAAATTCAGAAGTAAAGTTCTGCAGCATTGCCGTAGCAATCTCATCATCATCTATTTGCAGTCCAACAGACATTCGTTTCTGAGAGACAGACATAACTTTGTCTAGGTAATCACTCATACTGCTGCATTCATTCAATTTGCTGTTATACAACATACATCTTAAATGTATCCTCCTCATGAAACCTTCATATTGATATGTTACTTGCAGTGCTGTCCACATGTCTTTTGCTGACTCTTTCCCATGTATTATAGAGGACACGTGTTGATTTACACTTAATGCTATGGTTCTGATGGCTCTTTCTATTTCATCTGGACTTGAATCTGCATCTGGTTCTAAAGTGACATTCCACAAACTTTCACAAAATTGCATTTCCATAGCAAACGCCCAGGTTGTATGAATTTCTGTACCTTTTAGCCTAATAAACCCCATTATGGGTGTAGCTCCTGTTTTTATGCTTCTTACAGACATAAGTGTGCAGCTTCTTTATTTTAATCAGCTTCACTGCTGCACTGGAAACACCCTGTGCTCTCTAAGCTCTGTGCGCTCATGCAGCTTCTGTGCACTGACTAGCTTCTGTGCTGACACATGGCACTGGAAACATTCTGTGATGTCCTCACTCTGGGGCTTATTTATCATGACATAATTATCACTAGTGATAAGTATGTTTTAAACCTGCTGCGAATTTGAAAAATGTTTTAGAGGCATTCATCATGTCTCACTAACAAAAGCATTACTTCTGAAAAGCTGCTCTTTTTGCGTAGGCAGCTTTTCGAAAAAGTTATACTTGTCCCCCTACAGGTGATTTACTCACTGGATCTGACCCCCCCACCCCCACTCTACTCCCCGCTGTCTTTCTCCCCCTGCCCCCCTCATGGCCTCCAGTGTCCAATCCAGCCATCCTTCCACATCTACTGGTGACCGATCCACCCACCATCCCCGCGGGTGTCCAATCTGGCCCCCCTCCATCCATGTGTGTCCGATCTAGCCCCCCTCCCCACACGGGTGTCCAATCCAGCTCACTTGTCTCTTCTGTATTCTGCTGGTTAGCCTGGGCCACATGCCTGTGGTACCCCAAAGCTCTTAGCTCCCTGGGCTCTGCAGTGCAGACACAGCAGGGAGGGATCTTAATAGATCCCTCTGCTGGCTGCAGTGGCTGAACTGGCATGTAAATCTTTACAGGCTTCTGTGTAAACACTAGCCTGTGAAGATTATTGAGGGCTGTACGCCATCTCAGGGTGGTGTACAGTTTCTCAGTCAAGTTCCAAAAAAAAAGCATTTAAGCAATTATAAATTTTTACATCCCATACTAAAGTACTGTAGTGGTGTTGATTTATTTACAGATAACAGGCACAGCCATACTCACTGTTATACACATTGGTAGATGGAGTATAGCCTTAGCAAAGCAGGGTTCTATACAGCTCACCAGCTGATAAGTGTATTCTGCAAACACATAGAGGTGTAGTGTAGTGATGCTAGAGCAGCTTTATGCAGGTATACACTGGGGTCTCTCACATGGAGCTAAGTAGGAGACTTATGTCTCCCACCATGTTTATCTACACACATTAATAAGATGGCTGCAGTCGCATGTGCCGGAGCACATCAGATTAGAGGACGGACCTCCCTGTAGACTCTGGGTCCTAATGTCCAGCAAGTATGCACAGTGGGGAGTGCATTGTTTTCTAACTAGAATTATCAACAGACACTGAGAATTGTTGAGAGATATACTGAGATATGCTATATCTCGAGTACTGTGTAATCTTGACTTGTGAAAGAGACTGTGTTTGAGTAAACAGCATGATATTCATCTTTGTTTGAGCTAGTAGAGAAACAATGCCTAAGTTTGTCAGTGCAAAGAGTGGCAGCCACTTTGTGTGAATACTGAGATGAGTTAAAGAGCTTTTTGGCTCTAAGTTATTGCTTCTGTGCAATGCTGAATATAATTGGGATATATTGCAAGTGGAACTGTGTTTATTGTACTTTATCATTGGAAAGACAAAGCTATTGCACTCTGGAATCAGGAAAGAACAGCATTCAATGTTAAGCTTATTGCTATTACCAATTGTGCATTACAAATACATGCATGTTATAGGTCAGTGATCATCCAGCAATACAGTACTGCTACTGGGGTCAGCTGCACCACCTTTCCAGGTGAGCCTTTTTTATGTCATTAGTTTGGGAGGTGGATACCTTGATTTGGGGTGATAGGTTGGCAGTTGGCCTCCCATCTAGGTGGAGGAGGAGTTTTGCAGACAGTGGGGCAGTTCTTTCTTTGCCACCATACTTTATCTATCCTCTCTTTTTTCCCTACTGATAATTGCTTTATTAAAAATTAAATAAAGCTGACACTCTCTTTTCCCATAAACATGCCTCCCTGTCATTTTGTATTATTATTATTAAGATTAAATATTGAGAGATTATCTTGCAATAAGGGAGCAGCCACACATCAAACGATAGGGCATTTAAGAAGCCTGTTTAACTATTGGAATGAGTATTGTCCATTGTCTATTCACTACTGTATTGCTAACTAATGTGTTAAAATTAATCTATCCCTTTTTGTGCTGCAATCTGCTATTATATGTATGGTGATCATTATTTTCATAGAGCGACCTGCCCTGGATCTATAGTCTTCTACCCCCATGTAATAAATATACTTGATTATTCTATTTACCAAGGCCATCAAGTTATGTCATGTTACTGTGTGTATGGAGCTAGCATCTCTACTACAGACTGAGGTGGATAAAGTTTGCGGGGTCATTACCAAAGGAGAAGTAAAATCCACTAAAGCTGCTGTCTCAGCTGTAATATATATAATTATATATATATATATATATATATATATATATATACACATACACAGTAAAGTTCCTGGACCCTGGTAGGCGTCTGTCTATTTGCACTAATCTCGAAAACCACTGGACGGATTTTGATGCAGTTTTCACTGTTCTATGGAACACTTGTCGAGGAAGGTTTAGGTGTATGAAACATTAATGTATGACAAAAGAGAGTTGAGCAGTGACGATGTCCGTGTGCTTTCTTGGCATACGCTGCCTAAACTGGTCAAGATATATCACAATAATAGACTTTATTTTATACCATGTAGAGATTGATACTGTACATATTATCCGGTATCTCCAGTAATATTTATATATGCCCTGTTTACTGACCAAAAATTTCAGCTTTTCCCGTTTATTACCGTTCCTATTTCATTTATGTGAAAAACTATTCTATAACTTCAAATGAGTCCAATTCCCGGTAAGAGTCTGCTTTGGCATGGCAATAAATAATGCACAGGGACAGATACTTAACGTGGTTGGAGTTGACCTAACTTGTCTACACTCGCCTCACACACTTTCTTAACTCACACAACTTATTGGACCAACACTCCACAGAGACAGCACTGACTAAGGTAGTAAACGATCTGGTCACTGCCAAGGCTAAAGGCCATTACTCACTTTTTTCTAGATCTCTCTACTGCTTTTGACACTGTTGACCACTGTCTTCTCATACAAACACTACAATCCCTAGGTCTTAAGGATACAGCTCTTTCTTGGCTCTCGACTTACCGATCTAATCACTTTTTCACTCTTCGTTTTTCTAATTCTGCCTCCTCCTCACTACCTCTGTCAGTTGGAGTACCGCAAGGCTCAGTCTTAGGTCCTCTGCTATTCTCAATCTATACCACCTCTCTTGGCAAACTAATAAGCTTTTTTGGATTTCAGTACCATCTGTATGAAGAAGATACTCAAATCTATCTATCCTCCCTAGACTTATCACCATCTGTATTGGTCCGTGTCACTGAATGTCTTTCTGCCATTTCATCTTGGATATCATCTCGCTACCTCAAACTTAATATTTCTAAAACAGAATTAAGTATATTTCCACCGGCCAATAACAGTTACCAACCTGATCTCTTTATCACTGTTGATAACTCGACAATCCACCCTGACCCACAAGCTCGCTGCCTAGGTGTCATCCTGGACTCTGAACTGTCCTTTGTTCCCCATATGCAATCTGTCTCAAAATCATGTTACATACATCTAAAAAACATCTCCAAAATTCGACCATATCTTACACAAGACACTGCAAAAACTCTAATCTATGCACGCATTAATCCCCGCATTGACTATTGCAATAGTCTCCTTACTGGTCTTCCCTAAGACAGACTCTAGCCATTACAATCCATTATGAATGCAGCTGCAAGGCTGATATTCATTGCCAAACGTTCATCATCTGCTGCTCCCCTCTGTCAGTCCCTCCATTGGTTGCTGGTTTTCTACCGTACTCAATACAAAATACTTTTACTTACACATAAGGCTATTACCCAAACCACACCAACATACATCTCTTCACTCATCTCAAAATATCTCCCAACCCGATCTCTCTGCTCAGCACAAGATTTGCGTCTCTCATCTCCATGCATTACTTGCTCCCATTCACGGTTACAGGACTTTTTTCGGGCTGAATCCACTCTGTGGAATACCCTACCACACACAATAAGACTTTCCTCTAGTCTCCAAACCTTCCAGCGTTCCCTGAAACTCATCTCTTCAGGCAAGCTTATCAGATTCCAGAACTGCCCACATAAGCTTCATAGCTTCCATATCTAAATACATTCCCTTTCACAGTCTACACATAACCTCACACATTGTCTTTCTTTCACATCCTCTTGACATTTGGCAAACATTCCTGTGTGACTAGATCATACAGCCCACCAAGAAACTGCATTCTGGCTGGACCAAATGCAATATAAAGCACCTATCCTTGTGTATCGATGCCTATTTCCCTATAATGTAGATTGGAAGCTTGCAAGCAGGGCCTTCCTACCTATATATCTGTCTGTTAATACCCAGTTTTGTTCTATTAATGTTTCCAATTGTAAAGCGCAACGGAATATGTTGCGCTATATAAGAAACTGTTAATAAATAAAATAAAATAAGTGTAGACTGTTTTGCTCATGGACAACTTTACGTGGCCCTTTTGAATGTCACATCAAAACTAAGGGGCCTATTCATCATCACTTATTTATCACAAAAGCATGTGAATATTAACATTTTCACATACTCTTGTAAAAAATAAGTGTCAGGGCCATTCATCAAGTTCAGAAAAAGTATTTTTTTTGGAACTTGATGGTAGGGGGGGTTCCGGATTGTACACCCCTGGGGTGGGGGGGCCCGATCATACACCCGTGGGGGAGGGAGGACTGTACACCCACTGGGGGAGGGGGCAGTGAAGGCTGCAGACTGTCGTCAGCGCAGATTGAAGACAGGCAGTGAACACTGACCAAGTGCAGGAGAAATGGCTTTCACTTCCGAAAAACTGCATTGTAGAAATTATCGTTATGGGCAAGAGGCATGATGAATGATGAATGCCTCCTAAACTGTGTTTGAACTTGCAGCGAGTTCAAACCATAATTATCACATGTGATAATTATGTTTTGATGAATAGACCCCTAAATCTTTTCATGTGGATGTCAGGAGAAAAAAGGACTAATGTTGTCTACAAGGCAATCTTATAAGACCTTGGTTAAAAAAGACTATTGTTGTACATTCATATTTGCTCTGGTGGAAAGCCGGGGAGGGTCGCTAGTGTATATATATATATGCAGACAAAGGTAGGCGGCACTCGACCAGAATAGATAAAAGAAAACCTTTATTGGCTCAATAAAGGATTTCTTTTATCAATTCTGGTCGAGTGCCGCCTAACTTTGTCTGGATATGTGGAGTCTGAATGGGTTCAAGGAAGAGACCGCAAGCGAACTGTTTTTTATAACAGCATTTGTTATGCTTTGAGTGCCGGGCTAAAAATCTTTATATATATATATATATATACCATATATACTCGAGTATAAGCCGAGTTTTTCAGCACATTTTTTGTGCTGAAAAAGCACCCCCTCGGCTTATACTCGAGTCATGCCCGCATGGTACGCTGCTGAGTAGGGTACCATGCGGACCGCGTGTGTAGCGCTGACCGGACGGAGTTCGGTCAGCACTACACACTGCTAAACACACAGCCGCCGGAGCCGGCAGCTATGTGTTTGGTGTAATCAGTAGCCGCGACTCTCAGCGGCTACTGCTGCTCCCACTGCGGGAGCCATCTTCTGGCTCCCGCAGTGGGTAATGGGAGAGACGTCGTCATTATGCAAAGCGGCGGAGGAGCCTGTAGCAGCGTCGGGACCAGGAGCGGGGTTACAGGTAAGTGGTTTTTTTTTTTACATTTCTTTCTACTGGGGGGGCTACTACCGGGGGGTACTACCAGGGGGGGATATCGCTACTGGGGGCACTACCAGAGGGGGGGATTAATAATGGGGGAACTACCAGGGGGGGGTTGTTGCTACTGGGGGCACTACCAGGGAGGGGGGGGGAATACTGGGGGCACTACCAGGGGGGGTGTTGCTACTGGGGGCACTACCAGGGGGGGGTTAATACTGGGGGCACTACCAGGGGGGGATATTGCTACTGGGGGCACTACCAGGGGGGGGATTAATACTGGGGGCACTACCAGGGGGGGGATTAATACTGGGGGCACTACCAGGGGGGGATATTGTTACTGGGGGCACTACCAGGGGGGTATTACTACTGGGGGCACTACCAGGGGGGGATATTACTACTGGGGGCACTACCAGGGGGGGATATTACTACTGGGGCACTACCAGGGGGGGATTACTACTGGGGGCACTACCAGGGGGGGATTACTACTGGGGACAGTACCAGAGGGGGGATTACTACCAGTAGCTGCTGCATTTCCCACCCTAGGCTTATACTCGAGTCAATAAGTTTTCCCAGTTTTTTGTGGTAAAATTAGGTACCTCGGCTTATATTCGGGTCGACTTATACTCGAGTATATACGGTATATATATATATATATATATATATATAATATGTGTGTGTGTGTGTGTGTGTGTGTAAATATTTATAATAAATTGAAACTTATCTAATTTTTCTTGTTTTTGTACTAACAGTGAAACTTCTATGCATAGGTCAGACCCCATGCTTAGTGAAGCAGATTGTGGGCTCCGGAGCTATGAGAAAAACTTATTGCTCTAGATAGTTTTATGGCGGTATAATAATTGTAAATCAAAGCAATAAGTATTTGTCTTCATTTAGGCGCTTTAGGACTTAATTATATTGCCTTTATATCACCATGCCAACTTGCATGACCACCATAAAAGTTTAGGGCCAGGGTCATTTAAGAGCGGGTGACTAATCTGGATGTCGCCACGCATGGAGATGCTGGGTGCGACGCTGGAAGGGGCGTGACCACAAAATATTTGGGTCATGGCTCCTTGGCTAAAGGTGGGTACAAATTAGACGATACGTCGCCTGATCCAGCGGATTGGACCGACATATCGTGTA
This sequence comes from Taudactylus pleione, assembly GCA_031769625.1. NCBI lineage: Eukaryota > Metazoa > Chordata > Amphibia > Anura > Myobatrachidae > Taudactylus > Taudactylus pleione. Next base: position 1,473,876 of record JAUIMM010000198.1, read on the forward strand.
CATCGGCAAATGTGTACCCTCTATGTCGGCCCTTGCGCACTCCCGCAGGGTCGTTCATGGCATTAACAGATCCGCAATATATGCTTGCCAATCTGTTAATGGGCAGTCAGGGACCTGAACGTGTAATGTGTCACACGTCGCATAGCTTGGTACACACATCGGTAAGTGTGTACCCAGCTTAACAGGGGGAGTCAGGCAAGGAGCGCAGACCCATTTCGGCACCCCTGCTGATTCAACACCACCCGCAGATCATTTAAAGAAATGGACACCCTTGGTACAAAGGATTCAAAATGATTTATTTATTGCCAGTTATTTATATAGCGCACACATATTCCGCAGCACTTTACAGAGAATATTTGGCCATTCACATCAGTCCCTGCCCCAGTGGAGCTTACAATCTATGGCCCTCATTCAGAGCCGCACGTTAACAACAGTACGCCCGTTGCGTTCCGATGTTGACTAACCGCGCATGCGTCGGTGTTACACTGCGCATGTGCGTACGGCAGATTGCGAGCTTTTTTTCTCTCGTTCCTAAAATAGCGTACAGGAAGTGACATGTCAAATGTGATTGACAGAACAGGGCGTTTTTGGGTGTTGACGGGGGTGGAGATGAAAAAACGCAGGCGTGGCGAGGCGTTTTTGGGGCGTACATACATTAGCAGATGCGAACGTCAAATGTGTTCGGACCGTCTCATACGTCACTGGAACATCCGCTTTCCCTTAGGGTCAGGATTACTCGACCACATTGGCGATGGCCTTCTCCTCCGTCCCGGGACTCAACGATGGTGCTGCGATTAATCGCGGCTGGTCAGTAAAGTAATTAGTGTTGGATTGAAAACCGGCTTGGTATGTGTTTGGAAAGCAGTTTATTGGGATAGCACAAAAGCGTACGCAGGTGGAAATCAGAGCTGCTAATGTCATGATTACACAATCAATTAGCGTACATTTTTGGTGTTTTATTTTGGCCACAATTTGTTGGTTATGGCCTATTGTAACAATAATGTCATCATGTTTTAATTAGCTCCCCTTTTTTTTGGTTTACTGTGGAATTGGCATCGCTATGTGATTTTTTAAACGTTCCTTAAAGAGGCCTTTTTTTTTTTTTAAGAGGGTCAGTTTTTGCCTTTAGGGCCAGGATTAAATGTAACCCATTTGTACAATAATGTCACAATACAATGTCAGTTTTTTGTTTTAAATTTATTGTTTAAACACAAACAAATTGGCCTAATATTTTGTTGCCTTTTTTTTGTGGCAAAGATTTTTGTTAAAAAAAAAAAAAAAGCCATAACTGGTAACATAAACGTAAATACCAAAATTAAAAACATTTCACAAGAAAGGAGAGGGAAGTTTTGACCAGAAAGGAATATGAGCCAAACACAGAAGGAGTGTGGGAAAAGTTGCCATTGCTGTCACCGTTTTCTCGCCCGTTTGGCTGGGTGAGGGTGGGCGCCAGACCGGGTCCGGGATGCCATCGGGCTGGCCTGTCCAGAGGCAGATGTTGTGGCCTCTGGACTAGGCACAGGGCTAGGCACATTTGGAGGATTGGCTGATGTTGTGCCAGAGGTGGAGGATCCGGATGTTCCGGCAGGAAGGGAGGTCGGCTCCACCATGTGCTGGCGAGCGAGCTGCTCCAGGGCATCGGCGATGCGGATGTTGGCCCTGGTATTTTCCGCCAGGGCCTGAGCAATGGTCACGTTGGCCGCAGCATTTTGCTCCAGGGCCTCAGCCACCCGTATCAGACTGGCGTCCATCCTCTGCAGAATCTCCGTATGGAAATCCGATTTAAAATTGAGTTCTGTGAGGAGGCCCACTGCCTGCGAGGGGGCACGCCCTGGACTGGCTTCTGCAGGGTCCTCAGCCGGATGTACTGGTTCCTCCCCTGCAGAGCCAGCAGAAATTCTGCGGCCAAGGCTCCCCTCTGGAGCAGACTCATCCGCCTCTGTCTCTGTTAGGAAAAATGCGAAAAGACTCACATTAGAATCTACATATTGGCACAATAGCATTTCAGAGTTGGTGACATCACAAGACTTACCTTGGCCAACATGAGGAGCCGCAAACTCTGGCATGTCCGTATCCATGTTGGACACGCCAAACACCTCCACAGCCTGCACACACCCCTGTGCCAGCTCTTCTAAGTCTGTCAACTCCAATGACACAGGGGTGGGACCCCCACCTGTCCCTCTTGCATGCCTAGCCCTGTCGGCAAGTTTTTGCTTGAGACGATATTTGAAGTCTGCCCATCTGTGGAATGAAATTGGAACCATTATCATTTTTTTTACAATGGGGTTTGTTTATAGGATGGGAAAGTGTTTACTTACCGCCGTTTGACATCCCGGGCTAGACGGACATAATCACCCACCCTATTGACAGCAACGGCGACCTCCTCCCACATTCTCCACTTCTGGCTTTGGCTCATATTCCTGGCTGCCTGGGGCAGGATGTCAACGCACTTCTGGATCAAAACCTCCATCTCCTTGCTTGTGAAATGTGGCTGCCTTTTTTTTTTGGCAGCTTTGGCGGGTTGACTGGGGCCAGCAGTCTCTTCCATGTGATCCTCCTCACCTATTTGGGTAAATATGCAGATTTAGCCACTTCACAACTTGCACAATATTATGTTTTTAAAGAATCATTGAGACAAAATGCATGAAGGCCTTACCGCCGGAATTTTGGCCATTGTTTCCCTGGTCTGAAGCCATGTCTCTGCTTCCAGAATGAAATCAACCAGAAATTAAATGTGATTTCGTGACGTATTTATACATGCGTCCTTAGTTTGCGGCCGCATCATTGATTGTGCGTCCCTATGATTCATCCTTAATTTGTGCGGGAAAATAAACACTATTTATGGCTTGGTGTGTGTGGAGTCGAGGTTGCGTTGTTGGATTGTTGGCGGTTAAGTTGTTTGGATTTGGTTGTTTGCGGTTGGAGGATTTGGCGGTGTTTGTATTTTTTTTGGTTTGCTACAGTTGTTTTGGTTTTCCGTTCGCATTTTTTGGGGGTTTTTTTTGCCATCGTTTCCTGATTTGGTAAGTTTTGTGCAGTCTAATTTGTGGCCAATTGGTGTCTACTTCTGGTTTTTTGTTTGATATTTTTTTTTAACACTAATTTCATCTATTTTAGTTTGTTTTGGCTTTCGGACCCAAAGACCTTTTTGAGGGAAATCTTATATATTCGATTTTGGTAAGTCCATTATTTTGCTTGCATTTGCGAACTAATTAACGCATTTTTGACTGTTGGTGTAGTGACTTGCATTTGCGAACTAATTAACGCATTTTTGACTGTTGGTGTAGTGACTTGCATTTGCGAACTAATTAACGCATTTTTGACTGTTGGTGTAGTGACTTGCATTTGCGAACTAATTAACGCATTTTTGACTGTTGGTGTAGTGACTTGCATTTGCGAACTAATTAACGCATTTTTGACTGTTGGTGTAGTGACTTGCATTTGCGAACTAATTAACGCATTTTTGACTGTTGGTGTAGTGACTTGCATTTGCGAAATAATTAACGCATTTTTCGAGGCTTATTCATCATGTAAACCTGTTTTGCTTTTCCCTTTTCCATTTTTGGGGTCCATTTGACCCCTATTTGACGTACGGTGTGCAATGTCGTTTTCATCGATGGCCAAATGTGTGTTTCGCCTATTTTATGTGTTGGCTTGCACCAATTTGACCAACATAAAATCACCCTCTAAATTTTTGATGTCTCATTTTTGGCTTTTTTACAGTTTATACGTATCATGACAATACCCCGGCATGTAAGCAGCTATGGATGGTATCATAAAGCTAAGTTGTTTTATGTTACTTTTGGGGTGGCTCAAAAGCCTTACATTGTAAACTTTGAATTTCAGGTAGATCTGGGGCGAATTGTTCTGGCCCTGCTCCCGGAAGACGACCAACCTCAAACTCGTCCCAGGCATAGGCATCGTAGGCATGCAAGGCCCCAGATATTTCGAACACGTGTCACCCTTTTTGGAATGCCCGATGATGAGGTTTTAAGACGCTACCGTCTACCTCCCAAAATCATCATAGACACTCTCTCATTAATAGAAAGTGATCTTGAGCGGCAAATTGACAGTCCAACAGCAATACCACCACTGACGCAATTTATGGCGGTGTTACATTTCTGTGCCTCAGGATCGTTTCAAACAACGGTGGGAATAGTGGCGGGCATCTCCCAATCCTCCTTTTCCCGGATCCTGAGGGCAGTGATGGAGGCACTTTTCAAGCACCTCCATCATTTTATTAAAATGCCTTTGGATATGGGTGCCCTTAGTGTGGGCAAGGCCAATTTTTACCAAATAGCTGGCTTCCCACACATCATAGGGGTTGTGGATGGTACTCACATACCACTTCAGCCTCCAGCACGGCTGGAGGCAATATTTAGAAACCGTAAACACTATCACTCCCTGAATGTAATGGTGGTATGTGATGCCTCCCTCCAGATCCTGTCCCTGAATGCTAAATTACCAGGAAGTGCTCATGACTCCTTCGTCATCCGGCAATCAGGGATATGGCAGAAATTAACCAACCTACAAGCTGGTGATGCGTGGCTTCTGGGTAAGTGGAGACCTTTAGTACATAACAATGTTAAGCTTGATACACAGTGTTCCTGATGTTGTCTTTTTTTTTTCACAGGAGACAGTGGATACCCTTGCATGTCCTGGCTGCTCACTCCTTATTTGGCTCCCACACCAGGGCCACAAAGTGCGTATAATTCCGCACTTACAGCCACCAGGCAAGTGGTGGAGCGCTGTATCGGCCTTTTAAAAGGCCGATTCAGATGCCTCCACCGCTCTGGTGGCGAGCTCATGTATGTGCCGGATATGGTGTCTAAAATTGTGGTCCTGTGTGGGATATTTCACAACATTGCCATAAGGAGTGGTGTCCCAATGCAGCCAGAGGATGCCTTACCTGAGGATGGCCCCCCCGAGGTTGGTCGGAGGTCAGTATGTGGGGGGGCCATACGCGATGATGTGGTGGCCAGATTTTTTAGGTAAGTTGTAACAAAACTACAGTGTTTATACCTAATGTGTTTGTGTTTGTTTGCGAACATCTAATTTTGTGTTTTTTTTCTCACCATCTTCTGTTTGTTCACATAATCTTTGGCACTCCAACGCTCACTACTTCCTGCTACCCTTACCAAACCTGGATCTGGTCCTTTTGGGCATATATTCTGGAACCCATATCGCAACGCCATGTTTGTGGAATCATGTTGGCATGGTCCTTCGTCAACCAGTTCTTGATTTTTTGTTTTTATTTAATTATTTCTTGGTATGTGTTGTATTTGAATTTATCACTGTGATCTTTTTTTGGGAGTGACCACTTTGTTTTCTCTGTTATGTTGTGAATAAATGTTTGGAGAGTGAAATGGTCTTCCTTTTTTGGGACGTTAACAGCAAGTGTAACCAGGTTAACACAAGTTACATTTGACTAAGGGGTAATCCAGTACTGACGCCAGTTGAGCTAAACTGAAATATGTTTTCAGCTTCCCAACCCACACCAAAAGGAAGCCTGGCCCAACCTTGGGATTTGTAAGATTGGCCTAAGCAGCTTGCGTACCAACTAGGAACCTGTAAAATGTAGAAATATGTAATTGACACTACACCCAAAAAGGGAAATTACATTGTTACTGTTATGTGTTTCTTGTGTCTGTTTGACATACAAAGACAAAACACAATCTAACTTTTAAAAAAGGGAAATCCTTGCAGGAACAGTCTACTTATGTCAGGCTAAACTATCTTGGTTTTGGATTTAAAAAATGAGCCAGAACGTATATTTGTATGAAAAAATTTATTCTGAAAAGTTAACAAAAAAAAAAAAACTACTGGCGAAGGAGGCCAGACAGCCGGTCGAGGGCCACAAGAATGCCAATTACATGTTGGCGCATCTGGCCAACACAATCCGCCACCTCTTGCCGACGCCTCTGTTCCTCTGTGGGTGAGAAAAGTGTGTGGGTTAATACAACAATAGGGAATCCACATTAAAAAAACAAAAACACAACGAAATCACTCCTAAACCTAAAAAAAAAAAAAAAAAGGGGGTGCTGCCAAAAATACAAGGCCTATGTACAAATTCCCACAGGTGTGATATGTGTATGTTGAAATCACCAGGAAGAGGTAAAGGCAAACTGCAAAATCACCAAAAGTCAAGCCACAAAAACACGAAGAAAGGCACGACACATGATTACATACAAACAGTTTGTGCTTTAAAAAAAAACAAAATAAAAACATACCGGGAGCCAAAACGGGAGCTCCGGAAATGCCTCCATGATCCTCCTCGGAGGATCCGTCATTCCCCAAAGAATGGGGAGGAGTTATGATGGACTCCGGGGAGGGGGTAATTGGAAGAGGGGTAGGTGGAGGAGAGGGGGAAGTGGGACGGAGGGGAAGGAGGCCCGACATTTCCGGGAGAGGGTCTGGGAAGGATGGGGAGGAGTGGGGAATAGGGGAAATATTTGGGGTGGAGTGTTGACTGGGGGTTGGGGATAGTGGCCGGGAACGCCATCTGGACGGACGGTGACGGCGGAGTCTTGGCTGTCCCCCTAAAATATGTCAAAGAAATTGCGGTTAGTTTATGGACAAATCCGTGGACCAAAACTAAAAAAGAAAAACAACCCAAAAAATAAGCCAAATAGGAGTAGAATGAATAAATCAGAAATAGAGGGAAAACATGCACACGCAGATATGAGTACAAATAATAAATAGGACAGACAGGAAAACATGCACACGCAGATATGAGTACAAATAATAAATAGGACAGACAGGAAAACATGCACACGCAGATATGAGTACAAATAATAAATAGGACAGACAGGAAAACATGCACACGCAGATATGAGTACAAATAATAAATAGGACAGACAGGAAAACATGCACACGCAGATATGAGTACAAATAATAAATAGGACAGACAGGAAAACATGCACACGCAGATATGAGTACAAATAATAAATAGGACAGACAGGAAAACATGCATACGCAGATATGAGTACAAATAATAAATAGGACAGACAGGAAAACATGCACACGCAGATATGAGTACAAATAATAAATAGGACAGACAGGAAAACATGCACACGCAGATATGAGTACAAATAATAAATAGGACAGACAGGAAAACATGCACACGCAGATATGAGTACAAATAATAAATAGGACAGACAGGAAAACATGCACACGCAGTTTGCCCCACAAACACAAACATTAAAACCACAATACATAACACTTACTTTCCTCGATCTGCATGCGAAAGCATGCCAGCAAGCGGGGCGTTCGCCGTTGCAGGTCGGACCACCTGCGCTCCAGCTGCCCGATGTTGCGGCGTGAGCCGAAGGACCGCAGGCGGGACCGTGCCTCCGCATACGCTCGGTTGGTGATGGGTTGAGGTTGGCTGGTGATCCGGCGATCCATGACCTCCGTAAGCACCAGCAGCTCGCGCCTGGTGAATGCGGAGGCTCTCATGATGGCAATGGTGTTTTTCTTAAAAATCATTTTTGATAAAGTGTGTAAAAATTTTCTGATTGGCTAATGTATTTTGGAAATTAACAGGAGCAATTTTATTGGTTAGTGTATGAGTCATGTGTTCGACAGGGCCAGAAATCTCTGGAGAGTTATGATAGGCTTGATGCAGTGACATGCGTAAGCAAATTTAAATAAAGAAATTAACCCAGGGAAATATGCGGGGATCCACAGCAATAGAACAATTGTTTAATTGTGGTTCACATGTTTTTTGAACAATAAAAGCGAATGTTTCATCCGTACGTATTCTGCGGGTAAACACAAACACGGACAAGAGTAAAGTTTCTTGCATTGTGTTGAAAAAAAACAAACAATTAAGCTAACTGATACATTGATTGGCATGATACGATTGATGGAGGTAGGCAGAATAAAGGAGCAGGTAATCGACATCTGACAAGGCCACTTCCTGTTTATACTTGTGCGTGCGTTCCTTTCAAGCCATTTCGGGGATGTACGCTCGCTATTTCGTACGCTCGTTAGTTAGAGGAGGGGTCGTCAGAGTTTAGGGAGGAATTTTAGATGCGAACGAAAATACGAGCGAGCCATTGAATTTAAATATTTTTGTACGTACGCCTAACGTACGTGCGCCCGCTTGCGAGTGGGTCTGAATCAGGGCCTATATTCCCTACCACTGGTACACACACCTACCACTAGGGTTAATTTTTGTTGGGACCCAATTAACCTACCAGTATATTTTTGGAGTGTGGGAGGAAACCGGAGCACCTGGAGGAAACCCACGCAAGCACAGGGAGAATATACAAACTCCACACAATTAGGGTCGTAGAGGGAATCGAACCCACAACCTCAGTGCTGTGAGGCAGCAATGCTAACCATTACACCGTCTGTGCTGCCCAAAAACCGAATTAAATCTATATTCTGCTCCACTACAGTTCCTGGTATTTAAAATTAACATTATTGGCAGAAAAGTCATTTTAATCATGACATAAAAAAACAGCACTTGCAACACCTTCGAAGGTGGCTCTACAGAAATAGAATCCTTTTAAAGGACGGGTTTTTGTTTTTGTTTTCATGTGGTCCCATTATTCAATCCCTTGAGGCAGGATTATATTAGCCGTGATAGGCTGGGCAAAACACACTAGACGACGTGTAAATAAATAACATCTGGTTTATTAAACATGTACAGTTACTGCCAAAAATGTATTGCATGCATTTTCCCGTAGGAGAAATCAAACATTTCTCACCCTTCTACAATACATTGAATATTAGAGGCCTGGCAGCACTCTTAGGTTGGGTACACACTGGGCGATATAACAGCCCTTCAATCAAATGGCGGGTGTGTACCCCTGATATTTCTGTAATGATGTCGTTCACAGACATATCAGATCAGCAATGCAGCACAGCAGATGCCTGATATATCTGCAGATATGGAATAGTGGTTTGGGAAAGAAAAAAAAGGCAAACTCTCTTTTTGGGGAAACTCAGTTATAGATTATCATAAAATTTAACTTTTATTAAGGTATACATTAAAAATAAATAGTAGCCACAGTTCACACATCAAAATAAAGACTTTAATGTGGAATAACGAAGCAAAACACAAAACAAAAAGAAAACAACACAAAAGCACAATAAATAAGTGATCTCACCAGTTGGAAAGCTAGTGAAATATTACTGGATATAACCAGTGAAAAATGGAAGTATGGTTATCATTCAACCTGCTGGTCATATCAACATTAGGGTGTTAATAACCCAGAATAACTTAATTAGCAAAGATTCAGGTATAATGACAAGATATTAGGCTCAATACCCAAAACCAAAAATGCAGTAATCCAGGCACAGTGAACAATCAAGAAAATCAGCGTGCACGATAATGTTGTAGATCCCTTATTATTTTATAATCCAAGGAATACATACAGTAAGTAGGAAACTCTCATCATTAATAAAAGTACACACAATATGTGGATAATCAGATAATGTAGTCTGTAAATACTAATTAGTAACGTCCACTAAAGATGTCGGTATATATATATGTATATATATTTATATATATATATGTACTTATATTTATATAATGAAGGCGGAATGTTAGCCAAGTGAAAGTCACTTATCCCAGGTACCCTGACAGAATTGTAGATGAAGTGAGAAATAAATTACTCCCTTAATCCAGTGGAAAGACAGCAGCTGCTGCACATCATTATGGCAATCATTGAATGATGTGTGATCGTACTGTTTACTCACCCAGGGGTAGGAATAAGTATACTGAGCATCTACTGTTAAGTCCAGTCTAGAGAAGAACCTGATACACAGTGGAACAGGAGCTTATCTAGATAGGACTATAATGAGAGTGCCCGTAGGTAAATAGTCTTGAGAATAAGTTGCAAGAAGAAAAATGTAACAAAGTATAATTTCAAAGCCTGTGCTGCTGCCACTCACTTAACACAAAGGTATTGGTGAGTGGTGAGAAGCCAGGCCCTGTATACAATGATAGAAGGAAAGGATAAAGAGCGTCTCTGTGATATGAATAGGGCAGATCAGGCTCTGTTTACCTTATTAAAGTATTGCAGGGACACATGATTCTGCCCATAAAATCAGTCCCAAGTCTGCGCTGAGAGAAGAGGTGAATAGAGGGTACCTGGGTGCTAATTTAATGAGCCGGCATCGGGTAAGATGATCCGCTATGTGGAGAGTCTGTCAGCGTGCCGCTGATAAGGAACCCGCTTGTGCACAGCGGTATTTCCTGGTCCAAGACGCGCGTTTCACTAAAGCTTCCTCAGTTGGATACCAGTGTATCGGTGCATCTGCTAGTGTGTACGGGCGACCTGCCGATCGCCCGTACACATGCTGCAGGAGACCCGGCGGTGATTGACATCTCAACTGGATGGGCAACTTGAAATGCCTGCCCAGTTGTGATGTCAGCGCTGACAGTGTAGACACATCACCCGATTGGTAAGCGTATATGCACTTAGCAATCATTTGCTAGGTGGGCCAAAGTGTGTACCCAGCTTTAAAGAGCACATCACTTACCCCTTTCACATCGTAAAACCCAGCTCTGACCTGGGATTTTGAAGCCAGGTCGTACTAGGCTGCAACCCGGGTCAGACCCCTTTCACACTGCACCTTCGACCTGGGTTATTCCTAGGTCAGTCCCGTTCACACTGAACCCGGGTCAGCCCTGTAAAACCCTATGAATATCATTCAAAATTAACTTTTTCAGGCTCACAAAAATAAGATGACAAAAGGGAACACAAGGGAGGGGTGGGGACTGCCCCCAGCATTGCAGGAATCATGGCTGATGGATTACTACTGTGTAGCCCTGAGTTCATGAGTGTTTGTGCTTTACTGCCTGTTTGATTCAGCCGGTGAGAGCATGATGTAGCTTCTGGCACTATAGTGTACAGTTCACTTCTTCATCACTCCAATTAGCCATCCCTGTAGTGACAGTCATGTAGTAACCCCTTTCAGAATGCCGGAATGCTGCCTCTGCTGTTGTCTGCAGTGTGCTGCCTATGTGTCTGGCTGCTGACATCATCAAGTGAGACCCAGGAACATCCAATCACTGTGTTTGCTGAGTCCCAGTTTGGATAACCCGAGTTGCTCTGCACATCAACCCAGCTTGTTCCCGAGTTCAACCCTGTTCAATTGCAGGGTTAAAATGCCGAGTCCCCTGACCCGGAAATTTTTTGGCGGTGCATTCACACTGCACCTCGACCCAGGTTATATTTGCGATGTGAAGGGGGTATTACTGACTATGGAGGCAGCCATTTTCTAGACTGAATTCAGGTGAAAGCAACCTATCAATACAGATATGTCCGCATATAACATTTCATAGCAGTGGTGATACCTACTCACCCTTACCAGTGCCAGGGGTGGTAATGGCTGCAGGAACAGCAGTAATCAGGCCTCGGCATGCAGCCTGTTCATCCCAGAGGAGTCTAGGTTCTTACTCTGACTGGAGTGGAGAGTTGGAAAAAAACAAGTTTAGTTCCCACCTTAGGTCGTAGTGATGGCAGAAATTCATGCCAGAACATTAAAGTACAGTAGAGAATATTTCTATCTTCAGCACTAGATATGACCGATCTAAAAAAAAAGAAAAACAAGAAAGTTGAACAGGTTCAAACATATTCAACCGTGACCGAATTGGTTCACACATGATCAGACTGATTTGCACATGATTGAGAATAGCATTTGCAAACACTCTCAAACAGGTTGAAGCTTCAAGTGATATATTATATTGTTTTATTTTTGTTGGTATTCATAGCATTGTATTGTGATGAGGTCCAGTGGTTATATATTATGGTTGGGAAAAGTGTCCAATGTGCAAAGGTCAGTCGAGAGCTCTGATGGGCTGGGTACAGGGGGCATGGACAAATCCAGGAAGCATGGCCACAACTCTTCCTAAAAAAACGTATCAAACGCCATACCCTCAGCACCGCAGGGGCGACTCCAGGGGCTGGGGGCAATCATTGCGATCGCCCCCACCTGTAACACTTCTCATCTATGCACTCTAATGCTGGCCGCGCATCGGGCAGTAAGAGGAGACTGCTACAGGCGAGGCCAGTGGTAGTTGGCAGAGCAGTGGAGGCATTAACTGGCCCGAACCCCCGCCGAGCCCCTCCAACCAATCCGGGCCCCCTTCAGTTCTCCTGTGTGCACCATGTTCAACAGACAAAACTGCCAATGGTCAGAAAAGGGTGGGTCTTAAGCAGTTCCACAGAGAGCTGCCATGGGCCCAAATAGGGGCTATGGTCATTTCCTAGGGAATTTAACAGAGTAGATAGGGATAGGTTCTTATAACAGTTTTACATAACTTGTGTAACATGTTCAGCTGCACCTGACTCCCGCCCACCCAATTTGTATTTCTAAAAGTATTAAAATGCAGTTAGAAATTTGAGATAACATATTCCTTATTCCCTAACTTTATTTACTGATATACAGAACCTAAATGGTGACATTTAAGAGACACTTAGAGCAGGGGCATCACATTGGATAATGACACCTTGTGCAGCACCTCCAGCCTCCTGTGCACCAAAGAGACCGGTGGTGCACCCCCAGATTTGAGCCATTTCTGGGGCATGAGCGAATGCTCGCATCATCCATCACTGCTGCACACCGCTCTGTAATGCCATCCGACCCCAAAATTGTAGAGAAGCTCTGCTATTTTGGTAACTCTCCATCGGATGGTGTCACCTGGGGGGCCTGCACCCCGCTAGTGATGCCACTGACTTAGAGACACTTAAATGGTGATATTAATACCTCAATGAGAACATGGAAACATGCGTGGTACAAGTTAATGGACTATGGGTGGTAGAGGAGATGAGATTATGTGTCATGTGTTGGACTGCTCCCCCCTCCCCTTAAACACACACACACTTCTTATTCCCGCTCAGCTGCTCCTGCCTCCAGCCTGCCCTGATGCCCAGCTACTGTCCACCCAGCAGCCAGCCAGTGGGTCGTAGGGCGGGTAAGAAGTAGGAGATAAGTTTCAGCTGAGAAGGTGCACTGACTGCATCAGTAATGAGACACCACCTATCCAGGATTAAAAGTCCTCCAGACTCCGGATAGATTTTCAGATTTCCAGACTGTCTGGTTCAATCTTGGACATGGCTTGGGCAGCTGATCATCTTACTTCTCATTGTATAGGAATAAAACTACAAATCCAAAATCCATTTCTGATCTGTAGCACTCAAAGGGGCAAATAGATTTTATTTTAGGTCTAGCTGAAAATCAGTCACCATCCACTTGATTTAGTCAACTGAATCCATTAAAAGTATTTGGAATCGAACTTCACTTTGTGAATCCATGCTGGCAGCGACCCTGTTATGTAACTTGAAATATTATCAAAAAACGTTTAGACAAAGTTTGTATGGTCAGACTCACTGCCTTGGCTTGGAAATATCAGGGCTCTCTTTTAATTATCTTCCTTTCAGAAGGTTAATTTAATTAGAATGACTGTATTAGTGAATCAAGGAAATGAATGTAAACTTGTATGTGGGTGGAACTTATTGTTTTGACCACATATCCCCTTTCGCTTGGAGATGGGTTTGTATGATCCATTTACTTGCTACCCACCCCCCTCTCCTCTGACTGCAAGTGGTAGAGCTGGTTATTACCATATGTGAAATGTGGTAGTGTCTGACATGCAGTGTCACTAGATTTTCATAACATCAGTCTAATTATGGATTTCTGGGAAGCTTGCATGTTAGCAAGGATTGTATTAAAAATTTCATTTACAGGTTCAGCTACCACATTACTGGGGGCATAGCTGATCATGGTCAATTAATTTAGTAACTGTTTCCTTAGTCATTTCCAGTACATTGCCCTACTCAGCAAAAGGTCATTTCTACAGCACAAAGACGGAATGCATTTCATATGTAGGAAATGAAACCCCAAGTCTGTATTTGGCTGCCCTTGGACAGGCTGGGGTTACAGTTGTTTGTGAGGTGCTTGGTAGATGGAGATTAGGGGAGGTCAGCCTATAGATGTGGTTTAGGGGAGAGTTCTTAGGGCCATTTTATGTTTCTAATGTAGTGGACATTTTGGTTTCAACATAGGACATCGTAATGTAATTTTTGATACCAATGTCTCTGTTGTAGAAATGCGTACATGGTCAAGGAGTGTGGTCGTACTGTGGGAGGAGACAAAGGGAGACTCTTGTCCAGTAAACAGCCTGGGGGTTACTAGTGCAATGTCGGCCACCCACGTCTGTGGACATGGGCGCAATGGCTTGCTGGCTTACGCTTATCCTTGCTATGCCAATGTGGCGGTGTTACATGAGGGTTTCCTTCATGGCTTTTGCCTTCCTATTGTAGGGGCAGTTTGCACAAGATCGTCCAGGAATTTGCGATCTGATGTGGATTTCCCAGTGGAAATCCTTCAAGGATAAGGTCATGAAGGAAGTCCGTTGGGTAGGATGATTGGCCCTTTCTCTGAGCCCCCATTGATGGATCTGGTTCTATCCCCAGTGGGAGTGGTACCCAAGAAGGTTCCAGGGAAATTCTGCCTCATACAGCATTTGTCTTATTCTGAGGGCTTCAGTTAATGATGCGATTCCAGAGGACCTGTGTCGAGTGACATTTTGGTAGTGGCTAAGATTGATGTGGAGTCTGCCTATTGGCTGTTGTCTTTGTACCCTGACTCTCTTAGGTTCATGAGTTTTCAGTCAAAAGACAGATTCTATCTGGATAGGTGCTTGCCTATGGGTTGTTAGACATCTTTGAAAGATTCAGCAATTTTTTTACATCGGTGCATCACCAGCAGCACTGGGGAGTTTTATGGTGGCTCATTACTGTACTAGGATGATTTCTTGTTGGTAGGTCCTTCTGAATCCCTGAGGTTCCTGCGGCTCTTATCGGAACTCCTTCCATTGTTCACGGGGGTTGGTTTTCCCAGTGCCCATGATTAGACTGAATGTCATTCGACTGTTATGTTCTCCTTGGGTATTGAGATCGATGCTTTGAAAGAGCTATGCCATCTCCCCTACAAGAAGGGGAGGGGGCTTCATGATACATTGTTTAGGGCTTTGGTGTCTACAAAAATTACCTTACATTATGCTCAAATATTGCTGGGTCTTTTGAAATTGACCTGTCGATTAATCCCCTTGGGTCGAATATTCAGTCCAAAGTTGGAGCGGGCTAAGGCAGGTCTTTATAAGCCACACCATTATATTTGTCATTCTTTGGAGCTGATGAGGGACCTCAGGGTTTGGGAGGAATTTGTGTCTAACTTTAAAGAGACACTCATTTGGGTGGCCCCTGTGGAGCCCAGTTGTGTTCTCCACCTGTTTACAGACAATGCGGGCACGTCTGGCTCTGGGCTTATTTTGGGGGTATCGGAGGAATTGACAAGGATTCTTCTCCTTCTCAAGCACTTCCCTATTATGTTTTTTCTTGAACTTTGAAGTCCTTTGTTGAGGAATCCCCGCATCGTTTTTGGTGTGACAACCCGGGCATGGTCCATCAGCATGCCGCTACTATTCTGGCCCTATGTTTTTAGTCTCAAATTGTTTTGATTTGTATGCAGTTTCATGTGTTGTTTCAGGCCCGGCATGTTCCTGATGTTCAGAACGATATTGCTGACGCTTTATATAATTTTCATTGATCGCTTTTTCAGGAGATGGCCCCATCATCCAGTTGATCAGATTTAGGAATGTCCAATTTTTTTAGCCCAATGGTGTTCCCCCTAATGAGGAGGGATGGTTGCTGTATATTTAAGCTTTAGTTTGGGGGATTTAGGAAGTTGAGGGTTAGAATATGGTGGCTGGGGCAGTTTGTGGTTAACAACCACACCAATATACAGTATATACAGTAGTATACAGTATACAATATGAGCACTGAAAATAAACTATATGTATAATGAGGGTGAAAGTAGGTTCTATACATTATACAGTATAAGCGTGTATACTCAGGCCACATTCAGTTTTCAATGGCCCGATCCACCCAGCTCCCCTCTTAGAACATGCTAATGCTGCGCTTTCAGAAGTAATCCTACTACTCCATACCTCCCATCTGTCCCGCATTTAGCGGGACAGTCCCGCTTTTATGGGACTGTCCCGCTGTCCCACCCGCGGGCCACAGTGTCCCGCGGTGGGGGGGAAGTTGGGGAGAGCACACCCGCTGCTCTGCATAGCAGAGCAGCAGGGTGTGCAGAAGGTGAACAGATGCCGTGCGACACGCACGGCATCTGTTCACTAGTGTAGGGAGAGCCTGGGGGGCTGCCCAGCATCTCGGAGAGTGCTGGGCACGCCCCCTATAGTGACGATAACAGGGGTTGCCGTGCGGCTTTGCCCCATTTTCTAGATGCCACGCCCCTTCTTGGGAAACCACGCCCCTTCTCGGGAAGCCACGCCCCCTTTTCGGTGCGCGAAGGGTCCCGCACCTATGTCTTCAAAAGGTGGGAGGTATGCTACTCCTAATAGTAGCAAACTGATCGGTACACGCAGCTCCCCCTAAATGCTCACAGCAGCTAAAGGACATCTCCCAAAACAAAGACTGTCAAACCAGAATCGGAAAACTTGACATACGGTGTCGCTCTTGACCTGCTCTTGTAGCTATCTTCTCACTGCTACTGATGTCTTACATTCAGTTGCTGTTCGTCTACTTCCTGGATCGATAGAAAAGGGATAGGTATTATTTACCTCCAGGAAAGCTCAACAATGTCTAGAAACTCTAGTGTTTCCTCCTCACAACAAGTCCCGGCTATGACGATTCGGACAAATTTTTCCCATATTCTACTAGTTTCTCCTATGTATACCTCTGCAGTGTTTGTTCCAGCTAGCGCCTAGGTCCGCTCGCGCTGTGACCGCACATCACTCCTGGATGATGCAACGATCTACCTGCACTGCACATCCAGCAGGCTATGCGGTCTGTCCACTCTGTGCTCTCAGTGTGTTTAATCAGCAGGCTGCATACCAGAGCTCCCTCCAAAACTCAGTATGGGCACAGCCATGTTGGATTCATTCACCTCCTCCACCACTCAGAGTGCTGCTCCCAGACCAGCTGATCACAGCATCCAATCCCTGAGATTCCACCCCTCTAAACTCCGTTCCTTGACTAGCCCACATTGCCAGTACAACGTCGCTTCTGCTGAAGTTACAGCTCTGTGCTGAGCTCCCAGATACTCTGTATCTGAACGGTTCCAGTCCATGTGATTCCAGTTCCAAGTCTGGTTGCAAGTCTCCATTCCATCTGTTCTCCAGTCTGGGTTATCCACTGAGACTCGCTCCTATCTCCAACCATTGGTCCCAGCCGATATATCCAACCATTGGTTTCAGCCGATATCTTCAATAATCAGTCTCATCCGATATATTCAAACATCTGTCTCAAACCGATCCAGTACTTCAATTCATCATCGGTCTCAAACCATTCCAGTACTCCAATTCATCATCATCGTTCTTACACCAATCCAGTTGTTCAATCCATTAACATTAGTTTTGACCTGACTGTCTCCAAACATGATTTCCATTCTGATTGTCTCCAAACATAAGTTCCAATCCGATTGTCTGCAAACATCAGTTCCAACTTGACTGTCTCCAAACATCAGTTCCAAACTGATTGTCTCCAACATCAGTTCTAATCTGATCCTGTTTCATCAATTCCATATCATCGATTCTATTTAATCGATTCTACAACATCGGTTCCAATTTGATCCTGCTTTATTATTTCCATATCCTCGTTTCTACTCCATTGATTCTACAGCATCGGTTCCTATTTGATTCTTCCATTACAGTTCAACTTCAATTTCCAGTCTAATAAAGTTGTATCCTTCTGTCCTCGCCTTTGTGCTCATCACCTCCAGCAGTTCCACTGCCACATATAGGACCTCATTCAGAGACGGTCGCACGGAGCGATTGGACGTAGCGAGCGATGTTTTTTTCAACTGCGCATGCGTGTACATGGCAGTGCGCGTGCGCAAGCCTGTCTTTCCGACCGCAATCCTCTTGCTCGCTCGATAAT
The DNA here is from genome assembly GCA_031769625.1 of Taudactylus pleione. Classification (NCBI taxonomy): domain Eukaryota; kingdom Metazoa; phylum Chordata; class Amphibia; order Anura; family Myobatrachidae; genus Taudactylus; species Taudactylus pleione. The sequence continues at coordinate 1,491,800 of JAUIMM010000198.1, forward strand.
AGCAAACTGGTTGCGTAAATTAGCATATTTTTTTTTAAAAATACAATTGTTTTTGGTTTGTTTCTGTATGTGATTTTGCAAATACATTCGTTTGCAAAACCATGATACCTCAGTTTTTAAATCATAAGTTCCTTTTTTTGCACATTTGCAAAATACCTGTATTTTTAAAAGTTTTTTTTTTTACTTTTAAGTTTTGTAGCCCATAGGAACAATTTAATTTCTAAAAAACAAATGTACACATACAACATTTAGCTTTGAAGAACAGACAAAAATCATTTCATTTTTTTTTTTTTTTGCTTTTGTGAACTCCACAACTGCAAATTATACACTTTAAATTTTGTATTTTTTGTTTAAAATACCCAAACAAAACATTGTAAAATATTAAAAAAAAAAAATTTCTGGACAAATATGGTTTTGGAATTATTACAGAAACAGAAGCAGAAGATACACTAGCATATGTGGCTGATGAAAGTGTGCCTGTGTAGCCACCAAATGATCCAACTGCAGGACCAACAAACTCATCACCTCAAAATGTGGTACACACATCACATGGATCAAAAAGTTCACAATTTAGTCCTTTTGGGCCTTCCAGGGGCAATAAACAAATTTCCATTTTGGTCATAACATTACATAAAATCTATGCACAAGCTACTCACACAACCTATAAAAGCTGCCCTTAAAAATGCTAAGTCTTTCCCAAGGAGCTGTGTAGGGTTTGGAGTGGACTAAAGGGCGCACAGACATATCCTAGTTGGGGAATGTGGTGAGTGACATGATGTATGATAGGTGTTGTGTTGTTATAGTTGTATACCTAAAAAATGTCCTTGGTTTAAGCACCATTTTGGAATGATCAACCAATCAGAATGCACCATAGTTTATATAAAGTTTGGACAATGCAACATCTATCATTGCCATCATGAGATCCGCAAGCTTTGCCGGGCGTGAGCTAAGAATACTCACAGAAGTAATGGATCACCGCCTGGGACCCGTTGGGCCACATGTGCCCAATCGCTCAAAATTACAGGCATACGTGGAGGTGCGTGGGGGGCTGCGGCGGCAAGGGTTCCGCAGGACGGTAGTCCAGCTAGAGAGGCGGAGGTCGGACCTCAAGAGGCGCACGCCTACGCTCCTTGCACAACTGCGTGAGGAAAACCACCACAGTAAGTAATGCGTTTCTGCATTGCGCGTATTTGCTATGTGTTGTGTAGCTCTTTTTGAGTGTGAGGGTGTGGGTGTTATTTTTAAGAGTAACAAATTGACTACAGCAGCTGTGTTTGGGTAAGAAATGCTAGTATTATTGTTTAATTTTAAAAATTAATGGCAGCCATTTTGTGTGTTTAACATGGTCTCAGACATTGCTGCAATTATGCTGAAGTTGTGTGGCCATTTTTGTTTGAAATTAACATTTTTGGCCAGTGTCTGTGGTTTATTGTAACATGGGTGACATTTTTTTCCCCAAAATTTTTTGTTTTAGTATAATCCATGCATTAGCTCTGCTAAACCAGGGCTATTGTTAACAGATATTTTTTTTTTTTTTTACTCTCAAATCAAAGTTCAAAAACAAAGGCAAAGGAGGCTGCAGCAGGCAGAACTGCCACCCCAGCCTGCCCAGGCTGCCCCATCCCCCTCCTCACCTTCCACACCCTCCCAGGCTGCCCCATCACCCTCCTCACCTTCAACACCCTCCCAGGCCTCCACATCCCCCTCCTCACCTTCCACACCCTCCCAGGTTGCTCCATCACCCTCCTCACCTTCAACACACTCCCAGGCCTCCACATCCCCCTCCTCACCTTGCACACTCTCCCAGGCTGCCCCATCCCCTTCAACACACCCCCAGCCTGCTCAGGCCTCCACATCACCCTCCTCACCTTCCACACCCTCCCAGGCTGCCCCATCCCCTTCAACACCCCCCCAGCCTGCCCAGGCCTCCACATCCCCTCCTCACCTTCCATACCCTCCCAGGCTGCCCCATCCCCTTCAACACCCCCCCAGCCTGCCCAGGCTTCCACATCACCCTCCTCACCTTCCACATCTTCCCAGGCTGCCCCATCCCCTTCAACACCCCCCCAGCCTGCCCAGGCTTCCACATCACCCTCCTCACCTTCCACACCTTCCCAGGCTGCCCAGGCCGAACTGGCTCAATCAGAGGAGAGCGAAAATTGGGCAGCTTCTGCCCCAGAAGATTTGAGCGAAGAGGCAGAAGGTACATATGTTAAAGATGACCTTGTGTAATGTATATGTAATTTTTTAAACAAAAAAATGCTATATGTGCCAAATTGCTACATACCATTTAAAAATATTTAAACCATTAAAACAATTATTTTTACACAAAACTGCCAAAAAATAAAAAATAAAAAAAATCCTTTGCATTTCAGATGTGGAAGCTGAGCCCATGGAAGAAATTTTCAGGAGGCAGCTGGGAGTAATAGAGGAGGCTGCTTTGGCTATTTTGGCAGCAATACATAGGCTGCAAAATGCAATTTAATTTTTTTATTTTTTATTTTTCTCTAAAAAAATAAAATGTTATGGTTTCAACAAAATGTGTGGTCTTTAATTTCATAACATGGTCAAGAATAATAAAATAAACTTAAAAATGTAGAACTAAATATTATAGTAACAATCAAATAAATAGTTAACTAAAAAAACAAAAAACAAACATGCGATTGAACGGTGCTTGCATTAGCATCGAAAAAGAAAAAGAACTATCTAAAGCACAAATGTAACTACATCAATCGGCAATACGATCACGATGCTGACATAGGTTGCCGCCTGCGACCGACTCTGAATTAGCCCGTAGATATAGGGGTGTGCTTTCATTTTGATGGGTGTGGACACGCTTACGATGTGCATTGCGATTGAGCGCTCGTTTTGTATATTCTCGGTCACATTGGGTGCGAACGATCGCTCGCGAGCGACCGCCTCTGAATGAGGTCTATACTCCCTCAATGCATGAGGAAGTTCTGGTTCAAGCCACCCAGATTCATACACACCTCTTCAATTTCCACTTCAGCTTCCCATGCCTGTTCCAACCAACTCCAACCCTCAGGCATGACACCGGCATTAAATCATACTTGCTTACGCTCTTGGAACGGCCAGCATCCCGAATTGCAGGTGGTGCTCCCGGCCACCTGGAAGTGCATTCAAGTCTCCCAGAGCTGCACTGTGACCTCCTGGTGCCACTCATTGCCGTAGCAAAGAGGAGGAGGGGGTCCGGGCAGCCGATGAAGTGCTGAATCGCATCATCGTAGCCATGCTAACCGCTTTACAATACCGGTAAGCTCAGCATTGTATAGCGGGGGATGGAACAACAATGACGCAATCACTCTGTCACTCCGCACCACCCACCTATATGGCTCCATGGCCCCCTGAAGGGGGCATCCAGAAAGTCATCAAGTATGCATTTAATCAATAGCATCCACACTTAATCAGACCCACCCAGAAAGATATATTTATATTTAACGAATAGCACCAGCCCTGACATGAAACAGCATTCATATTTAATAAATGTATCAATTTCCCCCCAAACTTGTTTCAACATAAATATAAAATGTATCAACATTTAATAAAATGGCTTATTCCCCCAACCAGCCCCAACATCAAAGTAATAGCATCCTCATTTAACATAGTGTCCCATATTGTCTTAAATATATTACTAGCCTGACATATCATTAATAGTAGCTGTGATTGTAATATGTACAAAATGCTTAAAACTCTGCACTGCTTGTACTTGCGTGTGCTCAGTGGTGTATTCGCAGTGCGAAAAAATGAAAAATTCGCTCCACAAACGTGCACATTATGCATAAGCCCCAATGAGAGGAGCTACTCGTTTGGGCGAGTCCTTAGTCTAATACAATCTGTAAAAGACTATCATTGTTGCTTTATTAACCATTATTATACTATACCTTACAGCAAGGCAAACACTACAGAAATATACTTTACTCTTCCTCAACTACGGGGCACAGGAAGGATGATGGGTACAGCCTGGAGAGGAGAATCTGGGCACCGAACAGTTAATTTTAATTACCCAGCAGCCCAGGGTTCCCTCTCCCCTATACCCCACCCCCAGTCCACAGCAAGTCAGTTTCAGTTTGGTACCAGCAGGAGCGGGCACCGTTTGCAGGCGGGACTGCTTATAAGTGGTCCCCCATTATTTTTTTTTTATTGTTACAGAGGGGTAGTGAAAGGCATCATATGGATGCCCTCACTGCTGCTCCAGCAACCACAGTGATGGGGTGGCAGCACCGGCAACTGGGTTGGTGACTTCCGCTGTGGGCTCCTCAGCCACAGCCAGACACAAGGGGGAAGGCTCCCTGCTTGCAGATTTGGTCCACCAGGCATCCAGCTCCCAAGTCAGCTGACAAGCCTGCCACATGATGAGGCAGGCCTCCACCTGGGGGTCCCCAGTGTGGGAGGCAGGCATTTGTTTTTCAATTAAATTTGGATGGGAACAACGTCAGGTGCTTGGGTCAGGGGTGTAGTCTCTCAGGGATACACACTGACTTTTCAAAAGCATCCTCTGGTGCGGTTCTTTTCCACAAAATTTCAAGCAAATCCAGGAAAAGCAAGAGCTCTCAGGGAGTCAGTTTACTCCCTTCTGGCTTCCGGGGTCATCATACCGGTCCCCCCCATATCAAAGAGGTATGGGTTTCTACACCAACCTCTCTCTGGTCCAGGAGACAGGTGGCTCACTTTGGGCCATCCTTAATTTGAAGGCGCTGAAGATATATCTGCGGATTCCAAGATTATGCATGGAGTTTCTTCTCTCCATCATTCTGGCTATGGAACCAGGGGATTTTATAGCATATTTGGACATCCAGGATGCCTATTGACACATCCCCATCCATGTCAGCCACCAGCGCTTCCTAAGATTTGCAGTGTGGTTGAATCACTACTAGTTTCAGGAATTACCATTTGGGCTGTCCACAGCTCCTCATTTTTACATAAAGGTCGTGGCGGTCATGACAGCACACCTTTATCGAAGGGGCATTATAATCTTGCCTAATCTGGGTGACCTTTGTCTCCTGGCCCAGTCTCCGGATGTCCTGAGGTACCACATTCATCTGGCACTGGATCTTCAAGAGTCACACGGGTGGATGGCGAAAGTCTATGTTGACGCCTTCTCAGGAGATGCTGCATTTGGGAGCTCTGCTGGATTCCAGGGTTCAGCATGTCTTCCGTCTGGCAGACAAGATTTAGGCCCTGCAATCCAAGGTTCGTACATTCCTCAGTCATCGTCGGGTGTCAATCCACTCCTGTATACAGATCCTGAGCTCCTTGGTCTCCACATTCAACATGGTGAAGTATGCCCAGTTTCACTCCTGTCCTCTTCAACTGGAGATTCTGGCCAGGGGGAACAAATCCCATCTGTAACTCAGGGAGCAGATGATCATGCTCTCACAGCAGAAGTTCCAGGGACAGTACACGGCTCAGGAGAGCCGATTATCCATCAATGTCTTGTAATGCAGGGAGGTGTACAGAGCTTTTTCCTCTGTCAGCCTCTCCTCCAGAGGCGTCTGATCAAGGTGCAGTTGGACAACGTAACAGCTGTCACCTACATAAACCACCATCCGGCTCTGTCAGCAGTTTTCCTTCCCGGGCGCTCCGTCGCTACGGGTCTTGCACCAAAACGGGGCGGCTGTCGGTTTTGATTGACAGCTTGCCCCGTTTTGGAGGCGGGCTGGGGGGTGGCTGGCCAATCAGTAGTCCATTTGGGGGCTCGCAGCTTAGCGAGCGGCCAGGAGGCCGTCTTTAAAAAAAACACGGACGCCCTAATTCAGAGCAGGCACTCTCAAAGAGCGTCCGGCTCTGAATCAGGCCTTCTGCGTCCAGATGTCCTCCATGTTCAGCTGAGGTTTGTTCCTCCAGTGGCTCCATGGAATCTCTTCTTGGTTCTTTGGGCTCTCCATTTGGCTCCTATTGAGCCCTTGGATATGTTGGATATATGTTGGCTTACATGGAAGACTGTCTTCTTACTTGTCATTGCATCGGCTCTCCGAGTGTGCGACTTGAGCGCCTTGTATCGTTCCACCTTTTCTGAGCTTTCATTCGGATCAGGATGTCTTGAGGACTCACTTGGGTTACCTACCAAAGGCTGTACCCGGTTCCACATTAACCAGAATATTGTAGTGCCAGCTTTCAGTGTTTTAGGTTCTTTCTCTAGGAGGCCTCTCTGGACATAGTGGAGACTCTCCGGATTTACTTTGGCCATGTGGCTCTGCTTGATTATCCTCCATGCCTACCCTGCGGTGGTTCTTCCTGCCTCTGCCGTGGTAACTGCTCATTCCACTAGGTAAGTGGCAGCCTCCTGGGCAGCTCAACATGGAGCTTCTGGAGAGCAGCTTTGTAAGGCTGCCATGTGGTCCTCTGCCTATACTTTCATCCGTTTCTATGCCTTTGATACCTTTGCCTCTGCAGATGCGGCCTTTGGGCGATGTATACTTAGCGCAGCTCAGGAGCTCCCCTCCCATAGGGGGACAACTTTAGGACATCCCATCATCCTCCCTGTCCCCCTAGTGGAGAGAAAAAGAAAAGGGGATTGATGGTCTTACCTTGGTAAATCCTTTTCTTCAACTCCATAGGGTGCACAGGGCACCCATCCTGATGCACCTGGGTTGCAGAGGTTACTTTTTGTGATACCTGTTTTCTAAGCAGCTTGCGTCTGTCTGTGTTTCTGTGTGTCCCAATATTTATCCTCCTCTTTTTCCTCACTCCTTGCCGTGGGCTTACTAACTTAACTAGCTGGACGTGAGCTGGGGTCAGGGTATAGGGTAGAGGGAGCCCTGGGCTGCTGGGTAATTAAAATGAACTGTTTGGAGCCAGACTCTCCTCTCCAGGCTGTACCCATTGTCCTCCATGTGCCCCTATGGAACTGAAGAAAAGAATTTACCAAGGTACAGTAAGACCATAAATCCTCCTTTTACAGCAGGAAGACTTTTTGCATTTTTTATAAAGTAAATTCTGCCCCCAAACTCTGATGCCTTGGACAGTTACCAAATATCTGCCACATGGTGCACCTCTGGTAACATGTTTATTTCCTTTCCGACTGTGTATAGAGAATCCTTTTTCATGTTTGCAATTAATACAGTACTAGCTATTCTGAACCATAATGATATCTACAGTACTTCTTTCCATTCAACCTCAGACATACAGTATATCATCCTCCAGCTCATATAATACTGCTTTCCAGAGATCATGGGAATAGCATCCCTGGATACAGAATAGATCATAAAACACAATTACACTTGTATATTATGGAGAAGGCAGAAATATATAACTGCTTGTACTGTGCATTCCACCCCAGGAGGATGGAAAATGACACTCATTTGTGTCTAAATCATGTTATCCCAGCACTTATCTTTCTGGGGCTGTCAACAATCTGTGCTTGCAATAAGGAACAGCAACAATCCAGCTCCTCACTAAACGGGCTAAAATTGGAGGATTAGTGTCATTTTCTTGTACTCACACAGCAGCATCATACTGCACAAAAATGGCTCATTAAGACTTCAATAAAAAATGTCTCATAACTCTGTATTGTAATGATTGTGGAGGTGGTCCAGTGTGTGTGTGTTTGAGAGAGAGTGTGTGTGCGTCAGTGTGTGTACTGTATGTACATACACTGTTGTCATTAAATCCAAACTTGTTCTAGAACAGGTACTTGCTGGCTTCATATTGCAGTCTGGGTGGCCCAAAAACAACTGAGTAAGGTATTATTGGGTATATTGGTTAATGCGTTCTGAAGAGAAGAGCAGATTACCGCTATGGCAGGTCAAAGTGGATGCTGCTGCTCCGGATGGGTGGCTAAAAGATTGTGGTCCTCATTTGGAGTTGGACGTAAATGCAAGTTGCAGCTTTTGTTCCCCGCAACCTGTACTTTTTCTAATGCTCACTCATATCTTCTCACAACGTGTATCTCTTCTCCTGGCAACTCAGCTGCATTTTGTACTTACAACTTCCTGTGCCAGCGGGGGTCGGGAAGAGGTTGGAGACGGCGTGTAGATGCATCCAAAGAACAGTAAGGGGTAAATGTACTAACAATCGAGACCATTTCAGGTGATTTATTGATTTTTTTTTTCCCTGCTTGCAAATTTACTAAAGGCAAAGTCGGGTGAGTTAGAGAGAGATTTCTCTCATCTCACTCGTAAAACTTGGGTGAGATAGCAATCTCGAATCTTATCACCATCGGGCCAAATCGGAAGTACTTTTCACCAAAAACATACATCTCTCAAATTTACCAAAAATCGGGATGACAAGCTCGGGTGAGATAGGTGCAAGCTCTCTGTCAAAATCACTTTTCAAACCCTCAACCCACTGACCTGCGAGATGGTCAGAAACATACACAAATAATTGTGATTTGTGCATGTTTCTTTCTGTAAATGGTGAAAATAGGGATAATATGAAAAAAAAAAAAATTACGTGAGGTCCCCCCCAAAAGACTAACCAGCCCCGGGCTTGCCAGCCTGTCTTGGTTCTTAATTTACAGAGCAAAAAATGTGTAGGGTTCCACTGTAAATTACGAACCAGCAACAGGCAGTAGGGTAAGAGCTGGTTTTAAATATACGGAGAAAAAAAATGATGTGAGGTCCCCCGTATATTTAAAACCAGCCCTGGACCCTTTCTAACGGGGGACTGATGCCAGAGGTGCCCTTTCACTAGACCCCCCAGCCGCAGCATCAGCCCTGACTGTTAGTCCCTGGGGAGTTGGGGACCCCCCAATAAAGGGGTCACCCTCTCCAGGGCACCCCTGGCCTAGGCTGATAGCCCGGGGCTATCCCAGCCACCCCTAGGTGGTGGGTGGGGGGTTGATAGTGTTAGGTGTAGTGTAAAAATTAGATTTTTCATCATTGTCTTTACAGTGGAACTACAGGTCCCAGCAAGCCTCCCCCACATGTAGGTACTTAGAGAACCACAAGTACCAGCTTGTGGGGCATTAAGGGCCCACTGGTACCTGTAGTTCACCTGTAAAGAAATGGTTAATAAAACACACAACGCACCGTAAAAATAAAGCTTTATTGCATCCTTAAACACCCATCGAATTACCTGTAAAAAAGACCCAATACTCACCTTTATGTCCCTCGATGTTCTCCGTTGTGCTTCTGCATGCTATTACACTGCGCTAATGTCTACTCGTAGGAACGAGTTCACTTCAGTCCCGGGCCGTCGGCCAATCAGCAGCGGCTAACATTAGCGGACGCTCATTGGCTGGGACCCACGGAAAGGAGCCGCTCATTGGCTAAGCCCACGTGTTCCCAGCCAATGAGCGGTCGCTAATGTTAGCCGCTGCTGACTGGCCGGCAACCCGGGACTGAAGTGAACTCGTTCCCACGAGCAGACATTAGCGCAGTGTAATAGCATGCAGAAGCATGTTGTTACACTGTATCCGGACCCCGTATTGGATTTCTGCTGAGAACATCGAGGGACCTAAAGGTGAGTATTGGATAAATTTTTACAGGTAATTCGATGGGATACTTTACGTTGACAAGGGGACATGAACATCTGGAAACAGGTGAGTATGTGTAAGTGTGTTTATGGATGCAATAAAGCTTTATTTTCACAGTGTGTTGTGTTTTATTAACCATTTCTTTACAGGTGAACCACAGGTACCAGTGGGCCATTAATGCCCTGCATGCTAGTACTTGTGGTTCTCCAAGTACCAGCATGCTGGGGAGGCTTGCTGGGACCTGTAGTTCCACTGTAAAGACAATGATTAAAAATCTAATTTTTACACTACACCTAACACTATCAACCCGCCACCCACCACCCAGGGGTGGTGGGGATAGCCCTAGGCTAGCCGCCTAGGCCAGGCATGCCCTGGAGAGGGTAACCCCTTTATTGGGGGGGTCCCCAACTCCCCAGAGATCCCTGGCCTGGGCTGACGAATGGTCAGGGCTGATGCTGCGGCTGGGGGGGCTGGTGAAAGGGCACCCCTGGCTGTGGCATCAGTCTCCCATTAGAAAGGGTCCAGAGCTGGTTTTAAATATACGGGGGACCTCACATCATTTTTTTTCTCCATATATTTAAAACCAGCTCTGACCCTGCTGCCTGTTGCTGGTTCATAATTTACAGTGGAACCCTACACATTTTTTTCCTTGTAATTAAGAATCAGGACAGGCTGGCAAGCCCGGGGCTGGTTAGTGTTTTGGGGGGGACCTCACATAATTAAAAAAAAAAACATTTATCTATTTTTTACAAGTTTTAACACATAAGCAGCAAGCACATATCTCACTGATATGTGCTGGCTGCTAGCTCGGGAGAGTTTTGCAGAGAAAAAACACTGCAATCTCGGGTGAGTAATCTCCTGCCAAACGAGTTACTCGGGAGAGATATCTCGTTCTGCTTCACTATCGGCCAACTCGTTTAGCCTCAAATCGCCTGTTGGTAAATTTGGTAAAAAAAAAGAGATTAATTCACCCAAATTTTGGCGAGTACCAGCGAGATAAATCACTTTGAAAATCGGGACCATCTCGAATCTTAGTAAATTTGCCCCTAAGGGTGTGTCGAGACAAAATGCGTCCAAGATGGACACTTAAATATTTGGTGTGAAATGACTTGTGGGGAGTCAAACCCTGATGCAAGTTGTGAACTGATGATGACGGTTGCTTTTGATTCGTTAAAAGTGTCTAAGACATGCCCAATTTTGCAGGTAATTACAGAATTACAATATACTGAACACTTATGTTTAAAAAACATAAACAGGTAGACAGAAGGCATTTTATATTCCTATCCATTGGCGCAAATTTATCCCAGTTGCCCGGAGGCCAGATATATTTTAGTACCCCCCCCCCCACAAATTAAAATTTTGCAGTGCCCCTAGTAGTGCCTCTTATACAGTAGCCCCATTTACAGTGCCCCCCTATGTAGTGTCCCCAGTAATGGTCCCCCTATGCAGTGCCTCCAGTAGTGCTCCATACAGTGCCCCCAGTAGTGCCTCTTATACAGTGGCCCCATTTACAGTGCCCTCCTATGTAGTGCCCCCAGTAATGGTCCCCCTATGCAGTGCCTCCAGTAGTGCCCCCTTATACAGTGCCACCAGTAGTGGTCCCCCTATGTAGTGCCCCCAGTAGTGCCCTTTATACAGTGCCTTCAGTAGTGGCCCTTCCTATGCAGTGGCCCCAGTAGTGTCCCTTATACAGTGCCCCCAGTAGTGCCCCCTTATGTAGTGCCCCCAGTAGTGGGTCCCCCCTTTGATGTGCCCCTTATACAGTTCCCCCAGTAGTGGTCCCCCTATGCAGTGCCCCTTACAGACAAGACACACACAGATTACTTACCTCGATCCCTGTTCCTGTGCCTGCCATTGTCCGCTCCTCTGTCCTCCCGCTCGGCATCGTGGGAGAAATGTCATGACATCTCTCCCATCACCACTGCAGGAGTCAGAAGGCGGAGCTCATGAGTGAGCTCCACCTGGTTCCCTCAGTGGATACAGCAGCTAATGAGAGTCTGTACTCTGTACATCTAATATATTTTTGTATTGAATCTAAATTACTGTGAGTTTATTATACTATTTCTAAACATACCATCGGGGGTTAAATTAAAACTAGACTAATGATTGACCAATCAACTCTGTTCTGGCACTATTTAAACCCTACAATGGATATAGGGAAACATCCTGGCTTGAAAAAGGCTTTAGTTGTAGCCGAAACGCGTTGCTGTTTCCCTCTGCACAATTGAACCGGTTTTGGAGTCAGCACCTATCCCATTGGTCTCTTCATTAGAAGGCTGACAAATATACTGGCTACACTGCTGTCAACTTTCTATTATTTGGAGATGGGGGCTGTCCTTACCCGAATACCTGTGTGCCGGTCTCCTGGTCTCGAACGGCTGACCCTGCCTGACTAATTGCTACACTGGTCCCAGTAATTGACCGCTAATCATCTCTACGCTGTTTCTTTGGGACGGATAGCAGCTGGCTGCTGCGGCCATTCTGAACGCTGCTACCATCCTGAAACGCCCAGCAGGTGTTCTACAGCGGTTCATCCACACCGCCCACCGTTCCTTTCCACAGTGCTCTGGTGATTGAGGATATCTGGAGAGGACTGCATACCTTCGTGAGTTATCCTACTAGATCCATTTACCACCCCGCTACCACCTCCCGGTGCTCTATTGTGGTTTATTTACACCGCCTACCGTTTTTTATCCACAATGCTCCGGTGATTGAGGATGTCTGGAGAGGAACCCCCCCCCCTCCTTTTTTCCTGTGAGTTACTTTACTTGAGCTATCTACCATCTCGCTATCATCAAGCCGCTGCGGTCTATACACGGTACCCAGCAAGCATTTAGCGGGTTTATCATTACAAAGTTGCTTCCCTCTCATGTGCAGAATCCTGACCTAAGGTAACTTTTATACTAATATTGTATCGAATAATACAAGGAATCTCCACACCAATTGATATTTGATGGGTTATCAGCATTTGAGACATTATTACTATATCCCGTTGCTTATTTGAATATAACTGGTGCTATTACGAGACTGTTTCCCTTTAACATAAGGGTTGATTTGTCACACATGTGATTCTTTCCTGCCGGTTAATTTTCCACATTGACGTGATTGCCTGGTCATTTGTGAATATAGTTTTTAAATTATCTTGTGCGTATTATTTGCATCCTTTCATACACGGATACATTAATTATAATTTTTATTAGTGTCTATAGAACACTGTATATTGTTACCTGTTGTTACCCATTGTTTGTACAAACTGTGTATATGTATGTTTGTTTTGTATAGTCTGATCAACTCTTTATATATTTATGTGTTAATTTGTGCTGATTTTCAGCCTATTAAATTTATATTATTTATTTCTCATGGTTTGATATTTTTGGTGTCCCAGCACAGATTAAAAAGCGCAGATTCTTCTTTCGTTTATCAGCTAATGAGAGTCTGTCTGACTCTCATTGGCTGCTAAAACAAACACATCGCTGGTGGCATGTTTGTTATTGATCGGCGGGCATAAAAATCCCTCCTGTGTGCGCTAATGGGCTCAGCCGGGTCGCGGCGGTCACATGCTATGTGACGTCCACGACCATGGAGCACTCCGGCAGCAGCAGGTCATGGAGGTGGAGCGCCGATCAGTGCTCCTCCTCCATGCGACTCCTCTGCTACCCATCAGCAGCCAGCAGGTGGATACAGAACGGCCGGGTGACAATGGAGCCGGGTGCCCCCTTCAGGGCTGACGCCCGGCGGCAAATGACTCCATTGTCTCCGGGAGCTCCGCCACTGTGCCTGTCGGAATTTAAACTATTAGGCTAGGGGGCAGATGTACTAAACTCTGGAAAGTGATAAATTGGAGAATGATAAGCGACCAGCCACTCAGCTCCTAACTGTCATTTTTTAAACACAGGTTGTGACACGACAGTTAGGAGCTGAGTGGTTGGTCGTTTATCAATTTCCAATTTATCACTTTCCAGAGATTAGTGCATCTCCCTCCAGGTCAGAATACACCTAGGAGCAGTTAAAACTTCAAGACGTGTCCCCTTTTTAAGGCCTGATTTGTGTAGTCCTATTACAGTTAAGGGGTGGAGTTTTGCAGGATTTTAATAGTGATTTCTTAGTTGAGAGGTCTCTTGCCTCTTTGGAAGTTATTGTTTTGCCTGGAAAAACTGTAACATTGGCCGTATTGCTATAAGTCTTCCGGTGCTCTCCAGCCATGGGTTTAGGCTGTTTCTACCCTACTACAGATAGCGGCACCAACGGTGCAAGTAGGCCTTTTTGTGTATCATTGGCAGGGGATACCTTGAGTTGTTGGCAATGGGCTGGCAGTTGGCTCCTATCTAAGCCTTGAGTTGTTGGTGATGGACTGGCAGTTGGCCCCCATCTAGGCGCTGAGTTGCTGGAGATGGGCTTGCAGTTAGCCCCCATTAAAGTCTTATGTTGTTGGCGATGAGCTGACAAATGGCCCACATCTACACCTGTTATTGGATTATTTGGATCAAGATGGCGATACTGTGTGTAAGGCCGTTCTTTATTTACCACCATACCTTTTTCCCTCCTTTGAATAAATAAAGTCAGGGAAACAAAGATTTAACAAAGTTAGGACAGTCCAGGTTAGCATCAAAACAGGTACTATAAGTAGCACTGATGGCCTCATTCAGAGGCGGTCGTAGGATGCAAGCGGTCGCTCAGAAACAGGGCGGCCGCTTGCATCCTGAACGGCCGCCTCCATGTCGGTCGTTAGGCTGTGGTTTAACACCCACAGCTCTAATGACCGCTAAGGGAGATGGTCGCGATGGTCAAGACCATCGGGGCTTACGACAAGACCCTAGGGTAGGGTCTCGTCAACCTTAAGCCCCAGGGAGCTTCCTGCTCTGTTTGAGCAGGAAGCTCCCCACTGACATCACTGATGATGTCAGTGGGGACGCCCACAAAACGGCAAACGTTCCGAAAAGTACGCCTCTGTTTGGCCGGGCACGCCCCCTGCCCGCCCAGCAAACGGAGCGAGCTGTCAATCAACATCGACAGCTCACTCCGTCTGCTTCGAGCCCACTAACGACGGGTGATCCGTCATTAGCGGGGGCTCGCGCATGCGCACGATGGAGCAGTCTCCGTCGTGCGCATGCCCTGTGGACCAACATCGAGTCGGTTGCGAGCGCTCAGACTCTGAATAAGGGGCCTGATTCAGACCCACTCGCGAGCGGCTGTCCGCTCGCAAGTGGGTCGATGTTCTGGACTGAGCATGTGCACGACGGAGGGAGCTCCGTCGTGCGCATGCGCCAGACGCGACGAGCGAAGGAAAGTCCTTCGCTCGTTGTGTCTGATCAAAGGGGGCGTGCTGTCGATGTTGATTGACAGCACGCCCCCTCTGGTAGGCGTGCCGGGGGCGTGCCTCCCTGACGGGGGCGTTCCCACGGGAATGCCTCCCGTCAGAAGCCGGCCCACTGACATCACTAGTGATGTCAGTGGGAGTGATTTTGGCTCTGATAGAGCCAAAATCACTCCGGAGCTTGCGGTTGAAAACCTCAACCGCAGGCTCCGGCTCGCAGTTTCGATGGTCGCGATGGTCAAGACCATCGCGGCCATCAAACAGCACGCTCGTATAGCCTGTGGGTGGTGACCCACAGCTATACGAGCGTCCAGGAGGACGCTCCATTTTCATGGAGGCCAGCCCTCATTCAGAGCGTGCGCTCTGCTCAGAGTGTACGGCTCTGAATGAGGGCCAAGGTCCTGAGTGTGATGATTTACTGCCATAAATACCCACAGCTTGGCAGGGAATGGCTGGGGCCAGGAAGTGGGCAGAGGGCAGCGACAGCTCAGAAAGTTAAAGTATGTCCAAAAGTAATCCCTGAAGAAACAATCACTGCTGTGGTTCATTCACCAAGAGCACAGGTTCATAGCACATGTGGTCCTGAGTTCAAATCCCACTGAGCATACTCATGGTTTTTATTGTAGGAACCTTTTTCTTACACAAGTATATGCAAAAATAATATATATGAGGATGTACACAGGGCCTGATTCAGACCCGGACGCTATTTGCGACCGCTCGCTGGCTAAAAGGGGCCGGCTATTTAAATCATGTGCTCGCACTGCGTCGCGTAAAGCCGCCCACTAAGTAATAGCGAGCAGCCGCACTATGAGCTCACACCTGTATAAAGACGCTCCTTTGCCACTCGCAACATACGTCATCTCTGGTAGTTGTAGGATTAATCGGGAACATCGAGAGCCATCGGAGCTGCTCGCAGCGCTTGTGGTAGCTTTTTCCCACCACAACATTGCGAGCAGTTCAGGCTAAAATACAAACTAGTCACGTGTGTAATGACGCTAATTATGCACACCCATTAAACACCGTTCTGACGGTCGGGCACACCTGCGTTCGCACATCCACACCCCCATTTTCAAGCACCTTCCCCTGTTATCACCCACAAACGGCACTATCTGTCACTCAAAATAGCGGCCTGACTGTGGGCTACGGGCGAGCACTTTCCCATCGCAATGACAGGATCGCGCACGTGCATTGCGACTCATACGCATGCGCAGATTGCGAAAAATCGCTCAATGCGAGCGAGCGCAGCATAGCGTCCGGGTCTGAATCAGGCCCACAGTTCACAATTGCGCACACCCAACTGTAAGTGTTCCCTATAATGCCAGAGGTTGCAGAAATCTGAGCTGCCCTCTAATAACCATAATACTTTATAGCAGTGGGCAAGTTATGCCTTACAGTACATTTTCCTAATAAACCCTTAAAAGATATCAACTTGATGATTATTATAACCAAGATATCACAGTTAATCATATATACAGAAATTATTTACAGGAGTTTATACATCATGTATTAGTATCACTTGTGCATTATAATTGGATTACATACTATATAACTGATATGGAACTGTTAGATTTATCTGGACTGAAATTAAGCAATACGTGCAAACAGCCAACACACACACACACAAAAAAAAAATTAAAATGAGTATTTCACAATTTATATTGTTTGTAATTCTGATTTCATAGGTTGCTGAAGCAGAAACACTTTAGCAACGTGCTGCCGCCATTATCCCTACTGCGACACGTTTTCTTTAACATAATCCGTTTATTGATTACCCGCAAGGATTTTTATACTCATTTCTTTTTTTTCACTTCCAGATTTTAATAGGCTTTATCTAAACAAGTTCATTAACGCACCACAATAATTACATTGCCGTAATTCTCAGCGGCATAGCTGTGATTACCAATATGAATTGGAATGACTGTTGGCAGCCTGTGTTATCCTGATCTAAAATGTGTTCCTGATTATCACCGAACGGTAAACATCTTCGAGTCGACCACATGTTCCTCTCAGGAGCACAAGTCCTCTTTGCTCTGGTGTCTTGTACGGAATAAAAGGAGATTTATAAACAGCAAAAGGAAATTTCATCATTTGACTCCTTGTTTCATTTTGAGCATGCAGGTGTGCGTTCTGTATCATCATCCCTGCCATTACGGTTGAGAGGAAGTTTGGAGCGAACGGTCTAGCAAGGTATGTATTTGACTTTTAAGCCTGTGTACTGGTGCCTAAAGCAGAAACCCTGAAGCGGCTGTGGAATAAATGTTTTTCATTACATTGCTTGGTTTTGTGATATCCCTGTCCTCGTCCTCCGACCTGCTTTAACGAGAGGCACTTATTCTACGGGAACGAATTCTACAGCACTTGGTTTTCTGATTTCAAACAACTCCTTCCGCTCATGCAGAAAGCAGGACTAGTAAAATACTATTAATATTTCAAATGCCAGATGTTTAGCTCTATGCAAAGGATCAATGCCCAAGACAGCTAAACATACTCCTAGATTCTGCATTAATAGGTTGCATTTAATATTGAGGGTCTATTCCATACTGCTTTCAAGAGAGTCTTTCTAAAGAATTCCACATGCCGGCTAGCTCTTTCTCTTACCAGGGTTTTTCATTGCAAACCTGTCTCTTTGTTGTGATTTTGAAAAGCTATTTAGGGAGTAAATGCAATGCCTATATTATTTCTCATTGTGCCTTTCCATTTGGCCTCCAGATCTGGCAAGAATGCTTATTCTACTTAGGCCCAGGAAGGAAAATATACTTCCCACTAGGTTTTCCGAATAATAATACCTACAGTAGATGTTGAGACCAGTGTGACATTTCTCATTCACACCTTGCGGCATTAGCCAAATACAAACCAAAGAGTCTGTGAACTGAATACAGTGTGTCCTTGGATTACACAGTTATAAAGAAATCATTCATTTATCTTAAATTTTTATAGTACATCACAAGAACAAAAAGGAAAGACAGACAAGGTGCCCGTTATCAAAGGAACACAATAGTGACAAAGAGGGTCATTTTAAAAGGTATTTAATGATTATTGCTCCCCAAGGTTTTTACAGGTGAGTTAAAATGCTCCCACTTCATTTATAGACAACTGTACAGTAGTTGTTCTATTGAATTGTCCTTTGATGGTGACTATTTTGTGGCAGATGTGGGCTAAAGAGATTAGGCCAGGATGTACTAAAGGACATTTCCATATGTACTAAGCCCCGGCCGCCCTTTTATCGGTGCAAAGGGTAACGCCAGAAAAACCTGGCATTACCCTATAGAAGCCTATGGGCTTCTTACCCATACATGCCTACTCTCCCGATTTGGTCGGGAGCCTCCCGAAAATCGGGTGCCGCTCCCGACCTCCCGGAAAAGTAAGCATGCCTCCCGCCCCCCCCCCAGTCTCCCCCGCAATACTACCTGAAACACCTGCAGCGGGGGGGGCTGATGACGCGATTCTCGCTGATTCGCGTCATCATGACCCTGCCCCCTGCTCCACAATGCCAGAAATCTCGGCATTGTGTAGCGAGGGCGGGGCCAAAATGATGTGAATGTGAGGCTTCACCCATAACTCCGCCCCCAAACGGCATGTGCCGTCCCGGTCACGCCCCCTTTTGCCGGCCCCGCCCCCCTGCTAAGCTGACCTGGCTGCCTCCCTCCCGGAAAAGGCTAAAAGGATATCGGCAAGTATGCTTCTTACCGCACCCCTCACCCGAGGCTTCGTCACCACATCGCCGTCCCGCAGACGCCCAGCACTGGCCCTTACCTGCTCTCCATGGTCACTGTCCCGTGCTCCTGCTGGGTCCTCCACCTCCTCCTCCTCCTAATCTTCTTCTTCGGGCGCAGGGAGGAGGAGGAGGAGCCTGGGGCTTCCTGCACATGTGACCAGCAGGAAGCTCCCGGGCTCGTGGGGGCGGGAAACTCCCCTCACCCGGCGTCGGCTGCTTCGCAAAGGGCAGCTCTTATCGCAAGAGCTGTCCTTTGCGATACTAATATGTACATATGCGATTAGTAAGGTTGCGGTGACTGGCGGAATGGTCACCGCAACCTTAGTACATCCCAGGCCTAAGTGAAGTGACTTTTAATAGTATTACTGACAGGAAGTCTGCTGTGCATCGGAAAAACCTTCCCTATTATAAGCAAATGCCTAGGGGATACTGGATGGTTCTGCTGTTTCCCCAAGGCGATGCTCTCCCTGCCTGCCACTGCCCCCCCCTGGCGCTGCCGTGATCAGAGCTCAGCACCGATTAGCAGCTCAGTGTTTGGCCAGGACACAGGTCTGTACAGAAGCCCATTCTGGCAGGGCTGGAGGTGCACATACACTGGGTGAGCCGCTGCACCTGGCGCCAGTGTTCTCCAGCCCGGCGCTGCAGGGAGGCTCCAAGCCGGTCACCCGCTGAGATGTTATTAGCAGCAGGTGCTCGGTTCCTTCCCTGCAGCGCCGCGTTAGCTGGAGGCTGGAATTCTCTCCTGAACTCCAGCTTCCGGCTCTCCCCATGCGCACTATGGGAGAGATGTCATGATGTCTCTCCCATAGTTCTGAGGAGCAGCCGGGCAGACAGGACGGCGGCGGATGCAGGAGCGGGGATTAAGGTAAGTGTTGTGGTTTTTTTATCTTATAAGCGACACTACAGCGGCATTACTATGGGGGTATATGGGCACTACTACAGGAGCATTAATATGGGGGTATAGGGGCACTACAGGGGCAATACTATGGGGGTATATGGGCACTACTACAGGGGCATTACTATGGGGGTATATGGGCGCTACTACAGGGGCAATACTATGGGAGTATTACTATGGGGTTATATGGGCACTACTACAGGGGCATTACTATGGGGGTATTTGGGCACTACTACAGGGGCATTACTATGGGGGTATATGGGCAATACTATGGAAGTATTACTATGGGGGTATATGGGCACTACTACAGGGGCAATACTATGGGGGTATATGGGCACTACTACAGGGGTAATACTATGAGGGTATTACTATGGGAGTATATGGGCACTACTACAGGGGCAATACTATGGGGGTATCACTATGGGTGTATATGGGTACTACTACAGGGGCATTACTATGGGGGTATATGGGCACTACTACAGGGGCATTACTATGGGGGTATATGGGCACTACTACAGGGGCATTACTATGGGGGCACTACGACAGGGGCATTACTATTTGGGCACTAAAGGGGCTTTACTATGGGGTTATTACTACTGTATATGCGAACTACTACAGTGGCATTACTATGTGGGTATTACTACTGTATATGGGCACTACAGGGGCATTACTTTGGGGGCACTACTACAGAGGCAATACTGTAGGGGCATTTCTATGGGGGTATTACTACTGTATATGGTCACCACTGCAGGGTCATTACTATGTAAATATATATATGCCTAGTGCACCAAATTGGCTAGGGCCTTCTCTGGCTCTGTATAGATTCTACACATTGTGGGAGAGAGACTGGGGGCAGATCACCTTCTCCGGGAGTGTTGTGCATGCCAGGGACGTGCAGTCAGCGTAGGCATACTATCATACTCCCTGTCATGCTCCAGAGTTTTGATATAAAAACTGTGTTTTTATACATACAGTATGTACCTCCCGAGCCATTGACCTCACCGCACGTCACTGGTTCATGCCCCCAGTGTGATAAAATCGGGGGCGTGCTGTGTTGCCGTAACAGCGTGGCAGTGCGTCCTTTACCGGCCCTGCACTGCCCTCTAAACCAGTGATGTCATGATGCCACACCCAGGTGCCATGGGACAGCAACAGTACCATCCCCAGGGCCCTGCACAATGTTTGACAGCATGAGTCGCACACCCCTAGTTATGGCCCTGGCGTACTGTGAGGCCATGCCCCCTGCCCAATGAGCGCATGTCCCTTTTCCAAAGAGTCCTTCATTTGATATCCCATATATTGGGAGGTATGCAACTTTATCTTATGTTTTGCCATGCTCCTGCCATTTTTACATATAGCTATATCTACATATATATTCTATATGCAAGGGAACTTTATAAAGCAGAATTCAGAAGTCCCATAAAAAAGATGGGGGATGGGGTCAGAGACAACCATTGTTCTTCTGGCCAGACGTAATGGGATACATCCTTTAGAGAAGACATCCACTTTACTAATTATCTCTCCAGACTTTAATTCACTCATTTATTTTCCTTAGATGACTATGAATTTGGCTTATCCGTCTCAGGTATCAACCAAACACTTACAATATTTGATTTGTCTGTAAACAGACATAAACGTCCTTGCAGAGCATCATTAATATCACTTATGTTAGCAAAACATGACCCACCATTAATCCCTCGGGCAGTGGCTACTCACCCTTCCCCTTAGTTACTTTATACTATTGACTACAAGTTCTAAAAAGCTGAATGTAAAGTTTATATTTACACCCAAATGCTGATTTGGAGCTATTCAGCTCTGCACTAGTAGTATATGCTTCAGGTGAACATACACCCAAATATACATATGTAATACCCCACTATGGGGTCTATTTACTACGCAGCTAATCAGCTCCCAACTGTCATTTTTCAAACACAGCCTGTGAGATGGCAGTTGGGAGCTGATTGGCTGGTACCTTATCACTTTCTTATTACTTTTCATTCTGTTTCCTAACACTGCTTAGTAAATAGACCCCTATGTGAGTTATTATGTCTGAGTTGGCATTCCCAGCAGTCTCTGCATGACCAGTGTCAGGCCAGTGACAGTGGGAAGTATGCAGCAGTTGGTCGGTGCAGTCTGAGCAGGACGCCAGCGCTGGTAAGAGACTCCTGACAGCTGCGCTGTGAGGCAAAACAGTGGTGACGGCCTGTGCTGTCTGCTGGTCCTGAGGGTGGAGGAGGCTGGAGGAATCAAATCAGTGTCCAGGACCTTTGGTGCTGACAACTACACCCTGTCGTCGCGGAGACAGGTCTGTCAGAGAACAGTCAGCCCAGTGTTAGATACACCTCTTCCAACAGGCATCTTCTTTATACAGTACAAGCAGTGGCGTAACTATAAATTTTGCTCCCCCAAGCCAAATAAGTTTCAGGCGCCCCCTCCCCCCGCCCAAAAATCAAACACACCCAAAGACGACGTTTAAGATGTATGGTTACATGATACAGCAACGTGCCTTACATATTATGACACACTATAACACAGTGTGCCACACCGGAACGCCCCTTACAACACATTATGCCACACAGCAATGCCCCTTACACATGCCACACAATAATGCCACGTATAACACATAATGACATACAGTAAAACCCTTATAACAAATTTATGCCATGCTGTAATGCCCCTATTTCACTTTATTCCACATTGTAATGCCACATACAATGCATTATGCCACACAGTAATGCCACATACAACACATTATGCCACACAGTAATGCCCCTAATAGCACATTGTGCACACAGTAATGCCAAATACACATTACGCCAAACAGTAATGCCCATTACATCCCACCCTGACAGATCTACTTCACCAACCCTCCTCACTGCTCCTGCCAGTCTGTCACCTCAGCTCAAGACAGGTTGCACAGTTTTTATGTCCGTGTAGAACCAGATTATTGGGAACATAGTTTATAACCTGTAAACTGTGTGTATCAAGTTAGTGCCCCTTATACAGTGCCCCCTGTAGTTGTGCCCCAAAATGCAATGCCCCCTATACTAGTGCCCCTTATGCAATGCCCCCTGTAATAGTGCCCCTTATGCAATGTCTCCTGTAGTAGTGCCCATTATGCAGGGCCCCCTTTAGTTGTGCCCATTGAAGTAGTGTCCACTGTAGTTGTGCCCCATATGCAATGCCCCCTATACTAGTGCCTCTTATGCAATGCCCCCTGTAGTAGTGCCCATTATGCAGGGCCCCCTGTAATTGTGCCCTTTAAAGTAGTGCTCCCTGTAGTTGTGCCCCTTCAAGTAGTGCCCCCTGTAGTTGTGCCCCTTCCAGTAGTTGCCCCCTGTAGTTGTGCCCAGTAGTTGCCCTCAGTAGTGAGCCCCCTGTAGTTGCCCTCAGTAGTGAGCCCCCTGTGGTTGCCCCCCCAGTAGTGAGCCCCCTGTAGTTGCCCCCTCTAGTGAGCCCCCAGAAGTTGCCCCCTGTAGTTGCCCCCAGTAGTTGCCCCCAGTAGTTAGCCCTCTGTAGTTGCCCCCTGTAGTGAGCCCCCAGTAGTTGCCCCCTGTAGTTGCCCCCAGTAGTTAGCCCTCTGTAGTTGCTCTCCCCCCCGCGCGCACACAAACACACGCAAAAAAAAAACCACTTACCTTTATCCCCGCTCCAGTGCTGCCGCCGTCCATACCCCGGCGTCCGCTCCTCGGCACTATGGGAGTGACATCATGGCGTCACTCCCATAGTGCCCTGCGGGACCCGGAAGACGCAGGGAGCTCCATCCTCCGGCTGCCGTCGAGGGTTTGTATAGGAGCCGGGCGCCCGCTGGTAACACACTCAGCGGGCGCCCGGCAGATGGAGGGTGCAGGGGGTGCGACCGCACCCCCTGTCCCCTCCGTAGTTACGGGAGTTCCGCCACTGAGTGGTGTAACTACTGCCCCCGTTGCCCCCAAGCTACCCAGCGCCTCCAAACCACCACGGGGGCTGCGGGGGCAGTAGTTACGCCACTGAGTACAAGACATCACTTTACAGGGACACAGGCAGAGATATATGTATCAGCACTAGTATTATCCTAAATCCAGTTTTATGAGGAAGTCCCTATTTACTTATTAGCAGCCATTTATAGTGGAAGGCAATGACTGTTCCCAAGACAGAAATTTGATACCAAAAACACAAAGGGGCCTATTCATCATACCTAAAAATTAGGGATGTGCAGGCTCGGATAGGGTCGAGTTTGCACGCCGAGTTCAGATTTTTCCCTACAAAAAACGGGACTCAGAAACAGGCAAAACATCATCTTGCATGGACAAATATCATCATTCCTGGACAAAAGTCCAGGAATGATGATGTTCGTCCATGTAAGATGACGTTTAGCCTCTTTCTGAGTCACGTTTTTTTTTGGAGGGAAAAATCCGAACTCGGCGTGCAAACTCGACCCTATCCGAGCCTGCACATCCCTACTAAAAATTTGATGGACTTAATTAGGTTTAGAACCCGAGGAATTCATCATTCCTCCTCTCCATAACTATCTATTCCGAAAAACTGTCATTTTTGCGATGACAGCTTTTCGGGAAATAGATAGTTTTCCCTCTCTACACTAACTTACCGCAGCTGTAATCTGTGCTGCACATGTGCTGTTACATCTGTAAAACCAGCGCATGCGCAGCACTACCTACAGCTGCAGTAATTCTGTCCCCCTCACCACCCGCTCACCTCCCCCCCGGCCCCGCACTTGCTTGCTGCAGCACAACCGGCTCCATTGGCTGTGCTGACACGTGGTCTCCCAGCAGCACACTGTACAGTTTAGAAAAAAAAAATATTTTTTTTTCTAAACTTTATTGTGTTCTGCTTGGAGAACACTGGGCCTGATTCACAGTAGGGATGTGCGCCGGACCATTTTTGCCGGATTTGGATTTGGTTCTAATTCGTCGTCCGGCTTTGGATTTGGATTTGCCAAACTGCGGTGACTGGATTTGGATTTGGATTTCTTTTACAAAAATTGACAAAAAAAGCTAAAATCACATAAATTGCTCCTTTTTTTCTTCTTAGAGTATCATTAACCTCAATAACATTAATTTCCAGTCATTTATAGTCAATTTAGACCACCTCACAGCTTATAATATTGTTTTCAACATTATTGGCCAAAGGTTGCAGTGAGCTGACTGGTTACTAAGCGACAAAGCAGCGGCACAGACACCACAATTTAAAGCACATCTATGAAACATTGCCGCACAGCAGTGGCAGAAATGAAAAGTAGTGCACCCACCCAGTGGGGTACGGCCAGCAGAATCACAGTACTTGTTTACATAGTGGGCTACGGCCCAAGGAGTCACAGTGCACAATCTTATTCACATTACACCGCACATATAGGGCCTGATTCAGACCCGCTCGCGAGCACTATGCGCTCGCAAGCGGGTCGATGGTGGCCCAGTGCGCATGCGTGAGACCCAGATAGCGACGGGCAAACCGTCGGCCCGGGTCTCGTACCAAAGGGGGCATGTTGTCGATGTTGAGTGGGCGGGCTGGGGGCGTGGCTGCCCAGACGGAGGTATTCCCATGGGAACGCCTACCGTCTGGCACCGGCCCCACTGACATCACAAGTGATGTCAGTGGGAGTGCTTTCGGCTATGTTAGAACCGAAAGCACTCTAGGGCTTGCGGCAACGAGACCCTACCACAAGGGTCTCGTCGCAAGCCCGATGGTCGTGATGATCTTGACCATCGCGACCATCTCCCTGGCCGCTCGCTATAGCTGTGGGTGGTCACCCACAGCTATGCGCGCGGCCAGGAGGCCGCTCTAAAAAAACAGAAGGCCGGCCCTGATTTAGAGCGAGCGCTCTGTCAGAGCGTCCGGCTCTGAATCAGGCACATAGGCCCTGATTCACATTACACCATAAAGTAGTGTCTCTTATTTATTGTACGACACACAGTAGTGCCCCTTTTACACAATGCCCACAGTAGTGCCCCTTTTACACAATGCCCACAGTAGTGACCGTTTTACACAATGCCCACAGTAGTGACCCTTATACACAAAGCCCACAGTAGTAATGCCCCTTATACAATGCCCACAATAGTAGTTCCACTTATACAATGCTCCCAGCAGTGGTGTTCCTTACACAATGGCCCCAGTAGTGGTGCCCCCTATGCAGTCCCCTTAGTAGTAGGGCCCGCTATGCAGTGCCCCCAGTAGTAGTATGCCCCCCATTATCATGCCCCCAGTAGTATGCCCCCCATTAGCAGTGCCCCCATTAGCAGTACCCCCAGTAGTAGTGCCCCCATTAGCAGGCCCCCAGTAGCAGTACCCCCATTAGCATGCCCCAAGTAGTATGCCCCCCAGTAGTATGCCCCCCAGTAGTAGTGCCCCAATTAACATGCCCCCAGTAGTAGTGCCCCCATTAACATGCACCCAGTAGTGGTATGCCTCCTATTAGCAGGCCCCTAGTAGTAGTATGCCCCCCTTAGCAGGCCCCCAGTAGTAGTATGCCCCCCTTAGTAGGCTCCCAGTAGTAGTATGCCCCCCTTAGCAGGCCCCCAGTAGTAGTAGTGCCTCCCATTAGCAGGCCCCCAGTGGTAGTACTGCCCCCATTAGCAGGCCCCAGTAGTAGTATTCCCCCCCTTAGCAGGTCCCCAGTAGTAGTATGCCCCCCACTAGCAGGCCCCCAGTAGTAGTAGTGCCCCTCCTTAGCAGGCCCCTAGTAGTAGTATGCCCATTAGCAGGCCCCCAATAGTAGTATGCCGCACAGTAATGCCCCCTTACATACTCACATAAAAAAAAAAACTTACCTGAATCCCCGCTCCCACCGCCGTCCGCTCTGCTCTGCTGTATAACGCGCGGAGGGAGCCGGAAGACGGAGCTCATGAGTGAGCTCCAACTGGCTCCCTCCGTGCAGCAGCCAATGAGAGTCTGTGTGACTCTCATTGGCTGCTATTACAAACACACAGCTGCCGCTGGCGGCTGTGTGTTTGATCTGTGTAGGGCAGACCGCTATCACAGTGGTCTGCCCTACACTAGAGGAGCCCTGACGTTGGATTCTCTCGCGAGAATCCGACTTCAGGAGGCTGCGTCTCAGCCTCGAACGGGGATCCGAGTCAGGCAGGGAACACCCGAACAGCGTTCGGGTGGACTCGGATCCCCAATGTTCGGAGTGGTTCGGAATCCACAGAATCCGAACCGCTCATCTCTAATTCAGAGGCGCTCGCAAAAAAGTGAGCGCTCGCTCTGAATCAGGGCAGCCACCTACAGCTTATGCGAGCGGCCAGGTGATGGTTGCGATGGTCAAGACCATCGCGACCATCGAGCTTGTGACGAGACCCTTGCGGTAGGGTCTCGTTGCCGCAGGCCCCAGTGGACTTCCTGCTCTAATAGAGCAGGAAGTCCACCTACTGACATCATGAGTGATGTCAGTAGGGCCGCCCACAAACGGCAGGCGTTCCTGCAGGAACGCCTCCGTTTGCCCAGCTACCCCCCCGCCCCGCCTTCCAAATGGGGCGAGCTGTCGATCAACATCGACAGCCGCCCCTTTTGGATGCAAGCGCCGGAGCGAGTGCTTTTTGCGCTCGCTCCGGTGCTTGCGCACGCGCAGTGCGCACACCGTGCGAGCGCACTGCCTGACGATAGACCCGCTTGCAAGCGGGTCTGATTCAGGCCCACAGTGTCAGAGCAGCCACCGGAGCCAGAGGAGGGACCAGAGCAACGGAGGGAGACGTCGGGGCAGTGTCGGACTGGGGCATGAAGGGCCCACCGGGGGAATGCAGTGATAGGGGCCCATACTTAGG
This sequence comes from Taudactylus pleione, assembly GCA_031769625.1. Taxonomy (NCBI): domain Eukaryota; kingdom Metazoa; phylum Chordata; class Amphibia; order Anura; family Myobatrachidae; genus Taudactylus; species Taudactylus pleione. The sequence continues at coordinate 1,518,917 of JAUIMM010000198.1, forward strand.
GGTGTGGGCAGCCTAAAAAGAGGCATGGCTAACCATTAGAGAGTGCATGGACTGGGCCCCTTAAAAATGTACATATAGTAAATACTGCTGGTGCATGAATGATAATGTACCAGATTAATAGTAGCAATGCATTGTAGAAAATACACCATATTACTGTGCAGTATAATGCAACATACTGTATGTATAATGCATAGTTCAAGTTCACAGTCTTGAACCTGATCCCTAAAGGAGGGGGTGGGCCCTCAGGCAGTGGGGCCCACCGGGGGATTCCCCTGCACCCCTGTGGGCCAGTCCAACCCTGCGCCGGGGGACCTGCACACGCTGACACTGGTAAGTTCTACCTGGTATTCGCCACCTCACAGTGGCAGAGAGTAACTCAATCAAATTCCGAAAATACATAATTTTCGGAATTTGATTAATACCATAATATCCATATCCCTATACTAATGTACTAATGTATGGGGAGTGTGGAAATTAACGCAGGGGGACTTAACCAGGAGATATCAGTGATATCTCCTGTGTTAAATCTCTTCATGAATACTATAATAACGTTAATTAAGGAAAATGTCCTTAAAAATTTTTTATTTTAGTGTTGATGAATAGGCTCCAAAGTCCCAGCACTACAAGATTAGGGAACAGACTGGAGCTGGCTAGCAATAGGAAGCAGAACCGTGTATGAATTCAGCATATCCACACTTGTATTATAGACATACTGTACTTGCCTACCCTCTCGATTTGCTCGGGAGCCTCCCAAACATTTTGTGCCGCTCTCGGCCTCCCAAGCTGCCAACCCCTCCTGCCTCCACAGCGATTATATGAGAATCCCCGGCAGCGGGGGGGCCTGTGACGCGAATCACGTCATTTTGGCCCCGCCCCCTGCTTCACAATGCCAGGATTATCGGCATTGTGTAGTGGGAGCGGGGACAAAATGGCCATGCCCCCATCCACAACTGCCGGCCACGCCCCCCGATTTTTCTGATTTGGCTACTCTCGGAAGGGGCAGGCAGAATGTCGGCATCTCTGAATAAAGACTGGTACACTACCCGCAGGTTACGTGGAGGTGCCACACAACAGTTCCTTGGCACCCTTGTGTAAAGTTTATGTTGAGGAGTAACAGATTCATATTATGATAGATTGCATGCTGCAGTGAGACAGCCTGCCTATACTTATGGAAGAAAGCACACTGCATTTAGGCCCTCATTCAGAGCCGTTCGCTATTTGCGTTCGTTCGTTCAAAAACAAGGGGTGGCTATTCAAATGATCCGTTCGCAAATTGCAGTCTGTTCACACCTCTAAGTCTGAACGAGCGAGCAAAACATACGCTCGTTTTTTTGATAAAAACGCCCCCTGGCCGCACGCACCATACGTCATGTCCGCTATTTATTAGATTAATCGAGTACATCGTACAATGTATGAACTGCTCGCTATTCTTGTGGTTGGTGTTTTCAACCGCTATTTTGCGAGCAGTTCTGAGTTAAAAAAAACCAAGTGACGTGGTCAATGACGCTGATGTATTAATTATGCACACCCTTAAAACGCCCGTTTTGACCTTTAAGCACGCCTGCGTTCGGATCTCCACTCCCCGTTTTCAAGCACCTTCCCCTGTTACCACCCACATACGCCTCATTCTGTCACTCAAAAAAGCAGGCACTCGCTATATAGCGTCCAAACGATTTTCGGCCGCACTGACTGGCTCGCACATGCGTACTAAAAACCGTACGCATGCGCAGATGTGCGAACATCGCTCGGAACGAGCGTACTGCCGCTAGCGAGCGGCTCTGAATGAGGGCCTTAGTTATGGTAGCAGCTCAAAAATACAGTCGAGGTGTATCTGACCCCAAACCTTTAAAGACACTGGGCCTGATTCAGCATGCAACGCAAAGGAGAGAACGCACTTGGCCGATACTTTTGTACAGCACATGCGTATGCAGCGCAAACTAGCCAGTGCGATCAGGTAACCGTGTGCAGACTACCTGCAGTGTGTATGCAGACCCCTTCTGATATTGATTGACAGGAAGTGCCGTTTGTGGATGGTGACGGGGAGGTGGTTGGGCGAACGCAGGCATGCCTGTGTGTTGGGACGCCGTTTTAGGGGCATCCATAATTAAGCCAGTGTGGCTATGGACACAGTGATGAGACTCTGTGCACACAGGAAGTTGCCAAGATCCTGCGCGAGTTCTGTTCAACCACTAATATGCTAATGGTGTCCGATGGTTCTCGATGTTACCGATGTTTACACTATCTTGCGTACTGATCAGGCTTTGAGTAAAGGTAGATGGGCGGCTTAATATAGTGCTGGGCGGCTGCATCTTGTGCTGCTGTCTCCGTGCGTATGCACTGATTAGCATATTCTCGCAGCGGACGGGTGCGTGCGTACTCTCCTTTGCATTGCTTGCTGAATCAGGCCCAGTGTTCTATCTATCCTAAGCTAAAACGTTTTCTACACCGTACTCAAATATACAACTTCAGGTCCTATTCTTCAAAGAAAGTGCACCACCATTGGCCATGGCCAGGCAGGACTACTAGGCTTAGCCTGGGATTAGTGTATATTAGTGACAAATTATAGTTGTGCCTCTGTATTGAAGTGCAGAGTTATAGGAAACCACCAAAAGCATAATCCTTGTGATTAAATCTAAAGTTATAAACATGTACATGTAATCGTATTGTAATTTTATTGGTGTACACACTGGTAGTAGTTAAAGTTAGTGTAAAGGAACCATATATAGAATAGCTTATCACTAGAGGCCATATTCATCATGATAACATTTTCATTAGTGATAATTTAGTTTTGAACTCGCTGCGAGTTCATTGTTAAATTCAGACCTATTCATCATTCCTCAACTACTAAGGTATCACTTTAAAAAAACTGCTATTTCTGCGGAGACAGCTTTTCGAGAATGTGATACTTTTCCCCTCCAGCTGCTCTCCCTGCCAGCACTCCCTCCTCAATGTCCCCGCTCTCCTTGCTTCCTTCCCCAGTATCCCCGCTCCCTGACAGCCATGTGAGTGTGCCCTGACAGTCTGCCCTCCCTGGTGCTTCGATACCCCTTGCTGCTGGCTCCGTTGGTCAATCTCCACCCAACCCCCCCCACGCCACACACACACACACTTAGCAGGAGAAGTTCCCACTGCTGCTTCTCTCATGCTTCATTCCCCCGGCTGCCGGCCCCAATGACTCCTGTCCCCATGCTGCGTGTCTGGCTACTCTATGGTTAATCTCCCCGCTGCCTGCTCTGGAGTCCCCCACTGCCCCTGCTCTACTGTGTCCTCTGTGTCTCCCCGCTGCCAGCTCCAGAGTCCCCCGCTGCCCCTGCACTACTGTGTCCTCTGTGTCTCCCCGCTGCCAGCTCCAGAGTCCCCCGCTGCCCCTGCACTACTGTGTCCTCTGTGTCTCCCCGCTGCTGGCTCCAGAGTCCCCCGCTGCCCCTGCACTACAGAGAACTCTGTGTCTCCCCACTGGCTGCTCTGGAGTCCCCCACTGCCCCTGCACTACTGAGTCCTCTGTGTCTCCCCGCTGCCGGCTCCAGAGTCCCCCGCTGCCCCTGCGCTACTGTGTACTCTGTGTCTCCCCGCTGCCTGCTCTGGAGTTCCCCACTGCCCCTGCACTACTGTGTCCTCTGTCTCCCCGCTGCTGGCTCCAGAGTTCCCCGCTGCCCCTGCGCTATTGTGTCCTCTGTGTCTCCCCACTGGCTTCTCTGAGTCCCCCGCTGCCCCTGCGCTACTGTGTCCTCTGTGTCTCCCCACTGGCTGCTCTGGAGTCCCCCGCTGCCCCTGCGCTACTGTGTCCTCTGTGTCTCCCCGCTGCCTGCTCTGGAGTCCCCCACTGCCCCTGCGCTACTGTGTCTCCCCACTGGCTGCTCTGGAGTCCCCCGCTGCCCGTGCGCTACTGTGTCCTCTGTCTCCCCGCTGCCTGCTCTGGTGTCCCCCACTGTCCCTGCGCTACTGTGTCCTCTGTGTCACCCGTGCTGGCTGCTCTGGAGACCACCACTGCCCCTGTGCTACTGAGTCCTCTGTGTCTCCCTGCTGCCTGCTCTGGAGTCCCCCACTGCCCTTGCGCTACTGTGTCCTCTGTGAGTCCCCGCTGCCAGCTCCAGAGTCCCCCGCTGCCCCTGCACTACTGTGTCCTCTGTGTCTCCCCGCTGCTGGCTCCAGAGTCCCCCGCTGCCCCTGCACTACTGAGAACTCTGCGTCTACCCATTGGCTGCTCTGGAGTCCCCCACTGCCCCTGCACTACTGAGAACTCTGCGTCTCCCCATTGGCTGCTCCAGAGTCCCCCGCTGCCCCTGCGCTACTGTGTCCTCTGTGTCTCCCCACTGCCTGCTCTGGAGTCCCCCACTGCCCCTGCACTACTGAGTCCTCTGTGTCTCCCCGCTGCCGGCTCCAGAGTCCCCCGCTGCCCCTGCACTACTGTGTCCTCTGTGTCTCCCCGCTGGCTGCTCTGGAGTCCCCCGCTGCCCCTGCACTACTGTGTCCTCTGTGTCCCCGCTGCTGGCTCCAGAGTCCCCCACTGCCCCTGCGCTACTGTGTCCTCTGTCTCCCCGCTGCTGGCTCCAGAGTCCCCTGCGGCCCTTGCGCTACTGTGTCCTCTGTGTCTCCCCACTGGCTGCTCTGGAGTCCCCCGCTGCCCCTGCGCTACTGTGTCCTCTGTGTCCCCGCTGGCTGCTCTGGAGTCCCCCGCTGCCCCTGCGCTACTGTGTCCTCTGTGTCTCCCCGCTGCCTGCTCTGGAGTCCCCCACTGCCCCTGCGCTACTGTGTCCTCTGTGTCTCCCCGCTGGCTGCTCTGGAGTCCCCCGCTGCCCCTGCACTACTGAGTCCTCTGTGTCTCCCCGCTGCCTGCTCTGGAGTCCCCCACTGCCCCTGCACTACTGAGTCCTCTGTGTCTCCCCGCTGCCGGCTCCAGAGTCCACTGCTGCCCCTGCGCTACTGTGTCCTCTGTGTCTCCCCGCTGCTGGCTCCAGAGTCCTCCGCTGCCCCTGCGCTACTGTGTCCTCTGTGTCTTCCTGCTGCCGGCTCCAGAGTCCCCCGCTGCCCCTGCGCTACTGAGTCCTCTGTGTCTCCCCGCTGCCGGCTCCAGAGTCCCCCGCTGCCCCTGCGCTACTGTGTCCTCTGTGTCTCCCCACTGCCGGCTCCAGAGTCCCCCGCTGCCCCTGCACTACTGAGTCCTCTGTGTCCCCGCTGCCGGCTCCAGAGTCCCCCGCTGCCCCTGCGCTACTGTGTCCTCTGTTTCTCAGGTTGCCGGCTCCAGAGTCCACCGCTGTCCCGCTGCTGTGTCCTCTGTCTCCCCGCTGCCAGCTCCGGAGCCCCGCTGCTGAGGAAGCTACTCTTCTCCTGTACCATGATGATCCCCATGTTGCTGGCTCAGATGTCTCCCCATATATAACCCCACTTTCTGTCTGACAATTGTTTATAAGCATTAGATTTGGAAAACATTTCTAGTGCTAAAGGCCAATAAAATAAATCGTGGCTCATGATAAGGATATATGGCAGAAAAGCACAGGCAGAAGCTATGAAAGTAATGTATCCAGTTAAAAGCCTCAAGAGTGCATGTACAAGCCCACTATCATCACTGGAGATTCTAACATTCCGAATTATAGTCCAAATTCTCCTTGTGCCTTCAAACCACTGTCTCTAAACTCTTCTCTCAAACTCTCCTAGTGGACGTACTCTTTTACTCATCGGGATGGTCACTTCCTTGACCTGATTTCCTTAACACTCTTTTCCCTCTCTAGGATCACAACCTTATCACCTGAAGGCTCTCCTCCATTATTTAAAGCTCTCTGTCATTGAACTCTACCAAGATCTGTCTAAGGGGTCTATTTACTAAGCAGTGTTAGGAGACAGAGTGAAAACTGATAAGGTCCCAGCCAATCAGCTCCTAACTGTCATCTCACAGGCTGTGTTTGAAAAATGACAGTTGGGAGCTGATTGGCTGGCACCTTATCACTTTTCACTCTGTCTCCTAACACTGCTTAGTAAATAGACCCCCAACTCACAGAAATATTAACTGTATTCATTTTCAAAAACTTTCCACCTCTCTGCCATAACTTATCTCACCAATTTCTACATTCTCTTCTCCTGCTACTGCTGTACCACACATTAACCAGACCCTAGAAATAGCCCTTGGTTGAAATGGCTCCAGCTATTCTTCACACTCCACGCTGATATCAGTGTCGGCCAGGGCACTCTAAAGTGACACATCTACAAAACATTTCTTGTAAAGTTGAACTTTATTGGTGTAAATCTCATACTCATACAAACTAGGGGTGAGCGGGTTCGGATTTCTGAAATCCGAACCCCCCCGATCCGAGGCCGATCCGTGTCAGGCTCGACTTTTCCTGCCTGAATCGGATCTGAAATCGAGGCAAAACGTCATCATCCCGCCTTCCGGGTCTCGCGGGTTTTGGATCCTATATAAGGTACCCGCGTCGGCGCCATTTTCTCACTCGGCTGTGGACAGTGAAGAGGGAGGGTGGGAGTTAGGGCTGGCTGGCCTGTGTAGTGTAGTGCAGAGTAGTGTTGTGCAGTGCTGTGCTGCGCTGTGTTGCTGTTGTCCACTACTTCAAAGTCCATAGGGGCTGGCTGTGTTGTGCTGTGCTGCTGTTGTTAATAGGGGCTGTGTCCACTACTTCAAAGTCCATAGGGGCTGGCTGGACTGTGTTGTGCAGTCAGTTCTCCATAGGGGCTGTGTCCACTCCAAAGTCCTGTGCAGTGTCCCAGTCCTAAAGGGGTGCTGTAGTGTTGTCCAGGGGGTGCTCTGTCCATCAGGGGTGCTGCCCCAAGTGCTAAAAAAATAATATTTTTTGTGTGTTTGTGAATTGTGTGCGCAGTAGCCGCACGTGCATCAACAAACTAGTGCCAAGCGTGCGCCTGTGTCATAAGTAAAGGGCCGGCTGGCTTGACCGTTAAAGGGTGCTGTAACCCCCAAAGTACACTCCAGTCCAAACCAAAAAAAAAATTATTTTCTGTGTTTGTGAATTGTGTGCGCAGTAGCCGCACGTGCAACAACAAAGTAGTGACAAGCGTGCGCCTGTGTCATAAGTAAAGGGCCGGCTGGCTTGACCGTTAAAGGGTGCTGTAACCCCCAAAGTACACTCCAGTCCAAACCAAAAAAAAAATTATTTTCTGTGTTTGTGAATTGTGTGCGCAGTAGCCGCACGTGCATCAACAAAGTAGTGCCAAGCGTGCGCCTGTGTCATAAGTAAAGGGCCAGCTGGCTTGACCGTTAAAGGGTGCTGTAACCCCCAAAGTACACTCCAGTCCAAACCAAAAAAAAAATTATTTTCTGTGTTTGTGAATTGTGTGCGCAGTAGCCGCACGTGCATCAACAAAGTAGTGCCAAGCGTGCGCCTGTGTCATAAGTAAAGGGCCGGCTGGCTTGACCGTTAAAGGGTGCTGTAACCCCCAAAGTACACTCCAGTCCAAACCATAAAAAAAATTATTTTCTGTGTTTGTGAATTGTGTGCGCAGTAGCCGCACGTGCATCAACAAAGTAGTGCCAAGCGTGCGCCTGTGTCATAAGTAAAGGGCCGGCTGGCTTGACCATTAAAGGGTGCTGTAACCCCCAAAGTACACTCCAGTCCAAACCATAAAAAAAATTATTTTCTGTGTTTGTGAATTGTGTGCGCAGTAGCCGCATGTGCATCAACAAAGTAGTGCCAAGCATGCGCCTGTGTCATAATTAAAGGGCCGGCTGGCTTGACCGTTAAAGGGTGCTGTAACCCCCAAAGTACACTCCAGTCCAAACCAAAAAAATAATTATTTTCTGTGTTTGTGAATTGTGTGCGCAGTAGCCGCACGTGCATCAACAAAGTAGTGCCAAGCGTGCGCCTGTGTCATAAGTAAAGGGCCGGCTGGCTTGACCGTTAAAGGGTGCTGTAACCCCCAAAGTACACTCCAGTCCAAACCAAAAAAAAAATTATTTTCTGTGTTTGTGAATTGTGTGCGCAGTAGCCGCACGTGCATCAACAAAGTAGTGCCAAGCGTGCGCCTGTGTCATAAGTAAAGGGCCAGCTGGCTTGACAGCTAAAGGGTGCTGTAACCCCCAAAGTACACTAAAAACCCCCCAAAAAATATTTTCTGTGTTTGTGAATTGTGTGCGCAGTAGCCGCACGTGCATCAACAAAGGAGCAGCGCCAAGCGTGCGCCTGTGTCCCATAAGTAAAGAGCCGGCTGGCTCATTTCTTAAAGGCTGGTGTAACCCACAAAGTGCACTACTCTCCAGCAAAAATAAAAAAATATTTTCTGTGTTTAGCCGCACGTATATATCCATAACATAAATGGAGGACCAAACTTTTTCCGATAAAAATAAAATAGAGAAAGATCAAGAACCACTTCCTCCTAGTGCTGAAGCTGCTGCCACTAGTCATGACATAGACGATAACATGCCATCAACGTCGTCTGCCAAGGCCGATGCCCAATGTCATAATAGAGGGCGCATACAATCCCAAATTACAAAGTTCAGGAAAATGACCTTGAAAAAAACATTTAAATCAGCTGAAGAGAAACGTAAACTTGCCAATATGCCATTTACGACACGGAGTGGCAAGGAACGGCTAAGGTCGATCCCTAGTATGTTCATGACTAGTGGTTCAGCTTCACATGACGATGGAAGCCCTCCTCCCACTAAAAAAATCAAAAGAGTTAAGCTGGCAAAAGCACAGCGAAGAACTGTGCTTTCTAAGAAGATATCACAAATCCCCAAGGAGAGTCCAAGTGTGGTGGTGGTTGCGATGCCTGACCTTCCCAGCACTGGACGGGAAGAGGTGGCTCTTTCCACCATTTGCACGCCCCCTGCAAGTGCTGAAAGGAGCACCCACAGTCCACTTGCTGATATGCAAATTGAAGATGTCACTGTTGAAGTACAACAGGATGAGGATACTGGTGTAGCTGGCGCTGAGGAGGAAGTTGGCGAGGAGGATTCTGATGGTGATGTGGTTTGTTTAAATCAGGCCCTGGGGGAGACAGTTGTTGTCCGTGGGATGAAAAAGCCCATCACGGTCATGCCTGGGCAGAAGACCAAACATTCTACCTCTTTGGTCTGACAATATTTCTATCCAAATCCGGACAACAATTGTCTTGCCATATGTACCATATGTAAAGGTGAAATAAGTAGGGGTAGGGACGTCAACCACCTAGGAACATCCTCCCTTATACGGCACCTGCAGCGCGTTCATAAAAAGTTACTGTCAAGTTCAGAAACTTTGGCTAAGACCGTAAGCAGTCCAGGGACACCTAAATCCCGTTGTCCTGTTGTATCCAAGCGCCTGCAAACCACACCGTCAACTCCCTCCTCGTCAATTTCCTCCTTAGTCAGGATCGGAAGTAGTCCTGCAGGCCATGTCACTGGCATGACTGACTCTCCTATCCGGGATTCCTCCGGAGGATCCTGCATTGCTACGCCTACTGCTGCCGCTGCTGCTGCTGTTGCTGCTGCTGGGAGTCGTTCATCATCCCAGAGAGGAAGTAGGAACACCACTACTTTTACTAAACAATTGACCCTCCAACAGTCCTTAGCGAGGAGGATGAAGTACGACAGCAGTCATCCTGAAGCAAAACATATAACTGAGGCCTTGACTGCTATGTTGGTGTTAGACGTGCATCCGGTATCCGCCATTAGTGCAGTGGGATTTAGACAATTGATGGAGGTAGTGTGTCCCCGGTTCCAAATCCCGTCTAGATTCCACTTCACTAGGCAGGCGATACCGAGACTGTACAGAAACGTCAGAAAAAGTGTCCTCAGTGTCCTGAAAAATGCCGTTGTACACAATGTCCACTTAACCACGGACATGTGGACAAGTGGAACGGGGCAGACTAAGGACTATATGACTGTGACAGCCCACTGGGTAGATGTATCACCTTACGCAGCAACAGCAGCAGCGTCACCAGTAGCAGCATCTCAGAAACGCCAGCTCGTTCCAAGGCAGGCTACGCTGTGTATCACCGGTTTCAGTAAGAGGCACACCGCCGACAACCTCTTAGAGAAACTGAGGGAAATCATCGCCCAGTGGCTTACCCCACTTAGACTCTCCTGGGGATTTGTGATATCTGACAACGCCACCAATATTGTGCGGGCATTACATCTGGGCAAATTCCAGCACGTCCCATGTTTTGCTCACACAATAAACTTGGTGGTGCAGAATTTTCTGAAAAGCGACAGGGGCGCGCAGGAGACGCTTTGGGTGGCCCGAAAAATTTCTGCCCACTTTCGCCATTCAGCGACTGCGTGCTGAAGACTGGAGCGCCAGCAAACACTCTTGAACCTGCCCCGCCATCACCTGAAGCAAGAGGTTGTGACGCGGTGGAACTCAACCCTCTATATGCTTCAGAGGATGGAGGAGCAGCAAAAGGCCATACAAGCCTATACATCCACCTATGACATAGGCAAAGGAGGGGGTATGCACCTGACTCAAGCGCAGTGGAGAATGATTTCCGTGTTGTGCAAGGTTCTCCAGACCTTCGAACTTGCCACACGTGAAGTCAGTTCAGACACTGCCAGCTTGAGTCAGGTCATTCCCCTCATCAGGCTTTTGCAGAAGCAGCTGGAGAAAGTGAAGGAGGAGCTAAGACGGAGCGATTCCGCTCGGCATGTGGGACTTGTGGATGAAGCCCTTCATTCGCTTTGCCAGGATTCCAGGGTGGTCAATCTGTTGAAATCAGACCACTACATTTTGGCCACCGTGCTCGATCCTAGGTTTAAAGCCTATGTGGTGTCTCTCTTTCCGGCCGACACAAGCCTGCAGAGGTGCAAAGACCTGCTGGTGAACACACTGTCAGCTGAAGCGGAACGAGACACGTCAACAGCTCCTTCTTCATTTTCTCCCGCAACTGGGGCTGCCAGGAAAAAACTTAGGTATCCTAAGCAACCCGCTGGCGGTGATGCAGGGCAGGCAGGACCAAGTTTGGACATCTGGTCCGGACTGAAGGACCTGGCAACAATTTCTGACATGTCTACTGTCACTGCATATGATACTGTCACCATTGACAGAATGGTGGAGGATTACATCGGTGACAGCATCCAAGTAGGCATGTCAGACAGTCCATACCTGTACTGGCAGGAAAAAGAGGCAATTTGGAGGCCCCTGTACAAACTGGCTCTATTTTACCTGATTCGCCCCCCCTCCAGTGTGTACTCCGAAAGAGTGTTTAGTGCAGCCGGGAACCTTGTCAGCGAAAGGCGTAGGAGGTTGCTTCCACAGAATGTGGAGAAGATGATGTTCATCAAAATGAATTATCAGCTCTTCCAGGGAGACCAGCCTCCAGAACGTACAGAGGGACCTGTGGTGGTGGATTCAAGTGGGGACGAGTTAATACTTTGTGAGGATGAGGATGTACACACTGAAGAGGGTGAGGAATCGGTGGATGAGGAGGATGAGGATGACATCTTGCCTCCGTAGAGCCAGTTTGTGCAGGGACAGATTAATTGCCAGCTTGTTTTGTGGGGGCCCAAACGAACCAATCATTTCAGCCACAGTTGTGTGGCAGACCCTGGCGCTGAAATGATTGGTTTGTTAAAGTGTGCATGTACTGTTTATACAACATAAGGGTGGGTGGGAGGGCCCAAGGACAATTCCATCTTGCACCTCTTTTTTTTTTTCTTTGCATTATGTACAGTTTGGGGCCTAGTTTTTCAAACTGCCATCCTGTCTGCCACTGCAGTATCACGCCTAGATGGGTCACGTGTTTGTGCCGCCCACTCGTGTCGCTTAGCATAGTCATCCAGCTACCTCGGTGCAACCTTTTGGACATAAAAACACCATTGTGAGGTGTGAGGTGTTCAGAATAGACTGGAAATGAGTGGAAATTAAGGTTATTGAGGTTAATAATAGCATAGGAGCAGAAAAACCTACAAATTCTGTGATTTTAGCTGTTTTTATGCTTTTTTTCAAAAAAATACAGATCCAAAACACAAAACCCAGAACCCAAAACACGGAAGGGTGGTTTGGGCAAAACCAATCCAGATCCAAAACACGAAGAAAGATCCAGATCCAAAACTAAAACACGAAAACTGGCCGGTGCACACCCGTAATACAAACTAAGGGTTCTGGACACATACTTACATTCTCTCAGCTCTGCTCAAACTTCTAAACCCAATGGCATTTTTAATATGTTTATTTTTTTAATCTCACCCATCCCACATCAAACTACTGATGTAGGAGGGGCTGTATGTGGAACTATTATCAGTACCTAAGATCTTACCTTCTAATTTAAGGTCAAGAATGATAAAATCTGACATGAAACTCTCTTCTTCCTCAGCCAGCAATCTGCTTGATTCCTTTCCTTAACCCTCTGATACCTTCTCGTTTTTTGACCCCCATGAAGGAAGATGAAGTATCTACTGTCTACACATCTTCCTATTCTACTTTCTGTCCTCTTGGTTTTATACCACCTCAAATTAGTTGAGTCCTGTCTCCTGTGCTCATCCCAAACTTAACTAACAATCTATAGTCTTGCTCTGTATCAGCATCTTTCCTTCATGGTGTTGAATTATGCAGTGTTTTATTCTATTCTGAAAACATTTTTGAACCAAACTCTCTCTCAAATTACCGTCTCAACTACTTTGCCCCTCCAAGCTTTTGAAAGACTTCCCACACACACCTCATACACTTTCTTGCCTAACACAAGTTATTGACCCACTTCAGTCTGGCTTTCAATCCCAACACTAAACAGAGACTGAACTGGCTATTGTGGTCAATGATCTGATCAGTATAAGGGACGTTGCTCACTTCTTAATCTTCTAGATCTCTCTGCTGCATTTGACACTGCTGACCACTCTCTTCTCATACAATTGCTTCAGTCTCTAGGTCTCAAGGACACTGCCCTATCCTGCTTGTCATACTACTTATTAAATTGCTTTTTCAGTGTTCACTTTCATCGATCCACCTCCTATCCAATTCCTTTACAAGTTGGAGTGCTACATGGCTCATACCTAGGTCCTCTGCTCTTCTGTACATTACTAAGGTGCTCACATCTGGGGCCTTGATTGTGGCTTGGGCTTGGATAATATGTACCAGCTCCTCCCTCTCCTTAGCACCATTGGCTATGCATACCACTTCTCTTGGAAAACCAATACACTCTTTTGGATTGCAGTATTACTGTTTTTGTATGTGGGATGATGCCACAATTTACCTATCCTCAGAAGATCTCACACAATCTGTGTTGAACCGAGCCATTGACTGTTTTACTGCCATTTCACCTCTACACTTTGAAAGCAGTCTCTCAATCAAAAACATTTAATAATATCCTCACCAGCCAATCGTAATTACTTACCTGACATATCTATTTCTGTTGACAACACAATAATAAATCCTACCCCACAAACTCACTGCCTAGGTGTCATCCTTGACTCTGAACTGTCCTTTGCTCCCCACATTCAACCTGTATCCAAATCATGTTACATACAGCTACATACTGTTGGAAATGTGTGTACAACTTGGTGGTTTAGCAAAGTTGTGTAGACACCAGAGGATGTATAAAGAATCCAGGTGACCAGTCCAGTGGATCTTAACCAAGTTGTGTGGATTATTGTGTACAGCCGTACTCACTGTTACACTAGATGTCCAAAGCATTAAGCAGAGGATGTAGTCGTGCGGGGTTAGGCAGCTCACCAGCTGGTGACTGTCTCAGGTACTGCAGCAATGGTACAGGTGCTGCAACAGAGGTCATATGCAGGTACTTGTCTCAAGTCTCAGGAGCTAAGGAGAGGACAGCCATCCTCCACTGCATCGCTTATACACAGTGAATGCTCAGTTACGGTATCGGCAGCCACCTTGGTAAGGGAACTAAAGTATCACTTGAGAAGCCATACTGCATAGTAACACACTCCACTTCTAATACATACAGCTAAGAAATATCCAGAATGCACACATATCTTGCATAAGACACAAAAACTCTAATCAATGCACTCACTGTATCCCACATTGATTATTGCAATGATGACATTACTGGTGATCTCAGAAACAGACTTTCACCTCTACAATATATTTTGAATGCAGCGGTTAGACCATGCTTGCCGACTTTCTGGCTGTCCCCTTTTGGAGGGGGCAGCCGCGTTGGCGCAGCAGGGAGCATTGCGGCAGCATAGGTGGGCGGCGTGGGGGTTTGGCGAGATTACCGGCATTGTAAAGCAGGGGCTGCAGCTGCCATGACGTGATTCAGCACAAATCGCATCATCGTTCCCCTCCGGACCACCCACTATTGGCAGGTAAGTGGGGGGGAAGTGGGGAGGGTTCAAGGTGGTGGCAGCCAGTCCGGAAGACTTTCCCTCTCTTGCGGGTGGCCAGGAGTATTACCCGATTTTATGGAGCCTGCTGGATGTTCCGGGAGAGTAAGCGAGTATGGGCTAGGCTGATCTTCCTTGCAAAACGTTTTTCATTTCTGCTTCATTCCGCCAGCTCCTCCATTGGCTGCCTTCATTTAACCGAATCTGATATAAAGTACTTGTATTGTACTAACACATAAGGTTATATAAAGTATGGGATGTAGTTATGAGACCGGTGGCCGCAATGCGGATATAATCAGCTCATGTATTGATTCTTTTAATCTAGTAACAATGTTTTTGTCTTAAGCACTACATCAGTTTGCTTTAAATCCAGATGTTCTTCTGTTAACCAGGCAAACCGCTCCCCAAGACAACCTCAGGCGGACTGAGGTTGGCGTTGAGGAGTTCCTGGTAGAACCCCAGAGTGTAAATGCTTCTCAGCCTGTCACATTCCTGGCACTTAGTGACCCCTAAATCCCAATCATGGGGCGTGTGTCTGTCTAGAAGCTGTGAAAATATATATGTGCGTCTAGCAGTTTACACAGGATTGTCAGTACATAGAAAGAGCTGTCAGGAGCAGATTAGGAGGAATATGTGACTTTGTTACCATCTGACTTATAAATTGCTGGCATCTGTCTCCACTACAGGCTCATTCAATCATGGCTGGGGAGGTCACAGGTCAGACGTGATTCCACCCATTTCTATTCAATTAGCTCCTACTTGGAAATTCAGCACCATTTACAGTGGACAGCAGGGGTGAATTTCTGAACCGTAAACAGGTCTCTTCATAAATAATAACCTATGAAGCCTCACTTTCATGTTGTACGGCTGTATGAATTCTGTAAACTGTTGTCGGTTCGTGAACCCTGCAGGGCACGCATGATAATGAATCATTACATTACTTTAACACAAATGTTACAGCTCAACATTAATCCACACTTTTCATTGGGCTATTACAAAAGTGGCATTTATTTAGCCCATGTCTCTGTGATTTCCTGTCCACTGCTGGTGCCATATCTCCTGGGCAGCTATTCCATGTATCTGTCAGTCTGCCTGGACAGTATGCACCTGAGATAATTAATGGTGCTGGGGACAGAGCCTTTGCATCTGCAAGTAGAGTAGTTACCCCTCTCTCCCAAACATTGTATTGATTGTGCCAGTGGTTTTATTATTGTAAGAGGGCATGTTAGAGCGGATAAGAACAATAGCGCAGAGGTATTATTGCCTATGTCCCGGGGGAGAAGAACTTTGGACGTTGGATTTCAGGATACACACACGTTCTTGTCAGAAGCTCTGAGAATCTGAGCACTCAAGGGACTGACCTGTGGATTTCATGCAATACATAGGAGACTGGGGTTCCCCTGTGTTTTTCTAATAATCCTTTTAATACTCTTTCTGTGCAAGGTCAGGCAGGTTACAGATTTGCTTTATTCTGCTGTGTGTGTGTGTGTGCGTGTGTGTGTGTGTGTGTGTGTGCGTGTGTGTTTTTCTGAAAATGGACCCTGGCAAATACCACAATTTGGTTTCCTAGGAAACATCTTTTTTCATTCAGGAGCCGCCACAATAAATGGAAATAGGAATGAGAGAGCAGGACAAAGGTAGAGAAAGTGATAGGGACAAAGAACAGGCGCATCAGGAGGAGGGCAAGAGTAGGAGGAGGGGATCCTTAAGGGTCTCTCTCTCTTTCTCTCTCTGTAGTTACAGACTATACTAAAAACGCACCTGATTTTATAGAGACAAGCATTGTCAGAGGCCATAAGTTTCCCTTCCCCTGAAACAATGACTTCAAGATAAATTATTTCTAGGTTCTGCACCCAATTACAGGTTGTTATGTGTACGTTAATGATGCTAATTGAAAACAATGTCTGAACTGACCCCTGAACTGTGCAGTCCCTAGGCATGTGGCTAGTCTGAATACATGGAAATGCAGCTTGCCTCCCTCAGCTGTTTAGTAAAATAAAAAAAAGTAATTAAGATTAATTAATATTAATGAACTGATCCGGGCCACTTACAGATTTTGCATAAATATTGCCGTTTCCAAAAGAGCCGTCATATGGGACCAAAATAGTGTTTTTCTTCTTTGCTGTTCAGGTTAAAAGCCAAACAATGGCCCAGATTTACCAACCAGTGATATTCTTGTTATCACTCATTACTACTCATAAACGGTGCTCCAACCAATCAGCTCCTAAATGTCATTTTTCAGACACATGACAGGAGCTGATGGGTTGGAGCACGTATGCCTAACGTAAAGTGGGTGCATAAGCTAGTAGTGCCACTCGCATGCCTTGCGCTAGTTGGCACTTTCTGAGAGGCAGGTAGAGAATGCTGATTGGCCACTCTGATTGTGTGTAATTAACAATGAGAGCGGCTGTGGAGCATCTCTCTCTGCCTGCCCCTCAGCCACCTACACTATGCACAAAGCGAGCGGCTGCACACTCCATCTAGATGCCCCCTAGTCCAGGCCACCTCTGCTCGAATGCCCCTAGGACCTTGGGCCCCGGGCAGCTGTCCAGTGTGCCTATATGTGAACATTGGCCCTGCTGAAGACTTTTAGTTTTTGGCTGGTTTGTGATTCCACTAATTTCTTATAGTCTGCAAATTTGTACATCACTTTATTTTTTTCTTTTCTGAAATAAATGTGTGTCATTCTTGTGAAATCATCAATGAGTGTTACTAAGTATCTGTATCCACTTATTGATTTAACCTCTATTGGACCCCACACATCTGTATGCAGCTCTGCTTGTTGATTGTGGAAATATACAATGGCTTTGCTTGCCTGTTATACAGCTTTTACAAATGGGCTTTTCTATATCAGTCACTGATATTCCTTTAACCATCCCATCAAGAAGTTTATGGACACTGGCACAGAAGGTTAGGTCACCTTGGATATGACAGAGTTCCATAGATTGTAAGTCAAAGTCATCATTGCATAACACTGTTGTGAGTCAAGGTCATATAATTGATGGCACTGGGTACCTGTTGCTATTACAGTTCATCTTGTGTTCTGTACAATGCATTTTCCTTTTGCAAACTAGACTCTGTAGCATTTTTCTATATGATACTTATGGCTATGAGGTTTATCCCCATGTCTGGTACATACTGTAAACTGTAAAGCATGTCTTGGATTTCCTTGACTTTGGTTTTAGTTCCTATTTTCAAGAGTCCCAATTTCTGTAGCTGTAAGCATTTAATTTCCTATTCCTTTGATTGTTATAGGATCACGTGTTCAATGTAGTGAACCACTCTTTATTACATCTGAAATATCTTGTAGCACCTGAGTCAATGTACTAACAATCTTCTCTGTGACTGTGACACCCAAAGCTGCCTCATCTTTGCCACTGCACTTCTCACTTTGTGTAGCATTCACATTTTTCAGTTTACATTCAGATGCATTGTGTCCTATTTTATGACATACATAACAACTGTATTTGAATTTTTGGGCCTTTTAATTCTTAGTGTGTAATGCAGTATTCTCAGCATTTAACTCAACTGGTACACATTCTTTGAACTGTAGCAGTTTTGTCCTGACAATTTCTGTAGATGGTTTAGATGTGTTAGCTTCAAATGCTACTACCCAGAAATTAAATTCAGGTGTTAAATTCTGTAGCATTGCCATGGTGATCTCCTCACTTGGGGCTGAATTCAATTTGGAGCGAAAAGTCGTTTTCAGCAAAACTTTTTTGCCGATGATGTCATTTTAGCCAATTTCATTTTTCCCCGTATTTTGCCGGTGTGAAAACGCAATGCAATGTAATAGACGAAAAAGTTTTGCCTATCTATACCTGGCAGAAAAAAGTGCAGAATTGGGGTTTTGTGGTGCAAACTTGCGGGAACCACCCTGAACCCTTTGGACACCCCTCTTGACGCTAACTGCATGAAAAAAAGCAAAAAAAAACACAAAGGACACCCCAAAAAGCACTTTGAATAAGTGGGTGGAAAAATTCAAAGTGGGGGTACAAATTTAAAAAGTAGCGAAATAGCCTTTGGGGGGGTCTGTAAGTATGGGGGAGGTGTTTTTTGGATTGCAGGTGTTTGCTGAAGGTGCGTTTTTGGTGCTTTTTAATGCTTGACTTTAGCAACTTTAAAATATGCTTGCACCCATTTTCATGTACCCCAAATTTGATGGGAATACTTATTTTCCCCCAAAATGCTATTTTTTACCACTTGCTGAAAGATGCCAAATAGCGCCTATTGAGACAGTTTAAAACCCCAAATACCTTTAGCAGAGCTATTCGTGGGGGTACACATAGTGAACCCCCATGTCAGAACATCTTTAGAGGGGGTGTCAGGCTGATTTCCCCAAAACTGACAGAACTTTTCACCCATTTTGATTTTGCTGGGTCTCGTTTTCGCACATTTGCAATTGAATACGGGGATACGCTGGGACGTGCGCGATACTTTTTCGCTGGCAAAACCACCGACGACGGCCTCTGACTTTTTGCTTCAAATTGAATAAGGGCCTTAGACTTCTACAGATGTTTACTGTTGGGATATGGACATCATTTTGTCAATGCAGTCACTCATACTTGGTATTATGCAATATGCGCTTTAGATTAATTCTTCTCATCATTAATTCTTATCCTCATATGCTGCCTGCAGGATTATCCACATGTCATTAGCTGTCATTTTCCATGTATAATAGAATAAATATGCTGTTCAACGCTTACGTTTATTGTTCCCATGACTCTTTCATTATTTTCTTGGCTTGGATTGTCACCTGGATCAACTGTAACATCATTCCACAACCTCTAGTTCACAGGTTCTCAAATTCAGTCCTCAGGACCCCGAACAGTGCATGTTTTCCAGGTCTCCTCACAGAATCACAAGGGAACTAATTAGCTCCACCTGTGGATCTTTGAAAATGTGTTGGTGAGTAATGAGTACAGCTGTGCACTTGCTGGGTGACCTGGAAAATGTGACCTGTGTGGGGTCCTGAGGACCGAGTTTGAGAACCACTGCTCTAGTTGCATTTCCATTGCAAATTTTTATGTGGTGTAATTCTTGGCTTCTGTGACACCCAGTAAACTGAGGGGTTAATGACCTGGATCTAGGACCATGTGGACACCATGCAGAGAGTCCCACAGGTCCAAGGCAGGAAATGACAGAGGTAGTTTGGGGTGGAGCTTAGAAAGCTCAGGTGTGTTTGAGACTCTGAGTAAGGCAGACATGTGGTGACACTGTGGCTACTATGAGTAGAAGAAGTGTGCTGTAGAGTACCGAGACAGCTGTGATTGCAGAGAGGAGCTGGCTGGAGGTTACAGATTGGGGTCCTGCTGCAGGGAGATGCTGCAGAAGGCACTGAGATAACATGGAACAGGTCTGCGTATCCAACCCACATGTGTATCCAACTTGGGCTGTACACTAAGCTTACAGTCAAGGACACAGCTTGACTCCCTCACTTATACCACTGTTCTGCATCTCAGAGACTACATAGATTCTTAAACTTGGTCCTCAGGATCAAAACAGTGTAATTTTTCCAGGTCTCCTCATAGAATCACAAGTTAAATAGCTCCACCTGTGGATTTTTTAAATGTGTCAGTGAGTAATGAATACACCTGTGCACCTGCCAGGTGACCTGAAAAATGTGAACTGTGTGGGGTCCTGAGGACCGAGTTTGAGAACCACTGGTGTACTAGATTACAGAGGCATTTATCAAACCCTCAGTGCCTGCAATCAGTCTGATCCAAATCATCATTGGGCTTCATAGTGTGCAGCAAGCACAGACGCTTGTATTAACCACCGTGTGCACAGAGAGCATTCTAACCTGTTGGAGCCTGGAAGCATTGACAAAGAGACAGCATCATTGTACCTTATTCCTACAAGACTGTGCTAAGTTATGTGTTAGCAGTACTGACACCCGTCAGAGTTGTATCATATCTGGGAGAGAATCTTACAGTTGTTTACTAAACCAGGAGTTACGGACTGCTCAGGGTAATTCTTATAGAGACACTCGGGGCCTGATTCAGCAAGGAACGCACGCTAGTAGACTCACGTACCCAGCCGCCGCGAGAATATGCTAATCAATGCATACGTACGGAGACCGCAGCACAAGATGCAGATGTCCAGCCCCATATTAAACCACCCATCTCCCTTTACTCAAAGCCTGATCGGTACGCAAGATAGCATAAACATCGGTAACCATCGACCACATTTGCATAATAGTGGTTGACCAGACCTCGCGCAGGATCTTGGCAACTTCCTGTGAGCAAGGAGTCTCATCACTGCGTCCGTCGCCACACTGGCTTAATTATGGATGCCCCTAAAACTGCGTCCCAATGCACAGGCACGCCTGCATTCGCACAACCACCACCATTCCCCCCCGTCACCATCCACAAGCGGCACTTCCTATCAATATCGGAAAGGGTCTGCGTACACGCTGCGTGTAGTCTCCGTACGCTAACCAGATTGCAACGTGTAGTTCATGCACGGGCAGTGCGATGCATATGCATGCGCAGCACGGAAACATCGGCCAAGTACGTGCGTTCTCTCCTGTGCGTTCCTAGCTGGATCAGGCCCTCAGTCAATACTATGGGGTCTGTTTACTAAGCAGTGTTATTAGACAGAGTGAAAAGTGATGAGGTGCCAGCCAATCAGCTCCCAACTGTCATTTTTCAAATACAGCCTGTGAGATAGCAGTTGGGAGCTGATTGGCTGGTACCTTATCACTTTTCACTCTGTCTCCTAACTGCTTAGTAAGTAGACCCCTAAGCCTTTTAACATACAGTTGCCTGATATACCCTCCACATTATGTGCACCAACAAAATAGCTAGCCAGCAAGGATGCTGAGATTATCCTGTCTATTCCGGAACTTATCTTACAAAGGTTAAGATGTATTCGGTATGATTTACGGGTTAAAATCCCGGCAGCGGCAGCCCGACAGATGAGGAAATCCCTATTGTCCTAAAGGTAAGTATAAATATAAACTAACCTAATTCTACCCCCTAACCCTCCTTTAGGGTGCCTAAACCTAACCCCCCTTCCCCACCGCCTAACCCTAACCTCCCCCAGGAGTGCATAACCCTAACCCCCCCCCTTCCCCTAGACTGACCCTAACCTCCCGGGAGGCAGCCTAACCCTAAATCCCCCCCTGGGAGCCCTAAACGCCTGTCATTTAACCCTCGTCAGGATTAAGCAGTCGGGAAGCCGGCGGTCGGCTTTGCGTCCGCCGGCTTCCTGAACGTATATCGGTTAAGATATCTTTGCAGGACTTTTTACACTTGCAGAATTGCTGTGTTTACTGTTTGCCTTACATTGCATTATTGTCTGTAAAGGTTATTTATGATATTTTGTGAAAGTACTTTAATTATTGCACCCTAAGCTATTTTATGTGATTAAGCATATATCCACCTCGGTGTATTATGGCCACAGTGTATCTTACTGTTAGTCCTTTAATTATGTGACAATTTACTGAAGTACCAGAAGTACTGTGAAGTATAATGGTATTGAGCTCATTCAATAATACATTGAAGTGTTTACAGGAGGTGCTGTTGAGAATGTATAGATTAACTAAAGAAGAGAGAAGTAGTGGCCAACGTTGACGGTATTATTGTGTTATGGTAAATGATATTCATATTGCTTACAGTAATTTAAAGCTCATTTTATATCGCACCTGTTGCTGATCTTTTTACATTTAAACAGATCTACGGTGACATGGTGTTCCAGCTTAATAAAGCTAAATGTCACTTTGTTTCTTGGTGTCTGTTTTATATCTGGAATTTGGGGGGTTCTATGTTCCTGTGACAGGAAGTAGAGCATAGAGAGCCTTCTGAGACCAGCTACAATGCACGCCACACATCACCCACCATTAGGGGCAGGGATGTGTGCCGACCCCCGTGTTTTGGTTTTGGATCTGTATTTCCTTCATGTTTTGGATCTGGTTTTGCAAAACCACCCTCGAGTGTTTTTGATTTTGGATCTGGATCTTTTTTCCAAAAAATTATAAAAACAGGTAAAACCACATACAATGGGCCTGTTTTTGTTCCTACAGTACTATTAACCTTAATAACATTTTATTCCCAGTCATTTGCAGTCAGTTTTCACCACCTCACAAGTTTGATTTTACACTTTTAAAAAAATTTTTTTTTTTTTTGTCCAGAGCTTGGGGCCCGGAGCCCTGACCGAGGCAGCAGCGATTGATGACACAGGCAGCACGCTACCAGCACAGATGGACACAGCAGGCAGCACCAGCCCAGGTGGACACAGCAGACAGCACCAGCCCTACACTACCCGCCCTCTCTGTTCACTCTCCACAGCCGGAGTGAAATGGCGCCGCCGCGGGGACTCCTGGTATAGCACGAGCCACGAGATTTTGTCTCTGAGGTTTTGCATCGGTTTGAGATGCAGGGCCGGCGGGGGAACCGAACTCTAAAATCGGGTGGGTTCGGATCTCTGAGATCTGAACCCGCTCATCTCTAATTAGGGGTGTCACACTTCGGCATAATGGAACTCATCATGGATGCAGCTCCTGTGGACATGCTGTGCACTGCAGTCTCACTGACAAACTTCTCTGCTTAACTTTAGTGACACTCTGTACTAACACGTGTCTTCTGAGGTCTAGGAGTGTCCATGACCCACTGAGGTGCTTATACACAGGGACAAGATAATGACGCACATGCATAGAAGACTAAACGGTGGCCATCTTGGTAAAGGAGAATGCTTCATGTGAGGAGATTTCATGGAGGTAGTGCACTCCACATTTCAACACTAAGGGGTAAATTTACTAAGATTCGAGATGAATAAAAGAGGGCTCGAATGAGCCAAGAGTGACTTAAACCAGCAGGCTGGGCTTTGGCCAGGGTGGTGATCATTGTGTTGGTCCCAACCTATTAAATCCTTAGTGGGAGGAGTAGGGACTGAGCTTATTTAAGGCCAGGTTTACAAGCCTGAGGCCTCTTTCCTGGGAATCATTTGCCCGCCCTCCAATACCCTAGGGTTCTTTGTTTGTTAGCTATAATCTTGTGTGGCGGGAAGTACGGCTTATCATCAGCCCGGGTGTAGTGTGTGTGCATTGGGTGTGCTCACCTTCTATTATGTGTAGAGAAGTACTGTACCACCTCTACGGGGGCATTACAGCCATCTAAGGATGGTATTGTGTTTTGGTAGAAGGTCTATGCTTGATACCCAAGTGCAGGGTTTGACATCCACAGGGCCGGACTCCGCCCGCAATGCTGTGTTTTGTTGTTGAGTTAGCATTGTTGGGCTGCTCTGTGTAAGTGCCGTCCTTCCAGCCACCATACAATATTTAGAATAATTAAATTAATTTCTTAAATAAATAGCCGACATGTTTTAAAATCCATTACTGTCTCCATGTGTTTATTCTTAGATAAGTTTGGAGTGTTTATATTTTATGGCATAATGATCACCAACACTGGGCACACATCAGCCGTTACTAGGTTTAGGTAACGATTTTCAAAGTGATTTATCTCGCTGGAACTCGACAAAATTTGGGTGATTTAATCCCATTTATTTTACCAACAGGCGATTTGAGGCTAAACGAGTTGACTGATGGTGAAGCAGAACGAGATATCTCTTCCGAGTATCTCATTTTGCAGGAGATTACTCACCCGAGATTGCAGTGTTTTCTCTCTGCAAATCTCTCCCGAGCTATCAGCCTGCACATATCAGTGAGTTATGTGCTTGTTGCTTGTGTGTTAAGCCTTGTAAAAAAATAGATAAATTGTTTTTAAAAGAAATTGATGAGATCCCCCCCCCCCCCCCCAAAAACAAAAAACAAAACACTAACCAGCCCCAGACATGCCAGCTAGTGCTGGTTCTTATTAATTGCGAGCGGGTTCGAATCTCTGAAATCCGAGCCCCTCCGATCCGAGGCCGATCCGTGTCAGGCTCGACTTTTCCCGCCTGACTCGGATCTGAAATCGAGGCAAAACGTCATCATCCCGCCTTCCGGGTCTCGCGGGTTTTGGATCCTATACAAGGTACCCGCGTCGGCGCCATTTTCTCACTCGGCTGTGGACAGTGAAGAGGGAGGGTGGGAGTTAGGGCTGGCTGGGCTGTGTAGTGTAGTGTAGTGTAGTGCAGTGTAGTGTAGTGTTGTGCTGTGCTGCTGTTGTCCATAGGGGCTGTGTCCACTACTTCAAAGACCATAGGGGCTGGCTGGACTGTGTTGTGCAGTCAGTTGTCCATAGGGGCTGTGTCCACTCCAAAGTCCTGTGCAGTGTCCCAGTCCTAAAGGGGTGCTGTAGTGTTATCCAGGGGGTGCTCTGTCCGTCAGGGGTGCTCCCAAGTGCAAAAAAAAAAAATATTTTTTCTGTGTTTGTGAATTGTGTGCACTGTGGCTGCACGTGCATCAACAAAGTAGTGCCAAGCGTGCGCCTGTGTCCCATAAATAAAGGGCCGGCTGGATTGACCGCTAAAGGGTGCTGTAACCCCCAAAGGGCACTCCAAACAAAATAAAAAAAATATTTTCTGTGTTTGTGAATTGTGTGGGCTGTAGCTCCACATGCATCAACAAAGGAGCAGCGCCAAGCGTGCGCCTGTGTCCCATAAGTAAAGAGCCGGCTGGCTCATTTCTTAAAGGGTGGTGTAACCCACAAAGTGCACTACTCTCCAGCAAAAATAAAAAAATATTTTCTGTGTTTGTGTGCGCCTTAGCCGCACGTATATATCAATATAACATAAATGGAGGACCAAACTTTCTCCGATAAAAATAAAATAGGGAAAGATCAAGAACCACTTCCTCCTAGTGCTGTTGCTGCTGCTGGGAGTTGTTCATCATCCCAGGGAGGAAGTTGGAACACCACTACTTTTACTAAACAATTGACCCTCCAACAGTCTCTAGCGAGGAGGATGAAGTACGACAGCAGTCATCCTGAAGCAAAACGTATAACTGAGGCCTTGACTGCTATGTTGGTGTTAGACGTGCGTCCGGTATCCGCCATTAGTGCAGGGGGATTTAGACAATTGATGGAGGTAGTGTGTCCCCGGTTCCAAATCCCGTCTAGATTCCACATGCATCCTCAAAGCAGCAGCGACAAGCGTGCGTCTGTCTGTTAAAGGGTGGTGTAACCCTCAAAGTGCGCTCCACAAACAATAAAAAAATTCTTCTTTTTTTTCTGTCTTTGTGAATTTTGTGGGCTGTAGCCGCACCTGCATCCTCAAAGCAGCAGCGACAAGCGTGCGTCTGTCTGTTAAAGGATTACATCGGTGACAGCATCCAAGTAGGCATGTCAGACAGTCCGTACATGTACTGGCAGGAAAAAGAGGCAATTTGGAGGCCCCTGTACAAACTGGCTCTATTTTACCTGAGTTGCCCCGACTCCAGTGTGCACTCCGAAAGAGTGTTTAGTGCAGCCGGGAGCCAGGCGTAGGAGGTTGCTTCCACAAAATGTGGAGAAGATGATGTTCATAAAAATGAATTATCAACTCTTCCAGGGAGACCAGCCTCCAGAACGTACAGAGGGACCTGTGGTGGTGGATTCCAGTGGGGACGAATTAATACTCTGTGAGGATGAGGATGTACACAACACTGAAGAGGGTGAGGAATCGGTGAATGAGGAGGATGAGGACGACATCTTGCCTCCGTAGAGCCAGTTTGTGCAGGGACAGATTAATTGCCAGCTTGTTTTGTGGGGGCCCAAACAAACAAATCATTTCAGCCACAGTCGTGTGGCAGACCCTGGCGCTGAAATGATTGGTTTGTTAAAGTGTGCATGTCCTGTTTATACAACATAAGGGTGGGTGGGAGGGCCCAAGGACAATTCCATATTGCACCTCTTTTTTTTCTTTGCTTTATGTACAGTTTGGGGCCTAGTTTTTCAAACTGCCATCCTGTCTGCCACTGCAGTGTCACTACTAGATGGGCCACGTGTTTGTGCCGCCCACTCGTGTCGCTTAGCATAGTCATCCATCTACCTTGGAGCAACCTTTTGGACATAAAAACACTATTGTGAGGTGTTCAGAATAGACTGGAAATGAGTGGAAATTAAGGTTTTTGAGGTTAATAATAGCATAGAAGCAGAAAAATCAACACATTCTGTGATTTTAGCTGTTTTTATGCTTTTTTAAAAAAAATACAGATCCAAAACTCAGAACCCAAAACACCAAAGGGTGGTTTTGGCAAAACCAATCCAGATCCAAAACACGAAGAAAGATCCAGATCCAAAACACAAAACATGAAAAGTGGCCGGTGCACACCCCTAGTTCTTATCATTAAAGGGAAAGTAAATTGTAGGTATTCATTGTAATTTAAGAACCAGCACAAGGCAGCAGGGACAGAGCTGGATTTAAATATACGGAGAAAAAAAATGACGTGAGGTCCCCCATATATTTAAAACCAGCCCTGGACCCTTTCTAACGGGCGACTGATGCCACAGCCAGGTGTACCCTTTCCCCGGGCCCCCCAGCTGCAACATCAGTCCAGACTGTTAGTCAGCCCAGGCCAGGTGACACCCCCCCCCCCTAATAAAGGGGTCACCCTCTCCAGGACACCCCTGGCCTAGGCTGATAGCCCAGGGCTATCCCCGCCACCCCTGGGTGGTGGATGGCGAGTTGATAGTGTAAGGTGTAGTGTAAAAATTTGATTTTTCATCATTGTCTTTACAGTGGAACTACAGGTACGAGTGGGCCCTTAATGCCCTGCATGCTGGTACTTGTGGTTCTCCAAGTACCAGCATGCGGTGAAGGCTTGCTGGGACCTGTAGTTCCACTGTAAAGACAATGATGAAAGATTTAATTTTTACACAATACACCTTGCACTATCAACCCACCACCCAGGGGTGGCGGGGATAGCCCCGGGCTGTCAGTCTAGGCCAGGGGTGCCCTGGAGATGGTGACCCCTTTATTGGGGCGGTCACCAACTCCCCAGGGATTCCTGGGCTGACTAATGGTCAGGGCTGATGATGCGGCTGGGGGGGCCTGGTGAAAGGGCACCCCTGGCTGTGGCATCAGTCCCCCATTAGAAAGGGTCCAGGGCTGGTTTTAAATATACGTGGGACCTCACTTTTTTTTTTTCTCCATATATTTAAAACCAGCTCTGTTCCTGCTGCCTTGTGCTGGTTCTTAAATTACAAGGGATCCCTACACATTTTTTTTCCCCTGTTATGTTAAGAACCAGCACTAGCTGGCATGTCCGGGGCTGGTTAGTGTTTTATCCATTTACAGAAAAGAAACATACACAACTCACAATGATTTGTGTATGTTTCTGACCATCTCGCAGCTCAGGGGGTTGAGAGTTTGAAAAGTGGTTTTGACAGAGAGCTTGCACCTATCTCACCTGAGTTTGTCATCCCGACATAAATTTGAGAGATGTATGTTTTATGTGAAAAGTACTTCCGATTTGACCCGATGGTGATAAGATTCGAGATTGCTGTCTCACCAGAGTTTTACGAGTGAGATGAGAGAAATCTCTCTGTAACTCACCCGACTTTGCCTTTAGTAAATTTGCAAGCAGGGAAAAAAATCATTAAATCACCCTAGATGGTCCTCTCGACCTATGTCAACTGTTAGGGGTAAATTTACTAAGTATTTCTTCTCTAGCCTTTCATCTGATTTAACTATACTTGTCCCGCAAGGTCCCGCAAGATGAAATCTTGTTTTTGCACGCCTGTACTGTACATAAGTAGGTCAATTCATATTTCTAGCCTGTTAAAAAAAAATGTCCACGTCCTGTCCTACTAGTCCATGTGCATTCACAAAAACGTGGGAACAAATGACATATGAGGCACGAGGTGTGCAGTATCGTAATTACATTGACCGACATACATGTACAAACTGACCTACATTAACTGAATCTGGCAGTAGAACTAATTCTCGTGTCCAACAATAACTTGCTTTCCCTCTACTCAGCAGAAGCAGGAATTCACAGATGCTATAGATTATTTTTTATATATATATTATTTATTTCCCGAATGTGGTTGGTAGCAATTGTATTTTTTATTTTTTTATTTTATTATTTTTATTTAATTTCCTCTGGCTGTGAGGCTGTCTTATTGACATCTGCATTATTGAAGTTAATTTTGTGCCAAGCACCGTTGAAGAAATTACAACTGTTTTGCAGCTGGGCCCAGTGGAATACACAGGCTAAAAAGCAATAAATGTTTTTAATCCACCTCCTGAGCACAAAGGATGAGGGGAGAGATGTCCAAGCTTCACATTCCCTCTGAACAAATGCCAGTGTGTCAGGGCTTAATATGACACCTCAGGGTTTCATTATGGGTCTGTCCATTCATAGGGAAATAAAACACTGCTGCCATGTTGCCTGTCCGTATAGGATGGGAGACGATGAAATACATCAGGCACGAATAATAATATATATATTAAAAAAAAAAAGCAACATAAACCAGAGTAGGATTTCGGAAGGAGGCGTTGCGGTATCACAGGATTCAGGGATGTGCAGAGATAAAGGAGCGATCAGTGTGAAAGTTTTGCTGGCTGTGTTCCAAGTGAGCAGTCGCTGAAAAGGACATCTTTATAACCAGAAACAGGTGCGCCACCTCCACGCTGACATGGAAGTCTAACAGGAGGTTTATGGTTAGTATTCCCGTTATGGGGACAATCTGCTGCATGCCCCAGAGATAAATGAGTCTTTCTGTTCCCGAGTCCTTGTCTGTTTCAATTTTATGGTAAAAGAAATAGATCTCGTCTGTGTGTTCTCCCACGGCCGCCAAACAAGAGGAGTCTCTTGGCAGTAAAGTGATGTGAGTGCGAATCATTCTTACAGAACACGTATTATGCTATACACTTCTGACAGTCTGAATCGCTGCCCCTGCACAGCACCCCATATCTTGTACTTGGGGCTCGCTTCAGTTTGAAGGTGTTTGGTTTGAAAGACCAACAGGGCGCCCTGATTGTACGCAGCATACTATTTTCCCATAAGTAGGCTTACCATACTGTCCCTTTAAACCGGGACACTCATGAATTACACAGGTTCTGTGGTCGGCTGGCTTTAAGCCTGCTGCATTTCCCTGGTTTTAATCAGCCACAGAACCTGTGTAATTTATGAGTGTGCCGGTTTTAAGGGATAGTATGGTAAGCCTGTATACAGTATATGACATTGTGTACTTCGATTGACTGTCAGGAATCTCTATCTCTATATAAAAATAATGCTATGCCAAATTAAAGATTTCTGGGGGCTGATTCTGAGGTGGGAGCAAAGCAAAAACAGCAAGTGTTATTTGGCATCTTGGGAAATCCATGTTGCACTGCACGTGGGGCAGATGTAAAATATGCAGAGAGATTTATACCACTTTTACACCTAAATTCCAGGTCTGTCCAGGAGCTGGAACAGGGTTCCAATCCGGATCAGACCCGGAATTTAGCCGGCGCTGACCCAGGATATTCCCAAGTCGGCGCCGTTCACACCGGAGTCGGGTCTGCATAGACCCAGCTTTTCCAGCATTGAAGTGGTCGATGACGTCATTTCCAAGTGCCACTGAAGCCGGACCAATCGGCAGGCATGCGGCGCGCTCCAGGTCATCGTGACCCGGATTGCGCCGTTCACACTACAGGGTTTCACAGGTTACTCCCGTGTTAAACCCTATTTGCCTGGGTTGGATTGCCGGGTCACTCGACCCAGCGATCCAACCCTCTCCCCTTTTACACCAAGGAGCTACTCGGGTTGACCCTGCAATAACCCGGGTTTTCGCTCCGGTGTAAAAGGGTTATGAGATTTGGGAGGGGTGTGTCCAAACAAATCTAAATAGCAATGTCGTAATGTCATAATAAAGCTGTCCAGTATTTGTGGGCTACATGCAAAAGCAGACAGTATTTACCTTACATGCAAACATAATAATTGTATTTGCACCTCTTGCATTGCAACATGGTTTTATGCAGATACTATACAAAGTTACTGTATGTGCTTTTTTATTTGCTACCAAATCAGAAACAGCCCCATAGGGGCATATCCAATTAGGTGCTAGTTTACCAAAAATCTCGCATCTGCAAGGTTTTTTTCCCACAGGTGCGAGATTATTGGTATCCAATTGGGTACAGGGTTTTTATTTTTTTTAGCGCCTCCAGAGCAGGTCTGAATTTAACTAAAATCCATATTATAAGGAAAACTTGTCTGCACCTGTGCTAGACCCCTATGGACCGCCCCGCCCCCCCTTCCCAAAAGACTAATTAAACAATTGTAAATTTTCAATTAGCTTAATTAGTCCTTATTTACTCACCTTCTGCAGCACTATCCTCCTCCTCTGTCTCCCCTCCAGTGTCGTAAGCAGCTTTCATGGACCGCCTGGACACAGGACGGGTACTACTCCTAATCCTGCACAAATTTTTCAGATTTTACAGTGTCTCACATTGGTTATCAAATAATTGCCCTATGACTACAGATGTGTCGTCATACACTGAGCGTCTTTGCGCCATATGACCCACTGAAGCTACCTTGGAGAAAAATGTTCAGAAACATCAGCAACCGTATACCCTGTGAAAGCCCTGTATTACTATCGGCCGCTCGGGATCCACGGGGCCACAGTGACAATTTACAACAGCAGAAAGCCTCCTCCCCATTCCCTGCCTTTACCATCACTGCTGGTGGGATGGATCGTAGACGTCCAGGAATATTGGTATTCAGTGATGGCAGGAGAGGTTTCTCTGAGTTCCATTCCTATTCCACCATTAACTACTGCCCAACCCTCTCTCTTCCAATTGGCCGGAAAGGACATCTGTGGGATGGCGTGCATACTGTAATTCCGGTCCCCTCATGTGCTCCACACCGTGACCTACCGCTCTTCCCCAGTACTTGGGGCTCCTCCCCTCCTGCTCTGGGGTCAAATGCTTCCACCGGGACTCCCTGCCTGTTTAGGTGACTGCACAGATGAACTTGCAGCCGCACAGCTGTACTCCCAGGCACCGGGCTCCTCTGTCCCCGCAGCTCTTCAGGCAGCACCAGCAGTGGATCCGAGAACAACAGTAAACCCCCTAACCAGCACCATATAGACTCAGGTGAGGGGCTGGAAAGTGTGTATTGGGGTGGGGGGGATAGAAGTTATGCCTAGGCTGCTAAGAAACCTTGCACCGGCCCTGCTTACAGTACTAACCGTCTTGTGAGGGTGTCGTGTGCATGTAGCCAGAGTTGCATGCTTTTCTGTGCCATGCATATTTCAGACTGGTCTCTTGCACCCAGGGGTAGGTATAAGTCCCAATACTAATGATGACAACTGAAGATGTATATAGTTGCTTTAGAATTCCATTAGCAAAATATCTGCATCCTGAATGCGATTGTATACGGAGCGTCGTGTAGCTAAGATTCAGGCCCTTAACCTCCTTTCCAGCAAGTATTTTCTAACAGGAGCTCTTCCTACCTATTCCCACCGGCAGTCAGCAGAAGTGGGCCCACTCTTTGCTGTGAACATCTGTAGTTAGAGATGTGTGGTTTGGTTCTCCAGAAATCCGAATCCACCCGAATTTCATGAATCTGGGTAAATCCGAGTGGCGGGTCTAATCTCCTGAGGAGATCTGGATAAAGTCAGGTCGCGGTTCTGATCTTTTTTCGGTTCGGAATTCGGATTTTAAATCCGAAATTTCGGGTTTTGGATTGCATAAATTTTCATGATTTTAGCTGTTTTTAAAACTTTTTATCTATTGTTTATTTAAAAAATCCAGATCCTAAACCAAAACACTTGAGGGTGGTTTGCAAAACCAAATCCAGATCCAAAACCTTGAAGGGGATACAGATCCAAAACCAAAACACGGGGCTCGGCGCACATCCCTAGTTTCTATACAGGTCACCAGCATTTTATACATTTCTACATTGTGTTTGCTGCTGTTATTCTGCTTTCCTGGGAATTTGGGCTGACTCATGTATTTCTTTTTATATTAGCAGCTGAATAAATGCTTTTTTTCCCCTGTGCAGTGAGCAATATCCAGGGTTAAAGTCTCCCGCTGCCTAACACAAGCTGATCAAGCAAGAAAACCAGCTTCTCCCTAACCTGCTGAGAGTCTGCTATGAGTTTAGACTCAGTCCAGACTTCCATGAACTTAATATTAAGGAGTTATTTTATGGCACTGACGCCCGGGGCTACTGCTTTAACATCCCGTTTTGGAGTTAAATTGTCCTTGTGAGACTACTAGCTGAGGTCCTGTTTTATGAAAGTTTCCTGATGAGCAACTACTGCCCTTTCTACTATCACTTTGGTAATATATGGCTCAATCACAGATGCGGCCAAGGAAGTAATTTCAAAGTCACTTAAATAGAGCTGACGTGTGAAAGTCTATCATTGCTGCTGCAGAGAAAATCCACAGGAATACGACACTGCCCAACATGAATGCATGAATGAGCTGGATATACTGTATGGGGACATTAATGTCTCAACTGGGCTTCAGCGGTGCAAGTAATTAATATGCTTAAGAGGACTTCCAGACAGATGCTAATTTTTAACGGTAAGCTGGACTTCCCACATATACAGTAGTAGAACCTGATGCCTGAGGCCAATTTGGCTCGTGTGGAGCTCACCTTCTTCATTGTGCTGTGCCTTCAACCATGGGACCTGTCCTGGTGCAGTCGGAGGTAACTTCCCATATTGTCCAACAGGAGTCATCTTCCATCCACATTAACCAATTTGTCTCATTTTGATTATTAATTTTGGGTATCAGGCTCATTATGGAATCACACATGAAGCAATATCCGGTTAACTGCCTCACCGTTCTATGGTGGTCATTCGCAGGCAGTTGTTTTTTGGCATTTGGTAATTAAGGGCCTAATTACCAAGACTAAGCAGTGATGTAATCATTATCTAACACAGCGATATACTGTATGATGTTCTGCCACTGCAATTTACCATGCTCCTCTGAGAGTCACAGTGAAATCTCCAGTCATCAGTTGCCAGTAAAGGGTTACTGTGAAATGTGGCTTATGCTGGGTATTTATTTACTAACATTTATGTAGTGCTAGCATACTTCGTTGACCTTTACATTTGGGAACTCAGTGATAAAAAAAAAGATTACTTATTAACAGGCATAGAGGTAAGAGGGCCCTGCTCGCAAGCTTACAATCTATCCGATAGGTATAACTACAGCCATCCTGAGTTGGTGTTGGCCAGTCACGAAAAGCTATGCTTTTTACCGCTTGTCGAAGTTACTCAAGCCACCATCTCCTTAGAAGTCTCTGGGGACAGCAGTAAACAGCAAAAATAGAGAAGTACCGCAGGAGAAATCAGTTATTTATCTGCGGTTTACAGATGTCTTTGCTCCAAAGAGCCCTTCTCAGCGCACCTGGACCTGTGAGACTCTGCTAGCACCAGGCTTATTTTGTGCTGCTTTTTTTGCCGAAAATATGTCTAAGTCACAGGGGCCTATTCATCATCGAAGGCCGTATGGCCTCCGATGATGAAGTTTAGAACTCGCTGCGAGGGATACTTTGGTATCCAACTCGCAGCGGGGGAAGCCTACCGGATCAATTCATCATTGCTCTGGTGAGGTGACAACGGCTCCGAAAAGCAGTTGTCCCCGTGGAAAGTATCCCAGCTACTT
Organism: Taudactylus pleione; assembly: GCA_031769625.1. Taxonomy (NCBI): domain Eukaryota; kingdom Metazoa; phylum Chordata; class Amphibia; order Anura; family Myobatrachidae; genus Taudactylus; species Taudactylus pleione. Next base: position 1,552,602 of record JAUIMM010000198.1, read on the forward strand.
CTGTAGCTGCGTTACTTGTCTGCTCCCCGTCGTACCGGCAATGCATGCGTGACCTCGGGTCACGCACGCGCAAAGCCGCCGGGAGGGAGTGAGGAGGCAGCGGAGGGATCTGCTCGGATCCCTCTTCGCATCCCCGGAACTCCTTCCCATAGGAAGGAGCAGGGATCCGAGAACAAGCGTCGTCTGAAGATGGCGCTTGCTCTCGGCAGCAAACTCCGAAAACTGAAAGTTTTCGGGGTTTGCTGAATACTGGACGATGAATGGCCCGGTAACGTAAAAATGCTGAAACTAGCATTTCCGCATGGTTACTGGGCCATTTATCGGTTGATGAATAGGCCCCACAATGAGATGCAATCAGGAGACTTTGCTGATCGATTTTCCATGCAACATTATATCTTTGTGCAACTGAGTCTCCCAATCAGCATGCAAAGTGCAACGATGCCGCGACCGCAGCTTTTGTTTACACATCCTGGTGCGTACTAGCCACATTGCGACTTAGGGCCAAATTCAATTACCCGCGAAAAGTGCCGCCTGGCGAAAAGCGTAATGAATTTGCCTCATTCGCCTGTTTTGACGAGATGTTTTCTCCATACTCGTCCCGCGCTTCTCACCCTATTCAATTGTAAAACAGGCGAAAACGTGGATAGGCGACATTTTTTGGGGGGGAAATCAGTCTGTGCCCCATAAAAAGCTTCAATGACCCTGGGAATCCGAATCAATATAGAATAGTAGTAGTAGCCCTAATAAAAGTATTTAGTGAACTTATTTTGAGGCGATGGGCTGTTACAGGCTTATTTGCATATGTGTGGTATAATGATAGCAAAGTTCTTTTCAGAAAAAAAAGTAACGTAGTTAAATTTGGGGTACATGTAAATGGGTACGAGTATAATTTCATGTCTCTAAAATGTAGATTTATGAAAATTAAAAAATACACTTGCTGCAGCCTCCTGCAATCTCAAAAACACCTGTCTCATCCATATAGCCCCCCAAAATATCAGGCCCCCTACTCTTTACCCACTTTCTAACACTTTTTACAATTTCACCCCAAAAATGATGTAATTTCTGGGGTATTTTCATTTATTTTATTTATTTTTTTTGCCTAAAGTAGTCATTAGGGGGGTGCCCAAAGGGTTCTGGATCAATTCCCCACATTTGCACCCCAAAATTTGCCTGCCTATATGTGGAAAAACTTTTTGCCTATTTTTCATGTAAAGTTTTCGCATAGGCGAAAACATTTTGGAATTGAATACGGAGAAAAGTAGAAAACAAGCGAAAAGCGCAAATCAGCGAAAACTTTTCTCCAAACGGCACTTTTCATGGCTAATTGAATCCGGCCCTAAGATGGATTTTTGGGAACAAAAGATGCCCGACATTAGCAGAGTTGCACAAGACCTGGCGGCTCACTCACACCAGGCACATCACTCTGCATGGCGTATTAAGGCTACATGAGCAAAGACACATCCGTAATTGTAAAAAGTGGATTTAAGCACTTTCTCCAGCAAAAAATACTGGAGAAAGATGTGGGTTTCCAACTAGGTTTGGGAGGCAGGTGCCTAGGGGCAGGGCTGGTACAGGGGTCCATGCTGCCCTGTGCTGGCCTCGACCACTTATCATGTAACGTCATGCCTTATCATGCTCTGGGCAGCTCCACAGGCTAAGGATGGCTCTGCAGCAGTCCTACTGGCTGCAGGGCGCCATTCCATGATGACATTCATCATATTGACACTGATGATATCCGTGCCGACATGATTAGAATATCAACAGAAAGTCGGTCATGTCGGTGTGGCGCTGGCTTACCTGCATTCCAGCTATGGCGGTGTGGGGGTGTCTTCTGCCCATGTGGTGTCATCTGGTGGAAAGTTCCAGTGGAGTTGTCTAATTCAGTGGTTCTAGCGGTGAGTACCCTAACCCTCATTACTAACCCTGTAGCCTAACCCTAACCCATCCCCTGCAGCCTAACCCTAACCATGCAGCCTAACCATAACCCTACAGCCTAACTCTATTCCATCCCTCGCAGCCTAACCCTAACCCTGCAGCCTAACTCAATTCCATCCCTCGCAGCCTAACCCTAACCCTGCAGCCTAACTCTAATCCATCCCTCGCAGCCTAACCCTAACCTTGCAGCCTAACTCTAATCCATCCCTCGCAGCCTAACCCTAACCCTGCAGCCTAACTCTAATCCATCCCTCGCAGCCTAACCCTAACCTTGCAGCCTAACTCTAATCCATCACTCGCAGCCTAACCCTAACCTTGCAGCCTAACTCTAATCCATCCCTCACAGCCTAACCCTAACCTTGCAGCCTTACTCAAATCCATCCCTCGCAGCCTAACCCTAACCCTGCAGCCTAACTGTAATCCATCCCTCGCAGCCTAACCCTAACCCTGCAGCCTAACCCATCCCCTGCAGCCTAACCCATCCCCTGCAGCCTAACCCTAACCCTGTAGCCTAACCATAACCCTGCAGCCTAACTCTATTCCATCCCTCGCAGTCTAACCCTAACCCTGCAGCCTAACTCTAATCCATCCCTCGCAGCCTAACCCTAACCATGCAGCCTAACTCTAATTCATCCCCCACAGCCTAACCCTAACCCTGCAGCCTAACTGTAATCCATCCCTCGCAGCCTAACCCTAACCCTGCAGCCTAACCCATCCCCTGCAGCCTAACCCATCCCCTGCAGCCTAACCCTAACCCTGTAGCCTAACCATAACCCTGCAGCCTAACTCTATTCCATCCCTCGCAGTCTAACCCTAACCCTGCAGCCTAACTCTAATCCATCCCTCGCAGCCTAACCCTAACCCTGCAGCCTAACTCTAATACATCCCTCGCAGCCTAACCCTAACCCTGCAGCCTAACTCTAATCCATCCCTCGCAGCCTAACCCTAACCTTGCATCTGTAACGCTTTTAGTAAATATAGTGCATGTAAAAGAAGATTTGTATTTTGTGTTTTGTGTAGTTTGATCTACTAATATAGATATACATGTAATTATATTTGTATATATTGTACAGGATGAGACATGCCCCCAGGATAGGTGATTACACACACCTCACATACAATAGTACATAGGGACATGGAGGATATTTCTAGAAGGGACATGTGGAGTAAGGAGACAGAGCCATGCAGAGAAGTTAGAAGGTATAAGTACCTCTGTAACTGCCAGTCTCTAGTTCCCCCTGGTGAGCTAGGCAGCTGTTTGCTCGGCAGCTGTAGGGCTAGAGCTGAGAGAATAGCGGCAGCAGGGTGTCAGGTACGGTTAAGTGTGGGCACGGTAGCCGGGCTCCCAGAGTCCCGGAGCTGAGTGATAATGAAATCCCGTCATGGCTAAGGAGGGGCGGCGGCTCATGTAGTCCGGCCCACTGAGGGAGAGGCTGATTCTGCTAGACTGACAAGAAGCGGGTCAGGAGGCGGGTCAGGAGGCGGGCCCGCTGATAGAAGCTGACATGGTTCCCTGCTACTGAATCAGCTGTCGGAAACTGAGCAGCTCAAGAGTCTGATGTTGTGGTGGTGGTGACCCTTAAAGACACCCCAGACTTTGGTATACTGCCCATTTCAGTGTCTACAGTTTTATATATATATGAAAGACAGTGATGTAACTGATGAATGAGGAGGAAAGTGAAGCCCTCACAGTACCACGTATCTACTATCATCATTAACACCAGTTCAGGGAATTATTTATAATAATATTAGTTGACACACTAAAGCAATAATATGACTACATGGAAAATTACACACAGAGAGTCAGGCTATGGAAAAGTGAGGTTTAACTGAAACTGTACAAGAGACCTAAAGTGGATCAATTGTTAGGTTAAAAATTTTGCACTAGCCATACCCATGTCCCGGAGTTGTGTTTCTTCTTCAAATAAAAGATATGTACTAGGCATCATAATTGATCTCCTGTGAATCAAGGTTTTTTTTGCACTGGTCATCAGTCCCTTTAATGATTATAAAGACACAGGAGGATAGAAAGTATTTAGCCAGGAATATCTATATCTATCTTACTTGGATGTCTACAGGATTTATATTTTAAAGCAGAACTACAGGAACTACCATGTTCAATCTCTCTTTATGAACTAAACAATAGGACACTCTCCGATAGATCATAGACTAACGGATAATAACTATTTATAGACTCCAGGTTAATTGCATTTAGTATTGTATAACCTTCAACTGTATTTATTTGGGTGGTATTTGCTCATGATTTAAGTGAAATACTTCTTTATGGTTTAATGAGCCACTTGCTACATGATTTAAAAAGAAAAGTGTTACAGATTTGTTTTCACCTGTAGAATTATATGTATAGAATTGAATGTATTGTTATCTATCTATGTTACAACTACCTTTGTTATTATATTGAATTTTTATGAAATATACTAGATAAATGTTGAATACTTTATTGTGTAGTAACTTACCTAATACCAGGAACCTTGATGACTGGGATCTGTGAAGTAGAAAGAGAAATGTATAAGCTTTGCATGTGTGGTAAGTAATTATCACATATATACACTGTTATACCAATAGTTATCAAGTGGGTGATACCCAAGCAAACCCACTTGGCATATTCTCATAGTATCAAGCTTGGGTGGAGGCACTGCACATAGACACCCTAGAGTAAATATAGGGTTACACATCCTTACCGTAAACCACCCCCACAGCCTAACCCTGCAGTCCAACCCTAACCCACCTCCCATAGCGTAATCCACTCCGCACAGCCTAACCCTAACCCTGCAGCCTAACCCTAACTTTTCCCCTGCAGCCTAACCCACCCCTACAGCCTAGCTATAATCCTAATCAGGGCCGGATTAAGGGGGGGCGACAGGGGCGGTCGTCCCGGGGCCCCACACACAGAGGGGCCCCCACCACTAGAGCATGACACGCTGACAGTGACAGAACAATTTTCCTTGCTACCGTGGCCGATGTGTGGGAGGAGCCAATAAGACAAGCCCCGCCCCAATATGACCTGCGAATCGCGGGATTTCGGTATGAGAGGGCGGAGCCTAATGAAGGGAACTGCAGCTGTATAAAATTTAAGTGTATGTGTACTGTTTTATTGTTTATATATGTGTATATGTGTGTGTGTTTGTATGTGTTTGTGTATATATGTGTGTGTGTTATTGTATATACAGTATGTGTTTGTGTATATATGTGTGAGTTATTGTATATACAGTATGTGTTTGTATACTGTGTGTTATTGTATATACAGTTTGTGTGTATGTATGTTTGTTATTGTATATACAGTATGCGTGTATAATATATATATATATATATATATATATATATATGTGTGTATGTGCTATTGTATATACAGTATGTGTTAGTGTGTGTATACTGTGTATGTGTTAGTGTGTATGTATGTGCTAGTGTGTGTATACTGTATGCATATGTGTTAGTGTGTATGAGTTTGTGTGTGTATACTGTATATGTGTGTGTTAGTGTATAAGTTATATAGAATATATGTTTGTTACATATATATTATGAGTGTGTGTGCGTGTTTAATGTTTAATGTGTTTTTTTGGGGGGAGGGTAGGCTCCATGTGGCTTGGTGGGGACCCCCACAACTTAGTTGCCCCAGGGCCCCCACAAACCTTAATCCGGCCCTGATCCTAAAGTTGGGAAATTTTATTTCAGATGGTGACATTATGGTGTCGGCATTGGTGGAATTATGGTGTCGGCATGGTGACTGCATCCTGTCGAAATTACCGCCATAAAGATAACTTCAACTGCCACAATGGTGTTGGCAGGCAACATATTTATAAGTCCCTAATAGATGCCAGAACTGAGGGTGAACACGGACTTCTGGCTGCAATCTGTAAACTGACTTCTCTCCATTCGCTTTGTATCTGATCCTTTGCCACTGACGGTTGTTATGTGCATTGCTGTAGGAGCTGCTTGCCTCTAAATAAACAGAGAACAATGATAATCTGTATGCTGAGGAGAGAGAGAGAGTCGGAGTTCTTTGCCTACGTGAGACACAGCTGGGAATTCAGAGCCGACATAACCTGCTGGAGAGACGTAGGAAGCACCACTGGCTTGAGAAGAGATAAATGGAGGACAGATAAAGGAAGCTGAGATAATGTAGGAGGGGAAGGTAGGGAGTGAATAGGCATCAGGGAGAGACACTCGCATGTAATTGTACAGCTCAGTCATCACTCATTACACACAGCCTATATTGCTAGTATTGCACAGTGGAACAAATGCAATTTCATATATGCCTTTCTCCTATCACATGGCTTTCTTGGGGGGACACATTTCTATACATGGGGTTGATGCAGAGATCATTGCGAACCTATCTTGTGTGTGTGCAAATGTGAATACCCGCCCAGTTGTGATTTCAGCACTAACTGCGCAGTAACATAGCCCGAACGACTGGTAAGAGTGTATACACCTACCAATCGTTAGATAGGTTGGCGTGTCAGCCAAATGGCCGACTCGTCTGCCCAGTGTGTACCCAGCTTTATTCTGAACCCAAACAGATCGTAAACTTTTTTGCCATCACAGTATGAACATTTTTGCAAAACTGTTAAAGGGGGCCTGGAAACAGTAGATTAAATTGATCTCTAGTTTAAAGAACTAATGTCCATCTCTAATGTCCAATTGACTGATCTGCAGACCCGTGTTTCCATACAACTCTCTAGCACTAGAATATGCTAGATTTAATAGCCCATTATAGTGCTAGTTTACATGTGCTGTCAAATACAGTATAATATATTATGTAGACACCCTACATATAAACACAGACACATAGTTATCATGCAGCCTGGGTGCAGGGAGTATAGTGGTGTCTGCCCACTGCACCTCCCTATGGGCTCTATTTATTAACATTATTTTTACTAAAATAAAGTGAAAAAGGGTGTTTTCACACCCTTTTCACATTATTTTAGTTTCACCTGTAGTTATTACAGGGCAATTGGAGTAGAATTAGTAAAATTCTACTCCAACCCCCAGTATCACTTATTTTTAGTAAAGCAGATCGCATTTCCCATAATTGTAATGGGAAATGTGATCTGTGTGCAAGTTACTAAAAATAAATTGTAAAAAAATATCGGGGGAAGCCCTGTGATAACCACGCCACCTGGAGATGGCGTTATCCAGGGTCTCCCACGGTTACCGGGCTCCCACTCTGCTGTAACAGGGAGAGCAGAGGCGGGAGCCGGTACCAGTAATCAGCTGTGTGGTCTAAGCAGACCGCAAGCTGATTGCTGTAAAAAAAAGAAAAAAAAAATTAAACATTTTTTTTTTTACTTACCTGAATCCAGGGACCGATGGTCGGGCCTCCGGTGATGGCTCCTCTCCGGTCAGCTGGTCTCCCATAGTGCACTGCGGCCCGGTCATCGGGTGATCGGGCCCCAGTGCAGTATGGGAGATCACCTGATCGGGAAGCCCGGAGAAGACCACCGGAGGCCAGGAGGATGCAGGTAAGTGTAATGAAGGGAGGGGGGGTCGCGGGGGTCCGCGATCGCGGGGGGCGGGGCTTAGCATCGGTGGGGGGGTAGTAGCGGTGGTCGGTCGGCACATGCGCGGGCTCTTAGTCGCGGTATTTTTTCCGAAAATACCGCGACTAGAGTGCGGATGGGATCCGCAGGGACAGAGCTTTATCGCAAGCTCTGTCCCTGCAAGGGATTTATAGTAAATCCCTGTGATATTGCCTGAATTCGCAATGCGAATTCACTCAGTAATATCACACTACAATCCGCATTCAATATGCGGATTGTAGTAAATAGAGCCCTATGGGCTCTAATTATTAACATTATATGTACTAAAATAAAGTGAAAAACGCTGTTTTCACACCCTTTTTACATTATTTTAGTATCACCTAAAGTTACTACAGGGCAATTGGAGTAGAATTCGTAAAATTCTACTCCAAGCCATAATTATCACATAGTTTAGTAATCAGGCCACATTTCATATAATTGTAATGGGAAATGTGATCTGCCTGAGATTTACTAAAAATAAATTGTGAAAAAATACCGGGGGAAGGCCTGTGATAATAACGCCACCTGGAGGTGGCGTCAGCTGACCGGGTCACAGTGCAGGATGGGAGACCAGCTGTCCGGAGCCACGGAGGACATCACCGGAGCACCTATCACCAGGGATAAGTGACAGTAAGGGGGGGAACAGCAGTGGTCGCGTGGGGGGGGGACGTAATCGTGAGGGGGTTGCGATGGATGGTTGGCACATGCGCGGGCACTTTGTCACTATATTTTTCCCGAAAAATACAGTGATTAGCCTGCGGGGGGGATTTGCAGGGACAGAGCTTTACCGCAAGCTCTGCCCCTGCAAGGGATTTTTAATAAATCCCTGTGATATTGCCTGAATTCGCTATGCGAATTCAGTCGGTAATATCACACTACATTCTGCATTTTAATGTGGATTGTAGTAAATAGGGCCCTAAGGGCATCACTAGTTCATTTATACAAAAGCAGGTGAAAAATAGCATGTTCACCTACTTTTGTATAAACTATGTGTTGGGGCCATTCATTATAAAGGGAATGCAGGAGATATCACAGAAGATCTTTATGCTCAGGTAATCTTTAATAACATTAGCATATTTTTGCAGCTGTGTTGTATAAGAAAGCGCAGCTGCAATTGCATTAGTGTTCTTCTCTGAATCAGGCCCACTGTACGGAGGTGCGCTGATGTCACAGCACATCCTGCAAACTGGCAAGCCGACATCCTCCACTGCGCATGAGTGGCTTGTCCGCGCATCTTCCTTTCTCCGACCTACGCAACGGAGGACGTACCCCTGAGTGCCTCTTGAACTTAGATTTGTATTACAGCAGAAGCCACTGCAAGTGCACAGTGTTACCACTAGCTGAGTACATTATGGCCCTCATTCAGAGGCGCACGCATCGCTATGAATGAAGGCGGCCGCTTGTCTTTTCAAGTGCGGCCTCCTGGTCGCTAGCTAAGCTGTGGGTTACCACCCACAGCTTTAGCGAGCGACCAGGTTGATGGTCGCGATGGTCAAGACCATCGCGACCATCGGGGCTTGCAAGGAGACATTTGAGCAGGAAGCTCCCCACTGACATCACCGCTGATGTCAGTGCAGCCGCCCACAAACGGCAGGCGTTCCTTAAGGAACGCCTCCATTTGTGAAACCACCCCCCCCTCCCCGCCTACAAAACGGGTCAAGCTGTCGATCAACATCGACAGCCCCCCATTTTGTAGCGAGCCCCAGAGCACGAGAATTTCTCTCTCACTCCGGGGCTTGCGCACGTGCAATGCGGTCGCTGCGCGTGCACAGGGCCTAAACATCACCCCGCTTGCGAGCTCTCAGGGCTTGTGAGCGGGTCTGAATGAGGTCCTATATACTCCACTACCACTCTTTGCTATACATTATATGTATATACTGTACACAGTTGTGTGCATCACTACATAGCACACCAACTGCGTTAAGACCACATGTTTCTGTCTGTATCTGTTGCAGCTGTAGTATTCCTGCATTGTGTACCTACTGCATACCAGCAATAACCCTGTCATATCCTACAACCTGTTCTGCCTGGTTAATAAACCAAAACCTGGTTAAGTTGGTCATCGTATGGATTGATATCACACACAGCTGATACCTATACCAACATCTACAGAGTTTGCCAATAGGTTATGGGCCCAGGCCACCAGCATGTGTAGAATAACAATACAGAGTTGTGGCTGCAGCAACACAGACTAAAAGGATTTGTACACAAAAGGATGAGTACAGAAAAGTCATTTATGCATTTTAAGGGTGAAAATGTACAGTGCAGGTGTCAGTATGATCTTCGCCAAGTTAACAAGCTCAGAGAACTATTCTACATGGAAATTCACCATGCAGATGCAGCTGAAGCGGGGAAAATGGTGGAAGGTCACTAGCAATCCCGAGGATAACCCCAACCCGGAAGATGTGGATAGGGCCATGGGCACAATAGGTCTAGCTGTAGAGCAGCACATTTATTCCATCATTCACAAAAAAGTGATAGCACATGAAATATGGGTGGCTTTGTAAACGTATTATAAAGGCAAATTGAGAATAATCAACCGTGGCACATTCTGTACGTCATTAAGCTAAGTGCGTGCAAGAGCATGAATGAATATATAGATATGATACTGCCTATCACTGAGCAATTGACATCAGTAGGTGTCCAAGTAGAAGGTTGCAGTGGCGGTACTGCAAAATCTTACACCAGAGTATGATTTTCTAGTAGTAGCTTTGGAGACATGCACTGCCAAGCTATCAACGTAGATTATACAGGAAAAACTACAGTATTCCTGTTGAAACATTTGCAGAAAATTCTGCCTTGCTGTCAAATGGAGCAAAACCCAAACAGGCCAAATACAAGTGCTTCAAGTGTCACAAGGTGGGACCAGGGGCGTATCTATAATGGGTGCAGAGTGTACAGTGGACATGGGCCCCTGAGTTAAGGGGGACATACACCGAACACCCTGCACCCATAGTCTTATTCATACCTGTCCGTAGTGCTAATCTGCAGTGCCGAGTGGGCGCCATTTTCCTGGATGCGCGTGCATGCGCATTAGATTTTGCCACTAATCCAGAATCCACTGCACCGAGGGACGGCTGGAGAGAGGAAGGGGCCTGCACTGAGTCTGCACATGGCTCCTCTCTTAAAATGCCCCCAGGTGGGACATAAGTCCTCAGGATGCAGAACAAGTGAACTGAGTGGTAATTCATCACGGAAGCATGACAAGAGGAATGAGTCAGCATTAAATGTAGCTGCCAGTTACTGCAAAGATTGCTGGTACATGGACGCAAGAGCCACAAGGCACTTCTGCTGCAATGAGAGTTGGATCAAGTCATTAAAATCATGTTATTCTATAAATGTCAGGGGAATATGTGATAAAGTCCTAAATTCTATGAAAGTCGAGACAATTACTATGCGCTTGAGGGTCAAGGGTGAAACAGTTGTCATAGATATTGAAGATGCACTATTTGTGCCAGATCTAGGAGCCAATCTGATTGCCATCAGTATACTGGAGAAGCAATACAAAGTACAATTTGCAGAGGGACAGTCAGACCCCATTACTATCGAGGGTGCATGGCCTTAATTGCGGAAGGCAAGGTACACATCCCCTTGTAGAGCGCTGGGGAGGGTGTCGCTGTGAGTCCCTCAGCCTTACAGAAATCCAGGAAGGGGTGATCAGTGTGATCGCTCCCACCCACAGGCAGAGGAAACTGCTGGTGATGCTCAGCAGCAGCGGTCTACCTGCTCACACTGCAGCCCAGCACACAGCAGCGTGTGCTGGGCTGCTGACAGGTAATAGGAAGGGAGGGGGGGGGTCAACATCACACCCAGGCTCCTCCAACAAGCCTGGGCCTGGGTAATTAGTACCCACTCCCCCCCTTTCAGTGCCCATTGGGACAGTGCCAACAACTGCACATCCTAGACACTGAGGAGTGTTGTGCGATAGCAGCTTCAGATTCCAATCAGTCCATGGACCTGAGACTGGGTCACCTAGGGTACAATAATGTACAAAACCTTCTAGATACGGGTGTCACTGAACAACCCAGAGAGACCAGAAAGTGAAAGTTGCATGAAGGGTAAGCAAAAACGTTGCCCCATTCCAAAGTCAGCGTCCAGAGCAAAAGCACCATTGAAGTTAGTGCACACAAATGTGTTTGGCGTGACAGAGGTGTGTCAATGACCATTAATAGCTACTTCATGATGTTTACAGATGACAATACAAGGATGATGCATGTAAATGACATTAACAACCAAAAGCTTGTAAAGTCAAGAGACCAAGGGCTCTATTTATCAACATTATTTTTACTAAAATAATGTGAAAAAGGGTGTTTTCACACCCTTTTCACATTATTTTAGTATCACCTATAGTTATTACAGGGCAATTGGAGTAGAATTCGTAAAATTCTACTCCAACCCCTAAGTATCACTTATTTTTAGTAAAGCAGATCGCATTTCCCATAACTGTAATGGGAAATGTGATCTGACCATAGTTACTAAAAATAAATGTGAATAAAATATCGGGGGAAGGCCTGTGATAATAACGCCACCCGGAGGTGGCGTTATCCAGGGTCTCTCTCGGTTACCGGCTTCCTGCCCTGCTCTAACAGGGAGAGCAGAGCCGGGAGTCGGTCCCTGTAATCAGCTGTATGGTCTAAACAGACCGCAAGCTGATTACTGTAAAAAAAATAGTAAAAAAAAAATTACTTACCTGACTCCAGGGACCGGTGATCGGCCTCCGGTGATGACTCCCCTCCGGTCAGCTGGTCTCCACAGTGCACTGCTGCCCGGTCATCAGGTGATCGGGCAGCAGTGCAGTATGGGAGATCACCTGACCGGAGGAATGGAGAACATCACCGGAGGCCTGCAGCATGCAGGTAAGTGTAAGTAGGGGGGAGGGCTTAGCACTGGGGGTGGGGCTTAGCGCCAAAGGGGGGGTAGCAGCGGCGACCGGTCGGCGCATGCGCGGGCACTTAATCACGGTATTTTTGCGAAAATACCGTGATAAGGCTCCGAAGGGGATTAGCAGGGACAGAGCTTTATCGCAAGCTCTGTTCCTGCAAGGGATTTGTAGTAAATCCCTGTGATATTGCCTGAATTTGCAACGCGAATTCACTCGGTAATATCACACTACAATCTGCATTACCAATGCGGATTGTAGTAAATAGAGCCCCTAGTGTTTCAGGAGACAACTTCAACAAGACAAGATGAATATTGCATGTGCAACACCACAAAAACTTATGATGCTAGATATATAACTGCAGCTGGAAGAGTGTCAGAGATTGAGGTAACAAATACAAGTGATCAACCACCAAGCAGGAGCTCTATGAGGAGCAACAAAGGCAAACATCCTAAAACATACAGTACAGCAAAAAAATTGCTAGCCCTACCTGCTGTGAACCTCAACCCCTACAAGAAGCAAAGTCAAGCAATAATTTGAAAGACTGGAAGTCAGCAATAGACAGACCAGGTGACATAAAACAGTCAAAAACAAGTGGTTCTTCTGCAAGAAGCTAAACTGATGTAAGTTTTCCTCGTTACAAAGCGGTCACTGCTGGTACATTAAACTAGACTGTATAATGCTAGAAATTTACTTTGTACATTCCAAAATGATTTGTTTATACTACAAATGGAAAGAGAAAAGCTTGTTCATCATAGTGGTGATGATCTATTGCTTGCAGGCCAAGACAGCTAGATAGCCGAAGTTAAATTGTTGCTGAGTGACAAGTTCAGACAAAAAGACCTTGTGCCGGTGCACCAATGTTTGGGTCTGAGGATTGTGCCAAATTTGAATGCCGGGACTGTTACTATAGACCAACAAGGGTATATTTAAGGCACTGCTCATCAAATTTGGAATGGCAGATGCCAAACCAGTCAGTACACCAATTGATAAAACAATAAAAGCAATGTGTCCAATGACAAAGGCAGTGATAGAGGAAATGAGAAAAGTTCATTATCAAAGTGCCATTGGAATTTAATGTATGCAAGTGTTGGCACACTTTCAGACATCACACGCAGTCAGTCGTGTTAGCCAATTTGCATTCAGCTCTGGAAGGGAGCATTTGACTGCTGTACAATCAAATGTATCCTTAGATTCCTAAAGGGTACTAACGCCGTAAAACTAAAGTTTTCAAAGCCTTAGAGTTTGCAGTTACAAGTATTCTGGATGCCGATTGTGTATCAGATGAGGACGATAAGAGGTCTTACACTGGATACCTGTTAGCATTAGCAGGCGTAGCCGTCAGCTGGGCTAGCAGGAAACAGCCTACTGTTGCCTTGCTTGTCTACCACTGAAGCTGAATATATGGGCTTCATGATGAGTTGTTGTGGTTGAAGGAAACTTTAGGCCTGATCCGGAGTTGCAAGCAACCTGCACACAATACTGATGTTCAGATAGTTGAGTGACTATTTGCAACTGTACATGTTTGAAAAGTTCTGGAAACCACTACAACATATGCGTTACAGAATGGGATTAAAATACCGGCGGCGGATGCCCGACAGGATCAAGATCCCGACAGGGGCAGGTAAGTACCCTAACCTCCCCTGTTCCCCCCTAACCCTCCTTTAGTGGTGCCTAACCCTAACCTCCCCCTTAGTGCCTAACCCTTCCCTAACCCTCCCGGGGGTGCCTAACCCTAACCTCTCCCCGGGGGTGCCTAACCCTAACCCTCCCACCTAGCGGTGCCTAACCCTAATCTACCCCCCCAAAACCTAACCCTTAATCTGCTAGACTCCCTAATCCTAACCCTCCCCCCCCGTGGCTAATGCTAAGAGCGCCCCAGACTTACCTTCATTATGGATGGCGTCCTCAGCGTTCCAGCATCTGGATTATGATAGGTGTCGGTATTTCGACTCCTATCATAAACCCCTAGGCGGCATTCCGCTGTCGGGATTGTGACTACATCTCATGCATTACATAGACTTTGTGCACAAAGGTGATGTTGCGGTCAGGACAGCCGGTATCAGAAAGGTGACGGAAAAGTTATGGACGTTCTTGGGGCGGTGACTGGAAAGTTGCTAGAAATGCAAGCAAAAATGGGCCGTCAGTGGGATAAATGTGTCAGTGCAAGTGGCTGCATTCCCAGATGCAGAGCCACAAGCTTAGGACTTCATGTGCACATGAAGAAACTGCACCTGCCATAGGATGGTGCAATTTTCAATGGTGCGCCCGATAGTGGTGTATAAGACCCACCAATGGGTATTACAGTGTGCACAGGCACTAGAAGTGGGCGTCACAGTCCATTCGGCCGCATGGATGTAAACAAGGGAAGGGGTTTGTGTGCAATTTGCATAAACTTGCAGATGGGCAACTGCCAATGGACATTGACACATTTGCTTTTGCATGTGACTCAGAATCAATCCCTTTGAGTGAATTAGGTTTTCTTAATCCAAAGGACATTGGGTGTGATGCCAATGTGGACGGTATTGCACAATATCGTACAAGTATAGTAAAGTGCAAATGCAGCAGGAGGTGTCTGCAGGAAATAGACACCTCTTGCATCTGCAATCCGAGTGCAACATCCGTAGATGTTACTTCAGCTTACCATCATATCGCTGCCCTTGGCCAGTCTGTGTTAGCCAAAGCTTACTCGTCCTGGCCGTTGGACCCACTAAGCCAGGTACCAGAAGTCTGCGTCCGATGATGCAGACCCTGGGCTTGGCACACCTACA
This sequence comes from Taudactylus pleione, assembly GCA_031769625.1. Classification (NCBI taxonomy): domain Eukaryota; kingdom Metazoa; phylum Chordata; class Amphibia; order Anura; family Myobatrachidae; genus Taudactylus; species Taudactylus pleione. The sequence goes on from JAUIMM010000198.1 coordinate 1,567,721, forward strand.
AAATGGAGGTGACACATACTCCCATTTTGTACAATGGTCCTGGTCACCACCCTACAAACGCAAAAGCATATATTTATACACTGGAGTGCCAAAAGTCATGGAATAGATGCCTAGTATCATGTAAGACCCTTTCCAGCCTGGTGAAGTGCAGCAACTCAATGTGGCATCGATTCCACAAGCGGACGGAAGACCTCTGGAGTGATGTTGACCCATCCCATCTGGATAGCTTCCCACGGCGAATGGACCTCCCCACCACGTCCCATAAATGCTTGATTGGATGAGTCATGTGCTTGTGACTTCTCCTGAGGGGCTGGGACGAGGAGGGAACTACTGCCCCATTTGGGAACAGCCTGAAAGAAAGAACCAGAACCTAGATCAAACAACACTCTGCCTACAGTTCTTGATCACCTGTTCGTAAAGATTCAACAGACTGGGCATTGCATTATAACACTTGACAAATTCCAGCCTAAAGTTATTGCCCACCGGACTGCTGTAGATGCGGCATAATAATGGCCAACATTTAGAATCCGCACACTTTATGGTGCAATAACTCCTAATTCAATCTGATTAATATCACGGAGCCATAACCACTTGATACACACATTTTGTCTATCACATACACCGGTTGTAACTACCAGACCTATCCGATAATCAGCGACACAATAGAGCACCCCTCTTTCTATATATGTTATTCCAGTAAGGAAGTGAGGACACTCCGTGGGGTAGCAGCTAGTGGTATATATGCACACATACCCCAATCCTGTGAGCGTTGACCATCCTTCATTTATGGGTGAACATGATGGCTGGCCATAACATTTGTTGGAACTCTCCAGAATGCTCCTTAAACCAATTCTAGACAACTTGGTACTGATGACATGGTGAATTATCTTGCTGGAATATTCCATTGTTGTGGGGGTACATGAAGTCCATGAAGAGCTACAAATGGTCATCAAGCAATGCAACATAGTGGTTACCAGTCAATGATATGTTCAGACGGACCTGCCGACCCCACCCATGCCACGTGAACACACCCCATACCATTATGGAACCACCACCACCAGCTGGATGGTGTTTTGTGGTCTGCACCACACCCTAACCCTACCATCAGCCTGTCAGTGGAATTAGATGAATGTTAGTCCACACGCCAGATAATCTAACCAGTGATTGGGTAGAAACAGGTGCATGATAACACAGGGTTAAACAGGATGCAGCGGAATCGGTATGAAATACCGCCGGCCGCATTCCCGGCAGCGCCTGGCCACAGCAGAGTTCCCGACAGCGGAAGCCCGACAGCGCTGGAAATCCCGATCGTCGATAGGTAAGTATTGACTAACCTAACCCCCTAACCTTCCTTAGGGGTGCCTAACCCTAAACTCCCCCCCAAGTGCCTAACCCTAATCCCCCCTTCCCCGCTGCCTAAACCTAAGTCCCCCTGGGGGTGCCTAACCCTAAACCTCCCTCCCCCTAGCCTAACACTCCCTGGGGAGGGCCTAACCCTAAATCCCCCCCCAGGTGTCCTAACCCTAGCCCCCCCGGCGCGGCTGTCCACTCGCGGCGCTAGGCATCCCTTCGATCGGGATGCCGGTCTCCAGTCTCCCGGCATCGGGGAAATGTCAGACTTCTACATCTAGACGCCCGGCATTTCACCCTCACCGGGATATGACGGTCGGGAAGCCGGTTGCCGGTATTAAGGCAGCCTGCTTCCCGATTGTATACCGATGCAGCATCTCCAATTGCAGCCAGGAATGTATGGGGTCAATGCTGGATGGTATAGTGCACATCCATATATATATATATATATATATATATATATATATACAGTGGTGGTATAGCGGGATGTATATACTAATAATATAGTTGGTGGTGGTGACACAGTGGTATAACATAGTGCCTGGGCAGCAGAGGAGGCAGCGCACACAGGGCCTGATTCAGCAAGAATCGCAACTGCGATTATGCACACAATCGGGTGATTGTTGCGTTCTGCACATGCGTATGCATTGCAGTGCATGAACTAGCCATTGCGATCGGGAATGCAATCGCAGCGACTACGCAGACCCATCGCAGAGTGATTGACAGGAAGGGACGTTTGTAGGTGTGACGGGGGTGGTGGACGGCCGAACGCAGGCGTGCCAGTGCATTTGTACGCCATTGCAGGGGTGTGCATAAATTATCCACTGCGATGTCCTACGCAGCCTGAGGACTCATAGCGCGCGCTGAAGTTAGCAATTTCTGAGTAAGGTCAGGGCTTGTGCAAGTGTGCGCGAGGCTGCGATGCTACTCGATTGTACCGATGGTTTTGCAGCCTTGCTAAACATTACGGATGTGTGTAAGGTACAGTGGGCGTCCTTGTGTAGTGCATTGCGATCACAATGAATTAGTTTACTATCGCAGTTGAACTGTGTGCGTAATCGCTTTTGCATTCACAGTTGCGTTCCGTAGTGAGTCAGACCCAGAGCTCTCTCCTCCAATTATATCAATGGGGTCGATTCAATTCAGTGCGAAGCTGAAAGGCCTCGGGAAGGAGTTCCTGGAACTATTCAACTGACCGTGCTGTTATGCCCGACTAGAACCACTTAAGTTGGAGAGCGCCGGTTACTGCGCCTTCAGCTGGGTGTATAGTCGCGCTAACCGGCATTCTGCGACTAAAGTGCCGGGTGCGATGCTGTGAGCACCAGCCGGAAAACAGCATCGCGGCTGACACTTAAGTCGGATTTCTGCTACCATCTCAGGAGGGTTGGTGCAGAAATCCTCTAGTCGGACTTAACAGCGCAGTCATTTGAATAGCTCCAGAAACTCCTTCCCATGGATATTCAGCATCGCGCTGAATTGAATTGCCCCCAATGAAGGATAAAAACGAAAGTCATCGGACGACAGACAACCCCTGTAACAGCCAGTATAAGCATAATTAGCTTCATGCCAAACCTAAAACGCAAAATAACTACAACATAATTATTACCTCCTTACAATGTACACAGGCTCTTGAAGAATACTCTCCTCTAATTCTCTGTTACTTCCAGATCTGTTTGTTACTTAAGAGGTGCAATTGTCCTTTAAGCCATGAGCTCCCCAAGCTTCCAAGTCCCATGGTGGTTATATGGTGAGGAGCATCACAGGTATCCTACATTAGTAAATGGAGACTATACTGTAGGTAAACTTGTGAGACAGGGGCTGAACTCATATATATTTTATTATTATTATTTATTATGTCCAGTTTCCTGCCGGTTTATAAGACGTCAAAACAATATAATGGTTGGTTGCGGCTAAACTTCAGCCAAGTCTTTCCTTCCCAATGGAACAAGAAGTTAATTTTGTAAAAGCCCGGAGCAGGGCAAGGAAGACGACAGGGAAGGGGGAAGTGCGCGTGCAGTAATCACGTCTAATAACAGACCTTGCAGGACGATGGGGACATGGCCAGATAATGACACTTATCTCACATCTGCAGAAATCCCAACAATAATATATCCATGGTAACCACATTTCCCCTGTGTCTTACGGGACAGCTGACAGTGAGACAACGCTGGATAGAGGAGAGGCCGTCAGTTACAGATGGCTGAGACCTACCCTTGTGGCGAAGGCTGCAGTGCCTGTGTCTTTTAGGTCTCTTTGCTGATGATTAGTTACATCCTGATCTATCCTTTTCCTGCTAATGATCACTCTGCAGCTTCCTAACATACTAATATTCATGAACGCAGCGCCAGCTGGAACTGCCCTGTAGCTGGATGTACAGATTGGACAACTGATGGTGGAATGAACGTGGATGGAAGTATGAAATGACAAATGGAGGTCTATAAATGAATAGAACTGGAGGCTAGACGTCAGGAGAAATACCCAAACTCTGTCATTGTTGACATTTCTTGGCGTTAATTAATAGAAGACCCTTACGTTGCTTCACATTCTCTATACATGTGTGATATGGAGAATTTAGAATGATACCTGTATATCCTGTAAGGATAATTCCAGCCAATTGATAGATTTTAACCCTCTCCCCACCTAATTGTGCTACATTGGATCCATTGCATTGGGTGTGGTATGACTAGTCGCCATTCAGAAGGTCGACATCCTGAATGTCGACAGGTTCTGAATGTCAACAGTGTCAGCGTGGTCATTATGTCGACAACCAACCAATATGTCGACATACAATTAGGTCACTGTGGTTAAAATGCCGACATCAGAATGTCAACATTTAAAAAAAAAATTGCTTAAACCTTTCCCTAAAAATCAACAAAAACACATGTATCGACATTCCGGTGTTGACATGTTAAATGTTGACATTCTGAACGTGTCGACATTTTAACCATGGCGACCTATGGTTGTCAACCTAACTTTCATGCTGACATTCAGAACCTGTCGACATTCTGGTGTTGGCCTCCTGAATGTTGACTAGCTGAACAGATACCCTGGGTTACATTCTAGCACCCGACGCTGATTGCTAACTAACCAGGTTGGTGGGGGTGAGTTACTGTGGCGTTCCGTGGCAGGGGTCTTTAGTTATAGGAAATATGTGGGTTAAAATGTACTATTTGGCTGATTTAGTTTATATAAAATACTCTGGGGCTATTTTTGAGTGAGACGCACCGGGGTCCATGTCTGCGGCTATTGCCGGTAGCATGTCTGTGACTTCATGCAAATACCACTTGCTGAAATATAAACTGCGCTACTGCGCTACCTCTTTAGGGAAGCATCTGCCTTTACCAAGATGGCCGCCATTTGGTTACTGTGTAAGACCTGTTCCTCTTAGCTCCTGAGAGGCCATGTAATATCCAAAGAGATACCTGCCACCAGCGCATACCACTATCCACATACATCACCTGCTGGTGAATTGTACAGTACGTTCAGCTCAAGATCCACTCCATCCAGATACCATGTGTATGTAACTGTGAGTACGGCTGTACAAACCCACTACTGCACAATACACCATACTGCTGGTTATTAAGGGGTCTATTTACTAAGCAGTGTTAGGAGACAGAGTGAAAAGTGATAAGAAAGTGATAAGGTGCCAGCCAATCAGCTCCCAACTGTCATTTTTCAATTGGGTGTGGGGAAGCTATCTATGTAATCCTGCCTCTTTGAATTTGATCTCCCACCCTCCCTCCCCTATTGTGTCTTGTGTTGGCTTTTTTTCAAAGCAGGGAAAGACCGGCGATCTGTAAAGCGTCCATCTTGCAGCAGTATGAGCGGTGCGCACCCCTTCAATGCACTGGTTAGGCTGATTTCCATTTCACCCTACTGGGGTCAGCGGCACCTCTCAACCGAGCGGGAACGAATGGTGCATTGGCATGGCTGTTGGATACCGCATCACTTGCTTAGAAAGGGAGAGTTGGCCCATGCAAGTTTTAATATCACACTTGCCATTGATATTGGGATAGTTGGCCCTCATGACATCCTTTTGCCCAAGATAAGTGGACGCTGGTTGTTTGCTGTTCTCTTTCTATGCCACCATACTAATCATTGTAACAAAATACAGCTGACCATTTAATTTGAACAGCATTTTTGGGTCTTGTGTGGTTACTTTTAGTTAAGTATAGGTTAAGTTTATGGATCACATCTATCATCTGACGATAGAAAGTTTATCATTCCAGACACAGTTATTCTGTTCTAGGACTGTGAAAATCTCCAGACAGACTAACACGAAGTATATACGCAAATCATTTTCCGAGAGCTAAATTTACAAATGAGCCTGTAAAGTTGTTAAGATAACACGCACGCAGAAAGAGCAAACAAATTGTACAATGAAACTTTTTAATTGCATCTTGGAGCCATTCCTTAATTTAAAGTAATTTTCCTCGTCTGAAAATGAGAACAGCAAATGAATTGCTCTCGATTTAAAGGGAAGCTGCAGCAGCCCGGGCTGTTCGGATGAAAATGAGCGTATATAAGTTTTATCGTCAGGACAGCTTTACAAACACTGCGCTTTGGAATGAGGGATCCCAGGGTGTGTTAATTGTAATATCAATCACTGAGCAATAATAATTCATCTTCCTTATCTCTGAGTAACATATCATAAAGGGAATTCTCTAGCATCAGCCAATGTGCTGTGGTAACTGTCACTAATACACAGAGCTTTGTGCACCATTTCTCAGTATCAGGCCATGAATATGTACAGTCCGCTCCCGTCTCCAGCTGATGTTCCATTTCTTCTGCTTAGCAGATGATTCCTCCTGTCTTATTTCCATTCTCAGTCTGGAGAGGCAGCTTTTCCATTTAATTCTGATGAGATGGAGGCTACATAGTTGGTGGCCTATGTTTTATGTATAGTTCTCAGGCTGCAACTTGTATTACCAGATGCAACAGGTCCTTCATAGCTATTGTACTGTCCACACACACAGTTGACCCTGACACCTTACAGGTAGGTGGTGACGTGATTGCTCGTTATTTAACTTATACTACCCATAAAAAAAACTCTCTGATGACTTGTTCAGTGCAAAATCCCTGCAGAGGACACAAGGTCACTTCTCTTGTTTGGAAGAAAATTAGAATTTGGGAGGAAAGAGATTTCATCTACAGGTGTGGAAAGGCTTCTTTATAGTAAGGGTAGTGACTCTGTAGAATGTACTTCCAATGTCCCTGATTGGAAATGGTACTAGCAAAACATTAGTGTAGGGATGGCCATTGATGGTTAGAAGCCATCAATGGTTTCCTCCAGATGGTAAGTAGTTTTAGCATTGATGGAGGAGTTGTGATGGCTTTTCAGTACTGCAAATGTGCAGCTATAGTCCCCATTCCTTTGTGCATGCACAGATGCAAATCACCAGTGATATAACCATCTATAGTTTACCCGAATGGTTACAAACACCTTCCTGGGAGCAGCATGTCCTCTCTGGCTGCTCTCAGAAAGGTGCCCTGAAAAGTCAGTAAGTATGGTCGGCAGTGGGCGTCTCTTCACTTAAGACGCCACCTGCGGCTTTTGCATATTTAGCACAGCCGCTGTCTACATACAGTAGATGCAGCAGTTGTGCTATACTGTAGCATCCATCTCTGAATCAGGCCCAATGTACCGATGTGTCCATATACACCTCTGATCAAATCGCGCCAAATGGGGCTATAGACTTTGCAACGTAGCCACTCCGAGCATCCTGACAGAGACTTTCTCTCAAAATATTCATCTTACTATATTGGCATCACTAATGCGACAAATGTAAAATGCAAGGTTACCCTGACTACTGGCTCTGGTATTTTGTGTACTTCTGTGTGTAACTAAGGGGTCTATGTACTAAGCCCTGGATGGAGATAAAGTGAATGGAGACAAAGTACCAGCCAATCAGCTCCTAACTGCCATGTTACAGACTGTGGGGCATATTCATCATCGAAGGCCGTGTGGCCTCCGATGATGAAGTATTGAACTCGCGGCGGGGAAGACGTGACACCGGAGCAATTCATCATTGCTTCGGTGAGGGGACAACTGCTCCGAAAAGCATCTGTACCCCAGGGAGGTGGTGAGGAGGCGGCGGAGGGATCGACTCGGATCCCTCTTCGCACCCCCTGGAATTCCTTCCCATAGGAAGGAGCGGGGCTACGAGAGCAAACGCCGTCTGAAGATAGTGCTTGTTCCCGGCAGCAAATTACGAAAACTTTCAGTTTTTGGAGTTTCCTGAATACCAAGGAGGTCCTATCAGACCCCTGATGATGAATGACCCGGTAATTTAAATATGCGGAAACTAGCGTTATCACATGGTTACTGGGCCATTTATCGTTTGATGAATAGGCCCCTGTGTTTGAAAAATGACAGTTAAGAGATGGTTGGCTGGTACTTTATCTACTTCCACTTTATGTCCATCCAAGGCTTAAAAAAATAGACCCCTAAGCCTTGGAGAGAGATAAAGTGGATGGAGATGAAGTACCAACCAATCATCTCCTAAGTGTCTTTTTTCATACACAGCCTGTAAAGTGACAGTTAGGAGCTGATTGGTTGGTACTTTATCTCCATCTACTTTATCTCTCTCCAAGATTTAGTACATAGGGCCTGATTCAGAAGCTAATGCGATCGCAGCTGCGATTGCGCACGGTACGCGGCAGCAGGGGCGTCAGACCGATTTTATGTTGGGGGACTTTGAGAATGTGTTCTCAGTGCGTGCGGAATCGCATGACAATCGTAGCGCGTGTGCAGTGCAGCTTATACGCATGCGCAAAGGTAAACAATTGCTCAATCTGCGCCAAAAAAATCACTATTGCGTCCATCTCTGAATCGGGCCCATAGTCGCCTATCTGAGTAAAAAAGACGTAGGACAGAGTTCCAATATAAAGGACCGCGCCGTTCCTCGCACCACGTACTGTATCGTTATGCATAATCTACAACTTTATACTAATTCTTTTGTGACAAACGTACTAAGCTAGTGTGCCTGGTACACTGTGAGTGACTTTGTGTGAGTCTACAATGCCAGTAAGACGCAAAATTTAGGAAAAGTCGTTAATCACTGCCTGTACCATGTGACACTAAAGCGCTGGGTGCATGAGGACACATCTCCAGTTAGGAAGGAATTATTTTCCTCCTAACGCAAAACTTCCACGGGGAGTAATTGTGCCTTCTCCTGGATGTCCTGAACCTTACTGAGGATGTAGTGCCGGAATTGGTATGAAATACCGCCGGCCGCATGGGCAGCCCGGTTCGATTCCCAGCTGCAGGGCAGCCCGACATCAGCAGAGATCCCGGCAGCAGAAGCCCGACAGCGCTGGAAATCCCGATCATGGATAGGTAAGTATTGTCTAACCTAACCTAACCCCCTAACTCTAACCCTCCTTAGGGGTGCCAAACCCTAACCTCCCCCCCAAGTGCCTAACCCTAATCCCCCCTCTAAGTGCCTAACCCTAACCCCCTTCCCCGCTGCCTAAACCTAAGTCCCCCGGGGGGGTGCCTAACCCTAAGTCCCCCCCCCGGGGTGCCTAACCCTAACCCTCCCTCCCCCTAGCCTAACCCTCCCGGGGGGTGCCTAACCCTAAGTCCCACCCGGGAGCCCTAAACCTAACCCCCCCCCCGCGCGGCTGTCCAGGATGCCAGGAGCCGGTCTCTCGGCGTCGGGGAAATGCCGGGCATCTACATCTAGACACCCGGCATTTCACCCTTGCCGGGATATGACAGTCGGGAAGCCGGCTGCCGGTATTTAGGCAGTCGACTTCCCGATTGCATACCTTAGTGCCTGAACTGAATGGATGTTTTTCTTATTTAATCTAATTGACCATCTCACTACCAATGTTCATCTCATAGATACTGTACTGCAGGATCCTGGAAGTCAAAAACCTAATGCCTGCATCCCAACAGGGTTAGCATACTAACACCTGCCGATATTGTATCCTAACATTCCCCCTCACCCTATCCTAACCCTCCCTCCCCGATACCTGAACCCACCCACCCCCCACTCCCCTAGTGCCTAAACCTAACCTCCCCTCCCCGCACCCTAAACCGAGCCCTCCCCGCTTAGTGCCTAACCTTAAGAGGGGAGGGCTTAGTGCTTAACCCTCTAGTTTCTTCCTACCCCCCCCCCCCCAAACCTGCTATTTACCTTCGGGATGTCGGTGCTGGGATTCTGACAGATGTCGGGATTCCAGCGCCGATATTCTAAGCGCCGGTATGAACGTATCCCATAAGAATGATTATAGTAGGGGTGTGCACCGGCCACTTTTTGTGTTTTGGTTTTGGATCTGGATCTTTCTTCGTGTTTTGGATCTGGATTGGTTTTGCCAAAACCACCCTTCCGTGTTTTGGGTTCTGGGTTTTGTGTTTTGGATCTGTATTTTTTTTAAAAAAAGCATAAAAACAGCTAAAATCACAGAATTTGTGGGTTTTTCTGTTTCTATGCTATTATTAACCTCAATAACCTTAATTTCCAATAATTTCCAGTCTATTCTGAACACCTCACACCTCACAATAGTGTTTTTATATCCAAAAGGTTGCACCGAGGTAGCTGGATGACTATGCTAAGAGATAAAAGTGGGCGGCACAAACACGTGGTCCATCTAGGAGTGACACTGCAGTGGCAGACAGGATGGCAGTTTGAAAAACTAGGCCCCAAACAGTACATAATTCTAAGAAAAAAAAGAGGTGCAAGATGGAATTGTCCTTGGGCCCTCCCACCCACCCTTATGTTGTATAAACAGGACATGCACATTTTAACAAACCAAACATTTCAGCGCCAGGGTCTGCCACACGACTGTGGCTGAAATGATTGGTTCGTTTGGGCCCCGACAAAACAAGCTGGCAATTAATCTGTCCCTGCACAACCTGGCTCTACGGAGGCAAGATGTCGTCATCATCCTCATCCACCGATTCCTCACCCTCTTCAGTGTTGTGTACATCCTCATCCTCACAGAGTATTAATTTGTCCCCACTGGAATCAACAACCACAGGTCCCTCTGTACGTTCTGGAGGCTGGTCTCCCTGGAAGAGTTGATAATTCATTTTATGAACATCATCTTCTCCACATTTTGTGGAAGCAACCTCCTACGCCTTTCGCTGACAACGTTCCCGGCTGCACTAAACACTTTCGGAGTACACATTGGAGGGGGGGCAACTCAGGTAAAATAGAGCCAGTTTGTACAGGGACCTCCAAATTGCTTCTTTTTCCTGCCAGTACAGGTACGGACTGTCTGACATGCCTACTTGGATGCTGTCACTGATGTAATCCTTTAACAGACAGACGCATGCTTGTCGCTGCTGCTTTAAGGATGCAGGTGCGGCTACAGCCCACACATTTCACAAAGACAGAAAAAATAAGAATAATTTTTTTATTGTTTGTGGAGCGCACTTTGAGGGTTACACCACCCTTTAACAGACAGACGCACGCTTGTCGCTGCTGCTTTGAGGATGCAGGTGCGGCTACAGCCCACACATTTCACAAAGACAGAAAAAAAAAGAAGAATATTTTTATTGTTTGTGGAGCGCACTTTGAGGGTTACACCACCCTTTAACAGACAGACGCACGCTTATCGCTGCTGCTTTGAGGATGCAAGTGCGGCTACAGCCCACACATTTCACAAAGACAGAAAAAAAAGAAGAATATTTTTATTGTTTGTGGAGCGCACTTTGAGGGTTACACCACCCTTTAACAAACAGATGCACTCTTGTCGCTGCTGCTTTGAGGACAGTATCATATGCAGTGTCAGTAGACTTGTCAGAAATTGTTGGCACGTCCTTCAGTCCGGAACAGATGTCCAGACCGGCCCTTGACTTATGACACAGGTGCACGCTTGGCGCTGCTACTGTGTTGATGCACGTGCGGCTACATCGCACACAAGTCACAAACACATAAAAAAAATAGTTTTTTAATTTTTGGAGCACTTTGAGGGTTACACCACCCTTTAACAGACAGACGCACGCTTGTCGATGCTGCTTTGAGGATGCAAGTGCGGCTACAGCCCACACAATTCACAAAGACAGAAAAAAAAAGAAGAATTTTTTTATTGTTTGTGGAGCGCACTTTGAGGGTTACACCACCCTTTAACAGACAGACGCACGCTTGTCGCTGCTGCTTTGAGGATGCAGGTGGAATCTAGATGGGATTTGGAACCGGGGACACACTACCTCCATCAATTGTCTAAATCCCACTGCACTAATGGCGGATACCGGACGCATGTCTAACACCAACATAGCAGTCAAGGCCTCAGTTATACGTTTTGCTTCAGGATGACTGCTGTCGTGCTTCATCCTCATCGCTAGGGACTGTTGGAGGGTCAATTGTTTAGTAAAAGTAGTGGTGTTCCTACTTCCTCTCTGGGATGATGAACAACTCCCAGCAGCAGCAACAGCACTAGGAGGAAGTGGTTCTTGATCTTTCCCTATTTTATTTTTATCGGAGAAAGTTTGGTCCTCCATTTATGTTATATTGATATATACCTGCGGCTTAGGCGCACACAAACACAGAAAATATTTTTTTATTTTTGCTGGAGAGTAGTGCACTTTGTGGGTTACACCACCCTTTAAGAAATGAGCCAGCCGGCTCTTTACTTATGGGACACAGGCGCACGCTTGGCGCTGCTCCTTTGTTGATGCACGTGCAGCCACAGTGCACACAATTCACAAACACAGAAAATATTTTTTTATTTGGTTTGGAGTGTACTTTGGGGGTTACAGCACCCTTTAACGGTCAAGCCAGCCGGCCCTTTACTTATGACACAGGCGCACGCTTGGCACTACTTTGTTGATGCACGTGCGGCTACTGCGCACACAATTCACAAACAGAAAATATTTTTTTATTTGGTTTGGAGTGTACTTTGGGGGTTACAGCACCCTTTAACGGTCAAGCCAGCCGGCCCATTACTTATGACACAGGCGCACGCTTGGCACTACTTTGTTGATGCACGTGCGGCTACTGCGCACACAATTCACAAACACAGAAAATATTTTTTTATTTGGTTTGGAGTGTACTTTGGGGGTCACAGCACCCTTTAACGGTCAAGCCTGCCGGCCCTTTACTTATGACACAGGCGCACGCTTGGCACTACTTTGTTGATGCACGTGCGGCTACTGCGCACACAATTCACAAACACAGAAAATATTTTTTTATTTGGTTTGGAGTGTACTTTGGGGGTCACAGCACCCTTTAACGGTCAAGCCTGCCGGCCCTTTACTTATGACACAGGCGCACGCTTGGCACTACTTTGTTGATGCACGTGCGGCTACTGCGCACACAATTCACAAACACAGAAAAAAAATTTTTTTTTAGCACTTCGGGGGAGCACCCCTGACGGACAGAGCACCCCCTGGACAACACTACAGCACCCCTTTAGGACAGGGACACTGTACAGGACTTTGGAGTGGACACAGCCCCTATGGACAACTGACTGCACAACACAGTCCAGCCAGCCCCTATGGACTTTGAAGTAGTGGACACAGCCCCTATTGACAACAGCAGCACAGCACAACACAGCCAGCCGCTATGGACTTTGAAGTAGTGGACACAGCCCCTATTGACAACAGCAGCACAGGACAACACAGCCAGCCCCTATGGACTTTGAAGTAGGGGTGAGCGGGTTCGGATTTCTGAAATCCGAACCCCCCCCGAGCCCACCCCGATCCGAGTCCGATCCGAGTCAGGCTCAACTTTTCCCACCTGACTCGGATCTGAAATCGAGGCAAAACGTCATCATCCCGCCTTCCGAGTCTCGCGGGTTTTGAATCCTATATAAGGTACCCGCGTTGGCGCCATTTTCTCACTCGGCTGTGGACAGTGAAGAGGGAGGGTGGGAGTTAGGGCTGGCTGGGCTGTGTAGTGTAGTGTAGTGCTGCTGTTGTCCACTACTTCAAAGTCCATAGGGGCTGGCTGTGTTGTGCTGTGCTGCTGTTGTTAATAGGGGCTGTGTCCACTACTTCAAAGTCCATAGGGGCTGGCTGGACTGTGTTGTGCAGTCAGTTCTCCATAGGGGCTGTGTCCACTCCAAAGTCCTGTGCAGTGTCCCAGTCCTAAAGGGGTGCTGTAGTGTTGTCCAGGGGGTGCTCTGTCCATCAGGGGTGCTCCCCCCAAGTGTTAAAAAATTAATACATTTTCTGTGTTTGTGAATTGTGTGCGCAGTAGCCGCACGTGCATCAACAAAGTAGTGCCAAGCGTGCGCCTGTGTCATAAGTAAAGGGCCGGCTGGCTTGACCGTTAAAGGGTGCTGTAACCCCCAAAGTACACTCCAGTCCAAACCAAAAAAATATATATTTTCTGTGTTTGTGAATTGTGTGCGCAGTAGCCGCACGTGCATCAACAAAGTAGTGCCAAGCGTGCGCCTGTGTCATAAGTAAAGGGCCGGCTGGCTTGACCGTTAAAGGGTGCTGTAACCCCCAAAGTACACTCCAGTCCAAACCAAAAAAAAATTATTTTCTGTGTTTGGGAATTGAGTGCGCAGTAGCCGCACGTGCATCAACAAAGTAGTGCCAAGCGTGCGCCTGTGTCATAAGTAAAGGGCCGGCTGGCTTGACCATTAAAGGGTGCTGTAAGCGCCAAAGTACACTCCAGGGCAAACCAAAAAAATATATATTTTCTGTGTTTGTGAATTGTGTGCGCAGTAGCCGCACGTGCATCAACAAAGTAGTGCCAAGCGTGCGCCTGTGTCATAAGTAATGGGCCGGCTGGCTTGACCATTAAAGGGTGCTGTAACCCCCAAAGTACACTCCAGTCCAAACCAAAAAAAAAATTATTTTCTGTGTTTGTGAATTGTGTGCGCAGAAGCCGCACGTGCATCAACAAAGTAGTGCCAAGCGTGCGCCTGTGTCATAAGTAAAGGGCCGGCTGGCTTGACCGTTAAAGGGTGCTGTAACCCCCAAAGTACACTCCAGTCCAAACCAAAAATAATATATTTTCTGTGTTTGTGAATTGTGTGCGCAGTAGCCGCACGTGCATCAACAAAGTAGTGCCAAGCGTGCGCCTGTGTCATAAGTAAAAGGCCGGCTGGCTTGAACGTTAAAGGGTGCTGTAACCCCCAAAGTACACTCCAGTCCAAACCAAAAAAATATATATTTTCTGTGTTTGTGAATTGTGTGCGCAGTAGCTGCACGTGCATCAACAAAGTAGTGCCAAGCGTGCGCCTGTGTCATAAGTAAAGGGCTGGCTGGCTTAACCATTAAAGGGTGCTGTACCCCCCACAGTACACTCCAGTCCAAAACCCCAAAAAAAATTATTTTCTGTGTTTGTGAATTGTGTGCGCAGTAGCCGCACGTGCATCAACAAAGTAGTGCCAAGCGTGCGCCTGTGTCATAAGTAAAGGGCCGGCTGGCTTGACTGTTAAAGGGTGCTGTAACCCCCAAAGTACACTCCAGTCCAAACCAAAAAAATATATATATTCTGTGTTTGTGAATTGTGTGCGCAGTAGCCGCACGTGCATCAACAAAGTAGTGCCAAGCGTGCGCCTGTGTCATATGTAAAGGGCCGGCTGGCTTGACCATTAAAGGATGCTGTATCCCCCAAAGTACACTCCAGTCCAAACCAAAAAAAAAATTATTTTCTGTGTTTGTGAATTGTGTGCGCAGTAGCCGCACGTGCATCAACAAAGTAGTGCCAAGCGTGCGCCTGTGTCATAAGTAAAGGGCCGGCTGGCTTGACCGTTAAAGGGTGCTGTAACCCCCAAAGTACACTCCAGTCCAAACCAAAAAAATATCTATTTTCTGTGTTTGTGACTTGTGTGCGCAGTAGCCGCAAGTGCATCAACAAAGTAGTGCCAAGCGTGCACCTGTGTCATAAGTAAAGGGCCGGCTGGCTTGACCATTAAAGGGTGCTGTAACCCCAAAAGTACACTCCAGTCCAAACCAAAAAAAAAATTATTTTCTGTGTTTGTGAATTGTGTGCGCAGTAGCCGCACGTGCATCAACAAAGTAGTGCCAAGCGTGCGCCTGTGTCATAAGTAAAGGGCCGGCTGGCTTGACCGTTAAAGGGTGCTGTAACCCCCAAAGTACACTCCAGTCCAAACCAAAAAAATATATATTTTCTGTGTTTGTGAATTGTGTGCGCAGTAGCGCACGTGCATCAACAAAGTAGTGCCAAGCGTGCGCCTGTGTCATAAGTAAAGGGCCGGCTGGCTTGACCGTTAAAGGGTGCTGTAACCCCCAAAGTACACTCCAGTCCAAACCAAAAAAAATATTATTTTCTGTGTTTGTGAATTGTGTGCGCAGTAGCCGCACGTGCATCAACAAAGTAGTGCCAAGCGTGCGCCTGTGTCATAAGTAAAGGGCCGGCTCGCTTGACCGTTAAAGGGTGCTGTAAACCCCAAAGTACACTCCGGTCCAAAAAAATATATATTTTCTGTGTTTGTGAATTGTGTGCGCAGTAGCCGCACATGCATCAACAAAGTAGTGCCAAGCGTGCGCCTGTGTCATAAGTAAAGGGCCGGCTGGCTTGACCGTTAAAGGGTGCTGTAACCCCCAAAGTACACTCCAGTCCAAACCAAAAAAATATATATTTTCTGTGTTTGTGACTTGTGTGCACTGTGGCTGCACGTGCATCAACAAAGGAGCAGCGCGAAGCTTGCGCCTGTGTCCCATAAGTAAAGAGCCGGCTGGCTCATTTCTTAAAGGGTGGTTTAACCCACAAAGTGCACTACTCTCCAGCAAAAATAAAAAAATATTTTCTGTGTTTGTGTGCGCTTTAGCCGCACGTATATTTCAATATAACATAAATGGAGGACCAAACTTTCTCCGATAAAAATAAAATAGGGAAAGATCAAGAACCACTTCCTCCTAGTGCTGTTGCTGCTGCTGGGAGTTGTTCATCATCCCAGAGAGGAAGTAGGAATATCACTACTTTTACTAAACAATTGACCCTCCAACAGTCCCTAGCGATGAGGATGAAGTACGACAGCAGTCATCCTGAAGCAAAACGTATAACTGTGGCCTTGACTGCTATGTTGGTGTTAGACGTGCGTCCGGTATCCGCCATTAGTGCAGTGGGATTTAGACAATTGATGGAGGTAGTGTGTCCCCGGTTCCAAATCCCGTCTAGATTCCACCTGCATCCTCAAAGCAGCAGCGACAAGCGTGCGTCTGTCTGTTAAAGGGTGGTGTAACCCTCAAAGTGTGCTACACAAACAATAAAAATATTGTTCTTTTTTTTTCTGTCTTTGTGAAATGTGTGGGCTGTAGCCGCACCTGCATCCTTAAAGCAGCAGCGACAGGCATGCGTCTGTCTGTTAAAGGGTGGTGACACCCTCAAAGTGTGCTACACAAACAATAAAAATATTGTTCTTTTTTTTTCTGTCTTTGTGAAATGTGTGGGCTGTAGCCGCACTTGCATCCTCAAAGCAGCAGCGACAGGCATGCGTCTGTCTGTTAAAGGGTGGTGACACCCTCAAAGTGTGCTACACAAACAATAAAAATATTGTTCTTTTTTCTGTCTTTGTGAATTGTGTGGGCTGTAGCCGCACTTGCATCCTCAAAGCAGCAGCGACAAGCGTGCGTCTGTCTGTTAAAGGGTGGTGTAACTCTCAAAGTGCTCCAAAAAATAAAAAACTATTTTTTTAATGTGTTTGTGACTTGTGTGCGATGTAGCTGCACGTGCATCAACATAGTAGCAGCGCCAAGCGTGCACCTGTGTCATAAGTCAAGGGCTGGTTTGGACATCTGGTCCGGACTGAAGGACGTGCCAACAATTTCTGACAAGTCTACTGTCACTGCATATGATACTGTCCTCAAAGCAGCAGCGACAAGCGTGCGTCTGTCTGTTAAAGGGTGGTGACACCCTCAAAGTGTGCTACACAAACAATAAAAATATTGTTCTTTTTTTTCTGTCTTTGTGAATTGTGTGGGCTGTAGCCGCACTTGCATCCTCAAAGCAGCAGCGACAAGCGTGAGTCTGTCTGTTAAAGGGTGGTGTAACTCTCAAAGTGCTCCAAAAAATAAAAAACTATTTTTTTAATGTGTTTGTGACTTGTGTGCGATGTAGCCGCACTTGCATCTTCAAAGCAGCAGCGACAAGCGTGCGTCTGTCTGTTAAAGGGTGGTGACACCCTCAAAGTGTGCTACACAAACATTAAAAATATTGTTCTTTTTTTTCTGTCTTTGTGAATTGTGTGGGCTGTAGCCGCACTTGCATCCTTAAAGCAGCAGCGACAAGCGTGCGTCTGTCTGTTAAAGGGTGGTGTAACTCTCAAAGTGCTCCAAAAACTAAAAAACTATTTTTTTTAAGTGTTTGTGACTTGTGTGCGATGTAGCTGCACTTGCATCTTCAAAGCAGCAGCGACAAGCGTGCGTCTGTCTGTTAAAGGGTGGTGACACCCTCAAAGTGTGCTACACAAACAATAAAAATATTCTTCTTTTTTCTGTCTTTGTGAATTGTGTGGGCTGTAGCCGCACTTGCATCCTCAAAGCAGCAGTGACAAGCGTGCGTCTGTCTGTTAAAGGTTGGTGTAACCCTCAAAGTGCGCTCCACAAACAATAAAAAAATTCTTTTTTTTCTGTCTTTGTGAATTGTGTGGGCTGTAGCCGCACTTGCATCCTCAAAGCAGCAGCGACAAGCGTGCGTCTGTCTGTTAAAGGATTACATCAGTGACAGCATCCAAGTAGGCATGTCAGACAGTCCGTACCTGTACTGGCAGGAAAAAGAAGCAATTTGGCGGTCCCTGAACAAACTGGCTCTATTTTACCTGAGTTGCCCCCCCTCCAGTGTGTACTCCGAAAGAGTGTTTAGTGCAGCCGGGAACCTTGTCAGCGAAAGGCGTAGGAGGTTGCTTCCCCAAAATGTGGAGAAGATGATGTTCATAAAATGAATTATCAACTCTTCCAGGGAGACCAGCCTCCAGAACGTACAGAGGGACCTGTGGTTGTGGATTCCAGCGGGGACGAATTAATACTCTGTGAGGATGAGGATGTACACACTGAAGAGGGTGAGGAATCGGTGGATGAGGATGACATCTTGCCTCCGTAGAGCCAGTTTGTGCAGGGCCAGATTAATTGCCAGCTTGTTTTGTGGGGGCCCAAACGAACCAATCATTTCAGCCACAGTTGTGTGGCAGACCCTGGCGCTGAAATGATTGGTTTGCTAAAGTGTGCATGTCCTGTTTATACAACATAAGGGTGGGTGGGAGGGCCCAAGGACAATTCCATCTTGCACCTCTTTTTTTTCTTTGCATTATGTACAGTTTGGGGCCTAGTTTTTCTAACTGCCATCCTGTCTGCCACTGCAGTTTCACGCCTAGATGGGTCACGTGTTTGTGCCGCCCACTCGTGTTGCTTAGCATAGTCATCCAGCTACCTCGGTGCAACCTTTTGGACATAAAAACACTATTGTGAGATGTGAGGTGTTCAGAATAGACTGGAAATGAGTGGAAATTAAGGTTATTGAGGTTAATAATAGCATAGGAGCAGAAAAACCTACAAATTCTGTGATTTTAGCTGTTTTTATGCTTTTTTTTCAAAAAAATACAGATCCAAAACACAAA
Source organism: Taudactylus pleione (assembly GCA_031769625.1). Lineage (NCBI taxonomy): Eukaryota > Metazoa > Chordata > Amphibia > Anura > Myobatrachidae > Taudactylus > Taudactylus pleione. Next base: position 1,586,558 of record JAUIMM010000198.1, read on the forward strand.
ACCCAGAACCCAAAACACGGAAGGGTGGTTTTGGCAAAACCAATCCAGATCCAAAACACGAAGAAAGATCCAGATCCAAAACCAAAACACAAAACATGAAAAGTGGCCGGTGCACACCCCTACTTTGAAGTAGTGGACACAGCCCCTATGGACAACAGCAGCACAGCGCAGCAAAGCACAGCTCAACACTACACTGCACTACACTACACTACACAGCCCAGCCAGCCCTAACTCCCACCCTCCCTCTTCACTGTCCACAGCCGAGTGAGAAAATGGCGCCGACGCGGGTACCTTATATAGGATCCAAAACCCGCGAGACCCGGAAGGCGGGATGATGACGTTTTGCCTCGATTTCAGATCCGAGTCAGGCGGGAAAAGTCGAGCCTGACTCGGATCGGCCTCGGATCGGGGGGGCTCGGGGGGGTTCGGATTTCAGAAATCCGAACCCGCTCACCCCTAGATTATAGCATAATTGTACTGTATTTACAATACTAGTTTTATATTAAGGATAGCATCTAGTCATTATCACTCATGCTATATATACACTTTATAAAGTTACGAGTGACACTAATTGAAGAGGAACAGATTAATAGTACAGTATACTGGTATTAAAGTCACATGTCAGTTTATCCAAAAGATTTCCATAACCTAATGAAAATTCATAAATAATATATGGGGTTATTTATCAGAAACTCAATGTCTCATCCATAATGCTTTGGTTCTGGACCAAGCAATGTCCCTGTTTGGAAATATATGGGGTAAACATCTGTTTTTAGAAAAATACAGGGAGAAGTGTGCGGAAGGGATTCGCAGTGACAGAGCTTTATCAGAAGCTCTGTCCCTGCATGAGGATGTTAGTACATCCATGTGATATTTCCAAAATACGCAATGTGAATTTGGTAAAAAATTCACACTACAAATGCATTTTAAATTCGGATTGTAGTAAATAGGGCCCTTTTAGCCTGTTTCTCAGGAAGAACTCTGCATTCTACAAAGTGCTTGTATACCAGCCAGTGCTCTACTTATATCTAGTGCTGTGGGGTCATTCAGACCAGCTCGCGAGCGGCAGGACGCTCGCAAGCGGGTCAATGTTCCCCACTGCGCATGCGCACGACAGAGGGAGCTCCGTCGTGCGCATGCGCGAGACCCGGTGAGCAATGGGCTCACCATCGCTCTGGGTACTCGCACCAAAGGGGGCGTGCTGTCGATGTTGATTGACAGCACGCCCCCTTTGGTGGGCGTGCCGGGTGCGTGGCTGCCAGACGGAGACGTTCCCATGGGAACGCCTACCGTCTGAAGCCGGCCCCACTGACATCACTAGTGATGTCAGTGGGAGTGATTTTGGCTCTGATAGAGCCAAAATCACTCCAGGGCTTGCGGCAGGGAGACCCTACCGCAGGGTCTCCGTCGCAAGTCCGATGGTCGCGATGGTCTTGACCATCGCGACCATCTTTTTGGCCGCTCGCATATGCTGTGGGTGGTTACCCACAGCTATGTTTGCGGCCAGGAGGCCGCTCCATTTTCATGGAGGAGGGCCCTGATTCAGAGCGAGCGCTCTGGTCAGAGCGTTCAGCTCTGAATCAGGCCCTGTGTCCCTGCAAGTGCCACAAGTACTTGGTCCATCTTCTAGCATGCCCTCGGTGGTAGGTGACTGGTCTCTGTGTTCTTTGTGTCTGGTTGCCGTGGCTAGTGCTGAGTTTCTTTTCTAGTGTATCAGTGTGTGGGTTCCAGTAGTCAGCTCGCAGGCCTGAGTTCCTCATTTCTGGTTTTGGTTCTTGATCCCAGTTTTAGCTTATTTGGGTTCTGAGTCTCCCCTGGCTGTATCTCTCTGATACCCAGTAGTGACTTCCACCTCCGAGTTCTGGGATTCAGCCAGGTTCCAGGGTTGCTTTCTCCACGATCTGTTCCATGGTGCTATAGTTGCGGGTTCCAGTTCCGAAATCAGGTCCAGTTTCTAGTTTTGGATTCCGTCCCTACTGCCAGTGTTGCTTTGCCGCTGGTATTTCATAAATGAGCGGAGGTCTTATCAAAACCCCTAGCTTCAGCCTCACTCCTGCTTCATCTAGACCCAAGTGTCCCAATACGGGAAATACAAATACAGACAAAAATTGAACCCGTACAAGACTCAAATGCCTAAATGATGAAACATATGAATAAACCATCAGCTATTATTCTTCAAAACATATACAGCACTGTGTTGGCGGTGCTCCCAGAATTAAGTAAGGGATACTTATTTGGTGCTCCCGTCGAAGCTGTATCAAAGTTTACAGCAATTTACTACAATGCAAATATTCATTGGTGCAAAATTGCAAATCTATGGATCTGTTTATTAAGTACAACCATGCAGGTATGTGGTTTCTACAGACAGTAAATTAGTTTTAGGTTTGGAGTCTATTTAAATTGCATGAAATTGACAATATCTGGTTAAAATTAATTTATGCTATATCTGCTGCAGTCTGGACTGGACCTGAAGATGGCTGATCACTAAGAATTTGAAATAAAATATATGCGATCACGGATGAATTTTTAATATAAAAAAAGGCATAAAATAATTAGTATTCACTATTTCAGAAATTTTTGAGGCACACCATCATTTTTTTAAGGAGAGATTTTGTATTTACAGTGTCCTGTTGATGCAAAAATATGCTATTGACCGCATATGCAATGTAACCACAGCACAATAAGTAGACATACATAATGCCGCCTACTTCCCTTTACTTACATTCTCGCAAGACATCGAAAACATTGGTAACAGCAAGAACCATCGGACCCACACGCGGTTGTGGTTGACCTGACCATACCGCAGACATTGCTAATGATTGTGTGTGTAACTAGACGTTAGGATGCGTACGCCGTCGCTGGGGCTTAATTTGCGCATGCTCACTGCAATGCATATGCATGTGCAAAATGCAAACATCGAAAGACTGCGTGCGAACACAGTCGTGCGATCAGGTCTGAATCAGGCCCTTAGATCACAATATACCACTTGTATTGCCCTTAGATCACGTTATGCCACTTTGCAATACCCTTAGACACATTATGCCACTTTCTAGTGCCTTTAGGTAACATTATGCCACTTTCTAGTGCCCTTAGTTCACATTATACCACTTGTAGTGCCCTTAGATCACAATATGCCACTTTGTAATACCATTAGACCCATTATGCCACTTTGTAGTGCTTTTAGGACCTGATTCAGCTTAGGACGGAATTGCAATGCTGCACGCAAGCAGCTTTGCAATTCCGTACTTGCAATTATAGTAATGCAGCAGGAGGAATCACGCCTCCTGCATGCATGACTTATCCGAGCTGCATTGTACAACGCAGCATCGGATAATGTGCAGGAAAATCGGCTGGCTAAGTGACCCATGGGGTCGCGCAAGCTGGCCACGCAGATGAGAGAAAGAGGCCAGGAAGTCTCCGTCAGCCGATAGAGATCCTGGCCTCTTTCCTTCGGAAAACGGAGGCTGTCTATGCCCCCTCCCCACCCACAAACAGCAGCAGACTGTTAATCAATGACAGTCTGCATGCAAGATTGCAGACCCGTTCTGCACATGCGCAGCACAGATCAGGCACCTGCGCACAATCCCGATCATCGGGAATCTGCGTTCAGTAGTGCACTAGCATGCACTGCTGAATCAGGCCCTTAGTTCACATTATGCCGCTATGTTGTTTCCCTTAGTTTATATTATGCCACTTTGTAGTGCTCTTAGTTTACATTATGCCACTTTGTAGTGCCCTTAGATTACATTATGCCACTTTGTAGTACCTGTAGTTTATATTATGCCACTTTGTAGTGCCCTTAGTTAACATTATGCCAGTTTGTAGTGCACTTAGTTTACATTATGCCACTTTATAATGACCTTAGTTCACATTATGCCACCTTATTTTACATTATGCCACTTTGTAGTACCCTTAGTTCGCATTATGCCACCTTAGTTTACATTATGCCACTTTATAATGACCTTAGTTCACATTTTGTCACTTTGTAGAGCCCTTAGTTTACATTATGCCACCTTAGTTTACATTATGCCACTTTATAATGACCTTAGTTCACATTATGCCACTTTGTAGAGCCCTTAGTTTACATTATGCCACCTTAGTTTACATTATGCCACTTTATAATGACCTTAGTTCACATTATGCCACTTTGTAGAGCCCTTAGTTTACATTATGCCACCTTAGTTTACATTATGCCACTTTATAATGACCTTAGTTCACATTATGCCACTTTGTAGAGCCCTTAGTTTACATTATGCCACCTTAGTTTACATTATGCCACTTTATAATGACCTTAGTTCACATTATGCCACTTTGTAGAGCCCTTAGTTCACATTATGCCACCTTAGTTTACATTATGCCACTTTATAATAACCTTAGGGCCTGATTCTGACCCGCTCGTGAGCACTGAGCGCTCGCAAGCGGTCGATGGTGCCCAAGTGCGCATGCGCACGACGGAGGCGGCTCCGTCATGTGCATGCGCAAGACCCGAATAGCGACGGCCAAGTTGTCGTTAAGGGTCTCGCACCAAAGGGGGCGTGCTGTCGATGGTGATTGACAGCACACCCCCTTTGGTGGGCGTGCCGGGGGCGTGGCTGCCCAGACGGAGGCGTTCCCATGGGAGCGCCTTCCGTCTGAAGCCGGCCCCACTGACATCACTAGTGATGTCAGTGGGAGTGATTTTGGCTCTGATAGAGCCAAAATCACTCCAGGGCTTGCGGCAGGGAGACCCTACCGCAGGGTCTCCGTCGCAAGTCCGATGGTCGCGATGGTCTTGACCATCGCGACCATCATTTTGGCTGCTCGCTATAGCTGTGGGTGGTCACCCACAGCTATGCGAGCGGCCAGGAGGCCGCTCCAAAAAGGAGCAGGGACGGCTCTGATTCAAGGCCTTAGTTCACATTATGCCACTTTGTAGTGCACTTAGTTTACATTATGCCACTTTATAATGACCTTAGTTCACATTATGACACTTTGTAGTACCCTTAGTTCACATTATGCCATCTTAGTTTACATTATGCAACTTTATAATGACCTTAGTTCACATTATGCCATTTTGTAGAGCTCTTAGTTCACATTTTGCCACCTTAGTTTACATTATGCCACTTTATAATGACCTTAGTACACATTATGCCACTTTGTAGTGCTCTTTGTTCACATTATGACACTTTGTAGTCATTGACGTAACTAGGGGGAGTCGAGCAGGGCACGTGCCCCGGGCGCTATGGCAGACCCAGCAAAGGGCAGCGTATCTGGAAGTTGCTGTTATAGAAGAAGCATGCCTTGGCAATGTAGCTTCCTGCTCTCTAAATCCCGACATCTCCTCTCTGCGTCTGATCACATCTCCTCCGCTTCACTCATATTCACATTTCAAAATCCAGTCATAGGGCCTGATTCACTACTGATCGCTATTGCAATTGCGGCTGCGATTAAGCACACAGGTCTGCTGCGAAAATATGCAAATGCAAAGCTGTCATAGAGACACCCACTACTGCTGTCTCCCATCCATAATACCTTGCAGTCCTGCATATACATCGGGAATATCAGCCCCTCACGCACAATTACAACAGGTCTGACCTTACTATGAAATTGCTAACCTCATTGCACGGAGTATGTACTCAAGCTGCGTATGCCGTTGCTGTGGCTAATTTATGCACGCCTAAACGCTGAAGACCCATCCCTTGATTTGCGATGGCATTGTACCTGCGTAGGTGATCACAATGCCAACTCACGCATGCGCACTGCGTAGTACGCACCATCGGCCAATCTGCATACGCTGTTGCAGTTGCGATCTATAATGGATCAGGCCCATAGTTGGGAATGAAACCTGTCACTTCATGCTTTGCAGGCAGACAGCTTACCAATGATCAATCTGCTATGACAAGGGAAGACTGTGAATTCTAACTATATCAAGCTACTTCACATTCTTATTAATCTAAAATACAGTTATATTTAGGATTTGAACTTAGCACCTCATGCTTTGCAGTCTGTTACCTTACCAATGGAGCCATCTGCTACTACAGTGGAAGCCTGTGAATTCTAACTATTCACATTCTCCATAATCTAAAATACAGTCGTACCTGGGCTTCAAACTGGAGTGGAAAGGATTGTTCCCAGAGGGACGAGAAACGGTGACCTGTCATGTTGACACGCCCCCATTTCCCAGTGGCCACGCTCCTTGTGTGTGCCTGTGTGCGCGTACCTTCGGTGCATGCACACAGTAGGGAGGGCGCCATTTTTCATCTTGCTCTGGGCGCCAAATACCCTAGTTATGCCTCTATTTGTAGTGCCCTTAGTTCACATGCCACTTTGTAATGCCTCTTAGATCACATTATGCCACTTTGTAATGCCTCTTAGATCACATTATGCCACTTTGTAATGCCTCTTAGATCTCATTATGCCACTTTGTAATGCCTCTTAGATCACATTATGCCACTTTGTAATGCCTCTTAGATCTCATTATGCCACTTTGTAATGCCTCTTAGATCTCATTATGCCACTTTGTAATGCCTCTTAGATCACATTATGCCACTTTGCAATGCCTCTTAGATCACATTATGCCACTTTGTAATGCCTCTTAGATCACATTATGACACTTTGTAATGCCTCTTAGATCTCATTATGCCACTTTGTAATGTCTCTTAGATAACATTATGCCACTTTGTAATGCCTCTTAGATCACATTATGCCACTTTGCAATGCCTCTTAGATCACATTATGCCACTTTGTAATGCCTCTTAGATCACATTATGCCACTTTGTAATGCCTTAGATCACATTATGCCACTTTGCAATGCCTCTTAGATCACATTATGCCACTTTGTAATGCCTCTTAGATCACATTATGCCACTTTGTAATGCCTCTTAGATCACAGTATGACACTTTGTAATGCCTCTTAGATAACATTATGCCACTTTGTAATGCCTCTTAGATCACATTATGCCACTTTGCAATGCCTCTTAGATCTCATTATGCCACTTTGTAATGCCTCTTAGATCTCATTATGCCACTTTGTAATGCCTCTTAGATCACATTATGCCACTTTGTAATGCCTCTTAGATCTCATTATGCCACTTTGTAATGCCTCTTAGATCTCATTATGCCACTTTGTAATGCCTCTTAGATCACATTATGCCACTTTGCAATGCCTCTTAGATCACATTATGCCACTTTGTAATGCCTCTTAGATCACATTATGACACTTTGTAATGCCTCTTAGATCTCATTATGCCACTTTGTAATGTCTCTTAGATAACATTATGCCACTTTGTAATGCCTCTTAGATCACATTATGCCACTTTGCAATGCCTCTTAGATCACATTATGCCACTTTGTAATGCCTCTTAGATCACATTATGCCACTTTGTAATGCCTTAGATCACATTATGCCACTTTGCAATGCCTCTTAGATCACATTATGCCACTTTGTAATGCCTCTTAGATCACATTATGCCACTTTGTAATGCCTCTTAGATCACAGTATGACACTTTGTAATGCCTCTTAGATAACATTATGCCACTTTGTAATGCCTCTTAGATCACATTATGCCACTTTGCAATGCCTCTTAGATCTCATTATGCCACTTTGTAATGCCTCTTAGATCTCATTATGCCACTTTGTAATGCCTCTTAGATCACATTATGCCACTTTGTAATGCCTCTTAGATCTCATTATGCCACTTTGTAATGCCTCTTAGATCTCATTATGCCACTTTGCAATGCCTCTTAGATCACATTATGCCACTTTGCAATGCCTCTTAGATCACATTATGCCACTTTGTAATGCCTCTTAGATCACATTATGACACTTTGTAATGCCTCTTAGATCTCATTATGCCACTTTGTAATGTCTCTTAGATCACATTATGCCACTTTGTAATGCCTCTTAGATCACATTATGCCACTTTGCAATGCCTCTTAGATCACATTATGCCACTTTGTAATGCCTCTTAGATCACATTATGCCACTTTGTAATGCCTTAGATCACATTATGCCACTTTGCAATGCCTCTTAGATCACAGTATGACACTTTGTAATGAATCTTAGATCACAGTATGACACTTTGTAATGCCTCTTAGATGACATTATGCCACTTTGTAATGCCTCTTAGATCACATTATGCCACTTTGTAATGCCTCTTAGATCACATTATGCCACTTTGTAATGCCTCTTAGATCACATTATGCCACTTTGTAATTCCTCTTAGATCACATTATGCCACTTTGTAATGCCTCTTAGATCTCATTATGCCACTTTGTAATGCCTCTTAGATCTCATTATGCCACTTTGTAATGCCTCTTAGATCACAGTGTGACACTTTGTAATGCCTCTTAGATCACATTATGCCACTTTGTAATGCCTCTTAGATCACATTATGACACTTTGTAATGCCTCTTAGGGCCTGATTCAGAGCCGTTCGCTATTTGCGGTCGTTCGTTCAAAAACAAGGGGTGGCTATTCAAATGATCCGTTCGCAAATTGCAGTCTGTTCACACCTCTAAGTCTGAACAAGCGAGCAAAACATACGCTCGTTTATTTGATAAAAACGCCCCCTGGCCGCTCGCACCATACGTCATGTCCGCTATTTATTAGATTAATCGAATACATCGACCAGCGTATGAACTGCTCGCTATTCTTGTGGTTGATTTTTTCAACCGCTATTTTGCGAGCAGTTCTGAATTAAAAAAAACCAAGTGACGTGGTCAATGACGCTGCTGTATTAATTATGCACACCCTTAAAACGCCCGTTTTGACCTTTAAGCACGCCTGCGTTCGAATTCCACTCCCCCGTTTACAAGCACCTTCCCCTGTTACCACCCACATACGCCTCATTCTGTCACTCAAAATAGCAGGCATTCGCTATATAGCGTACAAACGATTTTCGGCCGCACTGACTGGTTCGCGCATGCGTACTAAAAACCGTACTCATGCGCAGATGTGCGAACATCGCTCGGAACGAGCATACGGCCGCTAGCGAGTGGCTCTGAATGAGGGCCTTAGATCACAGTATGACACTTTGTAATGCCTCTTAGATCACATTATGACACTTTGTAATGCCTCTTAGATTACAGTATGACACTTTGTAATGCCTCTTAGATCACATTATGCCACTTTGTAATGCCCCTTAGATCACATTATGACACTTTGTAATGCCTCTTAGATCACATTATGCCACTTTGCAATGCCTCTTAGATCACATTATGCCACTTTGTAATGCCTCTTAGATCACATTATGACACTTTGCAATGCCTCTTAGATCACATTATGACACTTTGCAATGCCCTTAGTACATATTATGTCACATTTTAGTGCCCTTACACATAATGCCGCTTTTTAGTTCCCTAAGTTTACATTATGCCACACTGTAGAACCCCTTAAATCATATTATGCCCCTTACATCTCACACAGTCACACCACTCACGTCCTGCGCCAGCTGTCTTTTCTGTGCTAGTGTGTGTCTGGGACTGGGCCAGTGTCTTTCCTATGCCGCCAAGCCAGGGCAACCCAATGTGTATCAGGGGCCGGGCTAGTATGTCTCCAGGCAAGTAGGCCGGCTGTGTCGCGGTAAACTATTCACAGCATACTGGTTGAAAATCATTGCGCTAGTCAATATATTGGCCAATTGACCACAAATAGGTCTGAGAGTAAGATTGGGTACACACCTAAACGACCGGCAATCGTGCTGATGTTCAGGGCAATTTGCCTTCACCCTGGACATGGCATGATTGCCGGACCCAGTACACACTTAAAAGAATTAATGAACGACGGAACAATCACTGTTCTGTCCTTCATTAATATATACAGCCTCACATGCGATATAGTGTGATTGACTGTGCAGCACGGCCAATCACACGATAACGCAGGTGACCGTGGGAGCACGCAAATTGGGCATACACACCACACGATATGCCCGATTTGCAAAAAAAAAAACAAAGTTGGGGGACAAACTTAAAAACTAGCGAACTCGACTCCAGGGGGTCCCCCAAGTATGCTGTTTTTTGGATTGCAGGTGCTTGCTGAAGGTGCGTTTTTTACGTTTTGAAAAAAACGCACTTAAGCGATTTTTAACCATGCTTGCACCCATTTTCATGTACCCCAAATTTGCTGGGACTACTTATTTTTGCAAAAAAAATTCTAAATGCTACTCTTCACCTCTTGTGCAAAGACGCTAATTGAGAGCATTTAAGCACCCCAAATACCTTCAGCAGGGCTATTCTGGTGGTATCCATAGTGATCCCCCATGTCAGAGCATCTTTTGGGGGGTGTCAGGCTGATTTCCCCAAATCTTACAGGACTTTTCGCCTGTTTGAGTTTCGCCGGGATGCGTTTTCGCGTCCTTTGCAATTGAATAGGGCGAATAGCGTTTCAGGAGACAAAACTGGCGATGACGGTGAAAACTCCGGCCTGCGAAAACTCCAGGACTTTTCGCCGGCAATTGAATACGGGCCTTTAGGTGTCCTCCCCACACTTTCCTGCTTCCTGCTCGGTGCTGCATGCTGTAGAAAGCAGACTCTTCTGCCTGCCTCCTTTGCTGTCCAATCATGTGTGACTTATTGTTCAGGGGAGAGAGAAATACGGCCAGCCGGTACATGCAGAGGGAAAGGGGGGAATGCATCAGGTTAATCCGTGAGCCGCTTACAGTGGCTTGGCTGCTGCCAGGGAAGGGTCTGGCCACCATGAAGCATATAGTATTTGGACTGGCTCAGTAATTCTGTTTGTATCAGGCCATTGGTGTGATTGGGCATCTGCCCTGATGGTGGCCCTGATCACGTACAATATGAATCTGTCTTACTTTCTCAATATGACCTTCTGAGTCAGTATGAAATGCATTGCAGGAAGTGTAACTAGCTCCCCTCAACTCCAGGTGTTACAGACTATTCACTAAAGCCAGGTACACAGTACACGATGTGTGTACCTGGCCGAAGCATGATGCGATGACCGACATATCTTGCGGTCATTTCACACTGTGCGATCTGGTGAACGACCGCACGCACTATATGTCGTTCACCAGCCGCATCAACAACCACGGGGGTGTTCATCAAATTGACAGATTGAGCAGCATGTAGGCTCGATCTGTCAATGCGACGAACGACCCTGCAAGATCGCACATGGTTGCTCATAGTGGGTACACACTTGCAGATGTGGACAATATGTTGTACCGATCTGCCGGATCAAGCAACGTATCATCTAGTGCAGGGGTGGGCAACAAGCTGCCCTCCAGCCTGGTGAACTACAAATCCCAGCATGCATTGCAACAGTTTTAGCATGGCCAAATAGCAAACTTGTGGCAGGGCATGCTGGGATGTGTAGTTCTACAAAAGCTGGGGGGGGCGATTATTGCCTACCCTTAGTCTAGTGTGTACCCACCATGTAAAGCACTGCGGAATATATGTGCACTATATAAAAATAACTGGTAATAAATAAATAAGGCTTTTAACCAAATGACCACTACCTGGTTTAGCTTGACCATTAGAGAATGTGAGATCATGGACTTGAGATATGGTAGAGGGGAAAGGAATGAGCCAATCTGGTCTTTGGCAGTGTATGGTGCATCCATTAAGCTCCAAGCATCCAAAAAGGATGATTTTACTAGCCAGAAAAGAATATTACTAGAAATAGGAAGCCTGCGGTATCCTAGTGCAACACAATAGCAAAACCCCTCTATAACGTGAAGTTTATGTAGGAGGGTGAGCTGCAAAGCGCACCCTTTATTAATCGCGTGAAACAGCTGTGCCCTCGCAATATAATGCATTGAGGTGGGTGGCACCCATTTACATTCCATCCGCATACAGAGGGAATGCTCCCTATTCATCTCACAACTGTTGTTTGTAAGTATTTATAATGTGGCCTTGATATAAATACAAGGACTGTGTATTTTTGTTTTGTTTTCCATGTGGAAATGCATATTTGAATCAATATGTGGTTAGATTGGTAAGGCACTACTAGTATGTGTACTGCTTATACATCTGTCTACGGACAGTAGCGTAGTGATAAACATTCAGCTTAGCCGCGCTGGATCGGTTGTTAATCATTCATATTGATTGTATGATTGTTGGGTCACGTATTCAGCTCTGAGTCAGATCTAGATTGTTAGATCAGCAATTTCTGACACTTGCAAGGCTGTAATTAAAGTCAGACAGTTGTCCTTTAGGTAGTCAACACTGTATACATACTGTAGCTACAGTACATCACCAGCGCGGGGGCACTGTGGCATATGTGACCTGGGGTTTCTGTGTGACATAATGTGAACTGGGCACTCACCTCCCTACATGCGTGGTGGACGCATCCACAATCCACATCCCTGCGTGGTCTCACCCTGCAGGCTGCAGAAGAAGGGATTGTGCGCAGTGCACAGAGTTTGGCGCCTGTGGAGTGGTATCACCCACCAGCACATTTGCAATCACATTGCACAGGCCCAGTGGCAGTGCGTAAGATGGCATCTTTTACCCATCATTGTCCCCACCTCCTCATTTTGTAAAGGAGCGTACACACTAGACGAAATGTTCCCTGAGCGATATCGTGTAGTGTGTCCCTGGCAGGCTGTGCTCAGTGTCGTTCATGACATTGAGCACACCCGCTGAACGATATCATTAACGATATCGTTCAGCGCCGGGCTCTCTCCCCCATTCCGTAACATGCAGCAACCTGACGACATCGTCAGGTTGGCATGCATGTTAACCCGATGAACGATAATGACGAACGAACCTCGGGAACGCGCATCGTCGCTATCGTTCATCGTTTTTGTGTTAAAAATGGACGATAAAGTGGACGACTGAACGATAATGATATCGTTATCGTTCAGTCGTCCACTTTAATCGCCCAGTGTGTACGCACCTTAGCCTCCTACCTTGAAACAACTTTTCCCGATGTTACTCATTCCCATCTCCCTCACCTGTGGCAAACGCAGGATTTTGAAAGGGGGGTTTCCAATTTCCAAATAAAGAGCCAATTAAAAAAATCCACAGACATTATATATATTATATACATATATATATATATATATATATTAGGGGTGAGCGGGTTCGGATTTCTGAAATCCGAACCCCCCCGAGCCCCCACGATCCGAGTCCGATCCGAGTCAGGCTCGACTTTTCCCGCCTGACTCGGATCTGAAATCGAGGCAAAACGTCATCATCCCGCCTTCCGAGTCTCACGGGTTTTGGATCCTATATAAGGTACCCGCGTCGGCGCCATTTTCTCACTCGGCTGTGGACAGTGAAGAGGGAGGGTGGGAGTTAGGGCTGTGTAGTGTAGTGTAGTGTAGTGTAGTGCTGCTGTTGTCCACTACTTCAAAGTCCATAGGGGCTGGCTGTGTTGTGCTGTGCTGCTGTTGTTAATAGGGGCTGTGTCCACTACTTCAAAGTCCATAGGGGCTGGCTGGACTGTGTTGTGCAGTCAGTTCTCCATAGGGGCTGTGTCCACTCCAAAGTCCTGTGCAGTGTCCCAGTCCTAAAGGAGTGCTGTAGTGTTGTCCAGGGGGTGCTCTGTCCATCAGGGGTGCTCCCCCCAAGTGCTAAAAAAATAATATATTTTCTGTGTTTGTGAATTGTGTGCGCAGTAGCCGCACGTGCATCAACAAAGTAGTGCCAAGCGTGCACCTGTGTCATAAGTAAAGGGCCGGCTGGCTTGACCGTTAAGGGTGCTGTAACCCCCGAAAGTACACTCCAGTCCAAACCAAAAAAAAATTATTTTCTGTGTTTGTGAATTGTGTGCGCAGTAGCCGCACGTGCATCAACAAAGTAGTGCCAAGCGTGTGCCTGTGTCATAAGTAAAGGGCCGGCTGGCTTGACCGTTAAGGGTGCTGTAACCCCCGAAAGTACACTCCAGTCCAAACCAAAAAAAAATTATTTTCTGTGTTTGTGAATTGTGTGCGCAGTAGCCGCACGTGCATCAACAAAGTAGTGCCAAGCGTGCGCCTGTGTCATAAGTAAAGGGCCGGCTGGCTTGACCATTAAAGGGTGCTGTAACCCACAAAGTACACTCCAGTCCAAACCAAAAAAAAAATTATTTTCTGTGTTTAGCCGCACGTATATATCAAATCGATATAACATAAATGGAGGACCAAACTTTCTCCGATAAAAATAAAATAGAGAAAGATCAAGAACCACTTCCTCCTAGTGCTGAAGCTGCTGCCACTAGTCATGACATAGACGATAACATGCCATCAACGTCGTCTGCCAAGGCCGATGCCCAATGTCATAGTAGAGGGCACATACAATCCCAAATGGCAAAGTTCAGGAAAATGACCTTGAAATCAGCTGAAGAGAAACGTAAACTTGCCAATATGCCATTTACGACACGGAGTGGCAAGGAACGGCTAAGGTCGATCCCTTGTATGTTCATGACTAGTTGTTCAGCTTCACATGACGATGGAAGCCCTCCTCCCACTAAAAAAATCAAAAGAGTTAAGCTGGCAAAAGCACAGCGAAGAACTGTGCTTTCTAAGAAGATATCACAAATCCCCAAGGAGAGTCCAAGTGTGGTGGTGGTTGCGATGCCTGACCTTCCCAGCACTGGACGGGAAGAGGTGGCTCTTTCCACCATTTGCACGCCCCCTGCAAGTGCTGAAAGGAGCACCCACAGTCCACTTGCTGATATGCAAATTGAAGATGTCACTGTTGAAGTACAACAGGATGAGGATACTGGTGTAGCTGGCGCTGAGGAGGAAGTTGGCGAGGAGGATTCTGATGGTGATGTGGTTTGTTTAAATCAGGCTCCGGGGGAGACAGTTGTTGTCCGTGGGATGAAAGAGCCCATCACGGTCATGCCTGGGCAGAAGACCAAACATTCCACCTCTTTGGTCTGGCAATATTTCTATCCAAATCCGGACAACAACTGTCTTGCCATATGTACCATATGTAAAGGTGAAATAAGTAGGGGTAGGGACGTCAACCACCTAGGAACATCCTCCCTTATACGGCACCTGCAGCGCGTTCATAAAAAGTTACTGTCAAGTTCAGAAACTTTGGCTAAGACCGTAAGCAGTCCAGGGACACCTAAATCCCGTTGTCCTGTTGTATCCAAGCGCCTGCAAACCACACCGTCAACTCCCTCCTCGTCAATTTCCTCCTTAGTCAGGATCGGAAGTAGTCCTGCAGGCCATGTCACTGGCATGACTGACTCTCCTATCCGGGATTCCTCTGGAGGATCCTGCATTGCTACGCCTACTGCTGCCACTGCTGCTGTTGCTGCTGCTGGGAGTCGTTCATCATCCCAGAGAGGAAGTAGGAACACCACTACTTTTACTAAACAATTGACCCTCCAACAGTCCTTAGCGAGGAGGATGAAGTACGACAGCAGTCATCCTGAAGCAAAACGTATAACTGAGGCCTTGACTGCTATGTTGGTGTTAGACGTGCGTCCGGTATCCGCCATTAGTGCAGTGGGATTTAGACAATTGATGGAGGTAGTGTGTCCCCGGTTCCAAATCCCGTCTAGATTCCACTTCACTAGGCAGGCGATACAGAGACTGTACAGAAACGTCAGAAAAAGTGTCCTCAGTGTCCTGAAAAATGCCGTTGTACACAATGTCCACTTAACCACGGACATGTGGACAAGTGGAACAGGGCAGACTAAGGACTATATGACTGTGACAGCCCACTGGGTAGATGTATCACCTTACGCAGCAACAGCAGCAGCGTCACCAGTAGCAGCATCTCAGAAATGCCAGCTCGTTACAAGGCAGGCTACGCTGTGTATCACCGGTTTCAGTAAGAGGCACACCGCCGACAACCTCTTAGAGAAACTGAGGGAAATCATCGCCCAGTGGCTTACCCCACTTAGACTCTCCTGGGGATTTGTGATATCTGACAACGCCACCAATATTGTGCGGGCATTACATCTGGGCAAATTCCAGCACGTCCCATGTTTTGCTCACACAATAAACTTGGTGGTGCAGAATTTTCTGAAAAGCGACAGGGGCGTGCAGGAGACGCTTTGGGTGGCCCGAAAAATTTCTGGCCACTTTCGCCATTCAGCGACTGCGTGCCGAAGACTGGAGCGCCAGCAAACACTCTTGAACCTGCCCCGCCATCACCTGAAGCAAGAGGTTGTGACACGGTGGAACTCAACCCTCTATATGCTTCAGAGGATGGAGGAGCAGCAAAAGGCCATACAAGCCTATACATCCACCTATGACATAGGCAAAGGAGGGGGTATGCACCTGACTCAAGCGCAGTGGAGAATGATTTCCGTGTTGTGCAAGGTTCTCCAGCCCTTCGAACTTGCCACACGTGAAGTCAGTTCAGACACTGCCAGCTTGAGTCAGGTCATTCCCCTCATCAGGCTTTTGCAGAAGCAGCTGGAGAAAGTGAAGGAGGAGCTAAGACGGAGCGATTCCGCTCGGCATGTGGGACTTGTGGATGAAGCCCTTCATTCGCTTTGCCAGGATTCCAGGGTGGTCAATCTGTTGAAATCAGACCACTACGTTTTGGCCACCGTGCTCGATCCTAGGTTTAAAGCCTATGTGGTGTCTCTCTTTCCGGCCGACACAAGCCTGCAGAGGTGCAAAGACCTGCTGGTGAACACACTGTCAGCTGAAGCGGAACGTGACACGTCAACGGCTCCTTCTTCATTTTCTCCTGCAACTGGGGCTGCCAGGAAAAAACTTAGGTATCCTAAGCAACCCGCTGGCGGTGATGCAGGGCAGGCAGGACCAAGTTTGGACATCTGGTCCGGACTGAAGGACCTGGCAACAATTTCTGACATGTCTACTGTCACTGCATATGATACTGTCACCATTGACAGAATGGTGGAGGATTACATCGGTGACAGCATTCAAGTAGGCATGGCAGACAGTCCATACCTGTACTGGCAGGAAAAAGAGGCAATTTGGAGGCCCCTGTACAAACTGGCTCTATTTTACCTGAGTTGCCCCCCCTCCAGTGTGTACTCCGAAAGAGTGTTTAGTGCAGCCGGGAACCTTGTCAGCGAAAGGCGTAGGAGGTTGCTTCCACAGAATGTGGAGAAGATGATGTTCATCAAAATGAATTATCAGCTCTTCCAGGGAGACCAGCCTCCAGAAGGTACAGAGGGACCTGTGGTGGTGGATTCAAGTGGGGACGAGTTAATACTTTGTGAGGATGAGGATGTACACACTGAAGAGGGTGAGGAATCGGTGGATGAGGAGGATGAGGATGACATCTTGCCTCCATAGAGCCAGTTTGTGCAGGGACACATTAATTGCCAGCTTGTTTTGTGGGGGCCCAAACGAACCAATCATTTCAGCCACAGTTGTGTGGCAGACCCTGGCGCTGAAATGATTGGTTTGTTAAAGTGTGCATGTCCTGTTTATACAACATAAGGGTGGGTGGGAGGGCCCAAGGACAATTCCATCTTGCACCTCTTTTTTTTCTTTGCATTATGTACAGTTTGGGGCCTAGTTTTTCAAACTGCCATCCTGTCTGCCACTGCAGTTTCACGCCTAGATGGGTCACGTGTTTGTGCCGCCCACTCGTGTCGCTTAGCATAGTCATCCAGCTACCTCGGTGCAACGTTTTGGACATAAAAACACTATTGTGAGGTGTGAGGTGTTCAGAATAGACTGGAAATGAGTGGAAATTAAGGTTATTGAGGTTAATAATAGCATAGGAGCAGAAAAACCTACAAATTCTGTGATTTTAGCTGTTTTTATGCTTTTTTTAAAAAAAATACAGATCCAAAACACAAAACCCAGAACCCAAAACACGGAAGGGTGGTTTTGTCAAAACCAATCCAGATCCAAAACACGAAGAAAGATCCAGATCCAAAACCAAAACACAAAACACGAAAAGTGGCCGGTGCACACCCCTAATATATATATATATATATATATATATACAGTATATATATATATCTCTCTCTCTCTCTCTCTCTATATATATATATATATATACACACATACATACACCCCAATAGCCCAGTCCGGCACTCCCACAATCTAACTAATGTCAAGCGGTGCCGATTTCATATAAAACCTGATGAAAACAAGCAGCAGTACTCATTGTTTCAAATATATATATATTTGATGGACTGTTCAGCATTAAACGCACACTGACAGACACACTCACAAAAACTAAACACACAGACACACTGATAGGGCACTCACATAGACTACACACACACACACTGACACACAAGGACTACACACACACAATGAAACAGACACACTGATAGGGCACTCACAAAGACTACACACACACACACTGACACAGACTACACACACTGACTCAGTACACACAGACACACACACTGATAGACACTCACAAAGACTACCCACACACACTGATACAGACACATTGATAGGGCACTCACAAAGACTACACACACACTGACACAGACATACAACACACACTCCTTTCACTTACAAACATGAAAGCAGGCAAACAACTACTGCATCATTTAATATAGAAACTCCCCACACCCCCGCCCGCAACCCCCACTCCTTCACCTGCGGCTCCAGGAGAGAGAGCCGGGAATAGTCAGCACCCGGCGGCAGCTCAGCTTCTCAGCCGCCTCTCACAGTGCCCAATCGGAACTGCCTGGGAGGAGCTGCGCGCTGCTGCTGCAGGTCCCCCTACGTTCAGCCAGCAGCCAAGCCCCTGCCAGTTGTAAGCTGAACTCCGGGCCCGGCTGCTCCTTCTTCTCTTTAGAAAAAAAATAATAATTCAGCCAGGCAGTGATGGAGCCGCGGCCAGGGGGGGTTTCTAGGTACTCGGAAACCCCCCCTGCGTGCACATATGCATCGTGGATAAGTAAATATTCCCCATACAGTCTACTATATTTGATCTTAATATTGTACTGAAGCTTTCCTGTATTGTGCAATTTGTTTAAATCTGGGAAAAATCTGCATCCTTTTATAAACCTTTACCCCATCCCTAATCCTCTCTAGGAGTCTATCAAGCAATGATAGCCCCTTGCTTTGGTGAGGGAAGGGATTATCATTGCTTCCTCCTATTTAGCAAGACAAAAAAACAAAAAAAGTATCACTAGATAGCACATTTCTCTACTTTGGACCTGTTTCAGAGATGGACGCAATGCCGATATTTACGCAGTTGATCGATTATCGGTAAATTGCCCATACATCTAAAGTGTCAGAGTTTCTCCATATGCCGCTCCAGATGGTCCAGCGGGTGGCTCAGTGCTCGAAGTGATGATATACAGGACTTCATTCAGAGTCGGTCGAAGCGGCCGCACGGTCGTACGCCACCGATGTTTGCTATACTGCGCATGCGTAAAGTTCGCAATGCGCGTGCGCAAACTAGCCGCTACGATCAGAAATTTCTCTCTCCTTGAACACAGCCAGGTCGGTAGTTTGAGTGACAAATTGAGGCGTTTGTATGTGGTAACAGGGGAAGGTGCTTGAAAACGGGGGAGTGGAGATCCGAACGCAGGCGTGCCTAATTATGCAAACGGCGTTTTATGGGAGTGCATATGGATTATGGGAGTGCATAATTAACAAAGTAGTGTCATGGCACATGTGACATGGGAGGTTTTACACTGACATGATCGTAGAGCTTAAGAGAGGGTATGGTCAACCTTAAGCTCTGCGACCAGTGCCGATGGTTCCCGATGGTCTCGATTAATCCTTATATGCCCGGAGATGACGTGCAATGCGTACGAGAAGGGGGCGTATTTTTTTGTCTTCCGACCGCTTCCTCCCTTTGGTCGGCCAACTACCGATCCGAACTTAGGGACGCAACTTGCGAGGGAATCATTTGAATATCCGGCCCCTTTTTCCGTACGACCGTGCGGCCGCTTCGACTGACTCTGAATGAGGTCCACAGTACCATACCGGCACACTTCGAGCACTGCCATCGATTGTATCATCGGTGGTTAAAATTGATGGTGTTTAACCATCGGCATAAAACCATTGATGGTTTCGCCCACCGATAGCCAGCCCTGCAGGGGTATGCTCCGTGTCCCGGCACCAGGGAGGGAAATATTACATTGTGTGCCATGGATGGCGGAGGACCAATGGAGTGATAGGTACATATGTTTGTGCATGCGTGTAATGAAGGGGACCAGCAAAGCTTCTCCAGCATTGCTGGTCCCCATTGCCTTGTACGGTAAGTGGCATAAATAGGTCTCAAAGGACAAATCTGCGATTTCTCCAGAGCTATCCTCTTGTTACATTGTGAGAAGCTGAAGCAGAAGCTTTTTTTTTTACGGAGATTTGAATTATGTCCGCAACAGAAGTAGTCCTGCTTACTGAGAGATGTGAGTCACTATAGTGAGAGAATTACTATCTGTATGGTAATTGCAATGTTTTTACAGTTCTGAGAACATTGGAAATTCATAGCAATTACTTAGCATATAGATACAAGATAATTATCACAGTTCATGTGACTCCTCTTTGTGTGAAACACGGGGTAAGTGCATGTTATGTGTGTGAAGCATGTCCGTGTTTGTACACATTATAAGGTAAAGATGGGGAAAGCTAGACACAGCACCCATATTGGTCTAATACAGCAGTGTTTTTAGTAGTACCAAACAAATCAATGGCAGGAATATTTTACGAGACATAGGGGCCTATTCATTAAATTAAGCACTGCTAAGTTGGTATCCAACTCGCTGCGAGTAGCAGTGGCGAATACTAAAACACCGGAGCAAATCATCATAGCTCTGGTGCAGAGACAGCTGATCCAAAGATCAGCTGTCTCCATGATCCCTATCACCGATACTTCCGTAGCAGTGAAACTTAGCACTACCGAGTCTGACTCAGCAGTGATAGTGCGCACGCATGAACTTGGGCAGACGCATGCGCACCGATGTATGGTGGAGGGAGACGAACAGGGGTGGAGGGATCCACAACCTAACAAGAATGGACGCCAACTGAAGATGGCCTCCATTCTTGCAAGCAAATTCCAAAAGTTATGTATTTTTGGAGTTTGATAAACTGAGAAATAAGGAGGTTCCCATCCTAGTGTGTCAGGACCACGTTCTGCTTCGGGAATTTATATATTTTTGTCTACTTTTAGGGATGATGAATAGGCCCCATACTGGTAAACGTGGTCATCTTCCATTCACACTAAGAGGCCTCATTGGAAACAGAAGTTAGCCAGATCTCATTCAATTTGTCCACCAACAAACGAGACTAAAGCTGGGCAAACTAATGACACGATGGTCGTCCCAACTTTCCTTTAACTCCAGGACAAACGATACAGTCCATACACACAGGGCCTGATTCAGACCCTCTCGCAAGCGCTATGTGCTCGCAAGCGGGTCGATGGCCGGGCAGTGCGCATGCGAGCACCCGGAGCGAGCGAGAAAACGGGGCGGCTGTCAATGTTGATCGACAGCTCACCCCGTTTTGTAGGCTGGGAGAGGGGGTGGCTGGCCAAACGGAAGCGTTCCCGAAGGAACGCCTGCCGTTTGAGGGCGGCCCTACTGACATCACTCGTGATGTCAGTAGTTGAGCTTCCTGCTCTATTAGAGCAGGAAGCTCACTGGGGCTTGCGGGAACGAGACCCTACAACAAGGGTCTTGTCGCAAGCCCGATGGTCGCGATGGTCACGACCATCGTGACTATCACCTGGCCGCTCGCAAAAGCTGTGGGTGGTCACCCACAGCTTAGCGAGCAGCCAGGAGGCCGGCTTCAAAAAAAAACGCCCTGATTCAGAGAGCGAGCGCTCTGAAAGAGCGTCCTGCTCTGAATCCGGCCCACCATACAATCTTCCAAACGGCCGAAAGCTATATTGTGCATCGTTCGGTCGATTCATCGTTAACTATATAATGTTAACATATCGCTTGGCCGCCTGTTAGAGCTTAAACAAGATTGTCAGATTGAGCTGCATGTAGGTGCAAACTGAAGATGCGGTGGTCAACGTCAAGGAAGCGCACAAAGTGGTTATACACTTGACGATTTGAGCGACTTGTCACTCCGATCTGTCGGAATCGGGCAAATCATTCAAAATATCGACTAGTGTGTACCCAGCTTAATATATCAATCCTTCTAAACAGGACAGGTGGAGAAAATGCCCACAGCAACCTATCAACTTACAGTATAGCTATCATTGGCCCTCATTCAGAGCCGTACGCAAACAGCAGTACGCTCATTGCGTTCCGATGTTGACTAACCGCGCCTGCGTCGGTGTAACACTGTGCATGTGCGTACGGCAGATTGCGAGCTTTTTTGGTCTCGTTCGTCAAATAGCGTACAGGAAGTGACATGTCAAATGTGATTGACAGAACAGGGCGTTTTTGGGTGTTGACGGGGGTGGAGATGGAAAAACGCAGGCGTGGCGAGGCGTTTTGGGGGCGTACATACATTAGCAGATGCGAGCGTAAAATGTGTACGGACCGACTCATACGTCACTGGATGATCCTCTTTCCCTTCAAAATGCTCGCACAGCTTAGGGTCTGGATTACTCGACCACATTGGCGATGGCTTTCTCATCCATCCCGGCACTCCACGATGTTGCTGCGATTAATCGCGGGTGGTCAGAACAGCAATTAGTGTTGGATTGAAAACCGGCTTGGTATGTGTTTTGAAAGCAGTTTTTTGTGTTAGCACAAAAGCGTACGCAGGTGGAAATCATAGCTGCTAATGTGATGATTACACAATCAATTTACGTATATTTGTGGTTGTTTCTTTTGGGCTCAATTTGTTGGTTAGGGCCTATTGTAACAATAATGTGATCATGTTTTTTTGGTTTTTACCTTTTTCTTTTGGCCTGTTGAATTTGCATCGTTATGTTAAATTTGAAACGTTCCTTAAAGAGCCCTTTTTCTTTTGGGCATGTAAAATGTGGTTTTTGCCAGTTTCTGCCTTTTGGCCCAGGATTAAATGTAATCCATTTTGACAATAATGTGAGAATACAATGTCAGTTTTTTACTTTTTTTTTATTGCTCAAACAAAAAAACAAAAAAAAAAACAATTTGTGGCAAAGTTTTTTTTGCAGGGTTCATTCCCAAAGTTACAATAATTGGGCCAACATAAAAGATTTATGAAATGTAGAACACAAAATTAAAAACAATTCACAAGAAAGGAGAGGGAAGTTTTGACCAGAAAGGAATATGAGCCAAGCACAGAAGGAGTGTGGGAAAAGTCGCCATTGCTGTCACCGTTTTTTCACCCGTTTGGCTGGGGGAGGGAGGGCGCCAGACCGGGTCCGGGATGTCATCTGGCTTGCCTGTCCAGAGGCAGATGTTCTCTGGACTAGGCACAGGGCTAGGCACATTTGGAGGATTGGCTGATGTTGTGCCAGAGGTGGAGGATCCTGATGTTCCGGCAGGAAGGGAGGTCGGCTCCACCATGTGCTGGCGAACGACCTGCTCCAGGGCATTGAGGATGCGGATGTTGGCCCTGGTATTTTCCGCCAGGGCCTGACCAATGGTCACGTTGGCCGCAGCATTTTGCTCCAGGGCCTCAGCCACCCGTAGCAGACTGGCGTCCATCCTCTGCAGAATCTCCGTATGGAAATACAGGGTCCTCAGCCGGATGTACTGGTTCCTCCCCTGCAGAGCCAGCAGAAATTCGGCGGCCAAGTCTCCCCTCTGGAGCAGACTCATCCGCCTGTGTCTCTGTTAGGAAAAATGAGAAAAGACTCACATTAGAATCTACATATTGGCCCACTAACATTTCAGAGTTGGTGACATCACAAGATTTACCTGGGACAACATGAGGAGCCGCAAAGTCTGGCATGTCCGTATCCATGTTGGACACGCCAAACACCTCCACAGGCTGCACACACCCCTGTGCCAGCTCTTCTAAATCCGTCAAGTCCAATGACACAGGGGTGGGACCCCCACCTGTCCCCCTTGCATGCCTAGCCCTGTCCGCGAGTTTTTGCTTTAGGCGATATTTGAAGTCGCCCCATCTGTGGGATAAAATGGGAACCATTATCCTTTTGTTTAAAATGGGGTTTGTTTATAGGGGGGGCAAGTGTTTACTTACCGCCGTTTGACATCCCGGGCTAGACGGACATAATCACCCATCCTATTGACAGCAACGGCTACCTCTTCCCACATTCTCCACTTCTGGCTTGTACTCATATTCCTGTCTGCCTGTGGCAGGATGTCCACACACTTCTGAATCAAAACCTCCATCTCCTTTCTTGTGAAATGTGGCTGCCTTTTCTTTTTGGCAGCTTTGGCCGGAATACTGGGCCCAGCAGCCTCTTCCATGTCATCCTCCTCACCTATTTGTGTAAATATGCAGATTTCTCAAATTCACAACTTGCCCAATCTTATGTTTCAAATGAATCATTGAGACAAAATGCATGAAAGACTTACCGCCTGACTCTTGTCCATTGTTTCCCTGGTCTGTAGCCATGTCTGAGGTCCAAACAAGAAAAACACCAGAATTTAAATGTGTTTTCGTGACGTATTTATACATGCATCCTTATTTTGCGGCCGCATCATTGATTGTGCGTTCCTATGATCCCTCCTTAATTTGTGCGGGAAACGAAACACTATTTATGGCTTGGTGTGTCTCGAGTCGAGGTGGCGTTTTTGGATTGTTGGAGGTTACCTTGGTTGGAGTTTCTTGTTTGCGGATTAAGGAGTTGGCGTTTGGAGTTTATTTGGTTTGCTAGATTTGCGTTTATATTTTCCGTTCGCTTTTTTTTGGAATTTTTTTTTGGCCTCGTTTCTTGATTTGGTAAGTTTTGTGAAGTCTAACTTTGGTTCAATTGGTGTCTCATTTTGTTTCTTCTTGTTCTTAATTTTTTGATCCATAATTTCATCTCTTTTAGGTTTTTTTTATTTCGGACCCAAAGACCTTTTGATTGGGAATCTTATATATTTGCTCTTGGTAAGTCCATTTTTTAACTTGTATTGGCGAACTAATTAGCGCATTTTTCTATGTTTGTTTTTTAACTTGTATTTGCGAACTAATTAGCGCATTTTTCTATGTTTGTTTATTAACTTGTATTTGCGAACTAATTAGCGCATTTTTCTCTGTTTGTATAGTGACTTGTATTGGCGAACTAATTAGCGCATTTTTCTATGTTTGTTTTTTAACTTGTATTGGCGAACTAATTTGCGCATTTTTAAATGCTTATTCATCCTGTAAAATTGTTTGTGGTTGACCTTTAGCATTTTTGGCTTACATTTGACCCCATTTTGATGTACTGTGTGCAATGTCGTTTTGCTCTTTGCCCAAATGTGTGTTTCGCCTATTTTATGTTTTGTCTAGCACCAAATTTAGAAACATAAACGCACAGACTAAACTTTTACAAATTAATATTGGGATTATTTTCAGTTTGGACGTATCATGACAATACCCCGGCATGTAAGCAGCAATGGATGGTATCATCAAGCTAAGTTGTTTTAATTTTCTTTTGGGGTGGGTCCAAAGCCTTACATTCAAATCTTGCCATTTCAGGTTGATCTTGGGCGGGTTGTTCTGGCCATGCTCCCGGAAGCCGACCAACCTCAATCTCGTCCCAGGCGTAGGCATCGTAGGCGTGCAAGGCCCCAGATATTTCGAACACGTGTCACCCTTTTTGGAATGCCCGATGATGAGGTTTTAAGATGCTACCGTCTTCCTCCCAAAATCATCATAGACACTCTCTCATTAATAGAGAGTGATCTTGAGCGGCAAATTGACAGTCCAACAGCAATACCACCACTTACGCAATTTATGGCGGTGTTACATTTCTGTGCCTCAGGATCGTTTCAAACAACGGTGGGAATAGTGGCGGGCATCTCACAATCCTCCTTTTCCAGGATCCTTAGGGCAGTGATGGAGGCACTTTTCAAGCACCTCCATCATTTTATTAAAATGCCTTTGGATATGGGTGCCCTTAGTGTGGCCAAGGCCAATTTTTACCAAATAGCTGGCTTCCCACACATCATAGGGGTTGTGGATGGTACTCACATACCACTTCAGCCTCCAGCACGGCTGGAGGCAATATTTCGCAACCGTAAACACTATCACTCCCTGAATGTAATGGTGGTATGTGATGCCTCCCTCCAGATCCTGTCCCTGAATGCAAAATTAGCAGGAAGTGCACATGACTCCTTCGTCATCCGGCAATCAGGGATATGGCACAAATTAAACAACCTACAAGCTGGTGATGCATGGCTTCTGGGTAAGTGGAGACCTTTAGTACATAACAATGTTAAGCTTGATACACAGTGATCCTGATGTTGTCTATTCTTTTTCACAGGAAACAGTGGATACCCTTGCATGCCCTGGCTGCTCACTCCTTATTTGGCTCCCACACCAGGCCCACAAAGTGAGTTTAATACCGCACTTACAGCCACCAGGCAAGTGGTGGAGCGCTGTATAAGCCTTTTAAAAGGCCGATTCAGATGCCTCCACCGCTCTGGTGGCGAGCTCATGTATTTGCCGGATATGGTTTCGAAAATTGTGGTCTTGTGTGGGATATTTCACAACATCGCCATAAGGAGTGGTGTCCCAATGCAGCCAGAGGATGCCTTACCTGAGGATGGCCCCCCGAGGTTGGTCGGAGGTCAGTATGTGGGGGCCATACGCGATGATGTGGTGGCCCGATATTTTAGGTAATTATTGACCAAACAACAGTGTGTATACCCAATGTGTTACGGTTTTTTGGCGTTCATCTTTTTTGATATTAATTCTTGCACCATCTTCTGTTTGTTTGCATAATCTTTGCCACTCCCACGATGACTACTTCCTGCTACCCTTCAAAAACCTTTATGTGGAAACTTCTGGAATATATTATGACACCCATATTGCAACGCCATATTTTTGAAATCATGTGGGCATGGTCCTTCGTCAACCAGTTCTTGATTTGTTGTGTGTTTGTTTCCTGTTTTTGGTATGTGGTGTATTTCTGATTATCACTGTGTGTTTTGTTTGTGAGTGACCACTTTGTTTTTTGATTTCTGTTGTGAATAAATATTTGGAGAGTGTAATTTGTTTCCTTTTTGGGCACGTTAGAAGCAAGTGTAAACAAACTCCCAAATGTTAATTTTACCTAAGGGGTAACCCAGTAATGAAGCAAGTGGAGCTAAAATGTAATATGTTTTCGGGGTACTAACCAACACACCAAGGAATCCTGTACAATCAGTTGCCTTCGTAAGATTGTCCTAAGCAGATTGGCCACCAAATAGGAACCTGTAAAATGTTGTAAACTATCATGTTGTCCACCCCAAAAAAGGAAAATGACATTGGTACTGGGAGGTGTTTCTTGTGCCTGTTTGCCTTCAAAATACAACACACAATCTGTAGTGAGATTCTTTGGCAATCCTTGCTTGAAGAGTCTACTTATGTCAGTGTAAAGAATCTTGGATTTACTAAAAACGCATGAGACAGAGCGTGAATTAAAACTGATTTATTTGTAAACAATTAGAAAAAAAAACAAAAAAAAAACTAATTCCTAAGGAGGACCGCCAGATGGTCAAGGCCCTGCAGAAGCCCGGTGACTTGCTCCCGCATATGTGCCACACACTGACAGATTTCTGCCCGACGCCTCTGTTCCTCTGTGGGTGACAAAAGTTTGGGGATTAATACATCAATAATGAAGCAACATTAAAAAAAAACACAAAACAAGCAAACCAAAACTTAAAAGCTTGTGGCAAAAAAAAACATTACACGGATAAAACCCAGCACCCCAAAATGTCCTAGGCCAAAAATACAAGGGCCCTAAAAAAAAGCACACAGGTGTGATATGTGTATGGTGAAATCAGCAGGAACAGGTAAAGACAACCCCCAAAAATACCCTAAGGCGACAGAAAGCCAACAAAAATGGGGACGACACATGATTACATACAACCAGTTTGTGGTGCCCAAAACAAAACAAAAAAACATACCGTTCGGCAAAACGCCAGAGCGAGAAGCTACTCCCTCGACCACCTCGGAGGTGGCTACATTCCCCAAACCTAGGGGCAGGGTGTTTGAAGAATCCTGGGAGGGGGTATTTGGAGGAGGGGCGGATGGAGGAGAGGGGGAATTGGGCTGGAGGGGAAGTAGACCAGAAATCTCGGCCACAGGGTCTGGGGAGGAGGGGGTAATTGAGGAATTGGGGGTTGGAGAGAGGGGCCGGGACCGGCGTCTTGTCTGCCGATGACGCCGTAGTCTTTGCTGTGCCCCTAAAAGATGTTAAAAATATTGTGGTTAGTTTCAACAGGAATCCAAATAAAAAAAATAAATAAAAAAAAAAGTACAATGACTAAATAGGACAGACATGAAAACATGCACATGCAGATATGACTACAATGACTAAATAGGACAGACAGGAAAACATGCACATGCAGATATGACTACAATGACTAAATAGGACAGACATGAAAACATGCACATGCAGATATGACTACAATGACTAAATAGGACAGACATGAAAACATGCACATGCAGATATGACTACAATGACTAAATAGGACAGACATGAAAACATGCACACGCAGTTAGGGCCCACAAGATAAACTTGAATACCACAGTCCATAAAACTTACTTTCCTCGATCTGCATGCGAAAGCATGCCAGCAAGCGGGGCGTACGCCGGTGCAGGTCCGACCACCTGCGCTCCAGCTGGCCAATATGTCGGCGTGAGCCGAAGGAGCGCAGGCGGCAACGTACCTCCGCATATGCGGAACGCTTTCGGCTATTTGAGATGGGTGGAGGCTGACTGGTGATCCGCCTGTCCATCACCTCCGTGAGCACCAGCAGTTCGCGCCTGGTGAATGCGGCGGATCTCATGATGGCAATGGTGTATTTTTAGAAAATTATTTTTAATAAAACACCCAAAAAAAATTTGATTGGCTAATGTATTTGGGAAATTAACAGGACAAATTCTATTGGTTAGTGTATGAGTCATGTGTCCGACAGGGCCACAAATCTATTGAGAGTTATGATAGGCTTGATGCAGTGACATGCGTAAGCAAATTTAAATAAAGAAATGAACCACAGAAAATTTGTGGGGATACAAACAAATAGAACAATTGTTTAATTGGGGCTAACATGTCTTTTGGACAATAAAAGCGAAGGTTTCAGCCGTACGTATTCTGCGAGTAAACACAAACACGGACAAGATTAAAGTTTACTGCATTGTGTTGAAAAAAAAAATACAATTAAGCTAATTGATACATTGATTGGCATGATACGATTGAGGGAGGTAGGCAGAAAAAACGAGCAGGTAATCGGAATCTGACAGGCCCACTTCCGGTTTGTACTTGTGCGTGCGTTCCATTCAAGCCATTTCGGGGATGTACGTTCGCTATTTGGCACGCTCGTTAGTTAGAGGAGGGGTCGCCTGAGTTTGGGGCGGATTTTTAGCTGCGTACGAAAATACGAGCGAGTGCTTGAATTTAAATATTTTTTTACGTACGACGAACGTACGTACGCCCACTTGCGAGAGGGTCTGAATCAGGGCCATTGTACTTTATAAATGCTAGTTAGAAGTGAACAAAACTGTTTGGTTGCTATCGGTAACATCTTCACTTGTCCTCTTCAGGAGGATTGATACATCTCCCCCTAAATGGAACACGGGTCCCAACCCTCGCTGCTCACGTTGCGTGGGCCTGAAAATATATTCGAAGATGCAAATAAATGATTTGCCGACCACAGGACTATGGTGCCCATGGTTTCAATTATTTGCAGACGAAAGCTTTACCCATCTTCAATCATAAATTAGGATGCACAGGAAAATGGTGCCTGTTTCACTTTCTACCAACCAATATACCCGGCAGCATAAAGCCACTGATCTGGCCTTGTCCAGTGGTGACTGCTAGTTCTTCCATTACACCCATCCATTTCACAAGTTTAGCTTCAAGCCCCATCGTCAAGATACAGTAACTTGGTTGGGACGATGAAACGCGGATGGCTTGTGTGCTCCGAGAGAAGAGGTTACTTATGTAACACTGCAGTTTGGGGCTGAGTTTTTAAGCTCGCTGTGGAAAGAGCATCTTATCCTTCCCTCCAGGCAGAGATGCAGTCTTCCGGATGGATTTAACTGCTCTGTGGAGTGAACGTGGATGACAGGTAAAACTCGGGAATCAGCGCCCCAGGCACGCAATTGTCTGCTTGAGATAACACCGGCGTAGAAGAGAAAGAAGATTGGAAAGTAAGTCAGATAGTAAAGTTGTTAAAAAGTACAGATTTCTGTAATGTTCTTCAGACCCTGTGATCTTCATTTATAGGTTGCAAATGCCAGACAGCTGCAAAGTAGGTGAAGAAAAATAGTACAGTGGGGGAGCGTTGCTCCTGATGTGCAGCACATGGGAAGGACAAGGACCTCCCCAGGATTAGTGACTTACATTACAGCAGTCAACCACATTACAGAATAACTGGTGAAGTGAATGTTGAACATATACAGTAGACTACTACCCATATATTTTATTTATAGAGGAAAAAATAAAACTAACACATGCTTTCTTAATCAAATGGCAACAACGTCAGTTGTGCGCTTTATCCCATAGCAACAAATTATATCATAGCAATTAGCATAGTATTATAATGGGTTTTATATGATATCCCGGCTGTCGGGATGCCGCTGTTCAGAATACCGACAGTGGCATCCCGACAGCCAGGATCCCGACACCCATAGAACCTAACGGTGAGTACTTTTCTATCCCCTACCCTAACCCACCCTCCTCGGTGCCTAAACCTAACCCCCCTTTCCTAGTGCCTAAACCTAACCTCCCCCTCCCCGCACCCTAAACCTAACAACCCCACTCCGGTGCCTAAACCTAACCTCCTCCCTAGTGCCTAAACCTAACCTCCCCCTCCCCGCACCCTAATCCTAACAATCCCTCCCCGGTGCCTAAACCTAATCTCCCCCCTAGTGCCTAAACCTAACCTCCCCCCTAGTGCCTAATCCTAACCTGCCCCTCCCCGCACCCTAATCCTAACCATCCCTCCCCGGTGCCTAACCCTACCCATAGTGCCTAACCCCGCTAGCTAACGCTACACTCCTCCTGCACCCTGATACTTACCTTAAGGATGCCAATGGTCGGGATACTGGTGCCGGGATCCCGACCTGTCGGGATTTTGGCGCCGGTATTAAAACCGTGCGGGATGCCGACTACATCCCTATTGTAATATATAACATACATTATACACACACATGCACTCAGTGGCTACTTTATTGGCACACTAGTACACCTGCAAATATCTAAACAGCCAATCATGTTGCAGCAAGTCAGTGCATAAAAGCACACAGGTATGGTCAAGAGGTTTAGATGTTGTTCAGACCAAACACCATAGTGGGGAAGAAATCTGATTTAAGCGATGCTGTATGTGAACTGCTTGTACTGTAGGTGTCAGACTGGATGTTTTCAGTATCTCAGAACATTGGAAGTGATCTAATAGCAAGTTACAAATGTGCAGTAACTAGTTACAAGTACAAACAAATCCAAGGTAAACTACTGATCGGTGGGTATGGTCTTCTTTAATATTCTTTATTCACTTTTCTAATAATTACACATCAGTGCACTATCCCATTATGGACCCATCATTATACAATAATTATCTTAATGGGGTTCTAAGACCCTTTGCAGTTATATATTGGTTCCTTCAAGATTGTTCTACTAATGTGACATAATTATATCTATCAAGACACTGGGCCTGATTCAGGGCCTGATTCAGAGCCGCTTGTAAGCGGCTGCTCGTTCGTTCCGAGCGATGTTTGCACAACTGCGCATGCGTACGGATCGTAATACGCATGCGCGAACCAGTCAGTGCGGCCAAAAATCGTTTGTTCGCTAAATAGCGAATGCCTGCTATTTTGAGTGACAGGAGGAGGCGTATGTGGGTGGTAACAGGGGAAGGTGCTTGAAAACGGGGAGTGGAGATCCGAACGCAGGCGTGCTTAAAGGTCAAAATGGGCGTTTTATGGGTGTGCATAATTAATACAGCAGCGTCATTGACCACGTCACTGGGTTATTTTATAGTCAGAACTGCTCACAAGATTGCGGTAGGAAAAACCAACCACAAGAATAGCGAGCAGTTCATACGCTGGTCGATGTACTCGATTAATCTAATAAATAGCGGACATGACGTAGGATGCGAGCGGCCAGGGAGCGTAGTTTTCCAAAAAACGACCGCATGTTTTGTACGCTCGTTCAGAGGCGTGAACAGACCGCAAAGAGCGAACGGTTCATTTGAATAGCCACCCCTTTTTTCTGAACGAGCGAGCGCTAATAGCGTCCGGCTCTGAATGAGGTCCTCAGACCCGAACACTAAGCCGCGATCACTCGCTGGCAAAAGGGGCCGGGTATGCAAATTCCGCCATCGCAATGTGTGGCGTAAGGACGCCCTCTGTCTTATAGAGCGACGGCAGTGAGCGTATGCTGGTGTATAAAGACGCCCACTTTCCTTTCTTAGCACACGTCATCTCCAGGAAGTGTATGGTTAATCGGTAACAACGAGAGCCATCGGAGCTGCACGCAGCGCTTGAGGTAGACCTTACCCCACCGCAAGCACTGCGATCATTGTAGGCTGAAATACAACCAAGTGACGTCTACAATGACGCTTCCATGCTAATTATGCACACCCATGAAACTCCGTTTTGACGGCCAGACACGCCTGCGTTCGCACACCACTCCCCCATTCACAAGCACCTTCCCCTGTTTCCACCCACAAACGGCACTGTCTGCCACTCAAGGTAACGCTCAGTCTTTGTGCTACGAGAGCACAATTCACGATTGCAGTGACTGGCTCGCACACGCGCACCGAGATGCATACACATGCGCAGACGGGCAACAATCGCCCATAGCGGGCGATTGCAGCTTAGCGTCCGGGTCTGAATCAGGCCCACTGTTCCCAACATTAACACGCGCTACCTTAACAATAAACACTGGGTCGCTATACCTTCCAGAGTATAATTCAAATGACTTCACCTTCAAAGTCCTCAACACCACCCACCATCTCTGACCTTGTCAGGAGATACTCTTCCTCATGCCCTCTTTGATCTGCCTCTAACGACTTCACCTCCTCTCTGTGCACCCCATCCCACCTCCAATACTTCTCCTGTGCTCTTACAGAACGCCCTCCTCTATCTGACAAGACTCTTCACCAACCTCCAATTTTTCAATTACTCTGTCATAATTCTACAATAACCTATCCTATCCTGAAACTGGTACTACCCTTTCTGGGTACCCCTGTCCCAATATTCACTTAAGGTGCCCACACACATACCGACTTGCTCCCAATCAGCCGATGTACACGATTTCCCCTGAACTCTCCCTAGGCAGTCGTGGTCACGATTTGGAGTTAAAAATGTCCGATCTGACTTAAGATCTATCTTGCAGCCAGTGCATTGTATCCCAGATTGGCTAATCTGCCCTACAGCACGGCAGAGCTGAAGATGCGAGGTACGACGAGCGGGGACGCGCAATCGGCATCGTGATCAAGTGTAGATACTCACGATTTGGCCATTTTTTACATGATCTGTCATCACGATTCGTCGAAGTCGGCCAAATTGGATGAAAAGTCGGTATGTGTGTGGGCACCTTCAGTGTACAATTAGCAGGGTCCTCTTTACATTCTGCTTCACACACTTCCATTGTTATGTATGCTTGTTAGAGCAAATGATCTTGTTTAAGGCTACAATATATTTGGACTCCACTTGATCAGATTAATAAAAGAGTATTATTATTACGTTGGTATGGTTTGTGAAAGAACGAGGGAAAGGAAGCATCTTCTTAAGGGTCCTGTACAGTACATTATGTACTCGCCTACTCTCCTGGAACAGCCAGGAGGCTCACAAAAATTAGGTGGCTGTCCATAAAAGTGGGCAAGTCTCCCGGCCAGTCGCAACCCGCCTGCGTACCCCCACATCCCGCTGAATCGTGTCATTGTAGCCCCGCCCCCTGCTTCACGATACCGGTAAACTCTGTATTGTGTAGTGGGGGCAGGGACACCTGATCCTCGGGCGCAGCAGCAGATCACAGTAGCTTGCAGGTGGTGTCAATTTACACAAGATGCCTCCTGCAGCATTAGCACATCAGCAAAGGTGCAGCGGCTGTGTGTACTGCGAACATCTCTGAATCTGCCCTATGTCCTGATGAGCAAAGTTTTGTGGCCCCTTACAAATAAATATTAATAATAATAATGATGAGGTAACTACCTATGTCACTAGGCTCTTGTATTATAGACTGGAAATTGCTGGGATCTCCTGGTGGCCTGATCAGGGCCACCAGGAGATCTTTTGAGCCCCTGCACCAGGTGGCATGGCCAAGTGTGTGGGGGGCATAGCCACACCCCATTATGAGTATCGTGGTCTTCTTCACATGCTGTACCACCGCAAAGTAACGGCACCACTGAAGGGGGCATGGCTAATACACCAGACAGTCCGGGACTGTAACTGCTCCCCCCGCCCCACATTTGGCAGCATCCCTAGTCACGAGGCAGATAGTAGTGGGCTAGGGCTAAGATCATCAAAAATTTAAGGCTGTTTTTTTTCCAACAAGTTGAAATAATGGGGACTAGTATACACTGGGTACTAGTATAGACTAGTATGGGGACTAGTATACACTGGGTACTAGTATAGACTAGTATGGGGACTAGTATACACTGGGTACTAGTATAGACTAGTATGGGGACTAGTATACACTGGGTACTAGTATAGACTAGTATGGGGACTAGTATAAACTGGGTACTAGTATAGACTAGTATGGGGACTAGTATAGACTAGTATGGGGACTAGTATACACTGGGTACTAGTATAGACTAGTATGGAGACTAGTATACACTGGGTACTAGTATAGACTAGTATGGGGAGTAGTGTAGACAGCTTGGAATTGTACTTACTGTACACTGTATTGTCAATTTACACAGAACAAACACTTTGTGAAATGAGACGAGATTTGATAACAATTTTCGGATAGTTTGAACCCACAGTATTACATTTCTGGGCAATTAGATTGTTACATTCTGAAGCATGGGGTGGAAAATAGGGGTTAAAAAAGGAAATTACATCAGTGCATATTAGGGGTGTGCACCGGCCACTTTTCGTGTTTTGGTTTTGGATCTGGATCTTTCTTCGTGTTTTGGATTTGGATTGGTTTTGCCAAAACCACCCTTCCGTGTTTTGGGTTCTGGGTTTTGTGTTTTGGATCTGTATTTTTTTGAAAAAAAGCATAAAAACAGCTAAAATCACAGAATTTGTAGGTTTTTCTGCTCCTATGCTATTATTAACCTCAATAACCTTAATTTCCACTCATTTCCAGTCTATTCTGAACACCTCACACCTCACAATAGTGTTTTTATGTCCAAAAGGTTGCACCGAGGTAGCTGGATGACTATGCTAAGCGACACGAGTGGGCGGCACAAACACGTGACCCATCTAGGCGTGATACTGCAGTGGCAGACAGGATGGCAGTTTGAAAAACTAGGCCCCAAACTGTACATAATGCAAAGAAAAAAAAGAGGTGCAAGATGGAATTGTCCTTGGGCCCTCCCACCCACCCTTATGTTGTATAAACAGGACATGCACACTTTAACAAACCAATCATTTCAGCGCCAGGGTCTGCCACACAACTGTGGCTGAAATGATTGGTTCGTTTGGGCCCCCACAAAACAAGCTGGCAATTAATCTGTCCCTGCACAAACTGGCTCTACGGAGGCAAGATGTCATCCTCATCCTCCTCATCCACCGATTCCTCACCCTCTTCAGTGTGTACATCCTCATCCTCACAGAGTATTAATTCGTCCCTGCTGGAACCACAGGTCCCTCTGTACGTTCTGGAGGCTGGTCTCCCTGGAAGAGTTGATAATTCATTTTATGAACATCATCTTCTCCACATTTTGTGGAAGCAACCTCCTACGCCTTTCGCTGACAAGGTTCCCGGCTGCACTAAACACTCTTTCGGAGTACACACTGGAGGGGGGGCAACTCAGGTAAAATAGAGCCAGTTTGTACAGGGACCTCCAAATTGCTTCTTTTTCCTGCCAGTACAGGTACGGACTGTCTGACATGCCTACTTGGATGCTGTCACCGATGTAATCCTTTAACAGACAGACGCACGCTTGTCGCTGCTGCTTTGAGGATGCAAGTGCGGCTACAGCCCACACAATTCACAAAGACAGAAAAAAGAAGAAGAATATTTTTATTGTTTGTGTAGCACACTTTGAGGGTGTCACCACTCTAACAGACAGACGCACGCTTGTCGCTGCTGCTTTGAGGATGCAAGTGCGGCTACATCGCACACATTTCACAAAGACAGAAAAAAAAAGAAGAATATTTTTATTGTTTGTGGAGCGCACTTTGAGGGTTACACCACCCTTTAACAGACAGACACACGCTTGTCGCTGCTGCTTTGAGGATGCAAGTGCGACTACATCGCACACAAGTCACAAACACATTAAAAAAATATATATATTTTTTGGAGCACTTTGAGAGTTACAACACCCTTTAACAGACAGACGCACGCTTGTCGCTGCTGCTTTGAGGATGCAAGTGCGGCTACAGCCCACACAATTCACAAAGACAGAAAAAAAAGAACAATATTTTTATTGTTTGTGTAGCACACTTTGAGGGTGTCACCACCCTTTAACAGACAGACGCACGCTTGTCGCTGCTGCTTTGAGGACAGTATCATATGCAGTGACAGTAGACTTGTCAGAAATTGTTGGCACGTCCTTCAATCCGGACCAGATGTCCAAACCAGCCCTTGACTTATGACACAGGCGCACGCTTGGTGCTGCTACTATGTTGATGCAAGTGCGGCTACATCGCACACAAGTCACAAACACATTAAAAAAATAGTTTTTTATTTTTTGGAGCACTTTGAGGGTTACACCACCCTTTAACAGACAGACGCACGCTTGTCGCTGCTGCTTTGAGGATGCAAGTGCGGCTACAGCCCACACAATTCACAAAGACAGAAAAAAAAAGAAGAATATTATTATTGTTTGTGTAGCACACTTTGAGGGTGTCACCACCCTTTAACAGACAGACGCACGCTTGTCGCTGCTGCTTTGAGGATGCAGGTGGAATCTAGACGGGATTTGGAACCGGGGACACACTACCTCCATCAATTGTCTAAATCCCACTGCACTAATGGCGGATACCGGACGCACGTCTAACACCAACATAGCAGTCAAGGCCTCAGTTATACGTTTTG
This sequence comes from Taudactylus pleione, assembly GCA_031769625.1. Lineage (NCBI taxonomy): Eukaryota > Metazoa > Chordata > Amphibia > Anura > Myobatrachidae > Taudactylus > Taudactylus pleione. The sequence continues at coordinate 1,623,527 of JAUIMM010000198.1, forward strand.
CTTCAGGATGACTGCTGTCGTACTTCATCCTCATCGCTAGGGACTGTTGGAGGGTCAATTGTTTAGTAAAAGTAGTGATGTTCCTACTTCCTCTCTGGGATTATGAACAACTCCCAGCAGCAGCAGCAGCACTAGGAGGAAGTGGTTCTTGATCTTTCCCTATTTTATTTTTATCGGAGAAAGTTTGGTCCTCCATTTATGTTATATTGATATATACGTGCGGCTAAAGCGCACACAAACACAGAAAATATTTTTTTATTTTTGCTGGAGAGTAGTGCACTTTGTGGGTTACACCACCCTTTAAGAAATGAGCCAGCCGGCTATTTACTTATGGGACACAGGCACACGCTTGGCGCTGCTCCTTTGTTGATGCACGTGCAGCCACAGTGTACACAAGTCACAAACACAGAAAATATATTTTTTTTTGGTTTGGACTGGAGTGTACTTTGGGGGTTACAGCACCCTTTAACGGTCAAGCCAGCCGGCCCTTTACTTATGACACAGGCGCACGCTTGGCACTACTTTGTTGATGCACGTGCGGCTACTGCGCACACAATTCACAAACACAGAAAATATATATTTTTTTGGTTTGGACTGGAGTGTACTTTGGGGGTTACAGCACCCTTTAATGGTCTTGCCAGCCGGCCCTTTACTTATGACACAGGCGCACGCTTGGCACTACTTTGTTGATGCACGTGCGGCTACTGCGCACTCAATTCACAAACACAGAAAATATTTTTTTTTTTGTTTTGGACTGGAGTGTACTTTGGGGGTTACAGCACCCTTTAACGGTCAAGCCAGCCGGCCCTTTACTTATGACACAGGCGCACGCTTGGCACTACTTTGTTGATGCACATGCGGCTACTGCGCACACAATTCACAAACACAGAAAATATATATTTTTTTGGTTTGGACTGGAGTGTACTTTGGGGGTTACAGCACCCTTTAATGGTCTTGCCAGCCGGCCCTTTACTTATGACACAGGCGCACGCTTGGCACTACTTTGTTGATGCACGTGCGGCTACTGCGCACTCAATTCACAAACACAGAAAATAATTTTTTTTTTGTTTTGGACTGGAGTGTACTTTGGGGGTTACAGCACCCTTTAACGGTCAAGCCAGCTGGCCCTTTACTTATGACACAGGCGCACGCTTGGCACTACTTTGTTGATGCACATGCGGCTACTGCGCACACAATTCACAAACACAGAAAATAATTTTTTTTTTGGTTTGGACTGGAGTGTACTTTGGGGGTTACAGCACCCTTTAACGGTCAAGCCAGCCGGCCCTTTACTTATGACACAGGCGCACGCTTGGCACTACTTTGTTGATGCACATGCGGCTACTGCACACACAATTCACAAACACAGAAAATAATTTTTTTTTTGGTTTGGACTGGAGTGTACTTTGTGGGTTACAGCACCCTTTAACGGTCAAGCCAGCCGGCCCTTTACTTATGACACAGGCGCACGCTTGGCACTACTTTGTTGATGCACATGCGGCTACTGCGCACACAATTCACAAACACAGAAAATAATTTTTTTTTTGGTTTGGACTGGAGTGTACTTTGGGGGTTACAGCACCCTTTAACGGTCAAGCCAGCCGGCCCTTTACTTATGACACAGGTGCACGCTTGGCACTACTTTGTTGATGCACGTGCGGCTACTTCGCACACAATTCACAAACACAGAAAATAATTTTTTTTTTGGTTTGGACTGGAGTGTAGTTTGGGGTTACAGCACCCTTTAACGGTCAAGCCAGCCGGCCCTTTACTTATGACACAGGCGCACGCTTGGCACTACTTTGTTGATGCACGTGCGGCTACTGCGCACACAATTCACAAACACAGAAAATAATTTTTTTTTGGTTTGGACTGGAGTGTACTTTGGGGGTTACAGCACCCTTTAACGGTCAAGCCAGCCGGCCCTTTACTTATGACACAGGCGCACGCTTGGCACTACTTTGTTGAAGCACGTGCGGCTACTTCGCACACAATTCACAAACACAGAAAATTATTTTTTTTTTGGTTTGGACTGGAGTGTACTTTGGGGTTACAGCACCCTTTAACGGTCAAGTCAGCCGGCCCTTTACTTATGACACAGGCGCACGCTTGGCACTACTTTGTTGATGCACGTGCGGCTACTGCGCACACAATTCACAAACACAGAAAATAATTTTTTTTTGGTTTGGACTGGAGTGTACTTTGGGGGTTACAGCACCCTTTAACGGTCAAGCCAGCCGGCCCTTTACTTATGACACAGGCGCACGCTTGGCACTACTTTGTTGATGCACGTGCGGCTACTGCGCACACAATTCACAAACACACAAAAAATATTATTTTTTTAGCCCTTGGGGGGAGCACCCCTGATGGAAAGAGCACCCCCTGGACAACACTACAGCACCCCTTTAGGACTGGGACACTGCACAGGACTTTGGAGTGGACACAGCCCCTATGGAGAACTGACTGCACAACACAGTCCAGCCAGCCCCTATGGACTTTGAAGTAGTGGACAACAGCAGCACAGCGCAGCACAGCACAGCACAACACTACTCTGCACTACACTACACTACACTACACAGCCCAGCCAGCCCTAACTCCCACCCTCCCTCTTCACTGTCCATAGCCGAGTGAGAAAATGGCGCCGACGCGGGTACCTTATATAGGATCCAAAACCCGCGAGACTCGGAAGGCGGGATGATGACGTTTTGCCTCGATTTCAGATCCGAGTCAGGTGGGAAAAGTCGAGCCTGACTCGGATCGGACTCGGATCGGGGGGGTTCGGATTTCAGAAATCCGAACCCGCTCACCCCTAGTGCATATGACTATGTAATATGACACGGTTCTATCATGTTGTTCACGCACAAATATGGAGGTTGTTCTTCAGAGGCATCTTAAGAGAGGAGGGGGCCCATGTGCATGTCCAGGACCCCCTCTTCTCTCCCCGGAGGCCTGCTGCGTCACCACAGCAGTAAACGCTGGGCACTAGTCTGTGCCCAGAGCAGGCTTGCCTATCCTCTCGATTTGGCTGGGAGCCTCCCGAATATCGGGTGCCACACCCAGCCCACCGGAAAGGCAGGCAAGCCTCCCCACACTAATGATAGAAACCCCTGCAGCGGGGAGGGGGTGGTGACGCGATATGCGCTGAATTGCGTCATTGTGGCCCCGCCCCCTGCTTCACAATGCCCCCAATACAGCGTCATTGTCCCGCCATGCCCCCCGCTGCATACGGGCATTCAGCTCTCTCCCGGAAGGAGGGAGCTGAATGTCGGCAAGTATGGACCAAAGTCTACTGCCCATGCGCAGGTCACCAGGAAAATGGCGCGGCTGACATTTTCCCAGCAATTTCCCTAGTGAGCATGTGCAAAACGGCAGAAAATGGCAGCGGCAGCCATTTTTCAGGTGTTTTGTCCAGCACTACAGCTCGACGCGGGACTTCGAATTGGCTAAGTATTAAAACATATTGGTGCAGGGTGTGCGGTGGGGGCCCCCCCGGCCCCAGGGGCCCATGTGCACCGCGCACCCTGCACCCATTATAAATACGCCCCTGATGTTCTTGTAACATGTACTAAACGGTAAGCACTGCACGGCATGGGCCTGATTCAGAGGTGCACGCAGTGTCCATGCCGCACGCTAGCGGCCAATGTTTTTAGTCTGCACATGCGTCCGAGTCGCAGTGCGCATGCATCCTAATGGTTATCGCCGAGGGCAGCAGAATGGATTTGGATGCAGAAAGAGGCAGTTTCAGTGGGCGTTACTGGGTGGTGACAGGAGGTTGGCTAGCCAGACGCGGGCATGTCACAGGCATGTCTCGGGTCTCGGTCAGCGGCGGAGTCTTTTACCATACTGTAGTTGCACTGATCCTAGGATCCATGTCCAGGCAGAGATTCTTCACCACCATAGGACTGGTGAAATGTTCGCACAGCGGCAGATATGCGCCTTAGCCGATGGGTGTCTTTAGTTTGTACTCATCCCATCAGCTGCGGTATTATTATTATAAAGACGCACTTGCGGCTGCAGTACCATGAATCAGGCCCCTTATGTACTAATGGACAGCTGCAACTGTCCTGACCAGAGACACGTCCCTACCCAGCCTGGACATTTGTATGTCGCAGGACAAGTGCCACTTCCAGGATGAGGAATAAGACCTGCCTGTTGATCTGGCTCTGCTCGTGTTTACTGCCATTTGCTGTATATCCCTGTGCAGTGCCCTTCTGTCCAGAAAGCAGCATCTGGTGGGCGTCTGTGAGCACATGTGTGCTGACAAGACAAATGGAAGTGTACAGCGAATGGCGCATTCCTCAGAGAGAGCGACAACTTGCAAAGCTTTTAGCGAGACTCATCTCACAATGCTGCAGGTGGAACACACTTTGTCTTTGTGTTAATGGCATATGTGCTCTTATCTTGCTCCCCATCTACCGTACAGTATCTCATCTGATCTCCCTCCCCGTCATAATCCCTACTCCATTAGACTGTACACTATTCAGCAGTGTTTTCATTTCTAACCTGTCTCCATGTTTGCATTGGGCGGGCCTCCGATACACTGGTTGTAAGCTGAAACGCACATGAACAAATGCTGGGGGCCGACAAATTAATGTAAGTGAATGAGGGGTAGATGTACTAAGCCTTGGAGGGGAAATAAAGTACCAACCAATCAGCTCCTAATGGTCATTTCTGAAACACAGCTTCTAACATGACTGTTAGGAGCTAATTGGTTGGTACTTTCTCTCTCTCCAATGGGGAGATTTACTAAGCTGTGGAGAGTGACAAATTGGAGCGAAGTACCAGCCAATTAGCTCCTACAGGCTGTTTTTGAAAAATGACAGTTATGACTGAGCTGATTGGTTGATCTCTCTCCACTTTATTACTCGGCTTAGCACATCTGCCCTCCAAGCTGTACTCACATGCTTTCTGGCAAATCTCTCAAAGTTGCCTACAGCATATATGGGCATTAACGCTCAGTACAATATAATGGAGCTCTACGCAGGAAACGCCCTGGGTGTGTGTGTGTGTGTGTGTGAGCAGCGGGTACCATACATGCCGACAATCAGCCCCCTCCTAACAGCGGGGGGCGTGTCTGGCCAGATGTGAAACATTGGGGCGGAGCTGCGCGATCACGTCATCGTGGCCCCACCCCCTCTTCACAATGCCATTATTATCGGCACTGTGAAGCAGGGGGTGGGGCCACGATGACGCAATTCAGCGCGAATCGCGTCACCGGCCCTCCGCTGTGGGGATTTCTAGTGGATTCTGGGGGGAGGTCGGGAGGGTTGGGGAATGTCAGGAGGCTTGCCTGCCATTCCGGGGGGCCGGGAGCGGTACCCGAAAATCGAGGGTAGGCAAGCCTGGCGGGTACTAATTGTTGATATATCCTATTGATGTAGAACCATAAGCAACAGTACAGTATGAAAAGGAGGTTAGTCCAGATAGTTTATGCTTAAGCAAGTTTGGTGGTTTATTCAGGATAACAGCGGTTGTCAGCGGTAACAACAGCAACAGTATATAACACAAAGTACGCAGCTGTGCTATAAGAGACAGCGGTAGCAGTATCCATCTGATATACTACTTTCTTGGAGGAATGCATGTGATGCACATACATGCAGTACACTCTCAGACACATATGCATGTACAACTGCACATGGACAAGATGGTGCCGGGTTCCGCATGCTCAGTAGGCGGCCATCTTGGTAAAGGATGCTTCTATGCTTCAAAGTAGAAGTAGGAGATAAATCTGGAGTGTACTCCACTCTAGCACTAATTACCTGGGCCCAGTCTTGTCCTGATGGGTGCCCAGGCCACCTGTTCAATAGGACAAAAAAATACCTCCGGCGCTCATGCATAGTAATTTTCATTGAATAAATCAGAGGGGGTGTGCCCACACCTCCCAAAAATTTGGGAGCCTCCCGTGACTTCCGGGAGTGTAGGCAAGTATGACTAAAGTGCAGAAAGCCCCATTAGCAGAAACTGTTGATTGGAGTTTTTTTTTAATTTTGCCCAATTTAACTAAGCGTTATCTCTATACTATACATGTAATGGTTCATTTAGACTTTTTTGTAATTAATTTAATTATTTTTCTGACAGGGTGGAAATGAAAAGCTGACTTTTTGTGGAAAATAATAAGGCTGTTATTGCCTAACTATTGCTGCAATGTATTATGGAACTAGATACTGTATTCCAAACCATGGCTGTCAGTGCATGCTGTTATGTGTGCTCTCATTGTAACAAAAATATTACCTCAACGCAAGCCCAGATTCACCATAGCATGCCCCCACCCAGTGGTAGAGAACTCCTCCCATTACACGACGGGCGAGTACCAGAATCCCTTTTCTTTTACTTTTGTGTTTTACCTGTTACTTTTGTGTTTTACCTGTATATCTAATTTTTACCCCTTTCAGACAGACAAAACAACTCTGTAATTTTCCGGCACGAGCCAGGTCGACCCGCATTGTTTTTCTGTCTGAAAGGGTCAACCCAGGTCGAAAATCCTGGGACATCGACCCAGGTAATTACCAGGGTTTTTCCTGGATCAGACACGGATTTCGGGCTGTCTGAAAGGGTACGACCCGGGTTGTTAAAGCCGGGTCGCGGTAAACGGCAGTGATTGGATATGCTGGTGTGGCACTGGCTGATTGCTTCAAGAATGCAGTGGCTGTATTATGACCAGTGTAATGAGGTATTTGGCAATTTTGTACTGGTTAATCCGATTGCCATCTCATCATCCAGCTGGGCATAATCCCAGAGTGTGTCACCAGAAAACAGTCAATCTAGCCCACTGACGCCACCAATGCTTTTTGATGACCTCACTGAAATCACTCACACAGATTCGCAGGCTGTCATTGAGGATTGTGTCAATGAGACTACTGAGGGTGTGCTCGAAGAAAGTGGAAGCACCGCTAGGGCCCCGGCTGCTGGATAGGTTGAGACCCCAACGTTGCGGAGGAACAGTAAGTTTCTTTTATTCACTATATATCACACACTTTTTTTTCTTACCACAAATAAATCAGTTTGGGCCATATTGCCAAATGATATTGTTGTTGGTACTCGTTACTAATATTAAATGCTGCTGGACCTGTATGTCAGGGAAAAATGTCACTGGGCCAATATTGCACCATTTAAGACTAGTAATGACTTCTAACAACAATATTGGATGGGTACACACCTGCATGCTGTTAGCACGATTTATCATTTGGAAAGGACACATTGTGCTTATCATGCAGTGTGTTTGCACAATTGCGCACTTCCACAGGTTACACACGATATTGTGTGCCCGGTGCTGCTGTTATAGTGAACGACGGAACGAGATAAATGCCTATGCAATCTTTATGTGGCGAAGGGATTTGCCATGACCATTGTACGGATTGCCTGTCCTTGCGTTGTGTACCCGGCCTCACTCTACTTAAATCCAAACATTTGTATCCAAGCATTATATATGTGTCTGTATTTAACACAAGCCTTGGGCTGTATGAACGTCTAAAGGATGCCCATGGAAATGCACTAGGATATGTTTATTGTATATTGTATTTTATTGTACATTGCTTATAATCGTGTACAATTTTTTTTATTTTATTCTTTTCATGTTTGTCTTACTTGTGTCTCACTAATTTGTCTATGGTGTTTTTATTTGAATAAAGAAAAATAATTAAATTAAAAAGTTTCATTCAATAAAACATAGAAGACCTTCAACATTAATACAAAAAAAAAAATCTTCTTTTGTTCCTCATTTAATGGGAAAATGTTCTGATTTTGTAATCCAAAGTGTCCTGGTTACCACTTATTTCAGTAATTAGAAAAATAACACAAATAAATGTGGTCATGATTACTACCAAACATACAGTATGAATTGTTTTTTTTATCATGTGAAACCCCTATTCCTGCTACAGTATATTGCCCTGCTTTCATACTAGCCTTATGGTGGTCGATAATGGCTTAATGCTCTTTTCTTCCTCGTGCTTATGTCAATTTAATTTTTTATTTTTTTTTTGTCAGCAAAGAAAAGGTGAATTAAATGAATTAAAAAAATACATTATGGACCTGATTCATAGGTGGATGTAGTGTCCATGTCAGACTCAAGCAGCCAATATTTTCAGTCTGTGCATGTGTCAGAGTCGCACTGCGCATGGGTACCGATGGTTACCACTGGGAGACGCAGAGCATATTTGGACGCAGAGAGGTTGAATTTCAGTGGCCATTTCTGGGTGGTAACAGACGTGAGCATGTCGCCGATGATCATGTTCAGATGGACATTTTGCACCTCCATAAAACTGGTGCACAGTTCGATGGTGCAACTTTTTACGCAAAGCGGCAGAATACCGCTACAGCCGGGAGGTGTCTCTGTACAATTTCCATCATTGCGGCATTAACATAAAGACACAGTCGCCCTGCGGAAAAAGTCGTATTCACAGTTCACCTCTGAATCAGACCCTAAATTAGTATTAAACCTTCTATCGGATGAGGTGTTGTCATGTGTGCAAACCACTTATCATACTAACATAAAATAAAGACACTGAGACGTGGATTTGGCAGATAACTTGATGGCGATTTATTGGAGCAATAATAATTTATTATTTATTTATTATTTATTTAAGGTTGTATGGTGGCAAAGAAAGGACGGCCAGAAATCAGCCAAATCTGCTATGCCCACACACAAACAACAAAAGGCATAGCAGGCGAGATCGCCCAGAGTGCATACACATAACCATGTAAATCATATCAACAACAAAAGGTAACGCTCAGCCTATATCTTGACTTCCCACCCGTTTAGGTGGTGATACTGCCCCCTGTTAGGTTGGTACAGCCAACTACCAGTCAACAGAAGGTAGCGCCGTAAATCATAATTGCACCCGGACTGGTGACCTGCCGTTCTTTCCCGCCACAGCAAGGTTCTGCTTATAGAACCGCCACACCGCCACCATACCAAGGACTACCCCAAAAACGCCAACTCCTCAAAAAGATCCCCAATAAAACAATGACAAACCCTCCTCCGTTAAATGGACTTCGTCAGCCCTATATATAAATCACTAAAACGAAATTGAATGTTTTTATTGTAAATGACACGGCCATAATTGGCCATCACAAATTTGGCTACAGCAAAGACCTGTCGAGGTACGATGCCAGACCAAATTAATTAACACGAGGGCCAGGCAGACAGCACCCTCGCCAAATCGTTGATCAACACGTAATTCTACAGTGGACCTCCGCCCTAAGTCATTGCCTCCTATCCAGAAAATATGAGTGGCCTATAACCCAAATGACCTGCGTGACAAAGAGCCATCCTAAAGCTGGAGGAAGGCAGTAAAGAAAATTAGTATTTGTATAAAACAAAAAAATTTTATGGTGTATTAGTGGGATCTGATAGAACATAAGTGAGTATCTGCCAAAAAGAAAATTTTTCTATTGGTCGCCGACTTTACTATTTAAAGTGGCTAAGACAAATAGAAGACACAAAGGGGAAGAATGGGTGGGGGGGAATTGGGAAAAAACAGGTGAACTCGGCAAGAGGTAAAATAAAAACCTGCTGAGGGATGGACTATGACCTAATTAAATGTTTGAGAATAGCCGAATTGAATACGTCAGTTCATGTAAAAATTGTAAAATCCCTCAAGACTCCCATTGCCAGCAATGGCGAGTAGCTAATCTCGAGTAGGACGGACAGGGGTAACAGACAAGACAAGACAAGACAAGACAGTACATGAGACAAGACAAAAACCAGGCAAGCATAAAATATAAACGTCACAAGAACAAACTGTGACATGACTTTAAACAGAGGACCTTAACGCCTAGGTCTAATGTAACTTTTATAACTATCAGATTTCCAACGCCCGAGGGCCTTAATTTCCGATGCCGAGAAACCTGCAGCTGCGGCCGAAGTTGCGGCTCCAATCCGACACGAGTGTGTACCAAAATCCTGAGACGGGAGGCCTAAAACTGATACACACCTCTTCAAAAACCAACCAAACTGGTATTTGGTAAGTGGAGTCCTGTCCAAATGCATGAGCCATGAACCAGGGACATCCGGCCGTACCAATGCGAAGCGCATAGCTAGTGCCACCGGGCAGATCCGTTCGTCCTTAGACGGACTTAACGAAATCCACCTGCCCTTACCAGCCTGGTCGGTCCACGACCACCAGATCCTACACAGCACAGACCTTTCACTGACTGAGATATCTGAGAGGAGCATGGTGGCATCAACCCATTTGGAAGATGCCACCAGCTCCGATACCTGCAAGGCGCCGTGAAAAGCCCTTGAAAACGCCAATTGGATCAGGACTGCCTCGTACTTGGTAAGAGCAATTCCGTGAACTGCCCCCAACACTGCCGGCAGCAAATGAGCATCCACAGGTTTCCTATGGTCAGCTACTGGCCGTGAGACCCGTGCCCAACCTTTTAAAGCCTTCATGATCAGAAAGCTTTTTGTAAAGTCAGGCTGTCCCTTCAACTTACTATAAAATGCAATGCCTACCAAAGAGCGCGTCACAGAAGCCATGGATCTGCCAGCCAAACGGAGACTCTAAATAAAAGAAAGCATCGAACGATGCTGACTCTTACCTGCCTGCCTGCTGCTACGGGAATAATCTTCCCGTTCATTTCATGCTTGACGGTACGCTCGCAACGTGGAAGGGGCTAGAGACTGTTCTGCTAAACCCTCCATGCCGGCTCGATCACCTGCCAAACATAAGAGGGGCATAGCACCGCGTCAGCACCAGGGGCCAAAGATCGGAATTTAGCCCACTGAAAACGTGATAACGCATCGGCTATCTCATTCTCCACCCCAGGCACGTGTCTTGCCCTAAACATGATGTTACATCACAGACATGTGAGCACCAGCTGTGCTAGCAAGCGCAAAACCATCAGGGAAGCCGCGTGTTGCCGATTGATCGCGTGGACCACGCCCAGGTTGTCGCACCTGATAATGATGCTGCGATTGTGTAAATGGTCCCCCCAGATTTCAAAAGAAACCATTATGGGGAAGAGTTCGAGAAGGAGCAAGTCCTTAGTCAAACCCTTCGCCACCCATTCCTCCGGCCAACGGCCAACGCACCAGGAGCCATCAAGGTAACAGCCGAACCCCGTGGCTCCTGCCGCGTCAGTGAACAGCTGGAGCCGCAAATTGTCAGTGGCTGGAGACATCCACAACCGAACGCCATTAAAATCCCGAAGAAACGAAACCCAGACAGAGAGGTCCCGCTTAATCTCGGAGGATAAACGTAGCAAATGTCTCGGCTTAGTGACCCCAGCCGTGGCCCTTTCCAGCTTACGCGAAAAAACTCTGCCCATTGGTATGACCTTACAGGCGAAGTTTAACAGGCCAAGGAGGGATTGCACCTGCCGCCGGTAATTCTACTGGAACCCGCGCACTCCGCAATGGCATTGCGCAACTTGTCGACCTTATCGAGAGGCAGGCGGCAAGCGCCTGCCGAGGTGTCGATCTCGATGCCTAGAAATGACAAGCAAGAGGAAGGGCCCTCAGTCTTGTCCGCAGCAACGGGAACTCCAAAATGAAAAAAACAACGCTTGCAAAGAAAACAACAAAAAACTACATCTATCAGAACCGGCAGGGTCGACACAAAGAAAGTCATCGAGATAGTGGGCTATCCCATGACCACCGCAAGAAAACTCTACGCACCAGTGTAGGAAAGTGCTAAATCGCTCAAAAAATGCACAGGACACAGAACATCCCATAGGCAAGCACTTGTCTACGTAATATCCGTTGTCCAAGCGAAAACCCATAAATCGGAATGACTCCGGGTGTAAAGGCAATAAGCGAAAAGCTGACTCAACATCTATCTTAGCCATCAGAGCGCCCAGACCATAACACCTAACCACGTCCAAAGCTTCGTCAAACGACTGGTACACCACCGAGGAATCCTCAACTGGTATAGCATCATTTACCGACGAGCTTGGCGAATAAGACAGATGCTGAATGAGCCTGTATTTTCCTGGAATCTTCTTGGGAACCACGCCCACCGGGGAAATCACAAGATCCCTAATGGAGGTTTCTACAAAAGGACCCGCCATGCGCCCTAAGCTAACTTCACCATCGACCTTCTCCCTAAGAATGTGAGGCAACTCAAACGCAGACTTCAAATTCCTAGGCGAGCCTGTGTCAACATCCCTGCAAATAGGTAAACGAAAACCAAAACTAAACCGTTTAACAAAAATTCTGCGTCCTGCGGGAACGGGTACCAATTCAACCATTTTGCTAACGCGGTGACGCGGACAGGGGATGGAGCTTTACTTAGCACTAGCGCTTTTCGCTGGTTGAGCAGGCTGCTGCTGGGTACCCGCTTTGAAACACTTGGCAGCTGGGTGGTTGCCACCGCATCGCAAGCAGAGGTGACGAAAACGACACTTTCATCCCTGCGTACAGGAGGCATTATTAAACGCGAAGCATTTCCCCCCAGACGCTTGCTGTTGGCCCTGACGAACCGAACTAGATGTTTTGCTCGCATTGTACCCCTCATACGAAGGACGCAAAGGCTGTGTGACTTCCAGCCACACCTACACGTCCTTCCACCCTAGATCCACAACCTGTCTGCCATCCTGCTTGCGACGAAATTCTTCGTCGTAAGTGTGCCAAGCCATGCCCCTGGCGGATAACTGCATGCTGTGAATTAAATGCAGATATCTAATGACGTTCAAGTGCTCACCTGGACGCGTCTCCAAATAACAAGCTGAGAAAATGCAAAAAACGGCCAGCCAATTATTGTAAGATTTGAACGCCTCTAGCCCTATACCGCCTTTTGCCCTGGCCGCCTTAAATGCCTTCTTAGCTTTCTCCGTAAGAGCAAAAATATCCACATAGTCTCCCTTGCAGATCTTAGTGCGGCAAGTCTCCCTTAAACCTCGTAAAACTGCGGTGTTGTCGCAGTGTACGCCTGCAGCACTCTCCAACCCTTTCTCTATAGTCTTACGCTTAGGGGTGCGATGCCTATGCCTCGAGCGCCGCTTTGCTTCCAATTTTGCCGCTCGCTTGCGAGCTCTGCCAGCGCTGTCCGCATTAGAGATAGAGGAAGCAAAAGAAGATGTCAAAGAACTAGAGTCTGAGGAAAACCCACCTGAACTCTCCGATGTCACGGTATCGGAGGAAAATCTGGACGGCCCCTCCTCGACGTCTACGTCAACCAACTCCCCTTCCTCGACATCTGAAATAGAAGAAAGGACACTCGCTGCCGCCTCTGCGGCAGGCGACCCAACGTCCGAACTGCTCTGACCCAATCCTTGACTCAGCGGTAGAGAGGGTGCGTTAGTCCCTAAACTGTGTGGGGCCAAACTAGGAGCGATAGCCCTCAATGCCTGTACCAATTGCTCAATCTCCAACCCCCCTTGGACCCTCGCAGAGATAGCGTTAGCGGGCGCGAAAGTTTGGTTAGGTAAAGGGACTACAGGCGGAGCTGCTAAAAATGGGGCAATGACAGCAGCCAGAGTAGACAAGGCAGAAGCAATGGCTGATGGGTCTGGCTGCACAGCAATGGAGGGAGGGGCAACCACAGGCAAAACTGCAGGGGCTAACCGTGTTTGTGCCATTCTACCAGCACTAGGAGCCTGGGACAAGCTGGCTGCCCCTATACTAAGCCCCGCCCCGTGCTCACTAACATGGCGGGTGCCCCGCTGTGAGCGGGGAACGGGAAGGGCCCTGGGTAATGAAGCACCCTGCCTACATGGTGCTATGCGCCCCAGCCAGGACCTCCTCCTTTTACTGGAGGTTATGTCCCGAGTGTGAGACGGGAGCGCACGCCCGCATACAGCTGATGCGGCGCGCTCCCGTCCGCGACTAACAGAAGGAGTCACAGCTTGGCCCGGGCTCAACCGAGCCGGACGCCAGCGCGAACTCCTCTCTCCAGCTGCAACGGCGTCAGGGGCAACACCCGCCGCAGGGGCCACCCCGCGATGCCGAGCCCCGGATATCACAGCGCCGGGAACAGCATCCACCACGTCCGCGGCGGAGGCCGCTCCCCTACGCCGGCGCGGGACCTGCAACATAGTAAGAGTGCCGCCAGGAGCAAGGGCCACCCGGCGACGCCGGTCCCTGGCAACAGCAGCGCCGGGAGCAGCATCCGCGGCAGAGGCCGCCCCCCTACACTGGAGCGGGTCCCGCGAATTTGCCAAAGCGGCGCCAGAAGCAGCATCCGCAGCAGGGCCGCTCCATGACGCCGGCATGGGCCTTGGTTATCCTCAGGATAGAGAAATCGGGCAGGAGGGGGCACAGGGCGGCGGGGACGCATGGTAAGAGGTGAGAGGGATGTGGCCAGCAACAGGGATAATAATACAGCAAAAACGCACAGGCCAGGAAAGGGAGGGAAAGAAGAGAATGTGATGAAATATAACAGAAGAATAGGGAGAGGGATAATTAGGGAGAGATATGTAATAGGAAGGAAAATCAAGCAGTAAAAAAGCACCAATGCAATCAGTATTAACTGTACACTGACAAACTCTGTTACTGACCGGAATCTGGAACAAAGAGGATTTGGCCCACACTTCTAGCCCTTTATATAATGTTCCCGTTACAAACCCGCCCCTGATTGCCATAGGCTAACTCCAACAAGTCATTTGCATACATGCCGGCCCCCATCCTAGAGGTTTAAAACACCTCTTTTCTTATGTAATCATTCGGTTTCTCTTTTGAGATAAGGATTAAAGCATACCTCCCAACATGACCCTCTCCAGGAGGGACACAATGCTCTGGTCATGGACTTCCCTGGTAATTTATGATTGGTGGCGGCACCAGAGGTGGGGCTGCAGCACAGTTCAAAATTCAAATCAGGGAGTCACACCAACTGCCAGTGAGTCCCAGCCAGTGATGTTTGGCAGCGTGTGAAATGACAGTTGGTGTGGCTCCTCTATTTGAATTTTGAACTGCGCTGCAGCCCCGCCTCTTACCAGGGAAGTCCAGGACCAGAGCATTGTGTCCCTCCTGGAGAGGGTAATGTTGGGAGGTATGTTAAAGGCCTGAATCAGAGATGTACGCAGGGGCAGAACATATTCACTCCAGTTAGGGCTGTAACTATGTATTCAGACAGAGTGTACCGTCACAGCCACCCAATACATGGCACCCCTTCTTGGCACCTGAGAAACCACCATACACTAGTGGAGAGCTCCATGTCAGACCATCAGCTGCTGCCTTCGTCTATCTATAGCTTGTCTGCATGTGTATTGCTACATTACAGTGTCAGTGGCTGTGATGAGGGGGGGCACCAAATTATAACTTGCCTCCGGGCGTCTGGGATGAACTTACGCCACTGGATGTACGCTAACCCGATGGTTAGCGCACATTTCCGATGTGTGGAGGACTGCACATGCACACCAGGTGTACTGCGCATGTGCAGCCCTCCAACTGCCAGCCTGCTCGCAGTATGTCCAAGCTGCAGCCTGATTAACAGGCTGTGGCATTTGGGAGGCGGAGCGGGGGCATTCTCTGGCAGCGTACCCGGAAATGGGGGCATGTTACCCCCCGTTTTCGGGAAGGACGAGGCCAGGGTCTGCAGACTTCCTGGCCTCGCAAGCGGCCAGGATCCGGACAGTCTGCGGGAAGCTTTAGCACCTGCAGCCTGGCCAATGGAACATCGACAACAATCGCGACTGATGGTTGCGATTGTTTCGATGGTGACCCCAGGCTGCGACTTGGGTCACAGCGCTGGAATCACGCAAATGCAGCAAGGAGGTGTGTGACACCTCCTTCTGTATTTGCATTTTATATGGACGGAATTGTACAGCCGCTTATGTGCGCCTGTGTGCGGCTGTGAAATTCCGTCTACCTCTGACTCATACCCTAATTGCGGTATATCTTCTGTTCAGCAATGTTCTGTTCTGGCAACGCTAGATTATCTAAATAAAATGTATGGTTTGTTGATTGGATGAGGCTTATGACACAAAAGATTATTTCACTGTATTCAATGCTGATATAAATCCAGCCTTGATTCAGCAACCAGATTTATCTAGCTATTTACATTTATTCACATGAAATGCTATATGAATTACATAGACATGAAAAAAAAATGTGTACTTCCCTGGCTATTTGAAGTTTTAATGTGCAACTTCATGAGTATTTTATCAGTGTTTGGTAATAGACTAAGACAAGTACCCAGTTCTCTTGCAGATTTTAATGTTATTTATTACAGGAAATAATATCAGTAACATGCTTTTGCTTTGTTCACTTAAACATTTTAAACTAAGCAATATTAATTTTTAAACCACTGAGCCGTAGAATTAATAAAAACTTATGGTCGGTATAATTCTCTCTGTATTGTATCGCAATCAGTAGGATTCTCTCTGTACTTTATGACAGTTAATAGAATGCCCTCTGTATTGTAAGGCGGTCACTTGATACTCTCTATTGTATGCCCATTATTAAGATGATCTTTGTAGTTTAATTTGGACACTATAATGCTCTTTGCATTTTATGGCCGTGACAAGAATACTTTCTATATTATATTTCAGTCTCTGGAATGCTCCCAGTATTGTATATATGAATTTGGAATGCTTTCTGTATTGTATATCTGAACCTGGGATGCTCTCTTTATTGTACATCAATACCTTTATTGTATATTGGTTTTTGGAATGTCTCTGCATTGTTGGTCACTGGAATGCACCCTGTACTGTATACTGGAATGCTCTCTACATTGTATATTGGTCTCTTGGATGCTCCCTGTATTGTACATAGGTCCATAAAATGGCTGCTGTGTTTGTGACTAAGTCTACCATTGTGTTTTGCATTGTCCTTGCCTTCCGCTAATGTGGCTTTAGAAACATATTGGTGTGCTAGCCCCAACTACTTTTTGTTGGCCCTAACTACATTTTATTTGGTCCCACCTACAGTATGTAAGGCCATTTTATGTTTCCAACTCGCCCCTGCCTATAGTCACATCTGTTAATTGGATCAGGAATAGAGGTTCTACTTATTGTTCTAATAAAAATCTCTGTGTATGGGACATGAGGAGTTTGTGCAGCTAACAGAAAGAACTAGAGATGTCTACAAATCATTGTTACATTCTGCCACCTATCACTAAACCAAGGTCATAGCGTAGAATGTTCCACAAATGTCAGGAATCGGTGCTCTATCTCCAAGATGACAAATATCTTAGGAATTGTTCGTTCTTTAGAGTAGAGCAGATGTTGCCATTTTCTCCTGATAATTCCCACTGCTGTCAATTTACCCGGAGCAAATAACCCTTTGTCTGACCCCTTTTAATAAACAGAAAATAGGAAGATGGTTTTGGAAAGACAGTGACAGATATTTCAATCGTTATTCTTCATAGTCTAGAGTGGGATAATAAGACAACCAGGACCTTACAGCCATGTTACCAAGGACATTAGGCGGGCAGAGGCTTACTGAGGGACCAGGGCAGAGAAGATGGGTGATCTGTCTCCGTACATTGTTGTTGTTGGGTTTTTTTTCTTTTAACTTATAGTGCCCCCTTAGAGACCACAGGTGTCAAAAATAGCCGAAGAAGAAGGCTGACATACATCACACACTGCAAAGTGCACTACAAGTCTCCGCCGCGTATTTGGTAGGTGATGAGATGTCACTGCTGCCTTTAAAGTCTGACTTTCATCCAGTGGACTGTGAAATCCTTTTCTCCTTATCACACATCCCCCCACCTCACTGTTATTCTTGAATTATACCGGCTAAGCTCTTAATTCAAGATATTAAATCCCAGTGACACAGCGGAGGGGTCACTGCAGGTTCTTGTCTGTTGTACTGCATGCGTTATAATGTCATGGGTCACACAGATAATCCCTTCCATGCTTCCACTACCTTTTCATAATGCCACCTATGACCTCGTATTATGCCATTTTTTAGAAATCTGCAGAATTGGAGACCTGCTTAAGCAGTTATGCCGCCATGGATTTCAGTATTTAAATGCATTAAAAGGAAGCTTCTAAAAGGGTTTAGAGGAAAAATTACACCGGCAAAAAAAAAAAACGTTTTTATAGCAACAATCAATTTCTCCATAAATTTTAATCATGTTTTTGGTTTATTTGGTTTAAATTCCAGCAGGAGGTTTATATCATGTCATTAACATAACAGGTGTAATAACAATAGCACATGAATCATGACATTAGCCAACATCATATTACTAGCCATAAAATGCATATTTATTACAGGGTAAAAAATAATACTCCCCAAACCTGAAATTAGATCAGCACAAGCCATTTCTAACTTCATGATTTAGAATTTTGGGCAAACACACACACACAATGTTCTGCTGTGCACATGGCTGCTTGATATTGCTTATTTTACGGTGACCCCATTGGGGAGTGAAGAAAATGAGTGATGTCACCAGTTACAAAGTGACATTGCACGACCAGGAAGATGGTGTCGTCAGTAACAGGTATGGGGGCTTACTGCTTGGTGGGGGAGGGAGCTCCTGCCTGCAAGCCCCCTATTTCTTATATAACGCACCTGCCTGCACATTTAGGGAAATACATAATGAGGGCTGTGATCTCAGGGGGGCTCATGGTTATTGCAAAAGATATACCTTATGGAAAAAGCTTTTAATAAAAGTGTAATCTCAAGGAGGGCCTGAGATTAAACATTGTGCGGTGTCGATGTCATATGGTCAGCCCTGATTCACAGCTAAATGTCAACTATACATAATTTATTGTCCACCTTATAGAGGCCCCTATGTATCAAGCCATTTTTTTTTACTTAAATCATGTTAAAATTTCAGTTTCTGCTTGATTTTTAGTATTGGGTCTATGTAGCAATAGCCTGATGTAGGAGATTGAACTGATATCTCCTGCAAAAGGCTAATTAACGCAGCAGACCTCAGCTTTTCGGAGCTTGGCCCCGTAGATGAAATGTCACCTTCATACTTGCCTACTTTCCTAATCTCCAATCTGGGAGAAGTCCCGTAGAGGAGATGCAAGTGGCCGGTGATGGGACTGGCGGATGGACTAGTCGCATTATTAGACCCCAGACCTCACAGCTAAATGCCGCAAATGTTCATATATGAAAAAAAGGGGGCAAGGCCGAAATTAAGCAATTATCATAGAATCACGTCACTAAGACCCTTCCCCTCATCTCGGGCTGCAATTCAAAGTATTATTCTCCCCATCCTGACTACTTCACTAGGAAATAGAAAGAATGGATGACAGCGCTAATTAGATCAAAAACATTTTAATTAGATATAATTTAAAATGTAATAAACACATCACTAATAATGCATATGAACATTAATAATTAAGCATATATTGATATCTAACCGGCCGGTCAGATCAATAACCTATTTCAACCCAGGAGAAAAAACTGCAAAAATATTAAAAAAATCTTTAAAAAATCCAATATCCGGATTTATTACATCACATGTATCAGTAGGATACATGCCATCATTTTTTTAACAAAACGGCAATCTGTTTATTTTTACAAGAGCCGTGTATTTTTTGTCTCCAACAGAAGGAGAAATTGCTATAATCTATGCTGAAAGACACATAGCATTGCCATACCTACCCATCGCTTGCAATTTCATGTGATGGGGAGGGGCTTAATGACATAAGAGCTTGGCCCCACCCTCAAAGTGACCAGCTATGTCTCCTCTCCGGGCTTCTCCCAAATAGAAGATTCAAAAAGTCGGTAGGTAATAAGTATGTACTTAAGTAAATGATGCTTAGATAATAAAAGCAGGGGTTCCACGACTATTCATACGTAGACCCCCCCATGGTGGCTAACGACTAACCACATACAGTCCCATGTGCACATAATACAGTCTATATAGAATTATGGGTATTCCTTATACACCCAAAAATTGTGATAATTATGCCCTACATGCAATGCAGTAAAAAGCCCTGTCCTGTTCAAAGGCTGGTTTTACCTTTTACAGTATTGCAGCTTTAAATACAGTATATGGGCCAAATCGACAAAATCAAGCTGGTTCCTGCAATTCGCAGTCTATAACATATCGGCCGTGGTCAGTCATGTGCCCAGCTATAGATGGGTGGCCTGTAAGGTGCCTAGCTGTAGGCAAAAGGTGCTGGCACTCACCTAAAATTACAAGGTGATACACGATTTACTGTATAGTAACTCTGGATTAATGTTGTAGTGCTGAGTACCCTTAGGTAAAAAGAACTGGCTGTAGGTACAGTATTGCCAGTCATCTGCCCAGCTAAAGAGATATGACCAGTAGGGTGTTCAGAGGAAACTGTATGGTGTAATGAAAATGATGTATAGAAAGGATAAAAAGTGAAACTCTTGGGTCTAGGGGGCTTATTCGTTGTGTTAATTATCGGGGGCCAACTTGCAGCGAGTAGCAGCGGTGGACACAAAATCAGCAGAGCAATTCAACATTGCTCCGGCGCGGAGACAGCTGATCCGAAGATCAGCTATCCCCGCAATCCCCTTCACTGTTACTTCTGTAGTAGTGAAACTTTGCGCCGTTAAGTGTATTAGTATTTTCGGAGCCTGATGAATTTAGGTTCCCATACTATTGTATGGGGACCACGGGATAGATCGGGGCTGAAAGACCAGCAGAAGATATCTGTAATATCTCCTGCGTTACCTCCAGGGTCGTATCTATAATGGGTGCAGGGTGTGCAGGGCACATGGGCCTCTGGGTTCAGTGGGGCCCACACCGCACACCCTGCACCATTAGGTAATTATACTTACCTCTCCGACGATTCCCCGAAGTGCTGCTCCACAGCGCCAGACCGGGGCTGTAGAGCAGCAAACTCTCACTGGGAAAATGGCGGCGGCCATTTTCGCAGTGAGCTCCGCATGCGCAGAAAAGATGTCCCCGGGAAAGCAGGTGCGGATGCCATTTTCCCGGAGACCCGTGCATGCGCTGTAATGAAGCCAGAATCTACAGCGCTCAATGTTGCTGAGCCGCCGTCAGAGGGGGGGTCCCAAACGGAGGCTGCACACGGGCCCCCTCCTCTCTTAAAACGCCCCTGGTTACCTCTATAATGAATGGCCCCAATACTTAATTTCTACAATAGTAGGTGAAATTTTAAATTTTCACCTGCTTTTATAGAAATTAAGTGATGATGAATAGAACCCTTAGTAATACCACTTTTACACCTAAATTCCGGGTCTGATCTGGAGTTGGAACAGGGGCCCTGATTCAGAGCCAAACGCTCTGACAGAGCTCTCCTGGTCGCTCGCATAGCTGTGGGTGGCCACCCAGAACTATAGCGAGTGGCCAAAATGATGGTCGCAATGGTCAAGACCATCAGGCTTGCGACGAGACCCTTGTGGTAGGGTCTCGCTGCCGCAAGCCCTGGAGTGCTTTTGGCTCTATCAGATCCAAAAGCACTCCCAATGACATCACTAGTGATGTCAGTGGGGCCGGTCCCATGGGAACGCCTCCATCTGGGCAGCCACACCCCCAGCACGCCCACTAAAGGGGGCGTGCTGTCAATCACCATCGACAGCACGCCCCCTTTGGTGCGAGACCCATAATGACGGCTTGGCCGTCGTTATTCGGGTCTCATGCATGCGCACGACGGAACAGCCTCCGTCGTGCACATGCGCATTTGGGCAACATTGACCAGCTTGCGAGCGCTTAGCTCTCGCGAGCGGGTCTGAATCAGGCCCAGGGTTCCAATCCGGATCAGACCCAAAAGTTCACACCAGAGTCGGCTGTGCATAGACCCGGCTTTTCCGGCGTTGATGTGGATGTTTGGAGATGACGTCATCTCCAAGCGCCATTGAAGCCGGACCAATCGGCCGGCATGCAGCGTGCTCCGGGTCATCGTGACCCGGAGCGCGTCGTTCACACTGCAGAATTTCACGGGTTTCACCCTGCTAGTTACCTGGGCTGGATTGCCGGGTCACTCGATCCGGTGATCCAACCCTTTCCCCTTTTACACCAAGGAGCAACCTGGGTTAACCCTGCAATAACCCGGGTTTTCGCTCCGGTGTAAAAGGGGTACAGTATTACAGTGTTCTGAGATGTAGAGAAAAACCCACTAAGCAGTGCACACGCTTCTGACATCAAAAATATACTTTTAAAAAATTTTTTTACTTTACTTATTATAATAAATTTAATCAAAACACTATAAATAAAATAGAAGGCTTGGCCATAGATTGTGACTCATCCAACAAAAATGACTAGAGATTCCCTCATCTCTGATGTAGGCTGTCACCGCAGCACTGTATCTTATGCTTGGTCTGTCCGTGCACCAATAACACACAAGGAGCTGCCAGAGCATTGTTGTTTAATGGAAGATTATGCAAATAGCTTAATAACCAGCTAACCAGCGTTCTGACATGACGCAAAGAAACCTCTAATTAGTTTATGACCTCCTTAAGTGCTTGCCTCAATCAGTAAGTTCCTTGTTATCGACTCTAGAGAGGTGATAACAAGAGAGAAACATGTAAGTGCATCCTGTCTCTACACGCAGATAAAAGCTGATTATTATTATAATCTCTCTATAATTGGAGCATTATTCTGTGTTTTATATCCTCATCAACACACTGTAGTAAATATTTATCTATTTCTATTTAAGCTGATTCTATTGTTTTTTTTCCCATCCTAGGCCATGTCGTGGTTACTAACAGCGCTGAATGTGCTCTATTTCCTGTAAGACAAATGGGAAGGTGTATCAATCCTTGGGGGTAAATTTACTTAGGGTTGAATTGGGCTTTTTTCTGCAATATTCTCCCCCAACCAAACACACACACTAATTTGGCAAATCATAGATTTACTAAAGGTAAACTCGCATTGAAATCGCATGTCAAACACGCCTTTAGGCGCCAAGAGACATCATCAGACTATCGGATCTAACATTGTAAAGTTTACATAGGGCCTTGTGCAGATTTGTACCCGATGGTTTGCGTAATAGTCTGATGGCAGGGGGACTGTGCATGCGAGGGACCCATTCTGCGTATGTGTAGAACGGGTTCTGCGAGATCGCTCACAGTGCCCCTTAAGCTGCAGCCCGATTCAGAGGCTGCGGTCGTTTTGGGGCAGGGCAAGCCAGCGTTCACGAAAATGGGGGCATGCCGCCCCCCCATTTTCTGAGAGTGCCGAAGCCAGGATCTGCGTCTTCCAATGCAGATTTCCTGGACTCAGCTATCGTTCTGAGAGGGTTACATAGATGGCCGATGGTTTCGCAAGTGATCCGAAGGCTGAGTCCCCTACGCAGCTGTGGATCACACAAGCATGCCGGCAGCGTCTGTTCTTCAGACGTCTTCTGCTGCATTATCACATGTTAGCATTGCTGCTGTGTCCAGGATGCAGCAGTGATGCTAACAGCGTAAAACTCTGGATCAGGCCCATAGACAAGAATAGAAATCATGGATTTACTAAGAATTGTGTTGAGGTACCTGTGAGAGGCAGGTTTGTCTGAACTTAGCATTGCACAGATTGGTGTGATCTGGGCAGGCTTTGGTGGCACTGTATAAATAAAGGGTGAATATTTAAAAAAAAAAAAAAACATTGCATGCCTCCCCCATAAAAGTATAACCAGCATCTGAGCCATACATGCCATACCCAGCCTCTGAGCCATACAACCCCCCTCACCCCCAGAAGGGTAGGCACTTCTCCCACTTTCTGCCCACTTCCTAGTGAAGTGGGCAGAACTTCCATGGCGATCGCGGGTCCCCATGTAGAGGGCGGGGATTCATGTGGAATCGCATAATTTAGCCCTGCCCCTTATGTAAATTTGCGCCAATCTGCCATGAAGGGACTGGGCTTAATGACGCGAGACGTCAGGCCCCACCCCCTGTCGCGACCCAATCTTTCTCCTCCCCGGGAGATAAAAAATGTAGGCAAGTATGCTCTGAGCCCAGTCCAATACTGAAACTTGTTCAGGCGCTCACAAATAGAGATGGTCGGCCAAATGCTGCGTAGCGCTACAGTACTGGACTGTTCCTGGTACTTCTAGCTAGTGGGTGCTAAAAAAAAAACCAAAGTAAAACGTAATGCAAAATTTCTGTCATTACAAATACCAGAATGTGCCTGGTAGTACACAAGTGTACGCTGCGAGGTGTTGCATCACTAATTAAGTAAATATCTAGTTGTGCCCCATTTTTATACATATTAATCAGTTGTGTCCTAAGATGTATATAATTCATGTTTGTGCCCCCTAGTATACACTTAGTAAATATTTTTGTCCTTATATAATAATAACAATAATAATAATAATAATAATAATAATTAATAATAATAATAAATTGCTATTTATATAAATAGTAATAAAAATATTTCAAAAGAAACAATGATTATTGTGGTATTTAAAATTATAATATTAGTGGTCCCATAATTTGTAATTCAGTGATTTTTCCATCATAAATACTTACTTGAAATATAAATTTTCGACCTGATGTGACCCATATGAGGAATAAAATATAAAAACGGACGAAATGGATGGCTCATGGGGAACACCCGATAGCAAATTAATTAATCCTAAGTGAGCCCATCTGCGTAATATCTGCACTGCCAATCAGGAGCGGCCTTTTACACCGCTCAGGCAATCACAGATAAGAGGACAGGCCCAGTGCTGAAGCATCACTGGGCTCTTGCACAATAGAAGGGGTAAACCTACCTGTATTACATCTGATTTTACCTCTTGCAGTTTAGAGATTTGCAAACCACAACGCATCCTATTAAATGTACTAAATTGCGGTTTTACAAAAGCAACCAATCAGGAACTGGCTATTATCCACCTGTTGCATTCTAGAAAATGATAGCTAGAATTTGGTTGATTTGCTATGGGGAACAACTACGATAGAGAAAATGTACCCCTTTCAGATTTCAGTTTCCAAACCACAAGATAGTAACTCCTGTGGTTTGGGACTGAAAATGGCCTTTGATGTGTATGCAGTTTGCAAATTGCACAAAAAAACGACCCTATAGTAAATCTACCCCATGTCATACTCCAGATCTAGAAGCAGGAATATGGCAAATCATGATGAGACTGAGGGATATATTTACTAAAGTGAGAGTTTTGAGAAATGGAGATGTTGCCCATAGCAACCAATCAGAGTCTACTTAACATTTAACTAGCACCTTCCAGAAGATAATAGCTAGAATCTGATTGGTTGCTAAGGGCAACATCTCCACTTCTAAAATCTCTCACTTTAGTAAGTTTGATTCCTGCATTTCATCAGCTCTCACATTCATGCCAGCCAATGATGATTTATTTATTACTAACATCAGTATAAAACTCAGAAAACGGGGATCACACTGTAGACAAAACTTGATTATTAGCCACTTTTCAGGGTGGTCTATTTAGAGCATCTTTCTGATGCTTCCTCCGCACGGATTCATCTTGGGACTGGTAATGTAAAGGGATAACAGATGTGGAGATAATTAGGAGGCAGGTCTAACCTGTCTACTGTGAAATGTTCTCATTCCAAGAGCTACGTTCACAAATTTCACATTCACACTCACTTGTTCATGAAAGCCTGGGAGAAGGTTTATAAATACATTCAACAGCAAGCCCTCCCCCCGGGGGGCACATTTCTCTCTCTCCAGATGGCCCAGCTCTCTTACTGTAGCAGTGCAGAGGAAACATTTTCGAAGTGCCTAGAAGTAGATGGAGAGCATTAATATCCCAGCACTGGCCTCACTGGGATGCACCAAACCTTGCATTAACCCAAGGAACATAGGCCCGTACGGCTCTTAGCAAGCACATAGAAACTGTTAATTAACCACGTACTAAATGAGTCAGGGACAAAGGCTGACAGGTTACTGTGCCGGTGGACAGAGTTCTGCCTTATCTCGCTTGCTGTGTCATTAACACACTGCTGGCGCACTTTCATTATTGAAGAATAATTAAGGAAAGTACCGGTGATGTGATTCTTCGTCTCTGACTGCGACGGTTTACATGTCGGAGGAAGGAAGTGTCTGAGAACAGTTTGCGACTGTCAGGGGAACGGTGAGTAGTTCAGGAGAGTTGGAAGAGCAAAGAAAGTTTTTGACAGGTCAGCCTAGAGCCGTACAAGGAAATAAAATGTAGATTTCAAGGCTTATGAACAGGTCGTGTAATGTAATGGAATACAGAAGACATTGTCCCTCTCTGGAAGGTCCCAAAAGGTTTTTCATGTTCTCCAATACTGACATGTTAGGCCACACTGAGTTAGTTTTGCCTTTTAATTATTGCTGCTTTAATAATGCTGGCAGACTAACCAGAATGGCACCTGTGCCTGTATCTCGGTGGCTATTACATAAGGCTCACTAAATAGATTTGGACTTCCACAGTTACATTTATTATTTTATTCAATTCCTTGATACTTTCATGAAACAAGTGGCGGAATGAGATGGAAAAAGCGATATACTGTACTTCAATCTAGCAATGCATCTAGAGATGTGCAGGATTGTGGCAAAATAACCCTTGGCAGGAGCCTTTCCAGACACCATGAAGGTCACATGCAGGTGCCAGGGCCCTGGGGGATGGGCTACTTGCACACCTCTAGTTACAGCCCTGTCCTTAGGAGGCACTAGGCACTCACCTTGCAGTTTGTAGAGTCGCCCCGAGAGCATCCTTTGGACGCTGTGTGCTCCCCCCTTCTTGCTGGTCCAGACGGTCCCACCCTCTGGATGTGAGAGATGTGTCCTTACACATCTTTGCTACAGTCACGCTAAAAAGACGCTACCTGTTGTCTCCTGTTGGCACTTCTCCTCTGTGGTCTGATCTGGTGAGATCTGGTGGTGTGTTAGCCACCGCCATCTTACCACTGGTTGCTTTCTCCTGTTGGTCTGGTGGTTCCTGTAGTACGCTCCATATCCTGGATCTGCTTTTAGTGACTTTGTATCTCTCCGTGGCTGCATACCTCTATTATGGATAGCTCTCTGCAACAGATCCTTCAGGCCATTGCTGCCTCTTTTCAAAGACTTCTCAATAAGTTTGCGGACCAGCCGATGGATGTCCTTTCTTCTAGCTATGATACTTTGAAAATTCGCGCAGGGGTTGGATCGGATGTACGTACCTTCGATGTCTGAATCCGAGGTCCTCGCGCTTCCTGTACCTGAGCGTGTCTTGGATTCCTCCTTTTTAATGGCTGAAACATTGCCTGAGTTTCACTGCTTCCTACCTGAGTGTTTCAATTTTGCTACGGTCCTTCAAAAGATCCATTATCCGTTCATGTGGGGAGTGCTGGAAATATGGGACTTGTCGTTACAAAATCCTTCGTGTTCTTTTGCTCGTTTTCAAGTGAGCTGGGACGGGTCTGTTTTTCTATTTTTGTCTTTTCAAGGGATTGAGGCGTAGCCGGATTAATCCTAGGTTGATTGTCCTTTTTTTTTTTTATTACATGTATGTCTGTAACAATTGACGTATTGTTTAAGGGTAGAATTTCACTTTCGTGTAGTGCGGGAGAGCTGGGCTTAGCCAAGCTTAGGGTCATTTAGTGTATTGCCCTTGTCAATTATTTTGATCTACTATCCTCTATTTGGGTTGGGGGGGGGGTTTAGTTAGACAGGTAGTTTAGTGTAGACTGGAGGCCGGGAGTTAGGGATCCAGGTATACCTAGGTTAGGGTTAGGTCATACAGGGTGGTGGGTTCTGGGGAGGTTTGTTTCATGGGGGTCTTGTTTTTGGTTTGTTTCTCTCTTTGTATATCCGGGCAGATATGGTAGTTTTTTTTTTCTTTCTATCTTGATATTCTATACTGTTTTGATATGCAATTGAAATATTTGGAATTTGTAGTGGCAGAATATTTATGTACTCACCTCAGTCTATATGGGCCCGAAAGGCACCTTCGGGTTCCAACAATATTATATATATATATATATATATATATATATATCTGATGTGGGCTGAATTGTATATCCTGTTTTCTGTATTACTGTATGTCTTTCATTATTTGTACACTGCCCTATGCCAATATCTAATGTATGTCGAATTTGTTTTTTCATGTCTGCCATACTTTAATTGATTTAATGTTTTTTTTTGTTGTTGTTTGTTTGTTTGTTTATATGAAAATGGAAATTTCAATAAAAAAGGACTGAATTAAAGACGCTCTCAGCATGCAAGGTCCCATGAGACTCTACTAGTGCCGGGCGTCTTGTTTGCTTTTTTCTAGTCAAAAATGCTTTTAAGTCTCAATGCGAAGCAACTAGGACGCACCAGCAGACTGTGCTGTTTAATTTGATATGCGACACTTATACATTTACAGTAGCGCTCCAGAGGGGAACCACACCAACTGCCAGCAAGTTCCTGGCCGGTGATGTTTGGCAGCATTTGGGGTGGCAGTTGGTGTGGCTCCCCTTTTTGAATTTTGGAATGCACTGCAGCCCCACCTCTGGAGCCTTTACTGTGTATATATGTGTGACTGAGACTCTGATTCTGTAATGGTGCGTACACACTGGGCGATTAAAGTGGACGACTGAACGATAACGATATCGTTATCGTTCAGTCGTCCACTTTATCGTCCATTTTTAACACAAAAAAGATGAACGATGACGACGACGCGCGTTCCCGCGGGTCGTTCGTCATCCTCGTTCATCGGGCTGACATGCAGGCCAACCTGACGACCTCGTCAGGTTGCTGCATGTCAGGGAATGGGTGAGAGAGCCCGGCGCTGAACGATATCACTAATGATATTGTTCAGCGGCTGTGCTCAATGT
Organism: Taudactylus pleione; assembly: GCA_031769625.1. Taxonomy (NCBI): domain Eukaryota; kingdom Metazoa; phylum Chordata; class Amphibia; order Anura; family Myobatrachidae; genus Taudactylus; species Taudactylus pleione. The sequence continues at coordinate 1,652,028 of JAUIMM010000198.1, forward strand.
CATGAACGACATTGAGCACAGCCTGCCGGGGACACACTAGACGATATCGCTCAGGGAGCATATCGTCTAGTGTGTATGCACCTTAAGTGCTACAATGTAGCGGCCGCAGCTTTTTTCATTACAAGTTCTGTTGTGTTTCATGTACAGACTCAGGTGCACACAGATATACAAGTGTCACATATCAAATTAATCATCATGCGGCTGTGCAATACTGTCCATCTCTCAATCAGGCCCAGAGTTCTCAGCAATACTGGACAGGATAGGTAAGGGTTTATATACCACTATTGCCTGCAGCAACCCCTTGAAATATAGGGCAAATTCCTCCTGCCAGGATGTACGAATGAAATATCATCCAGTGTGTACCTAGCATACTACATAAGGGTCTATTTGCCGTTGGTGATAGAGGGCATATTGTAGCAAACCATAATGATGTACTGTCACTATCTACCATGACAGTGCTTTTCTGGGAGCCCCGGAGAAATCCCCCCTCCTGTGTGATTATTAACCTGCAGCTTAAAACTGCCGGCGAATGGAGGAAGTGATGTGCCCAGGTGCAGCTGATGTCCGTTCATGCGCTTAGTGATTTAACCTGGCCTGGATACAGTGATTCCTCTTTGACTTTGCTAGTCACCATTGATGGGTACAAGTAATGCCACCCTGAGATGACGTAATGTTTTTACTGGAGGTCTCTCCAGCACTGGGAAGGTACATAGATAAAACATGTGTCTATTACACAGAACTGTAATTACTGTAGGTATTACCTAAGCCATCTAGGGGGAGCACATATGCAAGTATCTGGGAGGAGCCACAGGATGTCACACAGAGCTGTAACCAGGTATTCCCTTACTCATCCAACTAGGGGTAACACATATGCAAGTATCTGGGAGGAGCCACAAGGATGTCACACAGAGCTGTAACCAAGTATTCCCTTACTCACCCAACTAGGGGGAGCACATATGCAAGTATCTGGGAGGAGCCACAAGGATGTCACACAGAGCTGTAACCAGGTATTCCCTTACTCAGACAACTAGGGGTAACACATATGCAAGTATCTGGGAGGAGCCACAAGGATGTCACACAGAGCTGTAACCAGGTATTCCCTTACTCACCCAACTAGTGGGAGCACATATGCAAGTATCTGGGAGGAGCCACAAAGATGTCACACGGAGCTGTAACCAGGTATTCCCTTACTCACCCAACTAGGGGGAGCACATATGCAAGTATCTGGGAGGAGCCACAAGGATGTCACACAGAGCTGTAACTAGGTATTCCCTTACTCACCCAACTAGGGGGAGCACATATGCAAGTATCTGGGAGGAGCCACAAGGATGTCACACAGAGCTGTAACCAGGTATTCCCTTACTCACCCAACTAGGGGGAGCACATATGCAAGTATCTGGGAGGAGCCACAAGGATGTCACACGGAGCTGTAACCAGGTATTCCCTTACTCACCCAACTAGGGGGAGCACATATGCAAGTATCTGGGAGGAGCCACAAGGATGTCACACAGCGCTGTAACCAGGTATTCCCTTACTCACCCAACTAGGGGGACTACATATACAAGTATCTGGAAGGAGCCACAAGGATGTCACACAGAGCTGTAACCAGGTATTCCCTTACTTTCCCAACTAGGGGTAACACATATGCAAGTATCTGGAAGGAGCCACAAGGATGTCACACAGAGCTGTAACCAGGTATTCCCTTACTCACCCAACTAGGGGGACTACATATGCAAGTATCTGGGAGGAGCCACAAGGATGTCACAGGTTAATAAAGTAGAACTGGTAACCACAGAATAAGTAACCAGATGTTTATAACATAGGTAAAAAAAAAACAACAGGTTTATAAAGTAATTATTTATTTCTAAATGACATTTATTTATTTTTAGAATATATTACTGTTCTGTCCTGGAAAAATTTGTTAATATAATAAAACAGATTTTACTATAACAAACAGTCAGTATGCAGCTCAGTATAAGGTTTATAAAAAAAAACATGCAGCATCAAAAAATAACATACAGACATAAAAACATATAGACAAATAATTTAAGTAAAACAAAACATTAGAATAAGCTAAAATATTTTTCCCTGACAGATAAACTGGATGCGTTTCACAGCTCCTTGCCACTTTCTCAAGCCATAAAATAGTCACTTGGTTACGGGAGATGTGGAGATAAGGTATTTAAAAAGTTATTGGAGTCCAGGATGTATTTTTGTAATTCAGGGGTCTCCCAAAGCTTTTGGGGGGTCTTTTTTTAATATTCTATTTTATTTTTTATTCCTTTTTTTTAATGAACATATTATATAACTTATTTATTTCAATTTTTTTTTGTGAATCTGGTACTGGAAGCTAGAGTCTGGGCTGTCAGTTTCCAGAGTGCAGACAGGATAGGACTCATGCATGCACCCACTGGCCTGGTGAGCATCATGATTTCTCTTAATGCCACCGACCAGTGTCGCAGGTGACCTGAGAATTGCTCTGCTGTTTGGTGATTAAAAAACTTTGTTTAAGAGGGGTCTTGATGATCTGGCCCCTAAATATGTTACTGACTATTCCTGATTTGCAGGTAAGATATACTCTGATAAAACCTCACAATAATGGATTAGTAAGATGCTAATCTACTCATAACTATATAAATCATGTATTATCTGTACAGGATTTATGGGATATTGGATGGCATATTTAAAAGGTAACAGTGAGAAGGAATATATACTGTACTAGTCTCCCAATGACCATCTAGCTGAAGTCTAGATTTATTCACAATAGATAATAATAGCTATACAGAATGCTCATGTTACGTGATATACATAGACATGACAGCTAGCAACATACATTCCATGGTACTAAGCGGTTGATTCAGAGGTGGGTGCGCTATGTCGGTTTTTGTGCAACATTCAGTCTCTCATTTAAAGTAAATTTCACAATCTGTAATTCTGGTGTAGTGCAGCTCTGTTTTAATTACCTTTCCCAGAAGGCATAAATCTGTACATAGATAAAACACCAACAAGCGGGGCTCAGAATCATTAAATATGTAATTGTAGACAAACTTTACTGGAAGTATGAAAACACGTACATCACTTGGTCACAATAAAGCAAGTTGAACTCCTGCAGCTTCGCTCAGTTTCTGCTCTTGGAATAACTTATGAAGAAACGTTACAGTGTCATGCATCTTTTGGCATTAGTCACACTTGGCGCGTTTCGCCACTCTGTTGGACTTCTTCAGGGAGTGTTTTTAATACTGCCCTAATATCATTTGTATAATGAGTCTCAATCACTTTTGAGACTTTTATAACTTGTCAACATACATTTATACATATTACAATAACATACAATACAAAACACTTTTTTTTTATTTCTTTATTTAGAAAGCTCATAAAAAAAGTAACATAGATAAACACAAATATAATAAACAGTGTACATGAGCCATTTTTTTTACAATAAAATAATTAGCAATAAACATGTGGGGGGAGGGGGTCAGTATTGGGGGGATGGGAACAGGACTATCAAGAGAAATAAAATATAATAGAAAATGCCAAATGCTGGACAAAAAGTATTATAAGAAATAAAGAAAAATAAAATGTGCCATTTGGAGAACAGGAGAGAAGAATATTTAGTTAATTAAGGAGGTTTGCGTAGAGAAGTCGGAATGGGGGAGTAGACTCAACCATCGTGCATGAATTACATATGGGTAGTGAGCACAGGGGGCAGAGGTAGCGAGGTGCTGTCATACGAGAGCCACGGAGCCCAAACCTGGGAAAACATATGGCCTCTATCATGAAGATAGTAGGTAATATTTTCCATTTCCGCTATACAGTATGTCAGATTTGTGATTTTAGGGCAGAGAGGTTCGGTGGAAGAGGGTTTTTCCAGTTATGGGCAATCAAACTTCTAGCAGCAACTAAAATATGGGACAACAACTTAACAGAGCGGTTGCTGAGATCAGGAGGGGGTAACTTAAAAGGAAGGTCCATGGGATCTTTTGGAATCGGGTCTCCAAAGACAGCGTTCAGAAGAGTATGAACTGAGGGCCTGATACAGACCCGCTCACGAGCGCTATGCGCTCGCGTGCGGGTCGATGGTGGCCCAGTGCACATACGCACGACGGAGCAGGCTCCGTCATGCGCATGCGCGAGACCCGGATAGTGACAGGCAAACCGTCGCTCCGGGTCTCGTACCAAATGGGGCGTGCTGTCGATGTTGAGTGACAGCACGCCCCCTTTGGTGGGCGGGCCGGGGGCGTGGCTGCCCAGACGGAGGCGTTCCCATGGGAACCCCTACCATCTGGGGTCGGCCCCACTGACATCACAAGTGATGTCAGTGGGAGTGCTTTCGGCTTTGTTAGAGCCAAAAGCACTCTTGGGCTTGCGGCAACAAGACCCTACCACAAGGGTCTCATCGCAAGCCCGATGGTCACGATGGTCTTGACCATCGCGACCATCTTCCTGGACGCTCGCTATAGCTGGGGGATTCTGTTGATGGAAACAGTAGCAGAGGGAGTGGAATAGAGGGCCATGAAACCAGTCAGGAAGTCTCTCGATATCCCAAATGATCGTAGGGTTTGGGACATAAAGGTCCAGGAGATCCTGTCGAATGCTTTTTCAGCATCGAGAGAAAGGACAACAGCTGGGGACTTCCTGGGGTTTATGGTTTGAATTAAATCTATGGTCCTACGGGTATTATCCCGACCCTGATGGCACGGCACAAAGCCTACGTGATCATAATGGACCATGGAGGGACGGACCTGGTTGAGTCTATTGGCTAAAATGTTAGCATATATTTTAATATCTATATTGAGATGGGAGATAGGCCTATAACTAGCACAATTGTGCGGGTCCTTACCCTCCTTAGGCACCACTACAATTCTGGCTTCTAGCATATCCATAGGAAAGGAGCCCCCCTGTAAAACAGTATTAAAAAGGGAGTGCAGGTGGGGAACCAGATTCTCCATAAATTTTTTATAGTATGCAGCTGTAAAGCCATCAGGTCCTGGGGACTTGCCAGACTTCTGTTGTTTAATGGAAGTTATGATTTCCTCTTCTGAGATCTCCCCACTCAAAGCCCGGAGTGCTTCATGAGACAGCTGAGTAAGACTGGTAGCGGAAAGAAATTTTTGAATTGCTGTCTCAGTAGGTGAGCTAGAAGTAGGGGATGAGGCAGAGTGTAAGTTATACAAATTACTGTAGAAGCTGTGAAATTTAGAACGAATAGCTGCCGGGTCGTGAAGAAGGTGATTATTGGAGTTTTTAATCATAAGGATATTTCTATGGGTTCGTGCCCTATGGAGCCTAGATGCCAAAATCTTATCAGCCTTATCTCCCTTTTCGTAAAAGTTTTGGTGTAACCATTTTAGATGTTTAGCTGTGTGTTGGGAAAAAAGGAGAGCAAGGGAGTGTCGAACAGCAAGAAGTTCTTGTTAGAGGGAAGGGCTAGGGAACTGTTTATGCTGTGACTCTAGTTGTTTAAGGTGGATGGAGAGGGAGTTAGTACGGGTTAGAAAATCTTTTTTAGCTTTGGAAGCTATACTAATCAGATGTCCCCGTAGAGCAGCTTTATGGCCAACCAGAGACTGGAGGGAGAAGTGTCTGGGAGAGCATTTAACTGAAAATAATCTGTAAGAAGGTTATTGAGATGGGTGATCGTATCGCGAGAATAAAGTATCATTTAAGGTCAGCTGAAACAGGAGCGTGATTAGACCATATCAAAGGATGGACACGAACACCCACAAGTTGTAGGGCTAGGTTGTGGCTGAGCAAGAACATGTCTATACGGGAATAGGAGTTGTGCACAGGGGAGAACAAGCAACGCATTCGAATTACGGAGGTCTGCCCTGCTGGAGTTAGTGGTCCCCGAGGTAGATCTATCTAGTGAGGGGTTCAGTACTGCATTAAAATCACCAGATACAATAAGGGAGCCCTGCCGTTTACGAGAGAGGAGGGTGTCTAGTCTAGTGAAAAAAAGCTGGCTGGGCTTGGTTAGGGGCATATATATTAACAATGGTGCAGAGAGTATTGTTAAGAGTTCTCACAAGAATAAGGAAGCGGCCCTCTTTATCTTCGTAAGAGTCAATCATATCAAAAGTGAGGTGGCGGGCAAAAAGGATAGCAACTCCTCGTTTTTTCTGCCTAGAGTCGCAGGGATGATATATGGTAGGATAGAATTTAGGACCTCATTCAGAGCTGGTCACACGGAGCGATTGGACGTAGCGAGCAATGTTTTTTTCAACTGCGCATGCGTGTACCTGGCAGTGCGCGTGCGCAAGCCTGTCTTCCCGACCGCAATCCTCTTGCTCGCTAGTCACTACGATGTCGTAGCTGTAATTGACATTTTGTGCCATTTGTGGGTGGTTACAGGGGAAGGTGCTTGTGAACGGGGGTGTGGTTGACCTTAAAAAGGGCATTTTAAGGGCGTGCATATATTACTGAGCGAGTTATCACACACGTCATCTCGTTGCAATAATGATGCTACTGCTCGCAGAGCTAAGGGTAGCCCAGGGTCTACCTCAAGCATTGCGAGTGCTGGCGATGGTTACTGCCTCAACCAATGTTTGTAGGCAATTAACAATGTAACAGGTGTTAATCGTGCTGACGTAGGTTGCAGCCTGCGACCGACTCTGAATTAGGCCGTAGAGATAGGAGGTGTGCTTTCATTGTTGTGGGTGTTTCCACGCTTACGATGTGCTTTGCGACTGAGAGCTCGTTTTGCATATTCTCGGTCACTTTGGGTGCGACCGATTGCTCCCGAGCGACCGCCTCTGAATGAGGTCCTTAGAGTGAATTTCTGGATGGAGATTTCGCAAAAAATGGGTTTCTTGGAGGAATGCTAAATCTCCTTTATATAAATTAAGAGTGGTAAAAAGTTTGCTACATTTTTGGGGGCTATTGAGGCCCTTCACGTTGAAGAAGAGTACCTTAAGACCCATGCGTGATGGTCGAGAGGAAAGCTAGAAAGAAAACCAATTGAAGATGGAGAGGTAAGCAAAAGTGACACGTCATCAGGCATATAGGAAGGAGGGGATTGTCCTGTTTGAGAAGAAATGGAAACTGGTGAGGGAAAAGGAAGGTAGATCGGCCAAATGGCACAGAAGTCCAAGGCCACAGGTGCTGACAGAGGGGAGGGGAACTATGCACTAGTAAAGCACATAGGTCAGCAGATGGGTACAAGACCCTGTGGGGGCGTGGCAGAAGTGGGACGCATATCCATAGTGATGTCATAGAGAGAATGAAAAAATATATATAGGGCCCTCCCACAAACCCTAAATATAGTAAATATACAGAAAGAAAAAAATGCAACATCGTACAGGTGTAGAGAAAGAAAATAAAAGAAACAAAAAAGGGAAGGAGACCACAAAAGGTAGGAAAAAAATATAGATAAGCCAATATTGTGCAAAAATGGAAAACAATATAAAGAGGAGAACATATAAATGAGAAAGGGAAATACAATAAGAGCAGAAACATAAAAATTCATAAACAAAAAATGGCAATGAATCAAGGGATAAATCATCCCAGGCAAAACTGAAATACAAACTAATAAACAGAATTTGTATATTCATAGACTTATACATATAAATAATTCAACAGAGTCTCAATAAGGCTGTAATGAGCGAACAGCTAAGATATATACATATATAGATATATCTTACACTCAATGTAATGGGGCTTCATCAAAACATAATTACATAAACTTCTATAAAAATATCAAAAATAGGCAAGATGAATTCCAGGTACAAATAGTGAGACTATAATATAAAATATTCATAATGGGGAACGTCCTCACAAATGGAGGGGCCCCATCATGAAACCTCAAAAATAATGCAATAATAAACCTTTTAGAGGGTCTCAGGTTTCAGAGATCAGAGTGGAAGACTTGGAAGATGCAGGAACAGTAGACCATTCAGATGGAGGGGAGCGTTGAGTCGGCTGTCGAGACCTTTGAGAGAGGGGGGCGGAGGATGCAGTGGCAAGGTTTTCGGATATACCCAGTGTTGAAAGAAGAGGTTGAGCTTCAAGGAGAGACCGAGCCATATGTAGTTGATTCTGGTGCCATATTAGAATGTGAAAGGGATAACCCAAAAGGTATCTTATGTTATGGTGGCGAAGCAGGGTAGTAAGAGGCTGCTTAAAGTCCCTAAGTTTAGCAAGAGTCAAAGGGGAAACATCCTGAAAGATCTGGAGAGTAGCATCTCTAAAGGTGACCGAAGGGAGCTTGCGAACTTCTTTCATTATAGTCTCCTTGGCTGTAAAGTAATGCATACGTAGGATAACATCTCGAGGTTGAGAAGAAGATTGAGAGCGCGGTTTTAGTGCACGATGGGCTCGGTCTAGGAGCAGGTGATCTTCCGGAGTAGAGTGAGAGCGTTTCATGAACAGACCTTTGAGATAGAGCTCAAGGTGGGGGAGATCGACGTCTTCAGGTATATCTCTGATGCGGATTTTGTTATGTCTGGCCCTGTTGTCTTGGTCTTCTTGGCCGTCTTGAAGCTGAGCAACATCTTGGCGGAGCTGTGTGAGGTCGGCATCGTAAGATTGCTGGGATGTAACCACCTCCTCAACTCTACATTCTAGTTGGTCTGTTCTGGAACCAATGGCAGAAATTTCTGCTTGCATGGTATGAAGAGCCTGTACAGACTTTTTCACATCTTTGAGTTCTTTGAACAGTATAAGAAAGCCCCTACGGGTAATGGGAGAGAGGTCATCTTCTTCTGAGTTAGAGTGGCCAGGAGTCAGTTCTGGTGCTATATTTTTAGCATCAGACAGGGATTTAGGTTTCATGAGGTATGGTGTAAGGTCTCCTACAAGGGGTTTCTTCGTTCTAGGCATTGTGAATGTGGGTATACAAAAGGGGGTAGAAGAACGTAAAAAAAAATACATGTGTACTAATTAGGGGTGGGAGGGGGTGAGGTTTCAGTTAGTACATGTTGTAGCTGTCAGGGCGGGAGTGTAAACTGTATATTATATCAATCTCTCAGTAGGAGCCAAAAACATATTGGAAGATCCAGAGTTATGGCCAATAAGGAAAGCAGTAGAGATGCAGTAAACAGAGTCCAGCAGATTAGAGACTTAGGATATACCAGCGCAGGTGCTGTACTGGGAGTCAGAGGCAGTCCCGGAGACAGATGTTCAGGAGAGGTAGGAAGGAGTGTGCAGGCAGTGGCACAAAGCCAGCTCAGGAATAGGCGATGAGTGAAGTGGGGCACAACAGGTTTGCTGATTGGTGTGATGGGTGCCGCTTAGATGACAGGAGGGATGTCCCATGCAGGAAGATTTGAAGGGGCGTCAAGGGGCCCAATTGCTGGTAAGTTATAGAGGCCTTTGTGTGGGCAGCAACAAAGTCCCAGCCACAGCAGATGGAGAGAGGGCAGCCCATCAGCGGAGGACCAAATCCAGTAGGAGGGAGGCAGCCAGCACAGATAATAGAAGGCCAGTGTGCCCTGGAATGCAGGCTGGCCTTACACAAGGCTAATATATAAGTATTCCTAGATGGCCTCTGGGTCCCTTGTCAGTGCTGGGGAGGGAGGTAGCTGCAGTGAGGGTAACAGGGCCGGGGAAATTGCGGGAAGATGGCGGCCTCTCGCGATTTGCGGGTCCATTTGCGGGTATGTGTGGGGCCCCCTGGGGGTATGGGTGGCCTCACCTTGAGTCCCAGCAGGCAGCAAGGGTCCGGAGGGTGCAGGGGGTCCACGGCTCCGTCCAGCGGCAACCACGACTACCGCGACTGCTCTGGTCCACGGAGCTCCAAAATCGAGGCTGGGAGTTATGGAGGTGGTGTAGGCCTCGGTCACCCTCGGGGCCGCAAAACACTCCCATGGTCCGGACAGGAGGTCAGCAGGGCTGCAGGTGGTCAAACCGGGCAGGGTAGACTGGTAAAAGCAGCGGGGTCCAGCAAAAATCGGGTGCCTGCAAGGGTAATATGAGGAGCTGCAGGGGAACATGTCCACTCCGTTCAGCCAGCAAGCCACGCCCCCCAATACAAAACACTTAGAACAATTATCTATGTAAAAAAATAAAGAAATAATGAAACAAGCTCACAACTTACAAATAATTGTAGTCACTTGGTGGTTGCCATTTTTATGGTTATCTATTGGTGACTGTACACTGCAGCGGTTGCAATTTTTTTGTTATATAACCATAGTGTTCTGAATTGATAGATTACAATCACTTTTCTGTTTGCAATCTAAATAAGAATACTAAAATACACCTATCTATCTATCTACAAAATACTGTGTGTGTATATATATATATATATATATATATTATATATATAAAAAAAAAATATATATATATATATATATATATATATATATATTTATATTCATATCACCACTATGAAAAATATATCTATATACATGAAATGAGTTCAGAAATATTTACAGAATCTACATATTTATTAAAAATGGATTAGCTATCCAACAAAAAAGCTCAAAAATTAATACAGTAAAACAATAAACAATAAAGCCTTATATAGAATGTGGCATTCCAGCTGCAAAATATATAAGGCTTTATTGTTGTACCTATCATGATTTTGCATACATCTACAGTGCATCCGGAAAGTATTCACAGTGCTTCACTGTTTCCACATTTTGTTAGGTTACAACCTTATTCCAAAATGGAATAAATTAATTTCTGTTCTCAAATTCTACACACAATACCCCATAATGCCAATGTGTAAAAAGTTTTTTTGAGACTTTTGCAAATTGAATTAAAAAAAAAAAACAACTAAGAAATCACATGTACATAATTTTTCACAGCCTTTGCCATGAAGCTAAAAATTTAGCTCAGGTGCATCCTGTTGCCACTGTTCATCCTTGAGACGTTCATACAGCTTAATTGGAGTCCACCTGTGGTAAATTCAGTTGATTGGATATGATGTTGGAAGGGATGCACCTGTCTATATAAGGTCCCACACTTGACAGTGCATGTCAGAGCACAAACCAAGCATGAAGTCCAAGGAATTGTCTGTAGTCCTCCGAGACAGGATTATCTCGAGGCACAAATCTGGGGAAGGGTACAGAAATATATCTGCTGCTTTGAAGGTCCCAATGAGCACAGTGGTCTCCATCATCCATAAATGGAAGAAGTTCGGAACCACTAGGACTCTTCCTAGAGTTGGACGGCCATCTAAACTGAGCGATCGGGGGAGAAGGGCCCTATTGAGGGAGGTGACCAAGAACCCGATGGTCACTCTGTCAGAGCTACAGCATTCCTCTGTGGAGAGAGGAGAACCTTCCAGAATGACAACCATCTCTGCAGCAATCCACCAATCAGGCCTGTATGGTAGAGTGGCCAGACAGAAGCCACTCCTTAGTAAAAAGCACATGGCAGCCAACCTGGAGTTTGCCAAAATGCACCTGAAGGACTCTCAGACCATGAGAAAAAAAATTCTCTGGTCTGATGCGGCTAAGATTGAACTCTTTGTCGTGAATGTCAGGAGTTATGTTTGGAGGAAACCAGGCACCGCTCATCACCAGGCCAATACCATCCCTACAGTGAAGCATGGTGGTGGCAGCATCATGCTGTGGGGATGTTTTTCAGCAGCAGGAACTGGCTGTAATTGCTGCCAAAGGTGCATCAACAAAGTATTGAGCAAAAGCTGTGAATACTTATGTACATGTGATTTCTTAGTTGTTGTTTTTTTAATTAAATTTGCAAAAATCTCAAAAAAACTTTTTACACGTTGTCATTATGGGGTATTGTGTGTAGAATTTTGAGGACAAAAATGAATTTATTCCTTTTTGGAATAAGGCTGTAACATAACAAAATGTGGAAAAAGTGAAGCGCTGTGAATACTTTCCGGATGCACTGTATGAACTCTTTTTTATGTATATACTTATACAGTAGATACATTTTTCAGAGTGATTGTGTTTATATATACATATATAAAAGCACCATTTATTGTTCCTGAGAGGTGTCTAGAGGTGAACATTTCTGAAACAGAAACAGATCTCTCTATAAAATAAAGAGAAATAAGGCTTTCAGGGATATTTTTTGTAATGTATGAGGGCTCCTAAAAGTACTCGCCTACCACCCACATAGTTTCACTCATATTTAAACATTCACAATTCTCTTTTGTGTTTATATGTTCTTCAGAGAAAGTCCGTCACCCCAACCTTTTATACACAATATCGTACAATAAATCATTGTAATGCGTTATACATAATGCATTACAATAAACTGAAATAAATGATCTACAATTTCAATCTAATATACAGAAAACATCTCAGCCACAGCTCACCTTATCCACATTCAACCTCATTAACATGTCACCTCAGCCAATGCACACCTTTCCACCACTCACCTAAGCCACAGATTACCACAGCCACTGCTCACCTGAGACAACACTCACCTCTTCCACAGCTCACCTCAGCCAGAGCTCACCTCAGGTCATAGCTGACCCGATCCATAGCTCACTTCAGCCACAGCTAACTTCATTCACAGTTCACCTATCTAAGACTCACTTCAGTCACAGCTCACCTCATCCAGCTCACCTCATCCACAGTACACATCATCCAGTTTACCTCATCCACAGCTCACCTCATTAACATCATCTCAGCCAATGCTGACATATCCACCATTCTCCTCCGCCACAGATTACCTCAACCACTGCTCACCTCATCCAGCTCACCTCAGCCAACACCCTTCCACAGCTCACATCAGTCACGGCGCCACTCCTCCACAGCTCAACTCAGCCAATGGTCCCCTTAGCCATAGCTCACCACAGCCACTGCCCACCTCATCCACAGCTGACCTCATCAACAGGTCACCCACCTCAGCCACAGCTCAAATCAGCCAATGCTCACCTTAGCCACAGCTCACTACAGCCACTGCCCACCCAATCCATAGCTCACCACATCCAAAGCTCAGCTCATCAACAGGTTACCTAATCCACAGGTCACCTCAGCCACAGCTCAACTCAGCCAATGCTCACCTTAGCCACAGCTCACCACAACCACTGCCCACGTAATCCACAGGTCACCTCATCCACCACTCACCTCATCCACAGCTCACCTCAGCTACCACTAACCTTATATTTGTAAGGCTCATGCTTGCACCACAGTTTGCAAGGAGAAGGTACAGTTAACATTAAAGATGTGGTTCCTGCATCAAACATCCTTATAATTCAGCAGTGTTTTTAGTTTTTGTAAATCAAAATTTTCTGCAGACAGTATTTGCATTTACTTATATAAATCAGCTTTGTCACATTGCTACAAAAATAACAATATATTAGCCATGTACATTATAACCAAACTTTGATTCATGTAGAGGCGCATCCATAAACTTCCCATATTAACTTGACATTAGTATCAGTGTGGTATTGGAAGACCATGTTGCATTCATTTTCTTACTCACAGGGGCTCATGTTGAGTAGGATGTATTGGTGTTTTTTGAGATAACATACATATTGTACCGCACATAGGCAAAACAAATAGACCATGTGTATATTCAGTCATATCTTTATGACTCCTTTAACTTAGATTGGTGGCTCGAGGCGTAGAAGGGGTGGGCAGGCATAGACCAAGAACAGTGTCACAGCGCTGCCGAATCCAGGTCCCTTTTACCTGGTTCGGCGGCCCTGGGGTCCGGACTGGCGTGGGACAGTGGGCGGGTGATCCCCGGCGCCCGCTGTCAGCTCTTCTCCTCCTTCCCCGGCAGCTGTGTGCAGGCGGCCGCGGCTTCCTTAGGAGCGGGCGTGCCGCTCTGCTAAAGATTTAAAGAGACAGGTGCATAGTTAGGGAAGTGCTGATTGGTGATTAGGTGTACTCTGACCTATTTAAGGAAGTTCCTGGGAGCACTCCAGTGCCAGAGTATAGGCTCCATTACCATACTCCATCGTTCCTGTGCATATCCTGACTATTGGTTCTGACCTTGGCTTGTTCGTGACTCAGATTCTGCCAGGGGTTCTGCGTTGATATCTGACCTCGGCTATTCCCTGTGACCCGTTTACGTCTGCTCCCTGGTACCGTCCCGTCTGTTTGGTTCTGACCAGGCTAGTCGACTACACTAAAGCCTCCTGTATTCTAAACCAAGTTCGCCAGCACCTGTATAGGTAAATCTAACCTGAGGGCCGCGACCTGTGTGTTGGACGCAGCCAAGTCCATACCTTCTTGCGAGGGTCGAGTGGAAAAGCAAGAACGGGATCAGACCCAGATCATGCAGTGCCTGCAAACGTTAATTCAACAAGTGGGCAGTTTGCATCCTCCTTCTGTACAGTTGGCAGCACCGTCTACAGTGTCCATTCCTGAGGCTGGGGCATCCGCACCCTTGCGAATTCCAAATCCCTCTAAATATGATGGGGAGCCCAAGACTTGTCGAGGTTTCATAAATCATTGCTCGATCCAATTTGAGATTCAAGCGGAAAACTTTGCCTCAGAGAGAACCAAGGTGGCCTATGCTATTTCCTTGCTGTCCGGACAGGCCCTCGCCTGGGCATCTCCACTGTGGGAGAGGAATGATCCTGTGGTTAATGACAGCACTATATTTTTAGAAGCCTTCAGAAAAGTATTCGATGAGCCCGGCAGGGTATCATCTGCTTCATCAGCTATTCTGCAACTAAAACAGGGAAGCCAGTCTGCAGGACAATACGCAGTACAGTTCCAAACCCCACATTAGACTCCGCATATCTGGAATAGGTCTTGCCAATTCCCTGAATACGGGTAGCATCCACAATCTGTCCGAGAGTTTGTGACACATAGTAAGGAATAGGATATGTTCATGTAAATGAGACAGAGGTAGACTGGACATGGAAGCCTTTGTGCCTTTCTGGAGGCATGGACGTATATATAATGGGTATAGGGTGTGCAGGGCACGTGGGCCCCTGGGTGCCAGGGCGAATCGCAGAGGTCTTGAAAAAGAAGGGTCAACACTGCAAATATTGACTCTGTGCATAAACTTAATGTAATTGTCAATAAAAGCCTTTGACACTTAAGAAATGCTTGTAATTTTACTTCAGTATACCGTAACAGGTCTAAAAACACTGAAGCAGCAAACTTTGTGAAAACCAATACTTGTGCCATTCTCAAAACTTTGGGCCATGGCTGTATGTCAGATCCAGGAGCCATCCCACCATTCACCTCTTCCCTAGTTTCTTTCCAAGAGTTACCCATGGCTGGTGGTTCTTCGTCTGTGGTTCGGGATGTGTCTGTGGCAGAGCTGGTTTTGACGGTTGAAAAGCGTGGTACTTCAGGTGCAGTTCACACTTCGAGTTACTCCTCGAGTGGTTCATACAGGTGTGGAGCTAAGAGGGTGCGTTGAGGAAACGCTCTAGGCATAGGTCTCACAGGTGCTCTGGTAGTTTTAGGTCAAGTAGCAATGGCGAGGCTGCAATTAGTGGTAAATTTACTAAGAACTGTGTTTATTCGTGAAAAAACACACTGCATCGCTTAGACTCGTGAGTTTTTCACGCTCAAAAACACGGATTTACTAAGAATCGTGTTTGCCTGTCTACTTTGATTCAATGGTGCTACTGATCGTGCTGTAAAGTGTTGGAGTTCAGTTGTATTTGCCTCTTCTAAATAGACTCCGCTGAGCACTGCACAGATCATTGTGATGTGTGCAGTGCTTATGTGTGTATAGAAGCACTGCAGAGTGGTGGTGTTGCCCATTACCTAGACAATTTTTTTAGTTGTTAGCACCGCAGACTCCAACTAACGTTCCTTCTTGGTGTTTTCAGTTTCTGCACTCTTCGCAGAATTTGGTGTTCCCATGGCGCACGATAAAACAGAAGGTCTGTCAGTGACACTGACTTATCTTGGTATTGAAATCAATACTCTCTTTTGCTGTTGTCATCTTCCAGAAGAAAAAGTTACAAACCCTCAGTTTTCCATGGATCCTTTCTGGTAACCTCATTTTGCGGCAAGTTCAGTCTCTCTTGGGTATCATTAATTTTGCCTGCTAGGTGATTCCTATGGGGAAGGTGTTTATTTGTTGGATGCTGGAGTGGGCTATTATGGGAAGTTAAGGTTCATCATTTCATTATGCTTTCGGCTGAAATTAAATAATGACCTAAGATTATGGAGTGCTTTCAATTCCATGGAGTTTTGTCTTGTCACCCATTTGGATTAACGCTCGGATACAGATGTTTACAGATGCCGCAGAAGCCCGGTACTTTTCTCGATGGGTCCTCATGCACCACCCCTTGGCCGGTGTCCTAGGTCTAAGAACCTCATTTTGCTAGAACTTTTCTCCATTGTTGTGGCTATGGGAATATGGGGAGAGCACTTACACAACTCTAATGTCTTATTTTGGTGCGATAACCTATATGTGTGCTTCAGACTATTAACAGGTAGCCGGCATTGTCTTTGATAGTTATTCACTTGCTGGCCCGGTTAGTTTTGTGCTGCCTGCAGATTAGTGTTCTTCTCAGGGCACGGCACGTCCCCGGTATTGAGAACTCATGGACAATGCGCTTTTTAGGTTTGATTGGGTTACATTTAGGGAGCTTGCACCGCATGCTATGATAGTGGGTGTTGCTTGTCCTCATTTTGTTTGGCAAGTAATCAGGCTGGCATGGAGGTATTAGCCATGAGAGCTTGCGCATTGAGTACACTCAGAGCCTACTGCGCTGCTGGGGATGAATGTAAGGTTTTATGTACCACACATGCCTCTTGAGATAAGACTGGGCATCAAATGATGTTGTCATTTGTCTGGGCCCAATACTCTCATAGACACTCAAGAGTAGTGAATTCTACATATTTGGCCAGTATTTAATATTTTTTGGAGCTTTATGGGAACACTGATTTTACCATGAGTGTACTTATCAAGAGAGCACTGCAGTGGCTCAGTTAAGGAGGCTAGGTGCTGGTTCGGCCTGTCCCAGTTCAGGAGGCTAGGTGCTGGCCCATAAATATAAGTCTTTTGCCATTATTGCTAGAGGCTGCGGTTTCTGTTTGTAGACCACCTTTGAAGCTTCCCTTTTTCAGTTAGCATTCACTTTGGCTTTTACCAGGGGCTTTTGGGTGAGCAATTTAGTGGCGTCATCCAAGACAGTTCAGGCGGCTTTGCTAGGGTGGGAAGACATTCTCCTTTGCAAGATACATCTCTCCAAGAGTGACCAATTGGGTTGCGGGCGCTAACTTTCCCTACCTGTCTACTCCGATACCCAGATCTACTTGGTAGCCCTTGTGCCTGCTTATTTGTTGTATCATCCTGACGTTGTGGCTGCTTGAATGATGCACCAGGATGGAACTCCACTTAAGAAGTTGCAATCTTAAAGCACTGTATTGTGGCCCTTGGAGTTCCAATCATAGGCCTTTAGAATTGGAGTCGCCATTTCTGCTGCTGTGGCTAGATTTTTGCCTCAGGAGATTAAAGCTCTTGGAAGGTAGAAGCTCGGGTGTTTTCGGTGATATATTTGTCCGGGTCATTTGGTTGCTGATCCTGAAATTTCTCCCTGACCAGAGAGCTTCAGCCGTTCACTGCTGTTTCACCAGCAAGTGTCCGAGATATTTTTTTTCCTATATGGGAAATTCATTGGCTATTGTCTACCCCAATAGATTTTTTTATGTTTTTTTACCCTCCCCCTCCCTTTCCAGTGATTCTGGTTGTTCCAGGATCAGTTAGATTTAGAGATTGCGGTTCTGGTTGTTGCAGTTGTTTTGAGTAACTTTTAGTTGTCAGTTTTGTCCTGGTTTCTTGTTTTTAATGATTTGGGTAGTTTGGCCAAGTTGGTGAGGAAGAGTAAAGGTTTCACAGTCTGATCCGATTTAAGGATGCATATCTGTATATGCTGAATTCCATTTTATGGAGGAGGGTTTGTGGGGGCTTTGTTTTAGGTTTGTGTTTAGTTTTTATTGGAAGGTTTTGTTAATATGATGGTGGCGGGCTGCCGATTACACCTTGCTGTGGCAGTTTGAACGGCTGTGTTTGTATTGTTTTAGTGATGTTAAATGGGAGTGCCCACCTATAATTTGGTGGTGCTGAAGAACCCTACAGGTTCAGCTGCACCACTTCTCCATGTGGATCCACCATCCGTTGTATCTAAGGGACGGTGGTTCACCAGCAAATGTTTTCTGGTTATTCATAGTTAGATCGTTTGTCAGCCATTCTTTATTTTCCACCATACTCCAATAATCCTCCTCCTTTTCCTTTCAATTGTTATCACATATATTTTATCTATTTTTTACAGCAATTACTGTCTTGTCTCTTAATTTATGATCATTAAGGTTTTATTAAATTTGTTAATATTGTTAGAATTAAATTTGGTATCACATGGACATGTCTATTGAAAAGTTATAGGCCGTTTGGGAGTTTATTGGGTTTCTGTTCAACCTGCATTTTTGACATAAAATACGTCCAACTCTACATGAGGCCCTCAGTCCGCAGTTTCTGACTTCCCTTTGCTTTCCTTCCGATGATCTGATTGCCAATTCATTGGTCTATCACCCATACTTCAAAGCTGAGGACATTGGCAGATGAAAGATGAAAAGAAGATAAAGTGTGAAAGGTACTTAGATGCTAATGAAATGCACATTAAAATTGAAACTACTCATTGTAAAGCTTCCTCTAAGATGCATCTTTTCATGCATAGGAAAGTGGTTAATGACTATTTTAGCTTCATTTTCAGCAGTTTTACAACTTCAGCTTTTATTAACTGGGAGCTGCCGTGACAATGTTTCTCAAAGAGGGTGAAACTTTGTGCACTTTTTTGATAATAAGGAGCAGTAAAAGAGGAACACAATAATGCTGATGTATTATACAGTATATTGTATTGCGTTTTCTAATTCAAACCATGGATTTTAGATGTGGGGCTTAATTTAATAGTGCAGCTGCATAGTGAAGGTCCCTTCTCTTCAAAAGACATTTGATAGTCCCAGCAACAATATGTAGTTACCATGTTTGGAGCTGTGTGTCGTCCCATGCTATAGCGTCAGCGAGATGTAGACGGCATGCCGGCGTGCGGGATGCCGACACTCTAAATATCGGCGCCGAAATCCCGACAGGTCACGATCCCGGCACTAGCTTCCTGACCGTCGGCATCCTAAAGGTAAGTATCGGGGTGTTAAGGGGAGGTTAGTGTGTGGGGTTAGGGTTAGGCAATAGGGAAAGGGTTAGGGTTAGGCACCGGGGAGGAAGTGTTAGGATTAGTGTGCGGGGAGGGGGAGGTTAGGTTTAGGCACTAGGGGGGAGGTTAGGTTTAGGCACCGGGGAGGAAGTGTTAGGATTAGTGTGAGGGGAGGGGGAGGTTAGGTTTAGGCACTAGGGGGGAGGTTAGGGTTAGGCACCGGGGAGGAAGTGTTAGGATTAGTGTGCGGGGAGGGGGAGGTTAGGTTTAGGCACTAGGGGGGAGGTTAGGGTTAGGCACCGGGGAGGAAGTGTTAGGATTAGTGTGAGGGGAGGGGGAGGTTAGGCTTAGGCACTAGGGGGGAGGTTAGGCTTAGGCACCGGGGAGGGAGGGTTAGGGTAGGAGTTTGGAATATACTTACCATGCATTCCTATGGGTGTCAGGATTCTGGCTGTCGGGATGCCGCTATCGGTATTCTGACCAGCAGCATCCTGACAGCAGGGTAATTTTTCTGTAGCATTTGATATAGTAAATGGTCGGTTTGCCATATATACCATGGTGCACTAACAAATCGGGGAAATGCACAAGAACACATAATTGGTGATAGTGTACACTGACATTTCTATCTTGAGTGCAGATTGTGCGGTGCACACGGGCCCCTGAGTCATGGGGGCCCCACACCACTCACCCAGTCTTTATACTTACCATGCAGCCTCGTCTCTGGGAACAGCCACAGCCACATTTAACCGTAGACATACGCAGAGCTGGCGCAAGGGTGGAGGGTCACATAGATATTGTACACAGTATTTCATAAGACACTATAAAATAGGGGTGGGCAATAAGAGGACCCCCAGCTGTTGTTGAACTACACATTCTAGCATGCCCTGCCACAGTTTTGGTGTTTGACCATGCTAAAAGTGTTGCAAGGCATGCTGGGATGTGTAGTTCAATAGCAGTTGGAGGGCCACGTATGGCCCACCCATGCTTGTAAATACAGTAGCATCCCTTTAAAAAAAATATATATATATATATTTTGTCAGCTTGTCTCCGAAAATAAATGTATGTTGGACGCGTAGTTGATGTCCTGACTAAAAGAGCCATACTACAATACAAAGAGTGTTTTCAGTCATCCTGTCAGTTAATTGATGACCTAGGCACCATTTCAGCATTCTGGGCCGAGAGGTTTGGTGGATGATTAGATGCGTTGTGCCTTATTACACAGGACTGAGCTGCCCGCCATGGCAGGAAGGCAGCGGGGACTGGTCTGTCACCAATCTCTCCTTGCCCCATTAATCTACAAATTAATCAGATCGCTGCCCTTCCAGAATCTGGATGTTACAATGTTTTAACTAACAATATATAAACACTTGTCCGAGATCACTATCCAATTCCTGGAACAAACTGGCAACTCCACTAATTAATTACAGCATTGTACAGATACATGTAGATTATCAGTGAGCAGATCTGGTAGCTAATCTGCTTTGTGGTGGCAACAGCAGCTGTTTAACATCTTAAGGAGCATGTGGGATAGGATAAAATGGATGCGGCTATTAGAAATATATCACCTGGTTTGATTCCTAGTTTACGCTCTGGTCATTATTTAGAGACCCAAGTGATATCCATCAAAGAAAACTACAGTACCAATTAAATTATGGTCAGATGCATTCAATCGAGCATCTAAGGTAAATATTTAAAACTACGCATAGGATTATGAAATATTTTATGTAAATTATAAGGATATTAGAAGTCACTGTGGCGGTCTGAAATTAAAGTTGCATTGCTGCAGAGTAAATGCCTTTATACAGGGCATGGAATTCAGAGTTTAATCCTAATATCCCTATAATCTACATTAGCCAAAATCTGAATCTGCCAAAATTAGTATTTCTGCGGTTTGCCTTAATTCACATTTTTTCTTATTTTGCTCTGATTCACCATATCCCAATATTGAGTGACCCCCTGCCCCTTCCTGTCAGCTATGTTATATTCTCTGTAGGAGAAGACAATGGCAGAACACAGTCAGTTTAAGCTAAGGAGGCTGCGTGGAACTTTTGTAGTACTGAATTTATTTAGCGTTAAGTTTGGTTTGTATATAGCAAAGGGTTTTGATTTTCCTTGTGTCATTTTAGTATGTTTAGTCACTTATATTTTTAATTCTTAGTTTTAGTTTGCAGGTCATTTAGTTATTTGTTTCCACATTATTTCTCTTGTCTTTATTCAAGAGTTTGTGCTGAATAAGAGCTGCTTTGACCTTTGGCCAGACCCTTGTTAGTGGTGACATCAGAGCTCAGTGATTGAGGTACCTGGAGCACTTTCTGCAGATGTCACATGTGGTTGTTGTAAGTGTTCGGACTCACAGTAATGAAAAGGCTCAGGCTCTGGCAAGACACTTTGGCTTTCCAGACCTTGTGGCAGTTCCAGTTTTAGGGGCTCCATGAAGGACTCAATGTTGGTTTCCATCAACATACACTGTGCAGTTATGTGGCAGGGTAAGACACTGGTGCATGGTCAACCCATCCGAAATCAACACCTCTGAAGAGTGCACGTGAAGGACCTGGGTAGGACCAGCATGTACTCAGTGGCAACTGCAGAGGCTGCGTCTGCAGTAAGACAGGTACAGATCTTTTGGCGCGATGCAGGGCTATTACTAGGAGTGCGAGACCAGTGCCGCTATAGAGACCACAGCGTTACAGCACACTGCAGCCAGTAATGGATGCTACAGGCAGACACATTGCCATGTATACATTTGCACGGAGCGTCTTCTGCACTAAGCAACTACAAAGCAAAAACATAGAGGTGTAGTCAGTGGCATCACTAGGGGGATGCAGACCACATTGGGTGATACCATCCAAGGGTGGGAGACAATAGCAGAGCTGCTATGCTATTTTGGTGTTGCCCCCTCCGAAGTGCTTGCATGAAGTTCCTAGTGGCACACTGGGTGACACCAATCCCTGTGTCAGCAGCAGATTTTTTCTATAAAATGGCCACCAGCCTCTTATTTCGAGCGCTGGGGCTGCTGGGAGGCAGGAGCAGAACTGGTCGTTAGGCTCTGCCCCCCCCTGCTATGGCGCCCGTTTTCAGCGCTAAGCGGGCCGCTGCTTACAATGCCTGCCTCTCGTCCTGGCTCCCCTGCTACTCAGGGTGCCAGGAAACACTAACCTTGTAGCTACCTAGTGCTACCGGCGGTGGACGTTGCTAGTGAAAGACCATGACGTGCGCCGCACGCAGCGCATCTAGGTACTCCCCAGAGACTGTAGTTTCTGTAGCTGAAGACCCCAGCGCACACCGCAAGCAGCTACGGTGGGGTCTCCCCAGCAGCTCCAACGAAGCAGACAGGCAGGGGCAGTGAGCTGGCCTGTCTGACCCTCAGAGATGTTGCTTGAGGATCTTTTTCTTTTACAGAGAGCCCTGACGGAGTGTACCAGCTCCCTGGGCACAAAATTAAGACTGACCTGTTGGGGGGTATAGAGGGGGAGGAGCTAGCTACCATTCAAATTTATTAAAGTGCCAGCTCCCGGTTAACCCACATCTATACCCCACTGTTCTGAGACTCCAGTGTCCCCTAGTGGATGAAGGAGAAAATGGTGCACTAACAAATCAAGGGAAAGGAACAAGAACACATAATTGGTGATAGTGTACACTGGCATTTCTATCTTGGGTGCAGATTGTGCGGTGCACATGGGCTCCTGAGTCATGGGAGCCCCATGCTACTCACCCAGTCATTATACTTACCGTGCAGCCTCTTCTCTGGGAAACTGGCACAGCCACATTTTCCCGTAGACATACGCAGCGCTGGCGCAAGGGTGGATTGTCACATAGATATTGTACACAGACCACCTTCTCTCATAAGACACTCTAAATTAGGGGTGGGCAATAAGCGGACCCCCAGCTGTTGTTGAACTACACATCCCAGCATGTTCTGCCACAGTTTTGTTGTTTGACCATGCTAAAAGTGTTGCAAGGCATGCTGGGGTGTGTAGTTCAATAATAGCTGGAGGGCCACGTATGGCATACAGTAGGATCCCGTTAAAAAAAAAATATATTTTGTCAGCTTGTCTCCGAAAATAAATGTATGTTGGTCGCGTAGTTGATGTCCTGACTAAAAGAGCCATACTACAATACAAAGAGTGTTTTCAGTCATCCTGTCAGTCAATTGATGACCTAGGCACCATTTCAGCATCCTGGGCCGAGAGGTTTGGTGGATGATTAGATGTGTTGTGCCTTATTACACAGGACTGAGCTGCCCGCCATGGCAGGAAGGCAGCGGGGACTGGTCTGTCACCATTAATCTACAAATTAATCAGATCGCTGCCCTTCCAGAATCTGGATGTTACAATGTTTTAACTAACAATATATAAACACTTGTCCGAGATCACTATCCAATTCCTGGAACAAACTGGCAACTCCACTAATTAATTACAGCATTGTACAGATACATGTAGCTTGTCAGTGAGCAGATCTGGTAGCTAATCTGCTTTGTGGTGGCAACAGCAGCTGTTTAACATCTTAAGGAGCATGTGGGATAGGATAAAATGGATGCGGCTATTAGAAATATATCACCTGGTTTGATTCCTAGTTTACGCTCTGGTCATTATTTAGAGACCCAAGTGATATCCATCAAAGAAAACTACAGTACCAATTAAATTATGGTCAGATGCATTCAATCGAGCATCTAAGGTAAATATTTAAAATTACGCATAGGATTATGAAATATTTTATGTAAATTATAAGGATATTAGAAGAAGTCACTGTGGCGGTCTGAAATTAAAGTTACAATGCTGCAGAGTAAACTTTTGTAGTACTGAATTTATTTAGCGTTAAGTTTGGTTTGTATTTAGCAAAGGGTTTTGATTTTTCTTGTGTCGTTTTAGTATGTTTAGTCACTTATATTTTTAATTCTTAGTTTTAGTTTGCAGGTCATTTAGTTACGTATTTGTTTCCGCATTATTTCTCTTTTCTTTATACAAGAGTTTGTGCTGAATAAGAGCTGCTTTGACCTTTGGTTAGACCCTTGTTAGTGGTGACATCAGAGCTCAGTGATTGAGGTACCTGGAGCACTTTCTGCAGATGTCACATGTGGTTGTTGTAAGTGTTCGGACTCACAGCAAAGAACAGGCTCAGGCTCTGGCAAGATGGAATCAGTATCCCAACAGCGGAAGCCCGGCAGTGAAGATCACGACAGGTAAGTATTTTTTCTATTTACTAACCTAACCTCCCCCCTAACCTTAACCCTCCCCTCTATTTACTAACCTAACCTCCCCCCCCAAGTGCCTAACCCTAACCCCCCTCTAAGTGCCTTAATCTAACCCCCCCTTCCCCGCAGCCTAACCCTAAGTCTCCCGGGAGGCTGGGTGCCTAACCTTAACCTCCTCCCGGGGGTGCCTAACCCTAACCCCCCCTTCCCCTAGCCTAACCCTAACCTCCTGGGGTGGTGCCTAACCCTAAATCCCCCATGGGAGCCCCTAACCTGACCCTCCCCCACCCTTTGATTGGTAAGACGGGGGTCGTGCTCCCGGTGTAGGTCTAATGACAGGTGTTGGGATTTCGACGCCGGTCATTAGACACTTGCCGGGATTAGACAGTCGGGATGCCGCCGGATGGCATTTAGAAAGTCGGCATCCCGACTGCATCCCGGCAAGATACCTTGGCTTTCCAGACCTTGTGGCAGTTCCAGTTTTTAGGGGCTCCATGAAGGACTCTATGTTGGTTTCCATCAACATACACTGTGCAGTTAGTCAACCCATCCGAAATCAACACCTCTGAAGAGTGCACGTGAAGGACCTGGGTAGGACCAGCATGCACTCAGTGGCTACTGCAGAGGCTGCGTCTGCAGTAAGACAGGTACAGATCTTTTGGCGCGATGCACGGCTATTGCTAGGAGTGCGCGACCAGTGCTGCTATAGAGAGCACAGCGTTACAGCACACTGCAGCCAGTAATGCTGTGGTAGTGCCACCTGTAGCATCCTTTGGACACTACAGACAGGCACATTGCCATGTAAACATTTGCATGGAGCGTCTTCTGCACTAAGCAACTACAAAGCAAAAACATAGAGGTGTAGTCAGTGGCATCACTAGGGGATGCAGACCACATCGGGTGATACCATCCGAGGGTGGGAGACAATAGCAGAGCTGCTATGCTATTTTGGTGTTGCCCCCTCCGAAGCGCTCACATGACGTTTCTAGTGGCACACTGGGTGACACCAATCCCAGTGGCGCCATTGGGTGTAGTTCATGCATTGATTAGGCAAATAACATCCCAACACGTTATTTATAGAATGATTGCCTGTAGTATAGGCTCTCATGGGTGCCAGAGAAGACCTTGGTGACATAGACATCTTTATAATGGGTGCAAGGTGTGCGGTGCACACGGGCCCCTGGGTCCAGGGGGACCCACACCACACAACCTGCACCCATTGTTAATAAATACTTACCTCTCCGAAGATTCTGATGTGCTGCAAAAAATCACCAGGAAAATTACGGCGGACATTTTCCCGGTGACCTGTGCATGCGCAGAAAAAATGTCCCCGGGAAAATAGACGCAGTCGCCATTTTCCCGGAGACCCGCACATTGCTCCTTTTACACAATGCCCACATTTGTGCCCCTTATATACAGTGCCCACAGTAATAGTGGCCCTTATACAATGCCTACAGCAGTAGTGTCCCTTAAACATAATGCCCACTGTAGTGGTGTCCCTTATGCAGTGCCCCACAGTAGTGGTAGGGCCCCTTATGCAGTGTCCTCAGTAGTGGTGTCCCTTATGCAGTGTCCCCAGTAGTGGTAGTGCCCCTTATGCAGTGCCCCACAGTAGTGGTAGGGCCAGTTATGCAGTGTCCTCAGTAGTGGTGTCCCTTATGCAGTGTCCCCAGTAGTGGTAGTGCCCCTTATGCAGTGCCCCCTATGCAATGCCCTCATTAGTAATCCCCATGTAATAGTGACCCCAATAGTAGTGCCCCTAGTAGTAATGCCCCTGTAGGAGTGCCCTGAATAGTAATGCCCCCAGTAGTAGTGCTGTCTGAGTAATGCCCCCAGTAGTAGTACCCCCCGAGTAAAGCCCCCCATAGGAGTGCCCCTGAGTAATGCCCCCAGTAGTAGTGCCCCCTGAGTAATGCCCCCTATAGCGAAGCCGTTGACACACAAAAAAAAAAAACCTAATACCTTAAGCCCCACTCCCTCGTCCGCTGCCATCTGGACCACCTGGCTGCTCCTCTGAACTATGGGAGAGATGTCATGACGTCTCTCCCATAGTGCACTGCACACTGCGGAAGTCAGGAACCGGAGCTCAGGAGTGAGCTCCAGCCTCCGGCTGCCGCTGGCATTGCAGGGAGGGAGCCAGGCGCCTACTGGTAGCAAAATCTCAGCAGACTCCCAGCAAATGGAGCCTCCCTGCAGCGCCGCGCTGAGGTGGGTCAAATAGAAGTGACGGAAAGCAATTCCGCCTCGTTCCGTCCCACTTTAACCCCTGCTCTCAATAATATAAGGTAATATAGTAATAGGCTGCATCTGACTCAGGATCAGCTTCATAGCTTGGTGGCAGGGATGTGCAGTCAGGGTAGGCACAGAACGTCCCCTGTCATGCTACTGAGATTTTATATAAAAATGATTGGAATAATACAAAGAAGATATTTATAACTTATAAACATCTTCTTTGTTTATTGTAATAATTTTTATAGTTAACTCTCACCAGCTGTGTGGAGCGCCCTGGGATTGCAGGGAGAAGAGAGATGAGGCAGTAACAGCTCAGCCTCACTTCTGTGTAGTCAGACAGTGTTTGCAAAGCAGGGGGGTGGGGCCACACCACGGGGAGTAAGCTGCACAGAAAGAGCACTTAAAGAGGCATGCCTTTTGAGTATAGGGGACATGCCTTGAGCACTGATGGACACCTTGGATGTGTCATGTGACTAGGAAGTGCACTGCAGTGTGTAGAGATCGGAGCTCAAGTCAGCAGCAGCAAGAGAAAACACAGTGATGCAGGTAGGATAATCAATGGACACTGAAGCTTAGTGTAGTGAGGGAAAAGTTACAATGAGTACAAGGTGAGACAGGCTCCCAGCACTCAGACACATCTCCATGTATGCCTCACCAGCCACTGAACTTGCCGCACATCACAGCTCGGTTGTGTTTTCAAACAGTTGTACATTACCGATGGAATTTTTTTATTCAGGTTTGGAGTATTATTCTCATACTGCTGGCAATGTGTTTTGGTTTTACAAATTGTGAAACCACCAAAGGTCTGGTCAAAGTCAACAGGAAATATGCAGGAAAAGCAATCTGACCAATCAGAACATAAGAGGAGGCACAATACTCTTATTACAAGGGCAATCATTTTAATAGATTAATGGTACACAAAAACAATTGATATAGTATTTATTTATGTGAGAAAATATGATTTTATGAATATACTGTATTAGGGAAAATAAATTAACCAATGACGGCATTAAGAGGGCACTATGGTTATCACATTATTTTAAGAGGGACAATATTATTTATTAATTAAATTATGGGGGCAGTAATAATTTATTAATGATGGTGCTCTACTTCTTATTTTATGTCACTATATATGGTGCCCACCTTATGAAATAATTAGTGTTGCTCAGTCACACCGTTCCCAAAGATGTATTTTGGGTATACAAAATGGATGATGAATCATTTACTCAATAAGTAATATTTACTAATTATTGACAATTTTTTTTACAGCGCATACATACTGTATTCCGCAACGCACTACAGAGAATATTTGGCCATTCACATTAGTCCCTGCCCCAGTGGAGCTTACACTCTATGGGCCTGATTCAGACCCACTCGCAAGCAGCTGTCCACTCGCAAGTGGGTCGATGTTGTGCTCTGCGCATGCGCACGACGGCGGGAGCTCCGTCGTGCGCATGCGCCAGACGCGACGAGCGAAGGACTTTCCTTCGCTCGTTGTGTCTGATCAAAGGGGGCGTGCTGTCGATGTTGATTGACAGCACGCCCCCTTTGGTGGGCGTGCCGGGGGCATGCCTCCCTGACGGGGGCGTTCCCACGGGAACGCCTCCCGTCAGAAGCCGGCCCACTGACATCACTAGTGATGTCAGTGGGAGTGATTTTGGCTCTGATAGAGCCAAAATCACTCCGGGGCTTGCGGTTGAAAACCTCAACCGCAGGCTCCGGCTCGCAGTTTTGATGGTCGCGATGGTCACGACCATCGTGGCCATCAAACTGCACGCTCGTATAGGCTGTGGGTGGTGACCCACAGCTATACGAGCGTCCAGGAGGACGCTCCATTTTTATGGAGGGCGGCCCTCATTCAGTGCGTGCGCTCTGCTCAGAGCGTACGGCTCTGAATGAGGGCCTATATTCCCTATGACATGCTCACACACATACGCACTTGGGTTAATTTTTGTCAGCAGCCAGTTAACCTACTAGTATATTTTTGGATTGTGGAAGGAAACCGGGACAGCCAGAGGAAACCCACACAAGCGTCGGCGAGAATATACAAACTCTATACAGTTAGGGCCTTGGGGGAATCAAACCCAAGACCTCGGAATATAAATCCTGACAGCAAGAACAAAACAAACAAAAAAAAACATATCCCATACAGTACAGTAATATCAATATTTTTTCAAACTTCTGTAATCTTAAATTTTTTCAGATCTTCTTAACCTTTAGTAATGTATAATCTCATCTTCTTTTCTATGGTCCTTCCTCCCAATAGATTCTCAAAAATATTAAAAAGAATGTAAATAATGTAATATAGCTTTGGCAATGTTTCCATTATTCAAATCTCACATTTTAGAAGCCAAAAAATAACTGTCCAACTCCCAGCTCCTTTCTTCCTTATACTAATTACAGTACTAAATTTTGGTGAAAACTCTGGTTAATTGTTAGAAGGTATATAGGGGTAAAAAAATAATAAGGTGTAAATAGATATTATTGGTTCTAGGTATTTTAGTTAAGTTTAGTTTTTTATATATATTAAAAAAAAACAGATATCTAAAATATTCCTACATTTGCCCCCAGGAGTACAGCAAGCCTATAGGTGTTAATATTTTTGCATGACCGCATGATATGAAATCTGGTTCCACCTTGTAGCCCAGACTTTCTGGCTGCCCCTTACGGGAGTGAGCAGCCAGATCGGCATGCCAGGGGGCGTGGCCAGCACAAGGAGGCGAGGCCGGACAGAATATGCGTATTTGTGGGCGGGATGGGGGCGGGATTGCATCATTTTGGCCCCGCCCCCCTACATAATGCCGATAGTACAGGCATTGTGAAACAGGGGGCGGAGCCAAAATGACGTGATTCAGCGTGAATCGCGTCACCGCTCCCTCTCCCCCCCCCCCCCCGCTTCGGGGGTTTCAAAGGTAATTGTGGGGGGATAGGAGGGGTGGGCGGCAGCCGGGAGGATTGCCTGCCTTCCCAGGAGGTCGGGAGCAGCACCCGATTTTCGGGAGGCTCCTGACCAAATCGGGAGGATAGGCAAGTACTGTGTTTCTAATCAGTGCTATTATATATACAGTCATTTTTAAATTAGCACAATTTTAGTTGTAGTCATTCGTGCTTGGGAGGAGTTAATGTAAGGTTTATTCATTGTTACACATACAGTAAGTGGCCACTGGCCACTAGCAAGAGCACAACTGCCACCAGAGCAGCTCATGTGGCTTAGCAATGAGGGCGGCTTGGCAAGGTATGTCCATATGCTATGTAGGCTGCCATTCTACACCTCGAACCCCAGGACCCCGTTTCAATAAATTACTACAGTGAAAGTGAAATCCCAAATGCAGGTCTGCTGCAAATCTTCTCTGTGTGTTCTCCCATGACCAAGTGTGAGACTCTAAGGCCACATACACACTTAACCAGAGCTGTAACTAGATTTTTTGGTGCCCTGTGCCACAGAGAGCATTGGCGCCCCCACCCCCCATTTTTTTAAATAGGGACATAATATAGTTCACCAGAAAAAGGGCCATGGCCTCATGGGGAAGGACCAGGGAAGAGATAGGGGAGGCCAGGAGATGCTGGGGATGAAATAAGAGGAAGCTACTAGTGAGAATAATAAACAGGAAAATTTACAGGACCAAACAGCGCCCACTGCCCTGCGGTGCCCTGTTCCATGGAAGAGGTCGTGCCACTCTAGTTACAGCCCTGCACTTAACGATATGCTCCATGAGCGATATCGTTAAGTGTTTCCCCTGCACTGCCAGGCATTGAGCATACACACTGAACGATATCGTTAATGATATCGTTCAGTGACAGCACCCTCCCTCATCCCCGTACTTGCAGAACCTGGTGATACGGACGATGAAATACATCATGCTCGTTGGAGCGCGCATCTTTAACGATGTCTTGCATAGACACTGGACGATATTGAACGCAATGAACGATAATGATATCATTATCATTCACATCGTGCAACTTATCGTCTAGTGTGTATGCGTCTCAATGCAATAAGGAGACTAGCATTAATAGCCTCCAGTCCCCTTCCCCTCCACTCCCATTTTGCAGTAGGGTCCAGGGATTATGTATTGCACATCTGGCTTCTTCTGGCAATATTCCAGTGTATCACAATCAGGTAGAAGTACTATAATGCAGCTCTGCTTTCAATCCTTTTCTGTCCATGAGTTGCAGAATTCCACTTCTTACTTTTTTTTTTTAAATCATTTCTGGATCATTACAGTCGAGATATTATATATATTTTTTGATTAGTGTTAATATATTTTCTCTTTCCCTGGGAAAGAGCTTTGGTGACATTTTGCTGAATCTCATTATTGCATTCGTTCCCGCTGACATAAGGTTGCTGTGGACACACTATCACAATTTGTCTCTGACATATTTCCTATATTTTGTGTTTGTGCACGTATCATTGCAATGGCCAAGCATTGACTATGTTTCAGAGACGGCAAAAAGTGCCCATGTTCTGCTTGTAGCTGGAGAGTCACTTTTAAATATTGGCCTTTTCACAGTATAAACCCTCTAACGGCTAATGTGTGTCTTGTGTACAACTCACATAACCTTATGTGATGGTATTAAAAAAGGTTAGCTATTTATTGAGAAGATCAGCATATTAAAGCTTGTATTAAAGGTTGTATGGTGGCAAGAAAGGGCGGCCAATAATCACCACAGCCCAGCAATGCCCCAACACAAGCACACAATAAAGCATTGTGGATGGAATCCGCCCTATGGGTGCTATCAGCACAAAAACTAATGGCTATTCAACTCAACCTAGCAACATAACAAGTTACCAGGAACGATTTAGTGCTGCCCCCCGGTGGGGTGGTTCAGACTTCAGTCAAGATGAGTGCACCCAAAACAAGTCAACTGCACCCGAGCTGAATGACTTGCCAGTCTTTTGCGCAATCAGTAAATAGTCAACAACCAGTCAAAACCAAAAGTAAAGGGTGGGAGGGAGGGAGGGCAAATTCTTCAAAAAGAATGCTAATACCATGTGACCCAAATTTGGAATACCTAAACTATAACCCTACCCCTAAAAAACTGGTTAACTTTAACCCATGTGACCTCTCACAATCCAGCCCATAGACCAGAGACGCCGACATTCTGGCTGCCTCTTCCAAGAGGGGGAAGCCAGATCTGCAAAATCGATCAGGGAGGGGCCAATGTTTGTGGGTGGAGCGGGCGTGTGGCCACGAGATTGCGTCATTTTGGCCTCGCTACACAATGCCGAGAATCTCGGCATTGTGAAGCAGGGGGCGGGGCCAAAATGGTGCGATTCGGCGTGAGTCGCGTCACCGCCGCTGCAGGGGATTCTCATATGATCGCAGGGGGAGGCAGGAGGGGTTGGCGGCTGCCGGGAGGCTTGCCTGCCTTTCCGGGGGGCCGGAGTGGCACCCAATTTTCAGGAGGCTCCCGGCCAAATCGGAAGGGTAGGCAAGTATGCCATAGCCTCGTGGTTTAACCCACAACACGCATACGCTGCCTCCTGGTCTTCATTTCAACATACATGTCATTTTTCATCCATAACAGTATACAGTGGTGCCACGAAGGCTACAATAGTTCTGCACTACCTAAAAAATCTTCTATCTGTGGTTCATCCCCATCAATGATCAGCTCTGGAATCCCACCATAAATAACTACCTGATAGGCACCTACATCTTTATCATTGGTTCCCTGCTCACAGCGAGCACAGTTTGAAGATACCCGTGTATGTGATCGCTGAGTTAGACAGGGCAGCAGCTTGTGGCTCAGATTACCCTCAGTATGCTGCTGTTTTCAGCTTAACAATAGCTATAACAGGAAAAGAATAAGTAAAATGCTGCTAATGCCATAATAATCCCTGCTAACAAATATTATAGTAATGCCCTTCACTATTTTACAACTGCCTTGGGTTAAAAACGACAAGTCCCAAAAATTTTGGATGTAGCATAATAGCCTGTGGAGGAGATGTATCAAACGTTGGAGAGAAATAAAATGGAGAAGTTGCTGAATGCAACCAATCAGCTTCTGTGTTTTATCTAGCATAGTCTTTGAAATGACAGTTAGGAGCTGATTGGTTGCTTTGGGCCATTATCCTTAAACTTTATTTAGTTAGAGTAAGAATGAGTCATTTAATTGATTAGTGTATCTATTGAAGTATATAGAGTGTGGTTGATATATTGATTGATCTAAATAATCTATCTAATTCTATTATAGAGGTATAGTACAAGGTATATAGACATCTATCTTCTTGCAAATTACGTAGTTCTGTAGCAGTTTGTGAAACACTATAATTAAGTCTGCAAGTATGTTGAATTGTGTCTAACATTGATTATTTAATCTAGTCATTTTCTATCAAGTTAAAGTGTAAAAGTGATTGTTGATATTATTGTCATTTTTAATTACCATAATTATTTTTTATTTGCAAATCATCCAAAGCAAAATTATTGATCTCAGTAGCTCATTCCATGCTGTTTGGGTTGCTATTAATAAATCTGAATACTCTTGTTTTAAAATACTTGTCTGTTTCTGGTTGGGGAACCCTGCCTCTCTGCTGGTGCAGGACATGATGGGATGTGTAGTTCTACAAAAGCTTTGGGGCCACTTATTGCCCACCCCTGGTCTAGTTGGAAGTTGCTTCTTAATAAGAAAAGCCACCAAGAAGGTAACTCCAGCTCGCTTCCGCATCACACCATCTTACACATCCTTACTTGTGGGATATTCCAAGAGAATGAGTGTATAATATATATTGTGTATATAGCAGTGCTTACAGTTGTCCTAGATAATGGTGGAACTCACCCCTCACCCTTTTACGCAATGCCCACAACAGTAGTGCCCCATATGCAATGCCCACTGTTGTGATGTCCCTTATGCAGTGCCCCCAGAAGTGGTGCCCCTTATGCAGCGCCCCCAGGAGTGGTACTCCTTATGCAGTGCCCCCAGGAGTGGTGCCCCACTGCCCCCCTTCCCAGTGGAGGGGGAGAACACAGAGGTATTTTATAAAATATAAAAACTTCATAATCATAAGCTTCTAGTGTAGGAGGCTAGCAGCAACACTGCTGCATTGAGTATTTAATTTCCATATCAGTTCAACCAGGCAGTTACCATACGAACAGCTTTGCATTCAGAATAAATCCTATAGGCTATCCAGCTATCCTGCTCTGCTCAGTGCTCACCTAACACACAGATAGCAGTGCTTAGTGCTGGTCTCAGGCTCCGCGTGGACTAGGCCCTCTTAGGGTGGCTCCTCTTAATGCAGAGGGAGAGACAGATGCAAGATGACATCATCACGCTGTCTCATTCCCGCCAGAGGAGGGGACTGTCACTGGACTGGAGGAGGTAGAACTGGTTTCGCCTCCAATTAGAACTGACGGAACTTAGGGCCTGATTCAGAGCTGGACGCTCTGATAGAGCGCTCGCTCTGAATCAGGGCGTCTTTTTTTTTTTAATGGAGCTGCCTCCTAACCACTCGCATTGTTGTGGGTTGCCACCCACAGCTAATGCGAGCGGCCAGGATGATGGTCGCGATGGTCAAGACCATCGCGTCCATCGGGCTTGCGACGAAACCCTTGTGGTAGGGTCTCGTGGCAGCAAGCCCCAGAGAGCTTTCGACTCAAACAGAGCCGAAAGCTCTCAAACTGACATCACTTGTGATGTCAGTGGGGCCGCCTCCAAACGGTAGGCTTCCCATGGGAACGCCTCCGTCTGGGTAGCCACCACCCCGGCCTGCCCACCAAAGGGGGCGTGCTGTCATTCAACATCGACAGCATGCCCCCTTTGGTGCGAGACCCGGAGCGACGGATTGCCCATCGCTATCCGGGTCTCGCGCATGTGCACGACGGAGCCAGCTCCGTCGTGTGCATGCGCTCTGGTCCACCATCGACCTGCTTGCGAGCGCTCAGTGCTTGCGACCGGGTCTGAATCAGGCCCAGAGTTCCACCCCGTTCCGGCCCACTTTAACATACAGTATGGTATATAGCACAGGTTCTCAAACTCGGTCCTCAGGACCCCAAACAGTGCATGTTTTCCATGTCTCCTCACAGAATCGCAAGTGAAATAATTAGCTCCACCTGTGGATCTTTTAAAATGTGTCAGTGAGTAATGAGTACACCTGTGCATCTGCTGGGTGACCTGGAAAAAGTGACTTG
Organism: Taudactylus pleione; assembly: GCA_031769625.1. Taxonomy (NCBI): domain Eukaryota; kingdom Metazoa; phylum Chordata; class Amphibia; order Anura; family Myobatrachidae; genus Taudactylus; species Taudactylus pleione. The sequence continues at coordinate 1,686,568 of JAUIMM010000198.1, forward strand.
TGTGGGGTCCTGAGGACCGAGTTTGAGAACCTCTGGTGTATAGTATACCATACAGCGCCAGCCACTGTTATAAAATAAACAAACCTGTTCAAACCTGGAAAGGTCACAGAACAAATTGGTCTATAATATATAATGTGTATATAATATACAATAACATGCCACCACTGGTATGAAAAACCTGTATAAACCTGGAAAGTCAGAAAAAGTATGTGTCTATAATATATAATGTGTATATAATATACCATTTTATGCCGCCACTGGCAAGACTAACCTGTATAAACCTGGTATTGTCAAAAATAATTGGTCTATAATTTATAATATGTCTCAAATCATGGACTGTAGTACTGTAATTTATTATACAATTATCACAAATAGTCTTATCTTGTTATACAGGAAACTATAAGGCTATCTGGGCTATCGCGAGGGGTGTGGTTGCGGTATATGGCGGCAGCGCATGCGCTGATACATTCTCCCGGTGTTTTTTCTGAAAAATAGAGGAAGAAGTGTGCGGACAGGATTCGTAGGGACAGAGCTTTATTAGTACATCCATGTGATATTTCCTAAATTCGCAATGTTGGAAATATCACACTACAACCGCATTTTAAAGGCTGATTGTAGTAAATAGAGGCCTAAGGAAAGAGGGTTAGGGATATTTAATAATCAGATATCATTGTGACAATTTCTAGGAAAATTAGAATTGGTACTTCTAGATGTTATCAAAGAGACAAATAAAATGTTCAATTGAATTGTGAACATTGAAGATTGCATTTTTATATCAATAGACAGGAAACCTCTGACTTTGGTAATTTTATAAATCACATTTTATGTAGGTAAGCTGTAACATGTCCCCACTATACCAGCACACTGGGGGAAGGAGGTGGGGGGGTGAGTATTAATGAAATCTTGGAGAGAGATAAAGTACTAACCAATCAGCTCCTGTCAGCTTACAGTACTTTTATCTCTCTCCAAGCTTTCATGAATACCCCCCTTAGTTTTCACCAGCCGCCATCAAGCTGACATTTCTGTTTCCTCCTGTGAGCTCTTTCTTTATTCCCCTCACCTCTTTATTTTTTTCACTCGGCTCTCTCTTCTCTGCGATCAGCTTTCTTTTCTCTTGTCAGCTCTATCTTTTCTCTTCTCAGCTCTCTCCTTCCTACCGTCAGCCATCTATTTTCTCTTTTCCCCTCAGTGCCCTGTCTCTTTCTTTCCCTCCATTTCTTTTTTCTTTCTCTGTTTCGTCCCCTCTTTCCACAGCTGTTTTTGGTACCAAACTAACCTCCTCCTCTCCAGCCACCCTAAGTAATTTTATCAATTACAATTATTTATTTTTTATCAGCTATTCTTCCACCTTCTCTCTGGCTTTCTGTACTGCTCCACCATGTTTTCTTTCACCCTCCTTTTATATGTATTTGTAGGTGCATAGTAGTCCTCTCCTTCTCTGCTTTACACTACACACTATGGTGGGAACTCCACTTTCAGAGGCTTGACCGCATTCCCCATTTGTATCAAGCTCCAGTGAGCAAAACTTTCCGGAGCTTGTACCCGATAAGCAACGCCGCCTTATAGAAGTCCTTGGGCTCCTTTCCGCGTAATTCCCCCGCAATTTGCATATGTGCAGAAAGACTCCAGGGTCATAAACCTTATACTACAATGGACAGCTGTTATCAGAATAGCTGAATAGCTGTCCTTTGTGTTTTGATTTGCAAATCTACATGCAAATGGCACTAATAAAAGTTACTATGCATGTGGTAAGTGGCATAATATACTGCATTCAAAATGCAATGCTTGATACCAGGGCCATCTCTTCCATTGGGCTTGTTGGGCAGTTGCCCAAGGGCCCAAAGCTTGTAGGGGCCCACCAACCCGCCCCCCTGCAGCAGCGGCCAGTTGGTAAATTTGTGATATTTTTATAAGCCGGCCACCGGTGTACTGTATTCTGATCTAACCTCCTCCACCCCATTCCCCCACCACCCCCGTGATGAGTACTGACCTCCCAGTTTCACTTCATCCGCCAGCTTCAGGCCAGTCTCTCTGTATGTGTGAGAGGTCTGATGGGCATGCAGGAGGGTTTAATTTTATTGACCATTTAAATTTTTTTCCCGTGAATGGATGGGTAGGGGCCCCAGTGCATTGCTTTACCCAGGGCCCACACTGCTGTTAAGACAACCCTACTTGATACATCCCGCTCTATACGTAGTCGAGCACCGCCACCGACCAACCAGATGCAATGGCTGTAACGCTTGCCCCACCCCCATTCCCACTTTGCATAAAAATAAACAACATGGACTGTCGGCATAGTGCCTCACAGCCCGAGGTCATGAGGTCCCTTCCTGACCAAGGCACTGGCTATATGGACTTTGTATGTTCTCCCCATGCTTGTGTGGGTTTCCTCCAGGAGCTCCGGTTTCCTCCCACACTCCAAAACATACAGGTAGGTTAATTGGCTTCTGACAGAATATGAACCCTAGTGTATATGTGTATCCATGTCACGTGGTGGGAATATAGGGCCTGATTCAGAGATGGACGGAATAGCGGTGGCACACACAAGCAGCTGTGCAGTTCTGTCCATCTAAAATGCTAATGCAGCAGGAGGTGTCTGTATATGGAACAGATACTTCCTTGCTACACTTGCGATCCCAGTGCTGAGATGTCCATCGTGACCAGTGGTCGCGATGGTTGCTCCTTTGGCCAGGCTGTGGTAGCTGAAACTTACCGCAGCCTGGCAAGGTCCTGGCAGCTGTGAGGCCAGGAAATCAGTATCCACTGACGCAGACCCTGACCTCTCCCTTCCCGGGAAACGCAGCCTAGGATCAAAGTTGACAGAATCAAATGGTTGACATGGTCAAAAGGTCGACACAGAAAAGGTTGACGTGTGTTTTAACCCTAATTCTTAACCTAACCCTCCCCCTAGTGCCTAACCCTAACCATCCCTCTAGTGCCTAACCCTAACTGTCCCCTTCTGTAGCCTAACACTAACCTTCCGCCAAGTGCCTAACCCTTATCCTAATCATAACCATAAAAATCATGAAAAACCATGCGTTGACCGTTTCTGTGTCAACCATTTGTATGGCCATCTTTTGGCCATGTCAACCTTTTCACCCTGTCGACCTAAGTCCAAGTCGACCATTTAACTGTCGACCATTTACCTTGTTGACCATTTCCATGTGGACCATCTGGTGTCAAGCTATTGACTGTCCACCTAGACACTGTAGATCTTCCATCCCTGTACCAGGAGGAAGTGAGATAGGCAAGGTGGGGAGAGAGAGTAATGGGGGTAAGAAAGAGGGGGTGGAAAGATAGAAAAAAGAAAACCTAAACACTGGGCTTGATGGCTAGTAAAAAATAAAAATGAGAAACATATTAACAATGCATTCTGTAAATATACAGGGTAACAGATATAATACTTATCTCCCTCTTTTCCCTTCTCCCTCTCTCTTTCTCTCCTTTTCCTCATCCTTTGCCTCTTTCTCCTTCTCTCATTTATTTTCCCTCCAATTTCCCAATTAGCAGTTAATTAATATGCGAATGAAAAGGTGGGGAAAGACTCAGGCCTTCCAGTAAGGGGCAGATATACCGTCTCTATATGACCTTACTCATTCCCCGAGATTCTGTTCACCCTTCCTCCCAGCCACAAATTATGAATAAATCAACATAATTAGGTGTAACATCACTGTGTATTTAGCAGAAATAATTTGACTCTGAAAATTTAATTAAACATAGTTTAGGATAGAAATCATTTTAATATATGCCTCATTTAATTACAAGTAATTTGTATAGTTTTCTCTTAGAGGCCCCTAACCATGAAAACTGCCTCCATCCTTATTTATAATTTTAGATAGTGATGGAAATTAATTATAATTATCATTCTCGTCTCCCCTCCAGACCTCACATTTTAACACTGTGGGGTTATTTATTAATAAAGGTGCAGTGACCTATAGCAACCAAAGATACTTTAGTTGTCAAACTGCAACAATTGACGCTACTTGCGGATTGGCTGCTACGGTGGTTTCCACTTATTAAATAGTCCCCAATGTGTCACACACATTTGCAAGAATAAGTGACTTAAAGCAAGTTGGTCAGATTGGTATCATTCCCTACTTAGGGCCTCATTTATCAACAAGTTTTATCATTCACAATGAGTGGTAAAATTTGTTGTGTATGATAAATGCTGCTCCAGCCAATCAGCTCCCAACTGTCATTTTTCAAACAGATGACAGTTATGAGCTGATTGGCTGGAGCACCATTATCATACACCACAAGTTTTACCACTCGTTGTAAAGGATAAAACTCATTGATAAATAAGACCCTTAGGGGGAGATTTAATAAAGCTTGGAAAGAGATAAAATTGGAGATAAATAGCACCAACCAATCAGCTCCCAATTGTCACTTTACAGGCTGTGTTTGAAAAATGACAGTTAGGAGCTGATTGGTTGGTGCTATTTATCTCCAATTTTATCTCTCTCCAAGCTTTATTAAATCTCCCCCTTAGTATGGAATATACAGTCTGGTGCATAAATATTGGGACATTGACAGAATTTTCATATTTTGGCCTCTCTTCACCACCACAATGGCTTTGAAATTAAGCAAACAAGATGTGCTTTAACTGCAGACTTTCAGATTTAATTTGATGGTAATTACATCCAAATCAGGTGAACGGTGTAGGAATTACAACGGCTTCTATATGTGCCTCCCACTTTTTAAGGGGCCAAAAGTAATGGGACTATCAACTCAAAAGCTATTTCATGGACAGGTGTGGGCTATTCCCTTGTTATTTCATTACCAATTAAGCAGGTAAAAGGTCTGGAGTTGATTATAGGTGTGACATTTGCATTTGGAATCAGCTGCAGTCGACTCTCAATATGAAATCCAAAGAGCTGTCACTATCAGTGAAGCAAGCTATCATTAGGCTGAAAAATCAAAACAAACCTATCAGAGAGATAGCAAAAACATTAGGTGTGGCCAAATCATCTGTTTGGAACATTCTTAAAAAGAAGGAACGCACCGGAGAGCTCAGCAACACCAAAAGACCAGGAAGACCACGGAAATCAACTGTGGTGGATGACAGAAGAATTATTTCCCTGGTGAAGAAAAACCCCTTCACAACAGTTGGCCAAATCAAGAACACTCTCCAGGAGGTAGGTGTATATGTGTCAAAGTCAACAATCAAGAGAAGACTTCCCAAGAGTGAATATAGAGGGTTCGCCACAAGATGTAAACCATTGGTGAGCCACAAAAACAGGAAGACCAGATTAGAGTTTGCCAAACAACATCTAAAAAAGCCATTACAGTTCTGGAACAACATCCTATGGACAGATGAGACAAAGATCAACTTGTACCAGAGTGATGGGAAGAGAAGAGTATGGAGAAGGAAAGGAACTGCTCATGATCCAAAATATACCACCTCATCAGTGAAGCATGGTGGTGGTAGTGTCATGGCGTGGGCATGTATGGCTGCCAATGGAACTGGTTCCCTTGTATTTATTGATGATGGGACTGCTGACAAAAGCAGCAGAATGAATTCTGAAGTGTTTCGGGAAATATTATATGCTCATATTCAGTCAAATGCTTCAGAACTCATTGGACGGCGCTTCACTGTGCAGATGGACAATGACCTGAAGCATACTGCAAAAGCCACCAAAGAGTTTTTTAAGGCTAAAAAGTGGAATGTTATGCAATGGCCAAGTCAATCCCCTTACCTGAATCCAATTGAGCATGCATTTCACTTGATGAAGACAAAACTGAAGAGAAAATGCCCCAAGAACAAGCAGGAACTGAAGACATTTGTAGTAGAGGCCTGGCAGAGCATCAACAGGGATGAAACCCAGCGTCTGGTGATGTCTATGCGTTCCAGACTTCAGGCTGTAATTGCCTGCAAAGGATTTGCAGTAAAAGTTAGATTTATGATTGTTTAGTTTTTCCCATTAGTTTTGGCCCCTTAAAAAGTGGGAGGCACATATAGAAACCGTTGCAATTCCTACACCATTCACCTGATTTGGATGTGATTACCCTCAAATTAAATCTGAAAGTCTGCAGTTAAAGCACATCTTGTTTGTTTCATTTCAAAGCCATTGTGGTGGTGAATAGAGGCCAAAATATGAAGATTCTGTCAATGTCCCAATATTTATGCACCTAACTGTACATACTCATCCTAATATGGTGCTAGTATATTCTGTTGCGCTTTACAATTGGGAACAAAATAGTATTTAAAAATACTGGTGGATAATAGACAGAGAGGTAAGAGGACCCTGTTCACGAACTTACAATTTATAGGGAACTAGGCATTGATACATGAGGATAAGTGCTATATACAGTATTGAATATTGATCCCGCCAGGATGCAGACATTCTAGATGGGTTGCATGGTCTAGGCCACACAGCAATGTTGGCCTAGGATCAGTGGAATGTGTGAGTGTAGAGAGAGAACAAATGTAAAGTTGTCTGTGAACTGTGTAGACTGGGGCATGTTAGGTCCATCAGGGAAGGCAGTGGAAGAGGCCTGTGCTTAAAGGGTGAGGTCAACCTCCAGAGGGGTGTGGCCAGCCACCACAGAGGACATATCCTGCAGACTACATGGATGATAGACCATGATAGAGGACATATCCTGCAGACTACATGGATACTACACAGTGGCGGATCCGGGAGGGGAGGGGGGGGGCGATTGGATCGACCGCCCCCCTAGCACAGTCCATCCTGCACTGAACACTGTGCAGTCTGTGTGCCCTCACTGCCCCTTATCTAGCTGTACCACCGACAGAGGATGTGCGTCACTGTACTACACACACTGCTGGTCTCCCGCCTCCTCCCTGTCCCAGCAACAGTGTGACACACACACCGATGGCTGTATGCGCTCCACTTCTGGTTAATTCGACGGGTTAAATACCCGGTTATAGCGAGGATGGGGAGAGGCAGGAGAGCAGTCGGGGACCAGCAGTGTAGTACAGTGAGAGTGAGACACGCTTGGGGTGGGATCTCGGGAAGGGGAGGTATTAGAGTCACCCACTGCGGACAAGTGAGTAAGTGATGAATGGTCTGCATATAAGTAACAGCCTCTCCGGTCCGAACACACAGCTTTATTATATACACTCCATGAGACTTTCTGTTTGTGTGTATGTGTAAATGTGTGTGTAAGTACCCAGGTGCACAGCAATAGCATCACTACACAATCATTACATACAGATGGCTCTCATAAGGGACTTGTTAAACCTTATCTCTGTACACCCCTTCCTGGCTAATGCCAGAAGGGCAGATGGCCCGGTCCGGCCAATTTCGTGGAGGGGGGCCCGGGTGGCAGGAGCTTTGAATTTGTTGCCGCACGGCCGCCCAACCGTCCGCAGCAGCCCTCGAGAATGACAGCTCTGCTCTCATTCTAATCTAGCACTAGTCGCAAGCCAATGAGAGCACGCGGACCGGCAGCCGCTGCTGATTGGCAGCCGGTCCGAGAGCTTCTATTGGCTCGCATCCGGCACCTATCGCCCCCCCCCTTAAAGAACAGTCTAGATCCACCCTGATACTACTGCGCATGGTCTGTTCATCCATGTTCCTGCTCTTCTGGGTAACTGACTATGTGATAAAGTAACAATGTATAATTCAAGTGCACTGTCTGAAACCTGACAGTAGAAGAGGAGGTGGGGCTCTCAGGCAGTGGGGCCCACTGGGAATTTCCCCTGTACCCAAGTGGACCAATCTGAACTTGATTAGGTACGTAATTGGGTAGGATAGCTTATGGAGGTTGAGTGGTTCTGGAAATGTAGCAGATGCTGAAGAGGTGAGTTTTGTAGTTTTGTCGGCTAGAAGAAAGTCTTGTTTTTGTGAAGGAGGTCATTGTACATAGCGGGGGTAGACAAAGGTTTATGGAGTGTGTAGAAAAGACAGTACTGTAAAAGAGTGGAGAGGGCAAATTTATGGTTTGTTTTTTGTTTTTTTGAGGTTTGCCTATACAGCAGTTTTTAACTGTAAAAACACTTGAATTTTGCGCCAGTTCTGATCCTGTGTCTTGTTCTATAACCTTAATGTGATACATTTTTGCACCGCCCATTTGCATCAAGGTCTTTGGTGGAGATGCATATTTCCAGGACTACAGATGTGTCCTGCTACATATTAGCTGCATACGCACCAAATCACACCACACATGGTGTGAGTCGCGCCTCCACGAATGGGTACACGCGCTGCGTTCACACCTGCGACTCTATATGAATGCATGGTGCGATCACAGTGCACACCATAGCGTACCATAGCGTATACTGCTGTGGGTAACTGCATGGCGTGATCCGTGTGCACGTTTGTAGCGCAATCGGCAAAGATGTAGCAGGACACATCTGTACTTGGCTCAATGTAAAATAAGTCTTCAAGCACACAAAAGGGGTTGGGTACGGATCGTCGGATCTCACGTGTTTTGGATTGCATATAAAAATCTCACTCTTGTGATTGGGCGCCATTTCAGACAGGAGACCGAAGGGAGAGGGTGTGGCACTGTGGCTGCAGCACTGTGAAGCACTAAAAACGTCATTAGGACTGAAACACTATGTTATACCCAGTAAAGGGACACGCTGTCATAAAAAAATGCCATATAGAGAACTGTGTTTAACTTTAATGGGGCACTGTGTCATTAAAAAAAAGCTATACGAGCACTGTTGTGTGTTCAGGCACTGTGTTAAAAAAAATGAAACTGTTGTGTGTTCGGGCACTGTTTTAAAATGTCATTAGGGTACCATTACAAGGAGCGATGTGAGTCAATATCGATCAGTCGATTGAAGAGCAGTAGCAACAACCCAGTACTAGTGCTGCAGCTGCTGCCAGTCATAATAGTACTTCAACATCTACTAAAGTTGGTGGTCAAGGCGAAAGAAGGTTTAGGAAAGGGCACCTGAAATCAATCACAATGTTAAAAAAAAACATCACCTCTAATAATAAAGGGAACATTTACTGATGAAAAACGTAAAATTGCCAAAATTGACACTTCCACTGTGACTCAATCTCATACACTACTAAGCATCAATTGAATGGTGGACGATTATTTTAATGATAATGTGCAAATTACCATGTCACACTGTCCCTTTGAATACTAGGAAGAAAAAAATGGTATTTGGAGCCCCTTGTACAAAATAGCTTTACTTTACATAATCTGCCTACCCTCCAGTGTATACTCGGAAAGAGTGTTTAGCACAGCCGGGAACCTTGTGAGCAATCAGCGTAGTAGGCTACTTCCTTAAAATGTGGAAAAACTCATGTTCATAAAAATGAACTACAAATTCTATGGGGAAGACCTATTCCTTCAATTGCAACAAAGTACAGAGACTTAAGGAATGGTGGATTCCAGTGGGATTGAGCTAATATTGTGTGATAATGATAATAACACTGATGAGGGTGATAATGACATCTTCCAACTGTAGAGATGATTAACAAAACTATTATCTGCCTTAAGCCCATTGATAGCTTGTTTTGTGGTGGCCCAAACAAACCAAGCACTTCAGCCGCAAAAGTGACAGTCCTTCATTGTACTTTACTGGTCTGTACTTTACTATGGCATTGTTGATGGTCTTTTGGTTTGCGAGGCCCATTTCTCTATTTTTCTTTTCTTAATAGTTGTAACTGCTTCTCTGTTTGTATAATAATTAATCAATCAATCAAATCAATCAATGGCATGCTTTACCTGGCTTCCACACTGCATGTTTGCCAGACCCATGTGTCTGTCTTTCTTTTCTTTATAGTTACAGTATAACTACGTCTCTGTTCATATAATCATTAATAAATGAATCAACAAATCAATCAAAACTTTAACTGGCTTCCACTACATAAACAGTATTAAATATTCCACCTCCATTTCTCTGTACTGATGTCGGGAATCTGATCTAGTTATTGATTAATTAAAACATTCTATAGCGTTGTGTAGTTTATATGAAACTGCCATCCTGTCTGCCACTGCAGTGCCACTATGTTTCCTACATGTGCTAAATTAGTTTTAAACTGCCATGTGTTGTGCCACTACTCTGTCGCTTTGTTTATCCAGTAAACTCGCAGCAGCCTTTGGCCAATATTGGTGAAAATAATATTGTGAGCTGTGAGGTGGTCAAAAATGATGTTATTGAGGTTAATAATACCGTAGAAACAAACAGGCCCAAATTACATGATTTAAGCTGTTTTATCAATTTAAAAAAAAAATCCAGATTCAAAACACTTGAGGGTGGTTTTGGCAAAACCAAAACAGGATAATGAATTAGAACCAAAACGCGAGGATCCGCGCACATCTCTAAAATGGTTGTTGGTCTCTGAAGTGACTTTTACATGTTTTCACAGGAATTCTCTTCAGATTCTATTGGCTCTCTGCAAACAATTGCCTCTAGCGCATCTGAAGTTTTCAGAACATCACCTGACAGTAGCCTTGCATTTTGAAGTGCACTGGTTAGGCTATCTTGTGTCGGGTGTCGCTCCCGACCCCCCGGAAAGGTAGGCAAGTCTCCCGGCTGCCGCCTGCCCCCTCCCAACTACAGCTAGAAACCCCCGCAGCGGGGGGGCCCAATGACTCGATTCACGCTAATTGCGTTATCGTGGCTCCGCCCCCTGCTTCACAATGCCTTTTTTCAAGCATTGTAAAGAGGGGGCGGGGCCACGATGATGCAATCATGCGGTCACGCCCTGGCCCCGTCCCCATGTGGAGTCAGTGCCCGGGCACGCCACCCGCTGTGTGCAGGCATTCAGCTCCCTCCCGGAAGGAGGGAGCTGAATGTCGGCAACTATGTCTTCTGCACACCTCCCAACAGTCCTAATGTGCTGTGGGTAAGTGTTGGAAATGATGTGTGTGCATGCAGGTGTTGATATTGCAGAGTTATATAGGCATATACTAATCTATGACTCAAACTATGAACAGCCAAGATACTTAACCAGCGATGTTGTTTGTTGACAGATAAAGGTACAGTGGTACTCACTGTTACATTTACACTGGCAGTGCAGTGAAGCTTGATTGGAGAGGGGTCCTATTCATCTCCCCAGCATATGAGTGCAAGCTGCTTGCAGGGAGTGGTGCAGGATGCTGGAACAGCTATATGCAGGTATACACTAGGGTTTCACATGGAGCTAAGCAGGAGACTTCTGTCTCCCGCCATGTCATTCTACACACAGTACTAAGATGGCTGCAGTCATATGTGCAGGATATCAGGTAGCCATGTCCTGCAGACTGATTCCATGATTCCTAATATTGAGATATTTGTTCACAAGGGCATAGAGAGGCCAACCAGGCCTGGGTGAAGGGGGCGTGACCTAATTGTGGGATGCATGGCCACGCCCCTTATAATAAAAATGTATCCTTGCGGCGCTGCACGTTTTGAGACCCTCAGCCCGGCACAAAGTCGGAGGGGGGTGCAATTAGCATGAACACCCCCCACACACACACACGCAGGCATAGAAGACCGCTGCAGCTGCTTCTCAGCAGATGCGAGCAGTTTCCCACTGCAGCCCAGTACACAGCAGCGTGTGCTGGGCTGCTGTGATTTAAGAGGGAGGGGGCGGCCCCGGGCCCCTCCAGCATCCCGGGCCAGGCTAATTAGTACACACTCCCCCCCCCCTCTCTGCACCCCTGTATGTTCGTCCACTCTATAAATTAGATCCATTGTATTCACTATGAAGAAGGGAGACGTAGTGCTTTTAATAAGCGCAGAGTTAAATTAAACACCTGAACCTGGGGGTGACCTTTTTCTACTAGGTGAGGGTTAATTGTGTGAGCTGAGATTGTGGGTGTGGTCAGAGGTATAGCTTTAGTATATGGGGGTGGAGTCGAGGAGCCATTTTAATATGTGCTGGTGGAAGACATTTTAGACAGCTTTCCTGGAATTGTTTCTAGCACCCCCCCTTTTTTTGTTATTGTGGTGTCTGCTCTCTAGTGGCAGGAAAGAACGGTGGCAGTTGCCATCTGCCTTTGCAACTTGAGGTGCTTTCCCGTTCAATACATGATTTAGGCTGATTATACCCTAATGGGGTCTGCGGCATCACCGATCTTGGTGGGCCTCGCGTGGTGTTATTGGGTGGGAGGTGGATACCTTAGGCAGGATAATGGGCTGGCAGATCGCCCCCCAATGTCGTAGTATGCAGTTGGTGATATTGCATTTTGGGGCCGTTCTTTCTGCGCCATCATACTGTGTCTGTCTCTTTTCTCTCGCTTATTAGCTAGTTCATTTACAGTTCAATTACAGTTCAATTTATAGTTAAGTTGCTTTTTAGCTTAATTTTAAATAAAATTAAATAAATGTAAAAATAAAATCAAATAAATAAAGATGACCTTCCTTGCCCCTTACGCAAGTCTCAGTGTCATTATTTCAGGTATTACATTGTTGGTTTACCCTGTACTGTCAAGGGGAGGGCACCCATCAGGTGATGGGGAGTTTATAATATACACTGTGTTACAATATAGTTTTTGTTTCTAAATTTACACCTGCAGTACAGTACATCTTTTTATGCATCATGTAATCAATATATGAAGATATAATTTAACATTGTATTAGAATGCACAAGGTTCTCTGCAAGGGTCCAGTATTGGCCACACGGTCTGAAAGTGGCAATCTTGGGATTCCAGGGCCACAAGCCGGACTGTGAAAAGGACATTAATCACTTCCCTGGAAAAGTCAGCAGCTATCACTTCCTATTAAACCCCTGAGACCTACATTAGATTGAGGGAGAGTAGTGCAGAAATAATATAAGCCAGAGTCTTTCTAATTAAACCTCAGGATTTCAGCTTTGTTAATTTCAGCTAGATGGTTTCTGCTGCCAATCATGGGCCTGGACTAATTAAATTTGATCATATTCCAAAGCTAGGAGAGCAGGATAAATTTAATTAAAACATAAGATATTGGGTCTTCAATCTTCCATATTGAAACTATCATTGCAGGTTGGATAATGAAAAGCTGCCTGTAGTATTTGTATTAATAGGTATTGCTAATATGAAAAGGTGTGTTTGATCTCAGCGCCCTTGCAGCCACCGGATTACAGGTTCAGTGTTAATTCTCAATATTTTGTACGATGTAAGGACTAAGACATTCTGCGACTATTAATGCTGTTTTTCATAGTGTGCTTTCATGCAGCTATACTTTTAATAGAATTCAGTAATGACATACCTCATCCATCTTCTGACAGATACGGACGTGGGCGCCATTTTGTTACTCTGTCAATAATCATGTGAATGCACTCTATAAAGTTCTTATGTCCTCCTAGTACTAGCAGACTCAGGGGTCTATTTACTAAGCAGTGTTAGGAGACAGAGTGAAAAGTGATAAGGTGCCAGCCAATCAGCTCCCAACTGTCATTTTGCAAACACAGCCTGTGAGATGACAGTTGGGAGCTGATTGGCTGGCACCTTATCACTTTCTTATCACTTTTCACTCTGTCTCCTAACACTGCTTAGTAAGTAGACCCCTCAGGGGTCTATTTACTAAGCTGTGTTAGAAATTAAAGTGAACGGTGATAAGGTACCAGCCAATCAGCTCCTAACTGCCATTTTTCAAACATAGCCTGTGACATGGTAGTTAGGAGCGGATTGGCTGGTACCTTATAACCGTTCACTTTATCTCCTAAAACAGTCTAGTAAATAGACCCCTCAGGCAGCAGTGATATCACTAGTTCCTAGCGAATAGTTAGGCTGAATATTGGCTTAGTACACAAAATTGCTATATATACTGTAGATTATGGGTCAACTTTAAGGGGTATATATGCACTAAATTGCGGGTTTTTAGAAGTGGAGTTGTTGCCCATAGCAACCATCAGATGCTATCTATCATTTATCTAGCACCTTCTAGAAGGTAATAGCTATAATCTGATAGGTTGCTATGGGCAACATCTTCACTTCTAAAAACCTGCACTTCAGTAAATATACCCCTAACTGTATTGAGTCTACAAAAGGGCAGTACCAAGAGCGGTGTGACCGGTGCCACCACTCAGGGTGCAAGGCTGAGGAGTGGCTCTGCTGCCTGCTTCCTGCTCCAGCAGCACCGTTCCCTGGACAGGCTTCAGGCTCTCGTCTTGCTCCTGCACCGCACACATGTTGTCATGATGTTGCAATGCTGACAGTGGAGAGGAGACAGGGAAAACAATAGCTCAGTAGAGCCATACGGTAGGTGAAGCCTTGGGGTGGGTTGTGGAGGTAAGAGAAAGAACATGAGGGAGGGGGGAGGGGGCAGCTGGGGGTTGTTATGGTTGCAAAATATAGAAAATCCACTATTCGGCATCAATCATATTTATTCAAAAGTCTCTATTTTAGAGGGCAATTAACTCTTAATTCCAAGTACAGTAAATGATGTACCTGTCAGCATCGGTGGTGGCATCACAAACAGCCAATCACAAGCAAATAGCTTTTCATGGAGAGTGGCAACATCATCACAATCCAGTATGTGCACATGACCATGACCACCTGAAATCTTATTTTGCAAATAGGCCCTTGATGTACTCCGCCTACTACTGTACTCCCCTATCCCGATTATCTAAGAGCAGGCGAGCATGCCAAAATCCCACAAGTCTGCATTGGTCTATATGTGTGCTTCCTAGGCATGCGTAGAGCGATTTCACAAAAGATACAGTACATAGCGCAAACTGGCACAGTAATCACTCTGCATCAGCCACAAGAAGTCTAAAACAATGTCCTCTGAACTAAAGATGAGCAGGTCCGGTTCTCAGAGAACCGGACCCACCCGAATTTCGGGAATCAGGGGCGATCCGAGCCACAGCTCGGATCTCCCTGTCTCTCCCGGATCCCTCTACGAGGCAAAACCTCGGGATCCTGCTGTCGATTTTGCATTCAGCGGGCTTAACACTTATTGGCTGAGAGAGCCGTCTGTCACGGCTCTCAGCCAATCATCGTTAAGCTCACAGGAAGTTAGGTGCCTGACACCGCTGGCACCCCCTGCTGCCAACACCGCCGGCACACCCTGCTGCCGATCCCCTGCTGCCGACACTGCTGGCACCCTGCATTGAGGACACCACCGGCCCCCATGCACTGTCGACACCATCAGGACCCCCACACTGAGGACACTGCCAGCACCTCCGCACTCCCCACATACTGAGGACGCCATCAGCAACCCCACACAGCCGATACTGCTGCCACTCCCATACTGAGGACACCACCAGCACACATGCACTGAGGACGCCGCTGGCACCCCTGCTTTGCCAACACCACGGGCACCCTGCACTAAAGACACTGCCAGCACCCCTGCACTACTTCCCCATGTATTGAGGATGCCGTCAGCGATCCTGCACTGCCGCTACTCGTACACCAAGGACATCCCTGCACAGCTGACACTGTCAGCACTCCTGCACTGAGGACACTGCTGGTACCCCCGCTTTGCCAACACTGCCAGCACTATGCACTCGGGACAATGCCAGGACCCCCACTCTGCCAACACAGACGGCACTTCTGCATTGAGAACACCACTGGCACTCTCGCATTTAGGACACCGCCAGCACCCCGCACCGCCATCATTGCTGTCACAGTAAGTACACTACTGGTGTATCCAACCCCACTGTATAACACACTTTATACGTGTTGGAACTTGGAAGCTGAACTGTCACTTGTTACTGCTGTCGCTTAGCTTAGTCAGCCAGCTACAGTAGCTGGATGCAACCTGTTGGCCCTAAACTAGATGAAAAAAAATCAATATTGTGAGGTGGTCAAAATTGATTGGAAATGACTGGAAACAAATGTTATTGAGGTTCATAATA
This sequence comes from Taudactylus pleione, assembly GCA_031769625.1. Taxonomy (NCBI): domain Eukaryota; kingdom Metazoa; phylum Chordata; class Amphibia; order Anura; family Myobatrachidae; genus Taudactylus; species Taudactylus pleione. Next base: position 1,702,260 of record JAUIMM010000198.1, read on the forward strand.
CTGTAGGAACAAAAACAGGCCCAAATTATGTGATTTTAGCTGTTTTTATCTTTTTTTTTAGAAAAATACAGATCCAGAAGGGCATAAACCAAAACACGCAAGGGCGGTTTTAGCAAAACCAATCCAGATCCAAAACAAGAGGAGATACAGATCCAAAACCAAGACATGGGGGTCAGCGCACATCTCTACTCTGAACAGGCAAAGTATATTTTTTAGGTTAATGCATGACACCATAAATTAGTATGACTGTCTAATCCCGGAAAGGTACAAATGACAGGAGTCGAAATCCCGACACCCGGTTTACCGATCGAAGGTAAGCCGGGCGCCGGGCGGAGACAGCTGCGGGGGGGGAGAATGTTAGGTTAGGGGCTTCCGGGGGGGACTTATCGTTAGGCACCCCCCTGAAGGGTAGGGTTAGGCTTGGGGAAGGGGGGTTAGGGTTAGGCACCCCCCTGGGAGACTTAGGGTGAGGCTGCGGGAAAGGGGGGGTTAGATTTAGGCACTTAGAGGGTTTAGGGTTAGGCACTTGGGGGGAGGGTTAGGGTTAGGCACCCCTAAAGGAGGGTTAGGGGGTAAAAATAGGTCAGTTAATTTAATACTTACCTTTGTAGCTTCGGGATCTTCATCCCTGCCGGGCTTCCGCTGTTGGGATTAGAGCCGCCAGCAGGTAAATCATACTGATTCCATAAGTACAGGTCGAGTCTCCCATATCCAAAATGCTTGGGACCAGGAGTATGTTGGATAACGGCATATTCCGTATTTGGAATAATTGCATACCATAATGAAATATCTTGGGAATAGGACCCAAATAAACACACAGAATGCATTTATGTGTTATATACACCTTATACAAACAGCCTGCAGGTAATTTTATACAATATATTCAATAATTTTGTGGCTCAAACAAAGTGGTGGGGACTTTATGACTTGGGGTCACAGGACACAGCTAATGACCTGGAAGCCTTGCTATTGTTGAATCCGCTATGAACTTCTCTTTATACCAGTGTATTATGGAGGAAAAAGTAAGAACATCTGTCTGGTAACTGAAGTTTGACCAAAACTGGCCAATGTTAAAAAGCAAAAACAACCATCACTGCGGTCTTGCTGGCTGGGGGTCGCGTCTCACCCTTATACAACCATCACTGTGGTCCCGCTGGCTGGGGGTCACTTCCCACCCCCCGTTCTTTGCAGCAAGTGTACGGGCAGTCGGCTGACCGCCCATACACACAGCACGATGATCATATATATCTGCCATCGGCTGTGCTGCACAGCTGACGCCAGTGACGTAACTACCGTGGGTGCGGCTGCTATGGGGCCCAGACCAACCCGGGGCCCAGCCCTCCCCCTGCATCTGCGGTGCCAGTCCTCTGTCCACGGCCCTTCCTTCCTCACTCCCCCATCACTCTCCTCACTCCACTCTACTCCACTTACCTGCTCCATTGTCGTGCCCCCCCCCCCACGCTCTGTGGTCGCGTCTTCCCAGTCAGTTCCACCTCCGGCTCTCCCCATTGACTGAAACTGGGAGAAGACGTAGTCGCCTCCTCCCAGCATCAGTCAGTGAGATGGAGCCGACCGGGAAGGAAGGTGCACCTGCCCTGCACAGCGCGACCATGGATCAGGTAAGTCGGGGAGTGAGGAGGGTGCGGGGGGGGTCTCAGGCCAAGGGGGGTCCATGGGACGAGGGCGGTAGGCTGAGGGGGGGTTGGCGCAGGCTGACAGGGGGGCCTGTACAAATTTTGCTATGGGGCCCCTGTAGGTATAGTTACGCCCCTGGCTGACGCGATAGTCTGTGAGCAACGTCTTTCACAGACACATCATCTGTACACATTGGCCGACGTGCACGCGATATATCGGTCGTTTAATTGAACAGCAGATATGTCAGCCAGTGTGTACCCAGCATTACTGTTTAAGACATTGGTTTTTCATGTTGGCTTATTTGTTGTTGAATAAATAATGACAAACTAAAATGATTTAGTCATGTCTCTGCCACACCAGCCTCAGCGCTGACTTGTGTTGTTGTGTGAGATCCGCCTGGGTTGTCGGCCCTCTACCCCAAACACCTGATCTGTAGACCACTCAGCACGCCTGTTGTATAGCATATCAAGAGTGAATTTGTACTGTGCATGCTGTGACCATGAACGTATGCAAATGCGGCAAAACAGAACCGTACGCAACATGGGCATTGAATCTTCTAACCAGAGAGGTGGTTCTCACATACAGTAGGCACATTTCAGTGTGGGCACGCAAATGTGAACCAAGCAGACCTTTTAAAGCTGTCTCCAACACCCCTTCTTAATTCTTCTTAATAGACTGCAATCCTTGTATATTGTATGCATTGAAATAGTTTGCAAAAAATCTGTGGGAGGTTAATAAAAACAAAAAGATACATTGACACCCCCATTTTTTTAGCATCTTTAAAAACTGTAATACCGATTGGTGCTTGTTTAGATGCAACCACTGGTCGCACCATAGAAACTTGCACCAGCCCCATGCTAGAATCTCCATCAGGGTATGGCCCCCAATGTGAGCTATTAAAAGTCTCGGTAAGCAAAACACCCATATCCATGCCCATAAGACGGACAATCATTGTGCGTCTGACTAGCCTCAACTGCGCCTCCGTGCCGACACACCGTGGGTCGTATGTGCCATCAGTGGCAGATTTCTCACTAGGCACATGTAGCAAGTTTGTGACTTGAGTCATTACAATGAGCCAGAAGTAACTTCGGTTAGATATAATCATCTTTCCACAAAGCAAAAGAGGCATATTATGTTTATATCTCTAGCAGTACTAACTACTAAATTAAACTTACGCAGTGAAGCTGAATCATGATAAATATTGATCCAATATTATTTATGATGAAAGATGAGGATAGGGGTGGTCCAATCAATACATTCGTATTGGTCCCGTCAATCAGTATTACTTGTTTAGTCAAGAAATTACCGGAAGATTCAGCCTCATGTATGGTGCAGTGCAATGTTTAAAGGGTTACTCACACATGTTCTGGACACAAAGCATTTTTGATGTCCTGGTGGACTCAAAGGTTCTGATTGTCTCTGCAGGCCTCATAGCTCTTTGTTGGATAGTGTATTGCACGTATATACTTTTCATCTGTTTGGTGGATAGACCGAATATATGTGGATCATGTAGAAATGTAGTAAAAGTGGGCACCTGGACACTGTTGAAGATTTGGCAGGATGTGGACACATGGCTGGATCTGGACTATCTCTGGTCAGTTGTTGGGTTGATAGCAATTAAGATTTTAGATATATATATATATATATATATATATATATATATACGAATATCCACAGGGTGCAGCACCCCAGTCTAATAAATAAAACTCAGACGGCAGTATAGTAAACAGCAACGTTTCAGTGCCTATATATTCGTGGCACCTGACCTGGAGCCCTTCTGCTCCACGGGAGGTTTCTGTCCTCCCTGAGCTCGCCTTACGGCTTGACAGGTGTACCGCCCTTGATTAATGAAAACATTCTTGGCAAATGCTTTCGCTTTGGTTCATCTTGCGCCGGTCCAAGAATTTCACCTCTAGCGGATATGGACTCCATCTGAACACTTGAACTGGATCTGGTCTCCATTTGGACATGTCTCTGGCAGTGCTCTCCTCTGTAGCAGATCTCTCCTCTAAAGTAATTTGCAGTTCTCTGGCAACTCTCTTCTTTATGGCAGCTCTCTCCTTTATAATTGCACTCTCTACACAGGTAGTTCCCTCCTCTGCAATTGCTTTCTCTTCTTCTTTCTCTTCTTAGGCATTACTCTCTACTGAAACATCTCCCTCCTCTACAATACTTCTCTCTTCTATATTAAATACATTCTAGTGCTCTCCATTATGGCCAACTTCTTTCATGGCTGCAGTGCCATGCTTCTCTTGACCACACCAAACTCTCCTCAAAGTCTCTGACATCACAACCCTTCAGCACCCCAGGCATGAGCCGCCAGCAGTCTCCTCCCCCCACACTATCTCCGCCCTCCATAAGTATGTAAGTAGGGGTGGCCATCAAATGGTGACATTGGTGCTTTATAGCAATGGCAGAAAACCATCAACAAAAACCATCTATGGGCATCACTAGCTGTGTTGTGTAAATGAGGCATACCAATTAGAAAGGAAGGTTGAACTAAGTGCTGTTTGACAAAAAAAAACATTGCTAAATCACCATCTACAGTGGAGAAACATTAGACTTTCACCATTGATGGTTGCTAACCATGGTCAATCATCAGTTACAAACAAAAAATGGATGCTAACCATCAATTGTCGATGACTATCCGGGTCCAGGTGTTACAGGTTGATTTCAGGCACCTGTAATCCCCCTAAAATATCCTATACCTTAGTAATTACTTATATTGAGGGATGCAATTAGGCTTTTACATAACTGCAGGAATTAAATGAATTTGAATCCCTGGTATAGTGAATATCTGCTGTCCTTAATGGAATCACATTTACCCAGCCATTTTTGTTGTTTTGGAACTCCCTTCCCCCACTCAATTCTAACTAACATCACGGTAAGGTATATTTCCCCTTCAGATTCTGTACCTGGAAGTGACATAATTGAGGGCGCAAGTGCAGTTTTCTGCCCATACTGTCCACCAAAAGAAGAAAGTTGTCCCCTCGCGGGCCTGTTTTGCTCACAACGCTTTGGGCTTGGTGGCTTGCTATGCTCGCCACAAGATTATATTCCCCCTCTAACCTACGTGGATGGTAGGGAAAGACGTTGGACAGAAACTGATGACATCAGGGTCACTCTACGGAAGGGGATCTAGCTGTAACCCTAGCACCACTGGCTGTAGTAGTACTCAACCAGTGGGAGTATTAACCATTTTATATAATAAAAGTGGCTGAATGAGGCTCTGCATACATTCAGTGGTTTCTACACAAAATTCAGCTCAGTATACAAACTAAAATTCTCGGTTCCCCCAGTAGAGTCTACTCTGACTTATTTAGATATCTCCAGGCTATTTTAGTGCACATTCAGAATCAGAGCTCTATAATGCTTTTTCTTGTATAAACACTTCTCTTTACTGTGTTCCTTTTCCCTGGTAGTAACACTCAACATCTGTCCTGTGCTTTGCGCTTAAGGCTCCCCTTTTAGGAGTGATGACCCTTCACACTAATCGCGCTAATCTGCGGAAATACAGTTTGGTGCCTCTTGTAAGACACTTTCACACAAAGGGGTAACCTTACCGAGAATTGTGTTTGGCCGCGATGTAAAGGATCTACAAATCTCCGACGGCTTAGTGGTCCATTTACTATGAGGCGGGTTGAGGCTGAAATGTCACACAGCCATGCGCGGCGATTTCTAAAGGTCAAAACTCTCCGGGAAAATGTATCTGTCCAATTTTACTGAAACATTATTTTAATGGGTGCAGTATTATTAAATAATTATATTATGAGGGTAATAATAATTTATTGATGATGGGTGCCACATATATTATTTCACGGCACTGTAAATGGTGCCCACGTTGTGAAATAATAAGTGTTGCCGCTATTATAAATAAACCATTATTGCACACAGAATATAATTATCAAATAACTTTGCCCCTTTAAAACCGTCAGGTCTGCGTATAATCTCTAAACTGTTAAGTACATCAGTTTCCACAGAAACTCCTGCCCAGTTCTTGGGACCTGCAATTCCTGTGTATCCAGTTAGGATGGAGAAGTGGATGTTGAGCAGATAATATATGCAGGACAAGGGCTGGTGGAGGGAATCACATTCTCTGTCCTTGTATCAAGGTTGCTGTCCTCTAATGCTTGTTATGTGAGACCGTAGATATATAGGAGATAATCACTGTGAAATTCCTTTGATTAGGAGACGCAGAGACATGAATAGTTTGGAATACAGGAGGCATGATAAATATCTGTAAGAGGTTGTGAACATTGGGTATTATATACAAGGCTTAGCCTCCAGGCAGAACCTGTATGGGACAGAAAATGAAGATATTACAGATAACCATTAATACATATAATATAGGAAAATCAAAAGAAAATATTTTCTCTTTTTTTTATTCAAGGACCATTTTCAATGCATTTTATTTTTGCAATTCTAAATCAGCTTATTGTCACGAAACAACTTGTACATAGTCATAAAACAAAGAATAAAATAGACAATACTTACAGTAAACACAGATGAAGACTGATATATGCAAAGGATGCTTTGATAGACAGTTCCTCCAGCTGTCACCTGTGTGCTGCTACAAGAGACTGCACACTAAGGATGGAGGAATAGAGGAGGAGAGGGAGAGAGAGGGAGAGAGAGAGAGAGAGAGAGAGGGGGTGAGAGAATGAGGATGAGGGGGAGAAGAGAAATAGGGAGAGAAAGAGAGAGAGGATGAGGGAGAGAAGAGAAATAGGGAGAGAAAGATAGAGAATATGAGGGAAAGAAAGAGAGAGGATGAGGGAGAGAAGAGAAATAGGGAGAGAAAGATAGAGAGGATGAGGGAGAGAAGAGAAATAGGGAGAGAAAGATAGAGAATATGAGGGAAAGAAAGAGGAAGAGAAAGAAGGGAAGAAAAAGATAGAGAGAAAGGAAACAAAAGAGAGAGAGGATGAGGGAGAGAAAGAGGAAGAGAAAGAAGGGAAGAAAAAGATAGAGAGAAAGGAAACAAAAGAGAGAGAGGATGAGGGAGAGAAAGAGGAAGAGAAAGAAGGGAAGAAAAAGATAGAGAGAAAGGAAACAAAAGAGAGAGAGGATGAGGGAGAGAAAGAGGAAGAGAAAGAAGGGAAGAAAAAGATAGAGAGAAAGGAAACAAAAGAGAGAGAGGATGAGGGAGAGAAAGAGGAAGAGAAAGAAGGGAAGAAAAAGATAGAGAGAAAGGAAACAAAAGAGAGAGAGAGGAGCTGATTGGATAGATCTCTTTTCTTGCATGTAAGTAGCATACAGCACATGTGTCCTTTACACATTTTTGTGTACCTCTGTCTGATCCTGAGTCAAATAAATCTTGGCCGTATCTCCTTTTGCATGAAATGGGCATTTCGGGTGAGAACTAGGAACTAGGTGGCGACAAAACTATTCTACCTTGGAGTTGAATGGGAGTGTCATGGGCATGTGTTATTAGTGGAGTGCGCTACTGCGCAGTCTCCAACAAAATGGATCCTCTAGGAAAGCTTTGTTATGTAACTAAGATGGCCACTGATATTGTATTTGCGCATGCGCGGCGCCATCTTGTCACTGTGTATGAGCGACATGGTGGAGGGCTTATGTCCTCCTTTTAGCTCCGGAAACCCACAACATTAACCCGCTTCATCCGCTGTTCTAGAACCCTGTACTGTTACCCTGAGAGAGGACAGTCACCGGCTGGTGAGCTCTTTGCACTCCAGCTTCGCTATAGGCTACAATCCATTGCTGGACCAATACTTGTAACAGTGAGTACGGCAGTACATTCACTTCTATAAATAAACCACAGAGCCTGCTTAAGCTGCATGAGTGGTCATTGCCTAAACAATTTATCAGCTTGTGTGTATAGTACTCTGCTTATCCCCAAGACTGCACACATATTCTTTCCCAACAGAGTATTCTATTTCGGTTCCAGGAATGTGTACCCTGTGAACCTAGTGCTGAGAAAACTGCATTACAAGCAAAGAGTGAAAAGTTTAGAAAATTTGAATTCAAGTTCAAGTGTTATAATTGTCACAAGTTAGGTGACAAGGCAATTAACTGTAAACAGAGAAAACTGGATCCAGTGCAGAGCCAGAAATGTGATGACAAAGATCAGTCAGACATGAGTGTAACAGAAAACCTCAGAAAAGATTCACGGTATATTGATTCAGGTGCAACAAGTCATATCAGCTGCAATGATTAGTGGTTCACTAGGATACGTGAGTGTGATCCCATCACAAAGTAATCAGCAATCAATTGTTGACAGCCACCAAAGTTGGGACAATTAATGCTTGATTGAGGTCTGGTTCAAGAACTAAAGTTAGAGAAACATATTCTATGTACCAGAAATAAAACCAAATCTTATTGCAATTAGTGTCCTAGAGCAGAGAGGCCACAGAGTTCAATTTGCAAGAGGAAAATACATCATAAGAAACAAAAGTGGGACAATCAACGCTTCAGACACAAGACACCAGCAATTTTATGTCTTTGATACACTGCTACGCAATGATGACAAGTGAGTTGCTGTCATTGGAATTCTGGCACAGAAGACTTGGTCTCCTCTGATATGACAGTGTTTAAAATCTGCAGAACAGGATGGTCACAGGAATTTTGCTGACTAACACAGAGACATATGTGTGTGAAAGCTGCATATTTGGAAAACAAAATCATCAACCATTTCCAAAGTCAACCAATAGAGCTAAAGCACCACTTGAAATAGTACAATCAGATGTGTTAGGACAATTGGTAACTAATCCATTAGTGGATATAGATACTTCATGACATTTATTGATGCCTAGAAGAATGACACATATGTACTTCATAAAGGAGAAATCTGAAGAACTGTAGCAAAGAAAATTGCAGAAACTCATAGAGAGCCAAAGACTGCAGAGTCCAGGCTTAAAATGATGCGATCTGATAATGGAGGAGAGTATTTCAACAGAGAGGTGCAGCAATTCTTGACAAAATATGGAATAGAGCATCAGTTTATCATTGCTTATAGTCCAGAGCAAAATTTAGTTACTGAACGAGCAAACCGTACACTAGTGGAGAAAACAAGATGTATGCTGAAGGATGCAAATTTAGAGAAACAGTTTTTAGGGTCGGAAGTCATGTCCACAGCAGTCTACTTAAAGAACCGTTCACCAACAGTTGCCTTGAAGAACATAACACCAATTGAGGCCTGGTTTAAAAGACAGTCAAGTGTAAAGTATCTGAGAACATTTGAAAACAGTGCTTACATCCATATACCAAGGGAAAAAAGACGCAAGCTACATTCAAAGTCATTAAAGTGCATACAGCTTGGATATTGTCATGAGAGTAAAGGCTACAGATTGTGGAATCCAACTACAAGAAAGCTTATTAAGACAAGGGACGTTGTATTTAAAGAAACAATCCAAGTTGCAGAAAAGCCAGATTTTGACATGCAGAGCGAGTATGTGTCATTTGAGACAATTCTGAACCAGAAACTACCACCTTGGGAGTTCAACCACAACAAAAGCCATCTGCTAGATTAAACAACGGGAAGCCACCTAAAAATATATGATGACAATTATGCAAACATGGCGTTCTGCGAACCGTTAGATATTTGCGAGGCAAAAACCAGAAGTGATTGGGTGTAAATCTGCCCATAGCTAAAGAAATGGAATCACTGAGTGATAATGACACATGGATCATGGTCAAAAGGCATTGACAGACTGTTATATGTAAATGGGTGTTTTGCAGAAAAGCTGAAAACCAGGGGCATATCTATAATGGGTGCACCCATTTATTAAATACTTACCTCTCCAGAGTCCAGCGTCAGCAGTACCATTGCTCTATAAATCGTAGAGCAATATAGATATAGATAACCAACTATATATCATTGTCGTATACATATGTGGATGACTTGTTACTGGCAGGTCAAGCAGAGCACATTGATTAGGTAAAAGGTCTAACTGATCAGACGTTCAAGATGAAGGACCTGGGTCCGACACACTATCTGTAACATTAACACCCAGTTACATCTCATTAGTGGAAATGCAGTTGAGCTGCATGAAACTCAGCACCGCCTGTAGTTCAGTATTAGGGCATTTTAGTGGGTTACTGATTACCATTTTACTATTTAGAACAGGGGTCTTCAAACTTGGCCCTCCAGATGCTGTGGAACTACACATCCCAGCATGCACTGCACATAGTTTTAGCATGCTGTTATATCAAAAAGGTGGCAGTGCATGCTGGGATGTGTAGTTCCACAGCAGCTGGAGGGCCAAGTTTGAAGACCCCTGATTTAGAATGTAAGCTCTTTGGGAAAGGAATCATACATTTCCTTATGTTTCTGTTACATGAATTACCCTATATTCTGAACTTTACCTCTGGTTGTATTGTGCAATTCTACAGAGGTCTGTATACCCTGGTAGTGTTATATATGCTATACATAAATATATAAAAGAATTAAGCGCTTTTCCTGCTTGTATGAATATGGCGCGGGCATACATTCACAGCTCAGCCTTGAGATTGGTGTATTAGGTGACAGATGTATGACATGTGTCACGTACTCATAGCACGTCACTTGCAAGTTTGCAATGGTTACAGCAGCTGGTTCTTTGTAAGGTCATAAGGAGCCCTGGGCTAGTAATAGATTTGTTGTGTTTACAACCTATCCGGTCATTGGCATTTTACTTTTTGGCGATTTAGACTTTAAAAGAAACATGTTGTAATATCTGACTCAGTAAGCCGTGGTGAATTATGAAAAGGTTCACATTTAAGGGATGTAGGCATAATGGCGACATTTACAGTGTCGACACTAGAATGTCAACAGTTATGATGTTGACATTATTGAAATGTCAGCATTGAACATGTTGGCAACTGCAGAATGTCGATGTCAGGATTCAGCCTATGATCGGCCGTTACTCACCGCGGTGCCGGTTTCCCCTGACTAGCCATGCAGTCAGACGCAAGGTGTGGCGGCAATTGACATGCTGAGTATTATCCCCAGGTCCCTGTTGACTTCCATGCAATCCTCCATATTGGAGTTCCCGCAGCGGCTGTCATTGGCACAGCCATATTGTCTGTCTCACCTGATCAGACCCTCCTCCAATGGCAGCCTGGTCACCTCTCAGCTGACTCTCTCCTCCAATGGATAGCTATCTAAGGGTATAAAGCAGGACTCCAGGAACAGGAAGTCACCTGAATAACTTTTCTTCTCCAGTAGCTGCTAGCTTCGGATCACTGTTCCAGGCTCCACACTGTTGTAGCCTCAGTACGCTTCACCAGTATCTGTAATATTCTCCAGTGATATTCAACTTCAGTCACTACCAATATTCTTCAGGATTATTCAACATCGGTCACTACCGATGCTCTTCAGTTATATCCAACATCGGTTACTATCGATACTCTCCAGTAATAGTCTACATCGGTCTCTACCGATATACTTCAGTATTACGAACATCAGTGATTACCAATATTCTCCATTGATAATTTCCAGCCACTCAGTTGTCTTTCTTATCTTCCTGTCAGTTGCTAATTTCTGGGTCCCTGATCAGGGGGCCGCAACATGCTCATTGGGCGCAGCTAAACCCATATCACTGGTGAAAACCATCAATGAGTTAGACTCCGCACCTCTGGTCAGGTCTCATCAACACCCGGAAATTAGCCAATGAGGAAGTCGTATGTACTTCCTCCTCGTCTACTGCTGCCTCCTCACCTAGTCACCCCGACTCCCAACACCTGAAGGGCCAGGTTGTGACAGTCGACATGTTTACAGTATCAATGTGTAAAATTTCGACATGTGAAATGAAATTCCGGTATTCTTCACAGACTGGCAGTGGAGGGTTAGGCTGCAGGAGGGAAGATTAGGGTTAGGCACTAGTGAGAGGGTTATGGTTAAGCTACAGGAGAGGAGGTTAGGGCTAGGCACGAGGAGAAGGGTTAGGTGTTAGGGTTAGGAATGCTCACCACCAGAAGTTGTGACAGATCAACCAGAAGTCTTCATCAGTTGAACTCAGGACCTGGAAAACACCGCTGGAGCCGCAGTACACAGTAGATCACTGGAGACATTTTGCCGTCATTCTAATCATATCGACGTTTCATCATTGTCAACATGCTGAATGTCAACATGGTCAATGTCGACACACCAACATTAGACTCTCTGGTCTGGTGGAATAGAGAGGCTCAGTGTATCGACACGATAAATAAATACCAAACTGTCGGCGCTTCGTCTGTTCCACATACAGTATATAAAAAATACATTATAATAGTATCAGTTATTACAATCATGAAAAGTTCATCCGATAATGGTTACCGGGGACCAACTTCCATGGATGTTTCACAGTTGATCCATATGAATAAAACAGAAAAATATATACAATGTATTGGTATTGTGTATTCAAAATTAAAACATCTCTTATAAGGGATTTATATCTCAAATACAATGCTTCTCCACAGGGCCGGATTAAGGTCTGTGGGGGCCCCTGGACAACAAACTTGTGGGGGCCCTTATCAGTATCCAAATGTATATATGTAAATGTGTGTGTATATATGTACATATATATATATAAGACAAAAAGTGAAAACACAGCGTCTCATAGTGTAGTAATTTTGTTTATGTGGATATTTCAAAGAAAAAATAATCAAATACCCGTACCAGATATATTATATATATGTGCATATAACCAATCACTCCTGGAACTCTGTACTAGGGTTCCTCCACTTCTTAACTGGCACCAAAGTTAGAGCTCCTGTACTTGTTACCATCAAGGTCACCAATACGCATATGTTCAAAATTCAGAGGGAGTATATAAAGAAAGAAAAAATACTATCCGGCTGATTATTTGGAGGGGTGTAGTACCAAAACAAATTTACTACATACACCCCTCCAAATAATCAGCCGGATAAAATCACAATTGCATTAAAAATTCTTTCAGATTTGCTTATCTTAAGGGCCAATGCCCAGCTGGGAAAAAGTGCTGGCGTCACACGTCACCCCGTCCTCAACGCGTTTCGTCCCTTACGCTCTCTAGGCTGGACTTCATCAGGAGGATGTCTATAGGTGGTCTTGTCTCTTATTTATACCCCTTAGATGTTCATTGAAATGGCCATATGCGGTGTTTCTGGCGCCGCCATTATTGCATGTACTGCACATGCGCGGGGACCAAATCCTGCGATATTATTTCAGATACCATTTTAGAAAATGGCGTGCAGCAGTGCAAACAATGGGTGCCGCCATTTTGGATGTTGGCACGTGTGGATGTTGCTAATCCACACCGGTCCTCATTATGTACTTCCTATTACCTACTCCGCTCCGTCAGAGCTATCCCTCGCTCTCCTATGATGATCCTATTAGCAGAGTTCCGGGCAGTCACCCTTCATTTATACATAAACAAAAGTCACCTGACTATCTGCGGTGGCCATTTTATAGTAGACCATACCATTACACTCCGCCATTTTGGCATAGATTACATGTTATTACTGCATATGTTACAATATAAACACTTGTGCTTTCACCTTCTGAGGTACATATTCTTGGAGACATAAAATCTAGGGTTCTAAAATAATATAAATTACCAACTTAGTCTAATTAAAAATGCAATCAAGAGAAATTAAAAAATTGATATCGCCTATCACAATGTCACAATGACACAATGTCACAAATACATAAAAATTATAAATAATAAATATCTATAATATAGCAGATGACATTCTCCATAAATATAGACATTTAAAACATTGTAACAATATTCATTATTCCCAACTTTTTTAGGAGGAGAGGATATATATACACATATTAATTATAAAAATGGTGCAATTTCAATAGATTCATTTAATCCATATGGGACCATTGTATTTAACGTGTATATCCAATACATCTCTCTTTGCGAGACTTTCTTCTCTCTATTTCCTCCTCTCTCTCCCAACTGTATCAATTTGATCACTTTAAAGGTTAAACCTGTAGGATCTGCATTATGATAGTTCATAAAGTGCTTAGGTACAGAATGGTTGTCCAACTTATATTTAATACTACGGACGTGATCCTGTATTCTTATTTTAGGATTTCTTCTAGTTTTTCCTATGTATTTTAAATGGCAGGGGTAGTCAAGTTGGTATATGACCCATGAGGTTAAACAGTTCATTAGGTCCTTTATTTTAAAAAAGTGGGAATCATTAAAATTATAAAACTTATTTATGACTTTACTTGTGAATTTGCATATATTACATGTATTACACTTATAAAAACCTTTTGTGCCTTGTAACCATGTTTTTTTATTATCACCCAATGGTCTCAAAAGGCTTGGAGCTAATTGATCTTTTAGATTCTTCGCTTTTCTGAATGTTACAAGGTTTCTCCGGTAAAATGGAATTTAATACACTATCAGATTTGAGGACCTCCCAATGTTTGTTAAAAGTTTCCTAATTTCCTTATCTTTACTACTGTAGTCAGTTACAAATATAATCTTATTGCTATCCTGTTCTTTAGATTTATATTGTAGGAGTTCATCCCTATTTCTTTCATTGGCTCTGCTGCCTGCTTTCCTTATTACATCCTCAGGGTATTTTCTTTCCCAAAATCTTTTGGCATATATGTCGATTTGTTCTTTACACACATGATCAGAACTACAGTTTCTTCTTATGCGGGAAAATTGCGAATAAGGTATATTCATTTTCCAACTGGTTGCATGGCCTCTTTCAAAGTGAATATAACTATTCATATCTACATTCTTAATATAATTCCTGGTTGATATTTTTTCGTTTTCACTTTGTATCACCAGATCTAGATACTCAATTTCTTTGCTGCTTATTTTGTAAGTAAAGGACAGATTGTATTCATTCATTTTAATATACTCCATGAATTTTACAAAATCTTCCTCCAATCCATCCCATATCATCAATATGTCATCAATATATCTTATGTACAGTATTATATTTTTTATATAGGGATGGTCCCCATAGATGTATTTCTGCTCCCAGCTTCCCATATGGAGATTGGCAAAGCTGGGAGCAAAGACAGTGCCCATTGCAGTTCCTTCAATTTGTATAAAGTACTGATCCAAAAATTTGAAATAGTTGTGGCTTAATATAAACCGAATTAATATACATAATTAATCTTTATGTTGTTCATCTATCATCTGATCCATATTTAGAAATTCTCGGCAGCTTTGTATCCCTTTAGCATGTGGAATTGAAGTGTAAAGTGATTGAACGTCTATTGTCGCCCATTTATATTCACCTTTCCACTCCACATTGCGGTTGTATCTTTCACATACGAATTCAACCCCTTCATATAGTTATTTAAAAATGTATCAACATATTTAGAACAATTGGAAGTTAGGGAATCTATTCCCGCCACGATGGGTCTACCAGGTGGATTTATGAGTTGCTTATGGATTTTGGGCAGACAATAGAAGATTGGGATTATCAGGTTGTTTTTTATTAGAAATTGGTATTCTTCCTTAGTTATTATACCTTTGTGTAAAGCCTCAAATAATATTATCCTCAGTTCCTCCACAAATTGTGCAGTTGGATTGTTACTCATTTTTCTATATGAGGCTTGATCATCCAATAATCTATGAGCCTCCTTCTCATAGTCAACCCGGTTCATTATGACCAAGCCCCCTCCTTTATCTGCTTGTTTGAAAACCAATGACTCATCCTGTTTCACTTTCTTAAGTGCTTCTCTTTCGAAATTGGTTAGGTTAGTTTTCTTAAGTTCTTTCTGGTCATCCATACACAAATCTTTTTTCACAAGCTCGAAAAACATCTCAATCTGGGCACTCTTAGAGTCTAATGGATAGTATTTTGACACCGGTTTTAACCCAGATTTGGATTTTTCCTCAAAATTCTTAATTATACCAGTATCTTTTTTCAAAAAATGACGTCAAATTCCTCATATATTTGTTTAAATCAATAAAGGTCTGAAAATTATTAGCTTTAGTAGTGGGGGCAAAAGAAAAACCTTTACTAAGTAGTGAAACTTCCATTTTACTAAATTTATGATCAGATAAGTTAAAAATTCAATATTTTTGAAGTTCAGGATCTGTTATTGTTATTTCAGGCTTCTTTTCTTTAGATTTCTTACTTCCGCCTCTTCTCCCTCTTCTTCCAAAAATGGTCCATTCTTCAGGTGTGTTATGGGAGTGTAGCGAGCGTGTCAATGAAAGTGGCTGCGTAGAATCTGCGCAGGCGCCAGACCCATTCTGCACATGTGCAGAACATGTCTGCAAGCCCGCTTGCAAACTGTCAGCAGTGATTGACAGTCTGCTGCCATTTGGGGGAGGGGAGGGGGCGGCGACAGCCTCCATTATCCAAAATGGAGGCGTATCATCGCCATTGTGGGGGAGGGAAGAGGCCAGGATCTCTGTCAGGTGACGGAGATTCCCTGGCCTCTTCCTCTAAACTGCGACGGCCGGCAGCAGGAACCCTATGGGTCACCGCAGCCGGCCAGTGGTACGCAGATTAACCAATGCTGTGTTGAACAATGCAGCTCGGTTAAGTAATACACTGGGGGTGTGATGCCTCCAGCTGCATTACCATATCTGCAAAGGATCGCAATTGGAAAGCTGCCTGAGTGCATACATCATATATCTATAGCCTGCATGCATACATCATATATCTAAAGCCTGCTTGCATACATAATATATCTATAGCCTGTGTGCATACATCATATATCTATAGCCTGTGTGCATACATACATATATCTATGGCCTGATTGCATACATCATATATCTATAGCCTGCATGCATACACCATATATCTATAGCCTGCGTGCATGCATCATATATCTATAGCCTGCGTGCATACATCATATATCTATAGCCTGTGTGCATACATCATATATCTATAGCCTGCGTGCATGCATCATATATCTATAGCCTGCGTGCAGCTTTGCAAAGAGGATCCTTACAGAATCAGGCCCTGTATATGAAGTGCTACAATGTAGCGGCCATAGCTTTTCTCATTCCAAGTTCCATTCATATACAGACTCAGATACACACAGACATACAAGTGTCGCATATCAAATTTATCAGCACCGGCTGCTGGTGCCTCCTAGTCACATCGCATTTTCGGAAGACGCTCGCTGCTATCAGAGTCTCACAGGACCTGGTGGCTCACTCATGCCAGGCAAGTCGCACTGCATGGCATACTGAGGCTAGATGTATGAGGACACATCTATATGCACTTTCATCATATTAAACGTTAGCAGCATAGTTCTTTGTACAGTATTTCATTAAGGATTTCCCATAATCTGACCTCAGTCCATGTAAAATACCTAATGTATGAATGGAAGTGATACAGTACCTAATTCATGTTGTGCAATGAGGGTTTTTTATGTTTACCCTATAGATAATCTACTTGCCTGAGCAATAAAGTGGTAAACGAGGGTTTTGTGTTTGAACATTCGGCATATATATTTTTTTATTATTATTTATATAATTTTTCCTGTTCCCAGGTAGCTGTCACCTCTTGAATTAACTGCACCATCCTGTATTGATGACCAGGAGGATGATAAGGGTAGCAATTAAGGATAACAGAACAACAATACAGTATCATTACACTATTCCCCCCGGGAAGCATTCGCTATCCCGGCAGTTGCGATGTCGCCGCTTACATTACAGGTGCCGGAATAACGACGCTGGTCATAGTCCCGGCGCCAGCATCCCGGCCGCTAGAATGCCGTAGGTAAGTAGCGGGATTGGGGGTTAGGGTTAGGCATTAGGGGGGTTAGGGTTAGGCACTAATGGGGGAGGGTTAGGTTTAGGGTGCGGGGAGGGGGAGGTTAGGTTCAAGCACTAGGGGGGAGGTTAGGGTTAAGCACCAAAGAGGTAGGGTTAGGTTAGGGAGAGGGGGAGGGGGAGCATACCGACCAGCAAGTGTCGGTATGTTAACCCTGTGAGGATCCCGGCATCGGGATTCTGACTGCCAGGATCCCGACTGTCGGTATTTCATACCGATTTCATCCGTGGCTTCCAGATGCTCTGAGTCCCAGGCTTCTCAGAGTGCAGTAATGGAAGTGAGATATAGCATAGATGAAGGAGCAATGACAGATCAATTAACTTAGGACCTGATTCAGAGCCGCTCGCTCACCCAGCAAAGACAGCCCAGTGTAATGAGTGACAGGAGAGGCCGTTTGTGGGTGGTAATAGGGGCAGGACACTGAAAATGGGGGTGTGGAGGTGCGAACGCAGACGTGCCTGGGTTTTTAAATGCTGTTTTTAAGGCGTGCATAATTAACAGACAGCGTCATAGTACACATCACATACCTGTTTTTTACACTGAAGTCCTCGCAGTGCTTGCGGTAGGGAAATAAAACAACAAGTGCAGCAATCACTACCGATGGTGCTCGATGTACCAGTGTTTTTATAAACTTCCTGGAGGTGACGTGGGCTAGTTGGCGTCTCTACATAGGCTAATGGGTGTGAGTGAGAGACCTATACATTGTTTTGACTCTATGTGGCCACAGATAATTATCGGACCTGTTGGATCCTGAGAAGGGGATCTTACCTTTTAGGGCCTTTTCGGATCATTTGTTTTGAAAGTTTGAGAGTTACGCTGAGGATGTGCATTTTATTTAACCATGGATGAGCTGTTGCAATCCCAAAGTCTGTCCTTTTGCCAGTCCAAAGACAATTGCGCCACCACAATGTCTTTGAATTAACACTTCAGTAACCTGGATGGATATGTTCCTTGGAGATGTTTTTTGAAGGTGGAGGATTTGAGACGATTTGTTCTTTAGATTTCTATAATGAGACCCTCATACCAGAGTTCATCCAAAAGACAGAATATATACTTGTATATATCTTTAAAATTATTTTATTCATAAAAGTTTTAAAATGATCTTACATAGCAAATACAGAGTGATTTAGGCAGGCCAGCTGTTCTTAAACTTGATGTGTAAGCTCATATACACCAAGTGTGCCCACCTTTCACTACTGCACTAATCACCCACCGCGTTTTGTTGAATTATCGACTTCCTTAGGGGTGTTCAATGTTTAGACCAGCATCTCCAAAAATGGTATTAATCCTTCTACTCGGGGGTGTATTCTATACTAGATAATTAGTAGAATAATATTCCCTTCATAAAATAGTGACTTCTTAGAATCACTCTATCCAAATACTAGAGTATAGCATACATGGTCTAAACATTGCCAACAGTAAAGCATCCTGAGACCATTCATGTGTGGGGTTGCTTCTCAGCCAAGGGAGTGGGCTCACTCATAATTTTGCCTAAGAACACAGCCATGAATAAAGAATGTTACCAAAACATCCTCCAAGAGCAACTTCTCCCAACCATCCAAGAACAGTTTGGTGACAAACAATGCCTTTTCCAGCATGATGGAGAACCTTGTCATAAGGCAAAAGTGATAACTAAGTGGCTCGGGAAACAAAACATCGACATTTTGGGTCCATGGCCTGGAAACTCCCCAGACCTTAATCCCATTGAGAACTTGTGGTAAAAACCCACAAATTCTGACAAACTCCAAGCATTGATTAGGCAAGAATGTGCGGCCTTCAGTCAGTATGTGGCCCAGAAGTTGATTGACAGCATGCCAGGGCGAATTGCAGATGTCTTTAAAATGAAGTGTCAACACTGCAAATATTGACTTTTCGCATAAACTTATATAATTGTCAATAAAAGCCTTTGACACTTATGAAATGCTTGTAATTTTACTTCAGTATATCATAGTAACATCTGACAAAAAGGTCTAAAAACACTGAAGCAGCAAACTTTGTGGAAACCAATACTTGTGTCATCCTCAAATCTTTTGGTTATGGCTATATATATATATATTAAGGGTGTGCACCGGCCACTTTTCGTGTTTTGTGTTTTGGTTTTGGATCTGGATCTTTCTTCGTGTTTTGGATCTGGATTGGTTTTGCCAAAACCACCCTTCCGTGTTTTGGGTTCTGGGTTTTGTGTTTTGGATCTGTATTTTTTTGAAAAAAAGCATAAAAACAGCTAAAATCACAGAATTTGTAGGTTTTTCTGCTCCTATGCTATTATTAACCTCAATAACCTTAATTTCCACTCATTTCCAGTCTATTCTGAATACCTCACACCTCACAATAGTGTTTTTATGTCCAAAAGGTTGCACCGAGGTAGCTGGATGACTATGCTAAGCGACACGAGTGGGCGGCACAAACATGTGACCCATCTAGGCGTGAAACTGCAGTGGCAGACAGGATGGCATTGAAAAACTAGGCCCCAAACTGTACATAATGCAAAGAAAAAAAAGAGGTGCAAGATGGAATTGTCCTTGGGCCCTCCCACCCACCCTTATGTTGTATAAACAGGACATGCACACTTTAACAAACCAATCATTTCAGCGCCAGGGTCTGCCACACAACTGTGGCTGAAATGATTGGTTCGTTTGGGCTCCCACAAAACAAGCTGGCAATTAATCTGTCCCTGCACAAACTGGCTCTACGGAGGCAAGATGTCATCCTCATCCTCCTCATCCACCGATTCCTCACCCTCTTCAGTGTGTACATCCTCATCCTCACAGAGTATTAATTCGTCCCTGCTGGAACCACAGGTCCCTCTGTACGTTCTGGAGGCTGGTCTTCCTGGAAGAGTTGATAATTAATTTTATGAACATCATCTTCTCCACATTTTGTGGAAGCAACCTCCTACGCCTTTCGCTGACGAGGTTCCCGGCTGCACTAAACACTCTTTCGGAGTACACACTGGAGGGGGGGCAACTCAGGTAAAATAGAGCCAGTTTGTACAGGGACCTCCAAATTGCTTCTTTTTCCTGCCAGTACAGGTACGGACTGTCTGACATGCCTACTTGGATGCTGTCACCGATGTAATCCTTTAACAGACAGACGCACGCTTGTCACTGCTGCTTTGAGGATTCAAGTGCGGCTACAGCCCACACAATTCACAAAGACAGAAAAAAAAAAAGAATATTTTTATTGTTTGTGGAGCACACTTTGAGGGTTACACCACCCTTTAACAGACAGACGCACGCTTGTCGCTGCTGCTTTGAGGATGCAAGTGCGGCTACAGCCCACACAATTCACAAAGACAGAAAAAAGAAGAAGAATATTTTTATTGTTTGTGTAGCACACTTTGAGGGTGTCACCACCCTTTAACAGACAGACGCACGCTTGTCGCTGCTGCTTTAAGGATGCAGGTGCGGCTACAGCCCACACATTTCACAAAGACCGAAAAAAAAAGAACAATATTTTAATTGTTTGTGTAGCACACTTTGAGGGTGTCACCACCCTTTAACAGACAGACGCACGCTTGTCGCTGCTGCTTTAAGGATGCAGGTGCGGCTACAGCCCACACAATTCACAAAGACAGAAAAAAGAAGAATATTTTTATTGTTTGTGTAGCACACTTTGAGGGTGTCACCACCCTTTAACAGACAGACGCACGCTTGTTGCTGCTGCTTTGAGGATGCAGGTGGAATCTAGACGGGATTTGGAACCAAGGACACACTACCTCCATCAATTGTCTAAATCCCACTGCACTAATGTCGGATACCGGACGCACGTCTAACACCAACATAGCAGTCAAGGCCTCAGTTATACGTTTTGCTTCAGGATGACTGCTGTCGTACTTCATCCTCATCGCTAGGGACTGTTGGAGGGTCAATTGTTTAGTAAAAGTAGTGATGTTCCTACTTCCTCTCTGGGATGATGAACAACTCTCAGCAGCAGCAACAGCACTAGGAGGAAGTGGTTCTTGATCTTTCCCTATTTTATTTTTATCGGAGAAAGTTTGGTCCTCCATTTATGTTATATTGATATATAATATACGTGCGGCTAAAGCGCACACAAACACAGAAAATATTTTTTTATTTTTGCTGGAGAGTAGTGCACTTTGTGGGTTACACCACCCTTTAAGAAATGAGCCAGCCGGCTCTTCACTTATGGGACACAGGCGCACGCTTGGCGCTGCTCCTTTGTTGATGCACGTGCAGCCACAGTGCACACAAGTCACAAACACAGAAAATATATATTTTTTTGGTTTGGAGTGTACTTTGGGGGTTACAGAACCCTTTAACGGTCAAGCCAGCCGGCCCTTTACTTATGACACAGGCGCACGCTTGGCACTACTTTGTTGATGCACGTGCGGCTACTGCGCACACAATTCACAAACACATTAAAAAAATAGTTTTTTATTTTTTGGAGCACTTTGAGAGTTACACCACCCTTTAACAGACAGACGCACGCTTGTCACTGCTGCTTTAAGGATGCAGGTGCGGCTACAGCCCACACATTTCACAAAGACCAAAAAAAAAGAACAATATTTTCATTGTTTGTGTAGCACACTTTGAGGGTGTCACCACCCTTTAACAGACAGACGCACGCTTGTCGCTGCTGCTTTAAGGATGCAGGTGCGGCTACAGCCCACACAATTCACAAAGACAAAAAAAAGAAGAATATTTTTATTGTTTGTGTAGCACACTTTGAGGGTGTCACCACCCTTTAACAGACAGACGCACGCTTGTCGCTGCTGCTTTGAGGATGCAAGTGCGGCTACATCGCACACAAGTCGCAAACACATTAAAAAAATAGTTTTTTATTTTTTGGAGCACTTTGAGAGTTACACCACCCTTTAACAGACAGACGCACGCTTGTCGCTGCTGCTTTAAGGATGCAGGTGCGGCTACAGCCCACACATTTCACAAAGACCGAAAAAAAAAGAACAATATTTTAATTGTTTGTGTAGCACACTTTGAGGGTGTCACCACCCTTTAACAGACAGACGCACGCTTGTCGCTGCTGCTTTAAGGATGCAGGTGCGGCTACAGCCCACACAATTCACAAAGACAAAAAAAAGAAGAATATTTTTATTGTTTGTGTAGCACACTTTGAGGGTGTCACCACCCTTTAACAGACAGACGCACGCTTGTCGCTGCTGCTTTGAGGATGCAAGTGTGGCTACATCGCACACAAGTCACAAACACATAAAAAAAAATTTTTTCATTTTTTGGAGCACTTTGAGAGTTACAACACCCTTTAACAGACAGACGCACGCTTGTCGCTGCTGCTTTGAGGATGCAAGTGCGGCTACAGCCCACACAATTCACAAAGACAGAAAAAAAAAGAACAATATTTTAATTGTTTGTGTAGCACACTTTGAGGGTGTCACCACCCTTTAACAGACAGACGCACGCTTGTCGCTGCTGCTTTGAGGATGCAAGTGTGGCTACATCGCACACAAGTCACAAACACATTAAAAAAAATTTTTGATTTTTTTGGAGCACTTTGAGAGTTACAACACCCTTTAACAGACAGACGCACGCTTGTCGCTGCTGCTTTGAGGATGCAAGTGCGGCTTCAGCCCACACAATTCACAAAGACAGAAAAAAAAGAACAATATTTTAATTGTTTGTGTAGCACACTTTGAGGGTGTCACCACCCTTTAACAGACAGACGCACGCTTGTCGCTGCTGCTTTGAAGATGCAGGTGGAATCTAGACGGGATTTGGAACCGAGGACACACTACCTCCATCAATTGTCTAAATCCCACTGCACTAATGTCGGATACCGGACGCACGTCTAACACCAACATAGCAGTCAAGGCCTCAGTTATACGTTTTGCTTCAGGATGACTGCTGTCGTACTTCATCCTCATCGCTAGGGACTGTTGGAGGGTCAATTGTTTAGTAAAAGTAGTGATGTTCTTACTTCCTCTCTGGGATGATGAACAACTCTCAGCAGCAGCAACAGCACTAGGAGGAAGTGGTTCTTGATCTTTCCCTATTTTATTTTTATCGGAGAAAGTTTGGTCCTCCATTTATGTTATATTGATATATAATATACGTGCGGCTAAAGCGCACACAAACACAGAAAATATTTTTTTATTTTTGCTGGAGAGTAGTGCACTTTGTGGGTTACACCACCCTTTAAGAAATGAGCCAGCCGGCTCTTCACTTATGGGACACAGGCGCACGCTTGGCGCTGCTCCTTTGTTGATGCACGTGCAGCCACAGTGCACACAAGTCACAAACACAGAAAATATATTTTTTTTTGGTTTGGAGTGTACTTTGGGGGTTACAGAACCCTTTAACGGTCAAGCCAGCCGGCCCTTTACTTATGACACAGGCGCACGCTTGGCACTACTTTGTTGATGCACGTGCGGCTACTGCGCACACAATTCACAAACACAGAAAATAATTTTTTTTTGGTTTGGACTGGAGTGTACTTTCGGGGGTTACAGCACCCTTAACGGTCAAGCCAGCCGGCCCTTTACTTATGACACAGGCACACGCTTGGCACTACTTTGTTGATGCACGTGCGGCTACTGCGCACACAATTCACAAACACAGAAAATAATTTTTTTTTGGTTTGGACTGGAGTGTACTTTCGGGGGTTACAGCACCCTTTAACGGTCAAGCCAGCCGGCCCTTTACTTATGACACAGGCGCACGCTTGGCACTACTTTGTTGATGCACGTGCGGCTACTGCGCACACAATTCACAAACACAGAAAATAATTTTTTTTTGGTTTGGACTGGAGTGTACTTTCGGGGGTTACAGCACCCTTTAACGGTCAAGCCAGCCGGCCCTTTACTTATGACACAGGCGCACGCTTGGCACTACTTTGTTGATGCACGTGCGGCTACTGCGCACACAATTCACAAACACAGAAAATAATTTTTTTTTTGGTTTGGACTGGAGTGTACTTTGGGGGTTACAGCACCCTTTAACGGTCAAGCCAGCTGGCCCTTTACTTATGACACAGGCGCACGCTTGGCACTACTTTGTTGATGCACGTGCGGCTACTGCGCACACAATTCACAAACACAGAAAATAATTTTTTTTTGGTTTGGACTGGAGTGTACTTTCGGGGGTTACAGAACCCTTTAACGGTCAAGCCAGCCGGCCCTTTACTTATGACACAGGCGCACGCTTGGCACTACTTTGTTGATGCACGTGCGGCTACTGCGCACACAATTCACAAACACAGAAAATAATTTTTTTTTGGTTTGGACTGGAGTGTACTTTGGGGGTTACAGCACCCTTTAACGGTCAAGCCAGCCGGCCCTTTACTTATGACACAGGCGCACGCTTGGCACTACTTTGTTGATGCACGTGCGGCTACTGCGCACACAATTCACAAACATAGAAAATATATTATTTTTTTAGCACTTGGGGGGAGCACCCCTGATGGACAGAGCACCCCCTGGACAACACTACAGCACTCCTTTAGGACTGGGACACTGCACAGGACTTTGGAGTGGACACAGCCCCTATGGAGAACTGACTGCACAACACAGTCCAGCCAGCCCCTATGGACTTTGAAGTAGTGGACACAGCCCCTATTAACAACAGCAGCACAGCACAACACAGCCAGCCCCTATGGACTTTGAAGTAGTGGACAACAGCAGCACTACACTACACTACACTACACAGCCCTAACTCCCACCCTCCCTCTTCACTGTCCACAGCCGAGTGAGAAAATGGCGCCGACGCGGGTACCTTATATAGGATCCAAAACCCGCGAGACTCGGAAGGCGGGATGATGACGTTTTGCCTCGATTTCAGATCCGAGTCAGGCGGGAAAAGTCGAGCCTGACTCGGATCGGACTCGGATCGGGGGGGCTCGGGGGGGTTCGGATTTCAGAAATCCGAACCCGCTCACCCCTAATATATATATATATATATGTGTGATCTCCTGATCATCATTGCTCTGCTAGAATTCCTGTTTCACCAATACTTCTGCCTTAGATGGGAAGCAGACAACTCCTTACCTTTAGGAGAGCGCATAGATACACTGTATGAAGATCAGCGTGAAAACAGCAGCAGATGTTTCTCCCAGCTTGGTAACTACAGGGATTAGGGAGTCACATTAAGTCACGGAAATATAAAATCTGGAATCGCAGCCTCCACAAGTGCAGCTGGCAGCCAAGCTCAGGCCCAGCCAAGTCTGAAAACATCAATCCTGCTTCCACATCCTGTAACCAAGCTGTGTACAACCACACTGGCCGGTCAGCCAGCTCTTTGTCCCAGAGCAACTCTTAATATTATTATTTGTGACACAGAAAGACAATGACCCATAATAGACACCCAACAGACTACACTGATTGGCCCCTTTTTACTGACACATGTCTGGAACGAGTTGAATAACCATGATCCGTGTTTCATTTCCAAATTATTTGGTTAAATTTACTAAAAAGCATTGCTTAATTAAGGGAAAATTGGCCTTCAGCAACACAATTATGCTAAACTTATTATGACTGGTACACTAACTTAACTGCTCTCACTGACTTCCAAATTATTTAATTACAAAAAAAGACATAACAAAAACAGTTGGGACTAATGGAATTGCTATGGAAATGTTATCTTTTAGATGGAGAGCAGATTTTTTTCTTTTAAGATACAATAGGAGGCTGAATTTGTACATTTATTATGTTCTAAGGTTTATGAATTATATTACAATTTAGCCGGGTGTGTACAGACTATATGACATATCACATCTGTACTGCAGCACAGCCGATGTCAATATATACTATGTAGACAAAAGTAATTGGACAATGACAGCAAATAGAGCAATGAGATTTTATTGACGTCAGTACCTTGTAGATCCACCACACGCAGTGATTACTGCAGACACCCTTCTGGGCAAACTGTCTACAAGTTGCTGGACAACAGTAGGCGGTATGTTTGGCCATTCCGCCTTCTGTACAGTGACCAACTGTGACACTGAAGAAGATCGAGTCGGCCTAGAATGCACCTGACGCTCCAGTTCATCCCAGAGGTTCTCAATGGGGTTAAGGTCTAGACTCTGAGCTGGCCAGTCCATCTGGTTTTTCACATTTCTCTATAGCAGTCCAGCGTCGCCTTGGAAACATGACAGGTGGCATTGTCGTCCTGCTGAAAAAAACATTTGTTGTTTCCGTAGAACTGTAAGTGTATGGGCCTCTCTACGAAGTGTTCTTGTCAAAACCACTACATTAGTGGCCATTTCAAAGTCATGTGCAATGGTATGCTTGGTATGCATTTCGCTTGCGTGGGGGTTTCCAATAACTTTTGTCTACTGACCCTGCTATCCCTGAACCCCAATGAGCATGTGCAAACTGGGGGGGAAGAAAATGTCCCTTGCTCAGTAACCTATTTTTGTGGGAAAATCCTGCCCCACTTATTGGTAGCCTGGGTGTCCAGGCAGAGACCCTGAGGGCGGCCTGTTTCCGGTAGTCCATAAATATAGCACCCCTGGAGAGGAGACGGGAGTCAGTGAAGATTTGTCTGTGGAATACCTGTGGATTTGTGGGATTATCAAAAGGGAGTATTGGTGGGGTTGCTGGTTGCACTGTGTGCATTGCCCTGGATTACAATTATTTAATTGCTGTCTGCGTTCATTGCAGTGGAGATCGCCGTCGGAGAGAGCAGCTGTGGCTGCCTGCTGCCGAAGAACCAGACCCCTGGAGGTGAGCAACGCTGCTGGAACTGAGCGGAGCTACCCCTGTCCCTCCTGGTTAACTACCTCCGCTGCCAGACCTGCAAGAGGAGGACGGTACTTGGCTGATGGAGCTGCCACAAAGGAGCCTGCCTGCCCTCGTGGAGGAGACAGCCATAAGGGTTGCTTGGGAGAATTGAAGGCCCCCAGGAGGAGACAATCCCACCTGACATCGGTTGCCTAATTAAATGCCCGCAGACCAGAGCATTCCATGGAGATGCGCGTTGCCAGGATTGGACTGAAGGAGCCACTGCTGGAGGAACTGCAATGTTGCTGCTGACTGGAGGGACACTTGTTTAGACGGAGACACCGGAGTCCGGAGGGACGTCCTGGACAAAGCTGTGGGCAACAGAGGGGACAGCCCCTGAAGAAGCGAGAGGACCTGGAAACCATCTGGAGTGTAGCCCCACTGTTTGCCCACAACTAAAGACCACTGTCGGGATTGTAAATTGGAGCTCTGGTGCTGTGCTGTTGTTGAAGGAGGCTGAACAGCCACAGCAGAGGGTGAGATATACACAAGAGCCTCCCTGTACCTGCTCCTTCCCCTGCCTTGCCCCTAGCCATACCCCTCTCTAGTTAGGTCCTCACCCTGTTAGGTCTCTCCCTCCTACCTTGGGCCCAGGGAAATGAGTGACTTATCCAGCCTCTTATTGGGGGAGACGTGGAAATAAGGGGGAATTAGTAGAGTTGTTTTGGGGTCAAGATAGGCCATTAGTTTGTTTTATTTAACTGTTGTGTAGTAAGTTAGCGATAGCTTTGCTGCCCCCCTTGCTTGTTTGTGGTATCACTTCTCTTGTGAACCTACGCCTCATGCTGGGAGGGGACGTGATTCTATGGTGTCAGCTCATGTCTGATGCCAGTGGTATCAATGTAAATGCTGTTTTACTTTCCCTTGCCATGAAATGTATGTGTATTTGCTGATATTAATGTAAATGCAAATGTCATTAATGCACTGCTTGTTGCCGGTATCAATTGCAGAATCAGTTCATTATAATGTAATGTATGCTCATCCTTGCCAGTGCCTAATTTGTTGCTGACGTTTCTCAAAACACTGGTTATGTTTACTGTGAACCATTTACCTTGTTGATTTCTTTGGTGCAATCTATATTTAATGTTTATTTAACCCTGTGTAACCCCGGCTGGCAATTCTGGTGGTGATAATTTGTGGCATAGGTATGTTGTCTTCATTTTTCTCAGCAAAGGCCCTCATGTTAGTAAAAGACTGTGGGCCTGATTCAGAGCCGCTCGCTGCTGGCGAGTGCTCGCTCTGAATCAGGGTGTGTTTTTTTTTTTTATCCAGCCCGCTCGCAAAGCTGTGGGTGACCACCCACAGCTTGTGCGAGCAGCCTGGAGTCCATCATGATTATCGCAACCATCGGGCTTGCGACGAGACCCTGTGGTAGGGTCTCAGCTCCCGCAAGCCTGAGTGGACTTCCTGCTTTAATAAAGCAGGAAGTCCACTACTGACATCACTAGTGATGTCAGTAGGTCTGCCCTTAAATGGCAGGTGTTCCTTTGGGAACGCCTGTGTTTGCCCAACCACCCCCCCCCTCCCCGCCTACAAAACGGGGCGTGCTGTTACTCAACATCTTGTAGCGAGCCTCGCAGCGACTGAAGCTCAGTTGCACGTCGGGGCTCGTGCATGCACACGCCGGAGGCGGCGCATTCGCAGAGGGGTAACATCAAGCCGCTTGCGAGCGCTGTGCACTTGCGAGCGGCTTTGAATCAGCCCCTGTATTTATTAGCTGCAATTGGCCGATGAACTACTACTCTCAGCATAGCCTATGTATTGTCTTCATTTTTCTCAGCAAAGGTCCTCATGCTAGCAAAAGACTGTGTTTATTAGCTGCTGTTGGCTGGTGAACTACTGCTTCCAGCATAGCCTATGTATAGTCTTCATTTTCCTCAGCAAAAGACTCTCGTGCTAACAAAAGATTGGGTGTGACTCCTACAATTTGCTGGTCAAGTGTACTACTGTTACATACATTCTACTAGGTCAAGTAAAGATTGTGTTTCCCGTAGTCAACCTTGACTTGCCAGCTGGGGTCACCGATAGACGACA
The DNA here is from genome assembly GCA_031769625.1 of Taudactylus pleione. NCBI lineage: Eukaryota > Metazoa > Chordata > Amphibia > Anura > Myobatrachidae > Taudactylus > Taudactylus pleione. The sequence goes on from JAUIMM010000198.1 coordinate 1,731,322, forward strand.
GGGAGGTATTAAGTAGATATCTTGCTATTGAAATGTGCAAGATGTTATTCTGTTTATGGTAAACATTTTCTGTGTTTATTTATTGCCAATAAAATTGTGTTGTACGGTACCTTCCTCCGGTCTGGTTACTGTGTCTGCAAAAGTGGATATTATTAGGCTTGCCTCTCTGACACGGTTTGTCCTATCTTAGCTATGGGAAAATCGGCCACCGAAGCATACTGAACACACCTGAACCTGGTGCTAGTGGTGCATTACTGTACTAACTTCCGGAGCATCACACTCCCAAGGGGCACAATGAGCACCACGGCCTCCAATGCCTGATGTAATATGTAGCTTGTACCATATATGATTAGTACTGTTCCTGACTTAACTTTAGTTTACTTACTTGATTAACTATAAGGCTTAGTATGTCACCACTATTCATCGCAGCATTTTTCTTTTAGATATAATGTTTATATATATATATATATATATATATATATATATATATATACTGTTTTTCTACATATATATGTTGTTAGAATAACTTTATAGTTCTAACAGATACCCGGTGATAAATTGGTATAATTGTCTTTTTCTCCCAGTTGATGTTTTTATTAGTGAGTACTATTACATGCCTTGGTTGGTGACACGTGATTGGTGTTCTGTTTTCATGATGATTGGGTTTGGCTGACAAATTCCCTGGTCGCGTTTAGATGACCAGGTGATGACGTCAGTGGCCTCTACTGACGGCCGGGTGAGCGGACCTGTCCTGCTTGCACATGCGTCTTCACTGGGGATAAAGGTAAGCGCTTGTTATGTTTGTTACATGTTTGTCATGACACCGTGCCCAGCTTGTGCTCAGATACGCCAACCTGACGTAGCTGGGTGGTTGTGACGTGGGTTTTACTTAAGCTGCCACCACGAAGAGTATTAAAACAGCGCTCTTACGTTCGCCAGACACATAAATCTCACTTAAACTCACAGTGATTACACAAATATAGCATGGGCCTCTACAGGCACGTGAATTCATTAGAGCACAGAGATAATGCTGATAAAGTTTTAGTATTTATTGAGAAATATCTCCAGGGTTAAATTACAAGAAAATAGTTAAATAAACAGGACATATATATATATATATATATATATATATATAGTAATAATAATAAATGCACAGATTGATTACAGATAAATAAAGGTTAGAAAGTCAGAATCCTAAGGTATCTTACGCTGAGATCTTAGGGGATCTGTGTGGAGGGAGACCACCATAGACCGACATGGGGAACACTCCTTAGCTCTCAGTTATCCCCTCAGAGTGAACACCTAGCAGTGTGGACTGCTGAGTATTATAGTTCCACACGCCCCCCTCTCCCTCAGCAGCCCCCACCCTTCCCAGGCTCAAAAGTACAGTCCTTTGTTCTCCCAGGTTCTTGTGTAAATGCAAATTAGCACAACTACAAGACCTGACACGAATATACTTCCCTGGAACCTTTAGGGTATTTTATGATAGGAAGACTGCTAGCATGAGGTGTTACAAATGACCCTTCTAGCAGCCAGTGTGACTGCACTGCTCCTTGAGCAGGGCCACCTAGTGTGTGAGCAGACGTTACGTCCCTGAAGCTTTTCTTCAAAGGCTAGGTGTCACGTGGCCATTTGCTCTGATTAGCTAAGGCAATCCAATTTTGACATACTGTATCCATTCATGGCAAGCAGCCATTCCTGAAATATATACTTTAGGGATTTCTGATAATACACACACTTTATACAGAGCACACAAAATACATACAGTCATGACATGGGCTTTTGATGAATCGCCGTAACCCATGGCGATGGTCACACATGTCCTGAAGAAAATGTTATTAAATACATTGAAACGTTGACCGTAATATGCTGCCTCAAGTTGGAATCCATGTTTGGAGTGTCACACTTGCAATATATATATATATATATATATATATATATATATATAAAATCAATCATTTGTATGTATGTTCCCGATATACTTGAAGTACTGAACTGATTTTGATCAGGCACACAAACACACCAATCCTTTCTCCTCATCATGAAGCCATAACAGAGATAACTTACTGGGCTTCTTCCAGCAACAGCTGCCCATGTAATCTGGGAGGGCGGAACCTTTTGGCCCCGATTTACTCTGAGTGACAGCAGCCAGGCAGCTGTTGCTCTGTATCTCGCCCTTCCATCTTTGCCTCCAGATCCCCCCTCCTCATTGGCTGGCTGTAGCTATGAGCAGCCCAGGTGAAAGGCCTCCCCGAGAATGACAAGAGAAGGTTGACGATTGCCTCCTGCATTAAGCGATGTCATGACACCACGTTGGGACAGCGGCATGGCGATTGGCAGTAAAGTACCTTGCCTAGCATAGCCGTGGTGTTGCCAGGCTCTAGTTAGCTGGAGACATGTGAAACCGCATGTTAATGTAACCAGTTGTCGAGAAACAAGGGTGGCCCAAGAGACATTTGTGTCCTGTGGGTGGAGAATCCTGCACAGCCGCTGACAGTCGCCGCAGATGCCCATAGCCCGTGCCCCGTCACACTGAGGGCCCCGTACAGTGCCGTCTGTGTGATGTGCTGGGAGAAGTTTATTCAGCGGGTCTATGCTGCCTGGCTACGGTGCTCTGTGCCCAGGGAGGTGGAGGAGGGCCCGCCTGGGGCTCAGCACCGTTTCTGTGTCTCTTCTGCCTGTTTGTTTCCTGGGGCAAGCTGTGCAGGATCTGTGCACCCAATCAGCCTCTCCCATCTGGATGTTTATGAACCACTGCTGGGGCTGCATCCACCCAGCCCCCACACCCGTGTGTGCCATCTTTCCCTCCCTCCGAGCATGAGTCTCCGGGGCAACCGCCGCTGCTGATTCCCCATCTGCTGATTTGGGGGGTGAGCCGCTTTGAGCATCGGGTACACCACTGCCTCTGGGGTCTACCTATCCTACATTTCCAAGGTGACTTCAGTATCCGCAAACTTGCCCGGGAAACTTTGCTGGGAACATCAGACCATGCACAGAATAGCGGACACCCACGGAGCGATCGTGAGCGCCCTGGTGCTGTCTCCTTGTCATTGAATAAAATTAATAATCACTCAGCAACGATGGATAGGCAGTGCACTGCTAGTATATGTGTATATATATATATATATATATAAAATACTTCACATAAAATTTTATGTGATCCCTTTATGTACTTGGATATTTATATAATCACTGTCAAAATACATTAATCACATACATGCAGCTTCTCAGAACTGTGAAGTTCAGCTGAGTGAAGAGGAGAGGGCGAGAAGGATAACTGAAGGAGGGGAAACTGCAAGAAATTAATTGAGGATGGATCGTTGAATAGGGGAGAAGTGAAGGTAGGTCAGAGAGAGGAGGCGATGATGGAGTAGGGAAATCAGAAGAAATTAATTAATGGGGTGGTGGATCAGAGCAAAATTATTAAATCAAGGTTCTATGAAGGAGACTGGATAATTTAAGGAAAGGGGTAATAATGTGGAGCACGGTAACCTGTAAGGATGGAAAGATTCATTGAATTTGGGAAGTGTGATTAAACTTAAGGCAGTCCAAACCATTTCCCAACAAGCCTTGTGAATATGTGACCTTAGGAAGCATCCTAATATGGGCTTCCCATTCTCCACTGAGACACAGTCCAACACAGTCCATGTACTAAGGGGAGATAAGGGGGTAAATTGGAAAAGACACAGTAAATAACTGTACATATCGCTCCTGGATATGTATAAAAGGGATTTCTCTGTCTTCTGTCTGCTAGCGCTAAGAGTATGTCTATTGATAGACAATGTTTGGGTAGACAATGGAAGATAGACAGGCAATAGATAGACAGGGATTGAAGGTCGACAGGGTCTGAAGGTCGACACACTAAAGGTCGACTGGTAACAAGGTCGACGGGTACTGAAGGTCAACAGGCAATAGGCCGACAGGTACAGAAGGTCAACAGGCAATAGGTCGACAGGGTCAGAAGGTCGACACACTAAAGGTCGACTGCTAATAAGGCGGACAGGTATGAAGGTCGACAAGCAGTAGGTCAACAAGGACTGAAGGTCAACAGGGTCAGAAGGACGACACACTAAATGTTGACACACTAAAGGTCGACTGGTAACAAGGTTGACAGGTAAGAAGGTCGACAGGCAGTAGGTCAACACTCATATAGTCTCATTTTTTTTTTTTTAGGGTTAGTGTCAGGATTAGGGTAAGGCACTTACTCCGACGGGTCAACTAGTAACAAGGTCAACAGGTATGAAGGTCGACAGGCAGTAGGTCAACACTTGTCAAATGGTCAACACTTTTTTTCTTTGTTAGGGTTTGTGTCAGGGTTAGGGTTAGGCACTTACTCCGACGGTTAGGGACTTACTCCGACGGGTCGACTAGTAATAAGGTTGACAGGCAGTAGGTTGACATTCATATAGTCAAATGGTTGACACTTTTTTTTCTTAGAGTTAGGGTTAGTGTCAAGGTTAGGGTTAGGCACTTACTCCGATGGTTAGGGTTAGGCACTTACCCCGACGGTTAGGATTAGGCACTTACCCCGACGGTTAGGGTTAGGCACTTATCCAGAAGGTTAGGTTTAGGCACTTACCTCAATGATTAGAGTTAGGCACTTACCCCGACGGTTAGGCACTTACCCCGACGGTTAGGGTTAGGCACTTACCCCAACAGTTAGGGTTAGGCACCAAGAGGAAGGATAGGGTTAGGGTAAATATTAGGGCTAAAAAACAAACCATATGTTGACCATTTGCATATCAACCATATGAGTGTTGACCTAATGACCATGTTGACCTTCAGTACATGTCAACCTTGTTACCAGTTGACCTTGTGTGTCGACCTTCTGACCCTGCTGACCTTCAGTCCATGTCGACCTACTGTCTGTTGACCTTCATACATGTCGACCTTGTTACCAGTCGACCTTTAGTTTGTTGACCTTATGACCCTGTTGACCTACTGCCTGTCGACCTTCATACCTGTCAACCTTGTTACCAGTTGACCTTTAGTGTGTCGACCTACTGACCCTGTTGACATTCAGTCCCTGTCGACCTGCTGCCTGTCGACCTTCAGTACCTGTTGACCTTGTTACTAGTCAACCTTCAGTGTGTCGACCTTCAGACACTGTCGACCTTCAATCCCTGTCTATCTATTGCCTGTCTATCTTCCATTGTTTACCCAAACATTGTCTATCTAAACAATGTAGACCTAACGACCGAATACTGGTTGGTGAGCCAGCTGTTACTACGGAGACAGGTCACTTACTGCCAGGTGTCTTCTCCAGCGCCGGCTTCGGCGCTTCTAGGTCTGCCTCCTGCAGTGGGAAGAGGTTGTACTCTTTGCAGTTTTGTAAGTTTGTCAATAAAGTTTTTCAAATTTATAAAAAAAAAATCATAAAGCTGCTGTACCTGTTCTCGCGAGACTTCATGAGGCAGCACAGCTGAGCAGTCAGGATGCGCCACGTGTCTATGCAGCCACATCTGGGCGGGTGACTTTTCATTCACCCTCTTTGGCAGGACCAGTCTTAGAAAAAATGGCATTAGCGCTCTCTGGCTTTGCACCCATGACAGGCGAAGCAGGAGCGGCGCTATCTCCACAGAAAGTGGAATTTTAGCACATGGAGCCCTGAGTCCATATCCAGTTCGGTCTGGACAACCTCTTGGCAGATAAGAAACGCTCTAATGTTGGCCCGCCACATTATAATTCAGTTGTATTGGGTTGCTGTAATAACATCAGTTTGGTGAGATAAATGGCCACACATGCAGAGTGTCATATTGCATTGATTAGAGTAAAAATATCCCAAATAATCAGATGGCAAGGAGAAGTGGCTGAAGATGCCACCCTACTATTGAAGGATCTCCTGATAACATGGGTGTAGCTAGAGTGGGTGCAGCGGGTACCGTTACTATAAAGCCCAAATGCTTTGGGAGCCCATCTCCCCCCCGCACCCAGGACATATGCTTTAGTCGTCTACCAGGTTATCAGAATTGGCTGCTAAAAAAACTGGGTCTGGCCGGTTGTCCTGCCTGAAAAGGGCGACTCATCAGAGCTCATGTAGGTGGCAGTCTCTCCCTCGCCCTCTCAGTAAAGCTCCACACTGATATGATCCATCTCTTGTGCTCCAGTTTAACAGTCACAGACAGAGCTAAACTAATCAGTGATCCCGGCACTGTCAGTGAGTAGGCTCCTCCTTGACTTCAGCCTTTGGGCCTCAGGGCCTGATTCAGCAAGGATCGTAGTTGCTTATACGCACAAAATTGGACGATTTTTACGTACTGCGCTTGCGTATGCATCGCAGTGCAAGAGCCAGCCGCTGCGATCGGGACTGCGATCGCAGAGGATACGCAGACCCATGGCAGAGTGATGGACAGGAAGTGCCATTTGTGTGGTCGGGCAAACGCAGGCGTGCCAATGCATTGGGACGGTGTTGCATGGGCATGCATAAATTAGCCACTGCGATACCAGACACAGCCTGAGGCCTCATAGCAAGCACTGAAGTTATCAATTCCTGTGTGAGGTCTGACCTGCCTTACCTGTGTGTATGGGTCTAATGTTACTTGATGTTACCAATTATTTCGCTATGTTGCCCAAGTAAACGGATGTAAGTAAGGTGAAGTGGGCGTCCTTATGTCAGGCTGCGATCGCAATGCAAATGAAATCATTTACATATCACCGCTGATATTAGCAACTGCGTTGCGTGCGTATAAGCAGAATAGCAATCCTTGCTGAATCAGGCCCTCAGTGCACGCTACTGGGCATTCCCTGTAGAAATGGCGCTGTAAGCATGTACCTATATGGCCTATGCCCAGGGCCAGAGGGCAGTGACCACATACATTGAATGAAAATGTGTGGTGCAGTGTCTGTATACATGTCTAAAAATGTAGGGTATAGTGATGACTAAACATTAAAGTTTACATTATCAAGGGGGGTATTCCAGATGGCAGTGGGCTTTTGCATGCCACTAATACTTTAGAGTTTTGACCCAAAACTTAAATCAGCAATAATATTAAATGCAAAACTAAAATTTACCATTTTAAAATCAAGATCAAAACCACTGAGATTTGCCGGTTAGCAAAAAAAACGCCACTTATTAAATCTAGTTCATATATTTTAGAGCTCTGTAGTACTGCCAGGGCCGTGTGGGGCACCATCTATGATACGCGCACTGGACACGTGATGGCACAAAATTAGGCTTGACCAGCTTAATGCAAGGATCTACCCACTCATACCATGCATAAAAGCAAACCCTTGGGCATAATAACACAGCTCCCTTGTGCCAGCAGCTCCTGGCAAAACTGTTACATTGTTACTGTAGTAGAACTGAATTACCACGGCTTCTGGGTAGGCTCATCTAGGCATATCAAGGATGGTGCGGACTAGACGGACCTTAGTGCCCTACAACCAGCATCAAGTTATGTTCAGTAAACATGATCACAATGTGATCTTAGTATTCTGGATATTTATCTTTACAATATGTTAACTTAGAAAGCTCAGATAATGATATTAGATAATAAGAGCTGCGTCATTTCGAATATTGTACCATTTTCAATAGTGTAGATTTGGGACATTTCCTGGCATACAAATTTCCAAGGCCACATCTTATCTTAAACCTGAAATTAGGGACATTTGGCAACTATGCGCATAGTAAGGTCAAGCTAGCAAAATACTTGACCTAAATGCTGGCTATATATATATTGGGCACAACAATTGGACCAGTACACCATGCTATGCTATTATATTCAGCACTGTACTGTTTTATTCAAATGATAGAACGATGACACTCTACAATTAGCATATTCATAGGAAAATTTAATATATTAGTATTACATTGTTCATGTCCACGTCACATCTCTCATTAGGCAAAGCAGTCAGACACAGGGATTAATTTTCACCCTAGTGGGTAGTAATTGATCCTTATTTTCCTGAGACTAACTATGAAGTTCCAGTTTAAAAGCATGAATACTGCCAGAGATGCCTATAGAGAAATCCAATTTGAAGACAGTTGTTTCAGTCTTGTTAGAGATACTCAGTGCAAGATAGGAACCGCTGCTCTGATGTTCATGCTTACTGTACATGTTTTTTCCTGCAACCATTTCTGCCTAGAGGCAGTGGTTCTGGTAGGAAGTGTGGGTGCATCATTGTGGCCCCACGGCCTTTTGTACAATGCCGCAATTCACAGCATTATGCAGCGGGGCTTCCCCACAGATTGTGTCATTTAGCCCCCAGATCGCCCTCTTCACCGGTGAATGGGAGAGATCTGGGAGGCTAGTCTATACTCTCAGGCATGTGGGAGTACTCCTCAAAATTGGTGGGTCTCCAAGACATTCCAGGAGAGTAAGTAATTTCAGGTTCCACGTTTTATCCTGTATATTCTTTGCATGAAAGATAATCAATGCTACAGTACATCTGAATCATATGATGTTATCAAACTAGGTGTCTAATAGCAGCATTATTCTGCATGGTGGAGACCTTTTTATCAAACCGGGAATCCCAGGCAGCTGTTTCTAGTTGTCCATCAATCATCTTTTACTGATATGAGCTGCCACTTCAGGACTGCTGATTCCATTGGAATGCTAATGCTATGCCTTTAGACAAGATGTGATCTTCCGGCTGTTGTGGAACTACAAGGCTATGGACTGGCTGGACACAGGTTGCTAAACCATGTTTTAGACCATGCTCCTGTAAAGCCTTAAATACATCCATACTAATTAGAAAAATGTGTACATTACATTCCTTAGCATATGTTTCATAGGGTATGTGTTCAGCATCCCGGCGGTCTGGATGCCGATGCTTACATTACCGACTCTAGGTCAGAATCCCGGCGCCTGCACCCTGACCGCTGGGATGCCGAAGGTAAGTAATGGGGTGGGGTCGAGGGTTAGGTTAATGGGTTAGGGTTAAGCACTAGGACGAGGGATAGGAGGATAGGATTAGGCACTAAGGGGGGAGGGTTAGGTTTAGGGTGTGGGGAGGGGACGGGAGGTTAGGTTCAGACACTAGGGGGGAGGTTAGGGTTAGGCACAAAAGAGGGAGGGTTAGGGTAGGGAGAGGGGGAGGGTTAGCATAAAGACCAACAAGTGTCGGTATTTTAATGATGTCGGGATCCTGGCATTGGGATTCTGACCGCCAGGATCCCGACTATCGGTATTTCATACCGGTTCTGTTTTATAGACGCAGAGTGATTGGCAGCTATGGGCCATGTGGGTGGTAACGGAGAGGCGGTTAGAAAAACGCGGGCGTGTCGCAATCATTTTATAGGAGTGTCGGGTCCAGTGTATACAGCTTCAATGGTGCCGGCGCCTTAATTCCGTAGTCCAGTAGCAATAGGTTTACTCAGAAGGCTGGTAATCGACTGATCTGCGATCGATGCTGCAACAGATGCTGTAACATTTTTTACGCAGACGATTAGATTTGCAAAGCCACAAGTGGGCGACTCCATACATCTCCCGGCGGCTGCCACATTTTCATCTTTTCAAAGTCGCAGTCACAACGGGAATAGCGTACAACTGCATCTAAGTTGCAATGTGCATGTGAAACAGATATTGTGGGGAATTTCAGAAATAAATATTAGACTCTATAATTCTTGTGCGACTGGATTACACCCATTTTTGCCATGTGCATGTGTCAAGGTACATTACTATAGTCGCCCGCAGCAACTATTTACTTGCAGTGTGATTGACAGTCAGGGAGTTTTTGTGGGAGGTAACGGGGAGTGGCCGGCAGAGAACGCAGACGCGTCGCTGCTGTGTTGGGTTTTATGTCACAGCCTGCATCTGCGATCCTGTAGACTCCAGAATCTCAGTTCCTGCGGCCATTCTGCGGGACCGTAGGTTTACTCGGGACTGCAACAATCGAATGATCTGCGACTAATGCTGTATCTTTGTACGCAGATGCTGCAACATTTTATGCAGATGCTTGTATTTGCAAAGCAGCATGTGGGCATCTCAATACATCTCCCAACGGTTGCAACATTTCCATATTTTCGCATCGCATGTTGTGTACACATTCGCAGCTGCAACGGCATTAGCGTACAACTCTGAATCAAGTTAAAGTAAAAGTTCATGACACACCAAACGAGTTTATTTGTCGCAATTTGAGGAATAGTGTATGTGGACACATTTATAGCCAAATATACCCCCCGATTTTGCGACAGGTCCAATCGGCACACACATAAAACAGAATTTGACAATGTCACATGGGTGTTATCACATCACAATGGGGGTGATCTTATTGCGTACCTGGCTGCGTGTACTGTATACGGCTTCTAAAGTTCTAGACAGGCGCCTAACCCTTTCCATCAATTCCCATTCATTGCCTGGCACCCCTTCATGTATCTCTACTATATACCTCCAATTTGAGGGGACTGTCCCACATCTCCCAATTAGGATGTTTACTCTGATTTGTGAGGAGGAAGGAAGGTAAACCCTGCTGGAGGTATTTCGTGCGGAAAAAATAATGGCATTTTGTTTTTTTGCTAATAACACCAAGTGGCCAAATCCATGCCAAGTGTGATGCAGTCACACCCTAAACTGCAGCAACCAGGCCCTTCATCCTGATTCCAAACTCATGACTGTTGGGAGGAATGCTACTATAAAGAGTAGCAGTGAACAGGATCAAACCTCAGAACTGTTGCGCTTAAATCAGGATAGTTGGGAGTTATGTCTAACTAAAAGTAACAGTTTCCAAGTAATATTCAAAACTGAGTTTTTCCTCTATCCTCTCCTCCTGCACCACTCTCCCAATGCTTGGCGTTTGGTGCAGCCTTAATGGTACTCAGTAGTGGTGCCAAGGAGGGAGGATACAATATACCCAGGAATAGGCCTATCTGGGGGCCTGCACCTGCCAAAGAGGCATACTGGTAGCACACCCAGCTTCTGCAGAGGACTTCGGTATTCAAAATTGGACCTTATAATGGGGCTCAACAGATCTCTTGGCAGCCATGGATCTTAGTGACCAGGAACCTAATAGAAGCTTGCACTGCTAAGTGTTTACAGAGTGGTTAATGAGGTGGCACCAGATAGTGAGGTAACAGGTGATTGTGAAGTTACTTTTCCATGTCAGATCTCCATGTCTTGAGCAAGAGGGACCAAGATAGGGAGACTCAGCATGTAAGTGTGCAAATGCCATTTTTGTGGCCTTCCATCATGGTGCCACCTGAGGAGAGTTACTCAGCTTACTTCATGACAGATGTGCACCTGTGGATGACCTGCATTTCCACAGTCACAGTATCTTACTGAGAAAGTGATATACTGTAGAAAGCACTCATTGGAGGTTACCATACTGCATTTCTGTGTGATGACAATCCCAAACCCAGGGTACTGTTTAATTTTACTATTTGCAAACTTGCAGGTAGAATACTTCGATTTTGACCTCACGCACTTACTTTGGCACAAATGCACCAGGTTTTATAGGGAAGCACATGGGATTGCCAACCAAGATGGTGGCGTCTGGGGTGGTGCAAAAAGTGACTCTATCCAAAGGAGTCAGATGGATCAAGGACTTTATGCGGCCCAGGCATGGGCTAGGCATATGAATGCATGGCTGCTTTCTAAAAGAATGCACAGCCTTTTGCTATATGCCAACATTTATCACCTCCCTTGTAATGGTAGAAAATTTTAAAACAACACATTTTACACTTGTGGGTAGCACTTTTGCTGAGAAGCACCTTTCTAAAAACACACTTCTGCCAACGTAATAACACATTCAAACACTCAAAAAATGACATATTTATTAAGCTCATGGTGTCCCGTTGAGCATGATAGTTTTATTGTGATAAAACACATATTTTCCATCACTTTCTTCTTCTTAAAATTAAAAACATGTCAGTCCTCAGAAGCTCTGCCTGTATAGTTCTCGGAAATCTTGACATCATCTTGTGTTTCTTGATTGCTGCCACAATATTATTTGATATTTTATAGATCACAGGAAAACAATTTCTATGTTCAGTCCACATTGACAGACATTATCATGGCTTACCAAACGCTGAGATTAATCTAATACAATATAACATAACTATTTATCATTGTCACTCATATAAAAACTCCTTGGAATTTTAATATGACTATTTGTTTTTCTTTCATATGGTGACACTTTAAAAAGGAGGCTGCCCGATATTGATTTGTGGATTGGTCAGGGAGGTCAGGCAGGGTGTTCGGGAACTTATGGTGAGATATTTGGGGTAACCAGGAAATTGTTGGAGTGTGTGATATTTGTGAATATTGTTCACTTTTAGGTAAGCCCATCCTGTTGGAAGCATCATACATAGCTGTCAGCCCACTATTATCCTAACTATAGCAGGGGTTTCCTAGAAAGACAGAGCGGGGTTTGTTGGAAAGGTTGTTTGAGCATTCTCTTTCAGACATATTATTATAATAAACAGGGGCGTCTTAAGAGAGGAAGGGGCCCGCGTGCACTCCCCATGTGGGGCCCCCTCTTCTCTTCCTGGTGGCCGGCAGCCGACTGACGCGGCTAGCCAGCCACCGGAGCCTTAGTAGACTCCGGGCACTAGAGTGTGCCCGAAGTCTACTGCGCATGCGCAGAACGCCGGAGACTGGCCGCGGCGGCCATTTTTCTGGCATTCTCTACTCTGCATGCGCAGAACGCCGGAAAATGGCCGCGGCGGCCATTTTCCAGCGTTCTGAGCAGAGCAGACACCTGACGTGTGACCATGGACAGGTGAGTCTAAAATAATATGGGTGCAGTGTGTGCCCCGCACACACTGCACCCATTATAGATACGCCACTGATAATAAGCCATACTTTATCCAGGAGAGCAGGCAGATAGCCGCAGAGACCAAGGGGAGTATGACAGATACTGGGACAGATGTTGGGTTAAGTATGTGTCTGTTTTTGTAAAGTATCTTGTGTGTTTTCACACTGAGTGATTTGCGTTCAACTTTGCATCAGCCTCACTGAGAGCAAGAAATGTGTCACAGAGAAGTGCAAAAAACATAAAATGCAACGTGACACAGGAAGCGCTGGGCAGGGGCATGTGCAGGGGATTGGGTATGGAATGCTGGCAATCGGATTCCTGGAAGTCAGAATCCCGATGCCGGCATCCCGACAGGGTTAGGATACCAACACCTGTCAGTAGGTATCCTAACCCCCCAACCCCCCTACTCCTAACCCTGTCTCCCCGCTGCCTAAACCTAACCATCCCCCCAGTGCCTAAACCAACCACCCTCCTCTGCAGCCTAAACTTAACCCTCCACCCCAGTGCCTAACTCTAACCCTCCCCCTAGTGCCCAAACCTAACCTCTAAGCCCACTACTTTGGGATGCCAGCGGTATGGATGTCAGCACCGGGATTCTGACAGTTGTTGGGATTCCAGTGCCAGCATTCTAAGTGCCAGCATCCCTCTGTAGGCTCTGTGTGGGCCCACTCCTCTGCTGTTGTGCCAAAGTCTACTGCACATGTGCAGGTCTCCAGGAACATGTTGTTTTCACAGTGCTTAAGAACAGGCCCTGCGATAGATGGAGACTAGGGGCACAGCTGAGCCGGGCCCCAAGGTTGCGGGGGGCCCCCGGAGGTGCCCACAGATAATACTTCCTTTGATCATTGCCTGCACTGCTGCATGATCAGCAGGGTGCAGGCAGGTACAGGCTGGGTCCGTACAGAGAGTCTGTACTAATGTAGCGTTATTGCACCATTGCAATAAAGTTTTGGGGGGTTTTTTTGCAGCGCAGCGCAGCGCGTGATATCATGACATCAGCCAGCACTGCACTGGCACTGCTAGCAGACAGTAGAGGAGCTGTGTCAGAGTAAGTGTTGGGGCTGCAGGGACACTGTGGGAGTTGGTTGGCCACTGGAGGGACACTGACAGGGGGCTGGCTGCAGGAACACGGGGATGGTGGGGACCCTAACAAAAATGTGTGTATCGGGCCCCATGATTTCTGTTGCCAGCCCTGCTTAAGGAGTAGCATTTGAGAAGAAGAAAAAAATGGGGGAAAGGTGTTTTAAAAAGTACACATTTTGTGTTATATCACAAGAACATAAAGGAAGGCTGCTTATAAACCCCAAATTACTTTTTTAATTTGGGTTCCAAGTTTTTGTTAATTTTAAATCTATTTTGATTTTATTTTTTAACTAACTACATTTTATTTTGGGTTAAATTTAAATGGGTTCACTAGTTTGGATTAATGGCAGCAATTAAATATTAGTCAAGTTGACCGTTAATTGTCCCTTTTTTTTTGGAGGGGGAAGGGGGGGTGGTGGGTGTCTTGTTGCTAACACTCTCTGGAAATAGCCTCCTCACATTTTCTCATCAGAATTCACTTAAGCTGGCCATACACTAGACCTACTTTCATCCAACCATCTAACTAGTTGGTTGGTTGGAATTAAATTCTGGTAATGTATGGGAGCAAATGACAATCAGCAATTTGCTCCCAACCCCTCAAAAACGGATAAAAACTGACAATCAGACAAGTTGTTTTTATCAAAAAGACTATTTTAGTCTGTTTTCTGGTGTTTGGTAGCAAATTCTTGATTGTCATTTGCTCCCATACAGTACATTACCAGATTTTAATTCCAACCCAACCAACTAGTTGAATGATTGGATAAAAGTTGGTCTAGTGTATGGACAGCTCTACTGTTTTTCTACAAACTTCTTCTGCTGGGAGTAGAACTCCCACACCTACTAATCTTTCAATAACATCTCAAATTACTTCTACTGAGTTTCTTTGTAAGAGTTTTGTGGGAGTCCCGAACAGATATTTTTGAGTTTTCAAATTTATTTTTGTCCCCTTTCTCCCTTAATACTTTCATTTATGTTATGTTTGAAGCGTGGTATACATTCCATAATTTGTTAGGACCACTGTAACGGGAGTGGTGCTACCTAGCTCACTAATTACAACCAGAATCAAAAGGAAAAATATATAGTGTGAGACTTCAAAGGTGCACTCCAGGACCTTCTTGGAAGTGAGTTGCTCCTCAAATAGTAATTAAAATATAACCTTTATTAAATGTTCAATTAAGATCACATGCAATTATTAAAATATAGATAGTGGAAATAGTGCTAAAAGAATGGAAAAAGTTTTAATATTTAAATAAAAAATCCATTCTGCTCAATCACAGTACTATTTATAATAATTGCTCTGTATTACAGTATTACACGTTTTTGTGTGTCTCTTGGTTAGGGCAGTCTGTAGAACCATATGATGTTTGGTACTCAACTGTTCACATTGAATATATCGATATATTATTGATGTGATTTATCAGTATAGTTATGCAGTACTCTCCTCTGAACACAAGTTCATTTGTTTAGTAATGCAGTATCAGAGCAATTGTTAACATTGTAAACTATGTATGTTACTGAGGTCCACAGATGATATTAATGTTACTGTTTCCTTTTCAGGTAGATATTTGAAAAAGTTAGAGATAGGGAAGAGCGGATGGGGGGACAGGTTGATTAATGATGGTATGACACAAATATAAGGTGTTTATAACATTCCTTTGTGTTACCTATTTATTCATATGTCTACTGTATAACAATATGAGGATAAAATCACACAGGGATCCGGTTAAGATGCAGGTGGACGGGATACCGGTCTCAAGATGTTGGACGTTGGGATGCCTGATGTCAGGATACTGACACCGGAATCCCGATGCCCATCAGAATACCGATGTCGCTATCTCGAAGAGATCAAGATACTGATATCACAGTGTCAGCCTTTCTCAGTATGTTATTACTAGTTATGTACTTTTCTGTGTGTAATGTTTGTATGTATACCATGTATGTATTCCTATATCACAGTGTCAGCCTGTCTGTGTATGTTATTACTAGTTATGTACTTTTCTGTGTATTGTGTTATAGCTGCAAATGAAATGGAAGTTCTATTCAAACAAATAAATGTATATTCGGTCAATGATAGGTACAATATGATTTCTACCATATACTGTATATTAGTCATATATTTATACGGGTTTGGGTACGGGATGCCGGTGCTCAGGATCCCGGTGGTCAGAATCCCTGTCGGTAAGTATCCTAGCCTTACCCCTAACTAGTATCCTAGCCTTACCCCTAACTTACCCCTACCGCTGGACCATTTTTGCTGGTTTTGGTTGTAATTCGCCGTCCGGTTTTTGTTTTTGTTTTGCCAAAACGCAGTGGCAAATCACATAATTTGAGCCTTTTTTTGTTCCTTTTGTATTATTAACTTCAATAACATTAATTTCCAGTCAATTTTGACCACCTAACAGCTCACAATATTGTTTTTATCCAGTTTAGGCCAAAAGGTTGCACCAAGCTAGTTGGCTGACTAAGCTAAGCAACAGCAGTGGTTGGCACAAACACGTGGCAGTTCAACTTCCAAAATGGCACATCAGGAAACAAATGTTTTCATTAATGAAGTGGCCTGAGGGAAATGGAGTATGTATGTAGTTGAAGGCAGGGAAAGGAAGGGTTGATTCGTAGTAAATTTAATTTAAGTTTTGGATTCAGAAGCAAATTTATGAGGGAGGAGATGAGTCATTTGCAATGAAAACTGACTCATTTACATCAGTCCTTGCCCCAGTTGAGTTCTTTGGTGGTTCGGAATTAAAAAAAAAAATCAAAAGGCCATGCAAGTGATGCTGTCTGTGGGCATAAAAATTTCTGGATATTTTTGGCATTCATCAACCGCACGTAGATGTAGAAGATTTCAGCAGCTATGGCAGTTCAATTACCAACATGGCACATCTAGAAAAGAGAATGGCACTGCAGTGGCAGACAGGATGGCAGTTTAATAAACGATAACAATAATGTTTGTCATCTACACAATAAGACAGTCAGCAAATGCCCCAATCAGCGCATAATGCAAAGAAAAAAGGTGCAAGATGGAATTGTCCCTGACGAGAGTAATGCCGGTGTCGCACCTGCCCATTTCGATTCTTGAACAGGTGGAAGAACTATTAATGTGGCAGCACACAAAACGGAAGCTCTGAACAGGAATGGGGCAGAGGTATTATTAAAGTCTGGTACTAAACATCTCTCATCATTGTGCTTCTGGGATTATGTACAGTATAGGAAGGCTGGGAGGGGAGGGCGGAGAACATCTCCAGATACCATCATAAAATATCCTCACCATTTGGTGCTTGAGTTGCATCTGACCAAACATGGCTGTTATGATCAAGGAAAGCCAAGCCCATCTGCACCTGCAATCCCCAAAACACTTCACCCCTTCTTAGTGCACACCCAGGGCCTGATTCAGACCCGGACGCAAGTGGCCGTTCGTTCGTTCAGCGTACGAGCGAAAAAATGTAAAATCAAGCGCTCGCTCATATGTTCGCTCGCAGCTAATCTTCCGCCCCATAGTCTCCCAACCCCTCCTCTAGCTAGCGAATGTTCTAAATAGCGACCGTCCGTCTCCTCTTTGGATGCAGGGAACGCTCGCACAAGTCAAATCCGGAAGTGGGCCTGTCATTTATCGTTTGCCTGCTATTTCATTCTGCAAACATACTTGAATCGATTAATAGCAATCAGTATAATCATTAGCTTAATTGGTATTCACATCTTTGCAATCGTTTTTTTTTACAATGTCAATAAACTTTATTTTTGTTCGTGTGTGTCATTCCTTCCGCAGAATATGTACGTTTGTACCAAGGGGATGGTTTTTCAAATGTTACAGTTTGTTTGAATGCTACTATTGTTTTGCGTTTGTTTATATGCCGATTTTTCAGCTTTATTAATAATATTTTAATTAGCTTACGCATGTCACTGCATCAAGCCTATCATAACTCACATTATATTTGTGAGGGTGTAGGTCACATGACTCATACAATAACCAATAGAATGCTTTCTGTTAATTTTCAAAGTACATTAGCCAATCAACTTTTTTCTGGGACCTTTATTAAAACTGTTTTGTGTGGAAAAAATCATTGCCATCATGAGAGCCGCAGCATTTTGTCGCCGCGAACTCCTGGTCCTCACAGATGTGATGGACCGGAGAATAACCGAACATCCGGCCCCATCACTAACCTCCGCAAGCGGAAAGCCTATGCGGAGGTGCGGCACCGGCTGCGTACATTGAGCTACCGCCGCAATATCGGCCAGCTCGAAAGGCGATGGTCTGATCTACGCCGCAGATCCCCACACCTTTTGGTCAATTTGCGTCATCAAATTGTTGAAAGTAAGTGGTTTTTTTATTAACAATTTAAATGTAAGCATACCTGCGTGTGCATGTTTTCCATATAGCGCTGTTTCTTTATTTAGGACATACCTGCGTGTGCATGTTTTCCGTATAGCCCTGTTTCTTTATTTAGGACATACCTGCGTGTGCATGTTTTCTGTATAGCCCTGTTTCTTTATTTAGGACATACCTGCGTGTGCATGTTTTCCGTATAGCGTTTTTTTTTTTTTAATTTTTGGGTGTGTACATTTTTTAATTAAAAAATAAAATATTTAATAATATTAATTTTTATCCATCATTTAGGGGCTGAGCGCAGACTACGACGTCAACGACGTCGGGCTCGTCCCCTATCCCCCACTCCCACCCAAACCTCCTCTCCATAAACCTTCCCCAAATTCCCCCTCCACCCCAGACCTGGCAGACCATGATGCCCCTCCCTCTCATCACATTCCCATCCCTCAAAATTCACCCTCCCCTCCACCCCCCCTCTCTTTTCATCACCCTCCCCTCCACCCCCCCTCTCTTTTCCTCACCCTCAACTTCAAGCCAAATAACCCCTCCTCCATCCGACCACCACTGGCCCACCTCTGAGGAGGACGATGTCGGGGCTCCAGGCCCAGTCATCATTATGACCGATATGTTTCCCTTTTAAACTCTGTTTGCTTTTGCATAATTTTGTTTTTGGTTGATGTTATCCTTTTCCCTGTGCATTTCAAATTTGTTAAGTATTTCTAATGTTTTGGATATATATCTTTGTGAAACAATGTCTAGGATGTTTTCCCCTTACACATATGACACATGTCCAAACACTCATACTTGTGTCTTTCTGTCTTTCTTGTTTACGGTACCAACAAATGTAGTATTTTTGTGTAGTACTCCCTATTTGTTTAGGTTTTTGGGGGGGGGGGGGTTTTGGTTTTTTTTAGTCAATCTTTGCGTTTGGCATTACTTTGTTGTTTTTTTTTTTTTTAAGTATAGTCTGATTTTTAAGTTGGTTGGTAACATATAAATTAAGGTCTCATTTTAGTAATCCACACATTTTTATAACCCACAGAGGACCAGAGGCAGAACCAAGACCTGTTTTGCAGAGCTTGAAGGGCCATGTAGTAGGCATGCTCATGGTCCTGGATCATTTGTTGGTGCTCCAGCAGCACTAATTTTTTTTTATTTCACATTAAAAATGTTCCATAAAATAAATAATATTTTGATTTATTAAAGTCTCATTCCTTGTCTGTAAATATTAGATTGTTGAACCTTACATAAGTCGACTATTGTAGCATGATTTTTGCCGTAATGTAAATTAGATTGTAGAAAGCTCAAGTAAGTATGTAAGCTGGCACATTAAACACCTAACAATACCAATAGGTTTGTAGAATTAACTGCATTTTTTTTTTTAAAGTTTTGTGGGTAATGTAAAAATGTAAACAAACCTGCTTAGGCCAAGATTAGAAAACATACTGATTCACCATAATACCTTTGCTGTTTGTTTTTAGCCACAAAGCAGGGTAAAATACTTTACAATTTAACACATTACAGGATTAGCCATTAAGCAAGTTTGCCTTTTTTGGACCAGGTTACACTTGCTTGTAATTTACCAAGGAAATGTTTGTTTAACGTTAAACAAAAATTTTATGCACACAAATAATAAGCACAAAGTGAATTGTCACAATCAATTCACACAGTGAAAATACACTCAAAAATACAACCAACACCAAAAAGAAAATAACAACAACAATCAAGAACTGTTTGAAGAAGTAGCATGCCAACATGAATCCACAAATGAGGCGAAGAAATCATTGTTCCAGAAGTTATATCCAATGTGTCCACATGAAGTCAATTTTTTGGATCAGGTAGTAGGCATCGTTTTTTAGTTTAATTTTATGGAATAAAAGACAAACAAATAAAACACAAATTAAAATTGGCCATTAAATTCTTACATGTCTACATTGTGTCAATTAACTTTAAAAAAAAAAAAAAATTACCTAAAAAATCTGGCCACCACATCATCGCGTATGGACCCCCCACATACTGACCTCCGACCAACCTTGGGGGGGCCATCCTCAGGCAAGGCATCCTCTGGCTGCATTGGGACACCACTCCTTATGGCGATGTTGTGAAATATCCCACACAGGACCACAATTTTGGAAACCATAGCCGGCAAATACATGAGGTCGCCACCAGAGCGGTGGAGACGTCTGAATCGGCCTTTTAAAAGGCCGATACAGCGCTCCACCATCTGCCTGGTGGCTGTAAGTGCAGAATTATACTCACTTTGTGGCCCTGGTGTGGGAACCAAATAAGGAGTGAGCAGCCAGGGCGTGCAAGGGTAACCACTGTCTCCTGTGAAAATATATAAAAAAACATCAGGACCATTGTGTAACAACATTTGCATTGGTTTCAACAGAAGGTTTAAACTTACCCAGAAGCCACGCATCACCAGCTTGGAGGTTGTTTAATTTGTGCCAAATCCCTGATTGCCGGATGACGAAGGAATCATGTGCACTTCCGGGGAATTTGGCATTCAGGGACAGGATCTGGAGGGAGGCATCACATACCACCATTACATTAATCGAATGAAAGTGCTTTCGGTTCCTAAATATAGCCTCCAGCCTTGCTGGAGGCTGAAGTGGTATCTGAGTGCCATCCACAACCCCTATGATGTGTGGGAAGCCAGCAATTTGGTAAATTTAGCCTTCGCCACACTAAGGGAACCCATATCCAATGGCATTTTAATAAAATGATGGAGGTGTTTAAAAATGGCCTCCATCACTGCCCTCAGGATCCTTGAAAAGGAGGATTGGGAGATTCCGGCAACTATTCCCACAGTGGTTTGAAAGGATCCTGAGGCACAAAAATGTAACACCAACATTAATTGCGTAAGTGGTGGTATTGCTGTAGGACTGTCAATTTGCCGTTCAAGATCACTCTCTATTAATGAGAGAGTGTCTATGATGATTTGTGGAGGAAGATGGTATCATCTTAATACCTCATCTTCTGGCATTCCAAAAAGGGTGACACGTGTTCTATATATCTGGGGCCTTGCATGCCTACGAGGCCTATGCCTGGGACGAAGTTGAGGTTGGTCGGGTTCTGGAACCATGGCCAATATAATACGACCAACATCAACCTGAAATGGTAAGCCAGGTAGTTATTGTTTTAGACAAATGTGTAAAGAAAAATATACTTATCTTTTGTAAGAAATCCAAAGATGCTTACAGGCCGGGGACTTGTCATGAGTAGAACAACCTACATTTCAAAAGTAGAAAATATTTTTCTCTTTTCTTAGGAAAATTTGGATTGTAAACACATTTTTGGGGGGTAAAAAATAGAGAAGGGAGCACACATTAGTTCGGAAACTCGCACGCTACATTTAGTGGTAAAACATGATTTTACAATGAAAAATTCAAAACACATTAGTGCGCTAAATAGTACGCAACTTTTACAGTTAAATAAGGAGACATTAGTGCGCTAAATAGTACGCAACTTTTACAGTTAAATAAGGAGACATTAGTGCGCTAAATAGTATGCAACTTTTACAGTTAAATAAGGAGACAGTGCGCTAAATAGTACGCAACTTTTACAGTTAAATAAGGAGACATTAGTCCGCTAAATAGTACGTTCATTTTAAATTAAAAACAACTCAAACATTATTTCGCAAAAGAGTACGCTATATTTAGTGTTAAGACATAATTGGTCCAAGAAAAAAAACAAGATTACTTAGCGAAACATATGCGAAGACCAACACATCGAAATTGTAACTTCATGAAACTAAAAACACTTACCAAAAACAGACAAATATCCCAAAGTACAAAAACTTCAATGGGGGCAATGCCAAAATAAGTGTAAAAAAAAATAAAAAAAAATTAGTATAAACATTTGTAAACTATTTACTATTATTTTTTACGGTGGTTTTTAAAAAGACTTACTCGAAAAATCCAAAAAAAAAGCTGAACAATCAAAAAAAAGCGAACGGAAATTAAATAAGGAGCTTTGGCCGCAGATTTTCTGCTGGCTCTGCAGGGGAGGAAGCAGTAGATCCGGCTGGGGACCCTGTGGCAGACAGTCCAGGGCATTCCCCCTCGCAGGCAGTGGGCCTCCTCACTGATCTCAATACTAAAACGGATCAGCACACCGAGATTCTGCTGAGGCTGGACACCAGTCTGCTACGGGTGGCGGATGCCCTGGAGCAAAGTGCTGCGGCCAACGTGACCATTGCTAAGGCCCTGGCGGAAAACACTGGGGCCAATGTCTGAATAGCAAATGCCCTGGAGCAGCTCGTTCGCCAGCAGATGTTGGAGCCAGCCTCCCTTCCTGCCGGAACATCAGGACCCTCCACCTCGGGCACAACAACAGCCATCCCTCCAAATGTGCCTAGCCCTATGCCTAGTCCAGAGGACACAACATCCTTCTCTGTGTTTGCCCCATATTCCTTAATGGCCAAAACCTCCCTCTCCTTTCTTGTGAATTGTTTTTAAAATTTGTTTGTTTGTGTTTTTCAAATGACACTTTTTTTGTTTGTGTGTTTCTAAAATATTTTGTTTATTGTTTTTACGTTATCCAGATTTTATTTTTGAAAAAACACAAAAATAAAAAAAAATGTGTCAAAAAAAAAATACTGTTTAAAATCTGCACAATTCTATTGGTAGTTTAAAAAAAAACTGGTTAAAAGGTAATCACGCAAACAAAATTACAAACAATACAACGGAAATCTAAACATTATTTTGGCAAAAAAAAGCCAAGGGTTAAAAACAATTTATGAGTTTTAATTAACACTTAGCAAAAAACAAAAGGACGATTGTTTTCTTTGCCCCTAAAAAATGAAGAAAAAGAACAAACATGCATACAATATTGTTGCCCTAAAAAATTAAAAAAACAAATGTGGCAAAAACACGCAATTTTTAAATACTTTTGTAAGCTAATTGATTGTATAACCCAGAAATTAGCAGCTGAGTAGTTCACCTGCGTACGGTTTTTTGCTACAAAAAAAAAGCTATTTGCTAAACACCTTACAAGCATTTTTAAAATTCAACACTGATTGTTTTTGTGGCATCAATTGATAAATCGAAAGAGCATCGATGTGCCTCGGGAAGGACGAAGAGACCATCCCGAGGCAGACCACAAGCTGAGCGAGAAGTTTTAATGGAAAGGAGATCAGTCAGTGACGTATCACTTTTTCCGTTCACATTGGCCATTCGCATCAGATAATTATGTACGCCCCAAAAACGCCTCGACACGCCTGCCATCTCCACCCCCGTCACCGCCCCAAAACGGACAGTTCTGTCAATCACATTTGATATGTTACTTCCTGTTCACTATTCGACGAACGACTGGAAAAATTATCGCAATCAGCCATACGCACATGCGCACTGTTACACAGATGCATGCGTGGTTTTACAACATCGGATGACTACGAGCGTACGGCCACTTACGAGCGGCTCTGAATGAGGGCCCCAGAACCTTATTTAGCTTGTTTGCAACTTGTCCTCCCACTTTGCACTTGAATCAAACTCAGGGCCTGATTCAGAGCCGGACGCAATTAGCGCTCGCTCATCCAGAAAATAGGGGTGGCTATTCAAATGAACCGTTCGCTCTTTGCGGTCTGTTCACGCCTCTATGTCTGAACGAGCGAACCAAACTTGCCGTCATTTTTTGGAAAAATACGCCCCCTGGCCGCTCGCATCCTACGTCATGTCCGCTATTTATTAGATTAATCGAGTACATCGGCCAGCGTATGAACTGCTCGCTATTCTTGTGGTTGGTTTTTGCTACCACAAATTTGCGAGCAGTTCTGGCTATAAAATAACCCAGTGACGTGGTCAGTGATGCTGCTGTATTAATTATGCACACCCATAAAACGCCCGTTTTGACCTTTAAGCACGCCTGCGTTCTGATCTCCACTCCCCGTTTTCAAGCACCTTCCCCTGTTACCACCCACATACGCCTCCTCCTGTCACTCATATTAGCAGCCATTCGCTATTTAGCAAACAAACGATTTTCGGCCGCACTGACTGGTTCGCGCATGCGTATTACGATCCGTATGCATGCGCAGTTGGGCAAACATCGCTTGGAGCGAACGAGCGGCTCTGGATCAGGCCCTCAGTCCTCAAAGTCCCAACATCAGGTGGTTTTCCTCTCTAACTGGGGTATCAGGAGGGCTCCCCACCCTACATTTGATAGCTTTCGTCTCCATAAGGAGGACTCTGAGCCTCATACTAATTGCATTATACAGGTCACTATCTTATTTGTGACTAACGCATAGCTGTATATACCCGAAAAAGGGTGTTTTGGGGGGATATCCTGCAAATTTAGTTTAGTAAATAAGTCTAATAGAAACAAATTCACATATTCTATATTTGTGTTTTTGGACGTATAGATATAGCAATAGCGATCCTTACTAAATCAGGCCCAGTAAGGAGTGTGTGTATGTGTGTGTATTACACAATTATCTGTGTGTAGATACAATTTATCCATGTGTAACTATCTGTAAGTATATATCAGTATATATTGTGTGTGTGTGTGTGTGTGTTACACAGTTATCTGTGTGTAGATACAATGTATCTGTCACGACTTGGCCCTTGAGATCTTCAGTCGGAGGACTGAGAGCCAGGTCCACAGGGTAAGGAGGGAGCAGCAAACAAATAGGAAGAATGTAGGTCTTCCTCAACGGCTAATTCCAGGTGTTGACGAGACCTGACCAGAGATGCGGGGTCTAACTCGCTAATGGTTTCCACCAGTGACCCTTCCAATTGGGATTTGGTCTTCGCAGCCCCCTGGTCTGGTACCCGGGTTCTAGCAAAGCAGATGGTAACTGAGTGGCTAGAATGAAACCCGATATTGTGGTATCACATGAAGTAATCGATGGGAACCCATGTGATATAGTGGTATCAAGTGATGTATGGTTTCACTGAAAATAGCAGTAAGGACCAAAGTCAGGTATTACAGGACGATATCGGTAGGGACCGATGTAATTAACACTGGAGAATATCGGTTAAGACTGATGTTGGTTATCACTGGAGAATATTGGGTGACACTGATGTTGGTTATCACTGGAGAATATCGGTTGAGACCGATGTTGGTTATCACTGGAGAATATCGATAGTGACCGATGATGAATATCACTGGAGATTATCAATGCAATTATCACTAGAGAATATCAGCTCAGACTGATGAAAAGCACACTAGAGAATATCAGCTGAGACTGATGAGAAACACACTAGAGCACAGGTTCTCAAACTCGGTCCCCAGGACCCCAAACAGTGCATGTTTTGCAGGTCTCCTTACACATAATTACTAGTGAAATAATTAGCTGCACCTGTTGATCTTTTAAAACATGTCAGTGAGTATAGAATACACCTGTGCACCTGCTGGGTGACTTGGAAAAAGTGAACTGTGTGGGGTCCTGAGGACCGAGTTTGAGAACCACTGCACTAGAGAAAATCAGCTGAGACTGATGAAAAGCACACTAGAGAATATCAGCTGAGACTGATGAAAAGCACACTAGAGAATATCAGCAGAGTCTAGTGAAAGAGCACTGGCGATAAGAACAGCGTGGAGCTTGGAACAGCACTACAGTGAAGTATCAACTTGAAATAGAAAAGTTGTTCAGGCAACTTCCTGTTCCTGGTGTCCTGCTTTATACCCTTAGGTAGCTGGTCATTGGATGAGACAGTCAACTGATAGACTGCAAGGCTACAATTGGAGGAAAGTCTGGTCATGTGAGAAAGACAACATGGCTGCGCCCATAACTGATCAGTGGAAGCCAGCTCCGCGGTGAGTAATGGCCGATCCCAGGCCAAATCCTGACAGTATCCATGTGTAACTATATGTAAGTATATATTAGTATGGAGAGTGTATATGTGTGTATTTGTACAGTATGTAGATACAATGTATTCATGTGTAACTATCTAAGTATATTTTAGTATGGGATGTGTGTGTGTCACACAATTATCTGTGTGTAGATACGATGGGTTAAATTTACAAAGAATCGAGTCTGATCGAATTTTTTTTTTTTTTCAACTCGATTAGCATCGCTGAAACACGGGTGATTTCATGCTTCTGGAACTCAGAAATTTACCTAAGAAGTGAGTTGGCCGATGGTGAAGCAGATCAAGATTTCTCTCCCGAGAAGCAAGTTTTAAAGGAGATTACTCACCTGAGATTGCAGTGTCTTCTCTCTGCCTAACTCTCCCAAACAAGCAGCCTGCACATATCAGTGAGATATGTGAAGATTGCTTGTGATATACCTGTAAAAAATGGGTTCATTTTTTTTTTTTAATGACGTAGGGTCCCCCCCCAAAAGCATAACCAGCCGCAGGCTGCTCAGCTAGACCTGGTTCCTAAAAATACGGGGGTATTTTAGGAACCAGCACCTGGCTGCTGAGCCAGTCCTGGTTTTAAATATAGGGGGCTAAAAATTATGTAGGGGTCCCCCTGTATTTAAAACCAGCACCAGGCTCAAATCCGGCTGGGGTTTAATGCCACAGCCAGGGGACCCTATTACAGGGTCACCCCAGCCAAAGTATTTGCGCCCCAAGCTGGTCAGCCCAAGCCAGGAATCTCAGGGAGAGGTGGGGACTCCTCCAATAAAGGGGTCCCCCCTCTCCTGACACCCCAGGCTTAGGCTGAAGCCCGGGGCTCTTCCACACACCCCTGGGCTGTGGGTACTGGGGTAATAGTATTTTAAATAGTAATAAACTATTTTTTTTACCATGGAACTACAGGTGACAGCATGCCTGCCCTTTGGCAATTGTGGAACTACACCCGGTGATAGGGTTCCCTGGCTGTGGCATTACACCCCAGCCGGATTTGAGCCTGGTGCTGGTTTTAAATATAGGGGGATTCCTACGCAATTTTTCCACACATATGTTTAAAACCAGGACTGGCTCAGCAGCCAGGTGCTGGTTCCTAAAATACGGGGGACCCTATTAATTTTTACCGCCTATTTTTAGGAACAAGGACTGGCTGAGCAGCCCGGGGCTGTTTTGCTTTTTTGGGGGTGGGATCCTACATCATTTTTTTTTAAATTAACACTTTAGAGAAGGTGACCATGCAGAAACATACACAAATCACACTGATCTATGTATGTTTCTGTCAAAGTCGCAGCTCAGGAGGTCTATTTGAAACTTCGAATTAGCTGCGAGTTTGCTACAAATACACACGAGATTGTAATCTCGTTACTCAGTAAATTCCTGAGTTATATCTTTTTCATGAAAAGTACTTCAGAGTTTGGCCAATGGTGAGTTTAATCAAGTTTGCAGTCTCACCCGAGTTTTTCAGTGAAAATTAGAAATCTCTCCCAAACTCACCCCGAGTTTGTCTTTAGTAAATTTGCGAGATGAAAAACATGCCTAAACTCACCCAAGATTGGATTCTCAACCAAACTCGAACCTTAGTAAATTTACCCCAATGTATCCATGTCTAACTATCTGTAAGTATATATCAGTATAGATTGTGTATGTGTGTGTTATACAGTTATTTGTGTGTAGATATAATGTATCCATGTGTTAATATCTGTAAGTATATATCAGCATAGATTATGTATGTATGTACTGTGTTTCCCCGATAATAAGACACTGTCTTATTTTTTTTTTTGTTAAAAAAAACACCATAGGGCTTATTTTCGGGGTAGGTCTAATTTTAATTAACATTGACAGTGGTGCCCCTTATGCAGACTCCTTTGTAGAAGTGCCCCTTATGCAGGCCCCCCTGTAGCAGTGTCCCTTATGCAGCCTCCCTTATTGTAGTGCAAGCCCCTCTTTAATTGATCCCCCACCCACCAGTACTTACCTGACTCGCCGCCGTCCGGGATGTCCCTGTCGCTTGCGCGCTGACTGGATCTAACATGATCCAGCAGGTGCGGCTGCACAGGATCCTCAGCGCGTGGGTGACGTCATGATGTCACCCGCGCACTGCATGACTGGGAACGCTGGCCTCTGAAGCGTTCCCAGCTCAAAATGGGATCTTGGTAGGTCTTATTTTCGGGGTAGGGCTTATTTTGGACCGGGTTACAAAAGTAAGGGTAGGGCTTATTTTCAGGGTAGGTCTTATTATCGGGGAAACATGGTATGTATGTATGTATGTATATGTGTGTGTGTTACACAGTTAACTTTGTATAGTGTGATAGGATCACTGGTAAAGTGGTCTGTGGCAGGTACATTTGTCCCAGATTCCTGTCTTTTGTGTTTTAAACCCCCAGGAGAAAGTCTGCAGTGTAGCAGGCTTGAGTTTCGGCTTTTTGAAAAGCCGGTTTGGGACCTGGGGTTTGTGGGTGAGAGGAGAGGGAGGGCTCCATCCACGGCCACTCCAGGTTTTGGTTCTCGCAGCCTGGTAACAGGCTTGTTAGTTTTCACCTGAGAGTGGCCAATATAAGCCTAGTTTGTTTAGGGCTGATTGTCTCACCTGGGAGAGCAGACAGGGAGTTTGCTCAGAGACACTTGAAAACCTAACTGTAAGTGTTGTGCTGTGCTTTTGTTGTTGGTGAGGGCATTAGGCCCTGCCAGGTTCTGGTAGTGAGGGAACTACCTGTGAAGTTAGTGCCCCGACAGGGCTAGGATCTACGTTTATGTTTTCTTTGTGTTATTTCTGACATTGCACAATAAAGACTGGCGCCGACCAGCTTGTACTTGCATCCAGTCTGGCGTACTGTTTCCCAGCTGCTGTGTGAAAGGAAGGAGTCCTCTACCCAGGAGAGGGACCCCCTAACCTAACTGTGTCACAATATGGTGGAGAATACGGGCAACCACACACACTAAAGTTGCAGCAAGAGGAAAACTTTCCATTTAAAAATTAAAGGGACAGACACCCAATTTGTGAGTGTGGAAATAACACTGTGTCCTTGGAGTCCCATAGAGGAGGCGTCAGCCAATGCTCAGAGAGGCAAGGTTCAGCTTCCAACCTACACCCCAGGACAAAATGGAGGACATTATTAAGGCCTTGCTCCAAGCTACAGAAGCTCAGCAGGAATCTACCAGGGCTCAGCAGGAAGCTACAGCAGCTCAGCACTAGACTAACAGACTTCAACAGGTCTCCATTGAGGAAACCCGCCAGGCCTTAGCGGAAAACAGCCAGGCCATAAGAGAGGTGATACAGCACCTGGTCGCCCGGCCCAGAGATGTTGCTACTGGTCCTCCCACCCCCACTCACTCCGTACGAGCCAGTCACTTCCTTCAAAAGATGACTTCGGGCGATGATGTGGAGGCCTATCTCGCCGCATTTGAAAGAACGGCCGAAAGGGAGAGTTGGCCCAAGGAGCAGTGGGCAAGTCTGGTGGCACCTTTTTTGTCTGGGGAGCCACAAAAAGCATATTTTGACTTATGCCTGGCTGATGCCAAGGACTATAAAAAACTAAAACAGGAGATCCTAACTTGCTTGGGAGTCACCACCTTTGTTCGTGCCCAACGGGTCCACCGCTGGGAGTTCCATAGGGACAAGCCTCCACGTTCACAGATGCATGACCTCATCCATCTGTCCTCAAAATGGCTACAGCCCGAGACGCTGACGGGACCACAGATCGTGGAAAGGGTCGTGATGGACCGGTACCTGCGATCATTACCTGTGACTCTGCGCAAGTGGGTGAGCCATGCAGACCCTAAGTCCGCAGACCAGTTGGTCGAGCTGGTGGAGAGGTACGTGGTGGCTGAGGAGCTGATGAGTATGCCCCACCGAGCCCCGATGGCGCACCGGCGAACTCCCACAGACACTGGTAAGATTGTTCCAGGGGAGAAGGGTGCTGGGCGGTGGAATGTACCTAAGACTGAGGGTGTAGAACCTGGAGACAGGCCTGCCAGGCCAGGAAGGTTCTTGCCCCGTAAACGACTAGACATTAATATGACTCAGTGTTTCCGATGTGGTGGCTTTGGCCATATTGCCGCTAATTGTTCACTTACAACTGAACCTATGCAATGTGATACTGCTCATGTCTACCGCAGGGGGTCTTTCTTTGCACAGACAACCTGTACGGCTGACCGGCAGGCTGAGACTGATAAGCACATGTGTGTACTCACTGTAGATGGCAACCGAGTAGAGGCACTGTTAGACTCTGGTAGCTTGGTGACACTTATAAAAGCTGAGCTGGTGAACCCCTTGAGGCATACAGGGAAAACTGTGGGTGTGACCTGCATACATGGGGATACTCGATATTATGTTACGGCCGAGGTGAACATCGAGACACCATGTGGCTCTGCTATAGTTTCTGTGGGTTTGGTGCATGGTCTGGTGTACGATGCAATATTGGGGAGAGACTTTGCTCACTTCTGGAAGTTGTGGGAAAGCCGTTTTGTTCCAGAGGTGAACAACTCCGATCCATTTGAGAAGGTTGTCGATGTAGTGGAGGAGGGAGTTTCTTCTGAGTCAGAGTTATTCCCTTTTTCTACTATGGTTGGCGAGCTAGAGAATGCGGAACGTGACGGTGGCCCGCCAACTGATGTGCCTCCCATTGAGGTGGGAAGTGTTGTTGGGCCAAGTGATCATCTGCCTGATTTAGAGGTCAGAAGAGAGGTCTTTGCCGTGGAGCAGTTGAATGACCCTACTTTGGTAAAAGCCAGGGAGAATGTAAAAGTAGTTGATGCTAAACCCGTAGACCCTGATAGTACTTTGTCCTATCCCCACATGGACATGTGTCAGGATTTATTATATCAGGTGACTAAGAAGGGGGAAGATATTGTGGAACAACTAATAGTTCCCAAAGCCTACAGAAGAACAGTGTTGGATCTGGCCCATGGTCATATAACGGCAGGCCATCTAGGGGTAGATAAAACCACTGAGCGAATAATGCAGAGGTTTTTCTGGCCCGGGCTTCATAAAGAGGTGTCTGACTTTTGCGCATCCTGCCCTGAGTGTCAGTATCATGCTCCCAGGCCACATTTTAAGGGTCCACTAGTTCCATTGCCTATTATAGAGGTGCCGTTTGAAAGAATAGCGATGGATTTGGTTGGACCCTTAATGAAGTCTGCCAGGGGACACCAGTATATTCTGGTCATAATGGATTACGCTACCAGGTACCCGGAAGCGACCCCGTTGCGCAATACGTCAACCAAGACCATTGCCAGAGAGCTAGTTCATGTCTTTAGCAGGCTGGGTATACCTAAGGAGATACTAACTGTCCAGGGTACACCGTTTATGTCCAAAGTCATGAAAGAGTTATGCCGCCTGTTCAAAATCGAACAGTTAAGAACTTCGGTTTATCACCCCCAAACCGATGGGCTGGTCGAGAGGTTTAACAAGACGTTAAAACACATGCTTAGGAAAGTGGTCGACAAGGATGGTAGGGATTGGGACTACTTATTGCCGTATTTATTGTTGGCCATAAGAGAAGTTCCCCAGTCCTCCACCGGGTTTTCACCCTTCGACTTGTTGTATGGGAGACACCCAAGGGGGTTACTAGACATTGCCAAAGAGACATGGGAGGGGCAGTCTAGTCCTTACAAAATGGTGATTGAGTATGTTTCTCAAATGCAGGAGAGAATTGCTGCAGTAGTGCTGATAGTGAGAGAGCACCTGGAACAGGCTCAACAGGCACAGCAGAGGGTATACAACCGCAATGCTCGGTTACGCAGCTTTGCTCCTGGGGACAGAGTGTTGGTATTGGTTCCCACTGTGGAAAATAAACTTTTGGCTAAATGGCAAGGGCCCTTTGAAATCTTAGAAAGAGTGGGGCAGGTCAATTACAAAGTTTACCAGCCGGGGAAAAGAAAGCCGGAACAGATATACCATATAAATCTGTTAAAGCCCTGGAAAGATAGAACGGTACTGTCGGCTGTCCGAGACCCTCCAGTAAGTCCAGGGCCCTTAGTTCCCGAAGTGACAGTGGCAAAAACCCTGTCGGCAATTCAACAACAAGAGGTCAAGGAGTTTCTGATTAGAAATAGGGTGCTGTTCTCTGACGTACCTGGGAAAACCTCGGTCATTAAACATGACATCATCACTGACCCAGGAGTTAAAGTTAATCTAAAGCCCTATAGGTTACCAGAAGCACAAAGAGAATCGGCGTCGAAAGAAATTAAAAATATGCTAGAGTTAGGGGTTATTGAAGAATCACATAGTGAATGGTCAAGTCCCATTGTGTTGATTCCAAAGCCCGACGGGAGTGTACGTTTCTGCAATGACTTCCGAAAGTTGAACAGTGTTTCAAAATTCGATGCCTACCCGATGCCAAGAGTGGATGAACTGATTGAGAGACTAGGGACGGCAAGGTATTTAACCACTCTTGACCTAACCAAAGGGTATTGGCAAGTAACCAAGAGCGCCAAACAAAAGACAGCTTTTTCATCGCCAGAGGGCTTGTTTCAGTACAAGATGTTGCCCTTCGGGCTACATGGGGCACCTGCTACCTTCCAAAGAATGATGGACAGGATTCTAAGGCCCCATAGATGGTATGCGGCTGCTTATCTGGATGACGTGGTCGTTCATAGTCCTGATTGGCAGTCTCACTTACCCAGGGTACAAGCAGTGTTGGACTCCATCTATAAGGCAGGTTTGACAGCCAACCCAAAAAAGTGTTGTCTAGGCATGGAGGAAGTAAAATATCTGGGATACACCATTGGCAGAGGCCTGATAAAGCCTCAGCTCAATAAAGTTGATGCCATACAAAACTGGCCACGGCCTTTGAATAAGAAGCAGGTGAGAGCCTTCTTGGGAATTACGGGGTACTACAGGAGGTTTATACCCAACTTTGCCACCATGGCAGTCCCACTGACTGACCTGACCAAAGGCAAACAAAAAGTCATGGTAGAATGGAGTCCTGAGGCAGAGAAAGCTTTTCAGGAGTTGAAAGTAGCATTGTGTTCCCAACCAGTCCTGATGACTCCTAATTTTGAAAGGGAATTCATAGTACAAACCGATGCATCAGAAGTAGGTATAGGAGCGATCCTGTCCCAGAACAAGGAGGGTGAGGAACACCCTATTTTCTATCTTAGCAGAAAGTTGAATGTACATGAGAGAAACTAAGCCACAGTGGAGAAGGAGGCATTGGCCATAAAGTGGGCGTTAGAGGCTCTCAGGTACTACTTGGTCGGAAGAAAGTTCAAATTGATCACTGACCATGCCCCTCTGAAGTGGATGTCTGAAAATAAGGACAGTAATGCGAGAATTACAAGATGGTTCTTGGCGTTACAAACTTTTAAATTTTCAGTGGAACACAGGCCAGGAAGCCAGCTGGCCAATGCTGACGCGTTGTCATGCGTTCATTGTTTGGGGGCTTCAGTTGTTCCGCCCCACAGGTCGAAACAAAGGGGGGGATATGTGATAGGATCACTGGTAAAGTGGTCTGTGGCAGGTACATTTGTCCCAGATTCCTGTCTTATGTGTTTTAAACCCCCAGGAGAAAGTCTGCAGTGTAGCAGGCTTGAGTTTCGGCTTTTTGAAAAGCCGGTTTGGGACCTGGGTGTTGTGGGTGAGAGGAGAGGGAGGGCTCCACCCACGGCCACTCCAGGTTTTGGTTCTCGCAGCCTGGTAACAGGCTTGTTAGTTTTCACCTGAGAGTGGCCAATATAAGCCTAATTTGTTTAGGGCTGATTGTCTCACCTGGGAGAGCAGACAGGGAGTTTGCTCAGAGACACTTGAAAACCTAACTGTAAGTGTTGTGCTGTGCTTTTGTTGTTGGTGAGGGCATTAGGCCCTGCCAGGTTCTGGTAGTGAGGGAACTACCTGTGAAGTTAGTGCCCCGACAGGGCTAGGATTTACGTTTATGTTTTCTTTGTGTTATTTCTGACATTGCACAATAAAGACTGGCGCCGACCAGCTTGTACTTGCATCCAGTCTGGCGTACTGTTTCCCAGCTGCTGTGTGTGAAAGGAAGGAGTCCTCTACCCAGGAGAGGGACCCCCTAACCTAACTGTGTCACAATAGATACAATGTATCCATGTGTAACTATCTTTAAGTATATATAATTTGTTTGGAGAGTTTATGTGTGTGTTACACAGTTATCTGTGTAGATACAATGTATCCATGTGTTAAATCTGTAAGCATATATCAGTATAGATTATGTATGTATGTATGTATGTATGTATGTATGTACAGTGTGGGAACTGTGGGAGACAATGGAGTCAGCTGCTGCCGGGCACCAGCCCTGAAGGGGGCACCTCCGCTGCTCCATTGTCCCCAGTTCCATGTCCTGCTGGCAGTGCTGTCACAGAGGTGCCGCCAAGGCTGAGCTCTGTGCCGATCATGAATCTGCCGGAACGGTTGCCACTGCCTGTCAGCCCAGGCAGGTTCATGTGTCTGCAGTACAAGTGCCGGCTGCTGCGCTGCCAGAATATGCGTTCCGCTGCGAAACACATACTGGAAACTCCCAGCTCCTGTGTCCCCTCCCATCACCTCCGCTGACAGGCAATTTCCACCCCCTGCCTCTGTGTCACCTCTCCCTCCCCTTCCCGTAATCTCCGCCGCCTGTGCAGTGTGACTGTGCACCATCACGACGCCAGCCAAATACAGAGTAGTGGCACGTTGTGTTAGCAGCTAGTTCCCCGGCAGTCGGCGCAGTCTCCCTGGTGCTCACATGCACTCACTTCTCCCAGGAAGAGAGCAGTGAACCACTGGCCAGGACCTGTGATCTGCATAGAGTACTTCTTCCTGGCGAGTCCCTTCTCATTACTACTCCTGTCCCCTGCTTCCCACTACTCCTCCTATCCTGCCCCCTGCAGTGCTTCCCACTACTCCTCCTATCCTGACCCCTGCTTCCCACTACTCCTCCTATCCTGCCCCCTGCAGTGCTTCCCACTACTCCTCCTATCCTGCCCCCTGCAGTGCTTCCCACTACTCCTCCTATCCTGCCCCCTGCAGTGCTTCCCACTTCTCCTCCTATCCTGCCCCCTGCAGTGCTTCCCACTACTCCTCCTATCTTTCCCCTGCAGTGCTTCCCACTACTCCTCCTATCCTGCCCCCTGCTTCCCACTACTCCTCCTATCCTGCCCCCTGCAGTGCTTCCCACTACTCCTATCCTGAACCCCTGCTTCCCACTACTCCAATCCTGCTCCCTGCAGTGCTTCCCACTACTCCCCCTATCCGGCCCCCTGCTTCCCACTACTCCTCCTACCCTGCCCCATGCAGTGCTTTCCACTACTCCTATCCTGAACCGCTGCTTCCCACTACTCCTATCCTGAAACCCTGCTTCCCACTACTCCTATCCTGCTCCCTGCAGTGCTTCCCACTACTCCCCCTATCCGGCCCCCTGCTTCCCACTACTCCCCCTACCCTGCCCCATGCAGTGCTTTCCACTACTCCTCCTACCCTGCTTTCCACTACTCCTCCTATCCTGCCCCCTGCAGTGCTTCCCACTACTCCTCCTATCCTGCTCCCTGCAGTGCTTCCCACTACTCCTCCTATCCTGCCCCCTGCAGTGCTTCCCACTACTCCTCCTATCCTGCTCCCTGCAGTGCTTCCCACTACTCCTCCTATCCTGCCCCCTGCTTCCCACTACTCCTCCTATCCTGCCCCCTGCAGTGCTTCCCACTACTACTCCTATCCTGTCCCCTGCTTCCCACTAACCCTCCTATCCTGCCCCCTGCAGTGCTTCCCACTAATCCTCCTATCCTGCCCCCTGCTTCCCACTACTCCTCCTATCCTGCCCCCTGCTTCCCACTACTCCTCCTATCCTGAACCCCTGCAGTGCTTCCCACTACTTCTCCAATCATGCCCCCTGCAGTGCTTCCCACTACTCCTCCTATCCTGCCCCCTGCTTCCCACTACTCCTCCTATCCTGAACCCCTGCAGTGCTTCCCACTACTTCTCCAATCCTGCCCCCTGCAGTGCTTCCCACTACTCCTCCTATCCTGCCCCCTGCTTCCCACTACTCCTCCTATCCTGAACCCCTGCAGTGCTTCACACTACTCCTCCTATCCTGTCCCCTGCAGTGCTTCCCACTACTCCTCCTGTCCTTGCCCCTGCAGTGCCTCACACTACTCCTCCTATCTTGCCCCCTGCAGTGCTTCCCATTACTCCTATCCTGAACCCCTGCAGTGCTTCCCACTACTCCTATCCTGAACCCCTGCAGTGCTTCCCACTACTCCTATCCTGCTCCCTGCAGTGCTTCCCACTACTCCTCCTACCCTGCTTCCCAATACTCCTCCTATCCTGCCCCCTGTAGTGCTTCCCACTACTCCTCCAATGCTGCCCCCTGCAGTGCTTCCCACTACTCCTCCTATCCTGCTCCCTGCAGTGCTTCCCACTACTCCTCCCATCCTGCCCCCTGCTTCCCACTACTCCTCCTATCCTGCCCCCTGCAGTGCTTCCCACTACTACTCCTATCCTGTCCCCTGCTTCCCACTAACCCTCCTATCCTGCCCCCTGCAGTGCTTCCCACTAATCCTCCTATCCTGCCCCCTGCTTCCCACTACTCCTCCTATCCTGCCCCCTGCTTCCCACTACTCCTCCTATCCTGAACCCCTGCAGTGCTTCCCACTACTTCTCCAATCATGCCCCCTGCAGTGCTTCCCACTACTCCTCCTATCCTGCCCCCTGCTTCCCACTACTCCTCCTATCCTGAACCCCTGCAGTGCTTCCCACTACTTCTCCAATCCTGCCCCCTGCAGTGCTTCCCACTACTCCTCCTATCCTGCCCCCTGCTTCCCACTACTCCTCCTATCCTGAACCCCTGCAGTGCTTCACACTACTCCTCCTATCCTGTCCCCTGCAGTGCTTCCCACTACTCCTCCTGTCCTTGCCCCTGCAGTGCCTCACACTACTCCTCCTATCTTGCCCCCTGCAGTGCTTCCCATTACTCCTATCCTGAACCCCTGCAGTGCTTCCCACTACTCCTATCCTGAACCCCTGCAGTGCTTCCCACTACTCCTATCCTGCTCCCTGCAGTGCTTCCCACTACTCCTCCTACCCTGCTTCCCAATACTCCTCCTATCCTGCCCCCTGTAGTGCTTCCCACTACTCCTCCAATGCTGCCCCCTGCAGTGCTTCCCACTACTCCTCCTATCCTGCTCCCTGCAGTGCTTCCCACTACTCCTCCCATCCTGCCCCCTGCTTCCCACTACTCCTCCTATCCTACCCCCTGCAGTGCTGGGTGTGGTATAAGAGATAGACAAAAATTAGTTAGACAATGTCTAGATCTACCCCAGTTGTTAGAAAGTCAATAGATCGACAGGTACAAAAGGTCGACAAGTACAAAAGGTCGACACGCTAAAGGTCGACATGTAAGAAGGTCGACAGGTACAAATGGTAGACATGATTAAAAGGTCGACATGGAAAAGGTCGACATAAAAATGGTCAACACTTTTTTAATGTTTTTTGTGTAAATATCATTCGGCCCCTTGCGGGCTCGCTTCGCTCGCCACGCTGCG
Organism: Taudactylus pleione; assembly: GCA_031769625.1. Lineage (NCBI taxonomy): Eukaryota > Metazoa > Chordata > Amphibia > Anura > Myobatrachidae > Taudactylus > Taudactylus pleione. Next base: position 1,768,690 of record JAUIMM010000198.1, read on the forward strand.
GGCACGGTGGCTCGCTTCGCTCGCCACATGGATTTGTTCTCCCTCCATGCCCACTTGGAGGGTAGGGAATGACGTTGGATGGTAGGGAATGACATTGGACACTGGCTCATCTAAAGTGCCTAACCCTAAACCTAAAAAAATATATAAAAAAGTTATGTCGATCAATTTTGTGTCGACTATTTTCACGTCGGCCTTTTGACATGTCGACCATTTGTACCTGTCGACATTCTTACATGTCGACTTTTAGTGTGTCGACCTTTTGTACCTGTCGACCTTTTGTACCTGTCGATCTATTGACTGTCTAACAACTGGGGTCGATCTAGACATTGTCTAACTAATTACTGTCTATCTACAGTCCGGCACCCGCAGTGCTTCATACTACTCCTCCTATCCTGCTCCCTGCAGTGCTTCCCACTACTCCTGCCATCCTGCCCCCTGCTTCCCACTACTCCTGCCATCCTGCCCCCTGCTTCCCACTACTCCTCCTATCCTGCCCCCTGCTTCCCACTACTCCTCCTATCCTGCCCGCTGCTTCCCACTACTCCTCCAATCCTGCCCCCAGCGGCCTTGGAGTGTATGGAGCTTATGCACCAAGTGCTGGCTCTGTTGAGGGCTAATAGGCTAACCAACCCTACCCCCTGGCCCACCCTAGCCATTAGTCCCACCTACAAAACATACCTGTAACCCGTCCTACCCCCGGCCCCCTTTATATACAGTACCCTCCCCCTCCCTGGCCTCAGAGACGTACTCTGGCCACCGCACCCCCAGCCCCGGTTACATACACTATACACCCTACGACACCCCCACCCCAATAGCTAGGGACATACACTCCCTATCCTACCTCCCCTCAACCCCCTAGACACAGCACCCCCAACCCAGGGACATAAGTTATCCGCACTCTCCAGGCCAATTTGCTTGTTTCATTTTTTTTTCCTGTGGGGGGTAATGTATTTTATATTTTCCTGTGGGGGCTTTTTTTTATTTCCTATTTTGGTCAATGTGTTTGTTTTTTTTCTTGTGAGGGCCAATGCGTTTGCTTTCTGTGGGGGCCAATGTGTGTTATTGTTTTCTGTGTGAGCCAATGTGTTTATTTTTTTTCTATGGGGGCTAATGTATATGTTTTATCTCCTGCGGAGGGCCAACGTGTTTATTTTTTTTCTATGGGGGCTAATGTATATGTTTTATCTCCTGCGGAGGGCCATGTTTATTTTTTTCTTGTGCAATGTTTTTCGGCTGTGAATGCGGTAGAGTTGCACCGTTCATGCTTCGTGCAGCACTGCAGTACAGGCACATGCAGTATACAAAAAATGATTTTTTTGGCATTACTAGGCAGCTACAGGGGGTTGGCTAAGCAGACACAGATGTAACATAGTATGGGTGTGTTGATGACGTTGCTTGTGTACAGTATAGAGACGCTAAATTGCTCACATTGGAGGCCATAGTCGGACGAGAGAGAGAGAGAGTTTTTTATTTATAATGTTTTTTCCCCTGTAGCACTTTGAAGTTTTGTTTTTTTTTTTGGGGGGGGAGGGGGCACCAACACTTATCTTGCCTCTGGGCAACTGGGATGAAGTTACGCCACTGTGTATGTATGTATGTATGTATGTGTGTTACACAATTATCTGTGTGTAGATAAAATGTATTCATGTGTAACTATCTGTATTATATATCAGTATAGATTGTGTATGTGTATGTTACACAGTTATCTGTGTGTAGATACAATGTATCTTTATATAACTATCTGTAAGTATATAGTAGTATGGAGAGTGTGTGCATGTGACAGTTATCTGTGTGGAGATACAATTGTGTAACTATCCGGAAGTATATATCAGTATGGAATTTGTGTGTGTTACGCAAGTATCTGTATGTAGATACAATGTATCCATGTGTAACTGTCTGAAAGTATATTTGAATATGGGACGTGTGTGTTAGTTATCTGTTTGTAGATACAATGTATTCATGTGTAACTCTCTGTAAGTAAATATCAGTATGGAGTATGTATGTCTATGGGTTACACAGTTATCAGAGTGTACATATAATATTTACAGGCGTGTGTCTGTATATGGCAGCCCTATATATGTATGTACTGTATGTATGTATGTACAGTATATGTACGTGGTGCAGTGCTAAGGATTGGAGCCTGGCTCCTCCTCTCCCCAGCAGGACCCTCCCAGCCTCTTCATCCCTCCCTGTCACCTCCAGCCTCCCCCGCCCCGACCAGCCAGACTCACCGAGCGAGGGATTGGACGAGGAGGCTCCCGGGTGTCGGATGTGCGCCCATCTCCTGCCTCTCTGGGGGCAGCCACGGAGTGCTAAGTGCCGGGGCGCCGCGGGATAGCGCTGTGTGCCGTGTAGGAGGGGGGGCCGGAGATCCGGAGAAATGGATGGGGCCGGTTCTGCCCTTTGAATGCCCCTTAGTGCCAGCTGGTTTCCTGAGGCGGGGGCTGCTGCAGGAGGGGCGGCCGGCGGGCACCAGGTGGATGGCATGGCGCAGAGGAAGCCCAGCTGAAGGTAGGTGCAGCCTGTGCCACACACCGCAGTGCCCACCTTCCCCTCCCCACTGCTGCTGGCAGCTGGCTCTCCCGGAGGATGATGACTCTAGATCTTCCCTGGCTGTCTCTTTCTAGGCAGTTGCTGTCTCTGGATCTACATTGGGTAGTCTCAGACCATGCTGCTGTCTGTGTTGGTGCTGTGGCTTTCTTTGACATTCCCTTCTTACCATGATTCTGACATGTCGTGGCGGTCTCCGATACCCCTGTCCATGACTTGCTGTGGCTGTCTCTGATTCCTCATGTCCATGATATGTTGTGGCTGTCTCCGATGTCCCTGTTCATGACATGCTGTGGCTGTATCTCTGATGCCCTGTCTATGGCATATTGTGGCTGTCTCTGATGCATCCGTTCATGCATGTTGTGGCCGTCTCTGATGCCCCTATCCATATAATTCTATGGATTTTTCTGGTGCCCCTGTCCATGGCATGTTGTGGTCGTCTCTGATATTCCTTTCCATTAATTGCTGTGACTGTCTCTCATGCCCCTGTCCATGCATGTTGGTCTGTATATTAAGTCCCTGTCCATGGCTTGTTGTGGCTGTCTCTCATGTCCCTGTCCATGGCTTGTTGTGGCTGTCTCTCATGCCCCTGTCCATGGCTTGTTGTGGCTGTCTCTCATGTCCCTGTCCATGGCTTGTTGTGGCTGTCTCTCATGCCCCTGTCCATGGCTTGTTGTGGCTGTCTCTCATGCCCCTGTCCATGGCTTGTTTTGGATGTCTCTGGAATCCCTATATGTTGTGGCTGTCTCTACTGCCCCTGTCCATGCATGTTGTGGCTGTCTTTATTGCCCCTGTCCATGCATATTGTGGCTGTCTCTAATGCCCCTGTCCATGCATGTTGAGGCTGTCTCTAATGCCCCTGTCCATGCATGCTGTGGCTGTCTCTAATGCCCCTGTCCTTGCACGCTGTGGCTGTCTCTAATGCCCTTGTCCATGCATGCTGTGGCTGTCTCTTATGCTGCTGTCCATGGTGCTGAACTGTTATTCCATAAAACAGGCTAATCTGGATTTTGGACACTGCACATGTAATTACAGACAAGCATTCAACATCTTTATGATACAAACCAAAAAGTAAAATGTTCATCATGTCAAGAGCAAACACCTTACAGTCTTAATATATGTCAATGGCATATAATACATTTTAAAGTGCTGATGCATGGCATCAACATACATGCCTGAAAAAGCTTTATGGTGCATTCTGACATGTAAGCAATACACATTCGATAACCTTTAGACACAGAAGGAACATACATCCTGCCATTGTGAGACATGTCACTAACTCATATCTTGCAAAAAAGCATCTTTTTAATATGTCAACGGCATGCATGGTGCAGTTGGAAAACATGTCGCCAGCATACATGCTGCAGCCATTAGACATGACATTGACTTCCATGGTACATCCCATGTGACATGCTAGCAACATGAATCCTGCAATCTTATCACTAATCAGCACTCTACATTAAAGAGTCTGTGCTTCTTCCATCCCTACCACAGGACAGCTGCATAAATCATACAGCTTCCATCGTTGTCATCAGCACACACAGACTGACACTGATAGAGATGCTACATAGTTGAAATATGTCAGCAGAATATATCCTAGTACACAGCATAAATTATATAGCCCTAACCTTGTGCTGTTCCATGTAGCTGCAAATACAATACTGACCCATGTATACAATGTATGTGTCTATAGCTCTTTAAGGTTTGTGATAGTCACTAGTGAGCAGGATAGTAGGAAACTGGCAGAAAATGTGAACGCATAATGCATCATAGTACTAAATAGTGATAGCCAATATGCATAATCATATGTGCCTGCACAACATTTGCTTATGTTTTTTTTGCGTGTATGTGAGAACCGGTGAGACAAATCTTAGCGGTGTATTTGGTGACAGATGGTCAGTCATCTTGCTTGTTTGGGGAGCCAATAGTCAGCTATTACAGTCCTCTTATTTCCTGGATCTCTAGACTAAAATTGTGGAAAAAGACGGAAATATATTTCAGTTTCTATCACCTACATGATTGCTTAGAATTACATCATAAATGTCTGATAAAGATGTGTTCTAGTCATCTGACAAGAAGGCATTTCAGCAATATACAGGTAGTTGGCTCACAAGGGTCACATTGTGAAAATGAGAACCCTGATAATGATACATTAATTCTAAGCATATGACAATAGTGAATTTAAATCTAGGGAGTGTCACGCAGTAGGGAAAAGGCAGGGATTTCAAAAAGTTTGAACATAGTGATCTCTCACAGATTGTCTGACTGAGGTGGCTGCATTGTGTCTAATCAGCTGCTAGTTTGTAGCATAATATTAATGACTGCCCAGTCTCTTATAATAGTGAACTGCTATGTTTTTATTTTAGTTTGTTCATGTCTGATACAAGTAAAAGTTTTCCATTTCCATTATCTAATAATAGTGAGTTCCCAGTGTGTGATTATAGTGAACCCATAATGCCGTATATCAGTAGGCTAGTGGCCCCCGGACTATAGATAGACAGTTAAAAGGTCGACAATGTCTAGCTAGACACCAGATGTTAGACAGGCAATAGGTCGTCAGGGACAAAAGGTCGACATACTAAAGGTTGGCGTGAAAGAAGGCCGACAGGTTCAAATGGTCGACTGGGTCAAAAGGTCGACACTAACATGGTCGAAACATTTTTTTTTTAGGGTTAGTAACTTACTGGTGGGTTAGGGTTAGGCACCTTCCCTGATGTATAGGGTTAGGCACGAGGAGGGATGGTTAGGGTTAGGCACTAGAAGGGACGGTTAAGGTCAGGCACCTACCCTGACGGTTAGGGTTCGGCACCAGGAGGGAGGGTTAGTGTTAGGCAACAAGGGGAGGGTTAGGGTAAGGGTGAAGATTAGGGTTAGATATCAAAAAAATCTTGTGTTGACCACTGGTGTGTCGACCATTTTCATGTTAACATTTTGACCCTGTCGACCATTTGTACATGTCGTCCTTCTTCCAGGTCGACCTTTAGTGTGTCGACCTTTTGTCCCTGACTATTACCTATTGCCTATCTAACATCTGGTGTCTATCTAGACATTGTCGACCTTTTAATTGTCTATCTTTTATACCACACCCTTGGCTAGTAATGTCTGGTTGTAGTGAGCCCCTAGTGTATGATCATAGTGATTCCATAATGTCCTATATCAGTAGGCTAGTAATGTCTGGTTGTAGTGAGCCCCTAGTGTATGATCATAGTGATTCCATAATGTCCTATATCAGTAGGCTAGTAATGTCTGGTTGTAGTGAGCCCCTAGTGTATCATCATGATCATAGTGATTCCATAATGTCCTATATCAGTAGGCTAGTAATGTCTTGTTGTAGTGAGCCCCTAGTGTATGATCATTCTGATTCCATAATGTCCTATATCAGTAGGCTGGTAATGTCTTGTTGTAGTGAGCACCTAGTGTTTGATCATAGTGATTCCATAATGTCCTATATCAGTAGTCTGGCAATGTCTTGTTGTAGTGAGCCCCTAGTGTATGATCATAGTGATTCCATAATGTCCTATATCAGTAGTCTGGCAATGTCTTGTTGTAGTGAGCCCCTAGTGTATGATCATAGTGATTCCATAATGTCCTATATCAGTAGTCTGGCAATGTCATGTTGTAGTGAGCCCCTAGTGTATGATCATAGTGATTCCATACTGTCCTATATCAGTAGGCTAGTAATGTCTTGTTGTAGTGAGCCCCTAGTGTATGATCATAGTGATTCCATAATGTTCTATATCAGTAGTCTGGCAATGTCTTGTTGTAGTGAGCCCCTAGTGTATGATCATAGTGATTCCATACTGTCCTATATCTGTAGGCTGGTAATGTCTTGTTGTATTGAGCCCCTAGTGTATGATCATAGTGATTCCATAATGTCCTATATAAGTAGGCTTGTAATGTCTTGTTGTAGTGAGCCCCTAATGTATGATCATAGTGATTCCATAATGTCCTATATCAGTAGTCTGGCAATGTCTGGTTGTAGCGAGCCCCTAGTGTATGATCATAGTGATTCCATAATGTCCTATATCAGTAGGCTAGTAATGTCTTGTTGTAGTGAGCCCCTAGTGTATGATCATAGTGATTCCATAATGTCCTATATCATTAGGCTGGTAATGTCTTGTTGTAGTGAGCCCGTAGTGTATCATCATAGTGATTCCATAATGTCCTATATCAGTAGACTGGTAATGTCTGGTTGTAATGAGCCCCTGGTGTATCATCATAGTGATTCCATAATGTCCTATATCAGTAGCCTGGTAATGTCTTGTTGTAGTGAGCCTCTAATGTATGATCATAGTGATTCCATAATGTCCTATATCAGTAGACTGGTAATGACTGGTTGTTCTGAGCCCCTAGTGTATCATCATAGTGATTCCATAATGTCCTATATCAGTAGCCTGGCAATGTCTTGTTGTAGTGAGCCCGTAGTGTATCATCATAGTGATTCCATAATGTCCTATATCAGTAGGTTGGTAATGTCTTGTTGTAGTGAGCCCGTAGTGTATCATCATAGTGATTCCATAATGTCCTATATCAGTAGACTGGTAATGTCTGGTTGTAATGAGCCCCTGGTGTATGATCATAGTGATTCCATAATGTCCTATATCAGTAGACTGGTAATGTCTTGTTGTAGTGAGCCTCTAATGTATGATCATAGTGATTCCATAATGTCCTATATCAGTAGACTGGTAATGACTGGTTGTTCTGAGCCCCTAGTGTATCATCATAGTGATTCCATAATGTCCTATATCAGTAGCCTGGCAATGTCTTGTTGTAGTGAGCCCCTAGTGTACCATCATGATCATAGTGCGCCCAGAATATCCTATATCAGTAGGCTGGTAATGTCTGGTTGTATTGAGCCCCTTTTGTATGATCACAGTGATCCCATAATGTCCTATATATTAGTAGGCTGGTAATGTCTGGTCGTAGTGAGCCTCTAGTGGATGATTATAGAGATCCCATAGTAATGTACTACCAGTATCAAATAGTAATGTACTTCAAGTATCTAATAGTAAATATGCTCTCAGTATCTAATAGTAATGTGTTCCCAGTATCTAATACTAATGTGCTTGCTGAATCTAATAGTAATTTGGTCCCAGTATCTAAAAGTAATGTGCTCCTAGTATCTAATACTAATGTGCTTGCTGAATCTAATAGTAATTTGGTCCCAGTATCTAATAGTAATGTGCTCCTAGTATCTAATACTAATGTGCTTGCTGAATCTATTAGTAATGTGCTTCTTGTATCTAATATAGGTAGTAAATGTGTTCCCAGTATTTAGCAGTAATGTGTTTCTTGTATCTAATAGTAATGTGCTCCCAGTATCTAATAGTAATGTGCTCCCAGTATCTAATAGTAATGTGCTCCCAGGGAATGGGTATGATATAGGCCGGCGGTTCAATTCCCGTCAGCGGCAGCCCGACAGGAGCAGAGTTCGAAGCAGCGGAAGCCCGACAGCGCTGGAAATCCCGATCGTGGATAGGTAAGTATAGACTAACCTAACCTAACCCCCCTAACCCTAACCCTCCTTAGGGGTGCCTAACCCTAACTTCCCCCCCAAGTGCCGAACCCTAATCCCCCCTCTAAGTGCCTAACCCTATCCACCCCCTTCCCCGCTTCCTAAACCTAAGTCCCCCGTGGGGGTGCCTAACCCTAACCCTCCCTCCCCCTAGCCTAACCCTAACCCTCCCGGGGGGGTGCCTAACCCTAAGTACCCCCAGGGAGCCCTAAACCTAACAGTCCCCGCAGCGGCTGTCCGCTCGCGGCGCCCGGCATCACTTTGATCGTGATGCCGGGCGCCGGTCTCCCGGCGTCGGGGAAATGCGGGCGCCTACATCTAGACGCCCGGCATTTCACCCATGCCGGGATAAGACAGTCGGGAAGCCGGCTGCCGGTATGTAGGCAGTCAGCTTCCCAATTGCTTCCCGCTCCGAGTATCTAGCAGTAATGTGTTTCTTGTATCTAATATTAATGTGCTCCCAGTATCTAGCAGTAATGTGTTTCTTGTATCTCATAGTAATGTGCTCCCAGTATCTAGCAGTAATGTGTTTCTTGTATCTAATAGTAATGTGCTTCCAGTATGTACAGTTATAGAATGTGCTCCAGTCCCAGTATTTAATACTATTGTGCATGCTGTATCTAATAGTAATGTGCTCCTAGTATCTAATACTAATGTGCTTGCTGTATCTAATAGATATATGCTCCCAGTGTTTAATACTGTAGTATTGTGTTCTCAGACCCAGTATCTTATAGTAATGTGCTGTCAGTATGTAATAGTAATATGCTTATTGTATCTGCAGTGATACTAATGTGTTTGCACTATCTAATAGTAATGTGCTCCCAGTATTTACTACTAATGTGCTACCAGTTTCTAATACTAATGTGCTTGCTGAATCTTATAGCAATGTGTTCTCCATATCTCATACTAATGTGCTCTCAGTATCACAGACTATTGTGCTTGCTGTATCTAATAGTAATGTGCTCCCAGTAGCTAATACTAATGTGCTTGCTGTATCTAATAGTAATGTGCTCCTAGTATCTAATACTAATGTGCTTGCTGTATGTAATAGTAATGTGCTCCCAGTAGCTAATACTAATGTGCTTGCTGTATCTAATAGTAATGTGCTCCCAGTAGCTAATTCTAATGTGCTCCTAGTATCTAATAGTAATGTGCTCCCAGTAGCTAATACTAATGTGCTTGCTGTATCTAATAGTAATGTGCTCCCAGTATCACAGACTATTGTGCTTGCTGCATCTAATAGTAATATGCTCCCAGTGTTTACTACTTTATAATGTACTCCCAGACCCAGAATCTAATGGTAATGTGCTCTTTGTATGTAATAGTAATGTGCTCCCAGTAGCTAATACTAATGTGCTTGCTGTATCTAATAGTAATGTGCTCCCAGTATCTAATACTAATGTGCTTGCTGTATCTAATAGTAATGTGCTCCCAGTAGCTAATACTAATGTGCTTGCTGTATCTAATAGTAATGTGCTCCCAGTAGCTAATTCTAATGTGCTTGCTGTATCTAATAGCAATGTGCTCCCAGTATCTAATACAGTACTAATATGCATGCTGTATCTAATAGTAATATGCTCCCAGTGTTTACTACTTTATAATGTACTCCCAGACCCAGAATCTAATGGTAATGTGCTCTTTGTATGTAAAAGTAAAATGCTTCTTGTATCTACAATGATACTAATGTGTTTGCAGTACAGTATTTAATATTAATTTGCCCCCCAGTATTTAATATTAATGTACTGTATCTAATACTAATGTGCTCCTAGTATCTAATACTAATTGTCTCACAGTATCTAATACTAATTTGCTTGCTGTACCCTCAGTAATAGTAATGTGATCCCAGTATCTTATAGCAATATGTTTCTTGTATCAACAATAATACTAATGTGCTTGCTGTACCTTTATAGTAATGTACTTATAGTATCTAACAGTTAAGGGGCGTCCAGTTTCTAGTGTGCTTTCAGTATCTATTAGTAATGTGCTTCTTGTAACTAATAGTAATGTGCTCCCAGTATTTACTACTAATGTGCTACCAATTTCTAATACTAATGTGCTTGCTGTATCTAATAGCAATGTGTTCTCAGCATCTAATACTAATGTGCTCTCAGTATCACAGACTATTGTGCTTGCTGTATATAATAGTCATGTGCTTGCTGTATATAATAGTAATGTGCTCTTAGTATCTAGTACTAATGTGCATGCTGTATCTAATAGTAATGTGCTCCCAGTGTTTAATACTTTATAATGTACTCCCAGACCCAGAATCTAATGGTAATGTGCTCTTTGTATGTAATAGTAATATGCTTCTTGTATCTACACTCTACAGTAATACTAATGTGCTTGCTGTATCTTATAGTAATGTACTTCTAGTATCTAACAGTAATGGGCGTCCAGTTTCTAGTGTGCTTTCAGTATCTAGTAGTAATGTGCTCCCAGTATCTAGTAGTAATGGGCTGCCAGTATCTAAAAGTAATGGGCTGCCAGTATCAAATACTAATATGCTTGTTGTATCTAATAGTAATGGGCTGCCAGTATCTATTAGTAATGTGCTTCTTGTATCTAATAGTAACGTGCTCCCAGTATTTAATAGTAATGTGCTACCAGTATCTAATACTAATGTGCTATCAGAATGTAATAGTAATATTTTTCTTGTAGCTGCACTGATAGTAATGTGCTCCCAGTATTTAACACTAATGTCCTCCCAGATTACTTGCTGTATCTAATAGAAATGTGCTCCCAGTATCTAAGACTAATATGATTATATGTATAGTAATAATATGCTCTGTGTTTAATGCTGTAGTAATGTGCGCCCAGTATCTAATAATAATGTGCTTCTTGTACCTACAGTAATACAAAAGTGCTTGCTATATCTAATAGTAATGTGCTCCCAGTATCCAATACTAAGGGGTCTATTTACTAAGCAGTTTTAGACTGAGCGAAAAGTGATGTTAGTGATAAGGTGCCAGCCAATCAGCTCCCAACTGCCATCTCACAGTCTGTGTTTGAAAAATGACAGTTGGGAGCTGATTGGCTGGCACCTTATCACTTTCTTATCACTTTTCATTCTGTCTCCTAACACTGCTTAGTAAATAGACCCCTAAGTGTTCCCAGTATCTAAGAGTAATGTGCTCCCAGCATCTAATACTGTAGTAATGTGCTCCAGTATCTAATACTGTATTAATATGCTCCCAGTATATGTTGTGCTACTAATGTCTAATAGTTGTGTGCCCCCAATATATGATGTGTTACTAATGTCTAATAGTAGTATGCCCCAGTAGTACACCCCCAGTATGTGATGTGTTACTAATGTCTAATAGTAGGGTGCCCCATTATATGATGTATTACTGTCTAATAGTAGTTTGCCCCAGTATATGATGTGTTACTAATATCAAAAAGTAGTGTACCCCAGTACATGATGTGTTGATAATGTCTAATAGTAGTGTACCACAGTATATGATGTGCCACTAATGTCTAATAGTAGTGTGCCCCAATATATTATGTGCTACTAATGTCTAATAGTAGTTTGCCCCAGTATATGATATATAACTAATGTCTAATAGCAGTGTTTCCCAGTATATGAAGTGGTACTACTGTCTAATAGTAGTGTGTCCCAGTATATGTTGTACTACTTATGTAAATAGTAGTGTGCTCCAGTATATGATGTGCTACTAATGTCTAATACTAGTGAGTCCCAGTATATGATCATGAAGTGCTACTAATGTCTAATAGTAATGAGTCCCAATATATGATGTGTTACTAATGTCTAATAGTAGTATGTCCCAGTATATGATGTGCTACTATGTCTAACAGTAGTGTTCCCAGTATATGTGTTACAGTGTGTCCCAGTATATGATGTGTTAGTAACGTCTAATAGTAGTGTGCCCCAGTATATGATGCGCTACTAAAGTATAATAGTAGTGTGTCCCAGTATATTATGTGTTATTAATGTCTAATAGTAGTGTGTCCCAGAATATGTTATGCTATTAATGTCTTATATTAGTTTCCCAGTATATGATGTGCTACTAATGTCTAATAGTAGTGTGTCCCAGTATATTATACGTAATGTTTGATAATAGTATGGCACAGTTTATGATGCGTTACTAATGATTAATAGTAGTGTGCCCCCTGTAATGGTGTGCTTCTATAAACGCCCTATCGGAATGGGTATGAAATACCGCCAGCCGTGCGGCCGGCGGTTCGATTCCTGTCAGCGGCAGCCCGATAGGGGCAGAGTGCGATGCAGCGGAAGCCCGACAGCGCTGGAAATCCCGATCGTGGATAGGTAAATATCCACTAACCTAACCCCCCTAACCCTAACCCTCCTTAGGGGTGCCTAACCCTAACTCCCCCTTCTAAGTGCCTAACCCTAATCCCCCTTCTAAGTGCCTAACCCTAACCACCCCCTTCCCCGCTACCTAAACCTAAGTCCCCCGAGGGGGTGCCTAACCCTAAGTCCCCCCCGGGAGCCCCAAACCTAACCCCCCCCCCCCCCGCGGCTGTCCGCTCGCGGCGCACGGCATCACTACGATCGTTATGCCGGGCGCCAGTCTCCCGGCGTCGGGGAAATGTGGGCGTCTACATCTTGACGCCCGGCATTTCACCCTTGCCGGGATAAGACAGTCGGGAAGCCGGCTGCCGGTATATAGGCAGTCGGCTTCCCGATTGCTTCCCGCGCTATCGGCATATGTGAGCACAAATCTAACACAGCATAGATTAGCATAACCTCTTATATAACTTATCTAAAATAAAGACACAGGGCCTGATTCAGAGCCGCTCGCTGCTGGCTCATGCCCCTGTAGTGCCCATGCCCCCATAGTAATGCCCCTGTGGTAATTCCCATGCCTCCATAATAATGCCCCTGTAGTGCTCATGCCCCATTAGTAATGCCCCTTATTGCCCATGCCCCCATAATAATGCCCCTGTGGTAATGCCCATGCCCCCATAGTAATGCCCCTGTGATAATGCCCCTGTAGAGCAGCTTATTAAAAAAAATACTTACCTTGAACCCTGCTCCTGCATCCAGCGTCGCGTCCGGTCCGCGTCTCCCCCATAGTGCCCGTGGGGAGAGCCGGAAGCTGGAGTTCGGGAGAGAACTCCAGCCTCCGGCTACACCACGTCGCTGCAGAGAAGGAGCCGGGCGCCCGCTGGTGATAAATATTACCAGCGGACGTCCGGCTTGGAGCCTCTCTGCAGCGCCGGGCTGGAGGTCACTGGTACCGGGTACAGCGGCGCACCCGGTGCACATGCACCTCCAGCCCCCCTAGTTGCGGCCCTGATAACGCCACCTCCAGGTGGCGTTATTATCACAGGGCTTTTCCCTGATATTTTTTTACAATTTATTTTTAGTAACTATGGTCGGATCACATTTCCGATTACAATTATGGGAAATGCGATCTGCTTACTAAAAATAAGTGATACTTAGGGGTTGGAGTAGAATTTTACGAATTCTACTCTAATTGCCCTGTAATAACTATAGGTGATACTAAAATAATGTTAAAAGGGTGTGAAAACACCCTTTTTCACTTTATTTTAGTAAAAATAATGTTAATAAATAGAGCCCGGTGGGTTCCATTTACTACAATCCGCATTGGTAATGCAGATTGTAGTGTGGTATAACCGACCGAATTTGCATTGCGAATTCACGCAATATCAAAGGGACTTACTACAAATCTCTTGCAGGGACAGGGCTTGCGAGAAAGCTATGTCCCTGCAAATCCCCTCCGCACACTAGTCACGGTATTTTCTTGAAAAATACCGTGACAAGTGCCAAGCGCATGCACCGACCGGCTGCCGCTGCTACCCCCGGCGCTAAGCCCCGCCCCTTCACCAAGCCCCGCCCCCTCGATCCACCTTTATCACTTTATTTTAGTAAAAATAATGTTAATAAATAGAGCCCTAAGGGGCCTATTCATGATGTTAATTATTGGGGTCCGGACCCCGTTTAGTAACATTCTGACTCGCCGCGGCTACCGGAGCAATTCATCATTGCGCCGGCGCGGTAACAGCTGATGCGATATCAGCTGTCCTCGCAAGCAGCTTCACTGCTTCTTTTCGGAGAAGCTCCTGTCGGATCAGTGACGGGACTGCGCATCTGAAGATGGCGAATGCTTCCGCACTCAAGCTCCGAAAATATATTTTCGAAGCTTGATGAATTCTGTCCCCATACTAGTGTATGGGGACAGCGGGCCATTTCGCCAGAGGAAGGTAAGTAGGAGATATCTGTGATACTAGTGTATGGGGACAGCGGGCCATTCCGCAAGAGGAAGGTAAGTAGGAGATATCTGTGATACTAGTGTATGGGGACAGCGGGCCATTCCGCAAGAGGAAGGTAAGTTGGAGATATCTGTGATACTAGTGTATGGGGGCAACGGGCCATTCCGCCAAAGGAAGGTCAGCAGGAGATATCTGTGATACTAGTGTATGGGGACAACGGGAAATTCCGCCAGAGGAAGGTAAGCAGGAGATATCTGTGACACTAGTGTATGGGGACAGCGGGCCATTCTGCAAGAGGAAGGTAAGTAGGAGATATCTGTGATACTAGTGTATGGGGACAGCAGGCCATTCCGCTAGAGGAAGGTAAGTAGGAGATTTCTGTGATACTAGTGTATGGGGACAGCAGGACATTCCGCCAGAGGAAGGGAAGTAGGAGATATCTGTGATACTGGTGTATGGGGACAGCGGGCCATTCCGCCAGGGGAAGGTAAGCAGGAGATATCTGTGATACTAGTGTATGGGGACAGCAAACCATTCCGCCAGATCAAGGTAAGCAGGAGATATCTGTGATACTAGTGTATGGGGACAGCAGGCCATTCCACCAGAGGAAGGTAAGTAGGAGATTTCTGTGATACTAGTGTATGGGGACAGCAGAACATTCCGCCAGAGGATGGTAAGTAGGAGATATCTGTGATACTAGTGTATGGGGACAGCGGGCCATTCCGCAAGAGGAAGGTAAGCAGGAGATATCTGTGATACCAGTGTATGGGGACAGCGGGCCATTCCGCAAGAGGAAGGTAAGCAGGAGATATCTGTGATACTAGTGTATGGGGACAGCGGACCATTCCGCAAGAGGAAGGTAAGTAGGAGATATCTGTGATACTAGTGTATGGGGACAGCGGGCCATTCCGCCAAAGGAAGGTCAGCAGGAGATATCTGTGATACTAGTGTATGGGACAGCGGGCCATTCCGCAAGAGGAAAGTAAAGCTGGCCACACACTGGACCAACTTACATCCAACCAGCCAACTTGTTGATTGGTTGGAATGAAAATCTGGTAACATATGGGAGTAAATGATGATCAGCAATTTGCTCCTAAATGCCAGAAAACAGATGAAAATGGTCGTCAGACAAGTTTGTTAAATGTTTGATCTAAACAATTTGTTCAAACAACAGTTTTGGTCCATTTTCCGGCGTTTGGGAGCAAATTGCTGATTGTCATTTGCTTTCATACCTTACCAGATTTTCATTCCAACCAATCAACTAGTTGGCTGGTTGGACAGATAATCTTTAGATGTGTGGCCAGCTCAAGTAGGAGATATCTGTGATACTAGTGTATGGGGACAGCGGGCCATTCCGCAAGAGGAAGGTAAGTAGGAGATATCTGTGATACTAGTGTATGGGGATAGCGGGCCATTCCGCAAGAGGAAGGTAAGCCGGAGATATCTGTGATACTAGTGTATGGGGACAGCGGGCCATTCCGCAAGAGGGAGGTAAGTAGGATATATCTGTGATACTAGTGTATGGGGACAGCAGGCCATTCCGCCAGGGGAAGGTAAGTAGGAGATATCTGTGATACTAGTGTATGGGGACAGCAAACCATTCCGCCAGATCAAGGTAAGCAGGAGATATCTGTGATACTAGTGTATGGGGACAGCAGGCCATTCCGCCAGAGGAAGGGAAGTAGGAGATATCTTTGATACTAGTGTATGGGGACAATGGGCCATTCCACCAGAGGAAGGTAAGTAAGAGATATCTGTGATACTAGTGGATGGGGACAATGGGCCATTCCGCCAGAGGAAGGTAAGCAGGAGATATCTGTGTAGTGTATGGGGACAGCGGGCCATTCCGCCAGAGGAAGGTAAGTAGGAGATATCTGTGATACTAGTGTATGGGGACAGCGGTCCTTTCCGCCAGAGGAAGGTAAGTAGGAGATATCTGTGATATCTCCTGCTTTACCTTCCTGATGAATGAACCAATAACTTAATTTTTACAATTGCAGGTGAAAATACAGTATGCATTTTCACCTGCTTTTGTGAAAATTAATTGATGATGAATAGGCCCCTATAAGGGGTATATTTACCAAAGTGAGAGTTTTTAGAAGTGGAGATGTTACCCATAGCAACTGATCAGATTCTACTTAACATTTCACTAGCACCTTTTAGGAGACAATAGCTAGAATCTGATTGGTTGCTATGTGCAACATGTCCACTTCTAAAAACTTTAATCGCTGGTAAGCGATAGTAATGAGCCCGCCATACCTGGTATTATTAATATTCTCTTTTATTTTTAAGATGCCACAAAGTGTACACATCGCCGTACAAAGGTATACGTAGAAAAGAGAAACAGGATCTTAGAGCATAAATACAATATGCAGTACGCATTGGCAGATCAAAGCACAAGTACATAGGAGAAATACAAATTAACGCACCACAGATTTGGCAGGACAGAAGCAGGGGAAGGGGTATGGCAACTCGCTGAGCTAGCAGGAGCTTACAGAAACGAGTTGATTCAGTACTCAACATTGGAGGCTCCAGAGGTGGGGCTGTTCCAAAAAATCAAATAGGGGAGCCACACCGACTGCCAGTGAGTCTCAGCTGGCGATGTTTGGCAGCGTTTGGGGTGGCAGCTGGTGTGGCTTCCCTATTTGAATTTTGGACTGCGCTACTGCTCCACCTCCATTGGTGCTCAATGATCCTTTACCTGAGCTATTGACGAGCAAACAGTCAGAGTCACTGAATGGGAGAAGGAGGCAAGTGAGCAATGCACAGGTGACAAGGATAGTGCAAGGGAGGGAGGAACCAGATGGTGGAAGCCCCTGGTGCTGGTGAACTCCTATATTGAACAGAGAGGAAGTTCTAGTATTGATGACTTCCAGTATAGCACATAGTACTAGACTCCCATTATCTAATAGTACTGAATCTCATAGCAGTGACCTAACATTGTCTGATATTATTGTTTGCTGTTAGTATTTTTTCCACATCTGACAGTTCCTCATGGTATTCATACCATACTGGTGCACGTGCCAAAAGCTGGTGCACAACAAGTGGGCGTGGCCTATTGGGGAAGGGGTGTAGTCTCATGGCATGCCTCCGTTTTTCATCAGTCTGGGGCCATACACAGGACTCAAGAGATGCAGCCCTGCCCCCAGGCTCTCCCCACACTGTATAGATGCCGTGAGAGTTCTCCCCCACCCCACCCACCTAACGGGACACTGTTGCCTGCAGGAAAGGACAGCTGGACAGTCCCCAAAAAGCAGGACTGTCCCGCCAAAGTGGGACAGTTGGGAGGTATGTAGTACATTATACTAGCGAGCTCCCATCTATTAGGGATGTAGTCCCTGATTCAGAGCCAGACGCTCTGACAGAGTGCTCGCTCTGAATCAGGGCCGGGCTATTTTTTTTTTTGAACGGCCTCCTGCCCGCTCGCATAGCTGTGGGTGACCACACACAGCTATGGCGAGCGGGCAGGAAGATGGTCGCGATGGTCAAAACCATCGCGACCATCGGGCTTGCGACGAGACCCTTGTTTTAGGGTCTCATTGCCGCAAGCCCTGGAGTGCTTTCGGCTCAAACAGAGCCGAAAGCACTCCCACTGACATCACTAGTGATGTCAGTGGGGCCGGCCCCAGACAGTAGGCGTTCCCATGGGAACGCCTCCGTTTGGGCAGCTACAACCCCTGGCATGCCCACCAAAGGGGGCGTGCTGTCACTCTCCATCGACAGCACGCCCCCTTTGGAACGAGACTCGGAGCGACGGCTTGCCTGTCGCTATCCGGGTCTCGCGCATGCACATGTCGGAGCCAGCTCCGTTGTGCGCATGCGCGCTGGGCCACCATCGACCCACTTGCGAGCGCTCAGCGCTCGCGAGTGGGTCTGAATCAGGCCCGTAATCAGCATCCTGACAGTCACAATACTGACAGATTGTGGAGCTAATTATTAGGGTCCGGGGGAGACTCAGGGTTAGGGGGAGAGTTAGGGTTAGGCTGCAGGAGGGGAGGGTTAGGCTGCTGGATGGGAGGGTTAGGCTGCGGTACAAGAGGGTTAGGGTTAGACTGTGAGATGGGAGGGTTAGACTGCGGGATGGGAGGGTTAGGCTGCGAGATGGGTCGGTTACAGTTAGGGGGAGGGTTAGGTTAAGGCTTATAATACTTACAGAAATATGTCGAGATTCTGACTGTTGGGATGCCGCTGTCGGTATTCTCACCGCCTGCATCCTGACCGTCCGGATCCCGTAACCAACCCATCTATTATATTCATAATCATGCAAATATATACGTTTGGAGAAAAATTATAAATTCCAATTAACATAAAGCCTGGGTACCGAGCCTAATTCTATGGTTAGTCTATAAAAGTTCAGTAGGTGAAATGGTCTCAAAGGAAATTGGCTAGGTGTCTCCAGTCCTCTGTATACCGACCCAAGTGGCCTTATTTAAAGGAACTACTACTAATAACAGTCACAAATACATATTTAAAGCTCCATTACCTTGACAGAACTTGTTTGATTTACATTTGCAGAGTAGCTGAGTACAGGTTATTTTGCGCTGCTATCAGCAGTTTTAAAAAAAATGGCTTAAAGAGTCTGGCTGCCTTGTCCTACATGGTTACTGGCAGGAAGTCTGAGTGTTGGGAAATATCAACTCTTCAGGATCACAGCTTTGGGGGCATTTTTCTTATCTTACTTTGTTTTTTTTACGTCAGATTTGCCTTTAGCAAATACGGAGGTTCTAAAACCTGCTGGATTTTCTAAACGATACTACACATATCTCATTCCTGATTTTTCAACTGTAAAGAATGGAAGCCCCCCAAAAATTTGGAAGAATCCAACGAAGAGGTGGTTCTGACGGGTGGGACACCTCACACAGCACGAGGTATCTGGCCAAACAGCAGATGAGGAGGCTAAATACATTTATTATGGCTATAGTATTTAAAAAAAGGACAAAATAAAATAATAATCTTATAATTACATTATTATATAATGAATATTGATTGGTAATGGGGCCATTGTTTTTTTTATTTGTGACAGGGGCAACAATTATTTAATGGTGGGGGAAGCACTTGGCATATAACAATTGTTGTTGCCTCCATCATAAATAGATCTTGGCCCAATTAGCAATCAATGAATATTTCCAACTTAATTTGGCAGATAGCTTGTAGACAGTTTTGCGTCAGTTTAGACATTTTTCAATTCTGCTTTCAGTTACTCTCCAAATTTCTGAATAGTAAACCTGGTGGCTGAAACCCCTGCCGAAGGGCGTGGATTTAAACCATCACCAAACACGACCTTTAGTAAATGATCATATTTTATTAGATTTCATTTTGATAAGCTTTTGACAGTCTAACTTTTATATTATTGTATGACATCTGTCGCTCTCTTATGTACCCAACTTGTATTTTAAGTTTTCTCTTTATATAATTATCAAAAGTGGAAAGAGTTAAAACAATAACTACAAATTTTCAACAAAATTTACATATCTCCTATACAGGCAAAAAAAAATCCTCCCCTCAAAAAAAATATAAAAAATAAAAATAAAAAAAGATTATTTGGTATGTACACTCTATGGAAACACTTGCCCACACCCCTGGAAGTTGCGGGAAACTCAAGATTTTTCGGGTAGTCCCCAGCACCTCTGGAAAAGTGGCTGGATCTCCCGTATCCTGCACACTTCCTAGTGAATTGGGCATGATGGGGAGATAATAGCAGGAATGGACGGTCCGTAGGGAGGGGCAGAGCTAAAATTATGCGATTCCCAGAGAGAGGACTTTAAAAGTAGGTAAGTATGACTATGGGCATATGCGTTGTGCACCTATTTATTTTGAACACCGGCATTGCATGTGAGTAAGAATCAGGGCCCAAAGAAGTTAATTTGCTTTTGTTTTGCAATAGTTTAGTCTCTGTTCAGTGGAGGGCTCCTGTACATCCCAAATGGCAGAATTTGGTAGATTGGTCAAGAATGTGGACGTGGTTGATTGAATCTGATTAAGGCTTGGACAGATAGAGGTATTGTCGGGCTGGATCTAGGCATGTTTTATTTTGTTATATTGCTCCTCATGTAATGAGTGGGAAATAAAAATGCAAACCAATACTATTTATTTAACTTGGTCTTTCATATTTGTCCTTTATGCACGGCCACAGTTTTGTACCTAGCTCCACCAAATTTGACATGGTGGTGCAGTTTGACTCTGATTAGGTTTTTGACTATGTTTGAAGTTCGTCAGGGCCATGGAGGTCTATATGGTGCCCACTAAGTAGGCCGTGGAGTTTTCTGATTTAAAATTTTAAGCAATTTCGCTCAGGATGTCTTCCAGTGCCTAAAACTGCACTAATCTGAAGGCACAGGCTGATATGGGACAGGCAGAGCTCCAACGGAAGAGCAGAGAGTCGGAGGATCAACTGCCACACTACACCTGCACTGACAGTTACTAATTTCCACCAAGCACATTTAGTATGCCATGGTCTCCAATGTTGGTCTGCAGAGATTTCTGCTCGGCAGTGATTTCTGTTCTGCAGTGATTTGGGAAGCTATACTGATTTCTGTCCTGTAAGTCACCCTGTTCCTGATATACCCATTTTAAAACAGATAGAGGTATATTTACTAAAATGCTGGTTTTTAGAAGTGGAGATGTTGCCCATAGCAACCAATCATATTCTAGCTATTATCTTCTAGAAGGTGCTAGATAAATGTTAAGTAGAATCTGATTGGTTGCTATGGACAATATCTCCACTTCTAAAAACCCGCACTTTAGTACATATACCACTTAGAGTGGGGCTTCCAACAGCCTTTTCATTCTGGCTCCTAATGGAAAGGGAGGGGGCAGCCAGGTCAGCATAGGGGGGCGTGGCCGGGGATGTTACCCGGCATTAGGGGTGGAGTGGACGATGTGACTGCGCGATCGCGTCATCGTGGCCCATTTCCTGCTACACAATGTCGAGGTTACCGCCATTGTGAAGCAGGCGGCGGGGCCATGATGTGATTCACCGCGAATTGCGTCATGACCCACACCTGCGGAGGGGGGGGAGTAGGCGGCCGGCCGGGAAACTTGCCGGCTTTTCCTGGCCATTCCATGGAGTGAGGGCATTTCTAGATGCAATCCGAACAATATGAATAAAATAATCCTGTTATCCCTTTATGCTTGTGATTAAATTAAGCCATAAATAAGACCACACTATACAGTATTTTAGCAGAAACACAGAAAATATCTGTTGACTGAAAAGTGACGTTAGCACTTTTACACAATGTGCTTCATGAGATGTTGTTGCCTCTCTGCACACCCCAGTGCACGGCTAGTGTGTGGAGGTGTCTCCTCAGGGAAGAGAGCAGGCGGGCACCTAGATGTGGGGTGGGCAAACCGTCCAGGTGCACTGGCACAAAGTCATGGGGATATATATACTAAAGTGCAGCATACTTTCTCTTAATCGGGAGAAGGCCGTAGAGGAGAAGCAGTTGGGCGTTGATGGGGGCGGGGGTCATACGGTTCATGCCATTAAGCCCCACCGCTTTGTGTTAAAAGTGCTGCAATTACCGCATATTTAAGTGGGGGCCGGGACCAAATTATGCGATTCTATAAAATTACCTCAATAAGCTCCGCCCCCTACCCGCTGAATCTCGTTCCCCGAGAAAATTCTCCCCATCCTGCCCACTTCACTACAAAGTGGGCAGGATGTGGGAGAAGTGCCTACTCTACCGAGGTTGCGGGGGATATTACCCGAAAAATCGGGAGCCTCCTTCAGATCTCGGGAGAGTAGGCATGTATGAAGTGCAGGTTTTTAGAAGTGGAGATGTCGCCCATAGCAACCAAGCAGATTATACTTAACATTTATCTAGCACCTTATAAAAGGCAATAGCTAGAATCTAATTGGCTGCTATGGGCAACATGTCCACTTCTAAAATCCCGCACTTTAGTAAATATACCCCATGGTGTTTTACAAGGGGCACGTGTAATGAAATGTGAAGGGTGGAAAGTTCAAAGTTGATGCAGATTGATTTTAGTCTGTAAGCCGCCAGATGTAGTACTTAGCATCTTAAAGAGTTAAAACCGTAAATCAATGTGTGGCAATTGGCAGCGGGTTTGTAATACCAAAATCAAAGGCAATTTGAGCCAAAATCACTCTGGCCAACTATATGCCCAGTCAGAACATAATAATGAGGCACATTATTAACTGTCACTAATTAATAGGTCATTAATAGGTCATTTTGGGGCTCAGACGATACATATATTTAAGGGGTACAATTTATTTAATTAATTTATTCTTTGGTACAGTAATAAAGAATAAAAAAACAGGGCCTATAATATTTTACACATGAGTGCTGGCACCTGTAATGCCACAAGTGAGCAGTATAATTGCTGCCTCCATCAATATTAAATAATATGGCAAAAATGAACTTAAATTTATAATTTTGTTATTATTTATTTTTTATGTGTACTCAATAATAAATTAAATAAATAATTCCCCTCTTTCCCTAAATACATGGCTCAAAATGCATGCAGGTTGAACAATTTCGCTGGCCGGAGGTACATCAACTGTTTGGCGAAATTTCTTTGTCGTCGTTGATTTTTGAACTCGTGGCTTATTACATGACATTTGTATTCAGTGTGCTGAAAAAATTTAAATAGCTATTTGCTTGGATTTTCCAATGATTTTGCATTTAATACATCCGACGGTTTGTAATTGTCATTCCAAAAAAAAAAAAAACCAGTTGAAAAGCAGTGATGTGCGCAAATCACACACCATTAAGTTTTTCCAAGTGTACTTTGTAAATGAAGTTTGTCTAACAAGTTATATAAGCTGTATAGCAAAATCTATACTAAAGGGTGAATTCTATTATTTTCTGTAACCCGTAAGTATGGGCGCCAGATATTCTATTGTTTTGCTGATTGGCTTGAGTACCACGGGCAACCATTACTTATGTCGCTCCCAGCGGCTAAACCCGTGCAAAGTATTGAGCACGTTTCCAAAACTGCAGTTGGTATGCCCAAAAGCCTGACTTTTTGCAGATTTCTGCTTGCCACCTCCGGAGGGTGCGAGCGAAAATAATGGGCTTCCATTAGCATAAGCAATTGACTAGCTCCCGGTCACTTTAGACGTTATATTGGGCGTGCAGGAACAGCCGAATTCCCCCCTAACTGTAGCAAATATAAAAACTTATATAAAATAATTAGTAGCATATTTAAGCCTTAAGAAAAAAACCTATATGGTTGAACTTGGTGTAAATAAATAACGTAAGCAATAAAAACTGCATACTTCTTTGTACTAAAGGGTGATATAAATATTTACTTAGAAATGTGCATGTAATGATCATTGACTGTCAGGGCTCGTCTCATTGTTTGCCTAAATGTATAAACAAGATTAATGTTGCTGGACCACACTAATTAATTGAAATAATGGGGTAGAAAAGCATTTAGTGTATTTATCCTGCTTTTCGGGAGGGCAAAAAGACTTGATGTTTGTAACTTGCCAACTCTCCCTCATTGTCAGGGAGACTCCCTGAAATAGCAGCAATCTCCCAGTCTCCCTGAAGAGTCTACCTATCTCCCTCATTTCACCTTACTCCCATTATGACACTGTTATATAAAAGAAAAAACAGAGATATATATAAATTCAAATGGGATCAGTAGTATCATTTCCCTGCATTGGTTATAAGGCACAATGATCCCTATGGTTACATGTATTTGCTGAGAAGTATCAGATCTTAAGTTAGATCTTACTAACTGCTTTGGGGCTCTCAGATTTAGTAGTACACGCCCACTTTACCACCGCGCTCATAGATGCTGCTTCCACAATCTCCCTGAAATGCTTTTCCAAAAGTAGGCAAGCATGGTTTGTACAGGGGCAGCAGAGATGGGTTCTCTCATCCAGTTATGTCAGTGTGTTACGCAGTTTGCAGTTTACAGATGTTCATTTGTGGTAAAGGCACATTTCTACATGCACTTCGACCAATGTAATAAAATAAACATTCAAACACAAAAAAGTGGCTGTCTAATAATCCTAGCGGGCAGATTAAATTTGGAGGTGCAAGCAGAAATAAACCTTAACTGCTGCCTCTGGACTGCTTGTGGGGTGACCATCAGATACATCATACATAGAATCCGCATAACTTAACGCGTTTCACAGGAGTGTTGCCCGCTTCTTCAGACAGTTTATGCCAGTGATTCTTAGATGGTCAAAATCTCACTCTTGAGGTTATAGTTAGAGATGTGCGCTGATTCCAGTGTTTTAGTTTTAGTCTTAATTTTGGATGTGGATTCATCTTCATGTTTTGGTTTTATTTTTGCAAAACCACCATCAAGTGTTTTGGTTTTAAATCTGGGTTTAAAAAATTATAAAAAGTTTTTAAAAACCGTAAAAAATCATGTAATTTTTGCAATCCAAAACTCGAACTTCAGATTTAAAATCCAAATTCAGAACCGCAGGGAGACCTGAACCGTGACTCAGATCTGTCCGGATTCAATTGATTCGGGTGGTTCGGAATTCTGGAGAACCAAACCTCACATCTCTAGTTATAATACATACTATACCTTTCAATCAGAATCCCAGCGCTGCACTATGCAGACCAAAGGCAAATATGATACAGTGCGTTATTAGTAGAGATGAGCAATTCAGATTCTGTGGAATCCGAACCGCTCCGAACATTGGGGATCCGAGTCCACCCGCCTGTTCCCCGCCTGACCCGGATCCCCCTTCGGGGCCGAACGGTGGCCTCCTGATCCCGGATTCTCGCAAGAGAATCTGACGTCAGGGCTCCTCTAGTGTAGGGCAGAACGCAGTGATAGCGGTTTGCCCTACACAGAAACAAACACACAGCCGCCAGCGGCAGCTGTGTGTTTGTTATAGCAGCCAATGAGAGTCACACAGACTTTCATTGGCTGCTGCACGGAGGGAGCCGGTTGGAGCTCACTCATGAGCTCCATCTTCCGGCTCTCCCCGCTGCGGGTGATGGGAGAGACGTCATGACGTCTTTCCCATAGTGCAGAGAGGAGCGGACGGCTGCGGTCACCAGCAGGAGCGTGTAAGGCGGTGCTACTGGGGGCATACTACAAGGGGCACAACTACTGGGGCTATACTATAAGGGGCACAACTACTGGGGGCTCTTGTAATGGGGGCATACTACAAGGGGCATAACTACTGGGGGCACAACTACTGGGGGCACTTGTAATGGGGCATACTACAAGGGGCACAACTACTGGGGGCACTTCTAATGGGAGCATACTACAAGGGGTATAACTAATGGGGGCACAACTACTGGGGGCACTTGTAATGGGGGCATACTACAAGGGACACTTGTAACGGGGGCATACTACAAGGGGCACAACTACTGGGGGCACTTGTAATGGGGGCATACTACTAGGGGCACTTGTTATGGGGGCATACTACTAGGGGCACTTCTAATGGGGGCATACTACAAGGGGCACAACTGCTAGGGGCACTTGTAATGGGGGCATACTACAAGGGGCATAACTACTGGGGGCACTTGTAATGGGGGCATACTACAAGGGGCACTTGTAATGGGGGCATACTACAAGGGGCACAACTACTGGGGGTACTTCTAATGAGGGCATACTACAAGGGGCACAACTACTGGGGGCACTTCTAATGGGGGCATACTACAAGGGGCACAACTGCTAGGGGCACTTCTAATGGTGGCATACTACTAGGGGCACTGCATAGGTGGCACTACTACTGAGGGCATTGTGTAAGGGAGACCACTGCTGGGGGCATTGTGTAAGTGACACTATTGCTGTGGGCATTGTATAAGGGGCACTACTACTGTGAGCATTGTATAAGGGGTATTACTACTGTGGGCTTTGTGTATAAGGGTCACTAATTTGGACATTATAAAAGGGGCACTACTGTGGGCATTGTGTAAAAGGGGCACTGCTGTGTGTCGTAACATTAATAAGAGACACTACTTTATGGTGTAATGTGAATCAGGGGCACTTGCGGTGTAATGTGAATAAGATTGTGCACTGTGAATCCTTGGGCCGTAGCCACCTGTGTAAACAAGTACTGTGATTCTGCTGGCCGTACCCCACTGGATGGGTGCACTACCTTTCATTTCTGCCACTGGTGTGTGGCAATGTTTCATAGATGTGCTTTAAACTGTGGTGTCTGTGTCGCTGTGCCGTTGCTCTGTCGCTTGGTAACCAGTCAGCTCACTGCAACCTTTGCCCAATAATGGTGAAAACTATAATTTAAACTGTGAGGTGGTCTAAATTGACTGTAAATGACTGGAAATTAATATTATTGAGGTTAATAATACTCTAGGCAGAAAAAAAAGACCAATTTATGTGATTTTTAGCTTTTTTTTGTCAATTTTTGTAAAAAAATCCAAATCCAAAGCCAGTCACTGCAGTTTGGCAAATCCAAAGCCGGACGACGAATTAGAACCAAATCCAAATCCGGCAAAAATGGTCTGGCGCACATCCTTAGTTATTAGGGATGGCTATCAGAGGGTTAGCCATAGATCGGTATCGATATCCATGCTTAGCATTACTGGCATGAAACCATCAATGGATTCACCCATCGAAGGGCATCCCTGCTTGTACTGCAGAGGGGAGTTGGGCCAATCAGGCTGCAGGAGGGGTGGGTGGGTTAGGGGGAGAGTTAGGGTACAGGTCAGAATACTCACCAACATCCGGGATTCTGACCGTCGGGATCCTGTACCCAGTTCATAAATGAGTGATATGCAGATCCGTAATAGTGCAGCTTTATGAGGTCTTGCTATCACCTAGGTAAATATTTTTGCACCTCCGCCCCCCCCTCTCCTCCAGCTAGTGGAAGCTGCTGGCAGCTATTTTTCCAAGAGCTCCTCTGCTCCCAGACTAAAGGACGGAGGGGAGGGGTGGGGTGAGCAAGAGAATTGTGATCCCGATTGATCTTCCCCCTCACACCCTTCCTACACTGCCATTAAGCTGATGAGCTTTATTATCATTCTGATTTTTCAATATTGCCTGGGAAAAAAATGGTTGCATGGGGTTTGGCTAGGGGCTTCTAGTGCAGATTTATGGGTCCTAAAAATATCTACTGTTCCAGTATGGTTTTATCTGCTAATAGGGCTGTATTGTTTCGTTAATTACTGTAACTCCATTCACCTTGGTGTAATACATAGGCACATAGTTCATTTGAGCATATTTATAACCAGCAGACGTAAATCCCCGTTTCTGATCGCAGTGATGGCGTTCCTATTATTCATAATGTCTGAGCATTGTTCTTTCCTATTAGATTTTATAGGTAATAAATGAATACTGTATTGTAACAACTGGCAACAATTCTAGTATTTTTCTCTGTGTTGGACAATAGTGACCCAAAATCCTGGTACCCGGTCATTATGTCGATATGACAACGCTGGCACCGGATTCTCGACACCATTCTAGTGCTACTTAAGGCATTTTAACCATGTGGCAGGGGCGTCTATATAATGGGTGCAAGGTGGGCCGTGCACACGGGTCACTGGGTCCAAGGGGATCCACACCGCACACCCTGCACCCGTAGTTAATTATACTTAACTTTCCGCAGATTCCGGTATTCAGCTCTGCAGCATCAGACCAGCGCTGCAAAGCAGAAAAAAAATCACTGGCAAAATGGCAGCGGCCATTTTCCCGGTGACTCGCGCATGTGCAGAAAAGATGTCCACGGGAAAGAGGTGCGGGCGGCCATTTTCCAGAGATCCACGCATGCGCAGTAGATTCTGGCATGAAGCCAGAATCTACTGCGCTCAGTGCACTGACAGAGTAGGTGGCCCAAATGGAGGTTGCACACGGGCCCCCTCCTATCTTAAAACGCCCCTGTCATGCGGGTATTATAACGTTAAACATGCCACTTACCAGCAAACGAACAATGTGGGGATACTACCTAAACATTCAGCATGCTGTTTTGGTAGTATCCTCACATTTACAGCCGCTGACAACAATACTTAAGTCATACCACTATATTGAGATCTCCCTGTGCTGTGCTGCCAATTCCTGTATTTGCACTCAGAGAAAATCCCTGTTGCTGAAAATATCTGTAAATATTCTCTGATGCCTTGAGATTCCCAGTTAAATGATATTCACATAAAGAAACAAGTCAAGACAAAAGCGTTTAGTGTGTGTAAACAGCAGGAAATGTTACTGACGGATGTTCAAGAGCGAAAAGAAAATGCAGATTGCTGACATTTTGTGTTAGAATTGGCCATTTTGCAAACCATTGTTCATTCACGGTGACAAATGTAAGAACATAGGGAGGTTTTCTGAAATGGGCTTTTGGCATATGTCACATGATCATGGTGCCTGTATTATACCCATAGACTGAGTAGCACATGGATAGCCCAACCACACAAAGCCATCTGCTGTATTGCTGTCGTCTCTCAGCTCTCACATCTGTCCTCACAACATCCTACTGTGCTGCGCTTTTTAAGATATTGAGGAATGTTGATGTGAAAAAGGTGGGACCACAGTGAACTTAGGCTTTCTCCTGTGTTGAGGAATTTATTTTGATCACTTGTCCTGATCAAATATATCCGCATCAGAATGTTTTCTCATTCTGTTCTCTGTTGATGGAAACTTGTTCAGTTCACTTCAATCTGACTAAATGATGTCATGAACCTGCACTGTCTTCTTATTGCTGCTACAAAATGAGAAACCTGCCCTGTATTTTATTATTGAAGCACTACGTGGGAACCCTGATCACTGACATAAGGAATCTTTCTTGTCCCTTTATCCTGAAATGTGCTGTGAGAATAATGTCCCATCTTTGCACCTAACCCCTGCTGGTGGCAATTTGTCCTGTCCATTCTTACTGAATTCTAATGTAAGCAACCTGTCTTGTCCATTGCTTCAAATGTCCGGTCTAATTCTTCCTGACTGCTGCTGTGAGGGACCTGTGAGAAGCTGAAATACCATCTCAGTCCAGCTGCTCGGTTCCCTATTGTGAGGGACCTATGAAAAACTGGAATACGTCTCAGTCCTGTTGCTCAGGCTTCTAGTGTACAAAACCTGTAGGAAGCTGGAATACCATCTCCATCTGCTGATCCAACTACTCTGTTGCTGGATGATCACTGTTCTATAACATGCATGTATTTGTATTCCACAATTGGTATAAGCTTAGCTTAGATTTCAGAGAGCAATAGCTTTGGCTTTCCAATGATAAGGTACAATAAACACAGTTCCACTTGCAATACATCCCAATTATCTTCATCACTGCACAATAGCAATAACTCAGTCCCAAAGTGCTCTTTAACTCAGCTCTGTATTCACACAAAATTGATGGCACTCTCTATACTAACAAACTCAGGCACTGTTTCTCTAGTAGCTCAATCAAGAAGAATATTGTGCTGTTAACTCAAACTCAGGGCAATATTTACTAAGCGGCGGGTTCTAAATCCCAGCGGTTTCGTGGCGGTTTGACGGAGGGTTCTATTCTGTTCTAAACCCCGGGGGTTTGGTGGCGGTTTTGCAGCAGTTTCTAAATGACAGCCCTGTTCTATTCTATTCTACAATGTGTTTTGACGGCAGTTTTGTGGCAGTTTTGCAGTGATTTTGGCCTGAGTAAATCTGCAGATAGCAAAACCACCGCCAAACTGCCACCAAACTGCCGGGGTTTAGAACACGCCGCTTAGTAACTTTTGCCCTCAGTCTCTTGCACATGTCAGGATTACACAATGCTTGAAATATAGCAAAACACAGTAATCTCTGCAATTATCAGTATTTGTTGTTAATTCTTAGTATCTCTCATACACTCTCGCAATACTCTGTAACAGATCTCAGTAGCTCTCAAACCATTCTCAATAGTTTCTAAACAATTTTCAGTAGTGTCAAAGCTCAGTATTGACAGCTCCATTTTACAGCTCTTTTACTCACTCACAGCCTCCACGGATCTCAGCTGTGGCTCCCAATGCTGACACACTGTCTATGGCTCTCCATCTCATTCTGGCGCTTCTGCAGAGGTAACTAATCGCACCATCAGTGGGTATTCAGTGGCTTCTGTCACCTCCCCACTTCAGCGATAATGCTTTGCCCAGTCTCTTGTCTCTTACAGCAGACCTGTGGCAGCTCACCCCACTCTGCACTCCGCTCCTCAACGTCTCTCTACTGCGCATGTGTAACTACAAACTCACTGTCATGTTGCTGACTTATCTTGGCATGTAACAGCTCCACCTAATGGCAGCCTCCAAAATTGCACCATCCATTGGCCCCTTCAGAGCCAGGAGTATCACACTAGCACAGAAAGAGATGGAAGTCTGTTTTTCTTTAGACCTCTGTCCCAAGAACACAGTACATTTCTCTATGTTTAGAGTATATATCTCTTCACTGTAGGTTGTACAATGATTAGTCCACATATGTTATGCACTTGCTGTTCTCCGGAAGAGACTCCTGGTTCTGAGGACCCCAGAATCATGTAGAGTGGTAAGGGGCTGTGTGTTGTTGATGGGATTTCTCTAATCTGTTATGTGATGTATCCACATGCTTGTTCTCAGGACTCGACAGCATGTGGCGAGTTTGCGGTTGACGCTTTGATGGTGGATTGTGTCTGAAGATGAGAGACTTTGAGAAACAGCAAGATGCTTCAATAGAGTACTCACTGGGGGGAGGGTGTCACTTGCAAGGAGATTTTAGAGGGTCCTTTGCCGTCATTTAACTTTAATAAGATAGAGGATCGCTTAGAAGTTTAACCCATAAAGTGCAGGTCCTTGTAGTACTAATAGTACTAATCCGTACTTTCATATATTATATTGATATATTATTTTGAAATATATACCTTGTCTCACAAGCATCTTCTTGTGTACAGGATGATTCTAACCTACCTCATAAGACTCTTCTTCTTGTGTACAGAACATGCCAAACCTCACAACCCCCTTCTTTATGTATACAGAACATGCCAAACCTCACAGCCCCCTTCTTTATGTATACAGAACATGCCAAACCTCACAACCCCCTTCTTTATGTGTACAGAACATGCCAAATCTCACAACCCCTTTCTTTATGTATACAGAACATGCCAAACCTCACAACTCACTTCTTTATGTGTACAGAACATACCAAGCCTCACAGCACCCTTCTATATCTGTACAGGACATGCCAAACCTCACAACCCCCTTCTTTATGTGTACAGAACATACCAAATCTCATAACCCCCTTCTTTATGTGTACAAAACATGCCAAACCTCACAACTCCCTTCTTTATGTGTACAGAACATGCCAAATCTCATAACCCCCTTCTTTATGTGTACAGAACATACCAAACCTCACAACTCCCTTCTTTATGTGTACAGAATATGCCAAATCTCATAACTCCCTTCTTTATGTGTACAGAACATGCCAAATCTCATAACTCCCTTCTTTATGTATACAGAACATGCCAAACCTCACAACCCTCTTCTTTATGTGTACAGAACATACCAAGCCTCACAACCCGCTTCTTTATGTGTACAGAACATGCCAAATCTCATAACTCCCTTATTTATGTGTACAGAACATGCCAAACCTCACAACCCCCTTCTTTATGTGTACAGAACATGCCAAGCCTCACAACTCCCTTCTTAATGTATACAGAACATGCCAAGCCTCACAACTCCCTTCTTTATGTATACAGAACATACCAAACCTCACAACTCCCTTCTTTATGTGTACAGAACATGCCAAACTTCACAACTCCCTTCTTTATGTGTACAGAACATGCCAAACTTCACAACTCCCTTCTTTATGTGTACAGAACATGCCAAATCTCATAACTCCCTTCTTTATGTGTACAGAACATACCAAGCCTCACAACTCCCTTCTTCATGTGTACAGAAAATGCCAACCCTCACAACTCCCTTCATGTGTACAGAACATGCCAAACCTCACCACCCCCTTCTATATGTGTACAGAACATGCCACACCTCACAACTCCCTTCTTTATGTGTACAGAACATAACAAGCTTCACAACTCCCTTCTTTATGTATACAGAACATGCCAAGCCTCACAACTCCCTTCTTTATGTATACAGAACATGCCAAGCCTCACAACTCCCTTCTTTATGTATACAGAACATACCAAACCTCATAACTCCCTTATTTATGTGTACAGAACATGCCAAACCTCACAACCCCCTTCTTTATGTGTACAGAACATACCAAGCCTCACAACTCCCTTCTTTATGTATACAGAACATGCCAAGCCTCACAACTCCCTTCTTTATGTATACAGAACATGCCAAGCCTCACAACTCCCTTCTTTATGTATACAGAACATACCAAACCTCACAACTCCTTTCTTTATGTGTACAGAACATGCCAAACTTCACAATCCCCTTCTTTATGTGTACAGAACATGCCAAATCTCATAACTCCCTTCTTTATGTGTACAGAACATGCCAAGCCTCACAAACCCCTTCTTTATGTGTACTGAACATACCAAGCCTCACAACTCCCTTCTTCATGTGTACAGAACATGCCAACCCTCACAACTCCCTTCATGTGTACAGAACATGCCAAACCTCACAACTCCCTTCTATATGTGTACAGAACATGCCACACTGCACAACTCCCTTCTATATGTATACAGAACATTCCAAACCTCACAACTCCCTTCTATATGTATACAGAATATGCCAAACCTCACAACCCCCTTCTTTATGTGTACAGAACATTCCAACCCTCACAACTCCCTTGTTTATGTGTACAGAACATACCAAGCCTCACAACTCCCTTCTTCATGTACAGAACAATCCAAACCTCAAAAGTCTCTTCTTCATGTGTACAGAACATTCTAGACCTCGCTAGTCTTTTCTGTATGTGTACAAAATATCCTGGACCTCACAAGCCTTTACTCTATGTGTATAGTCAGAATTTCTCCGGTTTCAATGTCGGCATCCACAATGTCAACAGCAGAA
Organism: Taudactylus pleione; assembly: GCA_031769625.1. Lineage (NCBI taxonomy): Eukaryota > Metazoa > Chordata > Amphibia > Anura > Myobatrachidae > Taudactylus > Taudactylus pleione. Next base: position 1,801,819 of record JAUIMM010000198.1, read on the forward strand.
CGTCAAAATTGATGATGTCAATTGTCAACATGGTTAAATTGTCAACATCATTAATGTCAACATCTGCAAAATGTTGACAATGATAGTGTCGGCATTGGAAATGTTGACATTGTATAATGTCGGTCTTGCTGCTAGGATTAGCATTAGGAATAGAATCAGACAAAGCATAAGTGTTGTAAAGTCAACAATGTCGACATTACATCAGTGTCGACATTATGTATCATGCCAATAGCCTCATGTTCACTTTGTAAGGTCTCTTCGTCATGTGTACAGAATATTCCAAATATCAGCACCCTCTTCCCCACATGTATAGGATATAGGGGGTATATGTACTAAAGTGCTGGTTTTTAAAAGTGGAGATGTTGCCCATAGCAACCAATCGGATTCTACTTAATCATTTATCTAGCACCTTCTAGAAGATAATAGCTAGAATCTGATTGGTTGCTATGGGCAACATCTCCACTTCTAAAAGCCTGCACTTTAATAAATATACCCCATAAAACTGTGCAAGTCTCTTCTTTGTGTGTACACATGTCCTAAAATAATAACAGTGCTACTAATATTATAATAACGTTGTGTGTGTCTGTTCCAAATTGGCGCCAAAACTACTGAACCAATTTTCATGAAAATGCATCATTTTGTAGTAAGAACTCCTAGAAATAACCTGCACTTTGTTTCATCTCCATCTGTCAAATTAAAGCTGAGCATTCACAAAAACAAAATTAATTGACATCATCAGTACAAGAGATAGGTGTGGCACCATGCACTTGGCTGGTAAGGGGTGGGGGGACAGGTGCTTTGAGCCTGCAGTCACATGAGTAGGATAGGCTACATAGCAGTCTGTGCACAAGGCACACAGTGACATTGGTGTGAGTGGTGGGTGAATAGGAGAGGCTACATAGCAGTATGTGCACAGGGCACACAGTGACATTGGTGTGAGTGGTGGGTGAATAGGAGAGGTTACATAGCAGTCTGTACACAGGGCACACAGTGACATTGGTGTGAGTGGTGGGTGAATAGGATAGGCTACATAGCAGTCTGTGCACAGGGCACACAGTGACATTGGTGTGAGTGGTGGATGTATAGGATAGGCTACATAGCAGTCTGTGCACAGGGCACACAGTGACATTGGTGTGAGTGGTGGATGTATAGGATAGGCTACATAGCAGTCTGTGCACAGGGCACACAGTGACATTGGTGTGAGTGGTTGGTGAATAGGACAGGTTACATAGCAGTCTGTGCACAGGGCACATAGTGACATTGGTGTGAGTGGTGGGTGAATAGGATAGGCTACATAGCAGTCTGCACAGGGCACACAGTGACATTGGTGTGAGTGGTGGGTGAATAGAACAGGTTACATAGCAGTCTGTGCACAGGGCACATAGTGACATTGGTGTGAGTGGTTGGTGAATAGGACAGGTTACATAGCAGTCTGTGCTCAGGGCACACAGTGAAATTGGTGTGAGTGGTTGGTGAATAGGACAGGTTACATAGCAGTCTGTGCACAGGGCACACAGTGACATTGGTGTGAGTGGTTGGTGAATAGGACAGGTTACATAGCAGTCTGTGCACAGGGCACATAGTGACATTGGTGTGAGTGGTGGATGAATAGGACAGGTTACATAGCAGTCTGTGCACAGGGCACATAGTGACATTGGTGTGAGTGGTGGATGAATAGGACAGGTTACACAGCAGTCTGTACACAGGGCACACAGTGACATTGGTGTGAGTGGTGGATGTATAGGATAGGCTACATAGCTGTATGTGCACAGGGCACACAGTGACATTGGTGTGAGTGGTGGATGAATAGGACAGGTTACATAGCAGTCTGTACACAGGGCACACAGTGACATTGGTGTGAGTGGTGGGTGAATAGGATAGGCTGCATAGCAGTCTGTGCACAGGGCACACAGTGACATTGGTGTGAGTGGTGGATGTATAGGATAGGCTACATAGCAGTCTGTGCACAGGGCACACAGTGACATTGGTGTGAGTGGTGGGTGAATAGGACAGGTTACATAGCAGTCTGTGCACAGGGCACATAGTGACATTGGTATGAGTGGTGGGTGAATAGGATAGGCTACATAGCAGTCTGCACAGGGCACACAGTGACATTGGTGTGAGTGGTGGGTGAATAGAACAGGTTACATAGCAGTCTGTGCACAGGGCACATAGTGACATTGGTGTGAGTGGTGGGTGAATAGGACAGGTTACATAGCAGTCTGTGCTCAGGGCACACAGTGAAATTGGTGTGAGTGGTTGGTGAATAGGACAGGTTACATAGCAGTCTGTGCACAGGGCACACAGTGACATTGGTGTGAGTGGTTGGTGAATAGGACAGGTTACATAGCAGTCTGTGCACAGGGCACATAGTGACATTGGTGTGAGTGGTGGGTGAATAGGATAGGCTACATAGCAGTCTGCACAGGGCACACAGTGACATTGGTGTGAGTGGTGGGTGAATAGAACAGGTTACATAGCAGTCTGTGCACAGGGCACATAGTGACATTGGTGTGAGTGGTGGGTGAATAGGACAGGTTACATAGCAGTCTGCACAGGGCACACAGTGAAATTGGTGTGAGTGGTGGGTGAATAGGAGAGGCTACATAGCAGACTGTGCACATGGCACACAGTGACATTGGTTTGAGTGGTGGGTGAATAGGATAGGCTACATAGCAGTCTGTGCACAGGGCACACAGTGACATTGGTGTGAGTGGTGGGTGAATAGGATAGGTTACATAGCAGTCTGTGCACAGGGCACACAGTGACATTGGTGTGAGTGGTGGGTGAATAGGATAGGTTACATAGCCGCCTGTGCACAGGACACACAGTGACATTGGTGTGAGTGGTGGGTGAATAGGAGAGGCTACATAGCATACTGTGCACATGGCACACAGTTACATTGGTGTGAGTTGTGGGTGAATAGGACAGGCTGCATAGCAGTCTGTGCACTGGACACACAGTGACATTGGTGTGAGTGGTGGGTGAATAGAGCAGGTTACATAGCAGTCTGTGCACAGGGCACACAGTGACATTGGTGTGAGTGGTGGGTGAATAGGACAGGTTACATAGCAGTCTGTGCACATTACACACAGTGACATTGGTGTGAGTGATGGGTGAATAGGATAGGATACATAGCAGTCTGTGCACAGGGCACACAGTGACATTGGTGTGAGTGCTGGGTTAATAGGAGAGGTTACATAGCAGTTTGTGCACAGGGCACACAGTGACATTGGTTTGAGTGGTGGGTGATGGCGCTGCTGCCACCAGTCTGTATAGCGTTGCTGGACACTCCCGCCACAGGGCTCCTATGCAAAGCAATACAACTAGAACACCTCAAATAAAACACAATGTTGTGATTTCATCATGAGCGAAGCCGCCAGCTACGGCTAATTATATTATAATTATTCAGCAATAATAGTGTTTTTTCCCATACAGTTCTAAAAGCAAGCATGTTTTATTATTAACATGCCCCATTAGATGTGTGTATATGCTGTGGGAAAACTAGAAAGAGACTTTATAATAGTAATCATTATTGGATATTCACACCTACCACGTACATTGTTTTATTTATCAGTATGAGGCCATAGAAAATCCTTTTTTTCAGGCCAATTAACCAACAATCATCAGTTCGCCATGACATCTGAGCGATGATCAGTTCCCTAGCGATGTTGGCTGGCAGCGGTAAGAAGTTTATCCTTCACCTGCCAGTGCAAAGAACTGTATGCGCATCCATGACCTGGACTTGCCTGCGTACAGCACTGTCCAGAAGAATGGACAACCCAGGAGAATGAAAAGCCCAAGTTGGCAAAAATAAATACATTTGTAAAAATTAGAGAAGAAAATATTTTAATTTGTTTAGCGATTGAAAAGAATGATTTCTATTGGTTTGAAATATTATTTCATGGGCTTACAAAATAGACCCCTTACGGGCATATTTATCAATATTATATTTAATAAAATATTGCGAAAACTGCTTTTTTCACACCCTTTTCACATTATTTTAGTATCACCTTTATGTACTAAATTGTAGGAGAATTCGCAGAATTTGCCTCCAAGCCCTTATTATCGCATTTTTTTTAGTAAGCAGATCACATTTTCCATCATTGTAATGGGAAATGCGATCTGCTCAGATATACTAAAATTGAATTGTGAAAAAATAACAGGGGACACCTTGTGAAAATAACGCCACCTGTAAATGGCGTTATTAGGGCTTTCCCCCATTTTACTGACTCTTGTTCTGCTCTGACAGGCAGTGCAAAGCCTGGAGTCGAAACCTGTGATCAGTCTTGTGTGTCTAAATAGACCACAGGCTGATTACAGTGTAAAAAAAGCTTTAAAATATTTTTTAAAAACTTACCTGCACCTAGGGACTGGTGATCTGGTGAACTCCTCTGTGACCACAGTCATCTGATGTGTGCTGTAAACCTGCATTTCAGTTTACAGCACACTTCAGATGACCGGGGTCACAGAGCAGGAGCCTGGCGATCAGCTGACCGTAGTCACAGAGGAGCTCACTGGATCACAGGTCCCATGGGTGCAGGTAAGTGTAGGCTTAGCGGCAGAGGGAGGGGGGGGTCAGTTGCCAGCACATGCGCAGACACAATCTTTGTATATTTAGCAAAAAATACCCTTTGAAGTGCTTGGAGAGGATTCGCAAGGACGGAGCTTTCTCGCAAGCTCTGTCCTTGCATGCAATATTTGATACATCCCTGAAATGTATTCAAATATCGCATTGCAATTTGGGCAAATTCATCACATCCGCATCTGAGATGTCATGTGACTACAGATTTCATAAACATCAACAAGTTCATTCTCTCGTGCAGTCCTGTGATATGTTCCTGTGTGTGCACTTTTTATGAGTTACAGGTGATAAACAGTCCAGAACGTGTTTTTGGGTCACTTTCTATTGTGTGTTATACTGACATTTCTTCTGTTTGTCTTGTCCAATGGCAGTTAATGCCCTTCCATCAATACAGGGTTGCCCTCCAGTGGGTGTACAGCATCCCAAACACTTCTCCATTTTTTTACTATTTATATACTTACGTTAAGCAGGGTTGGTTAAATAGAGTAGTGGGCCCATGTGCAGACTCTGTGGGCCCCTCCCCCCCCCTCTCCGGCAGCGCAAAAGACTCCAGCTTTGTACCAGAGTCTACTGGCCACGCACAGGTCTCCAGAAACATGGCGTCCACACTATGTTCCTGGAGACTTCTCTATTGTGCACCCACAACTCTCTGGGAAAATAGCAGCCGTGCCATTTTCCCGGTGATTACTGACTGCAGCGCGGCCAAAGCCGGACTCTGGAGAGGTAAGTATATAATATGGGTGCCGGGTACGAGGTGTGGGCCCCCTTGGACCCAGAGGCCCATGTGCACTGCACACCCTGCACCCATTATAGATACGCCAATGGAGTTCAGCTAGGTACACACTTGCAATCATACTTTCAATGCAATTTTACATTACTTTCGATTTCACTTATGTTCGGAAGTCCGGATCAAAGTAACGATCCCAGCGTACACACGTTTACAATCTAACTTGCGATCCAGGATACTCATGTCTAAAATATATAATAATAATTATAATAATAATAATAAATACTAAAAGAGACACAAAGGCAGCGCTGCTTCTGCTGGAGCAGTATGGGCTGAAGCATCGGACAGAGCGATGGAAAGTGCGTGCACACTTATTGTCCGATATTGTACCTTCAATACTGATGAAAATTAAATCGCATGTAAGACCTGATCTTTTCACTAGTTGTCTTCCTAGAAAACATGATTAAGGTGCATACACACTATTACCATAGTGCATGAGTGGGTCAGACTCAAAGGACAGCCCGGCGATTATATAGGTGCCTTCCCGAAAAATCAGGTGCCGCTCCCGTCCCTCCAGAGAGACAGGCAAGTCTCCCGGCCCCACCCACGGTTGCAATAGAAACACCTGCATCGGGGTTGGGGACGCAATTCACGTTGAATTCACGTTGAATTGCGCCCACTGCTTCACAACGCCTATTGCTCCGCCCCCAATAATGCAGCACGCCCCTTTCTGCCGCGACACATCCCCCCCGCACCGCCCGCCCACCCGCCGTGGAAGCCTGACAGCTACCTCCCGGAAGGAGGGAGCTGAAAGTCAGCAAGTATGCTGTGTACCCAGCTTTATATGTTCAAACCATGCAATTTATTTAAATATAGCTCAACAAAACATCTTCCGCTTCATCCTGCAGTAACACAGTTAATGAAAAAAAATCTCCTGGTCCTATATTACGTCTCAGTGCATTGATACATGCTGTCATACGTGCTGATATAGTTGTGGTGTTGGATATGTGGGGAGTGGGATCAGGAATTAGTAAGCCCTCTTTGTGGGATGAGTTATATTGGGTACAGGCTGTTAGTATTGAGCCATTTATCTTATTAGTTGACAGTAACATAGACTCCCTCATACAGTTGCGCATTTAGTTGCGCGTTGATTATTGTTTAGGGGTCTATGTACTAAGCCTTGGAGAGAGATAAAGTGGACGGAGATAAAGGGGGTCATTCAGACCCGGTCGTTAGCGCCGATGCGCTCGGACCGGGTCGATGGCCCCCCACAGAGCATGCGCACGATGGCGCCGGCGCCATCGTGCGCATGCGTGAGACCCGCTACGACCGACAGCGCCGGTCGTAGCGGGTCTCGATCCAAAGGGGGCGAGCTGTCGATGTTGAAGGCGTTTGGAAGGCGGGCTGGGGGGGTGACAGCCCGTTTGGAAGGCGGGCTGGGTGGGTGGCAGCCCAAACGGAGGCGTTCCCATGGGAACGCCTACCGTTTGGGGGCGGCCCCACTGACATCACTAGTGATGTCAGTGGAGAGCTTCCGGCTCAGACAGAGCCAAAAGCTCTCCGGGGCTTACGACAAGGGAGACCCTACCCTAGGGTCTTGTCGTAAGCCCCGATGGTCGCGATGGTCTTGACCATCGGGACCATCACCCTAGGCGGTCGTAAGGCTGTGAGTGTTAACCCACAGCCTTACCACCGCAAAGGAGGACGTCTTGAAAATTCAAGACGTCCTCCCCTCATTCAGACCGACTGCACGCTCTGTGCGACCCGCTCTGAATGTGGTCCAAAGTCCCAATCAACTGTCATTTTTCAAGCACAGCCTGTGACTTGACAGTTAGGATCTGATTGGTTGGTACTTTATCTCCATCCACTTTATCTATCTCCAAAGCTTAGTACAAAGACCCCTTAATCGTTTACATCCCAATTTTCTTTTAACCGCTTTGCATTACTTCAGTGTTTGTTGTTATTATTATTATTAGCGATATGTTGGATGGGAGTAGCCAAGTCTGTGTGCTTTTATGTTGTCATGTTTCTGTTATTTCTAGGTGAAGGGTAAGGATACAATCCTCCGATACATTGTTCTGCCCCAATAAACACAGGACAATTCATGCTGGGGGACATTATTAACAATAAAAGTCGCAAGCAATTTGTACACGAAAGGGCTGCGGAAGAGGAAAACGTTCCACACTCATTACAACTTTGTCAGGTCTTATTATTTTTCTTGTGACTGTGCATTCACCTTACTCTGAGATCTGCAACATTTTTCAAATAGCCTATGGAGAAGTAGAGGAATCGCCGGAAAATACAGGAGTCTGGCAGGTGCTACTTACCTTTTACCTTAATGCTCCCTTTAATGACATCTCTGAGTGATGTGTGCACGGTCAATAATAAATGACAAGCGCCTTGGTTTCTGTGCAGGCTCTTTGCAGGGGGACATGGTTGAAACAGTGAGATCACGCTGAGTATTGCTAATTTGTTTAGTCCGAGATATATGTGACAAGTGGTGTTCAAGGGGAGCTTACATTACAAGTTAACATTTCATGATTTAGTTGTACATCAGAAGCTCTCTGCTGGGCGCAATGCATTTGTCTGTGACATGGTTATTTGTTCAATTATTCACCATTTGCAATCTACAGGCACACGGGAGATGGTAGTGCACGCTCATGGAACTCGCCGCTTGCACAATTTCATTGCCCCTACACAGGGACGTTTTAAGAGAGGAGGGGGCCCGTGTGCATTTCCCGTGCTGGGCCCCCTCCTCTCTCCCTGGCTGCCGGCAGATGAGGCTGGCCGGCCACCGCAGAAACAGTAAACTCTGGGCATTAGAGTGTGCCCAGAGTCTACTGCGCATGTGCAGAAAGACGGAAAAAAATGCCTGCGGCGGGCTTTTTCCGGTGTTCTGTGCAGCGCTGACACCCGACGCAGGACCACGGACAGGTGAATTTTAAATAATATGGGTGCAGGGTGTGCGGTGCAGGGCCCCCCTGGACCCGGGGGCCCGTTATAGATATGCCCCTGCCCCTACCTAATGTTTTCTGTTACATTAGCATTGAATTTATTATTTATAGGTGCCCAATATTTACAGTACAGCAGCCGCTGCTCACATCGGTTTTTACGGGGGGTGCAATGCTGTCAGATATACCAAGCTCTGGAATGCGAAGCGAATGCATCTTAAGATAGCGTTAGCCGCTGTAGGCTGGTCTGTAGGCCGCACATGCGCAGTGGTCCCATCACATCGCATCATGCGGTCACTTCACTCCTAGCGCATCGCCGTGGCGGAGACCCTGGCCCTGTGTGTACTCTTTATTATGGGCTGGGTACAAAAGATAGACAATAATAATGTAGACACCAAAAAGTCGACATGGAAATGGGTCGATGTGTCAAAAGTTTGACAGTGCAGAAGGTCGACAGGTTCAAAAGGTCGACATGGAAATGGTCAACACCTTTTAGTTTTCCTAACCCTAATGCAGAGTGCACACTATCGGCCAGTGTGTACCGTCGATGACTATGGGCCTGATTCAGAGCCGTTCGCTATTTGTGGTCGTTCGTTCAAAAACAAGGGGTGGCTATTCAAATGATCCGTTCGCAAATTGCAGTCTGTTCCCACCTCTAAGTCTGAACGAGCGAGCAAAACATATGCTCGTTTATTTGATAAAAACGCCCCCTGGCCGCACGCACCATACGTCATGTCCGCTATTTATTAGATTAATCGAGTACATCGTACAGCGTATGAACTGCTCGCTATTCTTGTGGTTGGTGTTTTCAACCGCTATTTTGCGAGCAGTTGTGAGTTAAAAAAAACCAAGTGACGTGGTCAATGACGCTGCTGTATTAATTACGCACTCCCTTAAAACGCCCGTTTTGACCTTTAAGCACGCCTGCGTTCGGATCTCCACTCCCCGTTTTCAAGCACCTTCCCCTGTTACCACCCACATACGCCTCATTCTGTCACTCAAAATAGCAGGCCCTCGCTATATTGCGTACCAACGATTTTCGGCCGCACTGACTGGTTCGCGCATGCGTACTAAAAACCGTACGCATGCGCAGATGTGCGAACATCGCTCGGAACGAGCGTACTGCCGCTAGCGAGTGGCTCTGAATGAGGGCCAATGTGCGCTCATGCGTGACGTCGTCCATCGGACTTGCATGCAGGTTCCACGGGCGATAGCAGCGATATCTGTCGCTCCCGGCATCGGCAAATGCGTACACACTTGCCAATGCCGGCACCTGAGGTCGGTACACACTAGACATCGTCTAGTGTGTTCCAGCCTTAACCCTCCCCTTGGTGCCTAACCCTAACCGTCCCTCCAAGTGTCTAACCCTAACCCACCGGTAAGTGTCTAACCCTAAACCTAACCCTAAAAATGTATGTGTTGACACTTTCCATGTCGACCTTTTGAACCTGTCGACATCTGTACCTGTCGACCATCTTTTGGCATGTCGACCCTTTGGTATCGACCAAATTAGTGTCGATCTTTTGAACGGAACCCCTTTGTTACGTCTCGGTGCTACTGCTGATATCGCACCCAGATCACATTGTAAAAATACAATATTAATAAATGAACTCCATAGGATGAATTCTGTGTGACAGGTACTCGGCCCTTACACTGCTTACAACAAATACTAAGTGCACCCACAGCTTTCCCAGAGCTAATGTACCCAGGTGATGAAAGTGTCACCACTGTATATCTGCATCCTATCTCTTCCGTGTTATTGCTCCCTTAATGCTCGTGGCTTCAGCATGAACAAATATAAAAGAGGAAAGAGACAGGTTTCGCTGCATTATAGTAGATTGAAGGGAATTCACCATATAAAAGGCAGGTACATTACCTCATAGGGTTTCTTCTAGCTGAACTTTATGGCTCAGGCTCAGACTCAGAGGCATGTCAGGGGAAGGAGGGGTTTCTTTGTGCAGAAGCAGAATTGTTATTTATACCATTGCAGCAGCAGGAGCAGCAGTCCCCTGAGGTGCCTCTGGCCAGGAGCTGGGAGTAGCAAATGGTTAGAGAACATCACTCCTGCTTTCCACTGTACAGAACATAACTCTCCCATCCCAAATTCAGTGATTGCGCACAGGGGCTTATTCTGAGTTGTGTCTGCGTCTATTGGCGGTCATCCGTCTGGGATTTTATGCTAATGACACTATGAGTGTGTAGAATGCGCAGGGACTTAGCCGCTCACTGTCAGCACCCGTAGACGCAGAAATACTGATTGGTGCGTCTTTAGACAACTCCAGCAGTCGCACCGTTGAAACTGGCAGCAGCCCTATGTCAGACACAGTTTCTCCATCCGAGTGCGGCCTCTATGTGAGCAGTGGAGCGTCCGTGTGTGCACCCACATTCACCGACAAGCCTGTGACACTCCCATAACATGCCCATAAGATGGACCATCTCTGTGCAAGCGCCTCGCCACCTCCCTGTCACCGCCTTGAAATGCCGCCTGCATTTTCAATGGGTGGGTATGATATTTTGACAGTCATGTAGACAGTGATGACATATGGAAATGTTAGAATATTGACATATCATCCCTGGTGGCCCAGCGGTGACTTACCTGCTCCTGACGGCTGCAGCGTGTCCAACTCGGCTTATGGGTCCCTGGGGATCATGTGATTGTGATTCCGGGTCAGAGCTGTGATGGCCCCCGCTGATGATATTGCCCGTTGGACCTGCATGCAGGTCTGACGTGCGATGTTGCTGGGGATGTGCGGGAGCACGCATCGTCAGCGACATAGAAATTATGTATTTTTGGAATTTGATGGTGTCACTATACGTCACTCTCAGGTGGTGTATAGCGGGTTACACTTACCTGCTGTCAGCTGGGCAGGTCCTCTGCCGGCTCCCTCCGTCACTCTGGTCGCTTCTCAGGCTCTGTCTGCTGTGCTGACACTGTGTTCTCCTGGCAGAACACAGTAAAGTTTAGGAAAACAAAAACGGTTTTTTTTTTTTTTCTAAACTTTACTGTGCTCTGCCGGAAGAGCACTGGGCCTGATTCAGAGCCGGACGCTATTTGCGCTTGCTCGTTCAGAAAAAAACGCCCCCCTGGCCGCTCGCATCATACGTCATCTCCGCTATTTATTAGATTAATCGAGTACATCGAAAGGCGTATGAACTGCTCGCAGTGCTTGTGGTAGCATTTTCCTACCGCAATCATGCGAGCAGTTCAGGCTAAAAGACAACCAAGTGACGTGGTCGATGACGCTGCTTTGTTAATTATGCACACCCTTAAAACGCCCGTTTTGACCGTTTGGCACGCTTGCGTTCGGATCTCCACTCCCCGTTTTCAAGCATCTTCCCCTGTTACCACCCACAAACGCCTCATTCTGTCACTCAAATTAGCAGGCATTCGCTATTTTGCGAGCACACAATTTCCGACTGCAATGATTGGTTCGCGCATGCGTATTACAACCCATATGCATGCACAGTTGTGCGAACATCGCGCAGTTGTGCGAACATCGCTCAGAGCGAACGAGCGGCCGCTTACAAGCGGCTCTGAATCAGGCCCACAGTGTCAGCACAGCAGACGGTGCTGGAGGCGGCTGCAGCGGCCAGGTTAAGTGGAGGACAGGGGGGAGGTGAGTGGAGGGGGCAAGGGGCTGTTTGGGGGGGACAGAATTACCGAAGCTGTAGGCAGCGCTGCGCATGTGCTGCTTTTACGGATGTAACGGCGCATGCACAGCACTGATTACAGCTGCGGTAAGGTAGAGTACATAGATAAAAGTATCTATTTTTCGAAAAGCTGTCATCGCAAAAATGACAGCTTTTCGGAATAGATAGTTATGGGGAGAAGGAATGATGAATTCCTCCAGTAATTAGGTAGAACTCCATGCGAGCTGTAAACCTAATTATCTCCAGAGAATTTTATGTGTTAATGAATAGGCCCCTGACTATCTCCTGTACACACAGCTGCTAGGAAACGCAGCCCTGCGTAGCGCCTGAATAGGAATCCTGGTCATTCCTTTTCTATAGATCGTCATAGTCGACCTTATTACAACATCACATTTTCAACACATTTCTAAGACCGTGCGTTTCCTGTGCGCCACATTCGCAACTCCATCTCTGTGCGCACGCTATTTGGACGCGTGCGCAGTGCTACAATGACTCGTGCGCAGAAGGAATAATAATCACTTTACTGCGTCCGACTCAGAATCAGTCCCAATGTGGTCAAAAAGAAGGGTCCAAAATTAGCAGATGAACAATTCTCACCTGTTTTATGGCTGAAGACTGCCTGGGAGACTTGAGCTACTTAATATAATACAATATATGAATATAATATGGTAATAATACATTACTATTTTAAAAAGCTTAAGTCCTAGGGTGTGGTTTAAGAGTTTGACATTCACTATGTCAACTTTCATTATGGATTAAGTTATATGGTCGACATTCATTATGTCAACACAATGATGTCTACATGTTCTGAATGTCGTCACGTCTCAATGATCGACTTTTGAGACGTCGAAATTCAAATTGTGAACACCGACATGACGTTGACGTGTTCAACATGTCTGCACCATGAATGTTGATGGTGCGAATGTCAACAATACGATCTGGCCTTAATCGCAGCCTAACCACAGCCACATACTAACCCTAAAGCTGATATGGTCATATTGTACTGTAGATCTGTTGCATGTCGGCATTCTGAATTAAGTTGTCAACATCCTGAATGTCGACATCCGGCAGCATTCGACATTACGGTGTTGTTATTCTAAATGTCGACACTAGGACTGCATCCCGTTTATCTATATACAATAATTATTTGCCTTTAATCATTGGTTAGTGACTCGACTCTTAGAGTGTATCTAACACTATTTCTTTGCGACACGAGAAACCATTTTGATACATGAGAAGTATGCCCAGTCACCGCACATGTACATGGCTCGCATCGCATCTCATTTTATTTTAAATGTAGTCTTTTTTAAATAAAAGCTTTCATTCACCTCCTCCCTTAGAGCACATTGAGATCTACATATTAGCATTGTTTTAGAAAATTGTTCTATGGGAGACAGACACATTTGGGATTAAGCAGGGGGGTAGTGAGTGGGAGGAAGTAAACAACAAGGGTTCAGTGTCCCCTAGGAATAAGTTATATAGATATTCACTGGCATCACTGAGGATGTTACCTTCCTCCTTTTTGCCAAATTATCTTCTTTTAAAATGACTCTCTCTAAAAAGGAGGGAGGGCAGAGGCTGGAACAGTGGTGCAGATTACCTGTGTCTGGCTGCTGGGATGGCTGTGCGTTGCCATTCCCCGTGTGGTGGCACAGATAGCTCTCTGATGAATAAGCTGTTGGACCCTGCACACACACGCACGCCTGGCTGCCTAGACAAGAAGCCAAGACTTGCTGCCAGTTCCATGTTGGTTGGTTCCAGAGTTGAGTTGCAGGTAGTAACATTACCCAGCGATCAATGATGCAGTGAGAGCAGGCAGCGAGGACTGTGAGGTCTTAGAGCCCTGCGGTGTAAAATAACTAAGTCCCTGGTGCAAGGGAGGAAAATAGCAGCAATGGGACTAGCGATATATAGCATGCCATTTACAGATGACTGGCATGTGCTGGTTGCACTTACATGCCATAAGCTCAGCGTTGCCCTGTCCCCTTGTATTTGGTACTTAGCCCAGAAAATCCTCAATTTCAAAAAGTACTAAAACAGGAAGAGGTCTATTGTGCAAGTGGGACACACACAACGCACAGGGCTTATACAGAAGCCCACGCAATGAATGTGTAAAGTAAGCATCGTTCCTTTTCTGTATAATAGCACAGTGGTGTTTTTAAGCCATCAAAGTAACTGTACTATAAACATTTATTTTGCTTCAATAAAAATTTGTTAGGGGTGGAGGCTGGTTCAATGCCTCTAAACAAGTGGTACCGTTTTATTAATGTGCGAAGTTTATTTACCCTAGAGGTAACTCTCGGGGTATCAGGCAGTCTGGGTCACTGACACTACAGCTATGATGTGAAAGGAAACAGAGTTTAGTGCCAACATCAGGGCTGCTGTTATCATCTTAATTATCATTCATTTTTGAAACTATAGAATTAAGCGGGGTGTGACAAGATTTATTTATTATTATTATTCTTTATTTATATGGCGCCACAAGGGGTCTGCAGCACCTTACATAATGCATAAACAGATGTAGTGCTAACAAAACAAGAAAAAAAATGCCAGACTTTTAGTGCGTATACACAATTAAAATGGACGATATGAACGATAACGATGTCGATCATATCGCTATCGTTCATATTGTGCATTTTTCGGTGCCCAATGACCTGCGATGCGCGGGCATGTATGGTCGACATCGACCATCGCCTGTGCACGCAGGCTAACCTGGTCGATATCGACCAGGTTACTATAGGGACCCGCGATCGTTGACCGCGGATCGCTATAGTCATTGGAGAGTTGGTGGTGTGCTGGATGATCGGTATCGATCGTCCCATCTGTACACACCACTAGGGCCTAAATCAGAGATTTACGCTAATGCAATCGCAACAGTTATCTTTTACGGATCGCAGTTGCTAAAATATGCTAATGCTTTCCAAAACTTAGCCGAGCATAGAAACGCCCATTGCTGCCTTCTCATATCCATACAACAGTGTAAACATCGGCAACATCGGCACAAATCAGTCAGCCACACAGCATGTGAGTCAGGTTTGACCAGCCGCAAACACTGCAGCTCTCCTGACACGCAGAGAGCTCTCATGCTGTGACGGGGATAACAGTGGCTAATTTATGCACGCCCATGAAATGGCGTTTAAACGGTCAAACACGCTTGCATATTTCTAACCTCCCCCGTTACCACCCCCAATGGCTGACTACCTGGTTCCTATGTGCTAGAGTAGTCACAATGCAATCACGGGTTTTATACTTATTCATTTGCAAACAATCGTTCGATCTGCAAAAATATTGGATTTTCGTAGACCACTGAATCAGTGATTACCTTACAATACAGAACATTGCATAACATTGGGATTCAAGCTATATAGCCATTGCTGCTTATGCAGCCATAATACCCACAGAAGCAGCGTAGTGCTGAACCCAAAGGTTTGGTGCCGTTGGTGGAGATGATGGTATAAGTGAGGGAAAGAGGGCCCTGCTCATGAGAGCTTAGAATCTAAACATTGTAAGCTTATACGGTGGAGCTTATTCTTGATCTGCCTAGCTGACTGTTTTAATTACTATAGTCATTTGTTAAACAGAGTTTGGCCATCATGGACATAAATTGTCTTTTCAGGTCTTTAACAGCAGCATTGGGTGAGGTGAGCTATTTGAGTGCTTCTTCTCAAAGGCATTGATCAAGTCTTGTACTGTATGTCCTAGATATCGTGGACAGGCTCTTCCTTGGTAATGGTAATACATGAACTCAGGTGTCTTCATCTAACAGAATTACTGGTAGCAAATCGCTCCCTGGTGACTTCAGACTTCTGAGGAAGGACGGGGTTAGAGTGCACTTTAGTGTGAGTATGGCTGCCTGGGCTTGATAGAGTGGGTGGCTGGATTCTGGATGGGGGTTTTGCTTGGACAGGTTCAGTTTTAACATGGGTGACTTTGGCCTAAGCCTTCTGGAGAGTGGCTATTATGTTGAGGCTTTCTACTGCGAGTAATAAGACAGCAATCTCGAGGATAATGGTGGCAGATTCTCTTAAAAGCTTAGGTTAGGTTCAGATAAAAAAAAAAATTGTGCTAATGTCTAGGCTGTGTGGTTTGGGGTTAACAGTAATAGTTAGGTTGAGGTTTGTATTTTTAAATTTGACCCAGTAGCGTCCTTACAATTGCTTTTTTGAAGTGCTCTTGTGAAAGAGAAGTCTCAATTTTTTCATACACGAACTGTAGACATGCAGCATGTCAGCAGTGATACATAGGTGATATGGCGACATGATGAACTGTTGACAAACGGTTCCCGGTGGTCTAGTGGTGTCTCACCTTGTCCCGGCAGATACAGCAACACCAGCGTCTTCTCCAGGGTTCCAGTGGTCATGTGAGGATCAGTTCCGGTGGCAATGTCTCTGCTTTGGCGTTCCGGTGAGTATTTTCCTCATTATACCTAATCCCTTCCTAGTGCCTAACCCTAACCTTTTCCCACAGGCTAAGCCAAAACCCTCCTAGCAACGCCTTACCATAACTGTTGGCACATGGCGGCAGTTCAGATGTCGACATTGTGAGCATGTCGATATTCTGAGTATGTCGACATGCTGTCGAACCATATCGACGTTCTAATTTAAACATTGGGTGTCGACTTAACAAATGTCAACATGGTTGCTGTCGCATTTCTGGCCAGATAGCCTTCCTAGAACACCCGTGTGCTGATATTGAAGGTCCTTTGTTGTATAGAACTGGAGCTATGGTTGTGAACCTTTCAAGAGAGTCTATTCCTTTTCTAAAAACTACATTGTCAGGGTTAATGACTAGTTTGAATCTGTGAGAATGCTGCAGAATCTGTCAACTTTGCATCCAGTGCTACTGGTAAAGGTGGGTGGTGAAGACAGGAGGAAGGAAATCGTTGACATAATATATGCAGCGCCGACACTTCCATAAGGCGAATCTAGGCGGTTGTCTAGTACGACAACGATTAGGGGGCACAAAGGCCACTGATATGAAGAAGCCCCTAAGGGGGTGATAGAATTCAGCGGGAGTAAAATAGTTCCAGGAAGTTGGTCCCGGAGCTATTCAATTTAGCGCGCTGTTTCATCCAACTACAATCACTTAAGTCGGAGAATGCCGGTTCTCGCTACTTAACTTAGAGGTTAAGTCATGAGAACCGACATTCTCCAACTAAAGTGCTGACTGCGAGACTATTAGCAGTCGGATTACTCTTTGCACCCTCAGGAGGGTCTGAGAAGAAATCCTTTAGTCACCCTAACGGCACGCTGTATTGAATAGATCTGGGAGCTCCCTCCCGGCGCTATCAACAGCGCGCTTAATTCAATCATCGTCCAACTTACAAAAACAGTGTGAAGAGCTCTCCTCCCCCTTCCACTAACAACAATAAAACTACTGCTAGTTGTTTATACATTATTGCAACAATGTTGCAGCTCTGCAAAAAACAGATCTGTATCCCAGCCCAAAGCATTAAAGACGGGAACATTTTGTCCATTCACCGGGCCGATAACTGAATAACTGGAAAGTGTATGCAGGAGCGTTAGCCGTTAAACGGCTTCAAACCTTCTGAAACTACACTGAACATGGCCTCTGACTCTGCAGCTCTGCATCCGAGAAACACAGCCGCGTTCACTGACAGGACGCTCCCCTGTGACAGCCTTTTCTTGCGTTCACTTCAGGCCACCTCCCCGGAACGCCCGTGGTATTGTCTAGCTGTATCTCATGCCGCTATTGCGTACAGACCTGCACACTCAGTGTGACGCATGTGCTGTAGAGGTTTTTATGACTTTTGGCGCATGCGCAGTAGCAAATAATCGCTCAACTGCGCAAACATCAGCGCTGCGGCCACCTCTGAATCAGGCCCTGTGTACTGGTGCACGCCTGTGCGATATAAATCACTGCGTCGGATCGGAGCGTTTATCGGAACATCACAGACTATTCGATAGTGAGTACCCACCTTACGTTTACTGCAAGAAATTCCACCACCGATCATTTAACACATGGGGAGAAATATGCGTATAATATACAGTATAATATACAGTAAAGCTGCCGCTCGACTAATCTTTCTCTCCAAACGCTCTACATCTGCCTCCCCTCTCTTACAAGCCCTCCACTGGCTCCCCTTCCCCTTCAGAATCCAATTCAAGGTTCTCACACTCGCTTGCAAAGCCCTCACACACTCCTCCCCCATTTACATCTCTGACCTCATCTCCCTTCACTCTACTGTCCGCCCTCTTCGTTCAACAAATGCATGCCGCCTCTCATGCCAACTGATTACTTCCTCCCACTCCTGCCTCCTAGACTTTTCCCGTGCTGCTCCCCACCTTTGGAACTCTCTCCCTCTCCCTATCAGACTCTCCACCTCTCTTCAGTCCTTCAAACGGGCTCTCAAGACCCACTACTTCATCAATGCCTTCCAGCTCTCATCCTAACTTGCTACTACATGCTCCCTCCTCGTCTTCCCCATCTGTATCATGCCCATCTGCCTGCCCCTCCCCTTGAGAATGTAAGCTCTTGCGAGCAGGTCCCTCTACCCTCTTGTGCTTCTCCTCACTTTATTTTCATCTACTTCTTACTCACCACTAGGACACATAACACTTGGTGCTTATGCACTGTTGCTTAATTGGGTGTTATGGCCACCTATGTATCAATGTATATAATCCATGCCCTTGTCCTTCATTGTATTGTATTTTACTGTAAGTCACTTTTTTGGTTATGTACCTTGTAAGGCGCTGCGGAACACTTGTGGCGCCGTATAAATAAACGATAATAATAATAGTAAAGGAATTTATATCAACAATATATGTCCCAAAAATATATATTTTTCCTGGTATACCCATTTTATAACTTGGAAACATACAGTATATTTAGGATGTCCTCTCTTTCCACAAGGATGAGTTTACATCTGATGAGCTGTTCCCTTCTCTATTTATTAGCTAATATCTCTTGAGATGCCCTCTCCTGTCTCTGCCGTGAGCTTACCTCCTGGGGTAACTGCACAATGAGATTATATCTCCCGAGGTGTCATTTTCTCTCACAGCAGTGCGCTTCTGATTTCTTGGATGTTATTTTCCCTCTTAGGTATGAGCCAACATTTCATGAGATAACCTGTCTTCCCTCCGCTGTGAGCTTCATTTCCTGTTTTCCTCTCGTGTGCCTTCTTTTTGTCATTTCTTGCGGCAACGTTTCGATCGCTGGTCACTCTCATGTCCGTGCAGATATTACTGCAACATCATGGGACCTTATTCTGAGTCCAATGTGGCAGTGTCCATATATGCGACTTTTGTCATAGACTCATAGTTGCATCTGAGACATTATGCTAATGCTGCTTCACTTACTTTCCTTGGTGTACATATGTGTGTCCGAATGTGCAAGGACTGAGACACCCACTTTTAGTGTCCTTAGGCAACATCTTTTTAGCCACCTCTTAGTCAACGATTACCAATAAACTTCCGCTACCGTTCATTAAAATCTGTACTGCGACTCTGGGTCTCATTCAGATCCGCTCGCAAGCACTGAGCATTCGCAAGCGGGTCGATGTTGAGGCCCTGCGCACGCGCAGCGGCCGCACTGCACGTGCGCAAGCCCCGGAGCGAGAGAGAAATTCTCTCGCTCCGGGGCTCATTACAAAAGGGGCGGCTGTCGATGGTGATCGACAGCTCGCACCGATTTGTAGGCGGGGTGGGGGGAGGTGGCTTGCTAAACGGAGGAACGCCTGCCGTTTGTGGGCGGCCCCACTGACATCACGCGTGATGTCAGTGGTAAGCTTCCGGCTCTGTTAGAGCCGAAAGCTCACTGGGGCTTCATCTGACCACTGACAGAATCCAGGACATACGGACCATGACACTGCCGCAGAACCGACAGCAAATCCGTGCCTTCTTGGGAATGGATACTGCAGAATGTGGATCCCAGGTTTTTCTATTTTGGCTTTACCACTACAGGACTTAGGTCCTCATTCAGACCCGGTCGCAAGCGCTGATCGCTCGCAACCAAGTCGATGTTTATGCCCTGCGCACGCGCAGCGGCCGCACTGCGCGTGCGCAAGCCCCCTGGCGAGAGAGAATTTTTCTCGCTCTAGAGCTCACTACAAAAGGGGCGGCTGTTGATGTTGATCGACAGCTCGCCCCGTTTTGTGGGGGTGGTTTCACAAACGGAGGCCTGCCATTTTGTGGGCGGCCGCACTGACATCAGCAGTGATGTCAGTGGGGAGCTTCCTGCTCGATCAGAGCAGGAAGCTCCCTGGGGCTTGCGGTTGCCGAGACCCAACCCTAGGGTCTCGTCGCAAGCCCCGATGGTCGCGATGGTCAAGACCATCAACCTGGCCGCTCGCTAAAGCTGTGGGTGGTCAACCACAGCTTAGCGAGTGGCCAGGAGGCCGGCTCATTATAGAGAAGCGGCCGCCCTCATTCAGAGTGAGCGCTCGCATTTTGCGAGCGGCTCTGAATGAAGTCCTCTGTCCATATAAAATTGGAACACGCGCATTGCGATTCAGAAGCATGGGCAGTGTAAGACATTGCACCACTGTGTCCGACTCATAATCAGGCCCATGGACTGGACCTTCCCCTCGGCCTAAGTGTCAAGCAACAGGATCAGCACAGTTGGTATAATAGTTAACATTGCTTGCTGCCTCACAGCACTGAGGTCTTGAGTTCAATTTTCCCCAAGGCCCTATCAGTGTTCTCTCCTGTTTGCAATGGGGTTCAGTAGCGCACGCAGGGGGGGCTTTTGGGTACTCAGAAACCCCCCCTGACAGACTGGAGTGCAAGCAGAATGTTCTTAAGTCCCGCTCCATTGCAGCAAATTGCCGCGATTCACGGGCCAATATGGAGGAGGCGGAGCCAATATGACGCAATTTCATTAGAATCTAGTGCAAATTCCACTATCGCACGGCCTGACTTAAGGACGCCCTCAATGTCTTAGCGTGCGGCGGCAAAGCGATAGCAAGCTGGTTTAATGCTGCCCCCTTTACCTTCGCAGCACATGTCATCTCCATGAAGTATATTAAACCATCGGTAACATCGAGAACCATCGGAGGCATACACAGTGCTTGAGGTAGACCCTACCCTGCCGCAAGCACTGCGAGTGCTGCTGTCAAAAAAAGAGCCAGGAGACGTGCACGATGACGCTCCACTTTAATTATGCACGCCCTGTAAACACCGTTTTGACGCCTGCGTTGACAGCACCACTCCCCCGTTTACAAGCACCTTCCCCCATCACCACCCACAGACTGTGTACTTCGGGCGATCGCTTCCTGATCGCTGAGACTGGCTCGCTCATACGCATATTGAAGCATACGCATGCGCAGAGGGGCGACAATCGGCCATAGCATGTGATCGCTGCATTGCATCCGGGTCTGAATCGGGCCTTTAGTCAGCACATCTTCCTCAATTGTAAGGGGTATATTTACTAAAGTGCAGGTTTTTAGAAGTGGAGATGTTTCGCGTAGCAACCAATCAGATTCTACTTATCAGTTATCTAGCACCTTCTAGAAGATAATAGCTAGAATCTGATTGATTGCTATGGGCAACAACTCAACTTCTATAAACCCGCCCTTTAGTAAATATACCCCTAAGTGTCTGTTTTATAGAATGACCTGTGTTCTCAATAACTTTACTGTAGTACAAGGTCTCCAGTGATGGGCATGAACGTATCCCCATTTCAAGTGCACTGTGCACCCTTTGCAATATAAAAATCAGGACTGTTTGTAGAAATTCATTATTATTTCATGTGCTCTCATCTCTATACTGTGACACAGATGCAGTTGTCCGGCCAAAACCAGCTTCGCCTGTAACTGAAGAAGAAAAGAGCCTCTTAGAAGATAAAAGCTAATAAGTCCTCCGTCCTTTAATTTTACATTTATAATGTATATTCTTGGATGCACTTTCCTCTATCACTGATGACTTTAAGCTCACCTGAAATGATCTCTCCTCCATCAGTGCTATGTGATGTGCCTCGTGTAGCCCTGTGTACGTGGATGGAATTCATCAAACCCTCTTGGAAAACATTGTGCACATCCACTTCATAGCAGTCCAGTTTTTTTCTGGTCTGCCTATTTCACAAAGTAAATTCACCATAGCATCTGAGCTTTTGTCAGCTTCCCATCGTGTTCGTCCCACAGCAGGAAGAAGAGAGTTAGCACGTCGTGGCCAGTCGGGGTCCATTCTGCGTTTGCGTCACCTGACATTGCCAGGTCACTGGAAGCCTTAGTCTCGGTCTTCCTGGTAGTAATCCAATGAAAATGTAAAAAAACATAAAGACATTTGTAAAATAAAAATATAATATTTTTTTAAGAAGAAAAAAAACAAAAACCATTTTATTTTAATAATAAAAAATATAGATTTATTCCCACATCACTCAGTCTGAGATCATAGTGATCGGAGGACATCTCCGCCATTGCCATTGTTAAATTGTTGATATCTATCTTATATCGGATTGGGGATATCGCCAGCAATGCTTGGTGATAGCCTCCGCCAGCATTAGCCCTTGATAAGCAGCAAAAGAGCCCTCATTCCAGTGAAAATAGCCATTTTTGCCGCTTAGGCCTTTCCAGGGCTTAATGCAAATGCAGCAGGAGGTGTCTTTAGGAAACAGGCACCTCCTTGCTGCATCTGCATGATCCCAGCGCTATGACCAAGGTCACAGTCTGGGATCGCCATCGGAACAATCTTAACCATCATTCCAGGGGCGTTTCTAGAGAGGAGGGGGCCCGTGTGCAGTCTCCGACACAGGCCCCCTCCTCTCTGTCCGGCGGCCGGCAGCGCACTGAGCTGTGCGCGGCCCGCACCGGAGCTATAGACTCTGGGCACTAGAGTGCGCCCAGAGTCTATAGAGGATGCGCTGCTCACCAGGAAAATGGAAGCGGCAGCCATTTTCCCTGTACTGCGCATGCTCAAACGACGGGAAAATGGCCGCGGCAGCTGTTTTCCAGTCGTTTTTACAGCGCCGGACCCCCGCGCCGACGTGGGGCTCCGTAGAGCTAAGTAATTATGGATGCAGGGTGTGCGGTACGGGGCCCCCCTGGACCCAGGGGCCCGTGTTCCCCGCACACCCTCCACCCTTTATAGATACGCCCCTGCATCATTCGCAGTTGTCCCTATGGCCAGGCTGCGGAAGCGCAGACCACTGACCATGTGAGATGTGCACTAACCATCGGGTTAGTGTACATCTCTGAATCAGGCACACAGTACATAAAAGACTTCGGACCAAATTTAACAGTCTCTGATTTGCTGGTCCTGCTGCGAAAGTTAAAGCAGCAATTTGTTTTAAGGCAAAACCTGGTTGTTTTTGGCATAAAACTAAATGCCACTTTAAATTTAGCAGCTATATATGGCCAGGACCAGCAAATTGGAGCCTGGTACCTTTGGGCCTTGTGTCACATTCTATTACATCCTAAACTTAAATGTTATAATGTAAATCGTCTCTGATATATTGTATATAATATATACTTTATCCATAGATCATTTGTAATAATGCAAAATTGCACGCTAAAGCATAATCGAAAATTGGCTCCATCATATCCTTATTTAGAGGGAGGGAACGCCTCCATATTTATGTTATATACATGGAGTTTGTGTGTCCAAGTGTCAGGGGTCCAAAATGTAGTTTATCCTGACGAGAGGAGCCAGGCACACAGCAGACGATGACAACTAAGAGCAGTCTAGCTGCCCGCACGTAAAGAAGCAAATTTTGTTCTGTGGTATTAGATATTTAAATTTTAAATGAGATTCATGGGGATGGAGAGGATTCTCTGGTGCCTGTCGGTAACAGGGAATGGACTTGCTTATTACACATCCTTGGAGGCGGTGGACACCAGGCTTTAAACTATAATTTCAAGTCATTTTGAGGGGATGCCTTTTGCAGGTTTATACAGGGAAGTGTAATTTTACCAATGATTTAAAAACACTGAAATATACTGTACCAGACTATCAAGCTGTAAAACACATCCCTGATGGCCTTTGCCTAACACCACTAGTTGGATATTTAAAAGAGTTTAAATTGAACAGTATTTCCGATAAATACAGAAAACCTGTAATAACGAAGTGACAGCCCCAAATGGTAGATGGACCGTCATGTGTCTGATTTCAGTACGTGTCTATGGTCTGCTGTTCATATATAGACGTATATTTACTAAAGTGCAGGTTTTTAGAAGTGGAGATGTTGTCCATAGAAACCAATCCATAGGCAAATGCGGGCGGGGGGGGGGGGGTTCTGGCTGCCTGGGAACCAAATTCTCGGCCCCCCTCCCAGCACACACCATGACCACAATAGAAATAGTGATTAATAGAATATTACTAATGCTGCATGTTCTTCTCAGTATCACAAATGAAGTAATTAGCACCACCTGTGGATCTTTTAACATGTGTCATCCAGTAATAAATAACCTGTGCATCAACTAGAAGATGTGGAAATCATGCATTGTTAGGGGTGCACTGGTATAGACCATCAACAGGGTAAATTATTAATAGCATTAGTAATACACTATTTAGTGCATAAGGAGACCAATATGTACATATATGTCCAGGGCAGTGCTAGGTTCTTCTGCTGCTTCCCCAGATTCCCAAACTTGCTCCCATGCTCTGGAATGGTGCCCACATCTGAAAACAAAAACATTCAGCTCAGGCAGGATGGCCCTACTGCCGCATTGAATGACTTACTGTGATCGCTGGTCCTGTATATGCTGGAATTATGACACTCAAAACACTCTGTATGATGCATATTAAAGTTGGATAAGTGCTAATTACGCCCTCTTCATGGACTGGCCACAATCGTAAAATAAAGCATTTGGAAAACCCCCTTTAGAAATCCAGCGTTTGCCACTGCAGTCAGATTCTACTTAACATATATCTAGGACCAGGAGTGTATTAAGAGAGGCAGGGGCCCTGTGTGCATTCCCAGTCCGGGAGTCCCCTACGTTCTCCCCGGCGGCAGTCTGACCACAGCAGCAGTAGACTCTGGGGACTAGTCTGTGCCCAGAGTCTACTGCACATACGCAGGTAGCAGGGAAAATGGCGACCGCGAAATTTGCTGTTGATTTCCTCACTGCGTCCGCGCAGAGCATCAGAAAAATAGCCGCGGCAGCCATTTTCCGGTGTTTTGTGCAAGGCTAGGACACCCAACGCGGGACCTCGAAGAGGTGAGTATTAGAAAATATGGGTGCAGGGTGTGCCCCCCCACTGGACCCAGGGGCCCATGTGCACCGCACACCCTGCACCCATTATAAATACACCCCTGTCTAGCACCTTCTATAAGGTAATAGCTAGAATCTGATTGGTTGCTATGGGCAACAACTCCACTTCTAAAAACGCTCACTTTAGTATATATAATATATCTCTGTTTCTGTCAATTAAAAGTGCTAAAATAGTATACACTGAGCAAATGAAGCCGACCGTAGTGATCCCAGCGGCGTCTTATTTAGCAGAACTGTGGGGATTAGCACATTTTTTATTCCCTAACACTGCACAGTGGCTGTATTATTCTGATTGTGTGCTTGCATGTCTGGGGGGCTTATTTACTAATATTGCTTCTGAATGCAAAATTTGCACTGGACCATAGCGATCGAACACTTGTTACCATTGTCTAACGCCTGCTTCTCCTCCTTCATGTGTAAGTTTGGAATTTTCTCCTGGTGTGATAGCTTGCTGCTCCACCATAATAAATGTACTAAATTACAGATGAGGATAAGGTGACATTGGAACTGCCTGCAAGTGTGTGTCATACGCATTGATTATATGTCTTTTAGTTACATGGGATGATGTGCTTTCTTTATCTTATGCACCTAGAATGAGCACATTGAAAGTATCTAATAACATCATGGAGGTAAAATAAACTCCTTCCGGTTTCTCCTGTCTCCTACTTATGGGTGTGTATTAAAAGATCTACAATAAAACCATTAACAGCGTCTAATACGTAGACACCAACTGGTAGACAGTCAAAAGGTCGACAGATACAAAATGTCCACATGTTCAAAAGGTCGACATGATTAAAAGGTCTACACAAAAAAATGGTCGTCACGCAAATGGTCGAAACATTTTTAACTAACCATAACCGACCCTCCTAGTGTCTAACCATAACCCTCCGTTAAGTGCCTAACCCTAACCGGCGGGATATGTGGCTAACCCTAACCGTCCCTCCTAGTGCCTAACCCTAACGCTGCATACACACACAACGATTTTGTTACCAACGATTTTATGAACGATTTTCTGTCAGATTATCTGTCAGATTTTTTAAAGTGTAATGAATGATTTTTTGGAATTACAAACGATTTTTGCATATTCCCTTAAGGAAAATCGTTGAGTTGGTCAGTCTGACTGAACTACAAATTACAAACGTAAACGCGCATGAACGGTAATCGTTCATCGTTTGACTCAGAAAGTGAACGATTTTTTCAAACGATTATCATTAAACGATATCGTTTAACGATAATCGTTCAAAAAATCGTTGTTTGTATGCAGCTTCAGAAATAAAAAAAAGTGTCAACCATTTTTGTGTGGACCTTTTGACCATGACGACCTTTTGTACCTGTCAACCTATTGTCTGTCTACAACTTGGTGTCTCCCTAGCCACTGTCTATCTTTTTATTGTAGGTCTATTGATTTAAGACCCCTTACTCTTGCGTATTCATAAACAGCACAAAATTGCAATAGCAACACAGCAATGTCCTGATTGTCCTTAACACTGCGCTGCCACCTATTGAAATATTTTATTAATGTAACTCATCCACCTAGCTGGGGCCCCAAAGACTCATAGGCAAACGCAGGGGGGGGTTCCGTCTTCCTGGAAACCCCCCTCCCCAGCCCACACCATGAATAGTAATATAATGGAATTTTAATATCGCTGCATGTTCTTCTCAGTATCATAAATTAAATAAATAGCACAACCTATGGATCTTTTAACATGTATCAGCCAGTAATAAATACACATGTGCACCAATTAGGGGATTTGGAAAACATGCACTGTTAGGAATGCACTGCTATGTCCAATATTTACATATATGTCCAGGGCAGTGCTAGGGTCTTCTGCTGCTCCCCCAGACTCCCGGACTTGCTCCCATGCCCTGGAATGGTGCTCACATCTAAAATTAAAACATTCAGTCAAACAGGATGGCCTACTGCCGCATTTAATGGCTTACTGTGATCTCTGGTCCTGTATATGCTGGAAACATGACACACAATACATTTTGTATGACGCATATTAAAGCTGGATAAGCCACACTCACTCTAAAATCAAGCATTTGGAAACCCCCCTCTAGAAATCCTGCGTTTGCCACTGAGACTGCTCCATGTAGTTGCGCTTCCAAGCAGGGGCGTCTTAAGAGAGGAGGGGGCCTGTGTTCACTCCCTGTGCGGGGCCCCCTCCTCTCCGCCCGGTGGCCCGGCAGCCGACTGACGCCGCTGACCAGCCACTGGAGCATTAGTAGACTCCGGGCACTAGAGTGTGCCCGGAGTCTACTGCGCATGCGCAGAACACCAGAAAAATGGCCGCGGCGGCCATTTTTCCAGTGTTCTAAGCAGCGCTGACAGCCGCCATGGGACCACGGACAGGTAAGTTTAAAATAATATGGGTGTAGGGTGTGCGGTGCGGGGCCCCTCTGAACCTGGGGGCCCGTGTGCCCCACACACACTGCACCCATTATAGATACGCCACTGCTTCCAAGGGCTCTTCTGTTCCTGTTACTGCCCTGGCTGAAAACTTGAATTTAAATGTAAAGTGTTCATGGCCTGCTGTATAAAGGTGTTTTACAATGCTCTGTTCACCTACAGTAAGCACGCACACTAATGGTTTGCTGAGGCCTCTCCCAATGGCGGAGGATACAGCTGACTTTAAATTGCCATTTCACCTGGTTCACCTGTCCCAAATTAAAGGGATGATACGGCAAGCCTATGTGTGCAGGGCTATGCCTGCTCGGCAGACCATTGAGGCTCCCTGGTGCAAAGCCTAGCTGTATATACTGTACATTACATTTGTTGAACGTAGCAAAACAGTTTTTCGTTAAGAACCAATATTCGACAGTAACCATAATATGTTGCAGCACCCACCAAAGCTGATGGCTTTTAAAGCTGCATGGTTCAGGGTGCAGTTGTGCTTCATAACAGGCTTGCCTACCCTCCCGATTAGGTCAGGAGCCTCCCGAATATCGGGTGCCGCTCCCAACCCCCTGGAAAGGCAGGCAAGCCTCCCAGCTGCCGTCTGCTCCCCCATAGAAACCCCCGCAGCTGGGGGGTC
This sequence comes from Taudactylus pleione, assembly GCA_031769625.1. Lineage (NCBI taxonomy): Eukaryota > Metazoa > Chordata > Amphibia > Anura > Myobatrachidae > Taudactylus > Taudactylus pleione. The sequence continues at coordinate 1,829,936 of JAUIMM010000198.1, forward strand.
CATTGACGTGATTCGCTCTGAATCGCGTTATTGTGGCCCCGTCCCCTGCTTCACAATAATAATATTTTCGGCATTGTGAGGAGGGTGGCGGAGCCACGATGATGCGATCGTGCGGCTACGCCCCCAATGCCTCGTCAACTCCCGGCCACGCCCCCCGCTGCGCGCAGACATTTAGCTCCCTCCCGGAAGTAGGGAGCTGAATGTCGGCAAGTATGCTTCATAAATGTACAGTAGGTTCCCAGCAGCACAGGGCAGTGATGTGAGTCACCAGTCCAACTGATGCAGGAATTGTGATGTCTATATGAATCAAACGTTAGACTGTATGTCAGATTTTTTTTTCATAAATTTATTTATTTTTTGCCCGAGAACAGGAAATCCGATACCAGACCATAACCATAGAAATGACAACTGCAAATGTAAACCACTCGGAGACCAGGCTATTCCTGCAGCTACCTCTGTATTTAGGGCAGGGGAAAGACTGAGCTGAAGCTACAGCAGATACAGTTTCCACCCACTTCCATAAATAAACAGGCTATGTCGCAGAGCTTCCATGCAGAGCTATACAGTAATGACAGAACACGTAATGCATGGTATCATGCCCATATACAAAACACAAAGGCAGACTAAACATATGACATTACACACATGGGTGCACAATCTTGTAATTATACAGCTTCTAATCCATCATGCACGCATATTATTATAATAGTATGCACAGTGAACACCCCGGCACCACGTCGCACTGTTCATTATCAGCTGTGGATCCCGCACCTTCCCTAGGGAGCTTAGAAACCTTTCATGCTGACATCAGGCCTAATCCTGAGTATAAAGAGCACACTGGTTTTAAGACAGAGGGGATGGTGAGGCTCACCTGCTGCTGTAATTTGCATGTATTTGATTCCTGCTGGAGCGAATGCCAGGCTAGAGGTTTACATGTACACAAACAGTGGCACTATGGGGTCAGTTTATCACAGAGCGAAATTCCCTAAGGCTGGGCTAGGGGTGAGCGGGTTCGGTTTTACTCGGATTTACTCGGATCTTTAAACAGCATTTTATTGGCTATCGCCTATCATGTGTTTTGGATAGCCAATATAATAAATCCGAATTTGCGGAAAAGTGGCGATAAGAACCGAGTAAATCCGAGTAAAACCGAACCCGCTCACCCCTACTGGGTACACATTTAGACGATGGATCGGTCAGCAGAGCAGCCACTTGGTAAGCTATACACACTGACCAATCGGCCGCTTCATGTGTCTGGGCTGACATCACAACTGAGCGGGCATTTAAATTTGTCCACCCAGTTGAAATATCAGTGTCGGCGGTCCCTGCAGCAAGTGTCGACGGGTTGCCCTTGCACACAGTCATTTGCACGGATATATCATTCAGAGATATCGGCATCGGTGCTGCAGGTCCAAACTGATATGTCGGCGAACTACGTCAACAACTTATAAACAAAATACTGAGCAATGAGAGATCCCTATATGCAAACAGAATAATAATGTGATAAATAACACGCTTACAGAGCATATGTAGCAAATACATCATATTAATAGAATTTATAAAAATGATTACTTAATGCAGACTTTCAAAATATATCTTGGTTATCTGTAATCACTTAATGGAAGCAGGCAGGAAAATGAATCATACACATTTGAAGCACCATATGAATGTAATTGTATTATATATATTATATCCTTGAGTGCAGAGATTTAGCGGAGGTTGCGGCAGGCGCCTTCAGTTGTCGCCGAGATGTCACGGAGTGTGGCGGAATGACATAACACTGACATATTTGTAAGCCAGTGGAGTGTGATATTTATCTCACCTCGACGTGCTTCTTCCAGTCCTCTCCGGATAATATTTATATGATTAGACCAGCTGGAAGCCTAGAACACATCCTTGGCCTGACAGACTGATAACACTTCAATTTGAGAAATTTTACATATAAATAATATTAACTGGTTAAAGGGGAATCTTTGATGATAGCATGGTTTTCTGCAAGCTACTGTGTAATAATGCATTTCAATTGCCAAAAAAATTTTTTAAAGTTAATTGCCAGTATGCATCGACAATCTTGTCAGGTCATGTACGAACCACAAAATATACTATTGAGCAATACAGGTAATTTAAGCTGCTATTTCCATTTTAATGTCGACGTATAACATAAAGCCCCACCCGCGCACGTAGGGGGGGTTTCCGAGTCCCTGGAAACCCCCCCTGTTCGAGCAGCGCTGCTTAATACATTTTTTTTTTTTTTTAAAGAATTACTGTGGCACTGCCTGGGCTGGCTGTAGGGGGAGCTGCAGCGCGCAAGCCCCTCCCAGCCAGTTCCCAGGCAGGCACCGTGACATCAGCGCCTCTCAGCTGTCAGCGGCGCTCTGTGGACTGCCGCGCCTCCGGAGCTGTTGAGTTCGGCGCCGGGCGGCCGCCGAATTGTTGAAGCTGCCAGTATGTGTCGGGGCGGCGGCGGGGATCTTGCGGGCGGGCCGGCGGCAGGGGCTGGGAGTCCAAGTATTTTTTTTTTTTGAATGGTGCGGCACCATTCAAAAAAATAAATACTCGGACTCCCAGCCCACCCCCTCCCCCCCTTATTATATTCTACTTATATTCTACTGCTACTGCTATTCTGCTTCTGTGGGGGGGTGGGGGGCGGGCTGGGAGTCCCAGTATTTTTTTTTTGAATGCAGCCAGGTGCCATATTATACTACTGCTGGGGGGGGGGGCGGGCGAGTGATTATTTGGAAACCCCCCTTTCAAAATCCTGCATTTGCCACTGAGCCCAGCGGTGACTTTTACCTGCTCTCGATGAATGCAGAGAGTCCAGCGCAGCTTCCGTGTCCCGGCAGTCATGTGACTGTGATCCTCCGGCTTTCCGTTGACTTTTTCTCCGCTGTCCCTACCCCTAACCCTTCCTCTACTGTCTAACACTAACCCCCCTCCCGCAGCCTAGCCTTCTCTCGCAACCTAACCCTCCCGGCCTAAGCATAATGTCGACATTCTGACAATGTCGACATTTCACCTTTCGACATTTTAACAATGTTGTCATAACTGTTGACATTGTGGTGTCAACATTGTTATTGTCGACCTTTTTATTAAACCCTGTTTTGGGGCCTTACAACTCTACTTTTCAGATCTCCTCTCCATGAGACCAAGTGCCAAAGGTACGCGGCACCGCGATGTGTTTCGCACCATCATACTCTCATTTTTAATGCATTTTTTCTTGTCATTTTTCGTCCATTTTGCTATAAAAGCTGCATCAGCCCTAGAAGGTTAAAACTACGTCCCATTGAAAGTGCAGTCACTAGAGTAACAGCATTAACCCTTTAATACAGTATATTGGAAGAAACAGCTGCACTAGCCATTCTCCCGGGGAAAACTTATATTTTCCCCAGAATTTTGGCTCACTGCAGTGTAATAAATAAACCCCATTTGGTTTGATTTGTCTAGTGCAATAGTAAGCATTCAGGATGAACACTGACTTAAGCCAGTGGTTCTCAAACTTTCTTGAATCATGGCGCCCTAGAGTATCAGCAATTTTCTACAGCACCCCTAGGCCAAAAGTTTCCTATTGAGATCCTCAGCAAAAATTATTAAATGAAGTAAATTATGCTTGTCTGTCATCCTTAAGGTCAGTTATTTGGTGATGGACAGGGTTGTGCTACTGCTCGTTCACATATTTTATGATTGGCAACCACCAGAACTGGTTTAGCATATCATATTGACCATAAATAATTTGATACTGGACCATCAAACCGTGGTGGTATGCGTTTGGCATAACGGCGGTCAGGATGCCGACGCTTACATTAATGGCGCAAGAATACCGATGTCAGTCAGAATCTCGGCGCCGTCATCCCGACCGCTGGGATGCCGAAGGTAATTAACGGGGATGGGGGGGGGGATTAGGTTTAGGGGTTAGGCACTGGGGGAGGGTTAGGGTTAAGAAGTTTGCTTGTCCTGATGGAAGCTGGGTAGATCAGGTCATTACAGGGAAGCATCTGTCACTGTCTGCCGCCTCACACAGCAGTGGCACACACTGGAGGAGGTTCTGAGTACCCAGAAACTCCCCCTGATGGAGACAGCTTTGTCTCCATTTCTACAGGGTTGTGTCTGGGATCGGAGCATTGCCTCCTCATGGCATAATGCTGTGATTGACAGGTCTATGGGAATGGGCCAGGGACAATATGAGACTATCCCCTTCCCCGCCCCCTTTTTCATAGACCCATGACTTATGGCATTAACGACTTAAATGGAATTATATGCAGAAATCCACTTTAGTAATCCTGCATTTGCCCCTGCACATCAGCTTGAGCTTGTTTAGTGGGTTAGAGTGGAATTTGCCCTACTGCAGAGATTCAAAGGAGGGGTTAAAGCACTGCAGAAATTCAAAGGGTGGTTTATTTGTTATTGCGCAGACCCGGGATGGGGACGGGGCTTTAATCTCGGGGACTCCCTCATTTTGAGTCCACTCTTTGAAATTATCTGGCCCCTTTTGTGGTGAAAATCTGGTGATCACCAGATAATATCAATCTGCACTAAAGGATAAGTAGTTGAGCTGACAGATGACAGATGGCACCTAAAGTACACGATCATCCCCATCCGGGAACCTAAATACTGCAGGTTACTCAGGATGGGAATGAGAATGTGTCCCCTTCGTACAGGGAGTTCGGAAAGTCCCTCTGCAGTGACTGTGTGCTATGTGTGTGACAGTTCAAAATTAAAATAGGGGAGCCACACCAACTGCCAGTGAGTCCCGGCCAGCGATGTTTAGCAGCATTTGGGTGGCAGTTGATGTGGTGACCCTGTTTGAATTTTGAACTACACTGCAGCCCCACCTCTGGAGCCGCCACTGTCACTGCGGAGGAACTTTCCAAACTCACTGTAGTTATTTTCTTGTGATCACCAGCCATTAACACCTTAAAGAGCATTAGGATATAAAGAGATACTGTAGAGTTATAATGCCTATTTCTTGCCCAACCTGGCATCAGTAAACACAGGGGTTCCTTTATTTGATTGGATTGTTTGTCTATTTTTCAAAATGGTATGTTGTGTTGTGCTACCATATTTTTCCTACGCATTTTGGGACTGATTCTGAGTTACACGCCAAGTGGCTGTAATTGCGGGCAGCCGCGGTAGCGCATTTTTCCTCTTTATGCTAGTGCAAGTATCCATTCAACTAATGCTCGGGATCATGCATGGGCAAGCGGAAACCCGTGCCGCCTACTGGTATGCTAGCTGCTAGAGATCTGTCAGTAACAGGCTTCCCTTCCCAGTACTCAGAATTGCACTGAGCTTTTGGAACACGCCCAGGGCCTGCTCTAGGGGTGTTCGACCTGAGTGGCCGCACAGGGGCGCCACCCATAGAGGGCGCACCCCTCCCCAACATCCCGATATCAGCAGAATACTACTGTCCCGCTTTTCCACCCGTGCGCCGAAGTGGCCCGCGGGTGGTTAAATCGGGAGGTTGGGGACCCCCCACTGCCGCAGCTGTGCGGCGGTGCCGGACCCTGGAGACCCTGAATGGATGCTGCGCCCATGCGCGCGGCATCCATTCAGCGACGGGAAAGGGTTGGGGGAAGCCCAACTAGTAAGGTTCCCCCCAGCCTGACGTTTATTTGGAGGCAGACACGCTTCCTAATAACGTCACATGGTGGGTGAGCCCTTGGTAATTAGGCCACACCCCCATTTTCGGTCGCGCGCGGGCGAAGCGCTCTGGAAAGAGCGCTCTGGAGGGGGCCGGCACAGGGTGCTCCGACCAATGGAGCCGGCCCTGAACACGCCCATGATACTCCCACAAGTCAGGGCAGTTATGTCCAGTCACTTTGCCAACGCCCAGTTCCCGCCCCGAAACGCTCAGTTTCACAGAGAGACAGATCTCACCAGGTTCCAGCCAACTCAGAATAGGACGCATATAATCATGAGTAAATTTTCATCTGTGCATGCACTGTACGCAAAAACGATTTGCGTCTGTGAACAGAGGGCCTGATTCAGAGCCGGAAGCTCTGACAGAGCGCTCGCTCTGCATCAGGGCAGGCCCCCTGGTTTTTTTGAGCGGCCTCCTGGCCGCTCGCATAGCTGTGGTCAAGACTCTTGGGCTTACGGCTACAAGACCCTTGTGGTAGGGTCTTGTTGCCCAAGCCCAAGAGTGCTTTCGGCTCTAACAGAGCCGAAAGCACTCCCACTCACATCACTTGTGATGTCAGTGGGGCCGGCCCACAGATGGTAGGCATTCCCATGGGAACTGCCTCCGTCTGGGCAGCCATGCCCCCGTCCCGCCCACCAAAGGGGGCGTGCTGTCACTCAACATCGACAGCACGCCCCCTTTGGTACGAGACCCGGAGCGACGGTTTGCCCTTCGCTATCCGGGTCTCGCGCATGCGCACGACGGAGCCGGCTGGGCCACCATCGACCCGCTTGCGAGCGCATAGCGCTACAGAGCAGGTCTGAATCATGCCCAGAGCTCCTCACTACTCAAAATCATCCCCTCTATGTGTTTCATTCAGACACATAATAAAATTAAAAAAAATGTAAATGCATCACTATCTTCAAGTGCAGATTGTATTATATAACCTGGGTGTAGAATGCGGCTTTTTGCTGCTTTGGAACGGTAGCAAAAGCCACACAGTATTTCTTGGTGGTGGTTAGAAAAATAACTGCACACATTTCATATTAGTTCACTTTCTTGCCATTTCAGTAAAAAGCTTTTTTTTTTTGCCTTTTTGGATGTTTTTGCCGTGTGAGCAGGGCTGGGTATGTGGGGAGCCCAGAGCAACTAATAAAATTGTCAATATAATATGCTGGCGTTGCTATTAAAAAGTATCATGTGTAAATATAACCAGCACCACAAATGTGTTAAATACACTGTAGTGCCCCAGTGACCCCTCTTCACATATGCCGCAGTGCCCCCCATGCTGGTGATGTACAGTAGCCTTGTGTGGGGGCCCACACCAGTATGTGGGGGCCCCTGGGCGGCCGACCCGTCTGCCCTTTAGTTAATCTGGCTCTGCGTGTGAGGGGAAATAAGAAAGTAATATTGTTTTTAAAAAGTTTTCAAAGTCTTTCAGGAAGAAAAAGCCAAAATAGGCTTAGCAGCAAAGGGGTTAAATAAAATTTTTGCTGTTGTCAACATCCATAGCTCCCAACTGTATGTATGTTGGGTTTGTAGAAGTGGAGATGTTGCCCATAGCAACCAATCAGATTCTCGCAATTTTCTTCTAGAAGGTGCTAGATAAATAGAATTTGATTGGTTGCTATGGGCAACATCACCACTTCTAAAAAGCTGCACGTTAGTAAATATGCCCCTTAGATGCAGTGTCGTACTGGGGCATAAAGGGCCCACCAGATGAATGCAGTAGTAGGGACCCATGCTTACGGGGTGTGGTCATAAACCAGAGGGGGTGTGGCCAGCCACCACAGTTGGCTAACGGCAAATTTTTGGTTTAGTTTCTATAGAAGAAAGCCAAGAACCAATGTTTTTCAGTGGTCCTACTCCACAAGATAACTGACCCTCCAATAGAGTAACAGTGTTCAATATAGTGCGCAGTCTAGAACAGGACCCCTAGAGGACAGTGTGGGGCCCTCAGGTAGTGGGGCCCACCAGGGATTTCCCCTGTTCCCCTGTGGGCCAGTCCGACCTTGCTTAGATGGGACAGTCCCAATATGAGAGCTCTGTCCCGCCCTTCTGATTGGTTTCTGTATATCCTGTTCACTGTGTGCAGAGCAGAAGGGAATGGGTGGGGGGGCTTGGGGAAGCCTTGCACTTTAAAAGCCCTAGACACCCCCAATGGGTTGTGGTCACAAGTCCATTGTGATGTGGTCACGTCACCGGTCTCATTTGGAGAAGTATTAAAGTTAGGAGGCCTGATATCCCTATTACTACCTGCAATCCTGCACATTGTAACCCCCAAGCAAATGAATGCACTCCAAACAGGGTAATTGCAGCTTCCTCAGGGGAATTTGTGTGCAAAAAATATATGCTGCACCTATATGTCATTCGCAGTTTTTTAAATGACTCTCAATGATGCGAAGGTCTAATTGTTTGTTACCAGCTCCTGCACATATGCATTTTGTTAGTAAATAAACCTCAATGACATTTACCATCGGCAAACAATACAGAACGAAATCAATGGCTGAGCCTAGAGAATATAACAAACACACAGCTGACAGATGTTTGATGGTCTTAATCCAATTTTACACGGCTAGTTCCGCTTAGGACACATCCATTTATTGGCACATCCATATTGTAGACATTGCGCTCACTTGCAGTTTTCACATTCCTCAAGGAGAGAGTGAGAGGCAGGTCGAGTGCTCGAGTGTGATCCTGGCTCCTTGATGCACCCCCAGCAGCATCACTTCCTCCAACCCAGGGTCCCTTGCCAATTGCAATGCAGCTCATGTGACAGAGAACATAGAACGTCTCTTCGTTAAATCCTGGGAGAATAGATTTTATTTCCTCATTTTTGCACATGGCTGGGCAGAGCGACAATTGAAAGAAAAAAAAACTGGAAAAAAAAAAAAAATCTAATTAGGGAACAGCTTTTCTGTCACCGAGTATGTAACAGAGCTGCGCGTATGCTTGTAAACAGAGGCAAACAGTCGTCGGTAGTTTGTTATTTTCTTTATAATTAATGGCCTGAGGCTGACCCCTGTGTGGAATAAAGGTCTGATCTCCTCCACCATACTCTGCGGCAAGCACTCAATCTCCAATCAGGGAGCAGATGTCTGCGGTGAAGGCTACGGGCGGTGACGTGGGAACAGAGGATATAGGAGAAGGAGCAGGAAGGGCTGAGGTCTGGAAGAAATCCAAAAGAGCTTCAGGAATGATTTATTATTTATTAATAATTATTTATATAACTCACACATATTGCGCGGCGCTTTGCAGAGGAAATCTCTGTCATTCGCACTAGTCCCTGCCCAGAGGTGGTTTAAGGGAAGAGAGGGTCCGTGTGCGTAACCCCTCCTCTCTGGCAGCGCACGAGGCTTTGTGCCAGAATCTACTGAGCATGGGCAGGTCTCCAGAAACATGGCGCCCGTGCCACGTTCCTGTAGACTTCTCTATTGCACATGTTCAAAACACCGGGAAAATGGATGCCGCACCATTTCCCCGGTGATTTCTGCTGTACTGTAGTACCAACTGATGTGGGACTTCTGGGAGGTAAGTATAATTATGGGAGTAGGGTGAGCAATGTGGGTCTGTGTGCACCGCCACTGCCATTATAGATACTCCAATGTCCCTTCCCCATTGGAGCTTACAATCCATATCACATACTGTACATACTAGGATTAAACCCATGCAACACGGGGAGAACATGCAAACTTCCCACAGATCAGCCATGACCAGGAATTTAACTCATGACCTCAGTGCTGAGAGGCAGTAATGCTAACAAAGCTCTTTTTTTTTTTAAATTTATCTGAAACATTTGCCTGTGTATTGAGCTAATAAGACTCCTCAGTTTTACATACAGGTACAGAATGATAAGCAGGCAGCTAAATTGTAGCTTTCTGCCCACATCTGACAGGAGACAGAATCCAACGGGTCTTGTATCGTAGTGACGCATCTAATAGTCTTCGAAGTCCATCAGTCATGGTTAAAAAAAAAAAAAAAAACACTTGTCAGGATGGAACTAGCTGTTACTGTATCTCCCAGTGAGCAGTGTCACTTCAATCCTCGTACGCGAGGCCTTTCCTGTACAACATGGGCAGGTTCCGCTCTCCTCGCATTAGAGCTGTACTAACAACGCACATGTTAGGGATTTGGCTGACTACACAGGTGGATGGCAAGGGAGGGAAACTCCTGATATCATCAAAGGCCATGTCTGTGTATTTAAACAGAAAACTACTACAATGGTAGATATAAACTTTTTTTTTAAATAAATTGCATTGCCAAACAACACAAAGCCACATTATTTTATCTAAAACCAGAAGTGAGGATTTATTTAGATGACTGGGTTATGAAAGAATAAAGGACATTTTATAGTTTTCCTTTCAATCTCCTAACCCAGAGGTTCCCAAGCTCTGCCGCTACAGTCCACGTTTTAAGGATATTCATGCTTGGGCTTAATTAGTACCTCAGTTTATTTGATTAAACTATCTGGACTCAAGCATGGATATCCTTAAAACTGGACTGTAATGGTAAAGTTTGGGAGCCTCTATCCTAACCAAAGCTTCAGTGACTGCAGACATTTTTATTGAAAAGTGTACCTGGGGTACTCTCCCCTCCCTCAAATTTACATATAATGCTGCTGGCAAACATAGCACCAGCTAACACTGACTCCTCCCTCACATTTGCATATACTGCTGCTGACTATAAGAGCACCTGCTGCAAATGACTCCTCCCTTACATTTGCATATACTGCTGCTGACTATAAGAGCACCTGCTGAAACTGACTCCTCCCTTACATTTGCATATAATGCTGTTGACTATAAGAGCACCTGCTGAAACTGACTCCTCCCTTACATTTGCATATAATGCTGTTGACTATAAGAGCACCTGCTGAAACTGACTCCTCCCTCACATTTGCATATACTGCTGCTGACTATAAGAGCACCTGCTGAAACTGACTCCTCCCTTACATTTGCATATAATGCTGTTGACTATAAGAGCACCTGCTGAAACTGACTCCTCCCTCACATTTGCACATAATGCTGCTGGCAATTAGTGCACCTGCTGTATCTGACTCCTTTGTCACGCTTGCATAAACTATAATGCTGTTGGCAATTAGTGCTCCTGCTGGAACTGACTCCTCCATCATATTTGCATATAATGCTGCTGGCAATTAGTGCACCTGTTGAATCGGACTCCTCCCTCATATTTGCATATAATGCTGTTGCTTTTAGAGCACCTGCTGAATCTGACTCCTCCCTCACATTTGCATGTATCACTGCTGGCAATTAGCACCTGTTGAATCTGAGCCCTCCCTCACATTTGCATGTATCACTGCTGGCAATTAGCACCTGTTGAATCTGAGCCCTCCCTCACATTTGCTGGTATTAGGCAGGGCCTCTCAGACAGGCAATAGATATAAATAATAAAAACCTTTGTCAGTATTATGGAGCACCTTTGTCAGTATTATGGAGCATATGTAGCCTGCACGCTATACCAATATGTTCATGTACTACTGAGAAAATAACGATGACAGTGCAATATTTGTTTTTATTTATGTAAATGAAATGATTTTATTAACTCTTACCGTGCTACCTGTGCAGCTGTAACTTGATTTCAGTCATATGCAAAACGTCAAGTAGTACTTGCATTTATTTCCACCTTATGCCCCTTTTATCTGGGCTGTCTGATACCCCCTCCCTAGCTTAGCTCTCTATGGTTAATTCACCACTCCATTCCATTTGTCTGCAATACATATGTAGAAGTGATTCAGCGTACTTGAACCCATGGTTAAATGATTATAGAAAGTAATAATAACAATGATAATATATTATATGTATACACAGTGGTTGAAGTGGGAATTTCGAAGCAGTGGTATGGAAAACGTAAGTGCGTGGCGTTTAACAGTTTTACAATGAAAGCCTAGGAGAAATGGCGTTATGGCATAGCGCTGTATTCCGGACCATTCCCACCACTGAGTATACAGTAAATAACGATATGGAGAATGAGAGATGGTTTATCCATAATGACGGCATCAGCGGATCAAACCCACCTGATCTGTCAGAACAAACGTAACAACCAGCCCTCTATGGGATATGTTGCAAATGTCACCCCATAAGGGACCAAGTTTGTTATTTTTATATGATTGGTCACATGTAATTTTACCTTTGACGGTCGTGTGTACAAATTGTACGAGTAGCCGTCCTAGCCCCTTAACGGAGAACATCATGAATACATTATTTTTGCTCATGATCTTGCCTCCCAAGGGGTGAGATTTCCACTGTTAGGGGTATATTTACTAAAGTGCGGGTTCTTAGAAGTGGAGATGTTGCCCCTAGCAACCAATCAGATTCTAGCTGTTATCTTTTAGAAGGTGCTGGATAAAGGATAAGTAGAATCTCGTTGCTATGGGCAACATTTCCACTTCTAAAAACCCGGACTTTAGTAAATACAACCCCCAGAGCCTAATCCTGAGTCGGACGCAGTGTGATTGTCGCAAACAGGTGAGCGATTATTTTTGTTTCTACAGCGCCTGTGTCTATTTCCCCTCCTCGCATGCGTCTAGAGTCCATGCGCTCAGAGTTGCCATTGAGACGCAGGGTCTCAAAAATGTCTTGAACATTTATTGGGCGTTCCCGGTCGGTGACTGGGATGTGGCTAATTGGAGGCACAGAGACAAGTTGCTGAATTAGTGGCGAAAGAAAACTCTAGCATGCGGCTGATGGAAGTTTCCATGGTTTGCGCCTAAAGAGGCACCAAGCGGTATTTGAGCAGCTAAAGTGCACATTCAGAGACACTCTTGCACACCAGGGAATTGCTTGTAGCGGCATTTGCAATACCGGGAATAGAAGCAGGCGCTCAAGCGTCCAACTCATAATCAGGCCTTTAGCGTGGGAAATAAAGGAAGTACTCTCATGTTCCTCATTGCGCGGTTTGTAAACACGGGTGATTGGTCAGTAGCTGCAACTTGTCCAATCAGCTGTGCTGTCAAAACCTTCCCCTGAGCAGCTTTGACTTTGCTGTTTCCCCAGCTGTGGGCATAGGCATCTGTGGCATGGGGTAAATAAAGAATAATAATAATAATGTCCTGACCCGTGCCATCCTAGCCATGGCATCCCTGTGGATCTACTAGGCAGGGAGAATAGCGTATTAGTAAGAATGAATGTTTCCTAGAGGTCACCTTTCCAGCCTCAGACTAATGATTGTTACAAGGGTAATGGACCATGGATTAATAGAATTTTATATATATATATGTGTATATAAAATTAATATATGCTAAGCCAATTGTCCATCATATGTTTCCGTAACCTCCTCGTACACAAACCTTCAGCTCTGCTGCACGGATCGATAATCGTCATGTCAAGCTCACTTAATGGTACATTCAGTGTATGATGAATAGACCACACATCAGACAGATATAAAGAGATGCTTCACCCTATCCGGGAGAATTTACACAGGGATCCCATCGCCACAGTCAGTTACAATAACAGCACAACACCTGCAATCAGGGGTGTGATGGATTCCGCAACCTCTGCATTCGCATGCTGCATCATTGTCTCTCTTCAGCATCCTCTAATTAAACATTCTCCCCTATGGGGTCACTCTCAGCAGCCTCCTCTCTCGTGCAACCTCTCTCTCCTTTCAATAAGTGTAGGGCTGACAGAGCATCTGCCAGATGGGAAGCATTGATGAAAGAGCCATCACTCCACTCTGCATTATTGTATTCTGAAAATTTGTCTTCAAAGAACAAGCTCTGAAAGAGAGTGGAATATATACCGGAGGGGATTATGGGCCATAGTCGCTAAGCAGCCTTCGCAGAACACTTCTACACTCGGCAGCACAATTAGGCGTAGCAATCAGTGTTGTCTGCGTGCTGTGATCTGCGGACGTGACATGCAAACAGCGGGGTTGCACTGGTCAGCTCACTCCAGGCAGTGCTAATGTCGCTGTGGATTTCGTTTAACCCTCTGATCCCAGAACCGTTGGAGAACCTGGGGAAAGAATGCTTTATGATTGGCTGACGGCATACATTATTAACCCACGATGGCTAATACGTGAAACCGGTTAGCACCTCTTGTTATGTATGTTTTCCACGGAATTCTTAGTACTTGTGATGATGACGTACTGTAAGAGCAATTCCACCCCTTCTTTTGATTTATATATTATACTTAATATCAGATGTTATATTTCATATTAGGGGTTTCTTCCTATATTGATTTTATTCTCTATCCTCATAGCTATGGATAGTGGGGAAGCCCTGCAATCACACTGGCCTACATTTTAATTCTCTCCTGCGTTGGGAGACTGTAGTGATGTCCAAGCAGCAGGAAGCATAGCATGGCGACTTCCATCATTGCGGCCTCAGCTGCGCACTTCTGCCGTTGCGCAGGTTGGAGGCAGGGCCGTGATGATGAAATTCATGGCAAACTGTCATCAAGCCCCAGTCTGGCTACTTCACTGGGGAAGTGGACGGGATCCAAGAGGTTGGTCCCACTTCTGGGAGTCCAGCAGAACAATTCAGGATTCTCATGGACATTCTGGGAGAGTAAGTGTTCCTGTTACTAGCTGGTACAGGTGATACCGGACCTGATTCAGCTGAGGACGGAATTGCAAGGCTGCACGCAAGCAGCTTTGCAATTCCGTCCTTGCGATTACGGTAATGCAGCAGGAGGCGTTGTACAAGGCAGCATTGGATAATCTGCGAAAACATTGGCCGCCTAAGTGACCCATGGGGTCAGGCAAGTCGGCCACCACAGATGAGAGAAAGAGGCCACGAAATCTCCATCAGCCGACAGGGATCCTGGTCTCTTCCCTCCCCCCCACGCCTCTGTTTCGGAAAACGGGGTCCTTTGCCGCCCACAAACGACAGCAGACTGTCACTCACTGACAGTCTGCTACCGCTCTGCGTGCGTACACGCACTGTACATGCGCTGTATGGGACAGGTGCCAGCACAGATTCCCAACCATCGGGAATCTGCGTTCAGCTGTGCGCGCTGAATCAGGCACAAAGAGCGTAAAATACATTTTGCAGCTCTAGGGCCTGATGCAGAGTCACACACTAAAACGCAGCACATTTTGTGTTTACTAATAAAAAAATCTGGACTTGCGGCAATATGCAGAGCAGCATTAATTCCATGGTGCGGTATGACGGGCAACTGCAACACGGGCACCTGGTTTATAAGCGCAAATCTCAGACACCCAAGTCCCACTTGTACTCATCGTTTAAGTAATTTTTTTTTTATGTACAATAAATGCGCTAGCTATGGGCAGCAATTACATTTATAAAATCTCATCTCTCTACACATGGAAGCAGAATATATATCGAGTGACAAAGAAGTACAACCAGAGTGAGCAAACTGCAAATAGCCAATGACAGGTGTATCATTAAGGCTGGTAAACCAACATCATTCGCTATTTGCATTCATACTGTACCTGCCAGC
The DNA here is from genome assembly GCA_031769625.1 of Taudactylus pleione. Taxonomy (NCBI): domain Eukaryota; kingdom Metazoa; phylum Chordata; class Amphibia; order Anura; family Myobatrachidae; genus Taudactylus; species Taudactylus pleione. The sequence goes on from JAUIMM010000198.1 coordinate 1,844,972, forward strand.
ATTTGGAAGGAATTACTTCACGCGCCCCCTTCGTGGCCTTATGTCACACCCATGCTGGGGGCGTGCCCAGTGCTTCCCGGGTTGATGGGCTGCCCCCAGCCTTTCTCTGCAGTGTAAAGAGTCTGGGTCTAATTCAGAACCGCTCGCAAGCAGGTCGATAGTTGTGCAATGCGCGTGCACAAGCCCCATAGCAAGTGAGAAATTCGCTTGTTCCGGGGCTCGCTACAAAAGGGGTGGCTGTCGATGTTGATCGACAGCTCACCCCGTTTTGTAGGCGGGGAGGGGGGGAGGTGGCTGGACAAACGAACGCCTGCCGTTTGTGGATGGCCCTACTGACATCACTCATGATGTCAGTAGTGAGCTTCCTGCTCTATTAGAGCAGGAAGCTCACTGGGGCTTGCGGCAGACGAGACCCTACCACAAGGGTCTCGTCGCAAGCCCGATGGTCGCGATAGTCACGACCATCACCTGGCCGCTCGCAAAAGCTGTGGGTGGGCACCCACAGCTTGGCGAGCGGCCAGGAGGCCGGTTTAAAAAAAAAAGCGGCCGCCCTCATTCAGAGCGAGCGCTCGCTTTTTGCAAGCGCCTCTGAATGAGGTCCTCTGTGCGCACCCATTCGCCACCCAACACCCACCCCCTGCGGAACACTGCAGCGCACGGGTGGGGCGTTGGGTCTGGGACACTGCCTATAAAGTGGGACCGTCCCTCCAAAATTGGGTGATATTTGCATATTGCAGTTGTGTAAACGCGTTCTTACCGTACCCAACCAATGTTAGAATGTACCAGTCCCGTCTCTCCTGCAGACTGGCATCAATGGCAAAATAACGCAAATTGGCGTGGGTGTGTATGTGTTCTAGGCATGCACATAGCAAAATCAGACAATTCATGGCATAGTTTGCTGCCTCAGCGCCTCAGTGATTAGCATTTTCGTAAAAGGTGGACAATAGCAATAGCATAATGAACACTTAAAAAGGTAGCATTAAAAATCTCATAGTAAAATGCTAGGTTAAGGTTGATGCAATTCTCCAACCAAGCATAAGTGCTCAGGATACTTAATAAACGTATTCAGCTCCCAACACCGCTGTTAGCGAATTGGGCTAGATGCTGTGAGCAAAATTGCACATGTTTACATCTCATTTTTCCCATTGCCTTTTCACATAAGCCCGATAGAGTTTATGGTTGCTGGATGTACAGTAATTCTCTTTGCCTACTTATAACCAATAGAGGTCTCTTATGAAGTGTGGAATGGACGTGCTGCAGCACAGATGCAGCCTGGACATGCTTAGGGCTTTGATTTGGCAATTGCACCTATATACTGTATTTGCTGTGGGACATAGGTTTGTGGTAGAAGATTAGACATTTGCACAGCCAAACACAGGGGCCTATTCATCATCGAAGGCCGTATAGCCTCCTATGACGAAGTATCCAACTCGCAGCGGGGAATAGATTACACCGGAGCAATTCATCATTGCTCCGGTGAGGGGACAACTGCTCCAAAAAGCAGCTGTCCACATGGTTAGTATCGCAGCTACAGAAGTAGCTGCGTTACTTACCTCCTCCCTGTTGTCCCGAGGTCACGCATGTGCACAGCCACTGTGGAGCTAGTGAAGAGGCGGCAGAGGGATCTGCTCGGATTCCTCTTCGCATCCCCAGAACTCCTTGGCTACATGAGCAAGCGCCGTCTAAAGATGGCGCTTGTTCTCGGCAGCAAACTCCGAAAACTTTCAGTTTTCGGAGTTTGCTGAATACCAAGGGGCCTGATGATGAATGGCCCGTTAACTTAAATATGCGTTCCCGCATGGTTACTGGGCCATTCATCGTTTGATAAATAGGCCCCACAGACTTTTAATTGAGTAAAATTCTTTATAACTTTATGAATCCCCCCAAAAATATTATTTTTGATCCAACATTGTCCGTCCGTCCCTCACCCACAGGGCCAGAATAACAAAGGGGCAGATTGTACCACTGGCCCAGGCCTCCACATAAAAGTAGGTCCATCATTATGACAGCATGATGATAACCAGACACATGGACAGTCATTTATCAAAAGTATCAAAAATGTTATTGCAATTTTCCTACTTTTGTGCACTTAGGAAGACATTGGTGCAGTAGGGGATGTACACGACCACATGGTACTGGCCTCACCCACACAGCACTGGTCACATCTCTCACCGTAAGCCCTTGATAATTTTCAGCCCCAGGCCCATAATCCAGCCCAGTCCCCCCTCCCCCCCCCCCACACACACTACTGCCAATTAGCACTAAATGTGTATAGCATACTTGCCAACACTGAATACCTCCTCTCTAGGAGAAGCCCGTAGAAGAGATAGAGCTGACCACTTAGGGGGCGGGCTTCTTCATTAGACCACATCCCTGTCATGGGAAAATGCAGCAAACCGAGGGTCTGTGTAATTTAGCCCCGCCCCTACCTACGCACTAATGATTCTCTAGGCAGTGGACGGGATGCAGGAGATACACCTACTTTTCCGGGGGTCTCAGGGACTACCCAAAAAATAGTGAGTCTCCCGCACAGCCCGGGAGAGTAGGTAAGTATGGTGTATAGCCAGGAGTCCATAGGTCAGACTAGAAGAAAACTGGTGACGGGACTTTGGAGTCTAATCAGTGTGCATGGGGCTTGTGTATTTTATGGATCATTTGCAGGGGTGTTTTTATGCCTATAGACTATGGGGCCCATTTAACAACGAGTTTTATTATACACAACGAGTTTTATCATACACAACGAGTAATAAGACTCATTGCGTATGATGAATGGTGCTCCAGCCAATCAGCTCCCAACTGTCATTTTTCAAACAGAGGACAGATTTGCTGGAGCCCTGTTATCATACACAACGAGTTTAAAAACTCATCGGGTATGATGAAACTCATTGATAGAAGGGACCTTATGTCAAGAATCTATTCAATTCAAGTTTTAACTACTGTACTTATTGTCTGATGTCAGCAATACTTCGAAGACAATTAACCAAAACATAGCTTATCTAAAATAACGACACAGACAACACATTGGTGGGGGAAAAGGATAATCTGTATTTATTTTTATTTCATGAAATGGGATAGCATGGCGGTGAAAGAAAGAACAGCCTAGATGGGGGCCTTCTGCCTACCCATCACACTCCACTTGAGGTAACCAACTCCCCTCCCAATGACGCATATCACAAGGCCCACCTGGACCGGTGGTGTCGCTGACCCCAGTAGGATACAAACAGTTCAGACCTGTATTCGGGAAGACCACCTCATGATCTATTGACGAGACGCTCACTGCAGCCGTTCTTTCCCACAAACCCCAAAAGCCGACAACTAGGGATGGAGGGAGGGATGACAATCGATCAAAGAGGAACCAGATTGTTAAGCCAGCCCAAACTAACAAAATACAAACCCTTAACTCCACCCACTGAAATCCTAACCAATGACTAACAGAACTAGGCTACTGACAAAACATTAACCGTCTTTTTATGCTTGTCCCCCCACTTTTAAAATTTTTACCCACAAGGGTCTCGTCGCAAGCCCGATGGTCGCGATATCAGTCGTACAGTACTCCAATAACTCTCCGAGTCCCCCCGCAGGTATAAGAGAGTCTGGGGCTCATGTAATACCCTGCGACTTCCAGCCGCTGCGGGAACTCCTGCGAGTCGTCTCGTATTTTTAAATTGGCAATCATTGTAAAGGCAAAACCAAGCTGGTTCTGACTTTAAAATGATTGACGCTTTCAAAATACGGGAAGACTCGCAGGAGTACCCGCAGCAGGTGGAAGTCGCACCCTATTGCATAAGCCCCTCTGTCTGTTTTTTTGTTAACTCCCTTCCTTTTCAGCCACCCTGTTATTGTAACTCGCCGTCTAATATCCACAGTTGAGCCAAGATGATATAAGAGCTGCTCCTCATTTTGATCCATAGTATAGTCGTCACGCCACTCATGAAAGCCACAAAATGAAATCAGACTTTCCTCATATCTCCTTGACGTGTTTCTGTGCACTTGACACTTTCTTCACAAGTTATTAAGGATCCTTCAAACTGAAGAGCAGCAATTACATCATCTTGGTTTAATTGTAGATATTGGACAGTGAACTAATATAAGGATAACTAAGGCCGAAGTCAGCGACGACCGAAGGGAACTTTTCCATTACATTTTTCATTTTGTCTTAAAAAACAGTTTACCAATTATCGCAGAAACGACAGCTTAATGTGCCTGGTCTTATCGCCACTATTCACATTGATAAGAGGACTAATCTGAAGAATTTAATGAGACAACACATCCAGCAAAGCCGACCGCCGGCTTCCCAACTGTCTAATCCCGGCAAGTGTCAAATAACAGGTGTCGAGATCCCGACGCCTGTCAGACCTATGCCGGGAGCCCGACACCCAGATTACCGGTCGAAGGTAAGCAGGGCGCCGGGCGCGGACAGCCGCCGGGGGGGGGGGAAGTGTTAGGTTAGGGGCTCCTGGGGTGAACTTAGGCACCACCCTCCCCCCCGCGCGGAGGTTAGGGTTAGGCTAGGGGAAGGGTGGGTTAGGGTTAGGCATCCCCAGGGGGAGGTTAGGGTTAGGAGGTAGAATTAGGTTAGTTGTACTTACCTTAGGGACGATCGGGATCTCCTCTGTCGGGCTGCCGCTCCTGGGATTAGAACCGCCGGCCATGCGGCAAATCATACTGATTCCCCCATTAAGAGGCTGTACCAGTGACGATTCTAATTAAAAAGTATTTGCTATTGCTAATAGTTACTGCTGGGCTCTAATCCGGCCTATTACATGCACAGAAACAGGTACAGCAGTGGAGGGATCTGGCAGTGCTTTAACCATAGGGCAGTATTTGCCAACTCCAGTCCCCAGGAACCCCTAACAGTGCATGTTTTACAGATCTCCTCAGTTAAATAATTAGCTCCACCTATGGGTCTTGTAAAATTTGTCTGTCAGTAATGAATATACCTGTGCATTAACTAGGAGATCTGTAAAACATGCCCTTTTAGGGGTCCCTGAGAACAGCCCAGGGCCATAGGGAGGAGTGTGCAAGCTATGCCATAACCCAGGGCACTGGAGTCTGGGTCTGGCACTATCACTGCCCCACAGCCCCTGCATCTGGCTAGCAGGGTGCCTGGAATGGTAGACTGCCGCCAGTCTAGACTGCTGCTTCGGTGCAGCCCGGAGCATCCAAAGGACGATCGGGGCGCGCACCCTGTAGTATCTACAGCTGCCCAGAGCATCCAAAGGATGATCCGGGCACACACCCTGTAGTATCTACAGTTGCCCAGAGCATCTGGGCAGCTCTAAACTTTCTACTGCCGTCGGCCCAGCCCCCTACCGAGACACCATGTTGTCGGTGCGGGGCCACCAGAGGGTGCCAGAGAGCTCCGCCATAGGTAATACCTAGAAAATACATCTTCAGATGGTCTTAGCGTTTAGAGACAAGCTCCAAAGAGTTTTGCTTTTCGGAGTGCATTAACCCCTTCACTTTGGAGGACGAGTGGGGCTCATCCTTTGCATATACATGCCCTGTTACATAATTGCATGTGCACATGTAGGGGCACCCACTTTTGAAAGAGAGGAGTCTCCTCTTTCAAATGATGTGGCCCCTTAGCCGCTATTGTCAGGAGATCACCTGACAATATCACCCTGCGCTACGGTAAAAAATTAGCGGACCTATAGCTAGAATCTTGCTTTTTGCCATTTTCTTCACTGACATAAATTTGAGGAATACATAAAGTACATTATTCCTGGTATCTTTCCGGTTAGAGTAAGGGGACTCGGCAGTGAAGGATAGGTTATATTGCACTGTTTCTTCTGATTCTATATGCTGCCCATTAGGTTTGGTGACTCTTTTCACCTTACTTTAGTCTGGAAGAACAGAAGCTTTAATTGACATGAGTCAGGTCTCTGGAGTCTGTGTAGCAAGTGTGCTTTCATGACGCACCTGCACTGGTGTTAAAGACAGACTTCATACATAACATATTCTCATCCTTTTGGCACCTGGTCTCCTGTTGATTACTTCTTCAGCTGAGTCATCACAACTTTCCAAACGTGGAGGAAATGCAGATGCACATGCTAAACGTGTCAGCTGACCTCTAGGTGACCAGGGTTCTTGCATACAAATGAGTCATGTGTTTCACAGTGCTTATTAAAGCTCTCACCCCAATATTGTGACTTACGTGCAGAGCATGATGAAGCTTACTCATTCTGGCAGTCGGAACCCTCTGCCAGATCCTGGAAGTCTCCGTCCGACAATGCAGACCCTGGACTTGGCATGCCTACAAAACTGGGGCGACATGACCCCCCCCCCCCCCCGTTTTTATAACAGTCGTGAACTACGCCCTACAAATTGACATGCTGTGGTTAAGGGGAGGCTGCGAATGATTATGCAAGACCCGTTCTGTTTTTGCGCATGTTCAGACCCACAACAATCAGATATGTTCTGTATGTAAACCGTCGGTTTTACGTACATTGCTGAATCAGGCCCGTTGTTATTGTTTGCACTCTCTATTTTCCTTTTGTATTCATCTGCAAGCTTGCATTTCCCATATTCTAATGTGAGCTTGTGGGCCGGTGGAGCGATCAAGTATGGTCACAAGTATTTCATAGTTGTCTGGGTGACCGTTGAATAGAAACACTGCAACATGGAAGTATTTTACTGTAGTTCTTCTCTAGTACCATGTAGACACTTCACCAGTGGTGGCTCCAGAGGTGGGGCTGCAGCGCAGTCCAAAATTCAAATAGGGGAGCTACAACAACTGCCATTCCAAACATTGCCAAACATCTCTGGCCGGGACTCACTGGCAGTTGGTATGGCTCCCCTATTTAAATTTTGGACTGTGCTGCAGTCCCACCTCTGGAGCCTCCACTGCACTTCACCCAATTTTTCTCCAATACCATGTAAACGCTCTACATTATTCTTCTCCAATATCATGTAGTCCAGGGCTCGACAAATCCCGGGCACCAGGTCGCCATGGCGAATAAGATTTTAGTCCTGGCGACCAGGATTCCCAAGTCCCCGCCACCGTCGGGAAGCTCCTGCCGGGCGCCCGCTGAAATGTTACCGGCGAACGCCCGACTCCCCGCAACGGCAGCCGGAGCTCACTCCTGAGCTCCGGCGTACGGCTCCCCCCACGGGCATTATGGGAGAGACGTCTCTCCTATAGTTAAGAAGAGCGGCAGACGCAGCGAATGCAGGATCATGGCCTAAGGTAAGTGTTCTGTTGGTTTTTGTGTGTGTGTGTGTGTGTGTGTGTGCGGCACACTTAGAGGGGGTTTAGTACTGGAGGCACTGTTAGCGGGGGCTTAGTACTGGGGGCACTACTGCAGGGGGCTTAGTACTGGCGGCACTAATACTTGGAGCACTATTAGAGGGGGCTTAGTACTGGGGGCACTATTACAAGGGATTTACTACTGGGGGCACTTATACAGAGTATTACTACTGGGGACATTAATACTGGGGACACTATTAGAGGGGGCTTAATACTGGGGTACTATTACAAGGGGCTTACTACTGGGGGCACTATTTCAAAGGACTTACTACTGGGGGCACTATTTCAAGGGGCTTACTACTGGGGGCACTATTTCAAGGGGCTTACTACTGGGGGCACTAATACAGGGGCCTTACTACTGGGGGCACTATTTCAAGGGGCTTACGACTGGGGGCACTATTTCAAGGGGCTTACTACTGGGGGCACTATTTCAAGAGCCTTACTACAGGGGCCCTATATCAAGGAGCTTACTACTCGGGGCACTATTACAGGGGGCTTACTACTGGGGACACTGTTTCAAGGGGCTTACTACTGGGGGCACTATTTCAAGGGGCTTACTACTGGGGGCACTACTACAGGGGGCTTACTACTGGGAGCACTATTACAAGGGGCACTTTTACAAGGGGCTTACTACTGGGGGCACTATTACAGGGAGCTTACTACTGGGGGCACTATTACAGGGGGCTTTCTACTGGGGGCACTATTACAGGTGGCTTACTACTAGGTTGAGGGGCACTGAAAGGGCATTTGTGGTGGTTTATACAAGCTTTCATATATTTTGGTAATGGACGCTGGTTTGGCTCCTAAACTTTAAAGATGGCTCCTATATTTTACAAAGATTTGTCGAGCCCTGATGTAGTCAATCTATTTTCTTCTCCAATACCATGTATACATTCTACCCTATTCTTCTCCAATACCATGTAGATGAACTACCTTATTCTTCTCGAATACCATGTATACACTCTACCTTATTCTTCTCCAATACCATGTAACTGTAGACGTGCTACCTTATTCTTCTCAAATACCTTGTATACACTCTACCTTATTCTTCTCCAATACCATGTAAATGCTCTACCTTATTCTTCTCCAATACCATGTATATGCTCTACCTTATTCTATTCCAATACCATGTATACACTCTATCTTATTCTACTCCAATACCATAGAGACACTCTACCTTATTTTTCTCAAATACCATGTAGACACCATACCTTATTCTTCTCAAATACCATGTAGACGTGCTACCTTATTCTACTCCAATACCATGTAGATGCTCTACCATATTCTTCTCCAATACCATGTAGACACTCTACCTTATTCTTCTCCAATACCATGTAGACACTCTACCATATTCTTCTCTAATACCATGTAGATGCTCTGCCTTATTCTACTCCAATACCATGTAGATGCTCTACCTTATTCTTCTCCAATACCATGTATACATTCTACCTTATTATTCTCAATACCATGTAGACGCTCTACCTTATTCTTCTCCAATACCATGTAGACGCTCTACCTTATTCATCTCAAATACCATGTAGATGCTCTACTTTATTCTTCTCAAATACGATGTAGATGCTCTACCTTATTCTTCTCAAATACCATGTAGACGCTCTACCTTTTTCTTCTCAATACCATGTCAATGCTCTACCTTATTCTTCTCCAATACCATGTAGACGCTCTACCTTATTCATCTCAAATACCATGTAGATGCTCTACTTTATTCTTCTCAAATACCATGTAGATGCTCTACCTTATTCTTCTCTAATACAATGTATACACTCTACCTTATTATTCTCCAAAGCCATGTAGATGCTCTACCTTATTTTTCTCTAATACTGTGTACATGCTCTACCTTATACTCCTCCAATATTATGTAGATGTTCTACCTTATTATTCTCCATGTAGATGCTTTATAATATTCTTCCCCAATACCATGTAAATGCTTTATTATGTAGGCGTGTTAAGACTTTACCATATTTTTCTCGAATACTATGTGTGGACGCTTTACCTTTTTCATCTCTAATACAATGTAAGTGCTTTATTATATTCTTCTCCAATACCTTGTAGGTGCTTTACCATATTCTTCTCCAATACCATGTAATTGATTTAACTTTCTCTTCTCCAATGCCATGTAGATGCTTTATCATGTAGGTGCTTGAGCATGTTCTCCAATACCATCGATACTAGCTGGCGGTGGAAAGAGTTTAACCACTTTGCTATTCTGTCCTGGATATGTCTGCGTATAGGTGAACCATGTGGTTTGCAATCGGGAAGCCAGCTGACATTATACCGACTGCCGGCTTCCTGACTGTCATATCGCGGTGAGGGTGAAATGACCGGCGTCTAGATGTAGGGAGGGAGGGTTAGGGTTAGGCACCCCCGGGGGGGACTTAGGGTTAGGCACTTCCCCGGGGGACTTAGGTTTAGGCGGCGGGGAAGGGGGGGGTTAGGTTTAGGCACTTAGAGGGGTGATTAGGGTTAGGCCCTGGGGGAAGGTTAGGGTTAGGCACCCCTAAGGAGGGTTAAGGTTAGGGGGGTTAGGTTAGTTCATACTTACCTGGGGACGATCAGTATTTTCAGCCGTGTCAGCCCGCTGCTGTCGGGATTTGAACCGCCGGGCTTGTGGAACCTAGAGAAACAATACTTTGCTTTAAAGAAAAAAAACAACAACATTTTTTTCACCATGTACCCTGTTTGGAATAAGCCAACACTGCCGCTGTCCCAGTTAATAGGGTGGTACGGGGAAGCCTTAATGAGACCTTTCAAAACTATTGGCACGATACCCAGTCACAGCTGTCATCAGCCAGGGGGACTTTAGTAGATATGGAGCAAAGTTGTTTTCTCTGTATAATAATTATACCCTTAAATATAATATATTGTCTGTTGTATACATTCTGTAACACCTACCTCATCGATGCTAAGGGGGATATGCTATCAACAGTGACTTGGCAAAGCCCTATCTCCAGCTAGATCACCCGTTTTAGCCGGACATAGAGCTTTTCATCCTTTAATAAACAGACCCGTCAGTGTCTCTAAATGACAAATACATTTGGTAAAGACCAGACTATATGCTACTTTGATCAAATGCACCTATAGATAGAAGAGTCGGTTGTTGTGCTAAAAAGAAGGTGATCACCACCATTCAAATACACAAAAGTCCTGGGGGTTGCCACTGATTGTTCCTCACCAAATTTCTACAATCATTAAAAGGTCCCATACTGCTGTGACAGATGAAGATGCTCACGTTATATTATTAATATTACTGCAAAGTTTAATACGTGGATGTGTTCAATTATGTATAAATAAATATTAGCTGTGCAATACATGATATATATAATATGTAATATTTACACTGTAACGCTAGGGAAGACATACAGTACAGTAAGGGTCGAAAACAGTATGTCTTAATACTGTCCTAACGGGATCCGGTCAGAATGCCGGCATGGACTTCAGATCGACACCAATATGTCGATGACAACTTTTCATACCAGACCCGTTCTAACAGTGACACATATAATGAATCAGTCTGAGGTTCCCCTACTATCAGGATTTATTTGCGCCATCAAAAAGGCTAAACTGAGAAATAATTTAGGGGTAAAATGGAAATATCTATACTGCAGAGCTAAAAGGGGTGGCAAAATGGGGCAGAAGGCTGGACCTTGGTGTGATGTTTGTAGTTCTGCACAGACTACCTGTAATGACTCTTCAGGTGCGCTGTATAAATGGCCCCCCGGGTGCCTAGACAGCTTCGGCTGGTGCTCTGTATGGTTCTGCTCATGCTCTGTTTTATCTGTATGCTGAGTATATGTAACAGTGAGTACAGCTGTACAAACTTATCACTACTCAATAAAGCACAACACTGGTTAAGTCCCTGGACTATTTTGGTGACTTTGGAACCGCTGGTTTATACCATTGCCAATAGTACACACATATTCAGCGAAAACAATATTAGTACAAATAATACACCAGCAATATGCTTTAACTGTCTACACTTGGTACATTTTGAATTTCTGAAATACGTTCATCAACTTCCCAGGTGTACATACATGAAATATTCCTGACAATACGTGTTTGATAGCACACATCACCTGGAAGCTGTCTGTTTCAATCATTGTGTTTTAGGATCATTTTGTGTAAGGTTTAGAGGAAACCCTAAAAATGGATTGGCTATATTCACTGGGGTGAGTTTTCTGCAAAATACAGTAGTCTGTTATTTTATGATTTTCTATCGACACCAAAGAATAAATCGTTCCTCTATGACTTTCTTCTGCAATCACCATACTGACATGAATAAAGATTGCAGCATGATCATTGCAGCCCGACTAACCTTCCAGGCAGTGGTACAAGTACTATCATCGGCAATACCTCCTTGATGCATACGGCAAGGCTCTTTAGCTTGCAAGCAAAACACCAGCCTTTTGATAAATAGGGCCATATTCAATTAGAAGCGAAAAGTCAATTTCCGCAATACTTTTTCGCCGATGACATCATTTTCGCCAGTTTCAGCTTATCCCTGTATTCAATTATTCCGACTTTTCGTCGGTGCAAAACGTTTGCGCCTTGTAACCAGCGGAAAAGTTTCGCCAATAGATACCCGATGGAAAAAAGTGCAGAATTTGGGTTTTGGGGTGCAAAATTGCAGCAACCCCTCTAAACCATTTTTATACCCCCCCTTGACGCTAATTGCATCAAAAAACGCTAAAAACACACAAAAGACACCCCAAAAAAGCACTTTGAAAAAATAGGCGAAAAAAATCAAAGTGGGGTACAAAATCAAAAAGTAGCGAAATGGCCTTTGGGGGGGGTCTGGAAGTATGGGGGAGGGTTTTTTTGGATTGCAGGTGTTGGCTGAAGGTGCGTTTTTAGCGCTTTTTAATGCTTGCCTTAGCAACTTTAAAATATGCTTGCACCCATTTTCATGTACCCCAAATTTGATGGGACTACTTATTTCCCCCCCAAAAAAGTTGCAAAATGCTATTCTTCAGTACTTGCTGAAAGACGCTAAATAGCGCCTATTGAGACCATTTAAAAACCCCAAATACCTTTAGCAGGGCTATTCGGGGGTACCCATAGTGAACCCCCATGTCAGAGCATCTTTTGGGGGGTGATTTCCTCAAAAATGACAGCACTTTTCGCCTGTTTGCGTTTCGCCTGGTCCCGTTTTCGCCGATTTCAAATTGAATACGGGGATAGACGGGGACGCACGCGATGCTTTTTCGCACCTGAAACCTGCGATGATGGCGAAAAGTCCGGCAACTGACTTTTTGCTTCTACTTGAATTCGGCCCATAGACCCCTATACAGATGTGCCCACATCCATCTTACCTCCGTCCGCTACAAGTAACATTAAACATAATGCGTGAGCGCTGTGCAACTCTGTAGTGCCGAGCATCTTTTGTGCCTTTTTACCTTCCAGTGCATGTTATTTACAAAGTGATGCGAATTGGACGCACAAGCAGCATCTGCTGATTAAAATGATATGCGGCAACGCTATATTCTGTGTGCATGCGGAATGCTACAGTATCGGCGACTGTGACACTGCAGCATAGCATTTCGCATGCAGATGCAGTTGCCCACAGAATACAGGCATGTCGTATATCATTATAATCAGCAGAAGCTGCGTGTGCGTCCTATTCGCATCGCTTTGTGAATAATGCACACGTGTACGGGTGGCTGTCTCCCAGTAAATTACGCGCTATGTGGCCTATATGTTACAATGACTAACGCTTCGCATTACGGAGCTTGGTAAATGTCTATAGTAGCCCCCACTGAAACCTATGCAGGCTGCTATTGCGATCGGGAACAGGGAACTGGGAAATCTTAGCAGATATCTCCGACATTTGCTCTGGAACCTCTATCAAACATTCAGGGGATACTTACATTTTAAAAATCTGAATCCAGGCCGTTCGCATAGCTGTGGGTGACCACCCACAGCTTTTGTGAGCGGCCTTGCGATGGTCGCAATTATCGCGACCATCGGGCTTGCGACGAGACCCTTGTGGTAGGGTCTCGGTTCCCGCAAGCCCGAGTGAACTTCCTGCTCTAATAGAGCGGGAAGTTCACTACTGACATCACGAATGATGTCAGTAGGGCCGCCCACAAATGGCAGGCGTTCCTTCGGGAACGCCTCCGTTTGTCCAAGCCTACAAAACGGGGCGAGCTGTCGATCAAGATCGACAGCCGCCTCGTTTTGTAGCGAGCCCCCCAGGGCTCACGCACACCGCGCAAGCGCACTGGCCGATCGTCGACCCGCTAGCGAGCGCTATGCGCTTGCAAGCGGGTCTGAATCAGGCCCTATGTCCTTTGTATTGTTCAGCCCAGTTAAAATAGTGCCTCTATCGATCTATCTATCTACTATCTATCTATCTATCTATCTATCTATCGATCGAAAGAGAGAGATATAGCTTATTTTAACATGTACGTATATAAAGCCCAAAGGTACGATACTGGCGTGTTCGCCAGGCGTTTATGGTTTACAAGTCACAGGTATATTACAGACCGCTTCGGCGCCAGCCTCTGCTTGACAATCGCTTTTCTGCCTCTCCACTCTCCTGTGGCTTTATTGTTCCAGGCAGCCAGTACATACAATAAATACACAATTACAGACTTTTTACTGAACAGAAATGTTCAGAATAGAGAGGAAGCCATTTCCAGCTATAATGTCTTCTTTTCATTCCCACCATTATGCTCCAGTGAATTTCATTTATTCAAAAGTCTAATTTAGAAGCTTGGAGAATTGTCTGCAGACGGTACAGTAAGCAGGTTCTCTGTGTCTCCTGTGTAATAGCAAACACTGATCGGGAGATCAGAAGAGGAGTTGTGTACAGCAAATTGTGATTATAGTGGATTATTTGCCAGCACACAGACACACACTGAGGCAGCCATTTTGTGGATTGTTTAGGTTGAATATTGGTTCAGCCCACAAAATGGATGCTTTGATTGTGTATAGGTGAAGAGTCATATTTAAGTGGGCCTCAAGACTGGGATACCGCAAAATTTAGCAAAATAACAAAATAAGGATGTTTTTCTCTCACGAGTCTCCTTTTAAATGGGAAAAACATCAATTTTCGCCAGAGATAAAGTTTCACCCTATTTATCAATGGGTAACCACAGGTAATAGCACTACTGTTGCAAAAGGTAGTTTCCACAAAATAATTTGTGGATTGTTCCAGCGATAGCTTCCCCATTCCATCTCATGTGGTAAGTAAGTGTTGGCTTACACAATTTTGGGCATGGAGTTTTGGCCAGTATGGCAGCTTTTGAGGGGATTGGTACAAAACTTATTTTGTTAGAAAAAAACATCTTTTCATAATGAACACTAATAAAAAATAGGTATCAAATTAAGATAAACCAATGAATGGATCTATTGAATTATTAATATGTGTACTTTGTTTTACTATTTATTTGTAAAAAAAAACAATTTTCTTCAAAATACTGTAAAACCTGTTTGAAGATGGAGGGCACCCACGTGTGCAGCATGGACCTGAAACCCCTGTTTTTCAACCACTGTGCCGCGTCACACTAGAGTGCCGCGTGCGGTTGTGAAGTGTACAGCAGCGGTCAGCTCAGCGTACTGTAGTGTGTTTTATTCCTGTGGAGACCAATGTAATGTGTTTTATTCCTGAGGAGGCCAATGTAGTGTGTTTTATTCCTGTGGAGACCAATGTAGTGTGTTTTATTCCTGAGGAGGCCAATGTAGTGTGTTTTACTCCTGTGGAGGCCAATGTAGTGTGTTTTATTCCTGTGGAGACCAATGTAGTGTGTTTTATTCCTGTGGATGCCAATGTAGTGTGTTTTATTCCTGAGGAGGCCAATGTAGTGTTGTTTTATTCCTGTGGAGGCCAATGTAGTGTGTTTTATTCCTGAGGAGGCCAATGTAGTGTGTTTTATTCCTGTGGAGACCAATGTAGTGTGTTTTATTCCTGAGGAGGCCAATGTAGTGTGTTTTACTCCTGTGGAGGCCAATGTAGTGTGTTTTATTCCTGTGGATGCAAATGTAGTGTGTTTTATTCCTGAGGAGGCCAATGTAGTGTGTTTTATTCCTGAGGAGGCCAATGTAGTGTGTTTTATTCCTGTGGATGCCAATGTAGTGTGTTTTATTCCTGAGGAGGCCAATGTAGTGTGTTTTATTCCTGTGGAGGCCAATGTAGTGTGTTTTATTCCTGTGGAGGCCAAAGTAGTGTGTTTTATTCCTGTGGAGGCCAATGTAGTGTGTTTTATTCCTGTGGAGGCCAATGTAGTGTGTTTTATTCCTGTGGAGGCCAAAGTAGTGTGTTTTATTCCTGTGGAGGCCAAAGTAGTGTGTTTTATTCATGTGGAGGCCAAAGTAGTGTGTTTTATTCCTGTGGAGGCCAATGTGTGTGTATTTTTTTTATGTTGGAGCCAATGTGTATGTTTTTTAATTGGTCACACATGTCACATCAGTGAAAAGTGCGCCTTGGCAATTTTAAAATCTTGTATAGTGTGTCTCGAGTTAAAAAAGGTTGATAATCACTGCCCTAGGCTATAGGACAGTTGAACGTACACCTGTATGGTTAACGGAGGGTAAATAGTACGTTTTGGTAGCTAACCGATTGTATGATTAGGGGTGTATTTAAGGGAGTAGCTATAATTTACTTAGGTCAGTTCCCAACAGGAAGCTGCCTCACTTCAGTATTTTTCCTTCCCTCCCTATTTTTGCAAATTTTTGGATGACACTTTTTTCTTTTCTTTGGCATTGGGCAGGAAAGAACTGCAGCTGAGAGATCAGTGAACTGTTTAATAGGCCACTCCCCTACTGGGGTCAGCAGCCTTGGTTGGCTAACCGGCCTTTGAAAGTATGGGGGAGTTTCATGTGACCTACTGTATGGGCTTGCTGAGTGGGCAATTGGCCCTGCAAGTTTTTGCAGTCATCTGATTGGTAATCATTGATCGCTGCTGTTTCCTTCGGTCGCGACCATACTAATTATTTGTTGATATTTAAGTAAAAAGGCTGACCAGTTTGAACGCCACATCTGTCTCCGTGTCTTTATCATAGTTTAAGTTTATTGTTTAAGATGAATAAGATTATGTTCAATTGCTGCTAGGGCATTTAAAAAACAAACAAACATATAACTTGAAAAACCCTACTGAGAAAACTCTAACACACAATACTAGGTGGTAATACGTTTTTCTATGAGAATGAAAATTAAAACTAAAGGTGCGGAGGGTTTAGGGTTAGAGAGAAGAAATGGAATCTGGTAATGGAGTGATGCCAGAATAGTAATCACGAATAGATCCTCATTTTGGACCTGACTCTGAGGTGGCAGGAATGGCAAAAAAGAGCAAGTAACTCTGCACTGCAGGTGGGGCAGATGTAACATGTGCAGAGAGATTTTAGCAGGTGAAAGCCGTTTAGGCTTGAGAATAAATAATAATCCTGAGGTTTTTGCTGATTGGCTGTCTTGACAGCCTTGTTACTAGGTAGATTAGCTGAATTAAGTGGTCAGGTGGTTGGTTATCTGACCAATAGAGTGAATTGTGGGTGTGTTTGAGGATTATGTATATAAAAGGAGATGGTTGTGCATGTGAACAGCCTCTTTGTGATTTTTAAAATCCATTTGTGGATGTCTGTTCATGATGTTGCATTTTGCAGACAGTACCATTAGATATGGAGGAAAGATCCCTTTTCTGTTACGGACCTCCACACACAGCTGTCCTGGAACGATTATCCATTAATACTGGCATTGTGCAATACCAGCGATAAAGCAGATTAATACTTATCTCCTAGAGCAGTGGCTCTCAAACTTTTTTGAATCACGGCACCCTAGTGCATCAACATTATTTTCACGGCACCCCTAAGCCAAAAGTTTGTTATTGAGAAATTCATAAAAAGACTGAAGTAAAGTAGTAAAGTGAAGTATATTGTGCTTACCTGTCATCCTTAGGGTCAGTTATGTGGTGGTGGACAGGTTTGCGCTTCTGTTTGTGCACATATTTACATTACATTGACCATAAAGAATTTTAAATGGTGCTGGACCACCAACCTGAGACACCCCCTGCAAGTGTCCTGAGGCACCCCAGGGTGCCACGGCCCACAGTTTGGGAGCCACTGTCTGAAAGTATTCAAGCGTGTCCAGCAGATGTCATCCCGGTGTTTTCTCATAATATGGATCTCCTGCTTCTGTTCCCATTAAACGGTGTTGGGGTTAAGGGTGGGGAATAAACGGCCCCCAGCTGTTGTAGAACTACACATCCCAGCATGCCTTGCCACAGTTTTGCTATGCTAAAACTGTTGCAATGCATGCTGGGATTTGTAGTTCAACAGCTGGAGGGCCCCTTATTGCCCACCAATGGCCGTTAGACCTTCCTTTGATAAAGGAGCTAATTTATTCTAATTGGCATATTTCTCAAAACAAATGAGTGGGATATCCTATGAGAACACCCGTTTTCAGGTGATATGCACAAATTTCAAGCATCCCCAGAATGTATCTGGGAGACTGTTCTATTGTGAGATTTACCAACCACCAGAATGTGAAGCATTCCGGAGCTTGGCCCCCGGCAACTAACACCATCTTCCGGAGCTTGGCCCCCCGGTAACTAACACCATCTTCAGATGACGTTAGTCTGTAGTAGTCTATGGGCTGCTCTTGCACTTACAGAGGGGGATCCTCCAGACTTTTCCCATCCTCCCCCACTGATGCATGTGCAGTGTGCTTACTGGGTCCGAACCCAGAAGCAAAGTGATAACATAAGCTATCACTTTGCTTGCAACTCTACGTTGCTTTTAGGCTCTTATCCATTTCCAGGCAAGGGATTTTTGCTAAATTCAATCTGAAATATAAATTTTCACTTTGCAAATTTAGTCGAAATTATCACGTCAGACCAGGGGTGTATTAAGAAGGGAGGGGGCCCGTGTGCATTCCCCGTCCGCAGCCCCTTCCTCTCTCCCCGGCGGCCGGCAGTGGACTCCGCAGAAGTAGACTCTGGGCACGAGTCTGTGCCCAGAGTCTACTGCGCATGTGCAGATCACCAGGAAAATGGCATGGCTGCCATTTTCCAAGCGATTTCCCCACTGCGCTTGCGCAAAACGCAGGGAAAATGGACGTGTTTTGTGCAGGGCTGCGGCACCCAACGTGGGACTTCAGAGAGGTATGGGTGAAATTATGGGTGTATGGTGTGCAGTGTGGGCCCCCCGCCTGTACCCAGGGGCCCGTCTGCACCCCACACCCTGCACCCATTATAGATAAGCACCTGCACCAGACCTGCATAAAAGTCTGGTATGTAAAAATTAGTCCCCTAAAGGAATTAGCTGACATGTCTGGTAGGTCCTTTCCCAAACAATCCTCTTCAAAATCGTTAAGTCGGAATAGCCAGGCTTGTGCGGATAGTATTATTACTATACTATACTATTATTATTTATTTACTAATAAAATGTTATGTGTTATTATCTTTTATTTTTATAGTGTCAGCATATTCTGGTGCCTTTTACAGCATACACAGTAATAAAACAAGTCTGGGTATTAACAGACAGACAGATAAGTAAGAGGACCCTTCTCGCAAGTGCACAATCTATAGGGAAACAGGAATTCAATACACGAGGTTAAGTGCTACATACTGTATTGCACAATGACCCAGACAGATTGCAAAGCTAAAAAGTGCTTAGTGGGCTGTATAATCCAGTCATACAGAAATGTTGGCAGCATTTCTTGTTGGTGTGTGGAAAAAAACACATGTGAATTTTGTTTGAACTGTGCAGAGAGGAGGTAATTAGGTTGTATAATTTAGGGAGGTTAAGTGGGTGGTTTTGTATAAGCTTTCCTGAAGAGGTGCGTTTTCAGTAGGGGTGAGCGGGTTCGGATTTCTGAAATCCGAACCCCCCCGAGCCCCCCCGATCCGAGTCCGATCCGAGTCAGGCTCGACTTTTCCCGCCTGACTCGGATCTGAAATCGAGGCAAAACGTCATCATCCCGCCTTCCGAGTCTCGCGGGTTTTGGATCCTATATAAGGTACCCGCGTCGGCGCCATTTTCTCACTCGGCTGTGGACAGTGAAGAGGGAGGGTGGGAGTTAGGGCTGTGTAGTGTAGTGTAGTGTAGTGTAGTGTAGTGCTGCTGTTGTCCACTACTTCAAAGTCCATAGGGGCTGGCTGTGTTGTGCTGTGCTGCTGTTGTTAATAGGGGCTGTGTCCACTACTTCAAAGTCCATAGGGGCTGGCTGGACTGTGTTGTGCAGTCAGTTCTCCATAGGGGCTGTGTCCACTCCAAAGTCCTGTGCAGTGTCCCAGTCCTAAAGGAGTGCTGTAGTGTTGTCCAGGGGGTGCTCTGTCCATCAGGGGTGCTCCCCCCAAGTGCTAAAAAAATAATATATTTTCTGTGTTTGTGAATTGTGTGCGCAGTAGCCGCACGTGCATCAACAAAGTAGTGCCAAGCGTGCGCCTGTGTCATAAGTAAAGGGCCGGCTGGCTTGACCGTTAAAGGGTGCTGTAACCCCCGAAAGTACACTCCAGTCCAAACCAAAAGAAAATTATTTTCTGTGTTTGTGAATTGTGTGCGCAGTAGCCGCACGTGCATCAACAAAGTAGTGCCAAGCGTGCGCCTGTGTCATAAGTAAAGGGCCGGCTGGCTTGACCGTTAAGGGTGCTGTAACCCCCGAAAGTACACTCCAGTCCAAACCAAAAAAAAATTATTTTCTGTGTTTGTGAATTGTGTGCGCAGTAGCCGCACGTGCATCAACAAAGTAGTGCCAAGCGTGCGCCTGTGTCATAAGTAAAGGGCCGGCTGGCTTGACCGTTAAGGGTGCTGTAACCCCCGAAAGTACACTCCAGTCCAAACCAAAAAAAAAATTATTTTCTGTGTTTGTGAATTGTGTGCGCAGTAGCCGCACGTGCATCAACAAAGTAGTGCCAAGCGTGCACCTGTGTCATAAGTAAAGGGCCGGCTGGCTTGACCGTTAAGGGTGCTGTAACCCCCGAAAGTACACTCCAGTCCAAACCAAAAAAAAAATAATTTTCTGTGTTTGTGAATTGTGTGCGCAGTAGCCGCACGTGCATCAACAAAGTAGTGCCAAGCGTGCGCCTGTGTCATAAGTAAAGGGCCGGCTGGCTTGACCGTTAAAGGGTGCTGTAACCCCCAAAGTACACTCCAGTCCAAACCAAAAAAAAAATTATTTTCTGTGTTTGTGAATTGTGTGCGCAGTAGCCGCACGTGCATCAACAAAGTAGTGCCAAGCGTGCGCCTGTGTCATAAGTAAAGGGCCGGCTGGCTTGACCGTTAAGGGTGCTGTAACCCCCGAAAGTACACTCCAGTCCAAACCAAAAAAAAATTATTTTCTGTGTTTGTGAATTGTGTGCGCAGTAGCCGCACGTGCATCAACAAAGTAGTGCCAAGCGTGCGCCTGTGTCATAAGTAAAGGGCCGGCTGGCTTGACCGTTAAGGGTGCTGTAACCCCCGAAAGTACACTCCAGTCCAAACCAAAAAAAAAATTATTTTCTGTGTTTGTGAATTGTGTGCGCAGTAGCCGCACGTGCATCAACAAAGTAGTGCCAAGCGTGCACCTGTGTCATAAGTAAAGGGCCGGCTGGCTTGACCGTTAAGGGTGCTGTAACCCCCGAAAATACACTCCAGTCCAAACCAAAAAAAAAATTATTTTCTGTGTTTGTGAATTGTGTGCGCAGTAGCCGCACGTGCATCAACAAAGTAGTGCCAAGCGTGCGCCTGTGTCATAAGTAAAGGGCCGGCTGGCTTGACCGTTAAAGGGTGCTGTAACCCCCAAAGTACACTCCAGTCCAAACCAAAAAAAAAATTATTTTCTGTGTTTGTGAATTGTGTGCGCAGTAGCCGCACGTGCATCAACAAAGTAGTGCCAAGCGTGCGCCTGTGTCATAAGTAAAGGGCCGGCTGGCTTGACCGTTAAAGGGTGCTGTAACCCCCGAAAGTACACTCCAGTCCAAACCAAAAAAAAATTATTTTCTGTGTTTGTGAATTGTGTGCGCAGTAGCCGCACGTGCATCAACAAAGTAGTGCCAAGCGTGCGCCTGTGTCATAAGTAAAGGGCCGGCTGGCTTGACCGTTAAGGGTGCTGTAACCCCCGAAAGTACATTCCAGTCCAAACCAAAAAAAAAATTATTTTCTGTGTTTGTGAATTGTGTGCGCAGTAGCCGCACGTGCATCAACAAAGTAGTGCCAAGCGTGCGCCTGTGTCATAAGTAAAGGGCCGGCTGGCTTGACCGTTAAAGGGTGCTGTAACCCCCGAAAGTACACTCCAGTCCAAACCAAAAAAAAATTATTTTCTGTGTTTGTGAATTGTGTGCGCAGTAGCCGCACGTGCATCAACAAAGTAGTGCCAAGCGTGCGCCTGTGTCATAAGTAAAGGGCCGGCTGGCTTGACCGTTAAGGGTGCTGTAACCCCCGAAAGTACACTCCAGTCCAAACCAAAAAAAAAATTATTTTCTGTGTTTAGCCGCACGTATATATCAAATCGATATAACATAAATGGAGGACCAAACTTTCTCCGATAAAAATAAAATAGAGAAAGATCAAGAACCACTTCCTCCTAGTGCTGAAGCTGCTGCCACTAGTCATGACATAGACGATAACATGCCATCAATGTCGTCTGCCAAGGCCGATGCCCAATGTCATAGTAGAGGGCACATACAATCCCAAATGGCAAAGTTCAGGAAAATGACCTTGAAAAAGACATTTAAATCAGCTGAAGAGAAACGTAAACTTGCCAATATGCCATTTACGACACGGAGTGGCAAGGAACGGCTAAGGTCGATCCCTAGTATGTTCATGACTAGTGGTTCAGCTTCACATGACGATGGAAGCCCTCCTCCCACTAAAAAAATCAAAAGAGTTAAGCTGGCAAAAGCACAGCGAAGAACTGTGCTTTCTAAGAAGATATCACAAATCCCCAAGGAGAGTCCAAGTGTGGTGGTGGTTGCGATGCCTGACCTTCCCAGCACTGGACGGGAAGAGGTGGCTCTTTCCACCATTTGCACGCCCCCTGCAAGTGCTGAAAGGAGCACCCACAGTCCACTTGCTGATATGCAAATTGAAGATGTCACTGTTGAAGTACAACAGGATGAGGATACTGGTGTAGCTGGCGCTGAGGAGGAAGTTGGCGAGGAGGATTCTGATGGTGATGTGGTTTGTTTAAATCAGGCTCCGGGGGAGACAGTTGTTGTCCGTGGGATGAAAAAGCCCATCACGGTCATGCCTGGGCAGAAGACCAAACATTCCACCTCTTTGGTCTGGCAATATTTCTATCCAAATCCGGACAACAACTGTCTTGCCATATGTACCATATGTAAAGGTGAAATAAGTAGGGGTAGGGACGTCAACCACCTAGGAACATCCTCCCTTATACGGCACCTGCAGCGCGTTCATAAAAAGTTACTGTCAAGTTCAGAAACTTTGGCTAAGACCGTAAGCAGTCCAGGGACACCTAAATCCCGTTGTCCTGTTGTATCCAAGCGCCTGCAAACCACACCGTCAACTCCCTCCTCGTCAATTTCCTCCTTAGTTAGGATCGGAAGTAGTCCTGCAGGCCATGTCACTGGCATGACTGACTCTCCTATCCGGGATTCCTCCGGAGGATCCTGCATTGCTACGCCTACTGCTGCCGCTGCTGCTGTTGCTGCTGCTGGGAGTCGTTCATCATCCCAGAGAGGAAGTAGGAACACCACTACTTTTACTAAACAATTGACCCTCCAACAGTCCTTAGCGAGGAGGATGAAGTACGACAGCAGTCATCCTGAAGCAAAACGTATAACTGAGGCCTTGACTGCTATGTTGGTGTTAGACGTGCGTCCGGTATCCGCCATTAGTGCAGTGGGATTTAGACAATTGATGGAGGTAGTGTGTCCCCGGTTCCAAATCCCGTCTAGATTCCAGTTCACTAGGCAGGCGATACCGAGACTGTACAGAAACGTCAGAAAAAGTGTCCTCAGTGTCCTGAAAAATGCCGTTGTACACAATGTCCACTTAACCACGGACATGTGGACAAGTGGAACAGGGCAGACTAAGGACTATATGACTGTGACAGCCCACTGGGTAGATGTATCACCTTACGCAGCAACAGCAGCAGCGTCACCAGTAGCAGCATCTCAGAAATGCCAGCTCGTTACAAGGCAGGCTACGCTGTGTATCACCGGTTTCAGTAAGAGGCACACCGCCGACAACCTCTTAGAGAAACTGAGGGAAATCATCGCCCAGTGGCTTACCCCACTTAGACTCTCCTGGGGATTTGTGATATCTGACAACGCCACCAATATTGTGCGGGCATTACATCTGGGCAAATTCCAGCACGTCCCATGTTTTGCTCACACAATAAACTTGGTGGTGCAGTATTTTCTGAAAAGCGACAGGGGCGTGCAGGAGACGCTTTGGGTGGCCCGAAAAATTTCTGGCCACTTTCGCCATTCAGCGACTGCGTGCCGAAGACTGGAGCGCCAGCAAACACTCTTGAACCTGCCCCGCCATCACCTGAAGCAAGAGGTTGTGACGCGGTGGAACTCAACCCTCTATATGCTTCAGAGGATGGAGGAGCAGCAAAAGGCCATACAAGCCTATACATCCACCTATGACATAGGCAAAGGAGGGGGTATGCACCTGACTCAAGCGCAGTGGAGAATGATTTCCGTGTTGTGCAAGGTTCTCCAGCCCTTCGAACTTGCCACACGTGAAGTCAGTTCAGACACTGCCAGCTTGAGTCAGGTCATTCCCCTCATCAGGCTTTTGCAGAAGCAGCTGGAGAAAGTGAAGGAGGAGCTAAGACGGAGCGATTCCGCTCGGCATGTGGGACTTGTGGATGAAGCCCTTCATTCGCTTTGCCAGGATTCCAGGGTGGTCAATCTGTTGAAATCAGACCACTACGTTTTGGCCACCGTGCTCGATCCTAGGTTTAAAGCCTATGTGGTGTCTCTCTTTCCGGCCGACACAAGCCTGCAGAGGTGCAAAGACCTGCTGGTGAACACACTGTCAGCTGAAGCGGAACGTGACACGTCAACGGCTCCTTCTTCATTTTCTCCTGCAACTGGGGCTGCCAGGAAAAAACTTAGGTATCCTAAGCAACCCGCTGGCGGTGATGCAGGGCAGGCAGGACCAAGTTTGGACATCTGGTCCGGACTGAAGGACCTGGCAACAATTTCTGACATGTCTACTGTCACTGCATATGATACTGTCACCATTGACAGAATGGTGGAGGATTACATCGGTGACAGCATCCAAGTAGGCATGGCAGACAGTCCATACCTGTACTGGCAGGAAAAAGAGGCAATTTGGAGGCCCCTGTACAAACTGGCTCTATTTTACCTGAGTTGCCCCCCCTCCAGTGTGCACTCCGAAAGAGTGTTTAGTGCAGCCGGGAACCTTGTCAGCGAAAGGCGTAGGAGGTTGCTTCCACAGAATGTGGAGAAGATGATGTTCATCAAAATGAATTATCAGCTCTTCCAGGGAGACCAGCCTCCAGAAGGTACAGAGGGACCTGTGGTGGTGGATTCAAGTGGGGACGAGTTAATACTTTGTGAGGATGAGGATGTACACACTGAAGAGGGTGAGGAATCGGTGGATGAGGAGGATGAGGATGACATCTTGCCTCCATAGAGCCAGTTTGTGCAGGGACACATTAATTGCCCGCTTGTTTTGTGGGGGCCCAAACGAACCAATCATTTCAGCCACAGTTGTGTGGCAGACCCTGGCGCTGAAATGATTGGTTTGTTAAAGTGTGCATGTCCTGTTTATACAACATAAGGGTGGGTGGGAGGGCCCAAGGACAATTCCATCTTGCACCTCTTTTTTTTCTTTGCATTATGTACAGTTTGGGGCCTAGTTTTTCAAACTGCCATCCTGTCTGCCACTGCAGTTTCACGCCTAGATGGGTCACGTGTTTGTGCCGCCCACTCGTGTCGCTTAGCATAGTCATCCAGCTACCTCGGTGCAACGTTTTGGACATAAAAACACTATTGTGAGGTGTGAGGTGTTCAGAATAGACTGGAAATGAGTGGAAATTAAGGTTATTGAGGTTAATAATAGCATAGGAGCAGAAAAACCTACAAATTCTGTGATTTTAGCTGTTTTTATGCTTTTTTTAAAAAAAATACAGATCCAAAACACAAAACCCAGAACCCAAAACACGGAAGGGTGGTTTTGGCAAAACCAATCCAGATCCAAAACACGAAGAAAGATCCAGATCCAAAACCAAAACACAAAACACGAAAAGTGGCCGGTGCACACCCCTAGTTTTCAGTATTTACTACCACTGTACTGTAGGTCTTGACATGGGTGGAGATTTAAACTTCTCTTTACTTGTATAGGACAGGGATCAATGCTGCCTGAAAGTAGAAATAAAGGATGCAAGTTGCAGTAACTGAATGTCCGTCCAGGAAACCCCAGCGTTACCCTGCCAGAAAATCTATATGGGGAAAGGTAACCAGGGGTATCGAGAGGGAAGGGGGGCGGGGCGCAGGGCCAGATTAAAGAGTGGGCGACAGGGGCGGTCGCCCCGGGGGGCCCCCACACAGAGGGGCCCCCACACAGAGTCAGTGTAACCCTGCCGAGAACAGGTGTCCAGAGGGGGGATCAGCTGCCGCGTCTCTGATTTCTAATGCATGCAGCACAGAGCAGCTCCCGTTCCATGTCCAAGTCCCCCATCGGCTGACTACTCACCTGGCCTGAATGAGCCAGGTACAGCTGCTCCCTCCCTAGTCCCCTTATCAGCGTCACAGACGTGATGTGTCACGTGACACTGATGAGGGGACTAGGGAGGGAGCAGCTATACCGGGCTCAGATCATGAGAGTAATCAGCTGGGGGAAGGGGGAGGCTAGGCTCCTTATGGATTGGGAGGGAGGGGAGGGGTGGTAGGCTCCATGTGGCTTGTGGGGGCCTCCACAACTTAGTTGCCCTGGGGTCCCCACAACCCTTAATCGGCCCTGGGGGTGGGGGGAGGGGCAATTACTAATTAGCTGGGCTTGTTCTTGATGGAATGGCCTGGGTCTGTCACCCACCACTCTTACCTGTTAGTGGCAGCAGCCTGTGTCTCCCCAGCGTGTGCTGGGCTGAGGTGGGACCAGAGAGGCTGTAGTAGCCTCCTCTGAGTGTGCAGGGGGAGCAATCACATTGATCTCGCCCCCCAACCCTGGATTTGCCTCCAGCTAAGGGGCACACGGCGCCCCCCTGTAGAGCGTGTAAAAATTAAGCTGTCCAGCATTTGTGGGCTACATGCAAAAGCAGCCAGTATTTACACTGCATGCAAAACGAATGTATGTATTTGCACCACTTGCATTACAACATGGTTTGTCCAGGTGCACAGTTACCTGCTCTATCTTACTCTATTCCCATGTCTGAATCGGGCCCGTTGTCTGTGTAGAGAGGTCAATTCAGAATTCTAGTAATTTTCAGCCACAATAGTGTCCTACTATTTCAGGAATACCCGTTCCTCTGTGACATTTTACTGAAAGAGAACTTCAGTCTCATCTATTTTCCACCCCTGATTAATTTGATGACTACAGATTACAAGGTTTTATAGAAACTGTCGGAAACAGGAATAGTTGGTGCTCGAGGTATGCGTAAGAGGTGACAGAGCGGATTACCTTAATTACAGCGTCCTTGCCGTTCCTGAGGGCTAATAGGATGTGAGATTGGAGGGTTTGGCTGGGGTTAGAATGGCCCTTGTGCCGAGGTTTGGAAGCCTTTAAAAGGTGCATTGTCAGTATGGGAAGGTAGTGCCTATAGTTTGAAGGCATAAGATCATTGGGTCCCCGGCATTTAAGTGGGTTTCTGATATATAAGTTATGCTATCCAAATATTTCCTAGAAGGAGGTCATGGGTACATGTTTAGTAATAATGCTCTGAGATTGGAACCTGAGGGATATATAAAACTCAGATATGTAGCAGTCCTTGGATTCTTCATGCCTCTAGCCATTTTACTATAATCCCCGACTTTGCCTATGTGTCTGTCTCTCTGTATAGAGGACATGTATCAAGCCTTGGAGAGCGATAAAGTGGAACAGTTGCTCAATGCAACCAATCAGCTTAAAACTGTCATTTCAAATACTGTGCTAGATAAATGACAGAAGCTGATTGGTTGCTTTGCTCAACTTCTCTGTATCCCCCTCCAAGACTTGATAAATCTCCTCTTACAGTTTATTGTTTTTTTTTGTCTCTTCCCTATCTTCAGCCCTCCCCCCATTATGTTTTCTCCTCCTCTCTGTGGGCCTTACTCAGAGGTGGACGTTGCTGTGTTTGCTCTTGCGTTTGTTGTAGGGATGTGCTCCGGACCATTTTTGCCGGATTTGGATTTGGTTCTAATTCATCGTCCGGCTTTGGATTTGGATTTGCCAAACTGCGGTGACTGGCTTTGGATTTGGATTTTTTTACAAAAATTTACAAAAAAAAGCTAAAATCACATAAATTGGGCTTTTTTTTCTTCCTAGAGTATTAATAACCTCAATACCTTAATTTCCAGTCATTTACAGTCAATTTAGACCACCTCACAGTTTAAATTATAGTTTTCATCATTATTGGCCAAAGGTTGCAGTGAGCTGACTGGTTACCAAGCAACAGAGCAGTGGCGCAGCGGCACAGACACCACAGTTTAAAGCACATCTATTACACATTGCCACACAGCAGTGGCAGAAATGAAAAGTAGTGCCCCACCCAGTGGGGTACGGCCAGCAGAATCTCAGTACTTGTTTACAAAGTGGGCTACAGCCCTAGGAGTCACAGTGCCAATCTTATTCACATTACACCGCACATTGGGCCTGATTCAGACCCACTCGCGAGCGGCTGTCCGCTCGCAAGTGGGTCGATGTTATGCACTGAGCATGCGCACGACGGAGGGAGCTCCGTCGTGCGCATGCGCCAGACGCGACGAGCGAAGGAAAGTCCTTCGCTCGTTGTTGTCCGATCAAAGGGGGCGTGCTGTCAATGTTGATTGACAGCACGCCCCCTTTGGTGGGCGTGCCGGGGGCGTGCCTCCCTGACGGGGGCGTTCCCACGGGAACGCCTCCCGTCAGAAGCCGGCCCACTGACATCACTAGTGATGTCAGTGGGAGTGATTTTGGCTCTGATAGAGCCAAAATCACTCCGGAGCTTGCGGTTGAAAACCTCAACCGCAGGCTCCGGCTCGCAATTTCGATGGTCGCGATGGTCTCGACCATCGCGGCCATCACAAAGCACGCTCGTATAGCCTGTGGGTGGTGACCCACAGCTATACGAGCGTCCAGGAGGACGCTCCATGAAAATGGAGCCCGGCCCTCATTCAGAGCGTGCGCTCTGCTCAGAGCATACGGCTCTGAATGAGGGCCATAGTGCCCCTGATTCATATTACACAATAAAGTAGTGTCTCTTATTTATGTTATGACACACAGTAGTGCCCCTTTACACAATGCCAACAGTAGTGACCCTTTTACACAATGCCCAAAGAAGTGACCCTTTTACACAATGCCCACAGTAGTAATGCCCCTTATACAATGCCCACAGTAGTAGTGACACTTATACAATGCCCCCAGTAGTGGTGCCTGCAATGCAGTCTCCTTAGTAGTAGGGTCCCCTATGCAGTGCCCCCAGTAGTAGTAAGCCCCCATTAGCAGGCCCCCAGTTTTAGTGCCCCATTAGCATGCCCCAGTAGCAGTGCCCCCAGTAGTAGTATGCCCCCCAGTAGTAGTGCCCCCATTAGCAGGCCCCCAGTAGTAGTACCCCATTAGTATGCCCCCAGTAGCAGTGCCCCCAGTAGTAGTATGCCCCCCAGTAGTAGTATGCCCCCCAGTAGTAGTGCCCCCATTAGCAGGCCCCCAGTAGTAGTACCCCATTAGTATGCCCCCAGTAGCAGTGCCCCCAGTAGTAGTATGCCCCCCAGTAGTAGTGCTCCCATTAGCAGGCCCCCAGTAGTAGTGCCCCCATTAGCAGGCCCCCAGTAGTATGCCCCCAGTAGTAGTATGCCCCCCCAGTAGTAGTGCCCCCATTAGCAGGCCCCCAGTAGTAGTATGCCCCCCAGTAGCAGTGCCCCCAGTAGTATGCCTCCCAGTAGTATGCCTCCCAGTAGTATTGCCCCCAGTAGCATGCCCCCAGTAGTAGTATGCCCCCAAGTAGTAGTGCCCCCATTAGCAGGCCCCCAGTAGTATGCCCCCAGTAGCAGTGCCCCCAGTAGTAGTATTTCCGCCAGTAGCAGTGCCCCCAGTAGTATGCCTCCCAGTAGTATTCCCCCAGTAGCAGTGCCCCCAGTAGTAGTATGCCCCCCAGTAGTAGTGCCCCCATTAGCAGGCCCCCAGTAGTAGTGTCCCCATTAGCAGGCCCCCAGTAGCAGTGCCCCCAGTAGTAGTAAGCCCCCCAGTAGTAGTGCCCCCATTAGCAGGCCCCCAGTAGTAGTGCCCCTATTAGCAGGCCCCCAGTAGTATGCCCCCCCAGTAGTAGTGCCCCCATTAGCAGGCCCCCAGTAGTATGCCTCCCAGTAGTAGTATGCCCCCAGTAGTAGTGCCCCCAGTAGTAGTGGCCCCATTAGCAGGCCCCC
Source organism: Taudactylus pleione (assembly GCA_031769625.1). Taxonomy (NCBI): domain Eukaryota; kingdom Metazoa; phylum Chordata; class Amphibia; order Anura; family Myobatrachidae; genus Taudactylus; species Taudactylus pleione. Next base: position 1,874,690 of record JAUIMM010000198.1, read on the forward strand.
AGTAGTAGTATGCCCCCCAGTAGCAGTGCCCCCATTAGTATGCCTCCCATTAGTATGCCCCCCAGTAGTAGTGCCCCCATTAGCAGGCCCCCAGTAGTAGTATGCCGCCAGTAGCAGTGTCCCCAGTAGTATGCCTCCCATTAGTATGCCCCCCAGTAGTAGTATGCCCCAAGGTGCACATTTGGACCACTGTGCACAGGCATGCTTGTGTGCAATTTTTGTAGCTAATTTAAAGCTGGCAAATGCAAAATAGGGGGTAAATGTGAGGGATAAGTGTGTATGTGTGATGTATACAACATGTGTCCCAGGGATCTATGGGGTGACCAGTGTGTGAGGCATTTTTTTTTTAACACAATTTTTATCACTTAATAGATTCATAAAATAAGTGTTGGCAAATTACAATTTTATGTCTATATATAGGCAGTTGTACATTTTTAATGAGCTCCTTGAGGTAGCTCATTGCAAAGGACTTCCTGTGAGTGGTTTTAAATGCCTTTATTTTGGCTAACAAGTGTTTGTTATATACTGTATTTTCATTGCTTTGTTTTCTTAACACTTCATTGGCTATGGAGTCTAATAGTATGGAGGGATTGGGGGGCCTATTCATCATAACTTAAAATTCGATGGAGGTAATTAGGTTTAGACCTTGCACGGAGTCCTATCTAATTACCGGAGGAATTCAGAATTTCTCCTCCCCATAACTATCTAGTTCGAAAAGCTGTTATTTTTGCGATGACAGCTTTTCGGGAAATAGTTTTCCCTCTCTACACTAATTTACTGCAGCTGGAATCTGTGCTGCGCATGCGCTGTTGCATTCATAAAACCAGCGCATGCGCAGCACTACCTGCAGCTGCGGTAGTTTAGTGTGTTCCCACCTTCCCCCTCCACTCACCTCCCCCCTGTCCCCAACTTACTGTACCTGCCTGCTGCAGCGCCCCTGGCTCCGGTGGCTGTTCTAACACATGTTCTCCCAGCAGACCACAGTACAGTTTAGAAAGAAAAACAACTTTTTTTTTTCTAAACTTTATTGTGTTATGCTGGGAGAACACAGTGTCCGAGCAGCCACCTGAGACAGAGGAGAGCCCAGAGCGATGGAGTGAGATCCCGGGGGACCTGCACACGCTGACACAGGTAAGTGTCACCTGCTATTCGCCACCTCACAGTGGCGGATGGTAACTCCATCAAATTCCGAAAATACATAATTTTCGGAATTTGATGAATACCATAATTTCCACATCCCCATACTAATGTACTAATGTATTAGGAGTGTGGAAATTAACGCAGGGGGACTTAACCATGATATCTCCTGTGTTAAGTCTCTTCATGAAAACTGAAATAAAGGTAATTAAGGAAAATGTCCTTAAAAATGTTATTTTAGTATTGATGAATAGGCCCCATAATCTCAACCTGGGGGGAGGTGCATGGACAGAGACTGGTGAATGGACAGAAATTACTGTGTTGACTGTCAGCCACATGGGTCACAGCCAATCAGCGGCTGCTAACTGTAGAGCGGCCTCTGATTGGCTGGCGGGCCCAGCGAACGACATAAACCTGCCAATCTCTGTCATGCACATACATCTTCACATGTCCGAGGGGTACGAGAAAGGCGATTTTTAAGTCTCGTGGAGCCTACTGGAAAAGGGGACAGATGCAACGCCAGGAGGTAGGGGAGTATTGGATTTTTTTCACAGGTAAATTGTGGGATTTCTATTGGAGAAGGGGACGGAACATCTGGCAGAAGGTAAGTATGTGTGAGTGTGAACATCTGGTAGAAGGTAAGTATGTGTGAGTGTGAACATCTGGTAGAAGGTAAGTATGTGTGAGTAAAATTATACTTTGTACGGTGTGTGAGTTCTGTCGTTATTTTACCTTTTTTTACAGTGGGGGTTCAGGTGCGGCTGCTTGCTGGCACTTGTAGTTCCACAAGTGCCAAAGGGCAGGCACGCTGGCACCTGTAGTTCCACTGTAAAAAACAATAGTGTAAATCTAATTGTCACACTATTACCCCTGCACCCACCGGCCAGGGGTGCAGGGAAGAGCCCCGGGCTTCAGCCTAAGCCTGGAGTCCCCATCTCCCCTCAGCTGGGTAGGCTTGGGCTAACTTGCTTGGGGTGTTAATGCTTTGGCCGGGGAGACCCGGTGAAAGGGCCCCTGGCTGTGGCTTTACATCCTGATTAGATTTGAGTCCGGTGCTGGTTTTAAAAATAAGGGGAACCCCACGCCATATTTTTCCCCTATTTTCAAAACCAGTACTGGCTCTCAAAGCCCAGTGCTGGTTCCTAAAATACGGGAAACCCTACACCTTTCTCCCCCTTATTTTTAGAACTAGGACTGGCTTAGGAGCCCGGGGCCTCATTATGTTTTTTTGGTGGGAAACCTACATCATTTTTTTTTTACATATTAACCCTTTAATAACTTTTACATACACAAGCAGCCTGCACATATCTCTCTGATAAAATACCTCCCAGTTCTGATTGATCCTATCCGTGTTTAAAAACGGACAGAAACAGGCAGGACACGGAGCTTAGTAAATTTACCCCTAAGTGAGGCTCTTAGTACATGTTTGGCCAAAAATGTTTTCCCATCCACTGCGCCAAGGTGAACCCCATAAGATGGGTCCCTAACATCCCTAATACTAAAGCATTATGTCAATTTATCCAGGATGTACTATACCTAATGTCAATTAGGGATGTTAGGGACCCATCTTATGGGGTTCACCTTGACGAGCGGGATGGGAAAACATTTTTGGCCACACATATACTAAGAAGTGAACCTCACTTATACTCCATGTTAATTGTACAGTTTATCAGGATTATTTTGAATATCATTGTTCTTAGTATTTTGAGTGTGCGCCTGCATTCTTTGTCCCCTGCATTGTACTACAAGTCTCAGCATGGCAGCACCTCTTATTATGTTTAAAATTAGGGTGTGCAGTCCAAGCCCCTTCTCCCCATACCTGCAAACATGTCCTAACATTCTGGATAAACAGGCCTCGCATCTCGATCCCCTCATATAATGCTCAGGTCAACTCAACTAAAAGCCAGATCTGGCCAAACCACACTCTTTTCGGACAAGTGCTGCCTATTTTCTGCCAGGTGACACCCGTTTTAGCCATGGAAAGGCAATGTTGGCAGGTATGAGTTTTAATATTTTTTTCCCTTTCTGTATTTGTGTTACACTGTAATCAGCTTATCTGTGGTGTTCTATTTTCCCATCTGTGCCCATTATTACTTTAGTGTAAGAATCTGCCATTCCAATTACACCTCAATCTGTCATCAAATGGCTGTTCTGTATCATTTACAGGTGGGGTAGTTTATTGCTGTGATAGATATACATCGGCTAAGGATTAGCTGGGGAACGGTGCTGCATTGTAAAAGATCTCTGATTTGTTTAACTGTGAGTAACACAGTGTATTACAGTTAATTGCAAATTACATTTTGTGCCGTGGCGTACCATAATAAATATAGCCCCATCTGTGACTGTGGGAAAACTAGGGTAATATCATTAAGAGATACACATGGTAAATGAGCTGGGTTAATGTAACTTGCTCTCACTAAGGGTAATTAACTAATTGCAGAATATACGGACGTGGCTGATATCTAATTTTGCACACATTTTTTTAGTGTATATACAGCGAGACTAAAAGCCAATGTTTGGGTTCAGTTCCACTAATTGAAAAACTAAGCTAGTTGAAAATAGAAAACCGATAGGGTTAGCGCCGTAACTAGGGTAGTGCGACCTGTGCCATGGCACAGGGCACCGCTGGGCAGGGGGCGCTTTTTGGATTGTTAATTTTCCTGTTTATTATCATTTTCGTCCATCTCCGCAGGCATACGAGTGAATGGGCAATTGTCATACACCGCAGCAAACATGTCCAGCGCTGTGGAATGAGGCCTCTCTGGTGGTTTCGGGGGGTTTGGCCGACGTCCCCCACAGGTTTCTGTTACAAACACCCCGTTGACTCCAGCATTTTTCCTCCAGCAGCGTCGGCCTCTAGCGCCAACATTTTGACAGTGTTGACATTATAACTGCTGACATTGTGGTGTTGACATTATGGCTGTCGACCTTTAGACTGTACATCCTCTTAATTACTACTGGTTTGTGTCACCCTCCGAGGTGTCCTCTGCTAGTTACAAGTGGGTTCTATCCAGGGTGCCCGCAGTCTGTGGGAAAACTGCAGCTACAGAAAGTCCAAATTCCCTTGCGGGAATACCAGTACCCCATTAGACCCTGCACCTCTGGGTAGGCACTGGTGTGTAACGATACAGAATCCCCAAAACAATGAAGGTGAAAAACACCCTGACGCGCCTAGTTATGCTGCCTGATATATTCCCAGTCGTACCCCAATACAACAATTTCAGAGCAATAAAGTAAAGAGAAATTTCTCGGGGTGCTACTATGTTAACACCTTAATAAACTGAATTATTTTTTTATGGATAAACACAATAAAAATCTTAATTAGAAGTCTCATAAAGTAGACCTTTTTCAGGTATTTGTGAAAGTCCTTTTAATGATAAAAGTGTCCTCTTCTACAAGAAGGGTGCTTTTTATGGAATATTACGGATCAGGCCACTACGCCTTCAGGAGTCTTTCCAGAGTTGTATGAAGTGTGCTCTCTTCTTAAATCATATGCACTAAAATAAAAAAATAAAAAGGATGGAACATAGTGCAGATCAAAAATTAATTTATTACCACAGACACACGATATGGAATGAATAGTAAAATAGAATATGAATAAAATTACCATACCAATATAATCTAAAATTATGGTATAGAACAAACAATGTGGACTGACGGGATTGGAACCGTACCGTGATGGCTCCACCAGAGGGAGCTTGGAAATGGAATTGGTTATTAGTCAGTGGGAGGCTCCGGAAACTTCCCTCCTCACTTCCAGACTCCATTCCAGGGGGTTAGACCAGGTAGGTTCACTAGTCAAGATATCCCAACATCCTTATAGGTGTACACAGGTGATTATAATAAACCTCAAACGCGTTTCAAGTCACCAGGACATGCAGCCCTGAGGAAGATTCCTGGTGACTTGAAACGCGTTGGGGTTTATTGTTTTATTGTTTATTTGTTTTGGTCTATTAAGGTGTTAATATAGTAGTGCCCTGAGACATTCCTCTTTACTTTATTAGTCCAGAATCCCCAAAACGCCTGTGAATTCTGACAGCAATATATAGTAACTGAGCACAATGTTCACACAAGTGCGTTTGCATGCAGAGATGAGAAAAGATGGAAATGTGTCCAAAACAGACTGATGATATGCAAGCCGCAGGGCTTGGTGCAAATATCAGGTGATACTGATGACATCTGTCGGATCTAGCAAATTAGTGATTGACTGCTGGTGAATGCCTTGCTCACATTGATTGATGTCCCCTTAATCTCCCAGGCACAGAATATGCTTCTGCGACCATTCGTGATTTAATTTTTTTCGTTGTTTTTCTTGTACAGGGTTTTGTCTATGCTGTACGAAAGACATTTTAGCATTCAGACTATTTTGAAGAATAAATGCATTTGTACACCACGCATTACTTGCTACCATTCACGGTTACAGGACTTTTTCGGGCTGCACCCACTCTGTGGAATGCCCTATCACGCACAGTAAAGGTGGGTACGCACTTGACAGATATATCTGCAGATGATGGGCGTTCATACACGCTGAACGGCCATCTTCTGTGTCGTGCTGCGTGTCTTGGCGACCTGGGGGCGTGTCAGGGGTGTATCCCGGTGGGCGGGAGAGTGTCCCGCCCCCCTTCTCGCGGCTGCCGCTGTGTGTGTACGGGCGGTCTGCAGACATATCAGTCAGTGTGCAGCACAGCCAATGCAATATGTCAGTGAACGCCGACTTTCACCAACATATCGCCGGTACACGCTGCCCGACAGGCAGCAGATACATTGGCCGAATAATTGATCGGCCAATGTATCTGTCAGTGTGTACCCAGCTGTAGACTTTCCTGTAGTCTCCAAACCTTCAAGCGTTCAGATTCCGGAACCGCCCACATAAGCTTCATAGCTTCCATATCTAATTACATCCCCTTTCACAGTCCACACACAACCTCACACATTGTCTTTCTTTCACATCTTCCTGACATTTGGCCGACATTCCTGTGTAACTGGATCATACAGCCCACCAAGAAACTGCATTCTGGCTGGACCAAAATGCAATATATAGCACCTATCCTTGTGTATCAATGCCTATTTCTCTATAGATCAGGGCCGGCTCTAGGGGTGTTGGACCAGTGCGGTCGCACAGGGGCGCCACCCGTAGAGGGCGCACCCCTCCCCAGCATCCCAATTTCAGCGGGACAGTATTGTCCCGCTGTTCCACCCGCGGGTCAAAGTTGCCCGCGGGTGGTCAAATCGGGAGGTTGGGAACCCCCACCACCACAGCTGTGTGGTGGTGCCGGACCCCCAGAGTGTGAATGGATGCCGGACGCATGCGCATTGCATCCATTCACTGACGGGAGAGGGCTGGGGGAAGCCCAGCCAGTGGCTGAGTGCTGGGCTTTACCCCCAGCCTGACGTTATTTGGAGGCGTACCATGCGGGCACGCCTCCAAATAACGTCACATAGGGGCATGGCCTATGGTAATTAGGCCACGCCCCAAATTTTGTCACAGGGGGCCGCATTATTAAGGGCTGCACCCCTGGAGCCGGCCCTGCTATAGATTGTAAGCTTGTGAGCAGGGCCCTCTTACCTATATATCTGTCTGTTATTACCCAGTTTTGCTCAATGTTTCCAATTGTAAAGCGCAACGGAATATGTTGCGCTATATAAGAAACTGTTACTAAAGAAATAAATAATACAGGTAAGGCAAACGTTGTCCAATGAGGGTGAATTTATTTCGTAAGGATCTGTGATGTCTTCCTGTTGTAAAGTGGGCGAATTTGCGCAGCGGACTGCATGTTGATCACAGATGGAGCTCACCATAGATTGTAATCTTGCAAACGGGGCCCACTTCCCTCTTAAGCTGGGTACACACTACATGATGTGCGTACCCATCGATGGCACGAGGTAACAGCATGATACATTGCGCCGACCATGCACATTGCCCGATGCAGTGGACGATGGGCTAAACCCGATTTATTTGGATGCAACATGGACGAAAAACTGAAACTATTGAATATCACCCCATCAGTTTAGATGGGCGATTGGGTGCACGAAAACAATTACATTTCCCCCTGAGAATTCAGATGAGAACTCTAATGAAGAGAATTTAGATGGAATCCGACACATGGTCAAAACTTTATATATTAACGACTATGTTATTGTAGAATATGAGGGAGAGTTTTATTCAGCAATAGTGAAAGATAATACACATGACCAAGTGTAAGTCAGCACCATGACCATGTCAGATCTGACTTCTTGGAAATGGCCTGAGAAAGAGAACCGAATATGGTACTATAGTAACACAGAGAAGGAAAAAATAATTGCTCCAAGTATCATTGGTTTAGGAGGCCATGGAGTATACAGTGTTCCAGAAATACATATAGGCAATATTATTATTATTAATCTACTTGTAGTATATTTTACTTCGATTTAACATACCATCGCAGTAAAGGCCCCCATACACGGTGCAATATGCACCTTGCTATGCGACTTGCGTTCCGACAGCCGACATATCGGGCAGTCCCCACACACGGGAGCGCTCACTGGCCGATATCATGCTCACACACGGTACGATATAGCAGTGATATCGTACTAATCCGTCGGATCGGCTGCTATATCGCACCGTGTATGGGGGCCTTTAGTTGACCTGTTGGCTTTGTTTTATTATTAAAGTAAGTTACTTTGGGCCTGATTCAGAGCCGCTCGTAAGCGGCCGCTCGTTCGTTCCGAGCAATGTTTGCTCAAATGCGCATGCGTACGGATCGTAATACGCATGCGCGAACCAGTCAGTGCGCCAAAAATCGTTTATTCACTAAATAGCGAATGCCTGCTATTTTGAGTGACAGGAGGAGGCGCATGTGGGTGGTAACAGGGGAAGGTGCTTGAAAACGGGGAGTGGAGATCCGAAAGGCAGGCGTGCCAAACGGTCAAAACGGGCGTTTTAAGGGTGTGCATAATTAATACAGCAGCGTCATTGACCACGTCACCGGGTTATTTTATAGTCAGAACTGCTCGCAAGATTGCGGTAGGAAAAACCAACCACAAGAATAGCGAGCAGTTCATACGCTGGTCGATGTACTCGATTAATCTAATAAATAGCGGACATGACGTAGGATGCGAGCGGCCAGGGGGCGTATTTTTCCAAAAAACGACCGCATGTTTTGTTCGCTCGTTCAGACCTAGAGGCGTGAACAGACCGCAAAGAGCGAACGGTTCATTTGAATAGCCACCCCTTTTTTCTGAACGAGCGAGCGCATATAGCGTCCGGCTCTGAATGAGGTCCTTTGTTCATTTACTGGTCTTGCGTGCTCATTTGCTAGCTTTGTTTGCTAAATCACTGGTCATTTCTGCAAATCTCCTGGGTTTTTTTTTTGGTTGTAAAATTCTAACTATTACTACAATCTTTAAACCACAATTTCTTCAAAACGTAGATACAGTAATGAATATGTTCCATATCTCAAAATTGAATACATTTTGCATATGTTACATACATCATCATCATAAGCAAGACAATTTCCTTACAGTAACTGTTCATTCACTGGATGATTTACCGTATATATTTATAAAGAATGTCCAATGCAACAAATAATATATATAAAAAATACTATGTATATACAGTATGGGTCAGCTAACCTGCCAGTGTCAGGGCATCTCCCGCAAAACAAACGCTACGCGTGCGCAGGGCGGCTTCCATGCGTGCGCAATGGCAAACAATTGCTTGATCTGCGTAAATATCGGCGTTAAGCGTCCTCAGGATGTCTCAGTACAGACTTTCCTGATTCTCCATTAGAAAGCGTGCAGCAGCCGTGAAGGAAGGGGTTAATTCTCCCCAAACAAATTAGAGATCAGTGGGCTTTCAGGGTTACTTTAAATGAAATTGCTGCCAGGACAATTTAGACCCGGTGGCACAGGGTCCTATATCCATATATTATTCTGTTCCATTCTCAAGCATGACCCTCTCATTATAAATATTGATTTGTGTCTGTGAGGGATTGATGCACCACACTCATTTTCCAGGTGCTCTGGAGCTTAGCAAATTATTTATTTATCATTGTTAGAGGTCTGAAAATGACCATGATATGTATTACCTTATCTCTGCTTGTAATAATCATTTTTGGCAAGGCCTGTGACCATCTTAGATCAACCTACCACACAGGAGTATTAGCAGATACTGCAGCAGATAACACATACTGTAACTAAATGTTACATTTACTGTATGTTACAGCCGTATATATATTCATCCATAGTCACCTGCATGGCATTTGCTGTCTTCAGTTCAGTGGGATCTGTGAATATTCGGGAGTAGGCTTTCAGAACAAGGATAGCAAAGCTACACGCCCAATAAGGTCCCCCATGCTTTATATGGGATAGCTTATCTGAGACATAACTTGGGAAATCTTATTGCCGATGAAGGCTCCTACCCTATAATAATATATATAATAATAATACATATAATATGGGATGTATTCGGCATCCCGGCGTGTGGGATGCCAACGGTCTTAATACCGGCGCCCAAATCCCGACAGGTCAGGATTTTGGCACCAGTATCCCGACTGTTGGCATCCTGAAGGTAAATACCGGGGTGTTACGGGGAAATTAGCGTTAGCTAGCAGGGTTAGGAATTAGGGGGAGGGTTAGGCATCAGGGAGGGGAGGGGAGGGTTAGGATTAGGGTGCAGGGAGGGGGAGGTTAGGTTTAGGCACTGGGTGGGTTAGGTTTAGGCATTGGGGAGGGGGTCTTAGGTTTAGGGTGCTTGGAAGGGGAGTTTAGGTTTAGGCACTAGGGAGGTGGGGTTAGGTTTTGGCACCGGGGAGGGAGGGTTAGAGCAGGCTTGCCTACCCTCCCGATATGGCTGGGAGCCTCCCGATTTTCGGGTGACACTCCCGGCCCCCCAGAAAGGCAGGCAAGCCTCCCGGAAGCCTGCGACCCTCCCGACCTCCCCCCAGAAAAAAATAGAAATCCCCGCAGCGGGGGGCCGGTGACGCGATTCGCGCAGAATCGCGTCATCGTGGCCCGCCCCCTGCTTCACAATGCCAAAAATAATGGCATTGTGAAGAGGGGGCGGGGCCACGATGATGAGATTGCACGGCCCCGTCCCGGCTCCGCCCCCAATGCGACGTCAATGGCCGTCTCCGGCTCCGCCCCAATTCCTATTCCTGTTTTTCCATATGGCTTTTTACCCTATCATGAATTGACCTCTGTGAAAAAGTTTAATTAGCCTATTTAATAACCTAATTTCCTCCAAAAATCATGAGGAAGCATCATGATATAAGTGACTAACATATTTAACAAAGCCTAAACTTAGGAGATATCAATTGTGGGCTTCAGTCTGGTACTATTTACTAAGCTCCGAAAAGCTTAACATTTTTCTTTGAAAGACGGCACAATAGGGAAAATGCTTTGCTAGGATGGCCTCTTTTCAGAAGCACTGTCCCCGGCAAGCAAACATTGTTACACCTGGGCGCACCCCGTCATGACATCATGACGCTGCGCAAAAGGGGAGGCGAAAGCACCTAAGTGGAGCGCTGACCGGGAGTCCAGAGGGTGCCTGGTCAGCCGCACAGATTGCAGTGTGCCCACCTGGGCCGTCCACAGGATAATACGGATGGCACTGCACAAGCAATCTTGGCTGCACACCCCTAGTTATGGCTCTGTAAATTAGTCAAATGAAATAAACGTAGTTTCAAAGTTACCTTGTACTTTCATGAGTTACTGTCTATTAAACCAAAAGGAGATTGTACCAATCAATATTTTTCCGTCAGTAATTAGCTTTATGCACACTTGCTGACCTTTGGGCTACTGCCTCCAGGTTGGTGGCAAAAGTGGGCGGTGCTGGGGCGTGATGACACAGTTACATCATCGTGGTCCCACCCCCCCGCCCCCCGCTGTACAATTCCTTGATTACCAACATTGTGACGTGGACGGTGGAGGGGACAGTGGCATGATAACACCATTCAACAAATCGCATCATTGCCCACTTGTACTGCCCACCACTCAGGAAGTGGGTGGTTCCAGGAGACTTACCCACTCTTCTGGGCGTCCAGGAGTGCCACCCAATTTTTAGGAGCCTCCCGGACAATCCAGGAGAGTAGGCAAGTATGGTTTTATGTTTTATCTGTATATATTTATCACACTCTTCAAGGGATGTTGATATAACATGAGTGATTTCACATAATAACAGGCAGTATTATACAATGATGTTTTCACAGCCTATTCCATATATTTATATGTTGCTTCTCAATTAAAGAGGTTGAACTCTAAATTGCAGTGTAATACCAATGCTTTCTGCAAGTGTGTGCTACAGGCAAAAGCACGCAGTGTTTTCTTTACATGCAAAAACACCTTGCGTTCTTACTCCTTGCATTGCAACATGGTTTATTTAGGTGCAGATCTGTACCCATTTGTTATTTTGCTGTGTAAGAGTGACATGGTGGGATACAGTAGTCTCCTACTTAGCTCCTATGAGAGACCTGATTAGTACCTGCATATAACGCTGTTCCAGCATCCTTCACCTCTACCTATTTGCACCATACACTCACCAGCTGGTGAGCTGTATGGAACCCTGCTTCGAACCTTTACCAGTCTACATGTAACAGTGAGTACGGCTTTACCTGCTATATTTGTCAATAAACCAACAACAATGGCTAAGTAACTGGGATGTTCATAGTCATCCACTAGTGTGTGCCTACATAACTCTGAAATATCAACACCTGCACACATATAATTTCCAACAACCTCTACATTGCTGAATGTTTTCCATGTCTTTCCACATCACCCACATTAAACTGTCCCGCTCTATCTTACTGCCTCCCTTCACTCCCCTTTTAAAAAGTAAGCTCTCTTGGGGGTATACAATTGGGAAACCGGCTGCCTTAATACCGGCAGCCGGCTTCCTGACTCCTATCCCGGCGAGGGTGAAATGCCGGGCGTCTAGATGTAGACAACTGACATTTCCCCGATGCCGGGAGATAGGCGTCCGGCATCCCGATCGAAGGGACAGCCACGGGGGGGTGGGTTAGGTTTAGGGCACCCGGGGGGAACTTAGGGTTAGGCACCCCCCCGGGAGGGTTAGGCTAGGGGAGGGAGGGTTAGGCACCCCCCCCGGAGGACTTAGGTTTTGGCAGCGGGGAAGGGGGGGTTAGGTTTAGGCACTTAGAGGGGGGATTAGGGTTAGGCACTTGGGGGGGAGGTTAGGGTTAGGCACCCCTAAGGAGGGTTAGGTGAGGTTAGTTTATACTTACCTTAGCGACGATCGGGATTTCCAGCGCTGTCGGGCTTCCACTGCCGGGCTCTGCTCATCTGGCGGCCGGCGGTATTTCATACCGATTCCCTCTCGGGTAGGGTCCTCTCTTCTATCTCATGTCTGTCCTCTATAAGTCTACCTCACATGTCCCTTGTCATGTCTGATGCTGACATTTTTCTGTATGCCATGTGATTTTATTTCTGCTACTTTATCAATCTGCTGAACTGTACTCATGCACCTCATACATACCTACTCTCCTGGAAGGTCCGGGAGATACACGATTTTCAGGGTAGTCCCCTGGAAAAGTGGGTGGATCTCCTGCATCCCTGATGCGGACAGGATGGGAAGATTAATGCTGGGAATCCCGGTGTCCGTACGGAGGGGGCCGGGCTTATATGACGTGACTCAGGGGCCTATTCATCAACACTAAAATAACTTTTTTAAGGACATTTTCCTTAATTAATGTTATTTTAGTATTCATGAACACACTTAGCACAGGAGATATCACTGACATCTCCTTGCTAAGTCCCCCTGCGTTAATTTCCACACTCCCCATACATTAGTACATTAGTATGGGGATATGGAAATTATGGTATTCATCAAATTCCGAAAATTATGTATTTTCGGAATTTGATGGTGTTACTATTCGCCACTGTGAGGTGGCGTATAGTAGGTAGCACTTACCTGCTTCCAGCTGGGCATATCCCCTGGCATCTCCCTCCGGCGCTCTGGTCAGTCTTCTGGTTCTGTCTGCTATGCTGTCATGTGTTCTCCCCAGCAGAACACAATAAAGTTTAGAAAAAAAACGTTTTGTTTTTTTTCAAAACGAATGAGTTCTGCTGGGGAGACCACATGACAGCATAGCCTAAGGCTGCTGCGCGAGCAGGTAAGTCGGGGACGGGGGGGAGGTGAGCAGAGGGAGATGGGGGGGCAGGTGAGCGGGGAGGAGGGGAGGGGACACAAAATGACCGCAGCTGTAGGTAGTGCTGCACATGCGCTGGGTTAACGAATGTAACAGCGTATGCGCAGCACTGATTACAGCTGCGGTAAGTTAGTGTAGAGAGGGAAAACTATTTATTTCCCGAAAAGCTGTCATCGCAAAAATGACAGCTTTTCGGAATAGATAGTTATGGGGAGGAGGAATGATGAATTCCTCCAGTAATTAGGTAGAGCTCTATGCAAGTTCTACCTAATTACCTCCAGAGAAATTTTAGGTATAATGAATAGGCCCCTCAATGAGAATTGCATCACTTTAACCCCGCCCCATTCCCGTGGATCAACGATTCATGACATTTTGTCGCATCTGGGGCAGGGTCTAATAGCATAAATAACACGGCCCCACCCCAGTGATCACTTGCATCTCCCAACTGGGTTTCTCCCAGAGAGGAGAAAAAACATGTTGGCATGTATAATGTACCTGTATATTAACAGTGCATTTCTGTATAATGTATCATTTACGTTGCATTTCTGAATTAGGCTCTGTACTGTCCCAAAACCAGGATACAACTCATTCCGTTTTAATCATCCATTACAACAACAGGTTATTTCAACTCATACGGAGATTCCACATATCATTTCCTCTTTCCACAGAACTGTCTCCTGTCCAATTACCTGTCAGGACTCCTTATAGTGTTACTGCAGTGCTAATTATTTACTAACACTGCATATAGGTACACAATGTGCACCTCACCGCATCTAGCAATCAGCTTGTATCCGTATATGTTCATCACACAACAGTGGATGAGGATATATTTCATACAAGCAAATAGAGTATAACAATAGTGATATGTGACAACATTTAATAATCCTGTATTTAAATCGTTGTCTTTAAATATGAAAACCGTTGTGATGGTTTGTGCTGGGCAGCTATGCACTGCTAGATCTGGTACAGTTTAAGTCATAATAATGAGAACTGTGAGGTACATACAGTAAAAGGTTGTTTTTTTTATTGCCAACACTATAAAGCGGCCCTTTATGACAGCGGAATGCAGATCTAAAAGATTTATTAGATGTTTTCTGTACTCATTGCTCTATAATCCCAGTGCTTTGTACAGTACCTTTATGAGTAATAAATGTCTTTTTTTTTTTTTTTTTAGATCCATCAAAGCTCCCTTGTCGCAATGACAACATGACAACGACACCGACCTGTTAGCTCCAAGATGTAACAACCACCGCGCCGGTAAGAGGTAGGTATGACATCTGCAGCTGTAAGCAAATGTTTGGGTACTGGCTAAGTTGCATTCTTTGGATGCAAACTCAAATTTATTAACTTATGCTAATAGTAGTATCTGTGGGTGTGGTGTAATAGATTGACAGTATAGGTCAACATAGGTTAAAAGGTTGACTGACAAATGTTCGACATGGTCAAAAGGTCAACTGACAAATGGTCGACGTCAAAAGGTTGACAGGCTCAAATTGTTGACACGCAAATGGTCTACACATTTAATTTTTTTCTATTTAACTCTAACCCTATCCTTCCCCCTGGTTCCTAACCCTAACCCTCCCCCTTGTGTCTAACCTTAACCCTCCCACTAATACCTAACCCTAGCATAACCTTAACCCTCTCCCTAGTGCCTAACCCTCCCCCTGGTGCAAAGCCCTAACCCTACCACTAGTGCCTAACCCTCCCCCTGGTGCAAAGCCCTTACCCTGCCACTAGTGCCTAACCCTCCCCCTAGTTTCTAAACCAGTTCCTCCCCCTGGTGCCTAACCCTATCCCTCCCCCTAGTGCCTAACCCTAGCCTAATCCTAACTCTCCCTCTAGTGCCTAACCCTAACTCTCCCTCTAGTGCGTAACCCTCCACCTAGTGCCTAAACTTCCCCCCTAGTGCCTAACCATAACCCTTCCCCCTGGTACCTAACCCTAACCCTCCCCCTAGAGCCTAACCTTCCCCCAAGTGCCTAACCATAATACCTAGCCTACCCCCCTAGTGCCTAAACCAGACCCTAGCCTAACCCTAACAGAATCAGGCCCACTGTATGTATACTCATTATTTTTAACACACAATTACTAGCTTCATTTTAATATTCCAAAAAAAATTGAACACAAAAGTTTCCCCACCCTTCTTGCTGATTAATATTTTTTTTATTTTGAAGCCTCTATATATGATTGACTCATTAAAGCTTAAATGAAGCCAGGTGAAGACAATTCCACAGTTGAATGAGCACTGTGACCACTATTGTTGATAATCCGAGCAGCTGGCTGAAGACTTGAAAATAGAGATAACTGAGTGATACAAAGCAGGAGAGGGCTGTAAGATATCTAAGTGCCTCCAGCTTAGAATTTCCACGGTTATTAGAAACATCATTAAAAAATGAAAGTTAAAGCAGCCTTTGCAGTCACTCATTCATTCTCACTTCCCCGTAGCGGAGCTGAGTGCAGAAACAGGGGTCTACTGTATTTACTAAGCTGTACAGAATTAAAATAGCAGCGCTGTTAACGTATTTGATTAACGAATGCACCAATTCAATAATCATAATACATATATAACAATAGTTCAAAATATTTATGTTAAGAGTGAATAAAATCAATATACATATAAAATCATACAAACTGTTGTATCTTATCAGCTGTTAAATCCAAGAACCATAAAAGAAAAGGGAAAATAAATACAAGTAAGTCAGTATTGCTTGAAGTTAAGAAACTTGATATTTAGGGCTCCTCTTTCGTGGGGGCATATTCCACATATATGGTGATTAGCGCAGATACACTGCTGGAGGATAGTGTCCCGTAAATACTGGTACATATGTTAGTAATCCAAGAAAAGGGTATGTCCTCACCAGTATTGCGATCTCTATTTAGTGGAGCCTCATCCACCAAAATGAGAGTAGTTTCCAAAGTGCACAAAGGGAGTCCCAATTAAGATGAAGGTCCATTGCTGGTTCAAGCGGTTCCACGATAGATAGGTTCTTGAGGTAGGTAGGGGTGAACACTGACGCATTTCGCTGCTGTCCTGTGAAGCTTTATCAAAGCCATGTCACTTGGTTGGGTATACAGTATATACCCTTCTAAACAAGCAGCTGATTACACCTGATACAACCAATTATTCAATAAACTGCATTTCTATACATAAAACATTATAAACAAATCCATATATCTAATATTGAGTAAGGAGATTCAGAGGCAGACTTACTTCTAAAGGTTTGTGATATAGTTAAGGATGAAGAATATATAACATCCTTAACTTCTACATCGGAAGAGAGTTTCCGGTCAGTGAGATGCAAGTGCAGTCACATGATATACAATACATGGTGTGGACCTCTATCTCATATTTTCACTGACCTGTGGTTTGAACTTCCTGACACTCCGCCGGGTGCCCGTGTTAACTCCAGCAACCATAAACCCCTTATTACGAGGACCCCCCAAAGAGCGTGATCATAACTGAGTTATAAGCTGACATCGCGGCCTATTTGTTTGTGGTTCATCAGTGACTTCCGGTGATTGCGTCCCAGTGACCGGAAAATCTCTTCCATTTATAATTTGTTTATAATCTTTTTATGTATAGAAATGCACTGCTTGATTAGAAGGGTATATATACCCAAACAAGGGACATGGCTAGTCACCTTTGATAAAGCTGCACAGGACAGCAGCGAAACGCGTCAGTGTTCACCCCTACCTACCTCCAGAACCTATCTATTGTGGAACCGCGCTTATCACCATCTATGTGGAATATGCCCCCACGAAAGAGGTGCCCTAAATATCACATTGCTTAACTTCAATTTGGTCCAGTGATTTAAATAGGAACAAGCAATAGTGACTTACATGTATATATTTTCCCTTTTCTTTTATGGTTCTTGGATTTAACAGCTGATAAGATACAACAGTTTGTATGATTTTATATGTATATTGATTTTATTCATTCTTAACATTTTTTGAATTATTGTTATATATGTATTAAGATTATTGAATTGGTGCATTTGCTAAGGAATCAAATACGTTAACAGTGCTGCTATTTTAATTTTGTATGGCTTTCTGATATTCACTGGAGCTGACTACTCCAGCCACTTAATAGCTGCATTAGAACAACAACCCATATTAGCGCCTGATTTTACCTATTTGGTTACATTTCCTGTCTATTTACTACTGGGGGCACTACTGGGGGTGGACTACTACTGGGGTCTCTGCATCGGGAGGGAACACTACTGGGCACACTACTTGTGGAGTGCTACTACTGGGGGCACTGCATTGGGGGACCACTACTGGGGCACTGCATAGGGGGGACTACTACTGGGGCACTATATAAGAGGCACTGCATAGGGGGGACCACTACTGGGGGCACTGCCTAGGGGGGGACTACTACTGGGGGCACTATATAAGGGGCTTACTACTGGGGGCACAAGGGGCACTGCATAGGGGGGATCACTACTGGGGGCCTGCATAAGGGGGATCACTATTGGGGGGGCACTGTATAAAGGCCACTGCATCATGGGGATCACTACTAGGGGCCTGCATAAGGGGGACCGCTCCTGGGGGCACTGTATAAGGGGCCTGCATAAGGGGGACCACTATAGGGTGCACTATATAAGGGGCACTACTGGGGGCCTGCATAAGGTGGACGACTACTGGGGGCATTACATACTGGGGCACTGTATAAGGGACACTACTGGGAGCCTTCATAAGGGAGGCCACTACTGGGGGCACTGCATAGGGGGGACTGTATAAGGGACACTGCATTTAGGTGCATATGGAATGGAATGTTCCCAGAGCGACAAGAAAGGTTTATGTGTCATGTTGACACGCCCCATTTTCAGCGACCACGCCCATTTATTTGGCGCGCACGTAGGGGGGGGGTCAATTTTAATTGGCCCTGGGCTCCAAATACCCTAGTTATGCCACTGGTCAATGTAACATCCACAGGAATGCCAGTACCCAAGTTTTCCCAGCAGAACATTGCCCAGAGCATCGCACTGCCTTCACCGACTTGCCTTCTCCCTGTAGTGCATCCTGAAGTCATCGCTTCCCTAGTTAAACGATGCATAGGCATCCGACTGTTCACATGTAACAGAAAACGTGATTCATCAGACCAGACCACCTTCTTCCATTATCTATATATATATATATATATATATATATATATATTTATATATATATGGGGTGTGCACCGGCCACTTTTCGTGTTTTGTGTTTTGGATCTGGATCTTTCTTCGTGTTTTGGATCTGGATTGGTTTTGCCAAAACCACCCTTCCGTGTTTTGGGTTCTGGGTTTTGTGTTTTGGATCTGTATTTTTTTTTTAAAAAGCATAAAAACAGCTAAAATCACAGAATGTGTTGATTTTTCTGCTCCTATGCTATTATTAACCTCAAAAACCTTAATTTCCACTCATTTCCAGTTTATTCTGAACACCTCACAATAGTGTTTTTATGTCCAAAAGGTTGCGCCGAGGTAGATGGATGACTATGCTAAGCGACACGAGTGGGCGGCACAAACGCGTGGCCCATCTAGGAGTGACACTGCAGTGGCAGACAGGATGGCAGTTTGAAAAACTAGGCCCCAAACAGTACATAATGCAAAGAAAAAAAAGAGGTGCAAGATGGAATTGTCCTTGGTCCCTCCCACCCACCCTTATGTTGTATAAACAGGACATGCACACTTTAACAAACCAATCATTTCAGCGCCAGGGTCTGCCACACGACTGTGGCTGAAATGATTGGTTCGTTTGGGCCCCCACAAAACAAGCTGGCAATTAATCTGGCCCTGCACAAACTGGCTCTACGGAGGCAAGATGTCGTCCTCATCCTCCTCATTCACCGATTCCTCACCCTCTTCAGTGTTGTGTACATCCTCATCTTCACAGAGTATTAATTCGTCCCCGCTGGAATCCACCACCACGGGTCCCTCTGTACGTTCTGGAGGCTGGTCTCCCTGGAAAAGTTGATAATTAATTTTTATGAACATCATCTTCTCCACATTTTGTGGAAGCAACCTCCTACGCCTTTTGCTGACAAGGTTCCCGGCTGCACTAAACACTCTTTCGGAGTGCACACTGGAGGGGGGGGCAACTCAGGTAAAATAGAGCCAGTTTGTACAGGGGCCTCCAAATTGCCTCTTTTTCCTGCCAGTACATGTACGGACTGTCTGACATGCCTACTTGGATGCTGTCACCGATGTAATCCTTTAACAGACAGATGCACGCTTGTCGCTGCTGCTTTGAGGATGCAGGTGCGGCTACAGCCCACACAATTCACAAAGACAGGAAAAAAAAGCAGAATTTTTTTATTGTTTGTGGAGCACACTTTGAGGGTTACACCACCCTTTAACAGACAGACACACGCTTGTCGCTGCTGCTTTAAGGATGCAGGTGCGGCTACAGCCCACACATTTCACAAAGACAGAAAAAAAAAGAAGAATTTTTTTATTGTTTGTGGAGCGCACTTTGAGGGTTACACCACCCTTTAACAGACAGACGCACGCTTGTCACTGCTGCTTTAAGGATGCAGGTGCGGCTACAGCCCACACATTTCACAAAGACAGAAAAAAAAAGAAGAATTTTTTTATTGTTTGTGGAGCGCACTTTGAGGGTTACACCACCCTTTAACAGACAGACGCACGCTTGTCGCTGCTGCTTTGAGGATGCAGGTGGAATCTAGACGGAATTTGGAACCGGGGACACACTACCTCCATCAATTGTCTAAATCACACTGCACTAATGGCGGATACCGGACGCACGTCTAACACCAACATAGCAGTCAAGGCCTCAGTTATACGTTTTGCTTCAGGATGACTGCTGTCGTACTTCATCCTCCTCGCTAAGGACTGTTGGAGGGTCAATTGTTTAGTAAAAGTAGTGGTGTTCCTACTTCCTCTCTGGGATGATGAACAACTCCCAGCAGCAGCAACAGCACTAGGAGGAAGTGGTTCTTGATCTTTCCCTATTTTATTTTTATCGGAGAAAGTTTGGTCCTCCATTTATGTTATATTGATATATACGTGCGGCTAAGGCGCACACAAACACAGAAAATATTTTTTTATTTTTGCTGGAGAGTAGTGCACTTTGTGGGTTACACCACCCTTTAAGAAATGAGCCAGCCGGCTCTTTACTTATGGGACACAGGCGCATGCTTGGCGCTGCTCCTTTGTTGATGCACGTGCGGCTACACTGCACACAATTCACAAACACAGAAAATATTTTTTTATTTTGTTTGGAGTGCCCTTTGGGGGTTACAGCACCCTTTAGCGGGCAAGCCAGCCGGCCCTTTACTTATGACACAGGCGCACGCTTGGCACTACTTTGGTGATGCACGTGCGGCTACTGCGCACACAATTCACAAACACAAAAAAATATTTTTTTTTATTTTGTTTGGAGTGCCCTTTGGGGGTTACAGCACCCTTTAACGGACAAGCCAGCCGGCCTTTTACTTATGGGACACAGGCGCACGCTTGGCACTACTTTGTTGCTGCATGTGCGGCTACTGCGCACACAATTCACAAACACAAAAAAAAATATTTTTTATTTTGTTTGGACTGGAGTGCCCTTTGGGGGTTACAGCACCCTTTAGCGG
Source organism: Taudactylus pleione (assembly GCA_031769625.1). NCBI lineage: Eukaryota > Metazoa > Chordata > Amphibia > Anura > Myobatrachidae > Taudactylus > Taudactylus pleione. Next base: position 1,895,549 of record JAUIMM010000198.1, read on the forward strand.
TCAATCCAGCCGGCCCTTTATTTATGGGACACAGGCGCACGCTTGGCACTACTTTGCTGATGCACGTGCGGCTACTGCGCACACAATTCACAAACACAAAAAAATATATATTTTTATTTTGTTTGGAGTGCCCTTTTGGGGTTACAGCACCCTTTAACGGACAAGCCAGCCGGCCTTTTACTTATGGGACACAGGCGCACGCTTGGCGCTGCTCCTTTGTTGATGCACGTGCAGCCACAGTGCACACAATTCACAAACACAGAAAAAATATTTTTTTTTTTAGCACTTGGGGGGAGCACCCCTGACGGACAGAGCACCCCCTGGACAACACTACAGCACCCCTTTAGGACTGGGACACTGCACAGGACTTTGGAGTGGACACAGCCCCTATGGACAACTGACTGCACAACACAGTCCAGCCAGCCCCTATGGACTTTGAAGTAGTGGACACAGCCCCTATGGACAACAGCAGCACAGCGCAGCACAGCACAACACTACACTGCACTACACTACACTACAACACTACAGTACACTACACAGCCCAGCCAGCCCTAACTCCCACCCTCCCTCTTCACTGTCCACAGCCGAGTGAGAAAATGGCGCCGACGCGGGTACCTTATATAGGATCCAAAACCCGCGAGACCCGGAAGGCGGGATGATGAAATTTTGCCTCGATTTCAGATCCGAGTCAGGCGGGAAAAGTCGAGCCTGACTCGGATCGGCCTTGGATCGGGGGGGCTCGGGGGGGATCGGATTTCAGAAATCCGAACCCGCTCACCCCTAATATATATATATATATATAGAGAGAGAGAGAGAGAGAGAGAGAGAGAGAGAGAGAGAGAGAGAGAGAGATTTAATATGTGTCGATCTGGCTAATAGTTTTGCCAGTGCCATAAGCTGTCACTTTATCATATGCCGGGAGTAGTCCGCACGCTGGCCGGCAAACGCTGTCTCCAGAGTGTCCGTCCGACAGCCGCATGTGTACCTCCCTCTACATAGACAGAGCGGTCACAGGGTAACCTGGGTAACCTGAAGACGCAACCTCCCCCCGGTGCACGGCCGCCCCCTACCGGCACTCTGTGTGCACTGCGGCTTTGGGGGATGCAGCAACAGGACAGAAGCTGCCGCGGAGTCTGCGGGGAACGTTGCTACACCACTATACAGCAGGTATTGTAACTGTAACAGCAGGTGCTTGGTGACGGTCACTGGTACTGTGCAGAGCCGGATTTAGAACTCATGGGGCCCTTGGCAAGATACCAGTTTGGGGCCCCCTCTCTCAAATAATCCATAGCACTATTCCTTGGCTGGAGTGCTGTGCGATCACGGTGCATGCGCAGTCTACCGATAACCGCTTAGCCCATAATTATTAATTATTTAATTTTAAATCAGATTGCCTACGCACTTGCACGATATTGTCCCCATTTTGGGCAAATCGTAACGATAAAACAGACATATCATACAGTGTGTTTGCCCAATTTGAACGGCCAATCACACGACATCGCATGCAGCGCCATTCATATTAATGTAGGACGGAACATGTGATCGTTCCGTCGTTCATTAAATCGTGTAGTGTGTACCGGCAATCATGTCCAGGATGAAGGCAAATCACCCTGAACATCAGCATGATTGCCGATCATTCAGGTGTGTACGCACCCTAATACAGTACCCTGCCTGGCTGGCTGCTGTGCTTCCCTGAGATCCAGGGCCTCTGCAGCTTTGCCTGTCCCTCTGGCCTTTGGGTGGTGCTGGTGGGCGGTAGCAAGCTTGGCAGTGGCACTGTGCAGAGCCTGATGTGCATGCTGGGGCTGGGACCTGGGGCGAGCTGCGGGCCCAGGGGCAAACGCAGGATTTTCCTGGGTGGATTTCTAAATACAAATAAATATATAAATAGAAATGTCCAAAGTATTAGACGACCAGCACTCCAAATGAATGCAAAAAATTAAGTTTTTATATCACCATAATGTTCATTCAAACAGCATATCAATACATAAAGCAGCGTCAGTTCACAAAAATGTGCAATAGTGCAAAGATGCAGAAGCATAAATGTGATACTAATCATGATGAGTGAACCATCGCTGTGGCATATGGAGTGTGTAGCCCGGCCCGACAGCTGTTTCGGCACCCTCAGGTACCTTCTTCCTGGGGCATAACGACACAACTGCTTGCCTGTATTCTTATACCCTCAGTGAGACACACCTGAATCTCCTAATGACGCTATCACCTAGCACTCACCTGTGCTGCTCGCATTCCCTGGAACCTCCGTGTGTTCAGATCGATGCGTCCAGCAGGGAACCCGGAAGTGACGTGTGCGTTCCAACGGAGCTTGTGTTCCACAGTCCGGAAGTCATTTTCTGGCTTAGCTGTCAATGCTTCATATTTTGCTACAGTATCAAAAATGAATAAATTCCACAATAGCCTATAGCCAATCATACCATATAAAGAGTACTTCAGTGCCTAGTGACAGCATCATATAGTTCTGGCTATGTCTCACAGAGGGTAAATATCATACTGTAAAATCACAAAAAATCACAAAAAGTGCTGAATAGACACAAAAAAAACATAGAAACAGAAGATATGTTATTAGATGTGACACTTCATAAAAAGCAACTAAGATTTAATTCTTCATTAAGCCCCAATGGTGATATGGAGCGTAAATCGTAAATCCAGCGACACTCATTCTGTAGTAGTTTTTTACCACGATCACCGCCCCCTAGTGAGCGGCGGTATGTGATCGATCGGCATCACTTTAAAATCTATGGCTATGACCCATCTCAACAAAAAGCCTAGCAACATGGGGAGTATTGCCATCTACCCCAAGGAATGCTTTACTTATAGAGGAGCAGTGTAACGCAATCCGCTCTTTAAGCATACGGACAGTCTTGCCCACATAAAGGCGGTTACACGGGCATTTTATTATGTACACGACAAATTTGCTCTCACAATTTAATCGATGGTGGATTTTGAATACTCGCTTAGATTGTGGATCTTTGAATTGTTCCCCAACGATCAAAAATCTGCAATTAATGCATCCTGAGCAGCGAAACACTCCATTCTTTAGGGATAGCCAGGTTTTTGGCCTTTTTATTCCAACATTCGTTCTTATAACCATATCTTTGATGTTACTGCTACGTCTGTAGCTAATCAATGGTAAATCTTTACAACTCTTAGCTAATGCTGGATCTGTTTGCACAATATGCCAGTGGCGAAAAATTGCACTTTTGATTATCTGTGAACTGACCGAAAAAGTGGTATTAAAACCAGTCGCTCTGGTTTAGCTTCACGTACATTGTTCTTACTGTCCAACAGCGTAGTTCTGTCAAGTTGCAGGCATTTATCAATTGCTTGATTAATCTCCCTTTGGTCATAGCCTCTCTCAATGAATTTTTTTGCCATCTGTTGGAGAGCCATTGGTAGCTCCTCACTATCGGAAGTTATTCGTGTCACACGTAATAGTTGTGAATACGGCAGACCCCTTTTAAGAGGTCTAGGATGGAAGCTATCTGCTGCCAATAACGTGTTTTTGTCCGTTGTCTTTGTATATACAGATGTCTTGATTTTATCACCAGTGATGTCGATCGTTACATCTAAATAGTTAATTACTGTCACATTAAATCTCAAAGTAAATCTAATAGTGCTTTCAATAGAGTTAAGATAATTTGTAAACTCAAGCAAGCTGTATTCCCCACCAGACCACACCATGAACACATCGTCGATATAACGAACATAAAACAAAATATGTTTAGCTAATGGATGTGACATAATGTATCTTTTCTCATATTCATGCATAAATAAATTTGCATACGCCGGGGCCATGTTAGAACCCATCGCGGTTCCCCGGCGTTGCAAGTAAAAGGTGTTATCAAATAAAAACTAATTCTTATGTAATATGATATTTATCAATAACATGACAAAATCGACTGGTGGTCCGTCAAAGAGCAGATTGCGTTACACTGCTCCTCTATATGTAAAGCATTCGTTGGGGTAGATGGCAATACTCCCCCTGTTGCTAGGCATTTTGTTGAGATGGGTCATAGCCTCTTAGATTTTAAAGTGATGCCGATCGATCACATACCGCCGCTCACTAGGGGCGGTGATCGTGGTAAAAAACTACTACAGAATGAGTGTCGCTGGATTTACGATTTACGCTCCACATCACCATTGGGGCTTAATGAAGAATTAAATCTTAGTTGCTTTTTATGAAGTGTCACATCTAATAACATATCTTCTGTTTCTATGTTTTTTTTGTGTCTATTCAGCACTTTTTGTGATTTTTTGTGATTTTACAGTATGATATTTACCCTCTGTGAGACATAGCCAAAACTATATGATGCTGTCACTAGGCACTGAAGTACTCTTTATATGGTATGATTGGCTATAGGCTATTGTGAAATGTATTCATTTTTGATACTGTAGCAAAATATGAAGCATTGACAACTAAGCCGGAAAATGACTTCCGGACTGTGGAACACAAGCTCCGTTGGAGCGCACGCGTCACTTCCGGGGCCCTGAACACACGGAGGTTCCAGGGAATGCGAGCAGCACAGGTGAGTGCTAGGTGATAGCGTCATTAGGAGATTCAGGTGTTTCTCACTGAGGGTATAAGAATACAGGCAAGCAGTTGTGTCGTTATGCGCCAGGAAGAAGGTACCTGAGGGTGTCGAAACAGCTGTCAGGCCGGGCTACACACTCCATATGCCACAGCGATGGTTCACTCATCATGATGAGTATCACATTTATGCTTCTGCATCTTTGCACTATTGCACATTTTTGGGAACTGACGCTGCTTTATGTATTGATATGCTGTTTGAATGAACATTATGGTGATATAAAAACTTCATTTTTTGCATTAATTTGGAGTGCTGGTCGTCTAATACTTTGGACATTTCTATTTATCTATTTGCTTTGACCGGGCACTCACGAAGAGAATATATATATATTGTGATACTTGGGGTTAATTAGCTCGGTAGACTGGGGTCAGTGGTGCAGTGAGTAGGTGCAGAATTAGAGTCCACACGTAGCATTCCAGTTAAATAAACGTAAGTGATGCTTTACTTCCAGCATGTGAAATCAGGAAACAGAAAAGTAATAAACAAACCTAGCCCTTGTTTAGGGCACTAGCTCACTTCTTGAACCCTCTCTACAGAAGCGGCTAATCTGCATGAAAGTCTCTCACAGTCTCTGAGATTTGTGGTCCTTCCTGCCACATGCAGGACTGGACACTGGTCTCCTGGCCTGGTATAGCTTTCTCAGCTTGTTGGCTGCTGCCTCTCAAGGACAGTGTCAGAGGTATATGGATCTGCGTGCCTCCTTGCAGGTATGATCCTGACCACCTGGTCTGCTTCACTCACACTGCAGCCCCACTTGGACTGTCTGGCTGTGTCCACCAGCAGCCTCACCTGGGCTCTGGTCATACGGGAGCCATTATACATCTTCCCACAATGCTTTTCTAGTCTGTGTTGGCGGATCTCCCCTGCCCCACAAAGAATCTGCTGCCTACCAGTGCCACCTCTGGTGATACTGCCACTATATATATATATATATATATATATATACACATATATTATATATATATACACATATATGCATACATACACACACATATATACTGCATATACATTTTTATATATATATATATATATATATATATATATATATATATATACGTAATATATAGCATACACACTAACACTTACAGATAAATAGTCTACACACACTAACACAAATACAAATGAACACATACATACACATTAACACATATACACAAAAACATACATAGTATACACACACTAACACATATACACAATAACTTACATAGACTAACACATACATACATATACACTAAAACAGTACACATACATAACATACTTACACTTAATGCAGCAGCTGTTGCAGGTACAGGACAGGTTGCTAATGGGGGTGGACACCTTGATTCATTAGGCCCCGCCCTTCACGACATAATGCCATGATTCGCGGTGATATGGGGTCCATTCCCATGGCGGTCAGGGGGGAATCGGTGCGTGGTCCGAAGCTAGTTGGAGCAGCTGGGGCTGGGCGGCAGACCCGGTGACCCTCCTCCTCCCCCCTGCTATGCACAGTCACTCTTAAGATGCCTACACACTTGGAGATATTTTACCCGATCTTGCCAATTCCGATGCATCGGAACGACAGGTCATGTAAAATATGCCCAAATCGTGGGTCCCCACTCACGATGCAATGCGCGTCCCCGCTGGTCGTACATCGCATCATCAGATCTGCCATGCTGTAGGGCAGATCTGACAATCTGGGACACAATGCACTGGAAAAAAGTCACGGATGCACAATGGATCGTTTGAAGATGGACCATAATGTGTGCAGAGCTGCCGGGGAGGTGTTTCAAGGGAAATCGAACACGATGTCGGATCGGTGTGTATGCACCTTAAGTCTGTGACAGTGCACTGTGCAGACAGCAGGACTCTCGGAAAATGTAGATGGGACCATGTGACGTCACGTGGTACTTGTGCACTGCTCCTCTGGGAGCATTTTGACCGACCGGACTTCTTGGGGTTCTTCCACTGGCCCCTTGGATCCCACTGGGCCCTAGGCGAGTGTGACTGTGTACACTGAGATAATTTATGTAGTGGCTGTAAGGCTGTTTCTCATCCTCCTCTTATCCGTGCTGGCAATCTTCTCCAAGGTGTACCGCTTATAGGCGAACTCTCAGAATATAGTCTGCGGCACCAGTCTAGCCTAAATAGTTTTCCTGGCATTTCACCTCCACCATTGATAGTTCATGATTGAATGTAGTGAATTGTGCTGGTGAGATCTACATTGTTACTGATACTGGTTTCATATATCGTTTACTATTACTGACCTTGGCTATTCTTTTGACTGCATTTTGTTTGCTGCCAGCCCTGACCTTGTAATACTTAAACATTATTCTGTCTGTCTCCAGCAATTGACATTGGTGTGCACTATTGTATTTGATCTTTTCTGTACCTGTGATTTATCTACAATTAGATATAAGTGATAGTCAGTGCTTTGTATGTATTTGCAGTACAGATCTCTGCATACATTCTCTGAGTGCTTTACTGTTATCCACTACAACTACATACTATTGCATAACAACTTGCCATATATTTGTCAATAGAGGCTACTACATTGTCATATAATGGTCATGTGTTCTTTTCTGCCTATGTTGACATGGGTCAGGCATATCTGAGAGCATCCATTAAGATCTGTTGTCCTATCTATGTACAGTATAAACCTCAATAATAGACTATAGTGATAAGCTTCTACTTCTAGAGTTGAAGTCCTGGTATTAAAGAAATGGCTGACATTGTCAAGTATTGAACATTTCCTGTAAAGAGGTTGGAGATCTGTTGCCTCCTCATTGTCCCTGTGATCTTGCTATGGTTTTAATTCCGGGATCCAATTTGCTTAAAGATAGATTGTTTGTCTACTCCAGAATCCAGATTTCGTTAAGGAGAGCCTCAGAAAAATGTTCATCAGGACATTCAAATCCCGTGGTGCTGGGTTATATTTTGTATTTAGAAAAGATGGAGGATTATACCTATGTGGTATGCAGTCAGGAAGCCGGCGGACATAATCCTGACAGCCGGCTTCCCGACTGCTTAATCCCGGCGAGGGTTGAATGACAGGCGTCTTAATCTAGGGATCGAAGGGACGCCGGGTGCCGAGCACGGATAGCCGTGCGGGGGGGAGGGTTAGGGTTAGGCACCCCCCCCCGGGGGACTTAGGTTCAGGCACTTAGAGGCTGGATTAGGGTTAGGCACTGGGGGGGGGGAGGTTAGGGTTAGGCACCCCTAAGGGAGGGTTAAGGGATAGAATTAGGTTAGTCAATACTTACCTTGGATGATCGAGATTTCCTCCTCTGCCGGGACGCCGCTGTCAGGATTCCAACCGCCGGGCATGGGTCCGGTGGTATATCATACCAATTCCTACCTATGTATGTACTAGAGAGGGTTGAAAAAGATAATGGCAAAAAAATAAGTTTCCTCTCCAAATGATTCCTTATCTTAGTAGACAGAGTGAAAAGTGATAAGAAAGTGATTAGGTGCCAGCCAATCAGCTCCCAACTGTCATTTTTCAAACACAGCCTGTGAGATGACAGTTGGGAGCTGATTGGCTGGCACCTTATCACTTTCTTATCACTTTTCATAGACCCCTAATTTTTTAGGGTACTACTACTTAGGGGTAAATTGACTAACCTCGAATGACATCGAATGCGGCAATATTGTCCGTGAACTCAATGGTGAGAACCGCAAAGGTAATTTAAGGTTACTTTCACGGTTCTCACCATTGAAGTCAATGGTGGGAACCATTCATTGGCTGAGAGGTGGAAGTCTCGCCTCTCTCAGCCAATGAGCACTCAGCACCAGGATTTCTATAGTGAAATCCCGCGGCTGAGCCGTCATTTGGGTAGTACTGTCCTTAGAGAACAGTACTAATGTCCACTGGTCCGCGTATTTTCGGTTTGTTTTTTTTTGCAAGCCCTATGGATGCCTACATGGAACGAAGAGGACGTGATCCACGCATAGGAGGAGGTGAGTGTTTTGTTTTTCAGGTACCCTATGGATTCTTACTGTGGAGAAGGGGACATGATACATAGGTGAGTATGTGAGATAGTGAGTGTGAGTGTGCATGTGTGTTTGCATGTACAGTAAGTTTTATTAAACTGTTATGTTCTGTGGTTTTTTGTATTTCTTTTGCTGTGGAACTACAGGTAAGAGCGGGCCCGTAATGCCCCGCATGCTGGTACTTGTGGTTCTCCAAGTACCAGCATCCCTATGGAGGCTCACTGGGACCTGTAGTTCCACAGCAAAAGACAATATTTTTACTACTATCAATTGCACCACACTACATAAAAAATCAACTCGGCACCCACCGCTCCAGGGGTGCCGGGGATAGCCCCAGGCTGTCAGCCTAGGCCTGGGGTGCCCTGGAGAGGAGGACTCCTTTATTCAGGGGGTCCCCAGCTCCCCAGGGATCCCCAACCTGGGCTGACTAGCGGTCAGGGGTAATGCTTTGGCTGGGGGCCCCGGTGAAAGGGTTTCCCTGGCTGTGGCACTACCCCCCCCCCCCCCCCCGCTAGAAAATGTATGGTGCTGGTTATGGAAATTACAGTTGACCCCTACGGTTTTTGTCCCCTGTATATTCAGAATCAGGACCAGATCATAGCCCAATGCTGGTTGCGCTAATTACACGGGACCCTTATGTCGTTTGTCCCCTGTATTTTGGCAACCAGGGCTCGCTATGAATAGCCTGGTGCTGGTTGTGCTTAATACAGGGGACCTCTACGTTGTTTGTCCCCTGTATTTAGCACAAGCAGTTCTGGGTCTCTAAAGTCCGGTACTGGTTGTTCTCTTGGGGGAGGGGCCACGCTGTTTTTTTTTTTTATTGTTACACAGGTTTTAATTTTTTTAAACACAGAAGCCCAGATCTCGCTGATCCATCCGTGCTTCTGTGTTTATTTTTTACACACGGATGCACGTATCACTGATCTCGCTGATCCATCCGTGCGTCTGTTCATTCGAGTTAGTCTAACTCGAACGATAAATATAAATTAATAATACAAATGATATCGAATGATTACACCATTGAACAACACGAATGACAGCAACTCGGCAGCTTAGTTAATTCGGACTATGTCATCCAGATTGATCTCGGATGAGATCGAATAGAAATCGGCACTTAAATTTACCCCTTACAGTCTAATTCATATCTGCAAGGGTGAAGAATTGTTTTATACTCATACTGGCCATTATGACTTAGGGCCCTATTTACTACAATCCGCATTTAGAATGCAGATTGTAGTGTGATATTTCTGACTGAGTTCACATTGCGAATACAGGCAATAATAACAGAATGTAATAATGACAGCGCAAACCAGTGAAATGCAGCCCCCAAGGGGAATGGAAGACTCTTCACAAAATCCTCAAAAAGTCACAATTATACAATAATATATTCCTCATAGATGGCACATAAACACATTTAATCACATGAACCAGTCCTTACATTAAATGTCTTTCCAACTGGATATAAATGTCCAAAAAATTTTTAAGGACATGTATTCTTCTCCATATAAGGGAGGGGAATTCAACTTCTCCAAATAATTCCTCAATGGCTCAATAAAAAAGAGAAATAGAGGACATAGGCCCTGATTCTTTTGCCAGATGCTTTATCAGAGCGCTCGCTCTGAATCAGGGCGTTTTTTTTTTAATGGAGCCGGCTTCCTGTCCGCTCGCTAAGCTGTGGGTGACCACCCACAGCTTTTGCGAGCGGACAGGTGATGGTCTCGATGGTCCCTACCATCGCAACCATCGGGCTTTCGACGAGACCCTTGTGGTAGGGTCTCGTTCCCGCCAGCCCCAGTGAGCTTCCTGCTCTAGATAGAGCAGGGAGCTCACCACTGACATCACTGATGATGTCAGTGGTGCCTCCCACAAATGGCAGGCGTTCCTTCCGGAACGCCTCCGTTTGTGTAGCCACCCCCCTGCCCGCCTCCAAAATGGGGCGAGCTGTCAATCACAATCGACAGCCGCCCCGTTTTGGTGCGAGACCCGTAGCGACGAAGCACCCGTCGCTGGCCGGGTCTCGCAAATGCTCACGCCGGAGGCAGCGCATGCGCAGGGGGCAAACATCGACTCGCTTGCGAGCGGGTCTGAATCAGCCACATAGTGCAATATAGCCAAAAAATTTAACAAATTTTATTTGACATAACACTCACATTTAATAAATAAAATCAGGCATATAGGGTCTCGTCGATTGTATTTATTAAATGCAAGTGTGATATCAAATAAAATGTGTAAAATTTTTTGGCTATATTGCACTATGGGCCTAATTCAGACCCGCTCGAGAGCGCTGAGCGCTATTTATTAACCAAAAATGTGGTGACCCACAGCTATACGAGTGTCCAGGAGGACGCTCCATTTTTATGGAGGGCGGCCCTCATTCAGACCGTGCACTCTGCTCAGAGCGTATGGCTCTGAATGAGGGCCAATGTTTTGTATCCAATAAAAACATCGGTACTTCCAATGTTTTCTTACGATGTCCCATCCCTACTGTGCCGCCCTGTACTGGCCACGCACCCAGACACAATATTGTGACATCACACGAGTGGGTGTGGCAGTTGACACCAAGACGTAGAGCACTGCCTGTAGCGTCCTGCAGGCTGCTGTTTCACCCTAGGAAAGGGCACTGCTCGCACAGCCCTAGTTACGGCCCCTCCATCTCTAATTCAGATGTACCCGAGACCCAAAATGGAAGCACTTTAAAGGGATTGTGGGACAAGGTGATTTGGGTTAAATGAAGGACTGTTCATCTATAGGTAAGGCAGGCAGTAAGCTCACCGCAGATATTATGAATTGATGCTTTCCTTCGGCTTTCTGTATCATTGAGATATATGGGTTATTTTTAGCCTTCATACTATACAGTAAACAGGCCACCGAAACCAAAATACACAATAAAGGTCAGATTCAATGAAGCTAAATGAGCACATGACTAGTTTATTTAAGGCTAAATATTGACTTCTATTTCCTAAATGATATTCCATTTTAGAATGCATCGCTGTAGATCCTGCTAACGCCCCCCTGAGAGAAGTCGGTAGAAAGCTTTTCTGCTTACGTCTCAAAGCCCTTTGCTCTCATGATGCTGTGTTTATACACAAGTTAATTGTACAGTCCCAAATAAAGAATACATTTCCTTTAACAGCTGTATACCATGCTCCATCGAACATTACATAGAGCTGGATGTTTAGACTGTAAAAGCCCATAGCTACAGGCAGTGACATGATTCCATTCACTGTCTACATGCACTTGCACACAGTATAGACAGACACGGTATGGACTGAATGACTATTCATGAGAACTGAGCCAGTCAGGCCAGTAGGATGAGACATCACTGAAGCTTGAGGCACTTTTTTCTTTTACATTCATGGATTGCGTTATTATGAAATGTAATCTCCGGACCCAAGGTACAACTGTTCACAAGACAGGGGGAAAACGAGCCGTTGGCTCGAGTCAGTCCAATTGCTTCCCCGGGCACTGGTAACTACATTTCCCAGCATGCCCAAGGAGCAGAGAATTGGAAAGTGGCATCGGAATGCGCCAATTGCAGTTGAGTATCGCAACATAGAAGTAGAAGATTTAGGCCAGATAGAAAGGAGGAGTTGACATTACCTGGGTGTAGGGATGGCTATCGCTGGGTTAACCATCGATGGTTCCATTGTGGTTAACCTCGATGGTGTGAAACTATCAGCTGGGAACCATTGATTGTTTCATTCACCAATGGTCATCCCTGTTTTATTACTTGCCGGGAAGTGGGTCGGGCTTCTCGGGTTGTGTCGGGGGTGGAGCTAGGGTCCATCTCCAGCACATGGTGAAAAAAATACATTACGGGGTTTTATACCATCGATTGAAGAGAACCATTGGATTTCCACCATCGATGGCAAAACCATCAACCATCGGTGGTTAACCGGCGGGAAGCACTACACTAAGGGCTTGATTCAGCAAGGAGCGCAGTTACTTATACACAGGTGATCTTCCGATAGTTGCGCACTGCGTATGCATCACAATGCACATGCATCGCAATGCGTGAGCGCAAACTAGCCACTGCGATCGAGATTATGATTGCAGAGACTACACAGACCCATGGCAGTGCCTATTGTGGGTGGTAACGGGGGGTGGTCTAACGAATGCAGGCGTGTCAGTGCGTTTGAACGCTGTTACAGGGGCGTGCATGAATTATACACTGCGAACCCATACGCAGCCTGAGCACTGACTGCGTGCAGGAAGTTTAGCAATTCCTGAGTGAGGTCAGGTCAATCACTATATTGCGTATTGGTCCAATGGTACTCGATTGTACCAATATTTTTGCAATCTTGCTAAGTATTATGGATGTGAGTAAAGGGAAGGGGGCGGGCGTCTGAGTATTGTGCTGCGGAGGCATTGCGATCGCATTAATTCGCATATTTTGACAGTGGCCGGGTGCGTACGTCTTAGCACTTGCGTTCCATGCTGAATAAGGCCCTAGAAGCAATAGAGTTGCTATCAGAATAAGTACTGCGGAAAAGGATGCTACGGGAAGAGACAAAGGGCCTGATTCAGAGCCGCTTGTAAGCGGCCGCTCGTTCGTTCTGACCAATGTTCGCTCATCTGCTCATGCGTACGGATTGTAATACGCATGCGCAAACCAGTCAGTGCGGCCGAAAATGATTTGTTCGCTATATAGCGAATGCCTGCTACTTTGAGTGACAGGATGAGGCATATGTGGGTGGTAACAGGGGAAAGGGCTTGAAAACGGGGAGTGGAGATCAGAACGCAGGCGTGCTTAAAGGTCAAAACGGGCGTTTTAAGGGTGTGCATAATTAAAACAGCAGCGTCATTGACCACGTCACCTGGTTGTTTTATAGTCAGAACTGCTCGCAATATAGTGGTAGGAAAAACCAACCACAAGAATAGTGAGCAGTTCATACGCTGGTCGATGTACTCGATTAATCTAATAAATAGCGGACATGACGTATGGTGCGAGCGGCCAGGGGGCGTATTTTTCAAAATTACAACCGCAAGTTTTGCTCGCTCGTTCAAACTTAGAGGCGTGAACAGACCGCAGTGAGCGAACGGTTCATTTGAATAGCCACCCCTTGTTTTGGAACGAACGACCGCAAATAGCGAGCGGCTCTGAATCAGGCCCAAAGTCAGACAAGGCAATGCCAATACTGAGAGAATGAATGCACCGGCTGTACTCCCAGCTTCCAAGAAAGGTCTGCATTGAAAAGCATGGGGAAACCTATTTAAGAAGAGTCCTCTTATCACTATCGCCATTTCACAATGGTGATTTCAGGGGTAGCCTATAAGAAAAATGGAACTGAAAGCCCAAGTCTGTGTCTCCATTATCACTGTGCATGTGTGTACCTGTACTGGCAAACCCGGGTCACGCATGCACAGATCACTCGGCTGCCTGCGCAACGTTTAATAAGCGCGATAAGCACTTATTGCTAAAGATACCCATGTGTAACATGCATAGATGTACCTGTGCCGCTGTAAAGTAGCCCGGGCAATTCTATTCAGATACTGTAGAAGTCACATATATACACTATGCTGTTTTCCCTAGTTACACTAATGCAGGGTGCAAGTATTAAAAATTATTTATGCAATATAACTATATACAGTTCCTAAAAGCTTTGTGATACCAAAGTGTTATCATAGTGATTAAACAATAAAATACCTGTTACACTGAGCCCCACACAAGGAACTGCTAATTACTTTGATGTGAATCACTGCCTCCATTTGGCAAGCGCCCATATCACCTTGCGCTCTTGAACCTGCTAATGTTGGAACCCTACAGAGCAACAGATGTTTTCTGGAACCTCCAGAATCACACACACTGCAGATGGAATCATGTAGATAATAGTTGCATTGTGTATTGTGCCAGTGACACTGCATTGCTTTGACACTTAGATTTTCCGATTACACCCTTCCACCCCGCGTTCCTGACCATGACAGCAGCACAGTCTCGAACAGCCTGCTTGTCCCTTTTGAGGTCTAATCAAAGTGAAAAGTCCACGCTTATTCTGTCCAAGTATGTCATTGCGATTCAGGCTCACGTTCCCTATCCTAGGGCAGCTGACAGATCTCTCCCGGGAACAGAAGAAAACAGTGTGTCACCTCCTGTAACCCATCATAAACATGTCACCCAGCCTCTGGGGGAAAAAGGAAAACTCAGGGGGACTAATTCTCTGCAGCTCAAGCAAAACTTTATTAAAATCTTAAGGGTGTTTGCTCTACTTCATCAAGTATTAAATGTTTGTGCATCTAATTTCAAACAGAAGGTGTTTTATTCATCATGAGTATACACTCTCCAGGTATACAGTACACCAGTAAATAAGAAACAATTGCTTCCTCAGTTCTGGTCTCAGGTCACCGACAAAGGGAATAATTTGCTACCAATGTGCAATCTCTCTAAAAAAAAAAAAAAAAAGAAAACTTGACACACAATCATCTCCATTTTAGCTCAATGAAAGCAAAGTCTGAAGCCGGCCATACACGGTGCGATTTTATGTTGGTAAGATGTGTTGTACGATTGCCCTTGAAATTCTCCATACGATATGGTCAAATGGTGTACGATTGATTGTTACGATCATACGATAAGATGCATACATGTGTATCACATTGTACACAATAGATCGTAATCTTGCGGTTTTGCAGTAAGATCTATGATCCAGCTATACGACTGTGGGAACGCGCATCAGCATCGTAAATACACAGAATCAACACACGATGCACACGATTGATCGTTACGGTTGATCGAAATCGTCCACATCGTACAAAAAATCGCACCGTGTATGGGCTGCTTTAGTAGTTACTACTATGGGCTACAGTTTTTTTTTTTTAGATCCTCAATGTGTCTGCTGTTAATTGTTAGCAAGAATCATTCTTGGCGAGGGACTGTAAAAACGCAACCTGAGAATTGTACACCAGTGAGAAGCCTGGCACGCATATTGCCTAAGCTACTGTGAGATTAAATATTGCATGCCATTCAGTGTGAAAAAATAATTATTCATTATTTCCTGCAATCCAGCAGAATTGTTTTTTTCATAACGTAACTCTAATGAACCACTACATCAAAATGCTTCTTGCTTTACATAAATGATTACAGCTACAGTGAATTAATATGCATTGCAAAGTTCAAGGAACTTTTTAGAACTAAACATATTTGAGCCAGAGCTGTGATTGTAGTGTGATTTGTTCTAATTTTGGTTTGCTGTGCACATCAGACAGCAGTTTCACACAGAAATGTTTTTTTCCTTTAATAAGAAAGTTAACTACAACGGCGTCCTTCTAAAACTCATAGGGGTATATGTACTAAAGTGTAGTTGTTTCCCAAAGCAACCAATCAGCTTCTACTTATCACTTATCTAGCACCTTCTAGAAAATAATAGCTTGAATTTGATTGGTTGCTATGGCCAACAACTCCACTTCTATAGACCTGCACTTTAGTAAAATTTACTCCATAATCTTTTTTTCAAAATCTCACTGGAGGCTAAAAATATATGGCTGACAAATGCACAGACGCTGGGCCACAGCTTTTTGTTTTTTGTTATATACAGAAAACAATTGACTTGGGCGCTAATCTAGCTTTATTAAATTCTATATTTGTTCTATTATTTAACTATATCCACAGAATAAATTCTGAAATTAACATACCAGCTGCTAGTCCACAATATCAGGGTGTGTGTACACCCAAAAGAAGATAAACCACAAACTACAGATGGGACTGCGCTTGTTTATAGAGCCCAGTTGCGAGATGGCAGAAAATTAAGATAGCAGTCGGGTTTCCCAATAACATTAATTTAATTACAAAGTACAAGTTAAAATATACATATATCACAATACACTTCAATAAATATCTTTAGAAGTATTTATATTACTAAGATCACAATATGGATAAATCGATCTATGTACTTGCATTCAATATATTGAATAAGAACATTCCCGAAAAAAAATCCAGCTGATGGAACAATTAGATATTGCTGATAATTAAGTGGTGTTCCACTTGCATATTTAAATGTGGAAAGTATCCCGTACAGAAAGTTCTGTGGAAATCACACATGCATAAACAGTTCCAAATAGGCAAAAGATGTAAGTATTTGTTGTATAAAGTTCTTGATGTCACATGCGATAGCCGCACTTGGTATACCTGAACCACGGGGTTGCTCTGGGAGTTAGCCTAAAGCTGGCCACACACTAGACCAACTTACATCCAATCATCCAACTAGTTGATTGGTTGGAATGAAAATCTTTTAAGGTATGAAAGCAAATGACAATCAGCAAGTTGCTCCCAAACTCCGGAAAATGGACAAAAACTATTGTTTGAACAAATTGTTTAGATCAAACATTAAACAAACTTGTAAACGAAGAAAAAGTTGTAATGATACCGCACCAACATAAATTGATTAAATATAATTATTTCATTCAAGTACTTATGTTATTATCATAGAAAATAAATAGATTGTCTTGTTACTGTGATACTCCTCTCAGATTTATCAGCAAAACACCTAGGTAGATGAATATAAATGGAGGTGCCACTGGACCTTCTCACAAAAATATCATAAATCACTTAAAAAAGAAAAAGAGTGAGAAAAAAGAGGTCTGGTGCACTAATCACAGTTTCAGAGAATACTCTAATGGCATTCTATGAAAAAATATATGGAATAATAAAATATAGCTTTTATTAATTATTTTAAAAGTATAGTGTACAGGTATATAAGGCGAAATATTAAAATGATCTGTATAGAACAGATTCTGAAAAAATTCTTCCTTAATAAGAAGAAAGAAAGAAGATCTAACCTCTGTCCTATGGGAAGAAGGAATTCTTACTGGTATAGAAGATGAAAAAGCCTTGGAAATATTAGAAGAATTATTGGAAGACAATCATAATATAGAAACAACTATAAACAGAGATAAATCCCTGAAGAAACAGTCAACCTTTTTTCCTAATCCCCAGATTTGCCCACAAGTCAAAACTTATACTGATCTAGTTTCCAAAGATCTGGATAATTTATATAATCAGAGAAACTGTTTCTTCAAAAACAACCTTTCAAAACAAGAACAACAAGCCTTATATGAAATAGAGAAATGGGAAGATATAGAAATTAAACCCTCAGACAAAGGAGGCAATGTAGTCCTGTGGAAGGAACAGGATTACATAGATGAGGTTAACAGACAACTTAATGATGCGAAGTGCTACAAAATTCTGATATTTATTCCTACAGCTAATTTTCTGTGTCAATATAAAAACATGGTCCAGGAAGGAGTAATCAAGGAGTAATTACGAAAAATGAAAGGGACTATTTATGGGTGGAACACCCAAAAGTACCAACTTTCTATGCCCTACCCAAGGTTCACAAGAACCTTCAACAACCCCCTGGTAGACCGATTGTTTCAGGAATTAATGGATTAATGGAAAAGGCTAGCATTTTCGTGGATAAACATCTTCGCAGGTTTGTTTTGGAACTACCATCCTAGACGAGGGACACCCTAGATATTTTGGGAAAAATTCATAACATCACAGTAACCAGCAACACATGGCTGTGTACATGTGACGTGGAATCATTGTACACAAGTATAGGCCATGAGGATGGAATGAAAGCAATAAGGTATTTTTTGAATATGGCAGAACCTAATGATTTCAATAAATTCATCCTCCAACTTCTCAATTTCATCCTGACAAAAAATTATTTCACCTTTAACAAGAGATTTTATCTCCAAACCCGGGGTACAGCGATGGACATATGCTAACCTGTACCTCGGGTGTTGGGAGAAGGAAACAGTATTTTCTGAGGAAAATGATCAATATACAGAACATGTAGTCGCCTGGTACAGATATATCGATGACATTTTGATAATATGGGAAGGTGAGAAAGAAGAACTTGTAGAATTCATCAAGAGACTCAATCATAACAACATCAACTTAAAATTGACTAGTGAAATGAATCAGAAAGAAATAACATTCTTTGATCTGATGATCAAAGTCTCAAATGAGAATAAGATCACCACAGACATGTACCGAAAAACAACAGTGACTAATAGTATCCTCCATGCTAATAGCTCCCATCTTCCAACGACTATTAGAGGAATACCTAGGGGAGAATTTTTGAGAACAAGGAGGAACTGTTCAGAATTGGACACTTTTGAGAAAAGATCTGGGGAACTCACAAATAGATTAAGAGCACGAGGATATAATAAAAAAACCATTAAATTTGGCTACAATCAAGCCAGAAGAAAAGATAGAGAAACCCTAATTTTTCCTCCCAAAAGAGATAAGAAGGAGGGGGATGATATAGTTAGATTTACGAGTACCTACTGTAACCAATGGAAACAAATCAGAGGTATCTTACAAAAACATTGGGGAATCCTTACTTTGGACAAAGATCTGGAGAAGATTTTAGGAGATAAGATCAAAGTCAGTTGGAGAAAATCTGATAACCTGAAAAAGAAATTGGTACATAGCCATTTCAAAAGACAAGCAAACATTAATTCCACTAAGATCAGGGGATGTTTCAAATGTGGCGAATGTAGGACATGTACTTACATAGAACCCAAGAAGAAAATTAAAGACAGATACGGGAGAGACATAGTTATCAAAGAATATATTAGTTGCAAAACTTTAGGAGTCATATACTGCCTCTCCTGTACATGTGGACTACACTATATTGGAATGATTAAGAGACAACTAAGATAAAGGGTTTCAGAACATGTCAGGAATGTGAAAAATGCCAGAACAGATCACATAAATTTTAAACCACTGACGAGTGTAGCAAGACATTTTTTGAAAAAACATAATGGGGATCCTACACACTTGAAAGCTTTTGGGATAGAGAAAATAAAGTTAGGAATAAGAGGAGGAGATATCAATAAAGAACTTCTTAAAAGAGAATCTAGAATGATATTCCTTATGAATAGTCTCGAACCGAATGGGATGAATTAAAATATTCAATATGGTGCTTTCTTATGATTCAAACTACAATTCAGATGTACTAAGGGAAACAATAAATATTCCTAATCCATTTATCTCCTTTTTGCATTGTTAAATAATGATATTTGGCTATATTTTAATGAGCTGATGTGTAGAAATATAGAAGATATTAAAATTTACGTAATATTAATTTTTATTATACGATGTGTAATACATAATATAGGTACATGAATGACATACTATTGCATACGAGAATATAATAACAATTAAAACATAAATCATGCCCCATATGAATTCCTAGGATTTATGGAACTAATAATCATTAGTTTTATTTTTGTTATCACTATTTAGAATAATCCAATATTATTAATTTCATTACACTTTTTTAATTTATTCGCTATTTATTAATGTATAATTTTATTCACAGTATTCATTATGTTTATTCCTATATAGGACCTAATGTTATTAATAAATCACTTACCCATTTATTTACACTACGAATATCAATTATAATAGCACACCTTAATAAAAATTGTGGATTTATTATTTCACACTTTATTTTTATTTTTGGTTCTCATTAACAGTATAGTTAGTTTGTAGTCACATATGGATGAATGATCCCATCGATTATCAACACTTCCTCACTATTTATTAAAATAGCTTTTTCCCCGCGCCAGTAAATGTGCCCTCGCTCGCGGGAACACACTGTTTCCGCGAGAAGTGTGGAAACAGTGTGTTTTTCTGACGCGCGCGAGGCTGACAAGGGCGGCTTCGTGCAGCTGTTACCTCGTACCTACATGAGGTGCGAGGTAAAGCATGACAGCGGGGGACTCGCGCGCGGGGTCTCGTGGACACCTGCGCGTGGAGTCCCCATTAATTGACTCACCACCAGCGCAACAATTAGTTGCGGGTAAACCCCGCGGCTAATTGTATATACCCCTAAGTGTCCACCGGGGTCTTTTATAAACACCTTGTGTTATCCTGAGCACTTGCTGCGTTTCCTTAATAAAGTCCGTATTTGGCACAACACTCCAGTGTCTTTAGCTCAGGTCCAAAAGTGCTGTAAACAGGGGGTCCTCTGACCGGTTTTGCCCCAACATATAGGGCTTTATCACAGAGTAGTGATAGTCGGAACTTGCTGTTCTTTTATATCAGCATCAGAAAACTGATTGGGGCAAAATGTAGCAGCCCACAAAATAGTTAGTATATAATAAAGAATAATAAAGATGAACAAAGGAGTCATGGTCTATCTGTATCCCCAATTTCCACTTCAATAAATCTTAGTCCCTATTTAAGATCAATACACAATAGGTCAAAATGATTCCATTGCCGGTTAGATCCTAAAGCACCTATCATGTTACCTATATATGATCACATATTTGTAGATTGGTATATAGGAATATAATTAAGGAATGGAGATGATAGCCCATGACCCCAATTACTAACTCAAAATTCTATCAGCTAACCTTAAGAGAAAGATTCAAAATCAATATTCTCATTGAGACCACTAGGAAAGAGGGAATGTAGCCAAAAGATCCAAAATGCTTCCTGAGAGCATAACTGTTTGTATCTATCACCTCCTCTGAATGTTTTTCTGATAGTTCTAACTCCAGTAATCCTAAGGCCTTCAGGATTGCTATTATGATCATTAAAAAAATGACGAGAGACACTATGTTGTTGGAATTTATTTATAATGTTCAGACGATGTTCTCTGAACCTAGTCTTTAATGTGCGGGTCGTTCTGCCCACGTAGTGCAGGCCACAAGGGCACTGCAGTACGTAAACACAATAACTCGTGTCACAATTTATGAAATCTGTTATAGGGAAGCTTTCTTCATCATAATTGGAGATCACTTTGTCTACCTTGTTAGATATAAATTTACAGGTAATACATCTGCCTTTACCACATTGGAAGCACCCCTTAATCATACGTGTATTTTTCAACCAAATGCCTTGAGTGGATTGTGGAATTTTTCTCAGACCACTTGGGGCCAAGTGTGACTTGAGATTCCTATTCTTCCTAAATACTATTTTAGCTTGAGTCTTCATAACATCATTCAAGATGGCATCTTGCCTTAAGATGTTGAAATTTGAAGTATCTTCCTAATTTGTGAGGATTTGTTGTTGAACTTGGATACAAAACAGATACTGGACTCTGTAGGATATTCATTACTAATCCAAATAGAACTTCTTGGTACCAACAGGTCATTTCTATCTCTACTTAGGCTATTAGTATAGGCTTTGTCCAATAAATCTATTGGATATCCTCGAGAAGCAAAATCATTGTACATAATTTTTGCTTGTTCCTCAAAGTTATCAACAGAGAAACAATTCAGTCGAATTCTGTTGAATTGACTCTGTGGTATGATCCTAACCCATGGTTTGTAATGACCACTTGAATAGTGCAGAAACTTGTTAGTATCTACAGTTTTCTTAAAATTCTTAGCAGATATTTTTGAACCCTCCGAGAAGATGGTTAGATCCAAAAAATCAACCGAAAAGTGATTAAGAGTGAAAATTTTAAATTCCAATTATTATTATTTAAATTTGTAACAACATCTAGTGCTTGATGTTCATCTCCATCCCAAATAATAAACAGATCATCTATATAACAGCCATAAAACACCAGGTTCGCTCTAAAAGGGCCGTTCCATATGAACTCCACCTCGAGTTTCCCCATATATAAATTGGCGAAACTCGGTGCGAACCTGGTGCCCATGGCCGTTCCCACCACCTGTAAATAGAACACTTCTTCAAACATAAAATAATTGTGCACTAAAATTAAAGTGATAGAATCTAACAAAAATGTCTAAGGCCCTGAGACATCTCAGTGTCATTTTCCAAATAGTGTGCAGTAGCTCACACACCCAGATCATGTGGAGGCTAAAAATATATGGCTGACAAATGCACAGACGCTGGGCCACAGCTTTTTTTTTTTTTTCATATTTTTATGGAATTGTCATTTTAACAACAGTAAATAATTTCAAACATCCTAAGTACTAATATAGACCTTATACTCTGTATGGTGATGGTTGGGTAGGACTGCGCTCTGCTGTGTGGGCAGATGTGATGTTAGTGGGCTTAAAGGTGTGCTATATGAGTGAGTGGGGTGCTGCACTTCCAGATCGCAGGCGTAGCGGGTCCTGCATAAAATTGGATAGAGATGGTGGGGTACGGAAGGTGCACTCGCCCTGTGGGTGCAATGATGATGGGGGAGTGTTGGACTGTGTATGTGGTTGCTAGTGTGTGTGGTGTGAATGAGTGGGGAGGGGTGGACCAATGGAATGTTAGAGGTGGACACAAGGTGGGAGTAAATGGTTTTATTGGAGTAGTCACAGTGCTTCTCCTATATAGTCCCGGGCAACAAGGTGGGTGTGGTGTTGGGTGAGAGAGGTGGGGGGGAGAGACTGGGGAGGTGGGTCGACCCTTTCAGGGGGATCCTTTCTATGCGGTTCAACAGACCGGAACGTTACCCCTGCTGGACACTATGGTCGACAGTCTTGGGAATCTCGGTGGGTGAGGGGGGAGAGCGAGAGGGGTGTGGTTCGTGGGTGTAGTACACCTGGCGGCGTCCCGCGTATGAATGAAAAGTCTCGAAGTCTTGTACCTACCGGTAGGTAAGGCCTGAGGTCAGTAGGCCATAGGGGTGTTGCGTTGCTGCAGTTCCTTGTTGACTGATTGAAGCTGCTGCGGTGGTAAAGATGAGTAGCTGTTGTTCAAGAGGATCTATTTTGCAGCGGTCAGCGACCGGGTGGTGCTGGTGGTTGTGAATGCAGCAGTGGGGCTGAGTTGCTTGTGGGAGCTGCCACTGGTGCCGGGTCACTGGGGTGGGTCCCCCTGTGAGAGCCAGGGGTGCGGTGTGGGTCACCCTTCTGGCAGGTAGATGGACTGCCCGGGATGGGCTTGATATGTGATGATCTGTGGTCTGTATGGTTAGGGTGGAGGCACTATAGCAAAAGTTTGTAAGGGCCCCTATGTACCACACAATAGTAAAGAACTGACAAAATGTTGACTTGTTCAATATGTCAAAACTATGAAAGTTGATAGGATGGTGGTGACACTCATATTGTAGCCTAACCCCAATTGCACCCTTACCCTAATTTCATGTGTCCCCTCCCCCAAGAAGTTGTCCTCTCAAAAGTTTGGACATTTCAAGACTTTTGCTTTACAACTTTTTTGGGTTCTTTTTAAAAAAGTGCTCTTTGGTGAAATGATATTACAGGATAACATGTCCTAATTCAAGACAGGGTGCAGCCAGACAAAATATTGTTAATTGCCTTATCGGGTGACAAGAAAGGTAGTTATAAGTCAACAGTTACACTGCCGACAGTGTAATGTTGACCACACAATGCCGACACAGTAGTTATGTGATTTAAAGCATTTTTACTGTGTCTACATTATACCTTTAAACATAATGGTAAAGCTTCATGTTTAAATTTATAATGCCGACCCTGTTAAAATGCTTTAAATCACATGACAACTGCGCTGTCATTGTGACTGTCAACATCATAACTGTTGACGATTCATACCGATCCCGGTGACAATTACCTTCTGCGGCGGGAATCTTTTCTACAGTAGCCTCATGCTGCCTTGGCCATGACAACATGTTTTTAAAGCTACAACAGTTCTGTCTATTCAGGATAGATATCGCACTTGTGTCCTTGGGCATGAATTGAAAAAAATACTATAATATATAGAGAACTCAAAAGACAATATGGGAAATGTTCCTTACTGATGTAGGATTAGGGTTCTTCAGGAGCTGCCACCTTCTTGGCTCTTAGGGCGGTTCTCCACCTACTGACATTTGCTACGTTTTAGGGAAACCCCTCTATGTGCCCCTACTAGGGCTGTGCCCCCGTGGCACACCCACCATTGTCATAATCTAATTACTGTACTATATGTACTGCCAGTAATAACAGAAGGGGGAAAAGTTGTCCATGAAGGTATTGGAAAATAGGTTGAAAATGAGTATATATAAAGTGGCTTCTGAGTAGACAGGGGTCAGATGTACAGTTGCTTGTATTCACACTGAGCGTGCCCCAGAACCGAACATATGCAAGAATGGGCGATGGCAGTGTTGTACGCAATACAGTTGCATTTACATTGTGACTGACGGAGGGTAACCGGGCTGTAACGGAGCATGCTCACGCTGGCAATATTCAGTGAGTGCACATTGATGGCAATTTGGGAGGGATGTAGTCGGCGTCCCAGCGTGCGGGATGCCCACGGTCTAAATATGGCGCCAAAATCCCATCAGGTCACGGCTCCGGCACTAGTATCCCGACCGTCAGCATCTCGAAGGTAAGTATCGGGGTGTTGGGCAAGGTTAGCATTAGGTAGCAGGGTTAGGGTTAGGCATCAGGGGGAGGGCTAGGGTTAGGCATTGGGGACGGAGTGTTAGGATTAGGGTGTGGGAAGGGGGAGGTTAGGTTTAGACACTAGAGAGGGGGGGTTAGGTTTAGCCACTGGGGAGGAGGGTTAGGTTTAGGGTGCGGGGAAGGGGAGGCTAGGTTTAGGCACTAGGGAGGGGGGGTTAGGTTTAGGAATCAGGGAGGGAGAAGTAAGGGTAGGGGTAAGGAAAATACTTACCAGCCGTTCTTATGGGTGTCGGGATGCCACTATCGGTACCATACCCATTATATTTTGTACCAGGATAAGGCTCATACAACTGCACACTAATAATGTGGAATGTATGCCTATAAGCTTTTCAGCCAAGTAATGTGTATAACCTTGCATAAGCAATTATGGGCAGATTCAGAGATGCAGAGCCGGCCCTAGGCATAGGCATAATAAGCAAATGCCTAGGGGCGACTGGAATGCCTAGGGGCATTCCAGGGCTCTGCAGCAGTCAGGGGCGGATGGCCGTAGACTTCACCAGGTAGCTTCCCGATGGGCCGACATACCAGTGGGGCCGCCTGCCTGCTTGATCGGCCGGGTGACTTTTTTTTTTTTCTCTTATATGCGGCCCAGGTCACGCCCTCTCTTCTTGAATGACAAGCAGCTTGTCAGAGTAAACAGTGGTCCGCGAGCTAGCTCCTCGTAAATCACGTGGCTAAGTGCAGGAGAGCTGCTGCTGCAGGCAGTGCAGACACTGCAGAGTGAAGCAGATGCCCCACCAACCTGGAGCTGTTCTTATCACTGAAGTGAGTTGAGTAATGTACTACTACTGGAGTTTGGGGAGGAGATCCAAACTGGGGCAGTAGTGGGCTGAGCGGGGTGCAGGCTATGCCAGGCTAGTGTGCTTATTCTGTGATCACCTTAGGTCAAGAGCAGCGTGTGCTGAGCCCTGATTGGTGGAGACCAGCACATGCTGCTCTGACTTGAGCAGGGGGCGGGGCTACACCTGCTTGTTGAACTTTCTGCCTTGGCATCATGGAGGAGGAGAGTGAAGTTGCTACTTGAGTTGAGAGGTAACCCAGCCCATCTTTATATCCATTTCATATATGTGACCTTGCCTGCATATGTGTGTGTGTGTCTCTATTTGTATCCCTGTGTACAGTATGTGTCTCTGTTGTATGCAGGGCCGGACTGGAACTAAAAATAGGCCCTGGCATTTAAAGAGCAAGCAGGCCCAACTCGCGACAGCATCTGGCTCCTGGCATAGACTCCTCCCCTTACTATTCCTGGCCCCTCCCACTTCTTAGTCTATGCTCTTACAAATATAATTAATATTAGAACAACATACAAGTACACATCATTCTCTATTTTAAAAATTTAATACCTACAACAGCGCTCGTCCGGCAATGGATTCAAACATGTGCCATAGTCAGACGTTACTGGTGTAGGTCACACACTGAGAAAAGGGAAGGCATTTTAGTAAATGACCAATCCCTAGCTTAGTAGTTGTACACGATTAGATAGTGTTCACTGTAGGAATTGTTTAGGGCAGAGTTGCAGAACTCAGAAGACACATCTGTGCACACCAAAGTAGAGCTGTAACTACAAAAGAGCATTTGTGCCGCAATCCACAGGTGAACCAGGGAGAGCGTGTGCCGAAGGCACACGCAAAAAAATCCAGGTGTGGTCTTGCTGGGAAGGTGCGTAACCACATAGTAGTATCCCCAATTCAAATTATGCCACACAGTAGTGACTCTTAGTCATATTATTATTATCCTCTATTTCTATGGCGCCATAAGTCTTCCGCAGCGCCTTACAAAGTACATAAACAATAAGTGAACAAGAAACCAGTGACTTACAGTACAATACAGGACAAGTATATGCTGCATTAGCAATCATAGCACTCAAAATAAGCAGCAGGGAGTCAACAATCAATTGTTAGAGCTCTTTTGAGGAGTAAGAAGTAAAAAAAAGTATAAGGAGAAACTCATGAGGGTAGAGGGCCCTGCAATCTAAAGAAATTACTCCACACAGTAGTGCCCCTTCATTACATTATACCGCACAGTAGTGTCCCTTATTCATATTAAGTCACACAGTAGTGTACCTTTTTCACTTTGCGTCACACAGTAGGGTCCCTTTTTCACGTTATGTCACACAGTAGTGTCCAATAGTCACGTTATGTCACAAAGTGGTGTCCCTTAGTCACATTACACCACACGGTAGTGTCCCTTCATCACACTACACTGCACAGTAGTGTCCCTTATTCACATTACGTCACACAGTAGTCTCCCTTTTTCATGTTACATCACACAGTAGTGTTCCTTATTCACACTACACCACACAGTAGAGCCCATTCACATTATGCTACCCAGAGCCCATTCACTTTATGCCACACAGTAGTAGTGCCCCTTATAAATTGTGCCACTCAGTAGTAGTGCCCCTTATACATTTTGCTACACAGTAATTCCCCTTATACATTATGACACACAAATAATGCTTCTTATAACACATTATGCCACTCACAGCAATATCGTGGCATCTGCAGATGGCGTCTGTCAGCAGATCATGAGGTGTCCGAAGATGGCATTCAGTCCATCCAGTCAGCTTCTCGTCCGCCCTTGCCATGCTTTTCATCCATCGGCCAGCCGTGTCATGACACCACCGCAGCCGCACGTGACACTCCAGTGACTCCACCATGTCCTCAGCATGGTGTCGCCGGGCAATCCTACTGGCAGCTCACAGGAGCTGTCAAAATGTCGTCCAGCCATTCCTCCCAGGTTACTCTCAGGCCCGAACCCGCTGTGCATCTCATACCCGGCCGCGTCACTAAGTAATGACGTGGCCAAGGGCCGGATTAAGACTTGTGGGGGCCCCATCAACAAAATTGCCAGGGAGAAGAAAGGGGGAAAGGAGAGAGACAGAGAGAGTGAGGGAGGGGAGAGAGAGAGAGAAGGAGGGACAGGGAAATAGAGAGAGAGGGACAGGGAGTGAGATACATAGCGGCCTATTCATCGTCACTTCATTTTTACAAAAGCAGAGGAAAATGAACATTTTCACCTGCAATTGTAGAAATTAGGTTTTTGGGCCATTCATCAAGAAGGTAAAGCAGTAGATTTCACAGATATCTCCTGTTTACGTTCCTCTCTCAGAATGTCCCGCTGTCCCCATACACTCTTGTGCGCATGCGAGACCCGTAGGTCACATATGCGCACTTGTCTCCTCTGAAAGGAACAGTGAAACACTTTGGAGAGACAGCTGATTTTCGTATCAGCTGTCTCCGGCTGGAGCAATGATGAGTTGCTCCGAAGCTCGCGTAGCGTTAGAATGTTAATTATCAGGGTCCATTCAGACCCCGATAATTAACATCAAATAGACCTCTAAGAGAGGGAAAGGGGTGAGGGAGAGAGAGAGACAGGGAGGGGAAGAGAGAGAGGGAGGAAGGGACAGGGAGGGAGACAGGGTAATGGTGCGTACACACGTTGCGATTTAAATGAACAATTTGAACGATAACGATATCATTACTGTAATCTTTAAAATTGTTCTTTTAAATGGTCCCTACCAACTTACCGTCAACCAGCGATGCGGGGCCACATATGGACGATAGCGATATCATTCATCTGGCGTGCATGCCGGTTAACTTGCTTGATTTAGAGCAAGTTACTATAGGAACCAGCGATCGATGATGGTAGATCGCTATAGTAGTCGGTATGTTGGTGGTGTGCTGGATGATCGATACTGATCATCCAGCATACCAGGGAGGGTGCATAATGATCTGCCAGCGATATCGTATCGCTGGTAGATAGCTACGTGTGTATGGACCATAAAAGAGGGAGGAGAAAGTGAGAGAGAGACAGAGAGGGGAATTCAATTGCAGGCGAAGGGTGTGAATTGCCATTGCCACGGCGTTTAAACGCTGCCAACGGCAGCTCTTCTCGCGCCCTTCGCACAGTCAACCCAATGCCCGAAAGTGCTCGGTACCCTATGGGGTAGCGAACACTTTTGAGCAAAATCCCGCTGCCGTAAAGTGCTGCAGCTGCCGCACAGATTCGACCAGGCGAATGTATTCGCTCTTAATTGAATTCCCCTCAGAGAGTGAGATAAAGGAGGAGAGAGGGAGGGGGAAGGGAGGGGGACAGGAATAGTGGACAGAGGGCCTGATTTAGAGCCGCTCGTAAGCGGCCACTCGTTCGCTCCGAGCGATGTTCGCACATCTGCTCATGCGTATGGGTCGTAATGCGCATGCGCCAACCAGTCATTGCGGTCGGAAATTGTGCGCTCGCAAAACAGCGAGGGCCTGCTAATTTGAGTTACAGAATGAGGCATTTGTGGGTGGTAACTGGGGAAGGTGCTTGAAAACTAGGAGTGGAGATCCAAACGCAGGCGTGCCTAACGGTCAAAATGGGCGTTTAATGGGAGTGCATAATTAGTAAGGGAGTGTCATCGATCACGTCACTTGGTTGTCTTTTAGCCTGAACTGCTCGCAGTGATTGCGGGAAGTAATTCCTACCACAAGCACTGCGAGCAGTTCAGACGCCTTTCGATGTACTCGATTAATCTAATAAATAGCGGAGATGACGTATGATGCGAACGGCCAGGGGGCGTCTTTACAAAATAGCGAGCGCTTGTTTCGTTCGCTCGCTCAGACATAGAGGCATCAACAGACCGCAAAGAGCGAGCGCTCAATTTAAATAGCTGGCCCCTTTTTCTGAACGACCGTTCGCAAATAGCGTCCGGCTCTGAATCAGGCCCAGAGAGAGAAGTGGAGGGAGTGAGGAACAGAGAGAATTGAGAGGTAAGGAGTGTGTGCACGCTCTCTAGGAAGCACACTTACCTCAGGTACCTGCTTTCTATAGGGGGCGGGCACTTTGCGACATAAGGCCCCGCCCCCTACTCACCAGCGAATCACGGCATTAGTTAATCAAAGGGGGCGGGGCTTCCTAAGAGCCGCGATCATCATTTGGTTCCTGCTGCGGGGAGGCGGGAGCCAGTCAGGGGGCGTGCCTATGATCCGGCCCTGACGTGGCCGCACATAGCAACAGAGGAAGCAGGGCTGCCGGGCTGACAGCCCTGCTTTCTCACTAACATCCACATGCCCGGGTGGACGCTGCCCGGGAGGGGCTTGGCGCCGGCCGTGTCATTTGCCAGAAGTGCCCGATGGCCAGTCCGGCC
The DNA here is from genome assembly GCA_031769625.1 of Taudactylus pleione. Lineage (NCBI taxonomy): Eukaryota > Metazoa > Chordata > Amphibia > Anura > Myobatrachidae > Taudactylus > Taudactylus pleione. The sequence continues at coordinate 1,925,528 of JAUIMM010000198.1, forward strand.
CTGGTTGTATGCCTGTCTGTATGTATGTGTCACACATGTAACCCTGCATATGTGTATGTATGTGTCTCTATATGTAAGCCTGCATGTGTATATGTGTATGTGTCTCTATATGTAAGCCTGTATGTGTATATGTGTATGTATGTGTCTTTATATGTAAGCCTATATGTGTATGTATGTGTCTCTATATGTAAGCCTGTATGTGTATGTGTGTATGTATGTGTCTATGTGTAAGCCTATATGTGTATGTATGTGTCTCTATATGTAAGCCTGTATGTGTATATGTGTGTGTATGTATGTGTCTCTATATGTAAGCCTGTATGTGTATATGTGTATGTATGTGTCTCTATATGTAAGCCTGCCTGTGTATCTCTGTGTGTATCTGTCAGTATGTATATGTCTCTATATGTAAGCCTGTATATGTGTATGTATATGTAAGCCTGTATGTGTATATGTGTATGTATGTGTCTCTATATGTAAGCCTGCCTGTGTATCTCTGTGTGTATCTGTCAGTATGTATATGTCTCTATATGTAAGCGTGTATATGTGTATGTATATATGTGTCTATATGTAAGCCTGTATGTATATATGTGTATGTATGTGTCTCTATATGTAAGCCTGTATATGTGTATGTATGTGTCTCTATATGTAAGCCTGTATATGTGTATGTATGTGTCTCTATATGTAAGCCTGTATGTGTATATGTGTATGTATGTGTCTCTATATGTAAGCCTGTATGTGTATATGTGTATGTATGTGTCTCTATATGTAAGCCTGCCTGTGCATCTCTGTGTGTATCTGTCAGTATGTATATGTCTCTATATGCAGTGCGCTTGTCAATAATCAAAATGACAAGCATTATGGGGACCCTGGAAGGCAGGTGCTACTTAAAGCATTTCACAGGTGCCAACAGTACTACTGCCAACATGATGGCACACGTTAAAGGGGAATTCTGCAACCTGTCTTTTGGGGTCTACATACTGCTTGTCGACATTTTGATTGTCGACAAGCCTTATGTATCCCGGGTTGTCTGGTTAAAGAAAAGGGAAGAATTAAAGATGTTTAATTTCTGCACCTTCCCAGTCATTCTCTATGTATCTTTTTTCCTGTATGATTATTGTTATACCTGCCTGACATTGCACACTTTTATTGCATTTTCTAGATAAAAAATGATGAGACAGTGAACTTAGTGAACAGGTGAGAGAAATTTAGAGGTAATTAAATGAGGAAAGTGGTGCGAAACTAAATGTGTTCAAAGTACAGGGAGATAATTTAGTTTGGAAAAGGGCAATTGGGGTAAGTAGATCAGGGGGTCGGGAAAATATTGGGGATACAGAAACAGATAGGGAGATGCAAACTGCATGGCTGATTAATACAAGGCGGGGACATGGGCAAATGGGACAGGGAGAAGGCTGCATGGGACACCATGAAAAGGTCTACATGTTGGGAAGGGGACATAGGAGGGGGACATAGCGTGGGTGGAGGTAAAGTGAGTAAAATGGGGAAGTGATGCAGGGGATTTGCGTAGGAAGGAGGGCAGCAGCATGTAGAAGAAGGGTATTGGGACTGTTGTGCAGAAGGGGGGTGCTGAGTGGTGTGAAAAGGGAATAAACAGTTACATGGGGTAGAAATGTATTGGTGCAAGCAGAAAATAAGAAATTAATGGGATGACTGATGTGGGAAAGCTAAAGTTAGAGAGCTGAAAAGCTGAGAGAAAACAGATTCAACAAGTTAAAAAAATGGTAAACTGTCAAGGAAGGAAGAACTAATATTGAGGTAATAGTTTAAATAAGAACATGCGTATACAGCACTGAGCATAACAGTGGGTATGCATGGGACGGGCGAGGGAAATCCAGAGAGCAAGTAGTACAGGGTGAGTGGTAAAATGAGTGGCGAGGGTCTGAGTGTGAGCAAAGGGAGAACAGACAGAAAGGAGAGAGATTCACATGAAAGAGAGATGTAAGGGTTAGGGAGAAGAACGGGAAAGAGAGAAAGGAGGGTTGTCGGGAACAGAAGAGAGAGGAATGGGTAGATAGGAGGGTAACCGGGAACAGAAGAGAGAGGGATGGGTAGATAGGAGGGTAACCGGGAACAGAAGAGAGAGGGATGTCTAGATAGGAGAGTAATCGGGAACAGGAGAGAGACGGATGGGTAGATATGAGGGTAACCGGGAACAGAAGAGAGAGGGATGGGTAGATAGGAGGGTAACCGGGAGCAGGAGAGAGAGGGATGGGTAGATAGGAGGGTAATCGGGAACAGGAGAGAGAGGAATGGGTAGATAGGAGGGTAATCGGGAACAGGAGAGAGAGGAATGGGTAGATAGGAGGCTAATCAGGAACAGGAGAGAGAGGAATGGGTAGATAGGAGGGTAACCGGGAACAGAAGAGAGAGGGATGGGTAGATAGGAGGGTAATCGGGAACAGGAGAGAGAGGGATGGGTAGATAGGAGGGTAACCAGGAACAGAAGAGAGAGGGATGGGTAGATAGGAGGCTAATCGGGAACAGGAGAGAGAGGAATGGGTAGATAGGAGGGTAATAGGGAACAGGAGAGAGAGGAATGGGTAGATAGGAGGGTAATAGGGAACAGGAGAGAGAGGGATGGGTAGATAGGAGGGTAATGGGGAACAGAAGAGAGAGAGGTGGGTAGATAGGAGGGTAATCGGGAACAGAAGAGAGAGGGATGGGTAGATAGGAGAGTAATCGGGAACAGGAGAGAGAGGGATGGGTAGATAGGAGGGTAACCGGGAACAGGAGAGAGAGGGATGGGTAGATAGGAGGGTAATCGGGAACAGGAGAGATAGGAATGGGTAGATAGGAGGGTAATAGGGAACAAGAGAGAGAGGAATGGGTAGAAAGGAGGGTAATCGGGAACAGGAGAGAGAGGAATGGGTAGATAGGAGGGTAATAGGGAACAGGAGAGAGAGGAATAGGTAGATAGGAGGGTAATAGGGAACAGGAGAGAGAGGGATGGGTAGATAGGAGGGTAATCGGGAACAGAAGAGAGAGGGATGGGTAGATAGGAGAGTAATCGGGAACAGGAGAGAGAGGGATGGGTAGATAGGAGAGTAATCGGGAACAGAATAGAGAGGAAGGGTAGATAGGAGGGTAATCGGGAACAGAAGAGAGAGGGATGGGTAGATAGGAGGGTAATCGGGAACAGGAGAGAGAGGGTTGGGTAGATAGGAGGGTAATGGGGAACAGAAGAGAGAGGGATGGGTAGATAGGAGGGTAATATGGAACAGAAGAGAGAGAGATGGGTAGATAGGAGGGCAATCGGGAACAGGAGAGAGAGGGATGGGTAGATAGGAGGGTAACCGGGAACAGAAGAGAGAGGGATGGGTAGATAGGAGGGTAATATGGAACAGAAGAGAGAGGGATGGGTAGATAGGAGGGTAATCGGGAACAGGAGAGAGAGGGATGGGTAGGTAGGAGGGTAATCGGGAACAGGAGAGAGAGGGATGGGTAGATAGGAGGGTAATCAGGAACAGGAGAGAGGAATGGGTAGATAGGAGGGTAATCGGGAACAGGAGAGAGAGGGATGGGTAGATAGGAGGGTAATCGGGAACAGAAGAGAGAGGGATGGGTAGATAGGAGCGTAACCGGGAACAGAGGAGAGAGGGATGGGTAGATAGGAGGGTAATGGGGAACAGAGGAGAGAGGGATGGGTAGATAGGAGGGTAATCAGGAACAGGAGAGAGAGGGATGGGTAGATAGGAGGGTAATCGGGAACAGGAGAGAGAGGGATGGGTAGATAGGAGGGTAACCGGGAACAGAAGAGAGAGGGATGGGTAGATAGGAGAGTAATATGGAACAGAAGAGAGAGGGATGGGTAGATAGGAGGGTAATCGGGAACAGGATAGAGAGCGATGGGTAGATAGGAGGGTAATCGGGAACAGGAGAGAGAGGGATGGGAAGATAGGAGGGTAATCGGGAACAGGAGAGAGGAATGGGTAGATAGGAGGGTAATCGGGAACAGGAGAGAGAGGGATGGGTAGATAGGAGGGTAATCGGGAACAGAAGAGAGAGGGATGGGTAGATAGGAGGGTAACCGGGAACAGAGGAGAGAGGGATGGGTAATGGGGAACAGAGGTAATCGGGAACAGGAGAGAGAGGGATGGCTAGATAGGAGGGTAATCGGGAACAGAATCGAGAGGGATGGGTAGATAGGAGGGTAACCGGGAACAGAGGAGAGAGGGATGGGTAGATAGGAGGGTAATGGGGAACAGTGGAGAGAGGGATGGGTAGATAGGAGGGTAATCGGGAACAGGAGAGAGAGGGATGGGAAGATAGGAGGGTAATCGGGAACAGGAGAGAGGAATGGGTAGATAGGAGGGTAATCGGGAACAGGAGAGAGAGGGATGGGTAGATAGGAGGGTAATCGGGAACAGAAGAGAGAGGGATGGGTAGATAGGAGGGTAACCGGGAACAGAGGAGAGAGGGATGGGTAATGGGGAACAGAGGTAATCGGGAACAGGAGAGAGAGGGATGGCTAGATAGGAGGGTAATCGGGAACAGAATCGAGAGGGATGGGTAGATAGGAGGGTAACCGGGAACAGAGGAGAGAGGGATGGGTAGATAGGAGGGTAATGGGGAACAGTGGAGAGAGGGATGGGTAGATAGGAGGGTAATCGGGAACAGGAGAGAGAGGGATGGGTAGATAGGAGGGTAATCGGGAACAGAAGAGAGAGGGATGGGTAGATAGGAGGGTAACCGGGAACAGAAGAGAGAGGGATGGGTAGATATGAGGGTAATCGGGAACAGGAGAGAGAGGAATGGGTAGATAGGAGGGTAATCAGGAACAGGAGAGAGAGGAATGGGTAGATAGGAAGGTAATCGGGAATAGGAGAGAGAGGAATGGGTAGATAGGAGGGTAATCGGGAACAGGAGAGAGAGGGATGGGTAGATAGGAGGGTAATAGGGAACAGGAGAGAGAGGAATGGGTAGATAGGAGGGTAATCAGGAACAGGAGAGAGAGGAATGGGTAGATAGGAAGGTAATCGGGAATAGGAGAGAGAGGAATGGGTAGATAGGAGGGTAATCGGGAACAGGAGAGAGAGGGATGAGTAGATAGGAGGGTAATCGGGAACAGGAGAGAGAGGGATGGGTAGATAGGAGGGTAATCGGGAACAGGAGAGAGAGGAATGGGTAGATAGGAGGGTAACCGGGAACAGCAGAGAGAGGGATGGGTAGATAGGAGGGTAATCGGGAACAGAAGAGAGAGGGATGGGTAGATAGGAGGGTAATCGGGAACAGAAGAGAGAGGGATGGGTAGATAGGAGGGTAATCGGGAACAGGAGAGAGAGGGATGGGTAGATAGGAGGGTAATCGGGAACAGGAGAGAGAGGAATGGGTAGATAGGAGGGTAATAGGGAACAGGAGAGAGAGGACTGGGTAGGTAGGAGGGTAATCTAGAACAGGAGAGATAGGAATGGGTAGATAGGAGGGTAATAGGGAACAGGATAGAGAGGAATGGGTAGATAGGAGGGTAATCGGGAACAGAAGAGAGAGGGATGGGCAGATAGGAGGGTAACCGGGAACAGAAGAGAGAGGGATGGGTAGATAGGAGGATAACCAGGAACAGAAGAGAGAGGGATGGGTAGATAGGAGGGTAATCGGGAACAGAAGAGAGACGGATGGGTAGATAGGAGGGTAATCGGGAACAGGAGAGAGAGGGATGGGTAGATAGGAGGGTAGAGAGAAGAGGAGGAAAATAAAGTTAGGAAAGAACTGAAGAACATAATGTGTATGTCTTTCACACATCTACTTGTTGCATAGTCAGTGTTCTCCCCAGAATTTTTTTTATGCCAGGCATCATTATGAGGTAGCAGGGAGATGAGGGGGTGAGGACCATTTGGAGGGCGGATAATACCCTATCACAGGCAGTAAGCAGCAGCCCATCATGCAGCCTTTTCTCCTCCCACTCGGCATCTCGCTTGCTGTTTGGCCGGCTCTGGGTAGGAGACGGAGAGGCTGTAATTCTAATCTCCAGTGCAGGGTAGGCCAAGGTGGAGGGGGCGGTCAGTATCCTCCTTACTTCTCCGAGCAGTGAGCTGCACTGTGACGTTGCCTGTGACACAGCCAATAATTCTCGCTCCACTGACGTTTCTGTATGAACCGTTAGTATAGCGCGACTTTTGGCTGCATCACAGTGCTGGGCGACAGGGAATTTTGCTGGGTGGACCGCTTGAGAAATATAGCAAAGGGAGAACACTGTATTGGGTTTGGAATTGGTTAGGATTCAACTATGTTCATATAACAAGCTGATGACTGAACTGTGCATTATGGGGTTTAAATCTATTCTGGGTGGTACCAATTTGTGAAACAACTAAACTAGAACCCAGAATTTGAATTGGGTAATAATCCTCAATCTCAATACCCTGTACTTGCGAATTAACATTATGTTGTGGATATCCAAGCACACTGTATCATTCTGTTCCTGTACTTATGCAGTGTCTAGTATTTTGATGAAATGGATAAATTCCTTCATAGTACATGTATAATTTATGAATGTGCTCAAGCACTGCATGGGGTGGTTTGCGTTAAATTTGTATGTGCATACAACTATGTAGCGCTAGATTTGTTTATACAGTATGTATACAGGTAGGGTGAAGTACTAATCCCGCCTACTCTGCCCCGTCTATATTTGATTTGGTGCCGCCCACGTGAGGCCACATTTAGTTCCCAATCCGCCCCTGGCCGCAGTTCCCCCCCCCCCACTGGCGCTGCATGGCCCTCCCCCTGCCCTGCTGCTGCCATTTGGAAAGCCGTGCTGGGATCAAGTGGCTGATTCCAGCATCGGCACAGCAGGAGGAGATGTGTCCCCTGCGGGACACATCAACGTCCGGCGCTGGGATGCTATTTCTGCTCCCAGTGCCGGGGAAGCATAGGCGGCGGGTAACCGGCGCTGGGACAGAGTATGTGTTCCCAGCACCGGTCAATCGTCGGGCGCGGCGGGCAGGACTTGGCTCCGGGTGCGGGCTTACTGTAGCCCGTCACCCGGTAGCCTTTGTACAGCGTTGGCCACGGCGAATGTTTGGCTCTGGCCGCGGGCCAAACCCGGCTCGCTGGCCAGCAGCCAATAGAAGGCAGATGCAACGAGCCAATCGCAGCGTCTTGTATCAGACGCCACTGAGCGGGAAAAGGCAGTACGACGACGGAGAGGGAAAAGTGAAGACCTCCCGAAGAGAGCGTCACGGCAAGAGTTATGGCAGCTGCGGAAGAGGTCAGAAGATGCCGTGATCAAGAAGGAAGACAGGCGGCGCCGGCTGGAAGAAGCAAAAAAAGAGGCAGTGCCGCTGGCCAGGACGGGCCAAACGCTGAAGAATGGGGCTGAGGACTGCGAGGGTGGAAAGTAAAAGAGCCAATGAAGCTCCCCCCCCGCAGGCTCTTCCAACGGAGCAGGTAGGCCCTCCATGAGGCCTACCGTATACCCCCTCCCTAGACCACCAGGATTGTCGGGCACTACGCCCATGGGGGCACTGTCGGACAATAGGCCTGTGGGCATATAGGCGGGTGCAAGACCCGGGCTACATAGGGGGCATTAGGCCCACGAGGGAGTTATTGCCCTATTAGGTGTAAGTGACCTGGGTACTAGGCCCAGGTCACTATTGAATAAAGTAGGCGGGCACTAGGCCCGTGGCCATAAGGAGGGCAACATGTTTTTTTCTTGAGGGGCTGTTCAGCTTGGTATGGGAAGTTATTAGGGGGCACCAGTGAAAAGGCCGGCTCTGCAGAGATGGATACAATTGTGTCAGCCGCTGCATCCTTGTACGCAGCGGCTGTGTAACAATATGCAAATGCCACAGTAGGCGCCTTGTATAAAAAGATGCTCACTGCCGGCTTCACTGATCCGCCGCCGCTTCCAAAGAGGCAGCATCTTTTCAACTGCGTGACCATCGGACTGCAACCCTCATTATGGCAAGGTAAATCATGCTGCCGGGGCCACTGGCTTCATCGTGCTCAGAAAACGAGGCCGGCACACCCTCAATTTGTCAACCATGCTGCAGTTTTTCTCGCACTGCGACTGACATCGCAGAAACAGATCTGCACATGCGAAGTGCCGCATGCACAGATCTGCAAATATATGAGATTTACAAACATTTCCAATTGACATAATCAGGCCCTTACCTTAGTTCCTTGCACGCAGTCCAGGAGCAATTATGCCCCAACTTCTGTTGAACTCCAGGATCTACAATGAGTCCAATCAGGAAGTATGGTTACTGTACTTTGCATCCCTCCAATTGCTGCACCAAACAACTGGGTGATGGACAGTTGGAGTGGAGGGAGTGACACAGCAAGCTTGGTCTACAGGTGTAAAAGATTTAGGGTCCTATTTATCAAAAATGCCTAAAAAGAAAGAATTTCTCAAAAGCGAAGAAAATTGTTTTTTTTCCAGCCGATTTATCATCGCTCAGATGCTCCAGGAAAAACGTTTATTACGGAGAAAGAAAATTTTGCATAACTGCAATAAACGTTGATAGAAAACATTTTCTATCACCACTATTTGCTACACCTCCCCCTTAAATCCGGACCTGCTAACAGACAGTAACAAATGGATCATTTGTTTGCCTGTTGCTAAGTTATAAAATATATATCAGCCTCTGACAATACCCAGTTTATTGTAGCAGTCACTTCATTATTGTTTTGGGTTGCGATGTCGGGCCTTTCACTCCTTGGATGCCTTTTCCGTCTTGCTCCTACTCAACGATACACTCAGTGAATAATGGATCAGTAAAGAATGTCGGTTTTAAGAAACTTTTTGGGAAATTGTCGGTAAAGAATATTTGCACAGCTAAACGGGGAGACAGCAGGGGAGGAAGACAGAGGTGAGTATAACTGATGTCACCGGTGATCTGCAGGATATCTACGCACAGACCAGAGCTGGTTCTGCCTCTATCTCCAGCACTCATCGGCTTTTAACCTTAGCAGTCTAATCTTATTGATTTTCAGACCATAAAAGCTTCCTTCTTCCCCTACGGAATACATTTCCCAGTAACCTAATAGATCTATACATGTGGCGAAAACACAGGCTAAGGAGGAGGCAACGGTGATGGAAACAGTGAACGACATAGAGTATACCCATCTGGGCCTATGACATACAGACCGGGCTAGCATCTATTATGGAAGGCACTGGGTGGCTTTACAGACAGTTACCAGCAGAAGCTTTCACTGGTGTTTTGGGCATTATTCTAAACTGATGTTAGGCTGTCAGACCTGCAGTCTCCCCAGGCACACACATACTGTAGATTTACCAACTTTCTCTTATGCCCAAAGCAGATAATTGGATGGGTTCTTGATGTAGGTGACAGGTCCAATTTAAGGCCTTCACATTTCTGCAAAAAAGTGAATTATTGTCTTTGTACATTTAAGTATTTCTCAGCTAAGGATATCTGCGGGTGTCTCCGAAGGAATCACTTCACATTGCTGTCTTCATTACAGAATAAATGTTTGAGGGTTTTGTAGGGGCGATGTACTAAGCTCTGGAAAGTGATAAATTGGAGAGTGTTGCTAACTGTCATGTTACAGGCTGTGTTTGAAAAATGACAGTTAGGTGCAGACTGGTTGGTACTTTATTCCTTTCCAATTTATCACTTTCCATAGCTTAGTACATTTGCTTTTGTGGGGCAGATGTACTAAGCTCTGGAGAGTGGTAAAGGAGTCTATTCATGATGTTAATTATCGTGGTCCGATAATTCATCATTGCTCCAGCGCAGAGACAGCTGATCTGAAAATTAGCTGTCCCCATGAGCGGCTTCACTACTCCTTTCGGACATGCACACATGAGCCCTGTGGTCCAGCAGATGGCGCCGGATAGGGGCAGATGGATCCTAAAGGATCCCTCTTCGCAACCCGGGACTCCTTCCCATAGGGAAGGAGCAGGTTGCGAGCCCAGAGTGGGTGCACACGCCATCTGAAGATGGTGAATGCTCCTGCACTCAAGCTCTGAAAATATTGTATTTCCAGAGCTTGATGAATTCTGTCCCTACACTAATTTATGGGGACAGCGGGCCATTCCGCCAGAGGAAGATAAGTAGGAGATATCTGTGATACTAGTGTATGGGGACAGCGGGCCATTCCGCCAGAGGAAGGTAAGCAGGAGATATCTGTGATACTAGTGTATGGGGACAGCGGGCCATTCTGCCAGAGGAAGGTAAGCAGGAGATATCTGTGATACTAGTGTATGGGGACAGCGGGCTATTCCGCCAGAGGAGGTAAGTAGGAGATATCTGTGATGCTAGTGTATGGGGACAGCGGGCCATTCTGCCAGAGGAATGTAAGCAGGAGATATCTGTGATACTAGTGTATGGGGACAGCGGGCCATTCCACCAGAGGAAGGTAAGTAGGAGGTATCTGTGATACTAGTGTATGGGGACAGCGGGCCATTCTGCCAGAGGAAGGTAAGTAGGAGATATCTGTGATACTAGTGTATGGGGACAGCGGGCCATTCTGCCAGAGGAAGGTAAGCAGGAGATATCTGTGATACTAGTGTATGGGGACAGCGGGCCATTCTGCCAGAGGAAGGTAAGCAGGAGATATCTGTGATACTAGTGTATGGGGACAGCGGGCTATTCCGCCAGAGGAGGTAAGTAGGAGATATCTGTGATACTAGTGTATGGGGACAGCGGGCCATTCCGCCAGAGGCAGGTAAGTAGGAGATATCTGTGATACAGTGTATGGGGACAGCGGCCATTCCGCCAGAGGAAGGTAAGCAGGAGATATCTGTGATACTAGTGTATGGGGACTGCGGGTTATTCCGGGAGAGGAAGGTAAGCAGGAGATATCTGTGATACTAGTGTATGGGGACAGCGGGCCATTCCGCGAGAGGAAGGTAAGTAGGAGATATCTGTGATATTAATGTATGGGGACAGCGGGCCATTCCGCGAGAGGAAGGTAAGTAGGAGTTATCTGTGATACTAGTGTATGGGGACAGCAGGCCATTCTGGCAGATATCTGAGATATCTTCTGCTTTACCTTCGTGATGAATGGCTCGATAAGTTCTGCAAATGAAAATGTTAATTTTTCTAAAAATTAAGTGATGATGAATAGACCCAAAAGTACCAACCAATCAGTTCCTGTCATTTTTCAAAAACAGCCTGTAACACGACAGTTAGGAGCTGAGTGGTTGGTAGTTTATCACTCTCCAATTTATCACTTTCCAGAGCTCCCCATCTTTAAAAAAAATCCATTATTTTAAATTTTGAGGGATTACACATAGAGGGGCAGATTCAATTAGATGCGAGTTACACAGAGCGAAGTTCCATTAGTGCACACTTTGCCGAACATTTTTATTATTTTCACTAGCGATACTCATGCAATTCAATTAGCAACAGTATTGCAATGTTGCGGGTTATTCCTGCAGTGTGCAACATGCCTACTCACCCGGAAGAGCCGGGAGGCTCCCGAAAATCGTCCAACGCTCCCGGTTGCACGGAAAAGTGGGCAAGCCTTCTGGCCGGCCGCCACCAACCTGTGCCTCCTCCACAGCCCCTCTGTGTCATCATGGTCCCACCCCTTGCTTCACAATGCCGGCAAATTTCGGTATTGTGTAGTGGGGCCACGATGATGCGATCACATTGTCACACCCCCACTCCACCCCCAATTCCACATCACGTCCAAGCCACGCCCCCTCCTATGCCACGCACCCCGCTGTGCCCACATAGGGGTAGCCAGAATGTTGGCAACTATGGTGTGCAACCTCTGTGAAGTACTCGTACATGAAGGAGAGGATCATCCTGAACACCTACCAACTTGCAAATAGGATAGCAGGACCATGTGGGAGGCTGTTAGAGGCCATAAGCAAACTATTGGATGCTGATTGTATGGAGTCAATTGGTTGTTTTTTTGCAATTTTTACACATGATGGAAAAATGGTAGCCAGCAAGTGTTTTCCAGCAAATAAAAGTGTTTAGAGTATTCTCGGGTACATTAATGTCTCTATAGTGATTTTCGAAATGTATATATAAGTTTTTAAAAAGTTGGGGAAAAAAGAAAACGTAACTCCCATCAGATGCCCCTTTCCCATCAATACAACATCTCACCATACATCATGTTACTTATTTTTCTGCTCTTACGTGAATAATGTCTTTCTTGACCTTATTTTACTACCTGTATTTAGAAACCTCTAGAGTCTAGATATATTATTATTTATTGGCAGTGTTGTCCCATGGGTACTGCTCTGTGTCCTGCCATTTTTACATTAAAATTAGGATTTCTTACTACTTTTTACCTACTCTGGAGGTTCAAACTAAAGAGCCTCATAAACTCTCCTTGAAAACTGTATTTACTTAACGCAGATTTCTAACTGAACAGGATAATGTTGTGTCTGCGGGTTATATCCCAGTAAAAAGTAGTTTAAGCTAGTTTGCAGCTAAATTAATCTGCAATAAATTGTATTTGACAAACTTTTAAATACGCATCAGCATTATTATAATGCTTTATTTACAGAGCGCCAAGTTAGTTAAAAGTCAGGGCCTGATTCAGAGCCGGACGCTATTTGCGCTCGCTCGTTCAGAAAAAGGGGCCGGCTATTTAAATTGAGTGCTCGCTCTTTGCGGTCTGTTGACGTCTCTATGTCTGAGCGAGCAAACGAAACATGCGCTCGCTATTTTGTAAAGACGCCCCCTGGCCGTTCGCATCATACGTCATCTCCGCTATTTATTAGATTAATCGAGTACATCGAAAGGCGTCTGAACTGCTCGCAGTGCTTGTGGTTGGATTTTCCTACCGCAATCATGCGAACAGTTCAGGCTAAGAGACAACCAAGTGACGTGGCCGATGACGCTGCTTTGTTAATTATACACTCCCTTAAAACGCCCGTTTTGACCATTTGGCACGCCTGCGTTCGGATCTCCACCCCCCGTTTTCAAGCACTTTCCCCTGTTACCACCCACATACGCCTCATCCTGTCACTCAAATTAGCAGGCACTTGCTACTTTGCGAACACACGATTTCCGACCGCACTGACTGGTTGGCGCATGCGCATTATGACCCATATGCATGCGCAGATGTGCGAACATCGCGCGGAGCGAACAAGCGGCCGCTTATGAGCGGCTCTGAATCAGGCCCTCAGTTCCCAGCCGTCCTGATTTTGGTAGGACAGTCCCACTTTTTGGGCATTGTCCCGCCGTCCCACCCACTGACCACAGTATCCTGTGATGAAAATGGGGGCTGTGGCTCGTGTCGTGGGCACGGCTTTTCCAATGAGGCCATGCCCCTTGCCGCTAGGCCATGTCTCTTTTTTCCAAGCGAGGGTGTTGGGAGGTATGATCAACCCACACTAGTGATGGCCATCAAAGGCTATACCATCGATGGTAGATAGTTTTAAGTCATCGGTAGAGCACCATTTATGGCCTTGGTGGCTAACCTTGACACTCCAGATGTTGTGGAACTACATATCCCAGCATGCACTGCTACCATTTTGCTATTAGGGCATGCTAAAACTGTGGCAAGACAAGCTGGGATATGTAGTTCCACAACATCTGGAGTGTCAAGGTTAGCCACCACTGATTTATGGTTTAGTACTCTATGGTTGAGTGCTGAGCAGACCTCAGCTATCGGACCGCTGCTGCTTCATTGATTGCAAAAGTACTTTACTTCAGCCATAGTCTATCGATGGTTGCAAACCATCGATTGGCGATCGCTATCCATAACCCACACATGTTTAAAATATGATAGAAGACCAAAACACCCAGAAGGCACCCACACAAATGAGAAAATATAGGGAACCATGAAACACTACCTTTTCCTTATGCCCCTTTCAGACTTAAGATCCAGGAAATTGCCGGGTCTCAGCTCAACCCTGGCAAAGAGTAGTGTCATGGACCCTGGACTAAGGGCCTGATTCAGAGCCGCTCGTTCGCTCCGAGCAATGTTTGCTCAACTGCGCATGCGTACGGATCGTTATACGCATGCGCGAACCAGTCAGTGCGGTCGAAATTCATGTGCTCGCAAAATAGTGAATGCCTGATAATTTGAGTGACAGAAAGAGGCTTATGTGGGTGGTAACGGGGGAAGGTGCTTGAAAACGGCGAGTGGAGATCCGAACGCAGGCGTGCTTAAAGGTCAAAACGGGCGTTTTATGGGTGTGCATAATTAAAACAGCAGCATCATTGACTACGTCACTGGGTTATTTTATAGTCAGAACTGCTCGCAAAATTGTGGTAGGAAAAACCAACCCCAAGAATAGCGAGCAGTTCATACCCTGGTCGATGTACTCGATTAATCTAATAAATAGCGGACATGACGTAGGATGCGAGCGGCCAGGGGGCGTATTTTTTCAAAAAACGACCGCAAGTTTGGTTCGCTCGTTCAGACCTAGAGGCGTGAACAGACCGCAAAGAGCGAACGGTTGATTTGAATAGCCACCCCTATTTTCTGGACGAGCGAGCGCTAATTGCGTCCGGCTCTGAATCAGGCCCTAAGTCCCAGGGTGTTTGCATTCACACAAAAACCCGGATCAAAGTGCGTTCACGTTCAAAACCCGGGTTTTTGCTCTATGTGTGAGAGGGGTATTATGGTAAACTAAACAAAAACACATCTCTGGCGCCTGAGTCTCACCTATAATAAAATCCCTGCTGCAGTATAAATAAAGGGGAAATTGCTAACCCCACACAAAAATGAATAAACAAAATATCACTGCGCTGGAAGATTATAGTCAGCCACTAAAAAGTCACAATATTTGTATTACTAGGCTAAAATGCAAATAACACATCCATATTAGAAGTTATCATATTGATACAAATTGGATGTTCCATTTAGATTACATGTATCGTAATGATCACAAAAACAATACACATAAGTAACACTACATCAGATAATTAAAACAAACTAAATAAAATATTATTATAAAATAAGAGAGAACTGAAGTCTCATCTGTATTAAATGGTTACTGTGTCCGGCTAGGAGGAGTGTAAAAACCAACACTCTACGATGAACCCGATATGTCGCTCCGATCCGCGGGATCGGACCACATATCGTCTAGTGTGTACCCAGCATAACATACAAAGCATAAACAAGACTCCACCAACATGCTGTACAACTCAACACTCGTCTCCCATAGATCTGCGTCTCTCATCCTAACTTGATGCTTTGCCAGCTCCACTAAGCAATGTGTATACCAATCAGAGGCATAGTTCGGACGTGCACCGGAAGGTAGACGTGCATTGGAAGGTTGGGTTGCGGAGAATAAGACTAGTCCTTTGTGGCAGATTTTAGTGGGGCGGCTGGGCCTCCGGTCCAGAGGAGGCAGCAAGAAGGAGCTGTACAGTAAATGGAGCCTAACTGTCTTCTCAGAGCCCCTGATACGAAGATGAGACAGCCCCGACAGCCATTTACCCAGCCATATATCCTTTCCCTTCATAGCGATCAGATATGATTGTAACTATTGAGTTACTGTAAATAATCCATATGTCTAATGAGTTTGATTATTTCCATAATCACTCTTCTCCTGAGCGCAGGCCAGGTCAGGGGATTTTGAAGTTTAATATTGATACGGCGAGAGCTTTGTGCATGCCGGTAACATAAGACATGACACTAAATACTTTAACGTTGCCTGACTGATCAATATCTGCCATAATGCCTGAATGTGGAGCAGGGTCGGCCATCTTGAATTATTTAGTTCTCATACAGTATTTGCACTTGTAATATGAGAGAAAAACGAGAAAACCTGAATTATTACAAAAATATAACCGAGCCTTGAAGTTTATTTTTATTGCACAAAAAATGACCAGTTTTACAATTGATTTAATATATTGCTATGCATTTAACTTCTATGAAGAATTTAGTCACTAACTAATCCACTTCATGGACAAAATTAGTGACAGTGACGTCTAGGTCAATTATTTTAGGTGCGGCGCTCTATAATGTACTAAATGGTAGAGACAATAATGCAGAATAAACCCAAAGCTATGCGTTTACTTATTTTTAATTAATGACATATCAATGACAGTATTTTGCACTTATATTTTCCGAAGTTATATATTTTTTTTTAAAACAACATTCAGATGTAATAAGGATATGTATGTATTCATTATGAACATATGTATCCAAGAGGGAGATTCATCAAATCTTGGGGGGAGATGTATCAAGGCTTGGAGAGAGATACAGTGGAGAGAGAAAAAGTACCAACCAATCAGCTCCTACCTGTAATTTTTAAAATGCCGATAAAGTGGCAGTTAAGAGCTGATTGGTTGGTACTTTGGGGGAGATGTATCAAAGCTTGGAGAGAGATAAAATACCAACCAATCAGCTCCTAACTGGCACCTTACAGGCTGTGTTTGAAAAATTACACTTAACAGCTGATTGGCTCGTACTTTATCTCTTTCCAAGCTTTGATAAATCTCCCCCTCAGAGAGAGATGCAGTGGAGAAGTTGCTCATAGCAACCAATCAGCTTCTAACTGTAAATTTTTAGCACAGCCTGTAAGGTGACAGATGCTGATTGTTTGGTACTTGATCTCTCACCAGTGTATCTCTCTCCAAGCTTTGATACCTCTCCCCCAAAGCACCAACTAATCAACTCCTAACGTTATTTTACAGGCTGTGAGGTCTATTTACTAAGCAGTGTTAGGAGACAGAGGGCCTGATTCAGAGCCGAACGCTCTGACCAGAGCGCTTGCTCTGAATCAGGGCCCTCCTCCATGAAAATGGAGCATCCTCCCAGCTTATGCGAGCGTCCATGATGATGGTCGCGATGGTCAAGACCATCACGACCATCGGGCTTGCGACGGAGACCCTGTGGTAGGGTCTCGCTGCCGCAAGCCCTGGAGTGATTTTGGCTCTATCAGAGCCAAAATCACTCCCACTGACATCACTAGTGATGTCAGTGGGGCCGGCTTCAGACGGTAGGCGTTCCCATGGGAACGCCTCAGTCTGGCAACCACGCCACCAGCACGCCCACCAAAGGGGGCGTGCTGTCAATCAACATCGACAGCACGCCCCCTCTGGTGCGAGACCCGGCGCGACGGAGAGCCCGTCGCTATCCGGATCTCGCGCATGCGCACGACGGAGATCCCTCCGTCATGCGCATGCGCAGTGGGGCAACATCGACCCGCTTGCGAGCATCATGCGCTCGCGATCTGGTCTGAATGACCCCCAGAGTGAAAAGTAATAAGAAAGTGATAAGGTGCCAGCCAATCAGCTCCCAACTGTCATTTTTCAAACACAGCTTGTGAGATGACAGTTGGGAGCTGATTGGCTGGCACCTTATCACTTTCTTATCACTTTTCACTCTGTCTCCTAACACTGCTTAATAACTAGACCCCTGTGTTTTAAAAATGACAGTTCGGATCTGATTGGTTGGTATGGTATCTCTTCAAGATTTGATGAATCTCCCTCCAAGTGTTATAGACATGTGTATAGTAGCTGTAACTGGTTTGGGCAGACAAGGGGGTGGATTGGGACTGTGTTGTTGTTTTTTTTATTGGCTTTTCCAGTAAAGAGCATACAGATTACACCATGTCCTGCCTCACTCAATTTATGCCCTGAACCAACCATGTCAAAACCATTTTGGCTAAGACTACTGCACTTTACTTGACAGTCTATGGAGCAGATTTATCAAACCTTCTAAAGAAAACTAGTGGAGAAGTTGCCCATGTCAACCAATCAGCTTATTGCTATCATTTTATAGAAAGTACTTGATAAATGGTAGCTACAAGCTGATTGGCTGCTATGGGCAAATTCTCTATCTGTCGTCTTTAGATAGTTTGATACATCTCCCACTATGACCCTTTTGGTTGTAAACCATCAGGAATGCTGGAAGGTACAGTACGTGAATTAAAAATAAATAACAAAATTGTTTGCAAAAAAAAAAAATTTCCATTAGCAATAAAAATACTTTGGATATCTATGGAATTTGTTTTCCTAACTACCTACAGAACAATGGTTTGCTGCCAGAATTGTCCATTGTTTACAATGATACTCGGAATTTGGGAACAATTATAGAGACTGCTGCAGAGGAAAAAGATGGTGTTAACCACAGCGACCAATCAGACGTCATC
This sequence comes from Taudactylus pleione, assembly GCA_031769625.1. Classification (NCBI taxonomy): domain Eukaryota; kingdom Metazoa; phylum Chordata; class Amphibia; order Anura; family Myobatrachidae; genus Taudactylus; species Taudactylus pleione. The sequence goes on from JAUIMM010000198.1 coordinate 1,943,520, forward strand.
ATTCATTTGTGAATTGAACTTGAAAAATGACAGACTCTGATTGGTAACTATGGACAAAAACACTTTTTCCTTTCCTGGTTGAATTAGTTTTCATAAATTCCCCCTTTGGGGCTTAATCTTCTGATACACTTGTACACTTGAATGATAAAACAGAGGCTTGTATAATGCAGTTATAGGACATTCTTGGAGATTTATCCAAGGGATTAAAATGTTCTAACTGACTGCCCTAGGGTTCTTAATATATAATGATAAAATTCCTATGCAAATCTGTAATTTGTGATGGTGCTTCTTTGTAGTCATAATGTACTCACTGTTCTCTCTCTCTCTCTCTCTCTCTCTCTCTCTCTCTCACTCCCTCCCCTGAAGACTCTTTTGGCCAAGGGGCCATGGAGAAGCTGCTATGCCTGCTGCTGATGGGAGCTCTGGGGTACCTTGGGAGGGCTCAGCATTGCCCCGGCCGCTGCATCTGTCAGACAAACTCTCCAACCCTCACTATGCTCTGTGCCAAGACAGGACTCCTCTTCGTTCCACCAGCCATTGACCGTCGGACGGTGGAGCTTCGGCTGACCGATAATTTTATCACCATCATTCGACGCAAGGACTTTATCAACATGACCAACTTGGTGCACTTGACACTGTCCCGGAACACTATTAGCCAAATTGTACCTCTGGCGTTCTCTGACCTGCGGTCTCTAAGAGCTTTGCACATGAACAGCAACCGTCTTTCTCTCCTGCGGAATGAGCATTTCCGTGGCTTGGGCAATCTGCGCCATCTCATTTTAGGTAACAACCAGATTAATTCTATCCAGCCTGGAGCCTTCATTGAGTTTCTGTCAACTGTGGAGGACCTGGACTTGTCGTACAACAACCTGGAGGAGCTGCCCTGGGAAGACATTGGGCAGATGGTCAATCTAAACACTTTAACTCTGGACCACAACTTGATTGACAATATTGCTGAAGGGACATTCACTATGTTGCATAAGTTAGTGAGGCTTGATATGACCTCTAATCGGTTGCACAAACTGCCTCCAGACAACCTATTCCTCAGGTCTCAGGTGTTGGCCAGTGCAAAAGGCACCAGCCATTCTTCTCTGGCCATCAGCTTTGGAGGGAACCCTCTACACTGTAACTGTGAGCTTTTATGGCTCAGAAGACTGACAAGGGAGGATGACTTGGAGACTTGTGCCTCCCCAGAACAGCTAACGGATAAGTATTTTTGGTCAATTCAAGAGGAGGAGTTTATCTGTGATCCTCCACTTATTACCCGACACTATGCTAGCAAAACATTTGTCATGGAAGGTCAATCTGTGAGCCTCAAGTGCAAGGCGGTAGGAGATCCAGAGCCATCAGTCCACTGGATTGGCCCAGACGGGAAGCTCATCCACAATACAACAAGGATTGTAGTTCATGACAATGGAACCCTGGATATTATGATTACGACTCTAAAGGACAGTGGTTCGTTCACCTGTATTGCATCCAATGCAGCTGGAGAGGCCACCGCCCCGGTGGAAGTGGCAATAGTACCCCTTCCATTGCTAGTCAACAACACGGCTCATATAAAAGAGCCCGACCCTGGCTCCTCCGACATCACAACTTCAACCAAGTCCGGCTTTAACGACACCAAGAACCTACAGGATAGAAGAATTGTGGTGGACAAGTTGAAGTCCACCTCAGTTGTCATCCAGTGGCCATCAGAGCGTCATATCCCCGGCATCCGCATGTATCAGATTCAGTACAACAGCTCTTTAGATGATTCCCTGGTATACAGGTGAGGAGAACTGTTAATGGTTAATGGTTGTGGTGTCTGGATAAATGGATGATGATGTTATATACATGTGGAGTGTCTTAGATTTTAATCAGCCTGATTGGGTTCTTGTTACTGATCACGGCACCTGTTTCTAGCTGCGCTGTCGTCACGTACAAGGAAGAGTGGGGGGAGTATAATATGCCGCAGTCTAGTGCATTTACATCAGTTAATTCAAATATTTTATAACATTTATAGCATTATGTAGTATGATTGTATGCATAGTAGCAACCTAAGAGTATAATATACTTGGCAGTAATGCCAAGGTGATAACATGAAGTAACAGAGGACCTAATTCAGAGTTGTACGCTAATGCCGCCGATGCTGCGACTTTGGGCCTGATTCAGCATTGATCGCTAGTATGCTAATGCGCACGCAACGCAGTTGCTAATATCAGCGGTGATATGCAAATGCATTGCGGTCGCAGGAGAGCATTGCGATCACAGCCTAACATAAGGATGCCCACTTCCACCTTACACACATCCGTAATACTTAGCAGAATAGCGAAACCATCGGTGCAATCGAGTACCATTGGACCCATACGCACACTTGCACAAGCCCTGACCTTACTCAGAAATTGCTAACAGCCACGCACGCTATGAGACATCACACTGCAATTTATGCACGTTCCTGAAACGCCTTTGAGGTGCACTGGCACCACAAATCACCACCCACTGGCACTTCCTGTTAATCGCTCTGCGTAGCCTCTGCGATCGCAGACCCGATTGCAGCGTCTAGTTCGGGCATGCGCACTTTAACCAGCCGGTTGCGTGCGTATTAGCAACGGCGTTCATTGCTGAATCAGGTCCTTTGTACTCAGCTGCAATCCAAAAATATGCAAATGTAGCAGCTGCCGGGACGTGTACTGAGACGCCCACCTGCGGCTTTTGCAAATCTAAGCAAAGTGTAAAATGTCACAGTAACTGCCTACAAAGATGCGGCATCGATCACAGATCATCCGATTATCGCAGTTCTGAGTGAGTCTATGGTCCCACAGAATGGGCGTGGTAATTAAGACACCGGAGCCTTATTTCTGGCATACGGGAACGCAGACGCAGGATGTGACACGGCCCCAAAACGGTCGCGACACATCTACTCCCTTTGCAGCCACTCCCCGTTACCTCCCACAAACGCTCCCTTAGTGCCAATCAGACTGCAAATAAAAGGTCGCTATGAGCGACATCGGTAATGTACCTTGAAGCACGCGCATTGCGACTTCGACGCATGTGCTGTTTACTGATAATCGTGCATCCGTAAACATCGAATAACATACAGTACATCTCTGAATCAAGCCCAGAGTCAGTAATAAACTCAGGAATTTGGAAAATGTAATAGACATTACAAAGCTGAATTTTAGATCCAAGAAAAAAGATTATCTGGGTAAAATGGTATAATAGTCTCTTAGATGAGAATATTGTTGTAGTCAGTGTTTTGTGCTTTCCTGAGTTTTGTGCCGTTCATCATTGTCCCGAAACATTTTTGACTCTGAGAAAATTTTTGCAAATTCACGTTTCAGCATTTTACATAATGTTATTACATTTTTAAAGGACACACCCACCCTGCACAATTTAGTTATGTTGCCCTTACATACATTACAGCTATACTCATTGCATTTTGATACATTTATACTAGGGATGTGCAGGCTCGGATAGGTTCGAATTTGCATGCTGAATTCAGATTTTTCCCTCCAAAAATCAGGTCTCAGAAAGGGGCAAAACGTCATCTTTCATGGACAAACATCATCTTCCATGGACTTTTGTCCAGGAATGATGATGTTTGTCCATGAAAGATGACATTTTGCCTCTTTTTGAGACCCGATTTTTGGAGGGAAAAATCCGAACTCTGCGTGCAAATTCGAACCTATACGAGCCTGCACATCCCTAATTTATACCATATATGCTTACTATCCTGTAATGTCAGGGAGACTCCCAAATTTCATAGAGCTTCCCCGGTCTCTCCAAGACAGTAGACTAGCTTCACAAATCCGCCCACTTATTCAGAGAAGTAAGCTGCCAGGGGATCGATGGTGAATAATTACATCATCACGACCCCAACCCTTGCTGCACAATGACTTCAGTAGTGGAACTGCACAGTGGGAAGAGATCACTCCCACCAACTCTTTATCCATCCCCTCCAAAGAGAGGCCACAGTTGGAGGCCCAGGTCGGAGGTGCATGGGATGTGATACCACAAATCTTGCCGTCCCCACATTTCCAACCTGGGTCTCCCACTCTGGCGCCACCTGGTGGAGCAAGTAATCAGTTGTCAAGTGTGATCTATTCGCACAGCGCAGCTCTATGTAACACCACTAAAAATAAACAATTCTGCAGGATTATAGGAAGGCCTTGGTGAAAAAACACAGAAAAAAAAATTCTTGAAACATGATGCCCTTATATTTTGCAGTAAGAGGTTCTGGTAGATTGTACAAACCAGTAAGTTAAACTCCTCTTTCATTCTACCCATCAACTTTAGTCTCTCCCAAAGCACCCTCAGCCCTTTCAATAAAAGAGAGGTTCCTAGCATCACTCCTGAGATTTGTACTGGAGCACTGATCAGATTAGATCAGCCTTTACCAGGCGGCTCCATAATGAGATTCCTTACTGTGCAAAGAAAGAGAATGTCAGGTACTGCAAACAGTTTAGAATGGGACGATCCGGGCTCGCCGAGCAGTACATAGAGGTAATATTTGCCGTAGATAAACACTACAGAGGGAACATGTAGATACAACACAGAGCAAAGTGCACAATGTTTAAAGACAGATATTTCATATTATAGGAGAAAATCCTGCTACAGTGTCTATAATTGATAAGCAAAACACGGATTTCAGTCATTTTCTACATGTGTTTATTTAATAACAAGAGTGGAGACTCTTATATTGCCTAGCCAATGGATATAAGGGAAACATGAGCAATAAATGCCAAAGGAACAGAACCTATTGGCGAGATTATCAAGAAATATGGTAGTACATAATACATGCAGTCTGGAGATCGTTATGTAAAGGTAGTATAAGCAGTGACATGGGGACGGGGGGGGGTCCGGGAACTTAAGACAGGGAGACCACCCTATGGCCAAAAATAAAGAGCATAGTAGCATCATGTACGAGGGAGAGAGCTTTAAACATAGGTGGTAATTAAAGAGGTTGTTAGACTCATTCTAATAATAAAGGAATATTTATTTGACATGTACCCAAATACAAAACAAATGCAGTGACGATCCTGGTGACCACCGTACAATACAAAGAGCATCCTAGTGACTGCCCTACAATACAGAGAGCATAATAGTGACCGCCATACAATACATAGAGCACCGCCACACAATATTATTCCTTCATCATTAATTAACGAGACAGGGGCAGAGCAGCAGGCAAAGACAGGTAGAATGGCTGGCACAGACAGGAGACTCATGCTGGTTAAAAATGTTCTTGGGTTTAATCCATACTGATATATCAGATTTTCTGGGATAACTTGGGGGGAAAAAGTGTCCTCTCTTGGCACCTGCAGATGTGTTCTTATACATCTTTGTTGCAGTCGCGCTAATAAGCCCCTATCGCTGCACTAGGTCCTGTGATACTCAGCGCTGGGCATATTTTTGCATCTTATTTCACCTAAAAAGCATCTAAGTGGCAATGTGATGTGACTAGGATGCACCAGCAGACTGTGCTGATTAATTTTATATGCAACACTTGTAAAGCTCCGTACACACGGAGCGACTTAACGATCAGACAACGATCAGACGATCGTTGTCTGATCGTCCTGCATGTGCTGGATCAAACATCCAGCACATGCAGCAACCCCCCAACTGCTATAACGATCGCGGGTCCCTATAGTAAAAAGGCTAACATGGTCGATATCTATATCGACCATTCGTTCCCGCGCCTCGGCCATCGTTTGGTCGTTTGAGGGGGCCAGAAATAGGATGATATGAACGATATCGTTATCGTTCATATCGTCCTGTTTAATCGTACCGTGTGTACGCAGCATATTTCTGTGTGCAACTGAGTCTCTGAATCTGTATGCGAAGTGCTACAATGTAGTGGCCGGAGCTTTTTGCAGTCCAAGTTCCGTTGTGGTTCGTACACAAACTCAGGTGCAAACAGAAATACAAGTGTCGCATAACATATTAATCAGCACAGTACTGTATGCTGGTGGCTTACACGCCTTTTCGGTGAAAAAAGACGCCCAATGCTAGCAGAGTAGCACCGGACCTGGCGGCAACCTCAAGCAATGCAAGTTGCGCTGCGTGATGTATTGAGGCTACATTTATGAGGACAAACAATTACTCTTCTTTTTACAGAGAAAAAGAACTTGGAACTTACAAGTCCACTTCTCTGTAATGTCCTTAAGAGAAGGGTAACTGGAAAGTGCCGTGCGTGGATGTTTAGAGAACAATGGGACATTTATTAACATTTTTACTAAAATAATGTGAAAACTGGTGTTTTCACACCCTTTTCACATTATTTTAGTATGACATATATTTATTAAAGGGCAATTGGAGTAGTTTTGGTGAAAAATTACTCTAATCCCTTCAATTCACATATAGATCACATTTCCCATACTTACAATGGGAAATGTGATCTGCCCAGATTTACTAAATATATATTGTGACAAAATACTCGGGGAAGCCCTGTGATAATAACGCCACCTGGAGATTCGGTTATTTGGGCATTTCCCCAACTCCTGCTCTGACAAGCTGTGTAGATGCGGCAGCCGGCCCCCTGTGATCAGCTTTGTGGTATAAATAGACCGCGAGCCGATTACTGCAAACAAAATAGTTAAAAAAAAACCCACTTACCTCATAATTGCCGACATTCAGTTCTCTCCTTCCGGGAGGGAGCTGAATGTCTGCTTACAGTGGGGGGCATGGCCGGGCAATGATGACGTTTGGGGGCAGGGCATGGGGCGTGGCCACACAATTGCATCATTGTGGCCCCGCCCCCTCTTCACAATGCCAAAATGAACGGCTTTGTGAAGATGGGGGGCGGGGCCACGATTCAACGAGAACCGCATCACCGCCCCTCCCCACTGCAGTGGTTTCTATATTTACTCCGGGGGGGGGGGGTCGGGAGGGTCGGCGGCCACAGGGTAGCTTGCGTGCCGGCTCTCGTCCAAATCGGGAGGGTAGGAAAGCCTGACTTACCTGCATCCAGGGACCGGTGATCGGTGCGCCGGTGAGGTCCTCTGGGGCTCCGTCCAGCTGGTCTCCCGGCTCCTGCACTGTGACCCTGGTCAGCTGCTGCATAGAGCAGATGGTTGCGGTATTCGACGGAGGCGGAGATCACATTCTCCCAGAAGTAGTGTGCGGAGGGGATTTGCAGGCACAGAGCTTTGTCGCAAGCTCTGTCCCTGCATGCAGATGTTAGTACATCTATGTGATATTTCCTAAATTCACAATGCGAATATAGTCGAAAATATCGCACTACAACCGCATTTTAATTGCGGATTGTAGTGAATAGGGCCAGAGAGAGCAGAGCATTACTGCATTTCTGTATATGAAAAAATTATTTTAGGTGCTCTTTGCTTTCACTAGAGCTATGTCACTATTTCCTGTATATCCCAAATTTCTAGTCTATTTTATATATTATATTTTAGTGAGATTATAGCTAAGATGTCTCCCTGTTTTGTGTTCAGGAGGGAATGGAGCAAGCGGGCTGGCACTTCATCAGAGGTCCCTGAAAGACCATTTACAATGTTACATATGTTCTTCTTGTGTGACCTGCAGTATCTCTCATTGCATTGCCCCCTCTATCTCTGCCCTTTGCCCCCACACTGATTCTTCTCTGTCTGCTTCCACTACTGGCTCTGTAACAATTGTCTCATGTTTTCTTATGTCATTTTGCTTCTCCTTTCTGCCCTTGTCACCCCATAATAATGGAAAATCTCAGAATAAGCAGCGTAAGGAAGGAGAATTATAATGAGTGAGCGAGAGGGGGTTAAACTCAGATTGGTTCAGCGGCGGAGCCTCAAGAGAGATGAGTTTTCTAATAAAATCAGAAAGTTTATATTGAAATGATTATAGAGTGGATAACAGAAATAACATGATGAGAGAGTTCAGCAAACCAGGTGAGGAGTCCAGGGGGACAGATCTCTTTCAATTCACATCTCCCTCCAATTAAGAACCCCTGGTGCCCGAGCCATATACTGTACTGTTGGGCCTTTTTCAGAGATAAGAACAAATAATAAATAACAAAAAGGCCCCAAAAAAGGAGCAGTTTACACCAAAACCATGTTACAATGCAGGGGGAGAGGGCAGATATAAAATCTGCAGAGACTTGTAGTTGGGAAGAGGGGTCTCCTCGCTTCATCTAAATTTCAGTTTAAAGACTATAGCCTAGTATTTGTGGGCTACATGCAAAGGCAGCCAATATTTTCCCTGCATGCAAAAATAAATAAATAAATAAAAGCATTTGCACCCCTTGGATTGCAACATGGTTTGTTTCTGGTACAAATTGCACCTTGATTGCTACTATATTTTGCTCCTAACTCTGAATCAGGCCCATGATGGCTCATGCTCCGCCACCACCACCTCCAAACAAACAAACAAAAAAACATAATGAGAATTCAAGGCCCATCTGTGCCCCCTGGAACCTAGGAGGGAGCAGAGTTTGACTAATGGATGATCCAGTTATGATCTCCTTGTCTTTTTCACTCCATTCTGATTCATTTCCTTGTATTTTCCACCCCATATTGAAAACGTTCCTGTAGTATCTGCTCCATGCTGATTCCTCTGTCCTGCTCTGTAATTATATATATACTTCCCCTTCTCATCCAGCATTATTCCTATGGGGTCTCTGAACAAGCCAATGTATTTTAAAATGAGTTAGAGGGTTAACGTTGACATTTCTAAGCACTCAATTACTAAATAAATCCATAATGATTCCTCTCTCTCTCCCGTTACCCAATGATCATTTCCTTCTCTGTCATACTTGCTCAACACTGTATTTTCCCTGCTACCTTAATAACTCTCACTGCACTTTTCACCCCATACTGATATGTGACCCTGTTCTTCCTACTACACACTGATATATCTCCCTGTCCTTTTCCCTCCACAGTGATTCTGATCCTAGCCCTTCTCCCTCCACAATGATTCTAATCCCTGCCCTTCTCCTTTCACAGTGATTCTGATCCCCCTAGTCCTTCTCCCTCCAGAGTAATTCTAATCCCTGCCCTTCACCCTCCATAAAGATTCTCTTCCTTGCCCTTTTCCCTCTACAGTGATTATATCTGCCCTTCTCCCTCCACAATGTTTCTAATCCCTATCCTTCTCCCTCCATAAAGATTCTGTTCCCTGCCCTTCTCAATGTACAATGATTCTAATCCCTGTCCTTCTCCCTCCATAAAGATTATGTTCCCTGCCCAATGATTCTAATCCCTGCCCTTCTCCCTCCATAAACATTCTGGTCCTAATTCAGACCCGTTCGGGGGCGCCGAGCGCTCGCAAACGGGTCGATGTTGGGGCAGTGCGCATGCGCACGATGGAGGCGGCACCATCGTGCGCATGCGCGAGACCCGGAGAGCGACGGGCAAGCCATCGCTCTGGGTCTCGCTACACAGGGGGCGTGCTGTCGATGGTGAGTGACAGCACGCCCCCTTTGGTGGGTGTACTGGGGGCGTGGCATGGGAACGCCTACCATCGCCTACCGCGTGGCATGGGAACGCCTACCCATGGGAACGCCTACCGTCTGGGGCCGGCCCCACTCCAGGGCTTGCGGCCACAAGACCCTACCACAAGGGTCTCGTCGCAAGCCCGATGGTCGCGATGGTCTTGACCATCGCGACCATCATTTTGGCCGCTCGCTATAGCTGTGGGTGGTCACCCACAGCTATACGAGCGGCCAGGGGGCCGCTCTAAAATTCAAAGGGACGGCCCTGATTCAGAGGGAGCGCTCTGTCAGAGCATCCGGCTCTGAATCAGGGAGGGAGCTCCGTCGTGCGCATGCGCGAGACCCGGCTAGCGACGGGATAGCTGTCGCTCTGGGTCTCGTTCCGAAGGGGGCGTGCTGTCGATGTTGATTGACAGCACGCCCCCTTTGGTGGGCATGCCGGGGGCGTTGCTGCCAGACGGAGGCGTTCCCATGGGAACGCCTACCGTCTGAAGCCGGCCCCACTGACATCAGTAGTGATGTCAGTGGGAATGATTTTGGCTCTGATAGAGCCAAAATCACTCCAGGGCTTGCGGCAGCGAGACCCTACCGCAGGGTCTCCGTCCCAAGCCCGATGGTCGCGATGGTCTTGACCATCGCGACCATCATCATGGACCCTCGCATATGCTGTGGGTGGTCACCCACAGCTATGCGAGCGGCCAGGAGGCCGCTCCATTTTCATGGAGGAGGGCCCTGATTCAGAGCGAGTGCTCTGGTTAGAGCGTTCGGCTCTGAATCAAGCCCTATGTTCCATGCCCTTCTCCTTCCACAATGATTCTAATCTCTGCCCTTCTAGCTGCACAATGTTTCTAATCCCTGCCCTTCTCCCTATATAAAGATTCTGTTCCCTGCCCTTCTCCCTCCACAATGATTCTAATACGTGCCCTTCTCCCTCCATAAATATTCTGTTCCCTGTCTTTCTCCCTCTATAAAGATTCTGGACCTGATTCAGACCCACTCGCTAGATGCATTCTTTCGTACCAGCATTTGAATATACGGCTACAGTAAGTGACGGCACGGCAGGCAATCCCTCGTACATGATACTACTATGCTCTTTATTTTTGGCCATAGGGTGGTCTACCTGTCTTAAGTTCCCGGACTCCCCCCCCGTCCCCATGTCGCTGCTTATACTACCTTTACATAACGATCTCCAGACTGCATGTATTGTATACTACCATATTCATGTTTCCCTTATATCCATTGGCTAGCCAATATAAGAGTCTCCACTCTTGTTATTAAATGAGCACATGTAGAAAATGACTGAAATCCATGTTTTGCTTAACAATTATAGACACTGTAGAATAATTTTCTCCTATAATATGAAATATCTGTCTTTAAACATTGTGCACTTTGCTCTGTGTTGTATCTACATGTTCCCTCTGTAGTGTTTATCTACGGCAAATATTACCTCTCTGTACTGCTCGGCGAGGCATAAGCACACCCACTATGTCTTGGTGTGTGATCACTTTGTGTATGCAGATGCCCACCAGCCTGTCTTAAGACGCCCACTTGCGCACGTCATCTCAGGGAAGTGTATGCATTCAACCATCGGTACACCGGGTCCCATCGGAGGGAAACACAGCGCTTGAGGTTAACTATACCCTGCCTCAAGCACTGCGAGCATTTCAGTGTGTAAAACAACCAGGTGACGTGTACAATGACGCTACCTGTTAACTTTGCACACCTCTGAAATGGCGTTGAGATGCTCAGACTCGCCTGCGTTCACATCTTCACTCCCCCGTTTATAGTGGCCAGCCCCTGTCACCACCCACAAACGGCTTCTCCTGTCACTCACTCTGCTGGGCTGTCTATGCACAATGGGCCTGATTCAGAGCTGAACGCTCTGACCAGAGCGTTCGCTCTGAATCAGTGCCCTCCTACCTGAAAATGGAGCGGCCTCCAGAACTGCTCGCAAATTTGTGGTAGCAAAAACCAACCACAAGAATAGCGAGCAGTTCATAAGCTGCTCGATGTACTCGATTAATCTAATAAATAGCGGAAATGACGTAGGATGTGAGCGGCCAGGGGGCGTATTTTTACAAAAAACGACCGCAAGTTTTGTTCGCTCGTTCAGACCTAGAGGCGTGAACAGACCGCAAACAGCGAACGGTTCATTTGAACAGCCACCCCTATTTTCAGGACGAGCGAGCGCTAATTGCGTCCGGCTCTGAATCAGGCCCTCTGTTCCCTGCCCTTCCCCCTGCATAAAGATTCTGGGCCTGATTCAGACCCACTCGCGAGCGGCTGTCCGCTCGCAAGTGGGTCGATGTTATGCACTGAGCATGCGCACGACGGAGGGAGCTCCGTCGTGCGCATGCGCCAGACGCGACGAGCGAAGGAAAGTCCGATCAAAGGGGGCGTGCTGTCAATGTTGATTGACAGCACGCCCCCTTTGGTGGGCGTGCCGGGGGCGTGCCTCCCTGACGGGGAAGCCGTCAGAAGCCGGCCCACTGACATCACTAGTGATGTCAGTGGGAGTGATTTTGGCTCTGACAGAGCCAAAATCACTCCGGAGCTTGCGGTTGAAAACCTCAACCGCAGGCTCCGGCTCGCAATTTCGATGGTCGCGATGGTCTCGACCATCGCGGCCATCAAAAAGCACGCTCGTATAGCCTGTGGGTGGTGACCCACAGCTATACGAGCGTCCAGGAGGACGCTCCATGAAAATGGAGCCCAGCCCTCATTCAGAGCGTGCGCTCTGCTCAGAGCGTACGGCTCTGAATGAGGGCCTCTGTTCCCTGTTCTTCTCCCTCTATAAAGATTCTGTTCCCTGCCCTTCTCCCTGCATAAAGATTCTGGGGGTCATTCAGACCCGCTCGCGAGCGCAGGACGCTCGCAAGCGGGTCGATGGTGCCGAATTGCGCATGCACACAACGAAGGGAGCTCCGACGTGAGCATACGCGAGACCTGAATAACGACGGCCAAGCCGTCGTTATGGGTCTTGCACCAAATCTTTATGCGTGCTGTCGATGTTGGTTGACAGCACGCCCTCTGTTCCCTGCCCTTCTCCCTGCATAAAGATTCTGGACCTCATTCAGAGTCGGTCGAAGCGGCCGCACGGTCGTACGGGAAAAGGGGCCGGATATGCAAATGATTCCCTTGCAAGTTGCGTCCCTAAGTTCGGATCGGTAGCTGGCCGACCAAGGGGAGGAAGCGGTCGGAATTCAAAAAAATACGCCCCCTTCTCGTACGCATTGCACGTCATCTCCGGGCATATAAGGATTAATTGAGACCATCGGGAACCATCGGAACTGGTCGTAGAGCTTAAGGGTGACCATACCCTCTCTTAAGCTCTACGATCATGTCAGTGTAAAAACCTCCCATGTCACATGTGCCATGACGCTACTTTGTTAATTATGCACTCCCATAAACCGTATGCACTCCCATAAAACGCTGTTCGCATAATTAGGCACGCCTGCGTTCGGATCTCCACTCCCCCGTTTTCAAGCACCTTCCCCTGTTACCACCCACAAACGCCTTAATCTGCCAAAATCACTCCCACTGACATCACTAGTTGTGATGTTGATTGACAGCACGCCCCCTTTTACTGATTAAGACTGTCAGTGTCTCTCGCTCCTCAGTCTTAGTCATACATGCCGACTTTCTGGCAGCTCCTTCCAGGAGGGGGCTGCCGGGTCGGTGCAGCAGGGAGGGTGGGGGCGGCTGAAGTGGGTGGAGTGGGGGCGTGTCCGTACAATCGCGTCATCCCGGCCCCGCCCCCCCGCTTTATAATGCCGATATTAAGGTGCGTACACCAGATACGATTAAAATGCACAATATGAACGATAACGATATCAATCGTATCGTTTTCATTCATATCGTGCATTTTTCGGTGCCTCCGACCCACCAACGACCTGCGATGCGCGGGCATATATGGACGATAACGATATTGTCCATCACCCGGGCATGCAGGCCAGCCTTTTCGATATTAACCAGGTTACTATAGGGACCCGCGATTGTTGATCGCGGGACGTTGGTGGGTTGGTGGTGTGCTGGATGATCGATATCGATCATCCAGCGCACGCGGGGGGATCGTTCAATGATATCGTTATAGTTGACGATCGTCCCGTGTGTATGCACCATTACCGGCATTACAAAGCAGGAGGCGGGGCTACGATGACGTGATTCAGCGCTAATCGCGTCATCGCCTTTCCGAACCGCCCACTTTCACGTGCAGTCGCTGGGGTCGGCAGACAATGCGGGGGACTTGCCTCCTCTTGCGGGGTGTCGGGAGCGCCACACAATTTTCGAGAGGCTCCCGACAGTCCCAGAAGAGTAGGCAAGTATGGTCTTAGGGCCTGATTCAGAGGCGCTCGCTATTTGCAAGTGCTTCAGGTGACCACCCACAGCTTTTGCGAGTGGCCTGGCGATGGTCGTGACTATCGCGACCATCGGGCTTGCGACGAGACCCTTGTGGTAGGGTCTTGTTCCCGCAAGCCCCAGTGAACTTCCTGCTCTAATAGAGAGGAAAGTTCACTACTGACATCACAAATTATGTCAGTAGGGCCACCCACAAACGGCAGGTGTTCCTAAGGGAATGCCTCCGTTTGTCCAGCCACCCCCCGCCGCCTACAAACGGGGCGAGCTATCGATCGACATCGACAGCCGCCCCGTTTTGTAGCGAGCCCCGGAGCGAGTAAAGTTCTCACTCGCTCCGAGGCTCGCGCGTGTGCAGTGGCCGACCATCGACCCGCTTGCTTACTATCAAGGGCCCTCATTCAGAGCCACTCGCAAGCGGCAGTACGCTCGTTCCGAGCGATGTTCGCACATCTGCGCATGCGTACGGTTTTTAGTACGCATGCGCGAACCAGTCAGTGCGGCCGAAAATCGTTGGTACGCAATATAGCGAGGGCCTGCTATTTTGAGTGACAGAATGAGGCGTATGTGGGTGGTAACAGGGGAAGGTGCTTGAAAACGGGGAGTGGAGATCCGAACGCAGGCCAAAACGGGCGTTTTAAGGGAGTGCATATTTAATACAGCAGCGTCATTGACCACGTCACTTGGTTTTTTTTAACTCAGAACTGCTCGCAAAATAGCGGTTGAAAACACCAACCACAAGAATAGCGAGCAGTTCATACGCTGTACGATGTACTCGATTAATCTAATAAATAGCGGACATGACGTATGGTGCGTGCGGCCAGGGGGCGTTTTTATCAAATAAACGAGCGTATGTTTTGCTCGCTTGTTCAGACTTAGAGGTGGGAACAGACTGCAATTTGCGAACGGCTCATTTGAATAGCCACCCCTTGTTTTTGAACGAACGACCACAAATAGCGAACGGCTCTGAATCAGGCCCAAGGTCTCTAAACTTGCCCTGCTCTCACCTCGCTAGGGATGCAATCGGGAAGCCGGCTGACATTATACCGTCAGCCGGCTTCCCGACTGTCATTTCCCGGCGAGAGTGAAATGACCAGCATCTAGATGTAGGCGCCACTCATTTCACTGACACCGAGAGACCGGCGCCCGGCATCCTGATTGAAGGGATGCCGGGCGCCGCGAGGGGACAGCCGCGTGGGGCGGGAGGGTTAGGTTTAGGGCTCCCGCGGGGGGACTTAGGGTTAGGCACCCCCTCGGGAGGTTAGGGTTAGGCTATGGGGAGGGAAGGTTAGGGTTAGGCACCCCCGGGGGGGTCTTAGGGTTAGGCATCGACCGGGAGGTTAGGGTTAGGCTAGGGGGAGGGAAGGTTAGGGTTAGGCACCCCCGGGGGGGACTTAGGGTTAGGCACCCCCCCGGGGGTGGTTTAGGAACTTAGAGGGGGGATTAGGGTTAGGCACTGGAGGGAGGTTAGGGTTATGCACCCCTAAGGGAGGGTTAGGGGAGTAGTTAGGTTAGTTCATACTTACCTGGGAACGATCGGGATTTCCAGCGCTTTCGGGCTGCTGCTGCCGGTATCTGTCCCTCTGTCGGCCTGACGCTGCCGGGAATCGAACTGCCGACCATGTGGCCGGCGGTATTGCATATCAATTCCCCTCACTACAGGGTACTCCTTCCCTTTTATCTGACCTGCCTTCTGCTGCACCTGGTACTCTCGGGTGTTACAGTCCTTACACTCATGCTGCTCTGAGGATGCTACTCAGACCTCCCGTGCTCGGCTCATTGGCAAGTCACCTGTCTTGGCTGCACCTCTGAACTCTCATCAACTACTCACCAGTAGTACTTTCCATACATCTTACAAATGAATGGAGATTAGCCTGGAGGTAAGGGTTTAGGCTTTAAGGCCATATTCACAGTCAGTCACATCCGGAATCTCGAAATGCAAATGTAAAGCCATTTGCATTTTTGCAGCTTAATTTAAAGTCAGTGGCAGACCCAAACCTGGAGCCGCAACTCGTTCTCCTTGGCTGCGGCTACCTCCCCATCATGTTGCACCTGGCTGGAAAGAGACAGGATTGCGGCTGGAGGCGTGGTTTCGCCGTGCTTTTGCAAATAAAAGTGTAAAATAACAGTATTATTTATTATTATAATTATTATCAACTTTTATTTATAAAGTGCTGACATATCACACAACACTGTACATGGAGCGAATCATGACACAAACCAATGATATACAATGATATGAAACAGAAGTCCACGTACACATATCCTCAAATCGTGGCAAATAGGCCCATTTTATATGTCACGGTCTTCGCGACTCAGCCACACCATGCAATTTTTCTTAAAATATGAATCAATCGATGACTTTATACCAATTAATTTGCAACAAAAATATTTATCCTAAATACTTAGTACACCAGACTTGCCCACATTCTCCAGGAGGGGGCAGCTAGGTCGGTCAAGCAGGGCGGCGTGGTGCTGCATAGGGGGCGTGGCCGGGCATAGTACCCAGTAATGGGGGTAGAGCGTGGCCATGAAATAGTGTCATTTTGGCCCCACCCCCGCTACACAATGCCGAGATTTTTGGCTTTGTGAAGCATGTGGCGGGGTCATGATGACGTGATTCAGCGAATCGCGTCATCAAACCTCCCCCCCCCCCGCGCTGCGGATATCTCTTAATTACTTTCCTCTCGCGGGATGGCCCCATACACACTAGTATGGGGACAGCATTCATCAAGCTCCGAAAATACAATATTTTCAGAGCTTAACTGCGGGAGCGAATGCTCCTGCTCCAGCATCGCAACCCGCTCCTTCCTCTGGGAAGAAGGTCTGGGTTGCAAAGAGGGATCCGTTCAGAAATGTATAGACGTGCTTTGCAGCATTGTGTAGATGCATTGCAGCATTGTATGGGCGTGCTTTGCAGCATTGTATGGGCGTGCTTTGCAGCATTGTATAGACGTGTTGTGCAGCAATGTATAGACATGCTGTGAAGCAATGTATAGATGCGTTGCAGCATTGTATAGACGTGCTTTGCATCATGGTATAAATGTGCATTGCAGCATGGTATAGACACGCTTTGCAGCATTGTATAGACACGCTTTGCAGCAATGTATAGACGTGCTTTGCAGCATTGTATAGACGTGCTTTGCAGCATGGTATAGACGTGCATTGCAGCATTGTATAGACGTGCTGTGCAGCAATGTATAGACATGCTGTGCAGAAATGTATAGATGCGTTGCAGTATTGTATAGACGTGCTTTGCAGCATGGTATAGATGTGCATTGCAGCATGGTATAGACGTGCTTTGCAGCATTGTATAGACACGCTTTGCAACAATGTACAGACGTGCTTTGGAGCAATGTATCGACGTGCTTTGCAGCATTATATAGATGTGCTTTGCAGCAATGTATAGACGTGCTGTGCAATATGGTATAGATGTGCATTGCAGCATTGTATCGACGTGCATTGCAGCATTGTATAGATGTGATTTGCAGCAATGTATAGACGTGCTTTGCAGCATGGTCTAGAGGTGCTTTGCAGCATTGTATAGACGTGCTGTGCAGCAAGGTATAGACGTGCTGTAAAGCAATGTATATATGCATTGCAGCATTATATAGACATGCTGTGCAGCAATGTATAGACGTGTTTGCAGCATTGCATAGATGTGCTTTGCAGCAATGTATGGATGTGCTGTGCAGCATGGTATAGATGTGCATTGCAGCATTGTATGGGCGTGCTTTGCAGCATTGTATAGACGTGATGTGAAGCAATGTATAGACGTGCTGTGAAGCAATGTATAGATGCATTGCAGCATTGTATAGACATGCTGTGCAGGAATGTATAGATGTGTTGCAGCATGGTATAGATGTGCATTGCAGCATGGTATAGATTTGCTTTGTTGCATGGTATAGACACGCTTTGCAGCAATGTATAGATGTGCTTTGCAGCATTGTATAGACATGCTGTGCAGTAATGTATAGACATGCTGTGCAGCATTGTATAGACGTGCTTTGCAGCAATGTATAGACGTGCTATGCAGCATTGTATGGGCGTGCTGTGCAGGAATGCATAGATGCATTGCAGCATGGTATAGATGTGCATTGCAGCATGATATAGATGTGCTTTGTAGCATGGTATAGACACGCTTTGCAGCAATGTATAGACGTGCTTTGCAGCATGGTATAGACGTGCTGTGAAGCAATGTATAGATGCATTGCAGCATTGTATAGACGTTCTTTGCAGCATTATATGGGCGTGCTTTGCAGCATTGTATAGACGTGCTGTGCAGCAATGTATAGACGTGCTGTGAAGCAATGTATAGATGCATTGCAGCATTGTATAGACATGCTGTGCAGGAATGTATAGATGTGTTGCAGCATGGTATAGATGTGCATTGCAGCATGGTATAGATGTGCTGTGAAGCAATGTATAGATGCATTGCAGCATTGTATAGACGTTCTTTGCAGCATTATATGGGCGTGCTTTGCAGCATCGTATAGACGTGCTGTGCAGCAATGTATAGATGCGTTGCAGCATTGTATAGACGTGTTTTGCAGCATGGTATAGACATTCTGTGCAGGAATGTATACATGCGTTGCAGCATTGTATAGACGTGCTTTGCAGCATGGTATAGATGTGCATTGCAGCATGGTATAGACGTGCTTTGCAGCATGGTATAGACGTGCGTTGCAGCATTGTATAGACGTGCGTTGCAGCATTGTATAGACGTGCTTTGCAGCATTATATGGGCGTGCTTTGCAGCATTGTATAGACGTGCTGTGCAGCAATGTATAGACGTGCTGTGCAGGAATGTATAGATGCGTTGCAGCATTGTATAGACGTGCTTTGCAGCATGGTATAGATGTGCATTGCAGCATTGTATAGACGTGCTGTGAAGCAATGTATAGATGCATTGCAGCATTGTATAGACGTTCTTTGCAGCATTATATGGGCGTGCTTTGCAGCATTGTATAGACGTGCTGTGCAGCAATGTATAGACGTGCTGTGAAGCAATGTATAGATGCATTGCAGCATTGTATAGACATGCTGTGCAGGAATGTATAGATGTGTTGCAGCATGGTATAGATGTGCATTGCAGCATGGTATAGATGTGCTTTGTAGCTTGGTATAGACACGCTTTGCAGCAATGTATAGACGTGCTTTGCAGCAATGTATAGACGTGCTTTGCAGCATTGTATAGACATGCTGTGCAGCAATGTATAGATGTGCTTTGCAGCATGGTATAGACGTGCATTGCAGCATTGTATTGACGTGCTTTGCAGCATTGTATCGACGCGCTTTGCAGCATTGTATAGATGTGCTTTGCAGCAATGTATAGACATGCTGTGCATCATTGTATGGGCGTGCTTTGCAGCATTGTATAGAGGTGCTGTGCAGGAATGTATAGATGCGTTGCAGCATGGTATAGATGTGCATTGCAGCATGGTATAGATGTGCATTGCAGCATGGTATAGATGTGCTTTGTAGCATGGTATAGACACGCTTTGCAGCAATGTATAGATGTGCTTTGCAGCATTGTATAGACATGCTGTGCAGCAATGTATAGACATGCTGTGCAGCATTGTATAGACGTGCTTTGCAGCAATGTATAGACGTGCTATGCAGCATTGTATGGGCGTGCTGTGCAGGAATGTATAGATGCATTGCAGCATGGTATAGATGTGCATTGCAGCATGGTATAGATGTGCTTTGTAGCATGGTATAGACACGCTTTGCAGCAATGTATAGACGTGCTTTGCAGCATTGTATAGACATGCTGTGCAGCAATGTATAGATGTGCTTTGCAGCATGGTATAGACGTGCATTGCAGCATTGTATTGACGTGCTTTGCAGAATTGTATCGACGTGCTTTGCAGCATTGTATAGATGTGCATTGCAGCATGGTATAGATGTGCATTGCAGCATGGTATAGATGTGCTTTGTTGCATGGTATAGACACGCTTTGCAGCAATGTATAGATGTGCTTTGCAGCATTGTATAGACATGCTGTGCAGTAATGTATAGACATGCTGTGCAGCATTGTATAGACGTGCTTTGCAGCAATGTATAGACGTGCTATGCAGCATTGTATGGGCGTGCTGTGCAGGAATGCATAGATGCATTGCAGCATGGTATAGATGTGCATTGCAGCATGGTATAGATGTGCATTGCAGCATGGTATAGATGTGCTTTGTAGCATGGTATAGACACGCTTTGCAGCAATGTATAGATGTGCTTTGCAGCATTGTATAGACATGCTGTGCAGCAATGTATAGACATGCTTTGCAGCAATGTATAGACGTGCTATGCAGCATTGTATGGGCGTGCTGTGCAGGAATGTATAGATGCATTGCAGCATGGTATAGATGTGCATTGCAGCATGGTATAGATGTGCATTGCAGCATGGTATAGATGTGCTTTGTTGCATGGTATAGACACGCTTTGCAGCAATGTATAGATGTGCTTTGCAGCATTGTATAGACATGCTGTGCAGTAATGTATAGACATGCTGTGCAGCATTGTATAGACGTGCTTTGCAGCAATGTATAGACGTGCTATGCAGCATTGTATGGGCGTGCTGTGCAGGAATGCATAGATGCATTGCAGCATGGTATAGATGTGCATTGCAGCATGGTATAGATGTGCTTTGTAGCATGGTATAGACACGCTTTGCAGCAATGTATAGATGTGCTTTGCAGCATTGTATAGACATGCTGTGCAGCAATGTATAGACATGCTGTGCAGCATTGTATAGACGTGCTTTGCAGCAATGTATAGACGTGCTATGCAGCATTGTATGGGCGTGCTGTGCAGGAATGTATAGATGCATTGCAGCATGGTATAGATGTGCATTGCAGCATGGTATAGATGTGCTTTGTAGCATGGTATAGATGTGCTTTGCAGCAATGTATAGACGTGCTTTGCAGCATTGTATAGACGTGCTGTGCAGCAATGTATAGATGTGCTTTGCAGCATGGTATAGACGTGCATTGCAGCATTGTATTGACGTGCTTTGCAGGAATGTATAGATGTGTTGCAGCATGGTATAGATGTGCATTGCAGCATGGTATAGATGTGCATTGCAGCATGGTATAGAAGTGCTTTGTAGCATGGTATAGACACGCTTTGCAGCAATGTATAGACACGCTGTGCAGCATTGTATTGACGTGCATTGCAGCATTGTATGGGCGTCCTTTGCAGCATTGTATAGACGTGCTGTGCAGCAATGTATAGATGCGTTGCAGCATTGTATAGACGTGCTTTGCAGCATGGTATAGACGTGCTGTGCAGCAATGTATAGAAGTGCTGTGCAGCATGGTATAGACGTGCTGTGCAGCATGGTATAGACGTGCATTGCAGCATTGTATCGACGTGCATTGCAGCAATGTATAGACGTGCTTTGCAGCATGGTATAGAGGTGCTGTGCAGCAATGTATAGACGTGCTTTGCAGCATGGTATAGACGTGCATTGCAGCAATATATAGACGTGCTTTGCAGCAATGTATAAATGTGCTGTACAGCATAGTATAGACGTGCTGTGCAGCATTGTGTAGACGTGCTGTGTAGCAATGTATAGACGTGCTGTGCAGCAATGTATAGATGCGTTGCAGCTTGGTATAGACGTGCGTTGCAGCATTGTATAGACGTGCTTTGCAGCATGGTATAGACGTGCATTGCAGCAATATATAGACGTGCTTTGCAGCAATGTATAAATGTGCTGTACAGCATAGTATAGACGTGCTGTGCAGCATTGTATAGACGTGCTGTGTAGCAATGTATAGACGTGCTGTGCAGCAATGTATAGATGCGTTGCAGCATGGTATAGACGTGCGTTGCAGCATTGTATAGACGTGCTTTGCAGCATGGTATAGACACGCTTTGCAGCATGGTATAGACGTGCGTTGCAGCATTGTATAGACATGCTTTGCAGCATGGTATAGACGTGCTTTGCAGCATGGTATAGACGTGCTGTGCAGCAATGTATAGACATGCTGTGCAGCATAGTATAGAGGTGCATTGCAGCAATATATTGACGTGCTTTGCATTATGGTATACTATAGACGTGCTTTGCATTATGGTATACTATAGACGTGCTTTGCAGCAATGTATAGACGTGCTTTAACCAGGTTCTGAGTTGCCGAGGTTGATGCCTGCTTTTTATGCTACTGTATGTCCTTCTGCTGATTTCCTGCTGAAAACTCCCAGCTGGTCACAAATATTTATTGTGTACACTTAATGAGCCTTGAAAGATACTTAAAAAGTCATTAAACCCCACTTAATGCATTGAAAAAAATAAATAACACAAATCATGGGACAAGCAAAAATGTAAGCGATTCCCAAACCCTTTCTTTTGGGTAAATTACACCCCCAATCCTTGTAAATTGTAACATCTGGAGAATTACAGTAGGTGACCTGATTTATGCTGAATTCTGTCTGTCACTATGTCTGGTCTCCTGCAGTGTATAAAATGTACTATTTAATTGACATTAGCTATCACAACAGTTCTCTATGCTCAGACTATCATTCAGAAGTTGCCAAGAGAATTCTACTATATACATGTGAAAATATGTTCCACAGCCCAAGTCATCACCTTGGATAAATAAATGCATTGCCCGGTTTAGCAGCAATGTATGCTACTGCAATCTGTTTTTTATATTATTTTCTTTCCTGGTATCTCCACCCTTACTGTTATCTCTTATCTTCTTCATGCAGGATGATTCCCCCGAGTAACAGAAGCTTCTTGGTCAATGACTTGGCTCCTGGACGTGAATATGACCTCTGTGTCCTGGCTGTCTATGATGATGGAATGACCTCACTGACTGCCACACGGGTGGTGGGATGTATCCAGTTCAACACAAAGGAAGAGAGTGGACAGTGTCGGCCGCTCCATACCCAGTTCCTGGGAGGCACTATGATCATCATCATTGGAGGGATCATTGTAGCCTCTGTACTAGTATTCATCATCATCCTAATGATCAGATACAAAGTGTACAGCGGCCAGGAGGAAGGGGGCAAAGCCAGGGTCAGTAATGTGTATTCGCAAACCAATGGGCAACAAGGCATGGCCTGTGCCAATTCATGTGCCAAGTTGGGGGAAAATAACTATGAACCTTTACCCCCAGCTTCCAAAGAGTCCACATTGGAGGGCAAAGACCCTGATAAATGTGAAAACCAACCTTGTTCTCCTTCTCTGGGATGTCTGACTGAAATGGACAAGAGGAGAACTCTGACAACCAATGATCTTCAGACAGTGGCCCTATTGTCTTCTCTCTCTGTAGATGGAGACCAGACAGAGACCAGCGCGTTAGGCTCGACCACCTCGCTATGTCTGATCACTACTGAAGGGCAAACTCGTTTGGAGCCCAAAGCACTTGCCAGGACTTATCAACATAGATTCTCCTTTGATGGAGACTACACCCTGTTCCAGAGCCACAGTTATCCACGCAGGGCACGGACAAAGAGACACATGTCCACCTCGGAGTTGCACACCCAAGAAGCTGCCCTGGGACATCGGAGAGTCACATTTAGCAGCACAGAGTGGATGCTAGAGAGCACCGTTTGAAGATCTTAGGGTCACAAAATATTTGAGGGGTCAGGTAACATGGAAGGTCACTTCCTATGAAACCTTATTGTCACGCTACGGGCTCATCCAACTTTCATATGTGAGTGTCGCATTTTATAGCGGTGTTTAATATCTCTGTACACTTTCTCAGCATTACTAAAAGAAAGAGTCTAAACTTTGGGTTTTATCATGTTTGCAGAACATTGTCCGTGTTCATTGTCAAGTTATCTCATCTAGTCCAAATACCTGCCACTCGTTACAAGTTGCCTGCTGTTCCATGAAAAGACCGTGGTGATCCTAGAAGTGTACAGATATGTTCTACATTGTTATACCATGCTTCTACATTGGAGGAGTTGATGGCACTGCTATCTTGAGGTTCTATGTGTTTCTCCAAAGCCCACACGATAATGCTGCTCTGAGCTACAGAATATGATAAACAACAATTCAAGTCAAGTTCTTGGAGACCATAATGACCGAGTGCTAAACTTCTTGCAAGAATTTTACGAAAATCTCCTCCACCTTGCCCCAGACC
The DNA here is from genome assembly GCA_031769625.1 of Taudactylus pleione. Lineage (NCBI taxonomy): Eukaryota > Metazoa > Chordata > Amphibia > Anura > Myobatrachidae > Taudactylus > Taudactylus pleione. Next base: position 1,967,370 of record JAUIMM010000198.1, read on the forward strand.
CACATTTTTGCCCTCCTGGAAGAGCCTCCCTCCTTTTGGTTTGGGGATATAGAGGGCTGTTGTTCTGCTTGGGTTGTGTAGATAAAGGCTGAGCCCTTGAAGCAGTGCCTTAAACCAAGAGAGAGACCAGCACAAAAGCTATTTGGAACCCTCTGTGACCCTTCCTGTAAGTGAGGGTGGACACGCTGGTTCATCAGGGGGAAACAGGACATATGCACAAACGACACGAAACTCAAACCTACTGTACAAAGCCTTCCTGCTCAGTGGAAAGAGAGACATCTTAGAGGGATTTGTTGGCCATGTTGTTGGGGTCCTGACACCATATACTTTCTGTACATCTAGCTGGTCTGGATCCTTTCTGAGTCACGCAAGTCAGGAGCCTTTCTGGGACTTTGCAGGAAGTGAAATCATCCAGAAACGTCTTAACACAGGTTTTTACATTAAAAACGTGTGTGTCGCCCTCGCTCTCCCCAGCACATATACTATGGCGGAGAGAGAGAAAGAGAGAGATGCTGGTTGGTGCAGTGGGAAATTAAAGTCCTTTCTGTGACTGCTCTGTGTGTCTGGTGTATTTTTTTTATTTATTTACAACTATATTGACATGCGTGTGAGTGTGTATATATATATATATATATATATATATATATACAATACTACATGTAGGCAAAAGTGATTGGACACTGACAGCAAATAGATCAGTGAGATTTTATTGATGTTAGTACTTAGTAGGTCCACCAGGTGCAGTGATTACTGCAGACACCTTCTTGGCAAGGGATGCAGTTCATTTACTGGCATCCAGAGTGCCGGAGCATCGGAATCCCGACCCTGGAAGCCCAACTCTGTACTAAAGATAGGCATCTAAATACCAACGCCTATCTTTAGCCAGACGCCGAAATCCCAACTCCCCGGCATACCGAATGAAGGTAAGCGGAGACTGCTAGCTGTTAGCTGCGGGGGGGGGGTAGTTTTAGGCACCTCTGGAGGGACTTAGGGTTAGGTACCCCCCAGGGAGGGTTACGCTAGGGGAAGGGGGGTTAGGCAACACCAGGGGAGGTTAGGGTTAGGCACCAACAGGGGGAGGTTAGGGTTAGGCACCACTAAGGGATGGTTAGGGGGGGAGAGGGGAGGGTTAGGGTACTTACCAGCCCCAGTCAGTATGCTGATGGTTCGGAATTCCAGCGTCAGTAATTAGTCCGGCCGCCATACATACCGATTCCCTTGGCAAACTGTCCGCAAGTTCCCGGACAACAGCAGGCGGTATGTTTTGCCATTCTGCATTAAGTACAGTGACCAACTGTGACACTGAAGAAGGTCGAGTTGGCCTAGAACGCACCGGTTGCTCCAATTTGTCCTAGAGGTTCTCAATGGGGTTAAGATCTGTACTCTGAGCTGGCCAGAATTTTCTGTATACCAGTCCGGCGTTGCCCTGGAAACATCACAGGTGGCATTGTCGTCCTGATAAAAACATTTGTTGTTTCCATAGAACTATAAGTACATGGACCTCCCTACCAAGTGTTCTTGTCGAAACCGCCACATTAGTGGCTATTTGGAACTCATGTGCAACGGTATGTATTTTGCTTGCGCGGGTGTGTCCTATCACTTTTGTCTACAAAGAGTACATATATATATATGTATGTGTGTGTGTATATATATATATATATATATATGTACATATACACACACACACATATACTTTAACTATGTTAAGCACTCCTTTCCAGAACTTCAACTTCACAACTGCATGGAAGTTTATAGTAACATTTAAGCCCAAGGTGGGCAGTCACAGGACTTCTTTAACCATTAGAGGTACTGGTCGCAGCAGCAGCGACGTTTCAGAGATGCCAGACACTCCTTTCTCAAGCTACAAGCTATTTATTCACATCTCTGAGTACACTGGATGTTTGCATGTAAGACTTTGGGGGTTATTTACTAAGCGAAGGGTTTCCAAAGCTACTAACTGCTGCCGGCTTTATAACAGCAATAATATTACATGCAAGACACGCCTGGATTTACTTTTAATGTTACTGTTGCTTTTTCCAATCCTGCAGGCAAATCCACCTATAATCAGTGGCTTTGGGGAACTGCCGCTTAGTAACTATACCCCCCTGGTGCGTTTCGTCTTTACTGACGACTCTGCATTCAACTCCATGACACTTACAGAATGTATGAAGCGAATAACATTTGGCTATGCAGCAGGCAAATATTCCACACATACTGTAGGAAGAGCCGGGTGCTTGTGGAAAGGAAAGTAAGGTGTGAGAACACACAGTGCTTGGAGGGACGCGGATACTGGCTTAGATGCCAACACTTGAATACTGTTTCCAAGGACAATCTGTATATGGAAGAAATATAATTATAGATAATAGACGTTGCATTCTTTGCAGATTTTAGATGCACACCCACAACTCCATCCGGCCGGATCATAATACAGTCATTTGCTGTTATAAACCTTCCCTAATACATGTTCTCCAGAAATGTAATATTAGATTCAACAAAGAGAAGAGAAGAGATACAGTAAGTGGTGCTTTGCAGATGCTTGTGCATTGCACTGTACTTTTTCATACATACTGTAGTAAGAGTAGATACTGGTGAATACATCTGGCATACAGGCAGCTTACAGGGACAAATCTTTTTTTGAAAAGCACAGACAACTGCACAAGTAAATAGAACAGAGGCCCTGATTCAGAGCTAGATGCTTTGACAGAGCGCTCGCTCTGAATCAGGGCCGTCCTTCTTGATTTTTAGAGCGGCCTCCCGGCCGCTCGTATAGCTATAGGTGACCACCCACAGCTATAGCGAGCGGCCAGGAAGATGGTCGCGATGGTCAAGACCATTGCGACCATCGGGCTTGCGACGAGACCCTTGTGGTAGGGTCTCGTTGCCGCAAGCCCTGGAGTGCTTTCGGCTCAAACAGAGCCGAAAGCACTCCCACTGACATCACTTGTGATGTCAGTGGGGCCGGCCCCAGACGGTAGGCGTTCCCATGGGACTGCCTCCTTCTGGGCAGCCACGCCCCCGGCACGCCCACCAAAGGGGGCATGCTGTCACTCAACATCGACAGCACGCCCCCTTTGGTACGAGACCTGGAGCGACGGTTTGCCCGTCGCTATCCGGGTCTCGCGCATGTGCACAACGGAGCCGGCTCCGTTGTGCACATGCACACTGGGCCACCATCGACCCGCTTGCGAGCGCTCATCGCTCACGAGCGGGTCTGAATCATGGTTCTGACTCAGGGCGTTTTTTTTTTTACTTTGGAGCGGCCTCCTGGCTGCTCGCATAGCTGTGGGTGACCACCCACAGTGATTGCGAGCGGCCAGGATGATGGTCGCAATGGTCAAGACCATCGCGATCATCGTGCTTGTGACGAGACCCTTGTGGTAGGGTCTTGTGGCCGCAAGCCCCAGAGAGCTACTGATTCTAATAGAGCCGGAAGCTCTCCCACTGACATCACTGGTAATGTCAGTGGGGTCGCCCACAAACGGCAGGCGTTCGCATGGGAACGCCTCCATTTGTAAAGCCACCCCCACACCATGCCTTCAAAACGGTGCGATCTGTCGATCAAAATCGACAGCCGCCCCCTTTTGGTGCGAGACCCGCAGCGTGCGCATGCGCAGTGGCCTAACATCGACCCGCTCGTGACTGCATAGCGCTTGCGAGCGGGTCTGAATCAGGCCCAGAGTGTGTTAGAATTTGAAAAGAACTATTTATTTCTATGTTTAAATAAAAATATATTGGGACTTGGTGACCCCAGAACTGTATAGTCGGGGTGAGGGCGCAGAGGTGACCCCAGAAATGTATAGTCGGGGTGAGGGCGCAGAGGTGACCCCAGAAATGTATAGTCGGGGTGAGGGCGCAGAGGTGACCACAGAAATGTATAGTAGGGGTAAGTTCGCAGAGGTGACCCCAGAAATGTATAGCAGGGGTGAGGGCGCAGAGGTGACCCCAGAAATGTATAGCAGGGGTGAGTGCGCAGAGGTGATCCCAGAAATGTATAGCAGGGGTGAGTGCGCAGAGGTGACCCCAGAAATGTATAGCAGGTGTGAGTGCGCAGAGGTGATCCCAGAAATGTATAGCAGGGGTGAGTGCGCAGAGGTGACCCCAGAAATGTGTAGCAGGGTGGGTGCGCAGAGGGAAGCCCAGAAATGTATAGCAGGGGTGAGTACACAGAGGTGATCCCAGAAATGTATAGCAGGGGTGAGTGCGCAGAGGTGACCCCAGAAATGTATAGCAGGGGTGGGTGCGCAGAGGGAAGCCCAGAAATGTATAGCAGGGGTGAGTACACAGAGGTGACCCCAGAAATGTATAGCAGGGGTGAGTACACAGAGGTGACCCCAGAAATGTATAGCAGAGGTGAGTGCGCAGAGGTGACCCCAGAAATGTATAGCAAGGGTGGGTGCGCAGAGGGAAGCCCAGAAATGTATAGCAGGGGTGAGTACACAGAGGTGACCCCAGAAATGTATAGCAGAGGTGAGTGCGCAGAGGTGACCCCAGAAATGTATAGCAGGGGTGGGTGCGCAGAGGGAAGCCCAGAAATGTATAGTAGGGGTGGGTGCGCAGAGGGAAGCCCAGAAGAACTACAGTATCTAATGTGCCTGGGGGGTAGTGGTTATATTAGGACAGTGCAGAGGTCATTATGGGGATATAATCATGTAAGAAACCAAAAATCTCTAAGGTGCCTTATGTTCCATCAAATAAACTAATGTATATACTCGTACAGTACTGTATTGTCCCGATGCTTGGGTTATAGTGGCATCATATGTAATATTTACATAAGATGTCACTATAATGATGCAGTAGTGATGCATCCCTGCCCTGTAATGAGAGTATAGCCAGGAGAGGGGGGATTTTCATTGAAAGCGCATTTAAACGCACACTCTGGGCCTGATTCAGAAATAGGCAAATGTCGCAGCCGCCAGGATTGGTATTGATACGGCCACAGGCGGCATCGGAACTCCAAGCGACTGTCTAGAAAGACGCAGCATCAGTTGCAGAGACCTCGATCATCGACTTCCTGAGTAACCCCACGGTCACGCAGAATAGCCGCCCGTACTGGAGCCATTGCAGGCTGCGACATGGCCCAAAAAACGGTCGCAACGCGCCTGCGTTTATGCCACCGCTCCCCCCAGTACCTCCCACAAACGGTCCCTGAATTTCAATCACACTGCTGGTAAAAAGTGACAGTAATGTAACTTGAAGCATGCGCAGTGCGACTTAGACGGCTGCGCATTTTACCAATAATCGGTTAACTGCGATAATATCGGCATAGCGTATGGTACATCTCTGAATCAGGCCCCCCGTACGATGTAGCAAAAGGCCCCACTGGTATACACAAATTGTCACCTGCCCCAATCGCCGCGCTCTTACGATCAATGTGATCCATAAGGGAGGATAGAATAAGCAGTGTTCTAGGAGCACAGCACAAACGTTCGAAGGAATGGTGGTTTTAGAACGGTATTGGGTTAGACTAAGGTGTGACGTTGACACTTTAGTACGGTGCGCCTTTTTAGATTGTTACACCTCCCCGCCAGCCAGGCGCACTTCTAGTTTGTGGAGGTATCTCTTGAGAGCAGAGAATAGGTACGCACATTAATACGCGCAACCTGCTGCGGTACAAAGCCAAAGTGCATCCAGTGCGATTTATTGTGGTCACTAGTGGGAAGTTAATGTACATAAAGCCTGATTCATAGTTGTACGCTATTAGCATCGCTGCTCTGTCTTTATATGCAGCAGCGATGCTAACACATCCTAATGCCGCGGGAGGCGTTTAGATGCCTCCACCAGCTTCTGCGATCTGCTGCTCAGCGTGACCGTCGGGCATCTGAGCAACTTTCAGAGCACTCAGGATGGCTGGTGTGTTTTCACACAGCTTAAGCCAGTGAAGCTGCGTACAAGGATGCACTCACTGGCTTCAGGACACCCAGATAACGGGGGCCAACATGCACCCCGTTTTTTGGGATGCTGCCCCATCTCCACTCTCAACCGGCCGCAGTGCGTCCGTGCACTTTGAGCAAGCTTGGAGAAAGAGTTCTGCACATGCTCAGTACGGATCTGCAACCATTGGGTTTGCATACAGCGCTGAATCAGTGTGGTGGCGTGATGGGGCAGCTGTATCAGATGACAGAGTATAGCAATGACAGAGGAAGTAGTGTATGAGCACAGATTACTGTCAGGACAGAGGCAGCAGTATAAAAGCACATTGAAGTATTAGGACAGGTGCATCAATATACTTTAATGGGCCCCATACATCTTCATTGATCCCTCGATCGGACCGGAACCGGCGGTCGGAAATGCCATCGATGGTCGCCGATCCGTCAGGGAATCATTGAAATTCTACATGTTAAAAATCCCAGATGTGCTGATCACAATCATATTTTGGTCGGGATCGGCAAATCAGTGAAATACAACATGTAGGATTTCACTATGCCCCGGCGCCTGGGCATCGGTGTATTAGCCCAATACATTGCTGATGTATGGGGGGCCTTAAGAGCTCAGAGCATGGTGATGGGATAGGACGGGGTAGCGGTGTAAGAGCACAAAGCAGGGTGGTTAGTGGGACGGCACTAGAAAAGCACATGGCAGTGTTAGGAGCAGGGCAGCTATCTAAGAGTATATACAACAAAAGGGTGGCAAAAGGGGCAACAGTATAAGATCATGGAGCAGGGTGGCAAGAGGGGCAGCAGTGTAAGATCACGGAGCGGTGAGAGGGGCAGCCGTATAGGATCACAGAGCAGGGTGGCGAGAGGGGCAGCAGTGTAAGATCACAGAGCGGTGAGAGGGGCAGCCTTATAGGATCACAGAGCATGGTGGCGAGAGGGGCAGCAGTGTAAGATCACAGAGCAGGGTGGTGAGAGGGGCAGCAGTAAAAGATCACAGAGCAGAGCGGTTAGAGGGGCAGCCTTATAGGATCACAGAGCATGGTGGCGAGAGGGGCAGCAGTATAAGATCACGGAGCAGGGTGGAGAGAGGGGCAGCAGTATAAGTTCACGGAGCGGTGAGAGGGGCAGCCTTATAGGATCACAGAGCAGGCTGGCGAGAGGGGCAGCAGTACAAGATCACGGAGCAGGGTGGCAAGAGGGGCAGCAGTATAAGATCAAGGAGAAGGTGGTGAGAGGGGCAGCAGTATAAGATCACAGAGTGGTGAGAGGGGCAGCCGTATAAGATCATGGAGCAGGGTGGCGAGAGGGGCAGCAGTATAAGATCATGGAGCAGGGTGGTGAGAGGGGCAGCAGTATAAGATCACAGAGTGGTGAGAGGGGCAGCCGTATAAGATCATGGAGCAGGGTGGCGAGAGGGGCAGCAGTATAAGTTCACGGAGCGGTGAGAGGGGCAGCCGTATAAGATCACAGAGCAGGGTGGCGAGAGGGGCAGCAGTATAAGTTCACGGAGCGGTGAGACGGGCAGCCTTATAGGATCACAGAGCAGGGTGGCGAGAGGGGCAGCAGTGTAAGATCACAGAGCAGGATGGCGAGAGGGGCAGCAGTATAAGATCACGGAGCTGTGAGAGGGGCAGCAGTATAAGATCACGGAGCAGGGTGGCGAGAGGGGCAGCAGTATAAGATCACGTAGCAGGGTGGCGAGAGGGGCAGCAGTATAAGATCACAGAGCAGGGTGGTGAGAGGGGCAGCAGTATAAGATCACAGAGTGGTGAGAGGTGCAGCCGTATAGGATCACAGAGCAGGGTGGCGAGAGGGACAGCAGTATAAGATCACGTAGCAGGGTGGCGAGAGGGGCAGCAGTATAAGATCACGTAGCAGGGTGGCGAGAGGGGTAGCAGTATAAGATCATGGAGAGGTGAGAGGGGCAGCAGTATAAGATCACGGAGCAGGGTGGAGAGAGGGGCAGCAGTATAAGATCACAGAGTGGTGAGAGGGGCAGCCATATAGGATCACAGAGCAGGGTGGCGAGAGGGGCAGCAGTATAAGTTCACGGAGCAGGGTGGCAAGAGGGGCAGCAGTATAAGATCACAGAGTGGTGAGAGGGGCAGCCGTATAGGATCACAGAGCAGGGTGGCGAGAGGGGCAGCAGTATAAGTTCACGGAGCAGGGTGGCGAGAGGGGTAGCAGTATAAGATCATGGAGCGGTGAGAGGGGCAGAAGTATAAGATCACGGAGCAGGGTGGAGAGAGGGGCAGCAGTATAAGATCACAGAGTGGTGAGAGGGGCAGCCGTATAGGATCACAGAGCAGGGTGGTGAGAGGGGCAGCAGTGTAAGATCACAGAGCAGGGTGGCGAGAGGGGCAGCAGTATAAGTTCACGGAGCGGTGAGAGGGGCAGCCTTATAGGATCACAGAGCAGGGTGGCGAGAGGGGCAGCAGTATAAGATCACGGAGCAGGGTGGCAAGAGAGGCAGCAGTATAAGATCAAGGAGAAGGTGGTGAGAGGGGCAGCAGTATAAGATCACAGAGTGGTGAGAGGGGCAGCCGTATAAGATCATGGAGCAGGGTGGCGAGAGGGGCAGCAGTATAAGTTCACGGAGCGGTGAGAGGGGCTGCCGTATAAGATCACAGAGCAGGGTGGCGAGAGGGGCAGCAGTATAAGTTCACGGAGCGGTGAGAGGGGCAGCCTTATAGGATCACAGAGCAGGGTGGCGAGAGGGGCAGCAGTGTAAGATCACAGAGCAGGGTGGCGAGAGGGGCAGCAGTATAAGATCACGGAGCGGTGAGAGGGGCAGCAGTATAAGATCACGGAGCAGGGTGGCGAGAGGGGCAGCAGTATAAGATCACGTAGCAGGGTGGCGAGAGGGGCAGCAGTATAAGATCACAGAGCAGGGTGGTGAGAGGGGCAGCAGTATAAGATCACAGAGTGGTGAGAGGTGCAGTCGTATAGGATCACAGAGCAGGGTGGCGAGGGGCAGCAGTATAAGATCACGTAGCTGGGTGGCGAGAGGGGCAGCAGTATAAGATCACGTAGCAGGGTGGCGAGAGGGGTAGCAGTATAAGATCATGGAGCGGTGAGAGGGGCAGCAGTATAAGATCACGGAGCAGGGTGGAGAGAGGGGCAGCGGTATAAGATCACAGAGTGGTGAGAGGGACAGCCGTATAGGATCACAGAGCAGGGTGGCGAGAGGGGCAGCAGTATAAGTTCACGGAGCAGGGTGGCGAGAGGGGTAGCAGTATAAGATCATGAAGCGGTGAGAGGGGCAGCAGTATAAGATCACGGAGCAGGGTGGAGAGAGGGGCAGCAGTATAAGATCACAGAGTGGTGAGAGGGGCAGCCGTATAGGATCACAGAGCAGGGTGGTGAGAGGGGCAGCAGTGTAAGATCACAGAGCAGGGTGGCGAGAGGGGCAGCAGTATAAGTTCACGGAGCGGTGAGAGGGGCAGCCTTATAGGATCACAGAGCAGGGTGGCGAGAGGGGCAGCAGTATAAGATCACGGAGCAGGGTGGCAAGAGGGGCAGCAGTATAAGATCAAGGAGCAGGGTGGTGAGAGGGGCAGCAGTATAAGATCACAGAGTGGTGAGAGGGGCAGCCGTATAAGATCATGGAGCAGGGTGGCGAGAGGGGCAGCAGTATAAGATCATGGAGCAGGGTGGTGAGAGGGGCAGCCGTATAAGATCACAGAGCAGGGTGGCGAGAGGGGCAGCAGTATAAGATCACGGAGCGGTGAGAGGGGCAGCCTTATAGGATCACAGAGCAGGGTGGCGAGAGGGGCAGCAGTATAAGATCACGGAGCAGGGTGGCGAGAGGGGCAGCAGTATAAGATCACGTAGCAGGGTGGCGAGAGGGGCAGCAGTATAAGATCACATAGCAGGGTGGCGAGAGGGGCAGCAGTATAAGATCACAGAGTGGTGAGGGGCAGCAGTATAAGATCACGTAGCAGGGTGGCGAGAGGGGTAGCAGTATAAGATCATGGAGCGGTGAGAGGGGCAGCAGTATAAGATCACGGAGCAGGGTGGAGAGAGGGGCAGCAGTATAAGATCACAGAGTGGTGAGAGGGGCAGCCGTATAGGATCACAGAGCAGGGTGGTGAGAGGGGCAGCAGTGTAAGATCACAGAGCAGGGTGGCGAGAGGGGCAGCAGTATAAGTTCACGGAGCAGGGTGGCAAGAGGGGCAGCAGTATAAGATCAAGGAGCAGGGTGGTGAGAGGGGCAGCAGTATAAGATCACAGAGTGGTGAGAGGGGCAGCCGTATAAGATCATGGAGCAGGGTGGCGAGAGGGGCAGCAGTATAAGATCATGGAGCAGGGTGGTGAGAGGGGCAGCCGTATAAGATCACAGAGCAGGGTGGCGAGAGGGGCAGCAGTATAAGATCACGGAGCGGTGAGAGGGGCAGCCTTATAGGATCACAGAGCAGGGTGGCGAGAGGGGCAGCAGTATAAGATCACGGAGCAGGGTGGCGAGAGGGGCAGCAGTATAAGATCACGTAGCAGGGTGGCGAGAGGGGCAGCAGTATAAGATCACATAGCAGGGTGGCGAGAGGGGCAGCAGTATAAGATCACAGAGTGGTGAGGGGCAGCAGTATAAGATCACGTAGCAGGGTGGCGAGAGGGGTAGCAGTATAAGATCATGGAGCGGTGAGAGGGGCAGCAGTATAAGATCACGGAGCAGGGTGGAGAGAGGGGCAGCAGTATAAGATCACAGAGTGGTGAGAGGGGCAGCCGTATAGGATCACAGAGCAGGGTGGTGAGAGGGGCAGCAGTGTAAGATCACAGAGCAGGGTGGCGAGAGGGGCAGCAGTATAAGTTCACGGAGCGGTGAGAGGGGCAGCCTTATAGGATCACAGAGCAGGGTGGCGAGAGGGGCAGCAGTATAAGATCACGGAGCAGGGTGGCAAGAGGGGCAGCAGTATAAGATCAAGGAGCAGGGTGGTGAGAGGGGCAGCAGTATAAGATCACAGAGTGGTGGGAGGGGCAGCCGTATAAGATCATGGAGCAGGGTGGCGAGAGGGGCAGCAGTATAAGATCATGGAGCAGGGTGGTGAGAGGGGCAGCCGTATAAGATCACAGAGCAGGGTGGTGAGAGGGGCAGCCTTATAGGATCACAGAGCAGGGTGGCGAGAGGGGCAGCAGTATAAGATCACGGAGCGGTGAGAGGGGCAGCCTTATAGGGTCACAGAGCAGGGTGGCGAGAGGGGCAGCAGTATAAGATCACGGAGCAGGGTGGCGAGAGGGGCAGCAATATAAGATCACGTAGCAGGGTGGCGAGAGGGGCCGCAGTATAAGATCACGTAGCAGGGTGGCGAGAGGGGCAGCAGTATAAGATCACAGAGTGGTGAGAGGGGCAGCAGTATAAGATCACGTAGCAGGGTGGCGAGAGGGGTAGCAGTATAAGATCATGGAGCGGTGAGAGGGGCAGCAGTATAAATTCACGTAGCAGGGTGGCGAGAGGGGCAGCAGTATAAGATCACAGAGCGGTGAGAGGGGCAGCCTTATAGGATCGAAGGGCAGGGTGGCGAGAGGGACAGCAGTGTAAGATTACAGAACAGGGAGGTGAGAGGGGCAGTGGTATAGGATCACAGAGCAGGGTGGCGAGAGGGGCAGTGTTATAAGAGCACACTGTAATGTTGGGTGAGGTGCAGCAGTAATACAACACAGAATAGTTTGATGCAAAGAACATCAATATAAGATTAAAGTGGGATGGGAAGAATGTAAGTACACAGGGTAGAGTTTTCTTTATATTCAGCATCATTATGTGCTATCAGTCTTCCCCAAGCCCAATAATTAGAACAAGAACTGGCAGCAAATCTCCTACATCCCATATGTCAGGAGCCCAGCAGAGTGCTTAATACTAATCACTTCTTCAACAAAACAGCTGTCTGACTGCCACATGAGACAGCGTCTCCGCCCAGCTCATTCCTGCATCTGTTTCTACTGCTTCCCTTCTCCTTACCCTGCAATCCCCCTACATCTCTGCGGCTTCACTTCCCTGTCCTCTGCCAGATCCTCCTGATCTCCCATGCCCACCATCAATCTCTATCTCCCCCCCCCCCCCCCTCCTGAATCTCTCACACCTCCTGAAACCTGGCCACCTCCAGGCAGCGGTAAGCAACTGTAAGCTCTGAAGCCTAGACAGAGATCTGTCTCAGTGACTGGCATCCTTTCATTCAGCGTTGAAGAAATATTGCACTCTCCAGTCAGCAAACAGTTAATATGCCACTCTCCCCCTGTTCCCACCTGCTTCAGCCTTGTCTATTACTTTCCTTTTATATACATAGAGTGTGCTTACTAAAGTGCAGGTTTTTAGAAATGGAGATGTTGCCCATAGCAACCAATCAGATTCTACTTAACATTTATCTAGCACCTTCTAGAAGATAGTAGCTAGAATCTGATTGGTTGCTATGGGCAATATCTCCACTTCTAAAAACCCGCACTTTAGTAAATATACCCCATAGATAGTGTATATAGATTTTCCACAATAGAAGAGATGGTCCAGAATAAGGTATCCGGATGACAGGTCGACACCAAATGGTCGACATGGTATTGGTCGCAGGGACAAAAGGACGACAGGTACAAAAGGTTGACAAAAGGTAGACAGTGCAAAAGGTTGACGGGTTCAAATGGTCGACACACCAATGGTCGACACATGTTTGTCAGTCGCCATTTTGTACCGGTCGAGCTTTTGACGCAGTCCATCTATTGCCTGTTGACCTACACATTGTCGATCTCTTACCTGTTGATCTCTTACCTCACACTTACTGACCAATGGGTTGTAGGGATTACAGGGATCCCCAATGCTGACACTACTCTATTTTACATTGAGATGTTCAGTAAGGAGGTTCAAGCAGATAGTCACTATTATGCAATGAAAATGCAAACATTATTACAGTCTGTAGCATTCAGGCATATGTGACACAAGGAGTGCTTCCCAAAATGTAGCAGTCTCCTGGACAAGTGTGATTGAAGGTCATTTGCAGCAAGAATGGTGCTAGAGGGGTCACACACATGTGTTTGGGCTATTATACCTGTCTGTACAGGAAACTGATGCAATTTTACTCCATCTGATGTAATGAGGTTGGCCAATCGGAGCTGATCCGATGCTTTAGGCCAGGGATGGGGAACCTCTGGTATAAGGCCCTCGGAATAATTTGGTCTGGCCCTCTGAGCTTTTTTCTGGCTGTAGGGTGCCATTCTGGGCATCCTGCTAGCCTTATGAGGCTAGCAGGTTGCCCAGAATGGCACCCTACAGCCAGAATCTATGCAGCAGTGCCGTCTGGAGCGGCCTTAGAATGCTTCAGATGGTCACACCGCTGCCCTTACAGCTTCCCAGAGCATCCTGAGGATGCTCCAGGCATTGCTGTAATCACTGGTGATTGTGGCCCCGCCCCTTATGACATCATAGGGAGTGAGGGCGTGGTCTGCACCAGGCCCGCGAATATTGTTATATACTGTTTATCAAAATGGCCCTTGGCAGAAAAAAGGTTAGCCGCCTCTGCTTTAGGCACAAGAATGCAACCAGTGTTGCATCCACATTGAGGGGTGAACATTATGCTTTGGGATTGGATGGTTTCTGATTTATTGGGTGGGCGCAGAGCAATTTTTTCCCTTTAAAACAACATATTTCTCTTCCTTAGAGCCTATGCTGTCAAACCCAAGCACACTTTATACAGATTAATACTGTATATATGCACAAATACCAATGTAATAAAATAACATAAAAATGTACAAATTTAATGCATGATATAAGACAGTTGTCCTCAATCTCAACACTGAAGTTTTCCCAATAGATCATATTTTGAGGATGTTGGTCTGTGGAAGCAGGTGTGGTAATTAACGACCCAGTAACATAGATTACCTCACCCAATGCCGGAGCAGGTCTCACTGCCGCCCTGTGCCGACCCCACTCCCCAAACATGTGAGGTTACATGAGGGGGTGGGGCCGTCAGCAGGAGCATGTAGAGAGCTGGCCGGATGGTCCAAGTGGCTCTACAGACTCCAGGGTGCGTGCTCGCAGTGTACTTTGGACAGTCCCAGCAACACTGCAGCAACGCTACTGTTCTAGGCACCCCATCAGATGTAGGAGCTGTGGGGCCCTGCGTGACAGCACCACTCACTACGGCCCTGAACTCAGCCGTGCATGAGTAAAGATATCCGCAAAATACATGGGTGGCCTAGCAGCTTCCCATGTATTTGCAAATGCATGCAACCAATATCTCTGAAGTTCTATTACCATATAGTGTTCATATATTGTTGCAAGTATAATTCAGTGTGCTGAGGAACAATAGGGGGTTAAACCTCCCCCCCCTTTTCTACTTGGTATGACCCCTTCCTTTCATGCACCTGAAAAGTACTGCCAGATTAATTGAGCAGCTGCCATTTTTTGTTTGTTGCTATGAGATGCATGAATGAGCCAGTATTATTAGGGCATGCTGGTTCTAGTAGTGCTAGTTGGAGTTCCCAGGGGTGGCTCCCAGGCAAGCTGGCTCTTAATTTGGATCCATTTATGTACGTGCCTTTATCATGTGGCCTCACATTTGTCAAAATATATGTGCCTTTATTATGAGGCCTTATAATTGGTTTATATTACATTTGGGGAGAGTGTTTGGGCATGGGCCCCGAGGCTACTCTGGCTGGGCCTCCTCATGGCATCACCACTTCATACACATAGTTACTTTTCACATCACCTTTAATGTTTGTTTTTTATTCATGTTTTCTTTCATGTTTTTTTTCATATATATTTTAACCCCTTTTTCAACACTTATTAATTAGTCTTATCCATCTTTACTTTACACTTCACTGTCACCCTTCTTCCTTTTTTCATGTGATGCCCTGGGGGGGTCCTGGGCTGGACATTTTTTGGGATGTCCTGCTCCCCGGACGGGACTGCTAGTAACAGAGAAGTTAGGGACTGCTAGTAACAGAGAAGCCGTGAGGTGGCCTAGCAGCTTCCCAAATATTTGCAAATGCATGCAACCAATATCTCTGAATTTCTATTACCATATAGGGCTCTATTTATTAACATTATTTTTACTAAAATAAAGTGAAAAAGGGTGTTTTCACATCCTTTTCACATTATTTTAATTTCACCTGTAGTTATTACAGGGCAATTGGAGTAGAATTAGTAAAATTCTACTCCAACCCCTAGTATCACTTATTTTAGTAAAGCAGATCGCATTTCCCATAATTGTAATGGGAAATGTGATCCGACCAGAGTTACTAAAAATAAATTGTAAAAAAATACCGGGGGAAGCCCTGGAGGTGACGTTACCCAGGGTCTCCCCCGGTTACCGGGCTCCCACTCTGCTCTAACGGGGAGAGCAGAGGCGGGAGCCGGTACCAGTAATCAGCTATGTGGTCTAAACAGACCGCAAGCTGATTGCTGTAAAAAAAAGAAAAAAAAAATGTAAACATTTTTTTTTACTTACCTGAATCCAGGGACCGGTGATCGGGCCTCCGGTGATGGCTCCTCTCCGGTCAGCTGGTCTCCCATAGTGCACTGCGGCCCGGTCATCAGGTGATCGGGTCCCAGTGCAGTATGGGAGATCACCTGATCGGGAAGCCCGGAGAAGATCACCGGAGGCCAGGATGCAGGTAAGCGTAATGAAGGGAGGGGGGGTGGAGGGGGGGTCGCGGGGGTCCGCGATCACGGGGGGCGGGGATTAGCGTCGGTGGTGGTAGCAGCGATGGTGGGTCGGCGCATGCGCGGGCTCTTAGTCGCGGTATTTTTTCCGAAAATACCGCGACTAGAGTGCGGATGGGATCCGCAGGGACAGAGCTTTATCACAAGCTCTGTCCCTGCAAGGGATTTATAGTAAATCCCTGTGATATTGCCTGAATTCGCAATGCGAATTCACTCGGTAATATCACACTACAATCCGCATTCAATATGCGGATTGTAGTAAATAGAGCCCTTAGTCTTCATATATTGTTGCAAGTATAATTCAGTGTGCTGAGGAACAATAGGGGGTTAACCCCCCCTTTTTATACTAAGCATGACATATGCACCTGATTAACGCCATACAAAAACCATGGCTATTGGCGTATCTATAATAAGTGCAGGGTGTGCAGTGCATATGGGTACACTGGGTCCCGGGCAGCCCATACCGCACACCCGTGTTTAATACTTACCTCTTCAAACTTCGTGTCAGCGCTACAGCAGCCCAATTCACCAGGAAAATGGCGTGGTGGCCATTTTCTCAGATTTGCACATGCGCAGTCGGGAAGTCTACAGGAGCATGGCGCAGGCGAAATATTGCTGTAGACCTGAGCATGCGCAGTGGACTCAATGCCAGAGTCTGCCCCACTGCAGCAAGGAGGGGTCCTGCCCCTGACAGTAGCAGTGATGTTTTTCAAATTCTGACAGTCAAAATGTCGACAGCCAACAGGTCGACATGGACATAAGGTTGACAGGGTCATAAGGTCGACAGTCAAAAATGTAGACAACGTCAAAATATAGACAAATCAAAAGGTCGTCAGTCATATTAAAACAACACAGCCGATGCTAAAAGCCGGCTGCATCTAAGATGCAGCTAAAGGATGGAGACTGAGAGCCACCACCGGTTTAAATGCTGCCAAGAGCAGAGAAAAAGTTACATTTAAAAAACAATGTATTGCCCCCCACCAAAAAAAAAAAAAAAAAAATCAATAACCAGCCCCTAACCTCTCAGCCTGGACTGATACTTAAAAATCAGGGGGGGAGGGGAACAGCATGGGGTTCGTGCGTGGGTAATGGTTAATGGATAGTTAAAAAATATTTATGTTCTTTTCAGGCAGCCTACACGTCCCAGCAAGCCTGCCGCGGCATGACGGCACTTGCAGGACCACAAATGCCAGCATAAAAATAGGGGAAACCTCACACTGCCCCCCCCCCACCACCACCACCAATTTTCCAATACCAGCCCAGGCTGAGAGGTCCGGTCTTAAAGTTAACCATTTACATAACTGCTCCTATCCTGGCGGCTCTCACAGGCGTCTAAGCCGCCGGCTTTTAGCAGTGGCTGTGTTATTTTATTATGACTGTTGACAACTTGAATGTCAGCATTATATTATCAAAATGCTGACATGAAAAATATAGACATTCTTAAATGTTCAGTGTCATTGTAGCCCAGCTCCCTGCTTTTTAATATCATGAGTTACAGCATTTACAGCAGGGGAGCAGGAGTAGTATGATGCCATTTGTGTCATCGAACCTCCGAGCCGCTCACTTCAATCAGGAAAGTGAGCGGCTGTGGGAAATGGCCAACTCTGTCGGGAGGCCGGGAGAACCCACCTGGGACAATTTGGGAGTTGTCAAGTATGATTAGGTGATGCAAAAAAGATGGCTGCAATATCATATAATAACGCAGTGCTGGTGTCACATTTAGGGAAGTTTGCCCATTGCAATGCACTAATCAATACGCTGCATAGACAAAAGTGATTGGACATCCCAGTGCAAGCGAATTGCATACCATTGCACAAGAGTTCCACATAGCCGCTACTGTGGCGGTTTCTACAAGAGCCCTACATAGGGAGGCACATGCACTTACAGTTCTATGGAAACAAAAACAACAAATGTTTTTATCGGGACGACAATGCCACCTGTTATGTTTCCAGGGCGACGCTGGACTGGTATACAGAAAATTCGGTAACCCGGGTGGTCTGGCCAGCTCAGAGTCCAGATTTTAACCCTATTGAGAACCTCTGGGATGATTTGGTGCGACTGGTGCATTCTAGGCCGACTCAGCCTTCTTCAGTGTCCCAGTTGGTCACTGTACTTACATACAACCTGCTGTTGTCCAGGAACTTGTGGTCAGTTTGCCAAGAAGAGGGTCTGCAGTAATGACTGCACGTGGTGGACCTACAAAGTACCATACAATCTCGTTGATCTATTTGCTGTCAGTGTCCAATCACTTTTGTCTACATAGTGTAGGATTACGATTAAAAAAGTGTAAAACCAAGGAATGCAAAAAATGGGGCTTTGCGGGCCGGGTTGTGCCATGCTGCATAACTTAGTACACAACATACCAAATCATAAAGGTGACTGCTTTCCTTACCCTTCCCTGTCTCTGCGCTATTTCTGCATCCTCTGAAGCTCTCCTCCCTTTCTTATCTCTGCCGGCTCCTGCCCTCTCCGTGTCTTTGTTTTCCTTTTATATATATCACAGCTCTCTCATCCTGTTATCACTGATCCGCTCTTATCTCCCAGCTTTCTTCTGCTGCAGGAACCTCACTTCTTATCGCCCCAACCTGCGGTCCTGCGCCTTCTCCCACTGCCCTCCGTTCCCAGCTAAGAACATATCTCTACACATGCACGCTGCCAGCCTCATATATTAAAGGGACTCTTATCCTATATATATATTTGTCTAAGATAAATATTAAGGGATGAATGTATAAAAAAAATTCTCTTATCTGAGTTTACCTAGTTTTTCCGATGGCGCCAGTAAGTCGGCTCGCAGAGATCACTGCTCAGTACATTTGCCATAGTTCTAATTCTCTTTCTATAACAACAATCTCCTTTCCCAGAGCACTCCTGTAAATGCTATGGATAAGATAATCCTCTCACCGCACAATAGCGTGGGAGATTTCCCCACTGGCAAAGTATATACTAGCTGTTGCCCACGATGTAATAACTTCTGCCAACATTGTTTTTATTTGAGGTGTTCTAGTTGTATTGTTTTGCAGCATAGGATCCCAGTCGTGGGAGTGTCCCATGTGACCAGCAGCGCTATACAGACTGGTGGCAGCAGCGCCTTCACCCACCACTCACACCAATGTCACTGTGTGCCCTGTGCCAAGACTGCTATGTAGCCTGTCCTATGCATGTGACCACGGGCCCAGGGCCGGATTATAGGGAGGGCGACAGGGATGGTCTTCCCGGGGCACCCAAACATTGGGGGCCCCCGATCCCCAAGATGAACTGTTTGTTTTTTTTTATCTGAGCAGCCTGCCACAACCCGCAATTAAGCCCCGCCCCCTGCATTTTGCTCCGCCCCCTTCTGCTGCTGCTGGCCAATATGCCTTTCCCTGCCTCTGAAGCAGTAAGTAATGTATATATGTATATGTGTACTGTGTATATGTCTATATATATACTGTATGTGTGTGTCTATATGTGTGTGTGTGTGTCTATATATATATATATATATATATATATAAATATATATATATATGGGCCCCCACATGTTTGTTGCCCAGGGGCCCCCACAGACCTTAATCCAACCCTGCGCGGCCCCAAAGCACCTCTCCCCTCCACCCCTTACCGGCCGCGCGCATGATGCCACACCCTCGCCTATTTTGCATTGATGATGTAAAAAAAATTGTTTTTGTTATGGCTCAGCTTTAACTTGACGGATCGAGATGAGAATAAGTGCAGGTTATTTCTACTACAAAATGATGCAACTTTCATGAAAATCTGTTCAGTAGGGAGCATGGGGGCAGCCCAGCATCTCGGAGAGTGCTGGGCACTCCCCCACAGTAACATGAACGGGGGAGCTGGAGTCTCCAACCCCTTTCACAGAGGCTCCGCCCCCTACCAGTCATTTAAGTAGTTTTTGCCATCGAATTCTTTTGTTTTGATTTTTAGTTACCGTCACATTGAAAGTTTCAAAGGATGAAGCCCAGCCATCATTTGATGGTGGGCTTCCGATGTCCATTCCGAGACCACAATAGGATCTATAATACATGAGAGTAACAGAGGAGCCCTGGGGGGACTCTTACCTGTCAACTCGGTGGTGGCTGGCCAGCTAAGTGCACCCAGAATAAAAGCAGCTTCTAGGGACTGCAGTAGTAGAGGAGACATGTTTGAGCAGGGTATACTGGTAAAAGAAGAAATTGGGGACCAGATACCTAGCATGAAGATCAGCAAACAATGGTAGAGAACACCGGGGAGTGAGGTCTGATAAGAATGTTCTATCAAAATGGCTCCAGTGGGAGAAAGAAGATGGTGATTTGCCTGGAATCAATGAGGGATCATCCTACAGTGGCATAAGGCACCAGGGAGGGGATGCACTATGATGAAAAATGCGGTCAAACTTCAGGAAATGCAGTTTTCGGAGGTTCGTCCGCATTTCCCA
Organism: Taudactylus pleione; assembly: GCA_031769625.1. Classification (NCBI taxonomy): domain Eukaryota; kingdom Metazoa; phylum Chordata; class Amphibia; order Anura; family Myobatrachidae; genus Taudactylus; species Taudactylus pleione. Next base: position 1,987,294 of record JAUIMM010000198.1, read on the forward strand.
TACGCACCAAACACCGGAAAGGAAAAGACCCAACAGGCAATGCCATCTGTAGACGGCATTGCCTACAGAAGGCTATGGACTTCTGTTCTGAGTTCTCCCCAAGAGGGAACCAATAGGATCCCTCCCAGGGTCCCCCACTGCTCCACCTGCGCTGGTCAATGGCCGCGCCTGCACAGAGTGACTCCAGGATCATAAACCCGAAAATCCCTACAACGATAAGAGCTGTCCTTTGCTTAAATTAAATGATATAAAAAAAAATAAGTTGTCACTGGCGCTTGACCATTGATGCAATATTGCCGAGCTGCTGTTAATAAGAAGACGATGCGCAAACTCTAACAAAAAGAAACAGTACTGGAAGAATATTAACTGCCTTAGGGCCTGATTCAGAGCCGGTCGCTATTAGCGCTCGCTCGTTCAGAAAAAGGGGCTGGCTATTCAAATGAACCGTTCGCTCTTCGCGGTCTGTTGCCGCCTCTAGGTCTGAACGAGCGAACAAAACATGCTGACGTTTTTTTTATAAAAACGCCCCCTGGCCGCTCGCATAATACGTCATGTCCGCTATTTATTAGATTAATCGAGTACATCGACCAGCGCATGAACTGCTCGCTATTCTTGGGGTTGGTGTTTGCTACCACAAATTTGCGAGCAGTTCTGGCTATAAAATAACCCAGTGACGTGGTCAGTGACGCTGCTGTATTAATTATGCACACCAATAAAACGCCCGTTTTGACCTTTAAGCACGCCTGCGTTCTGATCTCCACTCCCCGTTTTCAAGCACCTTCCCCTGTTACCACCCACATACGCCTCCTCCTGTCACTCTTATTAGCAGGCATTCGCTATTTAGCGAACAAACGATTTTCGGCCGCACTGACTGGTTCGCGCATGCGTATTACGATCTGTACACATGCGCAGTGGGGCAAACATCGCTCGGAACGAACGAGCGGCCGCTTACGAGCGGCTCTGAATCAGGCCCTTAGTGCATACTTCCATCTTTTCTAAACAATTACCCAAACACTCTAACAATAGAAAACATTCTCTTTAATTGCAGCATAAAAATACATAAACTTATCAATAAACAGTAATAACTTCATAAAGCAGAGGAAAACATGGACATATAGCTTGTAAAAATAAGAATCATATATTTCACTACACATTTATATTATTGCAGAAAAAAATGGTGAAAACAAATCCAGAACAAGTAGGAAAACAGTTTTTTAGTTCCAGTCAACAGATTCTTTAGTGTGGTCCTATGTAAACGCAGATATTATGCGGCTGGGATCAAATTAAACAATGTATTTTCTTATTTGGCAATACAGATAAGTCCAATAAAAACAAAGGCTGTATCCAGGGCGAAAAATAAAAAATGCTCCCTTAAAAAGTGAACTGCTTAACGCGTTTCAGAGCAATGTGTTCCTTCATCAGAAGCAACTGAGCACTGTGCTCCTTCTGATGACCTGAGGATGTCACTGACAATCGCCCCAAGACTCTAGCCAAGTGCTCGGCCATTTGCATACTACATCACAAACAGGTCAGTGATTTTTGATATCTGGAAGTTACCATACTATTTGCCTGCACCACTTAATCTAATACCCCTTTCAGACTTAAGCCTAAAACCCGGGTTTTTGCGCGTGAACGTGCATCAACCCGGGTCTGGAGTAAGTCTGAAAGAAGCAACCCGGGTTGACAGTCCCGTTCCACGACTCTGCTCACTAGCAGGGTTTTCCCCAGGACTTGCAACTCGGTTAGACGGCCTGGCTCGAGTGTGAAAGATGCAACATGGGTCTTGATGACCCGGATCACGCCTTTAACAAACTGATTGGCCGGGGACCGTGGCCCTGGAGTTCCCACTGAATGCCGGAAGACCCGGATCACTGCAAGACCCGGGTCCGGTGTGTAGGGTGACGACCCGGGAATAATCCGGGTTGTAGCCCTTGGTGTGAATTGGGTAGCCCGGCTTCAACCGTTGCTCGGTGTCCCGGGACCGAGCCGGACTGAAGCTGGGATTTTATGTCTGAAAGTGGTATTAGAGACCTTTTAAGTGCAGGACACACTATACAGGCAATACAGGTATAAAACTGACTATAACAGACAGAGAGTGGCATCTTGAGACAGTGTTGCCAAATAAGAAAATATATTTGATCCCAGCCACATAATATCTGCGTTTACATAGGACCACACTAAAGAATCTGTTGACTACAACTAAAAAACTGTTTTCCTACTTTTACTGTAATTTTTCACCATTTTTTTCTGCAATAATATGAGTGTCTAGGTACCTATTACATAAGTATTGAAATATATCTGAATGACCCCCAATGTTTTATATTGTTAGAGTGTTTGGGTAATTGTTTATAAAAGATGCAAATATGCACTAGCGCAGTTAATATTCTTCCAGTACTTTGCTTAAATGATCATGCCTACTGCGCTACTAAATGCCGGTATGCATGTGATCATTGGCGGGATGCATTGCATCCAAAATGGCAGAATGACATTTAGATACTAATATACAGAAGCAAGGAGTTGCTTTATGGTGGTGCACTGTAATTAAAATACTGTATAACTTTTACTTGAAATGAAGACCTAATACAGGGTGTTTCACTCGCTATTGGCCCCAACGTTTTTTCTTATAACTTTTAAAGTAATTGACGTTCCAGAGATGGGGCTACTGCACAGTCCAAAATTCAAATAGGGGAACTACACCAACTGCCATCCTCACTAGCATCCTCACTGCCATCCTTACTGGCATCCTCACTGCCATCCTTGCTGTCATCCTCACTGCCATCCTTGCTGGCATCCTCACTGGCAGTTGGTGTGGCTCGCCTATGACTGCGCTGCTGACTAGGGTGGTGAACAGCTGGCCTGGATGCTCATGGTGAACACTTTCAACACTTGCTGCGACCAGAGGAGTAGCGTGGAACCATGGCGCCCGGAGACAGTGCATGTCATAGTGCTGCCCCCCTGTACTGACCTGTGCCAGTGGGGTATGGCCAGCCTGTAGGGGAAAACTGAAGTGAAGAGAAAAACAGCAAACAGTGGCAGTATCACGCCGGGCGTAGAGGTCCAACTGGGGTAATGGAATGCTTTAGTGATGCGCTATCTGACATTAAGGGATAGCTCCTTTGGCACTACTTTATGTATAGCACCTAGGATCTGACTTATCTCCTTGGAATCATTGTTATTAGTCAATAGAGCAGATTGTATTATATATTCTGATCATTTAACTTAAATTGACAGAATACATGTGCTAGAGTGAGATTCCACAGGGTGCACAGATTATTACTGCAATTACTGCCACAAGCAGCTATCACTGGAGTGGGAACACCTATGGGAAGCTCCATTCTCAGCTATGGTCCTACTTCACATATATACATTGCACCTATATAATGTGAGTATTACTAACCATGTTCTGTCTACCACCATTATTATTATTATTTCAGTTCTCCTAATATTTTTTTAGAAGCCAATAACAAAGGAGAGGAGAGGGGCAAAGAGCGGATCACATGATAGAGAGGGGAGGGAATTAAAGAGGTGAGAAGTGAATGTAATCAATCTGACAGGAAAGGGGAGGTGACAGAAAATGATCACCGAGAATAGGGAGGGCCGGCAATCTGGGCAGCTTGAGGAGCATGAAATGTAGAAAAGGATCTCAGACTCATAACTTATTTAGGATATAGAGCAAACAAACCGAGATAAATTAACAGGCGGCCAATATACCATGAATTCCGGAACCCTGGATGGCGCCCTCTGTCCATTTTGGCGCCCAGAGCACATGCTCCACTGGAACCACGCATGCTACACCCCTGGCTGTGACTTCCCCATGTTTCTCATAGGCCAAGGTATGTCTGTGTCACATGTCACTAAATGACATCAATTACTTTAAAAGTTATAAGAAAAACTTGGGGGCCAATAGCGAGTGAAACACCCTGTAGTTAGGTAGTGTCGGCGATGTCATTAAAATACGATTACTCAGGTAGTAATTTCATGTCAAAATGTTGGCAAAGTGTTACAAATGGTAACATTGTGTACTAAGTTTTACTGTGCAATGTATTTATAATTCATTCCGGTGTGTGTGTTACGGGATCCAGTCTAAAGATCTACAGTAAATAGTAGACAATGTCTAGATAGACACCAGATGTTAGACAGTCAATAGGTTGACAGGGACAAAAGGTCGACAGTGACAAAAGGTCGATGCACTAAAGGTTGACATGTAATAAGGTTGACGGGTACAAATGCTAGACAGGGTCAAATGGTCGATATGAAAATGGTTGACCCAAAAATGGTCCACATGTTTTTTGGGTTTTTTTTTCTTGGGTTTGGCACTTACCCCAATGATTAGGGTTAGGCACCAGAAGGGAGGGTTAGGCACTAGAAGGGACGGTTAGGGTTAGGCACCAGAAGGGAGGGTTAGGCACTTACCGGAGGGTTAGGCACTAGAAGGTGTGGTTAGGGTTAGGCACCAGAGGGGAGGGTTAGGGTTTGGTATAAGAAGGGATGGTTAGGGCTAGGCACCAGGAGGGAGGGTTAGGTTTAGTCACCAAGGGGAGGGTTAAGGTCCGGGTGAAGATTAGGGTTAGAAAAAACAATTTTTTTGTTCCGACCTTTTGTACCTGTCAACATTCTTACATGTCGACCTTTAGTGTGCTGACCTTTTGTCCCTGTCGACCTATTGACTGTCTAACATCTGTTGTCTATCTAGACACTGTCTACCTTTTTACTGTAGATCTTTCAATCCACACCCGTGTGTTATCTACAGTACGTGTATTATAGCGCGGCGGTTGGGTTAAGCCAAGACTACATAGAATATAGAGATTCTCTTTTGTTTTCTCCCTTAGTAAATGTGTTACTAAATCTTCACCATTACTTTGTGAATGGTGTTACACTTGTATTTGATAATATATCAGCGACACCATCTCTGGCGTCCTAGAGAGCTCTTAACCACTAGCAATATTTATTCCACATTCATGAATTAATAGTTTAATAAGCGGCCCTAATTAGACTAGATATTATGGTTATAACCACACACACTGAGACCTCTCTGGGGACGCCAGGAATGGTGTCGCTGATATATTATCAAATAAAAGTGTAACACCATTCACAAACTAATGGTGAGGATTTAGTAACACATTTACTATGGGAGAAAACAATAGGGAATCTCCTTATTATATCAAGAATTATAAAAAATACATTGCACAGTAAATATTAGCACACAGCGTTACCATTTTTAAACACCATTCCTACTTTTTCACACGAAATTACTACTTAAGTAATCAGATTTTTCATTATTTTGTGACGCCACCTAACTAACAGGTCTTCATTTTATTGTGTGAATAGATAAAAGTCAGATTTTTATTACAGAGCACCACCGCAAAGCTTCTCTCTTCTTATATTTGTATATTGTATAATTGTATGTATCATTCTGGTCGCTATTGGTAGCACCCCGAGTCACAAGCATATGTACAGTAGTTATTAACATTTTGGATTACTTGCAGAAATAAAGGTGCTAGACATAGGGCCTGATTCAGACCCGTTCGCAAGCGGCTGCTCGCTCGTACGCGGCCGATGTTATGCATTTGCGCATGCATCTCAGTGAGCGCGCGCAAACTAGTTTGAGCGATCAGGCAGCGCTCGATCGCCCAGCAAAGGCAGCCCAGTGGAATGAGTGACAGGAGAGGCCGTTTGTGGGTGGTAACAGGGGCAGGCCAGTAGTAACGGGGGAGTGGAGTTGCGAACGCAGGCGTGCCTGAGTGTTTCAACGCCGTTTCAGAGGCGTGCATAATTAACAGGCAGCATCATAGTACACGTCACCTGGTTGATTTTTACACCGAACTGCTCGCAGTGCTTGCGGTAGGGTACAGTCAACCACAAGCGCTGCGGTCTGATCTGATGGTTCCCGATGTACCAATGTTTTAATACCATTCCTGGAGATGACGTGCGCTAGTGGGCATCTCACCAAATGCTAATGGGCATCAGCATACACAAAGTGATCGCTCGCCAAGACATAGTAGGCGTGCTTATGCCTTGCCATGCAATCGCCTGTCTTGACATCACTTAGCTGAATTTGCATAAGCTGGGAGCGAGCGGCCGCATCTAGCGAGCAGGTCTGAATCAGGACCATAGTACACAATAGAACTGATATAGACTATGGGATGGAGGATTAGGCACTAGGTTAAGGGTTAGGGTATGGATGGGAGGGTTAGGCGCTAGGTGGAGGGTTAGGTTACAGGTCGGGGGGTTATGCACAAGGGGGAGGGTTATGGTTAGGCTACGGGATTGGAGGTTTAGGCACTAGGTGGAGGGTTAGGCTACGGGATGGGAGGTTTAGGCACTAGGTGGAGGATTAGGATAAGGGATGGGAGAATTAGGCACTAGTTGGAAGATTAGGCTAAGGGATGGGAGAATTAGGCACTAGGTGGAGGGTTAGGCTACGGGATTGGAGGTTTAGGCAATAGGTGGAGGGTTAGGCTACGGGATGGGAGGTTTAGGCACTAGGTGGAGGATTAGGATAAGGGATGGGAGAATTAGGCACTAGGTGGAGGATTAGGCTACGGGATGGGAGAATTAGGCACTAGGTGGAGGGTTAGGCTACGGGATTGGAGGTTTAGGAAATAGGTGGAGGATTAGGATAAGGGATGGGAGGTTTAGGCACTAGGTGGAGGATTAGGATAAGGGATGGGAGAATTAGGCACTAGGTGGAGGGTTATGCACTAGGGGAAAGGTTAGGGTTAGGCTATGGGACGGGAAGTTTAGGCACTAGGGTATGGTTAGGGATAGGCTATGGGATGGGAGGATTAGGCACTAGGGGGTGGATTAGGCTATGGGACGGGAGGATTAGGCACTAAGAGGAGGGTTAGGGTTAGGCACTAAGGGGAGAGTTAGGGTTAGGCTACAGTACGTGAGGGTTACGCACTAGGGGGAGGGTTAGGCTGAGGGGGGAAATTAGGGCTAGGCACTAGAGGGATAGTTAGGGGTAGCGGTTAGGTATAGAGCTGAATGCTGCTCTGTCAGATAACTCCACTGGAACTGACACTCACATGGTAGCCACGACCATGAAGACGCCGTTGCAGCCGCCGCGGGTACGTAAATCACCGCTGGGCCTCCTGGAACGATATATCTTTCCTGGTATCATGTTGACATTTCATCAGTGTCACATGAATGGTCAATTTCAACATACTAAGCATGTCAACATTATGACAGTGTCGTCATTCTCATGTCAACAGTATGAATGTTGACATAGACCACTCCCCGGTGGGCCAACCCCTCTTTCTCTTTGAAGAATCAAATTTAGACCCTAAAAAGTCAGCATTAAAAAGGTATAGTAATATAGATGTGAGAGGTCAAGAGAGTTTCTTATAATAGACAGAAGCAAACCCACCAGAACCAGGGGCGGAGGAGTATTTTAATGGTTTGGGTGATTTTATCGTATATTGTTACTTTACTGAGAAACTCTTTCTGTGTGATGGAGAAATGGGTCATATTGGAAGAAGCTAAATATTCATTCGTTTTAGAGATAAAAGATATTTTTTATTGTCCATAGAGCTGAAAAATAACTCACACTTCAGTGTGTACAGTAACTGCAAACATAGCCCAGGATACGAGATACATGCAGAGATGGTAAACACAGGCCCATTGTGCAGAAGATTAGACAGAAGCGGAAGCACAGGATAGGAATCACATTCATTACTGCTCTCTGTCACCTCCTGGATTCTGAGCACTACCTGACAGCTGCACGATTCATACCTATGGGAAAGCAAAGACCCCAGCAGAATCCCAAACAGATACATGTCATCTTCATCCTTTTCATTCTGTGCTTCAATGAATAAGAATGTTCTTTAGTGGATGAGACTGAATTATAGAGTGAGAGCTCCTGCCACGAATCAGGCTGCAGTGAGATAGGTCTGAGACATGTACGGCTGCCTTCCAGTAAGTGAGAACGATGCTGTCAGGGACTGCACCTGCAGGGCCTCAAATCCTGTATTCTGTGATGCTGGCCCATTGCCACTTGTCTGCCACTGAGACTGCAATTCTGGGAGTTGCAGCTCCCAGGAGACTCTTCTCAGGGGATTCCAAATGTCAATGAGCCAATAGGAGGAAACTCTGGGGTATTTAGACCCAACCCTTTTTCTCTTGCCTGATTGTTATTATTATTATGATATTATGTACAATACTGCATACCTCCCAACATGACCCTCTCCAGGAGGGACACAATGCTCTGGTCCTGGACTTCCCTGGTAATTTATGATTGGTGGAGGCTCCAGAGGCGGGGCTGCAGCACAGCCCAATATTCAAATAGAGGAGTCACACCAACTGCCAGTGAGTCCCAGCCAGTGATGTTGGGCAGCGTGTGAAATGACAGTTGGTGTAACTCCCCTATTTGAATTTTGAACTGCGCTGCAGCCCCGCCTCTTACCAGGGAAGTCCAGGACCAGAGCATTGTGTCCCTCCTGGAGAGGGTTATGTTGGGAGGTATGTGATTGTGATATCACTTTGTTACTTCAAATATTACCTGTGTACTGAGCTGGCTTATACTAGGCTACATCCCTGCTTGAATACACATGTTCTGACTTAGGGCCTGAATCAAAGAGATTTGCAAATCTCATTGCGGCTGTGATTTCGCACGCAGCGGTTGTGCGAAAATATGCAAATATCGCAGCAGCAGGACTTTGCACTTAGACGCCCAATAGTGTGGTCTGTAATCCACCACTTACGTACAAAGACGCACCATAGGTGGCGCATCCGTGGCCTCATCCATCTTTTGTGCAACCCTATGAGCGCTCAGAATGTATGTCGCAAGTAAGGCGCCGGAGCCTTTACCACTGAGTACAAATTTGCATAATCGAGACACAGCAGCAGGTTCATGAAGCCAGTGTCCATCCTGCTCCTTAGGCTATTACAGCCGTGACTGTGTCTTTATGCTAATGCAGCAGCCGATGGGATTCATACAGAAGCCAACTGGCTTTTTCGCTAATCTGCCACTGTGCATTAAGGCGCACCATTGGAAATTACACCAGCCCTAAGGCAGGTGCAATTTCTCAGTCAGTGCAACTGCAATCCTAAAATGCAGGGCAACAGGATGAGGGGATATTTGTGTATCTGACACAGATGAAGATGTTGATGATGATGTTGTCTGGGTCAAAGTAAGTCAGCCACCAGTGGCAGCAGTTTTTGCCCATGAAATAAAGAAGGCCTTTGTCATGCCTGAGCAAAAGTCCAAAAAAGCCACCTCTATTGTGTACAATTATTTTTACCCAAATCCTGACAACATTTGTCAGGCAGCATTTGTCAGGCCATCTCTACCATTTGTGAAGCCAACATAAGTAGAGGTAGGGACCTCCTCCCTGTTATGTTATTTTCAGCGAGTTCATGCAATGCTTTTGGAAAAATCTGGTAAAATAGTAATAAGCCATCCAGCATCAGCTAGCTTCCAACTCTCAGGTAGATCCCAGTACATGCAACCTCCATCGCCAACACCTTCATCATCAATCTCCTCATTAGTGATGGAAGGGAATCTTCCTGCATCCAGCTTGTGAAAACTAATTCCTCCTTTATCCAGGATTCCCCAGAAAAACCCTTGCACGCTATCACTGCTGCTGCTATGGGTGAATCTTTTTTGTTTTTTCACTAAACATATTTTTATTGAAAAGAACAGCAGCACATGTTACACACAATAATCTATGGTGCTATGGGTGAATCTTCATCCCAGAAGGGGACCAAGAAGACTAGTAATTTCAATCAGCAATTGACTGTAAAACAAACCTGTGCAAGAGAAAGCAAGTATGAAAGCAGCCATCCAGTTGCACAGCAGCTCACTGAAACCATGACAGCTATATTAGCATTAGATCTGCATCTAATATCCACAATAAATGCATGTGGTTTTAGACAGCTAATTGAGGTCCTGCCTCCCCGCTACCAAATTCCATCTAAATTCCATTTTACAAGAAAAGCAATTGCTCGACTGTACTGGGTCATTAAATAAAAACTAGTTATTGTCCTAATAAATACTAGTGTACCTACTATTCATTTAACTACAGATATGTGTACAAGCGGTACTGATCAAACAAAAGATTACATGACTGTGACAGCCCACATGGTGGGTGTTTCACCTACAGCAGCAACATCTAAAGGTGGATAAACACCTTACAAATATATCTGCAGATCGAGTGATCTACAGATACAGTATATCTGCAGATGATGGTCGTTCATACACACTGAATGACCATCATCTGCTGCTGCAGCAGGTCGAGTCAGACTGGAGGCGGGTAGGGGGTGTGGCCTAATCGTGGGAGGCGTGGCCATGCCCCCTTCAGGGGAAAGAAAACATTTCCGATGCGGTGCTGCGTGCTGGGGAGGGGGGGCGTGATCACTCCCTCCCTTTGGCATATGAGACTGCTCGGGCTGCTGCTTTAGCAGCCTCTGACAGTCTCCCAGTGCAGCCCAGCACACAGCAGTATATCTGTCCATCGGCAAGTGTGTACTGGCAATCAGCCGATTGCCCATACACACTTGCCGATGGACAGATATGTCTGCAGACATATCTGTTCATTGGCTGTGCAGCACAGCCAAAGCGATATGTCTGTGAACGACGTCGTTCACAGACATATCATCTGTACACACTGGCCGACGGGGGCACGATATATTGGCCGATCAATTGATCGGACAATATATCGGCCAGTGTGTACCCAGCATAACACAGAATGCCAGCTCAGTCACAGACAGGCTACTCTGTATCACCGGCTTCACTAAGAGGCATACCTGTGTCAACCTGTTAATAAAACTCAGATGACATAGCAAAATGGCTTTCCCTGCTAGGACTCTCCTCGGGATTTGTCATTTCCGGTAACGCAAGTAACATTATACAAGCATTACAAATGGGTAAATTTTAACATGTCCCATGTTTTGCCCACACGATAAACTTAATGGTTCTACATTTTTTCAAAAATAAAAGAGGCGTGCAGGAGATGCTGTCTGGCCACAAAAATTTCTGGACATTTTTGGCATTCAACAACCACCCTCCCTTTATATACTTCAGCAAATGGAGGAACTGCAACAAGTCATCCAAATCTACACAACAAGCCATTACTATTATTATTAATTATTATTATTATTCTTTATTTATATGGCACCACAAGTGTTCAGCAGCACCTTACAAAGTATTTAAATAAGTGAACAAGAAACCCGTGACAGTATAATACAATGCAGGACAAGGACCATGTTTATATACATTGCAACATTAGCGATCATAACACTCAAATAAGCAACAGGGAGTAAGCAACCAAGCGATAGGTGCCCTAGTAAGGAGTAGATGAAAGTATAACTAAGGAGAAGCACAAGAGGGTAGGGGGCCCTGCTCATGAGAGCTTACATTCTAATGGGGAGGGGCAGACAAACAGGCGTGACATGGGGTAGATAGGGAGGAAGGAGCATGTAGCAGGAGGTTAGGGTGAGAGTTAGAAGGCTTTGATGAAGCCATGATATAGGGAGAGGATGGGGAATGTACCTTATGCCAGCACATTGTAGAATACTCTGTTTTATGCAAGCTCCTGAAACCATTTGAAGTAGTAACTAATGGTGCGTACACACGGGACGATTAACATGCACGATATGAACAATATCGATCATATCGTTATCGTTCATATCGTGCATTTTTTGGTCCCTTCCAACCCACCAATGACCTGCGATATCATCCTTTGCCCGTGCATGCAGGCCAACCTGGTCGATATCAACCGGGAAGGTGCAGGACGATCAGTCAGAGATATCGTTATCGCTGACTGATCGTACCGTGTGTGCGCACATTAATAAAGTGAGTTGAGACACTGACAGCTTGAGTCAGGTGATTCCCTTAATAAAACTATTTGAGCAGCAGCTAGAGAAAGTGAAGGAGGAAATGAAACAAAGTGATTCCGCTAAGTATGTTGTACTTGTAGATCAACTTCTTTATTCGCTTTGCCAGGACCAAAGGGTTGTCAAGACCTTGCAATTGTGTCACTACATTATGTAATATATTTATTTCCAACTAACACAGATCTTACAAGATGCAAAGAGCTCCTTGCCAGCAAGTTGTCAACACCAATGGCACATGACACATTGACATCTTCTGTTGCAGTTTCTCCTGCAAATACTGCTGCCAAGAAAAAAAAACTGACCTCCTCCAAGAGACCCACTGGTGATGAGGATGAAACAACATTTATGACATCTGGTCATTCTTATAAGAGTTGCACAAAATTACTGAAACTTTTACCTTGACTCAATCTGATACACTAAGCATTAGATTATTTTAATGACAATGGGCCTGATTCAGCAAGGATCGCTACTGCGATCGCAGCTGTGATTAAGCACGCAGATCAACTGCGATAGTATGCTAATCCATTTCAATCACTATGCTGCTGCAGCACTACATACAGACGCCCACTTTACCTTACACACATCCGTAATATTTACCAACACTGTGAAAACCTCGGTAACATCGAGTACCATCGCAGCCTCACGCACACTTGCACAAGGTCAGACCTTACTCAGCCATTGCTAACTTCATTGCACGCTATGAGGCCTCAGGCTGCATAGGGCATCGCAGTGGATAATTTATGCCACAGAGTTCAAACGCACTGGCACACCTGCATTTTGCCGACCACCCTCGTCACCACCCACAAACGGCACTTCCTGTCAATCACTCTGCAAAGCAGTGGATGGCTCACACATGTGCACTGCGATGCATATGCATGTCCAAAATACAACACTCGGCCGATTGCGTGCATATTAGCAACTGCGATCCAAGCTGAATCAGGCCCAGTGTACAAATTAGCATGTCACAGAGTCTCTTTGAATACTGGGAGGAAAAAAAATTATTTGTAGCCCCTTGTACAAACCAGCATTGTGCACTTAAGCTGACTACACTCCAATGCGTACTCGGAAAAAGTGTTTAGCACAGATGGGAACCTTGTGAGTGATCAGCATAGGCACCTACTTCCTCAAAATGTGGAAAAATTATCTACAAATTCTATTAGAAAGACCTTTGCAGCCAATTACAACAATTGCAGAGACTTTTGTAATGGTGGATTCCAGTGGGGGTGAGGTAATATTGTGTGATGATGATAATAACACTGATGAGGGTGAGGATGATAATGACACCTTATAACTGTAGAAATGTTTAACAATACTGTTAGCCACCTTAAGCCAATTGGTAGCTTGTTTTGTAGGGGCCCAAACAAACCAAGCACTTCAGCCACAAAAGTGACAGTCCCTATTGCTGAAGTGCTCAGTATGTTAAACTGTGCATGTCCTTTTTAATATATAACTAGGGTGGGTGGGAGGGCCCAAGGACAATTCCATTGTGCACCACTTTTCTTTTCATTGTACTTTACTGGGCTTTACTTCACTAGGGAATTGTTGATGGTCTTCTGATTTGAAAGGCCCATTTCTCTGTTTTTCTTTTATTTATAGCTATAACTACTTCTCATCTAATCAATCAATCAGTGCTATTTTTCAGCACTCAGTTCCTAAACATCTCATTAACTATGACGTGATGTCCTGGGCTAAAATGTATTTTCCATAAGATAAGTTTTATTTTAAAGTCCCTATTGAGTGCCTTCTTTTCTAAATACCATATATGTGTATATATTATATATACATACATATATATATGTATATGTATATACATATATAGAACTGTTTTTCTATAGCTCCACCCCCATTAGCCCCACCCACAATTCCTGAACCTATTTTTCCAGAAAAATAGCCCTGCAATAAATCAGATCAATCAATGGTATGCTTTAACTGGCTTCCACACTACATGTTTGGCAGCCACATGCCTGTTTTCATTCCTTTTATAGTTATAGGTTTCTCTGTTCGTATAATTAATCAATCAATGATTTACCTGGCTTCCACTACATAAATAGTATTAAATACTCTCCCTGTACTGGCCTCAGATCTCTGATCTAGTTCTTGATTAATGAAAACATACTATAACATTGTATAGTTTTATATTAAACTGTCTTCCTGTCTGCCACTGTAGTGCCACTATGTTTCCTAGATGTACTATATTCTATTAAACTGCCATGTATGCCTTTGCTCTGTCACTTAGTTAAGCCAATCAGCTCACTGCAGCCTTTGGCCAATATTGGTGGAAACAATATCGTGAGCTGTGTGGTGGTCAAAAGTGACTGGAAATTAATGTTATTGAGGTTAGTAATACTGTAGAAACAAAAATAGGCCCAAATGACATGATTTTAGCTGTTTTTATACATTTTTAAATCCAGAGCCAAAACCAAAACACGCTAATGAACTAGAACCAAAACACAGTGTTTCGCATACATCCACCTTGCTGGACATCACAGCACTGCAACCCAATGTTACCTGCTACATGTCCTGTTCTCAATGCCCCGAAGTAGACCATGGAGAAATACAGCCTTCGATGATGAATAGGCCCCCACAGTGCCCCCACCTTTGGCACTAGCCACCAACATGGAGAGGCAGCAGCCAGAAGCTTCATGAGTGAGAAGTTGCCATCTGCGTGCTGATGATGCTGGAGACTGGTGCCAGACTCCCAATAGTAGAGCAGGAGATGCTGCTGCTGCCGGAAGTGCGATCCATTCGCAGAAGTTAAAGAAACTCTCAACTGCGTCCGACATCAACATTGTGTCCGACTAAGAATCGGGCTATAAATCCTAGCTCAGTAATTTTTTCCTTCTACATAGCTTGACATGTCCAGGGTCTTCCATTTTCTCTGCTGCATGTTGCGTAATTAGTATTATTCCCATTAAATTGTTTGTATAAATATTGGACTGTAAAGCTGGGTACATTTATGAAGATCATGTGGATTTCCATATATAGGACCAACTTACAAGAAACCTTTATGGGAAAGAACATCTGATGCTGCATGTGAGTACATGGTACGCTCAACCATAAAAGAAATTGTTATAGGAGTATATGGACATATGTTAAAGTGAGTGGGGTACGTCCCTTACTGTTCATATGTGCCCTCTTCTATGAAAATTAGAATGTGTTAAAAAGATATCTTGATACATGCACCTGCTCATTATCTGTGTGAGTAAGGTGCGTTTAATGGATAATCCAGTTGTTATAATATATTGGTAATAAATAATAACACCAATACATTATCCCTTTTCTTAATTTCTCCCTCAATTCCTGGTCGTCTGGACTTTTGAGGAGGGAAGCAAAGAAAATATTGGAAGATTCTGTGACTTGAACATTTGATTAGACTTTTATTCTCATATAAATATGACATTGATGTGTTTTTTCAAAGCTTTTATCTGAGGTTTTAAAATGTTTCTTTGTGATTTACTGTATTGGGTGTAAGATGACACCCTAAGCCCTTGTTAATTTAGGCAGCTGTGGTTGCGCAAAGTTTTTTGGATCCAATCTATAATTATAAATGTACACTTGTGTTAGATCAAGAATACATATAAGTAAGGATGTGCAGGCTCAGATAAGTTCGGATTTTCCCGCCAAATTCGGATTTTTCCCGCCAAAAATCGGGTCTCAGAAAAAGGCAAAACGTCATCTTTCATGGACAAGCATCATCTTTCATGGAATGATGATGTTTGTCTTTGATATATGACATTTTGCCTCTTTCTGAAACCTGATTTTTGGTGGGAAAATCCGAACTAATCAGAGCCTGCACTTCCCTACATATAAGTGGATGTGATCTACCTGTGGAAGAGAGCTAGTTTTGATTTTTGATCCCCCCCCCTCCCTCACGACCACTGCATCAGGAGACAGTTCCACAGCAGAGCTGGAACAGGCAAGAGCTCCTGAAGAAAGAAGAGGCCAGGAGCGGCAACATGGATGGCGGAATAGTGGCCATTGCAAAATACTGTAGCTTAAGCAGGCCACCGCTAGTCAGGAGAACATCAATGCCCACCGGAAGTAGGGTCAGTGAAGACAGCGGAAGCTCTGAGGCAGATGTGGGAGATCCTCAGGTGAAGACTGCTAGAAGTCCTGAGGCTGTGGGAATTGGCCCACCTTAGGTGAAGGCTACAAAAAGCCCAAAGATTTGGTCGGAGTTGTTCAGCCACGGTGGGCGTGGCTAGACCAGGCTTTCGTTCAGCCGACGACTACAGGTCTGGTAATTCCTTTTTTCATCCTCCAAAGACCACAGAGGTTTTGGTGGCAGGCCCTTGGGCATGTTTAGGCAATAGGTTGTGACACAAAAGGGGGCATTAGGCCTGCCAGCCATCAAGGGGATGTAGGCCCAGGATAAATTTATTGTTAGGTAGCACTAGGCCAACATCCAAGGGTGCTAGGCCCCATAGCATTACCTTTTGTTAGGTGACACTAGGCCCTATAGTTAGGTAGCACTAGGCCAACATCCAAGGGTGCTAGGCCCCATAGCATTACCTTTTGTTAGGTGACACTAGGCCCTATAGTTTGGTATAACATCTAGTAAGTGCCATTAGGCCAACCCCCAAGGGCATTAGTCCCTACAGTATTTTACAAGTCCTGGTAGGCGGCATTAGGCCTTGAAGTTCATGATAGACCCATTGTTTAGATGGCACCAGACCGAGCCACAGAGGGCAGTAGGCCCTTTTTGGATTGTAATTCCCGTTGTTGGTATAAGCCCATTGGTTTGATGGGCACTGCTAGGAAGATCCTCGTAATCTTGTCAATTCGGGTTGTAGACTGCTTGTGATTATTGCATTGTGTTGTAACTGCATTGTTGCTTTGTGCTTTGACTATTGCTGTATTGTTGTGCCCATGCATTGTTGGGGATCCTAGTAAATGCGTATTGGGTAGTCCACTACACATAGCCTGTGATTGTTACTGTTCACTTGGTCAGCTAGAGTTAGGGCCTGATGAGTGATGGTATAGCCAGGTTGCTGTGGGTGGTACACGCTAGGTAGAATAGGTCAGCCTAGTACAGCGAT
This sequence comes from Taudactylus pleione, assembly GCA_031769625.1. Classification (NCBI taxonomy): domain Eukaryota; kingdom Metazoa; phylum Chordata; class Amphibia; order Anura; family Myobatrachidae; genus Taudactylus; species Taudactylus pleione. The sequence goes on from JAUIMM010000198.1 coordinate 2,004,168, forward strand.
GTGGGTGGCCAGTAGAGATCAGGACCATTTGTCCATCAAGGGGACCACAGTAGACTCAATGAGCGTGATTTGTGTATTTCCCCCCATCCCCTACCTTTTGGGTGTTTCGTTCAGGTTGCATCCCTGGTGCTTGGTACTGAGGTGTAAACAAGTCTGCGGCCAAAAGTGCCAATGATGGCCATCCAATGATCCCAGTGGAGATCATCCATGTCTAGCACATGTTTTCCTTTTGTGTAGGGCTACCTTCCACACCATCAACGTCCGACCTGCTTCCCAGGACCTTCAACTGGGATGGATCGTTAGCCTGGAGGCAGGGGAGTATTTAGAGAGGAGGGGGTCCATGTGCAGTCTCTGTCTAGGGCCCCCTCCTCTCCCTCCGGTGGCCAGCAGCGCACTGAGGACAGCGACACAGCAGTAGACTCTTGGCACTAGTCTGTGCCCAGGGTCTACTGCACATGCACAGGTCACTGGTAAAATGGTGCGGCAGCCATTTTCCAGGCGATTTCCCTATTGTGAATGCGCTAAATTCCGGGAAAGTTGGCCATGGCGGCCATTTTCCAGGCCATTTTTTTTACAGCGCTGATACCACCGCTGTGGTACTCTGGAGAGGTATGTATTAAACATAAGGGTGCAGGGTGTGCAGTTTGGGGCCCCCTGGACCCAGGGGCCCATGTACCCTGCACACCCTGCACCCATTAAACATACGCCCCTGCCTGAAGGTGAGAGCATGTGTAGAAAGGTGATACCAGACTACATCTGCACCCCATGGCAAACTTGCCCACCTTTGTTGTCTCTTCCCCGGGAGATGCCCGGGGAGGAAAGGCAGGTGGGTTGTGATGGGGGTGGGGCCTGATGGGTCATGTGATTAAGCCCCACCCCCTACATGGCAAATTATCACGATTGGTGCTAATTTAAATAGGGGGCATGGCTAAATGGTGCGATTCATGGAGAATCGCATCATTATGCCCCACCCCCTACACGGGGGCAACCGAGATCGCCACGGAAATTCTTCCCATTCTGCCCACTTCACTAGGAAGTGGGCAGAATGTGGGAGAAGTGCCTACCCTTCCGGAGGTGCGGGGGGTTACCCGAAAAATCGTGAGCCTCCTGCGAATTCCGGGAGGGTAGGCATGTATGCCCCATAGCCACCCCTCACATCCTCACTATACTCTGCGAGATGCGTGTAGAGTTCTCCGTGCATTGAAACAGTGAAAAAGCTCTGTTGTATTAATTGAAGTCAGTCACTTGGAATGTGGGACTGTGGCTTCTTCCGCAGCAATATACCAGTGTACAGTAAGCAAATTATAAATGCTTTTTTGAATAAACCATTGTTATTCTAGTTTATGCATTGATTTAAAGGGCATAATATATGTAGCTCCTTAACTACTGTAGTAGTCTGCATAACTAATTATTGAAACCAATAAAACATATTCAAAAGCACATTACTGTAATATTAATTACCAGCTTTATCTTACCGTTGCCCACAGACATGCAGTTAGATAGCAGTTATGTTTACCAATGAGTTATGGCGATATCATCGTTGTTTAAACAGGACCCAGCTACATTAAGAATCCTAATTTTAGTCTTGTTCAGTTTCTTGTCCTTTCCCTCTCAGAATTGTATTTCACATTGTCCTTTTGCTGCCCCCTGCTGCTCAATATTCATACTGCATGGAAGTTTCTTCACAAACACTACACTGTAGGATCTTCTGGCATTCAAAGGATTAAACAATTTGCATCCACTATACAGCAGTTGGAAAGCTTTGGGCCCAGATGATAAGGGATGGGAGAATTTGTTTTAAGCACACTGAGCTTTGAAGCATAGCTTGGGGTACGTTCCAGAAGAGGCTGTACAGTTGTCCTTTGGCAAACGTCACCAAATTTAATTGCTTAAAATAATTAGAGTGGCATTTTGCCCAACAGAACAGTTTGTGGATGCTATGGGTTAATTATGACATGCTAGACTGGTCATAGTGCTGCCAAAATAATGATGTATACTGCGGGGAATAGGCATATATGAGAAAAAAACAGCAGCAGCTGAACTATTGCACCACCGCAGTGCCCCTGAGGACACAGGGTGGGGGAGGACGGGCACCACTTACTAGAGCCTGGGCCCACCAGCCGATAGTTCCACCACTGATAAACTGGTATGTGGCACAAGCTGGGAAAGAGTTGTGGAGTCATACTAGAGGATGGAGCCCATGGAAACACTTTGTATGCCACATACTGTACAAGAAATAAGCCTTGGTCCAATATCACCACCTCTATGCAGGACATAGGTTTTCACTGAGTATAGAACAAGTGCAGTAAGTAGGTTTTAATAGTCATGCACAGGCTTTAGGTAGGGTTTGGTGTAAGAGGTGGGAGGGGGGGTCCCCCTGAACTGGCTGAGTGGAGCCTCGGCTGCGGTGCCGGTGGACTCGGGCACTTACCTCCTGACTCCCAGACTCTCACCTTCAGGCCGCTCCCGTCGACGGTCCTGGAACACAGGTCGGACGCGGACAGTCGCGAACTGGGTTTCCACTCCTGGCCCTGGACAAGAACAAGGTGCTGAGGCGGGGTGACCTCCACTGGGATCAGTGGATGGTCATCATTGGCACTTGTGGCCTCAGACTGGCTACACCTACGTGCCAAGCACAAGGGTGTACCCCGAACGAAAACGCCCGACAGGGAAAAGGGAAGTTGGGTGACACACAACACAAACAGCAAACAAAACAATTACGCTCACCAACAATAATCTTGTCCCTTTGCTGGACGAGTCCTGATCTCAGCACCTGTAGATGAACACAACAGCAAGAGCCCCGCACAGGACCCGATACAATAACAGATACCTTACCACTGCCTACCTTTAATGGGGGCCTGACTGTGGGAGATACAGCGACTTACCAACAGCCTACCTTTAATGGGGGCCTGACTGAGGGGGAGAACGTCCTGGTCCCAGCCCGGTCTACCTTTGATGGGGGCCTGACCGCCTGACCAATTTTCACGATGCTTCTAGGGCCTTCTGCCCTTGCGTACCTGTGGCCTAGCCTGACTGCCCCTTGTCCAAGGCCTAGCGCCGAACTACAAAGATCACGGCCTAACGCCGACAGCAACAACTCCTGTGGCCTAACACAGACTCACAGTGACCACGGCCTGGTGCCGAATTAACATACCCCACGGCCTAGCGCCGACTTACCAAGAGACACGGCCTAGCACCGAATTACCATGCGACACGGCCTAGCACCGAATTACCATGCGACACGGCCTAGCGCCGAATTACCATGAGACACGGCCTACCGCCGAATTACAATGACCCACAGCCTAGCGCCGAATTACCATGAGACACGGCCTACCGCCGAATTACAATGACCCACGGCCTAGCGCCGAACTACAATGACACATGGCCTAGCGCCGAATTACCATGAGACACGGCCTACCGCCGAATTACAATGACCCACGGCCTAGCGCTGAACTACAATGACACGGCCTAGCGCCGAATTACCATGAGACACGGCCTACCGCCGAATTACAATGACCCACGGCCTAGCGCCGAATTACAATTACCCACGGCTTAGCGCCGAACTACAATGGGGCACGGCCTAGCGCCGAGTTACAATGACCCACGGCCTAGCGCCGAACTACAATGGGGCACGGCCTAGCGCCGAACCCTGGTGGTCTAGGGAGGTGTGAGAGACTTACCAGTCCCGGGGCCTCTGGTGCCTTCTCCGTCTTCACTCCTGGTGGGCGCCGGTCTGCAGCTCTTCGCCCGGCGGGCGGCAGCCTGGGGGAGCTCTTTTTCGATGGCCGCCGCCCGGCGGGACTTCCGTCGTCTTCCTTCTAGTATCTTCGGGAGCTCTTCACCGCTCCGTCCCGGCCATCGCACTTCCCGTCCTCTCCTCGCGCCAGCTAATTCAAGCCGACGCCAGGGGGCGGGGTGATGACGTGGCGAGCTACGATTGGCTCGCCGTGGCCATCCCCTGCTGGCTGCCGATCTGTGAGCCCTGATTGGTTCACAGTCGGCGCCACATTCAAAGGGGCACGTGCTGATTGGCTGAGTCTGAATCCACCAGGATTCAGACTTGCCATCATGCCCGTGGAGAAGCGGCGGCAATCCGCCGCTACCTCCACGCCCGCTGCGCCGGATGGGGGGTGGGATCACGACCGATCCTGACCCGCCGGTCAGCTTGCGGATGGGCCCCGCCACACGCTCGAACGGGGCTGGGATCTCTCCGGATCCCACCCCACTCTGATGCCCGGGGCTCCCGCTGCCCCAAGGCACCCCCACCATCCAGGCGTGGAGGGTGAGGATGCCTAGTAGCAGGGTGAGTGACCGCACTGGTACACTCAGCCCTGCTACACTCCTCCCTGCTTTTTCCTTTGTGGTCCCCACAAAGGCAGTACTCACCTCCGCTTCCGAGTCGGGACTCTTCGTACGGGTACAGCTGGGCCTCCGTCTGGGGTGCCTCTTTGGACGTGGTGGCTCCGCTGGCTCTTCGTTCCCAATGGGCACCTGTCCTTCCACATGACATGGACTGGCCTCTTGCAACCGTCCTAGAGGGGCTGACGGTTCCTTGACTGTGACCGACTCTCCATGTGGTGCATTCGGAGGGGCGGCACTCTGCTGGTCGAAGAACGTACTCCCTTCGGATGCCTCTCCCACTGGACCTCTTTCCTCCGCCGAGAACCCTCGTACTTCTGTAGGCTGCCCTGCCTCCTCCTTGTTGGTCGATTGTGGAGTGGCCCAGGGGCAGTCTGTCAGTTCATGCTCAGGGTTGCCACAGTGATCACATCGGGGTAGCGCGTCATCCTCATACCTCCAGTCTTCATCCCATAGGCAATGGTTGTGGTCATGTCCAATGCCCCCGCACAAGCTGCACTGGAGCTCCGTCTCGAGCCGGGCAGCCAGATATCGTTGCACTGCTTGCCGGTGAAGGGCGTCTTCCTCCTCGTCATCAGTCACCTGGGCCTCCTCTGTCATCCACGGGGTCCCATTCCATGGACAATCTGGGAGCTCGTGCTCGCGGTTGCTACAGCCTCCACACCGGAATGCTTCAGACTCCTGGTACCACTCTTCTTTGCAGGGGCAGGTATGATGCTCATGCCCGTAGATTCCACAGAGCATACACCAGGGTCGACTCGTCCCCAGGTCCTTCTGACTGCAGCTCCGTACTGCTCGTTGGGCCATGGGTGGGACCTTCCATGGGGACATTTCTGGATCCTCCGTTGCCTTATCCTTGCGCCCGGGACATTCATTGGCGTGATGTCCCAGCTGCTGACATGTCCTGCAGGGGGTCACGGCGGCTTTCTCGCGCCTCTCCTTCCGGCGCTCCTCCTTACTGCGCTGTATTGCCCGCTGCAGTATCTCCTTGACATCTTCTGCAGACACCGTGATCCAGTTACTCTCATCTCCGCACATCTGGTTATGGTTCTGTTCCGGAGCTGTCCGAAGGGGGGTCCTCTCGACGGTGTTCCACATTGCGTCCGCCATCCTCCGGATCCTGCCGGCTACGCCAAATGTAAGAGGTGGGAGGGGGGGTCCCCCTGAACTGGCTGAGTGGAGCCTCGGCTGCGGTGCCGGTGGACTCGGGCACTTACCTCCTGACTCCCAGACTCTCACCTTCAGGCCGCTCCCGTCGATGGTCCTGGAACACAGGTCGGACGCGGACAGTCGCGAACTGGGTTTCCACTCCTGGCCCTGGAAAAGAACAAGGTGCTGAGGCGGGGTGACCTCCACTGGGATCAGTGGATGGTCATCATTGGCACTTGTGGCCTCAGACTGGCTACACCTACGTGCCAAGCACAAGGGTGTACCCCGAACGAAAACGCCCGACAGGGAAAAGGGAAGTTGGGTGACACACAACACAAACAGCAAACAAAACAATTACGCTCACCAACAATAATCTTGTCCCTTTGCTGGACGAGTCCTGATCTCAGCACCTGTAGATGAACACAACAGCAAGAGCCCCGCACAGGACCCGATACCTTTAATGGGGGCCTGACTGTGGGAGATACAGCGACTTACCAACAGCCTACCTTTAATGGGGGCCTGACTGAGGGGGAGAACGTCCTGGTCCCAGCCCGGTCTACCTTTGATGGGGGCCTGACTGCCTGACCAATTTTCACGATGCTTCTAGGGCCTTCTGCCCTTGTGTACCTGTGGCCTAGCCTGACTGCCCCTTGTCCGATGCCTAGCGCCGAACTACAAAGATCACGGCCTAACGCCGACAGCAGCAACTCCTATGGCCTAACACAGACTCACAGTGACCACGGCCTGGTGCCGAATTAACATACCCCACGGCCTAGCGCCGACTTACCAAGAGACACGGCCTAGCACCGAATTACCATGCAACACGGCCTAGCGCCGAATTACCATGCGACACGGCCTAGCGCCGAATTACCATGAGACACGGCCTACCGCCGAATTACAATGACCCACGGCCTAGCGCCGAATTACCATGAGACACGGCCTACCGCCGAATTACAATGACCCACGGCCTAGCGCCGAACTACAATGACACACGGCCTAGCGCCGAATTACCATGAGACACGGCCTACCGCCGAATTACAATGATCCACGGCCTAGCGCCGAACTACCATGAGACACGGCCTACCGCCGAATTACAATGACCCACGGCCTAGCGCCGAACTACAATGACACACGGCCTAGCGCCGAATTACCATGAGACACGGCCTACCGCCGAATTACAATGACCCACGGCCTAGCGCCGAATTACAATGACCCACGGCCTAGCGCCAAACTGCAATGGTGCACGGCCTAGTGCCAAGTTACAATGACCCACGGCCTAGCGCCGAACTACAATGGGGCACGGCCTAGCGCCGAACCCTGGTGGTCTAGGGAGGTGTGAGAGACTTACCAGTGCCGGGGCCTCCGGTGCCTTCTCCGTCTTCACTCCTGGTGGGCGCCGGTCTGCAGCTCTTCGCCCGGCGGACGGCAGCCTGGGGGAGCTCTTTTTCGATGGCCGCCGCCCGGCGGGACTTCCGTCGTCTTCCTTCTAGTATCTTCGGGAGCTCTTCACCGCTCCGTCCCGGCCGTCGCACTTCCCGTCCTCTCCTCGCACCAGCTAATTCAAGCCGACGCCAGGGGGCGGGGTGATGACGCGGCGAGCTACGATTGGCTCGCCGTGGCCATCCCCTGCTGGCTGCCGATCTGTGAGCCCTGATTGGTTCACAGTCGGCGCCACATTCAAAGGGGCACGTGCTGATTGGCTGAGTCTGAATCCACCAGGATTCAGACTTGCCATCATGCCCGTGGAGTAGCGGCGGCAATCCGCCGCTACCTCCACGCCCGCTGCGCCGGATGGGGGGTGGGATCACGACCGATCCTGACCCGCCGGCCAGCTTGCGGATGGGCCCCACCACACGCTCGAACGGGGCTGGGATCTCTCCGGATCCCACCCCACTCTGATGCCCGGGGCTCCCGCTGCCCCAAGGCACCCCCACCATCCAGGCGTGGAGGGTGAGGATGCCTAGTAGCAGGGTGAGTGACCGCACTGGTACACTCAGCCCTGCTACACTGGTATAAAAGATCTACAGGAAATAAATAAACAATGTCTAGATAGACCCCACATGGTAGACAGTCAATAGGTCGACAGGGATAAAAGGTTGACTCACAAAAGGCTGATATGGATGAAGATAGACAAGTTCAAAATGGTTGACAGAGTCAAAAGGTTGACACAAAAATTATCTAAATTTGTTGTTGTTGTTATTGTTTTCTAACCCTAATCTTCACCATAACCCTCCCCTTGGTGCGTAGCCCTAACTCTCCCTCCTGGTGCCTAACCATAACCATCGGGGTAAATGCCTAATCCTAACCGTCCCTCCAAGTGCATAACCCTACGGTAAGTGCCTAAAGCTGGCCACACACTAGACCAACTTACATCCAACCAGCCAACTTGTTGATCGGTTGGAATAAAAATCTGGTAACGTATGGGAGTAAATGATGATTAGTAATTTGCTCCTAAATGCCAGAAAATAGTTGAAAATGGACGTTCAGACAAGTTTGTTAAATGTTTGATCTAAACAATTTGTTCAAACAACAGTTTTTGTCCATTTTCCGGCATTTGGGAGCAAATTGCTGATTGTCATTTGCTTTCATCCCTTACCAGACTTTCATTCCAACCAATCAACTAGCTGGCTGGTTGGATGTAAGTTGGTCTAGTGTGTGGCCAGCTTAAGTCTTACCGTCTTTCCTAGTGCCTAACCCTAACTCTCGGGGTAAATGCTGACCCTAACCACCCCTCCTAGAGCCTAACCCTCCGGTCAGTGCCTAACCCGAACAACAACAAAATGTGTCGACCATTTCAGTGTCGACTTTTTGACCCTGTTGATCTTTTGCACCTGTCTATCTTCATCTATGTCCACCTTTTGTGTGTCGACCTCTTGTCCCTGTCAAGCTATTGACTGTCTACCATGTGGTGTCTACCTAGACATTGTCAACCTTTAATGTAGATCTATTGACTGGAATCCAGACCACTCGCCCCCACAGATATAGACCATTCACTGCCTCCCCTCCTTTCCTAGACATTGACCACTCTGTGAACCCTGGCTGATCCGTCTGCTGTTCTTGCTCTGTTGAGTCTGCTCCTCACATCAAAGCTATTCTGTCTGGAGGCTGGCCAACGGAGTTGTAGCACTAGAATGGAGTGCCCGCCAGCGTCACAGCCTCGTCCCCAAGTATGCTGCTAGATTGGTGTCTACCGATCCCAGCACTTACTAGGTGCCAATGGTACAGATTAGGACAGGGGCTGCCCAAGCAGTGTGCAGACACACACCCTGTGCTTACATCTATGACCATTTTTCCATCTACTTTTATGTCTAAAGTGGTTTTGTTATTCTAATATGATTATTACCTCAGGGACTTATTTATCAATTATTATTTGCGGGATGTGCTACAAAAAAAAAGTAAAACTTTTTTTGGGGGGTACCTGCAAATAATAAGTATCCCTTGAATGTATCTTCGGGGGAATGCAGCAGATATCAAAGCTATCCCATTTTCGACCGCAAAAGGATCTCCAGTAGAATCCTATGGGGTGTTTCACTACCTCCTCTGGTCAGGCTGGTTGCTAGATGGTCTGAACTCCAACGTCAGTAGCCGCTTGGCATGCTGGTCCCGGTCATTGCTAGGAGACCAGGACAGTGTATGTGCTCAGAGGTTGCACAGGAATGTTGTTTAATTGCTGAGATACTCTTTAGTTGTATGTGCAGCATCACACCTGTTACTTATTTCGCTTTCAAGGTGTTGGTTGTAATTGATGTTTGGTTATTGGTCTATGTGTGTGTTATAAGGCAGCCAGGCTTTCACCTCCTTGTCAGTTATAGCTTCATGCCTTGGTGTAAACTAGCTGATCTGAATACCTTGAATACTCTGTACTGCTGGTATCCTGAATCCTTGTCTGCTAATCCAGTTTGATCCATGGTATCCTGCTCCCTGCATCACCTTTTGTTAGGTATCACCTTACTTAATATTGGAAAGTGTCATTTGTTTGCAGGTACCATTATCAAGCTACAGTACCTGTTATTATATAGCTCCTGCTGTTATTGTCAGAAAGTCACAAGTTTAATTATACAGTCTCATTGTTCTCGCAGATTATATTCTACTAATCTAGCATTAACCCTCTGATCACCTCTACTATCCTCAGTTTAAGACCTGGTGGAATCTTGGTGCTTTTGAGAGCATCTCTCTCTATGGAAAAAGGAAGACCTCTGTAGTGTGGTTCTAGAGGTGTTATGCAATTGTTCAGGTGTATCATAACATGGCTATTTTGTGGCCAAATTTACCATGCAATGCATTCCGGAGCTTGGCCCAGGTAGGTTTTATAACCTTTGTAGCCTATGCGCTACAAAAAATGGGGGGTATCCACTAAGCGATTTAAACAAGCGACTGTACGATAACAATGTCGTTATCGTGCAATCGCTTGCAAATCGCGCATGCATCGGGCTTGTTTTGGATAGAAGCGACCCGAGATGCGTGTGCCCGCAGGTCGCTTCCGACATCCGACATCGCCCGTACATGCAGGTCAACCTGACGATCTTGTCAGGTTCTGCATGTGTGGGGATGAGGGATGTGCCGGGACTGAACGAGTGAACGCTCAATCTAGGCACATCACTAGCTATACAAACGACAGCACGATTGCAATGTCGCAATCGTGCTGTCGTTTGTATGTCGCTAAGTGGATACCCCCCAAAAGCATCAGGAGAGGGATCCTTAGGATCCCTCTCCATCACTCTTCACTAGCGAATGCTAATGCGATCACTTTACTTTTACACATCAGAGGGACAGGCTCCTATTAGATTCCATTGTCCCTGCATGTGTGAGATGATACATGCCGGTGGTAGATAATTTTTTATTACCGTGAATAGCGGCAATAAGAACTTATAATTATCAGGTCCAAAGCCCAATAATTAGTAATTTGGCCCCTTATCATCACCTAGATGTAAGTACTTAGATATACATTATGTACAGGGGAGATATCTTTTGCAATCCCTCTGGTTTTTTTTGCTTTTGAGGCTGATAAAATGCCAAATTGACCAAAATCAGGAATGCAAAACACTCTGGAGCTTGGCCCCGGTATCCATCATAGCCTTACGTAAAAAGGGCTCCCCAACATTGGCCAGTCGAACATACATGGTCTGATGACCGGGCATGTGCAGACGTGTGGCCGGAAAAGTGATGGCACTATTTAATTTCTTGTTGCTTCAATAAGAAATTATAATTATTGGGAATATTCCCCAATAAATTCTAAGTATACATAATATTTAATGTCCTGTAAACTTAGACATCAGACTGATGTACAATAGTGTGTAGGTGACATGTACATTTTAGGGTAATCCATTGTTCCTGTAAGATCAGCACAAAATAAAAAAACCCTCCCATGACCCACACCCAATTCATACAAACCACACCCTGGCCTACAAGTCCCACCCCTGCTTAACTCAAACAGTTGCAAAGTTATGGATTATCTACTGTTATAGCCAGGGTCAGGGAAATAGACATCTGCCTGGAAGATTAAAATGACAACAGCAAGTACTATATAGCAAGTAATAGCAGGACAGCACTTACAGTAAGAGTGTCCCATTTCAGTCATTTGAAATTCTGCACCATGTAATACTCAGTCCTCTCAACTCTCCTAAATATCTGTGTCTCCTCTCTTTTGATATTACTGCACAGAGCACAGGACGTTGTCTAATGATTTTCCTGGACACAGCATAAATTTGGATTAATTAGCCCCTTGTGGCTGGAACGGGTTTTATTAGCTTTTTCACATAAGTATTTCCAGCTGCTGTACATCAAGCTCTAATTAACTATTGATCTGATTACAATAAATGTTTCAATCAATGAGAATCTATGGGCTCCTTACAAAAGATCTTGTGTCTGACAGTGTACAGTACCTGTGCTAAAATGCTGCCATCAGAATTCCCACATTACTTTCTTGCATTGGACAAAGTCATTTTCCAGGACATATTGCCAAAATTCCAAGCTGGGTTGCTGGCATGCTCTCTTTCTATTATACTGCATTTCCCCCAGTACACGTTGTTCCGGATCAGATTTCTCTAATTATAAATACAGAGGCTATTGACTTATATGGCTCAGAGATTCAAATCTGTAATAAAACCATAGCAACCAATTAGGCGGGTGTTTTGCTAGAGAGCTAAAGCTTCTCCTTGTCTTTTACACAGCACTAAAGAAAGTTTTTGCTATCGAAAGCTTCCCTAGTTAACAAGGACTACGGCCATACAAGGACCACGCAGTACTGCTGACGCTATCGCCTTCTCAGGGTAGCAATAGCACAGGATATTAATAGAAAGAATGCTTCAATTTTATTTTCTACCTTTTAGCTATATATATATATATATATATATATATATATTTTTGTTATTACTGTTGTCCCTTAAAAAGAAGTTCCAGTCCCACAGCGTAGGTATAAACCGACAAAGCTGGGTCACGCATGCACAGACCCTTTAATGCTGACCGGCAAAGACTCCTCCAGTCAGTATCATTAGGCAGCGGAGTATAACTCAATTACTGTAGAGACATTGGGCCTCATTCAGAGGCAGTCGGAGGATGCAAGCGGTCGCTCAGAAACTGGGCGGCCGCTTGCATCCTGACCGCCCGCCTCTGTTTCGGTCGTTAGGCTGTGGGTTTACACCCACAGCTCTAACGACCGCTCGGGTGATGGTCGCGATGGTAAGAGACCATCGCGACCATCGGGGCTTACGACGAGACCCTAGGGTAGGGTCTCCCTTGTCGTAAGCCCCGGAGAGCTTCTGGCTCTGTCAGAGCCGGAAGCTCTCCACTGACATCATGTCAGTGGGGCCTCGCCCAAATGGTAGGCGTTCCCATGGGAACACCTCCGTTTGGGCTGCCACCCCCCCCCGGCCCTCCTTCCAAACGGGGCGAGCTGTCAATCAACATCGACAGCTCACCCCCTTTGGAAAGAGACCCGCTATGACCGGCGCTGTCGGTCGTAGCGGGTCTCACGCATGCGCACTGGCCAAACATCGAGGCGGCCGTGCGGTCGTAGACCGTACGGCCGCCTCTGAATTAAGCCCATTGTATTAGTAAATGTCATCAATGACTGGTGGTGATAGTATATACTTGTCGCATATTGATAAGCTTTTTTCCATACCTCCCAACACTTTGAGTGACACTACCATTTCGCAGAAGAGGTGTGGCCTAGCAATAATATGGATGTGATTGGGACATATATGGGCGTGCTTTGGATGGATTCTGATAAAGACTTTAGTGGATCTTGCGATGATTTGGGAGGATCACAAGAGAGTCTTAATTGTGTCCTGATACTGACTTCAAAACGTTGCTAGTTATTTTCTGTCTGACAATGAAAGCAAATGAATGATTGGTTCCTTTACTTCTAAAGTTGATTTGAAAACATTACAGTAAAATCATCATTTTAAATGACCTCCTATTATTACTTTCAGGCCACTCTCTGAATGAATGATCTTTTACATTTTTCCCATACTTGCCTCCTTCATAGGGATCCAGAGGGGAGGGGCAAAAAGCAAGCGTGGGGGCAGATCGTGATTTGAGTCATTATGTCACACTTTGCATTACTGAGCTTCAGGACTTGTGGATATAATGAAGCAATTCGCTAATCAAGACGGGATCCAGAAAGGTGCCCAACTGTACTTTCCCAGGAGTCAGGGAAAACTCCAGGAGATTCAGAAGTTGCCCAGACATTCTGGGGATTAGTTGAGTATTGCTTAGCTTCATGTATGTATTGAATTAGTCATGGCTCATGAAAATAAGTGGACATTTTACATGACGTGTCAATTCGGACATTTTAATGGTTCATTGTATGCTTATACAGTAGATGTGAGTTTCTATGAGAACTGCACATGGCTGCTATATACAGGATCCCACTCAAAATAGTGTCTGACACGTAATCACAGAAAGCTCAAATAGTGGCTGCACCTCTGCCCTGGTGCCCTGATGTCACCACACACACACCTTGCCAGCTTGTAGAGCAGTGTGAGTGCAACTTGTACAAATTTTGGTGTAAATCAAGGCCCACGGGTCTATTTACTAAACAGTGTTAGGAAACAGGGTGAAAAGTGATAAGAAAGTGATAAGGTGCCAGCCAATCAGCTCCCAACTGCCATTTTTCAAACACAGCCTGTGAGACGACAGTTGGGAGCTGATTGGCTGGCACCTTATCACTTTCTTATCACTTTTCACCCTATCTCCTAACACTGATTAGTAAATAGACCCCTGGATCTTGAAGGCTCCAGAACCTCCAAAGTGGTAACCTCATAAACTGGTAACAGGTTACTCAGCTCTTGTCTGGGAGTCCAAATAAGCTTGACTATTCTAGGAGCTGACGCGTTTCGAGCTCGGTAACTCTTTCTGAAGGCAATGTGGACTTGTACCCTTGTGGATCCTTGTATGTCCGCTGTAATGTTTTGCTGCATCAAGACGTAGAGGTACCTAATTACTGTACATTGACCAGCGTCATACAGAAGGAACGAAAAAGCAACACAAAAAGATATTTTTAAACCTTAATCAAGTAAGTGCATTACCTACTGGCTATGTCCAGAGCGACAATTTGCAATGTGTTAAAGCATTTTCCCTATTCGACAGGCGACCCTACAGCTACTGTGGAACTACACAACCCAGCATGCCCTGCCACAGTTGTAACATGCACTAATAGCAAAACTGTAGCAGGGCATGCTGGGTTGTGTAGTTGCTAGTTACACAGCAGCTAGAGGGGCTCATGTTGAATACCCCTGGTTTAAAGCTACAACAGTTCTATTGAAGACTTCCTATGTTGTATCATTAATGGATTTATAGCCAAAATTATGCATATGTTTTTGTGAAACGGTTTTACACTATTGTGATCATTTCTTTTATTGTATGTTATCAGGAGAAGACCGTCCACATATTCTTTTGAAACCTCTGGGAAGCAAAGTATTGCCTCAGTTGCCTCTGACAGTCATGCCACTGACGTCAAAGGTTTTGTACTAATCAATTAGAGTGAAGTTATTTGAATGCTTACATTTAGAAAGCCCATTATGCTCTTCACTGAGGACAGCCAGCTTTTGCCCAGGAATTCCCTATCCAATTGGAAGACAAAAAGCTTGACATTGCCATCATGATGTGGTGTTGCCGAGTAGAAGGGGTGCAATACTAAGTCCAGGTCGGTAATGTCACAAAATAAGAATAAACACTGGGGATGGGTGAGTTTCCTGATGATATTCAATATGGTAATTGGTAATGGTACATTTGTTTGTATCCAGACAAGTTTATAATGTGAAAATAAATGTGAAGTGGTGCCTTATTTTTAGAATGTAATAAGAAAGTGAAACGTGAAGAGCTAGCACAATTACCGTACAAATATAAAAAATATCAAGCACAGATATCAGTAATATAGACTAGTAAAAATGGCTGCAGTAAAATATCAACAGCATCAAAACATCTTTTAGAGGTAGCAATAAACATTTTATCAGTGTTAACAAAATGCTGATAGAACAAAAATGTCCTTATACAGGGTGTTGTCTGTTTGGTACTGGATTTTAACATCCTTGAATTAAATGTTAATCAATGTCCATTCCTATTAAGAGCAATGTCCGTTCCAAGGTGTATTCTGGGACATGTAGTCCCTGCAATAATAAAATGGTTCAAATATGCTGCTTAAGAAAGGGGATTCCTCCTTGGATCTTTTTTAAAACAAATTAAGTAGTTTGACAAATTCTGGACTGTTGGTTTGAAAGAAAGAGGTCTTCGGTCTTCTGGATTATGGCATTAGCACAGAGTATAAGAATGAAGTCAGTGTGCATGTAGATGGTATGTCCAGTGCGGATAGATATGTAGACGAGCTCTATGCAGAATGATCCCATGATTATCATGTAGATCATAGTGCTGGAGTACTTGTCAGCAGCTGAATAGTATGGCAGGAACAGAGTTACAATAACCAATGTGAGGATTGCAATCTAAAAATAACTCCTTTACGCGTTTCGCCATGTTGGGGCATGGTTTCATAATATGCTTGCATAGTTTTATGGTGGTGTTTTATTTTCCATGACACTTACCTTAGGTTAAACACTTGACTGTAGTTTAGCCTCTCTCACCCAGGGTCATATGATGAGCATGGGTAAATAGGAGCCCTCACACATACAGGTGTGATTGAGAGGAACTGAGTGTAGTGCAGATGAAGCAGGGGAAGTGGTTCACAAATGCAGTAGATGGCTTCAGGTCATCCTTAGGATTTCTAATACATTATTGCGCATTGATTTGAAAAATAAATTGACACAGTCTCCAGATGTTATCTCTCCAAAATAGTTTCTCTCTCTCAAAATATATACCTGGAAGATAAACACAGTGAGCGTTAATGGGTGATACAATGCTCACTTGTCACAAGAGCTGACACTCACCTGTTGTCACTTCTATCCTCTTCCTCTGCAGATTTTGGACAGCAGATTTAGGTTTCCCCATTGTGGACCTGGGCATCGCACATTCCCCTGCCACCAGGGGGAGAATTTAATAATTAATTTCTAGAATTTTTTTTTTTCTCCAACATAAAGATTCTCTAGCAAGCTTGGGCACAGGTAATTAGTACCTGCTCTCTACCCCCCCCCCTCTTGGTGCCCCTGTCAGCCAGGAGTCAAAACATTCTGCGAGGGTCAATACTAAACCTGAGAGGAGAATACTAAGATCAGCAAGTACATGAGTAGCGGTGTAGTTTGGAATTTACATTGTGGGCCTAGTCTTAAGGTCCTCATACATCTACCGATTGTACCGAAACCGCAGATCTGCTGGTGGGAAATACTGATCGTTTGGGAAAATTTGTGAAATTCTTCATGTTAAAAATCCCCAATTTGCTGATCACGATCATATTTTGGTAGGGATATGAAAATCAGAGAGATCCAACATTTTGGATTTCACCGATACCTCGATCCTGGTTTCTGGAGATCAGGGAATTGCCCCAGTACATCACAGATTTATAAGGACCTTAATTCAGGGGACAAAGAAATCCACAGAGTTGATCACATCCTTTACATAATTATCATACTTCCTCTGCTCCTGGGAGGAACTAGCAGGTGATGTATTATCAACCTGAGGTTCACAACAAATATTCAGCCAAAAGAGTGAGTAGGGGGAGAACGGTACAATAATGAGTGTCTGCAGGCAACAGTGACGCATGGTGGAGGTTCCTTGTAAGTTTGGGGCTGCATTTCAGCAAATGGAGTTTCGGATTTGGTCAGGATTAATGGTGTCCTCAATGCTGAGAAATAAAGGCAGGTACTCGTCCATCATGCAATACTATCAGGGAGGTGTCTGATTGATTTCAAACTTATTCTGCAGCAGGACAATGGCCCTAAACATACAGCCAATTTCATTAAGAACTATCTTCATGACATTGGCATAAAGAAGAACAAGGAGTACTGAAAGTGATGATATGGGCCCCACAGAGCCCTGATCTCAACATCATCGAGTCTGTCTGGGATTACATGAAGAGACAGAAGGATTTGGGCACGCCTACATCCACAGAGGATCTGTGGTTAGTTCTCCAAGATGTTTGGAACAACCTCCCTGACGAGTTCCTTCAAAAACTGTGTGCAAGTGTACCTAGAAGAAATGATGCTGTTTTGAAGGCAAAGGGTGGTCACACCAAATACTGATTTGAGTTAGATTTCTCTTCTGTTCATTCACTTTGCATTTTGTTAATTGGTAAAAAATAAACTATTAATACTTCTATTTTTGAAAGCATTTTTTCCACACCTACCTAAAACTTTTGCACAGTACTGTATGTCCCGAGTTGTATTTTACAGTGCATGGGCAAAAACCATGTACTGTAGTTTTAATGCTTTCATCAGGTCTTTAATAATCTCAGTGCATGGAGATCTGATTAATACAACATTCATTTATTTTAAAAAATAAACAAAAAAAAATGTACTTTTTATGTGCTTTACATTTGTTTTTTCAGATTGAGCAGAATTTAAAACATTGAAATACAGTAATTGTCATCCCGTAAGCGTCCGGTATCTGTGGGCTACATGCAAAAAGTGCTGGAAATATTTTCCCTGCGCGGAAAAAAAAAGCATTCGTGACATTTGTATCACAACATGGTTTGTCCAGGATTTGCACTGCTCAGCAGGATTTGATCCTAAGGGGTAAATTTACTAAAGTGATAGTTTTTAGAAGTGAGTTTTAAAAGTGATGTTGCCCATAGCAACCAATAAGATTCGACTTAACATTTAACTAGCACCTTCTAGAAGATAATAGCTAGAATCTGATTGGTGGCTATGGGCAACATCTCCACTTCTAAAAACCTGCACTTTAATAAATATACCCCATAAAACTGTGCAGGCTGCATCTGGTATCGCAGTGGCTAATTTATGCACGCACCTGCAAAGCTGTCCCAACGCACTGGCACACCTGCATTCACCCAACCACCCCGTCACCACCCACAAACGGCACTTCCTGTCAATCACTCTGCCATGGGTCTGCGTATCCTCTGTTATGGGTCTGCGTATCGCAATGGCTAGTTCGTGCACGCGCACTGCGATGCATACACATGTCCAGTACACAACAATTGGCCGATTGCGTGCATATAAGCAACTGCGTTCCTTGCTGTATCAGGCCCTTAGTACTCCTTGTAGAATGAAATTATGGGAGACAGTAATCTCCTGCTTAGATCCATGTGCAGGGCGGGTTTATAGGCGGGGCGGATGGGGCGGTCGTCCAGGGGCCCCCACACTGCCAAAAACACTCCTGGCCACTGTGGACCCTCCGTGGCCGACTACCGATCACAGCCGACAGCATAGGAACTGCACAGCAGTGACAGCACACAGCGGGACAGCAGCAGGGGACGGAAGCCCCGCCCCCACACTGACATAATGCCGCGATTCGCGGGTGTATTGGCAGGGGGCGGGGCCTATTGCAGTGAAGTGCCTGCCCCCATTAGAAGCCTACCGTGCTGCTGCCTGTTGCTGTAAATGGAGGTAGGGAAATATGTATGTGCTCCTGACTGTCCATTCCTCCCTCCCCCCCTCTCTCTAACTTGCTCATGACTTCTCTCTCTAGCTTCATCCCTATCCCTCTATCTATCTATCTATCTATCTATCTATCTATCTATCTATCTATCTCATATCTATCTATCTCATATCTATCTATCTCATATCTATCTATCTATCTATCTATCTATCTATCTATCTATCTATCTCATATCTATCTATCTATCTATCTATCTCATATCTTCAATCTGTCTATCTAGCTTGATCTCACTCTCTATCCCCTCTATCCCCTCTCCCTCTCTATGAGTGGCATGTACTTAAGGGGAAAATGAGGTAAAACCCCCAAAAATGCAGTTTTCAGGGGTTTTACCGCATTCCCCATATGTACAAAGCACCAAAATGCTTTGTTCTAATGGGTAACGCCATATTCAGGTGGCGTTACCCCATAGAAGCTTATGGGCTTCTTATCGGGATGCTTCCTCTTGGGAGGGATCTGATCGGACCCCTCCCATCACCCCCTGCGGCCATCTGTGTTTGCGCAGAAGGATGCCAGAGGGACTTCTGAGTGTTAAACCCAGAAGCTCCTCTGTCCGGAACCATCGCAAAAGACAGCTCTTATGGGAAGATCTGTCATTTGCAATATTCTAGGTACATATCGCGGTAATCAACTGCAGTATGTACCCAAAGACACTCAAAATCCTGCGTTTGCCCCTAGCAGTGTACTAGATCCCCAGCAGTGTTGCGGACATGATGTAGTATACAGCAATCCTTGCCGGCCAGTGGAGAGTCCGGAGACAATGGGCATAGTAGTCGTTGTGTGGGGCCGTAGCAATTTTATCGATGGGGCCCCCACAACTTAGTTGCCCCGGGGCCCCCACAAGCCTTAATCCGGCACTGTCCATGTCAGAGACCTGTTTATTGCCTGACATAAAGCTGTTCCAGCATCCTGCACCGCTACTTACAAGCAGCGCACACTCACTGGCTGGTGAGCTGTATAGATCCCCGCTCCGCTAAAGCTTCGCTCTATTACACGTAACAGTGAGTACAGCTGTACCTGTCATATTATATATCAATAAACCAACACAACTGGTTAAGTACAGTAACCGGGCTGTTCATAGTTCGAGACATACACTGGTGTGTGCCTATACAACTCTGCAATATCCAATCTCGCACACACATTTCCTATATATAGTATATGCTATGTAAATCTGCAAACTGCATGCATTATAGAACTGCTGTGCCCACTGCCAGAGCCGGGCTGGAGCTCACTCATGAGCTCCATCTTCCGGCTCCCACAATGGATGATGGGAGAGACGCCATGACATCTCTCCCACAGTGCAGAGCGGGCCGGCGGAGGAGCGGATGGCGGCGGGCGCACGAGCGGGGATTAAGGTTAGTGAGTTTTGTGTGTGTCTTTGTCTGGCACTGCTGGGGGGAAGTGGGGGGCACTGCATAGGGGGGACTACGACTAGGGCACTAGATAAGGGGCACTACTGAGGGCACTGCATATGGGGGGGCTACTACTAGGGGCACTGCATATGGGGGACTACTACTGGGGAACTACATAGGGGGGACTACTACTTCATTATATAAGTGGCACTGCATAGGGAGGACCATGAAATCCCACCACCTGCTGTTTGGACGAAAGTCTGCCAGTACATCAACCCGCCGCAAGAATGCCATCTGGGCAGTGCTTGTGAGTGCCGTCAATATCACCCAGGACATTAGGCATGCCCGCAATGCTATAAAAAGCTACTCTGACTGCATGACACTGTGACTCCTGGCTAGGGTAGCAGTTGCAGGAATCCATTGGTGGCTGAAATGCCGCCATGACCTAAGTAAGGTACTGTGAGAATGTGGACTGGGATATCCAGAGAACTCTACCGGTCACAGACTGAAAATTACTAGTAGCCAGAAAGTACAACACAGCCTTAAGTTTATGCAGGCCTGAGACCATGGGAACGTGCTATCTCAGGGTCTAGGTCAGCGGCGGCTCCTTCCCTGTCTGGCCGGGGGTCTACACATCATAGGTTGCAGTCTATGCAGCCCCTTCCTCCCTGCCATTCTGTTGATTGACAGCTGATAGCACATGGAGGCACGACTACAGTCTGACAGCTGCAATGGGTGGGGCCTAAATTAGGGGGCGTGGCTTAACCCTGGAGCTGCCAGCTGGTTTATAGGGGCTGCATGAGTTGCAGCCCTTAGAAGCCAGATAGGGCTGCCGTAATAGCAGAGGAGTCGCTTCCCATGGAAAGCGCTCTCTGTGCTATTGCAGTCCAGATTGGCAGTCCCAGGGGCAGAAAACACCTCCCCCTGGGACTGCCTGTCTGGCTGTGATCAGCAGGGAGTCCCCACCACTGATAGACAGTCCCTGCGAGTGGTGGATTTACTGGGGCGGCAGAGGGGCTAGGTCCACTGGTTTAGGTCCAGTTTGACTTGGTCAAACAGATGGAATATGTTGTTACGGTACAGCCGGAACATCTGTATGACCTCAACATCGGCCAATCCCTTCAGGTTCAAAAAAACTGTAGCCTGCACAGCCTTTGTAGCACCTGCATTACCTAATGAGCCTGCTCACTTTCTTGCCCCTGGGTTTTTCAAGCCTGGTGGTAGAGACTCTGAAATCCCAGCCACATGCAGTGAATAGCAATGGTAGTATATTCTGCCATTTTTACTTCACACAAATCAATGCAACTAATTTCGCCCCTTTTATAGACATCATTATTGTGTTCCCACTAATTGCAACTTCAAACACCTGTGAACACATGCAAATACTGAACTCAGTGAAAAATCTATTTCGGTGCGCGTTTGGTAATTTCCCATGTGAGTTTCAAAACTTGATTCTTGGTAAATTTCTGTGTTGTATTGTTTCCTATGGAAAGTACTTGCAAGCTTGGCCGATGGTGTATTTGGTCGTGTTTTTTAAGTTCGTGCAAGTTTTAATGTTTGTTTCCTGCAAGTGTTTCCATTTTGTGAGGAGGGAAAACAGGCTAAACTCACACGAGAATGCAATCTCACCCAAACACGATTCTTAGTAAATTTACTCCCATGCCCCCCTTATCAGCATCACAAATGTATGTGTATGCCATTATTATTTTTCACCACAAGATGGCAGCATGTCACAGTGCTGACAAGTACAGACCTCCGCATCTGCAGTATGCTAGCATTACACAGCTCAAACAAACCTATATACATCATATAAACCTCTGTACCAAGCATGTACCTATTTTTAGCTGGTCTAGGCAACAAAGAAGGACAATGAGTTCTGCACTGGAGCACCAGAACAGGCAGCCCTGTACCCACCTGACTTGACTGGATGCTGGTTAGACAGATGGAGATATTTGCAGATCAGCAGATTTCAGAGAAATGAAATAGATTTGGGAGAGGTGACCCCTTCCTTCTCCTGCCCCATAAAAAGATTTTAAGAAGACATCACTTAGATGTGTAGATGCTGGCTCTGTCCTGTGCACTGGATGTCATACAACTATTTCTGGCTGGCTGTAAAAGGTTCCTCTGTGCTCACAGTGTTATTTAAATTGCATTAATGGCCATAAATTATATCACCGCCCATTAAGGGGAATTAGAAATGAGACAATCTTGTTCTGCTAGATCATTAATTAGGAACTCTGCTTGGCTGCCTGATAGTCCTGGAGGGCTGAATTACTTGTTACAGCTTGTTACTGTAAATTGTGTGTCTGGCTGTGAAGGGGTTAATTGTATGAGCTCTTTTGCAGGGGTATGTCGTAGGCAAGATAAAAATAGATGATAGTGTAGGTCCCACATCACACCCACTGACTAACATGAAGCAGGGTATGAACATCTGTTTCTCCCAGGAACCTACAGAGAAGAGGGGGTATAGTACTGTACCCCTCATGTGAGCATCCCAGACAGATGGTGAGAAATAAGTGACTGTATCCTGATGTAAACTGTGATAAGAGGAGGTGGGGGAGGGGTGAGTGAGAGAGAGAAGAGAGAGAGAGAGAGAGAGAGAGAGAGAGAGAGAGAGAGAGAGAGAGAGAGAGAGAGAGAGAGAGAGAGAGAGAGGAGAGAGGGAGGATACAGCAATGCTTGGCTCGGGAGGAAGAGAAAGGCAAGAAGATGTGAAAGGCAAAGCACAGGTCAGAAATAGACAGAGCACAGGTCAGAAATAGACAGAGCACAGGTGAGGTGACAGAGATACTTAGGGGTCTATTTACAAAGCAGTGTTAGGAGACAGAGTGAAAAGTGATAAGAAAGTGATAAGCTGCCAGCCAATCAGCTCCCAACTGTCATCTCACAGGCTGTGTTTGAAAAATGACAGTTGGGAGCTGATTGGCTGGCACCTTATCACTTTCTTATCACTTTGCACTCTGTCTCCTAACACTGCTTAGTGTAGACTCCTTAGTTCTCGAGAGCGACACACATGCATGACTCTTCAGGTGAGAGACATACGTATCTCTTGAGAGCACACAGGTGAGAGTGACATACTAGCGAGGAAGCACATGTGAGAGAGACAGACACAGCTCTTGATAGAGCATACACCTATGAGACATATTTAGGGGTCTATTCATGAAGCAGTGAAAAGCCCTTTATCAGTGATAATAGGGCTTTTCACTGATTTGTCCTATTCACAGAAGGGGTTACCGTGGAGAAATCTCAGATTTCTCCCGTGGTGCCCGAGCTCTATCTCAGGATCGCTTCCCCATACACTAGAGCGATTCATAGATGCACAGAAGCTCAGCTTTTATTAACGTTCCAACTCGCTGGGGATGTTTTAATGTTTAATAAAAATATCCTGGCTATGTACTACTGGGAACTCACAGGGACAGTGATTGCGGTAACCACTGTGCCCGTAAGTTTTATCCCTGGCATTTCAGAGAAGTTTTTCACTGATAAACAATAAAGAGAGCTAAACAGCACATGTATGAGAGAGAGAGCACAGGTGAGATGGAAAGAGATCACAGATGAGAGATAAACAGCACAGGTGAGACAGAGAGCACAGATGAGAGTGATAAACAGCACAGGTGAGAGAGAGAGCACAGGTGAGAGGGAAAGAGAGCACAGATGAGAGTGATAAACAGCACAGGTGAGAGAGAGAGCACAGGTGAGAGGGAAAGAGAGCACAGATGAGAGTGATAAACAGCACAGGTGAGAGAGAGAGCACAGGTGAGAGGGAAAGAGAGCACAGATGAGAGTGATAAACAGCACAGGTGAGAGAGAGAGCACAGGTGAGAGGGAAAGAGAGCACAGATGAGAGTGATAAACAGCACAGGTGAGAGAGAGAGCACAGGTGAGAGGGAAAGAGAGCACAGATGAGAGTGATAAACAGCACAGGTGAGAGAGAGAGCACAGGTGAGTGAATTAAACAGCATATGTGAGACCGAGGGCACAGTTGAGAGACAGAGGGCCTGATTTAGGGCTCTATTTACTACAATCCGCATATTGAATGCGGATTGTAGTGTGATATTACCGAGTGAATTCGCATTGCGAATTCAGGCAATATCACAGGGATTTACTATAAATCCCTTGCAGGGACAGAGCTTGCGATAAAGCTCTGTCCCTGCGGATCCCATCCGCACTCTAGTCGCGGTATTTTCGGAAAAAATACCGCGACTAAGAGCCCGCGCATGTGCCGACCGACCACCGCTACTACCCCCCCACCGACGCTAAGCCCTGCCCCCGGCGCTAAGCCCCGCCCCCGTGATCGCGGACCCCCGCGACCCCCCCTCCCTTCATTACACTTACCTGCATCCTCCTGGCCTCCGGTGGTCTTCTCCGGGCTTCCCGATCAGGTGATCTCCCATACTGCACTGGGGCCTGATCACCTGATGACCGGGCCCCAGTGCACTGTGGGAGACCAGCTGACCGGAGAGGAGCCATCACCGGAGGCCCGATCACTGGTCCCTGGAGTCAAGTAAGTAAAAAAAAAATATTTCATTTTTTTTTTCTTTTTTTTACAGCAATCAGCTTGCGGTCTGATTAGACCACATAGCTGATTACTGGTACCGGCTCCCGCCTCTGCTCTCCCCGTTAGAGCAGAGTGGGAGCCCGGTAACCGGAGGAGACCCTGGATAACGCCACCTCCAGGTGGCGTTATTATCACAGGGCTTCCCCCGGTATTTTTTTACAATTTATTTTTAGTAACTTGCACACAGATCACATTTCCCATTACAATTATGGGAAATGCGATCTGCTTTACTAAAAATAAGTGATACTGGGGGTTGGAGTAGAATTTTACTAATTCTACTCCAATTGCCCTGTAATAACTACAGGTGAAACTAAAATAATGTGAAAAGGGTGTGAAAACACCCTTTTTCACTTTATTTTAGTAAAAATAATGTTAATAAATAGAGCCCTTAGAGATGAATGATAATGTATGCCTGGCTGCATATTTGTGCGGAGTCACAGCGTGTGTAATACAGATATGTCCTCTTACATCTAGCATCTATATGCCATGTAGCGCGCCCTGCTAGTCACGTCCTGCCATGCGGCATCTTTCTGTGTTAAGTCGCCTCATGGCATATTGAGTCACATCGTAACATACTGAGACACTGGAAAAGCCAGGAGAGTGTAATACAACATTCTGTCCACCAGATGTCGCTTTTCCTGAACTGCACTACGCATGCTTAAAAAAGCGAGAGCACAGATAAGAGAGAGAGCACAGGTGAAAGAAAGAGAGAACACAGGTGAGATAGATAAAGAGCACAGGTGAGAAAAAGAGAACACAGGTGAGAGATAGATAAAGCACAGGTGAGAGGGATAAAGAGCACAGGTGAGAGATAGATAAAGCACAGGTGAGAGAGATAAAGAGCACAAGTTAGAAAAAGAGAGAGTGCAGGTGATAAATAGATAGAGCACAGGTGAGAGACAGATAGAGCACAGATGAGAGAGAAAAATAAGAGCACAGGTGAGAATAAGAGTACAGGTGAGATAGGCAGCCTTAGCTGGAAAGCTTGGGGCTCCACTGCCCATGACCCAGACACATGCATGCTCAGAAAAGCCCCAGCTCTACTGTGAGAGCATGGTGTGGGTCTTTGGATGGTTGCCCAGCCTGACCTTGCACAATCGGTCTTTACCGGAGAGGGACCCATTAGCTAACGTGCACTAATCTCCGGATAGCTTTGGAATTTCTGTGCTTGATACATTTGGACATACATCACAGTTCCCATACAAACCTATGGGGACTGCATTTTCAATCGATATCTGAGGGACCACAGCGGATATCTCCGATACATACTTTTATTAAATACTCCTAATAGATGCAGCAATCCTCTGGAAACAGATTTATTTTTTATTTTTGGAGGATTGACTGCACATCTTGTTTGATAGATCGGCCATATTGTGCCTGATACCAGTAGAGATGTAACTAGTTCCTATCTAGTGACTGATCTCACCCACAAGGTGTCTTCCTCCACTGTGCTTAGGTGACCGGTAGGGGAGCACTTTCCGCTATTAGATCTTTTTGACAGGTGCAGATAAATGTTTCTTCATTAACCGTACTGTAAAGCCAACTCCAGGCTGGTAGATCAGGGAAAAGACATAACACAGCCCCCAATTCCCCTGAGAGGATTCAGATTACAACCTAGCACCGAGCCTCTTCTCCCAGCGCCAGTTATCAGATCAGCATTTTCTCTCAGGGAAGCCCCGGTATAATAAATGATGAAGACCCAGCTCAGTTACTATCTCATCTCTCTTATCCCAAATGCTCGCTCTGTCTCTCTTCCCGCCGCTCTCTCCCCAGTCTTATCTCCTTCCTCCTTCATATTTTCCCCTTACGTTCTTCCATCTATACCTCTCTCCTTCTCCCCCCCCCCTTCTCTTTGTATCTATTTCCTTGTCTGCTAACACATCTCTGCCTGTCCCTTACACTCCTTTCCCCTTTATGTTCTGCTCCATTCCCTGCCGCCTCCGGCATCACTGCCCCCCCTCCCTTCCTTCCCCGCCTCACTGTCTCTTTCCCTCAGAATCAAACACGTTTTATTGGCAGACTGTACATTTCAGTGATGCCAAACAATATCTGCAGTGGAACAGGGAGCTTTACTGGTTCGTCAGACAATACGGAGCTTCCTGAGACATGACGGTCTTTGAAGCAGTAGTTTTTACCTCAGATAGTCGCAGGATTTTCCACTCTGTCACAGATTGAAATGTCTAAGGGTATTTTCTTTAAGAGTGGGGGGGTGTCTGAAAATGTTCTTCAAAATGTAATCGACGGAACGACTGTAGACTTTTACACTGTATTATATTAAAAAGTTTTATCTTTTTTTTTATTACTCAATATATCTATATTGTTTTTCCTGCGGCTTTTGTAAGAAAATAATGATTTTTCTAGTTGTTCCCTTCAAAGGGTCTAAGGACCTCATTAAGACCCGCTCGCTAGATGCATTCGCTCGCTCGATGTGTATGCAAATTCGGGAAGGCAGGCGATCGCACGGCAAGGCATAAGCACACCCATTATGTCTTGGCGTGCCGGTCGCTTTGTGTATGCAGACGCCCACCAGCCTGACTTAAGACGCCCACTTGCGCACATCATCTCCAGGAAGTGTATGCAACCATCGGATGCATTCGCAGCGCTTGTGGTTGACTATACCCTGCTGCAAGCACAGCAAGCACTTCAGTGTGAAATACAACCAGGTGACGTGTACTATGATGCTGCCTCTTAATTATGCATGCCTCTGAAATGGCGTTGAGACGCTCAGGCACGCCTGCGTTCGCACCTCCACTCCCCCGTTTTTAATGGCCAGCCCGTTACCACCCACAAACGGCTTCTCCTGTCACTTGTGTCTATGCGCAGTGAGCGTACGCTTCCCGATCGCTCAGACTGGTTCCCGCCCTGCGATGCATAGGCATGCGCAGATGGCAAAAATCGTGTGAACGTATCCTAGTGAGCGGGTCTGAATCGGACCCTAATTTCCTTCCCCTATACTACATGTGGTGCTGATTCATTTAGGGGGAAAAAAATAAAAAATTAACAAAAAATTACCTCATTTCATTTTGCGTTTTCTCTGCAAAAGTAACATTTTATTGTGGCGTTAACTAAATTACAAACCGCTTTTTACTTCTTGCCGTGAGGAAAGGAGGTGACATTATTGAGTGCAGAGATGAAATAGTGACAGACAATGCTACAGACAAGTGAAGGCAAAGGGGCTTATTCAAAGCCGCACACAAAAAAATACGTCTCTTCTCCCCTATTAGGAGTTATCTGCGTCTATGCAGCCCCATCCTCCTTAGACATCTGCTTGTGAAAGTAACCATTGTCACTAT
This sequence comes from Taudactylus pleione, assembly GCA_031769625.1. NCBI lineage: Eukaryota > Metazoa > Chordata > Amphibia > Anura > Myobatrachidae > Taudactylus > Taudactylus pleione. Next base: position 2,031,878 of record JAUIMM010000198.1, read on the forward strand.
CAGCGCACATCTGCACCAGCTCCATTGCTCATGCACAAGATCTGGTCGATATCAGCTGGACCTCTGCGCACGCCCACCTATGAATAGACCACAATTATGTATACCTGTCCATGAAACGCCCCCCTGGGACCCTTGGCCTATGTTCAAGTGTCCCTTTACTGCTACCAATCATCCGCAAGTAGATAGAAGGCTGAGATGCGTGCCCGTCGTTGCTCAAAGCTGTGTATGCAGGCGCTGGCGGATTCGCAGTAGCTAGAAATCGCACGGCCCGTCCGCCAAACGGACTTACATACAACTCTGAATCTGGCCCAAAAATTAAATTTCTCCTTCATAGAATATTCAACCTAAGTGCCAAATACTGTATAGCTATTGTAAGATACATGATGTAGGGGCCTATTTATGAATTTTTGTATTTTCTGCCCATTAAGTAAAATCCATTAATCCTGCGACTCGCAGTGATAGCAGATAATGTAACTAAGCAATTACGTTGTCATTACAGTCATTACCTTATCATTGCAGTAAATCTGGGACAGTGCGCCTGAGAAGCGGCCTTTTGTCATTACGTTTGCAGCTTGTTTATCACGGCATGCACGGTAAAGCGCAAACAAATTTGATGGCGATGTATAAGTAAACGTTCATAAATAAAATGTAAAAAAATTGGGCTGCCCATACGCATAGTGCAACATGGCAGGGAGGTATCTGTGGTGATTTTATCAACCATCGGGGCGAAGCACTGAAAAGCCAATCTTTCTGTATACAGTAGCTTTGCTCCAGACCGCAATCCCCATTCAGATTAATGGGGCTATGGTATTCTCAGGATGCCAAGGAGGGGGGCAGGGTATTAATTACCCAGGCCTGGGTTACAAAAGCTCCCCTTTGCAGTATTTTTCATTGAATTTTTTTTTTGTGGCATGGGCGTGACCAAGTTTCCTGGACTTGGCCACACCCCCTCAGGATCACCTGGTCCCACCATATTTCTCGATAGGATAGGGTATTCTGCATTAGTTTGCTCTCAGATCTCCTGCCTTTGGCTTTTGTTCACTAGTACCGATTTCTAAATTTGCCTGAACCATTTGGAAACAGTTGTTTGTGCATGGTTTTAGGCTTGATAAATAGGCCCCCCATGGATATATGGATACCTAGTTGATAAATAGCCTTGCTTACATTGTTATTTGCTGGTAATAAGTACTGTAGTGTGAGCGTAGTGGTGTTTTCTGAAACACGCCAGTACTGTTCACTATATTTAAAAAACAATTGCACATAATGGATACCTGTATGGGCTCAGTCATTTAGATAAAATCGAAAGCTTTCAAGTGTTTGACACCCAAAACATTTTCTGAGCATATAATTATTTTTGAAGAATACAAACATGGATTTTACTGCTGAAACTCGGGGTATTCACTTGACAGAAGCGGCTTTGATGCAATCTGTGGGTGATGCCGCTAAATGTTTACAGGGAAACTGATCCTAATTACCCTAGATCTCATTGTTTCTCTTTTTGTAATGTAGCCTTTGTTGTTTGTATTGATAATTTGCAGATTATTAGTTTATTAGACTCAGGGGGACCTGCTGAACATCGTTCTGCTACAACTACTCTTTGATATTTATGTATAATATAGAGGATCCACAGCAGCCTCTAGTGCTCACTACTGGGGGTAGAGCTTGTAGCTGTCATTACTGACAGCTCACGTTGCCCTTTTAGTTTACTAACGTTGCTGGCCTGCTCATTTTCATTCAGCGCTGTAAGCTGTCTCCTAGTTACTAGTAAAGGATGGTAATGCTACCTTTTGAAGTGACATACTTACCTACTTTATCTGTTCCTCGGGAGATGGCCGGGGAGCAGACACTGGTGACGGTAGTGGACAGTTTCCCTTCAGTTTCTTTACCCTGACGCCATCCGTTACAGACTAACATCATTCCCTACCATCCACGTGGGCATAGAGGGGGAACATAATCTTGTGGCGAGCCACCGTGCCCAAAGCGTGGCGAGTGAAGTAAGCCGGCGAGGGAACAAGTTTCTTTTTTTGGTGGACTGTATGGGCAGGAAACCGCACTTCCGCCCTCACTGACGTCACTTCCAGGTACAGAATCTGAAGGGAAAATATACCTTTCCGTCACTGTGACCACCTAGGGGGGCGGGGCCGACTTTCTATGTCATTAGGTTCTACACATTTTAGTATCAATTAGCCCCGCCCCTCCATATGTTGCCGTGATTCCCAGCATTTATCTCCCCACTCTGGCCACTTCACTAGGAAGTGGGCGGGATGCAGGAAATGTGGATACTCTTCCAGGGGGTGTGGGGGGGGAAAGTTCGGGAACATCCAAACACTTCCGGGAAAGTTGGTAAGTATGAGAATTGATTAAACTGGCAGCAGAACTAAACTACAATGTCATTGATAAGGGACAATAGCAGACATTCAAGCATCTAATTTGCTAATTGTGGTGCAGCATCACTTTTCTCGTATGTTGAGTCCACTGTACAAACTGCCTCTCTGATGCTGTTAGAGCCAATTAGAGCTCCTGACTCTAGCTTTCTACTCCATGACAGATCTCTGTAGACAGATTGGAGCGAGTACTTGGGAATCTACATTACGCGTACAGTACATCCCAACTGTCCTGAATTTGTCAGACAGTCCTGATTTGAGGGCTCTATTCCTCATACCCGATTGGGTATGTTCTCAATCTACGTTTGATTGTGTGGAAGGCTGTGCTGGGATCAAGTGTTTGATCCCAGCATCAGCAGAGGTGCAGGGGCAGGCAGAGGGGATGTGTCCTCTGCGGGACACATCTGTTGCCGGCGCTGGGACAGTGATGTCGCTAGCGTCGGTGCAGACACCGCGGGCACCTGGTGAAGGGACCGCCTGGTCCCTTTCATCAGTGCCGGTGGTACTTCGGCGCCGGGAACCAAACCTGGCTCGCGGGCCAGCAGCCAATCAGAGGTGGACGCGACGAGCCAATCGCGGCTCGCCACGTCATAGCCCCACCCACTCGCGCCGTCTTGTATTAGACGGCGCCGAGCGGGAAGGTCACTATTCAATAAAGTAGGCGGGCACCAGGCCCGTGGCTATAAACCAGGCATAGGCCTGTACCCATACAGGAGGGCACTAGGCCCTATATATGAGCCCCACAGATAGGCAGGCAAATAGGCCTGAGCCCCATAAAAAGTGGTCTGGGCATTAGGCCCAGGCCACTACCAGAGCCCACCGTTTGGCAGGCACCTAGGCCTGAGCCGCAGGTAAGACCCTGGGCGTTAGGCCCAGTGCTCATTAGCTGCAGCGCTAATATAGAGAGGCGGATGATTAGAGGTGTGAGCAGTGGTGGAGAGCTGTACGGCTCCCACCAATGAGGTAGTGTTTTCCAAGTCACTGAGAAGAGGAGCTGGCCAGCTCTGGATAGGTAGGTAGCAGACATTTAAAGAGACAGTACCGTGTTTTGCTCTTGTATACTTATAGTCTGTGGTTGGTGTTCCGTGCAGGGCAAAAGTTTAGTTATTGTTATATCTGTCGCACTACACACACTGTAGGTTGAGGGTGATGCCGTTTTAGTATGTGTAGTTGCTTGACATAGGTTTAGGCCCTGCACGGCTGTGTTGTGTATCTCCTTACAGGGACCTGTAGGCGAGTGAGCGGACAAAGAGCAAGAGTGGACACGGTGAGAAATATCTGTGTGTACTTTCTCTCCCTGTTTGTCACTATCTATCTCTCCTTCCTTCTGGGCGGACGGTGAACCTTGCAACCCGGTGCAAGGACGGATCTTCACCTGGTGCGTGAGTACCGATAGGTGAAAATTCGGGATCTGAGGCCAAAAGTGCCAATGATGATCTTCACTTAAAACCTGAATTTATCCCCCGGTTCGGTAGGGCGCGTCGGTTGACGTGAGGAAGGACGGTACTCACGTCGTCTCCTTCCCCCTAGGTCATCGTGTCCGTGTTCTATTTGGGTGTTCCAGGACCGTCTGCTCAACACACGGCCTGAAGAGGGCGCGACGCAAGGTAAGGAACAGACGTACACCTGCACGGCAGCAGGCACTGCACTGCACTACCTCTCACAATCGTACAGCAGTTATTTGGTTGGAGAGGAAAGTTATAAACACCCCACCATGATACAGGCTTGCCCTCATTATGACATGGTCACACCCCCTTTGTTCGTCGGGAGGCTTGCCACCTAGTAACAGCTGGTGGGTTAGGTGCAAGCCTCCCGACAATCGCTGAGAAGGAAATATGAAAGAGACTTTCACTTACCTTCTCAGCAGCCGAGGGAGCAGGGGCAGCCGTGGAGACCGCGATCATGTGTGCACGGCTCTACCAAGTGCTCCTGCACCTGGCTGCTCGTGTGCACGACAGGCATGCGTGCGCACGCTGGTCAAGTGCATGCATGCATATAAGTGCGCTTGCCAGATTTTACCTCAGCGCTGAGGAGATGGAGGACACCATCAGGGCCGGCCTGAGCCCAATTTTTAAGGTAAGCGAATAATTTTGGGGGCGCCCCTAGGGGTCCTGTTGTGCGCGCCGAAGGTGCACAAGACGAAAAATATTAAGGGGATGTGGTCTCGTGGGAAAAGCCATACACATATCTAAAGCATGCTCACATATAACTATGCAACTACATATCTACACGGTATGCAGTCGGGATGCCGATGGTCTAATCCCGGCAAGTGTCTAATGACAGGTGTCGAAATCCCGACGCCTGTCATTAGACTTAAACTGGGAGCCCGACACCCGGCTTACCGATTGAAGTTAAGCCGGGCACGGACTGTCACGTGGGGAGGGAGGGTTAGATTAGGGGCTCTCGGGGGAACTTAGGGATAGGCACCCCTTCGGGAGGTTAGGGTTAGGCTAGGGGAAGGGGGGATTAGGGTTAGGCACCCCCGGGGGGAGGTTAAGGTTAGGCACTCCCCCCGGGAGACTTAGGGTTAGGGTGAGGGGAAGGGGGGGTTAGGTTTAGGCACTTAGCGGGGGTTATATACTTGAGGGGGAGGTTAGGGTTAGGCACCCCTAAGGGAGGGTTAGGGTTAGGCACCCCTGGGGGGAGGTTAGGGTTAGGCACCCCTAAGGGAGGGTTAGGGTTAGGGAGGGGAGGTTAGGTTAGTAAATAGAAAAAATACATACCTGTTGGGATCTTCACTGCCGGGCCAGTTCACTGCAGGTCATGCGGCCGGCGGTAACTCATACTGATCCCGTCTACACAAACGTATAAATAATTACTCTGTGTAATATGTACATGTGTGCAGTATGTATGTGTGCAGTATGTATGTGTGCAGTGGATATGTGTGCAGTAGGTATGTGTGCAGTGGATATGTGTGCAGTATGTATGTGTGCAGTGGGTATGTGTGCAGTATTTATGTGTGCAGTGGGAATGTGTGTAGTATGTATGTGGGTATGTGTGTAGTATGTATGTGTGCAGTATGTATGTGTGCAGTGGATATGTGTGCAGTGGATATGTGTGCAGTATGTATGTGTGCAGTGGATATGTATGCAGTGGATATGTGTGCAGTATGTATGTGTGCAGTGGGTATGTGTGCAGTATTTATGTGTGCAGTGGGTATGTGTGCAGTGGGAATGTGTGCAGTGGGAATGTGTGCAGTATGTATGTGTGCAGTGGGTATGTGTGCAGTATTTATGTGTGCAGTGGGTATGTGTGCAGTATTTATGTGTGCAGTATTTATGTGTGCAGTGGGTATGTGTGCAGTGGGAATGTGTGCAGTGGGAATGTGTGCAGTATGTATGTGTGCAGTGGGTATGTGTGCAGTATGTATGTGTGCAGTGGGTATGTGCGCAGTATGTATGTGTGCAGTGGGTATGTGTGCAGTGGGGATGCGAATTAGGAGAATTTCCACGCGATCATGGGTCCCCGTGTAGCGGTGGGGCTTAATGACGCAATTCTCAGTGAATAATGTCATTTAGTCCTGCCCCCTATTTAAATTTAAGCCAATCGTGGGAATTGTCACGAAGGGGGCGGGGTTTAATGACACGAACCGTCAGGTCCCGCCACCGTCACAGCCCACCTGCTTCTCCTACCAAGGCTTCTTCTGGGGAGGAGTCAAAGGTAGACAACTATGCAGTGCAATATGTATGAGTGCAGAGGACCTGAGGCTTACTGGGGCACTCTCCACCCCCGCCCCCTGACAGGGCCCCTGCCACACAAACACCTCCCCCCTCCCTTCTGTCACGCTCACACCTGGGTCTCATATTTACAGAGAGCTGCCTCTTCCTCAGCGTCAGAGTACTGTAGTGACAGCAGGCGGCAGTGTGATCGAGTACAGCAGTACTCGGTGACAGCAGGCGGCAGTGTGATCCCCTCATAGAAACAGCACAACAGTGCTGCCCTCCCCTTCGGAGCCCAGAGGAGCAGTGTGAGAGAGAGGTAGGGGCAGGCTTGGGACTAAATGGCAGCCCCGCCTCCCTCATGGCAGTGGGGGCCAACCATACTCAGAGATCCGTAAGGAGTCAGGAGAGCTAGCCCGGCAGTGTCACAATGGTCACATGACCAGGAGGCAGAGGTCTCAGGTGTCTATTGGATAAGGAGATGCTGTCAGCCTGTTGGTGATTGGTTGGAGATTCTGCAGAGGTTATTGACCGGCTGCAAGTTTGCAACATCCCCTCCCACCACTGGCCCACAGCACCCCACCCTCACTGCCCCCCGGCAAATGCCACAAGCACCCCCATCCCCCACAGCACCCACACCGGCTGCCTTCATGCTAAAAGCAATGCCAGCAGACGTACCTCACCTCCTATATTCTCGGCTCAGAGGAGTCTGTCAGTGTCCGGTGAGCGTCAGTGCCCGGTGAGCGTGCCCATCGGGACCTGCCGCGGCGCCCTCTTCAGTCTGGCGCTGTACGCGGCTGCGTACAGGCACCATACTCAATAGCGTTCTCATAAGGGGGCTGGTCAGCAGCATGCGCTGCCCTCATCCCGCTCATACAAAGGCAACACTTACCCCTCTGTGGACTGGGAGTCAGAGAAGGTGACTAGAACAAGTGCGTCTTCCCACAGGGGCGAGTATAGCGACCTGCAAATGGGCTGAGTAGCTCTTGCAGGCAGAAGCCCCTTCTAAATTCTATACACTTAACATTGGACACTGAGTGAAGGGAAGTGTATAATTTCAACCAGTTCGCCTTCCGAACAGCCCTCATTAAGGAGGACAAAATGGTTCTCCGTAACCATTCTGACATTCCGGACATCCCTGCCCTTTTTGCCCCAGAGGTTGATCCAGCCCTCTCTTCACTCGTAGGGATTAAGACCCAGAGTGATACTACTGATAAGTTACTGAGAAAACTACAGTTCAAAGTCTCAGACGCTGCTTCCCATTGCTGTTTGTCTTAGTCAAGGCAGAGAAAGAAGGAGTCTATAGCGGCTCCCTAGACTTCCTCGTAGCTTCTAAAATGGCCCTTTTGAAAGCAATTAGCAACGTTACATTAATGATCGGCCAGACCTTTGACTTTATATCTAACTCCCGCAGAACTCGCTGACTAGCTAGAGCAGGTCTCACTAATCTAGCTCCCAGGCCAGTAGGTGTCCCTAATCTGACCGACTCTGACCTCTGACTTTATCGATGAGGTCAAGGTCCATTATAAGACCCGCAAATTCTTTGCATACCTGAAGGTCCACCTGACTAACAAGGGACCCTATTGCCAGGAGGGTCGTTCTGTCGCAGCCAGCAGTTCGACCCGAGAGCAGCGAGGCAACTCCAGAGTGCCCAAGGGAGGCTTCTATCAGACACAAGTCGCAAGAGGAGTGGTGTCCGGCAATACTAACCCCTCCAGCAAAAACAGAGGATACGGTAAGTGTCTTTTACTCACCCCCTTCTCCATGTCTTTCTCATGCAATTGCTTCCTGGAGGCAGATTACCACAGACAGGTGGTTATTAAAGATTGTAGAAAAAGTCCTGTCCCTTCCTCTCTACATATTTCCTCTTCAGATATTCCCCTGCTCAAAGAACTCGAGTCCTCTGTTAGATGACGTTTTGTCTCTTGCTCTACATCAGGGCAAAATAGAGCAGGCAGATATATCCAAAACAGGCTGGATCAGTTACCTGTTTCCCATAAAGAAACAAGGTGGTTCATACAGGCCAGTTTTAAACGTCAGAACCCTCAACCAGTACATAAAGCCTCGCACTTGCCGAAGTGCCTTTCCTGCTGGCAAAGAACGATTTCTGTATCAGAATCGACCTCAAGGAGACCTTTCATATGATCCAGGTTTATCCAAATCACAGGAGACTCCTGAGATTCCTGTGGAACAACACCCTCTACCAATGGACTGTCATGGTGTTTGGTCTGTCCAATGCTCCTTACACATTCACCTGTCTCATGAAGGTGATAGTCATAGACCTTCGTCAGAAAGGCGTGCTGTGCATCATCTATTTAGATGACCTCCTGGTGGTTCACTTGGACCAGGAGGTACTTATATCTCACAGGGGGGGTCTATTCACCATTGATAAATGACCCGGTGACCACTAATTTCTGCATATTTTACTTACCCAGCCATTCATCATCAGGGGTCCAATAGGACCCCTTGATATTCAGCAAACTCAGAAAACTGAAAGTTTTTGGAGTTTGCTGCCGAGTTTTCCTTAGACCCTGATATCTGCATAGTTTATTGTTTATCAGCATACCTTGCACTCACAGCACCCCTCAGAGGAGACATCTCCAACCTTTTCATTACCAGCCCTTTCGATCTGCCAGACCTTCCACGATCAGGGGCTGTATAGTTTTGGCCATGCAAAATTCGGAAATACACACTTCCCTCTTCAAATGCCATTCCCTCAGTGGGGCAGCTGTTACTTCTGCAGCCACTAGAGGCTTACTGCAGGCCGCACATTGGTCATCCACGCACACACTCATTAAGCGTTGTTGCAGACCTTCAGATACTCAAAGGATAGAGTTCAATAGAGAAAACCACCAGGTTTGTTGTAGTCTGCCCACTAGCTGTTGCTAGGTGGCAAGCCTCCCGACGAACAAACACTAGTTTGCAGGAATCTATGATCTGCAAACTCTCTTTGTTCTAGGGAATAGGATTGCCACCTAGCAACAGCTCCCACCCTGCCCCACCACCCCCTATACCTTGCTTGGTCTGTTGGTTGTATTCTTTCAGAGTCAGTTATCAGCAATATCTGAACTCTCCTTTGCTTCTAGGCGCTCCAAAAGTTCAGAAGAAGCAGCAAGTGCAACTTAAAGACCAGAAATGAGTTGAGGAATCCTTTCTTTAGTACCCGCCTGTTCCTCTGAGTTAAGGTCTACTCACAACTTCAGTACACCCTACCAATTATACTTTGTTGCCTGTTCCTAAGCAACCAGTGTTTGCCCATTTTCCCCCCTTCCCAGACAGGGTTTGGGTACAATTCTGCTCTTTGATGTTTACAAATGTTATACAGTAGTAAACCTGTTCCTTCTGCATCAAAATGGAACTAGAGGAACTACGGTGTTGGAATCTCTTTAGCGCTCTTGTTCTGGCAGGGGGCAAGGCCAGCGCGCTTATATGCATGTGTGCATGTGACCAGCGCACACGCATGTGCCCGCCGTGCACGTGTCAATGTGTGTATGCGTGGACGTGTGCGGGCGCATGTGACCCGCAGTCTCCATGGCTGCCCTCGCTTCCCCGACTATTCAGAAAATATTTGGGTGGTTTGAATATATACTGGCCCCACCAACTGAAGTTTGTTTTGTTAACTAGCTACCCAGAAACAGCATCTGGAACTGTGTAATAGTCACCCAGATTGATATCTGCAAAGTATCTTAATTATGAGAATAGCAGCCTGAAATAAACACTAGCCACTAGAATTCGAACTGAGATCTGCATTTTACACTATGCCCCAGAATAGGGTTTTGCATTGTATATTAGACATCAAAAACATAATCTATTATGTACACAAGATACCAGAATTGTGGTCTGCATTGTAAAACAGCCAAAGTCAACAACAAAAATGCATATTGTATGTTCAGGGAGTGTCTAGAGCTTTGTGTGCAGTATGGCAACCTTTTGTAGTGCCTTTTTCCAGCCCCCCTCCAATTACTCCAATGCTTCACGAGACACCTCTCTATGCAGCAATTGTTCATTTTTGCTATTAGTAGTGCCCTAGTTTATGTTATGCTTCATAGTAGTGACCTAGTTTATATAATGCCACACAGTGCCTCCTGTTCATATCATGTCACATTGTAGTGCCCTAGTTAATGCTAGGTCCCATAGCAATACCCTTCCAGTGTGTGTGTGTGTGTGTGTGTGAGTGGAGGGGGAGTGGTTAGATACTATGGGCTTTTGGCATACTGTGTGGCATAATGGGAATGCGGGGCTATACTCTGGCATAATTCAAAGAAGGGGTACTACTGTGTGGCATTATGCAAATAAGAGACACTACTGTGTGGCATACTGTGAATGAAGGGCACTACTGTGTGGCATAATGTGAATAAGGGGCAATACAGTGTGGCATAATCTGAATAAGGGGCAGTACAGTATGGTATAATGTGAATAAGGGGCACTACTCTGTGGCATAATGTGAATAAGGAGTACAACTGTGTGGCATAATGTGAATAAGGAGTACTACTGAGTGACATGTGAATAAGGGACACTACAGTGTAGCATAATGTGAATAAGGGGCACTACTATGTGTCATAATGTGAATATGGGGCACTACTGAGTGGCATAATGTGAATAAAGGGCACTACTGAGTGGCATAATATGAGCATAGGGACATGTGTGACACAAGCTGCTGTCATGGGGACATCTGTAACAAACTTCTGTGCAGGGGGGCATGTGTGTGACAAGCTGTTGTGCATGGGGACGTGTGTGACAAGATGCACTAAAGCTCTGAAAAGTGATAAATTGGAGAGTGATAAAGTACCAGCCAAGCAGCTCCTAATTGTCATGTTAAAGGCTGTGTTTGAAAAATAACAGGAGCTCTCCAATTTATCACTTTGCAGCGCTTAGCATCTGCCCTTAAATCTTAGGGCCTGATTCAGAGCCGTTCGCTATTTGCGGTCGTTCGTTCAAAAACAAGGGGTGGCTATTCAAATGATCCGTTCGCAAATTGCAGTCTGTTCACACCTCTAAGTCTGAACGAGCGAGCAAAACATACGCTCGTTTATTTGTTAAAAACGCCCCCTGGCCGCTCGCACCATACGTCATGTCCGCTATTTATTAGATTAATCGAGTACATCGTACAGCGTATGAACTGCTCGCTATTCTTGTGGTTGGTTTTTTCAACCGCTATTTTGCGAGCAGTTCTGAGTTAAAAAAAACCAAGTGACGTGGTCAATGATGCTGCTGTATTAATTATGCACTCCCTTAAAACGCCCGTTTAGACCTTTAAGCACGCCTGCGTTCGAATTCCACTCCCCCGTTTATAAGCACCTTCCCCTGTTACCACCCACATACGCCTCATTCTGTCACTCAAAATAGCAGGCACTCGCTATATAGCGTACAAACGATTTTCAGCCGCACTGACTGGTTCGCGCATGCGTACTAAAAACCGTACGCATGCGCAGATGTGCGAACATCGCTCGGAACGAGCGTACGGCCGCTAGCGAGCGGCTCTGAATGAGGGCCTTAGTTCCTGCTCTACTGTAATATGGGAAATTATCCAGTCATTGTCATGCAATGGGAAATTCTTCTGCCGAACAGCGTGAATCCCCAGACAACCCGGGTCCTGGTCATTCAGGAGGGGGAGTTCATAGCTTTTACTATATGTGGAGGGGTCTCTCATATTGGATTACAAAGGCAGAAGAATTTCCCATTATATGACATACAGTATGAAGATAGAATATTTGCTAATACAGTACTGATAACAAAGTGTTTTTTAATGATATAGATATCGTAATCTCTTCTATTAGTAGCAAATAATTCAAAGATTAGCATCACAAAGCAAAGAAATAGGCAGCTAGATAAGATTATGTTATGTCAGATGGCTCTGATTATTTTGCAAATAGCAAACAAGGGAACTTAATGAGAACAAAATTGCAAATCTCCAAAAAAATTTGTTCAATACATCAACAGCTGAGGTCTGAAACTGTTGGACCTTTAAGATTTTACGGCAATACGTTCATAACAGAGTGTACAGAATGGCTAACGGGCTGAAAGTTGTTTTGTATAAAATATAAGTGGCATCAAGAAAAATAATAGCACTAAAAATTTAATCACAACCCAATCATGAACGCGCCCTTTGACAAACATACAGATGCTAAAATTATTATTAACTTCTGTGGCCGATAATTAAGGCCGATTGAAGTGGTGTAGTTGTGTCCTTGTTTCAGCCGGTCACTTAGTGGGATGTAGTTAGGATACTGGCGGGCGGGATATCCCGACAGCCACATCCCGACATGGGACTAAAGATAGGCGTCGCAATTTCCGATGCCTATCATTAGCCCCACTACTAAATCCCGACACCCGGCTTACTGAACGAAGGTGATGCAGCGGCGGAGTGTTAGCGTTAGGGACCCCCTGGGGGATTCAGGGCTAGGCACCCCCCCGGGAGGGTTAAGGTTAGGGTAGGGAAAGGGGGCGTTAGGGTTAGGCACCACTAGGGGAGGTTAGAGTTGGGCACTCCCCCCGAGAGGGTTAGGGTAGGGAAGGGGGGGTTAGGGTTAGGCACCACTGGGGGGGTCAGGGTCAGGCACCCCCCTGGGAGGGTTAAGTTTAGGGTAGGGAAAGGGGGGGTTAGGGTTAGGCACCACTGGGGGGGTCACGCACCCCCCTGGGAGGGTTAAGTTTAGGGGGCGGGGAGGGTTAGGTTTAGGCACCAACGGGGGGAGGATAGGCACTAAGTGGGGAGGTTAGGGTTAGGCACCCCTAAGGGAGGGTTAGGGGGGAGAGGGGAGGGTTAGACTACTTACCTGATGCAGTCAGGATTCCGACCTGTCGGCCTGCCGCTGTCGGTATTTGATCCGGCATTACATACCGATTCCTCACTTACCATGGCAGTCGTTGGGCCTCATTCAGAGATATATGCTAATGTCACCGCAGCTGCAAACCCGTACGTAGCTGCTGTGCGAAAATATGCAAATGTCGCAGCCGCCGGATATATGTATCGAGACCCCCCCCTCAGGTGTCTTTGCAAATCTAAGCATCTGCGTACAAAGACGCAGCATCGGAGGCAGACCATTTGATGTTAGCAGTCCTGAGTAACTCTACGGTCATGCAGAATGGCCGCGGGAACTGAAACGCCAGAGTCATGTTTACTACACATGGGATCGCAGACTCAGGATGTGACATGCCCCCGAAACGGTCGCGACATGCCTGCGTTTTTTTTAGCCAGCACTCACCGTTACCACCCCTAAATGCTCCCTGACTGTCAATCATTCTGCAATTAAATACTCGCTGTGAGTTACTACGTTAATGTACCTTGGCGCACGCGTAGTGTGACTCTGACGCATACACAGACTGCTGATAATCGTTCTACTGCAAAAATTTTGTCATAGAGTGAGAATCAGGCCCATTCTCCGTACAGCCGCACACCTGGTTGCATAAGGCTCTGGGCCATAATCTATCCTGTCTATTTGAAGCTTATATTTTGCTGAAGGGAGAGATGAGCAAGCTTTGAAACATCAGCTTTGGTGTACCATAGAAGGGTAGTTTTGCTCCATGACAATAGTTGAGTGGTAACTGCCTCCCTTCATGTTCCTCTGAGCTGTGCCAAGAACAAGCTTACAACAACAGGAAGAACCTTGAACTGTTAATTTGCACTTGGGTTTGAACTGTTAAACATCCTCAAAGAATTTTGTGAATAGTGTTGAGCCTTCAGCCTTCATTCAGTCTGAAAGAACGAGAGCACTAGAGTTGAAGGGAAATCTCATTTCATATATTGAGTCATCTATGACAGTAAGAGAAAAAAAGCTTTCTCCTTTCCAAAAGATCTTTCCTCAGCAGAACCTTCATTCGTTTTTCTCTCTGTCTAATTCACGTTTACTGACCACCGGTTTCATAGCTGTGGTCTAAAAATGCAAGCTTAGCAGGCCTCTCGCCAAGTGGCCCCTCACCATTTTTATTTTTAAATATTTCTAATAATTAATTCATTGTTTTAGTGGTTATTATTTCCCCTCACCGAAAATGAGGGTGAGAGCTCTTTTCAGTCAAGACCTGTGCGCTCCTGATACCTGTGGTATCCAATTGAAACAAAAACGGTGACGGTAATTTTAACAAAAGTTTTTGTTACATTTTTTTTCTTTTTGTAGAAAAGCATGTACCTCCAAAAAAAATTTTCAAAATATTTGGTAATAGTAATAATGATATTATTATTATTATTATTATTATTATCAATAATAATAATAATATCCTAAAGAAAAATATTTTGATATTTAAAATGCTGAAAATTACTAATTTGTGCATTTAAAAAAAAATTATGAAAACAAAATGTATTTTGTTTATTTCCAAATAAAATGAAAAATACCCCAAAAAAAGTAGAAAAAAAAGGTGATTTGGGAGCAATTTGAGGCCATTTTTTTTAACAAGCAATGATGATATGTAATTGTTTGACTAATTAAGCTAATTGCTTCCACTTGCCTAATTAGTCATGGGGGGAGTGTCCAGGGGGTTCTGAAGAGATTCCCTATATTTTTCAGTTAAGACAGAGATTTTTCCTGACTTTGCACTTGCTGAGGGACTGCAAGAAAAAAGCAGCGGTATTACCGCGGTTTTAATTTCTCCCCGGCAATCGTATAGGTAAAACCTTGCGGCTGCGAGAAAGACCCAGTGCCGCAGGGCTTTTCAAAATTGCGCCTGCAATTCTTCATTTTTGTGTGAATGGAAGGCACGTGCAAAGTGGACATTTTTTAAACCTTCTAAAAACGACATTTGGAGAAGGTGGTCATAGCAACCAATCAGCTGCTAGCTATCATATTACAGAATGTACTAGACAAATGATATTATGAAGCTGATTGATTGCTATGGACAATGGGCCTGATTCAGACCCACTCGCGAGCGCTGAGCGCTCGCAAGCGGGTCGAAGTTGCCCTAGTGCGCATGCGCACGATGGAGGCTGCTCCGTCGTGCGCATGCGCGAGACCCGAATAACGACGGCCAAGCCGTCGTTATGGGTCTCGCGCCAAAGGGGGCGTGCTGTCGATGGTGATTGACAGCACGCCCCCTTTGGTGGGCATGCCGGGGGCGTGGCTGCCCAGACGGAGGCATTCCTATGGGAACGCCTACCATCTGGGGCCGGCCCCACTGACATCACTAGTGATGTCAGTGGGAGTGCTTTTGGCTCTGATAGAGCCAAAAGCACTCCTGGGCTTGCGGAAGCGAGACCCTACAGCAGGGTCTCGTCGCAAGCCCGATGGTCGCGATGGTCTTGACCATCGTGACCATCATTTTGGCCGCTCACTATAGCTGTGGGTGGTCACCCACAGCTATGCAAGTGGCCAGGAGGCCGCTCCAAAATGGAGCAGGGACGGCCCTGATTCAGAGCGAGCGCTCTGTCAGAGCCTCCGGCTCTGAATCAGGGCCAATGGGGGTTATTCAGACCCACTCGCGAGCGCTGAGCGCTCGCAAGCGGGTCGATGTTGCCCTAGTGCGCATGCGCACGATGGAGGCTGCTCCGTCGTGCGCATGCGCGAGACCCGAATAACGACGGCCAAGCCGTCATCGTGGGTCTCGCACCAAAGGGGGCGTGCTGTCGATGGTGATTGACAGCACGCCCCCTTTGGTGGGCGTGCCGGGGACGTGGCTGCCCAGACGGAGGCATTCCTATGGGAACGCCTACCATCTGGGGCCGGCCCCACTGACATCAGTAGGGATGTCAGTGGGAGTGATTTTGGCTCTGATAGAGCCAAAATCACTCCAGGGCTTGCGGCAGCTTGACCCTACCACAGGGTCTCAGTCGCAAGCCCGATGGTCGCGATGGTCAAGACCATCGCGACCATCATCATGGACGCTCGCATATGCTGTGGGTGGTCACCCACAGCTATGCGAGCGGCCAGGAGGCCGCTCCATTTTCATGGAGGAGGGCACTGATTCAGAGCGAGCGCTCTGGTCAGAGCGATCGGCTCTGAATCAGGCCCGATGTTTCCACTCCTTAGAAGGTTTGATACATCTCCCCATTAAAGTTTTTTTTTAAGGGTTATATCACACCTGTTTCCGCTGCCTGGCTGTCCTGATTGGTAGAGAGCTGGAGATACCTGACAACATTCCAACTGTTGGGGCAAAAGTCATGACTGTTAGAGCAAGGTCACAGTCTCATAGGATCGTGATGCTTCTGTCTAAGGCCCGTATTCAATTAGCCGTGAAAAGTTGGAATCCACAAAAAAGTATCGCCGATTGCGACTTTTCGCCAGACGGAAACCTCTCTCCATATTCAATTGTGAACACTTTTCGCGTACGCTAAAATGCAATGCAATGTAATAGGCGAAGATGATTCGCCTCTGAATAGGTGGAGAAAAAAGTGCAAAATCGCTATTTTGGGGTGCAAAGGTGGGAAAACTACTCGGCACCCTTGGGACAGCCCCGAAATGGATAACTGTGTCAAAAAAACCTAAAAAAGTGAGGAACACCTCAAAAAAGGACTTTGAAAATAGGGACGAAAAAGTGTAAAGTGGGGGTACAAACTTTAAAAGCTGCGAAATAGACTTTTGGAGGGTCTGTAAGTATGGGTAAGGTGTTTTTATGATTGCAGGTGCTTGCTTCAGGTGCGGTTTTTACGTTTTTTTTAAACTTTACTTTAGCGACTTTAAACCATGCTTGCACCCATTTTTAAGTACCCCAAATTTGACAGGACTACTTATTTTCACCAAAAAAAACTGCTTAATGCTATTCTTCACCCCTTGTGCAAAGACACTAATTAGAAGAAATTGACTCACCTTAAGTACCCCATATAGATTTATTAGGGCATCTTTTAGGGGGTATCAGGCTGATTTCCCCAATTCTGTCAGCACTTTTCGCCTGTTTTGCATTCGCCGGGTTGCATTTTCGGTTCTTTTGGAATTGAATATGACGAATTGCGGGGACGCGCACGATATGTTTCTGCGGCTAAAATACGCGATATAGGCAAAAAGTCCGGCATGCGAAAAAGTATCGCGGGTGCGAAACTAATTGAATACGGCCCAAAATCAGGATACTTGGGAGTAGTGCCGTAGCAGGTTGATTTTGGCACTGAATGACTCCACCCTCTTGAACATGTGACATCATGACATCACCTCGAGAAAGTAGGGCCGCTGGCACCAGGTAGTACAGCACTGGTTAGGATGCTCCAAGCAGCTGCGCAGGGCCGCAACTAGGGGTGTGCGGGCAGCACTATCACCACCCTACAGCCCCTGCTTCTGGCTAGAGGGTGCCTGGCATGGCACCCTGCAGCCAGCATTGAAGTGGCAGTGCTGCCTGTAGCGTCCTTTGGATGCCACAGGCGGGCACCCTGCCAGTTACAGCTGCCCGGAGCATCTTCAGGCACTTGGGGCACTGCTGCAGTCCCGGTTGGTGGCTGCCCCGCCCCCTTAAATGTGACATCATGATGTACTGCGCAAAAGGGGGGTGGCAAAGGGAGCTCAGAGCCCTTGTTATCGCTCAGGCTCCCTGAAAGCCATATGCATGTGCCTCGGGGAAGCAACTTTGCCACCCCAGGGCCCTGCACTCTGGGCGATGGCTTCGCGCACACACACTCCTAGTTATGGCCCTGCTTGAGTGGTATGACAGATAGGCCACATCCATACTATGCAAATCACTAGTATCAAATAACACCGGGCCGGATTCAGTATGGATTGCAATTGTGATGGCAGCTGCGTAATCGCATGCAATGCAGCTGCAAAACTATGCTAATGCTTTCTCACATCCGTAATACCTCGCAGTCCTGCGTATACATCGGTACTATCAGAGGACATCGCCCCTTCACACACAATTACAGCAGATATGACCAGTCGCAGAAACTGGAAGTCCCCTCGTGAGTACTCAAGCAGCATATGCAATCGCAGTGGCTAATTTATTCACGCCCATGCAATGGCGTTCTAACGGACAGGCACGCTTGCGTTTCTCCAACCACTCCCCCGTCACCGCCCCCAAACGCAGACGGCCTGTCACTGAAACTGCAATGGATTCCTATGTGCATGCGTAATCTAAGTGCGATTGCAGCGCACACGCAGTGCGGTGCAAACGCATGCACAGTACTGAACAATCGGCCGATCATCTGCGTACATAGTTGCAATTGCGTACGCTGCTGAATCAGGCCCACAGATCCAATTTAACAAGAGACAAACATCTTCGCAAGCATTAAAACAAAAGGTCATGTTTGTAAAGCTGGGTACACACCTTTGCAGCCACTTGGCTGATTGGGTAAAGCACTCCAGGTCAGCCGAGTAATGTGCACCCAGCTTCAGCCCCTGTGACCCTTTACACACTGAGCTAGAAATAGCTCAGTGTGTGCGTTCCTCTATGGGATCAAGAGGTCGGCATTTCACATTTTAAAGAGCACATAACATGCGACCTCCCGATCTGACAGTTGCAGGAGCGTTTTAAGCCATTTATTTACTAACTCCCCTGTATCTCTCCTGCAAACACACCAACGACTGTATAGATGTGTACCCAGCTTAAGTGACCTGTATGCCATGGGATATGTTGAAAATGTGTATTATTAAAACACTGACAACAAAATGCTAAATACAATGTGGCCACTTACCTAAATATATATTAATTGGACACTACCGAACGTATTCCGTTAAGACAACATTGCATGGTTCTGCAGCTAGAGCATTGTGGCAGTTTCAGGGTAAAGTGACTTACACAGTATATAATCCAAAGTAAGACAAAAGATCATGAATGAGGTCTACCGGAGAAAACCCCAGAATTTAATGAGTGTGGCATGTACATGTGGTGTACTGCTCCCTGGGACCTGGCAACGTCATATCCTCCTTGAATGAATGCAGCCTATAACTTAATGATGGTTCTAATCATGAGATTTTAGGCTAAAAGCTTAAGCAGCTGGGGTACTGTAGGTTGGGTGTGCCAGCGATGACAGATCTCTCATCACTCTTTGTTGGCAGTGTCCAACTCTATTCCAGGAATACCAGGGGCCCCTCACCAAAACCGTATATATGGGGGGTGTCCTTTAATAACCTTGATAAATAGAATAATCTAGCAAATGTAAAAATGAGAAGTAGGAGGACACTGGTGCAGGGAATGGTATGCTGAAAAAATGACCAGCATACAAATGACATGAAATTCTACAGAAACAAAACAATCCGGGTATATGACACAGGGAAGCATTACTGCAATAGGTGATCAAAAGGTAGTTCTGTTACAATTCAATTAAATACCCTTCTTTATCCTAACTGCTGCAGCACCTCTTTATTTATGACTAGAAGATACAGTTTCTAAATTACTTCAACGCGTTATACAGTATTCACACAACTCAATAGCACATCCGTGAAAATGAAATACACTATCACTCAGCAAACTAGCAAAACCCCAGACTGATCAGTCATTTATGTTAAGGTGAAGATAAAGGGCCTGATTCAGACCCGCTCGCAAGCGGGTGGATGGTGGCCCAGTGTTCACGCGCGGCGTGAGCCCCGTAGTGAGTGAGACCTTCACTCGTTTTGGCGCTTGCAGCAAAACGAGGTGGCTGTCGATGTTGAT
Source organism: Taudactylus pleione (assembly GCA_031769625.1). Taxonomy (NCBI): domain Eukaryota; kingdom Metazoa; phylum Chordata; class Amphibia; order Anura; family Myobatrachidae; genus Taudactylus; species Taudactylus pleione. The sequence goes on from JAUIMM010000198.1 coordinate 2,051,418, forward strand.
GTCATTTTGATGTACAGTTATTTGTGATATAATCGTATTAATTCTCCTATATATTGTTTCAAGAAGCGCGTATACAGTCAGGTGCATAAATATTGGGACATTGACCGAATTTTCATATTTTGGCCTCTATTCACCACCACAAAGGCTTTGAAATGAAACAAACAAGATGTGCTTTAACTGCAGACTTCAGATTTAATTTGAGGGTAATTACATCCCAATCAGGTGAATGGTGTAGGAATTACAACGTTTCTATATGTGCCTCCCACTTTTTAAGTGGCCAAAAGTAATGGGACAAACTAAACAATCCTAAATCTCACTTTTTAATACTTTGTTGCAAATCCTTTGCAGGCAATTACAGCCTGAAGTCTGGAACGCATAGACATCACCAGACGCTGGGTTTCATCCCTGGTGATGCTCTGCCAGGCTTCTACTGCAAATATCTTCAGTTCCTGCTTGTTCTTGGGGCATTTTCCCTTCAGTTTTGTCTTCATCAAGTGAAATGCATGCTCAATCGGATTCAGGTCAGGGGATTGACTTGGCTATTGCATAACATTCCACTTTTTAGCCTTAAAAAACTCTTTGGTTGCTTTTGCAGTATGCTTTGGGTCATTGTCCATCTGCACTGTGAAGCTCCGTCCAATGAGTTCTGAAGCATTTGACTGAATATGAGCATATAATATTGCCCAAAACACTTCAGAATTCATTCTGCTGCTTTTGTCAGCAGTCACATCATCAATAAATACAAGGGAACCAGTTCCATTGGCAGCAATACATGCCCACACCATGACATTACCACCACCATGCTTCACTGATGAGGTGGTATGTTTTGGATCATGAGCAGTTCCTTTCCTTCTCCATACTCTTCTCTTCCCATCACTCTGCTACAAGTTGATCTTTGTCTCATCTGTCCATAGGATGTTGTTCCAGAACTGTAATGGCTTTTTTAGATATTGTTTGGCAAACTCTAATCTGGTCTTCCTGTTTTTGTGGCTCACCAATGGTTTACATCTTGTGGTGAACCCTCTATATCCACTCTTGTGAAGTCTTCTCTTGATTGTTGACTTTGCCACATATACACCTACCTCCTGGAGAGTGTTCTTGATTTGGCCAACTGTTGTGAAGGGGTTTTTCTTCACCAGGGAAATAATTCTTCTGTCATCCACCACAGTTGTTTTCCGTGGTCTTCCGGGTCTTTTGGTGTTGCTGAGCTCTCCGGTGCGTTCTTTCTTTTTAAGAATGTTCCAAACAGTTGATTTGGCCACACCTAATGATTTTGCTATCTCTCTGATGGGTTTGTTATGATTTTTCAGCCTAATGATAGCTTGCTTCATTGATAGTGACAGCTCTTTGGATCTCATATCAACTGATTCCAAATGCAAATGTCACACCTAGAATCAACTCCAGACCTTTTACCTGCTTAATTGATAATGAAATAACGAGGGAATAGCCCACACCTGTCCATGAAATAGCTTTTGAGTTGATAGTCCCATTACTTTTGGCCCCTTAAAAAGTGGGAGGCACATATAGAAACCGTTGTAATTCCTACATCGTTCACCTGATTTGGATGTAATTACCCTCAAATTAAATCTGAAAGTCTGCAGTTAAAGCACATCTTATTTGTTTCATTTCAAAGCCATTGTGGTGGTGAATAGAGGCCAAAATATGAAAATTCTGTCAATGTCCCAATATTTATGCACCTGACTGTATATTGAAACAGTCACCTTTTCTGACATTCATGCAGTTTTAAAAAGAAAAGTATGATTATAATGTGTGTAATGAGTTTGCAATATTGTTGTATTTGTTTTAAAAAAAACTGCTGTGTGACATTGTTGCTAATTAGTTTGTAACATTATTATATTTGTTTTAAAAATGTTGTGTAACATTACTATTATATGAGATTATTGTAGCAATTGTTTGTAATCAAGGTGCACATTTGTCGCACATGTGTATAACTAATTTGAATTACTGCTGCTATATAAGGTTAGATCAGCAGAGATAGGACTCACCCACTGACGAAGTCCTGAGTAACAAAACTTGTTTGGGGCGGCACCAGTTGGACACTTGCTGTATTCATCACTTAAGCTGGCCACACACTAGACCAACTTACATCCAACCAGCCAACTTGTTGATTGGTTGGAATGAAAATCTGGTAACGTATGAGAGTAACTGATTATCAGCAATTTGCTCCTAAATGCCAGAAAACAGATGAAAATGGTCGTCAGACAAGTTTGTTAAATGTTTGATCCAAACAATTTGTTCAAACAAGAGTTTTTGTCCATTTTCCGGCGTTTGGGAGCAAATTGCTGATTGTCATTTGCTTTCATACCTTACCAGATTTTCATTCCAACCAATCAACTAGTTGGCTGGTTGGACAGATAATCTTTAGATGTGTGGCCAGCTTAAGGACTCGGTATTGACGCATAACGGTTCCAGCAGTGATGAGATTCGGTGGTTATCCGGGGATGTTACACGCTGTTGTTTTAACTAAGATGTATGTGATTTTATGCATTTATTTATATAAAGATTGATTTGATTCTACAATGTGTGCTCCTTTCATCTTCTTCTTAGAATAACTGGTTCCGGTTTTGGTGAAGCCGCGATCCGCGGTAGCAGCGCTTGTTTGGATCCATTCATTTTGGACTTTATTAAAACACAAGTGGACTTAGGGCCTGATTCAGACCCGGACGCTATTTGCGTCCGCTCGCTGGCTAAAAGGGGCCGGCTATTTAAATCATGTGCTCGCACTGCGTTGCGTAAAGCCACCCACTAAGTACTAGCGAGTGGCTGCACTATGCGCTCGCACCTGTATAAAGACGCCCCTTTGCCACTCGCAACACACGTCATCTCTGGCAGTTGTAGGATTAATCGGGAACATCGAGAGCTATCGGAGCTGCTCGCAGCGCTTGTGGTAGCCTTTTCCCAACACAACATTGTGAGCAGTTCTGGCTAAAATACAACCCAGTCACGTGTGTAATGACGCTACTTTGCTAATTATGCACACCCATTAAACGCCGTTCTGACGGTCGGGCACGCCTGTGTTCGCACATCCACACCCCCGTTTTCAAGCACCTTCCCCTGTTACCACCCAGAAACGGCACTGTCACTCAAAATAGCGGCCCGACTGCGGGCTACGGGAAAGCGCTTTCCCATCAAAATGACTGGTTCGCGCACATGCATTGCGACTCATACGCATGCACAGATTGCAAAAAATTGCTCAATGCGAGCAAGCGTAGCATAGCGTCCGTGTCTCAATCAGGCCAGCAGCAAACAACTTATCATATATAAGTGTGTAACTTAGTTTCTGGCATAAATATATATATTACTTTACTTTCCTGTTCACTTACAGTAGGGACATCTCCCTTGCTCAGCTCAACTCACACAGCTGCAGTCCCCAGCACTCTGTCTGCAGGTACTCATTGGTCCTTGTACTTGGCACCACCTCAGTGTGGTCACTTGCCCAGTGCTCACTCACAGACCTGCGGCACCTCACCCTGCTCTCCAGCTTTGCTCCCCAGCTTCTTCCCGCATCATCTGCACTTGTCCAACCACTAAGTCCTTTTTCTATAAACAGCAAGTCTCTCCTTGCACTCCACAGCTCCACCCTGTGGCAGCCTCCAGCATGTAATGTCCATAGGCTTCTATATAAGCCGGGGTATCGCACAAACATACTGTACAGTAATTTGTAAAACAATGCAACATCGCTATTATGGAATTTCTCATCCTATATTATTTCTAAAATCCAGAAACAGATTATTTACAATAATGCCCGTTGATACTGACAGCACACACAGACATACTACACGTGTTTATTTAATGAGTTTGTCTTGGATGCAGGTTATGTTAATTGGAACAGCAATTACCTTTTCCCTGCTAATAAATGTATTCCATAGCTCGCCCTCTGAGCATCACATTCCCTTGTGATTTAACTAATAAGCTGTCAAACTTCAAACGCATTTTCTTATCAGGTAAACAGAATAATTCAATCCATCTGTTATGCACAATGTTGTACACATACGGTGCAGAGGGGGGGAAGATCAGGTAGTCTCAGGAGGTAAGAGGAATCTACTCCGGTGGACTGGTGGAATTTGGTGTTACAAGGGTGCAGTTAGGTTTCTTAAATGATGGAACACAGGAGTTGCTGATGAGGTCAAGCATTAGAGAATAGCGATAACTAGTTATTGCGTCTCTTCAACAAGGGTTCAGTGGAACCAGATGCCTTCCTTGTCATGGAGATACTTCGTGACTTTTTTTATGTCTGAGATAAATCCTAGAAAATTGGTAAGAGAAGAAATAGCAGGGGGAGTGTTTCCAAGATTCAGCGATTGAACTGTTAGTAGAGGAGTGTGCAACTGCACAATCTACAACAAAATTGCTCCTCTGGGGATGCTTCATTCCCTAACCAAGATGGGCGCTGATAGTGTATCTGCGCATGTGGTCCGCCATCTTGCCACTGTGTATAGCTCCAGAGATCTGCGGCATTATCCTGTTACAGCCTCTGTTCCATAACCCTGCACCATTACTCTGAGAAAGGAGAGTCCCTGGCTCTTGAGCTATCTGCTGCTCTGCTCCAGTACAGGCTCCTCTCCATTGCTGAACCAGTACTTGTAACAGTGAGCACAGCGGTACATTCACTTCTACAAATGACCACAGAGCCTGGTTAAGGTAATTGATTGGTCATTGTCTACACAATGTAACTGTTAGTGTGTACAGGACTCTGCCTATCTACAAGACTGCACACACATTCCCAACATGAACATTTGGCTCCAGCTAAAAAAATGACAAAATCAAATTTCCTGAGTCATTACCTAAATCTTGCATGGGGAGCAAAGAAGGCAAACCTTGGGAATAAGCCGCTCGATATTGAAAGAATATTCTGCTTCTTAGCCCAAAAGGGACCTACCTTAGGACGTGTCCACCATATATTTGCAAAAGGGTTCCTCAAGGACAAAATTGCTGGAGCACTATATATATCTGGCTCAGTGGCGTAACTAGGGTATTTGGAGCCCAGGGCAAGTTAAAAAAGAGAGCTCCCCCCCCCTAAGGATGTGTGCCAAAAAAGTGGGCTTGGCCATATGCCACAGGGGGCATGGGCACTGAAAAATGGGGACGTGTCAACATGACACACTACCATGTCTCGTCACTCTGGGAACATTCCTTTCCATATGCACCTTAATGCCCCCAGTAGTAGTGCCCCTCTTGCAATGCCCACTGTAGTAGTGCCCCTTGTGCAATGTCCCCAGTAGCAGAGCCCCCTGTAGTAGTGCCCTTTACACAGTGCCCCCAGTTTTGGTCTCCCTATGCAGTGTCCCCAGTAGTGCCCCTTATACAGTGCCCCCAGTAGTGGTCCACCCTATGCAGTGCCCCCAGTAGTGCCCCTTATACAGGGCCCCCAGTAGTGGTTCCCCCTATGCAGTGCTCCTTATACAGTGCCCCCCAGTAGTGGTCCTCCTATGCAGTGCCCCCAGTAGTGGTCCCCTCTATGTAGTGTCCCTTACATATATAGAACAAAGACACACACGAAAATAAAACACAACACTTACCAGAATCCCCACTCCTGCGCCCGCCGCCATCCCCACTACTGTGCCCGCCGCCATCTGAACCTCCGTCCTCGGCACTATGGGAGAGACATCATGATCACTTGGGTGGGTGATGTCTCTTCCATCACCCACTGTGGGAGCCAGAAGTCAGAACTCATGAGTGAGCTCTAGCTCGGCTTCGGCAGTGGTTGAAGCAGCCAATAAAAGTCTGTCTGACTTTCATTGGCTGCTAAAACAAACACACCACCACCAGGTAGTACGAGTGTACTACCCTGCGCCAGCAGCAGTGTGTTTGCTGTGTACACTGACTTGAAACCACTGTCATGGACTGAGGCCGCCCCCCTACCTTCCCCCTGCCACCGGTCTGATGGGGCCCAGGGCACATGCCCCAGCCGCCCCCTCTGGTTACACCACTGATCTGGCTTCATTTATCAGGTCCATAAAACCATCTGTAATAAGTATCTGATTTAATTAGGGCAGATACTGAGCTGCTTATAAATCTTGCCCTCACCTCCTTCCAGCTATTATTGCCAGGGAAGTAGGGGGGGGGGAGATCTCCCTCACACTCACTTTTGTGTCAGTGCCGAGTTCCTATGGCTTAGTTCAGTGGTTCTCACCCTCAATCCTCAAGTATCCCCAACAGGTCATGTTTTGAGGATTTCTGTCAGTGGAAGCAGTTGGGATAATTACTAACCCATCAAAATTGATTAACTCACCTGTGCATGATTAAAGAAATCCACAAAACATGACCTGTTGAAAGTACCTGAGGTCAGGAGTTGATACCCACTGGCTCAGTTCAATATGATGCTGTACAGCTAGGAAATCAAACCCTTCCTAGCAGAAAACAGACTCATCCTTACAAATGGAGTAGGGTCTTCCGAAGGAGGAAGAGACACCTGGAAGTTTCAAAACTTACTAGCATGTTTAAAAATATTACACCTGCACAGGTAAAATGCTCTAAGAAGCATTTGACCTGTGTCGGGACTCCGGCATTGTGAGGTCGGCATACTCAATATACTCATCATAAGCACCCACCACTCATACCCAACCCTTTAAATTGTTGCATTTGTGCATTCACTTAAAAGGGGCTGTTGTTTGCCCCCTATGTTTATCTGATCCTGGTCCAAATCGCTGGTTAAATGTATTGAGCCTACAAATAGATACGTTACTGTGTGACCTAGGGGGTCTATGCTGAAATGTACATGGTACAACTGCAATGAGCCAGTTAATATTTAAGAGATACAACCACCCAAAACTAAAAATGTACTTTTGGGTGAGCTCGGATAAGTTATTTGCTTGTACTCTCCTGTCCCGACGGGTCATGCACTCAAGATATCCCCCGCCTGTTTATAGAAGTGCGTTTTTCAAACTGATGTTGTTAAAGCGACGCCTGTAAGCTCCTGAAGGAGGAATTTCATCAATAGTATAATAAGCCCATCCTAGCAGGAGGAAGTTTAAGACCATTAGAATCATCAAAGGGCCTGGAAGATTGGGCAATGCAATGCAGGTAAGGGAGATTTTCCTTAGTGAAGGCATTCATTGCAGGCCTGATTCGTAGGGGTGATGCTTGGGCAGATGAGCGATTATTTGCTACTGGCACGTGCTTTCAGATGAGTGTATGCAGAGACGCGCTGTTGTATATGGGATTACTGGCATTAGAACTGGCGGTGCAAGACCATGGGGCCTTTCTGTGAGGTAGCCTGAAGTGACCGCAAATAAGGCCGGCTTATGGGAGTGTCACCGGCGCGTCAGTGAATGCAGCTGCCTTCCCAAACAGTGCCGCAGCCACACAAGCCATGCGCCGATGGTGGGGGGTTTGGAAACACCAACAGTGTTGCACAGTACATGGGCATTGAAAGTGGGCGTCTCAGGGCTTGCATTGTCCGGCGCATGCTAGAACACTAGGGGAGGGCTGAAAATAGCAATTGCATATAACCGCCACGGCGACTCCGCAAGAAGTCGTGCTGAGTCAGGCCCGGTATGTGGAATCTCAGGATAGGTTTGAAGCTTTCTGAGAAGTTATTGCTACAAACAGTAGTTAGTCTTGTTAGCAACTGTCTGATTGGATTCTATGGGGTCAACCCAACTAGCTGAAATGAACTCGTGGGTGTGTGTCATGGCGGCAATGGCAGCACTTTACGGCAGCAAAAAAAGTGCTCGAAGACCCATAAGGCTCTGAGCAAAATTATGATAATTTGGGCTTGGAGCATGCCGCTAAGGGGTGAGAGTGACATGGTGCCGTTTAATGGTGTGTCAATGGTACATCACACCTTTCACAAGTAATTGGATTGAGCCCTATGACTTTTGGCTCATCGTACTTTGCCAGGATTCGCTTAAAGCACCCATTGGCCATGGGCCATGCTCAAGTTATGTTCTCCCAATCCACATTCCTTTTTTGGTACATGATTACCCACCAGAACACCGGAGCTTATTTCTATATTCTATCTATTACTGAGTTTATGGGCCCAATTTATCAACAAGTTTTATTACTCACAATGAGTGTTAAAACGTGTTGTATATGATAATGGTGCTCCAGCAAATTTACATATGCAATGAGTTTTACCACTCGTTGTGATTGATAAAACTTATTGATAAATCAGGCTCTATATTTTGTTAGGAAACATACAGTAGCAAGCCCACAGTTCTAATTAATTCATTTAGCAGCCTCATACTCCAGGTATTTTGTTGTACCAAGGAACAAGAACATCTTCCCCACGTTCTGCTACAGGGGTTCCAGTCAATAGACAGATAGTAAAAAGGTCGACAATGACTAGATAGACAACAGATGTCAACAGGCAAAAGGTCAACATGGACAAAAGGTCAATAATAATTCCTGTCTATCTTTTATACCAAGCCCCTGCTTCAGAAAATCCCCCATCCCAAGATCACTTTACCTCAAGATTGTAATTGCCAGAACTGTATATGAATGGGTTATAGCCTGGGCCCCTTATTGCCAAAGACCATGAGTTACCTCCTCAAATACCTCTATATGATACTGACTATTACAATTTACAATACAACTAACCACCAGAGGAAAACATTGACCTTGCTTGCTGTATCAGGACTATATGTATGAACACTGTATATTAAACCGCAATCCTCATATGCAATTATGTCAGGTACACATTCTCAGTAGTACTCTTTAATCCATTTGCTATGGATTAATGCCAAGGTTCCCAGATCTTTAAGTGAGTTTTACTGGGATTTATTTTTACAATTTTCTCATGGATATTGGCACAGTACAGTATGTAGGAAACTCTGAAGCCGACAGAGCTAGAAGCAGTCTGATATTAAACAGTACATCAGACCGTTTGCAGGGCTAGACTTATCTGTGTCTATTTAGAAAATGATCATGGTTAGGGCACCCTGTACCCCAGGGATGGGCAATTCAATATTTTTCAAGCGTTGCATATGAATATTCAGTATTCTGAATGAACCCAGCTGTCATATGAGTTTGAGTCTGGGCTATAGACAGGGCCGGCGCTAGGTTTCTCAGCGCCGTCCTGTGCTGCACTGTCGCCCATTCCCTCCCCCTGAGCTTATACCAATAACCATTGGCGGATTGGGAACTAAAAGGGGCCCTGGAAAAATTTGTTGATGTGGCCTCATGTGGACGGCACTAAGTCAACTGTAGGTGGAGCCAACACCAAAGTGTCCCTATAGACACACTTTATAAACAGAGTGGCAGAGCACATACTACTTGAACCTCCTCACATGTGTAACTCAAACCACCCCACCTGCTTCCAAATAACACACTTGCCCCTCTGACCATCCCACCTGCTTCCACATACCACAACACATGCCACTCTGGCCATACCACATGCCACTCTGACCACACCAAATGCCACTCTGACCATACCACATGCCACTCTGACCACATGTTATAACACCACACATGCCTCCACATGCTATAACACATGCCAGTCTGACCCCAATGCATCTAGAGATACACCTCCTGTTTGTGCTTTCGGATGTTGACAGTCAAAATGTCGACAATTTATCAAAGCCCTAACCTTCACCTAAAATGCACCCTTACACCCTAATTGCACCGTAACCCTAAATGAAGCCTTAACCTAACAGCAGCCTAACTTTAACCTCATCCGCACACTAACCCTACCCTAACTACAGCCTAACCCTAACCCAACCTTCACTACAGTCTAACCCTTCCCACAGCCTAATCCTAACTTTACCCTAACTACAGCTTTACCCTAACCGCAGCCTAATCCTAACCTTAACTACAGCCTAACCCTAACTACAGTTTAATTCTAAGCTTACCCAACTGCAGCCTAACCTTAACCTAATCCTAACCATACTCTAACTACAGTCTAACCCAAACTGCAGCCTAATCCTAACCTTACCCTCACTACAACTTTACCCTAACCGCAGCCTTATCCTAACCTAACTATAGCCTAATCCTAACCTAACTATACCCTAACCCTAACTGCAGCCTAACCATAACCCTACCCTAACTAAAGGATAACCATAACTGCAGCCTAACCCTAACTGCAGTCTAACCCTAACCGCACCCTAACCATAACCCTACCCTAACTACAGGATAACCCTAACTGCAGCGTAACTGTAACCCTACCCTAACTACAGGATAACCCTAACTACAGCCTAACCCTAACCACAAATCTTTACTGCGCTAGGCACTGTAGGTGGATTGGGATTTATAAATCTATATTAGGTTTGCTGTCTGTTAATAAACAGGAGGCATATATTGAAGATAAAAACAGATATTTAATACATACAAATAAATCCACATACAAACATCAAAAGTTGCAATCATGTGCACATAAATATAAATCAGACATGTAAAACTGCAGAGATCAAATGACTCTCTTGTTACAATGTATGAGGGTATAACTTGATATCATATCAATGAGGTTACACAGCACAACGTTCTAATTGCTGCCAATAATTTTGCAACAGTGTGACTTTAAAGTAACAATTCGTTTCCCATGAAAACGGCTGAATTCCGTTAATTAGTGGATATTCACTACTGGCGTCCCAGTGTGATATACAGTCACGCTGGATATAGAAGGTGGAAAAGGGGAAATAATATTACCTCGACCCCTGGAAGGCTGTATCCAAATCAATACCGTCCTTAGTGTGGCTTGTCCGCTTGCTGTAGAGCTGCGGTTGGATGAAGTCTGCTGCCGTGCAGCAGGATGACGGAGCTGCTCACGGAGCGGTGGTTGTATTGGCGGCTGGTGGTATACTCCAAAAGTGCAATGGAGGAACAGCACTGACCACGGAGCAGTGGCTGTGAATCAGCTGGCGGCGGACTCCGGGAATTCAGCAGAAGACCAGAGCAGCCTGTGGGGTGGTGTCTGTATATCAGCTGGCAATGAACTCCGGGAATGGATCGTCACCTTCCAAAGATTCTCCAAAATGCAGGTGCAGCAAATGGTGTGGTGCTGTGGATACCTCCGGTGCCTGGGTGATGACGTCAACGCGTTTCGTCCCGTAAAAACCGGGACTTTCTCAAGACTGTGTGCCGTTAGTTAGTGGCACTTCCTTAAATCCCTACAGGCATTGGCCATAATTGCTTAATTAATTAGAAACATCAGATAATCATTTTCTTCAATCAATAGATTACTCCATATCTCAGGATAGAAACCTATTTATGATGCATAGATTCTTTAGTTTCCATCAGTAGTGTTTCATACATTTATGATCCATTGTAGAAATCCTCTTGAAAAGTATAATCCAGATTTTTGTCAATGAAATATAGGTATAGATTATAGACAAGATAATTTTTGTGTTCCAGATAGACTATCTATATCCCAGAAAAGTATGCAGACATTAAAGAATACCTCTATAATCTGAAGTATTGATTATTTATAGTAAAACATAGGCCATGAGGTTATAGATTTAAAAAGAAATAAATAAATAACTAAAAAATGAATAGATAGTTGTTCTACCAGTATAGTATATTAGTGATGTTATTAAACCATCATAAACAGGAGTCGTTTTTGTAAATGTTTTACATATATGTAATTTTATTATCACTATTTTTATATGATAATATGCAGTTTACTAAATGTGCATCTTAAGCTCTCTATGCATCATAAATAAGTTTCTATCCTGAGATATGGAGTAATCTATTGATTGAAGAAAATGATTATCTGATGTTTCTAATTAATTAAGCAATTATGGCCAATGCCTGTAGGGATTTAAGGAAGTGCCACTAACTAACGGCACACAGTCTTGAGAAAGTCCCGGTTTTTACGGGACGAAACGCGTTGACGTCATCACCCAGGCACCGGAGGTATCCACAGCACCACACCATTTGCTGCACCTGCATTTTGGAGAATCTTTGGAAGGTGACGATCCATTCCCAGAGTTCATTGCCAGCTGATATACAGACACCACCCCACAGGCTGCTCTGGTCTTCTGCTGAATTCCCGGAGTCCGCCGCCAGCTGGTTCACAGCCACTGCTCCGTGGTCAGTGCTGTTCCTCCATTGCACTTTTGGAGTATACCGCCAGCCGCCAATACAACCACCGCTCCGTGAGCAGCTCCGTCATCCTGCTGCACGGCAGCAGACTTCATCCAACTGCAGCTCTACAGCAAGCGGACAAGCCACACTAAGGACGGTATTGATTTGGATACAGCCTTCCAGGGGTCGAGGTAATATTATTTCCCCTTTTCCACCTTCTATATCCAGCGTGACTGTATATCACACTGGGACGCCAGTAGTGAATATCCACTAATTAACGGAATTCAGCCGTTTTCATGGGAAATGAATTGTTACTTTAAAGTCACACTGTTGCAAAATTATTGGCAGCAATTAGAACATTGTGCTGTGTAACCTCATTGATATGATATCAAGTTATACCCTCATACATTGTAACAAGAGAGTCATTTGATCTCTGCAGTTTTACATGTCTGATTTATATTTATGTGCACATGATTGCAACTTTTGATGTTTGTATGTGGATTTATTTGTATGTATTAAATATCTGTTTTTATCTTCAATATATGCCTCCTGTTTATTAACAGACAGCAAACCTGATATAGATTTATAAATCCCAATCCACCTACAGTGCCTAGCGCAGTAAAGATTTGTTTTTATTTTGTTTTTGCTGTGGAGATTTGTGTCTCTGGGTTTTTGACCAAACCCCTAATACTTGCAGCAGGCACGTATTATACTACTTTTTTTTATATTGAGCGCCGGGATATTTGCTATTGTGATTGCAAATAGTTTTTTAACCCTAACCACAGCCTAATCCTAACCCTACCATAACGACAGCATAACCCTAACTGCAGCCTAACCTTAACCGCAGCCCAATCCTAACCACGCCCTAACTACAGGATAACTCTAACCGCAGCCTAATCCTAACCTAACTCAGTGGCAAAAGCAGGATTTCCAGAGGGGGGTTTCCAAATGCTTAATTATAGAGCAAGTGTGGCCTGTCAATGAATGAGTACTTAACCAGCTTTAATATGCATCATACAAAGTGTATTGTGTGTAATAATCATATAAGCATATACAGGACCAGCGATCACAGTAAGCCATTAGATTAGGCAGTATGGCCATCCTGCCTGAGCTGAATGTATTTATTTTAGATGTGGGCACCATTCCAGACTATTGGAGCAAGTCCGGGAGCCTGGAGGAGCAGCAGAAGAACCAAGCACTGCACTGGACATATATGTACATATTGGGCTCTATAGCAGTGCATGTTTCCCAGATCTTCTAGTTGGTGCACAGGTTAATTATTACTGTCTGATACATGTTAAAAGATCCACAGGTGGTGCTAATTATTTCATTTGTAAGACTGAGAAGAACATACAGGACTAATAACAGTCTATTATATTACTATTTCTATTGTGGTCATGGTGTGGGCTGGGGAGGGGGGTTTCCAGGCAGACGGAAACCCCCCCTGCGTTTGCCTATGTAACTATAGCTTAATCCTAACCTAACTATACCCTAACTGCAGCCTAACCATAACCCTACCCTAACTAAAGGATAACCATAACTGCAGTCTAACCCTAACTGCAGTCTAACCCTAACCGCACCCTAACCATAACCCTACCCTAACTAAAGGATAACCCTAACTGCAGCATAACCCTAACCCTACTGTAACTACAGCATAACCCTAACTGCAGCTTAACCTTAACTGCAGCCCAATCCTAACCTGCCCTAACTACAGGATAAACCTAACTACAACCTAACCCTAACAGCAGCCTAATCCTAACCCTACTTTAACTACAGTATAACCCTAACTGCAGCCTAACCTTAACTGCAGCCCAATCCTAACCTGCCCTAACTACAGGATAAACCTAACTACAGCCTAACCCTAACTGCAGCATAACCCTAACCCTACTGTAACTACAGCATAACCCTAACTGCAGCTTAACCTTAACTGCAGCCCAATCCTAACCTGCCCTAACTATAGGATAAACCTAACTACAGCCTAACCCTAACAGCAGCCTAATCCTAACCCTACTTTAACTACAGTATAACCCTAACTACAGCCTAACCTTAACTGCAGCCCAATCCTAACCTGCCCTAACTACAGGATAAACCTAACTGCAGCCTAACCCTAACCGCAGCCTAATCCTAACCCCGCCCTAACTGCAGCCTCATCCTAACCCTAACGTAACTGCAGCCTAACCCTAATGGCAGCCTAACCTTAACCTCAGCCTAATCCTAACTGTAAATTCATGTGTTGACATTCTGGCTGTCCGCATACACAATGACGACCACATGTCAATGTTGACATTGTAAATGTCGACATTATGAACATGTTGACATCCTGAATGTCGACATTATGGTGTTGACATTCTAAATGTCAACATGATGACTATATAACCTCCACTACTCTTCATATCTAATAAATTTAGAAATGAAGAGTACATTTAATGATTTCATAATTATACTACATATAGTTAATAAATCATAATTGTAACATGTACAGTAAGTGACTTACCTTCAATGTGGAGGAACAGGATTCACTGGTGCTGTAGCTTTCTCCCAGGACGAGGCTGTGTCCGTGTCTGGAAGGTTATTATGACTCTTGGCTCTCCCCTCTTTCAGGGTTCATTTTCTGCTGCAGTTGAACCGAAATGGGAACCTGTGATGGGGAGGGGAGGGGGGATCAGGAGTGCTGCGATTGGTGGGGGGAGTTTGGAGCTGTGATGGAAGAGAGCGCAGAAGAGGTGGACCTGTGTGGGGAATGGAGGTCACGGATGGGTGAGAGAGTTGGGAGTGTGGAGCTGTGAGTTGAAAGAGCAGGAGAGGGGAACCTGACTGGGGGAGGGCCGCAGATGTGGGTTGGCTCTGTGAGGGGAGAGAGAGCAGAAGAAGGGAACCTGTGTGGGGAATGGGGGGTTGGATCTTTGAGGGGAGACAGAGAAGAGGACCTGTGAGGGGGGAAACGGGGTGCCGTGGATGGGGGGGCTGGATCTGTGAAGAAAGATAGCAGGCATAAGCATAAGAGGGGACGGGGGTGGTCAGGGGTTCCCACGGATGGGTGGGTTGAAGCTGTGAGGGGAGATAGAGCAGAAGAGGGAAACCTGTGTGGGGGAAAGTGGGCACAAATGGGGGAAGGGTTGGCTCTGTGAGGGGAGAGAGTGAGCAGAAGAAGGGAACCTGTGTGGGGGGCCGGGTGCTGCAGATGGGGGAGGGGTTATAGAGTTGTGAGGGAAGATAGAGCAGAAAAGGGGAACCAGTGTGGCGGAGGGGGGCATGGATGGAGGAGGGGTTGGCTCTGTGAGGGAAGAGAGAGCAAAAGAAGGGAACATGTGTGGGGGAGGGGTTCCGCAGATGGGGGAGGAGTTGGCTCTGTGAGGGGAGAGAGGGAGCGGAAGAAGGGAACTTGTGTGGGGGAGGGAGGTGCTGCAGATGGGGGAGGGGTTGGCACTGTAAGGAGAGAGAGGGCAGAAGTAAGAAACCAGTGTGGGGGAGGGGAGAGACGGGTGCCGCAGATGGGGAAGGAGTTGGAGCTGTGAGGGAAGATAGAGCAAAAGAAGGAAACCTGTGTGGGGGAGGGGGGGGATCAGGGGGTGCAGCAGATGGGGGAGAGGTTGGTGCTGTGAGGGGAGAGAGAGCAGAAGTAGGACACCGGTGTGAGGGAGGGGAGGTAGGATCGGGGATTGGAGCTGTAAGGGCAGAGAGAGCAGAGCTGTGAGGGGAGAGAGCAGAAGAAGCAAGGGCGTATCTATAATGGGTGCAGGGTGTGCGGGGCACATGGGCCCCTGGGTCCAGGGGGGCCCAGCACTGCACACCCTGCACCCATACTATTACTTACCTCTCCAGAGCCCCACATCGGTGCGGGGGTCCAGCGCTGTAAAAACGACTGAAAAATGGCTGCTGTGGCCATTTTCCCATTGTTTGCTCATGCGCAGTACAGGGAAAATGGCCACCGCGGTGACCTGTGCATACTCTATAGACTCTGGGTGCACTCTAGTGCCCAGAGTCTATAACTCCGGTGCTGGCCGCACACAGCTCAGTGCGCTGCCGGCCGCTGGACAGAGAGGAGGGGGCCCATGTCGGAGACTGCACACGGGCCCCCTCCTCTCTAGAAATGCCCCTGAGAAGAAGGAAACCTGGGAGGGGAAGGGAGAGGAGAAAGAGTGTCGCGAGCTCCAATGCATGTGTCTCTCACTGTGTGGCGCTGATGCTGAGCAGTTCTGTCTGGATGGTTGAAGGAGGGAACTTGTGAATGGAGGAGCTCTGTCTCGCGAGATGTCAGCCTATTCTCGCAGTTTCAGAAGCAAAGAGCTCCTCCAAGCTATGGGCCTCTGACAGGTGCCAGCGGGCTGCCAGAGCCTGTTAAAAAGAACATGACACACTACTAGGGGCAGAGCCACATGCGGCATTTGGCACCACAATCTGGTCGGCCTCCCAGGAAACTTCCCAGTGACTTTAACAGCATTATATGCAGGTATAAACCGCATCTCTCATTTGAGCTAAGCAGTAGACTACTGTATTCCACCATGTCACTCCACAGTACAGACAAGATTGCCCCTGCACATGCTCAGTAGTGAACTTGACTGCCATCTTGGGACAGGGCATGAAGCCTCCCTGGAGAACAGCAAGACTGGAGTCTGCGCAGTAGCACATTCCTCTTTCAACATGATTTTGATGGGACAATAAATAACACCAAGCAGTGAATATGGCCACATCTTTACTGGTTATTTTTATTTTAATCCCTGGGGAGAGGGTCGTACCAGGCAAGCATCTGCCTCCAAACGAACATGGATGCCTGGTGGTCCAACAAAAAAAATTCCAAGGGTCACATATTGTACACTGTGTCCAACCAGCTGTCCACCTGATGCTCTGTCCCGGCAGCAACCATAGCCAAGGTGTAATAACCCATTCAATGGGACAGGAATTCTTCAAGGTCACCATTCAGGCCACATCCCGAGTCCCCCTCCCCAAAACATAACCACAGCACAGGACATCAATTTCAACAGGTCCACCATGATTATCTCCACTCTTGTTTTAATACAAACGTCTTCATAACATTTTTGAAACAACTCAGTTTCTTCCTGCTGGTATCTTAATTGAGTGAGCTGGGTGGCATTTCCTCCGTGTGTTCAGCTGTAAGAGGGCAAAGTCAGCAGGGCTCTGATTTTATACACCCTTGGAGTACTGGTCATGACGCTGCTCACCCTCCTCGCTTTCTTCTACCCCTCATTACCCACCTCTGCAGGTCTCCTTAATGTCCGTGATATTTTCACCTGCTTCACGTACCGGGGAAATCTCGCCGTTGTTCCTTCTGAGATTTCCCTACTTGTAGGGTCATTTCTGTGTTCATGACCCAAGTGTTATAACCCATTCCATGGGATGGTGATCCTTGAGGACAGCTGTCCATGCTAGATGCTGGGTTTTCCTCCAGGGCCCCAGATGTTTGGGGCACTTGGAGGACGGCAGCGTGGCGTGGCTCTGGCTGCCATGATCGGAACTCAGCTCTGATCGGGCAGCTCAGCAAGCAGTGGGCAGGCAGCTGGCAACGGGGAGCAGAGAGTGGGCAGCACGCAGCAAGTAAAATGGCCACTGGAGTGCATGCCCAGCCGCAGCAACTCCTCCTCCCATGGGCCTTTGTGGAATCCAGGACCAACAGGCTGCTACAGTGGTGGACCATGGATGCAGTTGCATTCTCAACTTCCACTTCACAGTCAGTCTGGCAGAGTGAGTTTTGTAAAAATTTAGTTTTGACTTAGGGCCTGATTCAGAGATGGACGGATTTACACAGCCGCATCCTTCTCACATTCAAATGCAGGATAGCAGGAGGCTCTGTAATGGCGGGCTGCTAAAGAGGAGCCTGACACAGAGAGGAACATCAAGAACCTAAAAAGGAGTGCCCTGGAGAAGACATAAGAAGCATAGAGTTGAAAAGGTGTTTTATTATCAGCTAGCTGGGATCCCCGCTGTTGCCTGGGTTGAAGACTGGACCCTGAAGTACATCAGCAGCCTATGTTTACATTGTCCTAACTTATAACCCCATTCCATTGATCCTGAAAAGGACCCCAGTGTTTTCTAACATACATGCAAACAGTGGCATAACTACCATGGGTGCAAGGGATGCGCCTGCTATGGTGCCCAAGCTGCCCCTGTGGCCTGCCACTCCTCCAGCACCCAGTCATGCTCACAAGGTGGGCCGTTCCAGTCAGGACTGCCGAGGAGGGCCTGGGTGGCAGCGGTGTTGATTTGGTGCCGGCCCGTCAGCTGATTACGGCTGGCGCACCGGCAGGAAGACATGATGAGACAGTGCAGCCGGTCGCGAGGCAATCAGAGCTTGTAGACCGGCAGCCAATCAGCAGTGATGGCTCCTGGTTGGCTACTGGTTCGCAAGCTCTGATTGGCTCGCAACTGGCATCAGATTCAAATTGCGCCAGCGCTGTCTTTTCATGTCTGTCACTACCTGCCAGTGTGCCAGCTTTAATTAGCTGGTGGCCCGGCCCCAAATCCACACCTGCTGGTTGCTGATGGCACACAGGGGGAGGCAAGAGGCTGCTGGAGGGAAATGGGGAGGTAAG
The DNA here is from genome assembly GCA_031769625.1 of Taudactylus pleione. Classification (NCBI taxonomy): domain Eukaryota; kingdom Metazoa; phylum Chordata; class Amphibia; order Anura; family Myobatrachidae; genus Taudactylus; species Taudactylus pleione. The sequence continues at coordinate 2,069,948 of JAUIMM010000198.1, forward strand.
TTGCTGGGGAGGCATAATGTGTAAGGGGATTTACTGTGTTGCATAATGTTATAAGGGACACTACTATTGTGTGGTGTAAAGTGGTATATGGGGCACTACTACTATGTGGCATAATCGAGTAAAGGGCATTACTGTGTGGTATAAAGTGGATTACTATGTAGTGTAAGGGACATTACTGTGTGGCATAACCTGAATGGAATCTGTGGGCTCTGTGTGGGGGCAAATGTTTGGGCCCTTTTAAGATCTTGCTATGTGGCCCTTAAAGTTCTAGTTACTCCCTTGCTTGCAAATACAGAGGACTGACTAATATATATGGTCACTTTAAAAAGGACTAAAAGTGCATACACGTGGTCAGATTTGTCAGATGTGTCAGATGAACAATTTGAATGATCTGAACGATTTGATGAACGATTTTACCAATGATTTGAACTACGAACGATTTTTGACTGCATTAAAATGAATGGAATTGTCGAAATCTGACTGTAAACACATCAGATGTCAGATATTGTTATCTGACAAGCGGGAACGCGCATCGTTCATCGTTCATCTGACAAACATGTCAGATATGTCAGATTTTCCTTCAGATATGAACGATTGAACGATTTTTAAAATTGTTATCATTCAGATCTGAAGAAAAATCTGACCGTGTGTATGCACCATAACTCTGGATTTAATATGAACTTGCATGAGTCATAAACTGTGACAATAGCTCAGACTGAGGTGAAAAGGAAACTTTCGTAGCTTTCACACAGGTTGTTGTTAGCCTGCCAGTTTCCACTTGAGCCAGCCCCGGAACCTGTGTCATTTTTAGGGATTGTGTGGCAGAGTGTGGCCCTGATGAAGTTCAAACCTAGGTATAAACCTATTCCTGGTCAAACTACACCACCATGCCAAATTTGGTGGAGCTAGGTCCAAAACTCTGGTCATGCATAAAGGATAAAGAGACAGACAGACAGATAGACACACTTTATCGCTTATTATATACAGTAGATGTTTTTACACAAGAAAGAAGATGCTAGGGTGGGGTTGAAGAGACATAAGTGGGGAATGAGGCAGCATGGGACGTGAGCACATCACAATGGGGGAAGGGGAGCACAGCACAGCGATCCCATGCCCCCTTCCATGATGCCACACCCCTTTTCAGGATCCCACATGAGAGGGCAGGCACCAGTCAGAATCTTGCCTAGGGCACTAATTTGGCTAGGGCCGGCTCTGCCACTGCCACTGACATCCCGAGTATTAGGTTTAGGGTTAGGCACTAGGGAGAGAGTTAGGGTTAGGCTGCAGGAGGGGAGGGTTAGGCTGCTGGGGGGGTGTTAGGGTTTGGCTGCGGGATGGGACTGTTAGGCTGCTGGGGGGTGTTAGGGTTTGGCTGTGGGAAAGGTGGGTTAGGGGGAGGGGGAGGGTTATAATAGTTACAGAAATCTGTTGGGATTCTGACTGTTGGGATGCTGCTGTCGGTATTCTAACCGTCGGCATCCTGACCGCTGGGATCCCGTACCCAACGAATCTAGCATATACAGTAGCTAACCACAGACATATCCCTGCAAACACCCTGTGGATTTATGCCTCTCTGTCCAAACCAATCTGTCTTTGACCTCTTGATGACCAAGACCGGTTCTCTTCTAGACAGCTTAGTACCAATGCTGACATTACTGATATAGACCCCATCCAGTGCTCTATTCTATTGAGTAGATTTCTGGATGAGCAGCATGGGTTATTCAGCACAGACATAAGTCCTCCATGGAAGTCTTACTGCAGATATTACTAACAGTATTACCACTAACGCTACCACGCTCTCTCTGGTAACATAATCGCTTACTCTATACTACACTCTGTTACCGACGACAACCTCTGTTATCCTAAACAAACCTCCAAAGCTGCTTAAGGATAAAATGCCTCCTTTTCACATTACGCTGGTGCCTATTGTTCTACACCAATAGGACATATCAATAATACTAAGGAGAGTCTCAAATACAGTAAAATAAGAGGGCTAGTCTGCATGTAAGTGGGAAAGTAAAAGAACATTTTCTTATAATAGTTTTCTATATTACCAGGCGGCACACAGTAACAGCAATAGAAAGAGGACACATCAGCCTACAGTTAGAGAAGAGAAGAACAGATGAGGCTCAAGGTGAAGAAAGAAATGTTGAAGGTGGAGTGCCCTCCATGTTACTCCTCCAGGGAGGCTTCATACCCTACTCCAAGATGGCCACCCAACTGCATACTATGGCACCATCTTGTCACTGTGTTAGAGTGCCACAGTGGGAGACAGTACTCTTCCACTTAGGCTCCAGAGAGACCTGCCACTACCTGCCACCAAAATGCTTTCCAATGATCCTGCACCACTACCCACTAGCTGCATAAACTCACCAGCTGGTGAGCTGTACGACACCTTGCTCCGCTCAAGCTCCGCTCAAGCTCCGCTCCATCTACCAGTGTGTATAACAGTAAGTACGGATGCACCTACTTTACATTCAATAAAACCACTCCACTGGTTAAGTAACTAGGCTGTTTGTAGTCTCAGTACACCTGTTCTTGTGTACAGAAACTCTGCAACATTATCAAACCTGTATACACATATTTCCAACAAGAAAAGCTGAACATAAGTATATATGACCACTGAACCCATCTACTGCAGCCACCGGTCCACTGTTTAGCTAGAGAAAGTATTATTGTTGAAAAGAGCTGAACTGTTCTATTGCTGTTGCTAAGCTGCGAAAGGCCGTGTTATCTGCAGGTGAAACTTGAGCTCTCATAAATCAGAAGTAAACATTATTATTCTTTACAATCTCACTTAAAAAGTTACAAGAAAATGTCCGTTTGCCGCAGTGCCAGCATGTGGAAAGTAAATGAGCCCAGGCACATCGCTTACACATGCACACAAAAGGAATCAGCCGGCAGGTCATGACCGCAGCCGGCCAGGGAGCCTGGTATGGTCTCCGGGTCACTGTGCAAGCAGGGCAAAGCTTGTTAATTAGGAGGAGAAAAGGCAACATTTCCTTTGTAGAGGGAGTAGATGAAAATATCAAGTTCCTCAGGAAGCCCTGCATAGGTATTAAGGGGTAGATGTACTAATCCTTGCAGGCCTATTCATCAACACTAAAATAAAGTTTTTAAGGACATTTTCCTTAAATACCATTATTTTAGTATTCATGAAGTATCTTAACACAGGAGATATTACTGATATCTCCTTGTTAAGTCCCCCTGCGTTAATTTCCACACTCCCCATACATTAGTACATTAGTATGGGGATATGGAAATTATGGTATTCATCCAATTATGAAAATTATGTATTTTCGGAATTTGATAGAGTTACTATCCGCCACTGTGAGGTGGCGAATAGCAGGTGACACTTACCTGCTTCCAACTGAGCATGTCCCTCGGCGTCTTCCTCCGGGGCTCAAGTCCATCCTCTGGCTCCGGTGGCTGCTCGGACACTGTGTTCTCCCAGCAGAACACAATAAAGTTTAGGAAAAAAAAACTTTTTTTTGTTTCTAAACTGTACTGTGGTCTGCTGGGAGAACACGTGTCAGACCAGCCACCAAAGGCGCTGCAGCGCCCAGTTAAGGGCGGAGACAGGGGGGAGGTATGTGGAGGGGGTTGGGGGACACACACAAAATTACCGCAGCTGTAGGTAGTGATGCGCATGCGCTGGTTTTACGGATGTAACAGCGCATGCGCAGCACTGATTACAGCTGCGGTAAGTTAGAGCAGGCAGGGAGAAGTATCTATTTATTGATAAGCTGTCACCGCAAAAATAACAGCTTTTTCGGAATAGATAGTTATGGAGAGGAGGAATGATGAATTCCTCCGTTAATTAGGTAGAACTCCATGCAAGTTCTAAACCTAATTACCTCCAGAGAATTTTAAGTTATGATGAATAGGCCCTTGGAGAGAGATATGCTGGGTACACACTGAGCGATGTGTACCCAGCCAATGAGCCAACATATGGGATCCTGGGTACACATTAGAACGATGTAATGTATGATGGAACGATCCCTCGTACCATCCTTCATTAACATGCATAAAGCTGCAAGCGATATAGTCAGGTTTGATGTGCAGCAGATCAAACCTGATGACATTGCGTGCAACTGCGGGAGCCAAATCGTATCAACATTATCTCAGTGTGTACCCAGCTATAAAGTACCAACCAGTAAGCTCCTGTCATTTTTTAAACAGAACCTGTAACATGACAGTTAGGAGCTGCTTGTTTGATACATTATCTCTCTCCACTTTATCTCTCTCCAAGGCTAAGTGCATCTCCCCCTTAGTGAGAATGAGAAGGAGGAGGAGAAGGTAGGGATGACCATCAACGGTTTAACAATGGTCGATGGTTTTTAATCATTAGGAATTAGGAAACCATTGATGGCCTGCGATCGTGCATGTGCATACAATAGCTGCCATCCAACATCAGTCCTCCGCTGCACCTTTTCATATTCAGTGAACATCCATTGATGGTAAAACTATTTACCATCAGTGTCAGACCATCAATGCTTACTAACCATCAATGGTCGATGGCCATCCCCAGGAAATGGTGATCAGCATTATGTCGGTTTTCTACCGTATTCAATACAAAATACTGTTACTTACACATAAGGCCATTAACCGAATTACACCAACATACATCTCTTCACTCATCTCAAAATATCTCCCAACCCGACCTCTCTGCTCAGCACAAGATCGGCGTCTCTCATCCCCGCGCATTACTTGCTCCCATTTACGGTTACAGGACTTTCTTCGGGCTGTACCCACTCTATGGAATGCCTTACCACACACAATAAGACTTACCTCTAGTCTTCAATCCTTCAAGCGTTCCCTGAAAACTCGCCTCTTCAGACGAGCTAATCAGATTCCAGAACTGACCACATAACCTTCATAGCTTCCATGTCTTATTCCATCCCCTCTCACAGTCCACACATAACCTCACATATTGTCTTTCTTTCACATCCTCCTGACATTTGGCCGACATTCCTGTGTGACTGGATCATGCAGCCCACCAAGAAACTCTGCATTCTGGCCAGACCAAAATGCAATATATAGCACCTATCCTTGTGTATCAATGCCTATTTCCCTTTAGATTGTAAGCTTGCAAGCAGGGCCCTCTTACCTCTATGTCAGTCTGTTATTACCCTGTTTTGTTCTATCAATGTTTCCAATTGTAAAGCGCAACGGAATATGCTGCGCTATATAAGAAACTGTTAATAAATAAATAAATAAAATGTCTGAGGCTACAAGGGCGTATAAAATTAGGTAGCACACTTATCCCTCACCCCCTCCTCTTTACAGCAGAAAAGATGGAAGTAAAATGGCCTCTGGTAAACAGGTGTTTTGTTTTTTACACACAGGTTCTATTAACTAATGCATTTTCCAAGTTCTGAAAAGAGAGGATGGCTACAGGACCTGAAGCAGACTGGGAGTTAGCCTTGAAGGCAGTGAGAGTTGGGATTCAGGGTCTGCAAAGGTTACTATAATGGCTTTTTCTTGGAGTTGGGAATCCAGCTGACATACTTTGAGTAGACCCACAGGTCATGGGACCATATTTTGCCAGGATAGAGATGAAAGTCATGATTAAAGGAAGGGAATCCCACAGTTTACTTGATACTACACTGAACCAGTCAGGGCTGGAGTTTTAGGATGGCAGAGAGAGGTCTCCCCAAGCAAGCCTGGGGCTATTCCATATAATAAAAGGGAAAGGAGGACTCTTTGTCCAAGCCATATAAGAGATAAGTAAAGAGCAGGACCAGGAGCAAGAAAGAGGGTGAAAATGGCTGCAATTATCAGTATGGGGTGTAAAGTCAGCTTAAGAAGTCGGCAAGCAATAGTGGCCAGGCCACCAGCAAAATGGAGCCCCATAGGCCCCAGTTGTCTGCTAGCAATCTTTGGATTCACAAAAGTGATTATGGATGGTAAATGCTAAGAGAGATACGTAATAATACAATGTGGGGAGATAGAGAAATTGGGAATGGAGGCTCCAAGTCGCAGCTACAGTAGTGTATGTTCCTTTCAGCATGGTCAAAACACTATTCAGTTGAGAAACTGTCCCACAATAGGGTCAGGAATCCCAATTGACATATTTAACGAAGCATTGCTTGCTTTTCTGGCATCGCACAGGGGTGGCAATTGAATGCGGGCATCAAATAGTAGTAAAATTGCCTGCAAGAAGTGGATCTTGACCAGAAAATGAAGCAGACATATATGGAGAAACCATTGCTGTGGACTTTAATGTAAACCCAACCTGACTAGTCACGGTGCCTCCCTGGGGTCCTACTGGACGTGTTGCAAAATATAACAGGGAAGGAAAGAGAATAAGTGTAAAATAGGGGCCAGGCTCATGGGGATTAACAATGAGCCAGTGTGAAACTGGACATGATGGCTCCCTCTGCAACATGATTAGCGGCATAATTCACAGGTGAAACATCAAACTAGAAATGTGATGCCAGGAAGGTCACATAATAATTGAAGAAACATATTTGAATCAAAACACAGGACGGAACTCACTGATGCCGGCAAGCCGCAGGCTATTACACTTACCTCAATGTGTCATTTTTGTACTGTTTCCTGAAATTGTCATATGCCCTATAATACACCAGTATTTTTATGTGAAATTAGTCCAATGCTGAATCGGCCCCCCACATGCTCTCACAGAGATTATAATTGGAACAAGCATTAAACATAATCAAAGCTGATTGAATACATTACACTTATCAGTTATATATCACCCTGCTGTGTAGGTAGCTGCTTCTCACACAAGCACCTACCTCTGGCTCTGGTTTCTCTTTGAAAACTGAGTAACCAATTGAATAGTTGTGATGACACAGGTGTAGTAGTGCTGTGCAGAACACATAGACATTAGCAGAAGAATACAGATCATTTCCCGATGAGATTGTGTTGCAAATACTAAATACAGTACTAGGGTTCACATGTGAGCAGGACAATGGGATATATTTATTTACCAGCGGTTTGTTAAAGCCGCCGATTATCCACAACTTTGACCAATAGTTTTAAAACGGCAACAGAAATCAATGCTAAACAAGCCTGGTGTATTTATTTGGAATCGGTATGTAATGCCGGCTGTCGGGATGCCTCCTGTCAAAATACAGACAGCAGCATACTTACCCTTCTCCCGCTAACCCTCCCTTTTTTAGTAGCCTAACCTTCCCCACCCGGCACCCTAACCCTTCCTGTTAGTGCCTAAACCTAAGTTTACTGCCTTTGTGGCTAACCCTAACCCTCCTCCCTTAGGGCTCTATTTATTAACATTATTTTTAATAAAATAAAGTGAAAAAGGGTGTTTTCACACCCTTTTCACATTATTTTAGTATCACCTATAGTTATTAATTCGTAAAATTCTTCTCCAACCCCTAACTATCACTTATTTTTAGTAATCAGATCGCATTTCCCATAATTGTAATGGGAAATGTGATCCGACCAGAGTTACTAAAAATAAATTGTAAAACATATCGGGGAAAGCCCTGTGATAATAATGCCACCTGGAGGTGGCGTTATCCAGGGTTTCACCCGGTGTTACCGGGCTCCTGCTGCGCTCTAACGGGGAGAGCAGAGCCGGGAGTCGGTCCCAGTAATCAGCTGTGTGGTCTAAACAGACCGCAAGCTGATTACTGTAAAAAAAAGAAAAAAAATTGTAAAAATTTTTTTTTACATACCTCACTCCAGGGACCAGTGATCGGGGCTCCGGGTGATGTCCTCCCTCTGGTCAGCTGGTCTCCCATAGTGCACTGCGGCCCGGTCATCAGGTGATCGGGTCCCAATGCAGTATGAGATATCACCTGACCGGACGCAAGGAGGACATCACCGGAGGCCCGGATCATGCAGGTAATTGCTATTAAGGGAGGAGGGGGGTCACGAGGGTCCGCGATCGCGGGGGTGGGGCTTAGCAGCGGGGGGTGGGGCTTTGCGCCGGGGGGTAGCAGCGGTGAAAATACCGTGACTAGTGTGCGGAGGGGATTCGCAGGGACAGAGCTTTATCGTAAGCTCTGTCCCTGCAAGGGATTTGTAGTAAATCCCTGTGATATTGCCTCGATAATATCACACTACAATCTGCATTCAATATGTGGATTGTAGTAAATAGAGCACTTAGTGCCTAACTCTAACCCCCCCAGTGGTGCCTGACCCTAACCCTCCCCCAAAAGGCTGCCTAACCCTAACCCCCCCCCCAAAAAAAACCTAACACTAACCCCGCTATACTATCTAAACCTAACTCTTCCCCACGCGGCTAACACTAAGGGCGCCCCGGCTTACCTTCGTTCGGGCTGTTGTCCTCCTGGATTCCGGCGTCGGGATTAAGATAGGTGTCAGTATTTCAACGCCTATCTTAATTCCCTTGTTGGGCTTCCAGCATTTGGATTGAGACCGGCGGCATCGTGGCTGCTGGTCTCAAAACTACCTCCCTATTTATTTCACAGGGCTACCAACAAGGTCACAGCTTGAACTTGAATATCATACTCAACTCAGGATCCAAAGGTCCGAACAGTTGACTCGAGTGGAACTTCAATTTGAACCTGCAATAACACTAACCCTAACTCAGTCCCACTGTCAGGCATCGCCGCAGGGATTTCAATCCTCATATCCCTCCAGAAATCACCTAACCTGTGGCGAGATTCTCAACTAAGCCAACATAAGACCCCTACTTACAAAGCAGTTGGCAGTCAAGGGGCCGCAACTGTATATGAGAAAGCAGCCTGCACAATTAGGGGTCAATATAATTAGGAGCTAAGAAGGTGAATTGCCGTTGGAACAGCATAAAAGTATCAGCAACGGCAATTTGCCCCCTCACGGCCCAATCTCACCCCGGTCTCGCACATTTTTTGCTCGCAGCTCTATGGGGCTGTATACAGAAGTGTGCGAGCGAGGCGGTACCATAAGTGTGCCATACAGTTGCACTTACTCGCCGGGGCGAGAACATCACCCCTAATTGGATTGACTCCCTCAATTGAGTTCCACTGTGTTAAAAAAAATCTCCCAACAGTTACAAACTGCACAATTCCCGAAGGTCAGAATGGCTGTGTTCTTTATTACAAGAGGATGGCTTGTGCTGATAGCCATGTGCCTAAATTGTCCCAATTTCCTCTTTGGTTATTTTCCTGTTTGTACATATCATAAACAACCCCTTTTACATTGATGTAACATTGAGGCCTCACCGTCAGCGAGAGATGCTTGTTTTGCTGATTTCCTCCAATGCGGATTAATCACTGATACATCAATACAATATCTCCTCCTGTGCTAATGATTAATCCATTGAGCTGCTGCACGGAAATTAGGAAATTGCTGAGAAACGTTGCTTTACAGTGTGTTTGGGTCAGAGAACATGACATTCATTCACTGGCAAGCTTATACAATGTAACATAACGATCAGCGTATTTAATATAACATTATATTAAGTCTCCCGCCCCCCTTCTCAAGAGTTTCTTCCCTAATTAAACCAGCCAGGTGTGGAATGTATAACTGCAGGCAGAGCACAGTGTTGATTACTTAGTAACTCTTACTGGTGGTATTTCATGAGAATGTGCCAGCTTCAGAAGGGCTCATTCTAATACTACACCGGATCATACAGATGGTTGAGCATCAGTACATGGGGGAGGGCGCATCCACACTACTGACCTGAGAGCCAAAACTGGGTTGTAATGTTCTCATTTAGAGCCGTATTCAATTTGAGCCGAGCCGCAATACTTTTTCGCGGCCCAGACTTTTCGCCTACTTCGCCTGTTATGCAGGCGGAAAAGTATTGCGCGCGTATCCTCGTATTCAATTTGAAAGTATGCGAAAACGGGACCCGCCGAAACTTGAACAGGCAGAAAGTATTCTCTGTTTTGGGGAAATCAGTCTGATACCCCCCAAAAGATGCTATGACATTGGGGTTTCCTAAGGTACCCCCCGATTTGGCTTGCTGAAGGTATTTGGTGTTTTTAAACGGGCTCAATAGCTGCTAAATAACGTTTTTCTATACGTGATGCAGAATAGTATTCAGGAGTATTTTTGCCATATAACTTATCCCAGCAAATTTGGGGTACTTGAAAATGGGGGTCAGCATATTTAAAAGTTGCTAAAGTGAAGTTGAAAAAATCTTGAAAAATCCACCTGCCGCAAGCAGCTGCAATCCAAAAAACACCTGGGGCATACTTGGGGCCCCTCCCAGAGTCAAGTTCGCTAGTTTTTAACTTTGTACCCCAACTTTTCTTTGTTCGCCCCCTTTTTCAAAGTCATTTTTTGAGGTGTCCTTAAGTGTTTTAAAAAAAAAAATTGACACAGTTTACCTGTGGGGGACTGTCTGAAGGCTGCAGGGGAGTTTCCGCAACGTTGCACCCCAAAACCCCAATTCTGCACTTCTTTCCATCTGCTATTCATAGGCGAAACTTTTTCGCCTAGTACATTGCATTGACTTTCCGCCTAGGCGAAAAGTCTTTCAAATTGAATACGGGGTAAAAGCAAAATAGGCAAAAATGACGTCATCGGCGAAAACATATCGCGGATCCGGACTTTTCGACTCAAATTGAATACGGGCCATAGTCAAAGTTCAGTAAGGGGGGTATGTTCATGCAAATACTATGCAGAGCAGGATGCGAGAAAAAATGCAACTGTTAGGAGTAGGGATGAGCGGGTTCGGTTCCCTGAGAACCGAACCCACCCGAACTTCGGGGATCCGGGGCGATCCGAGCCCAAGCTCGGATCTCCCTGTCTGCCCCGGATCCCTCTCCCGAGGCAAAACCTCGAGATCTGCTGTCGGATCTCGAGGTTTTGCCTCGAGCGGCCATTTAAAAAAAAATGCCTTTGCCTTTAATGGGCAAAGTGCTGATTGGCTGACAGAGCCGTCTGTCACGGCTCTCAGCCAATCAGCATTATGGTGCTCATTTGCATGTAGCACGGACTCGTGAGATCCGTGCTACATGCATCTGTGTGATTGACAGTGACACAGAGCACAGATGGGTCAGTGAGACCCGTCTGTGCTGCTGTGTATTTCAATGACACAGATGCACGCACGGACCAGGAGATCCGTGCTACTTGCATCTGTGTCATTGACACAGAGCACTAACGGGTCCGTGAGACCCGTCTGTGCTGCTGTGGTAAATAAAAAAAAAAAAACCTGTGTAAAAAGAGAAAAAAATGGCGTCCTCCCCCCCAAAAAAAGAGCAACCAGCCCCGGGCATTAGTGACCCAGTGCTGGGTGTGCTTAAATACAGGGGACAAACGACATAGGGGTCCCCTGTACTTAAACACAACCAGCACCGGGCTAGTCAGAACCAGAGCTGGTTGCCAAAATACGGGGGACAAACGACGTAGGGGTCCCCCGTATTCTGCGCAACCAGCTCTGGGCTCTGATCCGGTCCTGGTTCTGGAAATACAGGGGAAAAAAATGAGTAGGGTTCCCCTGTATGTTCCAGAACCAGCACTGGACTTTTTCTAGCGGGGGGCTGATGCCACAGCCAGGGGAGCCCTTTCACCGGGCCCCCCAGCCGCAGCATCAGCCCTGACCGCTAGTCAGCCCAGGCCGGGGATCCCTGGAGAGCTGGGGACCCCCCCAATAAAGGGGTCACCCTCTCCAGGGCACCCCAGGCCCAGGCTGATAGCCCGGGGCTATCCCCGCCACCCCTGGTGGCGGTGGGTGGCGGGTTGATTGTGTGGTGTGGTGTAAATAAAGAATATCAAACATTGTCTTTACAAGTAGAACTGCAAGTCCCAGCAAGCCTGCCCCGCATGCTGGTACTTGGAGAACCACAAGTACCAGCATGCAGGGCATTAAGGGCCCACTAGTACCTGTAGTTCACCTGTAAAAAAATGTTTAAAAAAAACACAGGACACACACACCGTGACAGTATAAGTTTATTAAACATACATACACACACACACACACACACACATGTACACATACTCACCTATGTAACCCTGTAGCATCGGTCCACTTGTCCGGTAAAGTATCCATAGGGGACCTGTGAAAAAAAACATACTCACCATCTCCTATGCGAGGTTCTGTCCTCTTCGTTCCAAAGTAGGCATCCCCGGACTTGGCAAAAAAAAAAAAACGAAAACGCGATCCACGAACTTAGTACCGTTCTATAGAACGGTACTTCCCGAATGAGAGCTTAGCGGCGGGGTATCACCATGGAAACCCCGCTGCTAAGCGTTCATTGGCTGAGAGAGGCCATCTCCCGTCTCTCTCAGCCAATGAACGGCTCCCTCCATTGTAGTCAATGCTGGGAGCCGCAAGGTTATTAAAGTTTACCCTGCGGTTCCCACCATTGACTACAATGGAGGGAGCCGTTCATTGGCTGAGAGACGGGAGATGACCTCTCTCAGCCAATGAACGCTTAGCAGCGGGGTTTCCATGGTGATACCCCGCCGCTAAGCTCTCATTCGGGAAGTACCGTTCTATAGAACGGTACTAAGTTCGTGGATCGCGTTTTCGTTTTTTTTTTTTGCCAAGTCCGGGGATGCCTACTTTGGAACGAAGAGGACAGAACCTCGCATAGGAGATGGTGAGTATGTTTTTTTTCACAGGTCCCCTAGGGATACTTTACCGGACAAGTGGACCGATGCTACAGGTTACATAGGTGAGTATGTGTACATGTGTGTGTGTGTATGTATGTTTAATAAACTTATACTGTCACGGTGTGTGTGTCCTGTGTTTTTTTAAACATTTTTTTTACAGGTGAACTACAGGTACTAGTGGGCCCTTAATGCCCTGCATGCTGGTACTTGTGGTTCTCCAAGTACCAGCATGCGGGGCAGGCTAGCTGGGACTTGCAGTTCTACTTGTAAAGACAATGTTTGATATTCTTTATTTACACCACACCACACAATCAACCCGCCACCCACCGCCACCAGGGGTGGCGGGGATAGCCCCGGGCTATCAGCCTGGGCCTGGGGTGCCCTGGAGAGGGTGACCCCTTTATTGGGGGGGTCCCCAGCTCTCCAGGGATCCCCGGCCTGGGCTGACTAGCGGTCAGGGTTGATGCTGCGGCTGGGGGGCCCGGTGAAAGGGCTCCCCTGGCTGTGGCATCAGCCCCCCGCTAGAAAAAGTCCAGTGCTGGTTCTGGAACATACAGGGGAACCCTACTCATTTTTTGTCCCCTATATTTCCAGAACCAGGACCGGATCAGAGCCCAGAGCTGGTTGCGCAGAATACAGGGGACCCCTACGTCGTTTGTCCCCCGTATTTTGGCAACCAGCGCTGGTTCTGACTAGCCCGGTGCTGGTTGTGCTTAAGTACAGGGGACCCCTACGTCGTTTGTCCCCTGTATTTAAGCACACCCAGCACTGGGTTACTAATGCCCGGGGCTGGTTGCTCTTTTTTGGGGGGGTGCACGCCATTTTTTTCTTTTTTTACACAGGTTTTTTTTTTTTTTTTTTACCACAGCAGCACAGACGGGTCTCACGGACCTGTCATTGCTCTGTGCCAATCACACAGATGCATGTAGCACGGATCTCCCGGGTTCGTGCTACATGCAAATGGGCACCATAACGCTGATTGGCTTCCTGTCTGCCACTGCAGTGCCACTCCTAGATGGGCCACGTGTTTGTGCCGCCCCCTTGTGTCGCTTAGCATAGTCATCCAGCTTCCTCGGTACAACCTTTTGGCCTAAAAACAATATTGTGAGGTGTGAGGTGTTCAGAATAGAGTGGAAATGAGTGGAAATTAATGTTATTGGGGTTATTAATAGCGTAGGAACAAAAAAAGGCCCATTTATGTGATTTTAGCGGGTTTTTTTTATTTTTTAAGAAAAAATCCAGATCCAAAACACAAAACCCAGAACCCAAAACACGGAAGGGTGGTTTTGGCAAAACCAATCCAGATCCAAAACACGAAGAAAGATCCAGATCCAAAACCAAAACACAAAACACGAAAAGTGTCCGGTGCACACCCCTAGTTAGGAGTCGTATCTTTCACATCTACTGTAGTACAGGTATACCTCCCAACATATTGGATACTGTAGTATAGGTATACCTCCCAACATATTGGATACTGTAGTATAGGTATACCTCCCAACATATTGGATACTGTAGTATAGGTATACCTCCCAACATATTGGATACTGTAGTATAGGTATACCTCCCAACATATTGGATACTGTAGTATAGGTATACCTCCCAACATATTGGATACTGTAGTATAGGTATACCTCCCAACATATTGGATACTGTAGTACAGGTATACCTCCCAACATATTGGATACTGTAGTATAGGTATACCTCCCAACATATTGGATACTGTAGTATAGGTATACCTCCCAACATATTGGATACTGTAGTATAGGTATACCTCCCAACATATTGGATACTGTAGTATAGGTATACCTCCCAACATATTGGATACTGTAGTATAGGTATACCTCCCAACATATTGGATACTGTAGTATAGGTATACCTCCCAACATATTGGATACTGTAGTATAGGTATACCTCCCAACATATTGGATACTGTAGTACAGGTATACCTCCCAACATATTGGATACTGTAGTATAGGTATACCTCCCAACATATTGGATACTGTAGTATAGGTATACCTCCCAACGTATTGGATACTGTAGTATAGGTATACCTCCCAACATATTGGATACTGTAGTATAGGTATACCTCCCAACATATTGGATACTGTAGTACAGGTATACCTCCCAACATATTGGATACTGTAGTACAGGTATACCTCCCAACATATTGGATACTGTAGTACAGGTATACCTCCCAACATATTGGATACTGTAGTATAGCTATACTTCCCAACATATTTGATACTGTAGTATAGGTATACCTCCCAACATATTGGATACTGTAGTACAGGTATACCTCCCAACATATTGGATACTGTAGTATAGGTATACTTCCCAACATATTGGATACTGTAGTATAGGTATACCTCTCAACATATTGGATACTGTAGTATAGGTATACCTCCCAACATATTGGATACTGTAGTACAGGTATACCTCCCAACATATTGGATACTGTAGTATAGGTATACCTCCCAACATATTGGATACTGTAGTATAGGTATACCTCCCAACATATTGGATACTGTAGTATAGGTATACCTCCCAACATATTGGATACTGTAGTATAGGTATACCTCCCAACATATTGGATACTGTAGTATAGGTATACCTCCCAACATATTGGATACTGTAGTATAGGTATACCTCCCAACATATTGGATACTGTAGTATAGGTATACCTCCCAACATATTGGATACTGTAGTATAGGTATACCTCCCAACATATTGGATACTGTGGTAGAGGTATACCTCCCAACATATTGGATACTGTGGTATAGGTATACCTCCCAACATATTGGATACTGTGGTAGAGGTATACCTCCCAACATATTGGATACTGTAGTATAGGTATACCTCCCAACATATTGGATACTGTGGTAGAGGTATACCTCCCAACATATTGGATACTGTAGTATAGGTATACCTCCCAACATATTGGATACTGTAGTATAGGTATAACTCCCAACATATTGGATACTGTAGTATAGGTATACCTCCCAACATATTGGATACTGTAGTATAGGTATAACTCCCAACATATTGGATACTGTAGTTTGGACCCCTGTGTCCGAGAATTTGGCATGACCTCAGTACAACAAGGCCACGCCCTTTGAAGTATGAGCTTTGGGGGCATGACCAGGCCCGTCAAGAGCCGAGCCGGGTCCCGGTAAAAAAAAGGGTGCACGGCCTAATCGCGGAAGGTGTGGCCACGTCCCTGCAGGTTAAAAAAAAAAGTTCAGCAGCGCCGCTGCGTGCTGGCGAGGGGGGCGCAGTGAGCCCCCTAAGCCCGGCGCATAACCAGTGGGGAGCGCGAACAGCATGATCAGCCAGGCTGTGGCTGCTTCTTGGTAGCCGCGAGCAGTCTCCCAGTGCAGCCCAGCACACAGCAGCGTGTGCTGGGCTGCTGTGATGTAAAAGGAGGGAGAGCAGTGCCGGACTCGGGCCCCTCTAGCAAGCCTGGGCCTGGGTAATTAGTACCCGCTCACCCCCCTCTCGGCGCCCCTGGGCACGATCGTATGTCACGCCCTTGTTTTCACATCACACGGGGGGGAGCCCTAATTTGAATGGATGCTGCGCATGATAGTGCTTGTGTACAGAGACGCAAAATTGGTAAAAAGTTATGGGAAATGAATGTTTTTGATATTAATATTACTAGAGGAACAAGGTGTTTTTATAAAAAAAAAAATTAACAAATCCAAAACCAAACCAAAACACTTGTGGGCGGTTTTGCCAAAACTGAAACCAAAACCTTTGAGGGTTTTTTTTTTTGCCAAAGCCAAAACACGTGGGTCCGCACACATCTCTAGTTTGTGGTTTGTTGCATGTTTACTCCTATTGCAAGGGCATTATACAGAATATGGCAATTTATAGTGAGCTACTCCAATAGTATATGTTCCTCTTAAAGGGTATATTTACAAAAGGTCGATTTTAATCGATTGAAATCGACCATTGCTCACCTGTCTTGCAGTTCCAGGCTGCAGTAAGACCAGTAATCAATGCACAACTTATCGGGAACAACATGTAGAGTTTTTGAAATCAGAGTCCAGAACAAGATAGAGTGGTAGAGGCACAGAAAGGGAACATCTTCGTCAAGTTGAATGGGCCCATTATACTTGTTTACTGCAGGTTCCGCATGTTTGATATAATGGTCCCATTCGTCATTACTGCCCAATGTAGGCACCTTCCACTCATCAAATACTGAAAACTGAGAGTTTTCAAAGGTTGACTGCAGGAACTAACTCACTGGGAAGTGGGCAGGATGCAGGAGGGTGGCCTATACCTCCGGCAGTACCCCAGAAGTTCCGGTAATGCCCACAGATTGATAAGAGGATTCAATGTTTTCCGGATCTGCGTCCAATGCTGCATTTGTGTACGCAGTTGCGGGCAGCTACGAGGGCTCCGGTGGGTGTCTCAATACAAATTCTGCCAGTTGATGCAATAGCATTTTTAAGCGGCAAAATTCGCAAATGTGTTTTCATTAGTGTACATGTCTGAATCAGGCCCAACATTCCCCGTGTAACAGCACACCTATAACATACACATACACATGCTGCACAATTCCATTGTAAATATTGGGACCTCCACAAATGCACACCTCCCTCTTCATACCTGCTTATTACCAGCTAAGCATGCCACATATCATATATATCTGGTTCTAAAAGGCTGACCATGGTCATTTGTTCATTGCGATTGCTATTATAAAAATGCTGTCTCTATTGCATCTGTGGGGAGGTGACAGGCTTTTTAAATACATTAAAGATTTATATAAGGCTCTCTCAAGGGAACCCTCACAAGATTGGAAATATAGAGGTTACATCAGAAACACAGCAAAGGTTTTTCCCTTCCAGTAACAGCTGTAATGATGTGATCAGTACTGCTAAGAGAGGTGCTGTGACTGGTATAGTGGATACTGTAGAATCAAGTAAAGTAAAAAAATCAACTACAACAACAGCAAAACAGACGTGTACAAAGAGCTTCCATTAGAGTTGGATGTACAGTAAATCCATTTGTGGGGCTTGCATACTACATAAGCTTTACTGCGCATCCCTGGCAAAACGCATCTTAATTAGGGATGTGCGCCGACCCCTGTGTTTTGGTTTTGGATCTGTATTTCCTCGTGTTTTGGATCTGGATTTGGTTTTGCCAAAACCGCCCCTTGCATGTTTTGGTTTTGAATCTGTATTTTTTTTTCAAAAAATTGATAGAAACTGCTAAAATCACATCATTTGTTTTTTTTTGTTCCTACAGTATTATTAACCTCAATAACATTAATTTCCACTCATTTCCAGTCAATTTTGACCACCTCACAGCTCACAGTATTGTTTTCATCCGGTTTAGGCACAAAATTTGCACCAAGCTAACTGGCTGACTAAGCTAAGCGGCAGCAGTGGGCAGCACAAACACATGGCAGTTCAACTTCCAACATGGCACATAAGGAAACATATGTTTTCATTAATCAAGAGGCCTGAGGGAGTTGGAGTATGTATGTAGTTGAAGGCAGGGATAGGAAGGGTTGATTGGTAGTAATTTTAATAAAAAAATTTGATTCCGAAGCAAATTTATGAGGGAGGAGGGGAGAGCATGGGTGAACATGTGGTTCAGAATACTTTTTTTAAATTAAAGGGGCATGCAGGAGATGCTGTCTGTGGCCATAAACATTTCTGGGCATTTTTGGCATTCAGCAACCGCATGTCAAAGATTGCAGCAGCAGTGACAGTTCAACTTCCAACATGGCACATCAGGAAACAAATGTTTTTATTATTCAAGAGGCCTGAGGGAGTTGGAGTATGTATGTAGTTGAAGGCAGGGAAAGGAAGATTTGATTAGTAGTAAATTTCATTTCATTTTTTGATTCCAAAGCAAATTTATAAGGGAGTAGTAGAGGGGAGGAGGGAAGGCACTTACAAAAAATATTTAAATCATTCACATCAGTCCTTGCCCCAGAAGAATCCTTGAGCGCTATGCCTGCTGCTGGGAGTGGATTTTCATCCCAGAATGGGAACAAGAAGACTACTAGTAGTACTTTAAAAACAATTGACTGTTAAACAATCCTTTGCAAGGGGGAGCAAGTATGACAGCAGTCACCCAGTTGCATAGTGGATCACTGACGCCATAACATCTATGCTGGTATAAGATTTGCATCCAATATCTGCCAATAATGCAGTGGGTTTTTGACAGTTAATAGAGGTCCTGTGTCCCTGCTACCAAATCCCATCAAGATTCCACTTCACTAGAAAAGCAATTCCCATCCTGTACAGGGACTAAAATAAACTTAATTAGTGTCCTCCAAAATGCTGTTGTACCCACTGACCACTTAACCACAGATATGTGGACAAGCTGAACAGAGCAAAAGGAAGATTTAAGATATAAGGTTTAAATCATACGTTGTGTTCTTCTTCCCAATGTACACAGATCTGAAGAGATGCAAAGAGCTGTTGGTAAGCAAATTGTCAGCTCAAGTAGCTTGTGATGCAGAGATGGTTTCTCCTTCAGTTTCTCCAGCAAGTGCATCTGCAGAGAAAAAACTAAACTTTCCCAAAAGACCCACTGGTGATGCAGATGAGTCAACACAAAACACAAAAACTTTTTGGATGGATGCGCTGCAGATGACATAACAGGGAGGAGATTCCTAGATGGTTAAGGTTCCTACCTTTACTTACTCTGGCTTTACAAAGGGTACAGATGACATGACAATTGTTGTCCGGATTTGGGTAGAAATAATTCCACACATAAGATGTGGATTTTTTTGTCTTGTGCCCAAGCATGACAATGGGCTTTTCCTTATCATGGGCAATAACTGTTTCTACCAATGGTGCCTGATTTACACAAACAACATCTTCATCAACAACATCCTTATTAGCGTCAGCTACACAAATATCCTGCTCATCCTGGTGCACTTCCACAGAAGCATCCTCAATTTCTATGTCAGCATGTTCACCTGTGCTTACTTAATCATAAGAGGAAAAACCACCAGTCATAAATAAAGGCCACCCACAGCTATACGAGCGTCCAGGAGGCCGCTCTAAAAATTCAGAAGAACAGTCCTGATTCAGAGCGAGCGCTCTGTCAGAGCGTCCAGCTCTGAATCAGGGCCATAGTGCATTCACACAGTCTATGTGGTGGGTTAGGTCATGATTTTGAAGGTAATGTATTCTGACCTGCCATAGGCTGGGCTGTGTGATTTTATACAGGTGCTCTGACCCCATAATGTGACCCTGATGCATTTCAGCAAAAGTAATTTCCAACCCCCTTGTGTGACTGAGGGCTACTTCTGGGGCCCCTGTAAAATATTGTGCTCTCTACCACTGATTTAGAAGTAGTGGTTTAGAAGTTGCCCATAGCAATCCATCAACGTCGAGGTAGCATCTATGAGGTAAATTCTATAATAATGATAGGTGGAAGCTGATTGGTTGCTATTGGCAACTTCTCCACTGGTCCACTTCACTCTTTTCACTGCTTTATACATCAACCTCTAAGACTCTAAAGCTGGGTACACACTGCAGCGATATCGGGCCGACATGCCATTTCGTAATGACATATATCGCCTACATGGCTCAGTGTGTACGCATGTTTGCGCACTCCCGCGGTCGCTAGGTTTGATGTGCTGCACATCAGACCTAGTGATATCACTAGCAGCCAGTGCATGGTTAATGAATGATGTAATAGTGATCGTTACATCACTTATTAAAGTTGTCCAGTGTGGACGCACAATCACTACTGACGGGCATTCATTCCGATGTCGGAATGAATGCCCGTCGCTCCAGTGTGTACCTAGCTTAAGAGGTATATTTATTAGAGTGCAGGTTTTTGGAAGTGGAGATGTTGCCCATAGCAACCAATCAGATTCTAGCTATTATTTTCTAGAAGGTGCTAGATAAATAAGTAGAATCTGAATGGTTGCTATGGGCAACAACTCCACTCTTAAAAACCCGCACTTTAGTAAATATACCCCTAAGATGGGGCTTGAAGACAGAATCAGTGATCCCTATAAGAAAGGCCATACACACGAATGTGTGAAGTACTGTATCTGCATTCTGTAAGGTACCTGGAAATTGACTTACTGTATGCTTGTTGTCAAATAAGATACTAAAGTGGTGGGGAGTAGATATAATGGTAATTGCAGGTTCTTTTAATTTAGCAGTTTTCCCTTTGATTGACAGTTAGGTTTAAATGGTTCAATTAGGGTCAGTCAGGGGAGGGTCTTGGGTGCTTATTTAAGGGACTGGCTCAGCTTTTCACTTCCTGTAGGAATGGCCATTTGTAGGTTGACCATTGATGGTCATCATCAATGGTGCCATCTCTGTTTAGCATTGATAGCATGGAACCATTGACAGGGAATCATCGATAGTTTGGACCTTTCTTATAAGGGTAATGGCAGGATAATCAGGGAAAAGGGCGGAGCTTAGCGGGTGCCCCCTGCACTCTCTCGGTGGCGGAGAACCATTGGATGTCCGCAATCGATAGGAAAACCTTTGACCATAGGTGGAAAACCATCAATGGTTAACTATCGATGGTCAATGGCAATCCCTAACTTCACCTTTGTTTGCAGAGTTCAATGTTTTTGTGATTGGTTCGTTCTGTGTTTGTGACGTGTTTATTTGTCTGCTAACTTTTAAGATGAGGTACAGCCTAAGTGGGTAAGCATTGTTATTCGGCAGCTTATTTAGGCGCAATCGGTAACTGCAGGGCACCTCTCTTTCACAGTTGCCAAAAAAGGGGGACACGGGCTTCTTCCCAGTAGTTGGAATTGGTAGTACTATGCCAATAAAGGGGGCTGGGGCCAGGGGAGCTGTGGGGGGGGAGGAGGTATTAATTACCTGGGCCCAGGTCTGTTGGAGGGGCCCAGCGTTGGTCCAAGCCAGCTGCTAAAGGGGAACATAGTATTTTATATTGATATTTGTTTTCAGAAGGTGCATGGTCATACCCCGCAGTACCCGGGCCTCGTGGATGTCTCAATGGCCATGGAAGGGGCCTGCGTAGCTCCGGCTATGTTAGAGGCTTACTTCTGCATCAAGTATTGTGTAATGTTTATATCTGGCTGGAGTTGATAATGAAATGCGTTCTTAGTCACCCAGAGTCTTCACAAAGTAATTTAATTTAATCAATAAAAGCTGTGACCTTTAAGTCAATCTTTGCTGTCAGTATATTTATTTAACATATTTTAGGTTGTTGTATAGTGTTATATTGTTAAATGTCATTCTCAAGTCTCTGAATTTTTTCCCCCATCTATGTTTCATTTTGCATCCTCCTTGCATAGCCCTGGAGGTCTATATGAATGGTTCTTGAGCTCCTCACAGGAACCAATTGACCTGTTTTAAACCTCCAGAGACATGTAATCTGTACCAATCAATGCTAGTTGAATGGAAACACCCCAGGAAAATCAACATAACCTAATTATGTGACTGAACCGTCTGTCATCTGACATGAGAACTCCTTTAATCAAGTAAAAAAAAGACTAAGATCTGGGCCTGATTCAGCAAGGATCGTAATTGCAAAGCTGCACACAGGCATATACTGTAGTGTGTAGTGCACACAGGCATATACTGTAGTGTGTAGTGCATGCAGGCATATGCTGTAGTGTGTAGTGCACGCAGGCATATACTGTAGTGTGTAGTGCAGGCATATACTGTAGTGTGTAGTGCAGGCATATACTGTAGTGTGTAGTGCACGCAGGCATATACTGTAGTGTGTAGTGCACACAGGCATATACTGTAGTGTGTAGTGCAGGCATATACTGTAGTGTGTAGTGCAGAGATATACTGTAGTGTGTAGTGCATGCAGGCATATACTGTAGTGTGTAGTGCACGCAGGCATATACTGTAGTGTGTAGTGCAGGCATATACTGTAGTGTGTAGTGCATGCAGGCATATACTGTAGTGTGTAGTGCACGCAGGCATATACTGTAGTGTGTAGTGCAGGCATATACTGTAGTGTGTAGTGCACGCAGGCATATACTGTAGTGTGTAGTGCACGCAGGCATATACTGTAGTGTGTAGTGCAGGCATATACTGTAGTGTGTAGTGCACGCAGGCATATACTGTAGTGTGTAGTGCAGGCATATACTGTAGTGTGTAGTGCACACAGGCATATACTGTAGTGTGTAGTGCACGCAGGCATATACTGTAGTGTGTAGTGCAGGCATATACTGTAGTGTGTAGTGCACGCATATGCTGTAGTGTGTAGTGTAGGCATATACTGTAGTGTGTAGTGCATGCAGGCCTATACTGTAGTGTGTAGTGCACGCAGGCAGCTTTGTAATTGCGATCCTTGCAATAATGCAAAAGGTGTATGACACCCCCCGCTGCATTTGCGATCCCAGCACTGCGACGGAGGCCACAGGCTGGGATGACCAACATGACCATTAGTGGTCGATGGTCGCGATGGTGGATGGCGCCTGGTCTCCAGCCAGCTGAGTAAGCCACAGCTTACTCAGACTGTCTGGCTTGTATAAACCCCTACTGTCCAGTGGTTAAGACCTAGTGATATCCTAAGTACCGGTGATTGCGTCATACTCTATGGGAATGGTTGCTTGTTATAGGCAGAAGCCCTCCCTAGAGTGACTCTAGGGAATTTATACAATACAGGGGAGATTCATTACAACCACTAATCACTGCTTATGCTATAGTCTGGTAGCAGTTGAAGTGAGCCAGGCTATGGCCTAAATTGGACAGTGTGTGAAAGCTATCAGACGTGACGTAGCCCCATCACTGAGGCGACCAAGTGTGTACCCGGCATAAGATTATTAATTGTTACCAACAACCCAGCAAACAAGTGCAATCCTAGGAGAGAAGCAGCCCTTTAGTTAAAACTTATACTTCAGCAAACTCATCTCTTTACCTCAAAGGGACATACAGTATACAATATCCAGTCAGATGAGAATAAATATATACGTGAGAGGTCAGTTTCATGCTTCAACAGAGAGAGCTCATTAGAGACATACTCTACTGTAACGACTGCTGTGTAAATATTACCACCTTGAGACCTTTTAATTAATTGAAAGCCCCCTCCTTCAGAGTAAAGAGAGCTCACTACCTAAGAAATCAGGACCGCAACTAGGGGGGGCTAGAGGTGCACGTGCACCGGGTGCCGGAATGCAGGGGGTGAAAAAGGGCTGACTCAGCCCCTAAACACCCCGCGTACTCTTGTAGTGCGCAGTGCTTTGGGGGCTGCAGACTCCATGCGGACTAGCTGTCCACATGGGCTCTGCTGAAAATGGCCTTCCAAAAATGGCCGCTAACAAGGAGGAGACAGATGCTTGAGGTCCTACTGGACACCTAATGTCTGTTAGGCCAGCGCAGCTGCCGGGAGAAGATGCAGAAAGCTGCATCTTCTCCCGTCAAACCCGCTGGCAACAAGCATGGAACCCCTGGTGACAATGAGCAGGTCATTTTAAAGTAATTAGAAGCCTTACTGTGGGGCATAAAATGGTGACATGGGCAAATATGTAAGTGGCACTTTGGTAATAGGCATTACAGTGTGTGGCATAATGTGTAATGGGCATTATGGTGTGTGGAATAATACCAGGGACGTTTGACTAGTGCACTGCCTTATGGAGGAGCAAGGACAAAATCCAGGTACGGGAAGGGAGGGGGCGCAAATTACTACCTTGCACCAGGTGACAGATATCCTAGTTTCGGCCCTGCCTAAGTTGACTATTATATATATAGAACCTGGGTTATAGGAAGTGCACCAAAAAGATAATGGCCAAATAAGTTATGAGATGTGTAATAATGAATGTATTACTATACCCATGGTAGCCATGTCAGATGGAATCGGTATGTAATGCCGGCTGTCGGGATGCCTCCTGTCAAAATACTGACAGCGGCATCCCGATGGTTGGTATCCCGACAGGGGTCGGGTAAGTGCACTTACCTTCTCCCCTTCTCCACCTAACCCTCCCCATTAGTGCCTAAATTTAAGTCTCCCCCTTCATGCCTAAACCTATCCCTCCCCCCATAGTGCCTAACCCTAACCCCCCCAGTGGGCCTAACCCTAAGCCCCTCCCCTAGGGGTGCCTAACCTTAACCTCCCCCAAAACCTAACGCTAACCCCGCTATGGTACCTAAACCTGAAACGGCTAACAGCTAAGACACCCTGAACTTACCTGGTTTGGGTTGGCGTCTGTCTGTGTTCCGGCGTCGGGATTAAGATAGGCCCTGGTATTTCGACGCCTATCTTAAGTCCCGCGTCGGACTTCCAGTGTCAGGATTCAGATTGGCAGCGGCATGCCGTCCACAGGTCTGCTAACTACATCACATGTCAGAAATTAAAGGTCTAATGCTAAACGTCACGTATATATTGCCTGGAGTGTGTACAGTGTTAACTTTATGTTAATAGTATCTTGAGATGCAGTGCTGATGAGCTACTGTACACTCCCTAACAGTTGATAGGAATACCCCATTAATAATATATTAAATATATACATTAACCCAGAACGTATCTAATAAAATATAGACACATGACACAACAAGAGTTGGCATTTCAATTAGATCAATTTTATTTGACATTAGAATGAATTAATATTGATCGGTGCTAGTAATGTAGGCGGACAAAAGACAAGATAAAACACAGATGTCCAAAACTCAAACATTGGTGTTCAACTCTCCCATGAAATCAAACACACCCGGTCAGGAGATCTCAATACCCAGCAGGGATAACAATAAGCAATAGCAAATCAACCATACAGTCATCCTTTCTGCCACCAAAACAAGACGTTGACATTAACAATAAAAAAGGGCGCGGGAGGGAGGGATTTTCACAAAACAAGGGGACGCGCTACTAACCTGCAGCCGCTAATATAAAACACAATTCTCACCATCTAAAACTATAGGCTGACAACTACTGTAGCATTATTAGCCAAAATCTAAAAAGCAACAGTGCAACCTAACATTCTTAAAGGTGGCACACATAGTTGCCAAGTCCGCTTATAACAAGTGGAATTGGGCTTGTTTTTTTTCTGAGTTGCTTGTTGCTTATTTTTGGGCTTCATTTTTTGTGTGCATTGCCAAGGCGCCCCTGGAGGTAAGTGTATGTGTGTGTGTGTCTGTTTACACCAGTAGTGACTGAGGGAGGGGGGAGAGGTTGTGTCTTAGGAATAGAGGGCTGTAGCCAGTGGACAGGGTGAAGTTGGAGGGGGCAGGCAAGAGGAACAGGTAAAATAGATGATGGAAATGCGGTAGGTACATCTGGGTGGGTTAAAATTACTGAGGCTGTTATAGTGAGGGGATAATAGAATTAGAGAGGTGACAGGAATGAAGGAGGTAATAAAGAGGGGTGAGAAGAATGGGGAGTCAGGTAAGGGAAAGGTGGGTACACACTAGATGATATGTCACCTTATCCTGCTGATCGGGCCGACATATCGTCCACATCGGTCAGTGTGTACCCACTATGCATGATCCTGAACACTCCCATGGGTCATCCATTGGGGTCGTTCCGTCGGCCTGCATGTAGGGCTGATGGATCGACCCAAGTGCCGACGCTGGCATAGTGGATGGAGCCGTTGCCCAACATATCGGGCGTTCGGTCACCGCATCGTGCAGTATGTATCGACCGCCCGATATATATGTTGTAACGTAATAATAAAACCTCTGGTACAATCCTTCCTATACCTTCTAAACCTGACTATACCTTCTAAAATTTACGCTATTTGCATACGCAGTCATATAGTAAAATAAAAGCCTTCAGACCTTGAATATGTGTTTCCAATGCACAAAGTATATTATTCAACATAAAACAGTAGGTTACACGCTGTGATCTAAAGACAATTTAGCGCAAAGAAATTATACAGACCCAAGGTACAGTTATTACATATGCAAAAAAACAGTGATTAAACTTCAAACAATGAGAGAGGGAGAGAGAGAGTCTGCGAGAGAGAGAGAGTCTGCGAGAGAGAGAGAGATAATACAACCATACAAAGAGAGGGAGAGAGAGAGAGATAATACAGCCATACAAAAAAAGAGAGAGAGAGAGATAATACAACCATACAAAGAGAGGGAGAGAGAGAGATAATACAACCATACAAAAAGAGAGGGAGAAAGAGATAATACAACCATACAAAGAGAGAGGGAGAGAGAGAGAGATAATACAACCATACAAAGAGAGAGGGAGAGAGAGAGAGAGATACACCATACAAAGAGAGGGAGAGAGAGATAATACAACCATACAAAGAGAGAGGGAGAGAGATCTTCTGTGAGCACATGTCCAAGATGGCGGATGAGGGTGTGTGTGTGGGGGGGTTGTTAGGGCCCATGTCCTATTGTTCAAACCGCATGGTCTCCGAACACAAACTCCATTTTGAATGTAAGAAAACCCACATAATGTTGCAACTCTGTAAATCATATATCCATTAATGATCACAATCATAATAACTACAACAACCTATTTGTACTATACAACAACAAAACTGAGTAGAATTATAACTATAATAACAAGACTGTTAATTCACAACTTCCATGAATCAAGCACATGTTTCAATGGGGGGGGGGAGTATCACATGTAATGCCATTGTCTAACCCACTTGCTGGTAGCCATCTTTAACAAAAACTGCAGTCTCTATCTACGCGATTATTACTTGTACCATTCAAAGCTGTTATTAATTAAACTTCCATGATATAACACTGATACCAGCCTATGATTACATTCATGATACTATACAAATAGTAATTATCATATAGTAGCCAAAATACCAGTACTCACAATACACAATTCTCGCTGTATGTACTTAAGTGTGAGTTTCTCTAAAATGGTGCTGGACGGCCATTCGCAAAATGGCGTCGTGCAGTTTCTTATTTTTAAGATGGAGTCTGGTTGCCATTCGCAAGATGGCGTCGCTCCAAGCTAATTTTACACTGATTCTGTCTCAGCCACTAAGCCAGCTTCGACAGTCCACCCTTTGATAGCAAACAACATGCTATCATACTCTGATTTTAAAATTAATTTTAGGCTTGCATATGGGATATTATTTAACGTTATTTTTATGGGATGGCACAAGGTGGTTTCAATCCATCTATAATGGGTCTCTAGGAGGGAACATAAAACCACCATTATACGCACAACGCTGATCTTGGGAGATCATGGGAAAGATGTGGGGATGCACCAGTCCTATAAAGGAAGTTTTGAAGGAGAATAGAGACTTACATCATTTAAGATGTTTAAATGAGAAAAAAAAATAACATTTTAATAATACATTTTACGCATTTCTAAATATAATACATTATATGATGGTATTTCCTAGTTCAGGGTTGTAATGCAGTTCTACATTTACCTCAGTATTCATATGGGCACTACTAACCACCATCATAATTTCGCTCTTCCGATTTACCTTATTTTTAAATTTTCCACACTTCAACACATTAGGAACACACTTGACACATGCCAATTACTATGACAACAACCAGTATAAGGATCAGGAGTTTACCTATGCTTACGATCATTTCCTGGACCCACTCTCCTAGACCTGAGAACCACCTCGCTGGATTCAACCATGAAACCCATTCCACTACCTTCTCCTCTACTTTAGCCACTGAAGCGTTATGGTTCTTCCGAAATTCCCATTTTTAGCTGCAGAATTTCATCCATCTTCCGGTCTATCACCTCCTTGGGGTCGCTGGTGTTGTTTTTGACATAAGTGCAACACTTTACTCCAAACTGAGTGGCCAAAGTTATGCAATAACCTCCAGTGACAGCTGTTAAGTAATTTAACACTAGTCTGTGTTGCACCAGTTCTTTCTTGTATGCTTGCAATTCCCTACCTGTATACCTGAAGGTGTCATCATACATCTCGGTGATATTATCTATCAATTTAGCAAGATCTTGGATATATCTAAAATTTAGTGTACCCCGAGCGATCCTGGTGGGATCCAATGCAACCAAAACTTGAAAGCCAGTTGTCTCACTAATTAACTGAGTGGCTTTATGCACATCACCAGGTATCATATTTCTTTGGTCTCTGTGCTCATACTGTGTGTGAAGATATGGTGATGGTGTGTTTTTATGAATACCAAGCATTTAACCATGTGTAAGGGTCATAATTTCTGGAAGTATTCTTCCCAAATAACATAACAATTATGGTACTAAGATTGGTCAGACACTCCCCTGATTTGGCATAGTACTCCTCCTCTTGACTCCACTTCATTGATATCACTATCAGCTCTCCTCTCCGTCCTCTGTCCTCCATCACAGAAACTGAATATCCCCAAACAGATTATCACGACAGAAACTCTGCAAGAAAGAACTAGGATGACCACAGCAGACCACTCCATTACTGGAAGCACTGATCTTCACATTTCTTTAGCTCAGGTATCTCGCCGCACCTTTTAACCCTCCTGGAACAGGCTCGCAATCGACAGGTTCACGTTATCTGCCTCGACTCCGCCCCGTATCTCCACCGGTTGGTTGACCTTTCTACAGTGAGTGGAATGGACCCAGGTATCTCTCTCGGCCACCTTCAGCAGCACCTGATACGGACCTTCCCACCGATCTACCGGACAACCCGAGGGTAAGAAATTCTGGATCATAACAAATTCTACAGGTTTGACATCATGACAGTCTGCTTCTGGCATATCAGGTGACAACAATTTCAGTTATTGCTGCTGCTGTTTTAACTGCTTACTCATTGATATAAGATAATTTACAGTTACCTCGTTGTTACCTTTCGAATCTTCCTGCGGACTTATAATCAAATGAGGTTGTCTACCAAACAGAATTTCAAAGGGGGACACGTTAAGGGGAAGTCTAGGAGTTGTCCTGATACTGTGAAGGACTAACGGTAGTGCTTCTGGCCATCTCAGTCCATTCTCTGCCATAGTTTTACTACCCACCAACTTACACATACTTTTGGATGACCACTCCTGTGAAATGAGTATTCCTATACTTTAGGGATACCGTATCTGCATACAACCTTCTGTACAATTAAACCCTGTTATTAATAGCTACTGCTCTAGGTAGTGTCTCAGCCCCTGGGTTTGGACAGTTTCTCAAGTACTTGACCTTAGCCTGGCATGGCTGCAATTGTTCCTTAGCAACCTTGGGCATAACAATAAATTGTCCACATATTGTATCAGAACAGATCCATTGGCAGGTTGAAAAGATTGTAAACAATCTTTTAAATCCTGGGAGAAGATACTGGGGTTGTCTATGAACCCATGGGACACTCATGTCCATGTGTGGTGTACACCTCCCCCTATGTGAAAGCAAAAAGGTACCGACAGTATTAGTTTCTCGCTCTGGGTCTCTATCTTTTTAGAGATGTTCTTGTACATTTTCCTTATGGTTACTTAAGAGAGGGTACAAATTACTTGTTACAATTTTTATGGTTTTTTTCAATAACTTTACCTGCACCCCCATCCATATAAGGTGGCGATGGTGCGCGTGAACCACTGGCAATACCTTCCACAATGCTATCTTGCTGCATGTGCGTGCCATTTCGTTGCTCGCACGCATTGCAATTTAGCGCTGTGGGTGTACTTTCTGGTAATGCATTTGCAACGCTAGTTTGCATCGCTTGCACACCTTTAAGCCACGCATCTGCTTCATGCTGCCATAATTTTAAACTTTCGTAATATTTTACCTTTTTCCCTCGAGAACGCACCAAACAGATGCGATCTCGAACATTGTTCAAGACATCCTCATCAAAACTACCAATTTTGGGAAACGGTCTAACATTCTTCCTCGTCATATTAAACCATAAATCACAATACCTGGTTGTATTGGCACCGTACTTAGTATGCATAATATGTTGTGCCGACCTAAGCGGCGCTTCCAACAGCAGCAAATCATCTAACATCTCTACCGTTTGCTTGGCCCCCATCCTGGGAGAACCCTAAGTTTTTCAATAAAGATTTAAACTGGTGAAAGACAGTCTAGATACTCTCACTTACCTATGGAAGAAATTTCTAGATGCCTCCACTCACCTATGGAAGTTATATCTAGATGCCTCCACTCACCTATAGAAGAAATTTCTAGATGCTCCCACTCACCTATGGAAGAAATTTCTAGATGCTTCCACTCACCTATGGAAGAAATTTCTAGATGCCTCCACTCACCTATTATCTCTTAGTTTACAATCACAAGTTTCCAGTGCGGCTTAATTACAATGCCCAAATAACCCAACCTAATTACTAAACACTGTAATCACACTGAGAGCCGGTCCCTACAACAAAGACAACATGTACACCTGCTGATGTGTATAGAATGGTAGCTACTACCGAGCAGCTAGGCTAACTCCTGCACCTAGCCCTTAAGGATCATACAATACCCTTAACATTTAGGACCCGTGTTACACCTAAACAAATACTCACAGTTACACACTTTTTCCTGCGCAGAAAAATACACGTTAACCCAGTTGATGGCAACAATTGATAAAGTAATCCCAACAGCTTTGTTTAAAACATGGGGCAGCAAGACCAGACATACGTATATGCTATTGTGCTTCTGACTAGTCGCATACACACTAATGCTACTACTACACAACCGTATGACTCTTACCCTCAGCTCCGTACACAAAAATGCATCTCTGCTGCGTACGCAAAACTGTGGCACCCCTTTTAGCATGCAATTCTATCAACAAAGGAAAACAAACTTTTTCCTTTCTTGTTCCTGGATTCTAGTCAGCGTACCTTGACTCACACGATAACGGATAGCGATCTCTCAGCATCCAGTGGTTGCAAGTAAACCCTGCTTGTGGCCACTCCACCCTTTGGTGAGAGATCGATAACCGTATGTTTATCGTGTAAATTGGTAAGTGACCTCACTCTGAGCCCCCATCTGTTGTAATGTAATAAAACCTCTGGTACGCAGTCATACAGTAAAATAAAAACCTTCAGACCTTGAAAATGTGTTTCCAACGCACAAAGTATATAATTCAACATAAAACAGTAGGTTACACACTGTGATCTAAAGACAATTTAGCACAAAGA
Organism: Taudactylus pleione; assembly: GCA_031769625.1. Taxonomy (NCBI): domain Eukaryota; kingdom Metazoa; phylum Chordata; class Amphibia; order Anura; family Myobatrachidae; genus Taudactylus; species Taudactylus pleione. The sequence goes on from JAUIMM010000198.1 coordinate 2,101,369, forward strand.
AATTATACAGACCCAAGGTACAGTTATTACATATGCAAAAAAACAGTGATTAAACTTCAAACAATGAGAGAGAGGGAGAGAGAGAGAGAGAGTCTGCGAGAGAGAGAGTCTGCGAGAGAGAGAGAGAGAGAGAGATAATACAACCATACAAAAAGAGAGGGAGAGAGAGAGATAATACAGCCATACAAAAAGAGAGGGAGAGAGAGAGAGAGAGATAATACAACCATACAAAGAGAGAGGGGGAGAGAGAGAGAGAGAGAGTACAACCATGCAAAAAGAGAGGGAGAGAGAGAGATAATACAACCATACAAAGAGAGAGGGAGAGAGAGAGATAATACAACCATAAAAAAGAGAGAGAGAGAGATAATACAACCATACAAAGAGAGAGGGAGAGAGAGATAATACAACATACAAGAAGAGAGAGAGAGAGAGATAATACAACCATACAAAGAGAGAGGGAGAGAGAGAGAGAGAGAGAGAGAGAGAGAGAGAGAGATAATACAACCATACAAAGAGAGAGGGAGAGAGAGATAATACAACCATACAAAGAGAGAGAGAGAGATAATACAACCATATAAAAAGAGAGGGAGCGAGAGAGAGAGAGAGATAATACAACCATACAAAGAGAGAAGGAAAGAGAGAGATAATACAACCATACAAAGAGAGAGGGAGAGAGAGAGAGATAATACAACCATACAAAGAGAGTTAGAGAGATCTGCTGTGAGCACATGTCCAAGATGGCTGATGAGGGTGTGTGTGTGTGGGGGGGTTGTTAGGGCCCATGTGCTATTGTTCAAACCGCATGGTCTCCGAACACAAACTCCATTTTGAATTTAAGAAACTCACATAATGTTGTAACTCTGTAAATCATATATCCATTAATGATCACAATCATAATAACTACAACAACCTATTTGTACTATACAACAACAAAACTGAGTAGAATTATAACTATAATAACAATACTATTAATTCACAACTTCCATGAATCAAGCATATGTTTCAATGGTAGCCTTGCTGGTAGCCATCTTTAACAAAAACTGCAGTCTCTATCTTACACACGATTATTACTTGTACCATTCAAAGCTGTTATTAATTAAACTTCCATGATATAACACTGATACCAGCCTATGATTACATTCATGATACTATACAAATAGTAATTATCATAAGGTAGCCAAAATACCAGTACTCACAATACACAATTCTCGCTGTATGTACTTAAGTGTGAGTTTCTCTAAAATGGTGCTGGAAAGCCATTCGCAAAATGGCGTCGTCAGGATTCTTATTTTTAAGTTATAGTCTGGTTGCCATTCGCAAGATGGCATCGCTCCAAGCTAATTTTACACTGATTCTGTCTCAGCCACTAAACCAGCTTTGACATATATTGCGTGGTCGGGCGTCGATTCGCTGGGTACACACATCAGCAAGTGTGTACCCAGCTGAAGACTGGCAAGGAAAACAGGTATGAAGAGATGGAGGAGGTAAAAATATGGAGGCTGGTGTAGAGGAAGAAAAGTAATATAGGCAGATAATAAGGCTGTGCACACACTAACATATTTAGGTTAGTGAAGGGGGGAATAAAGAAAGTTAAGCAGGTAGAAAGTGAGGACAGAGACACCCCCATAAATTGGGCTTTTTTATTGGGCTTTTTATGATTGGTTTGGGTTTGTTCTTTACTTATTAGTTGCTTATTTTACATTTCAGGGTTGGCATCACTGGTGGCACAGTTAACCTGCCTCCTTTCTCTCTGGGGCCTGCGGGTCCGCGATCCTCCACTCTGAGATTAGGTGACTTCCAGGCCTGGTCCTCTCTGCCTTCTGTCAGCCACTCCACTGACTGTTGGCAGCTCTACTATGTATTAGCCGCCATCTCTTTCCACCTGTGGCGCAAGGCTGTGTGTCCAGGAGGGGATCACTTGTGCGCAGTTTCCCCTGTGCTTTTCACAGCTGACAGCCTGCCTGCTGCAGGAGGGAAGCTGGCACGTGGACACTGATGGACTTCTTCCCCGGCCCTTTCTAACAAGGCTAACAATCCGGTCCCTGGGAAAAGTGGGAGGGGTCCGGTGCATGGATGACCAGTACACAACTAAACCTGCTCCTTTCCGAAAGCTGATGCCCCAGTTATCACAGTGTAGCCGTCCACGGGGCCATCAAAGCCAGCTGGCTCCCATGGAGTAGCTAACAAGTCTATGGGCAATGGGACATATACAGGATGTATTAACCTGGGTACAAATTTAATCTGTTTTTGGCCGATGAACAACAAATCGTTCAAATCATCAAGTGTGTATGCTCTATGCGCTCTCCCGCGGCATCATCCATCGCATCTTTAGGTCTTCCCTACATGCAGCTCAATCTGACAATCTCGTTAACGGTTTCCCGCATATCGTGCAGTGTGTACTCATTACCCGACGACCAGGCAATATGCTAACATTATATTGTTAACGATCTAACCACCAAACGATGCATGATACTGTATATCGTTTGGTCGTTTGTAGGGGTGTGCACCGGCCACTTTTCGTGTTTTGTGTTTTGGTTTTGGATCTGGATCTTTCTTCGTGTTTTGGATCTGGATTGGTTTTGCCAAAACCACCCTTCCGTGTTTTGGGTCCTGGGTTTTGTGTTTTGGATCTGTATTTTTTTTTTAAAAAGCATAAAAACAGCTAAAATCACAGAATGTGTTGATTTTTCTGCTCCTATGCTATTATTAACCTCAAAAACCTTAATTTCCACTCATTTCCAGTCTATTCTGAACACCTCACACCTCACAATAGTGTTTTTATGTCCAAAAGGTTGCACCGAGGTAGATGGATGACTATGCTAAGCGACACGAGTGGGCGGCACAAACACGTGGCCCATCTAGGAGTGACACTGCAGTGGCAGACAGGATGGCAGTTTGAAAAACTAGGCCCCAAACAGTACATACTGCAAAGAAAAAAAAGAGGTGCAAGATGGAATTGTCCTTGGGCCCTCCCACCCACTTTTATGTTGTAAAAACAGGACATGCACACTTTAACAAACCAATCATTTCAGCGCCAAGGTCTGCCACACGACTGTGGCTGAAATGATTGGTTCGTTTGGGCCCTCACAAAACAAGCTGGCAATTAATCTGGCCCTGCACAAACTGGCTCTACGGAGGCAAGATATCCTCATCCTCCTCATTCACCGATTCCTCACCCTCTTCAGTGTTGTGTACATCCTCATCCTCACAGAGTATTAATTCGTCCCCACTGGAATCCACCACCACAGGTCCCTCTGTACGTTCTGGAGGCTGGTCTCCCTGGAGACAAAGTTCCCGGCTGCACTAAACACTCTTTCGGAGTGCACACTGGAGGGGGGGCAACTCAGGTAAAATAGAGCCAGTTTGTACAGGGGCCTCCAAATTGCCTCTTTTTCCTGCCAGTACATGTACGGACTGTCTGACATGCCTACTTGGATGCTGTCACCGATGTAATCCTTTAACAGAGAGATGCACGCTTGTCGCTGCTGCTTTGAGGATGCAGGTGTGGCTACAGCCCACACAATTCACAAAGACAGGGAAAAAAAAGAATTTTTTATTTTTTGTGGAGCGCACTTTGAGGGTTACACCACCCTTTAACAGACAGACGCACGCTTGTCGCTGCTACTTTGAGGATGCAGGTGCGGCTACTGCGCATACATTTCACACACAAACAGAAAAAAAGCAGATTATTTTATTTTGGTTGGAGCGCACTTTGGGGGTTACACCACCCTTTAACAGACAGTCGCACGCTTGTCGCTGCTGCTTTGAGGATGCAGGTGCGGCTACAGCCCACACAATTCACAAAGACAGAAAAAAAAAGAATAATTTTTTCATTGTTTGTGGAGCGCACTTTGAGGGTTACACCACCCTTTAACAGACAGACGCACGCTTGTCGCTGCTGCTTTGAGGATGCAGGTGAAATCTAGACGGGATTTGCAACCGGGGACACACTACCTCCATCAATTGTCTAAATCCCACTGCACTAATGGCGGATATAGGGACGCACGTCTAACACCAACATAGCAGTCAAGGCCTCAGTTATACGTTTTGCTTCAGGATGACTGCTGTCGTACTTCTTCCTCCTCGCTAGGGACTGTTGGAGGGTCAATTGTTTAGTAAAAGTAGTGGTGTTCCTACTTCCTATCTGGGATGATGAACAACTCCCAGCAGCAGCAACAGCACTAGGAGGAAGTGGTTCTTGATCTTTCCCTATTTTATTTTTATCGGAGAAAGTTTGGTCCTCCATTTATGTTATATTGATATATACGTGTGGCTAAGGCGCACACAAACACAGAAAATATTTTGCTGGAAAGTAGTGCACTTTGTGGGTTACACCACTCTTTAAGAAATGAGCCAGCCGGCTCTTTACTTATGGGACACAGGCGCACGCTTGGCGCTGCTCCTTTGTTGATGCATGTGCAGCCACAGTGCACACAATTCACAAACACAGAAAATATTTTTTATTTTGTTTGGAGTGCACTTTGGGGGTTACAGTGCCCTTTAATGGTCAAGCCAGCCGGCCCTTTACTTATGACACAGGCGCACGCTTGGCACTACTTTGTTGATGCACGTGCGGCTACAGTGCACACAATTCACAAACACAGAAAATATATATTTTTTTGTTTGGAGTGTACTTTGGGGGTTACAGCACCCTTTAACGGACAAGCCAGCCGGCCCTTTACTTATGACACAGGCGCACGCTTGGCACTACTTTGTTGATGCACGTGCGGCTACTGTGCACACAATTCACAAACACATAAAAATATATATTTTTTTGCACTTGGGGGGAGCACCCCTGATGGACAGAGCACCACCTGGACAACACTACAGCAACCCTTTAGGACTGGGACACTGCACAGGACTTTGGAGTGGACACAGCCCCTATGGACAACTGACTGCACAACACAGTCCAGCCAGCCCCTATGGACTTTGGAGGAGTGGACACAGCCCCTATGGACAACAGCAGCACAGCACAGCACAGCACAACACTACACTGCACTACACTACACAGCCCAGCCAGCCCTAACTCCCACCCTCCCTCTTCACTGTCCACAGCCGAGTGAGAAAATGGCGCCAACGCGAGTACCTTATATAGAATCCAAAATCCGCGAGACCTGGAAGGCGGGATGATGACGTTTTGCCTCGATTTCAGATCCGAGTCAGGCGGGAAAAGTCGAGCCTGACTCAGATCGGCCTCGGATCGGGGGGGCTCGGGGGGTTCAGATTTCAGAAATCTGAACCCGCTCACACCTAGTTGTTTGTAAGATTGCACAGTGTGTATGCACTATATCGTTTGTCAGGGAGCTCAAGGGAAATCTGGATGACAAGCGCATCGTTTGCTGGTCGTCTAATAATGTGTACCCTCCTTATATATGAACATTTTCATGGTGCAAATTTAGTCAAAAATATGTTATCACCAGTGGCGGCTCCAAAAGTAGGGCTGCAGCACAGTCCAAGATTCAAATAGGGGAGCCACACCAACTGCCAGTGAATCCCGGCCGGTGATGTTTGGCAGTGTTTAGAGTGGCAGTTGGTGTGGCTCCCCTATTTGAATTTTGGACTGCGCTGCAGCCCCGCCTCTCGAGCTGCCACTGGTTATCACAATCACATCCACATTTTTAATAAAGATTGTGATAAATAGGACACTGAACAAGGCCCTGGGTACTGTAGTGTGTACAGGAAGTCACATATAGGTGCATAGTCGATGTAAAAGACATAACTATACCTTATTTTGTACTATATCACCATTATACAGTAGATAAGCAGAATAACCAAACATATGGGGTTAAAATACACAGAGGATAGCTCTATTGATCCTTTGTTACTTCTGGCTACTGCCCTTACCGATGTTATCCCAGAATGCCGCAACCTATTACCTATGTACCGATGGTCCTCAGCTTTTGATTGGCCTACATTGGCAGTACAAACCTACTGTTTGGAGGGACAATTGTACCTTCAACCTGGGTATATACACAATTACCTGATGCTATTGCATAAACCACAGCCCATGGTGGATGCCACAAACCGTGGCCTGTACTAGTTAAATTTTTAAATCATTCAGATTTTGCATGCTACTGCCCACTGGGTGTTGGTGTCAGGTCTCCCAGTTTTGATAGAACTCAGCTACCCACTGAGCTTGGCTCGCCGGAGTCCGGTACTCATCCCTGAGAGACAGTACCAGGTAGAAATGGGTAATAATAGTACAATAGTATCTGAGATTTGGGAGGGCTCAGGGCTTGATTCAGCAAGGAACGCAGTTGCGTATACGCACGCAATCGATCGATTAATTCACACTGCGCATGCGTATGCATTGCAGTGTGTGTGCGCGAGCCAGATGCTCCAGTCAGAACTGCATATGCAGAGGCTACGCACACCGTTTACAGAGTGATTGACAGGAAGTGCCGTTTGTGGGTGGTGACGGGGGGTGGTTGGGAGAACGCAGGCTTGCCAGTGCATTTCAATGCCATTGCATGGGCGTGCATAAAATAGCCACTGCGCTACCAAACGCAGCCTGAGGACTCATAGCGTACGCAGATGTAAGCAATTCCTGAATGAGGTCTGGGCTTCCTTACCTGTGTGCATGGGTCCGATGATACTCGATGTTGCCGATTGTTTTGCTGTGTTGTCCTAGTATATGGACGTCAGGCTGCGTACGCACACATTTCTTGCTGAATCAGGCCCTCAGTTACCTTTACAAATGAATCCATTAAAGAATAAACATTGTTTGGTTGATAATGGGGCTAAGCTGGAAGAGCAGCACCAGCCACCAGGCCTACATGTAGAAATAGGCCCAACAGAGTGATGATGTCCACTTGCCCAGCCAGCCGCACAGCCTCTATATTAGCAATTGCAGAAAATATGAGAGAGAGTCGTAACTGGTTATAGGGAGGTGTAGGTATGGTTAACCACCGATGGCTAATAGTCTTGCCATCGATGGCGTAGATTCAATGGTTCACCGCCATCTTTGTCACAGAGCCAAACAATGTTTTTTTTCCCACCTCCACGTGCCAGGACATTGAGCCTAGCTCCGCTCCCCGACACAAACCGCGAAGCACCTTCCCCATTCACTGATTAACCCGCTGCCCGGCCAGTATTAAAACAGGGATGACCATCGGTGGATGAAACCATCAATGGTTCACAGCCAATTGTTGTCATACCATCGATGTCATCCTTCAATGGTACTATGGATGGTGACCATCAATGGGTAACCTACCGATGTCCATCCCTAGGGAGCTGTTAGCTTTGCCCTGTAAACACTAGCCACATCCCCACCACTTCTCACACTAGACCTTTGATAATTTCAGCTCCAGGCCCATATCTGGTCCTGCTTTCAGCACACTCATCAACTGCAAATTCCTAGTTACCTGTCTTATCATTTTAAGCGTTAACATCTTAAGAAAAACTGTGAAGCACAAACTGTGAAGCACATTCAGTACAGTAGGCGTCACAATAAGCTTATGAACATTCATTATTCTAGCAATAACTTATTAAACAACATATATCTCAACTGTTCTCTTTCTTTCAAGAAGAGATCGTCAACTATGCATTGTTGTTAATGTTTACCATATTTTAACTGAGAATCTCTATAACCATTGCTCTTGATATTGTACAGTACTTCAGACAATGTTGGTGCTTTATAAATAAGTTATGTTAATCGAGTCAGAGTGGAATGCACGGCATTAATTCAGAATTTCCATTGTCATAAAACAGTAATATTACAGCGATGTTCTAATCCCGTCCTTCACTCTATCAACTGGCACAGCTTAGTCACTGTGGGCCATGATCAAAGCCAACTGGCCCCACGAGAGGAGGAAATCTAAATAAGCCGCTTGATTCACATTGAAATAATTTAACAGAGCAGGAAAAAAAAACAAACACAAGACTCAAATCTATTCATTTTTAAAGCAAAGCTGCCCAGAGCTATGAATAATTGAGAGACAGAAAAACTGCGTTTTACAGGTCATAGAGCTGATAATGCCGGCAAAAAGTACAGATCAAACACTACTTACTGACTGGAGATCAGTCACTCACTGTAAATCAGTAATTTGTGGTATACACGAGCTTCTCGCTCTACATCAAAGTGTCTCACTAGTGACCTCTTTTACAGTTGGACACATTTTAAGTTGAGTTTTGTTATGGCAAAAAAGGGGCAGTTATGGAGGCATACTGAGCTGCACATATCCTAATGGTGCGTTCACACTGGGCGATTAAAGTGGACGACTGAACGATAACGATATCTTTATCGTTCAGTCGTCCACTTTATCGATTTTTAACACCAAAACGATGAACGATAACGACGATGCGCATTCCCGTGGGTCTTTCGTCATTATCGTTCATCGGGTAAACATGCAGGCCAACCTGACGATATTGTCAGGTTGCTGCATGTTGGGGAATGGGGGAGAGAGCCCGGCGCTGAACGATATCGTTAATGATATCGTTCAGCGGGTGTGCTTAATGTCATAAACGACACTGAGCACACCCTGTCAGGAACACACTACACGATATCGCTCAGGGAGCATTTCGTCTATTGTGTACGCTCCTTAAGACTAGCAGTGGCAAAGTTGGGGAGGCAAAAAGCTTAGGTTGCTCCCCCACAAAGCCGCTACCGCTACCATACTACAACAGACTGGTCTGGTGATAGATTAATAGGCATGCAGTTATATGTATTTTATGCTAAAAAAAAACATGACTTGCATCCAACTCTACAGGGCAGATGTACTAAGCTTTGGAGATTGATAAAGTACGAACCAATCAGCTCCTGTCATTTTTCAAACACAGCCTGTAAAGTGACAGGAGCTGATTGTTTGGTACTTTATCTCTCCACTTTATCACTTTCCAAGGCTTAGTACATCTCCCCCTCTATTAGGTCACCGGTATAAGTTGCTCATTGGTTGTCAGTGGAGCCTGGCGCTGCTTACTGTTCACTACAGTATGCAGAATATGCAGGAGGTGTTATTCAAGACACTTCAGAGTAACTCACGGACAATTACTGTTTGTTCTTGTAAAATCAAATTCGCTCACAGTTTGGTGATACTCACTGCACACTCACTGTAGATCAGTGCCACTCACCATGGATCAGTCAATCCAGGGTCGGCCCGAGGCATATTTAATAAGTGCAGTCGAACAGGGGCACCAACCCATAGAGGGCGCACCTCTCCCAACCATCCCGATTTTCAGCGGGACAGTCCTGTTTTTCAGGCACTACCACACTGTTCCACATGCGTGCCAAAGTGTCCCGCCGGTGGTCGGGAGGTTGGGCACCTCTACCGCCACAGCTGTACGGGCACCGGAGAAGAGGATGGCAGCACGCATGCAGTGCAGTGAGAGGGCTGGGGGAAGCCCAGCTACTGAAGGAGTGCTGGGCTCACCCCCAACCTGACGTTAAATGGGAGGTGTGCCGTATGGGCACACGCCCCCAATTAGTGGCACTTAAGAGGCATGGTCTATGGTAATTAGACCGCATGCCCTTTTCGTACACGCTTAGCTCAGGGTGAGGGAGCGTCAGGGGCTCCTCTCAGCACAGGGCACGGCAACACCTGGAGCCGGCCATGAGTCAATCACTGGAGACTGTGATACCCACTGTAGCCACTGACTTGGGTTCAGTGCTACTCAATGGCGATCGGTGCCACTAATAATAGGTTAGTCAATCACTGGATATCAAATTCACTCAATGTACATTAGAGTCACTAATCGGAGCCTAGTGCTACTCAGTATAGATCAGTTACTACCAGAATATCATTGACACTCACTGCTCTTCCGAGTCAGTAAATGGCCCCAAGCCATGTCTCTGCAGCTGGCCATGTGGCTACTCAAAATAGCCCAACACAGACATTTGCCTTCTGTAAGGGAGACTTTTTCTCCCTAAACGGCTCCCGGAGCTTGTGGGCTGATGCACATGGTGGCAGAAGAAGAGGAGACAGTGGATCAGGGCCTGCGCTACCTTTTTGCAGCTCCCTGTGGCACTGGCTTCTCGAGAGACTCAACTGAGGCTGTGAGCACAAAAATTAAAGTTTACTTTAAGACATTCTTATTCTACTTAATACTGGTAGTGGAAGCTGACTGTGACCAGTTCCTTTTCCTTGCTCTGGCGATAACTTGTTAGCTCTATGCCTGACAAACCTGGCTGGTGTAGAATGGCAGGCAACAGCACCCATCCTCTTCATCTTTCGCTCTACTATCCTTCCCTTTCTTCCCCCTTCCTACCAGCTAGTCATTCATAGAAGTATCACCTCCCAGACCAGATGAGGAGCTGACGTACGGATTACCATCGAAGGGTACACCATTGATGGGCTCCATCAATGGTGCCATTGGTGTTTTACATTGATGGCATGAACCATCTTTGGAAAACCATTGATGGTTTGAACCATCAGTAGGCATCCATGCTGGGGTTCTCGGTGGGTGGTAGAGCTAATCAGCGGGTCAATCAGGACAATTGTGGGCAACAAGGGGCAGGACTAAGCTCCATGCCCCCCTGCGCCAGGAAAACAAAAACATTGATGTCATAGAACCACTGGACCTCCAAATTGATGGCAAGCCATCGATGAGCACATTTCTGGACAATGAGCCTGATTCAGAGATGCACGCAAACCCGATGGTTTACATACAACTCCGTTGTTTGGCGATCTGCATTGCGCTTTTTGTGGGAGTGGAATGGGCTGCTACGGCCAGCGTTACAGAAACCGGGGGCATGTTGGCCCTATATTCTAGGTGTGCTGTGGATAGTGGTTGAATCCTTGCAGGCCCAGGTGCACTGTAGTATTACATCCCACTCTCTCAGCATAGAATAGCAAATCTACATATTTCCTAATTATATAGATTGTGTAAGATGTAAAAGATTGGTTATAACTAGCACCACCGACTGCAGCTCCAGTCTACCTCTAGGATCACCACTCCTTATTTAAACACAATAAAACAAAGTTTTTGAGGTAATCCACAAGCGCTGTCCTATATGGGACCCAGTAGACACCTTCCCTTTCGCACACTCTTCTGTCTGTGTCCTTCTTCTCTCACTCTGTAAAATACAGATTGGTTCGCACTCACCATGCAGCAAAAACTACTGTTCCCTCAAAGGTTTCTTTATACTTTATTGTTATACTGCAGAAGACTTTCCAAATTTCCTTCTATCGAGTAAGTGGACATGTACTCACCACATACTCCTCTTGGTTCATGCCCATAAAGGTTTCTTTAATTCTGGATGAAACAAAATCCTTACTCCTCAGTCTGGTCAGTTTTTAGCAGAAAAAAAGTTTTTATTATACAATGCACTCTTCATTCAGTACATCTATACAGTAAACATGAAGATGGAATATCCAGCGTCTCTGTTCACAGGATACAACCCCAATACCCGGGAACTAAGGTTTGATCACTGGTCTAGTTGGTACAGACAACAACAGATACCCACTAGTAATTCATATAAATGCTGGGTCCACCACCATCAACGCGTTTCAGACTCTATGGTCCTTCCTCAGGATGTGGTTTGGACCCAACAGGAAACAGAATTTATACCCCTACCCATTCTTCCCAATCAAGGATAAAAACATTTCTTATTCATCTTTAGCCTCTAAATAATACATGGGCCTTCACACCCACCTCTTCTATTACATACATCTATACATACATTTTTCCAAAATAAAAATCATATACATTTAAAAAGTCCAACATTACATATTGTAGCTTAAATTCATCCTTAATTTAAAAAAAAACCGGATCCACTTCCGTTCCGGTTCGTGTCGTATTCACTCCCTTGTATCCTGGTATATGTACACTGCCACAGTTTTCTTTAGTTCTTATCCATAACTTCAGGATAAAAACCGGAATCTCCTTATTTGGTACCTTTCCCAGGGATCCCTTCACTTCCGCTACACCTCGTGGCTCTCTTTGGTGCATCGGCCGTTCTACTTCCGGTTGGTGACACGCATGCACCCGGAAGTTCCAGCCGCTGACCCGCAAACACCAGAAGTGATCACCCAGGATTCCGTGCATCATCACCAAAACAACCAATGCCCCCTTATTTCTCCTTCATCATGTTATCTCGGAAAAGAAGGGCAAAACAATATGTATTAAGAATAAAATCCATATTTAACACATTAAAAAACTAATATTATATCTGGATTTTTAGTAAGAATAAATTGTCTGTAAAAGTGACCATTCACTTAAATGTAATATAAAACAATTGTAGAACTGATAAGACATTTATTGGAAAAAGCAGTAAAACCTGTTTAATACATCACTGACCACAATTAGCCATGAGAAATCGGTCTACTCTGGTGAAAATGCTTTGTCCAAATTTGACCATATCTGGCCTAAATGGTTGAAGTCTTCCTATGCTAGTGAGGCTTTTCTTGATACACTGGACTCCGAGGGTGGGTGCGTGGGACCAAGCTGCTGCCAGACTGAGCAAGATTGACTGTATAATTGATTTTATGTTTCTAGCCAATATCTTTATTTTTAAGCGTCTTATCTGCATAGTACAGAATGTGCTGTTTCCATGCACTGACCTATACTTGTACGGACACATATTTGCATTTACTGTATATGCATAATGTTTGACATTTTGGAGACGACAAGTCTTGTGTACTAGTTTGCTGATGTTTGTTTTCATACTGTAAATTAGGGGTGTGCACCGGCCACTTTTCGTGTTTTGTGTTTTGGTTTTGATCTGGATCTTTCTTCGTGTTTTGGATCTGGATTGGTTTTGCCAAAACCACCCTTCCGTGTTTTGGGTTCTGGGTTTTGTGTTTTGGATCCGTATTTTTTTTAAAAAAAGCATAAAAACAGCTAAAATCACAGAATTTGTTGGTTTCTCTGCTCCTATGCTATTATTAACCTCAATAACCTTAATTTCCACTCATTTCCAGTCTATTCTGAACACCTCACACCTCACAATAGTGTTTTTATGTCCAAAAGGTTGCACCGAGGTAGCTGGATGACTATGCTAAGCGACACGAGTGGGCGGCACAAACACGTGACCCATCTAGGAGTGACACTGCAGTGGCAGACAGGATGGCAGTTAGAAAAACTAGGCCCCAAACTGTACATAATGCAAAGAAAAAAAAGAAGTGCAAGATGGAATTGTCCTTGGGCCCTCCCACCCACCCTTATGTTGTATAAACAGGACATGCACACTTTAACAAATCAATAATTTCAGCGCCAGGGTCTGCCACACAACTGTGGCTGAAATGATTGGTTCGTTTGGGCCCCCACAAAACAAGCTGGCAATTAATGTGTCCCTGCACAAACTGGCTCTACGGAGGCAAGATGTCATCCTCATCCTCCTCATCCACCGATTCCTCACCCTCTTCAGTGTGTACATCCTCATCCTCACAAAGTATTAACTCGTCCCCACTTGAATCCACCACCACAGGTCCCTCTGTACCTTCTGGAGGCTGGTCTCCCTGGAAGAGCTGATAATTCATTTTGATGAACATCATCTTCTCCACATTCTGTGGAAGCAACCTCCTACGCCTTTCGCTGACAAGGTTCCCGGCTGCACTAAACACTCTTTTGGAGTACACACTGGAGGGGGGGCAACTCAGGTAAAATAGAGCCAGCTTGTACAGGGGCCTCCAAATTGCCTCTTTTTCCTGCCAGTACAGGTATGGACTGTCTGACATGCCTACTTGGATGCTGTCACCGATGTAATCCTCCACCATTCCGTCAATGGTGACAGTATCATATGCAGTGACAGTAGACATGTCAGAAATTGTTGCCAGGTCCTTCAGTCCGGACCAGATGTCCAAACTTGGTCCTGCCTGCCCTGCATCACTGCCAGCGGGTTGCTTAGGATACCTAAGTTTTTTCCTGGCAGCCCCAGTTGCGGGAGAAAATGAAGAAGGAGCCGTTGACGTGTCACGTTCCGCTTCAGCTGACAGTGTGTTCACCAGCAGGTCTTTGCACCTCTGCAGGCTTGTGTCGGCCGGAAAGAGAGACACCACATAGGCTTTAAACCTAGGATCAAGCACGGTGGCCAAAATGTAGTGGTCTGATTTCAACAGATTGACCACCCTGGAATCCTGGCAAAGCGAATGAAGGGCTTCATCCACAAGTCCCACATGCCGAGCGGAATCGCTCCGTCTTAGCTTCTCCTTCACTTTCTCCAGCTGCTTCTGCAAAAGCCTGATGAGGGGAATGACCTGACTCAAGCTGGCTGTGTCTGAACTGACTTCACGTGTGGCAAGTTCGAAGGGCTGGAGAACCTTGCACAACACGGAAATCATTCTACACTGCGCTTGAGTCAGGTGCATACCCCCTCCTTTGCCTATGTCATAGGTGGATGTATAGGCTTGTATGGCCTTTTGCTGCTCCTCCATCCTCTGAAACATATAGAGGGTTGAGTTCCACCGCGTCACAACCTCTTGCTTCAGGTGATGGCGGGGCAGGTTCAAGAGTGTTTGCTGGCGCTCCAGTCTTCGGCACGCAGTCGCTGAATGGCGAAAGTGGCCAGAAATTTTTCGGGCCACCCAAAGCGTCTCCTGCACGCCCCTGTCGCTTTTCAGAAAATTCTGCACCACCAAGTTTATTGTGTGAGCAAAACATGGGACGTGCTGGAATTTGCCCAGATGTAATGCCCGCACAATATTGGTGGCGTTGTCAGATATCACAAATCCCCAGGAGAGTCTAAGTGGGGTAAGCCACTGGGCGATGATTTCCCTCAGTTTCTCTAAGAGGTTGTCGGCGGTGTGCCTCTTACTGAAACTGGTGATACACAGCGTAGCCTGCCTTGTAACGAGCTGGCGTTTCTGAGATGCTGCTACTGGTGACGCTGCTGCTGTTGCTGCGTAAGGTGATACATCTACCCAGTGGGCTGTCATAGTCATATAGTCCTTAGTCTGCCCTGTTCCACTTGTCCACATGTCCGTGGTTAAGTGGACATTGTGTACAACGGCATTTTTCAGGACACTGAGGACACTTTTTCTGACGTTTCTGTACAGTCTCGGTATCGCCTGCCTAGTGAAGTGGAATCTAGACGGGATTTGGAACCGGGGACACACTACCTCCATCAATTGTCTAAATCCCACTGCACTAATGGCGGATACCGGACGCACGTCTAACACCAACATAGCAGTCAAGGCCTCAGTTATACGTTTTGCTTCAGGATGACTGCTGTCGTACTTCATCCTCCTCGCTAAGGACTGTTGGAGGGTCAATTGTTTAGTAAAAGTAGTGGTATTCCTACTTCCTCTCTGGGATGATGAACGACTCCCAGCAGCAGCAACAGCAGCAGCGGCAGCAGTAGGCGTAGCAATGCAGGATCCTCCAGAGGAATCCCGGATAGGAGAGTCAGTCATGCCAGTGACATGGCCTGCAGGACTACTTCCGATCCTGACTAAGGAGGAAATTGACGAGGAGGGAGTTGACGGTGTGGTTTGCAGGCGCTTGGATACAACAGGACAACGGGATTTAGGTGTCCCTGGACTGCTTACGGTCTTAGCCAAAGTTTCTGAACTTGACAGTAACTTTTTATGAACGCGCTGCAGGTGCCGTATAAGGGAAGATGTTCCTAGGTGGTTGACGTCCCTACCCCTACTTATTTCACCTTTACATATGGTACATATGGCAAGACAGTTGTTGTCCGGATTTGGATAGAAATATTGCCAGACCAAAGAGGTGGAATGTTTGGTCTTCTGCCCAGGCATGACCGTGATGGGCTTTTTCATCCCACGGACAACAACTGTCTCCCCCGGAGCCTGATTTAAACAAACCACATCACCATCAGAATCCTCCTCGCCAACTTCCTCCTCAGCGCCAGCTACACCAGTATCCTCATCCTGTTGTACTTCAACAGTGACATCTTCAATTTGCATATCAGCAAGTGGACTGTGGGTGCTCCTTTCAGCACTTGCAGGGGGCGTGCAAATGGTGGAAAGAGCCACCTCTTCCCGTCCAGTGCTGGGAAGGTCAGGCATCGCAACCATCACCACACTTGGACTCTCCTTGGGGATTTGTGATATCTTCTTAGAAAGCACAGTTCTTCGCTGTGCTTTTGCCAGCTTAACTCTTTTGATTTTTTTAGTAGGAGGAGGGCTTCCATCGTCATGTGAAGCTGAACCACTAGTCATGAACATACTAGGGATCGACCTTAGCCGTTCCTTGCCACTCCGTGTCGTAAATGGCATATTGGCAAGTTTACGTTTCTCTTCAGCTGATTTAAATGTCTTTTTCAAGGTCATTTTCCTGAACTTTGCCATTTGGGATTGTATGTGCCCTCTACTATGACATTGGGCATCGGCCTTGGCAGACGACGTTGATGGCATGTTATCGTCTATGTCATGACTAGTGGCAGCAGCTTCAGCACTAGGAGGAAGTGGTTCTTGATCTTTCTCTATTTTATTTTTATCGGAGAAAGTTTGGTCCTCCATTTATGTTATATCGATTTGATATATACGTGCGGCTAAACACAGAAAATAATTTTTTTTTTGGTTTGGACTGGAGTGTACTTTCGGGGGTTACAGCACCCTTAACGGTCAAGCCAGCCGGCCCTTTACTTATGACACAGGCGCACGCTTGGCACTACTTTGTTGATGCACGTGCGGCTACTGCGCACACAATTCACAAACACAGAAAATAATTTTTTTTTGGTTTGGACTGGAGTGTACTTTGGGGGTTACAGCACCCTTTAACGGTCAAGCCAGCCGGCCCTTTACTTATGACACAGGCGCACGCTTGGCACTACTTTGTTGATGCACGTGCGGCTACTGCGCACACAATTCACAAACACAGAAAATAATTTTTTTTTGGTTTGGACTGGAGTGTACTTTCGGGGGTTACAGCACCCTTTAACGGTCAAGCCAGCCGGCCCTTTACTTATGACACAGGCGCACGCTTGGCACTACTTTGTTGATGCACGTGCGGCTACTGCGCACACAATTCACAAACACAGAAAATAATTTTTTTTTTGGTTTGGACTGGAGTGTACTTTGGGGGTTACAGCACCCTTTAACGGTCAAGCCAGCCGGCCCTTTACTTATGACACAGGCGCACGCTTGGCACTACTTTGTTGATGCACGTGCGGCTACTGCGCACACAATTCACAAACACAGAAAATAATTTTTTTTTTGGTTTGGACTGGAGTGTACTTTCGGGGGTTACAGCACCCTTAACGGTCAAGCCAGCCGGCCCTTTACTTATGACACAGGCGCACGCTTGGCACTACTTTGTTGATGCACGTGCGGCTACAGTGCACACAATTCACAAACACAGAAAATATATATTTTTTTGTTTGGAGTGTACTTTGGGGGTTACAGCACCCTTTAACGGTCAAGCCAGCCGGCCCTTTACTTATGACACAGGCGCACGCTTGGCACTACTTTGTTGATGCACGTGCGGCTACTGCGCACACAATTCACAAACACAGAAAATAATTTTTTTTTTGGTTTGGACTGGAGTGTACTTTGGGGGTTACAGCACCCTTTAACGGTCAAGCCAGCCGGCCCTTTACTTATGACACAGGCGCACGCTTGGCACTACTTTGTTGATGCACGTGCGGCTACTGCGCACACAATTCACAAACACAGAAAATATTTTTTTTTTTGGTTTGGACTGGAGTGTACTTTCGGGGGTTACAGCACCCTTAACGGTCAAGCCAGCCGGCCCTTTACTTATGACACAGGCGCACGCTTGGCACTACTTTGTTGATGCACGTTCGGCTACTGCGCACACAATTCACAAACACAGAAAATAATTTTTTTTTTGGTTTGGACTGGAGTGTACTTTCGGGGGTTACAGCACCCTTAACGGTCAAGCCAGCCGGCCCTTTACTTATGACACAGGCGCACGCTTGGCACTACTTTGTTGATGCACGTGGCGCTACTGCGCACACAATTCACAAACACAGAAAATAATTTTTTTTTGGTTTGGATTGGAGTGTACTTTCGGGGGTTACAGCACCCTTTAACGGTCAAGCCAGCCGGCCCTTTACTTATGACACAGGCGCACGCTTGGCACTACTTTGTTGATGCACGTGCGGCTACTGCGCACACAATTCACAAACACAGAAAATCATTTTTTTTTTGGTTTGGACTGGAGTGTACTTTCAGGGGTTACAGCACCCTTAACGGTCAAGCCAGCCGGCCCTTTACTTATGACACAGGCGCACGCTTGGCACTACTTTGTTGATGCACGTGCGGCTACTGCGCACACAATTCACAAACACAGAAAATAATTTTTTTTGGGGTTTGGACTGGAGTGTACTTTCGGGGGTTACAGCACCCTTAACGGTCAAGCCAGCCGGCCCTTTACTTATGACACAGGCGCACGCTTGGCACTAGTTTGTTGATGCACGTGCGGCTACTGCGCACACAATTCACAAACACAGAAAATAATTTTTTTTTGGTTTGGATTGGAGTGTACTTTCGGGGGTTACAGCACCCTTTAACGGTCAAGCCAGCCGGCCCTTTACTTATGACACAGGCGCACGCTTGGCACTACTTTGTTGATGCACGTGCGGCTACTGCGCACACAATTCACAAACACAGAAAATATATTATTTTTTTAGCACTTGGGGGGAGCACCCCTGATGGACAGAGCACCCCCTGGACAACACTACAGCACCCCTTTAGGACTGGGACACTGCACAGGACTTTGGAGTGGACACAGCCCCTATGGAGAACTGACTGCACATCACAGTCCAGCCAGCCCCTATGGACTTTGAAGTAGTGGACACAGCCCCAATTAACAACAGCAGCACAGCACAACACAGCCAGCCCCTATGGACTTTGAAGTAGTGGACAACAGCAGCACTACACTACACTACACAGCCCTAACTCCCACCCTCCCTCTTCACTGTCCACAGCCGAGTGAGAAAATGGCGCCGACGCGGGTACCTTATATAGGATCCAAAACCCGCGAGACTCGGAAGGCGGGATGATGACGTTTTGCCTCGATTTCAGATCCGAGTCAGGCGGGAAAAGTCGAGTCTGACTCGGATCTGCCTCGGATCGGGGGGGCTCGGGGGGGTTCGGATTTCAGAAATCCGAACCCGCTCACCCCTACTGTAAATGTGAATAAAATCTATAAAAGAAAAAAAGTCTAATAGTATTTATAGTATCTCATGCACATTTGGGTAATAACATCAGGACCATAATACAATAATACCATACTTACCTACTCTCCCGGAAGTTGCAGGAGGCACCCGAATTTGCGGGCAGTTCCCCACACCCTTGCAAAAGTAAGCCCCCACGGCATATCCGTGAGGGGCGTGGCCTAACGACATGTAGTGCCGGGCTCGGCCCCCACCTCTATTCAGCCAGCATCACTCCTATGGGCTTGTCCCGGAGGAAAGAGCTGAAAAGTAGTTCACTATAAATAATACAAGAATCCAGAACAGTAACATGTCAGATCCCATGTATCCTATATTCCCACAGTTATAAGATCTACATTGGTTTACTGCTTCAAATATACCTTAACACCTTGATAACTTACTTAACTACTATATAAATAAATAAAGACACGGACACCAGAGCTTGGCTAAAAAAGTCATAGCTTTTTATTTATAAATTAATCAATCAACCTAACCAGGGTGGCTAAGAGACGCTGCAAGCTCAGTTCTAGCTTTCACGCTGATCAAAACTCGGAGGACTACTTAAAAGTCCCCCCTCTAGATGCACTAACGATGTGAGTCTCACTTCCCTCTAGGGCCAATCCGAGGTGCTACCATACAGCCAGCACCCGGGTCCTCCCGTGCAGAGCAGGACAAATTCGCCAGGGGCAACGAGGGTCAGTGCCCCCACAAAGTTGTCTTATGCCACTTAAAGCCACTGAGTTGCAGTGTACTCCTGCCAGTCAGGCCCTAAAAGAGACTGGCCCGCCACCCACAAACACAACTAGCCCAAAAAAGAGAACAAGTCTTTCACAAATAAAGCTGTACCCAACGCATTCAGATGCACTCCATCATTCCGAAAAAACTTCCCAAGCTCACCCACAAGAAAAACATGCCTAATAGCCACTCCATCTAAAGACTCAACATGCCTAGTAACCGCTACATTCACCTTCTTCCGAGTCCTCTCTAGCGCCCCATGCTTACGCACCCCTCTCCATTGCAACAGAGGCATCATATCCGACCATACAATCCGAACAGTCGGCCATCGTACACGAATCTCATCCAACACTCCACGCAGTCTCACAATCAGCTCAACCCCTTTCAAGTGACCCAAGTCATTCCCTCCAACATGTAAAACCAAGAATTTCGGAATTCCCCATTTCAATACTGATGACAACAGCAATGCCAACACCGACTCAACACGCAATCCTCTCACACCAATCCAGCGGACAATAACACCACTAGGCCACAAGTTCTGGCTCTGCAACAAAACATGCTTTTCCGCCCAAAAGCCATAAGAATGGCCCACAAGCCACACTGTCCCATCTTCATTTGCCAATTCTGTGGAAAAAGAGAAAACCCTAAGCATGAGAACCACACCATACCCAAGACTTAAAAAACAATAAACAAAACACAACCTTACCAACACATAGCAACTAAACTAGCAGAGATGCAAATGTTTGGAAACTGGAACCCGAGTGAAGAAGAAAACCCAAAAAACCTACCCATGAACCAAATTGGGCCAGATCATGGCTAATGGGAGGAAAAGTAAAAAAATCCCTTAACACCCCCAATTGTTCAACGCTAGTCGTTGAACAATTGGCGGGTAAGCGACGTTTTCGGGTTGACGCAAGGAGCGCATCTATACCTTGACGCAAGGCGCGCAACTATATCTTGTCGCATCGTACATATTTCTTGAAAGCAGCCGACTTCCAGCGCCCTACTTGCTGAATAGATTCCGCAGAAGCCCCTGATAGAGCAGCGCAAGAAGCAGCACCAATGCGGAATGAATGGGTACCATACTCTGACGGATCTACCCCTAATTCCCTTAAGCCTTTCTTAAATACAGCTGCAAATTGGTACTTAGTGAGGGGTGAGTTATCAGCATGCACCAACCATTGTGTTCCTCCAGAAGGACGTAGCTCCATGTAACTTGAAGCTAATTGAACTGGACAAATGTTCCTGCCTGGCTGCTGTTTTAAAGTAACCCACTTGCCTCTGCCGGTTTGATCGGTTTTAGAGAATCGAAGCATGCAAAGCACAGCCGAATCTCTAAAAACGATATCGCTTAACAAGAGTCCAGAAGAATTGGAAGTTTTCCTGGAAGCCACCAACTCACTAACCATAAATGCACCAAAAAATGCAGCTACAAAAGCAATTCGAAGCAAAGAAGCCTCAAAATTATCGGAAGCTACCCTCCCCATAACTGATACTAAACCCGCCAACATCTGCAAGTCAACTGGTCGCCGGGTACCAGACCGAGCGGGCAACCGCTTAGCCCAACCCTTCATAGCCTTCACTAACACAAAAGACCTGGTAGGGTCGTGCAAACCCTTTAGCTTGCAAAAAAAAAAAAATACCGGCAAGCGCGGATCCCATGGAGGCCCTGGCCCTACCCTGTTGATATCTTTCCCAAATAAAGGAAGAAATCAACTCATCTGATGACTTACCCTCCTTCTCAAGTAGCGAACCATGGGCGCTGCAATCCCGCCAAGCAGACGAGTAAGCCTTGAAAGTCGCTGGGGCAAGCGATTGTAACGCCAAACCTTCTAAACCGGACTGATGAGATTGCTGATGCGTTGTCTCGCTTTCAATTTGCGTGCTTTAGAGCACTTGTCCCGTCGGCTTCTGACGTTGGTTTGGTGTGCCCCTCGTTTGTGTGGCACAAACGAGGGGCACACCAAACCAACGTCAGAAGCCGACGGGACAAGTGCTCTAAAGCACGCAAATTGAAAGCGAGACAACGCATCAGCAATCTCATTAAATATCCCTGGTACATGTCTAGCTCTGAATCTGATATTGCCCTCGAGGTAGCGCAAAACTAAATGCCTCAGCAAACGTAACACAAAAGGCAAGGAGGAACGTTGGTTGTTGATGGCGTGAACCACGCCCAGATTGTCACACCAAAATACTACATGACAGTTACTCAGTCATACGGACCAGAGTTCCACCGTTACGACAATTGGGAATAGTTCCAACAACAGCATGTTGTTCGTCAGTCCCTCCTCTCGCCAATCAAGCGGCCACGGAGCAGCACACCATTCCCCATTGAAGAAAACCCCAAAACCGGACAAACCAGCCGCATCAGTAAAAAGTTGCAGTATGCTGTTCACCAAAGGGGGTGATGGCCAAATACGTTCACCATTGAATTGTAACAAGAACCTTACCCAATTACGAAGATCCTCCTTGATCTCAGCCAACAGGCGAACATACTGATGCGGCCGAGTCGCGCCGACTGTGGCCCTCTCCAATTTTCTACAAAAAACTCTACCCATGGGGATGATCCTACAGGCAAAGTTCAAGGAACCTAGCAGTGATTGAACCCTGCGTAACCTAACTGAGGGCCTGATTCAGAGCCGCTCATAAGCGGGCGCTCGTTCGCTCCGAACGATGTTCGCACAACTGCGCATGCATATGGGTCGTAATGCGCATGACCAGTCAGTGCGATCGGAAATTGAGCGCTCGCCAAATACCGAGTGCCTGCTAATTTGAGTGACAGGATGAGGCGTTAACAGGGGAAGGTGCTTGAAAACGGGGAGTGGAGATCCAAACGCAGGTGTGCCAAACGGTCAAAACGGGCGTTTTAAGGGTGTGCATAATTAACAAAGCAGCGTCATCGACCACGTCACTTGGTTGTTTCTTAGCCTGAACTCTTCGCATGATTGCGGTAGGATAAATCTACCACAAGCACTGCAAGCAGTTCAGACGCCTTTCGATGTACTCGATTAATGTAATAAATAGCGGAGATGACGTAGGATGCGGGCGGCCAGGGGGCGTCTTTACAAAATAGCGAGCGCATGTTTCGTTTGCTCGCTCAGACATAGAGGCGTCAACAGACCGCAAAGAGCGAGCGCTCAATTTAAATAGCCGGCCCCTTTTTCTGACTAAGCAAGCGCAAATAGCGTCCGGCTCTGAATCAGGCCCTGAGTCCTTTGCTAAACAAACTGCAATAAGCTCAAGCAGTTTCTCACTTTATCTCGAGGTAGTCTGCAACAACCTGCCGCCGTATCTATCTCGATTCCTAAATATGATAAGCCACTGGACCCTCCGTCTTCTCGTGGGCAATGGGAACACCTAAAACTTTAAACAAAGCCTGCGCAGAAAAAAGGAGATCAGAACAAACCTCGCTCTCTCCTGGGCCTATGAAGAGAAAATCATCTAGATAGTGTGCTATGCCTGTCTGACCTGTACCGGCATAAAGACACCATTGAAGAAAAGAGCTGAATTTCTCAAAATAGGCACAGGAAACTGCGCAACCCATAGGCAAACATTTATCTACAAAGTAACCTGAATCCAATCGAAAACCCATGAATTACATGGCCTCAGGATGCATAGGCAACAAATGAAATGCAGCCTCTATGTCTAGCTTCGCCATTAAAGCGCCACGCCCAAAACTGCGCACTAAGCTTAAGGTATCATCAAAAGATTGATACACCACCCTGCTATAGCTATCAGGTATAGCGTCATTTACTGAACTGCCCTGAGGATGGGAGAGATGTTGAATCAAGCGGAACTTACCCGGCACTTTTTTGGGGACCACCCCCACCAGGGATATACAAAGGTTATGCAAAGGAGGACAAGAAAAAGGACCCTCCATCCTCCCCAGCAAAACCTCCGCATTCACTTTATCTCTCAATTCATTTGGAAATTCCCTAGCAGAGCGCAAGTTCTGTGACGCCCTAATAAGCAACGGCCCATTTATAGGTAAACGAAAGCCTACTGAGAAACCGTCCAACAAAAAGACAGCATCCTCCCTACAGGGATATAACTTTAGCCATCTAGTAAGAGAAGCCAAGCATACTGGGGAAATGGCTTTAATTAATTCCTTTGTGCCCTTCCCCTTTATCCTGTGAAACACTTCCTGATCCACGTCGACAGTCCTTGGCCGGATGCTCCCCCCTGCAGAGACGACAGGAGTGGCAAAAACGACAGCCCGTACCCCTAGTACACTTGGAGTCGTTATATGCAAAACATTTACCTCTCCCCACCCCTGCCGCCCCTTGTCTGCTGTTAGTATAATTCTTACGGGGGGGACTCCGTCCAATGGAGGCCGACGCTGCTGAGACACCTCCAGCCATACCGCTACGTCTTTGACCCCAAACGGAATGACGAGAGCACCGTCATGCTTCTTTCGGAATTGTGAGTCATATTAGCGCCATGCCAAATTACGAGACCGAACGAACATGTCAAGAACCAAAATTAAATATCTCATAATGTTCACATGCTCTTCTGCCCTGGTCTCCAAGTAACATGTAGCAAAAATGACCATGCCCTTCAACCATGTATTAAAGTTGCAAAAGGCATCTTCGCCAATGCCTCCTGTCTTCTTTGCCTGCGTGAAACCCTTTTTCATTTCATCAGTGAGCGAAAGAAGGTCCACGAATTTTCCTCTACGAATTCTGCTTCTGACACTTTTACGCAAGCCACGTAGTACCGCAGTATTCGCGCAGTGTACTGTTTGTGCGCCTGCTTCCTGCGCCTTAGCCCCTGACTCATCATTTCTTTTAGCCATGTTACTTGCCTTTTCTTTTAAAACGCCGCGCCACCATTCTAGCAATCTTACGGGGGCATGCAGGGGAACCAGAAGAGTGTGAAGAGGAAGAGGAAGATTCAGAAGAAGACATAGCAGTATCATACTCACCAGAACCAGATGGGCCAGGAACCTCATCACTCGATTTATCTTTTGATGCCTTAACCATCCCGACCATCTGGGTCAAATCATCTTGTACCGGATCGGGCAAAGAAGGCACCACTGGACCAACTCCCGCTTGACCGCTACCCATATCGGAAACTACCACTGAAAGAGACGTGTGAGGCACCGGTAACATGGACACAGTAGAAGTTGAGGGAGGGGGTGTCGGGACCACGACGTTGGGGGAAATGAGCAGGGGCCGAGTGGTAGCTACATGCCTAAGACTGTCCACAACAGGTGAAAAGGGGACCGATTGTGGAATGGGGGGGGGAGAGGTGGCTGAAAAGGTGGTGTTGCCTGGGGGGGGTACAATTGCCAAGGCAACATATAGGGGTAGTAAAATTGTTGCTGTTGTAAGGCTGAAGGGTAAGGCATAGAAGGTGTTGCAAAATAAGGCGCGTACATGGATGTTGGAGGAGCCACCACGGGGGAAGCTAACACTGGTGGAGCTAAACCTGAGCTCCAGGATGCTTGACTCCATGACGGACCGGTACTAGCAAGTGGCATTGAAAAAGTGCACGCAGCTGCCTGACTACCTGTAGAAGTTAACCAAGGGGGCGGAAGCAAAGATTGCGACACTATGCTGACGGGAACAACCCCACTCTGAGCGGGGAGCCAGCTTGGTGTTGGTAAGCGAGGTGTTATCCCGTGACTAAAAGAGCTTGTAACCTGGGGGGAGCTCATACTCAAAATGGCCCCCGGCTGCGAAATGGACGCCGGACCCACCGTAGTAGCCAGGCCGGCGTGGCCACTCGCGGCCAGCAACGCTGTGCTTACTGTGATAGGGGGAAACGGCCCAGCAACCACGCCTGTATAAGACCAGGCGGGAGGTGCCGTTAATTGGCTGTGTGAGGTGTGGGAAACCACTGCCGCTGGGAGACCCGCGAACCCGGTACCCGCGTAGGTATGGATAATGTGGGGACGGGAAGAAGGAGCAGGGATGCCCGAGTAGCACATACCTGCTGCTGAGGTGGGTGTGATGCCGGTGGGGGATGCGACCACCGATGGAGCAGAGCTAGCGGCAGTGAGAGTGGGCGGCTGTGCGGCCATCTGGCTAACCGCGTGACCCGCGCGTCGGGTGGAAGAGAGGGGGAAGCCTGGATGTTGGAGAGTGGGCCTTGGGAAGCAGAGGGTGCGGCTGAGGAGGCCGGAACAGCGGAGGAAGGTGAGTCGGCGGGGGGGTGCCATAACCACCCGGGGAAGCCATTGTAAGGGAAGGCTGGGTAATGGGGGATAAAACGCGGGAGGGAACCGCAATCACGCCCAGCTTACTACAAAACCCAGCAATACCCTGAGCTCCAAGCTGCCACAAACAGTGTATTACTGTACATCTACCGCTGTTACAGTACACCTGTGTAATTCCGTGCCACATGCTACCTGTTGTTCAATCTACTACGTGAGGACTAACCGCCACCAGCACCAACTACTGCGTTATACATCTCAACGTCACTCACACCCTGGCCAGTTAAATTACACTCTGGGGCATTAATTCATCTGGAGAACTACTGCTCCCAGCAAATTCCACCATCACATCATTGTGACAGTTTACACTTTTCAGCTGCTGCCACCACCATCTCTGCTAATAAAAAATATATGGGGGCTTGGCAAACAAAATGAACAAAAATATACATTTCTGTATGTTGTAATAGTGATGGCACTCTGGAAATGTTTTTGGCTTGCAATGTTGAACGTCTTGCAGAGGAATTCATCATTCCTCCTCTCCATAAGTATCTATTCTGAAAAGCTGTAATTTTTGTGATGACAGCTTTTCAGGAAATAGATAGTTTTCCCTCTCTACACTAACTTACCGCAGCTGGAATCCGTGCTGCGCATGCGCTGTTACATTCATAAAACTAGCGCATGCGCAGCACTACCTACAGCTGTGGTAATTTTGTGCCACGGCCATTTTCCAGTCGTTATACAACGCCGAACCCCCCGCTGACGTGAGACTTCGGAGCGGTAAGTAATAGTATGGATGCAGGGTGTGCGGTGCGGGGCCCCCCTGGACCCAGGGGCCCGTGTTCCCTGCACACCCTGCACCCATTGTAGATATGTCCCTGCTCCCAGTAGACCACAGTACAGTTTAGGAAAAAAAAAATATTATTTTTTTTCTAAACTTTGTGTTCTGCTGGGAGAACACGTGTCGGAGCAGCCATCGGAGCCAGAGGACGGACCAGAGCGGGGGGGAAGACGAAGAGGAAGACGCCGGGGGACCTCACCAGCTGGAAGCAGGTAAGTGTCACCTGCTATTCGCCACCTCACAGTGGCGAATAGTAACTCCATCAAATTCTGAAAATACATAATTTTCGGAATTTGATGAATAGCATAATTTGCATATCCCCATACTAATGTACTAATGTATGGGAAGTGTGGAAATTAATGCAGGGGGACTTAACCATGAGATATCAGTGATATCTCCTGTGTTAAGTCTCTTCATGTCCTTAAAACATTATTTTAGTGTTGATGAATAGGCTTATCTATGTCTCTCAACTGCAATGGGTGTTCTCCAGGGGCCCTCTTGCTTTTAGGGCTTGTTCCCTCTCCTTTTATAACTACTGCCCTCCTTGCAGTGCCATGCACACATACCCATTCACCAGAATTACCAGTGACTCTCCTTATCTTCTCCCATCCTGGGTCCTCAGCTAAAATGATCACAGAATATAGGGATGACCATTGTTAACCATCGATGTCTAACACTGATGGTAAATTGTTTTACCATCAATAGATTGCTCATTGTCTATCAGAGAGGATTACAGGAAATATTGACAATTCTACCTGATAATCTATCCTCTTTACTGTTTTTTACAAGATGGATCCTGCAGCTTTTGCATATTGTCGCACAGCCGCGGTGCACAAAGACGCAGCGGCAGAGACATTTACGTCCACCTCTGAATCAAGATCTTGAACCTGAAAGCTTAGCAAATGAAAAAGAGCAATCTATGAAGTCTCGCACTTTTGGGTGAGAATGTGTTAAATTAATTGAAGACTCAGCCTCAGGCATGGAGGCAAAAAAGGTCATAAAGGAAGCTTTATAACTACAGGCACAAATGCTACTGCATGATGTCAAGTACCTACTGTATTTTTGCACTGTTGATCTTTATACCGAGAAACAGGAATTAGTGCATCACAAGGGCATTGACTGTGGGAGAACCAGGAAGGTTCTGGGGCTCCATGCTGAATGCAGGATAGGTGCACACATATTATGGCTGATGTACAGTTGAACACAAGTCGGACTTAATTACTTGTACATGGCCCTGAGGGCCTGATTCAGAGATGGATGGATTTGCAGAGCCACACACAAGCACCTGTGCAAATCCAACCATCTCAGATGCAAATGCAGAAGGAGTTGTCAGACACCTCCTTGTTGCATTAGCCATCCCAGCACTGTGACCGATGTTGCAGGCTGGGATCACCATTGTGACCATCGATGGTCACGATGGTTGCTCCTTTGGTCGTGCTGCGGGAGCTGAAGCTTCCTGCAGCCTGGCCGGTGCCTGGTCAAGTAAGAGGCCAGGAAACTGCGTTCACCGACACAGACCCTGGCCTCATCCCTCCCGGAAAACAGAGGCGACACACCCTCATTTCAGGGAACAGCACACACCCCACAAATTCTGCAGCAGGATTGACATTGTCCGGATCTGCGAGCGAGAACGCAGGACCCGTTCTGCACATGCGCAGACCCCTAACCACTGGAGATATGCATTCATCCTCGGATGAACGTACTCATCTGAATTAGGCCATGAGCACTTGCTGAGTTGTATGCATCTCTGTGTGCACTTAGGGCCTGATTTATTACGGATTGCAACTGCAACAGCCTACGCAGATCGGCCAATGGTGCGTACTGCTTAGTGCGTGTGTGTGAGTTGGCATTGCGATCGTTCTGCGATTACCTATGCAGATACAAAGCAATCACAGATCAAGGGACGGGATGTTAGTGTTTGGGGGAGGTGACAAGGGAGTGGTTGGAGAAATGCAGACGTTCCTGTCCGTTTGAACGCCGTTGAATGGGTGTGGATAAATTAGGGATGCACGCTGGCCCCTGTGTTTTGTTTTAGTTTTCGGTTTTGGATCTGTATCTCCTTCGTGTTTTGGATCTGGATCTGGTTTTGCAAAACCACCCTTGCGTGTTTTGGTTTTGGATCTGGATCTTTTTTTTTAAAATTATAAAAACTGGTAAAACCACATAATTTGGGCCTGTTTTTGTTCCTACAGTATTATTAACCTGAATAACATTTATTCCCAGTCATTTGCAGTCAATTTTGACCACCTTACAGCTCACAATATTGATTTTTTTCATCTAGGTTAGGCCTAGGGCCAAAATGTTGCATCCAGTTAGCTGGCTGACTAAACTAAGCGACAGCAATGGGCGGCACTAACATGCGGCCATTTTTAAAAAATGAAAGGGGCATACGGGAGATGCTGAGTGTGGCCATTACTGTACAACCGAGGCAGCAGCGATTGATGACACAGGCAGCACTGGGTTGCTGCTGTCTGATAATAAGTGCGCAATGGCAAACGCAGGATTTCTAGAGGGGGTTTTCCAAATGCTTGATTTTAGAGTGAGTGTGACCAGTCCATCCAGCTTTAATATGTTACATACAAAGTATATTGTGTGTCATAATTCCAGCATATACAGGACCAGCGATCACAGTAAGCCATTATATGTGTCATACATAGTGTACTGTGTCATAATTCCAGCATATACAGGACCAGCGATCACAGTAAGCCTTTAGATGCGGCTGTAGGGCCATCCTAGCTGAGCAGAATGTTTTTTTTTTTCAGATGTAGGCATCATTCCAGAGCATGGGAGCAAGTCTTCCCTGGACATATATATGTACATATCAGTCTCCTTATGCACTGGATAGTGTATTATTATACAGTATTAATAATTAACCCTATAGATGGTCTATAGCAGTGCACCCCTAACTGTACATGTTTATCTCCTAGTTGGTGCACAGGTATATTTATTACTGGCTGACACATTTTAAAAGATCCACAGGTGGTGTCAATTATTTAATTTGTGATACTGAGAAGAACATGCAGCGCTAGTTACATTCTATTATATTATTATTTCTATTGTGATCATGGTGTGTGCTGGGGAGCGGGATTTCCAGGCAGACGGAAACCCCCCCTTCGTTTGCCTATGGTGCGGCTAACGCACACGCACACACAGAAAAAAAAAATACACTTTTATTATTTAGTTTTTGTCCAGAGTCCTGACTGAGGCAGCAGTGATTGACGACACAGGCAGCACTAGGTTGCTGCTGTCTGATAATAAGTGCGGCTAATGCACACACAGAAAAAAAATAAACTTTTATTATTTTTTATTATTATTTTTTTATCCAGAACAAAACCCTGACCGAGGCAGCAACGATCGACAACACAGGCAGAACGCTACCAGCCCAGATGGACACAGCACAACAGCCCAGATGGACGCAGCAGACAGCACCAGCCCAGATGGACACAGCAGACAGCACCAGCACAGGTGGACACAGCAGACAGCACCAGCCCAGGTGGACACAGCAGACAGCACCAGCACAGATGAACACAGCAGACAGCACCAGCCCAGATGGACACAGCAGACAGGACCAGCCCAGGTGGACACAGCAGACAGCACCTGCCCAGGTGGACACAGCAGACAGCACCAGCCCAGATGGACATAGCAGACAGCGCCAGCACCAGCCCAGGTGGACACAGCAGACAGCAACAGCCCAGATGGACACAGCAGAGAGCACCAGCCCAGATGGACACAGCAGACAGCAGCAGCCCAGATGGACACAGCAGATAGCACCAGCCCAGATGGACACAGCAGGCAGCACCAACCCAGATGGACACAGCAGACAGCGCCAGCACCAGCCCAGGTGGACACAGCAGACAGCAACAGCCCAGATGGACACAGCAGGCAGCACCAGCCCAGATGGACACAGCAGACAGCACCAACCCAGATGGACACAGCAGACAGCACCAGCCCAGATGGACACAGCAGACAGCACCAGCCCAGATGGACACAGCAGACAGCACCAACCCAGATGGACACAGCAGACAGCACCAGCCCAGATGGACACAGCAGACAGCACCAGCCCAGATGGACACAGCAGATAGCACCAGCCCAGATGGACACAGCAGACAGCACCAGCCCTACACTACCCATCCTCCATGTTCATTCTCCACAGCTGGAGTGAAATGGCGCCACCGCGGTGACTCCTTATATAGCAGAGACGAAAGCTCGCCAGCTGCAAGATTTAATCTCTGAGGTTTTGCCTCGGTTTGAGAACCGGGGCCGGCGGGGGAACTGAACGCACGTTCGGTTCTCGCCCCATATCTATAAATTCGGATGGGTTCAGAGATCTGAACCCACTCATCTCTAGGATAAATTGGCCACTGCGATGGCATACGCAGCTTGAGACGAAGTTAGCAATTTCTGAGACAGGTCAGACCTGCTGTAATTGTGAGTGATGGGCCGATGTTACTCGATGTTCCCATATATACTCAGCACTGCAAGGTATTACGGATGTGAGAAAACGGTAGTGGGCTGGCTTGGCGATCGCAAACATTAGCGTATTTTCGCAGCAGGTCTGCATGCGTAATCACAGCTGCGATCGCAATAGCGATCCGTAGTGGATCAGGACCTTAGTTTCATAGCTGTCCTCATCAGTGCTCACCTGCATCAGTCATCCATGTTGTAAAAGATTGGTCACAAAACAGTCACATGTGCGCACTCTGCTTAGTCCCCAGTTCCGTCAATACGCCTTCACTGAACGCAGCCTACGTGAAGACCGCTCAGATATAAGTTACGTCCCTTCAGTCACATAGTGGAGATTGTTATTATTATTTATATAGTGCATACATATTTCAAAACATGTTATAATATGAAGACATCGACGCCAGTCCCTGCCCTAGTGGACATGTTTCACGGCACTTCCTTTGTGTCCAATAAAAGTATTTCTTTTTCTGTATCATTTTAAATACTGAAACCTTTGTAAGCTCGAAAGCTGACATTTAAGCATGAGAGACATTACACCACAAGTGTTTTGAGTGTTGCCAGCTTAATAACGTGTTGGATATTGCCCCTTTAAGTTTAGCTGGTCTTATGCAGCCAATGAATGTTTCATGGGGAGTGGTCTAAGAGTATATAATGGAGTGATGTATGTAAATCTGCCTCTTTGTTCCAGCTTTTTCCCACCCTCCCTACCTCTTTTTGTTTTTTGTCTGTTGAATGTATGATGGTTGGTATGATGGTTGCGGAAAAGAACGACACTTGGAGTTACTTTATGTTAATACTTAGGCATAGTGGGTGCGCTCTCATTAAAGTGGAGTAAGGCGACAGCCAATTGGCCTGGACAGGAAATGGCTATACCACCTGGACCGGTGGTTTGATGGTAAAAGAGAGTTGATCACCGATGCTTGGCTTGTGTGTGTGTTTGAGCTGTTTGGTTGTTATTGTCCTGTGCGTTCTTTTTGTGCCGTCACCATTATTAGTATTAACTTATAGTCTAAAATTTAATGACTTGTCAAAAATAAATTTGACAAAATATTTATACGCCAACACTGTTGTCTGTCTCTTTATTCTTAGAAGTTGTTAGATTGTATTTAAGACGGTTGTTATATGGTAACACGATAATACACGTTAGTGAGTTTACTCATACAGCAGAGGAGAGGAGTGTGTATCTGTGTAGAAAGGGGGGAGGGGGCAGTGCCAGATTAAGGTCCACATGGGCCTGGAGCTGAAATTTCGAAAGGGCCTATTGTGTGCCGCAGTAGGGGGTGTGACCAACGCCGCGGGGGTGTGAGTAGTGATGACGGGTGCACGATCAGTGCCGTGAGGCTTAGGACTGTATTGGTTGCAGATCAGCAGATAAATCGACCTTCTGAGTAACCCTATGGTTGCGCCGAATGGCTGAGCTGCCAGAGCCATTTTTACTGCATATGAGATCACAGTCGCAGGCGAAGAAAAACCCTTAAGATGGTCCCAACACACCTGCATTTGAGCCACCACTCAAACAGTCCCTGCCTGTCAATAACTTTGTGAATATATGCCCACTGCCAGCAAAAATGAAACTTTATGCATGCGCAGTGGAACTCAAGACGCACGCGCAGATTACCGATAACTGGTCAACTAAACATCAGCATTGCATCAGTCTCTAAATCAGGTCCATAGAACGGTCTCCGACAGGTACACATGACAAATGCATAAACGGCTTTGGATAAAAGTGTCAATTTAACTTATACACAATATTTCTTTGTTAGATGGGGGTGGGGGGTGGGTGTTAAGGTACTAGATATCCAATTTTAACCTGTAACACATGTGATGAGGACAAAATCTTTCACTGAGACTATCCTTGCCATACAGAGCACCAGATGGCTATTGTCTATAAAATGTCCTGTGCCCCATTCAATAAATATGTACAGTGTGTGATTTCTGCTTTTGCAGTACACAGACACTTAGGCTGCATACACACGTAAAGATTTTCTGTCCAACCATACTGCGCTGGAGTCAGTATGTAGCAACAGCGCAGTGAGGGCCAGAGAAGCTAACAATTGCACTGTCACGTGTGCCCAGTTTTTCAATGGCGGGATGCCGAGGAGGGGGGTTGACGACCTGCAATGTTTGAGTGGGTGGAGCCTCGGGCTCGTGCTGTAATGCTGTAGCAGGAAAAAAAAAAGTCCTGTCTACAGCAGTGGCTGTCTGTGGGCCTATTTTAATATAGGGCCTGGAGCTGTTGCTCCATCCGCCCCATGGTTAATCCAGCCCTGGGAGGGGGGTTGTGTCACAAAATGCCAGAACACAAAGTTGCAAATCCATACCTTGTAAAGTGGGGAGTGGGGCCACAATGCTGCAGCATACTGGAGCCTGGCTTACTCTCTCCAGAGTCTGGGAGATCTAAAGGAAATACAGTGCTCCGGGAGCTGCCGGGAAGACACCAGCACGTGCAGCGCTGTTCGGTGACACTATCCGAGGGGACAGCTGCATTTTAAGAGAGGTGGGGGCCTGGGTGCAGACTCAGTGCGGGCCCCCTCCTGCCTCCGGTGGTCCTGTGGTGCAGTAGATGCTGGCTTAGTGCCAGAATCTACTGCGCATGGGCGGGTCTCCGGTAAAATGGCACCCACGCCATTTTCCCGGGCACAGTGGCACTACACATGCGCAAGTTACCGGGAGAATGGCCGGTGATTTTTGCTGCTCTGCAGTGCCGGACAGGTAAGTATAAGACTATGGGTACAGAAACAGACAAATCTCAGGTGCACAACTCCAAATTACTGATAATATATAAATGCAATCAAACCTTGCAATCAATAGAGGTTTTTAGCATAATCATAGCCAAGGTTATGGGCCTACCCACCATATCCAGGTAACCTCTTTAGGGTAGGTCCCTAACATACTAGGGTTCAAATCACCCCTAAATCAATGCAGCCTAGCCACCCCAGGGAATTGCCATAGTGAGAAAAGTGAAATAAAAAAAGTAAGAGCAGCTATGGCTGCATACAAAGGTGAAAATACAAATATAATGAAACAAACAAAGTATTAAAATTGTGCAGAGAAGAAAAAATGTCTTACTGGTTTAAAAGCATGGAGTCTGGTATAGTATATGCATACTAGTAATAGGCACAATTTTAGGTAAGTCCTACAAGTTTATATACTGTAGTGCAATTTTGGGTTGATTTTTGGGGCGTGGGTCCCCTGGATTGCTTTGGTTGGTCTGCTCCAGGGCATTGCATTATAACCTCTATTGATTGCAAAATGTTATTGAATTTATATATATTATCAGTAATTTGGAGTTGTGCACCTGATATTTGTCTGTTTCTGTGACTGCAATTAGTCTCATCAGGTAGCACATCCCATTATATATATTCAGGGTGTGCAGTCCAGGAATCTTTCCTATAAGACTATGGGTGCAAGGTTTGCAGTGTGGGCCCCCTGAACCCAGGGGCCCGTCTGCACCGTACACCCTGCACCCATTATAGATATGCCTAGGGGTGGAGTGCAGCTCTGCTCTTTTGGTGTCACCCCCTTGTGTTTGGGTCACCCGTTGCAATCCACACCCTCCTAGTGACGCTGCTGGAGGTGAACACCCAATTAATCAAACAATGAATTGGGTGGATTTGGGGGTCCACTTCAGGCTTGCCGATAATCTGGCTGCCTCTTCCGGGAGGAGGCAACCAGCTCGACACAGCGGTGGGGGGGGGGGGGGGCGTGACATGATTTTGAGGTTGGGACGGGGTGTTGCCGCGCGATCGCGTCATCGCCCCCACTACACAATGCGAGGATTACTGGCATTGTGTTGCCGGGGGAAGGGCCATGATGACGCTATTCAGCGCGAACCAGCCACTTAAACAGGGGGTGAGCGGATGCCAGCAGTGGTATGTGGATGGGTTGCGCTTGCCGGGAGACCTGCTCGCTGTTTTGGGGGTCGGGAGCGACACCCGATTTTCAGGAGGCTCCCGACCATTTCGGAAGGGTAGATAAGTATGGCCCAGAGTTTACTGTGCATGCACAGAGCACCGGAAAATGGCCGTTGAGGCAATTTTCCCGGCGTTCTGCACATGCTCAGTAGACTCCGGGCACACTTTAGTGCCCAGAGTCTACTAATGCTCTGGTGGATGGCCAACTGCATCAGTTGGCTGCCGGCCACCAGGAAGAGAGGAGGGGGCCCTGCCCGGGGAGTGCACACGGGCCCCCTCCTCTATTAAGATGCCCCTGCCTGGCAGTCTCTTCTGTTGTAGGGACAGTCCCCTTCAATCTATGTAGTCTCACAGGTTGGAGTCACAGCCTGCACGCTGCCTCACTGCAGAGCTACTTTGTCAGCTATTTCCAAGGTAAATCCTAGCAGAACAGTAATTAGTTTTCATATAACCCAGCAAATACCTCACATTTCATTCCATGTTCTGTGGCAGCTGTGTGAGAGATTACACTGGACTTAACCCCCTTTGGGACGATGCTGGTTTCATGTAGCAGGAAAGCTTAAGGCTGTATAAGTGTGAGATGACAATTGGCCATTTATTAATGAGGCACAGGGGATTGTAGTGTTCTTTACGTAGTAATTCTTTCTGCCTCTGCACTGCCTCTGTCTGATTCAAGTCCCTCTCAATCTGGAAAAGACACAGAGCTCTGGGCAGTTTGTTTTTTCCAGGACTCTAACTTTTATTGAAGGGTATAAATTTAACAAAACAGATGATTGGACAAAATCGAAATGGCGCATATAAACTCACTAACGTGCATTATCGTGTTACAATATAATAATCTTCTTAAATACAATGTAACTTTACTTCTAAAAATAAAGACACAGACAACAGTGTTGGCGTTTAAAATTTTTTGTCAATTTATTTTTAACAAGTCATTACATTTTAGACTATAAGTTAATAATAATAATGGTGACGGCACAAAAAGAACGTACAGGACAATAACAACCAAACAGCTCAAACAAATACACACACAAGCCAAGCATTGGTGATCAACTCTCCTTTAGCTTTAACCACCAGTCCAGATGGTATAGCCATTTCCCATCTAGGACAATTGGCAGTCGCCTTACTACACTTCAAGGAGAGTGCACCCACTAAGCCTAACTAATAACATAAACTAACTCCAAGTGCCGTTCTTTTCCACAACCACAAACCAACCATCAGACATTCAACAATTGAAACAAAAAGAGGGAGGGAGGGTGGGAAAAACTGGAACAAAGAGACAGATTCCCATACATCACTTCATTAAATACCCCATGACCACTGCCCATGAACATTCATTGGCTGCTTAAGACCAGCTCAACTTAAAGGGGCAATTGCCAACACTGTATTAAACTGGCAACACTCAAAACACTTGTGGTTTAATGTCCCTCATGCTTAATTGTCAACCTTCGGGCTTACTTTGCTGCATATATACTAATTATTAAATGAAATAAGGATATTTTGGAACTAGAGATGTGTGCTTACCCCTGTGTTCTGGTTTTGGATCTGGATTCATCTTCGTCTTTTGGTTTTGCAAAACCACCCTCAAGTGTTTTGGTTTTGGTTCTATTTTTTTTTAAATTATAAAAAAAATTTTAAAACATTTTTTGCAGTCCAAAACCCGCAATTCGGATTTAAAATTCTGAACCGCGGGAAGATCAGAACCGCAACTCGGATCTGTCACGATCTCCTCAGGAGATCAGAATTGTGACTCGGATCTGTCCGGATACACAAAATTCAGATGGATTTGGATTGCTGGAGAAACAAACCGCACATCTCTATTTAGAACAGCGCCATAATTAGGGTGGGCGAGCGGTGCTGCCGCCCAGAGTTCAGGACCCTGCCCCGTACCACCTTCATTTGACATAGAGGGTGCCTGGTATGGCTCTGTAGGCATGTAGAGCTGTTTGCAGAGCTGCCCAGACTGTCCAGGGAAGATTTGGGGCAGATTATAGTCCTTAGGATGCTCCCGGTAGTCAGGGGCGTATTTATAATAGGTGCAGAGTGTGCGGAGTGGGACACCGGAGTCTACTGCTGCTGTCAGTTCACTGACGGCAGCCAGGGAGAGAGGAGGGGACCCGGACGGGGAGTAAACATGGGAACCCTCCTCTCTTAATACGCCCCTGCCAGTAGTGCTCTTCTTTCTGGTGCTGATGGCCCCGTCCCCTTTGCATAACATTGTAACAGGGCTTGCACAGGGCAGAAAATGATCCTGTTACAGCCAGGGCCATAGACAGCCGGCCTGGACCCCATTACTATTGAGGATCCAATATACAGCTTCACCGCTGGGAGGCGATTGCTCCACTAATGAAAACTACAGTGCTGAATAATACAGCAGTGGATGGATATGGCACTACAGAATACAATAGTATGGGGTCTATTTACTAACCAGTGTTAGGAGACAGAGTGAAAAGTGATAAGAAAGTGATAAGGTGCCAGCCAATCAGCTCCCAACTGTCATTTTTCATACACAGCCTGTGAGATGGCAGTTGGGAGCAGATTGGCTGGCACCTTATCACTTTTTTATCACTTTTCACTCTGGGCCTGATTCAGAGGCGCTCGCAAAAAGCGTGCGCTCTCTCTGAATCAGGACGGCCGCTTTTTTTTTTAAAACAGCCTCCTGGCCGCTCGCTAAGCTGTGGGTGGCTGCGGGTAGGCAAGCGCCTAGCAACAATTTCGGCAGTGATGTTGGGCACTCACAAAGTGCTGACATTCCTTACAAATAAACGGTGGGGTTGAGGGGCGTTCTATGAGATCACCACTCAACTACAAGTGTCAGCAGAGAAAAAGTTTAGATTAAACACTACTTATGCGACTTTTGCAGCAAACTACTGAAACAACAATAACTGGCTAACTGCAAATACTGAAAGTCGCACACACAGAGTAATTAACGCAGAAAAGTAAATGCAGGGTTGGGAAACACACCAAAATAAAAAACATATACAGATGTGTACTCTTGCATCTTTGCCGAACGCGCTGCAAACGTGCCCACGCATCGCACCATGCGATTAGCCACAGCTGCATGTACCCTGCTAAGTCATGCCGCATGCTGCGTTCACACCGTGTGATCCTATGGAGTCGCAGGTGCAAACCAATCATGCGTACCCGTTTGCGGGTGTGCGACTTGCGTCATACATGGTGCAATTTGCCGTACAAGCAGCAAAGATGCAAGCGTCCATAGCGATAGTCAATTTCCAAAGTTTCTTAAATAAAGCAGGAACTACTCAGAGAGTATCAATGTAGGACAAAATGTCACCACAAAATGGCTGCCAGTAGCTGGGTATCCTTTATATAGGGCTGTGACCTGCACTGAGACATCACAATGCATGCAGGCAGCAGCTAGAGATGGCTGTAGCTTAGATAAGCCCTGGGCCCAGATGCCCTGCAGCAGCACTCTAGTGAGAACAGAAAAGCTGGGGCTCAGAAGATGGCAGCGTAACTTGGCGCAGGGAGAGGGCCGGGCCCCAGAGGAGGCCTGGGAGCCTATCGCAGCTGCACCTACTATAGTTACGCCCTTACATACAGTACACATTGTGGTGTCAGGATTATGAAATTGCTTTTTGTTAAGTTTAAAGCAAATCCAGAGTAAAAGGAAACAAGGGGTTACTGTATTATGATGCATGTTTTATGTCACCTGCCTTGGACTGTTCATTTCAAGGTGCCTGGTTTTACAGATGGGCAGTCAACCATTTTTTGTTGGCCAGTTGAAAGATTGACTGCAATTTCTTTAGCTTGAAAGCACCATATTGAGGTCACTCTAAGTTCAGTGTATAATCTTTATAGGGAAATACAATGCATCATAGCAATACGTTCCATAGTTGACGTTTGACATACAGTAACATATATAGTTATATACTAACACTAATTTCTTAGATACAGACTCAATCATTGAAAGTCTTACGGTACCCAGCGCCTGAAGCAGAGGTGGATGCAGTTTTCGATTCTTTAGCATTTGGTTGATGTTTTATCTACTGCGCATGCGTCTGAGCTGTAAAAAGCGTGCGCCATGATGGCCTTGCAACGGCAGTCGCAGTATGGAACTAGCCACAGTTTGATGACAGCCAACGACCGTTTGAGGGAGGTAATGTGGAGTGGCGACTAAAACGCAGGCATGTCACGACTATTTTGGGGGTCGTGTAATAGCCAGTGACTGTGTCTTCGGACGCAGTGGTTCTGGACCCAGCGTTTCAGTTGTGACGGACATTCTGAGCAACCGATTCTCCCGATGTTCATCCGAAGCTGCGTCCAGTGCCACCAGTGGTCATCTCTTTAAAAAAGACTGCTCTTGCGATAATTGCATATGTTATCAGCTCCGCTGTGACTGAAGATGCAGCACAGACCCGATTTGCGTCCATTTCTGATTCAGGCCCTCAGTCTCATACATTGATTGATAGTCCCTTGCATTACAGTAAATGCAGTGTCACATACTAGTGGCAGACAATCTTGCTCAGTTTGTAAACTCAACCCTTGATATATAGGGCTTTATTCAGAGGCGGCCGTACGGTCTACGACCGCACGGCCGCCTCGATGTTTGTCTAGTGCGGATGCGCACGAGGGAGCTGGCTCCTTCGTGCGCATGCGTGAGACCCGCTACGACCAACAGCGCCGGTCATAGCGGGTCGCTTTTCAAAGGGGGCGAGCTGTCGATGT
The DNA here is from genome assembly GCA_031769625.1 of Taudactylus pleione. NCBI lineage: Eukaryota > Metazoa > Chordata > Amphibia > Anura > Myobatrachidae > Taudactylus > Taudactylus pleione. The sequence goes on from JAUIMM010000198.1 coordinate 2,141,184, forward strand.
TGATTAACAGCTCGCCCCGTTTGGATGGCGGGCCGGGGGGAGGCAGCCCAAACGCCTGCCATTTGGGGGAGGCCCCACTGACATCACTAGTCAGTGGAGAGCTTCGGCTCTGACAGAGCCAGAAGCTCTCCGGGGCTTACGACAAGTGAGACCCTACCCTAGGATCTCGTCGTAAGCCCCGATGGTCGCGATGGTCAAGGACCATCGCGACCATCACCCTAGCGGTCGTTAGAGCTGTGGGTGTTAACCCACAGCCTAACGACCAAAACAGAGGCGGCCGGTCAGGATGCAAGCGGCCGCCCAGTTTCTGAGCGAACGCTTGCATCCCCCGGCCGCCTCTGAATGAGGGCCATAGTCTGTAGATGTGCTGCAAATCAGTTAAGACTCATGGACTCTGGAGTGCAGAAGAACACACCTTACTTAGTTTCACATCAAGAACTGAACTAATTACAAACAGGAAACTCCCTCCCAGCATGCATAGCCCCAGAGAAAGTCTCACCCTGCAGGATCCTAGTAGGATGCACATCTACAGTACATCCCTCCCTTCATGAAGATGGTGAAAAAGGGGTAACTCAATAAAAAGGATAATAACGAAGAGAGAGAAAATGCCTGGGGGTGGTTATGTGACATACAGTAGTCCTGAAATCGGGTACTAGGCTTGCATACACGTCCCAACTTGGTGGTATACAGGTGTGACATGGGTGCTAGGTCATTGCGAGTGATAGCTGGAGATGCCATTGAGTTATTGGCATTGATGGTGATTCACTATCAACTAAGGAAGACATAGGTTCTGAAAACCTGGAGCATGGTGTGATGTGAGGAGGGTCTGTGCCGTCCACTGTTACACTGGGTGCAGTAATAGTCTCCTCAGGTGGACTCAACAGGTGGCGATGACTGCACTCATACACAGTTCCATCAGCCTGAACAACATAACTGTTGGGCCGGTTGGCTTCCTTTACAACAGTAGCAAGCTTGTCATATCCTCAAGTGGTCTGTTTTCAAACAGCTTGTCCTGGAACCAAATGAGGGAGAGCATACGCTGTATGGTCATAATTACTTTTCTTAGATATGCACTTAGAAGCCAGCGCTGCCTGCACTTGTGCCTGTAATTGCTGTTTAGTAATTGGGATGTGGGTTCTGGTGCGACGTAATAATAACCGTTGGGCAGGGGATGGTATTCCATCCCGTGGTATGTTGCATAGGTTTAAGAGTTCCAAATAGACATCAGTCTGGTCTCGAGAGCATTTCTTTAATAGATGCTTGGCAGGGCGAACAGCTATTTCTATTCTTCTGGTGGCAAACTGCACCCAACCCGTGCTATGATGCGTCAGCTGAGATCACTACCAGTGGGTGTACATTTAAGTATTGCAGAACAGGAGGGCTGGTGAGTATGCACTTAAGTCTTGACACTGCAGCATGGTGTGGTTCCAACCAACACCACTCTATATCTTGGTGCAGAAGATGCCACAGGAGTGCAGAGATCTCACTATAATTGGGGATGAATTTTGACAGGTAGTTAGTCATCCCTAAGAAGTGTTGAAGACTAAGTTTGTCCACTGGCAGGGGCATGTGCTGTATGGTTGCTTTGTCAGTGTCAGGTTTAACACCTTGGTCCGCGAGGAGGTGACCCACATACGGAACTTCAGTCACTCTGAATTTGCACTTGTCTGAGTTGAACTTTAAGTTGATAGCGCATATACTTTCCAATACCTGGTGGAGAAGATCATCATGCTCTAGCATATTATGGCCCCAGATGAGGATGTCATCAACTATAATCTCACAGGGGTACCCAGCAAATATTTGTTCCATACACCATTGAAACACCTCACTGCCAGTAGTCAGACTGTATGGCATGCGTATGAAGGCATATCTCCCAGCTGGTATCTTAAAAGAAGTGAGGAGTGACGATTGTTTGTCTAATGGGATTTGCCAAAACCCACATTTGGCATCTAATGTGCTGAGGACCTTTTCTTCCGGCATGTTAGCAATGTCTTGTTCTGCTGTTCTCAGTGGGTGATGGGGTCTTAGCAGCACTTTATTGAGGTGTATGGGTTCTATGCAAATCCTGACAGTACCATCTTTTTTTACTGCAGACACCATTGCAGATACCGCTTCTTCAATAGGGGTTATGACACCAAGCACGGTATGCGCTCCAACTCAGATAGAACTTTATCCTTCATAGCAATTGGAACCCTCTGAGGTGCACGCACTGTAGGGGTGATGGATTCATCCAAGCGCATGCAGTAGATGACAGGTAGTTTGCTGATGGTGTCGCAAGTGAATAGATCCTTAAAGTCACAGAGTTCTGGGGTGTCTTGTATCATGTGTACTTCAGGCCCTAAATGTATCCATCCAACGCGCACGCTATAAGGCAGTCCCGGCAATGGTCTAACGTCACTATCTACTATGTGGAATAGCAACGGTGCACATGTGTATTCGATGGTGGTCGTGCCCATGGGCTTAATAATTTGACTCCAATATGCCACTAAGTTTACGGTGTTTGTGAGGTCTATTTCAGCATCTATAGCAATATTGATTCTGTCCGTACGGCTTATAGCCTCAGGGACATTTTGCATTTTTATTTATTTTAAGAATTTGGGAATCTCTCTCCTGAGTCATAAATTAGTGCACACACAGGAGCACTGAGCAAGAATAACACATCCCAACCACCAGAGCAAAAACCAGTATGGCCGATAGCCTGATGGGCCAGTCAGGCCGCATGCAAGCTCCACCTCATGGCGCTCTGTCTGGCAGTTATACAGATGACCATGCACCAGTGAGATATGACCAAACCTATTTTTCGTGTGCGTGCGCAGTTAGGGATGTCTGGACCAAATTACAGTCCCAATCCATCCCTGCCTACAACTAACACCCAATATTACTGAGGGGTTGTAGCATATCAGTAATAAAACACTTTGGAAAGCTCCTGACACTGAGTGAGATGCATCAATCATCGCATTTTGCATGCGATGCCACCCGCCACTCTCGCATGCATACCAGTGTAAATAACATAAATATACAGTATAATACCCCCCAACATGACCCTCTCCAGGAGGGACACAATGCTCTGGTCCTGGACTTCCCCGGTAATTTATGATTGGTGGCGGCTCCACAGGCTGTGTTTGGTAAATGGCAGTTGGGAGCTGATTGGCTGGCACCTTATCATTTACTTATCACTTTTCACTCTGTCTCCTAACACTGCTTAGTAAATAGACCCCTAAATCACATGAACGTGCATTATTTCCCAATGGCTGCAAACCTCCCAGCATAACTGCACCTGAACTACTTCCAACTGTCACCAAAACCCAAAACTTGGGGAGGGGGCAGCCAGGTTGGTCAAGCAGTGGGGTGTGGCGCTGCACAGGGGGGCGTGGCCAGACATAGTACCCACTAATGGAAGCAGAATGGGGGCATGGCCACAGAATCACGTCATTTTGGCCCCACCCCGCTACACAATGCTGCAATATTTTAGCGCAAATCGCGTCATCGGCTCCTCATGAGGGTTTTTGAGGATATTGCGGGTGGGTCCAGGGAGTCAGCTGCCAGCCGGGAACCGCACCCGATTTTCGGGAGGCTCCCGGATGAATCGGGAGAGTAGGTACAGTAAGTATGCCTCACTAACAGCAGCACATCACTGCCTAACTGACAGCAGCACATCCCTGCCTAACTGGCAGCAGCACATTACTTTCTCACTGACTGCAGCACATTACTTCCTCACTGAATAGCCTGTGGGGTCCGGGCTGTCTGTGGCTGCTGCTTGGTGTGTACCAGCTTGAGGGAGTGTCCTGCAGGGTCTTCGTTTTGGCGAGCAGCAGACTCTGGGCACCCAGTGTACTCTTGGACCGCTTGGTGGTGACGGGCAGTGGAGTGTGCTCTGAGCTGGAGGCTTGTGAACTTGTGAAGAGATTCGGGGGCTGTACGCCATCTCAGGGTAGCGTACAGCTTCACTGTAAAGTTCAGAAAGAAAGACATTCTCGGCACTTGATAAATTAGATAATTTCTACATCCCCATACTATAATGGAAATTATCGGGGTAGATTTGTAACCACGAGATATGAGTGGTATCTCCTGCATTACAGCAATGATGAAAGGCCCTGACACTTAAATTATACAAAAGTAGGTGAAAATGTTAATTTTCACCAGCATTTGTTTAAATTAAGTGATGATGAATAGGCCCCTGAATCATAAAGCAAAATTATCTGAAGATAGATACCCCTCTTTAAGCACCTTGAGACCTATTGAAAAACAGTGCTACATAAATAAAATTATTATTATTATTACATTATTTTATACTGTGAATTTCTTACCCTATTTACCAAGATAATGACATTGTTAATAATAATAATAATAATGGAACTTGCTAAATAAGTAAAAGGGGGACATGAAACTGTCAGGAGATGTATCATGCCTTGGAGAGAGATAAAATAGTTGTCCAAAGCCACCAATCAGCTTTTAACTGTCATTTCAAATATTGTGCTAGATAAATGAGTTAGAAGCTGATTGGTTGCTCTGGATGACTTCTCCACTTTCTCTCTCTTCAAGGGTTCTATTTGTGAAATTTACAACTTGTCACTTCTGTTCCTGTTTATGCCTGGTAATTAATGGGGCACTGATCTTTTAAATATCAGGTATAAGCACAAACAGAAATGTATGTACAACCTGACACTTATTAAATAAACCCCCAAGGCTGCTAAATTTAGACTATAAATGTGTCTAGCTATTATATAGCTGCTCAGGAGCACCAGCAGCACAGTAGAGTAACAATCATATCAGTCATAATTTGTGGACTCTGTGAAAGTAGTAATCAGTAAAGAATAGAGACTGTCAATGAATAAATAAACCATTTTTTATTATTTGTTAAACTATGAAAACAACTTATTATGCAGAATGACGCAGAAGTGTGAACTGGAGAGATGCAGGAAGCTAAGCTGGAGAGACGCAGGGGTGTGAGCTGGAGAGACATAGGGGACAGAGCTGGAGTGGTGCAGGGGCGTGAGCTGGAGAGACATAGGGGACTGAGCTGGAGTGGCGCAGGAGCGTGAGCTGGAGAGACATAGGGGACTGAGCTGGAGTGGCGCAGGGGTGTGAGATGAAGAAACGCTGGGGTGTACGCAGAAAAAGACGCAGTGTTGAAAGCTGGAGTGGCCGCCCCATGCCTAAGACGCGCCAGCCATAGCTCGTCTTGCTGCACCCAGAGTGGCTGCACCCTGCCTGGGATGCACCGGCCTTTGCTAGTCTCGCAGTAGCTAGCGTTGCTACACCCTGCCTGGGACAGGCAAGGGTGTGAACTGTGTGATAAGGGTGTGATATGGAGATATGCAGGGGTGTGAGCTGGAGAGATGCAGGGGTGTGAGCCGGAGAGACGCAGGGGTGTGATATGGAGAGATGCAGGGGTGTGATATGGAGAGATGCAGGGGTGTGAGCTGGAGAGATGCAGGGGTGTGAGCCGGAGAGATGCAGGGGTGTGAGCCGGAGAGACGCAGGGGTGTGAGCCGGAGAGACGCAGGGGTGTGATATGGAGAGATGCAGGGGTGTGACCCGGAGACATGCAGGGGTGTGATATGGATATATGCAGGGGTGTGAGCTGGAGAGATGCAGAGGTGGGAGCCGGAGAGATGCAGAGGTGGGAGCCGGAGAGATGCAGGGGTGGGAGGGGTGGGAGCCAAAGAGACGCAGGGGTGTGAGCCGGAGAGACGCAGGGGTGTGATATGGAGAGATGCAGGGGTGCGATATGGAGAGATGCAGGGGTGCGATATGGAGAGATGCAGGGGTGTGAGCCGGAGAGACGCAGGGGTGTGAGCCGGAGAGACGCAGGGGTGTGATATGGAGAGATGCAGGGGTGTGACCCGGAGACATGCAGGGGTGTGATATGGATATATGCAGGGGTGTGAGCTGGAGAGATGCAGAGGTGTGAGCCGGAGAGATGCAGGGGTGGGAGCCGGAAAGATGTAGGGGTGTGAGCCGGAGAGAGATGCAGGGGTGTGAGCCGGAGAGACGCAGGGCTGTGAGCCGGAGAGACGCAGGGCTGTGAGCCGGAGAGACGCAGGGGTGTGAGCCGGAGAGACAGGTGAATGATCGGTGATCATAATGGCATAACAGCCACATACTAGGGCAACCTCTAGACTCACGAAGAGTCATCCTTCAGCACTCAGGAGAGGAAAAAACTCCTGTGGAGGAAACCTCTGGGGAACCATGGCTTCAGGATCGCCCTTCCCTCTGGGCATTAAGAGGTGCACTAATAGATAAAGAGAGAAGTTCAATAATTTCCAATACCTACCAAAGATCATCAGCTGCTGTGTAGACTAAGGGGAAGAGAGGAGAAGACATTGTTAGTGTAAGAACACGCAGAGTGACAAACTATAAAATCTCTCTATGTAAATAGGTTAATCCGATTTTCCAACTATTGAGGACATTGAAAATGCCTAAAATATGAACAATTGCCAAAGGGCTTATTTTATTCCCCCTAATGTGTGGAATATATAAATAAGTTCACTTATCACAACAAGTGGGTACATTCAGAAATTACATTTCCCCAGTAAATAAGAGCTATACAGTAAATAGCTAAATTTAGATGTTAAATTAGATAAAATAGTAAAATGTAGTGGTGCAATTGTGTGCGATAAGGAACAGGATTCTAGGAAAAAGGCTATTCCACACTTAGGGCCCCATTTATCAACGAATGAATACTAGCTGCATATTTTGTTTAGTGACACAGTGATATAAATGAATATGTCACTTGTAATTAGCATTACTATCCTCGCCGGTGAGGTCCAGCGACATCTCTCCGCTCAGCTGCTGTCAGCCTAACGCTGCCGGCAACCGCCATCTATGTCATGCGCATGTGCGATGCTTAGTCTGCGCATGCGTCATCTAAAGATATCAAGAGCAATACAGTGATAATTTTAGATAGATTGTTAAATAGCGAGTGCTAAAAGGATTATGGAGCTTATTCAGAGGTGGCTGTATGGTCTACGACCGCACGGCCGCCTCGATGTTTTGCCAGGGCGCATGCGTGAGACCCGCTATGACCGACAGCGCTGGTTGTAGCAGGTCTCTTTCCAAAGGGGGCGAGCTGTTGATGTTAATTGACAGCTCGCCCCGTTTGGAAGGCGGGCCGGGGGGTGGCAGCCCAAACGGAGGCGTTCCTACAGAGCCAGAAGCTCTCCGGGACTTACGACAAGTGAAACCCTACCCTAGGGTCTCGTCATAAGCCCCGATGGTCGCGATGGTCTCTGACCATCGCGACCATCACCTGAGCGGTCGTTAGAGCTGTGGGTGTTAACCCACAGCCTAACGACCGCGACAGAGGTGGGCGGTCAGGATGCAAGTGGCCGCCCAGTTTCTGAGCGACCGCTTGCATCCTCCGACCGCCTCTGAATGAGGCCCAATGTATCTGAATGTGCCTGTAATTCTATAGATACATAAATGGAACCTTCTGTATGTGGAAACTTTGCCAGAATTCAATGATTGGCAGATGCACTTAAGTTCTTATCTCATTGGGGCCTATTCATCAACACTAAAATAACAGTTTTAAGGACATTTTCCTTAATTACCGTTATTTTAGTATTCATGAACACACTTAACACAGGAGATATCACTGATATCTCCTGGTTAAGTCCGTCTGCGTTAATTTCCACACTCCCCATACATTAGTACATTAGTATGGGGATATGTAAATTAGGCTATTCATCAAATTCCAAAAATTATGTATTTTCGAAATTTGATGGTGTTACTATCCGCCACTTTCATACTTACCACTATACTTACCTGCTTTCAACTGGGCAGGTCCTTCTCGGCTCCCTCCATTACTCCCTCATCCCTCCTCTGGTTCCTGCTCCAACTGTGTTCTCCCAGCAGAACACAGTAAAGTGGGTCTGCAGATGTAGCGGTCAGGTAGATGGGCGGAGGGGAAGGGGGGTGGGTTGGGGGGGAAACAGAATTACCGCAGCTGTAGGCAGTGCTGCGCATGCGTCGATTTTGTGAACGTAACAGCGCATGCGGAGCTCTGATTACAGCTGTGGTAAGGTAGAGTACATAGAGAAAAGTATCTATATCCTGAAAAGCTGTCATGGCAAAAATGACAGCTTTTCGGAATAGATAGTTATGGAGAGGAGGAATGATGAATTCCTCCGGTAATTAGGTAGAATTGTGTTATAGTGACTCTTCACAGAGTCGCCTGAATTTAATTACTGGTGCGGACTCATCCTCTTGTTTCTAATTAGGTAGAACTCCATGCAAGTTCTAAACCTAATTACCTCCATCGATTTTTTAGTTATGATGAATAGGCCCCTTAGTCAACTGAGAGACAATACTCTGACTCACTAACATTAGACAGTAGCAGCTAAGCTCAATCTATGAAAGTTTCACAGAACTGGCAAGCGTGTGCTATTAATGGGTTTATTATTTATCATCACTTAATTTTTACAAAAGCAGATAAAAATTATCGGGCCATTCATTAAGAGGGTAAAGCAGGAGATATCACAAATAGCTCCTCTCGCAGAATGGCCCACTGTCCCCATACACTAGTATGGGGACAGAATTCACCAAGCTCCGAAAATACAATATTTTTCGAGCTTGATTGCGGGAGCATTCACCATCTTCAGATGGTGAGCGCTCTCGATACCCGCTCCTTCCCAATGAGAAGGAGTCCCAGGTCGCAAAAAGAGATCCTTTCGGATCCCTCCGCCCCTCCCCAGCTACTTTCGCCGGACGTTGGGGCTCTTGTGCGCATGCGTGACCTGTAGTTCATGCATGTGCACTAGTTTCACTGCTCCAAAAGTGTTTGGGGAGACAGCTGATTTTCGGAGCAATGATGAATTGAAACGTTAATTATCTTGGTCCATTTGGCCCCGATAATTGACATGTTGAATAGACCCCCATGTGATTTAGCTTGAGAACCTGAGCACAAGGTGCAAACTAAACTCTTTTCTCCAGGCATAGTCCTTGAAGAAGTCCTTTCACCATTATGGTACAAAAAACATAATGAAGAGCTGGTGATTAAATCACAATTTTTTTTTATAAAAGAGAATATAATTTTAGCCTAGCGGAGTATTCTCCTTTTGTAGAGGTTATGGGCCCTCTGTAACCTCATGCACCTTTACAATATAACATAGCAGCCTCTTTTAACATATTGACAAATATCACAATAAGGAGAAAATTCCCCTAAACCTGGTATTATACCTAGCATTTATACAGCATACATACATTACATACACACACATACAGTAAATACACAAATACACACACACATACACACATTCATACATACATACACACACACACATACACACATACATACATACAATACATACATACATACACATACATACACACACATACATACATATGCACATACATACATACGCACATACATAAATACTAGGGATGTGCAGGCTCTGATAGGTGCGAATTAGCACGCCGAGTTTGGATTCTTCCCTCCAAAAAACGGGACTCAGAAAGAGGCTAAACGTCATTTTGCATGGACAAACATCATCATTCCTGGACTTTTGTCCAGGAATGATGATGTTTGTCCATGCAAGATGACGTTTAGCCTCTTTCTGAGTCCCGTTTTTGGAGGGAGAAATCCGAACTCGGCGTGCTAATTCGAACCTATCCGAGCCTGCACATTCCTAATAAATACATACCTCCATACATGCATATACATACTGTAACACAGTTAGGTTAGGGGGTCCCTCTCCTGGGTAGAGGACTCCTTCCTTACACACACAGCAGCTGGGAAACAGTACGCCAGACTGGATTCGAGTACAAGCTGGTCGGCGCCAGTCTTTATTGTGCAATGTCAGAAATAACATAAAGGAAACAAAACATAACTCCTAGCCCTGTCGGGGCACTAACTTCACAGGTGGTTCCCTCACTACCAGAACCTGGCAGGGCCTAATGCCCTCACCAGCAACAAAAGCACAGCACAACACTTACAGTTAGGTTTTCAAGTGTCTCTGAGCAAACTCCCTGTCTGCTCTCCCAGGTGAGACAATCAGCCCTCAACACACTAGGCTTATATTGGCCACCCTCAGGTGGGAACCCAATCAAGCCTGTTACCAGGCTAAGAGAACCAAAACCTGGAGTGGCCGTGGGTGGAGCCCTCCCTCTTCTCTCACCCACAACCCCCAGGTCCCAAACCGGCTTTTCAAAAAGCCGAAACTCAAGCCTGCTACACTGCAGACTTTCTCCTGGGGATTTAAAACACATAAGACAGGAATCTGGAATAAATATCCCTGTCACAGACCACTTTACCAGTGATCCTATCACAATACATACGCAAATACATACATACGCACATACATACATACATACATACATACATACACACACATACATACAGGTAAAACATGTAAATATCTGGAAAAAAAAAGTATAATTTTGTCTGAAACTTGCAGATATATTGGCAAATCAATTGATCAGACAATGTATCTTGTGTGCATCGGCCAGTTTGTACCAGCGAGATGTCTGTGAACGATGTTGTTCACAGATATTTCGCATCAGCTCTGATGCACAGCCGATGCCCAATATATCTGCAGACCGCCAGTACACATGCAACGGAGGCCGCAGGGAAGGGGGCGCGACATGCCCTCCGGCCAGCGGTACCCACAGCCAAATAACAGATGATGGGTGTGTGTATAAAGAACCATCATCTGCAAATATATCAGTTAGGTGTGCATCCAGCTTAAGAGATAAACTTTACTGCATTCCTCTTTGACCCTGGAGTGAAGCCTGTATAGAAACACCTGGGCTGACCTGATCAGCTTGACCCAGCAACACCCTGATCACTTTGCTGTCTAACAAAATCTGTCTGGACTGGCAGCTGTGACTTACTGGGTAGTGTACGGGATACCTGCGCTCGGGATCCCGGCAGTTAGAGTCAGGATGACGGCATCCTGACAGGGTTATGATGCCGACACCTGTCGGTAAGTAACCTAACCATCCCCCTTCCCCTAACCATCCCTCCCTGCTGCCTAAACATAACTGTCACGGCTGCCAACACTTGAGACTCCTGGAGGGAGGCAGGCCTACTAGGCACAATAAACTGGGGCGGTCTTAGGAATGACCTTTCCATGAAACTCAGTAGCACAGGATAAAAGTAAAATAGAATTTATTCACAAAAGAATTATAATCAGCAAGGTCTCATATAAAGTCTCAAACTGCACAGAGGTTCACATAGGCAATAATATGTATAGGAGAGAATCCCCAAATATATATAAGCAGTCTTTAGCATATAAGAACTCCAAGTCCACAATGAGGCTAACACCTCAGGATGACATTAAGGACCTTTTTTGCCAGGATAGAACCCTGTAGTAATGGAAATCAGGAGCAGAGCAGACCCTGCAGAATAGTAAAGTTCCGGGACAGAGACGTGCCCTGGGGTGCAGTGAGAGATGAAGCAAACTTGAGCCTTGTGGAGTAGTGAAGTCGGAGCAGGGTTAAGCCCTGTATGACGATGAGATTCCAGAAAAGGGTTGAGCCCTGCGGTGTGGTTAGAATTCGGAGCGGGGTTGAGCCTCATGATGCAGAGAGGATTGTAGCGGGGTTGAGCCCCGTGATGCGGAGAAGATTGTAGTGGGGTTGAGCCCCATGACGCGGAGAAGGTTGTAGTGGGGTTGAGCCCCGTGATGCGGAGAAGATTGTAGCAGGGTTGAGCCCTGTGGTGTGGCTAGGGTTCAGAGCGGGGTTGAGCCCCGTGATACAGAGAAGATTGTAGCAGGGTTGAGCCCTGTGGTGTGGCTAGAGTACGGAGCAGGGTTGAGCCCCGTGATGTCTAGATGACACTGTAATGGTGCAGTTGACAACTGTAACAAGGATGAGTTCGATATCCACAGGAACAAAACGACAACAGGTAAAGTGCAGCAAAATGATGAAAGCACAATGATGGAGCAAAAAGCAATACTTAGACAATAGTAATACTGGGCTCTGTAGTACAGAGGATAACTGGCATCAGAAGTTCATCTGGAATGTAACAAAGTCCACAGCAATCCACAGGCACAGCGGGGATCTGGCAGGAGTCCAAGAAAAGACCTGAAAGTAATGTTGCACAGACACTGAGACACAGTTAGTAACAGGCTTTATACTAGAGGTCTGTGATCCATAGGAAGTTTCAGAACATGTGACCCAAATGGAATCAGGTTTGAAATAATGAGCAATCTAGGAATCCCACAACCTGGCGACACCTGGGAAACAGATGATCACTTTAACACTCTATCCCCTGAATGAGAAGCATGCCAGCAAGCAGGATAGCTCCTCCAACGACCACAATGAAACTTTGGCAAAAGTAGTCTATCTTTATGTACTGAAATAGTCGCAGTCCTGACAATAACCCCCCTAGTGCCCAAACCTAACCTCCCCCCTGCTGCCTGAATCTAACCCTACCCCCCTAGTGCCTAACCCTTCCCCTAGTGCCTAACCCTCCCCCAAACCCACTACTTACCGTCGGGTTGCCCGTCAGTTGGGATGTCAGCACCGGGATTCTGACTGGTGTCGAGATTCCATCACGGGTATTCTGACAGCCGGGATTATGACTACATCCTGTCTTATTAATCAGGGAGACAATACCACCTGCTTTTGAATCAGATTAAGGGTGGATACACACTTGCACAATATTGGCCCGATATGGGCACATCGGAGCAACAAATCGGGCATATCATGCAGTGTATGCTAGACTGAGCGCTCCCGCGGGTCACATGTGATGTCGTGAGATTGGCCGTGCTGCACAGTCAAATTGGCTGAGCCAATCACACGGTATCGCATACAAAGCTATACATATTAATGAAGGACGGAACAGTGGGCCTGATTCAGAGCCGGACACAAGTGGCCGTTCGCTCATCCGCCGTACGAACGAAAAAATTTAAATTCAAGCGCTCGCTCGTATGTTCGCTCGCAGCTAATCTTCCGCCCCATATTCTCCCAACCCCTCCTCTAGCTAGCGAACGTACAAAATAGCGACCGTCCGTCTCCTCTTTGGTTGCATGGAACGCTCGCACAAGTGAAATCCGGAAGTGGCCCTGTCAGTTTTCGATTGCCTGCTATTTCATTCAGCAAACATACTTGAATCGATTAATAGCAATCACTATATGAATTTGCTTAATTGTTATTCACATATTTGCAATCCTTTTTTTTTTTCAATGTCAATAAACTTTATTATTGTTAGTGTGTATCATTGCTTCCGCAGAATACATACGGTTGGACCAAGGGGATGGTTGTTCAAAATTAAAAGTTGGTTTGAATGCTACTCTTGTTTAGCTTATTTTTTCTAGCCCGATTTTTCATCTTTTTTATTAATATTTAAATTAGCTTACGCATGTCACTGCCTCAAGCCTATCATAACTCATATTATATTTGTGAGGGTGTAGGTCACATGACTCATACAATAACCAATAGAATGCTTTCTGTTAATTTACAAAGTACATTAGCCAATCAAAATTTTTCTAGGACCTTTATTAAAACTGTTTTGTGTAATAAAAATCATTGCCATCATGAGAGCCGCAGCTTTTTGCAGACGTGAACTCCTGGTCCTCACTGATGTGATGGACCGGAGGATCACACACAGGCCGCACCCCATCACTAACCTCCGCAAGCGGCTGGCCTATGCGGAGGTGCGGCGCCGCCTGCGTAGGATCGGCTACCACAGAAATATTGGCCAGCTTGAAAGACGGTGGTCGGATCTGGGGCGCAGATCCACAAGCCTGTTGGCCACTTTGCGTCAGCAAATTTTGGAAAGTAAGTGTTGTTTTTAATTAGATTTAAAATGTAAGCATACCTGCGTGTGCATGTTTACTGTATAACCCTGTTTCTTTATTTTGGACATACCTGCGTGTGCATGTTTACTGTATAGCCCTGTTTCTTTATTTTGGACATACCTGCGTGTGCATGTTTACCGTATAGCCCTTTTTTTTTTTTGGGTGTGTAAATTGTTGAATCAAAAAATGAAATATTTAGTAAGATAACTTTTCCAACATCATTTAGGGGCTGAGCGCAGACTACAACGTCGGCATCCTCCCCGACGTCGGGCTCGTCCCCTATCCCCCACTCCCACCCAAACCTCCTCTGTCCACTTTTCCCCAAATTCCCCCTCCACCCCAGACCTTGCCATCCTTCAGTCCCCTCCCTCTCCTCACCTGACCATCCCTCCAACTTCCCCCTCCCCTCAACCCCCCCCTCTCTTTTCCTCACCCTCAACTTCCTCCCAAATCACCCCTCCTCCATCCCTGCAGCACTGGCCCACCTCTGATGAGGAAGATTTTGGGGCTCCACGACCAGGCACCATTAGGACCGGTATGTTTCCCTTTAAAACTATGGCTGTTTTTTAAGTATTTGGATTTTGGTTGATGTTGTCCTTTTGCCTGTGCAGTTCAAAATTGTAAAGTATTTCTAATGTTTTGGATATATATCTTTGTGAATCAATGTCTAGGATGTTTGCCCCTTACACATATGACACATGTCAAAACACTCATACTTGTGGCTTTCTTGTTTACGGTACCAACAAATGTTGTATTTTTGCGTAGTTGTAACTCTCTTTTATGTTATTTTGTCCAAATAATTTTTGTCTTTGTTTTTCGACAATCTTTTCGTTTAGCATTCATTTTGTTTGGTAGTTTTTTTATGTCACCTTTTTTTGTATAGTCTGTTTTTTTAGTTGTTTTCTCACATATAAATTAAGGTGTCATTTTAGTAATCCGCAAATTTTTTTGACCCACAGAGGACCAGAGGCGTTATGAAGACATTTATGCAGGATTGCAGATTATGAGGGGCCATGTAGTTGGGCTGCTTGTGGTGTTGGATCACATATTGGCGCGCCTGCGCCACTAATTTTTTTTTTTACACCTCCAAAAATGTTTAAAAAAATAAATAAATTATATTTTGGTTTATTTAAGTCTCATTCCTTGTGTGTAAATTTTAGATTGGTGAACCTTACATAAGTCTACTATTTGTCCATGTTTTTTAAAGAAATGTAAATGTGTTTGTCGAAAGCTCAAGTAAGTATGTAAGCTTGCACATTAAACACATAACAATACCAATAGGTTTGGAGAAGTAACCTCAAAATGTGAATATTGTTTGGTGTGGGTAATGTTACATTTAAAGCTACCTGCTTTGGCCTACAATTGCAAATATACTGATTCACCATAATACCTTTGGTGTTTGTTTTTAGCAACAAAGCAGGGCACTAAACTTTTCCAAATAAAAAATTACAGTATTAGGCATTAAGCAACTTTGCATTTTTAGAAACAGGTTACACTCGGTTGTAATATACGATGGAAATGGTTGGTGAACGTCAAATAAAATTTTAATGCACACAAATAACACCAAGTGAATACACACAATAATTTCAAAAATCCAAACCACACACACAAGTCAAAAACACACCCAAAACCCCCAAAAAACACAATCAGGAACTGTTTGAAGAAGTAGCATGCCAACATGAATCCACAAACGAGGAGAAGAAATCATTGTTCCCGAAGTTATATCCAATGTGTCCACATAAAGTCATTTGTGTTGATCAGGTAGTAGGCATGGTTTTTTATTGTCATTTTAGGGATTAAAAAGAAAGAAAAAAAAATCAGTTAAAAGTGAACTTTAAAATATTACATGTCTACATTGTGGCATTTTTAAACATTATGAGGAAATAATTACCTAAAATATCTGGCCACAACTTCATCGCGTATGGCCCCCCCACGTACTGACCTCTGACCAACCTCAGGGGGGCCGTCCTCAGGCAAGGCATCCTCTGGCTGCATTGGGACACCACTCCTTATGGCGATGTTGTGAAATATCCCACACAGGACAACAATTTTAGAAACCATAGCCGGCAAATACATGAGGTCGCCACCAGAGCGGTGGAGGCATCTGAATCGGCCTTTTAAAAGTCCAGTACAGCACTCCACCACCTGCCTGGTGGCTGTAAGTGTGGAATTATACTCACTTTGTGGCCCTGGTGTGGGAGCCAAATAAGGAGTGAGCAGCCAGGGCGTGCAAGGGTAACCACTGTCTCCTGTGAAAAAACGAAAACAAACAGCAAGACCATTGTGTAACAAGCTTTGCATTGGTTTCAACAGAAGGTGTCAACTTACCCAGAAGCCACGCATCACCAGCTTGTAGGTTGTTTAATTTGTGTCAAATCCCTGATTGCCGGATGACGAAGGAATCATGTGCACTGCCGGGGAATTTGGCATTCAGGGACAGGATCTGGAGGGAGGCATCACATACCACCATTACATTCAGTGAATGAAAGTGCTTTCGGTTCCTAAAAATTGCCTCCAGCCTTGCTGGAGGCTGAAGTGGTATGTGAGTGCCATTCACAACCCCTATGATGTGTGGGAAGCCAGCTATTTGGTAAAAATTTGCCTTCGCCACATTAAGGGTACCCATATCCAATGGCATTTTAATAAAATGATGGAGGTGTTTGAAAAGGGCCTCCCTCACTGCCCTCAGGATCCTTGAAAAGGAGGATTGGGATATTCCCGCAACTATTCCCACAGTGGTTTGAAAGGATCCTGAGGCACAAAAATGTAATACCGACATTAATTGCGTAAGTGGTGGTATTGCTGTAGGACTGTCAATTTGCCGTTCAAGATCACTCTCTATTAAGGAGAGAGTGTCTATGATGATTTGTGGCGGCAGACGGTATCGCCTTAACACCTCATCATCTGGCATTCCAAAAAGGGTGACACGTGTTCTATATATCTGGGGCTTTGCATGCCTACAAGGCCTACGCCTGGGACGAAGTTGAGGTTGGACGGGTTCTGGAACCATGGCCAATATAATACGACCAACATCAACCTGAAATGGTAAGCCAGGTAGTTATTGTTTTAGACAAATGTGTAAAGAAAAATATACTTATCTTTTCTAAGAAATCCAAAGATGCTTACAGGCCTGGGACGTGTCATGTGCAGAACAACCTAAATTTCAAAAGTAGAAAATATTTTTCTGATTAACTAAATAAGATATGATTGGACTAAAATTTTTGGGGTGAAAAAATAGAGAAGGGTGCACACATTAGTTCTGAAAATAGTATGCTACATTTAGTGGTAAGACATGATTTTACACTGAAAAATTCTAAAAACATTAGTTGGCAAAATAGTACGCTACTTTTACAGTTAAATCAAGACACATTAGTTGGCAAAATAGTACGCTACTTTTACAGTTAAATCAAGACACATTAGTTCGCAAAATAGTACGCTACTTTTACAGTTAAATCAAGACACATTCGTTCGCAAAATAGTACGCTACTTTTACAGTTAAATCAAGACACATTAGTTGGCAAAATAGTACGCTACTTTTACAGTTAAATCAAGACACATTAGTTCGCAAAATAGTACGCTACTTCTACAGTTAAATCAAGACACATTAGTTGCAAAATAGTACGCTACTTTTACAGTTAAATCAAGACACATTAGTTTGCAAAATAGTACGCTACTTTTACAGTTAAATAAGGACACATTAGTTCGCAAAATAGTACGCTACATTTAGTGGTAAGACATGATTGTTCACAGAAAAAAAAAACAATTCTTAGCGAAACATATGCTAAGACCAACACATCGAATTTGTAAATTCATGAAACCAAAAACACTTACCAAAAACAGACAAATATCCCAAAGTTCAAAAATGTCACTGGGGAAATGCCAAAAAAAACTGTAAAAAAAAAAAAATTAGTACAAACATTTGTAAACTATTTACTATTATTTTTTACGGTGGTTTTTTAAAATACTTACTCAAAAATTCAAATAAAAATAGCCAAACAATAAAAAAAAATGAACGGAAAAGAAAGAACTTAGAAAAAAAACAAAATATCGCACAACAAAAGTCCTCCTTCTACTCAATAAGCCAACAATCCACTCCAACGCAAAACCTCCAACAATCAACAAGCCACATCGACTCGAGTGAGCCATAAATAGTCTTTATTTTCCCGCTCAAATTAAGGACGGACAATAGGAGCGCACAGTCAATGATGCTGCCGAATAATGCTGATGCATGTATAAAAACGTCACTGAAAACCCAAATCGCTCTGCTGTAGTGAGACCTGAAAATCCAAAATGACAACAGAGCAGCAAAGCACTGGCCAAGAGGTGCCAGGTAAGTATTTCTCTTGTTTGGGCTAAAGGATTATGTTTAACAATAATTTTGGGAACATTTTACATTATAAATTTTAATCCCATTTTAAAAAAAGGTGTTGAGGATGCCATGGAAGAGGCTGCTGGGCCTAGTAGGCCAACTAAACAAAAAAAAAAGGCAGCCACAATTCACAAGAAAGGAGATGGAGGTTTTGGTGCAAATGTGCAATGACAACCTGCCACAGGCAGCAAGGAATGTGGGTGCAAGCCAGAAATGGAAAATGTGGGATGACATAGCCAGTGGTGTCAATAGGGTGGGCGATTTTGAACGTTCAACCCGGGAGGTCAAACGCCGGGACGTAAAAACTACATTTTAGTAAAAAGTGTTTACAGGTCCAAATACTGCAGGAATAATGCCAACTTTTTACCCACAGATGGAGCGACTTCAAATATCATCTTAAGCAAAAACTGGCTGATAGGGCTAGGCATGCAGGGGGGACAGGTGGGGGTCCCACCCCTGTGTCCCTGGAGCTCACAGATTTGGAGGAGATGGCCCAGGGGTGTGTGCAGGATGAGGAGGTGTTGGCGTGTCGAACATGGATACCGACATGCCAGACTTTGCGGCTCCTCATGTTGCCCCAGGTAAATGTTGTAATGTTAACAATTCAGAAATGTGTTTGTGACAATATCTAGATTATAATGTTACTCTTTTCTCTTTTTTCTCACAGAGACACAGGCGGATGAGTCTGCTCCAGAGGGGAGCCATGACCGCAGAATTTCTGCTGGCTCTGCAGGGGAGGAAGCAGTAGATCCGGCTGGGGACCCTGTGGCAGACAGTCCAGGGCATTCCCCCTCGCAGGCAGTAGGCCTCCTCACTGATCTCAATATTAAAACGGATCAGCAGACCGAGATTCTGCAGAGGCTGGACGCCAGTCTGCTACGGGTGGCGGATGCCCTGGAGCAAAGTGCTGAGGCCAATGTGACCATTGCTAAGGCCCTGGCGGAAAATACTGGGGCCAACGTGCGAATAGCCAATGCCCTGGAGCAGCTCATTCGCCAGCACATGTTGGAGCCGGCCTCCCTTCCTGCCAGAATATCAGGACCCTCCACCTCTGGCACAATAACAGCCATCCCTCCAAATGTGCCTAGCCCTATGCCTAGTCCAGAGGCCACAACATCTGCCTCTGGCCAGGTCAGCAGAAGGACATCCCGGACCCGTTCAGGCTCCCTCATCACCCCGGCCAAACGGGGCAAAAGGCGATGACAGCACTGGCTAATTTTCCCACAATCCTTCTCTGTGTTTGCCCCATATTCCTTAATGCCCAAAACCTCCCTCTCCTTTCTTGTGAATTTTATTATAATTTTGTTTGTTTGTGGATTTCAAATGCCACTTATTTTGTTTGTGTGTTTCTAAAATCATTTGTTATTTGTTTTTACGTTATCAAGTTTTTATTATTTCCAAAAAAATAAAAAAAAAAACAACAAAAAATAAAATACTGTTGAAAATCTGCACAAATCTATTGTTAATTTATTCAAAAACTGGTTAAAAAGGTAATCCCGCAAACAAAATTACAAACAATACAATGGAAATCTAAACATTAATTTTGAATAAAAAAACCAAGGGTTAAAAACAATTTATGAGTTTTAATTAACACTTAGCAAAAAACAAAAGGACGAGTGTTTTCTTGGCCCCTAAAAAATAAAGACAAAAAACAAACATGCGTACAATATTGTTGGCCTAAAAAAAGAAAAAAACAAATTTGGAAAAAACACGCAAATTTAAAAAAAAATTGTAAGCTAATTGATTGTCTAACCCAGAAATTAGCAGCTGAGTAGTTCACCTGCGTACGTTTTTTTGTTTCTAAAAAAAGGCTATTTGCGAAACACCTTACAAGCATTTTTGCAATTCAAAACTGTTTGTTTTTGAGGCCTCAATTGATAAATCGGAATACCATCGATGTGCCTCGGGAAGGACGAAGAGACCATCGTCATTGCGGTAGAGTATACCAGACCACAAGCTGAGCGAGCAGTTTTAATGGAAAGTGGATCAGACAGTAACGTAACACTTGTTCCGTTCACATTGGCCGTTCGCATCAGATAATTTATGTACGCCCAAAAAACGCCTCGACACGCCTGCGTTTTCCCATCTCCACCCCCGTCACCGCCCCAAAACGGACAGTTCTGTCAATCACATCTGACATGTCACTTCCTGTTCGCTATTCGACGAACGACTGAAAAAATGATCGCAATCAGCCGTACGCACATGCGCACTGTTACACCGACGCATGCGTGGTTTTACAACATCGGATGACTACGAGCGTACGGCCGCTTACGAGCGGCTCTGAATGAGGGCCAGTGATCCTTCCGTTGTTCATTAAATCTTTTAAGTGTGTACTGGCAATCTCCTTTGGAGCGGGGCGAAGGGAAATTGGAATTGCCGGTTGTACAAGTGGGTAGCCGGCCTTACACTGGCTAGATACTCCTTTCCGAACCTAGCTGTACATTCGTATTCTCCACCAAAAAAGTATAATCAGCCCTTCTGAACCAGATTTATCCGAGTGGATACCAAAATTATGCAAATGACCTAACCCAGGCCAGATTCCCCTACTGAGCTTGCAGAAGCTTCTGATAATTGCTTCTGTATTACATCACAAATAGAACATTTAGTAGGCGGGATGCATCAAGAATTGCATTTTGCATGCAATGCATCCCGCCACTCATCGCATGACGCATGCATACCATACTCTCGGTAAGAGTTCTCCTTTGCGATAGAGGGTCTTCCAGGGATTATAGCCCAGAAGTCCCTCTAGCGTCCTTCTGCGCATGCCACGGAGGGTGCTGGGAGGGATCTGATTGGATCCCTCCTAGAGGGGAGTCGCAAGTAGAAGCCCATAGACTTCCCATTGGACATCTGAGTAACTGTCCCCCTCTTACCTGACACAATCGCTCCTACCTGTGAATCATTGCTAGGGCCAGTTAAGCCTAGATGCCCAGAAAATGGGTCAGACGCTTGCCCCCTTTATCTTGAATGCTCTCCGTCATCTTCCCCAAACACCAGCAGCATGACAATCATGCTGCGCATTTGGGGCACTGCGACGTCGCAGGACCATATCTGTATATGCGCCGTGTGGGTCCTGTGCATGCGCAGAATATTGAACACTGGAGATTTGCGTAAATATCAGATTTACATAAATCTCTTAAGAATTGTTAGCAATTGTAGATGCTCATGTGAAGGGGTTTGATGTCATATAAAGGTCGTGAGTGTGGGTGTATATATGTATACATGTGGGTGTATGCATGTACAGGCTTCACTCAGTGACTTATTTTCATTCATTGTGTGGTCTAGATCTAATATCTTCTTAGTATAGCTATTAATAAGGTTAGGTCTCTTTATTTATACAGAGATGTCACATTCATGCCATCAGTAAGTGACCCATAAGATCTTTAGTAGAGGTTTCAAATGTATGTGATCCCTTAGTGCAATTTTGTTTGTTATTTGTTGGTAAACTTGAACATTACGCTGTTGATATAGGCAAAGTGGGGAGGGCAATTATGGTGATTGAATGAAGGTGCTAGCCACAGCCCATGATGCAGGCCACACCCACTGTGCAGACCACACCCCCACAACACTGGTCATGACCCCCCCCCCACATCACTTGCCACACTCCCTGTCAGAGCGCATAATAGGCCCTTCGTAAATTTCAGCTCCAGGCCCATGTGGACCTTATTCTGGCGCTGATTATACATCATACATATGTACAGGGAAATTTCTACATTCTATTATGACATTATAAATTTTGCATCAAACTCCAACATATTTTTTTTTCAGCACATTTCCAAACAACACACTGACATTTGTATAATTCTACCATAATGTTTTGCTGTCTCTGGATCTGGAAGCAGTTGCAGGACGCTGAGGGCAAGATGACCTCTCCGCCATCTATTCCTCAGGAATCAGTATGTAATTCCGGCGGCTGTTTAGCCCTCACCCCCCATTAACCCTCTTTTGGTGGTGCCTAACCCTAAACCTTCCAGGGTGGTGCCTAACCCTAAGTCCCCCCCCTGGAGGTGCCTAAACCTAACCCCCCCTTCCCGCACCCTAAACCTAACCCTCCTGGGGAGATGCCTAACCCTAACCTACCCCCGGGGGTGCCTAACCCTAACCCTCCCCCCCAAAAACCTAACCCTAACCCCGCTAAACTCCCTAAACCTAACCCTCCCCCCTGTGGCTAACACTAAGGACACCCCGGACTTACTTTGTTCGGGCTGTCATCCTTCGGTTTCCGGCGTCGGGATTCAGATAGGCGTTACCCGTCGGGCTCCCCGTGTCGGGATATAGAACGGCGCCATTTAGTCCGCTGGTCTATAAACTGTATCCCGTTCCGCGGTGATGCTGCATTTACACTGCATGTTACAGTAAAGAGGTAATTAGGCTTTATCCTCCCTGTTTCAATTTGCTCAGTGAATCCCACATGTCAGCTTTTACAATTCCTTTTACAATGTAAGGTTATTAATGATTTAAGTAAATATTATAATCATATATGAACTGGTCTCCATTACATCCTCTGTCTCTCCTCTCTTGACTCTTATCTCCTCTAATTCCCAGACTTGCAGAAGATGTGACCACTTCTGTCTATCAGCAGCTAATTCCTCATCAGTTCACTTTATTTACTTTATTTCTGCTTGTAAAGAATATCTCCAATTTTTTTATTTCATTTTAAAAGACCAAAAACAAAAGACATGGTGGATTTCAATGTTCATTTGTGATTGTACAATATAATACTGGATGAAACAGATATGGTGTAGGTCATTGATATAACCTTTTGGGCGGGACCTGGGTGAACACAATAGGTGTCAAGCGGAATGTAAAAGTGGACGTTAGGCCACAAAGATGTTTTTTATACTTACCTCTCTGATCTCCCGCGGAGCAGCGCTACAGAAAATGCCTGGAAAATGGCCGCCGTGGCCACTCTCCTGTCATTTTGCGCATGCGCAGTAGGAAATCGTTTTGTGCATGCACAGTAGACTCTAGTGCCTGGTGTGCTGTCAGTTCACTGACGGCAGCCGGGGAGAGAGGAGAGGGCCTCAGACGGAGAGTGAACACGGGCCCCCTCCTCTCGTAGGGCTCTATTTACTACAAAGTCCTCTGTGACATCCCATCCTGAACTGGGACCCAGTCAGGTGACGACTGGGCCCCAGTGCAGGCTGGGAGACCAGCTGACTGGAGGGGAGACATCACCGGAGCCCTGATTACCGGTCCTTGGACTAGGGTAAGTTTTTTATTTTTCCTAATTTTTTTTCTTTTTTTGGCAGTGATCAGCGTGTGGTCTGTTTAGACCACACAGCTGATCACTGGGGCCGACTTCGGGCTCTGCTCTGCCTGTTAGAGCGGAGCAGGAGTCTGGTAACTGGGGGAAACCCTTGATAACGCCCAGGGCTGTCAAGAGAAATCCTGGGCCCCGGTACAGCAACTACCGGGGGCCCGCTGGAGTGGGTGTGGCCACAGCATTTTGGGGGCATGGCACCTGTTTAGCAGCTTTACTGAAACCAGTGAGTGCCGAACCTTGTATGTACTGTATGGGTGTATGTATATATATATATATATATATATATGAATCGGAATGTAATACCGCCTGGTCCTAAGCCAGGCAGATGACATACCGACGCCGGAAGGTAGAGATCCCGACTAGGGTAAGTATGTGCCTAGCCCTAACCTCCCCCCAGGGGTGACTAAACCTAACCCCCCCCCTCCCTGCAACCTACACCTAACCCTCCCGGGAGTAGCCTAACCCTAACCTCCCTCCGATGGTGCCTGACCCTAACCCCCCCTTCCCCTAGCCTAACCCTCCTGGGGGGATGCCTAAACCTAAGTCCCCCTGGGAGTCCTAAACCTAACCCTTCCACCCCCCCCCCAGCGACTAACAGCTCCCGATGCCTGGCCTGAGATTTCGGCGTGGGGCTAATGATAGTCGTCCGTATTCAGACGCCTATCTTTAGTCCCATGCCGGGCTTTCACTGTCGGGAAGCCGGCAGTCAGCATTTCGACCCTGGCTTCCTGACTACATCAGTATGGATATACACACACATATATATATATTACACACATATTTAGCTAGATATACCTATACATATATGATATACAGTATATATTTATATGATATATATATATATAATCTATTATATATATATATATATATATATACACACACACACACATTTTTATATATATATACACACACATTTATTTATATATATATATATATATATTATATATATATATATAATATATATATATATAAATATATATATGATATAATATACATAGCTCATACATTAATAGAGATGGATGCATTTATTATATTTCTAAATGAATAATATGTAACTTATAAATTTAAGGCTTTCAGCAGCTGCAGTGCGGTGACAGAGACTAATTCCGCCCCCTCCCCCCCGAACTACCGCCCAATGCCGCGGAGGTCTAAATAAAATTGAATTTAAACAAATAAAAGGTTTTAAAACAAATGGCTACTTGTGTGCTGCGGGCGGCCCGGGCCCCCTGGCATGGCCGGGCCCGGGTAATCAGTACCCGCTCCACCCCCCTCTCGGCGCCCCTGATAACGCCACCTCCAGATGGTGTTATTATCACAGGGCTTTCCCCGGTATTTTTTCACAATTTGTTTTTAGTAACTTTGGCCAGATCACATTTCCCATTACAATTATGGGAAATGCGATCTGCTTACTAAAAATAAGTGATAATTAAGGTTTGGAGTAGAATTTTACGAATTATACACCAATTGCCCTAGTAACTTTAGGTAATACTAAAATAATGTGAAATGGGTGTGAAAACACCCTTTTTCACTTTATTTTAGTAAAAATAATGTTAATAAATAGAGCACAAAATACGCAACAACAAATGTACTAGGCACTTCCGTAGTGGGACTGGCAATGTTGGACCTAAAGCAGCTCACCAGAAAAAGGGTGGCTGACCCCTGGATAAAATAGCAAAAAAAGGAAGCGTTAAAATGTAAAAAAAATAGGGATGTGGGCCGACCCTCGTGTTTTGGTTTTGGATCTGTATGTCCCCTGGTTTTGGATCTAGATTGGTTTTGTCAAAACCTCACCTCTGTGTTTTGTTTTTGGGTTTTAGTTTTGGATCTGGATTAAAAAAAAAAAAACAGCTAAAAGCACACAAAATTGGCCTATTTTGTTCCTACAGTATTAATAACCTCAATAACATTTATTTCCAGTCATTTCCAGTCAATTTTGACCACCTCACAATATTATTTTTTTCATCTAGTTAAGGCCAAAAGGTTGCATCCAGCTAGCTGGCTGTCTAAGCTTAGTGACACAGTGGGCGGCACTAACATGTGGCAGTTCAGCTTCCAATTTCCAACACAGATACAGTGCGTTATACAGTGTGGGTTAATACACCAATAGTGCACTTACTGTGACAGCAGTGTCGGCAGAGCGGGATTGCTGGCGGTGTCCTCAGTACATGGAATGGCAGTGCTGCGGTGCTGGCAGTGTCCTCAGTGCAGGGTATCGGCAGTGACAGCAGAGCTGGGGTGCCAGTGGTGTCTTCAGTGCAGGTTTGCTGGCTGTGTCGGCAGTGCAGGGGTTGCTGATGGTGTCCTCAGTACATGGAATGGCAGTGCTGTGGTGCTGGCAGTGTCCTCAGTGAAGGGTACCGGTGATGTCGGCAGTGCCAGTGGTGTCTTTAGTGCAGGTTTGCTGACTCTGTCAGCAGTGCAGGGGTGTTCTCAATGCAGGGTGTCGGTGGTGTTGGCAGCGCAGGGGTGACAGCAGTGTCCTTAGTTCAGGTTTGCTGACTGTGTTGGCAGTGCACAGGTGTTCTCGATGCAGGGTTCTGGCGGTGTCAGCAGAGCGGGGGTGCCAGTGGTGTCTGAGTGCATGTGTGCTGACAGTGTCGGCAGTGCAGGGGGGCTGGTGGTGTCCTCAGTGTGGGAGTGCTTGCACTGTGGGGGTCGCTGATGGTGTCCTCAGCACGTGGGGCAGCAGTGCAAGGGTGCCAATGCAGCGGCACGTGGGGCAGTAGTGCAGGGGTGCAGTGTCGGCAGCGGTGGTGGCTGCAGCTGGGGATGCTGCCAGTGGGGGTGCCGGTAGTGTCGGCAGCGGGGGGTGCCGCTGGTGTCAGCCAGTGGGTGATGGCGGGCGCCATCTTCTTTTGCTTCCTGATTGTGTGCAACTGTGCATATTAAATGGACTTAATGCTGATTGGCTGAGAGCCGTGACAGACGTCTCTCTCAGCTAATCAGTATTAAGCCCGCTCACTACAAAACCTCGCGACCCGACAGCGGGATTGCAAGGTTTTGCCTCGGGTGAGGCATCCGGGGCAGGCAGGGAGATCCAAGCTTGGCTCGGATTGCCACGGATCCCCGAAATTCGGGTGGGTTCGGATCTCTGAGATCCGAACCGGCTCATCTCTACAAAAAAGTAATGATGATTTAATATTTCAGTGATAATGTTAAACAGATGACATATGACAATACAAAATAAAATGATCAAATGACAAACAGTACAAAAAACAAAACAATACCCAAAGGGCAAACACATGAATAGAAAACACTGTGGCCACAGGTAATCAACACATAAATGTAATCCGACTAATATGTAATAGTGAGTATAAAAAATTAATTAGCAGCAGCAGATGATTAGCAATAGAATGTTAGTCCGTATGTACAGCCATGATACTAATAAGAATCATAACGTCTTACCTCCGAGGTAACGGCCTGAGCATATGGGCCGAGAAATGCATTAGATGCTATATTCCAACTACATAGTTACCCAGGAGAACACCTTCTCAAAATAGCCGACTTTTTATTTACACCGCCTATAAGCAGAACAGCATCTTAATGCAGGGCCGTAGCTAGGGTAGTGCGGCCGGTGCCATGGCACAGGGCACCACAGGTCAGGGGGCACTGTTTGGGCCTGTCAAATGTCTGTTTATTATCATTCTCGCTTGTAGCTTCCTCTTATTTCATCCCCAGCATCTCCTGGCCTCCCCTATCTCTTCCCTGGCCCTTCCCCATGAGGCCATTCCCCTTTTTTGGGTGCATTATGTCCCTTTGAAAAATGATGGGGGCGCCAATGCTCTTTCTGGCAAAGGGCACCAAAAAGTCTAGTTACGGCTCTGTCTTAGCATGCACAGTATTCTGATAGCACTTGTTAGTTGCAGCAGATTGCGCTGATTGGATTTTCACCAGCCGACTTTGTATCCTTACCGTCTATCAACGGAGTCGTTTCGTAGTGTGCACGGGACTTTGGAAGCACACGGCAGCCAGAGCCATCTGCTTCATTTGGATCTTAGGAGAGGTCTCTCCATGCACAGCGGCGTGCCACTAGACACGGACTCGGACTGTGATCACGGCTTTACTCAGCAGTCTCCATTAGGAGCACAGGTACATTATGGCATTTATGCTCACATATGTGAGACTCCAGCTGCATTGACATTCTCATTTATCTTTTTATATTTTCGATTTTTACTTTGTTACAAACCCAGCTCTTTTGTTTTGTAGCAACATTATATATTTTTTTTCAGTTGACTTTTTACACGAATTGCTACAATACTTTTACCAACTCACTGCTGCTGCCCATTAAAAGGATCATATCTCACAACTCTCATTTCAGATTATATGGATTGTATGATTCTTACTAGCATCATGGCTGTACATACGGACTAACATTCTATTACTAATCATCTGCTGCTGCTAATTCATTTTTTATACTCACTATTACATATTAGTCGAATTACATTTATGTGTTGATTACCTGTGGCCACAGTGCCTGATTCAGACCCACTCGCAAATTGCGGCCGCTCGCTGGCAGAAAGGGGCCGGATATATAAATTAAGCGCTCGCACTGCGTCTCGTAAAGACGCCCTCTATGTCTTAGCGAGCCCCAGCAATAAGCACTCGCTAGTGCATAAAGACGTCCCCTTGCCACTCGCAACACTCGTCATCTCCGGTATTTGAAGGATTAATCGGTAACATCGAGAGCCATCGGAGCTGCTCGCAGCGCTTGAGGTAGCCTTACCCTCCCGCAAGTACTGAGAGCAGTTCAGGGTAAAAAACAACCATGTGACGTGTTCAATGACGCTACTTTGCTAATTATGAACAGCCATTAAACTCCGGTCTGACGGTCAGACACGCCTGCGTTTGAAGCACCACTCCCCCGTTCACAAGCACCTTCCCCTGTTACCACAAACGGCGCTGTCACTCATTCCACTGGGCAGTCTTTACAGGGCAAGCGAGCAAAATCCGATCGCTCGTACTAGTTTGCGCACGCGCACTGCGACTTATACTTCATCATATACTTATACTGCGACCACTGCATCATCAAGGCCTTCCAACTCTCATCCTAACCCACTTCATGCTCTTTCCTCCCTGTCTTCCCCTTCTGTGTCACACCTGTCTGTCTGCCCCTCCCCTTTAGAATGTAAGCTCTCATGAGCAGGGACCTCTTCCTCATATGCTTCTCTTTACATTTTCTTCTACTCCTTACTTACCATAAGGGCACCTAACATGTGACTACCAACTCCCTGCTGCTTACTGCGAGTGTTTAATCGCTATTATAATTGCAGCAATGTATATAAATCGTGTCCTTGTCCTGCACTGTAATGTACTGTAAGTTACTTGTTTCTTGTTCACTTATTAGTTCTATGTACTATGTAAGGCGCTGCATGTAAGGCGCTGCAGAACACTTGTGGCGCCATATAAATAAAGGATAATAATAATAATTATACGCATGCGCAGACGGGCGACCAACGCTCAGAGCGAGCAAGCGCAACTTAGCGTCCGAGTCTGAATCAGGTCAACAGTGTTTTATATTCATGTGTTTGCCCTTTGGGTATTGTCAGCTGCTAGTTTTGTTTTTTGTACTGTTTGTCATTTGATCATTTTATTTTGTATTGTCATATGTCATCTGTTCAACATTATCACTGAGATATTAAATCATCATTGCTTTTTTGACATTTTAGCGCTCCCAGTTTTCTTACTTTTTTTCCTTTCTGAATACGCCCCTGGCGTAGAGGCACCTATACAAGTGCCTCATTGACAAGGACATGCTTTCAGCCCACATCAAAGGATATCCCTGTCAGTGAGGCAGATGTGATTGGGTATCAGATCCAGCACTGACTGTGACTATCCGGCTGTCACTGTCAGTGAGGCAGCATGTGAGTGTGTAGTTTAGTACATTCAATATACTCACTATCACCCCATAATAAAGCTGCTATATAAAACAAAAACAGGGATTTATACATTGAAATGGGATCATTAGTATCATTTCCTTGCATTGGTTATAAGGCACAATGATCCCTATGGCTACATGCATTTTCTGAAAAGTACTGCGAGTTAGAATGTTATTTATCTTTCAGACCCCGATAATCAACATCATGAATAGGCTCCTGATACTTTTCAGAAAATGTATGTAGCGAAATCAACTGTCCCAGCGACCTGCTTCACTGCCCCTTTCGGTGCAGTGCATCTTTTCGGTGCAGTGAGTCTTTTCACTGCAGTGACGGGACTGTGCATGCGCGACCTACAGGTCATGCATGCGCATAAGAGCCCAACGTCTGACGGAATGAGCCGAACAAAGGGCGGAGGGATCCGAAAGGAAAGTGGGTTGAGATCCCAGAGCAGAAGCATTGGCCATCTGAAGATGACGAATGCTCCAGCAGTCAATCTCTGAAAATATTATATTTTCGGAACTTGATGAATTCTGTCCCCATACTAGTGTATGGGGACAGTGGGCCATTCCGCCAGAGGAAGGTAAGTAGAAGATATCTGTGATACTAGTGTATGGGGACAGCGGGCCAGATTGTGAGAGGAAGGTAAGCAGGAGATATCTGTGATACTAGTGTATGGGGACAGCGGGCCATTCCACCAGAGGAAGGTAAGTAGGAGATATCTGTGATATCTCTTGCATTACCTTCTTGATGAATGGCCCAATAACTTAATTTTTTCAACTGCAGGTGAAAATGTGCATAGAATTGTCCTGAAGCTGCAAAAGGAAAGATATGTTTGTTAATCTCAAATATCTCTATATCTGTCGCCTCCCATGGTGGTGACAATATTAGATCCTCATGTAGTGTAGGAAAAACACAAGGTTACAGCAGCCAAATGGGTTTAACCATGTCAGTCAGTCTTGCAGGCCTCATACAATGTACTGTAGTAACTCGGATCTGGCACAGAATAACGAAATGAACACCAATGTACCAGCGTGTGAGTAGAGCTTGAATAATGGTTTGATATCTTTGCTGTAAAGTGATCATGTTCTTCTTACAGCCATTTCCGCATCATCCATCAAATAAGACATTCATTTGCCTTTGGCTGTTGTTAGTTGTTCTAAGATGGTAGGTTTGAAGATGTAAAATGGTTTCCTTCCAGAGTGGTGATAATAGTAAGATCTCAGGGAGCAGTGGAGACATCAGGTGCAGAGTTATGAAGTAGTCCTCTAAACCTTTTAAAATAGGGATCTATTCATAAAGCAGTGAAAAGTCCTGTTTAGCTGAAAACAGGTCACTTCACTGCTTTCAGCGATTCATAGAGGGGCATACCGTGGAAAAGGTTCTTCCTTCTCCAGCAGCGCCCTCGCTTCGTGTATGAATCGCATCACCATACTTTTGTACAGATTCGCCGTCTGAGGATGGCGTAATCTGTACCTCAAGCCGAACAAAGCAGGGAAGCTGCACACTTCCCTGCTGTCTGTCCGGCATCCTACACTGGCCCCGCCCCTTTTTACCCAGTGTCCTTTGCAGCAGCTCTGACTTGACCTGCTGCTCTCGGACGCCAGCGCGCATGCGCAGTGAGATTACAGGCATATCAGGCTCGCCATACCGTATGTCTGTCTTCTCATTGTTTTCCAGGATTGTGGAGGGACCGGATACCACCCGAAGACGCCGGACAGGTAAGTCCACCTTAATGGCTATTAAACATCACTATATATTGCGTCGATGTGATGCGATATATAGTGATATTTTTCAGTAGCCACTTCATGTTCTACATGATTAGACCCCATAGATTGAAGCAGTGATGTATAACGGGAGTGTTTATCTATCGGCCATTACCCCCTGGGACATCATGTGTCCCATTATGGAAATTAATTTCCACAAGGCTGTGGTCCGACCATGCTATTAAGTGAGTCAAATACAAAGAAAGTGAAGCAGAACTAACAATAATAATTGAAGATGTACTAAGTGTTACATTTACAGCCGGCACATTATGCTGCCATTATATTCAATACCAAGATATTAATTCCCGATTATATTTTGTTACATGCAGTAGCGTTTTATGGTTATGGATTTCCCATTAGGGCTCTATGTAATTCACATGTCAAAAGATTCCTGCACCATGCAGCCGTAGGTTGTGTTTGTTCATGGACAGGTTGTCCCAGAACGTTTAAGATAAAAGGATTAGTACCACAATCCAGTGCAATGCAATGTCTAATCTCCAATCAGACTCCCCTCCCCTCACACACACGCAATCTGCAGAGCACAGGATGTCCAGGACCAGCAAACACCACGGAACGAATCCGAGTAAGTTCTATCCACCTTACCTCATTAGTTTGTATACTAGTTCCTATAAGTCCCTGATGCTGTGCAATCTGTAATTTTGAGGTGGAGAGATGGTGTGCATATATATCACAGGAGGGATCTACTTGATGGATTAAGACAGGCTTGGGACAGCGGAGACCACACACATTTATTAACTTTACCAGCTTATTGCATCTTGGTTACTGGGAGAATACATTAAGGATATGGACTACTTTTCTGAACACCCAGTCCACAGTTTTTGCAAGAAGATCTACCTGATTGGGACTAATAAGTCACCCATTTGTTTTATTATTCCCTTTTGTTAACTTAACTTAATCCTAAACCTAGAAATAAACACACTGACACATGTATATGGAATTCAAAGAGGTCACAGCCAGAATTTATTGATCAAATTGAAATTCTAGAATAGGTGGCAAGAAGAAAGCAGTGCTCCGAGGCCACAGCCCAGTGGATATCAATACAAATAAAAAGGGGCGGATCCCCGCCCTGCACAGACTGACCTGGGGCAGTACCATCCTTCCCTAATTGGCACAGCATTGGTCCCTCCCTTGGAACAATGACCATGTCCCCCCTTTAGGCGGTGACAAACTGGCCGCTCTCAAAGGAAGAATGCTACCACAGGCACTCCTGCGCTAATAATAGGCCGCCCATGAGCACTGCTTCCCGCCAAAGCCCGGTTCGCAGAACCAGGCCCGCCACCAAAACTGTGACCTTCTTAATGAAATTGAAAACTGCAGAGGTCATCGGTCAACCGCTCTAGCTGCGCGCTCGTGAGATGTACCCCGTCGGGCCTATGCAAGCTCTCTGCCCCGTGACATAAACTTGGGTATTGTATGACGCGTCCACCAAACGCTAAATGACAAGCGTGCAATGGCCATATCTGTTCAATACCCACGAACGCGACCAAATCATTGCCTCCCAAGTCTAGCCCCAAACTTCTCCTCTGCTGCCCATGGGGCATCTAGCAGGCACTTACAGTGCATTTCTCGTAATCCTAAGCAATGCCACTTACGCACTCACAACCAAAATTGGGCATGCAACTCCAAAGGGTGCTGGCTAGCCCAGTAAATATAGGAATTTTCCCACACCCGACAGTTAGCACTCACAGACAACCCTGTCCGAAAGTTCACCTAGACAGAATTGGCATTTATACAGACAGATAGTGGTATTTAATACAAACAGAAATTGCTATGTATAATAACAACAATAATCTAACCACAAGGAAAGGGAAACAAATAGTTGGGTGACCCATCTGAAGATGAAAAACAGCAAAACCTCCTTGAGGGCAAAAGCTGAAAATCCTTTCAGAATCCCTAGTGGCAGTAGGCATAAGGCCCCTGGGTTTCCCAACAAACTCGCAAGGAGCGCAACTACTTAATGCTACTTGTTTTAAATACGACTTCCACTGCCCTAGCTATAATATAATTCTGAAACACCCTCGTAAAGTACGACCTGGACAAAAGGGAGTTAGATTAACATGGATAACCACTGCCCGCCACCTGGAGGGCAAACCCTATTAAAGTACCCCAAAGAGCAACTGGCCAAATCACTGGATCTGCATGCATCTGAATAGAAATCCCTCGCTCCCTGCCAGTTAATCTGTCTTAGACCCATCTATTCAGCACAAGCTCAATACCGGTTTGATAACCACCTTAATTTAACATTAAACCTGATAGCGCAGAAATCTTAGTAGCAGCAACTAGCTCACCCATTCTAAAAGCCCTAAAGTAAGCTAATGAAAATGCTAACCAAAAAAGGGGGGGGGGGGGGAAGGCGCCTAGCACTTGACCGAAGCCACTCCTTTACTGGCCCAATCAAATCCTGTAATAGGGCTGCGTTGATGGGGCTCCGCGCAACGCCTTTGTTAGGACGCTCCCTTGCCCACCCTATTAAATACCTTTGTTAATACTCTCTTGCCCACCCTATTAAATGCCTTGTTTAATACAAATAATTTGTCAGGATCCGCCAAACGTGCAACTTGGAAAATTATACTGGGTAACGCTGGAGACAAGCCGCCTTGGAACGACCCCTGTCATAGCAGCTACAGACAAACTCTGCCATACAATCATTAACCATCTGAAACCGCCCGCTCTTGGAAGCTAAACACCTTGCCAATCGCACAAAACTAGCGTGTAGGTCTTAATGTACTTGGTGCCCATGACTTCCGTGCTAGTCCCTGGATGCCGGCGTGACGATCCGCCAGGCATGGAAGGGGAAGGAGAAACCATGTAAATTAGCAGGAGGCGCGAGCGAATGAAACATGTCCTACTGAACGATATAAGATGTCCACTATCTTGGTAGCAACGCCCGAAACATGCCGTGCCCTAAACTCAATATTCCTTAAACACATAGATTCCTAACCACTGCGAGGCCGGATCCAAGTCCGTCCTAGATTAGAGCCTTCTTATACCACACCTAAGTTATCACCAAACAGGATTTACCTAATGCAAGGCTTGCTGGACCGCAGTTCGACCGCCACTACAATTGAAAAATTCTCAAGAATAAGGATGTTCCTGTCTAGGCCCTGAACCCCACAGGAAACCGGCCAAGGCTCCGTGCCACACTCCCCTTCAAATGCACCACTTAATGAACAGGATGCATACGTAACGGTCTAAGTTCGGACTTGGCTACGGGTGACGTGTGCAGAACTGTACTCCGTTGAATTTGCGCATAAAAAACAAACAAATGCGCAGCATGTCCACTCCGCTCCAGAGGTACACATATGAGGTGACGAGGCTTCCTAACCCCTGCTGTGGCTCCTTCTAGCCGTCTACTGAAAAACCGACCCCTATGTATGACTCTAAATGCCAAACTGAGGGGGCCCGATAGCGACTGCAACTGTACTAGCGAAACTTTTTTTTTTTTGCCAAAATGAAATGCTTCTAGCAACTCCCCAAAACGCCACACCTTCGCCATAGGCAAGTGGCATAATCCTATGAAGGTATCGATTTCTATCCGCAAATAAGATAATGCGCATAACTGAACCTTCTTACCTGTCACGAGCCATCGGGGCTCCCATAACGACTAAACTAAGGAAATTAATTGAATACTGGCAAACTCTGGTATCTACTCGCCCCATAACATGAAAACATCCAGGTAGCGGGACACCACAGTATGTCCCAATACCCATATGGACAACTACTGCAAAAAGTAACTAAAACCTTCAACTAAAGTACACGAAATGAAAAAGCCAATCGGCCGCCATGTATAAACAGTCATCTTAACCACAAGGCCATAAGGGCTTTCCCTCTGTATAACGTAATTGAGCCCTGCAACTCCAAACCCCAAATATTTAAAGGACTCGGGGTGAAATGGGCAGCAGTCAAAAAGCAGATGCGATATCTGCCTTAGCTAGTAGAGCCCTCCCCCCGTTTGTTAAATGGCGCAGTGATCTGACAGATATTTTGTGTGATTGCCGAACCCTTCCATTTATGTAAGAGACTCTGTAACAACCCCAATTTACCCAATTCCTTCTACGACACCCCCTTGAAGGCGGTGCACCTAAACCGTACCAAAAGTGGGTGGAGCAAAAGGGGCCACGCATGGGCCCCCACCCGACTCCGCTTTCAGATTCCTCTCAGAAACCACGGATATTCCTGTGTCAAAGATAAATCCAAACCCACGCCAAAAACCCCCAAATTAATCAATGACGGTGCTTTTCTGAACACCTCTGCGCTGCTGCTGCAATATTCTCCTTGACCCTGTGCGGCAGACCAACGCGCACACCTTGGCTGGATGAATGCTCCCACAGAGCATGCAGATATGACTGTATCCACAGCCTGCCCCATATGACCCTGCGTGTTATTACATGCGTAGCACTACCAGCGGCTGATGCCCACAGATCTGGGCAGGCCAGAAAGGGCTGCTTCCGACCAACCGAGGATTCGCAGGCAAGCTAGGCAGTTGGTCGAGCAAACCAAACCTCAACATCCTTGAAACCTAATTGAAAACACTGCCTGTCCCTCCTGTTGTGTCTGGACTCAAGGTAGCACGCCGCAAAAAACATAACATACCCGAAGGCCCCCGCCATTACTCCTGCTGACTTAGCCTGAACTAAACCTACGTGCGTCAGCCGTTTTCACAAACATATCCACAAATTTACTCTTCACTAACCGCTCCCTACTTTAAAACTTTAAATCTTTAAGGATAGCCGTATTCGCTCAGTGAACCATAACCCGCGCTTCATCCGGTACCTCAATTGCTGACACTGTGTTAAATCTCTAAGGGCACCCTTGCTACCCATTAAATATGCACTAAGTAACGCCTAAGCTTGCGCGGATTTACAAATGAACTGGAAGAATCGCTAGAATCATCAGTGGAAGGGGAATGTGTGCTGCGCAAATGGGTTAACACCATGCTCACCTGATCCTGACGTGGAAGGCCCAGCCACTGGCTCCTTTGTGTTCGCCAACAGTCCCTCGCTGCGCGGTGCGCCCACCACGACTTGATTCGACATCAGCATCATCTGTCCGCTGGACTTCGACAATGGTCCTAGACGCTCAAAAAACTGTGACCTGGGGGCTCGAAAAAATATCCGGTGAAACCCACGCAACAAAGTCCCTCCGCAGAAGAAAGAGCAGGAGATGCTGTAGCCAGCGTGGGTACGGGATCAGGTTTTGGGGGGAGGGGTGTGAGGAGGGGGTGGAAACATGTATGGGTTCAGGAAAACAGCTGTAGTGGCATGCGGCTGGATGGGCATAGCTATTGCGCCTTGTAGTGAGGCGCCAATCCCTGGGAAAAAAGGGGGGGGGGGCGCGTTAGCAGTGGAGGGGGCGACCTGGAGGAGAGTGGGGGGCAGTGGCTGGCAGTGCATAAGCGGGGCGGATGATAAGGGGCTGAAAAATGCATTGGGCTTATGTGCAGCATCCCAGTGGCAGGGAAATAAGGGGGGGGGGCAGCCCGGCGGCGCGTCATTGTAGGCTTGAATGGGGCAGGATTATTGTGCTGTGCACCAGCCGCCCCTAAATGCAAGGGGGGGTGTAACCCCCACCCCAGGATGCGGGGGGGGAAAGGGGACAAGTTGGTGGGTGGCGCGCTAGGGGACACCGCACCAAGGGGGTCTCTGGTGCTGGCAGAGCAGGGGGGAGGCTGTGCAGGGAGGTGCCCCCCTGTTCTTAAGTAGTGGGGGCATGGGGGGGTCGGAGGGGTGCGGCAGAGCACCATGCGGCGCCTGGCTGCACAAGATGGCCGCCGCAACCCTGTGGGTGGAGCTAGCCACCGGTGCAGGGAGCGGGATGGCCGCGCTTAGCGTGAGGGGAGACGGGGAGTGGGGGCCGTCTAGCTAATATCGCTGCCGCTTGAGAGCAGGCGGCCGCGGGGAAGGGGTGGTCGATGTGGGTGGGC
The DNA here is from genome assembly GCA_031769625.1 of Taudactylus pleione. Taxonomy (NCBI): domain Eukaryota; kingdom Metazoa; phylum Chordata; class Amphibia; order Anura; family Myobatrachidae; genus Taudactylus; species Taudactylus pleione. The sequence continues at coordinate 2,178,150 of JAUIMM010000198.1, forward strand.
GGCAATCGATAGCCGGCAGCGGGAGTGCAGGCAGGTGGAGCCTTGCGCCTGAGCGGACCATGGCCCTCGCGTGGCTGGGGAAGCAGCCACGGAGGTGAGAGGCCTGGCAGCCGAGGGCGGGGGGGGGGGGACACGGGGCCTGTGTATCTGGAAATGACAGGGAGGGAGGGCACTGGCAGGTAACAGGGACTATATGGAAACACAAGCAGGGGAAGGGGGAAGAAAAGTATGGAACATGTGCAGAAAGGAAAGGACAGGGGGGAAATTAGAAAAAGGAAGGTAGTAAAAGATAAAATTAACAGGAGACAGAGAGGGTGGTAGACCAGGGGAAATAAATGGGGTGTGAAATGTGAAAGAAGAAGAGAAAGACAGACATATAAAATACAATACATATGCCACTTAGCCAGCCTGGTTGAAATAAACTGGAAAGAGGAAGATGGCTCCCCTCACCAGGCTATTTATATGGAACCTCTAAGCCCTCCCTTAAATCCTACCATAGGCTTATACTCCTCAAGTGACGAATACTAACCACATCCCCCTCCAGCTTTTAACCCTTAACTTACCTAACAAAATTACATATCAAACAGGGTGCTTATCTATCCTCAAACTTATTCAAGTATTCGGATGCATTAACATTTGTTCTAAGAACACATAACCTACACACATCTAGCCTTGCAATTAAGGTTTTAACATGCATAATATTATTGAGTCCTTTGGACCCATTCATAGCCTTTTGGCCCAGTACCCTGGAGCTCTTCAGACGCACTTTTCCCTTTTCTTATATGAGGTTGGGATACCTCTTCCGTGTGAGGCTGCTGGGGGTACACATTTACTTGAAGCGCTGACCACCATTTGTATTTTACTGTCTCTTGGATATGGTCTAGAAGTCCTGTGAGAGGTGTGAGCTCTATATGTTTGTTAAGGAAAAGGTGAGCGATCTGAGAAGCAGTATAGCCACACAATCATCTATCTAGTCAGAGGAGCATATTTACTGTTGTAAAATCACCCTCCTCCTTCCCCCACTGCGGCTGCCTACACATGAAATGTTGCGAGCTGTATCCTTCCGTCTGTGCATTTGGCAGCCATATTTTTTAACCACCAGTGAGATTTTGAAAAAGAGATAAAGGGGTATATTTACTAAAGTGCGGGTTTGTAGAAGTGGAGATGTTACCCATAGCAACCAATTAGAATCTAGCTGTTATATTTTAGAAGGTGTTAGATACATGTTATGTAGAATGTAATTGGTTGCTATGGGCAACATCTCCCCTTCTAAACACTTGCACCTTAGTAAATATACCCCAGAGACTTGGCACACCATAGGGTAAGCAGTGTGCCTAAATTAATTCAGGATAATGGTTAGCTGCATGCTTGCAGAAACACTACATTGGCCTTCACTCAAGCATAGCTTCTGAGTCTTCAGTATTGTATGAAATTGCATATCCCCCAACATTTTCCATTAAGAACCCGGTGCATGGGGGCGTGGCTGCAGATAAAGGGGCGTGGTCACTGATAAAGGGGCGTGTCCATGGAGGCTGCAGGCATCGGGCGCTGGCTGGTTTAGAACTTGCTGTAAGTGTTATACTGCATGTTCTGTATGCCGGCGCTGGCGACGGTCAGGGCAGAGAAGCACAGAGGTCGGAGAAGATCCGGCTGTCACTCAGCAGCGCTGTGGGAGTTCTGTGTCCCAGCACAGCAGCTTAACTGATTAAGAAATCTGGTGAGTGTACCAACCTGGTACAAAACCATTAAAAAACAGTACTGTACTGGCTAAAACGGTATAGTTGGAGGGTATGTAATTGTTGTTATGGAATAAGAGGGAATTTTGGGAGTATCAATCATACTGTAGCTATGGAGAAAGAAATTTGATAAAGGGCCAAGGATGAGCCAAAGAGGTCTATTTACTAAGCTGTGCTAGGAGATAAAGTGAACGGTGATAATGTACTAGCTAATCAGCTCCTGCCATTTTTCAAACACAGCCTGTGACATGGCAGTGAGGAGCTGATTGGCTGGTACCTTATCACAGTTCACTTTATCTCCTAACACAGCTTAGTAAATAGACCCCAAAATACGGAATGGGAGCTGCGAAGGGTTTAGTTGGTATTGACCATACCTGGGTTGTGTAGACCATGGAGAGGTGGGGGGCGGAGGACAGAAAGTGACTGTGAGGACAAATTTGGCTAAAGAAAGAAGGGATAATAATGACATGAAGGCGGAGGTGGAAATCACAAAAACTAGAAAAAAATAGGGAAGTGGGAAGAGGATTATCGAAAAAAGAGCTATAAAAAAAACTTGCATTAAAGATTACATTTGTGAAAAAAAAAAAAATTAAGGTAAAATAAGGAAAGAAGCCGAGGAAGAGAGAAATGTCCTAGTTTTCTGTCAACCACTGTAACAGTGATAGATGTTTCAATAAAAGGGAAAAATTTAATTGGGCCCAAAATCAAGTCTGGTACAATCTGATCCAAGTTATTAAACAGCAGAAAATCAGGCTATAATAACACAATGTCAAAGAGAGGGACCTCTAAGAAAAAAAGTTTAGATTTAATATCCTTTATAAAACAAAAAAATAATATTTTGTATAGAGGCATAATGCACGGCAAATCGCATATACTGAAGATCCCGTTTTATAATCTGGGGTGCCAAGAGTTCTGGGGTCCATTACTGCCCCTCTTTGGCCTGACCACACCCTTATGCATTGGCCACACCCCCCTCTTTGGACTTGGACCTAACATATCTAATTGATGCCCTGTAATAAAAAAATATAACTTACTGTAAATATAACAAGTTTGTGCACAAGAAAACTGTACATCTGTAATTAACTGAATACAGCTATTCACCATCACAATAGGGAATCGGTATGATTTACCGCCGCACCCATGCCCGGCGGTTGGAATCCCGACAGCGGCATCCCGGCAGAGGAGGAAATCCCGATCGTCAAAGGTAAGTATATACTAACCTATTTCTACCCCCTAACCCTCCCTTATGGATGCCTAGCCCTAACCTTCCCCCCCAGTGCCTAACCCTAATCCCCCCTCTAGGTGCCTAAACCTAACCCCCCCCTTCCCCGCCGCCTAAACCTAAGTCCCCCGAGGAGGTGTCTAACCCTAAGTCCCCCCTGGGGGTACCTAACGCTAACCCCCCCTTCCCCTTGCCTAAACCTAACCTCCCAGGTGGTGCCTAAGCCTAAGTCCCCCCGGGGAACTCTAAACCTAACCCTTCCCCCCCGCGCGGCTATCTGCGCTCAGCGCCCGGCGTCCCATCGTTTGGGATGCCGGGCGTCGACACCTATCTTTAGACCCTTGCCGGGATATGACAGTCCGGAAGCGGCTGTCGGGATTAGGTTTGCCGGCTTCCCGACTGCATACCACAAATAGAGATCTAACTGCTTTATATCATATAGCTTATTAGAACCCAGTAATTCAGAAAGATGTAAAGTGAAGGGTTTGTGGCTGTACGTTTCTTAGTAACAGTACAATGCGAGCAGACAGGGGAGAAATAGCGAGGTATGGGAAGCGAGTGAGAGGCTAGAAAGGATTTGTTGGGATAATAAAAAAGATACGCTAGAAATAATAAAAAGAAGATAATGGCGAGATAGGCGTAAAAGGAGTTGAAAGAAGTAGAGATAAGAGAAAGTATGAAGGAGTAAAAAGGGAGAGATGATTAGAGAAGGAAATGTTGTACGTGTAACAGCTTAAGGCCCCCACACACGGCGCGATATATCAGCCGATCCGACGGATTGGAACGATATGGCAGCTATATCGCTCCGTATGTTGGCATGATATCATCCGCAGCCCGCTCCCGAGGGGTCGTCCGTCGCTCCTCCAGATCTTTTTGAATTCACAAGAGATCTGGAGAAGCTTTGTATGATCCCGTGCTGGCTATGTAGGGGGGGGGAGTGGGGGGCGGCATATCAGGAGGTCGGGCACCGGATCGCTCGGTGTGTGGGGACCGCTCGATATGTCGTGGATTGCATAGCTGGGTACACATCCTACCCAGCGATGACCCATGGCTGTTAATGGAAATCTTTAATCCAGACATGATCGCAACAATAAACACGATTGTACTTGATGTTGAATCAACCAGATGGAAGAAACTTTTGAAAATGCAATTATTTAGTACGTATCAGTGGAATAACCTGGACACAAGCATGTGTAGAATTCCCGATGAGCATCAAAGCCAATGCAGGTGCTGTCAGTATACTGCCCGGAATGGGTATGTAATACCCAGTGGCGTCCTTCCCCACGGTGTTACCTGGTGCGGGAAGGGATTCTGTTCTCGCGGAATAGCCGCCCGCCGCTGAAAAAGGGGAGTGACCTCACAGATGGGGGCGTGGCCACACAGGAAGGGGTGTGGCCGCATGGACCCAAGCCCCTTAGACCCCCGGGGTGCAGGAGGTGTGGACAGACCCGTGTGCAGTGCCGGCTCTCTCACAGTGTCAGGAGCCGAGTGCTGCACTTAATACTACAGTGCAGCATTCAGCTCCTGTCATTGAGGGGGAGTCTGCACCTTGGTGTCACCCCTAAGCCTGTGACACCCGGGTGTGGCCCGCACCCCCTTGTGACGCCACTGGTAATACCGGCAGTCGGGATGCCTCCTGTCAAAATACCAACAACCGCATTCAGATGGTCAGTATCCCAACAGGTCGAGTAAGAATACTTAGTTACCCTTCTCACCCTAACCCTCCCTTCTTGTAGCCTACCCCACCTCGCTCCCTAACCCTCCCCGTTAGTGCCTAAACCTGTCTCCCTCCTTCGTGCCTAAACCTAACACTACCCCCTAAGTGTCTAAGCCTAACTCCCCCCCCAGTGGTGCCTAAACCTAACCCCCCTAGGGGTGCCTAACCTAACCGCCCCCCCCAAACCTAGCGCTAACCCCGCTATGCTGCCTAAATCTAACACACACCCCTGCGGCTAACAGCTAAGACGCCCCCAGCTAACCTGGTTCGGGTTGGCGTCTGTCTATATTTCGGCGTTGGAATTAAAATGATGATGATTATCCGTTTAGTCGACATCGACTTTCGGACACTTTATGGATCAGTGAACGCCATGCTTCTCTTTCTCTGACCGCTTCCTTCAGGTCATTTATGGGCATGTTCGTGTCAGCCTTTATTGTGTCCAGCCAACGAGTTCTTTGGCGTCCTCTTCTTCTGGACCTGCTAACTAATCCAAGCATTACCGCTGTTTCTAGGGAATTAGCCCGCATGACATGTCCAAAATTCGAGAGTCGTTGTTTGGTGATCTTGCCTTCTAATTATATTTTTGGTTTGACCCGCTCTAGGACTGCCTTGTTCGTATTCATTGCTGTCCATGGTATGCGCAGCATTCGCCTCCAGCACCACAATTCAAAAGCGTAGATTCTCCTGCGATCTGCCTTCTTGAGTGTCCAGGTTTCGCATGCATACATAAAGATCGGAAAAACAATTGCATTGACCAACCGTGCCTTTGTTGCACTGCTGATATCGTTGCTCTTCCATATCTTCGTCATTCCTAGCATAGCATTACGGCCAAGTGCAATTCGTCGCTTTATTTCAGTAGATGATTCTCCACTGCGATCAATCTTAGAACCCAGAAAGAGGAAGTCTTGTACCGATTCGACTTCCTCATTATCGATGGCAATATGGACTGCATCGTCACTTGCCGTAGTCATTATCTTTGTTTCTTGATGTTGAGGTACAGTCCCATGCTCTTGCTTTCTTCTTTGACTCTTCTGACCAGATATTCTAGGTCTTTTCTACTTTCAGCCAACAGAGTCGTGTCATCAGCATATCGTAGATTGTTGATGTTCCTCCCTCCGATTTTTACTCCAATTGTAGACTCGTCCAGACTGGGATTAAGATAGGTGTCGGTATTTTGATGCCTATCTTAAGTCCTATGTCGGGCCTTCACAGTCGGGATTTAGGCCCTCATTCAGAGCCACTTGCTAGCGGCAGTACGCTCGTTCCGAGCGATGTTCGCACATCTGCGCATGCGTACGGATCGTTATACGCATGCGCGAACCAGTCAGTGCGGCCGAAATTCATGTGCTCGCAATATAGCGAATGCCTGCTATTTTGAGTGACAGAATGAGGCGTATGTGGGTGGTAACAGGGGAAGGTGCTTGAAAATGGGGAGTGGAGATCCGAACGCAGGCGTGCTTAAAGGTCAAAACGGGCGTTTTATGGGTGTGCATAATTAATACAGCAGCGTCATTGACCACGTCACTGGGTTATTTTATAGCCAGAACTGCTCGCAAGATTGTGGTAGCAAAAACCAACCACAAGAATAGCGAGCAGTTCATACGCTGGTCGATGTACTCGATTAATCTAATAAATAGCGGACATGACGTATGGTGCGAGCGGCCAGGGGGCGTTTTTAACAAATAACCGAGCGTATGTTTTGCTCGCTCGTTTAGACTTAGAGGTGTGAACAGACTGCAATTTGCGAACGGATCATTTGAATAGCCACCCCTTGTTTTTGAACGAACGACCGCAAATAGCGAACGGCTCTGAATCAGGCCCTTAGACCGGTGGCTTGTTGTCCACCGGTCTGCTAACTACATCCCAAACTGGCCAGCAGATATGGGCAATAATGGGCATACGGTAGGAAAGTATATCATACTCCCATACGGTAGAGGCCTAGAGTGTGAACTTTTCTTGCTGTGGTCAATGCTGGAATTTATCTTATTGGTAGTTTTCAGGGGGTTTGCCTGCGGGAACCAACGCCATCTTCACATACATCTACATAAGCTCTGTAATGAATACCTTGTCTGCCTTCGACTGGGCTAACCTTCTAGATTATCAGGGCCAAAGTAAAGTCTATGGGCTCCCATGGGCAACAAACATGTGGGGGCCCATATTAAATATGGACGAAATGGGGGTATGCACAATGGTGACCGTATCACTCGTAAGCGGTACATTGACAAACAGCGATAAGCTAAGTTTAGCACTGTTTGTTAAATACTGAAAGGAGAACATAAATCCTTTAGTTAGTGCTAAAGGGGTTTTGTCTCATTGTGAAATGGGGCCCATGGGCTCCACATTAAAAAAAAAACAGACACACTCACGAAAAAAACACACAATATACACCCACAGGAATAAAAAAAACACATATAGGCACCCACAGGAATAAAAAAAACACATATAGGCACCCACATGAAATATTACTCTCCAGTTGCGCAATCTTATCCACATTACACCACACATAGGGCTCAATTCAGACCCGCTCCCTAGATGCGTTCGCACGCACCCAGCGTATGCAAATCTGGCAAAGGCAGGGGATCGCACTGCAAGGCATTATCACGCCCACTATGTTTTAGCATGTGATCACTCTGTCTATGCAGACGCCCACCGGCTTGTCTTAAGATGCCCACTTGTGCACATCATCTCCAGGAAGTATATGCATCCATCGGTAACATCGAGTACCATCGAATGCGATCGCAGCGCTTGTGGTTGACCATACCCTGCCGCAAGCACTGCCAGTGCTTCAGTGTGAAATACAACCAAATGACATGTACTATGATGCTCTGTCTTAATTATGCACACCTCTGAAACGGTGATAAGACACTCAGGCGCGCCTGCGTTTGCACCTCCACTCCCCCATTTCTAGCGGCCAGGCCCTGTCACCACCCACAAATGGCTTCTCCTGTCACTCAATCAGCTGGGCTGTCTATGCACAGCGAGCGATCGGGAAGCACACACGCACTGCGATGCGTACGCATGCGCAGATTACAAAAACCGACTGGCTGCGTGTGAACGCAGCCTAGCGGGTGGGTCTGAATCGGGCCCATAGTGGCCCTGATTCACATTACACCACATAGTAGTATCCCTTATTCATGTTATTACACACAGCAGTGCCCCTTTTACACAATGCCCACAGTAGAAGTGCAGCTAATACACATAATGCCCACAATAGTAGTGCCCCTTATGCAGTGCCCCCAGTAGTGGTGCCCCTTATGCAGTGCCCCCAGTAGTGGTAGTGTCCATTATGCAGTGCCCCCCAGTAGTGGTGCCCTTTATGCAGTGCCCCTAGTAGTGGCAGTGCCTCCAGAAGTCGTGCCCCTTATGCACTGCCCCCAGTAGTCATGCCCCCAGTAGTAGTGCCCCCAGTAGTCATGCCCCCAGTAGTAGTGCCCCCAATAGTAATGCCCCAGTAGTAATGCCCCCTGTAGTAGAGCCCCAATAGTAATGCTCCCTGTATTAGTGTTCCCAGTAGTAGTGCCCCAATAGTAATGTCTCCTATAGTAGTGCCACAGCAGTAATGCCCCTGTAGTAGTGCCCCCTGTAGTCTGCCCCCAGTAGTAATGCCCACAGAAGTAGTGCTCCCAGTAGTAGTGCCCCCTGTAGTCTGCCCCCAGTAGTAATGCCCACAGAAGTAGTGCCCCCTGTAGTAGTGCCCCCTGTAGTCTGCACCCAGTAGTAATGCCCACAGAAGTAGTGCCCCCTGAAGTAGTGCCCCCTGTAGTCTGCCCCCAGTAGTAATGCCCACAGAAGTAGTGCCCCCTGTAGAAATGCCCCCTGCAGCAGTGCCCCCTGTAGTAATGCCCCCAGAAGTAGTGGCCCCAGTAGTAGTGCTGCTGTAGTAGTGCTCCCAGTAGAAATTTCCCCTGTAGCAGTGCCCCCTATTATAATGCTCCCTGAAGCAGTGCCCCCTGTAGTAATGCTCCCTGTAGCAGTGCCCCCTGTAGTAGTGCATCCTGTAGTGAAGAAAAACCCAATAATTACCCGAAGCCCCACTCCCTGGTCCGTCCTGCTGGCTGCTCCTCGAAACTATGGGAGAGACATCATGATGTCTCTCCCATAGTGCACTGCACACTGCGGGAACCGGAAGCAGGAGCTCAGGTGTGAGCTCCAGCCTCCAGCTGCCACTGTCGCTGAGGGGAGGGAGCCGGAGTGCCCGCTGGTAACAAAATCTCAGCGGCTGCCCGGCAAATGGAGCCTCCCTGTGGTGCCGGGTTTAGGTGGGCCGGAGGAGGTGGAACTGGTTCTGTCTCCCGGTCCGGCCCACTATAACTCCTGGTGGGTGTGGGGGCCCCTTATGTGTGGGAGCGCCAGGACAACTGCCCCTGTCACCCCCCCATTAATCCGGACCTGTAGATCGTCATCCCGCCCCCACTCCTAAGGCCCTTCCCCTGTTAACACCGCACTTCACTTGTCATCTGGTCCGCCCTTCTTATACAATATGCCCCCTTGTGCTCTGCCCATTTCCCCTGCCCCGTCCTCTCCCCTGTACCCCTATAGCCACATACATAAATAGCATACTATAGTAACAGTAGTAATTTATGGTTGTCAGCAAGCAATGAAAACTATGAGCCTGATTCAGCAGTGCTCACTAGTTGTCAGACACCTCCTGCTGCATTTGCATTTTTGCAGGGCGGAATTGCAATTCTGTCCTCTGCTGAATCAGGCAATTCTGTCCTCTGCTGTATCTAAAGTACAATACTGTCAGCACATAGGCCCTCATTCAGACCCACTCGCGAGCGGCTGTCCGCTCGCAAGTGGGTCGACGGTCCGCACTACGCATGCGCACGATGGAGGGAGCTCCGTCGTGCGCATGCGTGAGACGCGACGAGCGAAGGACTTTCCTTCGCTCGGAGTGTCTCATCAAAGGGGGCGTGCTGTCGATGTTGACTGACAGCACGCCCCCTTTGGTGGGCGTGCCCGGGGCGTACCTGCCAGACGGAGACGTTCCCAAGGGAACGCCTACCGTCTGAAGCCGGCCCCACTGACATCACTAGTGATGTCAGTGGGAGTGATTTTGGCTCTGATAGAGCCAAAATCACTCCTGGCCTTGCGGTTGAAAAACTCAACCGCAGGCTTTTGCTCGCAATTTCGATGGTCGCGATGGTCAAGACCATCGCATCCATCATCCTGCACGCTCGTATATGCTGTGGGTGGTGACCCACAGCTATACGAGCGTCCAGGATGACGCTCCATATTAATGGAGGTGGGCCCTGATTCAGAGCGAGCGCTCTGGTCGGAGCGTCCGGCTCTGAATCAGGGCCATAGATCCTAGTAAGGGATTCCAAAATCTTTTTGTAATCCTGGGATTACAGGATTACAGAGCTCCAATCTTGGGATCCTGGGATTCATCTCGGGATTGGGATTAAAGGAAAAATTGGTAATAAAAGCATTATGTTTTTAAATGTATTTTTATTTCCTATCCACCCCTGTTTTACTGGCCATCCATCTGCCCCCTTTGGTCCTCTTTGCCATCCATTTCCCCTCCTGCCATTTGCTATCCATCTCCCTTCCTGCCCTCTCTGCTATCCATCTCCCTTCCTGCCCTCTCTGCTATCCATCTCCCCTCCTGCCCTCTCTGCTATCCATTTAACCTCCTGCCCTCTCTGCTATCCATCTCTCCCTCCTGCTTTCTCTGCTATTTCTCTCTCCCTCCTGCTCTCTCTGCTATCTATCTCTCCCTCCTGCCCTCTCTGCTATCTATCTCTTCCTCCTGCCCTCTCTGCTATCTATCTCTCCCTCCTGCCCTCTCTGCTATCTGTCTCTTCCTCCTGCCCTCTCTGCTATCTATCTCTCCCTCCTGCCCTCTCTGCTATCCATCTCTTCCTCCTGCCCTCTCTAATATCCATCTCTCCCTCCTGCCCTCTCTGCTATCTATCTCTCCCTCCTGCCCTCTCTGCTATCCATCTCTCCCTCCTGCCCCCTCTGCTATCCATCTCTCCCTCCTGCCCTCTCTGCTATCCATCTCTTCCTCCTGCCCTCACTGCTATCCATCTCCCCTCCTGCCCTCACTGCTATCCATCTCCCCTCCTCCCTCTCTGCTATCCATCTCTCCCTGCTGCCCTCTCTGCTATCCATCTCTCCCTCCTGCCCTCTCTGCTATCCATCTCTTCCTCCTGCCCTCACTGCTATCCATCTCCCCTCCTGCCCTCACTGCTATCCATCTCCCCTCCTGCCCTCACTGCTATCCATCTCTTCCTCCTGCCCTCTCTGCTATCCATCTCTCCCTCCTGCCCTCTCTGCTATCCATCTCTCCCTCCTGCCCTCTCTGCTATCCATCTCTCCCTCCTGCCCTCACTGCTATCCATCTCCCCTCCTGCCCTCACTGCTATCCATCTCCCCTCCTGCCCTTTCTGCTATCCCTCTCTCCCTCCTGCCCTCTCTGCTATCCATCTCTTCCTCCTGCCCTCACTGCTATCCATCTCCCCTCCTGCCCTCTCTGCTATCCATCTCCCCTCCTGCCCTCTCTGCTATCCATCTCTTCCTCCTGCCCTCTCTGCTATCCATCTCTCCCTCCTGCCCTCTCTGCTATCCATCTCTCCCTCCTGCCCTCTCTGCTATCCATCTCTTCCTCCTGCCCTCACTGCTATCCATCTCCCCTCCTGCCGTCTCTGCTATCCATCTCTTCCTCCTGCCCTCACTGCTATTCATCTCTCCCTCCTGCCCTCTCTGCTATCCATCTCTTCCTCCTGCCCTCTCTGCTATCCATCTCTTCCTCCTGCTCTCTCTGCTATCCCTCTCTCCCTCCTGCCTTCTCTGCTATTCATCTCTCCCTCCTGCCCTCACTGCTATCCATCTCCCCTCCTGCCCTCTCTGCTATCCATCTCCCCTCCTGCCCTCTCTGCTATCCCTCTCTCCCTCCTGCCCTCACTGCTATTCATCTCTCTCTACTGCTCTACTCTCTATTATTCCATAAATACACTATTTTGTTACCCTCATGTAATTTAATTCAAATGTGTAAAATATCCAATTCAACTGGGAAGTTATCACATGTGTATAGTTGATATATTCACTAACTGTGTAGGTCCCACCCCAAAATACAGTGAAAGAATTTACACAGCATCAATTTTAAGCAAACACCTCAAAACTTATCTGAAGCATGAGAAATGCACTTAATATCATTTATTTCCTATTTTTTTAATATGTTTCATAATAATATTTCAAATAGTAATTTTTTAAAAAGTGTAATTTTTTTATTGTTGCAAGAATCCTGTTATGTTTTGTTGCAATTCGCAATATTGCGTCTCTGGGACATGGCTGAATCACATCATCGCGCACCTTGACCTGCCCACTTCACTGAAGAATTGGCCTGGGCGGCTTGCAGGAGAGTTGCCCACTATTCTGGGAGCTCTACTCCAAGAGCTTTACTCCCTCACACTTCAGAGTGATGCTGAATTGCGTCATCCTGGCACTGCCCCTGCTGCACAATGTTGGTAATCATGCCACTGTGTAGCAAGGGCGGGGCCATGATGACACAATCAAGTCATCACGCCCATAGCTTTTGCCATGTGCTTCAGAAACTTGAGGGAAATACAAGATTAGTAATATGTGATCAGGTTCAAAGGAAATATCAGGACTAGAGCTCTGGGGCAAACTTAAACCATGCTTTCATACTCTCCCAGAAGTTACTGGAGGCTCACGATTTTCCAGGTAGACCCCCTCACATCCGAAGAGTGTCCACTTCCTAGTAAAAACTGAAATCGCCAGTCCATATGGCGGGTGAGAGGCTAAAATAATGCAAAAATACTCCATTTAGCCACGCCCTCTCTCCACGGACCCGTGCTGCGACGGAGGGTTGGGCCTCATGACATCAGAGCCCTGCTCGGTTCCCCGAAGTAGCAAGCTGCATCTCCTCTCTTGGCTTACACAGCAATGGGAGAAAGTGATAGCAATGACAAATCCAGGGGAACCGACACAAAACATACAGATACTCCCTGAGGAAACCTATACTTGTGCTCAGAAAACTATGGAAGTAAATGTGCATGCTCTCTTTTGAAAGGAAACTGTAGGGCTACAGGTAGCAATAATCATAATCACAATCCAGGAAAGGCCACCAAGTGATTTGCAGAGAAGGTTATGAAATACTGCAGCAAGATTCTAACATTTCTGCCTTGATGGTTTGATTCCTTCAACAGATAACAACGTACAGTTGCTCTACTTCCAGGGAGCATTGCTCAATATCATTACCAGCGATATCCAATTTCAACACTGACAATCTGCTGTCAGGTGCAATACTTCATAATGGATTTATCTAACAAATTCAAGCGTATGCATCTTGTCTAAAATAAAAGTCAGCATAAGCAAATTCTACTAAAGTGTTCTTCTGAATGAGTCCTTGGAGTTTGTACCCTTGGGTGGTTTTATAAGAATCCATGATGCTGTCAGCATTATACTCCTGACTGCCCAGCCCTAGCTAGCCCTGAATCAAAGGGAACATTAGGTGAAGGATTAGAGATGATTCTTCAGTGGGATGCCCAGGTTGATATACTTGGGTAAGACCTTTGGGTAGTGATGCAGGGCCTGCTGGCATTAATAATAATTTTTTCAGAACCTGGAAAAATTACAATGCCAGCAGGCCCTGCATCTCTGCTAGTCGCAGCGCTGTGGGAGTCAGCCAGGATTCTGGGCAAACTTACTGTAGTACAACTGGACATGTGAGCAGAAGATGAGGACCAGCCAGCACCGCCAGGCCTCATTGTTTTCCTACAACTAGGTAGTTGTCAATAGTCCATTTGGTGGTAGGAAGGGCTGAGGCAGCATGCAGGACTACAGGATTTGGATATGTACTGTCACATAGGTCCTTGAGCACTGGTCTTTGGAACAGTACCTGCGGTTATTGAAATGTGCTTTGGCACCACCAAGAATCTCCCCATTCAATTATCAGTTAGGCCCATGGCTAATGGTGGTCTTCATCATTGCTTTGAACTTGTGCATGTGGTAGTAATCTGGTACCCCAAATGGAATACAGTGAATACTCTGTGTGATAGGTATACTCACAGGTCCAGTACAGGTTGAGTCTCCCATATCCAAAATGCTTGGGATCAGGGGTATTTTGGATATCGGAATATTCCATATTTTGGAATGTTTGCATACCATAATGCAATATCTTGGGAATGGGACCCACATCTAAAGACATAATTCTTTTATTTTTTATATACAAGTTTATGTACATACATGAAATTAATTTATGTTTCATATACGCCTTATACACACAGCCTGAAGGTTATTTTATGCTATATTTTTAATAATGTTGTGCCTTAAACAAAGTTTGTGTACATTGAACATATCAGAATGCAAAGGTTTCACTATCTCAGTCATGCTAAAAATATTACGTATTTCAGAATACTCCATATTTTGGAATATTTGGATATGGGAGACTCAACCTGTATTACCTGACTGTGGTGGGATGAAGGGAGGTCCACTCTGGTTTTCTGTCTTCAGCAGAGATGTCTCTTCCTCCTTATCTCCACACTGTATCAGAGAGGCAATGGTTCCCATCCACCAGACATGGTAAAATCACAAAAGATACTTCAAATGTTTTATTTATATTGACCTGGAAAGGTTATATTTAATAAAGATGGAAAGGTCTAGTGTCTAAAGGTTGCTTTTAAGATGAGTCAACAACACAGATAAATATTTTTAGTATGTAATATATTTTTTGTTACCCATAAGGTGAAATCACAACCAGGTTTTGCATATAGTGCTCAGTGAAGCTCAATAAACAATTTTACATGCACTAATGTAGATTAAGTAATGTTATTTGTGATGGCAATACTGTCAGATATCATTCACAAATATAACATTCAATTAAGTTCTTTTTACTCTAAATGTAATTCTTCCGTTGTATTGTCCTAGACACCTTTTGTTTAATATAACTTCTATTAAATAACTATCTACATTCCTAAACTGAATAAATGTTCCAGTCACTAAAGACAGTTCTGGTCCCTAAATAGGTTTCTTGCAAGTTGGCAACCCGGGTCACAGTTGAGGGTCTTTGTTTGCCTGATGCGGCCCAAAGCTGTAGTGTGCTGCAGCGTTGCATATCACTCTAAATAGCAGTAATGTGTGATACTAGAGGCAGATACTGCTGTGTGAAGAAATAAAATGTTACTTTATTTGGACCTTTTTTCCAAGACAGGATGCAGCTTTCACTTTAATCAGCAGTCGGCTCTTCTTCAGGCCGGTCACAGCAGCCGGAGCTCAAATTAAGGATTGGTCACACAGTTCCCTGTAGTTACAATCCTCCCCTCCAGTCCTAATCAGCAAATTTGTAAACAGAGCCCAGAATCTCCCCTCAGACACTGTCAGTATTAGCTCCCGGGTAGCAAAGGGTGCATCTCCTCTCTTCAGAGAGGTATCTCACAACCCATCCAATGGTCAGGAGGGGTCTCCTTTTATATCTGCTGGCTCACGCTGGGCAGCTTTCCCGTCTGAGGCACGTGACTCCATACTGTCATGCTCTCTTCCTAAACCAGGTCAAGCCTTTATGTCCTGGCTGTCATGGCAAGCTCAGCCTCTCACTGCCCCCAATGGATTTTGTGGCTTGTAATCCTACACAACCTGGGATAAGTGATATCTCACGATGGTGGGTTATCACATTAGAGGCTTACTTAAAGGATGGTGCTGACACAGTGGATATTGGAGACAAAGAGTACAAAAAAGGTACAGTATAAGTATATGAAAATCATGTACTCACAGTTCCTAATATGCCCATTGACTAAATAGGCCAGGGGGCAAGCCAAGAATATGAGGCCAAAGACAGAAGTCTTCAGACCAGCAAATAAGGGCTTAACCCTGGAAACAATGTCTGGTTAATTTCATCAGCAAGTGATTGGGCTCCATTCAGCAAGACCCACTGTGTTAGTTTAACTCCTTCAGAGAGCATGGAGTCACTCCAGAGGTCTAACATGGAGATGATTATTGCCTGAGATACAATATAGACTCCTAGTAATAAGGTTAGCAAGTTTGATAGCTGGGGAAGGCTTAATCCAGCCCTGAATGATATGGACTTCCAACTATAGTGCCAGGAACCAAAGCACCGCCCTGAGACCATAGACTGGAGAGCTGTCAGTGCTCGTGAGCTGAATGTCAGGACTGTTAAGGGCTTGCAGCTCTCATTAGACTGACTGAAGAATCTGAGTGTTATTGATGGACTGCATGGATGGGCAAGTCTTCTTCCTTCGGGAATCCCTATAGGTCTTGTGGTTCTGTGGACATGCCGAAAGCAGGGTGACAGTGAAGCAGGCCCTACAGTAAGATCAAGCACAGAGTGGATACCCAAGTTTGGCTAATAGAAGACCAGTATAGTGTTGCATTTGTACCCCTTGAGATTTATGTTCCATTCACTGTTAGTTAACTATTTGTTAGAAGTACTATAGCTCTGTTGGTATTTTAAGTATTCTTGAACAATACATTTGCATGGGTGCAAGACTATGAACCCACGACCACGGTACTAGAGGCGCGTGGTAGGCTGAAGGTTGCACCTGATCTGGTGCGGAGCATTTGCTGTATTAACTCTGGCTGTTGGCCAGGAGTAATAGCCTGCAGTTACCAATATACTGTATACTCAAATAAAAATAACTGAGCACAATGCTCCATGTACGTGTTAGCAAGTCACTTTCAATACTCCATTCCAACAGACATCCTTATTGCACCTTCTCTACATATAATCCATTCTCTGTATATCCCACCACCTTACACAGCTTTCAGAGTTACTGAACAGTGCACAGGTTGGATGTTCCATGCTTGGTCCATTAGCTTGACGGATCTACCATTAGTCACTTTGAAGAGCGATTGTTCATTTCATTATCAGCTCCACTGGAGGAGAATATGTTAGCAGATGTCTCTTTAGAGCCAGCATTGTATTTCATTATGTTAAAAGGTCGTCGCCTGTATCTGTGCTGATATACAGCCCCTCCAGTCATCTGGACGCCTCACGCCTCTCTGGGAGTTATCAGTCCACTGGGAGTTTTTAATGCATTTTAGCTGCTCATTTTTAACCCACTTTATCTTTGGAACTTTCACCCGCTCTACAATTCCTCCATACCTCAGCACATGTGAGCCAGTTAATAACACACGTACAAGTGACACTACTCCAGCGGAAGCTGCATACACCCTGTAATATAGATGACCTGTCAAGCTGTGGCTTTGATTGTTATTTCAACAGCAGTCAGGCTCCCTGCGCCTCTAATTACCTCCTATAGAGTTAGCTTTATAAATAAAATATCTCTGAAAATAATCAAAGGGCCAAACACAGAAAACTGAAAGGTTAACATATTAATAATTTAAAAACAAGTCTAATATTAGAAGAAGGTACTATGGAGTGATGTGGGAATACAATTAGTGGCCGAGGGCACTTCCCGTAAACTCTAAAATTATTCAATGCTTTCTCAGTTCTATTGTCCTCTCTATTATGAGTATTCTTCTATATCTAGTATTTTAATATTATTATTCTTTCTTTTTTTCTTGTATCCATGCAATACTATATTAAGTGTCTCATTTAAAGTTATAAACTCCCCATCGTCAAATGAATGTCCTCCGACTCCCGGTGTAATGTAGTGTAAAACCAATAAACCATAACAATATTGAAATAACGACACTGAGACTTGCTTAAGGGGAAAGGAAGGTCAGTGTTATTTATTTAATCTAGTTAAACTATTATTAATTAAAACTAATTAAACTAACAGAAAATGAATCACTAAATAATCTAAGAAGAAGGAAAGACATACAAAGTTTGATGGCACCAAAAAATGGCCCCACAATGCAAAATCCACCAACTGCCACTCCATACACCACCCCTTCAAAATGGGAGGCAACCAGACAGCCTATTACCACCAACCACCCCAAAGACACAACATGAGGCCCACCTGGAACAATGGCCCCGCTGACCCCTGTAGGGAGAAATTAGCCTAAGCCATGTATTGGAGGGGAGAGCACCTCAAGCTCCATAGACAGATGGCGACTGCAACCGTTCTTTCCCTCCAACCACCAAAGCTGACACCAAGCAATTAAACAAACACAGGGAGGATTGGCGGGGAACAAACTGACCAGGTAGATATCCCTAAAATGGCTGCTACAGAACTCTATGATATGGCCCTAAAACCCCACCCCCTCGCATCCCTCCTATAGGCTAACCCAACTCACCCCATCCGATAACACCACCTCCTACCTCAGATATTAATCCTTTCTTGGCCGTAGTCAGACACTCCTTGGCTCGGGTGTTTAATTTTACTCCTTCCATATGAAATGCACTCCGTCTTAACTATTTTTGTTTTATCATATATATATATATATATATATATATATATAAATAAAACACAACCCTACAATGGAGCTCCGTACTGAGAATATTTATTATTTACATATGAGCATGGAAACTCCACACAGATAGGGCCCTGGTTGAGGAATTGAACTTAAGACCTTAGTGCTGAGAGGCAGTGAGGCTCATTACTGTGCTAGCCTGCTGGCTAAACTTGGTGCGGGCTCAAATGTAGAGGTGTGTGTAGGTGCACATAGCCATTTCCCCTCAACAAAAGCTCTTGATTTTTTGCACCAGCTAAAAGGTGGCAGACATCGCGTCTTGTCGTGTATTTTATATAGGACACTTCCAATTGCAGTTCAGTTCCGAAATACATATATTCTAGGGGATCTTTGTTCAATGTAAAACAAAGCTTCAAAACTCAACTGTCACATGTAATAAAGACCCCCAAATTCCCTCACTACCGTGATTCATTTATGTCATAAATGAGGCTGAATCAAGCAATATTTTATACAAAATAAAAAGATTTAGTTGTAATGTGGCATGGACTATTGTGGTTATGATGTGGATGGACTATTGTGGTCATGATGCGGATGGACTATTGTGGTCATGATGCAGATTGACTATTGTGGTCATGATGCGGATGGACTATTGTGGTCATGATGCGGATGGACTATTGTGGTCATGATGTGAATGGACTATTGTGGTCATGATGCGAATGGACTATTGTGGTCATGATGCGGATGGACTATTGTGGTCATGATGCGGATGGACTATTGTGGTCATGATGAGGATGGACTATTGTGGTCATGATGTGGATGGACTGTTGTGGGCATTATGTGGATGGACTATTGTGGTCATGATGCGGATGGACTATTGTGGTCATGATTTGGATGGACTATTGTGGTCATGATGTGGATGGACTATTGTGGTCATGATGGTGATGGACTATTAATGTTTACACCTTTGTACAGTCTGCTTCTTCATATCTTCCTGCCTTCCCACATTGCTAGTTATTGTTTTAGCCTATTGGGGTGGTAGTCACAGTAGGTGTCAGGCGGAATGTGCAAGTGACTCTTAGGCCATACAGAGAGTCCTTAACAAAGATGACAGTTTATTGATAGTAGGGTGACAGCGCACCCCCGTTTTGGTTTTGGCAAAACCACCCTTAAGTGTTTTGATTTGGATTTACTTTTGGATTTCTTTAAAATTGATAAAAACAGCTAAAATCATGTAATTTGGACCTGTTTACAGGCCATCCAAACCCTGGGATTTGGTTTCTAAATCCAAGTTCCAAACTTACAGCAGACCCGAGCTAGGACTTAGTTCTACACAGAACCCCAAAAGTGATTCAAGTCAGAACTCCATTGAACTCAGAGCCCCAAAGTCCAGGTGTGTTAATTTTCAGGAAAACTGAACTGCACGTCTCTAGTGATAACACAGCAGTATTAGTGTTAAGCAGAACAGTGGTATTAAAGGGGTAAACAGAGGTATTTAGGTATCTCACCTCAAGAGCACAGTACTGTGTCCTAGTACCCAGCATGTATAGTAGAGAGAGGAGACTATGTCAGAGCACACTGGTCTCTAACACTAGTCACTAGAATAATTTGTTGAGTCATCGTCTAAGGTTGAACAGTGAATGGTTCACCATCGATGGTCTCCATTCCATGGTGCAATCGGTACTTTCCATTAATGGTAGGAAACCGTTGACAGGAAATCTTAGATGGGCATCCCTAGTATGAGCACATGACAGCGGCATAGCCAATTGGAGAATGAGGGGGGGGGGGCAAGGGTGGTGTGCTCAGTAGTATGCATTGTGTGTGACAACTCAGAAACATAATACCTAGCGATATCACCATCGGACCTTCTTATCTATGGCGGAGAAATATTGGTCCTTTGACATCGTTGTCAAAACCATCAGCCATTGATAGTGAGCCATCAGTGGTCGATGGTCACCCTTAGTGTTTTCCAATAGCAGAGAGTAGCAATGCATCTTAATGTGCAGTTGTGTCATAAGTGAGACCCAAAGATAAAACTCCTCCCAAAAAGTCTGGATTCTTGTCCCCATTTAACGCGAGGTATGCCGAAATATAGTACATAAGATTCATATTGAAAAATAAATAAAAATAAATAATAATTGCGTTACCTGAAACAGATTCCTCTGTGTATCCATTAGCTGCCAATCATTGCATATATTTTTGCCAACCAGCTTGTCTCTGTGGCATGACTGGCTATTGGGTCCGCCTGTTACCCTAAGGGCCCATCATTTTTCAACTCAATGCTGTATGAATCCCAGCTTGGAGGGAAATGATTAATGCTTATGAGCGAGGGTAGGAACTCAGAGGGTGCAATCTGCACTTGAGGCCATTGTCTGACCCTGATATTATAATAAATTCACTTTATCATACCTTGTGCCATGTACTGCTCTGTGCCGGCCTGTGAGCGCCTGTCCTTCAAGGCGCTAATTACCAATATTACTACAGCTGAATCTGCCATGGTATGATAAGTGTCAGCGAGTGCACCATAAGTTGTGACTGGAGACGGCTCTAACCTCGAAGATATACTTGTCTGACAGTTTTCATTATAGAATACACACAGTGAGAGGCCACTATGCGCGGGGAAGAAAGCCCTATTCCTCATTCCGATCTACTTCCCTTCACCTGGCCATGCTGCCTGTGAGTGGCAGATTAATGGCGCTGTTAGGAGGCCGGTGATTTGGAAGCAGTGAAGAGATGTAATGAAGTACTGTACAAAGCCGCAGTGCTACTGTACATGAAATAATATAATATGTATATTAGAAAATTAATGTATTTACAAACGCAGACACTTGGGTGTTCCATATTTCCCCAGAACGGAATATATAACACAATGTAGAACAGTGTTGAAATTCCCATTATTCAACTGGAACATTTCTCAGCTGTTACTGTGCTATTAATATAACCCGGCAGATGACTGTACTGTATCTTTAGTAGTACACAGTACAGTTAGCAGGGATAGGAAGATTATTAAGCTCATGCTAGTACTTTGCTAGAAAATTCACTTCAATTAGTGGCAGATGTACTAAGCTCCTAACTGTCATTTTTCAAACACAGCTTGTAACATGACAGTTAGGAGCTGAGTTGCTGGTAGTTTATCACTTTTTCCAGAGCTTAACACATTTCCTGTAAGCAAAAGCGTTTTATGCTGACTAAGGGTAAATAAATATGGGAGGACCCTGTAGTTCCCATCCTCCATATTTTTACTAGAGACGAAACACTATGTAAATAAGATACAAAAAAAATATGTATTTTTTTTCAGATATAAAAATAGCACAAACCCAGGACACGCTGACAATAAATAAAACATTATAATAAATGTGATCTCTTCTGTAGGTGCCACACATACAGTAGCTTTCAGTCTGCCTAGTGCAGCACTTTTGGGTGGCAGCGAAGCAGTTAACATTTAATCCTTTTTATTAGGTTCAAATCTGAAAAACACTGGAAAATGTGACAGTCTGACACTACAACTACTGCGGGCGGCAATTAGAGAAGCTGCACTTTAGATCAGCTACGTGCCCTACCTCCCACTTAATCATCTTCCCACAAATGTTAAAAGCTAAAATAATTAGTGAAGGCAGTGAGAAATTACATGGTAGTGTCTTCATCATCACACCAAGGACAAGGTTATTTAGATCTACTGGATGTCGGACCTTTTTCAGCGTTGGACGTAGTACAAACAGCAGCTGTGTGTAAGTATGCTAATGCTGCAGCGTCTGTGATTCGCTGCTGCGCCAGAGGACGCAGCATCGAAACATCAGCGGAACATCGGCCATCTAAGCAACTCTTAAGTTACGCAGGATGGCCGGCGTTTTCACTCTGCCAGGGCCAGGAAATCGGAAGATGCACACCTAGACCCCAGCACGCCTACAAAACGGGGAAGACATGCCACCGTTTTGTAAAACGCTCAACATTGCCATACGGCACTGAGGGGGTCATTCAGACCCGCTCGCGAGCGGCAGTACACTCGCAAGCGGGTCGATGTTCTCCACTGCGCATGCACACGACGGAGGGAGCTCCGTCGTGCGCATGCGCGAGACCCGGGGAGCGACGGGCTTTCCATCGCTCCGGGTCTCGCACCAAAGAGGACGTGCTGTCGATGTTGATTGACAACACGCCCCCTTTGGTGGGCGTGCCAGGGGCGTGCCTGCCAGACGGAGGCGTTCCCATGGGAACGCCTACCGCCTGAAGCCGGCCCCACTGACATCACTAGTGATGTCAGTGGGAGTGATTTTTGCTCTGATAGAGCCAAATGCACTCCTGGGCTTGTGGCAGGGAGACCCTACCACAGGGTCTCCATCGCAAGTCCGATGGTCGCGATGGTCAAGACCATCGCGACCATCTTTTTGGCCGCTCGCATATGCTGTGGGTGGTCACCCACAGCTATACGAGCGGCCAGGAGGCCGCTCCATTTTCATGGAGGTGGGCCTTGATTCAGAGCGAGCGCTCTGGTCAGAGCGTTCAGCTCTGAATCAGGCCCACCATCTTAGTTCATGGGGCAGTATAAGAGAGGGCAGGGCCCATATGCAAACTCCATGTGGGCCCCACTCTCTCGCCGGTGCCGTTACTTTGTAGATTGTGGCACTGTGCTGCTGTCTGTGGGCTCCGCACGAATACCCTGCACACCATCAGACTCCCCTATAGCCGCGACCTAAGGGACTGCTGCATACACTGCCCGCCACCGCAGTTTGTTTAAGCGCTAACCCTATTTACTTGCCTTCACCACCCCACTATGTCTGGGAGAGACTGTCAGCCACTGCAGGGCTGGCAACCTGTTTTTCTCAACATCATGCGGGTCCGGTTCTCATAAGGATTTGAACATTGATATATTTTAACCCTATCATCCCTAATGTCAACACTACCAGCCGCACTTTGGGATTTTACACCCGGTTAGGACCCAGGCACTTTATCTGAATCTATTGTATTTTTTATCTATTTGGTTTTCAATCGGTTTTGATCGTCTGGTTTTTTTTTTAGTTTTTGAATTGATCAGGTGCTGCAAGTACAGTAGGACAGTTTTTTAATTTCTTTGCTTTATTTTTATTTGTTATATATATTTTTTATTTCTTTATCCCTTATTCCCCCTCCTCCGCCCACCCCCCCCCTTACTTTCCAATTTCCTCCTGCCACCCTCTCCTAGTGTATTTGTGGTAGTCTGTTTTGTCCCTTGTATTTACATGTTTTTTAATAGTCATTTAAACTTTACCTATAATCGTTATAATTTAATAATTGTACACACACCACCCAGCCACATTATCCTCAGAAGGTGAGTGTGAGCTAGTATGTATTCTTATACTGTGCCAGAATCTACTGCTTAGGCTTAGGTCACTAGAAACATGCATCTTCATAGATGTCAGGGAGGTAAGTATAATGTATGGGTGCAGTGTGAGCCCCCCCTTGGACCCTGGGGTCCATGTTCAACACACAGGAGCGCCGAGAGGGGAGGGAGCGGGTACTGATTACTTGGGCTTCCTAGAGGGGTCCATCAGGGGTCCGGTGCCACCCCCCCTCCCTCTTTCACTACATTAGCCCAGCACATGCTGCTGTGTGCTGGGCTGCATTGAGAAACTTCTCACGGCTGCTAAGTAGCAGCCTCAGCAGTCTCCTATACCTGTGGGGGGAGCGATCACACTGATCACGCCCCCCACTGGCTATGCGACGGGCTCATGGGGCTCATAGAGCCCCCCTCCCTATTGGGCAGTATTTTTTTTACCCTAAGGGGGTGTGGCCATGCCTCCTGCGATTAGGCCATGCCCCTTCACCTGGGCCTGGCACACCATACCCTGCACACATTATAGATGCGCCCATGGTCAGACCAGTTTCTGGGAGATGTCCAGAGGAGCAGACACAGCTGGCCATTTTGGGGGGCGGGGCCAGGTTACCTGTCATTAGGCCCCGCCCATCATGGCAAACTGCTGTTAAATTATGCATTGTTGCATTTAGCCCCGCCCCTCCATACAGAGCAGCGAATCCCGGCAATTATCTCTCCATCCTGCCCACTTCACTAGGAAGTGGACAGGGTGCGGGAGATCTGGATACTCTTTCGGGGGTACAGGGGGCTCCCCGAAAATTCGGGAGAGTAAGTAAGTATGGTCAAATGACTAAGGACAGTTATGGTTGACAGCAGCTGACTGTTTTAAGATTTCTATAGAGACTGGTTCATGTTTCATGTCTCCATCTCCTGCTGTCTCCCTTCAATCCAACTGTATCACAAAAACTGCAAAGAAACGCCAGTCGCCAATGGCTGCCTCATGGTTGGCATCTGATAATGCTGCTGCCTTATTGTAGTCACAATTTATATCATGTGTTCCTCGCTCCTCTTATATTGTAAGCCCATTGGGCTAGGACATATAAACCTCCTGTTTTATGTCTTTATATGCAATTAGTTTATGTCATGATTCCCTGATTGTACAACGCTGCAGAAATAATAGAGCTTTATAAATAATAGATAATAATATGCTAAGTGTATAGATATAGACATTCATATAACGAAGAGCCTGGTCATACTAGGCTAGCTCATTAAGCTACTTGGTGAGGATCCTCTTATTCTGATGTCACTCGAGTAGAGTATGCCTATAATGGGCGGAATTCAATTGATTTTGCGGCCCTCATCTCCCGTCTAAAGTGACAGGAGATCGCGGGCCGCTATTCAATTGTGCCAGCGTTTCACGCTGATCGCACCCAAAGTGGTCAGGTTTAGCTGCGTAAAACGGCTAACCCCGACCAAAGTGCTGGGTGCGATCGTGAAAAGTGCCGTTTGGGCGCCCAAACAGGACACTTTTCGCCGATTTCAGCCCGCACCCCTCTGGGGCTGCGAGCAGAAATTGAGCGCTAGCAGCTGATCGCACCCGACAGGAGTAACAATAGAATAGCTCCGTCAGGTGCGAAGGGGGGAATAATCAATTGAATTCCGCCCAAAGTGTCACATCACTTAGAAAGTGCCTGAAAGACTTCACTAGGAAATAAGATCTACTCTAACTAACAGGAATCAGCCTAGTCTCGTATATACAAAGAAAACTAAAGGCGCTGACAGCCAATACCATTATTACTAGATTCAAAATATACTTATCAATGAGCTCACCATAGAACATTAAGAGCAAATAACATATAAGCAAAAAGCATATAAATGTACTATTAAAACTTCTATTAACATCCAGGGTGTAAATCTATCTGTGGCCACAGGTTGATTATTTGACTTAGGAACCAAACTAATCTACCATATACCAGAGTTTCCCGAACTCCGCCATTAAGTAGCACATTAGTGTTGCCAAGAAGAGGGGATGGGTACTAATTACCCGGGCCCTGGCGGGGGCCTGGGTCCGAAGCCAACCCCCATTCCTCTTTCCCCACAGCACGCTGCTGTGTGCTGGGCTGCAGCGGGAGACTGCTCACTGCTGCTGCAGTCTCTTCTGCCTGTGGGGGAGCGATCACACTGATTGCGCTCCCCCTGCCTTTGTGCTGGGCTGAGAAGCTCACAGCGCTGCAAAAAAGATTTTTTTTCCTAAAGGGGTGTGGCCCTAGAGTAGGCACACCCATTTTCCCCTGAGTCTGGGCAGTCTCTTGACGCTCCTGACTATCTGGGTTGAAGCATGGATATCCTTAAAACCTGGAATGTAATGGCGATGTTTGGGAACCTCTGTCATATACTCATAAGTGATTACAATAAATTGTATGCAGGTTAATCCAACTGGATTAGTATATTGAACTCACTCTCCTTGTTAGTACATGTGTTAGAAATGAGTTGTTTGTAATATACCATTCAGCAATCATACAGGACACTGCGGGGTGTCCGCCACAGTGCTGTTCACAGGATCAGGTCCATTTTACAAACTTACCGCTCGCTGTCGCTGATATTGTGCTTAGTAACAAATGTTTAGCTCCATGCTGCTGATGTATTCTGTAATGCAGCAAAAGCACAGAGCATATAATGTTTGCATTGGGACTTGCAATCATAACCAACAATACTCCAGCCGCATTGCATGCATTTGTCCTCCTCAGCAGGTGACCCATACCCTGCTGGCCCCTCATTCAAGCCCAGTCTGCGGTGCATCAGTACCTGCCCCTCTTCTCTTGGCAACCCTGATTATACTTACAACAAACTGTTTCCAGCTGTACCAGCATAAAAGCTTGGTCATTCTGCTTGCATTCATTCACTCTCAATGGCAACCACATACACAGAACCTAACATGGCTGAGCTACATACTGTAGCAAGAACTGGAACCAGAATCCTATACCATGGTTTCATATTCTTTATGTTAGAGATGAGTGTGCACCAGCGCTGTCTCCTATCTTTAGTGAAACCGGCCAGACACATTCACCAAGATGGCCGCCGGACCCCTAACTGTGCATGCGCTCCCCTGTGCCTCTGCGCCATCTTGGATGAGTGTAAAGTACTGGACTGATGTGCAGCACTTGGCTTCTGAAGTGACCAGCACCCGATCAGGCAGCAGGAAGCATCAGCTCTTGCAGACTGACCAAAGGAGCAACCATCACGATTGTTGGTCGAGATTGTTGTGATGGTGCTCGCAAATGCAGCAAGAAGGTGTCTGACACCTCCTTCTGCATTTACATTAAAATGGGTGGAATTGCAAAGCTGCTTGTGTCCGGCTCTGCAATTCCGTCCATCTTTGAATCAGGCCTACTGTACGGTACCAAATTATGTGAATGCAAAGACATGAATATCTATATTAATAAGATTATGTTTATATCCCACTATATTAATAAGATTATGTTTATATCTCAGCAGCTAACATCTGTACAAGTCCAAGTTGATGACAAAGAAGTCGCAATGGCAATGCTACAGAAACTAACTTCTGAATTCAATTTCATAGTAGTAGCTCTAGAGCACAATAAAACCTAGTGATTGTGAGGACTAAACTGTTGCAGTTCCAGGAATGCATAACAGTTGAAGTAAGTGTTGTAAGTACTGCATTATACACAAGGAATAGCAAGATTAAAATACCCAAGTACAGGTGCTTTGTATGTCACAATGTTGGACATACATAAGGCCTGATGATGCAAACTGAAATATGTGAATGCCATGCAGCAAAAGCAGCGTAACACTTAAAATAAATCAGCCCTAAAAGTCACAGACAGTCTCAGAAGAGACTGTTGGTACATGGACTTGGGAGCAACAAGACACTTCAGTTGCAACCAGGAGTGGTTTAATTAACAAACCAAGTGTGATCCTATGAAGATCAGAGGAATTGGGGACAATGTCTTTATAGCCACAAAGGTTGGGACAATCACAGTTCGCCTAAGAATAAAATCTGAGACCATAGGGCCTGATTCAGAGCCGGACGATTTTTGCGGACGCTCGTTCATAAAAAGGGGCTGGCTATTTAAATTAAGCGCTCGCTCTTTGCGGTCTGTTGACGCCTCTATGTCTGAACGAGCGAACAAAACATGCGCTCACTATTTAGGAAAAAACGCCCCCTGGCCGCTCGCATCCTACGTCATCTCCGCTATTTATTAGATTAATCGAGTACATTGAAAGGCGTATGAACTGCTCGCAGTGCTTGTGGTTGGATTTTCCTACCGCAATCATGCGAGCAGTTCAGGCTAAAAGACAACCAAGTGATGTGGTCAATGACGCTGCTTTGTTAATTATGCACTCCCATTAAACGCCCGTTTTGACCATTTGGCACGCCTGCGTTCGGATCTCCACTCCCCGTTTTCAAGCATCTTCCCCTGTTACCACCCACAAACGCCTCATCCTGTCACTCAAATTAGCAGGCATTCGCTATTTTGCGAGCACACGATTTTCGACCGCACTGACTGGTTCGCGCATGCGTACTAAAACCCATACGCATGCGCAGATGTGCGAACATTGCTCGGAGCGAACGAGCGGCCGCTTACAAGCGGCTCTGAATCAGGCCCATAGTCACTGATATTCAGGATGTGTTATTCATACCATATATGGAGACAAACCTCATTACCATTAATATCCTAGAGAAGAAAGATTTCAAGGACCAGTTTGCAGAGGGCAAATGTCTTGTGCAAAATAGAAGAGCGATTGTGATAGCAACTACAGCCTGATTGTAATAATGCATGTCCTAGACACAGAAGAGTGTTATTCAAAAATGGCCTCTGATTCAAATCAGTCTATGGAGCTATGGCACAGACAACTTGGCCATCTGGGGTATGATTACGTCCACAAACTCCTTGATGGAAAGGTGACAGGAATAACCATGAGTAACATAGACAGACAAACATGCATGAGTTGTATATTGGGTAAGCAAGTCCATTGTCCTTTTCCAAAATCAGCAAGTTGAAGCACCTCTAGATTAGTACATGCAGATAGATGTGTGTCGCCCGATGGAGGTTGAAATCAATTAAGTGGATAGAGATACTTTTTGACATTCATCGATGACTGCACAAGAATGACAAACGTGTACTTCATCAAAGCAAATGATGAAATACACATAGTAGATACAATTACAAGATAAAAGAGATCAGTAGAAGCCCAAATTGGTCAGAAGATAAAAGTCTTGAGGTCTGACAATTGTGGAGAATAATAAAATTGGAGCATAACAACCTTTCTAAAGAAGTATGGAATTCAGCATCAACTAAGAGTTGTATACACGCCAGAACAGAACATTGTAAGTGAGCACGCCAATCGCACAATTTTGGAAGGAGAAAGTTGTATGCGGCATGACGCCAATCTAAAAAAATACTTTTGTACTTTTGAAAAGAGGCAGTTTTTACAGCAGAACAACAAAACTTCCAAGTGCTTACCATATGAAGATAATTTCCATATACTGCAGTAGTAATAATATCTCTCATTTATATTTTTAAAAATACAATATGACAAATATACATACGCCAATTTCTATATCTCCTAATACCGGTATACATAGGACAGAATAAGATGCACATGTAACATGTACTGTATAAGTATATAGTTCAGTCTTGTATTCAAGCTGGCAGAAAATAAAAAATTTCCCATGTAAATGAAGCAGAAATATAGAGCAGGTCTCTAATATATTCCGCTTTCAGACAGTGGCCCTCATTCAAACCCGGTCGCAAGCGCTGAGTGCTCGCAACCGGGTCAATGTTAAGGCCCTGAGCATGCGCAGCGACCGCACTGCGTGTGCGCAAGCCCCGGGGCGAGAGAGAAATTCTCTCGCTCCGGAGCTCACTACAAAAGGGGCGGCTGTCGATGTTGATCGACAGTTCGGCCCGTTTTGTAGGCGGGGCGAGGGGTGGCTACACAAATGGCGGCGTTCCTGACGGAACACCTGCCTTTTTGTTGGCGGCCGCACTGACATCAGCAGTGATGTCAGTGGGGAGCTTCCTGCTCGATCAGCTCCCTTGGGCTTGCAGTTGCCAAGACCCAACCTTAGGGTCTCGTCGCAAGACCCGATGGTCGGGATGGTCTTGACCATCGCGACCATCAACCTGGTCGGTCACTAAAGTCGGTCACTTTTAGTGCGACCAGGAGGCCGCACTAAAACATACAAGCGGCCGCCCTCATTCAGAACGAGCTCTCGCTTCTTGCGAGCGCCTCTGAATGAGGGCCAGTGTCCTTTAAATCCTAGGGCGTGATTCAAAGTCGCTCGCAAAAAGTGAGCACTCGCTCTGAATCAGGGCGGCCGCTTTTTTAAAATAAACCAGTCTCCTGGCCGCTCGCTAAGCTGTGGGTGACTACCCACAGCTTTGCGAGCGGTCAGGTGATGGTCGCGACCATCGGGCTTGCGATGAGAGTAGGGTCTCGTCTGCCACAAGCCCCAGTGAGCTTCCTGCTCTAATAGAGCAGGAAGTTCACTACTGACATCACGAGTGATGTCAGTAGGGCCGCTCTCAAACGGCCGGCATTCCTTCGGGAACGCCTATGTTTGGCCAGCCAACCCCCCGACCTGCCTACAAAATGAGGCGAGCTGTCGATCAACATCGACAGCTGCCCCATTTGTAGCGAGCCACAGAGCGAGTGAATTTCTCACTCACTCTGGGACTTGCGTGTGCGCAATGCCCCACCGTGGACCTGCTTGTGAGCGGGCCAGAATCAGGCCCCTAGTGTATTAGGGACTACAGGGGACACACCTCCTGGTGTTGTTACTCAAGCTCTCCTGGCAGTGACAGTGCAAACAAGCAAACCTGAAGAGAAATACATGTGCCCTCCATCCGGCAACTCAGGATCCTCACCTCAGTGTTGGTGTCCCGACTCCTGGGAGTATGGAGTGAGTACAACGTTTGCCAGTAGACTTCTCACACGTTGTCTGCAGAGAACACAGCCATCCTTGTCAAGCTTTAAAAAGGAAAGAACAAGCGGAAATCGACTATCTCATGATCCTGACAAAACTTATTCAGGTGAAACGCGTTGATTGAGGAGTAATCGATTCAACGCTGAGCTTCGTGATTCAAGCAGACAGCATGCAAGAGAAAAAAAGGGGTTTTTTTGGGGGGGGACCCGAAAAATAGTATTCCCAGAATGCATCTACGAGGGACCGTAACAGATATTGGAGATATCCGATGTTTTTGAACACAAAAGTATCCACCTTACAAACCGACAGGGGCAGTTTTCTTGACTAATTTTCTTGTATTTCAGGACAGCAGTCTTGCCCTGTTTAGTAAGCTTGGACCTGTAACTAACACCATCTGAAGATGGCATTAGCTATTGTAGTCTATGGGCTACAGATTGCAAAAAGAACCAGGAGCGGGATCCGTAGGATCCCTAACCGGCACTAACTACACACAAGTAGTAACCTTATTTGTTTATGGGAAGTTCTGGATTTAAGACCCTTCCTTTTTAGAAATAATTGTGCATAAAAAAGTAATTGGATTAATACCTTATAGCAGTGGTCGCCAACCCATAACTTGCAAGCTACCGGTAGCTCGCGGTCTTAATTTTGGTAGCAGTACTGCTGAGTAAACAAGGAGGAAGTGACCTCCGATGCGTGCTCCCCCATAGTGTCGAAGCCATGGGTGGAGCCACAGGAAAGCATGTCAGGTGATTTCCGCAGTCTCTACAGCAATCACCTAACGTGCTTCCCTGTGGTTCCACCCACGGCGTCTATGCTACAGCTGAGCGAGTGACTCCTGCCCAGCCCTGCCGGAAAAACACACAGCAGCCCTGCCTATACAGCATTATTTGCTCCTCTACTGCATGTACCTGCTTAGAGCTGGTAATTAACAGTGAAATGTGCCTGTGCTTACATTTTATTTACAAACTACAATAATATCACTGTAATAATTAAATGAATTGTTGTTCTATATGAAACATTTTTTTTATTAAATCACCTTCAGAAGTTCGGTTATTAGCCAGATTTTTTTCTTCTACAATTTTAGTAGCTCTTCAGGTTTCATTTTACTAAAGTAGATCACGTCTCAATCAAGGTCACGCATGCGCACAAGAGTGCCAATGTCCGGTGGGGGGATCCAAAAGGATCCTTCTTCACAACCCTTCCCTTTTCACAATCGGGAGCATTCGCCATCTGAAGAATATATTTTCGGAGCTTGATGAATTCTTTCCCCATACTAGTGTTTGGGGGTAGCAGGCAATTACGCAAGAGGAAAGTAAGTAGGAGCTACAGTATCTGTGATACTAGTGTATGGGGGCAGCAGGCGATTACGCAAGAGGAAAATAAGTAGGAGATATTTGTGATACTAGTGTATGGGGGCAGAAGGTCATTACGCAAGAAGAAGGTAACTAGGAGATATCTGTGATACTAGTGTATGGGGGCAGCAGTCGAATATGCAAGAGGAAGGTAAGTAGGAGATGTCTGTGATACTAGTGTATGGGGGCAGCAGGCGATTACGCAAGAGGAAGGTAAGTAGGAGATATCTGTGATACTAGAGTATGGGGGCAGCAGGCGATTCCACAAGAGGAAGGTAAGCAGGAGATATCTGTGATACTAGTGTATGGGGGCAGCAGGAGATTACGCAAGAAGAAGGAAAGTAGGAGATATCTGTGATACTAGTGTATGGGGGCATCAGGTGATTACGCAAGAGGAAGGTAAGTAGGAGCTACAGTATCTGATACTAGTGTATGGGGGCAGCAGTCGATTATGCAAGAGGAAGGTAAGCAGGAGATATCTGTGATACTAGTGTATGGGGCAACAGGAGATTACGCAAGAAGAAGGTAAGTAGGAGATATCTGTGATACTAGTGTATGGGGGCAGCAGGCGATTACGCAAGAGGAAGGTATGAAGGAGATATCTGTGATACTAGTGTATGGGGGCAGCAGACGATTACGCAAGAGGAAGGTAAGCAGGAGATGTCTGTGATACTAGTGTATGGGGGCAGCAGGCGATTACACAAGAGAAAGGTAAGCAGGAGATATCTGTGATACTACTGTATGGGGGCAGCAGGCGATTCCACAAGAGGAAGGTAAGCAGGAGATGTCTGTGATACTAGTGTATGGGGGCAGCAGGCCATTACGCAAGAAGAAGGTAACTAGGAGATATCTGTGATACTAGTGTATGGGGGCAGCAGTCGATTATGCAAGAGGAAGGTAAGTAGGAGATATCTGTGATACTAGTGTATGGGGGCATCAGACGATTACGCAAGAGGAAGGTAAGTAGGAGCTATCTGTGATACTAGTGTATGGGGGCAGCAGGCGATTACGCAAGAGGAAGGTAAGCAGGAGATGTCTGTGATATGGGGGCAGCAGGAGATTATGCAAGAGGAAGGTAAGTAGGAGATATCTGTGATACTAGTGTATGGGGGCAGCAGGCGATTACGCAAGAGGAAGGTAAGAAGGAGATGTCTGTGATACTAGTGTATGGGGGCAGCAGGCGATTACGCAAGAGGAAGGTAAGCAGGAGATATCTGTGATACTAGTGTATGGGGGCAGCAGGCGATTCCACAAGAGGAAGGTAAGTAGGAGATGTCTGTGATACTAGTGTATGGGGACAGCAGGAGATTACGCAAGAAAAAGGTAAGTAGGAGATATCTGTGATACTAGTGTATGGAGGCATCAGGCGATTCCACAAGAGGAAGGTAAGCAGGAGATATCTGTGATACTAGTGTATGGGGGCAGCAGGAGATTACGCAAGAAGAAGGTAAGTAGGAGATATCTGTGATACTAGTGTATGGGGGCATCAGGCGATTACGCAAGAGGAAGGTAAGTAGGAGCTACAGTATCTGTGATACTAGTGTATGGGGGCAGCAGGCGATTACGCAAGAGGAAGGTAAGAAGAAGATATCTGTGATACTAGTGTTTGGGGGCAGCAGACGATTACGCAAGAGGAAGGTAGATCACGTCTCAATCAAGGTCACGCATGCGCACAAGAGCGCCGGTGTTCGGTGGGGGGATCCAAAAGGATCCTTCTTCACAACCCTTCTCTTTTCACAATCGGGAGTATTCGCCATCTGAAGAATATATTTTCGGAGCTTGATGAATTCTTTCCCCATACTAGTGTTTGGGGGTAGCAGGCGATTACGCAAGAGGAAGGTAAGTAGGAGCTACAGTATCTGTGATACTAGTGTATGCGGGCAGCAGGCGATTACGCAAGAGGAAAGTAAGTGGGAGATATCTGTGATACTAGTGTATGGGGGAAGCAGGCGATTACGCAAGAGGAAGGAAAGAAGGAGATATCTGTGATACTAGTGTATGGGGGCAGCAGACGATTACGCAAGAGGAAGGTAGATCACGTCTCAATCAAGGTCACGCATGCGCACAAGAGCGCCGGTGTTCGGTGGGGGGATCCAAAAGGATCCTTCTTCACAACCCTTCCCTTTTCACAATCGGGAGTATTCGCCATCTGAAGAATATATTTTCGGAGCTGGATGAATTCTTTCCCCATACTAGTGTTTGGGGGTAGCAGGCGATTAGGCAAGAGGAAGGTAAGTAGGAGCTACAGTATCTGTGATACTAGTGTATGGGGGCAGCAGGCGATTACGCAAGAGGAAAGTAAGTAGGAGATATCTGTGATACTAGTGTGTGGGGGCAGCAGGCCATTACGCAAGAAGAAGGTAACTAGGAGATATCTGTGATACTAGTGTATGGGGGCAGCAGTCGATTATGCAAGAGGAAGGTAAGTAGGAGATATCTGTGATACTAGTGTATGGGGGCATCAGACGATTACGCAAGAGGAAGGTAAGTAGGACCTATCTGTGATACTAGTGTATGGGGGCAGCAGGCGATTACACAAGAGGAAGGTAAGCAGGAGATGTCTGTGATACTAGTGTATGGGGGCAGCAGGAGATTATGCAAGAGGAAGGTAAGTAGGATATATCTGTGATACTAGTGTATGGGGCAGCAGGCGATTACGCAAGAGGAAGGTAAGAAGGAGATATCTGTGATACTAGTGTATGGGGGCAGCAGTCAATTATGCAAGAGGAAGGTAAGCAGGAGATATCTGTGATACTAGTGTATGGGGGCAGCAGTCGATTATGCAAGAGGAAGGTAAGCAGGAGATATCTGTGATACTAGTGAATAGGGCAGCAGGAGATTACGCAAGAGGAAGGTAAGTGGGAGATATTAGTGATACTAGTGTATGGGGGCAGCAGGCGATTACGCAAGAGGAAGGTAAGTGGGAGATATCTGTGATACTAGTGTATGGGGGCAGCAGGCGATTACGCAAGAGGAAGGTAAGAAGGAGATATCTGTGATACTAGTGTATGGGGGCAGCAGTCAATTATGCAAGAGGAAGGTAAGCAGGAGATATCTGTGATACTAGTGTATGGGGGCAGCAGGCGATTATGCAAGAGGAAGGTAAGCAGGAGATATCTGTGATACTAGTGTATGGGGGCAGCAGTCGATTATGCAAGAGGAAGGTAAGCAGGAGATATCTGTGATACTAGTGAATAGGGCAGCAGGAGATTACGCAAGAGGAAGGTAAGTGGGAGATATTAGTGATACTAGTGTATGGGGCAGCAGGCGATTACGCAAGAGGAAGGTAAGCAGGAGATATCTGTGATACTAGTGTATGGGGGCAGCAGTCGATTATGCAAGAGGAAGGTAAGCAGGAGATATCTGTGATACTAGTGAATAGGGCAGCAGGAGATTACGCAAGAGGAAGGTAAGTGGGAGATATTAGTGATACTAGTGTATGGGGGCAGCAGGCGATTACGCAAGAGGAAGGTAAGTGGGAGATATCTGTGATATCTCCGGCTTTACCTTCGTGATGAATTGGCAGAATACTTCATTTTTGCAATTGCAGGTGAAATTGTTCATTTTCACCTGCTTTTGTAAAAATGAAATGATGATGAATAGGCCCTTCAATATCTAAAAAGAAATAATATCCCCAAAAAATATCACATTTCTCCCCAGCTTAGCATATAATAATGTATATGCTCCACACTGCATGGAGTGTGTCTAATATTCACAAGATATTGGCTCCCAGTTCAGGGATAGACTGCGTTCATATAAAATGGCGGCTTTCGCTGTATGACGGATGCACTTAAAATGATACGTTCATAGCTGTTTCCTTTAATGGCATCTATAATTGAAAACTGGGTAATCAGCTCTGAAAAGCATAGACCTCTCCACGTTTCGTAACGTTCCACCTTTGTCATTATCTCGTTTACTGTACGCCACGCTTCTCAAAATAAGAGTGTGTCGTAATGAAATATTAATAATAACGCATTTGCTCAGTGGTCAGGGTAAAGCTTGAACATGTGCTTTATTTTCTGAGTGTCTATCTATAATTCATAGGCCAGCTACAGGGGCACTAAACACCTTCTTACACCAACGTTTTGTACTGACCAGTTTCGCTTTTATGTTAACTGATGTCAATAGGGCACCTGGGATACACAGCAATTGAGCAATGAAGTAAGATTTACGTCATCATGTTATCAATTGGAGCAAGTAATCCCCTATGTAAGACACCTATAAACGCTCTAGCTGCAATTGACACTTGAACATAACCTTTATGCATCTTAAACAATAAACTTAAACTATGATGAAGATACGGTGACAGATGTGGCATTTAAACTGGTCGTTTTTTAAATTTAAATAGCAAGAAATAATAACTTTACTATGGTGGCGACCGAAAGAAACAGCGGCTGGCAGCGATAAATGATTGCCAATCAGATGACTACAAAAACTTGCAGGGCCAATTGCCCACTCTGCAAGCCCATAGGTCACATGAGACTCCTCTGTACCTTCAAAGCCCAGTTAGCCAACCGAGGCATCTGCTGACCCCAGTTGAGACAGAAGGCAAAATTTACTAAGCGGCGGTTTGACGTTGGTTTCTATTCTATTCTAAACCCCGGGGGTTTGGTGGCGGTTTTGCAGCAGTTTCTGAATGACAGCCCTGTTCTATTCTATTCTAAAATGTGTTTTGATGGCAGTTTTGCAGCGGTTTTGGCTTTAGTAAATCTGCAGAAAGTAAAACCGCCGCCAAACCACAGTTAAAACACATTTTAGAATAGAATAGAACAGGGCTGTCATTTAGAAACTGCTGCAAAACCACCACCAAACCCCCGGGGTTTAGAATAGAATAGAAACCGCAGTCAAACCGCCGCTTAGTAAATTTTACCCAATCAGTCAAAAGGTATATCAAAAGGGCAGTGACCTATTAATCAGTTCACAGACATCTCGGCTGCAGTTCTTTTGCGCCATGCGACGCACCATCCAGGAGCTAAACCCGTCACCATAAACCAAAACTAAACTAACTAAAACCATAAACATTAAAGAGACGAATACCAAATTTGGGAAGATGGACCTCATCCCAATACGTAATTAGGATCTCTACCACCACACTGTCAGGGCCAAATGCCCATCCCAACAGTAAGTAAAGGGGGACCCCACACCAGCAGGACCAATTACCCTTTTAAATGGCAAGTAAATGGGGTCCCTACCACCACACATTCAGGGCCAAGTGCCCTTCTCAATGACAACCAAATGTCTAAGCCCCTCTTACCAATACATCATATAACACCAGCCAGCCAGTGCTGTGAAAGAACTAAGTACACAGTATTTTCATAGATTAAGTTGCAGCTATTTCACAAAAAGGTTACCACCAACCCAGTAAATATACAAACAATATAAAGAGAGTCTCTGATATAATGTGTTTCATACCAGTTTAGCAAATTATTGATAGATAACATTTCCAGATCCAAATATGCCTTAGGGCCCAACAATATTCCACAGCAATACTTCAGTCACTTTGATATACTGTACTTGTGTCGATGGACCTCAAAAAAAATCATAAATATATACTACAAAACTGTACAATTGATTCCATGTTAAAAAAAAATGTTTTTTTATTCCATGTTAACGATAATGTTAAAATATACTTCCATTTCATATAGTGATAATAAAAAATGATGATAAAAATGGCTTCATACCAACTTGAGCCTTAACCAAGACACTAAGACAGCATGTAAGCAAAAGTCCCTGGGTAAATCACCTCTACTTCTGTGTGGCACGACTCATGGCGTGGTGTGTGGCGTGCTACATAGTGTATGGAGCAACAAACTAGCTGGGCACATCTGTATGCTGTAGATAAGGCATGTCACGCTCAAAATACCAACCGGGCCGAATAGTCAAAGTCTAAGAGTGTGTGGGCAGCAAGAAAAAAAAAGTCTTATATGCAATTTGAAAGGTTTATTATTAATAAAAACCAATGCAGTGGCCCCTGTAGTAGTGCCCCTTATGCAATGACCCCAGAAATTGTGCCCATTACGCAATGCCCCCTATATTAGAGCCCTTTATGCAGAGAGCCCAGTAGTGCCTCTTATCCAGTGGTCCCAGTAATGCCCCTAGTATTGCCACTTATGCAGTGTCCCCAGTAATGCCCCTAGTAGTGACCCTTATACAGTACCCCCAGTAATGCCCCTAGTAGTGCCCCTTATGCAGTGCCCCAGTAATGCCCCTAGTAGTGCCGCTTATGTTGTGCCCCCAATAATGTCCCTAGTAGTGCCCTTTATGTTGTTCCCCCAGTAATGCCCCTAGTAGTGCCCCTTATATTGTATCCCCAGTAATGCCCCTAGTAGTGCCCCAGTAAAGCCCATTTTGCAGTGCCCCCAGTAGTGCCCCTTATGCAGTGCCCCCAGTAATGCCCCTTATGTTGTGCCCTAAGTAATGCCCCTTATGCACTGCCCCTAGTAGTGCCCCTTATGTTGTGCCCCAAGTAATGCCCCTTATATTGTGCCCTTAGTAGTGCCCCTTATGCACTGCCCCCAGTAATGCCCCTTATGTTGTGGCCCAAGTAATGCCCCTAGTGGTGCCCCCTATGCTGTGCCCCCTCCCAGTGTAGAACAGGCCCCACTCTCCTGTGCAGTAGTGCATAGATGTTACGCAGGCTCCTCTCATCGTGGGTGAGGTCATGACATCACCTGCTCACACATGCACTGCATTTTCTGGGAACACTGTCCCCCAAAGCGATCAGAGGCTTCTTTAGTCTTGTATTGCTTCAGAGACCA
This sequence comes from Taudactylus pleione, assembly GCA_031769625.1. Lineage (NCBI taxonomy): Eukaryota > Metazoa > Chordata > Amphibia > Anura > Myobatrachidae > Taudactylus > Taudactylus pleione. The sequence continues at coordinate 2,216,470 of JAUIMM010000198.1, forward strand.
GCATTCCCAGTTTTAAATATAGTAAACACTGCCCAATTGAAGCTGAGCTCCGATCGTGGCAGGGTCTGGTCCACGTAATATATGTATTTGGGCTCACACTGTCAGGCCGCATGAAATGTTTATTTGGGCCACATGTTTGACATGCCTGCTGTAGGTGGTCCACCTTCAGAGGTCCCAAGAAAGGATAGCAGCTCCTGTACTCCACCAACGCATTTCGGTGTATTATAAAGGTTGACAAATTTTCTTTATGTACCCCTAGCCACTTCTTCATCAGTTATAGCTAGTAGGGCTACACATTCTCATTACTACCTCATCAACATAAATCTGCATATATTATGCAAATAGGCTTTTCTCATGCATTCATTTCACTTATCCATAAGGTCTCTTATGAAATGTTATAATGGACAAATAATGGCCAATACTCTACATCTTGTCCCCGCAATGTGGCTAGCTGTGTTTGTATTCAATCATGGACCCCCTACCACTACTAACCAGTGCTGCTAACCCCAGGAAGGTAAAATCAGCCTACCCAGTGCATGGATAAGTCCCTTCCACTAAAGAATGCCCCATGAACCAAAGATGGCATACATCCGAAGGTCCTCCCGCAACACCCCCACTCAGAAATGGAGACAAGGGGCCTGATTCAGCAGCGTACTCAAATGCAATCACAACTGCAATCGCCTACGGATCGCAGTTGCTAAAATTTGCTAATGTATGCCAAAGCAAAGCACTGCTGCCTTCTCATATCCGTCCAATGTCGCATATCTGCATAAATATCGATACTATATTAACGTACATTGGGCCGTCACGCAGCATTTACTACAAGTCTGACTAGTTTGTGCCCACATGTTCACTGTATACCTAACCAGCCGTAATACTGGTAAAAGTGTCCAATACTAAGTGTCTGTAACACTTATGTAGCAGGGCTGAGTGTACCAGTGCGGTCACTCACCCTGCTACTAGGCATCCTCACCCTCCACGCCTGGATGGTGGGGGTGCCTTGGGGCAGCGGGTGCCCCGGCATCAGAGTGGGGTGGGATCCGGAGAGATCCCAGCCCCGTTCGAGAGTGTGGCGGGGTCCATCCGCAAGCCGGCCGGCGGGCCAGGATCGGTCGTGATCCTGCCCCCCATCCGGCGCAGCGGGCGTGGAGGTAGCGGCGGATTGCCGCCGCTACTCCGCGTGCGTGATGGCGAGTCTGAATCTTGGGGGATTCAGACTCAGCCAATCAGCACGAGCCTCTTTGAATGTGGCGCCGATTGTGAACCAATCAGGGCTCACAGATCGGCAGCCAGCAGGGGATGGCCACGGCGAGCCAATTGTAGCTCGCCGCATCATCACCCCGCCCCCTGGTGTAGGCTTGAATTAGCTGGCGCGAGGAGGGGAGGAGAGGTGCGACGGCTGGGACGAAGCGGGGAAGAGCTCCCGAAGACAGGAGAACGAAGACGCCGGACGAAGAGCCGCAGACCGGCGCCCACCAGGAGTGAAGACGAAGAAGGCGCCGGAGGCCCTGGGGCAGCAGTGTGCGACGCAAAAGAGCTAGCCCCGGCCACTGCTGCCCAGGTGAAGATTGCAGGAAGCCCGGAGGTGGCGGAAGTTGTTCCACCTCCGGCGAAGACCACCCGGAGGATGGGCCAGGCTCATCTCAGCCAAAGGCCCCAGGATTGGTAAGTCTTTTATACCTCCCTAGACCACCAGGAGTCGGTGCTAGGCCGTGGATCATAGTAATTCGGCGCTAGGCCGTGTCTCATTGTAATTTGGCGCTAGGCCGTGGGCACTGTAATTCGGCGCTAGGCCGTGTCTCATTGTAATTCGGCGCTAGGCCGTGGGCACTGTAATTTGGCGCTAGGCCGTGTCTCATTGTAATGCGGCGCTAGGCCGTGGGCACTGTAATTCGGCGCTAGGCCGTGGGTATTGTAATTCGGCGCTAGGCCGTGGGTCACTGTAATTCGGCGCTAGGCCGTGTCTCATTGTAATTCGGCGCTAGGCCGTGGGTACTGTAATCTGGCGCTAGGCCGTGGGTCATAGTAATTTGGCGCTAGGCCGTGTCTCATTGTAATCCGGCGCTAGGCCGTGGGTACTGTAATTCGGCGCTAGGCCGTGTCTCATTGTAATTCAGCACTAGGCCGTGGGTCATGTTAATTTGGCGCTAGGTCGAAGGAGTTGTTGCTGTCGGCGATAGGCCGTGATCATTGAAATGCGGCGCTAGGCCTTGGACAAGGAACAGTCAGGCTAGGCCGCAGGAAGGCAAGGGCATAAGGCCCCAGAGGCATTGTTCGGAAATTGTCCAGACGGTCAGGCCCCCATCAAAGGTAGACCGGGCTGGGACCAGGACGTTATCCCCCTCAGTCAGGCCCCCATTAAAGGTAGGCTGTTGGTAAGTCGCTGTATCCCCCACAGTCAGGCCCCCATTAAAGGTAGGCAGTGGTAAGGTATCTGTTATTGTATTGGGTCCTGTGCGGGCTCTTGCTGTTGTGTTCATCTACAGGTGCTGAGATCAGGACTCATCCAGCAAAGGGACAAGATTATTTTCGGTGAGCGTAATTGTTTTGTGTGCTGTTTGTGTTGTGTGTCACCCAACTTCCCTTTTCCCTGTCGGGCGTTTTCGTTCGGGGTACACCCTTGTGCTTGGCACATAGGTGTAGCCAGTCTGAGGCCTAAAGTGCCAATGATGACCATCCACTGATCCCAGTGGAGGTCACCCCGCCTCAGCACCCTGTTCTTTTCCAGGGCCAGGAGTGGAAACCCAGTTCGACTGTCCGCGTCCGACCTATGTTCCAGGACCGTCGACGGGAGCGCCCTCGGCGACCTGAAGGGGAGAGTCTGGGAGTCAGGAGGTAAGTGTCCGAGTCCACCGGCACCGCAGCCGAGGTTGCACACTTACAGTTCAGGGGGACCCCACCTCTTACACTTACACTGTGGTCTGGTTACACAATACGAGTGGCACGTTTGCCGTGTGTAATTCATATTCAGCAACAACCAGATACAACAGATGTTTAACTGTACAGCTGCATACACACGTAAAGATTTTCTGTCCAACCATTCAACTAGTTGATTGGTTGGAATGAAAATCTGGACAGGTATGAAAGCAAATGACAATCAGCAATTTACTCCCAAATGCCGAAAAATTGACAAAAACTGTTGTTTGAACAAATTGTTTAGATCAAACATTTAACAAACTTGTCTGACGACCATTTTCATCTGTTTTCTGGCAATTAAGAGCAAATTGCTGATCACCAGTTACTCCCATACGTTACCAGATTTTCATTCCAACCAATCAACTAGTTGGATGGTTGGACAGAATTATGTGTGTATGCAGCGTATTACTCGTCCAGTTATAGGACGTTTGATTTTGTTTGAGTCTGCATATTCACTATGTATTTAACCAGCTGTTAAACTGGTAACAATGCTCAATATTAAGTATTTGTGACACTTACATTGTGGTCTGTTTACACAGGGCCTGATTCAGACCCGGTCGCAAGGGCTGAGCGCTCGCAACCGGGTCGATGGTGGCCCACAGTGCATGCGCACGATGGAGCCGGCTCCGTCGGGGGCATGCGCGAGACCCGGCTAGCGATGGGCAATCCGTCGCTCTGGGTCTCGCACCAAAGGGGGCAAGCTGTCGATGTTGAGTGACAGCTCGCCCCCTTTGGTGGGCGGGCCGGGGGGGTGGCTGTCCAAACGGAGGCGTTCCCGAGGGAACGCTTGCCGTTTGGGTCGGCCCCACTGACATCACGAGTGATGTCAGTGGAGAGCTTCCGGCTCTGTTAGAGCCAAAAGCTCTCTGGGGCTTGCGATGAACGAGACCCTACCACAAGAGTCTCGTCGCAAGCCTGATGATCATCATGGCCGCTCGCTGTAGCTGTGGGTGGCCAAAAAAAAAAAAAAGCCCGGCCCTGATTTAGAGCGAGCGCTCTGTCAGAGTGACCGGGTCTGAATCAGGCCCACAGTACGGAGATTAATCTATTTTACGTCCAGTATTAACAATAAACGTTATCTGTCCAGTGACAGAACTTTTAAAAGTGTGTATGTGTGTACTACTAGCCTGTGTATCTATATTCATTTAACCAGCAGCAACTGGCAACAGTGTTTCAGTATTTGTATTTGCAACATTCTTACTTCTGTTAGAGCTGACTGCACACAGATAAACCCTTATATTGAATTTAACCTATTCTGAACATTAACAGCATATATTCACATTATGAGATCTGTGGCAGATATTATCATAGTAATATATTATTAAGGAGCTGCTGGAACACACAAAATCATATAAAGATTATTGCACACCGGATAATAAAGATATCTCCTTATTAATGAGCCAGATACTAATATGCAGTAAGACACTGATATTAAATAATTATTAAACAAGGTCTTAATAGAGGAAGATAAGACCTTATATTATTAGTGGCACTGATCAGGTTTACGCCCTTGAACTACTTAACAACGAATATACTAGCTATACGAATAAATCTCAATTATGGGAAAGTAATTTTCCCACTGTTTCGAATATAATAATTGTATTTATTCTATTATTGGGCACGTATGGGAATGGAGGTGTATGGGTCTATTTAATAACTGAGCCTATTACCTCCAGTATAATTACCTCCTCTCCCAAGTGTTAAACGCAGAGCTCTGCAAGAATTAAACTTGCGCTTACAGAACATGTATATACAAATATTAATAATAAGAGAAATAACACACAACAGGGTTTTCTTCTAATTTTATTTCACTTCTTTATTACAAATAGTTACACAATTATTTTTGGTTTAATCTTTTAACCCTTATTTCGCTGGTTTATGTTACTGCTGGAACTTTTTAACGCATACCCAATAGAAATATTTTTCTCATAATTTCCAGTTTGTGCACCATATAGAAGGACAAAACTTTTCTCTCTCTGGGCCTAATTCAGACCCACTCGCGAGCGCTGACCGCTCGCAAGCGGGTCGATGTTGCCCAAGTGCGCATGTGCATGACGGAGGCGGCTCCGTCGTGCGCATGCGCGAGACCCGAATAACGACGGCCAAAGGGTCTCGCACCAAAGGGGGCGTGCTGTCGATGTTGAGTGACAGCACGCCCCCTTTGGGTGGGCCGGGAGTGTGGCTGCCCAGACGGAGGCATTCCCATGGGAACACATACCATCTGAGGCCGGCCCCACTGACATCACAAGTGATGTCAGTGGGAGTGCTTTTGGCTCTGATAGAGCCAAAAGCACTCCTGGGCTTGCGGCAGATGAGACCCTACCACAAGGGTCTCGTCGCAAGCCCGATGGTCGCGATGGTCTTGACCATCGCGACCATCATTTTGGCCGCTCGCTATAGCTGTGGGTGGTCACCCACAGCTATGCGAGCGGCCAGGAGGCCGCTCCAAAAAGGAGAAGGGATGGCCCTGATTCAGAGCGAGCGCTCTGTCAGAGCGTCCGGCTCTGAATCAGGGCCTCTCTCTTTATGAATATCATAGTATGTCTTGTCTAATGGCAGCACCCCCATTCCAGACATAACAATTTCCTTAATGTTAAATATGGGGATACTGATATAAATATCAAACAATGGCCCTCATTCAGAGGCGCTTGCAAGAAGCAATCGCTCTCCCTGAATGAGGGCGGCTGCTTCCTTTTTTTTAATGCGGCCTCCTGGTCGCTAGTTAAGCTGTGGGTTACCACCCACAGCTTAGCGACCAACCAGGTTGATGGTCGCGATGGTGAACACCATCGCGACCAACGGGGCTTGTGACGAGACCCTAAGGTTGGGTCTCGGCAACCGCAAGCCCCACTGATGATGTCAGTGCGGCCGCCCACAAAACGGTAGGCATTAAGGAACGCCTCCATTTTAGAAACCACCCATCCGGCCCGCCTACAAAACGGGGCGAGCTGTCGATCAACATCGACAGCCGCCCCTTTTGTAGAGAGCTCCGGAGCAAGAGAGTTTCTCTCTCACTCCGGGGCTTGCACACACGCAGTGCGGCTGCTGCGCCTGAACAGGGCTAACCATTGACCCGGTTGCGAGCGCATCGGAGCTTGTGACCGGATCTGAATGAGACCCAATGTATGCAGATGTACACTTTCCTTTGTATCCTATGTAGTTGCAAACACTGCAAGTCTCCTCTCATGCAGAGAGCTCTCATGCTGAGTAATTTATGCACGCCCATGAAACGGCAGTCGTGCAGCCACGCCAGCATTTTTCTGACCACCCCTCCGTCGCCACCCCCAAAGGCTGACAACCTGTCACTCACTTTGCGTTGGATTCATCCGTGTGTCTGTAATCACAATGTTATCGCTGCATACGCACATTGCGGCTTATATACATGTGCAATGGCAATCGCTCGATCTGCATCCGTAATCGCCACTGCGTACTCTGCTGAATCAGGCCTTAAAGCTATACACAAGGAGGAAAAGGAGGGTTGGAGGGAGGAAAAGGGGGGGAGAGGGGGCAGGGGATAACTTGGACGAGTTTAAAACCTCCAATCAGCCAATCAGTCTCCATGGTTCAGGAAAAAAACCAGGGCAAAATCCTTCAAATCCCCACCACCAACAGTGACGAGAGGCGGGGAGCTCCCGAGGTATTACATTTAGAAAAAATGCCAATACAAAAACAACAAAGACAACCAGACAGCCACTGGGATAGTGTAAATGATCAGACCCTAGCAAAGTTGAGATGATACTCTTGAATCCAGCCCCGCCCTGATTTTTTATTGGTCCGCAACCTGCCATACCCCCAGCAGCAGTAGCTATTGAGGGGTGCAACCATCGATGGTTCACCATAGAAGGTTTTTGTGCTATCGATAATAATCATTGATAGACCCATTGATGATAACCATCAATGGACACCCCACCGATTGCCATCGCTAAGGCAGCTTCCTGTTGGGAACTGTAAATTTTAGCTCCTCCCCTAAACCCACACATATTATTGCAGCAGCAAAGTTCCTTTTATATCCCGCCAGCACCACTTCCTCCATTACTCATTCCCTAAATGGACAACAAGTATAGGCTAATGATCCTGCGATTTAACAAAAAAATTAATAATAACAAAAAATAATTGTAAAGGGGCCCACACATGGAACAATATAGCGACTGATCTGACGGATTGGAATTGCTGCTGTATCGTTCCGTGTGTGGGTATGATATCAGCCAGTGCGCGCATCCGTGGGATCATTCATCTCTCCTCTAGATCTTTCATGCTGCACAAGAGATCTGGAGAAGCGATGTACGATCTCATGCAGTGCTATGCGGGAGGGGTGCGGGCATATCGAGCGGTCGGGCAGCGGATTGCTCCGTGTGTGAAGACCTCCTAATATGTCGGCCATTGGACCGGATACACACTGGAGCAATGTCGTTGCGGAGGATCAGAGCAATGTGAGTCTGGAGAAGGTGCTCTGGGGGTCATTCAAACCCACTCGCGAGCGGCAGTACGCTCGCAAGTGGGTCAATGGTCCCCACTGCGCATGCGCACGACGGAGGGAGGTGGTGACCCACAGCTATACGAGCGTCCAGGAGGACGCTCCATATTAATGGAGGAGGGCCCTGATTCAGAGCGAGCGCTCTGGTCAGAGCGTCCGACTCTGAATCAGGGCCTCTGTCCTGAGGCCACCAGCAGCAACAGAAAGGTCCTGATGGGAGGGTTCTGCGTTGTGCACAGTGCTCAGTGCTCCAGGCTGTATTAGCACATTCTTCCAGCGAGAAGTCCGTAAACTGCTGTTACACACACTAGTACTTTGTTGTTGTGCTCTTCTTTTCCAGCCCCAAGTCACTGCCTACTCAGACCATACCTTCATCTATTGCAGTGGTTCTCCAACTCGGTCCTCAGGACCCCACACAGTTCACGTTTTGCAGGTCCCCTAGCAGCTGCTCAGGTGTATTCATTACTCGCTGACACATTTTAAAAGGTCTTCAGGTGGAGCTAATTATTTAAATTGATTTAGTGTATAGACAAGGAAAACATGCACTGTTTGGGGGTCCTGAGGACCGAGTTTGAGAACCTGTGATCTATTGTAATATGTATTTATGGTCCATCGGCACCCGAAACCCAGCCCCCTGAACAGAGCTGCTATGAGAGAATATCAGATCATTCACCAATCAGAGACTGGTGACTAACTATCACATTACACCTGCGCTGTGACTGGAAGGTTGCATGGTCCTAGTAGAATTTAATTACAGTATCGCTATCTGGACCACAGCTGAACACCCTCCATACATCCCCCCCCCCCCTGAAAATTAAAGGAAACAGAAAAAAAACATCAGAAAGCCTAATCAGGATTAGTCCCAGCAAGGTCTATGGCTAATCTTTCCCTGGACCCTACAGGTCCTGGGGTGCAAGGCTGCAGCCTAATAAGCCTTGTGGTTTATCAGGCACTGAAAGACACAGAAAGAGAGAGCACATATAGGGCTCTATTTATTAACATTATTTTTACTAAAATAAAGTGAAAAAGGGTGTTTTCACTCCCTTTTCACATTATTTTAGTATCACCTAAAGGTACTAAAGGGCAATTGGAGCCGAATTCGTAAAATTCTACTCCAAGCCATAATTATCACTTATTTTTAGTAAGCAGATCGCATTTCCCATAATTCTAATGGGAAATGTGATCTGGCCAAAGTCACTAAAAATAAATTGTGAAAAACAGGCAGAGCAGAGCCCGGAGTCGGCCTCAGTGATCAGCTGTGTGGTCTAAACACACTACACGCAGATACAGTGTAAAAAAAAGAAAAAAAAAACCTACCTGAGTCCAGGGACCAGTGATCGGGGCTCCGGGTGATGTCTCCTCTCCGGTCAGCTGGTCTTCCAGCCTGCACTGGGACCCGGTCGTCACCTGACCGGGTCCCAGTGCAGTATGGGATCTCAGCTGACCGGCGCCACGGAGGACATCACCGGAGCACCGATAACTGCAGGTAAGTGTAATTAAGGGAGAGGGGGTCATGGGGGGTCAGCAGGGGGTGGGGCTTAGTGGCGGGGCGGGGATTAGCATCGGTCGGTCGGCACTTGTCACTGTATTTTTTGCGAAAGGGGATTTGCAGGGACAGAGCTTTACCACAAGCTCTGTCTCTGCAAGGAATTTGTAATAAATCTCTGTGATATTGCCTGAATTCACAATGCAAATTCAGACGGTAATATTACACTACACTACAATCTGCATTACAAATGCGGATTTTGTAGTAAATAGAGCTCTATATAGTGTAGTATTTAATAGTAACAGTAATGATTGAATTGATTAAAGCAGAGGGCCTGATTCAGACCCGGTCGCTAAGAAGCGTTGCCTGGAGACTCCCCGGCTCCAGGTTTATTTAAGGGGGCCCCCTGATTCCAGGATGTTGAGTGCACGTTGCTGGAATGCTAGCGGTCGGCCGGTGGCACACAAGCAGGCGGTTCCTATGGTTACGGCTGCAGCGGATCCCGGAAGTGCGCCAGCGACTGGAACAGATGGGCGGCACCTACGTCCAGAGTACGGTGGGACGGCTGATGGCCACGAGAGGGGTCTATAACTGTGGGGTAAGTGTTATGTGTTGTTTGTGTGTATTATTCTGAGGACGGGGCTGAGACCCCGAAAACGTTAGATTGTATACACTTGATTTCTCAATTTGTTGTCTGCGAGTGCCGTTCATTCTGGGATTTATATATATATATATATATATATATATAATTATATATACATATTTATATAGATATATACTGTATATCATATATGTATATTTAGGTATATGTATAGGATATATATATATATATAAATAAATGATATATATATATATCATATATACATATATATATACGTACATGTATATGATATAATATAGATAACTCATGCATTAATGGAAATGGATGCATTTATTAATTATATATAATTTATAAATTTAAGGATTTCAGGCCGCTGCACCATAGAAGTCTCTCACAGTTTTATAGCAGTCCGTGGCGCACACTCTTCCCTCCGGCAGACACACTACGATCTCCCACCCTGCCTTTCAGTTTTCTTGTCCCTTCTAGTCTGGAGCCCTGAGGAGAGAGCAACTCACGAGATGATGATGATGTCATCATCATCATCATCATCATCTCGCGAGACCACTAGCTCCGCAGCAGCACGGTGGAGGATGTGAGTGAAACACAGGCAGACGACGGTGCAGGAGTGGTGACAGAGACTAACTCAGGTCCCCCTTCCCCCGGCTCCCCCCCGAACTGCCGCCCAACGCTGCTGAGGTTTTAATAAAAGTGAATTAAAACAATGAAAAGGTTGAAAACAGTAACAGCTGCTGGTGTGCCGTGGGCGGCCCGTGCCCCCTGGCATGGCCGAGCCCAGGTAATCAGTACCCGCTCCCCCCCCCCTCTCGGCACCGCTGCATATGAAAAATGTGGTCAAACCCACATTTTGGATGGTTTGACCGCATTTCTCCCCTTCCTGAATCTCACACTTGGGGCCTGATTCAGAGCCGTTCGCTATTTGTGGTCGTTCGTTCAAAAACAAGGGGTGGCTATTCAAATGATCCGTTCGCAAATTGCAGTCTGTTCCCACCTCTAAGTCTGAACAAGCGAGCAAAACATACGCTCGTTTATTTGATAAAAACGCCCCCTGGCCGCACGCACCATACGTCATGTCCGCTATTTATTAGATTAATCGAGTACATCGTACAGCGTATGAACTGCTCGCTATTCTTGTGGTTGGTGTTTTCAACCGCTATTTTGCGAGCAGTTCTGAGTTCAAAAAAACCAAGTGACGTGGTCAATGACGCTGCTGTATTAAATATGCACTCCCTTAAAACGCCCGTTTTGACCTTTAAGCACGCCTGCGTTCGGATCTCCACTCCCCGTTTTCAAGCACCTTCCCCTGTTACCACCCACATACGCCTCATTCTGTCACTCAAAATAGCAGGCCCTCGCTATATTGCGTACCAACGATTTTCGGCCGCACTGACTGGTTCGCGCATGCGTACTAGAAACCATACGCATGCGCAGATGTGCGAACATCGCTCGGAACGAGTGTACTGCCGCTTGCGAGTGGCTCTGAATGAGGGCCTTAGTTCAAAAACCGAATCTGAATCAAAACACGGGGGTAATTTTGCAAAAACCAAAACCCGATTATGGCCCATATTCAATTCAATTTGAGGCGAAAAGTCCAGACTTTTCACCTGCTGGACTTTGCGCCTCCTTTGCCTGTTTTCCAGGCGAAAAAGTATCGCGCATGTGCCCGTATTCAATTTCAAAGTAGGCGAAATCGGGAACCGGCGAACCTTGGATCCAGGGAAAAAAACATTAATTTTCAGGAAATAATCCTAGCCCCCCTAAAGATGTCCAGACATGAGGGATCACTATGGGTAACCCCGTTTTTGCCTGCAGAAGAAAGTTGGGTTTTTAAATAGCCGCAGCAGGTGCATAAATGCGGCTTGGAAGAAGGTGATGCAGAAAAGCATTTAGAAGTTTTTTGGGGGAAAATTAACTATGCCCATCAAATTTGGGGTACATGAAAATGGGTGCAAGCATATTTTTAAGTCCCTTAAATGATTTTTTAAATTCTGCAAACATGCACCTGCCGCCACTCCCGCAATGAAGAAAACATCTGCCGCATATAAGGGAACCCCTCTGGACTCCATTCCGCTAATTTAGAAGTGTGTTCCCTATTTTTTTTTTTTGAAACCCAAAATTTAAATAAATCTTTTGGGGTGTCCCTATTTTTTTTTAAAAAAAACATTTTTTTAACACAGACCATTTTTAGGAAACATTCCCAGGGGTGCAGGCTATTTTTTTTAAGCCTGCACCCCTTAACCCGAATTCTGTACTTTTTTTCGCCTGCTAAAGGCAAGCGAAAAATTATCCCTGTTTTTTTACATTGGCTTTTCGCACCAGCGAAAGGTCAATGAAATTGAATACGGGGATATTGGAAATAGGCGAAAATGACTGACTTTTCGCCCCATATTGAATATGGCCCTATTAATTAGAGCCAAAACCAAAAAACACATTTCTAGTAACACTGCACCCCAGTGCACACTCACTAAACTACCATTATGCTTTTGGACTGTAAGGGTATATTTACTAAAATGCAGGATTTTAGAAGTGGAGATGTTGCCCATAGCAACCAGTCAGATTCTCGCTATTATCTTAATCCTGAAGGTGCTAGATAAATGATAAATAAAATCTGATTGGTTGCTATGGGCAACATCCGAGTGCAAGAGGAAAAGCTAGAAACAAGATTGAGGGGGGGGGGGCAGACAATATATACTTATTTCTCTAGCTGACAGTAATAACAGTTATTTGCAGATCACCTTATTATGAAATGCAGGGGTTTTAAAAAATAAATTAATCCCATTTAAACTCTACAGCCTATTTTATTAGGTTGTCTTATTCAATCTCGGTGAATTCGATAAAATAATAGTGTGTCTGATAAGCATCAGAACAAAGAACTAAATAGCGGCAACAACACTGTCAGTATCTACACTCTAATAATTTAATAAAGAGGCGCCCCTGGATAACGTGGGAGATGAGCAGTGCTAATTGGAGAGCAGTGTCACCACTTAGTGAATCTCCTCCATTAACTTGTCAGGCAGTAATGTGGAGGCCGATGTCTTTATAATTATAGCCTCCGAGTGAGAGCTAAAGCTTTGTACATTGCTATCATGCACTACTGATTAAGTTATATACAATAGATTAGCGCACAATGTGTCTACACCAATGATGTTGCCGGGCAATAGAGAACAGTAATCATATAAGAATGCCCATTGGGTATACTGTACATCCCTGTCATTACAGTGTAGTAGGTGATAATGCTTACAAGGAACAGTATTGTTTGGCAGCTTCCTGAAAATAAATATACAATCAACATGAGACAATATTTATTAAAGGGGCCCTGGAAAATATACTTCTTAAACAGTCTCTATTATTGTTATATTGTTGCACTTTGGTGGTCGCCATATGTTTATTTTTATTCCATACCTCCCTCAAGATCAGTACACACTTATTCTGAAATCATCTGTACTGCTGTGAACATACCAATGATTTAATTGGCTACAGGGTGTTCTTTTCTTTCCTCCTAATTCAAAACGTGGAACCTACAGATGAGAATGAGACGGATAATAAAAAGCTGCACTGAACCAGGTTTGCCTAACCTCCCGATTTGGTCGGGAGCCTCCCGAATATCTGGTGCCGCTCCCGACCCTCCGGAGAGGCAGGCAAGCCTGTCCCCCCGGACTACTACTAGAAACCCCCGCAGCGGGGGGGCCCGATGACGAGATTCGCGCTGAATCGCGTCATCGTGGCTCCGCCCCCTGCTTCACAATGCCTTTATTTTCGGCATGTGAAGAGTGAGTGGGGCCATGATGGCGCGATCACGTGGTCCCGCCCCCATACAGAGTCAGTTCCCGGCCACGCCCCCCACTGTATGCAGGCATTCAGCTCCCTCCCGGAAGGAGGGAGCTGAATGTCGGCAAGTATGCACTGAACCATGTGTATTGCACCGTAATAACACATCCACTACCCAAGCCAAAGCAGAACATACATATAAATGGAAGATTGGGATGGAAAACCAGCCCAGGAAATGTATGGAAGCAGCCCTTACGGCGGCGGAGTCTGTTGAGGGGGTGGGGCTTGTTGAGGGAGCGGGATCCCTCCTCATAGGGCCTGTTACTGAATTCCTTGCGTTTTTTGCAGCAGTTGCATCTGCGACTTTAGGGTAATGCCACTACAATGCCCTTCCCTGACGTACAACCAAATATGCAAGGACTGAGATACCCACTTTCAGTGTCTACAGACGCTGCAATCATGTCCCCATAGGAAAATACACACACATTGGTCCCCACAGAAAATAAAACAAATTGGCTCCCACAGGAAAAAAAACAAACACATTTGCCTCAATAGGAAATAAAAACATATTGCCCCCCCCCACAGAAAACAAACACATTGGCCCCCACAAAAAAAATAAAACATATAAGCCCCGAAAGGAAAAAAATAAAACACATTGGCCCACACAGGAAAAAAATTAAAATACATTGACCCTTACAGAAAACAATAAAACACATTGGCCCCCACAGGAAAAAAAACAAACACATTGGCCTAAATAGGAAACAAATAAAACTCATTGGACCCCACAGGAAAATAAAAAAACAGACACATTGACTCCGATAGGGAATAAAAAAGCACATTAGCCCCCACAGGAAAATATAAAACACATCGGCCCCCACAGGAAAAAAAAAAGCAAAACAAACACATTAGCTTCAACAGGAAAAATGTAAAACACAGTGACCCCCGACAGGAAAAAAAAAACAAAACAAACACTGGCCTCCTCCTCTCCAGGGCCCCCTCCCCTCTCCCCGGCGGCCGGAAGCAGACTGACCGCAGCAGTACACTCTGGGCACTAGTCTGTGCCCAGAGTCTACTGCGCAGGTCACCGGGAAAATGGCATGACCGCCATTTTTCCAGCGATTTCCCTACTGTGCATGCGCAAAATGCTGGGAAAATGGCCGCAGAGGCCATCTTCCAGGCGTTTTGCGCAGCGCTGCTAAAGCCAATGTGGGACTTCAAAGAGGTAAGTATTAAAAAGTATGGGTGCAGGGTGTGCAGTGTGACCCCCCTGGACCCAGGGGCCCGTGTGCACCACACACCCTGCATTCATTACACCCCTGAATAGGGTGAATAGTGTATGTCCCTGATTTGGAGGGGTACTGTGTCTAAGGGACCAGGGGGTAGGGGGTGGAGTGTATGTCCCTTGGCAGGGGGTGTGTGGGGGGGTGGGTTGGGGGGGTTTCTGTATCTAGGGGGTCGGGAGGTAGGGTACGGAGTGTATGTCCCTGAGGCAAGGAGGGGGCAGGGGGTGTAGGCTGGGGAGTGTATGTCCATGGGGGGTATGGTGGTCAGTGTGGAGGGATGGGGTAAGGTGGTAGGATGGGTAGTGTATGTCCCTGGTCTGGGTGATACTGTATATCTAGGAAGCAGGGGACAGAATGGGAGTAGTAGTAGTAGTAGTGTGAAGCAGGGGACAGGATAGGAGTAATAGTGGTAAACAGGGGGCAGGATAGGAGTAATAGTGTGAAGCAGGGGACAGGACAGGAGTAATAGTGGTAAGCAGTGGACAGGATAGGAGTAATAGTGGTAAGCAGTGGGCAGGATAGGAGTAATAGTGGGAAGCAGGGGGCAGGATAGGAGTAATAGTGGGAAGCAGGGGGCAGGATGGAAGTAGAAATGAAAAATAGTGGGCAGGATGGGAGCAGTAGTGAGAAGCAGGGGTCAGGTTGGGAGTAGTAGTAGAAGCAGGGGTCAGGTTGGGAATAAATAAAGGTAGGAAGAAGTGTGCAGACTGAGAGTAGTAGTGAGAAGCAGGGGTCAGGTTGTGAGTAGTATTAGAAGCAGGGGGCAGGATGGGAATAAAGGTAGGAAGAAGTATGCAGAATGGGAGTAGTAGTGAGAAGCAGGGGTCACACCTCTCCTCCTTGCATGGTTCAGCTCACCTCCAGCAGCCCCAGGTGATGGCCCCACCCATCCCACGGAGACAGGGGTTGGACAGGCGGTTGAAGCTGAGGGAGGGAACCAAGGGCTGGCTGGCAACTTTTAGACTGGGGAGCTAATGCTCAAGTGGCCCCGACTTTGCAGCACTGTCTGCGGGGACAGGTCTAGTGTTTCGCAGGGTGAGAGAATCTGTTGTGCAGGTCTGGTGGGTGACAGTGAGAGTGTCTGCAGGCACAAGTCTGGTAGGTGAGAGAGTCTGCAGGGACAGGTGTGGTGGATGACAGGGTGAGAGTCTGCAGGGACAGGTCTGGTAGGTGACAGGGTGAGAGAGTCTGCGGGGACAGGTCTGGTGGATGACAGGATGAGAGTGTCTGCAGGGACAGGTCTGGTAGGTGATAGGATGATAGAGTCTGCGGGGACAGTACTTGTGGTTGAGAAAGTCTGCAGGGACAGGTGTGGTGGATGACAGGGTGAGAGAGTCTGTGAGGACAGGTGTGGTGGGTGACAGGGTGAGAGAGTCTGCGGGGACAGGTGTGGTGGGTGACAGGGTGAGAGAGTCTGTGGGGTAGATGTAGTGGGTGACAGGGTAGAGACTGTGGGGCAGATGTGGTGGGTGACAGGAAAGAGTTTGGGGAGCAGGTCTGGTCACAGCACCCCTCCCCCCCAGCCACTTCAATGTCCACCTCCCACAGCAACCCCCCCCCCTTCAATGCATTCTTCAACCTCTAAAAACCACATCACAGAACTCCCCCCCTTCAATAATCACCTAACAGCAACATGTAGTGTCAACCGACCCGGCAGAGAAGATGATGGGACTGGCCCAGCCGGTACCTTCCCACTTTCCCGGTGACCTAATCCTCCCCTGATTGTATCAGATGTGTTTTAATTCAGATCAGCTCCACATATGGCGGTACTGGAGGATATTGGGGCAGCTCTTCCATTAAGCCAGGCTAGCTCTGTCAGAGAAGGACCTGGAGAGTGCCTGGCTGTGTTCGTTCCCACAAGCCAACTCACCTAGACGTAGAGCTGCCAAGTGCCATTGCCACATAATTATGGGCTGCTATCCTTCACTCAAACCAAGACATGGGTTCCGGGTCATTGATTGCTTCCCTAACCTCAGGCCTAATGGTTTGGGGGCCTAGAATTGTTCTTCCGAACATCAAACCGCCCAGAACACTGACTGCTGCAGTTCCCACCAACTCTATACGTCTTCAGACAGTTAGAAATTCGAGCTTTGGGAACTGATGAAGCCCAATTAAATATGTTTCTCATGCATAAATTAATATCTAGAAAAACACAGATTTTACAACAAGATCTATTGGTGGTTAATTGATCTGCACATATCTGAATCTACATCTACCTATTCAGGACTAGTCTTTACTGGGAACTATAGCCTGCTCGTCTTTATAACAAGAACAGCCATCCCTCATTGGTTTTCTGGAGATTTCCTACATCATATTATGCTTCTCCTTCTTTCATATTAAATAAAACAAAAAACAGGATAATTAATCACAGACTGAAACAGACCTTGCTTAATACCTCAATTTATAGAAACACTTTAAAGACACACTGCAGGGCAGATGTATCAAGGAGAGGAGAAGTGGAAAAGTTACCCATAGTAACCAATCAGCTTCTACCTATCATTCTATGTACTTGATAAATGTTACCTCAAAGCTCATTGGGTGATATGGGCAACTTCTACACTTGTCCACTCCACTATTTAAAAGGCTGGCTACATTTTCACCACAATTACATGAGGCATATAAGAGATAAGGGATGGCCATTGTCCAAAATCATCAATGGTTTATGGTGATGTTGAATATTTTTATGATGGATAAGAGCCAATGGTTCTTAGCCGTCGATGATCGAGTGGGAGCCAATGTTTTCTTTTTTTTCAGATGGGACGGAGCTTAGCCCCGTCCCCGGCTCTGCTAAACCCCGCCCCTGTTTTTTGATTGGCCCGCTGCCCGCCGTTCTCCCCCGCAGCGGTGGCCTTTGAGGGGTGCAAACCATCAATGGTTCACCATAGATGGATTGTGTGCCTTACATGGTAACCACCGATGGCCCCATCAATGGTAACCATCGCTGGACACCCCGCCGATGGCCATCCCTATCAAGAGGGTCAAGAATAAAATCTGCCTCACAACACACTGTATCCAACACACTGTCCATAAATCCATTCTCATACAGCAACTTGCACAGCTCCAGAAGAAAAAAAATTACAATTGAAAATAAATCATAGGCAGCTTTTCTAATTGGGAGGAAGCTTTATGTGTTGTTAGGTGAATAAACAGAAAGAAGCCTACGGTGCTTTAATCAGAATCTTTATGTGAAAAGCAACAAAACCGATTCATAATCAACTAACAAACTGAAATCGAAGGAGAACATCAAAAGCCGTCACATAAAAAAGGTAATCTCCCTTATGTTCCTAGAGCAATCAACAGAATGTGTTGTGATATTTATGGAGCACTATGTATAATATTCACAATGATAAGATGAATACAACTACCGTTGTTCTTTATATAAAATGATGATGTGCATCACAAAAAGGAAGGGAATGGTGGGCTTGAAATCCAGGGACCTTCAAGTCCACCTGTTCTGTAAAGCACTTAGTACAAGTTCTTAGTGAAATGACGCATAGAGGAAAAGTTCACTCTGACACGATACACTTAAATAACTTCTATTAAAATAACTATCTGCATCCCTAAATTGATTAAATGTCCCTGGGGCCTATTCATCAACACTAAAATAACAGTTTTAAGAACATTTTCCTTAATTACCATTTTTTTTTTAGTTTTCATCAAGACACTTAACACAGGAGATATCTCCTGGTTAAGTCCGCCTGTGTTCATTTCCACACTCCCCATACATTAGTACATTAGTATGGGGATATGGAAATTATGCTGTTCATCAAATTATGAAAATTATGAATTTTCGGAATTTGACGGTGTTACTATCTGTCACTGTGAGGTGGCGTACAGCGGGTGATACTTGCCTGCTTTCGGCTAGGCAGGTCCTCCGCCGGCTCCCTCCGTCATTCTGGTCCCTTTCTAGGCTCCGGCTGCTCTGCCAGCATTGCGGCTGTGAGAACAAAAAAAAGTTTTAAAAAAAAAAATATTCAGCTTCCTCTGCCTGGCCATGCTGTCGACTGCAGACCGACTCCGAGAGGTCGGGGTCGGCGGCTACTGCCGGCCAGGTAAGTGAAGGGGGGTAGAGGTGGGTGGACACAGAATTATTGCAGCTGTAATCTGTGCTGCGCATGCGCCGCTTTTGTGAATGGAACGGCGCATACGCAGCACTGATTACAGCTGCGATAAGGTAGGTATAGGCAGGGAAAGGTATCTATTTCTTGAAAAGCTGTCATCGCAAAAATGATAGCTTTTCGGAATAGATACTTAAGGAGAGGAGGAATGATGAATTCCTCTGGTAATTAGGTAGGACTGCATATGAGTTCTAAACCTAATTACCTCCAGAGAAATTTTAGTTATGATGAATAGGCCCCCCAGTCACTAAAGACAGTTCTGGTCCCTAAACAAGTGTCTTGCAAGTTGGCAACCCGGGTCACAGAAGATGGTCTTTGTGTGCACTCTCAGGCCCAAAACTGTAGTGTGTTGCAGCGCTGCATATCACTCAAAACAGCAGTAACGCCTGATACTAGAAGCAGATGCTTCTAGTATCACGGCGTGAGGAAGAAATAAAATGTTACTTTATTTCCTCACCGCGTCGAACCTTCCAAGACAGGATGCAGCTTTCACTTTAATCAGCAGTCAGCTCTTCTTCAACACGTCCTCAGCAGAACTCCACTCCCCTTGGCAGGCCAGTCACAGCAGACGGGGCTAAAATTACCGATTGGTCAGACAGTTCTCTCCAGTTCCAATCCTCCCCTCCAGTCTCAATCAGCAAGTTAGTAAACAGAGACCTTGATTCAGAGCCGGACGCTCTGACAGAGCGCTCGCTCTAAATCAGGGCCGTCCTTCCTGATTTTAGAGCGGTCTCCTGGCCGCTCGCATAGCTGTGGGTGACCACCCACAGCTATAGCGAGCGGCCAAAAAGATGGTCGCGATGGTCAAGACCATCGCGACCATCGGGCTTGTGACGAGACCCTTGTGGTAGGGTCTCGTCTGCCGCAAGCCCTGGAGTGCTTTTGGCTCTATCAGAGCCAAAAGCACTCTCACTGTCATCACTTGTGATGTCAGTGGGGCTGGCCCCAGACGGTAGGCGTTCCCATGGGAACGCCTCCATCTGTGCAGCCACACCCCCGGCACGCCCACCAAAGGGGGCATGCTGTCACTCACCATCGACAGCACGCCCCCCTTGTAGCGAGACCCATAGCGATGGCTTGCCCGTCGCTATCCAGGTCTCGCGCATGCACACGACGGAGCCGGTTCAGTTGTGCGCATGCGCACTGGCCCAACATCGACCGGTTTGCGAGCACTCAGTGCTCGTGAGCAGGTCTGAATCAGGCCCAGAGTCCAAAATCTCTCCTCAGAGACTGTCAGTTTTAGCAAAGGGAACAGCTCCTCTCCTCAGAGAGGTACCTCACAATCCACTTAATGGTCAGGGGGGGTCTCCTTTTATATCTGCTGGCTCACCCTGGGCAGCTGCCCCACCTGAGACTTGTTACTCCACACTGTGCTGCACTGTTCCTAAGCCAGGTCCAGCCTACAAGTCAGGGTCTCAGCTGCCATGGCAACCTGCTCCCATTGTATTGCGGAGCTTGTAATTCCTCACAGCCATGACTCCACTGCAGCTGTGGTTCATAGGTCATGTGGGAGGTACAGCTAAGTGATATCCCACAACGGCAGGGTATCACACCCGTCCATGTCTAGGTTGGGAACTGGTACCAGATGGGTGTTCTCTCTCCACCTTAATTTTTTTCATTATGCATTGAGACCTTTGGTGCCAAGAGATTAAACCCAGATGTGTTAGGGACCCTGACCAATACAAACATTTTGCCTCCAAATTTATTTAACAAATTAGGAAGACAAAAAGAAAAAACCTTTCAGAAAGAAAAGCATAACTCCAAAATAGAGGGTACATTTTTTCCATCTTCCTTAATACATTAAAAAAAACCTTGGAGCTTAACATTCAGTTTCCCTGAAATTCTTTTTCTATTACTCTTTTTGGAGAAATAATTACTAGGCAACACCACCAATTATTCCAGGCTGATTACACCCCAATGCTCAACTTCATTAGATACAAATTGCCTATTTGTAACCCCCTTATATTTTACGTTATCAATGCTATCAAACTTAGGGGTCTGTTTAATAAGCCTTGGAAGGAGATAAAGTGAACGGGGATAAAGTACCAACCAACCAGCTCCTAACTGTCATTTTTCACACACAGCCTGTGACATGGCATTTAGGAGCTGATTGGCCGGTACTTTATCTCCGTTCACTTTATATCCATCTAAGCCTTAGTAAATAGACACCTTAGGGCTTGTTTTAGAGGTTCACTCAGTCACCATTGCGGCTGCATCTCTTTGCAGAGCTGCAACGGTGATAATATGCCTTCCCCTCGCCTCGTGTCCTAGCGTGCACCTGAATGTGCAAGCCCTGAGACGCCCACTGTCAGTGTCTCTGTGCGCTGTAACACAGTCGATCATTCAAAACACTCCACTATAGGTGCACCACCACATGCACCAGCCCCATGGCAGGTGCACTGTCGCTGCGTAAACATGATTCTAGTCATATCTGGGTCATTCATTTTACCTGTAATATGTAGTCATTACTGACCTACTGTAAATTGGCATTTGCGTGGCCCCCACAACTAATGCCCTGTTGGATAGGATCTGATCTGTTGGACCAGAATATCCATTAAGCAGATGGATTATTAGCCTGATGGGCTGGTCAGCGGTGATCTATTCTAATTGCACAGAGTTTGGTCCTTTCCCAGCTAACACCGAAATAATACACAACTACTTAATATACAATTCCCTTGATCGTTCTGCTAACCAGAGCAGGATTCTGACTGGAGAACGAATTCACCATATTTCATCACCAGGACGTAGTAGGTACTCTCTGAAAATGAAACATCACACACACACAGGGTTATATTTACTAAAGTGAGAGTTTTTAGATGTGGAGATGTTGTCCATGGCAACCAATTAGATTCTAGCTATAATCTTCTAGAAGGTGCTAGTTAAATGTTAAGTAGAATATGATTGGTTGCTATGGGCAACATCTCCACTTCTGAAAACTCTCACTTTAGGTAATATACCCCACAGTGAGAAACGAAACGTTGCTACACATGCGATGCCACAATACATCACGTCCGTCTTTTTCAAGCCCTGTGAGTACCATTGCACATAGGGTAAGTACTGTACATGTGACCGAGTAACACTACGTATGGGTCCTGATTGTTACCACACTGAGACGGGGACTGTGGGTTTTAGTGGGCATACCTGGGAGATAACAGGAGGGCAGCTAGGCAGACTCCGACATGTCACGAGCGTGTTGCTTACACCGGCTGCGTCTAAAGATGCATAGCTGCTTGCATAGGAGGCCATTGTAAGCCAAAGCGCTGGTGCACGTTTCAATGGTGCGACCAAGGGTGCGTCTAGTGGCATCAAGACGGATTTACACAGCTGTAAGATGCTGCAAGTGATCATCTCAGTAATTGAAAAATTGGCAACGGAATTAGCATAAGACATGTCTGCTTCCGACTCACAATCAGGCCCAGTGTTTTCATGTATCCCATTCTTAATGTGAAGGCTGATTATTGTACGCGGGTGTCATCCATCATTGCTCTCAGCGCTGCCTGGTTAACCCTCCAAGGCGGTGACGCCAAAATAGCAGAGAAGCTTTCATTTTGGTGTCAACCCCTCGGGCGGTGTCACCCGGTGCAGCAGCAGCCCCCCCCTAAGGACACCACTTCTCCTTGGTGAGTTTTATGCCAATCCTGAAACGTGATGCAAAGGTTTTCAGCAGAGTTATCAGTTGGGGTTTGAAAAAACAAGATTGCTATAATCTGTAGATAAGTGTTTCAGCACTGATTATCTGGTAATCACTTATTCTGCACAGGGCATCTGTTATACTTACTGCACCATATGGGCACCTCTAAATGGAATACCTGGGAAGCAGCAGGTGGTGTGGGGGAGTGAAGCATGTGACCTTCTGTGAGGATCAGAGAGCATAGTGCTAGTTACTGCAACTACTATCAATGTAATAGCATAACAATTTAATTAGCTTTGTGCAACAAGTGTTTATTGTGACTGGATAACTATAATGCCAAATGCCCTCTACTAAACACTAAACTACTTTTAAGCGAAGTTGGAAAAAAAACGCACGCACACAGCAACCAATCAGATTCTACTTATCTATTATTTCGCACCTTCAAGAAGATAATAGCTAGAATCTGATTGTTGCTATGGGCAACAACTCCACTTCTAATAATCCGCACTTTAGTAAATACACCCCATAAAATCAAATTGCGTATGCCCTTCTGCTACATGAAGGTGACCTCATGCAGATGGCTTGCTACAGTACACTAAAATATGACTTCATCATATGGTGGGTATCCGGTCAGCTACTTGACATTCAGAAGGTCGACACCTGAATGTCAACAGGTTCTGAGTGTCATCATGCAGAATACCAACATGGACGTTAGGCCGAAAACCAATATGTCAAAATACAATTATGTCGACATGGTTAAAATGACAACACTAAGGGCCTAATTCCGAGTCGGACAAATCTCTGTGCACGGGTGCAGTTGGCGAGTTTTTCAATACAGATGCGTATTTACACATTTTGCGTTTGTCCGTCCTGTTCCTAGTTGGCCAGAACATGGCCTGATCTGTAGTTCCATGAAACTGGGCATTTAGGGGCAGCCGCTGGGCGGAAACAATGCAAGCACGCAGAACCGCCTTGTCTGGTGGTAATGTCATGTACGTGTATCTAATGCTTCGTGTGACTCTGGGTCCTATGCAACGGGGAAGGGAAAGCTGTATATGGTGGATTTCTTGCACCGTGCATGGGGCTGGTGCATGTGCCGATACTAATGACGATGGTCCCGGCGGCAGCATAATATCAGTGGGCGGCGCGGCTTGGCACGTCCAGATGCATGAAGTCCTGCATAAGCGCTGCGGAGTGTTACATTAGCATAAGTCAGTAAATCAGGTGGAAAGGTGCAACACTGCGATGAATGCTATACAAGGGTAATAGCATAACAACCGCAGCACAGGTGTCTTTAATCATAGCAGGTACCTATCAGCATTATATGTAGAATACAGGTACTAAGGTAAGGTAACTAATATACAACAAGAACAAAGTTTAGAACTTACCGCTTCCTTAGCCAGTCTGGATTTTTCTAAAAAAATTTTGCCGGGGAACTCGACCGCCGGCATCCAGACAGTAAGTAGTGGGTTTAGGGGGAGGGTTAGGCACTAGGGGGAGGGTCAGGGGTGTATCTATAATGGGCACAGCTCAGTGTGCTGCCGGCCGTCAGACAGAGAGGAGGGGGCCCATGTCGGAGACTGCACATGGGCCCCCTCCACTCTAGAAACGCCCCTGGGGAGGGTTAGGGTTAGACACTAGGGGCAGAGGTTGGGTTTAGGATGCAGGGCAGGGTTAGGTTTAGAGGTAGGGTTAGAATACTTACCAACAGGTATCGGTATCCAAACCAAGTCAAGATGCCGGCATTAGGATTCTGAGTGCCAGGATCCTGAGAGCCGGCATCCCGTACCCAATGCCCCCAGCCTACCAAAAAGAAAAAATACTTTACTACTGATGATGACTAGTGACAGATCAAGCGTACAGATAGGCGGTGAGCGCAAGATGAGCGCATATCTGCATGCTGGCGAGTATATGGTTCCCTTCCATGCAGGAAATGCAGCTGGTATTCATCTAGCTCGGCAGGAGACCCTCTGTACACACTAACAATAAAACCCATTTGTAATTCATGAACAGAGTGATCTTCTCTCAGCCTGCACTTAATTCAAACAGTAACCTTTCTATGTACTGTATCTTCAAACAGGGCATTCACAATATTTACTTTTCTTCAATACTCTTATCCGTAACCTTTAAATACCAATGAACATTCTGCAATGTTGGCTTAAAAGCACAATTTGCCTGCCTTAAATGGAGTATTCTAATGTAATCAGTATTAGCCGGCGTTTGGTCCATAATACACCCTGCTATGATCACTGTTATTCCAATCATTTCTGACTGAAATATCTGAAAACAAATTTCACATTTCAAAACTAAATAAATAAAAAAGACCGGTCTGCATTTAGATAGGGCATCATCTTCTGTAATAATAACTGTAATTACAGTGCAAGAATTGCTGCTCGTCTATTAACTGAGTAGATGACATCCAAACAAGGAATCATAAAGTACACAGCAGCACCCAGGCTATCATGGTACAGCAGGGGTGCCAAGAAGCAGGAGGGGGTGGGTGCTTTTACTAATTATCCGGGTCCCGCCTGTTGGAGAGACGGAAGCCCAGCCCAGTGTATTTTACAGTGATTTATTTGGAGGGGGCATGGCCAGATTTAGCCACGCCCCCATCTGTACCCGGGTGCCCCATGAATGTCTCAGCGTCCCTGCAGGGCAGCCATGGTAACATAAACTATATACCAGCACCCAGGTTATTACAGGACAAGCTATGACATAATAAACTATATAATGGCAACCAGGATTTCATGAGGCAGTCTATGGTATTAAAAACTATATAACGGCACCCAGGTTACAAACAGCCTACTGTATCAGAGAGTAGTACATAATAGTATAGAACAGGGGTAGGCAGCATTTTTCTTTTTGGGTGCTAGATGCTCAACATTGCAAGCCAGAGAGTTTCTGAGTGCCACCGTGATAGCAACATATACAAAAAAGTACAAAATGAATAAATGGGTACTATAACTCTATAAGATCTACATTGGTTTATTTCCTAAACACCTTAACACTTTGATTAGCTTACTTAAATTAACTAAAAATAAAGACACAGACACCAGAGCTTGGCTAAAAGGTCACAGCTTTTTATTTATAATTAAATTAATTAACCTAACCAGGGTGGCAAAGAGACGCTGCAAGCTGAATTCTAGCTTTTACCTCACTCAAATACTCAGAGGACGCCTAAAATGTCCCCCCTATAGACGCACTAATGATGCGAGAGTTCCACTTCCCTCCTGGGCCAATCCGAGGTGCTTCCGTACAAAAGTGCCTGGGTTCCCACGCACAGAGAAGGACAAATTCACCAGGGGCATCGTGGGCAAGTTCCCCCACAAAGTTATCTTGCGCCACATAAAGCCACTGAGCTGCAGCGTACTCCAGCCATGCTGCACCTCCCCTAAGTTGGGAAAAGAAAATGTTAGTGCGACACAACAGAACAATAACGGGCGGTATGGTGGGTTGCGAATTAAATCCAAATCAGGCTAATAAATACCAACTAGCTAACCCCTCCCTCCAACAAAATTGATTGGTTCGTCAAACCATCTGATCAGGCCTCGCAACAACAGAAACTACCCAGCAACAAGGCTGTCATACCACAACCAAGCAGCAAAAAAAAGTATTATTATCTATACTCAAGTCTATTCAGCTTTCGTCTACCATAAGTGTTAGTGGCTTTCATTCTCCATCTTGTTTTGAAGCCAATTTGCTCTATAATCTGGAGTCTGGAACATGCTTCAGAATGTTATACTGTTATTTGACTGTGAGCAGGACTTGGGGCTCTATTTACTACAATCCGCATATTGAATGCGGATTGTAGTGTGATATTACCGAGTGAATTCGCATTGCGAATTCAGGCAATATCACAGGGATTTACTATAAATCCCTTGCAGGGACAGAGCTTGTGATAAAGCTCTGTCCCTGCGGATCCCATCCGCACTCTAGTCGCGGTATTTTCTGAAAAAATACCGCGACTAAGAGCCCGCACATGCGCCGGCCGACCACCGCTACTACCCCCCCACCGATGCTAAGCCCCGCCCCCTGGCGCTAAGCCCTGCCCCCTGTGACTGCAAACCCCCGCGACCCCCCCTCCCTTCATTACACTTACCTGCATCCTCCTGGCCTCCGGTGGTCTTCTCCGGGCTTCCCGATCAGGTGATCTCCCATACTGCACTGGGGCCCGATCACCTGATGACCGGGCCACAGTGCACTATGGGAGACCAGCTGACCGGAGAGGAGCCATCACCGGAGGCCCGATCACCGGTCCCTGGAGTCAGGTAAGTAAAAAAAAAAAATGTTTAATTTTTTTTTTCTTTTTTTTACAGCAATCAGCTTGCGGTCTGCTTAGACCACACAGCTGATTACTGGTACCGGCTCCCGCCTCTGCTCTCCCCGTTAGAGCAGAGTGGGAGCCCGGTAACCGGGAAAGACCCTGGATAACGCCACCACCAGGTGGCGTTATTATCACAGGGCTTCCCCCGGTATTTTTTTACAATTTATTTTTAGTAACTTGCACACAGATCACATTTCCCATTACAATTATGGGAAATGCGATCTGCTTTACTAAAAATAAGTGATACTGGGGGTTGGAGTAGAATTTTACTAATTCTACTCCAATTGCCCTGTAATAACTACAGGTGAAACTAAAATAATGTGAAAAGGGTGTGAAAACACCCTTTTCACATTATTTTAGTATCACCTATAGTTACTACAGGGCAATAGGAGTAGAATTCATAAAATTCTACTCCAAGCCCTAAGTATCACTTATTTTTAGTAAGCAGATCGCATTTCCCATAATTGTAATCGGAAATGTGATCCGACCAAAGTTACTAAAAATAAATTGTAAAAAAATACCGGGGAGGCCCTGTGAGTGATAATACCGCCACCTGGAGATGGCGTTATCCAGGGTCTCCCCCGGTTACCGGGCTCCTACTCTGCTCTAAAAGGCAGAACAGAGCCCAAAACTTGTCCCAGTAATCAGCTGTGTGGCCTAAACAGACCGCAAGCTGATCTCTGCTAAAAAAAAAGTAAAAAAACATAAAATTTACTTACCTGACTCATTGGACCAGTGGTCGGGGCTCTGGTGATGTTCTCCCTCTGGTCAGCTGGTCTCCCATGGTGCACTGCGGCCCGGTCTTCAAGTGATCAGGTCCCAGTACAGTATGGGATATCAGCTGACCGGAGGCATGGAAGACATTACCGGAGCACCGATAACTGCAGGTAAGTGCTATTAAGGGAGGGGGGGTCGTGGGGGAGTTGCGAGGGGGTCCGCGATCATGGGGGGTGGGGCTTAATGACAGGGCGAGGCTTAGCACTGGGGGTGTAGCAGCGGCAGACGGTCAGCGCATGCGTGGGCACTTTGTCACGGTATTTTTTGCGAAAATACCGTGACTGGTGTGCGGAGGGGGTTCGCAGGGACAGAGCTTTCTCGCAAGCTCTGTCCCTGCAAGGGATTTGTAGTAAATCCCTGTGATATTGCCTGAATTTGCAATGCGAATTCAGTCGATAATATCACACTACAATCTGCATTCAATATGCGGATTGTAGTAAATACAGCCATAAGAGCTCTATTTATTAACATTATTTTTACCCTAATAAAGTGACAAAGGGCTCTATTTATTAACATTATTTTTACTAAAATAAAGTGAAAAGGGGTGTTTTCACACCCATTTCACATTATTTTAGTGTCACCTAAAGTTACTAAAGGGCAATTGGAGTAGCATTCGTAAAATTCTATTCCAAGCCCTAATTATCACTTATTTTTAGTAATCAGATCGCATTTCCCATAATTGTAATGGGAAATGTGATCTGGCCAAAGTTACTAAAAATAAATTGTGAAAAAATACCGGGGAAAGCCCTGTGATAATAATGCCACCTGGAGGTGGCGTTATCCAGGGTCTTCCCCGGTTACCGGACTCCTGCTCTGCTCTAACGGCCGGAGCAGAGCCCAGAGCCGGCCCCAGTGATCAGCTGTGTGGTCTAAACAGACCACACGCTGATCACTGCCAAAAAAAAGAAAAAAAAATTAGGAAAAAAAGAAAACTTACCTGAGTCCATGGTCCGATGATTGGGGCTCTGGTGATGTCCTGCCTCCGGTTAGCTGGTCTCCTATCTTGCACTTGAGCCTGGTCATCCCCTGACCGGGTCCAAGTGCAGGATGGGATGTCAGCTGCCTGGAGCCATGGAGGACATCACCGGGGCACCGATCACTGCAGGTAAGTGTAATTAAGGGAGGGGGTCCACGATCGCGGTGGGCGGGGCTTAGTGGCGGGGGTGGGGCTTAGCGGCAGCCGGTCGGCACATGCGCGGGCACTTGTCACGCGGGCACTTGCCAAAAGTGGTAATACTCCCCCCTTAGGTGTTTTTGTCTCAAAAGTGCTAATACTCCCCCTTAGGTGTTTTTGGCTCAAAAGTGCTAATACTCCCCCCTTAATTAGTAATGTGAATTCAGTCGGTAATATCACACTACAATCTGAATTCCCTCTGTGGATTGTAGTAACTAGAGCCCAAAGGGTGTTTTCACAACTTTTTCACATTATTTTAGTACCACCTAAATTTACTAAAGGGCAATTGGAGTAGAATTCGTAAAATTCGACTCCAAGTCCTAATTATCACTTATTTTTAGTAATCAGATCGCATTTCCTATAATTGTAATGGGAAATGTGATCAGCCTGGGATTTACTAAAAATTAAATGTGAAAAATTACCAGGAGAAGCCCTGTGATAATAACGCTACCTGGAGATGGCGTTATCCAGGGTCTCCCCCAGTTACCAGATTCCTGCTCTGCTCTAACAGGCAGAACCCGAAGTCGGCCCCAGTGACCAGCTGTGTGGTCTAAACAGACCACACACTGATCACTGCTAAAATAAAAAAGGAAAAAAAAAACTTACCTGAGTCCAGGGCCGGTGATCGGGGCTCCAGTGATGTCCTCTGTGGCTCCAGTCAGCTGGTCTCCCATCCTGCACTGTGACCCAGTCAGCTGACCTGGTCGCGGGGGTCCACGGTGGGGAGGTGGCAGTCATGGGGGGGCCGCGATCGCACAGAGTGGTAGTGGTGGCCGGTCGGCGCTTGCGCGGCAGCTTGTCACTGTATTTTTTCCAAACAATACAGTGACAAGGCCGCGGAGGGGATTCGCAGGGACAGAGCTTTATTGCAAGCTCTGTCCCTGCAAAGGATTTTTAATAATTCTCTGTGATATTGCCTGAATTCGCAATGCGGTAATATCACGCTACAATCTGCATTTTAATGCGGATTGTAGCATATAGTGCCCTAAGGGCTCTATTTATCATAATACGCAATTTAATTGCAGATTTGTAGTGAAAATAAAGATTTTTATTGCATTGCAAAAACTCCTATTATCACCTGAATGTAAGAAAATCCGTACGCCGGGACAGAGCTTGTAGGGCTATTTCACACGCGGTTTTTCACGGCTGGTTTTGACCGGCCAGGAAAAAAACGTCCAAAGCCGGACGTTTTTTTCCGGCAATCAGTGCCTTTCATATGCAACGTCTTTAAGCCGTTTTTATGCTTTGGTTTTTTTTTTAAAGTAGTAGGGATGCGCAGCAGCAGCAGATGGCGTTGTGGGCGGGTACAATGCAATAAAAAGCCGGTGTGTGTGTGTGAAAAGAAACATTGGAATTTGTGCTTCACTGACTTGCAGTGAAGGCTCGGACATGTGCACGGCAGCCATCCTTGTCAGTGGATATTCCAGCCGTGTCCGTGCCGTCTGAAAGGACCCATCTGTTTGCAAGCATTATTAAAAATACTACACGGCAAAAAAACGCCCGGTTTTTGCCGGCTGGTGAAAACCAGCAGGTGTGAAATTGCCATTAAAGCCCTGTCCCGGCGAATCCCTCTCCCTGCTTCCAGCTTGGTCTATTCGCATTTGCGATAGACCTCCTGTTACTGCGCATACGCTGTTATTAGAACAGTCATGCGCAGCTTTAAGGACCACCCAGAAGTCGGCCTCGGTATCTCATTGAGCTGTCACTGTTAGCAGCATTAGAATAATAATAAAGTAATGGCTGTTTGCTGGTAAGCTATACATGCAAGCAGCACAGATTATGCTACTGGAAGAGAAAATGCAGGACAAGGCACTGTCACACACCTTTCAGTGATGCAGCAAGGTGCGCATTTATAATGGGTGTGCAGGGTGTGTGGTGCACACGGGTACCTGGGTCAAGGGGGGGTACTGCACCGAACACCCTGCACCAGGCTTGCCTACCCTCCCGATTTGGTCGGGAGCCTCCTGAATATTGGGTGCCGCTCCCGACCCCCCGGAAAGGCAGGCAAGCTTCCCGGCTGCCGCCTACCCCCCCCAGACTACTAGTAAAAAACCCCGCTGCCGGGGGGCCCGATGACGCGATTCACTCTGAATCGCGTCATCGTGGCTCCGCCCCCTGCTTCACAATGCCTTTTTCTGGCATTGTGAAGAGGGGGCGGGGCCACGATGACGCGAACGTGCGGCCCCGCCCCCTGCCCCGCCCCCAAAACGACATCATAGCCTGGCCACGCCCCCCACACAATGCAGGCATTCAGCTCCCTCCCGGAAGGAGGGAGCTGAATGTCGGCAAGTATGCCCTGCACCCATACTTTTTTTTTCATACTTACCTCTCTGATGTCCCATGGAGTAGCGCTACAAAAAACGCAATTTTCCCGGTGGACTGCGCATGCGCAGTAGTCTCCTGGCAAACTCTAGTGCCCAGAGTCTACTGCCGCTGTCAGTTCACTGACGGCAACCGGAGAGAGGGGGGGGGGCCCCGGACGGGGAGTGAACACGGGCCCCCTTCTCTCTTAATATGCCCCTGGATGCAGCACAGTCTCACGGAGTCTTCTTGCTGCTGCTGCTGCTTTGGGGAAACACTACACACAGTCAGACGGAGCTTGGACGGAAGGAGAGGGGGAGGGGAGAGCTGCAAAGCTCTCTCCCTGAAGTAAAAACATAGCCTTATCGCGACTGCAGACTGGAGGGAGCCTGTATAACGCCAGGTGAAGCTGACATTATTATCACACAGGCTCCCTCCTTATTTATTTATTTTTTTACAATTGCAGGTTAGTAAATCTGAGCAGATCGCATTTCCTATTACAATTACAAAAAATGTGATCTGCTTACTAAAAAATAATTATAATAATGGCTTGGAGGAGAACTATGTGATTTCTCTTCTAACTGCCCTTTAGTACATCTGTGTTATACTTAAATATTGTGAAAAGGGTGTGAAAACATCTGTTTTCACTATATTTTAGTAAAAATAATGTTGATAAATAGGTTTCTAAGGGCTCTATTTATTAACATTATTTTGACTAAAATAAAGTGAAAAAGGGTGTTTTCACAACCTTTTCACATTATTTTAGTATCACCTATAGTTATTACAAGGCAATTGGAGTAGAATTCGTAAAATTCTACTCCAACCCCTAAGTATCACATTTTTAGTAAAGCAGATCGCATTTCCCATAATTGTAATGGGAAATGTGATCCGACCAGAGTTTCTAAAAATAAAATGTGAAAAAATATTGGGGAAAGCCCTGTGATAATAACGCCACCTGGAGGTGGCATTATCCAGGGTCTCCCCGGTTACCGGACTCCTGCCCTGCTCTAACGGGGAGAGCAGAGCCGGGAGTCGGTCCCAGTAATCAGCTGTGTGGTCTAAACAGACCGCAAGCTGATTAC
The DNA here is from genome assembly GCA_031769625.1 of Taudactylus pleione. Lineage (NCBI taxonomy): Eukaryota > Metazoa > Chordata > Amphibia > Anura > Myobatrachidae > Taudactylus > Taudactylus pleione. Next base: position 2,248,423 of record JAUIMM010000198.1, read on the forward strand.
TGTAAAAAAAAGAAAAACAAATAGTAAAAAAAAAAATTGGCTTACCTGACTCCAGGGACCGGTGATCGGGCCTCCGCTGATGACTCCCCTCCGGTCATCAGGTGATCGGGTCCCAGTGCAGTATGGGAGATCACCTGACCGGAGGTATGCAGAACATCACCGGAGGCCCGGATCATGCAGGCAAGTGTAATTAAGGGAGAGGGGGGTTGCGAGGGGGGGAGGGGTCGCAGGGGTCCACGATCGCGGGGCAGGGCTTAGCGCCGGGGGCAGGGCTTAGCACCGGGGTGGGGGTAGCAGCGGCGGCCAGCCGGTGCATGCGCGGGCACTTAGTCACTGTATTTTTTGCGAAAATACCGTGATAAGGTTTCCGAAGTCAATTCGCAGGGACAGAGCTTTATCACAAGCTCTGTCCCTGCAAGGGATTTGTAGTAAATCCCTGTGATATTGCCTGAATTCGCAAAGCGAATTGTGGGTCTCATTCAGACCCGCTCGCGAGCGCAGGACGCTCGCAAGCGTGTCGATGGTACCCAAATAAGCATGCTCACGACGGAGGGAGCTCCGTCGTGCGCATGCGCGAGACCCGGATAGCGACAGCCAAGCTGTCGCTCCGGGTCTCGCACCAAAGGGGGCGTGCTGTCCATAGTGAGTGACAGCACGCCCCCTTTGGTGGGCGTGCCGGGGGCGTGGCTGCCAGACGGAGGCGTTCCCATGGGAACGCCTACCGTCTGGGTCCGGCCCCACTGACATCACTAGGGAACGCCTACCATCTGGGTCCGGCCCCACTGACATCACTAGTGACATAGTGATTTTGGCTCTGATAGAGCCAAAATCACTCCAGGGCTTGCGGCAGCGAGACCCTACCGCAGGGTCTCGTCGCAAGCCCGATGGTCGCGATGGTCTTGGCCATCGCGATCATCATCATGGATGCTCGCATAAGCTGTGGGTGGTAACCCACAGCTATGCGAGCGTCCAAAAGGCCGCTCCAAATTTAACTAGGACGGCCCTGATTCAGAGCGAGCGCTCTGGTCAGAGCGTCCGGCTCTGAATCAGGGCCTCAGTCGTTAATATCACACTACAGTCTGCATTCAATATGCGGATTGTAGTAAATAGAGCCCTAAGGGCTCTGTTTATTAACATTATTTTTACTAAAATAAAGTGAATAAGGGTGTTTTCACACCCTTTTCACATTATTTTAGTATCACCTATAGTTATTACAGGGCAATTGGAGTAGAATTTGTAAAATTCTACTGCAACCCCTAAGTATTACTTATTTTTAGTAATCAGATCGCATTTCCCATAATTGTAATGGGAAATGTGATCCGACCAGAGTTACTAAAAATAAATTGTAAAAAAATATCGGGGAAAGCCCTGTGATAATAACACCACCTGGAGGTGGCGTTATCCAGGGACTCCCCCGGTTAACGGCCTCCTACTCTGCTCTAACGGGGAGAGCAGAGCCGGGAGTCGGTCCCAGGAATCAGCTGTGTGGTCTAAACAGACCGCGAGCTGATTACTGTAAAAAAAGAAAAAAAATTGTCAAATTTTTTTTTACCTGACTCCAGGGACCGGTGATCGGGCCTCCGGTGATGTCTCCCCTCCGATCAGCTGGTCTCCCATAGTGCACTGTGGCCTGGTCATCAGGTGATCGGGTCCCAGTGCAGTATGGGAGATCACCTGATCGGAGGCATGTAGGACATCACCAGAGGCCCGGATCATGCAGGTAAGTGCTATTAAGGGAGGGGGGGGTTGAGGGGGGGGTCGGGGGAGTTACACGATCGCGGGGCTTAATGACTGGGCGGGGCTTAAAGCTGCGGGGGTAGCAGCGGCCGGTCGGCGCATGCGCGGGACTTTGTCACGGTATTTTTTGTGAAAATACCGTGACTAGTGTGCGGAGGGGATTTGCAGGGACAGAGCTTTCTTGCAAGCTCTGTCCCTGCAAGGGATTTGTAGTAAATCCCTGTGATATTGCCTGAATTCGCAATGCGAATTCAGTCGATAATATCACACTACAATCTGCATTCAATATGCGGATTGTAGTAAATAGAGCCCTAACTGTGGTTCACTCACCAGAGGCCCAGGCTTCAATGAGTAATCAGGCCACACTTTGATTCTTTGATTTGGAAAGGATATAGCTTGCCAAATTGGTATCGTGTTTGAGGGAAGGAGGGGCGGTGGAAGAGGAGGCGAGGTGCACGAGTCCCACTTAAACCTTCCTCAAACACACCTTGTGGCACCAGGGTGTATCTGGGGTCTGAGCGCCCCTGCCATAGTAAGTGACCAGTGCCCCTCCCCCTTGAGTCACTCCAGACTCCCCTGTCACACTCCAGGCCCCCCTGTATCACTCTAGGCTCCCCCTGTGTCACTCCAGGCTTCCTCTGTGTCTCTCCAGACTCTCCCTGTGTCACTCCAGGCCCACCCTGTGTAACTCCTGGCCTCCTCTGTGTTTCTCCAGGCCTCTCCATGTCACCCACTGTATCTCTTCAGGCTCCCCTGTGTCACTCCAGGCTCCCCCCTTGTCACTGCAGGCTCCTCTGTTTTTCTCCAGGCCACCATGTGTCACTCCAGGCCACCCTGTGTCACTCCAGGCCTCCTCTGTGTGTTTACAGGCTCCAATTGTGTTACTCCAAGCCCACCTTGTCACTCCAGGACTACCCTGTGTTTCTCCAGGCCCTCCCATGCCTCTCTACACCTCCCTGTGTCTCTCCAGGCCTCTTCTGTGTCTCTCCAGGACCCCTTGTGTCTCTTCAGGCCCTCCCTTTGTCTTTCCAGGCTCCCCTGTGTCTCTCTAGACTCCCCTGTGTCACTCCAGGACCCCTGTGTCACTCTAGGCCTACCCATGTCACCTCTGAGTATCTTCAGGTCCCCCATGTCATCCCACTGTGTCTCTCCAGGCCCCCTTGTATCACTCCAGGCCCCTGTCTATCTCCAGCTCCTTACATCCTTCTGGCTCAAGCCTAGTCACTTACCTTATTGTCTTGTGGCTGCTGCTCCTCTTAGTGCTGGGCCATGGCTCCTCTGAGTCTCAGCGGTGCAGCACGGCATGACATCATGACGTCACAAGCTATAACATATTTCTGGGTAGATGTACTAAGCCTTGGAGAGAGATAAAGTTGAGAAAGATAAAGCACCAACCAATCAGCTCTTAACTGGCATTTTTCAAACACAGCCTGTACCATGGTAATTAGGAGCTGATTGGCTGGTACTTTATCTCTCTCCAATGCATAGTACATCTACCCCCTAGGGGGAAGTGGGGCTGATACATGCTTAAATGGCACTGGCCACACCCACATAGCACTGGCCACACCCACAAAGCAACAGACATACCCACACAGCAATTGTCACACCTCCACTGCTTCTCACAAGCTGCAATATTTCTAGTCATAGATGTCCATTTGCAGCTTCCAATTTGGTGGTTTAGGTCATACTAGGTCTGATTCTGAGTTAGGAGTAAAGCAAAAAAGAGCAAGTACTGTACATGTAACTGTGCACCAGGACAAACCATTTGTGCAAAGTAAGGTGTGCAATTCATACTCATCTACTCCTCCGGAAGTTCTGGAAGACTCGTGATTTTTCAGGTTGTCCCCTGCACTTCCGTAAAAGTGGGTGGATCTTCCGCATCCTGACCACATCCTAGTGAAGTGGGCAGAATGAGGAGATAATTACCGGGAATCATGAGTCAGTAGGGAGGGGGTGAGGCTAAAATGATGGTCGCTTCATTTTAGCCCCTCCCCTACTCACAGACCTGCAAATTGTAGCATTGTGCAGCAAAGGGGTGGGGCCTAAAGATGTAAAAATTTCAGCCACGCCCCCTAAATGGGTCAGCTTCATTTCCTCTCGTGGCTTCTCCCAGAAAGGAGAATTAAAGTGACGGCAAGTCTGGTGCAAATACATTTATGCTTTTTACAGGGTAAATACAGGCTGCTTCTGCATGTAGCCCACACATACTGTACTAGTCAGCTTTACATTTACACTGCAATTTAGATTTGCGATTGGACAAATCTCCCTGCACATATTTCTTCTCCCCCGCCTGCAGTGCAACATGATTTTGACATTTACATTTTTCTTTTCTGCTTTACCCCCTACATGCCTACTCTCCAGGAGGTCGCTGGAGGCTCATGATTTTTCGGGTAACCCCCTGCACCCCCGGTAGAGTAGGCAGAATGGGGAGAATTTTAAAGGAGATCGGGGGTCCCTGAGTAGATTGGCCCCACCCCCTATTTAAATATGCACTATTTGCTATAATTTACCACGAGGGATAGGGTTTAATTATTCAAACCGTCAGGCCCCACCCCCATCGCCACCCACCTGCTTCTCCTCCCTGGGCTTCTCCCGGGGACTCGGGGGAGGAAAAATTAAAGGTAGGCAAGTATGCTTTGCCCCCAACTCAGAATCAGGACCGTTGTTTCTAGGTCAGTGCTGACAAGTTTCTGGAGGGTGAGTACTGTATAGTCCTACCAATCGGCCAATCAGGTGCAGTCTCACATCTATCAGAACACTATTGTTGATGGCCTGACTATTAAGTAGGGAAGGTTAACAAATATTAACAAATTTCTCATTTGGAGCAGTCCGTGTTGCCTTTGTGGGTTCTTTCTTTTCCTCCCATATAGATTATGTGGAAAGAGAAGGAGATCCCAACATTTCGATATTTTTTATATTGAGGGTACACAGTTTAATTCTAAATACACCAAAGGCGAACATTTGTTTTTTCTTCTAGGAACACCTTTTTGCACTACAAGTGTGAGAATGCCCTGGTGCACCATTACATTATTTTTCTGGATTGTGTGTTTTTACATGTTCTGACAGCCAGGGTTAATTGAACAGCATATGGCGTGGGCTACTGTACATCACCTCGCACAAGCACATCTTTGTACTGGTGTTATCTCCTGGGGTCTGGCAAACCACAGCCCCTGGTACATATCTACATTTCGCTTTTTTGACAGAAAAAAAATGTCGACTGTGATGATTTGAAAAAACAGCGTTTCAGCCTTTTTTTTTTTCCCAGCAGCATTTAGTAAATCTGATCGTTTTAGGAAGATCACTCAAAAAACGCCGGCATCAGTAAATAGCACTTTAACAAATGTCCTTCTTTCATCTCCATAGGACAAAAGCAAACAAATGGGAAGCGAGAGAGGCAAAATCTTATTTTGGCTGCACCATTAATCCTACAAAAGCTGGCTAATAAACAGGCTGCCTATATTTATAATTCAGAGTCTAAGCAGCTTACTGTCTGTTTTTCTGCTTACTTTTAGTATTCACCTTTGTGTGGAAAAGATACTAAAATCTACATAATAACTGTATGCTCTGGCTGATGTAGCAATTGTAAATGATTGCTTTATAAGTCCAGCTCTAAAAAGTCTCAAAAAGTCAGTAAGTAGTAGGGTTAGGGGGAGGGTTAGGGGTTAGACACTAGGGTGATGGTTAGGATTAAGCACTGGGGGGGAGGGTTAGGTTTAGGCACTAGGGGTGGGAGGTTAGGGGTAGGGTTAGGATACTTGCCGACAGGTGTCGGTATCCTAACCCTGTCGGGATGTTGGCATCGGGATTCTGACTGCCAGGATCCCTGGCATCGGCATCCCGTACCCAGCCCATGCTGTAATGCAGTGTTTAACTAAACTGGTATTCAGGGACCACTAACAGTGCATATTTTACAGATCTTCTCAGTGGGATACAGTCAAAATCCCAGCGCCCGTCTAAATCCCGACGCCTAAATCTAGAAGGATGGCTTCCCGAATGAAGGTAAGTTGAGCAGGGTTAGCACTGAGCTGCAGGAGGGGAGGGGGGATAGGTTTAGGGACCCCCAGGGGGGACTTAGGGTTAGGCACCAGCCTGGGAATGTTAGGTATAGGGTGGAAGGAGGGGGGGGGTAGGTTTAGGCACCCCTGGGGGGAGGTTAGGGTTAGCAATCGGCAAACGCAGGCGTGCCAGTGCATTGCAACGCCGTTGCAGGAGCGTGTATAAATTAGCTACTGCTGTGCCGCACGCAGCCAGGCGTCTCTCTTCATGCAGGAATCTCTCAACTCCTTCAGTGGGGTCATGTCAACCACTAGTGTGCATATGGTTTAGATGGTTCGCGAGGTGACCAATGCTTCTGCTAACTTGCGGACTACTCAGCCTGTACGTAGAGAGAGGTGGGCGGAATTGATTTTGATGGGTGTATGTAGCTTTGTGCTGTGATTAGCGTGCATATGTATGATTAGTATATACACACACGCAACATTGCGTTGCTTGCTGAATCAGGCCCTGAGTTTGAAAACATTGCTGTGGCATTTGCGTACTTTCTCGGAACATCCAGGAGACTCAAGAATCTCAGATGGCTCTCCCGAACAACCGGAAAAGTAGTCAAGTCTCCCGGAACGCTATCCACAGCCGCCCACTTCCCGAGTGAAGTGGGCCGCCACCCTGTCCACAAGTGAAGTGGATAGTCCAGGCTGCCTGCTGATGCGATTTGCGTTAAGACGCACCATCACAATGATACATTTGCAGCATCACGCCTCCCACACTGCCCACTTAGCTGTGCATTCCGACCTGACTGCCCCCTCCAGGGAAATGTGCTGTAGTGCAGAGGTTTTATTTTATTTTTTACTGGGGACAAAAAAAGAAAGGGCCTATGACTATCGGGAAAGGAACATTCCTCTAAAGACTGTAAGTCCTCACAAACAGGGCCCACTGCCCTCATTCTCTCCTACTAGCACTGCCACCAGTGTGCTTATATTCCCCGTCCCCCACTGACTACTTTGTTGGGTGCAGGTTCATTGAGTTCTGATTTATAATACTTCATTTGGGCCATGATTCAGAGCCGGACGCTCTGACCAGAGCGCTCGCTCTGAATCAGGGCCCTCCTCCATTAATATGGAGCGTCCTCCTGGACGCTCGTATAGCTGTGGGTCACCACCCACAGCATATACGAGCGTCCAACAAGATGGTCGCGATGGTCTTGACCATCGCGACCATTGGACTTGCGAGTGAAACCCTGTGGTCGGGTTTCTCAACCACAAGCCCAGGAGTGATTTTGGCTCTATCAGAGCCAAAATCACTCCCACTGACATCACTAGTGATGTCAGTGGGGCCGGCTTCAGACGGTAGGCGTTCCCATGGGAACGCCTCCGTCTGGCAGGCACGCCCCCGGCACGCCCACCAAAGGGGGCGTGCTGTCAATCAACATCGACAGCATGCCCCCTTTTGTGCGAGACTTGGAGCGATGGAAAGTCCTTCGCTCGCCGGGTCTCGCCCATGCGCACGACGGAGCTCCCTCCGTCACAGTGAGGACCATCGACCCACTTGCGAGTATACTGCCGCTCGCGAGTGGGTCTGAATGACCCTCTTAGTGCGGATTTAGTCTGGGTACACACAGGGCCTAATTAAGAGACGGACGCTAATGCAATTTTATCGCAGATCAAGCGATTGTTTGCCATTGCGATCACGCACTCATAGAGGAATCCTTCGCCAAGTGAGTGATAGACTACTGGCATTTGGGTGTTTACGTAGGTATGTGTAATCACACGCAGGTGAGAAGGCTGCAATGCGTATCTTTACACTCAGGTGATCTTTGCTGACATTAGCTTATTTTTGCAGCTGCGTTCGTATTAGCATCTGTCTCTGAATCAGGCCCACTATGCGATATGTTGTACAATCACCCGATTAACAACATATCGCATAGTGCATCAGTGGGTGTGTAGAGGCGGTATGTCTGTGAACATATCGAATCTGTCCTGCAGCACAGCCGATGCTGATATATCTTGCAGTACAGCATATCGGCATGTTTGGCTGTGTACAGGCAACCCACCGCCCGCCCGAACGATTGCTGCAGGGACCGCCGGTGACTGATGTCTCAACTGAGTGGGCAAATTTAAATGTGAGCCAAGTTGTGATGTCAGCGCAGATACATCGAGTGGCAGATTGGTAAGTATGTATTGGCTTAACAATCTGCCGCTTGGTCTGCAGTTTCCAGGGTCGGTGTGTACTCACCTTTACAATACTTCCTACTTCTTCACTTGTGGTGCCCTATAACCACCAATAAACTAACTAAAGTCGTTAATAATCTTGTCTTGGCTAAATCCAGGGGCCACTTCTCCCTCATTGTCCTCCTGGACCTCTCTGTGGCCTTTAACACCATGGATCACCCTCTCCTACTGCGCACTCTCCAGACCATAGGCCTCTCTGACACCATACTTTCTTAGTCAACTACCTCGCGACCGCTCCTTCTCGGTCTCTACCTCTGGTTCCACCTCCCCCCATTCATCCTTCCCATGGGCGTCCCCCAGGGTTCTGTCCTTGGCCCTCTACTCTTTTCTCGGTACACCTCCTGTCTGGGTAAACTCATCAGTTCCTTTGGCCTACAGTATCACCTCTTTGCTGATGACACTCAACTCTACATCTCCTCTCCTAAATTCTTCCCTTCCCTTCTCTCTCAGGTGTATAGTTGCCTCTCTGCCTTCTCCTCCTGGATATCCAAAAGCTTTGTCAAACTCAACATGGCCAAAACTGAACTCATTGTCTTCCCTCCATCTACAGTCTCCTCTCCTCCCGACCTCTCTCTCTCTGTCAATGACACCACTATCTCCTCTGTTCCCCAACTCTGCCTGGGAGTCATTCTTGACTCTTCCCTCTCCTTCACCCCACACATTCAATCTCTTGCACTATTTTGTCATTTCCAGCTCTGCATCATTGCTTGACTAAGACTCTTCCTCTCCCAGGATGCCACCGAAACCATCATCCACTCACTGATCATCTCTCACCTTGACTACTGTAACCTTCTCCTCACTGGACTCCCCTGCTCCTATCTTGCTTCTCTCCAATCTGTACTTAATGCTGCAGCTAGACTTACCTTCCTCTCCTGCCACTCCACATCTGCCTCTGCGCTCTGCACAGTCCTTCACTGGCTCCCCTTCTCCTACAGAATCCTTTTCAAACTCCGAACTATCCAATACAAGTCCCTCTGCAACTCCACAGCTCCCTACATCTCCAACCTCATCTCCTTACACTCCCTCCCACCCTCTCGGGTTGGCCAATGACCGTCGCCTTCCTCCCCTCTAGTTAACACATCTAACTCCAAAATTCAAGATTTCTCCCGAGCTGCCCCCCACCATAGGAACAACCTCCCTTGTTCCATTAGACTATCCCCCAGCCTGCATTGCTTCAAGCGGGTTCTTGTTCATAAAACCATTCCACCACTTAGTCTACCTCATCCCTTTGCAGTCTCAAATTTTCTCACTCCTGCTTTCTGCCCTTTGCTCCCCTTACACTTGCTCACTCCTTATGTCTTCCGTTTGTCTACCCCTTCCCTTTAGACTGTAAGCTCCATGAGCAGGGCCCTCCTCCTGTCCTCATCAGCTACTTCTCTTGTACCCGAGCCACACATCCACCTTTGGCTCTCTGCCCCTGGACTCCAATCATCTGGTTTTTTTTTTCAGAAGAACTAGACCCATTATTTGGGGATGCAGTCAGGAAGCCAATGGTCCAAATGCTGACCGCCGGCTTCCCGACTGTCTAATCCCCACAGGGGTCTAATGATAGGCGTCGAAATCCCGATGCCTATCATTATCCCTACGCCGGGAGCCCGACACCCGGCATACCGAACGAAGCGGCAGGCACGAACAGCTGCGGGGGGGTAGGGTTAGGTTAGGGGCTCCCGGGGGGGACTTAGGGTTAGGCACCACCCCAGGAGGTTTAGGCTAGGGGAAGGGGGGGTTAGGGTTAGGCACCCCCAGGGAGACATAGATTTAGGCTGCGGGAATGGGGGGGGGTTAGGTTTATGCACTTGGGGGGTTGTGCACTAGGGGGCCGGTGGTCATACATACTGATCCCATTTGTGCCCATGCTGAAAGCTACCGGCTTCAGCTGATGCTGTACATTTCAATTGCACACATTGCATCAGTGGCTGTTTTGAGATTTGTAGTGCTATTTGTACTGTACTGTTTTACCTTGTATTGTCTTATTGTTTTGCTGTTTGTACGGTGCTGCAGAACACTTGTGGCATCCTAGAAATAAAATGTAATTACAATAATAACCTTGCAGATCCTTTGTACATCTCTCATCCTCCCTGACCACCACTTCGAACTCACACATTCAGGATTTCTCCCGGGCTGCTCCTAACCTCTGGAATGCCCTCCCTCACTTCATTAGACATACATGCATTCTCCCAGCCTTCAAGCGTGCCCTTAAAGCTAATTTTTTTAATTGCAACTTACCACTACTCCTTCTAACGCCACAGCTTTTCCCCTCTGATTGGGTATAATATCCAGGCAGTCAGAATCCTGGTGGTCACTTTGCTGGCTCCAGAATCCTGACGGTCAAAATCCTGATGCATGTCTGTGAGAATTCTCACCTTAACCCAAACCCTAACCACCCATCCCGCAGCCTAACCTTAACCATCCCCATTGGCAGCCTAACCGTCCCCTCCCGCAACCTAATCCTAACCGTCCTAAAACCTCACGTTTCGCAGCAATTTACAGAAAATATTCACAGCAGTCCCTGCCACAATCTATATTCCCTGCCACATACACACACACACTAAGGTTAAGGTTGTGTCAGAATCCAATTAACCTACATTATTCTATATTTGGCTTTTTGATATATTTTTTGCCAATTCCAAAGCCCTAAAGCAAAGTACAGACAGAACATTCTTGTCAATGCGACACATCATTCTAACCACGTGCCTTTATCATTCTCCGCTGGATGGTAAACTATTGAGGTGTTTCATGTGGGAAAACAAAACAGGTGCTATTGTACCAGGCTCCTTCAACCCCTTCAGAGACGTTGTTTCACTAATTCACTACTCCCACCGTGCAGCTACAGACTCTCCGGCTTTTATTTATGTCCTTGGTATAGCGGCTATTGTGGTAGGTGTCGTGTTTGTGGGCTGCTAGACAAAGCTCTGCTCATAACATCTTATGTGACCTACTTGTGGGTGTGCAGAAATTCACGACTCCAACCTCTTCTGGAGAGATTTTATTACAAAACATCTGGGTGAGTTACAAAATATATATAAAAAACTAGAAAACATTTTCAGGTCTAGCGGAGATTAGAAATGGATTCGGTAACGTTACTGTCCAAGATGGTTTGAAGTAAAGAGTTTTTTGTGTTCTTGGGTGGGGGTGACCATGTTTATAAGAATGTGAAAAGAAGCGGGGAGGGGGGGTGGCGGGGGTCAGAAAACTTTATCCAGCTCATTTCCATGGAAACAAGTCCTTTACAGCGATCCGTCTGCAGATGAGAGGGCCAGGAAGCAGTCTCGTTAAAACCTCTCAGCGATGAATCAGCTTTTAACCCTCTGATAGCCGAGATGGCTTCCGGCATTCCGCAACCAGCCAACTCTTCGTCCTTATAACAGCAAACACAAACAAACACTAAATAAATCATTGTTGCAATAAATAATTTATGATAGGCTTATCTAAGAAGCTGGGAAGTCCCATCCCTTGGCACTGTGTTCTCTGGTCTAGAAATCAAACTGCTCTCGTTCTCTTCAAGTAGTCATTTTTACGAGGGTTCTGAGATTGGATTCTCTCATAGAGAAGTTACACATCTCAAGTTGAGTAGGCGCCTGGGGCAGTGATGTAGGACACTAGTAAGTTAAAGGCACTTAGGTAGAGCTACTTCTTTCCGTTCCTACCAAGACGTGGAATGTTTCTGTTGCATTGTGGCTGTCATAAAAATCAGCACATTTCCACTTAAACGTAAATCAAACTTGCAGTAAAAACATATCATTATGTTTTCATGGAACAGTAATTGGTCTATAAATCTTAGTATTGCTCCCTAAAGCAACACCTCTACCCTAATAGCATGGCCAAACTAATGGGGGGAATCTGATTGGTTGCTATAAAAAACACTTCCACTTGTCCTCTTTAGAAGGTTTGATAAATCTCACTGTGTCCTAATGTTCTAATAAGAAAACTAGGGGGCCTATTCATCAGAACTAAAATTTATCTGGAGGTAATTAGGTTTAGAACTCACATGGAGTTCTACCTAATTACCGGAGGAATTCATCATTCCTCCGCCCCATAACTATCTATTTCGAAAAGCAGTAATTATTGCGATGACAGCTTTTCAGGAAATAGATACTTTTCCCTCTCTACACTAACTTACCGCAGCTGTAATCTGTGCTGCGCATGCGCTGTTACATCCGTAAAAGCAGCACATGCACAGCACTGCCTACAGCTGTGGTAATTCTGTGTGTACCCCCCAACCACCCCCCTCCGCTCACCTCCTCCCCGTCACCGACTTACCTGCCCGCTGCAGCCGCCTCCGGCTCCGTCACTTGTTCTGACACTGTGTTCTCCAGGCAGAACACAGTAAAGTTTAGAAAAAAAAAAAAAACATTTTTTTATTTTTCTAAACTTTACTGTGTTCTGCCTGGGGAACACAGTGTCAGAACAGCCACCGGAGCCAGAGGAGGGACCAGGGAACGCCGGAGGGAGCGGAGGAGGACCTGACCATGCTGACACAGGTAAGTGTCACCTGCTTATTGCCATTCGGAGTGGCGGATAGTAACTCCATCAAATTCCGAAAATACATAATTTTCGGAATTTGATGAATAGCATCATTTCCATATCCCCATACTAATGTACTAATGTATGGGGAGTGTGGAAATTAACACAGGCGGACTTAACCAGGAGATATCAGTAATATCTCCTGTGTTAAGTGTGTTCATGAATACTAAAATAACGGTAATTAAGGAAAATGTCTTTAAACGTTATTTTAGTGTTGATGAATAGGCCCCTAGATGAATAAGCTTGTAGTGAGGTGAATAAGCTTGTAGTGACTCCAACAGTTCAAATGATCCCTTCAGCATCCCCTTTAAGCTTACAAACAAACAAACAGTTTCTATGCGCTCCTAATAGGAATTTTATTTTCAACTCTAGAATTTAGTAATAGTTCAAAAAAGTAACAGTTTACGTGTCCACGATGATTCAGTTTAAAACAAGTGATAATATCACTGTTCAGTGGGTCCAACTTGGTGGCTGTAATATACCACTGTAAATATGGGTATATAAGACATTCCTTATGAATTTGTATCAAAGAATCCTTTAAAATAAAAATATAACCAGTTCACTGCAGATTCATCACTCAAGAATTTTTCAATTATATTCCTTCTTTAGACGTGGCTTCTGTTTTATGCAGACTTCTTATGGTATATGTCCATTAGACTATCCCCCAGCATGCATTGCTTCAAGCAGGCGCTTGTTCATAAAAACATTCCACCACGTAGTCTATCTCATCCCTTTGCACTATGTGTTAAAGTGTACCTTTCTCAAAAGGTCATATTCGATACGATCCCATTCATTTGTTTTAATTATATTCCAATAAAGTGTAAATGATTTTATGCTATGGTGGCAACCCTCTTTTTGTTTTACATGGACATATACCATAAGAAGTCTGCATAAAAGAGAAGCCACGTCTAAAGAAGGAATATAATTGAAAAATTCTTGGAGTGATGAATCTGCATTGAACTGGTTATATTTTTATTTTTAAAGGATTCTTTGATACAAATTCATAAGGAATGTCTTATATACCCATATTTACAGTGGTATATTACAGCCACCCAGTTGGACCTACTGAACAGTGATATTATCACTTGTTTTAAACGGAATCATCGTGGACACGTAAACTGTTACTTTTTTGAACTATTACTAAATTCTAGAGTTGAAAATCAAATTCCTATTAGGAGCGCATAGAAACATTTTGTTTGTTTGTATACTGATATTGGGGTGATCTGTGATAATCACCATTGTTTCAGTGCTGCCCTATTTAATGTGGATCACGTTTGTTTAAACTATTTTTTGTATCCCCTTTAAGCCACACAGACAGCAATGACGTTCAAAGTTTACCATGAGAACCTTCTACAAAGACCACTTTGTCCAGATAACAGTGCATCCATAATACTCTTATCATTGCTGTCTATATGGACACCATAGGTGGGATTCCATAGAGATTCATGGAATTCAGCAAGATGGAACACTCCCGTGGACAGGTCCTATTTTAATAAGTACACTGGCAAGACTTGCCCTAGTATAGCAGAAGACCCCCCCATCTACCATCTGAGCTTGTCTGCCCTCTGCTAACATTTACAGGACCACTAAGCCTTAACCTGCATATACATGTAAAGATTTTATGTCTAACCATCCAACTAGTTGATTGGTTGGAATGAAAATCTGGTAAGGTATGAAAGCAAATGACAATCAGCAATTTGCTCCCAAACGCCGGAAAATGGACAAAAACTGTTGTTTGAACAAATTGTTTTGATCAAACATTTAACAAACTTGTCTGACAACCGTTTTCATCTGTTTTCTGGCATTTAGGAGCTAATTGCTGATCATCATTTACTCCCATTCCTTACCAGATATACAGTCAGGTGCATAAATATTGGGACATTGACAGAATTTTCATATTTTGGCCTCTATTCACCACCACAATGGTTTTGAAATGAAACAAACAAGATGTGCTTTAACTGCAGACTTTCAGATTTAATTTGAGGGTAATTACATCCAAATCAGGTGAACAGTGTAGGAATTACAACGGTTTCTTTATGTGCCTCCCACTTTTTAAGGGGCCAAAAGTAATGGGACTATCAACTCAAAAGCTATTTCATGGACAGGTGTGGGTTATTCCCTCGTTATTTCATTATCAATTAAGCAGGTAAAAGGTCTGGAGTTGATTCTAGGTGTGACATTTGCATTTCGACAGCAATCAGTTGCTGTCGACTCTCAATATGAGATCCAAAGAGCTGTCACTATCAGTGAAGCAAGCCATCATTAGGCTGAAAAATCAAAATAAACCCATCAGAGAGATAGCAAAAACATTAGTTGTGGCCAAATCAACTGTTTGGAACATTCTTAAAAAGAAAGAACGCACCGGAGAGCTCAGCAACACCAAAATACCCAGAAGATCAATGAAAACAACTGTGGTGGATGACAGAAGAATTATTTCCCTGGTGAAGAAAAACCCCTTCACAACAGTTGGCCAAATCAAGAACACTCTCAAGGAGGTAGGTGTATATGTGTCAAAGTCAACAATCAAGAGAATACTTCACAAGAGTGAATATAGAGGGTTCACCACAAGATGTAAACCATTGGTGAGCCACAAAACAGGAAGACCAAATTAGAGTTTGAAAAACAACATCTAAAAAAGCCATTACAGTTCTGGAACAACATCCTATGGACAGATGAGACAAAGATCAACTTGCACCAGAGTGATGCGAAGAGAAGAGTATGGAGAAGGAAAGGAACTGCTCATGATCCAAAACATACCACCTTATCAGTGAAGCATGGTGGTGGTAGTGTCATGGCGTGGGCATGTATGGCTGCCAATGGAACTGGTTCCCTTGTATTTATTGATGATGTGACTGCTGACAAAAGCAGCAGAATGAAGTGTTTTCGGGCAATATTATATGCTCATATTCAGTCAAATGCTTCAGAACTCATTGGACGGCGCTTCACAGTGCAGATGGACAATGACCCGAAGCATACTGCAAAAGCAACCAAAGCGTTTTTTAAGGCTAAAAAGTGGAATGTTATGCAATGGCCAAGTCAATCCCCTGACCTGAATCCGATTGAGCATGCATTTCACTTGATGAAGACAAAACTGAAGGGAAAATGCCCCAAGAACAAGCAGGAACTGAAGACATTTGCAGTAGAGGCCTGGCAGAGCATCACCAAGGATGAAACCCAGCGTCTGGTGATGTCTATGCGTTCCAGACTTCAGGCTGTAATTGCCTGCAAATGATTTGCAACAAAGTATTAAAAAGTGAAAGTTTGATTTAGGATTGTTTAGTTTGTCCCTTTACTTTTGGCCCCTTAAAAAGTGGGAGGCACATATAGAAACCGTTGTAATTCCTACACCGTTCACCTGATTTGGATGTAATTACCCTCAAATTAAATCTGAAATTCTACAGTTAAAGCACATCTTGTTTGTTTAATTTCAAAGCCATTGTGGTGGTGAATAGAGGCCAAAATATGAAAATTCTGTCAATGTCCCAATATTTATGCACCTGACTGTACATTCCAACCAATCAACTAGTTGGATGGTTGGACAGAAATTCTTTACGTGTGTATGCAACTTAAAGCTGCATACACACACAACTGTTTTGTTACGATTTTATGAACGATTTTATGAACGATTTTCTGTCAGATTATCTGTCAGATTTTTTAAAGTGTATTTTTTGAACTACGAACGATTTTTGTAACTTCCCTTAATGAAAATCGTTCAGTTGGTCAGTCAGAATGAACTACAAACTACAAACGGGAACGCGCATGATCTTTCATCGTTATAACTCAGAAACTGAACGATTTTTTCAACGATTGAATGACGTCGTTATAGTTAAATCGTTCAAAAAATCGTTACGTGTGTATGCACTTTAAGGGGTATATTTATTAAAGTGAGAGTTTTTACAAGTGGAGATGTTGCCCACAGCAACCAATCAGATACTACTTAACATTTAACTAGCACCTTCTAGAAGATAATAGCTAGCTTCTGATTGGCTGCTATAGGCAACATCTCCACTTGTAAGAACTCTCAGTTTAGTAAATTTACCCCCATAACACAAGCTGCCATGTACAAAAGAATCGACTAATAACATTCACATATTTATGTGTAAAAACCATCCAATTCTCAACTTGATATGTTTGACATTGTAATTTCATTTGATGAGCATTTAAATGTAAGTTATAGTTCACTGTCATCAGTCATTTTCTGCAAAAGCAGGCTGCCTGTCATGACAAGTTTACTGACAGGAAGTCCGTGGTGTATAGAAGAAAAAAATCCCCCTCCCCCCCCCCCCCCCTCATAATCTCACAATTCTTCTGCAAATATTTCCATTTCTGCCAAGCTCTTGGAAAGGTTACCTATACATTTATTAACAGGGCAGGCGTAAGCCCTGGGGACATCTTATTCAGGATACGTCCCTCTCCCAGCTGGAAACTGCACCCACCCCTCAAGCATTGCACCTTTGCTACTTCTCACCTTGGACTCTATTTATTATCATTATTATTATGAGCTCTTTTTATTATCATCATTTTTACTAAAATCAAGTGAAAAAGAGTGTTTTCACAGCCTTTTCACATTATATTAGTTTCACCTAAAGTTACTGAAGGGCAATTGGAGTAGAATTCGTAAAATTCTACTCCAACCCCTAATTATCACTTATTTTTAGTAATCAGATCACATTTCCCATGATTGTAATGGGAAATGTGATCTGCCTGGTAGTTATTAAAAGTAAATTGTGAAAAAAATAACGGGGGAGGCCCTGTGATAATAACCTGGAGGTGGCGTTATCCAAGGTCTTCTCCGGTTACCGGACTCCTGCTCCGCTCTAACAGGCAGAGCAGAGCCCGCAGCCGGCCCCAGTGATCAGCTAAACAGACCACACGCTGTCTAAACAGACCACACGCTGATCACTGCTTAAAAAAAAAATACAGTAAAAAAAAAAGCTTACTTGAGTCTAGGGACCGGAGATTGGCGCTTCGGTGATGTCCTCCCTCCAGTCAGCTGGTCTCCCATCATGCACTGGGACCCGGTCATCAGGTGACCAGGTCCCAGTGCAGGGTGGGATGTCAGCTGACCAGAGCCAAGGAGGACATCACCAGAGCCCCCGATCACTGCAGGTAAGTGCAATTAAGTGAGGGTGGTCGCGGGGGGGGCTCGATCGTGGGGGCGGGGCTTAGCGGCGGCCGGTTGGTGCATGCGCTGGCACTTATGGTATTTTTTGCGAAAATACCATGATTAGTGTGCAGAGGGGATTCACAGGGACAGAGCTTTATCGCAAGCTCTGTCCCTGCATGGGATTTTTAGTAAATCCCTGTGATATTCCCTGAATTCGCAATGCGAATTCAGTCGGTATTATCACACTACAATCTGCATTCAAAATGCGGATTGTAGTAAATACAGCCCCTTATGCTTGGTACACACTACTAGATACAGTATGAATGATAAATATTGGCAACGCATTAGCGCATTGGTGGGAGTGCTTTCCCGATATGTCTCTGAACGACGTCGGTCACAGACATATCAGGTCAGCCCTGCAGCACAGCCAGTGCCGATATATATACCCGCCAATCACCCGTACACTGGCTGCAGGGGCCGCTTAACTGACATCACAACTGGTCAGGGAAAATTAAATGCCGGCCCAGTTGTGATGTCTGGCCAGACATATCGAGCAGCCGAATGGTAAATGTATATAGCTTACAAAATACTGACGCAAGTAGAAATGTGAATTTTCACAGCCTACTTGGAAAACATAGGTACAATGGTTTAAGGGGCCTTTTTATTAAATAATATTTGCCGTATATTCCCTAGAAACAGCATTTTTGGGCCATACCCACAAGTATTCACCTCATGTGCCGACAGACTACCTGTGTTACTCCCCGGGAATCCAAGCAGGAGAACTATATCACCTCGCACCATCATATGTGAGTGACCAGAGCACCATGAATTAGAGCAGGGATGGGTAACCTCAGGCGCGGGGTCCGTATAAGGCCTGCGGAATCATTTGGTCTAGCCCTCTGAGCTTTTTTCTGCTAGCCTCATCTGTCTAGCAGGGGGCCTAGAATGGCACCCTGCAGCCAGAATCGATGCAACAGTGCCACCTGGAGCATCCTCAGCCATAATACTGAGCGATTGCATGATTACGACATCGTAATCGTACAATCACTCAGTTATCAGCTGCAAATCGGGCACTTAAATGTCTAAAACGACCAGCGAGGCGAACGCCCGCTGGTCGTTTCCGACATCTATCATCGCCCGAACATAACGGTCAAACTGACGACCGTCGTCAGATTGCCCAGATGATTGATGTGCATACACTGAACGTTCAGTGTATGCACTTCACCCCTAGGGAGACGATGGCACGATTACGATGTCGTAATCGTGCCGTCGTCCCCGCATCTACAAGTGAATGGGCCCTTACAGCTCCTCGGAGCATCCTGAGGATGCTCCGGGCATTGCTGTAATCACTGGCTATTGTGGCCCCACCCCCATGTGACATCATATAGAGGGGGCTGGGCCTGCAAATAATGTTATTTATATCAAAACGGCCCTAGGCAGAAAAAAGGTTCCCCACCCCTGGACTAGAGGAAACAAAAGTTGGCCAACAGAACAATAAGAGCGGGTACTCACCAATAATAAACTACAAATATTCTACTGGTAGCATATGCAGCGTCCACATTAGCAGTAACACTATAGGGTTTATACTTTCTCCAGTCACCTATCTGGACCCTTACTTTTACTCCCATTTCCACCACTTTTCTATTCTAGTACCAACAATACAAAATAAAAAAAAATAAAAAAAATGGTAGGAATCTTCATCCATCTAATATAGAATTTAGGAATGTATACATAAATAACTATAAGTGTATATATATATATATATATATATATATAAGCAGGTGGATGTGGCGCCAATATTCTTTAACAATGAAGTGAGAATGTGTGGTCAATGTAATATTTAAGTATAGCAACCTAAGCCTAGAATATTCAGGCGTCAGCTCCAAATCAACATTGGAAAACTAGTGTAGGTATTAGGAAACAGTGGAGAGGGGGATGAGTTGACAATAGGGCGACTGGTTTGCTATAATATCGTGCCAATAGGTAATTAACATTCCATGTAGTGCATGAATATAATAATTACAATAAAAAATGCCAGTGCAAAATAAATATATATAAAAAAACAATTTAATTTAGAAACAGAGATAAAAAACCTTTTAAATATCAGGCTTTTCTTATTCAAATATTTTTAAACAGTAATTTAAAAAACGGATAAAAAATCAAGAGGCAGTTCATACAATAATGAGGTTTAAATGGATTCAAAATTGGAAGTGAAAAAACAGTAAATAAATATAGCAGCCGGGGATAGATGAAGTCTTAGGACGAAACGCGTTGGAAGTTATGAATGCCGTTTAGTCGCTAATTTGCTGTGCAAGTTGCTTTAGAAAGAATTGCTTTCCAGTCTAATCGTATGGTTCCAAGGCACAAAAGTTATTTATGTAAAAAAAGGGTAACACGATGTAAGTTTAACAATTAGAGTAAAAAGCAGTGAAATAGTACAGTCGATACATATGTGTGCGCACTGGTCCCAGTATACATTCAGTCCACAAGTCGCAAAGAAGATGTCGTACACTGGGGTCAGGACACAAGCCTATATACCTTACAGGTTTCAGAGTTAACTAAGGGACAAATTGACAGGTTTTCATTGGTTCTTGCTTCTGGTCATTCTGGTCATTGGTCAGTTCATACGGTGTCATCAGGGGTATGGCTCAGTCTTCCAACAGTAACATTGTGTGGCTTCCCGCCAAAGAACTGGTTAAAACTGGCTACAACACTGCATACAAGTAATAACATTCTACTCAATAACTCCCTATCATCCATAACTAGCGGACGCATGATGCGTCTTCTTTGCCGATAGAAATTGATATCTGCAAATAAACAGGGATTTAGTATGATACCAAACATGACATGTCCACTGTATTCTGAACCTTAGATCTCCTTTAAGTACATTTCACATCATAATTATTAGCTAACAATACCTTTAATGACTCTGGTTATTATCTATAATGTGTGGGAACCATTTTATATGTGTGCGTTCGCATATGTGCGTCTGTGTGTGGAATTCGCATATGTGCATCTGTGTATGTGTGTGCGTTCGCATTTGTGCGCATTGGATTGCACAGATGCAAAGTAGCATTCAAGTACCTCGTCATCAGAATATAGATGGCTATATAGTCAGATAATAATTGTAAGCGATCATACCCAATTATTTGACTTTGACAGTCCACCCTTTGTTATCAAACATAAAACTATCACATTCTATTTTTAAACTATTTAGTTATGCATAACAAATTATTATCTAATGTTCTAAACGGTATGACACAATTTGGTAATTGAACCGTCAATAGTGCGCCTCAGGAAAGGGTAAAACAACCCTTATACGCACTCAGCGGATCTATAGGGGACAATTGCTAGGATGTGGGACCTCATCGAACCTATAAAGGAAGTTTGGGGGAAATGAGACTACATTATCTATGATGGTTAATGGAACATTTACAGTATGTTTTATTATACATGACCAGAGAACCATTTTACAGGGTTTAACCACAAGAACCATTCCTCTACCTTTACCTCAGTCTCATACAAGGAAGTATTATGGTCCTTCTGAAATTCCCATTTTAGTTGTAGGATTTGATCCATTCTCCGGCCAGTCACCTCTTTGGGGTCATTACTATTATTGGTGATGTATGTGCAACATTTGACACCAAATTGGGTGGCCAAAGTCACACAATATCCACCAGTAATAGATGTCAGATAGTTTAACACTAGTATATATTGTACCAATTCCTTTTTATAAACCTGTAGCTCCTTACCCGTATACCTGAAAGTGTCATCATACATCTCGGTGATATTGTCTATTAGTTTAGCCAGGTCTTGGATGTATCTAAAATTGAAAGTTCCCCGAGTGATTCTGGTGGGATCTAATGCTACCAAAATTTGGAAACCAGTCGTTTCACTAATCAACTGTGTGGCTATATGTTCTTCAGCAGGGATCATATTTGTTTTGTCACGATGTTCATAATGCGTGTGTATGTATGGAGGTGGTGCGGTTTTATGGATACCAATCATTTCATCATGTGTAAGGGTCATTACCTCTTGGACCAATTTACCTATAAAACATAAACCCTTGGAACTCAGAGATAACCATTAATACGCCCTTCTTCCGCAAACATAGTATACATTATCTGGGAGGACATAAGGTATATTACAATCCTGCACAATATCACAAAGTTTTAACAAAACTACCTATGCCCATTGTCCTCATCTGCTCAAGACACGTTTCAGCCTTAATAACATTTCGACAATAACCCATAGGAACTTTTCCAATAGATACCACATTCGGTCTGTTCCTATGTCCTCGTCTCTGGGGTTCATCACTACTGGTGTGGTGAGCCATTGTCTGATCCAATGTCAGCTTCCCAATTCTCCAGTCTTTCTATGTATGATATGTTTAGACACAGCAAAGACCGATCTATGGAGTATTGGTGTAGCTTTAAAATAGGGGACCTCGTGATGTTATACTTCCTGTCTATGGACCTCCCTCCCCGTAATTCAAGGACCTCAGAGAAATTTAAATGGAATGGTACTAATCCTACATTATGTTGTCCCTGAGGCACGTGAGTGCACACCCAACATTCAGTCTGGTTTAAGACCTTACCCACTAAGGAATGGTAATCCTCTAAAGGATGCCCGCCCAAATACAGATTACTCTTGGACTGGCATCGTTGGATGCATTTCTCATCAACTAGGGATCCACAGTACTCACAAATACAATATTCCTCAGACAATAGCCCCTCACACTGTCTCCGAATTCCATGGCTAACAGATCTCTTAATAATCCCTGAACTGAGTTTGACCATATGTTGCCCTGATTGTTCTATCACTCTCTCCACCGATTTCACTCTATCGACATCACAATCGGCCTCCCTCTCCGTCATCTGTCCTCCGTCACAGAAATAGGAAATCCTGAAACAAAAGAAAATGAGAAGAACCGTGGAACAAGAAAGAGAAACAAATCACCACTCCATTTCTGGGATAGCGGTCTGCACACATCTCTGGCTCAGGTGTTTTCACTGCAGTCTCTAGTTCTCCCGGAACAGGTTCGCAATCGACAGGTCCACGTTGTCTGTCTCGACTTCGCCTTGTACCTCCTTTGGGTGGTTGACCTTTCTGCAGTGAGTGGAATGGACCCAGGTATCTCTTTCTGCTACCTACAAAGATGTGGTACTTGTCATCAACACCTGATACGGACCTCCCCACCGGTCTGTCAAACAACCTGAGCGTAAGAAATTTTGGATCATAACATATTCTCCAGGTTCAACATCATGACAGTTTGTTTCTGGCATACCAGGTAACAACATTTTCAGTTTCTGTTGCTGTTGTTTCAATTGTCTGCTCATTTTTATAAGATATTGCACAGTAACCTCATTATTACTCTTCAAATCATCCTGTGGACTTATAATTAAATGAGGTTGCCTTCCAAACAGTATTTCAAAGGGGTAAAGATTAAGAGGAGGTCTGGGAGTGGTTCTGATGCTATGGAGGACTAGCGGTAAGGCTTTTGGCCATCCTAATCCAGTTTCAGCAATGATCTTACTCAGTTTATTCTTAATGGTACCGTTCACTCTTTGCACTGGCTTGTGGTCGGTAGGGGGTGTGAAGTCTACTATTGATTCCCATAAGTTTACACATGTTCTGGAACACATCACCAGTGAAATGAGTACCCCTATCACTTTCTATGATTCCTGGGATACCGTACCTGCATAAAAACTCCTGAACAATCTTCTTAGCAGTAAAAAAAGCTGTGTTAGTGGCAGCTGGATATGCCTCTACCCATTTAGAAAATACATCAGTACAAACTAATCCATACTTGAGATTCCTGCAAGGTGGTAATTGGATGAAGTCAATTTGTATTACTTGAAAAGGTCCATCTGTCAGAGGGATATGGGATGGCTCAGTTGGTATTGTGTTCCCGACATTTTTCCTCAAACAAATCAGACAGGACATTGCCCTCCTTCCAGCTTGAGAAGAAAAGCCCGGTGCACACCAATATGCTCTGAACAACTTGCACATACCTTCTTTTCCCAGGTGAGTCAGACCGTGCGCTGCCTCAGCCAGGCTTGGGTAGTATACCCTGGGAGCAACAGGCCTACCTTATCCATCTCTC
This sequence comes from Taudactylus pleione, assembly GCA_031769625.1. NCBI lineage: Eukaryota > Metazoa > Chordata > Amphibia > Anura > Myobatrachidae > Taudactylus > Taudactylus pleione. The sequence goes on from JAUIMM010000198.1 coordinate 2,272,121, forward strand.
CAGAGTCCAGAGGACTCTTGACCACATCCCTTCGGTCTCCAGACCACCTTTTCCTGTAGGGAACATAAATCTTGCATTTCAATTAATTTCTGTGTGTCTATTGTCTGGAAGACCATCACTTTGTTAGTTGGTATGTTTACATGTAACCCTGCTGCCCATTTGGCAGCTTCATCTGCTTTGTTATTTCCCATCGACACCAGGTCTTCTTCGCATGTGTGGGCTTTGCATTTGATGATGGCTACTGCCTTCGGTAACTGTATTGCTGTCAGAAGTCCTTTTATGTGGTGTGAATGTGCTACTGGTGTGCCTGCTGCTGTCATAAAGTTCCTAAGACGCCAAAGAGCCCCACAATCATGTACTACCCCAAAGGCGTACCTAGAGTCAGTGTATATATTAGCTGATTTGCCTTCTGCCAACTCACACGCTCTTCTTAATGCCACTAGTTCAGCCACCTGGGCTGAGTGATGTGGACCAAGGGGTTCAGCCTCTATGACATCCTCGTCATCTACAACAGCATAACCTGTACATAACTCTGCAGTGTCAGTTTGTCTATGACAACTCCCATCCGTGTAAAATGTCACATCTACATTTTCTAAATGTGTATCACGTATGTCAGGTATTGCAGTAAAGGTCTGATTCAAATATTCCATACAATCATGTGCATCAGTATACCTGCAGAACTCACCTTCCACCAGAAACTCACCTCCTTCCTCCCTTTGTGCATCTCGAGGCACATATGGTAAGTACGTTGCTGGCTTTAATGTATTGCACTGTTTAATGGTGATGTTTGCAGGTGCCATCAGAGCTAGTTCCCGATTTTGTGAACCTTGCTGAAGAGACATGTCTGGTTTGGGCTGAATTTAACAAAGCAGATACTGCATGTGGTGCATAGACAGTTGTATTATGCCCTAATACACCTCACTCTTATTTACCAGAAGAGCAGTTGCAGCTACACTTCCTAAACACGTTGGGAGTGATCTTGCCACAGTGTCCAATTGTGTAATGTAGCATGCTACAGGTCTGCTAGCGTCACCATGTTTCTGTGTGAGGACACCTGCTGAGCATCCATCAGCTTATGTACAATATAATTCAGAGGGTTTTTCATAATCTGGTATTCCCAAGGCAGGTGCTTTTGTCAGACTATCCTTAAGGTTAACGAAAGCCTGCTCTGTTTCTTCAGTGTGTATGACATGGTCGGGTTTTGAGGATGAAATTAAGTCCTACAATGGTAATGCCAAAATAGAAAAACCTGGGATCCACGTCCTGCAGTATCCACACATCCCCAAGAAGGTACGGATCTGCTGCTGGTTTTGCGGCAGTGTCATGGTCTGTATGGCCTGAATTCTGTCCGTTGTCAAGTGTCTTAGTCCCTGGGTTAGATAGTGGGCCTGATTCAGAGCCGCTCGCAAAAGCGAGCGCTTGCTCGGAATCAGGGCGGCCACTTGTTTTTTTAGTTGCGGCCTCCTGGCCACTCGCATAGCTGTAGGTTACCACCCACAGCTTATGCAAGCGGCCAGGTGATGGTCGCGATGGTCGAGACCATCGCGACCATTGGGCTTGCGACGAGACCCTTGTGGTAGGGTCTCATTGCCACAAACCCCAGTGGACTTCCTGCTCTAATAGAGCAGGAACTCCACCTACTGACATCACGAGTGATGTCAGTAGGGCCGCCCACAAATGGCAGGCGTTCCTGCAGGAACGCCTCTGTTTGCCCAGCCACACCCCCTCCCCGCCTACAAAACGGGGTGAGCTGTCTATCAACATCGACAGCCGCCCCATTTGTTGCAAGCACCAGAGCGAGTGCTTTTTGCGCTCGCTCCGGGGCCTGCACATGCACAGCGCACTGGCCCACAATTGACCCGCTTGCGAGTGCAAAGCGCTTGCGAGCAGGTCTGAATCAGGCCCAGTGTCCCAAGTATTTGACCCTAGTCTGGCATGGCTGTAATTTGTCCTTTGCAACCTTGTGCCCTGTTTGTGAAAGATGAAGCAACAACAGTTTAGTATCATTTAAACATGACATAAACGAATCAGAGCACAACAACAAATCATCTACATATTGAATAAGGACAGACCCATTGCTTGGTTGAAAAGATTGCAAACAGTCGTGTAAGGCCTGGGAGAAAATACTGGGGCTATCTATGAAGCCCTGGGGCAATCATGTCTATGTATATTGTACCCCTCTGTAGGAGAATGCAAATAGATATTGACAGTCAGGGTGAAGAGGGACAGAGAAGAAAGCAGAACATAAATCAATGACAGTGAAATGAGTAGCATATGGTGGAATCTGCATGAGGATGACAGCTGGAATGGGCACTACGGGGAATTGGCTTTCAACAACTTTGTTAATTCCTCTAAGGTCCTGTACTAATCTATAGCCCCTCCCACCACTCTTCTTCACTGGAAAAATGGGACTATTGGCTGAACTTGCTGTACAAATTAAAATCCTCTGTTGCAGTAACCTCTCAATTATGGGTTACACCCCTAGCTCCACCTCTGGCTTTAATGGGTACTGAGGTATTTTTGGAGCCTGCCTACCATTCTTTAAGTTAACCATTACAGGAGCTACGTTTGCCATCAATCCAGTGTCTTGTCCATCTTTGGTCCAGAGGGAACCCGGCATTTGCAATAACATCTCTTTTACCTGAGATGGACTTTGTTCTAGAATGGCAGAATGCAGCATTAACCTTTGTGGTGTATCCAATATATCCTGTACCTCATGCGCAAACTTCTCTGGTATATCTAGGAATATACCATCAGTGGTACAGAATATGACACATCCCATTTTACACAGCAAATCCCTTCCCAGTAGGTTAGTAGGAGCCGCCGCTGCCAGGAGAAATAAATGTCTAGTATGCAGCGGCCCGATAGTAACCTCTGCAGATTTGGTTAAAGGGTAATGCTGTACTCTCCCCGTTACCCCCATTGCTGATATGGACTTGTTGGTAACCTGTAAATTAAATGGAGAATTTATCACGGATCTGGTCGCCCCTGTATCTACAAGAAAAATGTGTTTAGTACCAGATATATCAACTGTCATTGTAGTTTCTTTCCTAATATTCTCAGTTAACCTGACTGGCTGTAGACTACAGGTATGACCTGACCACTAGCACTGACTATCATCCTCCAGCAGAGTATTGGCTGTCACTATGTGAGCAGGTAACCGCTGGAAATTTCCTGAATCTTGTGAGTGCTCTCTCTGTGTGTATCTATGTGTTCCCTTCTTTGGTGGCCCCCAATTTCTCACCTTACAATCCCTCTTTAGGTGTCCTTCTTTATTGCAATTAAAACACCTTACTGTATAACTTCGTTGTTGGTATGTGTTATAAGTTTGTGACTGTGTAGGTAATCCCTCTAGAGCCTGAATAAGTTTGTGACTGTGTAGGTAATCCCTCTAGAGGCTGAATGCTCACTGTCATTAACCTCTCACTCTGTGCCTCTTTCTTCCTGGATATGTTTTTGTCATGTTCTATAGCATCTACAGTAATTCCTCTCTAGTTAGGTAGAGAGGTTTGCACCCTGGTCTTTAGATTATCTTTGAGACCATCCATTAGTACCATAACAGCTACCTCCCTGCGGTGTACATCATCTTTAATATCTGCTATCCCTGTGTACTGGGTTATTGTTAGCAGCGCTCTGGGGAAATACTCTGCTGCAGATTCACTATCTTTTTGTTTAATAGTGAAGATATTACTCCAGTTCACTACCACTGGAAAGTATATGGCCCATTGTGTGATTATTCGCTTGATGTTTACCTGGTTATCCTCCTCCGTTAAGGATTCATCCTCCTCCAATATACAATCCACAATAAATTTTTGTACATCAGTATTGGAAAGAAGACATGCCCTTAACACCACTAGCCAATCTTTATTAGTTGGCTCATGAGCATTACCTAAATCTTTCACAAATTTCTGACATTTGGCCAACTCTTTCCTAGGATCTGGGATGTCTGACATAATTGAGTGCAATTCTGCTCTTGTCCATGGACAGTGCATTCCTACAATCCTTATAGGAACTATACCATCTTTGTCCGGTTTCCCATTGGGAACTGCTATTGTACGGACAGGATGTATACCTACCACATCACTATGTTCAGGATTAATTACTGGACTTATTGTTTCGGTACTATAGATGTTACCTCTTCTACTACGGTCTCCACTACTCTCACCAATTTCAACCACTGCCCCTGCTGGTTGGATCGCTCCCTTTCCTTGTCTCTGTGGAACATCTAGCATATGAACAGCATGGGCAATCGCTGAAATTACAGTGGGTTCATCATCTTCTACAACAACGTTTTCCTTAAGGTGACTTAATACAGGATATAAGTTACTTCTTACCATTTTTTTATTTTTGGTATCGGCTGTATTTTCACCTGCGGTCGCATAGGGCGGCAGAGATGCGCATGTGCTCTCTTCTTTATGCGTGGTAGCGCTACCTTGCAGTGTGCTACCTTGTGGCGTGAGTACGCTACTTTGCGGTGTGCTACTTTGCCACATGAGTAAACTATATTGCGGCGCGCCACTTTGCAGCGCACTATTTTTCCACGTGTTCCCCTCGTGCAGCCACAGCTTTAAACAGTCATTATACTTTACTCTTTTCTTCAATGATTTGACTAAACATATGTTATCTCTAACATTACTTAATACCTGCAAATCGAAACTGCCAACCTTGGGTAAATGGTCTCATACATACATACTGTGGTCATCTTGACCCATATGTCGCAGTACGCCGTAGCATACGTGCCATACTTCACATGCATTACATACTTTGCCGATCCAATCGGCCCATCCATAAGCAGCACCTCATCGACCATCCCTAGCGACTGCTTAGCACCCATCTGGGACAACGCTTTCACTTCTTTCACTAGGGACTTCGACCGGTGGACGAATTAAATAAGCTGCGTCCACTCACTTCCACCCACTGTGCACAGCCGACCGCTAAGCGTTTTTTTGGTTAGCGTACACAACGAGGAAACAGAAAATAGCCTATGTAATTATTCTGCTTTCCGGACAAATTAACCAAGCTTTGTCCGACCGCTTCCTCGACTGGTAGAATTTAAGTATTCCATTAACACTTAACCTTGCCAGTGATTTCCTCCCACGACCCCCAAGTCACAATCACAGTTTATACAACCATGCGGTCCAATCGCATTGCCCAGAGACACTAAAACTTATCAATGGACTTTGCGATTACTATTGGGGCTTCGGCCGAGAAACAACCTCCGGTTTCTCGCCCAGTTATATCTGCTATGTATACTGCTACGGCTGTCCTACCCACATCTTGGACATCTTACCGGCCCTGTCTATTTTCAACAGTACAAAAACCTTTTCTTTTCATATCACAAGCACACGTTCACATTCAAATCCCACCTTGTTTTCTGCGCAGAAAAATTTCTTTCCCAAGTGACAATAACTATTCAGAGGTTTTAACAAGTAATCACGCTATAAATACAACAAGACTATCTATCAAAACGATTGTTTAAAAATGTGGCAGCAATACAGGGAAGACGCATACGCTATGTGCAAATTGCCTACTGCAGCGCAAAAGTGACAATAAAAGAAATGACTTTTCTCTCTTGTCCCTAGATCCTTAAATTACATAGAAACGGATATTCGGTTTCACAAGATAAAGTGCTAAACAGGCTTTGAACAGATTGCATCCTTACCCGTATATGTCTCGTCCACCCTTTATTGAGGGACCGAAATCCGTACACTATGCGTGATCTCTGGTAGCGTGATATCAGTCGCGAGCCCCCATCCATGAATGCCGTTTAGTCGCTAATTTGTGGTGCAAGTCGCTTTAGAAAGAATTGCTTTCCAGTCTAATCGTGTGGTTCCATAGCACAAAAATTATTTATGTAAAAAAAGGGTAACACGATGTAAGTTTAACAATTAGAGTAAAAAGCAATGAAATAGTACAGTCGATACATATGTGTGCGCACTGGTTCTAGTATACAATCATTCAGTCCAGAAGTCTGTGGTCGCAAAGAAGATGTGTGTACACTGGGGTCAGGACACAGCCTATATACCTTACAGGTTTCAGAGTTAACAAAGGGACAAATTGACAGGTTTTCATTGGTTCTTGCTTCTGGTCAATTTGGTCATTGGTCAGTTCATATGGTGTCATCAAGGGTATGTCTTCCAACAGTCACATTGTGTAGCTTCCCGCCGAAGAACTGGTTAAACTGGCTACAACACTGCATACTAGTAATAACATTCTACTCAATAACTCCCTATCATCCATAACTAGCGGTCGCATGATGCGACTTCTTTGCCGATAGAAACGGATGTCAGCAAATAAACAGGGATTTAGTATGATACCAAACATGACATGTCCACTGTATTCTGAACCTTAGATCTCCTTTAAGTACATTTTACATCATAATTATTAGCTAACAATACCTTTAATAACTCTGGTTATTATCTATAATGTGTGGGAACCATTTTATATGTGTGCGTTCGCATATGTGCATCTGTGTCTGGAATTCGCATATGTGCATCTGTGTATGTGTGTGTGTGTGTGAATACATGTGTGCGTTCGCATATGTGCATCTGTGTCTGGAATTCGCATATGTGCATCTGTGAATGTGTGTATGTGTGTGAATACATGTGTGCATTCGCATTTGTGCGCATTGGATTGCACCAATGCAAAGTAGCGTCCAAGTAACTCGTCATCAGACTATAGACGACAATATAGTCAGATAATAATTGTAAGCGATCATACCTAATTATTTGACTTTGACAGAGAGTTTGACACATGCCTCATGAACTTTGGAAGAAATACCTTTCTCGTTTAATCAGATAAGCTGCTATATTTATCTACTGTTTTTTCACTTCCAATTTTTACTTCCATTTAAACCGCATTATTGTATGAACTGCCTCTTGATTTTTTATCCGTTTTTATAATTACTGTTTACAAATATCTGAATAAGAAAAGCCTGATATTTAAAAGGTTTTTTATCTCTGTTTCTAAATTAAATAGTTTTTTATATATATTTATTTTGCACTGGCACCTTTTATTGTAATTATTATATTTATGCACTACATGGAATGTTCACAATCTCTCACACACCCTGGCCTGGAGGTTTCCAGGGTGGTGGTCTTGGGGTCCTGCTATCCTTGGGTCACTCCTACCAAGTCTTACCTTCTGAACCCTCCATCTCATTCTTTCCATTCAACACTAATGATATTTGCCTCTTCCATCTTCTTCGAGTAGCTGCCTTTTTTTGTCTCACTGGCTTTCGTTCAAAATTCCTCCATCACTTGGATTCCTGGCTCTTAATCTTCAAATGGGCTCTCAAGACCCATTTCTTCCTCAATGCTTTCCAGCGCTCATCCTAACCCACTACTCTATGCTCCTTCCTCACTATCTAGTCCGTCTGTGTCACCCCTGTTTGTCTGACCCTCCCCTTAGAATGAAAGCTCTCGCGAGCAGGGCCCTCTTTCCTCACGTGCTTCTTCTTGCCTTACTTTTACTTTCATTTACAATGGCACCTAAAACTTGGTTACTGACACCCTGTTGCCTATTAAGGTGTTATGCAGCATTGTTTATAAATCATGTACTTGTCCTGCATTGTGTGTACTGTTAATAACTGTTGTCTTGTGTGCTCATTTGTTTCTGTACTTTGTAAGGCGTTGCGGAACCCTTGTGGCGCATAATAATGTTATTTACCTATTGACATATGATATTAAAGCAAACCAGTCGCCCTACTGCAACTCATCCCCCTCTCCACTGTGTATATATATATATATATATATATATAAAGACAACGTTTAGACCGGCACTCATATATAACTTTCCATTAGGGTAGCTCCGGTGCCACAACCCAAAAAATTGTATATTCAAGGTGAAAATGGAAAGGCACTCAGAGACGCAAATAACTTCAAGCAACTACAATGATGAGATCAACGTTTCGGAGAGAACCTCCTTTATCAAGACTGTATAATAAAAGAAAAAGACAAACATACATTAAATAGACTTGGCTTACCACCCTCGTGACATGTGCAAGCAATTCCAACCGACGGCTGAATCCCGCTGACGTCACTCCTGCGACTCGGAAAAGCCGGGGACTCCCTGTGGGGGAGTGGTTAGACAGTGACGGTAGTGAAAGGACCATCACCAGGGAAACATGTAAACAACAACGCTACGAAGCACGGCCAAACACCGTGCTATTACAAGGTGAAGAAGCAAACTAATATAATCCATGCATCAATATAATAGCCTGAAAGGAGATAAACCTGCATAAATTCATAGCAATGAAAGCAAGACATAGAATGCATGAAGGATATAACAGCAAACTGATGTAACATCTGAGGCAGGTATATGATCATGTAAATAGTATTAATGAAAAGAATCAGCAATAATATCAAGCACTGATATCAAGTATCTGTGCATATAACTCCCTGAGGAATCAGCGGAGAAAACAGCAAATAACATAGACATCACAAAAAACATGAAAACACAAGAGATTCATTCAGTCCCCTGGGTTGGACCGTCTGCAATCTGTGGATCCATTGTGCTTCCTTTTGCAGTAAAATGCGTTCACGATCACCTCCCCTAGGATTAGGGGGCACATAATCGATCATTTTGTATCTGATAGTTGATAGATTGTGTTGGAAATCTTTAAAGTGTCTAGGTACAGGCTGGTCAATCTGTTTGCCATCTAGGGCCGCTCTAATACTGGACCTATGTAGGGCCATGCGTTCTTTCATTTGTCTTGATGTTTTCCCTATGTAAAACAATCCACAGGGGCATCTTATAAAATAAACGACAAAACGACTAGAGCATGTCAAGGCATGATGAATTTTGTAGATTTTGCCAGATCTAGGGTGAGAAAAAGTGTCCCCAGTTTCTAAGAAACTGCACGTGGTACAGCCTGTACATCTGTAATTACCCGGCTTACGAGTCAAAAAATGAGCCGGCTTGTTGCTACCCAACAGACTGATATCATTTTTAACAATGTAATCCTTGATATTCCGACCACGCCGGTAGGAGGGTAAAATGGCACAATTTTGTAAGGCTGGATTTTGAGGATTATCAGCAATGATGGGCCAGATGTTTCTGGCTTTTTTAATTATCTCTGGACTTGCTGTAGTGTAATTCATCGTCCAGATAATGTTGTTTTCCTGCAGTTTTTTAGGTTTGCAAACCTAAAAAACTGCAGGAAAACAATTGTGCCATTTTACCCTCCTACCGGCGTGGTCGGAATATCAAGGATTACATTGTTAAAAATGATATCAGTCTGTTGGGTAGCAACAAGCCGGCTCATTTTTTGACTCGTAAGCCGGGTAATTACAGATGTACAGGCTGTACCACGTGCAGTTTCTTAGAAACTGGGGACACTTTTTCTCACCCTAGATCTGGCAAAATCTACAAAATTCATCATGCCTTGACATGCTCTAGTCGTTTTGTCGTTTATTTTATAAGATGCCCCTGTGGATTGTTTTACATAGGGAAAACATCAAGACAAATGAAAGAACGCATGGCCCTACATAGGTCCAGTATTAGAGCGGCCCTAGATGGCAAACAGATTGACCAGCCTGTACCTAGACACTTTAAAGATTTCCAACACAATCTATCAACTATCAGATACAAAATGATCGATTATGTGCCCCCTAATCCTAGGGGAGGTGATCGTGAACGCATTTTACTGCAAAAGGAAGCACAATGGATCCACAGATTGTAGACGGTCCAACCCAGGGGACTGAATTAATCTCTTGTGTTTTCATGTTTTTTGTGATGTCTATGTTATTTGCTGTTTTCTCCGCTGATTCCTCAGGGAGTTATATGCACAGATACTTGATATCAGTGCTTGATATTATTGCTGATTCTTTTCATTAATACTATTTACATGATCATATACCTGCCTCAGATGTTACATCAGTTTGCTGTTATATCCTTCATGCATTCTATGTCTTGCTTTCATTGCTATGAATTTATGCAGGTTTATCTCCTTTCAGGCTATTATATTGATGCATGGATAATATTAGTTTGCTTCTTCACCTTGTAATAGCACGGTGTTTGGCCGTGCTTCGTAGCGTTGTTGTTTACATGTTTCCCTGGTGATGGTCCTTTCACTACCGTCACTGTCTAACCACTCCCCCACAGGGAGTCCCCGGCTTTTCCGAGTCGCAGGTGTGACGTCAGCGGGATTCAGCCGTCGGTTGGAATTGCTTGCACATGTCACGAGGGTGGTAAGCCAAGTCTATTTAATGGATGTTTGTCTTTTTCTTTTATTATACAGTCTTGATAAAGGAGGTTCTCTCCGAAACGTTGATCTCATCATTGTAGTTGCTTGAAGTTATTTGCGTCTCTGAGTGCCTTTCCATTTTCACCTTGAATATATATATATATATATATATATATAAATCCCACTGGCGGCACTCTGGAATGACACACTGGAAACACTTAGCTGTGAATAGTCAGAGGTAAGTGTTTCCAGTGTGTCTTTCCGGAGTGCCACCAGTGGGATTTGTATTTTACAGTGTGTCTGGGAATTCCAGCTACAGTGAGGAGGGCACCCGGGCAAGTATACGTTATATTACGCTGAGTGCCGTATTGTGGAAAAAAAAATAATATATATATATATATATATTATATATATATATATATATAATATATATATATATAAATCATGAATGAGTCTCTTGTTTTTTGTCACTCAGTCCACCAGTAAATTACTATGATTCTTTGTATATTGACTGCACACCATGCGGCTCCATCTATGTACTGTATAATATTGTATCTTCTATCCTTTATCTGCACAGAGTGATAAAGGGGCTTATTCATCATAACTTAAAATTTGATGGAGGTACAGTAATTAGGTTTAGAACTCGCATGGAGCTCTACCTAATTACCGTAGGAACTCATCATTCCTCCTCTCCATAACTATCTATTTCAAAAAGCTGTCATTTTTGCGATGCAGCTTTTCTGGAAATAGATAGTTTTCCTTATCTACTCTACCTTACCGCAGCTGGAATCCGTGCTGCGCATGCACTGTTACATTCGTAAAACCAGCGCATGTGCAGCACTGCCTACAGCTGCGGTAATTTTGTGTGCCCCCCCAATCACCCCTCTGCTCACCTCCCCCCTGTCCCGCACTTACCTGCCCGCTGCAGCGGTTCCGGCTCCGGTGGCTGGTCTGACACTGTGTTCTCCCAGCAGCACACAGTACAGTTTAGAAGAAGAAAAAAAAAACGTTTTTTTTTTCTTTTCTAAACTTTATTGTGTTCTGCTGGGAGAACACAGTGTCAGACCAGCCACCGGAGCCAGAGGATACACCAGAGCGCCGGAGGGAGACGCCGTGGGACCTGTCCACACTGACGCAGTTAAGTGTTACCTGCTATTCGCCACCTCACAGTGACGTATAGTAACTCCATCAAATTCCGAAAATACATGATTTTCGGAATTTGATGAATAGCATAATTTCCATATCCCCATACTAATGTACTAATGTATGGGGAGTGTGGAAATTAACGCAGGGGGACTTAACCAGGAGATATCATTGATATCTCCTGTGTTAAGATACTTCATGAATACTAAAATAATGGTATTTAAGGAAAATGTCCTTAAAACGTTATTTTAGTGTTGATGAATAGGCCCCAAAATCTGTTACATCCCTGTTATAAATAATACAGGATGGTTTTGGCTGAGAGTCATGAGACTATTCCTAAGACACCTTCAGACTATACAGCACTAATACTGTTAGTCAGCACAACACCCGACAGTGTAAATCTGAAAACACTTGAATTGTCTTTTTTTTAGATACTGTTTATACTGTTACACCATTTTCTGTGATTAGAATCAATTAAATTCAGATACAATTGTATCTTGATCTTATTACATGCTGGACTAAATATAGACTCATCTAATGATTCATAAGCCGCTGTTCTTCTATTCTTTCCCTTGATTTATATACTTTACTTACAGCACTGAGTAAATCCTGCTTTTTACCTATAGTCGAATGCTACACTCATAGCGTAACACAGACATTGGAGAACATCAGCCGACAGCTTCATACTGTACGTACAAACTTTCCAGCTAATTCTCCTCCGTGTCAGTGACCAGCGCTCTCTGTAAGGGTTCTGTAGGGATATTAAGGGGCCTATTAATCAATTATTATATGCAATATATTCCCCATAAAAACCCATTTTCGGTGGGTTCCCTGCAAATAATAATACGTGTCCCCCAAATGTGTCTACAGGGGACCGGAGCAGATTTTGGAGATATCTACAGCATTTTCCATTATCTACCGCAAATCTATGGAGGCTGCTTTCTGGTCCAATTCACCAATGTCTGGAATGCATCTGAATATGGCGTTAGCCATTGTAGTCTATAGGATATATTTTGAAAAAAGCGCCAGGAGAGGGATTCGTGGGATGCGGCATTCTCGCACATGCGCAGTCAGCAGACGGAACACATGCAGTAGTGTGGCGGCTGCCGGCAATTGATAGTAGAGTGATCTAATAGCGAAGGGCCATTTGTTATTGCTGCATAATTATTATGTCACAAAATGATAATTAGTAAATGGGCCACTTTATACACTTGATGAATGGGATCCAGTCAAGATGCTGGCGGACGGAATGCCGGATGTCAGGATACCGACGCTGGAATCCCGACGATCAAGATACCGACGTCCGCGTCCCAACCGCTGGCATCCCAAAAGTAAGTATGCGGGTTAGGCTTAGGGTTTGGCCCAGTATCTGGGGATTAGGTTTAGGGACCTGCTGGGGTGGGTTAGGCACCGACCAGGAAGGGTTAGTTTTAGGCAGCGGGGAGGGGGTTAAGGGTTAGGCACCACTGGGGGGATGTTAGGGTTAGGCACCGCCCGGGGAGTGTTAGGTTTAGGGTGCGGGAAGGGGGGGTTAGGTTTAGGCACCATCGGAGGGAGGTTAGTGTTAGGCAACACCAGGGAGAGGTTAGGGTTAGGCACCACTGGGGAGAGGTTAGGGTTAGGCACCACCGGTGAGAGGTTAGGGTTAGGCACCACTGGGGAGAGGTTAGGGTTAGGCACCACCGGTGGAGGGTGGGTAGGGAGGGAGAGGTGGAGGGTTCGGTTAATTACCGGCCCATCGGGATCTTCACCAATTTGGATGCCGCTGTCGGTCTTCTGACTGCTGGCATCCCGTCCGCCGGTATATCATATGGATTCTGAATGAATGACATTACGTCACGACCATCACATTGAACTGAATCGCATTCTGGGTGTGTAACAAATATTGGCAAGCAGAAAGCCTACTACAAGTACTAGAATGGAATTGTACTGATTTGCACAAATATCAGGGTCCCATCATTAGCACTATGCACAAATAAAAGACTTTAGTGTCCTCAAAGCTTTAAATATTTCACTGTGATGTTGTCATTAATAACCAGCATCCTCTCATCAGTCACTACAGCAGAAGCCAGTCCATCCTACCTTGCTAGTGGCCCCATCAGATGTTGATGTCTGTCCACTCACAGGACTTCCTCTTCTCCGTAGAATTTTGTAAAACTGTTAAAGCACAAAAAAATATTATCAGTGACCAGCGTGGGTTGGTCTCAAATGTTGAAACTGGGCAGCTGCCTAGTTTCATAGGACGCAATGAAGTATTGTAAAACCCCTATTCCGTTACCATTACTTGCAGACTGTGGGCCTGATTCTGAGTCGGACACAAGTGTGCAGGGATCTCGTGGATATCCGCAAACTGTGCATGCGGTGTAGAAAGAAATTCCCATCCACGCATGCGCCAGACAAGGTGTATGCACACGGCGGAAAAAGCAATTGTGGGTGGATTGATCCATCCGTCATTGGAGCACTCTCTTTGTGAATGAGCTGTAAATGGGTGTTGAGCATTGACGTCATGGGCATGTAAGCCCACACTCCATGCTTAATCGCAGCGTGCGGATGGAGATGGGGCGCCTGTCTTAGACCTTTTGCACCAAGCATAGGGTGGGCGCTAGTCCTGGTAATTATGGTGACAGCTGCGGATATAAAAACAGTGGGCGGGGTGGCCTTCCACATGCAGACACATGGATCTTTGGAATACATGGGCGCATGCTGTCATTAGCATAAAGAAGTGAGTAGAATAGACCATGTATGTGTCCAGCTCTGAGTCAGCCCCTGTGCTCTAAACTTGCTCCTATTATTGTACACTCCACACAAAAGGAAACATTTTTGTTCCTGAGTTAAAGATGCACGCTATTGCAGCAGCGCGTCTGTGTCTATATGCTAATGCCACAATGCCACGGCCAGTGGACTTCCAACACATGTCCACCGGCTGCGCTGCTGTGCATATAATCCACCCTGCATATTGCACCAGCCCTATGCTAGTGCAACTGCGGCAAAAGATGCAGTCGGCGCCCACGTCTGGCTAGCCACCACCTTGTTACCACCCAGAAACGCCCACTAACATTCCACCACCCTGTGTCCAAATTCATCCTGTGGCTTCCGGCGGTAACCATCGGGATGCACATGCAGACTGAAAACCTCGGCCGCTTCCATGCAACATCAACACTGCGTCCACCTCTGAATCTTACATGCCTACTGTCCCTGTCAGGTGGCGCTTCCAGGCACCCAGTACAGTGGGTAAGCCTCCTAAATATGCCCGTCTAGTAAATAGACCCCTTAGTCTTGAATTTTGCTCAATGACTGAAATAACATGGAGAGATGTGAGTAGAATGGCGTGTGCTGAAGGCAGTTATATAGGTGTTTTTATTTATGTCATTATGTTATTATTTTACTTACTATTTCTCTCATTATTTTATGTCATTTAGTTTTGGGTCCAGTTATCCCTTTCAAATGAATATTCCTTATAACGTCCAGTGCTCACTTACTTTGCTTGGACTTGCTACTTCTCATCTCATATGCGTTCTGTGCTGGCTTTGTGCCGGGTGACGCCTCTTCTTCTGTGGTGAAATCTGTGGTCAATGTCAGTTCCTCTGGAGCCCCTGTCAGCTTGGCACATGAATTGGCCATGGCCATGCCTTGTTGCCCGTTGGTTTGAGAATACACATTACTGACCCTGGCTTTGCCCCCTTCCTCCTGACCGCTGTACACTTTGTATCTGATCATTAGGATGATGATGAAGACCAACACGGAGGCTACAATTATCCCTCCAATGATGATGATCATAGTGCCTCCCAGGAACTGGGTATGGATCGGCCGGCACTGTCCACTCTCCTCCTTTGTGTTGAACTGGACACATCCCACCACCCGTGTGGCAGTCAGTGAGGTCATTCCATCATCATAGACAGCCAGGACACAGAGGTCATATTCACGTCCAGGAGCCAAGTCATTGATCAAGAAGCTTCTATTACTCGGGGGAATCATCCTACATAAAGAGGACAAAAGTTAACCATCTTGATATCATGAGTGCACCCGTAAAAGCAATGAGGTATTGGCATGAGGTGCACATGTACTGAATCATAGCGATGCTGCTATGGAGGCCCTATACAGCGAGTACAGATGAGTATTCCCTTCTATACAGTATATATGATTCCTTAACTGAGAACATCATAAGGTCTCCAAAAGAAGTACATCTAGACCAAATACATTTTGTGGCTGCAGTCTCTTGGATAGCATCATCATTACTTATGTTTGGGTAGCCAAATCTACCATAGACAGGGCCATTGTAACAGCATTGTAGGCCCTTGGCAAAGCAATGGGGCCCCTACCCACCCATTCACGAGAATAAAAACATGAATGGTCAATCACTAAAATGAAACCTTTAGACATTTCAATGTATGAATGATAATTTGTAGAGTGGAGAATGCTGCCTGGCCGCTCTGATTGTGGGTAATTCACAATCAGCAGCTGGGGAGCATCTTTGAAGGCCCCTAGAATCTTTGGGCCCTAGGCAGCTGCCCAGTGTGCTCATATGTTAAGATAGCCCTGATTAAAGGTATGGTATCTATGTATGTTGCAATAAATGGTTCCCTTATTCTAGAATGTAGGAGTGCTTTTTTGTATATAAAATATTATCAGCCTAAATTCTGTCTCCACTGTTGCGGAGTAGAGATGAGGAGAGACCCCACCCCCTTCCAAGACAGCCAGCACTGCCTGCAGCCCTGTCAGCCCCCAGCCCACCCCCACCATACTCCTGCTCCTCCCCCCACTGGCGGGATCTACAGGCCCTCCACCCCCATTTGCGGCACTTCTGCCCATTCCACTTGTGGCACCAACATTGAGGGATGGGGGCTATAGAGACACAGAGTGGATGAGGCAATATGGCGCACACAATGCCTAGCGCTGCGAATGATGGGTCAAACATGCTAGCATGTATATAATGGGTCCAATACAGAGTTGAATCCAAATCAGCCATAATTGCACCCACAATGCCCAGATAACTGTCCGGATAACCTGAATTACGGTAGTAAGCAAATTCCCTCTGTGTTCTGATTTTTTCATTATATACTAAATAATGTTTCATCTGTTCTTCAAATATTTCTGACCGTGAACACTTTGGTTGGCGATTACGAAGCAACAATACTCTTTTAGCAAAGATGGATTCAGTTTTACTTTTCATCTGAAAGTAGGCAAAAATTATGAAAACAGGAACAGGTTCACTGCTATTCTGTGAAATGTTTGTTGACTTTTGTAATGTTTTTATCATGCACATTTACTAGTTATATCTTACTTTATGTACATATATGGTTATTAAGTGGCAGACAATGCAGAGTGTGTGACTGCTAATGGGTCTTGGAGGTGAGGTGGGGTGGTTACGAATGGGGAAGCGCTGATTGACTGAGAGAGCCTGGGTGTGAGGATCCCTTATGTGATGATCCCCGTTATTGCTTGCACGGGGATCACACGGAATAGTTACCGGGACAACTGCAGGCGCCTTTCAGTAATCTGCAATGTGTGGGTAAATATCTTGGTTCTTAAATTGCACCCAGTGGACCAGGGGAACTCTCCTGCCTGTTATTCACTCCTAGCCCAGTCCCCACCTCAGGAATGCGGGCTGGCCATAAACTATACACACAGGCACCAGCCCAGCAGGGGGTCCCAGCAGCTCAGGGACAATTACATCTGGGGATTCAAAATCCACCCAATCTCTGCACAGGGCTGGGTAGATAAAAAGGGGCTAAAGCCAGGTTTCTGGGTTCTTTGTTCTTGGTACCTGACCAGCGAGGCAGGACTGATGTGGATGTGGGTCTGAGGCACCTCCAGACCCAGCCAGGATTGCAGACCCTACCGACTTCCAGCAACGGACTTCATCGAAGGGAGACCAGGGACAGATACGCAGCCAAAACTTACTGCTCTATCCGGAGCTGTTAGTGGGCCAGCTGGAGCTGGGTGACTTTCACAGCGTGCTCTACTCTCGCGAGTAGCGGAATCCCTTCGGGCCAAGCGGCCGGGACCAGCAAGTCATTCAGCAGTACCTCTCCCAGCAGCACCGTGCCCCCGGAGTCTCACAGCTGTGCCGCGGTCCATGCGCACATAGGGGGTCATTCAGACCCGCTCGCGAGCAAAGTTCGCTCTCAAGCGGGTCGATGTTGTGAGAATGCGCATGCGCACGACGGAGGGAGCTCCATCGTGCGCATGCGCGAGACCCGGCGAGCAACGACAAATACGTCGCTCGGGGTCTCGCACCAAAGGGGGCGTGCTGTAGATGGTGACTGACAGCACGCCCCCTTTGGTGGGCGTGCTGGGGGCGTGGCGGCCAGACGGAGGCATTCCCATGGGAACACCTACCGTCTGAGTCCGGCCCCACTGACATCAGTAATGGGTCTCGTCGCAAGCCCGATGGTCGCGATGGTCTTGACCATCGCGACCATCATCATGGACGCTCGCATAAGCTGTGGGTGGTAACCCACAGCTATGCCAGCGTCCATAAGGCCGCTCCACATTTAAATAGGATGGCCCTGATTCAGAGCGAGCGTTCTGCTCAGAGCGTTCAGCTCTGAATCAGGGCCATAGTCCTGAGGTGATTATTTACTGTCTAGGTGGGAAGTGTTACTTTGTGTGGTTTTGATAATAGTCTTAGGCCCTCATTCAGAGCCGCACGCTATTTGCGGTCGTTCGTTTAAAATCAAGGGGTGGCTATTTAAATGATCCGTACGCACATTGCAGTGTGTTCACACCTCTAAGTCTGAACGAACGAGCAAAACATACGCTCGTTTATTTGTTAAAAACGCCCCCTGGCCGCACGCATCCTACGTCATGTCCGCTATTTATTAGATTAATCGAGTACATCGACCAGCGTATGAACTGCTCGCTATTCTTGTGGTTGGTGTTTGCTACCACAAATTTGCGTGCAGTTCTGGCTATAAAATAACCCAGTGACGTGGTCAATGACGCTGCTGTTTTAAATATACACACCCATAAAACGCCCGTTTTGACCTTTAAGCACGCCTGCGTTCGGATCTCCACTCCCCATTTTCAAGCACCTTCCCCTGTTACCACCCACATACGCCTCATTCTGTCACTCAAAATAGCAGGCACTCGCTATATAGCGTACAAAGGATTTTCGGCCGCACTGACTGGTTCGCGCATGCGTACTAAAAAGCGTACGCATGCGCAGATGTGCAAACATCGCTCGGAACGAGCGTACTGCCGCTAACGAGCGGCTCTGAATGAGGGCCTTAGTCTTTAAATGTGGTTAATGTTAGTGCTACCTGTATATACTTTACATAGTGTGGTTACGGTTTACATAGTGTGTATGTAATAAAGGTGCTCTTGTACCTTGCTATTGCGTGCTTACTGTGTGATCCTTGAACTCATAAAAGACCAGGGGTACCGTGCGGAGCTATTTGCAGTTGCCTTTCTCAAGGCGACGAGGGCCAGTAGGCGAAAATAATGCACACATAAACCCGGTGCCTTCACACTGGGATTGGTTGCTACAGTATGGTAGTGTTCTCTCTCAGCCAATCAGCGCCTCCCCATTCATGGCAGTGTCCTCTCATTTCGTGGTGGCTGTGCCAGCAGCCTGTCCGTTGGGTTCCTTTCGGTTTGCTATTTTGCCAAGACCCATGGATGCCTACTTGGAACAAAGAGGAGCCCTTCCAAGAATTTGGTAAGTATTTATGTGGTGGAATTGGGATGTATGGTGGGTGTTTTTTTTTCTTTAATAAAGGATTACAACATGCTGTGTTAGTGTCCTGCATTTTCATTACAGACGGACAACAGGAACTAGCGGGCTCTTAATGTCCGGGCATGCTGGCACTTGTTGTTCCATAAGTGCCATCATGCCGAGGCAGGCTTGCTGGGATTATTTAACTATTTATTACCCACATACCCAAAGCCCAGGGGGTGCGTGGAGGTGCCCTTGGTTTTTAGCCCAGGGCTGGTTGTTTCCTTGGAGGGTGGACCCAAGTTTGGGGGGATGCCATCTTTGCAATGAATTCCAGCCCTGGGCTGACCAGTTGGAGGCTGGTTGCCATTATGGCAGGGGTACCCCATGCTGTGCGTCTCCCTGTTGTAGCCTTATCCCCCGGCTAGTTTTTCTCGTTTTTAACACTGTGGGGTCTGTGTACTAACAGGAGAAAAAGGGGAAAAATGCTAAAAATCCCTGTACATGCCACTTCTCAGCATGTACTAAAAGGATTTTCTCTGTCTGCAGTCTGCCAACGCCAAATGTAGGCTACAATAATGCACTGCCCCTGGGTCACTTAGCGCTGCCATAGACACATATGTGTCTCAGGTGTTACAAAGAGGAGAGGGCACTATCGGGTGTTTTCTTCAGCGCTGATACCGCCTCCTGTAGCTGCTGGTATCTGCTTCTCCTCACTGGAGAAGCTGGACATGAGCTCTGTAACTTTGGTCGTGTGTCAATAAAGTTTTTTGGGTAAAAAACCTCTCTGTTTCCTTTGCATAGGATGGGACTCTGGAGACCTGGTGAGTCCAGTCTTAAGGCCGGTAGACAGGGCAGGTTCTACACATACGCATGGTACGCAGCTGAGTAGGGCGCCACATGGTGGAGAGCACCTCAGCTGCGACCATGCGGGCTGCGGGCAGACTGTGTCTCTGCGACACAGCTGTACCGCGCGTGTAGTGCTGACCGGACGGAGTTCGGTCAGCACTACACAGTGACAAACACACAGCCGCTGGGAGCCATCAGCACTGTGTTTGTTTTAATTAGCAGCCAATGAGAGTCTGTCAGACTCATTGACTACTGCGCCCAATGCCGGAGCCGGGCTGGAGCTCACTCATGAGCTCCATCTTCTGGCTCGCGCAATGCAGAGTGGCCCGGCCTGGGAGGATGGACGGAGGAGCAGATGGCAGCAGCGGGAGCAGGAGCCGGAGCGAGGATTCAAGTAAGTGGGGTTTTTTTTTTATTACATGTGTGTCTACTGGGGTAGGGCACTACAAGGGGGGACTACTACTAGGGGCTCTACAAGGGGGGGACTACTACTAGGGGCTCTACAAGGGGGGACTACTACTAGGGGCTCTACAAGGGGGGGCTACTACCAGGGGCACTGCATAGGGGGGGCTACTACTGGGGACATTGCATAGGGGAGGACCTCCACTGGGGGCACAACAAGGGGGGGACTACTACTACTGGCACTACAAATGGGGATTACAACTAGGGGCACTACAAAGGTTGGGCTACTACTGGGGGCACTGCATAGGGGGGGACCTCCACTGGGGGAACAACAAGAGGGGGACTACTACTAGGGGCACTGCAAAGGGTGGACTACTACTAGGGGCACTACAAAGGGACTACTACTAGGGGCACTACAAAGGGGGGCTACTACTGGGGGCACTGTATAGGGGGGGATCTCCACTGGGAGAACAACAAGGGGGGACTACTACTAGGGGCACCACAAAGGAGGGACTACTACTAGGGGCACTACAAAGGGGGGACTACTACTAGGGGCACTAAAAAGGGGATGCTACTATTGGGGGCACTGCATAGGGGGGATCTCCACTGGGGGCACTGCATCGGGAAACCACTAGTGGGGGTACTATATAAAGGGCAATACTGGGGGCACTGCATAGGGGGGATATTATAACTGGGGACATTATTCAAAGGGAACAGCATAAGGGGTACCACTATTGGGGGCACTGTATGGGGGGACTACTACTGGGGACACTATATAAGGGGCACTGCATAAGGGGTACCACTACTGGGGGGAATACTACTGGGGGCAATGTAAAAGGGTAACTGCATAAGGGGGATCACTTCTGGGGGCACTACTGAAGTCCTGCAGAAGGGGGACCACTCCTGGGGCACAAGGGGCACTACATAGGGGGACCACTACAGGGGCACTGCATAAGGGGGACTACTACTGAGGGACTGCATAAGGGAGACCACTCCTGGGGCACAAGGGGTACTGCACAGGGGGGACTACTACTGGGGGCACTATATAAGAGGCTTACTACTGGGGGCACAAGGGGCACTGCACAGTGGGGGCAACTACTAGGGGGCACTGTATAAGGGGCACTTCATAGGGGGGTCATTACTGGGGGCCTGCGTAAGGGCGACCACTACTGGGGCAATGTATAAGGGGCACTACTTGGGGCCTGCATAAGAGGGACTACTACTGGGGGGCATTGCATACTGGGGGTACTGTATAAGGGGCACTACTTGGGAAATGCATAAGAGGGACCACTACTGGGGGGCATTGCATACTGGGGGTACTGTATAAAGGGCACTACTGGGGGGACTGCATTAAGGTGCATATGGAATGGAAAGGACTGTTCCCAGAGTGAGGAGAAAGGGGTGTGTGTCATGGTTATGGCTTTTTGGATGAGAACACTGTCCCTTAATTTGTATGGGCATGCGCAACAATATGCCTGGGGGCGCCAAAAATATACTCACTTACCAAAAAATTTGGGCTAGGGCCGGCCCTGCCAGTACACACTAGACCAGAGGTTCCCAAACACAGTCCTCAAGGCTCCCCAACATTTCTGGTTTTAGAGATATCCATGGTTGATCACAGGTGACTTAATTAGTACCTCAACTTGATTTAACCACCTCTGCTCAACCATTGATATCTCTAAAACCTGAACTGTTGGGGAGTCTTGAGGACCACGTTTGGGAACCTCCGCACTAGATGATGTCTAGTGTGTATCGACCTCGTTAGCGACGGGACCCTTAGTGTGTGCCTGGTATTAACATTCACCCTCCTCGGTGGGTCTGTTATTAGTAACAACCGTGGTAGCCTGCTCCTGCTTTACAGTGGTATGCAGTAGTGGTTTTTACACCGCACTATAGTGCCCCTTAGTACATAGACCCCTATATCCTTTAATGCTGACCTGTGCAGTGCTTCTCTCATACTCGCCTGCCACAGAGGGGGTCCTGAGGGTTCAAGCAGAAATGCTGGCATCAGCGGCTATCGTGTCCTGACGGAGCAACAATTGAGGCGATTCAAATGTTTTGCAGACGGCTTTTTTTTTAAGACACCCGACGGAGCAATTCAATTATTGCTCGGTCAGGCGTCTTAAAATAGAAGCCGCTGGCAAAACATTTGAATCGCTCCCAAAGAGGCTCTAAGCAAAATACCGGTTTGCTCCTCCCTTCTGCATCCTCCATTTCTCAAAAATGATCAAGTGAAAATAGAGTAACGCAGGCCCCTCGCTGATCACTGGACTCTAGGCGGGAGCCTAGGCTATTGCAATGGATGACCTGGCTCTGATCCAAAGTCCCACTGTGGTACTGTAAAAGGAAACTAGCCCCTGTCCGGTCAGCACAGTGCTACAATCCATCAGGATATTGGGCCAGCCCTTGGGACAACAAGACCCTTGTTGAATAGGTGGTGCCTGGTGGGTGCCAGGGTTATAGAAAGAAGTGAAAGATAGATTAAATACTATTGTGGAACTTGACTCCTTCGCTCTACCAGAAGCAAGCTGCATCATTTTACATGTTTTTGAATTTTATTTCCCAACTAGCGTTTGCCCGCAGCTTTGCTCGCTTGGATGTCTGTTATTGCTCAGCGGAACTAATTTTACAATGATAGTAGTGGCATCTAAAATTGCATTGTATATTTCATATTGTAGACACTGATAACAACATGTCTTTGTAAACAATATTTGCAGTTTTTTCCTTCAGGGATTAACACAAAAAGATGCTTGGGGCTACTAACTCGTGAGCAAGCCACTTATCCACTTATTAAAAGAGCTAAAGAATTATTGTCCATAGTAACTACAGACCCTGATCTACAAAGCCTGAAAAATGTCAGAATCATGTCAAGTTTTTCGAGGGGTCCCAACATCAAAGACCTTGTTGTGAAAACAGATATAACCAATTGGCATACATATGCTGGTATTGTGAAAAGGGGTGGATGTTACAAATGTACTGGATATGCTACGTTCACCTACATGATCTTTGGTAGTACATTTGCACATCCATATTCAGGTAGATTATTCTCCATCAAATATCCTGTGACATGTACATCCATGTTTGTTGTGTACCTTCTGTCTTGCCCATGGTGCCTACACTATGTGGGCAAGATGGACAGGTAATTTAAAGAGAGGATGGCACAACATAGGCCAGCCATCGGCGCTGCATTAGTGTCTGGGACTAGCGAACAAGCAGTGGCCAGACGCTTTGCAGAAGCTAAACATCACATGGCCATGTTAAGGTATTGATCATGATCACCGTCCATGCGGAGGGGGGACAGGTCGAGGAAACTCTTGCAATTGGAATGCAACTGGATTTTTCGTTTAGACACAGTGAGTCCGAGAGGGCTCAATGAAGCTTTGAGTCTAGGTTGCTTTCTGTAGTTGAGTCTGTTTTTGATACTTACGTATCATTTGGCAAAGTTAACATATGAGATGGTCGAAAGCGTAGAGTTGCAATACAGTATATCGTTTGAGAGTAGGTGTAGTTGCCATCACTTTTAATTGATTATTCTCCTCATACATTATTATCATTAATTGTGTGAGATATAACACAGGAGAATAGAGAAATCAGATGGTGGTATTTAAAGATTACACCAATAGAACTGTACAGTGGGTTAGCATGACACATGCAGGGCGCTAAGGTCATATTTTGCAGCACAGATTTGTGATGATAGGGTATTCACCAAACACAGGAGATTAAAAAAAAAAGCACAAAAATAT
Source organism: Taudactylus pleione (assembly GCA_031769625.1). NCBI lineage: Eukaryota > Metazoa > Chordata > Amphibia > Anura > Myobatrachidae > Taudactylus > Taudactylus pleione. The sequence goes on from JAUIMM010000198.1 coordinate 2,296,101, forward strand.
GTGTTATACAGGTGAGGTGCGCTAAAGTATTTCAATATTACCGGTACATGCATATTTTCATACTAACACCAGGTAAAAGGTGACATATAGGAATTTTACACAGATATGGCCAACACCTGTTTTATAGATTTAGGATGTGTTTTAGTATTTCAAGAAATCTAGTAGTACATTGGTTGTTGTGATAATATTGGTGTAACTAGACTGCAATTTCTTATGCAATATTGAAAACGCAATCCAAATTCATCCTGTCGTTTTTTAGCAATGCCGCAACTAACAGACAGACAGACTAAATTCAGCAAACAAATGTTTTGTCTCCATAGTTACTTCATACACAGTCCCAAGGATTACATTTCTCCAAACAAGATTCTATGTACAGACACAAACATTACAACTTATAAGTATAGGTTAGAGGCTACTGTAAAACAACTTGTTCCAGGGGGCCCTCTCTGTACAGTAATATATTAATGCTTACATAAGCTTTATACCAGCTTTCTGGGACCCACAAATGTTACAATCCTCAGTCTAACTAGACGACATCTGCAGTCAGACTGATGAGCTTATGGGACTGATTCTGAATTGGGAACAATGCAAAAAAAGAGCAAGTGATTTTGCATCTTGGCAAAACCATGCTGCACTGCAACTGGGGACAGATATAAACTGTGCAGAGAGATTTAGATTTGAGAGGTTGTCCAAACTCAGATCTTCATTGTAGTATAATAATAACGCTATGTAGTATTTCTGGGCTACACACAAAAGCATTTGTACCACTTGCATTACAACATGGCTTGTTGCAGATCCAAAGGTACTTGTTGTTGTTTTTTAGGTGTTTGCTCCAATCTTTTAGACTTGGGCTCTTTGGGGCCTATTCATCATGTTAGTTATCGGACCCCGATAATTAACATCCTAACTCGCCGCGGCTGCCAGAGCAATTCATCATTGCTCCGAGGCGGTGACAGCTCATGCGATATCAGCTGCCCCCACAAGCGGCTTCACTGCTCCTTGTCACTGCCGGATCAGTGACGAGAGCAAGCATGTGTGACCTATAGGTCTCGCAAGAGCACAAGAGCCCCGCCATCCGGCGGAAGGAGCCGGACAGGAGCTTGATAAATACTGATCCCATACTAGTTTATGGGGACAGCGGGCCATTCCAGGAGAGGAAGGTAAGCAGGGGATATCTGTGATACTAGTGTATATGGGGACAGCGGCCATTTCGCCAGAGGAAGGTAAGCGGGAGATATCTGTGATACTAGTGTATGGGGACAGCGGGCCATTCCGCCAGATGAAGGTAAGCAGGAGATATCTGTGATACTAGTGTATGAGGACAGCGGGCCATTCCGCCAGAGGAAGGTAAGAAGTAGATATCTGTGATTCTAGTGTATGGGGACAGCGGGCCATTCCGCCAGATGAAGGTAAGCAGGAGATATCTGTGATACTAGTGTATGAGGACAGCGGGCCATTCCGCCAGAGGAAGGTAAGTAGGAGATATCTGTGATACTAGTGTATGGGGACAGCGGGTCATTCCGCCAGAGGAAGGTAAGAACTCTGTGATACTAGTGTATGGGGACAGCGGACCATTCCGCCAGAGGAAGGTAAGTAGAGATATCTGTGATACTAGTGTATGGGGACAGCGGGCTATTCCACCAGAGGAAGGTAAGTAGGAGATATCTGTGATACTAGTGTATGGGGACAGCGGCCATTTCGCCAGAGGAAGGTAAGCAGGAGATATCTGTGATACTAGTGTATGGGGACAGCGGGCCATTCCGCCAGAGGAAGGTAAGTAGGAGATATCTGTGATACTAGTGTATGAGGACAGCGGGCCTTTCCGCCAGAGGAAGGTAAGTAGGAGATATCTGTGATACTAGTGTATTGGGACAGCGGGCCATTCCGCCAGAGGAAGGTAAGAAGTAGATATCTGTGATTCTAGTGTATTGGGACAGCGGGCCATTCCGCCAGATGAAGGTAAGCAGGAGATATCTGTGATACTAGTGTATGAGGACAGCGGGCCATTCCGCCAGAGGAAGGTAAGTAGGAGATATCTGTGATACTAGTGTATGAGGACAGCGGGCCATTCCGCCAGAGGAAGGTAAGTAGGAGATATCTGTGATACTAGTGTATGAGGACACTAGTATCAGAGGAAGGTAAGTAGGAGATATCAGTGATACTAGTATATGGGGACAGCGGGCCATTCTGCCAGAGGAAGGTAAGAAGCAGATATCTGTGATACTAGTGTATGGGGACAGCGGGCCATTCCGCCAGAGGAAGGTAAGTAGGAGATATCTATGATACTAGTGTATGGGGACAGCGGACTATTCCGCCAGAGGAAGGTAAGTAGGAGATATCAGTGATACTAGTGTATGGGGACAGTGGGCTATTCTGCCAGAGGAAGGTAAGAAGTAGATATCTGTGATTCTAGTGTATGGGGACAGCGGGCCATTCCGCCAGATGAAGGTAAGCAGGAGATATCTGTGATACTAGTGTATGAGGACAGCGGGCCATTCCGCCAGAGGAAGGTAAGTAGGAGATATCTGTGATACTAGTGTATGGGGACAGCGGGTCATTCCGCCAGAGGAAGGTAAGAAGTAGATATCTGTGATACTAGTGTATGAGGACAGCGGGCCATTCCGCCAGAGGAAGGTAAGTAGAGATATCTGTGATACTAGTGTATGAGGACACTAGTATCAGAGGAAGGTAAGTAGGAGATATCAGTGATACTAGTATATGGGGACAGCGGGCCATTCTGCCAGAGGAAGGTAAGAAGCAGATATCTGTGATACTAGTGTATGGGGACAGCGGGCCATTCCGCCAGAGGAAGGTAAGTAGGAGATATCTGTGATACTAGTGTATGGGGACAGCGGGCTATTCCGCCAGAGGAAGGTAAGTAGGAGATATCAGTGATACTAGTGTATGGGGACAGTGGGCCATTCCGCCAGAGGAAGGTAAGTAGGAGATATCTGTGATACTAGTGTATGGGGACAGCGGGCTATTCTGCCAGAGGAAGGTAAGTAGGAGATATCAGTGATACTAGTGTATGGGGACAGCGGGTCATTCCGCCAGAGGAAGGTAAGTAGGAGATATCAGTGATACTAGTGTATGGGGACAGCGGGCCATTCCGCCAGAGGAAGATAAGTAGGAGATATCTGTGATACTAGTGTATGGGGACAGCGGGCCATTCTGCCAGAGGAAGGTAAGTAGGAGATATCAGTGATACTAGTGTATGGGGACAGCGGGCCATTTCGCCAGAGGAAGGTAAGTAGGAGATATCAGTGATAATAGTGTATGGGGACAGCTGGCCATTCCGCCAGAGGAAGGTAAGTAGGAGATATCAGTGATACTAGAGTATGGGGACAGCAGGCTGTTCCGCCAGAGGAAGGTAAGTAGGAGATATCAGTGATACTAGTGTATGGGGACAGCGGGCCATTTCGCCAGAGGAAGGTAAGTAGGAGATATCAGTGATAATAGTGTATGGGGACAGCGGGCCATTCCGCCAGAGGAAGGTAAGTAGGAGATATCAGTGATACTAGTGTATGGGGACAGCGGGCCTTTCTGCCAGAGGAAGGTAAGAAGCAGATATCTGTGATACTAGTGTATGAGGACAGCGGGCCATTCTGTCAGAGTAGTGATATCTCCTGCTTTAACTTCTTGATGAATGCCCCAATAACTTAATTCTTACAATTGCAGGTATAAATGTGCATTTTGCACCTGCTTTTGTGAAAATGAAGTGATGATGAATAGGCCCCTTTATGAGCACATCACTAAACCTGCACACGCACTTCTCCCGTCCTCCTCTCCTGGTGTCATTCAGCAGCATTTTTCAGATCTGTTTGGCAGAGAGCACTGTTACATCAGGTCTCATATGGGGATATGGAAGTGGTTACATTTGGTGGTTTTGAGACTGTTAGTTTAGCCGGAAGACAGTACTTTCCTTATTTGGCATCTCTGTTACTGAAGTTCAACCACAACAGAATGGTGTCTAATTTTGGGATCTCTGTGACTGGAGTTCAGCAAGAAGAGAGTAGTGATTGTGGGCCTGATTCAGTACAGATCGCAACTGCGATTGCAATAGCGATTACGCACGCAGTCTCACTGCGATGATATGCTAATCCTCTGAGATCACTATGCCGTACCAGCACAACATAAGGACGCCCACCTTACCTTACACACATCCGTATTACTTAGCAAGACTGCAAAACCATTGGTAACATCGAGTACAATCGCAGCCACTTGCAAGGTCTGACCTCACTTAGGAATTGCTAACCTCGTCACACGCTATGAGTACGCAAGCTGCGTAGGGCATCGCAGTGGCTAATTTATGCACACCCCTGCAATGGCGTTCAAACGCACTGACACTCCTGCGTATCACCAACCACCCACCCATCACCTCCCCAAAACAGTACTTCCTGTCAGTGGCATAACTAGGGTATTTGGAGCCCAGGACAAAATTAAATATGGAGCCCCCCCCCACCCTATGTGCGCGCCAAATCCGCGCACTGCAAAAACGGGGCGTGGTCACTTAAAAATGGGGCGTATCAACATGATACACCCCTTTCTTGTCACTCTGAACAATCCTTTCCATATGCACCTTAACCCCAGTAGTGCCCCTTATTCAGTACCCCCAGTATACAATGTCCCCAGTAGTGGTCCCTCTTATGCAGGCCCCCAGTAGTGCCCCTTATACAGTACCCTCAGTATACAATGTCCCCAGTAGTGGTCCCTCTTATGCAGGCCCCCAGTAGTGCCCCTTATACAGTACCCCCAGTATACAATGTCCCCAGTAGTGGTCCCACTTATGCAGGCCCCCAGTAGTGTCCCTTATACAGTACCCCCAGTATACAATGTCCCCAGTAGTGGTCCCTCTTATGCAGGCCCCTAGTAGTGCCTCTTATACAGTGCCCCCAGTAGTGGTCCCCTTTATACAGTCCCCCCTATGCAGTGCCCCCAGTAGTGGTTCCCCCTATGCAGTGCCCTTTATATAGTGCCCCCAGTAGTAGTCCCCAGTGGCGTAACTAGGGGGGGTCGGGCAGGGTGTGTGCCCTGGGCGCCGTTGGACCGGCGGCGCGGGGGGGCGCCGCCGGCCACGGTACCGGCACGCCTGCCCTAGTTAGCCAGTGTAGCGCCGACCGCAATGAGTGCGGTCAGTGCTACACATTTACACAGGACCGGCGCTAGGCTTCCAGCGCCGGTCCTGTGCTGCACGCCTGAGCCAGGAGGCGGGCTCAGGCTGTGCATAACACACGCATCGCCGCCAGCGCTGGCAGCGATGCGTGTGTTAAACAGCAGAAAATGAGAGTCAGATAGACTCTCATTGACTGCTGCAGCACCCACTGCAAGAGCCGGACTTCCGTCCGGCTCCTGCAGTGGGTAATGGGACAGACGTCATGATGTCTGTCCCATAATGCTGAGCGCGCCAGCCCGGGCGGGAGCGGCGTCGCAACCAGGACCAGGACCAGAAGCAGAGATTCAGGTAAGTATATTTTTATATATATATATATATATATTTTTTTTTTTTTTTTAACCTATCTGCACAACGGGGGAGGGGGGTGGCCACTACTGGGGGGACCTCTACTGGGGGAGGGGTGGCTACTACTGGGGGGACCTCTACTAGGGGAGTGGTGGCTACTACTGGGGGGACCTCTACTGGGGGAGGGGTGGCTACTACTGGGGGGACCTCTACTGGGGGAGGGGTGGCTACTACTGGGGGCGCCATTGGGAGGACCTACTCTACTGGGGACTACTACTTGGGGGGGAACTATCACTGGGGGCATTATAAAAGGGGCCTACTACTAGAGGCACTGCACTCGGGGGACCACTACTGGGGGCAATAATAGGAAGGGCCACTACAGGGGGCACTGGATAGGGGGGATTACTACAGGGTGCCTGCACAAGGGGACCACTACTGGCAAAACTGCATGGGGGGGACTACTGCTGGGGGCACTATATAAAGGGCACTGCATAGGGGGGGGACTACTACTGGGGGTACCATATAAAGGGCACTGCATAAGGGGATACCGCTACTGGGCGCACTGCATTGTGGGGACTGCTACTGGGGGCACTGCATAAGGGGGAACACTACGTGGGGCACTGCATTTGGGGGGACCACTACTGGGGATACTGTATAAGGGGCACTACTATGGGCCTGCATAAGAGGGACCACAACTGCATACTGGGGGTACTGTGTAAGGGGTACTACTGGGGTTAAGGTGCATATGGATAGGAATGTTCAGCGTGAAAATAAAGGGGTGTGTCATGTTGACACGCCCCATTTTTAAGTGACCACGCCCATTTTTTTTCACCGTGCGCCAGAGGCGCGCGCACATCTCGGGATGTTGGGGGAGGGCTCCCTTTTCTAATTTGCCCTGGGCTCCAAATACCCTAGTTACGCCACTGGTAGTCCCCCCTATGCAGTGCCCCCAGTAGTGGTCCCCCTTATGCAGGCCCCTAGTAGTGATCCCCCCTATCCAGTGCCCCTTATATAGTGCCCCCTGTAGTGGTCCTGGTCCTCCCAATGTAGTGCCCCCTGTAGGGTCCCCCAAGTGCAGTAGTAAGCCCCTTATATAGTCCCCCCATTAGCAGTCCCCCCCAGTAGTAGTCCCCAGTAGAGGTCCCCCTTCCCGATGCAGTGCCCCCAGTAGTAGTAGTCGTGCCCCCAGTAGAGGCCTAGAAGCCCCCCCAGTAGTGCCCCCTTCCCCTCCCCTCCGATTAGTGCAGACAAATACAAGTAAGAAAAAAAATACACTTACCTGAATCCACGCTCCAGCTCCGGTCACTGCTCCCGCCGTACGTCAGTCCTCCCGGGACAACTCTCCCATTACCCACTGCAAGAGTCGGAAGGCGGAGCTCATGAGTGAGCTCCAGCCAGGATCTTGCAGCAGCAGCAGCAGCAGCCAATGAGAGTCTGTTTGAACTGGTTAACACACACATCTCCACCGCGCTGGTGGCGATGTGTGTGTAAAAATGCACAGCCTGAGCCCGCCTCCCACCCTCCTCCTGGCACTATTGGGTAAGCGTTCAGGGGGAGAGAAGGGGCTCGGCTGTGCAGCACAGGACCGGCGCTAGGCACAGGGAAGCCTAGCCCCGATCCTGTGTATAATGTGTAGTGCTGACCGCACTCACTGCAGTTGGTACTACACTGACTAACTAAGACGGGCCGGTACAGTGGCCTACGGTGCCCAGGGCACTTGCCTTGCTCGACCCCCCTTAGTTACGCCACTGCTGTTAATCACTCTGCAATGGGTCTTCATAGTCACTGGGAATGCAGTCCCAATCGCAGTGGAGTGTCCGCGCATCCGCACTGCGATGCATACACAGAACGCAACAATCAGCCGATTGCGTGCGAAATCGCGGTTGCGATCCTTGCTGAATCAGGCCCTGTGTTTGATGTTCCTGCGACCGGAGTTCTCTGAAGAGAGAGTAAGGTCTGTGGGGGTCATTCAGACCCGCTCGCGAGTGGCAGGACGCTCGCAAGCAGGTCGATGTTCCCCACTGCGCATGCGCATGACGGAGGGAGCTCCGTTGTGCGGATGCGCGAGACCCGGTGAGCGATGGGCTCACCATCGCTCCGGGTCTCGCACCAAAGGGGGCGTGCTGTCGATGTTGATTGACAGCACGCCCCCTTTGGTGGGCGTGCCGGGGGCGTGCCTGCCAGACGGAGGCGTTCCCATGGGAACGCCTACTGTCTCAAGCTGGCCCCACTGACATCACTAGTGATGTCAGTAGGAGTGATTTTGGCTCTGATAGAGCCAAAATCACTCCAGGGCTTGCGGCAGCGAGACCCTACCGCAGGGTCTCCGTCGCAAGCCCGATGGTCGCGATGGTCAAGACCATTGCGACCATCATCATGGACGCTCGCTATAGCATGTGGGTGGTAACCCACAGCTATGCGAGCGTCCATGAGGACGCTCCAAAAAAAGATAGGAGGGCCCTGATTCAGAGCGAGCGCTCTGGTCAGAGCGTTCAGCTCTGAATCAGGCCCTGTGTTTGGTGTCTACAGTATGTGTTTGGAGATTAGCTGTGAGAGTACTACCTGTGTTCCCCTATTTAGAGACGGACGCAATGGTGATATTTACGCAGATGGAACGATTGTTTGCTAATGCGCATGTGTGAACGCCGTACTGCGCATGTTCAGTGATTGCATTGCGATTATGTACGCACAGACTACCCACTCGCAAAGTGACTGACAGGTAGCCAGTGTTTGGGGGAGGTAACAGGAGGGGTGGGTTAGGTAGACGCAGGTGCGTCTGACCGTTTACACGCCATTTCATGGGCGTGCATAAACGAGGCATTACGATCTCTTTAGCAGCATGAGAGCTCTCTGCGTGTCATCAGAGCTGCTGAGTCTGCGACTGGTCAGACCTGGCGCAGATGGAGTATGGCTGCCTGTCCAGCAGCAGTGACTACGCAGACCCATTGCAGAGTGATTGATAGGAAGTGACCATTTGGGGGGGGGGTTATGGGGGGTGGTCGGCAAAATGCAGTCATGCCTGTGCTTTTGAACGCCGTTACAGGGGCGTGCATAAATTACCTACTACGATGCCATGCGCAGCTTGGGCTTTCAGTACGTGCGATGAAGTTAGCAATTTCTGAGTAAGGTCAGACCTTGTGCAAGTATGCGTGAGGCTGCGATGGTACTCAATGTTCCCGATGATTTCACAGACTTGCAACGCATTACGGATGTGAGAAAGGGTAAGTGGGCGCCCTTATGTTAGGCTGCGATGGCACTGCGATTGCAAACATTAGCACTGGGACTGCGTGCATTATTGTAATCGCAATAGCGATCCGCAATGAATCAAGCCCTTCATCAAGACGAGAATAGTGTCTAGTCTCTGTGACTTGATTTTAGCTAGTAGAGAGTAGTGTGTGTGGGCCTGATTCAGCAAGGCAGGCAGCTTTGCAATTGCGATCCTTGCAATAATGCAAATGCAGCAGGAGGTGTATGACACCCCCCGCTGCATTTGCAATCCCAGCACTGCGACCATCGGTGGTCGATGGTCACGATGGTGGACGGCGCCAGGCAGCTGGCCAGCTGAGTAAGCCTCAGCTTACGCAGGCTGGCCGGCTTGCAAGCCCAGCAGACTGCGTACATCCACGCATTCCCTGGGCTGGCCACTCCTGTAAAACGGGATGGACACACCCCGTTTCCGGGAATGCCGGCCGCCCCCACACCACTCCTTAAATGCCTTTTCCTGTCAGTCAGGCAGAGGCATTCAAGGGCTTGTGTGCGTTTTAGCAGGACCCATTCTTCACACTCGCAGAATAGGTCCTGAGCACGCGGAGATTCCTGATAAGCTGAAAAATCGGTAACATCGAGTAACATCGGACCCATATGCACACTAGCACAAGCCCTGACCTTACTCAGAAATTGCAAACATCCCCACACGCTATCAGTGTTTTGGCTGCTTAAGGCCACGCAGTGGATAGTTTATGCACGCCCTTGCAATGGCGTTGAAATGCCTGCGTCCCTCTCGTCACCACCCACAAACGGCACTTCATGGCAATCACTCTGCTCTGGGCCTGCGTAGCCTCTGCAAACACAGTTCCCATTGCAATAGCTAGCTCGAGCACGCGCACTGCGATGCATACGTGTATCGCTGCCGTTGGGAGGGAGGGAAGAAGCCAGGATCTACGTCAGCTGATGGAGATCTCCTGGCTTCTTCAGCTTAACTGCGGCGGCCGGCTGCGTGACCCCATGGGTCATCTTAGTCGGCCGATGTCCCGCAAAGTATCCGATGCTGTGTTGGACAATACAGCTCGGATACGTAATGCAGCAGGAGGCGTGATGCCTCCTGCTGCATTACCACATAATCACAGATGGAATTGCAAAGATGCTTGCGAGCAGCTTTGCAATTCCGTCTGAAGCTGAATCAGGCCCTGTGTTTGGTGTCTCTGACTGGAGTTCTTTCAGGAGAGAGTAGTGTCTGCGTTTGGTGGCTCTGTGACGAGATTACAGCAAGGATAGAATAGTATTTATTTTTGTTGTCTCTGACTGGAGTTCAGCCAGGAGAGAGTAACGCCTACGTTTGCCATCTCAGTTACTGGAGTTTAGCCAGGAGAGAGTAGTGTCTGTGTTTGGTGTCTCTTACTGGAGTTCAGCCAGGAGAGAGTAGTGTCTGTGTTTGGTGGCTCTGTGACGGGATTACAGCAAGGATAGAATAGTATTTATGTTTGTTGTCTCTGAATGGAGTTCAGCCAGCATTTTCTATCTCAGTTACTGGAGTTTAGTCAGGAGAGAGTAGTGTCTGTGTTTGGTGTCTCTTTCTGGAGTTCAGCCAGGAGAGAGTAGTGTCTGTGTTTGGTGTCTGTGACTGGGATTCTCTTAGGAGAAAGTGGTGTCTGTGTTTGGTGTCTGAGACTGGAGTTCAGCCAGGAGATAATACTGTAGTATCTGTGCTTGCTGTCCCTGTGACTGAGGTACTCTCAGGAGAGAGGTTTGGTGTATCTGACTGGAGTTCTCTCAGGAGAGAGTAGTGTCTGTGTTTGGTGGCTTTATGATTAGAGTACAGCCAGGAGAGAGTAGTGTCTGTGTTTGGTGTATCTGACTGGAGTTCTCTCAGGAGAGAGTAGTGTCTGTGTTTGGTGGCTCTATGACTAAAGCACTGCAAGGATAGAACACAGGGCCTGATTCAGAGCCGGACGCTATTTGCGAACGGTCTTTCAGAAAAAGGGTCCGGCTATTTAAATTGAGCGCTCGCTCATTGCGGTCTGTTGACGCCTCTATGTCTGAGCGAGCAAACTAAACATGCGCTCGCTATTTTGTAAAGACGCCCCCTGGCCGTTCGCATCATACGTCATCTCCGCTATTTATTAGATTAATCGAGTACATCGAAAGGCGTCTGAACTGCTCGCAGTGCTTGTGGCAGGTTTTACTTCCCGCAATCACTGCGAGCAGTTCAGGCTAAAAGACAACCAAGTGATGTGGTCGTTGACGCTGCTTTGTTAATTATGCACACCCATTAAACGCCCATTTTGACCGTTTGGCACGCCTGCGTTCGGATCTCCACTCCCCGTTTTCAAGCACCTTCCCCTGTTATCACCCACAAACGCCTCATTCTGTCACTCAAATTAGCAGGCCCTCGCTGTTTTGCGAGCACACAATTTCCAACCGCAATGACTGGTTGGCGCATGCGCAGTACGACCCATACGCATGCGCAGATGTGCGAATATCGCTCGGAGCGAGCTAGCAGCCGCTTACGAGCGGCTCTGAATCAGGCCCACTCTCTTTGGTGGCTAGATGATTAGAGTGCAGACAGGAGAGAGTAGTGACTGTGTTTGGTGTCTCTGACTGGAGTTCTCTCAGGAGAGAGCATTGTCTGCGTTCGGCATCTCAGTTAATGGAATTTAGCAAGGAGGGAGTATTGTCTGTGTTTGGTGTCTCTGACTGGAATTCAGCCAGGAGAAAGTAATGTCTATGTTTGGTGATTCCATGACTAGAGTACAGCCAAGAGAGAGTAGTGTCTGTGTTTGGTGATGCTATGACTAGACTATAGCCAAGAGAGAGTAGTGTCTGTGTTTGGTGATTCTATGACTAGAGTACAGCCAGGAGAGAGTAATGTCTGTGTTTGGTGAATTCATGACCTGAGTACAGCCAGGAGAGAGTAGTGTCTGTGTTTGGTGATTCCATGACTAGAGTACAGCCAGGAGAGAGTAGTGTCTGTGTTTGGTGATTCTATGTCTAGAGTACAGCCAGGAGAGAGTAATGTCTATGTTTGGTGATTCCATGACTAGAGTACAGCCAGGAGAGAGTAATGTCTGTGTTTGGTGAATTCATGACCTGAGTACAGCCAGGAGAGAGTAGAGTCTGTGTTTGGTGATTCTATGACTAGAGTACAGCCAGGAGAGAGTAATGTCTGTGTTTGGTGATTCCATGACTAGAGTACAGCCAGGAGAGAGTAGTGTCTGTGTTTGGTGATTCTATGACTAGAGTAGAGCCAGGAGAGAGTAGTGTCTGTGTTTGGTGATTCTGTGACTAGAGTACAGCCAGGAGAGAGTAGTGTCTGTGTTTGGTGATTCTATGACTAGAGTACAGCCAGGACAGAGTAGTGTCTGTGTTTAGTGTCTCTGACTGGAATTCAGCCAGGAGAGAGTAGTGTCTATGTTTGGTGATTCTATGATTAGAGTACAGCAAGGAGAGAGTAGTGTCTGTGTATGGTGATGCTATGACTAGAGTACAGCCAGGAGAGAGTAGTGTCTGTGTTTAGTGTCTCTGACTAGAATTCAGCCAGGAGAGAGTAGTGTCTGTGTTTGGTGATTATATGACTAGAGTACAGCCAGGAGAGAGTAGTGTCTGTGTTTGGTGATTCTATGATTAGAGTACAGCAAGGAGAGAGTAGTGTCTGTGTTTGGTGATTATATGACTAGAGTACAGCCAGGAGAGAGTAGTGTCTGTGTTTAGTGTCTCTGGCTGGAATTCAGCCAGGAGAAAGTAGTGTCTGTGTTTGGTGATTCTATGACTAGAGTACAGCCAGGAGAGAGTAGTGTCTGTGTTTGGTGATTCTATGACTAGAGTGCAGCCAGGAGAGAGTAGTGTCTGTGTTTAGTGTCTCTGACTGGAATTCAGCCAGGAGAGAGTAGTGTCTGTGTTTGGTGATTCTATGACTAGAGTACCGGATTATAGGGAGGGCGACAGGGGCGGTCGTCCCGGGGTCCCCACACATAGGGGCCCCCTCACCCTGTCCCCAGCTGACCTGCCCCTTCCCCAAGAGTAGAGCCAGGAGAGAGTAGTGTCTGTGTTTTGGTGATTCTATGACTAGAGTACAGCCAGGAGAGAATAGTGTCTATGGGGTCTATTCATTATCACTTAATTTTCACAAAAGCAGGTGAAAATGCACATTTTTACCTGCAATTGTAAAAATTAAGTTATTGAGCCATTCATCAAGAAGGTAAAGCAGGAAATATCACAGATATCTCCTGCTTACCTTCCTCAGGCGGAATGGCCCGCTGTCCCCATAAACTAGTATCACAGATATCTCCTACTTACCTTCCTCTTGCGGAATAGCCCGCTGTCCCCATACACTAGTATCACAGATATCTCCTACTTACCTTCCTCTTGCGTAATGGCCCGCTGTCCCCATACACTAGTATGGGGACAGAATTCATCAGACTCTGAAAATATAATATTTTCGAGCTTGACTGCTAGAGCATTCGCCATCTTCAGGTGGCAAATGCTCCTGCTCCGGCATCGCAACCCGCTCCTTCCCTATGGGAATAAGGTCCGGGTTGCGATGAGGGATCCTTTTGGATCCCACCGTTCCTGTCCAGCTCCTTCTGCCGGACATAGGGGCTCTTGACGTCTCTCCCATAGTTCCAAGGAGCAAACTGTCGGACAGCTGCAGATGCAGGAGCGGGGCTTAAGGTAAGTATTGTGACTGTTTTTGTGTGTGTGCAGGGGGCATTACTTCTGAAGGGGGCATTACTATTGTGGGTATTACTGCAGGGGGCATTACCACTGGGGGCATTACTGAAGGGGACATTTTTATTGAGGGCATTACTACAGGGGGCATTACTTCTACAGGGGGTCACTATTGGGGGCCTTACTTAAGGGGGCATTAATGCAGGTGGCAATACTACTGTGGGCATTACCACTGGGGGCACTTACAATTGGGGGCACTACTACAGGGAGCATTAATACAGAGGCATTACAACTGGGGGCATTGCATAGGGGGGTTCTGCATAAGGGGCACTACCACTGTGGGCACTACATAAGGTGCACTACTACTGGGAGCACTGCATAAGGGGCACTGCCACTGTGGGCACTGAATAAGGGGCACCACTACTGGGATCACTACATAAGGGGCACCACTACTGGAGGCACTGCATAAGGGGCACCACTACAGTGGACATTGCATAAGGGGCGCTACTGCTGTTGGCGTTATGTGTAAGGGGAACTACTGCTGTGGGCATTGTATAAGGGGCACCACTACAGTGGGAATTGCATAATGGGCACCACTGCTGTATGCATTACGTGTAAGGGGCACTGCTGCTGTGGGCATTGTATAAGGGCACTACTTCTGTGGGCAGTATGTGCATTAGGGGCACTATTACTGTGTGCATTGTGTAAAAGGGGCACTGCTGTGTGTCTTAACATGAATAAGGGACACTATTATGTGGTGTAATGTGAATCAGGGGCACTATGTGCAATGTAATGTGAATAAGATTGTGCTACTGTGTAGTGTAATTTGAATTGGGAATACTATTATGTGACCACGCCCCTTTATTTTGAGACTATGGCCATTTTTCCGCCGCGCTCCAATGGCACGCACTGTCCCTTTATGGAAAAAGCATCGGGGGTGGGGGGAGTTCCACCACTTTAAGCACTGGTAAAGAACAATATTAAATGAAGCCTGTTCAGCTATCAGCGCTTTTGCGTTAGATGGCTTTCATACACTCTGACACGGAAGCGCTGACAGCTGAACCGGCAGTGGTCGGGCAACACACCACAATCACAGCTCTCCCAGAGGGATCGAGAAAGATGAGGATCACAGCGCCCAACAGCAGCAGCCCGGCACCTAGGGTGTGGGTATGTTATGTGTATACAGTATATGCTCTGCGCGTGTGTGTGTGTGTTTGGAAGTATGCTGTGTGTGTATGTATGTATGTATGCTGTATGTGTCTCACATATATACTGTATATATATATATATATATATATATATACACAATATACACATGCACACTCAGTGTTCATACATATATATATTTATGTATATACTGTGTATATATATATATACATATATATGTATATATGGAACCCCCTCCCCCTTCCTGCATTTGGACCTGGGTTTTACTTTAAGGCAGGGGGACCCTATGCTATGTGTCTCCCTGCTATAGTGTAAGCTCCCTGGTTGGTTCAGCCCAGTGCTGGTTATGGAAAATAGAGTGGACTCCACACCAGGTTGTCCTCCGATTCTCCAGTACCAGACCGGGCTCAGAGTTCAGGGGCTGGCTATGCTCTTTTTTGGGGGGCCCCCACACCATTTTTTATACTAACCCTTTATTCCTTTAAACACCAAAGCCTGCACAGATCATACTAATCCGTGCAGTGCTTTGAATCCACTGCTGTCAGTAAATTCATGCTTTGATATGACAGCAGAGTCTATTGTAAACGGAGCAAATCCGACTGATCTCCACACGTCAGAAATTGGTGAGTCTCACCACCAAATGTAAATAGTCAAATACGCTGATTAGTAAATTTGGGTTTTGACTGTAAATTGTTTCGGCACAGGGAGCATGGCCGTGGAAGCACCACACTTGCTGGCATGGTGACAGCTGTACCTCGATGGAAGGTTGTCTGGAGGCAGTGGCGTAACTAGGGGGGGTTGGGCAGGGTGCGTGCCCTGGGCCCAGTGGGACCTGCGGCGCAAGGGGGCACCGCCGGCCACGGTCCGGCCCACCCTAGTTAGCCACCAGTGTAGCGCCGACCGCAGTGAGGGCCTGATTCAGAGCCGGACGCTAATTGCGTTCGCTCGTTCAGAAAAAGGGGCCGGCTATTTAAATTGAGCCCCCTGGCTGCTCGCATCATACGTCATCTCCGCTATTTATTAGATTAATCGAGTACATCGAAAGGCGTCTGAACTGCTTGCAGTGCTTGTGGTTGGATTTTCCTACCGCAATCATGCGAACAGTTCAGGCTAAGAAACAACCAAGTGACGTGGTCGATGACGCTGCTTTGTTAATTATGCACACCCTTAAAACGCCCGTTTTGACAGTTTGGCACGCCTGCGTTCGGATCTCCACTCCCCGTTTTCAAGCACCTTCCCCTGTTACCACCCACAAACGCCTCATCCTGTCACTCAAATTAGCAGGCACTCGCAATTTTTCGTACACACGATTTCCGACCGCACTGACTGGTTGGCGCATGCGCATTACGACCCATACGCATGCGCAGATGTGCGAACATCGCTCGGAGCGAACGAGTGGCCGCTTACGAGCGGCTCTGAATCAGGCCCTGAGTGCGGTCAGCACTACACATGTACACAGGACCGGCGCTAGGCTTCCAGCGCCGGTCCTGTGCTGCACACCTGAGCCCGTTCCCTCCCCCTGAGCGCTTGCCCAATAGCGCCAGGAGGCGGGCTCAGGCTGTGCATAACACACGCATCGCCGCCAGCGCTGGCGGCGATGCATGTGTTAAACAGCAGCCAATGAGAGTCAGCTAGACTCTCATTGACTGCTGCAGCACCCACTGCAAGAGCCAGGCTTCCGTCCGGCTCCTGCAGTGGGTAATGGGACAGACGTCATGACATCATGACGTCTGTCCCATAATGCTGAGCGCGCCAGCCCGGGAGGACTGGCGGTCGGCGGCGGGAGTGGTGTCGCGGACCGGAGCAGCAGCAGCGTGGATTCAGGTAAGTATAATTTTATTTTATTTTTTTTAAAACCTGCCTGCACTACTTGGGGGCACAACGGGGGAGGGGGTGGCTACTACTGGGGGCACCATTATTGGGAGGACCAATACTGGGGGGGGGCTATTACTGGGGGCACCATTATTGGGAGGACCTCTACTGGGGGGGCTATTACTGGGGGCACTTAATCGGGAGGGGGAACCTCAACTGGGGACCACTACTGGGGGCATTATCAAAGGGGCCTACTACTAGGGGCACTGCACTGGGGGGACCACAACTGGGAGCAATAATAGGAAGGACCACTACAGGGGGCACTGGATAGGGGGGATCACTACTGGGGGCCTGCATCAGGGGGACCACTACTGGGGGCACTGCATGGGAGGGGGGGGGACTACTACTGGGGGCATTATAAAAGGGGCCTACTACTAGGGGCACTGCACTGGGGGGACCACTACTGGGGGCAATAACAGGAAGGACCACTACAGGGACCACTGGATAGGGGGGGTCACTACTGGGGGCCTGCATCAGGGGGACCACTACTGGGGGCACTGCATGGGAGGGGGGGTACTACTGCTGGGGGCACTATATAAGGGGCTTACTGCTAGGGGCACTGCACTGGGGGGACCACTACAGGGGGCACTAGATAGGGGGGATCACTACTGGGTGCCTGCATAAGAGGGACCACTACTGGGAAAACTGCATGGGGGGGACTACTGCTGGGAGCACTATATAAAGGGCACTGCATAGGGGGGGGGACTACTACTGGGGGCACTATATAAAGGGCACTGCATAAGGGGATACCACTACTGGGAACACTACATAGGGCACTGCATTTGGGGGCACTGAGTAAGGGGAACTAATTGGGGGCTGTATAAGGGGGACCACTACTGGGGATACTGTATAAGGGGCACTACTATGGGCCTGTATAAGAGGGACCACAACTGCATACTGGGGGTACTGTATAAGGGGTACTATTGGGGTTAAGGTGCATATGGATAGGAATGTTCAGCGTGAAAATAAAGGGGTGTGTCATGTTGACACGCCCCATTTTTAAGTGACCACGCCCATTTTTTCCCGCACATATCGGGGTGATGAGGGGGGGGTCCCTTTTCAAATTTGCCCTGGGCTCCAAATACCCTTGTTACGCCACTGTCTGGAGGATACCTGAAGATGCGTCCCACATCCTTAAAATCAGCACATGACACAGGGGTTGACTGGGGCTGCAGTTCAGCCCTGGCAGTTCGCACTGTGCGCACGCCATAAGCGCAGCCGCTCGAGAAGGGGGTGTGCCCTTCCCTCTATCTGGACACATAACTTGTATCCAGGGGCGCCGAGAGGGGGGGGGAGCGGGTACAGATTGCCAGGGCCCCGGGCTACCTGAGGGGCCCGGCGTGGGCTCGGGTCCGGCGCCGCTCCCCCTCCCTCACAGCAGCCTAGCTCACAGCGTGTGCTGAGCAGCAGCCACAGCAGTCTCCTATGCCTGTGGGGGGGAGCAATCACACTGATCGCGCCCCCCTGGCTTTGAGCAGGGCTGAGGGGGCCCAGAGCGCACCCCTCCCCAGCTCGCAGCGCCGAGTAGCGGCGCTGCAAATCTTTTTTTTTTTCATGAAGGGGGCATGGCCACGCCTCCCGCGATTAGGCCACGCCCCCTATTACCCGGGCCCGCCACGGCTCTCAGCGGGCCTGCTTGTATCCTGCGGGGTGGGGTGAACAGTGGGGGCACTTCGCCCTCCTCGAGCCGGCCCTGAGGCTATCGGCCCTTCTGGCATTTGCCAGAAGTGCCCGATGGTGAGTCCGGCCCTGCCAGGACATGTCTCCCAGCAGGGTCTATATATCAGAGAAACCATGGGGTAGTGCGGGGGTGGTTTAGGTGACCCAGAACCCTATCATCATAGACAGTAATTGCCTCACTTTTAGACAGTATATTACATGGAAGTCTCAATGAGAAACTCTCATGTTGTATTGGAATAACTAGTAAGATCCTCACCCCAAACTCACTTCATTATCTTGTCAGAGTAATAATTGCACCACTTGTTTGAATGGTTGAGAGCGATCCCTTGACCCCTGTTATATTCCGCCACAGATGTATATTCTGGAACGCTTATAACCTACATTTATTTGCTCTGTAACATATACAGTAGCTTGGAGTTAATCAAGTATGTGACTTATTATTATGTGTGACTGCTAGGAGAGTGTGACATGTTTTGTGATGCAAAGAGTTCGGGTCACTTGTCTGCTGCTGTTTGACTTACTCATCTGCATTTATTTATTCTGTATCTTGCTGAGTTCAGCAGTTGTAGGATTATGGGCCTGATTCAGCATGGATCGCAAAAGCAACTGCGTACACAGATCGGGCGATGGTGTGTACTGCGCGTGCGTATGCACCTCAGTGCGCAGGATAGCATTGCTATCGCACTGCGACCACGCACGCAGATAGAAAGCCATTGCAGAGTGAGTGACGGGACGTCAGCGTTTGGGGGTGGTGACGGGGGAGTGGTAGGAGGAACGCGGTGTGCCTGTCTGTTTGAACACCATTTCCTGGGCGTGCATAAATTAGCCACTGCGACGTCATACGCAGCTTGAGTACTTTCTGCGTGCGACGAGGCATTCAATTTCTGAGACAGGTCAGGGCTGCTGTAATTATGCGCGAGGGGCCGATGTTACTCGATGTTACCGATGTATACGCAGGGTTGCGAGGGGATGCGGACGTGAGAAAGCGGTAGTGGGCGTCTCTGTGCTGGCTGAGCGGTTGCAAACATTAGCATATTTTCGCAGCAGAACTGCGTGCGATTACGCAGCTGCGATCACAATAGCGATCCGTGCTAAATCAGGCCCTAGGTGTGTGAGATATTAAACACAAGTTGTTGCCAAACCCCTGCGTGAGGCTTTGCTCAGAGTAGGACAAGGGTAAGTGTTGCTCCTGTGTAACTGGTAGAAGCTCACCTACTGTAGGTGTGAGCAGTGTCTATGGGACTGATTCAGCAAGGATCGCTATTGCGATCACGAACGCAATCGGCCGTTTGTCGCTTTCTGCGCATGCATCGCAGTGACTATGCAGACCCATCGCAGAGTGATTGACAGGGAGTACCGTTTGGGGGAGGTGACATGGGGGTGGTCAGCGAAACACAGGCGTGCCAGTGCGTTTGAACGGCGTTGCAGTGGTGTGCATAAATTAGCCATTGCAATGCCATATGCAGCTTGGGCTTTCACTGCGCAGTTCCTGAGTAAGGTCAGACCTTGTGCAAGTATGGACGCTGTGATTGTACTCGATGTTACCAATGGTTGTGCAGTCTTGTTAGGTATTACGGATGTGTGTAAGGTAAGGGCAGGGCCGGTGCCAGGTGTTGCGGCACCCTAGGCAAATTTTCTGCCAACCGACCCCCACCACTATCAAATAGTGAAATGCCCCCTCCCAAAACAACTATGTAAAAAAAACCACTGTGCACAACGTTTACACTTACCCACACTTGTGACTTGAGTCTCTTCTCAGGCTCTTCTCAACCCGGGCGGCATCCCTGCACCTGGTCTTTGAGAGGAGGAGCAAAGGGAAGTATAGAGGAGGCCATGGGGCGAGCACCACAGGGATTACAGTTCACTTGTAAACAAGTGGAAGCAAGCCGACAGGCATTCTGGTCACAGTGTGGCCACCATGAGTGAGGAGACGGTGACCAATGTGCAGCACTGCACACTGATAACAAAGCAGGCAGCGGCAGCCTGCCCTGAACCCGCCAGATGCTGCGGGCCCGGGGAGTGAGGAGACAGTGTGCAGTGCAGCACTGACGCAGCACAGTCATATACCCTCCAACATTTCATTGAGAAAACCCGGTACACGATCAAAAGGGGGCGCGATTACATTTAAAGGGGCGTGTCCACAGGGCTGTACATGGGGGCTAGAGGCAGTAGGCACTGGCTGGGCTCTGACTTCTGATCACCGGCGCTGGCGTGATTACATCAGCGTCAGTGCTGACTGCACTACAGACTACCAGGGAGGACGGAGCGGAGCCGCCTGTCACTCAGCAGCGCTGTGGTAGTCCTGCGTCCCAGCAGCACTGCTAAAGAATTCAGGAGATTGTACCCCACCGGTACAAAATGGTACAGCCCCTGTTGCCGGTACAGACCTTTAAAAAATGGTACTGTACCGGCTATATCGGTATAGTTGGAGGGTATGCAGTCACTCTGTCCCAGTGTCTGACATAGCGGTAGCCGCGGCTGGCTTTACAAGTGCCACAGCCACCGCTCGGAATTTACGCAGGCCATTATGGTTAGTACACCACTGTCAATAAAACAGCAGGGCGGTGAGTGGCTCCCTCCAGCGCCTCTAGGCAGATGCCTAAATCTGCCTAATGGTTGGCGCCGGCTCTGGGTAAGGGGGCGTCCTTATGTTAGACTGCATATGGCATTGCGATTGCAATCATTAGCATATCTTCGCAGTGAGACTGCATGCTTAATCGCTATTGCGATCGCAATAGCAATCGTTGCTGTATCAGGCCCTATGTTTGGTTGATGTGTGGTTGCTAGTTCAGTCATTAGAGAATAGAGTATGTGTTAAGTTGCTGTATATTTGATAGACTGCAGTCTTTGCAGGGTTAAAGCTTTTTTCACCTTCAGATGACTTTGATTTATTTGCTTGTACATTCCCTACTGCAACATTTAGTAAATACATACAGTACTTGCCTACTTTTGAAAAAGCATTTCAGGGAGATTGTAAAGAGCTACACCTATGAGCGTGTGTGTAAAGTGGGCGTGTACTGCTACATCTGAGAGGCGTGCCATAAAATTCACTTACATCCAAATGTACATGAGCCCTGAAGCAGTTAGTTATGTGCACTGATACAGCTTTTCCCCGATGTTTGATCGGGGGGCTGCGCGGTAAATGACCGGCCTGTCATTATCGGCGCTGCTATCTACAAGATAGTAGCGCTGATCGGCAGGGCATGTATGAACGGTCAGATCACCTGACCGTTCAGCTCACTATCGACAGCTACAGCCTGGCACTAGCCTATCCCCTCAGCAGGTACAGCGCTGTCCCTGCTGGGGCTGCTGCTGACTCCAGGCTGCACGCGGGGATCTCGCGATACTTGCGAGATCCCGCACATGCTCAGAGGAACCGGCCAGGACTGAGACCCAGCGCATCAGCACTAGGCTGATGCGCTGTGGTCTGTAGCGAGGAGCGCTGGAGGGGGGAGTTAACGCTCCCCCTCTCCGGCCGATGAGATGTTTATACATCTCATTGTTAGTGCTTCCTGCTTCGCCTCGGTAAAGTGGCGAAGCAGGAAGCGGTACGTTATGTGCCGCTATAATACATCTCCCCCATTCTGCCTTATAACCAATGCAGGAAAATGATACTGATGATCCCATTTGAATGTGTATATTTCTGTTCTTTTTTAATATAACAGCTTCATAATGGGGGTACGGTGCAATCAGGGAGATTATTAGACTCCTCAGGGAGACAGGGAGATTGCTGCTATTTCAGTGAGAGTTGGCAAGTATGACTAAATACAGAGATTTGTTTGTCGGGATGTAGTCAGGAAGCTGACGGTCTAAATACCGACCGCCGGTTTCCTGACTGTCTAATCCCAGCAAGGTACTAATGACAGGCGTCGAAATACCGGTGTCGGGCTCCCGGCATAGGGAATGAAGGTAAGCTGGGCGAGGACAGCCGCGGAGGGGAAGGGTTAGGTTAAGGGCTCCAGGGGGGACTTAGGGTTAGGCACACCCTCGGGTGGTTAGGTTTAGGTGTTTGGTTGAAGGGGGGGTTAGGGATAGGCTCCCCCGGGGGGAGGTAAGGGCTAGACACCCCCCCGGGAGACTTAGGCATAGGCTGCAGGGAAGGGGGGGGTTAGGTTTAGGCACTTAGAGGGTGGTTAGGGTTAGGCACTTGGGGGGGTGGAGGTTAGGCACTACTAAGGGAGGGTTAGGGGGGAAAATAGGTTTAGTTATACTTACCTTATTAGCGATAGGGATCTTCACCTCTGCTGGGCTTCTGCTGTTGGGATTTGAACCGCCGGCATACTACACCCTTTCCCTGATTCAGAGCTTGACACTAATGCTGCCATGGTTGTGATTTTTTGCGGACCAGCGGTAATATGCAAATACTAGTTTCAGCCTCCCCCTTGTGTATTAGTGTGCGCTGGTCAGTGCAAGCCCTGAGACACCTACTTTCAAAGCCCTTGGACAGTGCACATCCATCAGTGGTTCCAAACACTCCACCATCGCGTCCACCATCAACACTTGCACCAGTCTAGGGCAGCCGCAGTGTCTCCTTCTGAACTCTGGCTAATCATGGCCTCTGTAGCTGCAGCCCTGCGTTCACTGACACATCCTGGACATTCCCCATACATGCCCCAGAGACGGCCTTTTATTGCGTTCACTTCACGCCACCTCCCAGGAACCCATGTTCTTGTCTAACTGTTTCCAGTGCTTGCAACTCTGTACTCAAAAGTGTGTGGAGTCGTACACTCAGGGTTATGCCTGCACTGTTGGGGTTTCAGGACATTTTGCACCGGCGCAGTAGCAAATAATCACTCTACTGCACAAACATCAGCAGTATGTCCGCCTCTGATTAAGGCCCTGTGGACCTGATTCAGACCCGCTCGCAAGCACTATGCGCTCGTGAACGGGTCGATGTTTGGCCACTGCGCATGCATGAGTGATATCAGTGGTGAGCTTCCGGCTCTATTAAGAGCCGGAAGCTCACTGGGGCTTGCGGGAACGAAACCCTACCGCAAGGGTCTCGTCGCAAGCCCCGATGGTCGCGATGGTCGAGACCATCGCGACCATCACCTGGCCGATCGCAATAGCTGTGAGTGGTCACCCACAGCTTTGCGAGCGGCCCGGAGGCCGCACCAAAAAAAAAAAACAACTCCCTGATTCAGAGCGAGCTCTCCTTCAGAGCGTCCGGCTCTGAATCAGGCCCAGTGTCTTTTTCCATTACCTAGATTTACACAAATCTGGATACAAGGGGTAGAGCACAACAGCGTTGTCTCGTATCCCAGGGCAACGAGAATAAACAACTCAGCATCTATATAATCTATATACTGCGCTATAGTCTTTCCTGAGACTGACATGTGCAACAGACAGATGGGACAGACCATAGCAGATTACTCATAGTAAGTAGCAGCAGTCAGGGCCAGAACAGGACCTGGTACGTATATAACAGGTCCAAAACTTACTAGACATGGATGAAAGGAACACACAGAAGCCAGAAATATGTAGCAGTACATAAGTGAAAAGTTGCATGAGGACACATACAAGCTAATAACTGAAATACATCTGAAGATCGACATTTGTATGTACAGTAATGTATATAATACTATTTGCTATGCACAGCCATCTTTGGTCCTGTACAACTCACCTGTAAATTAGACTGTCATCTATGGAGCTGTTGTACTGGATTTGGTACATCCGAATCCCAGGTATGTTCCGATCTAAAAACCATTGTATGAGAGCCGAACTGTGACTCAACTCTGCAGTTATCACCTTTCGCTCTGGGTGGCTGACCGAGTCATTATTGGAAGCTCCGGGCTTAGCTTGTGTGAGGATGTCCGAAGGCCCCTTATCTGGTCTGTACCCCCTTTGACTGGCATTGGCAGGGTGAGGTAGGGGGCTCACAGTCAACCCTATAGATGCAGTGGCATCCCCAGCAGTATTTGAGGCAATGCAAGTAAACAAGCCATTGTCTCTGATGGTAGTGATGGAAATCTCGAGTGTCCCATTCTCATAGGAGACAGCTCGGGAGGAATTTGAAAAAACTTTCCCTTCTGGTGACACCCAGTGAATGGAAGGCTCTGGGTCACCAACAGCTTTGCATTTTAGGATAACTGCCTCTCCCTCCATGACCCCATTGTGAGAAGAGTGGTGAGTGATCACAGGAGGGTCACACATGAATTCTTCTTCCGCTATACTCCAGAAATATTTCCCTAAAAGATTAGGGGGTGATGCACAGGTTTCTAAGTCATCCTCCCTAGTTACCCGCCTAAGCCATAGCAGTTCACAATTGCAGTGCAAAGGATTTCCCCCAAACCCCAGGACAAGTGATGAGAGGGGTGACCCTTTCGACTTGGCATAGACTGGGATGCGCAGGAATAAAGGATCTGGGGGAATGGTCTTCAGTTTGTTTGATGTCATGTCCAGCCTAGCCAGTTTATGAAGGTTAGTGAAGACACCTCCAGGCACAAAGTCGATCAGGTTGTGATCAAGGCTCAGAGAATTTACATTGGTCAGTTTTGAGATGGTCTGCCAGGGGACCTGAGCCAGATTGTTGTAAGAGAGGTCCAGGTCTTCCAAGGTGCCCACAAAATCCTGGAACGACCCCGGAGAGATGTTGCTGAGTTGGTTGTTGCTGAGGATAAGATGTCTCAGGTTTTGTAGTCCTCTGAGCTGCTCATCTCCCATGGAAAGTATACGGTTGTTGTCCAGGTGTAGGGCCCGTAAGCCACGAAGGTCGGCAAAGGTGTAAGGTGTGATGTGGCTGATGGTGTTTCTAGACAGTGTGAGGTGAAGAAGTCGGGTCATGTTGGTGAAGTCTTTTCTGCGAATCACTGTGATGAAATTGTCAGTGAGCCTCAGCTCCACTGTCCGCCGGTCTATTACTGAAGGTACAAACAGGAGTCCAGTTTTGGCACACAGGATTGCCAAGGATGGGGCAAGGTTCTGGCACAAACATCTTTTGGGGCACATCTGTGCAACTGTTACACCCGAGATGAGTGTGATAATCCAGAGGAAGACCCCCTTCATGATTCAGGAGCTGTTGAGAACAAAGCACATATGAATTAGTACATTAGTATCTTTATTGCCCATTGACTACAGTTTTAAATAGAAGTGCTACAGATGCATACACTTTCATCCATATATAAATTCAGGTCTACAGAAAATGGCACTGCCTGCTAGAGTTAAACTTTAGATATATTATAAACTTATTTTTTTTATGTATTTATTAGATTAAGTAATCCTTGCAAATCCGTTGATAAAATGAGATGGGTGTTCCCTGGATCAGTAATGTTGTAAAATATTACACAGCAACACAACCTAAATTATGGAGCAGTAGTTTCTAAATTGGAGCAAGTAACGTAATAGCATCGGTAGCAATATGTGGCCGTGCCCAAAGTCACTGGTATAGTCAGCTGTACTCTGTTCTCTTTCATTCTTATACATGAATATATATATAGTTCAGATAATGATTATTTGTACATTATTGCTACATCTAAGATATATACAGTCAGGTCCATAAATATTGGGACATTGACAGAATTTTCTGATTTTGTCCTCTATTCACCACCACAATGGTTTTGAAATGAAACAAACAAGATGTTCTTTAACTGCAGACTTTCAGATTTAATTTGAGGGTAATTACATCCAAATTGGGTGAACGGTGTAGGAATTACAACGATTTCTATATGTGCCTCCCACATTTTAAGGGGCCAAAAGTAATGAGACTGTCAACTCAAAAGCTATTTCATGGACAGGTGTGGGCTATTCCCTTGTTATTTCATTATCAAATAAGCAGGTAAAAGGTCTGGAGTTGATTCTAGGTGTGACATTTGCATTTGGAATCAGTTGCTGTCGGACTCTCAATATGAGATTCAAAGAGCTGTCACTATCAGTGAAGCAAGCCATCATTATGCTGAAATATCAAAACAAACCCATTAGAGAGATAGCAAAAACATTAGGTGTGGCGAAATCAACTGTTTGGAACATTCTTAAAAAGAAAAAACGCACCGGAGAGCTCAGCAACACCAAAAGACCCGGAAGACCACAGAAAACAACTGTGGTGGATGACAAAATAATTATTTCCCTGGTGAAGAAAAACCCCTTCACAACAGTTGGCCAAATCAAGAACACTCTCCAGGAGGTAGATGTATATGTGTCAAAGTCAACAATCAAGAGAAGACTTCACAAGAGTGAATATAGAGGGTTCACCACAAGATGCAAACCATTGGTGAGCCACAAAAACAGGAAGACCAGATTAGAGTTTTCCAAACAACATCTAAAAAAGCCATAACAGTTCTGGAACAACATCCTATGGACAGATAAGACAAAGATCAACTTGTACCAGAGTGATGGGAAGAGAAGAGAAGGAAAGGAACTGCTCATGATCCAAAACATACCACCTCATCAGTGAAGTACGGTGGTGGTAGTGTCATGGCGTGGGCATGTATGGCTGCCAATGGAACTGGTTCCCTTGTATTTATTGATGATGTGACTTCTGACAAAAGCAGCAGAATGAATTCTGAAGTGTTTCGGGCAATATTATATACTTATATTCAGTCAAATGCTTCAGAACTCATTGGACGGCGCTTCACAGTGCAGATGGACAATGACCCAAAGCATACTGCAAAAGCAACCAAAGAGTTTTTTAAGGCTAAAAAGTGGAATGTTCTGCAATGGCCAAGTCAATCCCCTGACCTGAATCCGATTGAGCATGCATTTCACTTGATGAAGACAAAACTGAAGTGAAAATGCCCCAAGAACAAGCAGGAACTGAAGACATTTGCAGTAGAGGCCTGGCAGAGCAACACCAGGGATGAAACCCAGCATCTGGTGATGTCTATGCGTTCCAGACTTCAGGCTGCAATTGCCTGTAAAGGATTTGCAACAAAGTATTAAAACGTGAAAGTTAGATTTAGGATTGTTTAGTTTGTCCCATTACTTTTGGCCCCTTAAAAGTGGGAGGCACATATAGAAACCGTTGTAATTCCTACACCATTCACCTGATTTGAATGTAATTACCCTCAAATTAAATCTGAAAGTCTGCAGTTAAAGCACATCTTGTTTGTTTCATTTCAAAGCCATTGTGGTGGTGAATAGAGGCCAAAATATGAAAATTCTGTCAATGTCCCAATATTTATGGACCTGACTGTATTTAGAATCCGCACATACGTATTTTGCACAAGACACTGAAAAAATTTAATATATACACTCATTATCTCTCACATTGATTATTGCAATATACTCCTTACTGAGCTTTCCCTACAATCTATTTTACAGTTAGACCCCGCTCTGTAAGTCCTAACATTGGCTGCCTGTATTTTTACCAAATCTAATAGAAAATGCCTCTACTAACATACAGTACAAGGCCATAAACAAAATTGCTCCAACATACATCTCTCCCCTTGGGCTCTATTTATTAACATTATTTTTACTAAAATAAAGTGAAAAAGGGTGTTTTCACACCCTTTTCACATTATTTTAGTTTCACCTGTAGTTATTACAGGGCAATTGGAGTAGAATTAGTAAAATTCTACTCCAACCCCTAGTATCACTTATTTTTAGTAAAGCAGATCGCATTTCCCATAATTGTAATGGGAAATGTGATCCGACCAGAGTTACTAAAAATAAATTGTAAAAAAATACCGGGGGAAGCCCTGTGATAATAACGCCACCTGGAGATGGCGTTATCCAGGGTCTCCCCCAGTTACCGGGCTCCCACTCTGCTCTAACGGGGAGAGCAGAGGCGGGAGCCGGTACCAGTAATCAGCTATGTGGTCTAAACAGACCGTAAGCTGATTGCTGTAAAAAAAAGAAAAAAAAAATTGAAACTTTTTTTTTACTTACCTGAATCCAGGGACCGGTGATCGGGCCTCCGGTGATGGCTCCTCTCTGGCCAGCTGGTCTCCCATAGTGCACTGCGGCCCTGTCATCAGGTGATCGGGTCCCAGTGCAGTATGGGAGATCACCTGATCGGGAAGCCCGGAGAAGATCACCGGAGGCCAGAAGGATGCAGGTAAGTGTAATGAAGGGAGGGGAGGTCGTGGGGGTCCGCGATCACTCTGGGCGGGGCTTAGCATAGGTGGGGGGTAGCAGCGACGGTGGGTCGGCGCATGTGCGGGCTCTTAGTCGCTGTATTTTTTCCAAAAATACTGCGACTAGAGTGTGGATGGGATCCGCAGGGACAGAGCTTTATCACAATCCCTGTGATATTGCCTGAATTCGCAATGCGAATTCACTCGGTAATATCACACTACAATCCGCATTCAATATGCGGATTGTAGTAAATAGAGCCCCTTGTCTCAAAATATCTCGCATCTTGACCCTTCTGCATCTCTCATCCACATGCATTACCTGCTCCCATAGTTACAGGGCTTTATTCGAGCCACACCCATCTGTGGAATGCCCACCCCCGCACGACAAAACTTGCCTCTAGTGCCCAAACCTTCACGTGTTCCCTGAAATCTCCATGTGCTCTTCTACTGAATTATGTCCCCTCTACACAGTTCACCACAAAATCTACATGTGTTTTCTTTCCATACTGATAATACTCTGACCCTAGGCCAACTCTGCTATGTGACTGGAATACAGTATATACCCCACCAAACAATTTTAAGGTGCGTACAAACGGTATGATATCTATGAACGATAATGATATCGTTCAACGATATTTCATTCATATCATTCATATTTATGCAGTGAACAGACAACGAGGCGAGTTCCCGCATGAACGATAACAATATCTATGATTGTCCGTACATGCAAGCCAACTTGCACGATATCGACAACTTTGCCTGTTCAGAGATGTGGCAGTATGACTTCACTGAAAGATATCTTTCAAGTCGTTGGTGGAATAGATCGTACCGTGTTTATGCAGCTTGACAGTTGTTTTATTACTGTTCATGTCAATTGTAAAGCGCAATGAAATATGCTAGTCCTATATAAATAAATATGAATTAGTAATAAATAAGTAAAATATGACAGTAAGGCAGTTTGAAGACTTTATTTTATCTAGGGTGAATATCACATTATTTGGGCCTTTAATATGCTTTTAAAACCATTAGTGAAACTCTTGACTGTATCCGAAAAGTAGACTTTATCAAGAGAGCAAAAGTATTTTCACTAGTACTAATTACTCTGTGAGGGATTTTTACTGTTTTAGAACTTCAAAAAAAAGCTTAGAAATTTTAGATTCAGACAGAACTTCATAGAGATTTATGGTCAGCAATATGGGATTGAGGAGCAACATGAAAGGTTTTATATGACTCTGGACAATTCTGGAGCTTCAAATAGATTTATAGTCACCAGTGTGGAACATGAGGAGAGAGATCAGAGATCTTCTAGGACTTGGGACAATTTTGGATCTTCAAAGATATTTATAACCACTCTTTGACTAAGCTTTGGGCCAGGTCTAAGATCAGAACTTGATGTAGGTTTAGCTTTAGGATTTGGGCTAATGTTAGTCGGCAAGTATTTCATTTTTCAATATGAACTTTTTAACTCTGCATTACACTTGAAAGAGGAGACTCACCCTTTAAAACACATAATATTTTGTCTTCCCAAAACTCCAGGTAGCTGAGAAAGAAGTGAAATAAATGGACCCAGGCATTTGTCTCTTTCTCTACTTTATTAAAAGCAAATATCAGTGTGCTGCTATGCCATATTATACATTGGAAAATATATTAACCTTTCTCAACTTGTGGATCTACAGCTTGTATTGAGATTTTAGTCCCAGCATAACCTGCCAGCCAAAGCTTTTAGCTGCTCAACAGCCACAAAGCCAAACCTCAGCTTTGAAGTAAGGTCAGGAGACTGCAGGTTCTGGGCTCGTCTACTGGTAACATTACCGAGTTTGTTTTGAAGAACAATAATATTCTACAGTACAATAGGGTGTACAGATAATTTTCCTTACAATGCATGTTCAAATACTGTACGAAGGATTATTGAATGCATTTTGATTGATATTGAAACATTATATAATTAGTATATACGCTTCTCCATATTTGAGTTCCAACTTTTCATTTCGCGAGATGCGGACAATATACCGACAGTCAGGATGCCAGCGCTTAGAATTCCGGCACCGGAATCCCAACACCTGTCAGAATCCTGGCATCCCAATGATAAGTACTGGGGTTAATGGGAGGGTTAAGGATTATGGTTAGGCATTAGAGGGGGTTAGGGTTAGACACTAAGGATGGAGGGTTAGGTTTAGGGTACGCAGAGGGGGAGGTTAGGTTTAAGCACTAGGGGGGAGGTTAGGTTTAGGCACCGGGGAGGGAAGGTTAGGGGGAGAGGGAAAGGTTTAGGATACTGACCAACAAGCGTTGGTATCCTAACCGTTTTGGGATGCCGGCATCGGGATCCCAAACGCCGGCATCCCGTACCCAACCTCCTTCACACTGTTTTCGCAAATTCAAATTTGACTGAGATTATAGTCCATAAATACAGCTGGGACAATGGTGGACAAACAAAATAAAACACTCTGTTGTCACTTCATGAAACTGTAGAGATTTTTCTTAATTAATTGCAAATCGGGAGTGGTGACTAGACTAATGGTTTAGGTTACTTTGCCATTTTCTCCCCAGTCATTATTCCCTAGGCTGCAGTCCAGCTGCCCCATTCCACCTGTATTCAGTGCTTCTTGATCAGAGCATATTTTTGGTGTGGATCCAAAAACTGATCCTATACAGCCCAGGAGTTGGTTTGGAATTTGCCGTTGCACAAGAGGAAAATGGAGGACCTCCCCCTCCCCCACACGAGAAACCGTGGTTTCAATAGTATGGGTTATGTGGCTTCACCAGAGCCCTCAACAGCTATGGTATGGAGTAATTCAGACTGCTGGATGGTGCCTACTAACAGCCAATGGCAATTTAGTGGAGGTCTTATGTCGACGGCTTAGAGGAGTTGCTGATCCATGTCTCGTGTGCGATTATCGATATGGTTGTGCAGTAGCCAATGCCAAAAGCCTGGCTCCAGTAATCTTCTCATATATCTTATTTTTGGATCTGATCATCACCAACGCTGTGGTCATCCCAGAACCCTGTTGTCTTTTTGTAAATAAACAAAACACTAGTGTATTCTAAATTCAGGTTATGCCGGTTAACTGGCCGTCTTTCTAATAGACTTAACTACAGTGAATAATTTTTTATCTCTATTGGTCACATTCCCATACGCGTCCATTTTCTAGTACTGAAAAAGATATATATATATATATATATATATACAGTATATAAACCAGTGTAATGAAAAACGGCCACTGCTGAAGCTGAAAATAGAAGCCCCTATCAGGTGGAATAGCACATTCATTATGCAAGATCAGCTTCAAGAGCAAAAAAATCCATTAACAACTATGACATGGTCACGGAGCCCCTAGGCGGCTAGATGGGGCTTACTGACATCCTGGGAAAAGTCAAATCCTGGGGGACTGAACTGTGTAGTGTATAAACAATGAGCATCAGCAAATGAACAGGGATCTCCAGGCTCAGACATTCTCAGCTCATGCCAGCTAAACCCACAGATCTTAATTTTGGTTCTGAATTGTCACCAAAGCGTTTACTTTGGTGACAATTTTTACTTTTTTTTTTAATGAAATACTGATGGATTGTACTTCGATATCACTGCACTTTTAATTCTTAAATGAATGCTCAGTTACCACTCACATTCCTAAAGTGGTCCATCTATCCGGGTCCAACTAAAAATATCTTTAAACGATTTATTACCACAACACCCACTGCGCACATCGAGGAGCCCCTGTGCTTTTAGCAAGGGGCTGATTTTTCCTAGTTGGGGAAGGGGGGGGGGCATTTTTCCTGTTTAATTATGTATATATTTTATTCTAAACTATAGTAAAAGTCAGTCATTACCTTCATGTCATCAATAGTGTCTACAGTACATAGCATAATAGCATATTGTTGTCGTGCTTTTTGCAGCGTTCACAGGAATATCACAGGGAGTGAGCGAGGGGTATATATTGTTATTGGGATTCGTCACCAAATTCTGAATGTAGTCACTTGACATACTAGTGTTATTATAATAATAATAATAATAATTAAAATAATTATAATAGTGTTTATATAATGCAAACAATTTACATAGTGCTTTACAAAGGATATTACAAGCATTCACATCAGTCTCTACCCTAGTGGAGCATACAGCCTAGATTCTCGACCACATTAACCTTCCAGTATGCTTGTGTTGTTTTCCGTCAGAGGAATACTGTAATTATATATCTATCCAATTCACACAGGTGCTGAACTATAAACACCCTCTCAACCTACAGCTCAGGCAGCAACCGGACTCAGCAGCTACAGACTGTAATTGGAATGCATGCAGAGCGCTTTCCCCCGGATTCCCATAAGATTCGTTGCCACCTCAGCGGCCTAGAGCACCAAATGTATCGTTACGCCCTTTGGGTGACTTCTCCGTTCCCTAATGCCCATCAATGCTTTGATGAAAGATATAGACCCAGTAAAACAAATTGTCAGTGTGTCTCAGACAACATGTGACTCAGCTGTACTGTAACGTCCGTAATCCAGACATTCAGCAGAAACACAATAGATTGATTTTTTTTTTTTTTTTTACCTATCCCTACGCAAACAGTCTGCAGTGACATTGTAACCATGAAATAAATAAACATTGTGCAGCATTACCACCAATTGTCACAGAACTTCTTTTTTTTTTTATTTGGCTAACCTTATAAAGCCAATGTGCCATACCCTAATTCTGCCAGCTAGAACAAGCCTTTAATGAGAGGCTAACGAGCAAATTATCTTTGGGCGAAATACATGATTCAATATGAAGAGTTTATAGTAATGGCTCAATTTCCTCCGCCCGGAGCCAGCTAATGGCTGGAATTGGGAGGGAGAGATGAGCTGTGATAAGAGGAAGACAAGAACGAAGGCGGAGGGAGACAGTGATAGACAGAATCCCAGGAAGAGGGGAAGTCTAAGACATCTACCAGTGGGGGATGTGGAGTAGGAAAGAGAAAGCTATTGTATGAAAGAGAGAGGGGGGAGA
Organism: Taudactylus pleione; assembly: GCA_031769625.1. Taxonomy (NCBI): domain Eukaryota; kingdom Metazoa; phylum Chordata; class Amphibia; order Anura; family Myobatrachidae; genus Taudactylus; species Taudactylus pleione. The sequence continues at coordinate 2,329,153 of JAUIMM010000198.1, forward strand.
GAGAGAGAGAGAGAGAGAGAGAGAGAGAGAGAGAGAGAGGGGTCATAGAGAGAGAGTAAGGGGTCATAGTGAGAGAAAATGGGATAATATTCAAGAAAGAGTAAAATGCACTAAATGCTACAAGAAGCATATATGCATTGGGAAGGTGGCACAGAGAGGGGCTATGGCTATGGCACAGAGAGGGGTATGGCTATGGCACAAAGAGGGGCTATGGCCCCACTATGTGGACTAACCTAACAATGCTCCATTATTTATTCGATGAGCATTTGAAAAAAAATTTGTACTGAGACCTTTCAGTTTTAGTTTCAGTAAACTTAGGGGTATATTTACTAAAGTTCAGGTTTTTAGAAGTGTAGATGTTGCCCATAGCAACCAGATTCTACTTATCTTGCACTTTCTAGAAGATAATAGTTAGAATCTGATGGTTGCTATGGGCAACAACTCCACTTCTAAAAACCTGTACTTTAGTAAATATACCCCTTACACTTTCTCTTTTGTTATTGTATGATTGACTTATTACTGGCATATACTGTTATTTTGCTGGGGGGTAAGGTTATCTCTTCTACCACTTTCGGTGCATTGAATATATGTGCCTGTATACTGTGCTATTTATGTCTCAGAGTTAATAAAGAAGATATCTTTAAAAAAAAGTCCATTCTTTGCTGATTTTCTTTTTCGAATGGAAAGACAACTTTCTGGTGACTTACAGTATGTCATATTTTTGAAAGTACAGAAGAATAGCTACACAAACCTATAAACCTTGTTATTGAGTACTACCAGTTACAGTATATTAATACAAAAATGATAATATGGTTAGAGGACTATTGTAAGTAAAAAGTGGGACTGCCCTTTAGTCTAGTGTAGTGCCCGCAGAGGTCAACTCAAAATGTCACTTCTGTACCAGAGCTAATCCAGCAATGGTCCTGGGGGAACTGCCAACATTCAGCCAAGGAGTAAGGTCAGTCTGCATAGGAAGTGTTCTGTCATCTCATGTGACATTGGCCCATTATAGGAAGAAGCGAGTGACAAAGGCTGAGGAAGAAAAGATGGAAAACAGAGGAGAGCAAAGAGAAAGCACGTAAGGAAAAGGGGAGAGACAGTGAGAGGAGGGAAAGAGAGTGAGATCAGGGGAGAGGAATGGAGAGAACACAGAAAGAGTGAGAAAAATGAGATAGAGTGGAAGGTAAGAGATAGAGAGAAATAAAGAGAGAGAGAGAGGGAGATGGAAGAAAGGGAGGAGAGAGGAAGAGAAGAGAGAGTAATAGAGAGGGAGTATGTATAAAAAAGAGCAGGGGAGAGAATGAGGGAAAGGTGGGAGTGGAAACATATTTAGAGGAAGGGGAGAGAAAGAGCTCAAGATAGAGAAGAGAAAAAGAGAGAGAATGAGAGAAAGGAGATATAAGGAGGGAGATAGGGCTTAGAAAAGAGCAAGAGCGTTACAGAAGATGAAGGAAAGGAGAGAGAGGAAGGAGAGAGAGAAATGATAGAATCAGAAGGAAATAGAGAAAGTTGATAATGTAAATGTAGAGAATGTAACATCACATTTCCACAGATGGGTGGTGAAGCTTGGGTAGAGGCGATATAAGAAGTGAGAGCTGTGTAATGAATGGGAAAGGGATAAGTTGAAAGCTTACAGGTATCACAGCAACACTGAGATGAAATGGGATTGGAGGAAGAATGGAGAGAAGTGAGAGGGAACATATTATTTTTTATCTCCAAGAGAAGGGAACATATTGTGCAGGATTTCTATTCTAGATAATGGCGCTTTATTATCCCCTATCACACAGGACAATGCAATCCGGCAGCCAGAGAAGAGCAGTGTAAGAGATGTCATCAGATATGTCTCCTTCCCAGGGGCAAAGAGAAAAGGGAGAACAGCTGGGGGGTGCTGGGCCTTTATTCCGGGCTTATAGAATCTGAGCTCACACAAGGCAACAACAACCGAAGGACAGACAAGATTTTCACATCCTGACCAAACACACTGATCACATTGCTTTATCCACAGTCCCCTAAGTGATATATCGATTATTGTTATTTGTATTTAGTGTGATTTCAGTTTATATGTAAGTTACTTTTATGTTGTAAACTGTTCAACCCATGAGAATTCTCTAGCCTGATCTCAACCATGTCTTTTCAGCTCACTGATCCAAATTCATTAACGAATTTAATTCTTTATTACATCAATTCATTTACTGAAGTATTCAGTGTGTGTTTATCCAATGATCCCAATCGCCCTTGTAGATATGGATTTAATACATTCAAAGTTAATTTATTGAATCAAAAATTATAATTCTTCCTGTTACGTAAGTATTGACTTAAACAGTGAACGGTTCTCAGTTTTGCAGGTGAATTCAGTACATACCAGTTGAGTTATTCAGTTATGATCGCACTTTGTTCTCTGAATTAGAATTCAATGACACATCAGTGACTGTTTGCAGATTCAGGGCCTCATTGATCAATGAGTTTTATCATTCACAACAAGTGATAAAACTTGTTGCATATGATAAATGGTGCTCCAGCCAATCAGCTCCCAACTGTCATTTTTCAAACAGATGACAGTTGCGAGCTGATTGGCTGGAGCACCATTATCGTTCACTCGTTGTGAATGATAAAACTCGTTGATAACTGAGGCCCTTAATTTGTACAAGTCCTGTGCTCTTTTCTGGTTAAAGTGCACCCAATCAATACAGTTTCTTTCTGTCCCATGCACGGTGTCAACTAGAAGAGAGTTTGACCCTCTGACCCACCACTACGGCCTATGCAGGATGCCGGGTTCACAAAAAGTTGGAAGTGTCCTAATAGTATGAGAAGTACCTTGATATAACATTGATATATATTAGAAACTATGGCCCCCATTTGTCAACAAAGGCAAACACCAGCTGCATTCATTGTTTAGTATCACTGTGATACAAACGAAAAAGCCACTGGTATTTACTAATACTTACCCTTCCGGCAAGGTCCAGCGAACCTCGTCGGCGAGGTGCTCCGCTGGGCTGCTGGCAGCCTAAAGCTGGCCACACATCTAAAGATTATCTGTCCAACCAGCCAACTAGTTGATCGGTTGGAATGAAAATCTGGTAAGGTATGGAAGCAAATGACAATCAGCAACGCCGGAAAATGGACAAAAACTGTTGTTTGAACAAATATTTTAGATCAAACATTTAACAAACATGTCTGACGACCATTATCATCTGTTTTCTGGCATTTAGGAGCAAATTGTTGATCATCATTTACTCCCATTCCTTACCAGATTTTCATTCCAACCAATCAACAAGTTGGCTGGTTGGATGTAAGTTGGTCTAGTGTGTGGCCAGCTTAACACTGCCAGCGACGGGGGTCTTGTGTAATGTGCATTCGTGATGGTCTGTCTGCACATGTGCATGACACAGGGACCTGGCAGTGCCTGCAAGGCTTCAATGAAGCCAGAAAGGCCCCTCGCCGGGTCCCCATTGCCGGTAATGGGGACTGCATCGCTCTCACCATCTAAAGATGGCGAGAACGTTGCTGCGACAAACAGCGGTAATCTTAGATTACCGCTGTTTGTTAAATCCAGAAAGGATGACATAACTACTTTAGCGAGTGCTAACGGAATTATGCTTCATTGATAAATGGGGGCCTATATGTGTGCAATTCACTGCAGTGATCTAATTACACAGCAGCACATAACGCATTTCACTGTCTCCTCTTCCAGCAAGAAGTTTCTTGAATTTAAATAGATTATAGTATGACATACCTATAATTGGCTGACTGGTGTTGATTGTAACAAATAAAGAAAGATATGGAGACCTCTGTCTTATCTGTAAAGAAGAACTCAGTGTACCCAATGACCATCAGCCATTTGTGCAATACGGTATTTGCTCCTGGCACCTAATCATAAGTCGATTTCCCTGTCTGGAAAAGGCAGGAGAAGTTTTTAATTCAAGTGATTCCAAACCTCAGCCCAGTCCTGTGTTGAAAGCACTGAGTGGGTGGCTGGGCAGCTGTCCAATTAGTACTCTCATCACAACATGTGTCAGAGAGCCTGAATTTCAAACTTCTATTGCCTGTTCTTGCAGCAGAATTGGGCATTAATAAGGTACTAGCTGAAAGCATCTCAGAAATGGCGTGGAGGAAGGGGATGCACAGAAATTGAAATGGTGGTTGACATTATTCTTCGTTAAAACTCTGCGGAAGGAGAATTGCTAATTAATTAATTTGCATGAATAAATAAAATTTTTGAATTAGTAATGCAGAGTATAAACATATTTTATGCATATTTTTCTATGCACCCTAAAAACCATATGAAATTTGTCATTCCAAGCAACTAATCTTATTTCTCAGCAGATCCCTATGTATTATGCATGAATAAGAGCTGTTTGCCCAAATTAGTTAATACTAAATACACAACACCCGTGGAACATTGCCCCTGCTGGCAAAAATAATTATGTTCAACAGTAAAATACATGTTTAACCTTTGCGAGCTCTCAGATGCAGGTTTGTCAGTGGTTAATAATAGCAAGAAGAGCTTTACAATAGACTATATGTAATATTGATACTGTGTATTATTATATGCCATATATGTATGTATTAGTGGCTGCATGTAAAGAATATAAATAGATGCAGTCTTTTTTTTTAATTATTATTATTATTTAAATCATATACTATACATTGTTGACTGAAGCTTTCTTTAAGGTCAGTGATTGCTGTTGCGTGTTATCTCAACCCAATAATGTACTGTTTCAGAGACAGACAACCTGTGGCTCAACAGCAATTGTGGACGTTCTGGCAAAACCTGCTGGGACTGGTAGTTCCACACCCCCTCTTAGGTCATAGGCTGTCCAAAAACAGATCTGCAACATTTCCAAATGGTAGGTAGACCCTGCTAATAATAAATGATCTCTCACCCCAAGGGGAGCGGCTTGAGGGGTTGGATAAGAGAAGACCATTCAGTGTGACAGGAGTCATGTACAAGTCTATCCGTGGGGGATATATAGATCAGAATAACACTCACGTAGGAGAAACGTGGCTAAATATATAGGTTTTATAATCATGTATAATTCAGCAGCCTGGCCCTTTTTGCACAGTCCCTTAAATCCTGCCATAACAGTGCATTTAATCTAATCAAGCATTAACATAGTAATAGAATTTTTGGTACAGTAGTAAATCTACTTGAATATGTCAGCAATCAGGTAAGACAGGACTGTGAACAACGTTAGACTGCCTCGGACAAGCACAGATCTATAAATACATACTAGTAAAAATGGTTCATAGGCCGGCTATATGTGTAAATAGCTTTATATACCCCTATTATTTTTCTTTCCGCAGTGCTGTTATTTGGGATATCTGAATATCTGTACCATTTATCACAATAAACACATGCTCTTGTACCTGATGTGTGTTCTTGACCTCTCACATTTTGGGTATCTCTAGTTTTGTAACAGGGTCCCCTGGAGGAAAAAAAGTGTCAGCTCATTGCCCCAGGAAGAGATCGGAGCATCTCATCTTCAAAAGCGCTGTAGACCTGATTGCAGTTTGGGGATCACTCCTCACCAGATCATGTAGCTTTGCATCAGCACCACAGATATTAAGTAAGATCATTTAAGCCAGCAGCTGAATAAAACCCACTGGACCGATCAAGACTCATCCTCGTGCAACTCATGAGCTACAGTGTCTCTGGGAGGTAGCATAAAGTTGGCCTTAAGAAGGAAGGGGTCAGTGTGTTAGCTAGGTCTTGAAGGATAGGTAAACAGGTTTTGAATTTAGATTGAAGATGGAGAAGAAGCTGGTCAAGGTGTCATCGTAGACCGAAGAATAAGGTGGCTGGTCTGAATGAAACGTTGCTCAAGATGCCTATGAATTAATTAAATTTGGTCCCCCAGAAGAAAATGATCAAAGTTTGGATCTTTCAAAGAAGGCCGTGATGGTCATAGTATGGTCCACAGAAGTTGGTCATGTCCTAAGCTTGGTCCCCAGAGGAAGATGCTACAATTACGAGGTTGTTTTAGAGGAGAAATTGGCCAGGATGCTTTGCTGCTCTGCATAACAGTCAGGGTGTTCTGTAGATATACCCCGCTGTGCCAGTTCAGGAATTTCAGCACAATATACACTCTTAGACTACACGACACACGGGGGCGTAAGGGAGGAGGTAACAATTTGGGAAGTGTGTGAGAGCAGGACGTCTAGATGCTTAGGGGGTCCTGAGAGAAGCAGCCAAGTCTTTCAAACATGATAATGGCCAGGACCTCTTCATTCCTGTGCATCCTGATTATCCCAGTACTGAATTAATCCTGCCATGTTTGGCTGCACCAAATAATATTCATTGTGATGATACGCAAAATCCAGCTTGTTGCAACAGAGCATAGCAGCTCTCAAATCAGCCCTTGCAATCTGCTGGGTGCAGATGACTGAAGTATATATATTTTCCAGGTCCAAGCAGACCCCTGTCACGAGTCCAAATCACAAGCACTCTGCTACTGGCCTCATTAATATGTGAGTAGGGATGGGGGCACTGAATAGCCCCTGGCTCTTGCTGTATTTATACCCCAGAGATGTGTTAAGCTCTCAGCTGTCAGGTCTCTGCAGCAGCTCAATGTTCCTCCTTTGAGCCTGTCTCTGGCAGACTGGATGTGGGGGAGTATGATCCGCTTCATACATATGTAAGAGAGCAGGCGCACTCCCACCATCTGACTTAAAGCTGCAAGTCACTGACAACACCAGCTCTCAAGAAAGGATCTCTACTGCTCATCAGGCTGTGCTCACTGACAGTGCCATCTCATAGACCACCACAGAGTTTAAAGATTACCAAGGAAGGGGCCCACCCATGGGTCCTGGTTAACCTAGTCTGCTGCATCAAAAAAGCACATCATAAATCATGCAGGCAGGTCCATGCCCCTGCGTGAGGGCTTATTTTATATACAGTATATATTACAGCAAGCTATAAATATGCAGCAAGTGCTGTATGTGACTCTAGGTAACCACATCCCCTGATTGGATGATTCACTATCATCCCAGCAGGGTAGTCTCCCTATATCAGTCTCTATGCCCTCACCAGTTCTCCTATGTTATTTAATTACAAACAAATATACAGATGAGATCTATTCTTCAAAAATCAATTCCTTCCAAGTACAAGCAGTGAAATTAAAGCTTTTGCTGATATTGCCATCCTGCCCCCTCTCCAATCTCCCAGGAGGCTTCCTCCCTTCCTGTGAAATATTGTCTATATCTGGCTTCCTGGCTGGTTCCTTTTCCACGCAAGATAAATGCATTTCTCAGAGTCTCAGTCCTCACACAGATTCACTTTGATCCTTGTCTGAATCAGTTAACGGAGTATTAACACTGCCAATGACTTGTCACCCACCACTGCTGACCTGTACACACACAGGCATTACACATTCCTCCCACTCATGCACTGCAAACTGGAAGCTCTCCCCTGGGAAATGCTGGCCCAGATAAGCAAACTTTTATGGATTTAGTGACAAACAGCTTTAACCAGTTCAATGCTGGACAGAGTGGTGCATCACCCCCCTCACACTCCTCCTTTCTCACCAGCACAGGAGGTGGATGAATCGCAGACTTCCCTGTGTTTTCAGGACCTAGGATAGCAACCATTGCTGTAAGCATAGGTTGTACTGGCAGAGAGTCCACGGAACGCATTGCATATTATTGTATTATAGGGATAAAGCAAGAATACACTACAGTATGTACAGTAAGGTGTCGCTGCCCTGTACAATATACTAATACAGTACATGCTGCTGATCTCTGATACTTAGACAATGTGTTACTATATGGTGGGATGTATTAATATATATATATATATATACATATATGTATATATAGATATATATATAGATATATATATATATAGATATATATATATATATAGTGCAATAGATTGATACATTAAGAAGATTAATACAGTAAAGGCCAGTTTTGATGTGAAAACTGACTCTCATTTATATGTTGACGCTTCTTTGTCACTTTGCGGCCAGGTTTTCACCCTTAGATGGTGTCACTGCTGACAGATATGCATGGAATTTTGGTTGTGGCATGAAGTGGATGCAGTTGGTAAATAATATACAGTATATGTAAATATATATACCCACTACGGCCCTATCTGTGTGGAGTTTGTATATTCTCCCTGTGCTTGTGTGGGTTTCCTCCGGGTGCTCCGGTTTCCTCCCACACTCCAAAAATATACTGGTAGGTTAATTGGGTCCCAACAAAAATTAACCCTAGTGTGTGTGTGTGTGTTAGGGAATATAGAGTGTAAGCTCCACTGGGGCAGGGACTGATGTGAATGGACAAATATTCTCTGTAAAGCGCTGCGGAATATGTGTGCGCTATATAAATAACTGGTAATAAATAATAATAATAATAATAATAATATACACAGTTCCAAAGGGCGGCACTCCAAAAATAGATATACACAAAATCCCTGGTACCCTCTGTTAGGAAACCCCCACAAGAGGAATCCACTATACTCTACCAGAGACAGCGGAATGCGAGTAAGTAATACCACATTAGTCCAGGTCAGTTACCATCGTTATTATGGATGAGGTAACCGTTTAAATGTAATGACAGGGGATTTGACCAGGAGACCTAAGGCATGGTCATCCTGTATGATATGCCTATACATTGGCTTCATCTATTTACCTACCCAATTTTTCCTGTTACTGCAAACTCATCAAGCTTATATACATCTTCCTGTATTCTTTTAGAGCACAAAAGTCATTGGGCCTGATTCAGCAAGGACCGCATGATCGCAGTGACTATGCAGAGCTATCACAGAGTGACTGACAGGAAGTATCGTTTGTGGGTGATAAACGCAGGCGTGTCAGTGCATTTGAATGCCGTTGCAGGGGCGTGCAAAAATGAGCCACTGCGATGCCATACGCAGCTTGGGCTATCACTGCGTGCGATGAGGTTAGCCATTTCTGAGTAAGGTCTGACCTTGTGCAAGTGTGCGTGAGGCTGCGATGGTACTCCATGTTGCCAATGTTTTTGCAGACTTGCTAAGTGTTACGGATGTGTGTAAGGTAAGGTGGGACGGATGTGTGTAAGGTAAGGTGGGCATCCTTATGCTGTGCTGCAAGGGCATAGCGATCGCAGAGGATTAGCATATCATCGCAGTGAGACTGCGTGCATAATCGCTATTGCTATCGCAGTTGCGATCCTTGCTGAATCAGGCCAATTGTGAGAAGCAGTTGTGTGCACTGAACAAATATGTAAGTAAAAGATTAAAGATCAATTATCTGAAACATTAGTTGAGAAGGTAAGTGTAACAAGGAGGGGTCGCAGCAGTTATCTCTATGCGCAGTACGTGCACTGGGTAAGAACAGGAAGCAAAGTGATAGCTGTCACTTTGCTTCTAGCAATTCTCTAGGACGGGGCTTTTTCAAAGGCTCTGTCACTGTACCGCATTGTGCGTTTGGGCATAATTATGACATATGACATATCACCGTTTGATGATACTGTAAATATGTCCCTAATATCTTGTCTACTTACTGCAGTTGTAATAATAATAATAATAATAATAATAATGTTATTTATATAGCACTTTTCTCCTAATATAACTCAAAGGGCTTGCTATTGGAGTGATGCTGCACCATTCATTCATCAAGTGTAATGCCTTCTCCCAACCTGTTGGTGGAGGAACTAATAGAGACAGTCACATTGTACATTAGCTCCTGGTACTATATCTGCAAAGGGTTGCAGTCAGAATACCGGCGGGCGCGATATCCCGACACCTACAGCCCGAAATGGGAATAAAGATAGTGGTCAAAATCCCGACGTCTATCATTAGCCCCATTACGGTATCCCGACACTTGGCATACCAAACGAAGGTATGATGGGTGTCTTAGCGTCTAGCCGTGGGGGGGGTTAAGTTTATGGACCCCGGGGGGACTTAGGGTTAGGCACCCCCTCGGGAGGGTTAGGGTAGGGGAAGGGGGGAGGTTAGGCTTAGGCACCACTAGGGGGGTTAGGGTTAGGCACCTCCCTGGGGAGGCTAGGTTTAGGGTGCGGGGAGGGGGGGTTAGGTTCAGGGACTAACGGGGGGAGGTTAGGGTTAGGCACTCAGCACTGTGCTGTTCAATGCAACGTCCCATCTTCTGAGCAGAACAGCAGATGGGACGATGTGATGAATGATGGATCGGGCGTACACACTACACAATATGTATGATACAGTATGTCGTTCAGATCCACAACACAATGATATATCGTATGATATATCGAAGACTACCAGCTTTAAACACATACTTTATATTTGCAATTTTTGAATTCCAGTAAGTGCAAATTCTAATCATGACTGCCAGTGTCACCAGACAGGGATTCATGTTTCACCTGCTACTCCCATGCCAGCTCTGCGGGCACTGCAGTTCAGCATAGCTGCAGAGCTGCCCAGCAGTGACAGGCATCAGAAGGCTGCACTGCCTGTGTCTGTTACAATATTCTGTCACAATATTCCCACTAGCACATGCCTCATGTGCCTAGTGGGAAATCCGCTGCTACTTGGGCTAATGATTTGGTTGGGTTTAAGTATATCTGGGTGACAAAAAAGCTGGTTTAATTTGTGTGCAGCTTTAAAGAACTTATTTTAAAAACACATATATGCGGGATGCAGTTTATTTACTGGCGTCCAGAATGCCAAACGTCAGAATCCCAACGCTGGAAGCCCGACTCTGTACTAAAGATAGCCATCTAAATACCAACGCCTATCTTTAGCCAGACGCCGAAATCCCGACACCTGGCATCCTGAATGAAGGTAAGCGGGGACGGTTAGCTGTTAGCCGCAGGGGGGGAGGGTTAGTTTTAGGCACTCTTCGGGGGACTTAGGGCTAGGCACCCCCCGGGGAGGGTTAGGCTAGGAGAAGGGGGGGTTAGGGTTAGGAATCACTGGGGGGAGGTTAGGGTTAGGCACCCTCTCAGGATGGTTAGGTTTAGGGTGTGGGAAGGGGGGTTAGGATTAGGCACAACTAAGGGAGGGAGAGGGGAGGGTTAGGGTACTTACCAGCCCTGGTCAGGATCCTGATGGTTCGGGCTTCCAGCGTCGCTATTTAGTCCGCCGGCAATACATCTGGCGGCATTACATACCGATTCCATATATGCACCAAGCCTGCTGAGGCTTCTGCCTGGCCCGGTAGCTTGCAGGGGCTGTTGAAATTGGAGCGCATTACTACGCAGACCTCTTGTTACTCCTCCAGGGAGGCTTCATTCACTGTTCCAAAATGGCCGGCAACCTGTGTACTGTGCTTACACGACACCTTCTTGTTACTGTGTTTTAATGCCACAGTGAGAGACAGTTGTCTTCCATTTAGCTCCTGTGAGACCTGCAATTACCTGCGACCTACCAGTGATCCTGCACCGCTACCCGCTACACTCAGCGGCTGGTGAGCTGTATCACACTCCACTCCACTCAAGCTCCGCTACAGCTGTACCTGCTTTACCTTCAATAAAACCACTACACTGGATAAGTAACTGGGTGTGTACAGGAACTCTGCTACATCATCAAGCCTGTACACACATATCTCCAACAGGGGCGTGGCCACATGAGAAGGCGTGGCTTTGCCTCCTCATCTCCTAGTTCTGGGATTTCATGCTGCAGGGCGTGGCCACGGCAAAGCAAGGACATGGCTAGCCTCCCCACATCCCTCCCAGAGAACCAGGCCTGGGTAATCACTACCTGCATCCCCCCCTTTCAGTGCCCCTGTCCCAGCATCAGCCCAAAAGTATCCTGAGATACATGCAATTCCCGTAAAACTGCAGGTCTGCAGCCAGAGACCTATGCCTATACTTGAGCCACTTATATGTAGAGCAGCTCTAGATGAAGCCATTATTGACCAGACTTATTGCCAGTTCGGGTGCACGTTTGAAGAGTCAGTATATATAGAACCAGTTATGTGATAATTGCATACAACAAGGAGATGCTAAAGACCAATGCTTTACAGCTGACCATGTATTCACATGGCGGTGGATCGGCTCCCTAGACTTCCGAATGATAGGCCTGTAATATGCCAGGCTTGGACAACAAATTAACCAGTTCTCACCATTTGTATTGTAGTAAGCTCACAAGAAAACAAGCAGACTAAAACATACCTCCCAACATTTGCTGGGAGGGAGTCGGGATCTGCATGCTTGCACGAAAAGGGGGCATGGCCTAATCGTAAAGGGGGCATGGTCAGATGACACGCCCCTGTTTACATCACTAATGGGGCGTGCCCAGCATCTCCAAGATGCTGGGCAGCCCCCGGGGCTTCCCCCCAAACTCTCAATAGATGCTGTGCATAGCAGAGCAGCATGTATGCTTCCCCCAACTTCCCCCCCACCGCGGGACACTGTGGCCCGTGGGTGGGACAGCGGGACAGTCCCAGAAAAATGGGATTGTCCCGCTAAATACGGGACAGTTGGGAGGTATGCTAAAAGGTTAAAATTGGCGTTAAAATAACAGTAACCAATCTGCTATTTGCTTTAGTTAGTGTAATGCTTTTTGGAAAATGTAAGCAGATGCCTGATTGGCTGCCATGATTTGATGCAATATTGTACCCTTTTGAACGATAACAGTTCATAGCTCTTAATTAGTGCATCATCTAAGAGAGTCAAGTTATATCTGCTTGCTAACATTACATTCTAAACTACATATGGTTCTTAATTACTTAACCCGGAGGTTCCGAAACTCGTTCCTCAAGGCACCTCAAGGTTTTAAGGATATCCCTGCTTGGGCATGTATGAAATTCCTATTTCCCTATAGATTACAAGTAGGGCCCTCTTACCTCACTGTCTTGTTTTATTACTGTGCTCCCATTTATAAATTGCCACGGAATAGGCTAGCGCTCTATAAATAAATATTAATAATACATAAATCTTCTGTTTTCCAGTTGTGTTTTCATGAGCTTCCTGCAGGCTGGAACAAGTCAACAGCTTTGATGTAATATTGTGCGACACAAGTGTGGTACGTTTCAAGAGATATAAATAGCATGCACACAGATATGAAATGTATGTTATAAATTGAAATATGCAGCCCTATGTTTTGTGTCATTGTCACTCTGTCATAGCGAGAAAGGACCATTATATGTCAGTTGTACGCTAACAATCTGGTATAGTTTCTAACCATGGCGGCTGCAGCGCAGTTCAGTATTCAAATATAGGAGCCTCACCGGTAAGAGTCTGGTTTGGCATGACAATAAATAAAGTACAGGGACAGACACTTATCGTGGCTGGGGTTGACCTGTGGCCCTTTTGTGTATCAAAACTAAATATTTTCGTGTTGACGTCAGGAGGAAAAATGACTAATGTCATCTACAGTACAAGGCAATCCTATAAGAACTCGGTTAAAAAAGACTATCGCCATAAATTCAAAATTGCTCCCTTGTGAAGCCAAGGCGGGACGTCAGAGGCGGATCTACTGTGAAACTAATGGAGCTTAAGCTTCAGGGCCCCTAACCCCGGATGGGCCCCTCAAGCAAATGTATTTTTACTGAGTGAATTTTTCCACAAAATCAATGGTGGTTTTTAAGTATGTGTTATTAAACTAAGGTTATTTTAATGATAGAATCATAAGCCACTGGGTTGAAGTACTTAATATTGACATTAGAATATGCACTGCTGAGTGTAGTACTGGCAGGTGCCATTAGATGCTCCCATCTCTATTTGTGCTGTCCCATCTGCCAGACGTCGGCCCTGCAGTGCTGACAGCAAACTGAAAGCTGAGCTGACTGAGGTATGGCATGCAGCTCAGAGGCGGAGCACGCATCGTGGTGGAGAGACCTGACTCAGGGGAAATTCCAGAGACCCAACTCAGGAGGATCAATAGCTGGGATCCTATAGAGAAAGGGAGTAAGTTTTGGTTTTGTATCTGATCTATCTACAGTCTCTCTCTGGGGGGTTTCTACATCTATCTATCGATCTATCTATCTATCTATCTAGTCCTCTATAGGAAGTGGTACTCAGGTCACATAATGGAAGGCACATGGAAATATCTTATTCCAACATTTCAATGCCTTTACTTCATATAGAGGACTATATACATACCATCTGCAAGGGATGAATGAAGGCACCAGGCAAAGTTAAGCCTGTAACTGTGAGTGCATACACCATTGTGTGATCTATCTATCTATCTATCTATCTATCTATCTATCTATCTATCTATCTATCATTGTCTCTCACTATCTGGGGGTTTCTACATATATCTTCCTATCTACAGTCTCTCACTCTCTGGGGGTTTTTACATTTATCTATCTCTATCTATCATCGTCTCTCACTCTCTGGGGGTTTCTACATCTATCTATCTATCTATCTATCTATCTATCTATCTATCTATCTATCTATCTATCTATCTATCTATCATCATTTCTCACTCTCTGGGGGTTTCTACATCTATCTATCTATCTATCTATCTATCTATCTATCTATCTATCTATCTATCATCATCTCTCACTCTCTGGGGGGTTCTACATCTATCTATCTATCTATCTATCTATCTATCTATCTATCTATCTATCTATCATAATTTCTCACTCTCTGGGGGTTTCTACATCTATCTATCTATCTATCTATCTATCTATCTATCTATCTATCTATCTATCTATCTATCTATCTATTATTATTATTACCAGTTATTTATATAGCACACACATATTCCGCAGCACTTTACATAGAGAATATCTTACCATTCACATCTGTCCCTGCCCCAGTGGAGCTTACAATCTATATTCCCTACCACATGCGCACACACATACACACTATGGTCAATTTTGTGGGGAGCCAATTAACTTACCAGTATATTTTTGGAGTGTGCGAGGAAACTGGAGTGCATGGAGGAAACCCACGCAAGCACAGGGAAAATATACAAACTCCGCACAGTTAGGGCCGTAGTGGGAATCGAACCCACGACCTCAGTGCTGTGAGGCAGTAATGCTAACCATTACTATCTATATCTATCATCGTATCCCACTCTCTGGGGGTTTCTACATCTATCTATCTATCTATCTATCTATCTATCTATCTATCTATCTATCTATCTATCTATCACTATCTGAGTGTTTTTACACATCTATCTATCTATCTATCTATCTATCTATCTATCTATCTATCAATCATCATCTCTCACTCTCTGGGGTTTTCTACACCTATCTATCTATCTATCTATCTATCTATCTATCTACAGTCTCTGACTCTCTGGGGGCTTTCTACATCTCCGCTATTTGGGCCTCAAGGTCCTTGCAAGGGCAGGAAGGCCCTTTGGACCTTGTTGGATGTTGCCCTATTGCTACTGGTTGCAAAGGCGCCCCCATAACAGTTCAAGCTTCAGAGCCCAAAAATGTAGATCTGCCACTGCGGGTTGCTAATATATATATATATATATATATATATATATATATATATATATATATATGGGCAAAAAAGTATTTGGGCAGCCACCGATTGTTCAAGTTGTTGCACTGTAAAAGATGAGAGAGGTCTGTAATTTCCATCATAGGTACACTTTAACTGTGAGAGACAGAATCAGAACAAAAAATTCCGGAAATCACATTGTATGATTTTTAAACAATTTATTTGTATATTCTTGCGGAAAACACATATTTGGACACCTACGGTACCAACCAGCAAGAATTCTGGCTTTCACAGACCTGTTACTTCTTCTTTAGGAAGCTCATCTATCCTCCACTCGTCACCTGTATTAATGGCACCTGTTTAAACTGGTTAACTGTATAAAAGACACCTGTCCACACCCTCAGTCAGACTGCAACCTCTCCACCATGGCCAAGACCAGAGAGCTGTCTAAGGACACCAGGGACAAAATTGTAGACCTGCACAAGGCTTGGATGAGCTACTCGACAATAGGCAAGCAGCTTGGTGAGAAGAGATCAACCTTTGGCGCAATTATTAAAAATGGAAGATATACAAGATCACTGACAATCTCCCTCGACCAGGGCCTCCATGCAAAATCTCACCTCATGGGGTATCAATGATCTTGAGAATGATGAGGGATCAACCCAGAACTACATGGGGGGACCTGGTCAATGACCTCAAGAGAGCTGGGACCACAGTCACAAAGGTTACCATTAGTAACACACTACATCGTCATGGATTCAAATCCTGCAGTGCCTGAAAGGTCCCCCTGCTTAAGCCAGCACATGTCCAGGCCCGTCTAAAGTTTGCCCGTGACCATCTGGATGATCCAGAGGAGGATTGGGAGAATGTCATGTGGTCAGATGAGACCAAAATAGAACTTTTTGGTATAAACTCCACGCGCCGTGTTTGGAGGGAGAAGAATTATGAGTGGCATCCCAAAAACACCATACCCACTGTGAAGCATGGGGGTGGAAACATCATGCTTTGGGGATGCTTTTCTGCAAAGGGGACAGGACGACTGATCCGTATTACCGAGAGGATGAATGGGGACATGTATCGTGACATTTTGGGGAAAAACCTTCTTCCCTCAGCAAGAGCATTGAAGATGCAACGTGGCTGGGTCTTCCAGCATGACAATGACCCCAAACACACCACCCGGGAAACTAAGGAGTGGCTCCGTAAGAAGCATTTCAAGGTCCTGGATTGGCCTAGCCAGTCTCCAGACCTCAACCCAATAGAAAATCTGTGGAGGGAGTTGAAAGTCTGTGTTGCCTGGCGACAGCCCCAAAACATGGCACATCTAGAGAAGATCTGCATTGAAGAGTGGGCCAAAATACCTGCTGCAGTGTGTGCAAACCTTGTCAAGAACTACAGGAAACGTTTGACCTCTGTAATTGCCAACTGAGGTTACTTTACAAAGTATTGAGTTTAACTTTTTGATTGTCCAAATATTTTTTTTCCGAAAGAATATACAAATAAATTGCTTAAAAATCATACAATGTGATTTCCGGAATTTTTTGTTCCAATTCCGTCTCTCACAGTTAACGTGCACCTATGATGGAAATTACAGACCTCTCTCATCTTTTAAAGTGCAACAACTTGCACAATCAGTGGCTGTCCAAATATTTTTTTGCCCCACTGTGTATATATATGTAATATATATATATATATATATATATATACACAGTATATATATATATATATATATATATACACACACACACCGAATTGACAAAAGTCATAGGATAGATGGAATCGGGAAATGCTGACAGTCGGGATCCTGGTGGTCAGAATCCCGATGCTGGGATCCCGACAGGTATGCTAACAATCCCCCTTTCCCTACCCTAACTCTCCCTCTTTGGTGCCTCCCCTAACCTCCCCCCTAGTGCCTGAACCTAACCTCCCCCTCCCCACACCCTAAACATAATCCTTCCCCCTTAGTGCCTAACCCTCCCCCTAGTGCCTAACCATAACCCCTAAACCTAACCCTTCCGCCAACCCTGCTACTTTTCTTCGGCATCCCATTGGTTAGAATGCTGGTGCCGGGATTCTGACCGGTGTCGCTATTCCGTTGCTGGTAATGTAAGCGTCGGCATCCCGACCGCCGGGATGCGAACGCATCCTGGATAGATGCCTAGTATCCTGTAGGACCCCCCTCTAGCCTGGTGAAGTGCAGCAACTCGATGTGGTGTCAATTCCACAAGTGGACGGAAGACCTCTAGAGAAATGTTGA
The DNA here is from genome assembly GCA_031769625.1 of Taudactylus pleione. Classification (NCBI taxonomy): domain Eukaryota; kingdom Metazoa; phylum Chordata; class Amphibia; order Anura; family Myobatrachidae; genus Taudactylus; species Taudactylus pleione. Next base: position 2,346,713 of record JAUIMM010000198.1, read on the forward strand.
CCCATGCCGTCTGGTTAGCTTCCCACAGCTCCATGATATTTGTAGGTGCAGGATCTTGGGTGTAAATGGACCTCTCCACCACATCTCATAAATGCTCAATTGGGTTCGTGTCAGGCACACATGGGACCTGATTCAGACCTGATCGCTAGATGCGGCCGCTTGTTCCCAGCGTATGGAAATTCAGCTAAGTGACATCAAGGCAGCCGCTCGCATGGCAAAAGCAATCCCACTATGTCTTTGCGAGCGATCTCTTTGTGTTTACAGATGCCGACCAGCCTGTCTTTAGCCGCCCACTAGCATACGTCATCTCCAGGAAGCATATACAACTATCTGTACATCGGGTTCCATCTGCTCTGACCGCAGCGCTTGTGGTTGACTGTACCCTACCGCAAGCACTGCGAGCACTTAAGTGTATTATTCAAGCAGGTGACGTGTACTATAATGCTGCCTGTTAATCATGCATGCCCCAGAAACGGCGTGAAAACACTCTGGCACGCCTGCGTCCGCAACTCCACTCCCCCCATTACTTCTGGCCTGCCCCTGTGACCACCCACAAATGGCCTCGACTGTCACTCATTCCACTGGGCTGTCTTTGCAGGGCGAGCGAGCACATTCCGATCGCTCGTACTAGTTTGCGCACGTGCACTGTGAACTACACACATGCGCACATTAGCGAACATCGTCTGCAACGAGTGGCCGCTTCCCATGACTTTTAGCACTTCAGTATATATATATCATTTAAAATAAGCAGAAATGGAGCGCTATATAGTGCATTATCCTTTTATTAAAACAGATAAAATCTCCAACAAACATTGAATGATCTAGAAAACTCGTACCAAGTCTCACCCTGTGCGGACTGGATAGCAGATGGCATAAGTATAACGCCTGAGGTGTCCACGTGTTCCCAGCATGTGGGTGAGCCCATACATGTGTGGAGAGGATCCGTGAGTCCAGGGGATAAGCAGGAGGTTGCCGGGTCTGTTATACTTATGCCATGTGGTATCCAGTCCACACAGGGTGAGACTTGGCCCTCGGTACGAGAGGGAGAGGGAGAGAGAGAGAGGGAGAGGGAGAGGGAGAGAGGGAGAGAGGGGGAGAGAGAGAGAGGGGGAGAGAGAGAGAGAGAGAGAGAGAGAGAGAGAGATGCGGTTCGGTTTTCCTGAAACATTAACACACTTGAACTTTGGGGTTCCAAGTGAATTGAGTCCCGGTTAGGATCACAGTTGGGGTTCCGAGTAGAAATGAGCCCCGGCTGTAGGTTCAAACTCGGATTTAAAAAACAAATCTCTGGTGTCGGATTGTATATAAACAGGGCCGAATTATAAATAGTGTTACCTATCTAGCAGTTTTTGATAGAATAATCTATAAAATACAGTTCCTATAAATAATCTCTGCAACCCCAAACCACCCTACAGTAATTGCATGTCTCTGTATTCCCAGTAAGTGCCACATTAACTCCTGATCCTTTTCTGCTCTCCCCGGAGCCTACAGTCAGTACAGTACATGAGTCAATAAGTAAATGACTGGATTCAGCAGCTGGAATTTGTGCACCGATCTCACCTTGCAGGTTATTTATAACCAGCAGGAACAGAGAAAGCCCTTGAGACGTTCCTCTGTCCAGCTGACATCATATTCCCTGCCCGATCCCCTACTGCACAGAACCTGCCAGGGTCTGGCTTTCCCCCTCTGTATCCTCCTCGGTTCTCGTTGAGTCAGCACAATCCAGTAATATTAATGAGCAATAAAAAGATTTTCTTATTACAGAAGAGATGCCATAGGGAGCGGCATTCACCAGCACGCACAGGAATGGCTTCATTTGTTCAGCCTTGCCTGGTTTATTTCATTTTGTAAATTGTGTCAGATGTTTTCCAGCAACACACAACACACATTACAGCTTATTTAAAGGAGGTTTCCATTTTCAGATGCATCAAATGGGCCAGTTGGTATATGCAGAACTGCAACTTCTACTAAATACATTGTGTTTTATTTCTTGCATACTGTACTACATTTTGAGCTTTACAGATGTACATTTTTTCTCTTTTTACGCCCACAGCCGGCCCTAGGCATATACAAAATAAGCAAATGCCTAGGGGCATTGCAAATACTCCTAGGGCTAGCACGGGGCACCTGCTGCTGGCTGGGCAGGGACTCTAGCAGTTGCTACTGTCGCTGTGCAACGTCCACGATCGAAGCCCAGCTGACAGCACTGATCGGGCCTGGCTCCAGCAAACAGTGATCGGACAGTGGAGGAACAGCCGGAGGTGATTTGCGGGGCCGAGACACCTGGAAGGCAGCTCTGCTCAATTGGTAAGCGACTGCGATCTGAGCTTTAAGCTCTGATTGGACAGCTCACAGCCAGCAACAGCGGGAGCAAGCAGGCAGGGTCCAGGGAGCAGACTCAGCACAGTGGGGGCAGTGGCATACTTGCCGACATTTCGGCAGGAGAATCCGGGAGGGGGCTGGCAGGTAAGTCCAGCAGGGAGGATGGGGGTGGGTCAAATAGGCGGAGAGGGGGCGTGCCGACGTGATCGCGTCATAGTGGCCCTGCCCCCCGCTTTATAATGCCAATATTACTAGCATTATAAGGCAGGGGGCGGGGCTACGATGACGCGATTCAGCGCGAATCGCGTCATCACACCCCCGCACCGCCCACTTTTGCGGCTGGCGCAGGGGTTAGCGGGGTTCCGGCATCCATTCCTGGGGACTTGCCTAGTCTTGCGGGGTGTCAGGAGCGGCACCCGATTTTCGGGAGGCTCCCGACAGTCCCGGTAGAGTAGGCAAGTATGGGCAGTGGGCATCAACAAAAATGGCCGCTGGTAAATGGAGGAGGGCTGCTGCGCATGCCCGGCCACACCAACTCCTCCTCCCTTCGTCTCTTGCGGAGTCCAGCAGGCTGAGCCTGCACTGACTCCCTGTAGCCTGCAAGTACCATCCCCACAAAGAGCAGTCAGGAAGATTCAGCAGGAGCTGCAAAAGAACTGCAGGGGTGGAAGCACAGGCAGCCAGCCAGTCAGCTTTAAAAGGTTTTAGAGGTTTTATAAAAAATATAGTGAGGGGTGCTGAGCTCACTGCTGTGAGGGGTGCTGGTGCTATGCGCTGGCCAGGTGAGGGGTAATGGGTGTTGGGTGTGGCTGTGATCTGTACTGCTGGGTGAGGGGTGCTGTGCTGGGAGATGGTTAAAGATCCCGGACGTGACGTTGAGTGAAAGCGCTGTTATTTTGTCTCAAATGTAATATCTGGCCACTAACAGTAGAAACTAGTACCCTTGCGGTCTCGCTTCACTTGCCACGCTTTGGGCATGGTTACTATTCCCAATAGATGTCCACTTGGATAGTAAATGATGACCTCAGGGTCATCTAACTGAAGGGGATCTACCCACAACCGCTGGGAGAGGGCCGATGGGTTCTGTATAAGGGGTGCTGTGCGGGGTGCTAGAAGAGGATTGCTATGTGGGTGAAGGCTGATGGGTGTTGCTGGCTGCTGCTGTGATTTGAGCTGCTGGGCAGAGCCGGCCCTAGGCATAGACAAACTAAGCAAATGCCTAGGGGCACCCAAGCCCGTCTAGGGCCAGAAGATGTTTAAGGCAGGCACAGCCGGGGCACCTGCTGCTGGCTGGGCAGAGACTTTGGCAGCTGGTACTGTCACTGTGCAGCGTCCATGATTGGAGCTCAGCTGACAGCTCCGATTGGGCCTGGCAGCAGCAAACAGTAAGCGGGCATCTGGACGATGGCTAGTGGTTAGCACTGGTGCTGTGCTAGGAAAGGTGTGAAGGGTGCTGTGCTGGGAGAGGGATGGAGGGTGCTGTGCTGGAACAGGGGTGCTGTGCTGGGACAGGGGTGCTGGGTGAGGGGTACTGTGCTGTGATCTGTGCTGGGTGAGGGGTGCAGCACAATGGGGAAAGGGGCCACATACATTGAAACCACACCCCTTCTGTGAGTCCACACACTTTTTCAGGATCCCATGGGGGGGGACCACCCAAAATCTTGCCTAGGGCTCTAATTTGGCTAGGGCCGGCTCTGCTGCTGGGTGATGAGTGCTGTGCAGGGAAAGGAGTGCTGGGTGATGGCAGCGGTGCTGTGAGGGGAGAGGGGTGCTGTGCAGTGAGGGCAGAGGGGTAATGTGCTGGGTGATGGGTGCTGTGCTGGGAGATGGGTGCTGGATGAGGGGTGCTGTCCTAGGTAAGGGGTGATGGGTGCTGTGCTGAGAGAGGGGTGGTGGTTGAGGGGTGTTGTGCTGGGTGAAGGGTGATGAGTGCTGTTCTGGCAAAGGAGTGCTGGATTAAGGGTGCTGTGCTGGGTGATGGGTGCTGTGCAGTGAGGGGAGAGGGGTGCTGTGCTGGGTGAGTGGCGATGGATGCTCTGCTGGCAGACGGGTGATGGATGAGGGATGCAGTTCTGGGTGAAGGGGGATGGGTGCTGTGCTGGGAGAGTGGTGCTGTGCAGTGAGGGAAGAGGGGTGCTGGATGAGTAGTGCTGTGCTGGCTGAGGGGTACTGTGCTGAGCTGTGGGGGGAGAACAGTAGTGTTAATCTACATTAAAATAATTTATTTTTCAAATTGGTTGGGTTTCAAAGGAAATGCTAAGGAATTCATTGGAGTGCAAATTTTCATATTGAATGCAACATTAAGCTTGGTGGTGGGATTATCTGCTAGGGGCCACCAGCCAAAATCTTGCCTAGGGCACCAAATTGGTTTCGGATGGTTCTGTTTATGCCCATGGATATGACATAGCTCTGTTCTGCTCTCTCCATTTGATGTATTTGTATCCAGAAACAGGGACGTATCTTCCTATTGGCCAGGTTGGCAGTCACCAGGGGCGCTGGCCGAGGGGGGGAGCGCCGAGCCAGCCGCACCCAGTTATGTCTGTCTAAAGGTTGTGCTGCTGCTGATCTCTCAGTCAGAAGCATCAGCGCTGGACGACGAGGGAGTTCTACTTAGCAAGTTTAATTTCCAAACCATTACTTTAGTCATCCCCTTATTACTGTCAGGAGCTTCCCTAATGCCTGGCATGCAACCTATATTACTGCAGCAATTCCTGTCATACTCTCACGTCATGTACTGCACTTCCATTTAGTACAGAGTGTAATGATACCTAAAAAAATGGGAGAGAGCGCTAGTCCCCTACTCTGCCAGGGGCGCTCGGATCCCTAGATACACCCCTGACCAGAAAGCTGCTTTATGTTGTATCCAAAGACAATGAAACCAAACAAATCTTTCTGAAAATATAACCCTACATGGAAGCAAGAAATATAGTGCAATGTATTGTATATATGGTGAAAATTGCTTGGAGGTATTAAGGTGCCTACACACGGCGATATTTTACCCGATCTGGCCGATTCCGACGCATCGGAACGACAGATCATGTAAAATATGCCCAAATCGTGAGACCCCACTCACGATCACGATGCGATGCCCGTCCCCGCAGGTCACACATCGCATCTTCAGATCTGCCGTGCTGTAGTGTAGATCTGACAATCTCAAGTCACGATACACTGGATAGTTTAGTAGGCACGATAGATCGTGTGTCACATTGGCAGCTTTTTCAGCCCGAATCATGCCCATGACTGCCGGGGAGCTCCCGGGAGAGTTCAGGGGGAAATCGTGTACATTGTGGGATTGTGAGCACATCGCTATGTGTGTAAGCACTCTTATACAATCCAGTAAATCAATCCATCTGCACAATATCAGACCGAGGCATAATCAGCTGCCTTGTGCACAGAAGTCTCCTTTATACAAACAGCTGCTTTTCCCTGTTCTAATGGTGGATTAGAAGCACCACTTGCTGTAGGCAGCATAACAGGCCCCCTTGCATTAGAGCCCTGGTAGGCCGCAGGTATGATGATGCTACCACAGGCTGGGAAATTCCTCATTAAGGAGACCAACACTTCGAGGTGTGTGTGTTCTAGAGAAAGCACGATTAGGGGAGGGAGGCACAGGAGACAAATACCCCAGGCTCTCCTCTCTCAGGGCCCCCCATTCTTTAATTACAGCTGCAGTGTAAACCAGAACTGCACTGCAGGGGCGTAGAGAAGCCAGCCGGCCCCGGGTGTAGGGGGCTTGGCCTAATAGTGGGAGGCATGGCCACGCCCCCTTTGGAGGGTTTTTCTGTGTAAAAAAAAATATATTTTTGCCGCGTAGCGTTGCGGAGGGTGGCGCTGTGAGCCCCTCAGCTCAACACAAAGATGCGGGGGAGCGTGAACAGCATGATTGCCCCCCCACAGGAATAGGAGACTGCTGCAGCTGCAGTCTCCCACTGCAGCCCAGCACACAGCAGCGTGTGGTGAGCTGCTGTGATTTAAGATGGAGGGGGGGCGGCGCTGGGCCCCTCCAGCAGCCCGGGCCCATGTAATTAGTACCCGCTCCCCCCCTTCTCAGCACCACTGCTGCACTGCGAGCTGGAAAAGACAAGAGGGAAGTGGAGACTGACTAGGGGACAGGGCTCCACAGCACTAAACAGACAGAGGCAGCAACATGGGAGAGAGGACGGGAGGAGCTACTGCTGCTGCAAACACAGATTGAGAAAGACCATCTATAAGCCAACCGGGAAGATTCAGGGAGAGGGCACTGTCTGTATCTATGTATTGTGGTGAGACGGATTGTCTCTCAACTGCATTGCCCACATTCTGGTGGAAGCAGCTCCCTCCAAGGGAGGCTGGAGTGAAACATGTGTGTTCTCCATTAGCAGGTGTGGAATTCCAGGTTTTCACATTTACACAGACCCAGCAGGAATAATCACTGGAGAACAGAAAGGGTTTACAACACCCACACACTTGATGCTCCTTGCCCTGATGCTGAGTTGCAGCCAGGAAGTAGGGACACAGTGTTGTAGTGCTAGGGTCCAAGGGCTATGCCGGGAGAGCATGCTCAAATTGTGGCTACAAGCCATTGCTGACTGATTAGCACAAGGAGTGCTGAGACTTTTATGTTTGTTTGTTTATTTTTATGTTATGTGCCTGTATGTGTGCAGGTGTAGAAATTAATACCTTCCAACATTCTGTAAAGAAGAGTAGGTACTTTTGGACACACTGAAAGCATATGTGGCTGAAAAGGGGCCTCACTGCAATGAGCATGGCCTTGCGGTAAGGGTCATGGCTTCATGAGAAATGTCAACCCAGTAAGCCTCACCTCCCTCATTTTCATCACGCTGGAGGCATGCCCAGCCCCTGTCTCCAATGAATAGATGTCACGTGCAAGCGCACATCTCCTATTCACTGCTTGTTCTGCTATGGAGAGCAGCAGGTGAGAGGGGGCCACCTAACTCCCCCCCCACCCCCCTCCCCACACAAACACAAAATTGCAGTTGCAGTTGTGGGTGAAACGGTGGGACAGTACCCAAAAAACTGCAGTGTCCTGCGAGGAGGAAAGGTAGGGAGGGAACGCTCTTATCTTCTGTGCTTGTGAAGCAGTGGGCAGCCCATCAGCTAGAAAAGCAATGTACATGCTCTCTGCATGACATGATGTGTGAACATGTTTTTTCATGTATGTGCTGATGGCTTGTGCCCAAGCACCTATTCCTGCGTTCCCAATATTGCTCTTTAGGGCCCCCCCAGTCTTAAGTTCCCCGGGTCCCCCAAAGCCTCAACCCAGCTCTGGCTGTCGTAGTCGTTGGTTCAGATAGAAGCATGTGCATATACAATGTATGGGAGACGCTCAGGACTACATGAGTTTGTGACAATCTGACCAATGTCCAGCTATAACTTATCACACAGCAGCACTGTAGACATGTGTGATGTACTGACTGGTTTGTACGGTGCTGCACCACTAGCACCAGGTTCAGGTGTGTTTCGGATTGCTTCGGTAGCCAATTTCCCCGTGTTCAGATAGGACACACCGTGACTTTTGCAGACACAATGACCAGTCAGGAGGGAAGGTGCAACGCAATTTTATTATTTGTTAATAATTAACAACAAATGACAGGAGATATTTACCATTTACAGATGGAATGAAATTAATTACACTATTCAATGACAAGGTATTTATTTATTACCTCCCCGTCACCTACCGGTGACCCCAGCTGGCAAGCAATGTGTAACCAGCAAGAACCACAATTCCTGCAGAACTTTACCAAAAAAAACAAATGAGAGAGCTAAATATTAAACCTGCTGGTCTAGCTTGAATCAATGGTGCTCCGGCAGTCTATAGCTGTGAAATACAGTCTGTGCTAACACTCCCTTTTGCTGGGTAAAACGTGGGAAAAACACATGCAGGTTAGGCTTATATCAGTAGTGCACCAGCAACCTGCAATAGTTTAAACAGAGTCTTTGAGCCTTTGCTATGAAAAATAGGGACAACACTTAGGCTATGCTGGAAGCAGTAGTTCACCGGCAACTTGCAACAGTTTTAACACAGTCTTTGAGCCTTTGCTGAGAAACATAGAGACAACAATTAGGCTATGCTGGAAGCAGCAGTTCACCGGCAGATTTGCAGCACTTAACACAGTCTTTGCTAATACTTGGCCCTACTGAGAAAAATAACAAGGGTTATGCTGGAAGCAGTAGTTCACCGGCCCTATTTGTACAGATCCAGGGACACTCCACAGCAACTCATAGACAATCCTTTTTTAGAAATTCCTCCCAGACTCCTTTTACAGAAATTCTTCCCCAGACTCTTTCTACAGAAATTCCTCCCAGACTCGGCACTGACAGCCTAGAGGAAGGTATTATATAAGCTCTCCCTCACTCTCCTCCCTGTCGGTCCAGCATCTATGAGTGGACAGAGGGGACCCAGCAACAGGGCGCCTACAGGGATCTCTGCTTGGACAGCCAGGCTACCAATCAATGGGGCAGGATTTTCCCTCCAAAAATGGGTCGCTGACCAAGGGGCACTTTCTACCTCCTTGTCTGCACATGCTCAGTGGGGTTCAGGGAGACCAAGGTCAGTCAGAGTTCACTATACCTGCCTATTATATGGAATGGGGCTGCAGTATATCTATGTGTACATATATAAAAAAAAATATTGGGGGACCCCTATTTCGGAACAAACTTGGGGGTACCACACATGATCAATGCTAACATGGCTACTGTCGACATGCTGGGCAGTTCAAGTTTGATAAGATAATACATAAGTTTATTGCTTCAAACCCTTAACAACCTTGTATAGCTTACTTCATTAAACTGATAAATAACGACATAGACAACAAGAGCTTGGCTAAAAGGTCACAGCTTTTATTTATAATTAATTCACCTAACCAGGGTGGCAAGAGACGCTGCAGACTCAGTTCCAGCCTTCTTTCACTCAAATACTCGGGGAACGACTGACACGTCCCCGCTCAATACGCACTAACGATGTGAGGGTCCCACTTCCACTCTGGGCCAATCCGAGGCGCTTACGAACTAAAAGCGCCCGGGACCCCCCGCACAGAGAAGGACAAATTTGCCAGGGACAGTCGAGGGCAAGTGCCCCCACAAAGTTATCTTACGCCACATAAAGCCACTGAGCTGCAGCGTACTCCCGCCATGCTGCGCCTCCCCTATTTGGGAAAGAAAAGGTTAGTGTGACACAACAAAATTCATTAACGGGTGGGATGGTGGGTTTCAAAGATCCATCACCTAAGAGGCTGTCATCAAGCACATGAGCCAATATATACTGATAAACTGACCACTCCTTCAAGCAATGTCATTGCTAGATCGCTATGACTAATTTATGCACGTCCATGAAACGGCATTTGAAAGGTCAGACCCGCCTGCATTTTTCTAACCCATGCACAAAACTATATGTATACATATATATATATATATATATATATATAATCATATATACAATTCAGGCGCACATATGATAGAGATTCCTAAATAATATACTGATGGTTTGATAAGCTGCTCCTAATCGGGAAGCAGTCGGCTTCCCGACTGTATAATCCCGGCAAGGGCTAAATGACAGGCGTCAAAATCCCGATGCCTGTCATTTTACCTATGCCGGGAGCCCGACACCCGGCTTACCGATCGAAGGTAAGCTGGGCGCCGGGTGCAAACAGCCACGGGGGGGAGGGTTTGGTTTAGGGTTTCCAGGGGGGACTTAGGGTTAGGCTCCCCCCAGGAGGTTAGGTTTAGGCTAGGGGAAGGGAGTGTTAGGCACCTCCGGGGGGAGGTTAGGGTTAGGCACCCCCCGGAATACTTAGATTTAGGTGGTGGGGAAGGGGGGTTAGGTTTAGGCACTTAGAGGGGGGATTAGGGTTAGGCACTTGGGGGGGAGGTTAGGGTTAGGCACCCCTAAGGGAAGGTTAGGGTTAGGGGGGAGGATAGGTTAGTCAGGGCCGAAACTAGGATATCTGTCACCCGGTGCAAGGCAGCAATTTTGCGCCACCTCCCTTCCCGTACCTAGATTTTGTCCTTGCTCCTCCATAAGGCAGTGCACTAGTCAGACATCCCTGGTATAGTGACTTACATTATTCCACACACCATAATGCCCATTACATATTACGCCACACACTGTAATGCCTATTACCAAAGTGCCACTTACATATTTGCCTGACACCATTTTATGCCCCACAGTAAGGCTTCTAATTACTTTAAAATTATCTGCTCATTGTCAGGGATTTTATGCTCATTACCAGGGGTTCCATGCTCGTTGCTAGGGGTTACATGCTTGTTGCCAGGGGGTTTCATGCTCGTTGCTATGAGGTCCAATAGGACCTCTAGCATCTGTCTCCTCCTTGGCAGTGCCCATTTTTGGATGCCCATTTTCATCAGAGTCCATGCGGGGGGCTAGTCTGCATGAAATTTGCTGAAAGCGGCCATCCAAAAATGGCCACCGCCAAGGAGGAGACAGACACTAGAGGTCCAATAAGGACCTCTAGCATCTGTCTCTTCCTTGGCAGTGGCCATTTTTAGATGGCAGTTTTCTGAATCTGCAGCCTCCAAGCCACCTCGAATCAGCCCTTTTTCACCCCCTGAGTTCTGGCACCCGGTGCACGTGCACCTCTAGCCCCCCCCTAGTTGCGGCCCTGGGTTAGTGAATACTTACCTCTCGATGATCGGGATTTTCACTGCTGCCGGGATGCCGCTGTCGGCGGTAAATCATACTGAATCCTCCTAAACGTGATATATCTGCAATATACACCTTGGGTTCAAGATAAAAAAGCCTGGATTAGATATCAGTTGGTATTAAATGTTATATGCCTAAATTGGTCAGCAATATTATTTGTATAAATTAACTTAACAAGACAAAAAAGAGCTTGATATAAAAAAAATAACACTTTAATATATGTTTAAATAACACAAGGAAATGCAGATGAAATAAGTAAATAAAAATAACACACATACATAAAATATAAGCTGGTACTAAGTATTAATAATCTCTCATATCTGTACATAGGAGATCCACCTCCGCAGAAGGTGTCTCCTGTGACAATGTGTAATATCAATACTATGGTTTCATGAAAAATAGTCTCTGTCATCCAGGTAAAAAATAATAATAGTATCGCCGATAGTGACACGGCTTGTAATTCAAACACCTCAGGGTGTTTTATATGGTATTTGTAACTAAAGGTGCATACACACTAGACGATATGCTCCCTGAGCGATATCGTCTAGTGTGTCCCCGGCAGGCTGTGCTCAATGTCGTTCATGACATTGAGCACAGCCACTGAACGATATCATTAGCGATATCGTTCAGCGCCGGGCTCTCTCACCCATTCCCTGACATGCAGCAACCTGACGAGGTCGTCAGGTTGGCCTGCATGTCAGCCCGATGAACGAGGATGACGAACGACCCGCGGGAACGCGCGTCGTCGTCATCGTTCATCTTTTTTGTGTTAAAAATGGACGATAAAGTGGACGACTGAACGATAACGATATCGTTATCGTTCAGTCGTCCACTTTAATCGCCCAGTGTGTACGCACCATAAGTGCCCACACATCAAATTTCCGGCAATCAAATTGTAGCAGGTAATCAATTGACCTGTTAGAATATTCCATGACACTGGTTCAGTGATAGACTCTTCCACCCCGATGGTTTGTAACACCATCCAAAACACATGAGTTTGAGACTGACTCTCATATAATAGTCAGAAATGGTAACTGCTTACCGCCGGCCGGCTGTTGAAGAGAGTGTCACAACCCCTCTGCTGAGATCAGACGGAGCTCCATGTTCATCACTCACGGAGCTGATATAACTTTGCAATTGCAATTGCAGTCTCATGTGTGGTTTCCCGGTACCTGACAGGAACACTGTATATTATACATTAGACCAGCTTGTAGCATGTAAGGGAGACCCTTATGTGTGTCTCCGCTGTAGGTAATGGCGGTTTCGTCAGAGGGTGAATTTTTCTAACACTCCCCCCTGTTACCACCCAAACGCTGACTACCTGTCACTCACTTTGCAAGTGGGAGTCTGTGCGTGCGTAATTGCAAAGTAATCACTGCCCATGTGCAGTACGGTGTTCACGCATGTTAATTAGCAACAATCGCTGGATCTGTCGTCTGTGCGTCCGTTTATGAATCAGGCCCTCTGTTTGTGCATCGATTAGGGTGGGGAACCTTTTTTCTGCCGAGGGACATTTTGATATATATAACATTATTTGTGAGCCTGGTGCAGGCCACACCCCCTCCATGTGATGTCACATGGGGGCGGGCCACAATTGCTGGTGATTACAGCAATGCCTGGAACATCCTGAGGATGCTCTGAGGAGCTGTAAGGGCAGCGGTGTGACCGTCTGAAGCATCCTAAGGATGCTCCAGGCGGCACTGCTGCATAGATTCTGGTTGCAGGGTGCCATTCTATGCACCCTGCTAGCCAGATGAGGCTAGCAGAAAAAAACTCTGAGGGCCAGACCAAATGATTCCATGGCCTTATACGGCCCCCGGGCCTGAGGTTCCCCATCCCTGGATTAAACGAATGGTAAATTTTAAGGTGTCCTGTTTTTATTGCCGTTATTGCAAGATTCTCACAGCCAGTTATTATGAATGTATTATAGACATTTGAAGCCTAACTGTGTACCATACAGCAATGTAGCCGATTTTAAAATACCGAAAAATAAGATAACCACCATAATATGAGGGCGAAATAAAATGTGTAATGGTTTTGACATAAAAGCGCGGCTTATATTTGCTGTTCTGTACTGCTGGAGCTTAAGCCGGCCGTGGGAAATTGATGCCTGTAAAATGGACTAGCCAGATAATGTCTTAAAATATTATCAGTGGCAGATGAAGTAACTTTTTATGATGTGACATATTTGTAGAAATGGAATGTACAAACGCACTCATTTCCTCTAACAGACGAGCGCTTAGATGAGCTTTCTGAGGAAAATCCAAATAATAAGGCTCAAGTACATCTTAATGTTGTTCTGTGGTTATGCTTTAATCAACTTAATCTTAAAATATCTTTCGTATTGGCACCTTTTGTGCCCAGCAACAACCTCTCTCCCGCTATTGGCTGGATCTTAAAGTGACAGAAAAACCCGGGCTGCAGGGAAAAGGTTACTGTTCTAGCTGGGGTGCGAGTGCCCAGCTCCTTGTCAGAGCCACAATTTTAAAATATGTATAATGTTGGCACCCATGGTGTTCATGTGCAAGTGGGCACAGGGAGGGTGATAGAGGGGAAAGCCCATAATTGCACCAGCCATAACCCAGGCAAAGGGCTTTTATTCCTGTCTGCTCCCAGCAGCGCCTCTCGCAGGTGAGTGAATCAAGAGTCAGGAAGGGAGTGGACAGGGAGAAGGTGGCAGAGTCTGAGGGGGAAATGTATCCAACCTTTGAGATAAAGTGAAGTAGTTATAGTTACCCATAGCAACCAATCAGCTTCGAGCTATCATTTATCTAGAACAGTCTATAAAAAGACAGAAGCTGATTGGTTGCTATGGGACACTTTTCTACTTTATCTCTCTTCTAGGTGTGATACATCTCCCCCCCTGAGTGTAATAGATGGTTACTGGAACAAAGCATGCAAGTTGGCAGCAAGGCTTGCTTAACTAAGGCAATGGTAGTGACTGGCAAGCAAGGAACGGGCAGCACCAAACACTAAGATAGCACATTCATAATCTTGCTATGTGACCTATGGCTGGTGGCTTGATAGCAGATGGGCATGCTGGAAGTGAATCCAGGATAGGATGTAAGAGCCCTGGAGGGCATTTCAATCAGGTACCCTCCGCTGTTGCCAAGTCACCCATTTATAGCTAGATAAATATTACAATGCGATTGAGGGAATGAAGTTGGAGATGTGGGGGGGTGTTGAACGTGGTTGATGGATATGTAGTTGAGGGGGAGGAATTTAAACTTCATTCAATAAAGCACAGGGGTACTGTAGATGTACTAAGCCATGTGAGAGATAAAATGAAGTGAGAGTACCAACCAATCAGCTTCTCACTATCATTTGCAGGCTGTGCTAGAAGTCTTCCAGGGTAAGAAAAAGCCTAATCCTAAAAATGTTACAGAGGTGGAGGTTGCAAGATTGGGAGATGTACTAAATGTTGGTGGAGGGGGGTGTAGAGTCCAGGATGACACCTAGACATTACACTTGGGGAACATTATATAGAGAGGGGGACTTATAAGATGGAAGACAATCATTTCCATTTTAGAGTTGTTGAGTTTAAGGAATGGCTGGGCCATCCATCAGGAGATGAGAGGTAGACAGTTGGTGAACTGGGAGAGGTCAGGGGAAGAGAAGTGAAATTTGGTGATATAAACATAATGGTAATGGAGGTAAAAAAAAAGCTGATAATCTCTCAAAGGTAAAAGCATAGAAGAAGAAGAGAAGGGAGCCAAGGACTGATCCGTAAGGGCACTGACAGGGAGAGTGAGGGCTAGGTGGATTCAGGAGTACAGATAGATAACAAGCAGTTGGACATGTTAGAGGTGAACCATAAGTGCAGTATCAATGAGACAGATGGACTCTAGCAGGGATGGACTGGCCCACAGGGGTACAGGGGAAATCCCCTGTGGGCATCACCACCTGAGGTACCAACACTCCTTCCTCTATATGTCAGGTTCCAGACCTCAAATTATATGTTGTTACTCTATTAGATGACCGGTTACCTGTTGGAGCAGGACCACTGATCAACATGGGTGCTTGGTTCCTTTTTATAGAAAGTACACTAAGATTTGCTAATTGGTTAGCCAAGCATCTATGGTTGTTGGCCACACCCCCTCTGGTGGATGACCACACCCCGTAAGCACGGGACCCTACCACTTCATTCTCCCGGTGGGTTCTTCATGCCCAGGTCCGACACTGGCCTGGAGATTTGCAGGAGGATGGGGTAGTCAGTGTTGTAGAAGGCTGATGTAATGTTAAAATAACCAAGCTTTGCCCACTTGTATCATATAACTTAGCTTAAAAATATTCTCCAATGGAATAAATCACTGTCATCAAAGACAAATCACATCTGGTGGTGAGGATGGTCATTCTGATTACGTAGCCAACACAGGGCTAATTCTAAACACAAACTGAATTAGCCCCAATGACACTGAAGCAGTTATAACTGTATTTCTAAACATTTACAATTGGCACAATAAGTAGGTGCTTTTAACATGTTTTATTATATACTGTAGATATTACAATGGCTTATTTCAAAGGGGTTTATTCAAATTATTATTTAATTTCAGCAAAAGGATAGCAATTCCGTGTGGGAACAATCTTCCTATACTGGCTACGTTTAATGACTAAACCTTTATGCTGGGTTACTCTTATTGTACAGTTTTAATCAACAGAGAAAAGTCGGGTCATAGTGGCAGCACTTTGCCTTTTATCACAGGGATAAATATAACACTTTTATTTAGCTTTCTTTGTAAGAAATATTTGTGCTATGATTCATAACCTTGGTGTTTTTGTTGCATTATCATGTCATGGTTTTTTGTGAAATAAATAAATGCCTCATCTCTCAGAGCAGCTCAGTTCATTCCAATGTATTAAAGCAAAATTAACGAATATAATAATAATAATACTAATAATAATAATAATAATAATAATACATCTTATAATAATAATAATACTACTACTAATAATAATGATAATACATCTTATAGAATACATTGGTAGATGTATTACAATGGACAATAACACTTTATTTGATCAGCCAAATGTTGTAGAGTGTAGGCAACCAAACAAGTACAGGTAAATTTATGTTTTATGAAGACCTCCTAATGGAATGCTAAAGCGTTGCCAGAACTGTCACACTTAGAGGCGGAAGCAGCATGGGATAGCAGAGGAATAACTGTGTTAAGACGGAATCGGTATGTATAACCGCCAGCTGCAAATCAAATCCTGACAACGCAAGCCCGGCAGGGGTGAAGAACCCAACTGCTGCTAAAGGTAAGTAACCCTAATTTCCCCCCCCCTAACCCTCCCTTCGGGGTGCCTAGCCCTAACCTCCCCCCCAGTGCCTAACTCTAACCCCCCCTTCCCCACTGCCTAAACCTAAATCTCCTGGGGGGTGCCTAACCCTAACCCCTCCTTTATCTAGCCTATACCTATCCCTCCCAGGGGGGTGCCTATCCCTAAGTCCCCCCCGGGAGCCCTAAACCTAACCCTGTCCACCCCCCCGCGCGGCTGTCCGCGCCCGGCTTACCTTCAATCGGGATGCCGGGCGTCGGGCTCCCGGCGTAAGTCAAATGACAGGCGTCGGGATTTCGACGCCTGTTATTAGACCCTTGTCGGGATTAGACAGTCGGGATACCTTCTAATGATTGTACCTGGCTTCCCGACTGCTTCCCGTTGAGATAGGTCAATGACGATAATGTTCTAAAATCATTTACTCAATTACGTAGTAAATTCAATCTTCCCCATACACTATTCTTCAGATATTTACAGCTTAGACACGCTTTAAAAATACACAATTTTATTGGTGTACCTCTAATGTTACAGGATTCTGTGCTCAAGTTGTTTCTATTGTCTCTAAACACTGCTAGAGCTCTCTCTCATGTCTTTACTCCTTTATTATGAATGCTCACCATTCATCTAACCCTCCAAGTCTTAAACAAAAGTGTGTGGTGGAGGTTGGCTCAATGTGTGATGAATATCGGTCTCTGGCCCTTTGTAGTCCAAGAGAATCCACGGCGGCTATTAGATTCCAGTAAATCCAATTATTTATACTACACGGGACTTACCTCACACCTGTATGTCTGCTTCAACTTTGGGGGGTGTGCTGATGATATTTGTCCTAAATGTGGGTGTTCCCAAGGAACCTTTTGGAATCTCCTTTGGTCCTGACCAAAGGAGCACAGTTTCTGGGACCAGGTAATTGGAGTGATTACATCATCAAATATACCCCAATCTGCTTTGACTCCAGAAGTTTGTACTCTTGGTACTTTGGCCGAGGAGGTTTTTGATAGGTACACTAGACAATAATTTATGTACCTTGACCAAAGTATGTATAGCGAGAGCGTGGATGGCTACTACGGGTCCTGAGTTTCAAACATGGGTTGCTCTAGTTAATCCCACAATATCTCATGAGCGGTATTTTTATTACTACTTGTAAAACTGAATCTAAGTTTGACCGAATTTGGCAGAGATGGTTACAATGCACATATGCTAAGTTGCCGCCGGATCAGCATACTTTATCTAGACTCTAAATTTTATGTTATGTTTATTGATTGGGAGTCAGACGATGGTTGGATTTTGCTCACTGATGTTTATATCTGATTATCTAATACATATTGGGAATGGAGGCTTCTACATTATGTGCTGTAACATTTAAGTGTTAATGCTCCAGCGTAAAATATATTGTGTATTCTGTACTGGATGATTTTGATACTATTCTGCCCTGAGGGGCTGATTCAGCAAGGAACGCAGTTGCTTATACGCACACAATCAGTTGATTAAATCGCACTGCGCATGTATTTCAGTGCGTGTGCACAAGCCAGACACTACGATGGAAACATCGATTGCAGAGGCCACACAGAGGGATTGACAGGAAGTGCCATTTGTCGATGGTGACGGCGGAGTGGTCGGGTGAACGCAGGGGTGCCAGTGAGTTTCAATGCCGTTGCAGGGGCGTGTATAAATTATCCACTGTGATACCAGATGCCGCCTGAGGCATCATAGCGTGTGCAAAAGTAAGCAATTCCTGAGTAAGGTCTGGGCTCCCCTAACTGTCCGATGTTACTCGATGTTACCGATTGTTTCTATATGTTGTCAAAGAATACAGATTTGAGTATGGGGAAGTCTGCGTCTTTATATCAGGCTGAGATCGCAATGCGTATGCAGAAATGTACATGTCACCGCTGATATTCGCAACTGCATTGCCTGCGTATAAGCACAATAGCGATCCATAGTGAATCAGGCCCACAGTCTGTTATTCTTTTTTTTTTTCATATACTTATATAATATGTTTATATATGCTGTAAATGTTGTTTGTCTTTTTCTCTGCTATGCACTGCAGTTTGCGAATATGTTATTTATATTCGGTGTTGTATATACATGATGGATATGTTTTTCAATTTTGATGTGTGATAACTATTGTTGTTTTTTGTTTGTTTTGTTTTATCGTTATATTGTATTATTCAATTGGAAAACATTTTCAATAAAAAATACTCAATTTAAAAAAAGTCATGCCAAATAATTACTAGGGATGAACATCGGAAGCCCACCATCAATTGATGGCTGGGCTTACACCATTGAAACTTTCGATGTGATGGTAACTAACCATTACATCAAAAGAATTCGATGGCAAAAACTATTTCATTTACTGGTGGTAGGGGGCGGAGAGTCTGTGAAAGGGGGCGGAGCCTTTGGCTCCCCCGTTCACGTTACTGTGGGAGAGTGCCCAGCACTCTCCGAGATGCTGGGCTGCCCCCATGCTCCCCATATACAGAGAATAGATGCCGTGCGCATGGGCACGGCATTTATTTTCCCACTGCTCACCCGCTGCTCTGATATGCATAGCAGCGGTATGTGCTTTACCCACGAAGCCAGCCATCGGATGGGCATCGTAAAGCTGCATCTGATGGCTGGCAACCATCGAGTTCCCGGTATTCGATGGAAAAAATACTTCCATCAAATCAGAAACAATGATGGTTGCCAACTATCGGTTTCCGATGACCATCCCTAATAATTACCTATCTGTTTTTCCTCTCTAACCGAGGTATGGACCTGGGAAAACCCTTTTTTGTGTGTTAGTGCAAATGGGGCAACCCAGGTTGTTTGATGCATGTCCACACCCCTTCTAATGGGGATTGGTATGATTTACCGCCGGACGCACGCCCGGCGGTTCTAATGCCGACGCTGGAAGACCGGCGGTTCTAAGTATTTTCCTATTGACTAACCTAACCCTCCCTTAGTTGTGCCTAGCCCTAACCTCCCCCCCAAGTGCTTAACCCTAACCCCCCCTCTAAGTGCCCAACCCTAACCCCCCATGCCCTAGCCTAACCCTCCCGGGGAAGGCCTAACCCTAAGTCTCTCCGGGAGCCCCTAACCTAACCCTCCGCCCCGCCGCTGTCCGTGCCTGGCGCCCGGCATACCTTTGATCAGGATGTCGGGCTCCTGGCGTAGGTAAAATGACAGGCGTCGGGATTTCGACGCCTGTCATTAGACCCTTGCCGGGATTAGACAGTCGGGATGCATACCTTCTGATGATTGTACCTGGTTTATGAACCTCATTGGTTAATTGGAGGCATTGGATGATATTGACACGGGTCTAGTGTGACAACACCTAACTGTCATTTTTTAAATCCAGCCTAAAAGGTGACAGTTAGGAGCTGATTGGTTGGTACTTTATCTTTCTCCGCTTTATCTCTCTCCGATCCAACAAATGCAAGTGAAACGCGAACAGTCAGTTTTTAGGAAAAAGTGGAACACAAATGGCCTCATTTAGAGATGGATGCTAATACTGCCACCGCAGCTGCTAATTTATATGCAGCGGCTGTGCAAAAATATGCAAATCTCGCAGCCGCCAGGATTTGTATTGAGCCGCCCACTGGCGTCTTTGCAAATCCAAGCGACTACGTACAAAGGCGCAGCATTGGTCACAGATTAGTTGATCAGCCTTCTGAGTAATCCTACACCCAGCGCAGATCTGAGACGCCATTGCTGGTAACACTCTTGCAGGGAGATACTCAGCGTGGGGTCCCAGTTGCCATAATGTCAACTAACCCTAGACAACATTTTTTAAAATTATTTTTCACAAATTTTAACACAGAAGCCTGCACAGATCCTAGGGATATGGGGGGAGGGGGAGCTTTCTACAAACATGCCTACCTAATTCAGGTGATTTATTTGGACGGGTTTGTGAGCGGTTTTGTGATGGTTTTCAAGTCCGCCGTTTAATAAATCCAGGGGTTTCTATACTTCTACTGTTAAGAACATCTAAGGTGAACCAATGTCAAATGTATTATATGTATTCAATATATTATAAGAAGCTTGCCTTCTGTGCGGTCTCCTGCCAGTAAACTGCCATACAAAATCCGCCACTTAGTAAATATACCATACTTACATACTCTCCCGGAAGTTGTGGTAGGCTCTCAATTTTTTGCGTAGCCCCCAGCACCCCCAGAACAGTGGCCAGATCTTCCACATTCCGTCCACTTCCTAGTAAAGTAGGCAGATTGGGGTAGATAGAAATAGGAATCGCCGCTCTGTGTGGAGGGGACGGGACTAAAAAGATGCAAAACTGCATAATTTATGATGGCGTCAGAGCCCGTCCCCCCGAAGTAGCAAGCTGGATCTCCTCTCTGGGCTACTCCCGGACAGAGGAGATGAAAAAAGTAGGCGAGTATGAAATATACCCCCAGGTAAGTGACATTGATAGAGACTTCAGTAGATATACACCAGAAGGTAGAAAGTGAATAGGCAACAAGGTCAAAAGGTTGACAGGTAAATAGTCGACGGGGTCAAAAGCTTGACATGTATATGGTCGACATGGACTTAGGTCACCAGGGTCAAAAGGTCGACACAAAAAAGGTAGACACAATTTTTTTAAATATATTTTAACCCTAATAATCATAACCACCTTAACCCTCCCCTTAGTGTCTAAGCCTAACCATCCTCCTCCGCAGCCTAACCTTCTTCCAAGTGCCTTATCCTAACCCTAAAGAGCATGAAAAATCATGTGTCAACGTTTTCTGTGTCACCTATTTGCTTCTTGACCTTTTGACCCTACCCACTATTTGTCTGTTGACCTTCTGACCTTTGGATCCTGTCAACCATTTACCTATCAACTTTTTGACCTGTCAACCTTTTGACCCTGTTGACCTAAGTCCCTGACGACCTATTTACGGTCTACCTTTTCAGGGCCGCAACTAGGGGGGGGGCTGGAGGTGCACGTGCACCGGGTGAGCCACTGTACCTGGTGCCAGTGACCTCCAGCCCGGCGCTGCAGAGAGGCTCCAAGCCGGACGTCCGCTGGTAATATTTATTACCAGCGGGCGCCCGGCTCCTTCTCTGCAGCGACGCGGTGTAGCCGGAGCCGGAGGCTGGAGTTCTCTCCCGAACTCCAGCTTCCGGCTCTCCCCACGGGCACTATGGGGGAGACGTCATGACATCTCCCCCATAGTTCCAAGGAGCAGCCGGCGGACCGGACGCGACGCTGGATGCAGGAGCGGGGTTCAAGGTAAGTATTTTTTTTTTTAATAAGCTGCACTACAGGGGCATTATTATGGGGGCAGGGGCATTACCACAGGGGCATTACTATGGGGGCATAGGCAATAAGGGGCATTACTAATGGGGCATGAGCACTACAGGGGCATTACTATTGGGGCATGAGCACTACAGGGGCATTACTGTAAGGGCACTACAGGGATATTACTATGGGGGCATGGGCAATACAGGGGCATTACTATGAGAGCATGGGCACTACAGGGGCATTACTATGAAAGCATGGGCACTACAGGGGCATTAATATGGGAGCATGGGCACTACAGGGGCATTACTGTATGGTGGGCACTACAAGGGCATTACTATGGGGGTATTAACATATGGGCATTACTATGGGGGCATTACAATATGGGCACTACTGCAGGGGGAATTACATGGGGGGCGCCAAATTACTGTCTTGCCCCTGGTGACAAAAATCCTAGTTTCGGCCCTGACCTTTTGATGTCTATCATCTGGATACCGTGGTACAGGGATGCTGGAAAAGCTTTAAATGCAACCAGGTCTGTCATAGGAGCTAAGTAGGAGACTTCTGTCTCCCACTATGTCACTCTATACAGTAAAGAGAAGATGGTCCCTGCACATGCTCAGTAGTAAGCTTGGCATCCATCTTGTGACAGGATATGAAGCCTCCATGGAGAAACAGGAAGACTGGAGTCTGCGCAGTAGCGCACTCCACTTTCAACACATACCACATGGACGTGCTCCTGAGATTATCTCCAGCTATAGAGCCATACATGGCCCCATAGGTCTCCCTGTTACTCTATACCACCACCATTTGTTTTAAGGAGCATACCACTACACACCACCAGGGTGTATGCCCCATTACCATTTGGTGCACTATAACATCCAGCATGCCCAATCTCTCCAGGCTGCATCTAACATACAAATAGCCTGTTTAACCCTGTGTCTAAACTAAAGCCACCTGCATGCTACCTGGTTAATGAACCTGAAACCTGGTTAAGTTGCCTACTATGTGGACGAACTTACATACCTGCTGGGCAACCCAGCGCTCTAGTCCTTCTAGGGTTCAAAGTACTACCTGGCCAATTCTGCTAACTCTGCCAATAGGTACTATAATAAAAGTCTCACTGTTACAATGAAAGTGTCTAAGCTATAAAAAAAAAGTCTAACTGCTATAATAAAAGTTTCACTGCTATAATAAAAGTCTCACTGCTATAATAAAAACTCACTGTTATAATAAAAGACACAATGCTATAATAAAATACTCACTGCTATAATAAAAAGCTCATTGCTATAATACGAGACTCACTGCTATATTAAAGTATAGTAAAGGTCTTGCAACTATAATAAAATACGACACTACTATAATAAAAGACTTGCTGCTATAATATAAACTCACTGTTATAATAAAAGTCTTGCAGCTATAATAAGACGACATTACTATAAAAAAGGCTCACTGCTATAATAAGAGACTCACTGCTATAATAAGAGACTCAGAGGCCTATTCATCAAATGATAAATGGCCCGGTAGCCATGTAGAAACGCTAGTTCCTGCATATTTAAGTTACCGGGCCATTCATCATCAGTGGTACGATAGGACCCCCTTGGTATTCAGCAAACTCCGAAAACTGAAAGTTTTCGGAGTTTGCTGCTGAGAACAAGCTCCATCTGCAGACAGCGCTTGTTCTTGGATCCCTGGTCCTTCCTATGGGAAGGAGTTCTGGGGATGCGAAGAGGGATCCTAGCGGATCCCTCCGTCGCCTCCTTACTTCCTCCCCGGCGGCTGTGCGCATGCGTGACCCGAGGTAGAAGAGAAGGAAAGATGTTAACCATCCCCCCGCACTGACACCGATGCCCCCCCTGTTGCAGACACCGCCGGCACCCCCGCTGCTGACACCACTGGCACCCCCGCATTGTTGACACCGCCGGCACCCTGTAATGAGGACACTGCCAGCACTCTGCACTGCTGCCACCATACTGAGGACACCATCGACACCCTCACACTGCCGACACTGCCGGCATCCACGCACTGAGGACACTGCCGGCACCCCCGCACTGAGGACACTGCTGGCACCCTGCACTGAGGACACTGCCACCCCTCGTACTGAGGAAAACATCAGCACCCGGAGACTGCCGGCACTCCTGCACTGCTGACACCGCCAGCACCCCCGCACTGAGGACACCGCTGGCACGCCGCTCTGCCGACACCGCTGGCACCCTACACTGAGAACACTGCCCCAACATACTGAGGACACTGTCTGAACGCCACACTGCCGATACCCCGTACTAAGGACACTGCTGGCACCCCCACACTGAGGGCACTGCCAGCACCCCCGCAGTGAGGACACCGCTGGCACCCTCTCACTGCCAACACCGACAGCATCCCCGCACTGAGGACACCGCTGGCACTGCCGACACCGCCAGCACACCCTCACTGAGGACAACATTGGCACCCCTGCACTGCCGACACCACCAGCTCCCCCTCACTGAGGATAACGCTGGCACCCCTGCACTGCTGACACCACCAGCATCTCCACACTGAGGACACCGCAGGTACCCCCACTCTGCTGACACTGCCAGCACCCTGCACTGAGGACACTGCCAGCACCCCCACACTGTTGCCCCCTGTACCGAGGACACAGTCAGTCCCCCCCTGCACTGCCGACACTGCCGGCACTCCCACACTGAGGACACCACTGACACACCCACATTGCCAACACCACCAGCACCTGCGCACTGAGAACGCCACTGGCATTCTCCTACAGAGGACACCGCCAGCATCCCCGCATTGCCAACACCGCTGTCACAGTAAGTGCACTATTGGTTTATCCAACCCACACTGTATCCAACCTGCACTGTAACCTGCACTGTATCCAACCCACACTATGTACTGCACTATGGGCCCGTACGCACCCAGCCAGGTGATTTTTGCATTCTGCGCATGCATCGCAGTGCGCGTGTGCGAAGCAGTCCGAGCGATCAGGAAACATTCGCTCGACGGGTATAGACAGTTCGGCTGAATGAGTGACAGGAGAAGCTATTAATGGGGGATGACAGGGGCTGGCCATTAAAAATGGGGGAGTGGAGGTGCGAACGCAGGCGTGCCTGAGCGTCTTAATGCCGTTTCCGAGGAGTGTATAATTAAGAGACAGCATCATAGTACACGTCACTTGGTTGAATATTACACTGAAGTGCTTGCGGTAGGGTATGGTCAGCCACAAGTGCTGTGTATGGGTTCGATGGCTGCATACACTTCCTGGAGATGACGTGCGCATGTGGGCATCTTAAGACAGGCTGGTGGGCGTCTGCATACACAAAGTGCTCGTCCGCCAAGACATAGTGGGCGTGCTAATGCCTTGCCATGCGATCACCTGTCTTTGCAAGATTTGCATACGCTGGGTGCGTGCGAAAGCAACTAGCAAGCGGGTCTGAATCCAGCCCTATATCCGACCTGCAATGTATCCAACCCACACTGTATACTGCACTGTATCCGAACTGCACTGTATCCAACCCACACTGTATCCAACACTATATACGACCTGCACTGTATCCAACCCACAATGTACCCTGCACTGTGGCCCTGATTCAGAGGTGCTTGCTATTTGCGAGCGCTCGCTCTGAATCAGGGCGGGCTGTTTTTTTTTATAGTTTTGGCCTACAGGCCACTCACAAAGCTGTGGGTGACCACCTACAGCTAGTGCGAGCGGCCTGGCAATGGTCGCGATTATCGCGACCATCGGCATTGCGAGGAGACCCTAAGGTAGGGTCTCAGCACTCGCAATGCCGAGTGGACTTCCTGCTCTAACAGTGATGTCAGTAGGACCGCCCACAAACGGCAGGCATTCCTTCGGGAAGGCCTTCGTTTGTGCAGCCACCCCCCCCTACCCGCCTACAAAACGGGGTAAGCTGTCGATCAAGATCATCACTCGCTGGGGCGAGTGCATGCGTACGCCGGAGGCGGTGCATGCACAGGGGCTAAACATCGACCCGCTTGCGAGCGCTATGCGCCTTAGAGCGGGTCTGAATCAGGCCCTGTATATGACCTGCACTATATCCAACCCACATTGTATTCCACACTGTATCCTGCTTGCACTGTATCCAATCCACACTGTATACCGCACTATATGAGTCCCGCACTGTATACTGCAATGTACCCGACCTGCACTGTCAAATGACAGTTGGGAGCTGATTGGCTGGAGCACCATTTATCATACACAGTGAAGTTTATCACTCGTTTTGATGATAAAACTTGTTCATAAATGGGGTCTTATATGTGGCCTACACTGTATCCCGCAGTGTATCCAACCTGTCCTGTATACGACCTGCACTGTTACTGACCCGCAGGTATGGAATGCTCTTTTTATGGTTGGCGAGATTTTGGGGAACTGCTCAACAAAAAGGCTGATTGAATGGAGCTTTACATGGGCACAGAGTGCCAGTCATCAGTGCCCCAGCACCCCCAGGAGGGAAAGAAATACAGATTGGGCCAGTGGCGTAAATTCATCCCAGACGCCCGGAGGCAAATTATAATTTGGTGCCCCCCGTCACAGCCGCTGACACTGTAATGTAGCAATTCGCATGTAGACAGGCTATAGATAGAAGACGGCAGCTGATGGTCTGACATGGAGCTCTCCATTAGTATAGGGTGGCTTCTCAGGTGCCGGGAAGGGGTGCCACGTATTGGGCGGCCGTGACGGTACACTCCGGGTACATAGTTACAGCCCTAAGTGGGGTGAATATGTTGTGGACAATGGAGGAGGTGCCCCCTTCAGAGCTGGAGCCCGGCGGCAGGCGCCTCCATTGTCTCCCATAGTTCTGCCTCTGGATTGGGCACTGAGAATAGGCATGTGCTGGGGGCATGTGCACTTGTGTAGGGGGCATTCATGTCTGCTGTTGCTATTTACACATGGTTTAGGGGTTTTGTAGTTGCTGCTTGTTAACTACGACAACTTGTTTTGAGCATGGATATTCCACGTACAATTTTTATTACATTTCTGTGTTATATTGTTTTCTATTGAACGTACTTGCGAGTTGGTTTGATTGGTTATTGCTGATACATTACTAGTTTGCAAAACATTTGTACACAGAAATAACTGCCGTGTTTGTTCCGCTGCTCTGTTGGTTGCTTAGCTTAGCCGGCCATCCTTTGGCCTATGTTGGTGAATGATATTGTGAGCTATGAGGTGGTCAAAATTAACTGGACATGACTGAAAGTGAATGTTATTGAGGTTAATAATACTGTAGGAACAAAAAAAGGCCCAAATAATGTGATTTTAGCTATTTTTATAATTTTTTAAAGAAAATACAGATCCAAAACCAAAACACGTAAGGGCGGTTTTGCAAATCCAAATCCAGATCCAAAACCTCGAAGGAGATACAGATCCAAAACCAAAACACGGGGTCGACGCACATCCCGACTGTAAACCCACACTGGGTGAAGAGCCACATGCCTTACCATATATATCTGGCTATGTTGTCTGTAGCGTAATGCAGTACTGTAGACTGAGCATTCAATAAAAGGTATTTTGACCTAGTTCTATAATTTCTCTACATAATTATTTAATTTTTTTCTTACATTAACTTCCCAGCAACTTTTATCGGTAAAATAACTATTTTTAAATAATGTTTGAGCACTGTATAATTTTATTGGTGTGAGAGGCCCATTTTTTTGGTAGAACACTGAGTTAGCATATTAGCTTTTTATCCATTTGAAAGGAAATTTCAAGGTTATTATACTTAAATACAATTATTCAGGTTAGTAAGTCAAATATGTATTTGTATAAAAGTAGTATGTTGAATTTGTCATTGGCTGGGTGACTATTATGTAGAGATTTTTTCTCTTTCTCTTCTCCCATTCTCTCGCTCCCTGTTTCTCCTCTACCATGTTCTTCCTCCTTTCTTACCGTTTCACTCTGTTTTTTCCCCTTTCCTTCCATCTCCCCCTGTTCCTTTCCAGGGCCGTAACTAGGGGGGGGCTGAGGGGTCATGTGCACCGGGCGCCATCCTCCAGCGGCACCGGCCACATACTTCTCTGTGCCGGAGGTCTGCAGATAGAGACCTCCGGCAGTGGTGCGCGCCGGACAGTGGTCACTGAAAATCGGCGCAAGATCCCGCCCTCCCTCCTCCCCTCGGAAGTTAGGGTAAGAGCTCAGGGGGGGGGAGGAGGGGGCGGAGAGGGACGGCAGTGCTGCACAGGGTGCACTGCCGTCTAGCTACGACGCTGTCCTTTCATTTCCCTATGTTCTTCACCCTTTCCTTCCATCTCCCCCTGTTCCTCCCATCTCCCCCATGTTCTTCACTGCTTCCTTCAGTCTCCCCATGTTCTCCCCCTGTTCTTTCCGTCTCCCTATGTTCTTCACCTTTCCCTTCCATCTCCCCATGTTCTTCACCTTTCCCTTCCATCTCCCCATATTCTTCACTCTTTCCTTCCACCTCTTCCTGTTCCTCCCATCTCACCCATGTTCTTAACCCTTTTCTTTCATCTCCCATGTTCCACTCATCTCCCCTTTATTCTTTTCTTCTTTCTCACCCTGTTCCTCTCATCTCCCCCATGTTCTTCACCTTTTCCTTTTGTCTCCCGTTGTTCCTCCCATCTCCCCCATGTTCTTCACCTTTTCCTCCCATCTCACCCTGTTCCTCCCATCTCCCAATGTTCTTCAACCTTTCCTTCCATCTCCACATGTTCTTCACCTTTTCCTTCCATTTCCCCTGTACTTCACCCTTTCCTCCTGTCTCACCCTGTTCCTCCCATCTTCCCATGTTCTTCACCCATGCTGTGATAAATCTCTGCTGTATGTGCATAAGTCCCCTAGTGTCATTCTAGGGAGGGCTTCTGCCTATAACAACTGGCTGTTGTTCCCATAGAGCACAGGTTCTCAAACTCAGTCCTCAGGACCCCAAACAGTGCACGTTTTCTAGGTCTCCTCACAGAATCACAATCTGAATAATTAGCTTTACCTGTGGATCTTTTAAAATGTGTCAGTGAGTAATGAATTCACCTGTGCACCTGCTGGGTGACCTGGAAAACTTGACCTGTGTGGGGTCCCGAGGACCGAGTTTGAGAACCACTGCCATAGAGTACGATGCACTAACCAGTACTTAGGATGCCACCAGGTTTTAACCTCTGGACAGTAGAGGCTTATACAAACAGCGGGAGTTTGCAAGGTACAACTGGAGTAGTAGTACAAAGGTAATATAAACCATGGAGCAGCCTGCAGCCATGGACACAAGCAAGATAGAATGCACACTAATAAACAGGTAGCGTAAATATCAGCAATACTAAGTGATAATATCACAGGGTAATTACCACAGAGCAGTATGCACTGCAGACAATAACAGAATATGATTGCATATAAACATAATTACATAAAATAGTGGCAAATACAACAACAGATATATTCCAAGATGGTATTGCAATAAACTCAGATACAAATGCAGCTGGCAGTTTGGAATTGCAGCATAACATATATTGTAGAATGGAATGGCGATATACACCCAGCGTATGTTTTGCAGAGTATAATAGCAGCAAGAGATATGTGCATATATTGCAGGATGGAACAGTACACAACACCAATGGCTTGTACAGTGGAATCGACAAAGAATAGAGCCCAACATGCCTGTCTGGAGTTCAATCTCTTACCAGATTCAATGCATAGCAGATTCTTGTGCTCAGTGATGACCTTGATAGTATGTTTAGCCCGCTCCAACCAGTGTCTCCAATCTTCTAGGGCCCATGAGAGCCAACAGCTCTCGATTACCTACATCATAATTCATCTCAGCAGAAGACAGTTTTCGGGACAGAAATGCACACAGATGTAATTTATTATCCACTGGATCCTTTTGGGAGAGAATGGCTCCCACACCAACTTCTGAGGCATCTACCTCAAACATGAAAGGTAATTCAGGATTTGGATGGTAAAGAACCAGGGCAGAGATAAAGCCTTGTTTTAAGATTTCAAAGGCCTGTATAGCTTGCGGAGACCACTTAGCAGTATCAGGTCCCTTCTTCGTCAAAGCGATGTTTGGAGCAGCCAGTACAGAAAAAGAATGGATGAACCTCCTTTAGTAATTTGCAAAGCCTAGAAACCTCTGGATGGTTTTCAGATTTGGGGGCTGTAGCCAGTTGATAATGGATTAAACTTTACTCGGATCCATAGAAGATCCCTTTGGGGTGATGACATAACCAAGGAAAGAGACTTATTCGCATTTTTGAAGTTTGGATACAGCTGATGTTCACAATGTTTCAATAGGACTTGCTTGACATGACTTCTATGTTGCTCCAAATTCTGAGAGTGAATTAGAATATCAACCAGATAAACTACCACAAATACTCCCAGAAATTCACGTACAACATCATGATTAAGTCCTGAAAAACTGAAGGTGCATTAGAAAGGCCGAAGGGCATGACCAAGTACTCATAATGTCCAGATTGAGTATTAAATGCCATTCGCCACTCATCACCTTGATTGTAGGCACCTCGCAGATCAATTTTAGAGAAGATGGTGGCTTCTCTGAGTTGCTCGATTAACAGAGATCAATGGTAGTGGATAAGTGTTTTTGACGGTGACCTCGACTAGGCCCCTAAAATCAATGCAGGGTCTTAGACTGTAATCCTTTTTTCCTACAAAGAAAAACCCTACCTGGGATTTAGAGGGTCTAATGAACCCTTTGCTCAGATTATCCTTTATGTACTCATCCAAAGGTTTGGGCTCTGAATTAGACAACGCATACAGGGCCTGATTCAGCAAGGAAGGCACAGATGCGGACGCACGCACCCAGCCGCTGCGAGAATATGCTAATCAATGCATGTGCACGGAGACCGCAGCATAAGAAGCAGACACCCAGCAAAACATAAAGCCGCCCACCTATGCCATGATTGACAGCGTAAACATCGGGAACATCGAGTGCCATCGAAGCTGCGTTTAAGCTATAGGTAGACCTGACCCTGTCGCCCACCCCTCCTATCCCTCCGCAATTACCTTAGAAACCCCTGCAGCGGGGGGGGGGGTGACGTGAATCGTGTAATTTTGGCTCCGCCCCCTGCTTCACAATGCCTGTAATATCGGCATTGTGTAGCGAGAGTGGGACCAAAATTACGCGATCGCGTGGTCCCGCCCTCCTCTCCACCCACAAATATACATAGCCTGGACGGCACCGCCTCCTCATGATGGCCACGCCCCCCTTGGCATGCCGATCTGGCTGCTTCCTCCTGGAAGGGGCAGCCAGAAAGTCGGCAAGCCTGCTTTGAGGGCCGATGAGTACTCTGACTGCATGGTGCGGCCTTGAGAGCCGAGGTGCAGCTTCAGAGCTGAGGTGTGTCCAGGCTGTAAGATGGAATGCTGTGGCTGAATGAGCAGTATGGCCACAGGGACAGTTCGACGTGCAGATCACCGCTGCTCACAGTACTACAGAGATCTAGATGGAGGAATGAGAGTACAGGCTGAGAATCTACGAAGCTGAGGCAGAAACAGGCACAAACGGGCAGGAACACGACTGGCAGGAACTGGGTGGACATGTACAGACACGCATGTTTCAGGGCATCACCACTTAATTCACATAGATACTTTTTTATCACCTCTCTATGTGAATTAAATGATGATGCCCTGAAAAAGGCCCAGCCAGAGCAACTCCGGGGGCCCCACACCCAAACGCTGCTGAATTGAATTCAGGATAAATATTGTTTGAAAACCAGCGCACCTTTTTTCCTTCATTCCACCCACACACACCTGTTTCCCTTTCCTGATCTTTCTCCCTTCACACAGCTCCATTTGCAGCAACCCCAACCCCTCCTCCCACAGGTTACCCTTTGCTGCTCTCTCTCCCCTAACACAGCTCCAAACTCCCCACATTGGTGGCCCTACCACCTCCCCCACACCTGTTTCCCTCTCCTGCTCTCTCCTCTCACCCAGCACCAAACTCACCACATTGGTGGCCCTATCACCTCCCCACACATGTTCCCCTCTTCTGCTCTCTCCCCTCACACTGCTCCAAACTCCTCCCCCTCCACCCCTCACCCCTCCACCATATACAGGTTCCCCCAAGCTGCTCTCTATCCCCTCGCACAACTCCAAACTCCCTCCCCATCCACGGCACCCTTGACTTCTCCCCCCTCCCCACAAACCTATCCCCCTCTCCTGATCTCTCCACTCACACAACTCCAAACTCCTCACCCTCATTTGCGGCACCCCTGACCCCCCCCCACACACAAACACACCCAGGCTCCCCTTTTCTGCTCTATCTTTCCTCACAGCTCCAAACTCCCCCTCCCATCCACAGCACCCTGTTCCATAGTACCTAGAGCACAAAGGAGCTGTTATGTGGTGGGCGCAGTAGGGTGACATCTGATTTCACAGACAGGGAAAGCAGATGACCAGCAGTTACAGAGATTGGTGGCTGGGTGAGTGCTGTCACTGTGACTCACCCTATTGAAGGCGGGCTCTACTGTGTGGCATAATGTATAAGGGGCATTACTGTGTGGCATAATGTATAAGGGGCATTACTGGCATAATGTGTAAGGGGCATTACTACTGTATGTGGAATAATGTGTAAGGGGCATTACAGTGTGACATAATGTGTATAAGGGGCTCTATTGTGCAGTGTAATGTGTAAGGGACACTACTGTGTGAAATAATTTTTAAGGGGCACTACTGTGTGGAATAATGTGTAAGGGGCATTACTGTGTGGAATAATATGCATTGGTTTTTGACCCGTAATAACCTGCGCTAGAGGAGCCTGCGGCTAATTGAATTTGAGCCTAACTTTTGTATTAACTTGTAACTTTAGATGAGTACTAGCACCTTTTTTTTAGCACATGCACCTTTCTTCGTAAATGTAAAAAAAAGCACTGGATAAAACATAATGCATACAGTAAATGCTTTATATGTTAAAAATGGGAGATACTGGAGATTGGGTGTAGATGGGAGGTGCGTTGTGTGTAAAGTGAATTGCATCATCACATCCCCATCCATTGCTGCTCAATGCTGCAATTCACAGCAAAATGCGTCAACAAGCCTCCAGACCACTCACTTCATGGAAAGAGCTCCCCAACATTCCAGGATAGCGGGCAAGAATATTTTATACCCATACAAATACTTCGTGACTACGGTATTAATATATATTTACATTGATTTAGACTACTAGTGTATACACATATATAGAGCACTACTGTAGTGACATATGCTATTATTTACAGCAATGTATTTATAATATTACCATGACACACATATACATGATGCACATTCAGTTATTTTGGAGCACTGGTGTGACATACATCATTCTGATATCAAGCACTAGTGTGACAACACACCTAGGGCCTGATTCAGACCTGCTCGCAAGCGCTATGCGCTCGCAAGAGGGTCAATGGTGGGGAATTGTGCACGCGCGGCATGCACAAGCCCTGGAGTGAGAGAGAAATTCTCTCGCTCCGTGGCTTGCTACAAACGGGGCGGCTGTTGATGTTAATCGACAGCTCGCCCCGTTTTGTAGGCGGGGTGGCTGGACAAATGGAGGCTTTCCTGAAGGGATGCCTGCCATTTGTGGACGGCCCTACTGACATCATGAGTGATGTCAGTAGTGAGCTTCCGGCTCTATTAGAGCCGGAAGCTCACTGGGGCTTGTGGCAGACGAGACCCTACCACAAGGGTCTCGTCGCAAGTCCGATGGTTGCGATGCTCGGGACCTTCGTGACCATCACCTGGCCGCTCTCTAAAGCTGTGGGTGGTCACCCACAGCTTAGCGAGCGGCCAGGAGGCCGGGTTTTAAAAAACAAAGCGGCCACCCTGATTCAGAGTGAGCGCTCGCTTTTTGTGAGCGGCTCTGAATCAGGTCCCTAGGACATTATTTTATGTGGACTAGGGCAAAAACTTTAGCAAGCATACAATGCATTAGGGTGTTAGACTTGCACAGTACATACATAATATACATAGCACATATGTGGCACACATAAACAGTTATAAAGTGCACAGTGTAACACAGCCAGTCTGTTGTTCCATCAGTCTCAGCAGTCGGGCACAGTCTCCTTAATATGCTGAGTGAATGGCGCAATGCTCCAGCGCCTCCAGCAAGGTAACATCCCCACGTCTTTGAGGGCTGAGGAGTCACCTGTAGTAAATCATGCCTGGCACGCTACGCCCGCATTTCACCACCCTGTCCCCTCCTGGATTGATTTATGACTCATACGGATATTTTGACCTTTTTCAGCATCCAACAACTTCAGCTAATGTAGAACAAATAATCAGGAGAACCCTTCAGGGGGCCAGAGTCAGCTGTCACTGTTGTGATGAGGCCGACAAAAGGGAAATGTCACCGGGGGAAGACAATCTCATTTACAGGTCACTTCAGCTCTTATGTATTGATTCCTAGCAATTCCCAGCTCCCCTATGTATAAAGAAAAGGAGCTGTCTGAGGTGCTGAAAAAGCATTTCCCTCCCAGCCTCTGCCCAAGCATCTGGTGAGGCCAGAGCAGTATACATTGCACAGCAGCATTCTAACCTGCAGCCAAGTTCCTATTGTGCTTTCCATATAAAAACATTACGGCCTGCCGTTTGGTGGTGGAGTTATATTCCTGCTCGCTTCAGAATTACAGGTCTGGAATTTGTAGCAGCAAATCAGCTCGTCCCGGGGGACCAGTTAATCGCGTCAAACCGGGTTTTTCAATTACCAATGTTAATTTTCTTGATCATTAATTTTTACTCCGTATGATGCTTTTCGTGCAAAGGAAGGGATTTCGAGGCAGGTGCAGGACTGGTTTTAACATGCACGCTGATACTGCCAAAGTCTCACCACTTACCCACTTAAAAGTATACTGTAAGTGCTCCAAAAATAATTCCTTCTACTCATAGCCAGCACTATGCTGCAGTTTCCACTGAAACTTGACTTTCCTATTCTTCAGCTCTAAAGTGGCTTGACAGCCTCAGACTTATAGGGGTATTCAATATGGGTGCGATAACATCGTTTTTTGCGTTAATATCACTTGTTTTAGTTTTACACCGTATTCAATTTGAAAGACTTATCGCAGTTTTGAAAAGTCTTTGATAAAAAACGGTGATAACTTTTCACCATTGAATAGGTGTCAAAAAAAGTGCAGAATTGGGGTATAGGGATGCAGGCTTAAAAAAAATAGCCTGCACCCCTGAGATTGACATTTAAAAAAGAACTGTGTCAAAAAAAGTTTGAAAAAAATAGGGACACCCCAAAAAATTAATTTAAAAATTGGGGTGCAAAAAAAAAAATGGGAAAAATTGTTAAACAATAGGGAAATAGGTTCAGGGCTATTCTGCATGTATGCGGCAGGTGTTTTCTAGAATAGAATTATAGCGGCAGGTGCACAAATGCAGAATTTGTAAAAAATTACTTTAGGGACACCAAAATATGCTAGTACCCATTTTCATGTACCCCAAATTTGATGGGACCACTTAAAAAAACGAAAAAAATAACCTAAGTGCTCTTCTGCATCACTTCTTCAATGTCGGAAAAAAAACACCTGCTGCGGCTATTTAAATCCCCGACTTTCAATTAAAGGCTAAAACGGGGGTACCCATAGTGTTCCCCCATGTTTTTACAACTTTAGGGGGGTCTTACAATTATTTTAAGGAAAAATTCGTAACTTTACGCAAATCCAACTTCGGAGTTTCCCGTTTTCGTTAATTTTATTTTGAATACGGGGATAAGCGGGAGCGCGCACCATACCTTTATGCAGAAAAAAACTCCGATATGAAATGTTAACTTCGCCAGGGAAGTTGACCTTTCATATTGAATACCCCTCCATGGATTTTTGTAAGCAACCCTATGGGGCTGTGAATACAAATCAGTGAGACTAGAACTATTGTACAGTAAGGGGTCTATGTACTAAGCTTGGAGAGAGATAAAGTGGATGGAGATAAAATACCAACCAATCAGCTCCTAACTGTCACTTTACAGTCTGTGTTTGAAAAATGACAGTAAGGAGCTGATTGGTTGTACTTTATCTCTGTCCACTTTATCTCCAAATCTTAGTACATAGGGCCTGATTCAGACCCGCTTGCAAGCGGGTCAATGTTTGGCCCCTGCGCATGCGCCGCCTCCGGCGTATACATGCGCGAGCCCAAGGGAGTGACGGCAGCTCCTTCACTCCAGGGCTCACTACAAGACGGGGCGGCTGTCGATGTTGATTGACAGCTCACCCCGTTTTGTAGGCGGGGAGGGGGGGTGGCTGCGCAAACACAGGGGTTCCCTTAGGAACGCCTGCTGTTTGTGGGCGGGAGAACCCTTAGGAACGCTTGCCGTCTATTAGAGCAGGAAGTCCACTTGGGCTTGCAGGAACCGAGACCCTCCAGCAGGGTCTCGCCACAAGCCCGATGGTCGTGATGGTCACCCACAGCTGTGCGAGCGGCCTGGAAGCCGGGTAAAAAAAAAAAAAACGCCCAGATTCAGAGCGAGCGCACGCAAACAGGGTGCACCTCTGAATCAGGCCCATAGACCCCTAAGTGCAGCATATAGCCTCACCTACCCGCACGGACTCACGGGGCGAGTCTAACTGAATCTACCCCTATACGTCAGACAATTTTTATTTGCAGCCTGTTTCCCTTGGATACAAGAACAGTATTAAAGGCAGTTCTATCTGCACAGCAAGCTTGCCACATCCAAAGGCAACAAATCTAAATCTGCATAGTGCTCCTGTAAGACCTCTGCAAATCATCAATACCGATAATAATACATTTGCTGGGTAATCAGTTTGGATACTGTGACAGTGAAGCACAGGTTAATAGAGTTAAGAAGCATAAATGGAAGCACAGGTTAATAGAGTTAAGAAGCATAAATGTTATTTTGATATGTTATGGAAAGCAGAGGATTACTTGACTTTTCCTTTCCAGGCTGCCAGTACACATCTAGTTACTCAGTCACATTCTATAGTCTACTTTGCCATCCCAGCTGGATACGCCATGCCACTGAAAACTGTACGATTACTCGTTACCATTAGAGAAATATTGGATTTCTACAAAGCAATGCACAACAGATACAGGGTACTGAAGCGGTTAACGACTTCAAATGTCTGTTCAGCCCAGCATTCTGTTGCCATGGAAACAGTTTTGTTCTCATTTTTCCATCCAGTGTTGTACAACACCAGCTACAGGACTGTCCACTCTGCCACTCAGACACTCATGAGGGCTGTCATTCAATATAGACAGTGTGGAGTTTCTAAATGCCCAATATGAAGGGATGTCCTCTACCATAGCAATTTTATCTTTACAATCTATAAAACTATTATTCCATTCGATGCAAATCCGACCCTGTAAAATCAACTTTTTGATATAGTTAAGAGAATTACAACAGTATTCATGTTTAATTACAGATCAGAGAAAAATACAAAATGCACTGGGGTTATGAGTGACCTTCACCAGGAGTACTTGAAGCCTGTCTGCAAAGGAATCTGGATATTTAACCATAAAATATTTATAGTTGTCAGTATCAGTATATATCAGTAATAAATAATGGATACATGTGGCTTCTGCCAGTTATGGAATATTTTACATGTCTTTATAGAATAATTATTGTTACTCACCCATCTCTCCCCATCCTCTCTATAGGCCTGACCCACATCTAGACTACAAGGGGTCCATTCATTGTGTTAATCATCAGGGGCCAGATGGCCCCCAATAATTAGGTATCCAATTCACTGCGACTAGCAGCAGTGGGTACAAATTCACTGGAACAATTCAACATTGCTCCGGTGTAGAGGCAGCTGATCCAAAAATCAGCTGTTCCAATGAACCCCTTTACTTTTGTAGCAATGAAAGTTAGCGCTACCGAGTCTGACTCAGCCATGCTAGTACGCCTGCGTGAACTAGAGTTCGCAACCCGGGACTTCTTCCCATAGGGAAGTAGTGGGGGTGTGGGAGAAAACACCATCTGAAGATGGCAAATGCTCCTGCAATCAAGCTCTGAAAATATTGTATTGTATAGGGTCAGTGGTCCAGATTGGAAGAGAAAGGTAAGCAGGATATCCTGCATTA
Organism: Taudactylus pleione; assembly: GCA_031769625.1. Taxonomy (NCBI): domain Eukaryota; kingdom Metazoa; phylum Chordata; class Amphibia; order Anura; family Myobatrachidae; genus Taudactylus; species Taudactylus pleione. The sequence goes on from JAUIMM010000198.1 coordinate 2,384,180, forward strand.
CCTTTATAATGTATGACCTCAGGGGCATTTCTACAATTTATACAAGGTATGCGGGGCACACGGGCCCTTGGGTCCAGGGGGGTCCACACTGCACACCCTGAACCAATATTTTTAATACTTACCACTCAGCCTCCAGAGTCCCACGTCGACGCCTGTATCAGCGCTGTCAAAATCACCACGCCCATTTTCCCGGCATTTTGCAAATGCGTAATAGGGAAAACACCGGGAAAATGGCCGCTGCACCATTTGCCAGGTGACCTTCGCATGTGCTGTAGACTCTGGGCACAGTGTGCCCAGAGTCTACCTGTGTGGCGCTGCGCACAGTGTGTTGCCGGCCGCCGGAGAGAGAGAGGAGGGGGCCTTGAAAAGAGACTGCACATGGGCCCCTTCCTCTCTTGAAACGCCCCTGAATGGCCTCAATCCTTCATTTATACAAAAGTATGTGAACATGTTAATTTTCACCTGCTTTTGCAGTAATTAAGTGATGATCTCTCTTTAGATAGAGGTGTTATCTCCATCTCAGTCTCTCTCCAGCTCTGATAGCTGTGCAGATTATTTCTCTCACAGTTCTCTAGATAATTTATATCACATTACAATTAAAATGTAAGCTCTCTGGATCAGGGCCCTCCTCTCCTTTTGTCCAATTCTGATTTGACCTTATTGTATTGCATGTATGTGTAATATACTATAGTTCCCTATTTTATCTATTGTAGAGCAATGTGTAAAAAATTAATGTATAAAAATAAATGAAATATATACATCTATCTGATCTCTATGTAACTCTTATCTCAGACAGCTATATTGATCATATCTCCTCTCTATATAAGGGGCATATTTATTAAACAATATTTGCAGAATATTCTACCGTGAACACCCGTTTTCGGGGGATACCCATGAATATTAAGAATGCCGGTGATTTAACATGTAGGGACTGCAGCAGATATCTCCATTTGCGACAGCAAATGCTGAATCATTCCAGAGACTGGCCCCATTAGCTAGTGCCATCTGAAGATAGTAACCGATATGCTGCTGAATCGCTCACACATGCACAGTATGCCCATATGACCCGGAGCAGAGTGATAGAGTAATGCTGGGCACACACTAGGCGAAATATCGGCCGTGCAGCTCAGACGAAGGCAGATATATCTGCACATCGTGCTGTGTGTGGGCGGTCAGACGATCGTCAGTACATTTGCTGCATAGGCCCCGGTGAGAAGGGGGGCACGATGCCACCCCCGGCAAATGGATAATTTCCCGGGGATGTAGCAAGCTGACCCCTATAGATGCAAATGATAATGCACTGTTACTCTGCCTCACTGGGGACCCTACCCACCCATTCAGGGGAAAAAATTTAAATTGTCAATAAAATTAAACCCTCCTGCATGCCCATCAGACCTCCCACACATGCAGAGAGACTCTTTTTGACTGGGCTGAAGCCGGCGTATGAAGTAAAACTGGGACTGAGGTGAGTACTCGTCACCAGGGGAGGGATGTGGTGGGGAAGGTTAGGTCAGAATACAGTGCACTGGCGGCCAGCTTATAAAAATATCACAAATTTACCAGCTGGCCGCAGCTGGGTGGGTTGGTGGGCCCCTACTAGCTTTGGGCCCTTGGGCAACTGCCCAACAAGCCCAATGGAAGAGATGGCCCTGACTGTTACTCTGCCTCATCGTCTCCCAGCCTCCCGCCAATCAGCGGCTACTGTCAGCTGTCGTGGAAAGCATAGAAAAGAGGCATTGTTTTCTAGGCGTAATCTGGTGCTGATTGGCTGGGAGTTGCGAGTGTTGGAGAAAGTAGGTGAAGGAAGAGTGCTCTCTATGGCAGCAGCCTCATTATGTAATAGCTACGTCACGCAGCCAGGCGGCCAATCAGGAGCCAAACTGGGCAAAACTTAAATATTGTCTGCACATAGCTAGGGCGCCGGATCCATGTGAGAGCACAGACCACTAGTAGTGTGTGAGAACAGCAGCCAGCGGCAGTCACCCCTAACCCGCTTCCCCCGGGTCTGTGTTCTGGTAGTTTTCTTGACAGTCTAAGGTTAGCTATACCAAAGCATTTATTATGGTTTTTGTCAATTTTTTTTTTCTTTTCCCTCAAATTCTGCATTTATTGCTGATTGAAATCTGTCGCAAAAGAATCACATTAATATCTTAATTTGTCTTTGAGATATTCAAATTCAAAGAGTGTTCCGGACAAAGGGACTATGCAAATTATATATATATAAGATATATATAATGTATAATTACACACACACATGCATAACCATTAGGAGCAGGGTGATGTCCAGTTAAAAAGACACATGGGAACAGTTACAGCAGAGGACAAAGACAGTCTTTTAAACACATAATTTTCAAGGGAGTGTCAATACCTAGGGTGCAATGAGAATGTTTAAAGCTAAACCTAAATTATAATTTGTAAACTGCCTGCTTGGCATGATTGATACAGAAAACTGAACTGTGCATGCTAAAATTCTTACCATATTTTTATAATTTCTGTTATTTCTGTTCATTATAATTATTTTGTACATATAAACAGTATGAATACTTTATCAGGGAGGATATATCTGCTGTAGTATCTCAATCTTCAATCGCAAAAACAGCCCCCCGTAGAGAGAGTTACCATACCTCACCATACCTCACATTCCGGAGCTTGACCCCGGTAGCAGCTAAGGATTTTAGATGGCGTTAGCCATAGCAGCCTGTGGGCTACTGTAGAGCATTAATTATCGGAGAGGGAGCCTTCGCCGGGAGAGTGTTTCTCGCAAGCTTTCTCCCGGAACCTGAAGGATGATAATTCTGAGTGAAAATATTATTTTTTGCTTTGCGATTATCTGTCATAAATCAAATTTTCTGCCTACATATTTTGTTTTACATTCTCACTGGAGTCAAATTGTTTTCAGACCTCTGAAATTTTTCTTTACTATACCACTTATATCCATCCTAAGATGGTTTAACCCACCCATGCTGCCTTCTGTCTATTGGTGGAAGATGTAAGAGAGGATGGGGTGACACTTGCCCACTATAGATCCTCCAACCCTATGGGATAAGCTCAACCTGTACACATAGGTGTCTTTATATAACGATGCAAGGAAGTGTGTCCCTTGTTCTTTATGTGCCTGGGAGGGGATTTTGTCATAGAGATCAATTAACACCGGAGAAATCAGAGGTTCCCCCAATGCTCCTCTACTTGCCTCCGTCCCCTTAGTGGTCTAGAGTATGGCGGTGGCTTACCGCAATTTAGCAAACAACAAAAGAGATTCGCTCCATGAGATGGCATCACACAATAGCAGTCTATGGGGGACTTGTGAAGTCAGAGAGGCTTTTCATGATCTGCTCCAGGCCAAAGCCAGTGGTCACGAGCGGCCTGTGTGCACTGCAGGAACGCCATGATGGTTGCCATAAGCTGCTGGTGAGGAGGAAACAACCCTTGTATAGCAGCTGAGGCACCAAAAGGAGCACAGTATCGCTAAATAGCGTCAACAAGCGTAAAACTGTGGAAATGACGATAATTTGATTGAGAAAATGTGAGAACAAATAAATAGACACTTAGGGGGGAATTCAATTGTTTTTTTGGGCGCCCATCAGAGCAATTCAGCTGTCCGTTACTTTTGACACGCCTAAAAGCACCAAGTTTAGCCATGCAAAGCGGCTATATCCATCTAAAGTCTGTGTTAGGGGTCCCAAACCCAAACCATGGACATCGCACATTTCTGCTTGCCACCTCAGTAGGCTGCGAGCAGAAATGTGTGCAGCTGCGGAAATGGGTGCCAAAAAAGGCAGAACAATTGAATTGTGGGCGTCATCTAGTGGCGGGTGTGAAAAAAGACAATTGAATTCCCCCGTAAATGATCAATTTGTGTTTTCTGTAGAACTTATCTGCCATATTACTCTTTAGGTTTGATGTCTATCTAGAACTTGAACCTTCCCACTCATTTCTTTGGTGTGTATTGTCTTTAGATCTGATCTATCACATCCTCTCTCTAGAATTGACTTTAACCTGAGCTCTAGATGTAATCTATATCTACAGTAGTCCTTATGTATCAATTGACTGGTGTACATGGCACTGAAAGTATATTTGCTGACCTTTGGGATGCCCCATCGCGGCATAGGTAGGGGGTGCTGGGGGTGTGGTGATGCAATTGCATCATGGTGGCCCTACCCTCGCTAGACAATGCCTCGATTACCAGCATGACACAATGACATGATTCAACATAGCCGGGTGGCTCTCCAGGAGACTAGCCCACTCCCAGAAGCGCCTCACGATTTTCGGGAACCTCCCGGCCATGAGAGTGGCCAAGTATGACTGAAAGTGTAGATTGGTCTGCTTCAAGACATGACAGGATGCCAGAGCTTTGCAGATACAGTAGGTGACTTTTATTGAGAGCATGGGGAAGGTGTAAGAAAAGAAAAGAAAAGAAAGAAAGAAAGAAAGAAAGAAAGAAAGAAAGAAAGAAAGAAAAAGAAAGAAAGAAAAAGAAAGAAAAAGAAAGAAAGAAAAAGAAAGAAAGAAAGAAAGAAAGAAAGAAAGAAAGAAAGAAAGATCTTTCTAAATAAAAATGGATTTTGGGGATGGCTTAGCACTTCTGGAGAAAGTGACAACACCCCATTCACTGCCACACAGTGGACCTCATTCAGAGTCGGTCGAAGCGGCCGCTCGGTCGTACGGGAAAAGGGGCCAAATATGCAAATGATTCCCTCGCAAGTTGCGTCCCTAAGTTCGGATCGGTAGTTGGCCGACCAAGGGGAGGAAGCGGCCGGAATTTAAAAATATACGCCCCCTTCTCGTACGCATTGCACGTCATCTCCGGGCATATAAGGATTAATCGAGACCATCGGGAACCATCGGAACTGGTCGTAGAGCTTAAGGTTGACCATACCCTTTCTTAAGCTCTAAGATCATGTCAGTGTAAAAACTTCCCATGTCACATGTGCCATGACGCTACTTTGTTAATTATGCACTCCCATAAACTGTATGCACTCCCATAAAACGCCGTTCGCATAATTAGGCACGCCTGCACCTGGATCTCCACTCCCCCGTTTTCAAGCACCTTCCCCTGTTACCACCCACAAACGCCCCAATCTGTCACTCAAACTACCGACCTGGCTGTGTTCAAGGAGAGTGAAATATCTGATCGTAGCGGCTAGTTTGCGCACGCGCATTGTGAACTTTACGCATGCGCTGTATAGCGAACATCGATGGCGTACGACCGTGTGGCCGCTTTGACCGACTCTGAATGAGGTCCAGTATGTCTCTGGGTGACACAGTTGCGGATAGATCCCCTTCAGAAGATGTACCCTGACATCAACAGTTACTATCATTGGACATGGAGTGGGACATAGAATAGGAACAGTAACCCATGGAGAGCAAAGCGAGCCACTGTGTCCGAAGCGAGTCCCCGAGGGTACAAATTTTTACTATTGGTGGCTAGATACTACAGTGGAGACAAAATAATGGCACTTTCAGGGCATGGAACCGCATTTCCGCCCTCACACCACATCACGTCCGGTACATTCCCTGAAGGGGATCTATACACAACCTGGGTGACACCTGCCTTTGCCAAATGTGTAACTTGATTTTTTTTTATGTCACGCAATATTTATTTATTTGAGACATCAACATTCGCATAGAGCGTGCAGTGCCTGACAGTCTAGATATAGTTTTACTCTCTGCTCCAGTTTTAGTGGCACATCTACACATTGCAGCAGCTATTTATAGGAGTGTGATAGCTAACCTAAGCCTGAAACTTCACACTTCATGCTGAAAACTTCTCAACTGTTCTTTTCAACCAACTTCACAGGAGCTGGCACAGGTGACATAACTGATATTTAACCCTGTAACACAAGCCGCGTCTTCGGGGCAAATATCTCAAACTCCTCGACAGGAGCTGGAGGAGATTGTGTCCTGTGGAGAAAAAGCTGCGGTATCAAGATTCATTGTGCTGAAGGAAGACGCTTACATATACTGAGCATATAGGAATTCAGTGCTTTGTGCATTCCTTACCCAGGAGCCACGTACAGCAGGATTACAAAAGACAAAGCCCAAGGACAAATTGTGCATCTGTGTAGTCAAAGGTGACAGCAACTGGCATTGTGCACAAGTCCAAATCCGCCTGCAATGCTTCTATGATTGCAGAATGGAGGCGGCTGGTTTTTGCAGCTGGTTCATAAGCGTTAGGGATGTCCAGTTCTGAAGCACTTAATCAATGTCAATGCTTAGGGCCTGATTCAGAGCCGCTCGTAAGCGGCCGCTCGTTCGTTCCTGCCGATGTTCGCACAACTGCGCATGCGTACGGATTTTAATACGCATGCGCGAACCAGTCATTGCGGCCGAAAATTGTGTGCTCGCTAAATAGCGAATGCCTGCTATTTTGAGTGACAGAATGAGGCGTTTGTGGGTGGTAACAGGGGAAGGTGCTTGAAAACGGGGAGTGGAGATCCGAACGCAGGCGTGCTTAAAGGTCAAAACGGGCGTTTTAAGGGTGTGCATAATTAACAAAGCAGCGTCATTGACCACGTCACTTGGTTCAGACGCCTTTCGATGTACTCGATTAATCTAATAAATAGCGGACAAGACGTATGATGCGAGCGGCCAGGGGGCGTTTTTTTCAAAATTACGTTCGCATGTTTTGTTCGCTCGTTCAGACATAGAGGCGTGAACAGACCGCAAAGAGCGAACGGTTAATTTAAATAGCAAGCCCCTTTTTCTGAACGAGCGAGCGCAAATAGCGTCCGGCTCTGAATCAGGCCCTTAGTCCCACCCAATTCTGCAATATGAACCCACACTTAATAAGCCTTATCTTGTCACAGTACGGAATTTACATAGTTAATTTCAGCATATGTCTGACATTAAGGCCCGTATTCAATTTGGGACGAAAACCCGTTATCGGCGATTTTCACATATTTCAATTATCCCCGTATTCAATTTCAAGGACTTTTCGCCGCTGCGAAAAGTCTTTGTAAAAAAATGGGGATAAGTTTTCTCCAGTGTTTAGCTGGCGAAAAAAAGTGCAAAATTGGGGTGTAGCCTGCACCCCTGGCAATGTCCCTTAAAAGTAATGTGTGTCAAAAAAAGTGGGGAAAAAAATCGCGACACCCCAAGTTTAATTTTGGGGGGGAAAAAAAATGGGGGACAAACTTCTAAAGTAGTCAAATTGATTCCAGAGGGTTTTCCAAATATGCGGCAGGTGTTTTCTTCATTGCGGGTGGTAGCGGCAGGTGCATTTTTGAAGAATTTTTAAAAATAATTTTAGGGACTTAAAAATATGCTTGCACCCATTTTCATGTACCCAAAATTGGATGGGACTAGTTATTTTTCCCCCCCAAAAAAAATTGCTAAATGCTATTCTTCATCACTTCTTCACAGGCGCATATATGCACCTACCGCGGCTATTTTAAAACCTGCCTTCCCTTCAGCAGGCAAAAACGGGGGTACCCATAGTGATCCCCCATGTCAGGACATCTTTAAGGGGGTGCAAGGATGATTTCCTGAAAATTGACAGGACCTTTCGCCTGTTCCAGTTTCGCCGGGTCCCGTTTTGGCATCCTTAGAAATTGAATACTGGGATAAGCTGGCACACGCGCGATACTTTTCCGCCTGCAAAAGAGGCAAAGGAGGCGAAATGTCTGGTAGGCGAAAGTCCGGCTTTTCACCTCAAATTGAATACGGGCCTTAGTATCCAACTAACTAAGTAGCAACAGTGGACACTAAAACACGGGTGCAAGTCAATATCGCTCTGGTGAAAAGCAGCCACCCCCACGATCTATATCACTGCTACTTCTGTCTGACTCCGCAGTACTAGTGCACATGCATGAACTGGGGTTCAGGGGGCATGTCCACAAAGCTGCCAATGTCCTCCGGAGGGAATCAAACAGGGGTGGAGGGATCTGAAAGGATCCCTTTTTCGCAACCCAGGCCTCCTTCCCATAGGAAGGAGCGGCGGTCTAAGGAATCAACGCCATTGGAAGATGGCATAGGTTCCTGCTGTCAATTTCCAAAATTTTAGGATTTTCGGAGCTTGATGAATTTAGGTCCTTATACCAGTGGCGTAACTTCATCTCAGTTGCCCGGAGGCAAGATAAATGTTGGTGCCCCCCACAAGTTTAAAGCCTGACTTAAAACAAATTTAAAAACTTGACTTATGGTTATGCAAATACACAGAGAATGCAAAATGATACATATCTGATCTTTCATAAAGACATTATTGCTCTTTATATATATTTAAAGAGAATGATAGTGTAAATATATCTTAATAATGTCTTTATGATAGATTAGATACACCTCCAGTGCTACGGAAATAATAAAGTGTGTGTGTGTGTCTCACTGGTGGAGGTGTATCTGATCTATTTTAAATACATCATTATTTTTCACTCTAAATTTACATTTATCATGAATTTGGTGGGATATGGGGGTGGGGTACGTGCTGGGGTGGGTGATATATTTACAGAGTATATATCTTATCACTCTGTCATGTAGGGGGAGGGTGATAAATTTAAGATATGCAATCGGGAAGCCGACTGCCTAAACAGCCGCGGGGGGGGGAGGGTTAGGTTTAGGGCTCCTGGAGGGGACTTAGTGTTAGGCACCCCCCCGGGAGGGTTAGGGTTAGGCTAGGGGGAGGGAGGGTTAGGGTTAGGCATCCCCGGGGGGGGCTTAGGGTTAGGCACCCCCCCGGGGGACTTAGGTTTACGCAGCGGGGAAGGGGGTGGTTAGGGTTAGGCACTTAGAGGGGGGATTAGGGTTAGGCACTTGGGGGGGAAGTTAGGGTTAGGCACCCCTAAGGAGGGTTAGGGGGGTTAGGTTAGGTTAGTAGATACTCACCTATCCACGATCGGGATTTCCAGCGCTGTCGGGCTTCCGCTGCTTCGAACTCTGCTCATGTCGGGCTGCCGCTGACCGGAATCGAACCCATACCCATTCCATATTTAAAGAGCATATGTTTTATCACTAATAGTAGGGTTGGGTGATATTTTTAAGGAGAATATGTTTTATCACTCTGTAATGTTAGGGGGGGATGATATATTTAAAGAGCATATGTTTTATCACTCTGTCATATTAAATAATTTAACATGGCAGAGTGATAAAATATATGATCTTTAAATATACCCCCCTAACATGACTGAGTGATAAAATATGTGCCTTTTAAATATATATTTCCCCTCCTCAGCATCTACCCCCAAAGTCCTAGACCAGCCCCCCCTCCGCCGAGTCCAACGACCCCACCGCATCCTCATCGGGCTTGGCTTGCACTTGTCAGAGTCAGACACTGAGACAACTTACTTACTATATTGTGTTTTACTGCCTGGTGTCAGCAAAAGTGGAGCTGGGAAGGGTACTGGTGGAGCTGGGAAGGGTGGTGGTGTCAGTAAAGGTTTAGCTGGGAAGGGTGGTGGTGTCAGTAAAGGTGGAGCTGGGAAAAGTGGTAGTGTCAGTAAAAGTGGAGCTGGGAAGGGTGGTGGTGGAGCTGGGAAGAGTGGTGGTGTCAGTAAAGGTGGAGCTGGGAAGGGTGGTGGTGGAGCTGGGAAGGGTCTTGGTGTCAGTAAAGGTGGAGCTGGGAAGGGTGGTGGTGTCAGTAAAGGTGGAGCTGGGAAGGGTGATGGTGGAGCTGGGTAGGGTGGTTGTGTCAGTAAAGGTTGAGCTGGGAAGGGTGGTGGTGTCAGTAAGGGTTGAGCTGGGAAGGGTGGTGGCATCAGTAAAGGTGGAGCTGGGAAGGGTGGTGGTGGAGCTGGGAAGGGTGGTGGTGTCAGTAAAGGTGGAGCTGGGAAGGGTGGTGGTGGAGCTGGGAAGGGTGGTGGTGTCAGTAAAGGTGGAGCTGGGAAGGGTGGTGGTGTCAGTAAAGGTTGAGCTGGGAAGGGTGGTGGCATCAGTAAAGGTGGAGCTGGGAAGGGTGGTGGTGCAGCTGGGAAGGGTGGTGGTGTCAGTAAAGGTTGAGCTGGGAAGGGTGGTGGTGGAGTTGGGTAGGGTGGTTGTGTCAGTAAAGGTTGAGCTGGGAAGTGTGGTGGTGGAGCTGGAAAGGGTGGTGGTGTCAGTAAGGGTTGAGCTGGGAAGGGTGGTGGCATCAGTAAAGGTGGCGCTGGGAAGGGTGGTGGTGGAGCTGGGAAGGGTGGTGGTGTCAGTAAAGGTGGAGCTGGGAAGGGTGGTGGTGGAGCTGGGAAGGGTGGTGGTGTCAGTAAAGGTGGAGCTGGGAAGGGTGGTGGTGTCAGTAAAGGTTGAGCTGGGAAGGGTGGTGGCATCAGTAAAGGTGGAGCTGGGAAGGGTGGGGGTGGAGCTGGGAAGGGTGGTGGTGTCAGTAAAGGTGGAGCTGGGAAGGGTGGTGGTGGAGCTGGGAAGGGTGGTGGTGTCAGTAAAGGTGGAGCTGGGAAGGGTGGTGGTGGAGCTGGGAAGGGTGGTGGTGTCAGTAAAGGTAGAGCTGGGAAGGGTGGTGGTATAAACATCTACAGTCTATCCTTGACTATAAATGGTGTTGAAAATGTGTCTGAAATGGTTCTGCCCCTGGCAAGTAACAGACTACGTTCACATCCCCACATGGCAATATATGTATGTAGTTATCAGTGTTACTTTGTGCACAGAACCAGCGAGTGTGTATAAAATTCAAATGAAAAATAAGTGATATCAATAATAAGTGATGATGTAGTATGGGGGATATACTTAGACAGCAATGTTTATGTTTTTGGTCATTTGACGTCTGTGTGACTGTCCCGCTGTAATCAGCCCGTATAGCACGCTCTGCGATCAGCTTACCTTTACAGGGAATGCTGGAGAGGAGCCTAAGCCCCCGCTTAGGCTCCTCTCCAGCATTCCCTGTGCTCTATGCCTGTGCTCTATGCCTGGGGGAAGCAGCAGAGAGGTCTCAGCATCCGCCTGACACAGCCGATGTCCTGTCCTCCTCTTCCAAGACTCATCAGTAAAAAATTGGTGCACCCTCACTGCACAGGGCTTTCACGGGCACAGAACCAGTCCCTCTCTCCCGGATCCTGGCTACGCTCCACGGCCCGCCCCGCAGTCAGTACCAGCCACCGGCGCCAATTTGCAGTGTCGAAAGTCTCGGCTCCTCAGAAGGGGCAGGCACAGGGTCGCGGGCAGTCACATGATAGGTGACGTCCGCGACCAGAGAGACCATAGAGTGCAGACGTGGTGGAGACGGACGAGGAGCGCCACTGATGCTGATCGGCGCTCAGCTCAGCGACTCCTCTGGCTCTGTTGCTACTAATAGTTAGAAGAAGCCGGTAGGTGGAACAACCAGGACCCGGGTGACAATGGAGCCAGATGCCCCCTTCAGTGCTGGAGCCCGGCAGCAACTAACTCCATTGTCTCCAGGAGTTCCGCCACTGCCCTATACTACTGTTTGGGGACACCGCACCAGATCGGGACTGAAAGGTAATCCGGAGAGATCTGTGATATCTCCTGCGTTACCTTTATAATAAATCACCCCGATAATTAAATTCTACAAAAGTAGGTCAAAATGTTAAAGTTCACCTACTTTTGTAGAAATGAAGGGATAATGAATAGACAATAAGCAACATACTGTGCTAAAGGAACCTAAAATGGGAAAATTACAGAGACAGCAGCCAGAGGCGGATAGGGAATTTAAAGTATCCCAGGAAGATACTCTGCAAGGGGCCCCTAGTGGACAATTTGCCAGTAGGTAGGGTCATATTAATAAAAGGTGGGCCTCCCATGTGTGCTGTCATGCAACAGAAAGTGGGAGTAACCAGAATGCAAGGGGTGTAGCTATAGCACAGCAAGACACTGTTAGGCCATTCTCCAACAAACCTCCATTTCAAATACACTGATGCCCAAAGCATGCAACCGGGAAAACCCCAGGTCGTCTGTCAGTGTGAATGGGTCAACCCAGATTATGTGACCCAGGTCCGCGACCCTGGTCATGGCCAGGTTTTTCCCCAGGTCTAAGCCGGATACGCTGCCGTCTGAAATGGTTTTACCGGGTAACTCTATTTGGGTTATGTTAAATGGAGCTCACTGAACTCCTTCTAATAACCGTTTCACTTTGAGGCATGGACAAGGGTCGCGGACCCAACTCTCATATCCCAGGACAATTCACACCGACACACCTCCCACCTGGTTCCTTCCCTCGGTGTGAAAGGGCGATCAACACTCGCTGAACCGTGCTCATTAGGTTAGGTTGGACTCAGAATCTGTGTGTAAAAGGGGCATGGCCAAACTGTGTGCATCACTATAAAACGCATGTGGCTCCCCCTTCCAGCAGTCCAGAGTGATGAGGGACATACAGTACCACCCAACATTCCCTATAGTCGGATCATAGTCCTGAGTGCATAAGAGAACACAAATGTAAGATTTGTCAGACAGTCTCTCTCCTACCTATTCTTGCAGTTTTCACTACCTGCTGGCTCAGCTGCTGTCTGGGCTGATTAGGAATATTAGGCTCTGTTTGGTAAAGAGATAGATACTAATCATCTACCGGAAAGATAGCAACTAATAGACAATCTAGGTCCCAAGCAACTCCAAACTTAAATCAATAGCATTCACATTAAAAAACAGACCTATTTCTCCTTTTGACCACCAAGATTACCTTATGTACCCCCATTATATCAATATATAACATACACTAGCATCATTAATACCCCTCCATATTACAGCAGTACTTTCAGATTACAGTAGTCCCCCACCCCACATTACAGCAATGCCACCCCACACATTACAGTAATACCAACCCACCTCTCCTCATTACATCACCATCCCCTTCGCTTCCACATTACAGCAATACTTACAGATTACAGCAGTCTCCACCCACACATTACATCAATACCACCCCACACATCACACGTCTCTGCATTACAGCACTGCCTCTTCTCCTCCACATTACAGCCGTACCACCCCACACATCACACGTCTCTGCATTACAGCACTGCCCCTTCTCCTCCACATTACAGCCATACCACCCCACACATCACATGTCTCTGCATTACAGCACTGCCCCTTCTCCTCCACATTACAGCCCTACCACCCCACACATCACACGTCTCTGCATTACAGCACTGCCCCTTCTCCTCCACATTACAGCCGTACCACCCCACACATCACACGTCTCTGCATTACAGTACTGCCCCTTCTCCTCCACATTACAGCCGTACCACCCCACACATCACACGTCTCTGCATTACAGCACTACCCCTTCTCCTCCACATTACAGTAATACTTCCAGGTTACAGCAGTCTCTACCCCCACATTACAGCAATACCTCCCCACACATTACAGAAATACCCCCCCACACATTACAACAATACCTCCCCACACATTACAACAATACCTCCCCACACATTACAACAATACCTCCCCACACATCACAGTAGTATCACCCCACCTCTCTCTATTACAATACTGCCCCTTCTCCACATTACCGCAATACCTCCCCACACATCACTATAGTATCAGCCCACATCTCTCCATTACATCACGGCCCCTACTCCACATTACAGCAATACCTCCCCACACATCACAACAGTATCAGCCCACCTCTCTACATTACATCACAGCTCCTACTCCACAATACAGCAATACTTCCAGATTACAGCAGTCTCCACCCCCACATTACAGCAATACCTCCCCACACATTAAAGCAATACCAATCCTCCCTCCCCCCACCTGTCTGCATTACAGCACTACCACAACCACATCAAAGGAGTACTTCTAGGTTACAGCAGTCCCCTTCTCCCACATTACAGTAATACCATCCCACCCCGACACAGTACAACACTACACTCCAACCCCTCCACATCACAGCATTACACTCCAACCCCTCCACATCACAGCATTACACTCTAGCCCCTCCACATCACAGCATTACACTTAGGGGTGAGCGGGTTCGGATTTCTGAAATCCGAACCCCCCCCCGAGCCCCCCCGATCCGAGGCCGATCCGAGTCAGGCTCGACTTTTCCCGCATGACTCGGATCTGAAATCGAGGCAAAACGTCATCATCCCGCCTTCCGGGTCTTGCGGGTTTTGGATCCTATATAAGGTACCCGCGTCGGCGCGATTTTCTCACTCGGCTGTGGACAGTGAAGAGGGAGGGTGGGAGTTAGAGCTGGCTGGGCTGTGTAGTGTAGTGTAGTGCAGAGTAGTGGTGTGCTGTGCTGTGCTGTGCTGTGCTGCTGTTGTCCATAGGGGCTGTGTCCACTACTTCAAAGTCCATAGGGGCTGGCTGTGTTGTGCTGTGCTGCTGTTGTCAATAGGGGCTGTGTCCACTAATTCAAAGTCCATAGGGGCTGGCTGGACTGTGTTGTGCAGTCAGTTGTCCATAGGGGCTGTGTCCACTCCAAAGTCTTGTGCAGTGTCCCAGTCCTAAAGGGGTGCTGTAGTGTTGTCCAGGGGGTGCTCTGTCAGTCAGGGGTGCTCCCCCCAAGTGCTAAACAAAAAAAAAAAAATTCTGTGTTTATGAATTGTGTGCGCAGTAGCCGCACGTGCATCAACAAAGTAGTGCCAAGCGTGCGCCTGTGTCATAAGTAAAGGGCCGGCTGGCTTGACCATTAAAGGGTGCTGTAACCCCCAAAGTACACTCCAAATCAAATAAAAAAATATTTTCTGTGTTTGTGAATTGTGTGCGCAGTAGCCGCACGTGCATCAACAAAGTAGTGCCAAGCGTGCGCCTGTGTCATAAGTAAAGGGCCGGCTGGCTTGACCGTTAAAGGGTGCTGTAACCCCCAAAGTACACTCCAAACTAAATAAAAAAATATTTTCTGTGTTTGTGAATTGTGTGCGCAGTAGCCGCACATGCATCAACAAAGTAGTGCCAAGCGTACGCCTGTGTCATAAGTAAAGGGCCGGCTGGCTTGACCGTTAAAGGGTGCTGTAACCCCTAAAGTACACTCCAAACCAAATAAAAAAATATTTTCTGTGTTTGTGAATTGTGTGCGCAGTAGCCGCACGTGCATCAACAAAAGTAGTGCCAAGCGTGCGCCTGTGTCATAAGTAAAGGGCCGGCTGGCTTGACCGTTAAAGGGTGCTGTAACCCCCAAAGTACACTCCAAACCAAATTAAAAAAAAATTTCTGTATTTGTGAATTGTGTGCGCAGTAGCCGCACGTGCATCAACAAAGTAGTGCCAAGCGTGCGCCTGTGTCATAAGTAAAGGGCCGGCTGGCTTGACCGTTAAATGGTGCTGTAACCCCCAAAGTACACTCCAAACCAAATAAAAAAATATTTTCTGTGTTTGTGAATTGTGTGCGCAGTAGCCGCACGTGCATCAACAAAGTAGTGCCAAGCATGCGCCTGTGTCATAAGTAAAGGGCCGGCTGGCTTGACCGTTAAAGGGTGCTGTAACCCCCAAAGTACACTCCAAACCAAATAAAAAAATATTTTCTGTGTTTGTGAATTGTGTGCGCAGTAGCCACACGTGCATCAACAAAGGAGCAGCGCCAAGCGTGCGCCTGTGTCCCATAAGTAAAGAGCCGGCTGGCTCATTTCTTAAAGGGTGGTGTAACCCACAAAGTGCACTACTCTCCAGCAAAAATAAAAAAATATTTTCTGTGTTTGTGTGCACCTTAGCCGCACGTATATATCAAATCGATATAACATAAATGGAGGACCAAACTTTCTCCGATAAAAATAAAATAGAGAAAGATCAAGAACCACTTCCTCCTAGTGCTGAAGCTGCTGCCACTAGTCATGACATAGACGATAACATGCCATCAACGTCGTCTGCCAAGGCCGATGCCCAATGTCATAGAAGAGGGCACATACAATCCCAAATGGCAAAGTTCAGGAAAATGACCTTGAAAAAAACATTTAAATCATCTGAAGAGAAACATAAACTTGCCAATATGCCATTTACGACACGGAGTGGCAAGGAATGGCTAAGGTCTTTCCCTATGTTCATGACTAGTGGTTCAGCTTCACATGACGATGGAAGCCCTCCTCCCACTAGAAAAATCAAAAGAGTTAAGCTGGCAAAAGCACAGCGAAGAACTGTGCGTTCTAAGAAGATTTCACAAATCCCCAAGGAGAGTCCAAGTGTGGTGGTGGTTGTGATGCCTGACCTTCCCAGCACTGGACGGGAAGAGGTGGCTCTTTCCACCATTTGCACGCCCCCTGCAAGTGCTGAAAGGAGCACCCACAGTCCACTCGCTGATATGCAAATTGAAGATGTCACTGTTGAAGTACAACAGAATGAGGATACTGGTGTAGCTGGCGCTGAGGAGGAAGTTGGCGAGGAGGATTCTGATGGTGATGTGGTTTGTTTAAATCAGGCTCCGGGGGAGACAGTTGTTGTCTGTGGGATGAAAAAGCCAATCACGGTCATGCCTGGGCAGAAGACCAAACATTCCACCTCTTTGGTCTGGCAATATTTCTATCCAAATCCGGACAACAACTGTCTTGCCATATGTACCATATGTAAAGGTGAAATAAGTAGGGGTAGGGACGTTAACCACCTAGGAACATCCTCCCTTATACGGCACCTGCAGCGCGTTCATAAAAAGTTACTGTCAAGTTCAGAAACTTTGGCTAAGACCGTAAGCAGTCCAGGGACACCTAAATCCCGTTGTCCTGTTGTATCCAAGCGCCTGCAAACCACACCGTCAACTCCCTCCTCGTCAATTTCCTCCTTAGTCAGGATCGGAAGTAGTCCTGCAGGCCATGTCACTGGCATGACTAACTCTCCTATCCGGGATTCCTCCGGAGGATCCTGCATTGCTACGCCTACTGCTGCCGCTGCTGCTGTTGCTGCTGCTGGGAGTCATTCATCATCCCAGAGAGGAAGTAGGAACACCACTACTTTTACTAAACAATTGACCCTCCAACAGTCCTTAGCGAGGAGGATGCAGTACGACAGCAGTCATCCTGAAGCAAAACGTATAACTGAGGCCTTGACTGCTATGTTGGTGTTAGACGTGCGTCCGGTATCCGCCATTTGTGCAGTGGGATTTAGACAATTGATGGAGGTAGTGTGTCCCCGGTTCCACATCCCGTCTAGATTCCACTTCACTAGGCAGGCGATACCGAGATTGTACAGAAACGTCAGAAAAAGTGTCCTCAGTGTCCTGAAAAATGCGGTTGTACCCAATGTCCACTTAACCACGGACATGTGGACAAGTGGAATAGGGCAGACTAAGGACTATATGACTGTGACAGCCCACTGGGTAGATGTATCACCTTACGCAGCAACAACAGCAGCGTCACCAGTAGCAGCATCTCAGAAACGCCAGCTCGTTCCAAGGCAGGCTACGCTGTGTATCACCGGTTTCAGTAAGAGGCACACCACCGACAACCTCTTAGAGAAACTGAGGGAAATCATCGCCCAGTGGCTTACCCCACTTAGACTATCCTGGGGATTTGTGATATCTGACAACGCCACCAATATTGTGCGGGCATTACATCTGGGCAAATTCCAGCACGTCCCATGTTTTACTCACACAATAAACTTGGTGGTGCAGAATTTTCTGAAAAGCGACAGGGGCGTGCAGGAGACGCTTTGGGTGGCCCGGAAAATTTCTGGCCACTTTCGCCATTCAGCAACTGCGTGCCGAAGACTGGAGCGCCAGCAAACACTCTTGAATCTGCCCCGCCATCACCTGAAGCAAGAGGTTGTGACACGGTGGAACTCAACCCTGTATATGCTTCAGAGGATGGAGGAGCAGCAAAAGGCCATTCAAGCCTATACATCCACCTATGACATAGGCAAAGGAGGGGGTATGCACCTGACTCAAGCGCAGTGGAGAATGATTTCCGTGTTGTGCAAGGTTCTCCAACCCTTCGAACTTGCCACACGTGAAGTTAGTTCAGACACTGCCAGCTTGAGTCAGGTCATTCCCCTCATCAGGCTTTTGCAGAAGCAGCTGGAGAAAGTGAAGGAGGAGTTAAGACGGAGCGATTCCGCTTGGCAGGTGGGACTTGTGGATGAAGCCCTTCATTCGCTTTGCCAGGATTCCAGGGTGGTCAATCTGTTGAAATCAGACCACTACATTTTGGCCACCGTGCTCGATCCTAGGTTTAAAGCCTATGTGGTGTCTCTCTTTCTGGCCGACACAAGTCTGCAGAGGTGCAAAGACCTGCTGGTGAAAACACTGTCAGCTGAAGTGGAACGTGACACGTCAACAGCTCCTTCTTCATTTTCTCCCGCAACTGGGGCTGCCAGGAAAAAACGTAGGTATCCTAAGCAACCCGCTGGCGGTGATGCAGGGCAGGCAGGACCAAGTTTGGACATCTGGACCGGACTGAAGGACCTGGCAACAATTTCTGACATGTCTACTGTCACTGCATATGATACTGTCACCATTGACAGAATGGTGGAGGATTACATCGGTGACAGCATCCAAGTAGGCATGTCAGACAGTCCGTACCTGTACTGGCAGGAAAAAGAGGCAATTTGGAGGCCCCTGTACAAACTGGCTCTATTTTACCTGAGTTGCCCCCCCTTCAGTGTGTACTCCGAAAGAGTGTTTAGTGCAGCCGGGAACCTTGTCAGCGAAAAGCGTAGGAGGCTGCTAGCAACAAAATGTGGAGAAGATGATGTTCATAAAAATTAATTACCAACTCTTTCAGGGAGACCAGCCTAGAGAATGTACAGAGGGACCTGTGGTGTTGGATTACAGCGGGGACGAGTTAATAGTCTGTGAGGATGAGGATGTACACAACACTGAAGAGGGTGAGGAATCGGTGGATGAGGAGGATGAGGACGACATCTTGCCTCCGTAGAGCCAGTTTGTGCAGGAACAGATTAATTGCCAGCTTGTTTTGTGGGGGCCCAAACGAACTAATCATTTCAGCCACAGTCATGTGGCAGACCCAGGCGCTGAAATGATTGGTTTGTTAAAGTGTGCATGTCCTGTTTATACAACATAAGGGTGGGTGGGAGGGCCCAAGGACAATTCCATCTTGCACCTCTTTTTTTGCTTTGCATTATGTACTGTTTGGGGCCTAGTTTTTCAAACTGCCATCCTGTCTGCCACTGCAGTGCCACTCCTAGATGGGCCACGTGTTTGTGCTGCCCACTCGTGTCGCTTAGCATAGCCTTTTGGACATAAAAACACTATTGTGAGGTGTGAGGTGTTCAGAATAGACTGGAAATGAGTGGAAATTAAGGTTATTGAGGTTAATAATAGCATAGGAGCAGAAAAACCAACACATTCTGTGATTTTAGCTGGTTTTTTTTTAACCAATCCAGATCCAAAACACGAAGAAAGATCCAGATCCAAAACCAAAACACAAAACACGAAAAGTGGCCGGTGCACACCCCTAATTACACTACAAGCCCCTCAACATCATTGCACTTAAACCCAACCCCTCCACATCATTGCACTACCTTCCAACCCCTCCACATCACTGCACTAACACCCAACCCCTCCACATCACTGCACTACCACCCAACCCCTCCACATCACTGCACTACCACCCAACCCCTCCACATCACTGCACTACCATCCAACCCCTCCACATCACTGCACTACCACCCAACCCCTCCACATCACTACACTACCACCCAACCCCTCCACATCACTGCACTAACACCCAACCCCTCCACATCACTGCACTACCACCCAACCTCTCCACATCACTACATTTCCTCCCAACCCCTCCACCTCACTACACTCCTCCCAACCCCTCCACATCACTGCACTCCTCCCGGGAACAGTGGCAGGTTGGGAGTTTGACTGGGTTGGTACACTTGTCAAACCGTAACGCAGGTGTCCTAAGGTGGGATCAGGGAGGACAGAAACCTCTCAAGGAGCAGGTGCACATCACTGCACTAACCCCAACCCCTCCACATCACTGCACTACCCCCAACCCCTCCACATCACTGCACTACCACCCAACCCCTCCACATCACTGTACTACCACCCAACCCCTCCACATCACTGCACTACCACCCAACCTCTCCACATCACTACATTTCCTCCCAACCCCTCCACCTCACTACACTCCTCCCAACCCCTCCACATCACTGCACTCCTCCCGGGAACAGTGGCAGGTTGGGAGTTTGACTGGGTTGGTACACTTGTCAAACCGTAACGCAGGTGTCCTAAGGTGGGATCAGGGAGGACAGAAACCTCTCAAGGAGCAGGTGCACATCACTGCACTAACCCCAACCCCTCCACATCACTGCACTACCCCCAACCCCTCCACATCACTGCACTACCACCCAACCCCTCCACATCACTGTACTACCACCCAACCCCTCCACATCACTGCACTACCACCCAACCTCTCCACATCACTGCACTACCACCCAACCCCTCCACATCACTGCACTACCACCCAACCCCTCCACATCACTGCACTACCACCCACCCTCTCCACATCACTGCACTACCACCCAACCCCTTCACATCACTGCACTACCACCCAACCCCTCCACATCACTGCACTACCACCCAACCTCTCCACATCACTGCACTACCTCCCAACGCTTCCACCTCACTACACTCCTCCCAACCCCTCCACATCACTGCACTCCTCCCGGGAACAGTGGCAGGTTGGGAGTTTGACTGGGGCTGTACACTTGTCAAACCGTAACGCAGGTGTCCTAAGGTGGGATCAGGGAGGACAGAAACCTCTCAAGGAGCAGGTGCACATCACTGCACTACCCCCAACCCCTCCACATCACTGCACTACCCCCAACCCCTCCACATCACTGCACTACCACCCAACCCCTCCACATCACTGTACTACCACCCAACCCCTCCACATCACTGCACTACCACCCAACCTCTCCACATCACTGCACTACCACCCAACCCCTCCACATCACTGCACTACCACCCAACCCCTCCACATCACTGCACTACCACCCAACCTCTCCACATCACTGCACTACCACCCAACCCCTTCACATCACTGCACTACCACCCAACCCCTCCACATCACTGCACTACCACCCAACCTCTCCACATCACTGCACTACCTCCCAATGCTTCCACATCATTGCACTACCTCCCAACCCCTACACATTACTGCACTACCTCCCAACCCCTCCACATCACTGCACTACCTCCCAACCCCTCCACATCACTGCACTACCTCCCAACCCCTCCACATCACTGTACTACCTCCCATCCCCTGCACAGCCTGCCCTGCTAGACAGCCAGCTCACCTGGATGCTGCTGACAGCTCTATACCGTATTTATATATATATATATATACTGTGATAGGATCATTGGTAAAGTGGTCTGTGGCAGGTACATTTCTCCCAGATTCCTGTCTTATGTGTTTTAAACCTCCAGGAGAAAGTCTGCAGTGTAGCAGGCTTGAGTCTCGGCTTTTTGAAAAGCCGGTTTGGGACCTGGGGGTTGTGGGTGAGAGGAGAGGGAGGGCTCCACCCACGGCCACTCCAGGTTTTGGTTCTCTTAGCCTGGTAACAGGCTTGTTAGGGTTTCCACCTGAGAGTGGCCAATATAAGCCTAGTGTGTTGAGGGCTGATGGTCTCACCTGGGAGAGCAGACAGGGAGTTTGCTCAGAGACACTTGAAAACCTAACTGCAAGTGTTGTGCTGTGCCCTTGTTGCTGGTGAGGGCATTAGGCCCTGCCAGGTTCTGGTAGTGAGGGAACTACCTGTGAAGTTAGTGCCCCGACAGGGCTAGGATTTATGTTTATGTTTTATTTATGTTTGTTTCTGACATTGTACAATAAAGACTGGCGCCGACCAGCTTGTACTTGCATCCAGTCTGGCGTACTGTTTCCCAGCTGCTGTGTGTGAAAGGAAGGAGTCCTCTACCCAGGAGAGGAACCCCTAACCTAACTGTGTCACAATATGGTGGAGAATACGGGCAACCACACACACTGAAGTTGCAGCAAGAGGAAAACTTTCCGTTTAAAAATTAAAGGGACAGACACCCAGTTTGTGAGTGTGGAAATAACACTGTGTCCTTGGAGTCCCATAGAGGAGGCGTCAGCCAATGCTCAGAGAGGCAAGGTTCAGCTTCCAACCTACACCCCAGGACAAAATGGAGGACATGATTAAGGCCTTGCTCCAAGCTACAGCAGCTCAGCAGGAATCTACCAGAGCTCAGCAGGAGACGAACAAACTTCAGCAGGAATCTACCTGGGCTCAGCAGGACTCCACCAGGGTGCAACTGTTGGCCTTGGAGACATCCCAGAGGCAACAACAGGTCGCCATCGAGGAAACCTGCCAGGCCATAAAAGAGGTGCTACAGCACCTGGTCGCCCGGCCCAGAGATGTTGCTACTGGTCCTCCCACCCCCACTCACTCCGTACGAGCCAGTCACTTCCTTCAAAAGATGACTTCGGGTGATGATGTGGAGGCCTATCTCGCCGCATTTGAAAGGACGGCCGAAAGGGAGAGTTGGCCCAAGGAGCAGTGGGCAAGTCTGGTGGCACCTTTTTTGTCTGGGGAGCCACAAAAAGCATATTTCGACTTATGCCTGGCTGATGCCAAGGACTATAAAAAACTAAAACAGGAGATCCTAACTCGCTTGGGAGTCACCACCTTTGTTCGTGCCCAACGGGTCCACCGCTGGGAGTTCCATAGGGACAAGCCTCCACGTTCACAGATGCATGACCTCGCCCATCTGTCCTCAAAATGGCTACAGCCCGAGACGCTGACGGGACCACAGATCGTGGAAAGGGTCGTGATGGACTGGTACCTGTGATCATTACCTGTGACTCTGCGCAAGTGGGTGAGCCATGCAGACCCTAAGTCCACGGACCAGTTGGTCGAGCTGGTGGAGAGGTACGTGGCAGCTGAGGAGCTGATGAGTAAGCCCCACCGAGCCCCGATGGCGCACCGGCGAACTCCCACAGACACTGGTAAGACTGTTCCAGGGGAGAAGGGTGCTGGGCGGTGGAATGTACCTAAGACTGAGGGTGTAGAACCTGGAGACAGGCCTGCCAGGCCAGGAAGGTTCTTGCCCCGTAAACGACTAGACATTAATATGACTCAGTGTTTCCGAAGTGGTGGCTTCGGCCATATTGCCGCTAATTGTTCACTTACAACTGAACCTATGCAATGTGATACTGCTCATGTCTACCGCAGGGGGTCTTTCTTTGCACAGACAGCCTGTACGGCTGACCGGCAGGCTGAGACTGATAAGCACATGTGTGTACTCACTGTAGATGGCAACCGAGTAGAGGCACTGTTAGACTCTGGTAGCTTGGTGACACTTATAAAAGCTGAGCTGGTGAACCCCTTGAGGCATACAGGGAAAACTGTTGGTGTGACCTGCATACATGGGGATACTCGATATTATGTTACAGCCGAGGTGAACATCGAGACACCATGTGGCTCTGCTATAGTTTCTGTGGGTTTGGTGCATGGTCTGGTGTACGATGCAATATTGGGGAGAGACTTTGCTCACTTCTGGAAGTTGTGGGAAAGCCGTTTTGTTCCAGAGGTGAACAACCCCGATCCATTTGAGAAGGTAGTCGATGTAGTGGAGGAGGGAGTTTCTTTTGAGTCAGAGTTATTCCCTTTTTCTACTATGGTTGGCGAACTAGAGAATGCGGAACGTGACGGTGGCCCGCCAACTGATGTGCCTCCCATTGAGGTGGGAAGTGTTGTTGGGCCAGGTGATCGTCTGCCTGATTTAGAGGTCAGAAGAGAGGTCTTTGCCGTGGAGCAGTTGAATCACCCTACTTTGGTAAAAGCCAGGGAGAATGTAAAAGTAGTTGATGGTAAACCCGTAGACCCTGATAGTCCTTTGTCCTATCCCCACATGGCAATGTGTCAGGATTTGTTATATCAGGTGACTAAGAAGGGGGAAGATATTGTGGAACAACTAATAGTTCCCAAAGCCTACAGAAGAACAGTGTTGGATCTGGCCCATGGTCATATAACGGCAGGCCATCTAGGGGTAGAGAAAACCACTGAGCGAATAATGCAGAGGTTTTTCTGGCCCAGGCTTCATAAAGAGGTGTCTGACTTTTGCGCATCCTGCCCTGAGTGTCAGTATCATGCTCCCAGGCCACATTTTAAGGGTCCACTAGTTCCATTGCCTATTATAGAGGTGCCGTTTGAAAGAATAGCGATGGATTTGGTTGGACCCTTAATGAAGTCTGCCAGGGGACACCAGTATATTCTGGTCATAATGGATTACGCTACCAGGTACCCGGAAGCAATCCCGTTGTGCAATACGTCAACCAAGACCATTGCCAGAGAGCTAGTTCATGTCTTTAGCAGGCTGGGTATACCCAAGGAGATACTAACTGACCAGGGTACACCATTTATGTCAAAAGTCATGAAAGAGTTATGTCGCCTGTTCAAAATTGAACAGGTAAGAACTTCGGTTTATCACCCCCAAACCGATGGGCTGGTCGAGAGGTTTAACAAGACGTTAAAACACATGCTTAGGAAAGTGGTCTACAAGGATGGTAGGGATTGGGATTACTTATTGCCGTATTTATTGTTGGCCATAAGAGAAGTTCCCCAGTTCTCCACCGGGTTTTCACCCTTCGACTTGTTGTATGGGAGACACCCAAGGGGGTTACTAGACATTGCCAAAGAGACATGGGTGGGGCAGTCTAGTCCTTACAAAACCGTGATTGAGTATGTTTCTCAAATGCAGGAGAGAATTGCTGTGGTAGTGCCGATAGTGAGAGAGCACCTGGAACAGGCTCAACAGGCACAGCAGAGGGTATACAACCGCAATGCTCGGTTACGCAGCTTTGCTCCTGGGGACAGAGTGTTAGTATTGGTTCCCACTGTGGAAAATAAACTTTTGGCTAAATGGCAAGGGCCCTTTGAAATCTTAGAAAGAGTGGGGCAGGTCAATTACAAAGTTTACCAGCCGGGGAAAAGAAAGCCGGAACATATATACCATATAAATCTGTTAAAGCCCTGGAAAGATAGAACGGCACTGTCGGCCGTCCGAGCCCCTCCAGTAAATCCAGGGCCCTTAGTTCCCGAAGTGACAGTGGCAAAATCCCTGTCGGCAATTCAACAACAAGAGGTCAAGGAGTTTCTGATCAGAAATAGGGTGCTGTTCTCTGACGTACCTGGGAAAACCTCGGTCATTAAACATGACATCATCACTGACCCAGGGGTTAAAGTTAATCTAAAGCCCTATAGGTTGCCAGAAGCACAAAGAGAATCGGTGTCGAAAGAAATTAAAAATATGCTAGAGTTAGGGGTTATTGAAGAATCACATAGTGAATGGTCAAGTCCCATTGTGTTGATTCCAAAGCCCGACGGGAGTGTGCGTTTCTGCAATGACTTCCGAAAGTTGAACAGTGTTTCAAAATTCGATGCCTACCCGATGCCAAGAGTGGATGAATTGATTGAGAGACTAGGGACGGCAAGGTATTTAACCACTCTTGACCTAACCAAAGGGTATTGGTAAGTACCGTTAACCGAGAGCGCCGAACAAAAGACAGCTTTTTCAGCGCCAGAGGGCTTGTTTCAGTACAAGATGTTGCCCTTCGGGCTACATGGGGCACCTGCTACCTTCCAAAGAATGATGGACAGGATTCTAAGGCCCCATAGATGGTATGCGGCTGCTTATCTGGATGACGTGGTCATTCATAGTCCTGAATGGCAGTCTCACTTACCCAGGGTACAAGCAGTTTTGGACTCCATCTATAAGGCAGGTTTGACAGCCAACCCAAAAAAGTGTTGTCTAGGCATGGAGGAAGTAAAATATCTGGGATACACCATTGGCAGAGAGGCCTGATAAAGCCTCAGCTCAATTAAGTTGATACCTTACAAAACTGTCCACGGCCTCTGAATAAGAAGCAGGTGAGAGCCTTCTTGGGAATTACGGGGTACTACAGGAGGTTTATACCCCACTTTGCCACCATGGCAGTCCCACTGACTGACCTGACCAAAGGCAAACAAAAAGTAATTGTAGAATGGAGTCCTGAGGCGGAGAAAGCTTTTCAGGAGTTGAAAGTAGCGTTGTGTTCCCAACCAGTCCTGATGACTCCTAATTTTGACAGGGAATTCATAGTACAAACCGATGCATCAGAAGTAGGTATAGGAGCGGTCCTGTCCCAGAACAAGGAGGGTGAGGAACACCCTATTTTCTATCTAAGCAGAAAGTTGAATGTACATGAGAGAAACTATGCCACAGTGGAGAAGGAGGCGTTGGCCATAAAGTGGGCATTAGAGGCTCTCAGGTACTACTTGGTTGGAAGAAAGTTCAAATTGGTCACTGACCATGCCCCCTTTGAAGTGGATGTCCGAAAATAAAGACAGTAATGCGAGAATTACGAGATGGTTCTTGGCTTTACAAACTTTTACATTTTCAGTGGAACACAGGCCAGGAAGCCAGCTGGCCAATGCTGACGCGTTGTCATGCGTTCATTGTTTGGGGGCTTCAGTTGTTCCGCCCCACAGGTCGAAACAAAGGGGAGGGATATGTGATAGGATCATTGGTAAAGTGGTCTGTGGCAGGTACATTTGTCCCAGATACCTGTCTTATGTGTTTTAAACCTCCAGGAGAAAGTCTGCAGTGTAGCAGGCTTGAGTCTCGGCTTTTTGAAAAGCTTGTTTGGGACCTGGGGGTTGTGGGTGAGAGGACAGGGAGGGCTCCACCCACGGCCACTCCAGGTTTTGGTTCTCTTAGCCTGGTAACAGGCTTGTTAAGGTTTCCACCTGAGAGTGGCCAATATAAGCCTAGTGTGTTGAGGGCTGATGGTCTCACCTGGGAGAGCAGACAGGGAGTTTGCTCAGAGACACTTGAAAACCTAACTGTAAGTGTTGTGCTGTGCCCTTGTTGCTGGTGAGGGCATTAGGCCCTGCCAGGTTCTGGTAGTGAGGGAACTACCTGTGAAGTTAGTGCCCCGACAGGGCTAGGATTTATGTTTATGTTTTATTTATGTTTGTTTCTGACATTGTACAATAAAGACTGGCGCCGACCAGCTTGTACTTGCATCCAGTCTGGCGTACTGTTTCTTAGCTGCTGTGTGTGAAAGGAAGGAGTCCTCTACCCAGGAGAGGGACCCCCTAACCTAACTGTGTCACAATACATATAAACCTTCTGGCAAGGATTACTCCCGGCACAATGACAAAGGAAGGCGGCACTCCAATGCATAAATCAAATCAATATGTATTAATAATGCCAGAAGGTTTATATGTATACATCTTTTAGGATGGCACCCATTTTTTCATATCTATTGTCCTGAGTGCCAGGCTTACTCGACTATATATATATATATATATATATATATATATATATATATATATATATATATACAGTCAGGTCTATAAATATTGGGACATTGACAGAATTTTCAGATTTTGGCCTCTATTCACCACCACAATGGTTTTGAAATGAAACAAACATGATGTGCTTTAACTGCAGACTTTCAGATTTAATTTGAGGGTAATTACATCCAAATCGGGTGAACGGTGTAGGAATTATAACAGTTTCAATATGTGCCTCCCACTTTTTAAGGGGCCAAAAGTAATGGGAATATCAACTCAAAAGCTATTTCATGGACAGGTGTGGGCTATTCCCTCGTTATTTCATTATCAATTAATCAGGTAAAAGGTCTGGAGTTGATTCTAGGTGTGACATTTGCATTTGGAATCAGTTGCTGTCGACTCTCAATATGAGATCCAAAGAGCTGTCACTATCAGTGAAGCAAGCCATCATTAGGCTGAAAAATCAAAACAAACCCATCAGAGAGATAGCAAAAACATTAGGTTTGGCCAAATCAACTGTTTGGAACATTCTTAAAAAGAAAGAATGCACCGGAGAGCTCAGCAACACCAAAAGACTCGGAAGACCACGGAAAACAACTGTGGTGGATGACAAAAGAATTATTTCCCTGGTGAAGAAAAACCCCTTCACAACAGTTGGCCAAATCTAGAACACTCTCCAGGAGGTAGATGTATATGTGTCAAAGTCAACAATCAAGAGAAGACTTCACAAGAGTGAATATAGAGGTTTCACCACAAGATGCAAACCATTGGTGAGCCACAAAAACAGGAAGACCAGATTAGAGTTTGCCAAACAACATCTAAAAAAGCCATTACAATTCTGTAACAACATCCTGTTGACAGATGAGACAAAGATCAATTTGTACCAGAGTGATGGGAAGAGAAGAGAAGGAAAGGAACTGCTCATGATCCAAAACATACCACCTCATCAGTGAAGCACGGTGGTGGTAGTGTCATGGCGTGGGCATGTATGACTGCCAATGGAACTGGTTCCCCTGTATTTATTGATGATGTGACTGCTGACAAAAGCAGCAGAATTAATTCTGAAGTGTTTCGGGCAATATTATATGCTCATATTCAGTCAAATGCTTCAGAACTCATTGGACAGCGCTTCACAGTGCAGATGGACAATGACCAGAAGCATACTGCAAAAGCAACCAAAGAGTTTTTTAAGGCTAAAAAGTGGAATGTTATGCAATGGCCAAGTCAATCCCCTGACCTGAATCCGATTGAGCGTGCATTTCACTTGATGAAGACAAAACTGAAGGGAAAATGCCCCAAGAACAAGCAGGAACTGAAGACATTTGCAGTAGAGGCCTGGCAGAGCATCACCATGGATGAAACCCAGCGTCTGGTGATGTCTACGCGTTCCAGACTTCAGGCTGTAATTGCCTGCAAAGGATTTGCAACAAAGTATTAAAAAGTGAAAGTTAGATTTAGGATTGTTTAGTTTGTCCCATTACTTTTGGCCCCTTAAAAAGTGGGAGGCACATATAGAAACCGTTGTAATTCCTACACCGTTCACCTGATTTGGATGTAATTACCCTCAAATTAAATCTGAAAGTCTGCAGTTAAATCACATCTTGTTTGTTTCATTTCAAAGCCATTATGGTGGTGAATAGAGGCCAAAATATGAAAATTCTGTCAATGTCCCAATATTTATGGACCTGACTGTATATATATATATATATATATATATATTAACACATTAAAGTTTGTAAAACAGTAAACTGTATAAAAAAAATATTCAAAATATGTCTCCAAAATTGTTGATTTATTTTTTAATTATCAATTTATGTAAATGATGGCCATATATATTTGGCGATAATTGTACTACTAGATCTTCATATTTGTTTAAAAAATTATACTGCATCAAAAAATCAACAATTTTTGGGTCATTTTTGGAAAAAATATTAGTCAAGTAAAAGGTTAAGAAAATATTCATAAGTATGATACTATTTCCCTTATCTTCCTGACAGCATTGTTTTTTTTTTATCATTTTCTTACTAGTGCATTATGTATTAATATTTCTCCTTTGAAGTAGCAGGGTTTTTGTGATTACATGCCTGACAGCAAAAACAAGCCACAATTATTTTACAGTGCTTGTGGACGCTTAAATAAACTAGTAACCCTTTAATATACTGTAATACAGTACATAATATTTAAACTTAAATATTTATATATATAGACAAAAGTGATTGGACACTGGGCCTGATTCAGCAAGGAACGCAGTTGCTTATACGCACGCAATCTGATGATTATTTTGCACTGCGCATGTATACGCATCGCAGTGCGCTTGCGCGAACCAACCGCTGCAATGGGAACTGCGATTGCAATGACCAAGCAGACCCATCGCAGAGTGATTGACAGGAAGTTCCGTTTGGGGGAGGTGAAGGTTGGTCAGGCGAATGCACGCATGCCAGTGCGTTTCAACGGCGTTGCATGGGAGTGCATAAATTAGCCACTACGATACCATAAGCAGCCTGAGCGTGCGCTGAAGTAAGCAATTCCTGAGTGAGGTCTGACCTGCCTTAACTGTGCATATGGGTCCGAAGTTACCATTTATTTCGCTATGTATACGTATGTGAGTAAGGGGAAGTGGGCGTCCTTATGTTAGGCTGTGATCGCAATGTGAATGCAAACATTTACATATCACCGCTGATATTTGCACATAATGGCGGCGGCCATTTTCACAATGATCTGCGCATGCGCAGAAAAGATGTCCCCAGGAAAGTAGGCACAGGCGCCATTTTCCGGAGACCCACACATGCGCTCTAGATTCTAGCATGAAGCCAGAATCTACAGCACTCAGTGCCGCACTGAGCCGCTGACAGAGAGGAGGAGGGGGCCCAAACGGAGGCTGCACATGGTCCCCCTCCTCTCTTAAAACGCCTCTGGACACATCTGTAGGCATGCTATGCATTTCACCTGTGTGGGGGAGTCCAATCACTTTTGTCTACAGAGTATATTTACATGGACCTTGGGTATAGTGTACATTACAGGTACCAATGGAAAATCTGTTATTAAGGTGTCCAATAACTTTTTTTAATTAATTCATTTTGAAATGCTGTAGTCAGGATCAAGTCCAGGGTCGTCTTCTACTCTGCAGAAGGGTCAGATGCAAGCCGCCGATAAGTACTTATGTCGGCAAGCTGTCGATCAATTTCCGCTAGGTATTTACAAGTGTCCATGACAACTATGCCTCCGCCATTATCGGCGGGGCGTATGACTATCTCTTCGCATTTGCTTAGGTTCTGTAGAGCCTTTTCCTGTTCACGTGACAAATTATAAAGTTGTTTGCTAACTTCTTTGTCAACTTTAGTAATGGATTCGTCAAGTAAGCATGCAAAGGTCTTTATAGATGCATTGGTCGATGGGGGATCGAAGTTGGATTGAGGATGGGCTCGAAAAAAATCTTCAAAATGATCCTGCACAGTGGCTGCTTTATACTGAAAAATTTCTTTGATCCGTAATGATCGACCAAATTTGTGCAGATCAACCTTCCATGGTAAGTCCTGATGAGGATTACATGGGATGAAAGATAAACCCTTGTCCAGTATCAAAATTTCCATAGGGCTTATTGTCCGTGATGACAAATCGTACACTAATGCTTTCTCCGATTGGTTGGTGGTTTTACAAATCCTTTTATTTTGCCCCTCTCGCCTTGTGGGCTTGGCACTGGGTTGTCGTTTTTTGACCTGATAACACGTGATGTAAGGGCCTTTGACGTCGAGCTTGATTCATCAGAATCATCTATTACAAAATCGCTGTCGCTGTTATATTTATATAGTTCTTTCCTTTGTTGCTGTTTATAACGCCAGGAATGGCGTATGCGACTTTGTTCTTCGTTACCACGTGGCATCGATCCCAAGAGCCAGCGATAAACTCTCTGGTCCTCGTAATCAGCCTGGACTGTGTGTAACTTGTTCTTTTTATATTTAATCAAATCAAGCCTATGTTGCTCACATAGGCCCTCATTCAGAGGCGGTCGGAGGATGCAAGCGGTCGCTCAGAAACTGGGCGGCCGCTTGCATCCTGACCGGCCGCCTCTGTTTCGGTCGTTAGGCTGTGGGTTAACACTCACAGCTCTAATGACCGCTAGGGTGATGGTCGCGATGGTCATTGACCATCACGACCATCGGGGCTTACGACGAGACCCTAGGGTAGGGTCTCACTTGTCATAAGTCCCGGAGAGCTTCTGGCTCTGTCAGAGCCGGAAGCTCTCCACTGACATCACTAGTGATGTCAGTGGGGCCTGAAACAGCAAGACAGCATCTGAAATTGAGGCTTGGAATGAAGCAAGTCACAGAAAAAACTGTTGTGCTGTGTGAGTGACTGACTGCTGCAGCAGAGCCGAGGGCTGCGCTCTGTTTGGCTCTCTGAAACAGTGAGAGCCACTCAGAGATAGCAATGTGCCGTGTTGCTTAGTAGCAGCCTAGAGAGGAGAGGGAGTCAGGGACTGAGCAGGGTCATGTCTGAGGTAGACAGAGAGTGAGAAACAGCCTCCAACAAACCCATGAAGAGGAGCTAAGGGTGACATAGCTATCAGGAACTTAAAAAAAAAAGCAACCATCAAATGATTTCCATTCGGTGGTGGCAAACATCAGACTGTCACCATCAAATGGTAAAAACACTACCATCGGAACAAAAACATTGATTGTTGGTAACCATCCCTACACTGAACCTGCAGATGGACTCCAGCCACCAGTGCTCAACCGTGAAGTGTTTCCTCTCCAGCGTGATGTTCCCGCTCAGCCACATGCTCTCGGTAAACAAGAGGGTCTGTCTGTTCTTTCAGGCTAACGGTGGACGTTAATGCTGTTCTCAGACGGGGGCATCATGGTGAAAAATCTAAACAGGAAGCCCAGGAAATACAGGACACATTGTGCAAAGCAGTGACGTGCGATGAGGTTAATGGCTTGGGAGGCACACATGAAGAGATGGGTCTGAGTGCTGGGAGCCTGTCTCACCCCCTACTCACTGTAACTCTCCCTTCACTACACTAAGCTTCAGTGTCCATTTATTCTCCTACTTGCATCACTGTGTCTTCTCTTGCTGCTGCTGAAAGCTCTGATCTCTAAATACTGCAGTGCACTTTCTGGTCACATGACACATCCAAAGTGTCCATCAGTGCTCAAGGCATGCCCCCCCTCCATACTCAGAGGCATTAGCTCTCTTTCTGTGCAGCTTACTGCCCGTGGTGTGGCCCCACCACCAGCTCTGCAAGCGGTGTCTGACTATGCAGTAGCAAGGCTGAGCTGTTGCTGCCTCACCTCCCATCTCCCTGCAGTCCCAGGGAGCTCCACAAAGCTGGTGAGTGTTAACTATAAAAAGTATTACAATAAACAAAATAGATGCTTATAAGTTATAAATATATTCTTGGTATTATTCTAATCAGTTTTATATCAAATCTCAGCAGTATGATAGGGTAGGCTCTGCCTCCCCTGTCTACCCTGACTGCACGTCCCTGGTGCAAATAGGACATTCCTGATTGCCATGTTCAGCAGATGAGGAGGGGTGCATATGAAGGCTGTGGAAATATGCATTGGTGCCCCAGCCCCTAGGACATGCTGCTGATAATGCTTATGGTAGCTACAATACAAAGCTCTCATCCATGATCCTCCTATCCAGTGGCGTAACTAGGAGGGTCAAGCCCTTGGCACTGTGTCGGACCCGGTGCCACCGCTGCCTACTCCATTTGCCGGGTGCCCGCTGAGATGTTGTTACCAGCATGCGCTGGAGGCTCCTTCCCTGCAGCGGCAGCTGGGGGCTGGTGTATCTCCTGAGGTCAGCCTTCCGGCTCCCGCAATGGGGAAAGGGAGAGACCTCATGATGTCTCTCCCATTTTTCTCAGCGCGAGGACCGAGGACGGAGCAGTCGAACTGCGGAGGGCCCAGGAGCGGCACTTCAGGTAAGTATAGTATTGTGTGTCTGTGTCTTTATGTATAAGTGGCACTACTACTGGGGCACTGTATAAGGGGCACTACTACTTGGCCACTGTATAGGGGGTTATGTATAAGGAGCACTACAACTGGGGGCACTGTATAAGGGGCATTACTACTGGGGCAGTGTATAGGGGGGACTGTATAAGGGGCACTACTACTGGGGGGAATGGGTATGATATTCTGGTCACAATATCGACAGCAAGTGATGGTGAATATTTTCCTTACCATAACCCCTACCGTAACCCTCCCTCCCCAGTGCCTAAACCTAAGTCCCCCTTCCTAGTGGCTAAACCTAACCTTCCCCTCCCTGCACCCTAAACCTAAGACCCCCTCCACGGTGCCTAAACCTAACCTCCCCCCTAGTGCCTAAACCTAACCTCCCCCTCCCCGCACCTTAATCCTAATGCTCCCTCCCGTTGCCTAACCCTAACCCTCCCCCTAATGCCTAAACCTAACCGCGCTACCTAACCCTACCCTCCCCTGTACCATGATACTTATCCTTCGGGATGTCGACGGTCGGGATACTGGTTCCAGGATCCCAACCTGTCTAGATTTTGGCACCGGTATTTAGACCGTCGGCATCCCGCACACCGGGATGCCGACTATATACCCTACTGGGGCACTGCATAAGGAGCACTACTACTGGGGACACTGTATAAGAGGCACTACTACTGGGCACTGTATAAGGGGCACTACTACTGGGGGCAGAGGAGTAGCGTGGAACCATGGCACCCGGAGAAAGTGCATGTCATAGCACCCCCCCATGACTTTACTGTGCCAGTGGGGTTCTGCCAGCCTGCGGGGGAATACTGAAGTGAAGAGAAACAGCAAACAGTGACAGTATCACGCTGGGCATTGAGGTCCCATTGGGGGAATAGAATGCTTTAGTGATGCACTATCTGACAATGGAATCAGTATGAATGACCGCCGGACATCAGCCCTGCGATTCAAATCCCAACGCTGACAGCCCGATGGGTGGATATCCCAACAGCTCAGTGAAGTATACTTTCCCTACCCCTCTCCCCCCCCTAACTCTCCCTTAGGGGTACCTAACCCTAAACTCCCCCCCTAGTGCCTAACCATAACCTCCCCCCGTTAGAGCCTAAACCTAACCCCCCCTCCCCACACCCTAAACCTAACCCTCCCGGGGGGTGCCTAACCCTAACCTCCCCCCTAGTGCCTAAACCTAATCCCTCCTTCCCCTAGCCTAACCCTAACCTTCATCAGGGGGTTGCCAAACCCTAAGTCTCCCCGGGATCCCTAAACCTAACCCCCCCCCCATCCTCGGCTAAGTGTATACTCAGCCCCGGCAGAGGTCGATTGGTCTGGCATCCTCTCGGTGTTCCTGCATCGGGATTAACATAGGATCAGGATTTTGACGCTTATGTAAAATCCCTTGCCGGTATTACAGTGTCGGGATTGAGACCGCCGGTCTCATAACTACATCCCCTGACAATAAGTGGTAGCTCCTTTGGCACTGCTTTATTTATGTATAGCACCTAGGATCTGACTTATCTCCTTGGAATCATTGTTATTTGTCAATAGTGGAGATTGTATTTATATACTGTTCATTTAACTTAAATTGACAGAATACATGTGCTAGAGTCAGATTCCACAGGGTGCACAGATTATTACTGCAATTACTGCCACAAGCAGCTTTCACTGGAGTGGGAACATCTATGGGAAGCTCCATTCTCAGCTATGCTCCTACTTCACAAATATATATATTGCACCAATTTTAATGTGAGTACTACTAATCATGTTCTGTCTACCACCATTATTATTATTTCAGGTCTCCTAATATTTTTTAAAAGACCTTTCAAATAACACTGTGTGGTCATGCCTGGAAACACATCCGTTACTTTAAATAGTAGAGCAGTGACTCTTTTTAATCTCATACCTTATAATTGTAGTGTAGGATTTTACCTCAGATGTGTCACTATTAAGTCCATTGAAGCACAATGAATGAACGAATGAATGAATGAATGAGGAGAGAAGGAGGGAGGTGATCAAAGAGGAGAGGGGAGAGGAAAGTGCCGATCAGAGAGGGAGGTGACAGAGGCCAATAAGAAAGGAGAGGGAAAGGGCAAAGCAAATCAGAGAGGTCCAGTGACAGAAGCCAATAATAAAAGGAGAGGGGCAAAGAGCCGATCATCAGGTAGACAGGGGAGGTGAGAAGTGAATGTAATCAATCTGACAGGAAAGTTGAGGTGACAGAAGATGATCACAGAGGAGGGAGGGCTGCAGGGGAAGTAATCTGGGAATCTTGAGGGAGCATGAAATGTAGAAACGGATCTCAGATCTGTAACTTATTTAGGATATAGCGCAAATAAGCCAAGATAAAACTAACATGTGGCCGTCATACTGTGCAGCGCCCCATGAATTCCGGAACCCTGGACGGCGCCCTCTGTCCATTTTGGTGCCCGGAGTTCATGCTCCACTGGAACCACCCTCGCTACACCCCTGATGGGGACACTGTATAAGGGGCACTACTACAAGGGGCACTGCATAGTGGGCACTACTACTGGAGGCATTAAGGTGCATATGGAATGGAAAGTTATGTTCCTAGAGAAACGGTGGCATGTTATGTGTTTACTAACACTCCCCATTTTTCAGTGGACACACCACTTGTGGCATGTGGCCACGCACATTTTTGGCACACGCACACAATTGGGGGGTGCCATTTTTCATCTTGCCCTGGGCGCCAAAGGCCCTAGTTACGCCACTGCTCCTGTCCTTTCCAGCACATCCCAGTGACTGGGCCCCAGCCAGCTGCAGGGGGTGTTGTGGTGACGCTGGTGAGATGCAGGGGGCAGGAGTGAAAAGTAGGGGGCTGTGATGAGATGCGGAGGCCTGTGGTGTGATGCAGGGCACTATGGTAAGAAGCTGGAGTGAGAAGCAGTGGCCTATAATGGGATACAAGGAGCTGTGGTGAAATGCAGGGGGCAGTAGTGAGATGCAGTAGACTGATGTGAGATGCAGGGGGCAGTAGTGAGATGCAGGGGGCTGTGTTGACATGGCGTAGGCTTTTATGAGATACAGGGGACAGTGGCGAGATGAAATTCCTCCTGTGCGAAGCCGGGGCGGTTTGATAGTTATGCATAATAATCTTAGAGCACGGTCATTGCATAAAATGCCTGCAGGTGACATAAACTGCAAGTGATTATACAATATCCAGGTCTAAATATTTTTCAGTCACTTATTAGAATTCTGATGCCCAATAATTAATAGTCCTCAATACGAGAAAACTGGCCCAATTAAAATATACTTTCATCCAAGTGACAAGGAGTTGGAGCTCTTAATTAGCATAGATGGATACTTGCACAATCTGACAGCTCCACAGAAATGTTTCCTCAAATGGAACGTCAATCTCGGTAGAGCAGTCACTGCTTCAATGGAAATGGCTTTGATCTAAGAGGGATTTTGCTTTTAGTCATTGTATCAGGTCAGAGTTCAATCCTCTATCAGAATCAGCAAACGTGTTAGATCATCACCACTGTAATTTCTAAGGTGGCTTTTGATTGAAAAACGGCACTTTGTGTTCTGATGCGTTTCATCGCTACTCTGCAATTTCCTCAAAGAAACAAAACTCACACTGTTCCTCACAGTGCTTAAATATTAAATGTCATCTTTACAAATTGCTTATTCGCCCAGGTGCCTTGATTTAATTCATTGCTGAGATCACTGAAATACATCCATGGGACAAGAACAAAAAAAAAAAAAGTAAAATATAAAATATATAAATAATGCAATGTATTTTACCTTTTGAATAACTATTTCAAATATGTGTACACACAAAAAACTTATGTTCGAGGATCAAGGGTTTTTAGAAGTTTAACACCTATAAACACATGCCCATATTGGACAAATAGAATTAATCAATTGTATATCCAAATGTACCATTTATAATGGTCACATGATTGCCAAGTTCCAAAGGAATTAATGAAAATCTAGTAATGGTCACATATTGTTGTAATCAGGTAATAAAAATGGCTACTTATAGTGTGTACCTTAACAATCATATGCTTCTTTTAAATCAATTGACTAAATGAATCTCTAATATATGATCACAGGAGTCCTCAGGTTGTGTATTGGAGACAGTCAGTGAAGAGGGGGGGGCTGTGTGCTGTTACATTTCTTGACTTGACCAACGCCATTCGCAGCAGCAAAGAAAATGATGGGTAGAGAAAGAGAGGAAGAGAGAGGGAGAAAGAAGAGAAAGAAAGAGAAAGAGAATAACAACTACAGAAAAAATAATCATGATACTGAGGGTCTGATTCAGACCCGCTCGCAAGCGCTTGAGAGCTCGCGAGAGGGTCGATGGTGCGCTCTGCACACGTGCAGCGGCTGCACTGTGCGTGCGCAAGCCCCGGAGCGAGAGATAAATTCTCTCTTTCCGTGGCTCACTACAAAAGGGGATGTTGATCGACAGCTTGCCCCGTTTTGTAGGCGTGGCGGGCTGGTGGCTTCACAAACGGACGCGCTCCCATGCGAACGCCTGCCGTTTGTGGGCGGCCCCACTGACATCACCAGTGATGTCAGTGGGAGAACTTCCGGCTCTATTAGAGCCAGAAGCTCTCTAGGGCTTGCGGCCACGAGACCCTACCACAAGGGTCTTGTCGCAAGCCCCGATGGTCGCAATGGTCTTGACCATCGCGACCATCATCCTGGCTGCTCGCAATAGCTGTGGGTGGTCACCCACAGCTATGCGAGCGGCCAGGAGGCCGCACAAAGAAAAAAAAGGGCCCAGATTCAGAGCGAGCGCTCTTTCAGAGCGTCCGGCTCTGAATCAGGGCCTGACTTCAGAAGTAAAAGAGCAAAATAGTTTCCTGGAGGCACGAAGTATAATTCTATGCCAATTACTTACCCCTTGCTGTACTGCTTTCAATGGGATAGTCCCACTTTAAAGACTCTAGAATGTCACCCTATCTTCTCAATCACCTGTTCTGTCAGAACCAGTCAGAATCCCAGCGCCAGCTTTCCGACCGCCAGCATCCTGTAAGTATTGGGATTAGGGGGAGGGTTAGGCACTAGGGGGTGGGTTAGGGGGAGGGTTAGGGTTAGGCTGTGGGGCGGGATGGTTAGGGTTAGGCTGCAGGGAGGGAGGGTTATGGGTTGGGTTCGGGTAGGGCTACTTACCTGTAGGCAACCTGAGCATCGGCATCCCATACCTAACCCAGTCTCATGAGATGACACTTAATCAAAGTCTCATCTTGCATGACTAGCTTGTACTCACCAGAGGAAGAAGAGTTCTGTTGCTGCCGGGCACCAAGAAGAGAGGAGATCTGCCGCTTTGTAGCCTCCGTGGGTAAATCTGTTGTTGGGCCATGTGAGAACGAATTACTGATAGAAGAGGCTGAAGTGGAAAGGGGACACCATTAAGTAGCAGGTTGTCAGATTAAAGGGACTGATGAAATGTTTGCCAAAAATATTATGTTGCTCATCACTGCAATAAAAGCTCTACGTTTTCTCGAGAGCTGATGGTCCAAGTGCCAGAGAACATCATGGAGAACCACAGTCTGCTAAGGGGCTTGCAATTCTACACAACATATCATTCTGTGTGTGTTCTCAGGGTAAATAACTGCATATTGGGTTTTTTCTACATTGATCACTGTTTAAGGACCTTAATATAGACTTTTTCCTTTTCTTTGTTCTTCCTCCCCCACTCTGCGTGCTTGGGACCCACCGGATGTTTGGAACTGAGCTTGGTGACAGAAAATCAACTAGATTATAAATGACACAAAATACATCAATAGTTTATATTGCTGTGTACACGATGTAAGTACCCTGTGGGACATATTAGCAGATGTGGTAAAGATGCATACTAACAAGGGACCAGTAATATCATGAAGAACATCCTGGAGAAGTACAGTGTTTATTTATGCCTTCTATAGAGGCCATAGCACAGCTCCATAACACTAAGTACATATACAGCCCCCACCATACACCCACTCCCCAAACACACTCGTCCGGGATTTATGTTTTATGTCCACAGAGGCTATTTTCTCTGTGCCACCCAACGCCACCACTTCCCCACGGCAATATCCCTCCATGCTCTTGACTCCCGAAACCTCCTGTCCATGTAGAATAATTCAATGGAACTTATTTGCAGCAATTTCAGCAGTAGAACTGAAAGCTCAAAGCTGGGTTTCCAGTCTTATGCATGCAGTGGGCCCCTGCACATGCTGAGGGTAGATTGAGGCTCTCTGGAGCGATTAAAGACCCCCTCCCCATTTTATTATTTTAATTAATAATTTAACTGAATTGATTGGTTTTTACTGTCTGGGAAGGTGAAACAGATGTTTGTGCCAGGACAGTGTCTGTGCCAGGAGACTGCTGTTGTGCCAGCTGTCCCCTCAGAGTGGGAGGTGTCTGTTCATGGGTCCTAATGTCACATACTCAGGTAGTCCCCAGGTTACAACTTCTGTGCATTGCCAATGCTCCTATGTGCTTGCTCGCTTTCACCACAAATGAGTACTCATAGAGCGCACAGAGCTGAAAGTGTTGGAGGCTAATGCTATAGGTTACGAGCTGCAGCCACTGCGTGGACTCCTACAAGACCTCCAATATTTTTAAAGGAGCAATCATTTTGAAGGCAAAACCATGCTAGTTTTGCCTTTAAAATGATTGCCGCTTTAAAAATAAGACTCGCAGGAGTTCCCGCAGCAACTGCAGCTGGCAAACTATTACATAAACCCCTTGGTCTGCTTAATGACAACAAAAAATGGAATCACCCATTCTCCATGGGGGTCCAGCAGCATTTCTGGGCTCTGATGCAGCAGGGTCTGCTGTGCCGCCCCCAGCAAGTGGTGCCCTTATGCTCCTGCCTCACATGTCCTGCTGTGCCTCACGTGGTGGATAACCCACAACCGGTGATAATTGCATGTAGACTGCAGCCATTAGATGTGCGGACACTGCTGCGCTGTCTGAAAACTCAAAAAAAAAATCTCTGCTGCTAAACCCTTTGCGCAGCACTCCAGGTTCAGCACATTACTAGAAAGCTTTGCACAGCAATTTTTGCAGAATAACGTTCTGCCAGCTTCGTTTCACTCATAACTGCAAGAGGCTGCTAAGAGCATTAACAGCTCAGCAAGTCTCTGCCACGTTCATCTTGTAACAAGGCTGCTAGACAGTAGTAACAGGCCTGCTGGGCTCAGGGCTGCATTCACATCGCAGGCTCTTACTGTGGGGCTAATTCTGAGTCGGATAGATCTCTGTGCACGGACACAATCAGGGATTATTTGTGCATACACGCATGCTCATATGCAAATGTACACATATCTGCATATCTCCGTCCTATTCTGAGTTGCCTGGGAACTCGCTGGATATGTCAGTCCATGAAATTAGGTGTTTTGCGGCGGCAACTGGGCAGCAACGAGGCAAGTGCACGTACACCCCCCTTTCTTGTGGTAGTGTCGTGGGCGTGTATCAAAATCTATTTCCAATTTCGAGTCAGGCGTACTGGTTTCCACTTGCAGACGCACAAGCCTCCCCATCAGCCCCAGTCTTGCGTTAGCATAATGTAGTAAATCTGGCTTCAACTACAGCCACGTTGCGTGCTACTGAGAATCAGCCCCTATACAGTACGGTATGTGCAAATAGACCGCATCGATGTCATCAATGGTCACACTCACAAGCACCAACTAAATGAATGGAGCTGTGTAACAGCAGAAAAGCCTGTATTACATATACACGACAATGTATCAGCTGCCTCCTCTGGTAGGGGGCAGCCAGATGGGCGGTGTGGTGGTGGTGAAACTAAGTGGGTGATATGATGGGCGTGACACTGCCATGACATCATCATGGCCCCACCCCCTGCTATACAAGACAATTTTCCAGCACAATGATACGATTCAGCACGAACAACGTCATCAAGCTGCTCTGGAAGTGAGTGGGGGCAGC
The DNA here is from genome assembly GCA_031769625.1 of Taudactylus pleione. Lineage (NCBI taxonomy): Eukaryota > Metazoa > Chordata > Amphibia > Anura > Myobatrachidae > Taudactylus > Taudactylus pleione. The sequence goes on from JAUIMM010000198.1 coordinate 2,425,113, forward strand.
CAGTGATGCACTGATTCCGGGAGACTTGCTTACTCTTCCCGGGGACTGGGAGAGCCGACTGAGATTCAGGAGTCTTCCCGATGTATCGATAGAGTAGGAAAATATGGTATTGCATTCACCAGTATAGAAAATAATTCCTGTCATTCTGGCTTCACTTTAACTGGGTCAAGTTTGTCTGATCAGTACTTCTTAGAAGTGTGGGTCTGATTCAGATTCGGACGCTAAGCCACAGATGCACGCTATGGGCGATAATCGCCCGTTTGCGCATGCGTTTGAGTCAATATGTGCATGCTCGAGTCACTCACTGCACTCGGGATTCGTGCGCTCGTAGTACACAGACTGGAGGCTAATTTGAGTGACAGACAGTGCCGTTTGTGGGTGGTAACAGGGAAGATGCTTGTGAACGGGGGAGTGGATGTGCGAACGCAGGCATGTCTGGGCATCTAAATGGCGTTTTATGGGTGTGCATAATTAGCAAACAAGCATCATTGTAGACGTCACTTGGTTGTATTTTAGATAGGATACATAGGGGGAGGGGCCCTAGATTGCACACCCTAAGCACAATGTGAGGTGCTACCTGCTGAGACTTGTAGTGCTGCAAGCATAAAGAGACAAATGCAAATGCACACTCTAACCATACGGAACCTAATAATATAATTGCTAAATAGCATCAAAGCGGTTCTTTGCATAATAATGGCCATAATTATGGGCCTGCCCACCGCGTCCAGGTGACCTCTATCAGGCAGGTCCCTAACACTCCTATGGAACAAATATAGGGCACGGGACCCCCCAGGCCAACCCAGCAGAACCGTCCCATGGCATCACACTAGTGTGAGATTTAAAGTGAGGGTTAAAGAATAACTGATCACAGTGCTTGCGGTAGGGTCTACCTCAAGTGCTGCGTGCAGCTCCGATGGCTCTCGATGTATCCTATTAATCCCACACTTCCTGGAGATGACGTGTGCTATGAAAGAAAGGTGGGCGTCTTTATACTGGCGTGCGTTCGCACTGTCGTTGCTCTCTAAGGCATAGAGGGCGTCCTTCCACCAGACAGTGCGATCGCAGGATTTGCATACTCGGCCTCTTTTGGCTGCGTGAGAGCGCAGCTTAGCGTCCGGGTCTGAATCAACCCCTGTGTCATTATGGGGGTAGGAAGTTATATAATTAGGGGTAAAATTACTAAATAGGGTATTTAAATGTTTTGCCTTGCCCACAGTGTATATAGGCACATCTGTCGCCCTCTTCACGCCTTATTAGACCGGGTTCAGCCGTGCAAAATGGCTAAACCCATTTTTAAAGTCCTGTTTAGGGCGCTCTAACCCCGGGTTTCTCGCACATTTTTGCTCGCACCTTCCTGAAGGTGTGATCAGAAATGCCGGCAGCTATCGGCTATCGCGCTCAGACGGAGCATCAATTGATTTGCTCCGTCGGGTGCCTTAAAAAAAATAGCCGCCGGCTGGACAATTGAATCGTCCCCAGAGTAGTTTACAAATTGTTATACAGTAATCAGACTTTTTTTTTTGCACGTCCTGCTACTTGTCAATGGCTATTTTATGGCAACAATGCCGCTGTATTGCTTTGACTCCTGCCACGAGGATGGCTCTTTGTGAAACTTGCCAATGAAGAGGTGCCGTATGCTGTGATAGAGCTCAATATTATAGATTTTACACCCCTGGTCCAGATTTTCTTTCTGTGTTTTATTGGCTGTTCGCAGTGTAAACTTCAAATGATGTTGCTATGAGATAGAGGTTGAATGTTTCATTGAACAATCAAAGTCAACCACAAAATTCCACAATAAGAAGCAGGAACTCTTATCTTCTCTTTTGGCAAAATGAGAACTACAGTTAGGCATAGTTCCCTGAACATTACCACTATAAGGTCTATGACAACAAGAAGAGGACGCGAGATCAGTTGCAAATCTATATAATAGGTGCAGGGAGTGTGGTGCATTCGGTCCCCAGGGTCCAGGGAGGCCCACACCTCTCACTCTGCACCCATTTCTTCAATACTTACCTCTCTGGAGTCCCTCAATGGTAGCTGCGCCATTTCCCCGAAGACCTGCGCATTGCGCTGTAGAATCTGGCACAGCCCCAGAGTATACTAGCGCACATAAATGCGCTGCAAGAAGCTGCAGTGTAGTCCCAGTCACTGGATAGTGAGGAGGGTGCCCTGATGGAGAGACTGCACATGAGCCCCCTCCTCTCTTAATACGTCCCTGCGCAAGATATATGTGTGTGTGTATATATATATATGGGTCTATGTACTAAGCCTTGGATGGAGATAAAGTACCAACCAATCAGCTCCTCTACTTTACAGGCTGTGTTTGAAAAATGACAGTTAGGAGCTGATTGGTTGGTACTTTATCTCCGTCCACTTTATCTCTCCCCAAGGCTTAGAACATTGGTCCCAAAGTACCAACCATTTAGCTCCTAACTGTCATTTTTCCAAAACAGCCTGTAAAGCGACAGTTAGGAGCTGATTGGTGCTAGCAGAGTTGCACGGGACCAGGCCGCTCATTCACGCCAGGCAAGTTGCGCTGCATGGCGTATTGAGGCTAGAGATATGATCTACATGCACTCTCTCTTTACATACACATAACTGATTCATTTTATGTAAAACTATATATCTATATATTAAGTATATTGTCATTCTGCATTATGCAGTCATTTTGAAGGACCCAAGAGCCCCCTCCCCCCCTGCAGGCTCAGAGTGCTGGGGAGAGACATTTGTTTTGATGTAATCTTATTAATTAATGGAAATAATTAGACTTTAGGAGCTCAGATATCAGCAACCTCCATGCGAGGATTACCAGCACAGAGGAAGAAAACACTATAATGAGGCTTTCCAATCAGCTCTGATCACCATATCACGCTATCTACATTAAAGTCAGCTCATAGAGATCTGTCCAAACACTCATGTAATGGTTTATAGATTAATAGATTTAGGGAAGTGTTGTTTTCCACACGCAGCAGCCGATTCCTTTGTGTCCTCTGCACACAAAGCTAACATGCACAGGGGCACTGACTGAAGGGCATTCCGAATGAGGCACAAAGGATTAATGAATTAGACACAAAGTAAATGAATGCCATCTGCATCCATATAGCGTGTCCAGGAGGAGGGCATGACGTGTCACAATGATATAGATCTATGGTCACGGCTGGCACTATCATTAAATGAACATAGGGCCGGATTCAGCGCTGTGCCCAATTGCCACCGCTGCTTCTGTGCACGCAGCTGCTATGCAAAAAAATTTAAATCTCGCAGCCGCCGAGAGATGTATTGCGATGCCCCACCTACGGTTTTGCATATCCAAGCATCTGCGTAATAAGTCGCAGCATCTGCTTCCAAAGTTACAAGGATCATTCGGTTACTGCAGTTCTGAGTAACTCTATGGCTCCGCAGAATAGACGATGGAACTAAGACACCGGCACCAGTCAAACTGCGAACTGTGAGCGATATTGCTCAGGCACTGGGACACATTCGCTATGCACACACGCAATGTGATAAGACGGCCAACTGTGTAAATGCTGGCCTAGCGTACAACTTTCAATCAGGCCCTTAAGCTGGGTACACATCAAACGACCAGCCAATGATGCGATGGTCATTCAGATTTCCTTTGAACTCCCAAACGATATAGCGCATACACACTGTGCAATCTAACAAATGACCAAAGGATATATTGCATGCCATTCAGGAGTTCCAAATCATTAGATCAGTAACGATATATATTATTGCTTTCTAAACACCTGACAACCATCTTGTCCAGGGAGTGCCTCAGGTGACGTCCACATCGGCCAGGTCGGAACAACATATCGTTCATTGTTTGGTAGAGCGTACGCACTGCATGATGTGAACAAAATCATTGACGAGATTATCAGGTTGAGCTGCAGCAAGGGGTGACCTGAAGATGCAACAGACGACGACGTGGAAACGCTTATCGTGCATACACATTTGATGATTTGAACGAATTGACGTTCCTGCCTGTCGGAATCTGGCAAATCATTCAAAATAAAGGTGGGTACACATTAGACCAGTGGTTCCCAAACACGGTCTTCAAGGCTCCCCAACAGTTCAGGTTTTAGAGGTATCCATGGTTGAGCACAGGTGACTTACTAATTACCTCAATCAATTTGATTTACCCACATGTGCTTAACAATGGATATCTATAAAACCTGAACTGTTCGGGAGCCTTGAGGACAGTGTTTGGGAACCTCTGGTCTAATGTGTTGCCAATGGATAGGAGGTACCTAAAATACTGTCCCTGCAGCACCGCAATGAAGCATTGTTCACTGACATAGAGAGGAAACAGTTGTCTACTTCCTACCTGTAAAGCTGCCGGGAGGTGCTCCTCCATGTCTGTGATGGGCTTGGGGTGTGGCTCTTGGCTATGATGGCAGACTCAAGAGCTGCACTCCCACTTTGTGTAGCAGAGAGGCGGGGCTAGGGACCTAAGGGGTCTATTTACTAAGCAGTGTTAGGAGCAGTGGCGGGCTGGGCCGGGGGGCAGGGTGCTATGTGCCCCCCGGGCCGCAGCGTCATGCGGGCCGCGGGCCGGTGCAGTCTGTGTCAGACTGCACCGCGTGTGTAGCGCTGACCGGACGGAGTTCAGTCAGCGCTGCACAGCACAAACACACAGCCGCCAGAGCCGGCAGCTGTGTGTTTGCTGTAATCAGCAGCCGCTGAGAGTCTGTCAGACTCTCATCGGCTGCCACTGCTCCCACTGCGGGAGCCATCTTCCGGCTCCCACAGTGGGTAATGGGAGAGCCGTCGTCATGACGACGTCTCTCCCATAATGCAAAGCAGCCAGAGGAGCCGGTGGAAGCGTCGGGACCAGGAGCCGGAGTTTCAGGTAAGTGTTTTTTGTTTTTTTTTGTTTTTTTTATTAAGTCTCTCTTTCTCTACTGGGGGGGCTACGGGGGCACTACCAGGGGGGAATTATTATGGGGGCACTACAAGGGGGGGTATTTCTCTGGTGGCACTATTAGGGGGGGGATTTCTATGGTGGCACTACCAGGGGTGGATTACTACTGGGGGCACTACCAGGGGGGAGATTACTACTACTACTGGCGGCACTACAAGGGGGGGACTACTACTACTGGGGAAACTACAAGGGGGGACTACTACTACTACTGGGGGCCCTACAAGGTGGGGCTACTACTGGGGGCACTACAAAGGGAGGGGACTACTACTAGGGGCACTGCATAGGGGGGAGGGGACTACTACTAGGGGCACTGCGAGGGACCACTGCTGGGGGCTCTATATAAAGGGCAATACTGGAGGTACTGCATAGGGGATACTACAACTGGGGCCACTATTTAAGGGACATTGCATAAGGGTTACCACTATTGGGGGCACTGCATGGGGGGGTGGACTGCTACTGGGGGCACTGCATAAGGGGTACCACTATTGGGGGCACTATATAAGGGGCTTACTACTGGGGGCACAAGGGGCACTGAACAAGGGGGACCACTACTGGGGGCACAAGAGGCACTGCATAGGGGGGGATCACTACTGGGGGCACTACTGGAGGCCTGCATAAGGGTGTTATCTACTGTGGCACACGGGGGCACTGCATATGGGCACTACGACAGGGGGCTGCCCCATATCTTTATTTTTACCTTACATTAATCCCATATGGACCCGCCTCCTCTCTGAAACACTTGTGGGGGGGCGGCGCCGTAGCACGCACGTTCTTCGGGCACCCTGGCTACACGCTACTCCTCTGCCAGGGCCGCCTGCATGCATTTGCCCCCCAGGCTAAAAGTTGCCAGCCAGCCCCTGGTTAGGAGACAGAGTGAAAAGTGATAAGAAAGTGATAAGGTGCCAGCCAATCAGCTCCCAACTGTCATCTCACAGGCTGTGTTTGAAAAATGACAGTTGGGAGCTGATTGACTGGCACCTTATCACTTTCTTATCACTTTTCACTCTGTCTCCTAACACTGCTTAGAAAACAGACCCCTTAGTTTCTAAGGCTGGAGGCAAAATAGACGGTAGTGCCTCACGGCGCATGCACATCAGCACAGTTGAGGGGATCACATTACTTCTTAGTAGTCATCTCGATGGGCACCTATCGAATCCCCTGTCCCAGTGACTCACCGATGGTACATCTGGACGAGTGAAGATTCCTTATTGCCGCAAATTGCGGCGATAAGGATTCTTTATTTTCAGGGGCTGCCACAAATGATAATAACAGGAGGATAAAAGAAATACAAATATTGGCCCCCACATGGAAAAAAACACAAACACACACCTTGGCCCCCACAATGAAAAAAATTAAAACATTGGAACTCACAAGAAAAAAATATATAACACATTAGCTCCCACAGGAAAAAAAATAATACATTAGAACTAGAGATGTGCGGGTTCGGTTTTATTCGGTTCTTATCGCCAAATTATCTCAAGTTCAGATTAGTCTGGATTTATCTTATTGGCTATCCAAAACATGTGACAGCCGGATAGGTAATATGATGCCGTTTTTGAGATCCGAACATATCCGAGTCAAATCGAACTGCGCATCTCTAATTAAAACACATTGGCACCCACAGAAAAAACAAAACACGTACCTGATGACTTACCTGACCTGGAGACTTACCTGACCTGGAGACTTACCTGACCTGTCAGTTCACTGAAGTAAATGAGAGAAAGGAGTTCACACCATCCCTTTAGGTCCAAGTCCGTCCCTGCCCTCAGTCGCGGGCGGCACCCACAGTACAGTCGTTATTACAACCTCAGTATAGACTCCAGAGCACTGTGTGAGTGGTGCAGCAGGCAGCTGCATGACCTGTGATGCCGTAGGTCATGGCCCGGATGAGCCAAAGTGCTGTCTTTGTCCAAAGTTAGTACTGGCTGGCCCGGCTGGCGCTGTGGATACCGCCAACACCGCCAGTCTTGATCGGTCCAGGTTCCCAACATCCACACTGGCCCTCAAGACTGGCCCTGCTGCTCAGTGTCCCCTGACAGCCAGCGCCCGGAGGCCCGTACTTCTATAGCTTTCAGGAGTTCCGCCACTGGGTAGAGACATTTTTGCAGAGTGCTGTGTGCAGCCATCAGTTCACAGTTTTACAAACACGCCCTTATTATATTTAACCTACATTGGCATTTCCCCATCTCGCCCATCAGGACAGCAACTACTGGCTGACCAGGAGTGCACTCACTAGGGGCTCTGGTCGAGAGAGAGGGGGGTGCTGTCCAACTAAACCACCCAGTCACAACGGCAAGGCTCACCACAAATGTGGTTCGAGCTCCTGGTTCTGGGCTCTGCCACGGAGCTTCCATGATGTTGTGGATCAGGAGGACAGTGCACATTGTCATGATGTAGAGGTGTGTCCCCACATATTGGTTGTCCATACACCATATGGGGCAAGACACTAAGCGCTCCAAGAGGAGTAGCATACCGCATTTCTCTTTTCATTTTGCATCTCATCGCATTGCAGACATAGCAAATAGCCACTCTTAGTGTACCAGAGACGCTGGTCTGTGACTTTAACCATGTGAATTGGTTTTACACACGTGCAAATTCACAGTTGAAGCAAAATGGAACTCGGCAAGAGGAAAAGCTACGGCTACGCGCACCCAATTTTGTGTGTTTTGTATGCAAAACAGGCACAAATATTGAGTGAAACAGACGCTCGGCAAGGAAATTCCACTGAACCTGGCGCGCCGAGAAGGGCGAATAGGGACAACTGAAGCAACAGTAAGAAAGGACACATACTGTACAGTATGTAGCTGAACAAGTGCTTCACTTTGCCAGGGGCACCCCGAACTCTAAATAAGCTACCGCAGTCCATCCACGTATAGGATGGTTTAAGTGGGTGAATCACATATATCTTCGTGGGTGCATTTTGCACGCTCACTGGTCTGGGCATGTGCAGTACAAATACACGTAAAATAGGTTATGCCAACTGGTGCAATACTCACTATGCCTCAGTCCCCATGTGCCTTTCCTCTTCCTCGTCCTTTATTTCCACAATATACTTGGTGCCCTTTGTTCCTTACCTAGATTGTCTACTTAAATTCATGTCTTACTATATAAATAGGATGCCCCTATCCTGCCCTTTCACTATACACATGATGTAATTGTCTCTATAAATGTCTTGTTGCTCAGCTTCTCATATACATGTCCTCTCGCGACTCATGGATGTCTCTTTCAGTCCCATTCTTATTCTCTCTATAAACTTGGAGTCCTTTCCCCTCAAGGAAGCCTCTCTTCTCCTATAATCATGTACTGTATTCCGTGCGCTTCTGCTCCTGGGGGCTCGGCTGCTTGAAGGTCGTCAACACCTTGGCTGAAACATCACCGGAATCTTTAGCACAACTAAGTTCCTCAACCAGAAAATACTCTATTCAGAGAGGAAGACCTTAACTCTTCCCCTTGTAACAGTTACACCACGCTAATGTGAATTAGCAGCTCCAGCATTTTGTGAGTGACAGCAATGTCGCTCTGTGAGAGTGCTGAATCTGCAGTTAACCACAGGTTGTGATGACATACCATATCTGTATTGCGCAAGGAACACGTCCATTAAGACGTCAGCCTTAATGATCAGAATTTCATTGCTTTTTTAAGTTTGAGTGGCAGAAAGTCAGTAGGTTTTGTGAAATTTCAGATCATGTCTAAGAAGCCTTAATGGGTCATGTGAAACCTTAAGGTTTTTTGTCTATGGAATTTCATTGCTTTTTTATAATTTATTAACTGTCAGGGACGGGAGCAGCAAACCAGGCCACCTACAGGAGAGAATGGCAAAAAAAATGGTACACTAGTGCTGGTGGTGGAGAAGACAGCACACAGGAGGTGTTTCAGGGGTGCAGAGGGAGAGACAGCTGAGGGGGCAGGCTGCAGGCGTGTGGGGCAGTGGCAGCAGTGGGGCAGTGCACAGGGGTAGCAGCGGGGGTGCGGAGCAGTGGCAGCAGCAGGGTAGTGCACAGGAGCAGCAGCGGGGGACAGAAAGGCTCACTGGCACTGATGGTCCCAGCCCTGAACTGCGGTATCTTGAACGATTTCCCTTGAACACTCCCCGGCACTCCAGGACACTAAATGGTGCTTTAACAGCACATTTTGACCTAAGAACTATCGTGCAAGATCTAAAGATAGCTGACTGCATACACGGATCAGTGAGATCTGTGATGCAGGCATTGATGTAAAATAAATGATTCAGAGATGAATGCACGGATCAGTACGATCCATGTGGCTTGCATCTGAAAAAAAATCAACAAGACATAGATGCATGGACAGATCAGTGAGATCCATCCATGCATAAGAAAAATTAAAACAAGTGAAATTTCAGTCCACACCCTTTTCCCTAAAGCACAACCAGCCCCGGGATTTTCACAGCTAATCCTGGTTGCCAAAATACAGGGGACAAAAGACATAGGGGTCCCCTGTATTTAGCGCAACCAGCACTTGGCTCAGCTGAGCCAGTCCTGGTTTTGGAAATACAGGGGACAAAAAGTGTAGGCGTTCCCTGTATTAACCATAACCAGCACCAGAACCTTTCTAGCAGGGCAGAGGTTAATGCCACAGCCAGGAGAACCCTTTCACCAGGTCCCCTGACCACTAGTCAGCCCAGGCCGGGGAAACCTGTGGAAGTGGGGACCCCCAATAAAGCGGTCCCCCTCTAGAGGGCACCCCAGGCCCAGGCTGATGGCCCGGAGCTTTCCCCAGCATCCCTGGAGCAGTGGGTGCTGGGTTGATAGTGTATAGTGTAGTACAAGAAAGATAAATAATATTGTCTTTTGCAGGAGAACTACAGGTCCCAGAAAGCCTGCCCCGCATTCTGGTACTTGGAGAACCACACGTACCAGCATGCAGGGCATTACGGGTCCGCTGTTACCTGTAGTTCCACTGCAAAATAAATCTAAAAAAAAAAAATGACACACACACCGTTAAAGTACAAGTTTATTAACACATACAGTACATGCACTCACTATCTCACATACTCACCTAGTATCCCTGCATGCATCACACAGATGTCAGCACGGATCAGTGCAACCCGTGCGGCAAGTACCTGTGATAAAAGACACTGATGCATGGATGAATCAGTGAGATTCGTCCGTGCATCATGTTTTAAAAATGCTGCATTGACCCCAGTAGTAGTCCCCCCTATACATTGCTCTTCTCCTGCATGGGAGAGATGTCATGACGTCTCTCCCATCACATGCTGCGGCGGGAGCCAGAAGACGGAGCTCATTAGTGAGATCTAGCCGGCTCCCTCCTCTGACGATGCAGCAGCAAGTGAGAGTCTGTCTGACTCTCATTGGCTGGCTGCTACTACAAACACACAGCTGCCGCTTGCGGCTGTGTGTTTGTAAACTGTGTAGGGCAGACCTCTCTCACTGTGCTCTGCCCTACACTTGTGGGACTGGGGGACTTGTCCACCCCTTGGCTGCTGGTGGCACTGCCGGACGGTACCCCCCCCCTTTGGTCGGCGCCCCTGGCGAGTACCATCCAGACCAATGGGTAGATACGCCCCCGCTCGCTGGTCCTGTCCTTAGAGGACAGTACTAAGTTCGTGGGTCCGGGCATTTCCGTTCTTTTTTTTTTTGCCATGCTCGGGGATGTTACATAGAACGAAGAGGCAGGGATCCACGCATAGGAGGTGGTGAGTATGGATTTTTTTATTACAGATACCCTATGGATTCCTAGTGGCTTCAGGTATACTATGTGAGTATGTGAGATAGTATGTGCATGGGTGTGTACATGTGTGTGCGCCTGTGTGTGTGCATATATGTTTTAATCAAATTTTACTTTCAATGGTGTGTGTGTCTTGTGTTTATTTTAATATTTATTTTGCTGTGGAACTACAGGTACCAGCGGGCCCGTAATGCCTCGCATGCTGGTACTTGCCGTTCTCCAAGTACCAGCATACGGGGGAGGCTTTCTGGGTCCTGCAGTTCCACAGCAAATGATAATATTTTTACTATCATCAAATGCACCACACTATACACAATCATCCCGGCACCCACTAAGCTCGGGGCTGGTTGTTCTTTGGGGGGGGGGGCCATGCATTTTTTTACACAGGTTTTCAATTTTTTTTAACACAGAAGCACAGACGGATCTCACTCATCCTATCCGTGCTTCTGTATTTATGTATACACAGATGCTGGCATCACGGATCTTCTTGATCTGAGCCTGCGTCTGTCTGCCACTAACACCCGCTACCTTCCCCCGGGTCCTGCAGCCTGCACCACTGCTGTCTGCATCTCCGCTGACACCTTCCTTGGGTCCCGGCCGCAGCTAACGCCCACTTCCTTCCTCCGAGTCCCACCGCCGCCCACAAAGGACAGCCATCTTTGTGCACCCATGTGAAGCTGCTTTGAGTACACCCCCCTGCTGGAGGCACCTACTGAGGCTGCGCAGCAAGTTGAAGCTTCCTATCTATATAATGGTTATAATGTGAGGTAATAGCTTAAAAACTGTAACTTTCTAATTTACCTGAAACCTAAAAGGCCCTACACTGCAACAATAGCTACCTAACAAAACAAACCCCAAGTCTAAATTCGCCCCCTACCCTGAGTTATGCCTTCCCAAAAATCCCCCATAGAGAACAGCAGAAAAGTGGTCCTAATTGAGAGTGTCAGAAAAAACTGACAGTTGGAACTTTAGGTTACTCCCAAGTGCTCATTTATTTAGCACTGAGCGACAGTTCTACCCGTCCATGCCAAATTTCAACTCGGTACGTTAAATAGCTTTTGAGGTGTAGCCCCTTAAACACCATGACCCCCTCAGGAATTCACTATGGAAGAATTCCATTTTTTTCTCGATCCAGCCTTAATATAAGTGCCCTTATAATAAACCCACACTTGCTAATCCTGCATTTGCTCATCATCTATTATGTACTCCTAATGCTATGAAGTAGTGACAGCTGCTGTATGTACCCTTGTACCCCCATTGTGGTCACTTACTTTCACCCATTATCACTTTAGAATCTGGCCTCTATAAGACATCAGTGAATTGATTTGGCAATTCTGAAGTTCGGACATGCAATTTACCTATTAATTAAGTGGAAAATCAATAAACTAACAAAGCCTTTAAAGGAGAGCTAAACTGCTGAAACAGTGTTATACAGAATAATAAGGGGGAACACAGTCAGACTCCAAGGATGGTGTAAACATGTATTAATGTTCATGTGCACAAGTGGTAATATAAATAAACTGATACAAAATATATTTGACACAATGTTGTTTCAAAATAAATTGGTAACTGTGTTTGCTTTGTTGTCATAATAGTAATAGCCAGAGGCTTCCTCTAGAAGTAGAAGAAAAGTTTCACAGCTAAAGTAATGTCATCTACTGTACTTACCCTATTATTATCATATACTGTTATCAAATGTACTTACCCTATCATTATCATATACTGTCACCTCATGTACTTACCCCATCATTATCATATGCTGTCATCTAATGTACTTACCCCATTATTATCATATACTGTTATCAAATGTACTTACCCTATCATTATCATATACTGTCACCTAATGTACTTACCCCATCATTATCATATACTGTCACCTAATGTACTTACCCCATCATTATCATATACTGTCACCTAATGTACTTACCCCATCATTATCATATACTGTTACCTAATGTACTTACCCCATCATTATCATATACTGTCACCTAATGTACTTACCCCATCATTATCATATACTGTCATCTAATGTACTTACCCCATCATTATCATATACTGTCACCTAATGTACTTACCCCATCATTATCATATACTGTCATCTAATGTACTTACCCCATTATTATCATATACTGTCACCTAATGTACTTACCCCATCATTATCATATACTGTCATCTACTGTACTTACCCCATTATTATCATATACTGTTATCAAATGTACTTACCCTATCATTATCATATACTGTCACCTAATGTACTTACCCCATCATTATCATATACTGTCACCTCATGTACTTACTTACCCCATCATTATCATATACTGTCACCTAATGTACTTACCCCATCATTATCATATACTGTCATCTAATGTACTTACCCCATTATTATCATATACTGTTATCAAATGTACTTACCCCATCATTATCATATACTGTCATCTAATGTACCCCATTATTATCATATACTGTTACCAAATGTACTTACCCTCATCATTATCATATACTGTCACCTAATGTACTTACCCCATTATTATCATATACTGTTATCAAATGTACTTACCCTATCATTATCATATACTGTCATCTAATGTACTTACCCCATTATTATCATATACTGTTACCAAATGTACTTACCCCCATCATTATCATATACTGTCACCTAATGTACTTACTCCATTATTATCATATACTGTTATCAAATGTACTTATCCTATCATTATCATATACTGTCACCTAATGTACTTACCCCATCATTATCATATACTGTCATCTAATTTACTTACCCCATTATTATCATATACTGTTACCAAATGTACTTACCCTCATCATTATCATATACTGTCACCTAATGTACTTACCCCATTATTATCATATACTGTTATCAAATGTACTTACCCTATCATTATCATATACTGTCATCTAATGTACTTACCCCATTATTATCATATACTGTTATCAAATGTACTTATCCTATCATTATCATATACTGTCACCTAATGTACTTACCCCATCATTATCATATACTGTCACCTAATGTACTTACCCCATCATTATCATATACTGTCATATACTGTACTTACCCCATTATTATCATATACTGTTATCAAATGTACGTACCCTATCATTATCATATACTGTCACCTAATGTACTTACCCCATTATTATCATATACTGTCACCTCATGTACTTACCCCATCATTATCATATACTGTTATCTAATGTACTTACCCCATTATTATCATATACTGTTATCACATGTAATTACACCATCATTATCATATACTGTCATCTAATGTACTTACCCCATTATTATCATATACTGTCACCTAATGTACTTACCCCATCATTATCACATACTGTCACCTAATGTACTTACCCCATCATATACTGTCAGGGGCTGGCTGGCAACTTTTAGCCTGCGGGGCAAATGCATGCAGGCGGCCCTGGCAGAGGAGTAGCGTGTAGCCAGGGTGCCCGGAGCATGTGCGTTCTACGGCGCCCCCTCAAGTGTTCCAGGGAGGAGGCAGGTCCATATGGGATTAATGTAAAGTAAAAATAAAGATTAGGGGCAGCCCCCTGTAGTGGTGCCCATATGCAGTGCCCCCCCTGTGCCCCAGGAGAGGACCCCCTTATGCAGGCCTCCAGTAGTGCCCCCAGTGGTGATCCCTCCTATGCAGTAGTCCACCAGTAGTGGTCCCACTTGTGCAGTGCCCCTTGTGCCCCCAGTAGTAAGCCCCTTATATAATGCCCCCAGTAGTGGTACCCCTATGCAGTGCCCCTTATATAGTGCCCCCAGTAGCAGTCCACCGCCCATGCAGTGCCCCCAATAGTGGTAACCCTTATGCAGTGCCCCTTAAATAGTGGCCCCAGTTGTAGTCTCCCCCCTATGCAGTACCCCCAGTATTGCCCTTTAAATATAGCCCCCAGCAACGGTCCCCCGATGCAGTGCACCCTATGGTAGTCTCCTCCCCCCTATGCAGTGCCCTTAGTAATAGTCCCCTCCCCTTTTAGTGCCCCTAGTAGTAGACCCCACCTTGTAATGCCCCAAGTAGTAGTCCCCCCTTGTAGTGCCCCCAGTAGTAGTAGTAGCCCCCTTGTATTGTCCGCAGTAGTAGTAGTCCCCCTTGTAGTGCCCCCAGTACCCAGTAGTGATCTCCCCCTTGTAGTGCCCCCTGTACTAGTCCCCCACCCTTGTAGTTCCCCCAGTAGTGATCTCCCCCTTGTAGTGCCCCACCTTGTAGTTCCCCCAGTAGTGGTCTCCCCTCTTGTAGGGCCCCCAGTAGTGGTCTCCCCCCCCTCACATTAACTTTTAAGAACAATACCTGGGAGCCATAAAAAAAGATTTCTATACTTTTGAATTGATTCATTTAGCTAGGCTACATGGTGCTGATGCAGAGCGCGTACTATGCCGGTATGAATAGCGTTTATTGCGTGATTCCAATCAGCGCAGTCTCAGCAAGGGAATGTAGGCATGTATGCGCAATTACAGACCTGAACCATATTTGTATGCACTCCTGGAAAATACAAGAGACTCCCGAATTTTGGGGAATTCTTCCAGATCCTGCATTCCTTTCCCCTTCTACAGTGTAGCAGGCAAGGCGGTGCCAAGAACATGTAATCACAGGGAGTTCACGGCGTCACACCCTCCCCCGCAGGTACCCCTGGGACGTCCTCTAGTAGGCACCTGTAATTTAAAAAATATAAATAAACACATGAATCCCCGCTCCCGCCGCCGCTATCCGCTCCTCCGTCTGTCCTCCCAGTCCGGCCCGCTCTGCATTATCATATACTGTCATCTACTGTACTTACCCCATCATTATCACATGCTGTCATCCAGGGGCATTTTAAGAGAGGAGTTCCCTAGGCTACCGCAAATGTCTATGGTGCGACTGATGTTGTGTCGATCTTGGAGTGTTCACAATCTCCATCACAAATGCACAGACCACACAGCCTGTAAATTGGCGTCTCACCAGTCGTACAATCCATCGCACCTTGGAGCACAAGGGAACGGCTGAGATCAACATTTGCATGTTCCCGCAGCTGCTATTATAGAGCAGCTGCGAGTGCGGCTGTATTACCAACCATCGCTGAATAAGGTCCTATATATGGAGTGTGAACACGCCCTTATTGTAATTGGACTATACCAGTACATCTCTTCCCTTGTGTAGAAAGGTGCAACAGCCAGACAAATTGGTGTCACTATATAAATATATAATAATGATATTGCGTCTCAGTCAGTCTGGATATACAGTTAGGAAAACATCATCAGCGTAAGCGGGAGATGCGTTCAGGCCATTGTCACCCATTGTGTGGGATCCTGGAGAGGACGTCCCAGGGGTGCCTGCAGGGGAGGGTGTGACGCCGTGAACTCCCTGTGATTACATGTTCTTGGCACCGCCTTGCCTGCTACACTGTAGAAGGGGAAAGGAATGCAGGATCTGGAAGAGTTCACCAAAATTCTGGAGTCTCTTGTATTTTCCAGGAGCGCATACAAATATGGTTCTGGTCTGTAATGGCGCATACATGCCTACATTCCCTTGCTGAGACTGCGCTGATTGGAATCACGCAACAAACGCTATTCATACCGGTATAGTACGCGTTCTGCATCAGTGCCATGTAGCCTAGCTTAATGAATCAATTCAAAAGTATAGAAATCTTTTTTTATGGCTCCCAGGTATTGTTCTTAAAAGTTTATGTGAGTTCCTTTACAAATACCGTACCTCTGACCTGCAGGCTTGGGATCCTCTTTTTGTTCTGACAAAGACTGCATTTCATCATGGAGTGACCCCTGCCCCCCATACACACACACACTGATGACCCTTCTGGCAGAGGGGAGGCGATGTTTAATTAGGAGTTCTGCTAATAGTCTGGAAGAATAATTTATACGCTGCACGGAAACCTTCTGGGACTTTTAATGGGTGTCTAATATGGCATCAATTATATATTTGCATAAATTTAATAAGGAGGCTGGTTCGGAGAATTCATATTGCCAGAATTAAAATGTGAACAGCATCCTTTACAGTCCCTGGAGACATGAGAGGGGGAGACAGAAAGAGAGAAGGGTAACGCAGAGCAAAATCAATATATATATATTTACAGAAAGAAAGAAAATGCACTTAACAGAGGATGCAATTAAGTTCAGGCAGTAAAATAGAGACATTTTGTTTCTTACAGGCTATTTTGGGTGAATTTCTGCAACAAAAATGTGTAGGGTAATTTTCATCTTTTCTTAAAAGCACTTTAGTAACTTATGCATCACTTACTGTACATTATCTGTGAAATGTGTTTACCATCAGATAGTGGATATATGTAATGTATTTAATATAAAGGCCAGTGGGCTTTATTCTTTTGTCTATAGTTTTCCTGGAAGAGGTCTTTTCTATATTTGCTACAGGGCTGAGGAAGGTATATTGACTGATCAAAGTGCATTATGTATTCTTATCCATGGCATTTGTCATGGCTGAAGGCTGTGAGACAATCAATGAGTTTTCCCACTGGTAAGAGTCAGTGAATGGATTGGGCAAAGTCAGTGATGTCATTGGGCAGAGTCAGTGATGTCAGTGAATGGATTGGACAGAGTCAGTGATGTCAGTGAATAGATTGGGCAGAGTCAGTGATGTCAGTGAATAGATTGGGCAGAGTCAGTGATGTCAGTGAATGGATTGGACAGAGTCAGTGATGTCAGTGAATAGATTGGGCAGAGTCAGTGATGCCAGTGAATAGATTGGGCAGAGTCAGTGATGTCAGTGAATAGATTGGGCAGAGTCAGTGATGTCAGTGAATGGATTGGGCAGAGTCAGTGATGTCAGTGAATAGATTGGGCAGAGTCAGTGATGTCAGTGAATAGATTGGGCAGAGTCAGTGATGTCAGTGAATAGATTGGGCAGAGTCAGTGATGTCAGTGAATAGATTGGGCAGAGTCAGTGATGTCAGTGAATAGATTGGGCAGAGTCAGTGATGTCAGTGAATAGATTGGGCAGAGTCAGTGATGTCAGTAATGGATTGGGCAGAGTCAGTGATGTCAGTAATGGATTGGGCAGAGTCAGTGATGTCAGTGAATAGATTGGGCAGAGTCAGTGATGTCAGTGAGTGGATTGGACAGAGTCAGTGATGTCAGTGAATAGATTGGGCAGAGTCAGTGATGTCAGTGAATAGATTGGGCAGGCAGTGATGTCAGTGAATGGATTGGACAGAGTCAATGAATTGTTTGGGCCCCTGTTGAAACTGAAAACCCTTGGTTATTCTGGTAGCTGATCTGCCAGCAGGCAGTAATATGGTTGTTTTACAGAGAGACGCTAATTTTACTGTGATTAGTAGACAAATTAAGTATTGTAGTGTCAGTCATGAACCATCTTGTTACAGGCATCATAGGTGCTCACTTTTCACCAGGACCATCCAGGAGAGATGCTGGAGGAAGAGGCGCAGGTGGAAGATGCAGGGTCGTGGCACCATAGTTTGCCTCATTGATTCTCGACCCCTTGCTGTACAATACTGTGATTTGCATCCATTTATTCCCCAGTGGTATGCTCAACAGACAATACTTGGCTACTCTGTTATACTCTCATAGCCTGACATCCAGGAGAGTAGGACAGCCTTCCGCGTCTGCCTAGAAGTGACCTCTACAAGGGCTCAGTGATACAATTTGTGGTGAGTCATTGTACCCCTGCTGTCCATTGCCCTGAATCAGAACAGCAGGGAGTTGCAATTACGCAATCACAGCACCTCCCACCTGGACCTCCCGTTCTAGCATTTCCCAGGAGACCCGAGTAAAAGGTCAGAAAGAATACAGACAAGCGAGCAGGAGGCAGCCAGTGTAAGCTTTAGAGATGTTGATCATGCAGGCATTGGCATATTAATTACACTGCCACCTAAGGCCCTAAGTATCGGTTGATTGTGATAATGCTTTTTAAATATCTTGCATTTGGAAACTCCCTCTCCTCTAGAGATCCTGTGTTTGCCCCTGAACTACAGTGGAGCCTGGACAACGTGCTGCATCAGATATCGATGCGCCTGGACTGCAGACTTACCAGTCATCAGCAGGTAAGAGTTATTGGGCAAAATTTACAAAGCGGCGGGTTCTAAACCCCGGCGGTTTGGTGGTGGTTTGTCAAAGGTTCTAAATCCCGGGGTTTTGGTGGCAGTTCTGCAGTGGTCTCTAAATGACAGCCCTGTTCTATTCTATTCTAAAATGTGTTTTGCTGCGGTTTGGCGGCGGTTTTGCTATTTGCAGATTTACTAATGCCAAAATCGCTGTAAAACGCCTGCAAAACTGCCGTCAAAACACATTTTAGAATAGAATAGAACAGGGCTGTCATTTAGAAACTGCTTCAAAACCGCCACCAAACCCCCGGGATTTAGAACAGAATAGAACCTGCCGTCAAACCGCCACCAAACCGCCAGGGTTTAGAACCCGCGACTTAGTAAATTTTGACCATTATGTTTATTTTACAGAATTGCTGGAAGGTGGGTCTCAAAAGACCTTAGCTTTGCCTGGGGTGCCAGGTACCTTGCACTGGTCTTGTCTGCCTGTGACATATTTGTAAGAGAATACGCCCTTACTAAAGTCTGCCTGAGTAAGATTTGCCCTTCATGCTCCATTCCACCTCTCCAGTCATCAGGCTTGATACATGCAATATGCGTGCAGGTCAACATATTTACAGTATATATAACATTATATTGCAATCAGTAAATTGAGAAACAAATGTACATACAGTATGATTAGAAAAACAGATTAGAAAAACAGATGGTGGGGGTGAGACATCTCCATAGTAATCTATAGCAAACCACAATTAAATAATAGCTATGCTATCTTAAGCTATTTTACATACATACTGTATATGTGAGTTTTCTATTAACTACAGGTAGTGTACGTGTCTGGGAATGTGTTGCTGTGCAGGGTAGATCATAAATGACAAATTATCATCCTACATAATCACGCAAAACCTTTTCACTATAGGAACAAGCAATTAAAAATGTTATTGGTTGTAAGATTTTTTTTCTATTATTGTGTTGCATATTTAATATAAAACTGTCTATCAGCCCTCCAGTCTGCATAAAAGCACGCACCACAGCAGCTATAATCCCTGATTATATTTCTCCATGCTTTGCCAATGTGACGTGCCGGAGTTACTGCTAGGGGCCGTGGACTCATCGACCTTATCTGAGAAAGCCTGTGCCAGGCTGGATGGGGAGCTGCAGGCTGTAGAGGAGACACTGTAATGCCATCTGCAGACACAGATTAGCTCAGCTGTCACTGCAAGCTCTGGCCCTTACACCGAGCCCATACAGAATACTTGCAGCAGCTTCCATCTTCAGCAATCACAGGGGCACTTGTATGGGAGTTTAGAGAACCGGTGTCAGGAGTGAATGTATGCAGGGAAACGTATTACATACGGGGCCTGGTTCAGAGGTGGATGTTGCTGCGTCTTTTTGCGTAGTCACTGGGGCGATAATGTCTGCATTCACCTTGTGCAACAGCGTGCACCTGAATGTGCAAGCTCTGCAACATCTGTGCACGCTGTAACACTATTGGTGATTCTTGACACACCACCATCGCTTGTACCGTCGGGCGCGCCATTGACGTTAGCACCAGCCGTATGGCAAGTACAGGGTCCCTGTCTAAACATGGCCTCTGTGGCTGCGGCGGTGCGTCTGAGAACGCAGCGCTGTCACTGACACACCCGAGACACTCCCATAACACGCCCATGAACTTATTTTTTTTGCATTCACTTCAAGTCACCTCCCGGTCACCGCCCAGGAACGCCCGTCGCTCCGCCACCCCATTTCTGATACCGGCAGTCCCGAGCGCAGTAGAGCCGTCGTGCCTGCACTCTGTGTAATGCATGATGCGCCATCAAGGTGTTTAAGGAACTTTCGCTCATGCGCAATTGCAAATAATCAGTCAACTAAGCGAACTCCGGCATTGCATTCAAATTGCGCGCACCGCTGAATCCACCCATTACCTTTATGGAAGGCTATAGTAGCTCATAATAAAGTATCCAATATTCTATAGGATGATAAACATTTGTTCTTCCGATATGAAAGCACTTTAAAACATTGACAAATGCTTTGAATCTACACAGTGACAGAATTTATAAGGTCACTAAATCATCCTGCACAATTTATCTAGACTACCATTTGTTTCTATCACTCACTTCATTTTTTTTCTTTCACGAGCTTCTCTGCCAGTCTGGTACAATGAAAATAGTCTTAAAATACATAGGGGTCTATTTACTAAGCAGTGTTAGGAGACAGAGTGAAAAGTGATAAGGTACCAGCCAATCAGCTCCCAACTGTCATTTTTGAAACACAGCCTGTGAGATGACAGTTGGGAGCTGATTGGCTGGCACCTTATCACTTTTCACTCTGTCTCCTAACACTGCTTAGTAAATAGACCCCATGATCTTTTAGGAGTTTCTTAGCGACTACTTGGTGCAATAGCCCCCGAAATGTCTACTATTTTGTATTATAGCCAAAAAATGAGGTCTGCTGTGTACAATTGGACTCTGGAATCTGCTTTGTACACTTGAAAGAAGAATGAACTCTGTAATAAAGCACAATATATTATTTATTACCAGCTATGTATGTAGCGCACACATATTCCACAGGGCTTTACAGAGGATATTTAATCATTCACATTAGTCCCTGCCTCGGTGGAGCTTACAATCTATCTTCACTACACCAGAGATCTCCAATTCTTACATTTGCCAGCACCCTCTGTTTTCCATTCTTGTCATCACAACAGGGTCTGGTTTGCACTCTATGCAGCACAACAGAGTTCTACAGCATCTGTTTTGGGGTGTGTGGTTAATTTTGTCAACACTTCATAATGTCCTGCGGCCTAACCCTAACCCTAACCCTCCCCCTAGTGCCTAGCCCTAACCTCCCATTCCTGCAGCCTAACCCACCCTCCCCCTAGTGCCTAGCCCTAACCTCCCATTCTTGCAGCCTAACCCTAACCCTCCCCCTAGTGCCTAGCCCTAACCTCCCATTCCTGCAGCCTAACCCTAACCCTCCCCCTAGTGCCTAGCCCTAACCTCCCATTCCTGCAGCCTAACCCACCCTCCCCCTAGTGCCTAGCTCTAACCTCCCATTCCTGCAGCCTAACCCACCCTCCCCCTAGTGCCTAGCCCTAACCTCGAATTCCTGCAGCCTAACCCTAACCCTCCCCCTAGTGCCTAGCCCTAACCTCCCATTCCTGCAGCCTAACCCTAACCCTCCCCCTAGTGCCTAGCCCTAACCTCCCATTCCTGCAGCCTAACCCTAACCCTCCCCCTAGTGCCTAGCCCTAACCTCCCATTCCTGCAGCCTAACCCTAACCCTCCCCCTAGTGCCTAGCCCTAACCTCCCATTCCTGCAGCCTAACCCTCCCCCTAGTGCCTAGCCCTAACCTCCCATTCCTGCAGCCTAACCCTAACCCTCCCCCTAGTGCCTAGCCCTTACCTCCCATTCCTGAAGCCTAACCCTAATCCTCCCCCTAGTGCCTAGCCCTAACCTCCCATTCCTGCAGCCTAACCCTAACCCTCCCCCTAGTGCCTAGCCCTAACCTCCCATTCCTGCAGCCTAACCCTAACCCTCCCCCTAGTGCCTAGCCCTTACCTCCCATTCCTGAAGCCTAACCCTAACCCTCCCCCTAGTGCCTAGCCCTAACCTCCCATTCCTGCAGCCTAACCCACCCTCCCCCTAGTGCCTAGCCCTAACCTCCCCTTCCTGCAGCCTAACCCACCCTCCCCCTAGTGTCTAGCCCTAACTGCCCCACCTGCAGCGTAACCCTTACCCTCCCCCTAGTGCCTAGCCCTAATTGCGGACCGGCAGCAAATCAGGAGCTGCCACTGCTGATTGGCTGCCGGTCTGCAAGCTCTGATTGCCTCGCGACCGGCGGCTCTGTCTCTCCATGACTGGTTGTCAGTCACAATTGTATCTGTAAATGGGCGTATACTAGCAGAAGTGCGCCAGGTACAGCAATATATTAGATAGTTATTATACAGATTTATGCAGGTATCAATAACATTGTGCCTCCAAGTAATCATACCCCTTTAAAAGCCTGTTCTCCTGTTCCCTTATTCAGTTATGAATGGATGTTCCCACAATGTCCACTATTGATTTATAGACATCCGGCTCCTGGCACAGACTCAGCAGTTATAGCAATATAAGAAGCAGCTCATGTGGATTACAGTTCTCTGTTTGATGATTCAAATAATGGACTTATTATTTGTCATCCACCCTGACCCTGATTGACATCAAATCCCTGTGATCTTAGCCTGTGCCTAGCTGGTGAGAGTCCCTGTATTAGCTTGGAGACCCTGCCAAGTATATACTGTGATCTCCCAGGTCCCTATGGTTAGCAGATATATCTATTAAATGTGTGGGAGAATTTATCTTGTACATGTAGTGAATTGCAGCGCTTGTCAAATTGCTCCATAATTATTTTAGATGCATATTTTGAACTAACTCAATAAAACTCATCTGCTACATAAATATATATAAGAAACACTCAAATGCACTGTATCATAAATATTGCTAAATAAAACAAATGGGTATACTCTCCTTATGGCATGAGCCCCCAATTGTAATGGGTATTCTCTCAGTCGCAGAAGAACTCCAGTAGATATTCAAAACATAACACGCGTTTCGAGACTAGGGGCCTATTCATCTCGCTGGGAGGGATACTTAAGTATCCAACTCGCAGCGGGGGATAGTTTCACGGGAGCAAATCATCATTGTTCCGGTGCAGGGACAGCTGCTCCAAAAAGCAGAGCTGTTAGTAGTATCGCGGCTACAGAAGTAGCTGCATTACATACCTCCTCCCCGTCGTTGCAGCTACTGTCACTTTTGGGGAAATCAGCCTGTTACCCCCCAAAAGATGGTCTGACATGGGGGATCACTATGGGTACCCCCGAATTGGCCAGCTAAGGGTATTTGGGCTTTTTAAGCGGTGTCGGCAGGTGCTTTTATGCGTCTTTGCAAATTTGGTGAAGAATAGTATTTATCAACATCTTTGGGGGAAAACAACTAGTCCCATCAAATTTGGGGTACATGAAAATGGGTGCAAGCATATTTTGAAGTCCCTAAAGTGAACTTTTAAAATTCTTCATAAATCCACCTTCCGCAACAAACCACATTCTAGAAAACACTTGCCGCATACTTGGGGACCCCCCCCCCCCGAGTCTATTTCGCTAGTTTTTAAGTTTGTCCCCCAACTTTTTTCTTTTGCCCCCAAAATGAAACCACTCTTTTTGGGGTGTCCTATGCTACTTTAAAAAAAAATTACCAGATAACTTTTAGGGGACATTCCAAGGGCTGCAGGGTACTTTTTTAAAGTCTGCACCTCAAAACCTCAATTCTGCACTTTTTTCGCCACCTATTCTATGGTGAAAACTTATTGAATATGCCCCCTAGTCTCGAAACGCGTTGACATAAGTGTGATAGCAAAATTATGTATTAATCTATATAATAAGCGAGAAAGCGCGTCTGTCTGTCTGTCCATCTTTTTGTCCTTTATGCATGACCAGAGTTTTGGACCTAGCTCCCCCAAATTTGGCATGGTGGTGTAGTTTGACCAGGATTAGGTTTTTGAACTTCATCAGGGCCACACACTGTCACACAATCCTTAAAAATTGGGACACTTTTAAATGATACAGGTTCCAGGGCTAGCTCCAGTGGAAATTGGCTGTCTGCCAAAAAACTGTGAGAAAGCTACAAAAGTATCCATTTAAACTCAGTCTGAGCAAACTTGACGACTCATGCAAGTTCATATTAAATCCAGAGCCCTTGCATGCAAGGGCATAACTAGAACTTTGTGGGACACATAGCAAGATCTTAAAAGGGCTCCCCTGAGGTAAAAAAAAATGCATACATTTGCCTCCACACAGAGTTCATTCATGTTATATAGTATACAGATAGTGGGTGGATAGCGCACTGGAGTCTCTCTGTCTATAGCGGGTGTGCAGCTAATAAAGAGATAGTCCAATTCTCTAATATTACAGCAAAATATAGATTTACAGCACTCACCCTTAGGCAAATGTTAGTATAAATAGTGTGATGCAAACTAAACCAAAGAATGAGGATGCCAATAATGTGTTGTAATTTTAGTTTAATATAAAATATAAATGTACCAGCGTAGTGATCAGAAAAATGAATACATATAAACCTAGGTATAAAATTATGCTAGATATATCCAGAGATAGTTGTCCTGTGTGTGGGCCTGCAGGCCGTTGCAAGTGATGGATATCCCCAATAAGGGGGGAGGGGAAATGGATGTGTGCACCTGCGTTCACACTGGTGTGATATGTGTGCTCAGTTCTTAGATGCACATGGAGCAATGTCAATGGTAGCAATATATATCCCAAGGGGGTG
This sequence comes from Taudactylus pleione, assembly GCA_031769625.1. Classification (NCBI taxonomy): domain Eukaryota; kingdom Metazoa; phylum Chordata; class Amphibia; order Anura; family Myobatrachidae; genus Taudactylus; species Taudactylus pleione. Next base: position 2,450,092 of record JAUIMM010000198.1, read on the forward strand.
TATCATTAACAGCGTCCCGTTAATGATCCCTTGTACGGTGATGTAGGTGATATGCTTGCAGCTTGTGGTGCCCGGGTAACCTTCGGGACGGGACGCTGCAGCTGCTTGGTAATGTGGCAGGGATCCCTGGCTGGGGTGGCTGATCGGCGTCTGGGGCCGGGACCGCAAGTGATGTTGAACGGCACTGGGTCCTGACAACACAGTAGCCCACCTCCGCCTAGGGAGGGGATTACCCGGTGTCGACCTTCCGATCTCTGCCGGGTACCCCCTCACCAAATATGAGAACTCACCTGACTCTTGCCATGCTGCTGCTGGTCTCCCTCTTCTGTCCTCTATGGATATCTGCACGGCTCCTGGATGCGGATGGCTGTTCGGCTCCCGTCGTTGCTTCCAGGTCACGTGACCGCTGCTCATGTAGTGTACTGTGGTAAGTAGGTGGATTCAGTGGATACTGGATACCAAGCATATGTGATTAATGGATGTATGTCCCAACGCGTTTCGGCCAGGGTTGGCCTTCCTGTAGGAGTATTACGTAAATGGAAGGGGGTTACATAGTCGTGGAGATGCATCCCTCAAAGTGAGTGACAGCTCAAGTTGCCTTGCTAATTGGTGCCTTGATGGGAGTGAATTAGTCATTGGTGGATGTGTATGTCAATCTTTATATAGCCATATCAATTCAATTAACATAAATGAAGCAAAAAGTAAAGTTTAGGAAATGCTTATTGCTTGAAATGTTTAGTAAAATGAAATATGCGTGCAACATAATTCTATGTGGATCATTACATCTTAGTGGTCCAGAATCGAAAATTGTAGTGTTATTTGACCCTGATACTCGAATATTGATTAATGATAAATTGATGGCGGTTATGGTGAGTATAATTAATCAATTAGCTGTCGAGGTGGATAGGGTAAGATCATAAAGTGGATGCAAGTGTATATAATTGCATTGGGTATATTACCCTTGTACTTGTACAATACTTATAGTTCTTGTGTAACGGAATACAGAATGTTGTGTAGACATATGCAAACCGGGTCTAAACACATAATTCGAACCTACTTGTGATAAACACAAATGGGTTCGCACATTACACTTGGACAGTGATCTAATAAATGATTGAGCAGAGCGTGATTATGAAAGGCTGTAGTCCACACCCCTATGTATAGCCGTCTATATGCATAGGACATGTATATGTGTATACACATATGTTTACACGATAACATACATGCACATACATACATGTATTTACATGTTCATGGATGATGATATACTGAATAGGATTATGTCCTAAACTGTTAATGGCAAAGGTGCAGCAATACTGGTCAGATAGAGATTATATGATCAAAAAAACAAGTCAATTCACCTAAATAAGGATCAAAGGGAGTTATTTGGACCAGTAGGACTATATGCTACGGGTTTAAGTACAAATTATGGATTTGACCACATTGTCTATATTTAGGCCTTTTGGTGCCAGAGTGTCCAGATTGACCATGTATCTAAGTTCTTCTTTATTAATTTGTTTGGTGTAGTCGCCACCTCTCCAGTTTGGTATGACACTTTTGATTCCTATGAATTCCAATTGTGTTGGATCACAATGATGGAATTCTTTGAAGTGCACGGACAAGGGGTGAGCTTCTGCTCCGTTTCTGATATTACCAATGTGTTCATTAGTTCTGACTTTCAATTGTCTGATCGGTCTCCCTACATATTGTTTCATGCAGGGGCATGTAAGTAAATATATGACTCCTTTGCTGTGACATGACAGATAGTCCTTAATAGGATAGATGGAATGATTATAGGTGGATGTTATAGATTTGATAGATTTTGTGCTCATTTTCCTAGTTACTTTGCATGCTGGGCAGGTTCCACAGTAGTAGAAACCTCCTCCAGTGAAGCACCAGTTAGTGTGCTCTGTATAGATTCTTGTGGTTTGAAATGATTCTTAACCAACTTGGTTTTATAGTCCACTGCTTTCCGAAAAGTAGTGAAAAGTGTCTCATCCTGTAAGAGGATTGGCCAATGTTTCTTAATGATGTTCTTAACTCTGTTAGCCTGACTGGTGTATTTGGTTACAAAGTACAATTCTGTGGACTCTTCATTGGCTAAAGGTTTGGTTTTGTAGTGTAGTAGTGGTTCTTTTGCTGCACTTTTGGTCTCCTGAAAAGCTTTACATACTGTGGTATCATCATGCTTCTTTTCTAGTAGTTGTGTTCTAAGATGTTGTCCCTGGGTGTCAAAATTGGTAATGTTGGATCAGTTCCTTCTTAATCTCTTATATTGTCCTATAGGGATACTTTTTAACCAGTTAGGATGGTGATTGCTAGTGGCGAGGATAAAGCTATTGACATCCACCTCTTTATGGAAGTCTTAGTATGAATTTGGTTCTCATTGATAAAAATATGTAAATCTAGAAACTCTATTGATGTTTGGCTGTTTTTAGTTGTGAATTTCAAATTTAGATTGTTTTGATGTAATTCTGGAATGATATTAGAGAATGTGAATCACCTCGCCAGATGAAAAAGATGTCGTCTATAAATCTTGTCCAGAGGATGAGGTTTGCACCAAACTCGCTATTGGACCAGATGAAATTGTCCTCCCTTCATTCATGTTATGCCACACAGAGCCCATTTAGGTTATCCCACACAGTAGTACCCTTATGCACATTATGCTATGCAGTACAAGTGCCCATTATACATTATGCCACACAGTAATGCCCCTTACACTACACAGTAATGCCCCTTACACATTATACAACACAGATTATGCCACATAGTAGTAGTGCCCCATACAGTACATTATTTCACACAATAGCAGTGCCCCTTACACATTATACCCCCCCAGCAACTCACCTCCCCATGTCCCTCTAGCAGCCTCTTGCCTCTTCCTGTGGCCATCAGCAGCCAGCAAGTGTGGATTTGAGCCTGGGCCGCCAGCTAATCACAACTGGCAGGCAGTGGCAGACATGGAAAACAACTTCGGCACAATTTGAAACTGGCGCCAGTCACGAGGCAATCAGAGCTCATGGTCCATCAGCCAATCAGAAGCCGCTAATTGGCTGTGGTTCTGCGAGCTCTGATTCCCTCGCAACTGGCGGCACTGTCTTTCCATGACTGCCTGTCAATGCGCCAGCTGTAATCATCTGGCGGGCAAATCAACACTGCTGACACCCTGGCCCCCCTCAATGGCCCTGACTGGGCTGGCCCACCTTGTGTGCGTGACTGGGTGTAGGGGGAGTGACGGACCACAGAGGCAGCTCGGGCACCATAGTAGCCCCACTCCTTGCACCCATGGCAGTTACGCCACTGTTTGCATGCACGTTAGCAAACAGTGGGGTCCTTTTCAGGATTAATGGAATGGGGTTATAGGTGAGGATAATGTAAACAAATAAAGGCTGCAGGTGTACTGCAGGGTCCAGTCTTCAATGCGGGCAACGCCGGGTATCCCTGCTAGTGAGAAATAAGTAAGTGAGGAATAAGAATAAAAGCAGTAGTTCTTGCTGCCTGCATCCTCAGTGCAGACAGGTAAGCTGAGCGGTCTCTAGGATCTGCCGGCACTCCATGAAAGGTCTAACCTCTGACATGCACTACTGAGCATGTGTGGCGTCTCGACCCATCCTTCCTTCCTTGTATTCTCCAACATTCTAGCAACACGGAGCCTATACAACCACTATAGTGTGTGGGCATATTGCTAACATCCACCGATGCAATTACCGCTCAGACGCCCGGCGCACTGCCATGTCTAGTGATACCCTAAAGCTCCGAGCTGTTTCTATATATGCTACAGTTATACCTGTCATATATCTGTGTCTTAAGCTACCTTTTGTTCTACATGGTTCAGTAGACCTAAGAGCTGGATAAGCTGTACCACATGTGGACTAACCACCACCTGCACCAAACAACTGTGTAACACACTCAACATCATATATACTTTGGCCAAGTGTATTCCCTCCTGGTGAGTAAATTGTCTGGGGGACTACTACATCCAGCACCACTGCTCTGCACCGCACGGTTACACAGTTCTGCTAACAGGTTATGAGCCCAGCAGTCTCAAGTTAATAAGCTCTGATTCCACATACAGCTACCGACACTCTGCTAGTAGTTCTAGCTTCTCAAATAAAGATTGAAAAGTGTAATCTTTCGAAGATATACTGTTAATAATTAGTAAATGCAAGATACTGTTAATGAACAGTCATAATAGTGTTGATGAAGTGGCTCTTTCCTGTGCGCACAGAAGCATGCTCCTCGTAGAAAGATTTGGCACAAGGGCCCTCAAAAAGACAAGTGGCAGCCTGGATGGGACTCAATCTGTCGCCCCTGCCAAAAGGTCCAGCAATCCAGGATTATAGCATGTTCCTCTTGTGGATACTGGGGAAAGCAGGGAGGAGCAGGTGACACAGAGCAGAAGATACCAGGATGAGCAATAGTAAATCATCTCTCACTGTTGGTATATTGGGGTCATTCTTGCCTGGATAGAGCATCTGATCTGAGCTTCCGCTGTCGCTATACTTCCAGGTTCAGAGCCAGCGCACAAATCCAACCAGTCAGGCTTTTACTATTGGGGAAACTGACTAAGGGGCTATTCATCAACACTAAAATAAAGTTTTTAAGGACATTTTCCTTAAATAACGTTATTTTAGTATTCATGATGACACTTAGCACAGGAGATAACATTGATATCTCCTTGCTAAGCACCTCTGCGTTAATTTCCACACTCCCCATACATTAGTACATTAGTATGGGGATATGGAAATTATGGTATTCATCAAATTCCGCAAATTATGTATTTTCGGAATTTGATGGAGGTACTGTCCGCCACTGTGAGGTGGCGAATAGCAGGTAAGACTTACCTGCGGTCAGCTGGACAGGTCCCCCGCAGCTCCCTCCGACGCTCTGGTCCCTCCTCTGGCTCCGGTGGATGCTCGCGCACTGTGTTCTCCCAGCAGAACACATTAAAGTTTGGTTTATTTTTATTTTTTTCTAAACTGTACTGTGGTGTGCTGGGAGACCACGTGTCAGACCAGCAGGATGGAGCCGGAGGTAAGTGCGGGACGGGGGGGAAGTGAGCGGAGGGAGGGGGGTTTGAGGGGACACACAAATTTACCGCCGCTGTAGGTAGTGCTGCGCATGCGCTGGGTTTACAAATGTAACAGCACATGTGCAGCACTGTTTCCAGCGGCGGTAACTTAGTGTAGAGAGGGAAAAGTATCTATTTCCCAAAAAGCTGTCATCGCAAAAATGGCAGCTTTTCGGAATAGATAGTTATGGAGAGGAGGAATTATGAATTCCTCCGGTAATTAGGTAGAACTCCATGCGAGTTCTAAACCTAATTACCTCCATCGAATTTTAAGGTATGATGAATAGGCCCCTAAGCCACCTAAGCTAAGCATTAAATGACAATATATAGCCGTTTGCATATGGAACAATGGGCCTGATTCAGAGCCGCTCGCCAGATGCAATCGCTCACACAATGTGTATGCAAATTGTCTAGGCAGTGCTTTCGCACAGCAATGCATTAGCACGCCCAGTATTTCTTAGACAGCGATCACATAGTGTATGCAGACACCCACCAGCCTGTTTTAAGACGCCCACTTGTGCACGTCATGTCCAGGAAGTGTATCTAACCATTGGTACATCGGGTAACATCGGATGCTATCGCATCTCTTGAGGTTGACCATACCCTGCTGCAAGCACTGCGAGCACTTCAGTGTAATAACAAGCCAGGTGACGTGTACTATGATGCTGTCTTTTAATTATGCACAGATCTAAAACACTGTTGAGATGCTCAGGCACGCCTGCGTTTGCACCTTCACTCCCCCATTCTTAATGGCCAGCCCGGGTTACCAACTACCCGGGGCTTCCCCTGTCACTAACTCTGCTGGGCTGTCTATGCGCAGCGAGCGAATGCATTGTGAACTTTCGCTAAGGTATGCGCACTGCGATGCATGCACACAATGCGTACACACTGCATACCATCGGCAGCAGCGAGAGTATGCATCTTAGCGAGCGGGTCTGAATGAGCTCCAATGTTTTACCATGTCCTTAAGTCAGAGGTTCCTAAACGCGGTCCTAAAAACACCGCAACAGTTCAGGTTTTAGAGATATCCGTGGCTGAGCACAGGTGGTTTCATCAAATTGACTGAGGTACTAATTAAGTCACCTGTGTTCAACCATGGATATCTCTAAAACCTGAACTGTTGGGGAGCCTTGAGGACCGTATTTGGGAACCTCTGACTTAAGTAGTTATGTTCAGTGGCAGTTCCTACCTTTAGCAGTCTGGGGGGCTGCCCGGGCTGCAGCTTAGTTCAGCACTAACCCATACTCCAGCATCTCTAGTATTGCGCAAGCGCAGATGCCGGGCTCGGGGAAGAATAGAGGGGAATTTTAAAAAAAACGCATGCGCAGCTGGAATATAACGGCTTCTAGGGCTGCACACTCACTCTGCGATGGCTTTGTGTCTGTGTACGTGATCGCAGTGCAATAGCAATACTGCCCGGCGTACTGCGGCACATATGCATGCGCAGTATGCACCATCGGACAATCTGTACGCTGTTGCAGTTGCGATCTGTGATGAATCAGGCCCTTTGTCTGTACATGTTGATATGAGTGTACTAGTTGCATTGTTAATAGTAGACACCAGCGGAAAGTATTATAGTAGACATACAATCCGAAAAGACAAAGGGGCCTATTCATCATACCTAAAAATTCTCTGTAGGTAATTAGGTTTAGAACTCACATGGAGAGCCTGATTCAGACCCGCTCACGAGCGCTCAGCGCTCGCAAGTGGGTCGATGGTCCCTCACTGCGCATGCGCACGCCGGAGCCGGCTCCAGCATGCGCGAGACTTGGTCAGCGACGGGCGCTCCGTTGCTACGGGTCTCGCACCAAAAGGGGGCAGCTGTCGATGGTGATTGACAGCTTGCCCTGTTTTGGAGGCGGGCAGGGGGGGTGGCTGGGCAAACGGAGGCGTTCCTGCAGGAACACCTGCCATTTGTGGGTGGCCCTACTGACATCACTCGTGATGCCAGTAGGTGGATTTCATGCTCTATTAGAGCAGGAAGTCCACTGGGCCTTGCGGCCACGAGACCCTACCACAAGGGTCTCGTCGCAAGCCCGATGGTCGCGATGGTCTTGACCATTGCGACCATCGCCTGGCCGCTCGCATAAGCTGTGGGTGGTCACCCACAGCTATGCGAGCAGCCAGGAGGCCATCTTTAAAAAAAAAAGGCGACGCCCTGATTCAGAGTGAGCGCTCTCAAAGAGCATTCGGCTCTGAATCAGGCCCGGAGTTCTACCTAATTACCGGAGGAATTCATCACTCCTCCTCTCCATAAGTATCTATCGGAAAAGCTGTAATTTTTGTTATGACAGCTTTTCGGGAAATAGATAGTTTTCCCTCTCTACACTAACTTACCGCAGCTGTAATCAGTGCTGCGCATGCGCCGTTGCATCCATAAAACCAGCGCAGCACTGCCTACACCTGCGGTAATTTTGTGTGTGTCCCATTCGCATACCTCCCCCCTGTCCCGCACTTACCTGCCAGTTGCAGCACCTCCGGCTCCATCCTGCTGGTCTGACATGTGGTCTCCCGGCAGCACACAGTACAGTTTAGAAATAAAAAACGTTTTTCTTTTTTCTAAACTTTATTGTGTTCTGCTGGGAGAACACTTCTCAGAACAGCCACTGGAGCCAGAGGACGAACCGGAGCACCGGAGGGAGACGCCGGGGGAACTCACCAGCTGGAAGCAGGTAAGTGTAACCCGCTATACGCAACCTCACAGTGGCGAATAGTAACTCCATCAAATTCCGAAATGACATAATTTTCGGAATTTGATGAACACCATAATTTCCATATCCCCATACTAATGTACTAATGTATTAGGAGTGTGGAAATTAACGCAGGGGGACTTAACCAGAAGATATCAGTGATATCTCCTGTGTAAAGTCTCTTTATGAATACTAAAATAACGTTAATTAAGTAAAATGTCCTTAAAAACGTTATTTTAGTGTTGATGAATAGACCCCTTAACCAGGTCCTTGGATGGATTGGGTACGGGATGCCGGTGTTCGGTAAGTATCCTAACCTTACCTCTAACCCTCCTTCCCAGCCCCCTAAACCTAACTTCTCTCCTAATGCCTAACCCCTAACCCTTCCCCTAAACCCACTATTTGCCGTCAGGATGCCAACGCCGGGATTCTGACTGGTGTTGGGATTCCGACACCGGCATTGTGAGAGCCTGCATCCCGTCTGTTGGGATTTCAACTACCTCCCACTTGGATTTATTATAGTGCTCAGCTTTAGTACATCTGTACTCACAGTTACACTCATGGGTAGCGGATATGGGTCCTGATTCAGAGTTACTCGCTATTGCAAAGTAGCTACGTCTTTGGACGCAATAATATGCTAATGCCGCAGGAGGCATCTTGTGTAAGTAGACGCCTCCTGCTGGCTCCTGTGATCCTCAGCTGCGTCCGAGGATGCAGCATCGGATCACTCTGCGTGACCATCGCTCATCTAAGTAACCTTCAGGTCACTCAAGATGGTCGGTGGTTTCACGCAGCTGAAGCCAGTGAAGCTGCGTACAAGGATGCAGCCACTGGCTTCAGGATGCCCAGAAAACGGGGTTGACGCGCCCCAGTTTTCTGGGGCTCTGCTTGATTCCGCCTCCAAATGCCAGGAGGTGATCTGCATATAAGCACTACAGATCTTTCAGGTTTACGTACAACACTGAATCAGGCCCATGAACCAGAGGATACAGCGGACCAGCCGGTCATGTATGTATGCAGAGTTGCATGATATAAAGGACGGTGGCCACCTTGGAGGAAGCACAGTAGCGCACTCCATATATCAACGCTTGCGAGGAACGAGTTTTTAGAACATTTTACGCATGCGCAGTTGCAAAAAATCGCTCAACTACGTGAATATCAGCGTTGTGTGTGGACTGGGTCTCTGAATTAGGCCCTTAGAATAGGGCAACGATCTATGGTTCTCCCTGTGTTGTTCCAGCTGTTGTGGTTCTATATACCACAGCATATCCTGCTCTGCTAGTGCTTTCACCCCCCACATCCAAGCCCTATAATTAGCTCAGCGGTCAATGATATTCCACAAAGTGTAAGCCCTGGGGCTGAACTACAAAGGAGGAGTGGGCGCTATGGGGCATGGAGGTGTGTGGCCCCTTCTTTTTTTCATGTGTTCTCAAAGCCTGCTCAATGGACTCATGTACCAGACCCCACATGATCAGTAAAGTTCTGTTCTGCTATATTGAGAACAGAAAGGGGGGGCATGGAAGGCCAGAATGGCATTGCTGGGCCACTACCCAAATTTTGTTAGGGTCCCAGAGATGCCCAGTTCTGCCCCTGCTTAACCCTATAATCCTCCAAAATCTAACCCCTCCCTAAAGCTGATCCCCATCCTACCTAGCTCTTGCATCTGCCTCACAGCCTAACCAGCGCTTTTCCCCAATGCCTTACAACTTAAACCTAATTTTTCCTAACGCCGCACCTCCCCCAGAACCAATAACCACAATTTATAATCTTAACTACCCACCCCCGGACACCTAAACCCACAGAATGGTCTAACTTTGTGGTCTCCACTACAGCCTAAAACTAATCTTATGCCCAAGCATAGATAAACCTGCCCCTTAGCCTCAACTGACCCGCAGCCTAGCACTCTCCCCCCTGGCACATCCTATACAAGACTTTGTACCAGCCTAGCCTTTGTGCCCAATAGACATAAACAATCCTATTGTTAAAATCTAACCCTAACCTGCACCACAGATTACCCCTAATCCTCCCCAACAGCTTAATACTATCCTTATTCCCTGCTGCCCTTGAACATAACCCTTTCCCTATACACCTTGACCCTAATATCAATATTCACCCTACTGCTTGCACCCATCATTAAGCCTCAACATACAGAGGTGGTAAGAAACACTGTACAGCTGATGAGTACAGCTGAGTACCTACTGGAGCCATGCTAGGAAGGGTTGGAAGTAATTATACAACTCCCCCACCACAGGCCACAGGGAATTGTCCTTTGGATCAAGTGGTCAGTTTTTCAGCAGTTGTTCAATGGCAATTGTCCACACACTATAAGAATATCAGAAGTTATCTAAATGTTTAGTACATAAACTTCTATATTTCTGAATAAACAATCATAATAAATAATACATAAAAATATGGGTACTTTCTGGTGCTTGCAGCCTCATATTTAGTCTACAGGTGAGTGGGGGGGGTGTTTATCTTTTATAAAGTGAGGTACATTATCCATCTTCTTGCAGGGGATGTTTAGCTTGATTTACATATTCATGCGGAGTGCGTGGGTGAATTTTTGTACACTGTATTCCTGTGTGTGTGAGGAAAGTCCACAATTAAATTTGTTTTACAAAAGACAGAGAAGCTTCCCAAGGAAAACAAATAAATATAGAACTGGGCTCCACCACAGCTTAGTCCTGTCCCAGGGGCTTTTATGTGAATGCAGCGAGCCTGTGTGCAAGAGTAATGCTTGCCCCCTCGTACCTCCTCCCCCCCCAAAAAAAGTAACAGAGAAAATCATTTACATTTTTCTACTTTAACGCTTTAATTAAAGTGGTTATTGACAATCAATTTTGAAACATTGCACTATTTCATTAATATAATTACAATGGGAGCTTTCAATATTCAGCTTAATCATACCGTGTTAATAAATTAATTAGCTATATAACTCCTTCATAGACTTTCAAATCCCTATTGATGTACAAAAATAACACTACTCGGGACTCCAGGCACATTCTGTATTATATTTTTTTTAAAATTGTATAATTCGGAAGTTATCTGGCAACTTTTTTTAATTTTGAAACATTGCACTATTCATTAATATAATTACTATGGGAGCTTTCAATATTCAGCTTAATCACACCATGTTAATAAATGAATTAGCCATATAACTCCGTCATAGACTTTCAAATCCCTATTGATGTACAAAAATAACACTACTCGGGATTCCAGGCACATTCTGTATTATGTATTTTTTTTTAAATTGCATAATTCGGAAGCTATCTGGCAACTTTTTTAAAATCTCTTTTAGAGATTTAAAAAAAAAAAGTTGCCAAAACGGAATTTTAGTTGATTGCCTGCATCTATGCAAATATGTGAATTAGCTAGAAGAATACCGCGCTGATGAACAAGAATAAATATGTATATGTATTATTTAATTAATAAAAATCAAAATGAGTCATATAATGAACATAGCATTCAATTTAAAACAGATAAATGGAAGGGTAGACATAAATATGTTTATTAGCACCTATGGTTATTGCAGCAGTGTTCTGAAAGAGGCTCAAGACTCGAACATATGGGATCAAATAAAATTTTCCATTTTCACATGTCCCAATTCTTCACCCATTGAAAACGCTTTACTGCACATTTTTAGCTTCATGTCAGTCTATGCACCTCCTTTTGACTACCAGGAAACTGAATTATTATAACTAACTGATAATTCCAGATTACTAGAGGAGGGGGCATGTGTGCAGTCTCTGTGAGCCCCCCTCGCCCCATCCCCCGTGTGCTCCTGCCGACACATTTGCTGAGTCGAATCTGTGCCAGAGTCTACTACACAGGTGCAGATCTCCAAGAACTTGGAGCTCGCTCCATTTCACCAATGATTTTTGGGGTGCCGACGGACATGTAAGTATCATTTATAAGGGCAGAGTGTAGTGTGGGCCAGTGTATACTGGGCACCCTGAGGCCATCATAGGTATGCCCATGTACATAATGGAGCTTCTCATCTTCCTCAGTGTCTTCGAAAGACTCCAAAAGTTGTCTCTGAGAAAAAGATACATACTGAAACAACATGGGAGGAAAACCTTGACTGACATCCAGTATTCCGAGGAAAAGGATTATCGGTAAATTATAATTTGCAATTATAACCTTTAAGATTCCATTGCAGAACACACACAGTGGGATATATCCAAGCAATTTAATAGGGAGAGCACAATATATACCAACAACCGCCATATGCTGCTGAATAATAAAACATTTGTTTAGTAATTGTATGGATGACATGTCCCCAGCTCAGAGAGTCAGTAGAGGAGCTCCATGGAGAAGAAATTGATAGTTGTCCATTCTGTTGCTTTGCAATGCTGTGTTAATGAAGTCTGGACCTTCTTTGCTACAGAAGTTGCTTCCATTCAATGAGAGTAAGCTCTTAGTATTTCTGCCACTTCAAGCCAATCCCTCTTGTATTTATGTGTGATGACTTCTGTAGCCCCTCTGGAAATAGTGGCATGACTTTCACTAGCTGCAGTTGAAGCCAGAAACAGCTGTTCTGTATTCCTAAGACCTGTCCTGGATAAATATAAAGGGGCCTATTCAATATTCATCATCACACAGGGGTCTATTTACTAAGCAATGCTAGGAGACAGAGTGAAAAGTGATAAGAAAGTGATAAGGTGCCAGCCAATCAGCTCCCAACTGCCATCTCACAGGCTGTGTTTGAAAAATGACAGTTGGGAGCTGATTGGCTGGCACCTTATCACTGACTTATCACTTTTCACACTGTCTCCTAGCACGGCTTAGTAAATAGACCCCTTATTTTTCAAAAAAGCATGTGAAGATTAACATTTTCACATACTTTTGTGAAAAGTAAGTGTCAGTGCTATTCATCAAGTTCCGAAAAAGCATTTTTTTCGGAACTTTATGATGTTACTGAACGCCACTTTCAGGTGGCGCTCAGCCCTCGATAACCTTCACAGGCTGCTGTTTACATGGCAGCCTGCCCTGTATAGATTAAAATGGCAGCTACACAGCACAGGGATCTATTCAGATCCCTTCCTGCTGTGTCTGCACTGCCGAGCCCCGGAGCTGAGCCCCTGGGGTACTGCAGACATGTGTCTTCATCATTAAATGGATATATTCATCCAGTCTTAGTATTAGACTGACATCTCTATGACTGTTACTATTCTTTTAGGAATAATTGCTTAATTAATGGGTATAGAGGGAACACTCTGCTTTTTGGACCAGGTTTGTAAACAAAGAGAACTGTTCAGATGCCAATGTTGTTGCTGTTACATTAATCCCTGTTGCACACATAACATCATGACGCCACATAGAAAGTGCTGTGAGAGCACCGGGAGCGGGAAGATGGCTGCTAGGCTCCGTCCCTCAGCGGCCTATTCATCAACACTAAAGATGGCTGCTAGGCTCCCTCCCTCAAGGGCCTATTCATCAACACTAAAGATGGCTGCTAGGCTCCCTCCCTCAGGGGCCTATTCATCAACACTAAAGATGGCTGCTAGGCTCCCTCCCTCAGGGGCCCATTCATCAACACTAAAAATTGTATAGTGTTACTTCAGTTTAGAATTCTCATTGAATTTTCCTTAAATATCGGAACTATTCATCATGGCCTCTCTACATAAGTATGTCTTCCGAAAAACTGTCATTTCTGCAGAGACAATTTTTCAGATATACTTTTCTCCTGCTGCCGCTGCCTGGTTAACTTATGCGCATACGCAGCCTACCGTCCAGTGTCCACAACTGCCACGAACTAACGGAGGAGGAGAGACAGGCCCCTGCACTCAGCGGCTGTGGCAGGGGCGTATTAAGAGAGGAGGGGACCCGTGTTCAATCCCCATCCAGGGCCCCCTCCTCTCTCCCCAGCGGCCGGCAGCAGACTGACACGTCTGACCGCAGCATCAGTAGACTCTGGGCACTAGAGTGTCCCCAGAGTCTACTGCGCATGCACAGGTCGCTGGGGAAATGGTGCATTTTCCCAGCAATTACCTCACAACATATGTGCAAAACGCCGATAAACTGGCCGTGGCGACCATTTTCCGGCGTTTTGTGCAAGGCTGAGACACCCAATGCGGGACCTCGGAGAGGTAAGTATTAGATAATGAGTGCAGGGTGTGCGGTGCGGGCCCCCCTGTACCCAGGGGCCCGTGTGCACCCTGCACCCATTATAGATACGCCCCTGGGCGGTGGTGAGAAGAACACAATGGGATGAGTGAGCGGCTGGACGCAGGGGGGGATGGAGGAGGAGCTCAAGGCAGTGGCTGCAGTCAGTACAGTCACACAAGCTGTAGTGAGGAGAATAATGCCTCGGGAGGAGGGAGCGGGCGGACGCAGGGAGAGCCGGATGGGGAGGTCAAAGTAGCGGTTGCAGTCAGTACAGCCGTTGCAGCGTGGACAATATTGTAGTGGGAGTATGCAACGGCTAGATGCGGGGGAGCTGGAGGAGGAGGTCAAAGCAGCGGCTTCACTTAGCACTGGATCTCTATACACAAGCTGCCGTCCATGTAAACAGCAGCTTGTGAAGGCTTTCGGGAGCTGTACGCCATCTGTAGATGGCGTACATTTGCATAAAGAATCAAGATTAATCACTGCGCACAGGGTGGGGTCCAACCTTCTGATAACAGACAAATAGTGGTAGTAATAGATGCGCTCAGAAACCCCTCTTTGTATATGAATAAACAGTAGAGAATGTTGTAAAAATATCTAATCTTTACTATTCAATAGCATAAGGGTAAAAATGCCATAATGTGCAATACAAATGCAATATTAGCCTAGCAAACAAACTCACCTCGGTCCTTTTCGACGTGGAGCGCTGGTGTTTGTCAGGTTAGCCCGGGCACTCGCCAGCGCACCTACCCGACATAGGACACTCAGTCAAGAGAATACCTCCCAGTCACTCTCTACTGTTTATTCATATACAAAGAGGGGTTTCTGAGCGCCTCTATTATTACCACTATTTGTACATTTCCATCATTTAATGAATAAAGGAATTTCGACATCCCCATATTAATGTATGGGGAGTGTGGAAATTAACGGAGACGGACTTAACCAGGAGACATCAGTGATGTCTCCTGCGTTAAGTGTTTTAATGAATACAAGGGAAATATAAAAGTTAAAAAAATTAGCTTAAAAACAAAACTTTAGGGTTGATGAATAGGTCCCATAGTGAGCTATTCTCTTCAGTGACTGTCCACCGGTATTCTTGTCACTGAGGACAGTGCTGCAGCCTCCCCAGATCACAGGGAGCTCCACCGATCACTGCACATAACGGGTCCCTGAGCAGCAGGTACACCAGCACTTGTGTAATGGGCCTCCTCAGGGGGCAGCTGCTCTCTTTACTCTGGTCTCCTCTCACTGCTCACAAGAAAAGCTCTTCAGAGCATAGGGCTAAAAATAATTTAGACTTGCCCAGAGGTGGATTTAGGGGTTAGGCACCCATACTATAGATTATAGTATGCCTGCCCCTTCCCACAGTATTGAATGTAATGAGCCCCCTCCCCCTCCGTATAGTACAGAAGATAATGGGGCCGTAACTAAAATTTCTGTGGAGGTACAGTAATTAGGTTTAGAACTTGCATGGAGTTCTACCTAATTACCGGAGGAATTCATCATTCCTAGTCTCCATAACTATCTATTCCGAAAAGCTGTCATTTTTGTGATGATAGCTCTTTGGAAAATATATAGTTTTCCCTCTCTACACTAACTTACAGCAGCTGTACTCAGTGCTGTGCATGCGCAAGACTGTCTACAGCTGCGGTAATTCTGTGTGTCCACCAACCCCAAGGGCCCATAAGCCCTTGCATCTTGAGAAAACTAAAAACACTACTTGCCTGTCTAATCTAGAGATAGAAAAAGACACAGAAGACTCTCGATTGGATACCATCCCAGGGGGGGCCACTTTCAAAATTACCTGTTTCTATCTACAGTATGTAGAGAGTATTAAAGCACAAAATAATAATAATAATAATAATAATAATAATAATAATAATAATAATAAAAAATTATACTATTTTTAAAAAATAGAATATAGAATGTACCATATAGAGCAACTTCCCATTCACATTCTCTTGCACAATGGCCCTCATTCAGAGCCGGACGCAATTAGCGCTCGCTCGTCCTGAAAATAGGGGTGGCTATTCAAATGAACCGTTCGCTGTTTGCGGTCTGTTCACGCCGCTAGGTCAGAATGAGCGAACAAAACTTGCGGCCGCTTTTTGGGAAACTACGCCCCCTGTCCGCTCGCATCCTACGTCATGTCCGCTATTTATTAGATTAATCGAGTACATCGAACAGGGTATGAACTGCTCGCTATTCTTGTGGTCGGTTTTTGCTACCACAATTTTGCGAGCAGTTCTGGCTATAAAATAACCCAGTGACATGGTCAATGACGCTGCTGTTTTAATTATGCACACCCATAAAATGCCCGTTTTGACCTTTAAGCACGCCTGCGTTCTGATTTCCACTCCCCATTTTCAAGCACCTTCCCCTGTTACCACCCACATACGCCTCATTCTGTCACTCAAATTAGCAGGCATTCACTATTTTGCGAGCACATGAATTTCGACCACACTGACTGGTTCGCGCATGCGTATAACGATCCGTACGCATGCGCAGTTGGCCAAACATCGCTCGGAGCGAACGAGCTGCCGCTTACGAGTGGCTCTGAATCAGGCCCAATATTCTCTCTCACGTGAAAGTAACTTTTATCACCGGGATCTGCACACCATACTTTAGGTGGCAAAAAGATTCAGGGACAGTGAAATTCAAGCACAATTGTGCTCGACAGCCACTGTAATTCATAATTAATGTATATTTAAAAAAAAAAAAGAAATAAAACATTTATGAAACAACTGACTGAAATTCATAATTAATCTACATTTAGAAAAAAATACAGTTATAATTATTTTTTAAGAAACCCTGAAAGCCAACACAACTACTCACTGTGAATGCCCACCGCTGCTATTGCCATCTGCACGGTTTTGAAGTTAAAGAGATGAAGCAAATGCTTAATTGTGTTTCACAGATGATTTGTTACCTCTTTACTATATAGAACTCCAATTGCAATATGGCAGTATAGGGTGAGCAACAATATATCTTGTTCATATGACTTGTTACTTCAGGCCACCATCAATAGCAATAATCGGTACACAGCTAATCGGGAACAGCATTCAGAGATACAGCAATTGGAGTCCAAAATAATACAATGGTCTCAGGGGCCTATTCATGATGTTACTTAGTGAACATTCTAACCCGCCACGGATTGCGGAGCAATTCATCATTGCTGCGGCGTGGTGACCGCTGAGGCGAAAATCAGCTGTCCCACAAGCGGCTTCACTGCTGGACGAATATTATATTTTGGAAGCTTGATGAATTCTGTCTCCATATTAGTGTATGCGGACAGCGAGACATTCTGCTACAGTAAGGTAAGCTGGAGATATCCGTGATGAATGGCCCGAATACTTAATTTTTACAATTGCAGATGAAAATATTAATAATGAATACAGAGCCGGCCCTAACCAGTTTGATGCCCTAGGCAAGATTTGGTGTGGTGCCCTCTAGCACCATTGCTAGTTTCGCCTCTGAACCAGCACCCCTCTCCCAGCACAGCACCCATCAACCAGCAGTACAAATCACAGCAGCAGCCAGCAACATCCATCACCCCTCAACCATTGCAATACTCATCCACAGAGCTGTAACTAGACATTTTGGTGCTCTGTGCCAGAAGCATTGGCGCCCCCACGCCCCTGTATGTCTCCCTGCAGACAAGACCAGCCTGCTGGACCCCCGCAAAGATCCATGGAAGGAGGAGCTGCTGCGGCTGGGCATGCCCAGCAGCCCTCCTCCAGCAGCAATTTCTGCCCCCCACTGGCTCTGCTCCATGCTGCCGCTGCTGTCAGCTGTATGAACTGCTGACCGATCAGAGCTGAGCTCCTTTCGCAGTAGGACAGCATGAGCAGAGGCGCCATCCCCCATCCCAGTCCCGCCATTGTCCGCTGTCAAGCTGAGCTGTCCCTAGGCTTGGAGTGCATGACCCTAGGCATTTGCCTAGTTTGCTTATGCCTAGGGCCGGCTCTGAATGAATATGCCTCTCAGGCACAGGAGAAGGTCAATGGAACTAACGAGAGTCAGATTGAGACGCAATATAAAAGCCATACCAGTATTGGGTACACAGTCATATAGCAACCAGGAGTCAAACATAGCCGGATAGGACATCGTGGGGGGTAGGGGGGGACACCAGTGGGTGCAGGGGGGAAGGGGCCAGTGGCAGGGGAAGGGGGGTTAAACACACCAACAGCAGCGGTGGAGTGGGCGCCGGGACAGATACCGCTGGAGGAGGGGGAGGGTCGGACACCAGTGGCTGGGAAGGGGAGGGGGGTCCAGAACGGACACTGGTGACAGAGGGGGCTGGGGGGGGCAAGATGCATGCAGTGAGGAAATCCCTATGGATACCTCAGTGGTAGGGGTGAAATAGTATCACTTTTCCGAAAATCTGACTACGCAAAAAAAAGCAACTTTTCGGGAGTGATACTTTTGTTAGTGAGATATGATGAATGCCTACAAAAGATTTCTTAAACTCGCAGCGAGTTTAAAACATAATTATCACTAATGATGATAATTATGTAATGATGAATAGGTCCCTATAAGAGCTTAGGCACGTGGCTCACTCACTAGAGTGTTATTTGGTGACACCTGTGTAGTTAGTTTTCCACACGCCAAAGCTAGTAATCAACTTCAAACTGTGTGCAATGTTTTTAACCTTGCTGTGCTTGCCTATTGAACTTGGGGGAATGAGTACAAAGCAAATGCTTGGTTAGTGCAACATATAATGCTGACTGTGACAGTGTGTTTCTGATCAGAGAAGGGTTCTATGGAAAGGAATCAGTTTGATTTACAGCCGGACCCATGCCTGGCGGTTGGAATCCCGACAGCGGCATCCCGGCAGAGGAGGAAATCCTGATCGTCCTAAGGTAAGTATTGTCTAACCTAATTCTACCCCCTAACCCTCCCTTAGGGGTGCCTAACCCTAACCTTCTTGCCCAGTGCCTAAACCTAACACCCCCTTCCCCGCCGCCTAAACCTAAGTCCTCCAGGGGGGGCGCCTAACTCTAAGTCCCCCCCGGGGGTGCCTAACGCTAACCCCTCCTTCCCCTAGCCTAAACCTAACCTCCCAGGGGGGTGCCTAACCCTAAGTCCCCCCCAGGAACCCTAAACCTAGCCCTTCCCCCCCCCCGCGGCTATCCGCATTCAGCGCCCGGCATCCCTTCGATCGGGATGCCGGGCATTGGGCTCCCGACGTATGTCTAATGACGGGCATCGACATATCAACGCCTGTCTTTAGACCCTTGCCGGGATATGGCAGTCAGGAAGCCGGCTGTCGGGATTAGGGGCCTGATTCAGACCCATTCGCGAGCGGCTGTCCGCTCACAAGTGGGTCGAAGGTGCGCATGTGCGAGACGCGATGAGCGAAGGACTTTCCTTCGCTCATAGTGTCTGATCAAAGGGGGCGTGCTGTCGTTGTTGATTGACAGCACGCCCCCTTTGGTGGGCGTGCCGGGGGCGTGCCTGCCAGACGGAGGCGTTCCCAAGGGAATGCCTACCGTCAGAAGCCGGCCCCACTGACATCACTAGTGATGTCAGTGGGAGTGATTTTGGCTCTGATAGAGCCAAAATCACTCCTGGCCTTGCGGTTGAGAAACTCAACCGCAGGCTTCTGCTCGCACTGGCGATGGTCGCGATGGTCAAGACCATCGCAACCATCATCCTGCACGCTCGTATAGGCTGTGGGTAGTGACCCACAGCTATACGAGCGTCCAGGAGGACGCTCCATAATTATGGAGGTGGGCACTGATTCAGAGCGAGCGCTCTGGTCAGAGCGTCCGGCTCTGAATCAGGGCCTAGGTCCGCTGGCTTCCCGACTGCATACCGCATGGAACACGGGTAAGAATGACTGGTGAATATGACAGAAGGACCCAGACCACCAATTTCTCTGGGGACGTAAGCGGGATTTGATAGTTTGGTCTACCCTCTCGGCAGGGCACCCTGGACATCGGGACTCTCCTGGACAGTTTGAGAGAGTGAGCAAGTATGCGCAACATAACTAGGAGAACTGTGCTAGAATGTGATGCAAATAAAATATCTGCCTTTTTTATTATCATCAGGGGAGAGAGAGCCTGCCTCCCATTTATACCTGCACTACATGTACTGTAGTTATCAAACCTGCATCTGCAGGCCGGGACACCTGTTTGCTGATTCATTTACATGAACTGAGATAAACTGAGCTAATACCAGACTTGCTGATCCAAGTGTGTTTCATGGACAGATGTCATTGAGAGGATACACATACACCACCCACTAGGAAAGCCATGGGCTACAAATAGGGCATTATAAGATGTCTATGATGATGAAACTAGCATTATTCACATTCACTACAATCCGGGGCTAGGGATGGCCATCGATCATCAATGATTAGCAATCATCGATGGTCGCCACCCGATGTCAAATAGTTTTACCATCAATGGCGGAGAACCAGATAGTTTCCAGCCATCAATTGTAGCTTTGAGGCCGATGTTTCCTCCCCTTCCCCCTTACACAGTGCTGCACCATATGCAAGTGCCGGTGCTGGGGGAGGCGCCTATCAGTCAGCTATAGAGCGAGACGGGCCATCAGCATAGGGGCATCCCACCACTCGGCAGCAGGGCCCGCAGCCAGCAGTACTAATAATGAGTCACACTGGCTCATTATTACAGTACTCTCTCTGCGCTGCCTGAGTCTGGCCGGGCGCCATACCGAGTAAGGAGGAGGAGGGGGGGGGGGCTACTTAAGCTGGCTACACACTAGACCAACTTTCATCCAACCATCCAACTAGTTGATTGGTTGGAATGAAATCTGGTAAGGAATGGGAGTAACTGATGATCAGCAATTTGCTCCTAAATGACAGAAAACAGATGAAAATGGTCGTCAGACAAGTTTGTTAAATGTTTGATCTAAACAATTTATTCAAACAACAGTTCTTGTCCATTTTCCACCATTTGGGAAAAAATTGCTGATTGTCATTTGCTTTCATACTTTACCAGGTTTTCATTCCAACAAATGAACTAGTTGGCTGGTGGGATGTAAGTTGGTCTAGTGTAGGGGTGAGCGGGTTCGGATTTCTGAAATCCGAACCCCCCCGAGCCCCCCCGATCCGAGGCCGATCCGAGGCCGATCCGAGTCAGGCTCGACTTTTCCCGCCTGACTCGGATCTGAAATCGAGGCAAAACGTCATCATCCCGCCTTCCAGGTCTCGCGGGTTTTGGATTCTATATAAGGTACCCGCGTCGGCGCCATTTTCTCACTCAGCTGTGGACAGTGAAGAGGGAGGGTGGGAGTTAGGGCTGGGCTGTGTAGTGTAGTGTAGTGCAGTGCTGTGCTGCTGTTGTCCATAGGGTCTGTGTCCACTCCTCCAAAATCCATAGGGGCTGGCTGTGTTGTGCTGTGCTGCTGTTGTCCATAGGGGCTATGGGCCTGATTCAGAGCCGGACGCTATTTGCGCTCGCTTGTTCAGAAAAAGGGGCCGGCTATTTAAATTGAGCGCTCGCTCTTTGCGGTCTGTTGACGCCTCTATGTCTGAGCGAGCGAACGAAACATACGCTCACTATTTTGTAAAGACGCCCCCTGGCCACTCGCATCATACGTCATCTCTGCTATTTATTTGATTAATCGAGTACATCGAAAGGCATCTGAACTGCTCGCAATCATGCGAACAGTTCAGGCTAAGAAACAACCAAGTGACGTGGTCGATGATGCTGCTTTGTTAATTATGCACACCCTTAAAACGACCGTTTTGACCGTTTGGCATGCCTGCGTTCGGATCACCACTCCCCATTTTCAAGCACCTTCCCCTGTTACCACCCACAAATGCCTCATCCTGTCACTCAAATTAGCAGGCACTCGCTATTTATTTATTTTCTGACCGCAAAGACTGGTTGGCGCATGCGCATTACGACCCATACGCATGCGCAGATGTGCGAACATCGCTCGGAGCGAACGAGTGGCCGCTTACGAGTGGCTCTGAATCAGGCCCTATGTCCACTCCTCCAAAGTCCATAGGGGCTGGCTGGGTTGTGTTGTGCAGTCAGTTGTCCATAGGGGCTGTGTCCACTCCAAAGTCCTGTGCAGTGTCCCAGTCCTAAAGGGGTGCTGTAGTGTTGTCTAGGGGGTGCTCTGTCCATCAGGGGTGCTCCCCCCAAATGCAAAAAAATAAATGTTTTTTCTGTGTTTGTGAATTGTGTGCTCAGTAGCCGCAAGAGCATCAACAAAGTAGCCCCAAGCGTGCGCCTGTGTCATAAGTAAAGGGCCGGCTGGCTTGACCATTAAAGGGTGCTGTAACGCCCAAACTGCACTCCAAACCAAATAAAAAAATATTTTCTGTGTTTGTGAATTGTGTGCACTGTGGCTGCAAGTGCATCAACAAAGGAGCAGCGCCAAGCGTGCACCTGTGTCCCATAAGTAAAGGGCCAGCTGGCGTGTCCGTTAAAGGGTGGTGTAACCCCCAAAGTGCACTCCAAAAAAAATAAAAATATATAATTTTTGTGTTTGCGAATTGTGTGCACAGTAGCCGCATGTGCATCAACAAAGTAGCGCCAAGCGTGCGCCTCTGTCATAAGTAAAAGGCCGGCTGGCTTGACCGTTAAAGGGTGCTGTAACCCCCAAAGTGCACTCCAAACCAAATAAAAAAAAATATTTTCTGTGTTTGGGAATTGTGTGCACTGTGGCTGCACGTGCATCAACAAAGGAGCAGCGCCAAGCGTGCGCCTGTGTCCCATAAGTAAAGGGCAGGCTGGCTTGTCCGTTAAAGGGTGGTGTAACCCTCAAAGTGCGCTTCACAAAAGAATAAAAAATTCTCCCTTTTTTTCTGTCTTTGTGAATTGTGTGGGCTGTAGCTGCACCTGCATCCACAAAGCAGCAGCGCCAAGCATGCATCTGTCTGTTAAAGGGTGGTGTAATCCCCAAAGTGCACTCCAACAAAAATAAAATATTTTCTTCTGTGTTTGTGAATTGTCTGCACTGTAAAGGGTGGTGTAACCCTCAAACTGCGCTCCACAAAGAATTAAAAATTCTTCTTTTTTTTCTGTCTTGTGAATTGAATTGTGTGCACTGTAGCTGCACGTGCATCAACAAAGGAGCAGCGCCAAGCGTGCGCCTGTGTCCCATAAGTAAAGAGCCGGCTGGCTCATTTCTTAAAGGGTGGTGTAACCCACAAAGTGCACTAGTCTCCAACAAAAATAAAAAATTATTTTCTGTGTTTGTGTGCGCCTTAGCCGTACGTATATATATCAATATAACATAAATGGAGGACCAAACTTTCTCTGATAAAAATAAAATAGGGAAAGTTCAAGAACCACTCCTCCTAGTGCTGAAGCTGCTGCCACTAGTCATGACATAGACAATAACATACCATCAACATCGTCTGCCAAGGCCGATGCCCAATGTCATAGTGGAGGGCACATACAATCCCAAATGATAAAGTTCAGGAAAATTACCTTAAAAAAAACATTTAAATCATCTGAAGAGAAACGTAAACTTGCCAATATACTATTTACGACACGGAGTGGCAAGGAACGGCTAAGGTCTTTCCCTATGTTCATGACTAGTGGTTCAGCTTCACATGACGATGGAAGCCCTCCTTCCGCTAAAAAAATCAAACGAGTTAAGCTGGCAAAAGCACAGTGAAGAAGATATCACAAATCCCTAAGGAGAGTCCAAGTGTGGTGGCGGTTGCGATGCCTGACCTTCCCAGCACTGGACGGGAAGAGGTGGCTCTTTCCACCATTTGCACGCCCCCTGCAAGTGCTGAAAGGAGCACCCACAGTCCACTTGCTGATATGCAAATTGAAGATGTCACTGTTGAAGTACAACAGGATGAGGATACTGGTGTAGCTGGCGCTGAGGAGGAAGTTGGCGAGGAGGATTCTGATGGTGATGTGGTTTGTTTAAATCAGGCTCCGGGGGAGACAGTTGTTGTCCATGGGATGAAAAAGCCCATCACGGTCATGCCTGGGCAGAAGACCAAACATCCCACCTCTTTGGTCTAGCAATATTTCTATCCAAATCCGGACAACAACTGTCTTGCCATATGTACTATATGTAAAGGTGAAATAAGTAGGGGTAGGGACGTTAACCACCTAGGAACATCCTCCCTTATACGGCACCTGCAGCGCATTCATAAAAAGTTACTGTCAAGTTCAGAAACTTTGGCTAAGACCGTAAGCAGTCCAGGGACACCTAAATCCCGTTTTCCTGTTGTATCCAAGCGCCTGCAAACCACACCGTCAACTCCCTCCTCGTCAATTTCCTCCTTAGTCAGGATCGGAAGTAGTCCTGCAGGCCATGTCACTGGCATGACTGACTCTCCTATCCGGGATTCCTCCGGAGGATCCTGCATTGCTACGCCTACTGCTGCCGCTGCTGTTGATGCTGGGAGTCGTTCATCATCCCAGAGAGGAAGTAGGAACACCACTACTTTTACTAAACAATTGACCTCCAACAGTCCTTAGCGAGGAGGATGAAGTACGACAGCAGTAATCCTGAAGCAAAACGTATAACTGAGGCCTTGACTGCTATGTTGGTGTTAGACGTGCATCCGGTATTCGCCATTAGTGCAGTGGGATTTAGACAATTGATGGAAGTAGTGTGTCCCCGGTTCCAAATCCCATCTAGATTCCACTTCACTAGGCAGGCAATACCGAGACTGTACAGAAACGTCAGAAAAAGTGTCCTCAGTGTCCTGAAAAATGCGGTTGTACCCAATGTCCACTTAACCACGGACATGTGGACAAGTGGAACAGGGCAGACTAAGGACTATATGACTGTGACAGCCCACTGGGTAGATGTATCACCTTACGCAGCAACAACAGCAGCGTCACCAGTAGCAGCATCTCAGAAATGCCAGCTCGTTCCAAAGCAGGCTCGTTGTGTATCACCGGTTTCAGTAAGAGGCACACCGCCGACAACCTCTTAGAGAAACTGAGGGAAATCATCGCCCAGTGGCTTACCCCACTTAGACTCTCCTGGGGATTTGTGATTTCTGACAACGCCACCAATATTGTGCGGGCATTACATCTGGGCAAATTCCAGCACGTCCCATGTTTTGCTCACACAATAAACTTGGTGATGCAGAATTTTATGAAAAGCGACAGGGGCGTGTAGGAGACGCTTTGGGTGGCCCGAAAAATTTCTGGCCACTTTCGCCATTCAGCGACTACGTGCCGAAGACTGGAGCGCCAGCAAACTCTCTTGAACCTGCACTGCCATCACCTGAAGCAAGAGGTTGTGACGCGGTGGAACTCAACCCTCTATATGCTTCAGAGGATGGAGGAGCAGCAAAAGGCCATTCAAGCCTATACATCCACCTATGACATAGGCAAAGGAAGGGGTATGCACCTGACTCAAGCGCAGTGGAGAATGATTTCCGTGTTGTGCAAGGTTCTCCAGCCCTTCGAACTTGCCACATGTGAAGTCAGTTCAGACACTGCCAGCTTGAGTCAGGTCATTCCCCTCATCAGACTTTTGCAGAAGCAGCTGGAGAAAGTGAAGGAGGAGCTAAGATGGAGCGATTCCGCTCGGCATGTGGGACTTGTGGATGAAGCCCTTCATTCGCTTTGCCAGGATTCCAGGGTGGTCAATCTATTGAAATCAGACCACTACATTTTGGCCACCGTGCTCGATCCTAGGTTTAAAGCCTATGTGGTGTCTCTCTTTCCGGCTGACACAAGCCTGCAGAGGTGCAAAGACCTGCTGGTGAAAACACTGTCAGCTGAAGCGGAACGTGACACGTCAACAGCTCCTTCTTCATTTTCTCCCGCAACTGGGGCTGCCAGGAAAAACTTAGGTATCCTAAGCAACCCGCTGGCGGTGATGCAGGGCAGGCAGGACCAAGTTTGGACATCTGGTCCGGACTGAAGGACCTGGCAACAATTTTTGAGATGTCTACTGTCACTGCATATGATACTGTCACCATTGAAAGAATGGTGGAAGATTACATCGGTGACAGCATCCAAGTAGGCATGTCAGACAGTCCGTACCTGTACTGGCAGGAAAAAGAGGCAATTTGGAGGCCCCTGTACAAACTGGCTCTATTTTACCTGAGTTGCCCCCCTCCAGTGTGTACTCCAAAAGAGTGTTTAGTGCAGCCGGGAACCTTGTCAGCGAAAGGTGTAGGAGGTTGCTTCCACAAAATGTGGAGAAGATGATGTTCATAAAAATTAATTATCAACTCTTCCAGGGAGACCAGCCTCCAGAACGTACAGAGGGACCTGTGGTGGTGGATTCCAGCGGGGACGAATTAATACTCTGTGAGGATGAGGATGTACACAACACTGAAGAGGGTGAGGAATCGGTGGATGAGGAGGATGAGGACGACATCTTGCCTCCGTAGAGCCAGTTTGTGCAGGGACAGATTAATTGCCAGCTTGTTTTGTGGGGGCCCAAACGAAACAATCATTTCAGCCACAGTTGTGTGGCAGACCCTGGCGCTGAAATGATTGGTTTGTTAAAGTGTGCATGTCCTGTTTATACAACATAAGGGTGGGTGGGAGGGCCCAAGGACAATTCCATCTTGCACCTCTTTTTTTTCTTTGCATTATGTACTGTTTGGGGCCTAGTTTTTCAAACTGCCATCCTGTCTGCCACTGCAGTTTCACTCCTAGATGGGTCACGTGTTTGTGCCGCCCACTCGTGTCGCTTAGCATAGTCATCCAGCTACCTCGGTGCAACCTTTTGGACATAAAAACACTATTGTGAGGTGTGAGGTGTTCAGAATAGACTGGAAATGAGTGGAAATTAAGGTTATTGAAGTTAATAATAGCATAGGAGCAGAAAAAACAACACATTCTGTGATTTTAGCTGTTTTTATGCTCTTTTAAAAAAAAATACAGATCCAAAACACAAAACCCAGAACCCAAAACACCGAAGGGTGGTTTTGGCAAACCCAATCCAGATCCAAAACACGAAGAAAGATCCAGATCCAAAACCAAAACACAAAACACGGAAAGTGGCCGGTGCACACCCCTAGTCTAGTGTGTGGCCAGCTTTACTCTCACTGTACATGATCAGGATGTCACTAGACTGCCTGAGACACAGCCTCTCCCCCTGAGTCCCCGCCCCCTCCTCTCCGTCTATTCTACATGCACTCTCCTTTCCCTGCCTGAGACTCCGCACCCTAACAACGGTGTAGCCCGACTGTCACTGTGTCACAGCCTCTCCTCTCCTTTCATCATGTGCCATGGAGACCAGCCCCAGCAGGGACCACACATCCTCTTCCAGGAGAGGTAAGTGCCAGTCTAGGGGCGTGGCATGGGCAAACTACCATAGGTTCAAGGGGTACAGCTGCTATGGGGCCCATCTGCTTGTCAAAGTTACATGTGTTGTATACATTTTTCACCAATGGGTGGTACATAGGGGCCCTGACAAACGTTTGCTGTGGGGCCTTCAAATACTTAGTTACGCCCCTGGGACGTGGTATCCGTATGCAATGGGCAGGGGTGTATTGTTTGGTGTATTAATGTAGTGTGTGTGTGGGGGGGTGTATTAATGTATTAGTTTGGGGGGTGTATTCATCCTATGTGTATGTGTGTGTGAGGGGTTTGTTCATATTATCTGTGCTATAAGTTTTATGAGGGTCAGTGATGTTCTCTGTTATATGGCTCTTGCTGCGGGTCTCTCTGTGTTATATGGTGCTCATTGCAACTCTGCGTTATATGGCGCTCATTGCGACGCTCTCTATATTTTATGCCGCTCATTGTGACACTGTCTGCATTATATGGCGCCTTTGCATTATAAGGTGCTCACTGCTGAGCTTTCTGCGTTATATGGTGCTCACTGCGGTGCTCTCTATATTATATGGCGCTCACTGTGACACTCTCTGCATTATATGGCACCTCTGCATTGCACTCTGCATTATATAGCGCTACTGATACCCTATCTGCTATGAGGCCACCACTCACTAGTTCCACCACTGGGCTGTGTCAAGTAAAATGGACATGATAGGGCATGCAACTGCAGCCACTCCTCACATCTCCACCTCCATCCATAGCCCAGCACCCACCAAGTCCAGCAGTTACAGGCCAAAAGCTGGAAAAACAAGCAGGGTGGGCGCGACTGCCTCCTTGGCCTTGAAGAGAGTGAGTCTAAAGCTGGGTACACACTTAACGATGTGTACCCAGCGTGATATCGCAACAGCGGGACCCGGCAAGGATCCCAGTATTGGCATGTGCATACACACTTGCCGGTGCCGGGAGCGTCAGAGCGACGGCGGGGGCCATGCTGACGATATCACCCGTCGGACCTGCATGCAGGTCCAACGGATGATTCTGCTGGCGTGGGCTATCTTCAGTGATACAGTGGGTACACACTGGCCGATGTGGACAATATGTTGTCCGATCCGCCAGATCAGACGACATAACATCTAGTGTGTAGCCGGCATAAAGGCCCCATTTATTAACAAAGCTAAACACCAGAAGCATTTTTTTATTTAGAGTGGCAGTGACACAAACGAAAATGCCCCTCCGGCGAGTTGCAGAAAAGTCCTCCTTGTCGGCAACATCCTCCGCTTAGCTGCTGGCAGCCTAATGCTGGCAGCGATGGGCTTCTGTGTAATGCGCATGCGCGACGGTCCGTCTGCGCATGTGCATGCCACTTAACCCAGAGGGGACCCGTTAGTGCCTGGAAGGCTTGGCTGAAGCCGGAAAGGCAGCGCTGGATCCCCGTTGCCGGCAATGGGGACCTCATCGCTCTCGCTAAATGAGCTCTAAAGGGGTTATACATTATTGATAATGGGGCCCTAAGTAAGTCAGCTAAGCTCTCAGCTGGTATAGGGGTGCTGCTGGATGACTGAGATGTGCTGACTCTGCTGGGAAAGGGGTGCATAGAGGCCATCCTGGCCAGGGATGCTGACTGTGCTGAATGACTGGCGGGTGCTGTGCTGGGAAAGGGGTGAATGGGTAGAGTATAGATCCCCTTTAATATTTGTACCTGGAAGTGGCATGCAGTGAGGACGGAAGATCCATGCCCATACAGTCCACAAAAAGAAGAAATTTGTCCACTTGCGGGCTCGTTTCACTCGCCATGGTTCGGGCACAGTGGCTCGCTTTGCTCGCCACAGGTATATACAGTATTCCCCCTTTATGTCCACGTGGATAGTAGGGAATGACTTTGGACAGTAACTGATGACATCAGGGTAAAATACTGAAGGGAATCTATCCATTACCATGCTGAATAAGGGGTTCTGACTGCTTGATAAGGGGTGCATAATGAGGCCAGGGTTGCTGTTCTGGATGTGGGGTGCTGGATGAAGCCAGGGGTGCTGTGCTGGGAAAGTGATACTGGATGAGGCCAGGGTGGCTGTGTTGGGAGGGGTGCTGTTCTGTGAGGCCGGCAGTATGTGGTGCTGTGAGGTGGGCAGCAACTGGGCAACTGGATCAGTGTGTGTGCTGTATATATATGTTTTTGTGTGTGTGTGTGTGTACATGTAGCTATCTATCTATCTATCTATCTATCGAGAGAGAGAGAGAGAGAGAGAGAGAGAGAGAGAGAGAGAGAGAGAGAGAGAGAGAGATGTATTAAATGTGTCAAAATGGGGAAAAATTAATCACAATTTTATGTCCTCTGCCAGACTCCTAAAGAAAGGAAGAAGAGAAAAAAAGAAAGAAACACCTAAGAGGTAAGTGAAGCCTGAGTATCATGTATGAAGAGGTGGGGGAGAGTGTCTATAGAGTGTAGTGTGGTGGGATTATCTGCTAGGGGGCACCAGCCAAAATCTTGCCTAGGGCACCAAATTGGTTAGGGCCGGCTCTGCCTTTGATGGCAACTGTCCCGATGGCCATCCCTAATCCCAGCAGTTACTTGTATAGCTGCAATTGCAATTTATACAGTTTCAAGCTCATCTTACATGAAAGATGAGAATACTGCCCGAGGGGCAAACGCAGGGGGTGTATGGCAACATGATTCATGTCATCACGGCCCCTGATTCCCAGTGTGCAACGTCACGATTCACCTCATCGCTCTGCCTGGGCAGGGCCAAAATGACGCCATTTGCACCATCAGGAACTACTACACCATAAAACAAGTTGCGTCCTACGCACAGGAGAGGCGGGGCTTTAATATGCAAATTCCATCATCATAGGCCCCGCCCACTTCACAAGAAAGAGAAGAAGGATCTGGCTGGCAGGGAGCCTGCTCTACCACACCCCATGATATTTGGGAGTTTCATAGACGTTTCCAGGAGTAGGCAAGTAAGATCTCCACCCACAAATTGTAATCGGGGCAGTTGGGATGTATGATAATGTAAAACATGATGTCCCAGCTTAAGAAAACCAAAGATCACGCACTTAGATGTGCAGATGGACCGTGGGAGTGTGCACCTATGTATGCACTCGCCTGTAAAAGCAATTGCGCTTATATAAATGCTGAGTGCTAAGGCGTGTAATTGCTTCATATAATAGAAAAAGCTAAGTACTACATGCGGTTCACAGAACAAGAATTAGCAAAATGGGGCTTCTGCAGAAATATACATTAGCGGAGACAATTATTACAAACCTGGGACTTCTATCTTGTAATTGCTTCTTTACAAGCATATAATCCTCCATTACTTATTAAATCATATATTTTTGGCCTTTTATAGAAGCACTCTCGCTCTATTCACCTCTTCTGTTTCGCTGCAGCTTCACGGTAAACCCTCTTTCACGTCACCTAGCCTCTAACGTTGCCCAGAGACTCCTATTCCTCTTTAGAGTAGATCAGGCTGACACTAGTTTAGTAATGGGGTAAAAGGACAAGAAAGTGCAATACTGTATGTTAGAAAGCCAAGTGCGCCACCCAGTGGTAGCTTGGAAGAAAAGAAAAAGAAAATACAATGGAACTGATTCTGTGACGAACGCAGCAGCGATGTCGGGCGCAGTGGAGTGATTTATTTTTTTGCACTGCGCATGCAGCCTGTTCCATACGCTCAGAGTCGGAGCTGCGTCTGAGGATCACGGAAGATTAACGGTCTCAGAAATTTTTTAAAAATGTATTGGGCATTCCTAGGCAGTGACAGGGACAGAAGGCGGCTTAGCGGACGCACGGAGATAATCCACTTTATGGACGTGTTATGGGAGTGCTGCGGGATATTGCTTAGAGTGTCGAATCATTTACATAGGAGGCCATATTCAGATGGAGAATCTGCACTGTCAAGGTGCTGGTGCAAGTTTCGATGGCGCAACCGATGGTGGCATCTAAGAACGCACCAATCGGCATACCAGCATAAATGCATGCTAAAGTCTGCATCTG
Organism: Taudactylus pleione; assembly: GCA_031769625.1. Classification (NCBI taxonomy): domain Eukaryota; kingdom Metazoa; phylum Chordata; class Amphibia; order Anura; family Myobatrachidae; genus Taudactylus; species Taudactylus pleione. Next base: position 2,481,160 of record JAUIMM010000198.1, read on the forward strand.
GATGCACTGCTGCACAGCAGGGAAGGGCTTATAGCGGCATTTGCATAAAGTCGCCAACTCAGAATCAGGCCCTTTAGGTTAAAAAAACGAAGGAAGTGAGAATTATCAGCGCTTTCCGTGTAAGTATTCGCCCTGCTCATGGGTGTAACTACCGTAGGTGCAAGAGGTACAACTGCGCAGAGCTGAGGAGAGCCCATCTTCCTTGTCAAAGTTACATGTGTTAGATACATTTTTCACTATTTGGTGGTACATAGGAGCCCTTACAAACTTTTTCTCTGGAGCCTTCAAATACCTAGTTACGCCCCTAGCCCCGCTCCTCATTTCTCAAGCAAAATTTCAGCTTTCAGAGTTTCCAGTCCCAACCGCACCACACAGCAGAGCTCATATACACAAGATGCTTCCAGCACCTCAAGGCTAGGAAATGTACCTGGCTTACTCCTGGAGGGAACACTAATATATGCGCATTGTTTACTCCTGGAGAGAACAGTAGTATATGTGTAGTGAAGCAGGAACCCGGCGGCTGCTTTGCGCCGGAAGGTGGTCTTGGATCCCAGGGGATTTTGCCTCCAAAAGCCCTGTGGGGGAGATGTGCGATTCAAAAGAGCTGACAGCAGCCACTGCCCCCCCTAGGTAAAGTCGGCGGAAAGCCCATAGAGTGTTAACCCTCAAGTGAAATACACGGAGGCCAGCCAAGCGCGGAACCAGAATTGGTTCAGCTGAACCACATGGAACAAGTAAGAGCACCACCAGGAGTCAGGTACAAGGCCCGTGGGCACCAGCGGGCACTAGGACTGAGGGGGCAGAAGGGAGCATCAGGATTCTTAGTTATACTAAAGAGCCTGGTTAGGCAGGTATTAGGTCTGAAGGCCCTACTCCAAGACACCCCCCACCACCATCCTTGCATAGACCACCAGGGCTTGGGCACAAGGCCAGTGGGGGCATGATCAGGCACTAGGCCTATGAACTAGAGGAGGGCACCAGGCCTATAGTTATCTTGACCACAAGCAGGCAGGCACTAGGCCGGAAAGGCATGGCAGGGCATCAGGCCGATAGTTATTAGTAAAGGTCTTGCTTGGCCAAGCCCCAAGAGCACTAGGCCCTATAGCAGTACCGGCAAGATAGGCGGCATTAGGCCGAGTCCCAAGCCAAGGACACTAGGCCCTGTAGGTATTGTTTAGATCCTCAGGTTAGGTTTGCAGTAGGTCCGAGCTACAGAACAGAGGGCACTAGCCCTATAGGTATTGTTTTAGCTCCAGGTCAGATGGCACTAGGCCGAGTTCCATAGGGCAGTAGCCCGCATGAGAATGCATTAATTGCCATTCTAGTAGTACCCGGGGTTAGGCAGTCCAGCCCCCATTAAAGGTAGGTTGTGCAAATATTGAGGGAATACAGTGTTGGAAATCCTAGGAATAGCATGTCAAGTGAGTGCACCACACACCCTCTGCCTGTTGGGGTTGTCCACTGGATCAGTTAGAGTTAGGGCCTGATGTGCAAAGGAGTAGTCAGGGTGCTGTGGGTGGCCCATGCTAGGGCAAAAGACTAGGGTATTGTAGTCATGGATTGGGCTATTCCTTGTGTTTATTTGCAGGTGCTGAGATCAGTACCATGTTTCCATCAACGGGACCAGTGTAAATTGGTGAGCATAATTTGTACTGTCATGTAATCTGTGTTTGTGTCTTGCCCCTGTGAACCCCCTTCCTTCGGAAGTTTTCGTTCGGGTTGCACCCTTGTGCTTGGCACGTCGGTGTAACCAGTTTGAGGCCAGAAGTGCCAATGATAACCAACCACTGACCCCAGTGGAGGTGACCCTGTGTTAGCCCGTATTTCCTCTGTAGTCCTCACCTGCCCCGGATCCCAGAACCGTCCACCAAGAGAGTGACGACGGCCTGAAGATGCAAGCGAGTGGCAGAGGTAAATGCCCAAGGACACCTGCACAACAGCAGTCTTTTAGCACCACCCCCTATCACCTCTCAACATATTTGCATGGCTTAATCCTAGAACAGTGGCATGTGCAATTGGCTCCTGGAGAAGACAACAGTATATGAACCTGGCTTACTCCTGGAGAGCACAGTAGTATATGCATCTGGCTTACTCCTGGAGAGGACAGTAATATATGCACCTGGCTTACTCCTGGAGAGGACAGTAGTATATGCATCTGGCTTACTCCTGGAGAGGACAGTAGTATATGCATCTGGCTTACTCCTGGAGAGGACAGTAATATATGCACCTGGCTTACTCCTAGAGAGGACAGTAGTATATGCACCTGGCTTACTCCTGGAGAGAACAGTAGTATATGCACATGACAGACTCCTGGAGAGGACAGTAGTATATGCACATGACAGACTCCTGGAGAGGACAGTAGTATATGCATCTGGCTTACTCCTGGAGAGGACAGTAATATATGCACCTGGCTTACTCCTAGAGAGGACAGTAGTATATGCACCTGGCTTACTCCTGGAGAGAACAGTAGTATATGCACCTGGCTTACTCCTGGAGAGGACAGTAGTATATGCACCTGGCTTACTCCTAGAGAGGACAGTAGTATATGCACCTGGCTTACTCCTGGAGAGAACAGTAGTATATGCACCTGGCTTACTCCTGGAGAGGACAGTAGTATATGCACCTGGCTTACTCCTGGAGAGGACAGTAGTATATGCAACTGGCTTACTCCTGGAGAGGACAGTAGTATATGCACCATGCAGCCTCCCAGAGAGGACAGTAGTATATGCACCTGGCTTACTCCTAGAGAGGGCAGTAGTATATGCATCTGGCGTACTCCTGGAGAGGACAGTAGTATATGCATCTGGCTTAGTCCTGGAGAGAATAGTAGTATATGCACCTGTCTTACTCATAGAGAGGACATGTATATGCATCTGGCTTACTCCTGGAGAGGACAGTAGTATATGCATCTGGCTTACTCCTGTAAAGGACAGTAGTATATGGACCTGGCAGACTCCTAGAAAGGACAGTAGTATATGCATCTGGCTTACTCCTGGAGAGGACAGTAGTATATGCATCTGGCTTACTCCTGGAGAGGACAGTAGTATATGCACCATGCAGACTCCTAGAGAGGACAGTAGTATATGCACCTGGCTTACTCCTAGAGAGGACAGTAGTATATGCATCTGGCTTACTCCTAGAGAGGACAGTAGTATATGCATCTGGCTTAGTCCTGGAGAGAACAGTAGTATATGCACCTGTCTTACTCCTAGAGAGGACAGTAGTATATGCATCTGGCTTACTCCTGGAGAGGACAGTAGTATATGCATCTGGCTTACTCCTGGAGAGGACAGTAGTATATGCATCTGGCTTAGTCCTGGAGAGGACAGTAGCATATGCACCTGTCTTACTCCTAGAGAAGACAGTAGTATATGCATCTGGCTTACTCCTAGAGAGGACAGTAGTAAATGCATCTGGCTTACTCCTGGAGAGGACAGTAGTATATGCATCTGGCTTAGTCTTGGAGAGAACAGTAGTATATGCACCTGTCTTACTCCTAGAGAGGACAGTAGTATATGCACCTGGCTGACTCCTGGAGAGGACAGTAGTATATGCATCTGGCTTAGTCCTGGAGAGGACAGTAGCATATGCACCTGTCTTACTCCTAGAGAAGACAGTAGTATATGCATCTGGCTTACTCCTAGAGAGGACAGTAGTATATGCATCTGGCTTACTCCTGGAGAGGACAGTAGTATATGCATCTGGCTTAGTCTTGGAGAGAACAGTAGTATATGCACCTGTCTTACTTCTAGAGAGGACAGTAGTATATGCACCTGGCTGACTCCTGGAGAGGACAGTAGTCTATGCATCTGGCTTACTCCTGGAAAGGACAGTAGTATATGTATCTGGCTTACTCCTGCAGAGGACAGTAGTACTGCATATGTACCTGGGTTACTCCTGGTAAGTACAACAGAAAAAGGAAAAGGGTATTGTGATGGTGCACAATTGATTTATTGTTAATTAAATTATAACTTTTATTAGGTATTCATTAAGATATAATTCCCCACCTGGCGAAGTATTAAAAAATTATAGAGTATAGAATATAATATGAAAAGTTTAAACAATGTGTCAGGGAACATGTCATGCCATCTAGAGAAAAACTCCTTTTAATATCCTAAGTATTGAACGTCACTATCATATTATCCAATGATCTAATGACCCTTGAGATATATGCCTTTATCTTCTCTACTTGCTAAGAATGGTCTGTGGTTCAGATGAATAAAGCATATAATATTAAGATTGTATATTATTCTTTAACATCATAAAGAACACTATATATATATATATATATATATATATATATATATATATATATATCAAGTGTGTAGGTAACATACAGTCAGGTGCATAAATATTGGGACATTGACAGAATTTTCATATTTTGGCCTCTATTCACCACCACAATGGCTTTGAAATGAAACAAACAAGATGTGCTTTAACTGCAGACTTTCCGATATAATTTGAGGGTAATTACATCCAAATCAGGTGAACGGTGTAGGAATTACAACGGTTTCTATATGTGCCTCCCACTTTTTAAGGGGCCAAAAGTAATGGGACAAACTAAACAATCCTAAATCTAACTTTCACTTTTTAATACTTTGTTGCAAATCCTTTGCAGACAATTACAGCCTGAAGTCTCTAACGCATAGATATCACCAGACGCTGGGTTTCATCCCTGGTGATGCTCTGCTAGGCCTCTACTGCAAATGTCTTCAGTTCCTGCTTGTTCTTGGGGCATTTTCCCTTCAGTTTTGTCTTCATCAAGTGAAATGCATGCTCAATCGGATTCAGGTCAGGGGATTGACTTGGCCATTGCATAACATTCCACTTTTTAGCCTTAAAAAACTCTTTGGTTGCTTTTGCAGTATGCTTCTGGTCATTGTCCATCTGCACTGTGAAGCGCCGTCCAATGAGTTCTGAAGCATTTGACTGAATATGAGCATATAATATTGCCTAAAACACTTCAGAATTCATTCTGCTGCTTTTGTCAGCAGTCACATCATCAATAAGTACAAGGGAACCAGTTCCATTGGCAGCCATACATGCCCACACCATGACACTACCACCACCATGCTTCACTGATGAGGTGGTATGTTTTGGATCATGAGCAGTTCCTTTCCTTCTCCATACTCTTCTCTTCCCATCACTCTGGTACAAGTTGATCTTTGTCTCATTTGTCCATAGGATGTTGTTCCAGAACTGTAATGGCTTTTTTAGATGTTGTTTGGCAAACTCTAATCTGGTCTTCCTGTTTTTGAGGCTCACTGATGGTTTACATCTTGTGGTGAACCCTCTATATTCACTCTTGTGAAGTCTTCTCTTGATTGTTGACTTTGACACATATACACCTACCTCCTGGAGGTATATTTTAACCCCTGTTTTCAACACTTATTAATTAGTCTTACACATCTACTGTAGACTTTATACTGCAATGTCACTCTTTTTCCATTTTTTGTGTGATGCCCTGGGCAGGTCCTGGGCTGGATGTTTTTCGGGGTGCACTGTGCCCCAGACATGAACACCTTAGTGTTAGGGACTGCTAGTGACAGAGAAGCTGTGACGTGGCCTAGCAGCTTCCCATGTATTTGCAAATGCATGCAACCAATATCTCTGAATTTCTATGACCATATAGTCTTCATATATTGTTGCAAGTATTATTCAGTGTGCTGAGGAACAATAGGGGGTTAAACCCCCTCCTCTTTCTACTTAGTATGACCCCTCCCTTTCATGCACATGATTAGTACTGCTAGATTGATTGAGCAGCTGCCATTTTTGTTTGTATTTTTGTTTATTTTTGTTTGTTAACATATATACACACACCAAATAATCTGAAACTGCATTCATAGTCTTTTATCATAAGGGGTATCCATCTCTTGTTATGGATTTATACTTACTAAATTGGTTTCTTACCCCTTTATTAGTTATCTAGTCTCGGGGCTATCCCAGGTGATCTTCCTCTCTTATGTATATATTCACAAGTATAGTAACCTCACATAGGTATATCGAGAGGGATATCAAATTGTGTCTGCGATCATTCCTCAGTCATCACAATTATAATCTCATCAATGAGGTAAGCTACATACATGTATAAGTATAGAGCCGTGATTGTCACTCTGAGACATTTCCCTCTATAATAAATAGATCTGTAGCAATATTGAAAATGTCTCAGTTAATCCCTAAGAAATTACCCACATGATTTTGGTGTTTGGTTAAATTATTTCCAATCACATACTTTTCAAAATAATTATAGATTTAGGGCGTGTCCTGACTGGCAACTTGAGAGGATGTGTTTCACCTCAGCTCCTGTGGGCTATCAATTTTGGGAGCAGTTCTCGGGGGTTCCCCACCCTCAATCCCTGCACAGGTGCCCAATACCAACGGCTCCCCCTATCAGCATTTACTCATGGGCTCCAGGAAGCCCCAGCAACAGTCTACATGGTTGCGGCCTACCTGTGCAAAGAAGCCGCGGTTTGTGAATACATTCAATGGCTGTCGCTGATCCGCTACTGCTACTACCTGCTCCCCACTGGTTAATACTGGCACCGCTGCCTCCTACCTCCTGGTGCCATTAGAAGACGGGGATGGTGGCACAGTGAGACCAGACGATGGAGCTCCAGTCCTGTGACTGCACCTGGCCGCCATCTTGAAAAATACAGCCGGCGTGGCGTCTCCGCGTCGAGATGTTCGGATCACAGGCCCTCCTATAGCTGCAGAGACTCCCTATACCCCTGGAGCCTTACCTGTTCCCTAGGTGGCCGGCAGAGACCCGGCTTCTCTTCCCGAGGCCGCGGTGCTGGGGACGCCCGCTCTGCATCCTGTGGTGCTGTAGTTGCTGACCGGCTCTTGAGGCCCTCTGTCTGGACCATCGCTGCTGCAACCCTCCTGAGGCCGGGTGGTGTGACCCGTGCTCCCATTCTCTCCTGTCATCCTGCTTGGAGGTGGTGAGCTACTGGGATTCCCTCCTGTTGCATTTCCCTTCTCACTTGCTTCAGCTTGTGAGGCAGGTAGCTCCATGTAGGTGCTCTATGCTATACATGCTATCCCACTAACAGGGGAATGTGACCTCCGCCATCCGCTCATCTACCTATTATATCATATACCTAAGTAACTTCTCTTCGCATGTGTTCCTGATGGGCAGAAGCAAGAAAGATACACAGAAGAAGGACTCTCGGATGCCAAGGGTCTCCGTCTCTTAACCGAATCTGCGTTCCTACCTCTCTATCTCACATTCTGCAAATTCTCCTGTGACTATATCTGAGAATATTCCAATGACTCCACCTGCTATGGCTCTCTCCTTCGTCAGGGGATACCCATACCCAAATGACCCAACTAAGAGGCGAAATCACGGAAATACTTACACATGTTAGGTCGCTCCCTTGTAAACAAGACATGCAGGCTCTTGAATCACGGATACAAGACTCTCTCCAGACCCAGATTTCTTTAGTCCAAGCCGATGTTAAACATTTGGGCTCCCGTATTGTCACTCTGGAAGAAGAAAGAGACTTTGTCGATGATCAGTTATCTCAACTTCGTGATTTGGTCTCTCAACAATCTTCAGATATGAAGGCCATGCAAACCAGATTGGATGACCTAGACAATAGGGGCCGCCGGAACAACATTAGGATTCGGGGGCTCCCAGAAGATGTCTCTCCATCCGAGCTGATCAATGCTCTCAACAAAATCTTTGGGGAAATCTTAGATTTAGACCCTAATGACACTATCATATTTTACCGTGCACATAGAGCTCTCCGTCCAAAGGGCCTGGCGACTGACTGTCCAAGGGATGTCATTTGTCGGATGCATTATTTCTCACAGAAAGAGGAGATTGTCCGAAAGGTACGCAATTTTAAAGGAGTGGAATTCAATGGAACCAGGTTGCAGATTTTCTAAGACCTATCCTAGCGAACTCTCCAGCAGCGATGATTGCTAAACCCTTGACAGATTCCTTGCACAAACATGACCTTAACTATAGATGGGGCTTCTCTCTCTCTCTACAGGTCACTCATGCTGGGAAACATCTGTCTCTCCAGTCTCCCACAGACTTACCAGATTTCTGCTCTGCTTTAGGTCTGGAGAATATTACCCTACCCGACTGGCAGGCCTTCTCGCTTCCAATCACTGCTCCTCCTGGTCACCCGAGGAGGGACCAGTGGCATCAAGCACAACATAACAGAAAGAAACCTAAAGGAGAAACCTCTCCACAAACACCGGATTCTTCTTGAATCACAACGGTCCTACTCTTGGCTGTTTCTTATATTTCCTGATTTCTACAGAATACTGTAGTCTGGTTATTATTCTGTTGAATCTTTTGCAGTTGAGATTTTAGTTATTTACAGTTATCTTTGTCTATTTTCAGGAATAAATATGGATATGTTTGCTGATCTTCCTTCCCTTTTTTTTTCCTTTTATGTTTTAGTCTTGGAAGGTTATGATAAATGCAGCTAGTCTTTCTTTTTAATACACTTTAATTTTCTGATCCATACATGCTTTCTTGCTTACTGTTGATTTAAGAGCTATAATGTACTGTTACTTTTAATTGTAATGTTACTTGTTTTTTAATGTGCTACTATAATTTTTGGATGACGAGATTACTACCCCCCTGTGTGCCCCCTGCCGCTTAATATTTCCCGTGACACGGGTTCCCTGGTGGTTCCCCTTTTGCCTGATAATGGTATTCTATTTTTTTACAATGCTGTTTTATTATATTACAGTTTTTTCTTTTCTTTTTGACGTACCCCCCTCTCCTCTTGTTTTTTCCTTTGTCTTTTTCTTTCTCTCCCTCCATTTTCTGTTCTCACTTTTTCTACTGCTCCTCCAGTTTTGGTGTAAATTCTTCTGTTGCTGTCTATTCCTTTTACTTATGGCCACTTTACTCCATATATCAATGTCCCTGAGAAAAGGGCTCAGGCTCTCCTCTCTTTTTATGCTGATGGGGCGGATATTGTTTTAGTTCAAGAGACCCATTTTCGTCACTTTGCCTCTGCACCACGATTAAGTTATCCCAATCAAAATCCAAGGGTGTCGCGATTTTATTTGCTAAACGTCTGACTGTTTTGAACCCTGAGGTCCATAGCCTGGAGGAGAGGAGATGTCTGCTTATTAAATGTTCCATTCTTAACCATATTTTTACAAATGTAAACATATATGCCCCTAATCAAGGTCAACCGTTTTTTTTAGAGGGTTCTGGACAAAATTGATCTGCTTCAACAGGGAACCTTGGTAGTAGGTGGGGACTTCAAATGGACCTTGGATCACCTCCAGGACACTTCCTCAGGCTCTTCAATGACTCCTGATCGCACGTCAAGATGGGTGAGACGTTTACTTCATACTCATCAGCTGTCCGATGTCTGGTGCATATTTCACCCCACGGAGAGGGATTATACCTATTATTCTAGTCCCCATAAATCATATTCCAGAATAGACTATATATTGCTAGGACATAGACATCTACGCCTAGTCCAGGCATCTTCTATAGGAATAACAACGTGGTCATATCATGCTCCTGTTAGTATAGACCTGTAACTTGGGTCTTCTGATTCTACCTATAGAACATGGTGTTTTAATGAGTCCCTATTATCCGACCCTTACTGTAAATCTCAGTTGGTGGAGGCTCTTGATGTTTACCTAGACTGCAATATCACTCCTGACGTCTCGAGCCTCGCTGTTTGGGAAGCTCATAAATGCATTGTAAGGGGCAAATGCATACAATTGGGCTCTTATTTAAAAAAACAAAGTGTGAGCCAAATAGAGGGGCTACTACAGCAGATACAGGCTTTGGAGATAGCACACAAATCTCCCCTCTCCTCCTGCTGTCTACGTTGATCTAGTCAAGACTCGAACGACTCTAAATAAGCTCCTTTTCGACAAAGTTAAACACTAATTTACTAAGTGCCGCAGTCAGTGCTATAGGTGGGTAACAAACCCGGCAAAATGCTGGCTAGAGCCCTGAGGACTCAAAGAGCTTGTTATTTTATCTCCTCTATTAAGGACGAAAGGGGTCGGGTCTTCCATGATACTGGTCAGATTGCAGGAGCTTTCTGCTCTTATTATTCCTCATTGTATAATCTCCCTCCCACTCTGACCTACCCTGACATTAATGAGAAGCAACGAGCCATCGAGGTGTACCTTTCTAGAATCGGGTTCCCTAAACTTGCTGACCTTGCCAGGGAAGAACTAGAAAAGCCTTTCACTCTACTTGAATTGGAGGAGGCAATTAAATCCACCCCATCGGGGAAAAGTCTGGTCCCAGGTGGCTTTACCACCAATTATTATAAGGCCTTCAGAGATAAAATAGCTCCTATACTTCTGCAGGCCTTCAATACTGTCTCGACTGAGACCCCCTTTTCTCGCCAAACCCTAGAGGCTCACATAAGCTAGGGACAATGCCTCCAAAATTATAGCGCTCATTCACCACATCTCAAATACGGATTCCCCAGCTATTTTGTTGTCTACAGATGCTGAGAAGGCATTTGACAGAATAGACTGGAGCTTCATGTCAGGGGTGTTGGGCCATCTGGGACTGGGTCCTGTCTGCTTTCAAAGTATTCTTGCCCTCTAATGCTTCCCCTCTGCTCGTGTCAGAGTTAATGGCTCCCTTTATGATTCTTCTATTAATAATGGGACTAGACAGGGTTGTCCTCTATCTCCCCTAATTTTTATTCTTTGTATAGAGGCTCTGGAAAGGTCAATCAGGTTGAATCCAGATATATCAGGTTTTCAGCTAAGTAATGGCGAATATAAACTAGCTCTTTTCGCCGATGATTTATTGGCCATGATTATGAATCCTGTTATCTTGCTACCAAACCTAGTTGATGAATTTAAGATTTTTGAAGGCCTCTCTAATTTTAAGGTCAACTACTCTAAGTCGGCTGCCTTGAATATCACGGCACCTCCTCAGATGATAAAAGGCCTTAAATCGGCGTTTCCATTTGCCTGGCATACTTCTCAACTGAATTATCTGGGTGTCATCATTACTAGGGACCTTTCTAGGTTATTTGAGACCAATTTCTCTCCCCTTCTAAATAAAATCTGTTCTGATCTACATTTGTGGAGGTCCAGGCCCTTCTCGTGGTTCAGGAGGTTAGAGGTTCTAAAAATGAATTCTCTCCCCAGGATTCTGTACCTGTTGCAGACCCTACCTATTAAGCTACCACCTAGTTGATTTTTAGAGGTCCAAACGCTGATCAGGCAATTTGTCTGGGGAGGTAATAGGCCTCGCTTGAAGTTACACATCCTGTTCCGTCATAAGACAGAGGAGGGCTACGTCTCCCTAATATTTGAGGTTACAACCAGGCCTGTCTCCTCCATAGAATTTTAGAGTGGTCCAGGACAGACTCCAATGAACAATGGGTGCAAATTAAAAACCAGGCGCTAGGGATTCCTATATCAATAGCTCCATGGCTTCCCTCCCACCCCAGCTCTTCCCATCCTACTATTGGTCCCACTTAAAATTGTTGGAAAAATCTGATACGGTCTCCCTCGATTTCATCACCTCTTTCTTCATTCATGTCATTTCTTTTTAACAAACAATTCCCCCCGGGCATTGATGGTAAATCTATTCATTCCTGGTTCGAGGTAGGACTCTTTAGAATCGGACAACTGATGAGGGATGGCTGTTTCATTTCCTTTGATGAAATACAGGAGAAATGGAACCTCCCATTACAGGAACATTGGCGCTATCTTCAGGTGCGCCATTTTATAGGATTGCTTGCTCCTCTTTCAGTTTTTCGCCTACCTCTTACTCCTTTTGAACAATTTTGTGCGGGCTCACCCCCCTGACACATACTATTTCTCTAATACTGGGGGGCACTACCAGGGGGGATTACTACTGGGGGCACTACCAGGGGGGATTACTACTGGGGGCACTACCAGGGGGGGATTAATACTGGGGGCACTACCAGGGGGGTATTACTACTGGAGGCACTACCAGTGGGGGAATATTACTACTGGGGGCAGTACCAGGGGAGGGATTACTACCAGTAGCTGCTGCATTTCCCACCCTTGGCTTATACTCAAGTCAATAAGTTTTCCCAGTTTTTTGTGGTAAAATTAGGTACCTCGGCTTATATTCGGGTCGACTTATACTCGAGTATATACGGTAAGTGTGAAAAAAATATTTAAATTAGCCCATGCATGTTCTTCCAATGTTAATGTCGTAGAGACCCAATACAAACTTATTTCCCATTGGTACAGATGTCCGGACACTCTCTCTAAAATGGAGATAGGTGTGCCTAATATTTGTTGGAGGTTCTCCAATGCCCTGGGCAACCCTCTCCATATTTGGTGAAATGCCCCACCCTCCAACCTTTTTGGAAGGAGGTTCTTACTCTATCTACATGGAGCAACCTTTGTTTTGGTTGCTCCATTTCTGGTCCAGACCCCTCTCAAAATATAAGAAATCTCTGTTGTGTCATTTGAATAATGCAGCTAAAGCAGTTATCCTAGTAAGATGGTGTTCCTCTTCTCCCCCAACTGGTTCAACAGGATAGATTTCTATATGGATATGGATGACATACTGATGTCTGCTGACGGGGGTTATGAGTCCTTTAGAGACACCTGGTTTCGTTGGTTGGATTTTAAGGATTCTGCTACCTTTAAGGCTATTTTTTCCTGCTCTCCCTCCTAGATTTTATGGATATATTTCCCAGTGTGTTGGACTATGGCCTGTGCTAGCTGCTATTTTGGCTGTTCTGTAATTTCACTCTATATCTACTTTTGGTTTAAAAGGTTAATGTAGATATGAGTTTACACCTTCGGTTCGAAAGTGAGTACTTATCCCCATCTTATTCTTCCCCTTCCCTTAACTTTCCTTCCATTCTTCCCTTTGTCCTGATGTCTTTTTGTTTTTATTTTTATATTGTGTTAGAAAGTACTATTGTTTTTGTATGTATGTTTTTTGTCTTTTTGCGATTTATTATTTATTGATGATAGGTAATATATTAAACGTTTTTCCCATTGGTTCTAAAAACGAACTGAGTTTTTCCCTTTTTTTATTTAGTGATAGATTTACCACTGTTTTTTGAATGTATGCATTATCTATATTTTGTTGAATTCAATCAAATACAATTTGCACTAATATAATTATAGATTTATTACATAATGGTGTGTGATTGAGCTTTATAATTATCAGTATAGAACTTATCGTTCAGGGATATTACATATATGCCAAATGTGACTGTAATTAGTGACAAAATATATGAGAGATGAAAAATAAATAATCCCTTGGTTTACTCAGGTTGATAACTAATAATCAGATAGTTATCTATATATCATAATCTAATACAGTTGTTCCCAAACTGTGCGCCTTGGCACCCTGGGATGCCTTGAGACACTTGCAGGGGTGCCTCAGGTTGGTGGTTCAGCACCAAATCAAATTATTTATGGTCAATGCAATGTAAATATGTGGACAAAAAGAAGTGCAAACCTGTCCTCCACCACCACATAACTGAGGATGACAGGTAAGCACAATTTACTTCACTTTACTACTTTTAAAAAAAAATTCTGAATTTCTTAATAACAAACTTTTGGCTTAGGGGTGCCATGAAAACAATGCTGACACTCTAGGGCGCCGTGGTTCAAAATAGTTTGGGAACCACTGATCTAATAGTTTCTATTCATCTGTTCAATCACAAGGATGAAAGAAGTGACATATTGTATCATACAGAGTAAATCACATACACAGCTGTGCCCACTTTGTCTGTGAGCATAGATACACTGTGTGCACATGTCAGGATGTTGGTTACAATATTCATTTGTTGCATTACATCTTCCTAGCAGTAACTTTATGCACACAGCTGATGGAAGCTACTCTTGACAGTTTTGTTGGACATTCAGACACAATCAGTGCGGCTGTAGTCAGTGTTAGTAAGTAGTATGGGAGAGCCCCTGACACACACCGATGCGTATTTCGTCTAGAGCTTAATCATGGTGTCAACATGATTAAGCTCTGGCTTACTCCTGGAGAGAACAGTAGTATATGCACCTGGGTTACTTCTGGCGAGAACAGTAGTATATGCTCCTGGCTTACTCCTGGAGAGGACAGTAGTATATGTGACTGGCTTACTCCTGGAGAGGACAGTAGTATATGCGCCTGGCTTACTCCTGGAGAGAACAGTAGTATATGCACCTGGTTAGCTCCTGGAGAAGACAGTAGTATATGCACCTGGCTTACTCCTGGAGAGGACAGTAGTATATGCACCTGGGTTACTCCTTGAGAGGTCAGTAGTATATGCACCTGGCTGACTCCTGGAGAGGTCAGTAGTATATGCACCTGGCTTACTCCTGGAGAGGACAGTAGTATATGCATCTGGTTTACTCCTGGAGAGAACAGTAGTATATGCACCTGGCTTACTCCTGGAGAGAACAATAGTATATGCACCTGGGTTACTCCTGGTAAGAACAGCAGTGACATGACAGGCAGTGTGCCATTGCCTTGTGCCAACCCCCATCACCTGAACGCATGATGTCATGATGTTTTGCCAAGGGAGCGGGACCACTAGCAGCAGGAAGTACAGCACTGCAGGATGAGATGCCTGAAGCATCCAGAGTCCTGCACCCTCTGCGATGACACCCCATACAGTTATGGCTGTGAAGAACAGTAATATATTCGCCCGGTCTACTCCTAGAGAGAACAGTGGGATGTGCACCTGGCATCCTCCAGGTGAGAAAAGAAGTACTCTATAATCCTCTGGTTTACACCAGGAGATGCAGCTTAAAAATGGTAGAAGTAAATGCTAAAAATAATGTGTACAATTTGTACACAATACAGTATATGTCCGAACAGTGTTAATAAGTGGTAAAGTTGCTTTTCCCATGTAAAGATAGATTTGAAGGAGTGACGTAACTCCCAGTGGCAATGGAATCCTATGGAACAAAATATTTTAGAAACAAATTGATATATATCTACCAGTACTGAAAAAAGTGTGAAAAGCAGATGAGAATAAGATTATTTTCTGGTGATCTCACCCAAGATGCCTCCCCAATGGTGTCCTACAATCTCTCAGAACCTCAGGAACCTTACATACAGCTCTTATGCATTTGAGCACTTTTGTGCCAACCCTACTGCCCCAACTCATGCTATCTCCCTGATATATAATCCTCAGATGATGCAAGTCTATCCCTTCCACAATTTACTAACATCTGGGACAGAGAAATTGGTGATGAATTGGGGAATGATAACTGGGAAAAAATATTCAATCTATCTCATGCTTGTTATTTTAGTGTTTGTGTAATGGAGACCCAATACAAGTTACAAACCCAATGGTACAGGTTGCTGGCATTGTTCTAGCGCTCCCGGCATCCTGTTTCACATCTAGTGGTAACTTTTTATCCTCTAACCATTTTGAACAGAGGTACTTCAATTTTCTGCAAAAATTTAGGAGAACCGATTCCATTAGCTCCTGTCTTTTGGCTGTAAATTATTAACTCCTGCAGGTGGCAATAATCAGCCTTTAGGGATAGATGGACTTCAAGGAATCTGCAGCCTTTAAGTATACTCTAACCCCTATCTCCTCCTAAGTCTCTATAGGGTTACCCTGGCTTCTCTGTGACTCGGACCCCGTGGTGTTGGTGTTGATATTGAATCCAACTCCAGACTGGCCTATGTAAATGATTGTGAGGAGCTTTAGGGGTCTATGTACTAAGCCTTGGAAAGAGATAAAGTGGATAGAGATAAAGTACCAATTAGAGATGAGTGGGTGCGGATTCCAGAGATCCAAACCCACCCAAACGGGGATCTGAGTCAGATCCAAGCCAGCTTGGGTTTTCCCATCTGACTCGGATCTCAAAACGAGGCAAAACATCATCATACCGGTGTCGGATTCTTGCGGGTTTTGGATTGTATAAAAGGTTTTGCGATCGCCGACATTTTTCATTCCAGCTGTGGAGAGTGAAGAGAGAGGGGGCTGTGATATTGTGAATGTGCTGTTGCTGATGTTGTGCATAGGGGCTGGCTATTGTTGTCATTGTCACTCAGGGGCTGGCTGTTTATGTCCTTATATATGGGCTGGCTACTGTTGTCATTGTCACTCAGGGGCTGGCTGCTTATTATTATTATTATTATTATTATTATCATTTATTTATATGGCGCCACAAGTGTTCCGCAGCGCCTTACAAAGTACAAAAACAAATTTTATACAAGTGACTTACAGAACAATACATTCCAGGACATGGATAATATATATTGCTACATTAGCGACCATATCACCCAGATAAGCAACAGAGCATAAGCAGCCAAGTGTTAGGTGCCCTAGTGGTGAGAAAGAAGTAAATTACACTATAGTAAGGAGAAGCACAAGAGGGTAGCTGGCCCTGCTCATGAGAGCTTACAATCTAAAAAGGTGGGGGAAGACAAACTGGGTTGACACAGATGGAGTAGATGGGGATGAAGGAGCATGTAGCAAGGAGTTAGCATGATAGCTGGAAGGCTTTGATGAAGTAGTGGGTCTTGAGAGCCCGTTTGAAGGATTGCAAACAGGTGGAGAGTCTGATGGGGAGTGGGAGAGAGTTCCAGAGGTGGGGAGCAGTGCGGGCAAAATCTTGGAGGCGGGAGTGGGAGGAAGTAATCAGCTGGCATGAAAGGCGGCGTGCATTAGTTGAGCGAAGAGGGCGGAGAGGAGCGTGAAGGGAGATGAGATCAGAGATGTATATGGGAGAAGATTGGGTGAGGGCTTTGTGAGCGAGCGTGAGAACCTTAAATTGGGTTCTAAAAGGGAAGGGGAGCCAGTGGAGAGCTTGTAGGAGAGGGGAGGCAGATGTAGAGCGTTTGGAGAGGAAGATAAGCCATGCAGCAGCATTAAGGATAGACTAGAGAGGAGAGAGATGGGATTTGGGGAGGCCAGATAGGAGGAGGTTACAATAGTCCAATCTGGAGATGACCAGTGAGTGTATGAGTGTTTTAGTAGCATCCTGGGTGAGATAGGGTCTGATCTTAGAAATATTTTTGAGATGGAAACGACAGGACTGTGAAAGGTTCTGGATATGTGGTTTGAAGGAGAGGGATGAGTCCAGGATAACTCCAAGACAGCGCACCTTGGGACTAGATGAGATAGTTATTCCATCAATTGATAAAGAAATAGTGGGAAGTGAGTTGATGTGGGAGGGTGGGAAGATGATCAGCTCTGTCTTAGACATATTAAGTGTAAGAAATCTCTGGGACATCCAGGAAGAGATAGTAGAGAGACAGTTGGAGATACGAGTCAGAAGAGAGGGTGAGAGATCAGGGAGGAAAGGTAGATTTGAGTATCATCAGCATAGAGATGATAATGGAGGTCAAAAGAGCTGATGAGTTCACCTAGAGAGGAAGTATAGAGGGAGAATAGGAGAGGACCAAGAACAGAACCTTGGGGAACACCTACTGTAAGAGGCTGTGGGGGGGAAGAGGAGTTGTGAGAGGAAACTGAGAAAGATCGGTCAGAGAGGTAGGATGACAGCCAGGAGAGGGCAGTTTCACGTAGACCAAGGGAGTGAAGGATATTCAGCAGGAGAGGGTGGTCCACAGTGTCAAAAGCAGCAGAGAGATCAAGGAGAATGAGAAGAGAGTAGTGGCCTTGGGATTTGGCAGCAAGGAGGTCATTGCTGACTTTTGTGAGGGCAGTTTCAGTGGAGTGGAGAGAACAGAAGCCAGACTGAAAAGGGTCAAGGAGGGAGTGGGAGGAAAGAAAAGTGGTAAGGCAGTTGTAGACAACCCGCTCAAGGAGTTTGGAGGCAAAGGGGAGGAGAGAGATGGGTTGGTAGTTAGAAAGAAGGTTAGGATCAAGGGTAGATTTTTTAAGAATGGGGGAGACAAGGGTATGTTTGAATGCAGAAAGAACAGTGCCTGATGAGAGGGAAAGGTTAATGAGGTGGGCAAGATGGGAGCAGGCAGAGAGAGAGAGGAAGCGGAGGAGGCAGAAGGGGATGGGATAAGGGGGGGAGGACTGGATGAGGGCCATGACTTCCTCTCCAGATACAGGGGAGAAGGATGTTAGAGTTGGTAAAGTTGATGGGGAGGGGTGATTTGGGAAAGGAGGAGGTGGAGAGCTGGGGGACTGGTTGGATATGATGTCCTGACATATGGAATCAATTTTAGATGTAAAGTATCTAGCAAAGTCAAGGGCAGTGAGCAAGGAGGGGAGACGAGGAGGGGGTGGGCAAAGGATTGAGTTGAAAGTGGTGAAGAGACGCTGGGGATTAGAGGACTGAGAGGAGATGAGGTTCTTAAAGTATGACTGTTTAGAGAGGGAGAGCGCAGCACTATAGGATGAGAGCATAAATTTGAAATGGAGAAAATCTGCCTTAGAGCGTGATCTTCTCCACTGTCGCTCGGCAGTTCGAGAACACTTTTGCAGGTATCTGGTGCATTTGGAATGCCAGGGTTGAGGAGTAGATCTGCGAGTGTGAGTAGTGATCGCCAGAGCGACAGAGTCCAGAGCAAAAGTAAGGGAGGCGTTGTATAGGGAAGTGGCTTGTTCAGGGCAGGAGAGAGAGAGGATAGGGGAGAGAAGTGAGTCAAGCAGGGAAGAAAAGGAACCTGTGTCGATAGCATCAATGTTACGCTTAGTAATGGAGGCTTTTGGAGGTAGAGGAGGGGAAGGAGAGAGGGACAGGTTAAAAGAGAGAAGGTGATGGTCAGAAAGAGGGAATGGGGAATTGAGTTGGTCAGAAATATCACAATGGTGTGTGAAGACCAGATCAAGCACATGGCCACTCACATGGGAGGGTGAGGAGGTCCATTGGGAGAGACCAAGTGACGATGTGAGGGAGAGGAGTTTGGAGGCAGAAGATTCTGTGGGGATATCAATTGGAATATTGAAGTCACCTAGAATAATGGATGGAAGGTCTGAGGAGAGAAAGTGAGGGAGCCAGGAAGCAAAGTTGTCAAGGAACTTGAAGGGAGGGCCAGGGGGACGGTAAATGACAGCTACTTGGAGGTGTACTGGGTGGAAGAGGCATATAGCATGGACTTCAAATGAAGAGAATGTGAGGGATGGTTCAGAGGGAATGGGTTGGTATGAGTAACCAGGGGATAGAAGGACCCCAACACCACCACCATGGCGACCCCCAGGTCATGGAGTGTGGGAAAAGGTGAGGCCCCCAGAGGAGAGAGCTGCAGGAGAAGTGGTGTCAGAGGGTAGAATCCAGGTTTCAGTAATAGCTAGGAGATTCACGGATTTGGAGATGAAAAGGTCATGGGTTGGGACCAGTTTATTACAGACTGACCTGGCATTCCAGAGGGCACAGGATAGAGGGACAGAGTTTGTTGGAGAGATTTGAATGAGATTATCAGGGTTGCTGTAGCGTGGGGGTGAGATTAATTTGGGGGACCGAGCTGAATAGAGTGTAGCAATGGTGCGGACTCCAGTGCTAGAAGGGGAGTCAGTAGAAGGTGGGCAGGAAGGGAAATTAATGATGTGGGGTGAAGTGACCTGGAGAGGGGAGTGGGAGGAGGGATTAGCAGTGAGGTTGTAGGACCCCTGTGGAGTATAAGAGAATGAAAGTGGAGTAATGGGAGAAGATGGGGAGGAAGGTAAAAAGAGGAGAGAAGGGGAAGAGGAAATGGAAGAGACAAGGGGGAAAGGATAAAGGTGGAAGCAAGGGGCAGAACAAAAGATTAGGTAGACACTGAGTGAAGGTGGGAGCTGAAGAAAACATGGTAATGCTAAGGCTGATGTAACTAGGGGAAGAAAAGTTAAAAGTAGGAATGAAGACAGAATGTAGGAGAGAGCAGATTTCCAGAAACGCAAGTAATAGTACAGTGTGGGAAAAGAGTCTGTACTGCAAAAGTTTATTATTGAGTATAAAAAAGTGGAGATTTGGTGGGAGCAGAAGTTAAATAATAAAACAGACAGTGGTAGGAGCTAGATGATATAAGACTTAGAAAAAGAGCTAAGGTAAAGGTACATTATTATAGAGGTAAACTGACATTAACACAGATAAGTATGCATTAGGATTATGTGTAAAGCACAGAGCCAGCAGCAATAGTAGCAAGGGAGGCACCAGGTTTATGTAGCCATCAGATAGGGAGTTCAATAAATGAAAGTCCAGGTTATGTATCCACAGGTTCTAGTAGTATGGAGACTGTGAACTCACAATTGTTCATCCCACTTTGTCCAATTAATGGTGAGGTTGTTGTTTGTTTGTAGTCTGCTGGGTTTCCTTCTGTTTCACTGCTGTTTAACGCTGATATAACGCCAATTAATCGATTTAAAAAGAAGTCGGCACTTTTAAAATAGGGCAATTCTACAGATAGGGCATGCCAGCCAAGGCTAGTCCAGCCTTCTAATGAACCTTACATAGGAGACCTAGCATGTGAAACTACTCATTTCTAACTACCCCCAAAACACTCCCACTATTATTGCAAGCAATAAATTACCTTAAACAAACAAATGTCCTTACATAGGGGCTGGCTACTGTTGTCATTGTCACTCAGGGTCTGGCTGCTTATGTCCTTATATAGGGTTGGCTACTGTTGTCATTGTCACTCAGGGGATGGCTGCTTATGTCCTTAGCTGGCTGTTGTCCATATATAGGGGCTGGCTGTTGTCCTGTCCACTCCATAGGGGCTGGCTGTTGTCCTGTCCATAGGGGCTGGCTGGCTGTTGTCCATAGGGGCTGGCTGGCTGTGCTGCTGTGTTGTCCAGGGGGTGCTCTGTCCATCAGGGATGCTCTCCACACCCAGTGTGAAACAAATATTTTTTTTTTTCTGTGTGTGTGCGTTAGCCACACTTATCAGCAATGTAGGTGCGCAGGGGTACTGTGCTGCCTGTGTCATTCATCAAGGCGCTGCTGCCTCTTTCAGGGGTGCTCTTCACCCCCACTGTAAAATAAATAAAAACAATTTTTTGTGTGTGCATGTTAGCCACACTTATCAGCAATGTAGGTGCATAGTGGTGCTGTGCTGCCTGTGTCTCATTTATCAAGGGGCTGCTGCTTTGTTCAGGGGTGCTTCCCCCCCCCAGTGTGAAAATAAAAAAAATTGTGTGTGTGTGTTAGCCACACTCTCAGTGTGAAAAAAATAAAAACAATTTTTTTGTGGGCGCGTGTTAGCCACACTTATCAGCAACATAGGGGCGCAGGGGTGCTGTGCAGCCTGTGTCACATTTATCAAGGGGCTGCTGCCTCGTTCAGGGGTGCTTCCACCCCAGTTTGAAAAAAAAAATTGTGTGTGTATGTTAGCAACACTTATCAGCAATGTAGGTGTGCAGGGGTGCTGTGCTGCCTGTGTCTCATTTATTAAGGGGATGCTGCCTCGTTCAGGGGTGCTCTTCACCCCCAGTGTGAAAAAATATATATTTTCTGTGTGTGGTGGTGTGCGTTAGCCGCAACTTAGCTGCACTATAATTGCTTGGTGACACTGCTGTAAGTCCGTAGTGAGTATAGAGGATAGTCACATGACAGGAGAGCAGGATCCACATACCAGTCTTGCAGCTGCCAGCAGCAGTCCTGATGACGATGTAAGGCCGTCAACGTCATCTATGAAGGCCGATGCACCAGGGCTTAAGTTAGGCCATGTAAAAAAAATCAACTTTTACCCTGTTAAAGAAAAAAAAATCTAAAGCTAAGTTAGCTTTAGAGAAACAAATAATTGGCAATATGCCATTCACTACACAAGGTTGCAAGGAAAGGATAAGGCTTTGGCCTTTATTTATGTCTGGTGGTTCTAGTGATGATTTAAGCCCTTCCGCTTGTAGGAGAGGTACAAAAAAATTTAAATTGTTAAGACAAGTAAGACACCGGAACCAACTGTGTGCTCTGAAAAATGTGTCTGCGGTTGCCATGTGAGCCTGACCTTTCTAATACTGTACTTGAAGAGGATCCTCCTTCCACTATTTGTGTGCCCTCTGCAAATGTGGGGATGAGCAGCATAAGTCAACATGCTAACGTAGAAATTGAGGATGCTTCTGCGGAATAGCACCAGGAGGATGATGAGGATATTTACGTAGTTGGTGATAACAACAAGGATGATGATGAGGATGTTGCTGCGGAGGATGTTTGTGTAAAAACTGTAAATCAGGCAACAGTTGTTGTCCATAATGGGATAAATCCCATTGTTGCCATGCCTGGGCAAAGGATCAAAAAGTCCACTTCCATTGTGTGGAATTATTTCAACCCAAATCCAGACAACCTTTGCCAAGCCATTTGTAACCGTTGCCATGTAACAGTGAGTAGAGGTCAGGACCTTAACCATCTAGAAAACTGCTCCCTGTTACGTCACTTGCTACGCATTCATCAAATTGGACAGGGTATTTCAAATTCTGAAACTTTGGGGACAAAAAAACGAACAACAATCAGTCCAGTGTCACCTAGCTGCTCCTTTCTATCTGGATCTAAGTACCTGCAATCTCCACCACCTATACCTGCAGCATCATCAACGTCCTCATTTGTGATCGGAAGTAGTCATGCATCCAATTTCATAAGGACTGACTCCTCTCCTATCCATTGTTCCTCAGAAGGATCCTTGAGTGCTACACCTGCAGTTGCTGTCAGTGGATCTTCATCCCAGAAGGGGACCAGGAAGAAGAGTACTTTTAACAGTTCAATCGAACAATTAACTGTCAAACAATCCTTTGCATTTGCTAGCAAGTATGACAGCAAACACCAAGTTGCACAGCGGATTACTGATGACATAACAGCTATGTTGGTATCATATGTGCATCCAGTATCCGCCATTAATGCATTGGGTTTTAGACAGTTAATGGAGGTCCTGTGTCCCTGCTACTATGTCCCTTCTAGATGCCACTTCTCTAGAATAGCAATTCCCAATCTGTACAGGGACATTAAAAAAACCTTATTAATGTCCTCTGAAATCCCGTTGTGCACACTGTCCATTTATCCACTGATATGACAGAGCATACTAAAGATTACATGACTGTGTATTGCCTCCAACAGTGCAAACAACAGCAGCAACATCATCTTACAAATGCCAGCTCATTCAGAGGCAGGCTACTCTGTGTATCACCGATTTCACTAAGAGGCATACCGCTGAGAACCTCTTAGAAAAACTCAGGAAAATCATTGCAAAATGGCTTACCCCACTTGGACTCACCTCGAGATTTGTGATTTCTGACAATGCCAGCAATATTGTGCGAGCATTACAGGTGGGCGAATTTGAACATATCCCATGTTTTGCTCACAATTAATTTGGTGGCACAACATTTTTTTTTAAATGACAGGAGCGTGCAGGAGATGCTCTCGGTGGCCCGAAAGATTTCTTAACATTTTCAACATTCAGCAACTGCGTGTCGAAGATTGCAGCACCAGTAAGAACTGTTGAATTTGCCCTGCCATCAGCTGAAGGAAAAGGTAGTAACTAGGTGGAATTCTACCCTCTATATGCTTCAGTGGATGGAGGAGCAGAAAAAGACCATCCAAGGCTAGACTATGGCCTATGACATGGGGAAAGAAGCAGGAATGCACCTTAGTCAAGCACAGTGGAGAATAATTTCCGTGTTGTGCAAGGTTCTCAAACCCTTTGAACTTGCCATATGTGAAGTTAGTTCAGACACTGCCAGCATGAGTCAGGTCATTCCCCTAATCAGACTTTTGCAAAGGCAGCTGGAGAAACTGAAGGAGGAGCTGAAATGGAGTGATTCTGCTAAGTATGTCGGACTTGTAGATCAAGCCCTTCATTTGCTTTGACAGGATCCAAGGGTTGTCAATCTCTTGAAATCAAATCACTATATTTTGGCTACCATACTTCATCCTGGGTTTAAGTCATACCTTGTGTCGTTCTTTCCGATTGACATCAGTCTGAAAAGATGCAAAGCACTATTGGTGAAAAAATTGTCAGCTCAAGCTGCCAGGAAAAAATTTAATTTTCCTAAGAGACCCACTGCTGGTGGTGATGCAGATCAGACAGCAAAACCTAATGATATCTGGTTGGGTCTGAAAGAACTGCCTACAATGAGTGACATGTCTACCGTGACTTTGTCTGATATGGTTACCATTCAGAGAATGGTGGATGATTATTTTAGGGATAGTATCCAAATAAGGCTGGCAGGAAAAAGAGGCAATTTGGAGTCACTTACACAAACTGGCTTTGCTGTACTTAAGTTGCCCACCCTCCAGTGTGTACTCTGAAAGAGTTTTCATCGCAGCCGGGAACCTTGTCAGTGATCGGCATAGGAGGTTACTTCCCCAAAATGTGGAAAAGATGATGTTCATTAAAATGAATTACAAATTCCACGAGGAAGACCATTACCAGCAATTAAGTCAAAAAAATACAGAAGCATCTGTAATGGTGGATTCCAGCGGTGACTAACTAATATTATGTGAAGAAGAGGAGGATGCACACACTAATGGGGATGATATTGATGATGATGATGACATCTAATCTAATGTATTGTAAAGCCAGTTTGTGTATGGGATCATTGCCACCAATGTCCACTGCGCATTGGCAGTTTGTTTTGTGGGGGATCCAAACAAACCAATCATTTCAGCCACAAGTGGCACTCCCTGTAGCTGAAGTGATTGGTTTGTTAAACTGTGAATGTCCTGTTTCATATGTACAACATAAGGGTGGGTTGGAGGGCCCAAGGACAATTCCATCTTGTACCCTTTTCCTTTCCATTATGTGCTGTTTGGGGCATTGCTGCCTGACATTTTAATGTTATGGTTTATGAATGTCCAGAAATTGTAATGGCCACAGACAGCATCTCCTGCATGCCCCTTTAAGTTTTTTTATAGAAAATTCTGAACCAACTGCTGCTTGTTGTGTCAACCCGGCAGCACAAATCGCACAACAGTGACACTCAGCCAAGGGTTCTCAGCCCTCAAGGTTGCTACATGGCCCAAAGGCTGCATACTGCTTCAAGGTCCAAAGGCCACCTGTCGTCACTCCTAACCAGCCCTCAAGGCTGTAACGTCCGCAACTTGCTAAGAATCCCAGCCCTCAAGGCTGTTGCAGGACTGGTTCCTAATCATAGTTCTTTATTCCACTACTAGTCAGCCCGGAGGCTGCATCAAAAATTAACTATCAAATATCAATTCTTCAGCCAGTGGCTGCACCAATTTTCAAGTATCAACTCTACTTACTTCAGCCAGTGGCTGCGCCAGCTATCAACTATCAATTCTTCAATCCTCAAGGGGTACCCCAACCATTATCTTTGCACAGTCCTCAATTTTATCACTCAGTTTGGAGCCAGCTAGCTGGATGCAACCTTTTGGCCCTTAACTAGATGAAAAAAATCAATATTGTGAGCTTTGAGGTGGTCAAAATTGACTGGAAACGAGTGAAAATAAATGTTATTGAGGTTAATAACACTGTAGGAACAAAAACAGGCCCATTTTATGTGATTTTAGCTGTTTTTATGATTTTTAAAGAAAAAATCCAGATCCAAAACCGAAAAACAAAACACAGAAGTGAAGTTTTGGCAAAACCAGGGGAGATCCAGTACCAACTAATCAGCTGCTTACTGCTACTTATTCTATATTAGCACTTTACCAATCTCTCTCTACCAAAACATCTTAGATGATGCTAGTCTTGTCCATCTGTCTAGGAGCTATTCTTTCTTTTCTTCCATTCCTCTCTCCACTGTCTTCCCATTTTATATGTAGGTTCTTATACCTTATGCTGGTTCATTGAGTATCTCTTCTTGATTTTTATTGAGATCATTATGTTTATCACTGTAATTTGAATTTCAGGATGTTCTTATTATACTGCACCTGCGTTCATCACTTGTGGTATTGGTTCTACCTGTTTCCCCAATTGTTGAGAATTAATAAAGATATTTTGCATTAAAAGATGATTTGTCTTCTGCAGGGAAGGAATAAGACTGATGTTAAATAGCCACAGTAAAAGCATACATATTTGAAGGCCCCATAGCAAAAGTTTGTATGTACCACCCAATGGTGAAAAATGTATATAACACATGTAACTTTGACAAGGAAGATGGGGCCCCCTCAGCTCTGGGCCCCATAGCAGCTGCACTCTTTGCACCTATGGTAGTTACATCCATGCATACAGGGCAGGATTCAGAGGTGCACACAGTGGTGAGGTCGGATATCAGCGGCCAATGTTTTCAATCCGCGCATGTGCCCGAGTCGCACTGTGGGCCTGATTCAGAGCCGCTCGTAAGCGGCCGCTCGTTCGCTCCGAGCGATGTTCGCACATCTGCGCATGCATATGGGTCGTAATGCGAATGCGCCAACCAGTCATTGCGGTCGGAAATCGTGTGCTCGCAAAATAGCGAGGGGCTGGTAATTTCAGTGCCAGAATGAGGCGTTTGTGAGTGGTAACAGGGGAAGGTGCTTGTGAACGGGGAGTGGAGATCCGAACGCAGGCGTGCCAAACGGTCAAAACGGGCATTTTATGGGTGTACATAATTAACAAAGCGGTCGGAGGATGCAAGCGGTCGCTCAGAAACTGGGCGGCCGCTTGCATCCTGACCGGCCGCCTCTGTTTTGGTCGTTAGGCTGTGGGTTTACATCCACAGCTCTAACGACCACTAGGGTGATGGTCGCGATAGTCTTAGACCATCGCGACCATCGGGGCTTACGGCGAGACCCTAGGGTAGGGTCTCACTTGTCGTAAGCCCCGGAGAGCTTCTGGCTCTGTCAGAGCCGGAAGCTCTCCACTGACATCACTAGTGATGTCAGTGGGGCCTCCCCCAAACGGCAGGCATTCCCATAGGAACATTTCCGTTTGGGCTGCCACCCTCCCGGCCCACCTTCCAAACGGGGCGAGCTGTCAATCAACATCGACAGCTCGCCCCCTTTGGAAAGAGACCCGCTACGACCGGCGCTGTCGGTCGTAGCGGGTCTCACGCATGCGCACGAAGGAGCCAGCTCCCTCGTGCGCATGCGCACAGGACAAACATCGAGGCGGCCGTGTGGTCGTATTTTAAATTGTGACATTTTCACCATTTACAGACTGTGCTTTGACTTTGGCTATTTTACAGCAGTCGTATTGCTTCCCTGCAAAGGGCATGATTAACTATTAGGTGAGATCAACAGTAACATAAACATAGTTCATATCTTTAAACTTGGATTTTTTTTATTTATTTCACTCTCTACTTATTCTCTTCTGCTTTTCCCACTACTTATCTGTTGTTGTTATTTACAGCGCTGGCAAATATATATTAATTTTGTATTAAATTTTAGGATTAGGAGAACTCTCCTACGCCTACGTGGCACCCATATTCTTTCTTCCCCCTATACCCCGTTCCCTTATCCCCACTATTACATGCTTAGCGGTGCCGTCGCGCAGCTTCACACTTTCACACATTTTAAAAAAAATTACTTTTCAGTAACGTTCAACACTGTATTTAACATCAGGTCAGAAACATATTTATAACCAGTGGTGACAGAACAGTAAAAGGTTTGCTATTTAAGTAATTCTACCTTCCTACATGACCTGATCACTGGACATCATCATTATAATATTATAATATAATAATTAAAACATTTTTTTACAGGTGAACTACAGGTACTAGTGGGCCCTTAATGCCCTGCATGCTGGTACTTGTGGTTCTCCAAGTACCAGCATGCGGGGCAGGCTTGCTGGGACTTGCAGTTCTACTTGTAAAGATAATGTTTGATATTCATTATTTACACCACACCACACTATCAACCCACCGCCACCAGGGGTGGTGGGGATAGCCCCGGGCTATCAGCCTGGGCCTGGGGTGCCCTGGAGAGGGTGACCCCTTTATTGGGGGGGTCCCCAGCTCTCCAGGGATCCCCAGCCTGGGCTGACTAGTGGTCAGGGCTGATGCTGCGGCTAGGGGGCCCCGCTAGAAAAAGTCCAGTGCTGGTTCTGGAACATACAGGGGAACCCTACTAATTTTTTTCCCCTGTATTTCCAGAACCAGGACCGGATCAGACCCCAGAGCTGGTTGCACAGAATACGGGGGACACCTACATCGTTTGTCCCCCGTATTTTGGCAACCAGCACTGGTTCTGACTAGCCCGGTGCTGGTTGTGCTTAAGTACAGGGGACCCCTATGTCGTTTGTCCCCTGTATTTAAGCACACCCAGCACTGGGTCACTAATGCCCGGGGCTGGTTGCTCTTTTTGGGGGGGGCACGCCATTTTGTTCTTTTTTTATACAGGTTTTTTGTTTTTTTTACCACAGCAGCACAGACGGGTCTCACGGACCCGTCATTGCTCTGTGCCAATCACACAGATGCATGTAGCACGGATCTCCCGGGTCCGTGCTACATGCAAATGGGCACCATAATGCTGATTGGCTGCCACTGCAGTGCCACTCCTAGATGGGCCACGTGTTTGTGCCGCCCACTTGTGTCGCTTAGCATAGTCATCCAGGTACCTCGGTGCAACCTTTTGGCCTAAAAACAATATTGTGAGGTGTGAGGTGTTCAGAATAGAGTGGAAATGAGTGGAAATTAATGTTATTGGGGTTATTAATAGCGTAGGAACAAAAAAAGGCCAATTTTATGTGATTTTAGCGGGTTTTTTTATTTTTTAAGAAAAAATCCAGATCCAAAACACAAAAACCAGAACCCAAAACATGGAAGGGTGGTTTTGGCAAAAACCAATCCAGATCCAAAACACGAAGAAAGATCCAGATCCAAAACCAAAACACAAAACACGAAAAGTGGCCGGTGCACACCCCTACTGTATACGGACATATGACACTACACCGCCAACATGACCTGACCACTGTACATGATCATAATACACTTTTATTACACTGTATACAGACATAGGACACTACACCCCCAACATGACCTGACTATTGTACATGATCATAATACACATCTATTACACTGTATACAGACATAGGACACTACACCCCAACATGACCTGACCATTGTACATGATCATAATACACATCTATTACACTATATACAGACATAGGACACTACATCCCCAACATGACCTGACCACTGTACATGATCATAATACACATCTATTACACTATATACAGACATAGGACACTACACCCCCAACATGACCTGACCACTGTACATGACCATAATACACATCTATTACTCTGTATACAGACATAGGATACTACACCCCAACATGACCCGACCACTGTACATGATCATAATACACATCTATTACACTGTTTACAGACATAGGACACTACACCCCCAACATGACCTGACCACTGCATATGATCATAATACACATCTATTACTCTATACAGACATAGGACACTACACCCCCAACATGACATAAACACTGTACATGATCATAATACACATCTATTACACTGTATACACAGACATAGGACACTACACCCCCAACATGACCAGACCACTGCATATGATCATAATACACATCTATTACTCTATACAGACATAGGACACTACACCCCCAACATGACATAAACACTGTACTTGATCATAATACACATCAATTACACTGTATACACAGACATAGGACACTACACCCCCAACATGACCAGACCACTGCATATGATCATAATACACATCTATTACTCTATACAGACATAGGACACTACACCCCCAACATGGCACGACCACTGTACATGATCATAATACACATCTATTACACTGTATACAGACATAGGACACTACACCCCAACATGGCCCGACCACTGTACATGATCATAATACACATCTCTTACACTGTATACACAGACATAGGACACTACACCCCCAACATGACCTAAACACTGCACATGATCATAATACAATTCTATTACTCTATACAGACATAGGACACTACAGCCCCAACATGACATAAACACTGTACATGATCATAATACACATCTATTACACTGTATACAGACATAGGACACTACACCCCCAACATGTCCTGACCACTGTACATGATCATAATACACATCTATTACACTGTATACAGACATAGGACACTACACCCCCAACATGGCCTGACCACAGTACATGATCATAATACACATCTATTACACTGTATACAGACATAGGACACTACACCCCCAACATGGCCTGACCACTGTACATGATCATAATACACATCTATTACACTGTATACAGACATAGGACACTACACCCCCAACATGACCTGACTACTGTACATGATCATAATACACATCTATTACACTGTATACAGACATAGGACACTACACCCCCATCATGACCTGACTACTGTACATGATTATTATTATCCTTTATTTAAATGGCACCACAAGGGTTCCGCAGCACCTTACACAGTACATAAACAAATAAGCACACAAGAAAACAGATATTAACAGTACAAACAATGCAGGACAGATACATGATTTATACATTGCTGCATAACACTTAGATAAGCAGCATGGTGTCTGCAACCAAGGGTTGGGTGCTGTTGTAGATTAGAGTATAATTAAGTGAAGGAGAAGCACATGAAGGAAGAGGGACCTGCTTGTGAGAGCTTACATTCTAAAGGGGAGGGGAGCAGACAAACATGGGTGACACAGATGGGCTGGATACAAGTGTAACAGTAATCTAACATCTATGGAAAGGCTAGTCTAAACTTAAGAGGTAAAAAAAAAAACAATGAGTTCAACAAAATTGCACCAAGCCTCATGATTTGGGGGCCACAACCAAGGTCCATTTGAGAGGTAATCTTGCTGCATCATTCGGTAAGATATAGTTGGAGTGGGTAAACAGATTGCATGGGGAGATCAGGAGGGATGCGGGCAGCATTGGAGATCCAGGTGCAGGCACAATCCATAGGCATGATGGAAATGTGGTGGTAGATAAAAGCAGTCCTTAATAGCAGAATTGCTGATGTGTTAAAATCTCCTTCTGTTCTCCTCCTGTTTAACTCCTGAATAACTCCAGCTTTAACTTAAATGTTCTATTTACACTTTAAACTAAGCACTTCAAATCTATGATCATAATACTCTTCTGGTACACTGTATACAGACATAGGATACTACACCCCCAACATGTCCTGACCACTGTACATGATCATAATACACTTCTATCACACTGTATACAGACATAGGACACTACATCCCAACATGACATAAACACTGTACATTATCATAATACAATTATATTACTCTATACAGACATAGGACACTACACCCCCAACACATAGTTGCCGACTTTCTGGCTGCTCCTTCCGGGAGGGAGCAGCCAGATCGGCAGGGCAGCGGGGGGCGTGGCCGAAAAAGGGGGCATGTCCGGACGGGTGCCTGCCGTTTGTAGGCGTCACGGTGCGGGGTAACGCGATCGCGTCATTTTGGCCCCGCCCCAGCCACACAATGCCGATAATACAGGCATTGTGAGGCAGGGGGCGGGGTCAAAATGACGTGAATCGCGTCACTGGCTGCCCTCAAAGCGGGGGTTGAGAGTAAGTTGCGGGGGATGTCGGGGGGATCGCCGGCTGCCAGGAGGCTTGCCTGCCTTTCCGGGGGGGCGGGAGCTGCACCCGATTATCGGGAGGCTCCCGCCCAAATCGGGAGGGTAGGCAACCCTGCCCTAATATGACATAAACACTGTACATTATCATAATACACTTCTATTACTCTATACAGACATAGGACACTACACCCCCAACATGACCTGATAACTGTACATGATCATAATACACATCTATTACTCTATACAGACATAGGACACTACACCCCAACATGACCTAAACACTGTACATGATCATAATACACTTCTATTACACTGTATACAGACATAGGACACTACACCCCCAACATGACCTGACCACTGTACATGATCATAATACACATCTATTACACTATATACAGACATAGGACACTACACCCCCAACATGACCTAAACACTGTACATGATCATAATACACTTCTATTACTCTATACAGACATAGGACACTACACCCCCAACATGACCTGATCACTGTACATGATCATAATACACATCTATTACTCTATACAGACATAGGACACTACACCCCAACATGACCTAAACACTGTACATGATCATAATACACTTCTATTACTCTATACAGACATAGGACACTACACCCCCAACATGACCTGATCACTGTACATGATCATAATACACATCTATTACTCTATACAGACATAGGACACTACACCCCATCATGACCTAAACACTGTACATGATCATAATACACATCTATTACACTGTATACACAGACATAGGACACTACACCCCCAACATGACCTAAACACTGCACATGATCATAATACAATTCTATTACTCTATACAGACATAGGACACTACACCCCCAACATGACATAAACACTGTACATGATCATAATACACATCTATTACACTGTATACAGACATAGGGCACTACACCCCCAACATGGCCTGACCACTGTACATGATCATAATACACATCTATTACACTGTATACAGACATAGGACACTACACCCCCAACATGACCTGACTACTGTACATGTTCATAATACACATCTATTACACTGTATACAGACGTAGGACACTACACCCCCATCATGACCTGACTACTGTACATGATTATTATTATCCTTTTTTTAAATGGCACCACAAGGGTTCCGCAGCACCTTACACAGTACATAAACAAATAAGCACACAAGAAAACAGATATTAACAGTACAAACAATGCAGGACAGATACATGATTTATACATTGCTGCATAACACTTAGATAAGCAGCATGGTGTCTGCAACCAAGGGTTGGGTGCTGTTGTAGATTAGAGTATAATTAAGTGAAGGAGAAGCACATGAAGGAAGAGGGCCCTGCTTGTGAGAGCTTACATTCTAAAGGGGAGGGGAGCAGACAAACATGGGTGACACAGATGGGCTGGATACAAGTGTAACAGTAATCTAACATCTATGGAAAGGCTAGTCTAAACTTAAGAGGTAAAAAAAAAAACAATGAGTTCAACAAAATTGGACCAAGCCTCATGATTTGGGGGCCACAACCAAGGTCCATTTGAGAGGTAATCTTGCTGCATCATTCGGTAAGATATAGTTGGAGTGGATAAGCAGATTGCATGGGGAGATCAGGAGGGATGCGGGCAGCATTGGAGATCCAGGTGCAGGCACAATCCATAGGCATGATGGAAATGTGGTGGTAGATAAAAGCAGTCCTTAATAGCAGAATTGCTGATGTGTTAAAATCTCCTTCTGTTCTCCTCCTGTTTAACTCCTGAATAACTCCAGCTTTAACTTAAATGTTCTATTTACACTTAAAATAAGCACTTCAAATCTATGATCATAATACTCTTCTGGTACACTGTATACAGACATAGGATACTACACCCCCAACATGTCATGACCACTGTACATGATCATAATACACTTTTATTACACTGTATACACAGACATAGGACACTACACCCCCAACATGACCTGACCACTGTACATGATCATAATACACTTTTATTACACTATATACAGACATAGGACACTACACCCCCAACATGACCTGACCACTGTACATGATCATAATACACTTTTATTACACTATATACAGACATAGGACACTACACCCCCAACATGACCTGACCACTGTACATGATCATAATACACTTTTATTACACTATATACAGACATAGGACACTACACCCCCAACATGACCTGACCACTGTACATGATCATAATACACTTTTATTACACTATATACAGACATAGGACACTACACCCCCAACATGACCTGACCACTGTACATGATCATAATTAGGGGTGTGCACCGGCCACTTTTCGTGTTTTGTGTTTTGGTTTTGGATCTGGATCTTTCTTCGTGTTTTGGATCTGGATTGGTTTTGCCAAAACCACCCTTCCCTGTTTTGGGTTCTGGGTTTTGTGTTTTGGATCTGTATTTTTTTTTTAAAAAGCATAAAAACAGCTAAAATCACAGAATTTGTTGGTTTCTCTGCTCCTATGCTATTATTAACCTCAATAACCTTAATTTCCACTCATTTCCAGTCTATTCTGAACACCTCACACCTCACAATAGTGTTTTCATGTCCAAAAGGTTGCACCGAGGTAGCTGGATGACTATGCTAAGCGACACGAGTGGGCGGCACAAACACGTGACCCATCTAGGAGTGACACTGCAGTGGCAGACAGGATGGCAGTTAGAAAAACTAGGCCCCAAACTGTACATAATGCAAAGAAAAAAAAGAAGTGCAAGATGGAATTGTCCTTGGGCCCTCCCACCCACCCTTATGTTGTATAAACAGGACATGCACACTTTAACAAATCAATCATTTCAGCGCCAGGGTCTGCCACACAACTGTGGCTGAAATGATTGGTTCGTTTGGGCCCCCACAAAACAAGCTGGCAATTAATGTGTCCCTGCACAAACTGGCTCTACGGAGGCAAGATGTCATCCTCATCCTCCTCATCCACCGATTCCTCACCCTCTTCAGTGTGTACATCCTCATCCTCACAAAGTATTAACTCGTCCCCACTTGAATCCACCACCACAGGTCCCTCTGTACCTTCTGGAGGCTGGTCTGCCTGGAAGAGCTGATAATTCATTTTGATGAACATCATCTTCTCCACATTCTGTGGAAGCAACCTCCTACGCCTTTCGCTGACAAGGTTCCCGGCTGCACTAAACACTCTTTCGGAGTACACACTGGAGGGGGGGCAACTCAGGTAAAATAGAGCCAGCTTGTACAGGGGCCTCCAAATTGCCTCTTTTTCCTGCCAGTACAGGTATGGACTGTCTGACATGCCTACTTGGATGCTGTCACCGATGTAATCCTCCACCATTCTGTCAATGGTGACAGTATCATATGCAGTGACAGTAGACATGTCAGAAATTGTTGCCAGGTCCTTCAGTCCGGACCAGATGTCCAAACTTGGTCCTGCCTGCCCTGCATCACCACCAGCGGGTTGCTTAGGATACCTAAGTTTTTTCCTGGCAGCCCCAGTTGCGGGAGAAAATGAAGAAGGAGCCGTTGACGTGTCACGTTCCGCTTCAGCTGACAGTGTGTTCACCAGCAGGTCTTTGCACCTCTGCAGGCTTGTGTCGGCCGGAAAGAGAGACACCACATAGGCTTTAAACCTAGGATCAAGCACGGTGGCCAAAACGTAGTGGTCTGATTTCAACAGATTGACCACCCTGGAATCCTGGCAAAGCGAATGAAGGGCTTCATCCACAAGTCCCACATGCCGAGCGGAATCACTCCGTCTTAGCTCCTCCTTCACTTTCTCCAGCTGCTTCTGCAAAAGCCTGATGAGGGGAATGACCTGACTCAAGCTGGCTGTGTCTGAACTGACTTCACGTGTGGCAAGTTCGAAGGGCTGGAGAACCTTGCACAACACGGAAATCATTCTCCACTGCGCTTGAGTCAGGTGCATACCCCCTCCTTTGCCTATGTCATAGGTGGATGTATAGGCTTGTATGGCCTTTTGCTGCTCCTCCATCCTCTGAAGCATATAGAGGGTTGAGTTCCACCGCGTCACAACCTCTTGCTTCAGGTGATGGCGGGGCAGGTTCAAGAGTGTTTGCTGGCGCTCCAGTCTTCGGCACGCAGTCGCTGAATGGCGAAAGTGGCCAGAAATTTTTCGGGCCACCCAAAGCGTCTCCTGCACGCCCCTGTCGCTTTTCAGAAAATTCTGCACCACCAAGTTTATTGTGTGAGCAAAACATGGGATGTGCTGGAATTTGCCCAGATGTAATGCCCGCACAATATTGGTGGCGTTGTCAGATATCACAAATCCCCAGGAGAGTCTAAGTGGGGTAAGCCACTGGGCGATGATTTCCCTCAGTTTCTCTAAGAGGTTGTCGGCGGTGTGCCTCTTACTGAAACCGGTGATACACAGCGTAGCCTGCCTTGTAACGAGCTGGCATTTCTGAGATGCTGCTACTGGTGACGCTGCTGCTGTTGCTGCGTAAGGTGATACATCTACCCAGTGGGCTGTCACAGTCATATAGTCCTTAGTCTGCCCTGTTCCACTTGTCCACATGTCCGTGGTTAAGTGGACATTGTGTACAACGGCATTTTTCAGGACACTGAGGACACTTTTTCTGACGTTTCTGTACAGTCTCGGTATCGCCTGCCTAGTGAAGTGGAATCTAGACGGGACTTGGAACCGGGGACACACTACCTCCATCAATTGTCTAAATCCCACTGCACTAATGGCGGATACCGGACGCACGTCTAACACCAACATAGCAGTCAAGGCCTCAGTTATACGTTTTGTTTCAGGATGACTGCTGTCGTACTTCATCCTCCTCGCTAAGGACTGTTGGAGGGTCAATTGTTTAGTAAAAGTAGTGGTGTTCCTACTTCCTCTCTGGGATGATGAACGACTCCCAGCAGCAGCAACAGCAGCAGCGGCAGCAGTAGGCGTAGCAATGCAGGATCCTCCAGAGGAATCCCGGATAGGAGAGTCAGTCATGCCAGTGACATGGCCTGCAGGACTACTTCCGATCCTGACTAAGGAGGAAATTGACGAGGAGGGAGTTGACGGTGTGGTTTGCAGGCGCTTGGATACAACAGGACAACGGGATTTAGGTGTCCCTGGACTGCTTACGGTCTTAGCCAAAGTTTCTGAACTTGACAGTAACTTTTTATGAACGCGCTGCAGGTGCCGTATAAGGGAGGATGTTCCTAGGTGGTTGACGTCCCTACCCCTACTTATTTCACCTTTACATATGGTACATATGGCAAGACAGTTGTTGTCCGGATTTGGATAGAAATATTGCCAGACCAAAGAGGTGGAATGTTTGGTCTTCTGCCCAGGCATGACCGTGATGGGCTTTTTCATCCCACGGACAACAACTGTCTCCCCCGGAGCCTGATTTAAACAAACCACATCACCATCAGAATCCTCCTCGCCAACTTCCTCCTCAGCGCCAGCTACACCAGTATCCTCATCCTGTTGTACTTCAACAGTGACATCTTCAATTTGCATATCAGCAAGTGGACTGTGGGTGCTCCTTTCAGCACTTGCAGGGGGCGTGCAAATGGTGGAAAGAGCCACCTCTTCACGTCCAGTGCTGGGAAGGTCAGGCATCGCAACCACCACCACACTTGGACTCTCCTTGGGGATTTGTGATATCTTCTTAGAAAGCACAGTTCTTCGCTGTGCTTTTGCCAGCTTAACTCTTTTGATTTTTTTAGTGGGAGGAGGGCTTCCATCGTCATGTGAAGCTGAACCACTAGTCATGAACATACTAGGGATCGACCTTAGCCGTTCCTTGCCACTCCGTGTCGTAAATGGCATATTGGCAAGTTTACGTTTCTCTTCAGCTGATTTAAATGTCTTTTTCAAGGTCATTTTCCTGAACTTTGCCATTTGGGATTGTATGTGCCCTCTACTATGACATTGGGCATCGGCCTTGGCAGACGACGTTGATGGCATGTTATCGTCTATGTCATGACTAGTGGCAGCAGCTTCAGCACTAGGAGGAAGTGGTTCTTGATCTTTCTCTATTTTATTTTTATCGGAGAAAGTTTGGTCCTCCATTTATGTTATATCGATTTGATATATACGTGCGGCTAAACACAGAAAATAATTTTTTTTTTGGTTTGGACTGGAGTGTACTTTGTGGGTTACAGCACCCTTTAACGGTCAAGCCAGCCGGCCCTTTACTTATGACACAGGCGCACGCTTGGCACTACTTTGTTGATGCACGTGCGGCTACTGCGCACACAATTCACAAACACAGAAAATAATTTTTTTTTTGGTTTGGACTGGAGTGTACTTTCGGGGGTTACAGCACCCTTAACGGTCAAGCCAGCCGGCCCTTTACTTATGACACAGGCGCACGCTTGGCACTACTTTGTTGATGCACGTGCGGCTACTGCGCACACAATTCACAAACACAGAAAATAATTTTTTTTTGGTTTGGACTGGAGTGTACTTTCGGGGGTTACAGCACCCTTTAACGGTCAAGCCAGCCGGCCCTTTACTTATGACACAGGCGCACGCTTGGCACTACTTTGTTGATGCACGTGCGGCTACTGCGCACACAATTCACAAACACAGAAAATAATTTTTTTTTGGTTTGGACTGGAGTGTACTTTCGGGGGTTACAGCACCCTTTAACGGTCAAGCCAGCCGGCCCCTTACTTATGACACAGGCGCACGCTTGGCACTACTTTGTTGATGCACGTGCGGCTACTGCGCACACAATTCACAAACACAGAAAATAATTTTTTTTTTGGTTTGGACTGGAGTGTACTTTGGGGGTTACAGCACCCTTTAACGGTCAAGCCAGCCGGCCCTTTACTTATGACACAGGCGCACGCTTGGCACTACTTTGTTGATGCACGTGCGGCTACTGCGCACACAATTCACAAACACAGAAAATAATTTTTTTTTTGGTTTGGACTGGAGTGTACTTTCGGGGGTTACAGCACCCTTAACGGTCAAGCGAGCCGGCCCTTTACTTATGACACAGGTGCACGCTTGGCACTACTTTGTTGATGCACGTGCGGCTACTGCGCACACAATTCACAAACACAGAAAATAATTTTTTTTTGGTTTGGACTGGAGTGTACTTTCGGGGGTTACAGCACCCTTTATCGGTCAAGCCAGCCGGCCCTTTACTTATGACACAGGTGCACGCTTGGCACTACTTTGTTGATGCACGTGCGGCTACTGCGCACACAATTCACAAACACAGAAAATAATTTTTTTTTGGTTTGGACTGGAGTGTACTTTCGGGGGTTACAGCACCCTTTAACGGTCAAGCCAGCCGGCCCTTTACTTATGACACAGGCGCACGCTTGGCACTACTTTGTTGATGCACGTGCGGCTACTGCGCACACAATTCACAAACACAGAAAATAATTTTTTTTTTGGTTTGGACTGGAGTGTACTTTGGGGGTTACAGCACCCTTTAACGGTCAAGCCAGCCGGCCCTTTACTTATGACACAGGCGCACGCTTGGCACTACTTTGTTGATGCACGTGCGGCTACTGCGCACACAATTCACAAACACAGAAAATAATTTTTTTTTGGTTTGGACTGGAGTGTACTTTCGGGGGTTACAGCACCCTTAACGGTCAAGCCAGCCGGCCCTTTACTTATGACACAGGTGCACGCTTGGCACTACTTTGTTGATGCACGTGCGGCTACTGCGCACACAATTCACAAACACAGAAAATAATTTTTTTTTTGGTTTGGACTGGAGTGTACTTTCGGGGGTTACAGCACCCTTAACGGTCAAGACAGCCGGCCCTTTACTTATGACACAGGCGCACGCTTGGCACTACTTTGTTGATGCACGTGCGGCTACTGCGCACACAATTCACAAACACAGAAAATAATTTTTTTTTTGGTTTGGACTGGAGTGTACTTTCGGGGGTTACAGCACCCTTAACGGTCAAGCGAGCCGGCCCTTTACTTATGACACAGGTGCACGCTTGGCACTACTTTGTTGATGCACGTGCGGCTACTGCGCACACAATTCACAAACACAGAAAATAATTTTTTTTTGGTTTGGACTGGAGTGTACTTTCGGGGGTTACAGCACCCTTTATCGGTCAAGCCAGCCGGCCCTTTACTTATGACACAGGTGCACGCTTGGCACTACTTTGTTGATGCACGTGCGGCTACTGCGCACACAATTCACAAACACAGAAAATAATTTTTTTTTGGTTTGGACTGGAGTGTACTTTCGGGGGTTACAGCACCCTTTAACGGTCAAGCCAGCCGGCCCTTTACTTATGACACAGGCGCACGCTTGGCACTACTTTGTTGATGCACGTGCGGCTACTGCGCACACAATTCACAAACACAGAAAATAATTTTTTTTTTGGTTTGGACTGGAGTGTACTTTGGGGGTTACAGCACCCTTTAACGGTCAAGCCAGCCGGCCCTTTACTTATGACACAGGCGCACGCTTGGCACTACTTTGTTGATGCACGTGCGGCTACTGCGCACACAATTCACAAACACAGAAAATAATTTTTTTTTTGGTTTGGACTGGAGTGTACTTTCGGGGGTTACAGCACCCTTAACGGTCAAGCCAGCCGGCCCTTTACTTATGACACAGGCGCACGCTTGGCACTACTTTGTTGATGCACGTGCGGCTACTGCGCACACAATTCACAAACACAGAAAATAATTTTTTTTTGGTTTGGACTGGAGTGTTCTTTCGGGGGTTACAGCACCCTTTAACGGTCAAGCCAGCCGGCCCTTTACTTATGACACAGGCGCACGCTTGGCACTACTTTGTTGATGCACGTGCGGCTACTGCGCACACAATTCACAAACACAGAAAATATATTATTTTTTTAGCACTTGGGGGGAGCACCCCTGATGGACAGAGCACCCCCTGGACAACACTACAGCACTCCTTTAGGACTGGGACACTGCACAGGACTTTGGAGTGGACACAGCCCCTATGGAGAACTGACTGCACAACACAGTCCAGCCAGCCCCTATGGACTTTGAAGTAGTGGACACAGCCCCTATTAACAACAGCAGCACAGCACAACACAGCCAGCCCCTATGGACTTTGAAGTAGTGGACAACAGCAGCACTACACTACACTACACTACACTACACAGCCCTAACTCCCACCCTCCCTCTTCACTGTCCACAGCCGAGTGAGAAAATGGCGCCGACGCGGGTACCTTATATAGGATCCAAAACCCGCGAGACTCGGAAGGCGGGATGATGACGTTTTGCCTCGATTTCAGATCCGAGTCAGGCGGGAAAAGTCGAGCCTGACTCGGATCGGACTCGGATCGGGGGGGCTCGGGGGGGTTCGGATTTCAGAAATCCGAACCCGCTCACCCCTAGTTTGGATAGTACTATTATTGTTTTTGAATCTCCAGCAGCTCTGCAATTAAGCAGGATCAACAAAAAGCTGACTATTTGAAATCCATTTACCTGCTTGTAAATGTATGGTCTTTGCATATGTGGAAGCAACTAACCACTAATTGATGGTATTATATTAATGGTATTTCATTTTAACACTCAGGGGCCTATTCATCAACACTAAAATAACGTTTTTAAGGACATTTTCCTTAAATAACGTTATTTTGGTATTCATGAACAGACTTAGGGGCCTATTCATCAACACTAAAATAACGTTTTTAAGGACATTTTCCTTAAATAACGTTATTTTGGTATTCATGAACAGACTTAACACAGGAGATATCACAGATATCTCCTTGCTAAGTTCCCCTGCGTTAATTTCCACACTCCCCATACATTAGTACATTAGTACATTAGTATGGGGATGGGGAAATTGTGGTATTCATCAAATTCCGAAAATTATCAATTTTCGGAATTTGATGCAGTTACTATTCGCCACTGTGAGGTGGCGAATAGCAGGTGAAACTTACCTGTATCCGCGTGTGCAGGTCCCCCGACGAGCCCCTCCGGCGCTCTGCTCCGTCCTCAGGCTCCGGAGGCTGGTCGGACATGTGTGCTCCCCAGCAGAGCACAAGAAAGTTTAGAAAAAGAAAAAAAAAGTTTTTTTTCTTTTTCTAATCTGTCATGTGGTCTGCTGGGAAACCACATGATAGACCAGCAG
The DNA here is from genome assembly GCA_031769625.1 of Taudactylus pleione. Taxonomy (NCBI): domain Eukaryota; kingdom Metazoa; phylum Chordata; class Amphibia; order Anura; family Myobatrachidae; genus Taudactylus; species Taudactylus pleione. The sequence continues at coordinate 2,522,482 of JAUIMM010000198.1, forward strand.
GACGGAGCCGGAGGCTGCTGCGTGGACAGGTAAGTCGGGGGGGGGGGAAGGTGAGCGGAGGGGGGAGGGGGTGGGATGGTCAGGGGGGGGTACGAAACTTAACGCATCTGTAGGCAGTGCTGCGCATGCGCTGGTTTTACAGATGTAACAGCGCATGCGCAGCACTGTTTCCAGATGCGATAAGGTAGTGTAGGCAGGGAAAAGTATCTATTTCCCGAAAAGCTGTCATCGCAAAAATGACAGCTTTTCAGAATAGATACTTATGGAGAGGTGGAATGATGAATTCCACCTATAATTAGCTAGAACTCCATGAGAGTTCTAAAGCTAATTATCTCCAGAGAATTTTTATGTTTAATGAATAGGCCCCTCAGAGCAGTCCAAATCTATTGTTATCTAGATCAGGTGATTGAATAAATATATAGGTCTGCTCTATGTGTATAAAATATATACATTTTTATTGTTATTTCTGTTTTCTTTTTTATTTTTATACTGGATATTTTTACTTTTATTATAACTGTATTAATAAATATATATATATTCCAAATTGAATCTATTGTGTGGATAATCCTGTTTATTGCAGCGCTATCTGTTATTTTAATATTATATATAGGCTTGATGCGCACTAGGTAGACGGTGTCGGTTTGGCAATATGAGTCACTTAGACATGTGGGACATTGGGCAAAGCCCCTACTGCGAAGCACAGACCGGGGAGGACAATTACATGTTATAACTGTTTGGCACACCATGCAATCAGGTAATGAGACTTTACCTTTGAGTGGTACTCAGCACATCATATATATATATATATATATATATATATATATATATATAGGATACTGATAGGATTTTAATGGATATGATCCTAGTAACACTCCTTAATATTTTCCCCATCTATATATCTTACATCTTAGAGCATGTAGATTAAAAATACATAATAGAGCTGCATTTGGATCCTTAAAATAGGTCCATTTGCAATGACAAGTCTTCAAAACCTGGGACTACAAATTAGGCACCGTTGACAGACAGAATGGTAAACAACATAATAGTAGGGACAATAAAAATAACCATGAACACTTATTGGCTAGCAAGGCGAAAAGGTACAGTGCAGTGGCTATAAAAAATGTATAATAGGTTGGGAAAATCTGCCTGACCATCCATTCATTATATAACGCAGCTTCCAGGCTCTCCATCTGGAAGCATAAATTGATTTTAGCAAAAATCATGCAGAGGCCCTAAATAGCATCTTGCAGAATTATTTGCATGTAGGGCTCCCTATAATTCTGCCAAAGAGGTAGAATGAAGTGTTATCAGTCTATAGCTGACAGCCCATAACTTCCATCTTTATACATAATTTGGGTGCAGAACACACTGAAACAGTGATAAGACCCCTTCCCCACTAATCCTGTTAATGGAAGTCTGAATGTGACAAAATAATAATGATGATGATAATTCTAATAATAATCATGTATATAGTGGCAACGACAATAAAATCCAGAAGAAGAAGAATCTACATATATATATATATATATATATTAGGGGTGAGCGGGTTCGGATTTCTGAAATCCGAACCCCCCCGAGCCCCCCCGATCCGAGTCCGATCCGAATCAGGCTCGACTTTTCCCGCCTGACTCGGATCTGAAATCGAGGCAAAACGTCATCATCCCGCCTTCCGAGTCTCGCGGGTTTTGGATCCTATATAAGGTACCCACGTCGGCGCCATTTTCTCACTCGGCTGTGGACAGTGAAGAGGGAGGGTGGGAGTTAGGGCTGTGTAGTGTAGTGTAGTGTAGTGCTGCTGTTGTCCACTACTTCAAAGTCCATAGGGGCTGGCTGTGTTGTGCTGTGCTGCTGTTGTTAATAGGGGCTGTGTCCACTACTTCAAAGTCCATAGGGGCTGGCTGGACTGTGTTGTGCAGTCAGTTCTCCATAGGGGCTGTGTCCACTCCAAAGTCCTGTGCAGTGTCCCAGTCCTAAAGGAGTGCTGCAGTGTTGTCCAGGGGGTGCTCTGTCCATCAGGGGTGCTCCCCCCAAGTGCTAAAAAAATAATATATTTTCTGTGTTTGTGAATTGTGTGCGCAGTAGCCGCACGTGCATCAACAAAGTAGTGCCAAGCGTGCGCCTGTGTCATAAGTAAAGGGCCGGCTGGCTTGACCGTTAAGGGTGCTGTAACCCCCGAAAGTACACTCCAGTCCAAACCAAAAAAAAAATTATTTTCTGTGTTTGTGAATTGTGTGCGCAGTAGCCGCACGTGCATCAACAAAGTAGTGCCAAGCGTGCGCCTGTGTCATAAGTAAAGGGCCGGCTGGCTTGACCGTTAAGGGTGCTGTAACCCCCGAAAGTACACTCCAGTCCAAACCAAAAAAAAAATTATTTTCTGTGTTTGTGAATTGTGTGCGCAGTAGCCGCACGTGCATCAACAAAGTAGTGCCAAGCGTGCGCCTGTGTCATAAGTAAAGGGCCGGCTGGCTTGACCGTTAAGGGTGCTGTAACCCCCGAAAGTACACTCCAGTCCAAACCGAAAAAAAAATTATTTTCTGTGTTTGTGAATTGTGTGCGCAGTAGCCGCACGTGCATCAACAAAGTAGTGCCAAGCGTGCGCCTGTGTCATAAGTAAAGGGCCGGCTGGCTTGACCGTTAAGGGTGCTGTAACCCCCGAAAGTACACTCCAGTCCAAACCAAAAAAAAAATTATTTTCTGTGTTTGTGAATTGTGTGCGCAGTAGCCGCACGTGCATCAACAAAGTAGTGCCAAGCGTGCGCCTGTGTCATAAGTAAAGGGCCGGCTGGCTTGACCGTTAAGGGTGCTGTAACCCCCGAAAGTACACTCCAGTCCAAACCAAAAAAAAAATTATTTTCTGTGTTTGTGAATTGTGTGCGCAGTAGCCGCACGTGCATCAACAAAGTAGTGCCAAGCGTGCGCCTGTGTCATAAGTAAAGGGCCGGCTGGCTTGACCGTTAAGGGTGCTGTAACCCCCGAAAGTACACTCCAGTCCAAACCAAAAAAAAAATTATTTTCTGTGTTTGTGAATTGTGTGCGCAGTAGCCGCACGTGCATCAACAAAGTAGTGCCAAGCGTGCGCCTGTGTCATAAGTAAAGGGCCGGCTGGCTTGACCGTTAAGGGTGCTGTAACCCCCGAAAGTACACTCCAGTCCAAACCAAAAAAAAAATTATTTTCTGTGTTTGTGAATTGTGTGCGCAGTAGCCGCACGTGCATCAACAAAGTAGTGCCAAGCGTGCGCCCGTGTCATAAGTAAAGGGCCGGCTGGCTTGACCGTTAAGGGTGCTGTAACCCCCGAAAGTACACTCCAGTCCAAACCAAAAAAAAAATTATTTTCTGTGTTTGTGAATTGTGTGCGCAGTAGCCGCACGTGCATCAACAAAGTAGTGCCAAGCGTGCGCCTGTGTCATAAGTAAAGGGCCGGCTGGCTTGACCGTTAAGGGTGCTGTAACCCCCGAAAGTACACTCCAGTCCAAACCAAAAAAAAAATTATTTTCTGTGTTTGTGAATTGTGTGCGCAGTAGCCGCACGTGCATCAACAAAGTAGTGCCAAGCGTGCGCCTGTGTCATAAGTAAAGGGCCGGCTGGCTTGACCGTTAAAGGGTGCTGTAACCCCCGAAAGTACACTCCAGTCCAAACCAAAAAAAAATTATTTTCTGTGTTTGTGAATTGTGTGCGCAGTAGCCGCACGTGCATCAACAAAGTAGTGCCAAGCGTGCACCTGTGTCATAAGTAAAGGGCCGGCTGGCTTGACCGTTAAGAGTGCTGTAACCCCCGAAAGTACACTCCAGTCCAAACCAAAAAAAAAATTATTTTCTGTGTTTGTGAATTGTGTGCACTGTGGCTGCACGTGCATCAACAAAGGAGCAGCGCCAAGCGTGCGCCTGTGTCCCATAAGTAAAGAGCCGGCTGGCTCATTTCTTAAAGGGTGGTGTAACCCACAAAGTGCACTACTCTCCAGCAAAAATAAAATAATATTTTCTGTGTTTGTGTGCGCTTTAGCCGCACGTATATATATCAATATAACATAAATGGAGGACCAAACTTTCTCCGATAAAAATAAAATAGGGAAAGATCAAGAACCACTTCCTCCTAGTGCTGTTGCTGCTGCTGGGAGTTGTTCATCATCCCAGAGAGGAAGTAGGAACATCACTACTTTTACTAAACAATTGACCCTCCAACAGTCCCTAGCGATGAGGATGAAGTACGACAGCAGTCATCCTGAAGCAAAACGTATAACTGAGGCCTTGACTGCTATGTTGGTGTTAGACGTGCGTCCGGTATCCGACATTAGTGCAGTGGGATTTAGACAATTGATGGAGGTAGTGTGTCCTCGGTTCCAAATCCCATCTAGATTCCACCTGCATCCTCAAAGCAGCAGCGACAAGCGTGCGTCTGTCTGTTAAAGGGTGGTGACACCCTCAAAGTGTGCTACACAAACAATTAAAATATTGTTCTTTTTTTTTCTGTCTTTGTGAATTGTGTGGGCTGTAGCCGCACCTGCATCCTTAAAGCAGCAGCGACAAGCGTGCGTCTGTCTGTTAAAGGGTGGTGTAACTCTCAAAGTGTTCCAAAAAATAAAAAACTATTTTTTTAATGTGTTTGTGACTTGTGTGCGATGTAGCCACACTTGCATCCTCAAAGCAGCAGCGACAAGCGTGCGTCTGTCTGTTAAAGGGTGGTGACACCCTCAAAGTGTGCTACACAAACAATTAAAATATTGTTCTTTTTTTTTCTGTCTATGTGAATTGTGTGGGCTGTAGCCGCACCTGCATCCTTAAAGCAGCAGCGACAAGCGTGCGTCTGTCTGTTAAAGGGTGGTGACACCTCAAAGTGTTCTACACAAACAATTAAAATATTGTTCTTTTTTTTTTGGTCTTTGTGAAATGTGTGGGCTGTAGCCGCACCTGCATCCTTAAAGCAGCAGCGACAAGCGTGCGTCTGTCTGTTAAAGGGTGGTGACACCTCAAAGTGTTCTACACAAACAATTAAAATATTCTTCTTCTTTTTTCTGTCTTTGTGAATTGTGTGGGCTGTAGCCGCACTTGCATCCTCAAAGCAGCAGCGACAAGCGTGCGTCTGTCTGTTAAAGGGTGGTGTAACCCTCAAAGTGTGCTCCACAAACAATAAAAATATTCTTTTTTTTTCTGTCTTTGTGAATTGTGTGGGCTGTAGCCGCACTTGAATCCTCAAAGCAGCAGCGACAAGCGTGCGTCTGTCTGTTAAAGGATTACATCGGTGACAGCATCCAAGTAGGCATGTCAGACAGTCCGTACCTGTACTGGCAGGAAAAAGAAGCAATTTGGAGGTCCCTGTACAAACTGGCTCTATTTTACCTGAGTTGCCCCCCCTCCAGTGTGTACTCCGAAAGAGTGTTTAGTGCAGCCGGGAACCTTGTCAGCGAAAGGCGTAGGAGGTTGCTTCCACAAAATGTGGAGAAGATGATGTTCATAAAATGAATTATCAACTCTTCCAGGGAGACCAGCCTCCAGAACGTACAGAGGGACCTGTGGTTCCAGCAGGGACGAATTAATACTCTGTGAGGATGAGGATGTACACACTGAAGAGGGTGAGGAATCGGTGGATGAGGAGGATGAGGATGACATCTTGCCTCCGTAGAGCCAGTTTGTGCAGGGACAGATAAATTGCCAGCTTGTTTTGTGGGGGCCCAAACGAACCAATCATTTCAGCCACAGTTGTGTGGCAGACCCTGGCGCTGAAATGATTGGTTTGTTAAAGTGTGCATGTCCTGTTTATACAACATAAGGGTGGGTGGGAGGGCCCAAGGATAATTCCATCTTGCACCTCTTTTTTTTCTTTGCATTATGTACAGTTTGGGGCCTAGTTTTTCAATGCCATCCTGTCTGCCACTGCAGTTTCACGCCTAGATGGGTCACGTGTTTGTGCCGCCCACTTGTGTCGCTTAGCATAGTCATCCAGCTACCTCGGTGCAACCTTTTGGACATAAAAACACTATTGTGAGGTGTGAGGTATTCAGAATAGACTGGAAATGAGTGGAAATTAAGGTTATTGAGGTTAATAATAGCATAGGAGCAGAAAAACCTACAAATTCTGTGATTTTAGCTGTTTTTATGCTTTTTTTCAAAAAAATACAGATCCAAAACACAAAACCCAGAACCCAAAACACGCAAGGGTGGTTTTGGCAAAACCAATCCAGATCCAAAACACGAAGAAAGATCCAGATCCAAAACCAAAACACAAAACACGAAAAGTGGCCGGTGCACACCCCTAATATATATATATATATATATATATATATATATATATATATATATTAGGGGTGAGCGGTTTCGGATTTCTGAAATCCGAACCCCCCCGAGCCCCCCCGATCCGAGGCAGATCCGAGTCAGGCTCGACTTTTCCTGCCTGACTCGGATTCTGAAATCGAGGCAAAACGTCATCATCCCGCCTTCCGAGTCTCGCGGGTTTTGGATCCTATATAAGGTACCCGCGTCGGCGCCATTTTCTCACTCGGCTGTGGACAGTGAAGAGGGAGGGTGGGAGTTAGGGCTGGCTGGGCTGTGTAGTGTAGTGTAGTGTAGTGCAGAGTAGTGTTGTGCTGTGCTGTGCTGCGCTGTGCTGCTGTTGTTAATAGGGGCTGTGTCCACTACTTCAAAGTCCATTGGGGCTGGCTGGACTGTGTTGTGCAGTCAGTTGTCCATAGGGGCTGTGTCCACTCCAAAGTCCTGTGCAGTGTCCCAGTCCTAAAGGGGTGCTGTAGTGTTGTCCAGGGGGTGCTAAAAAAAAAAAAAAAAATTTCTGTGTTTGTGAATTGTGTGCGCAGTAGCCGCACGTGCATCAACAAAGTAGTGCCAAGCGTGCACCTGTGTCATAAGTAAAGGGCCGGCTGGCTTGACCGTTAAAGGGTGCTGTAACCCCCAAAGTACACTCCAGTCCAATCCAAATAAAAAAATATTTTCTGTGTTTGTGAATTGTGTGCGCAGTAGCCGCACGTGCATCAACAAAGTAGTGCCAAGCGTGCGCCTGTGTCATAAGTAAAGGGCCAGCTGGCTTGACCGTTAAAGGGTGCTGTAACCCCCAAAGTACACTCCAAACCAAATAACAAAATATTTTCTGTGTTTGTGAATTGTGTGCGCAGTAGCCACACGTGAATCAACAAAGTAGTGCCAAGCGTGCGCCTGTGTCATAAGTAAAGGGCCGGCTGGCTTGACCATTAAAGGGTGCTGTAACCCCCAAAGTACAGTCCAGTCCAAACCAAATAAAAAAATATTTTCTGTGTTTGTGAATTGTGTGCGCAGTAGCCGCACATGCATCAACAAAGTAGTGCCAAGCGTGCGCCTGTGTCATAAGTCAAGGGCCGGTTTGGACATCTGGTCCGGACTGAAGGAGGTGCCAACAATTTCTGACAAGTCTACTGTCACTGCTTATGATACTGTCCTCAAAGCAGCAGCGACAAGCGTGCGTCTGTCTGTTAAAGCGTGGTGTAACCCTCAAAGTGCGCTCCACAAACAACTAAAAAATTCTTCTTTTTTTTTCTGTCTTTGTGAAATGTGTGGGCTGTAGCCGCACCTGCATCCTTAAAGCAGCAGCGACAAGCGTGCGTCTGTCTGTTAAAGGATTACATCGGTGACAGCATCCAAGTAGGCATGACAGACAGTCCATACCTGTACTGGCAGGAAAAAGAAGCAATTTGGAGATCCCTGTACAAACTGGCTCTATTTTATCTGAGTTGCCCCCCCTCCAGTGTGTACTCCGAAAGAGTGTTTAGTGCAGCCGGGAACCTTGTCAGCAAAAGGCGTAGGAGGTTGCTTCCACAAAATGTGGAGAAGATGATGTTCATAAAATGAATTATCAACTCTTCCAGGAAGACCAGCCTCCAGAACGTACAGAGGGACCTGTGGTTGTGGATTCCAGCAGGGACGAATTAATACTCTGTGAGGATGAGGATGTACACAACACTGAAGAGGGTGAGGAATCGGTGGATGAGGAGGATGAGGACGACATCTTGCCTCCGTAGAGCCAGTTTGTGCAGGGACAGATTAATTGCCAGCTTGTTTTGTGGGGGCCCAAACGAACCAATCATTTCAGCCACAGTCGTGTGGCAGACCCTGGCACTGAAATGATTGGTTTGTTAAAGTGTGCATGTCCTGTTTATACAACATAAGGGTGGGTGGGAGGGCCCAAGGACAATTCCATCTTGCACCTCTTTTTTTTCTTTGAATTATGTACTGTTTGGTGCCTAGTTTTTCAAACTGCTATCCTGTCTGCCACTGCAGTGTCACTCCTAGATGGACCATGTGTTTGTGCCGCCCACTCGTATCTCTTAGCATAGTCATCCAGCTACCTCGGTGCAACCTTTTAGATATAAAAACACTATTGTGAGGTGTGAGGTGTTCAGAATAGACTGGAAATGAGTGGAAATTAAGGTTATTGAGGTTAATAATAGCATAGGAGCAGAAAAACACAAATTCTGTGATTTTAGCTGTTTTTATGCTTTTTTTTTAAAAAAATACAGATCCAAAACACAAAACCCAGAACCCAAAACACGGAAGGGTGGTTTTGGCAAAACCAATCCAGATCCAAAACACGAAGAAAGATCCAGATCCAAAACCAAAACACGAAAAGTGGCCGGTGCACACCCCTAATATATATATATATATATATATATATATATATATATATATATATATATAAATAAGGCTAACGCTGCTTCTCACCGCTATAGGGGGAATTCAAGTGTGTTGCACACCGGTGGCGACTAGATGGCGCCCGACGGAGCAATTCAATTGTTGCTTCATTCGAGCACGCACAGCCACCGATGCTGACATTTCTACTTGCTGCCCCCAAGCTGGCGAGCAGAAATGACCGAAAAGTGACTCATTTGAGCGCTCAAACTGGACTTTTCGTGGGCATGACAATGTCCCGTCATTTTGACAGGCTGCTAGCTAGTTATAAATAGTAGCCTATCAGTGACAAAAAAAAAACATAACTGTAATGTTATTTCATACTTTTAAATTCTTTTACATGACAAATTTAACAAAGTACAGAAAGAAAATGTGTATTACACATTGGGCGGGATGTACTAAGCATCGATTCCGCGATACGGTACATCCCCCCCTGACTTCGGGTACATACTGCGGTTCATTACCGCGGTATGTACCAAGAATTTTGCAACGGACAGCTATCCCAATAAGAGTTGTCCTTTGCGATGCTGCTGGGCAGGGGGACTTACGGGTTGAACACCCAGAAGCCCTTCTGCACATGCACAGAAGGCCGGGGGGGCTCATGGGAGGATTCCGATTGGATCCCTCCCAGCCAGGAGCATCGCGATAAGAAGCCCATAGGCTTCTATTGGGTAATGCCACCTGAAGGTGGCGTTACCTAGGGATGCGAAGCACCAGAATGCGAATTCATTGCATTCTGGTGCTTAGTACATTCAGGGAATGCGGTCATACCCCCGAAAACTGTTTTTTTGGGGGGTGGTTTACCGCATTTTCCCCTTTAGTACATCCCGCCCATTATCTCTTTTGTTGTCAAATAAAAAAATGATGTGCAGCATGTCATGGATTATATAAAATCTATAAAATTAATGTAAATATTACGTGTGCTCATCAACTAATCAGTGAAGGCAGCCATTTTGTTGACTGAACCAGTATTCAGCCTATGTCTATCCATTCAGATGGAGTTAATGACATCATACTCTCCAGTCCATATTTCCTCAGCCCCACAAAATGGCTTCCCTCGCTGCGTGTAGGAGACAGGTAAATTTATTTGAATGCAGGACATGAATAGGCTCCTGCTCTGTATGGAGCTTGTGAAGTCTGTACATGCAAGTGACGCACATGCTCCCCATAGGGGGACTCAGAGAGGGTAGAAGGCCCCTATCTTTAAGGTGCCTACACACACATAGCGATGTGCTCACGATCCGACATCTTGTACGATTTCCCCTGGACTCTCTCCCGGGAGCTTCCCGGCAGTCATGAGCAAGATTAAGTAAAAAAAAGCTGGCAATTTGATTCACGATCTCACAATCTATCGTGAATCATGTCGGAAGTCCAAATCGTGAGAACGTGCACGATAAATTGTGAGCTTAACAAACAACACACGATTGGTGGGAAATTTAAATAATGGGCGGGACTAGCTAGGGGGTATAAAAAGCAGGCACCATTTTAACTCTGTGCACATTCTGCTCTACTACTAGTGAGGCTAGGTGTATACCTGCTGAACACTGTGTATTGCTACTGTGCTCTGCTTTGTATTTGGCTTGCCTTGTACAAAGTGTGTTCTACCTGCAAGTGTGTGCTACCTGCATTCTATCCTGTTCCTGAATTCTGTGCTGATGCATTCCTATCAGTATAAATTGTTGGTCGCCCAAGCTGGGGTCAAGGTGATCCAGGAGAGGGCCCAGCGAAGAAGGAGGAGAGCATGCTGGACCAAGGGATACTCGCTCTCACATGTCGCTGCTGATGGAGATCAAGGAGAACAACCCAGATGACTAACGCAACTACCTGCGTATGGATGACGCCACCTTCCAGGAGTTGCTGAGTATGGTGACCCCCCACATCCTAGAGGCAGGACACAAAGTGGCGGAGGGCAATCCCTGCTGAAGAGAGACTGGTGTCTACCATGAGGTATCTGGCACTGGAAGACCTGAAGTTTGGGACCCTCATCTCCCCTCAGTCCTTGGGCGTCATCATGCCAGAGACCTGTAAGGCTATCATTAAAGTGCTGCAGTACCAGTATTGCAAGGTAAGAAAAAAAAAGCACTATACATTTGTTTCTTGTGAAAGAAAAAAAGGTTTTCTTTTTTTTTTTTTTTAACTCTTTATATAACTGTGTTGTCAGCCAATAAGGAAGGCTGCATTAACAAGACTGTGCCTACAACACTGCACGGTATTAAATTAAAAAAAATTTTATTTTTTTTAATATATCAATTTTACATTATGTATATAAAATGTAGAAAACAGCACTATCACCAAATTTTATCAGTCCCTATAGGTAGGCTGCTGTATGTTATATGGTGGGTCAGACATCTGAACAGGTTTAAAAAAAAAAGGATTTATTTAGCAAATCCGCACAGAGGAAAAGCGGGGGATATATATATATATATATATATATATATATATATATATATATATATATATATATACAAAGATATATCAAACAATTGTAATATGAATTGAAGTCATAAATCCCCTAAACTGACTAATTAATAAAACATTATATGAGACAGTGGTAGTGGCTCTGGTTGGTCAGTGGTGCTCCCCAGAGTCGTATTAGTCAATCATATACAAATAGAAAACAAAAGAAAAAAACTCTGTGTGGGGGCACACTTGAAGGGGATTGACTTATTTAAGACTTAACTTTTTTAAATATACATAAAAAAATAGCATAGAGCAAAAACATTTGTTTAAAAGCAAATAGTTATATCCATTGTAATTAATAGGCTATTGTATTAACAAAAAGAGCTAAATATTAATCTTAATGAAAATATAAAAATATAAACAGTATTATACTGTAATCTGTGGCCGGCAATAGACTTATGCTCATCTATACAAAATTTACCGGGTATATTCCCTTATAGGTGAGCACAGAGGTAATAAGTACATACTCAATCTTTTAACACATCCTACAACCCCAGTTTGAACAGGCCAATACACACATGGCACAAGTACAGATTGTGGCCCTGGCTTCCATCAATCTGTACTTGCACCATGTGTGTAGTGACCTCGTCCAATCAGCATCATCACCACCGTGTACCATACAGCACCTATTGGGAGTGATAACATTTGGTGATAGTACAGGCAACAATAATACAAAAAAAATACCTAAAAGTTACAGATAACGGGGTAAATCATCCTCTGCCTCCAGCAGAGCAGTATAAATGGTCTGGCTTGTGGGTGGGGTACTGAGTGGGGGAGTAACCTCTAGCTGGGCTGGGGGGGGGCCTCACATAGGCTGTTGCGGCAGATGAGTACATAAATGGGTCTGCAATATAAGTTGAGTCATGTAAATTACTATTTAGTCACCTTATTAATAGCTCAGACACGAGCCTGTGGAAATTTTTCTTTGTTGGGTCATCCATTTTACGCATTCTACTGTTGATATGCGCTGTGAAATCATCAATGTCATCCGGCTGTTTCTGAAGGATTTGTTCCGCTTGTTGCAGAAATATGTCCTCCTGCTCTGTGTACTGCTGCTGCTCTTTCCCCTGGTTTTTTTTTGTTAGGGAGGTGTGGAACATGATGGGGGGGGGTTGAATGGTTGTTGGCACTGGGGAAGAAGTTTCCACCTCGCTGTCCCCGATCAAACTTAGGTCCGGCCTGGAGGACATATCAGGATTTTGGGTGGGAGTCTATATAGGAAACAAAAATGGAGAAAAAATATTATAGTCATGTTTAACCCATTTTTTACTATTTTTCTAGTTTCCAAACACCGTGGAGGAGTGGAAGAGCATCGCTGAAGAGTTTGAACAACGATGGAATTTCCCTAACTGCGGAGCAGCCATCGATGAAAAACACATCAACCCACCTGCCAACACCGGATCATATTACTACAGCTATAAAGGCTTCTTCAGCATCGTTCTCATGGCAGTGGTGAATGCCAACTACGAATTTTTGTTTGTGGATGTTGGCAAGAATGGCCATGCTTCGGATGGTGGGTCCTTCAAACAGACAGCATTCTACCAGAGACTCACCAACAAAACCCTCAATTTGCCATCACTGGACAAGACAAAGCACGGCCTAAATTATGTTTTCATTGCAGATGAGGCTTTTATTTTACATGAACATGTGATGAAGCCATTTGCACAGAGGGGCCTGACCAGACAGAAGAGGATCTACAATTATCGTCTATCCTGTGCATGGCGCATTGTGGAAAATGCGTTTGGAATACTCAGCAACCGGTTTCTGCATTTTCCACACCACCATAAATCTATGTGTGGACAAGATAGACTGGGTCGTGATGGCGTGCTGTGTGCTGCATTACTTTCTGCGAATAAAAACTACACAACGAGGACCAGTCACAGCTAGACCAGAAGATGCAAGACATCCGGAGGAGATTGCCCAGTTTACATCAGTGTCTGCACTTCCAATTCAAACAACATCAACCGCACATGCCAAATAAGTGAGTGAGGAGTATATGGCCTATTTCAATGGACCAGGTGCGGTGCCATGGTAGGAGGACTGTCTGTGAACTAACTGACTACAGTGGACATTTGGGATTATTCAAAAAAAAGGTTTTGGTTTATGAACTGTGTTGCAACTCACCAAAATCTCCTCAGACAGTCCAATCACTTCTGCCACCTCTTCTCCCTCTCGCTCGACCATCAGGACGACAGACTGGTGTTGTGGCTCCTGTTCTCTGGTGAAGCTTATCAAGTTATAGTACCACAGCGTTGGATGATGCACATCGTTGGTGCCCGCTCCGGACCTTTTTGATTCTTCCACTTTTTCCTTCTCCTTGATGTACACCGTATGCAAGTTCTGGATTTTCAGACGGACTGTTTTGAGGGTTGCATCCGCAATAAACTTTTTGGTGTACACCAACAACACCTCCAAAGCTGCCAATTTGTGAGACTTGGGGGTCTATTTACTAAGCAGTGTTAGGAGACAGAGTGAAAAGTGATAAGTCTGTGATAAGGTGCCAGCCAATCAGCTCCCAACTGTCATCTCACAGGCTGCGTTTGAAAATGACAGGTGGGAGCTGATTGGCTGGCACCTTATCACAGACATCACTTTTCACTCTGTCTCATAACACTGCTTAGTAAATAGACCCCTTATTATGGTATTGTCTACAGCTTATCCGCCATAGACATTCTTTGGACTGTAGGATCTCGAGGAATCCAGTCATAAACTCTCGCTCACTATCCATAGACATTCCTAGGAAGAAGAACAATACGGACATATACATTTTTAGCTATAATTGTAAATGTTGTTAATGTTAAATGTTTTAATTTTGTTTTAATATGGGTTTTTTTTACAGGATTTTAATATGTTTGTTATGGTATTGTAATATGTTTATCTTTTACAGGAATGTAATGTGTTTTTATTTGTATTTTAATTTGTTTTTTTTTACAGGAATGTCATGTGGTTTTATTTGTATTTTAATTTGTTTTTTTACAGGTTTTTAATATATTTCTGCTGATGTAATAGATTTGTTTATGTTGTTGCAATACATTTGTTTATAATGTTATATTACAACATCATAAACAAATATATTACAGCAACATAAACAAAAGTAATATATTTGATTATGCTGTTGAAATATAGTTTATGTTGTTGTAATAGAATTGTTTTTGTTGTTGTAATGTATTTGTTTATTTTGTTGTAATATATATGTTTATGACATTTTAATATATTTGGAGTGTTTAAATTTTTTCAAGGTATTTATTTAGGTGGCCTGTGACATTGGTGGGCAGTGAGTGGGTAGGTGGGTGGCGTACATTGGTGGGCATGGGAGGTTAATGCATGACCCAGCCACCACCCGCCTCATTCCAGCATGCGGTGGCTGGGTCATGCATTTATAGGTGGGTGGCACACATTGGTGGGTAGGTGGGTGGCACACATTGGTGGGCATGGGACGTTAATGCATGACCCAGCCACCGCTCACCTCATTCCAGCGGGCGGTGGCTGGGTCATGCATTCATAGTTGGGTGGCACACATTGGTGAGCATGGGAGATTAATGCATGACCCAGCCACTGCCTGCCACATTCCAGTGGGCAGTGGCTGGGTCATGCATTTATAGGTGGGTGGCACACAAGTGCAAAAATCCAGACTTCAGGTGTGCAGGCTCCCAATCGTGCGTCCTTCTCCTTCTATCCACGATGCTGCACAAGATGGCGAATAAGCGTGTATAGGATCCTGTCCATCAAATTCTGTGAAGTATGATGAATCATGAGATACATCGTGAGTAAAAAGTACTCACGAGCGGCACCACATTGTGTCCCGGATTGGCAAATCTGCCCTACAGCATGGCAGATCTGAAGATGCGATGTACGATGAGCGGGGACACGCATTGGCATAATCATGAGTGGACACTCACGATTTGGCCATATTTTACATGATTTGTCATCACGATTTGTCGAAATCAGACAAAACGGGTAAAATATCGCTGTGTAGGCTTTGCTGTGTGGCCCTGCAATACACTGTCCCCCTCTGTTTGCAGCACTGCAATATCTAACAGCAAGACAACTTTTTCCCTCTGCGAAAGGTTTGCAGACTCGTCATATTATACATTAGCCATAAATTTCTGGTTATTTCGCTTTGACCCTGAATATGTTGCTGTCTGCTCTCAGGGTGACATTAACTGCGCAGCAGCTGGAAATGAGAACCCCTGTAAATGACAACTATGCAGAACTAATTGTGGGTATGTATCATCCATTTCCACTAAGTAGCATTGATTGTGCGTCCTCTGTGTAACCCTCCCGCTTTATGTATAATTACTCACCTGAACCTGATTGCTGGGTTTATTTTGTTTGCCTCTCTGTCTTGGTTAAATCACTCTGTCCAATTTATTTTAGTGCAATTATTTACACACACAATTTGTTTGCTGCTCTGAAAAGATGCCAATAGGCTTTAATACAATCTCAAGTACAAATAACTTTCAATTACACCGCTTCTAACTCTTACTCTTTTTTTGTTTCATTTGTTTCCTTTTAATATTTTAAATTGAAAAGTTTCACCTGCTAGATTAGGGCAGTGCATTGCTCTTCTGCTGAGCAGCTCTCATTGCCTTAAGCTGAGTACACGCTTGGCGGTCTCGCCAACCTATGTGCATACACACTGCACCAAACATTCTGCCGATGTCTCTGCGATGCCATCACAATAGGACCGGCATTTGAATTTGCCACCCAGTTGAGATATCATTCACCACCTGGTCCCTGCAGCAAGTGTACGGCAGTCGACGGGTCACCCGTACACACAGCCAGGCATGCTGATATATCTGCCAGAATGTCGACCTAACATGCTGGTGGGTCAGCGGTCACATGGCTGGTACCAGGGGCTGCAAAAACTCCAGCATGGCTACCGAGTCCCGGCTGTCATGTGACTGACACAGAACTTTGATGGAGCGGCAGTTTAGGTAAGTTTTTGACCCCTATCCCTAACACTGAATCCCAACCCTTCCTTTAATTCCTAACCCCCGCCCCACAACCACCACCCCAACCCTCACCCCCACAACCTAACCCTAACTTATCTCGGCGACATCTAACACTATCCATCAGCATTCTGAGAATTGTGAACATTTCGACGTTCTGAGGATTCCAGCAAGGTGCCTGTCGACCAGATCCCATTCACACAAAGGAGTAACTACCATAGGTACAGGGGTACAGGGGTGCAGCTACTATGGGGCCCAGAGCTGAGGGGCCCATCTTCCCTGTCAAAGTTACATGTTTTCTATACATTTTTCATGATTGGATGATACGTACAGTAGGTGCCCTTACAAACTTTTGCTATGAGGTCTTCAAATATCTTGTTACGCCCCCATATACTATAAACGGCTGGATACTTAGAAATGTGTTAGGTATGTAACAGGAAGGTGGGAGCAAGGAGCTATTCTGGTTGACAATGGAGAAACTACAATGGGTGCAGGAAGTGTGTCTGGGGGGCTGGAAGTAGAGGCAGATGTAGCTCTTCCCAAGGCCTCCAGCTCTGCTTGCCTCTGCTCTTTTCAGAGCTGACTGGAAGGTCCAGGAGGTTACAGCAGCATCCGTGGGTCTCTAAGTTTTTTTCTATGGGGCCTGGCAATGCATTGTTCTGCCACTAGTGCATAGCTCTTGTTCTTGTATCTTGTTATTAATGGCAGAATGGTAGATAACAGGCCAGTGGTGTATTTATAATGGATGCGGGCCCCTGGGTCCAGGGAGGCCCACGCCGCACACCCTGCACCCATGTATTAAACTTTCCTTTCCAGAGTTCTGTGTTATTTCGTTGGTGCTGCACTGATCACCAGGAAAATGGTGCGAAAAGTCAATGTAAAAAAACGGGGATAAATATTCGCCTGCCTTTAGCTGGCGAAAAAAAATGCAGAATTGGGGTTTAGGGGTGCAGGCTTAAAAAAATTAGCTTGCACCCTTGGGAATGACCCCTTAAAATGATCTGTGTCAAAAAATGTAAAAAAAAAATAAAAAAAATCGGGACACCCCAAAAAAATATATATTTTTTGGGGGGGGCGAAAAAAAAAAAAAACTAAAATCCACTTCTAAAATAGACAAATTAAATCCACAGGGGTTCCCTTATATGCGGCAGGTGTTTTCTTCGTTGCACAGAGTAGCGGCAGGTGCATTTTTTGCAGAATTTAAAAAAAAATAGTTTAGGGACTTAAAAATATGCTAGTACCCATTTTCATGTACCCCAAATTTGATGTGACCACTTTTAAAAACGAAAAAAAAAACCTAAGTGCTCTTCTGCATCACTTCTTCAAAGTCGGGAAAAAAGCACCTGCCGCGGCTATTTAAAAACCCGACTTTCTTCTGCAGACAAAAACAGGGGTACCCATAGTGATCCCTCAGGTCTGGACATCTTTAGGGGGGTCCTACAATTATTCAAAAAAATTCCCGTATTTTTTCGCTGATCCAAGTTTCGCCTGTTCCCATTTTCGCTTACTTTGGAATTGAATACGGGGAATAGCGGGGACGCGCGCAATACTTTTCCGCCTGGAAAACAGGCGAAAAGTCCAGCAGGCAAAAAGTCTGGACTATTCGCCTCAAATTGAAATCGTGCCACAGCCTGTAACATGACAGTTAGGAGCTGATTGATTGGTACGTAATCTCTCTCCACTTTATCTCTCTCCAAGCTTTGATACATCTCCCCCTGTGTGTCAGAAATATTGTTTAACCTATACCTTTTCTGTCTAAGGAACGTACCTGCTCATTATCAATCGGTGGCATTTGTAAGGGAATTATGTTATCCATTACCAGTGCAAAGCATGAGTTTATTCTACCATGTTAAGGCCAAGTCATTCCAGCATAAATTGTAATCGATACAATAAATACATTTTCCTGCAGACGCCTCTGACTACATGTTCCAGATGATTGTCCCGGTGCATTGTTCCGAGCTGTAAGTACGTCTCTGCTAATCATTTCAGGCTCAATAAATGGAGATGTTCTGAGGTGTTTGAGGTTAATGGCCTGCTGTCTAAATATGAGTTATTGATCAAACATTAAGGTCAAAGACAGGATAGAGAACATCTATATTCTTGTATGAACGGAACTATCAACACAGAATGAACAGCGCAAACGCCAATCATAATGCAGGTCAGCTAACTGTATTGCTGTTATCGTAGGATGTTTTTCTATTGCTGAATAATCTCCAGGCCAAACCATTCATCACATTGTCCTTACATGGAATAGGTGCAAAAGTGTATAGAGAGAAGGAATCCGCCAACAAGAGAGGTTGGCAGTAGTAAAATAATAACAGGTGTTATAACCCGGGTCATGCTTTAGATATTTCAAATGGTTGGAGATATGTAAAAATAGATTGCTGGCTTGCCAAGGCTTCTTTTCTTTCTCTTCCAATCTGATTCCCACTCTTAGCACTGACACAGGTTCAGAAAGTGCATAACAGGTTCCGCAGCCAATCACAACTTGTGTAAATGGGTGATAATGATAATGAAAAAGACCAATCAGATAAGTTATGGGTCATTTTTGATTGATATATATCCACACATAATATACTTCTTTTTTATATATATATATATATATATATATATATATAAGAGACAGAGGCAGCGTCGGTGTTGCTTAGCAACGATCCGACGAGTAGCGCTGACGTCATCGGAGGGCGTCCGGAAGGACAGGTGAGCGCGGCCCGTCTCCGGGATTGGCAAGCACGAGGTGATACAGCACATAAAGGTAGGACAAGTTGTATTTTGTAGATATTGCCTGTGTACTTTTTTGCTGATAGACATTATTAACATCACAGCAGCCTGAGGACGGGGTCCGGAGGGATCCTGAAACGTTGCTTTAATGCTGGATATTTGCAACATGTATTAACTTGCATTTCTACTACATAAAAGTTCTTTTTGATACAGTAGTGCCGTGCGTGGACTTGGGATTTTTTCTGAGGACTCATTTTTTATATATATATACATTACATGTATGAGATCAGAAACAGTAGGATCCAGTGAAACAGTTATTGCATAAGGCTTAATATTAGAGTCAATAATGGAGACAATTAAACAATATGCCATAATTTTGAAAATACAACAACAAATTCGTTAGCTGAAATATTACAGTACATACATTATAAATTGTCGATTCCTCAACTGAACAAAATAAACAAATTTAAGTAAATTAAAATAAAAGAAAATAAACACTTCTAATGCTGACACACACTGTGCAATAATGGGATTGTTCAGTCAATTCTTGTGTGCACAGAGCACTCAGGCCGACTGCTGTTCACGAGCCCGCCAGATCAGCTCCCAATATCAGGAGTGACGCACAGTGTTCGTCGGTCCTAACAAGCCGATGTTATGCAGCAAATACGTTGTGTTCAGAGGGCCTGATTCAGATAGTATCGCTTCTAGGGGGTCGATGGCAGGGCAGTGCGCACGTGCGGCGTGCGCACTGCTCGTGCGCAAGCCCCGGAGCGAGCAAGAAATCACTAGCTCCGGGGCTCGCTACAAACGGGGCGGCTGTCGATGTTGATCGACAGCTCGCCCCGTTTTGTAGGCGGGTCGGGGGATGGCTGCACAAACAGAGGCGTTCCCTTAGGAATGCCTGCTGTTTGTGGGCGGCCCTACTGACATCACACGTGATGTCAGTAGTGAACTTCCTGCTCTATTAGAGCAGGAAGTTCACTGGGGCTTGCAATGGACGAGACCCTACCACAAGGGTCTCGTCGCAAGCCCGATGGTTGCGATAATCGTGACCATCGCCAGGCCACCCGATAAAGCTGTGGATGGTCACCCACAGCTTAGCGAGCGGCCTGGAGGCCGGTGAAAAAAAAAAACAGCCCGTCCTGATTCAGAGCGAGCGCTCGTAAATAGCGAGCGCTCACAAATAGCGAGCGCCTCTGAATCAGGGCCAGAGATTGTCTGACAAACTGCATCACCTCAACGATCTTTAGCGAAAATGATAGTCGATATGGGGACGATAATTGTGTAGTGTCTATACAGGAAATCGGATGCTCTCTGGGTCATTTCAACTCTAGCCAAAATCAATAATTTGGTTTGTTTTTCATTTAAGTAGATAGAATGTTGCTATTATACAGTAGTTGATCTCTGCTGGGCCTGCCACGGTGCCCAGGGCACGTGCCCAGCACTACCCCCTCTAGTTACGCCACTGGATGGCATGTAGTCATGGCAACATAACTATTGAATGGTTTAACCATCGATGGTTATTTGGTGCATATGCGTTGATGGCGGTGGGAATTCACGCATGCGCAATAACTGCTGGGCTGTAGACACTGGGCCTTATTGAGTGATGCACGCTAATGCTGCAGCCAATAGGATTCATAGAGATGCACACTGGCAGCGGCGCCAATCTGACGCTGTGTGCATTAATATGCACCACCGGCCGCACATCAGTCGCACCATCGAACAATGCACCAGCCCTATGCAGACGCAGAATTTCTATCTGAACATGGCCCCGAGATCAGTGCAAAGACGCAGTTGCCAACCACGACACGCCCACGTCTGGCTAACCACGCCTCTATTACCACTGAAATTGCTTCTGTCTGTGTCTACCCAGCTGAAACCTCAGGACGCATGCGTAGAGCAACTTGGACGCATGCGCAAAACTGAAAACCGCGGCTGCTGGACATAGTGTGCACCTCTGAAGGCTATAGGGAAAGCAGATGTAAATTTATAGAGGCCTCAGGATAAATCTGGGATTTCGTAGGGGTAGTCCTTTTGATAAATAGGAGCATTGGGCCTGATTCAGAGTTGAACGCTATGCCGATTTTCACGCAGTTGAGTGATTATGGGTGATCTGCATATGCATCCCAGCCGCATTGTGCACGTGCGGCGAATGATTTGCAATCGAGCTCGCTGTGAGTATTCACTTGCAATTGATTGACGGGAAGAGACCATTTTGTGGGTGGTTACAGGGAGTTCCGGCCAAAAGGCGGGAGTGTTGGGGCCCTGTTCTGGGCGTGTACTAGCCAGCGTCTGCGATTGTGCACGCGGCGAACAAAGCTCCAGCGTCTCAGTTACCGCACCCATTCTGAGTGGCCATAGACTCACTCGATGAGCAATGTTTTCAGGATCTGCGTCCAATGACTCAGTTGTGGGCAGTTGCGAGGGCTCTGGTGGGCGTCTCAATACAAATTCTGCCAGCTGATGCATTAGCATATTTTAGCAATTGCTAAGTGGCAGCATTCGCAAATGCGTTTGCATTAGAGCAGTGGTTCTCAAACTCGGTCCTCAGGACCCCACACAGGTCACGTTTTGCAGGTCACCCAGCAGGTGCACAGGTGTATTCATTACTCACTGTTACATTTTAAAGATCCACAGGTGGAGCTAATTAATTCACATATGATTCTGTGAGGAGACCTGGAAAACATGCACTGTTTGGGGTCCTGAGGACCGAGTTTGAGAACCTATGCATTAGAGTATATCTCTCAATCTGGCCCATAAATAGGAGCAAGCAATGATAACCCCCTTTTTTTGCCAGAGGAAGAGGCTATCACTGCTTCATAGATAAACCCCTTATTGCTCCTTAATTTAAAATAGACATTCAGGGCTCCATTTAAACACAAGCCATGGCTCTTTTAGCACTCACTAAAGAGGTTATAATTTCCGTTGAGTATATAGCAAGAATCTACAGATGGCGTTAGCAGTACAGTCCCCATTGTCATTAAGGGGACCCAGCAAAAGCCTTTCCGGTTTCAGCAAAGCCTTCTGCCTTCTCTAAGTCCCCGGCGGGTGAAAGTGCACAGACAGACGTCAGGCATACACATTAATCACTTGCCCAGTGCTAGGCTGCTGGCAACAGAGCCAAGGATGGCGCTGAGGAGAGGGGCACCGCTGGACCTCACCGGAGAGATAAGTTATGTTACATATCACTATGGGACAGATGTACTAAGCTCTGGAAAGTGATAAACTGGAGAGAGATAAACTACCAGTCAATCAGCTCCTAACCAGTCACCGCCTGTAACATGATAGTTAGGAGCCGAGTGGCTGGTAGTTTATCCCTTTCTAATTTATCACTTTCCAGAGCTTAGTACATCTCCAATTAGGATTAGTATTAAATGGAGCCCTCAGAGTATTAATTGGAATTGATATCATTTAACAGAGGGAGGAGGGCTGATATTATCACCAGTGAGCTTATGTATTACCATTGTGATAATACAGTATGTGGTTAATGCATTAGTCAGAACATAATACAATGTAATTATGTTGTGTGATTAATAAATTAATCTAAATATAAAGAGACAATTAGGATTCTCAATAGTGATAAAACGTAACACGTGTCCATGACTTAATAGGAGTATTGAACACTGGCGGTGTATGTCAAGAGCAAAATAATTATTATACAAAAACATTTATTAACCCCTTCATGACTGAGAGCATTTTGGAACTTTTTAGCTTGTATCCGGACTATATATAGGCAGTTTAAAGGTCAACAAAGTCTAGACAGGCACCAGGGGGCCTATTCATCATTATTTAATTTTTACAAAAGCAGGTGAAAATGAACATTTTCACCTGCAATTGTAAAATGAAGTTTCCAAGCCATTCATCAAGAAGGTAAAGCAGGAGATATCACAGATATCTCCTTCTTACCCAGGGCTTAGGCAGCTTCCTAGGGGCGCCGGCCACTAGAGGGCGCCGGGCCCTCCGATCACCCCCCCATTAGCCCAGGTGCCCGCTGAGATTGTGTTACCAGCGGGCACCCGGCTCCGGGTCTCTTTCTCTACCCCCCGCTCCCCCGGAGCCGGAGGACGGAGCTCACTCCTGAGCTCCGTCTTCCAGGTCCCGAAGTGCACTATGGGAGTGACGTCACTCCCTAAGTTCCGAGGAGCGGGCACCGGGGACGGACGGCAGCAGGCACTGGAGCGGGGTTTAAGTTAAGTGTTGTTTTTTTTTTTATGTGTGTATGTATGTATTTGTATGTATGTATGTGTGTCTGTGTGTGCCCGCATGCTTATTACAGGGGCCGCATAACTGGGGGACACTACAGGGGCTGCACTACTGGGGGCACTAAAGGGGGCATTACAGGGGCCACACTACAGGGGCATTACTATTGGGGTCACTACAGGGGGAATTACAGGGGGCATTACAGGGGCATTACTACTGGAGGCATCATATGGGCGCACTACAGGGGCCTTACTACTGGGGGCACTACAGGGGCCTTTACTACTGGGGCCACTGCAGGGGGCACTACTACAGGGGGCATTACTTTTAGGGGCATTATTACTTCTGGGGGCACTGCATAATG
The DNA here is from genome assembly GCA_031769625.1 of Taudactylus pleione. Taxonomy (NCBI): domain Eukaryota; kingdom Metazoa; phylum Chordata; class Amphibia; order Anura; family Myobatrachidae; genus Taudactylus; species Taudactylus pleione. The sequence goes on from JAUIMM010000198.1 coordinate 2,545,840, forward strand.
GACACCATTACAAGTGGGCATTTAGGGTTTTAGGGGAACTACTACTGTGGGCATTGTGTAAGACCTAAGTCAGGGGAGGACCCTTAAAAATTTTGCTATGGGGCCCAAAAAGTTCTAGTTACCCCCCTGATACTGTGTATGTATGTGTATATGTATATATATATATATATATATATATATATATATATATATATATACAGTGCTCAAAGTGGAAATTTGGAGGTGGGGGTATGGAATTTTCAATCTCCAAGCCCCCCCCCCCCTACATGTGTCGGCAGTGAGCGGTAAGCAGTGCACGTACTCACCCTGCCTTGTACTGTCCCTGCAGCCTTAGTCACGCTGGGGGATTGAAGATCAGGCTTACCTATGTGACCTGCGCACTGACGCCGTCTAAGGAACAGCACTCAGTGGCTCCCAACCGAGTGGAGAGAGATGCTTCCTCAGACTGAGCGGCATTTTAAAGCCGGCACTAGCCGGCAGCCAATGAGAAGCTGCCACTTGGCAGCTTCTCACTTGGCTGGCAGGCCGCGAGCCATGATTGACTTGTGGCCACCCCTTCTTTTAATTCGCGAACCAGGATTGGCTGGCAGCTGGAGCTAACTGATGTCAGTGTAGCTCCTGGCTGCCTCCATCCCAGCGCCGTCGTCGAGATGTGTCCCCAGCGGGACACATCTCCATGCAATGCCGCTGCTGTTCCAGCGTTGGGATCCCATATACGATCCCAATGCTGGCACCTTTTTTAATGTGGCAAAAAAGAAAGTGGTGGCAGTAATTGGCGGTATGCCATACCGCCATATACCGCCCCACTTCGAGCACTGTATATAAATATATATATCAGTATATATATATATATATATATAAATATAAATATATATATATATACAGTATATATACATACTTCTGCCTGTGCCCCCCTCTTCATACTCATTTAGCCCCTCAGGTGAAAATTACTTTGCACAGGTGGAGAGGCGGATAAGTTTTGTGTTTATATATATACATATATATACAGTCAGGTCCATAAATATTGGGACATTGACAGAATTTTCAGATTTTGGCCTCTATTCACCACCACAATGGTTTTGAAATGAAACAAACAAGATGTGCTTTAACTGCAGACTTTCAGATTTAATTTGAGGGTAATTACATCCAAATCGGGTGAACGGTGCAGGAATTACAACGGTTTCTATATGTGCCTCCCACTTTTTAAGGGGCCAAAAGTAATGGGACTATCAACTCAAAAGCTATTTCATGGACAGTGTGGGCTATTCCCTCATTCTTTCATTATCCTTTAAGCAGGTAAAAGGTCTGGAGTTGATTCTAGGTGTGACATTTGCATTTGGAATCAGTTGCTGTCGACTCTCAATATGAGATCCAAAGAGCTGTCACTATCAAAGAAGCAAGCCATCATTAGGCTGAAAAATCAAAACAAACCCATCAGAGAGATTGCAAAAACATTAGTTATGGCCAAATCAACTGTTTGGAACATTCTTAAAAAGAAAGAACGCACCGGAGAGCTCAGCAACACCAAAAGACCCGGAAGACCACGGAAAACAACTGTGATGGATGACAGAAGAATTATTTCCCTGGTGAAGAAAAACCCCTTCACAACAGTTGGCCAAATCAAGAACACTCTCCAGGAGGTAGATGTATATGTGTCAAAGTCAACAATCAAGAGAAGACTTCACAAGAGTGAATATAGAGGGTTCACCACAAGATGCAAACCATTGGTGAGCCACAAAAACAGGAAGACCAGATTAGAGCTTGCCAAACAACATCTAAACAGCCATTACAGTTCTGGAACAACATCCTATGGACAGATGAGACCAAGATCAACTTGTACCAGAGTGATGGGAAGAGAAGAGAAGGAAAGGAACTGCTTATGATCCAAAACATACCACCTCATCAGTGAAGCATGGTGGTGGTAGTGTCATGGCGTGGGCATGTATGGCTGCCAATGGAACTGTTTCCCTTGTATTTATTGATGATGTGACTGCTGACAAAAGTAGCAGAATGAATTCTGAAGTGTTTCGGGCAATATTATATGCTCATATTCAGTCAAATGCTTCAGAACTCATTGGACGGCGCTTCACAGTGCAGATGGACAATGACCCGAAGCATACTGCAAAAGCAACCAAAGAGTTTTTTAAGGCTAAAAAGTGGAATGTTATGCAATGGCCAAGTCAATCTCCTGACCTGAATCTGATTGAGCATGCGTTTCACTTGATGAAGACAAAACTGAAGGGAAAATGCCCCAAGAACAAGCAGGAACTGAAGACATTTGCAGTAGAGGCCTGGCAGAGCATCACCAGGGATGAAACCCAGCGTCTGGTGATGTCTATGCGTTCCAGACTTCAGGCTGTAATTGCCTGCAAAGGATTTGCAACAAAGTATTAAAAATTGAAAGTTAGATTTAGGATTGTTTAGTTTGTCCCATTACTTTTGGCCCCTTAAAAAGTGGGAGGCACATATAGAAACCGTTGTAATTCCTACACCGTTCACCTGATTTGGATGTAATTACCCTCAAATTAAATCTGAAAGTCTGCAGTTAAATCACATCTTGTTTGTTTCATTTCAAAGCCATTGTGGTGGTGAATAGAGGCCAAAATATTAAAATTCTGTCAATGTCCCAATATTTATGGACCTGACTGTATATATACATATAAATATATTTTTTTAACACAAAACTCATCCGCCACTCCACCTGTGTAAAGTCATTTTCACCTGAGGGGCTAAATGAGTACAGGGGGGGCGCATGCAGAGGTTTCGCCTAGGGTGCCTACAGGGGCTGGCAACTTTTAGCCTGGGGGCAAATGCATGCAGGCGGCCCTGGCAGAGGGGTAGCGTGTAGCCAGGGTGCCCGAAGAACATGCATGCTACGGCGCCCCCCCCAATAAAGTGTTCCAGGGAGGAGGCGGGTCCATATGGGATTAATGTAAAGTAAAAATAAAGACATCATGACGCCTCTTCCATTGCCCTCTGCAGGAGCCGGAAGATGGAGCGGCTCCTGCAGTGGGCGCAGCAGCAGCTAATGAGAGTCTGACAGACTCTCATTGGCTGCTGATCAAAACAAACACACAGCTGCCCGAGCCGGCGGCTGTGTGTTTGTCACTTGTGTAGCGCTGACCGAACTCTGTCCAGTCAGCGCTACACACGCGGTGCAGCCTGTGACACAGACTGCCCGCGGCCCGCATGACGCTGCGGCCCCGGGGGGCACATGGCACCCTGCCCCCCGGCCCAGCCCGCCACTGGGTGCCTAGAAGTTTAGTACAGGCCCTGTTCTTACCTTCCTCTCGTGGAACGGCCCGCTGTCCCCATACACTAGTATCACAGATATCTCCTACTTACTTTCCTCTGGCGGAATGGTCCGCTGTCCCCATACACTAGTATCACAGATATCTCCTACTTACCTTCCTCTCGCGGAATGGCCCGCTGTCCCCATACACTAGTATCACAGATATCTCCTACTTACCTTCCTCCTGCAGAATGGCCCGCTGTCCCCATATACTAGTATCACAGATATCTCCTACTTACCTTCCTCTGGCGGAATGACCCGCTGTCCCCATACACTAGTATCACAGATATCTCCTACTTATCTTCCTCCTGCAGAATGGCCTGCTGTCCCCATATACTAGTATCACAGATATCTCCTACTTATCTTCCTCTTGCGGAATGGGCCGCTGTCCCAATACACTGGTATCACAGATATCTCCTGCTTACCTTCCTCTTGCGGAATGGCCCGCTGTCCCCATACACTAGTATCACAGATATCTCCTACTTACCTTCCTCTGGCGGAATGGCCCCCTGTCCCCATACACTAGTATCACAGATATCTCCTACTTACCTTCCTCTGGCGGAATGACCCGCTGTCCCCATACACTAGTATCACAGATATCTCCTACTTATCTTCCTCCTGCAGAATGGCCTGCTGTCCCCATATACTAGTATCACAGATATCTCCTACTTATCTTCCTCTTGCGGAATGGGCCGCTGTCCCAATACACTGGTATCACAGATATCTCCTGCTTACCTTCCTCTTGCGGAATGGCCCGCTGTCCCCATACACTAGTATCACAGATATCTCCTACTTACCTTCCTCTGGCGGAATGGCCCCCTGTCCCCATACACTAGTATCACAGATATCTCCTACTTACCCTCCTCTGGCGGAATGGGCCGCTGTCCCAATACACTGGTATTACAGATATCTCCTGCTTACCTTCCTCTTGCGGAATGGCCCGCTGTCCCGATACACTAGTATCACAGATATCTCCTGCTTACCTTCTTCTGGCGGAATGGCCCGCAGTCCCCATATACTAGTATCACAGATATCTCCTACTTACCTTCCTCTTGCGGAATGGGCCGCTGTCCCAATACACTGGTATTTCAGATATCTCCTGCTTACCTTCTTCTGGCGGAATGGCCCGCTGTCCCCATACACTGGTATCACAGATATCTCCTGCTTACCTTCTTCTGGCGGAATGGCCTGCTGTCCCCATACACTAGTATCACAGATATCTCCTACTTACCTTCCTCCTGCAGAATGGCCCGCTGTCCCCATATACTAGTATCACAGATATCTCCTACTTATCTTCCTCTTGCGGAATGGGCCGCTGTCCCAATACACTAGTATTACAGATATCTCCTGCTTACCTTCTTCTTGCGGAATGGCCCGCTGTCCCCATACACTAGCATCACAGATATCTCCTGCTTACCTTCCTCTGGCGGAATGGCCCGCTGTCCCCATACACTAGTATTACAGATAACTCCTACTTAACTTCCTCTCATGGAATGGCCCGCTGTCCCCATACACTAGTATGGGGACAGAATTCATTAAGCTCCAAAAATACAATATTTTCTGAGCTTGACTACAGGAGCATTCGCCATCTTCAGATGGTGAATGCTCCCGCTTGTGGGTCGCAACCCGCTCCTTCCCTATGGGAAGTACTATGACGGTTAGTGTTAGACACCAGGAGGGAGGGTTAGGCACTAGAAGGGTCTGTTAGGGTCAGGCACCTACCCGGACGGTTTGGGTTAGGCACCAGGAGGGAGGTTTAGGCACCAAGGGGAGGCTTAGGGTGAAGATTAAGGTAAGAAAACAAACAAAAAAATGTGTTGACCATTTGTGTGTCGACCTTTATGACTCTGTCGACCTTTTGCCTGTCTAACATCTGGTGTCAATCTAGACATTGTCTATCTATTTTTTATACCAGACCTGCTCTAGAACTCCCCCATTTCTAGACATCTTAACACTTTCTGCCTGGGGATCTGGGGATCACCAGACAATAACTACTAAAGGGGAACATTTTTCAAAAGAAAGATCAAGGGTAGGTCAGGCAAGTTAAGTACCCTCCGCCTATAATAATCAGCCTGTGAATGCGAATGTGACAAATGTGAACATAATGTAATATTAGGTGAAGAATATATCTTCAGTCATTGGACCTGATTCAGAGGTGGGTACATTGCCCGTCGCTGCTTCACTTCCATACGCAGCAGTTGTGAGAAAATGTGCAAATGTCACAGTTGCCGGTATTTGTATGGAGACGCCCACTATACGACATCTGAAGTCCAGCCTCTTGTGTACAAAGATGTACCATCAGTTGCACCATAGGACTTGGTCACTGAGAATGTCCATCGCAACTAATACCCCAGAGTCTTAACCACTGAGTATGAATTTATAGTTATTGGCTGTGACATACCCCCAAAACAGTCATGACACACCTGTGTTGTAGTCGACACTTCCCAGTCACCTCCCCCAAACAGTTACTGTGTGTCATTCACTCTGTGTTCTAATACAAACTATGACCACCGTCAGAAGACCATGGCGGCACATGCATAGTGCGACTGTGTCACAATCCTCCATTGCAGGTAGCTACTGTCGGCAGTAGGATGTTGCATCCTCTGGCCGCAGGATCTGACAGCCTCTCCGGTCACCAGGCAATGTGGACGTCGAACTGGGTTGCTTGGGAGACCAAGACACTGGGTAGCCACGGGTACTGCTGGGACTGCCGGATAGACGTGCACCACCATTGGTGCCGGACCGGCATCACCTTGCTGGTTATAGTTTACCCTTTTTTTGTGTATTTTTTTGTGTATTTTTTAAGCTCTTCAAAATCTTCCAGAAGACACAGCTGGAGCCGTCAGGAGCAGATAAGTCAATGCTGTACCACCAGGGACAATACGTCAACATTGTATCATTTTAACTCTGGTAGATATTGTTCATTCTTGTGGACCTTTAGAAACAGGTAGGTCGATATTAACGTGGTTTTTAGTCATGTTCAGTCTTTGTAATTATACGGTTTTCAAAGGCTCTCTTGATTATCAAATAGATATGTTTATAATTTTCAATGGGATTAAATAATAGTTGTTAACAAAATTCCTTGGTCTTGAAGAAGACCCAAAGTTTGGTCGAAAAGTGTTAGCAGTACAGGTGGTACACAGGAAAAAGGAGCACACCGAGGGAAGGACCCATTCCATCCATCCCCTTGATTGATTTCTGGAGATCCCCATGGTCCGGTGGTCAAAGGATCCACTGCATACCGATTGATATGATTTCTTCCTTTCTGTTCTATTTCAAGTATCCCTATTTCTAGAGTAATTATTGTAGTTTTGGGATTATTTACTATGCTTCCCTTTTTTCAAGGATAATTTTATGTTATTTGCATTCATCAAAATAAATGTCCAAATTATTTATATAACTTAATTAAGGATATTGTCCCTTTTTTTAAGGGTAATTGGTTGAACATACTGCTTGTACATCACTGTTCATTGCAACACACTTTTAACTTTTAATACATCATTGCATTCGCTATACCCCTAATTTTCTGTTATTTATATTTCCATTGTTCCTTTTGGATGATAGAGCACAGGGGTTTCTTTAGCCTGCCTGTACCCTTCTGGTTGAGCTAGAAGAGTCATTTTGTTCCTAGTGCTTGTGTCATGTCTAGGAAGAATGCTGGTGTGATAATATATAGGACGAGTGCTGTTGTGATGTATAGGAAGAGTGCTGGTGTAATGTATAGGAAGAATGCTGGTCTAATGTATAGGAAGAATGCTGTTGTAATGTACAGGAAGAATGCTTGTGTGATGTCCAGTAAGAGTGCTGGTGTGATGTCCAGTAAGAGTGCTGGTGTGATGTATAGGAAGAGAGCTGATATGATGTATAGGAAGAGTGCTGGTGTGATCTATAGGAAGAGTGCTGGTGTGATGTCCAGTAAGAATGCTGGTGTGATGTATAGGAAGAGTGCTGATATGATGCATAGGAAGAGTGCTGGTGTGATGTATAGGAAGAATGCTAGTGTGATGTTTAGGAAGAGTGCTGGTGTGATGTATAGGAAGAATGCTAGTGTGATGTATAGGTAGAGTGTTGGTGTGATGTATAGGAAGAGTTCTGGTGTGATGTATAGGAAGAGTGCTGGTGTGATATCTAAAAAGAGTGCTGGTGTGATATCTAGGAACAGTGCTAGTGTGATGAATAGGGAGAGTGCTGGTGTGATGTATAGGAAGAGAGCTGGTGTGATGTATAAGAAGAATTCTGGTGTAATGTATATGACGAATGCTGGTGTGATGTATAGGAAGAATGCTGGTGTGATGTATAAGACGAATTCTGGTGTAATGTATAGGAAGAACGATGGTGTGATGTATAGGAAGAACGATGGTGTCATGTATAGGAGGAGTGCTGGTGTGATATCTAGGAACAGTGCTTGTCATGTCCCACTATATAAATGTTTCATATGCTGTTAGTTTCTGTAATGTTATTATTGCAAGGCATCTTGTTAATTTTGTTCTTCCTGATTCTCTGTAGCTAGGGAAGAACGATGGTGTGATGTATAGGAAGAGTGCTGGTGTGATGTATAGGAAGAATGCTGGTGTTATGTATATGAAGAATGCTGGTGTGATGTATAGGGAGAGTGTTGGTGTGATGTATAGGAAGAGTTTTGGTGTGATGTATAGGAAGAGTTCTGGGGTGATGTATAGGAAGAGTTCTGGTGTGATATCTAAAAAGAGTTCTGGGGTGATGTATAGGAAGAGTGCTGGTGTGATATCTAAAAAGAGTGGTGGTGTGATATCTAGGAACAGTGCTAGTGTGATGTATAGGGAGAGTGTTGGTGTGATGTATAAGAAGAGTGCTGGTGAGATGTATAAGAAGAATTCTGGTGTAATGTATAGGACGAATGATGGTGTGATGTATAGGAAGAATGCTGATGAGATGTACCGTATAAGAAGAATTCTGGTGTAATGTATAGGAAGAACGATGGTGTGATGTATAGGAAGAGTGCTGGTGTGATGTATAGGAAGAGTGCTGGTGTGATGTCCAGTAAGAGTGCTGGGGGTGATGTAACTGAAATGTGCTGGTGTGATGCATAGGAAGAGTCCTGGTGTGATGTATACGAAATGTGCTGATATGATGTATAGGAAGAGTGCTGGTGTGATGTATAGGAAGAATGCTAGTGTGATGTATAGGAAGAGTGCTGGTGTGATGTATAGGAAGAATGCTAGTGTGATGTATAGGTAGAATGATGGTGTGATGTATAGGAAGAGTGCTGGTGTGATGTATAGGAAGAATGCTGGTGTGATATATAAGAAGAATTCTGGTGTGATGTATAGGAAGAACGATGGTGTGATGTATAGGAAGAGTGCTGGTGTGATGTATAGGAAGAATGCTGGTGTAATGTATAGGAAGAATGCTGGTGTGATGTATATGAAGAATGCTGGTGTGATGTATAGAGAGAGTGTTGGTGTGATGTATAGGAAGAGTTCTGGTGTGATGTATAGGAAGAGTTCTGGGGTGATGTATAGGAAGAGTGCTGGTGTGATATCTAAAACGAGTGCTGGTGTGATATCTAGGAACAGTGCTAGTGTGATGTATAGGGAGAGTGTTGGTGTGATGTATAGGAAGAGTGCTGGTGTGATGTATAAGAAGAATTCTGGTGTAATGTATAGGACGAATGATGGTGTGATGTATAGGAAGAGTGCTGGTGTGATGTATAGGAAGAATGCTGATGTACCGTATAAGAAGAATTCTGGTGTAATGTATAGGAAGAACGATGGTGTGATGTATAGGAAGAGTGCTGGTGTGATGTATAAGAAGAATTCTGATGTAATGTATAGGACGAATGATGGTGTGATGTATAGGAAGAGTGCTGGTGTGATGTATAGGAAGAATGCTGATGTGATGTACCGTATAAGAAGAATTCTGGTGTAATGTATAGGAAGAACAATGGTGTGATGTATAGGAAGAGTGCTGGTGTGATGTATAGGAAGAGTGCTGGTGTGATGTCCAGTAAGAGTGCTGGGGGTGATGTATATGAAATGTGCTGGTGTGATGCATAGGAAGAGTCCTGGTGTGATGTATACGAAATGTGCTCATATGATGTATAGGAAGAATGCTGGTGTGATGTATAAGAAGAATTCTGGTGTGATGTATAGGAAGAATGCTGGTGTAATGTTTAGGAAGAATGCTGGTGTGATGTATAGGAAGAATGCTGGAGTGTTATATAGGAAGAATGCTAGTGTGATGTATAGGTAGAGTGTTGGTGTGATGTATAGGAAGAGTTCTGGTGTGATGTGTAGGAAGAGTGCTGGTGTGATATCTAGGAAAAGTGCTGGTGTGATATCTAGGAAGAGTGCTGGTGTGATGTATAGGAAGAATGCTAGTGTGGTGTATAGGAAGAGTGCTGGTGTGATGTATAGGAAGAGTGCTGGTGTGATATCTAAAAAGAGTGCTGGTGTGATATCTAGGAACAGTGCTAGTGTGATGTATAGGGAGAGTGTTGGTGTGATGTATAGGAAGAGTGCTGGTGTGATGTATAAGAAGAATTCTGGTGTAATGTATAGGACGAATGATGGTGTGATGTATAGGAAGAGTGCTGGTGTGATGTATAGGAAGAATGCTGATGTGATGTACCGTATAAGAAGAATTCTGGTGTAATGTATAGGAAGAACGATGGTGTGATGTATAGGAAGAACGATGGTGTGATGTATAGGAAGAACGATGGTGTGATGTATAGGAAGAGTGCTGGTGTGATGTATAGGAAGAGTGCTGGTGTGATGTATATGAAATGTGCTGGTGTGATGCATAGGAAGAGTCCTGGTGTGATGTATACGAAATGTGCTGGTGTGATGTATAGGAAGAGTGCTGGTGTGATATATAGGAAGAGTGCTGGTGTGAGATTTAGGAACAGTGCTGGATTGTTATATAGGAAGAATGCTAGTGTGATGTATAGGTAGAGTGTTGCTGTGATGTATAGGAAGAGTTCTGGTGTGATGTGTAGGAAGAGTGCTGGTGTGATATCTAGGAAAAGTGCTGGTGTGATATCTAGGAAGAGTGCTGGTGTGATGTATAGGAAGAATGCTAGTGTGATGTATAGGAAGAGTGCTGGTGTGATGTATTGGAAGAGTGCTGGTGTGATGTATAGGAAGAGTGCTGGTGTGATATATAGGAAGAGTGCTGGTGTGAGATCTAGGAACAGTGCTGGAGTGTTATATAGGAAGAGTGCTGGTGTGAGATCTAGGAACAGTGCTGGAGTGTTATATAGGAAGAATGCTAGTGTGATGTATAGGTAGAGTGTTGGTGTGATGTATAGGAAGAGTGCTGGTGTGATGTATAGGAAGAGTGCTGGTGTGATATCTAGGAAAAGTGCTGGTGTGATATCTAGGAAGAGTGCTGGTGTGATGTATAGGAAGAGTGCTGGTGTAATGTATAGGAAGAGTCCTGGTGTGATGTATACGAAATGTGCTGGTGTGATGTATAGGAAGAGTGCTGGTGTGATGTATAGGAAGAGTGCTGGTGTGATATATAGGAAGAGTGCTGGTGTGAGATCTAGGAATAGTGCTGGAGTGTTATATAGGAAGAATGCTAGTGTGATGTATAGGTAGAGTGTTGGTGTGATGTATAGGAAGAGTTCTGGTGTGATGTGTAGGAAGAGTGCTGGTGTGATATCTAGGAAAAGTGCTGGTGTGATATCTAGGAAGAGTGCTGGTGTGATGTATATGAAGAATGCTAGTGTGATGTATAGGGAGAGTGCTGGTGTGATGTATATGAAGAGTGCTGGTGTGATATCTAGGAAAAGTGCTGGTGTGATATCTAGGAAGAATGCTGGTGTGATAATATATAGGACGAGTGCTGTTGTGATGTATAGGAAGAGTGCTGGTGTAATGTATATGAAGAATGCTGGTCTAATGTATAGGAAGAATGCTGGTGTAATGTACAGGAAGAATGCTTGTGTGATGTCCAGTAAGAGTGCTGGTGTGATGTCCAGTAAGAGTGCTGGTGTGATGTATAGGAAGAGAGCTGATATGATGTATAGGAAGAGTGCTGGTGTGATCTATAGGAAGAGTGCTGGTGTGATGTCCAGTAAGAATGCTGGTGTGATGTATAGGAAGAGTGCTGGTGTGATATCTAAAAAGAGTGGTGGTGTGATATCTAGGAACAGTGCTAGTGTGATGTATAGGGAGAGTGTTGGTGTGATGTATAAGAAGAGTGCTGGTGAGATGTATAAGAAGAATTCTGGTGTAATGTATAGGACGAATGATGGTGTGATGTATAGGAAGAATGCTGATGAGATGTACCGTATAAGAAGAATTCTGGTGTAATGTATAGGAAGAACGATGGTGTGATGTATAGGAAGAGTGCTGGTGTGATGTATAGGAAGAGTGCTGGTGTGATGTCCAGTAAGAGTGCTTGGGGTGATGTAACTGAAATGTGCTGGTGTGATGCATAGGAAGAGTCCTGGTGTGATGTATACGAAATGTGCTGATATGATGTATAGGAAGAGTGCTGGTGTGATGTATAGGAAGAATGCTAGTGTGATGTATAGGAAGAGTGCTGGTGTGATGTATAGGAAGAATGCTAGTGTGATGTATAGGTAGAATGCTGGTGTGATGTATAGGAAGAGTGCTGGTGTGATGTATAGGAAGAATGCTGGTGTGATATATAAGAAGAATTCTGGTGTGATGTATAGGAAGAACGATGGTGTGATGTATAGGAAGAGTGCTGGTGTGATGTATAGGAAGAGTGCTGGTGTGATGTATAGGAAGAATGCTGGTGTAATGTATAGGAAGAATGCTGGTGTGATGTATATGAAGAATGCTGGTGTGATGTATAGAGAGAGTGTTGGTGTGATGTATAGGAAGAGTTCTGGTGTGATGTATAGGAAGAGTTCTGGGGTGATGTATAGGAAGAGTGCTGGTGTGATATCTAAAACGAGTGCTGGTGTGATATCTAGGAACAGTGCTAGTGTGATGTATAGGGAGAGTGTTGGTGTGATGTATAGGAAGAGTGCTGGTGTGATGTATAAGAAGAATTCTGGTGTAATGTATAGGACGAAGGATGGTGTGATGTATAGGAAGAGTGCTGGTGTGATGTATAGGAAGAATGCTGATGTACCGTATAAGAAGAATTCTGGTGTAATGTATAGGAAGAACGATGGTGTGATGTATAGGAAGAGTGCTGGTGTGATGTATAAGAAGAATTCTGATGTAATGTATAGGACGAATGATGGTGTGATATATAGGAAGAGTGCTGGTGTGATGTATAGGAAGAATGCTGATGTGATGTACCGTATAAGAAGAATTCTGGTGTAATGTATAGGAAGAACGATGGTGTGATGTATAGGAAGAGTGCTGGTGTGATGTATAGGAAGAGTGCTGGTGTGATGTCCAGTAAGAGTGCTGGGGGTGATGTATATGAAATGTGCTGGTGTGATGCATAGGAAGAGTCCTGGTGTGATGTATACGAAATGTGCTCATATGATGTATAGGAAGAATGCTGGTGTGATGTATAAGAAGAATTCTGGTGTGATGTATAGGAAGAATGCTGGCGTAATGTATAGGAAGAATGCTGGTGTGATGTATAGGAAGAATGCTGGAGTGTTATATAGGAAGAATGCTAGTGTGATGTATAGGTAGAGTGTTGGTGTGATGTATAGGAAGAGTTCTGGTGTGATGTGTAGGAAGAGTGCTGGTGTGATATCTAGGAAAAGTGCTGGTGTGATATCTAGGAAGAGTGCTGGTGTGATGTATAGGAAGAATGCTAGTGTGGTGTATAGGAAGAGTGCTGGTGTGATGTATAGGAAGAGTGCTGGTGTGATATCTAAAAAGAGTGCTGGTGTGATATCTAGGAACAGTGCTAGTGTGATGTATAGGGAGAGTGTTGGTGTGATGTATAGGAAGAGTGCTGGTGTGATGTATAAGAAGAATTCTGGTGTAATGTATAGGACGAATGATGGTGTGATGTATAGGAAGAGTGCTGGTGTGATGTATAGGAAGAATGCTGATGTGATGTACCGTATAAGAAGAATTCTGGTGTAATGTATAGGAAGAACGATGGTGTGATGTATAGGAAGAACGATGGTGTGATGTATAGGAAGAACGATGGTGTGATGTATAGGAAGAGTGCTGGTGTGATGTATAGGAGGAGTGCTGGTGTGATGTATATGAAATGTGCTGGTGTGATGCATAGGAAGAGTCCTGGTGTGATGTATACGAAATGTGCTGGTGTGATGTATAGGAAGAGTGCTGGTGTGATATATAGGAAGAGTGCTGGTGTGAGATTTAGGAACAGTGCTGGAGTGTTATATAGGAAGAATGCTAGTGTGATGTATAGGTAGAGTGTTGCTGTGATGTATAGGAAGAGTTCTGGTGTGATGTGTAGGAAGAGTGCTGGTGTGATATCTAGGAAAAGTGCTGGTGTGATATCTAGGAAGAGTGCTGGTGTGATGTATAGGAAGAATGCTAGTGTGATGTATAGGAAGAGTGCTGGTGTGATGTATAGGAAGAGTGCTGGTGTGATGTATAGGAAGAGTGCTGGTGTGATATATAGGAAGAGTGCTGGTGTGAGATCTAGGAACAGTGCTGGAGTGTTATATAGGAAGAGTGCTGGTGTGAGATCTAGGAACAGTGCTGGAGTGTTATATAGGAAGAATGCTAGTGTGATGTATAGGTAGAGTGTTGGTGTGATGTATAGGAAGAGTGCTGGTGTGATGTATAGGAAGAGTGCTGGTGTGATATCTAGGAAAAGTGCTGGTGTGAAGTATAGGAAGAGTGCTGGTGTGATGTATAGGAAGAATGCTAGTGTGATGTATAGGAAGAGTGCTGGTGTGATGTATAGGAAGAGTGCTGGTGTGATATCTAGGAAAAGTGCTGGTGTGATATCTAGGAAGAGTGCTGGTGTGATGTATAGGAAGAGTGCTGGTGTAATGTATAGGAAGAGTGCTGGTGTGATGTATAGGAAGAGTGCTAGTGTGATGTATAGGAAGAGTGCTGGTGTGATGTATAGGAAGAGTGCTGGTGTGATGTATAGGAAGAGTGCTGGTGTGATATCTAGGAAGAGTGCTGGTGTGATGTATAGGAAGAGTGCTGGTGTGATGTATAGGAAGAATGCTAGTGTGATGTATAGGAAGAGTTCTGGTGTGATGTATAGGAAGAGTTCTGGTGTGATATCTAAAAAGAGTGCTGGTGTGATATCTAGGAACAGTGCTAGTGTGATGTATAGGAAGAGTGCTGGTGTGATATCTAGGAACAGTGCTTGTCATGTCCCACTATATAATTGTTTCATATGCTGTTAGTTTCTGTAATGTTATTATTGAAAGGCATCTTGTTAATTTTGTTCTTCCTGATTCTCTGTAGCTAGGGAAGAACGATGGTGTGATGTATAGGAAGAGTTCTGGGGTGATGTATAGGAAGAGTGCTGGTGTGATATCTAAAAAGAGTGCTGGTGTGATATCTAGGAACAGTGCTAGTGTGATGTATAGGGAGAGTGTTGGTGTGATGTATAGGAAGAGTGCTGGTGTGATGTATAAGAAGAATTCTGGTGTAATGTATAGGACGAATGATTGTGTGATGTATAGGAAGAGTGCTGGTGTGATGTATAGGAAGAATGCTGATGTGATGTACCGTATAAGAAGAATTCTGGTGTAATGTATAGGAAGAACGATGGTGTGATGTATAGGAAGAACGATGGTGTTATGTATAGGAAGAACGATGGTGTGATGTATAGGAAGAGTGCTGGTGTGATGTATAGGAAGAGTGCTGGTGTGATGTATATGAAATGTGCTGGTGTGATGCATAGGAAGAGTCCTGGTGTGATGTATACGAAATGTGCTAGTGTGATGTATAGGAAGACTGCTGGTGTGATGTATAGGAAGAGTGCTGGTGTGATATATAGGAAGAGTGCTGGTGTGAGATCTAGGAACAGTGCTGGAGTGTTATATAGGAAGAATGCTAGTGTGATGTATAGGTAGAGTGTTGGTGTGATGTATAGGAAGAGTTCTGGTGTGATGTGTAGGAAGAGTGCTGGTGTGATATCTAGGAAAAGTGCTGGTGTGATATCTAGGAAGAGTGCTGGTGTGATGTATAGGAAGAATGCTAGTGTGATGTATAGGGAGAGTGCTGGTGTGATGTATAGGAAGAGAGCTGGTGTGATGTATAAGAAGAATTCTGGTGTAATGTATATGACGAATGCTGGTGTGATGTATAGGAAGAATGCTGGTGTGATGTATAAGACGAATTCTGGTGTAATGTATAGGAAGAACGATGGTGTGATGTATAGGAAGAACGATGGTGTCATGTATAGGAGGAGTGCTGGTGTGATATCTAGGAACAGTGCTTGTCATGTCCCACTATATAAATGTTTCATATGCTGTTAGTTTCTGTAATGTTATTATTGCAAGGCATCTTGTTAATTTTGTTCTTCCTGATTCTCTGTAGCTAGGGAAGAACGATGGTGTGATGTATAGGAAGAGTGCTGGTGTGATGTATAGGAAGAATGCTGGTGTTATGTATATGAAGAATGCTGGTGTGATGTATAGGGAGAGTGTTGGTGTGATGTATAGGAAGAGTTTTGGTGTGATGTATAGGAAGAGTTCTGGGGTGATGTATAGGAAGAGTTCTGGTGTGATATCTAAAAAGAGTTCTGGGGTGATGTATAGGAAGAGTGCTGGTGTGATATCTAAAAAGAGTGGTGGTGTGATATCTAGGAACAGTGCTAGTGTGATGTATAGGGAGAGTGTTGGTGTGATGTATAAGAAGAGTGCTGGTGAGATGTATAAGAAGAATTCTGGTGTAATGTATAGGACGAATGATGGTGTGATGTATAGGAAGAATGCTGATGAGATGTACCGTATAAGAAGAATTCTGGTGTAATGTATAGGAAGAACGATGGTGTGATGTATAGGAAGAGTGCTGGTGTGATGTATAGGAAGAGTGCTGGTGTGATGTCCAGTAAGAGTGCTGGGGGTGATGTAACTGAAATGTGCTGGTGTGATGCATAGGAAGAGTCCTGGTGTGATGTATACGAAATGTGCTGATATGATGTATAGGAAGAGTGCTGGTGTGATGTATAGGAAGAATGCTAGTGTGATGTATAGGAAGAGTGCTGGTGTGATGTATAGGAAGAATGCTAGTGTGATGTATAGGTAGAATGATGGTGTGATGTATAGGAAGAGTGCTGGTGTGATGTATAGGAAGAATGCTGGTGTGATATATAAGAAGAATTCTGGTGTGATGTATAGGAAGAACGATGGTGTGATGTATAGGAAGAGTGCTGGTGTGATGTATAGGAAGAATGCTGGTGTAATGTATAGGAAGAATGCTGGTGTGATGTATATGAAGAATGCTGGTGTGATGTATAGAGAGAGTGTTGGTGTGATGTATAGGAAGAGTTCTGGTGTGATGTATAGGAAGAGTTCTGGGGTGATGTATAGGAAGAGTGCTGGTGTGATATCTAAAACGAGTGCTGGTGTGATATCTAGGAACAGTGCTAGTGTGATGTATAGGGAGAGTGTTGGTGTGATGTATAGGAAGAGTGCTGGTGTGATGTATAAGAAGAATTCTGGTGTAATGTATAGGACGAATGATGGTGTGATGTATAGGAAGAGTGCTGGTGTGATGTATAGGAAGAATGCTGATGTACCGTATAAGAAGAATTCTGGTGTAATGTATAGGAAGAACGATGGTGTGATGTATAGGAAGAGTGCTGGTGTGATGTATAAGAAGAATTCTGATGTAATGTATAGGACGAATGATGGTGTGATGTATAGGAAGAGTGCTGGTGTGATGTATAGGAAGAATGCTGATGTGATGTACCGTATAAGAAGAATTCTGGTGTAATGTATAGGAAGAACAATGGTGTGATGTATAGGAAGAGTGCTGGTGTGATGTATAGGAAGAGTGCTGGTGTGATGTCCAGTAAGAGTGCTGGGGGTGATGTATATGAAATGTGCTGGTGTGATGCATAGGAAGAGTCCTGGTGTGATGTATACGAAATGTGCTCATATGATGTATAGGAAGAATGCTGGTGTGATGTATAAGAAGAATTCTGGTGTGATGTATAGCAAGAATGCTGGTGTAATGTTTAGGAAGAATGCTGGTGTGATGTATAGGAAGAATGCTGGAGTGTTATATAGGAAGAATGCTAGTGTGATGTATAGGTAGAGTGTTGGTGTGATGTATAGGAAGAGTTCTGGTGTGATGTGTAGGAAGAGTGCTGGTGTGATATCTAGGAAAAGTGCTGGTGTGATATCTAGGAAGAGTGCTGGTGTGATGTATAGGAAGAATGCTAGTGTGGTGTATAGGAAGAGTGCTGGTGTGATGTATAGGAAGAGTGCTGGTGTGATATCTAAAAAGAGTGCTGGTGTGATATCTAGGAACAGTGCTAGTGTGATGTATAGGGAGAGTGTTGGTGTGATGTATAGGAAGAGTGCTGGTGTGATGTATAAGAAGAATTCTGGTGTAATGTATAGGACGAATGATGGTGTGATGTATAGGAAGAGTGCTGGTGTGATGTATAGGAAGAATGCTGATGTGATGTACCGTATAAGAAGAATTCTGGTGTAATGTATAGGAAGAACGATGGTGTGATGTATAGGAAGAACGATGGTGTGATGTATAGGAAGAACGATGGTGTGATGTATAGGAAGAGTGCTGGTGTGATGTATAGGAAGAGTGCTGGTGTGATGTATATGAAATGTGCTGGTGTGATGCATAGGAAGAGTCCTGGTGTGATGTATACGAAATGTGCTGGTGTGATGTATAGGAAGAGTGCTGGTGTGATATATAGGAAGAGTGCTGGTGTGAGATTTAGGAACAGTGCTGGATTGTTATATAGGAAGAATGCTAGTGTGATGTATAGGTAGAGTGTTGCTGTGATGTATAGGAAGAGTTCTGGTGTGATGTGTAGGAAGAGTGCTGGTGTGATATCTAGGAAAAGTGCTGGTGTGATATCTAGGAAGAGTGCTGGTGTGATGTATAGGAAGAATGCTAGTGTGATGTATAGGAAGAGTGCTGGTGTGATGTATTGGAAGAGTGCTGGTGTGATGTATAGGAAGAGTGCTGGTGTGATATATAGGAAGAGTGCTGGTGTGAGATCTAGGAACAGTGCTGGAGTGTTATATAGGAAGAGTGCTGGTGTGAGATCTAGGAACAGTGCTGGAGTGTTATATAGGAAGAATGCTAGTGTGATGTATAGGTAGAGTGTTGGTGTGATGTATAGGAAGAGTGCTGGTGTGATGTATAGGAAGAGTGCTGGTGTGATATCTAGGAAAAGTGCTGGTGTGATATCTAGGAAGAGTGCTGGTGTGATGTATAGGAAGAGTGCTGGTGTAATGTATAGGAAGAGTCCTGGTGTGATGTATACGAAATGTGCTGGTGTGATGTATAGGAAGAGTGCTGGTGTGATGTATAGGAAGAGTGCTGGTGTGATATATAGGAAGAGTGCTGGTGTGAGATCTAGGAACAGTGCTGGAGTGTTATATAGGAAGAATGCTAGTGTGATGTATAGGTAGAGTGTTGGTGTGATGTATAGGAAGAGTTCTGGTGTGATGTGTAGGAAGAGTGCTGGTGTGATATCTAGGAAAAGTGCTGGTGTGATATCTAGGAAGAGTGCTGGTGTGATGTATATGAAGAATGCTAGTGTGATGTATAGGGAGAGTGCTGGTGTGATGTATATGAAGAGTGCTGGTGTGATATCTAGGAAAAGTGCTGGTGTGATATCTAGGAAGAATGCTGGTGTGATAATATATAGGACGAGTGCTGTTGTGATGTATAGGAAGAGTGCTGGTGTAATGTATATGAAGAATGCTGGTCTAATGTATAGGAAGAATGCTGGTGTAATGTACAGGAAGAATGCTTGTGTGATGTCCAGTAAGAGTGCTGGTGTGATGTCCAGTAAGAGTGCTGGTGTGATGTATAGGAAGAGAGCTGATATGATGTATAGGAAGAGTGCTGGTGTGATCTATAGGAAGAGTGCTGGTGTGATGTCCAGTAAGAATGCTGGTGTGATGTATAGGAAGAGTGCTGGTGTGATATCTAAAAAGAGTGGTGGTGTGATATCTAGGAACAGTGCTAGTGTGATGTATAGGGAGAGTGTTGGTGTGATGTATAAGAAGAGTGCTGGTGAGATGTATAAGAAGAATTCTGGTGTAATGTATAGGACGAATGATGGTGTGATGTATAGGAAGAATGCTGATGAGATGTACCGTATAAGAAGAATTCTGGTGTAATGTATAGGAAGAACGATGGTGTGATGTATAGGAAGAGTGCTGGTGTGATGTATAAGAAGAGTGCTGGTGTGATGTCCAGTAAGAGTGCTGGGGGTGATGTAACTGAAATGTGCTGGTGTGATGCATAGGAAGAGTCCTGGTGTGATGTATACGAAATGTGCTGATATGATGTATAGGAAGAGTGCTGGTGTGATGTATAGGAAGAATGCTAGTGTGATGTATAGGAAGAGTGCTGGTGTGATGTATAGGAAGAATGCTAGTGTGATGTATAGGTAGAATGCTGGTGTGATGTATAGGAAGAGTGCTGGTGTGATGTATAGGAAGAATGCTGGTGTGATATATAAGAAGAATTCTGGTGTGATGTATAGGAAGAACGATGGTGTGATGTATAGGAAGAGTGCTGGTGTGATGTATAGGAAGAGTGCTGGTGTGATGTATAGGAAGAATGCTGGTGTAATGTATAGGAAGAATGCTGGTGTGATGTATATGAAGAATGCTGGTGTGATGTATAGAGAGAGTGTTGGTGTGATGTATAGGAAGAGTTCTGGTGTGATGTATAGGAAGAGTTCTGGGGTGATGTATAGGAAGAGTGCTGGTGTGATATCTAAAACGAGTGCTGGTGTGATATCTAGGAACAGTGCTAGTGTGATGTATAGGGAGAGTGTTGGTGTGATGTATAGGAAGAGTGCTGGTGTGATGTATAAGAAGAATTCTGGTGTAATGTATAGGACGAAGGATGGTGTGATGTATAGGAAGAGTGCTGGTGTGATGTATAGGAAGAATGCTGATGTACCGTATAAGAAGAATTCTGGTGTAATGTATAGGAAGAACGATGGTGTGATGTATAGGAAGAGTGCTGGTGTGATGTATAAGAAGAATTCTGATGTAATGTATAGGACGAATGATGGTGTGATATATAGGAAGAGTGCTGGTGTGATGTATAGGAAGAATGCTGATGTGATGTACCGTATAAGAAGAATTCTGGTGTAATGTATAGGAAGAACGATGGTGTGATGTATAGGAAGAGTGCTGGTGTGATGTATAGGAAGAGTGCTGGTGTGATGTCCAGTAAGAGTGCTGGGGGTGATGTATATGAAATGTGCTGGTGTGATGCATAGGAAGAGTCCTGGTGTGATGTATACGAAATGTGCTCATATGATGTATAGGAAGAATGCTGGTGTGATGTATAAGAAGAATTCTGGTGTGATGTATAGGAAGAATGCTGGCGTAATGTATAGGAAGAATGCTGGTGTGATGTATAGGAAGAATGCTGGAGTGTTATATAGGAAGAATGCTAGTGTGATGTATAGGTAGAGTGTTGGTGTGATGTATAGGAAGAGTTCTGGTGTGATGTGTAGGAAGAGTGCTGGTGTGATATCTAGGAAAAGTGCTGGTGTGATATCTAGGAAGAGTGCTGGTGTGATGTATAGGAAGAATGCTAGTGTGGTGTATAGGAAGAGTGCTGGTGTGATGTATAGGAAGAGTGCTGGTGTGATATCTAAAAAGAGTGCTGGTGTGATATCTAGGAACAGTGCTAGTGTGATGTATAGGGAGAGTGTTGGTGTGATGTATAGGAAGAGTGCTGGTGTGATGTATAAGAAGAATTCTGGTGTAATGTATAGGACGAATGATGGTGTGATGTATAGGAAGAGTGCTGGTGTGATGTATAGGAAGAATGCTGATGTGATGTACCGTATAAGAAGAATTCTGGTGTAATGTATAGGAAGAACGATGGTGTGATGTATAGGAAGAACGATGGTGTGATGTATAGGAAGAACGATGGTGTGATGTATAGGAAGAGTGCTGGTGTGATGTATAGGAGGAGTGCTGGTGTGATGTATATGAAATGTGCTGGTGTGATGCATAGGAAGAGTCCTGGTGTGATGTATACGAAATGTGCTGGTGTGATGTATAGGAAGAGTGCTGGTGTGATATATAGGAAGAGTGCTGGTGTGAGATTTAGGAACAGTGCTGGAGTGTTATATAGGAAGAATGCTAGTGTGATGTATAGGTAGAGTGTTGCTGTGATGTATAGGAAGAGTTCTGGTGTGATGTGTAGGAAGAGTGCTGGTGTGATATCTAGGAAAAGTGCTGGTGTGATATCTAGGAAGAGTGCTGGTGTGATGTATAGGAAGAATGCTAGTGTGATGTATAGGAAGAGTGCTGGTGTGATGTATAGGAAGAGTGCTGGTGTGATGTATAGGAAGAGTGCTGGTGTGATATATAGGAAGAGTGCTGGTGTGAGATCTAGGAACAGTGCTGGAGTGTTATATAGGAAGAGTGCTGGTGTGAGATCTAGGAACAGTGCTGGAGTGTTATATAGGAAGAATGCTAGTGTGATGTATAGGTAGAGTGTTGGTGTGATGTATAGGAAGAGTGCTGGTGTGATGTATAGGAAGAGTGCTGGTGTGATATCTAGGAAAAGTGCTGGTGTGAAGTATAGGAAGAGTGCTGGTGTGATGTATAGGAAGAATGCTAGTGTGATGTATAGGAAGAGTGCTGGTGTGATGTATAGGAAGAGTGCTGGTGTGATATCTAGGAAAAGTGCTGGTGTGATATCTAGGAAGAGTGCTGGTGTGATGTATAGGAAGAGTGCTGGTGTAATGTATAGGAAGAGTGCTGGTGTGATGTATAGGAAGAGTGCTAGTGTGATGTATAGGAAGAGTGCTGGTGTGATGTATAGGAAGAGTGCTGGTGTGATGTATAGGAAGAGTGCTGGTGTGATATCTAGGAAGAGTGCTGGTGTGATGTATAGGAAGAGTGCTGGTGTGATGTATAGGAAGAATGCTAGTGTGATGTATAGGAAGAGTTCTGGTGTGATGTATAGGAAGAGTTCTGGTGTGATATCTAAAAAGAGTGCTGGTGTGATATCTAGGAACAGTGCTAGTGTGATGTATAGGAAGAGTGCTGGTGTGATATCTAGGAACAGTGCTTGTCATGTCCCACTATATAATTGTTTCATATGCTGTTAGTTTCTGTAATGTTATTATTGAAAGGCATCTTGTTAATTTTGTTCTTCCTGATTCTCTGTAGCTAGGGAAGAACGATGGTGTGATGTATAGGAAGAGTTCTGGGGTGATGTATAGGAAGAGTGCTGGTGTGATATCTAAAAAGAGTGCTGGTGTGATATCTAGGAACAGTGCTAGTGTGATGTATAGGGAGAGTGTTGGTGTGATGTATAGGAAGAGTGCTGGTGTGATGTATAAGAAGAATTCTGGTGTAATGTATAGGACGAATGATTGTGTGATGTATAGGAAGAGTGCTGGTGTGATGTATAGGAAGAATGCTGATGTGATGTACCGTATAAGAAGAATTCTGGTGTAATGTATAGGAAGAACGATGGTGTGATGTATAGGAAGAACGATGGTGTTATGTATAGGAAGAACGATGGTGTGATGTATAGGAAGAGTGCTGGTGTGATGTATAGGAAGAGTGCTGGTGTGATGTATATGAAATGTGCTGGTGTGATGCATAGGAAGAGTCCTGGTGTGATGTATACGAAATGTGCTAGTGTGATGTATAGGAAGACTGCTGGTGTGATGTATAGGAAGAGTGCTGGTGTGATATATAGGAAGAGTGCTGGTGTGAGATCTAGGAACAGTGCTGGAGTGTTATATAGGAAGAATGCTAGTGTGATGTATAGGTAGAGTGTTGGTGTGATGTATAGGAAGAGTTCTGGTGTGATGTGTAGGAAGAGTGCTGGTGTGATATCTAGGAAAAGTGCTGGTGTGATATCTAGGAAGAGTGCTGGTGTGATGTATAGGAAGAATGCTAGTGTGATGTATAGGGAGAGTGCTGGTGTGATGTATAGGAAGAGTGCTGGTGTAATATCTAGGAAAAGTGCTGGTGTGATATCTAGGAAGAATGCTGGTGTGATAATATATAGGACGAGTGCTGTTGTGATGTATAGGAAGAGTGCTGGTGTAATGTATATGAAGAATGCTGGTGTAATGTACAGGAAGAATGCTTGTGTGATGTCCAGTAAGAGTGCTGGTGTGATGTCCAGTAAGAGTGCTGGTGTGATGTATAGGAAGAGAGCTGATATGATGTATAGGAAGAGTGCTTTTGTGATCTATAGGAAGAGTGCTGGTGTGATGTCCAGTAAGAATGCTGGTGTGATGTATAGGAAGAGTGCTGATATGATGTATAGGAAGAGTGCTGGTGTGATGTATAGGAAGAGTGCTGGTGTGATGTATATGAAATGTGCTGGTGTGATATCTAGGAAGAGTGCTGGTGTGATGTATACGAAATGTGCTGGTGTGATGTATAGGAAGAGTGCTGGTGTGATGTATAGGAAGAGTGCTGGTGTGATATATAGGAAGAGTGCTGGTGTGAGATCTAGGAACTGTGCTGGAGTGTTATATAGGAAGAATGCTAGTGTGATGTATAGGTAGAGTGTTGGTGTGATGTATAGGAAGAGTTCTGGTGTGATGTGTAGGAAGAGTGCTGGTGTGATATCTAGGAAAAGTGCTGGTGTGATGTATAGGAAGAGTGCTGGTGTGATGTATAGGAAGAATGCTAGTGTGATGTATAGGAAGAGTGCTGGTGTGATGTATAGGAAGAGTGCTGGTGTGATATCTAGGAAAAGTGCTGGTGTGATGTCTAGGAAGAGTGCTGGTGTGATGTATAGGAAGAGTGCTAGTGTGATGTATAGGAAGAGTGCTGGTGTGATGTATAGGAAGAGTGCTAGTGTGATGTATAGGAAGAGTGCTGGTGTGATGTATAGGAAGAGTGCTGGTGTGATGTATAGGAAGAGTGCTGGTGTGATATCTAGGAAGAGTGCTGGTGTGATGTATAGGAAGAGTGCTGGTGTGATGTAAAGGAAGAGTGCTGGTGTGATGTATAGGAAGAATGCTAGTGTGATGTATAGGAAGAGTTCTGGTGTGATATCTAAAAAGAGTGCTGGTGTGATATCTAGGAACAGTGCTAGTGTGATGTATAGGAAGAGTTCTGGGGTGATGTATAGGAAGAGTTCTGGTGTGATATCGAAAAAGAGTTCTGGGGTGATGTATAGGAAGAGTGCTGGTGTGATATCTAAAAAGAGTGGTGGTGTGATATCTAGGAACAGTGCTAGTGTGATGTATAGGGAGAGTGTTGGTGTGATGTATAAGAAGAGTGCTGGTGAGATGTATAAGAAGAATTCTGGTGTAATGTATAGGACGAATGATGGTGTGATGTATAGGAAGAATGCTGATGTGATGTACCGTATAAGAAGAATTCTGGTGTAATGTATAGGAAGAATGATCGTGTGATGTATAGGAAGAGTGCTGGTGTGATGTATAGGAAGAGTGCTGGTGTGATGTCCAGTAAGAGTGCTGGGGGTGATGTAACTGAAATGTGCTGGTGTGATGCATAGGAAGAGTCCTGGTGTGATGTATACGAAATGTGCTGATATGATGTATAGGAAGAGTGCTGGTGTGATGTATAGGAAGAATGCAAGTGTGATGTATAGGAAGAGTGCTGGTGTGATGTATAGGAAGAGTGCTAGTGTGATGTATAGGTAGAATGCTGGTTTGATGTATAGGAAGAGTGCTGGTGTGATGTATAGGAAGAATGCTGGTGTAATGTATAGGAAGAATGCTAGTGTGATGTATATGAAGAATGCTGGTGTGATGTATAGAGAGAGTGTTGGTGTGATGTATAGGAATAGTTCTGGTGTGATGTATAGGAAGAGTTCTGGGGTGATGTATAGGAAGAGTGCTGGTGTGATATCTAAAAAGAGTGCTGGTGTGATATCAAGGAACAGTGCTAGTGTGATGTATAGGGAGAGTGTTGGTGTGATGTATAGGAAGAGTGCTGGTGTGATGTATAAGAAGAATTCTGGTGTAATGTATAGGACGAATGATGGTGTGGTGTATAGGAAGAGTGCTGGTGTGATGTATAGGAAGAATGCTGATGTACCGTATGAGAAGAATTCTGGTGTAATGTATAGGAAGAACGATGGTGTGATGTATAGGAAGAGTGCTGGTGTGATGTATAGGAAGAGTGCTGGTGTGATGTCCAGTAAGAGTGCTGGGGGTGATGTATATGAAATGTGCTGGTGTGATGCATAGGATGAGTCCTGGTGTGATGTATACGAAATGTGCTCATATGATGTATAGGAAGAATGCTGGTGCGATGTAGAAGAAGAATTTTGGTGTGATGTATAGGAAGAATGCTGGTGTAATGTATAGGAAGAATGTTGGTGTGATGAATATGAAGAATGCTGGTGTGTTGTATAGGGAGAGTGTTGGTGTGATGTATAGGAAGAGTTCTGGTGTGATGTATAGGAAGAGTTCTGGGGTGATGTATAGGAAGAGTGCTGGTGTGATATCTAAAAAGAGTGCTGGTGTGATATCTAGGAACAGTGCTAGTGTGATGTATAGGGAGAGTGTTGGTGTGATGTATAGGAAGAGTGCTGGTGTGATGTATAAGAAGAATTCTGGTGTAATGTATAGGACGAATGATGGTGTGATGTATAGGAAGAGTGCTGGTGTGATGTATAGGAAGAATGCTGATGTGATGTACCATATAAGAAGAATTCTGGTGTAATGTATAGGAAGAACGATGGTGTGATGTATAGGATGAACGATGGTGTGATGTATAGGAAGAACGATGGTGTGATGTATAGGAAGAGTGCTGGTGTGATGTATATGAAATGTGCTGGTGTGATGCATAGGAAGAGTCCTGGTGTGATGTATACGAAATTTGCTGGTGTGATGTATAGGAAGAGTGCTAGTGTGATGTATAGGTAGAATGCTGGTTTGATGTATAGGAAGAGTGCTGGTGTGATGTATAGGAAGAATGCTGGTGTAATGTATAGGAAGAATGCTGGTGTGATGTATATGAAGAATGCTGGTGTGATGTATAGAGAGAGTGTTGGTGTGATGTATAGGAATAGTTCTGGTGTGATGTATAGGAAGAGTTCTGGGGTGATGTATAGGAAGAGTGCTGGTGTGATATCTAAAAAGAGTGCTGGTGTGATATCTAGGAACAGTGCTAGTGTGATGTATAGGGAGAGTGTTGGTGTGATGTATAGGAAGAGTGCTGGTGTGATGTATAAGAAGAATTCTGGTGTAATGTATAGGACGAATGATGGTGTGGTGTATAGGAAGAGTGCTGGTGTGATGTATAGGAAGAATGCTGATGTACCGTATAAGAAGAATTCTGGTGTAATGTATAGGAAGAACGATGGTGTGATGTATAGGAAGAGTGCTGGTGTGATGTATAGGAAGAGTGCTGGTGTGATGTCCAGTAAGAGTGCTGGGGGTGATGTATATGAAATGTGCTGGTGTGATGCATAGGAAGAGTCCTGGTGTGATGTATACGAAATGTGCTCATATGATGTATAGGAAGAATGCTGGTGCGATGTATAAGAAGAATTCTGGTGTGATGTATAGGAAGAATGCTGGTGTAATGTATAGGAAGAATGCTGGTGTGATGTATAGGAAGAATGCTGGTGTGTTGTATAGGGAGAGTGTTGGTGTGATGTATAGGAAGAGTTCTGGTGTGATGTATAGGAAGAGTTCTGGGGTGATGTATAGGAAGAGTTCTGGTGTGATATCTAAAAAGAGTGCTGGTGTGATATCTAGGAACAGTGCTAGTGTGATTTATAGGGAGAGTGTTGGTGTGATGTATAGGAAGAGTGCTGGTGTGATGTATAAGAAGAATTCTGGTGTAATGTATAGGACGAATGATGGTGTGATGTATCGGAAGAGTGCTGGTGTGATGTATAGGAAGAATGCTGATGTGATGCACCGTATAAGAAGAATTCTGGTGTAATGTATAGGAAGAACGATGGTGTGATGTATAGGAAGAACGATGGTGTGATGTATAGGAAGAACGATGGTGTGATGTATAGGAAGAGTGCTGGTGTGATGTATAGGAAGAGTGCTGGTGTGATGTATATGAAATGTGCTGGTGTGATGCATAGGAAGAGTCCTCGTGTGATGTATACGAAATGTGCTGGTGTGATGTATAGGAAGAGTGCTGTTGTGATATATAGGAAGAGTGCTGGTGTGAGATTTAGGAACAGTGCTGGAGTGTTATATAGGAAGAATGCTAGTGTGCTGTATAGGTAGAGTGTTGGTGTGATGTATAGGAAGAGTTCTGGTGTGATGTGTAGGAAGAGTGCTGGTGTGATATCTAGGAAAAGTGCTGGTGTGATATCTAGGAAGAGTGCTGGTGTGATGTATAGGAAGAATGCTAGTGTGATGTATAGGAAGAGTGCTGGTGTGATGTATAGGAAGAGTGCTGGTGTGATGTATAGGAAGAGTGCGGGTGTGATATATAGGAAGAGTGCTGGTGTGAGATCTAGGAACAGTGCTGGAGTGTTATATAGGAAGAGTGCTGGTGTGAGATCTAGGAACAGTGCTGGAGTGTTATATAGGAAGAATGCTAGTGTGATGTATAGGTAGAGTGTTGGTGTGATGTATAGGAAGAGTTCTGGTGTGATGTATAGGAAGAGTGCTGGTGTGATATCTAGGAAAAGTGCTGGTGTGATGTATAGGAAGAGTGCTGGTGTGATGTATAGGAAGAATGCTAGTGTGATGTATAGGAAGAGTGCTGGTGTGATGTATAGGAAGAGTGCTGGTGTGATATCTAGGAAAAGTGCTGGTGTGATATCTAGGAAGAGTGCTGGTGTGATGTATAGGAAGAGTGCTGGTGTAATGTATAGGAAGAGTGCTGGTGTGATGTATAGGAAGAGTGCTGGTGTGATGTATAGGAAGAGTGCTAGAGTGATGTATAGGAAGAGTGCTGGTGTGATGTATAGGAAGAGTGCTGGTGTGATGTATAGGAAGAGTGCTGGTGTGATATCTAGGAAGAGTGCTGGTGTGTTGTATAGGAAGAGTGCTGGTGTGATGTATAGGAAGAGTGCTGGTGTGATGTATAGGAAGAATGCTAGTGTGATGTATAGGAAGAGTTCTGGTGTGATGTATAGGAAGAGTTCTGGTGTGATATCTAAATAGAGTGCTGGTATGATATCTAGGAACAGTGCTAGTGTCATGTATAGGAAGAGTGCTGGTGTGATATCTAGGAACAGTGCTTGTCATGTCCCACTATATAATTGTTTCATATGCTGTTAGTTTCTGTAATGTTATTATTGCAAGGCATCTTGTTAATTTTGTTCTTCCTGATTCTCTGTAGCTAGGGAAGAACGATGGTGTGATGTATAGGAAGAGTTCTGGGGTGATGTATAGGAAGAGTGCTGGTGTGATATCTAAAAAGAGTGCTGGTGTGATATCTAGGAACAGTGCTAGTGTGATGTATAGGGAGAGTGTTGGTGTGATGTATAGGAAGAGTGCTGGTGTGATGTATAGGAAGAATGCTGATGTGATGTACCGTATAAGAAGAATTCTGGTGTAATGTATAGGAAGAACGATGGTGTGATGTATAGGAAGAACGATGGTGTTATGTATAGGAAGAACGATGGTGTGATGTATAGGAAGAGTGCTGGTGTGATGTATAGGAAGAGTGCTGGTGTGATGTATATGAAATGTGCTGGTGTGATGCATAGGAAGAGTCCTGGTGTGATGTATACGAAATGTGCTGGTGTGATGTATAGGAAGAGTGCTGGTGTGATGTATAGGAAGAGTGCTGGTGTGAGATCTAGGAACAGTGCTGGAGTGTTATATAGGAAGAATGCTAGTGTGATGTATAGGTAGAGTGTTGGTGTGATGTATAGGAAGAGTTCTGGTGTGATGTGTAGGAAGAGTGCTGGTGTGATATCTAGGAAAAGTGCTGGTGTGATATCTAGGAAGAGTGCTGGTGTGATGTATAGGAAGAATGCTAGTGTGATGTATAGGAAGAGTGCTGGTGTGATATCTAGGAAAAGTGCTGGTGTGATATCTAGGAAGAATGCTGGTGTAATGTACAGGAAGAATGCTTGTGTGATGTCCAGTAAGAGTGCTGGTGTGATGTCCAGTAAGAGTGCTGGTGTGATGTATAGGAAGAGAGCTGATATGATGTATAGGAAGAGTGCTGGTGTGATCTATAGGAAGAGTGCTGGTGTGATGTCCAGTAAGAATGCTGGTGTGATGTATAGGAAGAGTGCTGATATGATGTATAGGAAGAGTGCTGGTGTGATGTATAGGAAGAGTGCTGGTGTGATGTATATGAAATGTGCTGGTGTGATATCTAGGAAGAGTGCTGGTGTGATGTATACGAAATGTGCTGGTGTGATGTATAGGAAGAGTGCTGGTGTGATGTATAGGAAGAGTGCTGAAGTGATATATAGGAAGAGTGCTGGTGTGAGATCTAGGAACAGTGCTGGAGTGTTATATAGGAAGAATGCTAGTGTGATGTATAGGTAGAGTGTTGGTGTGATGTATAGGAAGAGTTCTGGTGTGATGTGTAGGAAGAGTGCTGGTGTGATATCTAGGAAAAGTGCTGGTGTGATGTATAGGAAGAGTGCTGGTGTGATGTATAGGAAGAATGCTAGTGTGATGTATAGGAAGAGTGCTGGTGTGATATCTAAAAAGAGTGCTGGTGTGATATCTAGGAACAGTGCTAGTGTGATGTATAGGAAGAGTACTGGTGTGATATCTAGGAACAGTGCTTGTCATGTCCCACTATATAATTGTTTCATATGCTGTTAGTTTCTGTAATGTTATTATTGCAAGGCATCTTGTTAATTTTGTTCTTCCTGATTCTCTGTAGCTAGGGAAGAACGATGGTGTGATGTATAGGAAGAGTTCTGGGGTGATGTATAGGAAGAGTGCTGGTGTGATATCTAAAAAGAGTGCTGGTGTGATATCTAGGAACAGTGCTAGTGTGATGTATAGGGAGAGTGTTGGTGTGATGTATAGGAAGAGTGCTGGTGTGATGTATAGGAAGAATGCTGATGTGATGTACCGTATAAGAAGAATGCTGGTGTAATGTATAGGAAGAACGATGGTGTGATGTATAGGAAGAACGATGGTGTTATGTATAGGAAGAACGATGGTGTGATGTATAGGAAGAGTGCTGGTGTGATGTATAGGAAGAGTGCTGGTGTGATGTATATGAAATGTGCTGGTGTGATGCATAGGAAGAGTCCTGGTGTGATGTATACGAAATGTGCTGGTGTGATGTATAGGAAGAGTGCTGGTGTGATGTATAGGAAGAGTGCTGGTGTGATGTATAGGAAGAGTGCTGGTGTGAGATCTAGGAACAGTGCTGGAGTGTTATATAGGAAGAATGCTAGTGTGATGTATAGGTAGAGTGTTGGTGTGATGTATAGGAAGAGTTCTGGTGTGATGTGTAGGAAGAGTGCTGGTGTGATATCTAGGAAAAGTGCTGGTGTGATATCTAGGAAGAGTGCTGGTGTGATGTATAGGAAGAATGCTAGTGTGATGTATAGGAAGAGTGCTGGTGTGATGTATAGGAAGAGTGCTGGTGTGATATCTAGGAAAAGTGCTGGTGTGATATCTAGGAAGAATGCTGGTGTGATAATATATAGGACGAGTGCTGTTGTGATGTATAGGAAGAGTGCTGGTGTAATGTATAGGAAGAATGCTGGTCTAATGTATAGGAAGAATGCTGGTGTAATGTACAGGAAGAATGCTTGTGTGATGTCCAGTAAGAGTGCTGGTGTGACGTCCAGTAAGAGTGCTGGTGTGATGTATAGGAAGAGAGCTGATATGATGTATAGGAAGAGTGCTGGTGTGATCTATAGGAAGAGTGCTGGTGTGATGTCCAGTAAGAATGCTGGTGTGATGTGTAGGAAGAGTGCTGATATGATGTATAGGAAGAGTGCTGGTGTGATGTATAGGAAGAGTGCTGGTGTGATGTATATGAAATGTGCTGGTGTGATATCTAGGAAGAGTGCTGGTGTGATGTATACGAAATGTGCTGGTGTGATGTATAGGAAGAGTGCTGGTGTGATGTATAGGAAGAGTGCTGAAGTGATATATAGGAAGAGTGCTGGTGTGAGATCTAGGAACAGTGCTGGAGTGTTATATAGGAAGAATGCTAGTGTGATGTATAGGTAGAGTGTTGGTGTGATGTATAGGAAGAGTTCTGGTGTGATGTGTAGGAAGAGTGCTGGTGTGATATCTAGGAAAAGTGCTGGTGTGATGTATAGGAAGAGTGCTGGTGTGATGTATAGGAAGAATGCTAGTGTGATGTATAGGAAGAGTGCTGGTGTGATATCTAAAAAGAGTGCTGGTGTGATATCTAGGAACAGTGCTAGTGTGATGTATAGGAAGAGTACTGGTGTGATATCTAGGAACAGTGCTTGTCATGTCCCACTATATAATTGTTTCATATGCTGTTAGTTTCTGTAATGTTATTATTGCAAGGCATCTTGTTAATTTTGTTCTTCCTGATTCTCTGTAGCTAGGGAAGAACGATGGTGTGATGTATAGGAAGAGTTCTGGGGTGATGTATAGGAAGAGTGCTGGTGTGATATCTAAAAAGAGTGCTGGTGTGATATCTAGGAACAGTGCTAGTGTGATGTATAGGGAGAGTGTTGGTGTGATGTATAGGAAGAGTGCTGGTGTGATGTATAGGAAGAATGCTGATGTGATGTACCGTATAAGAAGAATTCTGGTGTAATGTATAGGAAGAACGATGGTGTGATGTATAGGAAGAACGATGGTGTTATGTATAGGAAGAACGATGGTGTGATGTATAGGAAGAGTGCTGGTGTGATGTATAGGAAGAGTGCTGGTGTGATGTATATGAAATGTGCTGGTGTGATGCATAGGAAGAGTCCTGGTGTGATGTATACGAAATGTGCTGGTGTGATGTATAGGAAGAGTGCTGGTGTGATGTATAGGAAGAGTGCTGGTGTGAGATCTAGGAACAGTGCTGGAGTGTTATATAGGAAGAATGCTAGTGTGATGTATAGGTAGAGTGTTGGTGTGATGTATAGGAAGAGTTCTGGTGTGATGTGTAGGAAGAGTGCTGGTGTGATATCTAGGAAAAGTGCTGGTGTGATATCTAGGAAGAGTGCTGGTGTGATGTATAGGAAGAATGCTAGTGTGATGTATAGGAAGAGTGCTGGTGTGATGTATAGGAAGAGTGCTGGTGTGATATCTAGGAAAAGTGCTGGTGTGATATCTAGGAAGAATGCTGGTGTGATAATATATAGGACGAGTGCTGTTGTGATGTATAGGAAGAGTGCTGGTGTAATGTATAGGAAGAATGCTGGTCTAATGTATAGGAAGAATGCTGGTGTAATGTACAGGAAGAATGCTTGTGTGATGTCCAGTAAGAGTGCTGGTGTGATGTCCAGTAAGAGTGCTGGTGTGATGTATAGGAAGAGAGCTGATATGATGTATAGGAAGAGTGCTGGTGTGATGTATAGGAAGAGTGCTGGTGTGATGTCCAGTAAGAATGCTGGTGTGATGTATAGGAAGAGTGCTGATATGATGTATAGGAAGAGTGCTGGTGTGATGTATAGGAAGAGTGCTGGTGTGATGTATATGAAATGTGCTGGTGTGATATCTAGGAAGAGTGCTGGTGTGATGTATACGAAATGTGCTGGTGTGATGTATAGGAAGAGTGCTGGTGTGATGTATAGGAAGAGTGCTGAAGTGATATATAGGAAGAGTGCTGGTGTGAGATCTAGGAACAGTGCTGGAGTGTTATATAGGAAGAATGCTAGTGTGATGTATAGGTAGAGTGTTGGTGTGATGTATAGGAAGAGTTCTGGTGTGATGTGTAGGAAGAGTGCTGGTGTGATATCTAGGAAAAGTGCTGGTGTGATGTATAGGAAGAGTGCTGGTGTGATGTATAGGAAGAATGCTAGTGTGATGTATAGGAAGAGTGCTGGTGTGATATCTAAAAAGAGTGCTGGTGTGATATCTAGGAACAGTGCTAGTGTGATGTATAGGAAGAGTACTGGTGTGATATCTAGGAACAGTGCTTGTCATGTCCCACTATATAATTGTTTCATATGCTGTTAGTTTCTGTAATGTTATTATTGCAAGGCATCTTGTTAATTTTGTTCTTCCTGATTCTCTGTAGCTAGGGAAGAACGATGGTGTGATGTATAGGAAGAGTTCTGGGGTGATGTATAGGAAGAGTGCTGGTGTGATATCTAAAAAGAGTGCTGGTGTGATATCTAGGAACAGTGCTAGTGTGATGTATAGGGAGAGTGTTGGTGTGATGTATAGGAAGAGTGCTGGTGTGATGTATAAGAAGAATTCTGGTGTAATGTATAGGACGAATGATGGTGTGATGTATAGGAAGAGTGCTGGTGTGATGTATAGGAAGAATGCTGATGTGATGTACCGTATAAGAAGAATTCTGGTGTAATGTATAGGAAGAACGATGGTGTGATGTATAGGAAGAACGATGGTGTGATGTATAGGAAGAACGATGGTGTGAAGTATAGGAAGAGTGCTGGTGTGATGTATAGGAAGAGTGCTGGTGTGATGTATATGAAATGTGCTGGTGTGATGCATAGGAAGAGTCCTGGTGTGATGTATACGAAATGTGCTGGTGTGATGTATAGGAAGAGTGCTGGTGTGATGTATAGGAAGAGTGCTGGTGTGAGATCTAGGAACAGTGCTGGAGTGTTATATAGGAAGAATGCTAGTGTGATGTATAGGTAGAGTGTTGGTGTGATGTATAGGAAGAGTTCTGGTGTGATGTGTAGGAAGAGTGCTGGTGTGATATCTAGGAAAAGTGCTGGTGTGATATCTAGGAAAAGTGCTGGTGTGATATCTAGGAAGAGTGCTGGTGTGATGTATAGGAAGAATGCTGGTGTGATGTATAGGAAGAGTGCTGGTGTGATGTATAGGAAGAGTGCTGGTGTGATATCTAGGAAAAGTGCTGGTGTGATATCTAGGAAGAATGCTGGTGTGATAATATATAGGACGAGTGCTGTTGTGATGTATAGGAAGAGTGCTGGTGTAATGTATAGGAAGAATGCTGGTCTAATGTATAGGAAGAATGCTGGTGTAATGTACAGGAAGAATGCTTGTGTGATGTCCAGTAAGAGTGCTGGTGTGATGTCCAGTAAGAGTGCTGGTGTGATGTATAGGAAGAGAGCTGATATGATGTATAGGAAGAGTGCTGGTGTGATCTATAGGAAGAGTGCTGGTGTGATGTCCAGTAAGAGTGCTGGTGTGATGTATAGGAAGAGTGCTGATATGATGTATAGGAAGAGTGCTGGTGTGATGTATAGGAAGAGTTCTGGTGTGATGTATATGAAATGTGCTGGTGTGATATCTAGGAAGAGTGCTGGTGTGATGTATACGAAATGTGCTTGTGTGATGTATAGGAAGAGTGCTGGTGTGATGTATAGGAAGAGTGCTGAAGTGATATATAGGAAGAGTGCTGGTGTGAGATCTAGGAACAGTGCTGGAGTGTTATATAGGAAGAATGCTAGTGTGATGTATAGGTAGAGTGTTGGTGTGATGTATAGGAAGAGTTCTGGTGTGATGTGTAGGAAGAGTGCTGGTGTGATATCTAGGAAAAGTGCTGGTGTGATGTATAGGAAGAGTGCTGGTGTGATGTATAGGAAGAATGCTAGTGTGATGTATAGGAAGAGTGCTGGTGTGATATCTAAAAAGAGTGCTGGTGTGATATCTAGGAACAGTGCTAGTGTGATGTATAGGAAGAGTACTGGTGTGATATCTAGGAACAGTGCTTGTCATGTCCCACTATATAATTGTTTCATATGCTGTTAGTTTCTGTAATGTTATTATTGCAAGGCATCTTGTTAATTTTGTTCTTCCTGATTCTCTGTAGCTAGGGTCTGATGTCATCAGCCCTCCTTTCTTTCTGTCTCTAGCTCAGTGTGTGTGTCGCCCATTTTAGCTTGCAGTTGTTCCTGTTGAGCTCTGGAAAACTTCCATCTTTTCACCTACTATGTTATGCATAATTACAAGAATATCAGCTTGAAATAAACCCTCATCTGGATTCTTCATACATGCCTTACTAGTTGAGTTGACACTGTCTGACAAAGTCTCTTGATGTAAGTACTGGTTCAGTACAGATAAACACAGAGGAATTATCTCAGGGGCCTTACACTTACAGCCTGGTTATTGAGTCAGAATAGTGAAAAGATGGTTGATAACTACTGCTTTATACACCAGTAAGCCAGTTGCAGCTTCTGCAGATACAAAGACATTAACAAGGTTATCTACAATGTAAGAAGAAATCATCAGTGTGTGCAGCTACACACTACAGCATAGATTCTTCTAGCAAGCTACAAACTCACTCCAGTATTATTCAGATCCATTCTCCCTGTGTGATATCATGGCTGAAGGGAACACTGCACAGCCTGTACAAGATGAACAATATCTGCAATCAGAACAAGGAGAAGTATTGGATCCAAAACCTGCAGTCTAAACGCCCTGCTAAGCCTAAGTGGAAGGTTAAAGAGAATCTTGAAGGTAGGAAGCATGAACTATCTTCCGATGTCCTAAACTTATGACAAAAGTTGCTAAATCATATGTCCACCCTCTCTCAACCTGTTTCTGATGTGTCACCACTAGAGGGAGCCCTAGGACAGCTTTGTTCAGTATATGAACTTTACACAATGAAAAGCCAAGAATATGTAAGCACTCTGAAGAAACATAATACTCAGTATTCGTTAGAAGAATTGCAAAACTTTAATCATCTTAATTTGGATCGAGACAGTTTATTACGTGAAGTTAAGTCTAGGACGGGGGCAAGAATCGCACAATTATTGCAAACATCATCACATATTTCTGTGTCCACCAGGCATTCAAAACGATCATCTAAGTCACGATGTTCAAAATATTCCATGCTCAGCGAGCAACTTATAAAGGCGTGTGCAGACGCAGAGACTACCAGAATACAAGCCGACCTTGCACAAAAAAAGGCAGAATTGGAAGCCAGAGCAGCGCGTGAAAAGGCAGAAATGGAAGCCAGAGCAACGCTCTAAAAGGCAGAAATGGAAGCCAGAGCAGCAGAAATAGAAGCTTTAGAGAAACAATGTGAGCACACCACAGCAATGGTATGGTTAAAGGTTTTAGAACAAGCTGCCAGTGGAAGTGAAAGGGACAGCATCAGTGTAAGTGAAGTGGATGTGGATGATTCTCTTAAGCGCACAAGAGACTACTTCCTAAGCCAAAACAGTGAACCCATGGTTGCTAGAGACGTTCCTAACAGTGCGGACATATTTCCAGAACAAAGGGACTCAGATCCCTATACAACACACCACATCCAAGGTCAGTACAATGCACACCACTTCGTCATCCTGACCCATTTTCACACACCACAGTGCACCAAGGCCCAACACCTCAAAAACCCAATATACAAACACCCGGTCGCAAACCAATATGCCAGTAAGTCCCCAGGTCCCTGGCAACCACACAGTCCCACATGCAGTGAGACCTATGAACTTTAAACCAGCTCTTAGGCTGAATGCCTATGCAGCCCTGTACCTCCCTATGTCTCTTACCCAGAACACCACAAATAATATGAACAGCACTACTCAGCCAGCAATTCCTTGCCCAAAGTCAGAGAAAACAGAAATGTCAGGCTTTGCAAGATACATGGTTCACCGTGAACTTACTAAGACCGGCCTCACTAGGTTTGATGACCAGTCTGAGAACTACAGAGGTTGAAAATGTGCCTTCAGAACCGCAATTAGTGATCTTGGCATTACTGCTGCTGAAGAACTAAATCTGTTGATCACATGGCTCGGCCCACAGTCTACAGATCGTGTCAAGAGACTCAGATCTGTTCATATTGATTATCCTATGGCAGGCCTCATTGCTGTTTGGGAAAGGTTAGAATAAAGCTTTGGAAGTCCTGAAACCATATAAAATGCTCTGTTCAAACGGCTGCGAGATTTTCCAAAAATATCTGGCAAGGACAATGAGAAATTCCA
This sequence comes from Taudactylus pleione, assembly GCA_031769625.1. NCBI lineage: Eukaryota > Metazoa > Chordata > Amphibia > Anura > Myobatrachidae > Taudactylus > Taudactylus pleione. Next base: position 2,583,109 of record JAUIMM010000198.1, read on the forward strand.
AGAGCTCAGTGACCTACTGTTTGAGCTGCAGCTGGCCAAAACGGATACTCACTTACCTGGCCAGAGTTACCTGGACACAGCTCATGGGGTAAACCCAATAGTGTCCAAGCTGCCATACGGTATTCAAGAAAAGTGGACCACACTTGGTTCAAGATACAAAAGGGAAAATCTAGTCTCCTTTCCTCCCTTTTCCTATTTCTGTGAGTTTGTCAGGAATATCACAGAATCCAAGAATGACCAAAGCTTCTCCTACAGTAAGTCAAGTCATCCTGGTTCACCTACTCCCAAGTATGACAGTCCACGCTCTAACTACAAGAACCACAGAGGTCCAGTGTCAGTAAAAAAGACTGAAATCCTTCACACTCCAACATCAGCTCCTGACAAGAGCAGCCAAGGTGAAAGGATTGAAAACCCCAATCGCCTGGGACCCATTCATAGGAAGCCTCATCCCCTCCAGAAATGCATTGATTACAGAAAGAAACCTCTCCAGGAATGCAGGGAAGGAAATTTGGGGTATGTTTCAGATGTTGTGCCTCTACTGAACTTTTTGCTAAGGACTGTAAAACCACTATTAAGTGCAGAGAATGCGGCTGTGAGGACCATGTGCAGGCACTTCACCCATCTCAATCCAATCCTACACCACCTGCACATTTTCCTTCTGCACTAAGGCATGGCGGGGAGAATGCAGATCAAACAGCAAGTCCTACTATTTTATCTTCTTCATGCACTAAAGTCTGTGGGGAAGATCTTTGTGACAAGTCTTGTGCAAAGATATATCTAGTCAATGTATACCCCATGGGACAGCCAGAAAGGATTCTAAAGGTGTACATCATCTTGGACAACCAGAGCAACTGATCACTCACAAGACCAGACTCTTTGATCTGTTTAACTTAAAGGGAGATGCTTACCCTTACACCTTGGGTACCTGTAGTGGAATTACAGAGGTCTCTGGAAGAAGAGCCAGTAGTTTTGTTGTAGCTTCTCTCACAGACAATCTTGAGATACCCTTACCTACACTTGTTGAGTGTAACCAGATACCATCCAACAAAGAGGAGATTCCTACACCAGAGGTCGTTCTTCATCACACTCACCTAAGGCCTATATCCAATGAAATACCAGCCGTTGACAAAAATGTAGAGATCTTCTGCTCGGTAGAGACATCCTCAGTATGCCAGCAGATCAATGGACCAAATGATGCTCCGTTTGCCCAATGCCTTGATCTAGGCTGGGTCATCATAGGCAGTGTCTGTACAGACAAGATGAAGAAGCCTACCAGGATATCCTCATTTAAGATAAACATCTTGCCTAACGGTCATAGCACTCATTTTTAGCCATGCCCACATCATTACTGGGTGAAGAAAAGGCTGGACAGCAGTAAATTGCAGCATGACTGTCAAGATAACATGAACATGGTCCTGTCTTGGGATCGACAGTGTTCAGTGCAATGAGTGAGGACAACAAGTTAGCATCTGCAAGAGAAGATAAAGAATTTCTCAAGGTAATGGACAAAGATTTCACCCATGATGATTCCAACAGCTGGGTAGCACCTTTACCCTTTCACTCTCCAAGAGTGAAACTACCAAACAACCTACAGCAAGCAGTTGCTAGATTTTCCTCTTTAACACAAACCCTAAAGAAGAAACCAGAGATGGAGAAACATTTTGTGGATTTCATGCAAAATATATTTGACAGAGATCGCGCAGAACCTGCACCACCAGTAAAGGAAGAAGAAGAATGCTGGTACCTTCCATACTTTGGAGTGTATCACCCGTGGAAACCCAACCAAATTAGAGTAGTTTTTTATTCCAGCGCTCAGTATGAAGGTGTCTCCCTCAACAACCTGCTCCTTACTGGGCCAAACCTAAATAACAGCCTCATAGGAGTGCTAATTCATTTTAGACATGAACATGTTGCAGTAGTAGCTGACATCCATTAAATGTTCCATTGCTTCATAGTAAGCAAAGACAATCGGAACTACCTGAGGTTCTTATGGCACAAGGACAACAATGTCAACAATTAAGTCATAGATTATCGGATGAAGGTGCATGTATTTGGCAACAGCCCTTCTCCTGCGGTAGTAATCTATGGACTCAGGAGAACAGCCCACGAAGGTGAGAAGGACTATGGAACTGACGCTCATCATTTTGTTCAAAAGAACTTCTACGTTGATGACGGACTAAAATCCTTACCCATAAGCGAAGAAGCAATTGATCTTCTCACCAGAACACAAGAAATGCTTTCTTAGCAAACCTCAGGCTCCACAAGATTATCACCAACAGCCAAAGGGTAATGGAAGCATTTCCCTCTGATGATCATATGTAGTAATAAAAGAACTGTACCAATATAGAGCGCTTTCAAAGTGACATGTTAATCATAAATAACCACCAAAGTGTGTATCACATCTATAGAAAGACACAGGTATTCACCCTGAACATATAGATCATAGGATGATCCTTCCGTCTACATAGTGGATCACCAATTGGCATGTATCCACTATATTCACACAGGACACACTTCAGATTGCCTCCAGATTCCTCCTTAACGTTCCTAACGATGGATTCCTGAACTATAGATGTGCCTTCCAGCCCTTTTCTGCCCAATGCAGCCAAATTAAGGCATGGGTTGACACATGAAAAATAGGAGAGAAGTGCAGAATCCTTTTTAAAATGACACAGGTTTTATCACAGATTGCACTTACAGAATCAAGAATAAATAACAGCATGTAACATACTGTATCTCCACTGGTCACAATCAGCAAAAAGTTTCCAGCAGCTGTCAGTCCCTCGTCTGACGAAGGACCGCAGTGTCTGAAACGCGTTAAGCGTGGCTCATTATTTCTTGGACTCCCAGCGTCTGCAGTGCCGATGGTGTCATCCCTTTTAGTGTACTTGGATATCTGGAACCAGGATTACATTATCCCTGATTTCCATTCCGGCCATCCCCTCCGTGGGAAGGAGGAGGTAAAAGATTACACTTTTTTTCCTTTTTATACCGACAGCTGTGCCACACTGTCTATTCGTTATTACATCTCTGGCAAATCAAACAAACGGCATATTTCCCTAAAGAGGTTAAAACAATACAATCATGTATTGATACATTTATTTGGAACATTGTGTCTCAAACATAGCTACCTATATTCCAATTTCAAATGGTTTTTATATTTTTTTACATTGTGGATCTATTTACTCATATTGACATTCTTTAGAATAAATATCCCCATGCAACTTGTGCAAATGAACTTTTAAAAATCAAAGTATTTCTTTTATTAATTTCCTTTTGTTGTGGAAACTCATTATTACATTTCATAAATATTTTCTACATTATCTGTATTTTTTTGATGATTATGTTCATTTTTACTTATGGTGTATGTCTATATGCTTTTTAGGACCACAAAGGTCAGAATAATCTGTTATGTGAAATAAATATTGGTTATTTATCTTTTTCAATTTTTGGGGCACATTTCAAATTATTTATATATATATATATATATATATTAGGGGTGAGCGGGTTCGGATTTCTGAAATCCGAACCCCCCCGAGCCCCCCCGATCCGAGTCCGATCCGAGTCAGGCTCGACTTTTCCCGCCTGACTCGGATCTGAAATCGAGGCAAAATGTCATCATCCCGCCTTCCGAGTCTCGCGGGTTTTGGATCCTATATAAGGTACCCGCGTCGGCGCCATTTTCTCCATCGGCTGTGGACAGTGAAGAGGGAGGGTGGGAGTTAGGGCTGTGTAGTGTAGTGTAGTGCTGCTGTTGTCCACTACTTCAAAGTCCATAGGGGCTGGCTGTGTTGTGCTGTGCTGCTGTTGTTAATAGGGGCTGTGTCCACTACTTCAAAGTCCATAGGGGCTGGCTGGACTGTGTTGTGCAGTCAGTTCTCCATAGGGGCTGTGTCCACTCCAAAGTCCTGTGCAGTGTCCCAGTCCTAAAGGGGTGCTGTAGTGTTGTCCAGGGGGTGCTCTGTCCATCAGGGGTGCTCCCCCCAAGTGCTAAAAAATAATATATTTTCTGTGTTTGTGAATTGTGTGCGCAGTAGCCGCACGTGCATCAACAAAGTAGTGCCAAGCGTGCGCCTGTGTCATAAGTAAAGGGCCGGCTGGCTTGACCGTTAAAGGGTGCTGTAACCCCCGAAAGTACACTCCAATCCAAACCAAAAAAAAAATTATTTTCTGTGTTTGTGAATTGTGTGCGCAGTAGCCGCACGTGCATCAACAAAGTAGTGCCAAGCGTGCGCCTGTGTCATAAGTAAAGGGCCGGCTGGCTTGACCGTTAAAGGGTGCTGTAACCCCCAAAGTACACTCCAGTCCAAACCAAAAAAAAAATTATTTTCTGTGTTTGTGAATTGTGTGCGCAGTAGCCGCACGTGCATCAACAAAGTAGTGCCAAGCGTGCGCCTGTGTCATAAGTAAAGGGCCGGCTGGCTTGACCGTTAAAGGGTGCTGTAACCCCCGAAAGTACACTCCAGTCCAAACCCAAAAAAAAATTATTTTCTGTGTTTGTGAATTGTGTGCGCAGTAGCCACACGTGCATCAACAAAGTAGTGCCAAGCGTGCGCCTGTGTCATAAGTAAAGGGCCGGCTGGCTTGACCGTTAAGGGTGCTGTAACCCCCGAAAGTACACTCCAGTCCAAACCAAAAAAAAAATTGTTTTCTGTGTTTAGCCGCACGTATATATCAAATCGATATAACATAAATGGAGGACCAAACTTTCTCCGATAAAAATAAAATAGAGAAAGATCAAGAACCACTTCCTCCTAGTGCTGAAGCTGCTGCCACTAGTCATGACATAGACGATAACATGCCATCAACGTCGTCTGCCAAGGCCGATGCCCAATGTCATAGTAGAGGGCACATACAATCCCAAATGGCAAAGTTCAGGAAAATGACCTTGAAAAAGACATTTAAATCAGCTGAAGAGAAACGTAAACTTGCCAATATGCCATTTACGACACGGAGTGGCAAGGAACGGCTAAGGTCGATCCCTAGTATGTTCATGACTAGTGGTTCAGCTTCACATGACGATGGAAGCCCTCCTCCCACTAAAAAAATCAAAAGAGTTAAGCTGGCAAAAGCACAGCGAAGAACTGTGCTTTCTAAGAAGATATCACAAATCCCCAAGGAGAGTCCAAGTGTGGTGGTGGTTGCGATGCCTGACCTTCCCAGCACTGGACGGGAAGAGGTGGCTCTTTCCACCATTTGCACGCCCCCTGCAAGTGCTGAAAGGAGCACCCACAGTCCACTTGCTGATATGCAAATTGAAGATGTCACTATTGAAGTACAACAGGATGAGGATACTGGTGTAGCTGGCGCTGAGGAGGAAGTTGGCGAGGAGGATTCTGATGGTGATGTGGTTTGTTTAAATCAGGCTCCGGGGGAGACAGTTGTTGTCCGTGGGATGAAAAAGCCCATCACGGTCATGCCTGGGCAGAAGACCAAACATTCCACCTCTTTGGTCTGGCAATATTTCTATCCAAATCCGGACAACAACTGTCTTGCCATATGTACCATATGTAAAGGTGAAATAAGTAGGGGTAGGGACGTCAACCACCTAGGAACATCCTCCCTTATACGGCACCTGCAGCGCGTTCATAAAAAGTTACTGTCAAGTTCAGAAACTTTGGCTAAGACTGTAAGCAGTCCAGGGACACCTAAATCCTGTTGTATCCAAGCGCCTGCAAACCACACCATCAACTCCCTCCTCGTCAATTTCCTCCTTAGTCAGGATCGGAAGTAGTCCTGCAGGCCATGTCACTGGCATGACTGACTCTCCTATCCGGGATTCCTCTGGAGGATCCTGCATTGCTACGCCTACTGCTGCTGCTGTTGCTGCTGCTGGGAGTCGTTCATCATCCCAGAGAGGAAGTAGGAACACCACTACTTTTACTAAACAATTGACCCTCCAACAGTCCTTAGCGAGGAGGATGAAGTACGACAGCAGTCATCCTGAAGCAAAACGTATAACTGAGGCCTTGACTGCTATGTTGGTGTTAGACGTGCGTCCGGTATCCGCCATTAGTGCAGTGGGATTTAGACAATTGATGGAGGTAGTGTGTCCCCGGTTCCAAATCCCGTCTAGATTCCACTTCACTAGGCAGGCGATACCGAGACTGTACAGAAACGTCAGAAAAAGTGTCCTCAGTGTCCTGAAAAATGCCGTTGTACACAATGTCCACTTAACCACGGACATGTGGACAAGTGGAACAGGGCAGACTAAGGACTATATGACTGTGACAGCCCACTGGGTAGATGTATCACCTTACGCAGCAACAGCAGCAGCGTCACCAGTAGCAGCATCTCAGAAACGCCAGCTCGTTACAAGGCAGGCTACGCTGTGTATCACCGGTTTCAGTAAGAGGCACACCGCCGACAACCTCTTAGAGAAACTGAGGGAAATCATCGCCCAGTGGCTTACCCCACTTAGACTCTCCTGGGGATTTGTGATATCTGACAATGCCACCAATATTGTGCGGGCATTACATCTGGGCAAATTCCAGCACGTCCCATGTTTTGCTCACACAATAAACTTGGTGGTGCAGAATTTTCTGAAAAGCGACAGGGGCGTGCAGGAGACACTTTGGGTGGCCCGAAAAATTTCTGGCCACTTTCGCCATTCAGCGACTGCATGCCGAAAACTGGAGCGCCAGCAAACACTCTTGAACCTGCCCCGCCATCACCTGAAGCAAGAGGTTGTGACGCGGTGGAACTCAACCCTCTATATGCTTCAGAGGATGGAGGAGCAGCAAAAGGCCATACAAGCCTATACATCCACCTATGACATAGGCAAAGGAGGGGGTATGCACCTGACTCAAGCGCAGTGGAGAATGATTTCCGTGTTGTGCAAGGTTCTCCAGCCCTTCGAACTTGCCACACGTGAAGTCAGTTCAGACACAGCCAGCTTGAGTCAGGTCATTCCCCTCATCAGGCTTTTGCAGAAGCAGCTGGAGAAAGTGAAGGAGGAGCTAAGACGGAGCGATTCCGCTCGGCATGTGGGACTTGTGGATGAAGCCCTTCATTCGCTTTGCCAGGATTCCAGGGTGGTCAATCTGTTGAAATCAGACCACTACATTTTGGCCACTGTGCTTGATCCTAGGTTTAAAGACTATGTGGTGTCTCTCTTTCCGGCCGACACAAGCCTGCAGAGGTGCAAAGACCTGCTGGTGAACACACTGTCAGCTGAAGCGGAACGTGACACGTCAACGGCTCCTTCATTTTCTCCCGCAACTGGGGCTGCCAGGAAAAAACTTAGGTATAATAAGCAACCCGCTGGCGGTGATGCAGGGCAGGCAGGACCAAGTTTGGACATCTGGTCCGGACTGAAGGACCTGGCAACAATTTCTGACATGTCTACTGTCACTGCATATGATACTGTCACCATTGACAGAATGGTGGAGGATTACATCGGTGACAGCATCCAAGTAGGCATGTCAGACAGTCCGTACCTGTACTGGCAGGAAAAAGAGGCAATTTGGAGGCTCCTGTACAAACTGGCTCTATTTTACCTGAGTTGCCCCCCCTCCAGTGTGTACTCCGAAAGAGTGTTTAGTGCAGCCGGGAACCTTGTCAGCGAAAGGCGTAGGAGGTTGCTTCCACAGAATGTGGAGAAGATGATGTTCATCAAAATGAATTATCAGCTCTTCCAGGGAGACCAGCCTCCAGAAGGTACAGAGGGACCTGTGGTGGTGGATTCAAGTGGGGACGAGTTAATACTTTGTGAGGATGAGGATGTACACACTGAAGAGGGTGAGGAATCGGTGGATGAGGAGGATGAGGATGACATCTTGCCTCCGTAGAGCCAGTTTGTGCAGGGACACATTAATTGCCAGCTTGTTTTGTGGGGGCCCAAACGAACCAATCATTTCAGCCACAGTTGTGTGGCAGACCCTGGCGCTGAAATGATTGATTTGTTAAAGTGTGCATGTCCTGTTTATACAACATAAGGGTGGGTGGGAGGGCCCAAGGACAATTCCATCTTGCACTTCTTTTTTTTCTTTGCATTATGTACAGTTTGGGGCCTAGTTTTTCTAACTGCCATCCTGTCTGCCACTGCAGTGTCACTCCTAGATGGGTCACGTGTTTGTGCCGCCCACTCGTGTCGCTTAGCATAGTCATCCAGCTACCTCGGTGCAACCTTTTGGACATAAAAACACTATTGTGAGGTGTGAGGTGTTCAGAATAGACTGGAAATGAGTGGAAATTAAGGTTATTGAGGTTAATAATAGCATAGGAGCAGAAAAACCTACAAATTCTGTGATTTTAGATGTTTTTATGCTTTTTTTAAAAAAAATACAGATCCAAAACACAAAACCCAGAACCAAAACACGGAAGGGTGGTTTTGGCAAAACCAATCCAGATCCAAAACACGAAGAAAGATCCAGATCCAAAACACAAAGCACGAAAAGTGGCCGGTGCACACCCCTAATATATATATATATATATATATATATATATATATATACACACCTCTACAGCTCTGTCTATTTATCTTTCTATTTAATGTTCCAAACGGGGCAGATGCCACATAGCTCATCAGATCCGTGGTGCTCTGACAGAAACAAGGAAGAAAAGCGTGTCAATCGCGACCATCAATTGCAGCCCAAAAACCATTGCTTAAGTCCATGAATAAAAAAGAAGCGGCTATTGTGGGCAAAAAAGCACAGGACCTGGACAAAAAGTCAGTTGAAGAAGTTTCTTTTCACATATGGGTTTGGATCCAAGAGGTACAAGTTTCTTTGTTGTGCGACAGGCAAGCGCATGCTTCCTGCTTGCATTCAGGGCCTGATTCTGACCCGCTCACGAGCGCTGGACGCTCGCAAGCGGGACGATGGTGCCCAAGTGCGCATGCGCACTACGGGGAATCCGTCGCTCGGGATCTCGCACCAAAGGGGGAGTGCTGTCGATGGTGAGTGACAGCACGCCCCCTTTGGTGGGTGTGCCGGGGGCGTGGCTGCCAGACGGAGGCGTTCCCATGGGAACGCCTACCGTCTGGGTCCGGCCCCACGGACATCACTAGTGATGTCAGTGGGAGTGATTTTGGCTCTGATAGAGCCAAAATTACTCCAGGGCTTGCCAAAATTACTCCAGGGCGTCCAAAAGGCCGCTCCAAGTTTAGGTAGGAGGGCCCTGATTCAGAGCGAGCGCTCTGGTCAGAGCGTCCGGCTCTGAATCAGGCCCTCAGTCCACAGTCAAGCATGGAAGAGGTTTCATTATGGTCTAGTGATGTTGCGGAGGTGCATTGTAAAAATCTAAGGAATCAAGGACTCCAAACGCTACCACATCATCCTGGTGCGCCATGCCATCCCATCCAGCACCCGCCTTATTGGTCATGGTTTCACACTACAGCAAGATAACAACGCAAATTATTTCTCCTGTCTTTGCAAAGAGTATGTCCAGTCAAACCAATGAAAACAGGTGCTGAAGAACATAGTCTGGCCACCCCAGAGTCCTGATTGCCTTCCAATTGAACTCCTTTGGGATCATCTAGACAAGTTTGTTCAAGATGTGCAAGTAACGAGTCAAAATCACCTTTGGGAGTTGCTACAAGACAAGAGGGCTGCAAACGGCGCAAAAACTTTACACCAGTGGACAGCATGCCCCGCGTTTACACTGCTGCGATTGCCGCTAAGGCTACTTTGATGAGAGAAAAAACTTAAGGAAATCACAACTCTATTTATATGTAAACAATGTGTATGAGTACAAAACATGTTTATTTGCCAAAATACTGTAAATATATATTCATCACAAACAAGCTTCTTTTGTTCATTACTTTACAAAAAATCAACGATTTGGGTGGTGTATTGAAATTAACGAGTTGTAGTTAATGCAGAGAGATGTCATGAATAAATCTAATTTCTGAATACTGCGATGTCTCGGGTGATCCATAGGGTTAATGCAGAGAGGTGTCAAATACACCTCGGGTTATACATAGGTTCATATACATAGGAAGCCTAATAAAATCTGCAGCCAGTGAGGTGCTTAAATAGCGAAGCCCGCCTTTTGTGACAACAGTGATCACATGACTGCAGGAATAAAGCCAGGGAAGTGCCACACATCTGTCCCTATAGCAGGAGAGAATGGTGCCAGTCAGCCAAGTCAGTGTGAAGCACCCTGAAGACTAATGCTGGCCATGCATCAGGCATCTATCGAACCAATTCTCCATTCAGCTGATGACTGGGTCAGGTGATCTGCAAAATGTAACATGTTGGACCATCTCAATTTGCCGATGCCGACCAAAAAATTATCAGAATCGGCGAGTTGTATTTTACAGATCCCAAGAGAAATCGCTGATCATTGACATCCGCTGATCAGCAGGTCAGGTCACGGATCGGATTGTTATTGGGGAATTAGGAATTGGCCAGCTAGATGTATGACCTGCATATGAAAGAGCTGCCACAGTAGGACCTGATGTAATGTTACACGTACTACATCGATCAAACACAGTGTTTTGTGACAGTGTGGGAATGGTAATAATGGAAATAAAGAGTGTGAGCTCCATTTATCCAAAGCTGCTAAAGGCTTTTTAGTTTTCTACTATGCTTTGGAACAGTTTCGTAAGTTCATCCCACATGCCCCGGAGGCAAGTTATAGTTTGGTGGCTCCCGTCACAGTCGCCGACACACTAAGGTAGCAATTTGCATGCAGAGAGGTTATAGATAGATGAAGGTAGCAGCTGATGGTCTGACATAGAGCTCTCCACTAGTGTATGGTGGCTTCTCAGGTTCCGGGAAGAGGTGCCATGTATTGGGCAGCTATGACGGTACACTCCAGGTACATTGTTACAGCCCTAAGTGGGGTGAATTTGTTGTGGACAATGGAGGAGGTGCCTCTTCAGTGCTGGCGCCCAGCGACAGGTGCCTCCATTGTCTCCCATAGTTCTGCCCCTGCTTTGGAAGTTATGGGAGCAGAGAAAAAGTTGTATTGCCAAGAATTACACTATAATGCGCAAGTTCTCCTCTTGGGAAGGCTTCTAACAAAGTAAAGTGTTGAAGAATGAAGGAGTGTGATTTAAATATGAGGTCCATCTTTTCAACAGGTATGTTTGTCCAGCACCACATCCCCTGTATCATCTCAAGTGACTGTCAGTGCAGTCTGTAATTACCAGGATCGGCAGACACCAAGCCTGGCCTTCTACTTGGGGGCTGGGTTGCACAGCAGCAACGTCAAAGTAGCTCCAATCCAGCTCCGCCACATTATCGGTGGAACCCTAGGAAGTGAGTGGTTTGGTGTTTTGAGAGGCGTGGCTACACAGGGTGTGGGTACGTGGGGGCTTGGCTATGTCATGCACACCCCTCATGAAGACGCCGCTGACGCCTATGCCTATGTATCGGTAGGGTGCACAAATCAATCCTTTCCCCATAACAATAATTTGCACATGTGCGATCTCGAGCCTTTTTTTCATTGCACCCTCCGCATACTCTCTGCCTCCTTCCTCAGCTGGACATTGCTATGAAGCAGGCTCTCAGGGTGGTTCTGGTAAAATTCTTAGGCTCCTTTGTCCTGGTCATCTTATATTTCAGTGTAAAACCCATGTTCCACTTAGGCCATCGCTTCTAGATGCTTTGTGTCGAGACACCAAGTATTCTGATTGGCTTGTTGCATTTTCCTGCAATACGATTGGCTAATATGTCTTCTTTAGCGATTGGTGAAGAGATTGTGAAGGTGCTGTTGTCACAGGGTGTTGCGTCCAATTGGAAATCCAGAAAGGGGATACTGGCCGCCATTTTATCAAATGAATAAAGGAGGTCATGATCATGAGACAGATACCAGCATTGTATGACCAAGAAAACACCATATTGCTTTATTGCCAGGAAATTATCGATCTGGCCGATATAACACTTTGTCGGAATCAATCCATAATCACACCAGGATAGGACACTGAACATCTCATAGATCGATCTTCAAAGTCTATCCCTAGTTTGGTGGATTCACAGAAACCGGAAGCCTTCCAGAAATAAGCTACCTTTATTATTTCACAAGGTTTACCTGTAACAATATGGAGGTGATCGCTGTATGACAGGAGGAATCCTTGTTCAGAACAGCTGTCTGACATGAACAATATGGAGACTTAGAGGTATATTTACTAAAGTGCGGGTTTTTAGAAGTGGAGATGTTACCCATAGCAACCAATCAGATTCTACTTAACATTTATCTAAGACCATATAGAAGATAAGAGCTAGAATCTGATTGGTTGCTATGGGCAATATCTCCACTTCAAAAAACCTGCACTCTAGTAAATATACCCCTTATTATTTACAGAGGTGTGACCTTAGGTAGTTGTTGCTATGTGACAGGAGGAACCCCGACTATGTGCAGATGATGGACCTGTAACAGGAGACGGGGGCGTGTTGTGTGTATAGAGGGCATAGGTGGGGACCTTCTAAAGAGGACCTGTGGAGGGAATGGGTATGAATGCGGTTCGATTCCCGTCAGCGGCAGCCCGACAGGAGCAGAGTGCGATGCAGCGGAAGCCCGACGGCGCTGGAAATCCCGATCGTGGATAGGTAAGTATCCACTAACCTAACCCCCCTAACCCTCCTTAGGGGTGCCTAACCCTAACTTCCCCCCCAAGTGCCTAACCCTAATCCCCCCTCTAAGTGCCTAACCCTAACCAACCCCTTCCCTGCTACCTAAACCTAAGTCCCCCGGGGGGGTGCCTAACCCTAAGTCCCCCCCGGGGGGTGCCTAACCATCCCTCCCCCTAGCCTAACCCTCCCGGGGGGGTGCCTAACCCTAAGTACCCTCCGGGAGCCCTAAACCTAACCCTCCCCCCCCGCGGCTGTCCGCTCGCGGCGCCCGGCATCACTACGATCGTGATGCCGGGCGCGGGTCAGGGAAATGCGGGCGTCTACATCTAGACGCCCGGCATTTCACCCTTGCCGGGATAAGACAGTCGGGAAGCCGGCTGCCGGTATATAGGCAGTCGGCTTCCCGATTGCTTCCCCTGTGGAGAAGCTTCCTGTAGCAACCAATCAGCTTCTAGATATCATTTTAAAGAATGTACTTGAGAAATGAGAGCCAGATGCTGATTGGTTGCTATGTATAACGTCTCCATTTGACCGCTTCTCTTTAGAAAGTTTGATACATCTCCTCCAATGTTCCTCTTACATCATCTCTGCAGCAGGAAAATGCTGTCTCCATTCTCACTCTCTTATCACTTACCTCAGGTAGTTGTAGCTTTATAGCTGTGAGGAATCCTTGGTATGTGCAGGAGTCTGACCTGTAACAGGAGGGAGGTGCCTGCTGTGTGTCTGAGTTAACTAACGTCACCGTCTCACCTGTACAGGTAGGAAAGTGAAAGCTGTATAGGAATTCCCAGCTCTGCTGTAACGTCTTTCCGGTCACTTGTATTCTGGACGAAAGAAAAGTAATCCTAACAATATCATGAAAATGAAGATATTCCTCTCTTGGAGACTGATATATAAAGGGAGAAACATGGCCAGAATGGACATAGACCTGAAACCAGCACTGAAGAGGCACAGAATAAACCAGCAGGTGAGGATACTGGGACTGTGATGTGTTACATTGGGTACAATGTTATGTTCATATAATACATATTATATATATATATATATATATATATATTATATATATATATTATGCTTGCAGAACTTATATACCTGCATTCATATATGTAGAGTTTAGTAACATCTGTATACAGTATATGTGACATTATGAATTAAATTTGTCCTTCTTGTGCAGGAATGGATGTCACTATCAGGATACTGGCGGTCACGTTGCTGTACTATACCTTCTCCCAGGACACCACGACAGGACACCCAGTGAGGACTCACTGTCACATGCACAGACATAGATCTATACCTCCCAGCGCTATGTCACAGGTGAAGGAGCTGCAGAATATACATGTGAGTACAGATGGCAGAGTGGTCGCTGGGTGTTAGTGGATGGTGGGATCTGTATATGGTCTGGGTTTTAGCATCAATGGGAGGAGATAGTGATACAAGGGCTGAACAGCTGGGAGCGGGAGACCTACAGAAGAAGACCATATGGGACAATATCTATAGGAGGACATGTAATATTACCGCCACTAAATCGCGTCTTTGCTTCCAAAGGAAATGAAAGAAAACAAACCCAAATGCCACCACGGGCTTCGTCTGAAGAAGTTTCCAAACTGTGATTTACAGGTATTAGTTTTGGTCGTCTTCACCCCCCGATATTATACTTAAATACTGTATGTCCCGATCTATTAGTCATCTCCCTCATCTCTAATAAATATGGATTTACCATCATCTGTGTTATGTGGAAATTAATGTCACACGTGTAATCAGGAGGAATTGCTGTAAAATGTAATGCTTTTCTCTGGTGAATTACATTATCAATTTTATTTAAATCATTAAATACATTTTGGCAAAGCCACAAATGTGAGTGTGCGAGTTTTCACCTGGAATGCACGGTTTCACCACAGCCTGTGAATCCAGGTGACTTATTCCCTCTTTGTTCAGCTGCTTAGTTGTGTTACTCATTTCGGCCATCTATCTGTCTCCTCTCAGGATACTGGGAGGTCCCCTGTCACTCTGTGCTGTGTACTCACCATTCACCTCTCTCCTCTCAGGGCAATGACAGACTGACCCTCACAATGCTCAGGGTGTCACTGGCTGTAACAGTCCTGGAAAATATGACAATGACCAGTCTGGTGAGCCAAAATCTGGAAACTTTCTCCATTCTCAAGACGGATCTGTCCAAATGTGTAAGTAACAACGCTGTAACTTTCTGAGAACGTGGGCTCATTACTGATTTGCCCAACATAACGTGCATCATCATCATTGTCTGTTAGTGTTCCCTGACATGGTTCATTTATTACATTTTTAGGAAATGATAAAACCCCCGGAGCTGGAGGTGTGTCGGCATCAGTTGCACAAGTACACAGAGAGGGTAAGTTTCCATGGGAAAGCAGTGACATGGGCTGAAGTAGCTTCCAGGTGGTGACTCAAATGTGTTCTATGATGACCTGGTTAGGACTCCCATAATTACTTCTAAATCAAAGGTGTGACTTCATTTATTCTCAGTCCTAAATGCCGTTCCATGTATGGATTCTGAGTGACATATTCCCAGTTTCAAATAAATAGACTGTACTGGACCCCCAAGCTATGTTGGAGCTCTAACTTTGGTATTAGACAGACAATGGATCAAATCATTGACCTGTAATGCTGGGTACACAGTGGCAGATATATTGGCCAATCAATTGATTGGCCAATATATCGGGTGCCTGTCGGCCAGTGTGTACCAGAGTTACGTCTGTGAACGGCGTCGTTCTCAGACATATCACGTTGGCTGTGCTGCACAGGCCGCGGGGACCTGCGGCCAGAAGACAGATGATGGTTGTTCAGTGTGTATGAACAACCATCATCTGCAGATATATATGTTAAGTGTGAACCCAGCTTAAGATTGGGAAATTACATTGACAAAATAAGTTTCAGTAAATTCATACAGGTGATGTTTTATACCATTAGGTGTCTGCAGAATGTCTACAGGAAGATGTCCTGCTAAACCTGGTCTTGATCCTGGATGAGGACCTGCGTTCTCTGATTCATGGGAGGCCGCGAGAAAAGGGGCTGCAGAGACAGGACCCTCAGCTACACCCCACAATACATGTTCCAAAAAGACACAGAGGACGTGGGAAACATATGAAAAATACGATGAAAATAAACTCGGATTTAGACTAATATGCCAACATATCGCAGTGATGACACCCCCGGAAAAGCATTAAGGGGAACAAAACCAGCATTTGTTGAATTCAGTTTTTTTTTTTCTATTCGATATGATGTTATTATTATTATTATTATTATTATTATTATTATTATTGTAGTTGATATTATTATTATTATTATTGCTGCTATTATTATTATTGTTGTTCTTGTTGCTAATATTATTATTATTATTATTATTATTATTATTATTATTGTTGTGATTGTTACTGTCATTATTTAATATATTTTGCTATCATTTTTTTATTATTTTATTGTTTTTATTTATTATAATTTATATCGGAAGCTTGCAGTTAAATACATGATGTACTATACTATCATCTATGATTTAGTTACTGGTTTCTCCATGTTCCATTATTTATATTTCTCATAATAAAACTTGAACAAACTTTATATTGAGCTCCATATGGTTTATTTCAACATGTCACAGTCATGGTTTTTCTTCTTGTTGTTTCTATAATGTTTTTTATGCCAATCGTCATTAGGAGAAGAATAGGAGAGGATGAGATGTTTGTCTCCCACTGAGCATCTTAGCTCAGACCGAATTATTGTTGTAACCAGAAATAAATATGACATGTCTCCAGTATGAAACAATATTATTTATTCAGTCCCAATGGGGCGAGGTGCACAGCTGGGTTCGGTCCACCAAGCACAGTCTCGAAATTCAAATTCTCCTTCCAGCTGGATGGTCTCAGCCACACAGGTAAAAATAGAAGGTTTAAAACTTGCCCTTTTAATAATAGGGGCATCTATAATTTGCAAAATGTCTGTGCTGACTGGCTGGGAAACAAACATCAGCTCTTGTGATGTCTGTAATGACTGATAGACACTAGTCAGCAGCAGTAACATCAAAGTGTAGTAAATATTCCGAAATGATGAAACATTGCACATCTGCGAATTGGTGTACCACTATAATTTAATACAATAATAATAATATATAATATACTGTGAATACTTAATTTATTTTACTTTATTGTATGAGGTGTTTCAGGCGTTTACATGAGTTTGGTTTTGTGTTTTGTGTGCGCGTGTGTGTGTGTATATATATATATATATACTTTGCTTTTTATAAAGAAATTACTTTTTTATGTATTATGTGTTAATGATGAGGTATGTACATTTAGGCATAATGTATAATGAATGTTGTCTCTTTTGTTGCGATTTCTTGTTCTGCACTTATAACTTTTCCTATAAAAGTGTGGATTGACCTAAGCACATTCTAGAGACCAGTATTACCTATATAGACCTGCCATAGTCTATTAATGTATACCGCTGTTAACTCTGTGCATCACCACTATCACCGATGTACTGCTGCTGTTAACCCACTGTATCACCTGTCACAGAGCCTGTGGTTTCAGATCCATATCGGGACCATTGGGAATAGCTGAGGCAGGGATGAAGCTAAAACTGGGACTTTTATGAGATTCCTTTGCATGAAACCAACAGGGCTGGAAGAGCACTGGGAGTAAGGATGGAATCTCTGAACAGATACAGAGCCAGAGCATGAACTGGAATCAACAACAATAAGGACTGGAACCAACTGTGGAAATCTCAACCATGGACCCTGAATCCAAGAACCTGGAGCTGGCACCCACTACTGGGAAATCAGAAGATGTAACTACAATGAAACTCAGAACAGCGTTAAGCTAGACTGGCAACAGGAGCACTGAGACCAGAAATGGGGAACTCAGGACCTGTGAGCTGAACACTGGCACACAGACCTGGAACCCACACACTGATACACAGAACTGTGAATGGAACCTGAGACTCAGCACTAACCCCAGCTACCAGATACCTGAAACAGGAAACCTGTCACAGCCAATGGTAATGCTAATAGATACATGTAATCTAGGATACTTGCGATAGAAAGGCACAATGATGAAATAGGCCTGGAGCAGAGGAACCAGTCAAAGTTGAGCAAAGCTAGAACAAACAGGAACCAGGAACACAGAGGAACCAGGAACAGAGCATAAGAAACTGAAGTCCGGAACCAGGGAGTCCACATCAGGAAAGTGAGTTGTTCTGGCAATGTTCTGGAGTCCGGATAGTAAACACAGTAATGAAGGTACAGTACTCAGATATACTGTGGACGGCCAAATGACATGCGAACAACTCAGAGATGGCACCACCAGACACGATAAGTAGGGCTAAGACCCCAATGCATGACAGTACCTCCGCTTTTTATAAATGGCCACTGGACACTTGATGGGGCTTAGCTGGGAATTTCAGATGGAATTTCCTCACTAGTGTTGGAGCATGAAGATCAGAAGACCTGATCCAGGATCCATAACCCTTCCAGTCTACAAGGTATTGTAAATGACTGTGTCAAATTCTAGAATCCAGAATCATCTGCATCTCATACTCGTCACTATGCACAGTCTGAATTTTACATGAATCTAGTTTGGGAGTGAAGAAACAATTCAACACCAGTGGTTATAAAAGAGAAACATGGAAAGAATTTGGTACCTTGAGGTATGACGGCAGGAGTAGCCTGTATGACACAGGGTTGATGACTCAAGAGATAAAGAATGGTCCAATAAAACATGGAGCAAACTTAATTGATAGAATTCGAAGACGTAAATTGCAAGTGGATAAACACACTCCGTCACCTGGCTTGAAACTGGGCACAGCCTGTCTCTGGTCGGTTTGAAGTTTGTATCTCTGAGATGCTGTAAGTAAAGACTCACAACCTGACACCAGTTTCCTGCAAAGTTTTTCTTTTAAAGAAAAGTTTCAGAAGCAGATACTGAAGCTGCTGGTAATGGGGCAAAGATCGGAACTCTGGGATGAAGACCATAAACAGTATAAAATGGAGTAGAAGCTGAGGATTCGTAATAATGGTTATTGTGTGCAAACTCTGCCCAGGGTAGTAGATGAAGCCAACTGTCCTGGGAGGAAGAGATGTATAATCAGAGAAAAGTCTCTAGATCTTGGTTAACTCTCTCAGTTTGCCCATTGGATTGAGGATGAAAAGCCATAGAGAAGTTCAGTTGAATCTAGAAGACTTGACACAGGGACTGACATCATTTGGTACAACTCCTTTTTCTAAAACAATCTCCTCAGGAAACCTATGTAATTGAAAAACTTCCTTGATGAAATGTTGAGCCAATATAGGCACTGAAGGGAGACCTCGGAGAGGGTCAAACTGTGCCATTTTTGAGAATCGGTCGACAATGACCCAAATAGTGTTAAAACCTTTAGAATAAGATAACTCTGAAATAAAATTCATAGATATATGGATACAAAGCTTGGTAGGTAAAAGTCGTCCAGCCAATGCCTGTCGAGAACTTTTATGTTGGGCGCATTTGGAAAATGCAGTGACAAACTGTTGTGTGTTTTGTAGAAGTGTAGGCCACCAGTAACTTCTCTGGATAACTGATTGATTCATGCAAACGCCAGCATGACCTGCAAATCTGGAACAATGTGCCCAATGGAGACGTTTTTTGCGTAAACATTCTGAGACAAAAGGATTTCCTTGGGTAGGAGTGTCATCTGACCTGGTTACAGCAATACTAAATGGACACAGATCTGAAGAGATGCAAAGAGCTGTTGGTAAGCAAATTGTCAGCTCAAGTGGCACATGATGCAGCGATGGCTCCCCCTTCAGTATTTCCAGCAAGTGCGGCTGCCAGGAAAAAACTAAACTTTCCCAAAAAAAGACCCACAGGTGATGCAGATGAGTCAACACAACCAAGTTTTGACATCTGGTCGGGTCTAAAAGAATTGCCTACAATTAATGAGACCTTTACCGTGACTCCATCTGATATGGTCACCATTCAAAGAATGGTTGAGGACTATTTTAATTTTAGTGTCCAAATAGGCATGTCAGACAGTTTGTTTCACTACTGGCAGGAAAAAAAGGCAATTTGGAGGCCCTTGCACAAACTGGCTTTGTTTTACTTGAGCCACCCACCCTCCAGTGTGTACTTAGAAAGAGATTTCAGCACAGCTGGGAACCTTGTCAGCGATCGGCATAGGAGGTTACTTCCTCAAAATGTGGAAAAGATGATGTTCATCAAAATGAACTACAAACTTCACGAGGAAGATCTTTACTGCCAATTACATCCAAAAATTACAGAGGCACCTGATTCTGTAATGGTGGATTCCAGCGGGGACAAATTAATATTGTGTGAAGATGATGTACACACTGATGAGGGTGAGGAATCGGATGATGATGGCGACAACATCTTGTCTCTGTAAAGCCAGTTTGTGCACGGAGAGATCATTGCCAGCAATGTCAGCTGCCTGTTGGTAGCTTGTTTTGTGGGGCCCAAACAAACCAATTTCCACAATTGGCAGTCCCTGTCGCTGAAGTGTTTGGTTTGTTAAACTGTGCATGTCCTATATACAACATAAGGGTGGGTGGAAGGGCCCAATGACCTTTCCATCTTGCACCTCTTTTCTTTGCATTATGTACTGTTTGGGGCATTGCTGCCTGACATTTTTAATATTAGAGTTTATCAAACAGCCATCCTGTCTGCTGTGTGGCAAATGTTTCATAGATGTCCTATATTTTTTTAAACTGCCGTTGCTCTGATACTTTTTTTTTTTATAGTTTCATACTGTATTTATTTCAACTAAAATCACAAATAGGTATACTTGCAAAATAGTCTTATGCCATTTTTCAACCTTGATTTGTAGCTACCAACCTGGTGGGCTTGTGTTTTCCTTGATCATAACAGTCATGTTTGGTCAGATGGATAGGTTATTTTGTGATGGTATCTGAAGATGTTCTCTCTCCTCCCCTCCCAGCACTGGTTACTGGTCAGTGTAGTGTGGACCGCACTCTGGGCCTAATTCAGACCCGCTCACCGGCTCCGTCGTGAGCATGCGCGAGACCCGGATAGCGACGGGGAAGCCGTCGCTCCGAGTCTTGCTACAAAGGGGGGCGTGCTGTCGATGTTGAGTGACAGCACGCCCCCTTTGGTGGGCAGGCCGGGGGCGTGTCTGCCCAGACGGAGGTGTTCCCATGGGAACGCCTACCGTCTGGGGCCGGCCCCACTGACATCACAAGTGATGTCAGTGGGAGTGCTTTTGGCTCTGATAGAGCCGAAAGCACTCCAGGGCTTGCGGCAACGAGACCCTACCACAAGGGTCTCATCGCAAGCCCGATGGTCATGATGGTCTTGACCATCGCGACCATCATTTTGTCCGCTCGCTATAGCTGTGGGTGGTAACCCACAGCTATGCGAGCAGCCAGGAGGCCGCTCAAAAAAAACAGAGGGACGGCCCTGATTCAGAGCGAGCGCTCTGTCAGAGCGTCCGGCTCTGAAGCAGGGCCTCTGTGCGGTCCCCACTACAAAGTAACAAACACCGTCCCTGGGTAGTACTACCTGGCGACAGTGTGTTTGTTTTGGCAGCCAATGACAGTCAGACAGATGCTCATTGACTGTTGTGACCACTGCCGCAGCCAGGCTGGGGCTCACTCATGAGCTCCATCTTCTGGCTCCCGCAGTGGGTGATGGGAGAGACATCATGATGCCATGCCGTCTCTCCCATACTGCAGAGCAGGCCGGCCCGGGAGGACGGTGGACCAGCGACGGGCGCTGGAGCAGGGATTAAGGTAAGTGCTTTGGGGGTTGTATGTCTTTGTCTGGCACTGCTGGGGGTAGAAGGGGGGCACTGCACAGGGGGGCTACTACTAGGGACACTATATAAGGGCACAACAGGGGGCACTGAATAGAGGGGACTACTACTGGGGGCATTATATAAGGGGCATTGCATAGGGAGGGCCACTACTGGGGGCAATGCACAGGGGGGACTACTACTGGGGGCATTATATAAGAGGCACTGCATAGGGGGGACCACTACTGGGGGCATTATATAAGTTGCACTACTACAGGGGGCACTGCATAAGGGAAACTGCTACTGGGGACATTGCATAAGGGGCACTACTACAGTGGGCATTGCAAGAGGAGCACTACTACTTGGGGCATTAAGGTGCATATGGAATGGAAAGGAATGTTTCCAGAGTGATGAGAAACGGTGGTGTGTCATGTTGTCACGCCCCCATTTTCCAGTGACCCCACCCTTGTTGCATGTGACCATGCCCACTCTTTCAGCATCTGCACCTACTTGTGGGGGGGTTGCTCCATTTTTTAACTCCATATACCCTAGTTACACCACTGCTCTGCCCCCTTCCTGTTCAGAGCTTCTGTTTTGTGTGCTGCCACAGACAGCATCTCCTTTCATTAAAAAAAAAAAATACTGGACCACCACAAGACCTCATCTGGGGCAAGGACTGATGTGAATGAGTCAAATATTCTTTGAAAATGACTCCCCACCTCTCTCCCTCATAAATTTGCTTTGGAATCAAAAACTTAAATTAAATTTACTATGAATCAATCCTTCCTTTCCCTGCCTCCAACTACATATATACTCCATCTCCCTCAGGCCTCTTGACTAATGAAAACGTGCCATGTTTGAAGTTGAACTGCCACGTGTTTGTGCCGCCCACTGCTGTCACTTAGCTTAGTCAGCCAGCTAGCTTGGTGCAAATTATGGGCCTAAACTGGATGAAAACAATATTATGAGCTGTGAGGTGGTCAAAATTTACTTATCAAGTGGAAATTAATGTTATTGAGGTTAATAATACTGTAGGAACAAAAACAGGGCCAAATTATTTAATTTTAGCTGTTTTTGAGATTTTTTAGAAAGAAATAAAGGGCCTGATTCAGACCCACTCGCGAGCGGCTGTCCGCTCGCAAGTGGGTCGATGTTATGGACTGAGCATGCGCACGACGGAGGGAGCTCCGTCGTGCGCATGCGCCAGACGCGACGAGCGAAGGAAAGTCCTTCGCTCGTTGTGTCCGATCAAAGGGGGCGTGCTGTCAATGTTGATTGGTGGGCGTGCCGGGGGCGTGCCTCCCTGACGGGGGCGTTCCCACGGGAACGCCTCCCGTCAGAAGCCGGCCCACTGACATCACTAGTGATGTCAGTGGGAGTGATTTTGGCTCTGATAGAGCCAAAATCACTCCGGGGCTTGCAGTTGAAAACCTCAACCGCAGGCTCCGGCTCGCAATTTCGATGGTCTCGACCATCGCGGCCATCACAATGCACGCTCGTATAGCCTGTGGGTGGTGACCCACAGCTATACGAGCGTCCAGGAGGACGCTCCATGAAAATGGAGCCCGGCCCTCATTCAGAGCGTGCGCTCTGCTCAGAGCGTACGGCTCTGAATGAGGGCCAAAGTTCCAAACCAAAAAACACGCAAAGGCAGTTTTGCCAAAACCAGATTCAGATACAAAACACAAAGGAGATACAGATACAAAACCAAAAACAGGGTCGGCACACATCCCTAACATATATATACACTCAAAAAGAAAAACGTATTTTTTGTAAAATACATTTTTGACCAGGACCAGGGACGTGCAGTCAGAGTAGGTAGAGCCTTCCCTGTCATACTCCTGAGATTTGATATAAAAATGATTAGAATAATAAATAGAAGATAGTTATAACTTATAAACATCTTCTCTGTTTATTGTGATCATTTTTCTAGTTTACATTCACAAGCTTTGTGGAGCTCCCTGGGACTGCAGGGAGATGAGAGATGAGGCAGCAACAGCTCAGCCTTGTTTCTGTATAGTCAGACATTGCTTGCAGTGCTAGGGACGGGGCCACACCACGGGCAGTAAGCTGCACAGAAAGAGAGCTAATAAAGGCATGCCTCTGAGTGTGGGGGGCATGCCTTGAGCCCTGATGTACACCTTGGAAGTGTCATGTGACCAGGAAGTGCACTGCAGTGTTTAGAGTTCGGAGTCCAGTCAGCAGAAGCAAGAGAAGACACAGTGGTGCAGGTAGGAGAATCAATGGACATTAAAGCTTAGTGTAGTGAGGAGAGAGCTACAGTAAATAAGTGGCGAGACAGGCTCCCAGCAATCAGACCCATCTCCATGTGTGCCTCCCCAGCCATTGACCTCACCCCACATCACTGCCCAGGACAGGTTCAGGAACAGCATTCTTGATTACATCATAGATAATGAGACCTTCAGGAACTGAGTTCCTGCTTGTTCCTGCTGAATAGCACTGTTCACTTGATTGCAAATAGAAATCAATTCATCCAAGCTAGAGGGTAGTTCTCGAGTAGATAGTTAATCTTTAATGCGGTCAGACAGACCATGCCAGAATACAGCAATGAGAACCTCATTGCTCCATGCTAATTCAGAAGACAGGGTACAAATTTAATTAATTACATTTTGTCCTATAGACTGCTGTCCTTGTCGCAACTGCAGGATTTCAGAGGCAGCTGAAGTAGATCTTCCAGGCTCATTAAATATCTTCTGAAAAGTGGACAGGAATTCACTAATGTTAGACAGAATTGGATCTGATCTCTACAAGAGAGGTGATGCCCATGCCTGGGTTTGCCCCGACAACAGTGAGATGATATACGCTGTTTTGGTATGTGCTTTAGGAAAATTTGGGGGCTGTAACTCAAAGTGTATGCTACACAGGTTGAGGAACCCTCTGTAACTCTTAGGATCCCCAGCATATTTGGTCGGCATGGGGAGAAGTCTGGATGGAGGAGGTGGTGAATTTGACCATGCGGATACGGAATTGGTATGAAATACCGTCAGCTGCATGGCCGGCGGTTCGATTCCTGTCAGCGGCAGCCCGACAGAAGCAGAGTGCGACGTAGCGGAAGCCCGACAGCGCTGGAAATCCCGATCGTGGATAGGTAAGTATCCACTAACCTAACCCCCCTAACCCTAACCCTCCTTAGGGGTGCCTAACCCTAACTTCCCCCCCAAGTGCCTAAGCCTAATCCCCCCTCTAAGTGCCTAACCCTAACCACCCCCTTCCCCGCTGCCTAAACCTAAGTCCCCCGGGGGGTGCCTAACCCTAAGTCCCCCCCGGGGGTGCCTAACCCTAACCCTCCCTCCCCCTAGCCTAACCCTAACTCTCCCGGGGGGGTGCCTAACCCTAAGTCCCCCCCGGGAGCCCTAAACCGAACCCTCCCCCCCCCCCGCGGCTGTCCGCTCGCGGCGCCCGGCATCAGTACGATCGTGATGCCGGGCGCCGGTCTCCCAGTGTCGGGGAAATGCGGGCGTCTATATGTAGACGCCCGGCATTTCACCCATGCCGGGATAAGACAGTTGGGAAGCCGGCTGCCGGTATTTAGGCAGTCGGCTTCCCGATTGCCTCCTGCGGATACAAGTTCAGAGATACCTATAAAGAATCCATCCGTGTTAATTGGTCTTGTAATAATCTCATTACTTGCAGTTGGTTGTTTTCTTGTCTCTCCATATGTTCAGTTAATATCTGGACAGTATATGTCCTTTGGGTTCCCATGTAGGATCCATGGGTCAGAACAAACTGTCACGGGAGCCTGTAGTTTCAGATCCAGGCAGGGACAAATCTAAAACTGGGAGATTTTATGAGATTTCAGTGCATGAAGCCACCAGGGCCAGAATAGCACTTGGAGTAAGGATGGAATCTCTGAATAGATATGGAGCCAGAGTATGAATGGAAATCAGTAGCAGTAAGGACTGGAACCGATTGTGGAGAACTCATCTCCAGACCCTAGAGCTGGCACCCATTATTTGGAATGCAAAAGATACAACTACAAAACTGAAAACAGCAGTAAGCTAGATAGGAAACAGGAACCCAGGACCTGTGAGCTGAAGGCCAACACTGATACACAGAACTGTGAAAGGAACCTGAGACCCAGCACTAACCCCAACTACCAGATATCTGAAACAGGAAACCTGTCAATTACAGCTGTATGTATGTATATATATATATATATATATATATATATATATACATATATATATTATATATATATGTATGGGTTAGGCACTAGGGGAAGGGTTAGACTGCTAGAGGGGAAGATTAGGGTAAGGCTGCGGGAGGGTTAGGGTTAGGTAGCAGGAAAGGTGGGTTAGGAGATAGGGTTAGAATACTTATGGAAACTCTGTCAGTATTCTGACTGCCGGGATCCCGTACCCAATCCAATTTATTTTTCTTAGTCTAGAGGCAGGTAAGACTGTCACCACTTCTAAAGACTGGTGGTTATTTAAATACTCATATTACATCTTCCCCAATGTTGCTCGTACATCATCTCCACAGCAGGTTGGGAAGGAAAATTAAAGTTCTTTAAAAGTTCCCAGCAAGTGCTGTCTCTGTTCTCACTCTCTCATCACTTTCCTGTAGCATGAGGTGAGGAATCCTTGGTATGTGCAGGAGTCTGACCTGTAACAGGAGGGAGGTGCCTGCTGTGTGTCTGAGTTACCTAACATCACCGTCTCACCTGTACAGGTAGGAAAGTGAAAGCTGTATAGGAGTTCCCAGCGCTGCTGTCACTTGTATTCTAGAGGAAAGAAAAGTGATCAGAAAACTTAAGAAATTTCACTCCTGGAGAATGAAATATAAAGGAGGAAAGATGGGAAGACCAGAGATAGACCTGAGACCAGCACTGAAGAGGCACAGTATAAGCCAGCAGGTGAGAATCTTCTACTGTGTATAATATACTGTACATTATACTGGGACTGTAATATGTTTATTTAAAAAAAAATACATTTTTGTATGTAAATAATCCATATTACATGTATACTTATTAGGAATAGCTGCATTCATATATGTAATGTTTAGTAGCACCTGTATGTGTATATATAATATGACATTATGCATGAGATTGTCCTTCTTCTTGTGCAGGAATGGATGTCACTATCAGGATACTGGCGGTCACGTTGCTGTACTATACCTTCTCCCAGGACACCACGACAGGACACCCAGTGCGGACACACTGTCACATACACAGACATAAATCTATACCTCCCAGCACTATGTCACAGGTGAAGGAGTTGCAGAATATAAATGTAAGTACAGATGGCAGAGTGGTCGCTGGGTGTTAGTGGATGGTGGGATCTGTATATATTCTAGATTTCAGCATCAATGGGAGGTGATAGTGATATGGAGGCTGAACAGCTGGGAGAGGAAAACATTAGCTTACTGACTTTTAAAGTCCTACATAACCAGGGACCAAAGTAGCTGAAAAGTCCACTAATTCATTCCTGACCCACTTGATTACCGCGATCTGTAGATGAAGGACTATTAGCAGTACCTAGAATCTCGCCGAACTCATCTGGGGTTCGAGCTTTTATATTTGCGTCTCTGACTTTATGGTACTTATTCCCCAGCACAGTTCGAGAGGCCTCCACTCTAGAATGCTTCAAAATCAGACGCAGGACTCACCTGGGTGCTCACGTATTTCACTAATGTTTCTCTATTCTGTTTTTTTTTTTTTTTGTGTGTGTGTTTTAAATTGAAATGTAAAGCACTTCGAGTCCTGCTGGGAGAAAAGTGCTATATTAATAACAATATTATAATTATTATTATTATTATTATTATTATTATTATATAAGGAATGTGGACCTCATTCAGAGTCGGTCGTTGCAGCCACCCGGTCGTACGCTAAACTGCGAATGCGTAAAATTCGAAATGCGCGTTTTCAAACTTGCTATTACGATCAGAAATTGCTCTCTCCTTGAACACAGCCAGGTCGTTAGTTTGAGTGACAGGATGAGGCATTTGTGGGTGGTAACAGGGGAAGGTGCTTGTTAACGGGGTAGTGGAGATCCGAACGCAGGCGTGCCTGACTATGCAAATGGCGTTTTATGGGAGTGCATAATTAACTAAGTAGTGTCATGGCACATGTGACATGGGTGGTTTTTACACTGACTAGATCGTAGTGCTTAAGAGAGGGTATAGTCAACCTTAAGCTCTACGAGCAACTCCGATGGTTCCCGATGGTCTCGATTAATCCTTATATGCCCGGAGATGATGTGTAATGCGAACGAGAAGGGGGCGTATTTTTAGTCTTACGGCCGCATCCTCCCCTCGCTCGTCCAGCTAACGATCCCATCTTAATGACACAACTTGCGAGCGCTTCATTTGCATATCCGGCCCCTTTTACCTTACAACCGTGCGGCCGCAACGACCGACTCTGAATTAGGTCCTGTGTATTTAGAGACCATATGGGACAATATCTATAGGAGGACATGTAGTATTACCGCTACTAATTCTTGAACCTCTGTTCCCAAAGGAAATGAAAGAAAACAACCCCAGTTGCCACCACGGGCTTCGTCTGAAGAAGTTTCCAAACTGCGATTTACCGGTATTAGTTTTGGTCGTCTTCACCCCCGATTTTATCCTTAACTTAATTATTCCCTGATATGTTAATCTTCTCCCACCTATAATAAATAGTGATTTAGTGTAATCTATGTTATCTGAAAATAAACGTTATACTTACAATCAGGGGAAATTGCTGTGAAAGTTATACATTTTCCCAAAATAATTATTTTATCATTTTTAGGACCAGACTCATCACAAATTGCCATTTTAATTGTAATGTGTATATGTTAAATAGGCTATTATAGGCTAACGCCATCTTCAGGGGCCGAGCTCCGGAATGTTTTGCATATGGGGGCTGCTTTGCTGTAGGAAATGTTGGGACCATGGCAGAGTAAACTTGACTTCATTTCTTCCCGCCCTGTTCAGCTCCGTTCTCTAATGTTACTGGTCCCATTATCGCCATCTATCAGTCTCCTCTCAGGATACTGGGAGGTCCCCTGTCACTCTGTGCTGTGTACTCACCATTCACCTCTCTCCTCTCAGGGCAATGACAGACTGGCCCTCACACAGCTCAGGGTATCACTGGCTGTAACAGTCCTGGAAAATATGACAATGACCAGTCTGGTGAGACAAAATCTGGAAACTTTCTCCATTATCCAGACGGATCTGTCCACATGTGTAAGTAACAACATTGTAACTTTCAAGAAGGTGTCATGGGGTATTTATTTGGGATCTATACAGTAGACTATGGGCCTGAATGAGTGGTGGGCGTATATGCTATAGCGTCTCGACATCGGCCATACCTAGGACTTCTGAGAAACCCTTTGGATGCTCTGAAAGGCCAAGGGAATTTGTCTAGCGGTGTCAGTGGAACTGCATCTTTCAACACAGTCCCTGACACCGGCACACCCCCGACATTCCTGCCGACGTCAGCCGCCCTATTGGAAATGCATGGATTTCCATGCTATTCTGATCTGCATCCCCAGCGGTAACGATCGGGACACAAGGGCATCGCGTCTCGGACCATGCACAGATGTAGAACATATTCTACATCCATCCACCTCTAAATCAGGCCCTATAATACCCCTACCGAGGTGATTTTTGTTGCCTGACATGGCTCATTTTATTGTTTTGTATTTTTAGGAGATGACAAAATCCCCGGAGGTGGAGGCGTGCCTGAGTCATATGGCCAGATACACAGAGAAGGTAAGTTCCCATGGGAGACACAAGACATGGGCTGAGGTAGACAGCATAGGAAAGTTTGTATAGAGAAGATCATGAAGGTGGCTAAGGTAGATACTGGCACAGATGTTAGTGCTGCTGCCTAACGGGGCCAGGTTCAACACATTCTGTTCTGGCTGGGGCCAATTTGTGCAGAGTTTCTGCATTACCAGAAAGTGTGTTTGGGCATTTCAGTCACACACATTACCGGCTGGTGCACATAACCAAGCATACCGCCATGCCATTTCTGTAGTCAAACATTGCCTGTAGATTGGGATGTACTGAAGAAGCTGAGGGGTGATTCAGAGGTAGACACTCTGGATAAAGCTGGACTTTTGTCCAGGAATGATGATGTTCGTCCATGCAAGATGACGTTTTGCCTCTTTCTGAGTTTCATTTTTTTGGAGGGAAAAATCCGAACTCAACGTGCAAACTCGAACCTATCCGAGCCTGCACATCCCTACTCCACATACCTGTCCCACATCATTTACACCTCCACATACCTGTCCCACATCATTTACACCTCCACATACCTGTCCCCACATCATTTACACCTCCAAAGACCTGTCCCACATCATTTACACCTCCAAAGACCTGTCCCACATCATTTACACCTCCACATACCTGTCCCACATCATTTACACCTCCACATACCTGTCCCACATCATTTACACCTCCACATACCTGTCCCACGTCATTTACACCTCCACATACTTGTCCCATATAATTTGCACCTCCACATACCTGTCCCACATTATTTACACCGCCCCATACCCGTCCCACAACATTTACACCTCCACATACCTGTCCAACATAATTTACACCTCCACATACCTGTCCAACATCATTAAGACATCCACATACCTGTCCCACATCATATACACCTCCCTATACCTTTCACACATCAATAACACCTCTTCGTACCAGTCCCGCATCATTTACCCCTCCACTTATCTGTCCCACATCATTTACACCTCTACATACTTGTCCCACATCATTTACACCTCCACATACCTGTCCCACCTTATTTACACCTCCACATACCTGTCCCACATCATTTACACTTCCACATACCTGTCCCACCTTATTTACACCTCCACATACCTGTCCCACATCATTTACACTTCCACATACCTGTCCCACATCATTTACACCTCCACATACCTGTCCCACATAATTTACACCTCTACATACTTGTCCCACATCATTTACACCTCCACATACCTGTCCCACATCACTTACACGTCCACATACCTGTCCAACATTATTTACACCTCTACATACTTGTCCCACATCATTTACACCTCCACATACCTGTCCCACCTTATTTACACCTCCACATACCTGTCCCACATCATTTACACCTCCACATACCTGTCCCATGTCATTTACACCTCCACATACCTGTCCCACATCATTTACACCTCCACACACCTGTCCCACATTATTTACACCTCCACATACCTGTCCAACATCATTCAGACATCCACATACCTGTCCCACATCATATACACCTCCCTATACCTTTCACACATCATTAACACCTCTTCGTACCTGTCCCACATCATTTACCCCTTCCCTTACTTGTCCTACATAATTTACACCTCAACATACTTGTCCCACATAATTTACACCTCCACATACCTGTCCCACATCATTTACACCTCCACATACCTGTCCCACATTATTTACACCTCCATGTTCCTGCTACACATCATTTACATCTCCACGATCCTGCTACACATAATTTACACCTCCACATACCTGTCCCACATCATATACACCTCTACATATCTGTCCCACATCATTTACACCTCCACATACCTGTCCCACCTTATTTACACCTCTACATACCTGTCCCACATTATTTACACCTCCATGTTCCTGCCCCACATTATTTACACCTCCATGTTCCTGCCCCACATCATTTACATCTCCACGTTCCTGCTACACATAATTTACACCTCTACATACCTGTCCCTCATCATTTACACCTCCTCATACCTGTCCCACATCATTTACACCCCACATACCTGTCCCACATTATTTATACCCCACATACCTGTCCCACATTATATACACCCCACATACCTGTCCCACATAATTTACACTTCCACATACCTGTCCCACATCCTTTAACCCATTATTGAGTCTTTTTAGTCAAATTTACCTTAGAATTAAAATTTTTAGTGGCCAAATTATGCTATTTAAAACCCTCCAAGTACGTGATTATTCATTAGGGTGGGTATACCACAAGTTCTGCACCCAACAGTTATACGTTTTAACCAGGGGGTGGATACAAAAAAATGCAAATTGCAGAAACAGCAAAACGAGTCGGGTTGAATTGCAAATGCACTTTGCGGTGCCATGAGAACAGCTCACAGGACCCAGCTCGCACTAAATTGAGTTGACCTCAAAGAATTAAATTATTCAAAAAAGTCAGTTCATCCACTTCCTGTCCCAGTCACCTGTAAATGCTGTTATTGTGAAGTGTAAATGTCTAGGATCCTCTACGGCTCAGCTGCCAAACAGTAGGCTACGCAAACTCCCGGTAATGGTGGTGATGCTTACAAACATTTTTCTATTCACAAAAATAGACTGTCCTGGGAAACCAATGCACCTAACAATTCTAAATCTAGCAGAAAACACCCGTAAGATTGAGAAGTTACGTTGAAACTGATTCCACCAAATTCCAACATACTATTTATTTACGCTACTAGGTGTCTGCAGAATGTCTACAGGAAGATGTCCTTCTAAACCTGGTCTGGATCTTAGATGAGGACCTGCGTTCCCTGATTCATGGGAAGCCAAAAGAGAATAGGTCACGGAAAAAGGACTCTCAGCTCCACAAGAAAAGACCAGTTCCAAAGAAGCACAGGGGACGGGGGAAACATAAGAAAAATGCACTTAAAGCAAAGACTCTGCCTTAAGAACATCTCCATATTCCTCTAATATTACTATGGTGATACCTCTGGGAAAGTATCAAGGGGAAGAACCTCACATTGTGCTTTCATAACCCTTGCACCAAAATTGTATATACATTTTTATTTTTGTGGTAATATTTATTTGTATTTATTTATTATTATTATTATTATTATTATTATTATTATTATTATTATTATTATTATTATATTATTTTTCTATTTATAATAATTAATGTTGGATGCTCACTGGTAGAGCCACGTAGAGATAATTTTGTAAATTTTTTAATAAAACATAAAATACAATTTATGTTGGGATATGTTTTTTTACCATACACACACACATCCAGCTATCTGTATATATCAATTTACATTCACTTCCCAGGAGCCATCGCGCTACTGCGCATGTGCAGTCCGCTAACTGTCAGGGCCGGCAACAGAAATCATGGGGCCCGATACACACATTTTTTAGGGGCCCACCATCCCAGAGTCCCTACAGCCAGCCCCCTGTCAGTGTCCCTGCAGCCAGCCCCCTGTCAGTGTCCCTCCAGTGTCCAGCCCCCTGTCAGTGTTCCTCCAGTGTCCAGCCCCCCGTCATTGTCCCCCCAGTGTCCAGCCCCCTGTCAGTGTCCCTGCAGCCAGCCCCCTGTCAGTGTCCCTCCAGTGTCCAGCCCCCTGTCAGTGTCCCTGCTGCCAGCCCCCTGTCAGTGTCCCTCCAGTGTCCCTGCAGTCCCAATACTTACTATGACGTAGCTCCTCTACTGTCTGCTAGCAGTGCCAGATGCTGGCTGATGTCATGCACTGCACTGCAATAAACAAAATAAATTATTGCAATGGTGCAATAAAGCTACATTAGTACAGACTCTTCGTACGGGCCCGGCCTGTACCCACCTGTGCACTGCTGATCATGCAGCAGTGCAGGTAGTGATCAAGGGAAGTATTACCTGTGGGCCTCTCTTCGGGGCTCCCTACAACCTCAGGGGCCCTAGTCCCCCCCCCTGTCGCCGGGCCTGCTAACTGTACATGCATGGGTTGTGAGTGCTGGGCTGGCTGCTGTTTGTGATCTATATCTATATCAAGTATATGGTCATAGCTTTGCACACCTTGATGACCAAGCCAGAGATGCCACCTTACCGCGGAATCCTATCCATAATCAAAGGCAGCATTTGATCAGGAGATGTTACATAAAGAAGATTTACAGCAAAAGCCGCAATCTCCTTTGCACCCAATCAGATTCCCCGAAATGTAGTCCATTGTTTCAAAATATGCAATAGCGGATCAAGGGCAAGACTAAAGAGGAGGGAAAAGAGGGGACACCCTGATAAATTCCTCTTTCCAGTGTGATTTTCTTACCGTTAAGATCAGACAACAGTAACAAGGTGGTAGGGTTGGTGCAAAAAAAACTAATATGTTTTATGAACTCTCAATGCTCAAGACATCAACAAGGTGGGATCAACAAACTGTATCAAATGTATTGTGCTTATTTTGAGTGGAGGAGTTCTGCGAGGAGGCCACCACTGCCCCTAGCATGATTTGGATGCCTCTGAGTGACTATCCATGACAAATACTAGTTGAGGCTCCATTAACAGGCTCGGCAAAACATGCTTCAGTCTGTTAGTCATTATTTATTTATGGAATTTTTAAATCTGAGTTTAGCACAGTAATTGGCTGACAGGAGCCAAGCAAGAGTGGGCCTTTCCAAGCTTGGGTAGTAGGATTGTGCTAGCCAAGGAGGTCTCCCTACTTCCAAATAAAGCGAGTAGACGTATCCTTTGATACATTTATGGTACTCACCCAACAGATCATTTGGTCCAGGTGCTTTATGGAAGAGGTAATTTCATGGTATCATGAAGTTCCTGTTCCGTTTTATCCAAACTGAACCAGTCTTGCTGCTCCCATGTTCACCTGGGTAAACAAGTGTCTTGTAATAAAGCACATTGCTGATCAATGTCAATCTGGGAGGGAGAATATAAATCAGGGTAAAAGACCTGCTAGTTAGTGAAGAGAGCCTGAGTTATTGGATGGGAAATGATTACATGTCTTCCAAGATCTAGCCATATTACCCGAGAGGCGACCTGCTTTGTTGCAGCTTGGCGTTAATATATGTTTGAATATCCACAAATTGTTTTTGGGCTTGGGATAATGAAAAAACTGTCTAGCATCTGCCGAGCCTGTTTATAAAGGGACAAGTGAGCATCATGGGGGATCAGAGGCTTACGCTGCAAAAGCTTGTGACATAGTGTATCACAAGGCAGTAAAGGGAATTTCCGCTTCCCGATTGTGCTTTGCGACATAACCGATTATATGACCCCGAAGTACTGTTTCGATAATTCCCAAAGGAGTATTGGATTGTCCAAGTATTCTTTATTCTGGTCTATGAAGTCTGACCAACGAGCCGTGAGAAAATCTTTAAAATCATCAGAAGCAGCCAGATAAGCCGGAACACACCACAAGCGACCCCTGTAGGAGGAGGTAGGGAAGGAAAGTGTAACAGATAGAAGGGCATGATCAGAGATCATGAGAAACCTATGGATTCTTTAACACTGCACCTCTGTCAGTAATTCGGCAGCCTGTACATGGTAGAGTCAATTTACTAAAACATCAGATACTAAAACATAATCTATATGTGACAATGACCTATGTACCAAGGAATGGTAAGTATAAATTTTGTCAGAGAGGTTAAGAATCCGCCAAAGGTCCGTCAGGTGGAGTGCATTCTAAAGGGTGGGAAGGGATCTCCAAGCTGGAGAAGAGGTCCTGCTGGCAGGAGGTAATGTGTCTAGAAGAGAGTCAAGGACTGTGTTAAAATCGCTTTCAAGCACCAAAGAATCTCTCCGTTGCAGAAAGTGCACCACCGAGCCACAACAGTCCAGAGAGTCTGCGTTAAGTGCATAAATATTAACCAGAGTGTAATGAGAATGTAGGATCTCCACATCCAAAATAATATATTTGCCTTCTCTAGCCAATACTTGATTCAAGATTGTATATGGTAAGCCTCCTTTAAACAATATGTCGACAACTCTTTACTTGGTGAGGTAAGATGTAGCTATACATTTGTCCAACCATGGAGCACAAATTTTGGCTTTTTCACCCGTCTGCCAGTGAGTTTCCCGGGGGAAGGAAATATCAGGGCAAAGTTTTTAGAACAACAACAACAAATAGTGCACATGGCAGCAAAAAAGGGCATAGTTTTTTTTAGGTGAGAAGGGATACTCTTTTGGTATTTAATAGGTGATTTAAAAAAAAAACACATTCCATGAAACCAAAATTAAAATGTACCTTCCACCCCACACACCATATTAGAGACCCCCCACTTTGAAGGTTTCCGTTAGCTTTTATGTGTGGTATATTTTGACATGGTTAAACGCTACAGGCTGTCTCTTAACTGTGTGTTCATGACTCAATCTGAATAAACATCACATGTCTGAGTGAATGTTACTCATCAAACTTAAAGGTCAGGTTGTCTAGACTGCAGGTGCAAGACTTCTTTAATTAGCTCTATAAAATAGTCTACATGTGCCCAAGACTATCATTGTGTTATTGGAGCATCAAAGTGCTGTACGGATGTACAGTACTTTGCCCAAGAGGGATTGATACCTTATCATATTGACTGCTGTTCATTTTCTATCACCTGTATCCTGTTTTCTTCAAATCCGCTATGCACCTACCAGCTTGTAGGCATCTGCCAATAGTATATGCATTGCAAATACCAAGACTATGGAAGTCTGGGATGCTAGTGTCTCCTGGTGTGTGTCTAGACAAACAATTACAGCAGTGTGGTTCGATAGAAAACATGCATAAAAAAGAGAAAACATGTCACCATCAGTAATCCTCCCCATTTCTATTACATAATTTATAGATTTTCTGAGTCCCCCCCTTTACTAGTGGTTCTCAACCTGGGGAACTAGCACCCCCAGGGGTAATCGCTGTGACATTCAGGGTTACTTAAAAAAAGAAAAAACTGTTGTAATGGGAAGTGGAGGGGCAGGACATCCAGATGATAATTAGACACATATGGAAAGCAGCGTTCTAGGCATCTTTATCATCATGCATCAGAGTAGGACCCTGCTAACAAAATGAATAAGCCTGTCCCTGTACCCATGTAACAGAAGGTATTTGTAGACTATAGCATTATTGTCTATTTTAATTTTTCATATATTGTATTATGTGACAAATATACAATTTCTTCTATTAAAGTGTCAATATGTAAAAAAAAAATAATTATAGCATATTTACGGCCATATCCAATTAGACGCGATAAAGCGAAAACTTTATGTCGGAGAAGTTTTCACACTTCAGGACTTTTGGTGCGATAATTTGGCATCTATTCAGTGGCGTATCTATAATGGGTGCAGTGTGTGCGGGGCACATGGGTCCCTCTGGTCCAGGGGGGCCCCGCACCGCACACACTGCACCCATATTATTTTAGACTTACCTGTCCGTGGTCCCATGTCGCGTGTCTGCGCTGCTCAGAACACCATAAAATGGCCGCCACGCCCATTTTCCGGCGTTCTGAGCATGAGCAGTAGACTCCGGGCACACTCTAGTGCCCGGAGTCTACTAAGGCTCCGGTGGCTGGCTAGCCGCGTCAGTCGGCTGCCGGCCAACGGGGAGAGAGGAGGGGGTCCCGCACAGGGAGTGCACATGGGCCTCCTCTCTTAAGACGCTCCTGCATCTATTGTCTATGCGCGCTCCAGTTTTTCGCACTATCCTATTACAATAGATGCAAAAACACATTTGCACGAAAGTCTAACCTGCAAAAAGTACACCTGAATTTGGGTAATTCTGTCTGTACCCCATAAAAAGGCTAACTGACATAGGAAATCAATATAGAAGTGTATTAGTGAACCTAATAAAAGTATCTTGGGTTCTTAAATTGTGTCAAATGGCCGTTATATGCATTTTTGTGTAACAGTGGAAACATGATAGAAAGCAAGTTTTTTTTGCCAAAATAAATGCTGCAGTTAAATTACGGGTACATAAAAATGGGTCCAAGTAAATTTTTGTGTCATAAAAGTGCACTTTTACATTTAAAAAAAAAAAAAATACACCTGATGCAGCCACCTGCAAAGTTTAAAATACACGTCCTATCAACACAGCCCCCTTAAAAAACAGACCCAGTACTTTAAACCAATTTTCCAACTACGTTAATTTTTTCACTCCAAAAATGACATGTAATTATTGGCCAAATTATGCTAATTAAAAAATGTTTTTTGACTAATTTGTCATGGGGGGTGGGGTGCCCAAGGGGTTCAGAACCAAGTCCCCAAATTTTTTGTCCAAAATAGAGATTCTGCACAACTTTTCAACTGCTCTGAGATGGTGAAAACTTTTTGCCGGTTTTTGTCTATGGAGAATTCGCACGTGCAAAAACTTTGGGAATAGGATTGCACAATACGCATTTTTGAGTGAAAAGATCGCACGTGCAAAAACTTGTTGCACTTTTGCTGCTTTTCACGTGTAATTTGATATGGCCCTTATTGCTTTCAAAAATAGTGCCACATAAACATTTTGTCTAATAGCAATTACGTTACATTTTTGGCTTTGCAAATGTTGAGGGTATAAATAATGCAAATGGGCTGCCAGGGGGTCCCATCTAGAACATGACTGAGAACCACCTGCCTTTTACAGTTCTGCATTGTGTGGGGATGATGGTATTACTTCTGCTTTTGCATTTCTTGCCAATGCCATCCATGATGATGACAATTATTAATCAGCTAGCCGTAAAATTGGTTATATCTCTGGTGGCGATATGTCAGAATCAATGCTAGGAATGGTCGTGACACAACCTATGGAATCTATCAGAAAAGAGCATCAAGTATGTATTCAGGCGTACCAATTACCATCATGAGGTGAAAAGATTGCTGATCATAGGAGGTAACAGGCAGGAATACGAAAAATACTGCATAATAAACATTTCTCCTCCCCACTACCTTCAATGGCATCTATCCCTTGGATATTATTAAAGGGGCTTTGATTTGGATGGGAGGGGGCATGTAGATGGGGACCAAAATACAACCAATGTGTTTTCCTTGTTTTGGTACGCAGGATGCATTCCATGCTGAGTACCAAAAATAGAAATATTAATTGATCACAATAAATGAGCAATTGATATGCAGTAATAAAACATGTTTCCTAATCAGCTTGAAGAGGAAGGCTACTGCTCTTTACTGTATTAGGATTTTGTTTGATTTTCATGTTACATGCTCACTGTGACTTTATAACTTTTGAAATACAGTGTCTGACCAGGTAATGTAATGCATATGCATAGTATACGGATTTGAAAGCATTTTTGTTATTGCTGTGAAGTCACACCTGTTGTATTCCGGTGCATCTGCTTCTGTTGTCTGCTGAAGTATGTATTCCAAGCTGGATGCACCACGCATTTGCAACCAGCTCTGAATAGTTGGCAAAAATGTGCTTTTTGTTAAAGCGCATTTTATGTTTACAAATAGATGCAGTTTACGCTTAACTCTGCATGCGACTGACTGATGTTAAGCATACTGTATGTGGTTTCTCTCACTAGCAATATTATAAAACGCCACTAGATGGCCATCCTCCCCAGCATTTGTTTATAGCTTACTACAGGACTTATAATAAAGTCTACCTAATAAATAAAAACAAATGGTGATTATTTTTTTTACCAGGAGCGTTAATATAAGATCTATAATCTCTCTCTCTAATACAGTGGTCTCCAACCCATAGCACACTAGCTACCAGTAGCTCGTGGCCGTAATTTGGGTAGCTCTCCTAGCTGCAGCACAGCTGAGTCAACTAGGAGGAAGTAACCTCTGACAAAGCCGTGGGTGGAGCATTGAGGAAGCGCATCAGGTGATTTCCATAGGGCAACACAATACGTGATGGACACCCTCTGGACATCACAGGAGTCGACTGCATTTACCTCCAGAGGCGTATCTATAATGGGTGCAGGGTGTGTGGTGCACATGGGCCCCTGGGTCCAGAGGGGCCCCGCACCGCACACCCTGCACCCATATTATCTAAAACTCACTTGTCCGTGGTCCCACATCGGGTGTCAGTGCTGCACAGAACACCGGAAAATGCCCGCCGCCTCTACTGCCCAGAGTCTACTGACTCTGCGGTGGCCGGCCAGCCACGTCAGTCGGCTGCTGGCCGCCGGGGAGAGAGGAAGGAGCCCGCCACGGGGAATGCCCCCTCCTCTCTTAAGACGCCCCAGCCTACCTCCTTGGAGCCGGTACTTAAAAGTGAAATGTACAACAATATCACTGTATTAATTAAATGCATTGTTGTGTTCTATGAAAATTGTTTTCATTTTCATCAAATGATGTTTCATTATTTAGTTATTAGCCAGATTTTTTTTTTTCACAAATGTTAGTACTGTAGCTCTTCAGGAGGTTTCATTTTTCTTGACTAGCTCACATTCCAATTAAGGTTGGCGACCACTGCTCTAGTATTATTCAAAATTCTGAACAATCAATGTGATACATGGAATATTGCAAGCCCTATTGTACATTACAGGATATTATTACAGGGATCGCTGTGAGAATATAAAATCTTGTTTACCGTACAACTCAACAAATTTAGCATGGTGGTGTAGTTTGACCAGGATTAGGTTTTGGCTATGTTTGAAATCCATTAGTGCCATGGAGGTCTACATGGTGCCCTCCAAGTAGACTGTGGAGTCCCTGATTTGAATTTTTGTTTAAGCAAATTCACTCAGGATGAAACTGTACTGATCTGAAGGCACAGGCTGATATTTGGAGGGGCAGGCAGAGCTCCAACGGAAGAGCAGTGAGTCGGAGGATCAACTGTCACACTGCACCTGCACTGACAGTTACTCATTTCCAATATAAAAAATGAAGGCTGCAGATATACTTCAAGGTCCATTCTTCAACCCGGGCAACACAGGGTATCCCAACTAGTCTGTAATAAATTACTGCATAGCCATAACTCTCAGAAAGTAACTAGCATTTTTTGTTACGCTTTGCTTCAGATGTGAAATGTCTGTATTGTCTATGGGCCTGATTCAGACCCGCTCGTGAGCGCATAGCTCTTGCAAGCGGGTCGATGGCCAGGCAGTGCGCACGGGACTGCGGGACTCACTACAAGATGGGGCGGCTGTCGATTGTGATTGACAGCTCGCCCCGTTTTGTAGGCGTGCGGGGGGGGTGGTTGGACAAACGGAGGCGTTCCTTAGACCAGGAAGTTCACTGGGGCTTGCGGTGGACGAGACCCTACCACAAAAGTCTCGCCGCAAGGCCGATGGTCGCGATAATCGCGACCATTGCCAGGCCGCCCGCAAAACCTGTGGGTGGTCACCCACAGCTTAGCAAGCGGCCTGGAGGACGGTGGGAAAAAAAAACAGCCCGTCCTGATTCAGAGCGAGCGCCTCTGAATCAGGGCCTATGTCTTTTTGCATGTCTTAATAAATATAGAATATATATATATATATATATATATATATATATATAATTACTGCACAGGGTGCATTGGTCTTTATATTACACAGGTTGTAGACTGGACCCTGAAGTACACCTGCTGCAATTTTTTTACATTGTCCTCGCCTGAACCTGGATGACGATTCAAAGTAGGAGTAAATGACAGTGCAGGCAGGCTAATATACAGTACTTGCACCTATTTAATTAATCTGCAGAATCCATCAATAACTCTGCCACATAGAGATACTAAACAATTAAGTGAGAGTGTGATTGATATTATTAATTATAAGCAGTGGGGAAGAAACATATAGATCGAATTATATATTATTGACAATTAAATGATAATATGAATACGGAGTAGAAAACCTGTTTAACATCTTGTCACTAATACCCCTTTTACACCGGAGCAAAAACCCGGGTTATTGCAGCGTTAACCAGGGTAGCTCCTTGGTGTAAAAGGGGAGAGGGCTGGATCACTGGGTCGAGCGACTCGGAAATCCAACCCAGGTAACTTGCAGGATTTAACACGGGAGTAACACGTGAAACCCTGCAGTGTGAACTGCGCGCTGCGGGTCACGATGACCTGGACCGCGCTGCATGCTGGCCGATTGGTCCGGCTTCAGTGGCACTTGGAGATGATGTCATCTCCAAGCGTCCACTTCAACGCCGGAAAAGCCGGGTCTATGCAGAGCCGACTCCGGTGTGAACGGCGCCGACTCGGGAATGTCCTGGGTCGGTGCCGGCTAAAACCCTGTTCCAACTCCGGGTCAGACCCGGAATTTAGGTGTAAAAGTGGTATAACTGACAACCATAGGAAGTCCATTTAAATACGAGTGAGACCCCAAGTGCATCTTTTTAATCTTATTTAATATTTCATTAATTTTTATTATTTTTTTAATTTTTGTAACTACAGAGAGGTGGAGAAAGGGAAGAACGAATTGATGAAATGCCAGAACCAGTCTCAGGGGCCTATTCATCATCGGGGGCTTGCTGAATATCGAAGTTTGCTGAATATCAGGTGTTCCTATCGGAACCCTGGTGATGAATGGCCCGGTAACCTACATATGCAGAAAATGGCATTTACGCATGGTTAATGGGCCATTTTAGGTATGATGACTAGGCCCCTCAATATCCTAATAGCATATTTGCCGACTTTACTGTATGTAATTCCCCTCTGGGAGAAGCCCGGAGATGAGTTGCAGTTGGCCAGTCTGGGGGTATCATGGTATAATGCAGCAAATTACAGGAGGGGGTGGGGCCAAAATGAAACAATTGTAATTGAATTGCATCACATTGGCCCCTCACCAGGGAGGGACTGGGGCTGCTAAGCAGCCCTGGTAGTGCCCCTGCATTACCCCTGTGTGCGCGCCGAAAAGGGGCATGGCCTCGTCGAAAGTGGGGGATGTCGAAAGTCACTGAAGCGTGGCCTCGCTGCACGCCCCCTTCTTTCAGTATCTCCGGCCGAGCATGTCGGGAGGGTTTGCGACCGGACCAGCCCATCTGGCCACCGGCCTTTCTGGCATTTTCCATAAGTGCCAGATGGGCAGTCTGGCCCTA
The DNA here is from genome assembly GCA_031769625.1 of Taudactylus pleione. Taxonomy (NCBI): domain Eukaryota; kingdom Metazoa; phylum Chordata; class Amphibia; order Anura; family Myobatrachidae; genus Taudactylus; species Taudactylus pleione. The sequence continues at coordinate 2,625,016 of JAUIMM010000198.1, forward strand.
CCCCTCACCACGAACCCGCAATTCCTGCCATTACACTACACATCCTGCCCACTTCACTATGAAGTGGGCAGGATACAGGAGATCCACACACTGTCCGGGGGTCCAGGAGACTGCCCAAAAGAATGGAAGTCTTCTGGACATTCCGGGAGGATAGGTAAATATGCCTAGCAGTTTGCTCTGGCATAAAGGACACCCCAAGGTGTTACAGTCGCCTTGTACAAGATGGTCAGATCCCCTTCTTAAATGTTTCAGGTTAGACTAGGTGTTCTTTGTATATTGTTAGTTACATGGGGCGGAGCTAACTGTATGTAAGAGGGGTAGAGGGAACCGGGAGGCTTCACATGGAGCAGAGGGCACAGGGGAAATGGGGGAAGTCTTCAGGGTTGCTGGGGGAACTATTGAGGAGCAGGGTGGGACTGAGAAAGTTTTTTCCTGGTATGCAGCCATGGAAGCCCTGCAGGAAGTGAAACAGTGGCCTAACAAGTTACATGAGTGTCTCCACAGGCCTCACAGGGGCTCCATGTGTTTCATCAGACTGTGGAAATGAAATATTTCTGTGTTTCATATATATACATTGACAGTTGCCTCTCAGCTGAATTCTCATTTTAACTGACACATTTGTTTCAGTGGATCCAGACAAAGTCATTTACACAGGGGGCCCTTTACACAACACAGAACCCGCCCGCCTTACTGCTCCTACCAGCGCACATGAAAGTTCCCCTCTGTGCACATAATGCTCTGCACTAAACTGTAAATTTCACAACGTCCAACCTCCTCCCATTAAATCACCTTCTGGCTTTGTCCTAATTTGCTGCTCAGTTAAGCTTAGCGTACAGTAAATAGGACATGTTGGTTGTTTTATTATGTGTTATTTCTGTGTGTGTTTATTATGTTGCTTGGACTCCACCTAAGAGGTATACAGATCTCCAGATGTGTCCTCCATCCGCTTTCCCACCATTGAAGTAGACCAGCTCTGCTACATGAAATCTTGTATTCTCACAGCTCTGCAGATGGAAGAACACTGGTGTGCCAGTAATCACCTCCTCCGTCAGCCTGTGCAAACCACACATGATGCCACCATTGTGTTCTGCAAATGTATGCACGGCGGGAGAGTAATCTGGGTGTAGTTGAATATATCAAGGTAAATAGCCATGCAGAGTATTATGCCATGTTCTGTGCTTAGCAATGCTATGCAGAAATGTTGGCATTGATCCGTAATCGCTTTCATTTTCTGCCAAATATCAAGTCACGTTGTGTATCACATATTCCAAAATATCTATCAGGTGGCATGGATCTGGTATTAACCTTCGCTACAGCTGTGGAACTCTGTGGGCGACCTGCAGCAGGTGCGCCCACTCTGTGCCAAAAACCCCCCCTTCTTCAGTTCCATAACGGCATATAAAATCTCCTCCACATCCTGCCGCTTATCATTCAGCCATGAAACCCCTGAGTCTCTGTATCCTGCCACTGCTGGCCGCCCTGTCCATGGGGCTCTGTCCCCTACCTGCTGATCTCATTGATGAAGAAGGTAACAAGCTGTGTGCCCGGGTATATGCAGATAGCAGTGTATACTATGACAAATGCTGTGGCGGAGATTACCTGGATATCAAGGCAGGGGACGACGTGCCCTATATCTCATTGAAATGGCTCAACCGCATTTCCTCATTGGTGGTGGGAACCCGATGTGAGCTCACCGTGTGGTCCAAGATACCTAAGGATGGTGTCACCAAGAAGTTCAGCAGTGGGGCCCAACCACGTCTGGCAGAAGTCAAGAAGGGACTGCTTGGAGACTGGGATGATTCCATCTCTTCCTATTACTGCAAATGTAGCTAAGAGAGAGAGAGAGAGAGAGACTGACCCTCCTGTACACTCTCCTGGGGCTAGTATAATCCCCAAAGGTGTGATGACCTGATGATCTGTCTCCTTCTGTAGGAGCTAACCATCTTCCTATACTGCAATTAAAGCTTGTGAAAACCAGTTGTGTTCTGCTCACTTCATAAGCGCCAGAGTAGAAATGGGGTGTATATGTGAGGGTGAGTGTGCATAACATGAGTATAACAATGGGCGCGAAGTGATAATTATGTATTATATAACCATGTGGCTTTGTGATATACTATATCTACTGTCAGCAAGCAAAGGTACTTGCCTTTTAGTTTTTTACTTTTTGGGGGATAAATAGAGTTCTGAGTTTTACAGTTAGGCAAATTGTGTTTATTATGTTTCTATTATACAAAGGATATGACAGTATGCGTCTGCAGCCTAGGGATGGTGTTCTAGATAGCGACCTACAGCGTTTTGAAATAAACCTCCATAAACATATTGGGGCATATACAATTGGGCATGAGGTTTAGCGAGGAAAAAACCTTGCGCCCAATTTTTGAATTCTGCGAGTATGCGCGCCCCCAAAACCTGCGGTATTCAATTCAAAAGATAGTGGTCGCAGGGTTTTCAGCTCTGAAAACCCTGCGCCACATAAATTAAAAAAAAAAAAAATCTTCACCTACCTGGCTGGGGGTCTCCAGTGGCCTAACGTGGCTCCCGGTGGCTTCCCCTCTCTCTTCTTACTGGAGAGGGAGCTGGTGGGAGTCCCGGGTGCTCCTGGGAGGCTCCAGGGACTGGTGGGAGGGGCAAGGGCTGCTGGGAGGTGTAGTTCTCCCAGCGTCCATTCCGGGGGGGGGCCACACTGGCAGTGGGGAGTGGGGGGGTCACACACACACTCATACACACAAACACCACACACACTGACATACTCACCCTGCTGCAGAAGAGCCGGCTCCCGACGCTGGATGAAGAAGACACTGCTTCGGAAGGTGAGTAATTAAGGATTAATTAAGATAATTGGAAACTTCCAATTGCTTAATTAGTCCTAAGGGGAGGTGCCGCTGGGGTGCCAGAGCAAGTCCCACTGATTTTTCCTAAAATTAACGATTTTACGAAAAATCACACTTGCTCTGCAGGTGCGAGGATAAAAACCTCCCAGCGCGCAAAAAAAAAAACCACGCACCTAATTGAATAGCAAAAAACCCGCACCTACAGGAAAAACCTATTGCTATTCTCGCACCCAATTGAATAAGCCCCATTTTCTAAGTGTAAAGCATAACTTGTTTTCCTGTTAAAGAACCTGTTAACAGGTCACTAAACCTGAAATACAAGTTGCACAATGCAAAAAACGACTTTGTAACATTCAATAATGTATATGCAAAAGTTCAGTATATTTCAGTAGGGTTACACACAGGAAGTGGGAGTACATAGGGAAACAAATTATCCCCCTCTTCAATATTTATAATTAAACTATGATCAGTCCTAATAAGCTCCTCATCGTGTATATATATATCTCTGGCAAAGGTCCGGCACTCCCAAAAAAAGTTTACCACCTGCGGTCGGTGCCCTCATGGATAATAGAATATGTAACCAAGGGTGCGGCACTCAGGACTTCAATAAATGACTCTCACAAGCTGGGTAGCTTAACGACGTTTCAGTTTATCACTGTCTTCGGGTCGGTCAGACACTGAAGACAGTGATAAACTGAAACGTCATTAAGCTACCCAGCTTGTGAGAGTCATTTATTGAAGTCCTGAGTGCCGCACCATTGGTTACACACATTTTATATATATATATATATATATATATATAAACGACAGGCTCAATCCACGGCACTCGACCATCTGGGGTGCCCTTGGTATGTGACCACACCATCTACATAAAAAATATCATACAAACTAGATATAGATATATAGAGAGATAGATAGATATTTGTAAATGTTATTAGAAACACATTTATACAAAGCTAATTACATTCTAGGTTTATTGAATGCAATGTGTACACCATTACGCTTCCATAGCGAGGCAAGCATAAACCGCACATCAATCCGACTATTCAGTTAGTGACCATGACTGACACCCAAGGCTATTTCGAAAAATTTTAACACTTGCTATTCTAACAAGAAGTACATAATACTTTATTAAAAAATTAAAAACTTTTTTCTTCTATAGTGGACAAAACAGAAGGAGGAGTACAATAATGAATGCACGCAGAAAATGGTCCTTACTTCCTTTATTACGACATAGGGATATCTGACCAACAATAATGAACACGTGTAAGGTACTGTACGCCTGTAATCGTTATACAATTTCCAGGAAAAAATTTAGGTTACAATTAATTTTCTTTTAAAATTCATTTTGTGAACATTGCTAACGGAGGAATCACGTAAAAATTTATTTTTTATATTTAAAAAAACATTTATGCAGTCCATCGCACACTAGGTCAGGCAGGGAGTCTGGCGGCAGGCATCATCATATTTTCGCACATAAATTGCGAGCGCGATCCCAGCTGCGAATGCAATAACGTACAACTCTGAATCAGGCCAAATGCCCATAATTTAAAAATATAATTAATTTAACAATTGTATGTAATGAAAGCCGTATCAACCCCATAGGGAAAAAAAAAAAACGCTGGGGAGGAGAAAACAAATGTAAAAAATAAAAACATTGTTACATAGTGAAGACGGCCTGGCCTCCTGAGTGAGCTCATGAACTGAAACTTCTAGCACTGAAGGGGTTAAAAAAAACAAAACACTAAACCTTGTCATGCATGGGGAACATGTCTCTCCTACATGCTGATATACAAACTAGGAATCTGCCGCTAAAAGGTTTCTAGTTCAAAGACAAAAATGTGGAAAAGTGAATAAACCTCAGCACACAAACAAACTCTCAGGCCTGAATTAGATGGATTTATGCACAATGAAAAGTCGCTCACTATTCCGGCACAGTTTAGAAAATGACACAGACATCTCACCGAGTGCTATGGGTAATCGCCTATTTTCCCTTTGCATCAGTCTTCATAAATATGTTTAAGTGTGTAACAATATATCGGGAAAGCTCCTAGAGCAGAAGGTTAAACTCAAAAGCTATAGACTCTATTTTTTATACAGGTATTATTTCTATACAGGTTACAGCCAAACCCAACTCATACATCTCTGCTTTATTACAACCTGCTGCAGAACAGGGCTGAATGCATACTCTAGTGCTCTATGTAGCTCTATACAGCTGCCAGAGGGCCACGTAAGTCTGCAACAGAGCCATGGAAAGCTGCCACAGAGCAGTGGAAAGCTGCCACAGAGCAGTGTATGGCTGCCACAGAGCAGTGTAAGGCTGCCACAGAGCAGTGTAAGGCTGCCACAGAGCAGTGTAAGGCTGCCACAGAGCAGTGTAAAGCTGCCACAGAGCAGTGTAAAGCTGCCACAGAGCAGTGCAAGGTTGCCACAGAGCAGTGCAAGGTTGCCACAGAGCAGTGCAAGGCTGCCACAGAGCAGTGTAAAGCTGCCACAGAGCAGTGTAAAGCTGCCACAGAACAGTGTAAGGCTGCCACAGAACAGTGTAAGGCCGCCACAGAACAGTGTAAGGCCGCCACATAGCAGTGTAAAGCTGCCACAGAGCCTTGTAAAGGGACTAATTGAAGGACAATATTTGCCTTAGCATGTACATCCCATAGCATTTAAAACACTGCAATGTGACCAGTTTGTTGGACTAGATGTTTATTAGAATGTATTTATTATTTGAATGGGTTACAGCTGTGTCCATTGGACCCGGGTGCAGTTATATTAGCACAGTGTGGAGTACATACTCAGTGCATATAGTTAGGTTACTTTGTAGAGCCTGTTGTTCATACCACTGAGTGTGATGGAAGATATAAGTTCTACCACAGAACTGAAGTGACCTCTACTGACATTTCCATACTCTACACTTCAGTGTTTGGGCTCAACCTCGGAGCTGAGCAAATAAAGTGCTGTCTGCAACCCGCGTCCGGTGGAATCCCAGTACCGAAAGGTCTTTACTCTTGTGTAGAAAGTGAACATACCGAACACCAGGTCCATAAGATTTGAATATATGGGAGACCTGTAACAGAAAGGAGCTATGATCAGAATGAGGGAAGACTACTGTTATGTCTGAGTGTGAGTAAGCCTTCCGGCGTTCTACAGTCATCAAGTTGGATGTACCATATAGCCTAGTAGCATAGTAGTCTAGTAGAATTGTATTGTGTATGTAGATGTTATTTTCTATTTCCTGGTAGGACTGTGGATTTCCTTGTATGTGTGGAACTGAGATTACCTGTGCATGTGTGATTGTATAAAAGCAGTGTAGCAGAATAGTAACATAGTAAAATAGCAATGTAGAAGAATAGTAGTGTAGTACACATGTAGAATAGTAGTGTAGTAGAATAGTAGCATAGTAAAATAGTAATGTAAAAGAATAGTAGTGTAGTAGAATAGTAGAATAGCAATGTAAAAGAATAGTAGTGTAGTAGAACAGTAGCATAGTTGCATAGTAGAATAGCAATGTAGAAGAATAGTAGTGTAGCAGAATAGTAGCATAGTAGTGTAGCATAGTAGAATAGAAATGTACAAGAATAGTAGCATAGTAGACTAGCAATGTAGAAGAATAGTATTGTAGTAGAATAGTAGTGTAGAAGAATAGTAGCATAGTAGACTAGCAATGTAGAAGAATAGTATTGTAGTAGAATAGTAGTGTAGAAGAATAGTAGCATAGTAGACTAGCAATGTAGAAGAATAGTAGTGTAGTAGAATAGTAGCATAGTAGTGTAGTAGAATAGTAGTGTAGTAGAATAGTAGCATAGTAGTGTAGCAGAATAGTAGTGCAGTAGAATAGTAGCATAGTAGAATATCAATTTTGAAAAATAGTAGTGTAGTAGAATAGTAGCATAGTAAAATAGCAATGTAGAAGAATAGTAGTGTAGTAGAATAGTAGCATAGTGGAATAGCAATGAAGAATAATAGTGTAGAACAATAGCAGTGTAGTCAAATAGTAGTGTAGTAGAATAGTAGCATAGTAGAATAGCAATGTAGAAGAATAGTAGTGTAGTAGAATAGTAGCATAGTAGTGTAGTAGAATAGTAGTATAGTATATAGTATACTATAGTAGTAGCAATGTAGAAGAATAGTAGTGTGGTAGAATAGTAGAAAAGTAGCATAGTAGAAAAGCAACGTAGAAGAATAGTTGTGTAGAAGACTTGTAGAATAGTAGTGTAGTAGAATAGTAGCAAACTAGAATGTAGAAGAATAGTAGTGTGGTAGAATAGTAGCATAGTAAAATAGCAATGTAGAAGAATAGTAGTGTAGTAGAATAGTAGCATAGTGGAATAGCAATGAAGAATAATAGTGTAGTACAATAGCAGTGTAGTCAAATAGTAGTGTAGTAGAATAGTAGCATAGTAGAATAGCAACGTAGAAGAATAGTAGTGTAGTAGAATAGTAGCATAGTAGTGTAGTAGAATAGTAGTATAGTATATAGTATACTATAGTAGTAGCAATGTAGAAGAATAGTAGTATGGTAGAATAGTAGAAAAGTAGCATAGTAGAAAAGCAACGTAGAAGAATAGTTGTGTAGAAGACTTGTAGAATAGTAGTGTAGTAGAATAGTAGCAAACTAGAATGTAGAAGAATAGTAGTGTGGTAGAATAGTAGCATAGTAGAATAGCAATGTAGAAGAATAGTAGTGTGGTAGAATAGTAGCATAGTAGAATAGCAATGTAAAAGAATAGTAGTGTGGTAGAATAGTAGCATAGTAGAATAGCAACATAGAAGAATAGTAGTGTAGTAGACTTGTAGAATAGTAGTGTAGTAGAATAGTAGCATAGTAGTGTAGTAGAATAGCAATGTAGAAGAATAGTAGTGTGGAATAGTTGAATAGCAATGTAGAAGAATAGTAGTGTAGTAGAATAGTAGCATAGTAGTGTAGTAGAACAGTAGTGTAGTAGAATAGCAATGTAGAAGAATAGTAGTGTAGTAGAATAGTAGCGTAGCAATGTAGAAGAATAGTAGCGTAGTAGAATAGTAGTGTAGCAGAATAGTAGCATAGTAGTGTAGTTGCTTAGTAGAGTAGTAGAATAGCAATGTAGAAGAATAGTAGTGTAGTAGAATAGCAATGTAGAAGAATAGCATAGCGGTGTAGTAGAATAGTAGTGTAGTAGAATAGCAATGTAGAAAAATAGTAGTGTAGCAGAATAGTAGCAGAGTAGTGTAGTTGCATAGTAGAGTAGTAGAATAGCAATGTAGAATAATAGTACTGTATTAGAATAGTAGCATAGTAGACTTAGTCATAGTAGAATAGCAATGTAGAAGAATAGTAGTATAGTAGAATAGTAGCATCAGTGTTCTCCCCAGAAATTTTTTCCAGCCGGGTGGCATCCAAAAGTAGCCGGGTGGGGGCCTTCACAATTATGCGCGCACCGGGAAAAGGGGTATCTCCCAGACCAATCCAGCCCGACATGTCTCAGGCTGCTCCCCCACTGGCTCTCAGTCAAAAGTGCCCATTATGCAGTGCCCCCTGTATTTGTGCCCTTTATACAGTGCCCCCTGTAGTTTTCCCCCTTATGCATTGCTCCCTGTAGTTTAGCTTTGCCCTTATGCAGTGCCTCCTGGCTGAAGTAGTGCCCCTATGTAGTGCCGCAGACTGGTCCCTTATGTAGTGCCACCAGGCTTAAATAGTGCCCCCAGGCTGGCCCCTTTATGCAGTGCCCCCAGGCTGGCCCCTTTATGCAGTGCCCCCAGGCTGGCCCCTTTATGCAGTGCCGCCAGGCTTAATTAGTGCCCCCAGGCTGGCCCCTTTGTGCAGTGCCCCCAGGCTGGCCCCTTTGTGCAGTGCCTCCAGGCTGGCCCCTTTGTGCAGTGCCCCCAGGCTGGTGCCTTTGTGCAGTGCCCCCAGGCTGGCTCCATTATAAAATGCCCCCAGGCTGGCTCCATTATAAAATGCCCCCAGGCTGGCCCCTTTGTGCAGTGACCCCAGGCTGGCTCCATTATAAAATGCCCCCAGGCTGGCCCCTTTGTGCAGTGCCCCCAGGCTGGCTCCATTATAAAACGCCCCCACACTGGTCCCGGTCCCGGCCCCAGCACTTACCTTTATTTGCTGGCCGGTCTCCCGCTCGCCGCTGCTACCGCGCGCTGACTGGATCTGACTAGATCCAGCAGACGCGCGGGGAAGGCTCCTCACGTCGCGGGTGACATCATGACATCGCGGGTGACGTCATGACGCGCAGTGCATCACTGGGAACGCTGGCCTCTGAAGTGATCGGAGGCTTTTTTAGCCTCCGGTCACTTCAGAGGCTAGTGTTCCACAGCGGGGGTCGGCGGGGGTAAGCGGGAAATAGTGCCGGGCGGCAGGCTGTTTCTGGGGAGAACACTGAGTAACATAGTAGAATAGCAATGTAGAAGAATAGTAGAAGAGTTGCATAGTAGAATAGCAATGTAGAAGAATAGTAGTGTGGTATAATAGTAGAATAGTAGTATAGCAACGTAAAGGATAGTAGTGTAGTAGACTTGTAGAATAGTAGTATAGTAGAATAGTAGCATAGTAGAATAGCAATGTAGAAGAATAGTAGTGTGGTAGAATAGTAGCATAGTAGAATAGCAATGTAAAAGAATAGTAGTGTGGTAGAATAGTAGCATAGTAGAATAGCAACATAGAAGAATAGTAGTGTAGTAGACTTGTAGAATAGTAGTGTAGTAGAATAGTAGCATAGTAGTGTAGTAGAATAGCAATGTAGAAGAATAGTAGTGTGGAATAGTTGAATAGCAATGTAGAAGAATAGTAGTGTAGTAGAATAGTAGCATAGTAGTGTAGTAGAACAGTAGTGTAGTAGAATAGCAATGTAGAAGAATAGTAGTGTAGTAGAATAGTAGAATAGCAATGTAGAAGAATAGTAGCGTAGTAGAATAGTAGTGTAGCAGAATAGTAGCATAGTAGTGTAGTTGCTTAGTAGAGTAGTAGAATAGCAATGTAGAAGAATAGTAGTGTAGTAGAATAGCAATGTAGAAGAATAGCATAGCGGTGTAGTAGAATAGTAGTGTAGTAGAATAGCAATGTAGAAAAATAGTAGTGTAGCAGAATAGTAGCAGAGTAGTGTAGTTGCATAGTAGAGTAGTAGAATAGCAATGTAGAATAATAGTACTGTATTAGAATAGTAGCATAGTAGACTTAGTCATAGTAGAATAGCAATGTAGAAGAATAGTAGTATAGTAGAATAGTAGCATCAGTGTTCTCCCCAGAAATTTTTTCCAGCCGGGTGGCATCCAAAAGTAGCCGGGTGGGGGCCTTCACAATTATGCGCGCACCGGGAAAAGGGGTATCTCCCAGACCAATCCAGCCCGACATGTCTCAGGCTGCTCCCCCACTGGCTCTCAGTCAAAAGTGCCCATTATGCAGTGCCCCCTGTATTTGTGCCCTTTATACAGTGCCCCCTGTAGTTTTCCCCCTTATGCATTGCTCCCTGTAGTTTAGCTTTGCCCTTATGCAGTGCCTCCTGGCTGAAGTAGTGCCCCTATGTAGTGCCGCAGACTGGTCCCTTATGTAGTGCCACCAGGCTTAAATAGTGCCCCCAGGCTGGCCCCTTTATGCAGTGCCCCCAGGCTGGCCCCTTTATGCAGTGCCCCCAGGCTGGCCCCTTTATGCAGTGCCGCCAGGCTTAATTAGTGCCCCCAGGCTGGCCCCTTTGTGCAGTGCCCCCAGGCTGGCCCCTTTGTGCAGTGCCTCCAGGCTGGCCCCTTTGTGCAGTGCCCCCAGGCTGGTGCCTTTGTGCAGTGCCCCCAGGCTGGCTCCATTATAAAATGCCCCCAGGCTGGCTCCATTATAAAATGCCCCCAGGCTGGCCCCTTTGTGCAGTGACCCCAGGCTGGCTCCATTATAAAATGCCCCCAGGCTGGCCCCTTTGTGCAGTGCCCCCAGGCTGGCTCCATTATAAAACGCCCCCACACTGGTCCCGGTCCCGGCCCCAGCACTTACCTTTATTTGCTGGCCGGTCTCCCGCTCGCCGCTGCTACCGCGCGCTGACTGGATCTGACTAGATCCAGCAGACACGCGGGGAAGGCTCCTCACGTCGCGGGTGACATCATGACATCGCGGGTGACGTCATGACGCGCAGTGCATCACTGGGAACGCTGGCCTCTGAAGTGATCGGAGGCTTTTTTAGCCTCCGGTCACTTCAGAGGCTAGTGTTCCACAGCGGGGGTCGGCGGGGGTAAGCGGGAAATAGTGCCGGGCGGCAGGCTGTTTCTGGGGAGAACACTGAGTAACATAGTAGAATAGCAATGTAGAAGAATAGTAGAAGAGTTGCATAGTAGAATAGCAATGTAGAAGAATAGTAGTGTGGTATAATAGTAGAATAGTAGTATAGCAACGTAAAGGATAGTAGTGTAGTAGACTTGTAGAATAGTAGTATAGTAGAATAGTAGCATAGTAGAATAGCAATGTAGAAGAATAGTAGTGTGGTAGAATAGTAGCATAGTAGAATAGCAACGCAGAAGAATAGTAGTGTAGTAGACTTGTCGAATAGTAGTGTAGTAGAATAGTAGCATAGTAGAATAGCAATGTAAAAGAATAGTAGTGTAGTAGACTTGTAGAATAGTAGTGTAGTAGAATAGTAGCAAACTAGAATAGCAATGCAGAAGAATAGTAGTGTAGTAGAATAGTAGCATAGTAGAATAGCAATGTAGAAAAATAGTAGTGTAGTAGAATAGTAGCACAGTAGAATAGCAACATAGAATAGTAGTGTAATAGACTTGTAGAATAGTAGTGTAGTAGAATAGTAGCATAGTAGAATAGCAACGCAGAAGAATAGTAGTGTAGTAGTATAGTAGCATACATAGTAGAATAGCAACTTAGAAGAATAGTAGTGTAGTAGAATAGCAATGTAGAAGAATAGTAGTGTGGTCGAATAGTAGCATAGTAGAATAGCAATGTAGAAGAATAGTAGTGTGGTAGAATAGTAGTATAGCAACGTAAAGGAAAATAGTGTAGTAGACTTGTAGAATAGTAGTGTGGTCGAATAGTAGCATAGTAGAAGAGTAGCATAGTAGAATAGCAATGTAGAAGAATAGTAGTGTGGTAGAATAGTAGTATAGCAACGTAAAGGATAGTAGTGTAGTAGAATAGTAGTGTAGTAGAATAGTAGCATAGTAGAATAGCAATGTAGAAGAATAGTAGTGTGGTAGAATAGTAGCATAGTAGAATAGCAACGCAGAAGAATAGTAGTGTAGTAGACTTGTCGAATAGTAGTGTAGTGGAATAGTAGCATAGTAGAATAGCAATGCAGAAGAATAGTAGTGTAGTAGAATAGTAGCATAGTAGAATAGCAATGTAGAAAAATAGTAGTGTAGTAGAATAGTAGCACAGTAGAATAGCAACATAGAAGAATAGTAGTGTAATAGACTTGTAGAATAGTAGTGTAGTAGAATAGTAGCATAGTAGAATAGCAACGCAGAAGAATAGTAGTGTAGTAGAATAGTAGCATACATAGTAGAATAGCAACTTAGAAGAATAGTAGTGTAGTAGAATAGCAATGTAGAAGAATAGTAGTGTGGTCGAATAGTAGCATAGTAGAATAGCAATGTAGAAGAATAGTAGAAGAGTAGCATAGTAGAATAGCAATGTAGAAGAATAGTAGTGTGGTAGAATAGTAGTATAGCAACGTAAAGGAAAATAGTGTAGTAGACTTGTAGAATAGTAGTGTAGTAGAATAGTAGCATAGTAGAATAGCAATGTAGAAGAATAGTAGTGTGGTACACTTGTAGAATAGTAGCATAGTAGAATAGCAATGTAGAAAAATAGTAGTGTAGTAGTATAGTAGCATAGTAGAATAGCAACATAACAGAATAGTAGTGTAGTAGAAGAGTAGCATAGTAGAATAGCAACATAGAAGAATAGTAGTGTAGTAGACTTGTAGAATAGTAGTGTAGTAGAATAGTAGCAAACTAGAATAGCAATGTAGAAGAATAATAGTGTGGTAGAATAGTAGTATAGCAACGTAAAGGAAAATAGTGTAGTAGACTTGTAGAATAGTAGTGTAGTAGAATAGTAGCATAGTAGAATAGCAATGTAGAAGAATAGTAGTGTGGTACACTTGTAGAATAGTAGCATAGTAGAATAGCAATGTAGAAAAATAGTAGTGTAGTAGTATAGTAGCATAGTAGAATAGCAACATAACAGAATAGTAGTGTAGTAGAAGAGTAGCATAGTAGAATAGCAACATAGAAGAATAGTAGTGTAGTAGACTTGTAGAATAGTAGTGTAGTAGAATAGTAGCAAACTAGAATAGCAATGTAGAAGAATAGTAGTGTGGTAGAATAGTAGCATAGTAGAATAGCAACGTAGAAGAATAGTAGTGTAGTAGAATAGTAGCATAGTAGAATAGCAATGTAGAAGAATAGTAGAAGAGTAGCATAGTAGAATAGCAATGTAGAAGAATAGTAGTGTAGTAGACTTGTCGAATAGTAGTGTAGTAGAATAGTAGCATAGTAGAATAGCAATGTAGAAGAATAGTAGTGTGGTCAAATAGTAGCATAGTAGAATAGCAATGTAGAAGAAGAGTAGCATAGTAGAATAGCAATGTAGAAGAATAGTAGTGTGGTAGAATAGTAGTATAGCAACGTACAGGATAATAGTGTAGTAGACTTGTAGAATAGTAGCATAGTAGAATAGCAGTGTAGAAGAATAGTAGTGTGGTACACTTGTAGAATAGTAGCATAGTAAAATAGCAATGTAGAAAAATAGTAGTGTAGTAGTATAGTAGCATAGTAGAATAGCAACATAAAAGAATAGTAGTGTAGTAGACTTGTAGAATAGTAGTGTAGTAGAAGATTAGCATAGTAGAATAGCAACATAGAAGAATAGTAGTATAGTAGAATAGTAGCATAGTAGAATAGCAACGTAGAAGAATAGTAGTGTAGTAGAATAGTAGCATAGTAGAATAGCAATGTAGAAGAATAGTAGTGTAGTAGACTTGTAGAATAGTAGAACAACAATGTAGAAGAGTAGCATAGTAGAATAGCAATGTAGAAGAATAGTAGTGTGGTAGAATAGTAGAATAGCAACGTAGAAGAATAGTAGTGTAGTAGAATAGTAGCATAGTAGAATAGCAACGTAGAAGAATAGTAGTGTAGTAGAATAGTAGCATAGTAGAATAGCAACGTAGAAGTATAGTAGTGTAGTAGAATTTCAATGTAGAAGAATAGTAGTGTAGTAGACTTGTAGAATAGTAATGTAGTAGAATACAAAGGAAATGATTTATCATGGACACAGGTAACCAGAAAAAGATGTATGGTCATAGTTAGAGTCCTTAATAAAGGTCTTAATACAAATAAAGGCTGCCTCAATAGTAAAGCAGATAACAGTTGTTTAAAATACAATTGCTGCCCGCGTCATCAGATAGAAAATGTACTTAAAAAGTAGGTTTAGGTGTTTGTTGAAGGAATGGATTAGAACTGATGTTGTCTGTTTGGAATACCCATAAATAAATAATTCTTTGAGAAGGAGAACCACTCACTCTGCTCTTGATCAGCTAAAGATTCCTTAGCGGACATTTCTCCTTCTCAGATAATTATTTCTATTAGCCCTGTTCTGTGTGATCACCCTTCATGTGTCAAATAAGATTTGGGAGAACCCTTCTCACCATGTTCCATCCTTTAGGGTCCCCGCTCATGTCATTTTCTGGGGTCAGGTCCAGTTGAGATAACACTGTTTTCTTATCCTCTGCTAGTAATGTGACATGTAATTCGTACACCTGTTTGTGGAGCTTGCTGTCTTCATACCTGATAACACACAAGTTATATGAGACAGGAACCTTCTACAGAAATATCATCAGGACTTCACAAACGTCATTAGCAAATGCAATGCTCTGCAGACCATTAGTAATACATGCCATGGACTAAAGTCACCCTAGCAGTGTTGTACAGATTACCAGCGTCAGTGCTCTCACCAGTCCAGGACGTAGATATCAGGCTGATAGGAGTCCAGCAGCTCAGGCCAGAGACCTTCACACAACAGATCCACCAACTGCTCCTTCACACACCAGCTGCAAATATCAAACACGGGTTATTTTATGGACATTCACACGTTTATTTTCTGAAGGAACAAGTCCTTCGCTGAGGCGATAGATGGGTAGCTATCACCTGCTTGTGTGTAAATTAGAAGGATACTAATTCTATGTACAGTACGGTATATCAGAGATGGGCATAATCTTCTGTCTATTTTTACTTTTTACTTTGTTCGGACACAAGTGTTAGGATCAGTGGAATATTATTACATGTAGGACGTGCCATTTGACCCCATGCCTAAAGTTTTTTCTTTTCTTTTTTTAATTTAAATTACTTAAAATACTGAATTAGAGACACAAAAATATAGAATATGTATTTCCAGAGCACAAATAATAATTCCGGTGCTGATATACAATGGCATTTATATGTTGGCCAGTCTATAAATAGAGCACTCATGGAGACTCATGTACTGATCCACCCTAAATTCCTTACGTACACTGTATTTCTCTGTTCTCATGTGTCACTTTTTTATATCTCACAGAGATATTCACTGTCATACGAGAATAACCTGATCCACAACACTGTTCAACAGATGCAATCTTAAACACAATGACCAGATGTTACCAGATGTACAGGACTTCCACGCGCAACATGGCTCAAATAGTAATAGGCTCCGATTTGCTGGTCCCGATTCTGGAGCTTTAGCTGCTAGATTAAAAGCAGCAATTGGTTTTAAGTCAAAAACTAGATTGTTTTTGCCTTAAAATTAATTGACGTTTTAAATCTATGAAATGCGTCGGGCCAAGCAAATTGGAGCCTATTACATTTGGGCCCAAATATTCGTATTGCAATGTAGTTTGTAGAAAGATGAACACCTATTTGGGTGTGTATTACATATAAAGTACAGGTATGCCTATAACAACAATCTTATGTACACTTGAAGACAGACAAAAAAAACAAAACAATAAATTGGTAATTCTTAAATTGATTTGGTCGCCCCTATACTAGTTTGTATTCTACTATAGCAATTACATTTTAAATCGACAGCACCAATCTCCTGCATTAGCTCCTGCATTACACCTACACTATTTGGTGAAATTTTTCAAGCTCTTTTCATGGAAGATCCCGTAGGGTGACGTCACGGTGGGAGGTGCGTGGGTGTGGTGATGCTGTACAATGTTATCTGCAGAAGGGGGGTCACAATGATGCAAATCAATTATCAAGTCCCCAGACAGCCCACTTATCTGGGTAAGTGGATGGGATTCGGGAGGCTGATCTTCCCTTCCGGTCACCCAGAAGAGAAAGCAAGCATGACAAACACGTTATCAATTTTATAAACCGAGAGTACAGGCCATGCCTGACAGCTCATATGGTAAAGCCAGGCAACAATTCTACCATGTCCCACAATAATCTGCCCACCAGGGTCATTGTTTCATTGCACTTTATGGTAGATGGTGAGAGGTCTGGTTATGATTTGTGGCTGAGAATAGACCAGTGCGATCTGTGCTTCATGTTTTGACCTTGGGTGTTATTGTGTTATAACTGAGAGATGTCACCAACCTGTAGATGGGCAGATAACACACAACCACCCCGGGAGGGATATTACTTCTGTCCACAGGAATCTCTTCTGTACTCATTTTCCAGCCAGTGAAGTTACCTGGTTTAAAATAAAAAAAAGTTGTGTGAGAGACAAACAAGAGCAGGAAGGTGAGATAGAAAGCAGCGTGTCAGGGATGATGAAACTAAAGAAGACAACAAGAGGTCACTGATGAAAAATTATATTTGACAAACAATAAAAACAGGAACTTATAGGGTTAAAGAAAGATACCAGAGAGAACACAGGATGCTACTGCTGGGAGATATAGGTAAGAGAGAGAGGAGGAGGATACTGCTGGGAAATATAGGTAAGAGAGAGAGGAGGAGGATACTGCTAGGAGATATAGGTGAGAGAGAGAGGAGGAGGATACTTCTGGGATATATAGGTGAGAGAGAGGGGAGGAGGATACAGCTGGGAGATATAGGTGAGAGAGAGAGCAGGAGGATACTGCTGGGAGATATAGGTGAGAGAGAGAGCAGGAGGATACTGCTGGGAGATATAGGTGAGAGAGAGCAGGAGGATACTGCTGGGAGATATAGGTAAGAGAGAGAGGAGGAGGAGGATACTGCTGTGAGATATAGGTGAGAGAGCAGGAGGATACTGCTGGGAGATATAGGTAAGAGAGAGAGGAGGAGGATACTGTTGGGAGATATAGGTGAGAGAGAGAGCAGGAGGATACAGCTGGGAGATATAGGTAAGAGAGAGAGGAGGAGGATACTGCTGGGAGATATAAGTAAGAGAGAGAGCAGGAGGATACTGCTGGGAGATATAGGTGAGAGAGAGGAGGAGGAGGATACTCCTGGGAGATATAGGTGAGAGAGAGAGGAGGAGGATACTGCTGGGAGATATAGGTGAGAGAGAGAGGAGGAGGATACTGCTGGGAGATATAGGTGAGAGAGAGGAGGAGGATACTGCTGGGGGATATAGGTAAGAGAGAGGAGGAGGATACTGCTGAGAGATATAGATGAGAGAGAGCAAGGGAATACTGCTGGGAGATATAGGTGAGAGAGAGCAGGAGGAGGATACTGCTGGGAGATATAGGTAAGAGAGAGAGGAGGAGGATACTGCTGGGATATATAGGTGAGAGAGAGAGAGAGGAGGAGGATACTGCTGGGAGATATAGGTAACAGACAGAGGAGGAGGATACTGCTAGGAGATATAGGTGAGAGAGAGCAGGAGGATACTGCTGGGAGATATAGGTGAGGGAGAGTAGGAGGATACTGCAGGGAGATATAGGTGAGGGAGAGTAGGAGGATACTCCTGGGAGATATAGGTGAGATAGAGAGGAGGAAGATACTGCTGAGAGATATAGGTGAGAGAGAGAGCAGGAGGATACTGCTGAGAGATATATTTGAGAGAGAGAGCAGGAGGATACTGCTGGGAGATATAGGTAAGAGAGAGAGGAGGAGGATACTGTTGGGAGATATAGGTGAGAGAGAGAGCAGGAGGATACAGCTGGGAGATATAGGTAAGAGAGAGAGGAGGAGGATACTGCTGGGAGATATAAGTAAGAGAGAGAGCAGGAGGATACTGCTGGGAGATATAGGTGAGAGAGAGGAGGAGGAGGATACTCCTGGGAGATATAGGTGAGAGAGAGAGGAGGAGGATACTGCTGGGAGATATAGGTGAGAGAGAGAGGAGGAGGATACTGCTGGGAGATATAGGTGAGAGAGAGGAGGAGGATACTGCTGGGGGATATAGGTAAGAGTGAGGAGGAGGATACTGCTGAGAGATATAGGTGAGAGAGAGCAAGGGAATACTGCTGGGAGATATAGGTGAGAGAGAGCAGGAGGAGGATACTGCTGGGAGATATAGGTAAGAGAGAGAGGAGGAGGATACTGCTGGGATATATAGGTGAGAGAGAGAGAGAGGAGGAGGATACTGCTGGGAGATATAGGTAAGAGACAGAGGAGGAGGATACTGCTAGGAGATATAGGTGAGAGAGAGCAGGAGGATACTGCTGGGAGATATAGGTGAGGGAGAGTAGGAGGATACTGCAGGGAGATATAGGTGAGGGAGAGTAGGAGGATACTCCTGGGAGATATAGGTGAGATAGAGAGGAGGAAGATACTGCTGAGAGATATAGGTGAGAGAGAGAGCAGGAGGATACTGCTGAGAGATATATTTGAGAGAGAGAGCAGGAGGATACTGCTGGGAGATAGGTGAGAGAGAGCCGGAGGATACTGCTGGGAGATATAGGTAAGAGAGAGGAGGAGGATACTGCTGGGAGATATAGGTAAGAGAGAGGAGGATACTGCTGGGGGATATAGGTGAGAGAGAGGAGGAGGATACTGCTGGGAGATATAGGTGAGAGAGAGAGCAGGAGGATACTGCTGAGAGATATATTTGAGAGAGAGAGCAGGAGTATACTGCTGGGAGATAGGTGAGAGAGAGGAGGAGGATACTGCTGGGGGATATAGGTAAGAGAGAGGAGGAGGATACTTCTGGGATATATAGGTGAGAGAGAGGGGAGGAGGATACAGCTGGGAGATATAGGTGAGAGAGAGAGCAGGAGGATACTGCTGGGAGATATAGGTGAGAGAGAGAGCAGGAGGATACTGCTGGGAGATATAGGTGAGAGAGAGCAGGAGGATACTGCTGGGAGATATAGGTAAGAGAGAGAGGAGGAGGAGGATACTGCTGTGAGATATAGGTGAGAGAGCAGGAGGATACTGCTGGGAGATATAGGTAAGAGAGAGAGGAGGAGGATACTGTTGGGAGATATAGGTGAGAGAGAGAGCAGGAGGATACAGCTGGGAGATATAGGTAAGAGAGAGAGGAGGAGGATACTGCTGGGAGATATAAGTAAGAGAGAGAGCAGGAGGATACTGCTGGGAGATATAGGTGAGAGAGAGGAGGAGGAGGATACTCCTGGGAGATATAGGTGAGAGAGAGGAGGAGGAGGATACTGCTGGGAGATATAGGTGAGAGAGAGAGGAGGAGGATACTGCTGGGAGATATAGGTGAGAGAGAGGAGGAGGATACTGCTGGGGGATATAGGTAAGAGAGAGGAGGAGGATACTGCTGAGAGATATAGGTGAGAGAGAGCAAGGGAATACTGCTGGGAGATATAGGTGAGAGAGAGAGCAGGAGGATACTGCTGGGAGATATAGGTAAGAGAGAGCAGGAGGATACTGCTGGGAGATATAGGTAAGAGAGAGGAGGATACTGCTGGGGGATATAGGTGAGAGAGAGGAGGAGGATACTGCTGGGAGATATAGGTGAGAGAGAGAGCAGGACGATACTGCTGAGAGATATATTTGAGAGAGAGAGCAGGAGGATACTGCTGGGAGATAGGTGAGAGAGAGAGCAGGAGGATACTGCTGGGAGATAGGTGAGAGAGAGAGCAGGAGGATACTGCTGGGAGATAGGTGAGAGAGAGAGCAGGAGGATACTGCTGGGAGATAGGTGAGAGAGAGAGCAGGAGGATACTGCTGGGAGATAGGTGAGAGAGAGAGCAGGAGGATACTGCTGGGAGATATAGGTAAGAGAGAGGAGGATACTGCTGGGGGATATAGGTGAGAGAGAGGAGGAGGTTACTGCTGGGAGATATAGGTGAGAGAGAGAGCAGGAGGATACTGCTGGGAGATATAGGTAAGAGAGAGAGGAGGAGGATACTGCTGGGAGATATAGGTGAGAGAGAGGAGGAGGATACTGCTGGGAGATAGGTGAGAGAGAGAGCAGGAGGATACTGCTGGGAGATATAGGTAAGAGAGAGCAGGAGGATACTGCTGGGAGATATAGGTAAGAGAGAGGAGGATACTGCTGGGGGATATAGGTGAGAGAGAGGAGGAAGATACTGCTGAGAGATATAGGTGAGAGAGAGAGCAGGAGGATACTGCTGAGAGATATATTTGAGAGAGAGAGCAGGAGGATACTGCTGGGAGATAGGTGAGAGAGAGAGCAGGAGGATACTGCTGGGAGATAGGTGAGAGAGAGAGCAGGAGGATACTGCTGGGAGATAGGTGAGAGAGAGAGCAGGAGGATACTGCTGGGAGATATAGGTAAGAGAGATGGAGGATACTGCTGGGAGATATAGGTAAGAGAGAGGAGGATACTGCTGGGGGATATAGGTGAGAGAGAGGAGGAGGATACTGCTGGGAGATATAGGTGAGAGAGAGAGCAGGAGGATACTGCTGGGAGATATAGGTAAGAGAGAGAGGAGGAGGATACTGCTGGGAGATATAGGTGAGAGAGAGGAGGAGGATACTGCTGGGAGATAGATGAGAGAGAGAGCAGGAGGATACTGCTGAGAGATATAGGTAAGAGAGAGGAGGATACTGCTGGGGGATATAGGTGAGAGAGAGGAGGAGGATACTGCTGGGAGATATAGGTGAGAGAGAGAGCAGGAGGATACTGCTGGGAGATATAGGTAAGAGAGAGAGGAGGAGGATACTGCTGGGAGATATAGGTGAGAGAGAGGAGGAGGATACTGCTGGGAGATATAGGTGAGAGAGAGAGAGCAGGAGGATACTGCTGAGAGATATATTTGAGAGAGAGAGCAGGAGGATACTGCTGGGAGATAGGTGAGAGAGAGAGCAGGAGGATACTGCTGGGAGATAGGTGAGAGAGAGAGCAGGAGGATACTGCTGGGAGATAGGTGAGAGAGAGAGCAGGAGGATACTGCTGGGAGATAGGTGAGAGAGAGAGCAGGAGGATACTGCTGGGAGATAGGTGAGAGAGAGAGCAGGAGGATACTGCTGGGAGATATAGGTAAGAGAGAGGAGGATACTGCTGGGGGATATAGGTGAGAGAGAGGAGGAGGATACTGCTGGGAGATATAGGTGAGAGAGAGAGGAGGAGGATACTGCTGGGCGATATAGGTGAGAGAGAGGAGGAGGATACTGCTGGAAGATATAGGTGAGAGAGAGGAGGAGGATACTGCTGGGAGATATAGGTGAGAGAGAGAGCAGGAGGAAACTGCTGGGAGATATAGGTGAGAGAGAGGAGGAGGATACTGCTGGGAGATATAGGTGAGAGAGAGGTGGAGGATACTGCTGGGAGACATAGGTGAGAGAGAGAGCAGGAGGATACTGATGGGAGATATAGGTGAAAGAGAGAGAGGAGGAGGATACTGCTGGGAGATAAAGGTGAAGAAAGAGAGGAGGAGGAGACTGCTTGGAGATATAGGTGAGAGAGAGAGCAGGAGGATACTGCTGGGAGATATAGGTGAGAGAGCAGGAGGATACTGCTGGGAGATATAGGTGAGAGAGAGAGCAGGAGGATACTGATGGGAGATATAGGTGAAAGAGAGAGAGCAGGAGGATACTGCTGGGAGATATCGGTGAGATAGAGTGCAGGAGGATACTGCTGGGAGATAAAGGTGAGAGAGAGAGCAGGAGGATACTACTGGGGATATAGGTGAGAGAGCAGGAGGGTACTACTGAGAGATATAGGAGAGAGAGAGCAGGAGGATACTGCTGGGAGATATAGGTGAGAGAGAGCAGGAGGATACTGCTGGGATATATACTGTAGGTGTGAGAGAGAGTAGAATGCTACTGCTGGAAGACAAAGTTGTGAGAGAAGGGAGGAGGATACTGCTGGGAGATGGTATTTAAAAGAATAGTGTGGCAGCAACAGACACATGGGGCACGCAGCTCCTAACATGCAAGCATGAAGAGAAGCAGACAGTAGATTCTGTATAATACAGATAAGGGTGTGATCGTGCTCGTGTAATGTAATGTGTGTATATTTATTAAAGTTAGATACTATTTAGTTGATGTCCTGGCTGATTGGGTGGATAAATGCCTATGTCCTAAATATGAATGATATTAATTTAATATTGGAGCTCGCTGCAAGATGGGAGGTATATTTGGGTGCTATGGATGTATTGTCAGTGCTGTTTGGGGGAAGGGAACTCACCTACCACTCATCATTACATATTCCATGTACCAGTTCCTTTTACAAACATTCCCCCCACCCCCACATTTCTACAACAGCAGCAGTCAGAGTCCTGATAATGGAGGGACAGTCCTGATATTGGTGGGACAGTCCTGATATTAGGGAAAGACTTGCACAAAAGTCTGTATTGCAGACAGGTCTTGTGATTTTTAGTGCTGTGCATGCTCTGTAGCCAAGTATACGAGCAACTATGTGTGACTCACACTCGTACCTATCTTGGTGTTATCTGCACTTGTGACTGAATGGGAGTAACTGGGTGGTAATGGATGGTTTGCATGTGGGCATGTCGTGAGCGTGGAGGCAGACACACCATCATGAAGGTATGTGCATATGCAGAGATCCATCTGGTATAGGGCTGGTGCAAGTACCCCCTGATAGTGATGACACACACTTCCACAAGCGGATGGATATAGGGGGGTGCGGCCGTGTAG
Source organism: Taudactylus pleione (assembly GCA_031769625.1). NCBI lineage: Eukaryota > Metazoa > Chordata > Amphibia > Anura > Myobatrachidae > Taudactylus > Taudactylus pleione. Next base: position 2,647,767 of record JAUIMM010000198.1, read on the forward strand.
ATGTGGTTCCAACTCAGCACATGGGTGGATATCCGCATCTTGTTCCATGTGTGAAATGCGAGGGCAATTGCGGACGACTTGTGGCTCTAAATCAGCCCCATTGCATTGACTGCAGAGACAGTAGAGAGGTATGTTCCTATTCATGTGGCTTTTATTTTGAGACAACTATTTTATAGTGTAAGACATTTACGTAACTAATGTCTGGGTTTTATATTCACGGTATTCTTTATCTCTATCATTTTTTGATAAATGCTTTTCACACGAATGGAGAGGATGAGAGGCCCAACGCGTTTCATCCTATTAATAATATATTGGAGAGGTTCCCAAACACGGTCCTCAAGGCTCCCAAACAGTCCAGGTTTTAGAGATATCCATGGTTGAGTACAGGTGGTTAATTCAAACTGACTGAGGTACTAATTAAGTCACCTATGGTCAACCAAGGATATCCCTAAAACCTGAACTGTTGGGGAGACTTGAGGACCATGTTTGGGAACCTCTGGTATATGGACTTTATCATAGAGATCATGAAAAACATCCATCTGATTCTAATTTGTCATGATCCAGACAAAAATTATTCCGATAATAAATTGTATTGTCATATATCTTTGTTGCTGTGAGGTCAGAAATATTGGGACTGTCCATGGATTGTTGCCAACAGATAAGCATATCTATATATACATTCTGGTATGAAGGCACTGTTTCCTGTGTGTAAAGCTTAGGTGGTATATAAATAGGAGCCTATTACTCTATAATTATTATTTTCTAGGTTTCTAAATCTTTTGTTCAGTTTTATATGTACTATACGGGATACTCTGGTCTGATCGCTGAAGAACTCCTGAGGATCCAGGCAAAGATTCACAGATAGGATTTTGATATTTCATATTGTAGTACTTTATATTACTGTATTATTATCGGCCATGACCATATTCAGAATGATAGTGTTTTCCTTTATTTTCTGTTCTTATCTCCACTCAGATGCTTTGAGTTACTTTGGAATATGCACATTAATCCATAGGAATGCTAGAATCTACACAGGAAATTGCAATATAATTGCATTTTTGGTATATATGCACTTAGGGCCTGATTCAGACTCGCGAGCGGCTCCGGCGTGCGCATGCGCAAGACCCGGCCAGCGACGGGCGCTCCGTCGCTACAGGTCTCGCACCAAAACGGGGCGGCTGTCGATTGTGATTGACAGCCTGCCCCGTTTTGGAGGCGGGCAGGGGGAGTGGCTACACAAACGGAGGCATTCCCGAAGGAACGCCTGCCATTTGTGGGAGGCACCACTGTCATCACCAGTGATGTCAGTGGTGAGCTTCCGCCTCTATTTAGAGCCAGAAGCTCACTGGGGCTTGTGGGAACGAGACCCTACCACAAGGATCTCGCCGCAAGCCCATCGTGACCATCACCTGACCGCTCGTAAAAGCTGTGGATGGTCACCCACAGCTATGCGAGCGGCCAGGAGGCCGAAACAAAAAAAAAAAAAAACGCCCTGATTCAGAGCAAGCGCTTTGAAAGAGCGTCCGTCCGGCTCTGAATCAGGCCCTTAGTTTTATTATTTTAATACTGACTTTGTGCTTAAATGCTGCACTAGAGGGCGCCTATGTCTCTTCAGTGTCTCCATAGAATTTCACCTGCTTGAACAACAGGCTTTTTTATGATAGCAGTCACCACACCTGAACATAGGGGAGTGTTCCAATATTCACCCACGATTTATTTATTCTTAGGCAGGATTTTTATATGAAATAGCTTGTTTGGTTTCAGTACAAATTTACTGCTATCTCTAACAATATATATTTATATAAATATTGCTGATCCAATTCAGCAAACAAAGTTTACAGCATATGTAGGAAACATAACCTTCAGCCAGATTTATAGCCGGGACCAATAAATTGTTATGGTGCATACACACGATCAGATTTTTTCTTCAGATATGGACGATAACGATTTAAAAATCGTTCAGTCGTTCATATCTGATGGAAAATCGTTCATATCTGACATGCCTGAACGATGGACGATCAACGATGCGCGTTCCCGTTTGTCAGATAACGATATCTGACATCTGATGGGTTTGCAGTCAGACTTGGACGATTCCATTCATTTTAATGCAGTCAAAAATCGTTCAATCGTTCAAATCGTTCAAATCGTTCAAAACTTTGGTCAAATCGTCCAAATCGTTCAAATCGTTTAATCGTTCAGTCGTTCATCTGACAAATCTGACAAGTCTGACAAATCTGACCGTGTGTACGCTCCATAAGTCACCAGAGTATACTGTATATGAACTGATTCTCTTATCTAGATGGGACTTTTTTTTTTTACTGACATTGAATTATGGAATATTTCTACAATGAATCTAAGATATGAGCAGATTCCAGACTCTGCTCCCCTCTCTGGTGTCTGCAGACTTATCGTACTTTAATAAGCTCCCCTGCTGTGTGACTTCAAGGGGTTAGGGGGAGATGTATTCAAACTTCTAAAGATGACAAGTGGAGTCGCTGCCTATAGCAACCAATCAGATTATTGCTATAATTTATCTATTACATTCTATAAAATGATACGTAGCATCTGATTGGTTGCCATCTAACTTCACCCCTTAATTTTGCTTAGTGGGGAAGTTTGCTCTGATCAAGTAAAGAGCATGGCAGGTGCATTGGCAGATGGGTGACTATTAGTAGTTAGGGAGCAAAGTAAACTTTTGGGCCCCTTTCAAAATGTATATCTAGAGGCCCATATATTTAATTACATTCTTGGGGTAGTGTTTATTCAACAGATATACTGTAATGGAAAGAAGGGTGTCATTGTATTGGGGTGGTGGTATAAAGGGGGGACACTCAACAAAAAACAAAATCAGGAAAGAGCAAAATGCAGCTAATAAGGGAGAGTAACGTAGTGATGGCAAACGAAGACTGTACTATCGATGGTCAATGGGTTTTAAACCATTGGTAGAAATCCATCAATGGTTTAGCCATCGATGGCTATGTGCTGCGTTTGCATGGACCTTGGCCATCAGAATGGCTCAGCTGATGTTTGGACAACATCGTCTGCCACCATCAATGCTCCGACATCGGTGCCATGCCATTGGACATATGCCATCAATGGTTGCAAACCATAGATGGTCGATGGCCATCCCTAGAGTAACGTAAATAACTGAAAGTAGAATTGTGAATGGGGGAGATGTGTGTGAGGAAGGGGTACAAGAAAGACTGGGGATGGAAAGGAGTGCAAGTCAGTGACTAGGGAGGAAGAAAGTCATGTGATGGACTAGTTAGGGAGTGTTGAATGGTGGGAAAGGAAAACATTGTAAGAGAATGGAGAGAAACAAGTGTGTGTTTGTTATTGCATACATGGGTGTGGGCAGAACAATGATCGAAAAAACAATAGTCACAGTACAGGTAGGGACATGATAAGAGATACAACTTGGCAGAGGAAAATTATATGACTTTGCAATACAGACCTAATGTCTCCAGGGGCTTCTTCTGAGGAGGCGGGTCAATTTCCTCTTGGGGCGCAGCCTGGGTGGTAGATAAACCTAACAGAATGACAGATGAATAAATGCGTAGGTTACATTCTGCCCAGTTTCAACAGAAAAGAGATGCAGCGGGGAAGTTGGGCAAGGACAGAAGGAAGGAACCCAGGTGCACCACAGCTGTCACATGCACAGAGAACAAGCTTTATCCCTGAAACCCCAGCAGCTACATGCAATCGGTTATCTTGCATTGGTCTACAGTGTTTTCCAAACTCTTCTACAGTGTCAGACAACAATTACGCCTGTCAAACAGGACAAGGCGCCAACCGTCGGCCATCGCTGAGAAAGGACACCCCAACATTACAGAATAATTAAGAAATAATATGAATCAGACACTGTCATGCTTCAACTATTATCCCACATTTTTTATTTTATTTTTTCTAATCATTTGTTGTAATCTTTCATTTTGGCTCAAACTATTAAATTACTAGAGTTGAAAGGAATTTAGAACTTTTGACATTGCTTACGTGTTCAAACTATGTACACGTGTATCCACAAATGCTCAACGCAAACTGCACGCTCTGTCATGTCTGACCAGGGGGAGCAGCAGGAACAGTAATTGTTGCATATTCTTATCAAAGATTTTCTTGGGTTTAGTAAATGAAATTAAAGCTGCATACACACACAACGATTATTTGAACAATTATCGTTCACTTTCTGAGTCAAACAATGAACGATCATCGTTCATGCGCGTTCACGTTTGTAGTTCAGTCAGACTTGTCAACTGAACGATTTTCATTAAGGGAATATGCAAAATCGTTTGTAGTTCATAAAATCGTTCATTATGGTGCATACACACGATCAGATTTTTTCTTCAGATATGGACGATAACGATTTAAAAATCGTTCAGTCGTTCATATCTGAAGGAAAATCGTTCATATCTGACATGCCTGAACGATGGACGATCAACGATGCGCGTTCCCGTTTGTCAGATAACGATATCTGACATCTGATGGGTTTGCAGTCAGACTTGGACGATTCCATTCATTTTAATGCAGTCAAAAATCGTTCAATCGTTCAAATCGTTCAAAACTTTGGTCAAATCGTCCAAATCGTTCAAATCGTTTAATCGTTCAGTCGTTCATCTGACAAATCTGACAAGTCTGACAAATCTGACCGTGTGTACGCTCCCTACACTTTAAAATATCTGAGAGTTATAATCTGACAGAAAATCGTTCATAAAATCGTTGGTAACAAAATCGTTGTGTGTGTATGCAGCTTAATTCAGGATCAAGAAATACTCAAAAGTCAACACAAACAAACCAAATAATAATTATTTCTAGTAGTGACATATTGAAGCCTGAGCACCTATGACAACAGTTAGTAGGTAGGTGCACACATATGTTAGACACATTGGACACAGGCGGGTAAGTGTGGACCAAAGAAAGGTGGATGAATAGGTAAATTGTATGGGACGTACCTTCTGGATTTGGGCTTTTCAGGAAGTTCCTCCCAAAAGGTTTCTTCTTATAGATGTCTCTCCAGCTGATGCTGTCTGGGAGGACAACTGCCCTCTGCCTGAGACCCCACTCTCTGTCACACAACTCGAGCCAGCCTTGGGCAGTCTCTGGTTCTACCTCCAGTGGCACATACCCTGTATTCTGTTCTGTGCATTTCTGTTGTTCCTGAGCGGTCTCTGTGTGTTTCTGTTGTTCCTGAGCGGTCTCTGTGTGTTTTGGTAGGTCCTGAGCAGTCTCTGTGTGTTTCGATAGTTCCTGAGCAGTCTCTGTGTGTTTCGATAGTGCCTGAGCAGTCTCTGTGTTTTTCTGTTGTTCCTGAGCGGTCTCTGTGTGTTTCGGTAGGTCCTGAGAGGTCTCCGCATGTTTCTGTAGGTCCTTAGCAGTCTCTGTGTGTTTCTGTAGGTCCTGAGCGGTCTCTGTGTGTTTCTGTAGGTCTTGAGCAGTCTCTGTGTGTTTCTGTAGGTCCTGAGCAGTCTCTGTGTGTTTCTTTTGTACCTGAGCAGTCTCTGTGTGTTTCTGTTGTACCTGAGCAGTCTCTGTGTGTTTCTGTTGTTTGTTGGCTGTCTCTGTGTGTTTCTGTTGTTCCTGTGCGGTCTCTGCGTGTTTCTCCTGTACCTGAGCAGTCTCTTGGTGTTTCACTTGTACCTGAGCAGTCTCTTGGTGTTTCACTTGTACCTGAGCAGTCTCTTGGTGTTTCACTTGTACCTGAGCAGTCTCTTGGTGTTTCACTTGTACCTGAGCAGTCTCTTGGTCTTTCTCTTGTTCCTGAGCGGTCTCTGTGTGCTTCTTTTGTACCTGAGCAGTCTCTGTGTTTTTCTCTTGTACCTGTGCAGTCTCTGTGTGTTTCTGTTGTTTATTGGCTGTCTCTGTGTGTTTCTGTAGTTCCTGTGCGGTCTCCGTGTGTTTCTCCTGTACCTGAGCAGTCTCTTGGTGTTTCTTTTGTACCTGAGCAGTCTCTAAATGTTTCTCTTGTACCTGAGCAGTCTCTGAATATTTCTGTTGCACCTGAGCAGTCTCTTTGTGATTCTTTTGTACCTGAGCAGTCTCTAAATGTTTCTCTTGTACCTGAGCAGTCTCTGTGTGTTTCTCTTGTACCTGAGCAGTCTCTGAATGTTTCTCTTGTACCTGAGCAGTCTCTGAATGTTTCTGTTGTACCTGAGCAGTCTCTAAATGTTTCTCTTGTACCTGAGCAGTCTCTGAATATTTCTGTTGCACCTGAGCACTCTCTATGTGTTTCTCTTGTACCTGAGCAGTCTCTGTGTATTTCTCTTGTACCTGAGCAGTCTCTGAATGTTTCTCTTGTACCTGAGCAGTCTCTGAATGTTTCTCTTGTACCTGAGCAGTCTCTTTGTGATTCTCTTGTACCTGAGCAGTCTCTATGTGTTTCTCTTGTACCTGAGCAGTCTCTGCGTGTTTCTGTTGTACCTGAGCAGTCTCTGAGTGTGTCTGTTGTTCCTGAGCAGTCTCTGTGTGTTTCACTTGTTCCTGAGCAGTCTCTATGTGTTTGTCTTGTGTTGTAGCGGTTCCTTCGAATTTCTCTGTATTATCAGTTGTCTCTTGCTCCTGAGCAATCATTTTGTGTATATTTTGTTCCTGGGCTGTCTCTTTGTCTGACAGTTTTTCAGATGTCACTTTTTGTTTCTCTTGTTCATGAGATATCGCTTTGCATTTTCCTTGTACTTTTGCTGTCTCTTTGTGCTTTCTTTGCTGCTGAGCTGTCTCTTTCTGTTTTGTCTCTTTGTGTGTTTCTTGCTCCTGGGCTGTCTCTTTGTGTGCTCCTTGCTCCTGAGTGGTCTCTTTGGGCTTAGCTTGCTGCTGTACTGTCTCTTTAGGTTTTACTTGCTGCTGAGCTGTCTCTTTGTGTGTTCCTTGCTCCTGAGTTGTCTCTTTGGGTTTTACTTGCTCCTGAGCTGTCGCTTTGTGTGATCCTTGCATCTGAGCTGTCTCTTTGGGTTTTACTTGCTCCTGCGCTGTCTCTTTGTTTGTTCCTTGCTTCTGAGCTGTCTCTTTGGGTTTTACGTGCTCCTGCGCTGTCTCTTTGTTTGTTCCTTGCTTCTGAGCTGTCTCTTTGGGTTTTACTTGCTCCTGCGCTGTCTCTTTATTTGTTCCTTGCTTCTGAGCTGTCTCTTTGGGTTTTACTTGCTCCTGAACTGTCTCTTCGTGTTGCACTTGTTCCCCAGCTGCATTTTTACATGTTTTTTCTGTCTCCAGCGTCACCTTGTTCTTGCTCCCCTGCTGGTCTCCTACTTTGTGTATCACTTCTTTCTGAACGGTCTGCTTACTTTCTGCCAGCACTCTATTGTGATCCCTCTCCTGTGGCTGTATCACATCATTGTCCTCTGGGTTGGTCTCTTTATCCCCCTTCTTTTCCTGTGCTGTTGCTGTTTGGTTTCCGGCAGCACTTCCAGCCACTCCAGTATCTTCCATGTATTTATTCCTATCAGCTACATGTTGTTCCCCTTCTGTAGCCACGTTCCGCTCTCTCACTGCGATCTCTGCATTCTTCTTCGTGTCTATACCTGTGCTCCCAGCAGCCCCTTCTTGCTGTGAGCAGTCGCTCATCTTTCTGTCTGCTCTCTCACCTGTCCCAGGTGTCTGTAAGGTGCTGCTGTGATTCTCAGAGAGGAGACTAGAAGGTGTGTAAGAGGTGTGTGATAGGATGAGTAGCACAGAGCAGAGGGAGTGTCAGCACAAGCAAGTACATCTGTCACCAGCATGTCAGGCCCTGTGGCTCCTGGGCTGGTACAAGAGGCAGATGAATGCAGGTGCGACTACTCTTCAACTCCTGGATCTGATTGAATCTGAGTGCTACTCTCCAGGTGTACTGCTACACCCATGCCATATGCATTATATAGGTCGGTCTGTCAGACTCAACCTTCTACCTACAGCACCTGATGAATGTGGAAATTGTCCATGTCAAAGAGCAATGATATTCTACAGAACTAGAGGGGAAACTATACAAATTCACAGACACAAAGTGGGAGATTTACTAAAATGTGGTTTCACCAAACCGCATGATCTTTATGTTTTTTCAAGTATGACAAGCCATACATACCCTAGTCATGTCCGGGCGTGCAATGCAAATCTCTCTTAGGCCCACTCAGATTAACTCTCATTAGATTAGCAGTATATTTATGCTACTCTGAGAATAAAGAAAGTCAGGCGGACATTTAAACGGGATTTGCCGTAGTGTGTGCAGGACACTCATCTTGAAAAAGGCGCCGCAGCGTTGTCCCATTGCCTTTGATTGATGGGTGCCATCTCTTAGTGCAGTGGTATTTTACATTTGTCTACGATCTTATGGTACAGACTTCTCTGCATATTTGTATTAATAAAAGTTTCTTTTTTAAAAATTACTGGATAACAGCTTTGTACTGTCCCCTTTCTTAGTTATCCTGATTGGAAAGACCCGTACACCATCGGACGTAGAGGATAAAAAGATACCTTTATGTGCAAGTACTTCATACATACAAGTAAGCATACATGTAAGGACCCTAAACAGCATTGTTTCCTTCCACACCGGGGTGACATTGGCGGCATTGAGTACTACCAGAAGCTGGGAGAGGACTTACACCACAACTCCACTTTACGAATACGTCAGGGGCGTAACCAGAGGTATGGGGCCCCCATAGGTCTATCTATACAGTGCCCCTGTAGGTGTGCTCATTATTCTATACCCCCTGTAGTAGTGCCCATTCTCCAATGCCCCGTCTTAGAGCCCCTTATGCAATGACGCCAGTAGTGCCCCTTATACAGTCCCCATTATGCACTTCCCCCAGTAATGCCACTTATGCTGTGCCCCCTGTAATGCCCCTTATGCTGTGCCTCAGGTAATGCCCGTTCGCTGTGCAGTACTTAAGTACTTACCTGTCTTCACGCTTGTCAGCGCTCCAGCTTCACTCCGGCGTCTGCGCCTGCCGCTGACTGGATCTAATTAGATCCAGCAGGCTCCTCACGTCGGGTGATGTCATCACGTCACCCGCACACTGCATCACTGGGAACGCTGCCCTCTGAAGCGATCAGAGGTGTCTTTAGGGTAGAGCTTATTTCCCCTTCATGCTAGGGACCTGGAAGTGACGTGAGTGAGGGCGGAAGTACAGTTCATACCCATTAAGGCCACCTAAACAAGTAAGTTGTCCCCACTTAAAGAAGTAAGTTGTGCGTTCGTCACGCTTCGGGCTTGGTGGCTCGCTACAAGGTTATATTCCCCCGCTATGCCCACTTGGATGGCAGGGAATGACGCTGTACACTGGCTGATGACGTCAGGGTCCTCTGCATGAAGAGGATTTAGACATTACCGTGTTTTTAGGCTCTGATCGCTTCAGAGACCAGCGTTCCCAGTTGCACCAGCTACAGAGGGTGTAGGGGGTGCTTGCTGGGCTGGTGGGCCCCCTAAACCCCTGCACCCTCTATAGTTACGACACTGGAACACACGTCCCTGGGTTACTGTGCTCCGAATTGACTTTATTACACTATTGTGTTTATTTTCATATTGCAGACCATTACGTTGTAGCCGTTTGGGCATTTCCTGAGGTAGATCATTTGCTAGATCGTTGGAACAATTCATAGCGCAAGTGAGGTTGTACGTTTTGTTTCTGTCCATGTGTATATAAGTTGGTGACTTATTGTCAACCGCTGCAGCTTTGAAGTGCAACGCCATAGGTTTGTACCCATCTGTTTTCACTTGAATAGGTATGCAGTCATTATGTCGACATTCACAATGCAGACATGGACATTGTGAATGTCACATGCACAATGCTGACAGTCTATTTTAGGGCTAGGTTTAGGCTATGGTTAGGTTTAGGGCTGAAATCAGCTAAAACTGCTACCCTGACATGCCGACTGTCACATTGTCAATGTCGACATAACTTCCATGCATTTTGTACCACACCCCTCAGATAGGCGAGATGCTGCGTTATTGGCCATCGCTCTGGGTTCTTGATGTCACAGGTATAATCAAAACTCTCTTCTCATCATCATTGGCATCTGCCTGGACAGCGACTGGCATTGTCACCATCATAGGTCGCTGAGGTGACTGGTGGTCAGGGGCAGAAATGTTTTTCATATCACTTCCCAGTTCAGTATAGTAGTTGGTTGTAAAGTTACTGATACCAAATTCTACTGAGGAAGATAAAAGTGCCAGCGACCCTTCCAGAGTGTGTTCTGAGTGCAGTGCAGTTGTCTAGCAGGATTCCGAATATCCCATTTACTCAAAGACTTTGCTCTAAAACTGCACGAGGTTTGGAACATTACAAAGTGCCACATCGGATGCGGTTTTAGTTTTTACTCAACAAAAAGCAAGATTGTAAATCCAGCCGTTTGGATCTGAAATCCAATTTCCGAAGACTGACACAAGTTTGCACACTGCACAGTAAACCGGTGCCTAGAAAATGTACTGTAGTCTTCTGGAGCAAGAATATGCATTGATGTGATTGCACCTGCTCCTCCAACCATAAGGTTGCTCAGGGGGTCTATGATGTGACTTATGATGCGGCGTGCCTCTGATTAAAGACGCCACCGATGGGCATCTCTGTACAAATCCCCGCGGATGCGACATTAGCATCTACCTCTGAATCAGAGATGTCCTTTATGACATTAGATGTTGCATAAAATATCATTTAATCTGAGCAGACTAAAGTCATTTACTTGTAACAAACCTTACAGCATTACCGTGAATGTTAGGCTTTCCCATGGGTTAACTGTGTGAGATTGTATATCAACATAATGGGGTCTATTCAATTAGCCGCGAGGGTGGTGAGATGGCGTGGAAAAGCTGCCTATGGCACAGCAACTTGCGGCCCATACTTGCGGATTTTTGTACGCAGCCGTAAACAACAATCTGCAAATTCAGCAGTACCGCAAGTGTGACATATACAGTCAGGTCCATAAATATTGGGACATTGACAGAATTTTCATATTTTGGCCTCTATTCACCACCACAATGGCTTTGAAATGAAACAAACAAGATGTGCTTTAACTGCAGACTTTCAGATTTAATTTGAGGGTAATTACATCCAAATCAGGTGAACGGTGTAGGAATTACAACGGTTTCTATATGTGCCTCCCACTTTTTAAGGGGCCAAAAGTAATGGGACAAACTAAACAATCCTAAATCTAACTTTCACTTTTTAATACTTTGTTGCAAATCCTTTGCAGGCAATTACAGCCTGAAGTCTGGAACGCATAGACATCACCAGACGCTGGGTTTCATCCCTGGTGATGCTATGCCAGGCCTCTACTGCAAATGTCTTCAGTTCCTGCTTGTTCTTGGGGCATTTTCCCTTCAGTTTTGTCTTCATCAAGTGAAATGCATGCTCAATCGGATTCAGGTCAGGGGATTGACTTGGCCATTGCATAACATTCCACTTTTTAGCCTTAAAAAACTCTTTGGTTGCTTTTGCAGTATGCTTTGGGTCATTGTCCATCTGCACTGTGAAGCGCCGTTCAATGATTTCTGAAGCATTTGACTGAATATGAGCATATAATATTGCCCTAAACACTTCAGAATTCATTCTGCTGCTTTTGTCAGCAGTCACATCATCAATAAATACAAGGGAACCAGTTCCATTGGCAGCCATACATGCCCACGCCATGACACTACCACCACCATGCTTCACTGATGAGGTGGTATGTTTTGGATCATGACCAGTTCCTTTCCTTCTCTTCTCTTCCCATCACTCTGGTACAAGCTGATCTTTGTCTCCTCTGTCCATAGGATTTTGTTCCAGAACTGTAATGGCTTTTTTAGATGTTTGGCAAACTCTAATCTGGTCTTCCTGTTTTTGTGGCTCACCAATAGTTTGCATCTTGTGGTGAACCCTCTATATTCACTTTTGTGAAGTCTTCTCTTGACTGTTGACTTTGAAACATATACATCTACCTCCTGGAGAGTGTTCTTGATTTGGCCAACTGTTGTGAAGGGGTTTTTCTTCACCAGGGAAATAATTCTTTTGTCATCCACCACAGTTGTTTTCCGTGGTCTTCCGGGTCTTTTGGTGTTGCTGAGCTCTCCGGTGCGTTCTTTCTTTTTAAGAATGTTCTAATTAGTTGATTTGGCCACACCTAATGTTTTTGCTATCTCTCTGATGGGTTTGTTTTGATTTTTCAGCCTAATGATGGCTTGCTTCACTGATAGTGACTGCTCTTTGGATCTCATATTGAGAGTCGACAGCAACTGATTCCAAATGCAAATGTCACACCTAGAATCAACTCCAGACCTTTTACCTGCTTAATTGATAATGAAATAATGAGGGAATAGCCCACGCCTGTCCATGAAATAGCTTTTGAGTTGATAGTCCCATTACTTTTGGCCCCTTAAAAAGTGGGAGGCACATATTGAAACTGTTGTAATTCCTACACCGTTCACCCGATTTGGATGTAATTACCCTCAAATTAAATCTGAAAGTCTGCAGTTAAAGCATATCCTGTTTGTTTCATTTCAAAACCATTGTGGTGGTGAATAGAGGCCAAAATCTGAAAATTCTGTCAATGTCCCAATATTTATGGACCTGACTGTAGCTCACGTCTAATTGAATTGACCCCTATGCGTATAGAGAAACAGTATTTGTCATCACACTTGTCTTCTCTCCAGGAATGGCCAGGAAGTTAGTGGTCCAGGAGCCTGATGACTTGATTTATTGCGAATTGTGGTTCCCGCTCTACAATGTTGCAATTCACAGTTCCAGACTCCCCGAAGCAGGCCACTAGCAAGCTGGCATTGCATGATCTATACCCTGCTCCATCATCTTTACTGGGGAAGTGAGTGAGATACGGGAGGCTGCTCTACACTCCGGGAAGTGATCGATAGCTCTCTGAAATTCATGAGTCTCCTAGACAATCTGGGAGAGTAGGCAAAAGTGATTAAGGGCCTCGTTTATAAACGAGTTTTTATCAAACACAATAAATTTTAATACTCATAAATGGTAATTGATGCTCAAGCTAATCAGCTCCTAACATTAGCAGCTGGGCGGGGCAACTGAGGCAGATTATCTCTCAGCACTGAAGGAGGGATGGCCATTGGTGATTGTTGATGGCCAAAAAAAACATCTATGATGACCAATCTGTGATTTGCCCCACTCGATGGCCACCTCTGTAGGGGGGGCACGGCAGGCTGCTTGCCAACCAGAATCGGGGCAGTGCTAAGCTTTCTTGCCATCGGAAATCCCCAAAAAATAAATAATTGGATCCTAGTTAGCCATCGATGACAGAAAACCATTGTATCTCTACCATCGATGGCAAAATCATCAGCCTTCAGTAGTTCTATCGATGGCCATCTCTACACTGAGGAATGGACTTAAGTTCAGGGGAAGGTGCTTGTGAACGGGGGAGTGGTGCTGCGAACGCAGGCATGTTTTATGGGTGTGCATAATTAGCATGGAAGCATCATTGTACACGTCACTTGGGTGTATTTCATCCTGCAGTGATCGCAGTGCTTGCGGCGTGGTAGGGTCTACCTCAAGGGCTGCGTGCTGCTCCGATGGCTCTCGATGGTTCTGATTAATCAAACAGTTCCTGGAGATGACGTGTGCTAAATAAGAAAGTGGGCGTCTTTATACCGGCGTGCGTTCACTCTGCCGTTGCAGAATTTGCATACACGGTCCCTTTTGGCAGCGAGAGAGTGCAGCTTAGCGACCGGGTCTGAACCGACCCCTCAGTCTCTCCGATTGACACTCTTTTTTTCCTCATATATTATTAAAATGGAGATAAATAAAAAACCTTGGCAAAGGCTATATCAGTGTCCACTACTCCCTCATCTGAGAAAAGTATTTTTCAGAGGGAAGGAGAAATCCTTCAGCCTTAACCCGATGGCCAATTTACCTCAGATTCTGAGGCAAAACTTGATCTTTGATCATTCAGGTTTTTCTCCATATTATAGTTAGTATGTTGCTAACAAAAATAAATAAATACAAATAATATGGATTTCTCACAGGACGCCTGTTAAAGCAAATCTATTTCATCATTGTTAAAAACTTGTTGCGTATGATAAGTGGTGCTCCAGCCAATCAGCTCCCAACTGGTATTTTTCAAACAGATGACAGTTGGGAGCTGATTGGTTGGAACACCAATATCATACGCAACAGGTTTTGTCACTCGTTGTGAATGATAAGACTCGTTGATAAATGCCACTAACTGGTACAATGATAGCTCTCTCTTCCACGGTCTGCCACGTACCTCTCCTATGCAGGAACTCACAGGCTCTCCTCATGCTTCTTACAAACCTGTCACTGCTAGTCAGGCATAATTTACCTGTCCTCCCATGTCATGTGGGAGGTTCCAAATTGGCATTCACTGCCAATTCCAAATTACAGGCCTGTGCTAAACCCTCCTCTGATGTAACAATAACATCAGATGCGTCTCCACTGGGATAGGAAGGTTTCTCCCAACACAGAGCTATGAGAGGAGAATGGTCAGGGGAGGAAAGAAAGTCCTTCATAGAAGTACTTTGGAACCGAGAGCGGAGACAAGAACTTTTCAATCTATTTCACCTCCGGCGACACACATTGCTCTAGTTCCTCTCTGGTCAATAGGACATCTATGTCCTACATCAACAGAATGGGGAACATATTGTATCGTTCCTTTGCATGGAAGCTCTGAATATTTGGCAGGAGACCATAGAAAGGAACATAATATTAATATCAATAGAGCTGCCTGGAAATATGCGACTTCCTTATCAGATAGTAAGGGGTCTATGTATTAAGCCTTGGAGAGAGAGAAAGTGGAGAGGGATAAAGTACCAACCAATCAGCTCCTGTCATTTTTTTCAAACACAACCTGCGGAGTAACAGTTAGAAGCTGATTGGTAAGTACTTTATCTCAGTCCACTTTATATTTCCCTCCATTATGTCTATTACTAAGACACTGGCTTCCACTCTTAGCTTTAGCATTTGCAGAGGAGAGGAGTTGAGCTTATATTAATTTTCTCATATCCATGGTTTATCAACTTCTAGAAGTGTACCCAATTATTCTCACAGGTTATACCAAGACCTCTTCTTCTATATAGAATTATGTAGTAGAATTAGACATAGTAAAAGATGATACAGAACCAAACCTTTACATTGACTCCTGTTCACCTACTTACCTTGCACTTACCCCTTTTGTTAGAATATACAGCAATTATTTATTATCTGTAGAAAACCTTATTGTACAGCTAAATCCTCTACCCTTGCAGGATACAATGTTTGTTACAGAATGGGATTCAAATGCCGGCTACTGTTTAGCCACCGATTCAAATCCCAACAGCGGCCGCCCGACAGGATCAAGATCTTGATAGAGGCAGGTAAGTACCCTAACCTCCCTGTCCGTCCCCCCCCCCCAACTCTCACTTAGTGGTGCCCAACCCTAACCTATCCCTGGGGGTGCCTAACCCTAATCTTTCCCCCCCCCCAAACCTAACCCCCGCTGGACTCCCTAATCCTAACTCTCTCTCCCACCCCCCGCGGCTAATGCAAAGGGCGCCTCGGACTTACCTTCGTTCGGGATGTCATCCTCGGCGTTCCGGCGTTGGGATTACGATAGGAGTCGGTATTTCGACGCCTATCATAACTCCCTAGCAGGCGTTCCGCTGTCGGGATTGTGACCGGCCACTACATCCCATTTGTTACATGATAGCGTTTGGTATTGATATTTCTCAATGTAAGGGCCTCTCTTTACTAGGTGACGCTGCATCTAAAGCTGCCTCAAAGTCTTACCTCTTCTAACTATCATGCAAGTTGCTCATCCGCACGTACATTTGCAAAATACTCTGGAGACTGCTACTCAGGAGGCTTACTGCCTTTACTCTCCAATTAGCTGGAAGGGAATTTTATTTTTGAAAGTAAAGGAACAAAATAAAAAATTGAGGCTGCTCAATGTTAGGGTCCTGCGTAGCCAGGCTCTGTGTTCTGTGTGATTGTAAGAAAGGATAATAGACTGGGTACATACTAGACCAGTGTTGGCTAACCTTGACACTCCAGCTGTTGTGGAACTATATATCCCAGCATGCCCTGCCACAGTTTTAGCATGCCCTAATAGCAAAACTGTAGCAGTGCATGCTGGGTTATGTAGTTCCATAACAGCTGGAGTGTCAAGGTTAGCCAACACTGTAACTAGACGATAAATTGGACGATTTGTTGCTTTGAGCCGCATTGGAATGGCACATCGTCCACATTGTCTAGTGTGTGCGCACTATCGCGTGCTCCCATGCGTGGTTCCTCGCATCTTCTGATCTGCTGTACATGCACGGCCGATGAAATATCTTTAGCGATTTTGTGCAAATCGTGATGTGTGTACGCCCAACCGGACAAACAGGCGGTGTGTTATCGTTATATCTTAACGTTCTAATGCCCAAACGATAGAAGATATATATTGTTGGGTAATTTGGAGGATTGCCCAGTGTGTACGCACTATATTATTTGTTCTGGGGATGAAGGAAAATCAGGATGATCATCACATTGTTTGCACATCGTCTAATGGTTACAGCTATATCCCCTTCCGTAGATAGACCCTGGCATCATGTTACTGTCCAACGTCATTCCCTACCATCCACGTGGGCACAGAGGAGGAATGTAATCTTGTGGCGAGCGTAGCGAGCCTTCGAGGGGACAACATTCTTCTTTTGGTGACAAGTATGGGCAGAAAACTGCACTTCCGCCCTCACTTACGTCACATCCAGGTACAGAATCTGAAGGGGAAATATACTTTACCATCATCTAATGTGTACCCAGCCAAAATGTCTGGGAAAAGTAACCAATTGGCGCTGTTGCTAGGTGGCAATGCCTAGAACAAAAAAAAGTTTGCAGATCATAGATTTATGCAAACTACAGTTGTGATTACCTAATCTCTTATAAAGGATTGTTTGAGGAACTCTTTGCAGCAATATAAAGGAAGGTGTGTTCTATGTATGTGTTAGCTGCACCAGTGATTGTAGCCAGTGTAACCTCCCTGCTGACTCATCCACTCTATGATATGGCAGAGCAGGCTGTGAGAACTCATACACCCATTGCAGCTGTTCTGTCTACTGATCACTTATATACCAGGGCTAGGGCAGGGGGTACACACAGACGGTGTAATGGGTAGCATTACTGCTTCACAGCACTGAGGTCATGGTTTCGATTACCACCACGGCCCTACCTGTGCAGTTTGTATATTCTCCCTGTGCTGGCGTGGGTTTCCTCTGGGTGCTCTGGTTTCCTCCCACACTCCAAAAATATACTGGTAGGTTAATTGGCTCCCAACACAAAATGTAACCCTAGTGTGTATGTGTGTGCGCATGTGATAGGGAATATAGATTGAAAGCTCCACTGGGGCAGGGATTGATGTGAGTGGCCAAATATGCTCTGTAAAAGCACTACGGAATATGTGTGCGCCATATAAATAACTGGTAATAAATAAATATACAGTATAGCAGTGACGCTACAGACTATCATTCACAAGACGTAACATATCTTCCAGATCGAAGAAAAATTGCAACATGCAGGAAAACCCCCAATGTATTACTTGCAGGTTGTGAGAGTCTCAGTGAGAATAGAGGGCCTGATTCAGAGCCGGACGCTCTTTCAGAGCGCTCGCTCTGAATCGGTGCCCTCCCTCTCTTTTTTTTAGAGCGGCCTCCTGGCCGCTCGCATAGCTGTGGGAGACCACCCACAGCTATAGCGAGCAGCCAAAAAGATGGTCGCGATGGTCAAGACCATCGCGACCATCGGGCTTGCGACGAGACCCTTGTGGTAGGGTCTCATCTGCCGCAAGCCCTGGAGTGCTTTTGGCTCTATCATGGGAACGTCTCCGTCTGGGAAGCAAAGCCCCCGGCACGCCCACCAAAGGGGGCGTGCTGTCACTCAACATCAACAGCACGCCCCCTTTGTAGCGAGACCCATAGCAACGGCTTGCCCGTCGCTATGCAGGTCTCGCGCATGCGCAAGCGAACTTGGCCAACATCGACCAGCTCGCGAGCGGGTCTGAATCAGGCCCAGATTCCACAGGGCTGACCGTCAACACAGACCTCCTGCAGTAGCTTCTGGAACCTGTATAATGTTGTGGACTTAAGGGATGACAGCACAGAACATGTCAAATATTTGGAATCCACAACACATACTGTACATACTGTTATGATTACAACGATCTGTAATTACCATAACACCTGAAAGACGATCTAATCTCTTCAAAGGGATGACTTCCTGAAATATACCAGGTAACCGCTGTACGACAATGGTCATATCTTGCACTTGGCACCAAGCACGAGTTGGAAGAACATTAAGAAGCTCTAAGCGCTTTCCTATTCATCATGGCCATTGTGTTTCAGATTTGATTTTATGCAACCTTGCAGATAATATTGGTGCCATTAAAGGGCCACTTATTCTGTACTCTCTCGCTGCCCCGGAGTGTGCTTTTCTCTTCAAGTGGGCAGGGCCATAAGCTTAATGTGAATAAAGTCATCACAGCCCTGCCAGTGGCATTGATGACACAAATGTCCCAATTCTTGGTACAATAACACAATTTGCATCACCAAGCACTGACCTGAATTGGGTCATCACCCCCTGCACTTGACCCCTGGATCCTCTAAAGGTGCAGGCAAATAGCCAAGTACTGTATGATTATATATCATACTTGCCTACTTTTGAAACGGGGAAGTCACCCCCCATCTATAAGCAAGAGGAACACTCAAGAAGCTAACCTACAGAGAACCCCATTATATTATAAGGGTACAGTACCCAGACAAAGGGCCCCCTGTAAGAAGCCCACATGGTTTGGGGCTTTTTGCATAAGGCGTGTGCACAGTGGTGAGAGCTCCTGCACAGTGGCACCCCTGCAGAAGAATCCTGGATGTACAGTGGAAGGTCAGTGGGAGACCTCCTTTGAGATGAGAAGTGAAGACACACCCATGTATGCGAGGGTAAGTGCCTCCATGTATAATTGTATGAAGGATCCCTGTTTGATAGCCCGCTGAGGAGTGCTCCCATAGTGAGCTGGAGCCATTGTAAGATGGCAGTGTGACTAGGGGGGAGTCCTGCTGATGAGTCCTGAGTAACCATACATTTTAATGGAAGAGCCCAGTAGAGAAAATTATAAATGTTAAAAGGGATCTGTCATAGTGGCAGGGTCCTTGGCTACTGGGACCGCAATATGTAGCCTGATTGAGGGCGCGGGGGAGCGGGGGTCCCTGTGTGATGGGATGTGCTGCATGTTAGGAGTCTCCCATGTGGAATAAGACCAGGTGTAATGGAGCTTCGGATCAGGTGTCCTCTGTATGTAACTAATGGACCGACATGCTGTAGAATTAACAATCGACGGGTATGTGCTGCATTTGTACTGCTGTGGCATTATAGGTAAGACAGGAGGTATTGGCGTAAAGACTGAAAATTATGTCTATTTCATCTGTCAAGAATTTGAGGAAGCTGGTGAAGTTGAACTTGCAACCATTACACTAAACGCAATGGAGGAAGAAGTGTAAATTAAGTTTATTGTACTTTCATCATGAGATGGACTAGCACCCAATGTGCTTTGATTGCACGGCTCCTGTTGTCCATGTGTGTCCCCTTCACCAGGTACTGTGCATTAAGCCCCAGTCTATTTGGGAGGCCCTTCTGGTCACTGATCCATACTAATGCCACAGCCAGAGCAGAGTCACCATGAAGGGTTTAGTAGTCCTTGTACACACTGGGCCTGATTCAGAGCCGCTCGTAAGCGGCTGCTCGTTCGCTCCGAGCGATGTTCGCACAACTGCGCATGCGTATGGGTCATAATGCGCATGCGCCAACCAGTCATTGCGGTTAGAAATCGAGCGCTCGCAAAATAGCGAGTGCCTGCTAATTTGAGTGACAGGATGAGGCGTTTGTGGGTGGTAACGGGAAGGTGCTTGAAAACGGGGAGTAGAGATCCGAACGCAGGCGTGCCAAACGGTCAAAACGGGCGTTTTAAGGGTGTGCATAATTAACAAAGCAGCGTCATCGGCCACGTCACTTGGTTGTTTCTTAGCCTGAACTGTTCGCAGTGATAGCCGTAGGAAAATCCAACCACAAGCACTGCGAGCAGTTCAGACGCCTGTTGATGTACTCGATTAATCAAATAAATAGCGGAGATGACGTATGATGCGAGCGGCCAGGGGGCGTCTTTACAAAATAGCGAGCGCATGTTTCGTTCGCTCGCTCAGACATAGAGGCGTCAACAGACTGCAAAGAGCGAGCGCTCAATTTAAATAGCCGGCCCCTTTTTCTGAACGAGTGAGCGCAAATGGCGTCCGGCTCTGAATCAGGCCCACTGTCCATTACCTGACCCATTCTCAGCACAACAAAGCATCATCCAGAAAATATCCATCTGATCTTATTTGTTTGATACACACCTACAGATAAACAGGCTGATCCTGATTATAGTCATCACTCAGCAGCTTTCTTGCTGAGGTTTCAATAAGCATGTTTGACTAATCAGTATTTGTTTAACCCTTTAAAAACTAAATATATTGGAATATTGTCCCTGCAGTAGCCCAAATGGAAACATCAAGTACTGCAAACAGATGGCTGCAATGTGAGGGGTTTAAACCGCTGTAGGGGACCAACATGCCATCAGAATCTGCTAGATAGTACTACCAATAGTCATCAATGATTTTAGTTTTTGTATTATATTACATTAAGTATTATAGGTAGTATAATAGTTTTACTAGGTTAATCTCTAACAATAAAAGTGCTTACCTCATTGCTTTTAAATCATTATGTATTGTTGCAGCAGCCTTCCAGTATCAGCAAGAGGTACACCTTATAAAAGACTACCAGCAGATAGCTCCGTCTAACAACGTTCTTTTCCTTCGTTTGTTTCTTCAGGCTGCTATTATTGATCGATAGCTCGGCAGATTTTCCAGTGTGATGTGACCATCACATCTCTCATGATGTAGTGAGCAGAGATGCTTTGGAACACACCTCAGAGCTCTTTTTCAAGTTGGGTACAAAGTATACGATATATCGTGCAATCTTGGTACTATCTAATCTGCACAACCAACGTATAGTGTGTACATCCAATCCATCATTTACACACGTCGTTCATCGCATCGTCCTATCTGAAGTGCTGCGCAGCAGATGGGACGTTGTAATGAACCATGTCGCGCACAGTCATGTAGGGAGTACACCCGACTACACAATGAACCATGTCGCGCACAGTCATGTAGGGAGTACACCCGACTACACAATGAACCATGTGGTGCGCAGTCGTGTAGGAGTACACCCGACTACACAATGAACCATGTGGTGCGCAGTCATGTAGGGAGTACGCCCGACCACACAATGATCCATGTGGTGCGCAGTCATGTAGGGAGTACACCCGACTACACAATGATCCATGTGGTGCGCAGTCGTGTAGGGAGTACGCCCGACCACACAATGATCCATGTGGTGCGCAGTCATGTAGGGAGTACACCCGACTACACAATGATCCATGTGGTGCGCAGTCGTGTAGGGAGTACGCCCGACTACACAATGATCCATGTGGTGCGCAGTCGTGTAGGGAGTACGCCCGACTACACAATGATCCATGTGGTGCGCAGTCGTGTAGGGAGTATGAACGACTACACAATGATCCATGTGGTGCGCAGTCGTGTAGGGAGTACGCCCGACTACACAATGAACCATGTGGTGCGCAGTCGTGTAGGTAGTATGCACGCCTGCATGACCACACAATATATTGGTACAATCTTTCCTTGGTTTGCCAATGTTCTACACGAATAATTCCATAGTGTGTACAGGAGAAAATATTCACTGAATACAATCCCCAGATACAATATAGTGTGCATGCTCAATATCGTGTGTCCTGGGATTTATTAAATTGGAACAGTCACATCGTTTTAGTGTGTACCCAGCTTCACTACAACATCCTCCTTGCTCCCCCTGTATAGAAGACTGTCTGGCAACAATACTTGTTTTTACCATCAAAGAGATTTTGAAAAGGAGTTGAAGGAATGCTATGAAAACACATTCATGCAGTACTTAACTTGCTATTTAAGAGAAAAAAAAACCTTCTAAGTGTGATTGCTGCCTTAATAATCAGACTCTGCTAAAAGCGGCACCACAAATCAACAGAGGGGGGGCAGGGGGGAGGGACGTGATTTGCTACAAATTAAGTCATAATGCCCTGATCCACCCACTGCACAAGGGAAGGGTGAAGGGAATCGGTATGGTTGGAATCCCGACACCAGCATCCCGGCAGCAGTGGAAATCCCGATCGTCCTCAGGTAAGTATATACTAACCTATTTCTACCCCCTAACCCTCCCTTAGGAGTGCCTAACCCTAACCTCCCCCCCCAGTACCTAACCCTAATTTCCCCTCTAAGTGCCTAAACCTAACCCCCCCTTCCCTGCCGCCTAAGTCCCCGGGGGGGCCTAGCCCTAACCTCCCCCCAGGGGTGCATGCCCCTAACCCCACCTTCCCCTGTCCTAAACCTAACCTCACGGGGGGGT
This sequence comes from Taudactylus pleione, assembly GCA_031769625.1. Lineage (NCBI taxonomy): Eukaryota > Metazoa > Chordata > Amphibia > Anura > Myobatrachidae > Taudactylus > Taudactylus pleione. The sequence continues at coordinate 2,670,167 of JAUIMM010000198.1, forward strand.
GCCTAACCCTAAGTCCCCCCCCCGAGAGAGAACCCTAAACCTACCCCTCCCCTCCTGCGTCCATCCGCGCTCGGCGTCCCTTTCATCGGGATGCCGGGCGTCGATCTCCCGGCGTATGTCTAATGACAGGCGTCAGCATACCGGGCGAAGGATGTGAGAGACCGGCCTACTTGCCTGGGAAGACTCCCTAAAACTCAGGAGTCTCTCAGCCATTCCAACAAGAGTAGGCACATATACATTAACGTATGGTCAGGGATTTTTCTTCTTCATTATTTTTATTGTTCAACCATCATTACAGATTTTCCAGGAGATTCACGATTCAGAATTGATGGCTTGTATACAGGCCAAGGACTGAGCAGCCTTTGTATGTTCTTGTGCTTGGGGAGAGCTTCCTCCCACAGTCCAGAAACATACTGTACATGTAGGATGATTGTCCCCCAACGTATGTAAATGTGTTTGAGGGATAGGAAAATCACAACTAAATCTGCACTGGGGCAAGGACGGATGAGGATGATTAAGCGGACAGTGAGACTTTCAGACCAAATAGGTGACCATGAGAGCAGCTAAACCATCTGGGGTGATTCCCTACAGTTATAAGTTTTTACAAGTTAAAGAGCTCGTCTCACATGGGAGTAGGTTTACCACATCAGACACATGACGTGTATAAAGGCACATCGGAGTGCAGAGAAAGGGTTCCAGCCCTGCCGCTTACCATAGCTCCATCGTCCCTTATTTTTACCAGTACTTCTACCCAGGCACGGTCTCCAAAATCAGACCTCAGATATATTATATGACTCATTTGCTATAAACACATGGCTGTGTGGTGTTCATTGTCCCATAGTACCACCCATAATGATCGACTAGGTTTCTCCTTATATGTATTAGATGCTGACCACTGTCTTTGAGCCACTTAGACTTAGCAGAGATATGGCAGGTTTGGCCACAAGCGTCCATCGCTTAGCACTGGCATACCAAATACAATGCTCAAATGCTTATGCAATTACTGTTACAGTGCATGTTATAATTAACATTGCAGACCAATTAGCACTCACATTCCACAGGATAGATTTACAAGACTGGCTCACTTCCTCTACTTAGCCAGGAGAGTGACACAGATCGCAGTCCTGCCCATGTGACTGTTTAATCCCCAGTCCTAGAGAACAACAAGAGGAGGACGGCAGGAAGTGTTTACAGGACATCACATAGAGAGACGTTTGGTACTGTGGGCAGTTAGCACGGATAGACTGCATGTATTTCCCCTGCCAGTGCACACATGACTCTAATGGGACCGATATGAAATTCAAATCCCGATGCCGGAACCGGCAGTGAAGATCCCGACAGGTAAGTATTTAAACTATTACTAACCTACCCCCCCCCCCAACCCTCCCTTAGGGGTGCCTAACCCTAACACCCCCCTGCAAGTGCCTAAACCTAACCCCCATCCCCGCAGCCTAAAACCTAAGTCTCCCGGGGGGGTCCCTAAACCTAGGTTTCCTGGGGCGGTGCCTAAACCTAACCCCACTTACCCTAGCCTAACCCTCCCGGGGGAGTGCCTAACTCGAATTCCCCCCCGGAAGCCCCTAACCTATCCCTCCTCCCCCGTAGCTATCCGTGCCCAGCTTACCTTCGATCGGTATGCCGGGCGTCAGGCTCCCGACGTAGGTAAAATGACAGGCGTCAGGATTTCGATACCTGTCATTAGACCCCTGCCGGGATTAGACAGTCGGGAAGCCGGCGGTCGGCATTTTGACCGTCGGCTTACTGACTGCATCCCTCTATAATGCAAGAAACCTTTCCCTGGATTTGTGAAGCTCATCTGAAGCAATTTCGTATAGAATACTAGAAACCATACTGGCTCACTGTCACTAACCTGGGCCAGTACTTCCAGAGGGCTATGTTCTATGTTATCTACTAGCAGCTAAGAGGGAGATTGGAGGCAGAGCTTCCACAACTGCATGTGGTCTGGCAGGTACTGGGTCAAGAAGCGGCAGTCAGTACAGCAATGGCAGCCAACCCTCCAGTGGTCCCGGCTTTGCCCTTTTAAGTATGTGTGCGTCATATGTTGCTGTGTAACCTGGTAATGCCTTATTTCTGTCCATGTGGGGGAGGCTTTTGTAGAAAGGAAAGCCACACACGCAGCAACGCAAACACTCATGAAAATGCAGCCCATCAATACACTAGGAACCGGTGACCACTGAGGCACATACAGCAATGAGGTCACTGGTTTCTAGTACATTACTAAGCTGCAATGTTTGTGATGTCACTAGTTTCTACGAAATTACAGAGGTGTCCCCATACATCATTGCTGCAGTCACACCAAATAGCCCCTCTCGACGCGCCAGTTCCCATGCAATTTTGCAAACAGGAATCTTTTTTTGCTGAAAATGCGTCAGAATGCGATGCAACTAGGACGCACCATTAGACATGTCCGATTGATTTGATGTGTGACACTTGTACACGTGCGCACCTTAGTCTGAATCTATATATGAAGTGCTACAATGCAGCGGCCGCAGCTTTTTTCCACGTTAGGGTGAAGATTAGGGTTAGAAAACAAAAAACAAGACTGTGCTTGGCGATACACGGAAATATGGCTATTTACTAATGGATCTCTTACACCAAAAGATAGGGTTGGTGCAAGTGCAAGCAGTGCCGGATCAGTACAGACAACTCACATTCAACGCTGCATTAACCCCAAAAAGTACAATAAAAAGGAATATAAATATTTAGGTCAATACCTGAACAAAATTGCAGCGGCTTTAAGGCGTAAGCTGCAGTATCGCCAGTTATCTTAGACCTAATTACAGCATTTATGGGTGCATAATGATTGCAGGTCCCAATCGACAGCTGGCACATTTGATAAATCTGGTCTGACTAATGTAAAACCATTGTTTGGTCACACCACTGCTACTCCCTAAAGCTGGCCACACACTAGAACAACTTACATCCAACCAGCCAACTTGTTGATTGGTTGGAATGAAAATCTGGTAAGGAATGGGAGTAAATGATGATCAGAAACTTACTCCTAAATGCCAGAAAACAGATGAAAATGGTCGTCAGACAAGTTTGTTAAATGTTTGATTTAAACTATTTGTTTATACAACAGTTTTGGTCCATTTTTCAGCGTCTGGGAGCAAGTTGCTGATTGTAATCCTTACCAGATTTTCACTCCAACCAATCTACTAGTTGGCTGGTTGGACAGATAATCTTTAGATGTGTGGCCAGCTTTATCCAGGTCCAACGTTCAGATATTTCTGATTTGGCCACACAAATGCGCTGGAGTCTCTACTCAAGTATTAAATCATTTCTTTTCAGTTATTTTATTATGTCATAAAAAAGAGGCAGACAATTTTTTTTTTTTGTCCAAAATTGTATTTGTAAAACTAGTAGGTAATCTAATTTCAGCTCTGCTAAAACCAAAGAGATGCAAAATACAGTTGAATTTATTTGTACAAATCAAATGAAAAAGCAGAGATCCTTATCAAGTCCCTCAATGTCACAGCATATTTCTGTCTCCAGATCAAAAACGCAGGAATACCGCAGTGTTTCAAAACATACACTTTATAAATATATATTTATATATAAAACTATATCCAGTAGTCACTCGTGTAAGGATTTGGGGGGGGGGGGGGGGGGGGGACTGGGACAGAGGGGAAGGTCGTCAATCTCCCGGCACTACAAATATTGCTCACGTTGTGGATTATGTTGAGCGAATGGTCCGTCGTGATTGTCATTTGAATGAACTATGAGATGACAATTAACAAATAAAAGGCAGTAAGGCACTATTGATTGGAATGGAAACTTCCTCCCCTAGAATGAATGCTTGGCCTAATAAAATCGCAAACGAAGACGCTGATATACATTGCACATGGACTGGCAGAAAAATAGTCATTTCTAAAATAAATCTATTACGCTTGAATAGAAAAGGTTACATTCTCCTTGAACCTCATTGCTACCTCTATAGGAGCTCCTGACTTGTCGGAATCCCAAGAAGAGAGATCTCCACTCTCCTCCAGTCTAAAGCTGGGTATACAGAGTAAGATATATTGTCTGCAACCGATCGGAACTACCATTGTAACAATGTGTCACGGAGATGCGATATATCGTTACATCGCAACGCCTGGTCACCCAGGTGTGTACCCAGCTTCAGATAAGCCCGTATCTACTGTATGTTACCAGCTGCTCAATAACCAACCCATATAGGATGTTGCAGATGGGAGCACCTGGAAGTGGTAACATGAGTGACATGGGAAATAGCATAGAAAAGTATGTGGCAAGAGGTCATTTTTTGGTAGTTATATCATCTAGAACTGTATAGGGCATGTATCTTCATATAATAGCTTTATACAGCCATCTCGCAATAGGCTACTATATATTTGTAGTGGGAAATAGGAGTACATGTACTCCTAAGTGCATCAAGGGGTCTTGGCATCTAATATTGCAATTGATTTTTAACTTGTCAAGGTCCCGGAAACTTCAGAAACGCCTACGATGGTGTGGTTATCGTATGCAAGAATATGGAATGTAACTGTGCAGCCTACAGTGGTTCCATTACCTAGAAAGATGTGCGCTGAGCGCAATGTGATGAGATAAGTTACCGCCAGTCATGGAAGAGTAAATTCGGTCTATACGCCGGCAGATCGTGGTGCAATACTGAATCCAGGAAAGGCAAATCTGATTAGGACCTACCACATAACCGTTCCTTCTGAAGCTACACTTATTGCTTATACAGATTTGTTTTAGTGTCATAATCGGGTCATCTTTTAGGTACTCTGGATAGATTAAAATAAACTGCGCTGTACAGTGCAAACTATCATGAAATGTTCTGAAATACTAGGGACAGTCACTTTACTGAGACCCCAAACTCCCTCTGTCCCGAGAGCAATAACAGATGTAGGAATAAGCGGGCATACCTCGGGTTGATAACACACAATGATGGGGTCTCTGACTAACTCAGTTGGTAACAGCTCCCTGTAAGAACACAAGAAACGAGAATCACATTTCCAGGAGCCAAAGTCACCTTCGGTGCTAAGGATTCCAGTTGTCCCCGACCACAGTATACATATTGTCTGTTTTCCAGTGTTAAGTCCCAGGTAATGAATAGGAGCACGTCTTGCGTCTGCCCAAGGATTTCCAAAAAAATAACCTTTGTCCAAGTGGAACACATCAGGATTGACGGGTCCACAAATATTTCTGGATTTCTCTCCAATTCTCAAGTTCCTGTATTGTGCATGGTTACAAATAAATTACCTGAGCACTCAAAACGTTGGCGAGGTGCTGTAGGGGTCACCTTGGACAGAGACGCTGCAGACACGTTCTCTCCGGGAGCAGAAGAGTGCAGAGAGATGAAGACCTTGAGAAGGTTCTGGGAGATGATGTCAGTCAGTAGTTTTTGTCTTTTTTATCCAGGGTACCTGGTACAATACTGAACAGGAGGCGGATTTGCCAAAGCAAGTCTTCCCGCCCCCCCAGGTTTGTCAGTCTTTGGTGGTCTGTGTGAGGGGATAGTAAATTTCCCTAGATCTGCTCTTCATCTCATGCGATTCTGCCTCATCAGTGGAACGATGCATGATGGGGGCCCAGCCTTGGTCAAGAAAGGATGCTTCAGCAGCTCATTAGCAGTGGCTCGCTGGCTGGGGTCTCTCACTAGAAGCCGGTCAATAAATCCCTTTAGTAAGGGAGAGATCTGTAGAAGAAATACAGAATAAATGAATGTTTCCTCCTCCCCATTGTAAATAAATACACACAGAGATATTACACCACACAACAGGGCATCTGGACTGAACGGGTGTAGTAAGTATTACCGCCAGCGGTTCAAATCCAGACTGCAGAGGCCCGGCAGAGGTTAAGATCCCGATCACTAATAAGGTAAGTATAACTAACCCTATTTTTCCCCCTAACCGTCCCTTAGGGGTGCCTAACTCTAACCCCCCCTTCCCCGCAGACTAGCCCTAATTCTCCCGTGGGGGGTGCCTAACCCCCAACCTCTCCCCGGGGGTGCCTAACCCTAACCCACCCTTCCTAGCCTAACCCTAACCTCCCAGGGGGGGTGCCTAACACTAATTCCCCCCCGGGAGCCTCTAACCCGGGATTTCAATGCGTGTCATTAGTACCTTGCCGGGATTAGACAGTTGGGAAGCCGGCGGTCGGTATTTAGACAGTCGGCTTCCTGACTACATCAGAAATGAATTTAGATGGATCCATTTAGATGGATGAAAAAAGGGCAAAATGCCAACCCCTCTCCTCTTACTAGCAGAGTGGTGTTTTCCACATTACAAAAGTGATATCAGCAAAACCTGCATTCTTCCAGCAGGGCTGGCAGAAATCACATTACATCAGAAGATGACAAGCGAACCTATGCATTAAGCCGTGTTTTACATCAAATTATGCAGAAACTGCAATTTCTGCATAATTTTATGTATTGTTCCTAAGTACTAATGGCACAATGCAGGCGATCCCACAAAAATCTCCTGCAAAGTGTTAATTAGCGCTACAAATTGCAGTCCCCATTATTATCAATGGGGACTACGGATCTGACCCCTATGTACTAAACTCCAAAGTGGATTCATAGAAAATTATCCCAGACTAAATAAAATACGTACTTTGTGGGGTCGCATAGGTCCACTGATACCCTGGGGTTATTGCTGGATCTACCCGGGTCACGGCTCAGTGTAAAAGGGTTTAAAAATAAAAAAACCCAGGGCCACAGTGACCCAGGAACCTAACACAGGTGGCGACTAGGTTTGGTCACTGGGAGTACACAGTTGAAGGGGCTGTGTAAACGGGTAACCCGGGTTGGACAACCCAGGTCCGCATTACAGCATGGGGAGATCCGGATTTCCCAGCACTTGGAGATGTCAGGAGAGGAGTTCCACAGCACACGGGTGCTGTGTGAACCGTGCTGAAGTCGGCTATGCAGTTTGAAAGGGGTCTTGGTCCCCGGATTTTGGTGGAAAAGAGGTCATGCTTTCTCAGTCTGTGGTAGGCACAGGAACACACAACAAGCCCTATGAATTCTGCAAGGTTATAGGTTAGATTATACATCTAAATAAGACGGATGAGATGTTGATAGACTAGTTGGGGACCTCTGCAAACTCAGCTGATAACTCTATTACAATGTCTAAAGCAATGCAAAATATTCATATCATCAATAACTTTACAGGTTTGTGCTGCTGGATAATCATGTCTGACCTGCTTACAAAGCCTGTGAGTAATCTCTCTATGACATGCATGCACACACGCCACTCCCCTTCCTACAAGCTGTGCAGCGGACACAGAAAACGGATCACATATCAGCACAGGAATGTGCCATTAGGATCTGAAGACTGCATCAGCCCCCGTGTGAGGTCATCAGCTCAGTTCTACAGCTTCACATCTCTGTAGCAGGGCCATAAACCTCTTCCCAATACACAAAGGTGAACTCGCATTTACAGCCCAGAACTACAGTAACTACAGTATATGACAGCTACTATGTGCAGCAGCACAAGACGGCAAAGTAATGACACAAATACTTACAGTATAAATACTTGGGGAGACTCGTGAGAGCTATATAGTTACCGTTAAGTTGTCAGTAAGGACGTTGGGTTATCTTATCCTCATATTTTAGTAGGTTACAACTTAGACAGGACTTTTCTTTAGGGGCTTCCCATTCCCATTTACTGGAAATAATACTGATGGCCCCAGGCAGTGGTAGTTACTACAGAAGACATATAAAGGCGGTTCGGGAACAGTGACAGCTGGAAAGTGTAAACATAATGGCTCCAGAATTTGCAGTTCAAATAATGATAACTATGTTATATTATAATAACTGATAAAAAAAATAATAATAATGATAATAATAATAATAATAGATATGGTAAGAACTTACCCTTGTTATCTCTCTTTCTTCGAAGTCCATAGGGTCCACAGGGTTGACCTTGGGGTATAGGTTGGGAACCAAATACGGGCACCACGCAGTTAAAGCTTTCAGCTGCCAGGATCCACTCTCCCTATAACCCCGCTCCCAAGCCACAGGCACCTCAGTTTGTAAGTAGCCAAATGCCGGAGGAGGAAAGAAAGAGAAAGACGACTGGGACACTCAAGAACTATACTCACAGAGAAGGAGACGGGAAACCGGTGACCAGTAACACAGCCCATATGAAGCCAGGTGAGTCAGGGTGGGTGCCCTGTGGACTTCAAAAGAAAGCGATAACAAGGGTAAGTTCTTACCATATCTCTCATTTTCTTCTTCAGGGTAAATAGGGCGTCCACAGGGTTGACCTTGGGGATGTCCCGAAGTAGTCCTTATAAAGGGTGGGGATGCTCCTGTGATGAGAGGAGAATCAGTCGCCCAAAGGAAGCATCCTGAGAGGCAAAGGAATCCAATGCAGAGAACCTTAGAAAGGTGAGGACAGAAGACCACGTGGCCACCTTGCGAGGCAGAATAGCTGAAGCGCCACAGCGAGCCGCCCACAGCCCAAGTAGAATGAGCATCAACAGAACCAGAAAGGCCTTCCTATGTGTAGGCCCCTGAGATAGACATATGAAGCCATCTAGCCAATGTCGGTTTATCGGCCAGCCATCCTTTCCTGTGCAATCCATAGACCACAAATAAGCAGTCTGATTTCCTAAAGGAACTTGAACGGACCACATAAATCCGGAGAGGCCGGACCACAGTCAGTCACAGTCAATTAGGCCACCCCAGCCCAAGAGGACTGGAGACAGATAGGTCGTTACAATGAGTTCCTGAATAATATGGAACTTAAAAACCACTTTAGGAAGAAACACAGGGCAAGTGCGACTCACAACCCTGTCTTGGTGAAATATCCAGAAGAGGGAGAAACATGAGAACGCTCCCAATTCCGACACTCTCCTGGCAGATGCAAACGCCATAACAAAGAGTCTAAGCCATAAACCACGTAAGGGCTATCAAAACTAGTGGTTCAAATGGAGGCCCCAGGAGGGGACGAAGAACCACTGCCAAATCCCAAGGAGCCCCTAGAGGGAATAAAGGGAGATAGAATTCAGAAAACACCCTGAAGGAGAGTCTCGATACCCGAGAGTGGAGCAATTCCACATCTGAACCATACTGACAAGTGCAGAGACCTGCACTTTCAGGAAGGCCAGGTCGGAGGGCTAGACCCAAGCCAGCTGGAAGGAATGCCAGAACTTCTGGAAAACCTAAACACCCGAGGATCGTAGCTACAGGTAAGATACCATAAGAATTAAGTATGCCACATTCTGTGGTAGATCCCAGTAAAATCTGGCCTACGCGCTCTAAATATCCTGATGATGACAGAGCCAGAGAATCCTTAGGACCACAGTAGGGATGCAGTCAAAGACAAATGATCCAGGTCCAGGGAAAGGCAAGGACCCTGAAACAACAGGTCCTGATATCGAGGCAGCAGGAACGGGGAGTCGATGGAGAGATTCCGAAAATCTAAGTACCTCCGTCTCGATTGAACTTCTGAAGACCTCAAGGAAGAAGGGAGACCGGAGGAAACAGGTACACAAAGTGGAAGGTTCACTTCACTGACAACGCATCACTGAAGGTTGCTTCAGTACCTCTAGTTCTGGACTCTATCACACACTGCCAGTGTTAGAGTCAGGAGGCCATGAGGACCACCACTGGGAGGCCCCCTCTGCTCACTAGGAGTTAAAACCTCTCTTGGAGAAAAGACCAGACTCTGGGATGCACGTCGTGACGGCTGAGGAAGTCCGCTTCCCAATGGAAAACTCCCGGAATGAACACTGCAGAGATGGCCGGGAAGAGACCCTTGGACTATGTCAGAATGTGTGACATTCCTGTCATTGCTGCCCAACTACGAGTGTCTCCTAGAAGTAAGTCACTGTTGTGACATTGTCGGACTGAACCTTTACAGGTTTACCGTGAAGAAGGTGTTAGGCCAGAGCGAGGGCCCAAGACAGCTTGAAATTTCAATAAGTTGATTGGACGTCTTTCGATTCCGCCCTGCCAACTGCCCCGAAAGAGGGGTGGACCGGTCACTGCGCCCCAGAGACTGGCATCCATTGTAAGGATTATCCTAGATGAGATGGCCATAGCCACCCAGATAGAGACAGACACACCTCCGGAGAAAGCATCATTATCTGAACAGTGATCCGATGGAGAAACTCATTCCATCTGGAGAGGATCACTTTTTGCAAAGGCCTGGAATGGAACTGAGCATATTCCACCCTTTCGAAGGTAGACATCCTGGATTCCAGAACCCGCATTACAGAGTGTAATGACACTTGTCGACTGGAGACATCCGCGCACTCGTAGTTGAAGAGTGGAGATCTTGTCTGACGCCAGAGAGATTCTCTGATTCTGAGAATCCAGAAGGCTCCCAGATGAATCATACCCTGTGAGGGATTCAGGGAGGACTTTTTTCCCAGTTGATTAACCATTTGTGCTTGTGAAGGAAAGTAATGGATAACAGGAAATGGCTTTAAAGTACCTTGGTGATCTGCTAAGAGCAGGAGGCCGTCCAGATACTGGAGCAGTCGGATACCCTGAACAGGTGGGCTGTCATAAAAGCCATAAATCTGATAAACCCCGGTGGGGCTGTGGACAGTCCAAATGGCAGAGCCCGAAAATTGGAAGTGTAGCTGTGGCACAGCAAACCTGAGCTAACGCTGATGAGAAGTCCTCAGGTTCCATAGCTCAGATGATGGAGCGTAGTGGTTCCCTCCTGAGCCTAGGCACCTTCAGAAACTGGTTCAGGGATTTGAGATAGAGGATAGGCCAATGAGGACCATTCGGCCTCTGCACCAGAAAGAATGTAGAAAAACCAGTCCCTCACTGCGATAGTGGGGCTGGCATAATTACCCCTGCTTACTGCAAGGACTCTGGATTTGTATGGCCTTGTTCGGGTCTGAAGAAGGGCCTGAGGAGCATAACATATGGGGAGGCCGTCTGAGCAATGAGAGGTCGTACCAGTGAGAGACTTCAACTCTTACCCAAGCATCCGTGATGACTTAACACCAGCACTGGGCGAACTGAAAAAGTAGGTATCTCACTCTGGGATCCCCCAGATAAAGACCTGTCCCGTCAGGCTGAAGGTTTATCCTTAGGTTTAGAAGCAGGGTGTCTGGATGTCCGGGTCTGCTCAGTACCGGGTATGGAAGCCCTCGTGGAGGCCGACTGCCTAGAAAAAGATTGGCCTTTAGGCTGTCCCTGAGGACAAAAAACCTTAACAGATTTAGTCCGAGGCCTTGTCGTGGGAGTAGCTGAAGGCGGAAATTTTGCCGTTAGTGATACTGCCAACATTGCTACAATCTTGTCAAGGTCAGGACCAAACAAGATCTCCCCAATATAGGGTATCCATTTTAAGGCCTATCTTGGAGTTCACCTCTGCCTTCCATGAGCGCAGCCATAGGGTATGGCGGCGGACACGGTCGCAGCCGAAACCCTGAAGGTTAGGAGACTGGTATCAAATGTTGTTACTCCAACATATGAAACTGCATTTTGAATGCGAGCAGTAAAAGGCATCTGATCCCCAGAAGTTTTTGAGGGGAAAAGGTCTACAAATGCATCCGCCCAGCACACAATAGCATTAGCTACCCATGCGATAGCCATGGTTGGATGGGCAACAGCCCCTGAGAGAGTATATACAGTGTCTTGCAAAAGTATTCACCCCCCCCCCCCTTTGCATTTCTCATGCTTTGTTGCCTCACAACCTGGAATTAAAATGGATTGTTTGAAGGTGTGCATCATTTCATTCGCAGAACATGCCTACAACTGTGAAGTTGTGTTTTTTTTTATATTGTGAATCAAACAACATTTAGGACAACATAACAGAAAACTTCAGTGTGCATAACTATTCACCCCCCTAAAGGCTGTACATTGTCGAGCCACCTTTTGCGGCAATTACAGCTGCAAGTCGCTTTGGATAAGTCTCTATGAGCTTGCCACATCTTGCCCCTGGGATTTTTGCCCATTCCTCAAGGCAAAACTGCTCCAGCTCCTTCATGTTGGATGGTTTCCGCTTGTGAACAACAATCTTCAAGTCTGACCACAGATTCTCAATTGGATTGAGATCTGGGCTTTGACTAAGCCATTCCAACACAATTAAATGCTTCCCCTGCTTTAGCAGTATGCTTCAGGTCATTGCCGTGCTGGAAGGTGAACCTCCGTCCCAGTCTCAAAACACAGGAAGATTGAAACAGGTTTTGCTCAAGAATATCCCTGTATTTAGCAAGATCCATCTTTCCCTCGACTCGAATCAGTTTCCCAGTCCCTGCTGCTGATAAACATCCCCACAGCATGATGCTGCCACCACCATGTTTCACTGTGGGGATGGTGTTCTTAGGGTGATGGGATGTGTTGGGTTTGCACCAGACATAGCGTTTTCCTTGGTGGCCGAAAAGTAAAATTTTACTCATCTGACCAAAGCACCTTCCTCAACACAGTTGGGGAGTCGCCCACATACCTTTTGGCAAACTCAAATCGCGTCTTCCCATTTTTATCACTAAGTAATGGCTTTTTTCTGGCCACTCTTCCATAAAGCCCAGCTCTATGGAGTGTACGGCTTATTGTGGTCACATGCACAGATACACCAGTCTCTGCTGTGGAACTCTGCAGCTCCTTCAGGGTTACCTTTGGTCTCTGGGCTGCCTCTCTGATTAATGGCCTCCTTGCCCGGTCTGTGAGTTTTGGTGGGCGGCCCTCTCTTGGCAGGTTTGTTGTGGTACCATGTTCTTTCCATTTGATGATGATGGATTTGATGGTGCTCCGTGGGGATCATCAAAGATTTGGATATATATTTTGTTATAACCCAACCGAGAATTGTACTTCTCAACAGCTTTGTCCCTGACTTGTTTGGAGAGGTCCTTGGTCTTCATGGTGTGATGCCTCTTGCTTAGTGGTGTTGCAGCCTCTGGGGCCTTACAGAAAAGATGTGTTTATACTGACAGATCATGTGACACTTAGATATCACACAGGTGGACTTCATTTCACTAATTATGTGATTTCTGAAGGTAATTGGTTGCACCAGAACTTTTGAGGGGCTTCCTAGCAAAGGGGGTGATTACATATGTACATGCCAATTTTCAAAATTATAGTTATAAAGATTCTTTTTTATATATATATTTTTCTGATTTCACTTCACCAAATTAGACTATTTTGTGCAGATTCATCACATAAAATTCAGATTAAAAAAAAATTACAGGTTGTAATTTAACAAAAAAGGTAAAAAGCCAAGGGGGTGAATGCTTTTGCAAGGCACTGGACACACATAACGAACATAGTTAGTTTAGAACAAATTACAGTGATTTTATACTAATGATGTATTTGTGGGGTTTTCTTTAGAAGGAATCGGTATGAAATACCGATGGATGGGATGCTGCTGTCAGTGATGGTTCAAATCCAGACAGGGGAACGGTAAGTTATGTTCCCCTGTCCTACTTGCCACCTAACCCTACTTTGCTGGGCCCCAATACTAGCCCTCCCTACCCCACACTCTAACCCTCCCGGTAAGTGACTAACCTAACCCTTCTCCCTTAGTGCCTAACCACTCCCCGGTGGTGCCTGAACCTAACCCCCCCTGCCTGGAGCCTAACGCTAACTCCCCCTGGGGCATCTAAACCCAAACCCCTCCCCCACCCGCGTGTGAACCGCGGCTGATATTCACCTGTCCGCTGTGCCCCTACGTTCGGGATGCAGTCTGTCGGGATCCCGAGTCATGTCGGGATTTCACCATTGGTGTTGTCTCGGGATTCGGCAGACGGCATCCCGTTTATCGGGATCCTCGCGGCATAGACATGTGATTACATACAAGGAAAACAGAGACAGTAAACAGAGCACAGTAACACACGCTTTAACAAAAGGGAGCTCTATGTCTCGCTAGACCCAGGGACCATTAAGACATGTCTGTTGTACCATTAATCAATTCTAGTTGAATATAATGTAACCTCTATTTTCTATGGTGTAAGGTCAGATATTGCCACTACTGTAAGGGGGTGCTACCACAGACTGGTGTAAGGACAATTCAAAACAAAAAAGGAAATAAGTCTGTCATTGGTGCACTATCACGAAAGTGTTACAATATATAATAAAAGGTCTATTTTAAAGACAAATGTGATCATACGATCTTATAGTTTAAAACCAAGCAGCAAATTAGTTAAAAGTGGAAATTGTGATAAATAAAATTATATCACCTGTGTAACAATATGTGCCTTCTTACATAATTAATGTATACTCAATACTGGTAACAGAGTGCCTCAAATTGTTACAGTTCTTTATGTTAGTGTGATTACCTTACAGGAAAGTTATATCAATTATAATGCTTGTATACAGATACATGTAATCAAAACATCACCAATGATATAGCGTTGAGCTGAATAACCAATGGGTCTCTTAGGACTCGCTGTTATACTTGGGCAATATTTCTACTCCATATAGTTTGTATCAGCAGAGAGACCCAATTCATTACACTAGAGAGTAAAGAGATTCAATTGATATGGGACACTGGGAATGCTCCCTCTAATTTAGTGTCTATTTCGTCAAGGATATTAGGCATATACTGTATAATGTGTAACTCAATGATATATATAGAACGGAATCGGTATGATATACCGGGGAACGGGATACCGGCGGTCAAAAGACTGACAGCGGCATCCCAATGGTGAAGATCCCGACAGGGGCAAGTAACCTAACAACCCCCTCTCCTCCCCTGTGGTGCCTAACCTTTCCTGGTGGTGCCTAACCCTAACCCCCTCCACACAGCCTAAGCCTAATCCCCCCCGGTCGGTGCCTAACCCGCATACTTACCTTCGGGATGCCGTCCTTGGTATCTTGATCCCTTCGAGATGCCGGCATCGGCTTTCTGACCGGATCCCATATAGAACACTGGGGACTTTCCTCTTTCAATATGTCCACATAAGATTTTACAAATACATTATACAAATAGAATTATATTGTAACAATACTTACTTATTGTGTTTTGAATAGACTCTGGAGCGATTTCTCACTATTGGGTGTCTCTGTAGATTGTTATAGTTCCTACTTTGTATAAGGTAACTTTGTATATATAGGATAGAGCTTTTATATTCTAACTATTATACATTTATCTGGAGCTGCTGTAAGGTAACCTTTAAATAGGATACAGTGTTTATTTCATGGCTATTATATACTTATCCAGAACTCCTGTAAGGTCTGCACTAATAATAAACAACGGCCGCCTATGTACATATGTATTATTGGTGCTTCAATTAACACTGATTTCCATAAACTGTATTATATATAAAAAATTAGCTCTTATTCACATACATACACTATTTTTATTTTTTTAAAGTCACTCATGTTGGCATTAGTAGTAATGGTATACACTGAGTAATCATAGAAGGTTGAATGATCAAATTATCTTAATATATATAATAAAAGTTACATTTTAAATAATCTCTTGATAGAGGACCAATTACAGACGTCTTTCCTTTTTGTTTTGAATAGACCCAGGGATTTGGCTGCCTTCATTGAACCCCCTGGAAATGAGGTCACTGAGATTTCTGGAGAAGGTAGAAAAGGAACATTTCTTCCTTCCCATGACTCGCGCTCTATACTGAACACTCATTATGGTTCCCAACCAGCAGGTGTCAGTAGCACATCACTTGACATTCAACAAGACTCAAGTCTACTGCCTGTGCTCAGAGGGGTCCCAACTGCTGCAATATGCAATCTATTTGTTTGAACTACTTCAGGAAATCAGGGTGGATTAATACCTCCGGTACTATGGTGATTTTTTTATTTGATATAGCATTTATTAAATCTGCTGCAGGTTATGTAATCACGGCATCCACAGGGGCACTGCGGAAGATGATATTTGGGTATTGCTAGTCCCAGATCATCTCTGTTATACAGGAAATATTTGTGATGATGACATCATTGCTGTGACCTGTAGTCTCAGTTGTATCACCACATACAGAGGTAGTTCTATATTACATAGTAAGTTAAGTACCCCAAAAGGACAACGTGTAGAATTTGGAGAGTAGATGGAAGGTGATGTAGATTCTAGGTTATTGGCTGCCAGACTGTGTACTCAGTAGCTCCATGTGTGTCATTGTCAATGGTGTATACCGGTGGGTAAAGCATATTCCCCTTTACTAAAAAAGACGAGAGTTAGAAAAAAGAAGTTATAGCCAGAAGGGGCTCAATAATTTTGGGAGCCTACTTCATATGCACAGTGTTACAAAGGAACCTTTTCACTACCTGGCTTTTTCTCAAAAATACAGATAGCTATATGGTCATCAAGATCATGTGACTGAAAATAGCGCCTCACCTTCTGCACGTTTTTTAGTTTCGGTGGCAAATTGTCCCTAATCATCTTCATGGCCTTTAGTGGAGGCTCGTTAAAATAGGGAGGTTCTCCGTCCACCATCTCTATTACCATGATACCCAGAGACCAGATATCCACCTGAAATGGACAAATAACAATAAGGCCGCAAAGTCTTTAAGTACAACCTCTAACCACTAAGCCAAGAGCAATGCCTCACCTCTGGCCCATAAGGTAGCCTTGAGATGAGCTCTGGCGCCATCCAGTAAGGAGTTCCCACCAAGGATTTTCGACGAGGAACCTCCTTATTGACCTGGGCACAGAACCCAAAGTCTGAGAGCTTCACCTGCAGACAGAAGAGATTGGTTATAACCATAATATTTCAAAGCATATCTATGTGGTAAGCAGAGAAATCCATTATACAATACACCCATCCATCTAGCTCCTATAGTCCGCTTCCCTACTAAATGATATCTTCCCACAAACACGGTCATCTTCTTACCCGTCCATCGTGTGTCAGCAGTATAGAGTCACTCTTAATGTCCCGATGAATTACTCCCTGGGCGTGAAGCACAGACAGAGCCTTCAGTACAGATACACAGACAGCAGAAATCTGCTCCTCATTCATTCTGAAAGCAAACAGTGAGAGGCCATTACTGACTCGCCCCCGGGAGACATGGATGTGGAGATGGTCAGAGACATTGAGACAATCCTAACCAATAAGTCTGATTCCAGAAGACACATTAGAAAATAAGGCCACCAGGCATTGAGGGATAAAACTGGTAAAGGAAAAGCAATGGAGAGATAAAACATTATTATTATTAGAGAACTGGGAAAGCTGGACAGCAACAAACGCTGACAGAGAGTGGACAGGATACAAGCAATAGGAGGAACCTGTACAACAGACATGGAAAAGCTATCTGCCAACCCAAAGGCAGAAAACGGACAACAACAACAACTGTGCTGAGAGAATCAGCCACAAAATAGACCACTGTCAAAACAAGCAAGACCCTGCAATGGGAGAAGTTATGATTTCACAGTGGGGGGGGAAAAGAAAGACTCACTGTCCCCAGAAGTGGAGGACACATTAGGGTACTGAGCTCTGCAGGCCAGGGTACAGAATCAGCCATTCAATAGACTTACCTGGTGTGTGTGACAATGTCCGTTAGGGCCCCACCTTCCAGGAACTCCATTACAACCCACAGCTCATCCCCCACCAGGTAACTGTTGTACATCTCCACTACGTTCTCATGCTGGTAATCCCGCATTATCACCACCTACAAAGCACAGGGAACAATCAACTAATATTTACATACTGCTACCCACAAAAGCATTTCAATGGGATAAAATTAGAGCAACAGAGAAAAATACTTGAGACACAGATGGGGTAATATTTCTGTTTGGTGATTTGTCAGCTCACCATTCAAATCTGGAGAACACTGATTGTGTCATATGACTTGTAGTAAAGTGTAATGAGGACCTCTCTGCTTGTAGCATGCCTTTCATCATATAAGTATTTCCTTTATCAAATCCTGTTTTTTATTTTGCCATCATAGACAGAACAGTACCTCAAACTGGAAGCCCCAATCATTGCTCTATAGAATAGAAATGATCAGTCCATATGCTACAGAAAAACAAATAGCTGGGATCATTGTCTATCGGTTTTGATGTTGGACACTTAAGTAGAGACTTCCATCCCCAATTTATGGCTACATGTACCTTGAAACTACAAAGCACATTAATGCTGGGTACATACCAGACTATGTGTAGCCGGACGATATGGCGGCCTACATATCTTATCCATGGGTACACATCAGAACGATGTATTGAAGGACGGAACGTGTGGGAGTGCGCGGATTGGGTGTACACACTGAGCGATTTGGCCGATATGTTGTTCCGATTCGGCCGGAAATGACATATCGGGTAGATATTGCTCCATCGTGTACCCAGTTTAAGACAGAGTAATATAACTCCCCTGGCAAACTACAGTGACAGCTCTCCCCAGCAGTTCTGACTTCCAGCAGCAGGTGTCACTGTTTGCAAAAGACTTTACATGCACTGGTAGTAGACAAAATAATTATGGGAACACTTATGTAACTGAGGTCTATTAAGCAAGCCTTATCCCATCATAGTTAGGATCATGTATAAAATTGCTGTGGCTCTGAAAGAGGGGTGATTGGTGAGGCGTATATGACAGGTGCTTCAGTGACCAAGACAGCTGAACTGACTAATCTTTCAAATGCAAGTTTCTACATGTGCATGGAAATGAAAGGAAGAAACATCAGCAAAGGGCCACAATGAGAGGAGGTCATCACTGCAGGACTCCAAGATCCTTATATTATTATGGAGGAAAAGGCTAAAACAGACGAACACCTGTAGATCAACAGACTGCAAATTTCCACCTCTGACCCAAGCAACCAGTTTCATCATTAGACTCCACAGAGCAGGTATCTGTTTACAGTGTATACACCGCAATGGTGAGGTCACTAGTGCAAAGGGCACAGGGAGTACACTACTGAGCAATGGAGGAAGGAGAGATCGTCAGATGAATCATCCGGCAGCAATCTAAGGACCTCTATAGCCCTGGGTGGTCAATTCCAACAGTGAAGGGTTGCAGCGGTCCCTTAATGTTTTGTGGCATATTCTCCAGCAATAGTTTGGGTGTGGCCATTCCCATACAAGGCAAGATCAATACTCATCATTACTCAATAGTACTACTACTATTAAATAGTTACCATCTTCAACTCCATTTTTAGAGAATAATAATTCCCCCCACCCACAGAGTGTGTTTGCTCGCCCAGTGAGGATGAGAAGGATGTTATCCATACAGTCACCAGTTCTGAACCATACAAACATTAATGGGACATTGTGGAATGCTGGCTGAGTCAGTCAGGTTAGTGAACCCTTGTGGTGCTACATCCCTCCGGCATAACTCCAGACATTGGTAAAGAGAATACTATGGTGTATTGAAGGCCGTAGTAGCCAAAAGTGGGGGACCAAGACCCTAATCGCTGACGTTATATTGACATTTTTATTTTTTACCCACTATATGTATAAACAAATCTACAGTGAAAGGTCTTCTAATAGCAATGCAAGATTTTCTCGCTTCTTTCCAATGTCATAAGGAAATGTCATCTTGTGAGCATTTCATGTACAGGATCTAGTACACAGCTGAATTGGCCTTGCCCCACACCCACCCTGAATACACTGTACAGGTCTCACACATGTGTGGGCATTAATATAACAACTGTTGCAGACTTGGAAGACAGTCCACAATCTTTTCCCTGTACAGAGAGCACTGTGCAAGCCTGCTAAATTCCTGCAAGTACATATGTGCTGGGTTTTCTAATTTTGTTTAAATACATTTTTCATAAGCCAAGACATAACATTTTATACTACAGATATCACGGCCTATATAGCGCCTTGCAAATGCCGGAAAAGCAAATGGCCTGATGGGCTTGTCTGGCAGCAAGAGCCCGGCCAAGAAGCTCCACCTCCCATCGCTCTGCTTCACCGCATGCAGAAAGGAGGGGCATGCTGTGAGGCCACGCCCATGAGAGGCATCATCACCCCTCTATTTTTGTGCACATGCTGTAGAGCAGGGGTCTTCAATCTTGGCCCTCCAGCTGCTGTGGAACTACACATCCCAGCATGCACTGCCACCTTTTTGATAGAACAGTATGATAAAACTATGGCAGTGCATGCTGGGATGTGTTGTTCCACAGCAGCTGGAGGGCCAAGGTTGAAGACCCCTGCTGTAGAGGAATGCCTGCGCTAAATTACAGCCCCAGTCTGTCACTGACAGCTTCATGTGCAATGTAAGATTCTCGTTTATTAGAAATGAGCCTCAGATATTTATGAACTCCCATATTGTTGCTCTATATTAGCTCTTTCATAAAGGCTCAAAGCTTTCACTGTAGTCTACCGCTAAGTTCTCCCTGCTCCAACATGCAATTACATTGGGGTACACCTCACTGTGTAAGCAAGACAGAACAGCCAATGCTGAAGCCTCACCAAAGTGAGGTCATTACGAGTATGTAGTAATGTTACCATTATGTAATTTCTTGGAGACATTGGTTGTGCAGTGGCTATGTGGAGCATATATAAAGTGATTGTAGTCTATGAAAACGTGGCATATAAATTATCTACCCGTACATAACTTACAGCCAGTTGTAGTGACCAGACCACAGTTCCAAAGCATACGAGGTCAGCATAATCTAAGGTGGGACACAAGAGAGTCAAGTCTCACCTCATTGAACAGAAGCTCCCTCCTTTGCTGCTTGCGGAGGTCCATCTTTTTGACGGCAACCAGCTTCCCAGAACTCCTGATAGTAGCGATGCAGACAATCCCCGTGGAGCCCTCTCCGATTTTGATGAAATTATCCAGGTAGGATCTGGGGTCCCCAGGGTCTACCACCATCTGCAGTGCTGCTCTGAACTGCTCGTGTGAAACCCGCTGTGGTTCTCTCTGTGGGGAACGAGCCTGGGAAGGCTGTTGTGTCTGTGCTGGGCGAGAAAGCTGCGGGTCTGAACTGTGTTGGGATAGGCTGGCCGGAGAGGGTTTTTCTGGGGGTTTGGGCTTGGTCTGGCTTGGAGGTGGCCGAGAAGAGCCTCTGTTTGCTGGATTTTTAGGGTCAAGTGGGACAGACGACCGGGAATCCTGAACCTTGGGAGACATAGAATAGAGATTGATTGTTGTTCATCTGCATAAAGACAGCAGGGCTGTATCTGAGACTAAACTGCAATTGGGTGAGAAGCGAACATTAAACAGAACCATAGAATGACAACACAAAATACACCAAACCAATAACACTTTGCAGAGCATGCTTTATATAGAAAAGAACTCCTAGTATCAGAGGTATGTGCGTGCATGTCTACATATGTATGTATGTATGTATGGTATGTATGTATATTTAGATTTCTAGAGTTTATTAGAACCGAAGAAATTCCTGCTGTTTACCAAAAATTCCCTTTAAAATTGATTTGTAGAAGACGCTCCGAACGGATTATGGCAGAGTGCAGATAACAACGTGCACTCATTTTAGTGATAACCGTGATAGAAGATGACGCTGTTACTTTACAGGTGTGGCACACGGCAGCTTGTCACTTTTCTATAGTCTTTTTTTTTTTTGAAGAAGAATAATAATAAATAATATTATGAAAACAAAAACACAGGAACTTTATTAAAACAATGTAAACGTTCAGTGACATTAATAATATGTCTAAATTCTATGATAAATGGGATCGATGGTGTCATTCTAGTTTGGAGAGAACAATTGGTACTGCCACGACTGTATAACCCTATTTGTCCGGCAGGTCGAATGGGTCTGCATTGGTGCCATTACTATTTATTTTTCTATTTAGTACTTTGATGCAATGTATTGGTGTTTTCCATTACCAATGTCCATGTTAATCCGTATTAAATAGTGGTTTTCCCAAAACGTGTTTAACGAACAACAAACTTTACTTGGCGAACAGATATGTTACACTTTGTTTACTGCTGATGTAATGGAGTATGAACAGATTGCACTGACATCTTTTTTTTTTTTTTTTTTGGATTGTTTTATTTATGTAATTTGTGATTTTTGTATTATGTAGTTTATATTTAAAATGTTTTCAATAAAGAATACATGATTAAAAAAAAAAAAAAAAAAAGTTCAGTGACATGCTGCTAAAAAATGAGAGTTATGGTATAACATATCTTTGTTTGCTTTTTTTCTTCGAGGTCCATAGGGTCCACAGGAATTACCTTGGGGTATGTGGTTGGAGTGATCCAGGCACCAAACTGTTACAAGCTTTAGCTCCCAGGATGCACTAGGTCAGTGGTGGCTAACCTTGACACTCCAGATGTTGTGGAACTACATATCCCAGCATGCCTTGCCACAGTTTTAGCATGCCCTAATAGCAAAATGGTAGCAGTGCATGCTGGGATATGTAGTTCCACAACATCTGGAGTGTCAAGGTTAGCCACCAAGGTACTAGGTCCTCCTCCATATATACCCCGCCTCTGGCTACAGGCACTCAGTTTGTGACCAAGCCCAAGGCAGGAGAAGGAAAGAGGAGAAGGAAGGACAATCTTACACCAGAAACACTCTAAGAATAGAGAATTATTGAAATGCAAAAGAAAATAAAAAGATTACCTAATAATAACCAAGTACGAAGAAGAGCTCTATCCTGGTGAAAAATCAAAAAGGGAGAGCAACAAGGAAGCGCTGCCAAAATCAGAGTCCCTGCGGGCAGAGGAGATAGCAAGAAGAAAAACCTGTCTTCGCTGTCAACTACTTAAGGTCTGATTTCAGGGGTTCAAATGGGGGAGCCTGTAGAGCCCTGAGAATCAAAGACCAATCCCACGGAGCTACCGGAGGGACAAAGGGAGGCTGAACCCTCAGAACAACGTGAAAAAATGTTCTAACATCAGGCAGAGGGACGATCCTTCGCTGAAAGCAAACTGAAAGTACAGATGTCTGAACTCTCAGGGTGGCCAGGCGGAGACCCCGGTCTAACCCAGCCTGGAGAAAAGCAAGAACTCGCGAGACCATAAAAACTTCAGGATCATATTCTCTATGAAAATACGAGTGCCAGAATCTGTAATAGATGCGGGCAGAGGAAGGCTTTCGTGCCCTAAGCATTGTCTGAATCACAGAGGTAGTAAAACCGTTGGCTCTTAAGATGCAAGACTCAAGAGCCACGCCGTCAAAGACAGACGAGGAAGGTCCGGATGCAGGCAGGGACCCTGTGTCAACAGGTCCGGCCTTAGAGGAAGAGGCCATGGAGTATCTATGAAGAGACTTTGAAGGTCGGTGAACCAATGGCGTCTGGGTCAAGCAAGGGCTATTAGTATTACTGTGCTGAACTCCTGCTTGAACTTCCTGATGACCCTTGGGAGGAGGGAGATCGGAGGAAAGAGATACGCTAGCTTGAATTCCCACTTCACTGCTAGAGCGTCCACAAAATCGGCTGAGGGATTCCTTGTTCTGGACCTGTACCTGAAGACCTTGAGGTTGTGGCCTGAGGCCATGAGGTCTACCTCTGGTAGTCCCCACTTGTCCACTAGAATCTGAAAGAAATCTGGATGAAGAGCATATTCCCCCGCGTGTATATCCTGATGACTTAGGAAGTACGCTTCCCAGTTGAGGACTCCTGGAGTCTGCCCTTTAGTATATCCTGTGCCTGTACGAGTGCCCTGTATACTGCACAGTTCCAGGATGTTTATGGACAGGTGACCCTTCCTGGTCAACCATCTTCCCTAAAAAGTATGACAACCTGTCACTGCACCGCACCCGTGGAGGCTGGCATCCGTAGTACGGAATACCCAATCTGGAATCCAAATGGGGCGAATCTTGTTAAGATGAAACGTCTACCCCACCATGAGAGGGAAAGCCGAACCTCTGGAGAAAGACAGATAGTCTGACCGTATTAACTGGTACTGCCCGCTCCACTGGCAGAGAATTAGCTGTTGCAGTGGAACTGAGAATATTCCACCATGTCAAAGGTTGACACCATGGACCCTAGAACCTGCATCTCTGAGTGGATAGACACCCTGTGATTGCGGAGAAATCGGCGTACCCGTAACTGAAGGGCCGAAATCTTGTCTCCTGGCAGAAATATCCTCTGTGCCAGAGAATCCAGGAGTGCACCTAATTGCACCATATGCTATACTGGAGAAAGACACAACTTTTTCCAATTGATGATCCAGCCGTGCCTCTGTAGGCAGGCAATAGTCTGAGATGATGTTGTAACACAGCTGGAGACTGTGCCAATATCAGGAGGTCATCAAAGTATGGCAGTATTCTGACTCCCTGACGCCTGAGGTAGGCAGTCATTATTGCCATTATTTTGGTAAAGACCCACGGGGCCGTTGACAAACCAAAAGGCAGCACCTGAAATTGGAAATGTTCAGAATAGGCCGGTGGGACCCATTTGGCTTCTGGATCAAAAATAGATTGGAATAATAACCCCTTTCTCACTGATCCAACAGAACTGGGATTATCACCCCTGAACCCAGTATGGAACGAATGGCCTGCTGGAGGGCTAAGGCCTTGGTAGAGTCCGAAGGAGGAGCTGTACAAAAAAACCTGTGCAAGGGACTTTTCCAGAAAGTCAGGGCGTACCCTCGAGAGACCGCTTCTCGAACCCAGGCATATGTTGCTGTCTGATGCCAGGCATTCTAAAACTGAAGAAGTCGGCCTCCCATCATGGGATCCCCAGGAGGAGGCCCGCCCCATCAGGTCATGGGTTTGTCGTCCGACTTGGAAGCCGGACGTCTGATCGCCCAAGATCTCTTAAGTTTGCGGTCTAGTATTCCTTCGAGAACTGGATTGTCTAAAGAAAGACTGTCCTTTCGCTTTTCCTTGCGGGCAAAAGGCCCGAAATGACGACTGCCTAGGCTTAGGGGCAGTCGTTGAAGGCAGACCGACTGCTTTAGAAGCTGCCAGAGTAGCCACAATCTTAGCCAATTCTGTGCCGAATGGTATGCTTCCAGCAAACTGCAGGGATTCCAGAGCCTTATTGGATCCTGCATCTGCTTTCCAGGCCCTTAACCACAGGGCTCTGCGTGCAACACTTGAGGTAGCTGATGCCTTAGAAGCCAGAACACCGGCGTCTAATGCCGCCTCCCCCAAATAGGAGGCTGCTTCCCTGATGTAGGAGAGAATGGTCAGCTGCTCTCTGGAAGCCTCTGGAAGAGTATTTTCCAGTGCCGTTTTCCATTCTTCAATGGATTTAGACACCCAGGCTGTAGCCATGGCTGGTCGGGCAACAGCTCCTGACAGTGAAAACACAGATTTGAGACAGGCCTCAAGTCTTCTATCTGTGGGATACTTAAGGGAGGATGCAGATGGAATAGGCAACGTGGCGCTCTTAACCAAATGTGCCACATGAGCATCCACAGTAGGTGGATTTAGCAGATTCGCCAGCTGGAAGGGGGTATAAAGTAGTTACCTTCTTTGTAACATGGAATAGTCTCTCAGGAGAACTCCATGCTTCCACCATAAGTTCCGAGAGTTGCTCAGATTTGGGAAACTCAGCCTTAATGACCTTCTGGCGTTTGAACACCGGAGCCTTCCTAGGTGCTGGATCTTCACTAACCATGTTTAAAATAGTTTTGACTGCCCTAATCAAGGAGGGAACATCCACTGCTACCAGGTGGTCCTCCTCTCCTGAGAGAGACTCTTGAGAGGAGCCCTGTACGTCTTCAAACTCTTCTGAAGATGCATTAGAATCTACAGGCTGGACAGACTGATAAGAAGAAATCAACCGTCCCCCCTGGTTTTAGCAACTACCAGCCTGCCCGCTTGCAGCATTTGCTGAAATGCAGCAGAAGACGGAGCCATACTTGGACTTGAGTGGGCATAAACATCTATCCAGAAAGGATGCATAGGAGGTTGTAGCTGCTGTGGGTACCCAATGATAGGGGTCGGCGTGGGTGTAGATAAACGGTCTACAACCTGTGCTATAACCTGAGACAAAGACGACACCCAAAGTGGTTCCTGCACAGGAGCTGGTATGCTGGAGTGATGTGGTAGCTATTTATAATAACTACCACACAACCCATCCTATATGAAATCCTGAGGGGACAAGCCCGCCTGACAAGACTTTACATGAAACCAGCACAGGGGCTTTAGCCTCCTGCTTTTCCTTACTTTTAGACATAAAGGTAATGTCATGCAATGTAATACAATGTGACAGTGTTCACCCCCAAAACAACCCACACACCTGTAGCATAGGGTTATGAGGAGAAATAGCAGTGATCGTTATAACTGACAGTCATTCAGGAATAAAAAAAGGCAGTATAACACACAGCAGAACTAGCATAAGTCACATACAATGCAGTTAAACAATATATTTGCAATAGGCTCTTAGTCAACTACAAAAAACACAAGAGCATAGTAGGATATTGAGCTCTGTATAACCTGGCCACAAAAGGAGAGGTATACAGGGAGACTGAACAAACTTCCTAAGATTCACATCTACAGTAGAGCACTTGAAAGTGGTCTCTGGGCATCTCATATACAAGGGAGGTAGGGAGCAGCAAACCAGACGCTCGAAAACCTCATCTCTGGATTGGTGTTTGGGCTCTGGGAGAGGCTCCCGAGGAGAGCCTACCTCCCCCTAGGCTGTATCAATCCACCGGTCGCACTGAGCTTTTACATGGCTGCCACCACTGTCCCCGGCGCCAGTTTTATATGCCCCGGTGGTCTAGTGGGAGAAGCAGTCGTCTCCAGTTGCCCATTACAGCGACCTCTGGCAGGTCTCCACTGCCGGACGAATGGACTGCCACGTTGTTCCCGACAAGCGGGGAACCACCTTACCTGCGCCACCGTGTCTTCCGGCTGCAGTCCCAGGCCCAGCGTCTAGTCATAGTCCGCTGGCGCCCCCGGAATCACCAGTTCCCTCACTGGTGTTGCAACGCCGGTGGGGGTAGATGGAGCAGCAGTAGCACGGGCGTCCATCAGACAAAAAACAAAGCTAGGGACTGCCCGAGCAGTCCCCTGTATACAAGGTGCACTGATACCGCGCACCAATCAAAAAACTGAGTGCCTGTAGCCAGGGGCTGGGTATATATGGAGGAAGACCCAGTGCATCCTGGGAGCTAAAGCTTGTAACCGTTTGGTGCCTGAATCACTCCCACATACCCCAAGGTAATTCCTGTGGACCCTATGGAACCCGAAGAAAAAATTAACTATTTGTCTTAGTTATAGGGGTACTTCTACAAATGTATTTGTGAATGCAACAAAATGTCTCAAAAAGAAGATGCAAAGAAAATAAATGATACAATATGTTTTCAGTGTGACAGATTAACACCTGCACTGTATTGGAGTACATTTGTGTTTAACAAACATTTTACCTGTTGCACGTATGATACAGATTGAACATGGAAAATGGTGCAATCCGGCACATACCCTGCGGTTCACAGCAGGGATCACCTGATTACACCATATGCTCTTTGTGTTTGGTCCTATGAACATTGTGTCATCATCTCCCCACTCACCTGTGGAGCTGCACCTCTGTTTGGGTCCGTGTCTGCACGTGGGTAAGTATGGAAAGGCCCTCCCGTTTGTGGTGTTGGTTTTACCACCCCTTCTGTGGCAGGGTTACTTGGGGTACGGATATTCGGTCCAGAGAGTGGTCTTTTGTCTCTAGGTGACTTTGGACTATCCTGTCCTCCAGTGTATGACGATTTAGGTCTTCTGTCTTCTTTTTCTCTCCTCACCACCCTATCTGCTGGTTCACTATACTCACTATCCTTCACAGTATGGTTCTTCTTCCCGTCCGACCTGTCATGAGAACGAACGGATCTGTGCTCCGATGGTTTAGGATAGTCTGGAGGAGGTGGTCGGTGTTTATTGTTTGGTTCCTGTCCCCGTGGCTGCTGGGGAGCCGCTTTCTGTTCTTCCCTCAGCCTGTCCCTTCCGTGGTCCGTCCTGCTCCTCTCTGACCCCCTTCCACCATCTTCACGTACTTGCCGAACACGGCCATCACTCACACCATTCTCCAGATGGACACGCTGCTCCCTGGGGTAGCAAGGAGGAGACTCTCTCCGCAAGGAGTTAGAACGACAGACCGACATAGTCTCAAACTCATCCAGGAGCCAAGCCAGGGAGCCATCTCGAGACATCTTGTTCCCACGCACAATAGTCTGATGGAGGAGAAGACAAATACAGGGGTGTATTAGTAAAATATATAAGCTAGAGTTGAATCTTCATCATGAAGGGTGGAAAAGGTCAGCTCACAAGGCCAGTGCATACGAAACCATCAGGAAAGCAATTAAGAAATTAAGCAACTAGAGAAGTTTGCATCATTGCCCTAAATATAGAATATAAAAGTTGTTCTATTTGAATGCCCAAAATATTTGTTTAATTACATCCTCTTTATTAAAATTAGCAGCTGGAGGTGCCTTTTACCATAGGACAAGGATGTGTTGGTTTAATCTGTATTTCTTAAACGATAATAGTTAGACCATAAAAGATTAATTATTGTAGGCCAGTGGGTGTATAGAGGGTATATAGTGCCCAGGCTTCTCATGCTGCTATTCCCCAGTGTCTCACAAGAATGAAAGAGAAATTAATTATTATAAATCCTTACCTGTCACTTGAAGATATTTAGATACACTAACACACAATACTGCTTGGTGACCCCGCTCATATAGATACACTAACACACAATACTGCTTGGTGACCCCGCTCATATAGATACACTAACACACAATACTGCTTGGTGACCCCGCTCATATAGATACACTAACACACAATACTGCTTGGTGACCCCGCTCATATAGATACACTAACACACAATACTGCTTGGTGACCCCGCTCATATAGATACACTAACACACAATACTGCTTGGTGACCCCGCTCATATAGATATAATATAATACTGCTTGGTGACCCCGCTCATATAGATACACTAACACAATACTGCTTGGTGACCCCGCTCATATAGATACACTAACACACAATACTGCTTGGTGACCCTGCTCATATAGATACACTAACACAATACTGCTTGGTGACCCCGCTCATATAGATATAATATAATACTGCTTGGTGACCCCGCTCATATAGATACACTAACACACAATACTGCTTGGTGACCCTGCTCATATAGATACACTAACACAATACTGCTTGGTGACCCCGCTCATATAGATACACTAACACACAATACTGCTTGGTGACCCCGCTCATATAGATATAATATAATACTGCTTGGTGACCCCGCTCATATAGATACACTAACACACAATACTGCTTGGTGACCCCGCTCATATAGATACACAAACACACAATACTGCTTGGTGACCCCGCACATATAGATATAATATAATACTGCTTGGTGACCCCGCTCATATAGATATAATATAATACTGCTTGGTGACCCTGCTCATATAGATATAATATAATACTGCTTGGTGACCCCGCTCATATAGATACACTAACACACAATACTGCTTGGTGACCCCGCTCATATAGATATAATATAATACTGCTTGGTGACCCCGCTCATATAGATACACTAACACACAATACTGCTTGGTGACCCCGCTCATAT
The DNA here is from genome assembly GCA_031769625.1 of Taudactylus pleione. Classification (NCBI taxonomy): domain Eukaryota; kingdom Metazoa; phylum Chordata; class Amphibia; order Anura; family Myobatrachidae; genus Taudactylus; species Taudactylus pleione. The sequence goes on from JAUIMM010000198.1 coordinate 2,699,462, forward strand.
AGATACACTAACACACAATACTGCTTGGTGACCCCGCTCATATAGATATAATATAATACTGCTTGGTGACCCCGCTCATATAGATACACTAACACACAATACTGCTTGGTGACCCTGCTCATATAGATATAATATAATACTGCTTGGTGACCCCGCTCATATAGATACACTAACACACAATACTGCTTGGTGACCCCGCTCATATAGATACACTAACACACAATACTGCTTGGTGACCCCGCTCATATAGATACACTAACACACAATACTGCTTGGTGACCCCGCTCATATAGATACACTAACACACAATACTGCTTGGTGACCCCGCTCATATAGATATAATATAATACTGCTTGGTGACCCCGCTCATATAGATTCACTAACACACAATACTGCTTGGTGACCCCGCTCATATAGATACACTAACACACAATACTGCTTGGTGCTCCTGCTCATATAGATACACTAACACAGTACTGCTTGGTGACCCCGCTCATATAGATACACTAACACACAATACTGCTTGGTGACCCTGCTCATATAGATACACTAACACACAGTACTGCTTGGTGACCCCGCTCATATAGATACACTAACACACAATACTGCTTGGTGACCCCGCTCATATAGATACACTAACACACAATACTGCTTGGTGACCCCGCTCATATAGATACACTAACACACAATACTGCTTGGTGACCCCGCTCATATAGATACACTAACACACAATACTGCTTGGTGACCCCGCTCATATAGATATAATATAATACTGCTTGGTGACCCCGCTCATATAGATTCACTAACACACAGTACTGCTTGGTGACCCTGCTCATATAGATACACTAACACACAGTACTGCTTGGTGACCCCGCTCATATAGATACACTAACACAATACTGCTTGGTGACCCCGCTCATATAGATACACTAGCACACAGTACTGCTTGGTGACCCCGCTCATATAGATACACTAACACACAATACTGCTTGGTGACCCTGCTCATATAGATACACTAACACACAGTACTGTTTGGTGACCCCGCTCATATAGATACACTAACACACAATACTGCTTGGTGACCCCGCTCATATAGATACACTAACACACAATACTGCTTGGTGACCCCGCTCATATAGATATAATATAATACTGCTTGGTGACCCCGCTCATATAGATATAATATAATACTGCTTGGTGACCCCGCTCATATAGATATAATATAATACTGCTTGGTGACCCCGCTCATATAGATATAATATAATACTGCTTGGTGACCCCGCTCATATAGATATAATATAATACTGCTTGGTGACCCCGCTCATATAGATACACTAACACAATACTGCTTGGTGCCCCTGCTCATATAGATACACTAACACACAATACTGCTTGGTGACCCTGCTTATATAGATATAATATAATACTGCTTGGTGACCCCGCTCATATAGATTCACTAACACACAATACTGCTTGGTGACCCCGCTCATATAGATACACTAACACACAATACTGCTTGGTGACCCCGCTCATATAGATACACTAACACAGTACTGCTTGGTGCCCCTGCTCATATAGATACACTAACACACAATACTGCTTGGTGACCCCGCTCATATAGATACACTAACACACAATACTGCTTGGTGACCCCGCTCATATAGATTCACTAACACACAATACTGCTTGGTGACCCCGCTCATATAGATACACTAACACACAGTACTGCTTGGTGACCCCGCTCATATAGATACACTAACACACAGTACTGCTTGGTGACCCCGCTCATATAGATTCACTAACACACAATACTGCTTGGTGACCCCGCTCATATAGATATAATATAATACTGCTTGGTGACCCCGCTCATATAGATTCACTAACACACAATACTGCTTGGTGACCCCGCTCATATAGATACACTAACACACAATACTGCTTGGTGACCCCGCTCATATAGATTCACTAACACACAATACTGCTTGGTGACCCCGCTCATATAGATACACTAACACACAATACTGCTTGGTGACCCCGCTCATATAGATACACTAACATACAATACTGCTTGGTGACCCTGCTCATATAGATACACTAACACACAATACTGCTTGGTGACCCCGCTCATATAGATACACTAACACACAATACTGCTTGGTGACCCCGCTCATATAGATACACTAACACACAATACTGCTTGGTGACCCTGCTCATATAGATACACTAACACACAATACTGCTTGGTGACCCTGCTCATATAGATACACTAACACACAATACTGCTTGGTGACCCTGCTCATATAGATACACTAACACACAGTACTGCTTGGTGACCCCTGCTCATATAGATACACTAACACACAATACTGCTTGGTGACCCTGCTCATATAGATATAATATAATACTGCTTGGTGACCCCGCTCATATAGATACACTAACACACAATACTGCTTGGTGACCCTGCTTATATAGATATAATATAATACTGCTTGGTGACCCCGCTCATATAGATACACTAACACACAATACTGCTTGGTGACCCTGCTCATATAGATATAATATAATACTGCTTGGTGACCCCGCTCATATAGATACACTAACACACAATACTGCTTGGTGACCCTGCTTATATAGATATAATATAATACTGCTTGGTGACCCCGCTCATATAGATACACTAACACACAATACTGCTTGGTGACCCCGCTCATATAGATACACTAACACACAATACTGCTTGGTGACCCTGCTTATATAGATATAATATAATACTGCTTGGTGACCCCGCTCATATAGATACACTAACACACAATACTGCTTGGTGACCCTGCTTATATAGATATAATATAATACTGCTTGGTGACCCCGCTCATATAGATACACTAACACACAATACTGCTTGGTGACCCTGCTCATATAGATATAATATAATACTGCTTGGTGACCCCGCTCATATAGATACACTAACACACAATACTGCTTGGTGACCCTGCTTATATAGATATAATATAATACTGCTTGGTGACCCCGCTCATATAGATACACTAACACACAATACTGCTTGGTGACCCTGCTTATATAGATATAATATAATACTGCTTGGTGACCCCGCTCATATAGATACACTAACACACAATACTGCTTGGTGACCCTGCTCATATAGATATAATATAATACTGCTTGGTGACCCCGCTCATATAGATACACTAACACACAATACTGCTTGGTGACCCTGCTTATATAGATATAATATAATACTGCTTGGTGACCCCGCTCATATAGATACACTAACACACAATACTGCTTGGTGACCCCGCTCATATAGATACACTAACACACAATACTGCTTGGTGACCCTGCTTATATAGATATAATATAATACTGCTTGGTGACCCCGCTCATATAGATACACTAACACAATACTGCTTGGTGCCCCCGCTCATATAGATACACTAACACACAATACTGCTTGGTGACCCCGCTCATATAGATTCACTAACACACAATACTGCTTGGTGACCCCGCTCATATAGATACACTAACACACAATACTGCTTGGTGACCCCGCTCATATAGATACACTAACATACAGTACTGCTTGGTGCCCCTGCTCATATAGATACACTAACACAATACTGCTTGGTGACCCTGCTCATATAGATATAATATAATACTGCTTGGTGCCCCTGCTTATATAGATACACCATGCTGACAAAGCAGCGGAGGGTGAATGCTGCACAATAATGAATACAGCACGTCCTCCTGCCTAGTATCCATGATCAGCCCAGTGTTCAGACTGTACACTTACGTGTACTCCTGTGCGGCATGTTCTTCATTAGGTTTAAAAACCTTCTTAAGTGTCTCTCAAACTACTGTACATTCCTGTAGTATATAATGAAGCAGAGACATAATGTACGTACCATGGGCGCATGAACAGTTCCTCGGTTTGTGAGCTCTAAATGGATTCCATTAATAAACAATATGAGCGTACGACCTTTGTATAATTTTGAGGTATACCACAACCTTAATGCATCCGCTGCCTAACCCTCATCCTGTGGTTTCCAGACTCTATTCCCTCACCCCTCAGTGACGCTACACCCATCGCATACAGTCTTGTCCCTCACCAACCACCAGGTAACTGTCTTCTGCAAGTATGCCGTACATTCATCTTCTTACATACGGTGTAGTGTGATCATTGGGGACATCGTATAAAGATTTAATACAATGAGGTGCTCAGCGCCTAATCAAACCACTATAAGGGTGTGGACAACCCCTTATGTAAATAATCATGTCGCCAGTATAACACGGGGAATCCCACAGTTACCTAAGGCTGAGATTATTACAGTAACAGAGCTAAGAACAGATAAGAGTCCCCCAGGGGCAGCTTTCGGCTTCAGGTAACAGGAGAGTCTTATTTCCTCTACATGGGCCCTATATTCACTAACAAAACGTTGTTCAAAGATGGAAAGAGTCTAATTTAATTGAAACCCTAAAGTCAGCTTGGTAATTAAGCATTTTCTACAAATTCTGTGATTAATTTAACCAGAAACAAATTAATTTATTGTTGACTTTTTGAAACCATTAAGTAACTCTTGGAAGAGACATTTTTTTTTAGATTTTAGTAACTTCAGATTTTCGTACATGGGTTATATTCAACACATTACAGGCACATTAATGCATTACTGTAAGACGGATCTTTAATAAACAGAATAATCAGTGCACACTTATCTAGTATTTGAACTACGCAGAAGTAAACATAAGAAGTACACTGCGGAATCACACAGGCTGACCTTGTAATTAGCAAAGTCACCGCAGCCATGTGACCTGCTAGCGGCTGGTGCAGTAGGTTAGGTCCACGGTTATATCAACATGCACCAGGTCGACATGGACAAAATGTAGGCATGCTGCATAGTACGTCGACAGTGACCATGTCAACATTCATCATGTCTGCACAAATGACATATCATCATGATATAATCTTAACCTAACATCCCTGGTGGCTCAGGGGTCACTTACTGGGGGTCCTGACTGCTGCAGCGGCTCTAGTGTGATTTCTGGGTCCAGGCGGCCATGCGACCGTCGCCTCCGTCTCAGACGTCTGACGGAGCAGCAGTTTGGGTGTGCATTTTCTACTTATCCGTAATCCCTACCCCTCATGTCACAAAGGTATAGCTATGCAGTGCAGTGCTTTACTAACTGTAGGCAAGTAACGACTGAGCGCAATACAAAGCAATGTGATAGGAAATAACTGGTACCCCAGTGACAGGCTGGCAATTATCTCAGCCCAGAACATGTCTGTCACCACTGTACGTGATGAGACCACTTTAATTCCTAGTGCTGAACTGAAACATGTCATCTACATTTCCGACTAAAAAAATCAATAAAAAAAATCATATTTTCGGAAAGCGTACGAGTCTAGGCCACATTTCTTCTACATATCCATGTACCCATCTGTATAGACCAGGGATGGGGGAACCTCACGCGTGGGGGCTGTATAAGGCCCCAGGAATAATTTGGTCTGGCCCTCAGTTTTTTACGGCTAGCCTCACCTGGCTAGCAGGGTGCCTAGAATGGCAACCTGCAGCCAGAATCTATGCAGCAGTGCTGACTGGAGCATCCTTAAGATGCTTCAGACGGTCACACCGCTGCCCTTACAGCTCCTCAGAGCACCCTCAGGATGCTCCGGGAATTGCAGTTATCACCGGCGATTGTGCCCCCGTGTGACATCACACAGAGGGGGTATGGCCTGTACCGGGCCCGCGAATAATGTTATATATCAAAATGGCCGTCGGCAGAAAAAAGGTTCCCCACCCCCGGTACAGATCATCCCTGCAACTCTCAAATCATGATGAGCAAATAGGTTCCCTTTACATAGATCACAGGTTAGACTAGCTTAGTGTGCAGTACAATGTAAAAGAGGGAAACGCTCGTATGTTCGCCCCGTGTTTGTGTGCGTTTCCTCCCACACTCTAGAAACATACTGGTAGGTTTAATTGGCTGCTGATACACATATAAGACATTCACCCTAGTGTGTGTCCATGTGATAGGTAAAATAGATTGCAAGTTCTACTGGGGCAGGGACTGATGCGAATGAATGATCTATTCCCTGTAATGCGCTGTGTAATGTGTGTGCTAAATAAGTAACTTAATAAATAGAAGAAATAAATAGCGCAGAGACAGCGCAGCACTGGATGTGACTGTACCTCTAATAACTATGAATTATTAGTATTAAATATAAATAATAAAACAGTTTCGTTAGCTATGAAGAACAGGCCGAATATTTGTGTAAGCAGACTTCTTCATTTAGAAACACACAATGGTACCGGCCAGTGTTAGAGGTTATCCCTGGCAGGGACAATTCAATTCTTTTATCGGACGCCTTAATTAATGGGTGCAACAATTGAATTGTTGCGTTAGGCGCCCATTAGTAAAGGCGCCCAATAAATGAATGGAATCGCCCCCTGGTAGTCTGAAGCCAAGTAAGTACATTACTGTTGGGGAAGCTCTGGGTTGTGTTAGTGGTTACTCACCTTTTGTGGAGCATGCCTGATGGCCGTGATGCACGCCGGGTCCACCAGCGGCTTTGGTCTCTTTGCAGATTCCTCTATTAGGCTCTGCCATTGTCGTGGGAGTCCCGTGAATCTTTGCTCCTGCTCGTCAAAGCCGGTGTGCACCCGGTGCTCAAAATTAGATGGAGCCGAGATCTCAACACGTTTCTTTTTCTTAGTAAACATAGCAGCTAGCGGACCTGAGGAAGGAGACAGAGAGACATAGGAAAGTGAGTTATCATGCTTAGTAAAATGCACATTATAGAGACAACGTATGTCATATGAATGAACGGGAGAAACACTGGGTTCATTCAGAAGCTATATTTCCGATACCACCTTTCCAGAAGTTAGAATGGTTGGGTCCCGGAGAGCTTGCAACTCTCGCTGCTTGTTGTCAATGTCGAGACTTATGGATGCATAAACGTAATAATGGGGATCAGTCCATAAGGACCCCTGCCAAAGGGATACATGGGGGAGTTACTCCTTACTAGCAGTGTTTGCACAAAACGCATACAAACCCTGTAACTAGAAAAAGTTCTGCTGCTTTACTCTTCCTGAAATGATTCCCCATTGAACAAATGCGTACTCTGTGGTAGGAATAAAGTTGAGTTACCAGAGCTCATTGTGTCCTACAAAGAGGATGCATTTCCACATCTATTAATGCACTAATGAGGCATAAGCATTTAGCCATGAACAAAACAAGGGCAAAGACGGAACACTAGGACTGTATCTCTCAGCCAGAACATAAAGCGTTCATGCACAGTAAAGTGGAAATAGAGGCTGTTCCCATGACCGCGGGACACTTCTAGACTACTGTGCAATGACCGCACCAGTGTCCAAGTAAAATACCCATTTCAACCTGGATAATGCCGATTACAGAACGACAAAACAAAGAATGATCACTTTTAATGCAGTTCCTGATAATTATTTGTCCTCATACAGATAGTGTGTGAGTGTGTGTGTGTGTGTGACTTGCATTGGGTACTTCTTTATATATGGCATAATAAAGAGAGGACGTAGAAAGTCTAAATTAAGGCAGAAAATGAACGGTTCCAAATCAAAAATGATAGACAGAATGATCAAACAAAACTAGAACTCTCACGGTAGAAGTAAGATAATCTTATCCCATGCTTCAATCAAACAGGCTTTCAGCGTAATAGATTAAATTTGACAGACTATAATAAGATTTTTTTTCAATCCTTCACATACATACACTTTGACTGCTATATACAGTCAGGTGCATAAATATTGGAACATTGACAGAATTTTCACATTTTGGCCTCTATTCACCACCACAATGGCTTTGATATGAAACAAACAAGATGTGCTTTAACTGCAGACTTTCAGATTTAATTTAAGGGTAATTACATCTAAATCAGGTGAACGGTGTAGGAATTACAACGGTTTCTATATGTGCCTCCCACTTTTTTAGGGGCCAAAAGTAATGGGACTATCAACTCAAAAGCTATTTCATGGACAGGTATGGGCTATTCCCTCATTATTTCATTATCAATTAAGCAGGTAAAAGGTCTGGAGCTGATTCTAAGTGTGACATTTGCATTTGGAATCAGTTGCTGTCGACTCTCAATATGAGATCCAAAGAGCTGTCACTATCAGTGAAGCAAGTTATCATCAGGCTGAAAAATCAAAACAAATCCATCAGAGAGATAGCAAAAACATTAGGTGTGGCCAAATCAACTGTTTGGAACATTCTTAAAAAGAAAGAACGCACCGGAGAGCTCAGCAACACCAAAATACCCAGAAGACCAATGAAAACAACTGTGGTGGATGACAGAAGAATTATTTCCCTGGTGAAGAAAAACCCCTTCACAACAGTTGGCCAAATCACGAACACTCTCCAGGAGGTAGGTGTATATGTGTCAAAGTCAACAATCAAGAGAAGACTTCACAAGAGTGAATATAGAGGGTTCACCACAAGATGTAAACCATTGGTGAGCCACAAAAACAGGAAGACCAGATTAGAGTTTGCCAAACAACATCTAAAAAAGCCATTACAGTTCTGGAACAACATCCTATGGACAGATGAGACAAAGACCAACTTGTACCAGAGTGATGGGAAGAGAAGAGTATGGAGAAGGAAACATACCACCTCATCAGTGAAGCATGGTGGTGGTAGTGTCATGTCGTGGGCATGTATGGCTGCCAATGGAACTGGTTCCCTTGTATTTATTGATGATGTGACTGCTGACAAAAGCAGCAGAATGAATTCTGCAGTGTTTCGGGCAATATTATATGCTCATATTCAGTCAAATGCTTCAGAACTCATTGGACGGCGCTTCACAGTGCAGATGGACAATGACCCGAAGCATACTGCAAAAGCAACCAAAGAGTTTTTTAAGGCTAAAAAGTGGAATGTTATGCAATGGCCAAGTCAATCCCCTGACCTGAATCCGATTGAGCATGCATTTTACTTGATGAAGACAAAACTGAAGGGAAAATGACCCAAGAACAAGCAGGAACTGAAGACATTTGCAGTAGAGGCCTGGCAGAGCATCACCAGGGATGAAATCCAGCATCTGATGATGTCTATGCGTTCCAGACTTCAGGCTGTAATTGCCTGCAAAGGATTTGCAACAAAAGTATTAAAAAGTGAGTTTGATTTAGGATTGTTTAGTTTGTCCCATTACTTTTGGACCCTTAAAAAGTGGGAGGCACATATAGAAACCGTTGTAATTCCTACACCGTTCACCTGATTTGGATGTAATTACCCTCAAATTAAATCTGAAAGTCTGCAGTTAAATCACATCTTGTTTGTTTCATTTCAAAGCCATTGTGGTGGTGAATAGAGGCCAAAATATGAAAATTCTGTCAATGTCCCAATATTTATGCACCTGACTGTATCTTTGGTACAGATTTATGGCTGGAAGCAAATTAGGCGAGAACAACAGTTAATCAAAAGCTGGACCTCGGTGACCTGGCCGTGACTATCCATGTACCCTTACCCTAATACCCAAATATTCTTAACCCCTGAGCATAACTCTAACACCTAACCCTAATACCCTAGCACTAACCCCTAACCCTAATACCCAAACCACCCTTAAACTACTTTAGCCACCGACCCTAATCAAACCCAACCCACCCTAAAAGGGCGGACTAGATGGGCCTAATGGTTCTTATCTGAAACATCACTTGGTGCAATATGAAAACCTATTCTCAGAACCTAATACCGCTTTTATACCTAAATTCCAAGTCTGACCCGAAAGTTAGAACAGGGTTCCAAACCGGATCAGACCCGAAATTTAGCCAGCGCTGACCCAGGATATTCCCTGCAGTGACCCGGCTCATCCGGCGTGGAAGTGGACGCTTGGAGATTACGTCACCTCAAAGCGCCACTGAAGCCAGCCAATCGGCCGGCATGCGGTGCACTCCAGGTCATCGTGACCCGGATCATGCAGTTTACACTGCAGGGTTTCACGGGCCATTCCCGTGTTAAACCCTGCAAGTTACCTGGGTTGGATTGCCAGGTCACTAGACCCGGGAATCCAACCCTGTCCCCTTTTACCCCAAGGAGCTACCCAGGTTCACCCTGCGATAACCTGGGTTTTAGCTCTGGTGTAAAAGGGACATTACAGAGCGAGGTTCCTAAACACTATTCTTAACAGAGCATCAGCAGTGCTGGCACATCCTAGTAACATTACAGCGTGGGTCGCCCACTTGCGGTCATGTGACCGATACACTCATCATGTGACACACTGGTTATTCCAGATTAGAAAGGCGATGCATGCATACAAATCTATCAATCACACAAAGTCACACCCCACCAGCCCGCAGGCTGTGGAGTCTCACCAAGAGTACAGAGCTCACTGCCAAAATAAATAGGACAAATAATGGAAAGCACAGAAACACACAGCCTGAGTACAGACCTTCTGGTTTCTAGAACAGAAATAGCACAGACTGACTTGTCCAATCAGAAATGCTCCGATACGTCTCTGTAGACCTTTATGCCCATATAGATTAGTTAAATACTTAAATCTAGCAATGCTTCCTCTAAAAATGTGCCAGACTGCCCAAACAGGTATCACATACTGAACACTGCCTTGCAATCACTTACACTGTCGCTGTACCACATCTTGGCCACCACGATATGAGCACAAATGATGGTTGGCAGTTTGGGGGTATTTCTCTGCAACCAGAGGGGTGCTTTCATTGCAATAAGCATCATCTCTCTGCAATATGTGAATGGAACTATTATTGCTGGTGACGATACTTTATTGGCTGTGCTGGAGAATGGCAGTCATTGTTCGGTATGATCTGTTGTATTAGGATGCAGTTGAAAGAATATTTACAATAGGATTCTGTTTAGGGATTCAGCTAGATCCATCTCTGCAGGGATAACCAGAGGTCTCCGTACATGCCTAATATATTTATATGATATAATAATTACATAATGACGGTGGTTTACACTCCGGAGATGTTCTGTTCAATATACATGTTTGCCAGCTTGTTTTCCACACTACCAACATAATCATGTTTCACTTGACAGCGTTCTATATAGGAAACAAGTAAATATAAAATTGTAGCATGTGTATCTAAAACCTCACACGCAAGCCTAACATTTCCTGAATATTACATGGACAGGAAGCTTAAGAAAAATGTAAATATTGAATTTTGTCCAACATCCACGTTACGTGTTACAGCAGGGAGGTCCATCCAGACAGGTGTGACTAGATTACATGTATGGAAGGGTATGCAAGCTCTCATTTCAGAAGAGTGAAAGTGCTCATCACAGAAAAGGCATTAACTTAGGTTATGGCAGAGTTTGATGCTCAATCAGAACTCCACCTAGAACTAGAATTATAGAGCAACATCCGTTCCACTCCGCCTTATGCCATATACTCTTACCTCCCACCCCCACCACTTGCAAGCCTACATAAGTACATTGAGGAAAAAAAAATATTAAGACCTTGAGGCCACAGTGGTATCTAGACACCTGATACACTTCAGGAGCCACTAGCCCTAAAGAGACCCTCCAAGTTTCAAAAGGGCCACTCATTACCTCATTAATAAGTTATAACTATATATTTCTCGAAGAAAACCATTTCTGTAACAGCATATCAGGATTGGTGTGTATTACTGACAGCGCATGCCCGGGGAAGATCCCGACTGCTGCTAAAGGTAAGTAACCCTAATCTCCCCCCCCCCCCCCCCTAACCCTCCCTTAGGTGTGCCTAACCCTAACCTCCCCCCCAGTGCCCAAACCTAACCCCTCCTTCCCTGCTGCCTAAACCTAAGTCTCCTGGGGGGGGGGGAGGGGGGGGGCAGCTAATTCCCCTCTAGCTAGCCTAAAACCTAACCCTCCCAGGGGGCGTGCCTAACCCCAAGTTCCCTTCCCAGGAGCCCTGAACCTAACCCTTTCCCCCGCGGCTGTCCACGCCCGGCTTACCTTCGATCGTGGTGCCAGGCGTCGGGCTCCCGGCATAGGTAAAATGACAGGCATCGGGATTTCGACGCCTGTCATTTGTACCTTGCTGGGATTAGACAGTCGGGGAGCCGGTGGTCGGGATTGCGTCCGTCAGCTTCCCATTTAAACAGGTGTCACAAGCTATAACATACAACAAAGCAGGAAGGAGATGGGAGCTACTGATGAAGGCTTTGAGAGCTTATCACTAGATGTAGAACAAGGGCAGGCAACCTGTGGAACTTCAGATGCGTTGGAATTACACATCCCAGCATGCCCTGCCACAGGTTTGCTGTTATGACCATGTTAAAACTGCTGCATGCTGGGATGTGTAGTTCCACACCACAAATACTTACATCTCTGGCAACTAAACCCCAATTTAATAAGAGTAATCCCCAAAAATGTGGCTCATTACTGGCCCATATGCCTTCGAGAAAACAAAATGCTGATTTAAATACAAGGTCTAGTTTCAGTAATCATTGAGCATTTCATTTCTAGATGGACAATGAATATATTACCACACTTTGTAGGGTTAATCAGTCAGCAGTGATGTAACAGAAGAGAGGGGGGGGTGGCTTACTCCCACATTCCCCTTACAGGGCTCAGCAGCCTTAACTGGTCTCTCCTTCTAATTAGTAACTGATTAACTGGAAGTGAGAGCAGTCATACAGAACCTGGCCCAATGCGCACTGTCTCTTGTCATGAACAGGGGCACAAGCTCCCATGGTCCCGTTACAGCGAGGTGCATTGTAAACAGTTTGGATGTGCAGCATAATAGAGGTCATTGATCCTAAAAGAAAACAAATATCGGATTTCCACTCCAAAAAGGTGGATGGGAAACCTTACATAGACGATACCAAAGTAAATAAAATATGACCCAATAAATAGATCTACGAGTAAAAAGTGTATTTGAAGTAATGGCATTCGTTCTTTAAATTGACAGAATTATCATATCCTTAAGAGCTCCCAATCTAATTCTGAGATACCGTCTATTATACAGCTTACATTTGCACAATGTAAGGGTCGCTATGTTTACATTACAACATGTAGCACCGTCGGTCAATGATGAGACACAACACGCCAATGCGGCTATCAGCTGGGCGGAATAACCAACATGTCCTCAAGCAGCCAATCTCATTTTATTGGATTTTTTTTTTTTTTCGGTCAAACTTTGTAAATAACGAACAAATAGGCAGTTTACATTGTGCGGTGTTTGGAAGGAGAAAACCACTGTAACATACAGCAGAAGCGCGTCTACGAGCCGATAATGGCTGATGCCTGCAGATGACAGCTTGCTCACATTACATCCAGCATACAATACATTTACAGTCGGTTGCAGCAGCAAGGGTGCCTATATAGTCTGCATTAAATTGATGTCATTTTCTCTGTTGATTTAAATGAAAAAGTTTTCCTCAGATTGTACAGCCTAGCAATATTATGTGATCTGTCCAGACAGACAGCTGCAATCCATTTGTATAATATATTGTCCCAAGGAGCGTGCACTGTGCTCTAAGGTGCTCGCAATGTGGTTATTGAATGGGAGACCCTGTTTGAAAAGTTATGGACCACAGAGAAAGGGGAAGGCTGCAGGGAACCTTGCTTTTCCCCATCACAAAGGTAAAAAACAAACGTAAAGACGGAGTTACTTCAGTAGCAAAACAGAGAGGAAAAACATTCCACCAAGAAAATAGAAAGTGTTTGAAAACAATGGTCCAATCTGAACACACAGAAAGAACTGCTGGCTTCCTTCCTTACTCTGAGCCAGAGGACTCAGCAGGATACAGAGTATAGGAATTCAAATGCTGTAGAGGCCTCAGTGGTAGCTCTGTACTCCGGAATCTATCATATCTCATCTGCATCAGAGCCAACACTAAACGCCAGTAAAACTGTCCTCTTGTGCCAATACCGCAGAGTACTCCAGGATCTATCACTCCAGGTACCTCATTACTAATACTGGAGAGTACCACAGTAGAGATATAGCAGTGTACTCCAGGATCCACCACCCTGTGATATTACTATCAATACCAGGAGCGGGTAACGCAATACTCCAGAATCTACATATATCACACATACAGAATTCCAGTATTTAATACAATAATAATACAGGTTACCACTGGAGAATGAATGCAGAACTCCACTATCTATCATCCTGTATTCATCATTAATATGGAATACTACAGGACAGGTAACCCTGAACTCTAGTATTTATCACCCTGTGACTGTCATTGCTAACACTGCAGAGTCTACAGGAGAAGTAACTGAGTACCTCCAGTATCTATTACCTTGTGTCCATCATTAATACTGCAGCGTACTAGAGGAGAGGTAACGCAATAGTCCATTATCTATCAATAATACTGCAGAGTACTACAGGAGAGACCACTATACTCCAGAATCTCTCTCCATGTGACCATCCTTACAAATACTGCAAAGTAACACAGGAGAGGTAACACTGTACACCAGTATATATAACCATGGGTACATCATTAATACTGCAGGAGGTGCAAAACTGCATTATATAGGGGTATTCAATATGCAGCGAAAACGCAGTTTCTGCGAGGTTTATGCTCGGATGACGTCATTTTCGCCGGTTTTACTTTTACACCGTATTCAATTTGAAAACTTTTCGCCGGTGCGAAAAGTATATTGCATTCAACCCTGCGGAAAAGTATCACCAAGGAATGGATGGCGAAAAAAAGTGCAGAATTGGGGTTTTGGGGTGCAACATTTCGGAAACCACCCTGCAACCTTCAGACAGTCCCCCAAAGGTAAACTGTTTCAAAAAAATGAAAAAAAAAATACCTCAGAGGACCCCCAAAAAAGCGCTTTCATTTTGGGGGCGGAAAAAAAAATTGTGGTGTACAAAGTTAAAAGCTAGCGAACTACAATCTAGGGGGGTCCCCAAGTATGCCCCAGGTGTTTTTTGCATTGCAGGTGTTTGCGGCAGGTGGTTTTTTTCAAGTTTTTTAAAACTTCACTTTAGCAACTTTTAAATATGCTCACCCCCATTTTCAAGTACCCCAAATTTGCTGGAACTACTTATATTCTGCAGAAAAAAAAACTTAAATACTATTCTTCACCACCTTCCCAAATCCCCAAAATAGCAGCTATTGAGCCCGTTTAAAGACCCCAAAAACCTTCAGCAGGGCTAATTGGGGGTATCCAGAGTGATCCCCCATCTCATGGCATCTTTTTGGGGTGTTAGGGTAATTTCCCCAAAAATCAACGAAGTTTTCGCTGATTTCACATCCGCTGGGTGCCGTTTTTGATGATTTCATATTGAATACGGGTATAATCGGGGCCGCGCACGATTCTTTTTCGCCAGCAAAAGCTCCGATGTGTGATGAAAACTTAAGACGGTGAGGTTAACTTTTCATATTGAATACCCCTGATAGTATCTAAGCCTGTGTTCATCAAAACTCATAATGCAAGCACTACAGAACAGATAACGCTGTACTCCACGGTCTATTAACGTGTGCCCATTATTACTAATACTACAGAGCACCACGGGAGACAAAGCTGCACTCCAGTATCTGTCATCCAATGTCAACCATTAATAAAACAAAAATCACTAATACAGCAAAGTACTACATGAAAGGTAATGCAGTATCAGTACCTATCACCATGTATCCATTATTAATACTGCAGAGCCCAACAGGAGAGGTGAAGCATTAACCAGAATCTGTCATTCAATGTCAATCATTAATACTGCAAAGTACTACAGAAGAGGTAATTCAGTACTCCAGTATCTAGCACCCTGTGTTTATAATACATACTGCGGAGTACCCCACGGGAGATCATGCAGCACCCAGTATCTATCACCCTGGGTTCATAATTAATACTGCTGAGTACTACAGGAGTAAGTAACGATGTACTCAAGAGTCTGTCACCCGCTGTCCATCATAAATATTGCAGAGAACTACAGGAAGGGTAACTGTACTGCAGTAGCCATCAGCCGGAGGCCATCATTACTACTACAGGAGAGGTAATGCTGTATTCCAGTATCTATTGCACTATCATTACTACTGCTGCAGAGAACCACAGAAGAGGTAGCAATAATCATCCTCTGCATACCCCGAGAAGGGGAAGAAAACAGTACTCAGTCCTGTGAGACTCTGTACTATATTACATCCTACATACATCACTAATATTGTGGCATTCTGCAAGCGGCAGCTCAGTGCCCGACTTATGCTCCCATCCTCTGTGTTCTCCTCTAATGCTGCAGGAGAAGCCCAGTACTCCAGTATCTGTCCTCCTCTTGGACATTACAAATACTGCAGAGTACTAGAGAAGAGATAGCACTGCACTTAATACTGCCCCGCAGGAGCCGTGGCGTGGCTGACAGATAATATGGTTAGCAGGAGTGAATTACTGTGCTAATTAAGGGGGCAGTAAAGCATATCAACATCTGGCAAATCATTGGTAGCGTTACATGAGGAGCTGTGGACTGGCCCCCTCTACACTCACCAGAACATGAAGCAGTGCCTGGATCTAAGAGACACGCTGAAGCCATCACTTAACAGGACACTGTAAGCATCACATAGAGGAGACTGCAATGATAAGTTATGACAGGGCACAGAGCTGTCACACCAGTATAATGCTCTCCTCCGCAGGTGGCTCTAATCTAGCACTGGGTGAGGCAGGAAACCCCCAAACTATGACCTGAGCTACACACAAACACACACCCCACCAGTATAACACTCACCCTTGGCATCGCTTTGAGCTCCGGACACCATAGAGACCCAGGAGGAGAAGGCTCTGGCTTCAGGGACAGGATTCTGAGGCTGTTAGATGGAAAGTTTCAGGCCCGCTCTCACTGTCCCAGCCAGTTTCATGACGTGAAAGATCTGCTCCTCCCCAGCCCATAGGAGGGGGATGGAGGAGGGGTGAAGGAGGCAGAGGGATACTATCAGAGGGCTGGATTACAATATACTCACAAGACAGCCGCAGTGAAATACACACATAAGTGCATTGCTTTATTTCTGCAATCTGAGAACACCAGGTCTAACAATCAACAAAGAAAGTACATAAGGAGGAGAAACTCTGAGACAGGTTTTCTAATATCACATAAAAATGGTGCATTTCCCAAAACCCCATTTCTTTTTAATTTGGAGAACAGTCTAGTTGCCTCAGCACCAACGAGTTCAGATACATGCTTTATAAATTACTTACTATTATTTTCCCTGACAGCTGGGTATTACATCCCTGCCCAGTAATTAGATGACTACTTTATTCACTGACATGAGCTGCTAGGTATATCCCGATACCCTGGGCTGTGGTGTAGTCCATTACAAAAACCAAACTAAAATGATTTTCACATATACAGTATATTCTGACAAAACATGATCCAACTAGTGTTACACAGCCCTCTAGAAATACAGGCGGAGTGAGTTTTGGATGGCACAAGGGAGATACTGTAGGGGGGGGGGGTGAGAGTCGTGTTGCACACATGTCAGTATATATCTGCTTTCATTGCCTGCTCACATAAAGGATTAAAGAGAATTACAAGCAGCAGGATCTAGAGCACTGTGACCCTTCTCATCTGACTTGTCTTGTAAATATACAATTCACAGCCAGCGCTCAGCAAATCATAGTGCATAGCTGTCAACGCTCCCTAGTTTCCAGGGATAGGCCCAGGTTTGAAATATTTATATGTTCCTGTAAATATCCCTATTTCTTTTAGTATTTACTAACTCCATAAAAAGATTCCTTTATAATGCAATTCTATACCATGTATACATTATTTGCTTGGCTTTAGTTTAGATTTTAATAAAAAAAAAAAAAGTATTTAAAGTGCAATTTTTAAATTTTTCATCATGTAATTATATATTATTAATATGTATCATGACCTCCTCAGTGTTCATAATTACATAACGGTATGCAGTCGGGATGCCGACGGTCTAAATGCCAACCGTTGGCATCCCGACTGTCTAATCCCGGCAAGGGTCTAATGACAGGCGTCGAAATCCCAACGTCTGTCATTTTACCTACACCGGGAGCCCGGCATACCGATCGAAGGTAAGCTGGGCACCCCCGGGGGGACTTGGGGTTAGGCACCCCCCCCCGGGAGACCGGTTTAGGATGCGGGAAAGGGGGGGGGGGTTAGGCACTTGGGGGGGAAAGGTTAAGGGAGGGTTAGGGGGGGGGGGGAGGTATACAATCGGGAAACCGGCTGCCTTCATATCAACAGTCGGCTTCCCGACTGTCATATCCCGGCGAGGGTGAAATGGTGGGCGTCTAGATGTAGACGCCTGACATTTTCCCGAAGCCGGGAGACAGGCACCCGGCATCCCGATCGAAGGGATGCCGGGCACCGCGAGCGGACAGCCGCGGAGGGGGGAAGGGTTAGGTTTAGGGCACCTGGGGGGGACTTAGGGTTAGGCCCCCCCCGGGAAGGTTAGGGTTAGGCTAGGGGGAGGGAGGATTAGGGTTAGGCACCCCCCCCAGGGGACTTAGGTTTAGCCAGCGAGGAAGGGGGGGGGAGTTAGGCACTTGGCGGGGAGGTTAGGTTTAGGCACCCCTAAGGAGGGTTAGGGGGTTAGGTTAGTTTACACTTACCTTAGCGACGATCGGGATTTCCAGCACTGCCGGGAACACTGCTTTTGTCGGGAATCAAATATCATACCGATTCAGGGGGAAGTACAGGCGAGATGCTGTTTTCAGCCCTTAGCACCAGGAAAACAGCATAGCGCCGGGAAGTTTAGTCGGAGAATGCCCATTCTCGCAACTAAACACCCTGTTTAAGGCACGAGGGGCGGGAGAACGGGCATTCCCCGACCTAACTGCGCGAAGATTGAATAGCTCCGGGAGCTCCCTCCCGGCGCCATTTAATTTGCGGTCAATTGAATCGAGCCCATTATCTCCTTTTCAAAATCTCCTTTGAGGTTGCCAAACTGGCTGTAAGACATATACAGGCACAAAGCTCTCAGCATATTATGTAAAAGGAGGAGATTAAATTATAATTGTACAACTTTGGAATGACTGTCTCCTTTGTGTACTGACAGAGCTAAGAGGGGTGTTCCATCATGTGACTGTGGTTGCCATGGTGGTTCAGGACAGTGTACAGAAATACAATCATGCTAGAAGCTTGAAAACAAAACAAAAAAAAAAACACAAGGAAAGTTCTTACCAAAGTTCTCCTTATAAGTTGCTGCAGTGACAGATGCTAAAATTACCATCAATTTGTTTTAATGGAATTAAAAGGCACACATCCACTTAAAGACATGAAAACGATTGCACGATAGCGACATTGTAATCGTGCAATAGTTTGTCAGTCTGTGATGTCCCTACACTGAACGTTCAGTCGTTCAGTGTAGGCACATCAATCATCTGCAAAGATGCTGAACCTGAAAAACAACCTGACGATAACAACATATTTGCCCAATGATAGATGTCTAAACGACCAGCGGAAGCGCGCAACGCTGGTCATTTTAGACATTTTTATTTTAACGATGTGCAAACGATTTTTGAACGATAACGATATCGTTCAATTTAATCGTCTAGTGGATGTGTGCAATTAAGGCTTTAAATCAGGGATGGGGAACCTCAGGCCCGGGGGCCATATAAGGCCCCTGGAATCATTTGGTCTGGCCCTCCGAGCTTTTTTCTGCTATCCTCATCTGGTTAGCAGGGTGCCTAGAATGGCACACTGCAGCCAGAACCTATGCAGCAGTGCTGCCTGGAGAATCCTTAGGATGCTTCAGATGGTCACACCGCTGCTTACAGCTCCCCGGAGCATCCTCAGTATGCTTCGGGTATTGCTGTAATCACAGGTGATTGTTGCCCCGCCCCTGTGCGACATCACATGGAGGGGGCGTGGCCTGCTCCAGGCCAGCGAATAATGTTATATATATCAAAATGGCCCTTGGCAGAAAAAAGGTTCCCCACCCCTGCTTTAAATAAATAATCAGATTTTGCTTGCCTTTACCTAGCAGTAATGTTTTACAGACAAATAACTTAACAGGACTACACACATACTAATCCATATACATTTGATAATTATGATGAACTGGGTTTAGGAGGTAGTAAAAGGAAAACTCTGCTCTGTAGTAGTTCCCTGTTAGCGAATCCAATGCCAATGGATAAGAGTCATATCACAGATGCACGCAAGATCTAACAAAGGCCTGATGAAAGCAGCAAAAGGAGTCTGGAGAGGGGAAGCAAGAGGTATTTGTGTGACCAAGAGGTCAGAAGTCTTGACCTATCCCTGTAATATAACTGGCCAGACTTTTGGAAAACACAGGCAGACTCATGACCATGAAGACTATGGCTGATTTCCCCCAGGAGGGGTCTTCCTCTAATTATCCTCTCACCAGCGATGCACCCGTTATGCTCTGTACAGTTTGTAGTAATGTAAGAGTATGCAAAATACCATGGGGTATATAGCGGGTTGCGTACGGGATCCAGGATGCTGACGATCAGAATCCCAGCAGGTTTTTATAAGTATTACAACCCTTACCCTAACCCTCTCATCCTGCAGCCTAACCCTCACCCTCCCCTAATCCGAAATCTCCCCATTATCCGAATACTTACCTCCACAATCTATTAGGGTTCTGACAGTTAATGCCGCTTTCCGTGTTGCGGCAGGGATGCCGCTGTCGGTATTGTGACCATCGGCATCCTGACTGTCAGGATCCAACGACATCCCGTTTATAGCTTGTATAAAAACGGAGAATAAGTTGGGCTTTCATGCACTCACAGTCTGCATAGTCCATTGAGTCCACTTACGGTGCTACAGGGAGAGAGACTTGAATTCAGGCAGCTGCCAACATTTGTTCATGGATTGGAATAGGCTACAAGGAACAGAGCATGTGTGGATAGATTAGACACAAGGCGTATTGCGTGTGTCAATGTACTGACTCAATACACACATAGGGTGAAGGGGTTACTGACAAGGGGGATGGGGCAGTTATGTATGGAATGTAAGAGGAGACACAGAGACCATCTCTGGGCAGACCCCCCCTGATTAACCAGACACATGCCTAAGATCTAGTGGTTAACAGACAGCATTATTAAAGCAACATGACCCTTACAAATGACTATTCAGGTTATATAAACCCACTATATTCCTGTATTCCTCTGCTTCTTGCAAGGTCTCTTTTGTCTTCCATCTAACAATAAACGTGGGACATGAAAGGGTAATGTCTTTCCTGGAAAGCTCCTTTGTGACGCATCCACAAAGCGCTACGTTGTATGTATCTTTTATTTTATGTCTGCAACACAATATGCACACATTGACACAGCTGGTGTGTGCCAGCCTTGCACGTGGCACTGCCTTTTCCAAGAAGTCACTTCTACTTGTCAACCAAGACAACTGCTACTGTTAATATCCAATGTCGACGGGCAGCAGCTCAGTGACCATAGGCTGGCTGATTATTTTGCAGTAGCAATGAAAGTTTTTCCATGAACACAACACAAACGGTTACAACAGGAGTGATGGGAGAGATTGGTGGGAATTATCGGCTCTCAGGAATGAAACCTGGAGAGCGTCCAATATACCAGCCACCCCCACACACGCACAGACAGTGTCCTCTATCTATTGCATACAGCTGGGGGATGAGAACGTGTCTGGAGCATGCAATTGCACCTTCTGCGTTTATCTACTCATATTGGCAGGTTACTATCTTCTAGTAAGATACCAATAAATAATACTAAGATAAATGAATTACAATTATTTTCAACACATTGTGCAGCTATGACAATAATGACCTTGCACTCAAAACCCTCTAGCATCAGAATGGTGTTATTTGACCATCCAAAGGAAATGAGTTCCAGTTAAATGTTCTAATCCTCCACAGAATGCTCTTGAGGAGGTATATTTACTAAAGTGCAGGTTTATAGAAGTGGAGGTGTTGCCCACAGCAGCCAATCAGATTCTAGCTATTATCTTCTAGAACTGTGGTTCTCAAACTCGGTCCTCAGGACCCCACACAGGTCACGTTTTCCAGGCCACCCAGCAGGTGCACAGGTGTACTCATTACTTATTGACATTTTAAGAGATCCACAGGTGGAGCCAATTATTTCACTTGTGACTCTGTGAGGAGACCTGGAAAACATGCACTGTTGGGGGTCCATAGGATTGAGTTTGAGAACCTGTGTTCTAGAAGGTGCTAGATAAATGATAGGTAGATTCTGATTGGTTGCTATGGGCAACATCTCCACTTCTATAAACCTGCACTTTAGTAAATATACCTAGAGATGTAAATATCTACTGTCCCAGTGACTGGCATGTAGATAATCTGAATCGGGTGCATGCACACGTGTCACTTTTATTCTGTTGTGCCATTTTAACTTTTACGGTCAACTTTGTGCTGTGTCTATGTAAATTAGGTTTGGATAATTCCAACACACATGATAAAGATTATCTGGGCAGCAGTGTAAAGCTTCCTATTAATACGTCGATGGACATTGGTTTCTGGACAACCTGTGACAAGCAAGGGCCAACAATGGATGATGAAACTTGTAGTTCCACGGTGGCTGATAGCTAGAGGTTGCCTAAATTTACATTAAAGCACTCACTGTAATTTCCTATTCCCTCCCTTATGGAGCTGAAGCAATGACTTGGATAGCTCAGGTAATGACAGGTGTAGAGGAGGATACACTTGTTCCTGCAGCAAGTCACAGCTCGCCCCATGGACTGAACACACTAGGGAAAGTGGAAGGCTGGGTGTCTAGCTACACCTGTCTCAGCCTGTCACTCACAAACACTACCACTAGCTCCGCTGCAATGTCCCTGCCTCATCTGTAACACAGCCAGCTCAGGCCATATCTGTAATAAAGGGGCAGTTAGACCAGCTCATCGCCACTGGTGTTAAGTACCTCTTTTAGTGCACACTTTTTTTTTTTTTTTTGAAGGGGCGGGGTCTAGCCACTGACAAATGAAATCTAATCGTAATTCAATTACCCCAATGTTGCCAATATAAATCAGAATTGCAGAATAAATTAGGAAACAGGGGTTATAAAAAAAACAAACACACACACACACACACACACACACACCCCTACAACTTAGGCCAGTATTCAATTTGGAGCGAAAAGCCGGAATCTGCGAAAAAGTTTCGCCGATGATGTCATTTCGCCAGGCGGAAAAGTATCGACGTATTCAATTTGAAAGACTTTCCGCCTGGGTGGAAAGTCAACGCAATGTAATAGGCGAAAAAGTTTTGCCTATGAATAGCAGGCGGAAAAAAAGTGCAGAATAGGGGTTTTGAGGTACAACATTGCAGGAACCCCCTGCAGCCTTCAGACAGTCCTCTAAAGGTAAACTGCATCAAAAATAAAAAAACAAAAACAAAAAGGAGTTAAGAACACCCCAAAACAAATTACTTTCAATTTGGAGGCGAAAAAAAAAAAAAAAAAGTTAAGGGACAAAGTCAAAAAACTAGTGGACTAGACTCCAGGGTGGTCCCCAAGTATGCCCCATGTGTTTTTTTCATTGCAGGTGCTTGCGGGAGGTGGATTTTTCAAACTTAACTTTACCAACTTTTAAATATGCTGGCCCCCATTTCCACGTGCCCCAAATTTGCTGGGATAAGTTATTTTCAGCTAAAAAACTCCTGAATACTATTCTTCACCACTTATACAAAAACGCTATTTAGCAGCTATTGAGCCCGTTTAAAAACACCAAATACCTTCAGCAAGGCAAATCGGCGGTAACCATAGCTAACCCCCATGTAAGAGCATCTTTTAGGGGGGCGTCAGGCTGATTTCCCAAAATCTGACATGACTTTCCGCTTCCCTCTGTATCTAGGAGGTGAGTACATTTAGCTGCAATGTAATGATGTGCTGGGCATATATGCTAGTGTTAGGGACCTGCAGAAAAATGGGGTCCCTTGATGCTGGGCTGCAGGCTTAAATGCTTTGATCAAATCATGACAAAATCCCCTTTGTTTTATTTGCTGCACACACAAATTTGCAGTATATTATTGTTAGCGCCGATAGCAAACGTTTTTCTGTTTTGTACACATTTATGGCATTAATATTGCCATGCTGCTGGTAGTATGTATGATATGGGTAAAACCGAGCGCGGGCATATTTCTTTTCTGTTTTGTTTCATGACTTTCCGCTTGTTTAAGTTTCGCCAGGTCCCGTTTTCGCATACTTTCAAACTGAATACGGGGATACGCGGGGACACACGCGATACTTTTCTGCTTGCAAAACAGGTGAAAAGTCCAGGAGGCGGAAAAGTATCGCGGGTCCACTCAAATTGAATACGGCTCATATTTGGCAGCCAAATCCACATAACGGCTGATACATGTGAAAGTTCATGGCTGTAGTTTAAGAGTGAAATGATTTTAGTTTGTGCCTTAATCAAGACACCACACCCTGTGCCCATTTCAGGACTCAGACACACCTTAATCCCACTGACCAATGCCACTTTAACCCTTCATCTCTTGAGACCACTTTCTTTTTGCCAGGATAAGAATGATTATTATAAACAACCAAGCCTGTACAGACAGTATAATGTACCAGGAACAGAGGACAGATCAGTCACTGGACCCACCCAGCAAGTGGTGCAGGAGAATGTACAGCAATGTGGGTGGGGAGAGGAGACAAGTTTATCAGCACTTGAGAGCTGAGAGTGTTTCCTACATAATGGCCGGATTTAACAGCACCTAAATCCAGCCACACATGCCATAATGTGATCATATACTGTAACACGTTTTCTTCTGCGGTCATTGAAATAATATTTGTATGGCCAGGCTAACTACAGTATCCAAAATAACTAAATCTGCATGGTCAGTCTCACACCTCTACTATGCAACAGACACAAGACTAATTGAAGTAAAGGGTTTGCATCAATTTCCAAAACCCTACAAATTTTGAGTAAGATATCCCATATATAACACAGACATGTACAGATGCAAGCCAGCTTCCCGAGTTATAGTCACATACTAGGACATCATTAGACATATCTTCCTGCTTATACTAAATAGTAACATTTACAGACCACTGTTTACACCTAAAACTACAGTGATAACCTCTTTAAACAGATAAGGAGAGGGTAATTAGTGTGTTTGCTCAGAGATCATTACAATGTCTCCTAGTAACTCAGGTCTACCTGAACCTCAATTATTAAAAATGATGTCATTAATGCACCTGCAAAAAGTCTGATGTCCTTTTCGACAATTTCTTAATATTGTTGTCCCTCCACCTCCAAATACATCTCGCCATTACAATGACAAGGTGCATTCCACTACATCCTCCAATGCTAACATTGACTGAAATATTCTCTGTAAAGCGCTGCGGAATGCGTGAACTATATAAATAACTTAAATAAATAACTCTTTTGCGACTGTGCCAGCGCAGAGTGGTGTTTAGACCAACATTATGCCACAGGATCCACACAGACGGCCCTCTAAAAGGTGCGGACCCACTAGCAGACTGTGAAAAGACTGCACGATCACGACATTGCAATCATGCAGATGTTTCACAGTCTGTGCTGTGCCTACACTGAACGATCAGTCGTTCAATGTAGGCACCCTGCCTCACCCCCAAACATGGCTAATGTGTTGTTTTCGGCAGATTGACCAGCATGTTCAGGCGATGATAGATGTCAAAAACGACCAGCGGGAGCGCGCATCAGGTCGTTGTTTACATTAAGCTGCCTGATTTGTGCCCGATTAACACACGATTGAACGATGTCGTTATCGTTCAATCGGGTAGTGGATACCTGCCTTTGCCTTCAAAAGGGCCGCACATTGACTTAGCTCAGTAGCACAGTAACTGAAAGCAACACATTTAATTGAAGCCAGAGGCACCAATCTATAATGACAGATCAGCAGGTACTTTACACAAGTGTTACACCCACCAAAAATAAAGCAGGAATGAGCAGGGGGCTGTGGGTGGAAGCTCAGTTGGCCGCTTAGTGTCCTTCACTGGCCTAGATTGTCCATCACTAGCCCAGGACTTGATAATTATATCCCACTTTACAGAATAAAGGACCCCATACACGGAGCAATATGCACCTTGCGATGCGACGTGCGATCCGACAGCCGACATATCGTGTGGTCCCCATACATGGAGCGATCCGGTGGCCGACCGCCCGATATGCCGGCAGCCCCCCTCCACCACCCATATAGCGCTGCATGGGATCGTTCGTCGATCCCCCAGATCAACTGAATATGCAGAAAGATCTGGAGCTGCGATGGACGATGCCACGGGAGCGCGTAGCGAGCGATATCATACCCACACGCGGAACGATATAGAGGCGATATTGTTTAAAACAGTTGGATCGGCCGCTATTTCGCTCCGGGTGTGGGGGCCTTAAGGGTGGTATCTATTTGGCCCAGAACATTGTTCGGCCGCTAATGGATTCCCCGGGACTATCCAATTAGCCCTGAAGTCCAACACGGCGCCGGCACTTGTCGGGGATTTTTTTCTTCCGAACCTGATGTGTTCCGAAAAATTATCCCCCGAGAAGTGCCGTTTTTTTAGCCAGCGCAATGGCGAAAACACACAAGATCCGTTATCAGCTCACGGACCTATGTGTTTTGAGGCGAATTATCCTATTTGATCACCCGAAACAAATAGGATAGGGTGTAAAATAAAACGAGAATTATCTGCTAAATTCCCCATTTTTTTCGCCCCTGAAAAAATATTGGGGCCAATTGGATACCACCCTAAGGGGGCAATGTATTAATAAACTCGTAAGGGCTGCCATTTTATTGCAGATGGTGATATTTTTCTAGGGTGGAAGAATATGCTTTATTTGAAGCTAGGGTTATAGGGATCAGACAAATGGGGACTGTGGTCTGCAGCGATAAGTGACATCTCCTGCGCTAGGCTATTGATACATAGCCAGCATACGTAAAATCATGGAGAAATTGTAGTTTCTGCATAAATTTATGAGAAAGGATCGTGATAAATATGCTCCTAATACCCCTTTTACACCAGAGCTAAAACCCAGGTTAGTGCAGGGTTAACCCAGGTTGCTTCTAAATGCACAAAGGGCCAGGGTTGGATTCCCGGGGTCAAGTGACCCAGCAAACCAAACCAGGTAACTTGAAGGGTTTAACATAGGAATGACCCGTGAAACCCTGCAGTGTAAATGGATTGTCACGTTTACAGCATGGGGACTTCCTGGTTTGTCATCGCCAAGCACCGGGAGAAGTGTTCAGGGGCCTATCCATTACAGGAGGTTTTGGTCGCATTGTTAACATAGTTGTGTAATGGATAGCCGGCAAGTACCAGCGATGCGCGCACACGCTGGGTCCTTGCCGATCCCAACTATCTACTGAACATGCTCGTCAGGTTCGTCATGCTCAGAGATAGGTGGTCGGGCTCCTGCACTGAATGACGTTCAGTGCGGGCACCGCACCCAGCGACCTGAAGGTCTGAACGCTAGACGTTCAGTCTTTCAGGTCGCCTAGTGGATAGACCCCTTTCCACTGCATCCACGCGCAGTGTGAATTACGCCGATCCAGGAATAACCCGGATCGGTGCCGCAGGGAAAAATGGGTATGTCCTGGGTCTGACCCGTTTTGGAATGGTGTTCCAAATCTCGGGTCAGACCCTGGATTTAGGTGGAAAAGCAGTATTTATAGTACTGACTGCATGGTAGCATATAGAAAGAGCTGGATTTCTAACAAAACAATATATTACAAAATATATATAATATTACAATAAACTATACAACTTATTAAAGCTGAGACTATGGGCTAAATACAATGATGCCCCCTCCCTCAGTGACAAGCCAGGGGTCTCAGTGCCACCATATGACAGGCAGTATGCCCCAGCCCTGTACAGAGGGGAGAGTAGGGATTGCTGCTCCCCAAGGTCACTGCAGACCCCGCTATGAGTGTGCTGAGCAGTGACTATGGACCTGCTGTACACTTTATTATCAGCTTGGGGCGCCTATCCCAGCTCCCCAGAACACTACATGCAGGAACGGAGCATTAGCCAGCAGGGACGTCAGTGACTCGCACGGAGCCCTCTCTTGTACCTCACCTGCCCCCTCTCGGGTGTATCAGGTCCAGGCTCCGCTTCCTCTCCCCTCACCGACGTACTCCAGCCCCGGGCGCCATGTTGTCCTATGAGGCTGAGCTCTAACATCCGGGGACTCCGTCCGGACTCCCACTGCGCCTGCTGCTGCCCGGCAACACCGTACGCCGCGTGCGGCCCCGCCCCCCAGCGCCGCGGAGGGCGCGATCATTGGTCAGAGCCGCTGACACGGGAAGAGGGAGGCGCAGCCAATGGGTACACAGAGGATGCTGTCAGTCATAAGGATCCTGTTATCCGATTGGCCGAGACTTTGAGCGTTTGTAACACGCACTCTTCTACTACTCCGACCTGTCCTGAACATATGAGCGACACGATCGGGCGATCTCGTACACACTAGAGCAGAGTTGCCAAACTTTATTGAATCACGACGCCCTAAGGCCCCCATACATCAGCAATTGATTGCAGCAATTGTGCAATTTGCAATCGATTGTGTATAAAAGTCTTTTCCTTTTTCAACCGATTGTGGCAATTCTGCAATCGATTGAAAAAGGGAAAGATTTTTATACACAATCGATTGTAAATTGCACGATTGCCACAATCAATTGCTGATGTATGGGGGCCTCTAGTCCTAGTATATCAGCATTGTATTCACAGCACCCCTAAGTCAAAAGATTGTTATTGAGAAATTCAGATACCAATGTAGTGAAGTAGTGAAGTGAAGTAAATTGAATCTCTTTGGGGCCAATTCAATGCAATGGATGCAATGTGCATTTTCCTATACTGCTCCCATAGAGGTGCATGATTTTGCAGAAATTGGGACGATTTAGGATGCCACTGCCTGTGCTCCAGCAGCATCGCCCGCAATACGCCCGATGTCGTCCACAGGGGTTGGGTACAGGATTACCTTCAGGATTCCAGCAGTCAGAATGCCGGCGCTGGTATTCCAATAAATGTCGGGATTCCGGCGTCGGCATTGGGACCGCCGGAATCCCCGCTGCCAGGATATTAACCGTATCCCGTTCACAAACATATAGCGTCGGCTGTGCGCACAGTCAATGCGCAATATATGGTGCAAAGGCCGCAGATAACTGACTGCTCAATTGGGCGGGCACATGTAAATGCCCGCCCAGTTGTGACGTCAATCACGACACAATGACCCAACGATTGGTAAGCGTGTATTCACTTACCAATTGTCAGATATGATGGCAGATTGGCCGGCTGGCCTAGCCGTCGGCCTATTGTGTTCCCAGCTTGACTGACATTGACCCCTTGTTTATTTGTTAGGTCCCAGGTGGATAACTGTGTGGAGTATGAAGAATAGCACAGACCCTTCCTGCACAAAAGATATACTTATGGGGCCCATACATTTAACCTGTATCGGGACAATTTCCCAGTCTGCTGGAGTCGGGGGATCGGAGAAATCCAACATGTTGGACAATCTCGATTCCTCGATTCGGACCCTAAAATGGACAGAATCGTCAAGTTGGGGATATTTAACATGTTGAATTTCCCGAATTACCAGACACTGAGCATCGATGTCCACTGATATGCATTTTTTATTGTGTCAGCAGAATGGGGAATTGGGCTGCATACTGTATGTATGGCCCGCTTTGGTGTGCCAGGCATATCACCCTGGCACTGTGAAAAATATATACATACTTTACATGCATGGCATGGTGTAAAAGTATATACCTATAGGGTATACCGGCAGCCGGTTTCCCGACTGTCATATCCCGGTAAGGGATGAAATGCCGGGTGTCTAGATGTAGACGCCTGACATTTCCCCGACACCGGGAGACCGGCGCCTGGCATCCCGATCGAAGGGATTAGGGTTAGGCACTTGGGAGGGAGGTTAGGGTTAGGCACCCCTAAGGAGGGTTAGGGGGTTAGGTTAGGTTAGTTAGTACTTACCTATCCATGATCGGGATTTCCAGAGCTGTCGGGCTTCTGCTGCCGGGAACTCTGCTGTTGTCGGCCAGGCGCTGCGAGGAATCGATTTCATACCGATTCCACATATAGTTGTGTAAAATGTTAATATTGTGTATAATTGTGTATAATGTTAACATTAAAATTTTGCATTTATAGTATCGTAAAAAGACAGATAAAATACAGTTCACATCAGTCCAAATGCCCATCATATACAGGCCCGTGTCCAGCAAGTGCATAACATCCCCATATCCAACCCACACATATGTCATTTATCAGGTTCTGATTTTCAAGACCACTGGAAAAAAAATAGCCTCTAGTCACTGTCAGGGGCGGATTGGCCATTACTTTTATCGGGAAGAATCCCGGTGGGGCGATTGGTGTGTGGGGCCACTTGTCAATTGTGGCCCCGCCCCCCCGAATTGCGTCATCCGGCTGTCACTCTGCTTTAGCATGACAGGCAGCCGGCTGAGTTCTGTTGCCCGCAGCCCGCCTCTTCTCGTGAGAAGGGGCTTCTTTTACTGTTGAGAAGGGAGCTGTCTCCTACTCTGCCAGCACCCGGAAAAGAGAGCAGCGGATCCGCGGCCAGCGGCAGCAGGTGGGGTAAGTAACGGGGCCGCTTAGGAAGCCAGCCCAATTGTCTCCTCTCCACTCTGACCCCTTTCCAGGCTGTGAAGTTAAACTTTAACTTCACAGCCTAAGGAGGGGGCAGAGTGGAGAGTTGATAATCGGGGATGGTTGCCTGAGGGACTCAGGCAGAACAGGGCTGGGGTAGCTGCCTGGGAGTCTCCTCCCCCCCTGTCCTGCCGTATGCTTCCATTGGATGCTGCCTGGCGGCCGTGGTGGTGGTGATTGTGTGGTGGTATTAGCTGGGCCGGACGCTACTGCTGCTGCAGAAGCTGCTCTCCGTAGTCGCGCCCTACGGCCAGTGATCTCCGCGGGGCTCCTCATCTTGCCGCACATCCGCAGCATGGCGCCCCGACCGCTGCACATCCAGGAACAAACGGCGCTGTTCAGCGAAAGGTACAACCGGGGGGAGAGGGCTCAGCTGCTGCAGAACCTCTTCCGGGGGAAGGGGGGGTGGCGGGGCTCAGCTGCTGCAGAACCTCGATGGGGGGACACAATCTTTTGGATTTCCCTGTGTCTGTCCCCTCAGTGTCTCTCTCCTGCCCCTGGGTCTCTCTCTCCTGCCCCTGGGTCTCCCCCTCCCGCCCCTCAGTCTCTCTCTCTCCTGGCCCTCAGTCTCTTTCTCTCTCTCCTGGCCCTCAGTCTCTCTCTCCTGCCCCTCAGCCTCTCTCTCTCCTGCCCCTCAGCCTCTCTCTCTCCTGCCCCTCAGCGTCTTATGCTCCTGCCCCTCAGCGTCTTATGCTCCTGCCCCTCAGCCTCTCTCTCTCCTGCCCCTCAGCGTCTTATGCTCCTGCCCCTCAGCGTCTTATGCTCCTGCCCCTCAGCATCTTATGCTCCTGCCCCTCGGCGTCTCTCTCTTTCCTGCCCCTCAGTGTCATACTCTCCAGCCCTTCAGCCTCTTTCTCTCCAGCCCATTAGCGTCTTTCTTTTACGAAAGGTATAACAGGGGAAGGGGGGGAGGCCTTGAGTCTCAGCTGCTGCAGAACCTCTTCCCAGCTTTGTATTGTCCTGTCCCATCTCAGACATTGTACATGGTGTATATAGAGGGGCCTCCTGTCATATATTGTATATAGTGAGGCATTATAGTGTGTGTCCTGTGTGATACATGGTAGAGGATGGTAGGACCGCTGGTACTATTAGAAGAAACAACTGGGGGACAGTAATCATCAGTAAGACAACAATTCTAATTAAATCATATTACTGATGCAAATGGTACCACATTAGCAAATATATTTTATTAATATAAATTTGTTTGATACGGGAAACCCACATTTATTATCTGGATAATGACATTGGTTTTATTGCAACACATACAGGCGACTTCCAGACCATGGGATCTCCCGCATGAATAGTAAATACCAACTCAAGACACTGCCTGTCCAGGGAGGATCAATTTGTTCAGAGGTTCTCTGTTGCAGAGAAATCATATAGGTAAGAAAATGCTCATTCACATGCTTGCTGTGCTTATTCACTGGAGAGAAGGACTGTGGACAAGCCCATCAGCTCCTGGAGCAGTGGGCATGCCCCCAGCATGACTGAAACAGAAGGAGTGGCTTGTGGGCATGGCTTTTCACATTAGGCCACACCCGTTTCCACGAGGCCACACCCACTTTTTTGGGCGCGCGCACATTGGGCCTCTTTGACACATTTTTCCAGGGCCACTTTCATTTCCCAATCCGCCCCTGGTCACTGTTCACACAGAGCCCTATTCAGAGATGGACGCTAATGGGATCGCAGCTGGGAAAATATGCAAATACTTCCAAAGCCTACCTGAGCATAAGGACGCTACGCTTGCAGACATTCTGGCAGCTCCCTCCGGGAGTGGGCAACCAGGTTGGCCAAGCAGGGAGGCATGGGGCTGCATACGGGGGTGTGGCCGAGCATATTACCTAGTAAGGGGGTGGAGCAGGGGGCGTGGCCAGGTAATTGCGTCATTTTGTCATGATCGCGCCCGGTTTGTCTAAAAATCACGCCTGGCGGGGGGGGGGGGGCGGAGGGTCAGTGGCCAGCTGGGAGGCTTGCCTACTGTTCGGGAGCGGCACATGATTTTCTGGAGGCTCCCAGCCGAGTCAGTAGAGCAGGTAAGTATGAAGGGTGCCCACTACTACCTTCTTACCTGCGTAAAGCGTCGATTGCCTGCGTGAATATCGGTAACATCGACGCACATCGAACAGCCATTTTGCCCTTGTAGAAGGTATGACTAGCTGCAGACTCGGCAGCTCTCCTGACACGCAGGGGGCTAATTTTTGCACGCCTATGTAACGGCGTTTAAACGGTCAGACATGCCTACGTTTTTCCTCTGTGCATCCGTAATCGCAGTGCGTTCTCTGCGCACACGCACAGTGGCAAACAATCGCTCAATCTGCGTGAAAATCTCGTCCATCTCTGGAGCAGGCCCACAGAAAGGTATGTTAGGTGATGAGGGCTGATTGGCTGCATCAGGATTAGATTAGTGGAGAGATTGTTATGTCACAGTGAAACTACACACAGACCAACCTCTACTGCCCTCTATGATGGGTATTGTATTTGTTCTTATCCTGCATGAATGCATTATTGCATTGTACTACTTATCTTATTCCTTATGCTGTAAGTAATACCAATTATAAGTATCAGTATCTGCCTCCATTCAGTCTGTATGGCCAGCTGCACAGTGCCACCTTTCTTGTAATGTGTTTGTTCTAATATACAGTCAGGTGCATAAATATTGGGACATTGACAGAATTTTCATATTTTGGCCTCTATTCACCACAATGGCTTTGAAATTAAACAAACAAGATGTGCTTTAACTGCAGACTTTCAGATTTAATTTGAGGGTAATTACATCCAAATCAGGTGAATGGTGTAGGAATTACAACGGTTTCTATATGTACCTCCCACTTTATAAGGGGCCAAAAGTAATGGGACAAACTAAACAATCCTAAAGCTAACTTTCACTTTTTAATACTTTGTTGCAAATCCTTTGCAGGCAATTACAGCCTGAAGTCTGGAACGCATAGACATCACCAGATGCTGGGTTTCATCCCTGGTGATGATCTGCCAGGCCTCTACTGCAAATGTCTTCAGTTCCTGCTTGTTCTTGGGGCATTTTCCCTTCAGTTTTGTCTTCATCAAGTGAAATGCATGCTCAATCGGATTCAGGTCAGGAAATTGACTTGGCCATTGCATAACATTACACTTTTTAGCCTTAAAAAACCCTTTGGTTGCTTTTGCAGTATGCTTCGGGTCATTGTCCATCTGCACTGTGAAGCAACGTCCAATGAGTTCTGAAGCATTTGACTGAATATGAGCATATAATATTGCCCGAAACACTTCAGAATTCATTCTGCTGCTTTTGTCAGCAGTCACATCATCAATAAATACAAGGGAACCAGTTCCATTGGCAGCCATACATGCCCACGCCATGACACTACCACCACCATGCTTCACTGATGAGGTGGTATGTTTTGGATAATGAGCAGTTCCTTTCCTTCTCCATACTCTTCTCTTCCCATCACTCTGGTACAAGTTGATCTTTGTCTCATCTGTCCATAGGATGTTGTTCCAGAACTGTAATGGCTTTTTTAGATGTTGTTTGGCAAACTCTAATCTGGTCTTCCTGCTTTTGTGGCTCACCAATGGTTTCCATCTTGTAGTGAACCCTCTATATTCACTCTTGTGAAGTTTTCTCTTGATTGTTGACTTTGACACATATACACCTACCTCCTGGAGAGTGTTCTTGATTTGGCCAACTGTTGGAAATAATTCTTCTGTCATCCACCACAGTTGTTTTCCGTGGTCTTCCGGGTCTTTTGGTGTTGCTGAGCTCTCCGGTGCGTTCTTTCTTTTTAAGAATGTTCCAAACAGTTGATTTGGCCACACCTAATGTTTTTGCTATCTCTTTGATGGGTTTGTTTTGATTTTTCAGCCTAATGATGGCTTGCTTCACTGATAGTGACAGCTCTTTGGATCTCATATTGAGAGTCGACAGCAACTGATTCCAAATGCAAATGTCACACCTAGAATCAACTCCAGACCTTTTACCTACTTAATTGACAATGAAATAATGAGGGAATAGCCCATACCTGTCCATGAAATAGCATTTGAGTTGATAGTCCCATTACTTTTGGCCCCTTAAAAAGTGGGAGGCACATATAGAAACCGTTGTAATTCCTACACCGTTCACCTGATCTCGATGTAATTACCCTCAAATTAAATCTGAAAGTCTGCAGTTAAAGCACATCTTGTTTGTTTCATTTCAAAGCCATTGTGGTGGTGAATAGAGGCCAAAATATGAAAATTCTGTCAATGTCCCAATATTTATGCACCTGACTGTAGATTGTTAGTATTGGAAATATGTTATTATGTCAAGTAGACAAACTACGTTAGGAGTACTAATATTGGGCCTGATTCAGCAAGGATCGCAACTGCGATTACGCACGCAATCAGCCAACTGTTGTGTTCTGCACATGCGTATGAATCGCAGTGCACGAACACTCCACTGTGATAGGGACTGCGATCGCAGTCACTATGCAGACCCATTGCAGAGTGATTGACAGGAAGCACCATTTGTGGGAGGTGACGGGGGGGGTCATCGAAACGCAGGCGTGCCAGTGCGTTTGAACTCCGTTGCAGGGACGTGCATAAATTATCCATTTCTATGCCGTACGCAGCTTGTGTACTCACAGTGTGCGACGAGGTTAGCAATTCCTGAGTAAGGTCAGAGCTTGTGCAAGTGTGCGTGAGGCTGCAATGGTACTCGATGTTACCGATGGTTTTGCAGTCTTGCTAAGTATTACCAATGTGTGTAAGGTAAGGTGGGCGTCCTTATGTAGTGGATTAGTGAGACTGCATGCGTAATGGCTATTGCAATCGCAGTTGCGATCTGCACTGAATCATGCCCATAGTATGCAATTAAATGATCAGCATGACTGCCGGTGATTTGACCGATCATTGGTCCATGGATACTGTACTTATATTTTGACAACTACTCAATACCACCTTCCTCTATCTGACTTTTGCAGGGCCTCAAGCTGCCACATGCTGCCATGCCAGGGTTGAGTGATCATGCCAGTCTCAAACTTCTGCCATAGATTCCCTTAATGTGTTTTACCATCCCCAAACTTGTGCTTGCAGAGAATGGTGACAAGCCACACAGCCGCATGGATCCGCCAAACAAACACAGCGCCATCTTCCTCCGAGGGGTTGTGTCTATCAAACAAGGAAACATTCTCAATGTCTGGATGATCATTGGGCCTGATTCAGACCCGGTCGCAAGCGCTGAGCGCTCGCAACCGGGTTGATGGTGGCCCAGAGCACATGCGCACGACGGAGCCGGCTCCGTCGTGCGCATGCGCGAGACCAGGATAGCGACGGGCAATCCGTCGCTCCGGGTCTCGTACCAAAGGGGGCGTGCTGTCGATGGTGGGCGGGCCGGGGGAGTGGCTGCCCAAACGGAGGCGTTCCCATGTGAACGCCTCCGTTTGGGGCCGATGTCAGTGGGAGAGATTTCGGCTCTGTTAGAGCCGAAATCTCTCTGGGGCTTGCAGCAACGAGACCCTACCACAAGGGTCTCGTCACAAGCCCGATGGTCGCGATGGTCAAGACCATCTTCCTGGACGCTCGCTATAGCTGTGGGTGGTCACCCACAGCTATGCGAGCGGCCAGGAGGCCGTTCTAAAAAAAAACTGGCCTGGCCCTGATTCAGAGCAAGCGCTCTGTCAGAGCGTCCAGCTCTTAATCAGGGCCATTGTTTGCACTTTATTTTTCAACAGAATAGAATTATCTGCCATTGACTCCAAAGGTACAGTGCCACCTAGTGGCCAATTTGTTACACAAAACAAAAACTATCAATGTTTTATCAAGCAACACATGCAGGTCAAAGCTCTTTTATACATGGAATACACATTTTATTCAAGAAAATGATTTACAAAACATACAGTGCCAATAAAACAAAAATTGGGGCTATTATGGTAAATAACCAAATCATCATGATATTAAATAGTAATTGGCATGTATACGATGGCAGTTTTATGTACATTTTAGGGGTGCATGTCAATTCAAATAAATAATCTGTTTAATTTTATATGTATGACGTTGTGAGAAAAATACCTTTATCTGTTAATAGTGAATTGCAGGAGTTGCAGCAAATCGCCATTTTGAAACAAGCTGAAAGACAATTCACTCGCCCTATCAGCTGGCACTCTCCTGACGGTAGCTGACATCCCCAAAAATAATCAACCTAATAATGTTAGTGTGCAGAGAAGATCCCCAACACTATTCCCAGAGGTTTAAAAAACATTAAAAACAAATTTCCCCCACAAAAATAAAAGCAAATTACATGTTAATAAAGTTTTTTTTTCAAAAAATCAATATTAAAACAAAAAAGTTCTGCAATTAAACTCCACCCCGTCTTTCCCAGACCACGTCACGCCTTGTATACGACACTCACTATTGCTGTGCGTACAGCATGAATATTTAGTAGCGCTATACACAAGAGAACGAGTTCGTTTTATGGTAAATATCTGAGCTTTGTGTAATTGGGTATAATCACGGATAAGCACATTTAATTTGAGATTGTAATTTTTCTTACGCTCACAAAATAAATAAAATATTTTATCTGATCGGTTACAACAAAAAAAAATGGTCTCCAATGAAATAACAATATAAAATCACTTACATGGACTAAACAAAAAAAAAGTAATTTCAATCAAATCATCCCAGGATATAAAACTGTCAATAAAGGGAGGAACCTTTGGTGCCATGGTAACTCATACCTCTTTTCCACCAAAAACCCGGGTCTGACCTGGGTTTTCAGTCAAGGTTCCGACCCAGACAGCACCATCGATCTGGATTATTCTCAGTTCAGCCCCGTTCACACTGAGCCTGGGTCTGCCCTGCTAAACTTGCAATGTCATAAAAAGTGGGAGGTGACTGCTCCACAGCCAACAATCAGCAAATTTTAGGCATGACCCAGGTTGGATAACCAGGGTTGCGCCGTTTACACTGCACCATTACCCAGGTCCACCCTGGGTCCAACCCTGGTAGCTACCTTGGTTAGATTGCCAGGTCATTTAACCCGGGTTATTTTTCAGGGACCCTTGTACACTGAGCTGTGACCCAAGTAGACCCAGCAATAACCCAGGTTTTTGTTCTGTGTAAAAGGAGTATAAGTAACATTTCTGCACCAATCAGGAGGTAGTCTATTATCTATTACATATCTGACAGTGTATGGCCATTAATCCCGTGATTAGCAGATATACATATTGCAGAAGATCAGAAGACGACACCAGTGCCAGAACGCAAAGGCCTAGGCTATCAGGAAACTTCGGTAAAGGAGCGCGCTAATAAGGCACAATTAATATGATATATATTAGGTTTCAAACACAGCGTTCAAATCTTTTTCCTATACATAAGGGTTCCACAATTTTAAAATAAAAAAATAAACAGCCATGTGAGCTGAAGTTTGCACAGGCCATAACATCCACTCCATAGTTCCTTTAAGGAATAAGGCAAAATAGAATATATTCCAGCATGCCCTGTGACTTTAGTTCACCAGGAATTTAAATAATGAGAAAATAGGTATTGTGAGATTTTGGGTGGACAAAAATGCTGTCTATACTGGGAAAACCAGGGCACTTGGGAACCCTTAGAATACCACATGGCCCATTTAGGATTTGGGCCCATCAAAGGACCTCCTGGTAGGTTAATTGGCCAGTCCAAGCCTTGCTGCCTTGGCCATTCACCCAAGTGCCATTGTCATTTGTGTCTCCAGGTATCAATGCTATAAGAATAGGGTTTTATGCAGGCTGTATCAGTAATGACAGTGGGCCTAGAGGAGGGATGGATCCACTATTAAATTAAGCCATAGTTGCATACTGCCTTCACAAATACTACTAATAGTGCTGCAGGTGGGACTTTACAATTTTATGGTGTATCCAGAAGTTTTCATTTGCTCTTTGGTTGCCATGGTAACATCCTAATTTTTTTTACTTCATTGGTAGCGTGGGGGTATTACCCAGATCACATACTTTTGGCATTAACCATGTTCTTTGAAGCAATAAATGAGATCTACAAGCAATGTATAGCGGTGGATTTCCCAATGGGGGGAGTGTCAGCTTTAATGGACGCTTCTCGCCAAGAATACAGATCACCGTTCAGGTTCTTTAAAGCAATAGCAAGACAAGTCTCCTGCAATGTCAGAGCCTCGTGTAGCCTGCAGCGCAGTCTGTCTGTGATTACTCCCCACAATAGCACTTATAGACATGTTTACCACAGCGAGTCAGATAACAGATAACATATGGAGGCCAGCAGCAGATTCATAGGCATCATGTGATCATTCCAGAGTAGTATAAATAAGGGAATAATTATTTCTCAGGGCATGTTATGGACGTGCTGCTATAGAAGATCCAAATATAGAATCTGTGTATTCACCGCTTGTCCTTAATCAGCCATATATCATCAACAATCTCACCATCCTAGGGACAACACAAAAGCAGATTATAAGTTATTTTGTGGGAGAAATATGATTTTTTTTTGCAGTATATTGGAATGTATACTTGTGATCTTAAATTGCCACTTGAGAGCTGCCTGGAATTTCCCATCCCAGGCCCTTAGCCTGCATACACCCCCCAGGCATACACTCACCTGATCATCTGAGACCTGCTGGATGTGGATGTGTGTCTTGTTCGCTATGTGAATACGTGTATAGCCATAATCTTCAATCCGTACTGCGCTCCAGATCTGGTGCAGTGGGAAGAAGGGGTCCAGCCTCTCGTTACAGCCCTGAAATAGGAAATCACATAAGCATAGCAGTCTTTTGCTGTGAGCTTCTAAGAGATTAACCTGAACCCACTCACATACGTCCATCACAGAGAGACATCTGCTGGACACCGAAAATGATAGGCTTATTCTAATTTTCTGACATACACCTATGTATTAATGGGGGAACAGACAGATATCTGTAGCTGCACTATTGTCCAGAAAAGAAGAACTTCAGCAACTTTAATTAATTACTCAGCCAAGAAGACCTTTAGGAACTGTAATTATTCTGCACAGAAGAACTCTAGGAACTGCAATTACTTGGCATAGAACTCTAGAATCTGTAATTACTCAGCATAGAACTCTAGGAGCTGTAGTTATCCAGCATAGAACTCTAGGAGCTGTAATTACTCAGCATAGAACTTTAGGAACTGTAATTATCCAGCATACAACTTTACTAGCTGTAGTTATCCAGCACAGAACCCTAGGATCTGTAATTACTCAGCATAGAACTCTAGGAGCTGTAATTACTCAGCATAGAACTTTAGGAACTGTAATTATCCAGCATAGAACCCTAGGAGCTGTAATTACTCAGCATAGAACTTTAGGAGCTGTAGTTACTCAACAGAGAAGCCTAGGGGCTGCAATAACGCAGCATAGAACTCAAGGATCTGTAATTACTCAGCAAAGCACTCTAGAGACTGTAATAATTGTCATAAAACCCTAGGAGCTGTAATTACTCAGCATAGAACTCTAGGAGCTGTGATTACTCAGCATAGAACCCTAGGAGCTGTAATTACTAAGCATAGAACCATAGGAGCTGTAATTACTCAGTATAGAACTATAGGAGCTGTAATTATCCAGGATAGAACCCTAAGATATGTATTTACTCAGCATAGAACGCTAGGAGCAGTAGTTACTCAACATAGAACCCTAGGAGCTGCAATAACGCAGCATAGAACTCAAGGATCTGTAATTACTCAGCAAAGCACTCCAGAAACTGTAATAATTGGCATAGAACTCTAGGAGCTGTAATTACTCAGCATAGAACGAACCCTAGAAGCTGTAATTACTCAGCATTGAACTATAGGAGCTGTAATTACTCAGCATAGAACCTAGGAGCTGTAATTACTCAGTATAGAACTATAGGAGCTGTAATTATCCAGCATAGAACCCTAGGATATGTATTTACTCAGTATAGAATGCTATAGTTACTCAACATAGAACCCTAGGAGCTGCAATAACGCAGCATAGAACCTCTTTAAGGTTCTGTAATTACTCAGCAAGCACTTTAGAAACTGTAATAATTGGCATAAAACCCTAGGAGCTATAATTACTCAGCACAGAACTCTAGTGGGCTGTAATTACTCAGCATAGAACCCTAGGAGCTGTAATTGCTCAGCATAGAACCCTAGGAGCTGTAATTACTCAGCATAGAACCCTAGGAGCTGTAATTGCTCAGCGTAGAACCCTAGGAGCTGTAATTACTCAGCGTAGAACCCTAGGAGCTGTAATTGCTCAGCATAGAACCCTAGGAGCTGTAATTGCTCAGCATAGAACCCTAGGAGCTGTAATTACTCAGCATAGAACCCTAGGAGCTGTAATTACTCAGCATAGAACCCTAGGAGCTGTAATTACTCAGCGTAGAACCCTAGGAGCTGTAATTACTCAGCATAGAACTATAGGAGCTGTAATTACTCAGCATAGAACTCTAGTGGGCTGTAATTACTCAGCATAGAACCCTAGGAGCTGTAATTACTCAGCATAGACCTCTAGGAGCTATAATTATCCAGCATAGAACTCTAGGAGCTGCAATTACTCAGCATAGTACTCGAGGGACTGTAACTATTTAGCATATACCTTTAGAAATTTAATTAATTGGCATATAACGCTAAGAAATGTACTTAATCAGCAAAGAACTCTAAGAACACACAGTACATTTATGTTCCTGTGATCTAGAAAGCGGCCTTGTCATTATATAACCCACACAGTGATAATGAGACAAGTAGCAACCCGCAAAGTTTCTCTCACCGCAGATCCTGTGGTTATGTGGACTGGAGCCTGGGGATTGGTATATGGAGCCTCAGCAGATCCATTATAAACCTGCAAGAAAGATCTAAGTGAGAATTCTCTACTCATCTGAAGAAACCACGGAATGCTCCTTACTGTCCGAGGGCTCCTCTACAAATTATAGATCATTAAACATTCCTCATGAAGCAGATACAGATCTTATGGTATTGCATTCTGATGACGAGCAGTAATATAATAGGATACTGTGTGGCGGTTTTGGAGGACTCACCGTACAGTTGTATACGGGCCACAGACGCTCATAGGAATGCTCATGTGCCCAGATCTCCAGGTCCACCCCTGAGAAAAGACGTGTGGAATAGGTTATATGTCCATTTCCTGCTCTAGCATAGATGATTGCTAGTATGTAATAGTTCCAAATGGCCAGTCTCAGCAGATCAGTTATACATCTTTTCCAGCAAAAACCCGGGTCCGATCTGAGTTTTCAGACGTGGGTCCAACCCAGGTCAGACACCATTTACACAGCACCATTGATCTGGGTTATTTTCACACTGAACCTGGGTCTGCCCTGCTAAACTTGTGAGGTCATAAAAAGTGGGAGGTGACTGATCCACAACCACCAATCAGCTCATTTTAGGCATGACCCAGGTCAGATAACCCGGGTTGCGCCGTTTACACTGCACCATTACCCAGGTCCATCCTGAGTCTGACTCTGGTAGCTACCTGGGTTGGATCGCCGGGTAACTTGACCCAAGTTATTTTTCAGGGACCCTTTACACTGAGCTGCGACCTAGGTAGACCCAGCAAAAACCCTGGTTTTTGCTCTGGTGTAAAAGGGGTATTAGTAACATGGAAATATGTTACGGTAACTGGTAAGGCATAATGTTATTGCTGACTAAGAGCTGGATTCCATTTGGCTTGATACCTACTGTGCGAGGAAAAGGGCTAGGAGACCCTGACTATTATGCCCGGAGCATAAAAGTCAGAGGCTACTTTTCCTTGCTCTGTAAATACACTGTGTTAACCCTTAGATTCTGGGATTAACGCCTGGAGCTGTGGGCTAACGCATTTGCAGTGGCTGCGATAAGGGCAGAAAGCCCTACTTACCACAGATTTCTGTTTGAGCCTCAGGATGGGGGAAACACAAGTCTGCGTTAAATGTAGTCTGAGGGCTAATCGTGAGCTGCAATTGAATAGCCCCAGGCACTGCTTCCAGGCTAATTAAAGCTTCAATGCTAATTGAATCTGGCCCCAAGTATAATTTATTTCCCCCCTGTAATTTTCCATTTAATTCTCCCATTGGCTCAGTGGGCTTATAAGCATTGCTCACTTTTACTAACCACAGCCTTATTCCAAGCAAGTTCTGACAAGTTCCTGAAGCCGGCATGCTTGGGAATATTAGTTATAGCTCAGTTGTATTGTACTAGGGGCATATTTTACAGAAAAAAAAACACATTACAAATGAATAATGACTTCCCTTATTCACTGGTGCATTATAATAGCATAACAAAATGCAGTATATGCACTATTTACATACACAGAGGACCTCATTCAGAGCCGCTCGCCAAGTGCGGCAGCCGCTTCTATGTTCAGAGCCGGCTTTCTGGCCGCTCGCTAGGCTGTGGGTGGCCACCCACAACTTTAGTGAGCGGCCAGGTTGATGGTCGCGATGGTCAAGACCATCGCGACCATCGGGGCTTGCGACGAGACCCTTGTGGTAGGGTCTCGTCTACCGCAAGCCCCAGTGAGCTTTCGGCTCTATTAGAGCCGGAAGCTCACCACTGACTTCACGAGTGATGTCAGTGGGGTCGCCCCCAAACGGCAGGCGTTCCGTCGGGAACGCCTCCGTTTGTGAAGCCACCCCCCCACCCCGCCTACAAAACGGTGCGAGCTGTCGATCACCATCGGCAGCCGCCCCTTTTGTAGTGAGCCTCGGAGTGAGAGAATTTCTCTCTCCCTCCGGGGCTTGCGCACACGCAGAGCGGCCGCTGCGCGTGCGCAGGGCCTCAACATCGACCCGCTTGCGAGTGCATAGGCGCTTCCGCGCGGGTCTGAATAAGACCCAGAGGTCCGAGGACTATTTCTCTCTCACTGTTATTTTCAGATTTTTCAAAGTATCTAGGTAAATCATCTATTTGCATACGTATAGACATACCATATTTAAAGAATAACTCCTCCAATGGATATTGTCCTCCAGGTAGCCCTGTCCGTGTCTGTAACAAGTCACCAATATAATTACACATCGAGTTGAGGCCACTTACGAGAGACACAATATGTCATTAAATCATCAAATCCTCTTCCCTCATGTGCTTCTCCTTACACTTTCTTCTACTCCTTACTCCCCATAAGGGCACCTAACACGTCTCTGCCAACTCCCTGCTGCTTATTGTGAGTGTTTTAATCACTATTGCAGCAATGTATACAACGTCTTTCACTGTACTGTAAGTTACTTGTTTTTTTTGTTCACTTATTAGTTTTATGTACTATGTAAGGCGCTGTGGAACACTTGTGGCGCCATATAAATAAAGGATAATAATAATAATAATATTTATGAACATTTCTTGAGTGCCAGTCATAGACAGGCTCACAGATCTCAGCATGTCATGG
This sequence comes from Taudactylus pleione, assembly GCA_031769625.1. NCBI lineage: Eukaryota > Metazoa > Chordata > Amphibia > Anura > Myobatrachidae > Taudactylus > Taudactylus pleione. The sequence continues at coordinate 2,743,292 of JAUIMM010000198.1, forward strand.
GAAGACAGATGGGGGAGAAGGAGGGAGAGGATTTTACATTAAACAGAGCAGATAGAGCTCATAGGGTCTCAGTACTTACTTCTGGCTAAAAGGGTCCCTGGAACGACACCCTACAGCCAGGATTGTTTGTGCAGTCTTGTCCGGAGTGACCTGTGGATGCTCTAGACGGGCATACTGCAGTCTGTGCAGCCCACCAGGTGTCTTCAGGACGACTGGTCAGCGCTGCGCTTACTGGAGCTGCTGGCCCCGCCCCTTCTTGCACGCCGTCATGTCCCTTCCCTGTTACAATCCTGGCCAAGGCTTTTACAGTAATAACCTTCTGTGGTCTTATTGTCTGTTGTGTCCTCTCTCATAACCCTTCCAACCCGGGAAATTATTTTTTTCGTTGCCCAATCATATCTTTCTCATTCATGTCATCTTCATTTTTGCTCAGCTTCACCAACCACCTCCCTTTTTTCACCTGCCTGCACATCTATATATATATATCTATATACAGTCCCAAAACTGCCGGCACTCAGCGTGCAACTGGCCCAGGTGCTAATGTCCTTTCGTCAGGACACACATTTGTGAGTGTATGTGAGTGTGTCCTGATGAAAGGGCGGATGCCCTGAAACGTAGACAATAAAGACACTGCTATGTGACATTTGTATGGAGCCTGTGGAGTGCTGTGTTCTTTTGGATATATATATGTTATTCTCACCGTGCTGTCACGTTTCACACAGTCATCACCATCGAAATTGGTGCAGTACATGGGGCGGTGTCCCATTGTGATGATCCAAGGACGGTCAGAACGACGAGCCTGGCTGGTGGCTTCCTGTAGGAGAGAAAAGTCTGAAGTCATGTATAATAGATGAAAGAGGATGTCCACCCTAACAATATTATATTACTGATCATTTCTAAACTATATATTTACATTTCTTGGAAGAACTGCTATCCAAAAATCAGTATGTGCCTAGATTTGTGGGTTTGGGGAACCACCTGAAAAAGTCTGTTCAACGTACAACATGTTAACAACGTAGAATCGCTCTGCTTTATTCTTATAAACTTTTCCATATTATACCTAATTACTGCTAGGTTTTGTTTCATTTATGTCTTAAATTATCCAAGAGAGTTAAGGAATATCTTCGGTAATCACCAACGCATTTTGACTCATTGGGAGAGTTTATCCAGGAGGCTCTTTCTTAGAATGTTGCGTGACACAAAATGCGTCTGTTATATAGATGAGGCTTTCACTGTTTCACCAAATAATATTAGAATAGTCTGTTCTTTGTGGAAAGATATTTTACCTTTGTGGGGACATTGGAGGTAATTAATTAGGGCTCTCATTTAGCTCACATAGCCTCCTTTATATCCAGGATCGTGCTATTCCACTATGATTAGAATGTTAGCTCTTATGAGCAAGGCCCTCTACCCTCATGTGCTTCTCTTTACTTTACTTTCATCTACTCCTTACTCCCCACTAGGGCACCTAACACTTGGTTGCTTATGCTCTGTTGCTAATTTGGGTGTTATGGTCGCTAATGTAGCAATATATTGTCGAAGCTGGATAATTGGCTGAGACAGAATCAGTTTAAAATTAGATTGGAACTACGCCATCTTGCGAATGGCGACAATACTCCATCTTAGAAATAGGTCACACAGTGCCATTTTGTCAAAACCACATAGTACACAAAACACAACGCAAAAATTGCTAATAAGTAGCACGGCCAGCTTTTTAACAATTTTCCCCAAACACATACCGACGGTGTCTGACATACATAAAAATGACATTCCAACACATTAAAATCACCACAGACTTAAATATGAACAGCACTGACAAGTAGCAAATTAGTGGTGTTTTCCCTGCATTCACATTAACACATACACGCGATGTTAAACAGTGCACAACGCAAAATAGCTAATTATTAGCACGTTCAGCTTTTTAAATAACGATCCCTACACAACCAATACCGACTTAGTCCCATACACTCAGAGATACCTTTCCAGCCTAGTGTTGCTCGCTAAGTACCCCACAGACCCCCAGACGCACAACGCTATTTAGTGTCGTTCTCCCTTGCATACATACACTTAAAGCAATAGTTCCGTAGCGCAAAAGGGTTATTATTATTCAATCCAGTCACAATGCCAGCATGTAAAGAAATGACTGTTTTCTGCAACTAAGGTTTAGTACATGATAAGCAAACCGTATTTGGTGTTGTACTGATCTACTCTGTCTCAACAGCTTTCCGGTTTCATCGGTGAGAAGATCGCAACATGCATTCTCAACTTATGGACTGTAGAGAGTTAAAACACTAAAATGTACTTTGTAATATTAACAGCTTAGATTTGCATGCGGCGGAAAAAGGAGACAAAAGGCTGTCGGAGGCTGATCTGTGTCCATTTGAATCAACCTGTTAAATATCCTGTAACAGATGCACGCATACTGGAAACCAATGGAACCATGCCACACTCTTCTATTGTGTTGCTTATCCCTGTAAGAGTATAAATGTGCGTACCGACTCCAATCTGTAGTCTTCATGCTGATGCTGTTGATGGCGGTTTCTTATGGATGCCGGTAACTGGTCCCAGTGCGCGTGTGTATGTATAACTGTACCTTGGGTCTGTATAATTTCTTTGCGCTAAATTGTCTTTAGATCACAGCGTGTAACCTACTGTTTTCATGTTGAATATTACACTTTGTGCGTTGGAAACACATTTCAATGTCTGAAGGTTTTTATTTTACTGTATGACTGCGTACGCAAATAGCGTCAACTTAGAAGGTATAGGCAGGAGCGTATAAAGGTTTAGAAGGTATAGACAGGATTGTTCAGAGGTTTAAAGTTAGTATCGTTAATATATTATCCATGTCCTGGTCCTGTATTGTATTGTACTGTAAGTCGCTTGTATACAACTTGTTTATGTACTTTGTAAGGCGCCGCGGAACACTTGTGGCACCATATAAATAAATGATAATAATAATATGATTAGTGGTACATTATGGTTCATTTCTTTTCATATAATGTATTTTTTGATCACCCTAAGGGGCTGATTTTGAGTCTTACAGATTTTTGATCACATACACAAACAAGGAATACCTGCATACAGCACATGCGCAGATTACGTCACATGCGCAGATTACGTCCTATTACTAGGGATGTGCAGGCTCGGATAGGTTCGAGTTTGCACGTTGAGTTCGGATTTTTCCCTCCAAAAAAACGGAACTCAGAAAGAGGCTAAACGTCATCTTACATGGACGAACATCATCATTCCTGGACTTTTGTCCAGGAATGATGATGTTCGTCCATGTAAGATTACGTTTAGCCTCTTTCTGAGTTCCGTTTTTTTGGAGGGAAAAATCCGAACTCAACGTGCAAACTCGAACCTATCCGAGCCTGCACATCCCTACCTATTACGAGTCGGAAGCAAACAGGCCAGATCTAGATTTCTGTGAAATAGGGATTTTGGGACGTGTGGTATCAAAGCGACACCCCTATTAGTTGATCAGATACTCGCACTAGCATAAGGCAGTAAGTGAGGCTTCCGCGGCTGCCGCCACCTACAGCTACTTCGCTACTATACAATTGTACTGTAGCGTTTACATATCTGTGATTAATATTCATTGTACTAGTATACGGACACCTCATTCTGCCCCCCCTGTCCGCCCCCGACTCCAACTCTGACTGCCCCTCGTCCTACCCTCTTCAACCCCCACCCCCGATGTGCTATGTCCTGTCCGACACCCGCCCTCCCCCCTACTCTGCCCCGCAAGACCCTCCTTCCGTTCCGCCCCCAGCTTGCAGTCCTGTCTCCCTTACAGTGGAGCCAGCGCACATTCAGGATATGGGACAGACCTAATGAAATTATACAGATGTCAATCTCTTTCATTGGTTGAATCCTGCCATATTATTATATAGCGCTGGTTCATTTTAGATTCTACTATTTTGTTCGTGTTTAGGAAGCGTCGATTTTTCTATATGACAGGATGATTAATTAATATAGAAAGATTTTTTTATGTCTCCTTCCTTTTTAGAGATTTTATTCAAGGCTTGGATATTTTTTTTCTTTTCTACAGTACAATCAACCTTTCAGTATCCTAAACAGACCATTTATTAAGGATAACCCTTATGCTGAACACAGTTTTATATAATCAGACTTGGAGGCCATCTCACCTGAAGGTCTTTCTGCAACCATGCATACTGCTGCCCCACCAGCTCTCGGCCATATTTCAGGTAGAAATACACCTCCGTGGAGAATGATATGATATGAGCAGGTCCTAGATCCCAGCTGCAGAAATATGGGCATATTAATGGCACCTACCTCAAATGGGTAATTTTATAGGGTACCAACATATACATCCACTCACCTGTACCACAGACCCTCTGTATTTCCCGGCATGGTAAAACGGTTACGGTAATTGGAGAAGTTACTAAAAAATAAGAGAGGAGGGGAAAAAGGTAATAACTGTAATGACGGTGGGCCTGATTCAGAGAGGGACGCTCTGAAAGAGCGCTCGCTCTGAATCAAGGCGTTTTTTTATTTTTTTTGTGCAGCCTCCTGGACGCTCGCTTAGCTGTGGGTGACCACCCACAGCTATTGCGAGCGGCCAGGATGATGGTTGCGATGGTCAAGACCATCGGGGCTTGCGACGAGACCCTTGTGGTAGGGTCTCGTGGCCGCAAGCCCCAGAGAGCTTCCGGCTCTAATAGAGCCGGAAGCTCTCCCACTGACATCACTGGTGATCTCAGTGGGGCCACCCACAAACGGCAGGCGTTTGCTTGGGAACGCCTCCGTTTGTGAAGCCACCCCCCCGCCACGCCTACAAAACGGGGCAAGCTGTCGATCAACATCGACAGCCGCCCCTTTGGTAGTGAGCCACGGAGTGAGAGAATTCCTCTCTCGCTCCGGGGCTTGCGCACGCGCGGTTTGGCCGCTGCGCATGCGCAGAGCCCTCCATCAACCCGCTTGCGAGCGCTCAAGCAATTGCGAGCGGGTCTGAATCAGGCCCTGAGTACCCGATACCATTATATCTGTGACTTGTATGCAGAACTTAATTGCAATGACAAGTGCCAAGTTATCCACCATGCAAGTTCCTCAAAACAATGACATTATATAATTACAGTCTGAGTTGTGCGCATACATGAGGACTGCAGGATAATGTGATCAGGTTTGATATGGAAATTATGAACAGCCACTTCACCTTTTATTGGGACACTTAAACACTGTACCGCACGTTATACATTAGAGGTGCCGGGATTATACCGATTCAGTTTGTGGTGTCCATAACATTGTTCAGCAAATGTTGAACAATTTACATTACAGGAGTAATTATCCAAGTACTAATACTCACTATGCCTCTTCATGGTTCCCAGGACATGTCATGTAGGGAATATAAGCCGCCACCGACTCAATCTGGCGCATAAACTCGTCGCCCACTCGAGCATCATCCTGTAAGAAGCAGCTATTGATGAGAGTGGCCGTATTTTCCATACTGTTCTACTAGTCTACCTGTGCCTGAGGCGTGAGGCTCTTTGTGGCTCCTAGTGAATCAAGATAATAATAATCGCTTCAGCCCACGGTGAGATCACGGGAAAGAGGTACCAGAAATGCCCTATAAATTTTAAAAAAGTTCCATCTAGGTCAGGGGTGGGAACCTTTTTTCTGCAGAGGGCCATTTTGATATATATAACATTATTCGCGGGCCGGTGCAGGCCACGCCCCTTCCGTGTGATGTCACACAAGGGGGAGATAACACAATCGCCGGTGATTACAGCAATGCCCAGAGCATCCTGAGGATGCTCCGGGGAGCTGTAAGAGCAGCAGTGTGACCGTCTGAAGCGTCCTCAGGACAGATTCTGGCTGTAGGGTGCCATTCTAGGCACCTGCTAGCCAGATGAGGCGAGCAGAAAAAAGCTCTGAGGGCCGGACCAAATGATTCCGGGGCCTTATATGGCCCCCAGGCCTGAGGTTCCCCATCCCTGATCTAGGTGATTAGAAAAGAGATGATGGCAGCACTTGGTGCTTGGCTTATGCTCACCCCTCCAATACTAACTAAACCCAATGTAATGCTTTCAGGTAAGTGTGTGCACCGTGCCTCTGTGCCATGCTCACTGGGAGTTGTGCTCAGCATAAAGTAACTACATAATACGTCCTAAAGAGATTATTCATCACTAATGTTCATATCCATTCAAGATGTGTCTCACCATGCAATGAATGCATCTGAACACAACCCCATACCACGGTACGCAGCAATTGTGTACTTCAGTTACTGACTGGAGGCGTTAGGAAAACGTAAAGATTCTTTACCTTGTCCATATCATATGCAAAATCTCCTGCAAGAGATAGAGTGAGACCCATGTAAGTGTCTGCATTGTGTCCACGCTGTACATCACTCTCAGGCTTCAATCACACAACTAATTACATTACACGCTTCACTACATTAACCTTCTCCATTCATGACATACTGCAGTCTAGGCACGTAGTGCGCTGCTCCTACTAGTGCTGTACACTGCATTCTCCACCAAATGTACACTAATGGCCTCAGATAAATGTACACTATGGCCTTCACTAAAGGTACACTACAGGTCTCCACCCACTAGGGGTACACAACAGGCCTTCACTAAAGGTACACTGCAGGTCTCCACCCACTAGTGGTACACAACAGGTCTGCACCCACTAGGGGTACACAACAGGCCTCCACTAGGAGTACACAACAGGCCTCAGCTAGGGGTACACAACAGACCTCAACTAGGGGTATACTACAGGCCTTCATTAAAGGTACACTACAGGTCTCCACCCACTAGGGATACACAACAGGCCTCCACTAGGGGTACACAACAGGCCTCAGCTAGGGGTACACAATAGGCCTCCACCCACTAGGGGTACACAACAGACCTCAACTATTGGTATACTACAGGCCTTCACTAGAGGTACACTACAGGTCTCCACCCACTAGGGGTACAAACTCAACTAGGGGTATACCACTAGTGGTACACAACAGGTCTGCACCCACTAGGGGTACACAACAGGCCTCCACTAGGAGTACACAACAGGCCTCAGCTAGGGGTACACAACAGACCTCAACTAGGGGTATACTACAGGCCTTCACTAAAGGTACACTACAGGTCTCCACCCACTAGGGATACACAACAGGCCTCCACTAGGGGTACACAACAGGCCTCAGCTAGGGGTACACAATAGGCCTCCACCCACTAGGGGTACACAACAGACCTCAACTATTGGTATACTACAGGCCTTCACTAGAGGTACACTACAGGTCTCCACCCACTAGGGGTACAAAACAGACCTCAACTAGGGGTATACCACTAGTGGTACACAACAGGCCTCAACTAGGGGTATACTACAGGCCTTCTCTAGTGATATACTACAGGTCTCCACTAGGGATACACAACAGACCTCAACTAGGGGTATACTACAGGCCTCCAATAGGGGTACACTACAGGACTCCACCCACTAGGGGTACACAACAGGCCTCAACTAGGGGTACACAACAGGCCTCAACTGTCCCGCTGAATGCGGGACAGTTGGGAGGTATGCAGGGTGTCTGATTATTATTTTAGCTTCTCATTACGGACTTGTTTCCTGGCCATCCCTGTCTGTCTGTCACCATTACCTTTAGCCTGTATCTGGATTTTGTTCATCCTGACTCCTGCCCTGTCCCCAACTTTACAATGAGGCCTGAAAATGTCTCTGAGTGACCCAAAGTGGCACAGGTCATGTATTTATGCTGTATGCAGCCCTCGCCGGGGCCTCACCCCTTTGGGCAAAGAACTATACTATATTCTTTTAAAAATATACAGTATATACATATTTATTGAAGCAAGACAATAAAACATCCCTGTAACCCTATAACACAACAAAATACATCAAGGGGCAGTAAGACAAGTGTGTACCCAGACAATGATATATATCCACCCCCAAATATAGAAACAATGAGAACAGGTCAGGGTACAAGCCTGAGAGGCTAAATCAAAATATAGGGGTCTATTTACTAAGCCTTGGATGGTGATAAAGTCGACGGTGATAAGGTGTCAGTCAACCAGCTCCTGTCATTTTTCAAACACAGCCTGTGACATGGCAGTTAGGAGCTGATTGGCTGGTACCTTATCTCCATTCACTTTACCTCCATCTAAGGCTTAGTAAATAGACCCCATAGGGAGCAGGGAGTGAGCAATCCCTAAACTATATTACGTTACATAATGCTGATGCTCAATGTCTTCAGTTAGCCCAGCCTGGTCTCTTCCGCCTGTGTAAGTCTGCTAAGTGTTTAGCAGGATCTTATGACCATAGATCAGTAAGCTGTCTGGTTTCCTTATCCTCAGAACCTTTGTGAAATAACACAGCCCTGCCAGTCAGCTCTTGGTAGGATGGGTTGTCAGGTTGTGATGTTGCAGCATCCCTTGATGAGTTAATTACACTGGGCAATAATACTGATGTCTAGCTAATGGAAAGCCAATGCAACAGACGCAGATGATGCATCACCCCCCAGTCAAAGTTAGACGTAAGGGCAAAAAATGAGCATGTTGCACCTTGGTAAAACCATGTTGCACTGCAGGAGGGGCAGATATGAAATGTGCAGAGAGTTAGGGGTATATTTATATTTACTAAGGTGCAGGTTTTTAGAAGTGCAGATGTTGTCCATAGTAACCAATCAGATTCTACTTAATATTTAACTAGCACCTTCTAGAAGATAATAGCTAGATTCTATGGGCAACATCTCCACTTCTTAAAACTCTCACTTTAGTAAATGTACCCCTTAATAGTTGAGATAGGGCTTGTCCTAGGTTAGGGCTTGATTGAGAGGTGAACACAATACTGATGTTTACGCAGTTGAGCGATTATCTGTGATCTGCGCATGTGTCTGAGTCTTACTGAGCAAGTGTCAACTTCCATTACCGTCAGAGGTCGCAGCAAGTACTTGCCCGCAGTGTGATTGACAGTCAGGGAGCATTGGGGGGAGGTATTGGGAGTTTTGGTTCAAACGCAGACGTGTCCCGACCATACAGAAAAAAAATGGCTCTGGCATCTCAGTTCAGGCAACCATTTTGCCCGACTATAGGGTTATACAGATTATCGGCTGATCTATGATCAATGCTGCATCCTTGTAGGCAGCCGCTGAGATTTGCGAAGCTGCAGGTGGGCATCTCAATACAAATGCCTGCGGCTGTGACATTTGCATCTTTTTGCACAGCCGATGCGTACAAATTTGCAGCAGGGGCGCCAATAGCTGAAGCAGACCCTTAGTTCTAAATTGCATTTTAAAATCAAAGCTGCCCAGTATTTGGTCACTACGTGTAAAATAATAAGTGCATTTGCCCCCTTTGCACGGCAACGTGGTTTGTTCCAGGTGCAAATTGCTGCTGTTTTTGCTCCTATTCCTAACTCTGAATAAGGCGCAAAGTCCTTCTCTTTCAAACTTGCTCCTCGGCCCATTGGATTACACAAAATATTGTCCCGCAGCAACATTTCTCTTGCCAGCTCAAGCTACCCCCTTACTTACATATTCCTAATATTTTCCATGTCTCTCTTCTCCAAGCAACAGCAATTTTCTAAGATCAAGTCAATTTTGGACTCATATCAAAGGAAAATGATCTTAAAGTGAGCTTTTGGCTCAGAGCTTCAGATGTACATATCTCATGGTAAGGAAAAAAGGAGAAAGTTTAATTTATGTTTTCCAATAATGCCTGGTATAAGATGCCCAGAAGCCATTGGTAAGAAGGGAGGGGGTACAGTAATATTACGCTAATAGATAGCAGGTAAACCTTTCTGGATGCCCCAATGGCAGCTCTGGGCATCACACTGTCGGGCAGATGTACTAAACCATGGAGAGAGATAAAGTACCAACCAATCAGCTCCTGTCATTTTTCGAACACAGCCTGTAACGTGGCAATTAGGAGCCGATTGGCTGGTACTTTATTTCTCTCCACTTTATCGCTCTCCAAGGCCTGAGCACATCTCCTCCTATTCCTGAGCAAAAGGTATTATTGTGCTTCTATAAACTGATACAGACTTGGCTTGTTTTATGTTGTATTACTATTTTGACTTCTTTTTACTGACTGGGCTTGTTCCTAGCCATCCTTGTCTGCTGGAGACCATAGACCTTTGGCACTTACTTATGACCCCTAACCTCTAATGTTCATCCTGACCTGTTCTGAGTCATTATGTCTCATTCTTTGACACCTGACCGTTCCTCCTCAGCTGTTCCTGGTATGGGGCATCTCTGGGCCAAACCTGTGGGTGTCCCACAGCAAGGATCATTACTTCCCTGATGAAGGCTGGATCCTCACTCCAGATGAACCAATGCCAACCTCTAGCAGCAAAGTGGCCCCACAACCATCATTCATGACCTCATTCTCCTCAGCACACTAAGCTTCCTCTCTAATCCAAGCATTACACAATAACATACCAGTACCTACCGACATGCAGTACTGCGTCATACATGTTCATCTGTGTCTCCTTTTGAAGCCGCGACAACGACTGGGCATTCTCATTTCCCATGTCCCCAAACACCACCAGGCGCGGGCCCCAAGACGGGTCACTTTTCAGTGCTTGGAAATAGAACTGGGGGCTCCAGCCAAGGGAACTGCCGCAGTGATAAACTGAGAGACATGGAAGATGAGCATGAGACGGGGAGGAGAGAGGAGAAGATACAGGAGAAGTGATAAGGAAAATGTCACAGAGATCATAAAGACACATTAGATAGAGCCGTGTACATGACGGTGCCCTTCAGGGATTTTATGTACCCCAGGTCGCCACTTTGGGGGGACATGGCATCACAGGCATTAGCTGCTGGACCTCCAGCCAGAAGACTGTTCATAATCAAAGGGGTTTTCAAATGCACTAGGGGATGTAGTCAAGATGCCGCCGGTCGAAAATGCCGGCCACCAGATTCCCGACACAAAGCCCGGCATGGGACTAAAGATAGGCCGCCTATTATTAGCCCCACGCCGAAAACCTCAACACCCGGCAAACCAAATGTAGGTTAGCCGGGCGTCGCGTCCTGTTAGCCGCGTGGACGGAGGGTTAGGTTTAGGCAACCCTGGGTGGACTTAGGGTTAGGCACCCCCCCAGGAGGGTTAGGTTTAGGCTAGGGTAAGGGGGAGTTAGGGTTAGACACCACCGAGGGGAGGTTGCGGTTAGGTCCCCCCCATGAGGGTTAGGTTTAGGGTGCGGGGAGGGGGGGTTAGGGTTAGGCACCACCGGGGGGGACTTAGGGTTAGGCACCACCCTCAGAGTCTTAGGGTTAGGCACCCCCAAGGGAGAGTTGGGTTTAGGGGGGGAGCGGGGAGGGTTAAATATACTTACCAGCCGGCATCGGGATTATGATCTGTCGGGGGTGCAGGGTCGGGATTTGAGCCGTCATTATTTTATACCAACTCTGCCCTAGGACAGTGCTGCACATGATCTTAGAATAGTGGTGCTTTAGGACCACGCCACCTGACCTACATCTGGCCAACAACTAATATGCAACATGACATCCACCAATTATGACAAAGACACCTACTGCAAGGTTCAAACTTTGGCAACTTAGGGCGTGATTCAGCTTTCGGAATAGAGTAAGATATAGCAAGTAACTGATCATCTTGGTGAAACCATTCTGCACTGCAGGTGGGGCAGATGTAAAATGTGCAGAGAGATTAGATTTGGGAGGGAGGTGTCCACACTGAAATCTAAATTGCAGTGTAAAAATAAAGCTGTGCATTATTTGTGGGCTACATGCAAAACCAGCCAGTATTTACCCTACATGCAAAATAAAATGTATGTATTTGCACCCCTTGCATTGCAACATGGTTTGTCCTGGATCACAGTTACTTGCTATATCTTACTCTATTCCCAAAGCTGAATCAGGCCTTTAAGGTGCATACACACAAGACAATATCTTTGAATGATATGAATGATAACAATATCGTTCAATGATATATCGTTCATATCGCTCCGTTCAGTGGCGCAACTTCATCCCAGGTGCCCGGAGGCAAGATAAATGTTGGTGCCCCCCCCAAATTACAATGTACCACCCCCCCAGCACCTATGCCAGCCCCAGCTGCCGCCCCTCTATGCAGTTCCCCCAGTAGTGGTCCCCTTGTGCAGTGCCCTCTGTAGAGGTCCCCCTATGCAGTGCTGCCTATGTAGTGCCCCCCAGTAATGGTCCCCCTATGCAGTACCTCAAGTTGTTGTCCCCTTTGCAGTGCCCCAGTAGTAAGGGCCCCTGTAGTGGCCCCAGTAGAAAGCCCCCAGTAGTTAACTCCCTGTAGTGCCCAGCAGTAGTAAGCCTCCAGTAATGCCCCCTGTAGTAAGCCCCCAGTAATGCCACCTGTAGTAAGCCCCCTGTAGAAAGCCCCCAGTAATGCCTCCTGTAGTAAGCCCCCAGTAATGCCTGTAGTAAGCCCCCAGTAATGCCCCCTGTAGTAAGCCCCCTGTAGAAAGCCCCCGTAATGCCCCCTGTAGTAAGCCCCTGTAATGCCCCATGTAGTCCTCCCAGAAATGCCCCCTGTAGTAAGCCCCCAGTAATTATTTATTTATTACCTGTTATTTAATGCCCCCTGTAGTGAGCCACCAATAATGCCCCCTGTAGTGAGCGCCCCCCCCAGCGATCACACACATACAAAAAAACAAACAAACAATACTTACCTGAAACATAGCTCCAGTACTGCTGCCTGCCGACCCCGGCGCCCGCTCCTCGGAACTATGGGAGTGACGTCATGACGTCACTCTCATAGTGCATTGCGGGACCCAGAAGCAGAGCTCAGGAGTGAACTCCGTTCCTCCGGCTACTGCCGGGGAAAAGAAGGAGCCGGGCACCCGCTGGTAACACACTCAGCGGGCGCCTGGCAAATAGGGGGTGCAAACGCAACCCCCGTATTGACGCCGCTGGAGGTGGAGCGCCGATCAGCGGCGCTCCATCTCCATAGCAGGGCCCGGAACGGCCCGGGGGACAATGGAGCCAGGTGCCCCCTTAAGGGCTGGAGCCTGGCAGCAAATGACTTCATTGTCTCCGGGAGTTCCGCCACTGGCTCCGTGTGTATGCAATGAACGACCAATGATGCACGCTCCTTTTGGACGATAACGATATCGTCCATCATCCATGCATGCAGGTCAGTCTGGATGATATCGTTCATTTTCCATATGGGAGAACGATCGTTGGTCGTTGATGATATCTTTGGTGTGTGTATGAACAATATCGTTCATCCAGCACACAGGGAATTTCAAGGGAGATCGTTCAGCGGTATTGTTCGCTGAACAGATGGTCCCTTGTGTGCCCAGGATTAGTGTGCTATTCTTGGGGGCTTAAGTAATAGGGTGCAACTTGCAGCTGCTGCGGGAACTTCTGCGAGTTTTCCCATATTTTTAAAAAGGCAATAATTTTAAAAGTAAAACCAGCATCGTTTTGGCTTTAAAATGATTGGCGTTTTAAGTCACACCCTATTACATAAGCCCCCTGGTGTTTATTGGTAGATTTACTTGGGCAACATAATGTTTCTGGGTATAGACCCTTCAGCATATGTTAAATATATCAGGGCTGATGCAGAGTTGGTAGCAAAATGGACGTAAATTACTGAAAAGAACAGGAACAGATACATAAGCATTCGTACGCATCCTGTGCTGGCTATGGGCGGTATCCAATTAGCCCCAAACATTGGGCGGTATACAATTATCCCTGAAGTCCTGCCCGACGCCAGCACTTATCGGGAATTGTTTTTCAGGACCTGATGTGTCCCGAAAAATTATCCCTGAACAGTGCATTTTTTTTTAACAGCGTAATGACAAAAACAGAACTTACAGTATCACGGATCCTATGTGTTTTCAGGCGAATTATCCTAATTGTTCGTCTCAACAAATAGGATAGGGTGAAAAAAAAAAAAAGGGGATTCTCTGTGTAAAATCCTCGTTTTTCGCCCACCCTAAAAAATATTGGGGATAATTGGATACCCCTCTATGCCTTCATATTGCAGCCAATGCAATATCAAAGTCATTGAGAAAAGACACCCTCTGGGGGTTAGCGCACTGAGAATCCCACTGATTCCGCAGCTTAGCAAGGTGTAACCTCTGGTTTACCACGCAGGGAAAATGCTAGTTAATTAAATAGCATTTCCCTGTGTGGCGCAGTTAATTTACCCTGTGGTTAATTGAATTCCCCCCAATGTTTTTCAACTGTTATAGCTTTAACCTTACCCTAACCGCAGCCTAACCCTAACAATAATCCTAACCCTACCCTAACCACAGCCTAACCCTAACAATAACCCTTACCTTAGCCTATCCCTAATAATAACCCTAACCTTATCCTAACCACAGCCTAACCCTAACAATAACCCTAATCTTACTCTAACCACAGCCTAACCCTAACAATAACCCTAATCTTACGCTAACCACAGCCTAAACGTCACAATATCCCTAATCTTACTCTAACCACAGCCTAAACGTCACAATAACACTAATCTTACTCTAACAATAACCCTAATCTTAACCTAACCACAGCCTAACCCTAACAATAACCCTAACCACAGCCTAACTCTAACAATCACCTTAATCTTACCCTAACCCCAGCCTAGCCCTAACAATAACCCTAACCGCAGCCTAACCCTACCCTAACCACAGCCTAACCCTAACAATCACCTTAATCTTACCCTAACCACAGCCTAACCCTAACAATAATCCTTACCTTAGCCTATCCCTAATAATAACCCTAACCTTATCCTAACCACAGCCTAACCCTAACAATAACCCTAATCTTACTCTAACCACAGCCTAACCCTAACAATAACCCTAATCTTACTCTAACCACAGCCTAACCCTAATAATAACCCTAATCTTACTCAAAAAAACAGCCTAAACGTCACAATAACCCTAATCTTACTCTAACCACAGCCTAAACGTCACAATAACACTAATCTTACTCTAACAATAACCCTAATCTTAACCTAACCAAAGCCTAACCCTAACAATAACCCTAACCACAGCCTAACCCTAACAATCACCTTAATCTTACCCTAACCACAGCCTAGCCCTAACAATAACCCTAACCGCAGCCTAACCCTACCCTAACCACAGCCTAGCCCTAATAATAACCCTAAACCGCAGCCTAACCCTAACCCTACCAATAACCCTAATCTTACTCTAACTGCAGCCTAACAATAACCCTAATCTTACTCTAACCCTAACAGTAACCCTAACCCTACCCTAACCACAGCCTAACCCTAACCGCAGCCTAACCCTAACCTTAAGCTAACCACAGCCTAACCCTAACAATAACCCTAACCACAGCCTAACCCTACCCTAACCACAGCCTAGCCCTAATAATAACCCTAACCACAGCCTAACCCTACCCTAACCACAGCCTAACCCTAATAATAACCCTAATCTTACTCTAACCGCAGCCTAACAATAACCCTAATCTTACTCTAACCCTAACAATAACCCTAACCATACCCTAACCACAGCCTAACCTTAACAATAACCCTAATATTACCCTAACCACAGCCTAACCCTAACAATAACACTAACCCTATCCTAACCACAGCCTAACCCTAACAATAACCCTAACCTTACCCTAACCACAGCCTAACCCTAATAATAACCCTAATCTTACCCTAACCACAGCCTAACCCTAACAATAACCCTAATCTTACTCTAACCACAGCCTAACCCTAACAATAACCCTAATCTTACTCTAACCACAGCCTAACCCTAACAATAACCCTAACCTTACCCTAACCACAGCCTAACCCTAATAATAACCCTAATCTTACCCTAACCACAGCCTAACAATAACCCTAATCTTACTCTAACCACAGCCTAACCCTAACAATAACCCTAATCTTACTCTAACCACAGCCTAACCCTAACAATAACCCTAATCTTACTCTAAAAAACAGCCTAAACGTCACAATAACCCTAATCTTACTCTAACCACAGCCTAAACGTCACAATAACACTAATCTTACTCTAACCACAGCCTAACCCTAACAATAACCCTAACTTTATTCTAACCACAGCCTAGCCCTAAAAATAACCCTAATCTTACTCTAACCACAGCCTCACCCTAACAATAACCCTAACCTTATTCTAACCACAGCCTAACCCTAACAATAACACTAATCTTATTCTAATCACAGCCTAACCCTAACAATAACCCTAATCTTACTCTAACCACAGCCTAACCCTAACAATAACCCTAACCTTACCCTAACCACAGCCTAACCCTAATCTTACCCTAACCACAGCCTAACCCTAGCAATAACCCTAATCTTACTCTAACCACAGCCTAACCCTAACAATAACCCTAACCTTACCCTAACCACAGCCTAACCCTAATAATAACCCTAATCTTACCCTAACCACAGCCTAACCCTAACAATAACCCTAACCTTACCCTAACCACAGCCTAACAATAACCCTAATCTTATTCTAACCACAGCCTAACCCTAACAATAACCCTAACCCTACCCTAACCACAGCCTAACCCTAACAATAACCCTAATCTTACTCTAACCACAGCCTAACCCTAACAATAACCCTAACCTTACCCTAACCACAGCCTAACCCTGATCTTACCCTAACCACAGCCTAACCCTAATAATAACCCTAACCTTACCCTAACCACAGCCTAACAATAACCCTAATCTTACTCTAACCACAGCCTAACCCTAACAATAACCCTAATCTTACTCTAACCACAGCCTAACCCTAACAATAACCCTAATCTTACTCTAAAAAACAGCCTAAACGTCACAATAACCCTAATCTTACTCTAACCACAGCCTAAACGTCACAATAACACTAATTTTACTCTAACCACAGCCTAACCCTAGCAATAACCCTAACTTTATTCTAACCACAGCCTAGCCCTAAAAATAACCCTAATCTTACTCTAACCACAGCCTCACCCTAACAATAACCCTAACCTTATTCTAACCACAGCCTAACCCTAACAATAACACTAATCTTATTCTAATCACAGCCTAACCCTAACAATAACCCTAATCTTACTCTAACCACAGCCTAACCCTAACAATAACCCTAACCTTACCCTAACCACAGCCTAACCCTAATCTTACCCTAACCACAGCCTAACCCTAGCAATAACCCTAATCTTACTCTAACCACAGCCTAACCCTAACAATAACCCTAACCTTACCCTAACCACAGCCTAACCCTAATAATAACCCTAACCTTACCCTAACCAGAGCCTTACCCTAATAATAACCCTAATCTTACTCTAACCACAGCCTAAACGTCACAATAACACTAATCTTACTCTAACCACAGCCTAACCCTAACAATAACCCTAACTTTATTCTAACCACAGCCTAGCCCTAAAAATAACCCTAACCTTACCCTAACCACAGCCTAACCCTAATAATAACCCTAACCTTACCCTAACCACAGCCTAACCCTAACAATAACCCTAACCTTACCCTAACCACAGCCTAACCCTAATAATAACCCTAATCTTACCCTAACCACAGCCTAACCCTAACAATAACCCTAACCTTACCCTAACCACAGCCTAACAATAACCCTAATCTTACTCTAACCACAGCCTAACCCTAACAATAACCCTAACCCTACCCTAACCACAGCCTAACCCTAACAATAACCCTAATCTTACTCTAACCACAGCCTAACCCTAACAATAACCCTAACCTTACCCTAACCACAGCCTAACCCTAATCTTACCCTAACCACAGCCTAACCCTAATAATAACCCTAATCTTACCCTAACCACAGCCTAACAATAACCCTAATCTTACTCTAACCACAGCCTAACCCTAACAATAACCCTAATCTTACTCTAACCACAGCCTAACCCTAACAATAACCCTAATCTTACTCTAAAAAACAGCCTAAACGTCACAATAACCCTAATCTTACTCTAACCACAGCCTAAACGTCACAATAACACTAATCTTACTCTAACCACAGCCTAACCCTAACAATAACCCTAATCTTACTCTAACCACAGCCTAACCCTAACAATAACCCTAATCTTATTCTAACCACAGCCTAACCCTAACAATAACACTAATCTTATTCTAATCACAGCCTAACCCTAACAATAACCCTAATCTTACTCTAACCACAGCCTAACCCTAACAATAACCCTAACCTTACCCTAACCACAGCCTAACCCTAATCTTACCCTAACCACAGCCTAACCCTAGCAATAACCCTAATCTTACTCTAACCACAGCCTAACCCTAACAATAACCCTAACCTTACCTTAACCACAGCCTAACCCTAATAATAACCCTAACCTTACCCTAACCACAGCCTTACCCTAATAATAACCCTAATCTTACTCTAACCACAGCCTAACCCTAACAATAACCCTAACTTTATTCTAACCACAGCCTAGCCCTAAAAATAACCCTAACCTTACCCTAACCACAGCCTAACCATAATCTTACCCTAACCACAGCCTAACCCTAGCAATAACCCTAATCTTACTCTAACCACAGCCTAACCCTAACAATAACCCTAACCTTACCCTAACCACAGCCTAACCCTAATAATAACCCTAACCTTACTCTAACCACAGCCTTACCCTAATAATAACCCTAACCTTACCCTAACCACAGCCTTACCCTAATAATAACCCTAATCTTACTCTAACCACAGCCTAACCCTAACAATAACCCTAACTTTATTCTAACCACAGCCTAGCCCTAAAAATAACCCTAACCTTACCCTAACCACAGCCTAACCCTAATAATAACCCTAACCTTACCCTAACCACAGCCTAACCCTAACAATAACCCTTACCTTACCCTAACCACAGCCTAACCCTAATAATAACCCTAATCTTACCCTAACCACAGCCTAACCCTAACAATAACCCTAACCTTACCCTTACCACAGCCTAACAATAACCCTAATCTTACTCTAACCACAGCCTAACCCTAACAATAACCCTAACCCTACCCTAACCACAGCCTAACCCTAACAATAACCCTAATCTTACTCTAACCACAGCCTAACCCTAACAATAACCCTAACCTTACCCTAACCACAGCCTAACCCTAATCTTACCCTAACCACAGCCTAACCCTAATAATAACCCTAATCTTACCCTAACCACAGCCTAACAATAACCCTAATCTTACTCTAACCACAGCCTAACCCTAACAATAACCCTAATCTTACTCTAACCACAGCCTAACCCTAACAATAACCCTAATCTTACTCTAAAAAATAGCCTAAACGTCACAATAACCCTAATCTTACTCTAACCACAGCCTAAACGTCACAATAACACTAATCTTACTCTAACCACAGCCTAACCCTAACAATAACCCTAATCTTACTCTAACCACAGCCTAACCCTAACAATAACCCTAATCTTATTCTAACCACAGCCTAACCCTAACAATAACACTAATCTTATTCTAATCACAGCCTAACCCTAACAATAACCCTAATCTTACTCTAACCACAGCCTAACCCTAACAATAACCCTAACCTTACCCTAACCACAGCCTAACCCTAATCTTATCCTAACCACAGCCTAACCCTAGCAATAACCCTAATCTTACTCTAACCACAGCCTAACGCTAACAATAACCCTAACCTTACCCTAACCACAGCCTAACCCTAATAATAACCCTAACCTTACCCTAACCACAGCCTTACCCTAATAATAACCCTTATCTTACTCTAACCACAGCCTAACCCTAACAATAACCCTAACTTTATTCTAACCACAGCCTAGCCCTAAAAATAACCCTAATCTTACTCTAACCACAGCCTCACCCTAACAATAACCCTAACCTTATTCTAACCACAGCCTAACCCTAACAATAACACTAATCTTATTCTAATCACAGCCTAACCCTAACAATAACCCTAATCTTACTCTAACCACAGCCTAACCCTAACAATAACCCTAACCTTACCCTAACCACAGCCTAACCCTAATCTTACCCTAACCACAGCCTAACCCTAGCAATAACCCTAATCTTACTCTAACCACAGCCTAACCCTAACAATAACCCTAACCTTAACCTAACCACAGCCTAACCCTAATAATAACCCTAACCTTACCCTAACCACAGCCTTACCCTAATAATAACCCTAATCTTACTCTAACTAAAGCCTAACCCTAACAATAACCCTAACTTTATTCTAACCACAGCCTAGCCCTAAAAATAACCCTAACCTTACCCTAACCAAAGCCTAACCCTAATAATAACCCTAACCTTACCCTAACCACAGCCTAACCCTAACAATAACCCTAACCTTACCCTAACCACAGCCTAACCCTAATAATAACCCTAATCTTACCCTAACCACAGCCTAACCCTAACAATAACCCTAACCTTACCCTAACCACAGCCTAACAATAACCCTAATCTTACTCTAACCACAGCCTAACCCTAACAATAACCCTAACCCTACCCTAACCACAGCCTAACTCTAACAATAACCCTAATCTTACTCTAACCACAGCCTAACCCTAACAATAACCCTAACCTTACCCTAACCACAGCCTAACCCTAATCTTACCCTAACCACAGCCTAACCCTAATAATAACCCTAATCTTACCCTAACCACAGCCTAACCCTAACAATAACCCTAATCTTACTCTAACCACAGCCTAACCCTAACAATAACCCTAATCTTACTCTAAAAAACAGCCTAAACGTCACAATAACACTAATCTTACTCTAACCACAGCCTAACCCTAACAATAACCCTAATCTTACTCTAACCACAGCCTAACCCTAACAATAACCCTAATCTTATTCTAACCACAGCCTAACCCTAACAATAACACTAATCTTATTCTAATCACAGCCTAACCCTAACAATAACCCTAATCTTACTCTAACCACAGCCTAACCCTAACAATAACCCTAACCTTACCCTAACCACAGCCTAACCCTAATCTTACTCTAACCACAGCCTAACCCTAACAATAACCCTAACCTTACCCTAACCACAGCCTAACCCTAATAATAACCCTAACCTTACCCTAACCACAGCCTTACCCTAATAATAACCATAATCTTACTCTAACCACAGCCTTAGCCTAACAATAACCCTAACTTTATTCTAACCACAGCCTAGCCCTAAAAATAACCCTAATCTTACTCTAACCACAGCCTCACCCTAACAATAACCCTAACCTTATTCTAACCACAGCCTAACCCTAACAATAACACTAATCTTATTCTAATCACAGCCTAACCCTAACAATAACCCTAATCTTACTCTAACCATAGCCTAACCCTAACAATAACCCTAACCTTACCCTAACCACAGCGTAACCCTAATCTTACCCTAACCACAGCCTAACCCTAGCAATAAACCTAATCTTACTCTAACCACAGCCTAACCCTAACAATAACCCTAACCTTACCCTAACCACAGCCTAACCCTAATAATAACCCTAACCTTACCCTAACCACAGCCTTACCCTAATAATAACCCTAATCTTACTCTAACCACAGCCTAACCCTAACAATAACCCTAACTTTATTCTAACCACAGCCTAGCCCTAAAAATAACCCTAACCTTACCCTAACCACAGCGTAACCCTAATAATAACCCTAACCTTACCCTAACCACAGCCTAACCCTAACAATAACCCTAACCTTACCCTAACCACAGCCTAACCCTAATAATAACCCTAATCTTACCCTAACCACAGCCTAACCCTAACAATAACCCTAACCTTACCCTAACCACAGCCTAACAATAACCCTAATCTTACTCTAACCACAGCCTAACCCTAACAATAACCCTAACCCTACACTAACCACAGCCTAACCCTAACAATAACCCTAATCTTACTCTAACCACAGCCTAACCCTAACAATAACCCTAACCTTACCCTAACCACAGCATAAACCTAATCTTACCCTAACCACAGCCTAACCCTAATCATAACCCTAATCTTACCCTAACCACAGCCTAACAATAACCATAATCTTACTCTAACCACAGCCTAACCCTAACAATAACCCTAATCTTACTCTAACCACAGCCTATCCCTAACAATAACCCTAATCTTACTCTAAAAAACAGCCTAAACGTCACAATAACCCTAATCTTACTCTAACCACAGCCTAAACGTCACAATAACACTAATCTTACTCTAACCACAGCCTAACCCTAACAATAACCCTAATCTTACTCTAACCACAGCCTAACCCTAACAATAACCCTAATCTTATTCTAACCACAGCCTAACCCTAACAATAACACTAATCTTATTCTAATCACAGCCTAACCCTAACAATAACCCTAATCTTACTCTAACCACAGCCTAACCCTAACAATAACCCTAACCTTACCCTAACCACAGCCTAACCCTAATCTTACCCTAACCACAGCCTAACCCTAGCAATAACCCTAATCTTACTCTAACCACAGCCTAACCCTAACAATAACCCTAACCTTACCCTAACCACAGCCTAACCCTAATAATAACCTTAACCTTACCCTAACCACAGCCTTACCCTAATAATAACCCTAATCTTACTCTAACCACAGCCTAACCCTAACAATAACCCTAACTTTATTCTAACCAAAGCCTAGCCCTAAAAATAACCCTAATCTTACTCTAACCACAGCCTCACCCTAACAATAACCCTAACCTTATTCTAACCACAGCCTAACCCTAACAATAACACTAATCTTATTCTAATCACAGCCTAACCCTAACAATAACCCTAATCTTACTCTAACCACAGCCTAACCCTAACAATAACCCTAACCTTACCCTAACCACAGCCTAACCCTAATCTTACTCTAACCACAGCCTAACCCTAACAATAACCCTAACCTTACCCTAACCACAGCCTAACCCTAATAATAACCCTAACCTTACCCTAACCACAGCCTTACCCTAATAATAACCCTAATCTTACTCTAACCACAGCCTAACCCTAACAATAACCCTAACTTTATTCTAACCACAGCCTAGCCCTAAAAATAACCCTAATCTTACTCTAACCACAGCCTCACCCTAACAATAACCCTAACCTTATTCTAACCACAGCCTAACCCTAACAATAACACTAATCTTATTCTAATCACAGCCTAACCCTAACAATAACCCTAATCTTACTCTAACCACAGCCTAACCCTAACAATAACCCTAACCTTACCCTAACCACAGCCTAACCCTAATCTTACCCTAACCACAGCCTAACCCTAGCAATAACCCTAATCTTACTCTAACCACAGCCTAACCCTAACAATAACCCTAACCTTACCCTAACCACAGCCTAACCCTAATAATAACCCTAACCTTACCCTAACCACAGCCTTACCCTAATAATAACCCTAATCTTACTCTAACCACAGCCTAACCCTAAAAATAACCCTAACTTTATTCTAACCACAGCCTAGCCCTAAAAATAACCCTAACCTTACCCTAACCACAGCGTAACCCTAATAATAACCCTAACCTTACCCTAACCACAGCCTAACCCTAACAATAACCCTAACCTTACCCTAACCACAGCCTAACCCTAATAATAACCCTAATCTTACCCTAACCACAGCCTAACCCTAACAATAACCCTAACCTTACCCTAACCACAGCCTAACAATAACCCTAATCTTACTCTAACCACAGCCTAACCCTAACAATAACCCTAACCCTACCCTAACCACAGCCTAACCCTAACAATAACCCTAATCTTACTCTAACCACAGCCTAACCCTAACAATAACCCTAACCTTACCCTAACCACAGCATAAACCTAATCTTACCCTAACCACAGCCTAACCCTAATAATAACCCTAATCTTACCCTAACCACAGCCTAACAATAACCATAATCTTACTCTAACCACAGCCTAACCCTAACAATAACCCTAATCTTACTCTAAAAAACAGCCTAAACGTCACAATAACCCTAATCTTACTCTAACCACAGCCTAAACGTCACAATAACACTAATCTTACTCTAACCACAGCCTAACCCTAACAATAACCCTAATCTTACTCTAACCACAGCCTAACCCTAACAATAACCCTAATCTTATTCTAACCACAGCCTAACCCTAACAATAACACTAATCTTATTCTAATCACAGCCTAACCCTAACAATAACCCTAATCTTACTCTAACCACAGCCTAACCCTAACAATAACCCTAACCTTACCCTAACCACAGCCTAACCCTAATCTTACCCTAACCACAGCCTAACCCTAGCAATAACCCTAATCTTACTCTAACCACAGCCTAACCCTAACAATAACCCTAACCTTACCCTAACCACAGCCTAACCCTAATAATAACCTTAACCTTACCCTAACCACAGCCTTACCCTAATAACAACCCTAATCTTACTCTAACCACAGCCTAACCCTAACAATAACCCTAACTTTATTCTAACCACAGCCTAGCCCTAAAAATAACCCTAATCTTACTCTAACCACAGCCTCACCCTAACAATAACCCTAACCTTATTCTAACCACAGCCTAACCCTAACAATAACACTAATCTTATTCTAATCACAGCCTAACCCTAACAATAACCCTAATCTTACTCTAACCACAGCCTAACCCTAACAATAACCCTAACCTTACCCTAACCACAGCCTAACCCTAATCTTACCCTAACCACAGCCTAACCCTAGCAATAACCCTAATCTTACTCTAACCACAGCCTAACCCTAACAATAACCCTAACCTTACCCTAACCACAGCCTAACCCTAATAATAACCCTAACCTTACCCTAACCACAGCCTTACCCTAATAATAACCCTAATCTTACTCTAACCACAGCCTAACCCTAACAATAACCCTAACTTTATTCTAACCACAGCCTAGCCCTAAAAATAACCCTAACCTTACCCTAACCACAGCCTAACCCTAATAATAACCCTAACCTTACCCTAACCACAGCCTAACCCTAATAATAACCCTAATCTTACCCTAACCACAGCCTAACCCTAACAATAACCCTAACCTTACCCTAACCACAGCCTAACAATAACCCTAATCTTACTCTAACCACAGCCTAACCCTAACAATAACCCTAACCCTACCATAACCACAGCCTAACCCTAACAATAACCCTAATCTTACTCTAACCACAGCCTAACCCTAACAATAACCCTAACCTTACCCTAACCACAGCCTAACCCTAATCTTACCCTAACCACAGCCTAACAATAATAATAACCCTAATCTTACCCTAACCACAGCCTAACAATAACCCTAATCTTACTCTAACCACAGCCTAACCCTAACAATAACCCTAATCTTACTCTAACCACAGCCTAACCCTAACAATAACCCTAATCTTACTCTAAAAAACAGCCTAAACGTCACAATAACCCTAATCTTACTCTAACCACAGCCTAAACGTCACAATAACACTAATCTTACTCTAACCACAGCCTAACCCTAACAATAACCCTAATCTTACTCTAACCACAGCCTAACCCTAACAATAACCCTAATCTTATTCTAACCACAGCCTAACCCTAACAATAACACTAATCTTATTCTAATCACAGCCTAACCCTAACAATAACCCTAATCTTACTCTAACCACAGCCTAACCCTAACAATAACCCTAACCTTACCCTAACCACAGCCTAACCCTAATCTTACCCTAACCACAGCCTAACCCTAGCAATAACCCTAATCTTACTCTAACCACAGCCTAACCCTAACAATAACCCTAACCTTACCCTAACCACAGCCTAACCCTAATAATAACCCTAACCTTACCCTAACCACAGCCTTACCCTAATAATAACCCTAATCTTACACTAACCACAGCCTAACCCTAACAATAACCCTAACTTTATTCTAACCACAGCCTAGCCCTAAAAATAACCCTAATCTTACTCTAACCACAGCCTCACCCTAACAATAACCCTAACCTTATTCTAACCACAGCCTAACCCTAACAATAACACTAATCTTATTCTAATCACAGCCTAACCCTAACAATAACCCTAATTTTACTCTAACCACAGCCTAACCCTAACAATAACCCTAACCTTACCCTAACCACAGCCTAACCCTAATCTTACCCTAACCACAGCCTAACCCTAGCAATAACCCTAATCTTACTCTAACCACAGCCTAACCCTAACAATAACCCTAACCTTACCCTAACCACAGCCTAACCCTAATAATAACCCTAACCTTACCCTAACCACAGCCTTACCCTAATAATAACCCTAATCTTACTCTAACCACAGCCTAACCCTAACAATAACCCTAACTTTATTCTAACCACAGCCTAGCCCTAAAAATAACAATAACCTTACCCTAACCACAGCCTAACCCTAATAATAACCCTAACCTTACCCTAACCACAGCCTAACCCTAGCAATAACCCTAACCTTACCCTAACCACAGCCTAACCCTAATAATAACCCTAATCTTACCCTAACCACAGCCTAACCCTAACAATAACCCTAACCTTACCCTAACCACAGCCTAACAATAACCCTAATCTTACTCTAACCACAGCCTAACCATAACAATAACCCTAACCCTACCCTAACCACAGCCTAACCCTAACAATAACCCTAATCTTACTCTAACCACAGCCTAACCCTAACAATAACCCTAACCTTACCCTAACCACAGCCTAACCCTAATCTTACCCTAACCACAGCCTAACCCTAATAATAACCCTAATCTTACCCTAACCACAGCCTAACAATAACCCTAATCTTACTCTAACCACAGCCTAACCCTAACAATAACCCTAATCTTACTCTAACCACAGCCTAACCCTAACAATAACCCTAATCTTACTCTAAAAAACAGCCTAAACGTCACAATAACCCTAATCTTACTCTAACCACAGCCTAAACGTCACAATAACACTAATCTTACTCTAACCACAGCCTAACCCTAACAATAACCCTAATCTTTCTCTAACCACAGCCTAACCCTAACAATAACCCTAATCTTATTCTAACCACAGCCTAACCCTAACAATAACACTAATCTTATTCTAACCACAGCCTAACCCTAACAATAACACTAATCTTATTCTAATCACAGCCTAACCCTAACAATAACCCTAATCTTACTCTAACCACAGCCTAACCCTAACAATAACCCTAACCTTACCCTAACCACAGCCTAACCCTAATCTTACCCTAACCACAGCCTAACCCTAGCAATAACCCTAATCTTACTCTAACCACAGCCTAACCCTAACAATAACCCTAACCTTACCCTAACCACAGCCTAACCCTAATAATAACCCTAATCTTACCCTAACCACAGCCTAACCCTAACAATAACCCTAACCTTACCCTAACCACAGCCTAACAATAACCCTAATCTTATTCTAACCACAGCCTAACCCTAACAATAACCCTAACCCTACCCTAACCACAGCCTAACCCTAACAATAACCCTAATCTTACTCTAACCACAGCCTAACCCTAACAATAACCCTAACCTTACCGTAACCACAGCCTAACCCTAATCTTACCCTAACCACAGCCTAACCCTAATAATAACCCTAATCTTACCCTAACCACAGCCTAACAATAACCCTAATCTTACTCTAACCACAGCCTAACCCTAACAATAACCCTAATCTTACTCTAACCACAGCCTAACCCTAACAATAACCCTAATCTTACTCTAAAAAACAGCCTAAACGTCACAATAACCATAATCTTACTCTAACCACAGCCTAAACGTCACAATAACACTAATCTTACTCTAACCACAGCCTAACCCTAGCAATAACCCTAACTTTATTCTAACCACAGCCTAGCCCTAAAAATAACCCTAATCTTACTCTAACCACAGCCTCACCCTAACAATAACCCTAATCTTACTCTAACCACAGCCTAACCCTAACAATAACCCTAACCTTACCCTAACCACAGCCTAACCCTAATCTTACCCTAACCACAGCCTAACCCTAGCAATAACCCTAATCTTACTCTAACCACAGCCTAACCCTAACAATAACCCTAACCTTACCCTAACCACAGCCTAACCCTAATAATAACCCTAACCTTACCCTAACCACAGGCTTACCCTAATAATAACCCTAATCTTACTCTAACCACAGCCTAAACGTCACAATAACACTAATCTTACTCTAACCACAGCCTAACCCTAACAATAACCCTAACTTTATTCTAACCACAGCCTAGCCCTAAAAATAACCCTAACCTTACCCTAACCACAGCCTAACCCTAATAATAACCCTAACCTTACCCTAACCACAGCCTAACCCTAACAATAACCCTAACCTTACCCTAACCACAGCCTAACCCTAATAATAACCCTAATCTTACCCTAACCACAGCCTAACCCTAACAATAACCCTAACCTTACCCTAACCACAGCCTAACAATAACCCTAATCTTACTCTAACCACAGCCTAACCCTAACAATAACCCTAACCCTACCCTAACCACAGCCTAACCCTAACAATAACCCTAATCTTACTCTAACCACAGCCTAACCCTAACAATAACCCTAACCTTACCCTAACCACAGCCTAACCCTAATCTTACCCTAACCACAGCCTAACCCTAATAATAACCCTAATCTTACCCTAACCACAGCCTAACAATAACCCTAATCTTACTCTAACCACAGCCTAACCCTAACAATAACCCTAATCTTACTCTAACCACAGCCTAACCCTAACAATAACCCTAATCTTACTCTAAAAAACAGCCTAAACGTCACAATAACCCTAATCTTACTCTAACCACAGCCTAAACGTCACAATAACACTAATCTTACTCTAACCACAGCCTAACCCTAACAATAACCCTAATCTTACTCTAACCACAGCCTAACCCTAACAATAACCCTAATCTTATTCTAACCACAGCCTAACCCTAACAATAACACTAATCTTATTCTAATCACAGCCTAACCCTAACAATAACCCTAATCTTACTCTAACCACAGCCTAACCCTAACAATAACCCTAACCTTACCCTAACCACAGTCTAACCCTAATCTTACCCTAACCACAGCCTAACCCTAGCAATAACCCTAATCTTACTCTAACCACAGCCTAACCCTAACAATAACCCTAACCTTACCCTAACCACAGCCTAACCCTAATAATAACCCTAACCTTACCCTAACCACAGCCTTACCCTAATAATAACCCTAATCTTACTCTAACCACAGCCTAACCCTAACAATAAACCTAACTTTATTCTAACCACAGCCTAGCCCTAAAAATAACCCTAATCTTACTCTAACCACAGCCTCACCCTAACAATAACCCTAACCTTATTCTAACCACAGCCTAACCCTAACAATAACACTAATCTTATTCTAATCACAGCCTAACCCTAACAATAACCCTAATCTTACTCTAACCACAGCCTAACCCTAACAATAACCCTAACCTTACCCTAACCACAGCCTAACCCTAATCTTACCCTAACCACAGCCTAACCCTAGCAATAACCCTAATCTTACTCTAACCACAGCCTAACCCTAACAATAACCCTAACCTTACCCTAACCACAGCCTAACCCTAATAATAACCCTAACCTTACCCTAACCACAGCCTTACCCTAATAATAACCCTAATCTTACTCTAACCACAGCCTAACCCTAACAATAACCCTAACTTTATTCTAACCACAGCCTAGCCCTAAAAATAACCCTAACCTTACCCTAACCACAGCCTAACCCTAATAATAACCCTAACCTTACCCTAACCACAGCCTAACCCTAACAATAACCCTAACCTTACCCTAACCACAGCCTAACCCTAATAATAACCCTAATCTTACCCTAACCACAGCCTAACCCTAACAATAACCCTAACCTTACCCTAACCACAGCCTAACAATAACCCTAATCTTACTCTAACCACAGCCTAACCCTAACAATAACCCTAACCCTACCCTAACCACAGCCTAACCCTAACAATAACCCTAATCTTACTCTAACCACAGCCTAACCCTAACAATAACCCTAACCTTACCCTAACCACAGCCTAACCCTAATCTTACCCTAACCACAGCCTAACCCTAATAATAACTCTAATCTTATCCTAACCACAACCTAACAATAACCCTAATCTTACTCTAACCACAGCCTAACCCTAACAATAACCCTAATCTTACTCTAACCACAGCCTAACCCTAACAATAACCCTAATCTTACTCTAAAAAACAGCCTAAACGTCACAATAACCCTAATCTTACTCTAACCACAGCCTAAACGTCACAATAACACTAATCTTACTCTAACCACAGCCTAACCCTAACAATAACCCTAATCTTACTCTAACCACAGCCTAACCCTAACAATAACCCTAATCTTATTCTAACCACAGCCTAACCCTAACAATAACACTAATCTTATTCTAATCACAGCCTAACCCTAACAATAACCCTAATCTTACTCTAACCACAGCCTAACCCTAACAATAACCCTAATCTTATTCTAACCACAGCCTAACCCTAACAATAACACTAATCTTATTCTAATCACAGCCTAACCCTAACAATAACCCTAATCTTACTCAAACCACAGCCTAACCCTAACAATAACCCTAACCTTACCCTAACCACAGCCTAACCCTAATCTTACCCTAACCACAGCCTAACCCTAGCAATAACCCTAATCTTACTCTAACCACAGCCTAACCCTAACAATAACCCTAACCTTACCCTAACCACAGCCTAACCCTAATAATAACCCTAACCTTACCCTAACCACAGCCTTACCCTAATAATAACCCTAATCTTACTCTAACCACAGCCTAACCCTAACAATAACCCTAACTTTATTCTAACCACAGCCTAGCCCTAAAAATAACCCTAATCTTACTCTAACCACAGCCTCACCCTAACAATAACCCTAACCTTATTCTAACCACAGCCTAACCCTAACAATAACACTAATCTTATTCTAATCACAGCCTAACCCTAACAATAACCCTAATCTTACTCTAACCACAGCCTAACCCTAACAATAACCCTAACCTTACCCTAACCACAGCCTAACCCTAATCTTACCCTAACCACAGCCTAACCCTAGCAATAACCCTAATCTTACTCTAACCACAGCCTAACCCTAACAATAACCCTAACCTTACCCTAACCACAGCCTAACCCTAATAATAACCCTAACCTTACCCTAACCACAGCCTTACCCTAATAATAACCCTAATCTTACTCTAACCACAGCCTAACCCTAACAATAACCCTAACTTTATTCTAACCACAGCCTAGCCCTAAAAATAACCCTAATCTTACTCTAACCACAGCCTCACCCTAACAATAACCCTAACCTTATTCTAACCACAGCCTAACCCTAACAATAACACTAATCTTATTCTAATCACAGCCTAACCCTAACAATAACCCTAATCTTACTCTAACCACAGCCTAACCCTAACAATAACCCTAACCTTACCCTAACCACAGCCTAACCCTAATCTTACCCTAACCACAGCCTAACCCTAGCAATAACCCTAATCTTACTCTAACCACAGCCTAACCCTAACAATAACCCTAACCTTACCCTAACCACAGCCTAACCCTAATAATAACCCTAACCTTACCCTAACCACAGCCTAACCCTAACAATAACCCAAACTTTATTCTAACCACAGCCTAGCCCTAAAAATAACCCTAACCTTACCCTAACCACAGCCTAACCCTAATAATAACCCTAACCTTACCCTAACCACAGCCTAACCCTAAAAATAACCCTAACCTTACCCTAACCACAGCCTAACCCTAATAATAACCCTAATCTTACCCTAACCACAGCCTAACCCTAACAATAACCCTAACCTTACCCTAACCACAGCCTAACAATAACCCTAATCTTACTCTAACCACAGCCTAACCCTAACAATAACCCTAACCCTACCCTAACCACAGCCTAACCCTAACAATAACCCTAATCTTACTCTAACCACAGCCTAACCCTAACAATAACCCTAACCTTACCCTAACCACAGCCTAACCCTAATCTTACCCTAACCACAGCCTAACCCTAATAATAACCCTAATCTTACCCTAACCACAGCCTAACAATAACCCTAATCTTACTCTAACCACAGCCTAACCCTAACAATAACCCTAATCTTACTCTAACCACAGCCTAACCCTAACAATAACCCTAATCTTACTCTATCCACAGCCTAACCCTAATAATAACCCTAATCTTACTCTAAAAAACAGCCTAAACGTCACAATAACCCTAATCTTACTCTAACCACAGCCTAAACGTCACAATAACACTAATCTTACTCTAACCACAGCCTAACCCTAACAATAACCCTAATCTTACTCTAACCACAACCTAACCCTAACAATAACCCTAATCTTATTCTAACCACAGCCTAACCCTAACAATAACACTAATCTTATTCTAATCACAGCCTAACCCTAACAATAACCCTAATCTTACTCTAACCACAGCCTAACCCTAACAATAACCCTAACCTTACCCTAACCACAGCCTAACCCTAATCTTACTCTAACCACAGCCTAACCCTAGCAATAACCCTAATCTTACTCTAACCACAGCCTAACTCTAACAATAACCCTAACCTTACCCTAACCACAGCCTAACCCTAATAATAACCCTAACCTTACCCTAACCACAGCCTTACCCTAATAATAACCCTAATCTTACTCTAACCACAGCCTAACCCTAACAATAACCCTAACTTTATTCTAACCACAGCCTAGCCCTAAAAATAACCCTAATCTTACTCTAACCACAGCCTCACCCTAACAATAACCCTAACCTTATTCTAACCACAGCCTAACCCTAACAATAACACTAATCTTATTCTAATCACAGCCTAACCCTAACAATAACCCTAATCTTACTCTAACCACAGCCTAACCCTAACAATAACCCTAACCTTACCCTAACCACAGCCTAACCCTAATCTTACCCTAACCACAGCCTAACCCTAGCAATAACCCTAATCTTACTCTAACCACAGCCTAACCCTAACAATAACCCTAACCTTACCCTAACCACAGCCTAACCCTAATAATAACCCTAACCTTACCCTAACCACAGCCTTACCCTAATAATAACCCTAATCTTACTCTAACCACAGCCTAACCCTAACAATAACCCTAACTTTATTCTAACCACAGCCTAGCCCTAAAAATAACCCTAACCTTACCCTAACCACAGCCTAACCCTAATAATAACCCTAACCTTACCCTAACCACAGCCTAACCCTAACAATAACCCCAACCTTACCCTAACCACAGCCTAACCCTAATAATAACCCTAATCTTACCCTAACCACAGCCTAACCCTAACAATAACCCTAACCTTACCCTAACCACAGTCTAACAATAACCCTAATCTTACTCTAACCACAGCCTAACCCTAACCCTACCCTAACCACAGCCTAACCCTAACAATAACCCTAATCTTACTCTAACCACAGCCTAACCCTAACAATAACCCTAACCTTACCCTAACCACAGCCTAACCCTAATGTTACCCTAACCACAGCCTAACCCTAATAATAACCCTAATCTTACCCTAACCACAGCCTAACAATAACCCTAATCTTACTCTAACCACAGCCTAACCCTAACAATAACCCTAATCTTACTCTAACCACAGCCTAACCCTAACAATAACCCTAATCTTACTCTAAAAAACAGCCTAAACGTCACAATAACCCTAATCTTACTCTAACCACAGCCTAAACGTCACAATAACACTAATCTTACTCTAACCACAGCCTAACCCTAACAATAACCCTAATCTTACTCTAACCACAGCCTAACCCTAACAATAACCCTAATCTTATTCTAACCACAGCCTAACCCTAACAATAACACTAATCTAATTCTAATCACAGCCTAACCCTAACAATAACCCTAATCTTACTCTAACCACAGCCTAACCCTAACAATAACCCTAACCTTACCCTAACCACAGCCTAACCCTAATCTTACCCTAACCACAGCCTAACCCTAGCAATAACCCTAATCTTACTCTAACCACAGCCTAACCCTAACAATAACCCTAACCTTACCCTAACCACAGCCTAACCCTAATAATAACCCTAACCTTACCCTAACCACAGCCTTACCCTAATAATAACCCTAATCTTACTCTAACCACAGCCTAACCCTAACAATAACCCTAACTTTATTCTAACCACAGCCTAGCCCTAAAAATAACCCTAATCTTACTCTAACCACAGCCTCACCCTAACAATAACCCTAACCTTATTCTAACCACAGCCTAACCCTAACAATAACACTAATCTTATTCTAATCACAGCCTAACCCTAACAATAACCCTAATCTTACTCTAACCACAGCCTAACCCTAACAATAACCCTAACCTTACCCTAACCACAGCCTAACGCTAATCTTACCCTAACCACAGCCTAACCCTAGCAATAACCCTAATCTTACTCTAACCACAGCCTAACCCTAACAATAACCCTAACCTTACCCTAACCACAGCCTAACCCTAATAATAACCCTAACCTTACCCTAACCACAGCCTTACCCTAATAATAACCCTAATCTTACTCTAACCACAGCCTAACCCTAACAATAACCCTAACTTTATTCTAACCACAGCCTAGCCCTAAAAATAACCCTAACCTTACCCTAACCACAGCCTAACCCTAATAATAACCCTAACCTTACACTAACCACAGCCTAACCCTAACAATAACCCTAACCTTACCCTAACCACAGCCTAACCCTAATAATAACCCTAATCTTACCCTAACCACAGCCTAACCCTAACAATAACCCTAACCTTACCCTAACCACAGCCTAACAATAACCCTAATCTTACTCTAACCACAGCCTAACCCTAACAATAACCCTAACCCTACCCTAACCACAGCCTAACCCTAACAATAACCCTAATCTTACTCTAACCACAGCCTAACCCTAACAATAACCCTAACCTTACCCTAACCACAGCCTAACCCTAATCTTACCCTAACCACAGCCTAACCCTAATAATAACCCTAATCTTACCCTAACCACAGCCTAACAATAACCCTAATCTTACTCTAACCACAGCCTAACCCTAACAATAACCCTAATCTTACTCTAACCACAGCCTAACCCTAACAATAACCCTAATCTTACTCTAAAAAACAGCCTAAACGTCACAATAACCCTAATCTTACTCTAACCACAGCCTAAACGTCACAATAACACTAATCTTACTCTAACCACAGCCTAACCCTAACAATAACCCTAATCTTACTCTAACCACAGCCTAACCCTAACAATAACCCTAATCTTATTCTAACCACAGCCTAACCCTAACAATAACACTAATCTTATTCTAATCACAGCCTAACCCTAACAATAACCCTAATCTTACTCTAACCACAGCCTAACCCTAACAATAACCCTAATCTTATTCTAACCACAGCCTAACCCTAACAATAACACTAATCTTATTCTAATCACAGCCTAACCCTAACAATAACCCTAATCTTACTCAAACCACAGCCTAACCCTAACAATAACCCTAACCTTACCCTAACCACAGCCTAACCCTAATCTTACCCTAACCACAGCCTAACCCTAGCAATAACCCTAATCTTACTCTAACCACAGCCTAACCCTAACAATAACCCTAACCTTACCCTAACCACAGCCTAACCCTAATAATAACCCTAACCTTACCCTAACCACAGCCTTACCCTAATAATAACCCTAATCTTACTCTAACCACAGCCTAACCCTAACAATAACCCTAACTTTATTCTAACCACAGCCTAGCCCTAAAAATAAACCTAATCTTACTCTAACCACAGCCTCACCCTAACAATAACCCTAACCTTATTCTAACCACAGCCTAACCCTAACAATGACACTAATCTTATTCTAATCACAGCCTAACCCTAACAATAACCCTAATCTTACTCTAACCACAGCCTAACCCTAACAATAACCCTAACCTTACCCTAACCACAGCCTAACCCTAATCTTACCCTAACCACAGCCTAACCCTAGCAATAACCCTAATCTTACTCTAACCACAGCCTAACCCTAACAATAACCCTAACCTTACCCTAACCACAGCCTAACCCTAATAATAACCCTAACCTTACCCTAACCACAGCCTTACCCTAATAATAACCCTAATCTTACTCTAACCACAGCCTAACCCTAACAATAACCCTAACTTTATTCTAACCACAGCCTAGCCCTAAAAATAACCCTAACCTTACCCTAACCACAGCCTAACCCTAATAATAACCCTAACCTTACCCTAACCACAGCCTAACCCTAACAATAACCCTAACCTTACCCTAACCACAGCCTAACCCTAATAATAACCCTAATCTTACCCTAACCACAGCCTAACCCTAACAATAACCGTAACCTTACCCTAACCACAGCCTAACAATAACCCTAATCTTACTCTAACCACAGCCTAACCCTAACAATAACCCTAACCCTACCCTAACCACAGCCTAACCCTAACAATAACCCTAATCTTACTCTAACCACAGCCTAACCCTAACAATAACCCTAACCTTACCCTAACCACAGCCTAACCCTAATCTTACCCTAACCACAGCCTAACCCTAATAATAACCCTAATCTTACCCTAACCACAGCCTAACAATAACCCTAATCTTACTCTAACCACAGCCTAACCCTAACAATAACCCTAATCTTACTCTAACCACAGCCTAACCCTAACAATAACCCTAATCTTACTCTAAAAAACAGCCTAAACGTCACAATAACCCTAATCTTACTCTAACCACAGCCTAAACGTCACAATAACACTAATCTTACTCTAACCACAGCCTAACCCTAACAATAACCCTAATCTTACTCTAACCACAACCTAACCCTAACAATAACCCTAATCTTATTCTAACCACAGCCTAACCCTAACAATAACACTAATCTTATTCTAATCACAGCCTAACCCTAACAATAACCCTAATCTTACTCTAACCACAGCCTAACCCTAACAATAACCCTAACCTTACCCTAACCACAGCCTAACCCTAATCTTACTCTAACCACAGCCTAACCCTAGCAATAACCCTAATCTTACTCTAACCACAGCCTAACCCTAACAATAACCCTAACCTTACCCTAACCACAGCCTAACCCTAATAATAACCCTAACCTTACCCTAACCACAGCCTTACCCTAATAATAACCCTAATCTTACTCTAACCACAGCCTAACCCTAACAATAACCCTAACTTTATTCTAACCACAGCCTAGCCCTAAAAATAACCCTAATCTTACTCTAACCACAGCCTCACCCTAACAATAACCCTAACCTTATTCTAACCACAGCCTAACCCTAACAATAACACTAATCTTATTCTAATCACAGCCTAACCCTAACAATAACCCTAATCTTACTCTAACCACAGCCTAACCCTAACAATAACCCTAACCTTACCCTAACCACAGCCTAACCCTAATCTTACCCTAACCACAGCCTAACCCTAGCAATAACCCTAATCTTACTCTAACCACAGCCTAACCCTAACAATAACCCTAACCTTACCCTAACCACAGCCTAACCCTAATAATAACCCTAACCTTACCCTAACCACAGCCTTACCCTAATAATAACCCTAATCTTACTCTAACCACAGCCTAACCCTAACAATAACCCTAACTTTATTCTAACCACAGCCTAGCCCTAAAAATAACCCTAACCTTACCCTAACCACAGCCTAACCCTAATAATAACCCTAACCTTACCCTAACCACAGCCTAACCCTAACAATAACCCCAACCTTACCCTAACCACAGCCTAACCCTAATAATAACCCTAATCTTACCCTAACCACAGCCTAACCCTAACAATAACCCTAACCTTACCCTAACCACAGCCTAACAATAACCCTAATCTTACTCTAACCACAGCCTAACCCTAACCCTACCCTAACCACAGCCTAACCCTAACAATAACCCTAATCTTACTCTAACCACAGCCTAACCCTAACAATAACCCTAACCTTACCCTAACCACAGCCTAACCCTAATCTTACCCTAACCACAGCCTAACCCTAATAATAACCCTAATCTTACCCTAACCACAGCCTAACAATAACCCTAATCTTACTCTAACCACAGCCTAACCCTAACAATAACCCTAATCTTACTCTAACCACAGCCTAACCCTAACAATAACCCTAATCTTACTCTAAAAAACAGCCTAAACGTCACAATAACCCTAATCTTACTCTAACCACAGCCTAAACGTCACAATAACACTAATCTTACTCTAACCACAGCCTAACCCTAACAATAACCCTAATCTTACTCTAACCACAGCCTAACCCTAACAATAACCCTAATCTTATTCTAACCACAGCCTAACCCTAACAATAACACTAATCTTATTCTAATCACAGCCTAACCCTAACAATAACCCTAATCTTACTCTAACCACAGCCTAACCCTAACAATAACCCTAACCTTACCCTAACCACAGCCTAACCCTAATCTTACCCTAACCACAGCCTAACCCTAGCAATAACCCTAATCTTACTCTAACCACAGCCTAACCCTAACAATAACCCTAACCTTACCCTAACCACAGCCTAACCCTAATAATAACCCTAACCTTACCCTAACCACAGCCTTACCCTAATAATAACCCTAATCTTACTCTAACCACAGCCTAACCCTAACAATAACCCTAACTTTATTCTAACCACAGCCTAGCCCTAAAAATAACCCTAATCTTACTCTAACCACAGCCTCACCCTAACAATAACCCTAACCTTATTCTAACCACAGCCTAACCCTAACAATAACACTAATCTTATTCTAATCACAGCCTAACCCTAACAATAACCCTAATCTTACTCTAACCACAGCCTAACCCTAACAATAACCCTAACCTTACCCTAACCACAGCCTAACCCTAATCTTACCCTAACCACAGCCTAACCCTAGCAATAACCCTAATCTTACTCTAACCACAGCCTAACCCTAACAATAACCCTAACCTTACCCTAACCACAGCCTAACCCTAATAATAACCCTAACCTTACCCTAACCACAGCCTTACCCTAATAATAACCCTAATCTTACTCTAACCACAGCCTAACCCTAACAATAACCCTAACTTTATTCTAACCACAGCCTAGCCCTAAAAATAACCCTAACCTTACCCTAACCACAGCCTAACCCTAATAATAACCCTAACCTTACCCTAACCACAGCCTAACCCTAACAATAACCCTAACCTTACCCTAACCACAGCCTAACCCTAATAATAACCCTAATCTTACCCTAACCACAGCCTAACCCTAACAATAACCCTAACCTTACCCTAACCACAGCCTAACAATAACCCTAATCTTACTCTAACCACAGCCTAACCCTAACAATAACCCTAACCCTACCCTAACCACAGCCTAACCCTAACAATAACCCTAATCTTACTCTAACCAAAGCCTAACCCTAACAATAACCCTAACCTTACCCTAACCACAGCCTAACCCTAATCTTACCCTAACCACAGCCTAACCCTAATAATAACCCTAATCTTACCCTAACCACAGCCTAACAATAACCCTAATCTTACTCTAACCACAGCCTAACCCTAACAATAACCCTAATCTTACTCTAACGACAGCCTAACCCTAACAATAACCCTAATCTTACTCTAAAAAACAGCCTAAACGTCACAATAACCCTAATCTTACTCTAACCACAGCCTAAACGTCACAATAACACTAATCTTACTCTAACCACAGCCTAACCCTAACAATAACCCTAATCTTACTCTAACCACAGCCTAACCCTAACAATAACCCTAATCTTATTCTAACCACAGCCTAACCCTAACAATAACACTAATCTTATTCTAATCACAGCCTAACCCTAACAATAACCCTAATCTTACTCTAACCACAGCCTAACCCTAACAATAACCCTAACCTTACCCTAACCACAGCCTAACCCTAATCTTACTCTAACCACAGCCTAACCCTAGCAATAACCCTAATCTTACTCTAACCACAGCCTAACCCTAACAATAACCCTAACCTTACCCTAACCACAGCCTAACCCTAATAATAACCCTAACCTTACCCTAACCACAGCCTTACCCTAATAATAACCCTAATCTTACTCTAACCACAGCCTAACCCTAACAATAACCCTAACTTTATTCTAACCACAGCCTAGCCCTAAAAATAACCCTAATCTTACTCTAACCACAGCCTCACCCTAACAATAACCCTAACCTTATTCTAACCACAGCCTAACCCTAACAATAACACTAATCTTATTCTAATCACAGCCTAACCCTAACAATAACCCTAATCTTACTCTAACCACAGCCTAACCCTAACAATAACCCTAACCTTACCCTAACCACAGCCTAACCCTAATCTTACCCTAACCACAGCCTAACACTAGCAATAACCCTAATCTTACTCTAACCACAGCCTAACCCTAACAATAACCCTAACTTTACCCTAACCACAGCCTAACCCTAATAATAACCCTAACCTTACCCTAACCACAGCCTTACCCTAATAATAACCCTAATCTTACTCTAACCACAGCCTAACCCTAACAATAACCCTAACTTTATTCTAACCACAGCCTAGCCCTAAAAATAACCCTAACCTTACCCTAACCACAGCCTAACCCTAATAATAACCC
This sequence comes from Taudactylus pleione, assembly GCA_031769625.1. NCBI lineage: Eukaryota > Metazoa > Chordata > Amphibia > Anura > Myobatrachidae > Taudactylus > Taudactylus pleione. The sequence goes on from JAUIMM010000198.1 coordinate 2,783,881, forward strand.
TAACCTTACCCTAACCACAGCCTAACCCTAACAATAACCCTAACCTTACCCTAACCACAGCCTAACCCTAATAATAACCCAATTCTTACCCTAACCACAGCCTAACCCTAACAATAACCCTAACCTTACCCTAACCACAGCCTAACAATAACCCTAATCTTACTCTAACCACAGCCTAACCCTAACCCTACCCTAACCACAGCCTAACCCTAACAATAACCCTAATCTTACTCTAACCACAGCCTAACCCTAACAATAACCGTAACCTTACCCTAACCACAGCCTAACCCTAATCTTACCCTAACCACAGCCTAACCCTAATAATAACCCTAATCTTACCCTAACCACAGCCTAACAATAACCCTAATCTTACTCTAACCACAGCCTAACCCTAACAATAACCCTAATCTTACTCTAACCACAGCCTAACCCTAACAATAACCCTAATCTTACTCTAAAAAACAGCCTAAACGTCACAATAACCCTAATCTTACTCTAACCACAGCCTAAACGTCACAATAACACTAATCTTACTGTAACCACAGCCTAACCCTAACAATAACCCTAATCTTACTCTAACCACAGCCTAACCCTAACAATAACCCTAATCTTATTCTAACCACAGCCTAACCCTAACAATAACACTAATCTTATTCTAATCACAGCCTAACCCTAACAATAACCCTAATCTTACTCTAACCACAGCCTAACCCTAACAATAACCCTAACCTTACCCTAACCACAGCCTAACCCTAATCTTACCCTAACCACAGCCTAACCCTAGCAATAACCCTAATCTTACTCTAACCACAGCCTAACCCTAACAATAACCCTAACCTTACCCTAACCACTGCCTAACCCTAATAATAACCCTAACCTTACCCTAACCACAGCCTTCCCCTAATAATAACCCTAATCTTACTCTAACCACAGCCTAACCCTAACAATAACCCTAACTTTATTCTAACCACAGCCTAGCCCTAAAAATAACCCTAATCTTACTCTAACCACAGCCTCACCCTAACAATAACCCTAACCTTATTCTAACCACAGCCTAACCCTAACAATAACACTAATCTTATTCTAATCACAGCCTAACCCTAACAATAACCCTAATCTTACTCTAACCACAGCCTAACCCTAACAATAACCCTAACCTTACCCTAACCACAGCCTAACCCTAATCTTACCCTAACCACAGCCTAACCCTAGCAATAACCCTAATCTTACTCTAACCACAGCCTAACCCTAACAATAACCCTAACCTTACCCTAACCACAGCCTAACCCTAATAATAACCCTAACCTTACCCTAACCACAGCCTTACCCTAATAGTAACCCTAATCTTACTCTAACCACAGCCTAACCCTAACAATAACCCTAACTTTATTCTAACCACAGCCTAGCCCTAAAAATAACCCTAACCTTACCCTAACCACAGCCTAACCCTAATAATAACCCTAACCTTACCCTAACCACAGCCTAACCCTAACAATAACCCTAACCTTACCCTAACCACAGCCTAACCCTAATAATAACCCTAATCTTACCCTAACCACAGCCTAACCCTAACAATAACCCTAACCTTACCCTAACCACAGCCTAACAATAACCCTAATCTTACTCTAACCACAGCCTAACCCTAACAATAACCCTAACCCTACCCTAACCACAGCCTAACCCTAACAATAACCCTAATCTTACTCTAACCACAGCCTAACCCTAACAATAACCCTAACCTTACCCTAACCACAGCCTAACCCTAATCTTACCCTAACCACAGCCTAACCCTAATAATAACCCTAATCTTACCCTAACCACAGCCTAACAATAACCCTAATCTTACTCTAACCACAGCCTAACCCTAACAATAACCCTAATCTTACTCTAACCACAGCCTAACCCTAACAATAACCCTAATCTTACTCTAAAAAACAGCCTAAACGTCACAATAACCCTAATCTTACTCTAACCACAGCCTAAACGTCACAATAACACTAATCTTACTCTAACCACAGCCTAACCCTAACAATAACCCTAATCTTACTCTAACCACAGCCGAACCCTAACAATAACCCTAATCTTATTCTAACCACAGCCTAACCCTAACAATAACACTAATCTTATTCTAATCACAGCCTAACCCTAACAATAACCCTAATCTTACTCTAACCACAGCCTAACCCTAACAATAACCCTAACCTTACCCTAACCACAGCCTAACCCTAATCTTACCCTAACCACAGCCTAACCCTAGCAATAACCCTAATCTTACTCTAACCACAGCCTAACCCTAACAATAACCCTAACCTTACCCTAACCACAGCCTAACCCTAATAATAACCCTAACCTTACCCTAACCACAGCCTTACCCTAATAATAACCCTAATCTTACTCTAACCACAGCCTAACCCTAACAATAACCCTAACTTTATTCTAACCACAGCCTAGCCCTAAAAATAACCCTAATCTTACTCTAACCACAGCCTCACCCTAACAATAACCCTAACCTTATTCTAACTACAGCCTAACCCTAACAATAACACTAATCTTATTCTAATCACAGCCTAACCCTAACAATAACCCTAATCTTACTCTAACCACAGCCTAACCCTAACAATAACCCTAACCTTACCCTAACCACAGCCTAACCCTAATCTTACCCTAACCACAGCCTAACCCTAGCAATAACCCTAATCTTACTCTAACCACAGCCTAACCCTAACAATAACCCTAACCTTACCCTAACCACAGCCTTACCCTAATAATAACCCTAATCTTACTCTAACCACAGCCTAACCCTAACAATAACCCTAACTTTATTCTAACCACAGCCTAGCCCTAAAAATAACCCTAACCTTACCCTAACCACAGCCTAACCCTAATAATAACCCTAACCTTACCCTAACCACAGCCTAACCCTAACAATAACCCTAACCTTACCCTAACCACAGCCTAACCCTAATAATAACCCTAATCTTACCCTAACCACAGCCTAACCCTAACAATAACCCTAACCTTACCCTAACCACTGCCTAACCCTAATAATAACCCTAACCTTACCCTAACCACAGCCTTCCCCTAATAATAACCCTAATCTTACTCTAACCACAGCCTAACCCTAACAATAACCCTAACTTTATTCTAACCACAGCCTAGCCCTAAAAATAACCCTAATCTTACTCTAACCACAGCCTCACCCTAACAATAACCCTAACCTTATTCTAACCACAGCCTAACCCTAACAATAACACTAATCTTATTCTAATCACAGCCTAACCCTAACAATAACCCTAATCTTACTCTAACCACAGCCTAACCCTAACAATAACCCTAACCTTACCCTAACCACAGCCTAACCCTAATCTTACCCTAACCACAGCCTAACCCTAGCAATAACCCTAATCTTACTCTAACCACAGCCTAACCCTAACAATAACCCTAACCTTACCCTAACCACAGCCTAACCCTAATAATAACCCTAACCTTACCCTAACCACAGCCTTACCCTAATAGTAACCCTAATCTTACTCTAACCACAGCCTAACCCTAACAATAACCCTAACTTTATTCTAACCACAGCCTAGCCCTAAAAATAACCCTAACCTTACCCTAACCACAGCCTAACCCTAATAATAACCCTAACCTTACCCTAACCACAGCCTAACCCTAACAATAACCCTAACCTTACCCTAACCACAGCCTAACCCTAATAATAACCCTAATCTTACCCTAACCACAGCCTAACCCTAACAATAACCCTAACCTTACCCTAACCACAGCCTAACAATAACCCTAATCTTACTCTAACCACAGCCTAACCCTAACAATAACCCTAACCCTACCCTAACCACAGCCTAACCCTAACAATAACCCTAATCTTACTCTAACCACAGCCTAACCCTAACAATAACCCTAACCTTACCCTAACCACAGCCTAACCCTAATCTTACCCTAACCACAGCCTAACCCTAATAATAACCCTAATCTTACCCTAACCACAGCCTAACAATAACCCTAATCTTACTCTAACCACAGCCTAACCCTAACAATAACCCTAATCTTACTCTAACCACAGCCTAACCCTAACAATAACCCTAATCTTACTCTAAAAAACAGCCTAAACGTCACAATAACCCTAATCTTACTCTAACCACAGCCTAAACGTCACAATAACACTAATCTTACTCTAACCACAGCCTAACCCTAACAATAACCCTAATCTTACTCTAACCACAGCCGAACCCTAACAATAACCCTAATCTTATTCTAACCACAGCCTAACCCTAACAATAACACTAATCTTATTCTAATCACAGCCTAACCCTAACAATAACCCTAATCTTACTCTAACCACAGCCTAACCCTAACAATAACCCTAACCTTACCCTAACCACAGCCTAACCCTAATCTTACCCTAACCACAGCCTAACCCTAGCAATAACCCTAATCTTACTCTAACCACAGCCTAACCCTAACAATAACCCTAACCTTACCCTAACCACAGCCTAACCCTAATAATAACCCTAACCTTACCCTAACCACAGCCTTACCCTAATAATAACCCTAATCTTACTCTAACCACAGCCTAACCCTAACAATAACCCTAACTTTATTCTAACCACAGCCTAGCCCTAAAAATAACCCTAATCTTACTCTAACCACAGCCTCACCCTAACAATAACCCTAACCTTATTCTAACTACAGCCTAACCCTAACAATAACACTAATCTTATTCTAATCACAGCCTAACCCTAACAATAACCCTAATCTTACTCTAACCACAGCCTAACCCTAACAATAACCCTAACCTTACCCTAACCACAGCCTAACCCTAATCTTACCCTAACCACAGCCTAACCCTAGCAATAACCCTAATCTTACTCTAACCACAGCCTAACCCTAACAATAACCCTAACCTTACCCTAACCACAGCCTTACCCTAATAATAACCCTAATCTTACTCTAACCACAGCCTAACCCTAACAATAACCCTAACTTTATTCTAACCACAGCCTAGCCCTAAAAATAACCCTAACCTTACCCTAACCACAGCCTAACCCTAATAATAACCCTAACCTTACCCTAACCACAGCCTAACCCTAACAATAACCCTAACCTTACCCTAACCACAGCCTAACCCTAATAATAACCCTAATCTTACCCTAACCACAGCCTAACCCTAACAATAACCCTAACCTTACCCTAACCACAGCCTAACAATAACCCTAATCTTACTCTAACCACAGCCTAACCCTAACAATAACCCTAACCCTACCCTAACCACAGCCTAACCCTAACAATAACCCTAATCTTACTCTAACCACAGCCTAACCCTAACAATAACCATAACCTTACCCTAACCACAGCCTAACCCTAATCTTACCCTAACCACAGCCTAACCCTAATAATAACCCTAATCTTACCCTAACCACAGCCTAACAATAACCCTAATCTTACTCTAACCACAGCCTAACCCTAACAATAACCCTAATCTTACTCTAACCACAGCCTAACCCTAACAATAACCCTAATCTTACTCTAAAAAACAGCCTAAACGTCACAATAACCATAATCTTACTCTAACCACAGCCTAAACGTCACAATAACACTAATCTTACTCTAAACACAGCCTAACCCTAACAATAACCCTAATCTTACTCTAACCACAGCCTAACCCTAACAATAACCCTAATCTTATTCTAACCACAGCCTAACCCTAACAATAACACTAATCTTATTCTAATCACAGCCTAACCCTAACAATAACCCTAATCTTACTCTAACCACAGCCTAACCCTAACAATAACCCTAACCTTACCCTAACCACAGCCTAACCCTAATCTTACCCTAACCACAGCCTAACCCTAGCAATAACCCTAATCTTACTCTAACCACAGCCTAACCCTAACAATAACCCTAACCTTACCCTAACCACAGCCTAACCCTAATAATAACCCTAACCTTACCCTAACCACAGCCTTACCCTAATAATAACCCTAATCTTACTCTAACCACAGCCTAACATTAACAATAACCCTAACTTTATTCTAACCACAGCCTAGCCCTAAAAATAACCCTAATCTTACTCTAACCACAGCCTCACCCTAACAATAACCCTAACCTTATTCTAACCACAGCCTAACCCTAACAATAACACTAATCTTATTCTAATCACAGCCTAACCCTAACAATAACCCTAATCTTACTCTAACCACAGCCTAACCCTAACAATAACCCTAACCTTACCCTAACCACAGCCTAACCCTAATCTTACCCTAACCACAGCCTAACCCTAGCAATAACCCTAATCTTACTCTAACCAAAGCCTAACCCTAACAATAACCCTAACCACAGCCTAACCCTAATAATAACCCTAACCTTACCCTAACCACAGCCTTACCCTAATAATAACCCTAATCTTACTCTAACCACAGCCTAACCCTAACAATAACCCTAACTTTATTCTAACCACAGCCTAGCCCTAAAAATAACCCTAACCTTACCCTAACCACAGCCTAACCCTAATAATAACCCTAACCTTACCCTAACCACAGCCTAACCCTAATCTTACCCTAACCACAGCCTAACCCTAGCAATAACCCTAATCTTACTCTAACCACAGCCTAACCCTAACAATAACCCTAACCTTACCCTAACCACAGCCTAACCCTAATAATAACCCTAACCTTACCCTAACCACAGCCTTACCCTAATAATAACCCTAATCTTACTCTAACCACAGCCTAACATTAACAATAACCCTAACTTTATTCTAACCACAGCCTAGCCCTAAAAATAACCCTAATCTTACTCTAACCACAGCCTCACCCTAACAATAACCCTAACCTTATTCTAACCACAGCCTAACCCTAACAATAACACTAATCTTATTCTAATCACAGCCTAACCCTAACAATAACCCTAATCTTACTCTAACCACAGCCTAACCCTAACAATAACCCTAACCTTACCCTAACCACAGCCTAACCCTAATCTTACCCTAACCACAGCCTAACCCTAGCAATAACCCTAATCTTACTCTAACCAAAGCCTAACCCTAACAATAACCCTAACCACAGCCTAACCCTAATAATAACCCTAACCTTACCCTAACCACAGCCTTACCCTAATAATAACCCTAATCTTACTCTAACCACAGCCTAACCCTAACAATAACCCTAACTTTATTCTAACCACAGCCTAGCCGTAAAAATAACCCTAACCTTACCCTAACCACAGCCTAACCCTAATAATAACCCTAACCTTACCCTAACCACAGCCTAACCCTAACAATAACCCTAACCTTACCCTAACCACAGCCTAACCCTAATAATAACCCTAATCTTACCCTAACCACAGCCTAACCCTAACAATAACCCTAACCTTACCCTAACCACAGCCTAACAATAACCCTAATCTTACTCTAACCACAGCCTAACCCTAACCCTACCCTAACCACAGCCTAACCCTAACAATAACCCTAATCTTACTCTAACCACAGCCTAACCCTAACAATAACCCTAACCTTACCCTAACCACAGCCTAACCCTAATCTTACCCTAACCACAGCCTAACCCTAATAATAACCCTAATCTTACCCTAACCACAGCCTAACAATAACCCTAATCTTACTCTAACCACAGCCTAACCCTAACAATAACCCTAATCTTACTCTAACCACAGCCTAACCCTAACAATAACCCTAATCTTACTCTAAAAAACAGCCTAAACGTCACAATAACCCTAATCTTACTCTAACCACAGCCTAAACGTCACAATAACACTAATCTTACTCTAACCACAGCCTAACCCTAACAATAACCCTAATCTTACTCTAACCACAGCCTAACCCTAACAATAACCCTAATCTTATTCTAACCACAGCCTAACCCTAACAATAACACTAATCTTATTCTAATCACAGCCTAACCCTAACAATAACCCTAATCTTACTCTAACCACAGCCTAACCCTAACAATAACCCTAACCTTACCCTAACCACAGCCTAACCCTAATCTTACCCTAACCACAGCCTAACCCTAGCAATAACCCTAATCTTACTCTAACCACAGCCTAACCCTAACAATAACCCTAACCTTACCCTAACCACAGCCTAACCCTAATAATAACCCTAACCTTACCCTAACCACAGCCTTACCCTAATAATAACCCTAATCTTACTCTAACCACAGCCTAACCCTAACAATAACCCTAACTTTATTCTAACCACAGCCTAGCCCTAAAAATAACCCTAATCTTACTCTAACCACAGCCTCACCCTAACAATAACCCTAACCTTATTCTAACCACAGCCTAACCCTAACAATAACACTAATCTTATTCTAATCACAGCCTAACCCTAACAATAACCCTAATCTTACTCTAACCACAGCCTAACCCTAACAATAACCCTAACCTTACCCTAACCACAGCCTAACCCTAATCTTACCCTAACCACAGCCTAACCCTAGCAATAACCCTAATCTTACCCTAACCACAGCCTAACCCTAATAATAACCCTAACCTTACCCTAACCACAGCCTTACCCTAATAATAACACTAATCTTCCTCTAACCACAGCCTAACCCTAACAATAACCCTAACTTTATTCTAACCACAGCCTAGCCCTAAAAATAACCCTAACCTTACCCTAACCACAGCCTAACCCTAATAATAACCCTAACCTTACCCTAACCACAGCCTAACCCTAACAATAACCCTAACCTTACCCTAACCACAGCCTAACCCTAATAATAACCCTAATCTTACCCTAACCACAGCCTAACCCTAACAATAACCCTAACCTTACCCTAACCACAGCCTAACCCTAACAATAACCCTAATCTTACTCTAACCACAGCCTAACCCTAACAATAACCCTAATCTTACTCTAAAAAACAGCCTAAACGTCACAATAACCCTAATCTTACTCTAACCACAGCCTAAACGTCACAATAACACTAATCTTACTCTAACCACAGCCTAACCCTAACAATAACCCTAATCTTACTCTAACCACAGCCTAACCCTAACAATAACCCTAATCTTATTCTAACCACAGCCTAACCCTAACAATAACACTAATCTTATTCTAATCACAGCCTAACCCTAACAATAACCCTAATCTTACTCTAACCACAGCCTAACCCTAACAATAACCCTAACCTTACCCTAACCACAGCCTAACCCTAATCTTACCCTAACCACAGCCTAACCCTAGCAATAACCCTAATCTTACTCTAACCACAGCCTAACCCTAATAATAACCCTAACCTTACCCTAACCACAGCCTTACCCTAATAATAACCCTAATCTTACCCTAACCACAGCCTAACCCTAGCAATAACCCTAATCTTACTCTAACCACAGCCTAACCCTAACAATAACCCTAACCTTACCCTAACCACAGCCTAACCCTAATCTTACCCTAACCACAGCCTAACCCTAATCTTACCCTAACCACAGCCTAACCCTAGCAATAACCCTAATCTTACTCTAACCACAGCCTAACCCTAATAATAACCCTAACCTTACCCTAACCACAGCCTTACCCTAATAATAACCCTAATCTTACTCTAACCACAGCCTAACCCTAACAATAACCCTAACTTTATTCTAACCACAGCCTAGCCCTAAAAATAACCCTAATCTTACTCTAACCACAGCCTCACCCTAACAATAACCCTAACCTTATTCTAACCACAGCCTAACCCTAACAATAACACTAATCTTATTCTAATCACAGCCTAACCCTAACAATAACCCTAATCTTACTCTAACCACAGCCTAACCCTAACAATAACCCTAACCTTACCCTAACCACAGCCTAACCCTAATCTTACCCTAACCACAGCCTAACCCTAGCAATAACCCTAATCTTACTCTAACCACAGCCTAACCCTAACAATAACCCTAACCTTACCCTAACCACAGCCTAACCCTAATAATAACCCTAACCTTACCCTAACCACAGCCTTACCCTAATAATAACCCTAATCTTACTCTAACCACAGCCTAACCCTAACAATAACCCTAACTTTATTCTAACCACAGCCTAGCCCTAAAAATAACCCTAACCTTACCCTAACCACAGCCTAACCCTAATAATAACCCTAACCTTACCCTAACCACAGCCTAACCCTAACAATAACCCTAACCTTACCCTAACCACAGCCTAACCCTAATAATAACCCTAATCTTACCCTAACCACAGCCTAACCCTAACAATAACCCTAACCTTACCCTAACCACAGCCTAACAATAACCCTAATCTTACTCTAACCACAGCCTAACCCTAACAATAACCCTAACCCTACCCTAACCACAGCCTAACCCTAACAATAACCCTAATCTTACTCTAACCACAGCCTAACCCTAACAATAACCCTAACCTTACCCTAACCACAGCCTAACCCTAATCTTACCCTAACCACAGCCTAACCCTAATAATAACCCTAATCTTACCCTAACCACAGCCTAACAATAACCCTAATCTTACTCTAACCACAGCCTAACCCTAACAATAACCCTAATCTTACTCTAACCACAGCCTAACCCTAACAATAACCCTAATCTTACTCTAAAAAACAGCCTAAACGTCACAATAACCCTAATCTTACTCTAACCACAGCCTAAATGTCACAATAACACTAATCTTACTCTAACCACAGCCTAACCCTAACAATAACCCTAATCTTACTCTAACCACAGCCTAACCCTAACAATAACCCTAATCTTATTCTAACCACAGCCTAACCCTAACAATAACACTAATCTTATTCTAATCACAGCCTAACCCTAACAATAACCCTAATCTTACTCTAACCACAGCCTAACCCTAACAATAACCCTAACCTTACCCTAACCACAGCCTAACCCTAATCTTACCCTAACCACAGCCTAACCCTAGCAATAACCCTAATCTTACTCTAACCACAGCCTAACCCTAACAATAACCCTAACCTTACCCTAACCACAGCCTAACCCTAATAATAACCCTAACCTTACCCTAACCACAGCCTTACCCTAATAATAACCCTAATCTTACTCTAACCACAGCCTAACCCTAACAATAACCCTAACTTTATTCTAACCACAGCCTAGCCCTAAAAATAACCCTAATCTTACTCTAACCACAGCCTCACCCTAACAATAACCCTAACCTTATTCTAACCACAGCCTAACCCTAACAATAACACTAATCTTATTCTAATCACAGCCTAACCCTAACAATAACCCTAATCTTACTCTAACCACAGCCTAACCCTAACAATAACCCTAACCTTACCCTAACCACAGCCTAACCCTAATCTTACCCTAACCACAGCCTAACCCTAGCAATAACCCTAATCTTACTCTAACCACAGCCTAACCCTAACAATAACCCTAACCTTACCCTAACCACAGCCTAACCCTAATAATAACCCTAACCTTACCCTAACCACAGCCTTACCCTAATAATAACCCTAATCTTCCTCTAACCACAGCCTAACCCTAACAATAACCCTAACTTTATTCTAACCACAGCCTAGCCCTAAAAATAACCCTAACCTTACCCTAACCACAGCCTAACCCTAATAATAACCCTAACCTTACCCTAACCACAGCCTAACCCTAACAATAACCCTAACCTTACCCTAACCACAGCCTAACCCTAATAATAACCCTAATCTTACCCTAACCACAGCCTAACCCTAACAATAACCCTAATCTTACTCTAACCACAGCCTAACCCTAACAATAACCCTAATCTTACTCTAACCACAGCCTAACCCTAACAATAACCCTAATCTTACTCTAAAAAACAGCCTAAACGTCACAATAACCCTAATCTTACTCTAACCACAGCCTAAACGTCACAATAACACTAATCTTACCCTAACCACAGCCTAACCCTAATAATAACCCTAACCTTACCCTAAGCACAGCCTAACCCTAACAATATCCCTAATCTTACTCTAACCACAGCCTAACCCTAACAATAACCCTAATCTTATTCTAACCACAGCCTAACCCTAACAATAACACTAATCTTATTCTAATCACAGCCTAACCCTAACAATAACCCTAATCTTACTCTAACCACAGCCTAACCCTAACAATAACCCTAACCTTACCCTAACCACAGCCTAACCCTAATCTTACCCTAACCACAGCCTAACCCTAGCAATAACCCTAATCTTACTCTAACCACAGCCTAACCCTAATAATAACCCTAACCTTACCCTAACCACAGCCTTACCCTAATAATAACCCTAATCTTACCCTAACCACAGCCTAACCCTAGCAATAACCCTAATCTTACTCTAACCACAGCCTAACCCTAACAATAACCCTAACCTTACCCTAACCACAGCCTAACCCTAATCTTACCCTAACCACAGCCTAACCCTAATCTTACCCTAACCACAGCCTAACCCTAGCAATAACCCTAATCTTACTCTAACCACAGCCTAACCCTAATAATAACCCTAACCTTACCCTAACCACAGCCTTACCCTAATAATAACCCTAATCTTACTCTAACCACAGCCTAACCCTAACAATAACCCTAACTTTATTCTAACCACAGCCTAGCCCTAAAAATAACCCTAATCTTACTCTAACCACAGCCTCACCCTAACAATAACCCTAACCTTATTCTAACCACAGCCTAACCCTAACAATAACACTAATCTTATTCTAATCACAGCCTAACCCTAACAATAACCCTAATCTTACTCTAACCACAGCCTAACCCTAACAATAACCCTAACCTTACCCTAACCACAGCCTAACCCTAATCTTACCCTAACCACAGCCTAACCCTAGCAATAACCCTAATCTTACTCTAACCACAGCCTAACCCTAACAATAACCCTAACCTTACCCTAACCACAGCCTAACCCTAATAATAACCCTAACCTTACCCTAACCACAGCCTTACCCTAATAATAACCCTAATCTTACTCTAACCACAGCCTAACCCTAACAATAACCCTAACTTTATTCTAACCACAGCCTAGCCCTAAAAATAACCCTAACCTTACCCTAACCACAGCCTAACCCTAATAATAACCCTAACCTTACCCTAACCACAGCCTAACCCTAACAATAACCCTAACCTTACCCTAACCACAGCCTAACCCTAATAATAACCCTAATCTTACCCTAACCACAGCCTAACCCTAACAATAACCCTAACCTTACCCTAACCACAGCCTAACAATAACCCTAATCTTACTCTAACCACAGCCTAACCCTAACAATAACCCTAACCCTACCCTAACCACAGCCTAACCCTAACAATAACCCTAATCTTACTCTAACCACAGCCTAACCCTAACAATAACCCTAACCTTACCCTAACCACAGCCTAACCCTAATCTTACCCTAACCACAGCCTAACCCTAATAATAACCCTAATCTTACCCTAACCACAGCCTAACAATAACCCTAATCTTACTCTAACCACAGCCTAACCCTAACAATAACCCTAATCTTACTCTAACCACAGCCTAACCCTAACAATAACCCTAATCTTACTCTAAAAAACAGCCTAAACGTCACAATAACCCTAATCTTACTCTAACCACAGCCTAAATGTCACAATAACACTAATCTTACTCTAACCACAGCCTAACCCTAACAATAACCCTAATCTTACTCTAACCACAGCCTAACCCTAACAATAACCCTAATCTTATTCTAACCACAGCCTAACCCTAACAATAACACTAATCTTATTCTAATCACAGCCTAACCCTAACAATAACCCTAATCTTACTCTAACCACAGCCTAACCCTAACAATAACCCTAACCTTACCCTAACCACAGCCTAACCCTAATCTTACCCTAACCACAGCCTAACCCTAGCAATAACCCTAATCTTACTCTAACCACAGCCTAACCCTAACAATAACCCTAACCTTACCCTAACCACAGCCTAACCCTAATAATAACCCTAACCTTACCCTAACCACAGCCTTACCCTAATAATAACCCTAATCTTACTCTAACCACAGCCTAACCCTAACAATAACCCTAACTTTATTCTAACCACAGCCTAGCCCTAAAAATAACCCTAATCTTACTCTAACCACAGCCTCACCCTAACAATAACCCTAACCTTATTCTAACCACAGCCTAACCCTAACAATAACACTAATCTTATTCTAATCACAGCCTAACCCTAACAATAACCCTAATCTTACTCTAACCACAGCCTAACCCTAACAATAACCCTAACCTTACCCTAACCACAGCCTAACCCTAATCTTACCCTAACCACAGCCTAACCCTAGCAATAACCCTAATCTTACTCTAACCACAGCCTAACCCTAACAATAACCCTAACCTTACCCTAACCACAGCCTAACCCTAATAATAACCCTAACCTTACCCTAACCACAGCCTTACCCTAATAATAACCCTAATCTTCCTCTAACCACAGCCTAACCCTAACAATAACCCTAACTTTATTCTAACCACAGCCTAGCCCTAAAAATAACCCTAACCTTACCCTAACCACAGCCTAACCCTAATAATAACCCTAACCTTACCCTAACCACAGCCTAACCCTAACAATAACCCTAACCTTACCCTAACCACAGCCTAACCCTAATAATAACCCTAATCTTACCCTAACCACAGCCTAACCCTAACAATAACCCTAATCTTACTCTAACCACAGCCTAACCCTAACAATAACCCTAATCTTACTCTAACCACAGCCTAACCCTAACAATAACCCTAATCTTACTCTAAAAAACAGCCTAAACGTCACAATAACCCTAATCTTACTCTAACCACAGCCTAAACGTCACAATAACACTAATCTTACCCTAACCACAGCCTAACCCTAATAATAACCCTAACCTTACCCTAAGCACAGCCTAACCCTAACAATATCCCTAACCTTACCCTAACCACAGCCTAACCCTAATAATAACCCTAATCTTACCCTAACCACAGCCTAACCCTAACAATAACCCTAACCTTACCCTAACCACAGCCTAACAATAACCCTAATCTTACTCTAACCACAGCCTAACCCTAACAATAACCCTAACCCTACCCTAACCACAGCCTAACCCTAACAATAACCCTAATCTTACTCTAACCACAGCCTAACCCTAACAATAACCCTAACCTTACCCTAACCACAGCCTAACCCTAATCTTACCCTAACCACAGCCTAACCCTAATAATAACCCTAATCTTACCCTAACCACAGCCTAACAATAACCCTAATCTTACTCTAACCACAGCCTAACCCTAACAATAACCCTAATCTTACTCTAACCACAGCCTAACCCTAACAATAACCCTAATCTTACTCTAAAAAACAGCCTAAACGTCACAATAACCCTAATCTTACTCTAACCACAGCCTAAACGTCACAATAACACTAATCTTACTCTAACCACAGCCTAACCCTAACAATAACCCTAATCTTACTCTAACCACAGCCTAACCCTAACAATAACCCTAATCTTATTCTAACCACAGCCTAACCCTAACAATAACACTAATCTTATTCTAATCACAGCCTAACCCTAACAATAACCCTAATCTTACTCTAACCACAGCCTAACCCTAACAATAACCCTAACCTTACCCTAACCACAGCCTAACCCTAATCTTACCCTAACCACAGCCTAACCCTAGCAATAACCCTAATCTTACTCTAACCACAGTCTAACCCTAACAATAACCCTAACCTTACCCTAACCACAGCCTAACCCTTATAATAACCCTAACCTTACCCTAACCACAGCCTTACCCTAATAATAACCCTAATCTTACTCTAACCACAGCCTAACCCTAACAATAACCCTAACTTTATTCTAACCACAGCCTAGCCCTAAAAATAACCCTAATCTTACTCTAACCACAGCCTCACCCTAACAATAACCCTAACCTTATTCTAACCACAGCCTAACCCTAACAATAACACTAATCTTATTCTAATCACAGCCTAACCCTAACAATAACCCTAATCTTACTCTAACCACAGCCTAACCCTAACAATATCCCTAACCTTACCCTAACCACAGCCTAACCCTAATCTTACTCTAACCACAGCCTAACCCTAACAATAACCCTAACCTTACCCTAACCACAGCCTAACCCTAATAATAACCCTAACCTTACCCTAACCACAGCCTTACCCTAACAATAACCCTAACCTTACCCTAACCACAGCCTAACCCTAACAATAACCCTAATCTTACTCTAACCACAACCTAACCCTAACAATATCCCTAACCTTACCCTAACCACAGCCTAACCCTAATCTTACTCTAACCACAGCCTAACCCTAATAATAACCCTAACCTTACCCTAACCACAGCCTAACCCTAACAATAACCCTAATCTTACTCTAACCACAGCCTAACCCTAACAATAACCCTAATCTTACTCTAACCACAGCCTAACCCTAACAATAACCCTAATCTTACTCTAAAAAACAGCCTAAACGTCACAATAACCCTAATCTTACTCTAACCACAGCCTAAACGTCACAATAACACTAATCTTACTCTAACCACAGCCTAACCCTAACAATAACCCTAATCTTACTCTAACCACAGCCTAACAATAACCCTAATCTTACTCTAACCACAGCCTAACCCTAACAATAACACTAATCTTATTCTAATCACAGCCTAACCCAAACAATAACCCTAATCTTACTCTAACCACAGCCTAACCCTAACAATATCCCTAACCTTACCCTAACCACAGCCTAACCCTAATCTTACTCTAACCACAGCCTAACCCTAACAATAACCCTAACCTTACTCTAACCACAGCCTAACGTTAATAATAACCCTAACCTTACCCTAACCACAGCCTTACCCTAACAATAACCCTAACCTTACCCTAACCACAGCCTAACCCTAACAATAACCCTAATCTTACTCTAACCACAGCCTAACCCTAACAATATCCCTAACCTTACCCTAACCACAGCCTAACCCTAATCTTACTCTATCCACAGCCTAACCCTAATAATAACCCTAACCTTACCCTAACCACAGCCTAACCCTAACAATAACCCTAATCTTACTCTAACCACAGCCTAACCCTAACAATAACCCTAATCTTATTCTAACCACAGCCTAACCCTAACCGTAACCCTAATCTTACTCTAACCACAGCCTAACCCTAACAATAACCCTAATCTTACCCTAACCACAGCCTAACCCTAATCTTACTCTAACCACAGCCTAACCCTAACAATAACCCTAATCTTACTCTAACCACAGCCTAAACGTCACAATAACCCTAATCTTACTCTAACCACAGCCTAAACGTCACAATAACACTAATCTTACTCTAACCACAGCCTAACCCTAACAATAACCCTAATCTTACTCTAACCACAGCCTAACCCTAACAATAACCCTAATCTTACTCTAACCACAGCCTAACCCTAACAATAACACTAATCTTATTCTAATCACAGCCTAACCCTAACAATAACCCTAATCTTACCCTAACCACAGCCTAACCCTAATCTTACTCTAACCACAGCCTAACCCTAACAATAACCCTAACCTTACCCTAACCACAGCCTAACCCTAATAATAACCCTAACCTTACCCTAACCACAGCCTTACCCTAACAATAACCCTAACCTTACCCTAACCACAGCCTAACCCTAACAATAACCCTAATCTTACTCTAACCACAGCCTAACCCTAACAATATCCCTAACCTTACCCTAACCACAGCCTAACCCTAATCTTACTCTAACCACAGCCTAACCCTAATAATAACCCTAACCTTACCCTAACCACAGCCTAACCCTAACAATAACCCTAATCTTACTCTAACCACAGCCTAACCCTAACAATAACCCTAATCTTACTCTAACCACAGCCTAACCCTAACAATAACCCTAATCTTACTCTAAAAAACAGCCTAAACGTCACAATAACCCTAATCTTACTCTAACCACAGCCTAAACGTCACAATAACACTAATCTTACCCTAACCACAGCCTAACCCTAATAATAACCCTAACCTTACCCTAACCACAGCCTAACCCTAACAATAACCCTAACCTTACCCTAACCACAGCCTAACCCTAATAATAACCCTAATCTTACCCTAGCCACAGCCTAACCCTAACAATAACCCTAACCTTACCCTAACCACAGCCTAACAATAACCCTAATCTTACTCTAACCACAGCCTAACCCTAACAATAACCCTAACCCTACCCTAACCACAGCCTAACCCTAACAATAACCCTAATCTTACTCTAACCACAGCCTAACCCTAACAATAACCCTAACCTTACCCTAACCACAGCCTAACCCTAATCTTACCCTAACCACAGCCTAACCCTAATAATAACCCTAATCTTACCCTAACCACAGCCTAACAATAACCCTAATCTTACTCTAACCACAGCCTAACCCTAACAATAACCCTAATCTTACTCTAACCACAGCCTAACCCTAACAATAACCCTAATCTTACTCTAAAAAACAGCCTAAACGTCACAATAACCCTAATCTTACTCTAACCACAGCCTAAACGTCACAATAACACTAATCTTACTCTAACCACAGCCTAACCCTAACAATAACCCTAATCTTACCCTAACCACAGCCTAACCCTAATAATAACCCTAACCTTACCCTAACCACAGCCTTACCCTAACAATAACCCTAACCTTACCCTAACCACAGCCTAACCCTAACAATAACCCTAATCTTACTCTAACCACAGCCTAACCCTAACAATATCCCTAACCTTACCCTAACCACAGCCTAACCCTAATCTTACTCTAACCACAGCCTAACCCTAATAATAACCCTAACCTTACCCTAACCACAGCCTAACCCTAACAATAACCCTAATCTTACTCTAACCACAGCCTAACCCTAACAATAACCCTAATCTTACTCTAACCACAGCCTAACCCTAACAATAACCCTAATCTTACTCTAACCACAGCCTAACCCTAACAATAACCCTAACTTTATTCTAACCACAGCCTAGCCCTAAAAATAACCCTAACCTTACCCTAACCACAGCCTAACCCTAATAATAACCCTAACCTTACCCTAACCACAGCCTAACCCTAACAATAACCCTTACCTTACCCTAACCACAGCCTAACCCTAATAATAACCCTAATCTTACCCTAACCACAGCCTAACCCTAACAATAACCCTAACCTTACCCTTACCACAGCCTAACAATAACCCTAATCTTACTCTAACCACAGCCTAACCCTAACAATAACCCTAATCTTACTCTAAAAAACAGCCTAAACGTCACAATAACCCTAATCTTACTCTAACCACAGCCTAAACGTCACAATAACACTAATCTTACTCTAACCACAGCCTAACCCTAACAATAACCCTAATCTTACTCTAACCACAGCCTAACCCTAACAATAACCTTAATCTTACTCTAACCACAGCCTAACCCTAACAATAACACTAATCTTATTCTAATCACAGCCTAACCCTAACAATAACCCTAATCTTACCCTAACCACAGCCTAACCCTAATCTTACTCTAACCACAGCCTAACCCTAACAATAACCCTAACCTTACCCTAACCACAGCCTAACCCTAATAATAACCCTAACCTTACCCTAACCACAGCCTAACCCTAACAATAACCCTAATCTTACTCTAACCACAGCCTAACCCTAACAATAACCCTAATCTTACTCTAACCACAGCCTAACCCTAACAATAACCCTAATCTTACTCTAACCACAGCCTAACCCTAACAATAACACTAATCTTATTCTAATCACAGCCTAACCCTAACAATAACCCTAATCTTACTCTAACCACAGCCTAACCCTAACAATAACCCTAATCTTACTCTAACCACAGCCTAACCCTAACAATAACCCTAATCTTACTCTAACCACAGCCTAACCCTAACAATAACCCTAACCTTACCCTAACCACAGCCTAACCCTAATAATAACCCTAACCTTACCCTAACCACAGCCTAACCCTAACAATAACCCTAACCTTACCCTAACCACAGCCTAACCCTAATAATAACCCTAACCTTACCCTAACCACAGCCTAACCCTAACAATAACCCTAATCTTACTCTAACCACAGCCTAACCCTAACAATAACCCTAATCTTACTCTAACCACAGCCTAACCCTAACAATAACCCTTACCATACCCTAACCCTAACAATTACCTGTAAAGTGCAATGGAATATGCTGCGCTATATAAGTAGCTGTTAATGTCAACATAATGTCCACATCGACATTGTGAACGTTGACTTCCAGACCATGTAGACGTTATGGCTACATCTCCCCAATGTTCACTTACTCTTATGAGATATATAACACACTAGTTAAAAGCCCGTCATTCCGTCAAAATGATGGAAAAAAAATATCAGTACGATCATTTGCAAACATGTTGGCGCCATCTACTGGCCGCTGGTGCACAAAACACCTGAATTCCCCCCCCCCCCCCCCCCATAGAGGTGAGGAGCAGCGTTAGCCTCCTAGATATATAGATAAGGGGGGAGGGGTTATGATTAATGGAGTTAAAATTAAAAGTCTCAGACCAAACGCTAGCAAACTGTTGCAACACAAATGGATGGCGGATTGGCGGCATGATCTAGTCTATGCGCATAATAGAAAATTGCTTCACTTGCTCAAAATAAAACACATAGGGGTCTATGTACTAAGCAGTGTTAGGAGACAGAGTGAAAAGTGATAAGGAAGTGATAAGGTGCCAGCCAATCAGCTCCCAACTGTCATTTTTCAAACACAGCCTGTGAGATGACAGTTGGGAGCTGATTGGCTGGCACCTTATCACTTTTCACTCTGTCTCCTAACACTGCTTAGTTAATAGACCCCATAGTATTTGAGCACCATGGAATAAAATATGACAGAGAATTAGTAGAGCGATAGAGCAGTTTATCCTGAGCGGGTCTCACCATATCTCTGGCCAGGATTCAGGCTTTCCAGAATAACCCGATGAATAAACATCTTTCTGCGCATCGAGCCGCCATCCACAAACATGGTGCTGTTCCCGTAAGCAGTGAGGTTAAAGGAGAGGGGTCCTGGCTGGGGACTAAACTCTACTACAGAGGGCGTCCAGCTGAAGGTCGTCCATGTCACAGTCATAGACCCTGGGAGACCTGGGCAGGAATAAACAGATCACCGCAGATATCACAGTGTGACCCATCCATGTAAATGCACAGTCACTTGCTTATTCGGTTTCTATGAAAGCAAACTGCACAAAAGGATGAAAACTCATTACAGAAAAATACTTTAAGGTTCACTTTCCATATTTACAAAGTGCCAAATGCTGTAATGCAGGATCTTACTATTGCCGTGATAAGCTGCAATAAGAAATTATAATTATCGGAAACAATTGTGGATATTTGATAAATATACCCCCTATGGTCTATGGGCCTGATTCAGACCCGCTCGCGAGCGCATAGCGCTCGCAAGTGGGTCGATGGTGGCCCAGTGCGCATGCGCAGCGTGCACAAAGTGCGTGCGCGAACCCCGGAGCGAGTGAGACCTTCACTCGCTCCGGAGCTCGCAGCAAAACGGGGCGGCTGTCGATGTTGATTGACAGCTCGCCCCGTTTTGTAAGCGGGTAGGGGGGGTGGCTGCACAAATGGAGGCGTTCCCGAAGGAATGCCTGCCGTTTGAGGGTGGCCCTACTAACATCACTCGTGATGTCAGTAGTGGACTTACGGCTCTATTAGAGCAGGAAGTCCACTTGGCATTGCGAGTGCTGAGACCCTACCACAAGGGTCTCCTCGCAATGCTGATGGTCGCGATAATCGCGACCATCGCCAGGCCGCTCGCACAAGCTGTGGGTGGTCACCCACAGCTGTGCGAGCGGCCTGGAGGCCGGGACAAAAAAATATAGGGACGCCCTGATTCAGAGCGAGCGCACGCAAATAGCTTGCGCCTCTGAATCAGGCCCTATGTACTAAGCCTTGGAGAGAGATAAAGTGGACGGAGATAAAGTACCAACCAATCAGCACCTTACTGTCATTTTTCAAACACAGCCTGTAAAGTGACAGGAGCTGATTGGTTGGTACTTTATCTCTGTCCACTTTATCTCTCTCCAAGGCTTAGTACATAGACCCCTGAGTGTGCTATCACAGAGTAGTAGCAGCATAGTAGCAGAATGGTCAGGTACCCTTTTACTTGTTATAGCCCCACATGAATACAGTATGTGCTGTTTGCAGCCCTGAGCGGTAGACAAATGTCTAGTTACATCACTGGACTGAGGAACTGGAACGCGGTGGTTTCCACCGTGGTGACATGTGGGAGTGAAATGTACCTGAGAACAGATGGCCTGGTCCCAGCATTTTGTGACGTTTCTCAGTACTGCTAAACTTACCATTGCATGAGAGCATGACACGACACATGGTCACAGGCACTGGCCAGGCACACGGAGTAGCTGGAATTTACCTGTGTATGACAGGTGCACCTGTTCAGGTTGGTACCAGGCAATGTTAGCGGAGGTCACACAGGGGATGATCACACATAGGAGAAGACTAATCTTCCACATGCTGCCTGAGAGAAACAGATGTTATATGACACAATAATCAGACATCAGTGTGTAATAATATTTATAATTAATACATTTACTTCTACATTTCATTACTTTGACTTTCCTTTATCGGTGTCTGCTATCATCTGTTTTTGAATTTTTTTTTCTTCCATAAATAAGGATTTCTGATAGGAAATCTAACACTTCCCTAAGTGATGTAATTAGCGAATGCTATATAGAGGACTCACACTTCCCTAAGTGATGTAATTAGCGAATGCTATATAGAGGACTCACACTTCCCTAAGTGATGTAATTAGCGAATGCTATATAGAGGACTCACACTTCCCTAAGTGATGTAATTAGCGAATGCTATATAGAGGACTCACACTTCCCTAAGTGATGTAATTAGCGAATGCTATATAGAGGACTCACACTTCCCTAAGTGATGTAATTAGCGAATGCTATATAGAGGACTCACACTTCCCTAAGTGATGTAATTAGCGAATGCTATATAGAGGACTCACACTTCCCTAAGTGATGTAATTAGCGAATGCTATATAGAGGACTCACACTTCCCTAAGTGATGTAATTAGCGAATGCTATATAGAGGACTCACACTTCCCTAAGTGATGTAATTAGCGAATGCTATATAGAGGACTCACACTTCCCTAAGTGATGTAATTAGCGAATGCTATATAGAGGACACACACTTCCCTAAGTGATGTAATTAGCGAATGCTATATAGAGGACACACACTTCCCTAAGTGATGTAATTAGCGAATGCTATATAGAGGACTCACACTTCCCTAAGTGATGTAATTAGCGAATGCTATATAGAGGACACACACTTCCCTAAGTGATGTAATTAGCGAATGCTATATAGAGGACTCACACTTCCCTAAGTGATGTAATTAGCGAATGCTATATAGAGGACTCACACTTCCCTAAGTGATGTAATTAGCGAATGCTATATAGAGGACTCACACTTCCCTAAGTGATGTAATTAGCGAATGCTATATAGAGGACTCACACTTCCCTAAGTGATGTAATTAGCGAATGCTATATAGAGGACTCACACTTCCCTAAGTGATGTAATTAGCGAATGCTATATAGAGGACTCACACTTCCCTAAGTGATGTAATTAGCGAATGCTATATAGAGGACTCACACTTCCCTAAGTGATGTAATTAGCGAATGCTATATAGAGGACACACACTTCCCTAAGTGATGTAATTAGCGAATGCTATATAGAGGACTCACACTTCCCTAAGTGATGTAATTAGCGAATGCTATATAGAGGACTCACACTTCCCTAAGTGATGTAATTAGCGAATGCTATATAGAGGACACACACTTCCCTAAGTGATGTAATTAGCGAATGCTATATAGAGGACACACACTTCCCTAAGTGATGTAATTAGCGAATGCTATATAGAGGACTCACACTTCCCTAAGTGATGTAATTAGCGAATGCTATATAGAGGACACACACTTCCCTAAGTGATGTAATTAGCGAATGCTATATAGAGGACTCACACTTCCCTAAGTGATGTAATTAGCGAATGCTATATAGAGGACACACACTTCCCTAAGTGATGTAATTAGCGAATGCTATATAGAGGACTCACACTTCCCTAAGTGATGTAATTAGCGAATGCTATATAGAGGACTCACACTTCCCTAAGTGATGTAATTAGCGAATGCTATATAGAGGACTCACACTTCCCTAAGTGATGTAATTAGCGAATGCTATATAGAGGACTCACACTTCCCTAAGTGATGTAATTAGCGAATGCTATATAGAGGACACACACTTCCCTAAGTGATGTAATTAGCGAATGCTATATAGAGGACTCACACTTCCCTAAGTGATGTAATTAGCGAATGCTATATAGAGGACTCACACTTCCCTAAGTGATGTAATTAGCGAATGCTATATAGAGGACACACACTTCCCTAAGTGATGTAATTAGCGAATGCTATATAGAGGACACACACTTCCCTAAGTGATGTAATTAGCGAATGCTATATAGAGGACTCACACTTCCCTAAGTGATGTAATTAGCGAATGCTATATAGAGGACACACACTTCCCTAAGTGATGTAATTAGCGAATGCTATATAGAGGACTCACACTTCCCTAAGTGATGTAATTAGCGAATGCTATATAGAGGACACACACTTCCCTAAGTGATGTAATTAGCGAATGCTATATAGAGGACTCACACTTCCCTAAGTGATGTAATTAGCGAATGCTATATAGAGGACTCACACTTCCCTAAGTGATGTAATTAGCGAATGCTATATAGAGGACACACACTTCCCTAAGTGATGTAATTAGCGAATGCTATATAGAGGACTCACACTTCCCTAAGTGATGTAATTAGCGAATGCTATATAGAGGACTCACACTTCTGACCCAGCGCTGGTTGTTTTTTCTGCGAGGAGGTGTCAGGGTCATCACACATCAACTGATCCAAGTTTTAATGATTTTGCTATATTCTACCTTAAGTCTCTGAATTTTTATTGCACTATTTATACTAAATGGGAAATCAGAACTGACTACAAATCCTGAAATTGGAGTTATAAGTGTTTAAAAATTGCAAAAATACACAATTTTGTGCATTCATGAGCATACAAAAACCCAATTTTCTCAGGATTAAGATATTTTAAAATGACAAAAATAATTCTGTTCAGGACATAATTTAATGTATCGGCACAGACACAGACATTTAAAAACAAATTTCCAACAAAAGCAACATATGGTTCAAAATTTTTCAAAAACGTTGTGTTTATTTCTTGATGCTTTAAGATGGTCCATACCAAATTTCAATTTGAGATCTTAATGGCCGCGATTCAATTCAATGCAATGATGAATAGCCCCAGGAGGGAGCTCCCAAAGCTATTCAATTCACCGTGATGTTTGGTCGGGCTAAAGGATTTCTTCTTACACCCTCCAGGGACGCGAGGAGAAATCCAACAAAAGTGCCATGTTTTCCGGCTTAGCGTGGCGCTTTAGTCGGAGAATGCCGGTTCTCGTGACTAAACACCCAGGTTAAGTTTTGAACTGACCTTCTCCTAATTAACAGTGCGCTGGCTATTCAATATCGCATTGAATTTAATCGCGGCCATTGGCATCTTATATTTTATTTACCAATTTTTATTTATAGTAACATGTAGAAATTTCTGATTTTGCAGTCAGATTTCAAAAATAGGAAAAAAAATTAGTTTTAATTTTAGGAATGATTACTTGCTCAATCATGGCAGCGTATTTTTGTTTATTTCAGAAATTGGTTTAATTAATTGTCTTATACCTTGAAGACTGCAACATTTAATGGTGCATTACAGAGAATAAGTAGTTAAGATTTTTTTTTTTGCTTGGAAATTGAAAAAAATGTAATTATCTATTATTTGGGTAATATTATAACTCATCAGAGTGAATTCTTTTGACAAATTTTAAAGCAGGAAGATCCAGAAGTCTGGTGTCTGTAGGGAGTTGGTCTTGTATGTATTGACAATCCAGTTATTTGGAAAAGGGAACATGTAGGCCATCAGATTCTATTATAGTCTAGATCTAGAATATCGAAATAAAACAATATGGTCGGTTGCTATGGGCAACATTACTAATTTTTCCATTTCCCTAGTGAAAGTACATGGTAAGGTAATTTGCATTGGATCATATGACATGGAATGACCTGTCAGCAGAGCCCCTTCCCTATCGGTATGGCAATCCGATTGGCTGTCTTGGCTTTATTGCATTGTGATTGCCCAATCACAATGCAATAAAGAAGGGGTGCAATGATAAGTACGACAAAGAGCTTATTAGGCATAACAGAGATAGACAAACAAAGGGGAATTCAATTACAGATATCGACATGGTGTCCTGCCGACAACGCCAGTTTTTCCCAGGACTCCATGGAGATGAGAGAGAAAACTTGCGATGTTGGCAGTACCGTATGTGCCCTATATACACTTCCCACACAACTGAATTTCCCCCATAAAGGAATAGGCTCAATTTTACTATGAACCCCCGATCATGAGAATAAGTAAAAATCATACAGCTGAGCGATATTCAGCTCCCTGGGAATACTGGCCCAGAGCAGTAAATTGTAATTTACTAACCGCAGCCTAACCCTAACACTAACATGGACTATAGATATTGTGCCCAGGGCCGCCATCAGGAGGGGACTGCCGGGACTCTAGTACCGGGCCCGGAGACAGAGGGCGCCCAGCTGACAGCGGCGAAGAATGCACCGGGCAGCTGGCAGTGGCCAGGGCAGGGAGAAAGCATCAGCGCTGTGGCATTTCAATGTAGTACGTACTGGAGCCAGCCGTGAGCTGTGATTGGCTCGCGGAACGGCAGCCAATACACAATAAAAATAATAAAAAACTTGCGCTCCAAATCCACTGGTGCTGCACTGACGGCGAGGATGGTCACCAACACCCTCTAATCAATCACAATCAAAAATACAGTACTTGCAGTCAGTTGCGCTCCTCTGGTGTAGGGAGAATACCAAATTCCAATACTTTTTTGCTAGTAGAAAAGGTCTCAAGGAATACTCCTACAACATTTCCAACTTAATCCGCCTTTTCAAGATGGAACCATTTCTTCAACAGGGTATATACATATTCTTATTACCTCAAAAAGAAGGTATAGGCCAAGAATAGTGAAGCACAGTTTATTCAATTAAATACAATTAAAAAATAATACAATCCATCAGCAAAGCAGCGTACCAGAAAGTGTGGGGTGTAGATCAACACACACCCAGAATAGCAAAAAATTATCTTACAGTATAACAGTCACCTCCCGGGTAAATAGGTTCTGCGATTCCCCTCGGTCACCTTCCTCCACACAATGTCACCTAGTAATATGCTGCTCTTTATATGGACTCACAACCAACGCGTTTCTGCTCCCTCCGAGCCTTTATCAAGGTGTGAGTATTACACTTCCCTTCACTGCAATATATACCCTGCACCAAATCCCCATTGGTTAATTAACCCTTCTATCCAATCTATCTCTAATTTCCATATACCAATACAGCAGTATTAATACATTGTTATCCCTTTATTTCTGAAGATACAATCCTTACAACGATATCTATTTATCCTCCGAAATTAATGTTAGAATGTCATATACAGTCGCGTGCGTTCCATTCAGTGGAACGCACGTTACTTCCGGTTCCGGGTTCCACATAGAGATCTGTTTATAATCACAGAGTCAATAGTCGGAAATCCCACTCTCCACAGTGGGTGCACCATTTAATCTTAATGGAACACACACCGCTAATAATCCCTGAATCTTCCGATCATGGCTCAGACGTGTTTGTCCCGGCGTGCGTTCCAAAGAATGGAGCACACGATACTTCCGTTTACATGTCCCTATCGGCACTTAGACCTCCAGACCTGTTTGTAGATAGCCGCACCACTCCGGGTACTTTTACTCTATAGTACCTTTCATCACGTGATACCATATCTCAATATTCGGCAGTCTACTACCAATATTACATAGTTTTAAACAGATCATTACTCATAAAATCCGGGAGATATAAAACAACTGTCTGGTGTAATTTCTTTTGATTTTCCTCATATACACCATTCCTTATTAATACAGTAGTATGATATGGCTTATATAAATATACATAAATACACATAAAATATATAAATAATCCAAAAGATTAAAAATATAAAAAATATAATAATGGTACCAATAATCTTCATAAAAACCATGTTAATTCAAAGTCAAAGTTTAACCCTTTAGGAGCCATGGATCCCACTTCATAGATCCATCTCATTTCCGCCTGAGCCAAACTTAAATCAATTTTTTTCTTTCGCCAGTGACTTTGAACCAACTGTATACCAATAACGTTCTTTAACCCTTTACAACATCTATTATGGCTTTCTCTAAATTGGTTTGAAAGTGAATTGTTATCCACTCCATTTTTGATGTTGCGCAAATGTTCGGCCCACCTGTCTTTTAGTGGCCTAGATGTGCGGCCTATATACTGTAATCCGCACTCACATTCAATTAAATAAACGCAAATTTTGGTATTACATGTAATAAAATCGTTAATACGATAAATTTTATTATTAGTGGAGGATTTAAATTCCTCTGTTTTGCTTATTTGTGAACAATGGTTCCGTCACATTAAGCACATGCCACACCTAAAAAAACCTTTAGTTTTAACTCTCCCTGATCTTTTAGGTGGGATGGCACTTTTCACTATTTTATTCTTCAAATTTCTAGCTTTCCTATACACAAACTGCAGTTTTTGTGGTATAACTGAATGTAGTAAAGGGTCTCTGGTCAAAAGGTGCCAATGTTTCCCAATTATACCTTCCATCTCCTTATATTGTTTACTATATGTCGTAATAAAGGGTAATTTAGTGTCATCGTATTTACTACTATTTTTCTCCTTGGGTTTCAACAAATCAACTCTATCTTTGTTAAGTCTGTAATATAATTTTTTAATACTTGCTCTTAATAACCTTTAGATACAAACTTCTTCTTTAAATTTTCGGCTTGATCTTTAAACACTGTGATATTTGTACAATTCCTACGAACTCTCTGTATTTGCCCTTTTGGGAAATTTCTTATCCACCCTGGATGGTGGTTACTTCTGGTTGATAGATAAGAGTTACTGTCCGTTGGTTTGAAGTATTACTTTGTTTTCAATATACCCTCCTCGATATATATAGTTAAATCAAGGAAATTAACCTCCTTGTTACTGATTTGGAATGTGAGGTTAATATTAAAATTATTTACATTCTGTTTATACGCTTTACTACCTAAGATAGGTACTCCTCCTTGTTTTTGTTTTAATATTTTTTTTAAATATCTTTCAGATGTTTTAATTTCTATAATAATCCTGTTTCCCTTCCTTACACCCCCACCCTCCCCCATCTTCCCCTCCATGCCCTATTTTCTTTTAATTTTGTTTACATATATAGATCTATATTGTATTTTCTTTATATATTTGAAAATGTGTCTCATTGTTGAGGCTATTTGCACTCATGCCTGTTTATATGCTCAGTCTGTTTATTTATATGAGCGCTTTAAATAAAGAATTAAAAAAAAATATATATATTTACATTTAACTTCTTACAAAAAATCTCCAATTCTGCCTCACTCCCATCCCAAATAAAAATAATATCATCTATAAAAGGTACCAAATTTGAATATTCTTTAAAAATTCATTATTTTTCCATACGTTTTGATCCTCCCATAGGCCCATAAATATATTTGCATATGAAGGGGCAAATCGTGTATCCATAGCAGTTCCTTTACATTGTTGAGAAAATTTCCCGTTATACCAAAAAACATTATTATTAAGAATAAAATTAATGCCATATAAAATAAATGAGATCGTCTTCTCCTCCAGATCACTTCTACTCAAATAATTTTCCACCACCTCTATGCCTTTTAAGTGGTCTATAACAGTATATAAACTGCTTACATCCGCGGTAACTAAAATAAACTCTTCCCACATAATCGGGTTCAATTTATCTAGAACATCCATACTGTCTTTAATGTGGGATTTTATTTTCATAACCTCTGGCTGAAGAAAATAATCAATGAAGTGCGATGAGTCGGCTGTAATACAGCCCGTTCCAGCCACAATCGGTCGCCCAGGGGGGTTAGTTTGATCCTTATGGATTTTTGGCAGAACATAGAAGACTGGCAAACTTGGATCCTCTATATACATATACTTCTCTTCTTTTTCCGAAATCACCCCTTCCATTTTATATTTACATAACAGATTTTTTAAATCTTTTTCAATCCGTTCACTGGGGTTACTTCGTAACATAACATAGGTCTCTCTATCTTCCAATTGCCATAGTATTTCTTTTTCATAGTTCTCTTTGTCCATAATAATTATACTCCCCCCCTTATCCGCTGGCTTTATTATGATCTCACTATTTTTACTCAAGTTTGAAATGGCTTCCCTTTCTTTTTTACTAATGTTTTGTGATTTTTCCCATTTGGGTTTAATTTTTTCCATATCTGCTATAACAGCTTTATTAAAGCTTTCCACGAAACAGCCCCTACTGAAGGTGGGATTGAACGTAGATTTAGGTTTAAAAGGGTCCCTGTTTAAGGTGGTTTCTCCTTTCTGACTAAGGAAGTATCTTTTCAAAGATAACTTCCTTGTAAATTTTTGAATGTCCAGGAACGTCTCGAATTTATTTAATTTATCGGGAGCAAACTTCAATCCTTTTTTTATGACTGCATTCTCTTCATTGGAGAGTACATGTTTACTGAAATTGAAGATTTTTGTTTCTTCTATTTCATTGATCTGTTTTGTCTCTGTATTAGTAGCTCTCTTCTTAATATTCCTCGAGACTCCCCTCCCCCTTTTTCCCCTTTTGATTAACTTTCTTTTAAAAACTAAAATATTCTGGATTTCCTCCTGTTCCGTCCTAAAAAATCATCCTCATCTAGTATTTCATATCTATTCCTAGTACTGATGGGGTGATAATCATTTGTTTCTGAATTGATATGCCATTCATCTTTTACAAAAAATTCCTCTCTTCTTGGCACACTCCTATTAGTGTCCCTTCGGTCTTTTTCTCCTATCCATCTATTATTCCAGTAATGTCTATACGGTCTTTCATTTCTGGGATTGTATTTTTGTCTATATTTGTCTCTGTTTTCTCCTGTATGATATCTATTTCTATATTTCACCTGGGTACCCGCTCGTCTATATTTGCCGCTCCCGATTGGCTGCCGTTCTGCGAGCTGTGATTGGCCGTGACCGGCTGCGTAGTTCAAATGCTGCAGCGGGGCGGATGCTGGCAGACGGCTTCAGTCCGACTCCATAGTTGAATTCCACAGCGCTGATGCTCTTTCTTTCTCCCTGCCACCCAATGCATTCCTCGTCACAGCTAGCCGGGCCCAATCTCTCTCAGGGCAGGAGAACGCAGGTATATTGACCCTGCCCTGTGCCCCCCCTTCTCTTGTCCAGCCAGCACTGTTCCCCCCAGTCCAGCTAGACAGTCTTTCCTGCATCCAGCCCCCCATTCAGCCAGCCAGCCTTCCCTGCCTTGCCCCTCCCCCCTCCCCCAGTCCAGCCAGTCTTCCCTGCACCCCCCTTCCTAGTCCAGTCAGCCAACCTGTCTTCCCTGCGCCCCATCCCCATGTCCAGCCAGCCTGCCTGTCTTCTCTGTCCCTCCCCTACTGCCCTTTGCCCCCCTAGACCAACCAGCCTTCCTTGCCCTTTGCCACCCCAGTCCACCCTTCCCAGCCCAGTACCCCCCCTTGTCCAGTGTTCCCTGCCCTGTGCCATCCCCCACTCCCACTCCCATACCTAGCCATCCCTGGTTTATGCACCAATTGAGGCAAAACCCCTGCTATAGCTCCACCCACATTATCCACCACTCTGCCCAACTCTGCCTTATACCTGGGGGGTTTGGGGGGGGCCCTGCCTATTTTGTTAGTACCGGGCCCCAGAATTTATGATGGCAGCCCTGATTGTGCCTGTCAACATACACAATGTTAACATTATGTCCATGTCGACAATCAGACCATGTAGACATTCTGGTGTCGTAAAACTGTAATGACTGCATACTCCCCCGTTACCTCCCACAAACAGTCCCTGACTGTCAATCACACTGCGGCCAAATCCTCACTGTGACCGCCGATGGTACTGAAACTAGACGCATGCGCAGCGCAACTCAGACGCATGGGCAGACCACCGCACAATGCCCGTTACCCCTTTGTGGTGCCGCCTACTAATACAAACATTAATGACACCGCTGACGATGTGGACACAACACAGATCAGGTCTTCCTATCGTGTAATGACACACGGGCGACCAAACTGCAGCAAGTGAAACATTAACAGTAGCAAATGGCAGAGCAAAGGTTCCTTCCTATTTGCAGCAGGCACCTGACTCTATGACTAGTGTCAATGGCTTTCTGTGCCGAGCTCCCCTTCTGGGGCAAACACATTATATCAAGGGGAGGTAGGAGGTGGGTCTAAATGCCTGATTTTGGAGCAAAACAAAACAAAACCTGTTGAAAAATTCCTGCAATTCATAATTTTATCTGGAGATAAATGCAGTAGACCCAAATGCAGTGAGGCCCCCGGAGGCAGCTGAAGCTGACCCTCATTATAGGTGCTAGCAGGTAAGTCAACACTATATATATGCAGAGCAATAACAAAAATAGTGACAAAAGGTAGAGTTACAGCCAGGGACCCTCACTGCACCCCAATTCTAGTGCACTTTTGTTTTTGCTTGGGTAGCATCTCTGAATCCTATGTGCAAATTGCTTGCAAAGATTACCATGGGGGAGACGGACAGATAATTTGCTATATAAGATTTGTTACTGTGGGGTCTATTTACTAAGCAGTGTTAGGAGACAGAGTGAAAAGTGATAAGGTACCAGCCAATCAGCTCCCAACTGTCATTTTTCAAACACAGCCTGTGAGATGGCAGTTAGGAGCTGATTGGCTGGTACCTTATCACTTTTGACTCTGTCTACTAACACTGCTTAGTAAATAGACCCCTTTGACATAATCCAATACACAAGTAAACAAGTTGCATGCCATGCAGACAGATGATGTGAGAGATAGGCAATACCTGAGACGGGGCTGTAGTAATCTGGATGGTGGGTCTAGCTGCTTCTTTAGCACAGGGTCATGTTGTATATGAATAGCAAGAACATAGAGACCTTTATACAGACAGAGCCTGGGCAAGCCGGAACCAAAACAAAGGGGACTGGCTTAGAAAAAGCCTTCTGCATGCAACGTGGTCGCCCTCTTGTGAGTGAAACCAGCAGTGCACTCACTATGTTCTATTTAACCACTTAAGAGGCCTATCCATTAGCAGATTTATTTCTGAGAGATTAAAGACAAAAGATATCTATTGAAATTCCGGTGGCTGTGCTGAAAGATATGTCATGTACATGACAGATTTTGGCAAACGACAAACGATGAACGATATTGCTTGACATCATTCAGGGAGTGGATTTTTTTCTCTGCAGAGCTCTGTAGCTGTTGTTAATATCTTTTGTCGTTTAGCATATAAACTGCACAATATTTCTAATATCTGCCAGCGATATGCAATAATTGACCAACATGTTGGAGAGATGAAAGATTCAATTTATCGGCTGCGGGAGTGAGCATCTGTCATCGTTCGGGGCCTATCCATGACAGATAAATTGAACGACTGAACGATATATCGTTCAGTCGTTCAATCTATCTGCTAATGCATAGGCCCCTTTAGCTGGCAATTCTTTTTGGCAAAAAACACTCAGAAATTGCTGGGGGGAGGGGGGGGTTCTGATTGAATTAGGTCAAGAACATCTATGTATAACTTATCCAAAACAATTTAATTTTTTTCTTTTTAAACACATAACACTAATATTGATTTTAATATCGGTCAACAATATATCAGTCCATTGATGATCGGAACATCGCAACATCACATTTCCCGGACGCCTGTTCAGAGGACCAGTCTCCGAGGGCTGATTCTTTTACATGGCAGGAGACCCCACTCCGCAGCCGCCGGGTTGGGGTTCCTGCCATGCGGACCAATCAGCAGTGATCAGCTGCACGGCAAGCACTGGGGGACGGTGCAGGGATGCAGAGGAGCCAGGAGGTCCCTCTATCATTGGCGGCTGTTGGAAGATTATCTTCCAGCAGCCGCTCAGTGGCCGTTTCTGACTGGTCGTATAGATTGTGACCATGTCAGGGAACGTACAGCCTGGAACAGTTGCAAACCATGCGACCACCGCAGGTAAGCGGTTAAACATATATGCCAGCTGACTCTAATTTCGATGACAGTTTCAAGGGTCAATACTATACAACGTTCCAACGCTATGTACGTGTGATGCGCAGTGGACATCAATCCTGTACATGCAGTAGGCTCACGTCCCACATTTCCTGCGCATCCAAAGGGGCTGCAAGGTAAAATGCACATTGGGGGCAATGTAGAGTTTCTAAAGCTAAGGGCCGTATTCAATTTGAGGCGAAAAGCCATTTCCGCGTGTTTTTGGCGGAAACTTTTCGCCGATGACGTCATTTTCGCCTGTTTTGATTTTACTCCGTATTCAATTTGAAAGACTTTCCGCCTAGGTGGAAAGTCAATGTAATGTAATAGGCGGAAAAGTTTCAGCTATGAATGGGAGGCGGAAAAAAGTGCAGAATTGGGGTTTTGGGGTGCAACGTTGCGGGAACCCCCCTGCAGCCTTCAGACAGTCCCCCAAAGGTAAACTGTGTCAAAATAAAAAAAACACTTAAGAACACCCCAAAAAATGACTGAATTTGGGGGCGTAAAATAACAATGTTGGGGGACAAAGTAAAAAACTAGCGAACTAGACTCTGGGGGGTCCCCAAGTATGGCCCAAGTGTTTTTTTTATTGCAGGTGCTTGCGGCAGGTGGAATTTTCACGATTTTTTCAACTTCACTTTAGCAAATTTTACATATGCTGACCCCCATTTTCAAGTACCCCAAATTTGCTGGGATAAGTTATTTTCTGGAAAAAAAACTCCTGAATACGATTCTGCATCACTTATACAAAAACGCTATTTAGCAGCTATTGAGCCAGTTTAAAAACACCAAATACCTTCAGCAAGCCAAATTGCTGGGTACCATAGCGAACCCCCATGTCAGAGCATCTTTTTGGGGGTGTCAGGCTGATTTCCCAAAATCTGACAGTACTTTCCACCTGTTCAGGCTTCGCCGGGTCCCGTTTTCGCGTACTTTCAAATTGAATACGGGGTAAAGCGGGCACGCGCGCAATACTTTTCCGCCTACAAAACAGGTGTAAAGTCCGGGACGTGGAAAAGTATCGCGGCTCGGCTCAAATTGAATACGGCTCTAAGTAAGCAGTAGACAATATTTTGCCCAATCCGAAGGATCTGTCCGATATAGTGTCAGAATCGGCTAATGTGTACCCTCTATGTGGGGGATATGTGCCCCAGTTAGGTCGCATCATCAGGCCGGCCCTACGTGCAGCTCAATCTGACAATGCGACTGACGACCCCATGCAACGGGATGCGACTGGAGCCGACATATCAGGCAGTCGGGCACAGATCGTGTAATGTGTACCGGCCACCCAATATGTCGACCCATCGCCTGTGCAATTGCCCGTCACATCGCTGGGTACACGTATCGTCTAATGTGTACCCAGCTTAAAGATTCCTCCTAGGAAATGTGCCATTTTTATTTTTTTTTCTCCAAACTTGACCAATGGTAACTCTAGAATTCCTTCTGGGATTTGTTAACATTCTGCCCTGGACGTCTAGATTAGAACAACTCTATATAATGAGAAGAAGATGCATCATAAGTTATTAAAAATAAAAACCAACGTCCTGTGCACAGAGAGCGTGTGTGTGTCACTGCAAGTGACCAGGAGGTGGCGCTGGCTGAGGGCAGCAGCGATATAACAGCGCGTCCGCACTACTGGGCGGAGCATATGACAGCCTATCTGGTCACCTGACAATGGGCGGGGCGTATGTAAATGGAGCAGCAGGTGATGCCGGGATGGGCCGGTGCTTGTCGTAGCGGTGAGTGACGTCTCGTGTGTGGCTGGCTGGCTGGGAAGTGGGAACATGTGATGCTACATACATGTCAGGCGTGTATTATGTAATATGCACTAGTGACCATATGACTGAGCGCCTGATGTATGTCGCACACATGGTGCATAGCATCGTAATAATTGATGATGTGTGAGCTGCTTTACTCTGCATGTTTCATATGTGTTTAGTCCTCTTCCTGCATGCTAGTGGCATGTGTGTTATCTCCCGGGACTTTGTTTTACTTGTGCAATTCTGTAACTTGTCCGGCTCACGCTGGGTTTTGGGATGAGTGATGATGACCAGTGACTGCTCTGCCATCGATGGTTTCTCATTATCTCTAACTAACCATCGATGGTGAACTAATGATGGGTTATGCCGGTTACCCACTAGACGTTATGTTGTCCGGCGCATTGGATGACATAGCGGGCAATCGGCCAGTGTGTATCCGCTATGGGATTAATTAAATTAGGTGCGAAAAGTCGCTTTAGGGGAAAAGTGTTCGCCGATTCGATCGTTTTGTGCATACCAGTGTATCACGCTATTCAATTCCCGGAGTTTTCGCAGATGCAAAAACTCTATAGGCTGAAACCGGCAAAAAGTTTTCACCACCACAGAGGCAGGTGATAAAATGTGAAAAATCCCTATTTTTGCCTTAAAATGTGGGGATTTGGGGCCTGATTCAGAGGTGGACGCTATTGCAGTTTGCACGCAGACTGAGCGATTGTTTGCCATTGCGTATGCATCTCAGTGCGCGAAGGCTGCTGTGCGAGCCCGCAGACCACGGAGGCCCATTGCAGATTGATTGACAGGAAGTGGCCATTTGGGGGTGTTGACGGGGGGTGGTTAAGGAAACGCAGGCGTGCCTGGGCGATTGAACGCCGTTTCTTGGGCGTGCATAAATTAGCCACTGCACATGCATACGCAGCCCTGCGTGGCAGAAGAGCTCCCTAGGCTGCGGCAGGTCAGACCTGCCGCAAGGGTAAAATGGACGCCGAAGTCCTTCGATGTTACTGATATTTATGCGTGTATGCAATCGCACATGCAAATACAGCAGTGGGCGTCTATGCTCGGGTGATCTTTGCTAACATTAGTATATTTTCACAGCTGCGTGCGTGGGAATGTGCGGCTGTGCACGCATTAACGTCGACCTCTGAATCAGGCCCTTTGTTCAGAACCATTTGACTCCCCCCAATGACTAATTAGGCTATAGAAATTTAAATTAGCTTAATTCCCCCTAATAATGACATGTAATTTTTGGGGTGAAAATGTAAAAAGTGTTGGAAATGGGTTTAAAGTACTGGGTCAGGTATTTGGGTGCTGTATGGATGGGACAGGTGTGTTTAGGATTGCAGGAGGCTGCAGCAGGTGTATTTTTAATTTTTTTTTTTAAAACTGCACTTTAAAGACACAAAAATATTCTAGCACCCATTTTATTGTACTCCCAATTTATCTACAGCAATTATTTTTTCCAAATTAAATATGCATATATCGGCCATTTGACTCAATTTAAGAACCCAAAATACTTTTATTAGGGCTGTTACTACACTTCTGTATTGATTTCCAGTGTCCGTTAGGCTTTTTATGGGGTACAGACTGATTTCCACAGAATATGTTGCCCTTTTCGCTAGTTTTGCCATTCGCAGTTTCCACACATATGCGTCTCTGCGCGTATTGCAGTTGAATAGGGTGAAAAGCGGGAGCGCGCATTGAGAAAGTACGCGAAAGATCGCATCAAGCTGGCGAATGAGGCGAAAGCTTTGTATCTGTGAATGCTTTTTGCCGATCGCTACTTTCGCACCTAATTGTATTTGGCCCTTATTGGGAGGTCGGGCACCGGATCGTTTAATGTGTACCAACCTGTCGCCTGTGCAATTCCCAGTCACATCGCTGGGTACACATATCGTCTAATGTGTACCCAGCTTAAAGAGACCTCCCAGGAAATGTGCCATTTTATTTTTTTTTTTAAACTTGACCATTTTAACTCTAGAATTCCTTCTGGGATTTGTTAACATTCTGCCCTGAACTTCTAGATTAGAACAACTCTATATAATGAGAAGAAGATGCATCATAAATTATTATAAACCAACGTCCTGTGCACAGAGCGTGTGTGCATCACCTCAAGTGACCAGGGGGTGGTATATGCAAATGAGGCGGCAGGTGATGACGGGACAGCGCTTGTCGTAGTGGTGAGTGACGTCACATGTGTGGCTGTTTGGGAACATGTGATGCTGCAGGCACCTGTATGCTACTGTATGTAATGTACATACAGTATATGTCAGCCTGATGCTAACAGTGCCTAATGTATGTCGCACTGATAGGGCCTCATTCAGCTTGGATCGCAAGACTGCAATCGCACGCACCTGCTCTTTGCAAATTTATGCGATCACACTACGATCGCAGCACTATACCAGGACGTCCACCAGCTTATAAAGCCGCCCACTTCCCATTACATACATCCGCAAGTCAGCGAAAACCTCGGTAACATCAGACCCGTACGCACAGTTGTGGTTGAGCTTGACCTGACTTACAAACTGCGATTCTTCCTGTCGCCATCTAGAGCTCTGGCTGCGTATGTCATCGCAGGAGCTTAATTATGCACGCCCCTGTAACGGCGTTCAAACGCACAGGCACCCTGCATTCCTACCACCATCCCCCCTCTCCACCCCCAAACGGCTCTTCCTGTCAATCATTTCTCAATGGCTTTGCGTATCCGCTGCGTTTGCTTTCGCGATCGCAGCTGCCGTTTCACTGCGGTGCATACGCATGCACAGAACGCAAACCGACCGGGTGCGCGTGAACGCAGGCTTGCAAACCAAGATGAATGAGGCGCATAGTGCATAGCATAGTAACAGCTGATGATGTGTGAGCTGCTTCACTCTGCATGTTTCATATGTGTTTAATGCTCAGTGACTGATCTCCCTGCACGCTAGTGGCATGTGCGTTATCTCCCAGCACTTTGTTTTACTTGTGGAATTCTGTAACTTGTCCTTACACTGAGTTTTGTGATGAGTGATGACCATTGACGGCTCTGCCATCGATGGTTTCTCATTATCTGTAACTAACCATCGATGGTGAACTAATCACGGGTTATGCCGGGTACACACTAGACAATATGTCATCCGATCCGGTGGATCGGACAACATATCTGGCACATCGGCCAGTGTGTACCCGCTATGTCGCTGAATATGCGCGCTCCCGCGTGTCGTCCGCAACTTCGCCTGTCGAACCTCCATGTACGATGGGCAATATAGCAAGCGGGGGCCATGCATGGCTCCCACAGTCATTCCGTCTCTGCCGGCATGAGCAAGTGTGTATGCACTTGTCGATGCCTGCACCCCCGCCGTGCCCTGCCGCTAACAACATCGTGCTGGGTACACGTCGTTTTGTACCCAGTTTTAGGCTATGCCAGTAGTTCCCAAACGTTCTTGAATCATGGCGCCATAGACTATTAGAATTGTTTTCACGGCACCCCTAGACCAAAAGTTTATTGGTAAATTCAGAAAAAAATATTATATTAAGTAAATTGTGCTTACCTGTCATCCTTAGGGGTAAATTTACTAAGATGGGAGTTCTATATAACAAGTGATGTTGCCCATAGCAACCAATCAGATTCTACTTCTCATTTATCTACCACCTTCTAGAAGATAACACCTGGAATCTGATTGGTTGCTATGGGTAACATCACTTCTTAAATAGAACTCCCATCTTAGTAAATTTACCCCTTAGAGTCAGTTATGTGGTGGTGGATAGGGTTGCACTTCTGTTTGTCCACATATGTTATGACGGGCGGCCACTATCACTGGTTTTGCCTATCAATTTGAACATAAATAATTTGATTACGTCCTGGACCACCAAGCTGTGGCACCCCTGAAAGTGCCCCGAGGTACCCCAGGGTGCTACGGCACCCAGTTTGGGAACCACTGGGCTTATGCGCATGTGCAGAGATGTTTTATCATCAGTGGTATCTATGGTAAAAAAAAAAAAAAACACCATTGCCATCAGACTATCGATGGTTACTAACATGGATGGTCGATGGCCACTCCTAGCTGGGTTAAGCCTTCGGGGTTAGTGGGAATGGATGGTGTAACTGGTTTCAGTGTGGGTGACCCAGAAGAACAACAGGCGCAAATGTTGTCGGATGCGCTGGGGTTGCTTCAATCGGGGTGAGGGTCTATTGGGCTGTTGTAAAGCTGGCACCCTACATCACCCCTAAATCACACATTTTAGTTCACAGCTCTGTACGAGTGTGTATTAAAATGCACAATGTCAGGGTTACCATAAGCACAAAATGGGCTGCCCCACATCGAATCTTAATTGAATCAACCCCTCTTTGTTTTTTGGGTTTTTTGCTTGTAATCATAGTAAATAGTGTGTGAGAAGAGCATAAAGACATTAAGGGGTCTATTTATCAAGCAGTGAAAAGTGTAGAGAAGTGGACCAGTGGAGAAGTTGCCCATAGCAACCAATCAGCTTCCACCTATTATCTTATAGTACTTGATAAATGCTACTTGAAAGCTTATTGGTTGCTGTGGCCCACTTCTCCACACTTTTCACTGCTTGATAAATAGACCCCTAAGGGGTCTATTTTACTAAGCCTTGGATGGAGATTAGGTGCCAGCCAAACGGCTACTAAATGTCATTTTTCAAACACAGCCTGTGATGTGGCAGTTAGGAGCTGATTGGCTGGTACTTTATTTCCATTCACTTTATCTCCATCCAAGGCTTAGTAAATAGACCCCTAAGGGGCATTAGACTAAAAGCGATAGCCGCAAGTAGCTGGCGTTTGTCACATGGTTTTGGTTTGGAACAGGCGTGGGAGACTGAACAGGAGATTTAAGAGGCGTGGATTAATTTAGGTGGTGTGAGCCAGGACTGGCAGGTAGAGATACAGCAGTGGATGATGGGCCCGAAGGCGATAACAGGAATAGAAAGTTCTTTATTGAACAGCAGGTTGGAATGGAACTGAATATATAATGCTGAATGAATGAGCAGAATTGGATTGAGAGCTGGATTTGAGACCGATGTTGATGATTTGAAGAACTTGATGGCATTGAGGGCCTGATTCAGCACGGAACGCAAGTCTGCATATGCACGCACCCGGCCACTGCGAAAATATGCTAATGAACCCAATCGCAATGACACTGCAGCACAAGAACCAGACGCCCACCACTACATAATGCCGCCCACTTCCCTTTACTCGCATCCGCAATACCTCAACAGCAAAAACATCGGTAACATAGAGAACCATCGAACCCATTAGCATAATAGTGGTTGACCTGACCTCACTCGGGATTTGGGCCGCTTCCTGTGTGCATCTAGAGCTCTGACTGCATCTTCCGTTGCAGGGGCTTAATTATGCTCGCCCCTGTAATGGTGTTAAAACGCACTGGAACGCCTGCGTTTCACTTACCCCCCCTAAATGGTCTCTTCCTGTCAATCAATGTGCGCTGAGCCTGCGCGCTCCCTGCGATTGTTGTGTACTGCGCATGCATCGCAGTGCACATGTGCGAACTAGCCACTGCGATGGGGACAGCGATCGCAGAGGATACGCAGACCCATGGCAGAGTGATTGACAGGAAGTGCCCTTTGTGTGTGGTAACGGTGGTGGTCAGACAAATGCAGGCATGCCAGTGCGTTTAAATGGCATTGCAGGGGCGTGCATAAATTAGCCACTGTGATGCCAGAGGCCTCATAGCGTGCACTGAAGTAAGCAATTCCTGAGTAATGTCTGGGCTTCATTAACTGTCTGATGTTACTCAATGTTACCAATTGTTTCTCAGATGTTGGCCAAGTATATGGCTGTGAGAATGGGGAAGTGGACGTTCTTATGTTAGACTGCGATCACAATGCGAATGCAAACCTTTATATATCACCGCCGATATTAGCAACTGCGTTTCTTACATATAAGCAGAATAGCGATACATAGTGAATCAGGCCCTGGGACCATTCAGATACAGAGTACCCAAGGAGCTCAGAACTGAGCTGTATCTTCAGCAAGAAGTGACATTGTACTGGCAATGGAGGCCAGTCAGGGAATGGAATTTATAGGGGTGGATCCCCAGGGATTGGATGCTGCGATCAGCTGAGTGGAGGAAGAGCGTCAGGTGACAGAGTCCAACATGGCTGCGCCCATACTGTTGTTCTGGAGGGAACTCTGGCGTGCAGTTTGTATACCATCATGCTGGGGAGACACATTGTGAGCAAGTGACTGCAGAGTGCCATCTCCATACTCAGTGAAGGGACACTGCTCAGATGGGGCAGAAGTAGACCTCACCACCAGACAGGAGCGATGTGCAGCGTGAGCGGATCTCAGCGCTTGCCTGGACAGGCACCGGAGAGGCAAAACGGTGTATTTAAGTGTCCGGAGAGAGACAGCGTTCTGATCGTTTCCACAGCAATTTGTGACCACCGTCATCCTAGATTCTACTTTGCAGCCCATATAGGTGTGCAGGCAAATCTACAATGTTCCTCTATTGTAATTCTCGACATTGTGCACATCGCCAAAAGTTGGGCGGTCTCTGAAAGGGCGATCAAGGTAGAATATGGTGCTTTAACATCGACCGTTTTCCTACGCACCTCTATGGGATGCAAGGAAAAATTGCCAATGTTGGTATCCGTGAGTGCTAGCTATCCGATTGTTTCAATGACATTCTGATGAAACTTCTGGATATCGCTGCCTCCTTACATTTATTACATTATGGTCCTGATTCTGAACCGCCTGCAGCTCTGCA
Organism: Taudactylus pleione; assembly: GCA_031769625.1. NCBI lineage: Eukaryota > Metazoa > Chordata > Amphibia > Anura > Myobatrachidae > Taudactylus > Taudactylus pleione. Next base: position 2,826,655 of record JAUIMM010000198.1, read on the forward strand.
TACAGAAGTCTAATGCAGCCACATTTGGTTTTGTCTCGCGGTTATGACTGAATTTCTGACAGCTGATGATGGTAACGGGGATGAAAGTGATTGTTGATTGCAACTTTTAACCGATTTTCACCTCAAAATTTAACTCCACAATTATATTAAATGCAAACACTACTGCCCCAAACCAAAGTCTGCTTGAAGTTGTAATGATTGGCATATTATCGGATGTCAATATAAATTTGAGACCCTCTCGGCTTGAAGGGCAAAATGTTTGTAATCTTTAATCTCCCATTGGAGAAAGAGTTACGTTGCATCCTTATTTGAGTTCACAAAATATTTACATACAATGTATCAGTTAATGTCTTTAGAAATCTCTTAACGAATCAAGATGGATCTGGGTGGCAATAGAGCCTGTACAATAGAATGTAAATGCATCAGCCATGGGCGTAAGTACCATAGGTGCAAGAGGTGCGGCTGCTATGGGCCCAGAGCTGAGGGGGGGCCCCATCTTCACTGTCAAAGTTACATGTGTTATATACATTTTCACCATTGGGGGCTACATAGGGGCCCTTATACACTTTTCCTATGGGGCCTTCAAATACATAGTTACGCCCCTGGTCTCAGCGGATTGATAATCGAGGATTCAAGGGAAAATCATCATCATCTAATTGTCCCCAGACATGTTACAACAAAAATAAATGTATTTTATTTTTGTTGTATTATGGGTGCGACAATCATTTAATTTTGTTATGCCAGCGATCCATTTTCAACGTGTGTACCTCCATTGTATATTGATGCGATCTTCATTTAAAGGGTTTGTGAACCAATAACACGAGTCAAACCAAAATCAGAAATTATTTCATTCCGGAGCTTGGTAAGTACGGCATCTAAGCAGCCCACTTAGAAACCTATGGAGGCTGCTTTTGCGCCCGAAAACGGGGAATTGCAGCCGATATCTCTTGTAGTCCCCCTCCGCTGGAGTTTTCAGGGGAAATCCTGCAAATATTTTTTCTATAAACATGCCTCCAAATAGTGTTCTGTATTTGTAGCTTTTATGCACAGGAATTTGCATTTACAGTACTTTTATTTTTTTTATGTTTTTCTTCAGCTTTAAACCCGGACATAGTAAAAATTGAATGATATAGGGCGGGATGTACTAACCTTGCGGAGTACATCCCGCCACGTTTCCCATCCCTACTGAACGCATATGTGATCAGCAGCACAAAGAACAGTTCTTCCGATAAGAGCTGTCCTTTGCGATCAGCGCTGCGCCGTGGACTTCCAGGTTTATGACCCGGGAGTCCATCTGCGCATGCGCAGAGAGACGCGGGGCATGATGGGAGGGATCTGATCGGATCCCTCATACCAGCGCGATGCTGTAGAAGCCCATAGGCTTCTATAGGGTAACGTCAGCAAAAGCTGACGTTACCCTCCGCATCGGAGCCATGCCGGCCAGCCTTTGATACATACGTAAAATGCGGTAAAACCCCAAAAACGGAAGGTTTTACCGCATTTGTTCTTTAGTACATCCCACCCATAGGTGTGTTTGTGCAAAACCATACAAATAGCGTATTGTGTAGATTGCAATGTATCTCGCAGATTGCACATTAGTATATTTTTTGTTATCAACATCCATCTTTGAAGTATGGAACTCACTGGGGTTATTTTGTATTTTTGTCCTACTATAGATTGCGCTTTTGCACTGAAGATGTCACAATTTACTGTGGACCTGCCTGCAACCCTGACCCCCTTTACTTTGTACATCGTTAGCTGCCTCAAGAATACTCCAAATTGAGTGACCGCTGTATGTAATGGATCTAGACCCTCTTCCGGACGAGGTGCTCCTCTTGATCTTCAGCTTTTTGCCAGCCTGGGACTTAATTGCTCATTATAAATGCGTGAGCCAGCGCTGGAAGTATCTGATAGACTCGCCCTCCTTGTGGAGAATGAAGTGTGAGCATGAGCGGAGGACGGAAATTCTGAGAGCTGCTGATATGTGTCACCAGTTCTCCTGGCAGAGCGCTTGTCTGAAGAGGCCACTGTCCCGCAACTTGTTGCGCAACCCATGTGGCACAGGTGAGGGGTCAATCAATGAGTGATGTAAGTAGTGGGCACGTCTTAAACCTGGCAATGTACGTAGTGTAAATATGGTGCTGCACCAGAGCCAAAGTTACTCCATGCTCCCCAGATGGCGTAGCAGGCTGCGCAGAGCTCTAGATCTGTTTGCTCTGTATAGCGCTACCTTGTGTTTTCAGGTCTGCAAGTTGATGATATTGTTCACAACGTGGTCCCAAGAAGCAGGTAAATGAGCTCTGCAGAATGAAAACAAACGGCAAAGGTGATCCCGGACCAAAATATATCCACTACAGAGAATAGATATTATGTTAATTCTCTATGACCCAAAAAGACTCCATCAATATCTCTTAATATCTGATATTTTTTAGTACATGTGGAGGTGCTCCCTGGTAGTCTTATAAGTGGCATTAATTAGAAAAACAGAAGAGAAAGATGAGACCAATATCTGGTGCACTATTCGGGTCAATATATTATAATGTCCAAAATGTATTCTCTGGAATTATTCTATAATATAACTTTTTTATTTCTTTTTTTATAAAAATTAGCTTGTCCAAAATTAGGCGAAAAATATATACAAATTAAAAGCAAAGAATATAAAGAAAGGTGTGTATACTGTACTTATGTAGAAAATAATAAATTTCAAGTGGTTTAAAAATGCCACCTATAACCAGTCTGTTTCACATCTTATTTTACAATACCGAGGACTAAGGAATTGTTAGTATAGTCTCCTCGGTGTGTCTCCAATATTGATAATTTAATATTGGGCGTGGATTATAATGTGTATAAATATATACGTCAATTTTTTAATAATATGTAACACCAAGTGCTTTGGGTAATAATTGAATGTCTTTTTATTTCCCGGGACATAAAGGAGAGATCACTGTCCCCCGTACTGTATTATTGTCCTACCAGTTTATGTAGAATTAATGCTTCAATAATGTACAGTCACAGTGCTGTGTTCCTATTATCCAATAACCTCTAAATGACAGTTATTAGATACATGTGTACATCTTTATTATCAGCTTCCCCACAGAAGATTGTAGCTTCTATTCTTGTGGCTATAAATCACTGTTATTTCTGGGGCAGACTATTTAGCAATTATGTTTCAATCGCAGATTATATTATAATGGATTTTGGTAACTGTATCTTTCTATTCAGTAGTTATCCTTTTTTCAGCAAAACTAACTGGTGGTCAAAATACTATACATAAACTGGGTGTCCATTGATCCCGATTTTACAGCATTCACTCAAGTTCCACATGTACACTTCACCGAGTCTCCTCAGTTTATCGGTTCTTGTCACCGTAATGCATAGTCATATTGCTACTATGCATTCATTTGCCCATAAATTATCGGTATTAAATACAGACTATCATTAGGTATATCTTTAGTTATCTGACATGTTATAGCATATGATAGTGCTTGTGACTGGTGGCAGCATAAAACGCTGACGCGCGTTTCGCCAGATGACTGCTTTGTCAAGGCAGAATGATGCGTTTCTCTGCATTAAAGCAATTTCCTCAGAGTGTAATGTGGGCAGTAAGCGGCCCCCCAGATGTTGTAAAACTATCCATCCCAGCATGCCCTGCCACAGTTTTGCTATTTGGCCATGCTAAAAATGTTGCAATGCATGCTGAGATTTGTAGTTCAACAACAGCTGGAGGGCCGCTTATTGCCCACCCCTGTTTTAGAGTATAAAGAAAGCGGGATAAAAGACCAATGTATATTACATACTTGGATTCGTATCCTGATATAGATCCCTGGGTACATAACCCTAACAATACAGGGTTAGTTGTAACCTTTCCTAGGCAGACTGAAGGCTGGAATGATTGGCTGAGTGTAGAGCAGAATGACATCAGTCAGTGGACGTGTGTAGAACAGAGGTCACTGCATGTGAGGGAACTAGATTGACCTGTAAACCCTACTTTCCATTCCTTTTCCAGAACAGCTGCAACACTGGCAGGTCACACACAGAGCAGGCGGTTGGGCAGTGGAAAACAACCACGCCATTTTGGAAGGAGCCGAGAGCCAGACCTGCTTTGTCACCTCTTATATGTAAGTAATAGGCTGGCCTGTTGCTAAAAGGTCAGCTGTCCACTATTTTAATCTGTACAATTCTCTCCACAGGTGGTGTGAGAAGACCCAGATCATAGACCTTTTGCGAGAAGGACTTTGGGAACACTTTCTAGACGTCCACCAGCCTGTCATCCATATATCCGATTGGTGAGTTCGCTTTTTGCATCTGTTGCATACACAAGACTCCTAGGGGTAGATTTACTAAACTGCGGGTTTTTAGAAGTGAAGCTGTTGTCCAAAGCAAAGAAATTCTAGCTATATTATCCTCTAGAAGGTACTAAATAAATGATAAAGTACATGATAAGTAGAATCTGATTGGTTGCTATGAGCAACATCTCCACTTATAAAGACCTGCACTTTAGTAAATATATTCCCTATGGACTAATTCAGTGATGGACGCAAATGCTGTTGCAAGAATATATGCAGCCGCTGGAATTTGTATTGAGGGAGCCATTGCTGTGACACGCCCGTGAAACTCCGACCGCCGTCACAAGACTATCGCGACACGTGCAGTGCGATGCTGCCTGCGCAGTAGAAAAAAAACATCGTCCATTTGTATCAGCATGCTCACGGTGGTCCAGAAAAACTTTGTCATTAAACTAGGTTTAAACAAAAATGTCTCCTGGTTGGTTCTTAATAATATCTCGAAATTACATCTTACCTTGTGCCCTGTGTGGGTTTTTTTCTGCAGGAATATGTTAATTGCACACTACAATTAGATTTTAAATGGGCTCTGTTGTCAACGTTACCCTCTTCTGTCCCTCATGTCTGTTCTATTAGTGTCATCCTCTCTCTCTCCTTCAGTCCCCACATTCAGACCATCTCTCAGTCCTTCTGTAACATCCTCATCTCGGCCTAATGTTTTATTCTTGACTCCAAATGTCCTTTGTTCTTCACATTCAAACAGTAACCAAATCATCAAAGACACATATCCAAAATAGTCCCATATCTTAGACAAGACACTGCAAATACTCTAATTCACGATTACAGGACTTTTTAGGGGGCTGCCCCCACTCTGTAAAATTCCCTCCCATGCACAATAAGACTTTGCTCTAGTCTCCAAACTTTCAAGCGTTCCATTAATTCTCACCTCTTCAGACAGCTTATCCTATTCCAGAACCATTCACAAAACCTCCATAAGCTAGCCTAACCAATTACATCCCCACTGTACAGTCCACACACAACCTCCATAAGCTAGCCTACCCAATTACACCCCACTATACAGTCTGCACATTATACAGTCCACCACCTATATTCTCTTTCTCCACTCGTACAAATGACTGACCTCAGGCCAACAGTCCTGTGTGGCTGGATCATGTAGTCCACCCGTGGTTATGGTATAAAAGATGCAGTTAAATGGTTGACAATGTCTCGATAGACACCAGACAGGCAATAGGTCGGCTGTTACAAATTGTCAACAGGGTCAAAAGGTTGACACTTTTTTTTTTTTTTTCTTTTCTACCCGTCCCTTCTAGTGCCTAACCCTCCCTGGTGCCTGTCCCTAACCATCAGGGCCTAACAAAAAAAAAAAAGTGTCGACCATTTGTGTGTTGACATTTTGACCCTGTCCCTATCGACCATTTGCCGTCTAACTTGTGGTGTCTATCTAGATATTGTCGACCTTTTAACTGTCTATAGTCTGGATACCGAACCCGTCTGGGTCAGTGTGCAATATGCAGCACTTCTCCTCATGGATGAAATTCTAGTCTTGTTTTATTACTGTTATGTTCCCAATTGTAAAGTGCCACAGAATATTCTGCCAGTATAGAAATAAATACTAATAAATAAAATAAGCTGTAATTGTATGATGCTGGTTGCCATCGACGTCAAACCTATAGATACATGAAAGGCGTCACCTGCTGTAAATAAGCAGAATAAAAAAAACTAATGATCACTGAGCATGTGTTAAGAGATTTACGGCTGGTGTTGGCTTCCCAATGTTTTTCTCCCAGGTATGCTGGGCGACGGGACTGCGGCTGTATCTATGAACTGAAAGTCCAGCTCCTTGCAGTCGACAGGAAAACGGTGATCTGGGAATATAAGGAGAAACCTGAGCCCATCCCTCAGTGGAATGACACAAAATATCAACAGGTCTGTTCTGGGGGGAACTCAATGCTCTAATGCAAAATCTGCTGGTCTTCAGCAACCGTATGTTAGGCAGTGGTAATATATAGAGAATATATAGATATATTATCTATATCTCCTGTATCCTATGCTGTGATCTTCCCAATGTCCTTTATCTCTAAGTCACCCTTCTCCTGCCAGTGATGTGACTTGTATGTTCTTCTCCTTTCGGTGTAGTGAGACTTTCTGCCTTCTCTCTTACTCTCTGTTTATACCTGATATAGCATGTGAGTACCTCTGCTCCTGCGTGACATGGCGTGTGACTTGTATGCTCTTATCTCCTCCTGCTTATGGTGTGCGACTGGTGTGCTCTCTGCTCCCTGACCTGACCTGTCTTCTCTCCTCAGGTTTCCCATGAGTTCCGCGATTATGGACCCGGCGTGCGCTATGTGAGCTTTACGCATAAAGGAAAGGACACACAGTTCTGGCAAGGATGGTATGGCGCTCGTATCTCCAACTCCTCAGTCACACTGACGTGCAGAGACACTGAGCCCTGTACCCTGCCGTCTCCTCCTGCCATGGAAGAGGCGTGATGGTCCCGTTTCTTAAGGACGGATACTAGTAATGGTTCTCGTATGACCATTTTCTATAGGCCTCGCTCTCTTTACAGATTACTGGCTAGATGTTTGCCTATTTTTAAACAATAAAATTATTAATATATATATATTTTTTTTTTTAACAATGTTCTTTCTGCTAATAGTAAATGGTCATTGTTATATTCCAACCCTCTTCTATAAGGGAAACGGTGGTCTTGGTGCTGTGAGGCCATTGCTGCATTTTACACGTCCAACTGCAAGACGGCAATACAGAACAATTCTGTCATGTCAGATTGTGTTTTTTTTTTATGAAACTTCATGTTGTCTCTGTAAGTCCCTCTCTCTTTCACTCGGTGGTTTATTCTGCTTCCCAACTCCAAGACAGGTATGTCGGAATGCACCATTGCAATGCAGGGTGTGAAATATCATCCTTCCACCTCTGATAACCAGTTACGTTACTTGGCACGGCTGCTTCCCAGGAATGTCCAGACATAACATAACTAAATTCTTGCTGCATGCTCACTGCCGGGCTCCACCATATACACACAGCAGGTAAGAGGATCACACAGCAAGCTCCTACTTGGCAGTACTGATAGGCTGTGAGCACATTCACAAAGGAGAAAGAAGACTATTGTTTGGGGGGCACACTTATGTAAAATTGGTATAATGAAAACTTAACTTTTAATAAACACCACTAAAATAAATAGCAAATAATTTTATAGTATCAAACATTTAGAAAAAATGCAAAGAAAAATACTAAAATAATAATAAGACCGTTATATACAACCCAGGTATATATATGTTTGATAGAATTAGGATAGTAACTCGTATGGGTAAATGTCCCATCAAGCGGTGCCGTATTGGCAAGGCAAAATATTTAGTGTAAATACACACTATGAAAAGACTGATTACTTGTACCCGTGTACTGTATGGTCAGCACCAAGTAGTTACGGAGAGAGTCTTAATAACCATAAGGTCAAATTCTCCTTGTACTCAAGATAGATGCTGTAAATACTATTACCCTTTTGTTATAAGAAAGGTTAGATACAAATGTGTCACATGAAGGCAATGATGTATAATCATAAAATCTTCCTATGACTATGTCCAGGAGGATGCTGTAATAAAAAATCTGCACAACGTGACGCTCCCTGCTGCCTAGTAGAGTAGCTTTTTAACCAGTGAAGAATCAGAGACTGAACGGGGTTTTTTTTTTGTATATTTTTTTAACTAATGAGACTTTACAGACAAACAGTATTCACCGGGTCTCAGCCTCTAGTGTTCTACTTTCACCCGGAAAAAAGGAAACGGTAATATAATCATAGTAGATACTTTTTTATCAGACCGGGGCGTTTCTAGAGAGGAGGGGGCCCGTGTGCAGTCTCCGACACGGGCCACCTCCTCTCCGGCCGGCTGTGCGCGGCCAGCGCCGGAGTTCCAGTCTATAGTGTATGCACAGGTCACTGGGAAAATGGCCGCGGTGGCCATTTTCCCCGTAGTGCACATGCGATGGGAAAATGGCCGCGGCGGACATTTCTACTTCAGGGTCCATAGGGGGTCCACAGGGTTGACCTTGGGGTATAGCTGGATCTGGATCCACGGGCACCACGCAGTTAAAGCTTTGCTGCTCCCAGGATGCACTTGGGTCCGTCCTCCTCTATACCCCGCCCCCGACCACAGGCACCTCAGTTTTAGCTGGTGCCCGGCCGGAGTCGGGTCACCCTGGAGCAGTGGGGCTGCATAAGCAGCCCCTAAGCTTTATTTTAATTTTTTTTTTAAAGAAGATTTTATTATTTTATTTTTTTACTATCTTCAGAGTGGCAGCATAAGACTGTCCATCTGGACGTCCATGCTGCCGCTCCAACAAGCCCCGCTGGCGCTGCGACGCCGGTACTGATCCGGGGATCGCAGCGGGACCCCGGAGTCAGTGCTAGCGTGGCTCCGGGACCTCCCACAGACTGCTGCCGGACTCAAGGGGCCAGGTAAGCCGCGTGCAGCGCTGTCAGCACTGCGCGCGGGGGAAGTTATGCAGTCTTTATGCCGCCGGTCTCTGGGGACAGACCGGCGGCGCTAGTAGTGGCGGCGGGCTCCCCCCTCTGTGGATTACCCCGTGTGTCCGCTGGACCACCAGGGTGTAAGGCCGGCAGGAAACGGCGTCCCTGGGGTTCCATACTAGCAGGGGAGGCAGCCTTCCCTGCTTGAGCGGCTCCTCCCCTCAGCCCAGCGCGCCTTCTCTCAAGCGTGCTGGCGTCGCTGGGCTGTGCTCTCTCGGCCGCTCCTCCTCAGAGCTCTCCGGTGGCCATCTTCCCAGGCAGCAATGCAGAGCTCCCAGGCAGGCTTCCAGTGGACCGGTCCCCCTGCGTACCTCTCCCCTGATCAGGACAGTGTTCGCAGCGCTATAGCCCTCCCAGACACTGAATCTGGGAGGTTGATTGTAGCTGAAGGTGCAGTGAGTATAACTTCCTGCATGGTTTGTGACCTTTGCTAGTGCTGCTGTCTGTGCTTTTTCTACTTACTGTCAGCTTTTTACCTATCCCTTTCCTTCTCCTATGGCCCGCAGGTGCGTGGGGGAGGGTGTTCTTTCTGTGTACCTCACTTATATAGATCTACGTATTTGTGAGGTCCGTCACATACAGCGGTGTGCTACTCAGTACCAGATTGTGGGCTGTTTGTGTTGCATACTTGGGAGTGCGTGGGTGTTATACGCCTTACCTCGTTTCGGTGATACACGTTTATTGCAAAAAGTTTGTGTCATGTCTGATGAGAATGAGCGCTCCGAGGCTCCTGTGTTGTTTTCCTGCCGTCGCTGTTCGGCAGGGGTCGACGGGGCGGATTTGTCTCAGGACGGTCTGTGCGGGCGATGCCAGCTGGTGCCTGGTCCCTCTAAACCCCCGGTGGCGCAGGATCCTCCGTGGGCAATGTTTACGCAGGTGCTGGCGTCGATCGCGGACCGGCTTGCGGTCCTGACTGCGGCCCCTTCTAGGGCGTTGCCTACCATCCCCCGTTCCCCAGGTGTGACACGTCTGGTGCAGTCTCCACCCGGGTCTCAGACTATGGGTCTTTATGCGGGTTTGCCTGTCTTTGTGCAATCTCCCACGGTGCCGCAGCAGTCCATGGTGCCGTTTCAGGGGTATCCTCAGACGGTGCACCCTCCCTGGATGGATGTCCTCTCCAGCTCTGTTCAGAGCCTGGCGGCTTCGTCATCAGCCTTTCAATCTATGTTGCACAGTGATTTGCCCCCACGGGCGTCCAAGCGACCCGTTCCAGCTTCACTGGCGGCTCAGTTTACGGACACGGATGTGTCTTCGGATGACGGAGAGATCCATGAAGACTCTGACTCGGATGCCAGGGCCCAGGAGGTGGAGGCTAAGTCCTCCATTAATGTGCCGGCATTGGTTAGGGCGGTGCGGGCCATCCTTCATATTGAGGAGGATGTGCAGGCTCCCAGGTCAAAGTACCCTAACTTTAAAAAGGCCAAGGTGACTTCGACGGTTTTTCCCCTGTCAGACCAGTTAACGGATCATATGGCAGGGGCCTGGCAGTTGCCCAGCAAGAGATTCCAACCGCAGAAATGGTTGGCTTCAAACTATCCGTTTCCTGAGGCTCATTGCAGCAAGTGGGAAACTCCGCCTGCGGTGGATTCCCACATTACCCGCTTAATTAAAAGCGCTACGCTGCCTCTGCCGTCTATCTCCTCCCTGAAAGATCCCACGGACAGGAAAGTGGAGATTTGTTTAAAGTCTATTTACTCTCTCTCGGGGGCGGTGACCCGTCCGTCCATGCCATCTCTTGGGTGGCTAAGGCCATCGAGAGCTGGGCCAATGCCTTGGAGGATACCTTTCCGGAAGATGCTCCGGAGATCCAGAAAGCGTTGATAGGACAAATGAGGGATACGGCTTCCTACATCGGGGAAGCTTCGTTAGACGCGAGCCTGCTGACCTCTCGGGTGTCGGCTGCAGCTGTGTCGGCGCGGCGGTCCTTGTGGCTGAGGTCTTGGAGAGCTGACGCGGACTCCAAAAAGAGCCTGGAGGCCTTACCTTTTAATGGGGAGTTGCTTTTTGGTCCAGACTTGGACAAAATTGTGGATACGCTGGCTAAGTCTAAGTCAGCCTTCCTCCCTTCGGCTTCTGCACCTACCAAGGTACGGAGCTCGGCCTTTCGGTCCTTTCGGGTTCAGGGCAAGGCTAAAGGTCAGTCCTTCCCGAGGCAGTCGGCGACCAAGGCCGCTTCTAAGCCCAAGAAGCAGGCCTGGAGTGCCAGGCGCCCTTCTTCCAAGCAGGAGGATAAGCCCGCTGCCTGATGGGACGGGCCTCCCTCTGGGGGACCCCAGAGTGGGAGGCCGACTTCTTCTGTTTGCCCAGTGTTGGCACGATACCACCACGGATGCCTGGGTTCGAGAAGTGGTCTCCCAGGGGTACGCCCTGTCTTTTCGGCACAGACCACCCCGCCAGTTTTTCTGCACCAGTCCTTCTCAGGATACGACCAAGACCTTACAGATTCAAGTAGCCGTAGAGTCCTTGCTGAAAGCAGGGGTCATTGTTCCCGTTCCTCAATTACAACGAGGGATGGGGTACTATTCTTCTCTGTTTCTGGTGCAGAAACCCAATGGTTCTCATCGCCCTATCCTCAACTTGAAGTCTCTGAGCAAATTCCTCAGAGTTCCCAAATTCAGGATGGAGACGTTACGTTCCATCATTCCGGCGATGGAACCGGGGGATTACATGGTGTCCCTGGATATCCAGGACGCCTACCTCCATGTTCCGATAGCACCTTCGCACCAGAGGTATCTGAGGTTCGCTATCCTTCAACACCACTATCAGTTCCGGGCGCTACCCTTTGGTCTCACCACGGCACCGCGGGTGTTCACGAAGATTATGGCGGTCATGGCCGCACATCTGCGGAACCAGAATGTACTGCTGCTGCCGTATCTGGACGACCTCCTGTTGCTGGCGAGCTCCCCGGAGGTACTGCTTCAACATCTCCACCTGACAATCGCTTGCCTGCAAGCGCACGGGTGGCTGATAAATTGGAAAAAGTCATCCCTGATTCCATCTCAGCGGATGGTTCATTTGGGGGCCCTGCTGGATTCTCGTCAGCAGAGGATCTTCCTGACTCCGGAGAAGGTCTCCTCTCTGCAGCTGCGGATACACAGTTGCCTGAGCAGTTGCCGCCTGTCGGTCCATTCGGCTATGAGAGTTCTGGGGTCTATGGTGTCGACATTCGACATGGTGGAATTTGCCCAGTTCCATTCCCGGCCCCTGCAGGGGCTGATTCTATCAGAATGGAACGGGTTACCACACCGGATCCGCTCTCAGTTGCTGGTGTTGTCCCCGGAGGTTCGGCAGTCTTTGGCTTGGTGGCTTCAGACGGCTCATCTGCTGAGGGGCGCCCCTTTTGGATCCCGGACTGGATCCTGCTCACGACGGATGCCAGTCTAAGGAGTTGGGGGGCAGTGACCGGCTCATTATCACTTCAGGGTCGTTGGTCCGCGGAAGAAGCTCTTCCCATCAACATTCTGGAACTGCGGGCAGTATACAGGGCCCCGCTCTTCACGGAAGGGCGGTTCAGGTGCAGTCCGACAACGCCACCACGGTGGCGTACATCAACCACCAAGGAGGAACTCTCAGTCGGGCAGCGATGTCGGAGGTGTCTCGCATTCTTGCTTGGGCGGAGTGTCACATTCCAGCGATCTCGGCAGTCTTCATTCCTGGAGTCCTCAATTGGGAGGCGGACTTCCTCAGCCGTCACGACGTGCATCCCGGGGAATGGTCGCTTCACCCAGAGGTGTTTCAGCTACTCGTGGACAGGTGGGGGCTGCCGGAGCTGGACTTGATGGCCTCCCGTCACAATCACAAGTTGCCTGTTTACGGGTCAAGGACAAGAGATGCAGGTGCCTGTCTGGTAGACGCGCTGTCGGTGAAATGGACGTTTCACCTGGCGTATCTGTTTCCTCCGATATCCCTACTTCTGTTGCCGGACTTTTCGCCATCATCGCTGGTTTCGCGCTTTTCATCATCGGCGAAAAAGTATCGCCAAAACGGACTTTTCGCTTCTAATTGAATATGACCCTAACTTAGGTATATCACTTCTTAGTCCCTTGATTATAATCGGCAGTTTTTGTCCAGGAATCGGGTGATATAGGCTCAAATTAGCCCTCAACCTGGCACTGGAAAATTCTTTTTCAAAATCACAGTGTAATAGCTATATTTAAGCAGAATGATTGTAATACACATACTATATCATAATTGTGTTTACTTCATTAACAATCTCTTCATGGCTCGCATAAGAGCACCCAATTAGAGCCCAATGGGCTTTAATTAACATAATAAACATGGGTGGACACAAAGTGTTACTTTAATTCGCGATATTCAAAAAGCTGTTTTTTTAGAGCAATGTAAACAAAGATGGTTAGGAGAGTTAATGTTACTGTGTGTGAACAAGATCCAATCAGGTAAGCGGCCTGCTTCTACTGTCTTACCACCTTGCTTTGACAGCAGAGGGTGATAAATGAGCGAGCAGAGCGAGGTCCCGAATGGGAGTGAAAGATAGTAGCGGCATTTCTGCTGTCTGGACAAGAACCAGGCTGTCCGTGCCGATACCAATTGGCAGTGCTTTGCGGGTAATGGGCAGTCCGGATGAGAGAGCCCGAAGTAATATGAAGGTAAGGAAGATGGCACCCGGCAGTGTGGTGCTATCTGTGGCCACACAAAGATGTAAATTACCAGGTTGGAAGCAATGCAAAATATGCATCCTGTATACCATACAATAACAAAGTTAGCTGACCGGAGGTAGCGGTGGCATTTTAAAAATAGCATATATATATATAAGGGTACGTGATCAGATATTGTAATATAGGATTAACTAATGTTTTTGATATAACCGTCCTCTCAGCATATGTAGCTTTCAGCGGTTCGGATCCCAGATGTAGCTGTGATATTTCAAATCAGTGTAGCAGCAGATGACGATCGTTTCGCCTCCTAGGCTTGGTTGCATCCTGGCTAATGAGCACATACAGCGTAATGATGGCATCACAAGATTACAATGGCCAACCAATGAACTGGTACCCACTGCATTGTGGGTAATACCTGCCAGGGACATCCTTTCTGGGGTGGGACTGCTGGGTTTTCGAACTGTAACAGCAATAAACTAAGACACACACGTCATAAAATAAACTTTTAACCTTATAATGTACAGCGCACCATGGGGGCAATTCAATTAAAAAAGGAGAGGGGAGCTGGAGGACCGGACATCAACAGCAAAGCTTTTCAATTCCAGGATGCTCCTCTCCTTCACCCTATACCCCGCCCAAAGCTTGAGGGCACTTCAGTTTTGTTAACAAGCCCAAGGCAGGATAGGAGAGGAGGAAGACTGGTACACTGAGGAACCACACTCTCACACAAAGAAGGAAACAAGTGACCAGGAGAAGAAATCCATAGGAGAGTCAGGGTGGGTGCCCTGTGGACCCTATGAATGAACTTCGAAGAAAGAGTTAACCAAGGTAAGATTTACCATAACACTCCTTTTCTTCTTCAGGGCCCACAGGGAGACATTGGGGATGTCCCAAAGCAGTTGTTCAAGGGCGGGAATGCTCCTAAGCTGATAGGAGAAACCCTATGCCCGAAAGAAGGATCCTGAGGCAAATGTATCAAAGGCATAAAACCTAAGAAAGGTGTGGACAGAAGACCAGATGGCCGCCTTGCATATCTCTTCAGCCGGGCTGCCCACGAGGGACTCACAGAGCGAGTAGAATGAGCAGATACTGAAGTCTGTGTAAGCCTGTGAGATAGGCATGCAAATCCATCTGGCCAGAGTCTCTTTGTTAGCTGGCCATTCCTTCTTGTGGAATCCATATAGGACAAAGAGGTAGTCCGATTCCTTGATGAAAGTAGTGCAGTCCACATAGGTCTTCAGAGCATGGACCACATCCAACGAGGCCTCACCTGCCGAGAGGTCTAGTGAATTAAATGCTGTAACCACAATTTCCTCATGCAGGTGGAAGCTAGAAACCACCTTGCGAAGGAAACCTGGGCGTGTACGAAGAACAGCCCTGTCCTGATGAAATATTAAAAAGGGGGAGTGACATAAAAGTGCCCCTAAATCCGATACCCTGCGAGCAGATGCTATAGCCAGTGAGCCACTTGACATTCACTGATTCCAGGGGTTCGAATGGACATTCTTGAAGAGCTTGGAGCACCACTGACAAATCCCATGGAGCAACAGGAGGGACAAAGGGAGGTTGTATACGTAGAACACCTTGCATGAAGGTGTGAACCTCTGGTATAGTAGAAATTCTGCACTAAAACCAGATAGACAAAGCAGAGACCTGCACTTTCAGAGATGCTAGGCGGAGGCCTAGATCCAGTCCAACCTGAAAGGCAAGAATTCTAGAAACCTTAAAGACTTGCAGGTCATAGTTTCTTGGAGCACACCATTGGAAATATGTATGCCATATTCTGTGTTAAATCCTGGCTGAAATATGTATGCCATATTCTGTATTAAATCCCAGTTTACATGCTCTGAGCATTGTTTGGACCACAGAGCTGGAGAAACCCTTAGCCGTTAGGAGGGATGTCTCAAGAGCCACGCCATTAAAGTCAGACGGGCTAGGTGTGGATGTAGACATAGACCCTAAGACAACAGATCTACTCATAGAGGAAGCTGAAGAGGAACGTCTATGGAGAACCTTTGTAGATCGGAGTACCAATGACGTCTGGGCCAAGCTGGAGCTATGAACAAGACTGTATCCCCAACCTGTCTGAACTTTCGAAGCACTCGAGGAAGTGGGGATATTGGAGTGAAGAGATATGCCAAATTGAAGTTCCATTTCACCCACAATGCATCTGTGAAGCCCGCGTCGGGGTCCTATGTTATGGCTCCATAAATTGGAAGTTTGTTGTTGTCTTGAGGCCATGAGTCCCACTTCCGGAAGACCCCATTTGTCCACTAGAAGCTGAAAGACTTCTGGATGTAGAGACCATTCTCATGCATCCATGTCGTGACAGCTGAGGAAATCTGCTTCCCAATTGAGAATCCCTGGGATGAACACAGCGGAGATGGCTGGGAGATTGCATTCAGCATATGTGCGAATGCGGGACACTTCTGTCATTGCTGACTGATTTCGAGTACCCACTTGGTGATTGAGGTAGGCCACAGCCGTGCCGTTGTCGAACTGTATTTGTACTGGCCTGTTTTACAGAATACTCAGAGTGAGAGCTCTGTAGATGGCTTGAAGTTCCAGGATGTTGATTGGTAACACTGCCTCGACTGGGGACTATCAGCCCTGGAAGGACTGCTGGCCAGTTACTGCGCCCCACCCTCGGAGGCTTGCGTTCGTGGAGAGGAGAGCCCAGTCCGGGATCCAAAAGGGACGACCCTTGTTCGAATGGGAAGTTTGTAGCCACCAGGCTAGGGACAGGCGAACCTCTGGTGGGAGGCTCATCATCTGGGTCTTGAGCAGATGGGTTAGCCTATTCCACCTGGAGAGGATCAGGTGTTGTAGGGGCCTGGAGTGAAACTGGGTGAACTCCACCATGTCGAAGGTGGACACCATTGATCCCAATGACTGCATTGCAGAGTGAATTGACACTTGGCGATTGTGGAGTAGTCTGTGCTGGATTGCTGAAATCTTGTCCGCTGTTAGGAAGATTCTCTGAACTTGAGAGTCCAGGAGGGCTCTCAAATGTACCATCCTTTGATAGGGTGTTAGGGAAGATTTTTTCCAGTTGATCAGCCAACCATGCATTTGAAGAAAGGTAATGGTTACCTGTAGATGGCGGTGAAGTCTCTCTGTGGAGCTGGCCAACAGCAAGAGATCGTCCAATTATAGGAGCAGTCTGATCCCTTAACGACAAAGAGAGGTCGCCATAACTGCCATGAGGTTGGTAAAGACTGGGGGGCCTTTGAAAGGCCGAACGGCAGAGCCTGAAATTAGTAATGTTGCTGTAGTATAGCAAACCGGAGCTATTGTTGATGAGAAAGCGCTAAAGGTACATGTAGGTAAGCGTCCTGAATGTCTAAAGATACCATAAAATCCCCAGGCTCCATAGCTAGGATAATGGAATGGAGGGTTTCCATACAAAACCTGGGCACCCTGATAAACTTGTTCAGAGATTTGAGGTTGAGGATAGGCCGATGGGGATGCAGTCGGGATGCCGACGGTCTAAATGTTGACCGTCGGCATCCCGACTGTCGAATCCTGGCAAGTGTCTATTGGTCGGCATCAAATTCCAACACCTGTCATTAGACCTACGCCGGGAGCCCAACACCCGGCTTACCAATCGAAGCTAAGCCAGGCGCGGACAGTCAGCGCGGGGAGGTGGTTAGGTTAGGGGATCCCGGGGGGGGGGGGGACTTAGGGTTAGGCACCCCCCCGGGAGGTTAGGGTTAGGCATCCCCTGGGAGACTTAGGGTTAGGCTGCGGGGAAGGGGGGGTTAGGGTTAGGCACTTGGGGAGGAGGTTAGGCACCCCTAAGGGAGGGTTGGGGTGGTTAGTTTAGTAAATAGAAAAAATACTTCACTGTCGGGATCTTCACTGTCAGGCTTTGAACCGTATCATACGGATTCCGGCCGATGAGACCCATTGGGCTGCTGAACTAAGAAAAGAGTAGAATAACAGCCCTTGCCCCGTTGTGTGGAGGGGACATGAAAAAATACTCCTGAATTCAGTAAAGAATTCAGTTTTTGGAGCAGCAGGGCCTTGGTTGGGTCCTGTGCAAAAGAACTGCTGGGGGGGGGTCACCTCAGGAATCAGAGGGCGTATCCGTGGGAGACCACTTTCCTTACCTAGGCATCTGACATGGTTTGATGCCATACCTGGGCGAATTGAAGAAGTCGGCCTCCCACCCTGGGAACCCCAGGCAGGGACACCAGAGCCCGTTTAGAGTCTGAATCTGCTTTCCAGGAACATAACCAAACAATACGGCGGGTCACTACTGAAGTGGCAGATATCCTGGAGGCCAGGAGAACCGTATCCATGGCTGCTTCACCTAAGTAGAAGGCTGCATCTCTAATGTGAGATATGTAGGACAGCTGTTCCCTCGGAGCATCAGAGGGAAATGTCTCTTCTAGGGCCTCTGCCCAACTCTCAATGGCTTTTGCCACTCAGGCCGTAGCCCTAGCAGGACAAGTAATAGCTCCTGTAAGAGAGTATATAGACTCTATACTTCTATCTGTGGTCTCCTTCAAGGAGGTTGCAGTATGAATGGGTAAGGCGGCATTTTTAACCAGACGTGTTACTTGAGAATCCATTGCTGGGGGAACTTCCCATTTATTACAATCAGTAGCTGGAAGAGGGTAAAAGGAACTGAACAGTTTTGGAATTTGAAACCTTTTAAAGGGCATATTCCAAGCTTCACTCATGTGATCAGATAGCTGGTCAAAGTGAGGGAACTCTGGTAAAACAATCTTTTGTCATTTTAAAAAAAGTGCATGTTTTTTTTCTTAGGAGCGGGTTCATCCTCTTCTATTTGCAAAATAGTTTTAACAGCTCTCACAAGAGCAGGTATATTTAGTTTAGAGGGTGGCTCCTCTTCTTCTGAGACGGAATCAGAGTGAGAGAGGTCTGCGTCTTCTGCCTCGCCAGATCAGAATAAGATAACTGTGTGGAATGGGAAGATAACACAGCACGTTTAGTAGGTTTAATAGGTAAAGGCTTTTCTATTTGCAGCATTTGCTGATAAACCGTGAAGGTATTAGCCAAACTCTGTACTGAGGTAGACAGTACGTTTACTTGTGGTGGAGGGAAAGGATTTGCAGGGAGTACCTGCTGTGGCCATCCCACAGGGGCAGCTACCACGGGGACTGCTATGTGGTCCGCAAGTTTTGCCAGCATCGGTGATAAGGCAGCCCAGGGTGGGTCCTGAGGGAGAGACACTGGGGCTGAGGGGCCTGGGGCTGTGTAGCAATTAGTGCAAAGACCATCCTGAATTAGGTCCTCTGTGGCTAAGCCCACTGAGTATGAGCAGCAGCATCAGGCTGCTTGTTATTCTTTCCTCTGCCAGACATAGCCACAAAAATAATAAAATACACAATATGATAGTACAGTGAACACCCTGCAGTATGTATAATATGGCATAGTGTAGTGTGCAACCGCGCTATATAGTATGTGATAGCCCTCACAATTATATAGGAGACGTGAGGTACAATGAACCTTAGTATGTCAGGGTATAGTAGAAAAGGAAAAGGTATAAACTGACAATATAGAAAATAGAGAATAGCGCTAGCACAAGTCACATACAAACGCAGAAAAACATTACATGTCTGCAATGGGCACTAAAATCAACTACACAGAGCGCAGTGGCTGGTAGAATATAGCGCTGTATGACCTGGCCAGTGGGAGAGGTATACAGGGAGACTGGACCCAGTGTTCCCGGAGACTTGCTTGCATAAAATGGCTGCCACACATCTCTGAGGGGACGGAGGGTGAGGAAGGAGCTGCCCAGGGAACACCAGGACCACAGTAGAATGGCGCCCTGGACTGGGGGAGGGGCTGCAGGGAGAGAGTCTTCTCCCCTTGCTGACATTAACCACCGGGTCCCCTGGTCTCTATATATGCCCTGCACCAGTATGTTATATGCCCCGGTGGTCTAGTGGAGTCATGGGCGCACCAGTGTCCACATCAACGCCTCCAGTCTGTCTCCTGAGATCGGAGGTAAGACTGCGCAAAAATGCGGGTTCCCGTGAACGAGGTTCCTCCTTACCTGTCCCCTGAATTCCAGCTGCAATCTGGGGTCCGGGGAGCCCCGCCGGCAGGACCTAGCACGGCTTGGTGTCATGGTGCCGCGGAGAGGTGATGAGGCGGCAGCACAGTCGTCCAGAGGGCAGTCTGGTGCTCGCCAGTTACAGTAAAAATAGAAAATAAAATAAATTAAATCATAAAATAAAAGCTTCATCCATTATAATGGTGGTCCAGCTCCTTGCCGGACACCAACGAAACTGAAGTGCCCTCAGGCTGTTGGCGGGGTATAGGGGGAAGGACCGC
This sequence comes from Taudactylus pleione, assembly GCA_031769625.1. Classification (NCBI taxonomy): domain Eukaryota; kingdom Metazoa; phylum Chordata; class Amphibia; order Anura; family Myobatrachidae; genus Taudactylus; species Taudactylus pleione. The sequence continues at coordinate 2,846,430 of JAUIMM010000198.1, forward strand.
AGCATCCGGGGATTGAAAGCTTTGCTGTTGGTGTCCGGTCCTCCAAGTCCCACCTACACCCCAATGTCTCCCGGTGGAGCTCTATGGACCCCGAAGAAGAAATAATGTTAGATAGTTTGAACAAAGGTATCAGCACCCTACATTGTTAATTTTACATACATCCCCATAGGAGTGCGCAGGAATGCATGCTGTAAGCCTACTGTATGTGCAGGATTTGTGCTCACTGCACCGCTCCTTTACATTGTGCCATGACATCAGTGGTACGAGAGATTCTAATTCAATAAACCCCTATAGTTGTCACACAGACTCACTTTCACAGTCTAGATCAGGGGTTCTCAAACTCGGTCCTCAGGACCCCACACAGGTCACCCAGCAGGTGCACAGGTGTAGTTATTACTCACTGACACATTTTAAAAGATCCACAGGTGGAGCTAATTATTTCACTTGCGATTCTGTGAGGAGACCTGGAAAACATGCACTGTGTGGGGTCCTGAGGACAGAGTTTGAGAACCACTGGTCTAGACTCTGATTTATTCTTTAAGTACACCGGGACAACCTACACTATCAACTTAGGCAATTGGGAAATAAATGGGGAGGGACGAAACCATGCATTACACACACTGCAAACAACAGGTACGAGCGCTGCACACAGGTTGTCTTCAATACGATTCTCTTGGCAGCATCTTATTCAGAAAGGACGGTGGGACGATAGGTCAGAGGCCAGGCACCTTTCTCAGCACGATTTGACTCGTAACAAGAGTCATAAATGCAACACTATAAATGTGACTTACATGCACAAGATATGGTATAAGGTTTAGAATGTCGACAGCCATTTTTGTTCTGTTAAAACAATTTTAGGGTTAGGCTGCGGTTAGGTATACTCACCTTGGCAGCACAAATCTGCATTGTCGACATTCACTATGTCGACATTTTGCACCAAAACATATGGCGGCTATGCATATAGGGCCCGATTTACTATGGATCGCAACTGCGAATGCAATAGCGATTACGCAGTCTCACTGCGATACGCTAATCCTCTGCGATCGCTGTCGTAACATAAGGACGCCCACCTTACCTTACACACATCCATAATACTTGCGAAACCATCGTTAACATCAAGTACAATCGCAGCCTCACGCACACTTGCACAAGTTCTGACCTTACTCAGGAATTGCTAACCTCGTCGCACGCAGTGAGTACACACACTGCGTAGGGCATCGCAATGGATAATTTATGCATGTCCCTGTAACGGCGTTCTAACGCACTGACACACCTACCTTTTCCTGACCCCCCCATCCCTCGTTAACACCACCAAACGGTCACTTCCTGTCAATCACTCTGCAATGGATCTGCATGGTCTCAGCGATTGCAGTCCCGGTCGCAGTGGCTGGTTCGCGCCATGCATGTGCAGAAAGCAACAAGCGGCCGCTGGTGTGCGTAATCGCAGTTGCGATCCTTGCTGAATGAGGCCCCTAGTACTCTGTAACCATATTATATTGGCACATCCATACCTATATGTTCCATGAAGTTATCTGAGACTGTCGAATATCTTCGAGCCCCTATCACGCCTCTGTCTTAGGTCACGTGCGCACTGTTAAGATATGTTCTAAACTCGGTACAAACACATGGACGCAGGCTTTGATAGGCTTTTGTTACTGATATTTGGGGGTGTACAGGGGCCTTTCCAGATGAGTATCTGTGCAAAGCTGAACCGGACGCTCTTTCAAAGCGCTCGTTCTGAATCATGGCAGCGGTTTTTTTTTGTGTGAGCCGGCCTCCTGGCCGCTCGCTAAGCTGTGGGTGACCAGGTGATGGTCGGGCTTGCGACGAGACCCTTGTGGTCCATCGCAAGCCCCAGTGAGCTTCCGGCTCTAATAGAGCTGGAAGCTCACTACTGAGGCCGCCCCCAAATGGCAGGCGTTCCTTCAAGAACGCCTCCGTTTGGCCAGCCACCCCCCATGCCCGCCTCCAAAACGGGGCGAGCTCTCAATCATAATCGACAGCCACCCTGTTTTGGTTCGAGACACGTAGCGACGGAACGCCTGTCACTGGCCGGGTCTCGCGCATGCCGGAGCCAGCTCCGGCGTGCGCAGTGGGGGACCATCAACCTGCTTGTGAGCACTGTGCGCTTGCGAGCATCCTGCTTGCGAGCAGGTCTGAATCAGGCCCTGTGTATTCTAATAGCTACTGGTGCAAGGTCCCACGATCAAAGAGCTCGGTAGGCGAGAACAGCAAAGCCAACCTCCTGTCCACACTCATCTATGGGCTTCCGTTTGCATGTTCTGCCACTGACTGAAGACCTTGTAAATTGCCAGGAAAAGCACAAAAAGTTGTTTTCACTATCCCTACACATCTCTAATATACTATATTCCCCTACGTGTAAGAGGGCTGCAACCTATCTCCCATCTGGCATCTGTCGTTCCTCCAGAAACTAGTGACATTAATTCCTCATTCTCAGAACCCCAGACTGTATGTTACCTGTAATGTGCTTACCTTGATTTTACCAACGTAAACCTACAGCAGTTCCAAAATAAACATTTACGTTTACGTTTACTGGCAATAGATCTTACATATACAGATGTGTACAGATATGCCTATCCACAAATCGCTTAAAATTAGCCGTGCCAAAACACGAATCCCAAAGTACCTAGTGCATTATAAGCGAACTACGACGAAAAACTAAAGGAAGAAGTAGCACAATGGAGGAGAAGTACACAATCTAGTGTAAAAAGGTAAAAGACAGGTGGGATACAAGTGACCCGCGCCATGCACAGTTATGCTTAATATGAAACCTTATACCAATTCCTTTGCTGCAAAAATACTGATCCTAAGTAGCTAGGGCCTGATTCAGAGACATCTGCTAATGCAGCTGCAACTTCAGACCCAGCGCAGCAGCAAAAATCTGCTAATTTCTGCAAAGATCACCCGAGCATAAGGACGCCCACTGCTGCCTTCTTACCTGCGTGCGACAAGGCATGCCTGCGTAAATATCGGTAACATTGCCAGCCATCTTGACCTGCCACTGCCTTGGGAGCTCGTCAGACACGCAGAGCTGCGTATGCACTCGCAGAGGCTAATTTATGCACGCCCATGTAACGAAGTTTAAACGGACAGACACGCCTGCGTTTCCCAGGCCACACCCTCATCACCACACCCCAAACGCTGGCAGTCTGTCACTCACTCTGCAATGGAATCCTCTGTACGCAATGTGATCACTGCGTACGCACAGTGCGGCTTTTATGCATGCGCAATGGTAAACAATCACTCGATCTGCGTGAAAATCACATTACCGTTCATCTATGAATTAGGCCCCTAGTACACTATATGCAAACTGAGACTGATCTCAATTAAATGACAATGTAATCATTTGCCTAGATCATAGAGTATAATAGTGCAGAGACAGATAGAATATAATGGTAATATAATAGTGCAGAAACAAAGCATACAACCAGCTATGATAGATTGGTTGCAATGTAACCAATGAAAGCAAGTGTCTGGCTAGTAGGAGGGAACTGTATGTTTGCATCTCATAAGTAAATACCGGACGGTTTGTGGGTCCTGCGCACAGACTGCAGATCAATAAAGAAACATGAACTCAATTTATTTTTGTAACTCAGAACAGATGAGACAGAGATATTTATGGCTACAGCTCTTCAAAAATCAGACAATGTGGACAAGTGTTCTCATTCCTGTTTTAACGAACTTCCCTTTACCTGTATATAAGCCCCCTAATCCCCTGTGATCTGCAGCACAGTTTCCACAGTCCAAAATCTTTACTGCCCTCTAGAGGAGAACATGGTGTATAACCTTTGTGATAAACAGCGCAAAATGTACTATTACTTCTTTTTCACATGGCCACAGTCGTATTTTCCCCGGACAACCTTAAGTTTCACCCCTGGCAGATCCTGTGTGCGCCCCCCCTCCACCAGGACTATGTTGTGTTCCTGCAGGTTGTGTCCTTCTCCTGGAATAAAGACAACTACTTCCTTGCCGTTGCTGAGCCGTACACGGGCACACTTGCGGTTGGCAGAGTTGGGTTTTTTGGGCTTACGGATAATAGTCTTCAGCACGATCCCTTTCAGCTGAGGGTTATTGCCCAAGATTCCTAATTTGGTCGGCTTTTTCTTGGGCCGTCCTGCTCTGTGCATCTGATTCAGGGTGGCCATGCTGCGGGAGTCCGCGACGGGAGGGATGGGGCAGGTTGGCAGAGCAGCTCGGGAGAGGAAAGAACCTACAGAGAGAGACCATGAATGCAAACAGTGACCTATGAATAATCACTCCAGACACAACAGCATGACAGAAAATACATTAATATACATAACACCAGGAACCAGCGTTCATATCCTTCTGTATTCCGACCAGCAGCCCTCCACCATCAACATTATCGATAATTCCTTGTACCCCAAAGGTGCGCAGGAAAATCTAAAGTAGAAGTTCCTAAACTCGGTCCCAGGGCTCCATGGTTAAGCAAAGGTGGTTTAATCAAATTGACTGAGGTATTAAGTCAAACATGGATATCCTTAAAACCTGGACTGCTAGGGTACCTTGAAAGCCAAGTTTGGGAACCTCCGCAGTAAAGCATTCGAAGCATCATGTGACTAAATCAGCCCCAGTTGTGCGCATCTCTACATCCAGACCGCTTCAGTGCGCACTTACAGCAGCCCTATACGAGGTGCACAGTGTTCTCCTCAGACTGTGTTCTGCGGACGCATAGCCCGGCAGAAACAGCTGGCCACCCGGCACTTTTCCCCGCTGAGGAACGCTGGCCTCTGAAGTGACCGGAGGCTAAAGAAGCCTCCGATCGCTTCTGAGGCCAGCATTCCCAGTGATGCACTGCGCGGGTGATGTCATGACGTCATCCGCGACGTGAGGGGCCTACCCGCACGCCTGCTGGATCTAGTTAGATCCAGTCAGCGCGAGGCAGTGGCCATGGCCATCAAGTAAAGGTAAGTGCTGGGCTGGGGCAATGACCAGTCTGAGGGCACTATTTAAGTCTTGGGGCACTGCATAAGGGACACTATTAAACCTGGGGGCACTATTTAAGCCTGGGGGCACTGCATAAGAGACCAGTCTGGGGGCACTACATAGGGGCACTACTTCAGCCAGGGAGCAATGCATAAGGGCAAAGTTAAACTACAGGGGGCAATGCATAAAGGGGAATACTACAGGGAAAACTACAGGGGGTACTGCATAATGGGCACTTTTGATTGAGAGCCAGTGGGGGAGCAGTCTGAGACCTGTCGGGCTGGATTGGTAAGGGAGATACCCCTTTTCCCGGCGTGCGCATAATTGCGAAGGCCCCCACCCGGCTACTTTTGGATGCCACCCGGCTGTAAAAAATTTCTGGGGAGAACACTGGGTGCATATGATCCGTCTGAACACAGGCGTAATTACAGGCAGTTCTACCGACATGTCGCCTCTGGACCTAACATACATGAGAATACCCCATTATGACTCAATTTATGTACAGCTCTGCATTGGCCGTAGTTACGTACTCTTCATTCCGAAGCATGTGCAGAGTGTAAGGGCGCAGGGTAACACATGAAGCCGCCGCTGCGCTACCATCCCTGTATAACTTGGGAAAGGAATGCAGACATACATTGTGCAGAAGAATGAGCAAAATCAGACTCACCCCATCTCCAAGCGGTGGAGACAAGATTCCGTATCCCAGCACAAGACATCGAAGATCAGACGGACATTACCTGCAAAGGGCAAAAATCATGACGAGGCTTACATGACTCCATTGCTGTATGCACATATTTATTAGGCATAGCTATAGAGTGCACACATATTCCACAGCGCTGTACAGAAGCCATTTCCATCATTCACATCAGTCCCTGTCCCAGAGGAGATTACAGTATCTATTCCCGAACAGATGGACACACACTAAGGCATGTATGTGTGTTTGAATGGAACCCCCCCATATGCAATCTCCCCTCAGATAGTGCTTTATTGGAGGAACTGAACCCAAGTCCAGTACTATGAGACAGCAATGCTAACCACTACGCCAATCAGGCTGTGTACAGGGAAATACTGTATTATAGAAAACAAACAAACCCAATCTGTAGACAGCAGAAGAGTAGAAACACATCCCCCTATTGCAGCAGCAGGGGGCAGCCTGATGAGGGCACCCCGCACTCACCTTGAGCAGTCCCCGCAATGAAATTCCCTTAAAGGCAGCAACACATGTGCAGTCACCTCCGGGTCACAGAGCCTGGGGCGTGGCTTAGCCGTACCGACGAGATATCGCCGTACACTCTTACTGGTCACTTGCGGTAAGCCCCGCCCATCAAAAGGCTGAAAAAATGAGTGATTGGTCTAATTACTGCCACGCCCTTATTACGGTTCCTGCATTCCTACTGCCCCTTCCCCGTTTAACCCGCCTTATAGCTACACATACGCTCTTCTGATTGGTCAGTGCTGTGCCAGTCACCGCGCTCTTGTCTCTGATTGGGTATCCCCGGTGACAGTGACTCCCGCGGCTGTATGATTGGCCAGTTCGGGGTGTCCCCGGTCAGGACTCCGAAGTGATGGCTGCCCGCATGCTGGCTGGGCTGTGTGCCCGCTGTTTGCACCGGGGACCCGCCGGGAGACGCTCCCTGAGCAGCAAGGGGGAGCAGGGTCCCCACAGCCGGCTGTACGAGCATGTGCGGGACGGCTACAGTGCGTGGCCCCAGCTGGACATGGAAGCGCTGAGCCGGGATCTGGACGCTGCAGAACGGGAGCTGGGAGAGAGGAGACCGGGGAGACCACAGGAGGGGGAGCTGCGGGCCGTGGTGAGCAGGGGTAGGGGCTTACAGATGCTCAGTAGCGCCTGGCTGTGGGTCTCTCTGCAATGGGAGCAACATGAGACCCTGGGGGTCGTCATTTCCCGTCCTGAGTGATAAAGGAATGTAAAAAATATACTGGTAGGTTATTGGCTCACAACAATAATTAACCCTAGTATGTATGTGTGGTAGGGAATATAGAGTGTAAGCTCCACTGGGGCAGGGACTGATGTGAATGGCCAAATATTTTCTCTCTCTTTCTCTCTTTCTCTTTTTCTCTTTCTCTCTCTTTCTCTTTCCCTTTCTCTCTTTCTCTCTCTCTCTTTCCCTTTCTCTCTCTTTCTTTCTCTCTCTCTCTCTCTCTCTCTCTCTCTCTCTCTCTCTCTTTCTCTCTCTCTTTCTCTCGAGTATGCCAGTTTGACAGAACCATGTGTGTATATATAAAACGCACACAGATGCAGCAGTGGCCAACACCACTCTGTGCCCACCCCTCTCCCAGCTAGCTACATTACGGCTAGAAGGGAGGCGGAGCCGTGAGTTTGCTCCGCAAAGGCCCACGGGTGGAGTGGATGCATCTGGGGATGTGCAGTATGCCTTCCCGCGGCCATGTTGTCTCCAAAGTACTGGAGTTAGAATGAGCTTCTGGCCAGAAGCTCATTCTGACCTGACCTGGCCTGGCGGCTGCTCACAGTCACGTGACCGGCCAATCGCTGCACTACCAGATCGGAGCTAAGCTCCGATCGCGGCAGCAGGGGGGGTGGTTAGGCAGCGTCACAGGACCCTGGAATGCCCCTAGGCATTTGCTTACAATGCCTAGGGCCGGTTCTGTAGAGATAGTTAGATAGATATTGATATCTATGACTTAGCTTGCTGGTAAATACTGTGTCCATTGCCCACCATGCAGCCTGTATAATAAAATGAAGACTGTGGCAAAGACCTTATTCCAACGTTTCAGTGTTAATGACTCATTCGGGACAGGCACAGAGCACTCACCTTATAAAGGCTGACCATCACATGTACCAACGGGAAGCTCCGCTTTTGATCACTGGTGAAGTCGAAGAGCGGACAAACAAAACAAACCAGCTACCTGTGTTCTATAAGGAATAATGTACTACCTGTGGAAGTTTAATGCTGTGGGAGGCCACCTCTGTGCTCTGTGCCCTGTATATAGCCTAGGTTGGCAGCCCTGTGCTGTAATATGGGCATGGAATGCTTTAGGGACCTAATTCAATTAATCTCAAAGCTGGCAATGTGCCATTGGTGCAGTGTGGGAACACTCTTAATGATGGCATATTGTGCATTTTACCCCACACCTCCATAAGCGTATGCAGTAAAATGTGCAATATTGCTCTTATTTGTGAAGTGCACAGCTGTCACACATTGTAAATAATTGAATTGGCCCTATACTATGTATATTTCACCACAGTAGGGAATGCATTATACCACAGGTTCTCAAACTCTGTCCTCAGTGCCCCATGCAGTGCATGATTTCCAGGTTTCCTCACAGAATCACAAGCTCCACCTGTTGATCTTTTAAAATGTGTCAGTGAGTAATTTATACACCTGTGCACATGCTGTGTGACCTGGAAAAGGTGAACTGTGTGGGGTCCTGAGGACAGAGTTTGAGAACCACTGCATTATATCGCAGGTTCTCAAACTTTGTCCTCAGGACCCCAAACAGTGCATGTTTTCCATGTCTCCTCACAGAATCACAAGTGAAATAATTAGCTCCACCAGAGGAAGTTTTAAAATGTGTCAGTTAGTAATGAATACACCTGTGCACCTGCTGGGTGACCTGGAAAACGTGAACTGTGTGAGGTCCTGAGAACCGAGATTGAGAACTTCTGCATTATACCATTTCTTCTTCCTCCATAGGGGACACAGGCTTTTTGCTGGGTATAGGTTGGTGGGATGGAGTCTGGGCACCACTTAGTTAATACTTGAATTTCCTCAGCCCAGATTACCAACACTTCAGTTTTATGTTGGTACCTGCGGCAGCGGCACACTGTGTAAGCTGTGCAGACAGCTTCATAATTTTCACTTTATTTTTTACTTTAAATTTTACTGAGTGAGCAGCGCTAGGTGTCCTGAAGGACGCCCGTGCTGCTGCTCCATCACCCCGGCGCTCGCAGCGCTGGCGACTGAATTAGCGTCTTCGGCCGGAGCTCCAGACACAGGATGGTGCTGTAAGCCGCAGTAGGGGAAAGATGAGGCTGCTCCCTGCTTGTGTGGTTGTGGCTTTTCACCGCCAGTTAGTGAGACACCAAAGGTGCTAGCTGTGGGGGCCTAAGTTCTCTCCGCATCCCCACTAGACCACCAGGGTACCGTGGTGTAGGTGGCCATTTGCCCTGGGGTCCATGCCAGAAGGGGGAGCTAGGCTCTCCCTCTTAGCTCCTCCCCCACCCCTTGTGCTATCCCTTAAGAGGCATTTCATCCCAGGGTGTTTCCTCCTCCCCTCCTTCAGGGACGCTGGGCAGACATTTTCAGAGTGCCTGCTAGTGCAGTTCGTCTCCAAGTGCAGGTTCCTGGTCTCCCTGTATTCCTATTCCTCAGCGGTCAGGTTATACTACCGTATACAGCTCCTTCCTCCCTCTTGGTTCTGGTTTGTTGAGGACTTACTGCCTTGTGTTTATTGCATTTAATGTTCTGTATGTGTGTTACTATTTTGTGTACTTTGTATAGTCTCAGGTCTCTGCATATCCCTACTTATTTTTCTATTTGTGGTGCTTTAACATTCATTGCTCTACCCCTTATTGGCACATCACTGTTCCTTGCTCTGGTGTGTGGGGACTACCTTGGATTTCTATACTATGTCTTCCAGGGGAAAAGCTCCCATGGAGGAGGGTGCTTCTGTGCTGCGTAATTGTAGGACTTGTTCTGCTGTGTTTTCTTCACAGGTCCTGGACCACGATGGTCTCTGTATTCGCTGTTTTACAACCTCTTAGCAGGTGGCTTCTTCAGCATTTCCTGCTAGCCAGGAACCTGCCTGGGTTTCCTCGCTGTCCCAGGTAATGTTGCAGGTGGTGGATAGGCTCACATCCCCTGGGTCCTTTGGTTGGTGTCCCTTCAAGTGTGGTCCATATTTCCAGTATGATGCTGTCCCCTTTGCTGCCTTCTGTTATAGAGTCTCCTTGGATGCAGTCCTTTACGTAGTCAGTACAGATTTCAGCGCATGTGGCAGAATCTATCAAACATGCTGGACAGGGACCGTACTTCTTATCGTAAGCCCTCTAGAAGGGACGGCTCTATACCCTTGTCTGATATTGGTTCAGACTCTGAGGTTTCCTCTGACCGTGAGGAAAATTTGTCGGTAGCCTTTGATGTTGAGTCCTCTTCTATTCTGGAGGATTCTCCACCTCAAGTAGATGCAGTTTCTTTGATTAAAGCGGTTAAATCTGTGCTGCTAATCAAGGACGCTGAGCCGCCCGTATGCCCAATGCTCCAGTATTTAAGCGTCAAAAGAAGGTCGTTTCAGAGTTTTCTTCCTCTGCGCAGCTTGAGGAACTTATGGCGGATGCATGGTCCCATCCTATTAGGCGCTTCCAGGTTTCTAAGCGCATTACTTCCTTTTATCCTCTGCCTGCTGCCGATCTGGCTAAATGGGAGTCTGCTCCCCCGGTAGATGCGCATGTTGCCTGCCTTGTCAAAAATACGATTCCTCTCCCTAATACGGCATCCCTTAAGGATCTGACGGATCAGAAGTTGGAAACTTTTCTCAAATCTATTTATTATAATGCAGGTGCAGTTGCAAGTCCGGCCCTGGCATCTGCTTGGGTTGCCAAGACCATCAGTCGCTGGGCGGATGCCCTGGAAGATGGCCTCACTTCACGTACTCGCAGGAATGAGCTTTTGTCTCTCGTGTAGCATATCCGAGAGGCGTCTTCATGTCTAGGGGGAGACGGCTATAGACACGGGTATACTAACTTCCAAGGTGTCGGCGTCTTCCGTGTCAGCTAGGAGAGCCCTCTGGCTTCGTTCCTGGCAAGGGTTCCGGCAGGGTTCCTGGCATCTGCTAATGCATACACGCTTGCTGATGTCGGGAGCAACAGCGCGGCAGCATGGCCCTCTCTGACTATGTCAGTGACATTGAGTGTAAACACTAGACTATGTTGCCGACATGTCGTCCGGCCAGATCAGACGACATATCGTCTAGAGTGTTTTGGCCATCAGAAGGCCCTTGAGGCTCTCTTCTTTTTGGTGGATATTCTCTTTGGTCCAGAATTGGACAAGACAGTGGCTGCGGTGGCAGCATCTAAAATGGCTTGTCTCCCTTCTGGGGCAGCCTGGCTTTCCGACGAAGAGTTCTCACCGCAGCTCAAGATCGTCCCCTTCTTAGGGGTTTAGCTTTTGGAGGAAGAAGAAAAGCAGATTTATTTGCTTACCTGTTAAATCCTTTTCTTTGATTCCGTAGGGGACACTGTGCTCCCACCCTGACTAACCTGGTTTGCGGGGCTTTGCTCTGCATCTTGTTCTCCTGTCCACAACTGTTGTGTGTTTGGATCTCAGTGTGCGTGCTGGTCTTCCTTCTCCTAGCTTCAGGCTTGTTAACTGAAGTGGGTGGGGTATGGGGGTTGGATCTGGGTGGAGGAATTCATGTATTAACTATGTGGTGCCCAGACTCCATCCCACCAACCTTTACCCAGCGTATAGCCTGTGTCCCCTATGGAATCGAAGAAAAGGATTTAACAGGTAAGTACATAAATATGAATTTTTTTATTTTTTTTATCTTTTTTTTTTTTTACTTTACGCTACATGCACAACATCCTAACAAGTTTAACAAATTTATTTGAAGTAAGTATATATTAAGGTTATGTTTTCTATGCTGAGCAATGTGTCCTGCCGTAGTGCATGGCTGCGTATCTCCCTATGGGTATGTAGTCAGGATAGCGCCCGCCGATATCCCGACACTGAAAGCCTGACATGGGACTAAAGATAGGCGTTGAAATCCCGACGCCTATCATTAGCCCCACTATGAAATCCTGACACCCGGCATACCGAGCGAAGGTAAGCCGGGTGTCTTAGGTTCTAGCCACAGGGGGGAGGGTTAGGTTTAGGGGACCCCCTGAGGGACTTAGAGTCAGGCAACCCATTTCCAGGAGGTTTAGGGTGCGGGGAGGGGAGGTTAGGGTTAGGCACTAGGGGTGAGGTTAGGGAGAGGGGAGGGTTAGTGTGCTTACCAGCCCCCGTCGGGATTTGGGTTCTCCGGTCTTTTGCTGTCTGTATATGATCCGGCAGCTGAATACCGATTCCTCCCTATGTTACGGTAGCCAAACATTGGTAATTGCTCTGCGTGCCTCTGTGCAGTGCTTCGGATTATCACTGATATAACTGCCAGTCTGTGAGGCACGTTCACCCATCGCAGTGAATTAAATCTCCCTCTGAGTCTATTCAAACAATCAGAAAATCAAAAGATGACCATATGGGGATTGTGTATTGTGTCACTCTCCAGTCATACAGTAGTGCCAAGGGGAGGCTGTTATTTTATTGTTTGTAATCACCGGGTGTCCTGATGTCACAGGTCCGCTCCTGGGAAGAGCTGCAGGGGCTGAGACTGGACATTCACAGACTGGAGGAGGAAAAAGTACAGATAGCCAACGAAGTCAAAGGCATGACTGTGAGTAAGGTGCTACTTCCCACTGTCCCCTGATATTTAGAGTGGAGGTACGAGGTAGAGGGGTATACTGGTACTGTGCATTACTGCACATGGTATAAAGGTGATGTACAGCACTGGTGGCTTCTGGTATAGAAGGAGAGGTGCAGTATACATAACATGTGCATCATTGGTGGTCCTGATTGAGGTGGGAGCGGCTTTTTTATATACATCTAGAAAAGAAAGGTATAAATAGGCCTAAAGCCTTACCAGAGAGCGCTGTTAGATTGGTTTGAGATACAAAAATTATTTATTCACATAAAATTAAAATACTTATAATGACATAAAAAACAATTAATTGGCCACATATAAAAAGCCGGCAATTCAATGGTTAATTGTATATACCATGACAATTATAATAAAAAATGCATTAAGCAATATATATATCAAAATAATTGATTAGTATACACGGTGTGAGGACTTTACTCCTGATTAATAAAAAGCAGTAGCCTGTGTCTTATTAGACACCTCATATAATTCAAATAGGCAGTTCTTATCCAAAACTTGTCACTGGCAATTTTTATTTTTGCAATCAATTATTCTCCTTATAGCAAACGACAGTCTCCTTGTGCATATAGCCAGTTAGTTACTACAAACAGTCCATGCAGTTGAACTAATGCTTAATGCATTTTTTATTATAATTGTCATGGTTGTTCTTGTTGGAACATGTATATGTTCGCGTAAGAAGGGGCCACGCTGGACCCCATTGCACATCCCGATTTTTGAAGATAGTATTGTCCATTGTACATGAAATAATTCCTCACCAAAATGAGACGTAGTAATTTTAGGAAGGTATCATGATCTAGACCTAATGGTGTATCCAATTGTGAAATAAAACATCGCATTGCCTGGAGACCATCTGTGTGAGGAATAGATGTGTAAAGCGAGGAAACATCCATCGTACACATAATCACTGTATTATCCAGGTTAGTAAAATCTTCCAGTTTTTTTTAAGAATGTGGTAGTATCCTTCAAGGGTGTATGGATACGCTAGTAATTCCTAATGCCTTGTTTTATAATACTATATGTAAGGCAAAGTAACGGCATTGTGCCGGGTTAATTGCAAGAGGAAAAATATTTTATAAATGCCGAATGAGAGCCAGATAGAAGCTACCACAATGCATGGGTCATAGTAAATTAATGTGCTAGTCGAGCAAGGGTGTAAAATTCCTCCATAAAAACATACACGCGTCTTCTTAATGACTCTGGGCCTGATTCAGACCCACTCGCGAGCGGCTGTCCGCTCGCAAGTGGGTCGATGTTATGGACTGAGCATGCGCACGACGGAGGGAGCTCCGTCGTGCGCATGCGCCAGACGCGACGAGCGAAGGAAAGTCCTTCGCTCGTTGTGTCCGATCAAAGGGGGCGTGCTGTCAATGTTGATTGACAGCACGCCCCCTTTGCTGGGCGTGCCAGGGGCGTGCCTCCCTGACGGGGGCGTTCCCACGGGAACGCCTCCCGTCAAAAGCCGGCCCACTGACATCACTAGTGATGTCAGTGGGAGTGATTTTGGCTCTGATAGAGCCAAAATCACTCCGGAGCTTGCGGTTGAAAACCTCAACCACAGGCTCCGGCTCGCAAATTCGATGGTCTCGACCATCGCGACCATCACAATGCACGCTCGTATAGCCTGTGGGTGGTGACCCACAGCTATACGAGCGTCCAGGAGGACGCTCCATGAAAATGGAGCCCGGCCTTCATTCAGAGCGTGCGCTCTGCTCAGAGCGTACGGCTCTGTATGAGGGCCTCTGTTCGCAGATACACAGCGACACCAGCTAAGGTATATCCGAATCTCAGCCAACAGGAATTTGCGGCATTAACTACATTAAAAAATGACAACACCATCACCATACGTCCCGCCGATAAGGGAGGAAGTATAGTGATCCAAAACATGTCTGATTACAAGGCCGAAATAGAAAGACAATTGAAACAGAAGGACACACATGAACTATTACCAGGTGATCCAACAGCAAAGTTTTCCAAGGAATTGCACAACATATTAGAGGAGGCCCATCACAACAACCACATAACTGCGAAGGAACAAAGAGCATTACATCCAGAGCATCCTGTGGTGCCTATCTTATACACGGTTCCCAAGAGCTTATCCAACCCCCCTGGCAGACCCATCATCTCTGCCAGGGGATCACTGTTTCAACCAACAGCGGAATATCTGGACGCATTATTGCAGCCGCATGTCACTAAACAACGGACCTACTTGAAGGATACTACCACATTCTTAAAAAAAACTGGAAGATTTTACTAACCTGGATAATACAGTGATTATGTGTACGATGGATGTTTCCTCGCTTTACACATCTATTCCTCACACAGATGGTCTCCAGGCAATGCGATGTTTTAATTCACAATTGGATACACCATTAGGTCTAGATCATGATACCTTCCTAAAATTACTACGTCTCATTTTGGTGAGGAATTATTTCATGTACAATGGACAATACTATCTTCAAAAATCGGGATGTGCAATGGGGTCCGGCGTGGCCCCTTCTTACGCGAACATATACATGTTCCAACAAGAACAACAATTCTTTTTTGAGAGACAGGATTTTTCACAACCTATAGTTTGGTACACCCGTTTCATAGACGACTTATTTATCTTATGGAAGGGAGGGCCGGAACTCTTTCAACTCTTGATGGAAAGTATCAACAAATTACCATCTCCTATAAAATTTACTTACACATACAGTAAAACATCTATAAATTTTTTGGGTGTGACAGTACAGTTAAATGGGGGCAAATTATCCACGAGGGTGCATTATAAAACAACTGACCGTAATTCCCTTTTGGAAGCAAGCAGCCATCACCCCCAAGCGCTCAAAAAGGGACTACCATTGTCACAGATGTTACGAGTGGCCAGAATAACTAGCGACCCCAAAGAATTACCGGGGGCCCTAGAAGTGGTGGTTAATAAATTTCTACAACGCGGATACAGTTTATCTTTACTGCGTGAAAATCAAGCCAAAGTATTACAGATGGACAGGCATAGCCTCTTACAAAAATCCAATCAAGCACAGCAGCAGGAAAGATTTATCTGGAGCACTCTGTTTTCCACAGCCAGTCCAATTACTCCACGGGCAACTAAGGCACTGTGGCCCATTATTTCCACGGATTCCTCACTGAGTAGCTTACAGCGCACTAGACCTATGACCTGCTATAAAAGGGGCAAAAACCTAAGGGATTTTTTAGTTAAACCTGATGTCACACAGTATGTCCAACCTACAGGCATCTTTGGCCAAGTGAAGAAACCGGGATGCTACCGATGTCCATCGTGCGTTACATGTAACCATCTGATCACCGGTTCTAGTTTTAACCATCCACACACGGGGGTTTCCATCAACATTAAATATGTTCTCAATTGCACATCCAGATATGTCATCTATTACATTACGTGCCCGTGCGGCTTGTTTTATGTGGGCATGACCAGCAGGACTTTTAGAGAACGCATGGCCCTCCATCGCTCAGCTATTAATAAAGCCATCACGGGAGGACAAATGGATCAACCGGTGGCCAAACATTTCCAACAGAAACAACACCCCCTCTCATCGCTTAGGTATCAAATAATTGATCAAGTACCCCCTTTGAAGAGAGGAGGCGACAGGAACACCATCCTCCTAAGATTGGAATCGCGGTGGATATATAGACTTAATACTCTGCAACCGGAGGGACTGAACGAAAAAATCAATTGGAATGCCTATTAGTGAC
Organism: Taudactylus pleione; assembly: GCA_031769625.1. Taxonomy (NCBI): domain Eukaryota; kingdom Metazoa; phylum Chordata; class Amphibia; order Anura; family Myobatrachidae; genus Taudactylus; species Taudactylus pleione. The sequence continues at coordinate 2,862,567 of JAUIMM010000198.1, forward strand.
GTTTGCACAATAGCATTTCTGACATAGTTTGAACCTTTTTTTGAGGTTTTTTCAGCAATCCTGTGTGTGTGTGTGTGTGTGTGTGTATATATATGTATATATATATATATATATATATAAAATGTTTTTCTTTTTTCATCAATTGTCTCTTTATTAATTGTTGATTTCACCATTGCAGCATCTAGCCGTCAGACACACACTTCACAGCCCGATTAGTTAGGCATTATAATTAACCTCTTTTCGGTTTACTTTGCCAGTTTTACACCCTTGCTCGACTAGCACATTAATTTACTATGACCCATGCATTGTGGTAGCTTCTATCTGGCTCTCATTCGGCATTTATAAAATATTTTTCCTCTTGCAATTAACCCGGCATAATGCCGTTACTTTGCCTTACATATAGTATTATAAAACAAGGCATTAGGAATTACTAGCGTATCCATACACCCTGTCATCCCATTATTGTTGTTATTTAGTAGCCATATCCCGGAGCCGGAGACAGCGTCAGGGTTGCCTAGCAACTACCTGACGCATCACGCTCACGTCATCGGTGTGAGACCCGACGGACGACACAGCGTGGCCGTTCTCCGGGTTTGGCACATACGCAGCTAGAAGAGGATATAGGTAAGTGTAGTAGACACCTTTTTCTTCTTGTTTATCAGTCATTTGATCACTTACAGAACACAGCAGCTTGAGAATGGGGTCTTTTGATCCCGAAACGTCACGTTGCACATTATGCAGTGGATGTACCGTTTATTATGCTGAAGATGTGATGCAAGTATTGATATGTATTAATTACCTTTAATACAACAACTTTGAAATAGTAGTGCCGTGTAGGGACTTGTTTTGTTCGGGACCCTTATAACATATATATATATATATATATGTGTTATATCTATCAGACCTCACACAACACTAGTGGTCCCCTGATATAGATGAAAGGGAAGTTTTATATATGAGCCAGGTGCACACTGGAACTCCTGGTATAAAGTTAGGTTATATGCAGGTTATTTTCAATATAATTATGCCCACAAATAAGAACTGGCACAGAGGCAGTTATTGCCTAATCGCAAAGCCAAGAACGAACACTCTACCCACCGCCATGACGTGTACACAAAAAATGGTGTGGCCATATCACGCTAGACCGTCCCGAAGACCCTCCCCTAATAAAGGCCCTTGCAATTCCATGTACAGAAATGGTAGGTGCGTGTGGTATGAGTGGGTCTTCACTTTCCAACATTCTCAGCAGGTGTGACGGGACCCCCCTAAATTTGGGCATTTGGGATGTATGAATCCTGCAATCAGCCAATCTTCTGCTGGCTTGCAGGTATCTCACTGATTCAGAATCTTGAGCTGGGTACTCGCCTGACTGCAACTGGATGCAATGATATATCGTATAGCCATATACTTCGTGATCCGCTGTATGATGCTGCGATATATCGTTACATGATTAATGTAACTGGCGCATCAACCATCACATCGGCCCATCGGATGTGCAGCCCATCTGATGGGAAGATGCGACCACACAATTCATTGTACAACAAATCGGGTGTTTCTCAGGGTACACACCATACGATGGTCATTCCGATCCGTCGTGGGCGATATATAGTATAATGTGTACCCAGCTTACTCCCATGGGGTTCTCTGTATGTTGCCTGTGCAAAATAAAGACATTACTAGTTTATATCTGCGCTGAGCCCTGTACAGCACATTGCATTATCTGAAAACAATAGTGTGGTAGTAATAGGGCTCCTTATTGTCTCAGGATAGTCCCTTATTTCCCACAGATAACATCCCACAATTTAGAGCCCTATTGCTCCTATATTAACAGAACAAGTAGAAATAAACTGTTTAACCTTACTTGGTACCTAAATAGAGGTATGGAGGTGTATTATTTCCTGTGCAATATTAAGGTTTCTTGACTGTCACAGGAGTGATGGGCACTCCACTTCAGCGCTGGTAACACCATGACTCCTGTGCCACGTGCGGGATTGTCCCGACTCGCTGGGCACCTGGCCCTGGCATAAAGATTTTATTAAAGTACTTTGTTTAATTTGTAGAAAAGAGAGGGGGTTTTTAACCCCCTATTGTTCCTCAGCACACTGAATTGTACTAGCAACAATATATGAAGACTATCTGGTAATAGAATTTCAGAGATATTGGTTGCATGCATTTGCAAATACATGGGAAGCTGCTAGGCCTTACCCCGGCTTCTCTGTCACTAGCAGTCCCTAACACTAAGGGGTTCACGTCCGGGGAGCAGTGCACCCCAAAAAACATCCAGCCCAGGACCCCCCCAGGGCATCACACGAAAATGGAAAAAGGAGTGGTAGTGCAGTGTAAAGTATAGATGTGTGCGAGTAATTAGTAAGTGTGGAATGAGAGGTTAAAATATGTGAAAAAATACATGAATAATAAACAAACATAATAATTTTTTTTTTTGATTGTTTAATTTGTGTTTCCTTATATATTGATGGTTAGATTATTAAAAAAAAGCTAGAATATCCTCAAATATGTATTTGATCTAATAACCTCCTCTCCTGTTGGACAAGTTTTATTGTTCGAGAAGGGTCAGCATTTGAAGCTGGGTGGTCTTAACCAACCCCTGAACTGGCCGTGGGTGTCAAAGAATAAGTCACACATGAAAACTTGGCATGCATAGAGAGAATTGGCCCTTGCACAATGTGATTTAGGAAATGAATTGCAGAGGAAAGTGATAAATACCAGCTATTCCCAGCACACCGAATCACCATTTGAATCTCATTTAATTGAATGTCACCTAAGACACATGTCTAGCAAGTATTATCCTGTTGTATGGTGCCAAGCACGCACTGCGGAATGCACAACACGGCACAGCTTTTTCATCTGTTTTGCTGCAAATGTCTGTGTGACAACACGCTGTATTGCTGCACTAGTATATTGTTGGAGGAACACTTCTTGTAGTGCAGTTGGGCAGAAGCAGAACTAGTTGATCATATGTTCTATGTCTCATGCAGCAAGCCCCAGTAATGGTGGATCACCGTCACTGATATTTTCATATACGAAAAAAGGGGATTGTATTGGTGAATTTGAGCCTGTTTTATTCTGTGCACAATTTATTTCTTTTAAATCAAACTTATTTTATTGGGGGGTTTTTTTTTTGTACAATTTACAAAAGAAAAAACTATTCCCTTTAGCATCAAATAGACTAGATATTTATGCCTTGTTAAGAAGCGATTTGTACCCACCCTCCTCTCGCGACCCCCAAAAACAGATCACTCCTAGGAGCTGACTCAACTATCGGCCTTTGTTTGTCACTTTCTGCTTTATCCAATGAGATTTTTTTCATTCAAACTACTGTGACTCTCTCTCCCCTGTGGCTGCTTCCTAATCCTGTCTCTCTCCCACAGAAAACACACGATCGCCAGAGCCTGCAATCTGTAAGTACATCCTTCATGTCATCTATAGCGTGCGTCTTTGGTGGGCTGGATGGTGATCTTGTGGTTTGTGTTTATACACAGCACGGTACCTACTACAAAATATAAGTTGACAGTCTTGCTGCATTATACAGATGTGTCGTCCTACATCTATCCTCAACGTGGCGCGACATGCCTGGCGTCGGTGTGTTGCCAGGTCCCGTGCAACTCAGCGCCGGGCGTATTTTTTTATTTATTTTTTCTGAAAATGCGTTGTGACTAGGACGCACCAGGAGACCCTGCTGATTGATTTGATATGCGACACTTGTATATCTATTTGCACCTGAGTCTGTAAACGGAAGTTGGCGTGGTCTTGACGGAACTGGGCTGACTTGTAGCACTTCCTGTACAGTTTCAGAGACTGTCGCACACAGATATACAATTTATAGCATATTAAATTAATCGGCACAGTCTGCTGGTGCTTCCTAGTCACATCACATTGTGACACAGATGCATTTTTAGCAAAAAGAAAAGATGCCCGGCGCTAGCAGAGTCTCACGGGAGCCGTCACGCCAAGAGGGGCTGTTTGACGCAACTTGAGCAAAGATTCACAAGGACACCACCTGTATACATATGAAGTATTATGATATAGACCTGCCAAGAAAAGGCTGATTTAGAAATGTACAAATGCTGCTTTGTGGTGGCCTGGGAGGACTTTTGCTCCAACATTTTTTTTCTAGGTTATCTGCAAACCCTCCAAACGTTGGCGCTGATGTTACAGGGGTGTTTCCAAAGACCGGGAAATAGGCATGCACTCTGCAATAACAATAGATGGACAATTAGACGCAGTTACACACAAATAAAGCAGTATGGGCCGGCATTTTCAGCAATTTGTAAACGACCCTAAAGCTGGCCACACACTAGACCAACTTACATCCAACCAGCCAACTTGTTGATTGGTTGGAATGAAAAGCTGTATGGGAGTAACTGATTATCAGCAATTTGCTCCTAAATGCCAGAAAACAGATGAAAATGGTCGTCAGACAAGTTTGTTAAATGTTTGATCTAAACTATTTGTTCAAACAACAGTTTTGGTCCATTTTCCAGCGTTTGGGAGCAAATTGCTGATTGTATTCCTTACCAGATTTTCATTCCAACCAATCAACTAGTTGGCTGGTTGGACAGATAATCTTTAGATGTGTGGCCAGCTTAACAGTGTATGTTGCTCCACAGCTAAATTGATTAATATGTAATAGAGGGCTACAAAATTTGTGGCCAAACAGCTTTATTAAACACTGCACTAGTAAGCAAGGTTGCTGCATGCAAAATGTTGTCAAAAGGTGTTTCTACTTTAGAATATTGGTTGTGCATTAGATCCAGCAAGTTGGGTATAAAATCAAAGTTGAACACAGGGCTTGATTCAGACCCGGTCGCAAGCGCTGAACACTCGCAACCGGGTCGATGTTTGCCTACTGGGCATGCGAACGACGGAGCCGGCTCCATCGTGCGCATGCGCGAGACTCGGCTAGCGACGAGTGCTCCGTCGCTCCGGGTCTCTCACCAAAGGGGGCGAGTTGTCGATGGTGAGCAACAGCTCGCCCAGTTTGGTGGGCAGGCCAGGGGGGTGGCTGGCCAAACAGAGGAGTTCCCAATGGAACGCTTGCCGTTTGGGGGCGGCCCCACTGACATCACCAGTGATGTCAGTGGGAGAGTTTCCGGCTCTTTAGAGCCGAAAGCTCTCTGGGGCTTGCGGCCACGAGACCCTACCACAAGGTTCTCGTCGAAAGCCTGATGGTTGCGATGGTCTTGACCATCGAAAGCCTGATGGTTGCGATGGGCTTGACCATCGCAACAATCAACCTGGCCGCTCGGCATAGCTGTGGGTGGTCAAAAAAAAAAAAACAGCCTGATTCAAAGCGAGCGCTCTTTCAGAGCGTCCGTCTCTGAATCAGGCCCACAGATTGCTATAACATATCTTGCATAGGGCCTGATTCAGCTTTGGGAATAGAGCAAGTAACTGCGTCTTGGTAAAACCATGCTGCACTGCAATGTGCAGAGATAAGGATTTTGGGGGGGGGTCCACACTGAAATCTAAATTGCAGTATAAGAATAAAGCCGTGCAGCATTTGTGGGCTACATGCAAGAGCAGCCGGAATTTACCCTGCATGGCAAAAATGATGTATTTGCAACCCTTGCACTGCAACATGGCTTGTCCAGGTACACCGTTACTTGCTCTGTCTTTCTCTATTCCCAAAGCTGAATTCGGCCCATAATCTGCTTTTAGGCAACCTTAAGTATACTGGAGGTGCGACACGTGCATTTATGTGTGTTTCCGAGATCGCTTCCGGACTCTGTGCGTTTGATCTGAGTGCTTCTTGTGACTGGAATGTTTCTTGTAATTTGTGGAAAAATAGAATTTTTATTCTCTTCATGATTCTGTAAAATATCTATTTGTAATTGTAAAAATCGATGCTGGTCTGACGGCTTCTGTTATTTCCCAATATTTATTTCAGTGGCACAAAATGTCCTGGAATATGTGCAAAATGGATACTGCAGTGCTAAATCACAAAATGGACGTTCTTACAAAGCCCTCCTTGTGTTGTCTATTGTAGTGTTACTTGTTCCCTTAATGCTATGCTTTAAACCTCATTAGACACACATGTCAAGACCTCAAATTTAGAATCGGCTTTGTGCACAAACTCAGATATATTTGCCAGATAGTCAGCTATTAAATATAGCTTTTTACTTTGTTTAAAGCACACGACAACTCAAAAGTATATTTTTATACATGTCGCCGTAAAATAAAAACCTATTTACCACCATATGAGACAATGTTCAAAAATCCTAAAGCACTGCAGGTGTCAGTTACGTTTACCGTGCCATGTCTGACAATACCATCAATCTGTTAATGTTAATCGATCACTGATGCAGGTGACTGTCCTGTGGAACTCATGGTTACATTTTTAGCATTCGGAACATAGAGGGGTATTCAATATGGAGCGAAAAGTCTTTTTTTGCGATAATTTCGCAAAAAACGACGTCATTTTCGCTAGTTTTGGTTTTACACTGTATTCAATTTCAAAGACTTTTCGCAGGTTCGAAAAGTCTTTGGAAAAAAACGGGGATAACTTTTCACCACTGAATAGGTGGCGAAAAAAAGTGCAAAATTGGGGTTATGGGGTGCAGGCTTAAAAAAAAATAGCCTGCACCCCTGGGAATGACATTTTAAAAATAACTGTCAAAAAAAGTAAAAAAAAAAAAAAAAAAATAGGGACACCCCAAAAAATGTATTTTAAAATTAGGGTGAAAAAAAAAAATGCGAAAAAAGTGTTTAAAAATAGGGAAATAGGTTCAGGGCTATTCTGCAACTATGCAGCAGATGTTTTCTAGAATAGGCTATTAGCGGCAGGTGCATAGTTGCAGAATTTTTTTAAAACTTACTTTAGGTACATAAAAATATGCTAGTACCCATTTTCATGTACCCCAAATTTGATGGGACAACTTAAAAAAACGAAAAAAATAACCTAAGTGCTCTTCTGCAACACTTCTTCAATGTCGGGAAAAAACACCTGCTGCGGCTATTTAAATCCCCGACTTTCATTTGCAGGCTAAAACAGGGGTACCCATAGTGATCCCCCATGTTTTTACAGCCTTAGGGGGGCCCTACAATTTATTCAAGGAAAAATTCATTTTTTTACGCAGATCTCACTTCGCACTTTCCCGTTTTCGTAGGTTTCATATTGAATACGGGGATAAAGCGGGCACGCGCCCGATACTTTATCCCAGGAAAATCTCCGATGTGGAGCGAAAAGTCCAGCACGGACTTTTCACTCCCATATTAAATACCCCTATTAGTGGGATTTTCTATAAAAGCTCTCACATCTGATTGAAAGACCATATTTTTTTACACTATATTCAAAGCCTTAGGGGGGTATCCAATTAGCAGCGCTAATGTAGTTATGTTAATTGATCGCGGCGGTGCTATCCTATTAGCCCCGAAGTGCCACACGACGCCGGAACTTATCATGGATATTTTTCTGGACCTGATGTGTGACACAAAATCCACGGTAAGTGCTGTTTGTTCACCTAAATGGTAGAAATGCATAGGTCTGTGCGCTTATCGCGGGTCATATGTGTTTTCGGGAGAGTTATCCTATCATTTTGACCGAAATAATAGGATATAATAGGATCGGGTGAAAAAAAAAACCATAAGCAGCAAAAAGGGGATAATCCCCTTATTATCACCAATCCCGGCAATCTATTAGCGCCAGAACTATGTTTTGGGCTAATTGGATACCGCCCTTAGGATGCAAACAATTCTCTATTCTAATACGTAAAAAAGAAAATGTTTATTCTACAAAAGCAACGTTTTATTGGGACGTTAAACCATGTCTGATGTCTAAATAAGTAATTTAGCATTATAATATTCTTGTAATGGAAAGCAATTACAAAGCATAAATGTTACGCGCTGGAAGGAGGTATGCTGGGGCTTGTAGTATCACAGCAGCTGGAGAACCATAGGATGCTATGCCTGGCAGTAGTTACCAATTATATCACATGTGACTTAGCTCCCCAGGTACCTGGCAATAAGGAACAGAGGGAAGGAGATCCGCCAGCAGCTCACAGTGCTCTACCAGCAGGAGACCAGTCAGGAGGAATCCTTTTACCTGGAGGCACTGAAGTTGCCAAACAGAACCCATCCTGATACGGTGAGAGTCTGACCGCCCCAAAATCAGCAATTCTATATTATCCAGAAATAAAAGTCAGGTGTTCTCCATACAGGAAGATAGAGAATATATCACTTACTTGTATGTTCATTTTGTTTATTCCATTTACAGTACAGTTAAACGCTCTTGAATCACGTTCATTTTTTTTAGTGGGGTTGTACCTATTCCGGATCTCACCATGTCAGACAGTTGGTGATTTTTGAATTACAGCCCAATATTCCATGTAGCTAATGAATTCCCATTTCCCCCTGTTCCAGCCTGTTGGTGATGAGAGCAACGCTGGAGTGTTGGAGGTTGTCGGGGTGAAGCCTGGTGAGGAATAGAGCGATGGAGACTGGGAGTTCATCTTATGGCGGAGAATGTTGGGGTGAAAGTTAGTAAGAGAGGGTTGTTGTGTTTTTTTGGGGTGGAAAGGACAATCTCTAAACTGTCAAACTTATATTTAATATGTTGGCCGTGTACAGTTGATATTTTGGTGTTGTGTACAGTCTTAACTTCAGCTGGTGAATTGCCATTAATTTATTTTATTCACTTTTCACTATGCTGCACACCATAAGTACTTGTTTTTATGGTCCTCGGTAATATACAGATAGGGTGCGGCTCAGATAAGTGTGATGTATGGACAAAGTGTGCGGCAGCGCACCTCGCCAATACATACGCCCAACATTTCTCATTTTACTGCACACTCCTACAGAGATGCGAGGTATAGTAATGCTTTACCACTGCCATGCCGATCTGCTGACCTCTTAATGTTGGTTAGACTTCCATAATGCTGGTTATACTCCAGGTAACCCGAGCCAGGGTACATAGTGAATGGCGCAAGGTATAGCCTAAAATGATACATATGCAAATCTATTCTAGACACCCAGGGGAGTGCCATATATAGCAATGCCAAATCAGTATAAAAGGATAAAATGTAACATTTTATTGTGACATTGGTAACACTGCCGTTCCCTATATAATAAAAGCATAAAGCATGTGGGTGCCCTCTTCCTCTATGGGTTGGAGAATAATGCCCAGGTAGCAGGTGGAGCTGTATACATGGGATTACTACTGGGCGATCTTATTCTAATCCTGTTCTTTCTCTCCCAGAGTTTGATTTCGATGTCCAAGGCCACCTGGAGCTAGGGGAAGATCTGGATATTATTAGACAGAGGTACTAAAGCAGAGCTGAACCCGTCTAGCCCTGTTCCAGCTACGTAACCAGTTACACCATGTATATAGGATGTATAGCGGGTAAACATCTGAAGCTTCTGAATAATGAGTGAGCCAACTGCTAACTAATTATGTAATGGCCGCCTCAGGCACTTTCCACAGGTCTTACGTTAATTCTGTCTGTGTCCTAATCTGTCTCTGGGAACGGGCGTCAGCGCAATGTCTTGTTCAGAACATAATTGTTGCTGTGATGTTGCTAGGCAACCTATGTTTGTTTATATGTTGGTTAAGACCATTACTGTATCTATGGCCAACAAATTTATGGATGCACAACAATTACGCTGTTTAGAATACAGGATGGTGGGAGATTATTATTCCCTGGTGGGAAAGTGGATTGTGGCCAGCGGCGGCAGCAAGGGTTAGTGCTGCGACATTTAAAGGGATACGATGCAGAAATAAAAGGAATGGGGTTGCTGTGACGCTGGGTAAAAGGAATCTTACACTTTGTTTTCTGCCTTCATATTTGTCCAGACGCCTCGCGCACATCTCTGGTAACCGCTGCTATTACCTCCGCGGAGCTGGCGCAATGCTGCAGCATGCTCTTGTGAGCTTTACGATGGAGAAACTAGTGAAACTGGTAAAGGGAATCACTCTTTGCTTTATGACACTCACACCCTTACTGTGACTATCCTGATCATAGCCAACATGTCCCCCCCAGTCCAGTGTGTCACTCCCCCCGGTCCAGTCCAGTGTGTCACTCCCCCCGGTCCAGTCCAGTGTGTCACTCCCCCCGGTCCAGTCCAGTGTGTCACTCCCCCCGGTCCAGTCCAGTGTGTCACTCCCCCCGGTCCAGTCCAGTGTGTCACTCCCCCCGGTCCAGTCCAGTGTGTCACTCCCCCCGGTCCAGTCCAGTGTGTCACTCCCCCCGGTCCAGTCCAGTGTGTCACTCCCCCCGGTCCAGTCCAGTGTGTCACTCCCCCCGGTCCAGTCCAGTGTGTCACTCCCCCCGGTCCAGTCCAGTGTGTCACTCCCCCCGGTCCAGTCCAGTGTGTCACTCCCCCCGGTCCAGTCCAGTGTGTCACTCCCCCCGGTCCAGTCCAGTGTGTCACTCCCCCCGGTCCAGTCCAGTGTGTCACTCCCCCCGGTCCAGTCTCCGGACTCCTTGAAATTGACTTTTGCTTTCTGTCTCCTGCAGGGATTTATCCCGATGTCAGTGCCGGACATGCTGAGAGGAGTAGTATTTGTGAGTTCACTTCACGTAGCTTCTATCCACACTGACCTCCCATATCTGTACAATGTCTGCCTATGTCTATCACCACTCTCCTAATGTGCCTTCCTCCTTCTCCCGTTCTCGCTGCCTCCATCCTGCCTGCCACGTCTGTGCTGTCCTGTGTCCCAGGAAGGATGTGGTATGCAGCCCAGTGCTCACAGCTCACAGGTTTACAGCCTGGATCCAGCTACACACCCGGACTTGCATCTGGCTGGGACCTCGGAGGTCGGCATTGCAGGTAATACTATGTATATATAAGCAGATGCTCATGCCTTGTGTACATATAGAACCAATGACACTGCTGCTCCTGGGAGTCTTATAGTGATGGCCATCAGCAGGGTGTCCAGTGATGGTCACCATCAGTGATTACCATTGATGGTTTGCACCCCTTGATGGCCACCGCTGGTGGGGACACAGCAGGTCACGAGCCAATGATAATCGGGGACGGGGCTTTGCATCCGCCTGGGGCGAGGCTAAGCGTCCAGTAAAAAAAAAAAAAAAAGACCATCGGGTCACACTCTGCATCGATGTTGGAGAACCATTGGCACTCGGCAAAACCATCAGCAATTAACAGTCGATGGTCATCCCAGAAGTGTTATAATTTACTAACCTCTCCACCCACACCGTTTTATTAAGAACAACTACATGAACAAACACCTGTATTCATGAATAATGACTTCCATATGACATCCTGAGAGTTAGTTCTTGAGCCCTGTGACCCGTAATCAATTGTCCCCTTCAACCCATCCAGTGCAATATGGGAGTAAGCTGAACGGTATCGACTTCTGTATTAGTCCTATAACACGGTCTTCTGTATTACAGGCTACTTTATGGATCATGCAGTGCAAATGTCCGATCTCCCCATCAGGTGAGCTGCTATCTGTGACCTTACACCTCCGTTCATATGGCAGATTTAGCTGGCTTTGCTTTTATGTTTTTGTTCTTTTACTGACAACTTCTCTCATAGCTGCGATCTATGGACAATATATGTCCTTGGCGCTATGGGTTCTCCTCTTGGCGCTGTGTATCTGATCGCCCTGACTTTGGGCATACATGAACACTGCCTTGTCTGCTGTGGGAAGGAAGGAAAGGTGCCATGAGGATGCTGCATTGTATCCTGTTCTCTAATACTGAGCCACTGGCTCTTTCTGGGTTAGTTGCCAAGTCCTAGAACAGTGCAGTTATCTTCTGTAGGGTCTGCAGATCATTCCGCAGCATTAATCCTGTCTTACTATTACAGTACAGCTGCTGATTCCCCCACCTCAGTTGTGTATTACTATATCCACCCACAAATCTACATTTACTTCTATTTAGCCATGATACCCAGGCAATGTCATCAATCTGCTGCCAATGACTTTTTTTATATCTGCAGATCATTTAATGCATGAGAGCTACACAGATTGTGCTGCAGATCGTTTCACACTTCCTAGGACTGTATTTTAGACCAAGGGGTTTTATAAAATCAGCCAGCCCCCAAAAATAAGTTTCTATGTCACCACATATCACAGCAATAAGGATTCTTCCTTTTCTGGGGAATGTACTAATCTTAAGGGTCTATTCACTAATCTTTCTCCATTTGATCTTTCTCCAAGGCTAAGTCCCAGCCAATCAGCTCCTAACTGCCATGTTGCGGGCTGTGTTTGAAAAATTACAGTTAGGAACTGATTGGCTGGGACTTATCTTTCTCCATTTTATCCCTCACCAAGGCTTAGTGAATAGACACCTTAATTACCGGGGCACCTGTTCCAATAAGAGCCCGTCCTGGCGATCAGTAAGAAGCAGAGTGATCGCATTAAGTGATCACTTCCAGCTTTCGGACGCATCGCGAGCCTCTCCAGCTACGCATGCTGAATGCGAAGAAGACGCGATGCACAACAGGATCTCCTCCAGCCGCCAGAGAGGGATCACTAGATCCCACTGAAGGTAACAGGCTAACACTACACTTCTCGAATGTGGTTACAAAGCCTCCCCCCTACTACGGCTGCTATGCGTGCTATCGGCTGGAGCGCAGGAGATATCTCTATGCTCAACTTACTAATTACATACTAGCAACGTTTATTCTGCCATTAATCATGCGGGAACAGCAGCATGATAAATAGGCCCCCAAATGCTAAGTTTCCATCTGATCCCCCTCCCTTTTCAGATAACTCGTTAGAGCTCTATGCACCTCATTGTGATTCTAGGGAATGGGATTGTTATGCCGGTGGCTGTTTCGCCGCTGGTTCAAATCCCGGCAGGACGGAATCCCGACAGCGTAGCTAAGCAACCCTAACCCTCCCCTCTTCCTCCGCCCTCTCCTAACCCTCACCCTCCCTTAAGGGGGCCTAACCCTAGCCTCCCCCTGTTAGTGATTACCCCCCCCCCCCCCCCGCTCCCTAAATGCACCCCGGCGTCGGGATTATGACAGGCGTCGGTATCTCGACGCCTGTCATGAATCCCTAGCCGGCATTCTGCCGCCCGGATTTGGTCACATAACTACATCCTGATTCTAGACCTGCTGACCATTCATCATAACCCAGCTATCTTAGTGTTCAGAGATGGTAACCTTGAATCTTCAGATTTCTACTTCAGGGTCCATAGGGGGTCCACAGGGTTGACCTTGGGGTATAGGTTGGGAACCAAATCCGGGCACCACGCAGTTAAAGCTTTTAGCTCCCAGGATGCACTGGGTCCACTCTCCCTATAACCCCACCCCCAAGTCAGAGGCACCTCAGTTTCAGTTGGTGCCCGGCCGGAGTCGGGTCACCGTTAGCGCAGGGGGAGCTGATTAGCAGCCCCTAAGCTTATTTTATTTTTTTAGGGACAAAGTTTTTTCCATGGACTTTGGACTCTTCAGAGCGGCAGCGTCGGACTGTCCATAGGACGTCTAAGCTGCTGCTCCGTCACCCCGCTGGCGCTGAGACGCCAGTACAGATCTGGGGATCTCAGCGGGACCCCAGAGTCTGTACTAGCCGGACTCTGTGGGTGCCCAGGACTGCTGCCGGATCCACGGGGAGCAGGTAAGGTCGCGGATCACCGCTTGCGGTGATCCGCGCATTTCAAATGCAGTCCTGTGCCTCCGGTCTCAGGGGACAGACCGGAGGCGCCGGCAGTGGCGGCGGGCCCCCCATACCCCGTGTGTCCACTAGACCACCAGGGACTTAACGATCGGTGCAGGGAGCCGGCGTCCCGGGGGTTAATAGCCGGCCAGGGGAGGCAGCCTTCCCTGTTACAGCGGCTCCTCCCCTCAGCTCAGCGCGCCTTTCAGTATCCATAGTCTGGCGTCGCTGAGCTGCTTCCTCCGCGGGCCACGCTTCCTCTGAGGTCTCCAGCGGCCATTTTATCTCTGTGGTGCAGCAGAAATCTCTCAGGATGGCAGTTGGTCCAGTCCCCCTGCGTACCTCACCATCAGGTCAGTGTACACAGCGCTGTAGCCTTCCCAGACACTGAATCTGGGCAGTTGAATGCAGTGTAATAGTGCAGTATATTATATGACATGTTTATGTATATATGTATATATCTGCATTGTATGTGACTTGTGCTAGTGCTGACTGTACTTTATTCTCTCACCTGTCAGTGTATATCTATCCCTTTTCTTTATCTGCCCTAATACAGCTGTACTTAGGGTGGTTCTGAGACCTCACATTTATATACTTGTTAATATTTGTGTGGTTTGTCACATACTGTTGCGTGCTGCACGTTGCCATATTTTAGATGGAACTGTGTGTTGCATACGCTGAAAATGGGTCCCTGCAGCAAATTTTTGGCATCAGTCAGGACCAGTATAGCGCTGCTTAATATTTCCACCAAGATTGGTCAGATATGTCTGACCAGGAGATAGAGCGTTATACTGCACCCATTTTTACTATCCTGCAAGTCATGTGCTGCAGGTGTTAGTGCGGAGGATTTGACTCATAAAGGGCTCTGTATGTGGCGTCATCTGGTGCTGGCCTCTTTCACGACCCCCTTGGGCGGTTTGTTTTCTCGGGATCCTCTCAATTGCGGATCGCCGGGCGGGCCCCATTGTTGTACCTCACTTGGGGTTACTTCACCATACTGCCCTTTTCATCTCAGGGTATCTCGCAGCTTCTTGCACTCTTCCCCTGTGACACAGACTACCGCTCCCTGCAGGGGTTTTTCGCAGTATATGAATTCCCCCTGGTGCCACAATAGTCTGTCATTCCCCTTGCAGGGATTGCCACAACAGCCACCCTGGGTGGATGTCGTTTTCTACGAAACGCTAATTGGCGTGGTTGACGCCCTGTGGTTACTTCCCAGTTGGCTCTGCCGTGAACTGGGTACTGTTCGGGGCTCTTTCCCTCTTACACGGGGGGAAGCCTATTTCAGGTATTATTATCCCTGCTTTAGGGCTGGTAGCAGGTCCATTCTGGTTAGAGTGAATGTTGACCTGCACCTGTATCATACACCCTCAGTATTGCGTGCCTTCGGGTTCCCTGTTGCTGACTAGCGGGTGGATCGCATAGCGGGACTCTGGCTGTTGCCAGATAGGAGGTGTTACAACAGTGTTTGGCCTCCTGTCCCAAATTCCCTGAGGGTCATCACGAGCCCCTCCTGGGGTGGATGGGCGTGTTACTCGTCTGATTACAGACGTTACTACGCCTCCCATTCCTGCGTGGTCGGATTCTTTGGATCCGTAGGTGGTAACTCTGCCTGAAATCAGTATACTTGCTTTCAGGAGTTGTTACCCATCCTACCATGGCTATAGCATGGTTGGTTAATACTATTGCATATTGGGTTGATGCATTTGTAACGTTTTTTCCCCTCCAACACGTCGGGGGTTCAAATGTATTTGGTCGCTCACGTAATATATGCAGTTGTCATAGGTGGAAATGCCTATATTGGATACCAGTCTCCTAACTTTCAGAGTTCCGGCTGCGACTGTATCCTCCGTAATACCCTATGGCTGCGCTCTGGGAATGCAGAGGTGCAGATACCATCTTTAGGGTTGATATTGTTTGGTCCTGACCTTGACAAGATTGTAGTAACATTGGCAGTATTACTAACGACAAGTTTACCGCTTTCAGCTATGCCCACTACAAGGCCTCAGACTAAGTCTGTTAAGTCTTTTTTGTCCTCTGGGTCAGCCTAAAGGTCTGTTTCTTCGTAGACTGTCGGCATCTACAAGGGCCGACATATCCAGTACCGAGCAGGCCTGGACTGCCAGCCGATCCTGCTTCTGAACCTACGGATATCTCTTCAGCCTGACGGGACAGGCCTACAACTGGGAGATACCGATTTTCTCAGTTCGCCCGGTACTAGTGTCAAGTTGCCGCGGCTACGTGGGTAGGAGGGTACGCCCTCTTTGCTCAGGCGGCCTCTTTACAAGGGCCTTACAGATCCAGAAAGCTATGCAGTTGTTGCGGTAAGCGGAGCTAATTAGGCCATCCCCACTATCTCAGTGAGGGACTGGTTGTTCTGCTTTCTTTCTGGTGCGGTGGCTGAATGGTCCTCTTTGGCCTATTCTCTGTCTCAATTCCCTGAACCAGTTCCTAAAGCTACCTGGGCTCAGGAGGAAATCCCTATGCTCCATCATACGATGTTTGGAACCTGGGGACTTTATGGTATCACTGGATATACAGGACGCGTGCCTACGGGTACTTACAGAGACCTTTCCTCAGCATGGGCTGAGGTTTGCTGTATCACAGCAACACTTACAATTTTTCGGGCTCTGCCTGTTGGGACTGTCCTCAGCCCCACAGGGGTTTACCAGCGTTTTGGATTTTCTGACAGTTCTTCTGTTCAGTATATCCCAATGCTCCTGTACCTGGACGGCCTCCTGCTCTTAGCGGGATCACCGGGGTACTTTACGGCCAGGTCAGGATGACTGTGGCTTCTTCAGGGTGCAGACGTTTAATCAACGGGGAAAAAGTCCTCCCTGCATCCCTCTCTGGGTATTCTTCATCTAGGATCCCTGCTGGATTCTCAGAATCTGAGAATTCTTCTGGCGTAAGACGGAATCTCCACTCTTCCATTAGGAGTACATGGTTGTCTGCGCAGTCGACAGATGTCTTTACACTCTGGGATGCATGGTGGAATGGGCTCAGTTCCATTCCAGGCCTTTCCATAATTGGCTCATCTCCAGATGGAACGAGTTTTTTCTGTCGGATAACTGTTCAAACGATGATGCTCTCTCCGGAGGCAAGTCGGTCCCTGTCCGGGTGGCTATGGCCATCTCGTCCAGGGTTTTCTTTGCTATGGACAGAATCCTTTTCAGTGCAGTTGGATGTCTGTCGATTCCACCCTGTCAATTAACTTACTCTGGCATAACTCTGGTTTCCCGGTGAACCTGAAAAGGTTCAGTCCGACAGGGTCAGGACAGTGGCTTCCTTTTTAGCAACACTGTTCGTTGGGTGGCAATGACAGGTATGTCACATATTCGGACATAGTCCGAGGGTCTCCTCCCGACCATCTCGGCAGCGTTCATTTCAGGAGCTCTCCATTGGGAAGCGGGAGTCCTCAGCCGTCACGACGTGCATCCCGGGGACTAGTCTCTTCCCCAAGAGAGGTTTCATCTCCTGGTGAGCAGGGGGGGCCCCCCTGAGGTGACCCTCATGGCCTTCTGACTTTATCACACTATGGTGTTACAGTCCAGCTCTGGGGATTCTGAAGCAACCTTCAGCGACTCTTTGTCGGTGAAGTGGTCCTTCCACTTTGTGTACCTGTGTTCTCCGGTCTCCCTTCTTCCTCGAGGTCTTTGGAAGTGTTTTCAATCGAGACGGAGATGCTTTCCTGCTGGTGGCTCCTGATTGCCCCAGATGTCAGGGGTACTTGGATCTTCGGAGTCTCTACATCGATACTCCATCCCTGATGCTTCACTGCCCGGACCTGTTGTCTCAGGGTCCTTGGTTTTGCCTTGGACCTGGGTCGTTTGTCTTTGACTGTGTCCTTACAGTGGTCTTACAGCTTCCCTGGCTTTGTCATCGTTGGAATGATTAGAGCACATGGATCAGCTTTTGCTGGGACCTACCACAAACTGTGGCAGCCATAAATCTTATGGTATTGTACCTGTCGATACAATCCTCCGGTGTCCAGGATTTCCAGATATTCTGGCATTCCTTCCGGCTGGCTTGGGTTTCACACTTGGCCTGGTCTTCCTGACAGTGCGGATCTCTACACTGTCAGTATGGTTAAGATATGGAATTGCTCCACTCTGGTATCCAGTTCATCCTTTGGAGTGTTTTCTTGATTATGCCTCCATTTGTCCTCCCTAGGGACTCCTTGGGAGTAAGTAGTGGTTCTTCGTTACCTCCGGGGACAGTCAATGGAACCGCTGGTTGTGATAGCCATTACATGGTCTATTGCTTAGGCTCTCTCTTTCTCTCAGGGTGTTTATATCAACCAGGAGAGTGTCTGAATTGGGAGCGTTCTCATGTGGCTCCCTCTTCTGGAGGGCATCATGTCAGGGTGTGAGTTGCTCTCGCCCTGTGTTTCTTCTTAGTGGTTTTCAGGTTCCATATTATTCTGGAACTTATGGTACGGCCATTCTGTCCCCAGTCCTCTCGGCTGGTGTGGCCTCATTGACTGTGGTCTGGCCTCTTTGGATTTATGTGATCCGTTCAGGTTCCTTACGGAAATCGGACTCCTTATTGGTGGTCTGAGATTTCTGGTTTTCACAGGAAAGGATGGCCGGCCTATAACCAAATGTTGGCTGGATGGCCTCGTAGGTCTTCCTCAGGGGCCTACCCATGGGTAGGCCTTCCTGTTGTTGATGCTTGTTTTTTCTCGGGCCATGTGACCCTCGTGTGCGGCTCGCTGTGGCGCCTCGGCTGTTTTGCCTTACTAGGTGGCCACGTGGTCTTCTGTCCACACCTTTTTAAGGTTCTAGGCATTGGTTTCCTTTGCCTCTCAGGATGCTTCCTTTTTGGCGACGGATTCTCCTCTCAGCACAGGAGCGTCCCCACCCTTGGTTGAACTGCTTTGGGACATCCCCAAGGTCAACCCTGTGGACCCCCTATGGACCCTGAAGTAGAAAACAAGAGATATGGTAAGAACTTACCTTTGTTATCTCTGTTTCTACGAAGTCCATAGGGTCCACAGGGCGCCCGCCCTGACGCACCTGGCTTCATATGGGCTGTGTGGCTGGTCACCGGTTTTCCGTCTCCCATTTCTGTGAGTATGGTTATTGAGTGTTCCAGTTTTCTCTCTCTTTTTCTCTCCTCCTCCGGCCTTTGGCTACTTACAAACTGAGGTGCCTCTGGCTTGGGGGTGGGGTTATAGGGAGAGTGGACCCAGTGCATCCTGGGAGCTAAAAGCTTTAACTGCGTGGTGCCCGGATTTGGTTCCCAACCTATACCCCAAGGTCAACCCTGTGGACCCTATGGACTTTGTAGAAACAGAGATAACAAAGGTAAGTTCTTACCATATCTCTTGTTATTCCCAAATGTTTGTAGATGTACACGATCCTGCCCCCCGCTATAGTTCTACCCCACCCTTCCTCTCTACATGCAGGAACAGACACTGCCATTACACTGCTTCCCCCTGTTTGCTATGGTCCTGTACGCTGAGAGTTGTATTGATGACTTTTATTATGTAACAGGACTGTTTGCTGCAGCACCTGTTACAGGGCAGAGACTGAGACAGGGCGCGAGACGTGGGGGCTCTATCGAGTGCACCATTTTACCAAGGTCAGTCCTCCGCGAGGCGTGTTATGCCGCAGCCCTGACTGCTGAATATTGGTCACAACTCTCCTTTCCTCCTCAGGTTGAGATGTTCGGGGTCTCCGCTAACGAGAGGGGGAATGAAAGCCAGGAGTTGTTGGATGAATTCCTGCAAATCCAGAAAGAGATTTTCTCTGATCTCGGCTTACACTTCAAGTGAGTAACCTACGTATTCATGATCTTCTCGTAGTACAGAGAATATCTGTATATCTAGTACTCTGCGCTTTATCATCTGTCCTAGCAAATATTTCTGCAACTGCCTGATGGATTCATTAGTTCTGTCTTTGTATAGTTGGGGGTATATTTACTAAAGACTGATATTTTTATTTTATTTTTTTTCAAAGCCTTTTTAGGGCTGGTATTAAATGGGCAATACTTCTACACGCAAAACAAGCCTGATTTTGTGTGTATTACTATTGCCCTTTTAAATCCAGCTCTCAGACGTTTTGCAAAACTAATCTTTATTAAATGTACACCTTGGTCTCTTTACAGCTGTCTAAGTGATTGGGACCATGTATTCATTTGCTTATGTACTGAATACGCCTCCTTTGACTTTCTTATAGACATCTGCCTGTGCATTACAAGGAGTGTCTTTGTAGTCCAGTGGATTGAATAGTTTTGTCTTTGTAAATCTTTATAACTGTGTGCACCTGTCCCTGCGCGGTATATATCCTCCCCTAGAATTGTATCTGACAGTCTGCCGGCATTTGCTATTCTGATGGTCTTTTTATATCTCTGTGCCAGGGTTCTAGAGATGCCATCTCAGGAACTAGGGCTGCCAGCCTACAGGAAGTATGACATAGAGGCTTGGATGCCAGGACGAGGGAAATACGGAGAGGTACGTATTAGAGGATGTGCTCTAGCTACAAGGATTGCTGTGTGCATGCATGTGATATTATAATGTGATATATTTTCATGACTGTGTGTAGTAACTGAGCAGTGTAAGCAGGGGCGCTGAATCACGGCCTTAGTTATATTAAATACAAGGGATGTTTTCATTGGCATTCACTTCATGCTAACGTTAGTTTCTCCTCCCCAAGGTTTCCAGTGCATCAAACTGCACCGACTACCAAAGCCGTAGGCTGAACATCATGTACCAGAGACCTGGCGGGGAGCTGCGTCACGCCCACACAGTGCGTATACACCATGTGTTTTCTGGATAATCTCGCACTAATCAGGCCTGCATGTATAATGTATACATAAATACTAATTTGGCGAGTGCAGGCTTTTTAAAAAATGTTTATTTTTATTTTAAAGAGACAGTCAGTATTATCTAGGTAATCAGTAGACCCAGGACACAACCTGGTCTCTAACACGCTTCCCTTCTGTCCATTTCATCGGGTTGTAAGTTTCTCTGACCTGCCCTGCCATTCCCCAGTTATTGCTAATATTCCTATATTTCCATGGTGATTTTCCACGTATACAGTACAGATTAGTCACTTGCTACTAGGTGATGCGATTTAAAGCGTTCATACTAAATGGTCTTTATTCTTGCAGGTTAATGGTACAGCTTGCGCTGTCCCACGACTTATCATTGCCATTCTGGAGTCCAACCAGTTAAAGGTGAATGTTTTTAGTAGGATTTTAACCTTCCTTTGTCTTTTTGTTTTATTGTGTCTGTCCAAAAACAACTATGTGTTTTCCTCACCTGTTTTTTTGCTTTACCGCTTGATCTCGCCTTATTTCCCCCATGCTTCACCACCTGAGCTCTCCTCATCCCCCTCCATGCTACACCACCTGAGCTCTCCTCATCCCCCTCCATGCTACACCACCTGAGCTCTCCTCATCCCCCTCCATGCTTCACCACCTGAGCTCTCCTTATCCCCCTCCATGCTTCACCACCTGAGCTCTCCTCATCCCCCTCCATGCTTCACCACCTGAGCTCTCCTCATCCACCTCCATGCTTCACCACCTGAGCTCTCCTCATCCACCTCCATGCTTCACCACCAGAGCTCTCCTCATCCACCTCCATGCTTCACCACCAGAGCTCTCCTCATCCCCCTCCATGCTTCACCACCTGAGCTCTTCTCATCCCCCTCCATGCTTCACCACCTGAGCTCTCCTCATCCCCCTCCATGCTTCACCACCTGAGCTCTCCTCATCCCCCTCCATGCTTCACCACCTGAGCTCTCCTCATCCACCTCCATGCTTCACCACCAGAGCTCTCCTCATCCACCTCCATGCTTCACCACCTGAGCTCTTCTCATCCCCCTCCATGCTTCACCACCTGAGCTCTCCTCATCCCCCTCCATGCTTTTACTACCAGAGCTCTCCTCATCCCCCTCCTTGCTTTTACTACCGGAATCGGTATGAAATTCCCGGCAGCGGCAGGCCGACATCAGCAGAGATCCCGGCAGCGGAAGTCCGACAGCGCTGGAAATCCCGATCGTGGATAGGTGAGTATCTACTAACCTAACCCCCCTAACCCTCCTTAGGGGTGCCTAACTCTAACCTCCCCCCAAAGTGCCTAACCACCCCCTTCCGCGCTGCCTAAACCTAAGTCCCCCCGGGGGGGTGCCTAACCCTCCCTCCCCCTAGCTTAACCCTAACCCTCCTGTGGGGGGTGCCTAACCCTCCCTCCCCCAAGCCTAACCCAAACCTTCCTGTGGGGGGTGCCTAACCCTCCCTCCCCCTAGCCTAACCCAAACCCTCCTGTGGGGGGTGCCTAACCCTAAGTCCCCCCCCCCCCGGGAGCCCTAAACCTAACCCTCGCGGCTGTCCGCTCGCGGCCGCCCGGCATCACTACGATCGGGAAGCCGGTCTCCCGGCGTCAGGGAAATGCCGGGCGTCTACATCTAGATGCCCGGCATTTCACCCTTGCCGGGATATGACAGTCGGGAAGCCGGCTGCCGGTATTTAGGCAGTCGGCTTCCCGATTGCATACCCCGGAGCCCTCCTCATCCCCCTCCTTGCTGTGCTTAACTGATTTTGCTTCATCCTTCTGCATGCTTCACCACCAGAGCTATTCTCATCCCCCTCATTGCTTTACTACCTGATCTCGCCTCATCCACTGTCTTTGCTTTTACCACCCCAGCTGCTCTCATCCCCTTCTTGCTTTTGTTGCCTGAGCTCTCCTTCCCCCTCCCCCTTCCCCCTCCCCCTTCCCCTCCTGATTTACCACATGAGCTGTCCTCATCCCACCCTTGCTTTAACAAGCTGAGCTTTCCTTTAACCTTCCTTGCTCTCCCACCTGAGCTTTCATCATCCCCCGTCCTTGTTTAACACCTGAAGTCTCCCCACCCCTTCTTTGTTATAACGCTCTCTGCCTCTTCCCCTGGGATTACTGTTTGAGCACTTCCCTGCTTCCTTCCCCATATACAGTGTCTCATCCCCCCCCCCTCTCGCTTGTAGCCTGAACCCCCTATCCTACTTCCTGTCTGAGCTCTCCCATGTTATCTGCCTGAACTCTCCCTGATTCTGCGTCCTGCCTGAGCTCCCCCACACCCCTGCATACTGCCTGAGCTCCCCTACCATTTCAATCTCTAGTCTAACGAATTCACTTTCTACTGTAGGCTCCATAGGGTATCCACCGGTACCTTGGGGTATAGGTGATGACGTCAGGCATCGGGCACCATAGAGTTAAGTTTTTTTCATCCTCCCAGGATGCACTAGGGTCCCTCTCCTATACCCCGCCCCCGAGCCTCAAGCACTCAGTTTTCGTTGGGGCCTGGCCCGGAGTCGAATGCACCTGTATCAGAGGGGGTCTGTTAAGGCCCCTGAAGTTTTTTTCGGGCAGCTGTGGTTGCACATTGAGTGTACAGCATGGACAGTCAGTACTGACATCCATGTTGTCTCTCCTCCACCCCGCCGGTACCAGAACGCCGTTACCGATCCGGGGATGCTGGTTGGTAACTGGGGTCACAGCTAGCGGTGACCCCGGTAACCAGGACTGTGGCCGGAACTACACGGGAAAGGTAAGCGACGGGGTCCCGCGGTGGGTCCCCGCTGGTCAACACAGTCCTGAGTCCCCAGGCAGGGGGCTCCCTGTTGACTGGCCGCAGCGTGGAGCCAGGTACTGATCCTGCGCTTCCATTACTCCCCTGGGATAACGGGCTGCGGTGGTGCAGAAACGTCTGGCGTCCTGGGGGTTAAATGCAGGCCAGGGGAGTGTGCCTTCCCTGCACAGCAGCCGGCGCCTCCCCCGCTGCACACGTCCTTTCCACCGCGGACTGGCTTATGTGTAGGTGCTCCTCCCCCGGGCCCGCCTCCTTTCTGCTCCCCGGCGGCCATTTTCTCTAACTTTGCAAGCGCTGCTGGACGCTGATAGCTGTGGCATCGTGGTCCCGGGTCCCCCCTGCATACCTCTCTTCCAGTGCAAGGTCTGTGTCTGCAGTGCTGTTTCCTACCAGGCTCTGTAGTCTGAGTAGTTGATCACAGCGCTGATAGTGCAGGGTCATTCTGCATTGTATGTGACTTAATGCTAGTACTGCTGTCTGTGCTTTCATTTTCATTTTAACTATCCCTATTCTTCTCTGCTAAAGCCCGTGCGGTGTTGCAGGGTGTTGTACAGTGAGGTAATAAGTGTTTTTGTGAGGTGTCACATACAGCTCATTTCACTCACTCATGTCTGACAGTGAACGTTATTTTCCTCTGCGGCCAAAGTGTACCATATGTCAAGTACCATTGGCGGAGGGTGATGGAAATTCTGAGGGGCTATGTGAGGCGTGTTTTTTTTTTTTTTTTTTTTTTTTTTTTTAATTTCACACCCGATTTCTGTCACTGCACCTGTGCAGGAGCCGCCCTGGGCTTGTTTTGCTAAGGCACTTACAACCCTTGTGGGCCAGCTAGCGATGCCCCCTGTGTTGCCCCAGATGGGATTTTCACAGCACTCAATGGTGTCGTCTCCCATACAGGGGTTCCCCAGACAGTTGGTGGTACACCAGAGTCTCCCACTCTCGCCCCCTTAGGTCGCTCAAGATCCGGCGTGGGTTTGTTTCCTATCCACTACGGTGCAACACCTGTCGGATGTTTTACAGGGGGAGTCATCATTGCGACCGCATAAGTGACACCTGCCGTCTCAGCCTGCACAGTATGATCAAGATGATGTGTCGACTGATGACTGTGAAATATTAAACCTTTCTGACCAGGAGACTTTCCGTACAAGAGAGGCGGAGTCTGAGTCTAAGGTATACATACCGGGCCTTATACGCGCAGTCTGTACGGCCCTTGTTATTGATGAGGACGATCCCCCCCCCCCCCCCCGTAACTAAATCGAAATAAGCCTTCTCCAAGGATATTAAGGGTTATTCTACTGTGTTTCCCCTATCTGGTCAGCTAGTGGACCATTTAGCGGAGGCGTGGAAAAATCCGGGTGAGCGGTACCAGCCTCAAAGACGTTTGGCCGTTGCATACCCTTTTGCGGATAATTATTTCTCAAAGTGGGAAACTCCTCCACAAGTGGACTCTCATGTCACACACCTTGTGAAGAGAGTGCTACATTCTCCATGCCCTCCATGTCTTTAAAGGATGCTACGGATCGCAAGGCTGAAATATGCCTGAAGTCCATTTATTCCCTTGCTGGGGGAGTGTCCAGACCGGCTATGGCCGTGTGCTGGGTGTCTAGAGCCATGGAGCACTGGGCTGATGGCTTGGAGGAGTCTCTGGACACTGACTCGTCACCTGACCAGGTGGAGTTAGTGGGTAATCTAAGAGACTCGGCTACATACATTAATGAGGCAGCCTTGGATATAGGTCTCCTTGCTTCAGGGATCTCCTCTGCAGCAGTGGCTGCTCGCCGTTCCTTATGCTTGCTTTCTTGGAAGGCGGATGCAGATTCCAAAAGGGGTTTGGAATGCTTGCCTTTTAATGGACAAGTCCTGTTTGGGCCTGACCTGGACAAAATTGTGGCTACTCTGGCGGCGGCCAAGTCTGCGTGTTTACCATCAGCTACGGTCCCATCAGGGTCGGGTTCGTCAGCCTTACCGAACCCAGGGTAAGTCCAAGGTACTGTCCTTTCCGAGACAGACAGGAGCCAAGAGAACTGCAAAGCCGAAGAAACAGGCCTGGAGTACCAGACGTACGGCTCCCAAGTCAGATAACAAGCCTTCAGCCTGACGGGGTGGGCCTCTCTTTGCGGGACCCCAAAGTGGGAGGCCGACTTCTTCAATTCGCCCAGTGTTGGCGTCTGACCACATCAGACACTTGGGTAAGAGAAGTAGTTTCTCAGGGGTACGCCCTCTCCTTCCGGCAGAGGCCTCCCAGACGGTTTTTCACTACAGGTCTTCAGTCCAATCAGGACAAGGCCCTGGAGTTCCAGAAGGTATTGCATTCTATGCTCCAGGCTGGGGTCATAGTGCCGGTTCCTTTGTCTCAGAGGGGATTGGGGTATTACTCCAATCTTTTTCTGGTACTGAAACCTAATGGGTCCTCCCGGCCAATACTCAACCTCAAATCCCTCAACAAATTTTTGAGGGTTCCCCAGTTCAGGATGGAGACCCTGCGTTCCATCATCTTAGCGATGGAGCCTGGGGATTTCATGGTGTCGCTGGATATTCAGGATGCTTACCTGCATATCCCTATTGTCTCAGCGCACCAGCGTTTCCTCAGGTTTGCAGTGGTCAACGACCATTTCCATTTTCAGGCTCTGCCTTTTGGTCTGGCCACAGCGCCTCTAGTGTTTACCAAAATTATGGCAGCTCACCTGTGGATGCAGGGGGTTTGCTTGTTACCCTATCTGGACAACCTCCTGTTGTTGGCGGAGTCTCCAGAGAAACTTCAGTGCCATCTGCAATTGACAGTCTCTGTGTTACAGAATCACGGCTGGCTGATAATTTGGAAGAAGTCCTCCCTTGTGCCATCACAGAGGATGCTCCATTTATGGGATCTGTTTGAACATCAGAGGATCTTTGTGACAGAGGAAAAGATCTCTGCGTTACAGGCAAAGGTTCGCATTTGCCTGCGGAGTCGCCTGATGTCTATTCACTCGGCAATGAGGATACTGGGTTCCATGGTGTCGATGTTCAACACTGTGGAGTTCGCCCAGTTCCACTCCAGATGGAATGGGTTGTCCCAGCGGATAAAGACACAGACAATGGTGCTTTCCCCGGAGGTACGTCTGTCTCTGGCCTGGTGGCTGCAGACGGCTCACCTGAACAGAGTGCGCCCCTTTTGGATTGGAGACTGGGTCCTTCTGACGACGGACGCCAGTCTCCGAGGCTGGGGAGCAGTGACTGTCTTCACTTCTTCCAGGGAAGGTGGAAGTCAGCAGAAGCTGCTCTTCCAATAAACATATTGGAACTTCGGGCAGTGTACAAGGCTCTCCAGCAAGCAAGACAGGTCCTGGACGGAAGACCCGTGCAGGTACAGTCAGACAAAGCCACCACGGTGGCTTACATATACCGCCAAGGAGGGACCCGCCGTCAGGAGGCTCTGACAGAGGTGTCTCGCATTCTAGCTTGGGCGGAAGGCAAGCTCACTGCAATATTGGCAGTGTTCATACCAGGAGTCCTCAACTGTGAAGCAGACTTTCTCAGCCGTCAAGATGTGCATCCAGCAGAGTGGTCTCTTCACCAGGAGGTGTTTCAGCTACTGGTGAACAGGTGGGACCTTCCAGAACTAGATCTCGTGGCCTCCTGACACAACAACAAACTACCGGTGTTCGGGTCAAGAACAAGAGACGCAAGGGCTTGTCTAGTGGACGCCCTGTCAGTCAGGTGGACCTTCCAGTATGTGTACCTCTTTCCTCCGTTCTCCCTTCTTCCTCGAGTGATAGGCAAATTCAAGCAAGAAGGCTGTACACTCCTGATGATAGCTCCAGCATGGCCCAGACAGCACTGGTACTCAGACCTTCGGAGTCTCTCGGTAGACACTCCAATGCTGCTGCCTCCACGTCCGAACCTGTTATCTCAGGGTCCTTGTCATCATCTGGACCTGGGTCGGCAGTCTTTGACGGTGTGGCTATTGAGACTGCCCTCTTGAGGTCCAGGGGTTTTTCCAGCTCTGTAATTAACACCATGCTAAGATCTCGGAAACCCTCATCTGCAAGAATTTACCATCGTGTGTGGCATACTTTCTTTAAGTGGTGTCGCCCTAGAGGCTATGCTCCTCAGGTGTTCAGGCTATCCAGAGTATTGGCTTTCCTACAGGCAGGCTTAGATCATGGTCTTCACCTTGCTACTTTGAAGGTGCAGGTATCTGCCCTGTCAGTATGGTTTCATCGTTGGATTGCTACGCTTCCTGATGTTTGCACCTTTATGCAAGGTGTGCTGCGCATTCAGCCTCCCTTTATTCCACCTGTGATGCCTGGGGATCTGGCTGTGGTCCTACGGGCTCTTCAAGGACCGCCATTTGAACCATTGGGCTCAGTGGATTTGAAATGGCTTACGATTAAGACTGTATTCCTTCTGGCCATTGCCTCGACCAGAAGGGTCTCTGAATTGGGGGGGCTCTCATGTCGACCTCCATTTCTCATTTTTCATAGAAACAGGGCTGTGCTTCGCACTTGTCCTGGTTTTTTCCCGAAGGTGGCATCTAGTTTCCATATCAACGAGGAAATTATTGTGCCGGCCTTTAATTTACCGGACCTTTCGGTTGGTGAGGCCACCTTATATGTGGTGCGGCCCTTAAAACTTTGTTGACTGCACTGCTTCTTTTAGGAAGTCTGACTCTTTGTTTGTCCTTTTATGGCTTCCGGAAGAAGGGTTGGCCTTCCACTAAGCAAACGTTGGCAGGATGGATTTGCCTGGCTATTTCTGAAGCTTATATTCATGCAGGCCTTCTTGTTACATCTTCTGTTAGGGCTCATTCCACTAGATCTGTGGGTCCTTCATGGGCAGCTAGACATGGCGCCTCAGCGGTTCAGCTTTGCAAGCCAGCCACCTGGTCATCTGTCCATACTTTCGTACGGTATTATGCATTTGATACCTTCGCCTCTCAGGATGCTTCCTTTGGGCGACGGATTCTCCTTTCAGCACAGGAGTATCCCCACCCTTAAAGGATACTGCTTTGGGACATCCCCAAGGTATCCTGTGGATACCCTATGGACCCTGCAGTAGAAAATAAGAGATATGGTAAGAACTTACCCTTGTTATCTCCTATTTCTACGAAGTCCATACGGTTCCACAGGACTCCCGCCCTGTCGCACCTGTACTGCAGATGGGCTTTGTTTTGGTCAGCGGTTTTTCAATCTCCTTCTGGTGAGAATGTGATTTCTTGTGTGTGTTCTAGACTTTCTTCTATCTCTTTTCTCCTCCTCCGGCCTATGACTTGTAACGTAACTGAGTGCCTGAGGCTCGGGGGTGGGGTATAGGAGAGCGACCCTAGTGCATCCTGGGAGGATGAAAAACTTAACTCTGTGGTGCCCCCGATGCCTGACGTCATCACCTATACCCCCAAGGTATCCTGTGGAACCCTATGGACGTCGTAGAAATAGAGATAACAAGGGTAAGTTCTTACCATATTTCTTATTTTTATATCTTCATTTAGGATGGCAGAGTACTTATTCCTAAGGTATTGCAGCCTCTCATGAACACTGACATCATAGGAAAGCCATCCTACACTCCACAGAAATACATTGGACCCAATCAGAGGAAATATGAAAGAAAGATAACATGACCTGGTTGTTGGAAGGAGCACGAACAAAATATCAGGATGTGCAATGGACAGAGGTGGAGTCCTCATCCTGGATAATAGAGACAGTGGTGGGATCCTCATCCTGGATGATAGAGGCAGTGGTGGGATCCTCATCCTGGATAATGGAGACAGTGGTGGTATCCTCATCCTGTACAATAGAGGCTGCGGTGGGATCCTCGTCCTGGATAATAGAGGCAGTGGTGGAATCCATGATGAGCTCTGTTAATCTGCTGGTGAAGGATGGCCCCAGATGTATATCATATTTTGTAAATAAACTTCTTAATGACAAGTTGAGATTTATTTTGGTGCAGTTTTGTTGCATGTTAGCAGAAGTGTTTTATAGTGGGTTTGATAAAATGCAGGCAACCAATGTGGGGACTGACAGAAGCAGCAGTAGAGTTAGGACACACCCCTCCCAAATCCAAATCTCCACCTGCAGTGCAACATGGTATTACCAAGCCAAGGTGCAAAGTTACTCTTATTTTTTCTTTGCTCCCAAATCTGAATAAGCCCCATAATCTTTATTTGTGGGATCAAATGAGAAGGAGCCAGAGGGAGCAGGGAATGAATCTGCGTACGTTGGTGGTTGGGGCAGACAACAGGATACCTTTCTTTTGCTACCAGTTCATATGAACCTTTCCGAGAGTTTGATGCGAGAGGCTTGAGAAGAACATTAAATGTATCAAAAGGGCACCTTGGGGTCTGCGTGGAGATGAGAGATTGGAAGTATGTTTGGCTGTATCCCAAGCAATTTCCATAACGGTGGTAGACCTCAGTATATTTCAGTAAGCCATTGTCCTTGTACTTTGCAAAGAAATGTTTTGAAGACCTCTTATTTATTAGTAATATAGCTCACACATATTCCAAAGTATATTCGGTCATTCATATCAGTCCCTGCCCGTCTGGTTATTTTTTGTTGGAAGCCCATTAACCTATTAGTATAGTTTTAGATTGGGGGGGGGGGGGGGGGGGGGTGAGGCCGGAGTACCTGGAGGAAACCCACAAAAGCTTGGGGAGAATATACCAACTCCACACAATTAAAGCCGTAGGGGAAACTGAACCGAAGACCTCAGTGCTGTGAGGCAGTAATACTAACCATTACACCAACCTTGCTGCCCAATCGTTTTCCTTCCTGTGAGTATAATAGTAGCTGGAACCACTTGGTCAAGGGCCATATTTAGAATTTGGTGTCGTGTGGTACTGTCAGATCAGGAGAGGAGAATGGAAATATTAAAGCTGGGTACACACTGGCCGATCAACTGATCGGCCAATATATCTGCTGGCCATCGGTCAGCGTGTACAGACTAATTGTCCTGTGAATAGACGTCGTTCAGACCTATCGCATTGGCTGTGCTGCACAGCTGAAGGACAAATATGTCAGCCGATCGTGCAAGATGCTGGTCGTTCAGTGTAGATAGATCTGTTTAGTGTGTACCCACCTTTAGGGCAGCAGTTGTTGCAAGAGGTGGAGAGTTGTTAATTGATAGAAGTGACAATTAGGAGGCTTGCAGGTGATAAGTGATGATCTGGAGGAGGAATGTGTGCTGAAGAAATCTACCTTGTAGTGTAGAAAATACAGTATTAAGACATAAGGATAGCTAATGTGCACAGCAGTCAGTCCAAATGCAAGTGCTCGTTCCAGCCTTTCCCTTGTGTACTATCATGCGCCGGAATGTGTCAGCCCTGAGATGCTCCCTTTGCATGGCGTAACTCCGCCAGTGGTTCTAGACTGTCCACCATCGACACTTGCACCTGTATACGGCAGGTTCAGTGTTTCTGCCTGAATCCTGTCTCTGTGGTAGCGGCTATGGGCGGAATTCAATTGTTTCTTGCCCCCTTCGCGCCCGAAGGAGCTATTCAACTGTTGCTCCTGTCATTCGCGATCAGCTGCTAGTGCTCCATTTCAGCTCGCAGCCCCAGGGGGCTGCAAGCTGAAATGGGCAAAAAGTGACCTGTTTGGGCGCCCAAACAGCACTTTTCACGATCGCGCCCAGCACTTTGGTCGGGGGAAGACTATGTGGCTGAACCCGACCACTTTGGGCGCGATCAGGGTGAAAAAAAGGAACAATTGAATAGCGGACCGCGATCTCCCATCACTTTAGATGGGAGATCCACACCGCGAAAACAATTGAATACCGCCTTATGCGTCCGAGAAAACAGCGCTTTTTGCATTCACTTCATGCCACCACCCAGCAACACCCATGGTATTGTCTCTGCCTTTCTATGCTCACATTGACGCATGTGCAGAAGGGTTTCCAGGACAATTTATGCATGCACAGAAGCTTCTCAAATGCAAACCTTGGTGTGGTGCGCAGTTTGTATCCAGTATGTACTACAGAAAGAGGAAACCTGATGGGACATTTGGAAAGACTGAATGCGTAACGTGCTAAAAAGTGGTTCTCCATCCCCTACCTCGTCTGCTTCCAAACAGGAGGGTGTGGGTGAATTAGAAACCACTATGAAAGGGCTGATTGTGTAATAATTTTCATTATTGCCGGAAGGTTGATGATTGAGAGGAAAAGGAGGTCAGCTTGTTACAAACAGAGGTCGTGATTCAGAGGCTTCAAAATTTAAGTGGATTTCCGCCCGTATTTGAGTCTTCACATCTACGTGGATGCACTACCCCTACGCATCAGCTTCTGAGAGCAGCCATTATATTTATCATTGGAGAAGGTGCAGAAGATTCATCTGAAATTGACGCATCTTAGCGCATGTCTACCTCCTGAATGGACTGGAATTCCGTCTACCAGTGCCGTAACTTCGAGTTATGGTGCCCGGTGCTGGCACCACCCCCCCAGCTCATCACATCAGGCCACGGGGGGGTGGGGCCACAATAGAGCGGAACAACAGTGCTGCCCTAAGAATTCCCAGGATGCTCCAGGGAGGGGGTGGGGGGGTGTGTGTTAAGGCTGCAGTCTGCCGTTTGCAGCGTCCAGGGGACACTCCAGGCGGCACTGCTTCTGACTGCAGGGTGCTGTTCCAGCACTCTGCTAGCCAGATACAGGGATTGTGGATGGTTGGCAGTGCCACCCAT
The DNA here is from genome assembly GCA_031769625.1 of Taudactylus pleione. Classification (NCBI taxonomy): domain Eukaryota; kingdom Metazoa; phylum Chordata; class Amphibia; order Anura; family Myobatrachidae; genus Taudactylus; species Taudactylus pleione. The sequence continues at coordinate 2,894,375 of JAUIMM010000198.1, forward strand.
AGAGTGGCTGCGCTCTGTGCTGTAGCAATGGTCGCCCATAGCTAGTTACGTCCCTGATGTCTACACGTCCACATCCAACTTAATGCTGTTACAGCCGTGTGAAATTTTTTAATTGTCGGAAGACAGATTTGACGTTTTGTAGACTTCTTTATTATGTTGAAACAATGTGTTTTGGAAATTGGGCGGAATAGGTGACCTGGATTTGGTGATGGATCTAGCTAACGACAATAGAAATAGACAAAAGAAAGATGATTGCATGAAGTCTTGTCTTTTTATTTCCTGTATACTGGTTGAGAATGTTGTAATTTGGGATTAAGGATTGGAAAAAATGTTCACGTGAGGGGAGCGGATTATTGATGAGAAATATAAAAACCTGATCGCACCATCATGTAGCATATAATTCAGTGCTAGGTCTCCTCCTAACAGAAATGACATTGTCCCTGGTGGGGGAGCTGACTTACTTGGACAAGTATCTCACTATTTGAGTTGTACTACACAGGTAGGTTAGAAGTGCAAGAATGTATTTTTCTTTCCCTTACAAACCTGAAAAATATGTATCCCTGTATTATATTTAATTTTGTGCAAATGTGCTTCCTTTTCTGAGTTGCCAACCCATGGGGTACGCCTACATACTGCTTTTTGAGGATAGCCGGTCCTGCTGCAGATGGTGGAAAGAGTAAAAAGGTCACTTGAAGGTCCAGCCGGCAGTCACTTCTGGTCCATCCCCTTCAATACTTTCTACTTTGCCATTTGTAGTCTATATTACTCAGGTTGAACTTCCTGTCTTTAATTAATGAACGTGAGGGGATATTGGGACTCTAGTGCATTGCACAAGTTTTAATGGCCTTGGTAAAAAAATGCCATTCCGTATAATATATTCTTGAAAACTACAAACTTTGGCACATTGATGGTATGAGCACCAATTATTACACCTCCGAAGAAATGTTCAACTAAAGTCCTGCTGTAGAGGGAAGAAGACTATGGGGTATATTTACTAAAGTGAGCGTGTTTAGAAGTGGAGATGTTACCCATAGCAACCGATAGGGATGTAGTTAGCGGATCGGCGGACTGCATGCCGCCGGTTGGGTTCCTGACTGTGGAAGCCCGACACTGGACTTAAGATAGGCGTGGAAATACCAACGCCTATCTTGATCCCGAAGCCGGAATACAGACAGATGCCAGCCCGAACAAGGTAAGTCAGGGATGTCTTAGCATTTAGATGCAGGGGGGGTGTTAGGTGTAGGCAGGGTTAGCGTTAGGTTTTTTTTTTTTGGGGGGGGGGAGGGGAGGTTAGGTTTATGAACTAAAGGGGAGGGTTAGGCTACAAGAAGGTAGGGTGAAGGGGAGGAGGGTAAAGTATATTTACCCGACTGCTGTCTGTATTACATACCCATTCCCAACCAATGAGATTCCACTTTACATTTAACTAGCACCTTCTAGAAAATAATAGCTAGAATCTGATTGGTTGCAATGGGCAATATCTCCACTTCTAAAAACTCTCACTTTAGTAAATTTATCCCTATGAATCCCTCACTATACAGAGATCTCCCTTTTGAATGCAAATTCTTTACAATCTCTTGTCCAGCAGATATCCTCAGATATCTTGTCCAGCAAACCAAATGACTTAATTTTTGCATGTACCATACGTGGCTGAATGGTGAGATGAATGCGCCTACCCAGCATTCAGCAAATAACCACCCCAACCTGCCCGGAACCTTCTAACAGGTGCCCAAACTCATGCAGTAAAAACAGATGTCCTTGTGCAGAATATAGACCTAGGATGTATAGAAACATAATTTGCAATATTACAACTTCAGAACTGACCATTAAGTCCATAATATGACTCTGTAACCAACTGTATGTGGGAGACAGCAAGGCGTTCCTGATAACACACTGATGCCATGGCTCCAGGCAGTTTTCCATCGTCACCCAGGTGGCAGGCAGGAGCCCCTGCAGCTAGCATTTCACAGACAAAGACCGACACAATAGAGAGGGGGACACCTGCCAGGGATCTGTCGGGGACAATAGCAGGAGGAAGATGGAACGGTGACTGTACAGTAACTGTGTGTCTGCTGCAAACACCAAACAATAATTCATCTTTTCCTGTTCTCGTGTCACACACCACATCTGCGTAATTACTTCTGCATGACAACATTTATGTTGTGTATAGAAATATCTTCTTGTCTCTTAATTGAAGATGTTCTGAGACCCTTAAAACATAATAATAATTAAATGTGGTTAAACGTAGCCTCAACAGTGCGCGTTTCACTCCTGCACTATTTCCCTAACAAATCACTTAAAAAATAAATAAACCCAGGAACTTGGGAGTTTGATAATGGCCAACTTCATCCATATTCATAGACCATTCTACAGCACTCTCCCTGCTTCTATCATATACTTGCGTACAGTCGCAGTGCGCCCGCTGAGATAATTGATACACGCAAGTATGAGAATGCACAGTCATACGCAGTTTGATCACACCTACGCTTACAACCAGAAAGGCAGTATGTAGTATTGAAGGGGGTTTAAGAAGGGCATATTCACAAATTTGCGTCTTATTCAGACCAGCACGTCATCAAATATAACTCTTTATTACAAGCCCTATCTTTTGCACCTAGTTAGCGCAGGTGCAAGTTTTCACTGATGATAATGACTTGTATTAAATCAGACGTAAGCCAAAACCTAACCCCAATATGCTGCCTAAACATAACACCCCCCACCCTAACCCTACCCATTAGTGCCTAAACCGCCCCCCCCCCCCCCCCCCAGTGGTGCCTAACCCTAACTTCCCCCCAGAAAAAACTATCCCTAACCCCGATATGCTGCCCAAACCTAACACTCCCCCCTGTGGCTAACAGCTAAGGGCGCCCCGGACTTTCCTCGTTAGGGCTGGCGTCCTTCTGGATTCCGTCGTTGGGATTAAGACAGAGGTCTGTATTTAGACACCTACAGTATCTTAACTCCCATGTCGGACTTTCAGCGTCGGGATTCAGACCGGCAGCATGCCGTCCGCCGGTCTGATAATTACATCCCTGAGGAACATGATGAAGAATTTCAGGTGTGACCTTGGCCTCCATATTCTCCAGATCTCAATCTTATCAGGCATTCTTTATATTGTAAGCTCTCACGAGCAGGGCCCTCTTCCCTCATGTGTTTTTACTTCTCTCACTTTTACCATAATCCCTTCCCCACTGCCTACAATGGCACCTATCCCTTGGGCTCTGTTGTCCTACTGCCACCCTTGTCCATGTCCTGCACTATTTTGAACTGTAAGTCACCTTTACCTTATATTGTTCATGCTGTTTCTGTATTTTTGTACGTTGTAAGGTGCTGTGCGGACCCTTTGTGGCGTCATTTAAATAAAGGATAATAATAATCTGGGGTATGGATTGGAACAATAAATCCGATCAATTTAAAGCAGTTAAAGGAGCTGTGGGTAACACCCTGGTACCTGATACCACAGGACAACTTCCCAGGTCTTGTAGAGGGGTCAGTCCTATTAGGTGCGAATTGCAAGTTGCTATTTTCATTTCGAATTCGCATAGCGAATTCCCTTTGCAATTCAATTAGCAACTCGCACTGAATCAGTCAGACTGAATTCGCAACTTTCCACTCGCACCTCCCTGAGGATGAGAGATGGAAAGGAAAATCTTTATTTTAAGGTTAAAATGTCGGGATACTGTGCTGAACCCCTTGGACACCCCCCTTAATGACTAATTAGGCATTTGGTAGTTTCCAATTAGCTTAATTAATCCAATAATTACATGTTATTTTTTGGGGTAAAGAAAAAAATGTCCTCAAATTACCCCAAAATCAAACTTTTTCATTAGTTTAGGCACCTCAAATTTAATTACAATAATTTTTTAGTTGAAAAATAATTGTTCTTATTTCTTTAAAAAATTTTCAAGGTGCCCTCAAAGTACCCCAAAATCAACCTTTTTCCTACTTTTTTTTTTTTGCATTTTTCATTTAATTCGTTCGAGTTTAAACGAAAAAAGTTTTTTTTTTTTATCATTTTCTTGCATTTAAATAAATCCCCCCCCCCCCCCACCCCCACAAATCAGCCATTTGACACCATTTAAAAACCTACATTACCTTCCTAATGCCCACAAACAGACTTCTATACGGTCCTGCTAACAAAATTATCAATTTTGGGGGAACCAGAATGGTATCCCCACATTTTCATGCATTTCTCGCAAATCTCATTTGGCAGTCAACTCGCACCCCTCCGCTGCGAGTAGTGCGAGTAGGGATTTTTAATTGGATTGGAGAATTCTCGGGAGCCCGCTTCGCTGCGAAGTCTGCGAGTTTCAAGAAACAAATTCGCTACTCGCAATTCGCACCCAGGGCCAGATTAACAATGAGGTGGATGGAGCTCCTTGTCCAGGCCTCCACATAAAAAAAGGCCCATCATCATGACAGCATGTTAATGACCAGCCACCCAGATGATCACACGATCGCCTATAAATCAAAAGTATTCAAATTGTATTTCTATTTTCCCACATAATGTTGTAATTGTTATACTTTTACATATTTAGTCAGACATTGGGGCTGATAATGTAGGGGGTATACACAACCACATGGGGCTGACCACACCCATGCAACACTGGCCACACCTCCTCTGCTTCTCACAATAGGCCCTTGATAATTTTCAGATCCAGGCCAAGGTGGCCCTTAATCCAGCCCTGTTCGCTCCTAATAGGATTGACCCCTATGCCTCGGAGCTGTTTTGGTGAGAAGCAACAGCATCATAGGCAGTCATATTGTTCTGGATCATCAGTGCATAAATATCACCTAGAATTACAGTACAATGTGGTTTGGATGGAAGGGTTACACAACTGTACAAGTAGTGCTGCAGTTTTGTAATGTTTATTAATTTTAACATTCTATACAGATTTTGAACCGGGCCCCTAAGGACCTGATTCTGAGGTGAATGCAATGCTAATGTTTTCGCAGTTGGACAATGTTTTTTCTAAAGCGCATGCATTGGAGACTCTGTGCTGCGATGGATTCAAAATGGCGGTCGTAGTGTGGATTCAAATGCAGGATGATTGACAGGTAGTGAGCAATTGTGGGAGTGGCAAGTCAAATGCAGGCATGTTGCGAATGTTTCGGGGACATGTCACAGAAAGCAACTGCGTCCCTTTTTGCAGTGGTGCTGGCCCCAGCGTTTTAGTTCCGACGGACATTTTGACAAACCATATGGTTGCTCAGAGGTTCGATGGTGCGTCTTTGTATGCAAATGACAGATCAGAGATGCAGCAGATGGGCGGCTCTGCACATATCCCAGCGGCTGAGACATTAGCATATCTTCTCAAATCCGCTTCATACAAAGACGCAGCGGCAACGGGATTTGCGTCATCCGCTAACTCAGGCCCTAAAACTCTTAATCCTGGACAGTTCCATTAATGTCAGCAATGCCATCATCCCACCTACATCAGATTGTGTGATCCTTCGTCTCAGGTTCAGCTTTACCTCCTAAACATCTTAACCAAACGCTCTTGTTGCTTTCACCTATTCATTAACATTACTGAAACTACATTTCTGCACTGACAATAAAACTACCAGTCAGCAATCAGCTTGACAATAAAAGCAAATGTCTGATTGGTTGCTATGCATTTAGTGCAGGTTAGCACCTTTGAGCAGCTAGTACATAACCTTAAACCTCTTTATTATATGCTCTCTATCGCTCGGTGGGCCTGATTCAGAGCCGCACGCAGGGCTTGATTCAGAGAAGAACACAAGGGCGATAATTACGCAATCAAGCATGCGCAAAAAGTCTCCAAAATTTATTGCGTACACGCAAACCAATTGCGTACGGCATCCCTAACACTTGGGAAGGGGTTTGCGGTCCCTGGGCGTATCAGGATGGATACTGGGAGGTGACCTTAAAGTGATTGCAAAAAGGGGCGTGTTAGGGGAGAGTCACAGGCGTGTCTGGGAACGTGCGCTGTACACCCAATCGTAAATCCAATGCTTCGGAGGCCATGTTTAGTTGGATTTGAGGAGAGTAACTAGCGTAGACCCCAAACCACCGTAAATCATGTATACACAATGCAGCCTGAAAGTGGGTATCTCACCGCTCGCGCACTGCCCTGCACAAATTGAAGGCTGTGTTTATGATTTGCATATTACTGAAACCGCTATTGAGAGAGCGGCCGCGGCTGCATTACCAGCCATCTCTGAATCAGGCCCGCATATCGCACGCAATGCCGATGTTCATGTAGTTGAGCAGTTTTTCGCAGCTACGCACAAAAATTCCTAAAAACTGCTAGGGCTGCACATAAAGGCAGATTGGCAAACATCGGAGATGTACTTAAATATCGAATTCAGACACATCTCTGAATTAGACCCACAGATGTGTCCTCAGACATGTAGAGTCTAGGTCATATGGTGCGAGATCCCCGTCGCAACGGAGCTGCTCCAAGGGAAGTAGCATACCGTACTTTTTAAAAATGTTTGCGTCTTAGTCGCATCGCAGACGAAACAAAACCACTCACAGTGACTTCAGCATCAGTGTATGAGGACACGTCGTATATATCTAGTGAGGAGCTGTTTTCAGTGATTATTCTTGACCCAGATCTCACATAGCTACATTGGCCTGGGGATTGCACCTGGGTAGCTGTGGTTTGTGACACCTGGTCCTGACACATGATCCTGGACTTGTTACATATGAGAAGCTGAACCATTCAATGGTGATACTGATTGCAGGATGCCAGTCTCATTCCTGTCACATATACAAACTAGACTGTAGAGACCTGACCTTGACTAAAGGGTATTTTTAAACACACTTAGCTGCAGCTGCAATTCACCCATAAATGCCTTATATATTAACGCTAACATGGGAGCAGACAAGTAAACAATAAACTGCTGTGCTGGGGAAGAATACTGATGTGTGGTGGGAACAGTTGTCTAGGGGGGGATGAGGAGTAGCAGAGGGACAGGAGACTTCTGAAGTGACAGGAGATGGGCTCTGGAGGTGATGGTAGGTGATGAGACAGCCCAGCTGTTGTGGATGTACACACAGGAGAGGGGAGGTGTAGAGAGACACAGGTAAAGGACAGACAGCTGGGGGGTGTCACATGGTGACATTCACAGTGCATCGTGCCAGCTATATAATCTGCAGCACAAACAGACTCTGCAAACTCTGGACCAGGCTCCCTGCATCCTTCCTGTGAGCTTACATCTGCAGCCCCCCACCTACATCAGAGCCCCGGTCTGCAGCCTGGGCTGGGATTAGCTGCACATCCAGGATGGGTCCTGTGAAATGTTTACTGCTTGCTGCTGTCTGGATGCAAGGTAAGATGGAATGCAGTGTCAGGCAGGATCTATTACTGCTCTGTTTCAGTCCAGACCCCTTTCCTTAGCCTCACTACAAGGTGAGATCTCCATCAGCAATAGTGCAAAATGAGAGATTCATCAGCAGATGGACTGATTCTTATTTCCCTGTCAATAAGGTCTAATTAATTCCATAATAATTTTTTTCTCTTCATACTGTATTTAATTCTGTAATTACAGATGATGTATGTGACCTCACTATTAATGTGGCTTTTTGGGGGAACCCTCATGATATATTATAGGATCAATGATTCTGTGGGGTCTTACGTACATCTTCTATGATATAATGGAGGTAATATCATTGTGATCTCCCTCTCTGGTATTTACACCCACTTATTTAGGGGATTTGTTAAGGTATAATGTAATTATCAGTTTTATAGCTTCTGTGGCTGTACGATATAAAGCCCCCCCATACATCAGCGGCAGATTGTCACAATTCTCCGATCCCCAGGCATCGGGGTCTTGGCATTAGTGAAATCCAAAATGTTGGATTTCCCTGATTTGCCAATTCCGACCAAAATATGATCGTGATCAGCAAATCATAGATCTTTCACATGAAGGATTTCAGTGATTCCCCAACGGATCAGCAAACATCGATGGCCTTCAATTGGCGGTTTCCGGTCGGATTGAAGGAACTGAAGTCTGATGTATGGGGCCCTTTACACAGTCCTGTCCTATGACCACTTTTACAGCTGGCTGTTTAATGCCCTGTTGTTTCTCTCTTATCATTAGTGTCGGCCATTCCCCTGTCCAGCAAGCTCTCTGAGGAAGAAGAAAAGGTGAGAGGTCTTGTTCTAGATATGTACATGTATTACCTGATGAGGGAGGATACATGGCTGATCTCAGGTGCATAGTATGTACATCAAATATACATATAACTAAAAACAGGGTAGTTCAAAAGGGTTGGGTATGGGATACCGGCACTCAGGATCCCAACACCTACTGGCAAATAAGATAACCCTACTCCTAAACTTAATCCTCCCTGCCTGCAGCCTAAACATAACCCTCCCCTTACTTCCTAACCCCTAAACCGAAGCCTTTCCCCGCAGCCCATCCCTCCCCCTAGTGCCTAACCCCTAAACCTAACCCTCCCCCAAAGCCCAATACTTACCGTCGGGATGTCAGCGGTCTGGATGCTGTGCCCGGATTCTGACGCATGTCGGGATTCCAGCGCCGGTATTCCGACCACCAGGATCATAACTTCATAGAGGTCCCATTCTAGTGAGGATTAGAGACTGTTGTGGTATAAAAAGACAGGTCCAGAGATTGGTGTGGTAATGGGCGGGATGCATCCCGCCACCCTTCCCATGAATGCCGGCGTTAATTACACCGGTATGCATGAAGAAAATCACAAAGGACTGCTCTCTCAGTAGGATCTGTGCTTTGTGAATGAGGGACTTACGTGTCTATGACCCAGAAGTCGTTCTGGTGTAATTCTGCACATGCGCAGAAGGACGCACGGCACAAGGGGTGTTGGGAGGGATCCTCCCAGGGAGGAAGCCGCAAAGAGAAGCCCATAGGCTTCTATTGGGCAACACCATCTGAAGATGGCGTTGCCCACCGCATCAATGCCCCAGAATATATCACATCCTGGGGCTTGATGCATATGAGAAATGCGGTCTGACCCCCGAAAACGGCATTTTCGGGGGTTTCACCGCATTATTTACTTTGTTGCATCCCGCCCATAGTACGACTGGTGTGATAGATTGATGTGGTATAAAGATACTGGTATAGTGAGACTGGTGTGATAGATTGATGTGGTATAAAGACACTGGTATAGTGAGACTGGTGTGATAGATAGAGATTGGTGTGGTATAAAGAGATATGTGGTACAGTGAGATGAGAGTAGTGCGATATAGTGAGACTGGTGTATTAGGGAGGATGGTGTATTAGGGAGGATGTTGTGATATAGAGAGACTGGTGTATTAGGGAGGATGGTGTGATATAGAGAGACTGGTGTATTAGGGAGGATGTTGTGATATAGAGAGACTGGTGTATTAGGGAGGATGGTGTGATATAGAGAGACTGGTGTATTAGGGAGGATGGTGTGGTGTAGTGAGACTGGTGTGGTATAGAGAGACTAGTGTATTAGGGAGGATGGTGCGGTATAGTGAGACTGGTGTATTAGGGAGGATGGTGCGGTATAGAGAGACTGGTGTATTAGGGAGGATGGTGCGGTATAGAGAGACTGGTGTATTAGGGAGGATGGTGCGGTATAGAGAGACTGGTGTATTAGGGAGGATGGTGTGATATAGAAAGACTGGTGTATTAGGGAGGATGGTGCGGTATAGAAACACTGGTGTATTAGGGAGGATGGTGCGGTATAGAAAGACTGGTGTATTAGGGAAGATGGTGCGGTATAGTAGACTGGTTTGGTATAGAGAGACTGGTGTATTAGGGAGGATGGTGTGGTATAGAGAGACTGGTGTATTAGGGAGGATGGTGCGGTATAGTAGACTGGTGGTATAGAGAGACTGGTGTATTAGGGAGGATGGTGTGGTATAGAGAGACAGGTGTATTAGGGAGGATGGTGCGGTATAGAGAGACTGGTGTATTAGGGAGGATGGTGCGGTATAGAAACACTGGTGTATTAGGGAGGATGGTGTTGTATAGAAACACTGGTGTATTAGGGAGGATGGTGCGGTATAGAAAGACTGGTGTATTAGGGAAGATGGTGCGGTATAGTAGACTGGTTTGGTATAGAGAGACTGGTGTATTAGGGAGGATGGTGTGGTATAGAGAGACTGGTGTATTAAGGAGGATGGTGCGGTATAATAGACTGGTTTGGTATAGAAAGACTGGTGTATCAGGGAGGATGGTGCGGTATAGAGAGACTGGTGTATTAGGGAGAATGGTGCGGTATAGTAGACTGGTTTGGTATAGAAAGACTGGTGTAGTAGGGAGGATGGTACGGTATAGAGAGACTGGTGTATTAGGGAGGATGGTGCGGTATAGAAAGACTGGTGTATTAGGGAAGATGGTGCGGTATAGTAGACTGGTTTGGTATAGAAAGACTGGTGTATTAGGGAGGATGGCGCGGTATAGAGAGACTGGTGTATTAAGGAGGATGGTGCGGTATAGTAGACTGGTTTGGTATAGAAAGACTGGTGTATTAGGGAGGATGGTGCGGTATAGAGAGACAGGTGTATTCTGGAGGATGGTGCGGTATAGAGAGACTGGTGTATTAGGGAGAATGGTGCGGTGTAGAAAGACTGGTGTATTAGGGAGGATGGTGCGGTATAGTAGACTGGTTTGGTATAGAAAGAATGGTGTATTAGGGAGAATGGTGCGGTATAGAGAGACTGGTGTATTAAGGAGGATGGTGCGGTATAGTAGACTGGTTTGGTATAGAAAGAATGGTGTATTAGGGAGAATGGTGCGGTATAGAAAGACTGGTGTATTAGGGAGGATGATGCGGTATAGAGGGACTGGTGTGGTATAGACAGACTGGTGTATTAGGGAGGATGGTGCGGTATAGAGAGACTGGTGTATTAGGGAGGATGGTGCGGTATAGTAAACTGGTGTATTAGGGAGGATGGTGCAGTATAGAGAGACTGGTGTATTAGGGAGGATGGTGCAGTATAGAGAGACTGGTGTATTAAGGAGGATGGTGCGGTATAGTAGACTGGTGTGGTATAGAGAGACTTGTATATTAGGGAGGATGGTGTGGTATAGAAAGACTGGTGTATTAGGGAGGATAGTGCGGTATAGAGAGACTGGTGTATTAGGGAGGATGGTGCAGTATAGAGAGACTGGTGTATTAAGGAGGATGGTGCGGTATAGTAGACTGGTTTGGTATAGAAAGACTGGTGTATTAGGGAGGATGGTGCGGTATAGAGAGACAGGTGTATTCGGGAGGATGGTGCAGTATAGAGAGACTGGTGTATTAGGGAGAATGGTGCGGTGTAGAAAGATTGGTGTATTAGGGAGGATGGTGCGATATAGTAGACTGGTTTGGTATAGAGAGACTGGTGTATTAGGGAGGATGGTGTGGTATAGAGAGACTGGTGTATTAAGGAGGATGGTGCGGTATAGTAGACTGGTTTGGTATAGAAAGACTGGTGTATTAGGGAGGATGGTGCGGTATAGAGAGACTGATGTATTAGGGAGGATGGTGTGGTTTAGTAGACTGGTGTGGTATAGAGAGACTGGTGTATTAGGGAAGATGGTGCGGTATATAGTAGACTGGTGTGGTATAGAGAGACTGCTGTATTAGGGAGGACGGTGCGGTATAGTAGACTGGTTTGGTATAGAAAGACTGGTGTATTAGGGAGAATGGTGCGGTATAGTAGACTGGTTTGGTATAGAAAGACTGGTGTATTAGGGAGGATGGTGCGGTATAGAGACACTGGTGTATTAAGGAGGATGGTGCGGTATAGTAGACTGGTTTGGTATAGAAAGACTGGTGTATTAGGGAGGATGGTGCGGTATAGAGAGACAGGTGTATTCGGGAGGATGGTACGGTATAGAGAGACTGGTGTATTAGGGAGGATGGTGCGGTATAGAGAGACTGATGTATTAGGGAGGATGGTGCGGTATAGTAAACTGGTGTATTAGGGAGGATGGTGCAGTATAGAGAGACTGGTGTATTAAGGAGGATGGTGCGGTATAGTAGACTGGTGTGGTATAGAGAGACTTGTATATTAGGGAGGATGGTGTGGTATAGAAAGACTGGTGTATTAGGGAGGATAGTGCGGTATAGAGAGACTGGTGTATTAGGGAGGATGGTGCAGTATAGAGAGACTGGTGTATTAAGGAGGATGGTGCGGTATAGTAGACTGGTTTGGTATAGAAAGACTGGTGTATTAGGGAGGATGGTGCGGTATAGAGAGACAGGTGTATTCGGGAGGATGGTACGGTATAGAGAGACTGGTGTATTAGGGAGAATGGTGCGGTGTAGAAAGATTGGTGTATTAGGGAGGATGGTGCGATATAGTAGACTGGTTTGGTATAGAGAGACTGGTGTATTAGGGAGGATGGTGTGGTATAGAGAGACTGGTGTATTAAGGAGGATGGTGCGGTATAGTAGACTGGTTTGGTATAGAAAGACTGGTGTATTAGGGAGGATGGTGCGGTATAGAGAGACTGATGTATTAGGGAGGATGGTGTGGTTTAGTAGACTGGTGTGGTATAGAGAGACTGGTGTATTAGGGAAGATGGTGCGGTATATAGTAGACTGGTGTGGTATAGAGAGACTGCTGTATTAGGGAGGACGGTGCGGTATAGTAGACTGGTTTGGTATAGAAAGACTGGTGTATTAGGGAGAATGGTGCGGTATAGTAGACTGGTTTGGTATAGAAAGACTGGTGTATTAGGGAGGATGGTGCGGTATAGAGACACTGGTGTATTAAGGAGGATGGTGCGGTATAGTAGACTGGTTTGGTATAGAAAGACTGGTGTATTAGGGAGGATGGTGCGGTATAGAGAGACAGGTGTATTCGGGAGGATGGTACGGTATAGAGAGACTGGTGTATTAGGGAGGATGGTGCGGTATAGAGAGACTGATGTATTAGGGAGGATGGTGCGGTATAGTAAACTGGTGTATTAGGGAGGATGGTGCAGTATAGAGAGACTGGTGTATTAAGGAGGATGGTGCTTTATAGTAGACTGGTGTGGTATAGAGAGACTTGTATATTAGGGAGGATGGTGTGGTATAGGGAGGATGGTGCGGTATAGAAAGACTGGTATATTAGGGAGGATAGTGCGGTATAGAGACACTGGTGTATTAGGGAGGATGGTGCGGTATAGAGAGACAGGTGTATTAAGGAGGATGGTGCGGTATAGTAGACTGGTTTGGTATAGAAAGACTGGTGTATTAGGGAGGATGGTGTGGTTTAGTAGACTGGTGTGGTATAGAGAGACTGGTGTATTAGGGAAGATGGTGCGGTATATAGTAGACTGGTGTGGTATAGAGAGACTGCTGTATTAGGGAGGACGGTGCGGTATAGTAGACTGGTTTGGTATAGAAAGACTGGTGTATTAGGGAGAATGGTGCGGTATAGTAGACTGGTTTGGTATAGAAAGACTGGTGTATTAGGGAGGATGGTGCGGTATAGAGACACTGGTGTATTAAGGAGGATGGTGCGGTATAGTAGACTGGTTTGGTATAGAAAGACTGGTGTATTAGGGAGGATGGTGCGGTATAGAGAGACAGGTGTATTCGGGAGGATGGTACGGTATAGAGAGACTGGTGTATTAGGGAGGATGGTGCGGTATAGAGAGACTGATGTATTAGGGAGGATGGTGCGGTATAGTAAACTGGTGTATTAGGGAGGATGGTGCAGTATAGAGAGACTGGTGTATTAAGGAGGATGGTGCTTTATAGTAGACTGGTGTGGTATAGAGAGACTTGTATATTAGGGAGGATGGTGTGGTATAGGGAGGATGGTGCGGTATAGAAAGACTGGTATATTAGGGAGGATAGTGCGGTATAGAGACACTGGTGTATTAGGGAGGATGGTGCGGTATAGAGAGACAGGTGTATTAAGGAGGATGGTGCGGTATAGTAGACTGGTTTGGTATAGAAAGACTGGTGTATTAGGGAGGATGGTGCGATATAGTAGACTGGTTTGGTATAGAGAGACTGGTGGTATAGAGAAACTGGTGTATTAGGGAGGATGGTGTGGTATAGAGAGACTGGTGTATTAAGGAGGATGGGCGGTATAGTAGACTGGTTTGGTATAGAGAGACTGGTGATATAGAGAAACTGGTGTATTAGGGAGGATGGTGTGGTATAGAAAGACTGGTGTATTAGGGAGGATGGTGCGGTATAGAGACACTGGTGTATTAAGGAGGATGGTGCGGTATAGTAGACTGGTTTGGTATAGAAAGACTGGTGTATTAGGGAGGATGGTGCGGTATAGAGAGACAGGTGTATTCGGGAGGATGGTACGGTATAGAGAGACTGGTGTATTAGGGAGGATGGTGCGGTATAGAGAGACTGATGTATTAGGGAGGATGGTGCGGTATAGTAAACTGGTGTATTAGGGAGTATGGTGCAGTATAGAGAGACTGGTGTATTAAGGAGGATGGTGCGGTATAGTAGACTGGTGTGGTATAGAGAGACTTGTATATTAGGGAGGATGGTGTGGTATAGAAAGACTGGTGTATTAGGGAGGATAGTGCGGTATAGAGAGACTGGTGTATTAGGGAGGATGGTGCAGTATAGAGAGACTGGTGTATTAAGGAGGATGGTGCGGTATAGTAGACTGGTTTGGTATAGAAAGACTGGTGTATTAGGGAGGATGGTGCGGTATAGAGAGACAGGTGTATTCGGGAGGATGGTACGGTATAGAGAGACTGGTGTATTAGGGAGAATGGTGCGGTGTAGAAAGATTGGTGTATTAGGGAGGATGGTGCGATATAGTAGACTGGTTTGGTATAGAGAGACTGGTGTATTAGGGAGGATGGTGTGGTATAGAGAGACTGGTGTATTAAGGAGGATGGTGCGGTATAGTAGACTGGTTTGGTATAGAAAGACTGGTGTATTAGGGAGGATGGTGCGGTATAGAGAGACTGATGTATTAGGGAGGATGGTGTGGTTTAGTAGACTGGTGTGGTATAGAGAGACTGGTGTATTAGGGAAGATGGTGCGGTATATAGTAGACTGGTGTGGTATAGAGAGACTGCTGTATTAGGGAGGACGGTGCGGTATAGTAGACTGGTTTGGTATAGAAAGACTGGTGTATTAAGGAGGATGGTGCGGTATAGTAGACTGGTTTGGTATAGAAAGACTGGTGTATTAGGGAGGATGGTGCGGTATAGAGAGACAGGTGTATTCGGGAGGATGGTACGGTATAGAGAGACTGGTGTATTAGGGAGGATGGTGCGGTATAGAGAGACTGATGTATTAGGGAGGATGGTGCGGTATAGTAAACTGGTGTATTAGGGAGGATGGTGCAGTATAGAGAGACTGGTGTATTAAGGAGGATGGTGCTTTATAGTAGACTGGTGTGGTATAGAGAGACTTGTATATTAGGGAGGATGGTGTGGTATAGGGAGGATGGTGCGGTATAGAAAGACTGGTATATTAGGGAGGATAGTGCGGTATAGAGACACTGGTGTATTAGGGAGGATGGTGCGGTATAGAGAGACAGGTGTATTAAGGAGGATGGTGCGGTATAGTAGACTGGTTTGGTATAGAAAGACTGGTGTATTAGGGAGGATGGTGTGGTTTAGTAGACTGGTGTGGTATAGAGAGACTGGTGTATTAGGGAAGATGGTGCGGTATATAGTAGACTGGTGTGGTATAGAGAGACTGCTGTATTAGGGAGGACGGTGCGGTATAGTAGACTGGTTTGGTATAGAAAAACTGGTGTATTAGGGAGAATGGTGCGGTATAGTAGACTGGTTTGGTATAGAAAGACTGGTGTATTAGGGAGGATGGTGCGGTATAGAGACACTGGTGTATTAAGGAGGATGGTGCGGTATAGTAGACTGGTTTGGTATAGAAAGACTGGTGTATTAGGGAGGATGGTGCGGTATAGAGAGACAGGTGTATTCGGGAGGATGGTACGGTATAGAGAGACTGGTGTATTAGGGAGGATGGTGCGGTATAGAGAGACTGATGTATTAGGGAGGATGGTGCGGTATAGTAAACTGGTGTATTAGGGAGGATGGTGCAGTATAGAGAGACTGGTGTATTAAGGAGGATGGTGCTTTATAGTAGACTGGTGTGGTATAGAGAGACTTGTATATTAGGGAGGATGGTGTGGTATAGGGAGGATGGTGCGGTATAGAAAGACTGGTATATTAGGGAGGATAGTGCGGTATAGAGACACTGGTGTATTAGGGAGGATGGTGCGGTATAGAGAGACAGGTGTATTAAGGAGGATGGTGCGGTATAGTAGACTGGTTTGGTATAGAAAGACTGGTGTATTAGGGAGGATGGTGCGATATAGTAGACTGGTTTGGTATAGAGAGACTGGTGATATAGAGAAACTGGTGTATTAGGGAGGATGGTGTGGTATAGAGAGACTGGTGTATTAAGGAGGATGGTGCGGTATAGTAGACTGGTTTGGTATAGAGAGACTGGTGATATAGAGAAACTGGTGTATTAGGGAGGATGGTGTGGTATAGAGAGACTGGTGTATTAAGGAGGATGGTGCGGTATAGTAGACTGGTTTGGTATAGAGAGACTGGTGATATAGAGAAACTGGTGTATTAGGGAGGATGGTGTGGTATAGAGAGACAGGTGTATTAAGGAGGATGGTGCGGTATAGTAGGCTGGTTTGGTATAGAAAGACTGGTGTATTAGGGAGGATGGTGTGGTATAGAGAGACTGATGTAAGGGAGGATGGTGTGGTATAGAGAGACTGGTGTATTAGGGAGGATGGTGTGGTATAGAGAGACTGGTGTATTAGGGAAGATGGTGCGGTATATAGTAGACTGGTGTGGTATAGAGAGACTGCTGTATTAGGGAGGACGGTGCGTTATAGTAGACTGGTCTGGTCATATCTCCCAACATTACCCTCTCCAGGAGGGACACAATGCTCTGGTCCTGGACTTCCCTGGTAAGAGGCGGGGCTGCAGCGCAGTTTAAAATTCAAATAGGGGAGTCACACCAACTGTCATTTCATACCCTGCCCAACATCACTGGCTGGGACTCACTGGCAGTTAGTGTGACTCCCCTATTTGAATTTTGGACTGTGCTGCAGCCCCACCTCTGGAGCCGCCACCAATCATAAATTACCAGGGAAGTCCAGGACCAGAGCATTGTGTCCCTCCTGGAGAGGGTCATGTTGGGAGGTATGTATTAGGGAGGATGGTGTGGTATAGGGAGACTGGTGTATTAGGGAGGATGATGCGGTATAGTAGACTGGTGGTATAGAGAGAATGGTGTTTTAGGGAGGATGGTGCATTATAGAAAGACTGGTGTGCTATAGAGAAACTGGTGTATTAGGGGGGGATGTAGTCAGGAAGCCGACGGTCTAAATGCCGACCACCGACTTCCTGACTAATCCCGGCAAAGAAGTAATGAAAGGCGTCGAAATCCCGATGCCTGTCATTAGACCTACGCCGGCAAAGCGAACGAAGGTAAGCCGGGCGTGGACAGCTGCTTGCGGGGAGGGTTAGGTTTTAGGGCTCCCAGGGGGACTTAGGGTTGGGCACCCCCCCCGGGAGGGTTAGGCACCCCCCCGGGAGACTTAGGTTTAGGCTGCGGGGACAGGGGGTTACGTTTAGGCACTCAGAGGGGGGAATGGTGCGGTATAGAGAGATGAGTTTGCTATAGAGAGACTGGTGCAGTATAGGAAGACTAGTGTATTAGGGAGGATGGTGACAGCTAATGGACTCTGGTAAGTCTGAAGTTATGGTACAAAGCTTAGCCCCTGGCAATGTGGGCTGCAGGGTAATAATTGCCACTTACCCATATCGATGTGGGCTTTCAGCATATGGTGATGCCAACAGCATTTATCTGGTGTTTAGAGGTAGCACTGTACATTGGTACGTCCTTACGCTCCTTCCTAAGGGTGGAGCCCATCCATCTCTCCGGGGATTCTCTTCTTATTCCCATGTCGGAATTTGGGTGGCTCAGGTGATGAGGTGCTTTCTGATTAGTATGTACATGACATCCCTCTCATAGTGTAGCAGTGCTCTACACAGAGACTGCAGGAGGAGGTGCTTTCTGATAAGTATGTACATGACATCCCTCTCATAGTGTAGCAGTGCTCTACACAGTGACTGCAGGAGGAGGTGCTTTCTGATAAGTATGTACATGACATCCCTCTCATAGTGTAGCAGTGCTCTACACAGTGACTGCAGGAGGTGGTGCTTTCTGATAATTATGTACATGACATCCCTCTCATAGTGTAGCAGTGCTCTACACAGTGACTGCAGGAGGAGGTGCTTTCTGATTAGTATGTACATGACATCCCTCTCATAGTGTAGCAGTGCTCTACACAGTGACTGCAGGAGGAGGTGCTTTCTGATTAGTATGTACATGACATCCCTCTCATAGTGTAACAGTGCTCTACACAGTGACTGCAGGAGGAGGTGCTTCTGATAAGTATGTACATGTCATCCCTCTCATAGTGTAGCAGTGCTCTACACAGTGACTGCAGGAGGAGGTGCTTTCTGATAAGTATGTACATGACATCCCTCTCATAGTGTAGCAGTGCTCTACACAGTGACTGCAGGAGGAGGTGCTTTCTGATAAGTATGTACATGTCATCCCTCATAGTGTAGCAGTGCTCTACACAGTGACTGCAGGTGGAGGTGCTTTCTGATAAGTATGTACATGACATCCCTCTCATAGTGTAGCAGTGCTCTACACAGTGACTGCAGGAGGAGGTGCTTCTGATAAGTCTGTGCATGTCATCCCTCTCATAGTGTAGCAGTGCTCTATACAGTGACTGCAGGAGGAGGTGCTTTCTGATAAATATGTACATGACATCCCTCTCATAGTGTAGCAGTGCTCTACACAGTGACTGCAGGAGGAGGTGCTTTCTGATAAGTATGTACATGACATCCCTCTCATAGTGTAGCAGTGCTCTATACAGTGACTGCAGGAGGAGGTGCTTTCTGATAATTATGTACATGACATCCCTCTCATAGTGTAGCAGTGCTCTATACAGTGACTGCAGGAGGAGGTGCTTTCTGATAAGTATGTACATGACATCCCTCTCATAGTGTAGCAGTGCTCTACACAGTGACTGCAGGAGGAGGTGCTTTCTGATAATTATGTACATGACATCCCTCTCATAGTGTAGCAGTGCTCTATACAGTGACTGCAGGAGGAGGTGCTTTCTGATAAGTATGTACATGACATCCCTCTCATAGTGTAGCAGTGCTCTATACAGTGACTGCAGGAGGAGGTGCTTTCTGATAAATATGTACATGACATCCCTCTCATAGTGTAGCAGTGCTCTATACAGTGACTGCAGGAGGAGGTGCTTTCTGATAAGTATGTACATGACATCCCTCTCATAGTGTAGCAGTGCTCTACACAGTGACTGCAGGAGGAGGTGCTTTCTGATAAGTATTTACATGACATCCCTCTCATAGTGTAGCAGTGCTCTACACAGTGACTGCAGGAGGAGGTGCTTTCTGATAAGTATGTACATGACATCCCTCTCATAGTGTAGCAGTGCTCTATACAGTGACTGCAGGAGGAGGTGCTTTCTGATAAGTATGTACATGTCATCCCTCTCATAGTGTAGCAGTGCTCTACACAGTGACTGCAGGAGGAGGTGCTTTCTGATAATTATGTACATGACATCCCTCTCATAGTGTAGCAGTGCTCTATACAGTGACTGCAGGAGGTGGTGCTTTCTGATAAGTATGTGCATGACATCCCTCTCATAGTGTAGCAGTGTTCTATACAGTGACTGCAGGAGGAGGTGCTTTCTGATAAGTATGTACATGTCATCCCTCTCATAGTGTAGCAGTGCTCTACACAGTGACTGCAGGAGGAGGTGCTTTCTGATAATTATGTACATGACATCCCTCTCATAGTGTAGCAGTGCTCTATACAGTGACTGCAGGAGGAGGTGCTTTCTGATAAGTATGTACATGACATCCCTCTCATAGTGTAGCAGTGCTCTATACAGTGACTGCAGGAGGAGGTGCTTTCTGATAAATATGTACATGACATCCCTCTCATAGTGTAGCAGTGCTCTATACAGTGACTGCAGGAGGAGGTGCTTTCTGATAAGTATGTACATGACATCCCTCTCATAGGGGCATATTCAATTGTGTGCGAGAATTGCAAAAAACCCGCACCTGCAAGGTTTTCCTGCAGGTGCAGGTTTTTTGCTATTCTATTAGGTGAGTGTTTTTTTTTTTAAAAACACGCACAGTGAGGTTTTTTTTCACGCACCTCCTGAGCAAGCGTGATTTAAGGAAAAATCATCGGGACTTGCTCTGACAACCCCCCACGGCACCCCCCTGAGGACTAATTAAGCAATTGGAAGTATCCAATTAGCTTAATTTGTCCTTAATTACTCACCTTCCTCAGCACTGTCTTCTGATTCTTCTTCTGCATCCAGCGTCGGGAGCCGGCTCTTCTGCAGTAGGGTATGTCAGTGTGTGCGGTGTATGTAAGTGTGTGTGTGTGACCCGCGGTGCGGGGTGTGTGCCCCCCCCCGTAATGGGCGCTGGGAGAACTACATCTCCCAGCAGCCCTTGCTCCTCCCAGCAGCCCCCACTCCAGTAACAAGAGAGAGGGGAAGCCACTGGGAGCCGTGGAGACCCCCTTTTTTTATTTTTCATTTTACACGGCACGGGCTTTTCAGAGCTGAAAACCACGCGACCACTATTTTTTTAATTGAAAGCTGCGGGTAGCGGGAGCGCGCATACCCGCGGTATTCCGGAATTGGGCGTGAGGTGCGCAAGGTTTTTAACTCGTAAAGCCTCGTGCCCAATTGTATATACCCCATAGTGTAGCAGCGCTCTATACAGTGACTGTAACTGATAAGTATACATGACATCCCTATCGTAGGTTAGCTCCTCACAGTGACTGTAGGAGGCAGGGGTGTAGTGAGGGTGGTTCCAGTGGAGCATGAGCTCCAGGCGCCAGAATGGACAGAGGGCGCCATCCAGAGTTCCGGAATTCATGGGGCACTACATAGTATGACGGCCACCTGCTCGTTTTATCTCGGTTTGCTCTATATCCTAAATAAGTTACAGATTTTGAAAAATATTAGAAGACCTGGAATAATAATAATAATGGTGGTTGACAGAACATGACATGATTATTAATACTCACCAGTGGTGTATCTATAATGGGTGCAGAGTATGCGGGGCACACGGGCCCTCGGGTCCAGGGGGGCCCCGCACCGCACACCCTGCACCCATATTAGTTTAAACTAGGGGTGAGCGGGTTCGGATTTCTGAAATCCGAACCCCCCCGAGCCCCCCCGATCCGAGTCCGATCCGAGTCAGGCTCGACTTTTCCCGCCTGACTCGGATTCTGAAATCGAGGCAAAACGTCATCTTCCCGCCTTCCTAGTCTCGCGGGTTTTGGATCCTATATAAGGTACCCACGTCGGCGCCATTTTCTCACTCGGCTGTGGACAGTGAAGAGGGAGGGTGGGAGTTAGGGCTGTGTAGTGTAGTGTAGTGTAGTGCTGCTGTTGTCCACTACTTCAAAGTCCATAGGGGCTGGCTGTGTTGTGCTGTGCTGCTGTTGTTAATAGGGGCTGTGTCCACTACTTCAAAGTCCATAGGGGCTGGCTGGACTGTGTTGTGCAGTCAGTTCTCCATAGGGGCTGTGTCCACTCCAAAGTCCTGTGCAGTGGCCCAGTCCTAAAGAGGTGCTGTAGTGTTGTCCAGGGGGTGCTCTGTCCATCAGGGGTGCTCCCCCCAAGTGCTAAAAAAATAATATATTTTCTGTGTTTGTGAATTGTGTGCGCAGTAGCCGCACGTGCATCAACAAAGTAGTGCCAAGCGTGCGCCTGTGTCATAAGTAAAGGGCCGGCTGGCTTGACCGTTAAAGGGTGCTGTAACCCCCGAAAGTACACTCCAGTCCAAACCAAAAAAAAATTATTTTCTGTGTTTGTGAATTGTGTGCGCAGTAGCCGCACGTGCATCAACAAAGTAGTGCCAAGCGTGCGCCTGTGTCATAAGTAAAGGGCCGGCTGGCTTGACCGTTAAGGGTGCTGTAACCCCCGAAAGTACACTCCAGTCCAAACCAAAAAAAAAATTATTTTCTGTGTTTGTGAATTGTGTGCGCAGTAGCCGCACGTGCATCAACAAAGTAGTGCCAAGCGTGCGCCTGTGTCATAAGTAAAGGGCCGGCTGGCTTGACCGTTAAGGGTGCTGTAACCCCCGAAAGTACACTCCAGTCCAAACCAAAAAAAATATTATTTTCTGTGTTTGTGAATTGTGTGCGCAGTAGCCGCACGTGCATCAACAAAGTAGTGCCAAGCGTGCGCCTGTGTCATAAGTAAAGGGCCGGCTGGCTTGACCGTTAAAGGGTGCTGTAACCCCCGAAAGTACACTCCAGTCCAAACCAAAAAAAAATTATTTTCTGTGTTTGTGAATTGTGTGCGCAGTAGCCGCACGTGCATCAACAAAGTAGTGCCAAGCGTGCGCCTGTGTCATAAGTAAAGGGCCGGCTGGCTTGACCGTTAAGGGTGCTGTAACCCCCGAAAGTACACTCCAGTCCAAACCAAAAAAAAAATTATTTTCTGTGTTTGTGAATTGTGTGCGCAGTAGCCGCACGTGCATCAACAAAGTAGTGCCAAGCGTGCGCCTGTGTCATAAGTAAAGGGCCGGCTGGCTTGACCGTTAAGGGTGCTGTAACCCCCGAAAGTACACTCCAGTCCAAACCAAAAAAAATATTATTTTCTGTGTTTGTTGATGCACGTGCGGCTACTGCGCACACAATTCACAAAGTAGTGCCAAGCGTGCGCCTGTGTCATAAGTAAAGGGCCGGCTGGCTTGACCGTTAAAGGGTGCTGTAACCCCCAAAGTACACTCCAGTCCAAACCAAAAAAAAAATTATTTTCTGTGTTTGTGAATTGTGTGCGCAGTAGCCGCACGTGCATCAACAAAGTAGTGCCAAGCGTGCGCCTGTGTCATAAGTAAAGGGCCGGCTGGCTTGACCGTTAAAGGGTGCTGTAACCCCCAAAGTACACTCCAGTCCAAACCAAAAAAAAAATTATTTTCTGTGTTTGTGAATTGTGTGCGCAGTAGCCGCACGTGCATCAACAAAGTAGTGCCAAGAGTGCGCCTGTGTCATAAGTAAAGGGCCGGCTGGCTTGACCGTTAAAGGGTGCTGTAACCCCCGAAAGTACACTCCAGTCCAAACCAAAAAAAAAATTATTTTCTGTGTTTAGCCGCACGTATATATCAAATCGATATAACATAAATGGAGGACCAAACTTTCTCCGATAAAAATAAAATAGAGAAAGATCAAGAACCACTTCCTCCTAGTGCTGAAGCTGCTGCCACTAGTCATGACATAGACGATAACATGCCATCAACGTCGTCTGCCAAGGCCGATGCCCAATGTCATAGTAGAGGGCACATACAATCCCAAATGGCAAAGTTCAGGAAAATGACCTTGAAAAAGACATTTAAATCAGCTGAAGAGAAACGTAAACTTGCCAATATGCCATTTACGACACGGAGTGGCAAGGAACGGCTAAGGTCGATCCCTAGTATGTTCATGACTAGTGGTTCAGCTTCACATGACGATGGAAGCCCTCCTCCCACTAAAAAAATCAAAAGAGTTAAGCTGGCAAAAGCACAGCGAAGAACTGTGCTTTCTAAGAAGATATCACAAATCCCCAAGGAGAGTCCAAGTGTGGTGGTGGTTGCGATGCCTGACCTTCCCAGCACTGGACGGGAAGAGGTGGCTCTTTCCACCATTTGCACGCCCCCTGCAAGTGCTGAAAGGAGCACCCACAGTCCACTTGCTGATATGCAAATTGAAGATGTCACTGTTGAAGTACAACAGGATGAGGATACTGGTGTAGCTGGCGCTGAGGAGGAAGTTGGCGAGGAGGATTCTGATGGTGATGTGGTTTGTTTAAATCAGGCTCCGGGGGAGACAGTTGTTGTCCGTGGGATGAAAAAGCCCATCACGGTCATGCCTGGGCAGAAGACCAAACATTCCACCTCTTTGGTCTGGCAATATTTCTATCCAAATCCGGACAACAACTGTCTTGCCATATGTACCATATGTAAAGGTGAAATAAGTAGGGGTAGGGACGTCAACCACCTAGGAACATCCTCCCTTATACGGCACCTGCAGCGCGTTCATAAAAAGTTACTGTCAAGTTCAGAAACTTTGGCTAAGACCGTAAGCAGTCCAGGGACACCTAAATCCCGTTGTCCTGTTGTATCCAAGCGCCTGCAAACCACACCGTCAACTCCCTCCTCGTCAATTTCCTCCTTAGTCAGGATCGGAAGTAGTCCTGCAGGCCATGTCACTGGCATGACTGACTCTCCTATCCGGGATTCCTCTGGAGGATCCTGCATTGCTACGCCTACTGCTGCCGCTGCTGCTGTTGCTGCTGCTGGGAGTCGTTCATCATCCCAGAGAGGAAGTAGGAACACCACTACTTTTACTAAACAATTGACCCTCCAACAGTCCTTAGCGAGGAGGATGAAGTACGACAGCAGTCATCCTGAAGCAAAACGTATAACTGAGGTCTTGACTGCTATGTTGGTGTTAGACGTGCGTCCGGTATCTGCCATTAGTGCAGTGGGATTTAGACAATTGATGGAGGTAGTGTGTCCCCGGTTCCAAATCCCGTCTAGATTCCACTTCACTAGGCAGGCGATACCGAGACTGTACAGAAACGTCAGAAAAAGTGTCCTCAGTGTCCTGAAAAATGCCGTTGTACACAATGTCCACTTAACCACGGACATGTGGACAAGTGGAACAGGGCAGACTAAGGACTATATGACTGTGACAGCCCACTGGGTAGATGTATCACCTTACGCAGCAACAGCAGCAGCGTCACCAGTAGCAGCATCTCAGAAACGCCAGCTCGTTACAAGGCAGGCTACGCTGTGTATCACCGGTTTCAGTAAGAGGCACACCGCCGACAACCTCTTAGAGAAACTGAGGGAAATCATCGCCCAGTGGCTTACCCCACTTAGACTCTCCTGGGGATTTGTGATATCTGACAACGCCACCAATATTGTGCGGGCATTACATCTGGGCAAATTCCAGCACGTCCCATGTTTTGCTCACACAATAAACTTGGTGGTGCAGAATTTTCTGAAAAGCGACAGGGGCGTGCAGGAGACGCTTTGGGTCGCCCGAAAAATTTCTGGCCACTTTCGCCATTCAGCGACTGCGTGCCGAAGACTGGAGCGCCAGCAAACACTCTTGAACCTGCCCCGCCATCACCTGAAGCAAGAGGTTGTGACGCGGTGGAACTCAACCCTCTATATGCTTCAGAGGATGGAGGAGCAGCAAAAGGCCATACAAGCCTATACATCCACCTATGACATAGGCAAAGGAGGGGGTATGCACCTGACTCAAGCGCAGTGGAGAATGATTTCCGTGTTGTGCAAGGTTCTCCAGCCCTTCGAACTTGCCACACGTGAAGTCAGTTCAGACACAGCCAGCTTGAGTCAGGTCATTCCCCTCATCAGGCTTTTGCAGAAGCAGCTGGAGAAAGTGAAGGAGGAGCTAAGACGGAGCGATTCCGCTCGGCATGTGGGACTTGTGGATGAAGCCCTTCATTCGCTTTGCCAGGATTCCAGGGTGGTCAATCTGTTGAAATCAGACCACTACATTTTGGCCACCGTGCTTGATCCTAGGTTTAAAGCCTATGTGGTGTCTCTCTTTCCGGCCGACACAAGCCTGCAGAAGTGCAAAGACCTGCTGGTGAACACACTGTCAGCTGAAGCGGAACGTGACACGTCAACGGCTCCTTCTTCATTTTCTCCCGCAACTGGGGCTGCCAGGAAAAAACTTAGGTATCCTAAGCAACCCGCTGGCGGTGATGCAGGGCAGGCAGGACCAAGTTTGGACATCTGGTCCGGACTGAAGGACCTGGCAACAATTTCTGACATGTCTACTGTCACTGCATATGATACTGTCACCATTGACAGAATGGTGGAGGATTACATCGGTGACAGCATCCAAGTAGGCATGTCAGACAGTCCATACCTGTACTGGCAGGAAAAAGAGGCAATTTGGAGGCCCCTGTACAAGCTGGCTCTATTTTACCTGAGTTGCCCCCCCTCCAGTGTGTACTCCGAAAGAGAGTTTAGTGCAGCCGGGAACCTTGTCAGCGAAAGGCGTAGGAGGTTGCTTCCACAGAATGTGGAGAAGATGATGTTCATCAAAATGAATTATCAGCTCTTCCAGGGAGACCAGCCTCCAGAAGGTACAGAGGGACCTGTGGTGGTGGATTCAAGTGGGGACGAGTTAATACTTTGTGAGGATGAGGATGTACACACTGAAGAGGGTGAGGAATCGGTGGATGAGGAGGATGAGGATGACATCTTGCCTCCGTAGAGCCAGTTTGTGCAGGGACACATTAATTGCCAGCTTGTTTTGTGGGGGCCCAAACGAACCAATCATTTCAGCCACAGTTGTGTGGCAGACCCTGGCGCTGAAATGATTGATTTGTTAAAGTGTGCATGTCCTGTTTATACAACATAAGGGTGGGTGGGAGGGCCCAAGGACAATTCCATCTTGCACTTCTTTTTTTTTCTTTGCATTATGTACAGTTTGGGGCCTAGTTTTTCTAACTGCCATCCTGTCTGCCACTGCAGTGTCACTCCTAGATGGGTCACGTGTTTGTGCCGCCCACTCGTGTCGCTTAGCATAGTCATCCAGCTACCTCGGTGCAACCTTTTGGACATGAAAACACTATTGTGAGGTGTGAGGTGTTCAGAATAGACTGGAAATGAGTGGAAATTAAGGTTATTGAGGTTAATAATAGCATAGGAGCAGAGAAACCAACAAATTCTGTGATTTTAGCTGTTTTTATGCTTTTTAAAAAAAAAATACAGATCCAAAACACAAAACCCAGAACCCAAAACACGGAAGGGTGGTTTTGGCAAAACCAATCCAGATCCAAAACACGAAGAAAGATCCAGATCCAAAACCAAGACACAAAACACGAAAAGTGGCCGGTGCACACCCCTAGTTTAAACCCACCTGTCCGATGTCCTGCGTCGGGTGTCTGCGCTGCTAAGTACACCGGAAAATGGCCACCGCGGCAATTTTTCCGGCGTTCTGCGAATGCGCAGTAGACTCTGGGCACACTCTAGTGCCTGGAGTCTACTAATGCTCCGGTGGCTGGTCAGTCGGCTGCCGGCCAACGGGGAAAGAGGAGGGGGCCCCGCACAGGGAGTGCACACGAACCCCCTCCTCTTTTAAGACGCCCCTGGTACTCACATTAATATAGGTACAATGTATATTTGTGAAGTAGTAGCATAGCTGAGAAGGGAACTTCCCGTAGGTGTTCCCACTCCAGTGACAGCTGCTTGGGGCAGTAATTGCAGTAATAATCTGTGCACCCTGTGGAATCTCACTCTAGCACATGTATTCTGTCAATTTAAGTTAAATGATTACAATATATAATACAATCTGCTCTATTGACTGATAACAATGATTCAAAGGAGATAAAAGTTAGATCCTAGGTGCTATGCATAAAATAAAGCAGTGTCAAGGCAGCTACTCCTTAATGTCAGATAGTGCATCACTAAAGCATTCCATTCCCCCAATGGGACCTCAATGCCCAGCGTGATACTGCCACTGTTTGCTGTTTTTCTCTTCACTTCAGTATTCCCCTGCAGGCTGGCCATACCCCACTGGCACAGTTCAGTACAGGGAGGGGGCGCTATGACACGCACTTTCTCCGGGCGCCATGGTTCCACGCTACTCCTCTGGTAGGAGGAGATCCTTTCTAATAATTATGTACATGACATCCCTCTCATAGTGCAGCAGTGCTCTACACAGTGACTGTAACTGATAAGTATACATGACATACATACATACATGACATCCCTATCGTAGGTTAGCAGTGCTCCTCACAGTGACTATAGGAGGCGGTGCTCTCTGATAATTATGTACATGACATCCCTCTCATAGTGTAGCAGTGCTCTATACAGTGACTGTAAATGATAAGTCTACATTACATCCCTATCGTAGGTTAGCAGTGCTCCTCACAGTGACTATAGGAGGAGGTGCTCTCTGATAAGTCTGCATGACATAGTTTTGCCAGTGACTGAAGAAAAGTCTCCCTGTGATTATTATGTGTATGCAGGGGCAGAACTATGGGAGACAATGGAGGCGCCTACCGCCGGACTCCATCTCTGAAGGGGCACCTCCTCCATTGTCCACAACATTTTCACCCCATTTAGGGCTGTAACTATGTACCCGGAGTGTACCGTCACGGCCGCCCAATACATGGCACCTCTTCCCAGCACCTGAGAAGCCACCATACGCTAGTGGAGAGCTCTGTGTCAGACCATCAGCTGCTGCCTTTGTCTATCTATAGCCTGTCTGCATGCGAATTGCTACATTACAGTGTCAGTGGCTGTGACGGGGGGCACCAAATTATAACTTGCCTCCTGGCGTCTGGGATGAATTTACGACACTGTGTGTATGATACTGTCATGGAGCAGCAGCATCTATTTAATTTATCTGGATGCCAAGACTCAGATATTTGTGTGGCCATATTGTATCTGTCTTATGAAAAGTAACATGCAGGATGATATAGCTTCTCTCTGTCTCTTTAGGTCACAAAGTGCATCTTGGAGGTTCTAGCAGAGTCATTGGCCACCCCTGGGACAGACAGGGTCAGCAGCAACTGTCTCCGAGTCCTCAGAGAAGGTTCTGTCTCTTTATATTCAGATGCGCAGTACTGGGCTGATTCTGAGTCACATGGATCTCTGATACAGCGCACGCGCGGATAGAAATACGCAGTCTTCTGTATGTCGTTGGCCAAATTGGCTGTTTCAGGGCACCAACAATGCGATGGCACGTAACCATCGTGTCTTGTGGGAGCGTCGTGGGCGTGTACCGAAAGCTGTGTGTGATTGGGTCCTGCATACAGTAAGGGAGGCCTGTGTCTGGCGCATCTCTTGCACATAGCATGGGGCTGGTGCATGTGCCAATACTAATGATGATAGTTGTGGAGGCTGATGTAAAATCAATGGGCGGCACCGGTTCCGTTTACAGACACACGGACCCCCCACATTAGCCCTACGGATGCTGGCATTAGCATAAGGTAGCACATCAGGCTTCCGCATCTACCGGCAACTACACTGTGCGTGTGACTCACAATCAGCCCCGCTGTATACAGCTTCTGCCTGCACACCTATGCACTGTCACTATGTATGTCTCTGCACACCTATGCACTGTCACTATGTATGTCTCTGCACACCTATGCACTGTCACTATGTATGTCTCTGCACACCTATGCACTGTCACTATGTATGTCTCTGCACACCTCTGTACTGTCACTATGTATGTCTCTGCACACCTATGCACTGTCACTATGTATATCTCTGCTGTCTCTGCACACCTATGCACTGTCACTATGTATGTCTCTGCTGTCTCTGCACACCTACACACTGTCACTATGTATGTCTCTGCTGTCTCTGCACACCTATGCACTGTCACTATGTATGTCTCTGCTGTCTCTGCACACCTATGCACTCACTATGTATGTCTCTGCACACCTATGCACTGTCACTATGTATGTCTCTGCACACCTATGCACTGTCACTATGTATGTCTCTGCACACCTATGCACTGTCACTATGTATGTCTCTGCACACCTATGCACTGTCACTATGTATGTCTCTGCTGTCTCTGCACACCTATGCACTGTCACTATGTATGTCTCTGCACACCTATGCACTGTCACTATGTATGTCTCTGCACACCTATCCACTGTCACTATGTATATCTCTGCTGTCTCTGCACACCTATGCACTGTCACTATGTATGTCTCTGCACACCTATGCACTGTCACTATGTATGCCTCTGCACACCTATGTACTGTCACTATGTATATCGCTGCTGTCTCTGCACACCTATGCACTGTCACTATGTATGTCTCTGTTGACCTATGCACTGTCACTATGTATGTCTCTGCACACCTATGCACTGTCACTATGTATATCGCTGCTGTCTCTGCACACCTATGCACTGTCACTTTGTATGTCTCTGCCGTCTCTGCACACCTACGCACTCTCACTATGTATGTCTCTGCACACCTACGCACTGTCACTATGTATGTCTCTGCTGTCGCTCCACACTAATGCACTGTCACTATGTATGTCTCTGCTGTCTTTTCTATGCACTGTCACTATGTACTGTATGTCTCTGCTCACCTATACATTCTTACTATGTATGTCTCTGCTGTCTCTGCACACCTATGCACTGTCACTATGTATGTCTCTGCTGTCTCTCAACACCTATGCACTGTCACTATGTATGCCTCTGCTGTCTCTCAACACCTATGCACTGTCACTATGTATGCCTCTGCTGTCTCTGCACACCTATGCACTGTCACTATGTATGTCTCTGCACACCTATGCACTGTCACTATGTATGTCTCTGCACACCTATGCACTGTCACTATGTATGTCTCTGCACACCTATGCACTGTCACTATGTATGTCTCTGCTGTCTCTGCACACCTATGCACTGTCACTATGTATGTCTCTGCACACCTATGCACTGTCACTATGTATGTCTCTGCACACCTATCCACTGTCACTATGTATATCTCTGCTGTCTCTGCACACCTATGCACTGTCACTATGTATGTCTCTGCACACCTATGCACTGTCACTATGTATGCCTCTGCACACCTATGTACTGTCACTATGTATATCGCTGCTGTCTCTGCACACCTATGCACTGTCACTATGTATGTCTCTGCACACCTATGCACTGTCACTATGTATGTCTCTGCACACCTATCCACTGTCACTATGTATATCTCTGCTGTCTCTGCACACCTATGCACTGTCACTATGTATGTCTCTGCACACCTATGCACTGTCACTATGTATGCCTCTGCACACCTATGTACTGTCACTATGTATATCGCTGCTGTCTCTGCACACCTATGCACTGTCACTATGTATGTCTCTGTTGACCTATGCACTGTCACTATGTATGTCTCTGCACACCTATGCACTGTCACTATGTATGTCTCTGCTGTCTCTGCACACCTATGCACTGTCACTTTGTATGTCTCTGCCGTCTCTGCACACCTACGCACTCTCACTATGTATGTCTCTGCACACCTACGCACTGTCACTATGTATGTCTCTGCTGTCGCTCCACACTAATGCACTGTCACTATGTATGTCTCTGCTGTCTTTTCTATGCACTGTCACTATGTACTGTATGTCTCTGCTCACCTATACATTCTTACTATGTATGTCTCTGCTGTCTCTGCACACCTATGCACTGTCACTATGTATGTCTCTGCTGTCTCTCAACACCTATGCACTGTCACTATGTATGCCTCTGCTGTCTCTGCACACCTATGCACTGTCACTATGTATGCCTCTGCTGTCTCTGCACACCTATGCACTGTCACTATGTATGCCTCTGCTGTCTCTGCACACCTATGCACTGTCACTATGTATGCCTCTGCTGTCTCTGCACACCTATGCACTGTCACTATGTATGCCTCTGCTGTCTCTGCACACCTATGCACTGTCACTATGTATGCCTCTGCTGTCTCTGCACACCTATGCACTGTCACTATGTATGCCTCTGCTGTCTCTGCACACCTATGCACTGTCACTATGTATGCCTCTGCTGTCTCTGCACACCTATGCACTGTCACTATGTATGCCTCTGCTGTCTCTGCACACCTATGCACTGTCACTATGTATGCCTCTGCTGTCTCTGCACACCTATGCACTGTCACTATGTATGCCTCTGCTGTCTCTGCACACCTATGCACTGTCACTACGTATGCCTCTGCTGTCTCTGCACACCTATGCTATGCACTGTCACTACGTATGTCTCTGCTGTCTCTGCACACCTATGCACTGTCACTATGTACTGTATGTCTCTGCTAACCTATACATTCTTACTATGTATGTCTCTGCTGTCTCTACACACCTATGCACTGTCACTATGTATGCCTCTGCTGTCTCTGCACACCTATGCACTGTCACTATGTATGCCTCTGCTGTCTCTGCACACCTATGCACTGTCACTATGTATGCCTCTGCTGTCTCTGCACACCTATGCACTGTCACTACGTATGCCTCTGCTGTCTCTGCACACCTATGCTATGCACTGTCACTACGTATGTCTCTGCTGTCTCTGCACACCTATGCACTGTCACTATGTACTGTATGTCTCTGCTAACCTATACATTCTTACTATGTATGTCTCTGCTGTCTCTACACACCTATGCACTGTCACTATGTATGCCTCTGCTGTCTCTGCACACCTATGCACTGTCACTATGTATGCCTCTGCTGTCTCTGAACACCTATGCTATGCACTGTCACTACGTATGTCTATGCTGTCTCTGCACACCTATGCACTGTCACTATGTACTGTATGTCTCTGCTAACCTATACATTCTTACTATGTATGTCTCTGCTGTCTCTCCATACCTATGCACTATTATTATGTATGTCTCTGCTGTCTCTGCTCACCTATACACTCTTACTATGTATGTCTGTCTCTTCTCACCTATGCACTCCCACTATGTATGTCTCTGCTCACCCATGCACTCCCACTATGTATGCCTCTGCTGTCTCTTCACACCTATGCACTCTCACTATGTATGCCTCTGCTGTCTCTGCACACGTATGCACTCCCACTATGTATGTCTCGGCTCACCTATGCACTGTCACTATGTATGTCTCTGCACACCTATGTACCCTATGTATGTCTCTCCACACCTATGCACTGTCACTATGTATGCCTCTGCTGTCTTTGCTCACCTATGAACTCCCACTATGTATGCCTCTGCTGTTTCTGCACACGTATGCACTCCCACTATGTATGTCTCGGCTCACCTATGCACTGTCACTATGTATGTCTCTGCTGTCTCTGCACACCTATGCACTGTCACTATGTATATCTCTGCTGTCTATGCACACCTATGCACTCTTACTATGTACGTCCCTGCTGTCTCTAAACACCTATGCACTCCCACTATGTATGTCTCTGCACACCTATGTACCCTATGTATGTCTCTGCACACCTATGCACTGTCACTATGTATGCCTCTGCTGTCTTTGCTCACCTATGAACTCCCACTATGTATGTCTCTGCTGTATGCCTCGGGATGTAGTTATGAGACCTCTGAATCCCGACACCGGAATCCCGATAAGGGATTTAACATAGGTGTCGAAATACTGACGCCTATGTTAATCCCGATGCCGGAACGCTGAGGACGCCAGCCAGAACGAAGGTAAGTCCGGGGCGCCCTTAGCATTAGCCACAGGGGGGGAGGGGGAGGATTAGGTTCTCTAGCGGGGCTAGAGTTAGTTTTTTGGTGGGGAAATTAGGGTTAGGCACCCCTAGGGCGAAGGGTTAGAGTTATACACTACCGGAGGGAGGTTAGGGTTAGGCGCCCCCCAGGAGGGTTATGTTTAGGGTGTAGGGAGGGGGCTTAGGTTTAGGCCCCCCGAGGGGAAATTTAGGGTTAGGCACCACCGCGGGAGTTTAGGATTAGGCACCCCTAAGGGAGGGTTAGGGTTAAGGGGGGGAGAGGGGAGGGTTAGGTAACTTATCTGACGCTATCGGGATTTGAGCCGGCGGCATTTTAATCCCATTCTGTATGTCTCTGCTGTCTCTCCACACCTATGCACTCTCACTATGTATGTCTCTGCTTTCTCTCCACACCTATGCACTCTCACTATGTATGTCTCTGCTTTCTCTCCACACCTATGCACGCTCACTATGTATGTCTCTGCTGTCTCTGCTCACCTATGCACGCTCACTATGTATGTCTCTGCTGACCTATGCACTCCCACTATGTATGTCTCTGCTGACCTATGCACGCTCACTATGTATGTCTCTGCTGACCTATGCACTCCCACTATGTATGTCTCTGCTGACCTATGCACGCTCACTATGTATGTCTCTGCTGACCTATGCACTGTCACTATGTATGTCTCTGCTGTCTCTGCACACTTCAGTTTATCAAGCTTGACCCCCCCTGATAGCTAATGTCATGTTTTCACAACATTTTTGCCAGAGAGGGAGATTCAGGACCTTTACCAGCATGTACTTGCACATGCTTGGACCGAAGGACACACGTGCAGTACATAAACTAGGTTCAAAGCCAGTCATAAATTTATGGTGTAAAGTGATAGTGTAAACAATCACTTTACTTTTGACTATTCGTCGGGATGGGCTCTTATCTGATCCACTGTCCCGCGATATACTGATATTTCGGGGCTCCTACTGCCACCACTGATACATAGGTCATAAAGTCTGCTTTTGGAAATAGTCCTTGTAATTACCATAGGGTACAGATAGTGACTTTTAGTTGCGGCATTGTGTATGATAAGCTAAGTCACATGGTCTGCAACCTGTGTGATCCCTAGGGGACCAGTTAGCCAGGGGACTTTTAGATTGTATAGCTTGTCCTATAGAAATCCATTGGTAACAGAACATACAGGGCCTAATCAGAGATCCATGTTATTGCAGCCGTGACTTCGAATTCTCACAGTCGCCATGGCAGTAATATGCGAATGCTAGTTTCAACCGTCCCCTTGTGTACTAGCGAGCGCCAGAGAGTGCAGTCTTTGATATGTCCACATTTAATGCCCATGGATGGTGCAACTCCGCTTGTGGTTCTGAATAATCCACAATCGTCGCACCATCGTAAGCCTATGCAGATGCATGTGTCTCCATCACAACTCTGTATAAACATGGCCTCTGTGGCTGCAACTCTGGAACTGAGGGTCTAATTCAGAGCCGGACGCTATTTGCGCTCGCTCGTTCAGAAAAAGTGGGTGGCTATTTAAATTAACTGTTCACTCTTTGCGGTCTGTTCACGCCTCTAGGTCTGAACGAGCGAACAAAACATGCAGACTTTTTTTGTAAAAAACGCCCCCTTGCCGCTCGCATCATATGTCATGTCCGCTATTTATTATATTAATCGAGTACATCGAACAGCGTATGAACTGCTCGCTATTCTTGTGGTTGGTTTTTCCTACTGCAATCATGCGAGTAGTTCTGGCTAAAAGACACCCAACTGACGTGGTCGATGACGCTGCTTTGTTAATTATGCACACCCTTAAAACGCCCGTTTTGACCTTTAGGCACGCCTGCGTTCGGATCTCCACTCCCCGTTTTTAAGCACCTTCCCCTGTTACCACCCACAAACTCCTCATCCTGTCACTCAAAATAGCAGGCATTCGCTATATTGCGAGCACACGATTTCTGACCGCACTGACTGGTTCGCGCATGCGTACTAATACCTATACGCATGCGCAGATGTGCGAACATCGCTCGGAACGAACGAGTGGCCGCTTACAAGCGGCTCTGAATCAGACCCTGAAAACACAGCCGCGTTCACTGGACATGGCTGCGTCCTTTGGACGCTCCAAGCAGCTCCTCAGTAGCCCCATGCAGGTGCCGTGGGGGAGCAACGGTGCCGCCCCTAGGGCCCTGTGCGATGGCACCTCTCCCACACCCCTAGTTACGTCCCCTGACTGTAGCTCTCCCTTTGTCTCTTCACACCCACATACTGTCATTCTCTGCTTCCAATCACTATCATTATGCCTTTAAGAGCATACTGTGGGGTAAATGTAACAGCCTGTGACTTGCAGGCATCAACGATATTCCGGCGGGTCTGCCCGATATTTTAAAGTGGCAATCATTTAAAAGGCAAAACCTTTTAAATGATTGCCCCTTTAAAACCTCAGGCAGACTTGCCCGGTATCTCGCCGATGCCTGTAAGTCACAGGCGGGTACATGTCCCCCTGTGAGTGTTCACTACACACTGATGGATGTGCCTTGTGTTACAGTCTGCAATGTTTGGATTTTACAGATGAGCGACTGATCTCCATCCTGCGTCACCAACATCTGCTCAGAGAATTGGAGGATCTGACCCATCGAGGTAACCAGAACAGTCGGAGGACACTGGAGGCTTTGTAGCTGAAAGGGACTGGGGAAATTTAGGGATCACTGGTTGCAAGACCAGTGCAGAGGAGCCAAACTTTGCAGAACAGCATATCCCCTGATAGTGTCCCTGTGGTTATGGTGATTGCATCTGTCCCAGCT
Source organism: Taudactylus pleione (assembly GCA_031769625.1). Lineage (NCBI taxonomy): Eukaryota > Metazoa > Chordata > Amphibia > Anura > Myobatrachidae > Taudactylus > Taudactylus pleione. The sequence goes on from JAUIMM010000198.1 coordinate 2,930,367, forward strand.
TTCTGCAGAGGGGACCCATAAGTGGCCCTAGTTACACGTTTGCACTATCCTTAATGCCTTAACTCCAAAATTGACCATGAAAATGGATATAATTGTTTAACAAATCTGATTATTTATGCTTCTGTCCTTCAACTTAATGCACTTTGTCCCCTTATCCTACCTGTATTAGCTTCTACTTTCCCATGGTTTTCATAAACCGCATCCTACAGTATCTAAACTAAACTCTCAATCTAGTATATTACAAAACCACAATCCCTTCTATCTACAGGCTTATTATTGCTTAATATGCTCTTATGTTTTATTCTCATTCCTAATTCTTTAATCAAAGGCATGACTACCATATTGGCAGGGGGTGCAGGTGTACCTAGGTCCGCTGCTGTACAATGCATTATGTTTTTCCACCCTTGGCTGCACATAATGGGCTGGATTCTGAGTTTGGAGCAAAGCAAAGAAAGCAAGTTACTTTGTGTCTCAAGCAAATCATGTTGCAATGTAAGGGGTGCAAATACATTTATTGGTTTTGCATGCAGGGTAAATAACGGCTGCTTTTGCATGTAGCCCATAAATGCTGGGCAGCCTTATTTTTACACTATTATTTAGAGTTAAGTTTTGACACGACGTCCCAAATGTAAATCTCTCAGCACCTTTTACATCTGCCCCCCCCCCCCCCCGCACAGGGCCATAGAGTGCCAGCCAAGGCACGGGGGAAGGGGCGTGGCCTAATCAAGGGAGTTGTGGCCACGCTCATATAGGGGGAAGAAAAACGTTTTACAGTAGTGTGATCTCCCCCCCCCCCCCCCCCCACACAGGCAGAGGAGACTGCTGCTGGTCAGCAGCAGCAAGCAGTCTCTCACGGCAGCCCAGCACACAGCAGCATGTGCTGTACTGCTCATAGGTAAGAGGGAGGGGGGACGGCATCGAACGCGGGCCCCTTCACCAAGCCCGAGTAATTAATAGTGAGAGCGCCTCTGCCCCTACATTGCAGCATGGTTTTGCCAAGGTGTAAAGTTACTTGCTCTTACTGCATTGCTCCCAAATAGCTCCAGAGGCTCTTTAAAAATGCTTTTAATGTTTATTTCATGCTTGCCTTGTGGGAAGGGGCAGCCAGTACAGCTCAGCGGGGAAGGGTTGGCGGGAAAGGTGGGCGGACTTGTGAGCATGATGATGTAATTACGTCATCATGGCCTCGCCCCCGCGACACAAGCGTCATTGTGAAGCAGGGGCAGGGCCACAATAACGCGATTCACTGCATATCGCGTCATCAGCCACCTGGACTACCCACTGTTGCTTGGTAAGTGGGGGGCTGCGGGCAGCTGTGGGATACTTGCCCACTCTTCCTTGTGTCTGGGAGCGCCACACGATTTTCGAGAGCCTCCCATTCCAGGAGAGTATGTTTTGTTTGTTTTTTTGCATTATTTATGTGCATTATTCTATCTACACTTTTATTATGTGCATTTTACCCTCTCATTACACTTTATTATACCAACACCACACCCTATGATCTCTAGCCTCCCCTCCCACTGCAGTTATCTCACCTGTGCTGCACTGTATCCTGCCTGCTGTGCCCTTTAACGACTTTTTATTCTATCTACATTACATGCAGCCCTATTTACTTTTCCCTCTTATTACTTTATTCTACCACAGCTGCCGTGTATAAATACCTTCTGCTCTCAGTGCCCGTATTTCACTTTATATTCCCCTTACATCAGACTTTATCTGAACAACCTTTTATCTAAATTACCTTTTCAGTGTACTTTATGCTCTCAAATGACCATTTATTTCTTATTGCACTCTACAAGTATATACTGCTCACCCCTCTCTGTATTTCCATTCAGCAAACTGCTCACCCCTGGCTCTCATTCCAGTCTCTGTGTCCTCTATTATCTATTGCCCCAGACACCACTCTTTGGGTCTGACATTGAGTTGGACGCAGAGCTGATTTTTACGCAGTTGAGTGATTATCGGTGGTCTGCGCATACATATCGGTCACACGGCGCATGCGTCGAGTTTAATTATCGATGTCGCTCGCAGTGCGGATTTATTCACAAAGTGATTGGCAGTCAGGGAACGTTTGTGGGCGGCAATGGCCGTCAACTCAAACGCAGGCTTGTCACAACCGTTTTGGGGCGTGTTTCTGCCTGCAATGTAGATCCCATAAAATTGTCTCCGGCTTCTCTGATCCTGTGACCATTCTGCGCAACCATAGGGTGCTGCGATCGATGCTGCGTCTTTGTACGCAGTTGCTGGGATTTGTGAAGCCGCCTGTGATCAAATCCCGTGGGTTGCGACATTTGTGTATAAATTTGCGGCTGCAGCGTCAGCATTAGCGTATATCTCTGATATCTCTGAACCAGGCCCCCAACGGCTCATCCTGGCTCTAATTCCAGTCTCTCAGTTTCATCAAATTACTGTTGCCTCAATACACCACTCTTTGGGCCTTATTCAGAGGTGCACGCAAACCGGGCGCAATGCCGATCTTAACGTAATTAAGCGATTATTTTCTACTGCGCATGCACAGAATATTCTGAAAACACCTACGGCACATGCATTACCCTGAGTGTACACACAAAGGCATTGTTGTGTATGCGAGAGAAGGTGTCAAGAACATGGCCGTTCCTGGGAAGTGAACGCAAAAAAATCCGTCACGTGGGCGTTTTAAGGTAAAAACTCCACCTGCTATAGAGCAGGTGCAAGTGGCGATGATGCGCTGATGGTGGATGGGCCAGAACCACCAGCGGTGTTGCAGCTTGCACGGTCAGTGACAGTGGGCATCCAAGGGCCTGCTCATTGCGGCACACGCTAGTACACAAGTGGAGGGCTGAAACTAGCATTTGCATATTAACGCTCCCACATCTCCGGCAAAATACGCAGCCGCGGCCCCAACTGTGTGCACCTCTGAATCAGGCCCTTTGTCTTAAAACCTGATCCAAATATATTTCTGGACGACCTTTGTAGCACAGATGCCCAAATGGAAGTTCTACTGTGCTCTCTATGCTGCCCTACTAGCTGCACAGTGACCAGTGTCACCCTCTTAGAGCTGTCTCTAAACTGTTCACCCTCTCAGAGCAGTCGTATCATTAGAGGGGTGTGGGCCGCACTGAGTGACACCATCCGAGGGGGTAACACCAATAACAGATATTGCTATTGTTATTTTGGTGTCACCCCCTCGAATGGTGTCACCAAGCAGCGGTGTTAGTGGTGATGGGTGAAGCGCATTTACCCGTCATCCACATGTCCCGAGAGGCTGAAGGCTGCCCAGCAGCTCCCGGAGCACTGGGCAAGCCCCCCGTGTGACAAGAACGGGGATGTTCTTTACAGGCATGAGGCCATGCCCTTTTCACAAATGCACGCGCGTAAGGAAACCAGTGCTAATGGGGTGAAAGGGTGAGTAGGCGCACTGGGTGACACCAACCCCAGCAATGCCACTGTCTCACAGCTTCCTGTCTCTGTATTACCTCTATACTTCTCACAGCTTCCTGTCTCTGTATTACCTCTATACTATTCATCCTCTCTGTTGTTCCCGTTTTTGGATTACCTCTTGCCTACATCCTCTCAGTGCTTCCTGTCTCTGGATTGCCCCTATACTATTCACCCTCTCAGTGCTTCCCGTCTCTGGATTACATCAATACTTTTCACCCTCTCTGTGCTTCCTGTCTCTGGATTACCTCTATACTACATCCTCTAAGTGCTTCCCATCTCTGGATTACATCTATACTTTTCACCCTCTCAGTGCTTCCTGTCTCTGGATTACCTCTATACTATTTACCCTCTCAGTGCTTCCCATCTCTTGATTACCTCTATACTATTCACCCTCTCAGTGCTTCCCGTCTCTGGATTACATCTATACTATTCACCCTCTCTGTGCTTCCCGTCTCTGGATTACATCTATACTATTCACCCTCTCTGTGCTTCCCGTCTCTGGATTACATCTATACTATTCACCCTCTCAGTGCTTCCCGTCTCTGGATTGCATCTATACTATTCACCCTCTCAGTACTTCCAGTCTCTGGATTACCTCTATACTATTCACCCTCTCAGTGCTTCCTGTCTCTGGATTACCTCTATACTAGTCACCCTCTCAGTGCTTCCCGTCTCTGGATTACCTCTATAGAATTCACCCTCTCAGTGCTTCCCGTCTCTGGATTACCTCTATAATATTCACCCTCTCAGTGCTTCCCGTCTCTGGATTACCTCTATACTATTAACCCTCTCAGTGCTTCCCGTCTCTGGATTACCTCTATAGAATTCACCCTCTCAGTGCTTCCCATCTCTGGATTACATCTATACTATTCACCCTCTCTGTGCTTCCCGTCTCTGGATTACCTCTATACTATTAACCCTCTCAGTGCTTCCCGTCTCTGGATTACCTCTATACTTGTCACCCTCTCAGAGTTTCCCATCTCTTGATTACCTCTATACTATCCATCCTCTCAGTGCTTCCTGTCTCTGGATTACCTCTATACTATCCATCCTCTCAGTGCTTCCTGTCTCTGGATTACCTCTATACTATCCATCCTCTCAGTGCTTCCTGTCTCTGGATTACCTCTATACTTGTCACCCTCTCAGTGCTTCCTGTCTCTGGAATACCTCTATAGAATTTACCCTCTCAGAGTTTCCCGTCTCTGGAATACCTCTATACTATTCACCCTCTCAGTGCTTCCTGTCTCTGGATTAACTCTATACTATCCATCCTGTAGGTGCTTCCTGTCTCTGGATCACCTTTATATTATCCATCCTCTCAATGCTTCCTGTCTCTGGATTACCTCTATACTATTTACTCTCTCAGTGCTTCCTGTCTCTGGATTACCTCTATACTATCCATCCTCTCAGTTCTTCCTGTCTCTGGATTACCTTTTTTACTATCCATCCTCTCAGTGTTTCCTGTCTCTGGATTACCTCTATACTATTTACCCTTTCAGTGCTTCCTGTCTCTGGATTACCTCTATACTAGTCACCCTCTCAGTGCTTCCTGTCTCTGGATTACCTCTATACTAGTCACCCTCTCAGTGCTTCCCGTCTCTGGATTACCTCTATAGAATTCACCCTCTCAGTGCTTCCCGTCTCTGGATTACCTCTATAATATTCACCCTCTCAGTGCTTCCCGTCTCTGGATTACCTCTATACTATTAACCCTCTCAGTGCTTCCCGTCTCTGGATTACCTCTATAGAATTCACCCTCTCAGTGCTTCCCATCTCTGGATTACATCTATACTATTCACCCTCTCTGTGCTTCCCGTCTCTGGATTACCTCTATACTATTAACCCTCTCAGTGCTTCCCGTCTCTGGATTACCTCTATACTTGTCACCCTCTCAGAGTTTCCCATCTCTTGATTACCTCTATACTATCCATCCTCTCAGAGTTTCCCATCTCTTGATTACCTCTATACTATCCATCCTCTCAGTGCTTCCTGTCTCTGGATTACCTCTATACTATCCATCCTCTCAGTGCTTCCTGTCTCTGGATTACCTCTATACTTGTCACCCTCTCAGTGCTTCCTGTCTCTGGAATACCTCTATAGAATTCACCCTCTCAGAGTTTCCCGTCTCTGGAATACCTCTATACTATTCACCCTCTCAGTGCTTCCTGTCTCTGGATTAACTCTATACTATCCATCCTGTAGGTGCTTCCTGTCTCTGGATCACCTTTATATTATCCATCCTCTCAATGCTTCCTGTCTCTGGATTACCTCTATACTATTTACTCTCTCAGTGCTTCCTGTCTCTGGATTACCTCTATACTATCCATCCTCTCAGTTCTTCCTGTCTCTGGATTACCTTTTTTACTATCCATCCTCTGTGTTTCCTGTCTCTGGATTACCTCTATACTATTTACCCTTTCAGTGCTTCCTGTCTCTGGATTAACTCTGTACTATCCATCCTCTCTTGGGAATTAGAAGCAGTAAATGGCAGCCGGGATGAGTACTAATATAATGATTATAATCACTGCACCATTACTGCAATGACCGGTTGCTTATCACAGGGCACTGCTAATATTTTATTTAGACTTAGATTATTTTATCACAGACTGGTGTAGGCACGGTGCCTGTATAGTCTACATGTAATATTTCATGGCAGAACCTTTTTCATGTGTTTCTGCTGTCTCTAGAAAAGTCACAGCAGCACGGAGGACAAGAGAGCAGCGAAGAGGAAGAACTTAGAAAGAGAACCAATGAGACGCCGATTTCTGCACCCAAACGGGAGACAGGAACTAAAAGGTCAGAGAGTGGGGAATCAAAAGAGTTTGAGAAAATAGAGAAGGTTGAGGTCAAGGAGAAAGAACATGGTGCATCAGCTGAGGAGAAAGCCAAGGAACTGCTTGAGGAAGAGGAGGAGGAGAAGAGAAATGTTCCCATGAAGAGAGCTGAAGGTCAAGAGAAAAGAGCCGGGAAGGAGGTCCGAGGTGATGCTGCCACAAAGAGGAAAGAGAAAAAAAACTTTAATGATGAGAGTGAAGAAGACAGCTCAGAGGAAGGCGAGCATGACCGGGGATACCACGGGAACAGCAACGGGTGGTACCACAGGGACCACGAAGGGTGGGAAGAGAAGAAACGAGGATCACAGAGGAGGATGGCAGAGGATCCCAGTCAGGAGGAAACCGCCCAGTTTGAGTCTGAAGATAAAGGCATGAAATACTTCAACACCAAGACTCACATGCAGGGTTACCATGGGGAAGAGAAGAGGCATAGTCACCACCCAGAAGGTGAGGTGGACAGAGAGAGGAACTACTACGGTCCAGAGGAAGAGGAGATAGGGAGGGAGAGGCACCACCACAATGGGAGGCCAGAAGACCATGAGCACAGAGAGGAGGAAGAAGAACGGGAGCTGGAGGAAATGGAGGAACACAGATCTCAGGTGAGGTCATGACATTGTAGACATGATGTGTACATTGAGTTTAGTAGTAAGTGGTGGAGGCATTACATGGAGGAGTAATAGGCAGTACTCACATGCTGTAATTGGGGTTATCTGTGAATGTAACTGTAATGATAGGAACATATTGTACCAGAAAGATATATAAGAGCATACTTATGATATTACCCTGTCGATAATCTGCACTTTGGAGGTGTGAGTTTAGATTTATTACAGCGTAAGGATAATAACAATATCTCTGTGTTCATTATACTTCTGTCTGTTTGTTATAACCCCAATTTATGGCTGTAGTTTAGAGAGACTGTTGGACTTTAGTAAATTCATAGTCATGAAAAGGTCACCCACCATAAACCTTCTAATCACAAACACTTTGCACCGTGAGCTCTGAATTCTGGCGTCAACCGTAAATTAGCCAAGATCATGTTCTTGATTAGCCCTATTGCACTCATAATACAAAACAGTGCGATCAATTAAAGTGTACCTTTCACTTACTGACTCAGCTTGGATCGCAATTGAAAACATCAACGCAGCAGATCAATTTTTATCCTGTGCGCATGCTTGTATGCAGAATAGCGATCGCATTGCGATGGCACTCTCAAGCCAGAGAACACGCGGAAATGATTGACAGCTAGCAAGACTTTGGGGTGGTCTTAAAAACACAGGTGTGTCTTACCGTTTGGTCGCCGTTTAATGGGCATCCATAATTTAGCCAGCGCGATCACCCCCGCAGCACACAAGCTCTCTGCATGTGCAGAGACTCGCAGAATTAGAGACAGGTCGGACTAGCCGCGAGTGGTCGATGGTGGCCGATGTCCCAGATGTGTACGCTGGTCCGCTTGTGCGCTTGCAGAAGAGAAGGCAGCAGTGGGCGGCTTTGTGCACGGATAATGTTGTGGCTGCATCTGCATATATTAGCAGCTGCGTTCCATTAGGATTCACAGGTGCAATTGCGATCCAAACAGAATCAGGCCCTTGGTTACAATAGAGGACGGAATAAAATGTGGGATGGACCAATATTCAGTTGACATGATGACCTTGGTGCCTCTTACCATGGAGAGGTAATTAGGTCCTAGTGAGTTGATAGGCTCAAGGATCTACAAAATGGCTTTTTTATGGCTTTTAAGAAGCTAGAAAATACCTGTCGTGATCTATGGAGCTCATTCAGACCCGGACGGTAAGCTGCGCTATCTCGCAGCTAAAAGGGGCCGGGTATGCAAATGCCACGATCACACTGTCTGGTGAATGGACGCCCTCTATGCCTTAGAGAGCGACAGCGGTGAGCGCACGCCGGAGTATAAAGATGCCCGTTTTTCCCTCTTAGCACACGTCATCTCCAGGAAGTGTATGAACAATCGGAACCATCGAGAGCCATCGTAGCGGCACGCAGCGCTTGAGGTAGACCTTACCCTGCCTCAAGCACTGTGATCACTGTAGGCTGAAAAACAACCAAGTGACGTCTACAATGACGCCTCCATGCTAATTATGCACACCCATAAAACTCCGTTTGGACGACCAGACACGCCTGCGTTCGCAGCACCACTCCCCCGTTCACAAGCACCTTCCCCTGTTACCACCCACAAACGGCGCTATCTACCACTCAAAGTATCGTCCAGTCTGTGTACTACGAGCGCACGATTCCCGGCCGCAGTGACTGGTTCGCGCATGCATACTTTGACGCATATGCATGAGCAAATGTGTGATAATCGCCCATAGCGTGCGTCCGCAGCTTAGCGAACGGGTCTGAATCAGGCCCTATATCTCAAATCTAAAGTCTATGATGGACAATAACATTGTTTGCCTATTTTGGTGTATCGTTCAGGAACGGGACATCCAGGAGGTAGAGGAAGAACTTCGGAAGGCAGCAGAGCGACTGCAGGAGATTCACCAGGGCTAAGAGAAGAGGAAGGAGATTTTACCCTCTGTCTTCCAGACTATAACCTGCACACGCCTTGCACGTTTTCTTGTATCCTGTATATACACAATCCCTTGGTATTCTCCCACTACTGGCTGTATACTGTTTTGAAGATAGAGGGTTGTATTGTTGTGGCTTTACTACAGTGAAGCTTTAACCTGCTGGGAACAGATCCTGGCTTCAGGGTATCCAGGAATCAATATGTCCGTATATTACATTAGTTTCCGTAACGCAGTGAATGTGGTTCTTCAGAAGTGTCCGTCATTGCGATGGGCCTCCAAGAAGATACAGTGGAGTTGAGTTGTCATAGTCTACCGATCATCGCTAATAATAATGTTACACTTGTTTTGTCTTACACAAATGCTCTTTACAGAAATGTTTTGTTCATTAATTAAGTTACAATTACTAAGGGAGGAAATGTCAGATGAGGACAGAGGAATGGGGTCTTTGGGAGTCACCTACAAATGTACATACGCGTATTTCAATGGGCAAAGATGTCATTTCAGTGTCTGCTTTGTGATCGTTTTCATATCTTGCTTTGAGAAACAGAATAAAAATGAAAAATTCCAGTCCACGTTCTTTATGTATTGGCGATCGGTGCGAGTCTGGATTAATAGAGGTTCCGATTTCTCAGGTATCGTCCGCTGGCAGTCAGTAGAAGAAGTGACTCTGCTATCTGACACGGTCTCCGTGCAATAGGAGTAATCCCAGAAAAGCTAAAAGGTTGTCCATGTTGAGATTAATAGACCACTAAAAAAAAATCCACGGAGGTGGATGACTTATTTGTCACAGATCAGCTGACAAGGCCGCTGTACGCATAGTGAAATAAGATTTGCTGCTAATCTGTCTCTTACAAGCCTCTGGCAGTGATCTCCGTTTTATTGACCGCTCTTCGCACTGGGCGACATCGGCTGGGTGATCTGAATTGGAGGTAGGTTCCTCCTGCAGGATTTTGTCCACATGTGAAAGCAAAGCTGGGAAAAACTCAGTGACCCCTTCGTACCCTGAAAAAGAAATGCAGACAGCAAGGCATTTTATGAGAACATGTAAGGAAATATAGGTCACACTGCAGGACACTTGGGTAGTGGGAACAGAAAGTGGAAGGAGGTAAAGTACCAACCAACAGCACCTAGCTACAATTTTTCAAACATAGCCTGAAAAGTGACAGGAACTGATTGGTTGGTACTTTATCTCCGTCCACTTTATCTCTCTCCAAGGCTACCCCATTATCCTAGGCATTCTAACCCCAGCCTTATGTGATATAGTTGGGGTAGGGGGTCCCTCTCCTGGGGTAGATGGACACCTCCTTACACACAGCAGTCAGGAAACAGCACACCAGTCCAGGGTTTTCGTGCAAGCTGGTCGGAACCAGTTTTATCGTGCAATATAAGCAACAAAATAAACAAAACATAAAAATAAATCCTAGTCCGTCTGGGCACTAACTAGACAGGTTATTCCATCTCTACAAGTGGCAGCGCCTACTGCCTTACCACAAACACAGCACTTTCAAATATCACAGTGTCTCTGAACAAACCTCAGTGTCTCCCCAGGGTATGTGAGACACTCAACCAAAACCTAACACAGCTTATCTGAGCCACTCCAGGTGCAACTACTAATCAGCCTGCTCTCAGACTGAAAGGCCCAACACCTGGATTGGCCTGTGGATGGAGCCCTCCCTTCTCTTCTCACATCCACACCCCTAGGACCCATTTTCCGGCTTTTACCATAAGCCGACACTTCTGGTCTGTTTGGCATTACAGACTTTTCCTGGGGTTTTTAAAACACATATGATAGGAATCTGGGACACACATATGTGCCATCCCAGACTTCTCCAGTGCTTCTACCACATATCCCCCCCCCCCGACCTGTGGGGCGGAACAACTGCAGCCCCCAAACAATGAACACGCGACAAAGCACCTGCATTGGCCAGCTGGCTTCCTGGCCTGTGTTCAACTGTAAACTTAAAGTTCTGCAATGCCAAGAACCACCTAGTTATTCTCCCATTGTTCACTTTGTTCTCTGATATCCATTTCAAAGGGCATGGTCAGTGATCAGCCTGAACTTCCTTCCCATCAAGTAGTACCTGAGAGTTTCTAATGCCCACTTTATGGCCAACGCTTCTTTCTCGACCGTAACATAGTTTCTCTCATGTACATTCAACTTCCTGCTTAAGTAACAAATAGGGTGTTCTTCACCTTCTTTACTCTGGAACAGGATCGCTCCTATGCCTACATCTGATGCATCAGTTTGCACAACAAACTCCCTGTCAAAATCAGGGGGTCATCAGAACTGGTTGGGTACACAATGCAATTTTTAACCCCTGAAAAGCCTTCTCTGCTTCAGGACTCCATTTAATCATGACTTCCTGTTTGCCTTTGGTAAGGTCAGTTAGTGGGACTGGAATGATGGTAACACTGGGTATAAATCTCCTATAATACCCAGTGATCCCTAAGAAGGCTCTCACCTGCTTCTTATTCAGGGGTCGTGGCCAGTTTTGCATTGCCTCAATTTTATTAAGCTGTGGCTTTATCAAACCTCTGCCAATGGCGTATCCAAGTTACTTTACTTCCATCCCTAGGCAACATTTTTTTGGGTTGGCTGTCAATCCTGCCCTAGAGATGGAGTCCAACACTGCTTGCACTCTGGGCAAGTGAGACTGCCAATCAGGACTATGAATGACCACACCATCTAGATAAGCAGCATACTGTCTATGGGGCCTTAGAATTCTATCCATCATCCTTTGAAAGGTAGCCGGTGCCCCATGTAACCCAAAGGGCAACACCTTGTATTGGAACAACCCTTCTGGTGCAGAAAAGGCTGTCTTTTCTTTGGCATTCTCAGTTAACGGCACTTGCCAATACCCTTTGGTTAAGTCTAGAGTGGTTAAATACCTGGCTGTTCCTAGTTTTTCAATTAGTTCATTCACCCTAGGCATAGGGTAGGCATCGAACTTTGACACACTGTTCAATTTTCGGAAATAATTGCAGAAACTCACACTCCCGTCAGGCTTTGGAATAAGCACAATGGGACTTGACCACTCACTAGGTGATTCTTCAATTACACCCAATTCCAAATTTTTTAAAATATCTTTAGATACTGATTCTCTTTGGGCTTCTGGTAACCTATAGGGCTTTAGGTTAATCTTAACCCCTGGGTCAGTGATTATGTCATGTTTAATGACTGTGGTTTTGCCTGGTTTATCTGAAAACAAAACTCAATTTCTGCTAAGAAATTCCTTAACTTCCTGCTGTTGAACTGTCGACAGGGTTTTAGCTACTGTCACTTCGGGAACCAAGGGCCTGGGTTTACTGGAGGGGCTGGGACGGCTGACAGAGCTGCTCTATCCTTCCAAGGTTTTATAAGATTTACATGGTATATCGGTTCTGGCTTTCTTTTCCCAGGCTGGTAAACTTTATAATTAACCTCCCCCACTTTTTCCCTGGCTTTTACCAGAGTAGGGTCATTTAACTGCTCCACGGCAAAGACCTCTTTTCTGACTTCAAGATCAGGCAGACGACCAACTGGCTCAATAATGTTTCCCATCTCAGTAGGACGCACATCACTTGGTGAGCCACCATCATTCTCAGACACTGAAGAAACTTCCTCTGCTACTGCATCAGTAACCTTCTCAAATGGGTCGGGATTATTTACTTCTATAACAAATCGGCTTTCCCTCAACTTCCAGAAGTGAGCAAAGTCTCTCCCCAATATTGCCTCATACATCAAGCCATGCACCACACCCACAGAGACTATCGCGGAACCACATTGTGTTTCTATGTTCACCTCTGCAGTAACATAATAGCGAGTATCCCCATGTATGCAGGTCACACCAACAGTTTTTCCCATGCTTCAAGGGGTTCACCAATTCAGCTTTCACAAGTGTAACCAGGCTACCAGAATATAACAGAGCCTCTACTCGGTTGGCTTCTACAGTATGTATACACATTTGCTTATCTGTCCCAGCCTGTCGATCAGCAGTACAGGCTGGCTGAGCAAAGAAAGACATTCTGCAATCGACGTAAGCATTATCACATTGCACAGATTCAGAGGTAAGTGAACAATTAGCAGAAATATGGCCCAAATCACCACATCGGAAACACTGAATCATACTATTACCAAGTCTATTAGGGGGTAGGAACCTTCCTGGCCTGGCTGGGCTCTCCATGTTCTAAACCCTCAGTCTTAAGTACATTCCACCGCCCAGCACCCTTCTCCCCTGGAACAGTCTTACCAGTTGTCAAAGTCAGATATATATTAAATACAAAGTAATAATGTCTCATAGGCCAAATCCTATGCAATAAATGGCATAGTCTCACAGATTCCAAATGCAATAGATAATTATAAGTTAGCCAATAACCTCCAAGGAAGATGAAATCGTGTTTGCTGGCCCAGGTTGAATAGGTCTACTCAAACAAGCATGGTGTCATAAAATGTAGAATTTCTATTCACCAACATTTCCCTGTATTTGATGTACAAACAAGCATGTGATTATAATGCAAATGGTGAAATTCACCGTGATAGACTCTGCAGCGCTGTGTTAAATGTTTAAATCTAATATTATGTAGCAGATCACTATACACATAAACCACATAAAAAAAACAAAGAGAAAGAATCATGTGTCCATAAAGTCAAAAAAATGTTCCTTGTAATGAACAATAGTGAAAGGTATTCTTTATAAACAACACTACATAGCGTCTGATGATGTTTTATGGATACTGTCCGAATGAGTGGTAACTTCTGTATACCACTTTAACGTTATCCTGGATGGTTTTATAGTCACAAAAACAACGTGAGACTCTGTTCCTTAAAACAATATTCTAGCAGGTGAATCGAATGATTGCAGTTCACCCAAGACAAAGATTTTAAAAGTGTCGATGTTCTCCCAAAACAAATACTTTTAATAAAACTTCAAAGACAGTCACAGTAAAAACAAAAAACAGATTCCAAAATAGATCTTCTTTAGAAAGAGTATATCTCTTTCAAAATACACTAATGTCATTCAATGATGTTAGCTCCGTGTACGACAGGACTTGGAGTAGCTTACCGGACCTGCAGGGACCCACCGAATAGCAGCGTTATGAGCTCCGTCTACGATAGTAGGGATATCCCAGAGGAAATCCTATATCACCTGATGATGTCAGATTGGTAGATCCTCTGGGCAGTAGATGATATTCAGGGCTCGGCTCTCACCCGGTACCTGTCTGCTCTCCCCACTATCTCCGACGTGCTGTTCTCGGCTCTCACCCGCGGCTCATGCGCTGTGTATTACCGTCTAAGCGTGTGGGTTCTAAACTGCTCCGGCATCCAGCAAACATCTGCCCCCTGTCGGCTGGGTTCTCCTAATCCCGCGTAACTGCAATGGCTAATGTAATTAGAATCTCCGTCTCCAAATCAGCTTACCAACGCGTTTCTACCCTGTATGGGTCTTTTTCAAGGCATCATTGAATGACATTAGTGTATTTTGAAAGAGATATACTCTTTCTAAAGAAGATCTATTTTGGAATCTGTTTTTTGTTTTTACTGTGACTGTCTTTGAAGTTTTATTAAAAGTATTTGTTTTGGGAGAACATCGACACTTTTAAAATCTTTGTCTTGGGTGAACTGCAATCATTTGATTCACCTGCTAGAATATTGTTTTAAGGAACAGAGTCTCACGTTGTTTTTGTGACTATAAAACCATCCAGGATAACGTTAAAGTGGTATACAGAAGTTACCACTCATTCGGACAGTATCCATAAAACATCATCAGACGCTATGTAGTGTTGTTTATAAAGAATACCTTTCACTATTGTTCATTACAAGGAACATTTTTTTGACTTTATGGACACATGATTCTTTCTCTTTGTTTTTTTTATGTGGTTTATGTGTATAGTGATCTGCTACATAATATTAGATTTAAACATTTAACACAGCGCTGCAGAGTCTATCACGGTGAATTTCACCATTTGCATTATAGTCATTATTCACACCCAGCTGACGGGTGTTAGTGCTAGATGCAGCAGCAGTGTGAAGCGCTCTATTGATTATTCTTTGTACATTTTCCAAACAAGCATGTGATGCCTGAGGTCTCTTGGCACCAATATATGCATATAACTCCTTATCGGACCCTCACTGGACAATGGATGAACTGGTTTAATGACCTCCCCAGGTCTGCTGCACTGAGATTTGATCTTAATTATACGTATCGCCTACACACATCTGTGCAAAGAGTGGCTAAGCCCATTGTTCTGTAACATAGACAGAAAAAACCTGTTCAAACTGCCTTCCTAACAAACTAATATATTTGATGTACATTAAATTCAAGAAATTCCCTATTTGATACATGTATACCTACAAACACATATGAACTCCTTGCTAAGAAATATATATACTGTATAAACTCGAGTATAAGCCGAGTTTTTCAGCATATTTTTTGTGCTGAAAAAGCCCCCCCTCGGCATATACTCGAGTCATGCCCGCATGGTACACAGCTGAGTAGCGTACCATGCGGGGCGCGGTGCAGACTGTGTCTCTGTGACACAGCTGCACCGTGTGTGTAGCGCTGACCGCACGGAGTTCGGTCATCACTACACACTGCCAAACACACAGCCACCAGAGCCGGCAGCTGTGTGTTTGTTGTAATCAGCAGCCGATGAGAGTCTGTCAGACTCTCATCGGCTGCTGCTGCTCCCACTGCGGGAGCCATCTTCCAGCTCCCACAGTGGGTAATGGGAGAGACGTCATCATGACGACGTCTCTCCCATAATGCAAAGCGGCCGGAGGAGCCAGTAGCAGCGTCGGGACCAGGAGCGGGGTTTCAGGTAAGTGTTTTTTTTTTATTATTACATCTCTCTACTGGGGGGGCTACTACTGGGGGCACTACCAGGGGGGATATTGCTACTGGGGGCACTACCGGGGGGGTATTACTACTGGGGGCACTACCAGAGGGGGAATATTACTACTGGGGGCAGTACCAGGGGGGGATTACTACTGGGGGCACTACCAGGGGGGGATATTGCTACTGGGGGCACTACCAGGGGAGGTATTACTACTGGGGGCACTACCAGGGGGGGATTACTACTGGGGGCATTATCAGGGGGGCATTAACACTGGGGGCACTACCAGGGGGGGGTATTACTACTGGGGGCACTACCAGAGGGGGAATATTACTACTGGGGGCAGTACCAGGGGAGGGGTTACTACCAGTAGCTGCTGGATTTCCCACCCTAGGCTTATACTCGAGTCAATAAGTTTTCCCAGTTTTTTGTGGTAAAATTAGGTACCTCGGCCTATATTCGGGTCGACTTATACTCGAGTATATACGGTACTTGGTGAAAACTACTTTTTATCATTATGGTCTATTAATTTAAACAATTTCCCTTTTAAATCCTAGGGTTATTCAAGTATATTTGGGTTTGTATTTGATTGCTAGCTGCAGTGACAAGGCTCCCCCCTTGTGGCCGTAATTGGACACACATTAATCTTCTAACGTAGTTATATTCAAAATAGACTTCCCTTAGTTTACCCTTTAGTAATTTCAGTATATATGTATATAGGAAGAATTAGACATTTATATTACATTTATATTATATATCCCAGCGTTCGGGGCTCATACAATACATATAGTCCAGGAACGGGATCACATATTAATATCGTGTTTAGTATCATATTGTGCAGAATTGTGTTAGCAGTATTCCGGTGATTGCGAATAGATTGTCGCACATTGCGGCAAGCAGATATTAGCAATGTCAGATTTATGTTTAATATAGCATATGATTTGAACTAAGCTTTTTGTATTGGGACCCAGAGGTGAACTACTGTAACTGCATCATGAGCCTAGACTTCACCCACTGTTTGAAACAACCAATGACCCCCAGTGAACTGTAAACATCCCACCCCTGGACCAATGGAATACGACACAACTTGCCAATATACACACCCATAATTTAACTGTATAAAATAAGGCTCCCTTGATCCAGAGGGCAGTAGTTGAAATTCTACCAGTCATCTGGTGACGACTGTACTCTCTGGATCCAGGGCGCGCATGCGAACATATGTATACTGGTTTGTAACTATGACTCTTTCTTGAACTGTATTCTACCACTGTATTACTTGTAATAATAATGTTATATATTCATTCAATACAATAATTACTTTTGTGTGTTGGACCACAGAAGCTGTGTGTGTGTGTGTTCACCTGCTTTCACATAAGGTTAATATACTGTGATATATATTACACTGTAATTCACATTGTATTTTGATATGGAGGTAGCAATTATTATGCATACTGTTAGTGTTACAGTAGAGGAAGGCATTGCGTATGCATCACACGTTGTGTACACTGTTCATTTGCGTATCAGCATACGCCAGGTGCATCCACTTGGCGCCAAAAGCCGTAGGGAGATTTAAATGGAATTTCACACAGTGATCACGGGAGATCGCCGTTACAGAATCGGGGCATGTAGAGACCGCAGATATTGATCCATAATAACCCTTTCCACGATCTGTGGTCCTGTTAGAGTCTCTGGCTGCAGCCGTTTTGTGGTAAGATGGACAAGGTCATGCATTTGCAAGCATGGAGGCTTTTCTTTTTGGAACTCCCAGCGGTGGACTCGTTGGGCGCGAACAAATACTGTGACTCCCAATTAAGTTAAGATTTCCTGTTTCAATTTAACATCCTTCGCATCAGCCAGGCACAAGTCATAGTATGCTTTCTGTGGTTCTCCAGACAGGAAGGGTGCCACAAGACTTGCTCACTGCTCTTTAGGCCAATTCTCTCTTTCTGCGGTTCTTTCAAAGGCCATAAGATACGCTTCCACATCACAATTCTGGGTCATCTTTTGCAGAAAGTGACTGGCCCGTATGGTGTGAGTGTGAGTTGGAAGAGCAGGGGAAGCATCTCCAGACCGGACTACTAGCTGTTGTACCACCTCTCTTAAGGCCTGGCGGGTTTCCTCTATGACGACTTGCTGAGTTCTGGTAGCTTCCTGCTGAGCCCTGTTAGTTTCCTACTGAGCTCTGATAGCTTCTTGCAGTGCTTTGTTAGTTACCTGCTGTTAGCTTGGAGCAAGGCCTTAACATTGTCCTCCATGTTGTCATTAGGTGTAGGTTGGAAGTGGAATCTTGCTGCTCTAAGCATCTACCAATGCCACCTATGTGGATTCCACAAAACACAGGTTGACATCCAAACAACAAATTGGTTTCTGTCTCTTCTTTAAATTTTCAATGCAAAACTTTTCCTCTTGCTGCAGTTTTCAGTGTGTCTGCCCGCATTCTCCACCACTTGTGAGATAGTCTGGGTAGGGGGTCCCTCTCCTGGGGTAGATGGACACCTCCTTACACACAGCAGCCAGGAAACAGCACACCAGTCCAGGGTTTTCGTGCAAGCTGGTCGGAACCAGTTTTATTGTGCAATATAAACAACAAAATAAACAATACATAAAAATAAATCCTAGCCCGTCTGGGCACTAACTAGACAGGTTATTCCCTCACTACAAGTGGCAAGCCTACTGCCTTAATACAAACACAGCACTTTCAAATATCACAGTGTCTCTGAACAAACCTCAGTGTCTGTTCTCCCCAGGGTATGTGAGACACTCAACCAAAACCTAACACAGCTTATCTGAGCCACTTCCAGGTGCAACTACTAATCAGCCTGCTCTCAGACTGAAAGGCCGAACACTGGAATGGCCTGTGGATGGAGCCCTCCCTTCTCTTCTCACATCCACACCCCTAGGACCCATTATCCGGCTTTTACCATAAGCCGACACTTCTGGTCTGTTTGGCATTACAGACTTTTCCTGGGGTTTTTAAAACACATATGATAGGAATCTGGGACACACATACAGTCAGGTGCATAAATATTGGGACATTGACAGAATTTTCATATTTTGGCCTCTATTCATCACCACAATGGCTTTGAAATGAAACAAACAAGATGTGATTTAACTGCAGACTTTCAGATTTAATTTGAGGGTAATTACATCCAAATCAGGTGAACTGTGTAGGAATTACAACGGTTTCTATATGTGCCTCCCACTTTTTAAGGGGCCAAAAGTAATGGGACAAACTAAACAATCCTAAATCTAACTTTCACTTTTTAATAGTTTGTTGCAAATCCTTTGCAGGCAATTACAGCCGGAAGTCTGGAACGCATAGACATCACCAGACGCTGGGTTTCATCCCTGGTAATGCTCTGCCAGGCCTCTACTGCAAATGTCTTCAGTTCCTGCTTGTTCTTGGGGCATTTTCCCTTCAGTTTTGTCTTCATCAAGTGAAATGCATGCTCAATCGGATTCAGGTCAGGGGATTGACTTGGCCATTGCATAACATTCCACTTTTTAGCCTTAAAAAACTCTTTAGTTGCTTTTACAGTATGCTTCGGGTCATTGTCCATCTGCACTGTGAAGCGCCGTCCAATGAGTTCTGAAGCATTTGACTGAATATGAGCATATAATATTGCCCGAAACACTTCAGAATTCATTCTGCTGCTTTTGTCAGCAGTCACATCATCAATAAATACAAGGGAACCAGTTCCATTGGCAGCCATACATGCCCACGCCATGACACTACCACCACCATGCTTCACTGATGAGGTGGTATGTTTTGGATCATGAGCAGTTCCTTTCCTTCTCCATACTCTTCTCTTCCCATCACTCTGGTACATGTTGATCTTTGTCTCATCTGTCCATAGGATGTTGTTCCAGAACTGTAATGTTTTTTTTTAGATGTTGTTTGGCAAACTCTAATCTGGTCTTCCTGTTTTTGTGGCTCACCAATGGTTTACATCTTGTGGTGAACCCTCTATATTCACTCTTGTGAAGTCTTTTCTTGATTGTTGACTTTGACACATATACACCTACCTCCTGGAGAGTGTTCTTGATGTGGCCAACTGTTGTGAAGGGGTTTTTCTTCACCAGGGAAATAATTCTTCTGTCATCCACCACAGTTGTTTTCCATGGTCTTCCGGGTCTTTTGGTGTTGCTGAGCTCTCCGGTGCGTTCTTTCTTTTTAAGAATGTTCCAAACAGTTGATTTGGCCACACCTAATGTTTTTGCTATCTCTCTGATGGGTGTTTTGATTTTTCAGCCTAATGATAACTTGCTTCACTGATAGTGACAGCTCTTTGGATCTCATATTGAGAGTCGACAGCAACTGATTCCAAATGCAAATGTCACACCTAGAATCAACTCCAGACCTTTTACCTGCTTAATTGATAATGAAATAACGAGGGAATAGCCCACACCTGTCCATGAAATAGCTTTTGAGTTGATATTCCCATTACTTTTGGCCCCTTAAAAAGTGGGAGGCACATATAGAAACAGTTATAATTCCTACACCGTTAACCTGATTTGGATGTAATTACCCTCAAATTAAATCTGAAAGTCTGCAGTTAAAGCACATCTTGTTTGTTTCATTTCAAAGCCATTGTGGTGGT
Organism: Taudactylus pleione; assembly: GCA_031769625.1. Lineage (NCBI taxonomy): Eukaryota > Metazoa > Chordata > Amphibia > Anura > Myobatrachidae > Taudactylus > Taudactylus pleione. The sequence continues at coordinate 2,950,563 of JAUIMM010000198.1, forward strand.
GAATAGAGGCCAAAATATGAAAATTCTGTCAATGTCCCAATATTTATACACCTGACTGTATATGCCATCCCAGACTTCTCCAGTGCTTCTACCACACTTATTATTTTATATTGTATTTCGCACAACTTGTAGGAAAACCCTGTTATGTTTTGTCTTTGTCTAGCGGATAAGCACAATATGGTAAGGTGCTATTTTATATTGTTATAGTTCGGGCCTTGCCTTATTGTTTGTGTTACCACCACCACATCACAACAGTGTGACATTCTCCTGCAGCACTCGGCTCCTTCCACAGAGAAGGCACAGTCTCCAGGGGAGGCAGCCCAGCATTTCCGGGGATGCTGGACACGCCCCCAGAGTGATGAATTTTGGGGATTCTGTGAGACCATGCCCCTTTATTTCAGTCAGGGGCGGATTGGGCCGCCGGGACACCGGGCCATTTCCCGCTGGGCCGGTCCCTATGTTCCCTGTAGTGGCTGGTGGCCCTCCTTTACTCACCCCTCCTGCCGGCTGCCACGATCGGAGCTCAGCTCCGATCGGGCAGAAATAGTACACTTTAAATAAAAAAAAAATGGCCGTCGGGGGAGCTACTGCGCATGCCCAGCAGCAGCAGCTCCTCCCATAAGCCTTTGCGGAGCCAGTCAGTCACCACTGGTGGCTCCGCCTCCAGCCCGACCGAAGGCCCGCCTCCAGGACATCTCCATTTGCACTGCAGTGTGGTGTGACTGATCTGCAAGCAGCCATCCCAGCAGCGCAGCCTAGACAGAAGGTAGGTAATCAAAATATACTGTATATGTTGAAATAATACCCAGCTCTCTCCCCCTATCCCACACAGCTCCAAAAACAACCCCCCCAATCGCGGCACCCCCTCCCCCCCACACACAAAGGTCTTCTTTCCTGCTCCTCATAGCTCCAGACACTTCCCCTACCCCCAATAGCGGCACCCCGACCCCCCCCCTCCCCCACACACACAGGACCTCTTACCTGCTCCTCACCTCATTGCTACAGACACTTCCCCCCCCCCAATCGTGGCACCCCCGACCCCCCCCTTCCCCACACACAGGTCTCCTTTCCTGCTCCTCATAGCTCCAGACACTTCCCCTACCCCCAATAGCGGCACCCCCGACTCCCCCACAGACACAGGACCTCTGACCTACTCCTCACCTCAGCTCCAGACACTCCCCCCCCCCCCCCCCCCAATCGCGGCACCCCCTCCCCCACACACACAGGACCTCTTCCCTGCTCCTCAGCTCCAGACACTTCCCCCCCCCAATCGCGGCACCCCCGACCCCCCCCTCCCCCACACACACAGGACCTCTTACATGCTCCTCACCTCATTGCTCCAGACACTCCCCCCCCCCCCCCCAATCGCGGCACCCCGACCCCCCCCTCCCCCACACACAGGACCTTTTACCTGCTCCTCAACTCATTGCTCCAGACACTTGCCCCCCCCAAAAGCGGCACCCCCTCCCCCACACACACAGGACCTCTTACCTGCTCCTCACCTCATAGCTCCAGACACTTCTCCCCCCCCCCAATCACGGCATTCCCCTCCCCCACACACACAGGTCCTCTTTCCTGCTCCTCACCTCATAGCTCCAAACATTTCCCCCACCCCCATCCGCAGCTTCCCCTCCCCTCCACACACACACACACAGGACCCCTTTCCTGCTCTCTCCTTATAGTTCCAAACACTCCCCCGCCCCATCCACGGCACCTCCGACTCCCCACACAGGTCCCCTTTCCTGCTCTCTCTTCATAGCTCCAAACACTTCCCCCACACCCAGGTCCCCTTTGCTGCTCATAGCTGCAAATATTCCCCACCCCCAATCACAGCACCCCCCTACACACACACACAGGTCCCCTAGCCTCACAGATCCAAACACTTTCCCCACTCCCATCTGTGGCACCCCTGACAACCCTCCTCCCCCACACGTCCCCTTTCCTGCTCTCTCCTCACAGCTCCAAACACTTCACCCACCCTCATCCTCGGCACCCCCCCATCCCCCTCCCCCACACAGGTCCGCTTAACTGGTAGAATAGTGTAAGTGACTAGGGTCCTCATTTATTAATGAGTGATGAAACTCGTTGCGTATGATAATAGTTCTCCAGCCAATCACCCTCCCAACTGTCTTCTGTTTGAAAAATTACAGTTGGGAGCTGATTGGCCGGAGCACCATTATCATACACAATGAGTTGTATCACTTGTTGTGAATGATAGAACTCGTTAATAAATGAGGCCCTTAAAAAGATTAACTTTTTCTGAAATGTGTACAGTATGTCCGTCAGTGAGGCGGTGATGTGCTGTTATTTTGTCAGTAGTGTCTCTCTGGGGGCGATTCAATTCAGCGTGATGTTGAATAGCCCGGAAAGGAGCTATTCAATTTACCGTTCTGTTAAGTCCGACTGAGAGGATTTCTGCTTGCACCCTCCTGAGGTGAGAGCAGAAATCCTACAGCATTGTGGCCGTTACTTTGGTCGGAGGATGCCAGTTAGCACGACTAAATACCCAGCTTAAGGCGCGGTCACTGGCATTCCCGACTTAAGTGGTTTTAGTGAGACTTAACAGTGCGGTCAATTGAATAGCTCAAGTAACTAAATCCCGGGGCTATTCAACATCGCACTGAATTGAATCGCCCCCTGTGCTAGTGTATACAGGTGGATCTGTTTACAGGTTATGCTTGAAACTGCGGTCGGGGAATAATGTGCAGTCATGTGATCTAGCGTTCCTACTAGACTGTTTCAGCCGTGCTCTGTGCCCTGCCCTATTTCTAAAGGGCAGAAAGCACCCTGCCCTCCGGCGCAGCGCCCTTCTGAAACAAGCCTGGGGGTACTGTCCCCACCCGCGGGCCGCAGTGTCCCGCGGGTGGGGTAAATGGTGGTGCAGCGGTCAGCGTCGGTGAGTGGATGCCGGGCGCATGCTCCCGGCATCCATTCACAGTGACCGCAGCGCTTGGGGGCACGCCCCAAAGACTGACATAAAGCGGATGTGTCATAAAGACACGCCCCCTTTTCCTTGACTATGGCTCTTTTCGGACGCGCGCCTTAGGCACGCGCAGAAGTGCCCTTTCTCTAGGTCCGGCACCGGATCTAGGGCCTGATTCAGACCCGGTCGCAAGCGCTGTGTGCTTGCAAGCAGCCCGATGTTTTAGGCACTGCGCATGCGCTGAGTCCAGCGTGCGCGAGCCCCGCCGAGCGACTGAAGTTCAGTCGCTATGGGGCTCGCAACAACATGGGGCGGCTGTCGATGGTGAGTGACAGCTCGCCCCGTTTTGTGGGCGGTTAGGGGGGGTGGCTGGACAAACGAAGGCGTTCCCTTAGGAATGCCTGGCATTTGTAGGGAGGCCTTACTGACATCACTACTGATGTCAATAGTGGACTTCCTGCTCTGTTAGAGCAGGAAGTCCACTCGGCCTTGCAGCAGCCTAGACCCTACCGTAGGGTCTCGTCGCAAGGTCGATGGTCGCGATTATCGCGATTGTCTCCTGGCCGATCGCACAAGCTGTGTAGGAATTGGTATGATATCCCGGCTGCTGCATGGCTGGGAGCTCGAATCCCAGCAGCGGCAGCCCGACAAACCAGCAGAGCCCGGCAGCGGAAGCCCGACAGCCCTGGAAATTCCCGATCGTCCTAAGGTAAGTATCTACTAACCTAACCTCCCTAACCCTAACCCTCCTTAGGGGTGCCTAACCCTAACCTCCCCCCAATGTGCCTAACCCTAATCCCCCCTCTAAGTGCCTAACCCTAACCCCCCCCCTTCTCCGCTGCCTAAACCTAAGTTCCCCGGGGGGTGCCTAACCCTAACCTCCCCCCGGGGGGTGCCTAACCCTAACCCTCCCTCCCCCTAGCCTGACCCTAATACTCCCGGGGGGGTGCCTAACCCTAAGTCCCCCCCGGGTGCCCTAAACCTAACCCTCCCCCCCCCCCGCAGCTGTCCGCTCGCGGCGCCCGGCATCCCTTCGATCGGGATGCCGGGCGCCTGTCTCCCGGCGTCGGGGAAATGACAGGCGTCTAGATATAGACGCCCGGCATTTCACCCTCGCCGGGATATGATAGGCGGGAAGCCGGCTGCCGGTAGTAAGGCAGCCGGCTTCCCAATTGTATACCGCTGTGGGTGGTCTCCCACAGCTTTGCGAGCGCCTGGAGAACAAAAAAAAAAAAACCGCCCACAATCCCAGCGTGCGGGCAGCAGCAGAGAGCGGGTCTGAATCAGGCCCTTAGAGTGAACACAGGGCCTGATTCAGACCCGCTCGCAAGCGCTATGCCTGCCGTTTGGGGGCGGCCCCACTGACATCACGAGTGATGTCAGTGGTGAGCTTCCGGCTCTATTAAGAGCCAGAAGCTCACTGGGGCTTGCTGGAACGAGACCCTACCGCAAGGGTCTCGTCGCAAGCCCCGATGGTCGAGACCTTCGCGACCATCATCTGGCCGCTCGCAATAGCTGTGGGTGGTCACCCACAGCTATGCCAGTGGCCAGGAGGCCGCACAAAAAAAAAATGCCCTGATTCAGAGCGAGCGCTCTTTCAGAGTGTCCGGCTCTGAATCAGGGCCACTATGATCCAACCATGTTAGTGAGTATTAGTAAATATGAATGTCCCTTTTGTAGTTATATTATATAGCAAGCACCAGTATGACATAGTATACAGCATTGTGGGCCTTATTCTGAGTCAGACGCAGCAGCAATGTTGGACGCAGTGGAGTGGTGTTTGTTGTCTGAGTTACACCACACATACATACTGAAGGTATTTGTACAGATATGCAGTACAGATTTGGACACACACAAAGAAGTGCATCAGAAATGTGTTGGCCGTTCCTGTTTGGTTACACAGGATTGGCTAATCAGATGCAGATGTAACGATGGGCGTGTTATTGGAGTGACACAGGAGTGCTGAGGAAAGTGGTTGTGTACAGAGACGCTGAATCGCTCACATTGGAGGCCATACTTATTTGGATGATCTGCCCCTAGCATAGGGCTGGTGCAAGTTTCAATGGCGCGACTGACGTTGGCGTCTGAAGCTGCACAAAGCATGATTGCAGCATCCGTGCACACTGACAGTGGGTGTCTTTGTCCTTGCACATTCAGATGCATGGATGTACACCAGGGAAGGGCTTTGTTGGCATTGGCATTAAGTCGCGGACGCAACTGCATCAAAAGATGCATGGACGGCCTCTACGGGAGGGAGTATCCCGCTCCCCTCAACAGTCCCCGCCCCCTCAGCAGACCCACCCCCATTAGGGCTGCTACCAGAATTTTCCCGGGCTGGTTTTTCATCCCAATCCGCCCCTGATTTCAGTACACGCCCCCTTTTTGAGCACATGCGGCTTTCAGGGGGAGTTTGCAGCAGGTGTCACGAGACCCGGTGACGCCACTGCAAGCATACACACTAGGGTTTTGTCAGAAGCCAATTAACCAACCTGTACGTTTTTGTACTGTGGGAGGATTCCTGAGCACGGGGAGGAAACCCAGATAAACCACACAGACGGTGCTTTGATCAGAAATTGAACTCATGACCTTAGGGCTATGAGGCAGTATTGCTAACCACTACAAAATCAATGTCAATTTAATAAGTGAGTAAAAAAGATTAAAACAAGCATAAAAAACCAAAATAAATGAATACAGGTAAATACTGATATGCCATCCGTGCTTTGATTTTTTTTTTTTTTTTTTACATGAAATCTAGTGACAAGAACATTTGAAACCAAGAGTCCCACCAAATCCACACAAATATTTCCCCAGTAAGCAGAGAGTATTGCTTGATGCTTTCTTCTCACACCATGCTCATAATGATGGGTTTGGGGTTCTCAAAGCATTTTTTATACTCCTGTCAGTGGAACATGTGAATAACCAATGCTAAAACATACCTGGAAAAGCGTTAACATCAATAACAGCGCAACGACCAGACTGTGTGTCCACAATTAAGTCCACGCCAAAGAGGGACATTCCTAGAGCTTCCTGCAGTCCTTTAACCACCTGTCGGACAACATCATCCGATGGAGGAGGTGCTTCTGGGTACATGGGTGTCTGGAAAGAGAGAAGAGCATAATTGAAACTAGCCCTCCTGTACTTAATGCCAATGTGTTGCCAGCAAGCCATGTCTTCAGGATGTCCAGAGGAACGGTGTCATCGGGGGATCCAGTCCCTATCCACAAATCCTAGGGAGTCACATCCTGTAGTTCCATGTTGTCTAAGTATTTATACAAAAATTAACAAACATTTGTTTTACTGAATTGTTGCTGGCCGAATGCTATTCAAAGAATACTGTCACACAATATACATTTTTATTAAAAGTAGTGAAAATTGCTATATTTAGCAATCTTTCTACACGACGGGACACACCTGATTGCCTGCTTTTCTAAAGAATTCTTCATTTATATTAGAAGTTCCCAAACTCTGGGCCTGATTCAGAGCCGGACGCTCTGACAGTGCGCTCGCTCTGAATCAGGGCCGGCCTTCTGTTTTTTTAGAGCGGCCTCCTGGCCGCTCGCATAGCTGTGGGTTACCACCCACAGCTATAGCCAGCGGCCAGGAAGATGGTCGCGATGGTCAAGACCATCGCGACCATCGGGCTTGCGACAAGACCCTTGTGGTAGGGTCTCATTCATCGCAAGCCCCAGAGAGATTTCGGCTCTGACAGAGCCGAAATCTCTACCACTGACATCACTTGTGATGTCAGTGGGGCCGGCCCCAGACGGAGGCGTTCTCATGGGAACGCCTCCGTTTGGGCAGCCACTCCCCCGGGCCGCCCACCAAAGGGGGCGTGCTGTCACTCAACATCGACAGCACGCCCCCTTTGGTACGAGACACGGAGCGATGGTTTGCCCGTCGCTATCCGGGTCTCACGCATGACTGAGCCGTCTCAGTCATGCGCATGCGCACTGGGCCACCATCGACCCGCTTGCGAGCTCATAGCGCTCGCGAGCGGGTCTCAATCAGGCCCTCAGTCCTCAAGGCACCTTAAGCTGGCCACACATCAGACCAACTTTCCTCCAACCAACCAAAAGACCAACCGTCCAACCTGTCTGTCCAACTAAAATGCTTCCCCACACACCTAACCAACTATTCATCCAACCAGCCAACCTGCCAACTTTTTCTTTTATCAGACAAGCCAACTTCTGTCCAACTTGTGATGTCACAGAAGTAGGCGGAGAGTGCCTGCCTACTTCTGCATGTTTTGAATAAATATATTGATTGCACATATATATCTGTATATATATACTGAATGTACTGGAAATATACTGTGTATATATATATATATATATATATATATAATTGAAACTGGACAGCGCCGAGTGTGGGGAGGAGAATCGGGATGGATCGATGGGTGCGGAGCTGTGATGATCGGGGGGAGGGTGGCCAGATGCAGTAGAAGTCAGGATGGTCATTGAAAATATATAGGGGCCCATTTATCATTCAAGATTTGCGGTGTATTTCTTGAAAACACCCGTTTTCGGGGGATAGCCACAGATATTAAGTAGTCTCTGATATCTGCTGCTGTCCCGTCATTTCCGCCGGCAACGCAGGCCCCATAAGTATCTATTGCGGATGCGATGCAGTCAGATTAATCAAGTTTCAGAATGCAAAACATTCCGGCCTTGATGCGCACAGCCGGCGCCATCTGAAGATTGTAGCCTATGGACTACACATCACAAATCTGTACGGTAGAGGGTACCATAGGAAACCTCCCTCGGCAATGGCCGCAGCGCATATGTGGTCTGTAGACCGTGCATGTGCAGGATCCCTTGCACATGAGTGAAGTGATTGCGGTTTCTGTGGGTGCAAATTCATACATCCAGGTGGTATGATCGCATTCTGCAATGTGATCATGGGTGTTAATATGGCACCTAGATCGTATTGCAAATATGATCATTGATAAATGGGCCATATATATATATATATATATATATATATATATATATATATATATATATGTGAGACCAGATCCCCTTCATCAAAGAAGGGGGAACCAACCTCTGAAGCCAGCACACCAGACAGTTAATCAATAAAAAAAAACATGTATTTGAAGTACAGCCAAATTACATCGGGAAAAAATTGCATGTCACATCTGCGATGCAGTAGATACTCAACAGTGCCTGGTGACCAAATGCAGTATGCTAGGTGAAGCGCCCGACCGCCGTTTCGGTGGTACAACCACCTTCATCATGAGCACAAGCTGAATACAGTAACCTGGCCTAAAAATAGGAAAAAAGGGCGCCGAATCAGACATATAATTAACACTCTCACCTGATGCCGGGGAGCCAAGACTCGTTCTGGGCTTCACATACCGGACTTGGACGGCTGTTCATACCAGACCGCGGGATACAGGCACTCCCCGCAGGACATCATGCCGCAAAAAGACCAATGCCGGCGCGTGATGCGAGGGGCGTGTGGCAGGCACAAAGCCCGTGCAGTGGACAACCGGAGACACGTGGTGCAAATGCATCACGTGTCCCAAGAACCCGGAAGACCAGTCCTACAGCGGTTACCAAGGTAACCGGAATACAAACACAAATCTGTGGAGAGTGAAACTAAACGTCTGACAGGCCCCCTTTAATCCCTCAATTCAGCAACAAATCACTAAAGGACACAAACATATAAAAGATACATGAACAAAATAGCATAGGAAAAAATTATTACCTTAACAAAAACATCTCTCATTAAATGTCCTGCTAAATACCAATCTTAGAAAAAAAATAAAAAAAAGCAAAAAAGAAAAATATTTTTTTATATATACAACCTAGAAAAAAAAGAAACATGAATCAAAAAAATTCTGACAAAAAATAGCATAATATTACCATCCTGTAAATATCAAATAAGACGGGATTAATTAATCATATTACCTAACCAAAAACAATAGCCAAATCCATTAACTATGCCAAGCAGTCCCCAAAATGATCCATCCTGCAAGCTGGTTACAAAAATACATTAAAGGATAGTTCATCGTTGAGGCCAAATGGACGAAGAGTACCCAACTGATATATTAGTTCACATTCCTTTTGCAACAGCTTTTTACCCCGGTCACCTCCCCTTCTCAGGGGTTTAATTTGATGTATAGGCATAAAGTGGAAATCACCCATATTATGTCCTTTATCAACAAAATGTCTTGCCACTGGTGGCGTGTTGACATCAACAACTGAAAAAGCTTTTTTGATCGATGATCGGTGCATGGCAATGCGTTCCTTTAACATTCTAATTGTCTTGCCAACATAAATCATTGGACAAGAACATTGTATGACGTACACAATATAACGGCTTTCACAATTCATCCTCTGATGTAGATAATATTTATAGCCATTAATTGGATGGACAAAAGTGTCACCAGTCAAAATGTATTTACAATTGACACAGCCACTACACCGAAAGGCACCATTCTTTGGCATAAGCCAATTATCTGTCCCACCTCCAGGTCGTATATCAGCATTGGTCACCAGGTCTTTTAAATTGTTGCTCCGTTTGTAGGCAAATAGTGGCTTATTTTCACATGCATGTTTGAGGATGGGGTCTGAGCTGATGATATGCCAATGTTTGAGGATTGATTCTCTTAGCCTGCTTGATGAAATAGAATAGGTCGTGGGAAAAATCAACCTTTCAGGTGTCAGTGTAGGCTCACTGTTGGTTTTTAATAAATCATGTCTATCCAAAGCAAGACATCTTTTGATGGCATTGTCAACCTCAGACAGATGACACATAAGGGTGGGGGAACTGTTGTAATGAACAGAACAGATTATGTTAATGAGATATACAGGCAATTAGCTGATGTTTCTTGCTATAAGGAACTCAGGTTTGACCCCACGAGTTCTTTCAAAAAAGAAATCGATTCGATTATTTCCCTAGGAGCGGCGAATGGTTGGCTGGATGACAATACTGTGGTCTTTTTGACACAGGATTTTCCAGTTATACCACTCCTTTATGTATTGCCAAAGATACATAAATCTTTGTCCAAGCCACCAGGAAGAACCATAATCTCTTCCAGGGGCTCCCTATGTCAATCACTGTCGCAGTTTGTGGATTATTTTCTCCAGCCCATCGTCGCTAATATTCCCTGTATATTAAAAGACACCACAGATTTTCTTCTTAAACTTCAGAGTTTCGGGGCCCCTCCCCCTGACTGTTTGTTGGTGACTCTTGATATTGTAAGTCTCTATACAAACATTGAGCATGATGGGGGGCTATCAGCTATTAAAAAAGCGATTATAGACAATGCAGTCTATATAGGTCCACCATGTTATTTTCTGCTTCTTTTGATTGATGTAATTTTGCATAAAAATTATTTTCTTTTTGAAAATCATTTTTATTTGCAGCTACGTGGAACAGCAATGGGGTCGAACATGGCCCCATGCTACGCCAATTTGTACATGCATGAATATGAACAAGAACACATTTTTTCCAATCTGAGGTTTTCAAATCACATAAAGTTCTATACCAGGTTTATTGACGACATCTTTTTAATTTGGGCGGGGGGTCCGTTTGCCTTAGACCAATTTGTCGATTTTTTTGAACAACTTGGCGAGTTCCATTAGAGTAACATGCTCTAGCAGTCCCCAATGTTTACAATTTTTGGATGTTTCAGTTTCCATTGACCAGGAGAGATTTGTGACTGATATTTTTAAAAAACCCACTGATTTAAACACAGTACTCATGGCAGATAGTTTTCATCTGACCCCACTCAAAAGAGGTTTGCCGTTTTCCCAATTATTACGGGTGACGAGAATTACTTCTGAAGTCAAGAAGCTACCCCAAGCACTCCATAAAATGGGCAAGGACTTCATTGATAGGGGCTATAATCAGTCTGAGGTGGACGATGCCATCAAAAGATGTCTTGCTTTGGATAGACATGATTTATTAAAAACCAACAGTGAGCCTACACCGATACCAGAAAGGTTGATTTTTCCCACGACCTATTCTATTTCATCAAGCAGGCTAAGAGAATCAATCCTCAAACATTGGCATATCATCAGCTCAGACCCCATCCTCAAACATGCATGTGAAAATAAGCCACTATTTGCCTACAAACGGAGCAACAATTTAAAAGACCTGGTGACCAATGCTGATATACGACCTGGAGGTGAGGCAGATAATTGACTTATGCCGAAGAATGGTGCCTTTCGGTGTAGTGGCTGTGTCAATTGTAAATACATTTTGACTGGTGACACTTTTGTCCATCCAATTAATGGCTATAAATATTATCTACATCAGAGGATGAATTGTGAAAGCCGTTATATTGTGTACGTCATACAATGTTCTTGTCCAATGATTTATGTTGGCAAGACAATTGGAATGTTAAAGGAACGCATTGCCATGCACCGATCATCGATCAAAAAAGCTTTTTCAGTTGTTGATGTCAACACGCCACCAGTGGCAAGACATTTTGTTGATAAAGGACATAATATGGGTGACTTCCACTTTATGCCTATACATCAAATTAAACCCCTGAGAAGGGGAGGTGACCGGGGTAAAAAGCTGTTGCAAAAAGAATGTGAACTAATATATCAGTTGGGTACTCTTCGTCCATTTGGCCTCAACGATGAACTATCCTTTAATGTATTTTTGTAACCAGCTTACAGGACGGATCATTTTGGGGACTGCTTGGCATAGTTAATGGATTTGGCTATTGTTTTTGGTTAGTTAATATGATTAATTAATCCTGTTTTATTTGATATTTACAGGATGGTAATATTATGCTATTTTTTGTCAGAATTTTTTTTGATTCATGTTTCTTTTTTTTCTAGGTTGTGTATATACATTTTTTTTTTCTTTTTTGCTTTTTTTTCTTTTTTTAATTTTTTTCTAAGATTGGTATTTAGCAGGACATTTAATGAGAGATGTTTTTGTTAAGGTAATAATTTTTTCCTATGCTATTTTGTTCATGTATCTTTTATATGTTTGTGTCCTTTAGTGATTTGTTGCTGAATTGAGGGATTAAAGGGGGCCTGTCAGACGTTTAGTTTCACTCTCCATGGATTTGTGTTTGTATTCCGGTTACCTTGGTAACTTCTGTAGGACTGGTCTTCCGGGTTCTTGGGACACGTGATGCATTTGCACCACGTGTCTCCGGCTGTCCACTGCACAAGCTTTGTGCCTGCCACACGCCCCTCGCATCACGCGCCGACATTGGTCTCTTTGCGGCATGACGTCCTGCGGGGAGTGCCTGTATCCCGCGGTCTGGTATGAACAGCCATCCATGTCCGGTATGTGAAGCCCAGAACGAGTCTTGGTTCCCCGGCATCAGGTGAGAGTGTTAATTATATGTCTGATTCGGCGCCCTTTTTTCCTATTTCTAGGCCAGGTTACTGTATTCAGCTTGTGCTCATGATGAAGGTGGTTGTACCACCAAAACGGCCGTCGAGCACTTCACCTAGCATACTACATTTGGTCACCAGGCACTGTTGAGTATCTACTGCATCGCAGATGTGACATGCAATTTTTTCCCGATGTAATTTGGCTGTACTTCAAAATACATGTTTTTTTTCATTGATTAACTGTCTGGTGTGCTGGCTTCAGAGGTTGGTTCCCCCTTCTTTGATGAAGGGGATCTGGTCTCACTTTTATATATATGCTATTAAGTAGCACCCTGTGTTGTTCACCAAAGTGTGTGCGGTTCTATCTTGGAGTTTCATATATATATATATATATATATATATATATATATATATATATCCAGCGTATCTTCTACAAATAGAAGCAGGCGGCACTCATCCGGACTTCTTTCAAAGAAAGCAAATTTATTGTGCCATACAAGCCGACGTTTCAAGGCCTGAACGGCCTTGTCATCAGGGTATATATACACTCATTTATTTATATATATATATATATAAATACTAGCACAGTCTGCCGGCACTCTGTAAATAACAGAACAACTTGCTCCGGTGCACATGAACGATCACTATCCAAAATCCAGAAAAAATGGCACTCAGGAGACAGCTTCAATGGCAAATAATTAGTGTATTCACATCAAACGTTTTCAGGGTCTCAGCCCCGTCATCAGGACAATACACACATACAAACACAAAACACTTACCACACCTCTATATACCCCACAAAAAGCCATCAGCTGTGCACCTGTTGCTTTGGACGCTAGGGCCTCCCACCGGAGCCGGCTACTGACGCACTTCCGGAACCTGCTTCAGCCGTCACTATGGGAACGACCCGCTTGCGTTCCACCAGCCGACCATCTGCATTCCATCACCCTGCAGCCAATCTCCTGAAACCGGGGGTCGCCATGGCGTCCAAAGCAACAGGTGCACAGCTGATGGCTTTTTGTGGGGTATATAGAGGTGTGGTAAGTGTTTTGTGTTTGTATGTGTGTATTGTCCTGATGACGGGGCTGAGACCCTGAAAACGTTTGATGTGAATACACGAATTATTTGCCATTGAAGCTGTCTCCTGAGTGCCATTTTTTCTGGATTTTATATATATATATATATATATATATATATATATATATATATAGGTACAGGTGGTTCCCTGAGGAAGGCAATACGAAACGGCTGTTGAAACCAGCTGGGTTCAGAGCATGGCTCCCCGGGTCTTTTGCAACTCATTTGATATGTGCTAAGTATCTAAATACCTTTATGGCTTGTTTTTTACCCTATTGGTGATACACTAAAATATTTTTTCAATGTGAAAGGTGTTCTGGATTTTTGTCTGGATTGGACACTTTGCTTTATATACATATATATATATATATATATATATATATATATATATATATATATATATACATATATATACACACAAACCTCAGTTAATTTGATTTAACCACCTGTGCTCAACCGTGGATATCTTTAAATTCTGAACTGTTGGGGAGCCTTGAGGACCGTGTTTGGAAACATCTGATTTATATTCTACTACCTTAGTGGTTCTCAAACTCGGCCCTCAGGACCCCACACAGGTTATGTTTTCCAGGTGCACAGGTGTATTAATTACTCACTGACACATTTTAAAATATCCACAGGTGGAGCTAATTATTTCACTTGTGATTCTGTGAGGAGACCTGAAAAACATGTACTGTTTGGGGTCCTGAGGACTGAGTTTGAGAACCTGTGAACTACCTGTAACAGCTGTTATCACACTATTCCAGTGTTTCCCAACTCCGGTCCTCAAGGAACTCCAGTCAAGGTTTTCCATACTGCTTCAGCACAGGTGTATTCATTACTGACTGACACACATTTTAAAAGATACACAGATGGCTCTAATTATTTCCTTTATGATTCTCTGAGGAGACCTAGAAAACATGTACTGTCAAGATTTCCATGGGGAATGGAGTTGGGAAACGCTGCACTATTCTCACATGGACTCTCACGTGTGGTAGGTAAGGCGGTGTATTTATTAACCTTCCATATACATTTACCAGTACTAGATGTAATCACACTTATTCACCTCACATGGACAATCAGGTGACCATATTAATCTTATACAGGCAGAGAGTAATGGCCCCCATACATCAGCAATTGATTGCAGCAATTGTGCAATTTGCAATCGATTGTGTATAAAAATCTTTCCCTTTTCAATCGATTGCAGAATTGCCACAATCGATTGAAATAGGGAAAGATTTTTTATACACAATCGATTGCAAATCTCAGAATTTCTGCAATCAATTGCTGACGTATGGGGGCCTTAACCTGCAGTAGCTGTGACCAGATTCATTCACCTCATCCAGGGGCAGATGTGTCAAAGCTTGGAGAGAGATAACGTACCAGCCAATCGGCTTCCTAGCTGTCATTTTTCAAACACAGCCTGTAAAAAGGCAGCAACAGTGATTAGTTGGTACTTTATCCACTTTACCTCTCTCCAAGTTTTGATGCCTCCCCCCCTCCAGTCAATCACCTGTAACAGGTATGATCATATTAACTTACCTCCAATAAAAACTCACCTATGTTAGCTATTATCTCACCTAGACACTCACTCATAATAGTTTTGACAAACTATTCACCTCAGCTAACAACTAAAGTGACAGGTGGGGCCAAATGTAATAGGGTGAGAGTTTAGCAGTAAACTCTCACATTGGTCAAGTTTTTTCTTCAAAATGGTAAAACATCTGGATGAGAGTTTAAATCGTGAGAGTTTTTTGAATCTGAAAACATGCGACTGTGCACGTTCTCGGACATTGGCCGAGTTTAAGAAGTGTGATAGTTTACTACTAAACTCTCTCATTTTCTAAACTTTCCCCTTATTACATTTGGCTCGTGGTGTCATAAATTCACTTCAACTATACAGACCCCCCCTTCTGCATGTAACAGACGTTTATGTGGAGCGTACATGCCTATGCACCTGGGTTATTATTAGCAGTGTCACAAACCTGTTTTGAAAGCTACACACAGAACAACAAGGTGACAACATCTCAGCCTCACACACTCACCTGTGACAGGTGCGAACAGGATTCTGCTTTGGAAACCTGGTGACTGTTGAAGAAGATTGTTGCTTGATCTGGGGATAGAAAGGACAGGAGGGAAAGAATGTTTCAACGTTCATGACCTTGGGCTCTATTTATCAACATTATTTTTACTAAAATAATGTGAAAAAGGGTGTTTTCACACCCTTTTCACATTATTTTAGTATCACCTATAGTTATTACAGGGCAATTGGAGTAGAATTCGTAAAATTCTACTCCAAGCCCTAAGTATCACTTATTTTTAGGAAAGCAGATCGCATTTCCCATAACTGTAATGGGAAATGTGATCCGACCATAGTTACTAAAAATAAATGTGAAAAAAATATCGGGGAAAGCCCTGTGATAATAACGCCAGCTGGAGGTGGCGTTATCCAGGGTCTCCCCCGGTTACCGGACTCCTGGCCTGCTCTAACGAGGAGAGCAGAGCCGGGAGTCGGTCCCTGTAATCAGCTGTGTGGTCTAAACAGACCGCAAGCTGATCACTGTAAAAAAAAAATTACTTACCTGACTCCAGGGACCGGTGATCGGGCCTCTGGTGATGTCTCCCCTCCGGTCAGCTGGTCTCCCATAGTACACTGCTGCCCGGTCATCAGGTGATCGGGCACCAGTGCAGTATGGGAGATCACCTGACCGGAGAAATGGAGAACATCACCGGAGGCCCGGAGCACACAGGTAAGTGTAAGTAAGGGAGAGGAGGGGTCGCGTGGGGTGGGGTGGGGCGGGGCTTAGTGCCAGGGGGCGGGGCTTAGCGCCGGAGGGGGGGTAGCAGCGGCGACCGGTCGGCGCATGCGCGGGCACTTAATCACGGTATTTTTTGCAAAAATACCGTGATAAGGCTCCGAAGGGGATTTGCAGGGACAGAGCTTTATCGCAAGCGCTGTCCCTGCAAGGGATTTGTAGTAAATCCCTGTGATATTGCCTGAATTCGCAATGCGAATTCACTCGGTAATATCACACTACAATCTGCATTCAATATGCGGATTGTAGTAAATAGAGCCCAAAATAATGAGTCATTCTTCCCTATAACTGGCATACAGGTAATAACAAGATACATCTACTTCCTCATTATTGCTGCTGTATAAAGAGGATTTTACTGCATTGGTATACTGTAGGGTCATGTTTTCTAAAGTTTACATAATACAAGGACAATGCGAAGATTAGATTTCCGTTTTGACAAGTCATATGGGGCCTATTCATCTCACCTAATATGGCCCGTTAACCATGTAGAAACGCTAGCTTACGCATATTTAAGTCAACGGACCATTCAGCATCAGGGTTTTCCGATAGGACTACCTGATATTCAGCAAACTCCAAAAACTGAAAGATGGTCTTCAGATGGCATTTGTTCTCGTAGCCCCACTCCTTCCTATGGGAAGGAGTTCCGGGGATGCGAAGAGGGATCCGAGCAATCCCTCTGCCGCTACCTCACTGTCTCCCCGGTGGCTTTGCGCAACCTCCGGTCACAATTGCGAAGAAGCCAGCGTCGGGGACAGGTAAATGACGCTGATTTTTGGAGCAGCTGTCCAAAAATAAATTGCTCCGTTGTTAAATATCCCCCAATGCGAGGTGGATAAGGGGGTCTATGTATTAATAATCATGGACCAGCCTCGATTATTATCTATCCATATCGCTTGGGATATTTTCATTTTTAATGAAAATATTCCTGCTATGTACAAAGGGGAACTCACAGGGACAGCGGTGGCAGTAACCACTGTCCCTGCAAGTTATATCCCCGCCATTTAGTAGAAGTCTTTTGCAGAATTGAAAGAAGCTTACAGTGCACAGTGTCAGCTTCCGCTGCTGGCCAGGGGGCTGCGCGAGAGAGATCGAAATATCTCTCTTCTGCTCCTGGAGCATCCATAGGCTTACAGCAGGTTACATCATCTGAAGATGGTGTAAACTACTGGGGCTAAACTCCGAAAAGCATCACTTTTTGGAATTTAGTACACAGGGGTCAGGTCGTAGTCCCCATTGATAATAATGGGGACTGCAATCTAAAGTGCTAAGCACTTTGCCAGAGATTTCTGTGAAATCTCCTGCATTGTGCTTTTAGTACATAACAACAATAACTAGAGTTCACGCAGGTGGACAAAGCCCCGGCATCTGGCGGAAGGAGCTGGACAGGAGCGGAGGGATCCAAAAGGAGCTTGGTGAATATAGGTCCCCATACTAGTGTATGGGGACAGTGGGCCACTTCAGTAGAGCAGGAGATATCTGTGATACTAGTGTATGGGGACAGCGGGCCACATCGAGAGAGAAAGGTAAGCAGGAGATATCTGTGATACTAGTGTATGGGGACAGAAGGCAACTTCGGGAGAGGAAGGTAAGCAGGAGATATCTGTGATATTAGTGTATGGGGACAGCGGGCCACATCGGGAGAGAAAGGTAAGCAGGAGATCTCTGTGATATTAGTGTATGGGGACAGCGGGCCACATCAGGAGAGAAAGGTAAGCAGGAGATCTCTGTGATATTAGTGTATGGGGACAGCGGGCCACATCGGGAGAGAAAGGTAAGCAGGAGATCTCTGTGATATTAGTGTATGGGGACAGCGGGCCACATCAGGAGAGAAAGGTAAGCAGGAGATCTCTGTGATATTAGTGTATAGGGACAGCAGCTCACTTCAGGAGAGGAAGGTAAGCAGGATATCTCTGTGATATTAGTGTATGGGGACAGCGGGCCACATCAGGAGAGAAAGGTAAGCAGGAGATCTCTGTGATATTAGTGTATGGGGACAGCGGGCCACATCGGGAGAGAAAGGTAAGCAGGAGATCTCTGTGATATTAGTGTATGGGGACAGCGGGCCATTCCGCCAGAGGAAGGTAAGTAGGAGATATCTGTGATACTAGTGTATGGGGACAGCAAGCAACTTCGGGAGAGGAAGGTAAGCAGGAGATATCTGTGATACTAGTGTATGGGGACAGCGGGCCACATCGGGAGAGGAAAGTAAGTAGGAGATATCTCCTGCGTTACATTTTTGATGAATGGCCCAATAACTTCATTTCTACAAAAATAGGTGAAAATTTTCATTTTCACCTGCTTTTGTAGAAATTAATTGATAATGAATAGACCCCTCAGGGAGAAGTAAAGCAACTTCTGTTTTGGGAGTTTTTTTAACACCAATAATTATATTCTGCCTAGTTTGTTGGAATTCTTAAAACAAAAAACAAATACATGGACACATCGTTGTGTAAAATGGGTCACATTCGGACATATTCTGTATATTTTAATGAATTCCAGCTACATTTGTTTTAGTTTCCTTGAACTCATGAGCAGTTGTCCCAGGCTAGTGCCACATAAATCAACAAAATAAACCCTAGCGCAAACCTAAGCCAAGAACCTATATATGTCCACCGAAATTAAATAGATGCAACTCCCAGCTTGGCAATACTGTTTTGCCAAATGCACCAAAGAACAAACAAGATAGGTAAAGTTATGTTCACACGAATATATATATATATATATATATATATATATATATATATATATATACATAAGTCGATAAAGTGAATGGTGAGTAAAGCGCCTATAGCCTTAATTTCACTCCGCTGTTGGGATCAAGATATTTGTCATACTGGGGAAAGTTCAAAGTCACCAGTAAAAGGTGCAAAGTGCTGTATTGTAAACAACCTTGATTATATGTCCTGTAGCACTTGTCGGAAAGTAGAGGGAGGTAGCTTGACTTCACTGCAATTATTAGTCTCTATCCTGTGCTTGATCTCCAAATTATAGGTTGTCAGTACGGGGGGGGGGGTAGAGTGACGGACCAAATGCATAATGGACCCGGCACTATTCTCAACCTCATGCAGTCTCGTATAATGCAATAAGCCGGAAAGAGGGGAGGGGTGATTAGATCCTCTCTTATGCTGGCCATGCACGGGACGATTGATCACACGATTTGGGCAGTTTTTACAGGTTGGGCAGACCAATCTTATGAAAATAGTTGTATTTTGAGTCTTCTGCGACCCCGCCCTCATCTAGTTGGATCGCAGATCAGATGGTTTTGCAGAGAGATCTCAACTGATCGTGTAGGAGTTGACACACATTATGTGATGTGATTGAGCAAATCGTATGGTCTTACGTGAAATAGTTGCATTTTAAATACAAATCGTCCTGTATCTGAAGGGAATAATTTCAAGGGAAATCGTACAACTGATCTGACCAACTTTTGAATCTCACCGTGTATGGCCACCTTTACCCTCCTTTTAGAAGCTGGCGTTCACGTATTATGCAGCCACGGCAGTGCCAGTGTGGTAGGTATAGCGCTTGGTCTCACAGTGTTTTAAAGGACAAATCAAGGTACCATATGCTGGAGCCCTGGAGGGTAGTAGTCCTAACCGGTTTCTCTGCCAATATTCAGGGGCAGTTTCATCAGAGGGTCATATTCTGTATATTTTAATGACGTCCAGCTACATTTGTTTTGGTTTCCTTGAACTCATGAGCAGTTGTCCCAGGCTAGTGCCACATAAATGTCTCTGTGCTCCAGCAAAATCTTGCAATAAACATCAAATATGACTAAAATAAGTGCTTGATTGTGTCCCTCTAAAGTCTAGAAGGACTTGTATCTCCTCTGTAGACATACACCCCAACACCGAGGCTCGTGATCTGTCTAAACTCCTGTCCACATCCAACCAAAAACCAGCCAAACCATCTAGACTGTATATGCGTAGTTACTATCATTTTAAAGGTATTTCCTGGGATACTTGCCATTGAGCCAGTGGGACAAATGTTCAAGAGCAATGTACTGCCCTTAATGTTACATAGATTACTTGCATTTGATTATGATGTGCATATTCAAAAGAAATAATCCCGCACCAGTTTGGTTATATGTTTGTTATGCTCTTCGGTCTTTTTCTCATCTAATAATTTTTTATACGGTATTTAAACCGGAATCAGTATGAATGACCACCGGCCCTCTGGCAGGGGATTAGGTAAGTATAACTAACACTACGCCCCCCGCCTAACCCTAAACCTCCCTTAGGGGGTGCCTAACCCCCCTAAGTGCCTAAACCTAACCCCCCCCTTTCCCCGCAGCCTAAACCTAAGTCTCCTGGGGGGGTGCCTAACCCTAACCTCCCCCCGGGGGTGCCTAACTCTATCCCCCCCCTTCCCCTAGCCTAACCCTAGCCCTCCCAGGGGGGTGCCTAACCCTAAATCCCCCCTGGGAGACCCTAACCTAACCCTCCCCCTCCCATGGCTGTCTGCGCCCGCCACCCGGCTTACCTTCGTTCGGTATGCCGGGTATCGCGCTCCCGGCGTGGGTGTAATGATAGTCGTAAGGATTTCGATGCCTGTCATTAGTACCCTGCCGGGATTTGACAGTCGGGGAGCCGGCGGTCGGCATTTCGACCCTTGGCTTCCTGACTGCATCCATTTAAACCATTCTTAGATATTGATGAGGTGCTACCCACTACTCCACCGAGACCATAAACACCAACACAAGAAAAAGGTGCACTAAAGGCCTAATTAATAATAATAATTAATGAATCTTTATTAGTATACGTTAAATTAATCTTATATATAAATTCATTGGTCTGTTTGTCTGTCTATCCAGTTGTGCATTTGGACACCCCTACACCGATTGGGGTGAAACCAATGCAAGGTGGCCCAGTTGGATCCTGGCCAGGTTTTAGGGGTTTAGGGTCCCAGTCAGACCATCTGCTGGCGTAAGCTGGACAGAACGTTGAACCGGGGAGTCTGTTCTGAGCCTTCCACTGGATGAATTTGTACGATATCACATAATAAAACTAAATAACTTGAAGATTTAAAGCCAGACAATGTCGGGAACTTCAGCTATTAAAAAAAATATATATATATATATATATATATATATATATATATATATATGAGAGAGAGAGACACAGATTTCCAAATGGTGGCGCTCAAAGAAAAAAATGAGACTCAGTCACATAGGTAGGCCAGCGTTTCAAAACTCTATGGCGGTATTTTCATCAGGGTGCAAGTGAGGAAAATACCGCAATAGAGTATTGAAACGTTGGTCTACCTATGTGACTGAGTCTCATTTTTTTCTTCCAGCGCCACCATTTGGAAATCTTTATTTAGGCTATATATATATATATGTATATGTCCATAAAAGAAAGTAATGGTACTCGGTCTTTTTTAAATGCAAAAAATACTATATTTCAAGTACGGTTCATAAATGCATATAGTCGACGTTTCGGTGCTCGGTGGCACCTTTGTCAAGACAATTAGCAATAATAAAAATCCTACAGCTTTTTTATTACTGCTAACTGTCTTGACAAAGGTTTATTTAAAAAAGACCCTGAGTGTCGTTCCTTTCTTTTATGAACATTGTATGTGGGTGTCTCACACCACTCTTGGTTCAGGACACCTGGGCATATTGGGACCATCGATATGTGAGTGCCGGAATTTTTTGCAGTTATATATATACATATATATATATATATATATATATGGAATTGAATTGCCGGCGGCCGACAGTGGATGGCCGACAGTGGATGGCCGACAGGATCAAGATCTCGACAGGGGTAGGTAAGTACCCTAAGCTCCCCTGTCCTCCCCTAACCCTCCCTTAGTGGTGCCTACACCTAATCTCCCCCCTAGTGCCTAACCTACCCCCGCGGGTGCCTAACCCTAATCCCCCCTAACCGCTCCCTAAACCTAACCCTCCCGAGGGGGTGCCTAGCCCTAATCTCCCACCCCCCAAACCTAACCCCAACCCCGCTAGACTCCCTAATCCTAACTCTCCCCGGTATTTTGACGCCTATCATAAATCTCTAGCCGGCATTCCACTGTCGGGATTGTGACCGGCCGGACATAACTACATCCCATATATATATTATATATATATATATATGTGTGTGTGTGTTTCACTGCTGCATATGGCTTCTACTGGAGATCACTTCTCCCTGTTTCCAGCTGCGTGACACAGATGTGTGTTTAGAATGACAATTAGAATAAACAGAGTTGTATTGCTGCAGCCACAGGGATGCTAACGTACGTTTCACCTGCAGCTGCTTTCTCAAGGCACCAGATGATCTTATGATGACTTGAGAAAGCAGCCGACGGTGAAACGTACATTGGCATCTCTGTTATTATTATCAGGAACAAGTAAATATTTGTTTAAGCTATACTAGATTTTTCTCTCTCACCCATAAATAACAAGTGGTCTGGGAATGAAATAGGCAGTTTTTATAATGACTGTATTGCTGCATTGTAACAATTCAGTGTATCTTTATAAATAAACTGCTACATTAAGATCATAGGTAAAATCATATTCTGTTTCCCAGTATCCCTTGGTGTGGGATATTATATTTTAACTACTATTCTAATACCATAATAAATATCCTGAACACAACACACAGGGAACAGGGTCCTTTGAAAACTAAAACAAATTTTCCTCATTGAGAATATATTCTATGTGAATGTCAAAAGGAGACTAAATATTAAGAGCTATTTAAGTTTTACTATAAAACAGAGACAAAAGGCACAAGCCACAGGTTTTTCATATATTTGAATACAGGTTAAGTCTCCCATATCCAAATATTCCAAAATACGGAATTGTTTTAGCATGACTGAGATAGTGACACCTTTGCTTTTTGATGGCTCAATGCACACAAACTTTGTTTAAGGCACAAAATTATTAAAAATATTCTATAAAATTACCTTCAGGCTGTGTGTATAAGTGTATATAAAACATACATGAAATTCATGTATGTACACAAGAGCCACAAGATGATTGAAAATACTGTAGAAAATTGCCTGCAGACTGTGTGTATAAGGTGTATATAAAACATAAATGCATTCTGGGCCTGATTCAGAGCCGGATGCTCTGACCAGAGCGCTCGATCTGAATCAGGGCCCTCTTCCCTAAAAATGGAGCGGCCTCGGGCTTGCGAGGAGACCCTGCGGTAGGGTCTCGGTGACTGCAAGCCCTGGAGTGATTTTGGCTCTATCAGAGCCAAAATCACTCCCACTGAAATGACTAGTGATATCAGTGGGGCCGGATCCAGACGGTAGGCGTTCCCATGGGAACGCCTCTGTCTGGCAGCCACGCCCCCGGCACGCCCACCAAAGGGGGCGTGCTGTCAGTCACCATCGACAGCACGCCCCCTTTGGTGCGAGACCCCGAGCGACGTATTTCTTGTCGCTCGCCGGGTCTCGCGCATGCGCACGACGGAGCTCCCTCCATTGTGCGCATGCGCATTTGCCCAACATCGACCCGCTTGCGAGCGACCTTCGCTCGCGAGCGGGTCTGAATGACCCCCTCTGTGTTTAGATTTGGGTCCCATTCCCAAGATATTTAATTATGGTATGCAAATTTTCCAAATTACGGAATATTCCGATATCCAAAATACCACTTGTCCCAAGCATTTTGGATATGGGAGACTCAACCTGTATACACATTCTATTTTTTCGACACCATCTATATTTTAATATTTCACCATTTTGCAATTATCTATATATTATTTTAAAGTATAATAATAATAAAGATTCATTAAGTTTTATTATTATTTTTATTTAGGTCTTTAGTGCACCTACACAAACACATATCAATGGGGACAACGAGCTGACCCCTATGTACCAGACTCCAAAAAGTGAAGCTTTTCGGCGTTTAGCCCCAGGAGTTAACACCATCTTCAGGTGTGTAAACTACTGTAAGCTTACGGAGGCTCCAGGTGCAGGAGAGAGATCTTTCAATCTCTCTCTCGCAGCCTCCAGCCAGTTCCGGAAGCTGACACTGTGCGCATGTGTAGTGTCAGCTTCCCCCAGGGAAGTCTTTAACTTCTTCTAAATGCTGGGAATATAACTCTCGTGGACACTGATTACCGCAACCGCTGTCCCTGCGAGTTCCCCTTTGTACATAATGGGGATATTTTCAATAAGCGGTCTATTCATTATCACTTAATTTCTACAAAAGTAGGTGAAAATTAAAATTTTTACCTGCTTTTGTAGAAATTAAGTTTTGGGGCCATTCATCAAAAATCCTTCTAGCCTTTCTCTCATGACATGGCACGCTGTCCCCATACAATAGTATGGGGACAGAAATTCATCAAGCTCTGAAAATACAATATCTTCAGTGCTAAGTTTCACTGCTCTGAAAGGAGCAGCGAATACGTTTGAGGAGTCAGCTGATTTTCAGATCAGCTATCTCCGCGCTGGAGCAATGATGAATTGCTCCGACGCTCACCGTGAGTAGGAACGTTAATTATCGGGGTCCGACCCCGATAATTAACATAATGAACAGACCGCTAAATATGAATATATCCCCGGCGATATGGATAGATAATAATGGCGGCTGGTCTTTGTTTATTAGTACCTAGACCCCTTTTTCTAGTGTTGGTGTTTTTGATTATGATGCTTTTGCATTTTAACTACTGAATACCTTTAATAACTACGAATGTACATATTAACTTTTATAGTCAAAATAATTAGAACATACGGCAAAAATTGACTATTCTGTGTGTGCAATTGGTCAGTATTGAAAAATAGGGACATTCCCGGGGACAGCCATTTCTAGTGACACGTTTAAACTCGGGACAGTCTCTGGTATAGTTGGCTTCTATGCATAAAGAATACACAACACACCCACATCCCTTACAGAATTAACACCAATCTTACTGACCTGTCTCCCCAAGAGGGAAATTGCGTATGGAAGGTCTCTGCACCACAAAACGCTGCGATCCCACCACAAACACCTTATAAAGAGTGGCACTGTGGTTAATGAAGCTCTGTAGGAGGCAGGGAGGAGTCACTTCATTTAGGCCCTGCTCATTAAATATCAGGGACATCTGCAATATAAGAGCACAGTGGTCACACAGACCCTCGGAAAGGATTGGCAAAAGCAACCTCAACACCTGAAGCGGGTTAAAGAGCCATTTAACCTAATATACAAACTGTTACGTGAAAGTGAAAGAGCTACTAATAGCATTCACATTAGACTATTCAACATTTGAGAGTAGCATTAATATTCAATAACACACAAAGTTAATAAAATAACTCAATCATAGTAGTCTGTGAAGGAAGTTATGCAAAGGAATTCCTAGGTGTAGCCTATGGGGCCCATTTATCAACGTGCATTTGAGGTCAATTCCCCGAAAACACCTGTTTTCGGGGGTTTACCTCAACTACTTAGTATCCCCGAATGTATGAAGGAGGGACCGCAGCAGGTATCTCCGATACCTGCTGCGATCCCTCCATTGCCGCCGGCAGCCGCCTCCCCCATAGGTTCTATGGGGGATGCGATGCTGCCAAATGTATCAATATCGGGAATGCGAAGCATTCCCGATATTGACCCCAGCAGCTAACGCTATCTGAAGATAGCGTTAGCCGCTGTGTCCTATGGACACTTACCGCATTTCAGCCGGCGGAGGGATCTTCCAGATCCCTCCGCCGGCAATGGGCGCCGCTCATGTGCAGTCCTCGGGACTGCGCATGCGCAGTAGCCCGGAATGCGCTCCGGCCACATCGCAGGGACGGGCTCTTTTCGGAGCCCGTCTACCTGCATGTGCCGGGTCATACATTCGGCCGGTATGATCGCATTTTGCAATGCGATCATGGGCGATACTGCATGCCCTGATCGCATTGCAAAATGCGATCCTTAATAAATGGGCCCCTATATCCGACAATGACTGGCCTCTAACTACATTCCCCTTTTGGGTCATTACCTAATCTACAAAATGTCTGAGGGGTCTCTTTACTAAGCTGTGTTAGGAGACAGAGTGAAAAGTGATAAGGTGCCAGCCAATCAGCTCCCAACTGTCATTTCACAGGCTGTGTTTGAAAAATGACAGTTGGGAGCTGATTGGCTGGCACCTTATCACTTCCTTATCACTTTTCACTCTGTCTCCTAACACTGCTTAGTAAATAGACTCCTGAGTTCCAAATGACCTGCTCTAATTCCATGTATCATATTAGTTTACTTATCTTAATTATCTTCTCTTTAGCATTGAACGCCTGGGGGCTGTTACCATTGGTTATTCTACTTTTGTGCTGCATCGGTAAACCAGGAGTGTTCTCAGTATGTGATCTACTTGATATCACCTTGTTCTTTCTATTGTATAACCTTCCACCATATTCCCACCATAGGTGTTTTTGTTTGCTGAGGTTGTAGCGCATGAGGTGGTGCCTGCTTCCCTGTCTGCGTAATTTGCTGGTCGCACGCCTGAGACTTAGTTTATGCAAATACCGCTACAATGCCCTTCCCTGGTGTACACCCGTGAGTCTGAATGTGAAAGACTGAGACGACCACTTTCATTGTCTATAGATGCTGCAATCCTGCTTTCATCATCTTTAGTCTCCACCATCGGTCTGAGACGACCACTGTCAGCATCCATACATGCTGTAGTACCAATTGGTGTGTCTAAAGACCCCACCATCGGTCGCACCAACTAAACTTGCACAAGCACTATGGAAGGGGCAGATTTTCTATCTGACAATGGCCTCCCATGTGAGTGATTAAGGGGTCTATTTACTAAGCAGTGTTAGGAGACAGAGTGAAAAGTGATAAGAAAGTGATAAGGTGCCAGCCAATCAGCTCCCAACTGTCATTTTTCAAACACAGCCTGTGAGATGACAGTTGGGAGCTGATTGCCTGGCATCTTATCACTTTCTTATCACTTTTCACTCTGTCTCCTAACACTGCTTAGTAAATAGACCCCTAAGCCTCTGTGTTCGCAAGCACTTCAGCGTCATGCCTGCAACACTTCCATAACACGCCCATAAGACTGACAAGCTCTCTGCGTCTGAATAGCCTCCCCCCAGTTAGCGCCCAGGAATGCAGAATACATTTTCTATGTACTCCTCCGTGCATGCACCTGACATTGCAGCTGCGATATTGTAGGGTTACAGTCGGGCGCATTAGCCTTAGTGTCTGTATGAGAAATTGCTCTGCTGGAGCCTGGATGAGTCTTCGGGCTGGTATCCTGGTAGTCTGATACTACCTCCGTGCTATTTTACTCTTGCCATGGCTTGTCTTCTCATGGGAACCCCAGATTCTGCCTGCAGTGCCTTAGATGCCAAACACACTGCATTCGCACACTGCAGCCCTAATAGCAATTCAATACACGAGATGGCTTTAAATTAAAATAAATTCCTATCACTCACGCAAAGCGTTTTTTGTGTTTCTGCCTGAGACCTAATTCTCAAACTTCTTTTAAATATATACAGCACCCAAATATTGTGCATAAATGTATTTATCCAACTGAGACACCCAAACCAAAGGAGCACCGGTCATTCTGCATAACATATGCAATTTGATTTATACATTCCAAATATATTCACCCTAACAGGCCCCATATTATCTTGGTAGGAGAACCATATAGCCAGAAAGTCAGATTTGCCTCAGCCTCTCCAATACAGTATTTTAGAACATATTTTCTTACGCCTGCACATATTTCGAGAAAGTCGCATTATCGTAGGAGACTGTAACAGGACATTGCACATTAGATAAAACTCCATTCCTACTCAATTAATGGTTAACTGACTCCAAGGCTCGGCTAAATCACCTACAACATAATGGCTTAGCTCACATCTCTTGGACAATGACATTACTTTGTACTTACATCCTCACCAAGCCTATTCCATAATGGATTTGATGTTTGCGGACTGACAGTGTACACATTACATCAGATGCTATAATTCAGTACGCTTTTATGCATCCCATATTCTGGCTGTGTGGACACTGCCTGGCACTGAGCGATGCTATTCAGCTTCTTTCAACTACAGAGTCCTAACAGTTTTTCCCAATCGTGCTCAATTTAATGTGCACATAGCCCTACAGGATCTTACATCAGCAGATATGGACACCTTATGTTCTAGGCCTGAACTAAGGCCATTCATAAAAAAAGATTGAAAATACTGATCTTTTTGGTTCAAGCTAATGATAGTAGCCCAGTGTAAATGTGTAAAGTATATAACTATCCATTGTCTTCTATACCTCAGTCAGTTCTCTCTCCATGTACATACCCTTGTCTTATGAAACGCTTTTGGAAAACTTAAATCTATAACATCAACAGATCCAACAAAGCTCTAGTTTGAACCTTACTTCCTTATAAAAGTAAATCATATTTGTCTGGCAGACTGGATGCACCATAAGCCATGCTGGCATTCATTATGCAGCGGACTCTGGGGAAAGCTTCCCCATGCCAGAGGCGGATGAAGCCTTCAGGGGGCCCGGGACACTTAAGAAAGGGAGGACCACCTCCACTCCTCTGGCCCTCCCCCTTTAGTCAGCACTGCCAGTACTTGTCATACGGCCCGCCCCCACTTGTCATCCAGCTCACCCCCACTTATCGTACGGCCCACTCCCACTCATCAACCGCCCTGCCCCCACTTGTCATCCAGCCCACCCCCACTTATCGTCCGGCCCTCCCCCACACGTCATCTGGCCCTTAGAAAATGCATGGGAGTGCAGCAATGTGTTCTGGAGCACCGTGTCCCACGTACCCCATTAATCTGGCTCTGACTGAGGCAGTACAAGGGGATGGTAATAGCAGCAAATAATCATATGAAGCATTTGTTCTTTTCTGAATGGCAGCAGATTCATGCATGCACAGAGACTTTCAGGACAGGCTGGTGAAGAAATAAGAGTCCAGCTATTATTAACACACAGTCCCAATTTGAGGGGCTTCTGGTGTATGTGCAATAAAATGGTGAAATGCATTATTACAGTACTTTATGGTGAAGAGACGACTTCCATATAGTATTGATTTATTCCATTTGTTCTGTTCTATTAGTGATGTTTTTCGTTTTTTTCTGTTACTTTGTTTATTTGCAAAATGTAAAGTATATGCAATCTTTTATCTGACAGAGCCATGGGCACGCCCACTAAGATGCAGCGACACCCCTATTATGCCACAGCCACGCCCCCATGCCCCAATCCAAACTTCCAAATGGTGGGGTATGTGTAACATGAATTAGTCTATGTAGGCTATATCCCCACAACCTTTTCCTGGCATTAATTCCCGCTGTGATTACAGAAGAGTATAACATCAGCTATTTCTGTATTTCCTACAGTTATTGTACTTTATCATTTAATGGCTAATTATTATTAGTTTCTTACACTTTTTTTGCTGTGTATGCACTGGAAATACATATTGTCACTTGAGATGGATTAACCATTTCCAGACACCACACGTTATTGTAAAATAATACATGAAGATACAAACCTCGTGTGAGCTTGGCCCGTGAGCTACTTGAGTTTTGCAGACTGCAAGAGAGATAATGGCATATTATTTATATGCTGGATAAAGTGGCTATACATGTCAGTATTTGTTCTTATCCTGTATTTCTGAACAACTCCACTGCATCTCTTTACATGCTTTTATTTTCTATGTGCATGTATAAATGCATAGTACTACTTTTCTTAATCAGCATGTTGGGTGCAACTCTCACTCTCTGGGCCTGATTCAGAGCCGGACGCTCTGACAGAGCGCTCGCTCTGAATCAGGGTCAGGCATTCTTTTTTTCAGAACGGCCTCCTGGCCGCTCGCATAGCTGTGGGTGACCACCCCAGCTATAGCGAGCGGCCAGGAAGATGGTCGCGATGGTCTTGACCATCGCGACCATCGGGCTTGCGACGAGACCCTTGTGGTAGGGTCTCATTGCCGTAAAAGGCCCAGAGAGATTTCGGCTCAAAGAGAGCCGAAATCTCTCCCACTGTGTCAGTGGGGCCGGCCCCAAATGGAGGCTTTCACATGGGAACGCCTCCGTTTGGGCAGCCACTCCCCCGACCCGCCCACCAAAGGGGGCGTGCTGTCACTCAACATTGACAGCACGCCCCCTTTGGTACGAGACCCAGAGCAACGGAGTGCCCGTCGCTATCCGGGTCTCCCGCATGCGCACGACGGAGCCGGCTCCGTCGTGTGCATGCCTACTGGCCTACCATCGACCCAGTTGCGAGCGCACAGCGCTTGTGACCGGGTCTGAATCAGGCCCTCTGTCATTAGTTTACATATAGTAGGCGCTGCACAGTTAACTTTCCCTTCGGCTTCTATGCTGGGTGTAATTCTCAGTGTTTTCCATCAAACATAGGAACTGGAGAAGAGCAAATATAACAAGGCTGTATTATGATCATGCTGTATTGTGTCACATTCATGGGCTCATTGTCCTGTCTGACACATGGGATTTATAGAGATCCACCTGCCGGGCAGCAAATAATGCACTAGGAGCACAAATAACAATTGTCCACCCACAGAAGCAGGTGATGTACTGCAGAATAACTTGCTGCGCACACAGTAACACACCTCAAGAACTTTGCCCTCTTAAGTCTATGTTACTCAGATCCCCACCCCTCACCTGAGATAAGGAGTCATTAAGCCAGGGAGGGAGCTGCCACCTCCCTGTGCCCACAGACAGGTGACTGTACACACTCACCTGGAAGCCTAGAGGACCTCTCTTGGGATCACTGTACATGTCATTTTATAAATAGGTGTAAATTATAAGGGCACAGACGTGCCCTTATATTAAGGCTGAATCAAAAAAAAACTGAATTCTCCCATAGAGAACTCCCGAGGGGGGCATGGTGTTTAAAGGGCTACACCTCAAAAGCTATTGGAGGTAGCAAGCTGAAATTTGGCATGGGCGGGTAGAACTGTCACTGGGTGCTGCCTGCCAAATTTCAGTGCAAAAACTTTAAAAATTGGGATTTGGGAGTAATCTAAATTTCCAACTGTCAGTTTTTTCTGACACTCAATCAGGACCACTTTTCTGCTGTTCTCTATGGGGCATTTTTGGGAAGACATAACTCATGGTAGGGGGCGAATTTAGACTTGGGGTTTGTTTTATTAGGTAGCTATTGTTCCAGGGTAGGTGCTTTTGGGGTTTAGGTAATTGAGAAAGTTACAGTTTTTAAACTATTACCTCACAAATCTGCCGTTATAGAGATAGGAAGTTTCAACTTGTTGCACAGCCTCAGTAGAAGCATCCAGCAGGTGTGCACACTGTGGCTTCACTTGGGTGCACCAAGATGACTGCCTTTTGGGGGTGATAGAGGTGGAGCGACCCGGCAATGGCAGTGGGTGGAAGCGGGGACACGGCAGCGGTGGAGCGGGCAGTGGTGGTGGATCGGGCGGCTGCATGGTTCGAGCTACAGTGGTGGTGGTGATGGTGTGGCCTGCGGGACCCGGCAGCGGTGGCGGGACCCGGCGTCTGTGCCGGTGTTGGCAGCGGGCCTGGATCCGAGAGGATCTAGTCCCTGCCAGCCATTCTTAAAAGGGTTAAGTTAAAAAAAGAAATTATGTAGTGTCCCCTTCCCAAAAGCATAACCAGCCCCGGGCTGCTCAGCCAGTCCTGGTTCCTAAAATTACAGGGAAATCTACATGTAGGGTTCCCCCATAATTTAGGAACCAGCACCTGGCTGTAGGGTCAGTACTGGGTTTAAATATAGAGGGGAATAAATGTGTAGGGGGTCCCCCTATATTTAAAAACAGCACAGGACCCAAACCGACTGGGGTGTAATGTAACAGCCAGGAGTCTCTATCATTGGGTCTCCAGGGCCAAAACATTAACACCCCAAGCTGGTCAGCCCAAGCCGGGGATCTCAGGGGAAGTGGAGAAGAGGACCCCCTCTCTGAAACCTCAGGCTTAGGCTGAAGCCCGGGGCTCTTCCCCACACCCCTGGCCTGTGGGTAAGGGGGTAATAATGTGGAAAATAGTTCAAAACTATTGTATTTTACAGTGGAACTACAGGTGCCAGCATGCCTGCCCTTTTGCACTTGTGGAACTACAAGTGCCAGCAGGCAGCCGGCACCCATACCTCCACTGTAAAATAAATAGTTAAAAAAACACCCATCTGCATCACTTTGGCTCCCCCCCTCTGTACTGCTTAATCTTCCCCCCTCTACATGCCTTTGTCTCACCCATCCACGCCGCTCTGTCTCTTCCCCCATCCACACCACTCTTATCCCATCTGCGCAGCTCTATCTTCTGCTCAGACCTCAATTCAATAGACTGCATGTGTGTATTCCAATGAGCACACAATTCTGTGAAATAGCAGCTCCACCATTTTGTGAGTGACAGCACAGTGATGTGTATTCTGATTAAGATGGATGTATGGAGTGAGAAGGATGTTGGAACCTACTGAGATTGTTGTGGTGATCCAATGGGAAGATTGTGGGCACTGAGTGGGATGTGGGAGCCACATAACTGCTCAGACCTCAGTTGCATAGACTGCATATGGGTATTCCAATGAGCACACAATTCTATAAATATGCAGCTCCACCATTTTGTGAGTGACAACAATCTCACACTGTGAGAGTGCTGAAACTGCCGGCAGTGGCCGGCAGTGCACTGAGCTGTGCGCGGCCAGCGCCGGAGTTATAGACTCTGGGCACTAGAGTGTGCCCAGAGTCTATAGTGTCTGCACACGTCACCGGGAAAATGGCTGCGGCTGCCATTTTCCCTGTACTGCGCCGCGGCCATTTTCCAGACGTTTTACAGCACCGGACCCAAGCCGACGTGGGACTCCGGAGAGGTAAGTAATATTATGGATGCAGGGTGTGCGGTGCGGGGGCCCCCTTGACCCAGGGGCATGTGTTCCCCGCACACCCTGCACCCATTATATATACGCCCCTGTTTTCAATGTACAATGTTATAGGTCACAAACACACGGCATAAATGTGTACACATGTTTATATGGGTTCCATACAAAAGGTCGACAATGAAAAGGTTGACAATGATTTGGTCGGCACCAGAAGGTCGACACGGAAGAAGGTCAACATGACAAAAGGTCAACATAACAGAAGGTAAACAGGATCAAAAGGTTGACAGTTTCAAAAGGTCGACATAAAAATGGTCGACACAGAAATGGTTGACATTTTTTTTATTGTTTGGGTTAGGGTTAGGCACTTTTCCATGATGACCTTTTGGTGTCAACCAAATTATTGCTGACCTTTTGTATCACACCCACTTATATAACGGTGCGGAGGCCAGATATCCTTACTGATGGGGAAGGTGAGATGGGCTCTGGCTAGTGCTACCACATCACTACGTTTGGTCTTCAGCTCCACACATGGAGGGGAGAACACACTGACCCCTGCAGGACACAAAAAATAAAACAATTAGCGATGAATGATTATCATGCCTGGGTTCATCCAACTGCCACCTTGCACTGCTGCCCTGGCTCGCCGATCTGTCATGAAGGATTGTGCTACAGATGCCCTGGCTCAATGAACTGCCATCTTGCATAGCCCCACAGATGCCATGACTTAAGAGATAACTATCTTCGTGTGGTTTAGAATTTGTTGGGTCTTGGCCAGTTGTGTGGCCTTGAATCAACTAGCAGAGAGTTCACTTATAATTGCTAATGCTAATAAAATAAAATACTAGTTTTACATTTTGGTTTTGGACACCGACATCTCAAAAGAAAAAAAAATTACAAAAATTAGTTTATATAATTTTGCACCATAAACAATTTTTTTTTAATGCTAAGAACTTCTTAAAAGAAATGTGGATCAATTTGGTAGGAATACACCTACTGGCCCAATATAGCAAATAATAGCAACTGTAATTGTAACTGTTCTCCTGACCTTGGTTGTGGGTCTCCAGGCTGCGCAGTAGGTGGTATGACTGGAAGCGGTCAAGCAGTGTGTGCAGAGCAGGTAAAGGATCCAGGAGGATGGTATAGGGGTGTGTGTCCAGATAGACCTATGGAACCCAAATAATAATTGGCACTGTAAGGCAGCAGTTGTTACTAGAGAAGTGCGAGCAAATGGTATTTCAGCGGCATCACTAGACAAGTAAGGGCAGAAGGCATAACTAGATGAATAAGAATGGCTGGCACCACTAGGCAAGTAAGAGCAGCAAGCATTACGTGACGAGTAACGATAGCAGGCTTCACTAGGCAAGTAATGGCAGTAAGCATTAATAGTGGATTTATTACCGATCGCAACTGTGATCACACACGCAATTGGTCAATTGTTGAGTACTGCTCATGCATCGCAGTGTGCGTGTGCAAACCGGCCACTGCGATCTGGACAGTGTTCACAAAGACCCATCGAAGTGATTGACAGGAAGTGCCGTTTGTGGGAGGTGACGGAGGGAGGGGTGTTCAGTGAGATGCAGGAAGCCAGTGACGTTGCAGGGGCGTGCATAAATTAGCCACTGCGATGCCCTTCGCAGCCTGTAGACTCATAGCGTGCGATGAAGTTAGCAATTTCTGAGTAAGGTCAGACCTTGTGCAAGTGTGCGTGAAGCTGCGATGGTACTCGATTGTACCAATGGTTTTGCAGTCTTGCTAAACATTACGGATGTGTGCTAAGTAAAGTGGGTATCCTTATGTTATGCTGCGGCGGCATAGAGATCGCAATGGATTAGCATACTATCGCAGCTGAACTGCGTGCGTAATCGCTATTGCATTTGTAGTTGCGATCGGTAATGTTAAATCAGGCCCTGAGACAGCTACTTATTGGAGCCACTGTCCTGGTATTAATACATAGCCTCCAAAAAACCATTCCCTATAGCTGCGATATGCGTCACTAAGGAATGATATTTTGGGGCCCTCACTGCCCCCAGAAATAAATAGGCTCCTCAAAGTTTTTAGATACACTTAGATTTTGTACCATAAAATGTCGCAACTCCTTTATATGTCATTCATGCTTCTGTATTTCAATCATTTATTTGTTGCGGTTTCTAGTGTTCGGCAAAGACAGGGGAAAAACATTTTTAATGTATGGTGACCATCACTGTCCTTGAGGTTCAATTAAGGACGTTTATTAATTACAGATTGGGATTTACTTAGTGCACAGCAGTAGTAAGTTGCACATGAATGCGCTTGTATTCTATACTCAGGACGAGGCCTTTGTGTGCGTTAAGACGTTACTTATGAGAGTGCCACCGATAAAATCATCTACTGGATCCAATGATATCACTACAGCACAAAGGAACTGCCTCATTGATACCCTGGCTCCTTGTGGACTGGGGCCTGATTCAGAGCCGCTCGTAAGCGGCCGCTCGTTCGCTCTGAGCGATGTTCGCACATCTGCGCATGTGTATGGGTCATAATGCGCATGCGCAAACCAGTCATTGCGGTCGGAAATCGTGCGCTCGCAAAACAGCGAGGGGCTGCTAATTTGATTGACAGAATGTACCGTTTGTGGGTGGTAACAGGGGAAGGTGCTTGAAAACGGGAGAGTAGAAATCCGAACGCAGGCGTGCCTAACGGTCAAAAGGGCGTTTAATGGGAGTGTATAATTAGTAAAGGAGCGTCATCGACCACGTCACTTGGTTGTCTTTTAGCCTGAACTGCTCGCAGTGATAGCGGTAAGAAAAACCTACCACAAGCACTGCGGGCAGTTCAGATGCCTTTCGATGTACCCGATTAATCTAATAAATACCGGAGATGACGTGTGATGCGAACGGCAAAGGGGCGTCTTTACAAAATAGCGAGCGAATGACAGACATAGAGGCGTCAACAAACCGCAAAGAGCGAGCGCTCAATTTAAATAGCCGGACCCTTTTTTGGAACGACCGTCCGCAAATAGCGTCCGGCTCTGAATCAGGCTCTGATATTCTGCATACAGATGAATATTGGTCTATCTCACCAGTATGCAAACTGGGGGCCCATTATCTGACATGTGAGTCCACTGGGAATGTCTCTGCAGTGTCCTAATTCCCATCTTAAATAAAGGTGTGCATAGGCAAACGCAGGGGGATTTCCATCTGCCTGGAAACCCCCCTCCCTAGCACATACTATGACCACAATAGAAATAGTAATATAATAGAATGTTACTAGTGCTGCATGTTCTTCTCAGTGTCACAAATTAACTGATTAGCACCAACTGTGGATCTTTCAAAATGTGTCAGCCAGTAATAAATATACCTGTGCACCAACTAGGAGATGTGGAAAACATGCACTGTTAGGGGTGCCATGCTATAGACCATAAATAGGGTTAATTATTAATACTGTATAATACACTATACAGTACATAAGGAGACCAATATGTACATATATGTCCAGGGCAGTGCTAGGTTATTCTGCTGCTCCCCCAGACTTGCTCCAATGCTCTGGAATGGTGCCCACATCTGAAAAAAAACACACTGTGCTCAGACAGGATGGACCTACAGCCGCATCTAATGGCTTACTGTGATCGCTGGTCCTGTATATGCTGGGATTATGACACACAATACACTTTGTATGTAACATATTAAAGCTGTATAAGTGCTAATTCTGCCCTCTTCATGGACTGGCCACACTCGCTCTAAAATCAAGAATTTGGAAACCCCCCTCTAGAAATCCTGCATTTGCCACTGGTGTGTACATGAGAGATGCACTTTAACAATCTAATACACATTTATGTTTAACTTCAATATTTACACATTTAACTTACTGCAAGTAATGTACACACCACTAAGGTATACATAAAGAGATTGCAAGGGAGTGAGGTTGTGTCTGCTGAAAGGACAATGGACCTCATTCAGAGTCTGTCGAAGCGGCCGCACGGTCGTACGCCACCGATGTTCGCTATACTGCGCATGCGTAAAGTTCGCAATGCGCGTGCGCAAACTAGCCGCTACGATCAGAAATTTCTCTCTCCTTGAACACAGCCAGGTCGGTAGTTTGAGTGACAGATTGAGGCGTTTGTGGGTGGTAACAGGGGAAGGTGCTTGAAAACGGGGGAGTGGAGATCCGAACGCAGGCGTGCCTAATTATGCGAACAGCGTTTTGTGGGAGTGCATACGGGTTATGGGAGTGCATAATTTACAAAGTAGCGTCATGGCACATGTGACATGGGAGGTTTTTATACTGACATGATCGTAGAGCTTAAGAGAGGGTATGGTCAACCTTAAGCTCTACGACCAGTTCCGATGGTATCCGATGGTCTTGATTAATCCTTATATGCCCAGAGATGACGTGTAATGCGTACGAGAAGGGGGCGTATTTTTTTGTCTTCCGACCGCTTCCTCCCCTTGGTCGGCCAGCTACCGATCCGAACTTAGGGACGCAACTTGCGAGGGAATCATTTGCATATACGGTCCCTTTTCCCATACGACCGAGCGGCCGCTTCGACTGACTCTGAATGAGGTCCAATATTCCCCTGAATCACAGTGCAGGGAGTATATAAACCCTTTACTGTGTCTCTCTCCGCTGTCCCACTGCGCTTGGCGAATGTGGATCGGTTACTGTGTACCTGATTTTCAAAGTCATATAAACATATGATACTGAAAAAAACGGGGACGACAGGCAACTTAAGGCATTCTCCTCTACAAATGTATGTGTTCCCTCTCAATGTAGGACAGGTATCAGCTAAATATGTCAAACATATAGATTATACTTACTGAATATACATTTAAAGGGGATTAAAAGTCCATGGGAACATCCTAGTATTTACCATGATTGGCCGGACAACTTGTCAGCAGTCGGGTGTACCTGGCTGTAGAGGGTTACAAAAGATTGTATGTGATCGTCTTACATCCTAACCTGGGACACCCTCTTCATCCAGGTATGCTCCACTGCTGCTGGGACAACCAGAAATCAATGAAGCCTCCCCCCTCTAAATTACAGAGAAATCAAGAAGATGACATAATAAATTTGAGTGCTGCAGGTCTTATCAGGCGTTTGACAGCAGACCGTGACATTTAGGTTTAGACATCAATAATAAAGTAGGAGCATTAGACGTTACTACATGTTTATTTTTTATTTTAGTGTTACCTGAAGTTTTTGGACGAGGTGGTGGGAAGCCAGGTCTTGACCAGCTTCCACCAGGAGATCTGACAACTTGTGGATGATCAGATCAAATGGTCCTTGGCTATTGAGGCATTTGGTGAGGTCAACCTGAAGAAGACATGACAAAGACTAGTCCCAGGAGAATCTTGTAGAATGGAAGAATGAAAAGAATTGCAGATTAATATGGCCACAGACAGTCCAGGCAATTTGCTAAATTTTAACCATAATGGTCAACCATTGCCCCACCCTAAACTATCAATACCCAATTTTTGATCCAGATGGATGGAAATCCGATATGACTGGTGATCATATAAGCAAGTGTTTGCCATCACTGACTGATCTAGCTGTGGTAGGGTATTGGTGGTATACATCTAGGTTCTACTGGTGTTTGAAATATGATCAGACCTGAGAATGTTAACCACTCACACAAACATGTGTCTGGCCAATCTCAGCAGATTGCCGTGATACAATCCAAATAGATTGTGAAGTGTGTGGCCTGTAATGAGTTATGTCAGAAGGTAAACCAAAGACCCTTGCTCTAGAGTGGTGGGATAACCAGACTCGTACTACAAGACCAATGGCAAAGCCTGCTGTGTATACCTCCCCCCACATACACATACATTTCTTCACAACCCTACTGAGCAGTTTAAAGGTAGTGATGACAGGGGGTCAATACAATTACAATAGCAGTGATAGCAGTCTGGACCACTAAGCCACAAGGACCCATAGTAGTATGCTCTGTGGGTTACAAGCTTGGTTTAGAGCCATCAGGAATTCTGCGTGTCAGCCTATTGGAAAACAGATTATATTATGAGTGTCCAAGGCTCTTTTATTCCCAAGAATATGGCTAAATGAATATGGGCAGTTTATCAGCAGTATCGGCATTGTCATCTCTTGTAGTCGTCTCTCAGTTATCTGTCATTGTTAAATTATGTCACCTGAAAACACCTCATGACACTACAGTCATCACAGATCCTCTGTTACTGTCTACAGTATGTGCTAGCAGCACTCACGGGGGAATTGGTATGATTTACCGCCGGACCCATGCCCGGCGGTTGGAATCCCGACAGCGGCATCCCGGCAGAGGAGGAAATCCCGATTGTCCAAGGTAAGTATTCTATTTTCTAACCTAATTCTACCCCTTAACCCTCCCTTAGGGGTGCCTAACCCTAACCTTCCCCCCCCAGTGCCTAACCCTAATCCCCCCTCTAAGTGCCTAAACCTAACTCCCCCCTTCCCCGCCGCCCAAAACCTAAGTCCTTTGGGGGGGTGACTAACCCTAAGTCCCCCCCGGGGGTGCCTAACGCTAACCCGCCCTTCCCCTAGCCTAAACCTAAGCTCCCAGAGGGGTGCCTAACCTTATGCCCCCCCCCCGGGAACCCTAAACCTAAGCCTCCCCCCCGCGGCTATCTGCGTTCGGCGCCCGGCGTCCCTTCGATCGGGATGCCGGACACCGGTCTCCCGGCGTCGGTAAAATGACGGGCGTCTAGATCTAGACGCCTATCATTTAACCCTCGCTGGGATTAAGCAGTAGGGAAGCCAGCTGTCGGGATTAGGTCCGCCAGCTTCCTGACTGCATACCCTCACGGGTAAAGGTGTGACCCTCACCATGAGGATACAGGCCTGAACGTCAGATTGCCACAGGTCTCATAAAGAGGAAAGAAATACCGGGACTTACCTCTGTTACATCATAGCCATGATTCCTAGAAAACAAACACAAGGAACCAGATCATTAACCTCAAATGAACATAAATAGAAGGGCAGAGAATTCTCTGAAATAACAAAATAAATGCCACACACTTAAATGAAATAATACTGTATATACAATTATACAAAATAGATTACACTTAATGGAATTCTAATATCATCAACTAAAAGGACTAAACTAGATAGACACCTGGGGCCAAATGTAATAGGGTGAGAATTTAGAAAATGTGAGAGTTTAGCAGTAAAACTCTCACACTAATACACTGATTTAGTTGTATTTTCAATACAGGAAACACCTGGATGAGAGTTTAAATCTTGAGAATTGTTTAAATCTGAAAAACATGCAGGTTTCCATGTTCTGAGACTTTCTTACATTGGCTCAGTTTTCTCTCACATTTTCTAAACTCTCACCTTATTAAATTTGGCTCCAGATGTTAGACAGACAATGGGTCGACATGGACAAAAGGTCGACAATGACAAAAGGACGACACGCTAAAGGTCGGTGTGTAAGAAGGTCGACAGGTACAAATGGTAGACATGGTCAAAATTTCGATGCAAAAATGGTTGACATGAGTTTTTTACACCGCACACCCTGCACCCGTTATAGATACGCTCCTGATTGACAGGCTGAGGTCTCTTGGTGGTGGTGAAGGCGTGTCGGCCCCAATTTTTGGCCATGCCGATGCCTGTGTCTGCGTCTGCAGTTGCCTAGACCGTCAATATTCAAGGGGCATTTAAAACACCGAATGAGTGGACATTACATCCCCGATTTAGGTGGCGATGTATCATATCTTCTAAATAGGACAAGTGGAGTCACACATAGCAACCAGTCAGCTTATAGCTATTGTTTATCAAGTACATTCTAAAAAATGAGAGCTAGAAGCTGATTAGTTGCTATGGGTAACGTCTCCAACTCTTCTCTTTAGAAGGTTTGATACTCTCCCCTGTAGTGTTTTTATTTTTCCTGGCATCCCTGCACTGATTGCCAGCTGTCTTGGACATTACAATTAAACAAAGTCCCTTCCTCATTGGCTGACAATGCAAAAAGGGGAGGTATTTAATTGTATAAATTAACTGGTGTCCCACCAATGGGAGGAGAGGGCATTTTAAGGGGAAGGGGCACCTAGATGTAAAGTTGGGTACACACCAATAGAATCGTTGGGCCGTTCTTTCCATTTTGACCCGTTCATGCGATATCGCAAGATGCTATACGCACCTTCGATCATATTTTTTTGGATATTATGTGAAGTTTAATATTCATCCAATTCAACCGGGTGAGATCGGACCGCAGTGTGTACGCACCCCAGACCGTTCTTACGATTCTACACCAGCAGCGGCGCCGCCTCTGTGGGTGGTACAATCATTTTCTTTTGATATTTTAGCAGTTGGGGATCGAAGGTCGGCAGTATGAATGTGTAGGACGGTGTGTACTCGCGTATCGGCACCGTGGGACTATCGTCTGGGAGTGAAACATCACATCGAAAGAGTGACTGCAAAGGTGTGTACCCAGCTTTAGTCTGCTCTGCTATTCTCAGATGAACATACACATTACTTTACACAACAAGAGTCTCTACACAGCACTGAAATTTTATAAATTATAGGATAGATACATTTATTAAGCAAACAAACATCATTGGTAATCAATAAAGAAGTTTGCCCATCAGATTAAAAAGAGGGACACTTAAGAAGAAATGGGGGATTAGCGTCCAAAAAAGAACGGTGAACTTGTTAAGCAACTGCATAGGGAGCTGGCAATTTATAAAGACCCATGCCACAATGGGTCTGGAACTGAGATGGCCTCCACTACAGTCGTGTTGTGATATTTGGGAGTGTCATATCGGCGGTAATATGCAAATGCTAACCAGAGAGTGCTAGCCCTGAGACGTCCACGTTCAATGCCTGTGGACGATGAAACCCAATTGGTGGTTCCAAACACTCCACCACCGGAGCACCATCATGTCCACCATAGACACTTGCACCAGCCCATGGCAGCCGCGTGTCTCCTTCTCAACGCCATATAAATATGGCCTCTGTTATTGTGATTGCATAGACACGCACTTGACACTCCCATAACACGCCCCTGAGACGGACGTTTTATGCGCACACTTCAGGCCACCTCCCAGTCACCACCCGGGAACACCCATGGGTTTGACTTGCAGTTCCTAATGCCAG
The DNA here is from genome assembly GCA_031769625.1 of Taudactylus pleione. Taxonomy (NCBI): domain Eukaryota; kingdom Metazoa; phylum Chordata; class Amphibia; order Anura; family Myobatrachidae; genus Taudactylus; species Taudactylus pleione. The sequence goes on from JAUIMM010000198.1 coordinate 2,992,470, forward strand.
TAATCCCATATGCAAAAACGCATTTGTGCGTACACTCAGGGTAACGCCTGCACCATGGGGGTTCTCAGAATATTTTGCGCATGTGCTGTAGCAAATAATGGCTCAACTCCGCCAACATCGGCATTGCGTTCAACATGCGTCCATCCCTGTATATATCTACACTAAGGGGCTAAGGGGGGAGATTTAATAAAGCTTGGAGAGAGATAAAATTGGAGATAAATAGCACCAACCAATCATACAGTGACTACGCAGACCCATTTTAGAGTGATCGACAGGAAGTAACGTTTGGGGGAGGTGACGGGGGTGACAGGGGGGTAGTCGGCGAAATGCAGGCGTGCCAGTGCGCTTGAACGCTGTTGCAGGGGCGCCACTGTGATGCCATATGCAGCTCGGGCTTTCACTGTGTGCGATGAAGTTAGCATTTCCTGAGTAAGGTCAGAGCTTGTGTAAGTGTGCGTGAGGCTGCGATGATTCTCGATGTTGCCGATGGTTTTGCAGACTTGAAAAGTATTACGGATGTGTGTAAGGTAAGGTGGGTGTCCTTATGTTGTGCTGCGGCCTCACAGCGATCGCAGAGTATTAGTATATCATCGCAGTGAGACTGCGTGCGGAATCACTATTGCAGTTGCGATCCGTACTGAATCAGGGCCTCTGTCTATGTCTGTGGACTGGCCAAACTTGCTCTAAAAACAAGCATTTGGATATTCCCCTCTGGAAATCCTGTGATTAACATTATTGTGACCATGTATGTGCCATCGTGCTCTTTATAGCACACAAGATGGAACCTACTAAATAACCAAACCTATATGAATGTCGGGCATGTGGGTTTTATATTCACTGAAGGAGTGAAAGGGAAAACCTATGGGTGTGTCTTAACTGTGGGCATAACCACGGGGATGGGTGTGTCTTAGCTGTGGGCATAACCACGGGGATAGCACAAATAGGATCATACATGTAGTTACTCTAGGGCAAAGGTACTATAAATACAGTAAATCTAACAAGTGGATGAAAGGCAATAATGCTCTCCTTCCACAAGTGTGTGTGTGTATATATATATAGATATATATGTATATATATATATATATATATTAGGGATGTTTGCCAACCCCCATGTTTTGGTTTTGGATCTGGAACTCCCCTGGTTTTGGATCTGGATTGGTTTTGCCAAAACCTCACCTCCGTGTTTTGTTTTCGGTAGAGATGTGCGCCGAGTCGACCCCCTTGTTTTGGTTTTGGATCTGGATCTCCCCTGGTTTGGGATCTGAATCTGGTTTTGGATTTTTTCCTTGGTGTTTTGTTTTTAGGTTTTGGATCTGTATTTTTTCCAAAAAATATATATAAACAACTAAAACCACATAATCTGGCCCTGTTTTTGTTCCTACATTATTATTAACCTTAATAACAATAACTTTCAATCATTTCTAGGCATGTTTAACCACCTCACAGCTCACAATATTGATTTCACTATTTTTCACCCATATAGGCCAAAGGCTGCAGCGAGCTGGCTGGCTAAAGTAAGCGACAGAGCAGCGGCAGAAACACACGGCAGTTTAACAAAATATAGGAAATCTATGAAACATTGCCACACAGCAGTGGCAGACAGGATGGCAGTTTAATAAACTATAATAATGTCAGTCGGCAATGCCCCAAATTGTGCCAAATGTAAAGGAAAAAGGTGCAAGATGGAATTGTCCCTCCCACCCACTCTTATGTGGGATATTACAAAGGACATGCACAGTTTAGCAAACCAAGCACTTTAGCCACTTATTAAGGAGGAGGTTGATGATGAGGGTGTTGGTGGTGGAGATTGCATGTGCTGGTCCAAACTGCTGGTAGCTGATACTGGACTGCTTGTTATTAATTTACAAATTATAATTTTGTTAAACAAATTGCATGAACTCGCTGCAAATGATGTAACAGGGAGGATGTGCCTAGATGGTTAACGTACCTTCCTCTGCTAACTTTGGCTTTACAAATGGAACAGATGCCTTCACAACTGTTGTCAGAATTTAGATTAAAATAATTCCACACCCAAGAAATTGCTTTTCTGGCTTTCTTTTTATCAAGAGCAAGAACTGCTGCCACTGGTGGCTGATTTACACAAACCACATCCTTATCATCAACATCCACATTAGCGTCAGATAGGACACAAATTTCCCCCTCATCCTCCTTTTGCACTTCCTCCACACTATCATCCTCATTTTTTATTATTTCACCATCTAATACTAGCACAGCCGTCATGGCATCAGTGATCCGCTGTGAAACTGGGTGACCGTTGTTATACTTACTTCCTCTATCAAAGGACTGTTTAATAGTCAATTGTTTTTTTAAATTACTTCCGATCACGAATGAGGATGTTGGATGCAGGTGTTGGTGATCGAAGGCGCTTGGATCCCACAGAGAGGGAGCAGGTAGGTGACACTGGACTTGTTACATTTTGAGTTTTGGAACTTTGCGACATACACTCTGATATTTGATGAATGTGCTCCAAGTGACGTAACAAGGATGAGGTTCTTAGGTGGTTTAGGTCCCTCCCTCTACTCACTCTTGCTTTGCAATGGTTACATATGGCTTGACAACTGTTGTCCGGATTGGGGTGGAAATAATTCCACATGTGAGAAGTGGATTTTTTTGTCTTTTGCCCCGGCATGACAACAATGGGCTTTGGCAATTTCAATCCATGGGCAACAGCTGTTGCCTTACAAAGGCATGCTTGGCATTAACAACCTCATCACCAACATCTTCGTCATCGACATCCTCATCATCCTTAGCACCTTCAACTACCAAAATATCCTCCTCCTCCATGTTCAATTCCACAGAAGTATCCTCACTGACTATGTGTGCAAGATGTTGACTGCCCCCAGCAGAATGAATTCTGAAGTGTTTCGGGCAATATTATATGCTCATATTCAGTCAAATGCTTCAGAACTCATTGGACGGCGCTTCACAGTGTAGATGGACAATGACCCGAAGCATACTGCAAAAGCAACCAAAGAGTTTTTTAAGGCTAAAAAGTGGAATGTTATGCAATGGCCAAGTCAATCCCCTGACCTGAATCCGATTGAGCATGCATTTCACTTAATGAAGATAAATCTGAAGGGAAAATACCCCAAGAACAAGCAGGAACTGAAGACATTTGCAGTAGAGGCCTGGCAGAGCATCACCAGGGATGAAGCCTGCACATCCCTAATATAAATATACATATGTGTGTGTCAAGGGGGAGGAAGACTTTTACAGACTATTTACTAGACCATATAGTAATAATCATTATAATCATAATACTGAAAACATTTAGAAAAACTTAAATCTAATTATTACATGAAGCTATATAATCCTCATATATTATCCGCAGTATATATGTTTTCATCCATACATATATCCTAATTTGGATTAAATGCAAGTGTACTCATTTTTGGATTATAAAATCTAATTTTTGGACTCTAAGGGGACCATTCAATTGTCCCTGATGTGCTGTGGCATGCTGCCGGTATACTACTCCATGGCAATGTATCTAATCATATTTCCTTGCTGCAAAAAGCGGTAATGTGCGCAGTCGGATACATAGCAGTGTTGAATGATTTGCTAATGCTCCACCACTCAAGTATACATAGGCAGCTCTCCATCACCCAAACATGAGGTGTCTCATTGATAAGAGCATATAGCACTGTTTTCACTCACAAGAAGGTAGTAACCAATAGTAATCTAGTAATAATCCTTTAAACTTAACATGTTCATTGTCATAATTTTTTTTTTACTGTTATGATAACCTAAATTACACACAACACACATACAGTAATAATAATATACTATTTATACGAATAATACAAACAACACACATACAGTAATAATAATATACTATTTATACACATAATACACACAACACACATACAGTAATAATAATATACTATTAATACGAATAATACAAACAACACACATACAGTAATAATAATATACTATTTATACACATAATACATACAACACACATACAGTAATAATAATATACTATTTATACACATAATACACACAACACACATACAGTAATAATAATATACTATTTATACACATAATACACACAACACACATACGGTAATAATAATATACTATTTACACACATAATATACACAACACACATACAGTAATAATATTATACTATTTATACACATAATACATACAACACACATACAGTAATAATAATATACTATTTATACACATAATACACACAACACACATACAGTAATAATAATATTATACTATTTATAGACATAATACACACAACACACATACAGTAATAATAATATACTATTTATACACATAATAACACACAAACACATGTACAGTAATGCTAAACACACACACAGAGTAATAGTGTATGTATATATACTTTATGATACAGAAATACACGCGTGTACAGTAATGCTATATATACTGTGTGGTACACAAACACAATATAGTAATACTGTATTGTGTGGTACTAAACATATTAATTAATACTATACATACAGTCATATGGTTACATACATGTGCAGCAATACAATATATATACAGTATATATATATATATATATATATGCTGTGTGATACAGTAACACACATACAGTAATACTATATGAGTATACAAAGAGTAATATAATCTACACTTTTTGATACAGAAACACACACATGTACAGTAATGTACAGTAATTCTATATATACTGTGTCACACACATGTACGGTAATACAGTGTATATACTGTGTAATACCGAAACACACAGTTGTACAGTACCACTATATATACTTTGTAATACAGAAACAGACACATCTACAGTAATGTACAGTAATATTATATATACTGTGTCACACACATGTACAGTAATACAGTATATATACTGTGTAGTACCGAAACACACAGATGTACAGTAGTACTATATACTGTGTGATACAGACACATGTGTACAGTAATTCAGTATATACTGTGTAATACCAAAGACACACAGATGTACAGTACTACTATATACTGTGTGATACAGTAACTGACACAAATATAATAATACCATATACCTGTGTTGTACAATCATGTATATGTACAGTAATACTATAAATATATCATTTGTTATACATAAACATACATACAGGTAGTAGGCTTGTTTACAATGCATCATCATATCATGTAATATACAAGCACACTCAATAATAGCATACCCGCCTGTACATATAACAATAAACCGAGAGTGAAATACACCTGTGAAGAGAAAGATTTACCTGCATAGCTCCTCAAATATATGAAAATTAAGTTTTCTTTTCTTTTTCTCATTCAAACAGACACCAATCCTCTTCCTGGTCTGCAGTGCAGGCATGATCACTGTGCCTGCTACCAGTCCCTATACTGGAAACCAGTCTGCTCAGTTAGCACCAGCCAGTTCCAGTCACCTTTGACCCCCCCAACATCATTCCGAATTTCCGCCTGTCCTGTGCTGAGCAGGGATGGTTCTGGCAGTGGATGACGAGGACTAGAGCTGGGCACAATGCACACACTTCGCTATCAGCTGATTGCCATAAATATTGATTAGGTAACAGTAACCAGGGATATTGTGAGTGACACTCCTTGTAGTGACAGCAACAGTAAGGGCTGAGCTAGGGGATAATGAACTGAGATGGGACTGGATGAATGTCGTACACACTGTATAATGTGTGCGCTCATGGTATAAGCTGAACATATTATAACAGCAAATAAGTTTTTGTGTAATGTGGATTTAAGTAGAAATAAAACAGGTACTTGGGAAAAAGAAGGCGGTGTGGACCAGACATATGGTATAGCTTGCAAAATAGTACTGGGGAGAGAAATATAACACTTGTTATTTAGAAATAAAGCCACTTAATTCTCTGGAAAACATTTGTCTGCACCTTAGCTGCCTGCTGAACCACTATAGTATATACAGCTAAATAAATACATTTAAAAACCACAAGAACGTTAAGAGAGGATGTCACAAAGAATGGGCTATATTTACGAAGCGGCTCAGACATTCAGTGTAAAGCACGCCGGTCAGCGTCACATTAAATTTTCCCCTAAAACACACCGAGCTCAGTATCTTATAAAAGTTGCTGCTTCGTAAATGTAGCCCAATATGTCAGTTAATCAACACAGAATTATACCTTAGAGTCTATAGTAGGGCTGGATTTGGGGGAGGGGGCAATGGGGTTGTTCCTACAGGACCCCTGTACAGTAGGGGCCCCCACAATTTTTTCTCACTACTGGCAACTCCATTTTGCATTTCAGCGTGACGCTCGCTTGATTAAAAGGCCAGTGCCAGCGCTCTTTTTACTCACCCATATCCCTGTTAAAAGATAAGATATAGGGAACCCTTTTCACTATGTGTATGTGGCTCTTGGAAGGAGCTAAGCGAATGTATAACTGGGCGTTTCAGGGCTGCTGCAGTCACATCATTAGTCAATGTTATGATAGGAGTCTCCGACGTGACTTGTTCTGACTACAAGCTCTTGAGGCCTCCATAAACCATAATCCAGCCCTATAGTGTGAAAAAAAAACTTGGAAACTTGGGTTCAAATGAGGCGTGGTCCATCCATGAGAAGGCCATTAGAAGACATACATGTATTTACTAGAGATGAGCGGGTTCGGATTTCAGAGATCCGAACCCACCCGAACTTAGGGGATCCGAGTCGACTCGGGTTTTCCCCCCTCACTCAGATCTGAAAACGAGGCAAAACATCATCATCCCGCTGTCGTTTTCTCACGGGTTTTGGATTCTATAAAGGTCCCGCGATCGCCGCCATTTTTAATTCCGGCTGTGGAGAGTGAAGAGGCAGGGAGTGGGGAGCTGTGCTGTGCTGTGCTGCTGTGCATAGGGCTGGCTACAGTTGTGTTGCTTAGGGGTCTATTTACTAAGCAGTGTTAGGAGACAGAGTGAAAAGTGATTAGAAAGTGATAAGGTGCCAGCCAATCAGCTTCCAACTGTCATCTCACAGGCTGTGTTTGAAAAATGACAGTTGGGAGCTGATTGGCTGGCACCTTATCACTTTCTTATTACTTTTCACTCTGTCTCCTAACACTGCTTAGTAAATAGACCTATTAATGTCAATAGGGGCTAGCTGTTGTCCATATAGGGGCTTGCTGTTGTTGTGACTGAGGTTGTCCTGTCCATCCATAGGGGCTGTCTGTCTGTTGTCCATGTATAGGGGCTGGCAGGCTGTTGTCCTGTTCATAGGGGCTGACTGGCTGTAGTCCATAGGGGCTGGCTGTTGTCCATAGAGACTGGCTGCTCTGCTGTGTTGTCCAGGGGTGCTCTGTCCATAAGGGGTGCTCTTCACCCCCAGTGTGAAAAAACAATTTTATTTGTGTGCGTGATAGCCTGCCACATACTACCAGCGTTAAAATAATAACAATTTTTTTTGTGTGTGTGGTTGTGTGCGCTAGCCGCAACTTAGCTACACTATAATTGCTTGGTGACACTGCTGTAAGACTGCAGTGAGTATGGAGGACAGTCACATGACAGGAGAGCAGGGTCCACATACCAGTCTTGTAGCTGCCGGCAGCAGTCATGATGACGATGCAAGGCCGTCAACATCATCTATGAAGGCCGATGTACCAGGGCTCAAGTCAGGCCAAAAAGTCAGGCTAAAAAAATCAACTTTTATCTTGTTAAAGAAAAAAAAAATCGAAAGCCAAGTCAGCTTTAGAGAAAGAAAAATTGGCAAAATGCCATTCACTACACGAAGTGGCAAGGAAAGAATAAGGCCTTGGCCTTTGTTATTTATGACTGGTGGTTCAAGTGATGATTTAAGCCCCTCTGCTTGTAGGAGAGGTACAAAAGAAATGTAAATTGTTAAGACAAGTAAGACACCGAAACCAACTGTGTGCTCCGAAAAATCACAAATTCCCGAGGAGAGTCCAAGTGTGTCCGCGGTTGCCATGTGTGAGCCTGATCTTTCTAATACATTACTTGAAGAGGATCCTCCTTCCACCATTTGTGTGCCCTCTGCAAATGTGGGGATGAGCAGCACAAATCAACATGCTGATGTAGAAATCGAGGATGCTTCTGTGGAATTGCACCAGGAGGATGATGAGGATATTTATGTAGTTGGTGATAACAACAAGGATGATGAGGATGTTGATGGCGAGGATGTAAATTAGGCAACAGTTGTTGCCCATGGTGGGAAAAATACCATTGTTAGCCTGGGCAAATTACCAAAAAATCTACATCTCGTGTGGAGTAATTTCCACCCAAATCCGGACAATTTCTGCCAAGCCATTTGTAACCATTGCCATGTAACAGTGAGTAGAGTTAAAGACCTTAAGCATCTTGGAGCCTCCTCCCTGTTACGTCACTTGCAGCGCATTCATCAACTTGGAAAAGGTATTGAAACTTTGAGGACAAAAAAACGAACAACAATCAGTCCAGTGTCACCTAGCTGCTCCCTTCTATCTGCATCCAAGCGCCTGCAATCTCCACCACCAACACCGGGATCATCATCAACATCCTCATTCGTGATTCAGCAACTGCGTGTCAAAGATTGCAGCACCAGCAAGAACTGTTGAATTTGCCCTGCCATCAGCTGAAGCAAGAGGTAGTAACTAGGTGGAATTCTAACCTCTATATGCTTCAGTGGATGGAGGAGCAGAAAAAGGCGATCCAAGGCTACACTGCGGCCTATGACATAGGGAGAGGAGCGGGAATGCACCTTAGTCAAGCGCAATGGAGAATAATTTCAGTGTTGTGCAAGGTTCTCAAACCCTTTGAACTTGCCACATGTGAAGTTAGTTCAGACACTGCCAGCTTGAGTCAGGTCATTCCCCTAATCAGACTTTTGCAAAAGCAGCTGGAGAAAGTGAATGAGGAGCTGAAACAGAGTGATTCCGCTAAGTATCCAAGCCCTTCATTCGCTTCGACAGGATCTAAGGGTTGTCAATCTCTTGAAATCAGGGGGTCATTCAGACCTGCTTGCGAGCGCAGGACGCTCGCAAGCGGGTCGATGGTGCGCTACTGCGCATGCGCGAGACCCGGCTAGCGACGGGATAGCCGTCACTCCGGGTCTCGCACCAAAGGGGGCGTGCTGTCGATGTTGATTGACAGCACGTCCCCTTTGGTGGGCATGGCTGCCAGACGGAGGCGTTCCCATGGGAACGCCTACCATCTGAAGCCGGCCCCACTGACATCAGTAGCGATGTCAGTGGGAGTGATTTTGGCTCTGATAGAGCCAAAATCACTCCAGGGCTTGCGGTAGGGAGACCCTACCGCAGGGTCTCTGTCGCAAGCCCGATGGTCGCGATAGTCTTGGTCACCCACAGCTATGCGAGCGTCCAAGAGGCCGCTCCATTTTCATGTAGTAGGGCCCTGATTCAGAGCGAGCACTCTGGTCAGAGCGTCCGGCTCTGAATCAGGCCCACAGATCACTATATTTTGGCGAGCATACTTGATCCTATGTTTAAGGCATACCTTGTGTCTTTCCGACGGACCTAAATCTGAAAAGATGCAAAGAGCTGGTGGTGAAAAAATTGTCAGCTCAAGCGGAACGTGACACGGCAGCATCTCCTTAATTTTCTACAGCTGCCAGGAAAAAATTACATTTTCCTAAGAGACCCACTGCTGGTGAAGCAGATCAGTCAGCAAAACCTCATGACATCTGGTTGGGTCTGAAAGAACTGGCTACAATGAGTGACATGTCTACCGTGACTTTGTCTGATGCGGTCACCATTCAGAGAATGGTGGATGACTATTTTAGGGATAGCATCCAAATAGGGATGTCAGACAGTCAGTTTCATTACTGGCAGGAAAAAGAGGCAATTTGGAGTCCCTTACACAAACTGGCTTTGCTGTACTTAAGTTGCCCACCCTCCAGTGTGTACTCTGAAAGAGTTTTCAGCGCAGCCAGGAACCTTGTCAGTGATCGTCATAGGAGGTTACTTCCCCAAAATGTGGAAAAGTAGATGTTCATCAAAATGAATTACAAATTCCACGAGGAAGACCTTTACCAGCACTTACGTCCAAAAAATACAGAAGCATCTGTAATGGTGGATTCCAGCGGGGACAGTGGGGCAGTTGCGTAACTAGGGCAGGGCGAGCGGGGTACGATCCCTGGGCGCCGTGGGACTGGTGGTGCGGGGGGGGGGGTGCCGCCGGCCACGGTACCAGCTCGCCCTAGTTAGCCAGTGTAGCGCCGACCACAGTGTGGGCCTGATTCAGAGCCGAACGCTCTGACCAGAGCACTCGCTCTGAATCAGGGCCCTCCTCCATGAAAATGGAGTGTCCTCCTAGACGCTCGCATAGCTGTGGGTGACCACCCACAGCTTATGCGAGCATCCATGATGATGGTCGCGATGGTCAAGACCATCGCGACCATCGGGCTTGCGACGGAGACCCTGCGGTAGGGTCTCACTGCCGCAAGCCCAGGAGTGATTTTGGCTCTATCAGAGCCAAAATCACTTCCACTGACATCACTAGTGATGTCAGTGGGGCCGGCTTCAGACGGTAGGGGTTCCCATGGGAACGCCTCCGTCTGGCAGCCACACCCCCGGCACGCCCACCAAAGGGGGCGTGCTGTCAATCAACATCGAGGAGAGAGCCCGTCGCTATCCGGGTCTCGCGCATGCGCATGACGGAGCTCCCTCCATCGTGCGCATGCGCAGTGGGGCAACATCGACCCGCTTGCGAGCGTCCTGCGCTCACGAGCGGGTCTGATTGACCCCCAGTGTGCGGTCAGCGCTACACATTTACACAGGACCGGCGCTAGGCTTCCAGCGCCGGTCCTGTGCTGCACAGCTGAGCCCCTTCCCTCCCCCTGAGCGCTTGCCCAATAGTGCCAGGAGGAGGGTGGCAGGCGGGCTCAAGCTGTGCTAACACACACATTGCCGCCAGCAATTGGCTGCTGCTGCACACACATCCTCCGCCAGCGCTGGCGGAGATGTGAGTGAATCAGCAGCCAATGAGAGTCAGATAGACTCTCATTGACTGCTGCGCGCCCACTGCAAGAGCCGGGCTTCCGTCCGGCTCCTGCAGTGGGTAATGGGAGAGACGTCATGAGGTCATGATGTCTCTCCCATAATGCATAGCGCGCCAGCGCGGGAGGACTGACGTGCGGCGGCGGGAGCGGTGGCCTGAGCAGGAGCGTGGATTCAGGTAAGTGTATTTGTTTTATTTATGTTTTTTGTAACTTGTGTGTCTGCACTACGGGAGGGGGGGGCTACTACTACTGCGGACACTATCACTTGGGGGGGCTGCTACTACTGGGGACACTATCACTTGGGGCTACTACTACTGGGGACACTATCACTTGGGGGGGGCTTCTACTACTGGGGACACTATCACTTGGGGGGGGCTACTACTACTGGGGACACTATCACTTGGGGGGGCTACTACTACTGGGGACACTATCACTTGGGGGGGCTACTACTACTGGGGACACTATCACTTGGGGGGGCTACTACTACTGGGGACACTCACTTGGCGGGGCTACTACTACTGGGGACACTATCACTTGGGGGGGCTACTACTACTGGGGACACTATCACTTGGGGGGGCTACTACTACTGGGGACACTATCACTTGGGGGGACTACTACTACTGGGGACACTATCACTTGGGGGCCTGCTACTACTGGGGACACTATCACTTGGGGCTACTACTACTGGGGACACTATCACTTGGGGGGGCTGCTACTACTGGGGACACTATCACTTGGGGGGGCTACAACTACTGGGGACACTATCACTTGGGGGGGCTACTACTACTGGGGACACTATCACTTGGGGGGGCTACTACTACTGGGGACACTCACTTGGCGGGGCTACTACTACTGGGGACACTATCACTTGGGGGAGCTACTACTACTGGGGACACTATCACTTGGGGGGGCTACTACTACTGGGGACACTATCACTTGGGGGGACTACTACTACTAGGGACACTATCACTTGGGGGGGGCTACTACTACTGGGGACACTCACTTGGGGGGGCTACTACTACTGGGGACACTATAACTTGGGGGGCTACTACTACTGGGGACACTATCACTTCGGGGGCTGCTACTACTGGGGATACTATCACTTGGGGGGGCTACTACTACTGGGGACACTATCACTTGGGGGGGCTACTACTACTGGGGACACTATCACTTGGGGGCCTGCTACTACTGGGGACACTATCACTTGGGGGGGCTACTACTACTGGGGACACTATCACTTGGGAGGGGGCTACTACTACTGGGGACACTATTACTTGGGGGGGCTACTACTACTGGGGACACTCACTTGGTGGGTCTACTACTACTGGGGACACTATCACTTGGGCTACTACTACTGGGGATCCTATCACTTGGGGGGCTGCTACTACTGGGGACACTATTACTGGGGGGGCTGCTACTACTGGGGACACTATCACTTGGGGGGCTGCTACTACTGGGGACACCATTACTGGGGAGGCTACTACTACTGGGGACACTATTACTGGGAGGGGCTGCTACTACTGGGGACACTATTACTGGGGGGGCTACTACTACTGGGGGGCTGCTACTACTAGGGACACCATTACTGGGGGGAGCTACTACTACTGGGGACACTATTACTGGGGGGCTACTACTACTAGGTACACTTTAACTAGGGGGAGCTACTTACTACTAGGGGACCACTACTGGGGGCACTATCACTTGGGGGGGCTACTACTACTGGGGACACTATCACTTGGGGGCCTGCTACTACTGGGGACACTATCACTTGGGGGGGCTACTACTACTGGGGACACTATCACTTGGGAGGGGGCTACTACTACTGGGGACACTATTACTTGGGGGGGCTACTACTACTGGGGACACTCACTTGGTGGGGCTACTACTACTGGGGACACTATCACTTGGGCTACTACTACTGGGGATCCTATTACTTGGGGGGCTGCTACTACTGGGGACACTATTACTGGGGGGGCTGCTACTACTGGGGACACTATCACTTGGGGGGCTGCTACTACTGGGGACACCATTACTGGGGAGGCTACTACTACTGGGGACACTATTACTGGGAGGGGCTGCTACTACTGGGGACACTATTACTGGGGGGGCTACTACTGGGGGGCTGCTACTACTAGGGACACCATTACTGGGGGGAGCTACTACTACTGGGGACACTATTACTGGGGGGCTACTACTACTAGGTACACTTTAACTAGGGGGAGCTACTTACTACTAGGGGACCACTACTGGGGGCACTAAATAGGGAGGACCACTACAGGGGGGCCTGTATAGGGGCACTGGATAGGGGGGATCACTGCTGGGGGCCTGCATAAGGGGGACCACTACTGGGGGAACTGCATTGGGGGGCTACTGCTGAGGGCACTATATAAGGGGTTTACTACTAGGGGACCACTACTGGGGGCACTAAATAGGGAGGACCACTACAGGGGGCACTGTATAAGGGGCACTGGATAGGGGGGGATCACTGCTGGGTGCCTGCATAAGGGGAACCACTGCTGGAGGCACTGAATAAGGGGAACTAATGAGGGGCTGCATAAGGGGGACCACTACTGGGGGTACTGTATAAGGGGCACTACTATGGGCCTGCATAAGAGGGACCACAACTAGGGACATTGCATACTGGGGGTACTGTATAAGGGGCACTACTGGGGTTATGGTACATATGGTAAGTAATGTGATGATAAAGGGGTGTGTCATGTTGACGCCACATTTTTAGGTGACCACGCCCATTTTTCACAGCGCGCGCTTAAGGCACGCGCACATAGGGGGCTCCATTTTTACATTTGCCCTGGGCTCCAAATACCCTAGTTACGCCACTGCAGCGGGGACAAATTAATATTGTGTGAAGAAGAGGAGTATGCACACACTTATGGGGGTGACAATGACCTGTTAGGATCTGCGGTTTAGGAGATCATTTTAGTTGCTACTGAGACACTGCATGCATTCCTGTTTGTCTGTGTGCTGATCCCAAATGTTAATTAATTGCTCTCTGTCTCAGTCAATTAGTGTGCAGCTGATATTGTACAATCTTGTCTGTGTGCACAGGTCAGATGCAGGAGTCTGTCATTAGGGAGGCTTACAGGGTGTGCTCGGATTGGGCCCAGTGTGTGTGTTAAACTGCAGCCAGTCCTTCACTCCATGCCGGTGATAAAGTTTTTCATACTTCCGGTTGTTCTAGTTTCTTGATTCTCAGTCGAGTTCCTGTGTCAGTTTACTGTGTTTGTCTACTGCCGTTCGTACCATCTAGGTGGTGCAGTCTGCATTCCTCCTGCTCATGCTGCTCGTGTCATCCAGGCGGCACGGTGTGCTTCCTCCTCCGGAAGAAGCACCAGTCTAGCCAGGCGGCTTGTGTCAACCCGGCGACATTGGCCACAACCCAGCATTCCGAGTGCGCAATTCTGTGTACCGTCGCCAATGTCATCCCGGCGGCATTGGTAGCAACTTAGCGTCCTCAGGGGGTCATTCAGACCCGCTCGCGAGCAAAGTTCGCTCGCAAGCGGGTCGATGTTGTGAGAATGCGCATGCGCATGACGGAGGGAGCTCCGTCGTGCACATGCGCGAGACCCGGCGAGCGACTAGGGGGTCGGGGTCTCGCACCAAAGGGGGCGTGCTGTCAATGGTGACTGACAGCACGCCCCCTTTGGTGGGCGTGCCGGGGGCGTGGCGGCCAGACGGAGGTGTTCCCGTGGCAACGCCTACCGTCTGAGTCCGGCCCCACTGACATCAGTAATGATGTCAGTGGGAGTGACTTTGGCTCTGATAGAGCCAAAATCACTCCTGGGCTTGCGGCAGTGAGACCCTACCGCAAGGGTCTCGTCGCAAGCCCGATGGTCGCGATGGTCTTAACCATCGCGACCATCATCATGGACGCTCGCTTAAGCTGTGGGTGGTAACCCACAGCTATGCGAGCTTCCATAAGGCCGTTCCACATTTAAATAGGATGGTCCTGATTCAGAGCGAGCTTTCTGTTCAGAGCGTTCAGCTCTGAATCAGGGCCTCAGTGCGCAAGCCAGCCCACCGTTGCCAGTGTCATTGGTAGCAACTTAGCATCCCCTGTGCACAAGCCAGCGCACCATCGCCAGTGTCATCCCGGCGGCACTGGTAACCACTCAGCGTTCCCTGTGCGCAAAGCAGCACACTGTCGCCAGTGTCATTCAGGCGACATGGTAGCAGCGCTGTGTCTTTGAACTTCCACCACCTAAGACTCATCAGTCCAAATGCTACATCTAACCCTGGGGCTCCAGATCATAACTTGCCAAGACAAACCAGCCCTCAAGGCTGCATCACCAGCCCAAAGGCTGCATCTTGTCCCATGCCCTCAGGCCACTACCAGCCAAGGCAAATCAGCCCTCAAGGCTGCTTCACCAGCCCAAAGGCTGCATCTTGCTCCAGGCCCTCAGGCCACTACTAGCCAAGGCAAATCAGCCCTCAAGGCTGCTTCACCATCCCAAAGGCTGCATCTTGCTCCAGGCCCTCAGGCCACTACCAGCCAAGGCAAACCAGCCCTCAATGCTGCTTCACCAGCCCAAAGGCTGCATCTTGCTCCAGGCCCTCAGGCCACTGCCAGCCGAGGCACTCCAGCCCTCAAGGCTGCTTCAACAGCCCATTGGCTGCTTCACACCTTTGGTCCTCTGGCCGTCACCACTTACAGCTAAATTGGCCCTCAAGGCTGTTTACCAACTAGGTCCAACCAAGACTAACCCTCAGCTCTTAACATGACCATGGCGACATCTAATCTAATGTATTGTAATACAGTTTGTGTATGGGATCATTGCCACCAATGTCCACTGTGCATTGGCAGCTTGTTTTGTGGGGGGATCCAAACAAACCAATCATTTCAGCCACAAGTGGCAGTCCCTGTCACTGAAGTGATTGGTTTGTTAAACTGTGAATGTCCTGTTTCATATATACAACATAAGGCTGGGTTGGAGGGCCCAAGGACAATTCCACAATTCCATCTTGCACCTTTTTCCTTTCCATTATGTGCTGTTTAGGGCATTGCTGCCTGACATTTGTAATGTTATGGTTTATGAATGTCCAGAAATTGTAATGGCCACAGACAGCATCTCCTGCATGCCCCTTTCATTTTTTTAAAGAAACTTCTGAACCAACTGCTGCTTGTTGTTTCAACCTGGCGGCACAAGTTGCACAACAGTGACATTCAGGCAAAGGTTCTCAGTCCTCAAAGCTGCTACATGGCCTAAGGGCCGCATCCTGCTTCACAGCCCAAAGGCCACCTGTTGTCACTCCTCACCAGCCCTCAAGGCTGTAACGGCCGCCACTTGCCAGGAGTTCCAGCCTTCAAGGCTGTTGCAGGACTGGTTCATTCCAAATCTGTATTCCACTACTACTCAGCCCGGAGGCTGCATCAACAGTTAACTATCAACTATCAATTCTTCAGCCAATGGCTGCACCAATTATCAAGTATAAACTCTTCTTTCTTCAGCCAGTTGCTGCAAGAATCATCAAGTATCAACTCTTCTTACTTCATTCCAGTGTCTGCGCCAACTAGCAATTCTTCAGCCAGCGGCTGCACCAGTTATCAAGTATCAACTCGCCTTACTTCAGCCAGTGGCTGCACCAATTATTAAGCATCAACTCTTCTTACTTCAGCCAGTGGCTGTACCAATTATCAACTATTCTTACTTCAGCCAGTGGCTGCACCAACTATCAACTATCAATTCTTCAATCCTCAAGCGGTACCCCAACCATCATCTTTGCACAGTCCTTTACTCTATTTATCACTCAGTTTTGAGTCAGCAAGCTGGATGCAACCTTTTGTCCCATAACTACATGAACAAATCAATATTGTGAGCTGTGAGGTGGTCAAAATTTACTGGAAACGAGTGGAAATAAATGTTAAGGAGCATAATAATGCAAAAACAGACCCATTTTAAGTGATTTTAACTGTTTTTATGATTTAAAAAAAAAATCCAGATCCAAAACCAAAACCGAAAAACAAAACACGGAGGTGAGATTTTGGCAAAACCAATCCAAATCCAAAACCAGGGTAGATCCAGATCCAAAACCAAAACATGGGGGTCGGCGCACATCTCTAGTATTTACTGGCATGAATTCGCTCTATGCATGCCAGAAGTTGCCGAGCACACACATGCACCAATGTAGATTTTCATGACTCCTGCATGTATATCTCCCTGACAAGGCGGGATGGGAGAGGGAAGAGACGTTTTGATGAGCTGGATTACAGTACGGGTGTGCTTGTCACATTTAAGGTTTTTAGATCCGAGTCAGAACCCGTGGACTAGGCTGATGGACTGTAGCAGAATGATAGTTGTGGAATCAGCGGTCTACTCATGGATGAGACCCATGTGGTAAATGCCTGGTGCCTTCAGGAAGGTCAATGATACCTGCAAGGCTCCTAGTCTGCCCCTGGAACCAATTGAGTGGAACTCACCCCCTTTCAGGGGCATTTCTATAATGGGAGGCCCACACCGCACACCCATATTTTTAATACTTACCTCCGGAGTCCCACGTCGGATCCGGTATCAACGCTGTTAAAATTGCCTGGAAAATGGCTGCCACATCTTGTGTATGCGCATTAGGGAAAACACAGGGAAAATGGCTGCGGTGCCATTTTCCCGGTGACCTGCGCATGTGCTTTAGACTCTGGGCACACTCTAGTGCCCAGAGTCTACTGGTACAGCACTGTGCTGCTGACCACCAGAGTTAGAGGAGGGGGCCCCGGACAGAGACTCCACACACGCCCCTTTCTCTCTTAAAATGCCTCTGCCCCCTTACCATGAATATAGCGAAAGGGGGCTGAAACCAGTGTTTGAGAACTCAGGAGACAGAGCAGTGAGTAATTCGGGTATTCGGTAGCCCGCCTGGAATCTGCAGACCAGAACAGATGTGGCAGACCAATTATCAGAGCTGGATTATTGAAGCCTAAATCCGCAAGGATGTCCTGACACCAGACATTATATCCCACTAGACCCTCAGAACTCCACCCCCTCCTTTTCTGGACCACCCCACCCCATCCATCTAACCAACTCTGTTATTCTTCTCCTCTGTATCTGGAGGGGAAGTCATGGCTCTCATCTAGTCCTCCCCCCCTTAAACCTTCCTGCTTTCCCTTCCTGCCTCCACTGCTACCTCTCTCCTGATGTCTGTTAACATCTTGACCACCCGCTCAATCTCTCCCTCTCATCTGGCTCTGTCTCTTCTCCATTCAAACATGCCCTTGTCTCCTCCATTCTTAAAAAACTTACCCTCGATCCTGTCGAAGCTGGATTATTGGCTGAGACAAGATCAGTTTAAAATTAAATCGCAGCGACACCATCTTGCGACTGACCGCAAGACGCCATTTTGCGAATGGCAGCTTAAGCACCATTTTAGATAAACTCACTCATTAGTACATGTGGCGCTATTACTAATAGCATCATGCGATTGCATCTGTGACCATCACCATAAGTTACAGTGATTCACCAAAAGCCCATTTCATGACTTTACGTAGTTTGGGTGCTCTGGATAAAGTGTATATTATTATAATTCCCCTAAAGGATATATTTTCAAAATTGGATTGCATTAGCTAAACAGAGCAAATGGCCACGTGACAACTAGCCTGTGTAGACAAGCTTTCTGGATATAACGTCTGCTCTCACTCCAGGTGGCCCTGCTCGAATACACACCTTACATTAGCAGGCTTCCTGCAATAAAATATCTTCAAAGCCAAGAGTGTTATCTTAGGTTTTGGGTCTTGTAGCTGTGCTAATTTGCATTTACACAAGAGCCTGGGAGAACAAAGGACTTTACTTTTGAGCCTGGGAAGGGTGGGGGCTGCTGAGAGAGGGGGCGTGTGGAACTATAAGGCTCAGCATTCCACACTGCTAGGTGTTCACTTAGTTTAAGTGAGATTTAAGTTAGGGGTGAGCGGGTTCGGATTTCTGAAATCCGAACCCCCCCGAGCCCCCCGATCCGAGGCCGATCCGAGTCAGGCTCGACTTTTCCCGCCTGACTTGGATCTGAAATTGAGGCAAAACGTCATCATCCCGCTTTCCGGGTCTCGCGGGTTTTGGATCCTATATAAGGTACCCGCATCGGTGCTATTTTCTCACTCGACTGTGGTCAGTGAAGAGGGAGGGTGGGAGTTAGGGCTGGCTGGGCTGTGTAGTGCAGAGTAGTGTCGTGCTGTGCTGTGCTGCGCTCTGCTGCTGTTGTCCATAGGGGCTGTGTCCACTACTTCAAAGTCCATAGGGGCTGGCTGGACTGTGTTGTGCAGTCAGTTCTCCATAGGGGCTGTGTCCACTCCAAAGTCCTGTGCAGTGTCCCAGTCCTAAAGGAGTGCTGTAGTGTTGTCCAGGGGGTGCTCTGTCCGTCAGGGGTGCTCCCCCCAAGTGCTAAAAAAAAAATATTTTTTCTGTGTTTGTGAATTGTGTGCGCAGTAGCAGCACGTGCATCAACAAAGTAGTGCCAAGCGTGCGCCTGTGTCATAAGTAAAGGGCCGGCTGGCTTGACCGTTAAAGGGTGCTGTAACCCCCAAAGTACACTCCAAACCAAATAAAAAAATATTTTCTGTGTTTGTGAATTGTGTGCGCAGTAGCCGCACGTGCATCAAAAAAGTAGTGCCAAGCGTGCGCCTGTGTCATAAGTAAAGGGCCGGCTGGCTTGACCATTAAAGGGTGCTGTAACCCCCAAAGTACACTTCAAACCAAATAAAAAAATATTTTCTGTGTTTGTGAATTGTGTGCGCAGTAGCCGCACGTGCATCAACAAAGTAGAGCCAAGCGTGCGCCTGTGTCATAAGTAAAGGGCCGGCTGGCTTGACCGTTAAAGGGTGCTGTAACCCCCAAAGTACACTCCAAACCAAATAAAAAAATATTTTCTGTGTTTGTGAATTGTGTGCGCAGTAGCCGCACGTGCATCAACAAAGTAGTGCCAAGCGTGCGCCTGTGTCATAAGTAAAGGGCCAGCTGGCTTGACCGTTAAAGGGTGCTGTAACCCCCAAAGTACACTCTAAACCAAATAAAAAAATATTTTCTGTGTTTGTGAATTGTGTGCGCAGTAGCCGCACGTGCATCAACAAAGTAGTGCCACGCGTGCGCCTGTGTCATAAGTAAAGGGCCGGCTGGCTTGACCATTAAAGGGTGCTGTAACCCCCAAAGTACACTCCAAACCAAATAAAAAATATTTTCTGTGTTTGTGAATTGTGTGCACTGTGGCTGCACGTGCATCAACAAAGGAGCAGCGCCAAGCGTGCGCCTGTGTCCCATAAGTAAAGAGCCGGCTGGCTAATTTCTTAAAGGGTGGTGTAACCCACAAAGTGCACTACTCTCCAGCAAAAATAAAAAATATTTTCTGTGTTTGTGTGCGCCTTAGCCGCACGTATATATCAATATAACATAAATGGAGGACCAAACTTTCTCCGATAAAAATAAAATAGGGAAAGATCAAGAACCACTTCCTCCTAGTGCTGTTGCTGCTGCTGGGAGTTGTTCATCGTCCCAGAGAGGAAGTAGGAACACCACTACTTTTACTAAACAATTGACCCTCCAACAGTCCCTAGCAATGAGGATGAAGTACGACAGCAGTCATCCTGAAGCAAAACGTATAACTGAGGCCTTGACTGCTATGTTGGTGTTAGACGTGCGTCCGGTATCCGCCATTGATGCAGTGGGATTTAGACAATTGATGGAGGTAGTGTGTCCCCGGTTCCAAATCCCGTCTAGATTTCACCTGCATCCTCAAAGCAGCAGCGACAAGCGTGCGTCTGTCTGTTAAAGGGTGGTGTAACCCTCAAAGTGCACTCCACAAACAATAAAAAAATTCTTTTTTTTTCTCTTTGTGAAATGTGTGGGCTGTAGCCGCACCTGCATCCTTAAAGCAGCAGCAACAAGCGTGCGTCTGTCTGTTAAAGGGTGGTGTAACCCTCAAAGTGCGCTCCACAAACAATAAAAAAATTATTTCTTTTTCTCTTTGTGAAATGTGTGGGCTGTTGCCGCACCTGCATCCTTAAAGCAGCAGCGACAAGCGTGCGTCTGTCTGTTAAAGGGTGGTGTAACCCTCAAAGTGCGCTCCACAAACAATAAAAAAATTCTTCTTTTTTTTTCTGTCTCTGTGAAATGTGTGGGCTGTTGCCGCACCTGCATCCTTAAAGCAGCAGCGACAAGCGTGCGTCTGTCTGTTAAAGGATTACATCGGTGACAGCATCCAAGTAGGCATGTCAGACAGTCCGTACCTGTACTGGCAGGAAAAAGAAGCAATTTGGAGGTCCCTGTACAAACTGGCTCTATTTTACCTGAGTTGCCCCCCCTCCAGTGTGTACTATGAAAGAGTGTTTAGTGCAGCCGGGAACCTTGTCAGCGAAAGGCGTAGGAGGTTGCTTCCACAAAATGTGGAGAAGATGATGTTCATAAAAATGAATTATCAACTCTTCCAGGGAGACCAGCCTCCAGAACGTACAAAGGGACCTGTGGTTGTATATTCCAGCGGGGACGAATGAATACTCTGTGAGGATGAGGATGTACACAACACTGAAGAGGGTGAGGAATCGGTGGATGAGGAGGATGAGGACGACATCTTGCCTCCGTAGAGCCAGTTTGTGCAGGGACAGATTAATTGCCAGCTTGTTTTGTGGGGGCCCAAACGAACCAATCATTTCAGCCACAGTCGTGTGGCAGACTCTGGCGCTGAAATGTTTGGTTTGTTAAAGTGTGCATGTCCTGTTTATACAACATAAGGGTGGGTGGGAGGGCCCAAGGACAATTCCATCTTGCACCTCTTTTTTTTCTTTGAATTATGTACTGTTTGGGGCCTAGTTTTTCAAACTGCCATCCTGTCTGCCACTGCAGTATCACTCCTAGATGGACCACGTGTTTGTGCCACCCACTCGTATCTCTTAGCATAGTCATCCAGCTACCTCGGTGCAACCTTTTGGATATAAAAACACTATTGTGAGGTGTTCAGAATAGACTGGAAATGAGTGGAAATTAAGGTTATTGAGGTTAATAATAGCATAGGAGCAGAAAAACCCACAAATTCTGTGATTTTAGCTGTTTTTATGCTTTTTAAAAAAAAAATACAGATACAAAACCCAAAACATGGAAGGGTGGTTTTGGCAAAACCAATCCAGATCCAAAACACGAAGAAAGATCCAGATCCAAAACCAAAACACAAAACACGAAAAGTGGCCGGTGCACACCCCTAATTTAAGTGCACCATTTCTCATACACACATTAATACGCACAATTGTGCTGGTAACTAATCGCATATTAGCGAATGCATAAGATCCTATATTAAAACGCTGTTCATTAGCTTTATGCGCACGCATCTGCTCCAAGTTAACTAGCATCTTTATATCAAACCTTGCATACTCACACATTACATATTTCCATACAACGTTCCATAAGCTTTAAGGTATAAGATTTAAGTTTGTTCATTTAGTATAAATGCTGTGAAATAAAGATTATTTGGTAACTAAGGTTTTATACATGCTAAGTAAGCCGTGTTTGGTTTTGTACTGATGCGTACTCTTTCAACAGAATTCCGGTATTATCGTGTGGAGATCGCATCATGCATTCTCAACTTATGGACCGCAGAGACTTCAAGCAACAAAATGTATATTACGAACAACTGTTAGGATGTTGCATGGGGCGGGAAACCAGAGACCCTCAGTTGTTGGAGGCTGGGTTGTGTCTATTTGAATCAGCCTGTTAAATGCTCTGTAACAGATACATCCCCTTGAGGACCAATGGCATCAGCAACAAACATCTCTATTGTTTTGTCTATTTCTGGGGGGTATAAATATGTGTGCTCCAACACTGGGTCTTAGTCTTCTTGCTGAATGCTGACTGACAGGGGTTTCTTGCTGATGCCTAACATCTGGACCAGAGAGCGCTACGTATGTATACTGTACTTGGGACTGTATAATTCCTTTGCGCTGAATTGTGTATGGATCAATAGCGTGTAACTGACTGTACTTTTACTTGAATAATACTTTGTGCTTTGGAACAACACGTTCCAAGTCTGGAGTCTTTATTTACTGTATGACTGCGTACGCAAAATAGTGTCATCCTTAGAGGTTTATAGGTAGGATATTAGAAGGTATAGGCAGGGGTATATAGAGGTTCAAATATAGATTCCTTAATCCTAACACTCTCTCCAACTACCTGCCCATCTTTCTCCTCCTTTTGTCTCCAAACTCCTTGAGTCTATTGTTTACAACCACCTTACCGCCTTTCTTTCCTCCCACTCCCTTCTTGACCCTTCTCAGTCTGTCTTCCATTCTCTCCACTCCACTGAAACTGCACTCGTGAAAGTCAGCAATGACCTTCTTGCTGCCACATCAGAGGTGCACTACTCTCTGCTTATTCTCCTTGACCTCTCTGCTACTTTTGACACTGTGGACGATCCTCTCTTCCTGTAAATCCTTCATTCCCTTGGTCTACGTGACACTGTCCTATCCAGGATATCCTCATATCTCTCAATGTTCCCTGTCTGCTTTCTTGACTCCTCTTCCCCTCTACTTCCACTTACAGTAGAAGTCCCCCAGGTTTCTGTTCTTGGACCTCTCCTATAGTCCTGTCTAGGTAAACTCATCAGCTTTTTTGACCTCCAATATCATCTCTATACTGATGATACTCAGATTTGCCTTTCCTCCCCTGACCTCTCCCCCTCTCTCTTAACTTGTATCTCCACCTGTCTCTCTGCTATCTCTTCCTGTATGTCCCAGCGATTTCTTAAACTTAATATGTCTAAGATTGAGCTGTTTATCTTCCCACCCTCCTGCAAAACCTCAATTCCCACAATTTCATTATCAATTGACAGCACAACTATCTCCTCTAGCCCCAAAAGTGCACTGTCTTGGAGTTATCCTGGACTCCTCCCTCTCATTCAAACCACACATTCAGCACCTCTTGCAGTCCTGCCATTTCCATCTCAAAAATATTTCCAGGATCAGACCCTTTCTCACCCAGGATGCTCATATAAGCCTCATTCACTTACTCGTCATATCCATATTGGACTACTGTAACCTCCTCCTATCTGGCCTCCCCAACTCCATCTCTCTCCTCCCCAGTCTGTCCTCAATGCTACTGCTTGATTCATCTTTCTCTGCAAGCATTCTACATCTGCCTCCATTCTCCTACAATCCCTCCACTGGCTCTCCTTCCCCTTCAGAACCCAATTCAATGTTCTTATACTCATTTAAAAAGCTCTCACCCAATCCTCTCCTATTTACATCTCTGATCTGATCTCCCTTCACACTCCTGCCCGCCCACCCTCTTCACCATATGATTACTTCCTCCCACTCCCGCCTCCAAGATTTTGCTGCTCCTTACCTCTGGAATCCTCTCCCTCTCTCCATCAGCCTCTCCAACTCTCTACAAATCTTTAAACGGGCTCACTACTTCATCAAAGCCTTCCAGCTCTCACCCTAACCCGCTGCTACATGCTTCTTCCTCCTGGTCTACCCCACCTGTATCAAACCTGTTTGTCTGCTCCTCCTGTTTAGAATGTAAGCTCTCACAAGCAGGACCCTCTACCCTCTTGTGTTTCCCTTATTATGACCGATAATGCAGCAATGTGTATACACCGTGTCCTTGACCTGCATTGTATTGTACTGTAAGTTGCTGGTCTCTAGTTCATTTAGTTGTTTATGTACTTTGTGAGGCACTGCGGAACACTTGTTGCGCCATATAAATAAAGGATAATAATAATAGGTCCAGCACCCAGTGCCCAACAACAGGAATGAATGCTGTAGCAGAAACTCAGCAGGAACCCCAACACTCTAGGAGAGGACCCACAGAGCAATAACCACCGCACCATTCATAGTGGTACCAATCAATGGTATAGTGAGTAGTGAGTCCCAAAGTAGACCAGGTGCTGCAATGCTGAGTATAAGCAATATAATGCAGGGACAGAAGTAAATTGAAGTGCAGCGAGGATAAAGTCCACTTGAACTTGTAATGAGCCAGTCAGATGTACTCAGGGGACTTGCTAGTAGATGAGGTCACTGTGGCAGAAGACATGGCACTGGAAGCACTAGAAAAGTCTTTGTAATGCCCAGGAGACTTTAGAATACAAGCAGGCCGGAATCACAGAATAACTCACAGACTTCGACGGTAGAAGAACCGGAGGTTGCGGGGGGCGTGGCCTGACCACCAATGGAGGAAGCTGTGTCTCATCGGAGCTCCGGGCCAGCTTAGCGTGAAACCAGCTTCTATAGCCCCATCCCGGCCAGCAGAGACCTCCAGACACCTACTTACCCCCCCCTTGCTTGCCTCTGGTCCAGCGGGTGAGAGCTGCGGAATTGGGAAGCGCAATAGGCGCTTCCTCGGGTTGCAGCTGGCCTGCCTCCCTTTGAGCCGGGGACTGGAGTGCTCGGACTGGCGGCCGCGGGCTTCCGGTGGCGACATCTCCATGGTGGGCGCCCGACGGAGTCCTCCCTGCCGCACTCTGCGTGACCTCTCTCCGGCCCTCTAGCTTCGGCTGCCCCGCTGCTGTATCAGGGCTGGTGTTTCTGCTCCTGGGGACTCCCGGGAGACAACTCTGGGCAGAAGCCCCAGCGTCCTGAAGCCTCCGGTGGCCATCTTTAAATCTGCCCACACGCTGCTGCTGGTCATCTCAGCCGGGCTGTTAGCTGTGAGCCCCGCTTGCTGACAGGAACATCGGCCGCATGTGACTCCCTGGAGTAAGGGGAGGGTGGTGAGTCCCTGAGGGGAGATTATATTGCATCTCCACATACCACTGCTTTTCCTGCTCCACTGTCACGTGACCTGTTGGCCCTTTTCTCTGTGTCTGGAATTCCTGTATAACGATCTGCACATACCCAGTTTTTCTTTCACTAGCCTAACAGGATTAACTTTTCTCAGCTACTTTGCTTACTCTTGCCCTGACATTTTTTACTTTTGTGCTGGTGGATATTTGCCATTTACTCAGTACTGGCCCCCTCTTGTGGTCTTTTGTGATAATTGCATCAAGCATATAAGTATCTCCTGGATGGTGCATCTCTGGAGTTAAAGATGTTCGCTTAATATTATCACCCAGCTTGCCTGGATTATTATTGTAGAGCCCTGTGTCTCACTTTTTATACCGTGGTTGTTTTTTTTTTTTTTCTCTCTATTTTTATCATTTCACTATGTCGCAGAGAGGTAAGAAACCTCCACAATCTTCTGCGAATTTCTTCGGATCTAAATCCAAGGGCTCTCAGAGTTCGTCATTACTCCCAGAATCCCCCCCCCCTCCCCTTGCTTATCTGAAGCTGGCATTGATCCCCAAATTCAAGCGGTTATGACTGGTTTGTTGGAGGGAGTTCAATCCGCATTCAAGCAAGAACTGTCAAAAGCTATAACAGAATTTAAATCAGAATTGACATCTCTCGGCAACAGAACGGACGCGCTGGAATCTAAATCGGACGACTTATGCCGTTCCCAAAATCGTCTTGATAAAGAACTCTCTAGACTTCATGACGAGGTGGAGGCACTCAAAGAAAGACAAGAGGACCAAGAGAATCGCTCTCGTCGCAACAACTTACGCATCCGTAATATAGCAGAATCAGTCCTTAGCTCCTCCTTACCGTCATTTCTAAAAGACTTTTTTCAACACTTAGTTCCAGCTCTTACCAATGAAGATTGTTTATGTAATAGAGCCCATAGAGCACTCCGATCGAAGCCTTCTCCTACTCAACCTCCTAGGGACTTTATAGTTCGCCTGCACTATTTTCGTTCAAAGGAACAGATTTTGTTAGCTACTCGGGACTCTCCAGTGATACCATTCCAAGATATGCAGTTACAAATCTTCCAGGACCTGGCCCCTTCTACTATTCAGAAACGGCGGGATCTTCAGCCAGTCACTAAGATTCTACGGCAGCATCAAATCCGATATCGCTGGGGATTCCCCTTTATGCTTCATGTTTCAGCAAACAACACTGTGCATAGTGTCAAGACTCTCACTCAAGGTCAAGATTTATTAGCCAAGCTTAACCTTCTTCCGACACCGACTTCTGATCCGGTGACTGCTGCAGCCTCTCCCAAACCTCAACGCTCCCAACCTCCTTCACCAGACTGGACCAGGGTGTCCCGTCACCATGTTAAGGATGGTGACCCCACTTGAACTGTTCGGTCACTCCCTGATGTTTATTCTCTTTATAATAGGGTTTAAAGCTCCCTACAATGTTCTTTTTGAAGTTTGCTAGGAGGAACAGTCCTCCCCTCTTGGTTCTTTGCGACATATGTAGTTATTATTTTCATGAATATTACGATGTTTAGATAGTATTTCTCTCTGTCCCTTGTCTTTCCCATTCTCCCCCCTCCCTCTTTTTGTTTGTTTTGTTTCTATATATTGACACAGGTTTATGATCCCTGTACTACAGGGATTTTTGTTTGATTTGGTTATAGCTGATCTTGTATTTAAGGGTCCAGGCAGTCCTGATTCTATTGGACGGTCATTCCACTACCCCCCATGCTCCCTTTAATATATTTGAATAATGTTATGCTGATTGATATTATTGCGGTCCTTGTTTGGGACCCAACTTACCAGGGTTGTTACCCAAATGGGTTCTCTGTTTCTTTCTTTTTTTTGTTTGCTTTTCTTTCTCTGTGGCTCTATTATGCTTTTCTTCCCCATTTCTTTCCTTTCTGTCCCCAAGGGTGGCTCTACTTGGGCCAAATTTTTTAATTATTATATTTGTGTGTTATGTCTGTAGTACTTCCCTATATATTTTTCCATGTCTCTTAAATTGTTATCCATTAATGTAAACGGTCTTAACTCTCCTAAGAAACGTACCGTTTTCTTGGGGGCTTGCAGAAGGGAGAAAGCCGATGTTGCATTTGTACAAGAGACTCATCTTACGGGCCCGCATTCCCAGCTTCGAGGTAGGTGGTTCACCCAGACCTTCTTTGCTTCAGCGAATTGTAAAAAGCGTGGGGTAGCCATTTTAATTAGGCGTAATATCCCTTTTGTCCACATTAAAACTGTGACAGACCCAGAGGGTCGATTTCTTATAGTGATCGGTACCTTCCGTACTGAGATTTTCACTCTGGTGTTAGTGTACGCTCCTAATCAAGACCAACCCCAATTTTTTGATTCTCTGTTCAGGCGTATCAGCAGAGTTGCGCAGGGCCATATTATTTTGTGTGGGGATTTCAATACCATTATTGACCCCCTGTTAGATAGATCTAACACACCTTCACACTCCTCCGGGATGTCTCTTCCAAGAGCTTCTCGTACTCTCCTGGCTTCCCTTAAACACTATGGCCTTTGTAATTCCTGGCGTCTTAAACATCCTCACATTAAGGACTTTACTCATTTTTCAGCTCCACATCAACATTATTCCAGGATAGATATGATCCACATTTCCTCCACTATTACCTCTCTGGTTACGGAAGCAGGTATTTCCCCCTTTACATGGACAGATCATGCAGCTGTCTATATTCTTTTAGATGTACAGCGTTCTCCTCGTGGGAAGCGTAACTGGCGTCTTGATGACTCCCTTTTACAACATCCCTCCGCTCTGCTAGAAATAAAATTGGCGGTGACCCGCTACTTTGAGGAGAATACCTCTCCTGATATTACCTCTGGTATCCTCTGGGAAGCCCATAAGGCTACGATACAGGGTTTTCTCATTTCTAAAACCTCAGCGGTTAGGAAAGCGGCTGCACAGGAAATCCATTCCCTTGAGTCACAAATTTCAGTGCTATTGATTCAACATAAGGCATCCCCTAGCGTCTCTGTGTTAACCCAAATTGAGAAACTACGGTCAGCTTAATGCCCTTCTGTCTCGCCGCGCTGCGCTTATCTTGCAAAAACTTTGTCAACGCTTTTATGATAAATCTGACAAAATCAATTCTTTATTAGCCAATAAACTGCGTCGCAGACAAGCATCAGGTGCGATAGACAAATTACACTCTCCGTTCTCTGGTTCTCTTACCTATGAGGGCTGAGGAATTTCTGACCTTTTATAGTTCCCTTTATAATTTATCAGACTCTTCCTACCCCACTTCTGCTGGAGCCGAGGGAGTGCGCTCATATTTGTCCTCTACTTCCCTACCCAGTCTCTCAGAATCCCAATTATCTACTCTCAATGACCGTATTTCAGATGAAGAGACAATAGCTGCTATTAGATCAATGCATTCCTCTGCCGCCCCAGGCCCCGATACGTTTACAGCACAATATTATAAACTGTTTACAAAAGAACTTGCCCCACATCTTACATCTTTATTTAATGATATCTTGGAAGGCGCTTCTTTTGTTCCTGATACAACTCGGGCCGACATTGTCGTGATTCCTAAACCTGATCGTGATCCTACTCATTATATTAACTATAGACCGATTTCATTATTAAACGTCGACCTGAAAATTTATGCTAAAATCCTAGCGACTCGGTTAGCTCCTTTGCTTTCTTATTTGATACATCCGGATCAGGTCGGGTTTATACCTGGACGTCAGGCATCGGACAACACCAGACGTGCCATTGATCTGATACATTCTATTCATAAAAGGAAACTTCCTTCCCTGATTTTAGCTCTAGACGCGGAGAAAGCCTTCGACCGTATTTCCTGGCCCTTCATATTTGCTGTCCTAGACAAAATGGGATTTTCAGGCAAATTTTTAGATGGCGTTGTGGCACTTTACCGTTCTCCCACAGCACGGGTTTCGGTTAATGGTGTTTACTCCTCCAGTTTTGGGATCACTAACGGTACTCGGCAGGGTTGTCCCCTCTCCCCCTTAATATTTGCTCTTATTATGGAGCCCCTGGCGGCAAGGATCCATTGTAATAGAGCTATCTCGGGAGTATCCACTGGCCCCTCTGAATATAAAATCGCATTATATGCCGACGATATTTTAGTTTCCCTCACTGATCCAGCCCAATCCCTAAATTCACTTTTAGAGGAAATAAATTCATATTCCCAACACTCGGGTTATAAAATTAATGTTACCAAGACTGAAGTTCTCGATTTCTATATCCCTGCTACCCTAAAGCAAACCCTAGAGGCCATGCTCCCTTGTACCTGGCATAAAAAAAAAGATCAAATATCTTGGTGTTTTTTTTAACTCATCATCATCATCATCATCAGCTGTTTCAGGCAAATTTTCCCCGCCTTCTAGATTGTATTAGGTCTGATTTGCATGAATGGTCCAATTATTTTATTTCTTGGATAGGTAGAATACATTCAGTTAAGATGAGCGTTCTCCCTCGGCTCTTGTATCTATTTCAGACCCTTCCGATTTACATCCCTCCATACGTGTTCAAATTTCTTCAGTACCAAACCTCATATGGAACCGGAAACGCCCGCGGATCAGTCTAAAGTTGCTTCAGCGGCCCTCCAGGGGTGGGGGTTTGGGTATTCCTGATTTTAAAAAATATTATTATGCTGCGCAGCTCTCTCATTGTGCTCAGTGGTGTAACTTCAATGCGGGGAAGGTCTGGGTTGCTATCGAGGCTGAGGAGCTGGGACTGGCTACTGTATCCCCCCTCTTATGGTTACCTAAGATTCATCGCCCCCGGACAGTTTCTTCCCACCCTGTAATTTCCCGTTCTTTAGCAATTTGGGATTTAACCAATAGATGTTTTAAATTAGCTCCTGCCCCGTCCCCTTTGATACCACTACTTCATAATCCATCTTTTCCTCCTGGTTTATGCAAATCATCTTTTACTGCCTGGGCATTGGGTAATATCTATTATGTAAATGATATCACTATAGATACTAATTTCCCACAATTTTCTGAAATCTGGGATAGAGTAGCAATTCCACCCAAAGACTTTTTCCGGTTCTTACAAATTAGACACTTCCACTCCAAAATTAGCTCGAGTCTGATTAGCAGACCTTTGACTTCTATTGAGTCTATATGTTGGAGACGACCCTCCACTAAGGGTCTTATTTCTACTATTTATTCCTTACTAGGGGATGAAGTAAGCTCCAATCGGGATTCTCATGAGTTGGCGTGGGAACGAGATTTGGGGCACTCTATAGATGCTGAGGATTGGACGGAGATCTGGGACAACGCTGCCGCCAGTTCTATTTGCGTCAAAATCAAGGAAAATATCTATAAATTGCTATATAGATGGTACTATGTACCATCGCGGCTACAAGTAATGTTTTCCGATGCTTCAGATAGATGCTGGAGGGGTTGTGGTGGCGAGGGCAATTTTTTGCACATCTGGTGGACTTGTCCCAAACTGGCTAGTATATGGCAGGAGGTTTTCAATCTCCTCTCGCGCCTCTTTGAGATCACGATCCCCTCTGATCCTCAGCATTTTCTACTTCCCTTAAATTTACCCTCTCTATCCCGATTTCAGAATAAGTTATTCCGACATATAGTATCTGCTATGACCTGCCAAATTGCAGCGGACTGGAAAAACCCTCATCCCTCTCCAATGCAGGCAATATTATCACGTATCTGGTATATATACAAGATGGAATACATGACCGCTTTATTACATAATACATCCAAAACTTTTGATAAAACATGGTCCCCTTGGCTGACATACCAAAATATTTCCTCTCCATTCAACAATTAAATTTTCCATTTATGGTTTTCTTTTTTTTTTCTACTATATCTAGATTAAAAGAGAGTGATTCTATATAGAGTCCACCCATCCTTTTCTCCTCTTATTCTCCTTTGTCTTTCTTAAAGTTTTTTCTTTTCCTTTTATCTCTTTATTCTTTTTTGTTTCTCTTCTATTTTTAAACGGATTGCCACACCGTTGCAGCAAGATACTTCTCTTGCTTCTATATTCTTTCTTTTATTATACTGAGAAAATCTACTATTATATTATATTATTGTTCTGAAATAGTACAGTTCCTATTATGAAAGTATGTTATGTGCTGTATTTTATTTTTGTTTTTTGGAATGTACTGTTCTTATGTGATTTGCTCAATAAAAAGAGTTTATAAAAAAAAAAAAAAAATACTAAATAAATCATTGTCATGTTAATTTGAAAAAAAAAAAAAAAAAGAACCGGAGGTTGCAGATGTGGAACTGGAATGGGACCGGAGACTTGAACTGGATTGGGACCGTAGGTAGCAGCAGAGTAGCCGGAGTGGTACTGAAGACTTGAACCAGAATGGGACCAGAGGTAATAGCAGAGTAGTCGTAATGGAACCGGAGACTTGAGCCAGAATGGGTCCGGATGTAGCAGCAGCCAGTTGGAGTGGAACAGCATGCTTGAACCAGAATAGAACCGGAGAGAGCAGCAACCAGCCGGAGTGGGACCGCAGGCTTGTACCGGAGTGGAACCAGCCAGCTGGAGTGGGACTGCATGCTTGTACCGGAGTGGAACCAGCCAGCTAGAGTGGGACCACAGGCTTGTACCGTAGTGGAACCAGCCAGCTGGAGTGGGACCGCAGGCTTGAACAGGATTGAAACCTGAGAGAACAGCTGCCAGCCGAGTGGGACCACTTGTACCGAAATGGGACCGGTGAGAGTAACAGTAGCTGAGCGGGACTGAGTGCCAGCACAAGTGAACCATTTCTGAATGAAAACAAGGGTAGTAGGTGGCGCTTATCACACACAGCAAGGGATGGTATATAGAAATTTATTTAAAAAAAAAAGTTTTGTTCATAAATAATAAATAAACATTGAACACTGATAAAACTCCCGGGAGTGGGATTATATATACATTAATATAATTGCAATAAAAAGAAAAAACATTTACATCAAATAAAATCCACAAATATGAATAAACTTGTTGCAGACAGCTTTCAAAGTGACATCAACCACTATGAATGCACTGTAACTATCCAACAGTCTTTGACAAATAGCAATGTTATTGTGTAACAGTTCTCACTAGAGACATAAATATTGCTGATAGATGGCAACAGTTGTAGGAAGTTGCTATTGCTGTTAGATGCTCCCAGCCAGAGCTCAATATTTCCAATCTTCAACGATGTTCCAATAATAAGATTCAAGATAGTCAGAGTATGTATTGTCAAACCCGGATAATCAGCTGAGACAGAATCTGTTTACAGTCAGAATCTGCGCGATGCCATCTCACGAATGGCGACAAGACTCCATCTTAGAAATAGATCACAACGCCATTTTGTCAAAACCACAGAGTAACAATCTTCTCCAAACACATACCGACAGTGTTTAACATACATAAAAAATGACTTATTAGCATTAGAACACTTTTTAGTAATCCTTCCAGAAATCATGCCCTGATGTGCACAAAGCCCATTCTGGGGACAACCTTGATACCATAACAAACACAGTATACTAGGAAAACAACTAACAATACACCAGAATACTGTGAGAATTTTACATATAGTGTATGAGCTGCGGCAATTGTAATATAACCCAGACATTGATCTACACAATTGAATTTGTCTGACAGGTTTTAGTCTCACTATCAGACAGAATGGCCCCAGCTTCACAGCTGGGGGTCTCCACCCTGTTTGAGAGTGAAGCTCACTGCCCATAACACATTTGCATTGCAGTTTGAAAATGTTAGTAAGAAATTATATATATATGTGTGTGTATATATGTATATATATATATATATATATAAATATATATGTATTAAATCCATCATAAATAGAATCACATGACGCACATTAGCGAATGCACAATATCCTGCATGCGAACGCTGTTTATTAGCTGCATGCGTGCATATGAGCCACAGTATATTGTAAAATGTTTATATTATCATTAAGACTGACATTGTACCCTCAGTTTATATAAGATGTTGCTTTATGATATATACTAGTTTGATGATATTGGTATAAGTGTATACTAATGTGTTTTCTATTTATATACTGTCTGATATTGTTTGGAATTGCTTTAGATAGTTATGCACTCTGGGTGCTTTGGCATATAAGATGGTATTTATTTGTTTGGCACACATATATGTGTGTTTGAATATATGAACACCTGTTTGGTAGATATATAGGTTTATGTATTTTCAGATTCACATCAGGTGCTTGCATGACCATGTATGTATGTGTTCACATATATGGGTATATACATGTACATTTATATTTGCATATATCTTCATTTGTTCTTTATAGGTGATGTTAACACGTCCATATCCTCATTGTGCCAGGCAGCGATTCTGATACAGTATGTTGAACATACATATGATTTCGACGTATGTAATGATTATTTGCTCATTATCTTGTAGGATGGGGCCAGATAGACATTGTCACCATTTCACTTATTATGTTTATTTGTTTATTCATTTGTAGATCTATAAACTTGTGATTTGAAAGACAATAGTCTTGAAAAAGGTCATAAATTGGACCGAAACGTCGATACAACCAAATATGGTGTCTGACTTTAACATCTAAAAGTTTTTTGAAGAAAAATGTCTCAATAAAATCAATAATTTTTAAGTGAGTGCCTTCATCTGAGAAATTCACAGATATTTCTTATATATATATATATATATGTGTATATATGTATATATATATGTATTAAATCCATCATAAATAGAATCACATGACGCACATTAGTGAATGCACAATATCCTGCATGCGAACGCTGTTTATTAGCTGCATGCGTGCACATGTGCCCCAAATCAGATAAACCTAACTAGCATCTTTTCCCAAACCCCTAATACTTACATAATGCACACTCACACAAAAGGTTCCATAGCTTTAAAGTATAAGATCCAAGTTTTATTCATTTATTACAAATGCTGTGAAATAAAGACTATTTTGGTATCTAAGGTGTAATACATGATAAGTAAGCCATGCTTGGTATTATACTGATCTGCACTTTCTCAACAGCTTCCCGGTATCATCGGTGTGAAGATCACAACATGCATTCGCAACTTATGGACCGTAGTTTTGTGAAACCAACAGCCTAGATTTGCATGCAGGGGGAATAGAGGAGGCAACAAGCTGTTAGAGGCTGTTCTTTGTCCATTTGAATCAACCTGTTAAATATCCTGTAACAGATGCACCCGCACTGGTAACCAATGAGATCAGCAACAAACCTCTCTATTGTGTTGTCTGTTTCTGTAAGGGTATAAATGTGTGTGTTGTGACCCCAGTCTGGAGTCTTCTTGCTGCTTGCTGATTGACGGAGGTTTCTTGCTGATGCCGGTATATGGTCCACAGCGCATGCGTATGTATGACTGTATCTTGGGTCTGTATAATTCTTTGCGCTAAATTGTACTTAGATCACAGCGTGTAACTGACTGTACTTTACTTGAATAATACTTTGTGCTTTGGAAACACATGTTCAAGGTCTAAAGTCTTTATTTTACAGTATGACTGCGTACGCAAATAGCGTCAATTTTAGAGGTTTATAGGAAGGTTTTAGAAGGTATAGGTAGGAGCATATAGAGGATCAACTTCAGTATCCTTAGTATATACAACGTAAATTGGGGACAGCTTAAAACCCAGCTCTCCAGACAAAATAACAAATATTTAACAATAAACCATAACAAAAAGCTTATACACATCATGCATATATTAGCAGAATATACATAAAATAAAGACACAAAAGGTTAGCGCTAGGGTAGCACTGTTTAGGTGCAAAAAAAAATTTTGTACGATATTTGTACACATTATAGTAATGTATTGAAGGGTCACAGTTATGATTCAAAATACAGATATTTGTTGTGTCCACTTAAGAAATTAAATAGGAAACGTCTTTGCTACAACAGCCCATATTGAAATATCATTTAAGTGATGTGAATAGATAACTGCAACCTCATATAATTTATCAGCCACACTAATGATTTAAGTACTATAAGTAGGAGGGGGTCCGTAACGGAATCAGCTACAGTGACCAGTGCTGCTTATCATCATCATTGAGTCTCGCGGCACAAACCTGCCAGGACCTGCAAGAGATGCACCTGCGTCTGCCGCCAAGTCTACTTGCGCAATTATGTGAATTACGCACTGTAGTCTGCTTGTCCGCCCCTTCCCAAAGGCTGCATGTGAATGTATAAGCAGGTTTCTTTGTAAGCATGTGCGGCAAAAACACATTCACAATTTTACACAAACAAAAAAGACACATGTCCCACTGTACATGCATTGATCTACGTTCAGTTTGTTCATTTTTGCCTCACTGCAAATTGCTGTGGAAAATGTTGGCACCATATAATAATGGTATCTTAGAGCACAGGTTCTCAAACTCGGTCCTCAGGACCCCAAACAGTGCATGTTTTCCAGGTCTCCTCACAGAATCACAAGTGAAATAATTAGCTCCACCTGTGGATCTATTTCAGTGAGTAATGAGTACACCTGTGCAGCTGCTGGGTGACCTGGAAAATGTGACCTGTGTGGGGTCCTGAGGCCCGGGTTTGCGATCCACTGTCTTAGAGAATTGTATAATGGGGATGTAGTTAATAGACAGGAGGATTACATGCCGCCGGTCTATATCCCGACAACTAAAGCCCGACGGGGGACTTAAGATAGGCATCAAAATACTGACATCTATCTTAATCCTGATGCCGGAATACAGAAGGATGCCGGACCCATCGAGGTAAGTCCGGGCATCCTAGGCCCCCCCCCAGGGAGGGTTAGGTTTAGGGTGCGAGAAGGGAGGGTTAGGTTTAGGCATCCCCGGGAGGGACTTAGGGTTAGGCACCACCCAGGGGAGTCTTAAGGTTAGGCACCACTAAAGGAGGGTTAAGCTAAACAGCCGCCGGTATTTCATACCCATTCCGTATAATGTCTGCATTCAATATCATACCTGTTCTTACACCCTTGTGGCACCTGTGCTAGATGGCCGTAGGATCAGGACAATGGAGGTAGACCTGTCTGCTGCCATGGAGTTTATTATACTACAGTAGGATCCAGGGTTTGTTTTAGGGCAGAGCAAAGAGGACATTTACCCTGGGCCATTAGCTTTCATTTTCTCCTTGTTACTCATATTTTATTTTTCAAGGTAATACATTTATTTTAAACTTCCATCTAAGGGCCTGAGAGGACGGAATTGCAAAGTCACACACAAGCAGCTTTGCAATTCTGTCCTTGCTAAAATGCAGGTACAGCAGTAGGTGTCTGATGTATCCTACTACATCTGCGACTGAAGTTGCAGCCTGGGATTACCATCCTGACCATCGGTCATGATGATGGACGCAGATTCCTGGCCTCGCATGCCAGCCAGCTTACTCAGCTGGCCAACATGCAAGACCAGGATTTGGCGTCCATTAAAGTAATCCTGGCCTTGCCACTCCCGGAAAACGAGGGCGACAAGCACCGCCACATGGCGTAGTTCGACCAGGATTAGCTTTTTGCCTAGGTATAAACTTCATCAGGGCCAGTGGCGTCACAAGGGGGATGCGGACTGCAGCAGGGTGTCACCCACCAAGGCGGGTACAGGAGGATAGAACCGTGAGGCCACACCCCCTGTCTGCAAGACCACGCCCCTGCCCATTAGGTCACGCCCATTTCCGGAGGAGCACGGCTATGCCGCGTGCACATTGTCCATCCCCCGCAGTGAGTGACACCACAGGGCCACACTGTCACACAATCCCTAAAAATGGGGACACTTTAATTACACAGGTTCCACTGCTGGCTCAAGTGGAAATTGGCAGTCTGCCAAAAAACTGTGTGAAAGGTACAAAAGTTTCCTTTTAACCTCACAGTCCTCGTATTAAATATAGAGTTATCTTTAAAGTGACCTTATATATTAGTCATCCCCTGTGTTTGCATGCAAGGGCATAACTAGAACATTTGGGGCCACATAAGAAGATCTTAAAAGGGCTCCCAGGGGTACAAAAAACAACACATACATTTGCCCCCACACAGAGCCATTAATGTTATGCCACACAGTAGTACCCTTTATACACATTATGCCATACAGTAGTAGTGGCCCTTATACATTATGCCACACAGTAATGTCCCTTACACTACACAGTAATGCCCTTACACATTATACCACACAGTAATGCCCTTTACAGATGATGCCACATAATAGTAGTGCCCCATGTAACACATTATTCCACAGAATAGTAGTGCCACACAGTAATGTATCTTATAACACTATGCCACACAGTAATGCTCCTTACACATTATGCCCCCCTCCCAGCAGCTCACCTCCCCATCTCCCTCCAGCAACCTCTTGCCTCCCCATGTGCTATCAGCAGCCAGCAGGTGTGGATTTGGGCCCTGGGCCGCCAGCTAATAACAGCTGGCTCACTGGCAGGCAGCAACAAACATGGACAGACAGCCCGGGCGCACTTTGAATCTGGCTCCAGTCGCAAGCCAATCAGAGCTCGCGGACTGGAAGCCAATCAGGAGCCGCCACCGCTGATTGGCTGCCAATCTATGAGCTCTGATTGCCTCGTAACTGGTGGCACCATCTCTCCAGGTCTGAATGCCGGTGCACCAGCTGTAAAGCTAGCGGGCGCCACAAAATCAACACCACTGCCATCCGGGACCCCCCCCGTTGACCCTGATGGGACCGGTCCACTTTGTGTACGTGACTGGGTGCAGGGGGAGTGCTGGGCCACAGAGGCAGCTCGGGCACCATACCAGCTGCACCCCTTGCACCCACAGTAGTTACGTCACTGTTTGCATATGTTAGCAAATGGTGGGGTCCTTTTCAGGATCACTGGAATGGGGTATCCCAGCTAGATCAAAATACTATAGCGGGTTCGGAAAGTCCCTCCACAGTGACTGGGTGAGCGGATTCGGTTCTACTCGGTTCCGTTCGGTTTTAAAAACCGAATCTTATTGGCTATCCAAAACTCGTGACAGCTGATACCCAATAAGATTCGGTTTTTAAATCCGAACGGAACCGTGTAGAACCGACTCCGCTCACCCTGCCGCCCGCCTGCTAAGTGTGTGACAGTCACTGCGGAGGGTCTTTCCAAACTCCTTGTAGCAATCTCAATGCTAGTGTGCATACCTGGCTGCATCTGATTCTTCAAAGTCCTATTAAATTACTTTATAACCATGACACCACCCGTGGGCAGCACGGATTGTGTAATGGATAGCATTACTGCCTCATAGCACTGATGTTGTGGGTTCGATTCGGTTTCCTCCTATAATCCAAAAAATTTACTGGTAGGTTAAGTGGCTCCCAACAAAAAAAAAAAGAACCCTAGTGTCTATGTGTGTGCGTGTACAAGTGGTAGGGTATATAGATTACAAGCTCCACTGGGGCAGTCACTGATGTGAATGGGCAAAATATTCTCTGTAAAGCGCTGCAGAATATGTGTGTGCTATATAAATAACTGTTAATAAATTAATAATTCTCTGTGTTATGTCCACTACCTGTTATGTGCGCAATTCTGATCTCACACCGCCCTCTGCTGGCTGAATAAACTCTTGCAACTAGAAGTACATTGTCCTTATGAGAAATACTGTAGATATGCCCAGCCAGTAACTTGTAGCAAGCAGAGTATCATAGCTCCTGCTTTGCGCAATGTCACCCTATTATTACTATTAATCATTAGCAGATTATTAATTTTTCAAACCTCAGTAGTAGCAATCTGGAGACTATTACATGTTTCCAATTATCGCAAACATGAAGGGGGAAACATGATGGAGTGTTTTTTGCTCAAACATTATTGATCTTCAATTGTCCTTTTAAACACTGACAGATGTATTAAATGTGAAGCCTTTCGAAAATTGACAGAAAAAAAATATTTTAAAACATGACTAGCCATCCTGATTTGTTTCAGTGTTATGAGAATTTATCAATATTATTTTACTCAATATTATTTTTACTAAATAAAAAGTGAAAAAGTGGTGTCAGCAGCGGCGGCGGCAGGGGTGTGTGTGTGACAGAGTGCGGGGATCGGGACAGCGGAGCCGGGCAGCAGCAGGGGGAGTACTGCGGTGGAGGGTCAGTGTCGGCAGCTTCGGGGGATAAAGGAGGGCAGCAGATTTTCCAAAAAATACAGTGTGAAGTGTGCGGATGGGATTCGCTGGGACATAGATTTATCGCCAGCTATGTGTCGGCGTTTGGATGTTGATACATCCATGTGATAAGGTAGATTATCGCAATAATCGTTATTAGCACTTGATGACTGCAATTAAATTGCAGATTTTGATAAATAGGGCCCTACATCTTCAAATGTAATAAGGTGCAAGTTTGCAACCTGTCGATACACATGCTCGCCCACCCCCTCAAAAATAAAATAGGAGTGCGTCTGGCAAGTGAAAATGTGCAAACTGCTTGGTAGGTGTGCTTATTTGGCTGCTAGACAGAATTCAGACTACAGCTAGTTCTGTGGGCAGCACAGTGACACAATGGTCAGTACTGACATCATGGAATCAGTTCTAACCATGGCCTTACCTGAGTGGAGCTTGCATGTTCTCCCAATGTTCTCCGTTTAATATGTGTGCGCTAATCCACACATCCCCCAGATGGATGAAAAAGGAATATGAAAATCAATACTTTTGTCCCTCTCAGAAACCAGTGCGATGACCTTAAGTGTCCTGTTACTTGTCGGGTCTTAGGGACTTATTTATTATTAAAACTCTGATGTTTAAGTTGCTCCGCAGTCTCAAATGATGGAACATAAATAATGAGTGGTCCACTAAACCATGAGTGATTGAAAGCAAACTATTTTGCTAAAATTTACGGCATACTTGCCTACGTTACCGGGATGGCCAGGAGGTTCCTGAAAATTGGGTGCCACTCCTGGCTACCTGGAAAGGTGGACAAGTCTCCTGGGGGCTAGGGTCACCCAGCCAGGGTCGCCCACTTCCCCAGTGAAGTGGGAGACACAGGTGGCCGATGATGCAATTTGCGTTGAATAGCGTCATCGCGTCTTTGCCCCCTGCTCCACAATGCCGGTAATCATAGCATTGCATAGCGGGGGCGGGGCTACAATGTCATCTAAAACATCATAGGGAAAGTTGGCTGCAGAAAGACATACAATTAGCAATATGCCAGTTTCACCACACGAAGTCGCAAGGAAAGGCTAAGGCCTTGGTCTTTATTTATGACTGGTGGTTCTGCCTCATGATGATGTAAGCACAAGTGAACATGCTGACATAGAAATTGAGGATGCTTCTGTGGAAGTTCACCAGGATGAGGAGGATATTTGTGTATCTGACGCTAATAAGGATGCTGATGATGAGAATGTTGATGGTGATGAAGATGTTGTTTGTGTAAATCAGGCACCAGTAGGAGAAACAGTTGTTGCCCATGATAAGGAAAAGCCCATTGTCATGCCTGTGCATAAGACAAAATAATCCACTTCCTATGTGTGGAATTATTTCTACCCGAAAATGGACAACAATTGTCAAGCCATCTGTACCCTTTGTATAGCCAGAGTAAGTGGAGGTAGGGACCTTAAATATCTAGGAACCTCCTCCCTATTACTTCATCTGCAGCGCATCCATCCATCAAAAAAGTTTTTGTAAAATTCAGAAACTTTGGCTAAAAAAGTAACAACAAGCAGTCCAACGTCAGCTAGCTCCCTTCTCTCTGCTAGTGAAGTGATTGGTTTGTTTTAGCCCCCAGAAGACAAGCTACCAATGGGCAGCTGACATTGCTGGCAATGATCTCTACATGCATGCACAAACTGGCTTTACAGAGGCTAGATGTTGTCGCCATCATCATCTGATTCCTCATCCTCATCAGTGTCTACATCATCTTACTTCACACAATATTAATTAGTCCCTGTTGGAATCCACCATTACAGGTACCTCTGTAATTTTTGGACGTAATTGGTGGTAAAGGTCTTCCTTGTGGAATTTGTAGTTAATATTGATGAACATCATCTTTTCCACAGATTAACGAAGTAGCCTCCTATGCCGATTGCTGACAAGGTTCCCGGCTGTGCTGAAAACTCTCTTGGAGTACACACTGGAGGGTGGGCAGCTCAAGTAAAGCAAAGCCAGTTTGCGCAAGGGCATCCAAATTGCCTTTTTTTCCTGCTAGTCAAACAGACTGCCTGACATGTCTATTTGGACGCTATCATTAAAAATAGTCCTCAACCATTCTTTGAATGGTGACCACAACTGAAGGAGGAGCCATCGCTGCATCACATGCTTGCCAACAGGTCTATGCATCTCTTCAGATCTGTGTCCGTTGGGAAGAAAGACACAACATATGACTTAAACCTAGGATCGAGCACAGTCACCAAAACGCATTGCTCTGATTGGAAGGTCCTGACAACTCTTAGTTCCTGGTGAAGTGAATAAAGGACTTGATCTACAAGTGCTACGTACTTTGTAGAATCGCTTCATTTCAGCTCCACCTTCAGTTTCTCAAGTTGCTTTATCAAACTGTCTAATTAGGGGAATTGTAAATTAGGTGGCTTGTGTCTAATTAACAGCACCACTGGAACGCCCGCCAAGAAGCTTTACACCATCAGGCGCTAGCGGAGGACAGGAGGGGAAGCAGGAGATGGGGAGGCACTTACCACATCACAGCCACACGGATGTGCGGTAATGTAATCCAGACAGCACGACACATCGACAAGACTAGGTAGGAAGGGTATGCACCCATCTGAACCAGTTGCAACAGTGTATCTATTATCTCCAGCTGACGAGCTGGGATCACAGAGCTGTGACCTGAATATTCTATTGACTTAAACCACTATTTTTTTTATCATCTTTACAATATATGCCAGGATCTGGACTACTTACTTTTTAATCAGTACACTCCTGTCTATATATATATGTGATTGTATTCAATTGATTGTTATATGACCATTGTTTTATTATGTACATTGTATTACACATTACTGCTTTTAAACTATAATATTAAACAATTGCATATACCTCACTATACATCGATATATCAACTTCTTGCTGCGGTGTTAATTAGACACAAGCCACCTAATTTACATATCTCCACTCTGGTGACAACGGGAATAGTCACCTGTGTCTATAGCTGCAGCATATCCCCTCCCCATATTTTCCCCACATCCTAACCCCCAGTAGCGCACCACACCATTATATATACTCTAATTAGGGGAATTACCTGACTCAAGCTGGCAGTAGCTGAACTCACTTCACAGGTGACTACATCGAAGGGTTTCAGGCTTTCAGAACTTTGCACAACAAGGAAAGTATTTTCCACTGAACTTGAGTAAGGTGCATTCCCCCTCTTCTTCCTATATCATAGTTCGCTGTGTAGCTTTAGATGACTTTTTGCTGTTCTTCCATCCACTGAAGCATATAAAAGGTGGAGTTCCACCTTGTAACTACCTCTTGCTTGAGTTGGTGGCAGGGCAAATTCAACATTTGTTACATGTGCAGCAATCTTCTACATGCGCCTGCTGAATGGTGAAAATGTCCAGAAATTTTTCGGGGCACAGAGAGCCAGACTCTGACAGACTCTCATCGGCTGCTGCTCCCACTGCCAGAGCCGGACATCTTCCGGCTCCCGCAGTGGGTAATGGGAGTAACATCATGACGTGATGTCACTCCCATAATGCAAAGCGGTGGCAGAGGAGATGATATCGGCGGCAGGACCAGGAGCGGGTTTCAGGTAAGTGTTTTTTTTTTTTTTTTAAATTACGTCTCTACTGGGTGGTGGGGGGGGAGGTGGATTACTACTGGGGGCACTACAAGGGGGGATTACTACTGGGGGCACCACAAGGGGGGCTACTACTGGGAGCACTACAGGGGGGCTACTACTGGGGGCACTACAAGGGGGATACTAATGGGGGCACTACAGGGGGGGATTACTACTGGGGCAACTACAGGGGGGGTATACTACTGGGGGCACTACAGGGGGGAATACTACTGGGGGCACTACAGGGGGGGAATACTACTGGGGGCACTACAGGG
The DNA here is from genome assembly GCA_031769625.1 of Taudactylus pleione. Taxonomy (NCBI): domain Eukaryota; kingdom Metazoa; phylum Chordata; class Amphibia; order Anura; family Myobatrachidae; genus Taudactylus; species Taudactylus pleione. Next base: position 3,036,037 of record JAUIMM010000198.1, read on the forward strand.
AGGGAATACTACTGGGGGCACTACAGAGAGGGAATACTACTGGGGGCACTACAGTGAGGGAATACTACTGCCCTACCCTAGCTACGGCCCTGACTGGGGCACTGCACAGGGGGGACCACTACCGGGGGCACTGTAAAAGGGGCACTGCATAGGGGGGGCGCCAAAAAATTTACTCGCTTACCTAAAACTTTGGGCTAGGGCTGGCCCTGGTTGTCAGCATTATGGGGGTCATTCAGACCCACTCGCAAGCGGCAGTATGCTCGCAAGTGGGTCGATGTTCCCCACTGCGCATGCGCATGACGGAGGGAGCTCCGTCATGCACATACGCGAGACCCGGACTGCGACAGCCAAGCTGTCGCTCCGGGTCTCGCATCAAAGGGGGCGTGCTGTCGATGGTGACTGACAGCACGCCCCCTTTGGTTGGCATGCCGGGGGCGTGCCTGCCAGACGGAGGCATTCCCATGGGAACACCTACCGTCTGAAGCCGGCCCCACTGACATCACTAGTGATGCCAGTGAGAGTGATTTGGGCTCTGATAGAGCCAAAATCACTCCAGGGCTTGTGGCTGGGAGACCCTACTGCAGGGTCTCTGTCGCAAGTCCGATGGTCGCGATGGTCTTGACCATCGCGACCATCTTTTTGGACGCTCGTATATGCTGTGGGTGGTGACCCACAGCTATACAAGCGTCCAGGAGGATGCTCCATTTTAATGGAGGAGGGCCCTGATTCAGAGCGAGCGCTCTGGTCAGAGCATCCGGCTCTGAATCAGGCCCTAGGTCTCTTAGTGAACCCTGTGATACACAGATTAGCCTGCCTCTGAATGAGCTGCTGTTTCTTAGATGCTGCTGCTGTTGGTGCCACTGAAGGCAACGCACCCACCCAGTGGGCTGTACAGTAATGTAATCTTGCATTTGCTCTGTTCGCTTGTCCACATATCTGTGGTTAAGTGGACACAATGGCATTTTGGAGGACACTAAGTTTTTTTTAACATCCATGTAGAGGTTGGGATTTCTTTTTCTAGTTATGTTGAATCTAGAAGGGGTTTGGTAGCAGGGACAAAGGACCTCAATTAACCATCTAAAACCCACTGCATTATTGGCGGATAGTGGACGCACATCTAATACCAGCATAGATGTTATGGCGTCAGTGATCTGCTGTGCAACTGGGTGACTGCTGTCATACTTGCTCCCTCTTGCAAAGGATTGTTTAACAGACAATTTTTTTTAAAGTACTGCTAGTAGTCTTCCTGGTCCCCTTCTGGGATGAAAATCCACTCCCAGCATCAGCAGGCATAGCGCTCAAGGATTCTTCAGGGGCAAGGACTGATGTGAATGATTTAAATATTTTTTGTAGATGCCTCCCCTCCTCCCCTCCTCTGTCATAAATTTGCTTCGGAATCAAAAAATGTAATTAAATTTACTACTAATCAAATCTTTTTCCTGCCTTCAACTACGTACATACTCCAACTCCCCCAGGCCTCTTGAATAATAAAACCATTTGTTTCCTGATGTGCCATGTTGGAAGTTGAACTGCCACAGCTGCTACAATCTTTGACATACAGTGGCTGAATGCCAAAAATGTCCAGAAATGTTTATGGCCACAGACAGCATCTCCTGCATGCCCCTTTAATAAAAAAAATATATATTCTGAACAACCAAACTGATTTTGTGGGCAAAATTTGCGACATATTGTTCACCCATGCTCTCCCCTTCTCCCTCATAAATTTGCTTCGGAATCAATTTTTTTTTAATTAAATTTACTACAAATCAACCCCTCCTGTCCCTACCTTCAACTACATACATACTCCATCTTCCTCAGGCCTCTTGATTAATGAAAACATATGTTTCCTTTTGTGCCATGTTGGAAGTTGAACTGCCACATGTTTGTGCCGCCCACTGCTGCCGCTTAGCTTAGCTTGGTGCAAATTTTGGGCCTAAACTGGATGAAAACCATATTGTGAGCTGTGAGGTGGTCAAAATTGACTGGAATTTTGTGGAAATTAATGTTATTGAGGTTAATAATACTGTAGGAACAAAAAATTGGCCAAATTATGTGATTTTAGCAGTTACAGTTCCAAAATCAAAACACGCAAGGGCGGTTTTGGCAAAACCAAATCCAGATCCAAAACACAAAGGAGATACAGATCCAAAACCAAAACATGGGGGTCGGCGCACATCCCTAGTAGTTAGTATAAAGCCAATGGTTTGCATGTCAGGTTGACACAGTATGACCATGGTGTATGCAGTAACTGCTGTGTATACTGAGGCACTGCTTATCGTGGGGCTTCAGTCAGAGTTGTACGCCGTTCACACGCAGCTGCTGTGCAAGAATACATAAACGTCAACCCCCACTGTATGCTGTTGTGATCCGCTGCTGCGTGCAAAAATGGAGCATTGGATCATCTGCGTGAACAGCTGTCATCCGAATAACCCTCAGGTTACTCAGGATGGCCGTGTATTCCATGCTTCCAGGGCCAGTGAAGCTGCGTCCATTGCCACCCCTTAGCCACCAAAAAAGGCCGCAGCATGTCAATCAGGCTGTGGCTTAGGGGTCACTGCAATCAAGGGCACCGAGAGAGGCGGGAGTGGGTATACTAATCACTTGGGCCTGGGCTTGATGGAGGGGCCCGGGTTCACCACCGTAAGATTTTTGTACCTGCCAGCGCCGCTGCAGCAGCCTCTCTCTCCAGCCCAGCAAATGGAGAGAGGCTGCTGCCACTGAGCAGTAGCAGCAGTCCTCTCTTTGCTTGCTGTGTGGGGGGCCCCCTGGTCCTGCCCCTGGGTGAAGGGCGCTCGGTACCCCCCTGTGCAGCGAGCGGTGCCAAGCATCATATTTTCGTGTTTTAGTAGGGAGCATGGCCATGCCTCCACTATTTGGCTAGCCCCCTCCAGTACCCGGGCCCATCCCTGCTCTCTACGGCCCTGACTGCAACCGTCGTCCCAGGAACAGATCTGCACATATGCAGTCCAGAGCCTGCGCTTGTGCAGATCGCCAAACAGCGGAGATGTATGTAAACAATCGGGTTTGTGTACAACTCTGAATCAGGCCTAAAGCATACTTACCGACATTCTAAATCCCCTCCCCGGGAGAAGCCCCGGAGAGGAGATACTTTGACATCTTCAGGGGGCGGGCCGGACTGTATAATTTATTAGCCTGGGCTGGGGCCAAATGATGTGACTCGCGTAATTTTAGCCACGCCCCCTACTCGCGAACCCGAAAATCCCGTAAAATCTCCCCATCCTGCCCACTTCAGTAGGAAGTGGTCGGGATGCGGGATATGTGCCTACTCTTCCGGGGATGGGGGAGTTACCCGAAAAATCGGGAGCCTCCCGCAACTGGAGAGTAGGCATGTATGACCTAAAGTTTAATGCGTATCCATGTGTACTACCAGCAAATTAACTCATTAGTACAGTAAGCTATCATGTACAATCACTTCATGTGCAAACTGTTACTTATAATTAGGGGTGTGCACCGGCAACTTTTCGTGTTTTGTGTTTTGGTTTTGGATCTGGATCTTTCTTCGTGTTTTGGATCTGGATTGGTTTTGCCAAAACCACCCTTCCGTGTTTTGGGTTCTGGATTTTGTGTTTTGGATCTGTATTTTTTTGAAAAAAAGCATAAAAACAACTAAAATCACAGAATTTGTGAGTTTTTCTGCTCCTATGCTATTATTAGCCTCAATAACCTTAATTTCCACTCATTTGCAGTCTATTCTGAACACCTCACAATAGTGTTATGTCCAAAAGGTTGCACCGAGGTAGCTGGATGACTATGCTAAGAGACACGACGTGGGCAGAACAAACACGTGGCCCATCTAGGAGTGACACTGCAGTGGCAGACAGGATGGCAGTTTGAGAAACTAGGCCCCAAAACAGTACATAATGCAAAGAAAAAAAAGAGGTGCAAGATGGAATTGTTCTTGGGCCCTCCCACCCACCCTTATGTTGTATAAACAGGACATGCACACTTTAACAAACCAATCATTTCAGTGCCAGGGTCTGCCACACAACTGTGGCTGAAATGATTGGTTAGTTTGGGCCCCCACAAAACAAGCTGGCAATTAATCTGGCCCTGCACAAACTGGCTCTACGGAGGCAAGATGTCGTCCTCATCCTCCTCATCCACCGATTCCTCACCCTCTTCAGTGTTGTGTACATTCTCACCCTCACAGAGTATTCATTCGTCCCCGCTGGAATCCACCACCACAGGTCCCTCTGTACGTTCTGGAGGCTGGTCTCCCTGGAAGAGTTGATAATTCATTTTTATGAACATCATCTTCTCCACATTTTGTGGAAGCAACCTCCTACGCCTTTCGCTGACAAGGCTCCCGGCTGCACTAAACACTCTTTTCGGAGTACACACTGGAGGGGGGGCAATTCAGGTAAAATAGAGCCAGTTTGTACAGGGGCCTCCAAATTGCCTCTTTTTCTGCCAGTACAGGTACGGATTGTCTGACATGCTATCTGGATGCTGTCACCGATGTAATCCCTCCACCATTCTTTCAATGGTGACAGTATCATATGCAGTGACAGTAGACATGTCAGAAATTGTTGCCAGGTCCTTCAGTCCGACCAGATGTCCAAACTTGGTCCTGCCCTACCCTGCATCACTGCCAGTGGTTTGCTTAGGATACCTAAGTTTTTTCCTGGCAGCCCCAGTTGCGGGAGAAAATGAAGAAGGAGCTGTTGACGTATCACGTTCCGCTTCAGCTGACAGTGTGTTCACCAGCAGGTCTTTGCACCTCTGCAGGCTTGTGTCGGCCGGAAAGAGAGACACCACATAGGCTTTAAACCTAGGATCGAGCACGGTGGCCAAAATGTAGTGGTCTGATTTCAACAGATTGACCACCCTGGAATCCTGGCAAAGCGAATGAAGGGCTTCATCCCCAAGTCCCACATGCCAAGCGGAATCGCTCCGTCTTAGCTCCTCCTTCACTTTCTCCAGCTGCTTCTGCAAAAGCCTGATGAGGGGAATGACCTGACTCAAGCTGGCAGTGTCTGAACTGACTTCACGTGTGGCAAGTTCGAAGGGCTGGAGAACCTTGCACAACACGGAAATCATTCTCCACTTGCACTTGAGTCAGGTGCATACCCCCCTCCTTTGCCTATGTCATAGGTGGATGTATAGGCTTGAATGGCCTTTTGCTGCTCCTCCATCCTCTGAAGCATATAGAGGGTTGAGTTCTACCGCGTCACAACCTCTTGCTTCAGGTGATGGCGGGGCAGGTTCAAGAGTGTTTGCTGGCGCTCCAGTCTTCGGCACGCAGTCGCTGAATGGCGAAAGTGGACAGAAATTTTTCGGGCCACCCAAAGCGTCTCCTGCACGCCCCTGTCGCTTTTCAGAAAATTCTGCACAACCAAGTTTATTGTGTGAGCAAAACATGGGACGTGCTGGAATTTGCCTAGATGAAATGCCCGCACAATATTGGTGGCGTTGTCAGATATCACAAATCCCCAGGAGAGTCTAAGTGGGGTAAGCCACTGGGCGATGATTTCCCTCAGTTTCTCTAAGAGGTTGTCGGCGGTGTGCCTCTTACTGAAACCGGTGATACACAGCGTAGCCTGCCTTGGAACGAGCTGGCGTTTCTGAGATGCTGCTACTGGTGACGCTGCTGCTGTTGCTGCGTAAGGTGATACATCTACCCAGTGGGCTGTCACAGTCATATAGTCCTTAGTCTGCCCTGTTCCACTTGTCCACATGTCCGTGGTTAAGTGGACATTGGGTACAACGGCATATTTCAGGACACTGAGGACACTTTTTCTGACGTTTCTGTACAGTCTCGGTATCGCCTGCCTAGTGAAGTGGAATCTAGACGGGATTTGGAACCGGGGACACACTACCTCCATCAATTGTCTAAATCCCACTGCACAAATGGCGGATACCGGACGCACGTCTAACACCAACATAGCAGTCAAGGCCTCAGTTATAGTTTTTGCTTCAGGATGACTGCTGTCGTACTTCATCCTCCTCGCTAAGGACTGTTGGAGGGTCAATTGTTTAGTAAAAGTAGTGGTGTTCCTACTTCCTCTCTGGGATGATGAACGACTCCCAGCAGCAGCAACAGCAGCAGCGGCTGCAGGAGGCGTAGCAATGCAGGATCCTCCAGAGGAATCCCGGATAGGAGAGTCAGTCATGCCAGTGACATGGCCTGCAGGACTACTTCCGATCCTGACTAAGGAGGAAATTGACGAGGAGGGAGTTGACGGTGTGGTTTGCAGGCGCTTGGATACAACAGGACAACGGGATTTAGGTGTCCCTGGACTGCTTACGGTCTTAGCCAAAGTTTCTGAACTTGACAGTAACTTTTTATGAACGCGCTGCAGGTGCCATATAAGGGAGGATGTTCCTAGGTGGTTGACGTCCCTACCCCTACTTATTTCACCTTTACATATGGTACATATGGCAAGACAGTTGTTGTCCGGATTTGGATAGAAATATTGCCAGACCAAAGAGGTGGAATGTTTGGTCTTCTGCCCAGGCATGACCGTGATGGGCTTTTTCATGCCACGGACAACAACTGTCTCCCCCGAAGCCTGATTTAAACAAACCACATCACCATCAGAATCCTCCTCGCCAACTTCCTCCTCAGCGCCAGCTACACCAGTATTCTCATCCTGTTGTACTTCAACAGTGACATCTTCAATTTGCATATCAGCAAGTGGACTGTGGGTGCTCCTTTCAGCACTTGCAGGGGGCGTGCAAATGGTGGAAAGAGCCACCTCTTCCCGTCCAGTGCTGGGAAGGTCAGGCATCGCAACCACCACCACACTTGGACTCTCTTTGGGGATTTGTGATATCTTCTTAGAACGCACAGTTCTTCGCTGTGCTTTTGCCAGCTTAACTCGTTTGATGTTTTTAGTGGGAGGAGGGCTTCCATCGTCATGTGAAGCTGAACCACTAGTCGTGAACATAGGGAAAGACCTTAGCCATTCCTTGCCACTCCGTGTCGTAAGTGGCATATTGGCAAGTTTACGTTTCTCTTCAGATGATTTAAATGTTTTTTTCAAGGTCATTTTCCTGAACTTTGTCATTTGGGATTGTATGTGCCCTCTACTATGACATTGGGCATCGGCCTTGGCAGACGACGTTGATGGCATGTTATCGTCTATGTCATGACTAGTGGCAGCAGCTTCAGCACTAAGAGGAAGTGGTTCTTGATCTTTCCCTATTTTATTTTTATCGGAGAAAGTTTGGTCCTCCATTTATGTTATATTGATATATACGTACGGCTAAGGCGCACACAAACACAGAAAATAATTTTTTATTTTTGTTGGAGACTAGTGCACTTTGTGGGTTACACCACCCTTTAAGAAATGAGCCAGCCGGCCCTTTACTTATGGGACACAGGCGCACGCTTGGCGCTGCTCCTTTGTTGATGCACGTGCAGCCACAGTGCACACAATTCACAAACACAGAAAATATTTTTTTATTTTGTTTGGAGTGTACTTTGGGGGGTTACAGCACCCTTTAACGGTCAAGCCAGCCGGCCCTTTACTTATGACACAGGCGCACGCTTGGCACTACTTTGTTGATGCACGTGCGGCTACTGCGCACACAATTCACAAACACAGAAAATATTTTTTGATTTTGTTTGGAGTGTACTTTGGGGGTTACAGCACCCTTTAACGGTCAAGCCAGCCGGCCCTTTACTTATGACACAGACGCACGCTTGGCACTACTTTGTTGATGCACGTGCGGCTACTGCGCACACAATTCACAAACACAAAAAAAACAAGAGATATGGTAAGAACTTACCTTTGTTATCTCTGTTTCTACGAAGTCCATAGGGTCCAGAGGGTTGACCTTGGGGTATAGGTTGGGAACCAAATCTGGGCACCACGCAGTTAAAGCTTTTAGCTCCCAGGATGCACTTGGGTCCACTCTCCCTATAACCCCTCCCCCCAGCCAGAGGCACCTGAGTTTGTAAGTAGCCAAAGGCCGGAGGAGGAGAGAAAAAGAGAGAGAAAACTGGAACACTCAAGAACCATTCTCACAGAAAAGGAGACGGGAAACCGGTGACCAGTAACACAGCCCATATGAAGCCAGGTGCGTCAGGGCGGGTACCCTGTGGACCCTATGGACTTCGTAGAAACAGAGATAACAAAGGTAAGTTCTTACCATATCTCTTGTTTTCTACTTCAGGGTCCATAGGGGGTCCACAGGGTTGACCTTGGGGATGTCCCAAAGCAGTTCAACCAAGGGTGGGGACGCTCCTGTGCTGAGAGGAGAATCCGCCGCCAAAAAGGAAGCATCCTGAGAGGCAAAGGAAACCAATGCCTAGAACCTTAAAAAAAGGTGTGGACAGAAGACCACGTGGCCACCTAGCAAGGCAAAACAGCCAAGGCGCCACAGCGAGCCGCCCACACGGGTTACATGACCCGAGAAAAAACAAGCATCAACAACAGAAAAGCCTACCCATGTGTAGGCCCCTGAAGAAGACATACGAGGCCATCCAGCCAACATTTGTCCATAGGCCGGCCATCCTTTCCTGTTTAAACCAGAAATCTCAGACCACCAATAAGGAGTCCGATTTCCGTAAGGAACCTGAACGGATCACATAAACCCACAGAGGCCGGACCACAGTCAATGAGGCCACAGCAGCCGAGAGGACTGGGGACTGAATGGCCGTACCATAAGTTCCAGAATAATATGGAACCTAAAAATCACTAAGAAGAAACACAGGGCGAGAGCAACTCACACCCTGACATGATGCCCTCCAGAAGAGGGAGCCACATGAGAACGCTCCCAATTCCGACACTCACCTGGTCGATATAAACACCCTGAGAGAAAGAGAGAGCCAAAGCAATAGATCATGTAATGGCTATCACAACCAGCGGTTCTTTTGACTGTCCCCGGAGGGAACGAAGAACCACTACCAACTCCCAAGGAGCCCCTAGGGAGGATAAATGGAAGCATAATCCAGAAAAACACTCCAAAGGATGAACTGGATACCAGAGTGGAGCAATTCCACATCTTAACCATACTGACAGTGTAGAGATCCGCACTGTCAGGAAGGCCATGCCGAGGGTGAAACCCAAGCCAGCCGGAAGGAATGCCAGAATATCTGGAAATCCTGGACACTGGAGGATCGTATCGACAGGTACGATACCATAAGAATAATGTATGCCACAGTCCGTGGCAGATGCCAGCAAAGTCTGGCCTATCTGATCTAAACATCTCAATGAAGACAGAGCCAGGGAAGCCCTAGGACCACAGTAGGGGCACAGTCAAAGACAAACGATCCAGGTCTAGGGAAAAACAAGGACCCTGAGACAACAGGTCCAAATAGTGAAGCAGTAGGAACGGAGCATCGATGAGGAGACTCCGAAAATCTTAGTACCAGTGATGTCTGGGACAAACTGGAGCCCCCAGAAGGAAAGCCCTTCCGTCTCTAATGAAACTTCCGAAGACCTCGAGGAAGAAGGGAGACCGGAGGACACAGGTACACAAAGTGGAAGGACCACTTCACTGACAAAGAGTCACTGAAGGTAGCTTCCGTACTCCTAGAGCTGAACTGTAACACCGGCAATGTGTGATAGAGTCAGAAGGCCATAAGGATCAATCACCTCAGGGAGGCCCCCTCTGCTCACCAGGAGTTGAAACCTGTCTTGGAGAAGAGACTAGTCCCCGGAATGCACGTCGTGACGGCTGAGGAAGCCCGCTTCCCAACGGAGAGCTCCCGGAATGAACACTACAGAGTTGGCCAGGAGAAGACCCTTGGACTATGTCAGAATGTATGACATTCCTGTCATTGCCACCCAACTACCAGTGTTGCCTAGATGGAAGCCACTGTTGTGACACTGTCGGACTGAACCTATTCAGGTTCACCGTGACATATGGGTTAGGCCAGAGTGAAGGCCAAGACAGCCTAAAGTTCCAACAAGTTAAGTGGCAGGGCGGAAGCGACAGACATCCAGCTGCCCCGAAACGAATGCGGACCAGACACCATCTGTAGCAAAGAATACCCTGGACGAGATGGCCATAGCCACCCGGACAGAGACCGACTCGCCTCCAGAGAGAGCATCATCATGCGAACAGCGATCCGATGGAAAAAACTCGATTCATCCGGAGAGGACTCAATTATGGCAAGGCCTGGAATGTAACTGAGCACATTCCACCCTACCAAAAGGTAGACACTCTGGTAGACCGCGCATCACCAAGAGTAATGACATATGTCGACTGCGTAGACATCCGCACACTCCAAGTTGAAGAGCTGAGATCTTGTCTTACGCTAGAAAAATTCTAAGATTCTGAGAATCCAGCAGTGCTCCCAGATGAAGAATACCCTGTGAGGGAAGCAGGGAGGACTTTTTCTCCGTTGACTACTTATCTGTGCCGAGATGAAGCCACGGTTAGCCTGACCTAGCGGTAAAGTACCTTGGTGATCCTGCTAAAAGCAGGAGGCCGCCCAGATAAAGGAGCATTACTGAGCAGGTGAACTGTCAGAAAATCCATAAAGCTTGTAAACCCCGGTGGAGTTGAGGACAGTCCCAACAGGCAGAGCCCGAAACTTGCAAATGTTGCTGTGGCACAGCAAACCTGAACCCATGCTGATGAGAGGGCTCTGTATGTACCCGTAGGTACGTATCCTGAATACTCAGATAAACCATAAAATCCCCAGGTTCCAAATGTCGGATGATGGAGCATGAAGGATTCCACCTGAGTCCAGGCACCCTTGGAATCTGATTCAGGGATTTGAGACAGAGTATTGGCAAATGAGGACCAGTCGGTCACTGCCCCAGAAAGAAAGTAGAACAACCAGTCCCTCACTGAGTTAGTGAGGCTGGCCGAAATAGCTCTGCTTACCGCCAAGACTGTATAGCTTTCTGGGAATGTAAGGCCCTGATCGTCTGAAGAAGGGCCCATGGAACAACGCCTGTGAGGAGGCCGCCTGAGCAATGAGAGGCCGTTGAGAATCAGTACCTCACTCTGGAATTCCCCAGATGTAGACCTGTCCCGTCAGGCTGAAAGTTTATCCTCAGGCGTAGAAGCAGGGTCGTCCGTAAGTCCAGGACTGCTCGGTACTGGATATGGTGGCCCCCGTGGAGGCCGACAGCCTAGGAAAAAACAGGCCTTTAGGCTGACCCTGAGGACAAAAAGACTTAACAGAGTTAGTCCGAATGTAGTGGGAGTAGCTAAAGACAGTATCTCTCCATTAGTGATACTGCCAATGATGCAACAATCTTGTCAAGGTCAGGACCAAACAAGATCTTCCCCATGGAAGGAGTCTGCACCTCTGCTTTCCCATAACGTAGCCATAGGGTATTGCGGCGGATACAGTCGCAGCCGAAACCCTGAAAGTTAGAAGACCGGTATCCAATGTAGGTAATCCCACACGACCACTGCATATTTTATGTGAGCGGCAAAAGACATTTGAACCCCAGACGTGTTGGAGGGGAAAAACGTTACAAAAGCATCACCATGCGATGGCCATGGTAGGACGGGCAACAGGCGCTGAAAACGAGTACATTGATTTCAGGCAAAGCTACCACCTACGGATCCGTAAAATCCGTCCAGGCTGGGATGGGAGGCGTATTAATGCCTGTAATCCGATGATGAACCTACAAATCCACCCCAGAAGGAGATTCCATTACTTGTGAGGACCCTCAGGGAATGGGAAACAGGAGGCCCTTGTGACTCCTCGTATCTGGCGACAGCCAGACTCCCGCCATGAGATCCACCCGCTGGGCAGAAATGGGAAATGTATGATACAGGTGCAGGATCGACATTCTCTATATCCAGAATGGACCTGGCTACCAGCCCCAAAGCAGGGATAATAATACTTGAAATCGGCTCCCCCCATGAGAGAGGGAAAGAGCCGAATACACCATCCAGTTCACGGCAGAGCCACTGGGTAGTACCCACAGGGCGTATATCACGCCATTTAGTATTTCGTAGAAAACGACATCCACCAGGGTGGCCGTTGTGGTAATCCCTGCAAGGGGAATGACAGACCGATGTGGTATCGGAGGTAATTCATGTACTGTGAAAAACCCCAGTAGGGAGCGATAGTCTGTGACACAGGGGTAAACTGCAAGAAATTGCGAGATACCCCGAGTTGAAAAGGGCATTATGGTGAAGTAACTCCAAGCGAGTGACGACAATGGGGCCCGCCCGGCGATCCTCAAAGGAGAGGATCCTGAGAAATAAACCGCCCGTTAAGGGGGTCGTGCAAGGGGCCCAGCATCAGATGGCGCCACATACATAAACCTTTCTGAGTTAAAATCCTCCGCACTAATTCCTGCAGGCTATGACTTGCAGGATAGCAATAATGGGTGCAGTATCGTGTGCAATCTCCTGGTCAGATATATTTGACTATCTTGACGGAAATATTAAGCAGCGCCATACCGGTCCTGACTAACGCTAAGAGTAGCTGCAGGGACCCATTATCAGCATATGCAACACACAGTTCCATCTAAAATATGGCAACGTGCAGCACGCAACAGTATGTGACAAACCTCACAAATATTAACAAGTATATATATGTGAGGTCTCAGAACCACCCCAGGTACACCTGTATTAGGGCACATAAAGAAAAGGGATAGATATACACTGACAGGTGAGAGAAAAAGCAGACAGTCAGCACTAGCATAAGTCACATACAATGCAGACATATATACTGTACATACATAAGCATGACATATAATATACTGCACAATGTCGCTACATTCAACTGCCCAGATTCAGTGTCTGGGAAGGCTATAGCGCTGTGTACACTCACCCAAAATGGCCAGGTACGCAGGGGGACTGGGCTCACTGTCATCCTAGGAGTTCTGCAGCACCACCGAGAGATAATGGCCGCTGGAGACCTCAGAAGAAGCGTGGCCCGCGGAGGAAGCAGCTCAGCAACGCCAGACTGTAGTATTGAAAGGCGCGCTGAGCTGAGGGGAGGAGCCGCTAGACAGGGAAGGCTTCCTCCCCTGGCTAGCAATTAACCCCCCGGGATGCCGGCTCCCGCTGCCGCTATAATCCCTGGTGGGCTGTGGACACGCGGGGTATGCCTCCATGGAGGGGGAGCCCGCCGCCACCGCTAGCGCCTCCGGTCTGTACCCAGAGACCGGAGGCATAAGGCTGCATGTACACGCGGGTCACCGCAAGCGGTGACCACGCGACTTACCTGTCCCCGTCGATCCGGCAGCAGCCCAGGGAGTCCTCCAGAGCCCAGCTAGTACAGACTCTGGGGTCCCGCTGCGATCCCCAGATCTGTACTGGCGTCGCAGCGCAGGCGGGGTGTAGGAGCGGCAGCTTAGACGTCCATTGGACAGTCTGATGCTGCCGCTCTGAAGAGTAGTAAAAAATAATAAAATAAAACTCTTTAAAATAAATTATAAGCTTAGGGGCTGCTAAGCAGCCCCCCTGCAGTAACGGTGACCCGACTCCGGCCGGGCACCAACTTAAACTGAGGTGCCTCTGGCTGGGGGGAGGGGTTATAGGGAGAGTGGACCCAAGTGCATCCTGGGAGCTAAAAGCTTTAACTGCGTGGTGCCCGGATTTGGTTCCCAACCTATACCCCAAGGTCAACCCTGTGGACCCCCTATGGACCCTGAAGTAGAAATATATATTTTTATTTTGTTTGGAGTGCCCTTTGGGGGTTACAGCACCCTTTAATGGACAAGCCAGCCGGCCTTTTACTTATGGGACACAGGCCCACGCTTGGCGCTGCTCCTTCGTTGAAGCACGTGCAGCCACAGTGCACACAATTCACAAACACAGAATTTTTTTTTTAATTTTGTTTGGAGTGCCCTTTGGGGGTTACAGCACCCTTTAGCGGTCAATCCAGCCGGCCCTTTATTTATGGGACACAGGCGCATGCTTGGCACTACTTTGTTGATGCACGTGCGGCTACTGCACACACATTTCACAAACACAAAAAAATATATTTTGTTATATTGTTTGGAGTGCCCTTTGGGGGTTACAGCACCCTTTAACGGTCAAGCCAGCCGGCCCTTTATTTATGGGACACAGGCGCACGCTTGGCACTACATTGTTGATGCACGTGCGGCTACTGCGCACACAATTCACAAACACAAAAAAATATATTTTTTTATTTTGTTTGGAGTGCCCTTTGGGGGTTACAGCACCCTTTAACGGTCAAGCCAGCCGGCCCTTTATTTATGGGACACAGGCGCACGCTTGGTACTACTTTGTTGATGCACGTGCGGCTACTGCGCACACAATTCACAAACACAAAAAAATATATTTTTTTATTTTGTTTGGAGTGCCCTTTGGGGGTTACAGCACCCTTAACGGTCAAGCCAGCCGGCCCTTTATTTATGGGACACAGGCGCACGCTTTGCACTACTTTGTTGATGCACGTGCGGCTACTGCGCACACAATTCACAAACACAAAAAAATATATTTTTTTATTTTGTTTGGAGTGCCCTTTGGGGGTTACAGCACCCTTTAACGGTCAAGCCAGCCGGCCCTTTACTTATGACACAGGCGCACGCTTGGCACTACTTTGTTGATGCACGTGCGGCTACTGCGCACACAATTCACAAACACAGAAAATATTTTATTTTTTTTTGCACTTGGGGGGAGCACACCTGATGGACAGAGCACCCCCTGGACAACACTACAGCATACTTGCCTACCTTTTAAATATCCTCCCCGGGAGAACCCGGGGAGGAGAAGCAGCTGGGTCCCGATGGGGGCGGGGCCAAACGATTCACGGCATTAAGCCCCGCCCCCTCCACTGCAAAATGCCGCGATTGGCGCATATTTAAATAAGGGGCGGGGCTAAATTACGCGATTCATGAAGAATCGTGTCTTTAAGCCCTGCCCTGTACACAGGTACCCGCGAGTGCCGCGGAAGTTCTCCCCATTCTGCCCACTTCATTAGGAAGTGGGCAGAATGCGGGAGAAGTGCCTACCCTTCCGGGGGTGCGGGGGGTTACCCGAAAAATCGGGAGCCTCCCGCAAAAACCGGGAGGGTAGGCAGGTATGCACTACAGCACCCCTTTAGGACTGGGACTCTGCACAGGACTTTGGAGTGGACACAGCCCCTATGGACAACTGACTGCACAACACAGTCCAGCCAGCCCCTATGGACTTTGGAGGAGTGGACACAGCCCCTATGGACAACAGCAGCACAGCACAACACAGCCAGCCCCTATGGACTTTGGAGGAGTGGACACAGCCCCTAATGACAACAGCAGCACAGCACAACACAGCCAGCCCCTATGGACTTTGAAGTAGTGGACACAGCCCCTATGGACAACAGCAGCACAGCACAACACAGCCAGCCCCTATGGACTTTGGAGGAGTGGACACAGCCCTTATGGACAACAGCAGCACAGCGCAGCACAGCACAGCACTACACTACACTACACAGCCCAGCCAGCCCTAACTCCCACCCTCCTTCTTCACTGTCCACAGCCGAGTGAGAAAATGGCGCCGACGCGGGTATCTTATATAGGATCCAAAACCCGCGAGACCCGGAAGGCGGGATGATGACATTTTGCCTCGATTTCAGATCCGAGTCAGGCGGGAAAAGTCGAGCCTGACTCGGATCTGGGGGGCTCGGGGGGGTTCGGATTTCAGAAATCCGAACCCGCTCACCCCTACTTATAATCTATTAACAGTATAAGATAAAGCAAATCTAGAAATAATCATTTTAAAAAAAGTAGTTACAACAATTATTTTTTAAGTAATAAGATTAAACAGGAGGTTTGTGCAGCATGCTGACACTCTAGTGGCACTGGCACAACACCTGATATAATGTGTGGATGAAGTTGAACAGGTGCTTCCAAGTCTAAAGAGAAAGAAAAATAGTTCCTTCCCAGCAAGCATTGCAACTTCCAAGTTACTGGTTGTTCCAGTCCTGTCACTTCCCTATTGATTCTGCAACATGTCTGAATGAGTCTGTCCAAGTCTGTGGTAGCTCTGGAAGATCCTGTGATCCTTCCCTGTGACCTACTGCTCAGGTAAAGAGGTGTCCGATGGGAGTGTCTGTAAGAGCCTGCTCAGATACCAATCTGACAGAAGACTTATTTAGTACATTGTGTGGGTACAAACAATTGTATCTCTTGCCTGGTTCCCTTACTGCAGGGTTTCTCAAACTATGATACATGTGTCATCACCAGGGTTACCTCAGACAGACTGAAGGGTTCCTTCAGCCTTTTCATATTCAACTCAAAATAACTGTCAAAGTTATTAGTGATTGATAAAACTTTATCCATTTAATTTGTACTGCATTTAAGTTTTAATAATCATTTGCTAGATAACACACTCAAATACACGCATGCCTGAGAGCCTGCCAGCCAGCATATGCAGGTACAGGCAAGCTGGCTAACCGACACAAGCATGTACAGAGGAACAGAAATCTTACCTATCGCCTGATTCAGCCAGGATCTCAACTGCGATTATGTACGCAATAATCCGACTGTTGCGATCTGAGCATGCATCGCAGTGTAGGTGTGCAAATACTCCACTGCGATTGAAACTGCGATCGTAGTGGCTACGCAGACCAATCGCAGAGTAATTGACAGGAAGTACTGTTTGGGGGTGGTGACAGGGGGGTGGTCAGCGAAACGCAGGCATGCCTGGTGCATTTGAACTCCGTTGCAGGGGCGTGCATAAATTATCCACTGCGATGCCGTACGCAGCTTGTGTACTCACAGCGTGCGAGGAGGTTAGCAATTTCTGAGTAAGGTCTGACCTTGTGCAAGTGTGCGCGAGGCTGCGATGGTACTTGATGTTACCGATGGTTTTGCACTCTTTTGCATCGGATTACGGATGAGTGTAAGGTAAAGTGGGCGTCCTCATGTTGTGCTGCGATGACATAGCGTTCGCAATGGATTAGCATACTATTGCAAGGACACTTCCAGTTGTACCTACATATATAAAGAAAAAAGGGCAAAAAGTAAATAAAAATAAAAAAACCAACACATCCTCACACATACGTAAAAGAAGAAAGCATAATGACATTAAATAATCTATTACATTTCCGAACAGGTTTTGAGGAAGTAGAATGTACAGTAGATGGCCATCTGCTTCTTTATGCTCGGTTACTATTATTATTTTCCTGCTGCCTTATGATAACATATAAACATTGAACATTTCTGTTGAGGGGTATATAAAAAAGCAGTAACTTATATCAAACATCGAGACAACAAAGAAAACGTGTCAGCAGATCCAAACTGTATAGGGCTGCGTTCAGAAATTGTGCGGCCTGGAACTGACAAAATAGGCATGCAATCCCCCTCCCTGTGTTTCTGAAACTCCAGCCCTGCAGTGTCTCTCCAGCTCCAGCCAGTCCTCCTTCTGTTTCCACAGCCAGACCCACTTCTGTCTCACCAGACAGCACCCTTCTGTCTCTCCAGCCAGACCCCATTTTGTCTCCAACAGTCCTCCTGTGTCTTCAGCCAGCCCCACTTCTGTGTCTCCAGCCAGCCCCCATACTGTCTCCAGTCAGCCCCACTTCTGTGTCTCCAGCCAGCCCCCATACTGTCTCCAGCCAGTCCTCCTTCTGTCTCCCCAGCCAGCTCCCCTTCTGTGTCTCCAGCCAGCCCCCTTCTGTTTCCCCAGCCAGCCCCCCTTCTGTGTCTCCAGCCAGCCCCCATACTGTCTCCAGCCAGTCCTCCTTCTGTCTCCCCAGCCAGCTCCCCTTCTGTGTCTCCAGCCAGCCCCCCTTCTGTTTCCCCAGCCAGCCCCCCTTCTGTGTCTCCAGCCAGCCCTCCTTTTGTCTCCACTAGCCCCCTTCTGTGTTTCCAGTCAACCATCCGTCTGTGTCTCTAGTCAGGCCCCCTTCTGTGTCTTTAGCCAGCCCCCTTCTGTGTCTCTAGCCAGCCCCCCTTCTGTCTCTCCAGCCAGTGATTACGCACGCAAAATCGGCCGATTGTTGCATTCTGCGTATGCATCGCAGTGTGCGTGCTCAAACACTCCACTGCAATTGGGACAGCGATCGCAGTGACTATGCAGACCCATCTCAGAGTGACTGACCGTAAGTCCTGTTTGGGGGTGGTGATGGGGGGAGGGGTCGGCAAAACACAGGCGTGCCAGTGCGTTTGAACTAGGGGTGAACGGGTTCGGATTTCTGAAATCCGAACCCCCCCGAGCCCCCCCGATCCGAGTCCGATCCGAATCAGGCTCGACTTTTCCCGCCTGACTCGGATCTGAAATCGAGGCAAAACGTCATCATCCCGCCTTCCGAGTCTCGCGGGTTTTGGATCCTATATAAGGTACCCACGTCGGCGCCATTTTCTCACTCGGCTGTGGACAGTGAAGAGGGAGGGTGGGAGTTAGGGCTGTGTAGTGTAGTGTAGTGTAGTGCTGCTGTTGTCCACTACTTCAAAGTCCATAGGGGCTGGCTGTGTTGTGCTGTGCTGCTGTTGTTAATAGGGGCTGTGTCCACTACTTCAAAGTCCATAGGGGCTGGCTGGACTGTGTTGTGCAGTCAGTTCTCCATAGGGGCTGTGTCCACTCCAAAGTCCTGTGCAGTGTCCCAGTCCTAAAGGAGTGCTGCAGTGTTGTCCAGGGGGTGCTCTGTCCATCAGGGGTGCTCCCCCCAAGTGCTAAAAAAATAATATATTTTCTGTGTTTGTGAATTGTGTGCGCAGTAGCCGCACGTGCATCAACAAAGTAGTGCCAAGCGTGCGCCTGTGTCATAAGTAAAGGGCCGGCTGGCTTGACCGTTAAGGGTGCTGTAACCCCCGAAAGTACACTCCAGTCCAAACCAAAAAAAAAATTATTTTCTGTGTTTGTGAATTGTGTGCGCAGTAGCCGCACGTGCATCAACAAAGTAGTGCCAAGCGTGCGCCTGTGTCATAAGTAAAGGGCCGGCTGGCTTGACCGTTAAGGGTGCTGTAACCCCCGAAAGTACACTCCAGTCCAAACCAAAAAAAAAATTATTTTCTGTGTTTGTGAATTGTGTGCGCAGTAGCCGCACGTGCATCAACAAAGTAGTGCCAAGCGTGCGCCTGTGTCATAAGTAAAGGGCCGGCTGGCTTGACCGTTAAGGGTGCTGTAACCCCCGAAAGTACACTCCAGTCCAAACCAAAAAAAAAATTATTTTCTGTGTTTGTGAATTGTGTGCGCAGTAGCCGCACGTGCATCAACAAAGTAGTGCCAAGCGTGCGCCTGTGTCATAAGTAAAGGGCCGGCTGGCTTGACCGTTAAGGGTGCTGTAACCCCCGAAAGTACACTCCAGTCCAAACCAAAAAAAAAATTATTTTCTGTGTTTGTGAATTGTGTGCGCAGTAGCCGCACGTGCATCAACAAAGTAGTGCCAAGTGTGCGCCTGTGTCATAAGTAAAGGGCCGGCTGGCTTGACCGTTAAGGGTGCTATAACCCCCGAAAGTACACTCCAGTCCAAACCAAAAAAAAAATTATTTTCTGTGTTTGTGAATTGTGTGCGCAGTAGCCGCACGTGCATCAACAAAGTAGTGCCAAGCGTGCGCCTGTGTCATAAGTAAAGGGCCGGCTGGCTTGACCGTTAAGGGTGCTGTAACCCCCGAAAGTACACTCCAGTCCAAACCAAAAAAAAAATAATTTTCTGTGTTTGTGAATTGTGTGCGCAGTAGCCGCACGTGCATCAACAAAGTAGTGCCAAGCGTGCGCCTGTGTCATAAGTAAAGGGCCGGCTGGCTTGACCGTTAAGGGTGCTGTAACCCCCGAAAGTACACTCCAGTCCAAACCCAAAAAAAAATTATTTTCTGTGTTTGTGAATTGTGTGCGCAGTAGCCGCACGTGCATCAACAAAGTAGTGCCAAGCGTGCGCCTGTGTCATAAGTAAAGGGCCGGCTGGCTTGACCGTTAAGGGTGCTGTAACCCCCGAAAGTACACTCCAGTCCAAACCAAAAAAAAAAATATTTTCTGTGTTTGTGAATTGTGTGCCCAGTAGCCGCACGTGCATCAACAAAGTAGTGCCAAGCGTGCGCCTGTGTCATAAGTAAAGGGCCGGCTGGCTTGACCGTTAAGGGTGCTGTAACCCCCGAAAGTACACTCCAGTCCAAACCAAAAAAAATATTATTTTCTGTGTTTGTGAATTGTGTGCGCAGTAGCCGCACGTGCATCAACAAAGTAGTGCCAAGCGTGCGCCTGTGTCATAAGTAAAGGGCCGGCTGGCTTGACCGTTAAGGGTGCTGTAACCCCCGAAAGTACACTCCAGTCCAAACCAAAAAAAAAATTATTTTCTGTGTTTGTGAATTGTGTGCGCAGTAGCCGCACGTGCATCAACAAAGTAGTGCCAAGCGTGCGCCTGTGTCATAAGTAAAGGGCCGGCTGGCTTGACCGTTAAGGGTGCTGTAACCCCCGAAAGTACACTCCAGTCCAAACCAAAAAAAAAATTATTTTCTGTGTTTGTGAATTGTGTGCGCAGTAGCCGCACGTGCATCAACAAAGTAGTGCCAAGCGTGCGCCTGTGTCATAAGTAAAGGGCCGGCTGGCTTGACCGTTAAGGGTGCTGTAACCCCCGAAAGTACACTCCAGTCCAAACCAAAAAAAAAATTATTTTCTGTGTTTGTGAATTGTGTGCGCAGTAGCCGCACGTGCATCAACAAAGTAGTGCCAAGCGTGCGCCTGTGTCATAAGTAAAGGGCCGGCTGGCTTGACCGTTAAGGGTGCTGTAACCCCCGAAAGTACACTCCAGTCCAAACCAAAAAAAAAATTATTTTCTGTGTTTGTGAATTGTGTGCGCAGTAGCCGCACGTGCATCAACAAAGTAGTGCCAAGCGTGCGCCTGTGTCATAAGTAAAGGGCCGGCTGGCTTGACCGTTAAGGGTGCTGTAACCCCCGAAAGTACACTCCAGTCCAAACCAAAAAAAAAATAATTTTCTGTGTTTGTGAATTGTGTGCGCAGTAGCCGCACGTGCATCAACAAAGTAGTGCCAAGCGTGCGCCTGTGTCATAAGTAAAGGGCCGGCTGGCTTGACCGTTAAGGGTGCTGTAACCCCCGAAAGTACACTCCAGTCCAAACCAAAAAAAAAATTATTTTCTGTGTTTGTGAATTGTGTGCGCAGTAGCCGCACGTGCATCAACAAAGTAGTGCCAAGCGTGCGCCTGTGTCATAAGTAAAGGGCCGGCTGGCTTGACCGTTAAGGGTGCTGTAACCCCCGAAAGTACACTCCAGTCCAAACCAAAAAAAAATTATTTTCTGTGTTTGTGAATTGTGTGCGCAGTAGCCGCACGTGCATCAACAAAGTAGTGCCAAGCGTGCGCCTGTGTCATAAGTAAAGGGCCGGCTGGCTTGACCGTTAAGGGTGCTGTAACCCCCGAAAGTACACTCCAGTCCAAACCAAAAAAAAAATTATTTTCTGTATTTGTGAATTGTGTGCGCAGTAGCCGCACGTGCATCAACAAAGTAGTGCCAAGCGTGCGCCTGTGTCATAAGTAAAGGGCCGGCTGGCTTGACCATTAAAGGGTGCTGTAACCCCCGAAAGTACACTCCAGTCCAAACCAAAAAAAAAATTATTTTCTGTGTTTGTGAATTGTGTGCGCAGTAGCCGCACGTGCATCAACAAAGTAGTGCCAAGAGTGCGCCTGTGTCATAAGGGCCGGCTGGCTTGACCTTTAAAGGGTGCTGTAACCCCCAAAGTACACTCCAGTCCAAACCAAAAAAAAAATTATTTTCTGTGTTTAGCCGCACGTATATATCAAATCGATATAACATAAATGGAGGACCAAACTTTCTCCGATAAAAATAAAATAGAGAAAGATCAAGAACCACTTCCTCCTAGTGCTGAAGCTGCTGCCACTAGTCATGACATAGACGATAACATGCCATCAACGTCGTCTGCCAAGGCCGATGCCCAATGTCATAGTAGAGGGCACATACAATCCCAAATGGCAAAGTTCAGGAAAATGACCTTGAAAAAGACATTTAAATCAGCTGAAGAGAAACGTAAACTTGCCAATATGCCATTTACGACACGGAGTGGCAAGGAACGGCTAAGGTCGATCCCTAGTATGTTCATGACTAGTGGTTCAGCTTCACATGACGATGGAAGCCCTCCTCCCACTAAAAAAATCAAAAGAGTTAAGCTGGCAAAAGCACAGCGAAGAACTGTGCTTTCTAAGAAGATATCACAAATCCCCAAGGAGAGTCCAAGTGTGGTGGTGGTTGCGATGCCTGACCTTCCCAGCACTGGACGGGAAGAGGTGGCTCTTTCCACCATTTGCACGCCCCCTGCAAGTGCTGAAAGGAGCACCCACAGTCCACTTGCTGATATGCAAATTGAAGATGTCACTGTTGAAGTACAACAGGATGAGGATACTGGTGTAGCTGGCGCTGAGGAGGAAGTTGGCGAGGAGGATTCTGATGGTGATGTGGTTTGTTTAAATCAGGCTCCGGGGGAGACAGTTGTTGTCCGTGGGATGAAAAAGCCCATCACGGTCATGCCTGGGCAGAAGACCAAACATTCCACCTCTTTGGTCTGGCAATATTTCTATCCAAATCCGGACAACAACTGTCTTGCCATATGTACCATATGTAAAGGTGAAATAAGTAGGGGTAGGGACGTCAACCACCTAGGAACATCCTCCCTTATACGGCACCTGCAGCGCGTTCATAAAAAGTTACTGTCAAGTTCAGAAACTTTGGCTAAGACCGTAAGCAGTCCAGGGACACCTAAATCCCGTTGTCCTGTTGTATCCAAGCGCCTGCAAACCACACCGTCAACTCCCTCCTCGTCAATTTCCTCCTTAGTCAGGATCGGAATTAGTCCTGCATGCCATGTCACTGGCATGACTGACTCTCCTATCCGGGATTCCTCTGGAGGATCCTGCATTGCTACGCCTACTGCTGCCGCTGCTGCTGTTGCTGCTGCTGGGAGTCGTTCATCATCCCAGAGAGGAAGTAGGAACACCACTACTTTTACTAAACAATTGACCCTCCAACAGTCCTTAGCGAGGAGGATGAAGTACGACAGCAGTCATCCTGAAGCAAAACGTATAACTGAGGCCTTGACTGCTATGTTGGTGTTAGACGTGCGTCCGGTATCCGCCATTAGTGCAGTGGGATTTAGACAATTGATGGAGGTAGTGTGTCCCCGGTTCCAAATCCCGTCTAGATTCCACTTCACTAGGCAGGCGATACCGAGACTGTACAGAAACGTCAGAAAAAGTGTCCTCAGTGTCCTGAAAAATGCCGTTGTACACAATGTCCACTTAACCACGGACATGTGGACAAGTGGAACAGGGCAGACTAAGGACTATATGACTGTGACAGCCCACTGGGTAGATGTATCACCTTACGCAGCAACAGCAGCAGCGTCACCAGTAGCAGCATCTCAGAAACGCCAGCTTGTTACAAGGCAGGCTACGCTGTGTATCACCGGTTTCAGTAAGAGGCACACCGCCGACAACCTCTTAGAGAAACTGAGGGAAATCATCGCCCAGTGGCTTACCCCACTTAGACTCTCCTGGGGATTTGTGATATCTGACAACGCCACCAATATTGTGCGGGCATTACATCTGGGCAAATTCCAGCACGTCCCATGTTTTGCTCACACAATAAACTTGGTGGTGCAGAATTTTCTGAAAAGCGACAGGGGCGTGCAGGAGACGCTTTGGGTGGCCCGAAAAATTTCTGGCCACTTTCGCCATTCAGCGACTGCGTGCCGAAGACTGGAGCGCCAGCAAACACTCTTGAACCTGCCCCGCCATCACCTGAAGCAAGAGGTTGTGACGCGGTGGAACTCAACCCTCTATATGCTTCAGAGGATGGAGGAGCAGCAAAAGGCCATACAAGCCTATACATCCACCCATAGGCAAAGGAGGGGGTATGCACCTGACTCAAGCGCAGTGGAGAATGATTTCCGTGTTGTGCAAGGTTCTCCAGCCCTTCGAACTTGCCACACGTGAAGTCAGTTCAGACAC
The DNA here is from genome assembly GCA_031769625.1 of Taudactylus pleione. NCBI lineage: Eukaryota > Metazoa > Chordata > Amphibia > Anura > Myobatrachidae > Taudactylus > Taudactylus pleione. Next base: position 3,059,854 of record JAUIMM010000198.1, read on the forward strand.
AGCCAGCTTGAGTCAGGTCATTCCCCTCATCAGGCTTTTGCAGAAGCAGCTGGAGAAAGTGAAGGAGGAGCTAAGACGGAGCGATTCCGCTCGGCATGTGGGACTTGTGGATGAAGCCCTTCATTCGCTTTGCCAGGATTCCAGGGTGGTCAATCTGTTGAAATCAGACCACTACATTTTGGCCACCGTGCTTGATCCTAGGTTTAAAGACTATGTGGTGTCTCTCTTTCCGGCCGACACAAGCCTGCAGAGGTGCAAAGACCTGCTGGTGAACACACTGTCAGCTGAAGCGGAACGTGACACGTCAACGGCTCCTTCTTCATTTTCTCCCGCAACTGGGGCTGCCAGGAAAAAACTTAGGTATCCTAAGCAACCCGCTGGCGGTGATGCAGGGCAGGCAGGACCAAGTTTGGACATCTGGTCCGGACTGAAGGACCTGGCAACAATTTCTGACATGTCTACTGTCACTGCATATGATACTGTCACCATTGACAGAATGGTGGAGGATTACATCGGTGACAGCATCCAAGTAGGCATGTCAGACAGTCCATACCTGTACTGGCAGGAAAAAGAGGCAATTTGGAGGCCCCTGTACAAGCTGGCTCTATTTTACCTGAGTTGCCCCCCCTCCAGTGTGTACTCCGAAAGAGTGTTTAGTGCAGCCGGGAACCTTGTCAGCGAAAGGCGTAGGAGGTTGCTTCCACAGAATGTGGAGAAGATGATGTTCATCAAAATGAATTATCAGCTCTTCCAGGGAGACCAGCCTCCAGAAGGTACAGAGGGACCTGTGGTGGTGGATTCAAGTGGGGACGAGTTAATACTTTGTGAGGATGAGGATGTACACACTGAAGAGGGTGAGGAATCGGTGGATGAGGAGGATGAGGATGACATCTTGCCTCCGTAGAGCCAGTTTGTGCAGGGACACATTAATTGCCAGCTTGTTTTGTGGGGGCCCAAACGAACCAATCATTTCAGCCACAGTTGTGTGGCAGACCCTGGCGCTGAAATGATTGATTTGTTAAAGTGTGCATGTCCTGTTTATACAACATAAGGGTGGGTGGGAGGGCCCAAGGACAATTCCATCTTGCACTTCTTTTTTTTCTTTGCATTATGTACAGTTTGGGGCCTAGTTTTTCTAACTGCCATCCTGTCTGCCACTGCAGTGTCACTCCTAGATGGGTCACGTGTTTGTGCCGCCCACTCGTGTCGCTTAGCATAGTCATCCAGCTACCTCGGTGCAACCTTTTGGACATGAAAACACTATTGTGAGGTGTGAGGTGTTCAGAATAGACTGGAAATGAGTGGAAATTAAGGTTATTGAGGTTAATAATAGCATAGGAGCAGAGAAACCAACAAATTCTGTGATTTTAGCTGTTTTTATGCTTTTTAAAAAAAAAATACAGATCCAAAACACAAAACCCAGAACCCAAAACACGGAAGGGTGGTTTTGGCAAAACCAATCCAGATCCAAAACACGAAGAAAGATCCAGATCCAAAACCAAAACACAAAAAGTGGCCGGTGCACACCCCTAGTTTGAACGCTGTTACAGGGGCATGCATAAATTAGCCAGTGCGATGGCATATGCAGCTTGTGTACTCATTGTGTGCGACGAGGTTAGCAATTCCTGAGTAAGGTCAGAGCTTGTGCAAGTGGGCGTGATGGCACTCCATGTTACTCCATGTTATAGATGGTTTCGCAGTCTTGCTAAGTATTACGGATGTGTGTAAGGTAAAGGTGGCGTCCTTATGTTAGGCTGCGTATGGCATTGCGTTTGCAATCATTAGCATATCTTGGCAGTGAGACTGCGTGCGTAATCGCTTATGCGATCCGTACAGAATCAGGCCCTGAATGCATTATTTTATCGTATTCTGTACAACTGTTATTTTCATGTCTGTCTTCCATGTCTTACAACTATTGCTTCCATCTGCTATGCCATTTTGAGGTAGATAATAGTATGCTGTGCTGTGTATATGTAAGCAGCTCAGTGTAGTTCGATTTAGGCAAGGTAATAGGATGACTGAGCGCTAAGTACTATTGTTAGTTAATTCCTATTGATCTATGTTAAAAATAGTAAATAAAAAAAAAAAATCTACAACATTTATCACAAAGTTACATCCCCCCACAAAAAGAAAAAGTCCAAAGAGAAAGAAAAGGATTCTACTATTGTCTTAATTGTCCTGGATGTAAAAATCAGAAAGCAAATACTCAACCAATCCCATGCTTTAAATCAAAAATTACAAATGAAGAATTCAATATCAAGGACAATATAACATGCAACACGGAAGGTGCTATCTACCTGTTAGAATGGCCTTTGCGGAAAACAATATATAGGACAAACAAAAAGGAAAATCAGAATTCGGGTGGCAGAGCATCTCTACAACATCAAAAGAGGACTCCAAACACATAGTGTATCGGCCCATTTTGCAGAGAAGCATAATAAAGACATCTCCGGTCTGAAATTCATAGGCGTCCAAAAAATCACGCCTAATTGGAGAGGAGAAGATTTGGTAACAACTTTAAAACGTAATGAAACAAGAAGGATCTACCAATTGAAAACCTTAGAACCGCAAGGACTAAATATTGATATTGAGCTCAAAGCTTTTTCATAATCATGTTACACACACAACAAATCTTATAATTTTTAAACCTTTTATTATTTATTTATTTTTTATTTCATTTTATTAACTTTTTATTTTTACATTTTTAATTTATTTTATATTTTTATCATCTTAATTTTTATATATATATATTTATGTTAAAAGTCAAGACAGTTTTTATTCCCATCCTTCTCCCCCCCCTTTTTTCCTTCATTCCCTACTTTTCTATTCTACCCTATTCATTTCTAAGAGACCTTAATGATGTGACTAATAGGAACATATGGTTACCGCCAAATATAGGTCACTTCCTGTTCCGGCCACCATTTTTTATTTCAATAAAGTTTGCTATTTAAACAACACCCATTCATTAAGAAAATATCCTGGACAAAGCGTCTTGAAGGACGTGAAACGTTGGAAGACAGAGCAGAGCAGTGTGCAACTCTAAGCAGGACCAAGAGAGCAGCAAGCCGCCGGCAAGTGACGTCATCACCAGCTGTTGTGGCATGCTCCAGTTGGATCTCCGCAGAGTTTTCTAGACAGCAAAGGAGGAGAAGATCGCATGCTGCAAGAGTCCCAGAGTAACCCACAGGTAGGGACAGTCAGGGACAGTAGCTAAAATATCTCGATTCCTCCTAATCATCAGGACATTGAATATAGTTTCACCTCCTGCTCTAACATTGTTTTTAAAAGAGTTTTAAACATTGGAGTCTCTGGGCCTGATTCAGAGCCGGACTCTCTGACCAGAGCGCTCGCTCTGAATCAGTGCCCTCCTCCCTAAAAATGGAGCGGCCTCTTGGACGCTCGCATAGCTGTGGGTTACCACCCAAAGCTATAGCGAGCGTCCATGATGATGGTCACGATGGTCAAGACCATCGCGACCATCTGGCTTGCGACGAGACCCTGCGGTAGGGTCTCGGTGACCGCAAGCCCTGGAGTGATTTTGGCTCTATCAGAGCCAAAATCACTCCCACTGACATCACTAGTGATGTCAGTGGGGCCGGACTCAGACGGTAGGCGTTCCCAAGGGAACGCCTCCGTCTGGCAGCCACGCCCCCGGCACGCCCACCAAAGGGGGCGTGCTGTCACTCACCATCGACAGCACGCCCCCTTTGCTGCGAGACCCCGAGCGACAGATTCCTCGTCGCTCGCCGGGTCTCGCGCATGCGCACGACGGAGCTCCCTCCGGGCACCATCGACCCGCTTGCGAGCGTCCTTCGCTCGCGAGCAGGTCTGAATTTTTACCTAACCTAATACCATCTTCCCCTCTCTGCTTATCTTGCTGGTGCATACTGTTTTTATTAATTTAATTATTTATTTTACAGAAGAAAGGAAAGAGGAAGAAAGAGAAAGATAGAATAAAAAAAAAAACATTTTTTAAAAGGTTTTTTTTATTTACTATTTTTAACATAGATCAATAGGAATTAACTAACAATAGTAGTTAGTGCTCAGTCATCCTATTACCTTGCTATGCCATTTTATTGAAATTGCATGCATTGATTCTTATTCTGTTTGGTTGTAATTGTTAGGTATGTCCTTTTGTGGTATTGTATGCCTCTGTCACTCATACTGTATGCCTCTGTGGTGTTATTAGAGCAATGTTTTATACTTATACTCTGTACTCACGACATGGATAGCTGTTGTTTTGTGTGTGTACTTTTGCTCTGTAATTTGTATTGTCTTTATATTTAACCCCCTTGTATGCCCAGGGCCGGTGCAAAGTTTCCCGGCACCCTAGTCAAAACTTCAGCCTCCACAGTTGGTTAGGCGGGCAGGAGCAGCCCTCACCGGAACCGAAGGAGCGCCGGGGTGTGTTCATTCTTGGCGCTGACCGGTGGGGTGACACACGTGACATCGCACATCGTGACGTCACGTGGCGCCTAGAAAAGATGTGTATGCTGCGCAGGGAGGGCTAATGAAGCCCTCCTCTGAGTCGCAGTTTGTTATTATGGCGGCCGAATATTTGATCCACCACACGGGAGGGGGGAAGCGGCCTCATACCCAAAAGAGCGGGTATAGCAGCAGCATCTAAGGTTCTCTAAAAAATTTTCCCAGCCTCAGAGAGCCGCCCCTCTGGACCCGGCGGCCATATGCAGCTGCCTAATGGAAGCGCCGCCCCTGTGTATGTCGCTTTTGACACTTTGTACGGCCTTAAAAATAAAAGATAGTAATAAAACATACAGATCTATCTGTTCAATAAAAGTGATCTATAGATTTTGTCTCTCCTGTTAATATTCCAGATAGTGAAGAGATTACTGCTCCTAATGTTCATTGTGGCAGGTAATGGAAGCTCCGCCAGCTAAGAGAGCCAAGTCTATGACACCTCCTGATGACTCTCTTGTCACTGATGCTGCTACAGCCTTCCCCTCCTCACCACTGTTTGTGGACAGTAACTTCCCCCAGGATGAGGCTCTACATATCCAAGGCATAAAGTGGAAGAGGCCAAAGGTACAGCTAAATAATTCTGATCTTTGTATAATAGATGCTACTACAGATATCCATCACTTTGTCCTTTCCTCACAGGAGATCTGCGACTCTCCCTACTTTATTGTAGATGGAGCTACCAGGATGGACGTGTGCCAGGGTAATCTGAGTAAGTCTCTGCAGGGGTTACGTACCCTGATTGGTGTGTGCCTGTGTAATCTGAGTAAGTCTCTGCAGGGATTACATACCCTGATTGGTGTGTGCCTGAGTAATCTGAGTAATTCTCTGCAGGGATCACATACCCTGATTGGTGTGTGCCTGGGTAATCTGAGTAATTCTCTGCAGGGATTACATACCCTGATTGGTGTGTGCCTGGGTAATCTGAGTAATTCTCTGCAGGGATTACATACCCTGATTGGTGTGTGCCTGGGTAATCTGAGTAAGTCTCTGCAGAGATTGTTTACCCTGATTGGTGTGTGTTTGAGTAATCTGAGTAAGTCTCTACATGGAATATGTACCCTGATTGGTGTGTGTTTGAGTAATCTGAGTAAATCTCTGAATGGATTCCGTACCCTGATTGGTGTGTGCCTGGGTAATCTGAGTAACTCTCTACATGGATTGTGTACCCTGATTGGTGTGTGCCAGGGAAATGTAAATCTCTGCAGGGATTACATACCTTCTTTGGTGTGTGCCTAGATAATGTGAGTAACTCTTTGCGGGGATTACGTACCTTTATTGGTGTGTGCCTGGGTAATGTGAGTAATTCTCTGCAGGGATTACGTACCTTGATTGGTGTGTGCCTGGGTAATGTGAGTAACATTCTGCAGGAATTACGTACCTTTATTGGTGTATGCCTGGATAATGTGAGTAACTCTCTGCAGGGATTACGTACCTTTATTGGTGTGTGCCTGGGTAATCTGAGTAAATCTCTGCAGGGATTACGTACCCTGATTGGTGTGTGCCTGAGTAATGTTAGTAACTCTCTGCAGGGATTATGTTTGCTGATTGGTGTGTGCCTGGGTAATGTGAGTAACTCTCTGCAGGGATTATGTACCCTAATTGGTGTGTGCCTGGGTAATGTGAGTAACTCTCTGCATGGATTCCCTACCCTGATTGGTGTGTGCCTGGGTAATGTGAGTAACTCTCTGCATGGATTCCGTACCCTGATTGGGGTGTGCCTGGGTAATCTGAGTAACTCTCTACATGGATTGTGTACCCTGATTGGTGTGTGCCAGAGAAATGTAAACCTCTGCAAGGATTACGTACCTTCATTGGTGTGTGCCTGGATAATGTGAGTAACTCTCTGCAGGGATTACGTACCTTTATTGGTATATGCCTGGATAATGTGAGTAACTCTCTGCAGGGATTATGTACTTTTATTGGTGTGTGCCTGGGTAATCTGAGTAAATCTCTACAGGGATTACGTACCGTGATTGGTGTGTGCCTGGGTAATGTTAGTAACTCTCTGCAGGGAATAGGATTATGTTTCCTCATTGGTGTGTGCCTGGGTAATCTGAGTAACTCTCTGCAGGGATTACGTACCCTGATTGGTGTGTTCCTGGGTAGTCTGAGTAACTCTCTACGTGAATTGTGTACCCTGATTGGTGTGTGACAGGGAAATGTAAATCTCTGCAGGGATTACGTACCCTGATTGGTGGGTGCTTGGGCAATCTCAGTAAATCTCTGCAGGGATCACGTACCCTGAATGATGTGTCCAAATAATGTGTGGCAGGGTGTGTGCAGACAATTCCAACAGAATATTTGCTAAGCAAATAAAACAATTACTTAAGGAGCAATTGCTATCCAGTACCTATGTGTCACCTATGTATACACTGGTCTACAGTGGATGTGCTTTTCAACCAGACCCACCCCTTGATGCCAGGTTCCACCACAGGTTTTGGCTTACACACCTTTGTACACTCCTAATGCATTGCTCCCCCTTTGTGCTCCACTCCAATGCTCCAATGGTCAGATAAAGGGGAAGTTAGACTTTGCATGCAGTATAATGGGCATGTGCGAGGACCCATAAACTTAGTGTTGAACTCTGATGAGATGGCTAAGGTGGATATGCAGAAGGCTTAGTGGTAGAGCAGGTAGTGGAGTTCTGTTTCATGAACCCAGGCTCTTATGGTTTCTAGAGAGCCTAAAATAACTGCTGGTAGGGCTTGCCCATAAACCATGCATGGATAATTCCGTGCCATCTGATTGGTCACTATAATAATTTAAGTACCACTTATTCAGTTCAGTGGCAAACCAGACTGATATGTACCATGGTACCTTATGTATGTCTTTTTCACTCATGACTGGTAGAGTGTCAGTATAACCTGTGGATATTTATGTATTTATGTTGGGAAGTTAGGTGCTCAGTCCACCAGGGTGTTTTGCTCAGTGAAGCCTTCTTCCCTTTGCAGGTAACTGCTGGTTCCTGTCAGCTGTGGCCTGTCTGTCTCTGTACCCCAAACTGCTGGGACAAGTGGTGCCCACGGGACAAGACTTTGGGGACGGGTATAATGGCAGATTCAGATTCCAGGTAAGTCTGTTGGTCAGATGGCAATGGGTGAGGAAATATCATTCGTTATACAGGCTTGTGGCAAAGAGGTTCTACAGCTTCAATGTCCATCATATAACACAGTCCAATAATGAACACATCTCATGATGTCTCTCTCGCAGTTCTGGCAGTACGGACATTGGGTAGAAGTTGTGGTGGATGATCTTCTGCCTACAGTTCCAGTTCAGGACAATGGGAGAACTCAATACAATCTGCTTTTCATGCACTCTAAGGACAAGGGCGAGTTCTGGAGTTCGCTGCTAGAGAAAGCCTATGCAAAGTGAGTGTGCTAAACCGCACAAAAAGACACATTGCTCTGAAATCACACATTCATAGGCAACACGCTGTGTTTGGATTACTGGTGGAAAGATCTTTACTGTGTGGTATTAGGATTCTCGGACAGCAATGGTTTTGGCAGCTCTAAATGGGGTCTTTCCCATTCCAAACATACATAAAGAGGCCTATTGTTACTGCACAGATGGAAAGCAATACTCTATTTTCTGGTGGTTTTATCTAACACAGGGATTGCAAACTTAATAGACATTGCTAAAATGCCGACCTGCGGACAAGTGTGTCTGATTATCCGCCTTGTGCATTTCAAGTGCATGCCCACTTACCTGTCTTTATAGATGCACCTCTCATCAGGAGATACCACCTAATATATGCAACTGACATGGTGACGGATGGGTTCTAGTAAAGGACCATGATGTTTTGGACAAAATCATCATCGAGGCCGAACTCGGAGAAACTGCTCTCTATATACATTCACCCCACTCTAACACAGGCCTTATTCGCATTATGGCCAGGGTTGGGTGGCAAGTATGGTTGGCTATATGAATAATGCCAGGGACAACCCGCTCCTGGTTTGGCTGGATGGGAGAGGGCATCATTGTGTCTATTTTCTTATTGATGTTAGGAAGTGAGAATGGCCATTGGCTTGTACACACAGGGCTGATTCTGCGTCACACGCAAATTGGAAGTAGTTGCGGGAAGCCGCGGAAGCCGGTTTTACTACTTTATGCTAATGCAAGTACACGTTCATAACAATTTTGAGAACAACAAATATGTAAATTAATAGTAGATAATTATTGATTACTAAATGACCCCGTAAGTTGATCCTACATTGATCCTATTAATTTTTGATATAGACACTTTTAGTGCAGGCTCACATCCACCACCACCAGATTTTTGCAACTAAAACTGAATCACATTGTATGAATTATCCATGAGTTTTTTGTACAGCTAAGGCCAATGTAAAGCGGCATATCTCAATATCTCAACAGATGTGGTATAATTAAACAGGATATATGAAAATATACTCAAACAATAGGGGAGAAATAGCCTAGGTCTTATAACCATTAATAAAGATTCTTCACGTATATCCACAGCTTGACTCTAGATCAGGTGAACAGATTGTAATAAAGAAGGATAATTATATCCAGCGAACAGCTACATATTGATAAAACCAACCTATGAATAAGACACAGTAGACAGGCACTTGTTTTATACACTATCTTTATTCTTCGAGCACAATTTATATATATACAGTATATCTTCGATTTTAACATTAATATTTCACTGTTGACGTTACCCTACCCAGTGGAAATGGGACAATTTAAAAAATATTCAATTAAAAGTGAAGTTTTTCTTAATGTGGCTCTTGTGCGCCTAATATAAACAACTACTCTCTTTTATTGTACATTTCGAGTATATGTTAATTTAATGCAGGGGATCATGGGCGTGCAAATGGAAGCCTGTGCCGCCCATTGGTTTTACTCAGGCCGCAGGAACCGTCATCATTAATATCAGCACATCCTCCAGCCCCATGGTAGGTACAGGAGGTCCGTCATAAACAGGCTTCCCTTCCCCGTACGCATGACCGATGATCACACTGAGGACCTCATTCAGAGTCGGTCGTTGCGGCCGCACGGTCTACGCCACCGATGTTCGCTAAACTGCGCATGCGTAAAGTTCACAATGTGCGTGCGCAAAATAGCCGCTACGATCAGAAATTTCTCTCTCCTTGAACACAGCCAGGTCGGTAGTTTGAGTGACAGATTGAGGCGTTTGTGGGTGGTACCAGGGGAAGGTGCTTGAAAACGGGGGAGTGGAGATCCGAACGTATGCGTGCCTAATTATGCGAACGGCGTTTTATGGGAGTGCATACGTTTTATGGGAGTGCATAATTAACAAAGTAGCGTCATGGCACATGTGACATGGGAGGTTTTTACACTGACATGATCATAGTGCTTAAGCTCTACGACCAGTTCCGATGGTTCCTGATGGTCTCGATCAATCCTTATATGCCCGGAAATGACGTGTAATGCGTACGAGAAGGGGGCGTATTTTTTTGTCTTCCTGCCGCTTCCTCCCCTTGGTCGGCCAACTACCGATCCGAACTTAGGGACGCAACTTGCGAGGGAATCATTTGCATATCCGACCCCTTTTCCCGTACGACCGGGCGGCCGCTTCGACCGACTCTGAATGAGGTCCTGAGCTTTTCATTCCTGCCCATGGCACTCCCACAAGTTAGGGTGGTCAGGGGCACCGAAAGGGGGGGGGAACAAATTACCTGGTGGGGGCCCGGGTCCGGCACCACTCCCTCCCCCCTCTTACATCACGGCAGCCGAGCACACTCAGCTGTGTGCTGGGCTCCACTGGGAGACTGCTCGCGGCTGCTAAAATGCAGCCACAGCAGTCTCCTATGCCTGTGGGGGGAGCCCCCCACTGGTTATGCGCCAGGCTGAGGTGGCTCACTGCGCCCTCGTCGCCAGCACGTAGCAACACTTCGCGGCGCTGCAAACCTTTTTTTTTTTTACCTAAGGGGGCGTAGCCATGCCTCCCACGATTAGGCCACATTCCCCTTTTTTACCGGGGCCCGGCGCGGCTCTTGACATGTGATCGCACTTTCACAGCCCAGTCCCCTCCCCAAAACGCCCTAATTCATGGAAAGACAGATCCTGCCAAGTTGCATGTAACTCAGAATAGGCCGGGCATCCCTTCCGTGCTGTATGCATAAAGTACAAATAAATAAACAGAATTAAGGTTCTATGTTACTGCATCAATCAGGAAAGGCTAGCTTAGTAGATTTGTGAAGCAATTGCAATTACCACTGGAGGATTTCGATTTAATATTGTTTTAAGCTAACAGAACAAATTTGCTCCCCTCTCAAATAACTTCTCATTGTAAAGTATGGCTGCAATTGTCTGTGTCATATAATGTCTAATGCCTGATTCAGCAAAGATCGCAGTTGCTGATACGCACGCATGCCAGTGCATTGCAATGCCGTTGCAAGGGCGTGCATAAATTAGACACTGCGATGCCATACGCAGCCATAGCACTGATAGCGTGCGTGGCTGTTAGCAATTTCTGAGTAAGGTCTAGGCTTGTGCAAGTGTGCGTATGGGTCCGATGGTACTTGATGTTACAGATTGTTTCGCTATATTGCTAAGTATTACAGATGTGAGACAAGGGAAAGTGGGCATCCTTATGTGAGGCTGCAATCGCATATCACCGCTGATATTAGTAACTGCATTGAGTGCACATTAGCAAAATAGCGATCCATGCTGAATCAGGCCCTCAGTTCCCCCCAGCTAGGACCATTGTTTAATCATGGGATGAATTGCAGGCTGAAAGGTGGTTACTCCGCTCTCCAGATGGGCTTTGCCGGAGAGGCTCTGGAGGATGTGACTGGCGGTGTTGTGCAGAGCTGCAGTACTGATGGCCCGGTTTCAGAGTTATGGAGTCATCTGAACAATATGCTCCAGAGAGGAGCTCTTATCTGCTGCGGTAACACTCAGGTAAGATGTCCATGTCGTCTCACAGCACCAAATATAGCCCATACCAGAAGTCACTCGCCAGTCTAGCTAATACTAAATGGCGACACTTGGGGAAGATAATACCCATACAGACTTACAAGAACCAACATGTACAGGCTCCTCCTTAACACGATATACACTTATGGGTAAATTTACTAAAGTGAGAGTTTTTAGAAGTGAGTTTTAAAAGTGATGTTGCCCATAGCAACCAATCAGATTCTAGCTATTATCTTCTAGGAGGTGCTAGTTAAATGTTAAATAGAATCTGATTGGTTGCTATGGGCAACATCACTTCTAAAACTCACTTCTAAAAACTCTCACTTTAGTAAATTTACCCCTTACTGTATGTGGCCATGAGAAAGCTCCAGCTTCACATGACATGACCACAAGGGTCTCCCACACCCTCTGGTAACAATGAGAACATGGCTACATGTGTGGGGCACCGTAACATCTCAATCTGAAGGGGTTTTCTTTCCAAAAAAACCCAAAATGATTTGAACATTTTTGCCACTTGGAAAAAATGGTATCGCTAGTTAAGATGGGCAACTGATCATATATAAACAATCCCTATTCTGCGTGTGCTTCAAAGGACGCAATAGCTAAAACATCCATTTCACTTGCAATGCAGCACAATGTTGCATTATATTGGCCCAACATAGTTTCCGCACCCCCAGCTCTGGAACCCCTGGTTCTCATACTCAACCCTCATACTCAAGTATCCCTAACAGGTCATGTTTTGTGGATTTCTGTGTATGGAAACAGGTGGGATTATTACTGCATTACTGACCCAATAAAATAGATTTACCCACTTGTGCATGATTAAAGATCCCCAGTTTAGATATTACTGAAAAAATATCCCCAGTTTAGATATTACTGAAAAAATATTAACTTATAAAACCCAGGGGGTAAGAAGAACAGATGGCAAGAACTCCATTCAGCCTGTGTTGTGTATTTGGTAAATGTTAAAGATGGGGAATTTCCTATTGGGATATGGGCCTGGAACTGATGCTGTACTCGATATGTACTTGTTATTGTGACAGTGGCATTGGGCGCTTTTATGTATATTACTGCCTGTATACGATTATGAACATGGAAGTGTTTTCCTATTTCTCTTCTGCATACCTGACACATTGTGCTCGATGTTTGTGATTTGATGTAATGCTCTGATAAAAAGTAGTTTAAAAAACAAAAATAAAAAATGGGGACTTTCCAGGGACACTATTTACGACTGTCCCTGGAAATTATAAACATATGTCAACTATAGGGTGGGCACAGGGGTATCTGACCTCCACTTTACTCTCAGCAGAAGGTAGTAACACTTAACATTACATGGAGGATGTTGCTTGTCTGCATGCAGAGCTGTCAAAAACAGGAATTGTGGTCCGTATGGAGTGGGCAGAGCTAAAATGGCGCAAAACCGCATTCCTCCCCGCAAACCGTGGCACTTTGCCGCAATGGGCAGAGCTCTCACATCATTAGGCCCCACCCCCAAAGTAGCCAACTGCGCCATCTCCTCTCCGGGCTTCTCCCAGAGAGGAGATGAAAAAAGTAGGTAAGTATTTATAGAGATACAAGTGCTGGCATTTCCCCAGGGCTCCTCACTTTACCTTCCTGATGCTGCCATTGACAAGTGGCCAGGGACCAGGGATGTTATCACAGCTGCTACTAACACGCGCTCTCATTTGTTAATAACTGCACTCTGGCTGTCTCTCTTCAGTGATCTGACACTAGTAAGTGAAGGAGTGGCAGCCCTGGCATGGACTTTAACCTGCAATTACTAGAACTGCAGGTGCTGCCTTCTCACAGCTGTATATTGGACGACAGCATTAAGATGTCAGTGTCACATGAAAAGATCCTGCTGGTCATATTGCAGAGCTGTTGTCCATGTTTATGATACATAATATACCCATGATACAATCCTTGTAACAGCACCTAACACACTTCACATCATTTGAAACAAAAAAACGTACAATAAACCTGGATGTCAAAAAAGTTCTATATGTGTCTTATTAATCATAGAACATTCACTATTCACATCAAAACATTATTCACCATAAATGCACATTACACACCATAACCGCACATTACACACCATAACCACACATTACACACCATAACCACACATTACACCATAACCGCACATAACACACCATAACCGCACATTACACACCATAGCCGCACATTACACACCATAACCACACATTAGACACCATAGCCGAACATTACACACCATAGCTGCACATTACACACCATAGCTGCACATTATACACCATAGCTGCACATTATACACCATAGCAGCACATTACACACCATAATGGCACATTACACACATAACCGCACATTACACACCATCACCGCACATTACACACCATAGCCACAGATTACTCACCATTACAGCACATTACACACCATAACCGCACATTACACACCATAGCCGCACATTACACACCATAACTGCACATTACACACCATAGCCGCACATTACACACCATAGCAGCATATTACACACCATAGCCACACATTACACACCATAACGGCACATCACAAGCCTAAAGGCTCAAAAATGTCTGTACTGAAGTTGTGTATTATCTTCCTTATCTGCTCAATTTCTCTGTGATATCAATCACAGATCTGAACTTATTATCCTGTAGGGAGAAATTGAAACTACCAATCTGATGGGGATTCTCAGCCACCACATGTACTCGGTGACAGCGACAAAGGAGGTAAGTAGACTGGAAGGTCAGATTGTCATACGATGCTCGGTTTCTAGCAGGCTGATGCAAAGGTTTGCTTCCTTATACAGCTTTGTAGAAAAAAAATAAATATCTTTATATCCTTGCGAGGTCAACATTTTAAACGTGTCCATAAAAATGTTTTGGGCAGTGCTAGGAGATAAACGGCCTACAAAGATCCAGGTGCACATTGGGCGGTGCAATTATGTTGTCCAGTCGTTATTGAATACATATAAAAGATTCAACTTAAATAGTAAAATGCAGAAACAATTTTGATTACACAAACAGGTGCTTGACAATGTCACTCATGCCTAAAAACCTACTAGCCGTCCTGTACAATACATTATCAGGAACCCACTACAGCGTGCAGAGTAACCCTGTTTGAGAAAAGAAAGATTTTATTTAGCTTCAGTTGTGATATTAAATAAGAATAAAAGTGCTGTCTCAGCTCCTAGCACTATACGAGCCCTCAGAGCCGCTGTGTGATCCCTGACGACGATGACAGTGTCTTGCCAGGATGATGCTAATCTGCGGTTTTCTGTCTTTATCTACTCACAATATTTTCAGATTAACATCAGTGATACTTAGGGCTTATGTACTAAGCCTTGGAGAAGAGATAAAGTGGACAGAGATAAAGCACCAACCAACAGGGTTGCCTACCTTTAACATTCTCTTCCCGGGAGAAGCCCGGGTAAGAGATGCAGCAGGGGGCCGACGGGGGCGGGGCTTGACGATTCGCGTCATTAAGCCCCGCCCCCTCGCGGTAAAATTGCCGCGATTGGGCACAATTTACATAGGGGGCGGGGCCAAATGCTGTGATTCATGCAGAATCACAGCTTAAGCCCCGCCCCCTTCACGGAGACCCGCGATTGCCGCGGGTATTCTCCTAATTCTGCCCACTTCACTAGGAAGTGGGCAGAATGCGGGAGAAATGCCTACCCTTCCGGGGGGTGCGGGGGGTTACCCGAAAAATCGGGAGCCTCCCGCGAAAACCGGGAGGGTAGGCATGTATGCCAACCAATCAAAAGCTGGGTACACACTAAAGCTAAAGCTGGGTACACACTGACAGATATATTGGCCGATCAATCGATCGGCCAATATATCTGCTGCCCGTTGGCCAGTGTGTACGAGCGGTATGTGTGTGAATGACGTCGTTCACGGACATATCGCGTCGGCTCTGCAGCAGAGCCGATGGCAGATGTATCTGACCATCGGCCAGTGGGCCTGATTCAGAGCCGGATGCTCTGACCAGAGCGCTCGCTCTGAATCAGGGCCCTCCTACCTAAACTTGGAGCGGCCTCTTGGACGCTCGCATAGCTGTGGGTTACCACCCACAGCTTATGCGGGCGTCCATGATGATGGTCGCGATGGTCAAGACAATCGCGACCATCGGGCTTGCGACGAGACCCTGCGGTAGGGTCTTGCTGCCGCAAGCCCTGGAGTGATTTTGGCTCTCAGAGCCAAAATCACTCCCACTGACATCACTAGTGATGTCAGTGGGGCCGGACCCAGACGGTAGGCGTTCCCATGGGAACGCCTCCGTCTGGCAGCCACACCCCCGGCACGCCCACCAAAGGGGGCATGCTGTCACTCACCATCGACAGCACGCCCCCTTTGGTGCGAGACCCCGAGCGACGGCTACCCCGTCACTCGCCAGGTCTCGTGCATGCGCACGACGGAGCTCCCTCCATCGTGCGCATGCGCATTTGGGTACCATCGACCCGCTTGCGAGCGTCCTGCGCTCGCGAGCGGGTCTGAATGAGACCCTGTGTGTATACATGCAGCAGAGGCTGCGGATAGGGGGACGGAACACGCCCCCCAGGCAGATGCAGATGATGGTCGTTCAGTGCGTACAGTATAAACGACCATCATCTGCAGATATATCTTTGCAGTGTGTACCCAGCTTAACTGTCATTTTTCAAACTCTGGGGTCTATTTAGTAAGCCTTGGATGGAGATAAAATAACAGCCAATCTGACTAAAATGTCCTAATCAAAGGAAGTAAATTATACTCTACTAGAGGGGTAGCCAACCTGTGGCACTCCAGCTGCTGTGGAACTACACAATCCAGCATGCCTTGCCACAGTTTTGCTGTTATGGTATGCTAAAACTGTAGCAAAGCATGCTGGCATCTGTAGTTACACAGCGGCTGGATGGTCGCACGAGGCCTACACCTATTGTAGTGATTTCTGCATCAATCTCATCACTTACTGCTGAACCTGCCACACTTCCCACAATGACTCCGATCAACTTGCCTGTAGCCCAAGGGTCTCTCTGGGGTCTCCACCAGTGGAACATTTACTTGACCACAAGGATATGGTTCACCATAACATGCTCCTTGACCCGCCAACAATTATTAATATGACTTCTCATTAGTATTAATCTCTGCGATGCGCTTCCTGGCACTTTTTCTATGCTGCCTCTGCTGTAAAGGTGAGGGACAATCTGAGATCTCAGACGCCTAGCAAGGCTGGGTATATCTGCAAGGCGGTGCTGTAGCCATGCTTTGCCTTGTAGCTGTGTTGTTCCCAAATCTGGCCTAACAGCTCTTGCAAATTCTGTCATCTACAGACTATTTCTATACCTTATAGTAAATCCTTTCCCTTCCCCATTCTACCCTCCTCAACCTTACTCAAACCTGACTCCAATCATAAAGCTCCATCTAGGGCCAGATTGAGGTTTGTGGGGGCCCCAGGGCAACTAACCTGTGGGAGGGCCCCTATCAATAAAATTGTCAGGGCAAGATGTACTAAGTCTTGGAGAGAGATAAACTGCCAACCACTTAACTCCTAACTGTCATGTTACAGGCTGTTTGAGAAATGACAGTCCGGAGCTGATTGGTTGGTAGTTTATCTCGCTCCACTTTATCACTCTCCAAGACTTGTGTAAATGTGTAAATACTCCCAGCACCACAAATGTGTTAAACAGACTGTATTGCCCCCAGTTTACATTATGCCACAGAGAAACACCAATTTAATATGCCACAGTAACCCCCAAGCTGTTGAGGCAGCTATATGTAGGGGCCCCCTCACGTGTAGAGTTCCCTGGGCGACCTCCCCTTGTTGCCCTGTTGTTAATCAAGTACTGGCTCCATCCCCTCTAATTCCTGCTCCAGAGGTCTTTTTGCACATCCCTGAACGTCACATGACATCCCCCAGCTACACTCCATATTGGTTACAGATGTATGGCTGTAATTGTGCCTTCTATTATCAGACTTGCATTTAAGCTTTCCACACAACAATGTCAGCAGTGAAACAAGTGGCCCAAAACAATGCCACCTGAATGAATTATTCTGGAGCATGCTGGTAAATTATAGATGATAATTCACCGCTGTTAATGTGTGTGTGGTAGTAACGCGAAGCTGGAAGACAGACAGCTGCCGGCTTGTGCAACAGACAGACAGATCTTGTCGAGGGAAGCCGCCAATGCCGTTGGCCAAATTGACTCTATAAGTCTCACCTGGGCAGTATCTGTCCCGTGCTGCCGATGTAATGCCCAGGGTCAGTGACCAACCAAGATGGCTTTGTTCTCAGCAACAATAGGCCACAATGTATGAGTGGAATTCCTCCTTCCTTTATTCTACAAGCAATTCTGTGCAGCTTGTAAAGGATCTCATCCATTGGCCTTTTCTTCCAGGTTCGGACATTACATGGGTCAGAGTGTTTGCTGCGAATTCGTAACCCGTGGGGACACACAGAGTGGATGGGGCCATGGAGAGATGGGTAAGAATTAGCTCACTTCTTTATTCAGACATTTTGCTTTCAGCGTTGTGAGATGTGATATGTATGTGTCCCTTTCCCAGCGGGCCAGAATGGCAGAATGTCACCGAACCTGACCAGGCAGAGAATGTAATCCTAGAAGATGGAGAATTCTGGTAAAGTGTTATTTCACTATCTAATCTATTGCTCTCCCCAATGTACACATCACCCAGAGGTAACATGATCCGGTTGGAACGAAATAAGGTTCTTAGATACAAAAAGTTAATTAAGCCACACAAACCAGTATCTTGAAAAAACATATCATTTATTACAACAAATAACAACATAGGAATAATAGTTAGCTTCGGAATATAAAATGGTTACACGATCCAGGAGCCTCGATCTATTCAGAATAGCTGGACGAACAATTTTCTTTCCACCAGCTGCAGACTGATCCAGGCAAAGGGCAGGCTGCTCAAATCTCCTTCGTCTCTGTTTATATAGCATCCTACTTGTCATACCCAGCTAACTCTTACTAATATAGGTATAAACCTACTTCAAACTACTCTATTGGTTAACTACTGATAAGGACTTTCTAAAAACTTAACACAGGCATACATCGCAAAAGTCAACGCCTAAAGGATTTATGAATTGTCTACTTTCCACATTCCTGTGCCACCTCATGTCTGATACACACATAAGAACCATGAATGAAAGTGGCTCTCAGTAGCCATTTTGCTCTCCCAATACACCACGCTATTATGGACATCTACCTAACTGGCTTCCCAATGTGCCATCAGTACAGCCTGAATGCAACAGGGCATGGGTACAACAAGGTGCCGGAAGTTTGGTAGAGGGCAGTTCCACGCCTTAAGGGAACTTTTTTCTCTTGGCTTTCTTACCTTATGCTTTAGACTAGAGGTACTTGGGTGTGAAAAGTGCAGCAGAGGGGTGATCGCCCAGGTCGTCTTCAGTGTGTCACATAATTAGTGTAAATGAGCTGATGGATAAGCTCATTCCATGTCATTCCACAGATGCTGCACATCTTAAGATCTGGTGACAGCTGAGCTCACAGCATGAAGCTGCAGGGGCAGTAGGTGGTATATTAAGATGGCAAAGGGTGGTATACTGAGGGAGCAAATATGGATGTAATGAGGGGGCACGGGTTGGAATAGCAAGGAGTGTAGGCTGGTATGAGGGGCACTAACTAAAGTAATGAGGGAGCAGAGGTTTCTGCAATATGGGTTACAGGCTGGTATAATGAAGGGGTACAACATGGAATAATAAGGTGCAAGCTGATATACTGAGGGAACAATGGCTCATGTAATAAGGGGACACAGGCTGGTGTAATGAAGGGGTACAGCATGGAATAATGACGAGGTGCAGGCTGATATACTGAGGGAAAAATGGCTCATGTAATAAGGGGCCACAGACTGGTGTAATGAGGAGGAGCACCCTTGTAATCATGGTGGCACAGGCTGATAAGCGATGTATCCATACCTAATATACACTATTACAGTACTGTTTCTCTATGTACAGGATGGCAGTAGAGGACTTCCAAAAGAATTTCCATTTCCTAGAGATCTGCCACTTGGGGCCCCAGAGTCTTCTGCAAGCTGGTGGAGCTGATAAACCCTGGGAATATGTCACCTATGAAGGACGCTGGGTGAAAGGACTGACTGCAGGGGGCAGCCTTTCCTGCAGTGGTAAATAACTGTATTGCAGTGGATTGGAAAGAAAGGTCTACATGTCACAGAGAGTAGCTTCGTACTGCCTGTGCCACCCTGCAGTGGGACATGTCTCATAGTCACGTCCTGTCTGTATCACTGTGTCACCCTATAGTGGGCAGGACAAATTCTATAGCTCTGTTCTGTCACTCTACAGGGAGCAACAGTTTCTCCATTTTTCCTTTGTCCCTGTGTCATTCTGTAAGGAAAAAGACTGTTTCCTTACCTCCTACATCCTTTCTGTTTGTGTCGACCTAGAGTGATGGATACTCCATGTCTCATAGTGTTTGCACTAGGTCATGCACTATATGATCTATACCTCCCTTCTGTCTGCACTAGGACATGAACTCTATGATCTATACCTCCCTTCAGTCTGCACTAGGACATGCACTCTATGATCTATACCTCCCTTCAGTCTGCACTAGGACATGCACTCTATGATCTATACCTCCCTTCTGTCTGCACTAGGACATGCACTCTATGATCTATACCTCCCTTCTGTCTACACTTGGACATGCACTCTATGATCTATACCTCCCTTCTGTCTGCACTAGGACATGCACTCTATGATTTATCCTTCCCTTAAGTTGTAATCAATCAATGGGATGGGCCAAAGTGATAGGAAGTAGGATATTTAAGTGACAATTTTATGTTCGCTTGCATGAAGAGTTCCATTTTGGATGAAGAGCTCTATAGTCTCCTTGTCGAAAAGTTCTGTTCCCTGGGTCACCTTGCAGATTAATCCCCACTTTTCCTTACTTCTCAGATTATTACTGGATGAACCCACAGTATTCCCTCACTCTACTGGGCACTGACACCAGCACTGGGACGCAACCATCATGCAGCTTTATAGTATCTGTTTTGCAGAAACACCAGAGGTTACGAAGGACTACACACATGCGTGTAGCATGTCACATATTTCAGGTAATACATACCATGCATATAACCGTGTACAAATAAATGTCTGTGTTGAGAAACCTCCTAACATGTTTCTGTTGGGAATGTGTCTGCAGTTTGGTTGTAATGCAGAGTTCTGTACACACCAGCAGATAAATAGTACAGGCAATGACCATTCAGGTGTCTTAACCAGATTGTGTAGGTTTATTAAAGAACAGTGGATGTAGAGCCGTACTCACTGTTACACAGATCTGGATGAGATGGATGCGGAGCCTGTAGCGCAGCAGGGGTGCTGACAGATCACCAGCCAGTGGTGCAGGCACTGGAACAGCGGTGTATAGTAGGTATCGCCATGGGTCTCACTAAGCTAAGAGGAGGACAGCCGTCCTCCACCATGTCGCTCACACACAGTGGCAAGATGGCACAGAGCATGCGCAGATATCGGTGGCCATATTGGTTGGGGAATTAAATTTCCATAGGGGAGCCAATTTGTTGGAGACTGTGCTGTAATGCGCTCCACTTCTAACAGTTTTAAGGTCTCATTTAAGGGGGGGGAAGCATCAAACATTCTAAAGTGGCCAATCACCTTCTAGCTATCATTTATCTAGTGAACACCTTGAGTCCTTGTGGAGAAAACTGCTATATAAATAAAATATTAATAATTATATTATTATTACATTCTATTAAATGATAGCTAGAATCTGCTTGGTTGAAATGAGCAACTTCTCCACCTGTCATCTTTAAAAGGTTTGAGATATTATTAATAGAGTTCAGTTAGGTGCCTTCACCTGTGCCTGTCCCCATACACATTAAGGGGCTGACTCTGAGTTGGGAGCAAAGCAAAAAAAAAAAGGTAGTAACTTTGCACCTTGGTAAAAACATGCTGCACTGCAGGAGGGGGGAAGGGGGAGTCCAAACTCAAATGTAAATTGCAGTGTCAAAATAAAAATAATCTACACTGCTTGCATCGTAAATCAGCAATACAGATAGTAATGTATTATGATAAAATTATAACATTTATATATTTCAATAGATAAAAAAATGTCCTATTATAGCTTCGGAAAAAGTTCTAATAGGACGAAACGCATTGGTCATGAGCAACTTAGCCTCTCCAGTTTCCCGTCATCTTATTACAAATAGAATGTCTCTTTGTTGGCGCACTGGAAAAAGAATAAATATGAAAATATAACTTTTATTATTTTCAATAAAATATATAATGCCTGCTAAGTGAAATGTTAAAATAAATAATGAATAATAATTTGTGAAATAATGTGAATAAAGTAAAGATGTGTATTAAATAACATAAAAACATCTCGCTTGTCGCCTCTTTATTCCACAATATTGTTTTGATGTGTTCTTTTAATATTTCTCTTAGTAGGCATTGTATATTTTATTGAAAATAATAAAAGTTATATTTTATTATTTCTTCTTTTTCCAGTGCGCCAACAAAGAGATATTCTCTCTTCTCTTTCCATATCCAGTTGTATTTATTGTCTCTGGCAGCACCCCCAGAATTATATGAAAGTAATTATACCTTAAACTTGAAACAACTGGGGCTATTTAATAAGTGATTATCATTATTATTATTATTATTACTGGCGCAGAAGTATTCCCAAATCAGTGTCGGACTGGGGCATGAAGGGCCCACTGGGAAAGTGCATTGGTAGGGGCCCTGCCAGCCTCCACAGGCACTTGGCTAACCATTAGCCAAATCTTGGTGTACAGTACATTCTATAGAAGGGAGCCAAGCCCCCATGTTGATCAGTGGCTCTATAATTTGAGGTCTGGAACCTGACACCTAGAGAAAGGGGATGGGCCCACAGGCTGTGGGGCCCACCGGGGATTTCCCCTGTACCCCTGTGGGCCAGTCCAACCCTGTCCCCAATCCCCAATAGGAATATACAAATAGAATGTACATTGCTAGTGCTTAGTGCACTCAAACCCACAGCAGATTTTAATACAAAAGTGATGCTGACTGCAGGATACAGTCTGCTTACAAGTAAGTAAGGAGCTTATTTGACGACTGCTATATTATTAAAACGGGTTGCGCTTAAAATCCCAACGGAGGGGATTCCGGCGGTCAGAATGTCGGCACCGGAATCCCGACATTTGTCGGAATCCCTGCGCCGGCATCTTGAAGGTAAGTAGCGGGTTTGGGGGGAGGGTTAGGCACTAGGGGGAGGGTTAGGTTTAGGGTGCAGGAAGGGGGAGGTTAGATTTAGGCACTAGGGGGGGGGTTAGGCACCAAAGAGGGAGGGTTAGGGTAGGGAGAGGGGGGGGGAGGGTTAGGATACCGACCAACAAAGTGTCGGTATCCTAACCCTGTCGGGATGCCGGGGTCAGGATCCTGTACCATCCCTATTACTACATGTCCTGCAAGTGGAATATAGTAGGGGAAACAGTCATTTAATTTGCATACCTATATGTCCCGTGCAAAACTTATTGTAAAGTACAATACATTTTTAGTTATTTATTTTCATTTAATTTTCTTTGTGAATTTTTACATTGGGGAAGCTACATTGAGTTTATTGTAAAGATTTTTCTGCACCCGGCTATTTTTTCACCAATTGTCACTCAGATGACTGGAACATTTTTCATTAAAACAGGACGTCCTCACATTTTCCTACTTCACAGCCCGTCTCCTTCATGTTCTAATCTAGAACAACAATAAATGTGCATATTTTCCTCATTTGTAAGAGAGCACAAAATACACCCAGCCTGAATCACCACTTCAAGTTTGTTTCCAGATACATAAAGGGCATAACATTTTGTGGATTCCTATGGAAGGTGTAACGAGCTACACACACATTTAGTCACTCAAATTTGTGAGATCAGAGTGACTGAAGTACCCTCCAAACTAATAGTAAGAGCAACAGAGGTCGCTGGACTCTAATGAGTACTTGTTAAACCCACACAATAGCTGCTTCCACATTGCATAGCAGATGGGTGCACGTTTAAGGACTACAAATGTCCTGCAAGTCACTATAATTTCAGTTTTGGGGATATTCATGGTTTCTAAGCTGGAGAGTCTGAAAAATATATTCATTGTTAAAACATGTTTTGGGTTCTTGAGTTGAGTAACCATGCTGCACAGCCACTACAACGTAGAGGGGTATTTACTGACATGGTGCAAGATCAATGATGCAGTGCAACTGCTAACAGCCAATCAGATGTTGTACTTATTAAATTAAGCTGACATCTGATTGGTGCTTTGAGTTCAACCCATTGGTCTTTTAACTAAGGGCCTGATTCAGACCCGCTCGCTAGGCTGCGTTCGCACGTAGCCTGTCGATGTTTGCAATGTGCAGTGCGCGTACCAGTCCATACGAACGTGAAGCGATCACCCCTTGTGCATAGATGCCTCGCTAGCTTGAGTGACAGGACTAGCTATTTGTAGGTGGTAACAGGGGTTGGTCGATGGAAACGGGGGAGTGGTGGTGCGAACGCAGGCATGTCTGAGAGTCTTAACGCCGTTTCAGAGGCATGCATAATTAAGACGCAGCGTCAGCGTACACGTCACATGGTTGAAGTGCTTGCGGTAGGGTATGTCTGCCACAAGTGCTGCGTACGCTTCCGATGGTACTCGATGTTACCGATTGTTGCATACACTTCCTGGAGATGGCGTGTATAAGTGGGCATCTTAAGACCGGCTGGTGGGCGTCTAAATACATACCGTGATCGCACGCCAAGACATAGTGGGCGTGCTAATGCCTTGCCGTGCGATTGCGGGATTTGCATACTTTGGCTGCGTGCGAACACATCTAGCGAGCGGGTCTGAATCGGGCCCTAAGCCCCATATTGTGGTTAAGAAGATCACAAACCTTCTGACATCACAGCCCCTGTCTGTGTGTTTTATGTCAGGGGGATGACAGCCATGCATATCTGATGCAAGACGTGCTCCGATCCTCCCAGCCACTTCTTAGCGTTGGACCCTCTCATAATCACAGGGAGGTGGTCCTCTGTTCCAGCCTGCCACCCGGACACTATATAATCATCCCATCCCTAGAGAAGGAGTCTGATGAGGGAGAGTTTCTGATCCGAGTCCTGACTGAGAAGGGTAAAGGTTCCAGGTAACGAAGTTCAAAAATAAATACGTCTGAATTTTGTTGGTAAGCGAAGATAGAGGCTCATTTATATACTTGCACCTTCTACATGGCAGGTGCAAGTATAATAACAATAGCTGGTAGTAAATTTGGTGCAATATACATAAATGTTAAATAATTAATAAAAACTATTGATTACAGCTGTATGTTCAGCTTAATATCTAAGGTAGTGGCAATATAGGAGGCAAAGTTCATATACATATAAAGCATATTATGCCCAGTATATTTACTATGACATTGACTGGCTATGATCATGTGTGTGAATCCACCGATCTAGGATAGGCAAATCAGATATTTCTGGGCAATTGATTAGTTAATTAATAGTTGTGATACAGTTAGGTTAGGGGGTCCCTCTCCTGGGTAGAGGACTCCTTCCTTACACACACACACACAGCAGCAGGGAAGCAGCACACCAGTCTGGATGCAAGTACAAGCTGGTCGGCGCCAGTCTTTATTGTACAATGTCAGAAATAACACAAAGAAAACATAAACGTAAATCCTAGCCCTGTCGGGGCACTAACTTCACAGGTAGTTCCCTCACTACCAGAACCTGGCAGGGCCTAATGCCCTCGCCAGCAACAAAGCACAGCACAACACTCACAGATAGGTTTTCCAAGTGTCTCTGAGCAAACTCCCTGTCTGCTCTCCCAGGTGAGACAATCAGCCCTCAACACACTAGGCTTATATTGGCCACTCTCAGGTGGGAACCCAATCAAGCCTGTTACCAGGCTAAGAGAACCAAAACCTGGAGTGGCCGTGGGTGGAGCCCTCCCTCTCCTCTCACCCAGAACCCCCAGGTCCCAAACCGGCTTTTCAAAAAGCCGAAACTCAAGCCTGCTATACTGCAGACTTTCTCCTGGGGGTTTAAAATACAAAAGACAGGAATCTGGGACAAATGTACCTGCCACAGACCACTTTACCAGCGATCCTATCACATAGTACACAAGTGTAATACCCCAATATTTCAGGTATTAAGGCTGAGGCACTACATTGTGCTTACCTAGACATGAACAATAAACAAATGTGATCACAGCGCTTAGGAAACCAACTATGCAGCCTCCTGGGAGGAAGCGAAGATATCGCCGTCCGCTAACTGTAAAGTTCCAAATACATCACTCCCTTGGAATGGCGCTCTTTGTATACTTATGTTTACCTCAGAGAAAATGATGAGAACAAAAAGGAAACAATCATAGTGTAGTAATTTAAAAAAATTGTTGATCCACCAAAAGTGAGGGATTATTCATAATAAAATAATGTAAAAATGATATAAAAGTAGTATACACTTCATATGGAGAAATGTGTAATATGAAGTGTATAATACTTTTATATCATTTTTACATTATTTTATTATGTCTTATTGACTTAATGTTTATTGTATTTCACTTTTAGTATGTATTTTTAATGCTGGACAGATATTGTGGACACTTCCGGTTTTTGGAACGCAGTTTGCGTTCCACTGAACATTCACAGGAAGTTAAACCGGAAGTTATGTCAGATGGGCATCTGGGATATGGAACGCAGAGTGCTTCCCACGCAACAGCGATAGCGAATTAATGTTTAGTGTAAGGTGCTTAAAAGCGGCGCCTGTCACAGACACATTTTCCGCAGCTTGATAAAGGAGTAATCCGAAATGCGTCGCTGGCGGGACTCGTGCACGGGTGTAGATGTTGGAACCTGTGTGCGCAGATTCAGCTAAAAGGATAGCAGTGTCTGGGACTCCTGACTGCATGCGCTTGTCTGAGATCACTCAGACCATCTTGCCATCTGGTAGGCATCCTCAGCCTAGGGGGTATATTTACTAAGATTCGCGTTTGGTCGAGATTACAATCTTGGGTGAGTTTTGGCACTTTTATCAACTAGCAAATTTACTAAAGACAAACTCGGGTGAGATCTCTCTCTTTTCACTGAAAAACTCGAATAAACTCACCATCGGCCAAACTCGTAAGTACTTTTCATGACAAAGATACAAGAAGAAGTTTACTAATAAATGAGATTTCAGTCTCGGATGTAATTGTAGCAAACTCACAGCTAAATTGAAGTTTTAAATAGACCACATCCTGAGCTGCGAGTTTGGCAGAAACATACACAGATCTGTGTGATTTGTGTATGTTTCTTCATGGAAACACTATCTAAAGGGTTAATATTAAAGAAAAAATGACATAGGGACCCCCGCAAAAAGCATAACCAGCACCGGGCTGCTCAGTCAGTCCTGGTTCCTAAAAATACGGGGACAAAAATGAATAGGGTCCCCCCCCCCGTATTTTAGGAACCAGCACCGGGCTGCTGAGCAGTCCTGGTTTTAAAAATAGGGGGAAAAAATTGTGTTGGGGTCCCCCTATATTTAAAACCATCACCGGACTCAAATCCGACTGGGGTGTAATGCTACAGCCAGGGGACCCTATCACCTGGTCTCCCCAGCCAAATCATTCGCATCCTAGGCCAGTCAGCCCAAGCTGGGGATCTCAGAGGAGGTTGGGACCCCCCAATAAAGGGGTCCCCCTCTCCCGAGCACCCCAGGCTTAGTCTGAAGCCCGGCTCTCTTCCCCGCACCCCTGGAGCGTTGGGTACGGGGGTAATAGTATTGTAAATAGTGAAAAACGACTATTGTTTTTTACTGTAGAACTACAGGTGCCAGCATGCCTGCCCTTTGGCACTTGTGGAACTGCAAGTGCCAGCAGGTGGCCGGCACCCGTACCCCTGCTGTAAAAAAAAATGTTAAAGAACCACAACACACACAATTTTATTACATACACCTACCTCACACATACTTACCTGCTGCCAGGTGATTTGTCCCCTTCTCTAGTAGAAATACAATGGGTGTACCTGAAAAAAAGATGCTTTACTCACCTCTGTCCTTGCGCTGGTCTTCGTAGCATCCCCGGACTTAGCAAAAAAACAAAACGAGTGACCCGATCCATGCCGGCCAAATATTGGTTATATGTGTTGTCACATATACCAATACTTTGCGAATGACAGGAGATGGGCCCCTTTGGGAAATCCCATGGGCCGCCAGCCAATCAGAGGCTGCTCTATATATATTGGCCACTCATTGGCTGGTTACACGTGGGTCACAGCCAATGAGCGGGCTGACTGGCTTGGGCTGACCGGCTTGGGGTGCGAATGCTTCGGCTGCGGAGACCCGGTGATAGGGTCCCCTGGTTGTGGCATTACACCCTGGCCGGATTTGAGTCTGGTGTTATGTTTAAATATATGGGGGGGCCCTATTTTTAAAACCAGGACTGACTCAGCAGCCAGATGCTGGTTCCTAAAATACAGGGGGACCCTATTAATTTTTGTCCCCCGTATTTTTAGGAACCAGGACTTGCACAGCAGCCCGCGACTGGTTATGCTTTTTTATTGGGGGGGGGGACCCTACGTAACCTTTTTTTTTTACAGGTAGACCATACAAGCAGCCTTCACATGTCTCACTGATATGTGCAGGCTGCTTGTTCGGGAGAGTTTGGCAGAGGAAACACTGCAAACTCGGGTGAGAAATCTCTAAACTTGCTACTCGGGGGAGATATCTCGATCTGCTTCACCATCAGCCAACTCGCTCTCAGCTAAACTCACTTCTTAGTAAATTTGTGAGTTTCAGAAGCATCAAATCACCCGAGTTGCAAATCGAGTAGAAAAGAAAAACTAGATCAGCCTCGATTCTTAGTAAATTTACCCCTTAGTGTCTGTTTTTTATATTAAGGACTTGTTATTAAGTATTGAGGTCCTGTTTTTTAGTTATTTGTGACATTTTTTATAAAATAGCTCTTTGAAGCAGTATTATGCTATGCACCTCTATTTCTTTTATGTTGGTACAAGAATTATCACCTGGAATTCGTGTGTTGGAGCTGTAATAAAGGATTTATTGAAATATACTGTATGCTGTTGAATCCTCTTTGTGTGGGTAACCTTAAGACCTGAAGGGGTATTAAGAGTTGTGTGCTTTAAATATATCAAGAGGTGTGTACCTTAAACATCAGGTGGATGGGACGTTTCTATCAACACCTACTTCGGATATGAATAGTCCCTCACTTTTGGTGGATCAACAATCTCTTTAAATTACTACACTATAGGGCATATTCAATTAGCCGCAGGGTAATAATTGGTGCGCTGGCCGGGATTCATTTAGCGGGGATTCCATGAGCGGGTGACCCTGAGACCCCGCGCGCGAGTCCCCGCTGTTTGATTTTACCTCGCACCTCATGTAGGTGCGAGGTAAAATCAGCGTGAGGCCACCCTATTCGGCCTCGCGTGAGCAAGAATAACACACTGATTCCGCAGTTCTCGCGGAATCAGTGTGTTCTCGCGTGAAAGTCCATTTTTTTGACGCGGGGAAAAAGCTATTCTATTGAATAGCTTAACCCCGCGCCGCGGGACTTTCACCCCACAATTACTCACGTGAGAAGTCCCGCGGGTAATTGAATATGCCCCTATGACTGTTTCCTTTGTGTTCTCATCATTTTCTCTGAGCTAAACATAAGAATACAAAGAGCGCCATTCCAAGGGAGTGATATATTTGGAACTTACCTATACTGTATATGCACAAGCAGAGAGGTGCCCCGTGATAGGTTAGATGGGAGGCTGGGGGCAATTGGGAGAAGAGGAGAGGCAGCTGGTGAGCGCCAGTTAGTCCCGAGATAGCAGCGGAGAGGCAAAGACTACAGGTTGGAGGTGCCGCAGGCTAGGTCCGACAAGCAGTGTCTGTCACAGTGCGGAGCATGAGGAAGATGGC
Organism: Taudactylus pleione; assembly: GCA_031769625.1. NCBI lineage: Eukaryota > Metazoa > Chordata > Amphibia > Anura > Myobatrachidae > Taudactylus > Taudactylus pleione. The sequence goes on from JAUIMM010000198.1 coordinate 3,089,121, forward strand.
AGCCAAGTGAGTGAGAGCCAGAGGTGGACCAAGGGGAGTGCTGGTCCTGTGAGAAGTAGCGGAAGCAGAGTCAGTGAGGGGCAAAGTGCTTTTTATTATTGGAGATGGGTAGAACAACCCCCAGAGGTCGGCAGAGCACTGAAGGGCAGTACTGAGATCCGACAGCTGACTGCTGATCTGGGTGGACCCAAAGAGGCAACTGTGCCAAGAACCGACGAGAAAGGTGCCGTCAGAGAGGTTGGTGTAAAAACACAGCATCCAGATTCATACATATATTTTAAACTCAGCACAGCACCACAACAGAGATCTATTCATCAGCAAAGTTAACACAGTCCTAAGAGGGAAATAGCCGGAAAGGAGCTCAGCTGATCATTGACTCATTGCCAAGTTGTAACTTTCCTTGTGACTTTAAGTTATTAGTTACAGTTGTATCTACAGTATCTAGCCCAGAAACTTTCATTTAGCAGCCTAGGAATACACTTCAGCTATTATTGTAGTTTTTAACAGGATATTGCTCTGCAAATACTACCGAAAACCAACAAGGAAACATTGTGCACCACCGGGCTCTAGGGACAATTTGTAGTCATTTATACTGCAGTATAAAAATATTTAAAGTAGTTTGGTTCGCATTAGGGAGGCCAATCCCAGGATCGGCAGGATCCCAGAATTTGGGCCCAAAAGCTCCAGGATTTGAATCCCGGGACTGATGGCTTCAATCCTGGGATTTCCGGGATTACAGTGTGCATGCGCAGATTTCTATTCAGCCGGGCAGCGCTGAGCACTCGGCTTCGACTCACACTGCACAGCCCCACGCCAGCCCAACCCTTCGCGCCCGCCTGCCCATCCGCTTAAGACAAGGATTGTCTTCTGGTGCCGAGTCAGTGCCACGGCCACGTGGTGACAGCGAGTGACACTGTCACTGTGTCACGACTCACACTCTCTGAGCAGTATCCCGGGATTGAGATTTTTTTAATTCCCGAATCCTGGGATTGAAAATATGAGGCGGGATTGGCTTCCCTAGAACGCAGGCAGATACTAGAAATTGTTCTGTATAGCGCCTGAAAAATGTAGTGTTATGTATTTTATGTTATTAGATGTACTTTTATGAAATAGTCAAGATAATTTGTTTATGCTGAATTCTGAAGTTGTAGTGATCTGTTTATTGTATGAATTTACATTTTTTTCCTGTACGTAAAGTATAGTTTTGCCAATCTTGTATTTATTATCTGTGACTGAGTTACATCTAGAGTCTAAGGACCTCATTCAGAGCCGATCGTTGCGGCCGCACGGTCGTAAGGGAAAAGGGGCCGGTATGCAAATGATGCACTCACAAGTTGCGTCGTTAAGATGGGATCGTTAGCTGGACGACCAAGGGGAGGATGCGGCCGTAGGACTAAAAATACGCCCCCTTCTCATTCGCATTACACGTCATCTCCGGGCATATAAGGATTAATCGAGACCATCGGGAACCATCGGAGCTGGTCGTATAGCTTAAGGTTGACCATACCCTCTCTTAAGCACTACGATCAAGTCAATGTAAAATCCTCCCATGTCACGTGTGCTATGACACTACTTTGTTAATTACGCACTCCCATAAAACGCTGTTTGCATAGTCAGGCACGCCTGCGTTTGGATCTCCACTCCCCCGTTCACAAGCACCTTCCCCTGTTACCACCCACAAACGACCTGGCCAAGTTCAAGGAGAGAGATATTTCCGATCGTAACAGCTAGTTTGTGCACGCGCATTGCGAATTTTACGCATGCGCAGTTTAGCGAACATTGGTGGCGTACGACCGTGCGGCCGCAACGACCGACTCTGAATGAGGTCCTAAGTTCTAGTAGGGGAACTTGCCTCTCTGAAAAGGGGTTACCAGTGTTAAAAATATGTGAAGTCACTAGAGGCATACTGGGCTCTTGGGGGGTTATCACACTTTTGGCCTCACGAACAGGATATTACCAGGGCCCAAAGCAAGAGTCTGTCAGGATTCAGCCTGGGATCGGCCATAACTCACCACGGTGCTGGCTTCCCCTGACTAGCGGCACGGTCAGACGCCAGGTGCGGCGGGTGACACGCTGAGTATTATCCCCGGGGCCCTGTTGACTTCCACACAATACTCCATATCGGAGTTCCCACAGCGGCGGTCATGGGCGCAGCCATATTGTCTGTCTCACCTGACCGGACCCTTCACCAATGGCAGCCTGGTCACCTCTCAGCTGACTCTCTCTTCCAATGGGTAGTTACCTAAGTGTATAAAGCAGGACTCAAGGAAACAGGAAGTAACTTGAACAACTTCTTTTCTCCAGTAGCTGCTAGCTTCGGATCGCTGTTCCAGGCTCCACGCTGTTGTATCCTCCGTACACTTCACCAGTCTCTGTGATATTACTTCAGTCACTACTGTTATTCTCCAGTGATATTCAGCATCGGTCACTACCGATATTCTTCAGTGATTTTCAACATCAGTCACTACAAATATTCTTCAGTGATATTTAACATGTCACTTCAGTGATATTCAGCTTCAGTCACTACCGATATACTTCAGTGATATTTAACACCAGTCACTAACAGTGATCTTCAACATCGGTCACTACCAATATTCTTCAGTGGCATTCAACATTGGTCACTATCTATACTCTCCAGTGATATTCTACATCGATCACTACCGATATTCTTCAGTGTTATTCGACATCGGTCTCTACCAATACACTTCAGTATTACTACATCAGTGATTAACGATATTCTCCATTGATAATCTCCAGCCACTCAGTTGCTAATTCCTGGCTCCCTGATCAGGGGGCCGCGACCTGCTCATTGGGCACCGTGAAACCCAAATCCCACTTGGAAGGGTCACTGGTGAAAACCGCCAATGAGTTAGACTTCGCGGCTCTGGTCAGGGCTCATCAACACCTGGAATTAGCTGATGAGGAATCTACTTCCTCCTCGTTTACTGCTGCCTCCTTATCTAGTCACCCCGACTCCCAGTTCTCTGACTGGAAACCTTGAGGGCCAGGTCGTGACGGCATCATATTTAATATGGGATGTCACATAAGGAAAAACAGATGGGTCAGGGGAAGGTACCCAATAGGGGAAGTCCCATAATGCATACTGTTGCCCCCATTACCATGCCATATTATTTTAGGACACCATGGCTCCCCAGCTATTCGGGACATGGCCAATGCAGGAGCAATTGATTTCAAAGAGTTTAAGAACAAAAGTTTAGGTCATGTTCAGATTGTACCCAGTATGTGAGCCACAGAAAGTGGAAATATTAATTGGGACAACTGAAGGGGCTGTTCTGTGTGAGGCAAATTCTTGGGTACAGTCAAAAGAGAACTGTCAAAAATATATTGGAAATACTGGCGAACATTTTTGATTTCCGAACATTGTCGGAGATTAAACTGCATTTTTATACAAGAAAGCATTGAGCCTGTGAGTCACTAGGAGAGTTTGCTCTTGGCTTACAGGAAGCCCTGCAGGCCATTGAGACTTGCAAGCCAGTTGAAATAATTCAAGAAGATGAAGCACTTGTCAGACAGTTTGTTGAGGGAGTTCATGAGGAACAAATTAAAACGGCTTAGAATGATGCGGCTTCAAAATCCAACTAGCAGTTTCTTCAAGATTTTGGGAACCGATTCTGGACAAATGCAGAGCAATGCAAATATGGAATTAGCAACTCAACACATTCCGTCATTGGCTGGAGCAGTTCCTTTAGTTGTTTTGAAAGAACAAATTGCAGACCTTACTCAGGGCATGACGTATATGTGTAAAGGAATAAAGAGCTTGAAAGAGAGACCAAGAACAGAAGAGAAAGACTGGCATTCTGATAAAAGGCCCAGTTATAACAACAGATGGGGGACGACAGGAAATTATGGACAACGTGCTACTAATAAGTTTGACAAACAGGGTCGGCGTATCTGTATGCGCTGCCAGAAGACTGGTCATGTTGAACACAATTGCGCCAACAAGAAAATTTAAACTCAGAAGTCCTGAGGGTCGAGGACAAGCCCTTAGGAAGAATGGAGAGAATAGGTCCACTTGTGGAGGAAAAACAACCTGGAGGTGTGAGCCTTGGTCCGAATCGGCAATATGCACTGGACAAGCAATCAACACAGGTGCCAGATCCAAGATGACATCTTAACCCCCTGCATGCCACACTGCTGCTCATACAAGCACTCCCAGTCGAAGTCCTAGCTGTCGAAACGTGTTGTTGGAGCACTCTCCACAGACACTTGCAGACTCCATCCACAAAAAATGAAGGTTAATATAAATGTATTAAAACACACATCCCATAGTTAGGATACACTCACAGTACAATGAATAAAACAAAAAAAAGTAAAAAATGGAAATCAAAAAGGTGCAGATTAAGCATGCCTCTGGTAAAATAGATAGGCGGCAGGAAGCTATAGGTAACACACAGGGAACAAGGCTTGAGTGACACAAGGGTCATGTGGGACCACCCATTACCAGATGCCTAGTTTTGCCTATGCTTGTACCCAAAGACCCCTTAATGTCTGTGCCCTCCGGATTGTAAATTCCCAGACCATGGATATACTGAAATACATTCCAGTGAGGTAGCATTAATTCTGCAGAGAGTTCTGGGAAAGTCGGGAAAGAGGAACAAAGGTGATCTAACTATTCTTTATAGACATTAGCCAAACATGCACGTTTTGAATAGGTATTGTTCTTGTAAATAACAAATGTAAATAGTTTTTGTGTAAGAAAATATTATAGAGACTTTTCTACAGTGGACTTCGATGTCAACATCATTCATTCGATGTCAACATCATTCAGTCATTTTACAAGCAGACCTATAAAAGAAAGACGAGCATAATTCAGGACCTGAAGAGGAAGTCCTAAATAGTTAAATTGATGACAGCGAGTTTAGAGGCTTGACATTGATTGGCAGTAACTGCTGTTGGTCTTGGTGGCTTGGTCGCATCAACTTTGGTTGATGACAGATACACTTACTGGGAGGAACTCTGATTGTTCTTCATCAAGAAAGAAGACGTGATGACATGTGGGCTGGATGTATCAGTGGTTTAAAGACGTACTTTTCTGTGTGATTACATTAATGTCTTCTGACCCTCGTATTTCTTCAGATAAGACTACCAAGGATGGAAGAGAAGAGGATTGCTGCCAAGAGAGATATTGAGCTTCTCAAGATAAAAGCTATATCACATGGAAAATTTAGTGAAAGACATTGAGACATCAAAGAACAAAGCTTGGGATGGCGTGGATCCATGGATAGTAGAAGACCTAATAATTGCTCCATTTTCTATTCATATTTTTTATGGGGTTTAGACTTCTGGTGGGCGGGGCATAAAGTATGGCTGCATTTTACACTGGTTCCGTGCTCTCACCCTATACCTTCCCCATCTACCAATCAAACACCAAAAAAGATGCATTTGTACATGGTTCAGCCATTCAAAAGAATGATCCCAAAAAGTGTTTCAGAAGCCTGGAAGGAGGGGAAGTTGTGGAATTTCTGTGGTAAAAGGAGAAAAGGCTGTTAAAGCTGCTAATGGGACTGGCCCTGGAGGCGTTTCAGTGCGAGGCAGGAAATGTACAGTGGCTCAGAATCATTATGTCACAGCTGCCGACACTTGAGACCCCTGGAGGGCACAATAAACTGGGGTGGTCTTAGGAATGACCTTTCCATGAAACTCAGTAGCACAGTATAAAAGTAAAATAGAATTTATTCACAAAAGAATAATCAGCAAGGTCTCATATAAAGTCTCAAACAGCACAGAGATTCACATAGGCAATAATAAGTATAGGAAAGAATCCCCAAATATATATGCAATCTTTAAAATATAAGAACTAACGTGGTAGGGAACCCAGAGTCCAGTATGAGGTTAATACCTCAGGATGGCATTGAGGACCTTGGCCAGGGTAGAACCCTGTAGTAATGGAAATCCGGAGCAGAGCGAGCCCTGCAGAATAATATAGTTCCGGGACAGGGCCGAGACCTGCGGTGCAGTGAGAGATGAAGCAAACTTGAGCCTTGTGGTATAATGAAGACGAAGCAGGGTTAAACCCTGTAAGGTGATGAAATTCCAGAACAGGGTTGAGCCCTGCGACGTGGCTAGAGTTCGGAGCGGGGTTGAGTCCTGCGATGCAGAGAAGATTATAGCAGAGTTGAGCATTGTGGTGTGGCTAGGGATCGGCGCGGGGTTGAGCCCCGTGATGCAGAAAAGATTGTAGCGGGGTTGAGCCCCATGATGCGGAGTAGATTGTAGCAGGGTTGGCCCTGTGGTGTGGCTAGGGTTCGGAGCGGGGTTAAGCCCCGTGATGCAGAGAAGATTGTAGCAGGGTTGAGCCATGTAGTGTAGCTAGGGTTCGGAGCGGGGTTGAGCCCCGTGATGCAGAGATGACACTAACAATGCAGTTGACAACTGTAACAAGGATGAGTTCAATATCCACAGGAACGGAAAAACAACAGGTAAAGTAAATAGTGCAGCAAAATGATGAAAGCACAATGATGGAGCAAAAAGCAATACTTAGACAATAGGAATGCTGGGCTCTGTAGTACAGCGGATAACTGGCATCAGAAGTTCATCTGGAATGTGACAAAGTCCACAGCAATCCACAGGCACAGCGGGGATCTGGCAGGAGTCCAAGAAAAGACCTGAAAGCAACGTTGCACAGACACTGAGACACAGTAACAGGCTTTATACTAGAGGTCTGTGATCCATAGGAAGTTTCAGAACATGTGACCCAAATGGAATCAGGTTTGAAATAATGAGCAATCTAGGAATCCCACAACCTGACAACACCTGGGAAACAGATGATCACTTTAACACTCTATCCCCTGAATGAGAAGCATGCCAGCAACAGGGTAGCTCCTCCAACGACCACAATGAAACTTTGGCAAAAGTAGTCTATCTTTATGTACTGAAATAGTCGCAGTCCTGACACATTATCAGCGCTATGCACGCCGCAGAGGTCCTCCACATAACTACCAGCAAAACTGCCAACACGGTGAGGGTAGAGAGAAGCTAGAAGAAGTTATGAGTTTGGTAGACGAAGAGAGGGTTAATAAACAACATCTTTACTGGAGGCGTTGCTACACACCATACCATCAATGTCCCAATGTCCCAGTACAAGGTAAGTTAATGGATAGAACAGTTGGTCAACGAGTAGATGAACAAAGTGTATTGGTGCAAAGGTGTCTGCAGGGAATAACCCGACCGCGACTTCCTCTGCAACCACCGTGAATCGAGAGCATTAGCGATGATTCATGAGACTTCACAGGTTTGTAACACAAGTAACCCCTTTCAGAGGCCAGTTCCCCTACTAGACCTTGGACTCTAGATGTAACTCAGTAACAGGTAATAAATGCAAGTTTGGCAAAAGATTACAACTTTATTTTGCGGGTACGGATCAGCAGATGTCTCCATCAGGCTATACTTCCCGCATTGGAAATATGATAATTTCATACAATAAACAGATTATTAGAGCATTAATAAATTATCTTGACTATTTCATAAAAGTACATATTTACCAATTTGCCTAACATCTAATAACATAAAATACATAACACTACTTTTTCAGGCACTATACAGAACAATATCTCTAGTATCTTCCTGCGAACCAAACGACTTTAAATATTTTTCTGTTGCAGTATAAATTGCTAAAACAAAGTTAATTGTCCATAGAGATCGGTGGTGCACAATGTTTTCTTGTTGGTTTTCCGTAGTATTTGTAGAGCAATGTCCAGTTAAATACTACAATAATAGCTGCAAAGAGCCTGGAAGAGTCACTACTAAATATCAGTGTATTCCTAGGGTGCTCATTGAAAGTTTCTGGGCTAGATAGATACAACTATAACTTATTACTAAAAGTCAAAGGAAAGTTACAACTTGGCTTGGCAGTTACAATGAACAGCTGAGCTCCTTCCTGGCTATTTTGCTCTTAGGGGTATCCATTTAGCCCAGAACATTGTTCGGGCGCTAATGGATTCCCCGGGGCTATCCAATCAGCCCTGAAGTCAGCCCGACGCCGGCACTTATAGGGGCTTTTTTTTCGGGACCTGATGTGTCCTGAAAAATAATCCACGATAAGTGCTGTTTTTTTCAATTTAAAAAAAGGCAAAAACACGTTCAAAATAATAGGATAGGTTGAAAAAAAACATCGTCGAAAAACGGGGATGCTCGGCTAAAAATCCCCGTTTTTCACTGATCTCAAAGAAAAGTTACAACTTGGCTTGGCAGTTACAATGAACAGCTGAGCTCCTTCCTGGCTATTTTGCTCTTAGGGGTATCCAATTAGCCCAGAACATTGTTCGGGCGCTAATGGATTCCCCGTGGCTATCCAATCAGCCCTGAAGTCAGCCCGACGCCGGCACTTATAGGGGCTTTTTTTTCGGGACCTGATGTGTCCTGAAAAATAATCCACGATAAGTGCTGTTTTTTTCAATTTAAAAAAAGGCAAAAACACGTTCAAAATAATAGGATAGGGTGAAAAAAAACCGTCGAAAAACGGGGTGCTCGGTTAAAACTCCCCGTTTTTCACTGATCTCGGGGATCAATTAGTGCCCAAACAATGTTCGGGGCTAATTGGATACCACTTGGATTGTGTTAACTTTGCTGATGAATAGATCTCTGTGTTGTGCTGTGCTGATTATCTGAGAGTCTGAAACATATGTATGAAGCTGGATGCTGTGTTTTTACACCAACATCTCTGATGGCACCATTCTCATCAGGACCTGGGACAGTTGCCTCTTTGGGGCAGCCCTGATGAGCAGTCAGCTGTCGGATCTCAGTACTGCCCTTCAATGCTCTGCCAGCCTCTGGGAGCTATTCCACCAGCCTCCAATGATAAAAAAAACTCTACGCTTGTCACTGACTCTGCTGCCGCTACCTCACATCGTGGTATATGTATAAAGTAGAGCCTCCTCTTTGAACCACACATCAGGGTATATGTATAAAGCAGAGCCTCCTCTTTGAACCACACATCAGGGTATATGTATAAAGCAAAGCCTCCTATTTGAACCACACATCGGGGTAGATGTATAAAGCAGAGCCTCCTCTTTGAATCGCACATTGGGGTAGATGTATAAAGCAGAGCCTCCTCTTTGAACCGCACATCGGGGTATATGTATAAAGCAGAGCCTCCTCTTTGAACCGCACATCGGGGTAGATGTGTAAAGCAGAGCCTTCTCTTTGAACCGCATATCGGGGTAGATGTATAAAGCAGAGCCTCCTCTTTGTATTGCACATCGGGGTATATGTATAAAACAGAGCCTCCTCTTTGAATGGCACATCGGGGTATATGTATAAAGCAGAGCCTCCTCTTTGAACCGCATATCGGGGTAGATGTATAAAGCAGAGCCTCTTCTTTGCAAAATCGCATGCTTGCTGGAGATTTTAGAATTTTTCACACATGCGAAGTTGCAAATGATCGCTAAACTAGAACAGAAACAGGCCCCAATAGTGATTTTAATTGTCCTTTCCTCTATTTCAGGTCAGTGGTAGATCCCACAAATTGTGGAGCAATTCTGGTAAGTGTACAGCGATGAGCTCACTGAGATAATCACTTAGCACAGCTGTACACAGAAGTCCGTCATATGGATAACCGCAGATCTAAAGGGGAAATGGGCCCACGGAAACAAATGCAGATTATGTCCCAGGAAAAGAAAGACAATTTGTAGGGATCTTCTCTTCTTCTTTTCATTGTAAAAACTCCCATGTATGAGGCTGCAGCACTTTTCGTACTGGTCAATAGATCACCCGAGATCACTATTTTCATAACTGCTGAATTTGCAGTTGTTTTCAGGTGAACCAAGCGCAGTGTAACGCACCTTGCATCTGCCCATGAGTACGTAGCAATTTGGGATTTATGTAATGTGCATTTTGAGAGGACAAATTGCAGGTAGTTTTGTTCACTTGCTGCTCAAATATCAACCCACCTGTAGGCATAATAGTAACTATTTAGCATTATATCAAGCCTAACCATCCTGCATTGGGCTTCTATTTTACATGAAGACCGCTTACATGATATGTGCACTACCCCTAATATACAAAGACAGAAACATACCTGTTTATAATATATGCGTGTGCAGTTACATATGGCTCATGCTACTAGTCTTGCTGGAACGGGATGTGACCAGTGTGTTTGTCTATTACAGCCGGTGTGCCCCACAGAGGATCAGTGTCGGAGCAGATTTGTACAGTTTGCAAACCAGGCAAGTAACATGTTGCAGTAACATGCAATGCATAAAACAGATATCAGCCTATGTCTTTTCTCTCTTACCAATCTTCTACAAGACCCTAGGTCCTCCTCCTCTTCTCTCTTGCTTAATCACAGGATGGCAGAGTTAATGATGGGCAACTTCACAAGCTGTTGGCTTCACTACTGAGCAAGTTTGGTGAGTAAATCCAAACATTAAGGGGCTGATGAGGAGTTGAACGTACTTCTGTTTGCGGAGCATATCTTGTATGTTTTCAGACTGTACATGCTCCGGAACCACGTACAGGTGAGGCAGTCATAAGTATCTCAGTTGCACTTGTGACTGAGGAGGCATAATTAGGTTGTAATGTCTCCTTCCCATGTAAGCAAAGCTGAGACGTATCACTTGCACCTAGTATATGTACTGGAATCGGTATCTAATGCTGGCTGTCGGGATGCCTCCTGTCAAAATACCGACAACAGCATCTCAATGGTTGGTATGCCGACAGAGGGGTCGGGTAAGTATACTTACCCTCCTCCCATCTCCCACTAACCCTTTACTCACTTCTTATTCTGGATCTCTCAGCTGCATTTGACACTGCTGACCACTCTCTTCCCATACATACTGTACACTACAATCCCTAGGTCTCCAGCACACTGTCCTATCCTGATTCTCATCCTACTTATCTAATCGCTCTTTCAGTGTTCTCTGCTTCCCTTATCAGGTGGAGTACAAGGCTCAGGACCTCATTCAGAGCAGCTCGCAAAATGCGAGCGCTCGCTCTGCATGAGGCCAGCCGCTTCAATGTTCCGAGCCGGCCTCCTGGCCGCTTACTAGGCTGTGGGTGAACATAATAGATTCAACCTCAAGTAAGCAGTCTAGGTGTCATCCTTTACTCTGAACTGTCTTCTGCTCCCCACACTTAGGGGCCTATTCAGCATTACTAAAATTTTGATGGAGGTAATTAGGTTTAGAACTGGCATGGAGTTCTACCTAATTACCGGAGGAATTCATCATTCCTCCTCCCTATAACTATCTATTCCGAATAGCTGTCATTTTTGCGATGACAGCTTTTCAGGAAATAGATAGTTATCCCTCTCTACACTAACTTACTGCAGCTGTAATCAGTGCTGCGCATGCGCAGTTACGTTCACAAAAAGCGGCGCATGCGCAGCACTACCTACTGCTGCGGTAATTCTGTGTGTCCCCTCCAACCTCCCTCCTCCTCCTCCCCTCTCACCTACCTGTCCGCCGCAGCCGCCTTCGGCTCCGGCTGCTGCTCTGACACTGTGTTCTCCCAGCAGAACACAGTAAAGTTTAGGGAAAAAAAAGGTTTTGTTTTTTTTTCTAAACTTTACTGTGTTCTGCCGGGAGAACACAGGGTGAGATGTAACAGAGATCGAGTCTGCCAGAGGTGCGGGATGCAGATTGATCTCAATCGTTTTTTTAAAGTTGCAGTCATTTACAGGGCAAAGCCGAACTGGCTTTGCCCTGTAAATGACTGCAACTTTAAAAAAACCATTGAGATCAGTCTGCATCCCGCACATCTGGCAGACTCGATCTCTATTATATCCCGCCCACAGTGTCAGAACAGCCACCAGAGCCATAAGAGGGACCAGGGAGTGCCGTAGGGTGCCGAGGAGGACCTGCCCACGCTAAAACAGGTAAGTGTAACCCGCTATATGCCACCTGAGAGTGGCGTATAGTAACACCATCAAATTTGAAAATATATAATTTCGGAATTTGATGAATAGCCTAATTTATACATCCCCATAATAATGTACTAATGTATGGGGATTGTGAAAATTAACGCAGACGGACTTACCTAGGAGTATTCAGTGATATCTCCTGTGTTAAGTGTGTTCATGAATACTAAAAAAATTATAATTAAGGAAAATGTCCTTAAAATGGTTATTTTAGTGTTGACGAATAGGCCCCTTAATATGTAGCCAAATCATATTACATACATCTAAGAAACATATTCAGAATATGCACATCTCTCATACAAGACACTGCAAAAATGTGAAATCATGTAATTATATTTCCTGTATTGAATATTGCAGTAGTCTCCTTACTGGTCTTCTCCAAAACAGACTTTTACTCTACAATCTATTGTGAATGCAGTGGCTATACTGATCCATACTTACCTTCTTTACTTAACTGCTGAGATGACCGTGGAGCAGACACTAGTGACCGCTTAGGGGGCGGGGCCGGATTACTACATAATTAGGCCCCGCCCCATCACAGCAAATTGCTGCAAATCGTGGGAGCGTGATGAGGGGGCGGGGCTAAATGACGCAGTTTCCCATTGTTTAGCTCAGCCCCCTCCATACGGAGCCACGAGTCACGGCAATTATGCCGTGATTCCCGGAATTTATCTCCCCATCCTGCCCACTTCACTAGGAAGGGAACGGGATGTGAGACACGTGGATACTCTTCAGGAGGTGCGGGGGGCTCCTCAACAATTCGGGAGCCCCCCGACGCTTCCGGGAGGGTAGGTATGTATGTACTAATCTTCCTTGCAAAAGTTATTCTTTACCGTAATTACTATAAAACACACTTACTTACCTCCATTCCCCTCAGCACATCATGTCACTGCCTATCACTTACGGCCCTGTCCTCACTACCACACAACTCATCTCCTGATATACGCTGTGCTCAGAGCTGTAACTAGACTTTTTGGTGCCCTGTGCCAGAAAGAGCATTGGCGCTCCCCTCATTTTTCAAAGGGACATAATGCACCCAAAAAAGGGCCATGGCTTCATGGGGAAGGGCCAGGGAAGAGATAGGGGAGGCCAGGAGATGCTGGGGATGAAATAAGAGGAAGCTACAAGCAAGAATGATGATAAACAGAAATTTGACAGGCCCAAACAGCGCCCCCTGACCTGTGGTGCCCTGTGCGATGGCACCAGCCGCACTACCCTAGCTACGGCCCTGGCTGTGCTGCTGGGGGAACCTGCTCATTATATATAACTCTATCTGTGACTATTCTGCTCTCTCCATTTCTTTCAGTACACTGCCGCTGTTATATGCAGCCCTGTCCTCATTGCCACATCACTCATCTCCTGATATACTCTGTGCTGCTGGAGACCCTGCTCCTTCCACTATATATAACCACGTCCGGTTTCCTGCTGTCTCCGTCCATTCCAAGAAAAGAAAAAAATGAGCAGTATAACCTGCAAATCCCGGCACTTGAATTGGCTGTAAATGATAAATAATAGGACTCAGTGATGGCTGCAAGCAATGAGGGTTTGGTTAGAACCCCAGAGACCAAAGTCTGTATGAAACAACAGAAGCAAAGTATGCTGCGCTAAACACTGTGGATGTGATAGTTTATATCAGATCTATATAATTGTTTGCTGTCTGTTATTGAACAGGAGGCTTGATATTAAAAATAAAAATTATTTAATGAAACACATCAATAATATAGACCAAACAAATGAATAATGAAAATAAAAAAATATAAAAATATAAACATATATTGCATACAAACAATGAATGAATGAATGGAATATCACAAGCAACCTATATCAGGTGTGATATGACTGAGAATTGCTTGAGTGAATGGTTACTAATGTAACAATAAAAGGCAGAGGTTCCACAACATGATCTTTTAAAATAATGTCACTGATAATGCAACAGTGTAGCTGGAGCAATAATCACAATCCCACGAACAAGTATACTGAGCAGCCAAACTCTGCTGCTACAATGTGTTTCACTACTGGCGTCCCAGTGTGAAACAGGTGGTCCGCACTTGTGTTAAATAAAGTGAGTTGGAGGATAATAATGAAAAAACGACCTTTGGAATGATATCCGTGTAATTGTCCGTCCAGGATCATTCAACCGCAGCAGCTGCCATATGCCAAATAGCGGAGGACTCCAAAGGATTCATTTGTTTGGTCTATATTATTGATGTCTTTCATTAAATAAATTTTATTTTTAATATCAAGCCTCCTGTTCAATAACAGACAGCAAACCAATTATATAGATCTGATATAAACACAGGGGGGGCGTGTCGCAGCAACAGGGGGCATGTCCGGGTGGTGACGTGTTATTGGGGGCGGAGCATGGGACGTGACAGTGCGATTGCGTCACCATGGCGCCGCCCCCTCTTCACAATTGCGATATTAATGGCATTGTAACCCAGAGGGCAGGGCCACGATGACGCGATTCAGCGTGAATCTCGTCACTGGACTGGGTGGCTTGCCTGCCTTTCCAGGGGGCCGGAGGCGGCACCCGATTTTCGGGAGGCTCCCGGCCCAATCGGAAGAGTAGGCAAGTATGGCCCAGGCCCATGTAATTAGTACCCACTCCCCATGTCTCTCGCCACCCCTGCACATGTACAACGTTTCCATAACTCGCCTACTGCACATCCATAAAAATAATATAGTTTCTAGAAAAGCTAAGGGGTCTATTTACTAAGCAGTGTTAGGAGACAGAATGAAAAGTGATAAGGTGCCAGCCAATAAGCTCCCAACTGTCATTTTTCAAACACAGCCTGTGAGATGGCAGTTAGGAGCTGATTGGCTGGTACCTTATCACTTTTCACTCTGTCTCCTAACACTGCTTAGTAACTAGACCCCTAAATATTATTTCCATGATACAAAGATGCTGATCCCGTCTCGATCCAAAAGATTGATACAAGACCACCAATGTGCCTTCCCTAGTTCTCATGGACACAATCACCAGAGCAGACAGGTCACTAATTCCCACAGGACCAGCTCACTCATGTTTATCTAAGTATTCAGATGATCTCAAAAATAAATATTATGTATGTCCGGCCACTCCAAAACTTGGGACATAATGGAGGAGTTAATAGTACAAATATCCCCTCAAAATACGGCGCTTCACCATATAAATAAGGTAACACACAAAAAAATCCTTACATCAATTATTTTGCAGTTATTTTCCGTTCCTTTAATAGGATGGTCTTTTCCATATACAATTATATTGTATATGGAAAAGACCATCCTATTAAAGGAACGGAAAATAACTGCAAAATAATTGATGTAAGGATTTTTTTGTGTGTTACCTTATTTATATAGTGAAGCGCCATATTTTGAGGGGATATTTGTACTACAGGTTGAGTATCCCATATCCAAATATTCCGAAATACGGAATATTCCGAAATATGGAATATTTTTAGCATGACTGAGATAGTGAAAACTTTGATTTTTGATGGCTCAATGCACACAAACTTTGTTTAAGGCACACAATTATTAAAAATAAAGTGTAAATTGACCTATAGGCTGTGTGCATAAGGTGTATATGACACATAAATAAATTTCATGTATGTACACAAACTTTGTTTGAGCCACAAAATTGTTGAAAATATTGTATAAAATTACATTCAGGCTGTGTGTATAAGGTGTATATAAATCATAAATGCATTCTGTGTTTAGATTTGGGCCCTATACCTAAGACATTTTAATATGGTATGCAATTATTCCAAAATACGGAATATTCCGATATCCAAAATACCCCTGGTCCCAAGCATTTTGGATATGGGAGACTCAACCTGTATTAGTTTCTGACCATTAAGATTTGTGAAGAGTCTTTGCTTTCCCCTTATTGGCTGCATCATCTGGTGTGCACAGTCGATATCTTTTCTTTGTTATACATAATGGAGGAGTAACAGAGAAGACTGAACACAGACTTTTGGTCAGACCCTAGTCAAACCCACCCTAACACTGCTCTATGTACTGTATAAGATAAGATCAACTATAACATTTTGAATTGGCCTACATAGCACTTACTATATTTTATATTATACCAAATTAAAGGTCACAGCTGTAAGTTACTGCTGTCAATCTACTCTACACACCCTGTATTAACAAACTTCACTGGCATCTGTAAGTTTATTATGGCACTCCTGCTTATTACTGCTTCATTAATGTACGTCAAACATCCTCCACCCCACACCTTTATGTCACTGCATAAACATCATTTACTCAGACACACAGGTAGTGACTCTGAATCATCTATTCCACACTGCATTTCATATCTCCATGTATATTGTTACCCGGTATCTATGCTTTTACAGATTATGACATCTATGTTACTGTTTGAATAAGAATAATTTCATGTACATTCCATTCTCATTACCTTGTACAGCAGTGCTCCTCAGGAGGATGAGAAGTATGTAGGTGTGTATGACATTCTTCTCCCTCATTACCTTGTGTAGCAGTGCTCCTCAGGAGGATGAGAAGTATGTACTGTAGGTGTGTATGACATCCCTCTCCCTCATTACCTTGTGCAGCAGTGCTCCTCAGGAGGATGAGAAGTATGTAAGTGTGTATGATATTCCTCTCCCTCATTACCTTGTGCAGCAGTGCTCCTCAGGAGGATGAGAAGTATGTAAGTGTGTATGACATTCCCCTCGATCATCACCTTGTGCAGCAGTGCTCCTCAGGAGGATGAGAAGTATGTAAGTGTGTATGACATTCCCCTCCCTCATTACCTTGTGCAGCAGTGCTCCTCGGGAGGATGAGAAGTATGTAGGTGTGTATGACATCCCCCTCCCTCATTACCTTGTGCAGCAGTGCTCCTCAGGAGGATGAGAAGTATGTAGGTGTGTATGACATTCCTCTCCCTCATTACCTTGTGCAGCAGTGCTCCTCAGGAGGATGAGAAGTATGTAGGTGTGTATGACATTTCTCTCCCTCATTACCTTGTGCAGCAGTGCTCCTCAGGAGGATGAGAAGTATGTAAGTGTGTATGACATTCCCCTCCCTCATTACCTTGTGCAGCAGTGCTCCTCAGGAGGATGAGAAGTATGTAGGTGTGTATGACATTCCCCTCCCTCATTACCTTGTGCAGCAGTGCTCCTCAGGAGGATGAGAAGTATGTAGGTGTGTATGACATTCCTCTCCCTCATTACCTTGTGCAGCAGTGCTCCTCAGGAGGATGAGAAGTATGTAGGTGTGTATGACATTCCTCTCCCTCATTACCTTGTGCAGCAGTGCTCCTCAGGAGGATGAGAAGTATGTAGGTGTGTATGACATTCTTCTCCCTCATTACCTTGTGTAGCAGTGCTCCTCAGGAGGATGAGAAGTATGTACTGTAGGTGTGTATGACATCCCTCTCCCTCATTACCTTGTGCAGCAGTGCTCAGGAGGATGAGAAGTATGTAAGTGTGTATGATATTCCTCTCCCTCATTACCTTGTGCAGCAGTGCTCCTCAGGAGGATGAGAAGTATGTAAGTGTGTATGACATTCCCCTCCCTCATTACCTTGTGCAGCAGTGCTCCTCAGGAGGATGAGAAGTATGTAAGTGTGTATGACATTCCCCTCCCTCATTACCTTGTGCAGCAGTGCTCCTCAGGAGGATGAGAAGTATGTAGGTGTGTATGACATCCCCCTCCCTCATTACCTTGTGCAGCAGTGCTCCTCAGGAGGATGAGAAGTATGTAGGTGTGTATGTGCAGCAGTGCTCCTCAGGAGGATGAGAAGTATGTAGGTGTGTATGACATTCCTCTCCCTCATTACCTTGTGCAGCAGTGCTCCTCAGGAGGATGAGAAGTATGTAAGTGTGTATGACATTCCTCTCCCTCATTACCTTGTGCAGCAGTGCTCCTCAGGAGGATGAGAAGTATGTAGGTGTGTATGACATTCCTTTCCCTTATTACCTTGTGCAGCAGTGTTCTACATATTGAATGTAGGATAATGACCATGTATGTGTGTATGACATCTCCCTCCCTCATTACCTTGTGCAGCAGTGCTACTCATAATGAATGTAGGATAATAACTATGTATGTGTGCATGGTATCTCCCTCCCTTGTTAGCCTGTGTAGCAGTGCTCCTCATATTGAATGTTGGATAATGACCATATATGTGTATATGACATCCCTGTCCCTTGTTACCTTGTGTAGCAGTGCTCCTCACATTGTATGTACGATGAGGAGTATGTGTGTATGACACCTCCCTCCTCATTACCTCCTGTAGCAGTGCTCCTCACATTGAATGTACGATGAGGAGTATGTATGTGTGTATGACACCTCCCTCCTCATTACCTTGTGTAGCAGTGCTCCTCACATTGTATGTACGATGAGGAGTATGTGTGTATGACACCTCCCTCCTCATTACCTTGTGTAGCAGTGCTCCTCACACTGAATGTACGATGAGGAGTATGTATGTGTGTATGACACCTCCCTCCTCATTACCTCCTGTAGCAGTGCTCCTCACATTGTATGTATGATGAGGAGTATGTATGTGTGTATGACACTTCCCTCCTCACTACCTCCTGTAGCAGTGCTCCTCACATTGAAAGTATGATGAGGAGTATGTATGTGTGTATGACACCCGCCTCCTCATTACCTTGTGTAGCAGTGCTCCTCACATTGAATGTACGATGAGGAGTATGTGTGTATGACACCTCCCTCCTCATTACCTCCTGTAGCAGTGCTCCTCACATTGAATGTACGATGAGGAGTATGTATGTGTGTATGACACCTCCCTCCTCATTACCTTGTGAAGCAGTGCTCCTCACATTGAATGTACGATGAGGAGTATGTATGTGTGTATGACACCTCCCTCCTCATTACCTTGTGTAGCAGTGCTCCTCACATTGTATGTACGATGAGGAGTATGTGTGTATGACACCTCCCTCCTCATTACCTCCTGTAGCAGTGCTCCTCACATTGAATGTACGATGAGGAGTATGTATGTGTGTATGACACCTCCCTCCTCATTACCTTGTGTAGCAGTGCTCCTCACATTGTATGTACGATGAGGAGTATGTGTGTATGACACCTCCCTCCTCATTACCTCGTGTAGCAGTGCTCCTCACACTGAATGTACGATGAGGAGTATGTATGTGTGTATGACACCTCCCTCCTCATTACCTTGTGTAGCAGTGCTCATCACATTGTATGTATGATGAGGAGTATGTGTGTATGACACCTCCCTCCTCATTACCTCCTGTAGCAGTGCTCCTCACATTGAATGTACGATGAGGAGTATGTGTGTATGACACCTCCCTTCTCATTACCTTGTGTAGCAGTGCTCCTCACATTGTATGTACGATGAGGAGTATGTATGTGTGTATGACACTTCCCTCCTCATTACTTCCTGTAGCAGTGCTCCTCACATTGAAAGTATGATGAGGAGTATGTATGTGTGTATGACACCCGCCTCCTCATTACCTTGTGTAGCAGTGCTCCTCACATTGAATGTACGATGAGGAGTATGTGTGTATGACACCTCCCTCCTCATTCCCTCCTGTAGCAGTGCTCCTCACATTGAATGTACGATGAGGAGTATGTATGTGTGTATGACACCCGCCTCCTCATTACCTCCTGTAGCAGTGCTCCTCACATTGCATGTACGATGAGGAGTATGTATGTGTGTATGACACCTCCCTCCTCATTACCTTGTGTAGCAGTGCTCCTCACACTGAATGTAGGATAATAAAATTGTGGTGTTAAACGCATCCCTGTATAAATGAGGTTCTTACAAGCTGAGTAACTATAGTGGGTGCAATGGCTGTGGGGCCTGGAGGTCAGGGGGGCCGTGCAATCCTGGGTCACTCCTATCTCCTAGGCCCCTACTCTGCTCTCAGTTGAGTAGCACAGATGCCTCTTCTGTATACTGGGCGTATGCAGCGGACCGCGCATTTTCAGAAGAGTCCATTCTACTCTATTGACAGCATGGTGATGGCATGGGAGTCAATAGGAAACCCCTGTACAGGGATGGCTTGTCATTTATTTCTGTCCTGGTGTCTCTGCAGTTCCTCTCTTGCCGGACTTTACCCTGGAGATGTGCCGCTCGCTGATCGCCTCCATGGATGTATCCTGATGTGTTAACACTAGGGTTATATTGTCCCACAGCATGACACCTTACCTAGCAAGAATGACCAAAATACCTACATTGGTAATGTGACATGGACTATAAATATGTGTCATGCTGCCCTATCTCCTCTAAATATATGGTATGATATAATGCCTCAGACTATAGCCTTCAGCATAAAACAAGCAATGTTGCTTAGAAACTATGTATCTCACTTTTCCTGTGTCTTAGGGGTCTAATCATCATCACTTAATTTCTACAAAAGCAGTTGAAAATTAACATTTTCCCTTGCAATTGTAAAAATTAAGGCCCTCATTCAGAGCCGGACGCTCTGAGCAGAGCGCTCACTCTGAATGAGGGCCGTCCTCCATAAGCTCATACGAGCGTGCAGGATGATGGTCGCGATGGTCTTGACCATCGCGACCATCGCCAGTGCGACCAGAAGCCTGTGGTCGGGGTTTTCGACCACAAGCCCTGGAGTGATTTTGGCTCTATCAGAGCCAAAATCACTCCCACTGACATCACTAGTGATGTCAGTGGGGCCGGCTTCTGACGGTAGGCGTTCCCTTGGGAACGCCTCCGTCTGGGAGGCACGCCCCTGGCACGCCCACCAAAGGGGGCGTGCTGTCAATCAACATCGACAGCACGCCCCCTTTGATCAGACACAACGAGCGAAGGAAAGTCCTTCGCTCGTTGCGTCTGGCGCATGCACACGACGGAGCTCCCTCCGTCGTGCGCATGCGCAGTGCACACCATCGACCCACTTGCGAGCGGACAGCCGCTTGCGAGTGGGTCTGAATCAGGCCCTAAGATCGTACCATTCATCATGAAGGTAAAGCGGGAGATATCACATTCCTCTGGCAGAATGGCCCACTGTCCCATACACTAGTATCACAGATATCTCCTACTTACCTTCCTCTGGCGGAATGGCCCACTGTCCCCATACACTAGTATCACAGATATCTCCTGCTTACCTTCCTCTGGCGGAATGGTTTGCTGTCCCCATACACTAGTATCACAGATATCTCCTGCTTACTTTCCTCTTGCAGAATGGCCCGCTGTCCCCATACACTAGTATCACAGATATCTCCTGCTTACCTTCCTCTGGCGGAATGGTTTGCTGGTTTGCTGTCCCCATACACGAGTATCACAGATATCTCCTGCTTACCTTTCTCTCCCGAAGTTGCCCACTGTCCCCATACACTAGTATCACAGATATCTCCTACTTACCTTCCTCTGGCAGAATGGGGGCCTCAGTCCCCACACACTAGTATCACAGTTATCTCCTGCTTACCTTCCTCCTACGGAATGGCCCGTTGTCCCCATACACTAGTATCACAGATATCTCCTGCTTAACTTCCTCTGGTGGAATGGCCTGCTGTCCCCATAGACTAGTATCATAGATTATCTCCTACTTACCTTCCTCTGGCGGAATGGCCCGCTGTCCCCATACACTAGTATCACATATATCTCCTGCTTACCTTCCTCTGGCGGAATAGTTTGCTGGTTTGCTGTCCCCATACACGAGTATCACAGATATCTCCTGCTTACCTTTCTCTCCCGAAGTGGCCCACTGTCCCCATACACTAGTATCACAGATATCTCCTACTTACCTTCCTCTGGCAGAATGGGGCCCTCTGTCTCCACACACTAGTATCACAGATATCTCCTACTTACATTCCTCTAGCAGAATGGGGCCCTCTGTCCCCACACACTAGTATCACAGATATCTCCTGCTTACCTTCCTCTGGCGGAATGGCCGCTGTCCCCATACACTAGTATAACAGATATCTCCTACTTACCTTCCTCTGGCGGAATGGCCCGCTGTCCCCATACACTAGTATCACAGATATCTCCTACTTACCTTCCTCTGGCGGAATGGCCCGCTGTCCCCATACACTAGTATCACAGATATCTCCTGCTTACCTTCCTCTGGCGGAATGGCCCGCTGTCCCCATACATTAGTAGCACAGATATCTCTTACTTACCTTCCTTTTGCAGAATGGCCCGCTGTCCCCATACACTAGTATCACAGATATTTCCTGCTTACCTTTTTCTGGCGGAATGGTTTGCTGTCCCCATACACTAGTATCACAGATATCTCCTGCTTACCTTCCTCTGGTGGAATGGCCAGCTGTCCCCATACACTAGTATCACAGATATCTCCTACTTACCTTCCTCTGGCGGAATGGCCCGCTGTCCCCATACACTAGTATCACAGATATCTCCTACTTACCTTCCTCTGGTGGAATGGCCCGCTGTCCCCATACACTAGTATCACAGATATCTCCTACTTACCTTCCTCTGGCAAAATGGGGGCCTCTGTCCCCACACACTAGTATCACAGATATCTCCTGCTTACCTTCCTCCTACGGAATGGCCCGTTGTCCCCATACACTAGTATCACAGATATCTCCTGCTTAACTTCCTCTGGTAGAATGGCCTGCTGTCCCCATACACTAGTATCATAGATTATCTCCTACTTACCTTCCTCTGGCGGAATGGCCCGCTGTCCCCATACACTAGTATCACAGATTATCTCCTACTTACCTGCCTCTGGCGGAATGGCCCGCTGTCCCCATACAATAGTATCACAGATTATCTCCTACTTACCTTCCTCCTACGGAATGGCCCACTGTCCCCATACACTAGTATCACAGATATCTCCTACTTACCTTCCTCTGGCGGAATGGCCCGCTGTCCCCACACACTAGTATCACAGATTATCTCCTACTTACCTGCCTCTGGCGGAATGGCCCGCTGTCCCCATACACTAGTACCACAGATATCTCCTACTTACCTTCCTCTGGCGGAATGGCCCGCTGTCCCCATACACTAGTATCACAGATTATCTCCTACTTACCTGCCTCTGGCGGAATGGCCCGCCGTACCCATACACTAGTATGGGCAGAATTCATCAAGCTCCTAAAATATAATATATAATATTATATTTAAATATAATATTTTAATATATTGAGTGCGGGAGCATTCGCCATTTTCAGATGGCAAATGCTACCACTCCGGACTCGTAACCCGCACCTTTCCTATGGAGTCCTGGGTTGCGAAGAGGGATTCCTCCGTCCCTGTCCAGCTCCCTCCGCCAGACATCGGGCTCTTGTGCGCATGCGTGACCTGTAGGTCACTAGCTTCACTGTTCCGAAATTATTTAGAATGTTAATTATCGGGGTCCACATGGACCCTGATAATTAACATTTTGAATAGACCCCTTAATCTCTGCACTCCATCTTTGTGTTATGATTATGTGACTCCAGACAGATATCTGCGGTGGGAGCCCTGGCCTGGGAGCAGTTTGTCATACTCTGGAAGAGAATCAGAGCCGGAACAGTATGTTTATTCCTTTGTGACTTGTAATGAGATAGCTATTCCCATTTACATATTGTACTTCATTCTGGTATTCTAAGCTTGACGTTTTTTTTGTGTGTCGTAGCCATAAAATAAACTATACTAGACAGTGGGCCTGATTCTGAGTCTAATACACGGCCAGTGTCAGACACAGAGGAGGAATGAATTTACACTGCGCATGCGTTGCCCCGTGCGTGTGTCCTGATTGTTGGCGCACAGAGGGCTTGATTCAGAGGTGGACGCCAATGCTGTCACAATTGCGTTTTTTTGTCGCATGGGCGGTGGTAATAAGCAAATGCCACTTTCAGCCTTTCCCTTGTGCACTAGCATGCCCGTGGGCATTCCAAACACTCTACCTTTCTATGGGGATCATTTTATGCTTGTGATTTAGCCGCAAATTCTGCCCAAATCAGCATGAGCTCCACAATTATTTTTTAATTAATAAAGCCCAGTGAGCATTCTACAATTAATCCTCAATGATTTGGCAGTTAGGGACATTAGGCCTGATTCAGCAGTGCCCGCAGATTGCCGATGGTCGCCTGACCCGTTCTGCACATGTGCAGAACAGGTCTGCGATCTCGCATGCAGACTGTCATTGATTGACAGTTTGCTGCCATTTGTGGGCGGGGAGAGGGTGGAGACGGCCTACGTTTCCTTAAACTGAGGCGTGTTGACGCCATTGAGTGGGAGGGAAGAGGCCAGGATCTCGGCTGACGGAGATTTCCTGGCCTCTTTCTCTCATCTGCAGCGGCCGGCTTACATGGCCACATGGGTCACTTAGCCAGCCGATGTTCACGCAGATTATCTGGTGCTGCGTTGTACAACGCAGCTCGGATATGTAGTGTAGCAGGAGGAGTGATGCCTCCTGCTGCATTACCATAACTGCAGGGATGCCTCCGTGCAACTTTGCAATTCCGTCCTAAGCTGAATGAGGCCCAATGTCCGATGGATTGGTATCCCTTACTTGGAGGCAGCCATTTTATGGATTGAAGCAATATGTATACGAGAATGCAGTTTATGAATTAATAAATCCACACACTCATACTACTACTAGATATAGGTAACAGTAACCATCTGCTTTCCTACAGCAATTATTCTGCACTTTGCACAAAGACATGACTGACAGAATTCACAGGGACCAGCTGGTACCAGCTCTACAGGCAGCAGGTAAGCGTGTTACCTAGTTATCATTCCTGATTATACACGACCAGGGCCGGCTCTTGGGGTGTTTGACCAGTGCCGTCGAACAGGGGCGCCACCCCATAGAGGGCACACATCTCCCCAACATCCCGATTTCAGCGGGACAGGACTGTCCCGCTGTTCCACCCGTGGGCTGCAGTGGCCCGTGGGTGGTCAAATCTGGAGGTTGGGGACCCCCACCACCGCAACTGTCGCGGCATTCATTCAGTGCCGGGAGAGGGCTGGGGGAAGCCCAACTAGTGACGGAGTGCTGGGCTTACCCCAGCCTGACGTTATTTGGAGGCGTGCCATGCGGGCACGCCTCCAAATAACGTCACTTAGGGGGTGTGGCCTGTGGTAATGGCAGTTAGGAGCTGGTTGACTGGTACCTTATCACCGTTCACTTTGGGGTCTATTTACTAAGCAGTGTTAGGAGACAGTGGCCCTGATTCAGAGCCGGACGCTCTGAAAGAGCGCTCGCTCTAAATCTGGGCTTTTTTTGTTTGTTTTTTTGTGCGGCCTCCCGGCCGCACACTTAGCTGTGGGTGACCACCCACAGCTATTGCGAGCGGCCAGGATGATGGTCACGATGGTCAAGACCATCGGACTTGCGACGAGACCCTTGTGGTAGGGTCTCGTGGCCGCAAGCCCCAGAGAGCTTCTGGCTTTAATAGAGCTGGAAGCTCTCCCACTGACATCACTTGTGATGTCAATGGGGCCGCCCACAAACGGCAGGCGTTTGCTTGGGAACGCCTCTGTTTGTGAAGCCACCCCCCGGCCACGCCTACCAAACGGGTGCGAGCTGTCACTCACCATCGACAGCTCGCCCCCTTTGGTGCGAGATCCGGAGCGACGAAGCACCCGTCGCTAGCCGGGTCTCGCGCATTCGCACGACGGAGCCGGCTCCGTCGTGCGCATGCCCAGTGGGCAAACATCGGCCCGGTTGCGAGCGCTCAGTGCTTGCGACCAAGTCTCAATCAGGCCCAGAGTGAAAAGTGATAAGAAAGTGATAGGGTGCCAGCCAATCAGCTCCCAACTGTCATCTCACAGGCTGTGATTGAAAAATGACAATTGGGAGCTGTTATATAATATATGTATATAAATATAACAAACCTACATGCATTTTTAGGCTATATTTGTAGTGGAAATTGAAATGCTGTGAATTAGCATAAAGTGGGTGTAGCAGAACATGCTGATTAGGTGGAGAATCACAAGGTACTTTAGGGAAAGTGCAGAATTACATGGCAAATGGTGTTTACATATTCAGGTATATTGTATATATGTTTTTTATACACAATGTTATCACTACCCTCTCAGCTAGCATGAATCTTCAGTCATTTGCAGGTAAATGTTGTAAATTAGGAAATATTGTTAATAGTTATAGTAATTCTTAACCCTTCATGTCAGCAACTATTTTTCATCGTGCCCAACGCATCTCAAAATTTGCCATTTGCAATAAGCTAGTAGCATTATGAGGTATGGGTGCAAAATGTCCACTCATGGTCCATATTCCCCCTTTCCGGGCAGTAACACAATACACAGATCGCCACCTCCACTGCACTGCAGACCGATCTGAAGATGAGAGGAACCACGCACGGGAGCGCTCCATAGTGCGTACACACTGGACTATGTGGACGATTTGTCATTCCGATTCGCCTCAGAACGACAAATTGTCCAATATATCATCTCTAGGGAGTACCCAGCTTTAGTCTCAGGAACCCACAGTTCTGCTGCCGAGGTGCAGTCCATGTAGTAGACTATGGGGTAAATGCAGGGCCGTAGCTAGGGTAGTGCAGCTGGTGCCAATGCACAGGGCACCACAGGTCAGGGGGCGCTGTTTGGGCCTGTCAAATTTCTGTTTATTATCATTCTCACTTGTAGCTTCCTCTTATTTCATCCCCAGCATCTCCTGGCCTCCCCTATCTCTTCCCTGGCCCTTCCCCATGAGGCCATGACCCTTTTTTGGGTGCATTATGTCCCTTTGAAAAATGAGGGGGGTGCCAATGCTCTTTCTGGCACAGGGCACCAAAAAGTCTAGTTACAGCTCTGGGTAAATGTGTCAATAAGTGGTAACCCCATTTTCTAGCATTTGTGCCGGAAAAATGGTTATTCCCGCTTCTCCAAAATGTATGAACAGCCAGACAGATCAGGGATTTCTCTAGTGGCGCCTTTGTCTTCTGTTAATAATGCTGCCACCATAGCCAGCTATGGGCTCCATTTGCTAACGAAACAAAACCCCTTTAGTGTTTGATAAAGGGGTTATGCCAGGTTTCTGCATTTAATAAACAGCAGTAATCTAAGATTACCGCTGTTTTCACAGCATCTTTTAGATGGCAAGAGCGATGCAGGCCCCATTGCCGGCAATGGAGACTCGACGGTGCCTTTCCAGCTTCAGCGAAGCCTTCCAGGCACTGCTGGGTTCCCGTGTCAAGCGCAGACGGACTGTTGCTCATGCGCATAACACTGGAGCCCCGTTGCTGGCCAGCCCAGTGGAGGACCTCACCGCGGATGAGGACTTCGCGGGACCCAAGGGCTGGCTGGCAACTTTTAGCCTGGGGGGCAAATGCATGCTGGCGGCCCTGGCAGAGGAGTAGCATGTAGCCAGGGTGCCCGAAAGAACGTGCGTGCTACAGCGCCCCCCTCCCCCTCAAGTGTTCTAGGGAGGAGGCGGGTCCATATGGGATTAATGTAAGGTAAAAATAAAGATTAGGGGCAGCCCCCTGTCGTAGTGCCCATATGCAGTGCCACCCTGTGCCACAGGAGAGGACACCCTTATGCAGGCCTCGAGTAGTTCCCCAGTAGTGATCCCCCCTATGCAGTGCCCCTTGTGCCCCCAGTAGTAAGCCCCTGATATAGTGCCCCCAGTAGTGGTAACCCTTATGCAGTGCCCCTTAAATAGTGGCCCCAGTTGTAGTCTTCCCCCTATGCAGTACCCCCACTATTGCCCTTTATATAGAGCCCCCAGCAGTGGTCCCTCGATGCAGTGCCCCCAGTGGTAGTCCCCTCCCCCCTATGTAGTGCCCCTAGTAGTCCCCCCCCCTATGCAATGGCCCTAGTAGTAGTCCCCTCCCCTTGTAGTGCCCCTAGTAGTAGTCCCCCCCAATAGTAGTACCCCCCTTGTAGTGCCCCCAGTAGTAGTAGTGCCCCCAGTAGTAGTAGTCCCCCCCTTGTAGTGCCCCCAGTAGTAGTAGTCCCCCCCCTTGTAGTGCCCCCAGTAGTAGTAGTCCCCCCCTTTGTAGTGCCCCCAGTAGTGGTCTCCTCCTTATTGTGCCGACCCCCCGCAGTAGACACACATAATATAAAAAAAAAAAACACTTACCTGAAACCCGCTCCTGCTCCTGGTTCCGCCGCCGAGATCAGCTCCTCCGTCCGCTGCTTTGCATTATGGGAGTGACGCGTCATGGGAGTGACGTGTCTCTCCCATTACCCACTGCGGGAGCCGGAAGATGTCCGGCTCTGGCAGTGGGAGCAGCAGCCGATGAGAGTCTGTCTGACTCTCATCAGCTGCTAAAGCAAACACAGCTGCCGGCTCCGGCGGCTGTGTGTTTGTGCTGTGTAGCGCTGACCGAACTCTGTCCGGTCAGCGCTACACGCGCGGTGCAGTCTGTGTCACAGTGACAGAGGCGGCCCGGGGGGCACATGGCACCCTGCCTCCCCGCCCAGCCCGCCACTGGCGGGACCTCACCGGATGTGTAAGTATTAATAAATACTAGTGGCATTTTCGTTTGTACAACATTGATTATAAACGAAAACTTCTGCTGGTATTTTCATTTGTTTATAAATGGGACTCTATCAGGGCCGGACTGGGACTAAAAATAGGCCCTGGCATTTCAAACACACAGGCCCACCTTCCGTCAGCACCTGTCTGCTGGCATATACTCCTCCCCTTACTATTCCTGACTCCTCCCACTTCTTAGTCTATGCTCTTACAAATATACTTATTAGAAAAACATAAAAGTATATGGTTGGTTCTGTTAGGTAAAGCTGGCACTTCATTGGGGCAGGTCACACACAAAGAAAAGGGAAGACATTTTTCCAAATGACCAAGACCCATCTTAGCAGTTGTACAGGATTAGATAGCTGAACAAAAAGGAGGATACTTCTGTGCACACCAAAGCAGAGCCATAACTATAAATTTTGGTGCCCTGTGTACATAAAGAGCATTGGTATCGTCATCCACAACCAAATGAGGGAGAATGCGCGCTGAAGGCGCGTGCTGAAAAAAGAGACAGATGTGGTCTTGCTGGGAAGGGGCGTGACCACACAATAGTACTCCCAATTCCAATTATGCTACACAGTAATGCCCCTTCATCACATTACACCGCACAGTAGTGTCCATTTGTCACATTACACCACACAGTAGAGCCCATTCACTTTATGCCAAAGAGCCCATTCATGTTATGCCACACCTAACAGTAGAACTCGTTATAAAAATTATGCCACACAGTAGTGCCCCTTAGTTATAACACATTATGCCATGCAGCAGTTGTGCCCTTTACACATGCCACACAGTAATACTCCTTATAACACTTTATGCCACACAGCTCTCCTCCTGAACCATATCCCTCACACAGCTCTCCCCCTGACACAGCACTCCCACTGACGCAGCTCTCACCAACAGAGCTCTCCCTGTGACGCAGCTCTCCCCATGAAGCAGCTCTCCCCCTGAACCATATCCCTCACACAGCTCTCCCCCTGATGCAGCTCTCCCCCTGATGCAGCTCTCCCCCTGATGCAGCTCTCCCACTGATACAGCACTCCCACTGAAGTGTATCCCTCACACAGCTCTTCCCGAAGCGGCACTTCCCCTGATGTAGCACTCACTCTGAAGCAGCGCTCCCCTTGACGCAGCTATCACACTGACGTAGCACTCCCACTAACGCAGCACTCCCCCTGTCGCAGCACTCCCACTGAACCTTATCCCTCACACAGCGCTCCCCCTGACGCAGCGCTCCCCCTGACGCAGCGCTCCCCCTGACGCAGCACTCCCCTTGATGCAGCACTCCCCCTGATGCAGCAGTCCCCGACCCAGCACTCCACCTGATGCAGCAGTCCCCCTGACGCAGCACCCTCACTGAACCATATCCCTCACACAGCTCTCCCCCTGACATAGCTCTACCCGTCACGCAGCACTCCCCCCGACGCAGCTCTCCAACTGACGCAGCACTCCCACTGAACCTTATCCCTCACACAGCACTCCCCCTCACATAGCTCTCCCCCTGACGCAGCACTCCCACTGAACCGTATCCCTGACGCAGCTCTCCCCCTGATGCAGCTCTCCCCCTAACTCAGCTCTCCCCCTGACGTAGCTCTCCCTCTGGCGCAGCACTCCCACTGACGAAGCACTCCCACTGACGAAGCACTCCCAATGACGAAGCACTCCCACTGAACCTTATCCCTCACACAGCGCTCCCCCTGACGCAGCGCTCCCCCTGACGCAGCACTCGCCTTGATGCAGCTCTCCCCCTGATGCAGCAGTCCCCGACGCAGCACTCCACCTGATGCAGCAGTCCACCTGACGCAGCACCCTCACTGAACCATATCCCTCACACAGCTCTCCCCCTGACATAGCTCTACCCGTCACGCAGCACTCCCCCCGACGCAGCTCTCCAACTGACGCAGCACTCCCACTGAACCTTATCCCTCACACAGCACTCCCCCTCACATAGCTCTCCCCCTGACGCAGCACTCCCACTGAACCGTATCCCTGACGCAGCTCTCCCCCTGATGCAGCTCTCCCCCTGACGCAGCTCTCCCGCTGACGCAGCTCTCCCCCTGACGTAGCTCTCCCTCTGGCGCAGCACTCCCACTGACGAAGCACTCCCACTGATGAAGCACTCCCACTGAAGCGTATCCCTCACACAGCTCTACCCGACGCGGCACTCCACTTGACGCAGCACTCCCTCTTCCCTCTGACGCAGCGCTCCCACTGATGCAGCTCTCCCACTGATGCAGCTCTCCCACTGATCCATATCCCTCACACAGCTCACCCCCTGACGCAGCACTCCACCTGACGCAGCACTCCACTTGATGCAGCTCTCCTCCTGATGCAGCTCTCCCCCTGACATAGCTCTACCCGTCACGCAGCACTCCCCCCGACGCAGCACTCCCCCGACGCAGCTCTCCAACTGACGCAGCTCTCCCCCTGACGCAGCACTCCCTCTTCCCTCTGACGCAGCGCTCCCACTGACACAGCCCTCCCACTGATCCATATCCCTCACACAGCTCTCCCCCTGACGTAGCACTCCCACTGAACCATATCCCTCACAGCTCTCCCCCTGATGCAGCTCTCCCCCTGATGCAGCTCTCTCCCTGATGCAGCTCTCCCCCTGATGCAGCTCTCCCCCTGATGCAGCACTCCCCGACACAGCTCTCCTCCTAAAGCAGCTCTCCCCCTTATGGAG
Organism: Taudactylus pleione; assembly: GCA_031769625.1. Lineage (NCBI taxonomy): Eukaryota > Metazoa > Chordata > Amphibia > Anura > Myobatrachidae > Taudactylus > Taudactylus pleione. The sequence goes on from JAUIMM010000198.1 coordinate 3,120,022, forward strand.
ATGTCCCCAACACAGTTCTCCCCCTGATGCAGATGTCCCTGACACAGCTCTCCCCCTGATACAGCACTCCCCCTGATGCAGCACACCCTTGACGCAGCACTCCCCCTGACGCAGCACTTCCCGACGCAGCACTCCACCGGATGCAGCACTCCCCCTAACGCAGCACTCTCACTGAACCGTATCCCTCACACAGCTCTCCCCCTGACGTAGCTCTACCCCTCACACAGCACTCCCCCTGATGCAGCACTTCCCGACGCAGCTCTCTCCCCTGATGCAGTTTTCCAACTGACCCAGCTCTCCCCCTGATGCAGCACTCCCCCTGATGCAGCACTCCACCTGATGCAGCACTCTCACTGAACCATATCCCTCACACAGCTCTCCCCGACGTAGCTCTACCCCTCACACAGCACTCCCCGACACAGCACTCCCCCTGATGCAACACTTTCCGACGCAGCTCTCCCCCTGACACAGTTCTCCAACTGACGCAGCTCTCCCCCTGACGTAGCACTCCCACTGAACCGTATCCCTCACAGCTCTCCCCCTGACGCACCACTCTCCCTGATGCACCACTCCCCCTGACGCAGCACTCCCCCTGATGTAGCTCTCCCCCTGACGAAGCACTCCACCTGATACAGCACTCCCCCTGATGCAGCACTCTCACTGGACCATATCCCTCACACAGCTCTCCCCCTGACGTAGCTCTACCCCTCACACAGCACTCCCCGACGCAGCACTCCCCCTGATGCAGCACTTCCCGATGCAGCTCTCCCCCTTACGCAGTTCTCCAACTGACGCAGCTCTCCCCCTGACGCAGCACTCCCACTGAACCTTATCCCTCACACAGCTCTCCCCCTGACACAGTTCTCCAACTGATGCAGCTCTTACCCTAACACAGCTCTACCCCTGATGCAGCACTCCCACTGACGCAGCACTCCCCCTGACGCAGCACTCCACCTGATACAGCACTCCCCCTGATGCAGCACTCTCACTGAACCGTATCCCTCACACAGCTCTCCCCCTGACGTAGCTCTACCCCTCACACAGCACTCCCCCTGATGCAGCACTTCCCGACGCAGCTCTCTCCCCTGATGCAGTTCTCCAACTGACCCAGCTCTCCCCCTGATGCAGCACTCCCCCTGATGCAGCACTCCACCTGATGCAGCACTCTCACTGAACCATATCCCTCACACAGCTCTCCCCAATGTAGCTCTACCCCTCACACAGCACTCCCCGACACAGCACTCCCCCTGATGCAACACTTTCCGACGCAGCTCTCCCCCTGACACAGTTCTCCAACTGATGCAGCTCTCCCCCTGACGTAGCACTACCCCTGAAGCAGCACTCCCTCTGACGCAGCACTCCCCCTGAAGCAGATCTCCCCCTGATGCAGATGTCCCTGACACAGCTCTCCCCCTGATGCAGATGTCCCTGACACAGCTCTCCCCCTGACACAGCTCTCCCCCTGACACAGCTCTCCCCGTGACGTAGCTCTCCCCCTGGCTCTCACACAGCATATGTTCCCTCATGTGGCTTCCCCCTCGTGCAGCTCTTTCTAACTTACCTCTATCCTGCGCTCCCCATGCTGTCCTCAGAATTCCTCCTCCATCGCTTGCTCCCTGTCACTGATATGGACGTTCGGCGTCTACCCGGATGGGTCTGTGTCCGGTCCTCTCACGGCGGCTCCTGGCTCTTCGTGCGGCAGGAGAAACAAATGCGCGATGATGTCACCTCGTCATCTCATTCCTGCCAGCACATGGGAGGGTGACCAACAGGGATCGAGTGAAGCGGGCTGAGTGTCTAGCGCTGCACCCCAGCCACATATATTGATATTGGAGGCGCGGCGGCGGGTGGCTCGGTGTGCAGCAGGGCAGACAGGAAGTCTCATTCAGTCAGGCAGCCACAGCACTGCCTATACAGAGTGCTGTGGCCATGAACACTGCTGCCTTCCGCCTCCCCCCCGCGGCACTGCCTGGAACCGGCCCATTTGGCTATCGCCCCTTCTGGCATTCGCCAGAACTGCCCGATGGTCAGTCCGGTCCTGGACTCTATGAGCTGTATTCAATTAGAGTGGATCCGCAATACTTTTTTGCCTCCCAGACTTTTCGCCTACATCGCGTATTTTGTAGGCGGAAAAGAAGTATCGCGGCCGTGCCCGCTTTACCCCGTATTCAATATGGAAGTACGCGAAAGTCCTGTCAGATTTGGGGAAATCAGCCTGACACCCCCCCAAAAGATGCTCTGACATGGGGGTTCCCTATGGTACCCCCCGATTTGGCTTGCTGAAGTATTTGGTGTTTTTAAATGGGCTCAATAGCTGCTAAATAGCGTTTTTGTATAAGTGGTGCAGCATAGTATTCAGGAGTATTTTTTCCAGAAAAAGAAGAGATAGGGGAGGCCAGGAGATGCTGGGGATAAAAGAAAAGGAAGCTACAAGTGAGAATGATAATAAACAGAAACATTGACAGGCCTGAACAGCGCCCCCTGCCCTGCTGTGCCCTGTGCCATGGCACTGGTCGCACCACCCTAGTTACAGCCCTGCTTTGTACCTTTCCTCCCCTCCTCTCAGTGCCCCCACAAATTGTACTGTGCTGCATCACTGGTTGGTGCCATATAAATAGCTGATCAAAATAATACTGTAAATAATATATTGCAGTTAAAAGTCAGGATAGTTCCCCTTTAACTTATTAGCCCGGTTTCAAAACCAAATTGATGAATTCTTTGCAAATTTCTACTTTGCGATGACAGCTTTTTAGGAAATAGATACTTTTCCCTATCTGCCCAAACTTACCGTAGCTGTAATCAGTTCTGCGCATGTGCCGTTACGTTCATAAAATCGGCGCATTCGCAGCACTGCCTACAGCTGCGGTAATTCTGTGTCCCCCCCACCCCCCACCTCCGCTCACCGCCCTGTCCCCCACCTACCTGGCTGCTGCACCCGCGGACCCCGACCTCCCATCTGAAGAGGCGAAAACAGTAAAAGTTACACAAAAAAAAAAAATATATATATTTTTTAACTTTACTGTGTTCTGCTGGGAGAACACAGTGTCAGAGCAGCAGCCGGAGGAGGGAGTTACGGAGGGAGCCGAGGAGGACCTGCCCAGCTGGCAGCAGGTAAGTGTAACCCGCTATACACCACCTGAGAGTGGCATATAGTAACACCCTTAAACTCCGAAAAGACATAATTTTTTGAATTTGATGAATAGCCTAATTTCTACATCCCCATACTAATGTACTAATGTATGAGGAGTGTGGAAATTAACGCAGTCGGACTTAACCAAGAGATATCAGTGATTTCTCCTGTGTTAATGAATACTAAAATAACGGTAATTAAGGAAAATGTCCTTAAAAAACATTATTTTAGTGTTGATGAATAGGCCCCATAGTCTGGCTGTAGCAGGGGAGGCCTGGATTGGGAGAGACCCCAGGCACAGAGTGAGCCAGCGCAATGCAGGACCCAGGACGCAAGGAGAGAAACACGGCTACACTATGGGGTATATTCAATTGGCCGTGAGGTTTTGCTAAGAAAAAACCTCGGGCCCCTCGCGGCCAATTTCGAAATCCCGCGGCAATGCGCGCTCCCGATACCTGCGGGATTCAATTAAAAAAACAGTGGGCGCGGGGTTTTCATCACTGAAAACCACCGTAAAAAATCACTTACCTGTCCGGGTCTCCGCGGCTCCCGGCGGCCTCCCCTCTCTCTTCTTACTGGAGAGGGGGCTGCTGGGAGTCCCGGGGGCTGATGGGAGGAGCAAGGGCTGCTGGGAGATGTAGTTCTCCCAGCGCCCATTCCGGTGGGGTCACACACACACATTCATGCACTCATACACACACACACACCACACAGTCACTCATACACACTTACATACACCACACACTCTGACATACTCACCGCTGCAGCAGAAGAGCCGGCTCCCGACGCTGGATGCAGAAGAAGATGAGAAGACAGCGCTTCGGAAGGTGAGTAATTAAGGACTAATTAAGCTAATTGGATACTTCCAATTGCTTAATTAGTCCTTTGGGGAGGGGGGGTGTCAGAGCAAGTACACGTGATTTTTCCTAAGAACATTGATTTCTGGAAAAATCACGCTTGCTCAGGAGGTGCGCAAGAAAAAACCTCCCGGCGCGTGTTTTTATAAAAAACACGCACCTAATAGAATAGCAAAAAACCCGCACCTGCAGGAAATACCTCGCAGGTGCGGGTTTTTGGCTTTTCTCGCGGCCAATTGCGTATACCCCTATGTGTGCTCTGCATCTTGAGTCTCCCTGTATCAGTCCCGCTTCCCGCAGGCTGCAAATGGCCGACCTGTCAATTGTGGAAAAGGAAAGTAAATAGCCGAAGTACAAATACAGGACTTTCTCTGTCTTTCTCAGGTCTTCCGGTGGATGATTTCCTAGTACGCCTGGCCCAAGTCAGATATGGAGACTCAGAGGGCTTCCTCAGTTACCCTGATTTCATCTGCTGTCTCCTAAAACTTAAAAGTCTGACAGGTGAGCCTCCATTATACACACCAATGTGAAACACACAGACTACACACATAGATTTTACATTAAGTAATAGTAATATTAGGGACAGAGCTAGACACAGACATGTTTTGGATTATAGTTGACTCCCCCCTTCCCTCCCCTCCTTATCCCCCCTGCAGGGCGCTGGAGTATCATATTCTATCACTCCCTGATAACGCCCCATTATCCCCCCTGCAGGGTGCTAGAGTATCATATGCTATCACTTCCTGATAACGCCCCATTATCCCCCCTGCAGGGTGCTGGAGTATCATATTCTATAACTCCTGATAACGCCCCATTATCCCCCCTGCAGGGTGCTGGAGTACCATATTCTATCACTTCCCGATAACGCCCTATTATCCCCCCTGCAGGGTGCTGGAGTATCATATGCTATCACTTCCTGATAACGCCCCATTATCCCCCCTGCAGGGTGCTGGAGTATCATATTCTATCACTTCCTGATAACGCCCTATTATCCCCCCTGCAGGGTGCTGGAGTATCATATGCTATCACTTCCTGATAACGCCCCATTATCCCCCCTGCAGGGTGCTGGAGTATCATATTCTATTACTCCTGATAACGCCCCATTATCCCCCCTGCAGGGTGCTGGAGTACCATATTCTATCACTTCCTGATAACGCCCCATTATCCCCCCTGCAGGGTGCTGGAGTACCATATTCTATCACTTCCTGATAACGTCCCATTATCCCCCCTGCAGGGTGCTGGAGTATCATATGCTATCACTTCCTGATAACGCCCAATTATCCCCCCTGCAGGGCGCTGGAGTATCATATGCTATCACTTCCTGATAACGCCCCATTATCACCCGTGTAGGGTGCTGGAGTATCATATACTATCACTTCCTGATAACGTCCCATTATCCCCCCTGCAGGGTGCTGGAGTATCATATACTATCACTTCCTGATAACGTCCCATTATCCCCCCTGCAGGGTGCTGGAGTATCATATACTATCACTTCCTGATAACGTCCCATTATCCCCCCTGTAGGGTGCTGGTGTACCATATACTATCACTTCCTGATAACGCCCCATTATCCCCCCTGCAGGGTGCTGGAGTATCATATTCTATCACTTCCTGATAACGCCCCATTATCACCCCTGTAGGGTGCTGGAGTACCATATACTATCACTTCCTGATAACGCCCCATTATCCCCCCTGTAGGGTGCTGGTGTACCATATGCTATCACTTCCTGATAACGCCCCATTATCCCCCCTGCAGAGTGCTGGAGTATCATATACTATCACTTCCTGATAACGCCCCATTATCCCCCCTGCAGGGTGCTGGAGTATCATATTCTATCACTTCCTGATAACGCCCCATTATCACCCCTGTAGGGTGCTGGAGTACCATATACTATCACTTCCTGATAACGCCCCATTATCCCCCCTGTAGGGTGCTGGTGTACCATATGCTATCACTTCCTGATAATGCCCCATTATCCCCCCTGCAGGGTGCTGGAGTATCATATGCTATCACTTCCTGATAACGCCCCATTATCACCCCTGTAGGGTGCTGGAGTATCATATGTTATCACTTCCTGATAACGCCCCATTATCCCCCCTGCAGGGTGCTGGAGTATCATATTCTATCACTTCCTGATAACGCCCCATTATCACCCCTGTAGGGTGCTGGAGTACCATATACTATCACTTCCTGATAACGCCCCATTATCACCCCTGTAGGGTGCTGGAGTACCATATACTATCACTTCCTGATAACGCCCGATTATCCCCCCTGCAGGGTGCTGGAGTATCATATGCTATCACTTCCTGATAACGCCCCATTATCCCCCCTGCAGGGTGCTGGAGTATCATATGCTATCACTTCCTGATAACGCCCCATTATCACCCCTGTAGGGTGCTGGAGTATCATATGTTATCACTTCCTGATAACGCCCCATTATCCTCCCTTCAGGGTGCTGGAGTATCATATTCTATTACTTCCTGATAACGCCCCATTATCCCCCCTGCAGGGTGCTGGAGTACCATATTCTATCACTTCCTGATAATGCCCCATTATCCCCCCTGCAGGGTGCTGGAATACCATATACTATCACTTCCTGATAACGCCCCATTATCACCCCTGTAGGGTGCTGGAGTACCATATACTATCACTTCCTGATAACGCCCCATTATCACCCCTGTAGGGTGCTGGAGTATCATATTCTATTACTTCCTGATAACGCCCCATTATCCCCCCTGCAGGGTGCTGGAGTACCATATTCTATCACTTCCTGATAACGCCCCATTATCACCCCTGCAGGGTGCTGGAATACCATATACTATCACTTCCTGATAACGCCCCATTATCACCCCTGTAGGGTGCTGGAGTACCATATACTATCACTTCCTGATAACGCCCGATTATCACACCTGTAGGGTGCTGGAGTATCATATTCTATCACTTCCTGATAACGCCCCATTATCCCCCCTGCAGGGTGCTGGAGTATCATATTCTATCACTTCCTGATAACGCCCCATTATCCCCCCTGCAGGGTGCTGAAGTATCATATTCTATCACTTCCTGATAACGCCCCATTATCACCCCTGCAGGGTGCTGGAGTACCATATTCTATCACTTCCTGATAACGCCCCATTATCACCCCTGTAGGGTGCTGGAGTACCATATACTATCACTTCCTGATAACGCCCCATTATCCCCCCTGCAGGGTGCTGGAGTATCATATGCTATCACTTCCTGATAACGCCCCATTATCCCCCCTGCAGGGTGCTGGAGTATCATATGCTATCACTCCTGATAACGCCCCATTATCACCCCTGTAGGGTGCTGGAGTACCATATACTATCACTTCCTGATAACGCCCCATTATCCCCCCTGCAGGGTGCTGGAGTATCATATGCTATCACTCATATGCTCAATTTCTAGTCCTCCCAAGGACTCCCGCAACCTATCAGAGCTCACTGCATACTTACCTACATTGCTGGGCAGCTTTCCGGGAGCAGCATGAGGGGACCTGCTGCTCTCCTCTTCAGGGGGCGGGGCCAGACGATAGACGGCATGAGGCCCCGCCCTCTTTACAGAAACCCCCCGTGTTTCGCGGGTCCATGAGGAGGGGGCGGGGCTAAATGACGCAATTTGCCTAATTTAGCCCCGCCCCTTCCTGACGGACCCGATAATTTCAGGTAAAATCTCCCCATCCTGCCCACTTCACTAGGAAGTGGGCGGGATGCGGGAGATATGCCTACTCTTCCGGGATCGCGGGGGGTTACCCGAAAAATCGTGAGCCTCCCGGGATTCCCGGGAGAGTACTCACTGTAGGACATGACGTGGAGCACCATCAGCCAATGATAGCGCAGTAGCTCTGACATCTGGAGTGCAGATTTGTTTTCTACATGGTATATATATATTAGCCACCAGGACCACCAGAATTGCGTTGTATATCGGTCACCTGATGTATCTCTGCATTATATAGACTCCATCTGACATGACATGTTATGAAATCTCACTCTCACAATCCCTTGCACTATGCTTTGTCCTCAATGCACTCTACCTTTACCTGAGGAAGAAATCTCTGCTCTTCTTCCTCTTCCCACCTCGATACCATGTCTTCATACCTAGTCATCTCCTTCCCCACCCTACTGAGGTGTTCTCACACTATTGTCTGGCATTTCTCCTGCATCTTACACTTATGCATTAGTCACACCCGTTCTTAACTAACTATACATTGAGTCATAGAGGGGTATTCAATATGAAACGTAAACTTCGCTGACGAAGTTTACGTTTCATATCGGAGTTTTTACCTGCGTTAAAGTATCGGGCGCGCGGCCGCTTATCCCCGTATTCAATATGAAATTAACAAAAACGGGAGCCTCCGAAGTTGGATTTGCGTAAAGTTACTAATTTTTCCTTAAAAAAAGTTGTAAAAACATGGGGGAACACTATGGGATTTAAATAGCTGCAGCAGGTGTTTTTTCCCAACATTGAAGAAGTGATGCAGAAGAGCACTTAGGTTATTATTTTAGTTTTTTAAAGTGGTCCCATCAAATTTGGGGTACATGAAAATGGGTACTAGCATATTTTTATGTCCCTAAAGTAAGTTTTTAAAAATTCTGCATTTGTGCACCTGCCGCTATAAATCTATTCTAGAAAACACCTGCCGCATACTTGCAGAATAGCCCTGAACCTATTTCCCTATTGTTAATCAATTTTTCCCCATTTTTTTTTTTCACCCCAATTTTTTTATTCATTTTTTGGGGTGTCCCTATTTTTTTTTTTTTGACACAGTTCTTTTTTAAATGTCATTCCCAGGGGCGCAGACTATTTTTATTAAGCCTGCACCCCTAAACCCCAATTCTGCACTTTTTTTCGACACCTATTCAATGGTGAAAAGTTATCCCCGTTTTTTTTATCAAAGTCTTTTCAAAACTGCAAAAAAGTCTTTGAAATTGAATACGGTGTAAAAGTAAAACCTCCGATAATGACGTCATAGCTCCGATATTAACTCAAAAACGATTTTTTTTAGCTCCCATATTGAATACCCCTAATAAGCTCCAGTGAGCTGTGGCCTGTCTGTCTCTGATCTTCTCTTGACCTCCAAACATTTCTATCATTTGGTCTGCACCTGCCTGACCTGCTAACTCTCTATTCAGATCCACTGCTACTGTCTGACTTTCACTCACTGACTGTAGTCTACTGATACAGAACAAATCAACTGATATATAACCCAGCAGGTTTCAAAATAGACTATCAGATTGGATCTAGTGTACAGGGCCATTGACACTGTCCTCTGAGAGAAGGCAACTAGAGCGTGGGAACCAAGAGTTCAGTGCAGGCGTGACACTTTCCTCTTTAGACTTGCGTGAAGGCACAGAGAGGCAGCGATATTACTTTAGTGATCACTGGAAGAGCTCAGATCCTGCGACCGACCGTGACTTGCGTCAGGCCGGAAACATCAGACTGTTGCAGGCGCACAATCTGCATGTGAATATATAAAATATGCTCAGTGCTTGGATTTTGTCTGTAGTTCTGAGCTGATCAGTTAATGAATGTAAGATATGAATGTAAGATAGTGCTTTATCTAATCTCTTTTATATTCTGCAGAGAAGTTCCAGGCTGCAGACCAGGCGGGCTCCGGCACTGTGACCCTAAATTACCGTCAGGTTTGTGTGAGCCAGATCTTCTATTAAGCAACCTACTCACTCATCTCGGGCCCAGGGGGCACTGAGGGGCCCAGATTCCTCTAACTCATTTTTATTTGTTTTTTTTACAAAAGGAAGTGGTCCAAACCAGTATATTGCCTAGGGCCGCATGGGGTCTTTATCAAGATCCACATAGTATAATTCTGTGGATGCACGCTCTCTGATAATCGCAGTACGGACTGGCAGTCCCAGGGAGCCTGATTTTTTTGGGTAAGCGGGTATAGATTTTGGCGCCCCCTGTTGAAATAAAGCCTCATATTTTGGTGTGTGAAATATCTGGAGTACATTAATAATGTAACAATGACCAAAGGGAATCTGTAGGTCAAAAAACCAGCTTTATAAAAACACGTTTATAATTTAATTTAGTGGTGTCACTAGGGTTGGTGTAACCGAGTGAATGGTGTTACCCCACATGGACCGTCTCCTAATATACAATTGACGTAACAGGTGAAAAAACATACACATTAACCCCCACTGTGTGGGGCCCCACATAATAAATAAAAAACACATACATAGGCCACAACCTTAAAAAAAAACCTCATATGCCCCCACATGAAAATAATAAAACACACAGGCTTTGCAGAAAAAACACACACATAGACCCCTACATGAGAAAAAAAAACCCACACACATTAGCACCCTAATAAAACACATAGGATTTGCATGAAAAAAAAAAAAACACACACACAAAGGCCCCTACATGAAAATAATTAAACACACACATCGGCCCCCACATGAAAATGTATGAAGTGTTATAGGGCCCCTATACAGCAGGACCATCCTGGGTGCTAAGCTATAATTATACCCTAAGATATGTATTCAGGGAGCGGGAGACCGCCAGTGGGTGACATGGAGAGGGCAACAGCACTGGGTGACAGGGAGAGGATGATGACAGGGAGAAAGTGACAGTACTGGGTGAGAGGGAGAGGGCGACAGCACTAGGGTAATGACGGAGAGGGTGACGATAGGGAGAGGGTGACAGAACTAGGTGACAGGGAAAGGGTGATGACAGGGAGAGGATGACAGCACTGGGTGACAGAGAGAGGATGACGATAGGGAGAAGATAAAAGCACTTGGTGACAGGGAGAGGATGAAGATAGAGTGAGGATGACAGCACTGGGTGACAGGGAGAGGGTGACAGCACTGGGTGACAGGGAGAGGATGACAGCACTGGGTGACAGGGAGAGGGGGACAGGGAGAGGATGATAGCACTTGGTGACAGGGAGAGGATGACAGCACTGGGTGACAGGGAGAGGGTGACAGCACTGGGTGACAGGGAGAGGATGACAGCACTTGGTGACAGGGAGAGGATGAAGATAGAGAGAGGATGACACCACTGGGTGACAGGGAGAGGGTGACAGCACTGGGTGACAGCACTGGGTGACAGGGAGAGGGTGACAGGGAGAGGGTGACAGCACTGGGTGACAGGGAGAGGATGACAGCACTTGGTGACAGGGAGAGGATGAAGATAGAGAGAGGATGACACCACAGGGTGACAGGGAGAGGGTGACAGCACTGGGTGACAGGGAGAGGGTGACAGGGAGAGGATGACAGCACTGGGTGACAGGGAGAGGGTGACAGCACTGGGTGACAGGGAGAGGATGACAGCACTGGGTGACAGGGAGAGGGTGACAGGGAGAGGGTGACAGGGAGAGGATGACAGCACTGGGTGACAGGGAGAGGGTGACAGCACTGGGTGACAGGGAGAGGGTGACAGGGAGAGGATGACAGCACTGGGTGACAGGGAGAGGATGACAGGGAGAGGATGACAGCACTGGGTGACAGGGAGAGGGTGACAGCACTGGGTGACAGGGAGAGGATGACAGCACTGGGTGACAGAGAGAGGGTGACAGCACTGGGTGACAGGGAGAGGGTGACAGCACTGGGTGACAGGGAGAGGGTGACAGCACTGGGTGACAGGGAGAGGGTGACAGGGAGAGGATGACAGCACTGGGTGACAGGGAGAGGGTGACAGGGAGAGGATGACAGCACTTGGTGAAAGGGAGAGGATGACAGCACTGGGTGACAGGGAGAGGATGACAGCACTTGGTGACAGGGAGAGGATGAAGATAGAGAGAGGATGACACCACTGGGTGACAGGGAGAGGGTGACAGGGAGAGGATGACAGCACTGGGTGACAGGGAGAGGGTGACAGCACTGGGTGACAGGGAGAGGATGACAGCACTGGGTGAGTGGGAGAGGATGACAGCACTGGGTGAGAGGGAGAGGATGACAGCACTGGGTGACAGGGAGAGGGTGACAGCACTGGGTGAGAGGGAGAGGATGACAGCACTGGGTGAGAGGGAGAGGATGACAGCCACTGGGTGACAGGGAGAGGATGACAGCCACTGGGTGACAGGCAGAGGATGACAGCACTGGGTGACAGGGAGAGGATGACAGCACTGGGTGACAGGGAGAGGGTGACAGCACTGGGTGAGAGGGAGAGGGTGACAGCACTGGGTGAGAGGGAGAGGGTGACAGCCACTGGGTGACAGGGAGAGGATGACAGCACTGGGTGACAGGGAGAGGATGACAGCACTGGGTGAGAGGGAGAGGATGACAGCACTGGGTGACAGGGAGAGGATGACAGCACTGGGTGACAGGGAGAGGGTGACAGCACTGGGTGACAGGGAGAGGATGACAGCACTGGGTGACAGGGAGAGGGTGACAGCACTGGGTGAGAGGGAGAGGGTGAAAGCACTGGGTGAGAGGGAGAGGATGACAGCCACTGGGTGACAGGGAGAGGATGAAGATAGAGAGAGGATGACACCACTGGGTGACAGGGAGAGGGTGACAGGGAGAGGATGACAGAACTGGGTGACAGGGAGAGGATGACAGCACTGGGTGAGTGGGAGAGGATGACAGCACTGGGTGACAGGGAGAGGATGACAGCACTGGGTGACAGGGAGAGGGTGACAGCACTGGGTGAGAGGGAGAGGATGACAGCACTGGGTGAGAGGGAGAGGATGACAGCCACTGGGTGACAGGGAGAGGATGACAGCCACTGGGTGACAGGCAGAGGATGACAGCACTGGGTGACAGGGAGAGGATGACAGCACTGGGTGACAGGGAGAGGGTGACAGCACTGGGTGAGAGGGAGAGGGTGACAGCACTGGGTGAGAGGGAGAGGGTGACAGCCACTGGGTGACAGGGAGAGGATGACAGCACTGGGTGACAGGGAGAGGATGACAGCACTGGGTGAGAGGGAGAGGATGACAGCACTGGGTGACAGGGAGAGGATGACAGCACTGGGTGACAGGGAGAGGGTGACAGCACTGGGTGACAGGGAGAGGGTGACAGCACTGGGTGAGAGGGAGAGGATGACAGCCACTGGGTGACAGGGAGAGGATGACAGCACTGGGTGACAGGGAGAGGGTGACAGCACTGGGTGAGAGGGAGAGGGTGAAAGCACTGGGTGAGAGGGAGAGGATGACAGCCACTGGGTGACAGGGAGAGGATGACAGCCACTGGGTGACAGGGAGAGGATGACAGCACTGGGTGACAGGGAGAGGATGACAGCACTGGGTGACTACAGGGAGAGGATGACAGCACTGGGTGACTGCAGGGAGAGGGTGACAGCATTGGGTGACAGGGAGAGGGTGACAGCACTGGGTGAGAGGGAGAGGATGACAGCACTGGGTGACAGGGAGAGGGTGACAGCACTGGGTGACAGGGAGAGGGTGACAGCACTGGGTGAGAGGGAGAGGGTGACAGCCACTGGGTGACAGGGAGAGGATGACAGAACTGGGTGACAGGGAGAGGATGACAGCACTGGGTGAGAGGGAGAGGATGACAGCACTGGGTGAGAGGGAGAGGGTGACAGCACTGGGTGACAGTGAGAGGGTGACAGGGAGAGGATGACAGCACTGGGTGACAGGGAGAGGATGACAGCAGTGGGTGACAGGGAGAGGGCGACAGCAGTGGGTGACAGGGAGAGGATCACAGCACTGGGTGACAGGGAGAAGGTGACAGGGAGAGGGTGACAGCACTGGGTGAGAGGGAGAGGATGACAGCCACTGGGTGACAGGGAGAGGATGACAGCACTGGGTGACAGGGAGAGGGTGACAGCACTGGGTGATAGGGAGAGCGTGACAGCACTGGGTGAGAGGGAGAGGATGACAGCCACTGGGTGACAGGGAGAGGATGACAGCACTGGGTGACAGGGAGAGGGTGACAGCACTGGGTGAGAGGGAGAGGATGACAGCACTGGGTGACAGGGAGAGGATGACAGCACTGGGTGAGAGGGAGAGGATGACAGCACTGGGTGAGAGGGAGAGAGTGACAGCACTGGGTGACAGGGAGAGGGTGACAGCACTGGGTGACAGGGAGAGGGTGACAGCACTGGGTGACAGGGAGAGGGCGACAGCAGTGGGTGACAGGGAGAGGGCGACAGCACTAGAAGACAGGGAGAGGGTAATAGCACTGGGTGAGAGGTCAACATCACCAGGTGACAGGTAAAGGGTGACGACAGGGAGAGGGTTACACCAGGAGAGGGTGAAAGCAGTGGATGACAGGGAGATGGTGTCAGCAGTGGGTGACAGGGAGAGAATGACCAATGGGTGACAGGGACAGGGTGACAGCCATATAGGGTATATCAATTTTCCTTGCCTGGGGACAGAACTGCAGCGCTCCTCCTCGGACCTCACTTAACGCTGTGGTGGTCACGTGATCGTGACATCAGATCTCCGACATCCAGCACAGCCTCAGAGAGAGAGGAAGCTGGGGTTGGAATGTGAAAGGGGAGGAGCTGAGGAGATCGCGGCCCCTCCTCCCCATCCAGCTACTGTAACTAAGCTGCGTCACTCTGGGGAGACAGGCACCGGCTGCGGCACTGGCAGCTGGCTGCACATCGGCATATAATGAGTCAGTGTGACTCATTGTAATGTCAGCACCTGGCGGCTGTGTGGAACCACGGCGAGACACAGGAGATGATGTGGCCGCCCTTCCAGCTTGGTGCCGTACGCGGATACGTACCTGGCGTAATGGCCCGGCCCTGCATACACGTGTTTTATATGTATGTATTATATACCTCACATTTTTATTTGTTACTGTAAATCCCAAAGATGGGGCATGGCCTAACTACAGCTATATCTATCTACAGATATAGATATATCTGTGTTATATATCCTCACCAAAAATAATATGCCTCTAGGCTATCATATAGCTGTATCTATATATCTATCTATAGGGCTTAAACATGCTAATGGTGTGGTTTTATAGAAATAGCAATATATCTATAAAACCACACCATTGCCAGGTTTAAGCCCTATAGATAGATAACCTTTATGATATAATAGCCAGGGGTCACATTTTTTTTGGTGATATATATCTTATACATATATATCTATAATTCAACACCTTAAGCAGGTTTAACCCCTGCCCCAGGGCCAGGCCATCACCTCATCACTAGATGTGAGTATTTTTCTGTGAGTGCGACACACACTGTCAGTGTTATAATACCAACTTACCAGCCAGGCAGGATTGGATAAATACCCTTCCCGTCGTTCCCGAATCCCGGTGATGGCATCTGGAGGCCCTGCCGCTTCAGCCCACAGGACAGTACTGAATGACAACACAACAGATAGATTGGCGCTGGCGCCCCGCCAATATAGCTACTCGCAGGGCCAGCAACAGAAACCTGGGGCCCTGTACACTGGTGTCTCCAGGGGGCCCCCTCCACCACCTTCGGTCCCTCTACCCTCAACCACCACAAGCACATATCCCTCCCCTGAGACTGCTAATATATATTGCGTTTATTTATAAAGTTTGTCATTTTATAACAAAAACATCAAATTACAACCCAGAAAGAGAAAACCCTCCCTCCTATAAACCCAATCCCCACAGAAATAAAATAGCTAGCCATTAAAATAATACAATTACATATTCAAAAACAGTATATAAATAAAACAGAGCACATTATCAGCACAGAAAAATATCTCAACCTTGCGGTATAAGAGAAAATTTACTACAAACATCTCAGAATAATAAAACATTATTGCAGTCTCACCGGTCTCCAGCCCCCCACCATCCGAAGTCCCCTCACCTCCATTAACATAATAAGTTGAAGAAATCCACGGACCCCAAATACGTTCATACTTCAGGATAGAGTTACGTTTGGTGTATATAAAACGTTCATGCCCCACTACTTCATTCATTAACCCAGACCATTCAGCAAAAGTAGGGCCCCTAGCTGCCATCCAAGTACGGGCAATACAAACCTTAGCCAAAGTCATCGCATTAATCACATATTGGGCCGTCAATCGATTAACCCTGTTTGAAAGACCCAGTCCAAAGATGCAGATTTTAGGTGACAAAATGGGAATACTACTCTCTGTGTTGGTAACACAGGTGGTGACCCGGGACCAAAACACTCGAACAGCAGGGCACTCCCAGAGGAGATGCCAAAATGAGCACTGGGAAACAGAACACTTAGGACACCTATCCGACACTCCAGATCCAAATCGATTCATCAACAAAGGAGTAAGATACACCCTGTGTAGTAAAAAGAACTGTATCTGTTGGAATCTCACTGCAGAAGTGGCGATCACATGACTATTCAACATTAAAGACCATTCATCATCGTCTAATGGACCCAAATCATCCACCCATTTAAGCCTAAGTGATACTAGGGTATCATCGGAATTAGCAGTAAGGAGGTAGGAGTAAAGTCTGGAAATTAATCGCCTACCACTAGTTGCTTGCAGCATAACCCTAACTGGATCAGGAGTAAATTGCGGAGGGCCTGCAGAAAACTGGACAGCTAGAGCGTGTCGGAGCTGTAGGTAACGGAAAAACATAGTATTCGGGACCCCAAATTCAGTTCTAATAGTGTCAAAACTTTTTAATACCCCGTCACTATACAACTGTCCAATGGAGAGAACCCCCCTCCCAGTCCACAAGGAGCTACTATCTAATAGGGCCAGTTCTCTTAGAGCAGAAGAATGCCACAAAGACAAATCAGGATCAATACCCTCCGCCCCCACTAAAGCACGGGCCTGTTTCCACAGCTTATGAGCCTGCGTGACTAATGGAGCTCCCCCTGTAGGGCATTTGTCATCTAATAATAACTGCAAAGGGGAACATCCTCTAGTAACAGTGTGTACCAATAAGGTAAGTAGATCCTGGCTCTCCCGAGACTGCTAATATATGATTGTTGATATAAATGCACAAAGTTCAGCACTCCAGGTGTGAAGAGCGGTGTAGATTCCCAGGTGCCTTCCGAAAAATAATACACAAATGCAGAGAAGATGGGCGGCACTCAAGGGACTTTTACAAGAAAAAAATCACCACACTGTCATAGCATAAGTGTGTCTGACGTTTCCAGTTTTGAAGAAGGTTATTAAGGCGAAAACGTCTGAAACACTTATGCTGTGACAGTGTGGTGATTTTTTTCTTGTAAAAGTCCCTAGAGGGCCAATCACCTTTTCTGCATATTGTATGTGTATATATATATATATATATATATATATATATATATATATATATACAGTACATATACATACTGTATACACACACATTACATTATATACACATGTATATGTGTATAATATATATATATATATATATATATATATATATAAAAATATATATAATATATAACACTAAATAAAGTAAACATCAACTTACCATAAAATTGTCTCTCAGGGAAGGATGCCTGCAGTCTGCAGAGCGGACACTGGTGGCGCTGCTGCTATGCTTGCTACTTGGGCTTGCACTGCAGCAACTTCCCTTGCCTCTTTCTGCTCTTCAGCCTCCTCTTAGGTGGCCTCGGTTAGCCCCTTGATAGTGGATCCAGCACGACAGCTCCCTGAGGGAGGCCTCCGGCAGTGGGGGCATGGTTGTCTCCACACCCCTACTAGACCACCAGGGCAGCTTTTAGCAATGGGCGCTATTAATCAATGATGGCCATGTCCCTGGGGGGTTAAGCCAGACGGGGGAGAATATCATTCACTATTGGCCCCTCCCCATCTCTTGGCGCGTCCCCTCAGGTTATTGGTAGTGGATCCCCAGGAAGACGAAGGAGGCAGGGTAGAAGGGCCGGCGCAGCATTGTACGTAATCAGGCTCAGTAATTGATAGTGTCATGAGTAGCCGGGGCAGGCGCCACTCATGGGGGAGGAGTTACCGGGAGGATTATTCGTGTCTGCAGCGGCGTCACTCTAGCCCAAGCTTTGAACCTCAGGGCTCCTCTAAACCTCGGGGCCCGGGACGGCGGTACCCTTTGTACCCTCTGTCGCCGGGCCTGGCTACTCGTCTACTTCGGCTCCTAATCAAAAGTGGGCTGCGGCTCCTGTCCCAGACTCCACCTCCGCACTTCTGCCTTAGCGCGATGTGCTGCCACATGACATCATGACGTCACGGCGCCCTATACAAGCTATCGGACAGCCGCCCATTAGGACCGCGGTGCAGCTGTGTCACAGTGACACAGTCTGCCCGCGGTCAGCCTCTCTGCTACTGGCTATTGTTTAGAAATCAGCATGGTCGCGGCCGCGGCGCCCTTCACTATGTGGCGCCCTACGCGGCCGCGTACCATGCGTGATCATAGAACCGGCCCTGTGCCTATCACAGTGCAGCCAAGGCAGTCACGGACTGCAACTGGATCACTGAGGTAGTGGATTTTACTGGGGAGGCTGCATCTCTGCAGTCCTTAGGTAAAATCCGCCACTGAGGTGTCATATTTCTAAAAACGTTAAAGCTGTAAAAACATTTCTTATTTTCCTAGTGCTCTTATGGATCTGAGAGCCTGATTCAGAGCCGGACGCTCTGAACGAGCGCCCGCTCTGAATCAGGGCATGGTTTGTTTTTTTTGCGAGGCGGCCTCTTGGACGCACGCATAGCTGTGGGTTACCACCCACAGCTTATGCGGGCGTCCATGATGATGGTCGCGATGGTCAAGACCATCGCAACCATCGGGCTTGCGACGAGACCCTTGTGGTATGGTCTCGTCTGCCGCAAGCCCTGGAGTGATTTTGGCTCTATCAGAGCCAAAATCACTCCCACTGACATCACTAGTGATGAAGTGGGGCCGGACCCAGATGGGGTCACACCCCTGTAGCCACACCCCTGGCACGCCCACCAAAGTGGGCGTGCTGTCAATCACCATCGACAGCATGCCCCCTTTGGTGCGAGACCCATAACGACGGCTACCCCGTCGTTATTCGGGTCTCGCGCATGCGCACCACGGAGGCGCCTCCGTCGTGCGCATGCGCATTTGGGAAACATCGACTCGCTTGCGAGCGCTCGTGAGCGGGTCTGAATGAGACCCTGAGTTCATATTGCTGCTTTAAGCAGATGTATGTTGCATTACTTAGTTGGCTCATCATATTTGGTGTATATATTACATTTAAATGTAGTCGTTTCAGGCAGTAAATACAGATGCACTAATTTTTACATTACATGTTATATATTTAGCATTTTTGACACAAGCAGAGCTACAAGCTGCAAACGTTGCACAACCAGTCTTGCAAATCAGCGTTATCATGTAAATAATAAGGAAGTGTGTGGGAATTGGCTCCTGTACAATCATTGCCACATGATGAAGCTTGGTGCCATCGGTCAGCAGTTTCTGCTCCTTCTCCATTAATAAAGTCATCTTTTGTACTATGACAATGAGTAGATATCTTAGATTCTCAGCAGCTGATTGTATCTGGCCTATATAAGAAGGAACAGCTGACAGAAGTGCTCTCTGTGCCTCAGCTGCAGTCTGTGCAGAACAAATTCAGGAAGTTCTGTAGCCGAGCACATCATCAGTACTGAGGGCCTTATTCAGAGATGGATGCAAATGGGGTCTGTGCTGCGTCTTCAGTCGCAGCGGATCTGAGAACATATTCAGATACTGCAGGAGCCATCTTTTGTAAATAAATGTCCACTGGCGGCTTCTCAGATCCACTGCTTGCGTCCGAGGATGCAGCATCAGATGAACATCGGGAAAATCGGTCGCATCATCGGACCTCTGAGCGACCCTATGGTTGCTCAGAATATCCGTCGCAACTGAGACGCTGGGGCCAGAACCACCTTGTTCGAAGATGCAGTTGCTGGCTGCGAGATGCACAGCGACTGTGCAGTAGATAAAACCTTCGGCCAGTTGCGAAAGAGTCGAAACTGCATCCACCTCTGCATCAGGTGCTGTGTTCCTAACACTTCACATGAGCTTTCTTGTGTTTTAGTAAAACATATTTAATGAGATCACCTCCTCATCCCATCTGCCTGTATCACAACCAGGGCCGGCTCCAGGGGTCTGAGCACACTGTGCCGGCCTGGTACTCTGCGCCCCGCTATCGCGTGCGGCGACACGCTTGAATGAAATTGGGGCGTGGCCTCATTTCCATAGGCCACGCCCCCTCTATGGGTGGCGCCCCTGTTCGACCGCGCTGGTCGAACACCCCTAGAGCCGGCTATGATCACAACGTTAGGTCATCACTATAGGATTCCTGCTTTCTTTTCTTCTTGCTTTTTATCACAGACTTCAGCAACCAAAAGAGTCTTTTGTAAGTTTGATTGTTCATTTTGCACTTCTGTAGATCTTTTGCAGTGTCCAACCTCATGGTGTCATTAAACTGGTTTAGCCTGTGAGAAGTTGCTGTAATATGTTGATATGCTGTATAAACATCATCATCTCTCCCTACAGAATGTCAAACCACTTGTATTGACAGTTAGGAAACATACTTCACATATTTTACTCCTGATACACCATTCTGTATGTATCATACTCACCAACTCTCCCTCATTGTCAGGGAGACTCCCTGAAATAGTAACAATCTCCCTGAAAAGTCTAGTAATCTCCCTGATTGCACCTTACCCCGATCATGTAGCTGTTCTATTACACCCTCCCCCCGAGAGATATACATCCAAATGGGATCATTAATGTAATTTCCCAGAATTGGTTATAAGGCACAATGATCCCTATGGCTACAGGCATTTTCTGAAAAGTATCAGTGTGTTTTCTTTCAGCAACATATACATTTTACTAATTGCTTTGGGGCTCATTTACATTTGATGTAAGTACATTTTAGGACACGCCTCTCAGTGTAGCAGTACACGCCCACTTTACCGCCGCACTCATAGGTGCTGCTTTTACAATCTCCCTGATATGCTTTTTCAGTAGTAGGCACGTATGCTATGTATGCCAGCTCCCTCCTGGGTTACACTTGGCTGTGCTGTTGTTTTCACAGAGTTTATTTTTTTTGCCACACCCCACACACTTGTCCAGTCATCTATAAGTACTGTAAGATACAGAACGTAGTTGATTTTTCCTTGGACAGATTGCATTACCTGTTCATAATCCAACGATGAAATAGGATTGCTCAAAGTATAACTGCTGGACAAACAATATAAGGATCTTTGTAATTTAAAAAGCTTCCTGGTAATAGGCATTATCACTTATTGACAATGATATCCCAGAAGAAAGTATTGCTCTAACTAGAGCCTGGCTACTTACCAGGTGCTGCACCATCTTCTCTACAAATGAGGATATTGAGAGTGTTTTATATATATATATATATATGATTACTTGTGGAAATTGATTTGCCAACTGAATATTATGCTGGTGTTATAGTAGAAGCAGCAGATAACTGCTTAAGATGAATGTTGGGAAGATCTTTTTGCTCTTACAGAAGGATGATAAGTGAATACATAAAGGAAGCTGTGACCAGAAGGGGAAGCAGCCGGGAAGCTGTCGGACGAAATCCCGACCGCCGGCTTCCCGACTGTCTAATCCTGGCAAGGTACTAATGACAGGCCTCGAAACCCCGACACCTGTCATTAGACCTACGCTGGGAGCCCGATACCCGGCATACCGATCGAAGGTAAACCGGTTGCCGGGTGCAGACAGCCGCGGGGGGGCGATTAGGTTAGGGGCTCCCGAGGGGGACTTAGGGTAGGCAGCCCCCCCCGGGAGATTAGGGTTAGGCTAGGGGGAGGGAGGGTTAGGCACCCTCGGGGGGAACTTAGGCTTGGGGAAGGGGGAGTTTAGGGTTAGGCACCTCCCGGGAGACTTAGGTTTAGGCAGTGGGGAAGGGGGGATTAGGTTTAGGCACTTACAGGGGGGATTAGGGTTAGGCATTGGGGGGGAGGTTATGGTTAGGCACACCTAAGGGAGGGTTAGGGTAGGGAATTAGGTTAGCGATTCTTACCTTACTACAATCAGGATTTTCACCATTTCCGGGCAGCTGCTGTCGGGATTTGAACCTCCGACCATGCATCCGGCTTTTAAAAGCCTTTCTAGGAATTTCTCCCTATCAAAGGACAGAAAATAAGCTTATACTACTGAGTGTTCTAACCAGTTCCATATCATCAAGTGTTTGTTCAGACCAGTTCCATTTTTGTGTTTACCCCTGATAATGTCCCGTAGGTGGACGAAACGCGTAAAGCGTCATCGCTTTGAAAAACCTGCACCTACCACATAAGAAGTCCACCTAAGAGCTCACACCTGTAAAGGTGTAGGTGGCAGATAACATCTATCCTTCTGTACTGGGGCAGGTTTACTAAAAGTTGTTTTATGCTATTTATGCATTGATTTGTATTGTAAATTGTTTATCTTTTTACCTCTGTTGATACTTACTTACCACACCTTTATGCATTGATTTGTATTGTAAATTGTTTATCTTTTTACCTCTGTTGATACTTACTTACCACACCTTTATGCATTGATTTGTATTGTAAATTGTTTATCTTTTTACCTCTGTTGATACTTACTTACCACACCTTTATGCATTGATTTGTACTGTAAATTGTTTATCTTTTTACCTCTGTTGATACTTACTTACCACACCTATCACAAGATATCGCACTGCGAGACTGTACATATTAATGAAGGAAGACGGAACAGAGATCGTTCCGTCATTCATTATACTTTTAAGTGTGCACCAGCAATCATGCCATGTCCAGGGCAAAGGCAAATCACTCTGAACATTAGGCACGATTGCCGGTCGTTTAGGTGTGTACCCGGCCTAAATCCTGTATTTGCGATTTTTGTACTGTACCGCATGTCCCCAATGTAATCATTCCAAATAAAATATATAATTTTTAAGTTTCATTTTTTTTTACACACTTATGATAAGTATAAGTCATAAATGAATATAAACCAAACTGTTTTAAATTAAATTTAGAAGTGTTATTTTAAAGTGGTTAAATTTCTGCCCAGGTCAAGGACATTACAAATGAATAGTTGTTTTAGGGGTATACAGTCAGCATCCCGACTGTCTAACCCCAAGTGTCTAATGACAGGCGTCAAAATCCCGACGCCTGTCATTAGACCTACGCCGGGAGCCCGACACCCGGCTTACTAATCGTAGGTAAGCCGTGCGCGGACAGCCGTGGGGGGGGGGGGGTGGAGTTAGGTTAGGGGCTCCCGTGGGGACTTAATGTTAGGCACCCCCCCGGGAGACTTGGGGTTAGACTGCGGGGAAGGGGGGCTTAGGGTTAGGCACCCCTGGGGGGAGGTTAGGGTTAGGCACCCCTGGGGGGAGGTTAGGGTTAGGCACCCCTAAGGAAGGGTTAGGGTTAGGGGGGGGGGAGGTTAGGGTAGTACATAGAAAGAATACTTACCTATCGGGATCTTCACTGCCGGGCTTCCGCTGTCGGTATTTATACTCATTCTGTTTTAGGAGGGGCTATATTGAATGATTCAGCGTAGCTAGTATTTCTCCCCACATACACTTCTGTTTAACATGCATGTTCCAAACCTGAATACAAGCAAGCAATATTTATAGTGTCATATATTTATCTCAACAGTGGCTACTGCTGGCTGTGTACAGCTGAAGAGACTGACCACTGGAAGAAGCCTTCAAGATGCCATATGAAGGAACATGGTCTGGGGTCTATGTATGCAATCATTTCATCTCTCACACCCACCACATGTTTAATGTGAAGAAAGAAACAGATTTCCTGGCAATTGGAAATCAATACCTCATAAACCCCATTTCAAGTCTATTGCTTTATTTATTTGTGCATTTCGTTGTTCAATATCCTCCAGTTGCCACAAGATGGAGCCCGTGAGCATGTCGCAATAAATCATCGCTTAATTCTGCATCTTTAACTTGATGTGACAAAATATTTGTATACAAGATTAGCAAGTTTATACAGAAATACCGTCTGTGCCTTTGTCGGAAAAATACAAACACAGTTTTGTACATTTCTTTACAAGACAGCAATTAAAGAAAGGTGTTTTTGTACTGAATGGAGAAAGAAATGGGAGATTGTTATTATGCACCCCAGGGAAAAGCCAAATTGCTTTACTCACTAATCAGCACAACAGAAGCTGATACTTTCCTGTACTTTATAATGTGGGGAGGGGCAAGGGGACAATGGCTTTTCTTACTAGTGATGTCACTGCAGGAGAAATTGGCAAGTCCTGCGATCGCCAGTGCGCAAATGGACACTGGGCCTGATTCAGATCCGGACTCTGGACCTCATTCAGAGTCGGTCGAAGCGGCCGCACGGTCGTACAGGAAAAGGGGCCGGATATGCAAATGATTCCCTCGCAAGTTGCGTCCCTAAGTTCGGATCGGTAGCTGGCCGAGCAAGGGGAGGAAGCGGCCGGAAGACAAAAAAATACGCATTACACGTCATCTCCGGGCATATAAGGATTAATCGAGACCATCGGGAACCATCGGAACTGGTCGTAGAGCTTAAGGTTGACCATACCCTCTCTTAAGCTCTACGATCATGTCAGTTTAAAAACCTCCCATGTCACATGTGCCATGACACTACTTTGTTAATTATGCACTCCCATAAACCGTATGCACTCCCATAAAACGCCGTTCGCATAATTAGGCACGCCTGCGTTTGGATCTCCACTCCCCCGTTTCCAAGCACCTTCCCCTGTTACCACCCACAAACGCCTCAATCTGTCACTCAAACATGTATTGATTTGTATTGTAAATTGTTTATATTTTTACCTCTGTTGATATACCAAGAATAAAATATTCAGGTATAAAAATTACGGCTACCATAGGGCTTTTATTTTATGAACAATATCCAAAACATAAACTTATGGTGATTTGAAGACTAACTAGAAGGTTGTTTATGACCAACAGCTAATATTGCAATAAATCCCCCTAAGTGGTGGAAATTTCTTCTATTCAATTAATACTCAAAGTTGTAGCGCACCAAAGGTACCCCTTCTCATATATATATATATATATATATATATATATATATATATATATATATATATATAGATCATATAATCCAGCCCCAGAGGCCAGTATGCCATGTTTCGATGATATTGCCAGACCTCAAAGAACTAATACATGTGCTTACACATATAAGCCTAATATATTCATAGCCACATGCACACTGGGCCTGATTCAGACCTTGGACACTAAGAAGCGTTCACTCGTAGCTGCCGATGGTTTGCACTGTGCGCAAGCATCGCAGTGCGCGTGCCAGTCACTGCGATTGGGAATCGTGCACTCGTAGAAATGACAAAAGCAAAATTGCTAAACCAAAGATAAGCTAAATCAAACATAGTAAAAGAAAGTAATATACATTTACAAGATAACAAAGATCATTTAGATTAGTGATTATATTAGAGGACACATTTTAAATAGGGATTTCATCAGGCATTAGCTTGTTAGGGTAAAGACTAGGGCCCTGATTCAGAGCTGGACGCTCTGACCAGAGCGCTCGCTCTGAATCAGGGCCCACCTCCATTAATATGGAGCGTCCTCCTGGACGCTCGTATAGCTGTGGGTCACCACCCACAGCATATACGAGTGTGCAGGATGATGGTCGTGATGGTCTTGACCATCGCGACCATCGAAACTGCGAGCAAAAGCCTGCGGTTGAGTTTTTCAACCGCAAGGCCAGGAGTGATTTTGGCTCTATCAGAGCCAAAATCACTCCCACTGACATCACTAGTGATATCAGTGGGGCCGGCTTCAGACGGTAGGCGTTCCCTTGGGAACGCCTCCGTCTGGCAGGCACGCCCACCAAAGGGGGCGTGCTGTCAGTCAACATCGACAGCACGCCCCCTTTGATGAGACACTCCGAGCGAAGGAAAGTCCTTCGCTTGGCGCGTCTCGCGCATGCGCACGACGGAGCTCCCTCCGTCATGCGCATGCGCAGTGCGGACCATCGACCCACTTGCGAGTGGTCAGCCACTCGCAAGTGGGTCTGAATGAGGGCCTAAATACAGAAACAAAAACAGAGAAGTACACAAACTTATACCACCAATGTAACTGCAGCCGTCCAGCATACAATATAACTGAAATAAGAACGCTTTTAATAAAACAAAATATAATACTGAAGAGATCTGATTGCAGCACAGATAGATTTGTGTACTGCCTTCTTTGTGTGTTCACTTTCTTTAATTGCAGTTACCGAACAGCACAACAGGATACATTAGTACTTCATAAACACGCGGAGTTGCCAGCACTTTAAAATCATTTCCAGTAATATTTTGATGCTGAATAAGTGCATCTAATCGCCTCATGCGTGTGGTGGGGCCTAACCATTCTCAACCACAACCCTCAACATTTCCCAGCAGGTCATGTTTTCAGGAGTCTGTCTGTGGCAGCAGGTGGGATAATTACTGACCCAGCAAAATAGAATAAATCACCTGAGCATGGTTAAAGAAATCCACAAAACATGACCTGATGCCTGATGGTGGTACCTGGGGACAGGAATTAATCAAGATCCACTGGTCTACTCTAAACAGACATTTGAGGTCTACAATTCTTAACATGTTATGTTTACTGAACTTGGTTATAATGTAATTTATTTGCTTTTTCAAATGCTCTATTCAACAAATGTTTAGCTGCAAAGTACAGAGAATAACACTGAATAGTGATTGTGGGGCCTATTCATCATCGAAGGCCGTATGCGCAAAGCAGCCGGGAGGGAGTGAGGAGGCGGCGGAGGGATCTGCTCGGATCCCTCTTCGCATCCCTGGAACTCCTTCCCATAGGAAGGAGCGGGGATCCGAGAACAAGCGCCGTCAGAAGATGGCGCTTGTTCTCGGCAGCAAACTCCGAGTTTGCTGAAAACCGGGGGGGGCCTATCGGACCAATAATGATGAATGGCCCGGTAACTTCAAAATGCGGAAACGCCATTTATCGGTTGATGAATAGGCCACTGTGTGAGAGGGAGATAGTATTGGCACAAGCCCGAGATTTGCTTCTCCAGGCTGCAGAAAGTGTGGTTTCACCAGGAGGTATCTGGAGCTCCTCTTTCTTATGGGGAAGTCCAATCGGCTTTAATCGGACATTGCCCGCTACCCATTCCGGCCTGTATATGTTCCCCTGTCCCACTATGCCTTGTCTATGCTACATCCTCATTGTCGTATTTATTCTCCTTTCCCAGATTTCCTCAATAGTCTTTATTGAAACAAAAAGAGTAAGGGGGTACAGTAGAAAGCAGGACTCATACCTCAAATCTGTGACATCATGATGTCGCACCAAGGGGGCTAGGTGGTTGGCACTAGGAAGAAGACCCTTGCCTGGAGCATCCTTAGGAAGCACCGAGCAGCTCTACAGGCTGCAGGGTGCGTACACGTAGCAGCCTTTGGACCGGTAGGACATGGCATGCACACATTACCACTGGGCATCAATAAGAGACATACAAAGGTCTAACTCCCAATGGGCCTGAGGGAATGTTTGAAGGTGGGCAAAATTGGTGTCAGAATGATTTGTTCCCCTTTTCGGTACTTGTAATCAACCGGTGGAATAGTGATGAGGATGGGGCACGAACAGAAGCCCTGATTCAGAGCCGGACGCTCTGACAGAGCGCTCGCTCTGAATCAGGGCCGTCCTTCTTAATTTTTAGAGTGGCCTCCTGGCCGCTCGTATAGCTGTGGGTGACCACCCACAGCTATAGCGAGCGGCCAGGAAGATGGTCGCGATGGTCAAGACCATCGCGACCATCGGGCTTGCGACGAGACCCTTGTGGTAGGGTCTCGCCACAAGTCCTGGAGTGCTTTTGGCTCTATCAGAGCCGAAGGCACTCCCACTGACATCACTTATGATATCAGTGGGGCCGGCCCCAGACGGTAGGCGTTTCCATGGGAACGCCTCCGTCTGGGCAGCCATGCCCCCGGCACGCCCACCAAAGGGGGCGTGCTGTCACTCAACATCGACAGCACACACCTTTTTTAGCGAGACCTGGAGCGACGGCTTGCCCGTCGCTATCCGGGTCTCGCGCATGCTCCTGACGGAGCCGCCTCCATCATGCGCATGCGCACTGGGCCAACATCGACCCGCTTGCGAGCGCTCAGCGCTCGCGAGCAGGTCTGAATCAGGCCCAGAACCCTGGGTAAGGCTCGCAAAACAGTGTTGAATCTGAAAATATACTGTATAAATCTGGGGAAAGAGAATTGTTTTGTAGGGAAGAATAAGAGCAAATATAAATGCCAGCAAGGAGATCATTAAGAGATGTAATACCACTGATATATCAGGTTACAGGATTCAGATTGGGCATATTCAATTAGCCGCGAAAAGTCCTGTCATTTTCGCATGCCGGACTTTCCGCCTACATTCTGTGTTTTTGGAGAGAACAATTTCCGCGCGCACGGCCGTTTTCCGTCCTATTCAATTCCAAAGGACGCGAAAATGCGTCCCGGCGAAACTCAAACAGTCGAAAAGTGCTGTCAGATTTGGGGAAATCAGCCTGACACCCCCCAAAAGACATTGGGGATTACTATAGATGCCCCCGAATAGGCCTGCTGAAGGTATTTGGGGTGCTTAAATGCTCTCAATAGCTGCTAATTAGCGTCTTTGCATAAGTGGTGAAGAATAGCATTTAGCAGTTTTTTGTTTTTTTTTCAAAAATAAGTGGTCCCAGCAAATTTGGGGTACATGAAAATGGGTGCAAGCATGGTTAAAAATCGCTAAAATGAGGTTTTAAAAAACACACCTTCAGCAATCACGTGCAATCAAAAAAACACCTTGGGCATACTTGGGGGACCCCCTGGAGTCTATTTCGCTAGTTTTTATGTTTGTCCTCCAACTTTGGATTTTTTCGCCCCCAAAATGAAAGTAGTTTTTTGGGGTGAACTAAAGTATTTTTTAAACTTTTTTTTGATGCAGTTTACCTTTGGGGGGCTGTCCCAAGGCTGCAGGGGTGGTACTCCAACTTTGCACCCCAATCTCCCAATTCTGCACTTTTTTCCACCTGCATTCAGAGGCGAATCTTTTCCGCTGGTTACGAGGCGCAGACTTTTCACATTGGCGAAAAGTCTTTGGAATTGAATACGGGGATAAGTTCTCGCCTGGCGAAATGATGTCACCGGCGAAAACTTTTCACCGAAAACGGCTTATCGTGGCTAATTGAATACGGCCCAATTGGTCCCAGCCACAAAAGAGAAATTAGAGGTTGTAAGAGACACATCCTATCCTAAACCCGAGTTTAGTTGGGCAGGTGCACAAGCTTCCTGATGTGTAAGGAGGTTTGTGAGTGCCAGTCCACCTATGTTTTGGAGAGGATCATACTAGAATAGACAATTTTACTTCAGGTTTCCACACGTATAAAGATAAAACAGATTGAAGCTTAGCCAAGTACAATTAGGCAATATGTAAAGGATTGTGAGGAATTATGACATAAGTTTAGTGCACACAATCATGTATATCTAGTGACACTGGACAGCTAGAGATCTCGTAGGAGATCAAGTTAAACAACTGGTGTATTAAGGGGTGGAATAATAACATCAAACATATTTTTATATGACAGGAAAATATGTATACCCAAATATAGTACAGAATCTGTCTTCCAAGTGTACCTAAATTTAGATTGCAATTTACTGGAGAGACTGACGGGGAGATCTTCCGATCTAAACGCATTTGACGTGATTCTGAGTCAGGTGCAGCAGCGACGTCAGACACAGCTGAGTGTTTCATCTGCACAATTGTTTGAGTAGGCTTTGCTATACTAGTCTAACAGGTCATGAAGACAACGCAACAAGGTCTTGGGCTCGAAAACAATTAGGAGCAGTGCTTAAAGAGGTCCTAGAGAAGTGGTGGAACTCATCTCCCCCCTCAGTGCACTTAATAAAAAAAAAAAGGGACAGTGTGGAGGTGAGCGCCGAAAACAAGGGGCATGGTCTCAAAAGAAAGGAGCGTGGTCACACAATAGTATTCCCAATTCAAATCACACCACACAGTAGCACAGTCTTGATTCACCCGATTCACATTACACCACATAGTAGTGTCCCTTATTCATGTATGACACACAGCAGTGCCCCTTTTACACAATGCCCACAGTAGTAGTGCCCCTTCTACAATGCTCGCAGCAGTAGTGCCCCTTACACATAATGCCCACAGCAGTAGTGCCCCTTATGCAAAGCCCATTGTAGTGGTGCCCCCTATGTAATGCCCCCAGTAGTGGTAGTGCCCCTTATGCAGATGCAGAGGCCCCAGTAGCGGTAGTGCCCCTTATGCAGTGGCCCCAGTAGTGATAGTGCCCCTTATGCAGTGGCCCCAGTAGTGATAGTGCCCCTTATGCAGTGCCCCTTGTAGTAATGCCCCCTATAGTAGTGCCCCCAATAGTAATGCCTCCAATAGTAATGCCCCCAGTAGTAGTGCCTCCAATAGTAATGCCCCCAGTAGTAGTGCCTCCAATAGTATTGCCCCCTGAGTAATGCCCCAAGTAGTAGTGCCCCCTACAGTGCAGCTTACACAAAAAAAACAATATTTACCTTAAGCCCCGCTCCTGCGTGCCTCCAGTCCGCCTGGCTGCTCCGAGTCCTCTGAACTATGGGAGAGACGTCATGACGTCTCTCCCATAGTGCCTGTGGGGGGAGCGGAGCTGGAAGCCGGAGCTCAGGAGTGAGCTCCGGTCTCTGGCTGTCACTGGCACTGCGCGAGGGAGCTGGGTGCCCAGTGGTATCAAAATCTCAGAGGGCACCCGGCAAATGGAGCCTCCCTGTGGCGCCGGGCTAAGGTGGGTCGGAGGAGGCGGAACTGGTTACGTCTCCAAATAGAAGTGATGGAACGCAGTTCCGCCCCGTTCCGGACCACTTTAACCCCTGATTAGGAGGATGTCTCTATTGTCAGCAGAATAACATTCCTAACAAAGTTTACTAAGGGCGGCTGGGTATAAGTTTTTGCAGATGACTTCTAATAAAAGAGTGTTAATATTTAAGGGACTTTGATGGTTATAGTTTATTCTGCTCTTTGACTAAAGCGAGTCTACTGTAGCTTCTAAATCAATTAGGGTTTGGGGGCGTGTTGTCACTTGAGCCTTGCAGTAGTCTGAGTGGCAATAGCCCTAACCACTGCCTTAAGGGCACATTGAGAAGCGTAGATGCAGCAGACGGGATTTGTACAGAGATGCCCACTGGCTGGGGCGCTAATCTGCCGTTTCGCATATTAGGACGCAGCATTGGTCGCTCATCGGTAGCATCATCAAACATTGCACCAGCGCTATGGAAGAGCAGAATGTCTGCCTGCACATGGCCACCGAAAACAGTGCAAAGTGCAACTGTGGGAAAAGCTGTAGTAGCTGACCACGACACGCCCACGTCTGGCTAGCCACCCATCTGTTATACCCTCCTCCTTGTGTCTTTACTCCTCTCTACTGTCTGTTTCTTGTTTGGGTTTCTTTCCGCTGGTTTCCTATGTCTTACCTGTGCCCCCCTCTCCATTCTATTTCTATGGGTGGGATTCAGTTCAATGCGATGTGAATAACGCCAGGAAGGAGTTCCCGCAGCTATTCAGTTGTCCCCATCACGCCCTGCATTTAGTCGGGAGATGCCAGTTACTGCGCCTGTTTAGTCCTGGTAATTGGCATTCTCCGACTAAAGTGCTGCCTTTGATGCTGTTAGCGCTGGCTAAGCCGGAAATCAGCATCACGGCCGGCACTTCAGTTGGATTTCTGCTCGCACCTCAGGAGGGTGTGAGCGGAAATCCTGTAGTCGGGATTAACAGCGCGGTCAGTTGTAAAGCCCCGGGAACTTTTTCCAGGCGTTCTTCACATTGCATTGAATTAAATCGCCCCCTTCATTTCCTAACCATCTGACAGCACTAACAGTGTCAAAAACTGAAAGTCAATAGTTTTACTTTTTCTCAAAGCTGCAGTGGAAACACAGATAAATAATAAACAATGTATGTATACTACTTGAATGCTTCTTAATTTAATACTTTAATTTTAGTTGATCACTTGCAATACCTCTCAATGGACACAAGATGGAGCTTGCAAATGTCATCATTCATTGGTTCTAAATTCAAGACTAGCAAGATGTATCAAAGATAGAGATAATTAGAGGCGTCGTCAGATAATATGAACCACCAATGCGGTATGCAAGAGGGGAAGCAACTGCCAAACCCTGCTCAATATTGGATACAATAATTAGACTAAGCAAACAATACTCTTGGTAGCAGTAAATACAAAGGATTTTCATTAATGTTATTTCAAGGCTGTCAGTTTGGATATAATAAGGATGAGTATTTCTGGTAGCAAAGGGATGTGATACATGAGGATATAATATCATAAAAAGCAGATATATTAGCCGTAAGTGGTATTAGGTGAAGCAACACTCACAGACATACAGGGGCTGCTGCAGGGTTGAACGGAACTGGGCCGGAGAAACTCCCACACTGCGTGCCCAGAACAAAATACATATATTTTAGCATATAAAGAGTTGTATGCATCTCTGTGAACAGACTGCCTCTATCCGTACGCTTGGTTTGATACACGTTATCACCATCAGTGCATACTTACGCTAGAACTATTTTTGGTGCAAGATATAACTGAAACATACTTGCCGACAACCTGCCTGCCCCCTCCGGGAGGAGGTATCCAGGTCGGCAAAGCGGAGGGCATGGCCGGGAGCATGGCACGTGATCGGGGGCGTGACTGTAAGATTGCGCCTAGTGAAGTGGGCAGAATGAGAATTCCCACGGCAATTTTACTGCGAGGGGGTGAGGCTTAATGATGCGAATCATCAGGCCAGGGCCCCAACACCACCCTCCTGCTTCTCTTACCCGGGCTTCTCCCGGGAAGAGATATTAAAAGGTAGGCAACTATGGCCTACCCTTCCTGGGGTGCGGGGGGTTACCCGAAAAATCATGAGCCTCCCGCAAAAAACGGGAGGGTAGGCATGTATGGTGTCAGGATCCTGACTAATTCTTTCATTTGTTTTGTCTTCTGAAATCTGACCTGTAGAGTAGATGTTCTAATTGCCTGGGAGATCTGCTCAAACTTGCAGGCTGCAACACTTTCAGTGTGTGCATTTAGACTGTGCTATTCCTTTCAAGCTAATTACTCACCTGAGTCTTCTTCTGTCAGTGAACTCTGCAAATTCCTGATAGGAATAGCAGGTGTAGTCCAAACAGTAGTGCAGACTTTTGGGCCCCATCCATCTGCGAATGGATTGCCATGATCCCGCGATACTGCAACCCGACATCGCAGAAATCCAACATGTTGGATCGCTGACCATCGATGGTGGCCGGCCAGCATTTCCACCCGGCAGATCGGCATTTCCGATCGCGTCGCAGGATCACGGAAACCCCACTCTGTTGTATGGGCACCTTTAGAACTGCAGAAGATGCAATTGCTCTCTTCCACAGCATGCTAGTTCTCAGGCTGCACACCAAAGTTCCCTCCTAAACTCAGTGTGGGTGCAGCCATGTTGGATCCAGTCACCTGACTTTCCTCCACCACTCAGAGCGCTGCTACCAGACCACCTGACTGCATCAGCCAATCCCTGGGAGACCCAGGGTATAAGTATCCTGCACTGACAGCATTCAGTGCCTGAACAACAGTTACTTCCTGCGGTGAGACTGGTTACTCTGTTGCAGGCTCACAGTGTCTATGCTAACTGTTCTAGGCTCTTGCCAGTTCCAGTCCGGTTCTGGAAGTTGCTCCTGCCGGTCCCAGTCCGGTTCTGCAAGTTACCCATGCTGGTCCCAGTCCGGTTCTGAAAATGACCCCTGCCGGTCCCAGTCCGGTTCTGCAAGTTACTTCTGCTGTTCCCAGTCCGGTTCTGCAAGTTACTCCTGCCAGTCGCAGTCCGGTACTGCAAATTACTCCTGCTGGTCCCAGTCCGGTTCATACCAGGGGCAGCTAATCTACCTTTCCCTGTTACTCACTACCAAAGGCAGTTCTCACTGCTAGCCAAACCTACAGGAGTGTTATATTCAGCTTCCTCGGTTCCTCTGTGCCCACCTGCTGCTGATCCTCCACCAACGCCAGAGACAAGTAACTGTGACACGGAGTACCTCAGACTGGGAAGCAGCACTCGGAACAAGCCGAAGTTCGGAGCATCTGGAGTCTAAAACATGTAGTCATCTTAATAGTGTTCCCAAGTCCGCTATTGGGAGTTCTTGTATACGGTGGCTTGGGTGCAGTGGCGTAAGTTCATCCCAGACGCCCTGAGGCAAGTTATAATTAGGTGCCCCCCCAGCAGCTGACACTATAATGTAGCAATTAGCATGCAGACAGGCTATAGATAGACGAAGGCAGCAGCTGATGGTCTGACATGGAGCTCTCCACTAGTGTATGATGGCTTCTCAGGTGCCGGGAAGGGGTGCCATGTATTGGGCAGCCGTGACGGTACACTCCGGGTACATAGTTACAGCCCTAAGTGGGGTGAATACGTTGTGGACAATGGAGGTGCCCCTTCAGAGCTGGAGCCCGGCGGCAGGCACCTCCATTGTATCCCATAGTTCTGCCCCTGCTTGGGTGGAAGCACTGTCCCAAAATCTCTCAGCACAGACTACATCACCTCCCAGCTATATATGGTACTTGGATAGAATACAATTTAATTCTGTTCTAATCATCGCTGCGTGTGAGACTGAGGAGCCAGACGCAGCCAGAAGAGGTGGTGAGTAAGTATATATGAGATTCGGGGACTGGATGCAGGGAGGCTGGATGCAAGGGGGGGCATGGGCTGGAGAGCTAGAGGGAGAATGGTTGGGGAGATAGAAGGGAGATGGCTGGGGAGACAGAAGGGGGATGGCTGGGGAGACAGAAGGGGGATGGCTGGGGAGACAGAAGGGGGATGGCTGGAGAGAACAGAAGGTAATTCAGAAAATGTCGGGGGAGGAGGATGCCAGACCATTACTTTGCCATGGGTGCTCGGACCCCTAGATGCTGTGAATATTCCAGTTATCTGACTCATTACACTTTCTTATATCTCTGCCCACTTCAAAACTAATAATATCTCAATTGGCAGGAGATTAAAACAGGTTGTGTAGACTCCCATCATATGGATGTCATCACCTTTGTCTATAAAATCAAATAAACAAAAAACAGATGCTGAGTCACACTGCCATTCCACTGTATTCTCCCGGATACTAGAGTAATTTCCCTATAAGCGTCCTTACAGCATAAAGTGCCTAAGTAGTGAAGTATCTGTAAATATCTCCATTAGCTATCTATAATGGGTGCAGGGCATGTGGTGCACAGATGCCCTTGGGTCCCATAATGGACCACATTGTATGCCGAAGTGGTTCCATACTACATAATCTGCCGACATCGTAGGTGATCACAAATAGTCTGCCACTGTCCCAGAAGCTTTGCTACATGTGCCATTCTCTCGATAATATTGCTTAAAAAGAGGACATCGCAGGCAGAAGGTCTGTGTGTGGGAGGGTGATGGGGAGTGCACTGCACATGGGGAAAACCAACAGAGAAATAGAACAGAAAACATAAAATGTTCAGTGAAACTTGACAACAGAAGTAGAATGGGGACATAAAACAAACTGAGCGTCAATTTGTACATATAGAGACTATAAGACTGCTAAAGCTGAAGGCCTAGAGATAAGAAGGTAAATATGTGCCTAATAAAGAAGGGACCAACAGGGGCTGTACCCATGTCAAGGTGAATAAATATTCTTATATAATATTAGACAACATACAATAGAAATTCTGCCTCACGGTGCGCAGTCCATGGATTCCAAACTTTACTAAAGTGGTCAAAGGTGTCAGGCAAGGTTGCAGTAATGTACTCTACCTGCTACACTGATGGGTTCAGAGATAGAGGGGGTTCTGCATTTTTCCATTCTGGGGCAATTTGATATTTGGTAGTATATAAGATTTGTTTGATATTTAGAGGAGAGACTTGAGGAATTGGATGAGGTAGCAAGGAATACAGAAAGAAGCCGGGTACTGGTTATGTCTCTGTTCAGGTCATGATTACTTTCCCAGTAGATTTTAGGGCAAGTCCTCTGAATGTGTAGTAGGGTGCCTCACTGGCCACTTGAGCATTGTTACGGTCTCCTAGGAACCGCCGTGTAAGAGTCTTAAGACTTCGGCTGTCCTGGAGACCACTGGACATTAATGCGGCTGGTGTGGACACTGATAAGAGTACAAGGGCTGCAAGGTGCAGCCTAAAGGTCCGAGGTACAGCTTGGAGAGCCGATACAGGCTGTGAGATGCGGTCTAGAGGGCTGAGATGCGACTTTGAATACACATCAGATCTTGGCTCTCAGACTGTGGAATGTGGCCTTGAGAGCCGTGGATTGGCTTGAAAGTCGATGTGTAAGCAGGCTGTGATGCAGCCTTGAGGGTCGAGGTGCAACTTGAGAGCCGATGAGTATATAGACTGTGTTGCAGCCTTGAGGGCCGAGGTGTGGCGAGAAGAGCCGAGGTGTGGCTTGAGTATGCAGGCCGCAGGGACAGCTCAACCCGGAGAGCACCGCTGCTGGCAGAACAGGAGATCCCTAGATGGAGGAATGAGAGTTCAGGCTGAGAATCCATGAAAAAGAGACAAAACAGACATAGGAGGGCAGAAGCACGACTTTCAGGAACCGGAGAGACACGTACAGATACGCTATAGCCTGCGATGAACCAGCAGGCTTAAGAAAGATGGCGAACCAATGAAGTTGCAAGGCAGGTGATTAATGATGATTCACAGAAGGAAACCTCACCCAGTATCACGTGCTGCAGTCCAGTGTCCCAATCTCCTAGCAACTGAAGGTGTCATCCCAGAACGGTGTGTACGTTGCACAGGAGCAGAAGTCCGGGTGTGTGACTGGCGAGCAGGATGACCCGGAGGAGGAGAGACAACTGGAACCTGGGTATGTAACAAGGCACACTGGCAAATTGTGACAAGCGTCCACATAAGTCGGAGGAGGAGGAAGGAAAAATGTATCGGGTAGAGTGGGAACAAAATAACATTGGTAAGAGAGTAAACAGGACTTCTAATTAATGCGCACAGAGACAGAACTTCTTTAGTTTGTGATTACTCCTCGGGATACAAGGTCTCTCCCACATCTACCTCCAAGGCCAATTCAAGGGGTGATTATGAGAGACAAATCGACAGTATAGTGCCGAAATGAGGCTCTTGAACCGGTGGTTGTGATGGCAAAATGTCCTTGTTAATTTGCATTATTAGCAGTCAAGTTCAGCATGTGTGTGCGAATCTGGATGTTGCCACCAATCTATGTGTGATTATTCCTATGGCTATATGACATGAATCCCAGTGTACACTACTGTGCCATGTTGTGTTAGCAACCGGCATAGAATATGGCAAATCACCAAAGATGAGTTACGTTGGCTTGTAGAAACTTCTGACAGAGACGGCCCTGATTCAGAGTGAGCGCTCTGTCAGAGCGTCCGGCTCTGAATCAGGGCCACTGTTCTCTCCTGGTGTAACCCAGGCACATATACTACTGTTCTCTCCTGGTGTAACCCAGGCCCATACACTACTGTTCTCTCCTGGTGTAACCCAGGCACATATACTTCCTTTCTCTCCTGGTATAACCCAGGTACATATACTACTGTTTTCTCCCAGCTCCAGATTGCACCTGATGCTCCCAGCTCTATCCTAGTGAGGGTTCAGATAGGGGAGGGGGTGACAGAGGGAATCAGAGAGTGGGGAGGGTGTGACAGAGGAAATCAGCTAGAGAGAGAGAAGCAGGTGGTGACAGAGGACAGTGCCATAGGTCATGCCCCTTCCATATGATGTCACATTGAGGGGGCGAGGCCTGCACCCGGTGTCGGGAGCAGGTGATTACAGCAATGCTGAGGATGCTCCGGGGTGCTGTAAGGGCAGCATTGTGACCATCTGGAGCGTCCTAAGGAAGCTCCAGGCAGTACTGCTGCAGAGATTCTGGCAGCAGGGTGCAATTACAGGCACCCTGCTAGCCAGATGCAGGAGCTGTGGGTGACCGGCTGTGCCGCCCACAGAGCGCTGTGCTTTGTGTGGCTGCACCTCTCGCACACCCCTAGTTACGGCCTTGAGAGAGGGGCAGGGTGGGGGAGAGGGAATCGGTTAGAGGGTGGAGCAGGTGGTGACAGCAGGGGCGCCGAGAGGGGGGCGGGTACTATGTGGCGCTGCAAAAGTGTTTATTTTTTTGCTATGGGGGCATGACCATGCCTCCCATAATTAGGCCACGCCCCCTCTTCACCTGGACCCGGCAGGGCTCTCTATGCCCCTGGCCTCAGCAGCCTCTCTCCCCAGCTCAGCACACATGCTGCTGTCACGCTGTGTGCCGGGCTAGGGAGAGAGGCTGCAGCAGCAGTCAGTCCTCTCTCCCTGTGTTATATGCGGGAGCGGTGAGCGATTGCACCCCCACCCCCTGCGCCTCCTATGCAGTGCATATAATTATTTTTTTTGGGGGGTGGGGGTCTGGCTACACCTCCCTGGTTGGTCACGCCCCCTCCCTGTACCTGGGCCTGGCAGAGCTGTTGGCAGCCCTGGGTGACAAAGGAAATCAGTTAGTGATAGGGGAAGGGGGTGAAAGAGGGCAGCAGGCAGTGAGAAATATGGGGGTGAAGATGGAAGCGGGGGATGAAAGGGTAACAGAGTGACAGGTGTGGTGGGTAAGTAAAGGAGAGAGAGAGACAGGTGATCAAACAAAGGAGAGTATATAAGGAGTAAGAGGGTTACCTAGGATGTAGGTATGGACACATGAGAATATATATACAGTATACATACATTCATTATTTATATATATATATATATATATATATATATATACACACACCACACCCTATATATACACACATCACTACATCCCATACATACACCCCACACACTGTATATACACGCCACACCCTGCTGGATGTATATATACTATATATACTGTACATCCCACACTATATATATATATATATATATATCCAGTAACCTATATATACTGTACACCTCACACCCTATATACATCCCACACACCCCCATATATACCACACCACAAACTTACATAAAATGTCGGACTGAGGCATGAAGAGCCCACCAGGGGAAGGTAGTGGTAGGGGCCCATGTTTAAAAGGTGTGGCCAGCCTCCATAGGGGTGTGTCCAGCCACCGCAGAGGCTTGGCCTACCATTATAGAGTACATAGCGTGCAGACAACATGGATACTACACTGCATGGTCTGTTCATCCATGTCCCTACTCTGCCAGGTAACTGAGTCTGTAATAGAGTAACAATGTATAATTCAAATGCACTGTCTGAAACGTGACATTAGAAGAGGAGGTGAGGCCCTCAGGTAGTGGGGCCCACCGGGAATTTCCACTGTAGCCCTGTGGGTCAGTCCGACCCTGCATATATACATCCTACACCCTATAGACTCCTCACACCCTGTATATACATCCCACACACTATATATAATCACACAACCTATGTATAGATTTTGCACCCTATATATGGTGCTGGAGGACCAATGAGCTACATGAGCCCCCTTCTTCGTCAATTCCACGATGGGTGAGACAATAAACCTGTGATAATAATTCACAAACCCAAGAAAACGCTGAATGGCTGTCAGGACAGCGACTATTTCAGTACAGAAAGATAGATTACTTTTTCCAAAGTTCCTTTGTGGTCGTTGGAGGAGCTATCCTGCTTGCTGGCGTTCTTCACATACAGGGGATAGAGAGTTAAAGTGATCATCTGTTTCCAAGGTGTTGTCAGGTTGTGGGATTCCTAGATTGCTCATTATTTCAAACCTGATTCCATTTTGGGTCACATGTTCTGAACTTCCTATGGATCACAGACCTCTAGTATAAAGCCTGTTACTAACTGTGTCTCAGTGTCTGTGCAACATTACTTTCAGGTCTTTCTTGGACTCCTGCCAGATCCCTGCTGTGCCTGTGGGTTGCTGTGGACTTTGCTATATCTCCGCTCATGTTCCAGCTAAACTTCTGATGCCAGTTACCAGCCGCACTACAGAGTTCAGCATAACCATAGCCTAAGTATTGCTTTTTTCTCCACTGCTGTGGTTTCATCTTTTGCTGCACTATTTACTTTGCCTGTTGCCTCTCACTCCTGTGGACATCGAACCCATCTTCGTTACAGTTGTCAACTGCACTGTTACAGATATCATCACTGTATCACGGGGCTCAACCCCGTTCCGGATTCTAGTTACACCGCAGGGCTCAACCCTGTTCCGGAACTACACCGCTTCACAGGGCTCAACCCTGCTTCAACCTCATCCAATCATGGGGCTCAACCCTGCTCCGACCTCACCGCATCACAGGGCTCAACCCTGCTTCAACCTCATCCAATCACCGGGCTCAACCCTGCTCCAACCTCACCGCATCACAGGGCTCAACCCTGCTTCTATTTCACAACATCACAGGACTCAACCCTGCTCTGTCTTTCACTGCATCACAGGGCTCACTCTGCTCTGGATCTCCATCACTACAGTGTTCCACCCTGGCGAAACTCCTCTATACCATCCTGAGGTGTTAGCCTCATACTGGATTCGGGGTTCCCTACCATATTAACTTTTCTGTGTTAAAGGCTATATGGGGGGTTTTCTCCTATACTCATTATTGCTTATGTGAACCTCAGTGTTGTTGAGACTTTATGTGAGATGTTGCTATATTTCTCCTGTGAATAAATTCTATTTACTTTTATTCCATACTATCGAGATTTAATGAAAAGGTAATTCCTAAAGCCACCCCAGTTTATTGTGCCTAGTAGGCCTGCCTCCTCCCAGGAGTCTAAAGTGTCGGCAGCCATGACAATGGCCTTCAGCGATGTGGGTTGCTCCCAATCCAGGATAGCCTTCACCTTGTTCGGATCCATGGAGAGGAAATAATGTAACCCAAGAAGGAGAACTCTTCCACCTCAAATTCACATTTTTCCAACTTGGCATATAAATTGTTGTCAAGAAGTCTCTGCGACATACTGTCGATGCAGTTTCAAGGACTTGGAAAAAATTATGATATAATCAAGGTAGACAACTGCAAAGACTCCAAGAAAATCTCTTAAGACCTCACTGATAAAATCTTGGAAGACGGCTGGGGCGTTAGAGACCAAATGACAAGACAAGATATTCGAAATGCCCCGAATGAGTGTTGAATGCCATCTTCCACTCATCTCCTTCTCTGATGCGGATGAGGTTATATGCTCCCCGAAGGTCGATTTTAGAAAAAATAGAAGCCTCCTGCAGTTGATCAAAGAGAACAGAGATGAGCGGCAGGGGATATGCGTTCTTGATGGTGTTCTTGTTTAAACCTCGGAAATCTATGCCAGGCCGGAGTGATCCATATTTTTTCTGAACGAAAAAGAAACCTGCTCCTACCCGGGACTTGGATGGTCGAATAAATCCCTTTTCCAGAGCCTCCTGGATATACTCCTGCATAGCTTTACTCTCAGGGACAGACAAAGCATATAACTTGCCTTTAGGAAGTCTGGTACCAGGTAAAAGATCAATAGCACAATCGAAGGGTCGATGAGGTGGCAGGACATCAGCTTTTTTTCTTAGAGAATATCTCAGCCAGATCATGATAGGGAGTGGGAATTGACAAGGACTTGGATGGAATGGCTGCTGCTAGACAAATGGGACGAGGCAGTGAGAAAAACAAGAGGACCCCCACTGAAGGATTTCACCAGTTTGCACCTGGATCACCGGGTTATGGTGGTCATTCAGACCCACTCGCAAGCGGCAGTACGCTCGCAAGTGGGTCGATGTTCCCCACTGCGCATGCGCACGACGGAGGGAGCTCCGTCATGTGCATGCGCGAGACCTGTACTGCGACAACCAAGCTGTCGCTCCGGGTCTCGCACCAAAGGGGGCGTGCTGTCGATGGTGACTGACAGCACGCCCCCTTTGGTGGGCGTGCCTGCCAGACGGAGGCATTCCCATGGGAACGCCTACCGTCTGAAGCTGGCCCCACTGACATCACTAGTGGGGAGTGATTTTGGCTCTAATAGAGCCAAAATCACTCCAGGACTTGTGGCTGGGAGACCCTACCGCAGGGTCTCCGTCGCAAGTCCGATGGTCGCGATGGTCAAGACCATTGCGACCATCTTTTTGGACGCTCGTATATGCTGTGGGTGGTGACCCACAGCTATACGAGCGTCCAGGAGGACGCTCCATTTTAATGGAGGAGGGCTCTGATTCAGAGCGAGCGCTCTGGCCAGAGCGTCCGGCTCTGAATCAGGGCCTATGTCTTTTAAGCCAAGGTAATCCCAGTACCACAGGAGCAAGAGGACATTGAAGTAGAAGAAATGATAATTGTTCAAGATTCAAGATGCAGAGCTCCGATAGCCAATTGTAATGGAGGAGTACAGAAAGTAATAGGAACCTTGGAGAGGTTTCTGCCATCCAGACCAATGACTGTGACTGGACTTGATAAGGGTTCAGGAGTAAGTCCCAAAGTTTAAAAAAAAAGTCAGGTCCACAGGCTCCACTATCCACGAAGGCAGAAACAGGAACTTGAGCACATGATGACTTGATTACTGTGGGGAAAAGGACTGAATTTTCTGGAGAGATGGATGCAAGGCCTAGATGCAACTCTCCACTTACACCTAGACCTTGCCTTTTCCCGACTTAACAGGACAAAGTTCAGCTATATGTCATTTACCACGGCAGTACAGACAAAGGCCCAATGTGCGTCTCCTGCGCTTCTCCTCTTTAGGAATGCCCCCAATTGCATTGGCTCTTCTTGTTCAGCCGGAGCCATCCAAAAAGGAGATCATGGAGCCAGAGAAGGCAAGTTCTTTCTACCCTGTGTTCCCGGAACTCACAGTCGATGCGAATAGCCAGACTCATCAAATCATCCAGGCTCTCTGCAAAAGGATATTGAACCAAGATGTCCTTTATCTGGTCTGAAAGTCCCCATCTAAACTGACTCCGAAGAGCTGAATCATTCCACCCAGAGTCGATGGCCCACTTACGGAAATCCGTGCAGTAATCCTCGGCAGCCCTGTTCTCCTGCTTCAAAGACCGGAGGCTAGCCTCAGCCATGGCTGCTTTGTCTGGGTCATCATAAAGCAGACCTAGAGCTGTGAAGGTGTCCACGGTTTGTAGTGCGGCTGAGGTGGAAGGAAGGCCAAAAGCCCAAGTCTGGGGGTCACCCTGTAAGAGGGAAATTACTATCCCGATTTGTTGGACCTCCGAGCCCGAGAATTTGGGTCTGAGCTTAAAATAGAGTTTACAACTCTCTTTGAAGTTTAGGAAGTCCTTACGGTTCCCAGAAAACAGGTTAGGCATATTCAATTTAGGTTCCATAACTGTAGAATGAGTAGGAAAAGCCTAAGTCTCTTCAACTCGGAGGGGAAGTTCTTGCATCTTTTGGGTCAGAACCTTAATCTGAGCTGCAAGTATTTGCACAGGATTCTGAGCAGGCTCCATGACAAAAGCAGAATAAGGATGAATACTCCTATCGTCGTAAACAAAAAAGTTCTTTCTTGGGCCGGCGATGTTATGGATAGATATACCTCCACGAATTAGTCCCGCAACAACCTTTAGGGCTGGATAACTTGGCTAGCTGCGGCTGTGTAGCAGCCTTGAGGGCTGGTAAGCCTTTATTAGTTGTGGCCTGTGGACCGTAGAACAAGATGTGGCCTTTGGGCCGTGAAGCAGCCTTGAGGGCTGGCGAGCCTTGGCTAGTTGTGGCCTGTGGGCCGTAGAACAAGATGCGGCCTTTGGGCCGTGAAGCAGCCTTGAGAGCTGGTAAGCCTTGGCTAGTTGTGGCTGATATATGGCTTGTGCTGCCAAGTTGACACAAGCAGGAGTACGCTGGATTGCGTACTCTGGAGTGCGGCTGGTGCTGCCGGGTTGACTCAAGCGGCAGTATGCTGGATTGCGTACTCTGGATGCTGGAGTGCAGCTGGGTTGACACAAGCGGCAGTACGCTGGATTGCGTACTCTGGATGCTGGAGTGCGGACTATGCCGCCGGGTTGTACAAGCGGCAGTACACTGGACTGCGCACTCTGGATGCTGGAGTGCGGCCTGTGCCGCCTGGTTGACACAAGCAGCTGGACGCTTGATTGTGCACTCTGGACACAGGAGTGCGATCCGTGTCGCCTGGATGGCACAAACGGCAGGAAGGCGGTATGTGGACCGTGCCACCTGGATGACACAAATGGCAGGATAAAGCTGACAGGAGAACTGGGTACTCGACTGAACAAACTGGAGACTAAGCCAGAACTGGAAACACGTGAAACGCTATCACCAGCACCAGAGCAACCTTTGCACCAGCAGGAAATAGCCACAGGAGTCAAACCAGATCGGACCAGGGATGATGGACAACTGGTAGGAGTTCAACGAACGATCACCCGGCGTTCGCAGTGCGGCAGCTTGTGACACGCAGGTGCTCCCCTCCACTGTCTGCATTTACCACGCTGGCAGCTATAAAGTCTTATACCACCGTGCCCTTCACTCAGAAGGTGTATTTGTTATCTCTGATATGTCCACATATGGAGACTGTAACTCATCCCCGCACCCAGGCAATACTTTCTATGTATTAATAATGCTGCTGTGGCCTTTGGAAGTCTTTGTATCAAGAGCCCAGTATTCAGCTATTAATTACAAAAGCCTGCGCTATACTCACCAGCTGGAAAATGCTGAGCGGTTCCAGTACTGAGGATAAATGGAACATCTACCACCATACACCAATATATTCATTACAAATGTCTTCTTTTGGAAATACTGACATGCATTCTTAGTCTCTTACCTATATGCTCAAATGGAAAACAGGGCATCAGGGGAAATATTCTAACAGACTGAATTTACTTATAATCCTGAGGTCCCAATGGTAACAGGTCCTCCTCTATCTCTTTAGTCACTAGACTGATGACTCCATGGAAGGACAGGTACAGCACCCATTCAGTTG
Organism: Taudactylus pleione; assembly: GCA_031769625.1. Lineage (NCBI taxonomy): Eukaryota > Metazoa > Chordata > Amphibia > Anura > Myobatrachidae > Taudactylus > Taudactylus pleione. The sequence goes on from JAUIMM010000198.1 coordinate 3,164,651, forward strand.
GGTTTTCCCATCACTACCCGCATCTCTTACTGTACTTGTTCCTGTGCTCCAGAAATACAGAATGTTCATTTCCATCAGCATCGGACCAGCTGCCGGAGCCTGAGGAAGGGGAGTATTAGGTTGAGGGGGTAGGGGGGCTCTACAAATGAATCTGAAGGTGGGCATGACGTTTAGCATATAGGGAGGGGCTCTAGACTGCACACCCTAATAGTAATGAATGGTGCCATCATGCTGAGATTTTAAAGTAATATACACAGAAAACGGAGTTGCAGATGCACTATGCGATCATTACTGTTCACATTTAAATGTATTTTGTAATTAAATATAATTTCAGAGGTAGTTAGTATATCAGTGGCCAATGATACGGGCCTGCCCACCATCAAGGTCACCTAATTTTTAACACTTATTAGCTACTTTTACACACCTGATACTTTATAACACTTCACTGTCACTCTTTTTTGTGTGATGCCCTGGGGAGGTCTTTGGCCGGGCTGTCTTTTGAGGTGCCCTGCATCCCAGATGTGAACTCCAGAGTGTTAGGGACCTGCTCAATGAGGTGACCATGACGATGGTGGGTAGATCCGTATCATTGGCCACTGATATGCTAACTACCTCTGATATTATATTTAAATACAAAATACATTTAAATGTGAGCAGTAATGATGGCATAGTGCATCTGCAACTCCGATTTCTGTGTATATGACGTTTAGCATAATTGTTTCCCCATCTAAGCTTCATATAAATGTGTTTGCTGGGTTGTCTGATGCTTAATGTCTCATATTAGAAGAGGAGGGGGCGGCAGGGTTACCACTTTATATTTTCATATTTCCGGATGGGGGGGGTGACCAGGGGACTAGACCAGGATGTGTGAATAATAATAATAAAATAAATAAAAATTTAATAAACAAATATAGTGTAGGAGGAACGAGAAGACGAGCTGCTCACACACAGGGAGGGATCTGACAAGATCTCTCCATCCTGTTCCATCCTCACAAAAGTGGCTGCTGTCACCATCTGAAGACGGCGTTTGCTATAGACTTCAAGCTCCAAAACAAATTTTTTTTTTAAATTTGATGAATTGGAAAACATCTCAGACCAAGAGGTCATAGGAATGGTGGTGTTCCTGCAATCCTTATGTAGCGCAGGAGATACCTGCCATATCTTCTGTGTAACACCATTCATAAATGGCACCGATGCAACTTGTGATGGGACACACGTGGAAGGTGGAGACTAGGAAGAGACTGCATGTGTTACTTGGGAATGCCTAATATCACGTAATCCAAGGCAGGAGAACAGATAATCGCGTTGTTTGTTAGTCCCTGAATCTGCAGGGGGTTATTTATCTATATTTGTGACTAAGGTGCAGATTATACACCTGAGTAGGCCCCATTTTGCTACACAATTGGTTCAGAACAAATATCCACAAACAGCAAGTAGACAACATGAAAAATGAAGTGAGTGACACCAACAACTAAACTATAACACTAGCTAATCTTGTTTATGCTATAATGGGACATGAACACAGAACCCTATTGTACATAACTTTGGCAACAGCAGTGAGAAACACTGAACCCTATAACATCAAAAAGTAACCCTACGACAATAACATCTGAGTCAAAAATATCTATAACACCTGAATCAACAGCAGCAACTGACAACAACATTTGAACAAAAAACATCAACAATAACTGAGTCTATAACAACAATAATGACTGAGATAACAACTGCTGAGTCTATAATGTCAATAACTGAGTTATCATAATCAACAGCAGCAGAGTCTAGAAAATCCACAACTGGACCAATAACTTCTACAACAACTGAATCTACATCTTCAACATCTAAGTCAACAACTTCAACAGGGTTGAAATCAACAACCCCATTTACATTAGCATTATCTGACTCTACCATGACTCTACGAATGTCTGTGACACCTGAGTCAACAACATCAACAAATTAGCTTACAAAATCAACAATAGGTGAGCCGATGGTATTTACAGACCAATTTACAACATCAGCAACAACTGGGTCTACAATACATAACAGTCAACAACAGCAATAACTAACTAAAAAACAACAATATTAAATTCAATAATATCAACAATAACTGAGTCTATATCAACAACTGTCTACTTTACATCTGCAACAATGACTGAGTCTATAACAGCAACTGTATCTACTGTACATCTGCAACAATGATTTAGTCTATAACAGCAACTGTATCTACTTTACATCTGCGACAATAACTGTCTATAGCAACAACTGTGTCTACTGTACATCTGCAACAATGACTGAGTCTATAACAGCAACTGTATCTACTGTACATCTGCAACAATGATTTAGTCTATAACAGCAACTGTATCTACTTTACATCTGCGACAATAACTGTCTATAGCAACAACTGTGTCTACTGTACATCTGCAACAATGACTCAGTCTATAGCAACAACTGTGTTTACTGTACATCTGCAACAATGACTGAGTCTAAATCAACAACTAATGCTGGCCATACACCTGCATGTTTTCGGGCCGGTTGGATTACTTTCGATGAGTCGTATGATGTATTGTGAGGAAATCGTGATTTTTTTTGGAGTAGGATACGATCCGATGCGCGCTCCCGCAGCTCCTAAAACGGATTGAATTATCAAATGTGCAGCCCATATGGTCCATCGTATCGTGTGCAGATCGTACCATGTATTTTGTGCATGCAATGCATCGTGCGTCCATTCGTATAATTTAAATTACCGTTTCCTGATGCGCGCGTGAGGCACACGATCGATTGTACGACAGATTGTGTGCAAAGAATAACAGCAAATATGCCGCCGGGACTGCTAGGGAGCTCCGGGGAGTCGTGAGGTTCTGATGCTGGTCGCACAGGTGTATGGCCAGCATAAGTCTACAGTACATCTGCATCAATAACTCAGTCTATAGCAGCAACTGTGTCTACAGTACATCTGCAACAATGACTTAGTCTATATCAACAACTGTGTCTACTGTACATTTGCATCAATAACTCAGGTTATAGCAACAACTGTGTCTACTGTACGTCTGCAACAATGACTGAACCAACAACTTCACCAACATCTCAATCTACAAAACCAACTGGGTTAAAAAGAGCTGAAAAAACATAAAAAGTAGTATCTACAATTTTAACTGAGTTAACATCAACAACAGTATAGCCTAGAAAATCCACAACTGAGCCAATAACTTCTACAACAACTGAATCTACATCTTTAATATCTATATTACTCCAGCAACTGGGACCATACTTCTATCTACTCCGTCCAAAACTTCTGAGATCAAATTGTCATCTACTATTCCATCAACTAGAACAATATATTTACCAGCATATTCTCTGTTGCCATAGTGACTCCCAACTATAGATATGTATTCCGAATTCTTGTCTTGTTTCACCAATCAATAACAAAGGATCTGTCACGGAGCACTGACATTCTTATTTCGCTAAAGATATATGTATTTTCTATTTTAGTATTTGACTAAACCAGTGGTACCCAAACTGGGTGCTGTGGCACCCTGGGGTGCCTCAGGTTGGTGATCCAGTACCAAATAATTTTATTTTTAGTTAGTGTGATAGGCAAAACCAGTGTTAATGGCTGCCAATCAAAAAATGTGGACAAAAAGAAGCACAGCTCTATCAACCACCACATAACTGAACCGAAGAATGACAAATAAGCAGAATTTACTTCATTTAATTATTGCTGAATTTCTCAATTAGAAACTTTTGGCCCAGGGGAGCTGTAAAAAAATTGCTGATACTCTAGGGCGCCGTGATTCAAAAGCTTACAATCTATAGGGCAAGCTTACAATCTATAGGCATTGCCCCTATGCTTCAGCTACTGTACATTCTGTTTAATTTGCACTTTGACATGAACAGAATACAGCTTGAATGGAATTTAAAAAAATAGATCCTTATGTTAATCGCAATGGCAGTTGAGAGGACCACTTGGGGCAATGCAGGATCCATAAATATATTAACCTGGTCTTATCCCAATTACTTTATTGCTGAACAGAGTGGAGGGAAACCATCAATGCATACACACGTAGAGCAAAGGGACTTTTTAGGCGGGACCACACAGACTGTGACACTGTCTCTGGTGGATCTCTCATGGGGGCAGGGTGTGCGGCACAGGGTCTTCTGTGACCCATGGGCCCGTGTACACTGCACCCCCTGTACCTATTACAGATATGCCACTGAATTCAACAACACATTATGGGCCTGATTCAGACCCACTCGCGAGCGGCTGTCCGCTCGCAAGTGGGTCGATGGTCTGCACTGAGCATGCGCACGACGGAGGGAGCTCCGTCGTGCGCATGCACCAGACGCGACGAGCGAAGGACTTTCCTTCGCTCGTTGTGTCTGATCAAAGGGGGCGTGCTGTCGATGTTGATTGACAGCACGCCCCCTTTGGTGGGCGTGCCTCCCTGACGGGGGCGTTCCCAAGGGAACGCCTACCGTCAGAAGCCGGCCCACTGACATCACTAGTGATGTCAGTGGGAGTGATTTTGGCTCTGATAGAGCCAAAATCACTCCGGGCCTTGCGGTTGAAAACCTCAACCGCAGGCTCCGGCTCGCAGTTTCGATGGTCGCGATGGTCAAGACCATCGCGGCCATCAAACTGCACGCTCGTATAGGCTGTGGGTGGTGACCCACAGCTATACGAGCGTCCAGGAGGACGCTTCATTTTTATGGAGGGTGGCCCTCATTCAGAGCGTGCGCTCTGCTCAGACCGTACGGCTCTGAATGAGGGCCTATGTTCCACTCTCATGTATAACTGCTTACTGTGATGTAGGCTTCGTCTTACATAATAATTAGTGTCATTTATGAATCATTCCATCACTTCATCTATTGGGAGGTTTCTGTCTCCCTGGTCAGTAACCTGAACTGTTTAGCTCTCCGTGTTTCACTCTGTGTGTTTCTCTCTCTGTGTTTCCCTTGGTCATGTAGCAGTGGCTACAGATGACCACTGAGAAAGATCAATACTTACTTTATGTTATATAAAACAATCTGATGGATTACAGAGTTTGTAAATTACATTTCTGTATCTGTAGGCGCCTCTCAGTCAGTGTAAAACAGAACTTCAAACACACGGGGTGAGATGCATCAAGCATCACTCGGATACATCCTGCCAATGATTGCATGCATACCAGCGTGTGCATGTACATTTTAGCAAAGGACAGCACTGCAGATAAGCGCCGTCCTTTGCAGTGCAGGGTTTCCATAAGTCCCCGGGAGTACATCTGTGAATGCGCAGCCGTCGGCCAGTACATGCCTGAGCCAAGGGGGACCCTATTGGATTCCTTTTGGGTAAAATTCAGATAAAATAGGTTTCTAGTAGGCTACGCCATCTTCGGAAAGCATTTGGTGCATACAGTAATTATCGTCGAACCTCCGAAAACTGCATTTTCGGAGATCTGACCGCATTTTCATCATAGTGCATCCCAACCACGAAGTGAAACATCTCTAACTGCCTAATGCCTCCTCATTCTGATAATTATGGTAAGAAATAAATGAGATGTAACTGAGCAGTGAAAGCTCCAGTCTCACAATGGGCTCTATTTATTAACATTATTTTTACTAAAGTAAAAAAAAAAAAAAAATTTACCTTGCTGGAGGTTGTAGCGGTGGCCAGTCGGCGCATGCGTTGCACCTTGTCACTGTATTTTTTTTTCCGAAAAATACAGTGATAAGGCTGTGGAGGGGATTCGCGGGGACAGAGGACCTCATTCAGAGGCGCTCGCAAAATGCGAGCGCTCACTCTGAATGAGGGCGGCCGCTATTTTCTGACCCGGCCTCCTGGCCGCTCGCTAGGCTGTGGGTGACCACCCATGGCTTTAGCGAGCGGCCAGGTTGATGATCACGACCATCGGGGCTTGCGACGAGACCCTTGTGGCAGGGTCTCGTCGGCCGCAAGCCCCAGTGAGCTTTCGGCTCTATTAGAGCCGGAAGCTCACCACTGACATCACGAGTGATGTCAGTGAGGCCGCCCCCAAGCGGCAGGCGTTTGGCAAGCCACCCCCCGCCCCGCCTACAAAACGGTGCGAGCTGTCGATCACCATCGACAGCCACCCTTTTGTAGTAAGCCCTGGAGCGAAAGAATTTCTCTCTCGCTCCGGGACTTGCGCAAGCGCAGTGCGGCCACTGCATGTGTGCAGGGCCTCTATATCGACCCGCTTGCGAGCGGGTCTGAATGAGACCCAGAGCTTTATAGCAAGCTCTGTCCCTGCAAAAGATTTTTGATAAATGCCTGTGATATTGCCTGAAATGCGAATTCAGTCGGAAATATCACACTACAATCTGTATTCTAAATGCGGATTGTAGCATATAGAGCCCTATGAGACAGGTTCAGGCTCTTATATAACCTTGGGGGTGATATCGGTGTTCTAGGCCTTTTTAATGTTTTTCTCTTGTTCTTTTACCCAGCAGACATGTTTAATGCGCTTTACGGAGATCCACAGCAGAGATAGCACACTGACATATGGATAAAAGCAGGACGTCAGTGCAGTATATGTCAGTTCTTGGGATCAGATCGTACACTGGACTCTCAGGAGCACATGAACTGCAAAACCTCTTGGACTTATTAATATTGAATTATGAGATTTATACAGAAATTTTAATGTTTATGTGCTTTTATTATATCAGCAATAAAATATATACAAAACATGATATTGCCTGTAGTCTAGATACTGGTGGGTGATGTCACCAGCATGAAAGCTTTCATCACACAATAACCTCAGCAGCATTCTAGGGCCTGTTACAGTAACCTTCATACTTACCTATTTTGCAGGGCACTTTTCCGGGACCACTGGAGAGGACCTGCTGCTCTCATCTCCAGGTCGCGGGGGCCAAACTATAGCCGTAATTAGGCCACGCCCCTTTACAGGAAAACCCCACGACTCGTGAGTCTGTGATGTGGGGGGAGGCTAAATTACGTCAGTTTGCGTTGTTTAGCCCCGCCACTCCCTACAGACCCGCAAATTTCTCTGAAAATCTCCCCATCCTGCCCACTTCGCTAGGAATTGTGGGCCTCCCGCAACTCCCGGGAGAGTGGGCATGTAGGAGTAACCTTCATACTGGTAATGGGGAGCAAGTGATGATCTGCCGTCGTATAGTAGCTGCCTGGAGTAACTGGACATAATGTTGGATGAAGACCATGTAAATATATCAGTAGTAAGCTACTACCTCATGATGATTACATGTAAACATTTTGTATAGACAGCAAAAACAACAGTGACACCTGGATGCTGAAAACTATCCCAGAAGGATTTCCTGTGGACCTTGTAATCAGGAATTTTTTTTATTTTTTCTTTGCTTTTTAGTTCTTCATTTTAAAGTATTTGTGTTTAGATTATTCAACAAATGGACTTTCCTCCACAGCAGCGTTACTTCCCATGCAATGTGCAATAAATTACTTGAATTATTTTTCCATTTTATAAACAAAAAAACACTTACATTGTCCTTCACCAGAGAGCTGGATGCATCAAGCATAGCATTGCATGTGATGCATCCCGCCACTCTTAGGGCCCTATTAACTACAATCCGCATTTGAAATGAAGATTGTAGTGTGATATTTTCGCAGAGATTTATCAAACATCCCCTGCAGGGACAGAGCTGTTCGGAAAAAATAGTGCCGACCGGCTCACCATACCTCCCCCTCCTCCCGCGATCGCCCCCCCCCACACTTTCACTTACCTCCGGTCATCAGTGCTCGGTGATGTCCTGCAAGGCTCCTTCAGCTGGTCTCCCATCCTGCACTGTGACCCTGGTCAGCTGTTCTATGCAGCATCTGACCAGGGTCACAGTGCAGGAGCCGGGAGACCAGCTGACCGGAGCCCCGGGGAAGGATATCACCAGAATATCGATCAACCTGGATGCAGGTAAGTAGTTTTTTTTTTTCTTATCCAGTGATCAGCTTGTAGTCCGTTTAGAACTTATCATCCCTCCCCCGTGGTGTCACCCGATGTGGGGAAGGAGCGTGGCTGCCTTGTATGTAAGTGCCGGCTCCCTCGCAATGTCAGGAGCCGAGTGCTGCACTTAATACTACAGTGCAGCACTCAGCTCCTGTCACTGAGTGGGAGTCCCCACCTCAGTGTTACCCCTCGGCAGGTGACACCTGGGTGTGGCCCGCAGCCCCCTTGTAACACCACTTTCCATTATAACACATAATTACCCCCAATTCAAATTATGCCATACAGTAGGGTCCCTTAGTCACATCAACGTTACATCACACAGTAATGCCCCTTACACATTATGCCACACACACTAATGCACATACACTTGCAGCAGAGGCCGCCAGTGACTCACAGCTCAACTGGGCACATATACAGTAAATGCCCGTCCAGTTGTGATGTCAGTCAAGACACATCGGGCCGATGATTAGTAAGTGTGTATGCACTTACCAATTGTCAGATAGTAAGGCGGATCGGCCGTATTGCCGTACCGTTGTCCTAGTGTGTACCCAGCTTAAAAGGTAGTCTTAGAAAAAAACCTCAGGGGCTTGCTTACCAAACTGCAAAAGGCTCTTTTGCAGGAGAAAGCAGGTGCTATTCTCTGCACAGGTTGGGTATGAAATGCCAACGTCGGTAGCCTGACAGAGCAGTTAAGTCCCCTAATGCTACCCTTCTCCCCCATTTAACCATCCCTTAGGGGTGCCTAACCCTAAAACTCCCGGGGTGGTGCCTAACCCTAAGTCCCACCCGGGGGTGCCTAAACCTAACCTTCCCCAGTGGTGCCTAACCATAACCCCCCCTTCCCCTAGTCTAACCCTTCCTGGCGGGTGCCCAACCCTAAGTCTCCCTGGGGGTGCCTAAAGCTAATCCAACGGGCTAAGTGCTAACGACGGCCGGACTAACTTCCATTGGTCTGGCGTTCTTTGGAATTCCATCGCCGGGATTAAGAGAGGTGTCTGTATTTCAACGCCTATTTTAAGTCCCTTGTTGGGCTTCTGCTGTCAGGATATAAACCGGTGGCATTTAGTCCAACGGTTTATAAACTACATCCCGTCTGCACCTGTATTGTATGGTCCCTTTTATTCTGTCTGCATATATTGTGCCTACCCATTCATACTTATCCCCATTATGTCTTCTCTATCTTCCTTAAGACTGCCCTTAGTAAACATAAAAAGGTCACAGCAAAACCCCCATAATGCTACTGAAAATAATAAACCATGTACAGTGGCAAACATATTTTCTTCTTTCTGCTGATGTATACTTGGAGCGTATTGCAGCTCTTCTTGGACTAGGACACCTGGGAAGTTTACATATTTGGTATAGTGAGTGCATGGGCGTCGTAACCCCCTTAGGCAAAGGGACGACTCTCCCCCCACAATCATGGTGGAGACTGGGAGGTGACCTAAAGTCTTCGCAAAAAAAAACAAGATTTGCCATGGCCACGTTTCAGCACGCGCCTGCGATCTCTCTCACAGCACTGTGGCAACAGCTTTAGAAAGTTACAAGGGTGACTGCACCAGGGAAGAGCTGCCATGGGAGTCGATGTTTCGCCCAATGGTGTGCTGATGATGGGTAGATCGGATCCTCCAGCAGACTTTAGCTGGGTACACACTGATAGATCTATATCGCCCATTCGCTTGAATGGGCGATTTATCTATATTGCATCGCCGGGTGTGTACAGCGGATACGACGTCATTCACTGGCATATCCGTTCTGTGCAGCACAGCAGATGGCCAATATACAGTCAGGTGCATAAATATTGGGACATTGACAGAATTTTGATATTTTGGTCTCTATTCACCACCACAATGGCTTTCAAAATGAAACAAACAAGATGTGCTTTAACTGCAGACTTTCAGATTTAATTTGAGGGTAATTACACCCAAATCAGGTGAACGATGTAGGAATTACAACGGTTTCTATATGTGCCTCCCACTTTTTAAGGGGCCAAAAGTAATGGGACTATCAACTCAAAAGCTATTTCATGGACAGGTGTGGGCTATTCCCTCGTTATTTTATTATCAATTAAGCGGGTAAAAGGTCTGGAGTTCATTCTAGGTGTGACATTTGCATTTGGAATCAGTTGCTGTTGACTCAATATGAGATCCAAAGAGCTGTCACTATCAGTGAAGCAAGCCATCATTAGGCTGAAAAATCAAAACAAACCCATCAGAGAGATAGCAAAAACATTAGGTGTGGCCAAATCAACTGTTTGGAACATTCTTAAAAAGAAAGAACGCACCGGAGAGCTCAGCAACACCAAAAGACCCGGAAGACCACGGAAAACAACTGTGGTGGATGACAGAAGAATTATTTCCCTGCTGAAGAAAACCCTTTCACAACAGTTGGCCAAATCAAGAACACTCTCCAGGAGGTAGGTGTATATGTGTCAAAGTCAACATTCAAGAGAAGACTTCACAAGAGTGAATATAGAGGGTTCACCACAAGATGTAAACCATTGGTGAGCCACAAAAACAGGAAGACCAGATTAGAGTTTGCCAAACAACATCTAAAAAAGCCATTACAGTTCTGGAACCGCATCCTATGGACAGATGAGACAAAGATCAATTTGTACCAGAGTTATGGGAAGAGAAGAGTATGGAGAAGGAAAGGAACTGCTCATAATCCAAAACATACCACCTCATCAGTGAAGCAGGGTGGTGGTAGTGTCATGGCATGGGCATGTATGGCTGCCAATGGAACTGGTTCCTTTGTATTTATTGATGTGACTGCTGACAAAAGTAGCAGAATGAATTCTGAAGTGTTTCGGGCAATATTATATGCTCATATTCAGTCAAATGCTTCAGAACTCATTGGACAGCGCTTCAGAGTGCAGATGGACAATGACCCAAAGCATACTGCAAAAGCAACCAAAGAGTTTTTTAAGGCTAAAAAGTGGAATGTTATGCAATGGCCAAGTCAATCCCCTTACCTGAATCCGATTGAGCATGCATTTCACTTGATGAAGACAAAATTGAAGGGAAAATGCCCCAAGAACAAGCAGGAACTGAAGACATTTGCAGTGGAGGCCTGGCAGAGCATCACCAGGGATGAAACACAGCGTCTGGTGATGTCTATGCATTCCAGTTAGATTTAGGAGTTTAGTTTGTCCCATTACTTTTGGCCCCTTAAAAAGTGGGATGTACATATAGAAACCGTTGTACTTCCTACACCTTATTTAGATGTAATTACCCTCAAATTAAATCTGAAAGTCTGCAGTTATAGCACATCATGTTTGTTTCATTTCAAAGCCATTGTGGTGGTGAATAGAAGCCAAAATATGAAAATTCTGTCAATGTCCCAATATTTATGCATCTGACTGTATCTGTAATATATGTCTTCATCTGCTGGTCTGTACGGGCGACCTGCCAATTGCCCGTACACATGCTGCAGGACCTGACGGTATTTGGCAGCACAACTCGGCGAGCAAAATGCATTTGAGCTGTCAAACCCGACACATCGGGCAAATTGGTGTGTATATACTTACCTATCGGTAGATAGGTTGGCTGTTTGACCTATTGTGTACGCAGCCGACACCGGTCAGATATGCAAATTTGCTAAGTCTGTCACACGTTACTGCGCAACGGGGTTACACCGGCATTGACAATTTTCACACTTAAGAATCTGTGAGAAGTCACAGGCACCGTGCATAATCTTTGTACACCACTGAATACATCAAGCCCTCAGTCAGATATTTTATATATATATATATATACACACATATATATATATATATATATACATACACACATATACATATGGGTGGGAGCAGGGTGTGGCTCCTCAGCCCCACACACACATACACAGGGACACCTGGCAGCGTAGCAGCAGCAATAGATAAGAGCGGGAGAAGTAGCTCGGAGTCGTCACTCGTCAGCCGCTTTCGGCGCTCCCTCACTTTTATATGATTATACTCTGACATTGGGTGTGGCCGATGACGTCAGAGGGCGTGACAGGCGCCCGCCTCCTAGGCCGTTCTTTAAATTGCCGCTCAGTGAAGGGTGGGCGTGGCTTGAGCAGCTCTGTGGAAAGGCGGTTTTCCGAGCGGGAAACACCCTTTACCCTCTACCATTGGGCAGTTGTCTGGGTGGGCGTGCCCCCTCGCAGCAGCGCTTCCCATTGGCGGGCCGAGTTGAGGTGAGCGAGTACTGACGCTGTGGTGGTGCGGGACGTGCACGGCGCATGCGCACTCGGGCACTGATCGCAGGGAAGGAGAGACACCCGCCGCTCACACACCGGAGAGAACACGCAGCCGCATCACCCCCCCCGAGATCCGCACTCTCCGGTCCGCCATGGTGGACTATCACAATACTGGCGGCGGGGCTCCCAACAACAAGGGCGCCTACGGAGGAGACTCTGGATACATGGAGCAGGTTGATGAATGGGACCGGGACCTGCTGCTCGACCCGGCCTGGGAGAAACAGCAGCGCAAGGTGAGCACGTTCCTGCACCACTCTGTATATCACCTTGCAGTAGCACTGTAGATAGATATATCATGAGATGTATACCTACACTGTTCCTGTATCACCCTGCTGCACCTGGCTCCCTAGTATATGTAACACGAGATATATATTATATATACCCACAGTGTAGTCCTACATCACCCTGCTGCACCTGGCCACTAGTATATGTAACATGATATATGTTAGATATACCTACACTATTCCTTTATCACCCAGCTATATATATATATATATATATATATATATATATATATATATATATTTTGTTTCCCTATATTGCCCAGTCACACCTGACCTATTGTATAAGTATATGCCTATATTGTATCCCTATTTGGCCCTGTAGTAAGTGTATGTAATATATAATAGGCCAGGTGTAGCTGGGCAATTTAAGGATATGAGGTGTGTGTGTGTATTTATATATAATTTACAATGCAGCATATAGAGGTAAATACTGTACCATATAACCTATTCTGCACTACCTGACCTTGGATGAAACAACACACACACACTTATTGCATATGACATGTAACTGCCTGCAATATATAGCTATACTTGTAACTTGCACAGCATTTCCTTGGGGAATCAGCACATTATGTCATCACCCAATGCTTGGGCTATTTATACAATGTTACAGGATGGGGTAATGGGTAGCATTGCTGCTTCACAGCACTGAAATCTTGTGTTCAATTCCCACCATGGCCCTAACTGTGTGGAGTTTGTATATTCTCCCTGTGCTTGCGTGGGTCACCTTGGGGTACTCTGGTTTCCTCTCAAAATCCAAAAATATACTGGCATGTCAATTGGCTCCTGAAAAGAAAACCCTGTTTTGTGTGTGTACATGTGGTAGGGAATATAGATTGTAAGCTCCACTGGGGCAAGGGACTGATGTGAATGGCCAAAATATTCTCTCTAAAGATCTGTGGAATGTGTGTGCTCTATATATTTGTTTTGAAATGGCTTTTTGTATATGGAACCTACCTGTTATGTCACGTGGGCATGCCGGTAAAGTGTTATTCTGTGTTGTAGACCTATGGAACATTCCATATATGCCTCTCTAGTGATATACCATCTGTATAGATTCACGTTTAACTCTTAAAAAAGGTATTCACATGTAATAGTCAGCACATGACAGCATCGGCTGTAAACTCCTGTGTCTGAGTGTACTCTGTGCCTGTACAATGCAGTTTGCCCTCACACATTGTGGAGCCACCTGTGGGAAAGGGAGGAACCTGTAACTTATTACACAACACTTGCTTGTACCGGCTGGCAGATTTATACAGCAATCTACACTAATGTAGCCTGCTGAGACACTACACTCACGATGCACTGTCAATCTTATTGTGTATTGTGACTATAATACACAGTAACTCCTAGCTGATTGTGTTCCTAATAAATGAATGGCATGTGTATACACTTCTATAGAATGGTCTATGTTTGAAAAGTTACTATGTAGGCATTTATACACATGGACACTGGAACGTGAGGTGGACATACACAGGTGTTCGGTGACTTTGCAGGGTGTCTGAAGCTGCTGTAGGGTGTGGCAAGGGATCTGTGAAACATGGGCTGAGAGTTGTGCATATAAAGTCAGATATAACATGCAGCTGGGGGGTGGCTCCATATCCCAGAGTGGGCGTCGGTCACTGTCGCCAAACTGTCATGCTGTAAAAGGTAAGCCCATGCCCTATGCATACGTCCCTTAGCCTGGATTGTCAGTGCTTTGCAATCAGGGCAGGGCTGCGTAGAGAATTTTTATTATACTTGGGCATTAATATGGGTTTGGTAACATGTTCACTAAAGACATAACGCATTCTGTGTGTGTGTAACTATATAGATCTATATAAATCAAGCTTTATCCCATGGGTATATTTATAACACAGCACGATGGAAGTCTACATAAAATGGAAAATGACATTGCATGGAACAGTTTACACTTCTGTGGTGGACTCTTAAGTTGGAGCTCTGTGTGTATATATTGGATACAAGATAAATCCAAGTTATATAGACAAGACCACTTTTCTAAAAGTAGCTAGCTCTGCTAATGGATGGCAGTCTGCAATTGTATAGGTGAAGGAACATGTAGGATCTGTTCAGCTGAATAAATAGAACACTCTGTGTATTCTGCTTTTTTTTTTTCCTCCTCTACTCTCTTGAAAGGTTGTGAATAAGTCCTTTAAGATTCTGGCTTCTGTGGTTAGTCTGTGAGCTATTTGTGTAACATGCACAATTGTGTCCCTTTCTTGTGTATCTGTTATTTTTCTAAGCAGTGAAGAGTTTTTTTAGTGCCTCCAAACCTGGTTTGGGAGTTGTAAGTGAAACCAGTGACCTATTAACGAAGAGCCTGGAAATCTTTCATGTTTGTGCTTTAAAACCCCCCTGACTGGGCACAGTCTTCCTCCCATCTGAAAGGCCTCTTTATTGGGACTCTCCAAGTGCAGCACAGTTGCCTTTTTGTGGCAGACAATTATCACACATGAGAAGAGCACTTTGTCTTCACATGCTGACCGGACCTGCGGTGTTGCATTTTCTTCTCCTGTCCACATGGGCTAGCAATATGCAGGATTGTGACTACCAATGGCACTGGGATAAAGGCCTGAGATCACTGCCTGTTGGTGAAAGCTATTAACCCCCTCACAGTAGATGAGGCCTGCCGAGCTTAGCTTAGTATCATAGTATCCAGTTTATATAGAGGCAAGATGTCAGGGTAGCACATAATTTGTAGGAATAAAACATAGGTTCTGAATGGCACCTGGTCTCAGGTTGGCAGGTGTCGTCTATAATACTATGGGCTTGTACTTTTAACCTTCCAGTGCTTTAATCATTAACAAGTGTCAGCAAAGCCTGGTCAAGAGGGAATAGGTTAAGGAGTCTATATTTGTTAGGTTGTGCAAGCAGGAATAGTTTAACTCCAGGCTGACCAGACTATACACAGCACCATATAAAAACACTTAGGTTGGGCATTTGCTTTAAGGGTAAACGCACTGTCACATGACTGGCTTCTTCAATGCCTGTCACATGACCTAATTCACATGTATTTTCCATATTGTCACAGACATGAAATGATTTTTTGCTGCAAGATACAATTAAAGAAGGAGTTTTCAATTTTCGGACCAACGCTTTGTGATCGTGCCGTGGCGGAATCGCACGTTTTCTCTTGCACCCTGTAGAGGTGCGAGGGCAAACTTGTGATGTCTGTACTACAGTGAGTGCCTGATGTGTGCAGCTGGGAATCACTGAGGCACATCGTGCTGAACTGAGTCCCCCCTCCCCGTGTATTTTGTTTGTCTCCAGTAACCCGTTTAGCGTCTGCATCGGTTTGTGGTCTTGTCCTGTCAGAATCTCTCTACACTTCTGATAAACTTTGCATCTTTGTTTGACATTGGCCACTATTCTCCTTTTAGTAAATGGTTTCAGATAAGGCACCCAAGTTCTGGCTCTCCAGTCTGGGGTCAATGTGTATGTGCCCTCGGAACTTGCAGATTCATTTTTAAAAGGCCTCTCCTACCTGTATTTCAGTTAGGTAAATAGTTGGGGAGAGCTATATGGGGTGAGAACGTCCTCTGCCCTCCCTGTTAGCTTAACGTAAGGCGAGACAAATTCCTAAAATGCCATATTCCTTATATTGCCTGGGTCCTACAGCATTACGTAGTGGGCTGTTATAACATGACACCCAATCCAACCCAGAGCGAGGTGTCTGGTAGCCTGAAAGTAGAGCCAGCCAGAGAGTCTCTGCGCTCATAATGTCTCTTGTGTTTCGGCTCTTGGCCACTGTAAGAATGTGAACATCTGTGGAGCAGGCTGAGGTTTGTGCACCAGATGACATGTCCTCAGAGCAAGCTTGCAGCATGAGTGCCCTGTTACCCAGTATTGCTGCATTTCTCTTTAATCTCCTGCCCTCAAGAAGGTATACAGAGCAATATTGAATTTGCTGCTGCGAAAGTCCAAGTTATCCTGCGGTTTTAGTTGGTTTGTTCCCTCGGGTTGCTGGACAGGAATCTCAGCTATGCACTTTTTTTTTTTTAAACAGCCAAGCAGAAAATTTGTGCGCCCTTTGCTTGTTTTCCCAAACTTCAATAAACCAGATATACGAAGCGTGCCAGTAAAGATGCAGTTCCATTTTTTTACTGCTAGTTCCAAGCTCTGCTGCTTTATCACTATAATTAGCATTTCCCAGACTGAAGAGAAATAGAATAGAATCTCTGTAGCACCCTCTCCCTGCTCCCGCAAACCTGGCTTCTACCAGCTCTTTCCTTTTCGGGTTATTGCTGTGGGTGTAATATTTGTGTTTGCTCAAACTTGTGGCTGGGCTAGTGCCAGGCGGAGAAGCACAAGATGTATTTGGAGGCTGAATTGTGTTACTATAGCACAGGGTTAGAGCCGCAAGGATGCAGCGGGGGCTGCTCGAACGCCTGTTACTGGGAGGCTCCTGACTGCCATTCATCTTGGCATAAACAGTGGCTGCTAGTGAACAACCTTTTTGTTTTGGTTTTTTTGAGGTGGTTCTTGTGTATTAAATGAACCTAGTACAACTTACTGCTGCAAGAGCAGCTACAACGACCGTATACACTTCAGGGGCGGTACGCTAACTTTCAAAAGGTCCTCACATTACCCTTTATCTTAGTAACAAATGAAAACAATATTTACTGAAATAAAGGGACATCTTTCTGTAAAAGAATAGCAGGCATTTTACCCAGTGTTACAAATTATAACATACAATTGGCATGCAATGTGCTTGTCGACAAGCATTAAGGGAACCCCGAAAGGCAGGCGCTGGGATGTCGGTAAGTGTAAACGGCTACTTACAGAATTTTACACCCACAGCCTGTACAATTGTAAACCTGATGAATTATCATACTTACATTTGTACTGACGGTGCTTGTAAAGAGCTTAAAGTAGCATTTTACATGTGCCGGCATCCCAGACACTGCCTTCTGGGGCCCACAGAACGCTTGGCTTATGTATTGCCGGTTAGGTACGTGATCCTGGCGCTGATAATGGTGGCAGCGTAATCCTGACGGTGGAAATCCCGAAGCATGCATGTAAGTATTGAATAACATATCTGCTAATAAAGCAATGAGGAGCTGTGGGGGGGCAGTATGTGTAGGCTGAGAGAGCCATATGTGGACCTGGGGCCGCTTGTTCATCACTGATCTGTGGAATGTCTAAGGTGAGGGTATACAGACTTAAGGGCCTAATTTATGAACAAGTTTTATGGTGCTCCAGCCAATCCGCTCCCAATTGTCATTTTTCAAACAGATGACAGAAGCTGGTTGGCTGGAGCCCCATTATCATATGCAACAAGTCTTTTATCATTCGTTGTGTGTGATAAAACTCGTTCAGAGTTGAGGCCCTTGATAACTGGCTGCTTGCAAATGTTCCATAGCAGAATGAACCTGGTGTAGTGATCATTGCTGGATTTAACAGACTTCAGCAGTGTAAAGTTGGGTACATATCTGAGCGATAGTGCGACCCAGAGATGTGGCCATGCAATGTAACAATTTATCACATACACACTACACGATCTGCCATACGACATATCGTTACATGCTGCATATAACAGCACCCCATCGCCCGTGGCATCATTCAGCCTTATGCCCATCATCAGTTTATTCCATCAATATATTGTATAGTTTGAAGTCCACCAGACGATGTAGAGGAAGATTATATAAAACACACGGTTCTGACTGTGCATTTTGAAGGTAATTACTACATACCTCCCAACATGACCGTCTCCAGGAGGGACACAATGCTCTGGTCCTGGACTTCCCTGGTAAGAGGTGGGGCTGCAGCGCAGTTCAAAATTCAAATAGGGGAGCCACACCAACTGTCATTTCACACGCTGCCAAACACCACTGGCTGGGACTCACTGGCAGTTGGTGTGACTCCCCTATTTGAATTTTGGACTGTACTGCAGCCCCACCTCTGGTGCCTCCACCAATCATAAATTACCAGGGAAGTCCAGGACCAGAGCATTGTGTCCCTCCTGGAGAGGGTCATGTTGGGAGGTATGTTACTAGAAGAAATTTGTTTTTGATTACACCTGCATTATATTAGCAGGTAAGGTTGCGATGGAGCTAATTGAATTCCCAACTCCCCAGAGTTCCTTTTGCCAAACAGTGTTGCTGTAGATCAGGGGTGGGGAACCTTTTTTCTGCCAAGGGCCATTTTAAAATATATAACATTATTTGCGGGGCCTGCCCAGGCAACGCCCCCTTTCTGACATCACACAAGGGCGGGGTCACCATTGACTGTGATTACAGCACTGCCTGGAGCATCCTGAGGATGCTCTGGGGAGCTGTAAGGGCTGCAGTGTGACCATCTGAAGTTTCCTAGGGACGCTCCAGGCGGCACTGCTGCATTCTAGGCACCCTGCTAGCCAGATGAGGCTAGCAGAAAAAAGCTCTTGAGGGCCAGACCAAATGATTCCGAGGACCTTATATGGCCTGAGGTTCCCCATCCCTGCTGTAGATGATGCATCACATAATTGTGCATTTTATTTGTCCACTACATGATACTGCAAAGAGCACATACTAGGAGAAGTTTATTTCTACATTTTGCCGTATACCTACTTGGTTTCCAAACTCTTGATATAAGTATGTTAGGGGTGACTTATAAATTCCATTCTCAAGGCTTGCCAACTGGGCTGAATCATAAAATGCCTTATAAATCCGTGGCAGGTGTACCCATCCCTATCCAAAGTCTGCGCAGCCATTTGTGGGCTGAATCAGGAGTACTGAGCATGCAGCCAATCAATTTGCTAGAAGCAAATTATATCAATGAGACACGATGCGCTCTGTGCCTCAGTGGTTTCAGATTTTTGGGTTTTTTTGCTGCCTCAATGTTCTGCTGGCAACTGGTACACAAAGACCAGTAAGCCTAAAATGTGGCATGTTCTAGTTGCCCGGTTTGCAAAATACTTTGCGTAAGATATAGTGAGTGGCGTTCGGTGGGGGTTTTTGTTTTTCCCACCTGTGTCTCCCATCTACAAGTTTGTAATTCTGCCCTCAGAATTGCCCAATCACCGGTTGCTGATGGTGACTTCATTTGCAATCAAAGTAAAAGGGGCTCCTGTTTAAGATGTTGAGAGATCCTTCTTTTTTTTTTTAACAATAGACACGGGTGGTATTTAACATATTACATTGATTAGTGGTCAGCAGCGATGGGTGAGACCAGCTTATCCAGTCAGACCTGTTACGATGTAGCCTGTCTGCACCTAGTAATTATGAATTTCTTGGCGGTTTAAGCCCTCAGTGATAGCAGATTTCCATGTTTGGTAACCTCTGTTCCCTATAGTGTGTTTTTGTTATTCGGTGTCATAACAGCCCCCCTCTGATATGTCTGCCACTGCCAGGCAGCTGTTTTGTAAGAGGAAATGTAGAAACTGCCTAGATTCATTGTGCTGACATTGTCCCTGGTTGCTGTGTATGAGTGTTGTATGTAAAAGTTTCTGCAGTTCTGGAAAGGCCATAAAATGAGCTTAATCCCTTCAGAAGCGTGGGGGGCAGGGTGAGTGGCTCGCCAGCCCGAGGCTTGGTATACAGTCAGACCTTGCCAGTGTAACCAGTGCATCACAGCTATACTTTCCAGGGTGTGGCGAGTGGGGGAGTTAATCCAATGACTGTGGCCCGGCAGAGCCTTCTACATTCAAGTGACACTCTGTATCCTGTCCTCTTGTACTCAGTATATTGCGATTTTCTCTGAATGTGTAAAACCTTCAGACGTGAGTCAGTATTAGTCCCTATTTATTTATAGCCGAGGGGTGGGGAGACACTCGTGTAACTCTATTATGATGTAATGATGCCGGGCCGGCCTGCAATATTTATAGGGGAGCTATGCCTTCTGTTTTTGTGGGCCATAAAACATGCTCTGCTTTAATGTCTGTATACAGAAACTTTTTATAAACTGTAAATGTACGCCGCGCCCCTCCCTGAGTCCTCTAGACGTTTTCAGCTTTCATGAACTGTACCTGGATGACAGTTTGTAGCCTTAATAGTTTCTTAATTATGCTTTTCTCTGACACATGGCTTAATATGTCAGCTTTCTGTAAAAGATAATGGGAATGTATTGATCTCTCTATTAACGCCTTACTTGTTTACTACTGTATACATTCTACGCGCGGTCATTCATTATACTTTGTGCTAGCCACTATACCACCACTCTTGCAGTATCGCCTTTGCTTGCATTTTAGGCTAGCTGTATATGTAGGCATACCATACTATCCCTTTAACCAGGACACTCATGAATTACACAGGTTTTGTGGCTAATTAAAACCAGGTGAAATGCAGGTTTGAAGTCAGCCAGCCACAGAACCTGTGTAACTTGTAGGCGGTGATTCAATTCGGTGGGAGTTGAATACCAGTGGGAAGTTGGTCCCGGAGCTATTCAATTCAGCGCGCTGTTAGGTCGACTAAATGATTTTCTTCTCGCACCCTCCTGAGAGTGAGAGGATAAAACCGACTAAAGTGCCAGCTGCGGGCTGGCTGTCCTGCTCAAGCCCCGCAGCTGGAACTTTAGTCGGAAAATGACGATTCTCACGACTAGACTCCTAGGTTTTAGTTGCGAGAACTGGCATTCTTGTAAGTGCCGGACTAAACGGCGTGCTGAATTAAATGGCTCCGGCACAAACTTCCCGGCTCTATTCCACTCCTGGTGAATTGAATCGCCCCCTTAGTATGGTAAGCCTAAGTATAAAAGTGGTGTATTCCCTGTAAACACAGCTTTAGCAGCTAGCTCAGGTGTATTCATCAGCTCAAATGTTTTTTTATACATTAGTGCTAATAGTTACTTTCCTCTTGGGTTTATTTGTAATTGAACCCTTGTAAAAAAAAAAACACTTTAAGCAACTGATGGAACGTCATTTACCAATGGGTGATAAATGTGTAATTTGCTCAGCTTTATAATACTTAGAGGGGAATTCAATTGTTTTATGCGGCGCGCTAATTAGTGGGCGCTCGACGGATCAATCCAATTGGTTTATTTTTTTGTTTGAGTGAGAATGCCACAGATGCACATACATCTGCTCGCCGCCTCCTGAGGTGGCGAGCAGATATGTGCAAAAAGTCCAATGTTTGCCCTAACCAGGACTTTAGACCAGGTTTAGCCGCTTTACGTGGCTGAACCTGGTCTAATTGCGTGCGACAAACTCGATAATCGATGGGTGCACAAAAATAATCGAATTGCTCTGATGGGCACCCATTAGTTATCGCGGCACTAAAAATTTAATCTCTTCCCTCATATTCTCTTCCCTATTTGAGAAGTCCGGATAGTCAGTTACTCAGAATGGCATATCTGGCCGCCAGTGGGCAAAAGTGAACATGATGTGGGTGTTCGGGGTTGTGTTTTTTTTTCGTTCTTTCTCTTTGCATTTGATGATTATAACCTACGCAGGCACATGTGAGGCAATTTTCCAATCACATGTATTAATAATCATTATGAAGGCTGGTATATACACATCATACAGTGTTGGTCAACGAACCGAAAGCCATTCTGTGGTCAAAGCTACAAAACCGTTCATCAGATTTGTCTGTACACATGTGTCCACGTGCAATACATCTATCCTCCGTGCACTACAAGTTGCGCTGCACATAATGCGGGAGCTCTGTGTGACTTGGTAGCATCGGGCGTCATTTTGTGCAACTTTTTACCTTTCAAATGCGTCTTATTCGCACAGCGATGTGAATAGATGGCCGCTTCTGCTGATTAAAATGATATGCAGCATGCCTATGTTCTGTGTGTGACTGCGGGTGGTATCTGCATGCTATACACAATACGTTAGTGTTACCGCCACTGACACTAACGTAGAGTTTCGCTGTTTGAATAAAACTCATTTGAAGGTAAAAAGTCGGACGAAAGACGTTCGGCGCAACTAGAAGGGCTGTTTAAACCTCAAGGAGGCTAGTTGTATGAGGACCCATCTGTATGTAAGTGTATGGTCACGTATGACCGATCCAGTCACTGGGCATTGGGGACAAAAAAGCCCATATAACCCTTTTGTATAGGCACAGTTTGGCCTTCTAGTCAGTCTAATATTAGTGTATTTATGCCTTCATTCCTATCATGGTGTCACTTTAGTTAAACAATCTTCCTCTGCCAGCATAAAGATAGACATCAGTTGATCCTGAAGAACTGGTAGATTCAGTGTTTCCTGGAGCCGCATAGTAATCTTCCACTGTGCTGTCATGTTAGAGAAGCTACACAGAAATAGTATGGATGCTCACAGGCAGGGTGGGGAATATTAATATCACTACTATATTTAAGTTCCAAGGCTGGTTTTTAAAAGCGAGATTTATTTAAACCTAGTTTTCCTTTCCAAAGCAGCCCAATGCTAGAAATATTCATCCTTAAATTTAATGTGGACGTGATCAGTTTTCTATAGATTTATGTTGTACATATAGGTGCCCATACACTATGCGATGCACCATGCAGGGCGACTGCCGATGCGTCGGCAGACGAATCGTGCGGTCCCCGCTGACCGCACGATATGCCGGCTGCCCCCTCCTCCATTTGAATGGGATCGTACTTCGCATCCCGGATCAGATGGTTCTGCAGGAAGATCTGGGGATGCGATGTACGACCCCGTGGGAGCACGCAGCACGATATCGGGTACGATTTCGTGCCCATACACGGCACGATATAGCACTTACATCGTGCTGTGTATGGGGGCCTTAAGTGCCTACATCAGTACAGTTTCTCAGGGTTCCAGGGCCTCTGATATATTTTTTAATTTCTTATTGTCCATTCCTTTTTATTACTGTATTACCACTAATCGGCTTACAATGCAGTCTGCATCTCTAGAGTCTATGGCAGATGCCTTGAGTGGAGTGTAGGGCCCTAGTTTTATATATATATATATATATATATATATATATATATATATATATATATATATATTTATTTGCGTCTGTATAAATAGGTCTATATAAGAAGATCCGTGCCACATCGGCAGTGGCACACATGGCACAAGCTAGTTGCTGTAATTGTTCCGGCATATGTTTTCTCTTAATACCCTGGCCGATCGTTTCTGCATGGGAATCGATGAATGCAGCACTTTAATGCTGGATTTCAGTTGTGCACGTTGGGCTTCTTGAGATCTCTCTAACTCTTGACTACTGTGCAGAAAGTAATAACTCTGCAATGGAGAAGCTGGGGCTATAATGAATGTTACAACAATAAGTATTTGTTATATGAATGCTGTAAAGGCCTGAGCTGACCGATGCTAGTATTGTGGTGTATGGTTGTGTATGTAAATAAGCAATTGCAGCTGAATTTAAATCAGGGGTGGATACAGCTTGCTCTTTTTTTTACCAAGTAAGGACATGTTCGTGTTCTCGGCCTCTCCCTTTTGTGAGACAGGTAGTGTGTGTGACTTTGTGCTGCAGCCCTGCATGAAGCTGACTTTCACACCTCCTGCAGAGTTACAATAACCTCACACGTTTGTCACCTCTGTCCTTTTGCCTAGAATGTGCAGAATGCGTCTACGGTGTGGTAATGGGACGATAAAGATCTCACTATACTGCCAGACAGTCTCGTCCTGGTAACTCTCAGATTGGGCCTAGTCCCACATATAGGAATGTTTATTGAACACTACTAATATACCCACCCAGTTTTGTGTGCTACTGCCTGGAGATTCCAATATGACCAGTAGAACTTTGCTGGTTTATATATATATATAATTTTTAATGTGAACTTCCTCTGTATGCAATTGGATTTGCATGACTTGCTGTCATGCTAAGGGGGGATGCTGAGGCCAGACTTGTGTGATTTTAATTGGGGTGAGCATTTGTTCATTTATTTTATATTTGCATCCTGTCAGTGTTGTCATTGGAATGTGTAATAAAAGCAGGATTGTGCCTGCATTGAGTAAAGGAGCTTTGTGTATACACCACAGCTTTGCAGTAGAGTCCAATTAGTGTCTGATTTTGGGGGGAGTGGGAGGTTACTCCAGGCGGCACACCTCCCCTCTTCTGCATTCTGGATCACATCCCTGGGAGTAATTGAAGTGACTGCAGTAACTGTGCCAGGAGCAGTGTGTAAAAAGTGCTTATTTTCTGCCCAGGAGTCGGCCGTCGCATCCAGTGTATACAGCCGCTCTTCCTTGCTTCACCCCCAGTGCTGCAGCCTGGAGTCTTTGAAGTTTGTGCTCTGATCACAGTGCAGGTCTGAACTTGTAGACATTTGAATTCGTGGCTGTCGCCCTCATGTGGAACAGACCTGTTTTTATAGGGTTGGGCTTTGCACACAGTGGACTGGTTGTGGGGTGTAAACCAGTTTAGGTGGTGATGCAAACTCTGGCACTTGTGAAGTCTGCACGTCCTCTCCGCTCCCTCTAAACACAATTCACGAGGCCATTGGGCCGTTTGCAATCCCAATCACACAGGCTACAGTACAACAGAAGGCAGACATGTTTTGTCCTATCCTGAGAACATGCAAATAGAGCCCCCCCCCCCCCCCTACCATCCTGTCTCATAGGGGTTGCGTGCGATCCGGAAGTCAGTGCTTCCTTGCTTTAAGTCTCGGATAAACATACACTGATTGCTTTCAAGGGCCCCTGTCAGCAGAATGGAGCTTGCCAGTTTCTTTAAACAGCCACATCATCTCCACATTCCTTGGCTCATTCTATACACACTATTTATGTATCTTTTACATATCTGCATGTTGCATGTAACTACACAATACAGACACATGTCCTCTTAGGATTTCATTGCACTGACCTATGTTGTGCACACTTCTACACTTTGGCTGATCTCTCTACAGTTTGTCTGACATTATTGTCCAATGAGGAACGTTGGTTTAACAAAAAAACAAACAAACAATTGTTTACACTGTCTAACACACAATGATGATTGGTGATGTCATGAATATCTGATTAGCTCACACAATAGTGAGTAGACTACTAATGCACTTTGGAAGTGAGCTTACATAGAAGTCTTGTGTTGTTATTCCATGTTATATGTAGGTCAGGTCACATGATAAAAAAATTAGTGTAATGCGTGTTTTTTTTTTTTTTTTTTTCTTGTACCTAGCAAAAGATTTTTTTTTTTTTTAAATCATCGCGGCAATTTGCGCAGATACAAGGCTTGCGGCTGCTATGGATTCTCCCGACTAATTGAATTGCTGCTGTCTGGTTTTAATTTTGCATGTTGCTAAAGGATATTTGGCTCTACTTGAAGCTGCACCTGTCAGGTCTAAGGACCCGATGTGTGTGCTGAGAGCAGGCTTCTTCTGTGCTAGGTCTGAGCTGTCCACACTTTGACATTGATTGTCTAAGCGGAAGGCGTCTGAGAATTGGTGTATAAGTTCGGCAGCAGGGAACATCCTCAGTCATGTTTGGGCTGCAAGTAACTCCTGTTTCCTCCAGATACTGCCCTCCTTGCTCACATTTCCTGCAGCAGCTGCTTAATAGGATTTGTCCAGTAGGATCAAGCTATGGGAATTCTCCTCATTCCTTATCCTTTTTTAGGCATTTGCAAACTTTTTTTTTAATTTTTGGATGAAGAAATTCTTTCTCACACTACCCCACCCCTTCCCCTTTATATATACACACTTGTGTGTTATACCCTATATCGCTCAGTCCTCTTTGTAAAGCAATGCTTCTCTTGAACCTGCCATGGCATTATCCTAAATTGCAAATATTCCCAATAATCTGCCGAGCTGCAGCCCCAAATATGGCATGTCTCGTGTGCCCGCTTGAGCCCTCTTTTTGCCTAAACTTAGCAGCTGTGGAATTTTTGCAGCTGCAAATAGAATTGTTCAGACAACTCCTAGAAGAATGAGATGGGGGAGATGGGGATGATCTGTTGCTTCAAACCCCTGGGAGTCTTTCAGCTATGTGACATCTCACCCCCCCCTGTTGACGCTAGAAAATTAAAGCCCACTCGCAGCTTGCCAGCCTTGAGTATGCCAGTATGAACCGTGATGCCAATTAATGTCGACAGTAGTACGTAGCTGCATGTCAAAAGTAAGGTTAATTTGGTACGCTGCCATTGGTAATGTGCATAACTATGAAGACCATAAACCTTATTGCACTGTTGGCATGTTACTAAGCTTTCCTGAGCCACTACAAGTAGTAATGATGGGTGCCCAGTAGCATGCCAACAGCACCAGCTATTCTCATTAATAAGCTACCAGTAATAGTGATGCACAATAATTGAAATAATATTGATAATTTATTAATGGTCCTTACAATTACTGCTGATATACTGTGTGTAATTACTTGCGCTTGAGGCTTAGTGATGCCCAGTGTGCCATAGGTATGGAATTCCCATGCATGTGAATGCTAACATATATTGCAGCTGTATGAAGTGCTGATCTGGGCTTTCTAAGGGGGCGATACAATTCAGCGTGAATTGAATATTGCTAGGAGGGAGCTCCCGGACTAATTTCTCCTTGCACCCTCCTGAGAGTGCGAGGAGAAATCCGAGTAAAGTGCCGGCCGCAAGGCTATTTGCCGGCTTAACGCGGCACTAACAGCCTCGCGGACATCACTTTAATCTGAGGATGCCGGTTCTCGGCTTTTTCATAGACCATCTTGCATTACCCATTCAATACATTCTTCAATGTTAAAAATTCCTTCTCCTATTGCTGAATGTCTGGCAACTATTCTCTGGTAAAGGTGGGGGGGGGGTCTCTGGCATGGTAGTGTAAGAGGCTACAGGTTATTACAGATGGATTTGTTCTCAGGTGACTAAAAACCCCTTCTAGCCCTCCTCTTGGTGTACACACCCGGTATGTCCAGGTTTCAGCTGGAAGTTATGCATTGCTGCTAAACCAGTTTGCGAGCTGACACTGAGAGGCTCATGTAACTGACACACAAAAGCTGCTATAAATGGTCTATATTAGGCAGTGCTGGGCTGACACGATTCATAATTGTGCAAATTTACAGAAGTCTGTATCTGTATTTAGCATCGAGAGAGGAAATTGTATTTCTATAAACAGTGTGATGGTCTGCGTAGGCGAAGCAGATGGCTGGTCGCCTCCGCTGCACCTCTGGTATCTAATGCTCTGTGTAATCTGTGTCTACAGCTTCATATTTCCATATGGAAATGCTTGTCCCCTGGCATCAACTCACAATATAAAATGGTTATGCAGTATGGTTTGGTGCTCGTATGGAGTTTAGTTTTGTTTATCAAGTAACTATCACATTGCTATTAATGTTGCCTGCGCAAAGTGCCTCATGCCTCAGCAACCTCACTAGTTCCTAAAGAGAGGATAGACTGCAGCCCCATTTGTCTATCCCTCTAAGGGGCATATTCAATTAGACGCAAAAAGTCCCGTACCTTTTGCATGCCTGACTCTTCGCCGACATCGCTGGTTTTCCATGCGAAAAAGTATCGCGCTCGTCCCCGCTTATCCCTGTGTTCAATTAGAAGACGGCACCATGCGAAAAGCAAACAGGCAAAAAGTGCTGTCAGATTTGGGGAAATCAGGCTGACAGCCCGACAGAAGGTGCACTAATATTGGGGATAATGGTAGATGCCCCTGAATAGCCCTGCTGAAGGTATTTGGGGTACTTAAATGTTCTCAATAGCTACTAATTAAGCGTCTTTGCACAAGTGGTGAAGAATAGTATTTAGCAGTTTTTTTGGTGGAAATAACTAGTACATGAAAATGGGTGTAAGCATGGTTAAAAATCGCAAAAGTTAGTTTTTGGGGTTTTTTTTATAAAAAAAGTGAAAAACGCACCTTCAGCAAGCACCTGCAATACAAAAAAAAACCCTCCCCCCATACGTGTAGACCCCCTCCTCTCAGTCTATTTTGCTAGTTTTGCCCCCAACTTTGGACTTTCGCCCCAAAAATTAAAGTACTTTTTCGGGTGATCTAAAGTATTTTTTAAACTTTTTTTTTTTTTTTTGATGCAGTTTAGTTTCGGGAGACTGTTCCAAGGCTGCAGGAGGGTTTTCTGAAGTTTGCACCCCAAACCCCAATTCTGCACTTTTTTTTTTTTTTTTTTTTTTAGACACCCATTCATAGGGGAAACTTTATCACCAGTCCCATTGCATTGAGTTCTGCATCAGCAAAGTCCACGGAATTGAATATGGAGGAAACTTTTTGCATGGCAAAATGACGTCACTCGTAATACTTTATCGCCGAAAACTGCTTTTCGCCGCTAATTGAATACGGTCCTAAGTGACTGCTTTGTCTGTGTAAGTGACACTTTGGCTGCTAGCAGTCGGCACTGTACTGAATTTGTGGTTGGTTGTCTAGTCTGGCCCTGAGATAAGTGCAGGTGTACACAGAATAATGTAGAATTTAAGAATTAATCACATTTTAGGCACCTGGTAAGATGTTGGCTAATTGGCCTTAGAAGAATTTACACACAACTAAAGTGCCAGCAGCAGTCTGTATGTTTATTGGCTCCTGAGGTTTGTCCTGTCCTGGTGGCTCTTACTTCTGAGCGAGTTCTGATACTGAACATAGAAAGAGGGCCACCGCTTTGTAGAGCGAATGGCTGTACACTAGTAAATGATTTTATGGTATTGCTTTTAGTGGAATTCCTGTCTTGGCCCTCCTCTGCAGTTATCCACAGATGTCACCTTTAGGACAAAGCTAGTTTGCCAGTGACGTGTCTCTGCGCCTTACAGTTTACATTGTAGCAGTGCAAAGTATACATTTTCTGCATAGTTTCCATCTGTTAACGGCAATCCCTCATGTTCCTAAGACACTAAATCTGCCTCTTGTTCCCTGTTCGGAATGGAATTCAGAAGTGAATAACTGGTTGGAGAACATTTTGTCAGTGTTCGGGGTCTGGTAACCGTGAGCGGAAATGCAGAGCGGCAGGAAACTTGTCTGCCCGGCAAGGACAGACTCGTGTTCTGCGATTGGTGGTTTTGTTTCAACACCTAAACGGTCAGATCCAGCTACTGCAACTTCCCATTGTGCAAGCATGGGGTTAAGTGTGCGTGGGAGCCTGCTCACTCGTTCTATGAAAACAGGGTCCACAAAATACTTTTTTGCGGTTTAACGCCGTACACACACACACACACACACACACATTTTTGTCCTTCCTGTCCTGTATTTTAAAATTCCTTACGTTGCTGATGTTTTCAGCTTGATTATGTTTTGTGTGCATTTGCTGGACCCTGTCCCAGCCAGGAAGTACTACATCATTCTCACTTAACAGTCAGAAACAGCGAGGCCCGATATTCCGCACACACAGCACCCTGGACACAGTGCGAGTGTCTGAGGGTGGTACACTCCATGTAGCACAGAGCGGGTGACTTGCCCTGTGTGAGCTCACCGACTTCCTGCCTCTCCTCTACCTTCCGAATGATAAGGTGCTTGCAGAGTTGGAGGCGCAGGACTTTGAGCAGAGCTCTTCCTGTGCTACCTTTCTGCTTTACATTTTATTAGCTATTTGTTGGACGTGGGCCAGAGAACATCCTCTGGCTTTCCCTGTGCTTGGCATACAGTGTAACCAGTGAGAGGTCAGTCCTTGCACCTTCATGTAACATGCTTCTAATAATAGTGAGCTTGTGAGGACACAGTTTCCTATGAGTTTCATTGTGCTCGGCCCCAATGTCTGAATAATAATTTGCCCGGCAGGGGTGCGCACAGTCCAGTGATGAGGCCGTGTATTTGATCTTTAAACAGACGGCAGCTTTGCCACATTCATGGGAATCTTCTTGTGTAGATGAATGACTGATTTCACGACTTGCCTGTGCCACATTCCTCCAAGATGAGCTAATGCCAGCTACTCATGTCTGCCTGAAGCAGTAAGGGTGGGGGACAGCTGTCCTTCCATTTATTATTATTATTATTATTATTATTATCCTTTATTTATACGGCGCCACAAGAGTTCCGCAGCACCTTACAAAGTACAGAAACAAATGAGCACACAAGACAAGTTATTAACAGTACAGACAATGCAGGAAAAGTACATGATGTATAAACAATGCTGCATAACACCTAAATAAGCAGCACGGTGTCAGTAACCAACTTTTAGGTGCCATTGTAAATTAAGGTAAAAGTTAGGCAAGAAGCACGTGAGGAAAGAGGGCCCTGCTCATGAGAGCTTACATTCTGAGGGGAGGGTCAGGCAAACAGGGGTGACACAGATGGGCTAGATAGTGAGGAAGGAGCATAGAGTAGTGGGTTAGGATGAGCGCTGGAAAGCATTGAGGAAGAAATGGGTCTTGAGGGCCCATTTGAAGATTAAGAGCCAGGAAGCCACGTGGTGGAGGAATCTTGCAGGAGCAATGGTGTCAGAGGGGTAAATCCAGGGTTTGGTGATGGCATGGTGAATCAAAGCATTGCAGATTAAGTGCTCATGAACGGAGACCATTCACTTACATCATTGCCTCTCTTCTTACCTGCAAGTCAACAATACACCTCTAATAAACTACCCACCCGGGATAGATGAACAAGAGATGGTAGCTAAGTCTGATGTCCTTCACCATTGTCTGCCAGCTCCTATGTGTTCTCCTTCATTGCAAGTTAATATTCATTTCACTGCCCAAGAGCTGACCATTATCCTGTAAACATTCTGGCATTGCAGAAGCAATCTTGTGGCTGCCCTTATGGTGTGCAAGCATACCTTGTCAACGAGTCCCTGTTATACATCCCTATAGACTTTTAATCGAGCCATCTCATGCTGCCCATCCACTAGGCGATTTTGACAGGCGATCGCACGATAACTACGTCGTTATCGTGCAGTCGCTTGCAAATCGTCCGCAAGTTAAGCACTTTAAAGTCGGAAACGACCAGCGATGCGCGCTGGTCGTTTCCGATATCAATCATCGGGCAAACATGCTGGTCAACCTGACAATAACATCAGGTTCAGAATGTTGTCAGATGATCGGTGAGCCTGCACTGAATGTCTGCTCGTTCAGTGTAGGCACATCACAGACGGGGAAACGACAGCATGATTACAATGTCGTAATCGTTCTCTCGTTTCTCCGTCGGCTAGTGGATGGGGCAGCATTAGACCTGTTTATTGCTTGTAACCCTTACAGCAGTGTAAATGAAATTATCTTAATGACTTATTAGTGTTTTGTAGTCTATATACCCGGGACTTAGTATATCTCCGGGACTCATCTTAGCTGCGTCCTGCTATATGATGAGGCCGATCCCTGGGAATGCGTTACATTTTACAGCGTTGGAATGACTAGCCAAAATCCAATGTCCATCAGGCTTATTGAAGGAGTGCATCCATTTCCCTGATCTCTGTTCAGTTTGCCTGCTTGCACCTCCATTGTCCTACACCAGAGACACGTAACCTAATTATGCGTACACAGTCAGATTTTGTACGATAACGATCCTATCGTTCGTTTAAATCTGGCCCCTGCAAACGACCAAACGATGGTCGATGTGCGGGCATGTATGGTAGTTATCGACCATCATCGGTAGTCCGTGCAAGCAGGCATACCTGGTCGAAATCGGCCAGGTTAGCATGTTTACTATAGGGACCTGTAATCGTTAATCGCAAATCGTGGGTCGTTATAGTTGTAAGGGGCTTGAAGCATGTGTTGGATGTTCGATAATGATCATCCAACACATGCAGATCTATCGTTATCTGATCATCCCTCAGTCATACCGTGTGTACGTACCAGAAGACCTACAGAAATTCTTGACACATTAAAAGTCTGATAAGCAGTCATTGCTACACACTTTCATGTATTTGCCAGATACAGTATAAGAGGAAGGGGGATGATGTAGGCTAGGGGGATAGTGCGGTCTCCCCTTCCAACATTTGGCTGTAAAATTTAGTATGTTTCTCCATGTTCACTTTGGCCTGATCCCAGTCCCTACCCCAGCCACACCTCAGATAATGAATGAACAGTAGTCCCAGCTCTGTGCATTCTGCAGACTTGGTGATACATTGCAGACCTGGGATACATTGCAGACTTGGTGATACATTGCAGACCTGGAACTTTGGCCGATTTATAGAAATGCAGTTATGTGTGTGTACGAATTTGCCACAGTTTCAATCCTTTCTATTTTAGTCTAAAATGTTCCCAACTGCAGGGTGTTTTAAGATGCATAATGGGTATTCAGTCAGAGGTATGCGTCATCGTAAAGGTATGAAAGTGTAATCCATTGTAACCTATAGTATAGTAGATGGCAATAAACACAGCCTATAAACCCCAGTCTAGTGGTAGGGAGTTGGCTTACATATTAGTTGTGGTTTTGTGTTAAGCACTGACAAGCTATTAATGACCGCTTTGCTGACTCTCTGCTCTATGATAAACCCTACAATGATGCAACAGTCCTCATCTGATAGAGGGTCTCACCAGCCAGGCGAGCAGGTTAGGTGTGGCAGCTAGTAATGATTGTACAGGGCAAGTCCTTGCATACAGAGCACAGGGTGTGTACACGGGGGATGTACTTGAATCTGCTGCCGGTTCACATTCCAAACGCCTCACCTGCCCCCTTCTCAAGGACACCCCTCTCCCCGCAAGTGAGACTATGACCTGGAAGGTGCAAGAATGTCAGGAATTACCCGATTTGCGTGTTTTCGCTGGGCCGGGCTCCCAGCAAGGGGACAGGGTGTTGTAATTCTTTTCACTGTGGAACAATGGAAATTTTCTAATCTGCAGGTGAAAGAATTTGCCAGCACAGTATGAGTAAGTCCCAGTGCCATAGCAGGTGCTGTATCCATGGGTGTCATCACACTCCTTATTAATGCAATACAAGGGTGTGCCTGCAGGGTCTCCTTCTCCTATGCAACACCCTGTGTACTGTTTACCTGCTGTGTACAGCCATCTTCTAATTATCTTGGCATGTACACCTCCCTTATTTGGTATCGTATCTGTGTGAAACTTGTATATCCCTGCATATACAGGCCCGTATTTAAATATACGTTGCCGAATAAACTAAAGTCTCACCAAATAAATCCTGTAGAGTATGTTCTGTGGGATAGGAAGCCCCCTTTTCAATGCACGAGATTGCAATAAAACAAACGATATATTAGAACTGAAGAGGTCCAAGTAAACTTGCAATATTGTGTATACAAAGATCCATGTAAATAAATTCCTAAACTACACTACTATTGGTGTGTGTGTGTATACAATGTACTGAAGCCAAACAAATTGTAGTTGGTGTCGAGAACTGGCACAGGGGGTGTGTAGGGAGTATTGTGCTAGCTGTGAGCAATGATTGCGCGCCTATTTCTGGAGAGTGAGTCAGTGGGGTGGGGGGGGGGGGGTCGGGGAAGTGACCCAGATCTGTTTTTCTTACTAGAAATCTCTGGGCTGACACCTGATTCTTGCTCTGCGATGGAAGTGACACCCCTGGGCTCTGCCCAGCTGGCATGTCTTGGGTGGTGCCATGTCATAAGACTGTCATTCCTTGTCATGCATGAGACCTTTCTGCTCCTTGCAGCTTTGCACAATGTTGGGAATCATTCATTCTCTGCTGCTGATTCAGTATGCTAGTGTAATAATTTACCCAACCGTTCGCAGTTATGTAATTATCGATTACGCACCGTCTCTAGTTTCGGGGAGTAATGACCTCTATCTCTATGGCTGGAATGTAATAAGGTAGACTCTTTCTGCCATTTTTGCCGACTAATTTAAAGTTATCCTGGTTTTGCGTTGTAAGATTAGTTTTTCGAGATCTATCCCTGTTACTACCCCCCCCTCCCACATCAAATCACATACACCTTTCTGTATCTTGTGGAGTTATTTTTCCTTTATTTGCACAGATAATGTGTTCGTATAGCTGTGTACATGTTGCCATTTAGCACACATCATAAAAACATACACCTGCAGGTAGCCACTATATAGTTTATACCAGAGGTTCCCAAGCTCAGGAGCTGTTTCAAACCCGTTCACTAGGATGCGATCGCTCGTAGCTGGCCGAGTTTTGCAATCGCTCATGCATCGCAATACACGTGCGCGAACCACTGCGAAAGATTGGGTAGGGCTCGCTCGCCCAGCATAGACAGCCCAGTTGAATGAGTGACCAGAAGAGGCCGTTTGTGGGTGGTAACGGGCAGGCCACTAGAAACGGGGGAGTGGAGGTACGAGCGCAGACGTGCCTGAGCGTTTCAGCGCTGTTTCAGAGGCGTGCATAATTAACAGGCAGCGTCATAGTACACATCACCTTGTTGTATTTCACACTGAAGTGATCGCAGTGCTTGCGGCAAGGTATAATCAATCTCAAGCGCTGTGAGCACATCCGATGGTGCTCGATGTACCAATGTTTTCATGCACTTCCAGGAGATGACATGTGCAAGTGGGCGTCATGGCTGGTGGGCGTCTACATACACAAAGTGAATCGCACGCCAAGACATGGTGGGCGTGCTAATGCCTTGCCGTACGATCACCTGCCTTGCTGGGGGCGTGCACTGGATTTGCACACGCTGGGAACGAGCGAATGCATCTAGCGAGCGGGTCTGAATGAGCTCCTCAGTCCTCAAAACCTGGACCGATACGGTGCCTTAACGTTTACCCTGCTTGGGCATAGGTGACTTAATTAGTACATCAGTCAGTTTGATTTAGCCATCTGTGCTCAGCCATGGGTAGTCTTAAAACCTAGAACGTTAGGGAGCCTTGAGGACCGAGCTTGAATGTTTCAGGCATTGCTCACTTGGCTAATTTTTCCATTTGCGTTGTTAAGGTGCATGCATACATACGGTGTGACTTTTCCGTTATCGATGGATTGGAACGACAAATCGTTTAAAAAGTGACGTGTCTAGGCACGATAACTATGCTGATGCGCCTTCCCGTTGGTCGTGGTCTGTTATCTCTTGAACATGCAGAAAGATCACGACCAATCTTTCACGATTTGGCACACACCGTTCCGTGTATACGCACGATGAACGATTTCATGGACAACGAACGATTTGACGTCCGTTTTCCTGGACCTGCATTGTGAGGTTGTTTTCTGCCAAACGATATATCATTAACGATTTTAAGGTGCGTACACACTAGGCGATGTCGCTCGTGGAGCAAATAGTCTAGTGTGTTCCTGGCAAGGGTGTGCTCGGTGTTGTTAACGACACTGAACACAATCACTGAACGATATCGTTCAGTGCCGGGCTCATTCCTGAACATGCAACAACCTGACAATATAGTCAGGTTGGCCTGCATGTTCAGGCGATGAATGACCAAGACAAACTATCAGCAGGAGCGTGCATCGCTGGTCGTTTATCATAAATTTTTTGCTCAAAAACAATGAAAAATATTTTTGACGACATAACTATATTGTTCCGTCGTCCAAAATATCGCCCAGTGTGTACGCACCTTTGCAGTCGTTAACGACCCATCTATATCGCTTGATCCTTTGTACAATCACTCCATATTTCTGCGCAATATTGTTTGTCTGGGAGCGTTCAGGAGCTCAAGGGAAATAGTTAACGAGCTTTAGACTAAACCTTGGACCTCTGTTACACGTGTTAAGGTCCCCACACACTAGACGATATTTTGAACGATTTGGCCGATTCCGATGCATCGGAACGACAAATTGCTTAAATCGGCAAGTGTGTACGCATTATGCGCGCTTCCCCTTCGTCGTATCTTCAGATCTTTTGTACATGAAGGAAGATGTGTCAATCTCGTTAATGATTCCCCGCAGATTGTGCAGTGTGTACGCACTACCAAAGGACCAGGCGATATAGTTACATTATATAGTTCACGATCTAACCACCAAACGATGCAAGATATGTCGTTTGTTAGATTACACAGTGTGTTTGCACTAGATCGTTTGCCCGGGAGTTCAAGGGAAATAGTTTGACATTACATCGTTTGCAAGTCGTCTAGTGTGTACCTTTACATAGGGGTTATTAATTTCCCTGCGTGACCATGTAGCTCCTGGGAGGAGTGCCTGGAGCTATTCAATTGCTCTTTTCGTGCCCTGCACTTAAGTTGGGATATGCAGTTTACCACAATTAATGCCCGTCGCTTAGTTGCGCTAAACTGCATTTTCCAAATGGTGCTACCCTGAGGCACATGTAAAGTCTGATATGTGCTAGCTGAAATCCTCTAGTTAGGGATTTACATCATGGTCAATTGGATATCTCCGGGTACTCATCCCAGGTGCTACATCCCCGTACTGGAAATTGGATTGCCCACACAGTGGTTGGTTTCCATTATTTGGGAAGCAGGG
Organism: Taudactylus pleione; assembly: GCA_031769625.1. Classification (NCBI taxonomy): domain Eukaryota; kingdom Metazoa; phylum Chordata; class Amphibia; order Anura; family Myobatrachidae; genus Taudactylus; species Taudactylus pleione. The sequence goes on from JAUIMM010000198.1 coordinate 3,201,123, forward strand.
CCTTTGCTGTGTTTCAAACTGGTTAATTTGCAATAGTTTTCTTATATTTAGAATGGGGATGGGATGATTTATTCAAGAGATTGGGTAAAGGATCCCTGGGAATAACTTTGCGGTGTAAGTAGTAATACCATTACAGACAGCTCCACAAAACCGGTTTTGTAGGAAGTTGTAATCGGTGGAGCACAGGTCACTTCAGGTTAATACCGGAAGTGACTTAATTGCCGCGTCTGTCCGCAAACAGCGGGAATTGGAGCACCTATAAGAGACTGCATGACGGTATAGATAGGAACTATGTTTAGACCACAAGCCACCTTTGCCTGATGAAGGATCCTTAATGATCCGAAACGCGTTGCAGGAGGTGAAAGTTTGTGGACAAGGAGGAACGTTTTGGGAACCCAGCCACTCTTGGACTGTTATGCTTTCTGCAGTGGTGCCGAGTTACTGAGGCCCTGGACCCATTGCTACCATTTTGACTAGCCCACCGCAGCACCTTATCTTGGTGAGAGGCTATTTTGGAACCCTACTCCTCTGTACTTTTATTGTTTTATAAATGTTTTTCATTTGTTTTATGTGAGTGTGAAATAAATATCATTCTTTAAACAATATTGGGTAATTTATAAATAATCCCGGTTTTAAAAGGTCTTTTTAACAATAAGCGCCATCTTAAACACCCATGTTCTTGCAAGATTTCTGAGGCTGGTTAGAAGCTCATTAATCGCGGCTACTTTACCACCAAACAAGCTGTAACAATACAGTGTTTCTATGTTTTCCCTTTCCCTAATACATAATACATGTGTATAATGTGTATGTAATTTTATATGGCCTCTTTGTATGGTGATTTTCCTCTGCTGGCACTCCTTAATTCCGTATTAGATTTATAGATTATGCAGTTTGTGTCTAATAGATTAGATCTACAGTTGTGTTATTACACTGTTCTTGTCTGAAGTGCTCTATGTATACATTTTTATTATTTTTAATTTCTTCTCCCGCTGATGGGTTCAAAATGGCGCCTGTAGTGCTACCTGTTTTTTCAGCTTTTACATCGAGATTCTCTTCTATCCATAGACTTTCACGGCGTGGTGTAACTCGCACCTGAGGAAGGCCGGCACTCAGATTGAGAATATAGATGAGGATTTCCGCGATGGGTTAAAGCTCATGTTACTCCTGGAAGTTATATCAGGTGAGCTACATGCACTGTTCCTAGACGGGCTGCAGTCAGGTTGATAGTCTGAAAAGATCCGCGGCTGAGTAATCCTGACGTTTTGAGGGGGATCCAATTCCGCGCCATGGCCATGAAGTGCCACCGAAACGGCCGAGCAAAGGAACTTCATGGCCAAGGTCTTTGCATAGAGGAGCAAAAAAAAAAAGTAGCGACTGTTGTGTACCGTAATACACAACGCGGGCAGCACGCAGTGCAGCATGGAGTTCCCCTCTACCCTATGTGTACGGCATCTTGGATTGAAGCACAGTATAGATTAGGAGCTAGTCTGTGCTAACTTCTAATAAAATGTTACACTCGTGGTCAACACATTTTTGTTTTATTTCAGGGGAGCGTCTTCCCAAACCAGAACGTGGCAAGATGCGGGTACATAAAATCAATAATGTCAATAAAGCCTTGGACTTCATTGCTAGTAAAGGGGTGAAGCTCGTCTCTATCGGAGCAGAAGGTAGGCTGGATCTCCCAATTTGCATCTGATTTAACCCCTTAACGCTATGTTCTCTGCATTTGTGGATTCTCTACGCCTTCTCCTCGGCAATGTAAAGGCTGCTTTTTTTTGTGTGTAAATGCTCTGAATGGTCAGTGCTGTTTGTATGTCCGCCCTTCATCTATCCCTGTGCTAAGTGTTCCCATTACATAGTGGAGGCGGCTGTTCTGTGGGCTGCACCAATATTTGTGGGAGCCATCCTATCCATAACCAGGAATGTCGCAGGGATCCTTATGGGGTTTATAAGGCTGCTTTTGAATATTTGTAGTGATGCCATTGTTGAATTAATAGACTATGTTCATGCCTATTGGCCTGCCTGCAAAACCATTGATCTACTCAAGTCTCAAGGTTTATAAAGTGCAGATGCTGCCCCTAGCAACATTTAGAAAATGATAGCTAGAATTTGGTTGCTATGGGCAACACCTCCACTTTTGTAAACGCTGGACTTTAGCAAATCTACCCCTAGAACTCATTAAACAAAACAGGATCTGACTACTAGAGGAACAGTTTCCAATTTCTAGCAATCCCCTTACAAGCTAAGCACCACCATACAGTCACATGTGTGAGGTCTTCTCTCCTGACGTCTGAGCACACGGTAGAAGCCGGAGCTTGGACCCCTGGTAATGTTTGATCTCTTACAGAAATCGTGGATGGCAATGCTAAAATGACCTTGGGGATGATCTGGACTATTATCCTCCGGTTTGCCATTCAAGATATTTCTGTTGAGGGTAAGTGTGCAGACATTTTGGTTTTGTTTGTCTGTTCTCTCTTGTTCCCTGTTCTCTCTGGTTCCCTTTTCTCTTGTGCTAAACTTCCTCTCTCTCTGGTCTCCTCAGAGACGTCTGCAAAGGAAGGATTATTGCTGTGGTGTCAGAGGAAGACGGCACCTTACAAGAACGTCAATGTACAGAACTTCCACATCAGGTAACGCATTGCCTTCAGCTTCTTCTTGTGATCGGCCTCTGCTTTGCTTGAAATGAACCTTGTTACTAATCTGTAGCTGTGCATCCATGTTGCAGGAATGCGCCTCATGCTTTATTTCCCTGGTGCTGAATCTGTGCTCCTTGGGTACTCTCCTCGCAGCTACATCTGTGGCTATGCACAGCTACCCTTACGTTACTTTCAGATAGGCGCTTCTGCACCTTCTACATTTTCTTCACCCTCACCTGCAGACACTCCTTCCTGAACACCCTATTGACCTGACCTTGGCTCCATGATGTACCCTCCTACATTTGGGCTGATCTTACCTGGCTTTCTGTGCCACGGTCTTTTCTGGCCCTATTTTTCTAATACGTAGTAAACCGTTGTGGACTTAAGCACCAGCCTCCCCCTTCCATCATCTCGTCAACCACCATCAGGCTAATTCTCATAGAAACTGCTGTTAAATGCCATAGTAATGGATCTGTCAGTCACTAGGATGGTGGCCATATGTAGCAATCAGTTGTAGCAGGTTTCCTCCTCTCCTAAAGCTTGGCCATACACGCTACAATTATCGGGGCGATCCGCCCGATATCCGCGGATCGTCCCGATAATTGTAGCGTGTGCGCAGCTGACCGAGGGTTAAATATTGCTCGGTCGGACATGCCGGAATGTCCGGCATGCCCGTCTGATGCGATATTTAGGGGGTAACCTGTCAGCCGCATCGGGCAGTGTATGCCCAGCCGCGGCCGACAGACATTTCCTTTGTTCCTTCCCATGGAAGGAACAGGGAAATGTCTGCTCCACCGGGGGCGGATCGCAGATGTCGGGCAAATACACTCTGAGAAATCTCAGTGTATGCTGCGGCTGGCAGGCTGCCAGATAAAATGTCTGTCGGTCTGACACACCATTTATCTGTACGTGTATGCCCAGCTTTAAGTGTTGCAATAGAGGGAGAGAGTTGTATGACTCAAAGTACTTGATGTCCACTCCTTTAACAAAAATACAGGTGTACACCTGGTTTAATTCTAATCTGAATGACGCCTATTACCATCCCATTGCTGGGTATTCTAGTCTCCTGTCACTCCTTGGCTTTGAGAGACGCTGACTCCATTCCATAGAAACATAGAATATGACGGCAGTTAAGAACCACTTGGCCCATCTAGTCTGCCCCATTTTTAAACATATTACCTAAACCCTTATTGATCCTTATTTCTTCTGAAGGATATCCTTATGTCTATCCCATGCTTGTTTACATTGCTCTGCTGTCTTAGCCTCTACCACCCCTGATGGGAGGCTATTCCACTTGTCCACTACCCTTTCTGTGAAGTAAGTTTTCCTCAAATTTCCCCTGAACCTACCACCCTCCTGTTTCAGAACATGTCCTCTTGTTCTAATACTTCTCTTTCTTTGAAGAATGTCTCCTTCCTTTACCTTGTTAAAACCCTTTATATATTTGAACGTTTCTATCATGTCCCCCCTTTCTCTTCTCTGCTCTAAACTATACATATTAAGATCTTTTAGTCTTTCCTGGTACGTTCTGTGGTGTAGACCTTGCACCATTTTAGTTGCCCTTCTTTGTACAGTCTCTAATGTATTAATATCCTTCTGGAGATAAGGCCTCCAGAACTGAACACAGTATTCCAGATGAGGACGTACCAATGACCGATACAGTGGTATTATCACTTCTTTCTTTCTGCTACTGATTCCTCTCTCTATGCAACCAAACATCTGACTTGCCTTCCTCATTGTTACAATGTTTGCTTGCCTTTAAGTCACTCCTCTCTGGCTAACTTTTGGCTCTCCGTTTGCAGTTGGAAGGATGGCCTGGCTTTCAACGCCTTGATTCACAGACATCGGCCAGAGCTTATAGAATATGATAAACTGAGAAAGGTAAGAACAAAACCAGTGCTCACAACCTGTTTAAATCCAGTGTTGCTATAAATATTTGTTGACTTACCTTCCCATGTAAATCTTCAGGTTCCCCTAATCTTATGTCACTAATGTCTCCTAGGACGACCCAGTCACCAACTTGAATAATGCCTTTGAAGTGGCCGAGAAGTATCTGGACATCCCCAAGATGTTGGATGCTGAAGGTGAGACTCTTGGCTCGTGATCTTGCAGTAGTCACATGAGCAATTAAAGCGCTGGATTTTTTTTTTTTTTTTCTCTTGTCAATTGAATATTTTTATTGAAGTTTATTGAACACAAAAAATAGTACATAACACAGAAAAGAAACCTAATAAGCAAATAGAGGCGCCTGCAATGCATCCAGGTATAAAAATACTAAAATGCTATTAAATTGTACAGGAAATAAGATCTAAACCAGTACAAAATAAGGTATAGACATAATGGGGGGAATTCAATAGATTTTTGGATCACAGTAATTAATGTGACGGACTGATTCAATTGTTTGGGATGCCCATTAATCGTGCTTGTCCTCAAAAGCAGAGAGTTTATTCACGTAAAGCTGTTAAACCCGCCCAAAGTCTTGGTTAGGGCGCCCAAACTACTGTTTGGTTGCCCAATCCACGAACCTTTCGCACGTTTCTGCTCGCCATCTCTGGAGGGTGAAAACAGAAATGTGTGTGCCGGCGGCTCTCACCCGCGAACGGAACAATGGAATTGCTCCGTTGGGCGCCCAAAAAAACGAAGTATCCCCAATTATTTGAGTAGACCTAAAACATCAACATAGAATAAAAGGCTCAAATACCATACATAAAGCAAATGAGTCTTGAGCGCACGCGGAACACCCAGGGTAGCTTTAGAGAGCAGAAGGGTCCAGAGCAAGGCAGGAAGATTGCCAGAGAGGTCACACTTTATCAACTTTAGCAGGAACTTTTTGCTTGGTTTTAAACAATTGGCTTTTAAATACAGTGTTTAATCACTATAGCACTGATGCCTAGTAATGACTGGAGCCTTGGAATTTGCGTTTAAACTCTGCAATCGCTGGTTCAGTCTTTTATCCATTACTATGTCTTGGGGGCGTCCCAGCATATTAGTTGCTCATGTGACCTTAAGGCTTCCTCTGCATGGAGAGTGAGGGCAGGTGATCATTACCAATATGGCTTCCTCCCATTCCAGGCACTGGCTGTGTAATCTGTAGTGTGTTAGATACATTCCCCATGCCTCATAGTGAACGAAAAAAATGGCATCTGAACCTTTTGTCACATTGCTCTATCCCGTGTCTCACCCTATTTCCTTCATTTCCAGACATTGTCAACACCGCTCGCCCCGATGAGAAGGCTATCATGACATACGTGTCCTCTTTCTACCACGCCTTCTCAGGAGCCCAGAAGGTAGTGTGCGGGGCGGCCGCAGTGCCTCCACCTGTCTCCTCTCCTTTCTGCATGCCTAATTTCCTGCTTCTTTTGCAGATGCGCGGCATGCTGTCACCTCGCTTTGTGTCGGGAAACTTTTTGGTCTGCTTTTATTCAAATCTTCCTCTTAAGTGTTCAGAGGGAGTAGTGAGCCCTGCGGCGGCGGCTATCTCTACTCCCCCCCACTTGTCATTCCTGACACATACTGAGGGCAGAGAGGTGCAGGATCTGAGACAGGAAGCCCCTCATCTGGCTCCTGACCGGCCCTGCACCCTCTCACTCTGCACTTGTCCTTCTCTCTCTTCTCCGCACAGATATTGTGGGCACTCTCAGGCCTGATGAGAAGGCCATAATGACCTACGTTTCCTGCTTCTACCACGCTTTTTCTGGGGCTCAGAAGGTGAGCTTGCTGCTGCTGCTGGCATCTCATACTGGGTGTTTAACCTGTTTCTGTGATCATTGTCTCCGCTTTGTAATACTTATTCAACTCTCCTTGGCTGCTAAATGCCACGTGAAGTAGTTTTTTTTGCTGGAACTGAATGCCTTCCAAGTTTTACTGTCATCTGATGTCTTGTATGGGGTGGTATGATGTTAACCCAGCAGTGGAAGAACCCTGAGATCATAAGCACCTAACACTCGGTGCAGAAGTATCAGCTTTCACTTAAGAGCTGCTCCCACTCTATAGCATTAATGTTCGTGAGGGTTTATAATGGGCTTCCTGCAGCTAGCAGAGATCAGGTGGCTGTAATCTCATTGCTGTTACAATAGAAAGCATCAGACAATTCCCATGTCCGTGTCTTATGCACAAATCGCTGGCCTGAAGAGCACAGGGGCCTATGTATCAAATGAGAGAGAGACAATTGTGTGATATAAATCACAAACCAATCGGCTTCTAACTTACATTTTTATAGGCTGTGTGTGAAAAATGACAGGTAGGAGCTGATTGGTTAATACTTTTTCTCTCACAATTTTATCTCATCGGAGGCGATTCAATTCAACGCGAATTGAATAGCCCCGGGAGGGAGCTCCCGGAGCTATTCAGTTCTGTGCGCTGTGTGGTTGGAGAATGCCGGTTATCGCGCCTTAACAAGGGTGTTTAGGCGCGTTAACCGGCATTCTCTGACCAAAGTGCCGGGCGCGCGGCTGTTAGCGCTGCGCTAAGTAGAAAAACAGCTGCGCGCCCGTCACTTTGGTGGGATTTCTCCTCTCATCCCCAGGGAGGCGCGAGAAAAAATCCTTAGTCCACCCAAACAGCGCATTGAACTGAATAGCTCCGGGAGCTCACTCCCAATAAGCTTTGATACATAGGCCCCACAGACTCGATCATAATGAGCTGCTGAAATCATGCTAGGATGTGGTCTATTTCCATGTAACAATAATTTCACCTGGAAGCAGCTCATATCACACCTATGACTGAAAGCTGTTAAGTAGCATGATGGATGTCACCCGTGTGTAATTCTTGGTATCCAGGTAAAGCCAGGATTTAACATTTAATGGGGACGATTCAATCCATTGCGATGTGAATAGCGCCGGGATGTTGGTCCCAGAGCCATTCAATTCACCACGATGGTAAGATGACAGGAATTCTTCTTGCACTCCCCCGTGGGTGTGAGAAGAAATCAGACTATAGTGCCTGCTGCGAGGCTGTTTGCCGGCTTAGCACGGCGCTAACATCCTCACAGCCGCCACTTTAGTCACAAGAATCTGTATTCTTCCACTAAACGCGCCTCCAACTTAAGTGCTTCTAGGTGGACTTAACTTCGCAGTGAATTCAATAGCTCTGGGACCAACATCCCGCGGCTATTCACATTGCAGTGAATTGAATTGCCCCCAATGTATAGGAAAGTCTACGTATTACTGAGCTGCCTATGCTTGAAATAACTACACAGGTCTGCCATCCTCAGCCACTTCTCAGCAGCAGGCTTCCATGTTAGGTGGTAGGGTCTTCTGTAACATCCTACACCAGGGGCGGGCGGCTCTGCAGGTTTTCCTCATAGGAATGTGCAGTGTGGATTGGTTGAGTCCTACTCAAGGGAGGCGATGTTACATTTGAGTTACTGACATGGACGTTTTAGCTTTTTTGACCTCCATCTGCCCATTAGGACACATACAGATGCTGGAGTTCCAGCTGTCTGTATTAGAGGGGAGGTCATTTGTTGCAGTGCTGCAGTGGAAATGTTTCCATTGTTTGTATCTATAAATGGCAACCGGATGGTTTTTCCTGTGTGATCTTAAGTTTGAGTTGTTAGCGGAATCATTTAGGCCTGCCAGACATTTGGGGGGGGGTGTATGTGCCATCTAACCAGTGTGATCTTCCTTAGGCCGAGACGGCCGCCAACAGGATCTGCAAAGTCCTGGCTGTGAACCAAGAGAACGAGCACCTGATGGAGGATTACGAGAGACTTGCCAGTGATGTAAGTCCTTCATGTTACCTCGCTGACCTTGTCCCAATTGAGATGGGGAAATCTGTTCTGCAACTTTAGCATAAAACGGGTCATTTAAAAAATGATCAACTTAAAGGTAAGGGCAGTACACTAGAAGGCCATTAAACCAGGTTGTGTGGGAGTTTGAGGGTTGACTGCCTTCACCTTGGCCTGCTGTCATTATTCTGCCGTCTAGACCGGACTATGCTCCTAATGCTGTAAAGCAATGCCATCAACCCGATCCTGAGAGGTTCTACAGGGCTAGGGGGATGGGAGTTAGAATGGTAGTAATTAATGGTATCGATCTGATTAGGCTGCACACACATTTCCTCCAGACTCGCTGATTTTGGTTAGCCATTGCTTCGACGGCTAGCCCCCTTCGCACCCAATTGGATCGACCCTAATGTGTCTTTAATGAAGGGCACCTTCAGCACTGATGCTTTATGTAAAGCCTTTATAGATGACAAGTAATGTTCTACAATAGGAATTGTATCATTTCTCAATATTTAGTTTTGGCTCACTATGGAAACTAAGTTTAGAGACCCTTTAACATCATTATTTACATTTAATGATGTGATTTCCCTGTAAAATCTTCATATGGAGACCTGAGGATGTTGCCAGTTATGGAAGAATAAAATAAGTACGTAATGGTTGCCAGAACCTATTGTCTTTATCATTCCTGTCGTAGCCGAAGGTTAAACAGTGGCCAGGTCTAGGTTTTGGCAGCGTTGCCCGATTTGGTGAATTACTTGTTACTGAACGGTTTTCTCCTGCTAGCTCTTGGAGTGGATCCGCCGTACAATCCCATGGCTGGAAGACCGTCAGCCAGAGAAGACCATGCAAGATATGCAGCAGAAACTAGAGGATTTCCGGGATTATCGCCGTGTGCACAAACCCCCAAAGGTCCAGGAGAAGTGTCAGCTGGAGATAAACTTCAACACCTTACAGACCAAGCTGAGGCTCAGTAACCGACCTGCATTCATGCCTTCTGAGGGGAAGATGGTTTCGGTGAGTGTGGAGGGAGGGTGGACACGGATATCGGAAAGTGTCTGGAGCTGGTGTATTTGTGTGTGTGCAAAATCTAGACCATGTACTGTTTTAGTGACGTTCCTTTCCCTTACTCCTTTTAGGACATTAATAATGGTTGGCAGCATTTGGAGCAGAGCGAGAAGGGTTTCGAGGAATGGATGTTGAATGAGATTCGCCGTTTAGAGAGGCTGGACCACTTGGCAGAGAAATTTCGCCAGAAAGCGTCTATACATGAAGCCTGGACTGAAGGTGGGTACTGTAACCTGCCTGCACTCTTTGATAATAGGGAACATTATTAAATGACTGGTGGTAATCTTGGATACAATAAACCCAAGCTTTCTGCAAATATAGAGCATTTCTGCCCACAGCATCTGAGACAAATACAGTTCTACACATATAGGGAGGCGGCCATGGCGATGTTACAGGCTGTTCTGTCATGGCCCTCAGAGTATGGTGTTTCTCTGGAGTATTGGTCTTACTGCATTACATGTTGCTAAAGGGGAGGCTGTGGTGAGATGGTCTCTTCATTAACTTGCATAATTATTCTCCAAAACAGGTAAGGAGGCCATGTTGAAGCAGAAAGACTATGAGACGGCCACCCTGGCAGAAATCAAGGCTCTGATCCGAAAACACGAGGCCTTTGAGAGTGACCTGGCAGCTCACCAGGACAGAGTCGAGCAGATTGCAGCCATAGCGCAGGAGCTGAAGTGAGTTATACAGGGGGTTACAATTTTTAGAGGTTGATGCACATGATTGTATGAACTCGGGAAACCAAGTTTATTCTTAAACTGGTCCTTTTATATTTGTGTAGTTGTAACTATGCCATGATGGTGCTGGGAGATAGCACATGTGCTGTCTCTGCTCCCTGTCATAGGTGTGTGTGTGTGTATATATACACACAGTACTCTCATTGTTCACTTCTTTTCCACACCGTTATTAGAAGACATTCCAAGGCCAGAGTTTCACAACTTCCACGTCTCCGAGCTTGCCATGGATGCAGTGAATGGAGTCTTTCATTTCACTGACACGTGTAGAGGTTTTTTGGAGCGCAGAGAGAGGGCATACACATGGGGCTGAACGAATCATCCCCAGAATATAAAACCACTACTTTGGGCCTGGGGCTGCTAAACTTTTTGTCTAAAAAAAAAATAAAACAATGTTTTTCCCTCTCCCAGTGAGCTTGACTATTATGACTCGCCCAGTGTAAACGCACGTTGCCAAAAGATCTGCGACCAGTGGGATGTTCTGGGCTCCCTGACACACGGCAGACGAGAGGCCTTAGAGGTGAGGACAGAACTGTTCCCGTTTCCCTGCATGGTCTCTTCAAACCTCCACCCCCCCCAGACCCCCATGAGGTGTCTCTCTATAACTCTCACCCCGCATGATTTCTCCACATTGACTTGGCTTTTTGTCTCCAGCAAACTGAGAAGCACTTGGAGGCGATCGACCAGCTCTACCTGGAGTATGCAAAGAGAGCCGCGCCATTTAATAACTGGATGGAGGGGGCCATGGAAGACTTGCAGGACATGTTTATTGTGCACACCATTGAAGAGATTGAGGTAAGGGCTTTTTCTTGTCACCCAACGTTACCGCAAACCTAGTTCATGCTGTATCTAATGGAGAAAACATGGTTATTCTGTCTTTGTGTCGCAGGGACTAATCGCAGCCCATGAGCAGTTCAAGTCCACACTGCCGGACGCAGACCGCGAGCGAGAGGCCATTCTGGACATCCAAAGCCAGGCTCAGAAGATCGCCGATTATAACCACATCAAGCTGACCAGCGGAAACCCCTACACCACTGTCACTCCACAGACCATCAATGCTAAGTGGGATAAGGTAGGTGACTGCCTAGAGCCATTAAACCCTCTTTGCCTGGGCACTGCTCTGCATTCTAATGCATGAAATGCCCTTTGTACCTACCAGGTCCAGCAGCTTGTACCCAAGAGAGACAATGCATTGAAAGGAGAGCAAGATAAGCAGCAGTCCAATGAGAGCTTACGTTTGCAGTTTGCTAACCAAGCAAATGTGGTGGGACCTTGGATTCAGTCAAAGATGGAGGCAAGTTTCAGTCCCTTGTGACTGCAGTAACGGTTCTGTTTATCCGACAAAGAAAACGTTCATTCTTTAACCAGTCAGACCTTATTTGACATTGTGTTTAAAGACCATGACGGGTGGTGTTGGCATGCCGACAGAGCCAGTGCCACCTGGTGTTCAGTATTGGAACGGCTTTTTTTTTTTTTTTTTTTAAATGACAGGAATAATGTTTTTCTTTATAGTCAGGCTGCAGATATCACCTTTTGCCTTAAAAAAAAAAAAAACATCCTAGGCTCACCGATATGAAGGGGGTTTTCTTTCTTTCCGGTACATTGTGATGCTAGTTCTGCAGCCACTATAGTGCATTTGACTGCAGGGCTCTAAATCTGCACATTTTGTAGCTCTGAGATATGTATGGAGCTTCCATTTTTTGGAAGAGTCTACATTTGAACTGAAAATAAAATGGGCTCCCGCGACTGTCCATCTTCACGAAGGACTGCAAACATTTCCCGGTAAAAACGCTGATCATTCTAAAGTATAAATTCCATCCAAAATTTCACTGGGTATACTTCAGTGATGATGCTACCTACCTGGCGCCTGCTAGTCCCTCACTGCCTGCCACAGTGCAGCAATGCCCCTCATCTGGACATCCCATTTATATAAATGGGAAATCCTTAGCGGAGGAAGGGCGTAGACAACACGTCTGAAAGGCCTGACTCCGTAGCATCATTAAATTAATTGGGGGGTGGGGGGGGGGGGGAGAGGGAATGTAAGACCCCAGGTCCATAGCATTAACTACAAGATTGAATTCCCTTTTGGGTCGAATTCTTTAAACGTTTTCCCCTTAAGACATTGTAAAATTTCCGTCCTACTCCCAGTTACGTAGTGTGACTATTCTAACCAGTGGACATGTACTCTTTGTAGACCAAACCATGATTTGAACAGTCTGTAGCCTGTCACATAGGTACCGATGATATGGCCACAAAATGACGCCACAGTGAGACAGGAAAGTCATACTGCCACCTGCAGTCTGATTGGTTAGTAAGCATTTAAAGAACACTTTTTTTAAGAATACAAACTTGTAGTTGGGTTTCACAATTGTGTTTATAGTTACCATATAAAAATGCTGCAACTAAGTATATATTAGGTTCTGTATTTTGTGTTTAGCAGTTTTATGTCTCTTTCTGCAAATACTTATTACTATATTGACTCTTCAGGAGATCGGCAGGATTGCCATTGAAATGCATGGCACTCTGGAGGACCAGATAAGCCATCTGAAGCAGTATGAACAGAGCGTCCTAAGCTACAAGCCCAACATAGACAAACTGGAGCAGCAACACAAACTCATTCAGGAAGCCCTGATCTTCGATAACAAGCACACCAATTACACCATGGAGGTGAGAGAGCACCAGGTTACCCTGTTATGTGTAACTAAGTTATGGACGGTGCGTAATGTACCTTATGGCCTGTCTTCCGCAGCACATCCGTGTTGGTTCAGAACATCTGCTCACCACTATTGCCAGGACCATCAATGAGGTGGAGAACCAGATCTTAACACGTGATGCCAAGGGAATCAGCCAGGAGCAGATGCATGAGTTCAGGGCATCGTTCAACCACTTTGACAAGGTGAGGGGGACACTGTGGACTTTAGGGGGTGAAACGCAGTATGGTTACTGTGATACTGGCTATCATTATAGAGTTACTTGCTGGTTATGCTACAGTCCTTGTATGGTACTTCTGTGGGACGGGTAAACTCATTTGTTCCATAACCTCTTTAATAGATTCCTTCCTCTCTGTCTAATCCCAGAAAACCACCTTCCAGTGTTGTCGGAGTACATCTCCCATTTGTCTCAGGTCTCCCAATCATTATAAGCGTTTCGTAACGTATTGTTTTTTTGTTTCTCTTCCATTGTCCTTGTCTTCCACCCCATTTCACCGCCTGTCCTCCTGCCCCACCGCTTTGTCTTCGGACCCACGTGTTCTTCCCCAACCCACCATGTTCTGCTTGTGACAGGATCACACGGGTGCTCTGGGACCTGAAGAATTCAAAGCTTGTCTCATCAGCCTGGGCTATGATGTGGAAAATGACAGACAGGTACCAAACTACCACGCTAAGCACAAACTAATTCTCACTTTCTCTCTCTCTCTCTTTCTCTCTCTCTTGCTCTCTCGCACTCTCTCCTTTTTTCTGTCTAACTTTCCTTTCGCTGTTTTTCACTCTCGCTCATCTCGTGCCAATGGTTTATTTTTATTATTTTATTCTATTGTTTTATTGATGTACCTTGCATTTTGCTACATCTCACCACCTTCATCCCTTTTTCTTCCCCTATATCTGTCACTTTACTTTCTCCTCTCTCCGACTTTGTCTATTACTGTTTCTTGGAAAAGAAGAGAATATCTTCTCTGGATGCCGATGACTTTCGCGCTCTCCTTATCTCTACCGGATACAGTTTGGTATGCCGCTCACATCTGTGTTCTTCCGTGGTTTCCACCAGTGTGCTCCTGTGCTTTCACCTAGTGTCGCAGCTAGACCTGGGAGCTTCTCACTTCCCTAATCTTTGCTCTCTTTTCCACTTGCGTCATGGCAGGGTGACGCAGAATTTAACCGCATTATGGCCAGCGTCGACCCCAACAATTCTGGTATGGTGACCTTCCAAGCATTCATCGACTTCATGTCCAGAGAGACCACAGACACAGACACCGCTGACCAAGTCATCGCATCTTTCAAGGTCCTCGCTGGAGATAAGGTGAGCGTCACTTTAACCCAGTGAGTAGTGTGGACCCGCAACATGCGGCCATTTCTCTCCCGGACATGACATTGGTAGAGGAGACGTATTTCTGCATTTCCAAATTTTAAGACCTGCCCTTCTCACATATTCTCTTTCAGAATTACATCACAGCAGCAGAGCTGCGTCGGGAGTTACCACCAGACCAGGCAGAGTACTGCATCTCTCGTATGGCACCCTACCACGGCCCTGAGGCAGTGCCCGGAGCACTGGATTACCTGTCCTTTTCTACTGCGCTGTACGGCGAAAGCGACCTGTGAGAGCATGACGGGGGAGAGATTGACACTGCCCTACCACCCTCCATCGGCTACTAATTCCTCTGCTGCAGAAGAGGCGAAGCTCTGGATGGACATGGGGGTGCTGGGCTTACTGGCATCCCTCTGTCGGGGAAAGGGGGAGGGAGGGGGATCACATTAGTTTTCATTCCCTTTGCAAGGAGGGAGGAGAAGGCAGAGCAAAAGCTTTCAGGACCGCTCCTCTCCCCTCTGCAAAGCTATCTATGCAACGGCTAAAGGGCATGGGTGCTTCCGCACACAGCTGGCAACGTAGACTGCGCTTCTGGATAACCCTTTCATATCTTGCACCCTGTACAGTTCCCTTCACAAGCCCCTCTCTCCCTTCCTTTAGGTTATTTATTCCTGGTCCTACAAGCTCCTGTGAGGCATGTGGTCCTTGCCTGCGCAGTACCATTCTATCTTCCCTTGTTTTTCATGGTTTCTCAACGCAACGGCCTCTCGGTGAGGTCATGGCATAGAGGGCTCCGCACTGCAGGCAGGGGAGAGATCCATACAACGGAGGGTGCTTTACCTCACAAACCCCCCCCCCCCCCCCCCCCTGCTGTTTTTCCATGTAATATTTTAAGAGGGATGTGCACACACTCACCAGTGTTTCTGCTGAACAGAAGTTACTGGTAGCAAACATCCTGATCTGTTACAAAAAGGCCAGGGGGGTGAAATCATGCCCATTACACTCATTCACAACCATGTTTTAAGAGTTGAGGTGTTTGTTTATGGGTAACAAACCTTCAAGCAATTCGCTCTACATTCCTGTTGCTTGGTGTGTCTTGTCAGTGAACGGAGCACATTACAATGCATCATTCCATGTCATGTATTGCATAACTTTTCGGTGACTGTCTCCCACTTTTTGGGATGCACCCCCCCCCCCATTTCTTACATCCTATACATTCGCATCATATCATGTTCCTTTATATTTTTCCAGCCCTAGAATGGTTTTTACTATTTTTTTTTTCCTGTGGACCAAAAAAAACAAAAACAAAATTATAATAAAACAAAACTTTAAGAGGGTTACTATTTACTTAATTTAGGGGGATTTATGATATAAATATATATTCAACTAGCAAAACCTATATTTGCCGTTTTTTGTTTTTCTTGTCTTCTAAATGAAAAAAACAAAGAGAAAAAAAAAAAAGGTTGCTGATTATTACGAGGTCTGTAACATTCCTTGTCTCATCTTTTTATACCAGCGGCCCACCGGGAGAAATGTCAGGGGGCAGCGTCTTTCTATCATTCCTGCACCTCTTACAACTCCTTACAGAACAATAAAAGTAATATTTTTAAGATATATGTATGGTGCCATGTGTCCTTTATTCAGATCTAATGTTACTTTTGATTGTAAGAGTGTTTGTCTAACTGAAAGGATTTGTCTGCTTAGATGTCAGGAGTCTTAAGGGGGTAGTTTTAGAAGTGGAGATGTTGCCCATAGCAACCAATCAGATTCCAGCTATTATCTTCTAGGAGGTGATCGATAAATGTGAAGTAGAATCTGATTGGTTACTATGGGCAACATCTCCACTTCCAAAACCCCCACTTTAGTAAATATACCCTCAAGTCTAGAATTTAAAGTGTGTATTCGATGTAAAACAAGTTTTATTGGATTAAACATTTACTATTAACCTGTGTGTGTGTGTGTGTGTGTATATATATATATATGTCAGTCAGTCCGGAAAGTATTCACAGCGCTTCACTTTTTCCACATTTTATGTTACAGCCTTATTCCAAAATGGAATAATTTCATTTTTTGCCTCAAAATTCTACACACAATACCCCATAATGACATTGTGTAAAGTATTTTTGAGATTTTTGCAAATTTAATTAAAAAAAAACTAATAACCTAAGAAATCACATTTACATAAGTATTCACGGCCTTTGCCATGAAGCTAAAAATTTAGCTTAGGTGCATCCTGTTTCCACTGATCATCCTTGAGATGTTCCTACAGCTTAATTGGAGTCCACCTGTGGTATATTCAGTTGAGTGGACATGATTTTGAAAGGTATACACCTGTCTACATAAGGTCCCACACTTGACAGTGCATGTCAGAGCACAGACCAAGCATGAAGCTTTGAAGGTCCCAATGAGCACAGTGGCCACCATCATCCGTAAATGGAAGTTCGGAACCACCAGGACTCTTCCTAGAGTTGGCCGGCCGTCTGAACTGAGCGATCGGGGGAGAAGGGCCCTAGTCAGGGAGGTGACCAAGAACCCGATGGTCACTCTGTCAGAGCTACAGCATTCCTCTGAGGAGAGAGGATAACCTTCCAGAAGTACAACCATCTCTGCAGCAATCCACCAATCAGGCCTGTATATTAGAGTGGCCAGGCGGAAGCCACTCCTTAGTAAAAAGCCCACCTAGAGTTTGCCAAAATGCACCTGAAGAACTCTCTGGTTTGATGAGACAAAGATTGAACTCTTTGGCGTGAATGCCAGGCGTTCCGTTTGGAGCAAACCAGGCACTGCTCATCACCAGGCCAATACCATCCTTACAGTGAAGCATAGTGGTGGCAACATCATGCTGTGGGGATGTTTCTACTTAAGGGTCCACAGTGTTGACCTTTGGGTATAGCTGGATCCACGGGCACCACTCAGTTAAAGCTTTCACTGCTCCCAGGATGCACTTGGGTCCGTCCTCCTCCTATACCCCGCCCCCGAGCCACAGGCACCTCAGTTTTAGTTGGTGCCCGGCCGGAGTCAGAGCAGCCCCATAGCTTTATTTTAAAGAGAAAATGTTTTTTTTCTTTTTTTACACTATTAGAGCGGCAGCATCAGATTGTCCTTTAGGATGTCCACGCTGCCGCTCCTCCCCGCTGGCGCCGCGACGCCAGTACAGATCTGGGGATCGCGGCGGGACCCCAGAGTCTGTACTGGCCGGGCTCTGGGGACTCCCATGACTGCTGCCGGAAGCGACGGGGATCAGGTAAGCCGCGGGTCGCCGCGGATACTTCATATGCAGTCAGGAGCCTCCGGTCTCTGGGGACAATCCGGAGGCGCTAGCAGCGGCGGCGGGCTCCCCCTCTGTAGAGGAATACCCCGCGTGTCCGCTAGACCACCAGGGTTACAGGCTGGAAGCGGGACCGGCAACCCCGGGGGTTAAATGCTAGCCAGGGGAGGCAGCCTTCCCTGTCTAGCGGCTCCTCAGCTCAGCGAACCTTTCAACATGCAGTCTGGCGTTGCTGAGCTGCTCTTATCTCTCGGCCACTCCACTGAGGTCTCCGGCGGCCATCTTCACTGGCAGGCATCGCAGACTCCCAGGCGGTATCAAGTGGACCGGTCCCCCTGTGTACCTCTCCCCTGCTAAAGGACAGTGTACACAGCGCTATAGCCCTCCCAGACACTGAATCTGGGTGGTTGATTGTAGCGGAAGGTGCAGTGAGTATTTCTTCCTGCATTGTATGTGACTATTGCTAGTGCTGCCTGTCTGTGACTTATTCTCCATTACTGTCAGCTTATACCTATCCCTTTCCTTCTCCTACGGCCCGGCAGGTGTGTGGGGGAAGGGCGTTTTCTGATACCCTCACTTATATAAATCACGTATTTGTGGGGTCAGTCACATACTGTTGTGTGCTACACAGTACCATATCTGGGCTGTTGTGTCGCATACTGGTGAGTGCGCGGGTGTTAAAACCGTAATTCCTCTGGTGATACGTATTTCTTGTGTATTTACTGTATCATGTCTGATGGGGAGACTGAGCGCTCTGTGGCTCCTGTGCTAATTTCCTGCAGACGCTGTGCTGCTGGAGTTGATGGTGAGGACTTATCTCAGGATGGTCTGTGCGGGCGGTGCCAGCTGGTACCGGGCCCCTCCAATCCCCCTGTGTCACAGGACCCTCCTTGGGCGATGTTTTCACAGGTGCTGGCGTCCATTGCGGACAGGTTATCAGTCCCTTCTAGGCGTTGCCCCAGCCCACCATTCCCCGGGTATTCCGCAAATATTGCAGTCTCCCCCCGGGGCCCAGACTGTGGGTCCTTATTCGGGACGGCCTGTGTATGTCCAGTCTCCTCCAGGGACACGACAGTCTGTGGTGCCTTTGCAGAGTTTTGCTCCGATGGCTCCTCCACCTTGGGTGGATGTTCTCTCCAGCTCTGTACAGAGTCTGGCAGCTTAATCTTCGGCGTTTCAGTCGATGTTGCAAAGTGATGTGCCACCAAGGACGCCCAAACGCCCTGTTGTGAGTTCACTGGCTGCGCAGTTGTCGGACTCGGAAGTGTCCTCAGATGATGGAGAGGACTCTGACTCTGATGCCGTGGGGCAGGAGGTGGAAGCTAAGTCCTCCATTAATGTTTCAGCCTTAGTTAGGGCGGTGCGGGCTATCCTACATGTAGAGGATGTTGCGCCGGTCCCTAGATCGAAGTTTCCTAATTTTAAAAAAGCCAAGGTAACTTCGAATGTGTTTCCCCTGTCTGATCAATTAACGGATCATATCCTGAGAGCGTTAGTGGGACAGATGCGGGATGCAGCTTCCTATATTGGGGAAGCGTCTTTGGATGCCAGCCTGCTCACTTCTAGGGTGTCGGCTGCAGAGGTGTCTGCGCGGCGGTCCCTGTGGCTGAGGTCCTGGAGGGCTGATGTTGACTCTAAAAAGGGTCTGGAGGCCTTGCCTTTTAATGGGGAATTACTATTTGGACCGGATTTGGACAAAATAGTTGATACTTTGGCTAAGTCCAAGTCGGCTTTCCTCCCTTCGGCCTCTGCACCGGCTAAAGTGAGGAGCTCTGCCTTTCGGTCCTTTCGGGTTCCGGGTAAGGCCAAGGGTCAGTCCTTCCCGAGACATTCGGCGACCAAGGCCTCACCCAAACCCAAGAAACAGGCATGGAGTGCTCGGTGCCCTTCTTCCAAGCAGGAGGATAAACCTGCTGCCTGATGGGACAGGCCTTTCTCTGGGGGACCCCAGAGTGGGAGGCCGACTTCTCCAATTCGCCCTGTGTTGGCACAATACCACCACGGATGCCTGGGTTCGAGAGGTAGTCTCTCAGGTGTACGCCCTGTCTTTTCGGTTCAGGCCGCCCCACCAGTTTTTCTGCACGAGTGCTTCTCTGGACAAGACCAAAGCTGTCCAGATTCAGGTAGCTATAGAATCCTTGCTACAAGCAGGGGTCATTGTTCCTGTTCCGCAGTCTCAGTGCGGGACGGGGTACTATTCTACTCTGTTTCTGGTGCAGAAACGGAATGGTTCTCATCGCCCTATCCTGAATTTGAAGTCTCTGAACAGATACCTCAGAGTTCCCAGGTTCAGGATGGAAACGTTACGTTCCATCATTCTGGCGAAGGAACCCGGGGATTATATGGTCTCTCTCGATATCCAGGACGCCTATCTCCATGTGCCCATAGCACCGGCACATCAGCGGTATCTGAGGTTTGCTATCCTGAACCATCACTACCAATTTCGGGCGTTGCCTTTCGGCCTTGCCACGGCTCTGAGGGTGTTCACCAAGGTGATGGCAGTTATGGCTGCCCACCTTCGGGGTCAGGGTATACGGCTGTTGCCGTACCTGGACAATCTTCTGCTGCTGGCAAGCTCCCCGGAGGTGCTTCTTCGACATCTCCACCTGACCGTTGCTTGTCTTCAAGCATACGGGTGGTTGATAAATTGGAAGAAGTCCTCTCTGGTCCCATCACAACGGATGGTCCATCTGGGAGCACTTCTGGATTCTTGTCAACAAAGGATTTTCTTGACTCTGGAAAAGGTGTCCTCCCTACAATTGAGGATACACAGTTGCTTGAGCAGTGGCAGGGTGTCGGTCCATTCGGCAATGAGAGTCCTGGGGTCCATGGTGTCGGCATTCGACATGGTGGAGTTTGCCCAGTTCCATTCCAGGCCCCTGCAGGGGCAGATTCTAGCGGAATGGAACGGGATACCTCACCGGATCCGATCCCAGATGCTGATTTGTCCCCGGAAGTGCGCCGGTCTCTGGCGTGGTGGCTTCAGTCAGCTCTTCTCGTCCCTTTTTGATCCCGGACTGGGTTCTGCTTACGACAGATGCCAGTCTCCGGGGTTGGGGGGCAGTGACCGGCTCGCTGTCTCTTCAGGGCCGTTGGTCGGCGGAGGAAGCCGCCCTTCCCATAAACGTTCTAGAGCTACGGGCGGTGTACCGTGCTCTACTGTCGTCAGGCACCGTTCTTCACGGAAGAGCAGTTCAGGTGCAATCAGACAACGCTACCATGGTAGCGTACATAAATCACCAGGGAGGGACTCGCAGTCGAGCTGCGATGTCGGAGGTGTCTCAGATCCTGGTTTGGGCGGTGTGCCACCTTCCGGCAATCTCGGCGGTCTTCATCCCAGGAGTCCTCAAATGGGAGGCGGACTTCCTCAGCCGTCACGACGTGCATCGAGGGGAATGGTCGCTTCACCCAGAGGTGTTTCAACTTCTCGTGGACAAATGGGTACTGCCGGAGTTGGACCTGATGGCCTCCCGTCACAACTGCAAGTTGCCCGTGTACGGCTCAAGGACAAGAGATGCAGGCGCAAGCCTAGTGGACGCGCTGTCGGAGAAATGGACGTTTCACTTTCCTGTAGTCCTCCCTTCCTCATTTTTCACCAGGACAGGGCCGTGCTTCGTACTCGTCCTGAGTTTTTGCCTAAAGTAGGCTCTAAGTTCCACATCAATCAGGAACTTGTGGTACCAGCTTTTCAATCTCCTGATCTTACAGCTGGTGAGGCTTCGTTGGACGTTGTCCGTGCTCTCCGGGTTTATGTTGATCGGACGGCTTCTGTAAGAAAGTCCGATTCCTTGTTTGTCCTCTTTGGTTTTCATAAGAGGGGTTGGCCTGCCAACAAACAGATGTTAGCCCGTTGGCTTTGTTCTGTTATTAGGAAGGCTTATATACAGGAACGTTTACCTGTTCCGGCCTCTGTTAAGGCTCATTCCACTCGGTCTGTGGGTCCTTCTTGGGCTGCTAGACGTGGTGCCTCCGCTGTTCAGCTGTGCAAGGCAGCCACTTGGTCTTCCATTCAGACATTTTTGAGGTTTTATGCGTTTGACACCTTTGCCTCTCAGGATGCATCCTTCGGGCGCAGGATTCTCCTTTCTGCTCAGGAACATCCCCGTCCTTAGTTGAACTGCTTTGGGACATCCCCAAGGTCAACCCTGTGGACCCTGAAGTAGAAAACAAGAGATCTGGTAAGAACTTTAGTTATCTCTGTTTCTACGAAGTCCATAGGGTCCACAGGGCGCCCGCCCTGATGCACCTGGCTTCAAATGGGCTGTGTGGCTGGTCACCGGTTTTCCGTCTCCCATTTCTGTGAGTATAGTTTCTTGTGTGTTCTAGTCTTCCTTCTCTCTGTTTAGTCTCCTCCTCCGGCCTTGGCTGCTTACCAACTGAGGTGCCCGTGGGGCGGGGTATAGAGGAGGACGGACCCAAGTGCATCCTGGGAACAGTGAAAGCTTTAACTGCGTGGATCCAGATCCAGCTATACCCCAAGGTCAACCCTGTGGACCCTATGGACTTCGTAGAAACAGAGATAACAAAGGCAAGTTCTTACCAGATCTCTTGTTTTTTCAGTGGCAGGAACTAGGAGACTAGTCAGGATAGAGGGAAAGATGAATGCAGCAATGTACAAAGACATCTTGGATGAAAACCTGCTCCAAAGCGCTCTTGACCTCAGAATAGGGCGACTGTTCATCTTTCAGCAGGACAACGACCCTAAGCACACAGCGAGGATATCAAAGGAGTGGCTTCAGGACAACTCTGAATGTCATTGAGTGGCCCAGACTTGAATCCAATTGAACATCTCTGGAGAGATCTGAAAATGGCTGTGCACCAACTCTCCACATCCAACCTGATGGAGCTTGAGAGCTGCTGCAAAGAGGAATGGGCGAAACTGCCCAAAGAGGTACGCCAAGCTTGTGGCATCATATTCAAAAAGACTTGAGGCTGTAATTGCTGCCAAAGGTGCATCAACAAAGTGTTGAGCAAAGGTTGTGAATACTTATGTATGTGTGATTTCTTAAGTTTTTTTTTTTGTTTGTTTTTTGTTTTATTAAACTTGCAAAAAAACTTTACATGTTGTCATTATGGGGTATTGTGTGTAGAAATTTGAGGACAAAAATTAATTTATTCCATTTTGGAATAAGGCTGTAACATAAAAATTTTTGGAAAAAGTGAAGCGTTGTGAATACTTTCTGGATGTACTGTATAGTTTGGTCCATGTATATTTGGACACTGACACAATTTCTGTTACTGGAATGTTTTGGTAAACAGCTAAAATATCAATAATAAATATGGTTTAATATACTGTAATTTAAGGGTATTCACATCCAGCTTGGAGAAAGGGTTATGAATTACAGGTCTTTATCAAGAGACCAAAAGTAAATCAAGAACTGAATCAACAGCTATATCAAGGACAGGTGTGAGCTATTCCTCCATTATATCAATTAAGAAGCCAAAAGGTCTCGAGTTGTTCCGAAAGGTCCCCATACACCAACAATTGTTTGTGGCAATTCTTCAATTTGCAGATGATTGTGTATAAAAATCTGCAATGTATGGGCTTCACAGATCGCAACCAAAAAGTGATTGGAGTTGGTAAATCAGGTTGTCCAACATGTTAGTTTTCACAGATCAATTGGGGCTGTAGATTGCTAGTGTATGGAGATGATCAGCAGATTTGCAGACCGTTACCAGTAAAATGATGGGCCTTTCAAGATTGGCAGATCTGTGTTTGCTGAAACGATCTGCAAATCACTGAAAAAGATCTGTAATGTATGGGTGCAGATTGCTAGATTGGGAAATCCTAAGATCGGGCAACAAATCTTCAAATTGTCCAATTGATGTATGGTGGGCCTTTAGGCTGCAAAAAAAAAACCCATCAGAGACAGCTGAACCCTTAGGAGTGGACAAATCAATAGTTTGGTACAGTACACTCTCAGAAAAAAAAAAAAGAATGTACTGGTGAGCTCAGCAAAACAAAAAGGCCTGGACGTCCACGGAAGAAAACAGTGGTGGATGATCGCAGGAGCCTTTCCATGGTAAAGAAAATCCCCTTCACAACATCCAACCAAGTGTAGAACACTCTTGGTGTATCACTGTTATCCTAAAAAGAAGGCTTCACGAGAGCAAATACAGAGGGTTCACCACAAGGTGCATTCCTAAGCCTCAAAAAGCCAGCCCAGTTCTGGAACAGCATTCTTGGGATAAATAAAACTAAGATCAACCTGTACCGGAATGATGGAAATAGAACGGTATGGAGAAGGCTTGGAATGGGCCAAGATCTGAAGCATACCACATCATCTGTAAGGGGCAGTGTGATGGCATGTATGGCTTTCAATGGCACTGGGGCCTTAGTGTCTATTGGTGTGTCAGAAGCAGCCGGATGATTTCTGTAGTATATAGTATATTCTGTAGTATTATATTTTTATATATATATATATATATATATATAACTCAGCAAAGTTGATTGTCTTTCTGTACTGTGAAACGCTGTCCAATGATCCAAAACATACCGCAAAAGTAACCCAGGAGTTTAATAAGGCAAAGTAGTGGGATATTCTGCAATGGCCGTGTCAATCACCCAATCTCTCCCCAATTGAGCATGTATTTCAACTCTCTTCCCCTTCTATATACTCCCCGTCTGCATTCTTATTTTCCATTGGTCAAAACTGTGCTGTTATGTCAGCTGTCTCAACAGTTCCATTGTTTTCTTCTTTACCCCAGTAACTTTTGGAAAACTGGTCCCCTTGAGTACAGATTTGACTTTAGTGAAAAGAAAGAAGTCACACGGTGCTAGGTCTGGCGAGTATGGAGGGTGTTCTAGCATTGCAATCTCTGTTTCTTGGCCAAAAACTGCCTGAGAGAGCTGTGTGGGCTGGTGCGTTGTCTTGATGGAGGATGAATCCAGTTACTAGAACATTTTTGTAGTAATGTTGATTCACTGTTGCACCTCTGGTACCCAGTCCTCCAAAATAACACCCTTAACCACTTAACTGACTAATTCTTTTTCCAAAAACCGCTCCAAAATTGTCGGTATCTTTTATGATTGAATTAGGTCAAAAACATCATTTTAAACTTATCCATCACTGTTTTATTTGAAAAAAAATATTTTTTTAAAACACAGTATACCATAAAAATAGCATTTTTTATGTTATACTGTAGTGATGGCCATTGACAGCTGTACCATCGATGGTTCAACCATCGTTAGAAGCCATCAATTGTTTAGAGATTGGTCGAAATCTGTGTAGGCCACAACTGTTGATGTTTCCTAAACATCAATTGAGGGTTGCCATCGATGGTGCAACATTGATGGCCACCAGCAATGGCAACCCACTTGTTTTCAGTCAGACCATTGATGGTTTGCAAACCATCGATGGACATTTGCCATCTCTAATCAGAGGCTCTGTGATATATGTATACAGAGATTTATTTATATATATATATATATATATATATATATATATATGTGTTCACTCTAGCTCTGCCGGCAGGCAGGACACCGGAGCTAGCGAGGGCACTTCGATGCGCGCACCTGAAAAGGGGGCGTGTCTATAAGACGCGTCCCCTTTTTGTCACTCTTGGGGGCTTGCCCGACACCTATGGACACCCCGGGCACCAAGCGCTGCCGACAGGGAGAGTAGATGCCGGGCGCATTCGCCCAGCGTCTATTCTCCGGCGGTGACCGGGTCACCGCACATCTCCCCACCTGCGGGACACTGCGACCCGCGGGTGAAGACGGCACCCGCAGACCGTGAGGGCAGGGCGCTTTTTTGCCCTTGCGTTCCCGCTAAAACAGCCTTGCGGGAACGATATAGATATATATATATATATATATATATATATATATATATATTTATTTTCTCTGCTCCTGTTTACACACACTATATATATATATATATATATATATATATATATATATATATATGTGGCCCTTATATAAACGGGCATCATTGGGGAGGAGGAGGAGCTGTGGCCGGATGTAGTGTGCTGGGCTGCCTGGGTGCATGGAAGCAGCAGCCAAAGCTGCGGCTGCTGCTTCCTGTACATGACACAGTGATAACTGTTCCGGAGCCGCAGCGGGAGGGTGTCCCGCCGGCGGCCCGGATACATAGCAGTAACGGCGGCTACCAGAGCCGCCGCTACTGCTTTTTACTGATGGAGGTGGAACCGGCTGCCCGATCACTGCTGGCCACAGTGATCGAGTCACAGCAGCAGCTGCGGCCACATGAGCCGCGGCTGCTGCTTCTATGGGAGGGGGGTTGCCGACGGTGCCCGATCACTGTGGCCAGCAGTGATCGGACACGCTGGAGAGGCAGCCACGCTTGAAGAGAGACCAGAAAGTCCCTCTGATGTAGGCGGCTGTGGGAAGATTAGCTTCCCACAGCCGCCTAGTGGGCCTTTCTGACTGGTCGTATCAGATACGACCATATCAGGGAAAGCCCAGTCTGGTGTGGTCGTATCTGATACGACCGTGCCAGGCAAGTGGTTAATATAAAAGAAAAAATTTTGGTCCAAATTGTCTCTTCAACCTCAATTTTCTTCCCACTCGGCAGTGAAGTCTTGGAACCATCTTGGCACAAACATTTGTCATGTTAAGATCTTGATGCAAAACAGTTTCTTTTGTCGATGTTTCCCATTTCTTCTATCATTCGGATGTTAAGTCGACTGTCAGTTTGAACAATTTTCACAGTTTCTTCCACATTTTCATTTGTTTTTTTTGATGTGCAAGGTCTTCCAGGACGTTCATAGTCTTCGACGTTCTCACAACCATCACTAAATCTATCGTGCCACTCTAACACATGTGCTTGTAACATACAATCTGCCCCGTAAGTTTCGGTTAGCATACGGTTAGATTTGGTGGGTATTTTGATCAGCTTAACTAAAAATTGTAAGTTAACACGTTGCTGTAGTTTTGAACATAGCCTCTTTTGAACACTGTGTGACCGCAAACTAGCTGTGCGCGAGGTGTGAAACTTGCTAAACCGTTTTGGGATAGTCCAAGGTTAATGATTCCCCCACTCCATTTAACTCACGCAGTATGGTTAATCTTTTATAAGTAGTATTATCTAATAGCTACACCTCATACTCCATCAATTCTTGGTGCCTGGGGGAACTGGACGACTCCATTTGATGCTGCTATTTCAAGATGAAACACTTTGCATTTCCCAATAAATGCTTCCGTTCCTGGTGACCCTACCTCTGCATAAAGTCAAACTACACCTACAGACTCATACATTATACTGTAATATTTAAATGAAAAAAAATTTCATTCATTTGAAGAAAAAAAAAAAATTGTTTTGCATAATTTATAGGTTTTATGGACCCTGCCCACTTTTGCCAAAATAACCTTTGTGGTTGCATATGTACCCCACACAGGTGCTACTCCCATCTGTGTGGAATTGCTGTTTGACCATGATCCCTGATGAAATGTGCAATAGAATCATTGAGAACCATATAAATCCAGCTTTGGTGAGAGCTTTGTATAGATAACGTTATTGTAGAGCTGGATCAGATGCTCTCTGGATGGTGAATTTGTAGACCAGATGGAAAATCCTTGGTTAGGAAGAGTTCATCTTGATGATGTCACAATAAGACCATATACTTTATGCAATGAAATCTACTAGGGCTCAGACACGAACGTCAGTAGGTGCTGACATGATAGGTAGGTAGAGCTGTGACTGGCATTGCTTTTGATGTTGATGGTAATTTTTTTTTTTTTTCAAACTCACTGAAGGTACAAGTAGCATTGGGACCAGTCTTCCCCCTGTCACTTGTATGCCACTGAAGGTTTGGTAAAGATTTGTAGCTTACTGGAGCATCCTCCCATCTACTTGTGCCTGTATATCTGGGAACTAATGCAATTACTGATGTATGCCTTTTATGCTGCTGTGACATCACTGATCGTAATCGATCAACAGTCCAATTGCATCTGCTGCACAAGACTCATGCTGATGGCTCAGTGGTAAAAGTACTCTCCAACTAATATGACAGCCTGCTGCAAATGTGCAAGATTTAGTAAGGACTAAACACACACCAAGGGCTCTATTTATCAACATTATTTTTACTAAAATAATGTGAAAAAGGGTGTTTTCACACCCTTTTCACATTATTTTAGTATCACCTATAGTTATTACAGGGCAATTGGAGTAGAATTCGTAAAATTCTACTCCATCCCCTAAGTATCACTTATTTTTAGTAAAGCAGATTGCATTTCCCATAACTGTAATGGGAAATGTGATCCGACCAGAGTTACTAAAAATAAAATGTGAAAAAATATCGGGGAAAGCCCTGTGATAATAACGCCACCTGGAGGTGGCGTTATCCAGGGTCTCCCCCGGTTACCGGCCTCCTGCCCTGCTCTAACGGGGAGAGCAGAGCCGGGAGTCGGTCCCAGTAATCAGCTGTGTGGTCTAAACAGACCGCAAGCTGATTACTGTAAAAAAAAAAAAAAATTTCTTACCTGACTCCAGGGACCGGTGATCGGGCCTCCGGTGATGACTCCCCTCCGGTCAGCTGGTTTCCCATAGTGCACTGCTGCCCGGTCATCAGGTGATCGGGCAGCAGTGCAGTATGGGAGATCACCTGACCGGAGGAATGGAGAACATCACCGGAGGCCTGCAGGTAAGTGTAAGTAAAGGAGAGGGGGGTTGCGGGGGGAGGGGGGTTCACGATCGTGGGTGGCGGGGCTTAGCGCCGGAGGGGGGGTAGCAGCGGTGACCGGTCGGCGCATGCGCGGGCACCTAATCACGGTATTTTTTGCGAAAATACCGTGATAAGGCTCCGAAGGGGATTAGCAGGGACAGAGCTTTATCGCAAGCTCTGTCCCTGCAAGGGATTTGTAGTAAATCCCTGTGATATTGCCTGAATTCGCAATGCGAATTCACTCGGTAATATCACACTACAATCTGCATTACCAATGCGGATTGTAGTAAATAGAGCCCCAAGTGACTTACAGTGTTTGTTTTTAATTGCGCTTCCTTCTGCTTTTGCTGAGCTGTTTATCCAACAACAACACTGCTAAATGTTGCCATCTTGTGGTTCATAGTGTTTTTTTGTTTGCGTTTTGTTTTTTTTCCCTTTTTTTGTAAGCATGCTACTACAGGATGTTCTAGGTTTCAGCAGCCTGGGCTGGTGGAGAGATTTTCTAAAAGACAATTTGTAAAGGTGGTGTTTTTTTTTTTTTTCTTTTTTCTTTTTTTTTTTTCATTTTTCTTTTCTTTAGTATCCCAACCTATCTTAAAGCAATCAAACTTACTGGATGACTTGTATATCGTTCTCTCCACTTTCTCGAGCAGCATTTGTTTAGTGTTCTGTCAAATCAACGTTGAATTCACCAGTAATGTTTAAAAGTCTTGGCCCTGTTTCCTTTCATTTCACAATGTGCTACATGTAGAAACCCCATTTGAAATGAACTAAGTTCAGTGTATATCACTGACTAGTCAAACAAGCTTGTTCTAGCCAGACACTGTCACCGCGCCTGGGTGCGACTGCGTTTCCCTAGGAGAGTTACACGACTCCTTATAGCTTCACATTTCCATTGCAATTACATTCACAAAATGTGGGGCAAGCTTTCAGTATTAAACATAACGAAGGGGTCAGCAAATTAATTAACCACTTAAAGATTTCCAAAACTTTCTTGGGGAGGGGGGGGGCATATATTTTTGGGTATGGGGAGAAAAAGAAATAAAAAAAAGATCCTATTGGATTCAGATTAGTGTCCAAATGAATGTCTTATTAAAAGTATAGGACCAGATTTGTGCTCCACCAGTTACACAGCACAAAAAAAAAAAATCCTTTTGCAGAGTGCAGATAGATGCCCTCTCCGTGGCAAGGCACATGCCCGAAAATGTGATGCAACAGCTTTGGGTGCTGCTGTGCCACTAGAGTGCTTACACTCAGGTGACTTTGCATGCAGCATTCACTAAACTGTTCTTTACTGGAGTGCTTTGAATGCCATTGGGCTGCTTTCTCCTACAGTGTCTCACACCAATTACCAAAGAAGCAGTATCTGATGAATATGTCGGGCCTCATGAATGGTTAGGCAGTGCCTCTGCTGTCACTGGTTCCTAATAACTTGATAAGCGGCATGGTGGTTCTGCGTACAAACTGGGCATCTCCACTCCAGTTCCGCAACTTGCTCTGGCGCTGCCCTCATTATGATTTCACAGACAAGGACTGGGAGAAGGATGTTTTGTTTGTTTTTTTTGGTAATCATCTACCTGAAAAGTACTTTATTTAAAACTTGGACTGTAACTTTTCATGACAACTGTACTGATAGAATGAAAATAGGGAGCATTTGAAGCAACTCCCATTGGGAAGAAGATGCAAATAGATCAGAATAAGAAGCCCAGACCTTAGTATCAAAGGTTTTACTTCTGCGTATTCCGCACAAGACTCGTGCCAGTACTGCGACAGGATCCCACCATCCGATAAAGACTTCTTTACATTATTATGAGATAATGATCTTGAAGGGTACTGTATGTACAAGAACCTGCTTTAAATTAAAATATTAAAAATCACGTAAAAAGAAGTCTTTAAATATTAGTTACATCCTGACCTGCTGGGAATTACATGTTTGAAATAGACCTTTACATTTCTGTTAAACAGAGCCACCACCAGTTCCAGAGAGGCATTGCATGGCTTTTTTTTTTTTTTTTTGTGGCTGTATTCCAAGAATCAGCATTTCCCAGTACAGAGCTCACCCAATGACCTCTTTTGCTTATTCAAGGTCAAGCAAAGTCTAGCTATAAACACATCCAGGGCTGTGTCAAAAGTCATCTTTTTTGTCCCTAACTTATACTTACATGGGACAAATGCATAACTTAGTGGTTACTTCATTTCCAAGTCTTATTTTATCCCCTTGTCTCTGTATCTCATGGAAATTTCCCACTTCTCTCTTACATGGTGATAGCACCTGCAAATTTCCTGCTGATTACTGCTAGCCCAGGATACTGAGGCTGCATCTAACTGAATGAGAAGCTTTTGCCTGCAGGATATTGAAGTTGTGGAAAAGACGATTTTGCCGTAGGGCTGAATTCATAAATGTTCTATTTTTAGTCTGGTTTTAATCCGTTTTCCCCTCGAAGTGACAGCGCTCCAGGAAAATTCATATTCTGGTATGAAGGATTACATATTCTCTGGATAGCGCAGGGTAATATTTATGCATTATATAATTCACTGGTAATAAATAAATCCATTATTTTCAAATCTGCAATAATAAATGACCGTGTTAACCACGTAACTGGCACGGTGGCATGGGATGTGTCCTCAGCCAGACGGGCTTTCACCCTAGACTATTTCATCCCATGCCACCATCCCGTCCCCCTGCAATTTAAATGGAAATCAGTTCTGTGCAAGTGCAGAACTGATTTCTTGCTGCAGGTCCACCCATAAAGTAGCGATCTCAGACTGCCGACATCGGCGGATGAGATGGATTGTAAAGTTAAAATCCAGTGCAGAGAGGGGACTGTAGTTCTCTGAGCACTAATGACCATCTCTGATATGGGGACTGCATGGGGGGGTCTATGGCCACTGGGGGATTTATTGCCACTGGGAGGTTTCTGTTGTTAACAGAATTTCTTGTCACCTGGGGGAGCTTCGATAGACACCTATGAACATTAGGGGGCTGGGGAAATGTCACTGGGGTATCTATTAGCACTAGATAGATATGGGTTACAGCAACTGGGGGATCTCTTGCCATGGTGGGTTGCTGGGCGCAATCCCACCCCCACCCTGGCATGTTTTTTTTTTGTTTTTTTTAATACAATTTTTAAAAACAACTAAGAGGTTTTTGATTTAAAGAAAATAGATTAGATTGTTTTGTCATTTAAAAAAAAAAAATACAATACATAGAAATCCTCCGTACAATAAGAAAGACGTAAAATAACAAGGAAGCGCATAGTAAAATAAAACTCAGTACAGACAATAGTAAACAGATAAATTGCATATAACTATGGAAAAAGCATACCGGTATATCAAATGGGGGGGGGGGGGTTTCAGATTCACGAGTAACTCTGGTAGATAACCTCAAGTAGCCAAGTCAGAAAAGAGGGGTTCCATTGGTTAAAATTTAAAGATTATAACACGGCAGTGCCCCTTTTACACAATGCCCACATTTGTGCCCCTTATAATGCCCTCAGCAGTAGTGACCATTGTAGTGGTGCCCTTTATGTAGTTCCCCTTATTCAGTGACCCCAGTAGTGGTACTGTCCCTTGTGCAGTGCCCACAGTGGTAGTGTCCCTTATTCAGTGACCCCAGTAGTGGTAGTGCGCCTTATACAGTGCCCCTAGTAGTGGTGCCTCTTATGCAGTGCCCCCAGCAGTGGTAGTGCCCCTTATGCAGTGCCCACAGTGATGGTGTCCCCTGTAGAAGTAATGCCCCCTTTAGTAGTGCCTTCAACTGTAATACCCAAATAGTAATGCCCCCAAAGAAATGCCCCCCGTAGTAGTGCCCCCACTAGTAAAGCCCCTATGTAAATGCCCCCAGAAGTTATGCCCCCAATAGTGAAGCCGCTTACACAAAAAAACCCAAAAAACAATACTTACCTTAAACTCCGCTCCTGCGTCGCTGCCTCTGGTCCGCCCGGCTGCTCCTCTGAACTATGGGAGAGACTTCATGACGTCTCTCCCATAGTGCTTGTGGGGGAGCCGTAAGCCGGAGCTCAAGAGTGAGCAGCCTCCGGCTGCCGCTGCGCAGAGGGACTTATAACGCATTTCTGCTGACACCAGCTGGGAGATGCAATGGACATTGGCTTTAAAACATCACACAAAGAGACATTTGGGAATTCACCGCTCCATTTAGCTAAAACCACACGATCATTTATCTAAACAAACCTGACGGAGGATATTTTTATACATATAAGATGTGGATAAAATAGCAGAGGAGTGATGGTGCAGCGCACCATCCAGCACGTAATTCCTATGGACCTCCGTCATAGCAGAGACCGGAATCAGTATGATTTACCACCTGCCGGCAGGGGTGAAAATCCCAATCGTCAAAAGGTAAGTATTCACTAACCTAATTCTATCCCCTAACCTTCCCTTAGGGGTGCCTAACCCTAACCTCCCCCCCAAGTGCCTAAACCTAACCCCCTCTCCCGCAGCCTAAACCTAAGTCCCCCGGGGGAGGGGGTGCCTAACCCTAACCTCCCCCCGGTTGTGACTTTCCCTAACCCCCCCTTCCCCTAGCCTAAACCTAACCACCTGGGGGGGGTGCCTAACCCTAAATCCCCCCGGGAGACCCTAACCTAAACCGCGGCTGTCCGCGCCCAGCTTACCTTCGATCGGTAAGCCAGGTGTCGGGCTCCCGGCGTAGATCTAATGAAAGGCGTAGGGATTTCGATGCCTGTCATTAGTGCCTTGCCGGGATTAGACAGTCGGAAAGCCGGCGGATGGGATTACGTCCATCGGCTTCCCGACTGCTTCCCCAGAGACCACCTTGGTAGCATAGCTAGATTCTTGGAGATAAGTGAAGAAGATATCGTTGGGTAGCGAGCCTGCAGCTGTGAATATGTATAGGTAGCTTGCTGTGTGCTTGTTCTGTAAAGGGGTGTAAGTACTAACAAGCTCGCTCTCCAATTCAGGAAACAAGAGGGCCCCTGTTTGCTACACTTGGGAGCAGGATTGGTTAAGAAGGTGTTTGTCCAAACGTGGATCTTTACAGCAACTCTATAACGGTGATATAAAATAAGGAAACTAAATATCATGCTTACTGGAACGTGCTTTTCCTGTACTAGAGGGCGGCAGTGGTCACACATTGGTTAATCTCTCTCTTTACACATGAAGACAAATGTTTAATGTGTAGCAAATACAATTCTCTCACTCCTTACCTTAGTCTTGAACTGTTGGAGCTTGACAGACTTAGGGGTATATTAACTAAAGTGAGAGTTTTTAGAAGTGGAGATGTTGTCCATAGCAACCAATCAAATTCTAGCTATTCTAGAAGGTGCTAGTTAAATGTTAAGTAAAATCTGATTGGTTGCTATGGGCAACATTTTGCCTTCTTGAGGTGTATACCAGTAAAAACTAAATCTGACAATACAATGGCGATGGCTTACATCAGCCACCAAGTGGAAACCAGGACTTATTTTGACCATGCAAGATGATAAAGCATTGGGCATAATGCAGTGTCTCTGCTATTATAGTAGTCTCCATCCCGGGAAGGGAATAATTGGAAAGCCGACTCCCTCAGCCGACGGATCATCCACCCGGAAGAAGAGTCTCTTCCACTGGAAGCTTTCACACAAATAACGGACAGTTGGGAACAACCAGAGCTTGGCATCTTGGCCTTGCGGCTAAACCACAAAGTGTTTTAGTGCTTTAACCACTATTGTGCGAGAACTCTGGACTCGGGGGCATTTCTAGTAAATGCCATGACAGTCCCTTGGGACTACACCCTAGTGCACCTTTTTTCTCTAATTTCTATGGTCACTCAAATTCTAAAGAAAGCTGAGAGGGAAGGTGTTCTAGTCATCCTCATCGCTCCATATAGCTCAGGAGAACGTGGTATGTGGACATCCCATGCAGAAGGGATACTCCATCTTTCTTGCTGGTATCTATCAATATTCTGATCTATTAAATAGATCTGATTTACATTTTCTAGCTGTTGTAATTCTAGTTGGTCTTATCCTTTGTCCCAAGTGGCTGTAGATGAGGTATGGCCTAACTATATAATGGAAGAACTCTATTCTCTCCCTGTTGGAACTTCACACATGTGACGCCATGTAAAGAAATCGCATATTACCTTCAGGGCACATGAATTCGGGCAGGTTTTGACCCCGTGGCTCTTTAGAGAAATCCAGACCCATCTACACTCCACATTAGGTATAATACATTTACATTATAATAACCGTGCTCACTGGGCAGAATATTATTTTTCTCTTTGACTCTAGTATTATTCCACGATTACTACAATAACTGGTAACCTGTGCCCCTCTCATAAAACTATAATAATAATACTTTTATTTTCCTTTACAGCTCATAATATATACCTGTAATCCCCACCACCAACACCGTCCCTTTTATCCGACTCTACCCCTCTCCCCTCCTGTCGTACATACAATGAGTAATTCTTGAAGTTCTTTATTGATATTTATTCACTTGAATTCAAATGTACTGAGTAACCCAGTAAAACCAGGTCCATTCAACAGTTTTGCTTGTACTGCCATGATGTCCTGTTGACCTGATAAAATAATTAAATTACAAAAAAAAAAAAGAATCTTTGCAAATAATCTTATTATGTTTTACCATTTGTACCGTAGTTTGTTCTTTTCTGATATTAGAAATTACATTTCATCAAGCCCTCTGTCGAAGCTGGATTAGTGGCTGAGACGAAATCAGCGTAAAAATTAGCGTGCGCGACGCCATCTTGCGAATGGCAGCTAGACTCCATTTTAGAAACAAGAATCTGCAAGACGCCATTTTGCGACCAGCACCATTTTAAGTTACAACTCACAAGCTAAGTACAGATGGCAATGTTTTTGATAATCTACCAAAAACAACTAGAAATACAGCCCCTGAGAAAAGTAAATAGAATAGACAATGCACCAGAATACTGTGAGTGTTTTACATACAAATTGGGAATCCCTGTATATAGACAAGTATAGTTGTGGCAATTGTAATATAACCCAGGCATTGATCTACACAATTGAATTTGTCTGAATCCTAAACGGGTTTTAGTCCCACACCCAGACAGAATGGCCCCGGCTTCACAGCTGGGGGTAACACATTTACATTGCAGTTTGAAACTGTGAGTGAGGAATGAGATGTGTGTGTATGTATGTGTGTGTTTATGTATATGTGTATATATATTGTGACACAGTTAGGTTAGGGGGTCCCTCTCCTGGGTAGAGGACTCCTTCCTTTCACACACAGCAGCTGGAAAACAGTACGTCAGACTGGATGCAAGTACAAGCTGGTTGGCGCCAGTCTTTATTGTACAATGACAGAAACAACATAAAGAAAACATAAACATAAATCCTAGCACTAACTTCACAGGTAGTTCCCTCACTACCAGAACCTGGCAGGGCCTAATGCCCTCACCAGCAACAAAAGCACAGCACAACACTTACAGTTAGGTTTTCAAGTGTCTCTGAGCAAACTCCCTGTCTGCTGTCCCAGGTGAGACAATCAGCCCTCAACACACTAGGCTTATATTGGCCACTCTCAGGTGGAAACCCTAACAAGCCTGTTACCAGGCTAAGAGAGCCAAAACCTGGAGTGGCCGTGGGTGGAGCCCTCCCTCTCCTCTCACCCACAACCCCCAGGTCCCAAACCGGCTTTTCAAAAAGCCGAGACTCAAGCCTGCTACACTGCAGACTTTCTCCTGGAGGTTTAAAACACATAAGACAGGAATCTGGGACAAATGTACCTGCCACAGACCACTTTACCAATGATCCTATCACATATCCCCCCCCCTTTGTTTCGACCTGTGGGGCGGAACAACTGAAGCCCCCAAACAATGAACGTGTGACAACGCGTCTGCATTGGCCAGCTGGCTTCCTGGCCTGTGTTCCACTGAAAATTTAAAAGTTTGTAACGCCAAGAACCATCTCGTAATTCTCGCATTACTGTCTTTATTTTCGAACATCCACTTCAAAGGGGCATGGTCAGTGATCAATTTGAACTTTCTTCCAACCAAGTAGTACCTGAGAGCCTCTAACGCCCACTTTATGGCCAACGCCTCCTTCTCCACTGTGGCATAGTTTCTCTCATGTACATTCAACTTTCTGCTTAGATAGAAAATAGGGTGTTCCTCACCCTCCTTGTTCTGGGACAGGACCGCTCCTATACCTACTTCTGATGCATCGGTTTGTACTATGAATTCCCTGTCAAAATTAGGAGTCATCAGGACTGGTTGGGAACACAACGCTACTTTCAACTCCTGAAAAGCTTTCTCCGCCTCAGGACTCCATTCTACCATGACTTTTTGTTTGCCTTTGGTCAGGTCAGTCAGTGGGACTGCCATGGTGGCAAAGTTGGGTATAAACCTCCTGTAGTACCCCGTAATTCCCAAGAAGGCTCTCACCTGCTTCTTATTCAGAGGCCGTGGCCAGTTTTGTATGGCATCAACTTTATTGAGCTGAGGCTTTATCAGGCCTCTGCCAATGGTGTATCCCAGATATTTTACTTCCTCCATGCCTAGACAAGACTTTTTTGGGTTGGCTGTCAAACCTGCCTTATAGATGGAGTCCAACACTGCTTGTACCCTGGGTAAGTGAGTTTGCCAATCAGGACTATGAACGACCACGTCATCCAGATAAGCAGCCGCATACCGTCTATGGGGCCTTAGAATCCTGTCCATCATTCTTTGGAAGGTAGCAGGTGCCCCATGTAGCCCGAAGGGCAACATCTTGTACTGAAACAAGCCCTCTGGCGCTGAAAAAGCTGTCTTTTGTTTGGCGCTCTCGGTTAACGGTACTTGCCAATACCCTTTGGTTAGGTCAAGAGTGGTTAAATACCTTGCCGTCCCTAGTCTCTCAATCAGTTCATCCACTCTTGGCATCGGGTAGGCATCGAATTTTGAAACACTGTTCAACTTTCGGAAGTCATTGCAGAAACGCACACTCCCGTCGGGCTTTGGAATCAACACAATGGGACTTGACCATTCACTATGTGATTCTTCAATAACCCCTAACTCTAGCATATTTTTAATTTCTTTCGACACCGATTCTCTTTGTGCTTCTGGCAACCTATAGGGCTTTAGATTAACTTTAACCCCTGGGTCAGTGATGATGTCATGTTTAATGACCGAGGTTTTCCCAGGTACGTCAGAGAACAGCACCCTATTTCTGATCAGAAACTCCTTGACCTCTTGTTGTTGAATTGCCGACAGGATTTTTCCCACTGTCACTTCGGGAACTAAGGGCCCTGGATTTGCTGGAGGGGCTCGGACGGCCGACAGTGCCGTTCTATCTTTCCAGGGCTTAACAGATTTATATGGTATATCTGTTCCGGCTTTCTTTTCCCCGGCTGGTAAACTTTGTAATTGACCTGCCCCACTCTTTCTAAGATTTCATAGGGCCCTTGCCATTTAGCCAAAAGTTTATTTTCCACAGTGGGAACCAATACTAACACTCTGTCCCCAGGAGCAAAGCTGCGTAACCGAGCATTGCGGTTGTATACCCTCTGCTGTGCCTGTTGAGCCTGTTCCAGGTGCTCTCTCACTATCGGCACTACCGCAGCAATTCTCTCCTGCATTTGAGAAACATACTCAATCACCGTTTTGTAAGGACTAGACTGCCCCTCCCATGTCTCTTTGGCAATGTCTAGTAACCCCCTTGGGTGTCTCCCATACAACAAGTCGAAGGGTGAAAACCCGGTGGAGGACTGGGGAACTTCTCATATGGCCAACAATAAATACGGCAATAAGTAATCCCAATCCCTACCATCCTTGTCGACCACTTTCCTAAGCATGTGTTTTAACGTCTTGTTAAACCTCTCGACCAGCCCATCGGTTTGGGGGTGATAAACCGAAGTTCTTAACTGTTCAATTTTGAACAGGCGACATAACTCTTTCATGACTTTTGACATAAACGGTGTACCCTGGTCAGTTAGTATCTCCTTGGGTATACCCAGCCTGCTAAAGACATGAACTAGCTCTCTGGCAATGGTCTTGGTTGACGTACTGCGCAACGGGATCGCTTCCGGGTACCTGGTAGCGTAATCCATTATGACCAGAATATACTGGTGTCCCCTGGCAGACTTCATTAAGGGTCCAACCAAATCCATCGCTATTCTTTCAAACGGCACCTCTATAATAGGCAATGGAACTAGTTGACCCTTAAAATGTGGCCTGGGAGCATGATACTGACACTCAGGGCAGGATGCGCAAAAGTCAGACACCTCTTTATGAAGCCCGGGCCAGAAAAACCTCTGCATTATTCGCTCAGTGGTTTTCTCTACCCCTAGATGGCCTGCCGTTATATGACCATGGGCCAGATCCAACACTGTTCTTCTGTAGGCTTTGGGAACTATTAGTTGTTCCACAATATCTTCCCCCTTCTTAGTCACCTGATATAACAAATCCTGACACATTGCCATGTGGGGATAGGACAAAGTACTATCAGGGTCTACGGGTTTACCATCAACTACTTTTACATTCTCCCTGGCTTTTACCAAAGTAGGGTCATTCAACTGCTCCACGGCAAAGACCTCTCTTCTGACCTCTAAATCAGGCAGACGATCACTTGGCCCAACAACACTTCCCACCTCAATGGGAGGCACATCAGTTGGCGGGCCACCGTCACGTTCCGCATTCTCTAGTTCGCCAACCATAGTAGAAAAAGGGAATAAATCTGACTCAGAAGAAACTCCCTCCTCCACTACATCGACAACCTTCTCAAATGGATCGGGGTTGTTCACCTCTGGAACAAAACGGCTTTCCCACAACTTCCAGAAGTGAGCAAAGTCTCTCCCCAATATTGCATCGTACACCAGACCATGCACCAAACCCACAGAAACTATAGCAGAGCCACATGGTGTCTCGATGTTCACCTCAGCCGTAACATAATATCGAGTATCCCCATGTATGCAGGTCACACCAACAGTTTTCCCTGTATGCCTCAAGGGGTTCACCAGCTCAGCTTTTATAAGTGTCACCAAGCTACCAGAGTCTAACAGTGCCTCTACTCGGTTGCCATGTACAGTGAGTACACACATGTGCTTATCAGTCTCAGCCTGCCGGTCAGCCGTACAGGCTGTCTGTGCAAAGAAAGACCCCCTGCGGTAGACATGAGCAGTATCACATTGCATAGGTTCAGTTGTAAGTGAACAATTAGCGGCAATATGGCCGAAGCCACCACATCGGAAACACTGAGTCATATTAATGTCTAGTCGTTTACGGGGCAAGAACCTTCCTGGCCTGGCAGGCCTGTCTCCAGGTTCTACACCCTCAGTCTTAGGTACATTCCACCGCCCAGCACCCTTCTCCCCTGGAACAGTCTTACCAGTGTCTGTGGGAGTTCGCCGGTGCGCCATCGGGGCTCGGTGGGGCATACTCCTCAGCTCCTCAGCCGCCACGTACCTCTCCACCAGCTCGACCAACTGGTCTGTGGACTTAGGGTCTGCATGGCTCACCCACTTGCGCAGAGTCACAGGTAATGATCGCAGGTACCGGTCCATCACGACCCTTTCCACGATCTGTGGTCCCGTCAGCGTCTCGGGCTGTAGCCATTTTGAGGACAGATGGATGAGGTCATGCATCTGTGAACGTGGAGGCTTGTCCCTATGGAACTCCCAGCGGTGGACCCGTTGGGCACGAACAAAGGTGGTGACTCCCAAGCGAGTTAGGATCTCCTGTTTTAGTTTTTTATAGTCCTTGGCATCAGCCAGGCATAAGTCGAAATATGCTTTTTGTGGCTCCCCAGACAAAAAAGGTGCCACCAGACTTGACCACTGCTCCTTGGGCCAACTCTCCCTTTCGCCCGTTCTTTCAAATGCGTCGAGATAGGCCTCCACATCATCGCCCGAAGTCATCTTTTGAAGGAAGTGACTGGCTCGTACGGAGTGAGTGGGGGTGGGAGGACCAGTAGCAACATCTCTGGGCCGGGCGACCAGGTGCTGTACCACCTCTCTTATGGCCTGGCTGTTTTCCGCTAAGGCCTGGCAGGTTTCCTCAATGGAGACCTGTTGAAGTCTGTTAGTCTCCTGCTGAGCTGCTGTAGCTTCCTGCTGAGCCCTGGTAGATTCCTGCTGAGCTGCTGTAGCTTGGAGCAAGGCCTTAATAATGTCCTCCATTTTGTCCTGGGGTGTAG
Source organism: Taudactylus pleione (assembly GCA_031769625.1). Lineage (NCBI taxonomy): Eukaryota > Metazoa > Chordata > Amphibia > Anura > Myobatrachidae > Taudactylus > Taudactylus pleione. The sequence continues at coordinate 3,241,310 of JAUIMM010000198.1, forward strand.
GTTGGAAGCTGAACCTTGCCTCTCTGAGCATTGGCTGACGCCTCCTCTATGGGACTCCACACTCACAAATTGGGTGTCTGTCCCTTTAATTTTTAAATGGAAAGTTTTCCTCTTGCTGCAACTTTAGTGTGTGTAGTTGCCCGCATTCTCCACCATATTGTGACACAGTTAGGTTAGGGGGTCCCTCTCCTGGGTAGAGGACTCCTTCCTTTCACACACAGCAGCTGGAAAACAGTATGCCAGACTGGATGCAAGTACAAGCTGGTCGGCGCCAGTCTTTATTGTACAATGACAGAAACAACATAAAGAAAACATAAACATAAATCCTAGCCCTGTCGGGGCACTAACTTCACAGGTAGTTCCCTCACTACCAGAACCTGGCAGGGCCTAATGCCCTCACCAGCAACAAAGGCACAGCACAACACTTACAGTTAGGTTTTCAAGTGTCTCTGAGCAAACTCCCTGTCTGCTGTCCCAGGTGAGACAATCAGCCCTCAACACACTAGGCTTATATTGGCCACTCTCAGGTGGAAACCCTAACAAGCCTGTTACCAGGCTAAGAGAACCAAAACCTGGAGTGGCCGTGGGTGGAGCCCTCCCTCTCCTCTCACCCACAACCCCCAGGTCCCAAACCGGCTTTTCAAAAAGCCGAGACTCAAGCCTGCTACACTGCAGACTTTCTCCTGGAGGTTTAAAACACATAAGACAGGAATCTGGGACAAATGTACCTGCCACAGACCACTTTACCAATGATCCTATCACAATATATATACATGTGTATATATATATGTATATGTTAAATCCATCATAGATAGAATCTCATGCATAAGCACCGCACATTACGCACAGTTGAGCTGCTAACATGACACTCAATAGCGAATGCACAATATCCTGCATGCGACTGCTGTTTATTAGCCTCATGCGCACGCATCTGCGTCTTTCTATCAAACCCCACATACTTACACATTACATATTTACATAAAAGGTTCCATAAGCTTTAAAGTATAAGATTCAAGTTTGTTCATTTATTATAATTGCTGTGAAATAAAGGTTATTTAGTAGCTCAAGTTTTATACATGATAAGTATTCCGTGCTTGGTATTATACTGATCTGCACCCTCTCCACAGCTTCCCGGTATCGTCGGCGGGAAGATCACAACATGCACTCGCAACTTATGGGCCGCAGAGACTTCAAGCACCGAAATGTACATTATAAAACCAACTGTTAGGATTTGCATGAGGCGGGAAACAGAGGCAACCAGCTGCCGGAGGCTGGACTGTGTCTATTTGAATCAACCTGTTAAATGCTCTGTAACAGATACGTCCCCCTTGGGAACCAATGGCATCAGCAACAAGCCTTTCTATTGTGTTGTCTATTTCTGGGGGGGTATAAATATGTGTGCTCTGACCCTGGGTTTCAAGTCTTTTTGCTGATTGACGGAGGTTATCTTGCTGATGCCGGGATCTGGTCTAGAGCGCTGCGTATGTATAACTGTACTTGGGTCTGTATAATTTCTTTGCGCTAAATTGTACTTAGATCATAGCAAGTAACTGACTGTACTTTTACTTGAATAATACTTTGTGCTTTGGAACCACAGGTTCAAGGTCTGGAGTCTTTATTTACTGTATGACTGCGTACGCAAATTGTGTCAACCTTAGAGGTTTATAGGAAGGATATTAGAAGGTATAGGCAGGAGTGTATAGAGGTTAGAATCCAGAATCCTTAGTTGGGGGCTCATAGTGAAGTCACTTACCTGTTCACACGATAAAATACGGTTATCGATATCTCACCAAAGGGTGGATAGTGGTCACACGCAATTTTCCCTGCGACCACTCTATGCTGAGAGATCGCTATTCGTTATCGTGTGAGTCAAGGTACGCTGACTAGAATCCAGGGACAAGAAAGGAAAAAGTTTGTTTACCTTTGTTAATAGTATTTTACGCTAAAAGTGGTGTTGCGGTATTGCGCACGCGGCTAAGTCGCATTTTTGTGCACAATAGGGACGCACTTTTGCATACGCAGCTAAGGGTATATCATACGGTTGTGTGGTAGTCGCATCATTATGTATGCGACTAGTCGCACAATAGCGTATACGCATTTTTTGGTTGTGCTGCCACATGTTTAAACAAAGCCATTGAGTTTACATTATCAATTGTTGCTAATATCTGGGTTAACGTGTATTTTTCTGCGCAGGAAAAAAAGTGTGTAACTGTGAGTGTTTGTTTAGGGTATAACACGGGACCTAAATGTTAAGGGTATCGTAGGACCCTTAAGTGCTAGGCGCAGGAAGGTGGCCTAGTGACTCGGTAGCAGCTTACCATTTACTTTACACAAGGCAGGTGTATGGTTTGTTATTTTTGTTAGGGTTCGGCCCCCAGCGTGATTATAGCGTTCAGTAATCAATGTGTGTGATCTGTTAGGCTTATTTGAACACTATAATTGAACCGCATAATCTTGGCTAGATTGTGATTGTGAGCTGGTGGGAGGGTGGACGAAATCAACTGGAACACAAAGGGTACTTTGCTGCCCCCTAGCAGTTGAAATGTAGTCAAAAAGGGATTTTATTGTATGGGAGCATCTTCCTTCCATAGGTGAGTGAAGGCATCTAGAGGTCCTTCATAGGGTTTGGTGGATACACCCTTTTTCCAAGGCGTCCGCAGGTAAGTGAAAGTATCTTGACTGTCTTTCACCAGTTTAAATCTTTATTGAAAAACGTAGGAGTTGTCTCAAGATGGGAGCCACGCAAACAATAGAAATGTTAGACAATGATGTGCTGCTAATGGAGGCGCCGCTTGGATTGGCCCGTCGTATTATGCATACTAAGTACGGTACTTATGCAATAAGGTATTGTGATGTATGGTTTAAGATAACGATGAAGAGTGCTAGACCGTTTCCCAGAATTGGTAGCTTTGATAAAGATGTATTGTATAATGTCCGGGACCACATCAGTCTGATGCGGTCTCGAGGTAAGAAGGTAAAATATTATGAATGTTTAAAATTGTGGCAGCATGAAGGGGATGCGTGGCTTAAAAATGCGCGATCGACACAAGCTAGCGTCGCGAACGCATTGCCAGAAAATACACCCCCAGCGCTGGATTGCAATGCGTGCGAGCCGCAAAATGGGGCACATGTGCAGCAAGGTAGCGTTGCGGAAGGTATTGCCATTAGTTCACGTGCACCACCGCCACCTTATGTGGATGGGGGTGCAAGTACAGTTATCGAAAAAACCCATAAAAATGTAACAAGCAATTTGTACCCTCTCTTAAGCAAACCATAAAGAAAATGTTCATGATGTGGATGATGAGCCTATTGTAATGTCTGCTGTACAAATGATAGATGCTGTACCATGACAATCACGAGTGGTGCCGCCATCTCCATCGGTAACAGCAAGGGAAGTGCTAACACCCTCTGCACCCGTAGAAGAATTTGTTAATACCATACGTAGCAGCAACAGATTAAACCCCCAGCCAGGTAACAAGGTCAAAGGTAGCAGCGCTGCCGGTCTGCATCCCATTCGGACAATAACTGTTCCGAATGGTAATGCAGATGCGAACGGTGTAGTGCCCACGAGGGAAGTGGTAATGCATTGTCCTTGGACAAGGGCAGAACTAAATTCCATCATAAATGATTTCCCCGATCCCAAAAAGGAACTAGCCAAATGTCAAAGATTTTTGAGGAATTTGGGTAGTTCTCATGAGCCAACTAATAAAGATTGGCGAGTGGTGTTAAGGGCCTGTCTACCGCGCAATATCGTCGTGACAAAATTTGTCATGGATTGTGTATTGGATGGTGACGTTCCCTTAACAGACCAAGGAAACCAAGGTAACATTTCCCGCATTGTAACTCAATTGGGTATATATTTTCCAGTAGTAGTTAACTGGAACACAATTTTCACCATAAAGCAAAAGGAGAGTGAATCTGCAGAAGATTATTGCGACCGGGCTCTGCAGGCTATCACCCAGTACACTGGGTTAGAGGATATTAAAGATAGCACTCACCACAGGGGAATGATAGTCACCATACTCATGAACGGTCTTAAAGAGAGCCTAAAGACCCGGGTTCAGACCTCACAGCCTGGCTGGAGGGGAGTCACAATAGATACCCTCATAGAATCTGCCATTGTACATGATAAAAACATCTCAAAGAAGAGAGAGACACAGAGCGAGAAACTAATGGCTGTCAGTATTCAAGCTCTGGAAGGAGTGACTGTAACATCACAGCCAGCAGACACACCTGCACCTGAACAGTTATACGCCCTCACTAATCCTACACCACAGCAAACACAGCCTTATCCCACTTATCCTACACAACCACAAGTCCCATACTACCCACAAGCTCCATACCTCCCACAATATCCTTTTCCTCAATATCCTTACCCATACCCACCACCTTTCTCTCCTGCTCAACCTACACATTAATCCTTCCCACGAAAGTGTTTTAATTGCAACCAGCCAGGACACATAAGTAAGAGCTGCACGGCAAAGAGGGTAGGACCCCCAAACCAGGGAGTACCGGGATATCCCCATAAGGGATATGCACAGAGACCAGCAAATGTCCATCAGGCACCAGCTCCAATTGTGGCCGTTAACGCTTTATTGGAGAGTGGGAGCCAGCGCTAGGAGTCGGGTCATACTTGTGGTCTGCAGATAGACAGGTTGACGGGAAGTACTATGGAAAAACTGGTAATGGTATTTGATGTAACTGATACCCAATCTCTGTTCTGCTTTCTTCCCTGTGCCCTAACACCCTGACTGTCAATATTTTTCTTTTCCCAACTAGGGGGAGGTGTACACTACACATGGACACGAGTGTCCCATGGGTTCATAGACAACCCCAGTATCTTCTCCCAAGCCTTATATGCTTACAATGTTTACAATCTTTTCAACCTGCCAATGGATCTGTTCTAATGGAAAATGTGGACGATTTATTGTTGTATTTAGGTCATGTTTAAATGATATTAAACTGTTGTGCTTTATCTCTCACATACAGGACACAAGGTAGATAAGGACAAACGGCAGCCATGCCAGGCTAAGGTCAAATGCTCGGAATACTGTCCAACCCAGGGGCCCAGGCAATATTTAGAGCAGTAGATATTGATAACAGAATTTAAATGGGGTTAGGCACCCCCCCGGGAAACGTAGGTTTAGGCTGCGGGGAAGGGGGTATAGGTTTAGGCACTTACAGGGGGGGGTTAGGTTAGTTAGTACTTACCTTAGCTGCTGTTGGGATCTTCACTGGTGCCGGTCTTCCGGCGTCGGGATTTGAACCACCGGACGTGCCTCCTGCGTTATTTCATACCGATCCCCTGCATAAGAGACCAGTCACATAACCCTGCAGCTGAGGTGGTCAAATAGACAGCCTGCAAGTGAATGATTGGCTGGTCAGGTCTATGCTCCGGGCTATCTAGCTGATCACAGATACACCTGTATTTGGACTGTGTAGACATATACAGTGTATAATTGGTGATGCAAGATTGGGGGTGAGAAAAATGCCATGGTGGCTTTGATAAATTAGTGTTTTATATAATAGTGTGATATACCACGACTGTACGAGGTATTGAGTTACAGTACTTACAGGTTCAATACACCAGGAGGTGATAGGTGAGGGACCTCTTCTGATCTTCTCCCTTAACCTCTTCCTCGAATATACAGGTAAAGCCAAGCCCCTGTTGTGTGTGCATGTTGTGCTTGGGTACTCCCAGCTATATTATTAAACTCCAAAATGAGTGAATTCCTATTATACCAATGAAACCCTTTTCATTCTTGGAGTAATACTCTCAACACAACTTGTCAACTGCAATAAGCAGAAATGAGTTTTGACTTTTCAGGAGCTCTTCAGAAACTTCCAGATAAGGATTTTCTCCACAAATTCATTACCAAAAGAGCAAGCAAATATATATGTCAAACAATATGGTAACAACCCTAGAATGTACAGTTCAAGCAAACTATCATAAAATTCACCACCACATTCCCGCTGGACCACATGGGCAGATAGGTAATAAAATATATAATTTACTATTTTTTATAATGGCTGCATTGTGATTGGTCGGCTGCCTGCTGCATGATGATGATGACATCATCAGCGGCAGCCGGTGAGGGGATAGGCTAGGAAGGGCAGAGGAGAGGCAGGTATTATTAAAAACTAAAAATCCGGCTTATGTCTGAATGGTGCTACCCGGGAACTTTTACGCCGGAGAAATTCCCGTGTCTGAGCAGGAACTTTCGTATGTCTGAAAGGGCTATAAGTAGTAATGTAATTCTATGAAAATATTCCTCACATATGATGGATCAGTCTTATTTAGTACTAGCCCTAACTTTACACAGTTCAACTAGCAACTTCCTTATGGCCTGTACACACTAGATGATGGCTAGTATGTACCAATCTCGTTAGCAATGGGACCCGGCAGGGTGCCGGCATCGGCAAGTGCGTACACACTTGCCGATGCTGGGTTCAACAGCGTGGGCCATGCTGCATTCGCAAGCATTCCCCCACTGACGATGTGCCCCGCATACTGGTCGATGTGCCCAATGTGACGTTCAATCCGCCGAAAAAATTGGTGTATGTGCTAATATACTGTTACAAAGAGATGGCAATTGTATCAAATTTTACTGAATTTTGACATCAGTGACCAGGATATTATCATATGGGGATGCATGACGCATCGCACTCACGATGCATTCCACCGTTCATTGCATGCATGCCGATCCCTGCAAAGGACTGCTCTGTCGGAAAGAGCGTCCCTTTGCGGTGTAGGGTCTTGCGGGTCTATGACCCAGAAGCTCCTCCGACGTCCTTCTGCGTATCCGATTGGATCCCTCTATCAGCACTCTGCAGAGAGAAGCCCATAGGCTTCTATGGGTAACGCCATCAGGAAGATGGCGTTACCCACCGCAGCAAAGTCCCGGAGTGCATCGCACTTCGTGGCTTGGTGCATATGAGAAATGCTGTCAAACCCGCATTTTCGGGGTTTTGACCGCATTTTTCTCATTGATGCATCCCGCCCCTGGTGTTTTTATAAAAAAATCGAAGTTGGTTCACACTGACCACTATTGCTTCACCCCTGATGAAGTCGACAATGTCGAAACGCGCTGAAGGGTTTATAATCTGTGTCCACAACACTGCAAGCTGCCTCGAGTCCTATCGTTAGGGCGACACAAAGAGTGGCAATTTCCATCTGCAGTTTAGTGCTAACAGGTTTCTTGTCAATAGTATATGTAAACAATTCTTGAAAATATTACATTATTCATTTTTTTCTAGTTTAGATGGACGTTCCTTTGTGTCTATCAGAGTGCCCTATTGAATAACATAGTTTGTGTGTGATATGCATCAATCACAGGCTGGGGGAAAGAGTGAGTGAGGTAAAGGAGATACTGCACAGAGGGCTTGGACCCTAGAACGTCTCCTCTCTGCTACATTGTAATGTAATATCCCCTTTTTCAACACAATATGATTTTTTTTTTTATTTGATTATTTGCTGCCTTTTGTTTCCTATCTGTATACACATATGATGTTTGCACTGTGCACTCACTGCCCCCTGAGGGAGAAGATGAGCTTTGTGAGTACAAGGGGATTTCCCAAGCTGGGTGTCTGAGACCTTCTTATAATAAGAGTAAATAATTAATATACACTAGAATTTCTACCTACAAGTTGTGGGCTGATCCTCAGTTGGGTGCAGAGGAAAACATGCACAGAATCTGTGATTTCTTTTCCTTAGTGCGCAGGCATCTTTGTCTGAAATTTTGCTACACGCATGCATCAAATTAGCAGTGCATAGTCTCATGTGTCTCCGACCGTGTGCTTTCGCGAGCAGTAACAGGTTAGCGTGAAATGGGTGGCAACTGGGCAAGGAGTACTGAGTCACACCGTAAAGCTCATAAGAATTAATGGGAGTGTCATTGACCGTCTCCTGGGTGTGTATGATTATGTTGCATCTTTGCCGCTGTCACGCGGTAACCTGAGCCGTGCGCATTTTCTACCACATCAAATTTCAGCAAATTTTGGAGGTGCATGTTTTGCACTGAGTATGGAGCTGATGATGATACTAGTAAAGCAGGTGGGCATGCAGACGTCACGTCTCGCATTTAGGCAAATATATGCATTTTTTTAGTGCATGCATCTTTTGAAAAAATTACAGTTGATTTACATGTAACTCTGCTCCTCCTTTGTAACCTAAAGACCCCAAATTTTGCCAGATTTAGGTTAGCAATAACTAATGTGCACAGCATTAATAATTGAGAGGGACCAGGAATTTTCAATCATGTCAAAGGATACACATCTTGGGGCTAAACGAATAATCCACGTCTACAACAGGATGTGATATGTGTATAACTCCTTCCCAGTATGTTTATATCAGAGGGCAATTCCAAACATAATGGGCGGGATTTATGATTTATGTATGATTAAGAATGCGATACATCCCGCCACTTACCGCATGCATAGCGACGTTTGCTAAATACATGTGGCAAGTGACAATATGTGTTGCATTTATAATGCAATGTTTGATACATCCCGCCCAATTAAGTTTGTTTCTGATAAGAGCTGTTCCTTTGCGGTGTGAGCACTTCAGGGCGGTGGGTACACTGGGAGAGTTCCTATTGGAGGAATTATCTGAAAAGAACCTCATAGGATTCTTTTGGGCAGCGCCATCTACAGATGTTGTTGCCTATTGGTTGCAAGCTTTGGAAAGTTTTGCTTTCCGGAGTTTGATACATTAGGGAAATGCAGTCAAACCTCAGAAAACTTCAGTTTTGGCTGCATTTTAGTGTTAGTGCATCTTGCCCAATGTATCTCACGTCTCTCACATGTTGGGCTAGCCACACATTTCATTTGCTACAGTCCATTTGTTGCTCGAGCCCCATGGCCTTATTTAAGCTATTTATTATGCTGAAAACCTTTTGAGTATCTCAAGAACTTCTTCCCAGTCATGACCATTTAGGGGTCCTACAGAAGGTGATTATCCCACTGGCTCCTAATTTGGGGAAGTTAGAGGGTAGGACACTCATCGTCCAACTCTATGCAGTGGGAACAGGTTTTTTTTTTCCCAGTTAAATGGTAGGTTAGTGAGCTGAGCTGCCTACTGTATATTGTAAAAACTACAACCCTCAGCAGCAGTCTCCTCTACCTGTGGGGGGGAGCGCCCCCCTCCCCCCCTGACATTTTGTGGGCTGAGGGGGCTAACAGCGCCCCCCTTCCCAGAGCGGATTATTTTTTTCTTAACGCTGCTTGCACCCGGGCCCGACGTGGCTTTGGCAGCCCAGCAAGGGGGTAAAGGTGAAAAATAGTGCTTCGGCCTGCACGCAATCTTATGGGCATTTCTCATACTTGCCTAATCTCGCAGGCGGTGAGTGAAACTCCCGATTTCTCGGGTAGCCCCCCCCCACACCTTCAGAAGAATGGGCGGATCTCCCATATTCTGCTGACTTGCTAGTAAAGTTGGTAGGATGGGGAGATACTACCGGGAATCGAGGCTCCGTATGGAGGAGGGCGGGCCTAAAATTATACAAATATAATTGTTTTAGCTCCACCCCCGCGCCACAGAGCTGCGATTCGCTGGCCACTATAAGGCTAAATGATGTAAAGAGCCTGGCCCCGCCCCCAAAGAGGTTGTTTGCTTCTCCTGGAGAGAATTAAAAAGTAAACTAGTACATACTTGCCTACCCTCCCGATTTGGTCAGGAGCCTCCCGAAAATCGGGTGCCGCTCCCGACCTCCCGGGAAGGCAGGCAATTCTCCCGGCTGCCACTCACCCTTCCTATCCCCCCCGCTATAACCCCTGCAGCCCCCGCAGCAGGGGGGGGCCGGTGACGCGATTCGCATCATTTTGGCCCCGCCCCCTGCTTTACAATGCCTATTTTATCGGCATTGTGTAGCGGGGGCGGGGCCAAACTGACGCGATCGCATGACTACGCCCCCACCACGCCCACAAGTGATGTCACCCGGCCAGCCACCCCCCCTTGTCTCGGCCACGCCCCCCTGTCGGCAGGTATGAACTAGTATGGTTCAATCTGTGCAACTAGAGATCAGTGGTGAACATTAGGAAGCCCCAAACCCGCCATGCATGTATTTTCTAGGGTGCTACAACTGTATTTAGGTTTGTCCTTTCCATTTTAAGGGGGAAATGTATCAAGCTTTCTAAAGAGTGTAGACAGGGCCAGTGCAACCCGCTCAGCAGAGCTTGCACTGTAGGGAGGCACCAGGCTGGAGAGGCGCTCTCCCTGCAGATGCTGCTCAGATCACCCCTTAAATGTCAGACAGACTCTCATTGGCTGCTGCATCCACGGAGGCAGCAGGGCTGGAGCTCACTCATAAGCTCCGCCTCCTGGCTCCCACAGTGGGTGATGGGAGAGACGTCATGACATCCCTCCCATGGTGCAGAGCGGGCCAGGAGGACAGGAGCGGACAGTGGCGGGTGCAGGAGCAGATACTGTAAGTATTGTGTCATATGTAAGGGGCACTGTATAGGGGGGAGTACTACTGTGGGCATTGTATAAGGGGCACTGCATAGGGGGACCACTACAGGGGACACTGCATAGGAAGGACCACTACTGGGGGCACTGCGTAAGGGGATCACTACCTGGGGCACTGTATAAGGGGGACCACTACTGGGGGCACTGTATAAGGGGCGCTTCATAGGGAGGGACCACTACTGGGGGCACTGTATAAGGGGCACTTCATAGGGGGGACCACTACTGGGGCACTGTATAAGGGGCACTGCATAGAGGGGATCACTACTGTGGGCACTGTATAAGGGGCACTACTGGGAGCTCTGCATAGGGGGGACCACTACTGGGGCACTGCATAGGGGGAACACTACTGGGGGCGCTGTATAAGGGGCACTACTACAGTGGGCATTGCGTGTAAGGGGCACTATTACTGTGTGCATTATATGTAAGGGGCACTACTGCTATGGGCATTATATAAGGGGCACTACTGTTTGTCGTAACGTGAATAAGGGACACTACTTTGTGGTGTAATGTGAATAAGATTGTGCTGCTGTGTAGCATAATTTGAATTGGGGGTACTATTGCACGTCCACGCCCATTTTTGTGGTGTGCGCCTATGGTGCACTGTCCCTTTGTAAAAAAAACTGTGAGGGGGGCTCCGAACACCCTAGCACCAGCCCTTTGTGGAGAAATGGTTAAGTGGAGAAGTTACCCATAGCAACAAGTTTCTAGCTAGATATTATCAAGTACATTCTATAATATGATGGGTAGAAGCTGATTGGTTGTTATGGCAAATTCTTCACTTGCACACTTTTTAGAAGGCTTGATACATCTCCCCCAAAGTGAGTGAAGAGATGAATTGTTTGCAATTATGAGACTGAAAAAAATATTGGGGGGTGAGAGGAAATATATAATGGGAGTGTTTAAAATAATGAGTTCTTCATAACATCCACAAGATGGCGCTGGGCGCTAATCTATTCTACATCAACTTTAGGACCTCTCTCTTGTGTGTTTCCTCATCATCTACATCTGTCACAGCTATGATACTAAGGTCGCCACCCATGGAAATCTGACCTCAAGGCAAATTGTGCAACCGATTGTAGAAACAAATAGTCTTTCATGTATAGCAAGCAATGCATATTATTATGTAATAGACATCAGGAATAGCAAACCTTGCATGTTCAGTATTCGGTATACCCCCCCTTTAATCAGACTTGCCAGCCCCCAGACTCTGAAAGAAAATGAGGCAATCACCATATTATTTAAGCTATTGTCTTCCGTCATATGTGTTGCCTAGGGCAACATCAATGTTAGTATTGTGTAAATATGTAATGGATTTTCTTTGCTTAATCAGCGCGTACACAAGTAAAACAGGGCTCTTAAGGGGCTTTCTCATGTAGGCAACATCCACCAGAGCTGACACATTAGCGCAACCGCGGGCTATGTAGAGTTAAATTCAAGCATTTATATATATGTGCGGGACACATCCGTGGCCGGCGCTGGGACAGTATGTTAGTTCCCAGCGCCGGCTAAGCAGATGCGGCGGGTTCCTGGTGAAGGGACTGCCTGGTCCCTTCCACAAGCGGCGATGGGAGAAGCTTGGCTCTGGGCACAAACTAAGCGGAGCTCGCCGATCGGAAGCCAAGAAGCGGTGGATGGTGTTTGCAAACACGGCTCACGGGCCAGCAGCCAATAGGAGGCAGACGCGATGAGCCAATTGCGACTCGCTGCGTCATAGCCCTGCCCACTTGCGGCGTCTTGTATTAGATGACGCTGAGCGGGAAAGTGGGAGTGGGAGGAGTGAAGATCTAGAAAAGATGAAAGAAGGCGCTGCAAGAGTTCCGGCGGCCGCTGAAGAGGCTAGAAGATGCCACTGGCAAGAAAGAAGATAGGAGGCATCGGCTGAAGTAAGCAAAGAAGAGGCTGGCCAGGACGGGCCAGCGGCCGAAGAATGCGGCTGAGGACTGGAGAGGACTGCGCTTCTTCCACCGTACTGGTAGGCAGCCTTGGGCCACCGGTATTTAACCCCTCCCTTGACCACCAGGGCTGTCGGGCACTAGGCCTGTGGGGCACAATCAGGCAATAGGCCCGAGGGCATATAGGCAGACACAAGGCCCGAGCTACATACGGGGCATTAGGCCCCTTTAGGGATTAATTGCCCCTATTAGGTGCAAGTGACCTGGATATTAGACCCAGGTCACTAATCAAGAAAGTAGGTGGGCACTATACCTGTGGCCATCAGCCAGGCCTACGGACCGTGCATATATAGAAGGCCATCAGGCCCAATTAATTGAGCCCACTGTTAGGCAGGCCTATAGGCCTGAGCCCCATATAAAGTGGCCCTGGGCATTAGGCCCATGCCACTTCCTGAGGGCCTGATTCAGAGTTGGGAATAGAGAGGGATATCTCTCTCAACTGATCATCTTGGTGAAACCATGCTACACTGCAGGTGGGGCAGATTTAAAATGTGCAGATAGATTTAGATTTGGGAGGGAGGTGTCCAAACTGACATCTAAAGTGCAGTGTAATAATAAAGCTGTGCAGTATTTGTGGGCTACATGTAAAAGCTGCCAGTATTTACCCTACATGCAAAAAAAAAAATATGTATTTACACACCTTGCATTGCAACATGGTTTGTCCAGGTACACAGTTAAGTGCTATCTCTCTCTCTATTCCCAACTCTGAATCAGGCCCTGAGCCCCTACATTAGGCAGGCCCATAGGCCTGAGGTAACATAAAGGGGACTCTGGGCATTAGGCCCAAGTCTCTCCTATGCCCTGTATTAGGCAGGCTTAAACACCTGAGCCGCTGGTAAGACCCTGGGCGTTAGGCCCAGGGCTTTGAGCCCATTGAGAGTGGTTCTGGGCAATTGGACCAGACCACTGCTATAGTAGTAGGTAGCCCCTGGATAAGTGCATAAAGGTGTGAGCAGTTGTGCGACTCTCACCCTCCAAATACCCGTGGAGAACTGTCAGGCTCCCACCAAAAAGGTAGTGTTTCCCCCGTCATTTAGAAGAGCAGCTGGCCAGCTCTAGTTAGGCAGGTAACAAATATTTAAAGGGACAGCACCGTGCTTTACTCTTGTGTGATTATCGTCTGTGAATGTTGTTCTGTGCAGGGCAGAAGTTTAGTGGTTATTGTTATACATGCCTTCCGGGAGGGAGCTGAATGCCTGTATGCAGGTGGGGGGGCGTGGTCAGACAATTACAATGTATTGGGGGCGGGACCGCACGATCGCGTCAACGTGGCCCTGCCCCCTCTTCACGATGCTGAAATTAAAGGACTTACAGGGATCACCAGAGGGGGGAGTTTTCTCTCGACCACTCCGGCAGCCAAGATGTTAATACAACTAATACCTTATACATAATAATACATTATTGCTTCTGGCTTTGATTTGATATGAGGTGAAGCAGGAAGAGGTTTAGGGCCTGATTCGGAGTAGCACGCAGAAGTGTATTCCCGATCTCCCATCTACGACATTATGCAAATGTCGCTACAAGCTCCTTCCCTGGTGTACATTCATGCGGCCGAATGAGCCAGGACTGAGACGCCCACTTTCAGTGTCTGTGCATGCTCTAATACACACCGCCATCGGTCGCGCCATCCAAACTTGCACCAGCCCTATGGCAGGAGCGGTTTCTCCGTCTGACTATGGCTCCTATGCCTGAAGCTTTACCTCTGTACGTCTGTGTACGTAGCCACTTTTACTGACACTTCCATGTCACTCCCATAGCAGACCCATTACATGGATATCTTTGTGCATCTGCTTAACCTCCTCCCAGCGACCGCGTAGGAACACCCAATACATTTCCAGAGTCCGTGCGGCTCAATGGGTCCTGCAACTCTGCGACTACAGACTGTGGGACGCATGCGCCGTGTGACTTTGTAGGGATTTAGACATTTGTGCACTTGCAAAAAATCGTCAACTTGTGTGAACATCAGCATTGCCCTCATGTTTCTCATTTGGGGGGAGATGTACTAAGCCTTTGAGAGAGATAAAGTGGATGGAGATAAAGCAGAGTTGCCTACCCTCCCGATTTGGCCGGCAGCCTCCCGATAATCGGGTGCAGCTCACGGCCCCCCGGAAGGCCAGGTAAGCTTCCCGGCGGCTGCCGATTCCCCCGACCCCCCCCCCCCAATTTACTGTTAAAGTCCCGCTGCGAGGGCGGCCAGTGACGCGATTCAAAGTGACGCAATCACGTGACCCCGTCCCACCTACAACCATCGGGTACCCACCTAGCCACGCCCCTTTTTCTGGCCACGCCTCCCTCTGCCCTACCGATCTGGCTGCTCCCGCCCGGAAGGAGCAGCCAGAAAGTCGGCAACTATGAGATAAAGTACCGACCAATCAGCTTCTGTCATTTGTCAAACACAGCCTGTAATTTGACAGCCAGGAGAAAATTCAGTTGGCTGGGTGGACCTCGTGAACAATTATGGATGACCGTAGGTATGCGCGCACTCAGGGCTGGATTATAGGGAGGGTGACGGGCGGTCGTCTCAGGTCCCCCACACACTGTCACTGGCCCCCGGCCATATCCCCCAGATGAACCGCTTGTTTTTTTTTTCTTTTAAATCTATAATGCTGCAGCCTTGTTAGGAAGCAGCGCTGAGCAGCTCCGCCTCCTGACATTCAGGGCTGCACAGCGGGCACGCCGTGACGTGAGGTGACATGATCCCGAGCCGCACTCGCAGCAGAGAGTACCACGACAGGCAGGGCTGGCTCCAGGTGTTCCAGCACCCTGTGCGAGGAATGTTGGAACGCCTCCCCCTAATGCCCAATACTTAACTTGCCGGCGGTTTGGATTGTGGTACTACTCTCTCCAGTCCTTGCTTGATTATTATTACCACGCCACACTGTTCATTATTCCCAATTATCCCCCACCCCATGATCTCTCAGCAGCAGCACCACCACCTGCATGCTCATTGTCTGTATGCTGCTGCTCGCTCTTCTAGTCCTCATCTAAGCGTTAACTTCTAACATACCAGACTAGTACTGCACGTCTGCACCCACCCCGTCCGTGTCACCACCTCTATACTGTCACATAACATATCGTCTTTTTATGTCTTAGATGAAGAGCTGATCAAATTTTAAGCCAGACTATTGCTGGATTACATATAATTATAGAGGATTCCTCTTACAACTAGACATATTTCTGCCTCGAGTAACTCAGCTCAAGTGGAAATGCAGATATTTTGGCCAGGTCCCATAGGAATCAACTCTCTTAGCGATCGAGCACCTCCAATATTTGTGCTCTCGCAGTTGTGTGTCTATGGGTGGACAGAAAATCAGGGAGAAAATCGGCGCCCCCCCTGTAGGTGGCGCCCTCGTGCGGCCGCTCAGGTGGAACATGTATGGAGCCGGCCCTGACGACAGGAGGAACTAGAAGCAGTACAGCCGAAAGGGCCCGCAGCCGGGTGGCCTTGGCTGGTCTGCTGACAGTTGTGCCGCCCGGGCCGGAGAGAGCCCGGGGGGGTGGTCTTGACATTTTTATGGACATTTTAATTCAGCCTTCTATTTAATCTGACTCCTTGAAATACTCACACCCCCAGCCATCTCTCAGCACCCCACACTGAGCCGGTTCCCTCGTGCGCATGCGTGAGACCCGCTACGACCGACAGTGCCGGTCGTAGTGGGTCTCTTCCCAAAGGGGGCGAGCTGTCGATGTTGATTGACAGCTCGCCCCGTTTGGAAGGCGGGCCGGGGGGGTGGCAGCCCAAACGGAGGCGTTCCCATGGGAACGCCTTCCGTTTGGGGGAGGCCCCACTGACATCACAAGTGATGTCAGTGGAGAGCTTCCGGCTCTGACAGAGCCAGAAGCTCTCCGGGGCTTACGACAAGTGAGACCCTACCCTAGGGTCTCGTCGTAAGCCCCAATGGTCTCTGACCATCGCGACCATCACCCGAGCGGTTGTTAGAGCTGTGGGTGTAAACCCACAGCCTAACGACCGAAACAGAGGCGGGCGGTTAGGATGCAAGCGGCCGCCCAGTTTTTGAGTGACCGCTTGCACCGCCTCTGAATGAGGTCCTGTATCTCTGTTCACTTTATCTCCATCCAAGGCTTAGTAAATAGACCCCCCAGTCTGCAGATGTCGGAGAAAGTGCCTTCAGCATGCTGGAGATGCAGAAGAGAGAACAGCGCTTCCAGAAGGTGAGTATCCATTGGACTGATTAGACTAATTTGACATTTCAAATTGCTCAATTCGTCATTATGCAGCTAGTGCAAGGGAGGGCTGCAGATCCTTTGACCAGGGCTGCCACCAGAAATTGTGGGGCCGGTACTAATAAAATAGGCAGGGCCCCCATGGGGGAGAGCATAGGGCAGGGAAGGCTGCACCTTATTGGGGGCGGGGGGGGGGGGGAAATAGGAAAGGCTGGAGTAGGCGAGGAGGCGGCGAGCAGAATGTGTCTAACCACAGTTATGCGCACCTGAACTAATTGAATTGCTCCATCGGGTGTCCATTAATTTAGGCGCCCTATAAAACAGTTGAATCACCTAGGGAGTCCTATTGGGAGAAAAGTGCTATGTAAATAATATGGGTTGGGTACACGATCCCGGCGCTGATAATGCTGGCAGTCAGAATCCCGGCAGCGTAATCCCCATGGTGGAAATCCCAATGCATGTAGGTAAGCATTCTAACCCCCCATAACCATCCCCTTCCGCACCCTAACCATAACCATCTTGCCCCCACAGGCTAACCCTAAATGTCCCCTCCCCATGCAGCCTAACCCTAACCCTCCCCTTCCGCAGCCTAAAGGTGCGTACACACGGTACGATATCTATGAATGATGAGAACGATAACGTTCAACGATATATCGTTCATATCATTCATTTTTATGCAGTGAACGACCAACGATGCGTGTTCCCGCATGAACGATAACCAGGGCCGGCTCTAAGGGTGTTCGACCAACATCCCGATTTCAGTGGGACAGTACTGTCCTGCTGTTCCACCCCTGGGCCGAAGTGGCCCGAGGGTGGTCAAATCGGGAGGTTGGGGACCCCCACCGCCGCTGCGGTCCAGGACCCCCGGAGTGTGAATGGATGCAGCATGCGAATGTGCGCGGCATCCATTCACTGACGGTAGAGGGCTGGGGGAAGCCCAGCCAGTGACGGAGGGTTGGGCTTTACTCCCAGCCTGACGTTATTTGGAGGCATGCCATGCGGGCTCGTCTCCTAATAACGGCAATTAGAAGGCGTGGCCTATGGTAATGAGGCCACACCCCCAATTTCAGCCGTGCGCGATGACAGGGCGCATCCTAACGGACTGGCATAGGGTGCTCAGACCCCTGGAGCCGGCCCTGACGATAACGATATCTATGATTGTCCATACATGCAGGCCAATTTGCACGATATCATCAACTTTGCCAGTTCAGAGATGTGGCAGGATAACTTCACTGAAAGATATCTTTCAAGTCGTTGGTGGTACAGTTCGTACCGTGTATGCAGCTTAACCCTAACCACCTTACCACCACAGGCTATCCCTAAACGTCCCCTCCCCATGCAGCCTAAACCTAACCCTCCCCTCCCGCAGCCTAACTTACCCCCTGGTGCCTAACCCCTAAACCTGACCCTAATACTCGCCGTCAGGATCACAGTCATCGGGATTTCGGTGCCGGGATTCTGTCCGACGGCATTGTCTTTGCCGGAATGGTGATTACATCCCAATAACAATATTATTATTTAAATCTGGCACTCAATGCCATTTTATTTTAATGGAAATGCATTCTTAAAACTCATGGGTGCTCACTGCCAGGAAATTAACCCTATAAGGGTGAAATATGTTCCAATAAACTGTAACTAGACCTAGTGCTGTATTGTTTTGTAAAAAACGAGCAGTGTTCGTACAGTTAATTTTCTGGTTCATGAAAATGATATTTCACAACCAATCTTTTCCACAGACAACAGTTAAAAGAACACTATTCAAACTACAACTTATCCAAGTACAGTATACGCCTCTTGGTATTACTCCAAAATATTTGATTTGACTGATAAGGGAGGCTACGTACAGGGAGGAACCACCCTTTCCTTGTATCAAATTAGGCAACGATCTTTGGTTCATTCCACACTACAAAATGCAGTGACCAATAGGAATAATATGTACTGTAATAAACCGTAAGCAAAGCCAAAGCCGTATTTCAGTAAAAAACACACGTTTATCGAAGGCTTTTTATTGTAAACATTTTTTATTTAAGATTTCGTGAAAACAGGTGACACAGGGTCTGAGCATTCTAAACATCAACCGACAGACTAGCAGAGACACACAGAGAAAGAACTAACCAAGTGAGCCAGCTACACCTAATCAATTCTTACA
Organism: Taudactylus pleione; assembly: GCA_031769625.1. Classification (NCBI taxonomy): domain Eukaryota; kingdom Metazoa; phylum Chordata; class Amphibia; order Anura; family Myobatrachidae; genus Taudactylus; species Taudactylus pleione. The sequence continues at coordinate 3,260,061 of JAUIMM010000198.1, forward strand.
TTAAAGGGAGGAGGGTAGAGAAGGGGGAACTAACTACAGAAGGAATACAGAGAAAGGAAAGGTAGAAGTGTACAGAGATGATCCAGGAGGGGTTGGTAAGGGAAAGAGAATTTGGAAGTAACAGGGATCTCATGCACAGTGCAAACAAGCATATGTATTCAAAAAAGGGTATTTAAATGTTGTTGTATATCAGGGGTGGCCAACCAGTCAGAGACAAAGAGCCAAAAATGAGCTGTAGTCAAGTTAAAGAGCTGATAGGTGCGTGTGCAAAAATGGGATGTGGCCTAGCTGTCACAAGGCCACCCCCCATTTTTGTGCGCACATTTGCAGGAGCATGACCTTATGCAGTGCCCCTTGTAGTTGTGCCCCTTATGCAGGATCCCCTGTAGTTGTGCCCCTTATGCAGTGCCCGCTGTAGTTGTGCCCCTTATGCAGAGCTCCTGTAGTTGTGTCCCTTATGCGGGACCCCCTGTAGTTGTGCCCCTTATGCAGGACCCCCTGTAGTAGTGCCAATTATGCAGTGCCCCATGTAGTTGTGCTCCTTATGCAGGGCCCCTGTAGTTGTGTTCCTTATGCAGTGCCCTCTGTAGTTGTGCCCCTTATGTGGGCCCTACAGTGCCTCCAGTAGTAGTCCCCCCTATGCAGTGACCCCAGTAATAGCCCCATTATGCAGTGCCCCAAGTAGTAATCCCCACCATGCAGTGCCCCGAGTAGTAGTCCCCCCTATGCAGTGCCCCCAGTAGTAGTCCCCCCTTTGCAGTGCCCCCAGTAGTAACCCCCCATATGCATTGACTCCAGCAGTAGTCCCCCTATGCATTGCCCCCAATAGTAGTAGTCCCCCCTATGCAGTGCCCCCAGTAGTAGTTCCCCCTATGCAGTGCCCCCAGTAGTAGTCCCCACATATGCATTGCCTCCAGTAGTAGTCCCCCATATACAGTGCCTCCAGTAGTAGTCCCCACCATGCAGTGCCACCAGTAGTAGTCCCCCCTATGCAGTGCCCCCAGTAGCGGCCACCCCCTCTATACAGTACCCCCAGTAGTGACCCGCCCATACAGTGCACCCAGTATCGGCCCCCCATATAATGTTCCCAGTAGCGCCCCCCCCCTATACAGTGCCCCTAGTAGTAGTCCCCACGATGCAGTGTCCCCAGTAGTAGTCCCCCTATGCAGTGTCCCCAGTAGTAGTCCCCCCTATGCAGTGCCCCCAGTAGTAGTACCCCCTATGCAGTGCCCCCAGTCGTAGTCCCCCATATGCTTACTACTGGGGGCATTACAGGGGCCTTTCTACTATGGCCATCATATGGGGACACTACAGCAGCATTACTACTGGGGGCACTACAGGGGCCTTACTACTGGGGGCTCTGCATAGGGGGACCACTACTGGAGGCACTGCATAGGGGGACCATTACTGGGGGGCACTACATAGGGGGCACTGCATAGGGGGACCACTACTGGGGGCATTGTATAAAAGGAACTGCATAGGGGGGTGGTGGCAGCTGGGGCTGGCATAGGTTCTGGGGGGGTGGTACATTTTAATTTAGGGGGTAGGGGGGCACCAACATTTATCTTGCCTCCGGGCACCTTGGATGAAGTTACACCACTGCCTCACAGCCCCCTTTCAGCACAGCCCCTCATAGCAGAGTCCTCCACAGCTCAGCCCCCTCATCACAGACCCCCTCAGCACAGTGTCCGTCATATGACAGGCCCCTTTATAGCACAGCTCCTCAAAACTCAGCCCCTCACAACACAGCCCCCCTCATCACAGCCCCTTACAGCACAGACCCTCTACACAGCACAGTCCCCCTCATCTGACAGCCTCCCTCAGAGCACAACCCCTCACAGCACAGGCCCCCATATAACAGCCCCCCTCATCACAGCCCCTCACAGCAAAGGCTCCCTCATCACAGCCCCTCACACCACAGTCCCCTCATCACAGCCCCCCTTTACTACAGCCCCTCACAGCATTGCATCCCTCAGCACAGTCCTTCACAGCACAGCTCCTCATTCACATCACAGCCCCTCTCCTGTCCCTGCCAGCACCTGCTGCCGGTTCCTGCACAGAGAGGACATAGCGGCAGCAGCAGGGGATTGGTGGCTCGACCTTTGGGAGTGCAGTGCTATACTTACCTTACTGCCGGACACGCTCTGCCAGTGCGTAGCTTGACTGGTGTGTTGTCTCGTGAGAGTACTGCTCATACCCAGGCGCACCACTCTACTTGCTATGACAGGTAGCCAGAAAACCTGTCTGTCATGCAACTGCACAAAAGCCGGGTCGGGTGACGCCCCCCACAGACCAATCGGCCCACCGGGAATCTTCCAATCTGCCTTGGCAATGTGCCCCACAACTTCTGATGGCAGCCCTGAACACAGCCAGCAATTCTCGATCTAGGTGTTACCAGCACACCTCGAGTACTCTTGCCAGAGAGTTCAGCTGCTGGCACAGGGCACATACACACATCACCCCGCCACTGATATTTGCTGCAAATACAATACAAGCAGCACTCTTTCTATACCTTCAGTTGATCTACGCTGCCGGCTCCAGGCTTGTGCACAGCTGCTCTATTGGACAATCCTGCTGCAGCTTCACCAGCGCTCTCCTACATCTACAGCTGGTGAGTTATACTGCACAATTATTGTGTATCATCAGTGCAGCCACTGGATTCACACTGGATTTTGCAGTAACACCTGGATACCAATGATACAACGGGATTAGTACTCCTTCATCATCGTATGGGACAAATCAGATTGGTCACAGCCCCTAACATGAGACCATGCCCCTTTTTTATTGGATGCGCACCTTATATCTCTATTTGAAACATGGGGGGAGGGGGCATCAATACTCTTTCTGGCCCAGAGCACCAAAAAAGTGCCAAAGTCTTTTCTTTCACTGTGCGGCACCATCTTCCTGAAGATGTCAATGGGAAGATGGTGTTGAGAAGGAGGAGAGACCCGCTTGCCGGAATAAGGTAAGTATACTTTGGGTGCATAGTGTGGTGTGCGGCCCCCCTGGGCCAAGGGGCCCGTGTGCACCGCACACCTTGCACCCATTATAAATATCCCTTTATATGTGTACATATGCTGTACTTAAAAAATACTCACATCACAATTCATCCTGAAGGGTATTTAAACTTCAGACCACAGGTGTCACAGACATTTAACTGGAGCACTCTCTGATTGTGTAGAGTATGTTTGAGCAATGGTAATAATAACCTGCACTTACTTATTCACCTAGTATTATAGTACACAATACTGCAAGCACGGAATTTGAACTTGAAACTACCTGTATTGTAGTTAGAGGTGGGGCTGCAGTACAGTCCAAAATTCAGATAGGGCAGCCACACCAACTGCCAGTGATTCCAGGCAGCATTTGGGGTGACAGTTGGTGTGGCTCCCATATTTGAATTTTGGACTGCGCTGGAGCCTCCTCTTACTGCAGCTAAGCAGTAATCTGCAACCACATCTACTGTGTTAGTTGTTTCACTGAACAAAGTGGTTTGGAGGTTTGGTTGAATAGAAAGACAAATCCCAGTTACACAAATCTGTTTCAACAAATCATGGGGCTGATTGCTACAAGGAGAGAACCACTTAGCTGGGATCTGTCAGAAATACACTGGCAAAGACTTTTGGCTTGATAAGATGAGATAAAACTGAAGTCATTGGGTTATGGAGGGTAGGATTTTTAGGGGCTAAGTTGAAGTTGATTTGTTGGAGAAGGTAGAATTGAGATGGATGAAGGTGAAGTCAAGGAACATGCTAGCAAACAAGATTTTTTTTATATCAACAAAGAAGTGCAAATCCAAACTTTGCATGTGCTAAGTTTGCTAGGTTTGAGGACTTCATGTATGCTGAGGTAGTTAGGAGTACTGAGGTACTCATTGGTTTGGTACTTTATTTCCATGCGCCTTATCTCTCTCCAAAGCTTAGGGCCTGATTCAGCAAGGATTACGTGGCTGAGTTCGCACGCAGCCAGTCGATGTTTGTAATCTGTGCATGCATACGCATCGCAGTGCGCATGCGCGAAACGGCCGCAGCGATCAAGAAGCGATCGCAGTAAGCACGCAGAGTCTTCACACAGTGATTGACAGGAAGAGACCATTTGAGGGTGGTGACGGGGTGTGCCTGTGTGTTTAAACGCCGTTACAGGGCATGCATAATTAAGCCCCTGCGATAGCATACGCTGGCAGAGGTCTAGATGGCGACAGGAAGTTTAGCAGTTTGTGCGGCAGGGTCAGGTCAACCACAACTGTGCGAATGGTTCTGATGTTACTCGATGTTACCGATGTTTTCGCTGACTTGCGGGTGTATGTAATGGGAAGTGGGCAGCTTTATACAGTGGTAGGAGTCTTGGTATACTTCTGCAGTTGCCGTGCGATTGCATTCATTTGCATATTTTCGCAGCTAACGGGTGTGTGCGAACGCAGCTGTGCGATCCGTGCTGAATCAGGCCCTTAGTATAGATCCCTAAGTTTTTTTTATTTTTTTAGCAGTTATTTATATAGCGAACACATATTCCACAGTGCTTCTGTCGCAGTGGAGCTTACACTTTAAGGGCGGGATGTACTAAAGGGGAAAATGTGGTAAAACCCCCAAAAATGCAGCAGAATGCTTCGCGTCGCTAGGTAACGCCACCTTAAGGTGGCATTACCCAATAGAACCCTATGGGCTTCTTATCGCGATGCTCCTGGCTGGTAGGGATCCGATCGGAACCCTCCCATGAGCCCCTGCGGCCCGCGTCCTTCTGTGCATGTGCAGAAGGGCTTCTGGGTGTTCAACCTGGAAGTCCCACTGCACGGCAGCATCGCAAAGGACAGCTCTTATCGGGAGAGCTGTCCTTTGCGAAATCCTTGGTACATACCGAGGTAATGAACCACGGTATGTACGCAAAGTCATGGGGGATGTACCGCATCATGGAAGCGATGCTTAGTACATCCCACCCTATGTTTCATACCACATGTACACACATATACACACTAGGGTTAGTTTTTGTTGGGAGCCAAATAACCTACCAGTATATTTTTGGATTATGGGAGGAAACCCCCGAGGAAACCCACACAAGCATGGGGAGAATATACAAACTTTACACAGTTAGGGAATTGGTGGGAATTGAACACAAGATCTCAGTGCTGTGAGGCAGTAATGCTAACCATTACAACATCTGTGCTGCAAACTTAGGGCCTGATTCAGAGATGCATGGATTTGCACAGCCGCACATCAGCGGCTGTGCAAATCTGTCCAACTCCGATGCATATGCAGAAGGGCTGTCAGACACCTCCTTGCTGCATTCATGATAACAGCACTATGACCAACGTCGCAGGCTGGGATCACCATCGCAACCAATGGTTGCTTCTTTGGTCAGGCTGTGGGAGCCGCAGCTTGGGGGGGGGGGGGGGCTGCGAGCGAGATTGCAGGACCCCTTTTGCACATCGTCTGATGAATGTACATTGCTGATACAGGCTTTGAGCCTACAAATGTAGCTTTTACACATTGGTCTAGCAGTGACTCATTTGGTTTGGACCTCCCCAGACCTTACCTCTTCATCGTTGATACATGCTACCTGGTACCAGTATGTTAATCTGTAGGTCTATATCCCCTCCCTCCCACAAAAAAAAAACTGAATGTAATTTATTGTGCCCTTCCCCTCCTTTCTTCTGTATTTCCTGTAGTGTACACCCCCCACCCCCACACCATTTGCATCTTATGTACTGTACTGGTCCTCCATCGCCATGTTTTGTATTGTTCCCATTCCCCCCAATCTCTATAATTTGTACTGTGTTCTCAACACCAACCACCAACTCTCCCATACACCCATGTCAACTTACCTCATGTATGCCATCTGCTCATGCTCCTCCATTCCTGTTTTCCTCAAGTCCGCTCCAGTGCTGCCTGACACTCTTCCAGTGTTTGACCGGTAGCGTTGTGATGTCATTACATCACATCCAAGACCAGGAACAGGTACTGCACTGACGTGAAGGGGCTGGAGTAGGCGCCTATTATCATTTTGGGATGATGTCACTCCTCCTGCACCCCCCTGGCTACACCACTGTATACAAGCTGCTGAGATTGGAGTGTCTAGTGGGTTACATTTTTATTCAAAAGGCCTGACACCCCTGATCTTACCATATACCTCCTCCTTCTTAACTCCAGCCAAAACCAGTTGCATAACTACCAGGCACAGCTGGCACAGATAGCGCTCATTCTCTGATTTCAGCTATTCGACCCCAACAAACTTGTTGGAAATGATGTGTGTGCAGTTGTTGATACTGCAGAGTTACATGGGCACACACACTGGTGGATGACGGAGACTATGAACAGTCCAGTTACTTAACCAGTTGTCAGGGGCGTATTTATAATGGGTGCAGGGTGTGCTGTGCACATGGGCCCTTTTACCCATATTATACTTACCTCTCCGGTGTCAGCATGCACTATAGACTCTGGGCACACTCTAGTTTCCAGAGTTTATCAGTACGGAGCTGCACTCAGGGCCTGATTCAGACCCGCTCGCGAGCGCTATACGCTCACAAGTGGGCCGATGGTGGCCCAGTGCGCATGCACGCGACGGAGCCGGCTCCGTTGTGTGCATGCGGGAGACCCGGATAGCGACGGGCAAACTGTCGCTCCAGGTCTCGTACCAAAGGGGGCGTGCTGTCGATGTTGAGTGACAGCACGCCCCCTTTGGTGGGCGGGCCAGAGGCGTGGCTGCCCAGACGGAGACGTTCCCATGGGAACGCCTATCGTCTGGGGCCGGCCCCACTGACATCACAAGTGATGTCAGTGGGAGAGCTTTCAGCTCTGTTAGAGCCGAAATCTCTCTGGGGCTTGCGGCAACTAGACCCTACCACAAGGGTCTCGTCGCAAGCCCGATGGTCGCGATGGTTTTGACCTTCACGACCATCTACCTGGCCGCTCGCTATAGCTGTGGGTGGTCACCCACAGCTATGCGAGCGGCCAGGAGGCCGCTCTAAAAAAACAGAAGGCCTGCCCTGATTCAGAGCGAGCGCTCTGTCAGGGCGTCCGGCACTGAATCAGGCCCTCAGTGCGCTACCGGCCGCCGGACTGAGAGGAGGGAGCCGTGATGGAGACTGCACACCGGCCCCCTCCTCTCTTGAAACGCCCCTGCCAGTTGTGTTGGTTTATTGATAGGTAACAAGTACATCCATCCTCACTGTTACATGTACACTGGTAATGGAGCAAAGCTTTGAGTGAAGCAGAGTCCTATACATTTTCCTGCACCCTAAACCTAACCCTCCCAGGGGGGTGCCTAACCCTAACTTCCCCCCAGGGGTGCCTAAACTTAATCCCCCCCTTCCCCTAGCCTAACCCTCCCTTGGGGGTGCCTAACCATAAGTCCCCCCAGGGGTTCCTAAAGCTAACCCTCCTCCTCTGCGGCTAGAACCTAAGACACCCGGCTTATATTCGTTTGGTATGCCGGGTGTCGGGATTTCGTCGTGGGGCTAATGATAGTCGTTAGGATTTCGACACCTATCTTTAGTCCAATGTCGGGCTGATAGTGTCGGGATTTTGGTGGCCGGGATATCGGCCGCCGGTATCCTGACTACATCCCCTCTACAAAGTACTGAGATGGCTGCAGTCACAAGTGCAGGAGCACATCAGGTTGGAGGATAGATCTCCTTGCAGACTCTGGGTCCTAGTGCTCAGCATGTATGCACAGTGGAGGAGAACAATGCTTTCTAACACATATAATAACTAGCCAGTCCATATCCCAAGTCATTCCACACAACCCCATTTTCTGACAGATCACTCAACACTCCCAACTAAACCATATGCTCACTCCACCCTTGCCACTGGGATGCATCTTGCCTGCCCACCCGCCAAAAGTAATTATTCCTTGTGATTCAATATTTGAGACTGTCACGACCAGCCGGCCGATTCTCCACATACCTCAATCTGAGAATCGCCAACTGTGACTTATGGTTACCTCAGCACGTGCGGTTACTATAACACGGTTCTGCCACCACCAACGAAGTTAACGGGAGTCGTTAGGTTCTCCACTCAAATCTCAATTTGCACACTCACTTACATATAGGTACGTAGCTTTGACCTCACAGGCTCGTGAATTCGACAAGAACACAGAGAATACACTGGATTAAGAATGTTTAATCCGAAAAATATTTCCAAGGTTATTGATTACAGAAAAAGGTAGTACAAATATGGACAATACAAATATATCACAAATAGGTTTCAGAAAGTAAAAGGAATTAAAAATGAAAAGAACCCAGAGTCTTTACATCTAGACTCAGTCGTGAAGGAGACACAGGAGCATTGGATTCCGGCCAGTCGTCAGGACTCTCCTTGGGCACAAGAACACTTATCACTGAGGGAGATGCATAGTTATACCCTCACAGCTGCACTAGCCCCCACCTTTGGGTTTTTCACTCTTTCATTGCTGTACACTGGCCATTAAGAAACCGGCCACACCCTTCCATATTGTCTATAGGAAGTAGGGGGTCTTGAAACAGTGTGAAGGGGTCTTTAGAAACCAATAAGCAGGTATCATACCCTACATTCCTGTCATCTCCCTTCTAAAGGATTTTATATCCCATGACCTGGCTTGACCAGGTCTGACCATCTGCATTAAGGATGTATCTCTCCCCAAACTTTATGGCCTGTAGAGAGGAGATGGTATCTAGATGCCTGGTTCCAGGAAGACAAATCTCCTCCAAGCTTTGTATTCCTACAGGTCAAATACAGGACACTGCCTAGAAACCATGTTGATACACACATTTATATATATATATTTACATGACATCATTCCTGGCGATTATTCTCGGGAATAAACGCCACAGAGACCTAGTAACCAAGTTAGGCGCACCAGTGTAACAGATGCACCCGAGTCACTAAGTGCCCGCATCTTCTTCCAGTTTCCCACCCACATATAACCACACTTTTTCTGTCTTACCCTACCACATGCCTGTGACTAGATATACTTCTGTAGCTGGCAGCTCCGCCATTGGTGAATCTGGGTTGTATTCCTCCACCTGTTGCATAGGTGGATCAACGTGGCATCAGACCGCCGTGGTTGACCCCTACTGCCGTTTGCAGTCACTCATCATCTACTGAGCTTGGAAGCCAGCTTCAGCAACAACTGCTCCAATACTACAAGGTCCTTAAATTTCAGCTGCAGTGATCATGTTCTTCCCTTCCATCAGCCATGCAAAGCTGGTGTTGATGGGATTCTTGCGGCTGGAAGCACATACAGGGTCTAGATGACTACCTGGAAGCACTAATTCCTCCTCCTCCATATCTCCATCCAAGCTGCCATCTTCCCTCTACTTGCAGCCTCTCTGTACCTCTCCATCTGGTGCCAATTACCATTGCCTTAGTGTCTGTGACCTCGCATGTGACCTCTTGATCAGCCCTCGGTAGGATATTTCCATCTTTCCATTTCTCTATGCACTCTGGGCCTGATTCAGACCCGCTCGCGAGCGCTGAGCGCTCGCAAGCGGGTCGATGTTGCCCAAGCACGCATGCGCACGACGGAGGCGGCTCCGTCGTGCGCATGCGCGAGACCCGAATAACGACGGCCAAGCCGTCGTTATAGGTCTCGCACCAAAGGGGGCGTGCTGTCGATGGTGATTGACAGCACGCCCCCTTGGTGGGCGTGCTGGGGGCGTGGCTGCCCAGACGGAGGCGTTCCCATGGGAAAGCCTACCGTCTGGGGCCGGCCCCACTGACATCACAAGTGATGACAGTGGGAGTGCTTTTGGCTCTGATAGAGCCAAAAGCACTCCAGGGCTTGCGGCAGCAAGACCCTACCGCAAGGGTCTCGTCGCAAGCCCGATGGTCGCGGTGGTCACCCACAGCTATGTGAGCGGCCAGGAGGCCGCTCCAAAAAGTAAGAGGGACGGGCCTGATTCAGAGCGAGCGCTCTGTCAGAGCGTCCGGCTCTGAATCAGGGGCTCTCTTCCTATGAAAATCATGTGACCCTTCACTAGGCAGTATTATAAAACAGTGCAGTGAATTCTACTATTTTTGTGACACCTGGAATTGGGCCACTCAGGTATATATGTAGTATTGGTGATGTGACAAAATGACCAGGGTAATGTTTAACTCTTTTATGCTTTGCCAGCCAACATTGCCTGTTCATAGGACTTAACTCAGGATAGTAGGGCTTATGTTAATAACCAAGTGGCTGCAGGGAGTAAAGCTGGAGTAGGAGACAGACAACTGGGTCTGGAGCCCAGAGGCAAATGCTGGTAATCGGGATACGTTCAGACAGGCTACATGCAGGAGTCCTAGAGGAATGTTGTGGAGCTGTAATGACCAGATACTACTGGTAAAACAAAAGCTGGAATCCAGGGGAAATAGAGTAGCAGCAGGCAAGGCAGCTAAGCTTCTATACAGGGCATGGACGCTATAACCGCCAGGGAAGCTAAGCCCTCCATGTCTTTTATCAGACACGGGCCAATCAGCTTGTCCTAATCAGGGACAGACCCACCTGATTGAATCATGCTGCGGCTATGTGACTCTACGTAGCATAGCAGCAGGGGCGTATTAGGAGAGGAGGGGGCCCATGTATATTTCCCGTCCGGGACACCCTTCTCTCTCACAGCGGCTGGCAGCGGACTGACCGCAGCATTAGACTATGGGCATTAGTCTGTGCCCAGAGTCTACTGCGCATGTGCAGGTCACCGGGAAAATGGTGTGGGCGCCATTTTCCCAATAATTTCCCCACTGTGTATGCGCAAAACTTCGGGAAAATGGCCGCGACATTTCCAGGCATTTCGTGCAAGGCTGCTACAGCCAATGCGGGACTTCGGAGAGGTAAGTATTAGAAAATATGGGTGCAGGGTGTGCGCTGTGGGCCACCCTGGAACCAGGGGCCCGCACCGCACACCCTGCACCCATTATAGATACGCCCCTGCATAGCAGCCAGGGAAGCCTGTTGCTTAGTAACAGCTGGGACCATCAGTTAGGATGGCCACTGCAGAGGCCCAGCTGCCTAGCAATTGGTGTGACCAGCATCCCCAATGTGACACGCTATCCTGGTCACCTAGCAACAACTGGGACACGTAGGAGAAATGTGAGCTACTGTTGCGAGCGCGGTGGCTCATAACAGAGGGTAGATAAATCACCTTTGCAAAAAAAACAACCTTTTATAATATTGATTATTGGTGAGTTCAAAAAGTAGCATCGTCCTCAGAAGAATAGGCTGTTAGTGGGGCTGAAAATGGTGGTAGATAACCAAGAAAGACAAGAGTAAATGGGAAGGAATGTGTGTTCAGTTGATGATAAATTGTGGTTTCCCATATACAACATTGATGCCTTCATTCAAATTGGTGCTAAGAATATTGCAAAATACCTTAGCAGAAAGATACATCAGGTAGTAGCTCCCATCAGTCGCAATGGTTGTGATGGAGTTCCCAGCCTGCAACTTCGGTTGCAGTGCTGAGATCGCAAATGCAGCAGGGAGGTGTCTGACACCTCCGTCCGTCTCTGAATCAGGCTCCTAATGCTGAGACAACTGCATTACAAGCAAAGAGTGAAAGGTTTCGAAAATTAAAATTCAAGTTCATTAGTGCAATTAAGTGTTATAATTGTCACAAGGTAATTAACTGCCAACTGAGAAAAGTTGATCCAGTGCAGATCCAGAAATGTGCTAAAAAAGATCAGGCAGCCTTGAGTGTAACAGATAACCATAGAAAAGATTAATTGTATATTGATTTAGGAGCAACAAGGTATTTCAGCTGCAATGAAGAATGGTTCACTAAGATAAATGAGTGTGATCCTATAACAATCAAAGGAATCAGTAGTCAATTGCTGTTAAATTGCCACTAAAGTTGGGACAATTAAAGCTCGACTGAGGATTGGTTCAAGAACTAAAGTCAGAGAAATCTGAAATGTATTCTATGTACCAGAAATGGAGATAAATCTTATTGAAATTAGTGCCATAGAGCAAAGAGGTCACAAAGTTCAATTTGCAAGATGGGTGCTTTCTGGCTCTCTGCACCCCTGTTCCGCTACAGACTCGGGGCCTGATTCAGACCCGCTCGCAAGACGGGTCGATTGTTAGGCGCAAAAAGCACTCGCTCCGGCGCTCACATCCAAAAGGGGCGGCTGACTATGTTGATCAACAGCTCGCCCCGTTTGGAAGGCGGGGCGGGGGGTGGCTTGGCAAACGGAGACGTTTCTGCAGGAACGCCTGCCATTTGTGGGCGGCCCTATTAGAGCAGGAAGTCCACTGGGGCTTGCGGCAATGAGACCCTACCGCAAGGGTCTCGTTGCAAGCTCGATGGTCACGATGGTCTTGACCATCGCGACCATCACCTGACCGCTCGCATAAGCTGTGGGTGGTAATGAGGCCGCAACTAAAAAAACAAGCGGCCGCCCTGATTCAGAGCGAGCGCTCGCTTTTTGCGAACGCCTCTGAATCAGGCCCTCTGCTCCATTGCTGAATATATATAACAGTGAGTACAGCTGTACATTAATTTTCTATAAATAAACCGCAGAGCCTGGTTAAGCTACCTGAGTGGTCATTGCCTATACAATTAAAGTAAGAGTTTTTAGAGATGTTGCCCATAGCAACCTATCAGATTCTAGCTATTATCTTCTAGAAGGTGCTAGTTACATATTAAGTAGAATCTGATTGGTTGCTATGGGCAACAGCTCTTCTAAATCTCACTTCTACAAACTCTCACTTTAGTAAATTTACCCCCTAGTGTGTACAGTATTCTGCTTATCCTCGAGACTGCACATACATTCCCAAGTGGAGCCATACTTATGCAAATTACATCCCCTGCATTTGTCCCATGGATCACTCTTTGGGTCTCGTAGAGTTAAGGTCCCAAATAGTCTCATGTATGTGTAACACTTATCTTATTTAACATAATGTGGCTGATTCCGCGCTTGCGTCCGAGGGTGGCCAAGTTGTAAATATTCATCTCACAGTACGTGCGGGCTGTAGCACAGAAGTCAGTCCGATCTCCACTCTCCACTTACGGCTAAATGTGTGTGATTGGATAGCAAGGTGACGTCCGCCTTTCGAGTGATCCTGCTGATTTCAGATAGATCTTTTGCACCAAGGGTTGGGCTGTGCAAATGTGCGCTGATAATAATGACAGCTACTCTCACAATGGGATGTATAAGGGCTGCATAGATCTGTTTAACTCGGAATAAAGAAGGGGATCCACATTTAGGGCCTCATTCAGCTTGGATCGCAAGTCTGCGGAAGCACGCACTCGGTCGATTTTTGCATCCTACGCATGAGTATGCACCGCAGCACGCATCCTCGAACCGGCCGCTGCGAACGCAAAAGCAAACGCAGTGGATACGCAGACCCATCGCAGAGTAATTGACATGAAGCACCGTTGGAGAGGCATCACATTCGCAATGCATTACATACCGCCTCTTATGGGGTACACACTAAAGTTAATTACGCTGGTAGGTACAGTACTTAGAAAAGCATTTTATTGAGTTTGACCGCATTTCTGCCCATAGTACATCCCGCTCTATGATATATAGAGTTCTGTGCAGAGGTCTTTATTCAGGTATATCGGTCACTGACCACACTAAAATTTACAACCTGATTTCCTCACCACATGCAGACAAATGCAGCAGGGCCAATGTGTAGCCAGAAGCAAGTTAACCTGTTAGTATGCGTTAGGAGCGTGGGAAGCATACAGAACACCCAGAGGAAACCCACTAACACCAGGAGAACACATAAACTACATGCAGATCTCCTCCTGGCTGCAATCAGGCCCACGTGCCAGCACTGAGCATAACAGCCATTACAACTAGATGGCATGATTTCTGTCACGTAGATAATAGAAGGCTGGCATAGAAGGGGTTACCTGGCTCCACACTAACAGACAGGAGAGTACTTGTCCTGTACAATACATGGTGTAAGGAGACATTCCTGAACACTGACACATTACACTGTAGCTGGACCGCAAGCTCCCACCTCATTATGGAAACGCTACAAAACCGACTGAGCACCAGAGTGGCAGCATTCGGGATAATAGGGCTGGAACAGTAAGATTTAATCGGAAAACTAAAAACCTAGACGTTCATACAAAGCAGATTTCGAGGGGGAGGAAAAGGCACATTTCAGGGCGTTGCCCATTTTGTTAAGGGACGCAGAGCATTTTCCTCTACTACCAAAAAAAAAAACTTGAATCAAACTATTAACCTTTTAACTGCCTGCTCAGCACTCAGGAGGTGCTCGGCATGGTAATAAGAAGTCGCCTCACAATGGGATGCCTTTAGCACCTTCCACATTTCGAACAATGTAAAAAAAAAATATTCAAACACACAAAAATGACACGTAATAAAGTCAGGCCCGATGACTCCTCGCTGACACAAATGTAGCTTAATCAGTAGTTTAGTAGGAAGACTGAAAGGCTACAAAGAATGACGGGAGTGTCAGGAAAATAATTCCACAAAAGTGGGTGCAGGCCCAAAAGCCATGATGTTGCATGAGGCAAGTTTTGTCCATATATAACCAGCACGGAGTAATGGTTAGCGTTACTGCCTCACAGCACTGAGGTCTTGGGTTCAATGCCCTAACTGTGCGGAGTTTGTATATTCTCCCTGTGCTTGCGTGGGTTTCCTCCTGAGGACTACGGTTTCCTCCCACCCTACAAAAATATACTGGTAGGTTAATTGGCTCCCCACAAAAATTGACCCTAGTGTGTATGTGTGTGCGCATGTGATAGGGAATATAGAGTGTAAAGCTCCACTGGGGCAGGGATTGATGTGAATGGTAAAATATTTTCTGTAAAGTGCTGTGGAATATGTGTGCGCTATATAAATAACTGGTAATAAATAAATAACTAACATATCCCCTAACTGCCCTAGAATAGCAATGGTTTGAGGGTGCAGTCTTGGGACTATATTGTCCTGACCGGCCTTGTAGATTAGGAGGTACGTTGCACAGCATTCAGAGGGAGGGAAACAGAATGGAGGACGGAAGCTCTGGTTGCACTCCAGCGCCTTGTCATGCACCTTAAACATGCGCACAGGCGTGCATGCTCTTGTCCCAAGGGGCCTGTACACCACTGACGGATCACCGCGATGTTGCGATCCTGCAACTCAGGATCGGTGAAATCCAACATATTGGATTTGCCGATCACGATCAGAATATGATCCTGATTAGCAAATCAGCAAAATTTAACATGGAGAACTTCACCGATCCACCGATGGAATGGCGAACATCAATGGCCGTTGGTTGGCTTTTCCGATCAACGTTTTTGGTACCATTCCATGATCCGGCAGTAGGTGTATGGGGGCCTTAACTCAACAGCCACAGCTTCCTGAACATTAAATATTACCCCCCAAAAAAACAAAAACAAAATTGTAAATTTTTACTAATCAAATTTATCATAGTCGCTGTGGAATATGTTACTAATCATTAGTAGTGATACATTAGTGAAGTCTGGTTTCTATGTTGATTGCATATGTATGATATGTCACCATGGATACATTAAACTCCACATCACCTGATGAGTGTTCCCTCCTAACAGTGCAGGGTAACCCATCATTCATAATGATAATGAAATAACGACACAGAGACTTGTATAAGGGGGAACGGAAGGTCAGCTATATTTATTTTTAAACTAATTAAACTATTTAATGTATAACTGAACTAACTAATAGAAGAAGAAAGAAAGACAGACAAAGTATGGTGGCGCAGAAAGAACGGCCCCACAATGCAAGATCTCCAACTGCATACTCACACTGATCTTCTAATGGGAGGCGAGCAGCCAGCCCATTACCACGCCCAAGGTATCCACCTCCCACCCCAATGACACGACGTGAGACCCACCTGGTTAGGTGGTTGCCGCTGACCCCAGTAGGGTAAAATCAGCCTAAGCCATATATTGGAAGGGAGAGCACCTCAAGCTCCAAAGACAGATATCGACTGCTACCGTTCTTTCCCGCTACAAGAAAAGCCGACACCAAACAACTCAATGAATAAGGGATGGAGGGCGGGAAACAGCCGACCAGAGAAATTTCTATGAAATGGCTGCCAAGCAGCAACTCAGAAATATCAGTGAAAAACCCACCCCTTGCCAATCCTATAGGCCAACCAAATCTAACCCCACCCCCTGCCCAATCCTATAGGCTAATCAAACCTAACCCCACCCCACAACACTACCTCACTAAACAACTAGCCCCTTCTTGTCCAGGTGCCCACATCCACAGGCTCGGGTATTTAATTAACTCCATGCATATGAAATGCACTCCGTCCTACAGTCCTTGTTTTAATAGTACCTTATAAACTAGCAATATGCTATGTTGCGAAGAGTATTGCAGTTCTGGAAACACGGGTAACCTTTTCACGTGTCTCTGCCTTTTTCGATTTTAACAAGCAGCTAAACTTGAACTGGCAATTAAAGTTATGGGATCTACTAGTGAGCTTAAATTGTAGGCCCAGGGCTGTGTCTACAGGTTATGCTGCATGAGGCACTGTAGGCCTGATTATGAGTCTGCACGCAATGCTGCTGGTCTTGTAGTTAAGTGATTATTTGCAACTGCGCATGTACAAAAATGTAAAAAAAACCCTAGTGAACACACAAAGGTGCTGTAGCAATCGATTCAGACAGTATCAGATAGGTGGTGGATGGGTGATGGGCTTACTTGCCTATTCTCAACTCCTTCCTTCCGGGAGGGAGCTGTCAGGCTTCCGCGGCGGGGGTTGTGTCGCGTCTGAAGCGTGACGTGGGCATGATGCTCCATTGGGGGCGGAGCATGGGGCATGACCGTGCAATCGCATCGTCGTGGCACCGCCCCCTCTTCACAATGCCGAAATTAAAGTAATTGTGGAGCAGGGGGTGGGGCCACGATGACGCGATTCGAGCCCCACTGTGTGGTTTCTATTGTTACCGTTGGGGGGGGCGGCCATTGGGAGGCTTGCATGCCTTTCTGGGAGGGCGGGAGCAGCACCCAATTTTCAGGAGGCTCACGGCCAAATCGGGAGGGTAGGCAAGACTGAGGATGGGCGTTGCTGGGGGGGGGGGGGGGGTTTGAAGTGCAGGCAAAAATGGGCCGTTCTGTGGGCGTGTTATGGGTGTTTTGCAGGCGTGTCTTTGCAAGTGGCTGCATTCCCAGACGCACAGACGCAGTGTTAGGAGGTCAGAGTCAGACGAAAAAAAACTGCAGCTGCAAGTTTCAATGGTGTGACCGCTAGTGGAGTATAAGGAGGCTCCAATCGGTATAACAACATGCACGGATGCTAGAAGGCTCAGTCCTTGCACATTCTCGCGCACGGATATACACAAGGGATGGGGTTTGTAGGCCATTTGCATAAACTCGTAGACGGACAACCGCCAATCACCAGTCTCCCTCAGCTAATGGGTAACCGTGTTACTGGGGAGATAAAGCGTACACCAGTGGCATATCTATAATGGCTGCATGGGGGGCCCCGCACTGCACACCCTGCACCCATATTATTTTAAACTTACCTGTCCGTGGTCCCATGGTGGGTGTCAGCGCTGCTAAGAACACCGGCAAATGGCCACAGCCATTTTCCCGGCGTTCTGCGCATGCGCAGTAGACTCCGGGCACACTCTAGTGCCCGGAGTCTACTAATGCTCCGGTGGCTGGCCAGCCGCTTCAGTCAGCTGCCAGCCACCGGGAAGAGAGGAGGGGGCCCGCACAGGGAGTGCACACGGGCCCCTTCCTCTTAAGACACCCCTGGTGTACACGGAACATCTCTGCCAGCCCCCACATTACAAACAGTATAAAAAGTGACATAGCTGTTACCAGTACTTAGTAGTAGTGATAAATAACCTCGCTGCCATAACAAAATAGCATTGAAATGTACTTAATTTACTTCCCCAGAAATTGTAGTTTATAAGTCACCCACCTTTCAATTTTTTTCCCCTGCCATTCCATTGCTACAACCCCCTAACTACAAGTAAGATAGTGCATCTAATGTTACCTGTACCTAAAGACTGTCATCTCAAGTGGGAGAGAGAACCAATCAGCTTCTCACTGTCATTTCAAAAAACTGTGCTAGATAAATGACAGGTTGCATCTGATTGGTGGCTTAGGGCAACTTCTCCACTTCATCTCTCTCCAAGGTTTGATACATGTCCCCCACAATGAGAGAGAATAAGTTCCAGTTTTGAAAAGCCTGATGTCTCTGTCCGTGTAGCAGAACACAGGAGTGAGACGTTAGTTACATGGGAAAAACGTACTGTTTTATCACATGCCAAATCCTGAACACTAACGATGGACTTGTAAACACCCCAATATGTCGGGTATATGTTGCACATTCACTGTGATTCGCTGAGTATTTACTTGCTGGAATATTCTGTTTATTTTCCAGCCTGTCTGCCAGTTTTCCAGCAGGCGTCTCTCTAGGTTACTGGCTCCCAGTTAGAAGTGGATATACCAGTTTTTGGAAACATACTGTAGAGAAGAGCCCTCCCCTCTCTCAGAGGATATAAAGCATCTCTCATCCCACAGCAAAACTCTACACTGAGAACGTCTTACTGGCATCAAACATGGCGCTTGTACCAGCTCCAGGCTACCAACCTGCCTATAACCCTGTGAGTACCACCTAACCAGCTACTTTGTGTCATTGTGTCTGTCCTTCTGCACTTGGTGTAGCCATTAGATCAATGAAATTGTCATTATCGCTTTCTCAGTTTATGAGACATTGGGGCATATGTATCAAAGCTTGATGTGAGATAAAATTGTGAGATATAGATCACCAACCAATCAGCTCCTAACTATCATTTTTTAAACACAGCCTGCAAAATGTAAGTTAGAAGCTGATTGGTTGGTCATATATATCTCACATCAAGCTTTGATACATATGCCCCGTTGTCTGGATAAATAAGATGTCCCCTTGATAAACTTATCAACAATTTCTCCAAATGTGCCTTAAGGATTGGATCAGTCTGTAACTTCTACAGTATAAAACTTAGGGCTGAGGTAGGCCTGCCCACCCCCACTCCCGTTGTCAGCTATTTTGGGTGTGTCTCGTTCCAATCATGAGACTCGTAGACACATATCTGAGATGTTTGGACTAGTTTGTTAAAAAAAAAAAAAAGTTCACCTCAAGAGTAAACTTTTTAGTAAATTAACCACTTTGGTGCTGACACTGGGATTTCAAATTTCAGAGTTCTCATTAACGATTTCACTGATAAATTGACAGTACAAAGGGCTATGCCATTAATACTACCTTCTAAATATCATTTTGTATGGCCCGATGGGCATTTCTGAAAATAGGGTTAAATGTCTTTATCTGTGAGCTCCATTCTCAGCCCAGAGAGTGAGCAGAACCAGGGAGATAAGTGACACAGTTATTGGGTTGCAGTGTAAAGGCGTTATCCAGAAAATACGGCATGAACGTGGCTCAGCCACGCCCATCCAGTTACTATTTACCGTAAACACTGACAGATTATTAACACTCCGTTGGGCCTTTGTGTGCGTTACTAGTGATGAACTTAGTAGGTGATATTTGTAATTCCTGTGCAGCTTCATTTAGACATGGGTTTGCCACACACTGTAAGAGGCATCCTTGAAACCACCGTCATAGTTCCCAACCATTTTGAATGTTGTTACTTATAGGACTCTGAGAACATCTGTTTTTGATAAAATAGTCATAATAGTTTTGCTATTATGTAACCTGCCCGCCATTGGCGGCTTTGGGAATACTGGCACCAATAGTTTTCTGCTGGCAGAGGATTGTAAACCATCTCTCTCCCACTGAACAGAACATTCTTTAGGTACTGGTAGCGTTAAATACACTCTCACAGTGAAAACGTGTCTGACCCACACACTGGTTAAGTAGGACTGTATTTACAAAACTGTCTTTCTGGTGGATTTTTAATTCTTTAAGATACCATGGCCCTTTCAAAAATACCTATTGGGTGCAGATTCCCGAGTATTGCATCTGCAGAACGGGTCCTGCGCGATCGCACGCAGGCCCCCATTTGCCTCTGCCTGAGTTTATGGGGTGGTGCGGGGGTGGGGACGGCCTGCGTTCCTGGAAATGGGGCGTGTCACCTCCTGCTGTATTCGTATTTCAGCAAGGACGGAATTGCAAAGCGGATTGTGCGCGGCTTTGCAATTATGGTCCTCTGCTGAATGAGGCCCATTATCATAAAAACACGACACAGGTACTATAAAATATAAATGTGGGCAGAGCCACAATTACGTAACTCAACGCGAATCGCGACATCGGCTGCCCGGACCTTCCACTTTTGCTCGGTTAGCGGGCGGTCGCCGCGGGTGACAGCAGGCTACGGGAGACTCGCCCGTTCTTCCGGGTGGCTGGGAGCGCTACCTGATTTCCGAGAGACTCCCGGCTGTTCTAGGAGAGTAGGAAAGTTTGAGTAATACACTAAAATATTAATTTTGTTTTCTTAATATTTAAGAGCGACTACTTATTCTGTAGGTTACTGTTCTTATATAGCTCTATACATCACACCCAAAAGATGGACAGTGCGGGATGAGAAGGGGACACAGGGATCTGGAACTGAAAGACATTCTGAATATACCCTTTACCACAGGTACCTCTGATGGGTGCCAGTATACAGCACTTAGGGGGTCATTCAGACCCACTCGCGAGCGGCAGTACGCTCGCAAGTGGGTCGATGTTCCCCACTGCGCATGCGCACGACGGAGGGAGCTCCGTCGTGCGCATGCGCGGGACCCGGGGAACTACGGGCTTCCCATCGCTCCGGGTCTCGCACCAAAGGGGGCGTGCTGTCGATGTTGATTGACAGCACGCCCTCTTTGGTGGGCGTGCCGGGGGCGTACCTGCCAGACGGAGGCGTTCCCATGGGAACGCCTACCGTCTGAAGCCGGCCCCACTGACATCACTAGTGATGTCAGTGGGAGTGATTTTGGCTCTGATAGAGCCAAAATCACTCCAGGGCTTGTGGCAGGGAGACCCTACCGCAGGGTCTCCGTCGCAAGTCCGATGGTCGCGATGGTCAAGACCATCGCGACCATCTTTTTGGCCGCTCGCATATGCTGTGGGTGGTCACCCACAGCTATGCGAGCGGCCAGGAGGCCGCTCCATTTTCATGGAGGAGGGCCCTGATTCAGAGCGAGCGCTCTGGTCAGAGCGTCCGGCTCTGAATCAGGCCCTTAGTGCAGATAACCTGATTACAACAATCTCCATGCAATTGCCAACATAAGCTGAGGACTGTGCAAGAGAAATTATAGCAGTGTTGAGTCGCAGGACTCTTAGGGGTAAATTTACTAAGATGGGAGTTCTATTAAGAAGTGATGTTGCCCATAGCAACCAATCAGGTTCCAGGTATTATCTGCTAGAAGGTGCTAGGTAAATGAGAAATAGAATCTGATTGGTTGCTATGGGCAACATCACTTCTTAATAGAACTCCCATCTTAGTCAATGTACCCCCTTACAGTTTATTCTAGGTTCGAGATGGAAAAGGGATGGTCAGGGTGTGTCAGCAATGATCCCGCACTCTGGGTGGAGAGCAGCCAGAAATACTATTGTTCTAATAAGGAAGAGGAAATAATACACCATTTCCATAGACCAGTCATGCAGGGAAGTCTCCGTTGTGAATAAAGGTACTGATTCAGAGTTGGGAGCAAAGCAAAACTGGAGTAACTTTTACACCTTGGCAAAAACATGTTGCACTGTATGTAGGTGGGGGAGATGTAAAATGTGCAGCGGGATCTGGTGGTGAGAGGGGCATGTCCTATCTTACATCTAGATTGCAGCGTAAAAATAAAGCTGTCCAGTAATTGTGGTCTGTATCCAGAAACAGACAGTATTTGCCTGCATGCAAAAAAAAAAAAAATTGTCATACTTGCCTCTTACCCCTGAATGGCTGGGAGGCTCCCTTGAGTGGCAACACTTTCTAATCAGAGTGCAATATTAAGCAAATGTGGAAAACTAAAACTGATATAAACTATCTAGAAATATATATATATATATATATATATATACTTTATATATATATTTAATGTTTATAGATTTCAACTTTAGTCACTGTGATAAGATGCATAATATGTTACACAGCAGTGCCCTCAACTCATAATATGCCACACTGTAGAGCCCCAATACTAATATGTCTAATATGTCACACAGCAGTGCTCCAAAAAATGCTACACAGTACTGCCCCAATACATAATATGTCACACAGCAGTGCCCCAATTCATAATATGCTACACAGTAGTGCCCAAATAAATATGTCACACAGCAGTGCCCCAATACATATGTCACACAGCAATGCCCCAATACAAAATATGCTACACAGCAGTGCCCCAATACATAATATGCTATACAATATTGCCCCAATACATAATATGTCACACAGTAGTGCCCCAATACATAATGTCACATAGCAGTGCCCCAATACATAATATGCTACACAGGAGTTCCCCAATACATAATATGAAACACAGTAGTGCCTCAATAAATAATATGTCACACATCAATGCCCCAATACATATGAAACACAGTAGTGCTTCAATACATATCACACAGCAGTGCTCCAATACGTAATATGAAACACAGCAATGCCCCAATACATAATATGAAACACAGTAGTGCCTCAATAAATAATATGTCACACAGCAATGCCCCAATACATATGAAACACAGTAGTGCCTCAATACATATCACACAGCAGTGTTCCAATACATAATATGTCACACAGCAGTGCCCCAATAATATGTCACACAGCAGTGCCCTATACATAATATGTCACACAGCAGTGCCCCAATAAATAATATGCTACACAGAAGTGCCCCAATACATATGCCACACAGTAGTGCCCCAATACATAATATGCCACACAGGAGTGCCCCAATACATAATATGTCACACAGCAGTGCCCAATACATAATATGCTACAGAGCAGTGCCCCAATACATATGTCACACAGCAGTGCCCCAATACATAATATGCTACACAGCAGTACTCCAATGCATAACATGTCATACAGCAGTGCCCCAATACATAATATGTCACACAGAAATGCCCTAATACATATGTCACACAGCAGTGCCCCAATACATAATATGTCACACAGTAGTTCACCAATACATATGTCACACAGCAGTACCCCAATACATAATATGTCACACAGCAGTGCCCCAATACATAATATGCTACACAACAGTGCCCCAATACAGAATATGCTACACAGCAGTGCCCCAATACATAATGTCACACAGCAATGCCCCAATACATATGCTACACAGTAGTGCCCCAATACATAATATGCAACACAGCAGTGCCCCAATACATAATATCACACAGCAATGCCCCAATACATATGTCACACAGCAATGCCCCAATACATAATATGTCACACAGCAGTGCCCCAATACATAATGTCACTGAAGTGCCCCAATACATATGTCACACAGCAGTGCTCCATTACATTTGCTACACAGTAGTGCCCCAATACATAATATGCAATACAGCAGTGCCTTAATACATAATATGCAACACAGCAGTGCCCCAATACATAATATGCAACACAGTAGTGCCCCAATACATATGTCACACAGCAGTGACCCAATACATAATATGTCATACAGCAGTGCCCCAATACATGTCACACAGCAGTGCCCCAATTCATAATATGCTACACAGTAGTGCCCCAATACATAATATGTCACACAGCAGTGCCCCAATACATAATGTTGTACATCTCTGAATTAGGCCCTAATACATTATGTGCTTGAAATTTCCATATATTTCCATAAGCAATACTTTTCCTTAGGAGTCACACATAGCCCAGAACTTTAGATTACTTTACATAACATATAACCCTCACTGTACAATAATTACAGATTCAAGGCAGTATGAAACTCACATTCACAATGCAAATATAAAAATGCATGAGAATATTTTATTAATACAACAATGATACAACACTTCTTCAATAACATAATCTTTCACCAAAAATATAACAATTCACCATAAAAGATACAATATCTGTGTGTAATAACTTCTCCATGTGTATGTGCACACGCTGATTGTGTGTGATCGGGATTCCCACGTTTGTGGATATCTTGCTCATTGCAATATTACTGCTGCCAGTATACGGGTTGTGTATGGGTTGCCGGCGCTCAGGATCAAGACGCTCAAAATGAAAGGCATATTAAGAGAGGAGGGGGCCTGTGTGCATTCCCCGCCTGCGGCCCCAACCTTTCTCCCAGGCGGCCGGACGCACACTGACCATAGCAGTAGACTTTGGACACTAATCTGTGTCCAGAGTCTACTGAACATGTGCAAGTCACCGGGAAAATAATGCGGCTGCCATTTTCCCGGCGATTTCCCTACTGCGCATGTGCAAAACACCGGAAAATTGGTCGCGGCGCCCATTTTCCCGGTGTTTAGTGCAGTGCTACAGCCAATGCAGGACTTTGGAGGGGTAAGTATTAAAAAATATGGGTGCAAGGACTGCGGTGTTGGCCCCCACTGGTCCCAGGGGCCCATGAGCACTGCACACCCTGCACCCATTATAAATACGCCCCTGCTCAGAATCGTGACGCCAGCATCCCGACTGGATTACAATGCCTACTGGTAATTAAGTTAACCCTACCCCTAAACCTAACCCTCCCTCCCTGCAGCCTAAACCTAACTTTATCCCCGCTCTCTAAACCTACCCCCACCTGCAGCCTAAACCTAACCCTCCCCACTGCAGCCTAAACCTAACCCCCCCTCAAGTGCCTAACCCTAACCCTAACCCTCTTCCTAATCCCAATACTTATCGCCGGGATGTCAGCGGTTGGAATTCCGGCGCCGGCATTCTGAGCACTGGCATCCTGACCGCTGGGATACCAACTACATCTCCTGTATACATTATAACAGCACACAGCACTACAACTCCTATTGCTCACAATGCTACAACTCCTACTGTGCACAACATTGCCGCAATCAACCAAAGCCATGCCACCATTTTGTTGAAGCCCACCTAACCCTGATAGGCCACAAACGTCTTCATGTCCAAAAATGTGGACTGTTTGCATGGATCATTATAAGATTTGGTATAAGAGACACTTTAAAGTGCACTGCATTACATACTGTATAGGGGAGTGTGCTTTCTCCTGTCATGTGAGTATAGAATAGCAGTGACCCCTATAGGCAAATGAACAGACTCGCCTTAATGGTCATTTTACTTAATGTTAAATCCTAACAACGACACCTTTCCTTCCTCCAAAGAGCTTTTCTCATTAGAGACTACAATGCATATTGGTAGCTGCTCAATCACCTTAGTAATATCACTCGAGTTCGGAACATCAAAAATTTGGGTCCATGGCCAGGAAACTCCTCAGACCTTAATCCCATTGAGAACTTGTGGTCAATCCTCAAGAGTCGGGTGGACAAACAAAAACCCACAAATTCTGACAAACTCCAAGCATTGATTAGGTAAGAATGGGTGGCCATCGGTCAGTATGTGGCCCAGAAGTTGATTGACAGCATGCCAGGGCAAATTGCAGAGGTCTTGGAAAAGAAGGGTCAACACTGCAAATATTGACTCTTTGCATAAACTTAATGTAGTTTTCAATAAAAGCCTTTGTCACTTATGAAATGCTTGTAATATCACTTCAGTATACCATAGTAACATCTGACAAAAAGGTCTAAAAACACTGAAGCAGCAAACTTTGTGAAAACCAATACTTGTGTCATGCTGTAGTCTGGCGTGTTCTTGCACTTTGCATGCTCCATAGCCTAAGCGCACATTTACGGGCAATTCAGAGTCCTATGCAACTCAGGCCCTGATTCAGAGCCGGATGCTCTTTTTCTTGTGTGGCCTCCTGACCGCTCGCTTAGCTGTGGGTGACCACCCACAGCTATTGGGGCTTGCGACGAGACCCTTGTGGTAGGGTCTCGTTCCCGCAAGCCCCAGTGAGCTTTCGGCTCTATTAGAGCTGGAAGCTCACCCACTGACATCACACGTCATGTCAGTGGGGCCGCCCCCAAACGGCAGGCGTTCTGTCGGGAACGCCTCCGTTTTGCCAGCCACCTCCCCTGCCCGCCTCCAAAACGGTGCGAGCTCTCTAACAAAATCGACAGCCGCCCCCTTTTGGTGCGAGACCCGGAGCGACGGAGCGCCCGTCGCTAGCCGGGTCTCGCGCATGCACACATCGGAGCCGGCGTGCGCATGCGCAGTGGCCAAACATCGACCTGCTCGCGAGCGCATAGCGCTTGCGAGCGGGTCTGAATCAGGCCCTCAGTCCCATCTCTACTTGTGGCTGAAGGGCTGTAACTGGGTGGTACTGGTGCGTACACCCGTAGACCGTTGTGCTGTGCAGAGATGCATCTGATATCAGGCACAGCTCGTGCACCAGGTATAGGGCTAGTGTAAGTGTACACTGATGATGACTATAGAACCAAGAATACAAATAGGGCTGGGTGCAGTCATATAGAATGGGCACAACTCTGCATATGGGTAAATATCTGGATATTTTCCATGCAGGCCGTGCGTGATCCAGTACAGCCAAGTTACGCTCTGCTCTGCGTTGGCCCAATAAGGCGATATTACCGGCAATATAGCAGCGTGTTCAGCCATTCTGCTGCCCGATGCAGCAGCTGAACTGGTACCTTACTTATACCCTATACGAGCTGCAATCCACATAGTTATATATGTATGAGGTGTCTGCGCTTTAAATAGTTTTGAGTATTATTAGATCTAACAACAAGGTGCATAAAACTGATTTCCATCAGGGACCTTTTTTTTATTATTATTCCTTTCACTTTGTTGCCCCCAAAACAAGAAATCTGCCTCATGAAAAGCTGACACCTGCCCAAGCAACGAAAGCTGGTCAGCGACCCGTCACACTACACTCGGGGTGGGCAAAGCAGGATAATCCTGAGTACGGCCAGCTTGCCAAGCAGGAGCCTGACATGTTATTAGCAGGCTTTACCGCCAATCATTATCCCCCTAAACTGTGCTTAGTCCACGAAGGATATGAGGCTGGCACAGAGCCGTAACAAAAGGGGCATGGCCTCATGGGGAAGGGCCAGGGAAGAGATAGGGGAGGCCAGGAGACGCTGGGGATAAATAGGGACATTATATAGTGCACCTCATGGGGAAGGGCCAGGGAAGAGATAGGGGAGGCCAGGAGATGCTGGGGATAAATAGGGACATAATATAGTGCACCTCATGGGGAAGGGCCAGGGAAGAGATAGGGGAGGCCAGGAGATGCTGGGGATAAATAGGGACATAATATAGTGCACCTCATGGGGAAGGGTCAGGGAAGAGATAGGGGAGGCCAGGAGATGCTGGGGATAAATAGGGACATAATATAGTGCACCTCATGGGGAAGGGCCAGGGAAGAGATAGGGGAGGCCAGGAGATGCTGGGGATAAATAGGGACATAATATAGTGCACCTCATGGGGAAGGGCCAGGGAAGAGATAGGGGAGGCCAGGAGATGCTGGGGATAAATAGGGACATAATATAGTGCACCTCATGGGGAAGGGCCAGGGAAGAGATAGGGGAGGCCAGGAGATGCTGGGGATAAATAGGGACATAATATAGTGCACCTCATGGGGAAGGGCCAGGGAAGAGATAGGGGAGGCCAGGAGATGCTGGGGATAAATAGGGACATAATATAGTGCACCTCATGGGGAAGGGCCAGGGAAGAGATAGGGGAGGCCAGGAGATGCTGGGGATAAATAGGGACATAATATAGTGCACCTCATGGGGAAGGGCCAGGGAAGAGATAGGGGAGGCCAGGAGATGCTGGGGATAAATAGGGACATAATATAGTGCACCTCATGGGGAAGGGCCAGGGAAGAGATAGGGGAGGCCAGGAGATGCTGGGGATAAATAGGGACATAATATAGTGCACCTCATGGGGAAGGGTCAGGGAAGAGATAAGGGAGGCCAGGAGATGCTGGGGATAAATAGGGACATAATATAGTGCACCTCATGGGGAAGGGCCAGGGAAGAGATAGGGGAGGCCAGGAGATGCTGGGGATAAATAGGGACATAATATAGTGCACCTCATGGGGAAGGGCCAGGGAAGAGATAGGGGAGGCCAGGAGATGCTGGGGATAAATAGGGACATAATATAGTGCACCTCATGGGGAAGGGCCAGGGAAGAGATAGGGGAGGCCAGGAGATGCTGGGGATAAATAGGGACATAATATAGTGCACCTCATGGGGAAGGGCCAGGGAAGAGATAGGGGAGGCCAGGAGATGCTGGGGATAAATAGGGACATAATATAGTGCACCTCATGGGGAAGGGCCAGGGAAGAGATAGGGGAGGCCAGGAGATGCTGGGGATAAATAGGGACATAATATAGTGCACCTCATGGGGAAGGGCCAGGGAAGAGATAGGGGAGGCCAGGAGATGCTGGGGATAAATAGGGACATAATATAGTGCACCTCATGGGAAAGGGTCAGGGAAGAGATAAGGGAGGCCAGGAGATGCTGGGGATAAATAGGGACATAATATAGTGCACCTCATGGGGAAGGGCCAGGGAAGAGATAGGGGAGGCCAGGAGATGCTGGGGATAAATAGGGACATAATATAGTGCACCTCATGGGGAAGGGCCAGGGAAGAGATAGGGGAGGCCAGGAGATGCTGGGGATAAATAGGGACATAATATAGTGCACCTCATGGGGAAGGGCCAGGGAAGAGATAGGGGAGGCCAGGAGATGCTGGGGATAAAAGAAGAGGAAGCTGCAAGTAAGAATGATAATAAACAGGAAAATTGACAGGCCCAAACAACGCCCCCTGCCCTGCGGTGCCCTGTGCCTTGGCACTGGTCGCACCACCCTAGTTACGGCCCTGGCTGGCCACCTCTATATGGCTGATGGTAGATATATTTCCTGGCCCATATAGTTTTTGGCAGTCTGATTCATTATTATGTATCTACTGTATTTATTAACAGCTATTTATATAGTGCACATACTGTGTATTCTGCAGTGCTTTATACAGACTATTCAGTCATTCACATCATTCCCTGCCCCAGTGGTTCTTAATCAATATTCCCCATCATATGTACACACATATATACACTGGGGTGGTTAATTAATTATTATTATTTTTTCGTCCTACCAGCATGTTTTTGTAAAATGGAGTACCTAGAGAATACCCACTGGAACATGAGGGGAATATGCAGTGGCGTAACTAGGGCAGGGCGAGCGGGGTTCGTGCCCTGGGCGCCGTTGGACCGGCGGCGCGGGGGGGCGCCGCCGGCCACGGTACCGGCCCGCCCGCCCTAGATAGCCAGTGTAGCGCCGACCGCAATGAGTGCGGTCAGCGCTACACATTTGCACAGGACCGGCGCTAGGCTTCCAGCGCCGGTCCTGTGCTGCACGCCTGAGCCCGTTCCCTCCCCCTGAGCGCTTGCCCAATAGCGCCAGGAGGCGGGCTCAGGCTGTGCATAACACACGCATCGCCGCCAGCGCTGGCGGCGATGCGTGTGTTAAACAGCAGCCAATGAGAGTCAGATAGACTCTCATTCACTGCTGCAGCACCCACTGCAAGAGCCGGACTTCCGTCCGGCTCCTGCAGTGGGTAATGGGACTGACGCCATGACGTCATGACGTCAGTCCCATAATGCTGAGCGCGCCAGCCCGGGCGGACTGGAGGGTGGGAGCGGCATCGGCATCGCGGACAGGAGCAGCGTGGAATCAGGTAAGTATATTTTTATATATATTTATTTTTAAACCTTACCTATCTGCACAATGGGGGAGGGTTTGGCTACTACTGGGGGGGACATCTACTGGGGGTGCCATTGGGAGGACCTCTACTGGGGGGGGCTACTATACTGGGGACTACTACTTGGGGGGGGGACTACCACTGGGGGCATTCTAAAAGGGGCCTAGTATTACTAGAGGCACTGCACTCGGGGGACCACTAATGGGGGCAATAATAGGAAGGGCCACTACAGGGACCACTGGATAGGGGGGGGGGTCACTACTGGGAGCCTGCATCAGGGGGACCACCACTGGGGGCACTGCATGGGAGGGGGGGACACTACTGCTGGGGGCACTATATAAGGGGCTTACTGCTAGGGGCACTGCGGGGACCACTACAGGGGGCACTAGATAGGGGGGATCACTACAGGGTGCCTGCATAAGGGGACCACTACTGGGAAAACTGCATGGGGGGACTACTGCTGGGGGCACTATATAAAAGGGCACTGCATAAGGGGATACCGCTACTGGGCGCACTGCATTGTGGGGACTGCTACTGGGGGCACTGCATAAGGGGGAACACTACGTGGGGCACTGCATTTGGGGGGGCCACTACTGGGGGTACTGAGTAAGGGGAACTAATTGGGGGCTGTATAAGAGGGACCACTACTGGGGATACTGTATAAGGGGCACTACTATGGGCCTGCATGAGA
This sequence comes from Taudactylus pleione, assembly GCA_031769625.1. Classification (NCBI taxonomy): domain Eukaryota; kingdom Metazoa; phylum Chordata; class Amphibia; order Anura; family Myobatrachidae; genus Taudactylus; species Taudactylus pleione. The sequence goes on from JAUIMM010000198.1 coordinate 3,290,336, forward strand.
GGGACCACAACTGCATACTGGGGGTACTACTGGGGTTAAGGTGCATATGGATAGGAATGTTCAGTTTGAAAATAAAGGGGTGTGTCATGTTGACACGCCCCATTTTTAAGTGACCACGACCATTTTTTGGTGCGCGCACATGGGGGGGGGGGGGGCTCCCTTTTCAAATTTGCCCTGGGCTCCAAATACCCTAGTTACGCCACTGGGAATATGCAAACTCCACACAGATAGGGCCTTAGTGGTAATTGAACCTAAGACCAGTGGTGTGAGGCAGTAAGCTAATCATTGCATGTTATGAGAAGTTTGGGAATTTTGCCGAGTCAGACATATTAATCCCTAAAAAGCTGATAAATAAAAATAAAAGTAGCGTATTCCTGTCTGTTTTGTTCTGTACTAAAGGAGCATTGCATCTAACAAATTACATTTTATGCAGTACTACTAGTGGCCAGAAGGTGTCAATACAGAACCAAACTATCTTCCAGTCCTTATTAGGGACTTGTAGTAGCCTGCAAACTATTTCAAGGCAAAATACAGTAAAGTATACTTGCCAGGTCAGCACAGCTGGGGGCATTGGGCAGAATAGGTGGCTGGTGCAAGGGGCACGACCCCCCCCCCCTTTGATGCCCCTGCTGGCTACTGGAAAATAGTGGTCACCCACGCCATTCTCTCCCTTCCTCTATTTTTCAATGGTAGCCTAGACTCAGAGGCCCAGAGCTGGATAATGATGTTTTTTTTGGGGGGGGGAGCACAGCATTTTTATAAATACAACAAACCTGCACAGATCATAGTGATTTATGCAGTGCTTTAAATTCGATTGAAGGGGGAATGCCATTGATTTTTATGCGGAATAAAGGATTGAAATCTGACGACGAATAACAAATGACAGTCAAACCGATGCATAGTAAATATACTGGTCTATTAGGCTGCAATCCGCCATCGATGCCCATCTGTTTCAATTAGACAGGAAATCCAACACTTAGTGAATATGCACCTTATTCTCTTACTCATTGCAGCTTCAAGGAGCCAAAAATACAAATTAGATGCAATATCACAAAAAAGTTAATTATTTTTAGTAAATACGGAAACTTTGTAAATTCTATTGTTTTTTAGAACCAGAGTAGTAGTAGTATTTCTCTCCATACTAACATCTTAACAGCAAGGCCCATAATCTTATTGTACATTTCCCAACACAACACATGTAAAAGGGAAACCTTTGTATTAAAATAAAAGCAATCACAAAGTATTGCAAAATAACATGGAGTTCTCAGGTTACCAGAATGTGCCACACCTAGGGATATACAGTACAATTCCACTATCTACACTAATCCCTGGATAACTGTGACCGAAAACCCGAAGCCCCAAGCACAGTCCTGTGGATGAGACTGCAATGAGTCACAATGGAAAGGACAAGTCTGCAGGTGTAATTAGAGCAGATTAATCTACAGTTATTTAATAGTACAGGGCCAATGATACTTTATGTGATAGATACTGTAACACTAGTGTGCTATATCTCACAACAACCAAACATATATTACTGTTTACTGTTTAATTGCTTCGGGCAGATCAAAGTGATTATCTTTCCATTTCAGCACATCTGTAATATCACAAAAACTACACATCACACACATATATTTAAAAAGAAAATTCTATGGAAATTTTTGTAACCTCCTTAACGCTCAGAGGTGGTTCATCCGGGTTGGGTATGAAATCCCGGCAGCTGAATATGCTATATGCTATCCCTACCCCACTCCTCCCTCCCTTAGTGGTGCCTAACCCTAACCTCCCTCCGGTGGTGCCTAACCTTAACCCCCCTTCCTGCACCCTAAACCTAACCATCCCGGGGTGGGGGAGTTGGGGTGCCTAACCCTAACTCCCCGAAGCCTTACCCTCCCTTGGGGGTGCCTAACTCTAATCTCCCCCCGGGGGTTCCTAAACCTAATCTTAGTGGTGTCTAACCCTAACCTCCCCCCCTAGTGCCTATCCCTAACACCCCCCCCCCCCCACCCCCCTGGTGGTCCCTAACCCTTCCTCCCTGTAGCCTAACCCTAATCTCCCCCCGGGGGTTCATAAACCTAATCTTAGTGGTGCCTAACCCTAACCTCACCCCCTCTAGTGCCTATCCCTAACACCCCCCCCCCCACCCGCCTGGTGGTCCCTAACCCTTCCTCCCTGTAGCCTAACCCTAACCTCCTGAGGGTTCCTAAACCTAATCCTCCACCCTCCTTGCCCCCCCCCTCCCCCCACAGCTAAGACATAACAAGACCCACTTTACCTTTGTTCCGGATGCCGGCTGTCGGAATTTCAGCTTCGGGATAAAAATAGGCGTGTCAGCATACATAAACAATGGGTGATAAGATCCAGGGTGCTAAATCCAATAATATAAAAATAGACAAGAACAGAAAATAGGGAAGATAATCAAAAGAATACAATCAATAACTTTCCTCTGTCTGATTAATCTTTTCTTGTTACGTTTTGTGATGTCAAGGTATAAGATATTTCATCTATATGCAAAACAGAAATATGATTCTGGAATAGTGTAAAACGCAGGGACGTGCAGTTAGGGTAGGCAGAGCCTCCCCTGTCATACTCCTGAGATTTGATATAAAATTATTAGAATAATACAAAGAAGATATTTATAACTTTTAAACATCTTATTTGTTTATTGGGTATGTAATCGGGAAGCCGGCTGACATTATACCGATAGCCGGCTTCCCCACTGTCATATCCCGGCAAGGGTGTGATGACCGGTGTCTAGATGTAGACGCCGCCCATTTTACCGACGCCGATCGAAGGTTTGCCGGGCGCCGCGAGCGGACAGCCGCGGGGGGGGAGGGTTAGGTTTAGGGCTCCCGGGGGGAACTTAGGGTTAGGCACCCCCCCCCGGGAGGTTAGGGTTAGGCTAGGGGGAGGGAGGGTTAGGCACCCCCGGGGGGACTTAGGTTTAGGCAGCGGGGAAGGGGGGGTTAGGTTTAGGCACTTAGAGGGGGATTAGGGTTAGGCACTTGGGGGAGGTTAGGGTTAGGCACTTGGGGGAGGTTAGGGTTAGGCACTTGGGGGGAGGTTAGGGTTAGGCACCCCTAAGGGAGCGGTAGGGTTAGTGGGGTAGGTTAGGTTAGTTAGGACGATCGGGATTTCCAGCGCTGTCGGGCTGCCACTGCCGAGATCTCTTCCTCTGTCGGCCTGACGCTGATGGGATTCGAACTGGCGGCCATGTGGCCGGCGGTATTACATACCAATTACGTTTATTGCAGCAACAGCTCAGCCTCGCTTCTGTATAGTCAGACACTGGTTGCAGTAACAAAAGATTTATTTCCAACAATAAAATACCGCATCCAAGAGCATAGGCCTATACAAACCCGCATGGGCCCATGACAGGAGACACTTTCTATTAATTGGTGAAAGTGGTAACGGCGGGTTTCCGGAGCCTCCGACGGCATACTGTCTACATGCTCCTAAGTCACATAATTTTGGTAAAGCCTGCATTTTTTACCATTGTGATTGTTTATATGTTTTTTATTATGGATGCAGTACTTTTTTGTTGGAACAACAATTGTTTGTATTCTTTTGATTACTTTCCCTATTTTCTGTCCTTGCCTACTTTTACATTATCGGTGTTAGCGTCAGGGGCATTTATAGAGACATGAGGGCCCGTGTGCAGTCTCTGACAAGGGCCCCCTCCTCTCTGTCTGGCGGCCGGCAGTGCACTGAGCTGTGCATGGCCAGCAACGGAGTAATAGACTCTGGGAACTAGAGTGCGCCCAGAGTCTATAGAGGATGCGCTGGTCACCGGGAAAATGGCCACGGTGGCCATTTTCCATGTACTGCGCATGCGCAAACTATGGGAAAATAGCCATGGTGGCCATTTTCCAGTTGTTTTTACAGTGCCAGACCCCCGCACCGACGTGGGACTCCAGAGAGGTAAGTAGTTCTATGGGTGCAGGGTGTGCGGTGCGGGGCCACCCTGGACCCAGGGGCCCGTGTTCCCCGCACACCCTGTACCCATTATAGATACGCCCCTGGTTAGCCCCCTGGATCTTATCACCCATTGTTTACGTATCTGACTAAAGGGTTAAAGCTGGGAACACACCTGAAAGATATATCTGCAAATGAAGTGATCTGCAGATATATCTTTCGATGATGGTCGTTCATACGCACTGAACGGCCATCATCTATCCGGCCATCATCTGTAAACCGCCCATACACACTTGTCGATGGACTGATATGTCTGCAGACATAACTGTCCATTGGCTGTGCAGCAGTCAATGCAATATGTCTGTGAGCAATTGATCGGCCAATATAACGCCCAGTGTGGACCCAGCTTAACGTGTAACCCAGGTTTGATCTTAGTTTGCTAGTATATTCCATTGCACCAAGATTCACTTCCACATCTACCTATACATTAGAGTTTCTGGGCAAATACATGAGCCCATGTCAAGGTAAACTCCGTCAGTTGTGTTCCTTTTACTAATACTAAAGGTGCGTACACACAGTAGAATAAAAATGCACAATATGACCGATAACGATATCGTTCATATCTTTATCGTTCAGATCATTCATTTTTTTGTTGGACGATAACGACATCGACCATCGGCCGTGCACGCACGCCAACCTGGTCGATATCGTCCAGGTTACATAGGGTCGCTGGCCCATCGTTGGTGGGTTGGTGGTGTGCTGGATAATCAAAATCGATCATCCAGCACACCGGGAAGGTGCAGCGAGATCAGTCAGCGATAACGTTATCGCTGACTGATCGTACCGTGTGTACGCACCACATTACACATTATATCAATTTATCAAGATTTTACCATAATAGTGCCCCTTAGTCTGTAGACAGCAATGGAGGAGCCTGTGCTGATTAAAATCACCTAAGGGCAGATGTGCGGGGGGCGCTAGCACCAAGCTGGAGTCTCACCTTCCCAGTGTACATATACACAAATAAGAAAGGTGGGGGGCTTGGACTGCACACCATAATTTTGAGAATCATGGCAGCTATTTGCTGATGGGTGCATGGTATTCCCATGGCTCTAAAGTTTGGGAGAAGGAATTTAGGGACTGATTCAGAGGGGGATGCATTGGCACAAAGTACCCAGTCGGCCTATGGGTTGCGTACTGCGCATGTATCTGAGTGGCAAGGCTCATGCACCCCGTCTGCGCTGAGACGCGATACAGATTTGGATGCAGTGTCTGGGAAATATAGTAGGCATTGCTGGGAGGTAATGGGGTGGAGTAGCTGACGCGGACGTGCCGCTGAAAGCTACTGCGTACAGAGACTCGGAACCACTGACACAGGAAGCCACACTCAGACGGAGAAACTGTACCTGGGGCTTGTGCAAATTTCCATGATGCGACTAGTGCTGCGCCGATGGCGCGACTAAAGCTACGCTGATGGTGCGTCTAAAAATGGAAATGCGCTGTCATTTGATGCTGCAAGTGGGCGTCTCAGTCCTTCCGCAATCGGACGCGGCATTAGCGTCCGATTGCGGTGTCTGCGTTGCACCTCAGAATCAGCCCCATCATGTGGTTAAAAAAAAAAAAATTGGTCTTAAGGCAAAGCCAGTTTAGTTGTAACTTAAAAAAACGCACTTATTAATAATATGTAATGAAATGTAAACAGAAAAATTTTAAAAATGTTCCTTATTTTCTTTTTCTGCATTTGCCTAAAACTAACTGGCACTCTAAATCTAGCGCCAATATTGCAGAAATTGCGCAGGTCCCTACAAATTGCAGAGTATTACATGTGGGCCAATATGTTATTCCAAAATCTGGAGAGGTGGGGCTGCTCCCTCCACGTGTCAAAGAACGTTCCCAAGTCTCCACAAGTTTTGCCTATTAAATGATTGCCACTTTAAAACATCTGCCAGACTCGCCGGGATCTCGTCGATGCCTCCATTGTGCAGGCTATTACATTTACCCCATAAGGTCATTTGGCGCAGGACAATCATTGACATGAGGGGTGGCGACGGCGAGTGTGTTAAAAAATATGCAGAAGGTCCTTCTCGAAGAGTGACATAGTCCATTTATCTTATGGGGGAGATCTCCGCCTTTGTTAGGGTCTCTGCCTTCGTTAGGGTCTTCCTCCGACATCCGCAATAAGTTTAAAACTAAAACCCCAGCTATACAGTCATCGATGTTCTCCCAGGGATCTGGTCACATCTCCGAGATTGCGTCATTTGATATTTGTTATTTTAGCGCCTTCATACATAACATAAAGGGGAATTTCCGCTAATTATTCATCTAACCAACCAGGATTAACCAGTTTAGCAAGTTGTGGTTCAGTGAATTATATAAATGTGGCAAACATATTTTTGATATCAATCAGTAACCCTTTCTTTGTCCCTTGCAGCCTATCCCTTACACTACTGTGATTGCTGGTGGTCTGCGTCCAGGAATGGCTGTGTGTATTCAGGCCACTACTCCCTGTAACTATAATAGGTATTCAGTCATCCAATTCTATGTCAACACTAAACTCAGATGCAAGTTCTATCTTTTGCTTTTACTAATTTTCCTAAATGTACCTGTCACCTATATATAGGCTTGCCATAGCATCCCCTTCAATATGGGACACAACTGAATTACACAGGTTCTGTGGCTGGCTGACTTTAAGTCTCCATTCACCTGGTTTTAATCAGCCACAGAACCTGTCTCATTCACGTGTCCCGAATTAAAGGGATGATATGGGGAGCCGACCTATACACAATGAAGGCGACCATTTTGTGTCTTCATCCAATATTCATGAGAACGCAGTATATGAAGGAACGTTGTGCCTTGGTGATGGGCTCTTGTACCTAGTGGACAGGCAGGATACTCATGAATGAAGCTGCCTTCTCTGTATGTAGGTGATGGGTACAGATGCCTTCCATTCTTTCCCCATATCCGTACTGTTCATGTGTTATCATATTGTCCCTCTGTTAATGTCACACAATCCCTGCTGAACTTCTTCATTTCATCTCTCTTCCTGCTTCCCTTGTCTTCTCACAGCTTCTCCTTGTCCTTACTATCATCTCATATGGAGCAATTGTCCATCCTGCTCCATCCAAGCCTTTTACCCGTCCATGCTGAATCCTGCATTACTCTGCATGGGGCTGTACTTAATGCAGAACACAAATGGAGGAGAAGAGCACTACTAGGACGCCTGGCTTAATATTTTCTACCAGAATATTGCCACATTAAACCATGTTCTTGTCTACCCCAAATCATACCTGGTCCAGCTCTCTCTCCCTGTTCTCTCCTTTCCTCTACCGCTGCCATAAATTCCTGAAACGTATAATCTTTCTTTGCTTTGTTCTCATCCTTCGTTCTGTGTGTTATATCTTTAATTTGATGTTCCTGATATTTTTCTTGTTCCCCCAAATCAACTTTCTCATTCCCCAATTACGTTTCCTAGGTTTGCTGTCAACATTGCAACTGGTGAGGATGAGGGTGCAGACATCGCCATTCACATGAATGCCCGGTATGATGGCCGTGACCGTGTTGTATTTAACACACGGCAAGGTGGGACTTGGGGAACTGAAGAGATGAAGAAAGAGATGCCCTTTAAGGCTGGAAAAGTCTTTGTCATTCTGTTCGAGATCACTCGAAACAACTACCTGGTAAGATGGACACTGGCATCACTTTCATAATCTCATTACACTTCACTGACCAAAGACACAGAGATCTATGATGTATTAAGCCTTGGACTGTGATACAGTACCAACCAATCAGCTCCTGACATTTTTCAAGCACAGCCTGTACTTTGACAGTTAGGACTTGATTGGTTGGTACTTTATCTCCATCCACTTTATCTCTCTCCAAGGCTTAGTACATAGGGCCTGATTCAGCAGTGCATGCAAGTGCACTGCTGATTGAGGTTTCCCGATTATCGGGAATCCTGTGTAGTCGCACGCAGACCCTTCAATTCCTCTGCCTGATTGACAAGTAGCTCCTGTGGGATGGGTGTGGTGGCCATTTTGTGTATACGGACATGAGCCTGCTGATAGGAGGTCTATCTACAAAATGGAGTTTGGTCAGACTGGCCATTCAAAACTTTCACATATGCAGTATTATGAAACACTTATTGTGGAGGTTTTATTGTCAGTCTATTCAAATATCAATTATTACCTTTTGAGAGACTCTGACATAATAACCAATGCAGGTCTACCAATAAGCACTTGTCTTACTTATTTTTGAACTTGATGTGGTCACTGCACATGTTTTTTGCCAGGAATAACATTTTAATTTTATTTTCTCCACCATTCTGAAAATTATTTTAATTTTAGTTATTTTTATTTCCTGGGACAGTTACAGATAGAACTTTCAATTCTTGCCATATTTGAGTATCTGATTTATTGAGAAAATATCATTCCCCTGTAACATGGACATCCAAAATATATTTTAGATTGCGGGTTAGGTTTTGGCACTAGTGCAACAAGGTGGCACTCTATGAAGTTTTGAGAGGTACCCTGGGGGCCAGTCCCCCTCCGAGTAGGGTCAGAGCTCCTTTTTTGTTTTGATGAATGTTCTCAGTTTTGAAGTTGGCAAAAAAAAAAAAAAACTCCATCCAATCAGATCACTAGAATGTTTACAGCAGCACAGAATATCTCAGGAGGGGAATATTGATCTTCTGAGAGGCAGCATCCAGTCCATGTAAGAGAAGGCAGGACTCCCTATCGCAGGGGCTGAAAGACACATACTTTGATAATACTAGGAGCAGGGTTCTTCTTTAGCATAAAAGCAGTTATATGAGGCTACTGGAAGATTGTGCTGCGGAACTCATCTAAATGAAGTGTCATGTGTCAGCACCAATAGTATTCATTTATATTTATTTTAGCTCTTTCTATTAAATTGCACTGTTATTGCTTCTGTAAAGCACTCAGTTCACCGTTTGACATATCTGTTGCTCTGTACAGGTGTCTGCAAACGGAGAACGGTTCTATGAGTATGCACATCGGATTCCTCCGGAGCAGGTGCTGTGGCTGCAAGTGAATGGGGATATTGTAGTTCAAACACTGGGCATTATTGGCAGTGGACCAGGCGTAAAGGGGGTAAGTAACATGGAGGACTGTTAGCTACATGGCTATAATGGAGATATGCTTAGCACTTGTTGTAGGGGGTGTAATAAATAATAGTTGGTCTTCATAGCTTTAATAAGTCTGATTTTTATAACCTGAATACAATATTCACTCTAGAACTCTGGGCATATACCAGGAATTTAACTGAATATCTATCAGAAGATACTGATTAAAACCTACATACGAGTATTGTATATTTCAAAGCATTAAGCACATAGGCCCTCATTCAGAGCAACTCGCTATTTGCGGTCGTTCGTTCTAAAACAAGGGGTGGCTATTCAAATGAACCGTTCGCTGTTTGCGGTCTGTTCACGCCTCTAGGTCTGAACGAGCGAACAAAACTTGCGTTCGTTTTTTGGAAAAATACGCCCCCTGGCCGCTCGCATCCTACGTCATGTCCGCTATTTATTAGATTAATCGAGTACATCGACCAGGGTATGAACTGCTCGCTATTCTTGTGGTTGGTTTTTGCTACCACAATTTTGCGAGCAGTTCTGGCTCTAAAATAACCCAGTGACGTGGTCAATGACGCTGCTGTTTTAAATATGCACACCCATAAAACGCCCGTTTTGACCTTTAAGCACGCCTGCGATCGGATCTCCACTCCCCGTTTTCAAGCACCTTCCCCTGTTAACACCCATATACGCCTCTTTCTGTCACTCAAATTATCAGGCATTCGCTATTTTGCGAGCACATGAATTTCGGCCGCACTAAGTGGTTCGCGCATGCGTATAACGATCCGTACGCATGCGCAGTTGGGCAAACATCGCTCGGAGCGAACGAGCAGCCACTTGGGTCCGGCTCTGAATCAGGGCCATAATGTCTTAGACTTTCATGCAATGTTACATCTATTGACTTGGATGTCATGTTTTCATCTCTGTTGTGCTCATATAAGTTGTACAATGAAAATTCAATAAACTTTAAGAATTATATAGAAATGGCAAATGTCGGGATTGACCAACTAAGAAACTCTGGTAGGCAATAGCCGTGCCGGTGCTGCAGAACAGCAAAAATCACACGGAAAATGGAGGTGGCTGCCATTTTACCGGAGACTCAAGCATGCCAGTATCTGCTGGGCTGCCACAGAGGAGGGGAGCCCACACGGAGGCTGCACACGGGCCCCCTCTTCTCTTAAAACACCTCTGCTGGCCGGGATGGTTTGTAATCATCGATGGTCTATTGCTAATGGGAACTTATTTTTCACTGAGGGTGCGGCACCCATGCCACAACTTCGATGGTGGCATCCGGTGTTAAAAAAAACATTGGCGCTGCTGGTCTGATGGTCGAGGTCTGCACATGCACAGCACTCAACCATCAATTTCTATAAATTGTTAAACCCATCAATGGTACAGCGCTCAATGGCCACCACTAACTCATGGATGAGACCTCCTAGGTATGAGACCTTCTGAGAATGAGACTAGTGTATAGTTGCCAAATCTCCGTAAATGACTACAAGGCCGAGTTTTAAACATTAGTCAGTGGAAATAACTAAATTTTCATTATTAACCGACTACACAGTAGAATCCCTGTTTTTTCCATATATGAAATGGAAGTCACCAACTATTCATGTCATTGTTGTGGTAGATATCACTGTACATACTGTATTTACTTATTAACGGGATAGCTAATGAGCTAATTGTCATGTATGTATTCCAGAGTCTCGTGTTGTCGGCCGCCCAGGCGCAGCTTCCGGTTAGTATGATCTGGTGACTGTGATTTGTTGGTAAGCAGTAACTGGTTCTTCACATCTCAATGCTGTTTCTGTTTGTCCTATAGCCCATGCTGGGACCCCCCGCTCTAAATCCAGTAAGTATCCATTAAACATTGAACCCCTGACATTCGCCAGCACATTACAATGCTCACCACTGAATGGTCTTGTGCCTCCTTCTAGACAGTGCCGTTCAAAGCATGTATCAGAGGAGGGATGATCCCAAAACGTACCGTGGTTGTGAAAGGCATGGTGAAATCTAGTGCCAAAAGGTGAGGTGCAACGCTCTGCGAGGATTTGCAATTGTGGCAATGTTTTTCTGAGGATTCATTTAACATTTTTTTACTATTTTGTTATTTAGTTGTTTTTTATATGGGGTTTCAGGTATTCAAAATTGAATTGTGTGGAGTTCTTTGTTAAAGGATAACTAAGCCACAAAATTAAAATTGTAAACTAGTGTTCAGTGAGTGTAACACTGACATTCCACTGCAGCCAGGGATCGACTGGCCCACAATGGTACAGGGGAAATCCCTGGTGGGCCCTACTGGCTGAGGGCTCCACCTCCTCACTGCCTGATGGCTCCACCTCCTCTTCTAATGTCTGATTTCAGACAGTGCACTCCAATGATACATTGCTATTCTATTACAGGGTCAGTTACCTGATAGAGCAGGACCACGCATGAACAGACCATGCACTGTACTATCCATGTTGTCTGCAGGCTATGTCCTCTATAATGGCTGGCCACTCCTCTGTGTTGGCTGGCCACACCCCTTAAGCATGGGCCCCTACCACTGCCTTCCCCCGGTGGGCCCTTTATTCCCCAGTCCAACACTGACTGCAGCTGTTACTTCCTCACATCTCTGCAGAAAGCTGAAGCACCTGTGCTATGTCTGTAGCATAGTGTTTTAATGGGTTCTCTCATACAGGTGAAAATGCGGATGCAGTAGGTTTTTCCATGACTATGACATCACTACCTTAGTTGCATTTCTGTGCAACAAGTCTGTCAGTCATACTCTGCCTACTCAGTTAGAGAAGCATATTCCTCCTAACATGGCAACCTGGAGAAGTGCCGGCTTTATTTCACTATGGTACATATGACAAGAGCCGTAACTAATCTTTTTGATGCCCTGGGCCAGAAAGAGCATTGGCAACCCCCACCCTATTTTTCAAATAGGGATGTAAGACAAGCACCCGAAAAAGGGGTGTGGCCTCATAGACTGCCATCAGAAATTGCGTGGCAGACAGCTCCATGTGTAAGGTGTCTGACTGCCATGTGAGAGGTGATGGGTTCGGGTCCCAGGTATGACAGTATTTTGAAATGTGTGTTTTAATTAAAAGAGGATGTGACTGAAGGTGCTGGGGGAGGTGACTAGTTGGAGGGAGAATCAGCCAGGGAGGAAATAGGGGCGGCCAGGAGATGCTGGGGATAAAAGAAAAGGAAACTACAAGTGAGAATGATTATAAACAGAAAATTGACAGGCCCAAACAGCGCCCCCCACCCTGTGGTGAGCTGTGTCCTGGCACATGTCGCACCACCCTAGTTACGCACCACCCCTGCATTTTAATTTGATTGTTAGAATTTTGTCTACCAGTACTCTTTTCCGTATGAAATAGAAGGTGTGGTAGATGTCCTGATGAAATTATAGACTGCAAACCAATTTCTGCCTCCTCCAAACATGCGTTAAAGTCAAATACTTTTGCAGAGAGAAAAAAATTCACATGCTAACCCAGGCGTGCCCCTGTACACCCCCTCATTAGAGGCTGCCAAAGTTAGCAATCTCCCAGGGGGGCACTGCCATTTGGGGACACACAGTATATGTTTCCCAATAAATAAATGCACAAGGCCGCAAAATATAACCGTGCAATTGTGCAGCTTCTAAGGTGACCTTTACTATATTGTCCTCAGCAGTTACAATATGTGTCAGCGATCTGGAACTACTTCCTAATTTTATCTATTAACCGATTGGTGCTCTTTGTCCAGCTTTTCTATAAATTTTAAGGTTGGATACAGCAATGAAATCGCTTTTCATCTGAACCCTCGTCTTAACAAATCTACAGTGATCAGAAACAGTTTTATAAATGGGATCTGGGGAGAGGAGGAAAAGGATTTGGCCAAAAATCCCTTCAAGCAAGGGGAGTACTATGAGGTGAGTTACTGGACAAGTTAACAAAGAGCTGAGGCAGTGACTGTATAATCGTCCGATGGTCATCAGTGCTCTATTACTCACCGGGCCAATCAGAGGTGGGATCAGGGCTTCGCAGGTTGTGCCAGGAGGGGGTTAGAGATAAACTCTGATAGTAAAAGAAAACATTGAGAGGCTCTGTGCCATCAATAGCAGAGAACCATTGGTTCTACGCCATCAATGGCAAAACTATGGGCCATCGGTGGTTAACCATGGGAGGTTGTAAACCATTGATGGTCGATTGCCATCCCCATGCCAGAGTATACTCGCTGCATATGCCGTTTGGGAGAGGAGTGGGCCATACGGAGACTGCACACGGGCCCTCTCCTCTCTAAAACCGCCCCTGTCAGGAGTGTGCCTGTGCGCAGTCTGCGGTGATGGTCAGCTGGATGGCTGTGTGTTATGTGCATTAGAGGGCAGCTTGTAACGGTATACAATCGGGAAGCCGGCTGCCTTAATACCGGCAGCCGGCTTCCCGACTGTCATATCCCAGCGAGGGAAGAAATGCCGGGCGTCTAGATGTAGACGCCTGACATTTCCCCGACGCCGGGAGACCGGCGCCCGGCATCCCGATCGAAGGGATGCCGGGCACCGCGAGCGGACAGCCGCAGGGGGGAGGGTTAGGTTTAGGGCACCCGGGGGGAACTTAGGGTTAGCCACCCCCCTTGAGGGTTAGGCACTCTCCGGGGGACTTAGGTTTAGGCAGCGGGGAAGGGGGGGGATTAGGGTTAGGCACTTGGGGGGAGGTTAGGGTTAGGCACCCCTAAGGAGGGTTAGGTTAGTAGATACTTACCTTAGGACAATCAGGATTTCCAGCGCTGCCGGGCTTCCGTTGCCGGGAACTCTGCATCTGTCGGCCAGGCCATGCGGCCGGCGGTATTTCATACCGATTCCCTTGTAACAGGTGTTTGTGTGATGTGATGGCCAGACACGTGGTTGGCCTGCAGTGATGGACACTTAGGGCCTGATTCAGAGAGGTATGCTAACCCGATGGTCAGTGCTGCGGCCTGGCCATAGGATGCGACGGTGATCCCAGGCTGCGACCTTGGCCGCAGCGCTGGGGTCGCAGAGGCAGCAAGGAGGTGTCTTGTTTCCTGCAGACACCTCCTGCTACATTAGCATTTTAGATGGACGGAAATTGCACAGCCGCTTGTGTGCACCACCGCTGTTCCGTCCATCATCTCCGAATCAGGCCCTTAGGCAATGCTTCCGCAATAACTGTTATTGGTCTCCCTTTTTCTCTTCTAGATTTCTGTCCGCAGTGGAGAGAAGCATTTTAAGGTCTTTATAAATGGAAGTCACAGCTTTAACTATGCCAATCGAATGCAGAACTTGCAGCACGTGGACACCCTGGAGGTGGAAGGAGACACAAAACTTATTTTTGCATTCATCTGATTGTCTCTTCTCAATTAAGCCTGCGTCTAACATACCCCAATGAGCAAACAAGTTATCTCTAACAACATTTATTAATGCTGACGTACCATAAATAAGCATGTTTCTATAAAGTTCTTATACATACTCAAACCAGGAACTCTGCATTTCCTTTATTCCTACACTAAACTGCTGGTCGCATTCATTGCAGAGCTGCAACGCGTTAGTTCAGGTGTGATTCTCTTCTGGGTGACTCGCTGCCACCATCAGACACGCACCTGAGATTTTATTCATGCAGTAAGAGAGGGAGCAGGGGTTGGTCCAAGAATGTGCCACGTATCTCAAGCAGGTGCCAGGCCCAGGTGCTACCATTCGTTTGTCAATCCATCACAATTGTAGGCAGATTGAGGTTGGCCAGATGAGTCTTTTGCTGAATATACTCTCAGCACTATCTTTGTGCGATGTGACAAAAATCATTCTGGTACTCAGAAGACTAATCCAAATACCAATACACAGTGATGGGCAGGATACAGGGCCACACGTGAGCCCCCACTTGATTCAATAGCTCCGAAGATCAGCCTTACTCTCAGTAAAAAAAAAAAAAGGCTTCAAAATGACCTCTGCACCCCTTTAAAAAAAAGGCCAACAGACATTCCACATTCCATTCAGTCTCCCTGCTTGCTCCAAAACTCCCTTAAATGCCATCAGACCCCACAAAATGCCCCCAAGTGCCAATCAGACCAGCCCCACTTACTACAAACTTCCCTCACAGGTCACTCAGATCTCCCAAGTACCATAAAATTCCTCCACATGCCACAGTGTGTGCCACCTGCCTAGTGACTTGGTCTGGAGTCCAGAGGGATTGGAGGGAGCCTGCACTTGCATGTGTGGTATGACCTCCCTAAGTTGCCTAGAGGAGGTCACATGATGCGAAGGCCGGCAAATTATCTCCTGGTGTTCCATCTCTGCCTTTACACCATCTGTCATATGCGGGTCCACCTGGGAATTTCCCTAAAGTGGCCTTATAAAGAGGGAGACACACAGTATAAAGGAATTACTGCATGTCACTCATTTGTGCAGAAAATATACCTAGTGATAAGTGAGAGTGGTGTATTATAAATGGGATGTTATAAAGGAAAGGAACATTGTATTTATTATATATTTTTTTACTTTTCTGTACTTGAAGGATAAAAGATCTCATGTTTGTGACAGAGTAAAACAATTAGTCTATATAACATTCTGAGATCTTAAAACACAAAAATCTCCTCTCACCCAAGTACGTTGTATATGTTTCTTAGTGAGATAGTTTAGCAATTTTTTCCCTACTATCTTACTAGACTTTGGGGCCTATTTATCAATTAATATTTGCGGGATATTCCCTGAAAACAGACGTTTTCCAGGCCTACCTACCAGGTGTGTATCTAGGGGTCCAAGCGCCCCTGGCAAAGTAAGGGACTGGCGCCCCTCCCTGTTGGCAGTTAGATCGCCCCCCCCCCCTTTCCCTCGTCATCCGGCGCTGATGCTTCTGACTTAAGGCACACATCCACTTAAAAACATGACAACGACTGCACGATTACGAAATTGCAGTCGTTTATCAGTCTGTGATGTGCCTACACTGAGCGAGCAGTCGTTCAGTGTAATCACATCAATCATCTGCAAACATGTTGAACCTGACGTTATCAGGTTGTACAACATATTTGCCCGAAGATAGATGTCTAAACGACCAGGGGCAGCGCTTGCCGTTTTAGACATTTTTATAAACTATGTGCAAACGATTTTCAAATGATTGAACGATATCGTTATCGTTCAATCGCTGGTGGATGTGTGCCTTAGAGATCAGCAGCAGCACAGACTTTTAACAGACAGACAGAGCAGTAACTAGACTTTTTGGTGCCCTATGCCAGGGCTCTCCCCCGATTTTTTTTTAAAAACGGACATTAGTCACGTTCCATAGATGTGCACCAGAAAATGCTCCCGGAGATGCTAGGCTTCCCCAGGCTCTCCTCCTCACTAATCCCTCTATACAGCCTGCATCTTACCTGTACCACCCTCTATAGCCTGCATCGCACCTGTACCCCATATACAGCCTGCATCTCCCCTGTACCACCCTCTATAGCCTGCATCCCACCTGTACACCATATACAGCCTGCATCTCTCCTGTACCACCCTCTATAGCCTGCATCTCACCTGTACCCCATATACAGCCTGCATCTTACCTGTACCACCCTCTATAGCCTGCATCCCACCTGTACCCCATATACAGCCTGCATCTCTCCTGTACCACCCTCTATAGCCTGCATCCCACCTGTACCCCATATACAGCCTGCATCTCTCCTGTACCACCCTCTATAGCCTGCATCCCACCTGTACCCCATATACAGCCTGCATCTCTCCTGTACCACCCTCTATAGCCTGCATCCCACCTGTACCCCATATACAGCCTGCATCTCTCCTGTACCACCCTCTATAGCCTGCATCCCACCTGTACCCCATATACAGCCTGCATCTCTCCTGTACCACCCTCTATAGCCTGCATCCCACCTGTACCCCATATACAGCCTGCATCTTACCTGTACCACCCTCTGTAGCCTGCATCCCACCTGTACCCCATATACAGCCTGCATCTCTCCTGTACCACCCTCTATAGCCTGCATCCCACCTGTACCCCATATACAGCATGCATCTCTCCCCGTACCCCCAAATACAGCCTAGCACAGGAGACACTGATATCCCTCCACCATCCACAGAATTACTGTCCCCCTGTACCCCCATATACAGCCTTCATCTCTATTGCACTGCCATATACAGCCTGCCCCCCATATTTGTATATACATACTATATATTTATTTATTTCACAAACCATATACTGTATGTATATGACAGGTTAGTCCCTTACCAGGATGAAGGCGGCAGCAGGGAGCTGAGATGATGGGGAGCACTGGAATCCAATGAGAATTAGATGTATCTGCCCGAGGGACTGTTACCGGCACCGCTACTTCCCGCACTCTGGGTGCCCAGGTGCTGGTAATGCACTGCATGCTGGGAATTGTAGTCTGCTGGGAGCACTGCATTATGAAGCATGACAGCCTCAGCAACTACAAATCCAGAGGGGCCGTGCTGCTTGCTGCAGTGCTGGATGGCTGTCTCACTGCTACAGAGGAGCCTGGAGATAAGTGGCGAGGAGCCGGGCACACCGCTAGCATAATATCGCAGCAGGCACTCGGCAATATAATTTGCAGCAGAGGGGGGTGAGAATGGTGTGTTCCGGCCGTGGGGCATCGACGGTGCCCACCCCTAGTTACGGTCCTGCAGACAGAACTAGCCAACCAGCTGGCGCCCCTGCCGAGTGCCATCCTGGCCAATAGGAAGATACGCCCCTGCTACCCACAAACGGGCGTATCTATAATGGGTGCAGGGTGCATGGAACGGTTTCAAGACTCTCTGAGCACTGCTGCAGTTCTGGGTGCCCTATGCGCAACGTCGTGACATCATGAGTAACGGGGGCTGGGTCGTCACAGGGAGTGCCCTGGATACGGCACTGGCATGTTAAGGGAATGTCAGAGGGGCTTGTGAGTTTTACATAGTTTCTATTTATTAATTTTGGAGTCTTACTTTTATTTTTTAATAAATGTTCCACAACTGATTTAAAGACCAGGGACTCTGTAGAAAATGATTAGATCAGGAGTTATATACTGGTGACTGAAGTTGGGATGGTAAGAATACAGCTAGAATATATACCGTAAAAAAGGTGCAGTCACATGAAATACAAAAACTTGTGAATTGAGATTTAAAAACTAATAACCCCTAATTCTGACACTTATGGGTAAATTTACTAAAGTGAGAGTTTTTAGAAGTGGAAATGTTGCCCATAGCAACCAATCAGATTCTAGTTATCTTCTAGAAGGTGCTAGTTAGATGTTAAGTAGAATCTAATTGGTTGGTATGGGCAACATCTCCATATCTAAAAACTCTCACTTTTTTAGTAAATATAAACCCCTTACTCTTGTACATAAGAACTCCAGCGATGAGAAGTGTGAGTCCAAAGAGGCAACCGATGACTGCACCAATGATCACACCGATTCGGTGGCCACATTTTAGGTTCCGACAAAGTAAGACATAGGGCAGTATTAAATTTGGCTGCGAAAAAGCCGTTATCGGCGATAATTTATCAGCGATGACGTCATTTTCGCCGGTGCGAAAAAAGTCTTTGTAAAAAAACGGGGATAACTTTTCACCGTGTTTTACATGGCGAAAAAAAGTGCAGAATTGGGGTTTAGGGGTGCAGGCTAAAAAAAAATAGCCTGCACCCCTGGGACTGTCCCCTAAAAAAGATCTGTGTCAAAAAAAGTTTTTAAAAAAAAATCGGAACACCCCTCAAAATTAAGTTTCATTTTGAGGTGAAAAAAAAAAATGGGGGACAAACTTCTAAAGTACCGAAATTAATTTCAGAGGGGTTCCCAAGTATGCGGCAGGTGTTTTACAGAATGCGGGTAGTAGCGGCAGGTGCATTTTTGAAGAATTTTGAAAAATAACTTTAGGGACTTAAAAATATGCTTGCACCCATATTCATGTACCCCAAATTTGATGGAAATAGTTAAAAAAAAAAAAATCTAAGTGCTATTCTTCACACCTTCTTCAATGCCAAAATTTATGCACCTGCCGCGGCTATTACAAACCCTGACTTCCTTCAGCAGGCAAAAATGGGGGTACCCATAGTGATCCCCCATGTCTAGACATCTTTAGGGGGGTCCAACACAATTCCCGAAAATTCACCATTTTCTGCGATACTTACCTTTCCGACGGCTCCCGTTTTCGCTGATTCCTAATTGAATTCGGGGATATAGTGGACGCGCGCCCGATACTTTATCCCTGCAAAACCTCCAATGTAGAGCGAAAAAGTCCAGCACAAACTTTTCGCTCCCAAATTGAATATGGCTCACAATGGAAAATATGAGATATTAGTAACACTAACAATTTCATAAATCACATTTACACTTTATAAAGCTGATAGGGCCTATGTTCTACTGAAAAGTTAAAATGTTTGCAATGCCAGGATATATATATAGAGTTATTCACCTTTTGGTGTCTCTATTATCAGCTATCCACTTTAATGGAGAGTAATCATCATCAATCTAAATTTCCTCTTCAAAAGATAGTAACTTAGGACTCATTCAGAGTCTCTAGCTAGGGCACACTCGCTCGCTAGGAGCGATAATCGCACATCTGCGCATAATTCGCAGTGCGCGTGCGCAAGCCATTCGTTGCGGTCTGATTTTGCTAGCTCGCAAGCCGCTTTCAGGTCGTTGCTTTGAGTGACAGATAGTACCGTTTGTGGGTGGTAACAGGGGAAGGTGCTTGTAAACGGGGGAGTGGTTGTGCGAACGCAGGCGTGTCTGGCCGCCAAAACGGCATTAAACGGTGTGCATAATTAGAAAAGTAGCGTCCTCGCACACGTGACTTGGTTGTTTTTTTAGCCGGAACTGCTCGCAGTGCTTGGGGTAGGTTAGGTCAACCCCAAGCGCTGTGAGCAGCTCCGATGGCCTTTGATGTTCACGATTAATCAGACTCTTCCCGGAGATGACGTGTGGTGCGAGTGACAGGTGGGAGGTTTTATAGTCCAGCGTACGCTAACTGCCGTCGCTCACTAAGACATAGAGGGCGTCCTTACAGCGCAAAGAGCGATCGCTTGATTTGCATACAAAGCCCCTTTTTGCAAGCGAGCGATCGCATCTTGCGAGAGACTCTGAATGAGGTCCTTAGTGTTTCTAATGCCCACTTAGTTGCCATGGCTTCTTTTTCAACAGTGGAATAATTTATCTCATGTATATTCAGTTTCCTACTTAAATAAGAGAATGCTCTTCACCATCTTTGCTTTGAGACAACACAGCACCTAGCCCTACATCTGATGCATGTGTCTGCACAACAAATTCATTTTTAAATTGAGGTATCATCAAAACTGTTTGGTGCCCAACGCTTCCTTCAACGTCTGGAAAACCTTTTCTTCCTCAGGATTCCACCTAACCATATCTAACTGCTTACCCTTGGTAAGGTCAGTCAAAGGGACAGCAATGGCGGCAAAGTTGGGTATAAATCTTCTATAATACCATGTGATTCCTATGAAATCTCTCAGCTGCTTTTTATTTAAGGGTTTTGTATTGCCTCAATTTTATTAATTTGGGTCTATGGGCCTGATTCAGACCCGCTCGCTGGCGCTGTGCGCTAGCAAGCGGCCCGATGGTTTGCGAATGCGCATGCTTCGTTCTGCGCGTGCTACTCTGTGCGATCGCAGGCCGCTCGCTCGCCCAGCAAACACAGCCCAGTGAAATGAGTGACAGGAGAGGCAGTTTGTGGGTGGTAACAGGGGCAGGACCCTAATAACGGGAGAGTGGAGGTGCGAACGCAGGCGTGCCTGGGTGTTTCTACGCCGTTTGTAAGGCGTGCATAATTAACAGCCAGCGTCATAGTACACGTCACATGCCTGTTTTTTACACTGAAGTCCTCAAACTGCTTGCGGCAGGGTAAGGCAACCACAAGCGCTGCGATCACTACCGATGGTCCTCGATGTACCAATGTTTAATACACTTCCTGGAGATGATGTGCGCTAGTGGGTGTCCCTACATAGGCTAATTGGTGTCTGCATACACAGAGCGATCGCTCGCACAGCCAAAGTGGGTGTGCTTATGCCTTGGCGAGCGATCGCTTCCCATGCTGTCACTTTGCAAAATTTGCATACACAGGATGCGAGCGATCGCATCTAGCGAGCGGGTCTGAATCAGGCCCTATATGCCTATCCATAGTATTTCACCTCTTATATCCCTTTTTGGGGTTGCTTGTACCCTGGGTGAGTGAGACTGCCAATCAGGACTATAGATACATCATTAAGATAAGTAGCAGCATACTGTCTATGAGTCCTTAGAATTGTATTCATCATTTTCTGTAAGGTGGTGGGTACCCCATGTAACCCAAATGGCAACATCTTATAAAGGATCAGACCCTCCAGTGCAGAAAATATGAGATATGGTAAGAACTTACCTTTGTTATCTCTATTTCTACGAAGTCCATAGGGTTCCACAGGATACCTTGGGGTATAAGTGTGACGTCAGTCATCGGGCACCATAGAGTTAAGCTTTCAGCCTCCAAGGATGCACTAGGGTCCCCCTCATATACCCCGCCCCCGAGCCAAGGCACCTCAGTTAATTACCAAGCCATAGGCCGGAGGAGGAGAAGGAAGAGAGAGAAAAAAGATCTGGACACACACAAGAATCACATTCTCACCAGAGGGAGACGGAAAAACCGGTGACCAGAGCAAAGCCCATCTGCAGCACAGGTGCGACAGGGCGGGAGTCCTGTGGAACCCTATGGACTTCGTAGAAATAGAGATAACAAAGGTAAGTTCTTACCATATCTCATATTTTCTACTTCAGGGTCCATAGGGTATCCACAGGATACCTTGGGGATGTCCCAAAGCAGTATCCTTTAAGGGTGGGGACGCTCCTGTGCTGAAAGGAGAATCCGCCGCCCGAAGGAAGCATCCTGAGAGGCGAAGGTGTCAAACCTGTAATACCTCACGAAGGTATGGACAGAAGACCACGTAGCAGCCTTGCAGATCTGGACTGCAGAGGCACCACGTCGAGCTGCCCACGAAGGACCCACAGACCTAGTGGAATCAGCCTTCACAGAAGGAGGAACCGGCAGGCCTTCATCAAGATAAGCTTCAGAAATAGCCATACGGATCCAGGCTGCCAAAGTTTGCTTTGAAGCAGGCCAACCCTTTTTACGGAAGCCATAGAGGACAAACAAGGCTTCCGACTTCCTAAAGGAAGTGCGGTCAACATAAGTCCTTAAGGCCACACAACATCCAAAGTGGCCTCACCCACTGAAAGACCAGGTGAGTTAAAGGCCGGAACAACTATTTCCTCGTTAACATGAAACTGGGAAACAACTTTGGGAAGAAATTCAGGTCGAGTGCGGAGCACTGCCCTGTTCCCATGAAAAATCAAGAAAGGGGGTCTACAAGAGAGAGCCCCTAAATCAGAAACACGTCTGGCCGAAGCTATGGCCAGAAGGAAAACAGTCTTAGCTGTTAGCCATTTAAGATCCACTGAGCCCAGTGGCTCAAACGGCGGTCCCTGGAGAGCCCTCAGGACCACAGCCAAATCCCAAGGCGCCACAGGTGGAACAAAGGGCGGCTGAATGCGGAGAACACCTTGCATAAAGGTGCGCACATCCGGGATTGTAGCAATCCTACGGTGAAACCAGACAGACAAACCCGAAACCTGTACCTTCAAAGAAGCAAGACGAAGCAAGGCGAAGCCCATGATCTAGTCCTGCTTGTAGGAAGGCGAGTATCCGAGTCTCGGTCGACACCATTGGACGAACGTATGCCACACGCGATGGTATACCCTCGCGGAAGACGGCTTCCAAGCTCGTAACATGGTACGCACCACAGAGCTGGAAACCCCCTGGTCCTCAGCATGGCTGTCTCAACAGCCACACCGTCAAAGACAGCCGAGTCAGGTCCGGGTGAAGACAGGGACCCTGTGACAGAAGGTCCGGTTGTAGCGGCAACTGCAGAGGACTGTCCACGGACAGACCTTGAAGGTCTGAGAACCAGTGCCGTCTGGGCCACGCGGGAGCTATCAACAGGAGCGTCCTCCTTCCTGTTTGAATTTCCGGATTACCTGTGGAAGAAGGGAAATCGGAGGAAACAGGTATGCGAACTGGAACGTCCACCGGACGGACAGAGCATCCACTAGAGACGCCCCTTCGTCTCTTGTGCGAGACCCGTACACCGGCAACTTGTTGTTGTGCCGGGACGCCATGAGGTCGATCTCTGGAAGACCCCATCTGTCCACCAGCAGTTGAAAAACGTCCGGGTGCAGGGACCATTCCCCCGGATGAACGTCCTGGCGACTTAGAAAGTCCGCCTCCCAATTTAGCACTCCCGGGATGAAGACCGCTGATATGGCCGGAAGATTGCGCTCCGCCCATACCAGGATCCGAGAGACCTCCACGAGAGCCGCCTGACTTCGGGTTCCTCCTTGCCTGTTTATGTAGGCCATGGTGGTAGCATTGTCCGACTGGACCTGTACCGGACGACCCTGGAGAACCCGATGTGCCTGCCGGAGAGCATTGAAGACCGCACGGAGTTCCAAGATATTGATTGGAAGCTCCGCTTCTGTCGGCGTCCACCTGCCCTGGAACAAGTGTTGACCCGAAACTGCTCCCCAGCCCCGAACACTGGCGTCCGTTGTCAACAGGACCCAATTTGGAACCCAGAACGGACGTCCCATGCTGAGATGGGTCGTCTGTAACCACCAGGCAAGGGACAGGCGAACCTCCGGGGTGAGCACAATCGTTTGGGACTTCAGAGACTGAGGCAGCCCGTTCCACTTGGACAGGATCAGGTGCTGCAGAGGTCTGGAGTGAAACTGGGCATATTCCACCATGTCGAACACCGACACCATGGAGCCCAGTAACCTCATCACCGAGTGTAGAGACACCCGGCGGCTGTGCAGACAACTGCGCACCCTCGACTGTAAAGCAGAGATCTTTTCCCCCGTCACGAAGATCCTTTGCTGTCCTGAGTCCAATAAGGCTCCAAGGTGCAGAATCCGCCGAGACGGGATTAGAGTGGACTTCTGCCAGTTGATTAACCAGCCGTTGCAGTAGTGCAATGGTCAGGTCCAAGTGGCGTAGAAGGAGCTCGGGAGATCCTGCCACTAATA
Organism: Taudactylus pleione; assembly: GCA_031769625.1. NCBI lineage: Eukaryota > Metazoa > Chordata > Amphibia > Anura > Myobatrachidae > Taudactylus > Taudactylus pleione. Next base: position 3,314,373 of record JAUIMM010000198.1, read on the forward strand.
AAAGGTCGTCCAAGTACGGCAACATACGGACTCCCTGCAGCCGCAGAGAAGCCGCCATGACCGCCATCACCTTGGTGAACACACGTGGTGCTGTTACCAGGCCAAAAGATAACGCCCGAAACTGGAAGTGGTCGCTGCGGATTGCAAACCTGAGGAACTGTTGATGGCGCGAAAGAATAGGGACATGCAGGTAAGCGTCCTGTATGTCCAATGACACCATGTAATCCCCAGGTTCCAGCGCCAGAATGATGGACCGTAGGGTCTCCATCCGAAACTTCGGCACCCGCAAAGACTTGTTGAAAGCTTTGAGGTTTAGAATCGGACGATACGACCCATTGGGTTTCTGCACCAAAAAAAGATTTGAATAGAAACCCTGGCCCCTCTGGGAGAATGGAACAGGCACTATAACTCCAGCCTGGAGCATAGTGTGCAAGACCTTCCACAGCTCCGTGGCCTTGTTCCGGTCTGATGTTAGACCCGTGGTGAAGAATCGAGCCGGGGGTCTGTGCCGGAAAGAGAGGGCGTACCCTTGGGAGACCACCTCGAGAACCCAAGTGTCTGTCATGGTAACCGACCAACACCGGGCGAACTGCAGCAGGCGGCCTCCCATTTTGGGATCCCCCAAAGGGAGGCCCGGACCGTCAGGCCGCAGGCTTGTCATCTGGCTTAGGGGCAGGACGTCTGGTACTCCATGCCTGCTTCCGGGGCTTGGCCGATTTCTTAGGACCAGCCTGTCGAGGAAAAGACTGTGGTTTGGGCCTGCCCTGGGCCCTATAAGACCGAAAGGACGATGGTCCAGAACCAGAAGGAGCAGCGGCCGACGGGAGACATGCCGATTTGGCTGCCGCCAGCGTGGCCACAATCTTGTCCAGATCCGGACCGAAGAGAACTTCTCCGGTAAATGGCAACGCCTCCAAACCCTTTTTGGAATCAGCGTCCACCTTCCAGGATCGCAACCACAAGGTGCGACGAGCAGCCACCGCTGCTGAAGAAATTCGAGACACCAGTGTACTAATGTCTAAGGCCGCCTCGTTGAAATAAGTGGCCGAATCACGGAGATTACCAATCAACTCCGCCTGATCGGCCGGACAGTCGGAATCAAAAGACGCCTCTAAAGAATCCGCCCAGCGCTCCATCGCTCTGGCAACCCAGCAAATGGCCATAGCCGGCCGTGCTGCCCCCCCCGCAAGGGAATAAGCGGACTTCAGGCAGATCTCCACCTTGCGGCCCATAGCATCCTTAAGGGAGGACATGGATGGCATCGGCAATGTGGCACTACGGACAAGACGGGTCACGTGAGAATCCACCTGTGGAGGGGATTCCCACTTTGCAAAATAATTATCCGCAAACGGATAAGCCACCGCCAGGCGCCTTTGCGGCTGGTAACGTTTGCCAGGCTGTTTCCACGCCTCCTCTAAATGGTCCACTAACTGACCCGAAAGAGGAAAGACTGTGGCATCGCCCTTCACATCTTTAAAAAAGGCATACTTGGATTTAGCCGCTGGGGGAACTTCGTCCTCAATCACCAAGGCTGTGCGGACTGCCCGAATAAGTCCAGGAATATATACCTTGGACTTAGCGTCAGCGTCCTTAGTATGGAGAGGTTCCTGATCGTAAGGATCCAGAATCTCCCCATCATCAGACGTCCCTTCGTCATCCTCATAAGGAGCCGACAGAGACGCCACCGGCCATTTATGTGGCCGCATCACAGACTCCCCTTGCAACACATCCAACAAGTGCTGTACAGAACTCGTCAGGGAGTTAACCCATGCCGGCTACTGAGAAACCGGGAGCGGGGAAATAGGGAGACTGTGGGGTACCACCAATTGTCGTGGGAAACCCTGCATGGGTGACGACACCACTGACTGCTGGGACAAACCCATCTGCATAAACGCGGGCTGCGGAGCTAACTGGCCCACTAAGGTCGTAAGCACCTGAGCGAAACAAGCCCAGGGCGGCTCCTGTACTGGTGCTGTAACCGTAATAGGCCGTGTCATTGACAAACACTGCCGGCAGAGGCCCTCCGCGCTACCCTCCCCCTCCGCTAACGGTACTTTACACGTAGTACACTGTAGCCGGAGAGGAAAATCACTTTCAGACATGATGGCACCAAGTATGTGACCCCTCTCACCAATTATATATTAAATAGGCGAGAGACCACCCTGCAGCACCGCACCGCAAGGGCTTAGCAGAAAGGACAGGGACAGTAATAAAGCTGACAGTTAGTAGAAAAGTTACAGGCAGCAGCGCTAGCACAGTCACATACAATGCAAAGAAAAATCAATTCCTGCACTAACAGCGCTGATCACTCAACTACGCAGACACAGGGTCTGGTAGGACACAGCGCTGCATACACAGACCTGCCACAGCGGAGGAGAGGTATGCGGGGGGACCCAGACCACGATGCTTCCGTCCAGTGCTTCCAGCAGCGTTCACCATGCGTTCAGGAAAGATGGCCACCGAGGAGCAGAGAGGAGGCTGGCCTGGGGGAGGAGCGCTGCTACAGGACCAGTCGGCAGTGTGCAGAGAGGGCTGTGTGCAGCGGGGAGGCGCCGGCTGTGAGACAGGGAAGGCGTGCTCCCCTGGCATGCATTTAACCCCCGGGACGCCGCAGCGCTGCCGCTCTGCTGCGGTCCGCTGTCCCAGGGGGGTAGTGGAAGCGCAGGTTACATACCTGGCTCCATGCTGCAGCCAGTCCCCAGGGAGCCCCCTGGGCTCCGGAACATCTGGGGTCACCGCTAGCTGTGACCCCAGATGCTCACCAGCATCCCCGGATCGGTACCGGCGTTCTGGTACCGGCGGGGGTGTAGGGAAGACAGCATGGATGTCAGGACTGACTGTCCATGTTGTACATCCAGATGTGCAGCCACAGCTGCATGAAGAAAAGCTTCAGGGGCTCTTCTAGCCCCCACTCCAACAGGTGCACCCGACTCCGGCCGGGCACCAAACAAAACTGAGGTGCCTTGGCTCGGGGGCGGGGTATAGGAGGGGGACCCTAGTGCATCCTGGGAGGCTGAAAGCTTAACTCTATGGTGCCCGATGACTGACGTCACACCTATACCCCAAGGTATCCTGTGGATTCCCTATGGACCCTGAAGTAGAAAAAGCTGTTTTCTTTAGCCTGGTCTGTCAACGGCACTTGCCAGTACCCTTTGGCTAAGTCTAGAGTGGTTAAGTACCGTACTGTTCTTAGCCTGTCAGTAAGTTCATCCACACGATGCATTGAGTAGGCATCAAACTTAGACATTTAAGATTCTGGTGAATAGTTGAGTGTTTAACTTTTGACTATTTGGTTTTGGCTATTGTTATTTCAGGAACCAAAGGTACTATGGTTATCGGAGGGACCGGGGTGGCTGACAGAGCTACTCTATTACCCCTTTCACACTGCCAGCAAATTACCCGGGTAATTGCACATGAGTGCGCAGCAACCCAGGTTACTGTGCAGTGTGATAGGAGCCAGTTGACATAACCCAGGTCGAGCGACCCAGCATTTCAACACGGGTAGGAAGCAGGGTTGAACACGAGTTCAACCCGGTCTGCTGTGCGGTGTGAACGGGTCCCGTTCACTCATCTCCAAGCGCTGGCTCAGCTGCGATGGCGGTGACGTCATCGACACGGCATTGTTCTGAAAGGGGGCTCAGGCGCGTTGCACCCGGGATCGACGCGTGCACAATCCCGGGTGCGACCCGCGATTAGCGATCTGAAAGGGGTAATAACTTTCCAAGATTTTACAAGATTTACATGATAGATCTGTTCTGGCTTTCTTTTCCTAGGCTGGTACACCTTATAATTTCAATGGTTCCTGCCACTTGGCCAGAAATGTACTTTGTACTGTGGGAACCAAAATAAACTCTTTGTCCCCAGGCGCAAAGGTTCGTGATTGGGCATTACAATTGTGCACCCTTTGTTGTATCTGTTGGGCCTATTCCAAGTGCTCTCTCACTATTGGCACCACAGCAGCTATTCTTTCCTGCCTCTGAGAAATATGCTCAATAACAATCTTATAAGGACTGGGTTGCCCTCCCATGTCTCTTGTGCAATATCCAGCAATCCCCTTGAGTGTCTCCCATACAGCATACAAATGAAAAGGCGAGAAGGGCATGCAAGATTGTGGAACCTCTCTAATGGCCAACAATAAATAGTGTAACAATCCATTTTTTTTCCCATCTTTATCCACCACTTTCTTTGGCATATTCTTTAAAGTTTTGTTAAACCCATCAACTAAACCATCAGTCTGAGGGTGATACATGGAGATCCTTTTCAAAACCTCCTGGTTTTGGTCGGATTGTTCACAAAATCGGGTAATGGATAGGCCCCTTTTCACTTGCGACTACTTAGAAGTGAGTTGTTCTTAAAGGAAATTTAAAGGGAAAAAAAAAGTATAGTCAAAATTAAACTAGGGAATGGGGAACAGAAGAAAAAAGTATGCATTACCATGTACAGTATTGACTGCTGTGTTGTGAGGGTCACAGTATATATTTGTATATATTTATTTTTTGGTGGTCCCTTCTGACATTTGCTCACCTGTAAAAAAACAAACAAAAAAAAAACCTATCATATAATAAAATAATTATACACAGTAAATTATTCATTTTATAAGTTTTAAATCTTCCCCAAGAGAATTTGATCATTTTTGGTTGTACTTGCAAATATTGATAAATCATTCACCTCAGAAAGATGCTACAACATAACATTTAATTTTCCCTAGCTAGGTGGCAGTATTGTCCCACGGCTGTCTCTAATGCGTTACAAGTCAGGCATTCAGGGCAGAGTGTTGCCCTGAAACTACATATGATAGGGGACCCCCTTGCACACCAATCAGTGCCTAACACTCAATGGGAACTGCTTTAGGCCTAGTAATATATAATAGTAATAAATGCCATTGTAATTTTATTTTAAATTATTACCACTGTGATGACTTAAGTGTTGGTTACTTTTTTATTCATACAACTACATTCTTAGTTTGCACAATGCTTTATTTTAAATGTTCTTCTCACACAAGAAAACATTATGGGTTCAATCCAATTAGGAGTTAATTACTTGCGACCCACTTACTGTACCCCGGACTTACGGTACTGCCGGAAACGCACATTTTTGTTGGGGCTGCAAGCAAAAATGTGTGAGTCCGGGGTGAAATGGGCCCGCAAAGAGGGGCGACTTGTACGCCGTTACGACAACTTGCCCCCTTAGCACCTAATTGGGTCGAGCCCTAGGTCTGTTAACTCAACTGTTGATCTTGATTGGCAGGAGGGCAAATTTTTTCTTAGTTTTTAAAGAAATGAACCAAGCACCCATGTTCATCCATATTCCTGCTCCACGATGTACCTGACCCTTTAATGCTGAATTTGATCGGATGATCTGGCATAGTTCTATGGTGCCTGGGAAACATGGCTATAGGGCTTGATTCAAAGTTGTTGGTTATGCCAATATTTACGCAGTTGGATGATGTTTTATAACAGCGCATGCATCAAAGTCGCACAGCACATTAACCTCAATGCGTCTGCGATGTCACCTGCAGGGGGGATTTAGGCGCAAGGGGATTGACAGTTAGGGTCCGTTTGTGGGTGGTAACGGAGGGGTGGTTTGGAAAATGCGGGCATTTTCCAACCGTGTTATAGGCGAGTCAAATAGGGATACTCAGAAGGCCGAAAATCGACTGATCTGCCACCAATGCTGCGTCTTTGTACACAGATGCTGCCACTTTTTATGCAGCTGATTGGATTTGCAAAGCTGCCGGTGGGCGTCTCAAAACATATCCCAGCGGCGGCCACTTTTGCATATTAACTCACAGTGGGCCTGATTCAGAGACGGACGCTAATGCAATTTTCTCGCTGATCAAGCAATTGTCATTGCACATGCACCGCACTGCACGTGCGCTGCGATCACATTGCGATCACGCACGCACAGAGGAATCCATCGCCAAGTGAGTGTCAGACTGCCAGCAATTGGGGGTGGTAATGGGGAGTGGTGACAAAATCGCAGGTGTGCCTGTCCATTTAAACGCTGTTACATGGGCGTGCATAAATCAGCCATTGTGATTGCCTACGCAGCTCTGTGTGTCAGAAGAGCACCCAAAGCTGTGGCAGGTCTGACCTGCCGCAAGGGTAAGATGGCCGCCGGTGTACTTCGATGTTACCGATGTTTATGTAGGTATGCGTAGTCGCACCCAGGTGAGAAGGCAGCAGTAGGCGTCTTAATGCTCAGGTGATCTTTGCTGATATTTGCATATTTTCGCAACCGCGTTGCGTACGAATACGCAGTTGCCATCACATTTGCATCCGTCACTGAGTCAGGCCCAATATCTGCATAAAAATACGAAGTCGCGACGGGGTTAGCGTACAATTCTGAATCAGGCCTATAGTTATTTGTTCCATGTAACAGGTGCCTGATAGTGGGACTCAAACCTACTGCTGCTCGGACAGTCGGATGCTATTGGCCTGATTCAGAGCCGCTCGTAAGCGGCCGCTCGTTCGCTCCGAGCGATGTTTGCCCAACTGCGCATGCGTACGGATCGTTATACGCATGCGCGAACCAGTCAGTGCGGTCAAAATTCATGTGCTCGCAAAATAGCGAATGCCTGATAATTTGAGTGACAGAAAGAGTCATATGTGGGTTGTAACAGGGGAAGGTGCTTGAAAACGGGGAGTGGAGATCCGAACGCAGGCGTGCTTAAAGGTCAAAACGGGCGTTTTATGGGTGTGCATAATTAAAACAGCAGCATCATTGACCACGTCACTGGGTTATTTTATAGCCAGAAGTGCTCGCAAGATTGTGGTAGCAAAAACCAACCACAAGAATAGCGAGCAGTTCATACCCTGGTCGATGTACTCGATTAATCTAATAAATAGCAGACATGACGTAGGATGCGAGCGGCCAGGGGGCGTATTTTTCCAAAAAACAACCGCAAGTTTTGTTCGCTCGTTCAGACCTAGAGGCGTGAACAGAACGCAAAGAGCGAACGGTTCATTTGAATAGCCACCCATATTTTCTGGACGAGCGAGCGCTAATTCCGTCCGGCTCTGAATCAGGCCCTATGTACATAGAATTAGTGTCGGAATGCAAATTTTTACTTTTAGCACAAAGGAACACACGTGGCGCTTTCACAGGTGCCCACAAACCTTCCTGTTTATGGAACAATCTCTGGAATATCAGTCTGCACCGATTTGTGGAGGATTATAGGTGACAGGAAATGAGCATAGTGAAAAATGGAAAACGCCTCATTGGGGGTATGAGCAGTGCTTCCAAAGCGTTAGGCAACCCTCAACATCCCAGCAAGAATTCCTTCCATTCCAAATTTTGCCTGAGGCCGTCCAGGCATATAGATATCCCTTTTCTTTCAAAATAATTTCTGCTCTCTCCCTATCCCCAGCGCTGCTAGACATCAAAATAAGCTGACTGCACACATGTCACTTGGCAGCTGAGTGTAATCCCCCCCCTCCTATTACACGGTCCCGAGAAGAATTTGGCACTCTCACGGCAGGGAACTCATGCCAAGCATCGTGACAAACTCCTCAAGATCTTTCAGCAAAGTGTTCAAAACCCCGGGCCTCCCATTATAATAATCTATATTTACCCTGCCAATAACACAAATGTTCTGTTTCTGTGAATTCTCCTTTACCCATCACTTCTCCCTTCCTCTTCCACTAATGCCCTTTCCTCTGTTAGTAGCCCCCCCCCCCCACAAACACACTTATTATTCCATTCTTAAAAATTAGGTTCAAACTAAAGTTGTTTGTAACATTCTTAAATGTTGATAACATTAATGCTGACTACAAAGTGTTATATTTGTTTTTCACATTTAATTTTGTATAATGCAATCTGCAATTTTATACTATTGTATTTGAGCCATTTCAACAAAAAGTAAAAAAACAAACAAACAAGGTCTGGTACCCCATTCTGGCTACAACTGGGATCTGTTATTTTAGTCTAAAGCCCAAAGCATATATGTATAAAAACACACATATATATATATATATATATATATATATATATGTATATATATGTCCATTTGGCAGTCCTAACCTCCCTGTAGTGTGTACTGTGGCTACCTGCAAAAAAGATAAGCGTTTTTTAGTCATTTCTTTTCTTATGTTATCTTATGCCCTTGTGTCTTGTACCCAATAAAACCTGAAAATGTACTGACGGGGGATGCTTTCTATTTTGGTTTGAAGCCTGCCGTCCTGGATTATGGATTACTAGTGGGACACTGCAGGAACATCTAGAAGTAGATTACTACATAATATATATTATGCTATATATTACGCACTATCTGGTACGCAGTTATATATCTACTATACCGATTCGCTGTGAGAAAGTACTACTGTGCACTATATTGTTGTATCCTCTTATGGACCCTAATGAGCCCCTTCAAAGGATTTTCAGCTGAGGAGCTGTAGGGTGCTGTTTCATCTACCCCTTTGAGGTGCCCCAGCTGATGACACCGAAATCCCACAACTCCCACTAATGAGGAATACGTTTGGACGTCACATAAGTTATTTTGAGCACTTAAGCTTTTATGGAAAATACTACACTATTAGGCGCATGTTATTTTTAATTTTTCTTTACACATATACTGTATATATATATATAATTGCGCGACCAATGCCATAGCGCAGGGCCCTGGTGTCACTCACCCTGGTTACACTCGGTGCGGGCCCCACAGAGGAAAGTGCTGTGTGTTGTTAGAAGGGGGTGTGGCCTCATGGGCAGGGGACTGGAGATGGGAACTTCCCCCGAGGACCAGCCTGTGCGGAGTGCCGGCTCCCTCGCTGTGTCAGGAGCAGAGTGCTGAATGTAATGCTACAGCTACTCCTGTCACTGAGGAGGAGTCGACACTTTGGGGTCACCTCTCGGGGGGTGACACCCTGGTGCGCCCCCACACCCCCCCTTGTGACGCCACTGGAAAGGGGTTTACAGGGTGCCTGGAAAGGGCACCCTGCAGAGCTGCCTGGAGCATCCTTGGATGCTCCAAGCAGTGCTCTACTTCCGGCAGCCTTGCCCCCTAGGCGTGACGTCATGGGTTTAGGGGGCCCAGGGCGCAATCCTGATTTATTTACTTATGGCTGTGTGTGGCTGTAGGAAACCATTTTACTTACTGGCAAAGTAAAGTTAGGGACAGTCCTAGTTTATAGTTTACGGTTACTGATAAAGTATGCAATCAGAATATAACACCAGAATGTCCACATGGTATCAATTTTTTACATTCAGAATGTCAACATGCAACACTCACAATGTCGACACTGACATAATGTCCATACTGTGAATGTCGACACTCACTTTTAGGATTAGGCTAGGCTGCAATTAAGGTAAAGGCCACCACACACGGAGCGATATAACGGTCGGTCCGATGGATTGGAACGATATTGCAGCTATAATGTTCGTGTGTGTGGGCATGATATCTTCCACTGCGCGCTCCTGTGAGGTCGTCCGTCGCTCCTCCAGAGCTTTCTGTCTGCACAAGAGATCTGGAGAATTGACGGACGATCTCTTGTAAATCTATGCAGGGGGGGGGAGGCATATCGGACAATCGGGCAGCGGAATACTCCGTGTGTGGGGACACCCGATATGTCGGCCATCGGTTAGCGTATCACTGGCTGCACAATGCACCATGTATGGGGCTCTTTAGTGTTACTGTTACATGAAAACTGCATTGGAAATCGCATTGTCGATAATCAACGTTAACAATGTCAATATTCCGGTGTCCACATTCTGAATGTCAACGTAATAAACCACACCCCTGATTATACCTGTTCTTTTATGTACAAAATATGCTGAAGGCGATTCTAAATATCTGTTCTCTTTTCGCTTATAATTATACAGAATAACTTAGCACCACATATCTTTTTCTGCAATTTTCACTTCTTGTTCCTATTCTGTACATAAGGAGAACTGCATGGTATCATATCTTGTTCTGCCTATTTATTATCAGTACCTGAAAATGAATTATTTGCCATGCTGATGCCATATTAATTATCAGCACTCTAATGCTGGGTACAGCTAATGAACAATATAACGACCAGAACATTGGTCATTGTGTACACACGATATATCTGTGAACGACGTCGTACACAGATATATCACATCTGCCGCGATTGAACGATATATCGGGTGCAGAATCCAATGAATATGAGGTCACATGTGGACGGGCATATTGAAATGGAGTCTGCTGGGCTGACATATCGGGCAGACAAGATCGTTTATGCATAAGCCTTACCAATCTTTGGATCGGTCGTTCGGACGGCCAATCTGTCGGATCAGTGTGTACACCAGATAACGCCAGTTTTTATACAGCATGTGTATAAATGCATGTGTGTTAATGCAATAGTCTGATATTATTTTCCCTGGACATTGTAATTTAAGTGCTGCATGCTATAATCAGTTTTAACAAAAATGTCACATACTGGCAAATACCGTGTCTTCCTCCCAGTCTGTGGATTTATATGGACTGAATAAAAAAAAACTCTTTATAAAAAAATCAAAAAAGCAAACCTGCATTTCAAGTAATGTAGCCGGGATTTGCCCATGTCATGATCAGTGATCACTAGGCATAAGTATGTGGCTGAAGACTTTGTATATAGAAAAAAAAAATATGCAAGCCTGCTGGTGCATTCTCACGGGGTGAATGGTTTTGCAGATCGGTTGCTATGGAAACCTGAATGAAGTGCGAACGACGTCTGTGTGTGATGGTGGAGGGGTCTGTTTGCACAGAAACACAGTCTGCATCCCACAGAAGAGAGGATCCAAGGCTGCACGCTGTGTAAGATGACGGAAGGGGTGGGGAATGGGACCCAAATATAGCACCACATAGGACTTGAATACATTATAGTTGGGGATGCCAATATCATGGGATAGATGTCATTCACGTTATGTACAGCAGGAAGCTGTCAGGGACTTCTACAACATGATAGAGAATACAGACTGCACCAAGGGCAGGTGGACCCATTTCTCATGTCAGGACATAAGCATGGGGACAGTATATACCATACAAGTATATATAGGACCACAAGAGACCACCATACATTACACCAGTAGAAAGTTGAACACAGGACACCCATATATTGCACCAGTACATGCACACTATCAGTATCTCCTTTACAGAGGACAGAGGGCCCTTACACACCATGCAACCACTATACAAAGGGACAGCTTTATTCACTGAAGAAATAGGTAACTGCATTCACAATCACATCACAAAGGGACCAGAAAAGCAAGTCCACTAATTATCATGAGAAAACAGAAACATGTCACACAAGTTACCAGGAGACATAGGATACCTATCTATATAATAAGTGAGGATGGAGTGCCTTGAGATTGACAGTAGGAGTGTCCCCTACACATCCTCCCCTAACCACCCCCCTCACAGCTCCTACTATAGGGGAAAGGCAGATGGAAGTCGTGGACAAGGTACGTGTAGGGGCAATGGACGGGGGGGGGGGGGGGGGGAGGGAAGAGAGACCCCTCGACCTTCACATGTCCAATAAGCTAATGATACAATATGCTTAGAAAAAGAGGACCCTGCAAAGTCCTTTTAGGACTCAGAGAACCCACATATTATAACATACAACCCACATAAATAGAACAGAAAGTAGAGGATTTTGCAGATGCTGAAAACAAGCACTAGCATATATACTAAGATAGAGGTTCAACAAAATACAAGAAAGAATGGCACTTCCTAAATTATACCAGATCACCACACACCGGACCAGGAGATAAAGTATACCAGCAAACAGGGAACCGCCAGACATCACACCAGAAAATAACTCCATATAGTAGAAGAGTAGATAGAGGAGTCTCCATAAACTGCACAAGCAGTAGGGGAATCCAAAAATAGGTATGTAGTCATAATCCCGGCGTGCGGGATGCCAGTGCTCAGACTGCTGGCACCAGAATCCCAACAACCATTAGAATCCTGGCGTCGGCATTCTGACGGTAAGTAGTAAGTTTATGGGGAGGGTTAGGCACTAGGGGGGAGGTTAGGCACTAGGGGAGCAGGGTTAGGTTTAGGCTGCGGGGGTAGGAGGTTAGGTTTAGGCACTGGAGGGAAGGGTTAGGTTTAGGGTGCGGGGAGAGAGGGTCAGACTACCTACCGACGGGTATCGGTATCCTAACCCTGACGGGATGCCGGCGTCAGGATTCTGACGGCCAGGATCCGGAGCACCGGCATCCTGTACCCAACCCCAAAGATATAAAGACCACTCAAAGAGGAGGGTGACGGATATAATGAGGAGGTCACTGGGGAATAAATATATCCAGGTCAGAGCAGCACTAGAAATAGATGTGATGCAAGCTTCTCCAGGAACATTACAAAGGTGGGACAGAGACAACTCTATGGTGGTACTGCCTAGTATACGGGTGATATAACAGAGAACAGAGTTCATGTGAAAGATAACATAACTTATTCTTCAAAACTGAACTGTGATAGAACAATAGGGCCTACAGATATGCAGGTGATAACTGGGAAATAGAATCTGGGAGGACAAAATAGTCCACAATATAACAGGTGGGATATAGAAAATGTTAACCCAGGATGTCGCCAGAGGCTGCAGTTCCAAATATTGACAACTTTATTTTTTCCCCCAGATACGTGCCATAACTAATTGTCACAAGCCATAAAACAGTGAAGGTATGGGAGTCACACAGATGGAAGAACTAGAAACTTCTGGAAATATGATGTCCAAAAGGCAAGAGAAAACTCGGAGGACATCTGGGGAAAGCAGCAGAACTCCTAAAGTAGATCAACCATCCTGTCTAAGAGGAGCTTTTATCTGTCTCTTTCTGAAGAGGACAGAACACAAAAACAGGGAAGATGACCCCTCAACAAAGAACCAAAATACAGAAGGCAAGGAAGGTGTTAGAAGAAAAAAACGGAGGGTGGTGGGAGGGAGCATCTTCCGGCTACCTTGTCTTAGGCCAGCAGAGAGTACAGTTAGTTGTGAGCATTGCAATGACTTCCAGGATAAGATAGAGGAGCAAAGCAACCAAGTCATTGCAGAAGAAGAACTAAAACCATATTCTAAGGCATCCTTTCTTAGGAAAATTAGGGGTTATAGATTAATGAGGGAGAGAGACACCACAGAAAAGGAGAAAGTGATAGAAATTACTCAATTTACCCATGGTATGGAAAGTGTTGAAGTAAAGGAGCATCGAGAACAGAAGAGTGAAAAAGTTCTTGACAGTAAACATAAGGACATGGTAGAGGAAAAATGGAAAGTCATGGCAGAGCAGGAATGTCCGACAATCATGTTGGGAGGAAAAGGTCACAACTTGGTAGGACAGGATGGTCATGCAGGTTATGCAGGAGAAATGGATACCCAATTAAGAAAGCAGGAAAGTCCTGCAGAAAAGTTAAGAGAACAGGGCAAAGACTTGCCTGAAGAGGAGGTTTGTGTGGAAAGAGCAGTGAATATAGGCAAAGACCAGGTAAAACAGGAGAGTCACGCAGAGAACGTAGAGAAAGTGGAGAAACTGGGAAACTTTTTGCAAAAACAGGAAAGCCACGCAAATGGGGAAGGAGGAATGGAGAAACACTTTCTAGAAGAAGATAGTGGTGCAGAGAACTTGGAGGATCTAGGTAGTGAGTTGGTAGAAAAAGTGGAGGACCTAAGTAGTGAGTTAGTAGAAAAGAAGGAGGATCTAGTTAGTGAGTTGGTAGAAAAAGTGGAGGACCTAGGTACTGAGTTGGTAAAAAAGGTGGAGGATCTAGGTACTGAGTTGGTAGAAAAGGTGGAGGATCTAGGTAGTGAGTTGGTAGAAAAGATGGAAAATCTAGGTAGTGAGCTGGTAGAAAAGGTGGAGGATCTAGGTAGTGAGACAAACGTGGGAAATTACATCCTAGAATTAGACAGTCATGCAGAGGAAGTGAGAAAAGAGGGAGATGACTTGCCAGAACAAGACAGTCATGCAGAGGAGGTGGGGAATAACTTGCCAGAACAGGAGAGTCAAGCAGAGGAAGTGGGAAAAGCCTTTATAGGACAGGACAGTAATGCAGAGGAGGTAAAACTGGTTAGATATGACTTGCCAAAACAAGACAGTCATGCTAAAGAGATGGTAATAGTAGAAAACAACTTGCCAGAACAAGACATTAATGTAAAGATGGAGGGAGATGTGGGGAAAGACTTATCGGTGCATGAGAGTCATGGAGAGATTGCTCAAGTAAAAGAAAACCATTTGTTTGAATGGGGCAATCATGCAGAGAAAGTTGGAAACTTTGGAAATGTCTATCTGCAAACAGGTAGTCATGCAAAGAAAGTTGGAGAACAAGGAAACAGCTCGCAGGACACTTTTTATGTAGAGAAAGTGGAAGAACCAGTAGAAATCTTTCCAGAGCAAAATCATGAAGAGATTTTTAAGGAACAGGAAAAAAACATGCTGGCAAAGGGGAGTCAATCACATAAGGTAGGAGAATCAGGACAAAACGTCGGGGAGTTACCACAGACATCATCTGTTGCTGAAGACGGCTTCAGAGGTATGCTTATCCAGGAAGGAGCAAATTTGTATCAAGGGTTTGTGCCTTCAAATGCATGTCAGGAAGACTCCTACACTTCGAGGACATTGGGAGAGAACGGGGAACTGGACACAACAGTCAGGAAAAAGTGTCTGGCCACTAATACCGCTAGCATTACCATCCAGGAGGAACCACACACACAACTTATGGAGTTACAAGAGAAACTGACACCCCCACTGAACACCATGGACCTTACCTACCAGCAACAAGAGAACAGTCAGAAAGGAGTCAGTGAGGATGATGCGGTTGGTTGTGAGTCCACGGATTGGGGATCATTAAAGGAGGAGGTAACGGACATGGTCCAATGGTTGGTAGAGGAAGCATCAGACAGACTGGACTACTACACACAAGAATCCCATGGTACGGGATAATATCCTAGATACTATTCTGGATGTATCTTACAACAGATGGAGATTAGTGTATGTCTCAATTACAACAGAAGGCAACAAAAACCTGTGACACATGTCTCTTTTGGATAAATAGCAGAATGGCGTGTGTCTAGCTTTGGAAAGATTTCAAGCATGTGCTTTAAATGGAAAATTCTGAAAGTTCATGCCAGACTGGATAAAGTACTACGTGTCTGTGACTGACTATACGATCACACAGCTATGTGTCTATGGTAACACTGCAAGGATCACAGCACATGAGAACACAACACTGTTTATATATGCTGCAAGCTCCATAAAACAAGACAACCACAAGTTTACGGAATTACTGCATGCTTCACAAGAGAGAATCACATGTTTATGGAATGACTACAGTAAAAAAAAAAAAATCGTATATAAAAACACAATCAAGTGACTGTGGAATAACCGCTGCTTCACAATAAAGGACAGCACAACAACGTGTCTATGGAATGATAGCAAGTTTCACAAAAAAAATATAAGATGACTACTATTTCACAACATAGAATCACACAAACATGCTTCACAATGGGACAACTGTAAAGTATTAATTGATGTAAAACCGGAAAAGACCTTGTAACCTGTAGCCTGGTAAGTGAGTGAAGACATTAGATACAGTATATGGCTTCACCAAATGTGGCATCACCCGGGGGACTCCATACTGGCTGTTCCATGGCATATTTAACATTGACTAGAGACATTCTGCTGGCAGGGGTGGGTGCTTTCTTGTAGCCCCTGGCCAAAACAATTATCAGGAAGCAATAGCTCCTATTTATATACTACATAAAAAAACTGAAACACCACTGCTGCATAACACATTTCAAGACAAACTGTAATTACAATGTTCTTCAAACACATTTCTAAAAACAAGTCATTTAATTTCACTATCAAATTAAATTAAATGGGAATAATAAAACTGCTTTATTAAATGTGTATACGTCCTTCATGTGTAGTTTTTTTTTTTAATGAGCAGACTTTAATCTGCGTAAATAATCTGGTATTTTGTAGAAATTTACTTAGAATGCAATTTATTTCTTTATGAAAATAATACATGAAACGTTGTCTGTCCCATTATCTTCTCAGGTTACCTACTTAAGGCTGGGTGTGGTACAAAATATCGACAATGTAAAGGTCGACAGTCTCAATAGGTAGACAACAAATGGTCCACATGCAATATGTCGACAGGGACAAAATGTTGACAGGTACATAAGGTCGACAGTGCAGACAGGTTCAAATGGTTGACACACATATGGTCAACACAAAAATGGTTGACATTCTTTTTGTAATTTAACCCTAACCCTTCCCCTGGTGCCTAACCTAACCCTCCCTAAAGTGCCTATACCTAACCCTAGTGCATAACCCTAACCGTCCCCTCCAGCAGCCTAACCCTCCCCCCAAGTGCCTAACCCTAACTCTCACTCTAATCTTAAAAATGTTGAAAAAAAACATGTGTCGACTTTTCTTTTTTGCGTCGGCCACGTGTGTTGACCATTTGGACCTGTCGACCTTTTAACCCTGCTGACCTTCTGCACTGTCAACCTTTTTTATACCTGTCAACGTTTTACATTGTCGCTCTTCTATCTGGATACCCTTAAGGCTTAGGCCGTTATATGACATCCCGCACGATTCCAGGAATTTAACCCCCAGAGTTAAAACGCCAATAATTTAAAAAAACAAAACCAGGTTGGTTTTGCCTTTTAAATTATTGTCACTTTAAATCTATGGGATAAATCAGGGGAATCGCGCCAGTTCCTGCAACTCGCAGACGATTACAGAACGGCCTTAATATGCACTGGTTTTTATTGCACTTAAAACTGCTGGTGACAATGTATGTTAAGTACATATACTGTATGTTTGACATGCATTTGTTACTAGTGTGTTTCTTAATAATTGTTTGGACGCTGATTGTAGGTTTTCTCGCGCTAAGTTAAAAAAATAGAACTGCTATGAAACTCGTATAGCAAACAGTATGTCACACCAAAAAACTTTGGTTTCTAGCGTCAATCCTGTATGCATGCATTTTACTAGGTTTAAAGAAAACACTAGTAAGAGACATGTAAATATCATCAGTCTGTAAAGCTGGGTACATACCTGGACGACCAGCAATTAAACCAAAAAAGGATGAGCATGAGGAAGAGACCAGGGGGTAAATTCACTAAGATCTGAGTTTGGTCGATATGGCAATCTCGGGTGAGTTTAGGCATGTTTTTCATCTCGCAAATTTACTAAAGACAAAGGGGGTCATTCAGACCCGCTCGCAAGCGGGTCGATGTTCCCCACTGCGCATGCGCACGACGGAGGGAGCTTTATGAGACAGTAGACTGTGTTGCAGACAAAAGACACCATTATACATGTCTTTTACACAATTATAGGGCCATATCCAATTAGCCGCGGTAAATAAACTGCGGCTAAGTAGCTCGCCCGGGGCTATCCAATTAGCCCCGTAGTCGGCCTGATGACAGCACTTATCTGTTTTTTTTTCAGGACCTGATGTGTCCCGAAAAATAATCCACGATAAATGCCGTTTTTTTGCCCCAAAAAAGGCCAGAACACATAGGGCCGCGAGCTTATCGTGGCTCCTATATGTTAACGGGCGAACTATCCTATTAATTCGCCCGAATTAATAGGATAGGGGGATAAAAAATATCGGCGAAAATCGGGGATTTTCAGCGAAAAATCCCCGTTTTTCGATGATCGCGGGGATCAATTAGCACCCGAACAGTGTTTGGGGCTAATTGGATATGGACCATAGTGTAAGTTAGGTACGAATCTTCTACATAATCCTTTAAATATTTCAGAATTATTAAGGAAAATTATGCTATATGGCTGTTTAAAGATACCGCTATATTTGTTCTTCACACTCATAGAGTGTAATACCTCTTTTCCACCAAAAACCAGGGTCCAACCTGGCTTTTCAGACATGGTTCCAACCCAGGTCAGACACCATTTACACAGCACCATCGATCTGGGTTATTCTCAGGTCAGCCCCATTCACACTGAACCTGGGTCTGCACTGCTTAACTTGTGGTCAAAAAAAGTGGGAGGTGACTGCTTCACAACCACCAATCAGCTCATTTTAGGCATGACCCAGGTCGGAATAACCTGGGTTGCGCTGTTTACACTGCACCCTTACCCAGGTCCATCCTGGGTCAGACCCTGGTAGATACCTGGGTTGGATTTACACTGAGCTGCGACTCAGGTAGACCCAGCAAAAACCCAGGTTTGACCCAGGTGTAAAAGGGGAATTAGTAAGGTACGAGATATACCGTGACACCATCATTTTATAAAGAGCCTGAAAAACTCTCCAGTTACTCTTCTAAAAATACTCCGTCTCATTTTGAGAGGTCGGCACGCCATTTAGAACACGTCTTTTAATAACTATTGTCCATTGTATATCTTTACTGTACTACACATTGGTATAATCAACGTTTTCTCCACATACTCATGGAATTGGCCACATTTCAACTGAGTGAGTTAACATCAGAGCAATGAGGATAAACTTCCGATCAACCATTTATTTCGGATAAGTATTCTTTGCTTCACCACTTACCTCATCCACTCCACATTAGCGCAATGTTCCTCACCGACCGCCGATTTTTCCATTTATGATCCACGATCCATCGGTGGATCAGTTTTGATCGTGATCGGCAAACCGCCGCATTTTCCAATCAATCGTTAGTGAATGGGGGCCTTAACTTCTTCACTTCAACCAAAATCTAGCAAATCCCACATGGTAAACTACATTGTATATGGAAAGACGCCATGTTTGTTCCAGTGGTACTGACGCAGAGAATAGGGTTGATTCAACCTCAGCCAACTTCTTTATATAAATAATATAATGCATGGCAGGCAGGGTATAGAACAAATACAATAACAGACACCCACCTTATAGAACTAAGCAATATACCACCAGTGGGACCAATAGCAATTTGAGTTGTGTGGCACTCTAATATTGTTGTCATGATCCACAAATAGATAAAAAATTCTCAGGGTACAGTGTGTGACTGATTACTACTAATGTGGTGACTTCTGTACCAGCGGCCACACTGCCAGCAGCCCGGGCATAGTGTTCTCAAAACTTTCCTTACTGACTAATACTCCACAACTATCAAGTTAATTTTAGTTTGTAACACTTGCACTACTGTGCTTTTGCTAACCACCACCTTAGAACTTTGCCTTTCGCCAAAACACATCATTGCCTACCCTCCTGGAATGTTCAGGAGAATCCCAGGTCAGCAGGAAAGAAAACAAGTCTCCCAGAAGGGGGCATACCTGCCAGCTAAGTGGTGAGGACCAGATCCGTAACTAGACTTTTTGGTGCCCTGTGCCAGAAAGAGTATTGGCGCCCCCTCATTTTTCTAAGGGACATAATGCACCCAAAAAAGGGCCATGGCTTCATGGGGAAGGGCCAGGGAATAGATAGGAGAGGCCAGGAGATGCTGGGGATGAAATAAGAGGAAGCTATAAGAATGATAATAAAAGGAAATTTTACAGGCCCAAACAGCGCCCCCTGACCTGCGGTACCCTGAGCGATGGCGCCGGCCGCACTACCCTAGCTACGGCCCTGGTGAGGACATACCACAATGATGAAAATTACATCTTCAAGACTGCCCACCTTAGTGAACAATGAGGGGTTCATGTAGAGTACAACATATATGATATGGGGGGGTTGTGCTTTTTTCTTTTCATGCATTTCCATAATGTGCATAAAAACACGCTTGTGTTTGTAGGCAGATTTGCTTCTATTTTAAGTTAACTCTATATGCAGAGAGAAATGTAACGGGGAATAGAAGGGGTGAGCAAGCGAATGCCATGTAACGGTGTGTTCTCAGACCTTGTACACAGACATTTACATGGTAAATGCAGCTTTTGGGTAATGTGAATTTCTATTTTACTACGAACACTGTCAAATCCCATCTCTATGCTTTTGTTACTCAAGTACTGGCTTAAACCTAAAGTAGATGTCACTATTATTGAACTAGACGCATCATACAAAGTGGGAGTTTTTTTTCTCTGGCACATTCTATGTCACTTTTGATGTAAATTGCATTTAACTTTACATAAACCTCTCAATAGACAGATAGAATTAAAGACACTAAGCCCTGCCCACCTCCAGTCTTCCCCCAACGTATACAATAAATCAGTGGCTACCAAACTGTGCGCAGCTGCTGCCTGTGGTGCCACAGCGCTGTCACCGGGGTTCCGCGGTAGCCGTGGCCTAAAGAGGCTGGCCAGTGTATTTTTAGCACAGGCGGGAGAAGGGTTTGTGGCATGGAGTAGATCAGAGTGGCGGGGTGGGGGTGCGATGAGCAGGGAGAGAGCTGTCATTGTAAATCAATAGGCAGTGAATCCTAAGGCTGCCTTTTGCTGAATGGGGTCCTACAACGCAGTGTGTTGTGGGAGATCACGCATTTAATGTCTGATCTGATGAGCGATGCTACAGAACGGTTCTGGCAATCACAACTAAAGGTATGTAAGGGGGTGGCACGGAGAGGGGCAAACAGAGACATGGAAGGTGCAAAGGGAGAGACATGGAGGGGACAAAGGGAGAGACATGGAGGGGTCAAAGGTAGACAGACGGAGGGGGTAATGGGAGAAGAGGGGGGCAATGCGAGATAGACGGAGGGGGCAATGGGAGATAGATGGAGGGGGCAATAGGAGAGAGACGGAGGGGGCAATAGGAGACGGAGGGGACAATGGATAAGAAAAGCACAGTTTTTCTCTTTTAAATACATATATTCTTTCAACCCAACTACTTAAAAAACAGGACTGGTCTGTAATTATTTAGGCTTAGGGGTGCCTTGAAAACATGATGAAGACCCTAAGGGTGCCTCGAACTGAGAAAGTTTGAGAAACAATTGCCATAAATAATTTATCTAACAGTCCTTTATATAATGCACACATATTACGCAGAGCATTACAAAAAAAATTTCAGTTATTTACATCGAGGGGTGTTTTTGTAGAGAGGAGGGGGCTGTGTGCAGTCTCTGTGCGGCCCCCCTCATCTCTCACGATGCAGTAGACTCTGGCCTTGTGCGACTGTCTACTGAGCATGGGCAGGTTGCCGGGAACAAAGCACCCACCCCATGTTGCCGGTAACTTCTCTACTGCGTAAATCTCTGAAAAAGGGCCACCGCACCATTTTTCTGGTGAATACTTCAGCTTCGATGTGGGACTCCAGAGAGGTGAGTATAATATATGGGAGCAGGCTATGTGGTTCCCCGCCCCCTCTGCACAGGGGTCCTGGTGCACCATTCACACTTTGCACCCAATTATAGATACACCACTATTCAGATTGGTGCCTGCCCCAGTAGAGCTTACAATCTATATTCCCTATCACATGGACACACACTAGTTATTTTTTTTTTGTCAGAAGCCAATTAACCCACCAATATGATTTTGGAGCGTTCGGTATGATTCACCGCCGGCCGCATGGCCAGCGGTTCAAATCCCGGCAACGTCAGCCCGACAGAGGAGGACATCCCGATCGTCCTCAAGGTAAGTATAAACTAATCTAATTCTACCCTCTAACCGTCCTTTAGGGTGCCTAGCCCAAACCCCCCCCCCGTGCCTAACCCTAATCACCCCCTCTAAGTTCCTAAACCTAACCCCCCCTTCCCCTCCGCCTAATCCTAACCTCCCGGGGGGTGCCTAACCCTAAGTCGTCCCCCCGGAAGCCGCTAACCCTCCTACCCCCGCGGCTGTCCGCGCCCGGCATCAATTTGATCGGGATGCTGGGCGCCGGTCTCCCAGCGTGGGTAAAATGACAGGCATCTAAATTTAGACGCCTGTCATTTAACCCTCGCCGGGATTAAGTAGTTGGGAAGCTGGCTGTCGGCATTGCGACGGCCGGCTTCCTAAACGTATACCGATTTTGCACTGCTGTAGTAGGAAACCCATGCACACATGGGGAGAACATACAAACTCTACATTGATACTGACTTGGTAATGCTACTACACTGTCCGTGTATGAGAAGTTAGGCAACTACTTAAGGAATATTTCTAGAGAGCAATATTCGCCAATGAGTCAGAGAATTGTCTCCACTGCACATGGTAAGATAAATTGTACTATACATTAGCTAGGCTAGGGAATGAAACATAGGCACATATATATCAAATTAGGAACGTATTATTTGCTCCCACCCAATTCTAGACCTAACCCTGCTTCCAAACCACCCCGCCCTGCACAGAAGTCAGGCTCCTGCTGCCTTTCCTCCTCCCTGTATCAGTTTATTACAATTTATGACTAATTATAAACAAATGTCACTGTCTGCAGTGAAAGGGTGAGGTAACCGGGCTGCAGTGTTTTCTGTGTGCTTCATAAAGTAAGGTCTCCGGAAAGATGGCCGCCACCAGGAGCTCTCAATCCAAGACACTTCTTCTCCCAGAGTGCTTGTACTATGGGACGGAATTAAGAGACCGGAAACGCACATGCGCCAGTAAGTGAGACAGTGTTCTTTTGAATGGACTTCAGAGAGGCGAGAAAGCCGGGAAGTGCGCATGCGCAGTGAGCGAGAAGGGCGCCCTGCGCTTGCGTACAGCGAGAACCGAGTCCGGGTGAGGGCACTGAGCATGCGCAGACAGCGCGCTAAGGAGGTGTGATGGCAGAGCTCGGGGTGGGCGGAGGACTGCGCATGCGCACTTAGCTGCGGTGTGGTTCTGTCGCCCGCGCCCTTCCGATTCCGGGATCAGGAGCCGGGACCGTGGACACCCAGCAGTCACTGTGAGTCAGGGGACACTGTGCGCGTGGGGCTACGTGCGAAACGGGGGAGGCTGCGGGACAGTGATGTGTATACCGGGGTGTCTGTGGAGCAGGGGCACATGGTGGGGAGGCATGTCTGTGTACTGGGGCTGTCTGGGTGATTTACATAATGTGCATTGTGCTTATATAACAATGAGCGGAGGGTGTGGCATGGTTCCCACCCAGGCGAGGGTCCACAAGTACTTTAGAAGAGGAGCTATATCTCTATTATATGTATAATAAGCAATGGGCAGGGTACCTCAGCAGAGGAGCTATATCTCTATTATATGTATAATAAGCAATGGGCAGGGTACCTGAGGAGAGGAGCTATATATCTATTACATGTGTAATAATGGGCAGGGTACCTGAGGAGAGGAGCTATATATCTATTATATGTATAATAATGGGCAGGGTACCTGAGGAGAGGAGCTATATATCTATTATATGTATAATAATGGGCAGGGTACCTGAGGAGACGAGCTATATATCTATTATATGTATAATAATGGGCAGGGTACCTGAGGAGACGAGCTATATATCTATTATATGTATAATAATGGGCAGGGTACCTGAGGAGAGGAGCTATATATCTATTATATGTATAATAATGGGCAGGGTACCTGAGGAGAGGAGCTATATATCTATTATATGTATAATAATGGGCAGGGTACCTGAGGAGACGAGCTATATATCTATTATATGTATAATAATGGGCAGGGTACCTGAGGAGAGGAGCTATATATCTATTATATGTATAATAATGGGCAGGGTACCTGAGGAGAGGAGCTATATCTATTATATGTATAATAAGCAATGGGCAGGGTACCTGAGGAGAGGAGCTATATATCTATTATATGTATAATAAGCAATGGGCAGGGTACCTGAGGAGAGGAGCTATATATCTATTATATGTATAATAATGGGCAGGGTACCTGAGGAGAGGAGCTATATATCTATTATATGTATAATAATGGGCAGGGTACCTGAGGAGAGGAGCTATATATCTATTATATGTATAATAATGGGCAGGGTACCTGAGGAGAGGAGCTATATATCTATTATATGTATAATAATGGGCAGGGTACCTGAGGAGAGGAGCTATATCTCTATTATATGTATAATAATGGGCAGGGTACCTGAGGAGAGGAGCTATATCTCTATTATATGTATAATAATGGGCAGGGTACCTGAGGAGAGGAGCTATATCTATTATATGTATAATAAGCAATGGGCAGGGTACCTGAGGAGATGAGCTATATCTCTGTTATATGTATAGTAATGGGCAGGGTACTTGAGAGGAGCTATAGCTCTTATATGTATAATAATGGGCAGGGTACCTCACTAGAGGAGCTATATCTGTTATATGTATAATAAGCAATGGGCAGGGTACCTGAGGGGAGGAGCAATATATCTGTTATATGTATGATAAGCAATGGATAGGGTATCTCAGCAGCGTAGCGATGAGGGATGCTGGGGATAGCTCAGTTATACGTATAATAAGAAATAAGTTGAGTACCTCAGGAGAGAAGAGGAATGCTGGAAGTCAGGGATAGGTAAGTTATGTGTAATGAGGAATGGGGTTGGTGCCTCAGGACGAGGAATTTCTTGAGGCCGGGGATAGCTCAGTTATACGCATGGGCGTATCTGTAATGGGTGCAGGGTGTGCGGTGCACACGGGCCCCTGGATCCAGGGAGACCCACACCACACACCCTGCACCCATACTATATAATATTCACCTCTCCGAAGTCCCACGTCAGCAGCCATTATCCTGGCGTTATGTGCACTAGGGAAATTGCTGGGAAAATGGCTGCCACGCCATTTTCCCGGTGTTCTGCGCATGCGCAGTAGAGCCCGGAGTCTAGTGAACCTCTGTCAGCGCCGCGGCCACCAGAGAGGGAGGGGGGGCCCCAGACGGTGAGTGAACACTGGCCCTCTCCTCTGTTAATACGGGATGTCCCTGGTTATACGTATAATAAGAATTGAGTAGAGTACCTCAGGAGAGGAGGAATGCTGGAAGCCGGGGATAGCTTCGTTGTAAGTTTAATGAGGATTGGGCCTGCTACATCGGGAGGAGGAATGATGGAATGCGGGGATAGCTCAGTTATGAGATGGTCAGGGTATCTCAGCGGTATACCGGCAGCCGGCTTCCCGACTGTCATATCCCGGCGAGGGTGAAATGCCGGGCGTCTATATCTAGACACCGCTCATTTCACCGACGCCGGGAGACCAGCGCCCGGCATCCCAATCGAAGGGATGCCGGGGGGGACTTAGAATTAGGCACCCCCCCCGGGAGTGTTAGGGATAGGCTAGGGGGAAGGGAGGGTTAGGCACCCCTGGGGGGGACTTAGGGTTAGGCACCCCCCCCCCCCGGGGGACTTAGGTTTAGGCAGCGGGGAAGGGGAGGTTAGGGTTAGGCACCCCTAAGGAGGGTTAGGTTAGTAGATACTTACCTTAGGACAATCGGAATTTCCAGCGCTGTCGGGCTTCCGCTGCCGGGCTCTGCTGGTTTGTCGGGCTGCCGCTGCTGGGATTCGAGCTCCCGGCCGTGCGGCAGCTGGGATATCATACAGATTCCATCTCAGCAGCGTGGGAATAAGGAAGGCCTGGGGATAGCTCAGTAAATCTGCTTGCTGGGTCACACCCAGGATTTTGTTCATGCACCTATCCCAGATATGACCCGGCTGAGACTCCTTACAGACAGGCGCCCCGACCCGGCATTAATGCCAAGTCGATGATGCCTTCTGCATCACGTGATCAGCCGGCGCTTGGTGATGAGATCATCTGCGTGGCTCTTCCTATGTAGTGAATGGGACCCGGGTCGCATCGACCTGGGTTACCCATTCACACTGCATCACGAGCAGGGTTGAACACATGTTCAACCCCTCTCGTGACCAGGGTTGAAATGGGCTTATTTCAACCTGGCCTTTTCACACTGCACAGTGACCCATGTTGCTGCGCGTTCACTTTCAATAACCCGGGTCATTTGAGCAAGTGTAAAAGGGGTATTATACAATAAGGAAATAGGTAGGGTAGCTCAGGAGAGGAGGAATGTTGGAGGTCGGGAATTGCTCAGTTATCTGTATAATAAGGAATGAGCAATATTTTTTTGCTATATCTGTATCTAGAGATCATTGCCAAGAATGCAGTTTTGTTCTCCACATTCTAATCCCTTTATACCCTGGATAACTGCAGCTATGTGACTCTAAAGCTGCTCATACTTAGCTGATTCAGTTAGCGATGAGGTCTACTTGGACCTTTGCTGTCTTTTGCTCGCACCCTATAGAGCAAAAACAAGTGAGGGTATCCTGCCGTAGTAATCTGCTATGTGCTAAGCCGCACATCACTTGAGATTCCGACGGAATCTTACACTTAGGGCCGTATTCAATTAGGTGCAAAAAGTCGCGTTTGGTGAAAGCCTTTGCAGTTGCGAACTTTTTGCGCATACGTGCGTATCACGCTATCCAATAGTTGGAGTGTTCGCATGTGTGAAAACTCCATAGGCGGAAGCCGGCGAAAAGGTTTTCCACATCTCAGAGCATGTGATAAAATGTGCAAAATACCTTTTTTTGGCTAAAAATGTGGGGATTTGGTTCAGAAAAATTTGGACACCCCCATAATTACTAATTAGGCAAAATAATTAAATTAATTTAATTCCCCCTAATAATGACATGTAATTTTTGTAGTGAAAATGTAAAAAGTGTTGGAAAGTGGGTTTAAAGTACTGGGTCAGGTATTTTTGGATGCTTTATGGATGGGACAGGTGTTTTTAGGATTGCAGGAGGCTGCAGCAGGTGAATTTTTTGTACATTTTTTAAAATTGTTCTTTAAAGACACAAAAATATACTAGCACCCATTTTAATGTACTCCCAATTTAACTACAGCAATTATTTTTTTAAAAATAGCTTTTTATCATTTTTCCACACTTATGCAAATATGCATTTAACAGCCATTTGACTAAATTTAAGAACCCAAAATACTTTTATTAGGGCTATTACTACACTTCTATATCAGTTTCCAGTGTCAATTAGGCTTTTTATGGGTTGCAGACTGATTTTCCCAAAATGTGGTGGTTTTCGCTAGTTTCGCACATATGCGTTTTTTGCAATTGGGCAGGGTGAAAACGGGAGCCCGCATTGAGAAAGTACGTAAAAAGTTTGCATCAAAATTGGCAAATGAGGCAAAAACTTTTCGCCAAATGCGACTTCTCACACCTAATTGATCCTTAATTGGATCTCTCCCAAAGATTGTTAAATATCAGACTGGATGTAAAATACAGGAGGCCGGGTTCAAAACACTTGCCGGTTAGTTACGGTAGGCTGCAACTGCTCACGTCTCCATAGGCTGCGAATAAATCAGCCTTTTGAGATGTATTGCGCAAAGCTTGGACGACAGGCTTTTAAAATAATAGTGGAGTAAGTGATTGTACGTTTAAGTATTTTATAAAAAATGAGAATAGTTTTGTCAAACACACTTAAAAGCAATTCGGACTTGTCAAACTTGGGTATTTACAGTGTTACCAAGCTGATGGTTGCTTATTTTAACACAGTGGGCAGGGTGAGGCTAGGGATGGCCATTGGGGGTATCCATGGGTGATTACCATTAATGGCACAAATACAGTCTATGGTGAACCATCAATGGTCAGCACCCCTCGTTGGCCACAGCTGCTGGGGGCACGGTGGGCCACGGACCAATCAAAAACGGGGGAGGGCTTAGCGGCCGCCGGGGGGTGGGGCTAAGCTCCGTTTTGCAAAGAAAAAAAAAATCCTATTGGCACCCACTCATCCGTCAATGGCAGAGAACCATTGGCTCTCTGCCATCGACGGCTAACTATCAATGGTCGATGGCCCTCCCTAGGCGAGGCTGTTTAAGGGGTCTGTGCATTGATTGGATGTGAAGCTATCGCGTGATGTGCCCTTCGGGCAGAAGTTCCCTATGCTCCTGTGCCTCCTAGCCGTTCGGCAATATTTTTCATCGCCAATATGGGGGACATGGACATTTTGATTTGTAAATATCACGTACCAGGAAATACCTGCTTCAAATATTTTCATTGAAGTATAACTGAATTGAACCACTAGTGTAGAAAATATAGTGCATTCTACAGTTATTACGTTGGACAGTTCCATATCCATACTAGCAGTTCTGTATTTATTAAAGTAATTTAGGGCTGCCATATCCAGTTAAATTTACAGAGGGGTCTGGATTTCATTAATGAGATTAAAAGTTGGATCAGGCCGCAACCACAGTAAGCCCAGATATGTGTGTACTCAATACTCATCCTAGCCCCGGGATGACTTAGTCATGTGACATGTTATAGGGACATTTGCTTGACACTGTGCAGCTAGTGGCTAGGGTCCTCTGCTACACTCATTGACATGCAATACAGCTTTCATGGAGTTGAACGTTGTGTTCCGCCCCTTACTGCTAGACCTCCACCCTGTTTTCTTTTTGTATTCTGGGATACAATTTTGATTCTGTCCTGAATGTTTCAGGATTGGTCAAGCTAATAAAAATGTTGAGTGTCGAGTATTTGATTGGTGTCTGATGTTATTCTGCAGAGGAACAGCTACAAATCTGTGTACTGTACATAAGCATTTGCTCTGCTGACAAAGACCCAAATGTCTCTTCTGCCCTTTTGCATACAGTGAATACACTGTATGCATTCATTCCCACTGTATTTTACTATGTGTATTTCTGGTAGCATCGGATGAATAGAGCAAACAGGTACTCCTCTGCTGTTCTCCTATTTATCTATTTATTTATTTTTTTATGCTTTTGTTTCTCCAGCCAATTTGAAAACGTGCCACATTTGTTCATGTCTGTCTATAGGCCCCCACACGCGGAGCGATATAGGGGCCGATCCGACGGATTGGAACGATATTGCAGCTGCGCGCTCCCCCGGGGTTGTCTGTCACTCCTCCAGATTTTTCTGCATGCGCAAGAGTTCTGTAGAATCGACGGCCGATCTCCTGCAGGTCTGTGGGTAGGGGGCGGCATGTTGGGCATCGGATCGCTCTCTGTGTGGGGACCGCCCGATTTGTCGGCTGTTGGATCGTGGATCGCATCGCTGTGTGCACATCGCACCGTGTATGGGGGCCTTTAGTGTTGCCCTGTTAAGTTAAATGGTCACACTTGTGTCTAACATGGCATGAATTGTATACAAAATTGTAAATAAATTCAAGACTACACTGTTAATGTAGATATTTTTGTTCTTAACGTAAGTATGCGACTGGGCTCACTTCATTGTAGAATACAGGGACCTCTGTTCTATTTTTTTAAATCTCAAATATACTTTAAAAATACTATTGGAGGGGCTTACATGATTGTCATCGTCTCTCTACTTGGCGAAGTCGGAAGTGCTTTGATTTTTGTTTTGGTAGATCCATACAAGAATAAGGCTGGCATGGAGCCCCAGGTAGTGTCAACTACTCTCTCTCATAATAGATTTGATCATTGCTCCTGATGCATATATATGTTAGTGCTAGAGGGGAATGTAGAACTGATCCACATCTCCTTGGCGTTCACTATTGCTCACAAATGTTCTATCGCTGTCGTTACCCCTGTTAGCAGCGATTGGGCGGCCCGGATCCTAATGAAATGATTGCTTTACCCCATTTGGCAAGGCTGGCTGTCTTCAACGGCTGCTTTCAAACTATGTTGACCTGTTCCAGTACTGTAAGTCTGTTTCCACCACTAGGATGTAATATAAACATCCATTCACGCACAGTACATTAAGACACCCATAATAGTAATAAAAATGGCCTGTTCTCTAGGTTGGTTGCAGCGATCTATAGAATGTTGTTCTTGAGCTCATCGTACAGTTAGTGCACAGTTCTGCTTTGCAATGGGTGTGACCTGTGCCTGCCGATAGACATGAATGACTCTCTTGTCTCAGCTTTTGTCACTGCATAGAATGACAGAACTGTGTAGACACTGAATTCTGTTGAGCATTTTCTATCTGAAATGTTTCAGAATGTTTATCTCTGGGCCTCACAAACAACCACTCATTTTGCATGTACAGCCTCCTCTTCATGATCTGTAAACCTATAGTTTGTGCATGTACTGTATCTGGGGTAGTGTTGAATCTTGTTGTCCTCTTAGGTGTTATTTGGATAAACTTGCAAATATACTGACCGTTCCTGTTCACTCTTTCTCTCTCTAGCCCAGCTGTATGGACTCTAAGCCTCCATCATGGGGCATATGCTATCCAGGGTGTTTGGGAACAAAGAAATGAGAATATTAATGTTGGGTCTAGACGCAGCTGGGAAGACCACCATACTATACAAGCTGAAGTTGGGCCAGTCCGTCACAACCATTCCCACCGTGGGCTTCAACGTGGAAACGGTGACCTATAAGAATGTTAAGTTCAATGTGTGGGACGTTGGCGGCCAGGACAAGATCCGCCCACTCTGGCGGCACTATTACACGGGCACACAGGGCCTGATATTTGTGGTAGACTGTGCCGACCGGGACCGCATTGACGAGGCGAGGCAAGAACTCCACCGCATCATTAACGACCGTGAAATGAGGGATGCCATCATTCTCATTTTCGCCAACAAACAGGACCTGGTAGACGCCATGAAGCCACACGAAATCCAGGAAAAGCTCGGACTAACCCGAATCAGGGACAGAAACTGGTATGTCCAGCCATCTTGTGCCAACACCGGAGAGGGACTGTACGAGGGCCTCATGTGGCTAACTTCAAACTACAAATCTTAAATTCTTTTTATGGTGATTTATTTTTTAATATATATATGATTTTTTTTTTTTTTTTCTCTTTAATTTTACTGGCTCAGTAGAGGAGCTTTGAAGGAGTAATCCTTATCAACCAAATCTGGGTGGCCCATTTTGTTACATAATGAAAGGTAAAGTGAGATTTTGGAGCGGCTGGGCTGTAAAGGACTTTGCTAGGTACAGACAGCCACTTGCGATATCTGCCTTAATTATCAGTGTGAAGTGATTAACACAGCTGAGTAAATAGCTTTTCCGTCAGACCTCAGCAGTCACAGCTTTGTCTTGTCAGCCCGTACTGTTCATGAATAGGGCTGGTTACCTGTGTCTCAGCAGCATAAACCAGGCAACAGCAGCCCGGTATCAAATTTATCGCCTTTTCCATAAGTGGGCAAACCGAAACACTGCAAGGTGGAGGGTTTCAGTGTTACATTATCAAGGGTGCAATATCCTCTTAGAGAGTAATCTCTCGTACAAGACCAGTGCCTGATCATTAAAATCGCTTTGCAGATTGTCTGTTTCCAGCAGCTAAATCTTTTGTCTGATACAACATTATTTCTGTAATAATTTGCAGTGTTAATTAGTCTGTGTTCCTGGAACAAAATTTGGATCTCTATATCCTTCAATGCATTCCTCTTATAGATTTATTTTGGTTATCCACTTCCATCCTTCATGCTGGGTTTAATTTTCCATCTAATGAAACTCAACCCACTGTTCCCAGCACTTTTAAGGGCTCGTTCACACCTGTCCACCGTTAATGTGATTTGTAGATGCTAACGAACACCAGAATACTGTATTACAAACAAGATGGAATAGTTTCTTAAGGGCTCGATTTCCCCCCCTCCCCCCCCCCCCATTGCGGCCGATTTCCTCATATGTTAAGACGCACTACCGGTACAATAGATTATATTGGTGAAGCGTATTGGTAAGCCGCAATAGCTCACTGAAACACTTGTATTTTCCTTAGTTGTACCTAATTTTTCTGTGCACATGTGTGAACGATCCATCCGTTTACCATTTAGTGTTCTGTTCGGGCCTGGTTCTCAGATAAGTCGGTCTGTAAGTTTGTTCAAATCGTCCTTTGTCTTAAATGCATCCCAACTGGGAGTCTGGGATTTCCTAATTGGTCTGTAAATGTGTATAGACCGATGATCCTTTTCCACTGTAATGTTTCCAATCATAAGTGTCTGCTACTAAGAAGGTAGAAATGTTATGTATTGCATTGGGGGAGACCTTAGGGTCATCAAACTAGGACATATTTTATGGGCTTGTTAGTAACTCTGAATCTGCACCCTACTCTACACTAACGCAACAAACATTTACACACTACACCTATCTTTTATTATTTTGTCCATGGTAAAACTGGGAGCTCGTCCAGTTTCAGCACTTGGCACCTCGCTCATAGGCTATACACAAAATTGAGACAAGCTGACGTCCTCGCACTTGTCTGTATGGAGCAGGTCCTTTTTGTGGCGTTAATTCTTTGATAACCACAAAATGACCTTCAGTGTAGGGTTCTTTTTCCATTGTTGATTGGGGCCAACTCTTATACTTTTTTTTTTTTTTTTCTTTTTTAAATGGCTGGCTTGGTCTTCCAACCCACAGGGCAAGAGTGCCTGATATCACATGCTGACACACTGGTAAAG
Source organism: Taudactylus pleione (assembly GCA_031769625.1). NCBI lineage: Eukaryota > Metazoa > Chordata > Amphibia > Anura > Myobatrachidae > Taudactylus > Taudactylus pleione. Next base: position 3,346,396 of record JAUIMM010000198.1, read on the forward strand.
TGATGGGGTAAATCCTTACTGACTGACGTGCATTGCTGAGCTATGCAGACCTTCCTATGGTCTTATTTCTGCCCTTCCCTACAGTGCACTAATGCTATTCCTGTTCCAGAATGTTTTATTTCCAATAAGATTTTTTTCATGTTGTATTGCTTAAATCGTATCAATAAAAATTCAATGATGCATCCAACCTTTCCGTGCCGTGTGTCATATGGGTGTGTGTACATTCACTGTGCTCCGTGGCGTGCATTGTCTTGAGAATTGACCTATCTGTTCCACATTGGTCTTGGTACTTAAACGCTGCAATTTTCTGCAAATAGCAGGTATTGCTGCATTAAGGTTTCTTAGAACCGATCCGTGATAGTGTGCCATGAACACAGTCCTTAAATGATCTAAATGGTGTGTGGGGGTTTGGCAATAGTAAGTGACACTGGGGGAGATGTATGAAGGGGCAATATAGGGGAGGAGTGGTATAAGCACACGTTATGTGCGCTGATACCGCTTCCCCATGTAGTATTGTGGGGTTGGGTGGTAAATGACAGGAGCGCTATGCGCTTCTGTCATCGGCGCAGCGCCGATGTACGTGAACGTTCAGTGGCTCTGACCGCTCCGACAGCTGCAGCTTTTGATTTCTGCAGCTGTTGCCTGATGCATAGCACTGTCCCTGGCTGTCTGTTCCGATAGCCAGTGATTATGTATTAATAAAAACAAACCATAAAGTGGTTTTATTTTTCAATGAGCTGCAGGTGCTGCTGGGGGTGGGGGGTGGGGCGCATGCACATGGCATGTCAGATGCCGAAAGAGGGAGAGTGCCATTCTCTGGAGAGGTGAGGTATCTTCGGCGGCAACTAAGGTAATGATACATGCTGCCGATGAGGGAACCTGCTTTGCCACGCTAAATGGGCGAAGCATGTCTTGTCAAATAACACCCGTTGCCTGCCCCTTCATATATCTCCCAGTGTGTCACTAATCATAGGGGTCAGTCCAGTTATGTTCGAGTTGCAAGATTGTTTCAAGAAACTCGCAGACTTCGCATCGGAGAATTCTCCAATCCAATAAAAAATGCCTGTTCACGGTACTGGCTGTGGGGGTTTGCGATTTGTCAGCCAAATGCGATGAGAAATGCATGAAAAAGTGGGGTGACCTTCCTAGACCCCCCCCCCCAAAAAAAAATGACTATTTCGTTTTCAGAATCATACAGAAGGCTGTTGGTGGGTATAAGAAAAGTACTGGAAGTATTTCAATGGTGTTAAATGGCTGATTTGTGCATTTTATTTTATTATTTTGTTGATGAAAAGAAAACTTAAAGTTTCATACGAAAAATGCAACACAAAAGAGGAAAAAAGATGCTTTTGGGGGACTTTCAGGTGACTTAAAAAAATTATAAAAAAAAAAATATAAAAGGCAATTATTTTTCATAAAAATAAATACGCTAATTAATTTGGGATACATACAGCAACAAAATGGCTTATTTTGTGGTAATTTGAGGCCATTTTTTTTTTTTTTTTGAAACTCCAAAAAATGACGTAATTAATCATTGGACTAATTAAGCTAATTGGAAACTTCCAATTGCCTAATTAGTCATTAGGGGTGGTTTTGCATGGTGTCCCGACATTTTAACCTTTAAAATAAAGATTTTTCCCTATTATCTCTTACCCTCAGGGAGGTGCGAACGGAAATATGTGAGTTTACGCTGACTGGGTCAATGTAAGTTGCTATTTGGATGGCAAATGAATTTGCAGAGAAAATAGCAACTCGCACATAACTGGATTGACCCCATAGTCTGTTTTTAATTGAAGGGCCGCTAAAACGCACAAATTTTCATATATGAACCATGAAGGTAAAATAAGTTTTCACTGTTATCCCGATACTCTATTACAAGTAAAGTAAAATATATGAATTATATAGTAATAATCTGAATTTGTGTGTATGTATATACAGGTTGAGTCTCCCATATCCAAATATTCCGAAATACGGAATATTCCGAATTACGGAATAATTTTGGCATTACTGAGATAATAAAACCTTTGATTTTTGATGGTTCAATGTACACAAACTTTGTCTAAGACACAAATTATAAAAAATATGGTATAAAATTACCTTCAGGCTGTGTGTATAGGGTGTAAATGAAACGTACATTTATTTCATGTATGTACACAAACTTTGCTTGAGCCACAAAATTATTGAAAATATTGTATAAAATGAGCTGCAGGCTATGTGTATAAGGTGCATATAACACATATATGCATTCTGTGTGTATATTGGGGTCCTATTCCCAAGATATTTCATTATGATATGCAATTATTCCAAAATACGGAATATTCCGTTATCCAAAATACCCCTGGTCCCAAGCATTTTGGATATGGGAGACTCAACCTGTATAACACTTTTTTTTTTTTTTAATTTGTAACAACCCACATGAAGCAAGTATTAGGTCTGTGTTTAATCTGTTACACTATACATTTATGGAATCAGTATGATTTACCGCCGGCCTCATGGCCGGGGGTTCTAATCCTGACAGCGGAAGCCCAGCAGGGGTGAAGATCCCGAAGCCCTAACCCTCCTTTAGGGGTGCCTAACCCCTCCCCCTTCCCCGCAGCCTAACCCTAAGTCTCTCGGTGGAGTGTCTAACCCTAACCTCCCCCCGGGGGTGCCTAATCCAAGCCCCCTCTTCCCCTAGCCTAACCCTAACCTCCCGGGTGGGGGTGCCTAACCCGAAGTCCCCCCCCCCCCGGGAGCTGCTAACCAAACCCGCACTGCTGTCCGCGCCCCTTCGATAGGTAAACTGGGTGTCGGGCTCCCGGCGTAAGTCTATAGACAGGTGTCTGGATTTCAACGCCTGTCATTTGTAACTTGCCAGGATTAGACAGTCAGGAAGCCGGCGGTCGGGATTTCGTCCGTCAGCTTCCCTACATTTATATATGCACACATCAACCATAACATTAAAACCACTGACAGCTGAAGTAAATAACATAGATTATCTTGTTACAATGGCACCTGTCAAGGGGGTGGGATATAATAGGCAGCAAGGGAACACTCCATTCTTGAAGTTGATGTGATGCAAGCAGGTAATATGGGAAAGCAGATCTGAGCAACTTTTTTTTTTTTTTTCTACTTTAGGGTCCATAGGGTGTACACAGGATACCTTGGGGTATAGGTGATGTCATGAGGCACCGGGCACCATAGAGTTAAGCTTTCAGCCTCCCAGGATGCACTGGTCCCCCTCCTATACCCCGCCCCCGAGCCAAGGCAAACCAGTTTTTCGTTGGTGCCTGGCTCGGAGTCGGAACACCTGTAATAGAGGGGGGCTGTTATGGCCCCTGAAGTTTTCTTCATGAAGCTGTGGCTGCACGTTTGAGTTGTACAGCATGGACAGTCAGTACTGACGTCCATGCTGTCACTCCTACATCCCGCCGGTACCAGAACGACGGTACTGATCCGGCCATGCTGGTAGGTATCTGGGGGTCAAGGCTAGCGGTGACCCCGGATACCTGGACTGTCGCCGGATCCAAGGGGGACAGGTAAGCGGCGGGGTCCCGCGGAGGCTCCCCGCTGGACGACACAATCCTAAGTCCCCAGGCAGGGGCTCCCTGGGGACTGGCTGCAGCGTTGAGTCAGGTATTAACTTGCGCTTCCACTATGCCCCTGGGACAGCGGGCTGCGGCTGTGCTTCAAACGTCCGGCGTCCTGGGGTTTAAATGCATGCCAGGGGAGCGCGCCTTTCCTGTCTACTGCCGGCGCCTCCCCCGCTGCACACGGCCTCTCCACAGCGGTCTAGTCTCTGTGTGAGCGCTCCTCCCCCTGCCCACCTCCTCTCTGCTCCTCGGCGGCCATCTTCCAAGGACTTGGCAAGTGCTGCTGGACGCTGATCATCGGTGGCATCGCGGTCTGGGTCCCCCTGCATACCTCTCCTCCGGTGTAAGGTCAGTGTATGCGGCGCTGTTTCCTACCAGACTCTGGTCTGATAGTGCAGGGTTTATTCTGCATTGTATGTGACTTAATGCTAGCACTGCTGCCTGTACTTTCACTTCTCTGTCAGATATTTTACCTATCCCTACTTCTCTGCTAAAGCACTTGCAGTGCGGTGTTGCAGGGTGTTTATTGCCTCACTAAACAAGTATTTGTGAGGTGTGTCACATACAGCTCAGTTCACTCATCATGACAGTGAACGTGATTTTCCTCTTCAGCTAAAGTGTACCACATGTAATGTACCATTAGTGGAGGGTGATGGAAACTCTGACTGGTCGTGTAAAGTGTGTTATCTAATATGACGCCCGATTTCTGTCACTGCGCCTGTGCAGGAACCGCCCTGCGCTTGTTTTGCTAAGGCACTTAAAACCCTTGTGGGCCAGCTAGCGATGCCCCCTGCGTTCCCCCAGATGAGGTTTTCACAGCAGTCAATTTTGTTGTCGCCCATGCAGGTTGTTCCCCAGATAGTTGATGGTACCCCAGGGTCTCCCGCTTTCGCCCCCCCCAGGTCTCACAAGAGCCTGCATGGGTTAATTCCTTGTCCACTACGGTGCAACACCTGTCGGACGTTTTACAGGGAGAGTCATCATTGCGGCCGCATAAGCGACCTTTGGCATCTCAGACAGCTCAGTATGATGATGAGGATGATGTGTCGTCTGATGACGGTGAAATTTTTTACCTTTCTGACCAGGAGCCCCTCCGTACTAAAGAGACTGAGTCTGAGTCTAAGGTCTATATACCTGACCTAATACGTGCAGTCCGTACGGCCTTGGTTATTGAGGATGACTATTCCCCCATGACCAAATCCAAATACGCCTTCTTTAAAGATGTTAAGGGTGATGCCACTGTGTTTCCTCTTTCTGGTCAGCTAGTGGATCATTTAGAGGAGGCGTGGAAAAATCTGGGTAAACGGTACCAGCCTCAAAAACGTTTGGCTTTTGCATACCCCTTTGCGGATAATTATTTCTCTAAGTGGGAATCTCCTCTGCAAGTGGATTCTCATCTGACACACCTAGTGAGAAGTGCTACATTACCCATGCCCTCCATGTCATCCTTAAAGGATGCTACTGATCGCAAGGTTGAAATATGTCTCAAGTCCATTTATTCCCTTGCTGGAGGGGCGTCCAGACCGGCTATGGCTGTGTGTTGGGTGGTCAGAGCCATGGAACGCTGGGCTGATAGTTTGGAGGCATCTCTCGCTTCTGTGGAGCAGGCAGAGTTAGTTGGCAATCTCAGAGACTCGGCCACTTACATTAATGAGGCAGCCTTGGATATCGGTCTCCTCACCTCCAGAATCTCCTCTGCAGCTGTAGCCGATCGTCGCACCTTATGGTTGCGCTCTTGGAAAGAGGACGCAGATTCCAAGAAGGGCTTAGAATGCTTGCCTTTTAATGGACAGGTCCTATTTGGCCCTGATCTAGACAAGATAGTGGCCACGCTGGCAGCAGCCAAGTCTGCGTGTCTCCCATCGGCTACAGTCCCATCAGGATCTGGTACTTCGTCCTATCGGCCCTACAGGGCCCAGGGTAGGTCCAAAGTGCAGTCTTTTCCAAGACAGGCCGGGCCCAGAAAGGCTACCAAGCCCAAGAAACAAGCTTGGAGTACAAGACGCCCTGCTCCTAAGTCGGACGACAAGCCTTCAGCCTGACGGCCCGGGCCTCCCTTTGGGGGATCCCAGAGTGGGAGGCCGCCTGCTTCGGTTCGCCCAGCATTGGTATCTGACTACCACGGACACTTGGGTACACTAGGTGGTTTCTCGGGGGTATGCCCTCACCTTCCAGCGCAGGCCCCCCAGCAGGTTTTTCACCACAGGACTTCCGTCAGATCAGAACAAAGCCCTGGAACTACAGAAAGTGTTGCATTCTATGCTCCAGGCTGGAGTTATAGTGTCGGTTCCATTCTCCCAGAGGGGCATGGGTTTCTATTTCAATCTCTTTTTGGTGCAGAAACCCAATGGGTCTTACTGTCCAATCCTCAACCTCAAATCCCTCAACAAGTTCTTGAGGGTGCCTCGGTTCAGGATGGAGACCCTCCGTTCCATTATACTGGAAATGGAGCCTGGGGATTTCATGGTGTCGTTGCACATCCAGGACGCTTACCTGCATGTCCCCATTGTCTTAGCGCATCAGGAATTCCTCAGGTTTGCAGTGCTTGACACACATATCCAATTCCAGGCACTGCCCTTTGGTCTGGCAACAGCACCTCGTGTCTTCACCAAAGTCATTGTGGTCATGGCAGCCCACCTGCGAATACAGGGAGTCCGCTTGTTGCCTTATCTGGACGACCTTCTGTTGTTAGCAGGGTCTCCAGAGGTCCTCCAGCTTCATCTGCAACTGACAATCTCAATATTGCTAAATCATGGCTGGTTAATAAACTGGAAGAAATCCACCCTGGTTCCCTTGCAGAGGATTCTCCATCTCGGGGCCTTGTTGGACTCTCAACTACAGAGGATCTTTGTGACAGAGGAAAAGATCTCTGCATTACAGACACAGGTACGCAGTTGCCTTCAGAGCCACCGAGTGTCTATTCACTCGGCGGTGAGGTTGCTGGTCACCATGGTGTCACTTTTTGACATGGTGGAATATGCCCAGTTTCACTCCAGACCTCTGCAGCAGTTGATCCTCTCCAGATGGTATGGGTTGCCTCAGCGGATAAAGACGTAGACCATGGTGCTTTCTCCGGAGGTTCGTCTGTCTCTGGCCTGATGGTTGCAAACGACACACCTGAACAGGGGACGTCCCTTTTGGGTGGTGAACTGGGTCCTTTTGACGACGGACGCCAGTCTCAGAGACAAGGGAGCAGTCACTGGTCCATACTTGTTCCAGGGCAGGTGGACCCCGGCAGAAGCGGCACTTACAATAAACATCTTGGAACTTCGTGCGGTAGTAAATGCCCTCCAACAAGCAAAACAGGTTCTACAAGGAAAACCTGTGCTGGTCCAAATGGACAACGCCACCACGGTGGCTTACATAAACCGCCAAGGAGGTACCCGAAGTCGGGCAGCGCTGGCAGAGGTGTCCCGCATCCTGACTTGGGCGGAGGGCAATCTCCCGCCCATCTCAGCGGTATTCATCCCGGGTGTCCGCAGCTGGGAAGTGGACTTTCTCAGCCAGCAGGATGTACATCCGGGAGAATGGTCTCTTCACCAGGAGGTGTTTCAACTCCTGGTGGACAAGTGGGGCCTTCCAGAGATAGACCTCATGGCCTCCCGACACAACAACAAACTGCCTGTGTACGGGTCAAGGACAAGAGACAAGAAGGCACTTCTGGCAGATGCTCTGTCGGAAGGTGGACCTTCCGGTTTGTGTATCTCTTCCCTCCATTCTCCCTTCTTCCTCGGGTAATCCGAAAATTCAAACAAGAAGTCGGCACGCTCCTGTTGATAGCTCCGGAGTGGCTCAGACGTCACTGGTTCTCAGACCTTTGGGGTCTCTCGGTAGATGCTCCAATGAGGTTGCCTCTACGTCCGGACCTGTTGTCGCAGGGTCCTTGTCTTTACCTGGACCTGAGTCGTCTGTCTTTGACGGCGTGGCTGTTGAGACAGCCCTCTTTAGGTCCAGAGGTTTTTCCAGCTCTGTAGTTAACACCATGCTAAGAGCTCGGAGGCCTTCGTCAGCTAGAATTTACCATCGAGTATGGCATACTTTCTTTGAGTGGTGTCGCCCTTGAAGCTATGATCCTCAGGTGTTCCGGATATCCAGAGTGTTGGCTTTCCTACAGGCGGGCTTAGATCACGGTCTTCGCCTGGCTTCTCTGAAGGTGCAGGTTTCTGCCCTGTCAGCCTGGTTTTCAGCGTAGGATTGCTACTCTTCCTGATGTCCGCACCTTTATGCAGGGTGTACTTCGTATTCAGCCTCCCTTTGTTCCACCTGTGGCTCCTTGGGATCTGGCTGTGGTCCTGAGGTCTCTCCAAGGACCGCCATTTGAACCACTGGGCTCAGTGGATTTGAAATGGCATACAGCTGTATTCCTTCTGCCCATTGCTTCGGCCAGGCGGGTCTCAGAATTGGGGGCTCTCTCATGTCTGCTTCCCTTTCTCATTTTCCATAGGGAGAGGGCTGGTGCTTCGCACCCGCCCTAGTTTCCTCCGAAAGGTGGTATCTAGTTTCCACATCAACGAGGAAATTATAGTGCCGGCCTTTAATTCACCAGACCTCTCGGTTGGTGAGGCCACTTTATGTGGTGCGGGCTCTAAGGATTTATGTTGACCGCACCAATTCTTTTAGGAAGTCGGACTCTTTGTTTGTCCTCTATGGCTTTCGTAAGAAGGGTTGGCCTGCCACTAAGCAAACTTTGGCAGGATGGATTCGCATGGCGATTTCTGAGGCTTACAGTCATGAAGGCCTTCCTGTTCCATCCTCTGTTAGGGCTCATTCCACTAGGTCTGTGGGTCCTTCGTGGGCAGCTCAACGTGGTGCCTCAGCTGTGTAAGGCTGCCACGTGGTCTTCTGTTCATACTTATGTGAGGTATTATGCATTTGACACCTTTGCCTCTCAGGATGCTTCCTTCGGGAGGCAGATTCTCCTTTCTGCACAGAAGCGTCCCCACTCTTAAAGGATACTGCTTTGGGACATCCCCTAGGTATTCTGTGGATACCCAATGGGACTGCAAAATAGAAAATAAGAGATATGGTAAGAACTTACCCTTGTTATCTCAATTTCTACGAAGTCCATAGGGTTCCACAAGACTCCCGCCCTGTCGCACCTGTACTGCAGATGGGCTTTCATCTGGTCACTGGTTTTTCCGTCTCCTTCTGGTGAGAATGTTATTCTTGTGTGTTCCAGATATTTCTTTCTCTTTCCTGTCCTCCTGGGGCTTGTTACGTAACTGATTTGCCTTGCTCGGGGGCGGGGTATAGGAGGGGGACCAGTGCATTCGGGGAGGCTGAAAGCTTAACTCTATGGTGCCCGATGCCTGACGACATCCCCTATACCCCAAGGTTTCCTGTGGAGCCCTATGGACTTCATAGAAATAGAGATAACAAGGGTAACTTCTTACCATATATCTTTTTTTTTTTTCCAAGGGCCAAATTATGATGGCTAGACAACTGGGTCAGAGCATCTCTAAAATGGCAGGTCTTGTGGGGTGTTCCTGGAATGTAGTGGTTAGTACCTACCAAAAGTGGTCCAAGGATGGACAACCGGTGCATCGTCGAAAGAGTCATGGGCGCCTAAGGCTCATTGATGTGCGTAGCAAAGGCTAGCCTGGCTGGTCCGATCCCACAGAAGAGCTGCAGTAGCACAAATTGCTGAAAAAGTGATGCTGGCTATGATTGAAAGGAGTCAGAACACAGTGCATTACAGCTTGCTGGGAAGCTGCAGACCGGTATGCTGATCCATGTCCACTGCTTAAGGCACCTACAATGGGCACGTGAGCGTCCAAACTAGACCATGGAGCAATAGGAGGAGGCATGGTCTAATGACTTACATTTTCTTTTAGATCACGTGGACGGCCGGCTATGTGCACGTCATTTTACCTGGGAAAGAGTTGGCACCAGGATGCACTACGGGAAGAAGGCTAGCCGGTGGAGGCAGTATGATGCTCTGGGAAAAGTTTTTCATTAGACTGCAAAAAGATACCTTTTGATGTCTTCTGTTTGATGTTTTTACGTGAGTGTGGTACGCATCTTCATTTTGGGCTCTAAAAGATACCTTTATAATCACGTTTTCTCCATCCTTAGCATGAGTTTGGGTATGCCACATTGAAATACTCCAAATAAAGATACCTTGATCAAAATACATACTATTTACATACTATGAGTTGGGGTACGGTCATCCAGTCTCTTTCTGCTGTTAACTTCATTTGTGTATTGGGGTTGAATTGGACTGTTCGTAAAGATACCTTGATGTATAGGTATACCCCGATCTGACTGAGTGTGGTACGCCATTATATACAGTAGAGAGAATAAGAAATGACTACACATTATGTCCTTCTTGATATTTTCATTTTTTATGTTGATTGAATTCCAAAAAGCGAAAGAATTGAAACAGCTCCAACATTTATTCACCTGGACATCATATTACATAAGGGATGTATTAAGTACCGTGTTCTATATACTGTACAATTTATTAGCGCTAGACAGTACTCTCGACGTCTGCTCTGCTGGCTCCATCACCCCTCCGCGGCGCAGTGACTCCAGCCCTTGGCTAGGTACTCTCGGCGGGGCTCCGGGGGGAACTAGCTAGCAGGGCTCCTTGGACCCCAGACTGCAGCCGGGACTCAAGTGGACATGTAAGGCGGGTCACCGGAGGCGCTGATGTGGACCCTGGTTTGTCCGGAACGCCACTAGACCACCAGGGTATAATATACAGGCGCGGGGGACAGAATACTCAGGCCAGGGACTCGGTGGTTGATGTCAGCATAGGGAATATGGCCCTCTCCCTGCGGCCCCTCCCCCTACTCAGGGCACCATTCCACTGCGGTCTTGCCGCCCCTGAGTTGCTCCTCCCTCACCCTCCGCCCCTTCTGAGACTCACGGCAGCTGTTTTCTACATTCAGGTCTCCGGGAACGCTGGGTTCAGTCTCCCTGTATACCTCTCCCAAGGGCCAGGTTATACAGCACTATGGCCTACCAACCACTGCGGTCTGTGTAGTTGAATTTAGAGCCCACTGCAGTTATATTGTATGCTCTGCATTGTATGTGACTTGAGCTAGCCCTGCTGTCCAGTTTTTCTACAACTGTCAGCTTATACCTTTCCCTTTCTTTCATTATAACCCTGGCCTACTGAGGTATAGGGGGTTCATTGTACCTCACATCTACCTATATTTGTGAGGGCTATCACGTACTGTATATCTGTGTTGCGCACTACACTGTGCCATATTGTACATATATCTGGGTTGCTCACTGCACTGTGCCAGATTGTGTGCTACAATTATCCTTGCAGCTACAGTATGTCTAGCAAAGGCAAGAATAACAAGCAGCCTGCTGCTCTCACTCTAATGTCCTGCAAGTCCTGTTTAGCAGGCTCAGCTTCAGAGGATCTCATTCAAGATGGTCTATGTGCAGCTTGTTATACGGCACCTGGCCCCTCAGCCCCGGCATCCTCTCATCAGGACTCCCCCCCCCCCCCCTGGGCTTCCTTTTCACAGGTGTTTGCAAAAATTGTGGACCACCTAGTGGTGAGACCCTCACCTAGTAAACCTACTAAGCGTGCTGTGTTATCTTCCCAGTCCACCCAGCTATCAAATTCTGAGTTATCTGGGGAGGCAGAAGACGCTGACTTCTCTCACTCTGACTTCCCCTCAGGAGAGGAGGAGCCCTTCTCTAAATTGATTATACCTGCACTTGTGAGAGCTGTAAAATCTTTTTCTTCAAATAGAAGAGGCAGAACTCACTCCTCAGGCAAAAGAGACACTATTAAAGCGACAGAAGAATATTCGAATGCTTGAATAAGCTTGAGAAGATATAAGCACACAGTTTGTTATTTGGTACAGTACTAGTTAGAGCTGGTTTTATTGATAGTTTGTATTGGTTGAGGTCAGTTGCCAATCATTAGTTGATTAGCCTATTAGCTGCCCCGTCGAGGCGGGGTTTAACATCTGTATTTTAAGGCTGGAGGAGGAGTCAACTGCCTCTTGCCATTTTTGAGAGAGTGACAAGTACCTTTGTTATCTGAGTGATAAGTACCAGTATCATTTTATTCAATTTCAGCTTTCACTATCTATATTTTCTTTCCCTTTCACACAGCTTTTGTCTCTTTCCTCCTATTCTTTTCACCCTCTTTTTTTCTTCTCTTCCCACCCCCCCTTCTTCCTCATTACTGTCTTCTCTATCCTACCCCCCCCATTATTAACTGAGAATGCCCCGTCCCCGCCGTAATGCCCCCCCTTCCCGCCGCCTTGCTGAAGCGGCCAGACCATTATCGGTCGCCGCAGCCTCTCCCCTTGCCCGGGGTGCGCGCCTGACCTCAGTGCACGCAGGCCCCATCCTGCCGCCGCGGCAGCGGGGAGCTCCGGCGCTTCTCACCCACCCGCCCCTTCGCCATCCGGCCTCCGGGCTTGGTTGGCGAGGAGTGCGGAGAGCGCTCCCAGCACCCCCCGCCAGATCGTTCCGCCAGGCATTGGGGCTCCCCCGGCAGCTCCACAGGCGCGGCTATCCCCGGCGGCCATTTTGGACCGCGCGGGGCCCTGTCTCCCGCCCGCCGCTGCGGCTGCAGTGGCAGGCGAGTTTTATATTATAAACCCGCCAGGCCTGGCGGGTACACCAGGGACCCCCAGCGTTAATTTGACCCAGGTGGCTTTAGGGGCTGTGCGCCAGGCCTCCCCGGCCGGCAGCCACGCCCCCTCACCTCCGGTGGCCATTTTGGATGCTGAGGAGATTTTTACCTCCTCAGATTCCCCCCTCTCTGTCTCAGGGACTGGAGGTTTGGGGTTTGCCACAGCGCCTAGGGCGCAGGGCTATCATAGGTCCCAAGGTAGCAGGCCCGCAGATTTGTTGCACCGACCCCCTTTCATCCACTTCCCTAGGCCGTTGGCGCAGCAGGATAGAGCCACCCCTTATGGGGGCTCTTGGCCCAGATTGCTGGCTCCAATGTCGCCCCTCCCGCCCGCTGCGGCCTGCGCAAATGCGGGGCAGCAGTTCTTGAATTATGGGCCTGGCCCCGCCCCCACCCCTCCCTTTGGGTTTTCACCTTATTTTAGCCAAGGTGTATACCAGCAGTCAATCCCAAACCCGTTCATGGGTCCGAGCCGGCAATTTTATGCCACCTCATACGGGCAAGCGCCGGGGTTTTTTCCCCAACAGTTCATCTCCGCCCCAGGCAATTTTGCACCCATGCACCAGCAGTTTCAATTTAATCCTGGGCAGCATGCAAGCCAGCAGCTGGCGCGTCAACCCCCCCTTCCACAAGCCCCGTCCCCGCCATCCACCCCAGTGGTGCGTCCACCTTCCCCTACTCTAGCCCCGCCCCTAACACCTTCCCCAGCAATTCCTCCTCCTGCGCAGCCCCCATTATCTTTCCTGCCACAGAGCACAACCCCCGCGCCTGTTGCTGTATGTCCTCCTTCGGCTCCCGTTGCTAACGCAAATGTCTCGAGCCCGCAGGTTACATTAAGTCAGCCACTAGCATCCGGGTCGTTGTCAAGGGATGTCGTCACTGATGTAAGCGCGGTGGGCGCGCCGCACAACAAGCCTCCTCCTCTAGGCATCTGCCCGAGGTCCCGTCGACGTCTGGAACAGGTGAGATGAATAATGCAGTTCCTTCAATTGCGCAGTTATCACACTCTGATGAGTCTTCAGACTCCTCTAGTTCTGGTGAGAGGCCGCGCAAGCTCATGAAATACTTTGTGCAGCAGTTGAAGGGTAAGGGCAAGAGTCCCAAAAAAGCGGGTAGAATAGCGGCCAGTTCGGCTCCAGACGCTTCGGGGGATGCGGTCCATTGCTCAAACACGGCAATATTAAGGGGAGTTAGGTCAAAAATCAGAGAGCAAATTCGTAAGGGTCGTTATGTTGACATGTTCGCCATTACTCATGACGCTAAGAAGGCGTTAGACGCAGCAAAAAAGGGGGGAGTGGCAGCTGAGGAGGCCAGGAGGAGCTATCAGAATTGGCTGACTGGTATATATGTGTTTGCTGCATGTTATATCGAGACACGCCCAGCTGAATGTCTGAATGTGCTGAAGTACCTGCATTTAGTGCAGGGTATGCAGGTCGCAGCTAGGCATAATGTTTGGAGGCAGTATGATGAACTGTTTAGGAAAAAACAGGATGGCCAAAAGATTTTAAGTTTTGGGTTCAAGGACGTAGAGGTATGGCTGGAGGTGACGCAGCAGGCCCGATCAGCTGTCGAGCCTGCGCTGGGACGTAAACATCCCTTTCCAGCCCGCCCCGGTTATAATACCGGAGGCAAGGGGAAGTGCTACGCGTTTAATAACGCCCAGTGTAGCAGAGGGGCCAGTTGCCGCTACCGGCACGTGTGCATGCTTTGTGGGGGAAGTCACACTGCAAAGGATTGCAATCGCCCCAGTGGTTCCGCAGCAGGAAAAGGGGATCAGCGTACAGGTGCTAAATAAAGCGGTGTCTCCAATTAAGTTGGAGGTATTAGAGCGTTGGTTGAGGCGTTATCCTCTTAAGGAGGACGCGGCCTTCCTACTACAAGGTTTTAAAGAAGGTTTTAGGTTACCACTAGTTCGTCCAGTTTTAGTTGTAGCTAGAAGAAATCTTAAGTCAGCTAGGGATTTTCCAGAGGTTGTGGCGGAAAAGATAGAGGTGGAGCTGAGTTTGGGGCGCATGTGTGGCCCTTGTGCCTCACCGCTTGTGGAAAAGCTTTGCATTTCCCCGCTGGGCGTGGTACCAAAAAAGGAACAGGGAAAGTTCAGGTTAATACAACACTTGTCTTACCCGGAAGGAGGGTCAGTTAATGACGCTTTAGATCCGGGCGATTGCAGTGTCTCATACCAGTCATTTGAGGATGCACTTGGTATCGTTGGGATTTTGGTAAAGGGGCTTTGTTAGCAAAGATCGATGTTGAATCGGCCTTCAGGTTGCTCCCTTTGCATCCCGAATCATTTAAGTACATGGGTTTTCGGATAGGCGATTCCATTTACATAGATAAGTGTCTACCTATGGGCTGTTCTATTTCTTGTTCCTTTTTTGAGTGTTTTAGCATCTTTTTGCAGTGGTATCTGCAAGCAGGCACTGGCCATTCGGGCGTCACTCATTATCTTGACGATTTCCTGTTAGTAGGGCCAGCCGATAGCGCAGTCTGTAGTGACCTGCTTTTTTCGGCGAAGGCGCTTTTCAGTTCGTTGGGCGTTCCCATTGCACACAAAAAAACCGAGGGCCCCGTTACTAGTTTATCTTACCTGGGTATCGAAATCGACACTGATTTGAGTTTATGCAGGCTCCCCTGTGAAAAGGTGCGGAAGATCAGCGAGTTGTTACTGCATTTTACATCAGTTAAGAAAATAACTCTGAAGCAGCTGCAGTCGCTGCTAGGCTTGCTAAATTTTGCTTGTCGCGTCATTCCCATGGGTAGGGTTTTTTGCCGCAGGCTGGAGCGTGCCTCTGCAGGCGTCAAAAAGGCTTGCCACATGGTCCGCCTTTCGGCGGACATGAAGGAAGACTTTAAAGTATGGTTAAGATTTCTACGAGAGTTCAATGGGGTTCGCATTTGGCTCGCTTCGTCTGTAGCCAATCGCGAGCTTCAATTGTTCACAGATGCGTCAGGGGCATTAGGTTTTGGAGCATTTTTTGGCGGGGAGTGGTGCGCGGCAGCTTGGCCTGAGTCGTGGCATTTGGAGGGTTTGACACGCAATTTACTCCTGCTGGAGCTATTTCCGATTGTGGTGGCGGTGGAGCTCTGGGCTTCAAAGTTTAGCAATCGGAGAATAGTATTTTGGTGCGATAACTTGGGGGTGGTCCAAGCCATTAACAATCAGAGGTCGGTCTGCCCCCAAGTGCTCAGGCTGCTTAGGCATTTAATTTTTGTCTGTCTGTTGAGAAACATTGATTTTAAAGCCAGGCACGTTCCTGGTGTGGAGAATGAGGTAGCGGATGCCTTGTCACGGTTCCAGTGGGGTAGGTTTAGGGCATTGGCACCGGCTGCCAGGATTCATGGTTTGCCTTGTCCTGATTTTGTCTAGCAGATCATAAATCCGGCATGGAGGGACTCGCTTTGAGGGCACTCGCTCCAGGTACGTTTAGGTCTTACTCCGCAGCTTGGAATGAATGGCAGGTTTTTCTTGCAAATTCCGAGAAGGGTAAGGAGCTGCATGTCAGTATGTCTGAATTTGTGTGGCAGGGGCATGAGAGCGGTCGTTCAAAATCTTCCATGTCGGGCGCCTTAGCTGGCATTTCGTACTTCTCGCGAATGTACGGTTTGAATGATCCTACGAAGTCATTCATCATTTCTAAGGCGATGAGAGGCTGGGCGAGGGAACAGGCGACTCCGGGCGATTCCCGTAGGCCGATAGATGTGTGCATGTTGAGGGATTTAGTTTTGGCAGTCTCAGGAGTAGCTAAAGGTGAATTCGAGGCGAATTTGTTTAGCTTGGCTTTTGTGCTGGCATTTTTTGGCGCTTTACGGGTTGGGGAGTTAGTCGCCAAAAATAAAACATCAGTCAACTCAGGGTTGCTTCTATGTAATGTTGTAGTAAAAGAAAGTGCCATACTGTTAAAAATACAAAAATCAAAAACGGATCAGATGGGTCGGGGGCGTTGGATTTCTGTCCCCTCGCACCCTGAGCTGAGCATCTGCCCGGTCACTCTAGCCAACAAATATAATCAGCAGCGTCCAAAAGGGGGAGCTCAATGGCTTATTCATGAAGATCTATCCCCTCTATCTAAGTTCCAGTTTGCAAGCGTTTTCGATAGATGCTTGATAGCTTTGGATGTGCCGACTGAAGAGTTTGGCACCCATTCGTTTAGGATTGGGGCGGCAACTTGCGCTGCGGCATCAGGTTCTTCCGCGGAGGCAATCAAGCACTTGGGTAGATGGAAGTCGGCAGCTTATAAGGGTTATATAAGGGGCGATAAGTTACAGTAGTGGCGCCCCTGGCGAGTTTGTTATTTAGGAAACCCAGTGCCTTATGCTACCCGCCGCTAGGGGGGATTGGAGTTCTTTTCACCTTTGCCCTCAAAGAAAGAGGTTTGGTGTTGTTCACCTCCATCTGGGTCACCTAGACAACTCAGTTTTCCCCTTCCATGTTTTTCGTTCAGTTTTCAAGTTTTGTTTAAAAGTTAATTCAAAATTATTAACGTTATGTTATACTGTTTTTCCCACCACAGGTTTTTTGGAGAAAGATTGCCGGGTGTGGATTGTTGGGCATTCTTTTGTTTACTGGGCTAGCAGGCATAATGGGGCCAGTTTAGCCCATTTTAAGGTCCGTTGGATAGGGTTGAGAGGTTTCAGGTGGAGCGGCCTTTTGGAACTGCTATGACAGTCGGAGAGTAAGTGGGGGACCCCTGACTGTCTGGTCGTGCACTTGGGTGGTAATGACCTTGGCACGTGTAAAGGAGTGGAATTGATCATTGCCATTAAGCATGATTTGAAATTAGTAGCGGAACGTTGGCCACTAGTTAAACTTTGCTGGTCTGAGATGATTCCAAGGAGGTTCTGGCGGGGTACACAAGGTGGGGCGGCCCTAGACAGAGTAAGAAGGAAGCTGAATGCTGCAGTCTCTCGGTTTGTGGTTGGCTTGGGCGGGCGTGCTGTCAAGCACCCTCGTCTTCGATATGAGGAGGTACATTTATATAGGCCAGAGGGAGTGCACCTCACTGAGGAAGGTTTAGGTTTTTTCGTATCTGACATTCTAGCCTCATTGGAATAGTTAGTAGGGGCTGTGTTTTTTGTTTGGTGGCGTTACGTGTCCATTCATTTTGTCCACGTTGTTGGTGGAAAGCAGTGCTCCTCGGCGGCTCAATTTAGCGCGGGAGAGCTTGGCTAGCATTCCCCCTTTGAGAAAAGCGAGTCGGTTGCTACCTTAAGGGAGAACCAGGTCTTCATCCTAGGGAGGGGCCAGCACTATGCTAGTTAAGGGGGGGTGGTTCTACCCAGGTTAGCTCGCGCAGTGGGTGGGGAAAACTCCACCCCATTTTGGTAAAGCGTTCAATTAATTATGAGCTGTGGACCGAGGTAGCACTGCTTTTTCGCCACCAGGACTAATTAATCAATTCTAATTTCATATAATAAATTTGGCTGTGACCTCTTTTTACCAATTCTATACAGTTGTGTCTTATTTATTTAGTTAAGTTATAGCTTAAGAGTGTTGTGTAAAATAATAAAACTATGGGTGACTTAGATATTTTTGCCAGAGTTTCCTCACTCTGATCAGCTACAGTGTATCTGATCGTATGTGTGAAAGGTGGAATATACACAGTAAAAAGTTTCAGCTGCCTAAATGCTTGATTTCCTTTTACCCTCTTCCAGCCACTGATTGCACTAAATGGGAAGTTCCCCCTGCAGTGGATTCTCACGTGACACGTCTAGTTAAGAACGCTACTTTACCTATCCACACTGCAACCTCCTTAAACGAGACTATGGATAGAATGATGGACGCTTGCCTGAAGTCTATATACTCTCTTACAGGAGCTATTACTCGTCCTGACAGTGCTAGGGCCTGGCTGGCAATAGCAATTGAGAGTTGGGCAGAGGCCCTAGAAGATACATTTCCCTCTGATGCTTTGAGGGAACAGCTGTCCTACATATCTCACATTAGAGATGCAGCCTCCTATTTAGGAGAGGCGGATTTGGATACTTGTCTTCTAGCTTCCAAGGCATCTGCTACTTCTGGGGTAGCCCGATGTATTGTTTGACTTCGTTCATGGAAGGCAGATTCAGACTCTAAAAAGGCTTTGGAGTCTCTGTCTTATTCTGGGGAGACCCTGTTTGGCCCAGAATTGGACAAGATTGTGACTATCTTAGCAGTTTCCAAGACTACATTCTTACCCTCTGCATCTGGTATGAAGCCTAGGATGTCATCCTTTCGATCCTTTCGTCCCCAGGGAAAAGCTAAAGGTCAGGCCTTTCCACGGCAGTTGGCATCCACTAAGGCGTCCAAACCTAGGAATAAACAGATTTGGTAGGTGGACATCTTGTAGCCCAGGTCTGAGGACAAGCCTTCAGCCTGACGGGGTGGGCCTCTCCCTGGGGGCTCCCAGGGTGGGGGGCCCACTTCTTCAGTTCGCCCAGTTCTGGCATCAGACCACCTCAGATACCTGGCTAAAAGAAGTGGTCTCCCCGGGATACGCCCTCTCATTCCTGAGGTGGCCCCCCAGCAGTTCTTTTGCACAGGACCACCATCGGACCCGAGCAAAGCCCTGCTCATCCAGAAGGCCACTCAGTTCTTACTGTTCTCGGGGGTAATAATTCTGGTCCCTTCATCACAGAGAGGGAAGGGCTATTTATTCTACCATTTTCTTGGTTCAAAAGCCCAACTGGTCTCATCGGCCTATCGTCAACCTCAAGTCTCTGAACAAGTTTATCAAGGTGCCCAGGTTTTGTATGGAAACCCTATGCTCTATTGTCTTGGGCATGGAGCCTGTGGACTTTATGGTGTCCCTGGACATTCAGGATGCTTGCCTACATATACCTATAGCGCCTTCTCATCAGCAGTATCTCTGGTTTGCTGTCCTACAGCAACATTACCAATTTCAAGCACTGCCTTTTGGGCTTTCTACAGCTCCTCAGGTCTTTACCAAGATCATGGCCGTTATGGTGGCCCATCTTCGTCGTCAGGGGATCAGACTGCTCCCATACTTGAACGATCTCTTGCTCTTAGCAAGCTCCTCAGAAATTCTTCACCGCCATCTACAAGTAACCATTGCCTTTTCTACAAACGCATGGTTGGCTGATCAACTGGAAAAAGTCTTCCCTGACCCCTTCTCAAAGAATGGTACATCTGGAAGCCTTCCTGGACTCTCAGGCTCAGAGAATCTTCCTGTCAGCAGAAAAATCTATGTACTACTTCAGCACTGAGTGCGCAGATTACTCCACAGTTGCTGAGATTAAATTCACTCTGCAATGCAGACCCTGGGATCCATTATGTTCACATTCGACATGGTGGAGTTCGCTCAGTTTCACTCCAGGCCCCTACAACACCTGATCCTGTCCAGGTGGAACGGGCTGCATTATCTGCTCAGATCCCAGACGATGGGCCTCTCTCAATCTAGCAGTCTTTCAGCTCCTGGTGGACAAATTGGGCCTGCCGGACGTGGACCTCATGACCTCACGACACAACCACAAGCTTCCAGTGTATACGGGGCCAGGATGAGGGACCCCCCAACGCAGCCTTAGTGGGCGCGTTCTCTCTGAAGTAGACCTTCCATTTGGCATACCTCTTTCCTCCAGTCTCCCTTCTGCCTTGAGTTCTTGTAAGTTCAAACAGCAAGCGGGCACGGTCCTGTTGGTAGCTCCGGCATGGCTCAGACGCCATTGGTACTCCGATCTTCAAAGTCTCTCAGTAGACTTTCCTCTTCAACTTCCTCTGTGACCAGACCTGTTGTCTCAGGGTCCCTCTCTACATCCGGCCCACTCCCATCTGTCTTGAATGGCTTGGCTCTTGAGACATCCCTGCTAAGTTCTAAGGGATTTTCTAGCTCTGTGGTCCAGACCATGCTCAGAACGCGTAAACCCACCTCTGCCTGGATTTATCACCGGGTGTGGCATACATATTTCCAGTGGTGTGCTACCAGAAACTGACCCTCAGGTTTTTAGGGTCTCTAGAATCCTTGCCTTCAAGCTGGATTGGATCTCGGACTCCGCCTCTCTGATAGTGCACGTATCTGCTCCGTCCATATGGTTCCAGCGCAGAATTGCTCCTCTACCCGATGTTCACACTTTCCTGCAAGGTGTTCTACGAATACAACCTCCCTTTATCCCTCCTGTGGCTCCATGGTATTTGTCAGTGGGTCTCCACGCATTTCAGGATCCTCCATTCGAACCCCTGGATTCAGATGTCAAATAGCTCACTGCAAACACTCTGTTCTTCTGGCTATAGCATCTACCCGTAGGGTATCGGATTTAGGTGCGCTTTCACGTCGCTCCCCATTTCTGTCCTTCCCAAAGTGGTCTCTTGTTTTCACCTAAATGAGGAAATTGTGATTCCGGCCTTTCAATCACCAGACCTCTCGTCAGGTGAGGCTTCTTTGGGTGTGGTCCAGGATCTACGTGGACCGTACTAGTGCCATCAGGAAATCGGACTCCCTCTTTCTCCTATATGGATTCCACAAGAAGGGATGGCCAGCTAACAAGCAAACTCTGGCCAGATGGCTTCGCATGACTCACACAGGCTTACACACAGATTGACCTTACTGTGCCAGCTACAGTATCTACTTATTCTACTCGCTTTGTGGGTAGCCCGTCATTCAGCGTCTGCCGAACAACTATGCAAAGCGGCCACGTGGTGTTCTGTCCACACTTTTCTTAGGTTCTATGCCTTTGATACATTTGCCTCAGGATGTTTCCTTCGGGCACCGTGTTCTCCTCTCAGCTCACCAGCGTCCCAGCCCGTGAACAACTGCTTTGGGACATTCCCATTGTCTTCCTGTGGAGCCCTATGGACCCTGAAGAAGAAAGGAGAGTTATGGTAAAACTTACCCTTGTTAACTCTTTTTTTCGAAGTCCATAGGGTCCACAGGGCACCTGCCCTGGCTTCTATGGGTTTCTTCTCTTGGTCAGTTGTTTCCTTCTCTGTGTGAGAGTGATTCTTCAGTGTATCAGTCTTCCTTCTCCTCCTATCCTGCTCCTGCCTTGGGCTTGTTAACAGAACTGAGTTGCCTTCAGACTGTGGGCGGGGTATAGGGGGAAGGACCGGAGCTTCCTGGGATTGAAAAAAGTTTTGGCGTATGTGTCTGGTCCTCCAAGTACCACCTACAACCCATTATCTCCCTGTGGACCCTATGGACTTCGAAGAAAGAGAGTTAACAAGGGTAAGTTTTACCATAACTCTCCTTTATTTAAACTAATTACATATAAAGACAAAAACAAATTACAGCAAATAATTTTAAAACATTTTTCATAAAAAAAATGCAAAGATAAAAACAAATTGCTGAGTGCAAGGTGCTTATCTTAATCAGAGTATGAGGTAGGTTCATGAAAGGTAATATCACGGAGCTCCCAACCGGTTTCATCTGGCTTTCAGACTTCTTCAAGGGGATATGGCTCCGTTGGGATTATCTGATACCTATACCCCACCAGCAGGGACAAATTGGTTGCAATTAGTGATGTCACTTCCTGTGGTCAGGAAGTTGTTTAACTAAAACGATGCCCAGATATTGTGTAAAAAAAAAAAAAAAACACGCTATGGTAGTTATACACACAAGCCAAGTATTAAAATCTCAATTGCATAAAAACATTTAAAACAACTGAAATTGTCCTAGAATGAATGGACTGTGGTAACATCCGCCTTTTCTGTGGGCAGTAGTGCCCTCCAAACTCTCTGTATGTTCTCCGTATGTTCGTGCGCGTCACTTCCGCCCGAGACCTCCGTGTGTATCTGTGCATCGTCTCAAGATTTCTGGGATGAGGAACCTTCCGCCCTTTCCCAAAACGTTGGTGCATGTTACTTTTGCCTGGAACTACAGTGTTCAGTTATGCACTTTGGGGGCAGCAGATCGTAGCTTATGAAATGCATGGCACGCAGATGAACTGTGTATGTTGCGGCGGATGATATTATAACCAATCACAGACAGGGATGTGCCCTTCTTCCTCAGTGTTCTTAGTCCATGCATTAGATGGATAATAAATATGTCTCCTTAGTGGCTGCCGCCATCTTTAGGGTTGTCTAAAATCTGATTGAAATAAAAGGTTGCATTATATATTTTTCTTGGTTCTTATTCCTTTATGCATTTACATCTGGACTAATAGGTATTGTCTCATAATAGAGTGTGGAGTATTATACATATAGGTATTAAATATTATTAGTTTAAGTTAATATTGTTGTGTATCTATTGGTGTATAAAGGAGAAAATTGCAGACATGGCAAGATATTAATCAGCATGCTTCATATGAATGGTAACAACCTCTTGGAGATATTATCTAGGTTACAGTGAGCAGTGCGAAATAAACAACTAAACATTGTGATGATGTACAACATGATCCAAATCTCACTAATGCAAAGCACGTGAACAAAACAATTCAAGACCCACTAAAATATAGCACATCAATATGGGACCATATATAAAACTAATTATATTCAGATATGATTTAATTAGTATGGATGTCAACACCACATGTTGTTCTGGATATATTGCAAGGCGTGGTAAGAAAATATGATGTAACATTAGTTCTAGATAAAGTAAATTTCCTAAGTGAGCTCCTTCTTTGGACCTTCAATGCAAAACTACTGGTGGCTATATTCGTCCCCCTACAAATAATGAATGTAATTTAAAGTCATGTTGAAAAATAGATAACAATCAGTATATTGATGTCTTCTTCCGATAAACAGGCTGAAGGAACATGTGTTGGTTTCCACTTGATCTTTCTTGCGTCTCCTTCTTATGAGGTCCAAATCTCAGTGCGCTCCATAAGGTATTAACCTATTGGGAATATCCTTATTTTCAGATGTTTTCTTTCTTGCTAGAAAGATGTGGAAATATTTGATTTTATGTCTTTATACGATATTTCTTCAAAGATCTGTTCTACACAGATGTAGACATGTGTGTATCAGACATGCAACTACAGTTCCTGGTATTCCCAGGAGGTCTCCAATCACAGTACTAAACGGGCCCAGCAAAACGTAGCTTCCAAATCGGACGAGGTTGGGCAGTTATTTGAGGGTATGACTGTAGATTTATAGTCAATACACATACTCCGGTCAACCTGTCTGTCCCTCCCCATGGGCATTTGGATGAAGTTCATAAGAAAGGTTCTATTTTGTAGCTGTCATTGAATCCTGATGGAGACATAGTTCTCAGTTTGAATATCAAGTACATCTCGCACTTTCTCCCAAAGTTACTTGCTCAATAGCTGTGACCGTAAGGTCGTCTGGTTCCGAGTTGGGATGCAACATAAAGTGTCATGAAACAGAATGGCCGTATACGTTATTCTCAGTGTTTCTTACTATCCTCTTCTATTCTTAGCTTGAGAGGTCTCTTAGTATTTCTGACATATTTACCGCAGGAGCATTCAAGTAAATAGATAATGGATGTGGAGCTGCAGTTCATATTCTGTTTTATATTCTTAAGTCCCCTTTAGATTAAGTGAATGTTCTTCTTTGTGGGTGTACATACCTACATCTATTGCATGTGCTGCATTTATAGCAACCTAGACATCTTGGTAATAGTCCGCTTTCTTGCAAATGAATAGTTCTGGTCATACTTGGTGCCAGGATATATTTCAGGCTCCTAGCCTTTCTATACACAATCAAAGATTTTGGGGGAAGGATTTCTTTTAGCACAGGATCCATAAGGAGGATATTCCAATGTTTTGTTAGTGTTCCTTATCTTATTCTCATGACTGTTGTAGGTGGTGATGAAAGGGATCAGTTTGTTGCTCTGTGTGTTCTTGTCTTTATATTTCAGGAGGGTAGCTCTCTCAAGCTGTTTTGTCCTGTGTCAGCTTTACACAACAGACTTTCCAGGTAGTCTTTGGCCTTGAATCTTTCAGTGTTCTTCACATGTGTCATTCGTACTGCAGTTGCGTTTTATTCTATGGAACTGGGAATGATATATTGTCTTTCCATCATTGCAGGTGACCACTCTT
Organism: Taudactylus pleione; assembly: GCA_031769625.1. Classification (NCBI taxonomy): domain Eukaryota; kingdom Metazoa; phylum Chordata; class Amphibia; order Anura; family Myobatrachidae; genus Taudactylus; species Taudactylus pleione. The sequence continues at coordinate 3,370,504 of JAUIMM010000198.1, forward strand.
ATAGTGCAAGTAGCTGTAAGTGCCGACCTCCTTGATGAAGTTTCTTGTGATAATTCTGTTACCCTCACCAACTAAAATTAGATCCAGAAATTCAATGGAGGAGGCGTCCAATTTAGACATGAATTTTAAGTTCCTATTGTTGGCAGCTATGTGAATTAGAAATTACTTAAAAACGTCTTCAGTTCTTTCCCATATTATTAATTATTTATATATCTTTTGTAAAAGATAATGTTACTTTTGCATGGTTTATTGTTGTAAATTAAATTATCCTCCCAGCATCCAATAAACAAATTAGCGAAGCTGGGGGCAAATGTAGTCCCCATTGCTGTACCACATATTTGCCGATAAAAAGTATCTAAAAATTTAAAATAATTGTGGTTCAAAATAAAAGACATTAAATCACATAAAAATTCCTTATGGGGTGTGCTAATGGATGGGTACATTACTAAAAATTCTCCACATGTGTTAATTCCATTTTGCATGTTCAATACATGTGTAGAGAGACAGTACGTTGACGGTTGCCCACATATACGAATTTCTCCATGTGATATTTTCCACGCTTTGCAGTACACTTGTATCCTTGAGATAAGATTGAAGCTCAACCACATATTTACGTAAAAAAATATCCACATATTCTGACAGGTGTGCTGTTAAAGAGTCAATCCCAGCAATGATGGAGCTTCCTGGTAGTTCTGTGGTTGATTTGTGGAGTTTGGGCAAGAAATAAAAAAATGGGGGTAGTGGGACTAGTCTGCATGAGGTACTGGAATTCTTATTTACTAACAATATTGTTGTGTAGACCATATACAAGAAGTGTCCTCATTTCATCAATGTAATCCTCTAGAGCAGGGGTTCCCAACCACGGTCCTCAAGGCACACTAACAGTCCAGGTTTGAAGGATAGCCATACTTGAGCACAGATGACTTAATTAGTACCTCAATTATTTTGATGTGACAATCTGTGCTTAGCATGGATATCACTAAAACTAGGACTGTTAGTGTGCCTTGAGGACTGAGGTTGGGAATCACTGCTCTAGAGGGTCATTCTCCAGTACTATATATAATTTTGAGCTTTTTTTCCACATTTTTTTTGTGCTTCCTTTTCCTTATTTTTCAAAATTTGTTCCCTGATGGGTTGTGGGTCTTCTTCACACAGGTCCTTTTTAACTAAATCATAAAATATGTTTAGGTGACTTCCTTTAGATTCAAGTGGATGAAACGTAGACTTTGGCTTGAGACCTAACTTAGAATCTCTTGAATTGAAGTTGCTCATAATGGCATAATCTTTCCTGATAAAATACCTTTTCAGTGTTAAATTTCTCACAAATTTATTGAGGTCGACGAAAGTTTGGAATTTATTCATGCTGTTCGTTGGAGCAAAGTTGAGACCTTTGCTCAATAGAGATATTTCTGGTTGTGTCAACATGTGCTTAGATAATTTGAAAATGCCTTTTTCCATAGGGTTTATTTTTTTTTATAAAATGACACCCTGTAAAGAGGGGGGGGGGGGGCTTGGGCCTGCTGGACATACGGCTTTACTAACTTACTGCCTCGGTGAGTGGGTAATACTGGTGGAATGAGGTGATTCGCCTCAGGCTCTCATTGATATGGTTGGTCTGAAGCATTCCCGTAGCAATTCCTTCTGGCTAAAATTTCACTTTGCCATTGCCCTCCCCTATTACAGAAGGCTCTGTATTGCTATAGATAAAATTCTGGCGACTCTGGATTTGACCTCTGGCTCTCCCGAAGCTGTGAAACAATGGGGATAGTTCCACACAGAATTTACAATTATATTCATGTATTTATTCATTTGTATTTACATGAAAAACAAAACCAGGTTCCCTTGTATCTTTTTTTCTCCTTCTATATGTTAATAATATTTATTGATTTACATCCTGGGATACAATCCTTTTGGATGTGTGTTTCTTCATATGAGATACTTGGGTGCTACCTTTCTCATGGTATTTCTACTTCAGGGTCCATAGGGGGTCCACAGGGTTGACCTTGGGGTATAGGTTGGGAACCAAATCCGGGCACCACGCAGTTAAAGCTTTTAGCTCCCAGGATGCACTGGGTCCACTCTCCCTATAACCCCACCCCCAAGCCAGAGGCACCTCAGTTTAAGTTGGTGCCCGGCCGGAGTCGGGTCACCGTTAGCGCAGGGGGAGCTGATTAGCAGCCCCTAAGCTTATTTTATTTTTTTAGGGACAAAGTTTTTTCATGGACTTTGGACTCTTCAGAGCGGCAGCGTCGGACTGTCCATAGGACGTCTAAGCTGCCGCTCCGTCACCCCGCTGGCGCTGAGACGCCAGTACAGATCTGGGGATCTCAGCGGGACCCCAGAGTCTGTACTAGCCGGACTCTGCGGGCGCCCAGGACTGCTGCCGGATCCACGGGGAGCAGGTAAGGTCGCGGATCACCGCTTGCGGTGATCCGCGCATTTCAAATGCAGTCCTGTGCCTCCGGTCTCAGGGGACAGACCGGAGGCGCCGGCAGTGGCGGCGGGCCCCCCATACCCCGTGTGTCCACTAGACCACCAGGGACTTAACGATCGGTGCAGGGAGCCGGCGTCCCGGGGGTTAATAGCCGGCCAGGGGAGGCAGCCTTCCCTGTTACAGCGGCTCCTCCCCTCAGCTCAGCGCGCCTTTCAGTATCCATAGTCTGGCGTCGCTGAGCTGCTTCCTCCGCGGGCCACGCTTCCTCTGAGGTCTCCAGCGGCCATTTTATCTCTGTGGTGCAGCAGAAATCTCTCAGGATGGCAGTGAGTCCAGTCCCCCTGCGTACCTCACCATCAGGTCAGTGTACACAGCGCTGTAGCCTTCCCAGACACTGAATCTGGGCAGTTGAATGCAGTGTAATAGTGCAGTATATTATATGACATGTTTATGTATATATGTATATATCTGCATTGTATGTGACTTATGCTAGTGCTGACTGTACTTTATTCTCTCACCTGTCAGTGTATATCTATCCCTTTTCTTTATCTGCCCTAATACAGCTGTACTTAGGGTGGTTCTGAGACCTCACATTTATATACTTGTTAATATTTGTGTGGTTTGTCACATACTGTTGCGTGCTGCACGTTGCCATATTTTAGATGGAACTGTGTGTTGCATACGCTGAAAATGGGTCCCTGCAGCTATTTTTGGCATCAGTCAGGACCAGTATAGCGCTGCTTAATATTTCCGCCAAGATGGGTCAGATATGTCTGACCAGGAGATAGAGCGTTATACTGCACCCATTTTTTACTATCCTGCAAGTCATGTGCTGCAGGTGTTAGTGCGGAGGATTTGACTCATAAAGGGTTCTGTATGTGGCGTCATCTGGTGCCGGCCTCTTTCACGACCCCCTTGGGCGGTTTGTTTTCTCGGGATCCTCTCAATTGCGGATCGCCGGGCGGGCCCCATTGTTGTACCTCACTTGGGGTTACTTCACCATACTGCCCTTTTCATCTCAGGGTATCTCGCAGCTTCTTGCACTCTTCCCCTGTGACACAGACTACCGCTCCCTGCAGGGGTTTTTTGCAGTATATGAATTCCCCCTGGTGCCACAATAGTCTGTCATTCCCCTTGCAGGGATTACCACAACAGCCACCCTGGGTGGATGTCGTTTTCTACGAAACGCTAATTGGCGTGGTTGACGCCCTGTGGTTACTTCCCAGTTGGCTCTGCCATGAACTGGGTACTGTTCGGGGCTCTTTCCCTCTTACACGGGGGGAAGCCTATTTCAGGTATTATTATCCCTGCTTTAGGGCTGGTAGCAGGTCCATTCTGGTTAGAGTGAATGTTGACCTGCACCTGTATCATACACCCTCAGTATTGCGTGCCTTCGGGTTACCTGTTGCTGACTAGCGGGTGGATCGCATAGCGGGACTCTGGCTGTTGCCAGATAGGAGGTGTTACAACAGTGTTTGGCCTCCTGTCCCAAATTCCCTGAGGGTCATCACGAGCCCCTCCTGGGGGGGATGGGCGTGTTACTCGTCTGATTACAGACGTTACTACGCCTCCCATTCCTGCGTGGTCGGATTCTTCGGATCCGTAGGTGGTAACTCTGCCTGAAATCAGTATACTTGCTTTCGGGAGTTGTTACCCATCCTACCATGGCTATAGCATGGTTGGTTAATACTATTGCATATTGGGTTGATGCATTTGTAACGTTTTTTCCCCTCCAACACGTCGGGGGTTCAAATGTATTTGGTCGCTCATGTAATATATGCAGTTGTCATAGGTGGACATGCCTATATTGGATACCAGTCTCCTAACTTTCAGAGTTCCGGCTGCGACTGTATCCTCCGTAATACCCTATGGCTGCGCTCTGAGAATGCAGAGGTGCAGATACCATCTTTAGGGTTGATATTGTTTGGTCCTGACCTTGACAAGATTGTAGTAACATTGGCAGTATTACTAACGACAAGTTTACCGCTTTCAGCTATGCACACTACAAGGCCTCAGACTAAGTCTGTTAAGTCTTTTTTGTCCTCTCGGTCAGCCTAAAGGTCTGTTTCTTCGTAGACTGTCGGCATCTACAAGGGCCGACATATCCAGTACCGAGCAGGCCTGGACTGCCAGCCGATCCTGCTTCTGAACCTACGGATATCTCTTCAGTCTGACGGGACAGGCCTACAACTGGGAGATACCGATTTTCTCAGTTCGCCCGGTATTGGTGTCAAGTTGCCGCGGCTACGTGGGTAGGAGGGTACGCCCTCTTTACAAGGGCCTTACAGATCCAGAAAGCTATGCAGTTGTTGCGGTAAGCGGAGCTAATTGGGCCATCCCCACTATCTCAGTGAGGGACTGGTTGTTCTGTTTTCTTTCTGGTGCGGTGGCTGAATGGTCCTCTTTGGCCTGTTCTCTGTCTCAATTCCCTGAACCAGTTCCTAAAGCTACCTGGGCTCAGGAGGAAATCCCTATGCTCCATCATACGATGTTTGGAACCTGGGGACTTTAGGGTATCACTGGATATACAGGACGCGTGCCTACGGGTACTTACAGAGACCTTTCCTCAGCATGGGCTGAGGTTTGCTGTATCACAGCAACACTTACAATTTTTCGGGCTCTGCCTGTTGGGACTGTCCTCAGCCCCACAGGGGTTTACCAGCGTTTTGGATTTTCTGACAGTTCTTCTGTTCAGTATATCCCAATGCTCCTGTACCTGGACGGCCTCCTGCTCTTAGCGGGATCACCGGGGTACTTTACGGCCAGGTCAGGATGACTGTGGCTTCTTCAGGGTGCAGACGTTTAATCAACGGGGAAAAAGTCCTCCCTGCATCCCTCTCTGGGTATTCTTCATCTAGGATCCCTGCTGGATTCTCAGAATCTGAGAATTCTTCTGGCGTAAGACGGAATCTCCTCTCTTCCATTAGGAGTACATGGTTGTCTGCGCAGTCGACAGATGTCTTTACACTCTGGGATGCATGGTGGAATGGGCTCAGTTCCATTCCAGGCCTTTCCATAATTGGCTCATCTCCAGATGGAATGAGTTTTTTCTGTCGGATAACTGTTCAAACGATGATGCTCTCTCCGGAGGCAAGTCGGTCCCTGTCCGGGTGGCTATGGCCATCTCGTCCAGGGTTTTCTTTGCTAGGGACAGTGTCTGGACCGAATCCTTTTCAGTGCAGTTGGACGTCTGTCGATTCCACCCTGTCAATTAACTTACTCTGGCATAACTCTTGTTTCCCGGTGAACCTGAAAAGGTTCAGTCCGACAGGGTCAGGACAGTGGCTTCCTTTTTATCAACACTGTTCGTTGGGTGGCAATGACAGGTATGTCACATATTCGGACATAGTCCGAGGGTCTCCTCCCGACCATCTCGGCAGCGTTCATTTCAGGAGCTCTCCATTGGGAAGCGGGAGTCCTCAGCCGTCACGACGTGCATCCCGGGGACTAGTCTCTTCCCCAAGAGAGGTTTCATCTCCTGGTGAGCAGGGGGGGCCCCCCTGAGGTGACCCTCATGGCCTTCTGACTTTATCACACTAGGGTGTTACAGTTCAGCTCTGGGGATTCTGAAGCAAACTTCAGCGACTCTTTGTCGGTGAAGTGGTCCTTCCACTTTGTGTACCTGTGTTCTCCGGTCTCCCTTCTTCCTCGAGGTCTTTGGAAGTGTTTTCAATCGAGACGGAGATGCTTTCCTGCTGGTGGCTCCTGATTGCCCCAGATGTCAGGGGTACTTGGATCTATGGAGTCTCTACATCGATACTCCATCCCTGATGCTTCACTGCCCGGACCTGTTGTCTCAGGGTCCTTGGTTTTGCCTTGGACCTGGGTCGTTTGTCTTTGACTGTGTCCTTACAGTGGTCTTACGGCTTCCCTGGCTTTGTCATCGTTGGAATGATTAGTGCACATGGATCAGCTTTTGCTGGGACCTACCACAAACTGTGGCAGCCATAAATCTTATGGTATTGTACCTGTCGATACAATCCTCCGGTGTCCAGGATTTCCAGATATTCTGGCATTCCTTCCGGCTGGCTTGGGTTTCACACTTGGCCTGGTCTTCCTGACAGTGCGGATCTCTACACTGTCAGTATGGTTAAGATATGGAATTGCTTCACTCTGGTATCCAGTTCATCCTTTGGAGTGTTTTCTTGATTATGCCTCCATTTGTCCTCCCTAGGGACTCCTTGGGAGTAAGTAGTGGTTCTTCGTTACCTCCGGGGACAGTCAATGGAACCGCTGGTTGTGATAGCCATTACATGGTCTATTGCTTAGGCTCTCTCTTTCTCTCAGGGTGTTTATATCAACCAGGAGAGTGTCTGAATTGGGAGCGTTCTCATGTGGCTCCCTCTTCTGGAGGGCATCATGTCAGGGTGGGAGTTGCTCTCGCCCTGTGTTTCTTCTTAGTGGTTTTCAGGTTCCATATTATTCTGGAACTTATGGTACGGCCATTCTGTCCCCAGTCCTCTCGGCTGGTGTGGCCTCATTGACTGTGGTCTGGCCTCTTTGGATTTATGTGATCCGTTCAGGTTCCTTACGGAAATCGGACTCCTTATTGGTGGTCTGAGATTTCTGGTTTTCACAGGAAAGGATGGCCGGCCTATAACCAAATGTTGACTTGGATGGCCTCGTAGGTCTTCCTCAGGGGCCTACCCATGGGTAGGCCTTCCTGTTGTTGATGCTTGTTTTTTCTCGGGCCATGTGACCCTCGTGTGCGGCTCGCTGTGGCGCCTCGGCTGTTTTGCCTTACTAGGTGGCCACGTGGTCTTCTGTCCACACCTTTTTAAGGTTCTAGGCATTGGTTTCCTTTGCCTCTCAGGATGCTTCCTTTTTGGCGACGGATTCTCCTCTCAGCACAGGAGCGTCCCCACCCTTGGTTGAACTGCTTTGGGACATCCCCAAGGTCAACCCTGTGGACCCCCTATGGACCCTGAAGTAGAAAACAAGAGATATGGTAAGAACTTACCTTTGTTATCTCTGTTTCTACGAAGTCCATAGGGTCCACAGGGCGCCCGCCCTGACGCACCTGGCTTCATATGGGCTGTGTGGCTGGTCACCGGTTTTCCGTCTCCCATTTCGGTGAGTATGGTTATTGAGTGTTCCAGTTTTCTCTCTCTTTTTCTCTCCTCCTCCGGCCTTTGGCTACTTACAAACTGAGGTGCCTCTGGCTTGGGGGTGGGGTTATAGGGAGAGTGGACCCAGTGCATCCTGGGAGCTAAAAGCTTTAACTGCGTGGTGCCCGGATTTGGTTCCCAACCTATACCCCAAGGTCAACCCTGTGGACCCTATGGACTTCGTAGAAACAGAGATAACAAAGGTAAGTTCTTACCATATCTCTTGTTATTCACGTATACCTCTAATAAAAAAAAAAAGGCAAAAGAAAAGACTCTTATGATTTTATAGAAAATGAGATTAGTTGGTGCACACCTGGAACCATGAATGTAAGGCTTACATAATAATTAAAACTTAACTTTTACTTGACTCTTTATAAATTGCATGAAAAATTGATTAAAATCAATAGAGTAGTGAAAAAGATTGAAAATAAAGTGATATAAAAATCATAACCTCTGTGTCTCAATAATTATTGTTCGTGTTTTTATGTCAGTATGTTTATTATATTGCTTGTAAAATCTCAGCTGTCTCAGGCAACATGCAATCTTCTCTTTTTATTGAGATATACACTGATTCTTCAAGCAAGAGTGCAAACGTACTTGCTCTTTTTTTCGAGATCTGCTTCCTACTCAGAATGAGCTTTATTTGTTACCTCAGTGTCTATCATTACTTTCAGATGGCACCTTCTCTTGGCTGACATTTTACTCAACTCCTCGACATGTGTTCTCCCATTCCTCTTCCTTTGGAGCCGAGCACACATGTAGGGGTGGCGATTCAATTGTTTGTAGCTCCCGTCTAAAATGCACGGGAGCAATTTAATTGTTTGTGTGACCAGTCCAGAGGCTGCACTTATTGCGGATTTCTGCTGGGGCCGGTTGCTAGTGCCGTAAGTGCAGCACGAATCACAGAAGCTTGCTGTGAGTGCCTTATATCTGCAGCTTTTGCATATTATTAGCACAGCCACTGCATGCAAAGACGCAGCGGCACTGTAAACTGCGTCTGACTGGCTCAATGTGTCATTCTTTTTTCATTGTGGGTGTCTTCAAAAAAAAGATTGCACAGTATTATATCTTCTCTCAGATATATAATTTCTGTTATTAAGGATAGCATTTCTTGCAAATGCCCAGTTCTAAACCCTGAGATAAATAATTATACCCCTTTCACATCGCAAACCTGCCTCTGACACGGGATTTTGAAGCTGGGTCTAACCCGGGTCAGACCCCTTTCACGCTGCACCTTCAACCTGGGTTTTTCCCGGGTCGGACCCATTCACACTGAACCCGGGTCAGCCCTGTAAAACCCTATGGATACCATTAAAAATTTACTTTTTCAGACTCACAAAGTTAAGGTCACAAAAGAGAGGGGTGGGGACTGCTCACAGAATTGCAGGAATCATGGCTGAGGATTACCACTGTGTAGCCCTGAGTTCATAAGTGTTTTACTGCTGTTTGATTCAGCCAGTGAGAGCATGTTGCGGCTTCTGACAGCATAGTGTAGTTCACACCTTATTCATCACTCCAATTAGCCATCACTGTAATGACAGTCAGGGCCGCCATCAGGGGGGGGACTGCCGGGCCTCCAGTCCCGGGCCCGGACAGAGAGGGGGCCCGGGTGGCAGTGGCGGACACAGGCGACGGGTACTGGCACAGTCAGGGAGAAGGAGCACCGGGCGCAGTGCGGCAGTGTCGTTAGAAATATGGACTCACAGCTCGCGGAACGGCAGCCAATCAGGAGCGGCTGTCATTCCACGAGCCAATCACAGCTCACAGAACGGCAGCCAATCAGGAGCGGCTGCCGTTCCTTGAGCCAATCCCAGCCCGCACCATATATCAAATGCCGTTGTCATGTCAAAAGAAAACAGTTCCTCCTATCTCGGTTGCGTATTCTATATTCTATCTCTAATGCAGCCGTATAGCAGGTAAGGCATTGGAAGCAAATCCTTGAAATGCCGTGACCAGTGGAATTATCCTCACATCTACTCTAAAATATGATGTTTGGATAATGACCACATAGATCATCAATAATAAGTTTGATATTTCCACCTACCATTCAGGGCTACAGTTGTTTTGATACACCTGACTGGATGTGTATTATTCAAATATATTCAAGGTATAAGGCACTTAATATAATAAAAATGTAGTGCAAGGACTGATTTAAAAATAAATCCAAGGAATGGAGACAGGTCTAAACTGTCAGCTAGAACTTGCTGTAATATAATGTAGAATTACCTCAATCTGTGGATATCTAATGGCTGGATCATTCAGGGAACTTCCACTCTCTCCACCAGCAGTTTATCAGCTTCCCATGTCACCTTTCCCCCATGTCATCTTTCCTACTGCTGCTCCTCTCTTACAAAGAAGATGCTCTTATGTGTTATATCAAATCTGTGTCCACTTCCTTTTTTTAACACCTCCACTAATCACAGGGCCCAGGCATGGGAACATTTTAGTAAAATTCCAGGGACTTCCGCAAACTGAATCGGTATGAAATCCCGGCTGCCGCATGGCCGGCAGTTTGATTCTTGGCAGCGGCAGCCCGACAGATCAGCAGAGCCCGGCAGCAGAAGTCCGACAGCGCTGGAAATCCTGATCTAGACGCCTGTCAGTTACCCTAAGGTAAGTATAAACTAACCTAACCATTCTTAGGGATGCCTAACTCTAACCTCCCCCCCAAGTGCCTAACCCCATCCTTCCCCGCTGCCTAAACCTAAGTCCCCCGGGGGGGTGCCTAACCCTAACCCCCTCTTCCCCTAGCCTAACCCTCCCGGGGTGGTGCCTAACCCTAAGTCCCCCCCCCCCCCCGGGTGCCCTAAACCTAACCCACCCCCCTGCGGCTGTCCGCTCGTGGCGCCCGGCATCCGGGCCGGGTGCCGGTCTCCCGGCATCGGGTAAATGACAGGCGTCTAGATGTAGACGCCAGTCATTTATCCCATGCCGGGAAAAAGCAGCCGGGAAGCCGGCTGTCGGTATTAAGGCAGCCGGTTTCCCGACTGCATACCCCGCAAACAGGCTGGGGTCCCCACTATGCTCCAATACTACTTTAATTAAGTAAGTGTTTGGGTAGCAGGGGTTTAGGAACATTGTTAAAGTGCCATACAAGCTTGCTTTCTTGACTTTAGAGGCACTCCTTCAAAACCCATCTTACTACCCTATCCCCAGCTGCGTCGGTAGCTATTTAATCATCGATGTATTCAGCCCTCTAGCTTCCAGTTTTGTATTATTGGCACTTTAGTTGAGACTTCCTCAACACCTTACTCTTTCCGATTGTCCTCCTCCAGGTTATTAAATATATTTTTTGTAGGTTGGCTGGCAACCCTCCCTAACTGTTCTCCCTAACCACCTTCTCTTGTTGCAACCAATTTGTTAATATCCTTCATTCTTCTCTTTATAGTTTTTTCTTAAACCTTTCCTAATAGATATTCCTTGTATTTTTGGCTCTTTGTTGTTCCTGCTTGTAAGTGTGAATCCTTGAAACTAATAAAGACAATTTGCACTAAAGTGCCAAAAATTAGTGGAAGGTGCCCCAAGCTAAATAATACCAGGACACCAACTCCCCAGGACAGTAAATAAAATGGATTAGAAAGTAATTATATTTTTTTGATGATAGATAATAAGGTTGAAGCCAACATTCAGGCAAATATATACAGGCTTAAAAATGTATTCAGTATTACTAGAACTACTTTATTCAGGGTCTTCAGGATATACAGTAAATTGGGGAGCAGAGTGAGGAATTAAAAAAGAAAACCCCTAACACCCTCTTCCCTGCCCCCTTCTGTCCTGTCCCGTCCCCTGACACCCTCCTCACTTTAAATAAAAAATAGGATAAACACCAAATTATATAGATTATTTTTTTTTTTTTACAATATATACATTTATAAACATTGAACAACACTGTTTTGTGTCTTTACATGTGGGATAAATCCTCAGATAAATAAACATTGACAGTCCTAACCCTAATATTACAAATGGGGACATGCTAGACCTTGAGCGAAAGTCGAGGCTTTATTTTTTTTTTAATTAACTTTATTTAGTTGCTATATAAAATGCAGACATTGCATTATTTTCATCTAAATATGATCAACTTCTTTTATAATGATGAATGGATGAGGACGAGGTACACAAAAATGGCATAAGGGTAAGGAAAATAGGGTATGGCATACCAGTAAAGTTATATACATTTGACAATTTTTTCTAATTGTTTGGCGAGACGTGTGAGACAAACAAATATGTGATATGTGTATAGGTTGGATAAGGATATTATTTTAGTAATTGGATAGTGGTCTATTATTTAAGGTTGGCGGGTATGTGTGGTATTCAAGCCAACAAATTGTTTGGAACTTTTGCCTTTAATCATGTAATTGTTATATAATCTTTGACAACTTTCTTTAAACATACCAAGTTATTTCAATAATAGCTTGTATTGGGGAGTGTCTTTTTTCTTTTGCATTGACAAGCTATGGTCACTTGGTAGCAGTGTTAAGGTCGCATTCAGTGCATGGAAATCCAATTTGTCTGTGTTAATCCAGAGTTGTGAATGCTTTAACGGATAAAATTAAACAGGGATGTTTTTAGTTATTGAGTTCAAGCATAGGCAAACGCAGGGGGGGGGGGGGTTTCCATCTGCCTGGAAACCCCCCTCCCCAGCCCACACCATGACCACAATAGAAATAGTAATAGAATAGAATTTTACTAGAGCTGCATGTTATTTTCAGTATCAAAAATGAAATAATTAGCACCACCTGTGGATCTTCTAACATGTATAAGCCAGTAATAAATAACCTGTGCACCAAATAGGATATCTGGAAAACATTCACTGTTAGGGATGTGCTGCTATAGAGGACAATATGTACATATTTGTCCAGGGCAGTGCTAGGTGCTTCTGCTGCTTCCCCAGGCTCCCGGACTTGCTCCAATGCCCTAGAATGGTGCCCACATCTGAAAAAAAACATTCTGCTCAGAAAGGATGGCCCTACTGCTGCATCTAATGGCTTACTGTGATCGCTGGTCCTGTATATGCTGGAATTATGACACACAATACACTTTGTATGATTCATATTAAAGCTGGATAAGGGCTAATTCTACCCTCTTCATGGACTGGCCACACTCACTCTAAAATCAGGCATTTGGAAACCCCCTTCTAGAAATCCTGCGTTTGCCACTGTCAAGGTTATTCTTTTGTTTACCAATTATTGGACATCAACCCAGAAGGGTATCAATTTAGGACAGGTACACAGGGGAATGTTCCTTCTTCTTTACATTTTTTCTATCACGTAGGGGGGATATTTTGTCATGATTGTTTGGGGTTTTAAACCATTGTCTAGGCCAGTGCTTCTCAAACTCCTCAGGACCCCACACAGGTCACATTTTCCATCTAGCAGGTGCACAGGTGTATTCATTACTCACGGACACATTTTAAAAGATCCACAGGTGGAGCTAATCATTTCAATTGTGATTCTGTGAGGAGACCTGGCAAACATGCACTGTTTGGGGTCCTGAGGACCGAATTTGAAAACCTGTGGTCTAGGCACTATACACCACTCACGGGGTTATAGCGGGTTACACTTACTTGTTTTCAGCTTTGCAGGACCTCCTCAGGCTCGCTCCGTCGCTCCCTGGTCCCTCCTTCGGCTCCGGTTGCTGCTCCAAGCAGAACACAGTAAAGTTAAAAATAAATTTAAAAAAAATAAAGTTTAAAAATAAAAAAATTTTCAGCAAGCTGGGCGGGAGTTCGGGGTCTGCAGCCTGTCGGGTTCCAGACAGCCAGGTAGGTGGGGGAGGGGATCAGGCGGATGGACACAGTTACCGCAGCTGTAATTAGTCGCATTTGTGAACGTAACGGCGCATACGCAGCACTGATTACAGCTGCGGTAAGTTAGGGTAGATAGGGATATCTATTTCCTGAAAAGCTGTTATATAAAAATGACAGCTTTTCGGAATAATTATGGGGAGGAGGAATGATGAATTCCCTCGGTAATTAGGTAGAATTCCATGCAAGTTCTAAACCTAATTACCTCCATCAATATTTTAGTGTTGATGAATAGGCCCCATAGTGTCTGGATTGTCTAACCGTGACAATCCCAGCCTGTTTGTGGTGTAAAAGGGAAGGCAAGAATTATGGTGTAAGTACTGATACGATTTATACCCCTTTTACACCAGAGCTAAAACCTGGGTTATTGCAGGATTAACCCGGCTAGCTCCTTGGTTTAAAAGGGAAAAGCGATGAATTACCAGGTCAATCCATCCCAGGTAATTTGCTGGATTTAACATGGGAATAAATAATCCGGGGCACGGTGACCTGGATCGTGCCGCATGCCTGCCAATTGGCCGGCTTCAGTGGTGTTTGGAGATGACATAATCTCCGAGCGTCCACTTCAACACCGGAAAAGCTGGGTCTCTGCAAACCCGGCTCCGGTGTGAACGGCGCCGACTCGGGAATATCCTGGGTCGGCGCCGGGGAAATTCCGGGTCTGATCCGCATTGGAATCCTGTTCTAACCTCCGGGTTGGACCCGGAATTTGGGTATAAAAGCGGTAATAGTAAAGAGATTGATCTGTAGCTGGATTAATTATTTGAGGCTTTACCTTCCTTTGGATAACCACTATTTTAGCTACAAGTTCTTGTTTAGGGATGTAGTTGGCATCCCGGCGTGCAGGATACCGATGGTCTAAATACCGGCGCCAGTATCCCGACCGTCGGCATCCCGAAGGTAAGTATCAGGGTGTTACGGGGAGGTTAGGGTTAGGCATCGGGGGGGGGGGGGGGGGAGTGTTAGGATTAGGGTGCAGGTTTAGGCACTAGGAAAGGAGGTTAGGTTTAGGCACTGGAGAGGGGATGTTAGGGTTACAGTGCGGGGAGGGGGAGGTTAGGGTAGGGGTTAGGAAACTTACTGTTAGTTCCTATTGGTGTAGGGATTCTGGCTGTCGGGATGCCGCTGTCGGTATTCTGACCAGTGGAATCCCGACAGCTGGGATTTCATACTCAACCCTTTTATTTACTAGGAATAGTCCCTGACATAGAATTATTATAATTTTTTTTTTTTTTTTTGTTAGGGACATGTTTGGGGGAGAAAGATTTGTCATGAGCTGCTGTGAAGTCATCAGGTCATTATGCTTTTCCTAAAATTTTGGATTATTTCTTATGTAGCTAATTCCAGGTTCAGTGTGTCTACTGCCGAGAGAGAAAGTTTACGGAGAAGCCACATTTAATTAAAAAGGGGCCTAAAGTGTTGGGAGAAGGCCGAGTTGTGGAGGGTAATTGTAGAGACTGGCATAATATAGTACTTTTAAAATACTTATGTTTTTTTTTAGAGCCATGTGTGCACGAGCTTCCATAAGAGACTTTGGGTCTGATTCAGAGCCGGACGCTATTTGCGCTCGCTCGTTCAGAAAAAGGGGCTGGCTATTTAAATGAACCGTTCGCTCTTTGCGGTCTGTTCACGCCTCTATGTCTGAACGAGCGAACAAAACATGCGAACGTAATTTTGAAAAAAACGCCCCCTGGCCGCTCGCATCATACGTCATGTCCGCTATTTATTAGATTAATCGAGTACATCGAAAGGCGTATGAACTGCTCGCTATTCTTGTGGTTGGTTTTTCCTACCACAATCATGCGAGCAGTTCTGACTATAAAACAACCAAGTGACGTGGTCAATGACGCTGCTTTGTTAATTATGCACACCCTTAAAACGCCCGTTTTGACCTTTAAGCACGCCTGCGTTCGGATCTCCACCCCCCGTTTTCAAGCACCTTCCCCTGTTACCACCCACAAACGCCTCATTCTGTCACTCAAAATAGCAGGCATTCGCTATTTAGCGAGCACACGATTTTCGGCCGCACTGACTGGTTCGCGAATGCTTATTAAAGTCCGTACGCATGCGCAGTTGTGCGAACATCGGTAGGAACGAGCGAGCGCCCGCTTACGAGCGGCTCTGAATCAGGCCCTTTGTTTTGACCCTTTCATAAATGAATTATAATAACCTAATTCAAGATTTTTTTTAAAAAGTGTTTTATTAGTCTTCAGGACTTATAAAAACAGGTTTTTTTTTAAACTGTAAAACTCAAAAAGGTATACACATGTCCACTTGAGTGAACATGTACCTGCAACATAAAAAAATTGCCATATCGTGGAACAGTATTTCAACCATGAAAGTGCTTTCTTTTTTTTTTTTTGCACAAAAAAGTAAGGTAAAATAAAAAAATCATATATCTGTTATGGTTCTAATTTGTTCTCATCATATTGCTTATTTATCTCCAGAAACAAAAAATGCCTATTTATGGATATATTCGTCCAGAAATAAAAATTCCCTCAGTGTTTATTTAAATTTATTAGACACCTTATCGATCAGCAGCTGATCAGGTAAAACTCTCCCTTGTATCCCCAGCATGAGCCCGTCAGCTGCCACAGAGCACCGTGCAGACATAGCTTATCGTAAGCTCTGTCCTAGCAAGGGATTTTTTAATAAATGCCTGTGATATTTCATAAATTCCCAATGTGAATTTAGGTGAAAATATCACTCTACAACCGCATTTTAAATTCGGATTGTAGTAAATAGGGCCCATAAAGACATTGTAGTGGCCTCTATATTGTGCTCTCTCATTTTCTTATAAAACATTTGATTGACCCATCTCAATTTGCTTTTCCAGTGGGGCAGTGGTTCAGTAGATTGACACTAAAAAGGACGACACTGTATAGGTTGACACCAAATGGGTCAACAGGAAGGAAGACTGAGATTAGAATTTGCATATTCCCGCACCCGCTATTATTTATTTATTTTATTACCAGTTATTTATACAGCGCACACATATTCCGCAGCGCTTTACAGAGAATATTTGGCCATTCACATCAGTTGCTGCCCCAGTGGAGCTTACAATCTATATTCCATATCACATGCGCACACACTAGGGTTAATTTTTTTGGGGGTTGGGAATCAAGTGTGGGAGGAAACCCACCCCCCCTCTTCCACGCAGGTTTATGCCGTAATTCAGGGATGGCCATCGGAGGGGTTACCATCGGCAGGTCCATTGGTGGTTACCATCCATGGCACAAAAGCCATCAATAGTTTGCACCCCTTGCTGGCCTCCGCTGCAGTGGGGGAACCGGGGCCAATCAAAATCAGGGGCAGAGCTTAGCCGGCGCCACGCTCCGTCCCATAGAGAATTTTTTTTTATCTCCCACGCGTCCATTGATGGCATCCCTACCATGATGTGCGACATCCAGCAGCAGAGCCATGATGATGTAATTTGCGACAAAACTTGTTAAGCCCCTGGGCCGCCCACCTTTTGGGAAAGTGTGTGTGATCCGAGAGGCTCGTCTACTCTGCAGAGAGGGCGTGACAATTTCCCCAAATTTGGGAGTCTCCCGGGTATTCCAGGATGGAGGACACATTTGTGTCAGACCAATATGTCTGTCCAATCACAGATTAGCATGTCGCTATCAGACTAAGGCCCCTATTCAATTTGAAGCGTTAAGTCCGGATCCGCGTTAAGTTTCCGCCGATGATGTCATTATCGCCTGTTTTGGTTTTACCCCGTATTCAATTTGAAAAAGACTTTCCGCCTCAATGCAATGTAATAGGCAGTAAAGTATCGCCTATGAATGGCAGGCGGAAAAAAGTGCAGAATTGGGGTTTTGGGGTGCAACGTTGCGGGAACCCCCGTGCAGCCTTCAGACAGTCCCACACAGGTAATCTGTGTCAAAATATATAAAAAAAAAAACTTAAGGACACCCCAAAAATTTACTTTGAAAAAGGGGGCAAAAAACAAATGGTGGTGTACAAACTTAAAAACTAGCGAACTTGACTCTGGGGGGTCCCCAAGTATGCCTCAAGTATTTTTTTGATTGCAGGGTGTTTGCAGCAGATGGATTTTTCACGATTTTTTCAACTTTAAATATGCTGACCCCCATTTTCAAGTACCCCAAATTTGCTGGGATAGCTGATTTTCTGGAAATTGAATACGGCTCTAATTGTGGCATGCAGCAGTTTTAAATAACTGAATAAGGCTGCACATGGCAAATGATATTGTTATCCAGGGTAGGCCCCTGTACACTGGGCATAGACCTATACAATAGTGGGTGGATTAGGTGGGGGCTTATTTGTCCAGATTTTGCATAGCTAAAGGGTAAGAGGTGTGTGTACATTTGCATTACAGCACCAGGGGCTGAATATATCTTCAGGGCATTTTGCACCAGGTGGGGTGGCCATGTAGCAAAGTAACAGAGCAACCCCCAATTCAATTCAGTCTAGTTTGTCTCATTCATCCTGCTGCATGTGCTTGTACCTGTCCCCTGATCAATCAATATGTATTTACCGTCATATATCATCGGGGACCTAGTGCTAGAAATGTGGGTCACTGGCTTATGGTGTGTAATGTTACATGTGGTTTAACTGATGTCACACAGACCGGACCACCGAATGAATGAGGCGCCATTACACAATCAGTGACCGTGCACAAGATGGCGGCTCACCCGTCCCCCTGTAAAGCTTTCTCGCTTCGCCGAGAGACGACCAATCATAGAGTGTGAGGGCGGGACGTGTGCCTTGACCGACGTCTGCTCTGGCCAACAGGGTCTCCAGCCGTTGCCGGACACCTTCCCCCACTGCTGCACCCAATGACATGCTCAGCGGCGTGAGTGGCGTGGATGGCGGTCCTATGGGCGCGGGAGCGGCAGCAGGAGTGCCACCCCGCCCGTCCTATCGCGAGGCGGCAAGTGGGCGGGGCGGTACAGGTTTAGCCCCGGCGCCATGTTACGGCGCGCTCAGTCCCGGCGGATCTCTGAAGATGGCGGCAGCTGCAGCGGTGGGAGGAAGGTCAGCTTATTACGGGACTGAAGGTGGCGGCCGTGCCCCGAAGAGGATGAAGACTGACGGTAGCGAGGACAACGCTGCGGCGGTAAGAGCGCGGTCCTGTGCACAGGGGGGTAGGGAGGCGGCGCCGCAATGTGGGCTGTATAGCGGCACAGAGGATCCTCCATTGTGCGTGTGACCGGCTGGGGCCTACCAGTTACTAGCCCCGCACGCTGGTGTACCCAATGTGCAGGATAGGGATGAAGTGGGGACACCAGTATTGCTTCCTTTGCTCTATACAGATATTTCCCTGTAGATACAGCGAGGAGCGCTGCTAAATGTAACGCTATTAGTGTATGCGCCAGTATGGGGGATCCATCTTTTACTTTCCCTGTATGAACCATCAGAGGTCCTACATTTGTAACATTTAATAATATGGGATATAAGCTCCAATCCTTATTTGTCTTGTTTTAAGGCCCCCATACATCAGCAATTGATTGCAGCAATCGGATTGTGTATAAAAATCCCTTTTTCAATCGATTGCAGAATTGCCACAGTCGATTGAAAAAGGGAAAGATTTTTATACAACATCGATTGCAAGTTGCACGATTGCTGCAATCAATTGCTGATGTATGGGGGCCTTTAGACTAAGGGGAGTATTTATCAAAGCCGGGAGAGATAAAGTATTAACCAATTTGCTTCTCGTTTACGTTTTGCAGGCTGCTTAAAAAAAATTATAGCTGGGAGCTGATTGGTTGGCAATTTTTTAAAATTTTCTCCACTAGCTTTGATACCCCCTAAAGCTGCACACTTATGATTGCAGATTGTGTGTGTGTGTGGGTGGGGTTGTCTTACCTAAGTGATCCCATTGTATGGCTGCTCCTAGCCTGGGCCCTTTCCCTATTGACCCCCCCCTTCCTTCCATTGTGGCAGGTTAGGTAGGCTGTGTGCATGTTTACAGACAATATGTTAACATTCATGTTTGTCTGGAATGCACAATGTGAGCTTAAACTGAAGTCACCAGTGACTTTCTCCAGTGTATATTTATGATTTTTGCTCATCTGTGTAATGTTGGGTGTTCTGCCAGTAGCTCCTACTGAGGGAGAGTGGTCTGGGACGTTTTGCTGACCTTAATGTTCTTATTTCGTATATATTTCTGAGCGAGGGCTGCTCAGACAAATTATAATTAATAAATATTTATATGCAGATCAAAGGGCCATATTCTGTTGCTGCCTCCTCGATACCTGGTACAACCTTAGCAATTCGATTCTCTAAAAGCTTTGAAGCAAATTCGAAATTTGATTTTTTTATTTATTTTTTGCCCAGTCGACTACACAAAGGGATTTGTATACAGGGTTAAGAATGGAACTTCAGGACCTGCCACATAAGAGCGCTATCTAGTTAAGGTGTGTGTGTTTGGGAATATGAATGAAGTCTCTTGAAACTACGGCGTGAGGAGCGTTTTAAGCCGATGAAGGCAAACAAAGGAGGCAAGTTGTGAGGCAATGTTAGCCGGACAACCCAGGTGCCAGTCTTGAGTAGAGTTCTTGCTCTTTCTGTTTGTTTTGTCCATAGAACTTCCCGAGATGTGGCGCAGAATGCTCAATTTAATTCTGAGGCTCCCTGCAGGGCTGCATATCTGGCTGTTTCAAAACTTGAACAATAAGCCCCAATATTTTTGTATTGATTCATCCCAGGCTATTGTTTAGTGGCCCGGTAACTACTAATTTCACACAAAATGTCTCTTGCTTTAGGAAGGATACGAGGACCCTCATAAAACCCCGGCTTCACCGGTGGTTCATGTCAGGGGGCTGATTGATGGAGTGGTGGAAGCTGATCTTGCCGAGGCGCTCCAGGAATTCGGCACTATCAGGTATGACCTAACAAAGCAGTACTCGTTTGTTATTTTTTATTTTTTTTTTCATGTTGACCACTGTATTGAATAGATCATGTACCTGTCCTGCAGTAGGCTGAATAGCTTATGTGACTAGTAGTGCAAAGATTAGTAAGAGTCCATACAAAATATTACATGTTAGCCTGTATTGATATACGATTAGTATGTATTTCCCCTGTTCAATTAACTCTGGATCATCCTAAATTTCCCCTTGTGTTTTTTTTTTTTTTTTTTTATAAATCTGGAGTGATATTTGCCCCCACTTGTCTTATAGCAGCTGTTACATTTATATTTAAAGTTGTAATAAATGGTTTAATTCATACAAGCCTTGAGTAGCTGCTGATGTAAAGCGTGTATTTATGGCAACTAGTATTGTTTTCTTAGCGTAAATGGTTTAATGGTAAATTAAGTATTGATGGGTTTCTAGGTTTTCCCATATATTTTTAAATATTTGTTTTCATGCTTCCCAGCATCCCTGGTTTTCACTTCTAGCTGGTCTCTGTGGGGCAGACTCTGCCCATGTAGTTATGTTTCCATCATGTCAGTTTCTGTTTCCTTGCAGTTATGTTGTAGTGATGCCGAAGAAGAGGCAGGCCCTGGTGGAGTTCGAGGACATCCTGGGAGCCTGTAATGCTGTAAACTATGCAGCAGACAACCAGATCTATGTAGCTGGTCATCCAGCTTTTGTCAACTACTCGACCAGCCAGAAGATCTCTCGTCCTGCGGACACCGGTGACGATTCCAGGGGAGTTAACAACGTCCTTCTGTTCACCATCCTAAACCCCATTTATTCCATCACGACGGTAAGAACAGCTGTTGGGAAGGATCGGCCAGGTGTCCTACATCTGTTGTAGCTGTGAGCTTTGTCCCTTGTTACTGTAATTAGACTAAATTGTAGGTGTTAGCAGCACTATACTACTTGTTACTAGAAGTCTGCTTTTATGCGCTGATGGAAATAGTCTAATAGAGATGTCTGATTTCTGTCTACTAGGACGTGCTCTACACAATCTGTAATCCATGTGGACCGGTTCAGCGGATCGTCATCTTCAGGAAGAATGGCGTCCAGGCCATGGTGGAATATCCTTTCTGTGCTGTTTGACTCCTATAGTGATGTGTCCTTGAATAGTTAGGGAAGACTGTTAAACATAAGCTATTAGTCATTATCATTCCATCCTCTTCCCAAAGCATCATTTATAATCCCACAGTAGCCACTGGCATTATTTGTTCATGGTGACTTTAGTATCTGTGAAAACTTATTTCCACATCTTGAAGACGTGCTGCCATGACGCAGAGTCTGTCCTGTGGCATGCTGGTAGAATTCCCCATTCTGCTCACATGGCACTCATTTACATTTTAATGGATATTGTACAGTGGTGGTTGTAATTGAGCTTGCCTCTAAAGACATTCATGTTGCTTTTGGGGCTTCATATATAACTGGCTTCCGATGTCCTGTGTGTAGCGTTAAAGGAATTCTCTGAAACAGTTGCACATTGTTTATGGTGCAAAGGAAGCATAAAGCATAGCTTACTATTAAGGTCATTTATATTAGAAACTGCTCTGTAGACTTTCAAAAGTGTCAGATACCAGGAAAAAGCAAAATGTTTCTCTTAACTTTATGTACATTTGACTCCGTACAAAGCGCCCAGCGAGCAAAAGCCTCCCTGAACGGGGCGGACATCTACTCTGGATGTTGCACTCTGAAGATTGAGTATGCTAAGGTAAGAGATTGCTTATGGAGGAGTTGATGGGACTGTCCAGCACAGGCTCCCACACAGTATGACTTACGTTTTCCTCTTTCCAAAGCCCACAAGACTGAATGTTTTCAAAAACGACCAGGACACTTGGGATTACACTAACCCGACCCTGAGCGGACAAGGTAATTATGTCCCTGTTAATGTGTTTTTTTATACATGCAATATTCATTAGTCTGATCAAATGCACAAGACTGGCACGTCACACTCTGTAATGCCATTGCTTCGACTCCGGGCCACCAAGAAACGTGGTCCCTTGCTTCCAAACCTGCAGCTTTGTTGCTCAGACTAAGATCTAAGTAGTAAGTGCAACTAAACCATATAGTTCCTGTACAAAAATGCATTTACCTTCTAACATCCTTCCTGCATGTTCAAAGAGTGCTTCTGAGTGAGTCATTTGGCTCCAGACCGTTTCTCCCTAGAGCAAGCAATGGCATTACATGACAAAAACCTAACACATTTCTTTTCCAAGGTACATACTAGATTCCATGTGCAGGGGCCAGCTCAGTGCTGCCTCAGATAAAGGCAGTTTACTCAAACTGAGCCGAGAGGCAGCGGTTTTGGTTTTCAGAGGCATCCCACTAATGGGAAGCTTCCCGGCTCCCTCTTGGGGTCCAGGACTGACAGGCCCTTGTCTGCACATCGCTTTATAAACACACAGTGTAGTGAGACAGCACGGAGACACTCATCGCAGAAATACCAGGCCTTCTGCAGAGGTCACACACGGAGAACATCACATGGTGACCAAGAGCAAGTCGCTGAAACTGGGGCTTCAACAGGCATGTAACAAGTACAGAAATGCTCTCACTACGCTGCAGGCATGACCAGTACAGAGAACGTTCTCCACATTTACAGCAAACATTTTTAAAAGTACAGAGAAACTTGAGTGCTACACGCCATAACAAATGTATTTACAATGAACACAGTCATGTAACGGGCACAGAAGTGGGTCTGCACATGCCATGGCAGGCAGAAACGGGACATGCTACAACATAAACACCACGCGAGCCTCAAAACTCCCCACCACAGACAGTTTCTCTTCACCATCCAAGTCCAGAAGAGCCGAACATACCTCACACCCCCCTCAAGATACAGGACGTGTGACGGGGGGCAGACATCAGCTAGCAGCATCATAACAAGAGAAACACGCACATGGAGCACACAGAACACGGAGAAACATGTTAGCAACATGTGAGCCTTTTACAGAATGCCAATTGTGTTGTTTTTGCCGTTCAATGTAACTCATGACTGAAACCATGTGATGCAGGGTCGCTACGTGTGTATGGCGGGGCGGCACCTGTCAGAGCTCTGCTAACGCACACATGAGGTATCCAATGGTAAGCGAAATACAGATATGTTATTGTCACTGGGACCCATCTGTAAGTAAGTCTTTTCTCAATCTTTGTGCTCAATTCTCCCCCCAATTAAATGTCCTGTGCTCAGTCAGACTTTGCTAATGGTTGATTTCGGGGATGGGTTGATCTGTGTATCAAGGTCCCTTTGTTGCGGAATATAGCTGCGGCCCTTGGTTTGGGTTGGGAGGGTGTTGGAGGGATGTCAGTGTTACTGTCCCTTTTCTTATTGGCTAATATCTAGTGGGTTCTTAGTACTCTGGAGATGGTGCTTCAAAGCCTTGATACACAGTTCTTTTAATCAGAGCAGAGAGCGGTCACCCCACTTTTGATTAGACTGCGGGGCTTTCAGGTTGGCATTGATGAGGTATTTAGCAATGTCTTGTCATTTGAACGCTTACAGGTGATACCGCAGGCAATCCCAATAAACGCCAGAGAAACCCACCGTTGTTGGGAGACCACCCTTCAGAATATGGTAAGATCAAACTGTGTAGCACTTAAAATGCACTTAGAGATCACCCATATCAATGCCTTGTCTTGACTATCTTGAATGTGCTGCCTCGTTGGTGTATGTGATCTGCTATTCTGTCCGGTGTGTCATGATGATCTTGTTCTCACAGCTGGAGGACCACATGGAGGATATCATGGTCACTACCACGATGAGGCTTATGGCCCTCCGCCCCCACACTACGAGGGCCGCAGGATGGGCCCACCTCCTGTAGGAGCCCCACGCCGAGGCCCGAATCGCTACGGTCCTCAATATGGTCACCCTCCACCACCACCCCCAGAATATGGTCCCCATGCAGACAGTCCAGTGTTAATGGTTTATGGACTTGACCCCAGCAAGATGAATTGTGATCGAGTGTTCAATGTATTCTGTTTGTACGGCAATGTGGAGAAGGTAAGAAGGCGTCTTCTGGAGTGTTGGGTGTTTAGGGCATTGGACAATAGTACCATCTGTAAACTTTTTGACCTTCTTATCAGGTGAAGTTCATGAAGAGCAAACCTGGAGCCGCTATGGTAGAGATGGCAGATGGATATGCTGTTGACAGAGCCCTCACTCACCTGAACAACAATTTCATGTTTGGACAGAAACTTAGTGTATGGTGAGTTACCAGCTAAACCTGTCGCACGGTGAGCTGATTGTGGCATTCTTCTGGAATGGTTACTAACTGTAAATGTCTGTCTAGTGTGTCAAAGCAGCAGTCTATTGTGCCTGGTCAGTCCTATGGCCTGGAGGATGGCTCATGCAGCTTCAAGGTGTTCAGTGGCTCCCGCAACAACCGCTTCACTTCACCCGAGCAAGCTGCCAAAAATCGCATCCAGCAGCCCAGCAATGTGCTTCATTTCTTCAACGCTCCTCCAGAAGTGACGGAGCAGAACTTCCTAGAGGTGAGAAAGCTGTGACTTGCCTGTCATTTCTGTGCCCTGTGATACGCCAGGATTTAAGCATAATGTTGGTTGTAAATCTTTATTAGAATTCATTAAAAGCTGTATAAAGGAGTTCTTTGCAAGTATTGGCTTACCATCTGTCTGCTTTTCTAGATCTCTGATGAACTGGGTTTGAAGAAACCAGCTTCTGTCAAAGTGTTTTCAGGAAAAAGTAAGTATTGCCGTAACTAACTCTTGTAAACACCCTCTAATTGACTCGAGCATATGGTCCTAAAAAAATAACAAATTTTACCTCTATAGCTGGTAATAGAACAAGGCTGAATAGCCGTACGCATGTAGGTGAAGGTCAGGCTGCAGTACCTTTACCTGAGCTAGTCATCCAAGGTCAGTGCTGACCTGGCCTCTTGCACGCCAGTTGATTCCTACACGTTGCAGAACAGCTTGTTGCTAAAGTTTCCATGCGTGGTATAGAAATCTCACTGAATTACTGTGTTTAGGTGAACGGAGCTCATCTGGACTGCTGGAGTGGGAGTCGAAGAGCGATGCCCTTGAAACACTTGGCCTCCTGAATCATTACCAGATGAAGAATCCCAGTGAGTACTTGCATAGAGTGGCCATAGGGAGCCACAATGGAAAGTGCTGTCCTATAGAACACCTGATTTTTTTTATTTATTTTTTTCTAGCATTACAGCATTATGAGGTTTACTGAAGTGTTCGCTTGGCTTCCTTCTTATATTTATATATATATATATATCTCTATCGTAAGGGGCAATTCAATCAGCTGTGCACATATCTGCCTATTGCAGCAGCTGATTTTCTGCTTCCACCTCAACAGGGGCAGCGAGCAGAAATGTGTTGCCTACTCGTGCCATGGTGTCACATGTAGCAGCTTGAAACTGCTTCTATCAGCCCCTTAAGCTGGGTACACACTAGACCAGTGGTTCCTAAACTATTCAGTTCAAGGTA
This sequence comes from Taudactylus pleione, assembly GCA_031769625.1. NCBI lineage: Eukaryota > Metazoa > Chordata > Amphibia > Anura > Myobatrachidae > Taudactylus > Taudactylus pleione. The sequence goes on from JAUIMM010000198.1 coordinate 3,396,181, forward strand.
CCCTTAGGGCAGTGTTGCCTAACCTTGACACTCCAGCTGTTGTGGAACTATATATCCCAGCATGCCCTAATAGCAAAGCTGTAGCAGTGCATGCTGGGTTATGTAGTTCCATAACAGCTGGAGTGTCAAGGTTAGCCAATATTGCCTTAGGGTCTCCACTTTTTTTTCAAGGCACCCCTAAGCCAAATTAATTACCTGTAGTAGTGCTGATTATACAATGTCCCCTGTAGTAGTGCTCCTTATGTAAAGGATACTGCATTGTTCCCTGTAGTTGTTGTGCCCCTTAGGCAGTGCCCCCACACCTCTGTGCAGAACTTAACTGACTGAAGTTCACGCTGGGGACTGCTCCTCCTGCTGTCACTCCCGCTGCACTGACTTGGATAAAGCTGGATCCAGCCGGCGTGGAGGATTCTCTCAAGTTCCCAGTGATGCATTGCGCGGGGCCTTTAGTGCATGGAAGACGTCACCCGCGCACTGCATCACTGGAAACGCTGAAGCGATCAGGGCCGCCTTTAGTCTTTAGAAAGTTGATCGCGATCTACCTGCAGGAGTTCCAGAATAGCGTTGTTTTGGCCATGCCTGCTGAGATGACAACAGCTTCCCCGCTTCCCTCCCCCCCCAGCTGCGGCACCCCAGTGACAGCACTGCACTGGGGTGCCGTGGCACACAGTTTGGGAACCACTGCTCTAGAGTATATCAGGCCAATGCTGGGTACCGCTGCTTGCCATATCAGTCTGGCTACGCATTTAGTGTGTACCCAGCATTAGTCATCACTCTTGTAGAACAGCTTTTAAGTGTAATTTCTCTGGCAGCATTTTTTTCATGTGTAGGGTAACTAGCCTCTTCAAATGTTCACATATCAGATTAAGGGAGCTATTCAATTAGGTGCGGAAAGACTCGATTTGGTGATATACGTTTGCAGGTGTGAACTTTTCACATGCGTGTATTGCGCTTTCCAATTCCCGAAGTGTTTGCATGTGCGAAAACTCCATAGACAGAAACTGGCAAGAAGTTGTGAAAAATATATATATATTTTTTTTTTTGTTTTAATGCTCATTAGGTGTGACCACATCATTAGTTTAGTACTTTAACCCTGCACCTCAGTTGAGCTTTAAGCCGCTAATCACATTTTCTTCTTTCAGATGGTCCGTACCCTTACACCCTGAAACTGTGCTTCTCCACTGCCCAGCATGCATCGTAACTTCCAGGACATGCCAAGATCACTCCCTCCCCACCGCTAATGTTTAGTAACAGTTTGGCTCTTTGAGCTAGTTCTTATTTTGGGATTTTTTTTTATTTTATTTTTTTAATGTATGTGTGCTTTCATTAAGCACATGTTAATAAAATGTTTGGGGACACTTGTGTAGTATCATTGACTTCATGATTTGTTATTAAACTTCCCATGTTTAACACATAGTGATGTTGTACTAGTGAATTTTACTTCCAAGAATTCCAGTGGGAAGTTTTCCATTTAGGTATTTTGATAAGTTCTTTGTTTTGTGAGGCTGACACATGAGCAGTATTTGACCCACACTATACTGAGGGAGCTTAACTTCTTGAGCTGACTCGGCAGAGTGAAAGATTACATAAAAAAATTGCACATCACAAATTCTACTATTAAAACAAATTGGTGTTTTGGCCTATAAGTTGTTTCAATTTGCAAAACAAGAACATACTTTATGCCTGGAGTTTAACAAATATCTTAAGTGGAACTATACTCTATACCAGGCATGTCAAACTCAAAATACCAACCTGGCCAAAAATTCAAGGTCTAAGTGTGGGCTGCAAGAAAAAAGTCTTGGACGCAAATTTTGAAAGGGGGTTATTAATAAAAACCAATGCAGTGCCCCCATTTAGTACTGCCCCTTATGCAATTCCCCAGTGGTGTACAATATGCAGTACCCCCTCCCAGTATAGAACAGGCCCCACTCACATGTGCAGTACTTGCCTCTAGACGCTGGGCACCGCACCTGCATAGATGCTGCTGTTGACTGCAGGGCAGGCTCCTCTCATCGCGGGTGACGTCATGTCAGCCGTGAACTGATTCACTGGGAACACTGGCCTCTGCAGCGATCAGAGGTTGCTTTAGTCTCTGATCTCTTCAGAGATCAGCATTCCAAGTTTTAAATAGAGTAAAAACAAATTTCTACCTCAGGGTCCTTCGGGATCCACAGGGATACCTTGGGGTATAGGTATTGGCTCCACAGCCATGGGCACCAGAGTTAAAGATGTCCTCCCAGGATGCACTGGGCCCCCTCCTATACCCCGCCCCCAGGCCAAGGCACCTCAGTTTTCAGTAGGTGCCCGGCCGGGAAGCTGGGTCATCGCAGAGGGGGGCTGTGTAACAGCCCCTGAAATCTTCAAGAGCGGTAGCATAGGACTGTCCAGCGGACGTCCATGCTACCGGTCCGACACCCCCGCCGGCGCCGTCCACCGGTAGTGATCCGGGGAGCTCGGCGGGCTCTTGGGGGTTCCTGCTAGCGGAACCTTCGGGGGACTGTGGCCGGACCTACGGGGGGCAGCAGGTAAGCAGCGGGCGATCTCTGGTAGGCGCCCGCTGAATCACAGTCCGGCGTCCCCAGGGCTTGGGGGCTCCCTGGGGATGGCAGTATAGTGGAGCCAGGCGGATGCCTGTGCCACTAGACCACCAGGGATACGGGGCTGAAGCGTTGCGGAACACGCTCCAGCATCCCGGGGGGGTTAATGGCCTGCCAGGGGAGGATGCCTTCCCTGTAGCGCACAGGAGGCTCCTCCCCATCACTGCTGTCGGCGCCTTACATTTAAGGTTTTGGCGGGCTGAGGCAGTGATCCTCCTCAGGCCCGCCTCCCTTCATCCTCCGGCGGCCAATTTATGTGACAGACGCTGTGGTGACAGGGTGCGGAGCCTGGGGTGCCTCTTACATACCTCTCCTCCAGTAAAGGTCAGCGTATGTAGCGCTATCACTGCCAGGCTGTAAGTCTGTGTAAGTGATAGTGCACTTAGTGCAGCGTTTCTGCATTGTGACTTTATGCTAGCGCTGTGTGTGTGTGATCGATCTTTTCTCCTGTCAGCCATTTTAGCTATCCCTATTTCTTCCTCTTGACCAGCCCTCTCAGTGCCAGTACTGTCAGGGTAGGAATTTACCTCAGTTTATGATTTATTTCTGTGAGAGGAGAGTCACATACCACTATGTCCAGTGAGGACTCTGTTAGAGGAGCACCTCTCCTATTTTCCTGCTCCAGATGTAAAGCAGGTGTGGGAGGGGGCGATACTCCAGGATGGGTTATGTGCTGCATGTTTGGCCATCCCTGGTACCTCTGCTGTACCCAGCACCTCTCAGGAACCACCTTGGGCTTGTTTTGCACAAGCCCTGACTGTTCTTGTAAATAGGCTTGCAGCCCCTCCTACGTTTCCACAATTGGGGTTTGCACAGCAGGCTGTAGTCCCGCCTCCTGTTCTGGGAGTTCCGGGACTGATAGTAATGCAGTGTCCCCCGCAACAGGTCCTTAATCAGGCTGACCCAGGTTTGTCTGATTCTGGGGTGCGGAGCACACAGCAGGATCAATCCAGACCTGCTAAAAGACCGTTCTTGTCATATCCATCTGCTCAGGATGATGAGGATGACGGGTCGTCTGATGAGGGTGAAATTCTAGATTTGTCGGACACTGACACTCCTCAAGCAGAGGCTAAGTCTAGTATTTACATTCCAGGCCTCATACGGGCAGTCCGTGCGGCCATGGTAATTACTGACGACAACTTACCTGCAGCGCCTACTCATGCTTATTTTAAAGAGGTTAAAGGAGCTGCAGCAGTTTTCCCCCTTTCTGGTCAGCTAGTTGATCACATGGAGGAGGCCTGGAAATCTCCAGGAAAAAGATTTCAACCTCACAAGCGTTTGGCACGTACTTTTCTACTTCAGGGTCCATAGGGGGTCCACAGGGTTGACCTTGGGGTATAGGTTGGGAACCAAATCCGGGCACCACGGAGTTAAAGCTTTTAGTTGCTCCCAGGATGCACTTGGGTCCACTCTCCCTATAACCCCACCCCCAAGCCAGAGGCACCTCAGTTTAAGTTGGTGCCCGGCCGGAATCGGGTCACCGTTTAGTGCAGTGGGGAGCTGATTAGCAGCCCCTAAGCTTTATTTTTTCTAAAGGACAGAGTTTTTTATTTTTCCTTTGGATTCTTCAGAGCGGCAGCGTCAGACTGTCCATAGGACGTCTAAGCTGCCGCTCCGTCACCCCGCTGGCGCTGAGACGCCAGTACAGATCTGGGGATCTCAGCGGGACCCCAGAGTCTGTACTAGCCGGACTCTGCGGGCGCCCAGGACTGCTGCCGGATCCACGGGGAGCAGGTAAGGCGCGGGTCACCGTTTGCTGTGATTCGCGCATTTGAAATGCAGTCCTGTGCCTCCGGTCTCTGGGGACAGACCGGAGGCGCCGGCAGTGGCGGCGGGCCCCCCATACCCCGTGTGTCCACTAGACCACCCGGGACTTAGTGTTCGGTGCAGGGAGCCGGCGTCCCGGGGGTTAATAGCCGGCCAGGGGAGACAGCTTTCCCTGTTACAGCGGCTCCTCCCCTCAGCTCAGCGCGCCTTTCAGTATCTATAGTCTGGCGTCGCTGAGCTGCTTCCTCCGTGGGCCACGCTTCTTCTGAGGTCTCCAGCGGCCATTTTCTCTGTGGTGCAGCAGAAATCTCTGGAGATGGCAGTGAGCCCAGTCCCCCTGCGTACCTCACCATCAGGTCAGTGTACACAGCGCTGTAGCCTTCCCAGACACTGAATCTGGGTAAGTTGCATGCAGTGTAATAGTGCAGTATATTATATGACATGTTTATGTATATATGTGTATATCTGCATTGTATGTGACTTATGCTAGTGCTGACTGTACTTTATTCTCTCACCTGTCAGTGTATATCTATCCCTTTCCTTATCTGCCCTAATACAGCTGTACTTAGGGTGGTTCTGAGACCTCACATTTATATACTTGTTAATATTTGTGAGGTTTGTCACATACTGTTGCGTGCTGCACGTTGCCATATTTTGAGTGGAACTGTGTGTTGCATACGCTGAAAATGGGTCCCTGCAGCTAATTTTTAGTATCAGTCAGGACCAGTATGGCGCTGCTTGATCACAAGGCTTGGTCAGATATGTTTGACCAGGAGATAGAGCGTTATACTGCACCCATTTTTTACTATCCTGCAAGTCATGTGCTGCAGGTGTTAGTGCGGAGGATTTGTTTCATAAAGGGTTCTGTGTGTGGCGTCATCTGGTGCCGGCCCCTTTCACGACCCCCTTGGGCGGTTTGTTTTCTCGGGATCCTCTTAATTGCGGATCGCCGGGCGGGCCCCATTGTTGTACCTCACTTGGGGTTACTTCACCATACTGCCCTTTTTCATCTCAGGGTATCTCGCAGTTTCTTGCACATCCCCTGTGACACAGACTACCGCTCCCTACAGGGGTTTTTCGAGTATATGAATTCCCCCTGGTGCCACAATAGTCTGTCATGCCCCTTGCAGGGATTACCACAACAGCCACCCTGGGTGGATGTCGTTTTTCTATGAAACGCAAATTGGCGTGGTTGACGCCCTGTGGTTACTTCCCACTTGGCTCTACCGTGAATAGCGGGTGGATCGCATGGCGGGACTCTGGCTATTGCCGGATATGAGGTATTACAACAGTGTTTGGTCTCCGGTCCCAAATTTCCTGAGGATCATCATGAGCCCCTCCTGGGGTGGATGGGCGTGTTACTCGTCGGATTACAGACGTTACTACGCATCCCATTCCTGCGTGGTCGGATTCTTCTGATCCGTAGGTGGTAACTCTGCCTGAAATCAGTATACTTGCTTTCAGGGGTTGTTACCCATCCTACCATGGCTATAGCATGGTTGGTTAATACTATTGCATACTGAGCTGATGCATTTGTAATGTTTTTTCCCCTCCAACACGTCTGGGGTTCAAATGTATTTGGTCGCTCACGTAATATATGCAGTTGTCATAGGTGGACATGCCTATATTGGATACCAGCTCCTAACTTTCAGAGTTCCGGCTGCGACGGTATCCTCCGTAATACCCTATGGCTGCGCTCTGGGAATGCAGAGGTGCAGATACCATCTATAGGGTATATGTTGTTGGGTCCTGACCTTGGCAGTGGCAGTACAAATTTCCCGCCGTCAGCTATGCTCACTACGGGGCCACAGACTATTAAGTATTTTTGTCCTCTGGGTCAGCCTAAAGGTCTGTTTCTTCATAGACTGTCGGCCTTTACAAGGGCCGACATATCCAGTTCCGAGCAGGCCTGGACTGCCAGCCGATCCTGCTTCTGAACCTACGGATATATTGTCAGCCTGACGAGACAGGCCTACCACTGGGAGATGGCGATTTCTCAGTTTGCCCGGTACTAGTGTCTAGTTGCCGCGGCTACGTGGGTAGGAGGGTACGCACTCTCTTTGCTCAGGCGGCCTATTTCCATGTGATGGTACGCAGGCCCTTATTCGGAACAGGGCCTTACAAATCCAGAAAGCTATACAGTTGTTGCGGTAAGCGGAGCTAATTGGGCCATCCCCACTTTCTCAGCGAGGGACTGGTTGTTCTGCTTTCTTTCTGGTGCGGTGGCTGAATGGTTCTCTTTGGCCTATTCTCTGTCTCAATTCCCTGAACCAGTTCCTAAAGCTACCTGGGCTCAGGAGGCAATCCCTATGCTCCATCATACTATGTTTGGCACCTGGGGACTTTATGGTATCACTGGATATACAGGACGCGTGCCTACGGGTACTTACAGAGACCTTGCCTCAGCATGGACTGAGGTTCGCTGTATCACAGCACTTACGATTTTTCGGGCTCTGCCTGTTGGGACTGCTCTCAGCCCCACAGGGGTTTACCAGCGTTTTGGATTTTCTGACAGTTCTTCTGTTCAGTATATCCCAATGCTCCTGTACCTGGATGGCCTCCTGCTCTTAGCAGGATCAACGGGGTACTTTACAGCCGGGTCAGGTTGACTGTGGCTTCTTCAGGGTGCAGACGTTTAATCAATGGGGAAAAAGTCCTCCCTGCATCCCTCTGTGGGTATTCTTCACCTAGGAGCACTGCTGGATTCTCAGAATCTGAGAATTCTTCTGGCGTAAGACGGCATCTCCACTCTTCCATTAGGAGTACATGGATGTCTGCGCAGTCGACATATGTCTTTACACTCTGGGATGCATGGTCCACTATTCAGTGTCTGCCTTTGGAAGGGTGGAATGGGCTTAGTTCCATTCCAGGCCTTTCCATAATTGGCTTATCTCCAGATGGAACAAGTTTTTTCTGTCTGATCACTGTTCAAACGATGATGCTCCCCGGAGGCAAGTCGGTCCCTTTTCGGGTGACTATGGCCATCTCGTCCAGGGTATTCTTTGCTAAGGACAGTGTCTGGTTCGCATCCATTTCAGTGCAGTTGGATGTCTGTCGATTCCACCCTGTCAATTAACTTGTTGGAACTTTAGCCCGTCTTGGGCCTTCACTCTGGCATAGCCCTTGTTTCCCGGTGAACCTGAAAAAGTTCAGTCCGACAGGGTCAGAACAGTGGCTTCCTTTTTAGCAATACTGTTCGTTGGGTGGCAATGTCAGGTATGTCATACATTCGGACATTGTCTGAGGGTCTCCTCCCGACCATCTCGACAGTGTTCATTTCAGGTGCTCTCCATTGGGAAGCGGGAGTCCTCAGCCGTCACGACGTGCATCCAGGGGACTAGTCTCTTCCCCAAGAGAGGTTTCATCTCCTGGTGAGCAGGGGGGGGGGGGTCCTCCTGAGGTGACCCTCATGGCCTTCTGACTCTATCACACTATGGTGTTACAGTCCAACTCTGGGGATTCTGAAGCAACCTTCAGTGACTCTTTGTCGGTGAAGTGGTTCTTCCAATTTGCGTACCTGTGTTCTCCGGTCTCCATTCTTCCTCGAGGGAAGTGTTTCAATCGAGACGGAGATGCTTTCCTGCTGGTGGCTCCTGATTGCCCCAGATGTCAGGGATACTTGGTTTTTCGGAGTCTCTCCATCGATACTCCATTCCTGATGCTTCACTGCCCAGACCTGTTGTCTCAGGGTCCTGGGGTTTGCCTTGGACCTGGGTCGTTTGTCTTTAACTGCGTCCCTACAGTGGTCTTACGGCTTCCCTGGCTTTGTCATCGTTGGAATGATTAGAGCACATGGATCAGCTTTTGCTGGGACCTACCACAAACTGTGGCAGCCATAATTCTTATGGTATTATACCTGTCGATATGATCCTCTGGTGTCCAGGATTTCCAGATATTCTGGCATTCCTTCCGGCTGGCTTGGGTTTCACCCTCGGCCTGGCCTTCCTGACAGTGCGGATCTCTACACTGTCAGTATGATTAAGATATGGAATTGCTCCGCTCTGGTATCCAGTTCATCCTTTGGAGTGTTTTTCTGGATTATGCCTCCATTTGTCCTCCCTAGGGACTCCTTGGGAGTTAGTAGTGGTTCTTCGTTAACTCCGGGGAAAGTTAATGGAACCGCTGGTTGTGATAGCCATTACAGGGTCTATTGCTTTGGCTTTCTCTCTTTCTCTCAGGGAGTTTATATCACCCAGGTAAGTGTCGGAATTGGGAGCGTTCTCATGTGGCTCCCTCTTCTGGAGGGCATCTTGTCAGGGTGTGAGTTGCTCTCACCCTGTGTTTCTTCTTAGTGATTTTTAGGTTCCATATTATTCTGGAACTTATGGTGAGGCCATTCAGTCCCCAGTCCTCTCGGCTGGTGTGGCCTCATTGACTGTGGTCCGGCCTCTTTGGATTTATGTGATCCGTTCAAGTTCCTGACGGAAATCGGACTCCTTATTGGTGGTCTGAGATTTCTGGTTTTAACAGGAAAGGATGGCCGGCCTATGGCCAAATGTTGGCTGGACGGCCTCGTATGTCTTCTTCAGGGGCCTTTCTGTTGTTGATACTTGTTTTTTCTCGGGCCATGTAACCCTCGTGGGTGGCTCGCTGTGGCGCCTTGGCTGTTTTGCCTTGCTAGATGGCCACGTGGTCTTCTGTCCACACCTTTTTAAGGTTCTAGGCATTGGTTTCCTTTGCCTCTCCGGATGCTTCCTTTTTGGCGGCGGATTCTCCTCTCAGCGCAGGAGCGTCCCCTCCCTTGGTTGAACTGCTTTGGGACATCCCCAAGGTCAACCCTGTGGACCCCCTATGGACCCTGAAGTAGAAAACAAGAGATATGGTAAGAACTTACCTTTGTTATCTCTGTTTCTACGAAGTCCATAGGGTCCACAGGGCGCCCGCCCTGACGCCCCTGGCTTCAAATGGGCTGTGTGGCTGGTCACCGGTTTTCCGTCTCCCATTTCTGTGAGTATGGTTATCGAGTGTTCCAGTTTTCTCTCTCTTTTTCTCTACTCCTCCGGCCTTTGGCTACTTACAAACTGAGGTGCCTCTGGCTTGGGGGTGGGGTTATAGGGAGAGTGGACCCAAGTGCATCCTGGGAGCTAAAAGCTTTAACTGCGTGGTGCCCGGATTTGGTTCCCAACCTATACCCCAAGGTCAACCCTGTGGACCCTATGGACTTCGTAGAAACAGAGATAACAAAGGTAAGTTCTTACCATATCTCTTGTTATCCCTTTTGCGGAAGATTATTTCACTAAATGGGAGTCTCCTTAGGTGGATTCTCACGTTACGCGCTTAGTAAAGAGCGCAACTTTGCCTATGCCGTCTATGTCTTCTCTGACTGATACTACAGACCGTAAGGTGGAGGTGTGTCTGAAGTCCATCTATTCCCTTGCTGGAGGAGCATCTAGACCAGCTATGGCTGTCTGCTGGGTGGCCCAGGCTATGGAAAGGTGGGCGGACGCTTTGGAGACATCATTTGCTTCTGAGGGTACCAGCGAACAGGTTGTTAGGGGGTAACCTTCGGGATTCCGCTACGTACATTAACGAAGCAGCTTTGGATTTGAGCCTGCTTACTTCTAGGATTTCTGCGGCGGCTGTGGCCACTCGACGCTCCTTGTGGTTACGTTCGTGGAGGGTGGACGCTGAATCCAAGAAAGGCTTGGAATGCTTACCCTACAATGGACAGGTCCTGTTTGGACCAGCCTTGGACAAAATAGTAGACACGTTGGCGGCTGCCAAATCTGCGCGTCTACCCTCAGCCCCGACTCCGTCTGGGTCTAAAAATCCGTCCTGTCGCCCTCCGGGAAAACCTAGGGTTCAGTCCTTTCCGAGACCTTCAGACCACTTCAAAAAGACCACTAAGACCAAGAAGCAAGCTTGGAGTACCAGACGTCCAGCTGCCAAGCCGGACGACAAACCCTCAGCCTGACGGGTTGGGCCTCCCCTTGGGGGATCCCAGGGTGGGAGGCCGACTTCTGCAATACGCCCAGTGTTGGTTCAAAACCACCACAGACACTTGGGTACTTTGGTGGTATCTCAAGGATATGCCCTCTCCTTCCGCAGAAGGCCTCCTCATCAGTTCTTTGTAACAGCAGGTCCTTCAGATCCAACGAAGGCTCTAGCGATCCAAGAGTCGGTGCGTTCTATGCTTCAAATGGGAGTAATAGAACCTGTTCCGTTATCCCTGAGAGGGACCGGATATTACTCCAACCTTTTTCTGGTTCAAAAACCAAATGGATCATACCGACCTATACTCAACCTCAAGTTCCTGAACAAGTTTTTAAGGGTCCCTCGGTTCCGGATGGAGACTCTGCATTCTATTGTTTTAGCTATGCAGCCTGGGGATTTTATGGTGTCCCTGGATATTAAGGATGCTTACCTGCATATCCCCATTGCCAGGGTTCATCAGCGCTACCTCAGATTTACAGTGTTGGACCTCCATTACCAGTTTCAGGGCCTACCGTTTGGCCTTTCCACGGCTCCTCGGGTGTTCACAAAAGTAATGACGACCATGGCGGCACACCTGCGGTTGCAGGGAGTTCGCCTGTTACCTTACTTGGACAACCTTCTGTTGTTGGCAGGGTCGCCACAAGTCCTTTGCAGCCATCTACAACTGACAATATCGGTATTGCAGGCTCACGGCTGGATAGTGAACTGGAAGAAGTCCTCTCTAATTCCTTCTCAGAGAATGGTCCATCTCGGGGCATTGTTGGACTCTCAGCAACAGAGGATCTTTTTGACGGAGGAAAAGATAGCCCTGTTGCAGTCCAAGATACGCAATGTTCTAAGCAGTCGCCGAGTGTCTCTTCTCTCGGCGATGAAGTTACTGGGATCCATGGTGTCAACGTTCGACATGGTGGAGTATGCCCAGTTCCACTCCAGGACTCTACAAATGTTGATCCTGTCCAGATGGGACAGAAATTCCCGTCCAATAAAGACGCAGGTGATCAGGCTCACTCCGGAAGTGCGCCTGTCTTTGACGTGGTGGTTACAAAAGTCTCATCTCAGCAGGGGACGTCAGTTTTGGATTTCGGATTGGGTCCTTCTAACAACGGATGCTTGCCTTCGGGGCTGGGGCGCTGTGACAGGCCCACATGTCTTCCAGGGCCGGTGGACGTCGGAGGAATCGAACCTGCCAATCAATATATTGGAAATTCGAGCAGTGTTCAGGGCGCTGCAACATGCAAGACCGTTCCTGCTAGGGAAACCTGTGCAGGTTCAGTCAGACAACGCCACCACGGTGGCTTACCTAAATCGTCAGGGAGGAACTCTAAGCCAAGCGGCTCTAAAGGAGGTGTCCCGCATTCTGACTTGGGCAGAAGGCAATCTGCCGGCCATTTCGGCCGTCTTCATTCTGGGTGGGCTGAACTGGGAGGCGGACTTCTCAGCCGCCACGATGTACACCCGGGGGAATGGTCTCTTCACCAGGAGGTGTTCCAACTCCTGGTGGACAAGTGGGGTCTTCCCGAAATAGACCTCATGGCCTCCAGACACAACCGCAAGCTGTGGGCGTACGGATCCCGAACAAGAGACACGGGAGCTCTCCTGGTGGACGCTCTGTCGGCACGATGGAACTTCCAATTTGCGTACCTGTTTCCTCCATTCTCCCTGCTGCCTCGAGTAATTCGAAAGTTCAGGCAGGAAGGAGGCAAGATCCTGCTGGTGGCCCAGAAGGAGTTGGTACTCGGATCTCCAGTGTCTATCCATAGACACTCCTTGGCTGTTACCTCAGAGGCCGGACCTATTGTCTCAGGGTCCTTGTCTCTACCCGGACCTGAGTCGGCTATCTTTGACTGCGTGGCTCTTGAGGCTTCCCTCTTGAGGTCCAAGGGTTTCTCTAGAGCGGTGGTCAATACCATGTTACATGCTCGTAAGCCGGCTTCAGCTAGAATTTACCACAGGGTGTGGCATACCTATTTTGAGTGGTGTCGCCCTAAAGCGTACGATCATCGCGAGTTTAGAATATCGAGAGTGTTGGCTTTCCTTCAGGCAGGCTTGGATTTAGGTCTACGCCTTGCTTCACTGAAGGTGCATGTTTCTGCCCTGTCTGTTTTGTTTCAACGAAGGATTGCCACGCGGCCTGATATCCGGACCTTTATGCAGGGTGTCCTTCGCATCCAGCCTCCCTATGTCCATCCGGTAGCTCCATGGGATCTGGCTGTGGTCCTGAAGGCGCTACAGGATCCTCCATTTGAACCTCTGGGTTCTGTGGATCTAAAATGGCTTACGGCAAAAACAGTGTTCCTTCTGGCTATTGCTTCAGCCAGAAGGGTGTCGGATTTGGGGGCTCTTTCGTGTCGTCCCCCATTTCTAATTTTACCCGTCCCGAATTCCTTCCTAAAGTAGTGTCTAGTTTCCACATTAACGAGGAAATTGTGGTCCCAGCCTTTAATTCATCTGATCTCTCAGCTGGTGAGGCTTCTTTGGATGTGGAACGGGCTCTGCAGATTTACGTGGACCGTACCAGTTCTTTGAGAAAATCGGACTCTTTGTTCGTCCTATATGGATTTCATAGGAGGGGTTGGCCTGCCAATAAACAGACTTTGGCACGCTGGATCTGCATGGCTATCTCTCTGAGGCATACACTCACGAGGGACTCCCAGTGCCACCCTCTGTGAAAGCTCATTCTACAAGATCTGTGGGACCTTCGTGGGCAGCTCGACGTGGCGCCTCAGCTCTTCAGCTTTGTAAGGCGGCCACGTGGTCCTCTGTCCATACTTTCGTCAAGCATTACGCCTTTGACACATTATCTTCACAGGATGCTTCCTTCGGGCGGGGGATTCTCCTCTCAGCACAGGAGCGTCCCCTCCCTTGAAGGATACTGCTTTGGGACATCCCCAAGGTATCCCTGTGGATCCCTAAGGACCCTGAGGTAGAAAACAGGAGATATGGTAAGAACTTACCTTTGTTATCTCCGTTTCTACGAAGTCCTTAGGGTCCACAGGGCGCCCGCCCTGACGCCCTGTGCTTCTGTAGGGGGGTGTTCTGGTCACCAGTTTCTGTCTCCCTTTTTTATGAGAATGTGAATCTTGTGTGTTGCGGACTTTCTTCTTCCTTTTTCCTCTCTCCCGGCCTATGGCTTGATACTAAAAACTGAGGTGCCTGGGGGCGGGGTATAGGAGGGGGCCCAGTGCATCTTGGGAGGACATCTTTAACTCTGTGGTGCCCATGGCTGTGGAGCCAAGACCTATACCCCAACGTATCCCTGTGGACCCTAAGGACTTCGTAGAAACGGAGATAACAAAGGTAAGTTCTTACCATATCTCCTGTTATTACTGGTTGCACAATGTATTTGGGCCCACACTGTTGGGCTGCATAAAATGTTTGTTTGGAACACAAGTTTGGCATGCCTGCTCTAAACTAAAGGTTTTCTTGATTTTTAAAACCACATTTTGTTCAGGGTCTATAGGCTCCACAGGGAGACCTTGGGGGTTTAGGTGAGAGGGCAAGGACATCCGGGCACCAAGAAGTTAATTTTGTTCCCAGGATGCACTGGGCCTCTCCATATACCCGGGCCAGAGGCACCGAGAAGGCCAGGGGAGACTGCCTTCCCTGTTTACAGCCGGCTCCTCCCCTCTGCACAGCACACCTTTCCACTGCGGTTTGGCTGAGCTGAGGCAGCATTCCCACGGAAATGCCCCCTCTGAGGTCTCTGGCGGCCATTTTCTCCTCGCAATGTTGCAGATCTCTCAAACGCGGAGCCTGGGTTCCTCTATATACCTTACCACCCGGTCAGCGTCTGTAGCACTCTATCCTACCAGACACCTAGTCTGTGTAGTTGACTTGTGCCATTGTGTAATTTCTGCATTGTATGTGACTTTAATGCTAGTGGTGTCTGTCTTAAGGCCCCCATACATCAGCAATTGATTGTAATTGCCTGATTGCTGTAATCGATTGTGTATAAAAATATTTCCCTTTTTCAATCAATTGCTGATGTATGGGGGTCCTTAACTCATTCTGTCAGACAATATAACTATATATTTTTCTTTTTTTTTTCTTTTTGTGAGCCCTTACAATTACAAGTGCTGTCACGGTGTTTATTATACCTCACATTTAAATATATATTTATTTTGTGGTTTGTCACAAACAGTGTACACTTCCCTCATTACTATGTCTGAAAGTGGGGGTGATGTACACAATTCCACTCCAGTCATGCAAACATGTGCCTCAGGACTAGGTGTGGGGGACATGGTCTCGGAGGGATTGTGTGAGGTGTTGTAATCCTCCAGGCTCCTCTGTGGTCCCAGCCACCTCGCAGGAGCCTCCTTGGGTGTGCTTTGCTCAGGCATTGACAACCATGACGGGGCGGTGGGCAGCACCCCATATGTTTCCCCAGATGGGGTTCACACAGCAGGCGATTTTTGCCCTCACCGCCTGCCTTTAGAGATTTCACCCATGCAGGTTCAGTCTGTGCCCCCTCCATGGATAGATACACTGTCTACTGTGGTGTAAACCCTGGTGGATACCTGTTAGTTACCCTCCAGGCTATGCTGCAGGGGGATAAACCCCTTAGACCTGCCAATAGGCCTATGCTGTCATCCCAATCTACACAATATGATGACACTGATACCGGCAAGATGACTGAGCGCCCTCAGCGTGAGGTGTCTCAATATTTCGGCTCTTGATACGTGCTGTCCGTTCGGCCTTAGTTGTTATAGAGGAGGACAAACCGCCAGCTCCCTGGTTCAAACATGCTCTGTTCAAGGAAATAAGGACTACTTCTGCAGTATTTCCTTTGTCTGATCAGCTAGTGGACCACATGGAGGTGGCGTGGAAATCGCCTAGGAAGTGATTTTGGCCATAGACTCCTGGCTTATGCCTATTCTGAGGAACATTGTACTAAATGGGACTCCCCTATTGCAGTGGACTCTCGTGATGCACTTAATCAAAAGTGCTACTCTGCCTATGCCATTCATTTCACCCCCTAAAGGATACCATGGATAGGAAGGTAGTGTGTTTAAAGTCAATATTTCTACTTCAGGGTCCACAGGGTGACCTTGGGGTATAGCTGGATCCTCGGGCACCACGGAGTTAAAGCTTTTAGTTGCTCCCAGGATGCACTTGGGTCCAACCTCCCCTATACCCCGCCCCCGAGCCACAGGCACCTCAGTTTAAGATGGTGCCCGGCCGGAGTCGGGTCACCCTGCGGGGGGGGGGCTGCAGGAGCAGCCCCCTAAAGCTTTTTTCAACTTAGTTACATTTTTTTTTTTACTAGAGTTTTTTTCTCGAGAGCGCCAGCAATGGGCTGCCTGTACAGACGCCCACGCTGCCGCTCCTCCCTGCTGGCGCCGCGACGCCAGCACTGAACTGGGGATCGCGGCGGGGGAAGCCAGAGTCTGTACTAGCCGGACTCTGGTTTCCCCCGGGTCTGCTGCCGGAAGACGCCGGGGAGATTAAGGTAAGCCGCGCACCGCCGCTAATCAGTTCCTTGTAAATGCAGTCCCATGCCCCCGGTCTAGGGGACAGACCGGTGGCGGCGGGAACCCCCTCCAGCGGAGGCATACCCCGCCAGACCACTAGACCACCAGGGTAAATTAAGCGGCAAGCGGGATGCCGGCAACCCGGGGGTTAAATATGCTAGCCAGGGGAGGAAGCCTTCCCTGTCTAGCGGCTCCGCCCCTCAGCTCAACGCGCCTTTCAGCTCGTAGTCTGGCGTCGCTGAGCTGCAGCTACTCGGCCACTCCTCTGAGGTCTCCAGCAGCCATTTTCTTTAAGTGGCAGCGCAGAGCTTCAGGGAGCACGCGGACCGGTCCCCCTGTGTACCTCTCCCCCGACAAGGACAGTGTACACAGCACTATAGCCCTCCCAGACACTGAATCTGGGAGGTTGATTGTAGTGGAAAGGTGCAGTGAGTATATCTTCCTGCATGGTATGTGACTTTTTGCTAGTGCTGCCTGTCTGTGTCTTTTTTCTACTTACTGTCAGCCTATACCTATCCCTTTCCTTCTCCTACAAGCCCTATAGGTGTGCGGGGGAAGGGTGTATCTACAGACCTCACCTATATAAA
Source organism: Taudactylus pleione (assembly GCA_031769625.1). Lineage (NCBI taxonomy): Eukaryota > Metazoa > Chordata > Amphibia > Anura > Myobatrachidae > Taudactylus > Taudactylus pleione. The sequence continues at coordinate 3,412,537 of JAUIMM010000198.1, forward strand.
TCACGTATTTGTGAGGTCCGTCACATACAGTTGTGTGCTACACAGTACCATATTGTGGGCTGTTGTTCAGCACACTGGTGAGTGCGCACGTTTTCTTCCTAAGTCATGTCTGAGGAGGAGATTGAGCACTCCGGGGCTCCGGTATTGTTCTCCTGCAGGCGCTCTTCTGCAGGAGTGGATAGGGAGGATTTGTCACAGGACGGCCTGTGCGGACGGTGCCAGGCGCTCCCTGGTATGTCTAAACCTCCCATGTCGCAGGAGCCACCATGGGCGATGTTTTCCCAGGTGCTGGTGTTCATCGCGGACCGTCTGTCGGTCCCGACTGCCGCCCCTACTAGGGCGTTGCCCCAGCCTGCCATCCCCCATTCCCTGGGTGTCCCACAATTATTGCAGACTCCCCCGGGGTCTCAGCCTGTTGGTCCCTATGTGGGGTTGCCAATGTATATTCAGTCCACCCCTGTGGCACAGCAGGCTGTGGTGCCGTTTCAGGCTCCTGTGGCAGCTCCTCCACCCTGGGTGGTTGCGCTTTCCCACACTGTCCAAGATTTGGCGGCAGCATCTTCGGCTTTTCAGTCGATGTTGCGCAGTGACGTGCCCTCCAGGGCGTCTAAACGCTCAGTCATGGCGCAGGCTGCGCATCTTTCGGATTCTGAGGGGTCCTCGGATGATGGTGAGGTGCAGGATGACTCATCCTCAGATGCCTCAGTCCAGGAGGTAGACACTAAGTCTTCCATCAATGTGCGGGCTCTGGTTAAGGCGGTGCGGGCCATTCTTCTGATTGAGGATGAGGCACCCGCTCCCAAGTCGAGGTATCCTAGTTTTAAAAAAAGCTAAGGTTACTTCTGCAGCGTTCCCCTTGTCTGATCAGTTGACTGATCACATGGCGGTGGCCTGGCAGACTCCCAGTAAGCGTTTTCTGCCACAGAAATGCTTGGCGTCCAATTATCCATTCCCGGAAGCGCATTGTAAGAAATGGGAAACTCCGCCTGCAGTCGATTCCCATGTAACACGCCTCATCAGGAGTGCTACTTTGCCATTGCCGTCTATATCCTCGCTGAAGGATCCTACGGACAGGAAGGTGGAGACTTGTCTAAAGTCTATTTATTCTCTCTCAGGGGCTGTAGCCCGGCCGTCCATGGCCATCTCCTGGGTGACCAAGGCCATTGAGGGGTGGGCCAACTCCTTGGAGGACACGTTTACGGATGAAGCTCCGGACGTCCAGAGGGCGTTGTTAGGACAGATGAGAGATGCTGCCTCCTACATTGGAGAAGCATCGTTGGATGCTAGCCTGTTGACCTCTAGGGTTTCGGCGGCAGCAGTGTCTGCTCGTAGATCCTTGTGGTTGCGGTCTTGGAGAGCAGACGCGGATTCAAAGAAAGGCTTGGAGGCCTTACCTTTTAATGGAGAATTACTATTTGGTCCGGACCTGGACAAAATAGTAGATACCCTGGCAGAATCCAAGTCAGCCTTCCTCCCTTCAGCTACTACACCTGCTAAGGTCCGGAGCTCGGCCTTTCGCTCCTTTCGGGTTCAGGGCAAGGCAAAGGGTCAGTCCTTCCCGAGGCAGTCCGCACCCAAGACCGCCTCAAAGCCAAAGAAGCAAGCCTGGAGTGCTAGGCGCCCTTCTTCCAAGCAAGAAGATAAACCTTCTGCGTGATGGGACGGGCCTCCCTCTGGGGGACCCCAGAGTGGGAGGCCGACTTCTTCAATTCGCCCAGTGCTGGCACAATACCACCACAGATGCCTGGGTGCGAGAAGTGGTCTCCCAGGGGTACGCCCTGTCTTTTCGGCACAGGCCGCCTGGCCAGTTTTTTTGCACAAGTCCTTCTCAGGACAAAACCAAGGCCTTGCAGGTTCAGGAAGCCATAGAGGCCTTGCTGACGGCAGGGGTCATTATACCTGTACCACAGTCTCAACGTGGGATGGGGTATTACTCTACGCTGTTTCTGGTGCAGAAACCCAATGGCTCTCATCGCCCCATCCTCAATTTGAAGTCCCTGAACAAGTTTCTCAGGGTTCCCAAATTCAGGATGGAAACTTTGCGTTCCATCATTCTGGTGATGGAACCAGGGGACTATATGGTCTCCCTGGATATCCAGGACGCCTACCTCCATGTGCCTATAGCAACATCGCACCAACGGTTTCTGCGGTTTGCTATTCTCCACAACCACTACCAATTCAGGGCTCTACCCTTTGGTCTCTCCACGGCACCAAGGGTATTTACCAAGGTGATGGCGGTCATGGCGGCTCATCTTCGGAGCCAGGGAATACGGTTGCTACCGTAACTAGACGACCTCCTCTTGCTGGCAAGCTCCCCGGAGGTACTGATCCAGCATCTCCACCTGACGGTCGCTTGTCTACAGGCGCACGGCTGGTTGATCAACTGGAAGAAGTCCTCCCTCATCCCATCACAGCGGATGGTTCATTTGGGGGCCCTGCTGGACTCTCGTCAGCAACGGATTTTTCTAACTCCAGAGAAGGTCTCCTCCTTACAGCTGCGGATTCACAGTTGTCTGAGCAGTGGCAGAGTGTCGGTGCACTCAGCGATGAGAGTTTTGGGGTCCATGGTGTCGGCATTCGACATGGTGGAGTTTGCCCAGTTCCATTCCAGGCCCCTGCAGGGGCTGATTCTTTCGGAATGGAACGGATTGCCACACAGGATCCGCTCTCAGATGCTGGTGTTGTCCTCGGAGGTGCGTCTGTCCCTAGCCTGGTGGCTGCAGACGGCTCATCTCCTAGAGGGGCGCCCCTTTTGGATCCCGGAATGGGTTCTGCTCACGACAGATGCCAGTCTCCGGGGTTGGGGGGCGGTGACAGGCTCCTTGTCACTTCAGGGTCGTAGGTCGGCGGAGGAAGCGATTCTTCCCATCAACATCCTGGAACTGCGGGCACTATACAGAGCCCTGCTGTTGTCCGGCACCGCTCTTCACGGAAGGGCCGTTCAGGTGCAGTCAGACAACGCCACCATGGTGGCGTACATCAATCACCAGGGAGGGACTCACAGTCGAGCTGCGATGTCGGAGGTGTCCCGCGTCCTGGCTTGGGCGGAGCGCTAACTTCCAGTTCTCTCGTCAGTTTTCATCCCAGGAGTCCTCAATTGGGAGGCAGACTTCCTCAGCCGTTACGACGTGCATCCCGGGGAATGGTCGCTTCATCCAGAGGTATTCCAACTACTCGTGGACAAGTGGGGGCTGCCAGAGCTGGACCTGATGGCGTCCCGTCACAATCACAAGCTGCCTGTGTACGGGTCAAGGACAAGGGACGCAGGCGCAAGTCTGATAGACGCGCTGTCGGTGAAATGGCTGTTTCAACTGGCTTACTTGTTCCCTCCGATATCTTTGCTGCCTCGGGTCCTGCGCAAGTTCAAACAGGACGGAGGCACACTGATCCTGGTGGCCCCAGCATGGCCCAGAAGGCCGTGGTACTCCGATCTGCGGAGCCTGTCCATCGACGCTCCGTACCTCCTACCACAACGGCGGGACCTGTTGTCTCAGGGGCCCTGTCTTCACCCGGATCTGGGTCGACTATCTTTGACGGCGTGGCTCTTGAGACAGCCGTCCTGAGGTCTCGGGGCTTTTCTAGCTCCGTTATTACCACCATGTTGAGGGCGCGCAAGCCTGCTTCCGCGAGGATCTACCACAGAGTGTGGCACACTTACTTTCAGTGGTGCGAGGCCAGAAACTATGATCCCCAGGTGTTCCGGGTTTCGCGTATTCTGGCTTTCCTTCAGTCGGGTTTGGACTTAGGATTACGTCTTTCTTCGCTGAAGGTGCACGTGTCTGCTCTGTCGGTGTGGTTCCAGCGCAGGATCGCTGCTATGCCGGACGTACACACCTTTTTCCAGGGAGTTTTGAGAATCCAGCCTCCCTTTGTGCCACCTGTGGCCCCGTGGGATTTGGCGGTGGTTCTTCGGGCCTTACAGGGTCCGCCTTTTGAGCCCTTGGAGTCAGTGGAGCTCAAGTGGCTAACTTTTAAAACTGTTTTCCTCTTGGCAATTGCTTCTGCCAGGAGGGTTTCAGATTTGGGGGCGCTTTCTTGTCGTCCCCCTTTTCTGATTTTTCATCAGGACAGAGCGGTGCTTCGCACTAGTCCTGATTTCCTGCCTAAGGTGGTTTCCAGGTTCCACATTAATAAGGAAATTGTTGTACCAGCCTTTCAGTCGCCTGATCTTTCGGCTGGGGAGGCTTCCTTAGACGTTGTCCGTGCACTCCAGGTTTATGTGGACCGGACTAGTTCTGTGAGGAAGTCGGATTCTTTGTTTATCCTCTTTGGTTTTCACAAGAGGGGTTGGCCTGCCAACAAACAGACTCTAGCCCGTTGGCTTCGTTCTGTTATTATTGAGGCTTATATGCAGGAGGGTTTACCTGTTCCAGCCTCTGTTAAGGCTCATTCCACTCGGTCTGTGGGCCCTTCTTGGGCTGCTAGCCGTGACGCCTCTGCTGTTCAGCTCTGTAAGGCGGCCACCTGGTCTTCCATTCAGACCTTTTTGAGGTTCTATGCGTTTGACACCTTTGCCTCTCAGGATGCATCCTTTGGGCGCCGGGTTCTCCTATCAGCACAGGAGCGTCCCCACCCTTAGTTGGACTGCTTTGGGACATCCCCAAGGTCACCCTGTGGACCCCTATGGACCCTGAAGTAAAAAACAAGAGATATGGTAAGAACTTACCTTTGTTATCTCTGTTTCTACGAAGTCCATAGGGTCCACAGGGCACCCGCCCTGACGCACCTGCCTTCATATGGGCTCTGTGACTGGTCGCCGGTTTTCGGTCTCCCATTTCTGTGAGTATGGTTCTTGTGTGTTCCAGTCTTCCTTCTCTCTGTTTCGTCTCCTCCTCCGGCCTGGGCTGCTTACCAACTGAGGTGCCTGTGGCTCGGGGGCGGGGTATAGGGGAGGTTGGACCCTAGTGCATCCTGGGAGCAGCTAAAAGCTTTAACTCCGTGGTGCCCAAGGATCCAGCTATACCCCAAGGTCACCCTGTGGACCCTATGGACTTCGTAGAAACAGAGATAACAAAGGTAAGTTCTTACCATATCTCTTGTTATTCTTTCAGGAGCAGTTTCCAGGCCAGCTATGGCTATCTTCTGGGTGGCCAAGGCTATGGAGTTCTGGGCAGACTCCCTAGAGTAGTCTTTTCTGTCACATGCTACCACAGATCAGGTGGGTAACCCCGTGATTCAGCTACATATATCAACGAGGCTGCTTTTGGATGTCAGCTTCTTATCCTCTAGGATTTTGGCTGCTGTGTCAGCTCGCCGTTCCTTATGGCTGCGCCCTTGGAAAGCCGACGCGGACTCCGGATTAGAGTGTCTACCCTACAATTGTAAAATCTTGTTTGGTCCTGACCTGGACAAGATTGTGGATATGTTGGCAGCAGCTAAGTCTGTGTCTGCCTTCAGGATCCCGTACCTTGACCTTTTGGCCCCAAGGTAAGCCCTTTCCTAGACAGTCAGCCCAAGAAACAGGCCAGGAGTACCAGACAAGTATTCAGCCTGACCGGATGGGGAGCCCAAGGTGGGAGGCTGACTTCAGTTCGCCCAGTGCTGGTGTCAAACCACCACAGACACTTGGGTAAGAGTAGTGGTCTCTCACGGGTACGCCCTTGCTGTCCGCAGAAGGCCTCCCCAGCAATTCTTCAGCACAAGCCCTCTTGTCAAACAAAGACAAGGCAATACAAATCCAGAAAGCCATACAAACCTTGCTTCAAGCAGCAGTTGTCATCCTGGTCTCATTTCCTCAGAGAGGAACAGGTTATTACTCCAATCTCTTTCTGCTCCAGAAACCGAACGGATCCTATCGGCCTATCCTCAATCTCAAGTCGCTGAACAGATTCCTCAGGGTACCCTACGCTCAATTATACTGACAATGGAAACGGGGGATTTCATGGTATCGCTGGATATTGAGAATGCATATTCCAATTGATTCATCTCGCCAGCGTTTCCTCCATTTTGCTGTACAGCAACAACATTTTCCATTTTGGGCTCTGTTTGGTATCTCCACAGCTCCTCTGGTGTTTACCAAAGTTATGGCTTACATGGCATCCCATCTACTGCATTCTGGCTTCGCCTGTTGCCTTATCTGGACGACCTCTTGTTGGCAGGGTCTCCAGAAGTACTTCACCTTCTGCAGCTGACAATTTTGGTGCTTCAGACTCAACGGGTGGTTGATCAATTGGACAAATCCTCCTTGACTCCATCCCAGAGGATGCTCCATCTGGATGCTCTGTTGGATTCCCAACAGCAGAGAATCTTTCTGACCGCAGAAAAGATCTCCAATTTGCTGATGCGAGTACGCAGATACCTCCCCAGTCGCCGAGTGTCAATCCACTCAGCAATGCGAGTACTGGGGTCCATGGTAACGAAGATCGACGTGGTGGAATATGCCCAGTTTCTTTCCAGGCCTCTGCAGAAATTGATCCTCTCCAGGTGGAGCGGATTACCCCATCAGATAAAAGCACAAACTATGGTTCTATTTCCGGAGTTGCGTCTGCCTCTTACCTGGTGGCTGCAGACGTGTAGCTCACCAAGGGGTGCCCCTTTTGGATTCTGGAATGGATCCTCCTGACGACGGACGCCAGTCTCTGGGGTTGGGGCGCAGTGAGGTCCACACATTTCAGGGGTGGTGGACAGTAGAGGAGTCTGCTCTACCAATCGACATATTGGAGCTTTGGACGGTCTTCAGGGCCCTACAGCAAGCCAAACTCATACTTCACGGAAAGCCTGTGCAAGTTCAGTCAGACAACGCCATGATAGTTGCTTACATCAGTCGTCCAAGGAGGAACTCTTAAGTCAGGTGGCAATGACAGGTGTCACGCATTCTGCCATGGGCAGAAGGTCATCTCCCAGGCATAGCGGCAGTGTTAATTCCAGGAGTTCGCAATTGGCAAGCAGACTTCCTCAGCCATCACGACGTGCATCCAGGGGAATGGTCTCTTCACCAAGAGGTGTTTCAGCTAGGCTAGCTAGTGGACAAGTGGGGCCTTCCAGGCGTGGATCTCATGGCCCCCCAACACAATCACAAACTGCCAGTCTACAGGTCCAGAACAAGAGATACCGAAGCGATCCTGGTGGACGCTGTGTTGGTACAGTGGACCTTCCAGTTTGCGTACTGGTTCCCTCCAGGCTCCCTGCTTCCTCAAGTCCTTCAGAAGTTCAAACAAGGAGGTGGCACAGGCCTCCTGGTGGCTCCAGCGTGGCCCAGACGGCACTGGTAGTGGTATCTGTGGAGTCTCTCCATCGACACTCCGTTGCTGTTGCCTCAACATCCGGACCTGTTGTCTCAAGGTCTTTACCTGGACCTGGGTCGTCTGTCTGTGACGGCGTGGCTTGAGAACTCTCTCCTAAGGTCTAATGCAGTGGCGGCCAAACTCTGTCCTCGAGATCTACCAACAGTTCACGTTTTCCAGGTCCCCCAGCAGGTGCACAGGTGTAGTCATTACTCACTGACACATTTTGAAAGATCCACAGGTGGAGCTAATTCTCTCACTTGTGATTCTCAGAGGAGACCTGGAAAACGTGAACTGTTGGTAGATCTCAAGGACCGAGTTTGGCCACCCCATGTCTAACTTTTTCTAGCTCTGTTTGTAGATACTATGATCAGAGCATGGAAACCAGCCTCTGCCAGGGTTTACCACAGAGTGTGGCATACCTACTTCCAATGGTGCCATCCTAGAGGTTATGATCCCCGGACATTTCGGATTTTCAGAGTGTTGGCCTTCCTTCAAGCGGGTTTGGATCTTTGGTCTCCGTTTGGCCTCGGCTGTGTCCGTATGGTTCCAGAAGAAAATTGCTCCTCTACCTGATATCCAGACTTTCCTCCAAGGTGTTCTTTGGATTCAGCCTCCCTTTGTTCCTCCTGTGGCTCCTTTTGGGATTTGGCTTTTGGTATTTAGGGCCCTCCAATTGAACCCCTGGCTTCAGTGGATTTCAAATGCCTTACAGCTAAGACTGTGTTTTTCTTCTGGCTATAGCTTCTGCCAGAAGAGTGTCGGATATGGGGGCACTCTCCTGTCGCTCCCCATTTCTGATATTTCACCAGGACAGGGCAGTGCTTTGGACTTGCCATGGTATAGGGAGAGACCCTGCGCATCCTGGGAGAGAAAAATTTACTGTGTGGTGCCCGGATGTCCTTGCCATCGCCTAAACCCCCCAAGGTCTCCCTATGGACTTCGAAGAAAGAGACATAACAAAGGTAAGTTTCTCTACCATATCTCTCATTTTATTTTAGATTAATTCTACAAAGTAAGCCTAAAATGTTTACCTTGCAAATGTAACCTCAGAACTGGCAGGCTACGGGATGGGTATGGGATCTCGGTGGCATGCAAACACTCCCCGGTGCCTAACCCTAACCTCTCCCCCCCGACCTTTTAAGTTGTCTTCCAGTGAAGATGCAGTTCCTCCCTCTACTGATGCCTGGTATAGTAATTCAGGAAGAACTTACTGGCGCAGTGCATAGCATTTTATGCTCTCGTCTCCCTCTTGCAGATAGACATCAGTTTGTTTTTTTATTTTATAATTTTGCACTGATATTTTGTAGTGTACATGGTTACTGCTTCAATATAATTTGTAGTAAAGCAGACTTGCCAGGGGGGAAGTGTCTGCCATTTATATACAGCAATGGCCAAAAGTTTTGAGAATGACAGAAGTATTGATTTTCACAAAGTTTGCTGCTTCAGTGTTTTTAGACCTTTTTGTCAGATGTTACTATGGTATACTGAAGTAAAATTACAAGCATTTCACAAGTGTCAAAGGCTTTTCTTGACCATTATATTAAGTTTATGCAGAGAGTCAATATTTGCAGTGTTGACCCTTCTTTTTCAAGATCTCTGCAATTTGCCCTAGCATGCTGTCAATCAACTTCAGGGCCACATACTGGCAGATGGCCGCCCATTCTTGCCTAATAAATGCTTGGAGTTTGTCAGAATTTGTGGGTTTTTGTTTGTCCACCTGCCTCTTGAGGATTGACCACAAGTTCTCAATTGGATAATGGTCTAAAATTTCGATGTTTTGTTCCCCGAGCCACTTAGTTATCACTTTTGCCTTATGGCAAGGTCTTCCATCATGCTGGAAAAGTCATTGTTCGTCACCAAACTGTTCTTGGATGGTTGGGAGAAGTTGCTCTTTGAGGATGTTTTGGTACCGTTCTATATTCATGGCTGTGTTCTTAGCCAAGGGAGTGGGATCACTCACAATTTTGCCTGAGAAGCAACCCTACACATGAATGGTCTCAGGATGCTTTTACTGTAAGCATGACCTCAGTGCAGAGTTTGGCGGAATACCTCTACAGTCTTGAAGCAAATGCTGCAAAAAGAGAGACCCTTACCTAGTAAATCTACTAAACGTGCTGTTTTATCTTCACAGACCAGCCAGCTATCAGATTCTGATTTATCATCTGGGAAAAGATGCAGACCTCTCTCTGACTCCCCTTCGGGAGACGAGGAATCCCCCTCTATATTGAATATACTTGCACATGTGAAAGCTGTACAATCTTCTTCAAATAGGAGCAGGTTCTGTCTCTTCTAAGGCAAAACTGACATCTTTTAAATGACAAAAGGTAATTTTACCAGTGTTTCCTCACTATGATCAACTATCTGATCATATGGGTGAGGCGTGGAATATGCCCAGTAAAAGATTTCAGCTGCATAAGCGTTTAAGCTCCTAATACTCTCTTCCTGATACTGATTGCACTAAATGCCCCAGAAATGGATTCCCACATGACACGTCTAGTCAAAAATGCTACCTTACCTATCCATACTGCAGCCTCCTTGGAGGAGACTACAGATAGAAGGATGGAAGCTTGTCTAAAATCTATATACTATTACAGCAGCTATTACTCATCCTGCTAGGGCAAAAGCCATTGACAGTTGGGCAGAAGCCCTAGAAGAGACATTTCTCTCTGATGCTTTGAGGGAACAGCTGTCCTACATACTGTATCTCGCATTAGAGATGCAGCCTCCTATTTGGGTGAAGCAGCTATGGATACTGTTCTCCTAGCCTCCCAAACATCTGCCACTTCTGTAGTAGCCCGCCGTATTGTTTGGCTCCGCTCATGGAAGGGAGATGCGGACTCTAAAAAGGCTTTGGAGTCTCTGCCTTATTCAGGGGATATCCTGTTTGGCCCAGAATTGGACAAAATTGTGACTACCTTGGCAGCTTCCAAGACGGCGTTCCTGCCCTCTGCATGTAATGCGAAGCTTCAGACTTCATCCTTTTGTCCTCAAGGAAAAGCTAAAGGCCAGGCCTTTTTAAAGGCATCAAATAAGGCTTCCAAGCCTAGGACCAAACAGACCTGGGCTACTAGATGCCCACCTACCAAATCTGAGGACAATCCTTCAGTCTGATGAGGCGGGCCTCTCTGGGACTCCCAGGGTGGGTGTCCAACTTCAATTCACCCAGTTCTGGCATCAGACCACAACAGAAGCTTGGGTAAGAGAAGTAGTCTCCCACGAATATACCCTCTTCTTCCTGAGGGGACCCCCCCCAGCGGTTCTTTTGCACAGGCCCTCCTGCTCCAAAAGGCCATTCAGTCCTTACTGCCCTCAGGAGTAATAATTCCGGTCCCCTCCACGCAGCGAGGGAAGGGCTATTATTCTACCCTTTTCCTAGTTCAGAAGCCCAACGGATCTCATTGGCCTATCCTCAAGTCTCTGAACAAGTTTATTAAGGTGCCCAGGTTCAGTATGGAAAAGCTACGCCCTTATTATCCTGGCTATGGAGCCTGGGGACTTTATGGTGTCTTTGGACATTCAGGACACTTACCTACATGTACCTATAGCGCCTTCTCATCAACAATATCTCCAGTTTGCTATACTACAGCAACATTACCAATTTCAGGCTCTGCCATTTGGCCTTTCCACGGCTCCAAGGGTCTTTACCAAGATCATGGCAATTATGGCGGCCTATCTTCGTCAAGGTATCAGACTGCTCCCATATTTATAATCCCATTTTTTGAAAAAAATTAAATATAAATTTACACAATTGTTTATAGAAGTGAAGGAACGGCGCCTTCAGTGTGTCAATCTCATAGCAAATGTCCATACAGTCTTTGCAGTCCCAAGGTGATCTCCACGATAAACATCCCACGTTGTGTTTATCTCAAAGAAAATCAAAAAATAAAGAACATAGTGTAACCTGATAAATACAATAATAGTGCATATATATGCAGTGGTGTTCTCATTCAATAGATACCGTATATACTCGAGTATAAGCCGAGTTTTTCAGCACAAAAAATGTGCTGAAAAAGTACCCCCTCAGCTTATACTCGAGTCAAGTGTAGCGCTGACCGGACGGAGTTCGGTCAGCGCTACACACTGCCAAACACACAGCCGCCGGAGCCGGCAGCTGCATGTTTGGTGTAATCAGCAGCCGCTGAGAGTCTCAGACTCTCAGCGGCTGCTGCTGCTCCCACTGCGGGAGCCATCTTCCGGCTCCCGCAGTGGGTGATGGGAGACACGTCGTCGACGTCTCTCCCATGCAAAGCGGCCGGAGGAGCGGACAGCGCCTGGACCAGGAGTTTCAGGTAAGTGATTTTTTTTTTTTCTATTCTTGTCACGTCTCTCTACTGGGGGGGGATTACCACTGGGGGAACTACCAGGGGGGGATTACTACAGGGGGCACTACCAGTGGGGGATTACTACAGGGGGCACTAAAAGGGGGGATTACCACTGGGGGTACTACCAGGGGGGGATTACTACTGGAGGCACTGAAAGGGGGGATTACCACTGGGGGCACTACCAGGAGGGATTACTACTGGGGGCACTACCAGCTGCTGCCATTTCCCACACTAGGCTTATACTCGAGTCAATAAGTTTTCCCAGTTTTTTGTGGTAAAAGTAGGTACCTCGGCTTATATTCGGGTCGGCTTATACTCGAGTATATACGGTAAGTGATTGGTGTGACCAAATGACACTGTAGACAGCACTCCTCACATGCTCTTAATAACTGTGTTCAAAAGCACCAGTACCCATTCAGATAAAAAAAGCCTCGTACCAGCTGTATTCTTTCTATGGGTCAGCACCAAAGAGATCTTTCTCTGTGAGTTTTCATTATGTTCCAATTCATAAAACCATGAAGTATATGTCAAAGAGAAACAGAAAAAAAGGCCTCCAATAGTGTAATACGTTTTAAACATATACACTTTAATTACATACACAAAAAAGACTTGTACAATATAAAAGTAATCAATAAACTTATCTGTCCCAATGTAGTGGACAGATAAGCTTATTGGGACAGATAAGTTTATTGATTACTTTTATATTGTACGAGTCTTTTTTTGTGTATGTAATTAAAGTGTATATGTTTAAAACGTATTACACTATTGGAGGCCTTTTTTTCTGTTTCTCTTTCACATATACTTCAAGCGCGGGGTATGGAATGTCTTTCTTGAAGTTCCGCAAAAGATTGAGGAGTGAACCCACCTAAAATATGCCGAAAAAACTGGTAACTCCAGCTGAGGTCCAGATTGATGCCATGCGCGAAGACTGGCCCAGGGGAAATGAGGGGTGCTGCCATATAGGTGTTTGGGGGGATTGAACTTTGAGGCCAGAGAGTCCCATACAGACAAAGTAAGGGCAACTGGGGAGATCGATAATGCTAAAAAGGATCTGTGTTGGTATGATATTGCGTCCGCCTCGCTCATCTCGCCCTCCAGGTCCACCCAGCGTCTGGTACCCTAGGGGGGAGTGCCAGGCCACCAATTCACTGAGGCGAAGGTGGCCTGGTTTAAGATGGATGGCAGATCCAGGCCACCTTCGGAGGATCGCTGAAAAAGAATTTCCCGACGTAGGCGTGGAGTTCCAATTGAATTTGCCAAAGGAGGTTTGTAGGAAAGCAAGCACATCGGTGGGGACTGCAACTGCAAGGGTTTGGAAGAGAAAGCAATTTAGGGAGGACATTCATCTTGATTGCATGTATGCATCCTGTCCAAGATATATAGTATTTGTGCCATCTAGATATGTCATCCGATATGGCCCTAAATAGGGGGGGAGTTGGCATTGTATAGACATTCGTAGGACTTGATAAGGTGAATACCAAGGTATTTCACGGAATCTTTTCTCCAAGTGAAATGGAAGTTTAGTTTTAAAAGAGCTATAGTTGACTTTGGGATATGTAGAGACAGCGCCTCGGATTAATCGTGGTTGACTTTATACCCGTAGAAGAGGTATAGGTTGACAGTTCTTCGGAAGGGAAATTTAGGGGTTGGACAGAGTGAGGAGGACGTCATCGGCAAAGAGGGAAATTTTATAATGAGACCTTCCGACAGTGACGCCAGATATATCAGAGTTAGCCCGGATCCGACAGGCAAGAGGTTCGATAACTAAGGCGAAAATAAGTGGAGAAAGCAGACACCCTTGTCTAGTCCCATTCGAGATGCTAAAGTGAGTCCAATGGGAGTCCCCCTGCTAGAACAGAGGTAGAAGGATTGTGGTATAGGGCCCGTACAGCCTGTAAAAAAATTGCCTCCAAAGCCAAAATGCTGAAGTGTGTCTAGCATAAAGGGCCAGGAAACCCTATCAAAGGCCTTTTCTGCATCTAGAGCTAGGAGAGGGCAGTTTGACTACATTAATGTGGTGGATTAAATCTACAGTACGTCTGGTGTTGTCTAGGGCCTGACGAGATGGCACAAAAACCACCTGGTCTGGGTGAATAAGTGAAGGGAGAGTAGAATTCAACCTGATAGCAAGAATATTGGCAAACAGCTTAAAGGTCTGTATTTAATAAAGAGATTGGGCTATAATTAGTTAATAGGGAGGCTTAGTGCATTTAAGGTCGCGAGATCAATTTTAGGTAAGGCACAGGAAGCTAAATACTCTGTTATGGAAGGGGAGGAATCGGATGGGTGGCTGGAAAATTCAGGAGCATTATAGAGCTGACTAGTATTCCTTGAAAAGAGAATTAATTTTGGGAGGGTTATAATGAATGCTGCCTGCAGCATCTTTAATTGCTGATATGGTCGAAGCAGCTTTACTAGCCTTTAGAATGGTAGTGAGAAGGGAGTCAGCCTTATTGCCTTTCTCGAAGAAATGTTGGTTTAACCACCATAAGAACTTTTCAATCTTCTCAGCTAAAATTGCATTGAGGGCCGATTTTGCTATTGTGAGTTGTCTATAAATAGCATCCGTGGGGGTACCTTTATGTTGGGATTCCAATGAATGAACCTGATCTGTGAGATTTTGTGGATGTACTCGTATTTTGTGTTCTTTGTTTATGTGTGAGGCATAGCTAATAATATGATCGCGAAGAACAGATTTGTGAGCTTCCCACACTATGGGGGAACAACCGGATGTCGGGATATTTAAAGAGAAATAATCTTTCAAAATCGTTTTCATCTTAGATTGGAATTGGGGGATTTTTAAGAGAGTTTCGTTGAGGCGCCAAGGTGGTCGGGAGATCGGGGTGTCCAAAAAATTGAATGACGAGGTAATAATAAAGTGATCGGACCAGGAATTAGGGAGAATAGCGGCATTAGTAAGATGTTGAGAAACAGGGGACCACAAAAAACAGATCAGTCCTAGAATATGAACGATGCAGAGCTGAGTAGAAGGTATAGTCCCTAGAGGTGGGGTTAAGGGCCCGCCCGATATCAATAAGATCGGCGCCTTTTACATGAGTAACAAGGGCGTCGGAAAAAGGTCAATTACTGTGATGAAGCTGGGAGCAAGTTCGATCAACAATTGGATCCATAACACAATCAAAATCTAGAAATAAATATCCCTCTTGCCGTTTACAAAGCACATTAAAAAAAGATTTGAAAAACCGTTGCTGGCCAGTGTTAGCATATACTGTAGCAATAGTAACATCGAGGTGACCCAGCCTGCCAGTTAAAATAATCTAGCGACCATCTGAGTCGGAATACACAGAGCGCTGAACAAAGGGCAACCTGTTATGAATCAAGATAGCAACCCCTGTTATGTTTAGAGTTACTAGAGGAGTACAACGCTTCTAGATAGCAGCGATGGATGACCAGGGTGTTGAAAATGAGTTTCTTCAAGTAAGACAATATCAGTCTTAAGGGTCCGAAGGGAGCGGAATAAGTGAGAGCGTTTCTGCAGAGTGTTTAGATCCCGAACACTCATGGAAGCTATGGTCAATGGCATATTAGCGTCATCAAACTGATAGATGATTAAATAGAGTGCATGTATAATACCCGGCACACCTAGAGAGAAAGGAATGAAAAGGGGGAAATCAAACAAGAGGGGAGGAAACAATGAAATAGACTGCTCCCATATTTAGACGACTTCTTGCTGTTCGCCAGCTCCCCAGAAATTCTTCACCGCCATCTACATTGCCTTTTTACAAATACACAGTTGGCTGATCAATTGGAAAAACTCTTCCTTGACACCTTCTCAAAGAGTGGTACATCTGGGAGCCCTCCTGGACTCTCATGTGCAGAGAATCTTTCTAATGGCAGATAAAACTTTGGTGTTACAGCAACGGGTGCGCAGACTACTACACAGTCGCCAAGTGTCAATTAACTCTGCAATGCAGACCTTGGTGTCCACCTTTGATATGGCTCAGTTTCACTCCAAGCCCCTACAACACCTGATCCTCTCCAGGTGTAATGGGCTGCGTCATCCGCTCAGATCCCAGATGATGAGCCTCTCCCCAGAGGTTCGCCTATCTCTGGCCTGGTGGCTACAGAAGTTCCACATGAACGAGGGATGCCCCTTTTGGATCCTGGACTGGGTACTCCTAACCACGGACGCAATCCGCTGCGGTTGGGGCGTGGTGATCGGCCAGCACTATTTCCAGGGCTGCTGGACTCCAGCTGAGGCGGTCTTACAATCAACGTCCTAGAACTCTGAGCCATCTAAAGTGCTCTCACTCTGGCTCAGGATATCCTTCAGAGCAGGCTAGTACAAGTACAGTCAGACAACGCCACGGCAGTGGCCTACCTCAATCACCAGGGAGGCACTCGAAGTGAGGCAGCAATGGCAGAACTCTCCCGTATTCTCAGATGGACCAAACGCCATCTCATAGCCATCTCCGCAGTGTTCATCCCAGGAATTCTCAATTGGGAAGCAGATTTCCTAAGCCGTCATAACGTGCATGCAGGAGAGTGGTCTCTACATCCAGAAGTCTTTCAGCTCCTGGTGGACAACTGGGGTCTATTGGATGTGGACCTCATGGCCTCAAGACACAACCACAAACTTCCAGTGTATGGAGCCAGGACAGGGACCACAACGCGGCCTTCGTGGACCTGCAATTTTACGTGCCTCTTCCCTCCAATATCCCTTCTTCCTTGAGTTCTTCGGAAGTTCAAACAGGAAAGGGCCACAGTCCTGTTGGTAGCTCCGGCTTCGCCCAGAAGCCATTGGTACTCCGACCTTCAAAGTCTCTCCATAGACTTTCCTCTTCCAGACCTGTTGTCTCAGGGTCCCTGTCTACATCAGCACCTGGCCTGCCTATTATTAACGGATTGGCTCTTGAGACCTCCTTCCAAAGGTCTAAGGAATTTTCTAGCTCTGTGGTCCAGACAATGATCAGTGCTCGTAAACCGGCTTCTGCCAGGATTTATTACCAGGTATGGCATACATATTTCCAGTGGTGTGCCCCTAGAAACTATGAATCTCTGAAAGTGCACCTCTCTGCTCTGTCCATCTGGTTCCAGCGCAAAATTGCTGCTCTACCGGATGTTCACACTTTCCTGCAGGGTGTTCTACATATACAACCTCCCTTTGTCTCTCCTGTGGCTCTGTGGGATTTGTCAGTGGTTCTCCATGCACTTCAGGAACCTCCATTCTAACCCCTGGAATCAGTGGATGTCAAGTAGCTCACTGCTAAGACTGTGTTTCTTCTGGCTATAGCATCTGCCCATAAGGTATCGGATTTAGGGGCGCTTTCATGTTGCTCCCCCTTTTAATTTTTCATCAGGACAGGGCTGTTCTTAGAACCTAGCCCAGGCTTCCTTCCCAAATTGGTTTCTCGTTTCCACATTAATGAGGAAATTGTGGTTCCGGCCTTTCATTCACCAAACCTCTCGGTAGGTGAGGCTTCTTTGGATGTGGTCCATGGTCTGAGGATCTACATGGACCGTACTAGTTCCATCAGGAAATCGAACTCCCTCTTCATCTTATGTGGATTGCATAAGAAGGGATGGCCAGATGAATTTGCATGACTTTCTCACAGGCTTACACGCAGTCTGAATACACAAATAAATGTTCAGGATAAGCGCTCCCCTTGTTAGAAGTCAAATTAGTGTCACTTTCATGCAGAATCAGGTGCTTATTACCACAGTCTCAAAATTCACAGATGTGGGATCTTCCTGGTCCTGATACTTTATATAATGTATGGAACAAACACGCAGTCTGGCCTTCTTGTACCAGCTACAGTATCTGCTCGCTCTGTGGATCCCTCGTGGGCAGCCCGGTGTGGCGCTTCTGTTGAACAACTATGCAAGGCGGCTACGTGGTCTTCTGTCCACACCTTTTTAGGTTCTATGCCTTTGATACATTTGCCTCTCGGGATGCTTACTTCGGGCGCAGGGTTCTTCTCTCAGCTCAGGAGCATTCCCGTCCTTGAACAACTGCTTTGGGACATCCCCATTGTCTCCCTGTGGAGCCCTATGGACCCTGAAGAAAAAAAGGGGAATTATGGTAAAACTTGCCTTTGTTAACTCTCTTTCTTCAAAGTCCATAGGGTCCACAGGGCACACGCCCTGACACACCTGGCTTCTATGGGTTCTTCTCTTGGTTACTTGTTTCCTTCTCTGTGTGAGAGTGTGATTCTTCAGTGTACCAGTCTTTCTTCTCTCCTATGCTAATTCTGACTTGGGCTTGTTAACAAAAATGAGTTGCCCTCAGGCTGAGGACGGGGTATAGGGGGAAGGACCGGAGCATCCTGGGATTGAAAATCTTTGCTGTTGTTGGTGTCTGGTCCTTCAAGTCACACCTACACCCCTGTGGGCCCTATGGACTACGAAGAAAGAGAGTTAACAAAGATAAGTTTTACTCTCCTTTTGTGTGGCCCCTACATTCATTACACTGTTCCTTATTGCACGCCTCTGTTCTATAACCTGTTGTGTGGAAACCTACCTTGGAGTTCAGTAACATGTCTTTCAGGAACAAAGCAGGTGGGTGGTTGTGACATGGGTTTTACTAGAGCTGCCACCACAAAGAATATTAGAATAGCTCTCTTGCGATCGGCAGACACTTAAATCACACATAACAGTTCACAACTATTACGCAAATGTAACATGGGCTTCTCCAGGCACGAGAATTCATAGAGCACAAAGGTACACTGATACATTTTTAGGATTTATTGAGAAAATGTCTCCAGGGTAAGTTACAAGGAAAAAACAGGTATATAAACAAGACATGCACACAATTTCAAATAAAAGGATAAGAAGTTAACCCTAAATTACCTTACTCTGAATTGTCAGGCGATCTGTGTTGAGGGAGAGCACAGGAGACAGAAGATGGGGAGCACTCCTAGCACGAAAAGCTACTCCCTTGTAGAGTGTGTTGCAGGTCCTTATGGTTCCACAACTAGCCTCTCTCCCAGCAGCCCCCACACTTTACAGGCTCAAATGGACTGGCCCCTATTGTTCTCCCAAGGACATGTTCTATGTATTAGAACGGCTACAGGAACCTACTCCTCATATAACTCTGGGCTTTAAAGATATTTTATTGTAGGAAAGCTAATAAACTAAGGTGAAAAAATTACACTCTAGCAGCCAGTTTGTAGGGCTTGAACAGGGGCCCCCTACGGTGAAAAGCAAACACTCTTTCCATGAAGCTTTTGTCTTCAAAGGACCACCTGGCCCTCATGGTTCAGTCAGTAGCTGACACGAAGTAGACACAGTTTTGAACTACCAATTCATATCAAACAGACATAAATGAAATATATATTTTAGGAGAACTATAATAATACACATCACGCTCACACCCTGGGTAAAGTGTGCTCAAAGTACCATGAGCACACTTTACCCAGGGCACACAGAATGCACACTGTCATGACACGTGACTTTGAGGGATCGCCATAACCCATGGCAATGGTGGAGACTCCTTTGCTGCGTACATGTAGAAATTGTTCTGCTGGTCTTTCCTTACAGGACGTGGTCCAGGATGGTCTTTGTATCTGGTGTTGCACAGGCACGCAGCGAGAGGTCCCATCTACAGCTTCCAGCCAGGAACCGATGTGGGTGGCCAATCTGTCGTAAGTAATGTCGCAGTTGGTGGATCGTCTTACATTTCACTCCTTTTGCCAGCAAGGGAATGCCAGGGCACAGTACTTTTCTAGGTTCCAGAGTTTTTCCTCTAAGACCGCCAAGCCTAGAAGCAAGCAGTCCTGGCCTACCAGACATCTGGCTGCAAAGCCAGTCAACAAGCCTACCGATTGACGAGGCGGGCCTCTCCCTGGGGGACCCCAGCGTTTGAGGCCGGCTTCTGCTTTTCTCCGATGCCTGGATGGTGACCAGGATGGACGCCTGGGTTTGCGGTGTAGTCTCGCAGGGCTACGCATTGACCTTTCCGGAAGCGTCCACAGGCCTTCCAGGGGATCTGGGAAAAGCAAAAGTGCTGCTGGAGTCCATACACTCTCTGCTAGCCTCCAGTCATTCTGTCTCCCCTCTCCAGGTATTCTGTGTCTGCATTTCTCTCTTCTCTAGTCATTATGGCTCCACTCTCCAGTCATTCTGTCTCCTCTCTCCAGTCATTATGTCTCCACTCTCCAGTCACTCTGTCTCCAAGTCCAGTCTCCCTTCTCCAATCATTCTGTGTCCACGTCTTCCCTGTCCAGTCATTGTGTGTCTCCTCTCCAGTTATTTAGTGAGTCTTCATGTCTCCCATCTTGTCATTCTGTGTCTCCATGTCTCCCCTATCCAGTCATTCCATGTCTCCATGCCTCCCTTCACAATTTGCTCTGTGTCTCCATGTCTCCCCTCTCCAGTCATTCAGTGTGTCTCCATGCCTCGCATCTCTCCACTCATTCTTCACATCTCCCTTCTACAGTCACTGTGTTTTCATGTCTTTTATCTCCAGCCATTCTGTGTGCCTCCTTTTCTCCCATCTCCAGTCGCTATGTGTGTCTCCACATCTCCCATCTCCAGTCATTCTATGGGGGGGGGGATTCAAATAGGTGCAAGTTTGCAAAAGGCGATAAATTTGCACACTTCACCCTCATACGCGCACCCTTGATACGCACTACTGGCAGTTAGAGTGTCCAAAAAGCAAACAGGGTAAATAGTATGAAAAAGTGAGGAGACTTTCCTGGACCCCCCAAAAAAGTTATAACTTTGGCCCTGATTCAGAGCCGGACGCTCTGACCAGAGCGCTCGCTCTGAATCAGGGCCCGCCTCCATAAATATGGAGCGTCCTCCTGGACGCTCGTATAGCTGTGGGTCACCACCCACAGCATATACGAGCGTGCAGGATGATGGTCGCGATGGTCTTGACCATCGCGACCATCGCCACTGCGAGCCGAAGTCTGCGGTTGAGTTTCTCAACCGCAAGGCCAGGAGTGATTTTGGCTCTAGTCCTTCGCTCGTCGTGTCTCGCGCATGCGCACGACGGAGCTCCCTCCGTCGTGCGCATGCACAGTGCAGACCATCGACCCACTTGCGAGCGGGTCTGAATCAGGCCCTTTGTTAGCAGAATCATGCAGGGTAGAAAACTGTTACTGATCATAAGGAAAGTACTGTACATTTTTAAAAGGTGTCTGGCTGAATTGTGCATTGTTTAAAAAACAGTAAAATTATGTAAAAAGCTGTATATTTTCATTTAATTACAAAGAAATTAAACGGAAAATGCAAAAAAAGTAAATTTGTGAATTCACCTTGCAGGACCAAACTCGCACCTAATAACCCTTTCAGACATACTGAGATTCCCAGGACAGTGGCCTGCCTCGTCTGAAAGACACCTACCCGGGAGTATGTTTCCGGGTAGCCGACCCTGCAATTGACCATGGGGTCCCGCAGCCGGCCCCTGCAGTTTAGAGGAAGAGGCCAGGAAATCTACATCAGCCGACGGAGATCCTGGCTTCTTTCCTCCCCCGCAACGGCACGCCTCTGTTTCGGGAAACGGAGGGCATCGGTGCCCCCTCCCTGACCCCAAACGGCAGCAGACTGTCAATCACTGACAGTCTGCTGTCAGTTTATAGGCTCGCAGGCCCATTCTGCACATGCGAATAACGGGTCTGGCGCTTGTTGCAAACATCGAGAATCTGCTTTCAGCAGTGCATGCTGAATTAGACCCTCATAGCGTGCGCTTAAGCAATTCCTGAGTGAGGTCTGACCTGCCTTTACTGTGCATATGGGTCCGATGCTACTCGATGTTACTGATTGTTTCGCTATGTTGCCCAAGTACATACCTCCCAACTGTCCCGCATCCAGCGGGGCAGTCCTGTTTTTCTCAGACTGTCCTGCTGTCCCACCCGCGGGCCGCAGTGTCCCCCGGTGGAGGGGAAGTTGGGTGGAACACAAACCGCTGCTCTGCATAGCAGAGCAGCGGGTGTGCAGGAGGAGAACAGGTGCCGTGCTGGGCACGCCCTCAAAGTGACGTAAACAGGGGAAGCCGTGAGGCTCCGTCCTGTTTTTCATAGACTCCACCCCCTTTTACAGAAGCCCCCCCTTTTCTGACACACGCACCTTCAGCGCACGACCTGTCCCTCCACAGGATTCCTAAATGTTGGGATGTATGCAAGTATACGGATACGGATGTGAGTAAGGGGAAGTGGGCATCCTTATGTTAGGCTGCAATCACAATACGAATGAAGACATTTACATATCGCCGCTGATATTAGCAACTGCGCTGCGTGCGTATAAGCAGAATAGCGATCCTTGCTGAATCAGGCCCAGAGTATCTCCATGTCTCTCATCTTCAGTCGCTAAGTGTGCCTCCATGTCTCGCATCTCCAGTCATTCTGTGTGTCTCCATGTCTAGTCACTGTGTCTCCATGTCTCCCATTTCCAGTCACTCTGTGTCTCCATGTCGCCCATCTCGTAACTCTGGGGTCTCTTTACAGCCTGTGAGATGGCAGTTAGGAGCTGATTGGCTGGCACCTTATCACTCTGTCTCCTTACACTGCTTAGTAAATAGTCTGTCTCCATGTCGCCCATCTCCAGTCCTTCTGTGTCTCCATGTCTTTCCTCTCCAGTAACTCCGTGTGTCTCCTCTCCAGTCATTCTGTGTGTCTCCATGTCTACAATCACTGTGTCTCCAATCTCTCTGTGTATGTCTCCGTGTCTAGTCACTGTGTCTCCATGTCTCCCAACTTAAGTCGCTCTGTCTCCATGTCGCCCATCTCCATTCATTCTCTGTGCCTCCATGTCTCCCATCTCGTAACTCTGTGTCTCATTGTCTCCCCTCTGCAGTCATTCTGTGTGTGTCCATGTTTTTCCTCTCCAGTAACTCCGTGTGTCTCCATGTCTGTCATCTCCAGTTATTCTGTGTGTCTCCATGCAATGGGAGGAATCATTTGCCAACCATAAAATGGCGACGCCCATTTACTGACCCGTCTTTCTCTTACATAGGAAGAAAGTGACATCTCATGGCTGCTTCAGTACTCAGGGGACTCCTGAGGCGAGGTGAGGCTGAATTGCCAGGGCTGTCAGTTTGTCCTCTCCTAACATCTATATAAATGGGTGATCATTACTGTCACATTAGAGGTCAGCTTTATAGAGGCTGTTTGCTATATTACCGTGTTCATGTTGACGTAACCCTGCAGCTGTCGTTGAACTACAAATCCCAGCATGCCTTGCAACAGTCAGCATGGCCAAATAGCGAAATTGTGGCAGGGCATGCTGGGATGTGTAGTTCAACAACAGCTGGGAGGCCGTCTATTACCCACCCCTACCTTGCAGTCTTATGTTATAGATCAGGTGATCGGGAACATTACTTTACCACAGTATTCTGGGGTATTTATTTTTTTCTTTTAAGAATGATCATACCATAAAGAGAATTGTGACATAGGGGGGAGATGTGAGAAGCTCAGAAGCGGTATCATTGCACGTTATGTGTGCGGATACTGCTTCTATCCTGATGTATGATCGGGGGTTTGGCGGCAAATGACAGGGGCGCTAGCCTTGGCCATGTATGAACGGTCAGATCGCCTGACCAGTCGGCCCGCTGTAGCTGTCGCTACTGACAGCTACAGCCTGGCGCTGCCCTATCCCCACAGCAGGGACAGCCGACTCCAGGGCTGCACGAGGGATCTCGCGATACTTGCGAGATCCCGCGCATGCTCAGTGGAGCCGGCCAGGACTGAGACACATGCTGATGCGCTGCGGTCTATAGCGGGTAGCACCGGAGGGAGGAGTTATCGCTGCCCTGCTCCGGCCGATGAGATGTTTATACATCTCATTGGTAGTGCTTCCTGCTTTGCGTCGGTAAAGAGGCGAATCAGGAATTGATATAGCGTCACATCAAGTGCCGCTATAATAAATCAACCCCATAAACTCTTGGAAAACTTGTACAACGGTAATATGTTTTATATTATGTTATTTGTGTGTGTATATAATATTATACAGCATACAGGGGTAGATATATTATAGCGGCTCTTAACGTGCCGCTATTTTGCTTCCTGCTTCACCTCTTTTCCGAGGTGAAGCAGGAAGCATTACCGATGAGATGTATGAACATCTCATCGGCCGGAGCGGGGTAGCGATAACCCCCCTCCGTCGCTACCCGCTAGAGACCGCAGCGCATCAGCCTAGTGCTGGTGCGATGTGTCTCAGTCCCGGCCGGCTCCACTGAGCATGCGCAGGATCTTGCAAGTATTGCGAGATCCCCGCTTGCAGCCCTGGAGTCGGCAGCCACCGCAGCAGGGACAGCGCTGTCCCTGCTGTGGGGATAGGGCAGCGCCAGGCTGTAGCTGTCGATAGCGATAGCTACAGTGGGCCGAACGGTCAGGCGAGCTGACCGTTCATACGTGGCCCAGACTATCTTGTAGATAGCAGTGCCGATAATGACAGGGGCGCATATATATATACATATATATTTTTTTTTTTTCTCATTTCACTTCACCAAATTAGACCATTTTGTGCAGATCCACCATATAAGATTCAGATAAATAAAAATACAGGTTGTAATGTAACAAAAGAGGTAAAAAGCCAAGGGGGGGTGAAAACTTGTGCACGGTATATATATATGTACATATGTGTGTGTGTGTATGTATATGTATGTCTGAGGGCATGCAGTCTGTTAGTCATGGAACGTTGTACCTTGTTTACTTTGCCTCTCGGCAGAGTCTGTCCTCTCCACCTCCCTCCCACACTGAACTTTACCCACTTCTTGATAAAATATAGAACCACAGAGTTTTAGATCTCTTCTGATGATTGAAACAGACTGACTTGTGTTTGTGATCTTTAGACCTCCTGAAGCTGACTCTGGGACAACGGAACATGGCGTCTGAGGCTGGACTGGCGTCCTATAACTATGAGACGCTGAAAGTAACAACACCAGCGGACCACGTCTTCCATGTGGAGATGCATCGTCCAGACAAGAGAAATGCAATGAACAGGGATTTCTGGAGGTAGGCAGGCAGGCAGGCATGCCATATACCATGACTAACTGATTCAGAATATATTCTACACAATAAGAGTATTACTACAAGCTGCCGAGCTAGGCTCTCTTACCTCTGTACCATTATCTGCTTTTATTATTGTGTTTGTTCCCAATTGGAATGAGCTGTGGAGTATACTGGATCTACATGTATGTGTGCTACTATTGATACGATTCACCCTTTAATGCTATACACCCATGTTGATACTAACCTGAAAACCTTTTCCTGTCTTAAAACGTTCACCCTCCATATCCTATTTACCTATAATGGGACTGACCAAAAACACCTTATACATAATGCATACTGAGAAACCATATACACCCTCCGTACAACATGTGCCAGAACTGAGACTGACGTAAAACGCCATCCTGCGTCTGATCCACAGTCAGATTGCGTGCACAGAAACCATTATGGATATTCGCCCGTATTCAAAGTCTGACGCATCTCTGCGGCCGCACCATCCGCTTGTGAGAGTAGTCGTCATCAGCACGCACTTGCACAAGTCCTATCCGTCTATAATCGGCTGGGTCTCTGCACGTGCGCCCACCTCGGAATAGCACACCATTCCATGTACACGCCAACAACTCGCTCCACTTAACGTACCTGTGAACGCTCAGATGCCAGTCAGGGACGCTCATTCAGCCACAAATGGACATGCATGTTGCTACTATGAATTGGCAGTAGATTGCAAACACCAGTGTGCGTAGCGTGGAAAATCGCAGATGCGGCTGCTTGCGTGCTACTCTGAATCAGGCTCCCTATGTATGCCCTCCATATAATGTATACGGAATACATAGAGACTGGTAGTCGGGATGCCAGTGTTCAGAAGACCAACAGTGGCATCACGATGCTCAGAACCCCGACAGGGGTTTGGTAAGTATCCCAACCCTCCACCCCCAGGATTACCCTTACCCAGCCGGTGGTGCCCCCGTCTTCTCCGCGGCCTAAACCCTCCATGCCCCGCTATACTTCCGTTCGGGATGCCGGCGTCAGCATCTCGGCTGATGTCAGAATTCCGGCGCCGGGATTTCGACCGCCTACATCCCGATCGCCGGCATCTTAACTGCATCCCGTGTATACCTATGCTGGTATTGACCAAATATGACTTTTGCCTCCCTACTAATTTCTAAGAGGTCATGGGACACGTGGCATTGCCATTGTTCTGTAATCTCACTGAAGGCCTGTTCTTAATCCCAAATCCTGTACATTAAAGCCAGTGTTCTCTGTTTCCACACAGGGAGATGGTCCTCTGCTTCCGTGCTCTCACAGAAGATCAAAATTGCCGAGCTGTTGTTATTTCTGGAGCTGGGAAAATGTTCACGTCAGGTGAGCACTGAATATTCTCATGACTAGTAATTCAGGAATCTTGTACTGTCGCCAGCACTCTAGTAAGTGCTGCAGGCCGTCACGTTGGTCTGTGGGGTAAGCAGTCATTATTTCGACACTGCTTGTGTCGGCGGCAGTTTCCCGGCACCAGTGTATGGACAAGGTTTAAAATCTGCTTCCTGCATTTTAACGGTTTCTCTAGTATGTTTACAGTCATTTTAGCGAACACTGTTATTGCACAAAGTAGCATTTAAACCTGCATATTGGTGCCGGGAAAGTGCCACCTACGTAATGACTGTCAACCTGCCGTATTCAGTCCATGGTATCATTACCAATTCAAGTGAATGAGAGGGGAAACTGCTGAAGACTGAATTCACAAGCTGAATATTCCTAAAACAAACCCCCATTTATAAATCTGGACAGTAAAAGCGCTATTCCAATCGCTATGTGTCACAACATACTTGGGTGCTGTGTCTCAGACTAATGGTAAATTTTCTACGTCCATTATTTCAGCCACAGAAATTCAGCATTTACCGCCTGCATCTAACTGCATTTTGCAGGAGGTACAGTATAAACTCTGTTCCTGTAGAATGCTGGCTGCAAATCTAGGGCTGGATTTTATGCAGTTTACATGGAGCAGTATATTTACTAAAGTGTTGGAGATGTTGCCCATAGCAACCAATCAGATACTAGCTATTATCTTCTAGAAGGTGCTAGATAAATGTTAAGTAGACTCTGGTTGCTATGGGCAACATCTCCAGTTCTAAAAACCTGCACTCTAGTAAATATACCCCTAAGCTTGAATCTTGCAGTGAGTGTTCAGACTGAATCCAAAGAAAGTTCTTTTCGTGTGTTTATCAGGCAGAGAGAGCTGTTCATTCTGCAGGTTTGTTGGTGATAAATTGGCTTGATGTTCATCCTTTACTGCCTGTGTGTCCTATTCACAGGAATCGATCTTCAGGACATGGCTGCTAACTTTTTACAGCCAGAGTCGGACGATGCTGCCAGAATCGCTTGGGACATACGCAAGAAGATTGTTGCGTATCAGGAATCCTTTTCTGTCATTGAGAAGGTTCGTGTTCTCGTCTAGTGGGTTCTGCATGAGGCTGGAACATGGAAAAGAAGCAGCCACTTTGAATTAATTATTGTGGTATATTGTTATTTTTTATATTCATGATGACAGTATGAAGGCACCCATGGTGGAGCTTTTGTTGGATTGAAAATTCCAGGACCAAATCAGTGGTATGAGCCCCATCTACATCCAGTTGCACCCAGTAATGAGAAGAGGTCTCTTTTTGTCTGGTTTCTCTCCTAGGGTCAGCCTCAGTTATCCAGTAGAGAGACAAGACACATTATACACTGGTGTTTGTAATATTGGGATAAGCCCCAATTAGTGGACTGAGCCTCTCTCTTCTGATTGGTAGCCCCCAGTAGCTGGATGAGTCCTTATCTGACTCTCACATCGGATCCCAGTAGTGGTAGCCCAATGGCGATCCCTATGAAATACATCTGCGTTTTTGGCTTTTGACTCTCACCCCCATGTAGAGGATTGAGCCCTATTTTGATTTATTTGTTTTAGAACATTGGTCCCCCCAACAATGTGTTAAACCCTGTTTTTAACTGGAATAAGCCCCCTTTTTTTTTATTAGTGTTTTCCTGTAGTAGGATAGCTTCTTGCTGATTGTATATTGTGTGCATAGTGCTGTAATTGTATATTGTGTGCATTGTGCTGTTTCTTTGTCAACTTTTCCATTGTTTAGGACGTCACCCAGCAGCACCTGAATCCCTTTGTGCCCTAGAACAGTTCATGTGAATTCAGAGTATAAATGTGTTACGGAATTAAGACGCACAGTTGTCACATTTTATGCTTCTTCACTTGCAGTGCACAAAGCCGGTGATTGCCGCAGTACACAATGGATGCATCGGAGGAGGTGAGACACCGGCAGGATCACCCTGGGGGTATCTCACTGCTGTGACTTTGTTACTAATGCTGTGTGTCCCAACAGGTGTGGATCTCGTCTGCGCCTGTGACATCCGTTACTGCACTCAGGATTCCTATTTTCAAATTAAGGTGACTACTCTCTGACAACTGAAATTTTTAGTGCTGTAAGAACCACAGCTCTTTAGGAAACAGGATTCCGTCTCTCTCCTGTTCTTGCAGCTAAACTCCTTTCATCAGATTAATCATATTATTATCATTTATTTATATGGCGCCACAAGTGTTCCACAGCGCCTTACAAAGTACATAAACAAATAGGTTGACCTGTGACTTACAGTACAATACAATACAGAACGAGGACAAGGATAATATACATTGTTACATTAGCGACCATAACACCCAGATAAACAACAGAGCATAAGCAACCAAGTGTTAGGTGGGGCATAAGAAGTAGATGAAAGTAAGGAGAAGCACAAGAGGGTAGAGGGCCCTGCTCTTAAGAGCTTACATTCTAAAGGGGAGGGGCAGACAAACAGGTGTGACACAGATGGGGTAGACGGAGGAAGGAGCATTTAGCAGCAAGTTAAGATGAGAGCTGGAAGGCTTTGATGAAGTAGTGGCTTTTGAGAGCCCGTTTAAAGGATTGTAGAGAGGTGGAGAGTCTGATGGGAAGAGGGAGAGAGAGTTCCAAAGGTGGGGAGCAGTGCGGGCAAAATCTTGGAGGCGGGAGTGGGAGGAAATATTCAGTTGGCATGAGAGGCGGCGTGCATTTGGTGAACGAAGAGGGCAGACATGAGAGTGAAGGGAGAAAAGGTCAGAGATGTAAATGGGAGAAGATTGGGTGAGTGCTTTGTAAGAGAGTGTGAGAACCTTGAATTGGTTTCTGAAAGGGAAGGGGAGCCAGTGGAGGGCTTGTAGGAGAGGGGAGGCAGATGCTGAGCGTTTGAGAGGAAGATGAGCCGAGCAGCAGCATTGAAGACAGACTGGAGAGGAGAGAGATGGGAGTTGGGGGAGGCCAGATAAGAGGAGGTTACAGTAGTCCAATCTGGAGATGACCAATGAGTGTATGAGGGTTTTAGTGGCATCCTGGGTGGGAAAAGGTCTAATCATGGAAATATTTTTAAGATGGAAACTACAGGACTGCGAGCGGTTCTGGATATGTGGTTTGAAAGAGAAGGAGGAGTCCAGGATAACTCCAAGACAGCGCACTTTGGGGCTAGAGTAGATAGTTGTGCCAACAATGATAAAGAAATAGTGGGAGGTGAGGTTATGTTGGAGGGTGGGAAAATGATCAGCTCAGTCTTGGACATATTAAGTTTAAGAAATTGCTGGGACATCCAGGAAGAGATAGCAGAGAGACAGTTGGAGATATGAGTGAGGAGAGAGGGGGGGGAGGAAAGGTAGATCTGAGTATTATCAGCACAGAGATGATGATGGAGGTAAAAGAGCTGATGAGTTCACCTAGAGAAGACATATAGAGGGAGAATAGGAGGGGTCCAAGAACAGAACCCTGGGGAACAGCTACTGTAAGAGGCTGGGGGGGGGGAAGAGATAGAGAGAGGAGTCATGAGAGTAGACAGAGATGGATGGGTCAGAGAGGTAGGAGGACAGCCAGGAGAGGGCAGTGTCACGTAGACCAAGGGAGTGAAGGATTTGCAGCAGGAGAGGGTGGTCCACAGTGTCAAAAGCAGCAGAGAAGTCAAGGAGTATGAGCAGAGAGTAGTGGCAAGGAGGTCATTGCTGACTCTTGTGAGGGCAGTTTCAGTAGAGTGGAGAGAACAGAAGCCAGACTGAAAAGGGTCAAGGAGGGAGTGGGAGGAAAGAAGGTGGTAAGGTGGTTGTAAACAACACGCTCCAGCTTGGAGGCAAAAGGGAGGAGAGAGATGGGACGGTAGTTGGAGAGATCAAGGGTAGGTTTTTTTAAGAATGGGGGAGACCAGGGCATGTTTGAATGCAGAAGGGCGAGTGGAAGAGATTGAAGATGTGGGCAAGATGGGAACAAGCACAAGGTGAGAGTTAGCGGGAGATGTTAAGGGGGGGGGTTGGAATGGGGGAGGATCGGATGAATATCATGACTTCCTCTCCAGATACAAGGGAGAAGGATGTCAGAGTCTGTAAAATGGATGGGTAGAGGTGATCCGGGAAAGGAGGTGGAGAGCTTGGGGACTGTTGGGATATATTGTCCTGACGTATGGAATCAATTTTAGATGAAAAGTAGGTAGCTAAGTCAAGGGCAGAGAGTGAGGAGTTGAAGGTGGTAAAGAGACACTGGGGATTTGAGAACAGGGAGGAGATGAGGTTCTTGAAATATGACTGTTTAGAGAGGGAAATGGCAGCACTGTAGGATGAGAGCATACATTTGAAATGGAGAAAATCTGCCTTAGAGCGTGATCTTCTCCACTCTCTCTCTCTCGACGGTTCGTGAACACTTTTGCAGGTATCTGGTGCATTTGGAATGCCAGGGTTGAGGTGTAGATCTGCGAGGGTGAGAAGTGATTGCCGGAGCATTAGAGTCCAGAGCAGAAGTGGCATTGTATAGGGAAGCAGCTTGTACAGGGCAGGAGAGAGAGAGAGAGCATAGAGGAGAGAAGAGTCAAGCAGGGAAGAAAAATAAACGGTGACAATAGCCTCAATACGCATAGTGATGGTGGCCTTAGGAGGTAGAGGAGGGGAAGGAGAGCGGGTTCGGTTAAAAAGAGAGATGGTGATGGTCAGAGAGGGGGAATAGGGAATTGGAGTAATTAGAAATATCACAACGGTGAGTGAAGACCAGGTCAAGCGAATGCCCACTCACATGGGAGGGTGAGGAGGTCCATTGGGAGAAACCAAATGAAGATGTGAGGGTAATGAGTTTGGAGGCAAAGGATTCTGTGGGGATATCAATTGGAATATTTGAGTCACCTAGGATAATGGAGGGAGGGTCAGAGGAGAGAAAGTGAGGGAGCCAGGAAGCAAAGTTTTCAAGGGATTTGGAAAGAGGACCAGGGGGAAGGTAGATGACAGCTACTCGCAGGTGTACTGGTTGGAAGAGGTGTATAGCATTAACCTCAAATGTAGAGAAAGTAATGGATGGTTCAGAGGGTAGGAGTTGGTAGGAGTAACCTGGGGATAGAAGGACCCCCACGTGGGGGTGGGGAGAGTTTAATGAGATTTGGATGGAGGTGTGGCGGGGTGACATGGAGGAAGTTTAGGGGAGGGGTTAGTGGTGGGGTAGTAGGAAAAAGGAGGGGTAGAAGAGAATGAAAGTGGAGTAATGAAAAAGGAGAGGGAGAAAGGCAGACAGAGGAGAGGAGATAAAGGAAGGAGGAGGTGGAGGAGACAAGGTGGAAATGATAGAGGTGGAAGAAGGGGGCAGAGCAGAGGATTAGGTAGACAATGAGTGGAGGGGGAAAGGAAAGAACACATGGTAATAGTATGGCTGAGTTGAATAGGGGGAGGAAAACTAGATGTAGGAATTAAGTATGAATGTGCAGGAGATTTGCAGAGAAGCCAGTAAAAGTACAGTGGAGGAAAAGGTGTCTGCACTATTACAAAAGTTTATTATTGAGCGGAGGAAAAGTGGAGATTTAATGGTGAGCAGAGCCGGCCCTAGGCATAGGCATTCTAAACCAATGCCTAGGGGCGACTTGAATGCCTAGGGGCATTCGGCTCTGCAGCTCCCCCGCCCCCCCACTGCAACGATTGGAGCTCCAATCGGGCAGTGCAGCCTCTCAGGTGACTCTGTGGTCACGGTGAGGGCCGGCCCGAACATTGCGTGCACCCTCCACGGTCACAAGAGCGCCAACTCCCCCCATGATCACAACACCCCCAGCCGCGGGTACACCCCCTGTGTGATCACAACAGCCCACCCACCCCCGTGCCTGCTGCCGCTACCACAACAGCCCTCCCCCCACGATCACAACAGCCCCCTGCGGGTACCCCCCCCTCTCTACGATTACAATAGCCTCCATGTGGTAACCCCCTCCCGCTATTACAACAGCCCCGCCCAAGATCATAAAAGCGCCTCCCCACGTGATCACAGGGGCACCCTGACCGATGATCACAGCTGCACGGACCTGCAGGTAGGTGCTGATGCTAGAACCCCAGTGCAGTGCAGTGCTTAGTTGATTGAACATGAATATTTGTGTATATACAGGTGTTGTGTGTGTGTGTGTGTATATGTATGTGTGTATATATATATATATATATATATATATATATTATATAATTTCTACTTCAGGGTCCATAGGGTATCCACAGGATACCTTGGGGTATAGGTGATGACGTCAGGCATCGGGCACCATAGAGTTAAGCTTTCAGCCTCCCAGGATGCACTAGGGTCCCCCTCCTATACCCCGCCCCCGAGCCAAGGCATCTCCGTTTCGTGTGGTGCCCGGCCGGAGTCGGATGCACCTGCTAGAGGGGGGCTTAGAAGAGCCCCTGAAGTTTTCTTCTTTGCAGCTGTGGCTGCACATCTGGAAGTACAGCATGGCCTGTCAGTACTGACGTCCATGCTGTCTTTCCTACACCCCCGCCGGTACCAGAACGCCGGTACCGATCCGGGGATGCTGGTAAGCATCTGGGGTGACCCCAGATGTTCTGGGCCATGGCCGGATTTAAGGGGGATTACAGGTAAGCAGCAGGGGTCCTGCGGTGGGACCCTGCTGAACATGGCCCTAAGTTCCCAGGCAGGGGGCTCCCTGGGAACTGGCTGCAGCGTGGAGCCAGGTATTAACCTGCGCTTCCACTACCCCCCTGGGACAGCGGACCGCAGCAGAGCGGTAGCGCTGCGGCGTCCCAGGGGTTAAATGCATGCCAGGGGAGCGCACCTTCCCTGTCTCACAGCCGGCGCCTCACCCACACAGCCCTCTCTGCACACGCCGACTGGCCCTGTGGCAGTGCTCCTCCCCCAGGCCAGCCTCCTTTATGCTCCTCGGTGGCCATCTTCAGAACGCATGGTGAACGCTGCTGGAAGCCTATGATCGGAGGCATCGTGGTCTGGGTCCCCCCGCATACCTCTCCTCCGCTGTGGTCAGGTCTGTGTATGCAGCGCTGTGTCCTACCAGACTCTGTGTCTGTGTAGTTGAGTATCAGCGCTGATAGTGCAGGAATTCGTTTTTCTATGCATTGTATGTGACTGTGCTAGCGCTGCTGCCTGTACTTTTACTTTCTTACTGTCAGCCTTATCACTATCCCTGTTCTTTCTGCTAAAGCCCTTGCGGTGCTGCAGGGTGGTCTCTCGCTATACTAAAAGTATTGGTGAGAGGGGTCACATACTTTCCACCATCATGTCTGAGAGTGACTTTCCTCTCCAGCTTCAGTGTACTACGTGTAAAGTACCTATAGCGGAGGGGCTATGCCGGCAGTGTTTTTTATTGGCGCGGCCAATTACGGTCACAGCACCGGTACAGGAGCCGCCCTGGGCTTGTTTCGCTCAGGCGCTTACAACCTTGGTGGGTCAGTTAGCTCCGCAGCCCGCGTTCTCACAGATGGGATTGTCCCAGCAATCAGTGGTGTCGTCACCCATGCAGGGTTTCCGAGGCAATTGATGGTACCCCACAGTCTCCCTATCTCCCCTCTCGGTCTCTCAGGACCCGGCGTGGGTTAATTCCCTGATTAGTTCTGTACAGCACTTGTCGGATGTGTTATAAGGGGAGTCTGTGTTGCGGCCACATAAGCGGCCGGTGGCGTCTGTCTGCTCCTTATGAGGATGACGAATTGACGTCTGACGATGGGGAGATTCTGGATCTTTCCGACCAGGAACCTCTCCGTACTAAGGAGGCGGACGCTAGGTCCAAGGTGTATATTCCTGGACTTATTCGGGCAGTCCGCACAGCTTTGGTGACGAAGTTCCTCCGGTGTCTAAATCTAAATATGCCTTTTTTAAGGATGTTAAGGGTGACGCCACCGTGTTTCCTCTTTCGGGTCAGTTGGTGGACCATTTAGAGGAGGCGTGGAAACAGCCTGGCAAACGATACCAGCCGCAGAGGCGTTTGGCGGTGGCTTACTGTTCGGCTGAACAGACGGAGTTGATCGGCAATCTCCGGGATTCGGCAACTTATATCAACGAAGCGACCTTGGATATTAGTACCCTGGCGTCTCGGATATCTTCGGCAGCTGTAGCTGCTCGTCGCACCTTGTGGTTGCGATCTTGGAAGGCGGACGCTGATTCCAAAAAGGGCTTGGAAGCGTTGCCTTTTAATGGAGAAGTTCTATTTGGTCCGGACCTGGACAAAATTGTAGCCACGCTGGCGGCAGCCAAATCGGCATGTCTCCCGTCTGCTGCAGTTCCTTCCGGTTCAGGTACGTCGTCCTTTTGGCCTTATAGGGCCCAGGGTAGGCCTAAAGCACAGTCCTTTCCCCGACAGGCTGGCCCCAAAAAATCGGCCAAGCCCCGGAAGCAGGCCTGGAGTACCAGACGTCCGGCCCCTAAGCCAGATGACAAGCCTGCCGCCTGACGGTCCGGGCCTCCCTTTTGGGGATCCCAAAGTGGGAGGCCGCCTGCTGCAGTTCACCCGGTGTTGGTCGGTCACCACGACAGACACTTGGGTTCTCGAGGTGGTCTCCCACGGGTATGCCCTCTCCTTCCGGCACAGACCCCCGTCTCGATTCTTCTGCCATCAGACCGGAACAAAGCCACGGAGCTGCGAAAGGTCTTGCACACTATGCTCCAGGCTGGAGTTATAGTGCCTGTTCCATTCTCCCAGAAGTGCCAGGGTTTCTATTCCAATCTCTTTTTGGTGCAGAAACCCAATGGGTCGTTTCGTCCGATACTTAACCTCAAAGCTCTCGACAAGTCTTTGCGGGTATCGAAGTTTCGGATGGAGACCCTACGGTCCATCATTCTGGCGCTGGAACCTGGGGACTACATGGTGTCATTGGACATACAGGACGCTTACCTGCATGTCCCTATTCTTTTACGCCATCAGCAGTTCCTCAGGTTTGCAATCCGCAGCGACCACTTTCAATTCCGGGCGTTACCTTTTGGCCTGGCGACAGCACCACGTGTTTTCACCAAGGTGATGGCGGTCATGGCGGCTTCCCTGCAGCTGCAGGGAGTCCGCATGTTGCCGTACTTGGACGACCTTCTCTTAGTGGCAGGATCTCCGGAGCTCCTTCTACGCCACTTGGACCTGACCATTGCGGTACTGCAACGGCACGGCTGGTTAATCAACTGGCAGAAGTCCACTCTGATCCCGTCTCAGCGGATTCTGCACCTCGCAGAGGTATATGGTCCCAACAGCAGCAGCATTGTACTGTATGGAGATGTGTCCCGCTGGGGACACATCTCTGATCTGCGCTGAGAGGGAGCATCGGATTCCTGGCGCCGGCCAGGGTTGAATGCGGCATCGCCCCCTTGCCTCTGCCAAAGATGCTGGGGGTATATGTGGCACAGGGAGCATATGGGGAGCAGATGCTGTGGTTATTTTGGGGCACAAAGTGACATTTAGGGCAGAGGGGGGCATGTGGTTAACAATCCGCAAGGGGGCAGATGTTGGGAGGATTTTGGGCTCTTGTGGGCATGATGGAAACACAGTTCTGGAGGGTGGCAGATGCTGGGGGTATTTAGGGCATATAGGTGAGAAATACCTGGCTGCAGAGGGGGCATGTCAGGGGGAACCTGGGGCCATGTGGGTCAGATTTGAATTTTGAGGGAAAATCTGGTGGCAAGGCGTAACATTCAATTGAAGGGATGGGCATGTGAGAGAGGTGGTGTTCAGCTTTATGTAATTGATAGTCTAGACAGGGCTATGTGTCCAAAGAGCTTTTTGCATACCACCTCTACTCATCCACTGTCTCACACATTCACTCACCAACCATTTCACCCACCATGTATACAACCACAGTTTAATCGACCAGAGCCTCCATCTTCTGTGTGTCTTTATATGTAATGTCTCTATATGCCTGTATGTGTGTGTAAGTACTGTTTTTTATTTTTTGTTCTTATCTGTGAGAATGTAGTTTTTCTACATCAGGGTCCATAGGGTATCCACAGGATACCTTGGGGTATAGGTGTGACATCAGTCATCGGGCACCATAGAGTTAAGCTTTCAGCCTCCCAGGATGCACTAGGGTCCCCCTCCTATACCCCGCCCCCAAGCCAAGGCACCTCAGTTTAGTTTGGTGCCCGGCCGGAGTCGGGTGCACCTGTTGGAGTGGGGGCTAAGAAGAGCCCCTGAAGCTTTTCTGCATGCAGCTGTGGCTGCACATCTGGATGTACAGCATGGACAGTCAGTCCTGACGTCCATGCTGTCTTCCCTACACCCCCGCCGGTACCAGAACGCCGGTACCGATCCGGGGATGCTGGTGAGCATCTGGGGTCACAGCTAGCGGTGACCCCAGATGTTCCGGACCATGGCCGGATTCAAGGGGGACAGCAAGGTAAGCAGCGGGGTCCCGCGGTGGGTCCCCGCTGTTACATGGTCCAGAGTCCCCAGGCAGGGGGCTCCCTGGGGACTGGCTGCAGCGTGGAGCCAGGTAAGAACCTGCGCTTCCACTACCCCCCTGGGACAGCGGACCGCAGCAGAGCGGTAGCGCTGCGGCGTCCCGGGGGTTAAATGCATGCCAGGGGAGCGCGCCTTCCCTGTCTCACAGCCGGCGCCTCCCCCGCTGCACACAGCCCTCTCTGCACTCTGCCGACTGGCCCTGTGGCAGCGCTTCTCCCCCAGGCCAGCCTCCTCTCTGCTCCTCGGCGGCCATCTTCCTGAACGCATGGTGAACGCTGCTGGAAGCCTGGACGGATACATCGTGGTCTGGGTCCCCCCGCATACCTCTCCTCCGCTGTGGTCAGGTCTGTGTATGCAGCGCTGTGTCCTACCAGACTCTGTGTCTGTGTAGTTGATTTATCAGCGCTGGTTAGTGCAGGAATTGATTTTCTTTGCATTGTATGTGACTGTGCTAGCGCTGCTGCCTGTATCTTCTATTCTGACTGTCAGCTTTATTACTGTCCCTGTTCTTTCTGCTAAGCCCTTGCGGTGCGGTGCTGCAGGGTGGTCTC
The DNA here is from genome assembly GCA_031769625.1 of Taudactylus pleione. Taxonomy (NCBI): domain Eukaryota; kingdom Metazoa; phylum Chordata; class Amphibia; order Anura; family Myobatrachidae; genus Taudactylus; species Taudactylus pleione. Next base: position 3,449,274 of record JAUIMM010000198.1, read on the forward strand.
TCACCTCTTTAAAATACAATTGGTGAGAGGGGTCACATACTTAGTACCATCATGTCTGAAAGTGATTTTCCTCTCCGGCTACAGTGTACTACGTGTAAAGTACCTTTAGCGGAGGGGGAGGGTAGCGCGGAGGGCCTCTGCCGGCAGTGTTTGTCAATGGCGCGGCCTATTACGGTTACAGCACCGGTACAGGAGCCGCCCTGGGCTTGTTTCGCTCAGGCGCTTACAACCTTAGTGGGCCAGTTAGCTCCGCAGCCCGCGTTTACACAGATGGGTTTGTCCCAGCAGTCAGTGGTGTCGTCACCCATGCAGGGTTTCCCAAGACAATTGGTGGTACCCCACAGTCTCCCTATTTCCCTGCTCCCGGTTTCTCAGGACCCGGCGTGGGTTAACTCCCTGACAAGTTCTGTACAGCACTTGTCGGATGTGTTACAGGGGGAGACTGTGATGCGGCCACATAAATGGCCGGTGGCGTCTCTGTCGGCTCCTTATGAGGATGACGAAGGGACGTCTGATGATGGGGAGATTCTTGATCCTTACGATCAGGAACCTCTCCATACTAAGGACGCTGACGCTAGGTCCAAGGTATATATTCCTGGACTTATTCGGGCAGTCCGCACAGCCTTGGTGATTGAGGACGAAGGTCCCCCAGCTGCTAAATCCAAGTATGTCTTTTTTAAGGATGTGAAGGGTGACGCCACAGCCTTTCCTCTTTTGGGTCAGTTAATGGACCATTTAGAGGAGACGTGGAAACAGCCTGGCAAGCGATACCAGCCGCAGAGGCGCCTGGCAGTGGCTTATCCGTTCGCGGATAATTATTTTGCTAAGTGGGAATCCCCTCCACAGATGGATTCTCATGTGACACGTCTTGTCCGTAGTGCCACATTGCCGATGCCATCCATGTCCTCCCTTAAGGATGCTATGGACCGCAAGGTGGAGATCTGCCTGAAGTCCGCTTATTCCCTTGCGGGGGGGGCAGCGCGGCCGGCTATAGCCATTTGCTGGGTTGCCAGAGCGATGGAGCGCTGGGCGGATTCATTGGAGGCGTCCTTTGATTCCGACTGTCCGGCCGAACAAACGGAGTTGATTGGTAATCTCCGTGATTCGGCCACTTATATCAATGAGGCGGCCTTAGACATTAGTACACTGGTGTCTCGAATTTCTTCAGCAGCGGTGGCTGCTCGTCGCACCTTGTGGTTGCGATCCTGGAAGGCGGACGCTGACTCCAAAAAGGGTTTGGAGGCGTTGCCCTTTAACGGAGAAGTTCTCTTCGGTCCAGATCTGGACAAGATTGTGGCCACGCTGGCGGCAGCCAAATCGGCATGTCTCCCGTCGGCCGTGGCTCCTTCTGGTTCAGGACCATCGTCCTTTCGGTCTTATAGGGCCCAGGGCAGGCCCAAACCACAGTCTTTTCCCCGACAGGCTGGTCCCAAAAAATCGGCCAAGCCCCGGAAGCAGGCATGGAGTACCAGACGTCCGGCCCCTAATCCTGATGACAAGCCTGCGGCCTGACGGTCCGGGCCTCCCGTTGGGGGATCCCAAAGTGGGAGGCCGCCTGCTGCAGTTCGCCCTGTGTTGGTCGGTCACCACAACAGACTCTTGGGTTCTCGAGGTGGTCTCCCACGGGTACGCCCTCTTTCCGGCACAGACCCCCGGCTCGATTCTTCACCATGGGTCTACCATCAGACTGGAACAAGGCCACGGAGCTGCGGAAGGTCTTGCACACTATGCTCCAGGCTGGAGTTATAGTGCCTGTTCCATTCTCCCAGAGGGGCCAGGGTTTCTATTCAAATCTTTTTTTGGTGCAGAAACCCAATGGGTCGCATCGTCCGATTCTCAACCTCAAAGCTCTCAGCAAGTCTTTGCGGTTGCCGACGTTTCGGATGGAGACCCTACGGTCCATCATTCTGGCGCTGGAACCGGGGGACTACATGGTGTCATTGGACATACAGGACGCTTACCTGCATGTCCCTATTCTTTTGCGCCATCAACAGTTCCTCAGGTTTGCAATCCGCAGCGACCACTTTCAGTTTCGGGCGTTACCTTTTGGCCTGGTGACAGCACCGCGTGTATTCACCAAGGTGATGGCGGTCATGGCGGCTTCTCTGCGGCTGCAGGGAGTCCACATGTTGCCGTACTTGGACGACCTGTTATTAGTGGCAGGATCTCCAGAGCTCCTTCTACGCCACTTGGACCTGACCATTGCGCTGCTGCAACGGCACGGCTGGTTAATCAACTGGCAGAAGTCCACTCTAATCCCGTCTCGGCGGATTCTGCACCTCGGAGCCTTATTGGACTCGGGACAGCAAAGGATCTTTGTGACGGAGGAAAAGATCTCTACTTTACAATCGAGGGTGCGCAGTTGTCTGCACAGCCGTCGGGTGTCTCTACACTCGGCGATGAGGTTACTGGGCTCCATGGTGTCGGTGTTCGACATGGTGGAATATGCCCAGTTTCACTCCAGACCTCTGCAGCACCTGATCCTGTCCAAGTGGAACGGGCTGCCTCAGTCTCTAAAGTCCCAGACGATAGTGCTCACCCCGGAGGTTCGCCTGTCCCTTGCCTGGTGGTTGCAGACGACCCATCTCAGCAAGGGACGTCCGTTCTGGGTACCAAATTGGGTCCTGTTGACAACGGACGCCAGTCTTCGGGGCTGGGGAGCAGTTTCGGGTCCACACTTGTTCCAGGGCAGGTGGACGCCGACAGAAGCGGAGCTTCCAATAAATATCTTGGAACTCTGTGCGGTCTTCAATGCTCTCCAGCAGGCACATCGGGTTCTCCAGGGTCGTCCGGTACAGGTCCAGTCGGACAACGCTACCACCGTGGCCTACATAAACAGGCAAGGAGGAACCCGAAGTCAGGCGGCTCTCGTAGAGGTGTCTCAGATCCTGGTATGGGCGGAGCGCAATCTTCCGGCCATATCAGCGGTCTTCATCCCGGGAGTGCTAAATTGGGAGGCGGACTTTCTAAGTCGCCAGGACGTTCATCCGGGGGAATGGTCCCTGCACCCGGACGTTTTTCGACTGCTGGTGGACAGGTGGGGTCTTCCAGAGATCGAGCTCATGGCGTCCTGGCACAACAACAAGTTGCCGGTGTACGGGTTTCGCACAAGAGACGAAGAGGCGTCTCTGGTGGATGCTCCGTCCGGTGGACGTTCTTGTTCGCATACCTGTTTCCCTTCTTCCACGGGTAAACCGGAAATTCAAACAGGAAGGAGGGACGCTCCTGTTGATAGCTCCCGCGTGGCCCAGACGGCAACGGTTCTCAGACCTTCAGGGTCTGTCCGTGGACAGTCCTCTGCGGTTGCCGCTACGACCGGACCTTCTGTCGCAGGGTCCTTGTCTTCACCCGGACCTGGCTCGGCTGTCTTTGACGCCGTGGCTGTTGAGACAGCCATGTTGAGGTCCAGGGGGTTTTCCAGCTCTGTGGTGCGTACCATGTTGCGAGCTCGGAAACCGTCGTCCGCGAGGATATACCATCGCGTGTGGCATACGTTCTTCCAATGGTGTCGACCGAGAGGTTATGCACCGCGGGAGTTTCGTCTGTCTAGGATACTTGCCTTCCTACAAGCGGGACTAGATCATGGGCTTCGCCTTGCTTCTTTGAAGGTACAGGTTTCGGCCCTGTCTGTCTGGTTTCATCGTAGGATTGCTACAATCCCGGATGTGCGCACCTTTCTGCAAGGTGTTCTCCGCATTCAGCCGCCCTTTGTTCCACCTGTGGCGCCTTGGGACTTGGCTGTGGTCCTGAGGGCTCTCCAGGGAACGCCGTTTGAACCACTGGGCTCAGTGGATCTTAAATGGCTAACAGACGTGTTTCTGATTTAGGGGCCCTCTCTTGTAGACCCCCTTTCTTGATTTTTCATGGGAACAGGGCAGTGCTCCGCACTCGGCCTGAATTTCTTCCCAAAGTTGTTTCCCAGTTTCATGTTAACGAGGAAATAGTTGTTCAAGCCTTTAACTCACCTGGTCTTTCAGTGGGTGAGGCCACTTTGGATGTTGTGCGGGCCTTAAGGACTTATGTTGACCGCACTTCTTCGTTTAGGAAGTCGGACGCCTTGTTTGTCCTCTATGGCTTCCGTAAAAAGGGTTGGCCTGCTTCAAAGCAAACTTTGGCAGCCTGGATCCGTATGGCTATTTCTGAAGCTTATCTTCATGAAGGTCTGCCGGTTCCTCCTTCTTTGAAGGCTCATTCCACTCGGTCTGTGGGTCCTTCGTGGGCAGCTCGACGTGGTGCCTCTGCAGTCCAGATTTGCAGGGCTGCTACGTGGTCCTCTGTCCATACCTTCGTGAGGTATAACAGGTTTGACACCTTCGCCTCTCAGGATGCTTCCTTCGGGCGGCGGATTCTCCTTTCAGCACAGGAGCGTCCCAACCCTTAAAGGATACTGCTTTGGGACATCCCCAAGGTATCCTGTGGATACCCTATGGACCCTGAAGTAGAAAATATGAGATATGGTAAGAACTTACCCTTGTTATCTCTATTTCTACGAAGTCCATAGGGTTCCACAGGACTCCCGCCCTGTCGCACCTGTGCTGCAGATGGGCTTTACTCTGGTCACCGATTTATCCGTCTCCCTCTGGTGAGAATGTGATTCTTGTGTGTGTCCAGATCTTTTTTTCTCTCTCTTCCTTCTCCTCCTCCGGCCTATGGCTTGGTAACTAACTGAGGTGCCTTGGCTCGGGGGCGGGGTATAGGAGGGGGACCCTAGTGCATCCTGGGAGGCTGAAAGCTTAACTCTATGGTGCCCGATGACTGACATCACACCTATACCCCAAGGTATCCTGTGGAACCCTATGGACTTCGTAGAAATAGAGATAACAAAGGTAAGTTCTTACCATATCTCATATTTTTTCTGTGGGTGTATATGTATTTGTTTGTTTATCATATCGGGGCAAATGTGTTTTTTTTATTTATTTTTTTTATTATTGGCCCACTGTGTTTGGTTATTTTTTTCCTATGTGGGCTAATGTGTTTTATTTTTTCCTGTTGGGGGCCATTGTATTTTATTACTAAGGATTCTGTATGGTAATGGAACACTTTTGAAAAGGGAGCCCAAATTTATATTACTATTCCACCTAGAAAAAGATTATTACTAACTGCACAACTATTTATATTGGCTATGCATGCCAAAATGTGATCTGAACAGATAAATATAAGGGTTTATTCATTAAGGGGTACCAAAATCTTTTTCCGCTTACCAACAAAATTAAGCTTGGCTGGCCCTGCGACAGCCACGTCATACAGGTCTCTATATATAATATATTTGCTGGTGGGATTATCTGCTAGGGGGCACCAGCCAAAATTTTGCCTAGGGCACCAAATTGGCTAGGGCCGGCTCTGATGGTGAGTAAATGTATTACAAGATAAATGACAGGCTAGGCAAATAACTAAGGTAGGAAGACATTATTTCTAATGCCGCTTTTATACCTAAATTCTGGCTCTGACCCGGAGGTTGGTACTGGGTTCCAAACTGGATCAGACCCGAAATTTAGCCGGCGCCAACCCAAGATATTCCCGAGTCGGCGCCGTTCACACCGGAGCCGGGTCTGCAGTGACCCGGCCCTTCCGGCGTGGAAGTGGGCGCTTGGAGATTACGTCATCTCCAAGCTCCACTGAAGCCGGCCAATTGGCCGGCATGCGGCGCACTCCAGGTCATCGTGACCCGGATCGTGCCGTTTACACTGCAGGGTTTCACGGATCATTCCTGCATTAAACCCTGCAAGTGACCTGGGTTGGATTGCCGGGTCACTCGACCCGGGAATCCAAACCTGTCCCTATTTAGACCAAGGAGCTACCCGGGTTAACCCTGCAATAAACCAGGTTTTAGCTCTGGTGTAAAAAGGGTATATGAGAGAGACTGAAATTGGCACAGAATAGAGTAGTCTTTGAAGTGTTTGTGAAACCAGAGAGCCAGCACAAATATTAGCAAGTAAAGTGTTAATTCTTATAGTGAGCAAACAGAGGGCCTGATTCAGACCCACTCGCGAGCGCATTGCGCTCACAAGCGGGTCGATGGCCGGGCAGTGCGTACACTGCGCTTGCGCGACCCCCGGAGCGAGTGAGAACTTCACTCACTTCGGGGCTCGCTACAAACGGGGCGGCTGTCGATGTTGATCGACAGCTCTCCCTGCTTTGTAGGAGGGGAGGGGGCGGTGGCTGGCCAAACGGAGGTGTGGAACGCCTCCCGTTTGGGGGCGGTCCTACTGACATCACACGTGATGTCAGTAGTAAACTTCCTGTTCTATTAGAGCAGGAAGTTCACTGGGGCTCGCAGGAACGAGACCCTACCACAAGGGTCTCGTCGCAAGCACGATGGTCGCGACCATCACCACCTTGCCGCCCGCTAAAGCTGTGGGTGGGCACCCACAGCTTAGTGAGGGCCGGGAGGCCGAACAAGAAAAAAGAAACAACCGCCCTGATTCAGAGCGAGCGCTCGCTTTTTGCGAGCGCCTCTGAATCAGGCCCAGAGTCCAGTGATGAATGTCCAGGTTATGCAGACAGCAGTTGCTTGTAGTGAAGAGATTGTGAACTTACATTTCTTGATTATACTTTGTCCAAATGTTCTGGTTTTAGAATGGTTTGAAGTTAGTGTTCTTCTGTTTAACTTCAGTATAATGCCAAAATGAAATTATGCACTTGTAAATGTTATGCACCAGCAGCCAAGGCCTGCAGCCCAAAATGAAACTTAAATAGTGATTGTTGGCATGTGTATGCAATGATTACAATCAATCGTATTACTCTCCCACTAATATGACTAGCAATAAATGTACTAACGCAAACAAACAAGGAATACCACATAGCTAAGAAGAGCTAGGTCTAGTTATCTATACAATGTGCAAATGGTTCAGATTAAGATCCAGCATTGCTGCAGAATATCTCAGATTACCTAATATACTATACACTGTGCAAATAGTTCAGAATGAGATGTTCTGCAGCAATGATGGATCTTAGATTACCTAATATACTATACACTGTGCAAATGGTTCTGAATGAGATGTTCAGCAGCAATGATGGATTTTAGATTATCTGCCGGTGAAGAAGAGAAAAGGTGTCAATTCATAGTCAATATCAGATGAAAATCATCTAATAACGCCGGTATAACGGCAAAATTTGGTCAGAAATTTAAAGTGCAATAATTATACACTTAAAAATGTTATTCACCAGCAGCCAAAGGCCTGCAGCACAACTGTGCCTACCCCACAGCCAGTTAACAACATAATATTTCCCAACATCCATTTAAGTTTTTCTTCTACCATAAGTTCATTTGTTTTTGGCAAGAAATAGTATGATGGATCTGCACTGTGCGATCACCGAGCAGCCTGTCCCCTTGTACTACCCGAAGGCACAGGTGTAGGGTGCCTGATGTTAAATCCAGCTGTACCCAACAAATCATGTCTGTCTTTTTTTTTTTTTTTAAAGGAGGTGGACGTGGGTCTTGCGGCCGATGTAGGAACCTTGCAGCGTCTGCCGCACATCATTGGGAGCAAAAGGTATGTGTGAAAGTTAAGATGCCAGTGGATGTAAGTCGTGTAGGGACTAAAGTTAGTATGCAGCCTTTTTCAAAGCTGCTGAGTCTTCGGTGGTTTTAGATTTAAAAGGACACAGGAAGTTCTCTTCTGCCCTTAGTGTGTTGGGCCTGAATTCCTTAGTGAACTCGCCTATTATACTGGCCATTATTTGGGGAGTGAGGGCGGGGCGGTTTGAATAGGTGCCATAGATTACAGGGAGGTTGTAGAGGTGCCAGAGCGTTCAGCTGTGGGGCTCTGCATCGTACTGGCATATCCCCAGCCCTTATTCTTTGGCTATTTATTGTGTAATATCCTCAGAGGTTGTGAAAGTTATTTGTATAGAGCATTTCATTTTTCCACCACTAGGTGGAGACAAATCTTTGTTCATGCAATATGTTAATTGCTCATTTTATTTTATTAGCAGTTATTTATATAGCGCACACATATTCCGCAGTGCTTTACAGAGCATATTTGGCCACTCACATCTGTCCCTGCCTCAGTGGAGCTTACAATCTATATTCCCTACCACATGCTCGTAAACATACACACTATGGTCAATTTTGAGGGAAGCCAATTAACCTACCAGGATATTTTTGGAGTGTGGGAGGAAACCGGAGTACCCGGAGGAAACCTACGCAAGCACAGGGAGAATATACAAACTCCACACAGTTAGGGCCGTGGTGGGAATCAAACCCATGACCTCAGTGCTGTGAGGCAGTAACGCTAAGCATTACACCGTCTGTGCTTATTTGTGATTTTATATTATTATTATTCTCATTTATATGGCGCCACAAGTGCTCTGCAGCGCCTTACAAAGTACTTGAACAAATAGATGACCAGCGACTTACAGTACAATACAATACAATACAATGCAAGACATATAAGCAACCAAGTGTTAGGTGCCCTAGTGTGGAGTAAGAAGTGGATGAAAGTAAAGTAAGGAGAAGCATACAAGGTTAGAGGGCCCTGCTCGTAAGAGCTTACATTCTAAAGGGGAGGGGATATATATATATATATATATTATATATATGCATTGTTTTTACTTGAACATTTCTACTTAAGGGGTAAGATCGGTATACTGTACATGCACAATATCTGTTATACATTGTTTAGCCTACAGCTTGTGAATAGTAACATCCTGTTTCTACACTCCTTCCCAACAAGTCACAGTATACCAAGTAAAGCTTATGAATATTCACTGGCAAACAATATTATTGTGGCTGTTAATAGAATTAATTTCCATAAAAAGCTTCGAAATGGGGAATAATCAACCATTCTAAACTGATTTAGCAAAATCTGCATCTGTGTCCTGTTTCCAGATCGGCAAACTGTGGTCCTGATTCAGTATGGATCGCAGCTGCTGATATGCTAATTCCTGCCTAAGCTTAGTCGGCGTAAAGACGGCGACACTGCTGCTCTCTGATAGCTGTCCAATCTCGCTTTTCTGCATAAACATCGGTACCATCAATGCACAACAGCCACTCGCAAAGCATTTACAGCAGGTCTGACCAGCCGCAGACGCGGCTAGTCTCCTCGCACGCAGAGGGCTCTCATGCTGCGTATGCAATCGCAGTAGCTAATTTATGCACGCTCAGGAAACTGCGTTCAAACGGACATGCACACCGGCAATTCTCCGACCACTCCTCCACGTCACCACCCCCCAAACGCTGACTTCCTGTCGCTCACTCTGCTATGGGTTCCTCTGTGCGTCCGTAATCGCATTGCGATTCCAGCGCACGCGCAGTGTGGCTAATAAGCATGCGTAATGGCACACAATCGCTCAATGCGCGTCTAGCTGAACTTGTGATCTGTTCTGAATCCGGCCCTGTGTACGGAGTGTTCTAGGGACGTGCGGTCGTAGTGTACTTGCAGTTACAGATGCATTGAATCTAGGATTCAATCAGGGATTGTGCCCAATGCTGAAGGGCTTTAGCAGGATTCTGTTTTGCCCGAAGCCTGATCTCTCTGCCAATTATTTTTTCTGGGTGTTTAGGAAATGCAGCTCTATATCCTACTAGGGTGACCTAGGGCACGATTCAATTAAACGCAAAGCTATTCAATTCTGCGAGAAGTTAGGTCGTGGAAGTCTCGTTCTCGCGCCTTATAAGGTGATTAGGTGCGAGAATGGGCATTCTCCAACTAAACTTCCCGTCGCGATGCTGTTTTCCCGGCGCTAAGGGCAGAAAACAGCATCGCACCTGGACTTTTGTCGGATATCTGCTCGCAGGGGGGGGGGGGTGATGCGAGAAGAAATCCTTAGTTTGGCTTAGCAGCGCAAATGAATTGAATAGCTCCGGGAGCTGATTCCCCGGCGCTAATCACTTCGCGTTGAATAGAATCGTGCCCATCGATATTTAATAATTTAGGCTCTTCTATCTTAGGGGCATTTTCAATTCCCGACGAAAAGTCCCGTACTTTATCGCATGCTGGACTTTTAGCCTCCTTTCAATGTGAAAAAGTAACGCGTGCGTGCACGCTTTTCGCTGTATTCAATTAGAAATCGGCGAAAACGGGAGCCGGCGAAACTGTAACATGCGAAAAGTGTTGTCAGATTTGGGGAAATTAGCCTGACACCCCCCAAATGATGCACTGACATTGGGGTTCACTCTAGATACCCTCAAATAGGCCTGCTGAAGGTATTTGGGGTACTTAAATGCTCTCAATAGCTGCTATTCACGTCTTTGCATAAGTGGTGAAGAATAGCATTTAGCAGTTTTTTAGGCTCAAAATAAATAGTCCCAGCAAATTTGGGGTACCTGAAAATGGGGGCTAGCATATTTTTAAGTTGCTAAAGTGTAGTTTTAAAAACCCACCTGCCACAAGCACCTGCAAATTTAAAAACACCTGGGGCATACTTGGGACCCCCCTGGAGTCTATTTCGCTACTTTGTAAGTTTGTCCACCAACTATTGACTTTTTCGCCCCCCAAAACGAAATTAATTTTTTGGGGTGATCTAAAGACTTTTTTTTTTTTTTTAAACTTTTTTTTTTTTTTTAAACTTTTTTTTTTTTTTAACGCAGTTTACCTTTGGGGACTGTCCCCAGGGTGCAAGGAGGGTTCCTGCAGCTTTGCACCCCAAAACCCCAATTCTGCACTTTTTTTCGACACCTACAGTATTCATAGGCAAAACTCTTTTGCAGGTCCCATTGCATTGAGTTTCCGCATCGGCGAAAACTCTTCGGAATTTAATACGGAGGAAACTTTTCGCATGGCGAAATTACACCACTCGCGATACTTTTCTGCAGAAACTGACTTATCGCGGATAAGTGAATACGGCCCTTAGAGAGATCTGGTTTCCTTTGTGATAGAGGGTCTGATTCGGAGGTGGATGTAAGTAGGGTCAGTGCACCGTCTTCGGCTGGATCGGTGCAGAGAAATTATGGTAACGCTGAAGGTGGCGTCTCTGGCTTCGCTGATTTTTGCTGCCTTTGTCATTATACGCAGCACCAGATCACCATCGGCGACATAGTGGTGAACACACTAGCGCACACGGGGGTGGGTGGTTTTGAGTACCCAGACACCCCACTGACAGACTAAAGAGCTATCACCATCTTCTTAAGCCCCGCCCCTTGCTGGAATATGCCGCGATTCGCGGGTCAGTCTGGAGGAGGCGGAGCCAATATGACGTGATCCCATTAGAATCGCCCCGTCCCAATTGACCAGTGAGTCATGGCATTTTGGGAGGGGCCCAATGACAGGTAGCCGGCTTCCCGACTGCTTTGTCCCGGCGTGGAATAAATGACCGGAGTCTATATCTAGACGCCTGTCATTTCCCCGACGCCGGGAGACCGGCGCCCGGCATCCCAATGGAAGGGATGCCGGGCGCCACGAGCGGACAGCCGCGCGGGGGGGAGAGGGTTAGGTTTAGGGCACCCGGGGGGGGACTTAGGGTTAGGCTAGGGGGAGGGAGGGTTAGGCACCCCCGGGGGGGACCTAGGGTTAGGCAGCGGGGAAGGGGGGGCTTAGGGTTAGGCACTTGGGGGGAGGTTAGGGTTAGGCACCCCTAAGGAGGGTTAGGGGGTTAGGTTAGTTTATACTTACCTTAGCGACGATCAGAATTTACTGATTGCTAAAAATATATATATATATATATATATATATATATATATATACACACACACACACAAGTAGGGAGGGCGCTAATTATAATAATTGACATTTAATCAATCAAATATTAACCATACTGCTCAGAATTCGAATAATGAAATTTTGTTGGTGATGAATGAAGAAATTCTCTCAGAACTTGAATTCTTCAAGATGTTTCTTGAATAATTCACCAAAATGGGGTTAGTTCACGAAATTGACCATCAGGCAAGTTAATTGAAGATGGTATTATTATTCCTTATGGTTATCTGTAAATATACCATTGCACCAGAAGAAAAATCACCCAAGAAGTAGGCCAAAGACCAAATATTAGACAATATTTAAAAATATTTATTACGCCTAAAACCAAATTTGACAATGTTTTCAAAAAACATGCTTAAATCAATTTTGTAACCTAGGGTGCTGAGTTCAGGCCTCAATAGGAAGATGTCACCAGCCTCTGTCGCACCCTATGGGTGTGAGCTCTTGACAGTGGGAACCAAATTGTAATGGCATTAATCAAGTGCCGTTCACACTACGCGTTTCATCCCATTACAGGACTTCATCAGCGGGTTAATCACATTGTTACAAATAACCTTTAAATCACAGTCGGAGGCGAGTAGCTTCACAGATAATAAACTTTATGATGTGGAGTACTGCACTGGCAGAGACTTGGGTGCTGTACTCCACATCATAAAGTTCATTATCTATTCAGCTACTCTACTCCGACTGTGATTTTAAAGGTTATTTTATTATTTACCTATATGGATTTACCTATTTTTGGGGGGGTAAATTGTTCATTGGGATTGGGTTGGATGCTTTTTCATTTTTCTAATATTGGATTTTATTTTTAGTAGGTGTAATCTCCCAGGGGTATTGCGTCCTATAGACCTATTTACGTGAATGTTTGCTACAAAGTGATCATACGTAATAACTGACATGAGGTATGAGAAAAAAATGATGAAAACCGAAGGTGAACGAGCATTTAAAAAAGGTTTTAAGAGCACGGCCTTAGGGGCTTGTACATAGACCCGTAAAGCTGTAAGTCACTAATGGATGGTACCTGACTGCTGATACCCTTGCACCCGCCACCCCTTTGCACCCTAATGCCCCTTTATTGTGCATAACCGCATTAGAGACCGAAATAACAGGACCTGCATCCAAGGTAATTTCTTTATTACCAAGAGACATAACTGGTGTGTTTAGTTCTCTTTTACTTTTTACCCCAGTGTGTTGGCTGATTGCTATGTCAGCTGCCCATATACCCGATGTGAGTAATGGAGCTGGTACGTGCCGTGACATAAACGCACAGTTTGCTTTGCAGTGATAGAACATATGGCCCAGGTCGCTGGCTTTTTAAAAAGAAAAATAGAAATATTTTTTTTTTTTTAGGAATGCATTGTAATTTCCAAAAAGGAAGTAGAACAGTGTCTTATAGCTTACAGATGTGTCCTCCTACTCCTTGCAGCACGAGACGCCTGTCGCGAATGAGGCGCCAGCTGCAGTGTGAATCATCAGCTTGCGCCAAGCGCCTTTCTCATGCCCCTTAGTCTCTTACAGATGAGACAAACCACTTCAGGAGACTGCACTGATTAATCTAATATGCGGCACTTGTACATCTCTGTGAGGCCGAGTCCGTATACGAGGCACCTTGGTGTGGAAGAAAGCCGTGGCCTATGTATCGTAGCACTTCATATACAGATTTAGTAGCACACCTATATATGATTAGCACGGGATCTGGCAGCTCACTCGCACCAGGCGTCTTGCATCTTGCCGTATTGAGGCTTGCGGCTAAGACACTTTTTCAGGAAAAAGCAACCCGAGGTCCTGACGCACTGAAAGGGGCTGTTTTGGCTTACCTGCCGCTATAGTGTATAAGGACATATTTGTACTTTGTTCTTGCAAGGCTATTTATTTCCATTGCAGTATATCCATTATAAACCCATCCCTTATGCCCTTCCCTCTCTCTGTGTATCAGTCCCTTTTTTGGTTAATGTTTAAAGAAAAACTTGTTAAAAAAAATGAGTATCTATAGTTAGTGCCGTGTAGTCATAACTTTTATATACGTGTAGTAAGTATACATACATGCAAGGATATGATTGGTGGCATACCGTGAATGGAGTGTCTAGCATTCATATAAACCTGTTTTATAATATTGTTTTAGAAATAAAGCTGTTGTATTTTATGCTCTTTATTTGGAGTTTGTTATCTTTTACCTTTTGCCATACAGGATATCTTCCTGTATTCAGTAGACTTCATTTAAATCAGTGTTTTTTTTTTTTTTTTTTTCTCAATACGTGGGCCCGATAAAGAGATGGACGCAATAGGCTTTGCTAAAAAATTCTAAATTGATAAATGATACCCTGACATTGAATTATGTGTTTTTGGAGGATAGTTTATAAAAGAAGGGGAATAGAAAATTCCCCTTAACTTGTATTTAGAATTCTTATACAACTTCTTTGTACTCTAGACCAGAGGTTCTCAAACTCTGTCCTCAGGACCCCACACAGGTCACGTTTTCCAGGTCACCCAGCAGGTGCACAGGTGTGTTCATTACTCACTGACACATTTTAAACGATCCACAGGTGGTTATAATTATTTCACTTTTTGATTTTGTGAAGAGACCTCTGGAAAACATGTCCTGTGTGAGGGTCCTGAGGACCGAGTTTGAGAACCTGTGCTCTAGATGATTCTATAACGTTATATCACCATTTACCTCTTCGTATGCTAAAAAGTGAGAATTAGGTGTAACTTGGCTAATGCTGTAATAAATTTCCTGTAATGTAAAGTTGTTTGTTTTAGATTTTTATAACTATTTTGTCTAAAGGTGTGTGTGTGTGTGTGTGTGTGTGTGTGTGTGTGTGTGTGTGTGTGTGTGTGTGTGTGTGTGTGTGTGTGTGTGTGTGTGTGTGTGTGTGTGTGTGTGTGTGTGTGTGTGTGTGTGTGTGTGTGGACATTGACAGAATTTTCATATTTTGTCCTCTATTCACCACCACAATGAGTTTGAAATTAAACAAACAAGATGTGCTATAACTGCAGACTTTCAGATTTAATTTGAGGGTAATTACATCCAAATCAGGTGAACGGTGTAGGAATTACAACGGTTTCTATATGTGCCTCCCACTTTTTAATTGGCCAAAAGTAATGGGAGAAACTACACAATCCTAAATCTAACTTTCACTTTTTAATACTTTGTTGCAAATTCTTTGCAGGCAATTACAGTCTGGAATGCATAGACATCACCAGACGCTGGGTTTCATCCCTGGTGATGCTCTGCCAGGCCTCTACTGCAAATGTCTTCAGTTCCTGCTTGTTCTTGGGGCATTTTCCCTTCAGTTTTGTCTTCATCAAGTGAAATGCATGCTCAATAGGATTCAGGTCAGGGGATTGACTTGGCCATTGCATAACATTCCACTTTTTAGCCTTAGAAAAACTCTTTGGTTGCTTTTGCAGTATGCTTCGGATCATTGTCCATCTGCACTGTGAAGCGCCGTCCAATGAGTTCTGAAGCATTTGACTGAATATGAGCATATAATATTGCCCGTAACACTTCAGAATTCATTCTGCTGCTTTTGTCAGCAGTCACATCATCAATAAATACAAGGGAACCAGTTCCATTGGCAGCCATACATGCCCTCCCCATGACACTACCATCACCATGCTTCACTGATGAGGTGGTATGTTTTGGATCATGAGCAGTTCCTTTCCTTCTCCATACTCTTCTCTTCCCATCACTCTGGTACAAGTTGATCTTTGTCTCATCTGTCCATAGGATGTTGTTCCAGAACTGTAATGGCTTTTTTAGATGTTGTTTGTCAAACTCTAATCTGGTCTTCCTGTTTTTGTGGCTCACCAATGGTTTGCATCTTGTGGTGAACCCTCTATATTCACTCTTGTGAACTCTTCTCTTGATTGTTGACTTTGACACATATACACCTACCTCCTGGAGAGTGTTCTTGATTTGGCCAACTGTTGTGAAGGGGTTTTTCTTCACCAGGGAAATAATTATTCTGTCATCAACCACAGTTGTTTTCCGTGGTCTTCTGGGTCTTTTGGTGTTGCTGAGCTCTCCGGTGCGTTCTTTCTTTTTAAGAATGTTCCAAACAGTTGATTTGGCCACACCTCATGTTTTTGCTATCTCTTTGATGGCTTTGTTTTGATTTTTCAGCCTAATGATGGCTTGCTTCACTGATAGTGACAGCTCTTTGGATCTCATATTGAGAGTCAACAGCAACTGATTCCAAATGCAAATGTCACACCTAGAATCAACTCCAGACCTTTTACCTGCTTAATTGATAATGAGGGAATAGCCCACACCTGTCCATGAAATAGCTTTTGAGTTGATAGTCCCATTACTTTTGGCCCCTTAAAAAGTGGGAGGCACATATAGAAACCGTTGTAATTCCTACACCGTTCACCTGATTTGGATGTAATTACCCTCAAATTAAATCTGAAAGTCTGCAGTTAAAGCACATCTTGTTTGTTTTATTTCAAAGCCATTGTGGTGGTGAATAGAGGCCAAAATATGAAAATTCTGTCAATGTCCCAATATTTATGCACCTGTGTGTGTGTGTGTGTGTGTGTGTATGTATGTATATATATAAAATTTATTCCATTATATTTTATTTAGGATAAAAAAAATAAAAATAAAAGAAGATTCCATATATACTAGGTACACATGATGTAATGAAGCAAAATAACATCTCTGAGTTAATAAGGCCGGGTACCCTCCGACTGGGCTTAATATGTTGGAGCTTTATTTATATATATATATATATATATATATATATATATTTTTTTTTTTTTTTTACTTCAAGGGCGCTTCAACAAGCTTAATAATACGGACAATCCTTATATTCTTTGTATATAACAATCCCTTCAGGGTTTATAGGTTCCAATTCTTTCCGTTTTATGGATGTAGATATCAATTTTCGTGCTCGCTTTTCAGAGCTGATCGAAAAGTTCATATGATAGAACTTGTTTTATCGTCGTCCTTGGGGTTCTAAAATATACCCTCACACCAGAAAAACGCCCAAGATAGGCCCAAAGGCCAATATTAATACACTTTAAAATAAATTTTATTAAAAAATTTGAAAATTCAGATGGACAAATATTTAATCTTACCCTCCAACATGTCCCGTTCCATTAGGTACAAAATACTCTGCTCCTGGACTTCCCACCTAATGTATGATTGCTGTCACCTGTGTTTTAACAATGTAATTGATGAGTCAGGTGTTTCACCACAGGTGTCTGCAATCATCAATTAAGAGGGAAGTCCGGGAGCAGAGCTTTTTGTACCTAATGGAATGGGTCATGTTGGAGGGTCTGATTTAATGATGGCCCAGGCGAATCCCTCACGGATCTCGAGGTCGGCCATTACAACATACAGTGTGTACCCAACTTAAGTTAAAATTGCTGGCACATTGGGACCTGCTATTAGGAAGACCTGCATGAACTGTCCAGCTCTCCTATAAATGCTGCTGAGGATAATGCTGTACATAGGCGTTACTGGGTCTGGTAACACAGTCTGTGCCCGAAAAGGGGTGTGACCTAACATAAAGGGCGTGGTCTCCTGGGAAATCCCTTTCACAACACGGGGGGGGGGGTGGGGGGGGTTCCAGCCTCCCTGGAGATGCTGGGCTGCCCCCGGAGGCTATTGCCTGTACTGTCAGCTCCTCCTCTGTGACAGGAGCCCAGTGCTGCAGGGGAATGTCGCACAGCAGCAGCTGTCACTGAGGAGGAGCTGGACATTTTGGTCAACCCTCAGAGGGTGACAGCCGGGTGCGGCCCGCCCCTCCGCAGTGACGCCACTGCTACAGTAAGACCTTGCAGCAATTGATGGGAATTATAGACCCATGGAAACCTGCGGATGTGTACCAGGTGATCTAATCGACTTCTCATTCTCTTTTCCCTCTGCAGCCTGGTGAATGAGCTGGCTTTTACTGCTAGGAAGATGATGTCCGACGAAGCTTTGGGTAGCGGTTTTGTCAGGTATCTTCTTTGTCTCTGCCCCTATGTTTGTGTATATAGCTGCTCCTTGCCCCTGTGTAAACAGATGTGGAGATATTTGTTGGTATCATTACAGCTCATTGAAACAATACTTCATCCCTCCTGAAAAGTGAGGCAATGAAAAGCTCTCGTCTCCTCCTGTAGACCTGCATGCCTGTGCTATGTCCTAATAATGCAGCCTTTATAATGATAAAGGCTGCAGATGCAGAAACAGTGGGCAGATGTTCGCATAGACGTTCTGATACTTGCGTCCAATTCAGAATAATACCCCTGCGACCGTAATGCGATTGGCAGGCTGCATACTGAGAGACCCAGGTCCTTTGCAGCCATATGGGGGTACAAAGAAGCGTTCTAGCACGTCAGTGCGGGCACTGTTGCTGACTATATTTCGCACTGGTGTGTGATGAAAGGGTGTTTTGAGGACCATGGCAATGATATTATTACATGGTTAAATATATTTTAAATTAAGATAAAGTGCATAAGACTTATACACTAAAAAGTGTATATATCTTATGCACTTTCTTTATTTAAAATATCTAGAACTATGTAATAATGACAACTTTTACCATTATTCTCAATACACCACACACTAGTGCTAAATATACATAGCAATAGCTATAATCACATTTAACAAATGGACCTTCGTGCTTATCTTATTTGACAATTAAAAAAAATAGGGGTAAAATAAATATTTAAAGTACATATATTCAATTTTAAGTACTATTACCACTGACGCTACAGTTCCTCAAGGCTTTAGCCTGTGTCACGGACTACTAGGAACAGAGGAGACTTCAAGTCAGACAGGATTCTCTTTCGCGCTGTGACTCGTGGAGGAGGCAGTGGGGCCGCAGCACAGCAGGGAGCCGGCTTTTCTGTGTGAATGGCCGCGGGCTGCCCGACCAGCTGACTTGCTGTTGGGTCACCCACCATCCAGTCACACTGATGGCAGCGATTGGGGTCAGCCCGACATGTCCGGAAGTGCTGGGCACGCCCCCAAGAGTGACGAAAAAGGGTATGCGTCTAAAAAGACACATCCCTTTTCCTTTCGGGTGTGCCCTTTCTCCAGATTCGGCGCCTAGAGTGAACACTACGTGACTACAGTTCCAAAGATTTATTAAGAAGTTTATAGTCAACCACCCTGGAAGTGGCATCAAGAGGGAAATCACCCCTAGATTAAACAGAAAGATACTGAGAATGGTAAAAAAAAAAGAGCCAAACTTCCAAAGATATACAAGCTGAACTCCATGGTCAAGGTATGTCCAAGTCTGTCTGGCCATACAGTGGTCTCCATAGAAGAAGACCCTGGAGGACTCCACCTTTTGGAAGAAAAAAAACAGAAAAGAGCCGGACTGGAATTTGCTCCTTTGGGCAGATGAGTCAAAACTGGAGCTCTATGGCAAGTCACGTAAGTTCTATTTTCACAGACGGAAAAATGAATCTTTCTAGGAAAAAAAACGCCATACCTACTGTGACACATGGTGGCGGCTTAGGTATGTTTTGGGGCTGCTGTGCTGCCTCCGGCACGGGTTGTCTTGAACCGGTGCAGGGCACATTTAAATCACAAGGTATTCTGGAGTGAAACATACTGCCTAGAGTCAGAGAGCTCTGTCTCAGTCTCCAGTCATAGGTCCTACAAAAGGATAATCACCCAGAACACACAATAAAAGAACCCATGAAAGGAAAAGAACAAAACATTGTGCTATTCTGGTGGCCTTCTATGAACCCTGATCTCAATCCTATCAAAGGTCTATGGAAAGAGCTGACATACATACAGCCTGGGGCAGGCACCCATCACACCTGGGATAGCTGGAGCAGTGCACTCAGGAAGAGTGGGCCAAACTACCCGTTGGCAGGCACAGGAGTCTATTGCAGTGATAACCTAATATTTTGTTTCACAACCTATAGAGACTAAGGGTCCCATAATTTTTGTTTGTTTTATTATTTACATTATTCTTTTGAATAAAAAAAATCCAATGCAAAGTCTTGATTTATGTTGAATATAGAGTAAACCATGATGGATGCTAATTACATTTGCCAGTTTAATATTTTGGAGAAAAATTTGTGTGTGGAAGGGTACCAACAGATTTATACACGTCTGTAAAATAGCTCTGCTCCTGTGCCTGTGTGTATGTGTATATAGCTGCTCATGTGTGTGTGTGTGTGTGTGTGTGTGTGTATATAGCTGCTCCTGTGCCTGTGTGTGTGTGTATATAGCTGCTCGTGTGTGTGTGTATGTATATAGCTGCTCCTGTGCCTGTGTGTATGTGTATATAGCTGCTCGTGTGTGTGTGTGTGTGTATGTGTGTATGTGTATATAGCTGCTCGTGTGTGTGTGTATGTGTATATAGCTGCTCCTGTGCCTGTGTGTATGTGTATATAGCTGCTCGTGTGTGTGTGTGTATATAGCTGTACCTGTGTGTGTGTGTATATAGCTGCTCGTGTGTGTGTGTGTATATAGCTGCTCGTGTGTGTGTGTATATAGCTGCTCGTGTGTGTGTGTATGTGTATATAGCTGCTCCTGTGCCTGTGTGTATGTGTATATAGCTGCTCGTGTGTGTATGTGTATATAGCTGCTCCTGTGCCTGTGTGTATGTGTATATAGCTGCTCGTGTGTGTGTGTGTTTGTGTGTATATAGCTGTGTCTGTGTGTATGTGTATACAGCTGCTCGTGTGTGTGTGTGTATAGCTGCTCGTGTATGTGTATATAGCTGCTCCTGTGCCTGTGTGTATGTGTATATAGCTGCTCGTGTGTGTGTGTATGTATATAGCTGCTCCTGTGCCTGTGTGTATGTGTATATAGCTGCTCGTGTGTGTGTGTATATAGCTGCTCGTGTGTGTGTGTATGTGTATATAGCTGCTCCTGTGCCTGTGTGTATGTGTATATAGCTGCTCGTGTGTGTATGTGTATATAGCTGCTCCTGTGCCTGTGTGTATGTGTATATAGCTGCTCGTGTGTGTGTGTGTTTGTGTGTATATAGCTGTGTCTGTGTGTATGTGTATACAGCTGCTCGTGTGTGTGTGTGTGTGTATAGCTGCTCGTGTATGTGTATATAGCTGCTCCTGTGCCTGTGTGGATTAGGGTTAGGCACTGGGGGGGGAAGGTTAGGGTTAAGCACCCCTAAGGGAGGGTTAGGGGGCTGAAATAGGTTAGTATATACTTACCTTTGACGATCGGTATTTCCTCCTCTGCCGGGATCCCGCTGTCGGGATTCCAACCGCCGGGCATGGGTCCGGCAGTAAATCATACAGATTCCGCCCCTGTGTGTGTATGCAGGCTGTTGCTCTGCCCGTGTGTGTGTGTGTGTGTGTGTGTGTATGCAGGCTGTTGCTCTGCCCGTGTGTGTGTGTATGCAGGCTGTTGCTCTGCCCGTGTGTGTGTGTGTGTGTATGCAGGCTGTTGCTCTGCCCGTGTGTGTGTGTGTACGCAGGTTGTTGCTCTGCCCGTGTGTGTGTGTGTATGCAGGTTGTTGCTCTGCCCGTGTGTGTGTGTGTATATGCAGGCTGTTGCTCTGCCCGTGTGTGTGTGTGTGTGTGTGTGTATGCAGGTTGTTGCTCTGCCCGTGTGTGTGTGTGTGTATGCAGGCTGTTGCTCTGCCCGTGTGTGTGTGTATGCAGGCTGTTGCTCTGCCCCTGTGTGTGTATGCAGGCTGTTGCTCTGTGTGTGTGTGTGTGTGTGTGTATGCAGGCTGTTGCTCTGCCCCTGTGTGTGTGTGTGTGTGTATGCAGGCTGTTGCTCTGCCCCTGTGTGTGTATGCAGGCTGTTGGGGTGTGTGTGTGTGTATGCAGGCTGTTGCTCTGCCCGTGTGTGTGTGTATGCAGGCTGTTGCTCTGCCCGTGTGTGTGTGTATGCAGGCTGTTGCTCTACCCGTGTGTGTGTGTGTGTGTGTGTGTGTGTGTATGCAGGCTGTTGCTCTGCCTGTGTGTGTGTGTGTGTGTGTGTGTGTGTGTGTGTGTGTTGTGTGTATGTGTATGCAGGCTGTTGCTTTGCCCCTGTGTAAAGCTGACTGTAACTCTTCTCCTCCGTTTGTGCACACAGAGCAGATTTCCTCTTGTTATTACCCCAGCTCTGCAGGTTCTTTTGGTCACTTTTTCATTTTTCTCTCTTCCTCTCCACCAGCCGGGTGTTCCCTGACAAATCGTCCCTCCTCCTCGCTGCTTTTGACCTGGCCTCTGAGATCGCTAGCAAGAGCCCCGTTGCAGTTCAAGGAACCAAAGTGAATCTACTGTATTCTCAGGACCACTCGGTGCAGGACAGTTTGAATTACATGGTGAGTCCACTTCCCTGTCGTACAGCTACTTGCTCCTTGTTCCCTCACAAGCCTTTATCATAACTATGTTCTGTCCATGTTACAGGCAACCTGGAACATGAGCATGCTTCAGACACAGGATATCATGACATCTGCACAGGCCGTAATGCAGAAGAAGCCAATAACAGATGTCACATTTTCTAAATTATAGTAGTAACCCTGTAGTGCTTTACACATGATTGACCAATCTGACATGACAGCTAGGATGTAACCTAACGTGACCGGGACAGAAGCATCCCACTCTGTGACACACAAAGGCCTGTTCATTTTCCAAATTAATAAATTAATCTGATCAGTTTGAATGACTGGATTTACTCTGCAAACTCATAACAAGTGGAATTATAAATGTCCAATAGCAAGAATGGATACTGGACAGAGGGCCTAGGCACCTTCAGGGTTAAGCTTGGGGGTTATGGTCATTTTCCCAGGGTTCCACTTTCCCTTCTCCGGGGGTTATTTACTAACATAGCATGTAGGTATAAACAATTCATTGAAATCCAGCAGCCAATCGGCAATTAGCTTTAATCTGTCTGGTGCAAATTACACAATATAAGCAAGTGTTTCATTGGCTGCTATCGTTTAGTGCAGATTTTGCACCTGAAAGCAATGCTAGTAAATCATCCCTCCTGTCTTCTCAGGAATCGCCCTCAGCCAGCAGAAACGTTCTGAAAAGCTCACAGCCTCTAAAAGTCAATACTGAGGGAAAACCTCACTGTATTATAGATTTTTTTTCAGGCTTTTCCTCTTTTGCGGAGATTATCAGACATTATGGGGCCCATTTAATAATGATCGCATTGCAATGCGATCATTATACCGCAAATATGAAATGATAAATGGGTCCCTAAAGCCCAGTGATCCACAGTATTTCTGAGCGACATGTGGTATTGTAAGGCAAACACAGATGTTGGTGCATAAGGTGCATAGCAAATACGCGATGCAATTTACAGTGATTTACTATCTCCACACAGGGATTTATGGTATATTCTGCCAAGGACAGGAAATGACTGATTAACGAGACATGGACTTGGTGAGGGACAAACTACTAGTGACATATTCAACTGAAGAAATATTAACCTTTTAATTTAAGGAGATCTAAATCCTACCCCATCTTTATCTGCCATTTTATTGAATTTCAGTTTTTGCTGCCCGAATGTTTGAAGCGCAGTTTATTGTTTATTACGAAGTCATTAAAAGTTTAAATTGAATGATTTGTGCTTGTATAAAAAACTTTTGTTTCTGTTATTATTCTGAATGGAGCAGTCCATGCGTCTGGGGAAAAATACAGGCCCTAGAACTGTGTAGTTGTGGAACTACACATTCCAGCATGCCCTGTCACAGTTTTAGCATGCCCTAACACCAAAACTGTGGCAGGGCATGCTGGGCTGTGTAGTTCAATAGCAGCTGGAGTGCCACAAGTTGTTTAACCCTGCCCTTGTAAATGTTCAGGTTGTTGTGGTTCTAACCAGGGACAGACCTCGTTCACATAGTGGCTCTGACCCAGGTAATTCCCGGGTCGGGCCGTTTACGCTACACGTGGGTGCAGTGTTAACTTTTCTGACGGCGCTTAGCGATGACATCATCTCCAAGCCTCGGCAGAAATGTATAATAATCGCTGATTTACAAAGTATAATAATCTCAGATCTACAAAACGACGCTTCTGTGGATCCATATTACTTGCTCAAAGAACATATTATAACAATAGTATAAAACATGATTTTATACAATCCGCAAACCAATAATAGTAAAAGCAATATTTTGGTGGCAATAATCATGATAAATGAAAACGAAAAGTATCTTGCTCCAGCCATGATAAATTAAAGCTAAAAGTACTTTAAGTTACAACCCATATACAGACCATATAATCAGTAATGTAGTCCCAAGCCGTCCATAGAAAGGGTTTTGGGTAATCTATACAGAGGACGTTTTATTTCAAGGGAAGTCTGACTTCATATGGGTAGATTTAATGCTTGCATTTGATGCCCATTCTATTGTCCGCATTCTGTCATTGACCTTCCAGCAATCTCACACTGCAAAATGCTTCCTAATAAGTACGTTTTTAGTTCGGAAATAAAAGAATCCTGCCTTGTGAATAGTAAATGCTGATGCGTTTCATAGGGCATCCTCATATTAATTTGAACCACAAACATAGTTGCCCCCAGTGGGTACAGGCAGTGGTACACGTATAAGATTATTCAAGCACATAATGGATTTACGTTGGGGAGATTCAGCTGAGTATACACAACCCTAATACCAGTGGGGTCCTCTCTAGCTTATTTCACCGTTTGCCTATTGCATGAATCATCTGTAAAACAAATATAGGTTTGCTCAGAAGTCTGATGGTGCGGCCGATGTCCGATCAACGGTGCACCTTTGTACGCACCACAGCTTATTATAGCTTCAGCTGGTGACTCTCCCATGACCCTCTCTCCAGAACCAGCCGCTACATGTATAGTGATGCCGCCCTGTCGCCAGCCAGAAACATCCGACTCTGAAACACCCACTAACAGTGTTTTTATTGCTATATATACTCCACATAAATACATGAAAGCCACTGAAGTTATTCGCATGACCATCTAAAACCGTTCCAGATCTGTCTACTACAAAAAAGTAGTTCCACGGTGCTTTACCATCACTACTTAGCTGTTAATTACAGCACCTCTATACATATTCCGTTGCAGTTTAAGCTGCAATAAATCTTTAATACTATTTAATTTATGAACTGTTATGTTAACGTTATTAGATGATTATCTGCTCATGTAGCAAATATTAAGTTTTTCTTCAGTTGTAGCCTTTTAGGTCCAGATCTGTAATAAATGTTGCTAGAGCATATCTGCATACACTTCACTTTTATCTGTGTAGATGGGAGCTTCTGCTTGTCCTCAATTTTGAACAGACGTGTTTCATCTCTACATGAGGGGCCTGCTCGCAAGCTTATAAACTATAGGGGAATAAGCATGGATTCACAAGTGCTACATATTGCACATTGGCCCAGCCAAATTGCAGAGGTTCTTGGTGGGCTGTATGATCCAGTCACACAACAATGTTGGCCTGGGGTCAGTGGAATGTGTGAGTGCAGTAAGACAGCATATGTAAATTTTTGTGTGGACTGTATAGAGGGGATGCAATTGGGTAGGATATCTTATGCAGGTTATGTGGGTGGGTCTGGAATATGACAAGGTGAGTTTTCAGGGAACACTTGAATGTTTGGAGACTAGAGGAAAGTCTTATTGTGTTTGGAGAGCATTCCACAGAGTGTGTGCAATCCAGAAATGTCCTATAACCGTGAATGGGAGCAGATAATGAGTGTGGATGAGAGACGCAGATCTTGTGCAGAGAGCAGAGGGGTCTATCTTGGAGAAATTTTGAGATAAGAAAAGAGATTTGTTGGTGTGGCTTGGTTGATAGCCGTATTCATTTTGATAGCTCCATTTCATGTTTTTAAAGTAATTCTTTAATAGCGCTCCATAAAATCCCTTGGCATGGGTAAATAGTGGGAGGACATATGAGATCATCATGGAACAGTTCTAGTTCCCCTGCAGGTTTTGTACCTTTCCGACAAGCCTTCCATTACTTGTCCATTGTCTGAAAGTATTGCTGTAATAGAACAACATAATATGGCTAATGGTCTATACTGTATGTAAGTAATGTCCGGCTGCTGTAGCCTTTATTCGAATTTATGTATTCAAATGAATTACAGACTTGGGCCCTCATTCAGAGCCGTACGCTCTGAGCAGAGCGCACGCTTTGAATGAGGGCCGCCCTCCATGAAAATGGAGCGTCCTCCTGGACGCTCGTATAGCTGTGGGTCACCACCCACAGGCTATACGAGCGTGCATTTTGATGGCCGCGATGGTCGTGACCATCGCGACCATCGAATCTGCGTGCCGGAGCCTGCGGTTGAGGTTTTCAACCGCAAGCTCCGGAGTGATTTTGGCTCTATCAGAGCCAAAATCACTCCCACTGACATCACTAGTGATGTCAGTGGGCCGGCTTCTGACGGGAGGCGTTCCCGTGGGAACGCCCCCGGCACGCCTACCAAAGGGGGCGTGCTGTCAATCAACATCGACAGCACGCCCCCTTTGATCAGACACAACGAGCGAATGACTTTCCTTTGCTCGTCGCGTCTGGCGCATGCGCACGACGGAGCTCCCTCCGTCGTGCGCATGCTCAGTCCAGAACATCGACCCACTTGCGAGCGGACAGCCGCTCGCGAGTGGGTCTGAATCAGGCCCTTGGTCCTTTAAATGTCTGTATGGCCATGTGTATTATGGACTCCATTTTCTTGGAGTATATAACTAACCTAGTCACCATTTTGTTGGGGATTTTTTTTACTTAGGGAGTTATGGGCTCCATTTTTCTGGAGTCCTTCTCAAAGATGTAATGGATACTTCGTCAGAGGCCATCTTCTATAAATCAATACTGCCATAAATCGGGAAAAATTTTAAAATCTATATATACTATAAAACAATTATTTCTATTAAAAAATCCAACATCCAGGTCTAATATATATCAACCATGGTCCGATATTTATAATGAAATAAAACTGTGCACGCAAATTAATATTGAGATAAGATACATAAAAAAATGATGATAGAATATACTTTGAGGTAGACCACAGAATAAAAATAAATTAATTCCCAGAATATATAGTAATCCATTGTGAACCTTTCACTTCAACAATATATATTAAAGAAATTGGGCTATTTCATATCCCTCATTATGACCATTAGGTACTAATGTATTAAATTCGTAGATCCAGAACATCTCCCTTTGTGCCAGCATTTTCAACAAATCATCTCCTCTAAAGGGGGGTATCCACTAGACGATAAAGTTGAACGATTGAACGATAATGACAAAATCGTTCGATAATCGTTCAAACATCGTTTGAACATCGTTTGCAAATCGTGCAGTAATTGTTTCTAACGATGTACGATGCGCGCTCCCGCTGGTCGTTTGATCGTCTCCTCCATCGACTGAACATGCAGGTCAATTTCACTTGATTGCTTACAAATCGGTTACACATCGTTTACACATCGTTTACACATCGTTCATGCTGAACGATCAAACGATGAACCACTGTCTGCCCACTATAGCTGAAAGCTCTCAATTACAGATTAAAACAACATAGTTTATTGTTAGATCTTTTGCAAATCCTTTGCAAATTGTTCAGAGTGGAAGATCATATTTCAAGGGAAACTTCAAGGGAAAATCGTTAAGAGGTTGGACAGGGATAAAATCGTCTAGTGGATGCCCCCCATAGACCCAGAGTGACATGCTCAATGGCTTTGAATGAAAAGCTGTCTATAGATGAATTATGAACATCAGAAAAGTGTCTGGAGAGGGGATGACTTTCTACTTTGTTTTTGATATTGCGCAGATGGTCTTGAATTCTCAACTTCAATAACCTTTTTGTTTTCCCTATATACTTTAATTTACAACCACATTCTATCATGTATACGACCGACGTAGTAGTGCAGTTAGTAAACTGTTTCAGTTTATACTCTTTTGTATAATCCGAGTTAGAAAAGGTTCTGCGATTAGGGTTCACATATTTGCATAAGTTGCAGTGTCCACATTTGTAGGAACCCACACACTTGGGCATAATATGTCTATTGGGCTCACTCCTCTGTTTTAGTCTACTGGGGGCCAGAATCTCCTTCAGATTCCTCGCTTTTTTAAACAACAGCGGGTTTAGTTGGTAATATATCTCCTAAAATTGGATCCATCTTTAGAATATTCCAGTGTTTCGAAATTGTTTTCTTAATCTTTGCTATTGAATTGTGTGATGAACGGAATAAATTCTTCCTTCTTTCTTGGCTCCTCAGTTCTAGCTACTAGTAGTTCTTATCTATTTTTTTGTTCACTTTTGGATAGTGCTTGTTTTAGGATGGTTTCTAGATAACCTCTCTCTCTGAAACGATCCGTATATATTTCCACTTGCTCTTAGTAGGTTGCTCTTAGTAGGTATCATCTTTCCAACAGTTCAGCTTAATTCGATAGAACTGGGAGTAAGGCATATTATTTTTCCATGATTTAGCATGCCCACTTCTATAATGAAGAGAATAACATCATTGTATCCTTTCCCGGCTTCTGTATCTACTAAGCGGGAGGTACCTCCTACTGTGGATGCTCATGTGACTCATTTAATCAGAAATGCTACATTGCCTATTCCGTCAGCATCTTCCCTGAAGGATTCCATGGACAGAAAAATTGAAGCATGTCTTAAAACAATATTTTCAAGATCTGGAGCTGTAACTCGTCCAGCTATGGCTGGAGCCTGGGTACCCAAAGCTGTTGAAGAATGGATGGAAGCGTTGGAAGATTCTCTACCAAATGCTAATGATGTATATCTTCCACATACGAGAAGCGGCTTCCTATCTGGGAGGAGCTGCTGTAGATCCTGGAATTTTAACTTCTAAAGCATCAGCAGCTTCAATAGTGGCATGCAGGGCTCTTTGGTTAAGATCCTGGAAAGCTGATACAGGATCAGAGAAGGCGCTGGAAGTTTTACAGTTCAATGGAAAAGTACTTTTTGGAGCAGAGTTGGATAAAATTATAACTACTCTGGCGGCTTCAAAGTCAGAAGGTCTGCCATCTACGGCGACTATAAAGTCTAGGCAAGTTTCTTTTCGGTCCTTCCATCCTCAGGGATAAGCAAGGAACAGCCTTCCTCTAAGATGTCTAGTTTTCGCAAAATGTCAAGGCGACAAACTAAGAGGTCTGGCCCGGCAAGACGTCAAGCTTCCAAACTGGACGACAAATCCCCGGCCTGATGGGGCATGCCTCCTCCTGGGGGATCCCAGGGTAGGAGGCCGACTTCTTCAGTTTGCGGATTGTTGGCGTCAAACAACAACAGATGCCTGGGTTCGAGAAGTGGTCTGTCAGGGGTATGCCCTCACTTTCAGGAGGCATCCTCCCCAGAATTTTTTCTGCACAGATCCTCCATCAGATACAGTCAAGGCTTTGGCCCTTCAGGAAGCTATTCACTCCCTGCTGCAGGTGGGGGTAATAATCCCAGTTCCTGTGTCGCAACAGGGAAGCGGTTATTATTCCAATCTATTTCTGGTTCAGAAACCGAATAGGGCTTATTGCCCTATACTGAATTTAAAAACCCTCAACAGGTTTATCCATGTACCCAAGTTTGTATGGAAACTCTCCGATAAATTATTTTGTTAATGGAGCCAGGGGATTACATGGTTTCCCAGGACACACAGGATACATATCGGCATGTTCCTATTATACCATCCCACCAGCAATATTTACGGTTTGCTGTCCTTCTGCAACATTACCAATTTCAGGATTTACCCTTTGGCCTATCTACGGCTCCCCGGGTATTTACCAAAATAATGGCAGTCATGACGGCCTATCTCAGGCATCAGGGAGTCAGAATTCTGCCATACCTGGATGACCTTCTGATATTGGCGCAGACTCCGATTGTTTTATAAAACCATCTTCAACTGACCCATAGCCTGCTTACAAAAAGCACATCTGGATCATCAATTGGAAGAAATCACTTTCTCCAACACAGCAGATGGTACATCTGGCAGCTCTTCTGGATTCTCGGGCACAGACGGTGTTTCTGCCATAGGACAAAAAGTGGCCCTAGCGTTGCGGATACGCAAGCGAAGGGTATCCATTTTGCAATGCAGGTCCTGGGATCAATGGTATCCACCTTAACATGGTGGGGTATGCTCAGTTCCATTCCAGGCCTCTGCAAAGATAGATTCTTTCCAAGTGGAACGGACAGTATCATCTAATAAGGTCCCAGAGGATCCTTCTTACTGCAGAGGTTCATCACTCCCTCCTGTGGTGGCATTCTGGATTCCAAATTAGGTGCTTCTCACCACAGATGCCAGTCTTCGCGGATGGGGAGCAGTGACAGGTCATCACACCTTTCGGGGAAGATGGACAAATCCGGAAACTTGTCATGGCACAGGACCTGTTCCAGAGAAAGCCAGTCCAGATCCAGTCTGACAATGTGGCAACAGTGGTCTACCTCAATCATCAGGGAGGCACAAGAAGTTATGCAGCCATGAAAGAAGTGACAAGGGTTCTGATTTGTGCAGAACGTCATCTTCCGACCATCTCGGCAATATTCATACCGGGAGTACTCAATTGGGAAGCAGACTTCTTAAGTCGCCCGGACATACATGCCGGAGAGTGGTCTCTCCATCCGGGAGTGTTTCAGCTCCTGGTAAACAAATGTAGTCTACCAGAGAGAGATCTCATGGTGTCACGTCAGAACGGCAAGGTCCCCAGGTACGGGTCCAGGTCCAGAGACCCATCAGCAGCCTTCGTGGACACACTGGCAGTAAGATGGGACTTCAAACTGGGAGATCTCTGACCTCATCTCCCTACTTCCAAGAGTTCTCAGGAAATTCAAGCGGGAAGGCGGAACAGTAATACTGATGGCTCCAGCTTGGCCCAGACATCATTGGTTAACCAACATACAGAATATGTCAATACACAGTCCGTATCCTCTTCCTTTATGGCAGGATCTGCTAACACAGGGTCCCTGCCAGCATCCGGACTTACCTCGTCTGGCTTTGACGCCATGGCTCGTGAATCTTCCATCCTAAGAGCGAAGGGTTTTTCCAGTTCTGTCATTCAAACGATGCTTAGGGCACGAAAGCCTGCCTCTGCCTGCATCTATTACAGAGTTTGGCATTCTTTTGTCAATGGTGTTCCCATAGGAAGTATGATCCTAAGGTGTTTAAGATTTCCAGGGTACTGGCTTCTCTCCAGGCAGGTTTAGACCGTGGTCTCTGTCTGGCCACTTTGAGAGTGCAGGTTTCTGCACTGTCAGTCTGGTTCCAGAGGAAGATTGCCTCATTACGAGATGTTAGAATTTTTTTCCATGGAGTTCTGCGAGTTCAGCCTCCTTTTGTTCCCCCGGTAGCACCGAGGGATTTATCCTTGGTTCTTGAAGGGCTAGAAGCTCCCCCATTTGAACATCTGGATTCTGTAGATTTGAAATGGTAGACAGCGAAGACACTTTTTCTCCTTGCTATTTCTTCTGCATGCAGAGTCTCTGATTTGGCAGTGCTTTCTTGTCGCTCCCCAATTTTGATTTTTTACCAGTATAAAGCTGTTCTTAGGTCACTTTCCTAAGGTAGTGTCCCGTTTTCATGTGAATGAAGAAATTGTAGTTTCAGTTTTTCAGCCTCCAGATCTTTCTGTAGGTGAAGCCTCCCTGGATGTAGTTCGCGCTCTCCGTATTTATGTGGAGCATACAAATTCTGTTAGAAAATCAGATGCTCTTTTTGTATTATATGCAGTGGCGTAACTAGGGGGGGTCGGGCAGGGTGCGTGCCCTGGGCGCCGTGGGGCCGGTGGCGTGGGGGGGGCGCCGCTGGCCACAGTTTGGCCCGCCCCAGTTAGCCACCAGTGTAGCGCCGACCGCAATGAGTGCGGTCAGCGCTACACATTTACACAGGACCGGCGCTAGTCTTCCAGCACCGGTCCTGTGCTCAACAGCTGAGCCCGTTCCCTCCCCCTGAGCACTTGCCCAATAGCGCCAGGAGGCGGGCTCAGGCCGTGCATAACACGCATCGCCGCCAGCGCTGACGGAGATGTGTGTGTTAAACAGCAGCCAATGAGAGTCAGATAGACTCTCATTGACTGCCGCAGCACCCACTGCAAGAGCCGGGCTTCCGTCCGGCTCCTGCAGTGGGCAATGGGACAGACGTCATGACGTCTCTCCCATAATGCTGAGCACGCCAGCCTGGGAGGACTGGCGGGCGGCGGCGGAAGCGGTGTCGCGGACCGGCGCAGCAGCAGCATGGATTCAGGGAAGTATATTTTTATATATATATTTTTTAAACCTGTCTGCACTACTGGGGCACAATGGGGGAGGGGGGTGGCTACTACTGGAGGGACCTCTACTGGGGGTGGGGGCACAACGGGGGAGGGGGGTGGCTACTACTGGGGGGACCTCTACTGGGGGTGGGGGCACAACAGGGGAGGGGTGGCTACTACTGGGGGCACCATTATTGGGAGGACCTCTACTGGGGGCACTTAATCGGGAGGGGGAACCTCTACTGGGGACTACTACTTGGGGTTGGGGAACTACCACTGGGGGCATTATAAAAGGGGCCTACTACTAGAGGCACTGCACTCGGGTGACCACTACTGGGGGCAATAATAGGAAGGACCATTACAGGGGGCACTGGATAGGGGGGATCACTACTGGGTGCCTGCATAAGGGGGACCACTACTGGGAAAACTGCATGGGGGGGACTACTGCTGAGGGCACTATATAAAGGGCACTGCATAGGGGGGGGACTACTACTGGGGGCACTATATAAAGGGCACTGCATAAGGGGAAACCGCTACTGGGCGCACTGCATTGTGGGGACTGCTACTGGGGGCACTGCATAAGGGGGAACACTAAATGGGGCACTGCATTTGGGGGGCCACTACTGGGGGTACTGAGTAAGGGGAACTAATTGGGGGCTGTATAAGGGGGACCACTACTGGGGATACTGTATAAGGGGCACTACTATGGGCCTGCATAAGAGGGACCGCAACTGCATACTGGGGGTACTGTATAAGGGGTACTACTGGGGTTAAGGTGCATATGGATAGGAATGTTCAGCGTGAAAATAAAGGGGTGTGTCATGTTGACACGCCCCATTTGTAAGTGACCACGCCCATTTTTTTTTGCCGCAAGCGCACATTGGGCCCTGGGGTCCAAATACCCTAGTTATGCCACTGATTATATGGTTTCACAAACGAGGATGGCCAGCTAACAAACAGACTCTGGCGAGATGGTTACGTATGACTATATCTCAGATATACACACAGGTTATCTCCCTGTCCCAAGCACAGTGACAGCACATTCTACTCGGTCTGTAGGGCCATCGTGAGCATTTAGTCGTGGTGCCTCCACTGAACAGTTGTGTAAGGCAGCTACGTGGTCTTCTGTCCACACTTTTCTTAGGTTCTATGCCTTTGATACTTTTGCCTCTAGGATGCTATCTTTGGGCGACGAGTTCTCCTTTCTGCTCAGGAGCATCCCCCACCCTAGGGGAACTGCCTTAGGACATCCCCATGGTATCCTTGTGGATCCCTATGGACCCTGAACAAGAAAATTAGAGTTATGGTAGACTTACTTAGATAACTCCTTTTCTTCGAGGTCCACAGGACACCCACCCTGATGCACCTGGCAGCATGGGTAACGTTTTTTTCTTTCGGTCATGGATTCCTTCATTTTGTATAAGAGTGTTTCTGGTGTACGATTGCTCTTCCTTCTCCTGCCTTGAGGCTTGTTAACTCAACTGAAGGCCTGTGGCTAGGGGTGGGGTATATATATGGAGGAGGACCCGAGGCATGCTGGAAGCTGAAGATTTATCTGTTTGGTGCCTGAATCTCTCCAACCATAATATCCCCATGGTATCCCTGTGGACCCTAGGGACCTCAAAGAAAAGAAGTCATCTAGGTAAGTCTACCATAACTCTAATTTTCATCAACCTTGTATGTCGCTGCTGTTGTATGTATTGCAAGGATATTAAATTGTTTATCAACAGTATTGAGAAGCTAATTATTTGTTCTAGCTAATCTACAGTTCTGCTGCCCTACCCCAGTCCTATTGGGGTCCATTAGCAACAAAGGTTGGATACACACTAGAGCGATATAGGCGCCATATGTCTTTTTCAGGCAAATTCAAACGACATGTCGTGCAGGTCGCACAATGTGTACGACCGATTGTGCGCTACCACAGGTTGTATAGGACATCTTCTGGTTGGCAGTGCGGTATGGTCAATCAGAATATATTGTGTAGGACCCCATGATTCTGGATGCGGCCACTGAAGATATAGCATACTGTCGCATGCTATATCATTCAGTGTGTACGGCGACAGCAATGTCGTTCTGTCCGTCGGCCTGGAAACACATTGTTCTGAGATGTAGCCGGCCAAAGTATTATGGTGCGTATACAGGGGATGATCGATAACAATATCATTGTCCAATCTCCCGGGTGTGCTAGACGATCAATATCGATCATCCAGCACACCACCAATTCACCAACGACTATAGCGATCCGCGATCAACGATCGCAGGTCCCTATAGTAACCTGGTCAATATTGACCAGGTTGGCCTGCATGCACAGTCGATGGACAATATCGATATCGTCCATACATGCCCGCGCATCGCAGGTTGTTGGGCACCGAAAAATGAACGATATGATAGATATCGTTCATATCGTCCATTTTATTCGTACCTTGTGTATGCACCATTCACGGCCCCCACTGACAGGTCTATGTTCTTATAGTATATTTGCTGTTGCAGATATAGCTAATCCTATTGTTACCTGCTGGTGATAGGTAGGTAGATAGATATATCTATATATCTATATGTGTCTGCAAAGCTTGGGAGAGATGAAGACTGGAGTTGGGAGTTGACAGTTTGGATTTTGCTGTTGTCATACGAGATGTCTCGTGTACGTGGAGATGGTACGTTGTGGTACAGTTGTTCTCGTTTATAGATCACGTGTCATTCATCAGTTATATTTTGCACAGCTCAGTACTGGGCATGTTTATTACAGGGGATTTCCCTGCCTCTCCCCACTGATAAGTTTGTTTATTAGTAACTGATTTTACAACCCACATCCATACAGTACACCTAAGCAGCTATACAGTAATTACTATGTGGTCAAAGGGAACAGGAGCTTATCACCTGTGCGTTCTCTCCTTCAAGCCATCAGGTCTCCTAGGAATTCACAGCAGTACTAACATGAGAGTGACGTGAATCCTGCATAGTTTCCCTACCAGAGGGTAGGGGATAGACCTGTTGTGTTGGCATTATGTGCTGATTAGTGAAGGTTGCAGCTTATTGCTCTCTCAGCATTTGTGAGTGTACGTACATGTCCTATTAAAATGGTAGCGCCACTTAAGAACAGGACTTGGGCCTATTTATGGAATTTACCACCTGCGAAAATCATGCGTAGCAGCAGTCTCTGCATGATCTACCTACCTCAGCTATTTACCAAAAGCTGGAGTTATTGCAGATGTCGCCTGCTTTCAGCTAGGAAACGCAGGTTACCACAGTCCTCATTATTTTGTTTTAATGAGAGCTTCAGTCTTCTCCAATTATTAGGCTCTAAAAAGACCCCCCCCCATAGCTAACGCCATCTTGTTAACTATGGGCCCCTATTTTTCCAGAGTGGGACCCTCTTGCATGTACTGCTGGAACTCCTTGCTGGTGGTGTTAGACTGCTGGTGACGGGGAGAAAACTACAGATTGATAAATAGGTGAGAAAAAAAAAATCCATACAATATTCGGCGATGTAAAATAACTTTTCTCGGGACGCACTGTCATCCTTCATAAATAGACCCCTAAATCTCATATTGAAATGGAATAAATATATTTGCTCTTGGAAGTATTGGTGATGGTTTTAGCTTTTTGTGTTTTTCTTGTTGCTGTTGTTTTGGCTTTCTTATTGATGGGAATGACTGGGGTGGGATTTAAAGGCACACTAACCCTATTTTATTATAATGTTACTCGCGAACTTCTTGCCCAATCTGTGATGTTATCTTATGTAAACAGCCCATTTCATGCACCGCCATAGCTGTTGTCGTTTCAAATAACTGATCCTCTTATACTAAAGCTTTCCACCTCCGATCTGCATATGTTCCTGTCCCTGCATTTAAAATAGGTAGTTCTCACGCTCTCCCACTAAGGGTTGCATACACATGCAGTTTGTGGTCTTTAGCAAACATAGGGCTTCATTCATTATGAATTGCATCTGCGATTGCAATGGCGGTTACGCACACAGTCTCACTGCGATAGTATGCTAATCCATTGCGATTGCTATGCTGACATAACACAACATAAGGGCATACTTGCCAACTCTCCCTCATTGTCAGGGGGACTCCCTGAAATAGTAGCAAATCTCCCTGACTCCCTGAAGAGTCTAGCAATCTCCCTGATTGCACCTTACCCCCATATTAAGTAGCTGTTATATATATAAAAAAAGATATATACATTCAAATGGGATAATTAGTATAATTTCCCTGCATTGGTTATAAGTAGAGATATGCGCCGACCACAGTGTTTTTTTAATCTGGATCTCCCCTGGTTTTGGATCTGGATTGGTTTTGCCAAAACCTCACCTCCGTGTTTTGTTTTTGTGTTTTGGATCTGGATTTTTTTCTTAAAAAAATTAAAAAAAGCTAAAAATCACATAAAATGGGCCTTTTTTTGTTCCTACAGTATTAATTTTGACGACCTCACAGCTCACAATATTGATTTGTTCATCTAGTTTAGGCCCAAAATTTGCACCAAGATAGCTGGCTGACTAAGCTAAGCTGCAGCAGTGGGCGGCACAAACACATGGCAGTTCAACTTCAAACATGGCACATCAGGAAACACTTTTATTATTCAAGAGAGGCCTGAGGGAGTTGGAGTATGTATGTAGATGAAGGCAGGGCAGGGATAGGAAGGGTTGATTGGTAGTAAATTTTAATTTAGTTTTTTGATTCCAAAGAAAATTTATGAGTGAGAAGGGGAGGGGAGGAGGCATTTACAAAAAAAATGTGATACAGTACATTTACATCAGTCCTAGCCACAGAAGAATCCTTGAGCATGGCTGCTGCTGCTGGGAGTTGATTTTCTCATCCCAGAAGGGGACCAGGAAGAGTGCTTTCTAAAAAAAAACCTAAACAATTGACTTAAATAATGCTTTGCAAACCTTCTATAAAGGCATTTCCCAACCTGTACAGGGACATAAAAAAACATAGTTAGTTAGTGGCCTCAAAGTGCCACTTAACCAGCACAGATATGTGGACAAGTGTAAGATCTATGATTTAAGGACAGGGCTAGCCAACCCTGGTCCTCAAGAGCTACCAACAGTGCATGTTTTCCAGGCCTCACAGAATCAAAACTAAAATAATTAACTTCATCTGTGGATCTTTCTAAATATTTTGGTGAGTAATGAGTACACCTGTGCACCAGCTCGGTCATCTGGAAAACATGAGCTCTCGAGGACCGAGGTTAGCTACCCCTGATTTAAGGCCTTAAGTTGTGTCTTTCTTGAGAATCCTGTGCATGCTTCTGCAGCTAGGAGTGGATTTTCATCCCAGAAGGGGACCATGAAGAGTTCTTCCAAAAAACAATTGACAAATAATCTTTTGCAAACCTTCTGCAAAAACATTTTCCAACCTGTACTGGGACATTAAAAAAATCAGATTTAGTTAGTGGCCTTCAAACTGCCATTGTTCCCACTGTCCACTTAACCATATGAGATATGTGAACAAGTGTAACAGAGCATTAAATGCAACATTTCAGATTTAAGGTTTAAATCTTATGTTGTGTCTTTCTTGGGAATTCTATCTTGAGCTCCATGCCTGCTTGCTGGGAGTGGATTTTTTTCATCCCAGAAGGGGACCAGGAAGCGTGCTTTCCAAAAATAAATAAACAATTAACTTAAATAATCCTTTGCAAACCTTCTGTTCTGTAAAGGAATTTCCCAACCTATACAGGGGCATTAAAAAAAACAGTTAGTTAGTGGCCTTCAAATTTCCATTGTTCCCACTGTCCACTTCTTAGATATGTGAATATAATGTTAGAATGTAGAAGGCCAAAAATTGGGTGGACCACACATGGCTGTTTGATCAACCATGGCGACTGGATTAGTGTCATAAGGAAGAGGAGGCTGCAAACTGGGTGTCATGTTATGAGTTGGCCATATGGGGTATGTTGCTGTTAAGGGATCAGGCTGGTTATCATTATAATTTATCAGTGGACACATTATTATTATTATTATTATTATTATTATTATTATTATTATTATAGTTGTTATTTTGGGTTGCCATCTCCTGAAGGGTGTTTACCAACAGACAGAGACTACATTATCAAGACCTGGTCCCCCCAGTGGATGTAGTCTGGGAGGTAGCAGAATAACAAAAGCCTCCATGTTGTCTGTGCTTACTATTCCGTATTTCAGTTTTGATTCAGGTAGGAATAAAGGCCCTCATTCAGAGCCGTACGCTCTGAGCAGAGCGCACGCTCTGAATGAGGGCCGGGCTCCATTTTCATGGAGCGTCCTCCTGGACGCTCGCATAGCTGTGGGTCACCACCCACAGGCTATACGAGCGTGCTTTGTGATGGGCGCGATGGTCGAGACCATCGCGACCATCGAAATTGCGAGCCGGAGCCTGCGGTTGAGGTTTTCAACCGCAAGCTCCGGAGTGATTTTGGCTCTATCAGAGCCAAAATCACTCCCACTGACATCACTAGTGATGTCAGTGGGCCGGCTTCTGACGGGAGGCGTTCCCGTGGGAACGCCCCCGTCAGGGAGGCATGCCCCCGGCACGCCCACCAAAGGGGGCGTGCTGTCAATCAACATTGACAGCACGCCCCCTTTGATCAGACACAACGAGCGAAGGACTTTCCTTCGCTCGTCGCGTCTGGCGCATGCGCACGACGGAGCTCCCTCCGTCGTGCGCATGCTAGGTCCATAACATCGACCCACTTGCGAGCGGACAGCCGCTCGCGAGTGGGTCTGAATCAGGCCCAAAGTCGGCTACAGAACACAGTGACAGAATCACTGGATGTCTTAGTGCATTCAGGCCAAACACGATCCATGAATTCCCAGACAGATTCCGGGCAGATGAATCCTTTGCTTGTAATAATCTTTGGTAATTCCTGGCAGGTGTTAAAGCCAGACACTTTGAAGCCTGTAACTTTGAACTGCTTTATAGAAAACATGTGAATGAAACCTTTCCACACTGCAGAACATGATGGAGAAATCCCTTGAAGTTCAGCACCTAGAGCATCTTTTTTCATTTTCTCTGAGGCCTCTCCTGACTGTGAAGAAAGATTCTCCACACTGTAGTCTTCCATTGTGACTTTTTAATGGTGATTTCAATGTTGTCCACTGGCTGAGATCCATCTCATCTGAGGGTTGGGTTTTCCCCTTGCAAATGAGATAATTCACATCCAGATGGTGACTCTTATGTTTAGCCATGGTGTCAGTCTCTCTTTTGGCAGAATTTTCACAATCTTGGTCTTGGGGGCACCATGATGAATCAGACAGATCCTCCACGGTAAACATCTGATCTGGTGTTGTATCTATTTCTATTAAACCTTTGTGTGTGAGTTTAGTCATCTGCCACTTGTGGTGGAGCTCTTTTTCTGCTTTCTAAATGATCTCCAGACACAACGTAAAACTTAAACCTTAAAATGAAAAGTTGCATTTAATGCTCTGTTCCGCTTGGTCTAATAACACACTATAACCTACTAGACTTATAATCTTTGCTTTTGTTTAAATTTTTGAATAGAACAGTTTTAGAATTTAGGATGTCTATTCTATATAGGTATGTAAATAAATATAGGCTTTAGTTTTTTAGAGCATATAACTTTATAAGCTGTTAGGATAACATTTCTGCTGTGTTTAAGATAAAAAAAACGACTTTTTGTAACCCAATAATTTAAAAAACAAAGTTTTAATTGCAATATTCATGCAGCCCCTTGACAAACAGCAGCACAGCACCCCTGCGCAGCTATGCCAATGACAGGTGTGGCTAACATGCACACAATAAAATTGTTTATTTATTATTTTGGGCAGCAGTCCCTCGACAGACAGGAGCACAGCACCCCTGCGTACCTATGCCGATAACAGTGACAGCCAGGTGTGGCTGACATGCACACAATAAAAATTATTTATTATTTTGGGCAGCAGCCCCTCGACAGAGAGGAGCACAGCACCCCTGCACACCTACTCCGATGACAGTGACAGCCAGGTGTGGCTAATACGCACACAAAAAGAATTTGACAAAAAAATACAATATTTTTTTATTTTTTTCAGCTCCAGAACTTGGGCCCAGAGCACAGATTGATCACGACTGGAGCCGGGCAGCACTAGGTTGCAACTTGCGCTGCTGGCTGGATCTTCTGCTGTTAAGCCTAACACGCAACGCACGCACACTGAAAATTATTACACAATAAGACACTTTTATTGTTTTGGTTTATTTTGACCATTTTTTTTTTTTTTGTTAGAGTCCAGAACTTGGGCCCAGATGGACGCAGCAGAGCCCAGATGTATTCTGCACCAGCCCAGGCGGACACAGCAGACAGCACAGCAGCACCACCAGCCCAGGACACAGCAGACAGCACCAGCCCAGAATGGATCAGCAGTACACCAGCCCAGGACACAGCAGATAGCACAATACCAAACAACAGCAGCAACTCTCCCAGCCCTACACTACACACCCTCCCTGTTCAGTCTCCACAGCCGGAGTGAAATGGTGTCCGTCGCGTGGTCCCTATAGACTACATTGATCATAGAGACGTAAGCTCGCGAACCACGAGATTTCCGACTCTATGGTTTTGCCTCGGTTTTGAGATCCGAGTCAGGCGGGAAACCCCGAGCCTGCTTGGATCCAACTCGGAACTGCTAAATTCGTGGGTGTTCGGATTTCCGAAATCCGAACCCGCTCATCTCTAGCTCTAAGGCACAATGATCCCTATAGCTACATGCATTTTCTGAAAAGTATCAATGTTTTTTTTATCAACACATAGATCTTACTAACTGCTTTGGGGCTCATTTACATTTGGATGTAAGTAAATTTTATGACACGCCCACTTTAACGTACGCTCATAGGTGTTGCTTTCACAATCTACCTGAAAAGCTTTTCCAAAAGTAGGCAAGTATGTATAAGGGCATCCACTTTACATTACACACATCCGTAAATCTTAGAAAGACTGCGAAACCATTGGTAACATCGCAGCCTCACGCACACTTGCACAAGCTCTGGCCTTACTCAGGAATTGCTAACTTCATCGCACGCTATGAGGCCTCGGGCTGCGTATGGCATCGCAGTGGATAATTTCTGCATGCCGACCACCCTGTCACCTCCTACGAACGGCACTACCTGTCAATCACTCTGCGATGAGTCTGCGTAGTCACTGCGATCACAGTGGCCGGTTCGCGCACACGCACTGCGGTGCATGCGCAGAATGCAACAATCGGCTAATTGCGTGCGTAATCGTAGTTGCGATCGGTAGTGAATCAGGCCCAGAGTTCTTAGTCCTGCCTTATCAAAATCCAATGGTTTGCAAATAAATATTGATAGGGGAGATTGATTGTTTTGGGCTGATAGGCAATCTTTAGTGTGTTAGTCTGCGTGCAACACAAAGCTGGAATATGGCAATTGCTGTCCCTACCCTAGATGCAGAATGTTTCCTCTAACCTTTGATTTTATTACTTTATTGTCACTTGCTTGTAAACCTGTAAATATTACATTCCAAGCAATGGTTTTCCTATAATCATGTCCTTTAAAAAGTTTGCAAACACTCTGGGACTTACTATACAATTTTCTGTCAGATATCTGTTCAATCTGGTTGGTTGGGATGAAAACCTGGTAATTTATGGGAGCAAATGACAGCCGATCATATGGTTTTAAACACTGAAAAAAAGGACAAAATAAATTGTTCAAATTGGTTAATTTTGTGTGTTTTAACCAATTTATCTGAACAACCATTTTTGGTTATTTTCCAGTGTTTGTGCGCAAATGGACGACTGTCATTTGCTCCCATACATTGACAGGTTTTCATTCCAACCAGCCAGATTGGACAGATAATTGTATAGTGGATGCCCAGCTTTAGAGAAGGATAGGAGTTTGTATCATGTAAGACTATGTATTAAGGCAAATACAGAGGAAAAAAGGCACCTCACGCAGCCATCTATTGGCGGGAGAGAGAGATGGGCGGCGTTAAACTGGCCACACATCTAGAGATTATCTGTCCAACCAGCCAACTAGTTGATTGGTTGGATTGAAAATCTGGTAAGGGATGAAAGCAAATGACAATCAGCAATTTGCTCCCAATTGCCGGAAAATGGACAAAAACTGTTGCTTGAACAAATTGTTTAGATCAAACATTTAACAAACTTATCTGATGACCATTTTCATCTGTTTTCTGGCATTTAGGAGCAAATTGCTAATCATCATTTACTCCCATGCGTTACCAGATTTCCATTCCAACCAATCAACTAGTTTGCTGGTTGGACAGATAATCTTTGGATGTGTGGCCAGCTTTAGGATGCACACTAATGAGATAAATCAGTACCACGTGAAATACAGTATGCACTGTTGCCTCCCATCTTCGCTGTGCTAAATTATCTGCCAAATGTGGGTGCCGAAGGTCAATAATGCTCCGTTTTATGAGATAGTTGTGTTGCTTGTAGTAATAAAATATTATTCGTGAACCTTTTCTGCTCCAGAAACAGACCATAA
Source organism: Taudactylus pleione (assembly GCA_031769625.1). NCBI lineage: Eukaryota > Metazoa > Chordata > Amphibia > Anura > Myobatrachidae > Taudactylus > Taudactylus pleione. The sequence goes on from JAUIMM010000198.1 coordinate 3,491,418, forward strand.
ATTACTATCATGCCTTTTTAGTGGCTTGCCCTACGTGACATTATGGGCCTGATGCAAAGATGTCATCTGTATGTGCTAACATATTGCATGCACAGTAATAATAGTGTATGTGCACCCATATAAAGAGTAGTACGCATCTTGCAGCGCACCCGCCTCCCCAATCCATACGCTTGGTATGCTACTCGCCATGATCATCAGTGCCGACTTGCACCAGCCTATACGTCATATGCCTGGAAACTACAGACGTCCAACCATGTGAAGCCCACAGCAGTGCTGAATATGCCCACGCTGAGCTTTGCCTATGTAAGAATGCCTCCTTATCTTCCATAATCATACGTGGAGATACAAAATGCACACAACGATTCATCGTATTCACTTGCGTGCATTTGTACTAGTGGGAAAATACGCTCTGAAAATGGGTGAATGGATGATTAACTCTGTGTCAGGCCCTAGGTGTCTGTTACTGCATATTATTTCCAACATGTCTAAAGGATTCTTCACCAAAAGTCACGACATAGCTGTGATTAACAGAAGAGAAACCATTAGTCTTGCATAAGATTTAGGGGTCTATTTACTAAGCAGTGTTAGGAGACAGAGTGAAAAGTGATAAGGTTCCAGCCAATCAGCTCCCAACTGTCATTTTTCAAACACAGCCTGTGAGATGACAGTTAGGAGCTGATTGGCTGGCACCTAATCACTTTCTTATCACTTTTCACTCTGTCTCCTAACACTGCTTAGTAAATACACCCCTAATAACGTTATGAACATAATTACTCCTACTCACTGTAGGCAGCCATTTTGTGGGCTAAACCATAATGTTGGGCCAGTGGTGTCAATTTGCAGGTCCCACCATAAGTTAAAAGGATGATGCTCAGAATAAACTAAAAAATGTGTTTTGGGTGAATTATGTGTGGAAAAAATAATATTATTATTATTATTATTATCCTTTATTTATATGGCGCCACAAAGGTTCCGCAGCGCCTTACACAGTACATAAATGAGCACACAAGAAAAACAGTTAATAGTAATACAAAACAATGCAGGACAAGGACAAGGTTATAAACTCAGCTGCAAAACACAAGCAGCAGGACATGAGCAACCAGGTGGTAGGTGCCATTGTAGGGAGTTAGGAGTAAATTATACTATAAGTAGGGGGAGGAGAAGCACGTGAGGATGAAGATCTCTCAAACCTGTGCTCTTCTGGTCCCACAACTTGGCAGACTCCATGCTTGTAGCGTTGTCAGAGCTTCTCGGTCATCCGAATGGGATATTACCATGGGGAGGAGCATTGACAACAGCACTGTCAGGCTCAGCCAGGAGAGAGGATCCCTCATTTAATCTCTCTACAATTCCGACAAGATTTCCCAGTCTGTTTCCTTCCTGTCACTTTGTGATAATAGCTGAGTGTTCTATTTATATTTAGGGGTAAATTTACTAAAGTCAGAGTTTTTAGAAGTGAGTTTTAAAAGTGATATTGCCCATAGCAACCAATCAGACTCTACTTAACATCATAGTTGCCGACTTTCTGGCTGCTCCTTCTGGGAGGAAGCAGCCAGATCGGCAGGGCAGCGGGGGGGCGTGGCCGAAAAAGGGGGCGTGTCCGGACGGGTGCATGACATTTGTAGGCGTCACGGGGCGGGGTCACGCGATCGCGTCATTTTGGCCCCGCCCTCGCTACACAATGCCGATAATACAGGCATTGTGAGGCAGGGGGCGGGGCCAAAATGACGCGAATCGCGTCACTGGCTGCCCTCGCAGCGGGGGTTAGCAGTACATTGCGGGGGATATCGGGGGGATCGGCGGCCACCGGGAGGCTTGCCTGCCTTTCCGGGGGGGCGGGAGCTGCACCCGATTATCGGGAGGCTCCCGCCCAAATCGGGAGGGTAGGCAACCCTGCTTAACATTTAGCTAGCACCTTCTAGAAAATAATAGTTAGAATCTGATTGGTTGCTATGGGCAGCATTACTTTTAAAACTCAATTCTAAAAACTCTCACTTTAGTAAATTTACCCCTTAGACTTTTCTGTAGGGCTTGCCACAGCGGGGCCCTATAATATATACAGTATATATATATATATATATATATATATATATATATATATATATATACATATATATATATATATATATATATATATATATATATATATGCGCCCTGTCGGACATTTACAAAGGTTCTGCACTTTAATGACTCCATTCTTGTGTACAGGACAAAGGTTGCCATACCCACATTACGGAAGTGTATAAAAGGCAATTGCTGTGTGTACAAAGCACTTCTACCAGTGGATGTGACCAGGAGGCAGCAGACATGGCATTTGTTTCAGCTGTGGGCTACCAGCCAGTCTACAACCCGGTAAGTGCCAGCTTCCCCTTTCTGTCCATGAGATGCACTCTCCACTACGTCACCCTGCTTTTCTCTTACTAGCTTATCATAGGGAAACCACACTTATCAGTGGAGATGACAAGGTTCCTACTGATAAAGCTATTTATAATCTATATGTTTTAACCTATGACAATTAGACATTCCCCATACCTCTTATCTCAGTACATGATGGCCCCTAGATTATGTCCGGAAATTCATTGGAAGAATGTTCATAAGGACATTTCTGCAAACTGTCATTTTTCTGAGGGGAAATTTATTAAATAGATTAAACTGTATATAGCAGTTAGGCACAAGATGCAGCGTTCTGTCACCAGTCATGAAATGCGTTCAGTTGTATTTCCTCCATCATACACTTGTGCTGTTTGTTATTGCAGACAAAGAACAGCGCAGTAACTGTATATAATCATATAGGGAAACGTTACACAGACAGCTACAGCAACCGTCGCTGATTTACCTTACTGAGAGTTTTTATAGCGTTTTCCAGGCAGAAAAGAAAAATCACTAGGGGGCATATGTATCAAAGTTTGATGTGAGATAAAATTGTGAGATATATATCACCAACCAATCAGCTCCTAACCAGAGCCGTAATTAGACTTTTTGGTGCCCTGTGCCAGAAAGAGTATTGGCGCCCCCTCATTTTTCAAAGGGACATAATGCACCCAAAAAGGGCTATGGCTTCATGGGGAAGGACCAGGGAAGAGATAGGAGAGGCCAGGAGATGCTGGGGATGAAATAAGAGGAAGCTACAAGCAAGAATGATAATAAACAGAAATTTGACAGGCCCAAACAGCGCCCCCTGCCCTGTGGAGGCCCTGTGCGATGGCACCGGCCGCACTACTCTAGCTACGGCCCTGCTCCTAACTATCATTTTTTTAAACACAGCCTGCAAAATATAAGTTAGAAGCTGATTGGTTGGTGATATACTGTATATTTCACAATTTTATCTCACACCAAACTTTGATACATATGCCCCTAAATCCCTTCCTAATAGTGACCCTGCCCCTCATTGTACTCAGCACTCACATTTAGGGGCTAATTTATCATTAAATATTTGCGGCTTATTCCTTGAAAACACCCATTTTCGGGGGCTAACAGCAAATATTTAGTATCACCCCCATGCATGAAGGAGGGATGGCAGCAGATATCTCCAATTCCTGCTGCAATCCTTCCATTCCCGCTGGCAGCCGCAGACCCCCATAGGATTTTTTTTCGGGGGATGGGATGCTGCCATTAGCCTGTTGTAGCCCATGAGCTACACTTCGCATTATTAGCCGGCAGAGTTCCCTCTGAACCCTCCCCGGCAATGGCGGCCACGCAGTAGCCCTGACAGCACTCTGGGCACATCGCAGGGACGGACTCTTTTTAAAGTTCCTGTCCCTGCAGGTGCTGGATAATACATTCCAGCGCTATGATGGCATCTTGCAATGCAATCATGGGTGGTCATATAATGCCTAGATCGCAAATGTGATCATTAATTAAACTCAGCTATCTCCATAGCAGGGAGTATCCAGCTGGTAATCCGTTTCTCTGTGTTGGATCTGCCCTGCTTCAGAGATATCTGAACAAAACAGCACTGACGCTGATGTACAGAGGTCCTGGCTATATGCAAGTGCCCGGGTCCTGCTATGTATAGTGAATGGTGATTAGTGAGGTTCCCCAGGAAGTGGCTGCACCCAAGGACTGCTATTGGAAAGGAAAGGATCAATTTCAAAAGTGCTGGCTATGCAGAGATCCATTTCCACTTGCTCACATAGGGGTTGAGGCAGAGCTTTACCCAATTAGGCTACCATTGCACCCCCCCTTCCCCCACTCAACCTATGTGCGAGCGCCACATAACCACCCAGTTACTCCATTTCAGTCACAAGTGGAGGTGCCACTCAAACAGGCAGGGCCGGATTAAGGGGGGGGCGACCGGGGCCCCCACCACTAGAGCACGGCACGCTGACAGTGACAGAACAATTTCCCCTGCTAGTGTGGCCGATGTGGGGGCGGAGCCAATACGACAAGCCCTGCCCCATATGATCAGCGAATTGCGGGATTTCAGCGCGAGTGGGCGGATCCTAATCAAGGGAACCACAGCTGTATAAAATGTAAGTGTATGTGTACTGGTTTATTGTTTATATATGTGTATGTATGTATATATGTGTTTATGTGTATGTGTGTGTTATTGTATATACAGTAGGTGTTTGTATACTGTGTGTGTATGTGTTATTGTATATACAGTATGTGTTTGTGTGTGTATACTGTGTATGTATGTGTTTGTGTATATATGTGTGTTATTGTATATACAGTATGTGTTTGTGTGTGTGTATATATATATATATATATATATATATATACACAGTCAGGTCCATAAATATTGGGACATTGACAGAATTTTCAGATTTTGGCCTCTATTCACCACCACAATGGTTTTGAAATGAAACAAACAAGATGTGCTTTAACTACAGACTTTCAGATTTAATTTGAGGGTAATTACATCCAAATCCGGTGAACGGTGTAGGAATTACAACAGTTTCAATATGTGCCTCCCACTTTTTAAGGGGCCAAAAGTAATGGGACTATCAACTCAAAAGCTGTTTCATGGACAGGTGTGGGCTATTCCCTCGTTATTTCATTATCACTTAAGCAGGTAAAAGGTCTGGAGTTGATTCTAGGTGTGACATTTGCATTTGGAATCAGTTGCTGTGAACTCTCAGTATGAGATCCAAAGAGCTGTCACTATCAGTGAAGCAAGCCATCATTAGGCTGAAAAATCAAAACAAACCCATCAGAGAGATAGCAAAAACATTAGGTGTGACCAAATCAACTGTTTGGAACATTCTTAAAAAGAAAGAATGCACCGGAGAGCTCAGCAACACCAAAAGACCCGGAAGACCACGGAAAACAACTGTGGTGGATGACAAAATAATTATTTCCCTGGTGAAGAAAAACCCCTTCACAACAGTTGGCCAAATCAAGAACACTCTCGAGGAGGTAGATGTATATGTGTCAAAGTCAACAATCAAGAGAAGACTTCACAAGAGTGAATATAGAGGGTTCACCACAAGATGCAAACCATTGGTGAGCCACAAAAACAGGAAGACCAGATTAGAGTTTGTCAAACAACATCTAAAAAAGCCATTACAGTTCTGGAACAACATCCTATTGACAGATGAGACAAAGATCAACTTGTACCAGAGTGATGGGAAGAGAAGAGAAGGAAAGGAACTGCTCATGATCCAAAACATACCACCTCATCAGTGAAGCATGGTGATGGTAGTGTCATGGCATGGGCATGTATGGCTGCCAATGGAACTGGTTCCCTTGTATTTATTGATGATGTGACTGCTGACAAAAGCAGCAGAATGAATTCTGAAGTGTTTCGGGCAATATTATATGCTCATATTCAGTCAAATGCTTCAGAACTCATTGGACAGCGCTTCACAGTGCAGATGGACAATGACCCGAAGCATACTGCAAAAGCAACCACAGAGTTTTTTAAGGCTAAAAAGTGGAATGTTATGCAATGGCCAACTCAATCCCCTGACCTGAATCCGATTGAGAATGCATTTCACTTGATGAAGACAAAGCTGAAGGGAAAATCCCCCAAGAACAAGCAGGAACTGAAGACATTTGCAGTGGAGGCCTGGCAGAGCATCACCAGGGATGAAACCCAGCGTCTGGTGATGTCTATGCGTTCCAGACTTCAGGCTGTAATTGCCTGCAAAGGATTTGCAACAAAGTATTAAAAAGTGAAAGTTAGATTTAGGATTGTTTAGTTTGTCCCATTACTTTTGGCCCCTTAAAAAGTGGGAGGCACATATAGAAACCGTTGTAATTCCTACACCGTTCACCTGATTTGGATGTAATTACCCTCAAATTAAAGTCTGCAGTTAAATCACATCTTGTTTGTTTCATTTCAAAGCCATTGTGGTGGTGAATAGAGGACAAAATATGAAAATTCTGTCAATGTCCCAATATTTATGGACCTGACTGTATATGTGTGTATGTGTTATTGTATATACAGTATGTATTAGTGTGTGTATACTGTGTATGTGTTATTGTATATACAGTATGTATTAGTGTGTGTATACTGTGTATGTGTTAGTGTGTATGTATGTGTTAATGGGTATATATGTGCTAGTGTGTGTATACTGTGTATGTATATGTGTTAGTGTGTATGAGTTTATGTGTGTGTATACTGTATATCAGACTTGCCGACTTTAAGCTCCCTCTTTCCGGGAGGGAGCTGTCGGGCTTACAGAGCAGGGGGGCGTGGCGCGTCAAAGGGGACGGGACCTGGCAGCGACTCGTCATTGGGGGCGGAGCATGGGGCGTGACAGCGCGATCACGTAATCATGGCTCCGCCCCCTCTTCACAATGCTGATATTAATGGCATTGTGGAGCAGGGGGCGGAGCCACGATGACGCGATTCAGCGTGAATCGCGTCACTGGCCCCCCGCAGCTGGGCTGTATACTTACAAGTTTGTGGGCTGCAGACACGTCGCCGGAGGTCGGGAGGCTGTATATGTGTGTGTTAGTGTGTAAGTTATATAAAATATATGTTTGCTACATATATATTATATGTGTGTGCATGCTTAATGTGTGGCAGGGGAGGGGGGTAGGAACCATGTGGCTTGGTGGGTGCCCCCACAACTTAGTTGCCCCAGGGCCCCCACAAGCCTTAATCCTTCCCTGCAAACAGGTATAACATTCGAGCGCCCGGAGATTCTCATAGCTGTGTACGCCCAGTCACGGAGGATACACAGGGCTAAATATCTCAAGATCTGTCCGGAAAACGGTCCTGCATGCAATTCTGCACCAGTCCCATAATGTTTGCATGATTATTAATGGAGGATGTTGCTGCATGTACTATGCACGTTCCTGCTTTCTGTGTTAAATTAATATAATTTGAAACTTACTTCAAACTTTTCCAAAAGTTACTTTCACCACTTTTATTGTTACTGAGGATTAAATTGTTGTCTTTTTTTTCTTTTGGGGGGGGGGGGGGGTGGTTCCGATGGGGGAGGGTCCTGCCACCAAGATGTGTTCCCCACTCTTTTATACATGAACCTCTTACTTGTCACATAATCACATTTGCCATGTGTGTGACTCTTTAATTGTTTTGCTTGATGTTTTTCTCACCCATTCATCACCCTGCAGCCTATCCCTTACAGAAGCCCCATCTATGGCGGCCTACAGCCCGGTATGTCGGTCTACATCCAGGGTTCAGTCCCGCAGCACGCTAAAGGGTAACCAGGATTGTAATTCTAATAACCCTATTTTGCCTTACCTGTGTTCAGTCTGTTTATACAGAGACTGACTGATCTCTCCAAGGAAGCTATATACAGCATTTGCTATATTTACAATGGGAGAAGTGAGATCACTCAGACAGACTTTATCTATTTATTTGCATAATATTATTATAATATAATAGTATAAAAATATACAGAGCAGAATTTCTATGTACAGTAAATACATTACACTACAAAAAAATTATCAATTTGTAATAACTTTGTAAAAGGTGTAAGGGTTTGTGACTCTTAACAATTCACTTGAGAGAGGTTGGCTTAAACATCCATCCCACAAGTAGATGGGTTAGAAACAATTTTAATATATGTATATTTTGTTTGGCTAGAAGGCAGCGGAAATGTTCATAATTAGCGGATCATTATTGTCAACTGGGAAATGTGTGTTTTTTTTTTTTCTTTAAATAAGTAAAAATTCTCTTTAAAAAGGTTTCCATGAACCAGTATATGGACAAGGAGGTGAGAAAGAAATGGGAATACATTGCGGCCGTAAAGAGAATGAAAGAGAAGGGTTTTGGTAAAATATATAAATAATGGGAATAGATATATTAGGTGGAAGGGGGAAGGAGTTTCAGCAGAAGGGGATGTAAATGGGAACAGATTTAAGGGTAAGGAAAAGGATAGAGTTTAACAGTGAGGAGACAGACGTAAGATGCTCATTATTGTGTTGTGTCCCCCCCCTTCCTTATTATATATTGCTTCTTTCTATCTGACAGATTCGCTGTAAACTTCTCCTGTGGTCACCATGACGGAACGGACATTGCCTTCCACTTTAATCCCCGGTTGAATGAAAAGACGGTTGTGCATAATACTTTCCAGTCAGGGTCCTGGGGAAGTGAGGAGAGAAGGAAAGATGGGTTCCCCTTTCACAAAGGAGGTAACTTTGAGGTGGTCTTTCTGGTCAATCATGCAAGCTTCCAGGTGAGCAAACAAATATTACCCCCCCACACCCAGTGCTGAGCAGAGATACTTACCCAAGCAGTACCCACACACCTCTCCTTTGGATTTAATAAGTGTTGTTTCTATCCATCCAGGTAAACGTGAATGGATCTCCATTCTATGAGTATCGTCACAGGATTCCTCTACAACGGGTGGAATGTCTACATGTTGTTGCAGACGTGTCCCTCCATTCGGTGACCATTGTTGGAGGAGGGGTGAGTGAAGTGCTGCTATATAGGCGGAATATTAAAGCACATTCCAATGAACAAGGTGGGCAGTACTTGGAATTACAAGTAAAATGCTGCCCACTGATGAAAGCATAATTGACAATAGTGGAACATTACTAGGGAGTACATACAGATGTGTCCTCATACACTGAGGGTTCAGTCACTCTCGGTGCTTCGGGTCCTGGGTGACTTGGCCACTTGCTCAAAATGTGCATCTTATTCGCTCAAATAAAACCACAAAATGACTTTGCTAGTTTACGCTGATCAATTGTGCGACATTTGTACATCTGTGTGTGACTGAGTTTGAGGGGTATATTTACTACAGTGAGAGTTTTTAGAAGTGGAGATGTTGCCTATAGAACAGGTAAGTACTGCTGCCTATAGCAACCAATCAGATTCTGCTTAACATCTAACTAGCACTTTCTAGAAGATAATAGCTAGAATCGGATTGGTGGCTATGGGCAACATCTCCACTTCTACAAACTCTTACTTTAGTAAATATACCCCTGAATCTGTATAGTATACACAGTGCTACCATGCAGCGGCTGTGACGTTTATTTCTAGGGGATAGATCAGGAGAGGAGATGTAGAGTTGAGTGTCATCAGCATAGAGGTGATACTGGGGGCCAAAGGAACTGATGAGTTCACCCAGTGAGGTGTACAGAGAAAAGAGTAGAGGGCCAAGGACAGAAGTCTGTGGGGCGCACACGGGAAGGAAGGATAGGGGGGAGGTGGAACCAGAGGTAAAGACAGAGATGAAGTAGTTGGCAAGGTAGAAAATGAACAAGAAAGGATGGTGTCAGAGAGGCCCATGGTCTGAAGGTTCCGCAGTAGGAGAGGGTGATCTATGGTATCAAAAACCGCAGAGAGTTCCAGGCGGATAAGTAGGGAGAAATGGCACCAACACTTGGCCAAGAGAAGATCGTTGGTGACTTTGGCCAGGGCAGCTTCAGTGGAGTGGAGGGAGCAGAAGCCAGATTGGAGAGGATCAAGGATAAAATTGTCAGAGAGATATCAGGTGAGATGGTTGTAGACAAGAGGGTGAGGAGGGATCAAGTGTTTTTTTTTTTAGAATGGGTGAGACAAGAGCAAGTTTGAATGGTGAGGGGTAGATGCCAGTGGAAAGGAACGTATTGAAGAGGTGAGCAAAGTGGGAGTGGGCAGTGGGGGAGAGAGAACGAAGGAGATGAGAGGGGATGGGATCCAGGGGGCAGGAAGTGGGGGGAGAGGATAAAATAAGGGAATGTAATTCATCTTGGGTGGGCGGATGGAGCACAAGGGTAGGTGGCTGCGGGGAGGAGAGGGTGGGGTGGTAGGGATGGCAGAAGAGTGATGAGAGGAGGAGATATTGTGATGGGTGGCAGTGAGGGAGAGTGGGAGGAGAGGAGGGGGTGGGCGAAAGAAGTGAATGAGGCAAAAAAGCAGTGTGGGTTGAAGAACAGAGAAGAGATGAAAGACTTGAAGAAAGTTTGCTTGGTAAGAGAGAGGGCAGAGCAGTAGGAAGAGAGGATGAACTTGAAGTGGAGGAAGTCAGCTAATTAGCGAGAGTTCCTCCATTGGCGTTCATCAGTGCATGAGCATTTTTGAAGGAATCAGGTAAATTTGGTATGCCAAGGATGGGGCTTAGAGCAGCAAAGTGGGACATGAGAGGTAGGAGCAACAGAGTCAAGAGCAAAGGTGAGGCTGAGATTGCAGAGGGAGGCCTACTGGTTGGGGCAAGCAAGGGTAGATGAGAGTATCAAGCGAAGATGAGGGAATGGCAGGATCAACAGCATCAAGATTGCATCTGCTGAAGGTAGATTTGGGCATTAGGAGGAGTGCAGGAGAAAAGGAGAGATTGAAGGAGAGGAGATGCTGGTCAGAGAGTGGGAAGAGATAGTTGGAGAAGTCAGATACAGTGCAGAGATGGTAGAACATGAGGTCAATGGAGTGGACGAGGCAGTGGGTGGGGGAGGAGGTACATTGAGAAAGGCCAAAAGAGGAAGAGAAAGCAAGAACTTTGGTGGAAGCTAGGTCAGTGGGGATGTTGAAGTCACCTAGGATCAGGGAGGGGAGGTCAGAGGAGAGGTAGTGGGGAAGCCAGGCAGCAAAGTAGTGGTCAAGGAATTGGGAAGTAGGACCAGTGGGACGGTAAATGATGCAGACATGGAGATGGATGGGGTAGAAAAGATGGATAGAATGGACTTCAAAGGAGGAGGAAGAAAGGGAGGCCTCAGGGGGATAACACGAAAGGTACAGCTGGGGAATAGAAGGATGCTCACTCCACTGCCCGGGCAGTCATCAGGGAGGAGACCGATATGGGAGGAGACAGATATAAAGGGGAATATGAGGATGACTGTGGGAGGAGAGACATGAAAAAGAAACATGCTAATGAGTGTGAAGATAGGTGGGAGAACTTGATTGAAGAAATTTATAGGATGACCATGATGGAGGATACACATGGAGGACTGATTGAGGACTGAGAGGAGATAGGTAGGAAGAAGCAGGAACTTGCCTGTGAATGTAGAAGGTGATAAGTGGAAAGAACAGGTAAGTACTGCAGCAAATTAAAATGTAGAAAATATAATGAGTTTGAAGCACAAGCCATTATTGTGAAAATAAAATAGTGCTGGACTTCTGTCTGACCATGCTCATTTATACTGCAGGCTCCGATGACTGGCCCTTCCTTCCCTACTGGAGGGGTAAGTGACATATAAGAGAGATACTAGGGGAGACAGACAGACCTCATATTGGGATATGGTTGCTGTGTCTTTAGTGTCACTGAACACATTGACATAGTAATTCATCTCTCTTTCTTTCCTTCTCTCAAGGCAATGCCAGGCTACCCATCCATGAACCTACCTGTGAGTACACTTTAACCAGCCTCTTTTTATATGTATGTAAATATGTTCCCTTAGCTCATTTTACAGTTAGAAGAAAAACTCTGGGCCTGATTCTGACCCGCTCGCGAGCGCTGTACGCTCGCAAGCAGGTCAATGGTGCCGAAGTGCGCATGCGCACGACGGAGGGAGCTCCGTCGTGCGCATGCGCGAGACCCGGCGAGCGACGGATTCCCCGTCGCTCGGGGTCTCGCACCAAAGGGGGCGTGCTGTCGATGGTGAGTGACAGCACGCCCCCTTTGGTGGGCGTGCCGGGGGCGTGGCTGCCAGACGGAGGCGTTCCCATGGGAACTCCTACCGTCTGGGTCCGGCCCCACTGACATCACTAGTGATGTCAGTGGGAGTGATTTTGGCTCTGATAGAGCCAAAATCACTCCAGGGCTTGCGGTCACCGAGGGTCTCATCGCAAGCCCGATAGTCGCGATGGTCTTGACCATCGCGACCATCATCATGGACGCTCGCATAAGCTGTGGATGGCAACCCACAGCTATGTGAGCGTCCAAGAGGCCGCTCCATTTTTAGGTAGGAGGGCACTGATTCAGAGCGAGCGCTCTGGTCAGAGCGTCCGGCTCTGAATCAGGCCCTCTGTCTTTGGTGTCTGACATAGGTGCTAGAACATGGACACCAGTCAATGCTATTGGGAGAGTAGCAATCTGCGCTGGCTCCGCCTCCATCGCATAGTAGTACAGAGCCGGCAGACATTAGGACCTGCCACGGCTCTCACAGCTGGTCCGTCCTGCAACATGTGCTACTGTACATGCGTGGCCACGCCGCGGGTTTCTTCCCTCCGGCATCCATTTGTTATGGATGTACCCCATGCTCCCTGGACCCTGCTACAGCCACAAGGGCTGTCCCCCTACACTGTACCACCACTGCTTAGGTGCCCAAGTACTCTATTACTGTCCTCACAGTGTGTTTAGAGCCTGATGGTGTATTCTGCACTAGAAGCACTACAATGCTCAGCAAACCCTGTACGCCACTATAATTCCTGCTGGTGAGATCCCAGCATTTACTATTGTTTAACCCCTGCAAAAAGTAGGTGGTGTGGCGGTTACTCCAGCTCCAGCTGCGCTGGTGGGAGCGACCTTCAGCGATTTAGGGGCACCGAAATGATATCTTGGCCTCCCATCCTAAAAACGTTGTGACGCCCCTGGTGTCTGTTATGTGATAGGCTGACACCTACTGTACGTGCACTATTCTCCTATCAGAATACAGCACATGGATAAAACACCGATCTCAGCTTTACCAAGCAGCGGCCATGTGATAATGGGTCTTTGAGAGACAAGCTCACACTTTTGCACATCTTCCGCGGCTGATAAAATTCTATGTTACACCTACATGTATAGAGGACATGGGAGTCTGCGTTATGCACATATGCATGTTTTTAGTGTATGTCTGGGTGTATTGGATAACTTTAGTAATATATTTTTCCCTTTCCTGACATTATTATTTCACACTTTGGGCTCTATTTACTACAATCCGCATATTGAATGCGGATTGTAGTGTGATATTACCGAGTGAATTCGCATTGTGAAAACAGGCAATATCACAGGGATTTACTATAAATCCCTTGCAGGGACAGAGCTTGCGATAAAGCTCTGTCCCTGCGGATCCCATCCGCACTCTAGTCGCGGTATTTTCGGAAAAAATACAGCGACTAAGAGCCCGCGCATGCGCCGACCCACCGTCGTTGCTACCCCCCACCGACGCAAAGCCCCGCCCCCCCCGCGATCGCGGACCCCCCCTCCCTTCATTACACTCACCTGCATCCTCCTGGCCTCCGGTGATCTTCTCCGGGCTTCTCGATCAGGTGATCTCCCATACCGCACTGGGGCCTGATCACCTGATGACCGGGCAGCAGGGCACTATGGGAGACCAGCTGACCGGAGAGGAGCCATCACCGAAGGCCCAATCACCGGTCCCTGGATTCAGGTAAGTAAAAAAAAAATGTTGAAATTTTTTTTTTCTTTTTTTTACAGCAATCAGCTTGCGGTCTGTTTAGACCACTGAGCTGATTACTAGGGGTGTGCACTGGCCACTTTTCGTGTTTTGTGTTTTGGTTTTGGATCTGGATCTTTCTTCGTGTTTTGGATCTGGATTGGTTTTGCCAAAACCACCCTTCCGTGTTTTGGGTTCTGGGTTTTGTGTTTTGGATCTGAATTTTATTTAAAAAAAAGCATAAAAACAGCTTAAATCACAGAATTTGTGGGTTTTTCTGCTCCTATGCAATTATTAACCTCAATAACCTTCATTTCCAGTCTATTCTGAATACCTCACACCTCACAATATTGTTTTTATATTGCTACTGCGGCTACGGCTAGTGCGCACACAATTCACAAACACAGAAAATATTTTTTTATTTTGTTTGGAGTGTACTTTGGGGGTTACAGCACCCTTTAACGATCAAGCCAGCCGGCCCTTTATTTATGGGACACAGGCGCATGCTTGGCACTACTTTGTTGATGCACGTGCGGCTACTGCGCACACAATTCACAAACACAAAAAAATAATTTTTTTTATATTGTTTGGAGTGCCCTTTGGGGGTTACAGCACCCTTTAACGGACAAGCCAGCCGGCCTTTTACTTATGGGACACAGGCGCACGCTTGGCGCTGCTCCTTTGTTGATGCACGTGCTGCCACAGTGCACACAATTCACAAACACAGAAAAAATATTTTTTTTTTAGCACTTGGGGGGAGCACCCCTGACGGACAGAGCACCCCCTGGACAACACTACAGCACCCCTTTAGGACTGGGACACTGCACAGGACTTTGGAGTGGACACAGCCCCTATGGACAACTGACTGCACAACACAGTCCAGCCAGCCCCTATGGACTTTGAAGTAGTGGACACAGCCCCTATGGACAACAGCAGCACAGCGCAGCACAACACAGCACTGCACTACACTACACTACAACACTACACTACACTACACAGCCCAGCCAGCCCTAACTCCCACCCTCCCTCTTCACTGTCCACAGCTGAGTGAGAAAATAGCGCCAACGCAGGTACCTTTTATAGGATCCAAAACCCGCGAGACCCGGAAGGCGGGATGATGACGTTTTGCCTCGATTTCAGATCCGAGTCAGGCGGGAAAAGTCGAGCCTGACTCGGATCGGCCTCGGATCGGGGGGGGTTCGGATTTCAGAAATCCGAACCCGCTCACCCCTACTGATTACTGGTACCGGCTCCCGCCTCTGCTCTCCCCGTTAGAGCAGAGTGGGAGCCCGGTAACCGGGGGAGACCCTGGATAACGCCACCTCCGGGTGGTGTTATTATCACAGGGCTTCCCCCGGTATTTTTTTACAATTTATTTTTAGTAACTGTGGTCGGATCACATTTCCCATTACAATTATGGGAAATGCGATCTGCTTTACTAAAAATAAGTGATACTTAGGGGTTGGAGTAGAATTTTACTAATTCTACTCCAATTGCCCTGTAATAACTACAGGTGATACTAAAATAATGTGAAAAGGGGGTGAAAACCCCCTTTTTTCACTTTATTTTAATAAAAATTAATGTTAATAAATAGAGCCCTTTGATGAAAACATTTTTCTGTATCTTTTTTAACCAATATTTCGCTGATTTTGTTCAATATTTGGACATTTTTAACAAAAATTTTATAAAAGTTAGATATTATTATATGATATACTTCTGCCTGTGTGCCACATTAAGACAAAAACTTTCCTTCTTCTGCCATTCAGATAATGGGAGGACCCGTCTATAACCCGGTCAGTAGACAAAGGTCATGTGTGTCTGTCCCACACTGTCCTGTCTCTGTGTGTCTCTGTTTGTGTCTCTGTGTACATGTGCAGCTCTGTGACTGTCTCTCGGTGGAGGTGTGTCTGTGTCATTGTGTCTCTCTGTACGAGTTTGTGTAAGTGAACAGAGATAAAGTACCAGCCAATTAGCTTCTAACTGCCATGTCACAGGCTGTGTTTGAAAAATGACAAGAGCTGGGTGGCTGGTACTTTATCTCCGTCCACTTTATCTCCATATAATGCTTAGTAAATAGAGCTATGTCTCCTGACACATCCTGTATATTACCTCTCACAGCCAGTTCCTTACTTTGGAAACATACATGGTGGCGTTTCACCTAAGAAAACATTTGTGGTGAGAGGGTTTATACCACAGGGGGGAAATAGGTAAGTGAGCCTCCAAATATTTTCCCTACTCTCTTGCAAGATACTATGCAACCCTATCAATAAGCTCTGTTATATTCAGTACAAGCCTTCAGTATTCATTAATAATTAGATTATCATCTCTATCATTCCCTGCACAGTGGTACATTATTACCCAGCTCTATCATCCCCTGCACAATGGCACATTATTACCCAGCTCTATCATCCCCTGTACAATGGCACATTATTAGTCACCGCTATCATCCTTTGCACAATGGCACATTATTACCCAGCTCTATCATCCCCTGTACAATGGCACATTATTAGTCACCGCTATCATCCTTTGCACAATGGTACATTATTAGTCACCTCTATCATTCCCTGCACAATGGCACATTACGTATTACCCATCTATATCATCCTCTGCACAATGGTACATTATTAGTCACCGCTATCATCCCCTGCACAATGGTACATTATTAGTTACCTCTCTCATTCTCTGCACAATGGCACATTATTATAGTCACCTCTATCTTCCCCTGCACAATGGCACATTATTATAGTCACCTCTATCATTCCCTGCACAATGGCACATTATTAGTCACCTCTATCATCCCCTGCACAATGGCACATTACGTATTACCCATCTATATCATCCTCTGCACAATGGTACATTATTAGTCACCGCTATCATCCCCTGCACAATGGCACATTATTAGTTACCTCTCTCATTCTCTGCACAATGGCACATTATTAGTCACCTCTATCATCCTCTGCACAATGGCACATTATTAGTCACCTCTATCATCCCCTGCACAATGGTACATTATTAGTCACCTCTATCTTCCCCTGCACAATGGTACATTATTATAGTCACCTCTATCACCCCCTGCACAATGGCACATTATTAGTCACCTCTATCATCCCCTGCACAATGGCACATTATTAGTCACCTCTATCATCCCCTGCACAATGGTACATTATTAGTCACCTCCATCATCCCCTGCACAATTACACAAGATTAGACACCTCTATCATCCCCTGCACAATGACACATTATTAGTCACCTCTATCATCCCCTGCGCAATGGTACATTGTTTTCCAGCTCTATCATCCCCCACCTCTATCATCCCCTGCACGATGGTGCATTATTAGTCACCTCACATTATAACCCAGCTCTATTATCCCTTGCACAATGGCACATTACCCAGGTCTATCATTGTCTGCCCAATGGCACATTATTACCCAGAAATAAATGAGGGGGGCGGTCTGCGCTTCACAATTGTGGTGTGGTGGTGGGGTTAGGGTGGGGGGACTGGGAGGGAGGTGGGATGAGGAAATGCTAGGTGCAGCAGCGTAAAAACAGGAGTACCTGTGCCTATTGGTTCAAATGGAGGAATATGTGGTACTCGTGCGCTCCTAAGGGTGTGTGTGGGAGAAAGGGAAGGTGAAAAAAAACAAAACACACCTCCTTGAAGAAGGCACCAGTGCCGAAATGCGTCGGGGAATCAGCACCCCCCACCGACCACCAGAACTCTGACCATTGTACTCATTGCCACACCACAAAGAAAGGCTGCAGAGGATCCAGCACCGCGCCGCAAGGCAGACCCTGCGTCCCCCCCACCAGCCTCATCACTGTGCCCAATACCACCTATTGACTCCACGGGACCGTGGTTCAACGCCACCACGCGGCTCTCCGCATCACATCACACCCCCAAACAACGTCGACGGGCGCACGGCTGGCAGACACCCCGTGGGCTTGCGGAGGTGTCACGTAACATCCAGCTAACACCTGGGATCACAGCCAAAGCTGCAAAGAACCATAGGACAATCCACACTTACCGGTAGGTACAAAGATCCCAGAGACAGTGCAGTAACGGCGTCCCGCTCTAAATACTGGACTTTATTCACACCCCACATCCCGGTTCTGTAAGACTGTAGACCAAAGATCCAGCAGGGGAACGTGCAGGAGTAAGGACCGCATGGAAAGGAGCCCCCTGAAAGGGTACACCCACTCCCCAACCGAGGATCACAATACTTATCTGCTGATCCCCTCACCATATAACGGAACTGCCTAGGGAAGCATTGTGCCTTACCCAATAAAAGGTTGGATCCTACACTTATTGTCTGCCTCATTTGTATTCACCCACGTACACCCACAAACATTATCTACACAACAGCCACATACCCACACTTCCATATCCCCAACAGCCCCACATTTCCACTCCCATCCTATCCCACAACCCCCCCTTTTTTTCCAACTTCCCTTTCTCCCACACACACACCCTTAGGAGTGCACGTGTACCACAGATTCCTCCGTGTGAGCCAACATTATTACCCAGGTCTATCATTGTCTGCACAACGGCACATTTTTATTCACCTCTATCATCCCCTGCACAACTGTACATTATTACTCACCTCTATCATCCCCTGCACAATGATACATTATTATTCAGCTCTATCGTCCCCTGCACAACTGTACATTATTACTCACCTCTATCACCCCCTGCACAATGGTACATTATTACTCACCTCTATCATCTCCTGCACAATGGTACATTATTATTCAGCTTTATCGTACCCTGCACAATGACACATTATTATCTACCTCTATCATCTCCTGCACAATGACGCATTATTATTCAACCCTATTATTGTCTGCACAGTGGCACATTATTACCCAGCTCTATCATCCCCTGCATGATGGAATATGACCCAGGTCTATTAATCCCCTGCACAATTGTACATTATTACCCAGCTATATTATCCCCTGCACAATGGCACATTATTAGTCACCTCTATCATCCCCTGCATAATGGTACATTATTATTCACCTCTATCATCCCCTGCTCAATGGTACATTATTATTCAGCTCTATCGTCCCCTGCACAATGGCACATTATTAGTCACCTCTATTATTGTCTGCACAGTGGCACATTATTACCCAGCTCTATCATCCCCTGCATGATGGCACAGTATTACCCCAACTCTATCATTGTCTGCACAATGGCACCATTGACGTGCGGAGAGGTAAATAGCTGGGGAGGCACTGGCTAGTTTCAGAGCCACATTTACAGATAGAAAGGTGCAGCAGTACATAGTATAGTATTGGAAATTTAATGTGTTTTGATCAGGGATGTTCATAAAAGGTAGACAGGGGAGGCAGAGCCTCTCCTGACATACACTTTTTTTCTCCAGAGTTTTGACTATAAAAATTATAGTCTATCATCCCCTGCACAATGGCACATTATTAGTCACCTCTATCATCCCCTGCACAATGGCACATTATTAGTCACCTCTATCATCCCCTGCACAATGGCACATTATTACCCACCTCTATCATCCCCTGCACAATGGCACATTATTACCCACCTCTATCACCCCCTGCACAATGGCACATTATTAGTCACCTCTATCATCCCCTGCACAATGGCACATTATTAGTCACCTCTATCATCCCCTGCACAATGGCACATTATTAGTCACCTCTATCTTCCCCTGCACAATGGCACATTATTATAGTCACCTCTATCATCCCCTGCACAATGGCACATTATTATAGTCACCTCTATCATCCCCTGCACAATGGCACATTATTAGTCACCTCTATCATCCCCTGCACAATTGTACAATTTTAGTCACCTCTATCATCCCCTGCACAATGGCACATTATTAGTGACCTCTATCACCCCCTGCATAATGGCTCATTATTAGTCTCCTCTATCATCCCCTAATAATGTGCCATTGTGCAGGAGGTGATAGAGGAGACTAATAATGTTCCATTGTGCAGGGGATGATAGAGGAGACTAATAATGAGCCATTATGCAGGGGGTGATAGAGGTCACTAATAATGTGCCATTGTGCAGGGGATGATAGAGGTGACTAAAATTGTACAATTGTGCAGGGGATGATAGAGGTGACTAATAATGTGCCATTGTGCAGGGGATGATAGAGGTGACTATAATAATGTGCCATTGTGCAGGGGATGATAGAGGTGACTATAATAATGTGCCATTGTGCAGGGGAAGATAGAGGTGACTAATAATGTGCCATTGTGCAGGGGATGATAGAGGTGTAAAAAGTGATAAAGTGCCAGGCAATCAGCTCCCAACTGTCATCTCACAGGCTGTGTTTGAAAAATGACAGTTGGGAGCTGATTGGCTGGCACCTTATCACTTTTCACTCTATCTCCTAACACTGCTTAGTAAATAGACCCACAAATTTGCAGGAGACAATAGAGCAGGTTAATAACATGTAATCATGCAGAGGATGATAGCGTTACTTTAAAATATGCCACTATGCATGAGATGATAGTTGGTTAATAATGTGCTATAGTTCAAAAGATAAAAGTGCAGATTAACAATGTGCAATTATGCATAAAAAAACTGTCATGGTGACTAGCATTTTAATTCTCATAAACCTCTATCATCCCCTGCACAATGGCACATTATTAGTCACCTCTATTATCCCCTGCACAATGGCACATTATTAGTCACCTCTATCATCCCCTGCACAATATCACATTATTAGTCACCTCTATTATCCCCTGCACAATGGCACATTATTAGTCACCTCTATTATCCCATGCACAATGGCACATTATTAGTCACCTCTATCATCCCCTGCACAATGGTACATTATTAGTCACCTCTATCATCTCCTGCACAATGGCACATTATTAGTCACCTCTATCATCCCCTGCACAATGGCACATTATTAGTCACCTCTATCATCCCCTGCACAATGGCACATTATTAGTCACCTCTATCATCCCCTGCACAATGGCACATTATTAGTCACCACTATTATCCCCTGCACAATGGCACATTATTTGTCACCTCTATCATCCCCTGCACAATGGCACATTATTATAGTCACCTCTATCATCCCCTGCACAATGGCAAATTATTAGTCACCTCTATCATCGGCACATAATTAGTCACCTCACCTCTATTATCCCCTGCACAATGGCTCATTATTAATAATGTGCCATTGTGCAGGGGATAATAGCGTTTATGAGAATTAAAATGCTAGTCACCATGACAGTTTTTTTATGCATAATTGCACATTGTTAATCTGCACTTTTATCTTTTGAACTATAGCACATTATTAACCAACTATCATCTCATGCATAGTGGCATATTTTAAAGTAACGCTATCATCCTCTGCATGATTACATGTTATTAACCTGCTCTATTGTCTCCTGCAAATTTGTGGGTCTATTTACTAAGCAGTGTTAGGAGATAGAGTGAAAAGTGATAAGGTGCCAGCCAATCAGCTCCCAACTGTCATTTTTCAAACACAGCCTGTGAGATGACAGTTGGGAGCTGATTGCCTGGCACTTTATCACTTTTTACACTGTCTCCTAGCACTGCTTAGTAAATAGACCCCTTGCACATAGACATAGAAACATTTTGACAGCAGATAAGAACCTCTTGGCCCATCTAGTCTGCCCTATTTAACCTTTTGGTAACCTCAACCCCATGTGATCCTCAGTTCTTTGTAAGGATATCCGTATGCCTATCCCAAGCATGTTTAAATTGTTCTACTGTCTTAGCCTCTACCACCTCTGATGGGAGGCTATTCTACTTATCTTCTACCCTTTCTGTGAAGTAATTTTTTCTCAAATTTCCTTTGAATCTACCTTCCTCCAGTCTCCGTGCATGTCCTCGTGTTTTAGTACTTCTCTTCTTTTGAAGCAGCCCTTTAAGCTCTTTTAGCATCCTTGGATGCAGTGATGTGCGGTCAGGTGAGGCAGGTTTGCAGAGCCTTTCCTGTCATACTTAGGTATACGTTAATTTTTTCTTATAATTTTTATAGTCAAAACTTTGAAGAAAATATAAATATCTTCTTTGTATCATTCTAATCATTTTAATAGTCAAGACTTTGGAGTTAAATGTCTGTGGCAGGTGAGGCACTGCCTCCCCTGTTAATATTTTCCGCACATCCCTGATCAAAACTCTCCAAATATTCTGCACTATATACACCTTTGTATAATGCCCACATGGACCCTCAGGTTCATATATGTATGTGTATATCTGGCTCGGATACTAGCCAGTGCCTCCCCAGCTATTTTCCTCACCGCACATCACTGCTTGGATGTATCCCAACTGGCCCCATTAATTTGTCCACTTTCAGTTTAGTCAGTTCTGTTAGGACCTTTTCCTCTGTAAATATACTTGTATCTACCTCATGTATATCTTTGCAAATTAACTGTGGCCCCCAGGGCCGGTGCAAGGTTTCAGGGCGCCCTAGGCAAAGGTTCACAATGCCGCCCCTGTTTTCCCCCAAATCCTCCGCCCAGCTCACAGACACATGCACAGCATCCTAATAATATTCACATGACCTGAATTAAAGGGATAATTCCCCCTGCAGTGCCCCGTGTAATAAGGGCCCCTGTAGTACCCCCAGTTGGAATGCCCTTGTAGTGCCCCCAGTTGTAATGCTCCATGCAGTGACCCCAGTAGTAATGCTCCTTGCAGTGCCCCCAGTAGTAATGCCCTTGCAGTACCCCCCAGTAGTAATGCCCCTTTAGTGCCCCCAGTAGTAATGCTCCCTTCAGTGCCCCCAGTAGTAATGCCCTTGTAGTACCCCCAGTAGTAATGCTCCCTGCAGTGCCCCAGTAGTAATGTTCCCTGCAGTGCCCCCAGTGGTAATGCTCCCTGCAGTGCCCCCAGTAGTAATGCCCTTTCAGTGCCCCCCTGTAGTAATGCCCTTGTAGTGCCCCCAGTAGTAATGCCCTTGCAGTGCCCCCCATTAGCAATGCCCTTGTAGTACCCCCAGTAGTAATGCCCTTGTAGAGCCCCCAGTAGTAGTTCCCTGCAGTGCCCCCAGTAGTAATGCCCTTGCAGTGTCCCCCAGTAGTAATGCCCTTGTAGAGCCACCAGTAGTAATGCTCCCTTCAGTGCCCCCAGTAGTAATGCCCTTGTAGTGCCCCCAGTAGTAATGTTCTGTGCAGTGCCCCCAGTAGTAAGGGCCCCTGTAGTGCCCCCAGTTGTAGTGCTCCCAATAGTGCCTCCATATGATGCCCCCAGTAGTGTCCCCTGTAGTTACCCCCCCACGTGCGCACACACACACGCATACCTTAACCACTTGCCTGGCACGGTCGTATCAGATACGACCGCACCAGGCTCGGCTTTCCCTGACATGATCGTATCTGATACGACCAGTCAGAAATGCCCACTAGGCGGCTGTGGGAAGCTAATGGGGGTCATTCAGACCCGCTCGCGAGCGAAGGTCGCTCGCTAGCGGGTCGATGTTACCCCAATGCGCACGCGCACGACGGAGGGAGCTCCATCGTGTGCATGCGCGAGACCCGGACTGCGACAGCCAAGCTGTCGCTCCGGGTCTCGCACCAAAGGGGGCGTGCTGTCGATGGTGACTGACAGCACGCCCCCTTTGGTGGGCGTGCTGGGGGCGTGGCTGCCAGATGGAGGCGTTCCCATGGGAACGCCTACCGTCTGAAACCGGCCCCACTGACATCAGTAATGATGTCAGTGGGAGTGATTTGGGCTCTGATAGAGCCAAATCACTGCTGGGCTTGCGGCAGCGAGACCCTACCACAGGGTCTCGTCGCAAGCCCGATGGTCGCGATGGTCAAAGACCATCGCGACCATCTTTTTGGCCGCTCGCATATGCTGTGGGTGGTCACCCACAGCTATATGAGCGGCCAGGAGGCCGCTCCATTTTCAGATAGGAGGGCCCTGATTCAGAGCGAGCGCTCTGGTCAGAGCGTTCAGCTCTGAATCAGGCCCTATGAACATAATTGTAACCAGCTCTAACATTCCATGCACAGTGGCATGTTTATAAACCTTAGAATCTCATGTACAATAACACATTATTATTATTATTATTATTTATTATTACTACCCAGCTCTATCATCTCCGGTACAATCATCCATTATCTTCTGCAGTATAGCATATTACTAGCCAGCTTTATCATCCCCTGAACAATCATTCACTATATTCTATTGTATAGCATATTACTAACCAGCTCTATCATCCATTTCATGATGGCAAATTACCCAGCTCTATCATACCCTGCACAATCATCCATTATCTTCTAGTGTATAGCACATTGCTAACCAGCTCTATCATCACCTGCACAATGACATTATTACCCAGCTCTATCATCTCCTGCACAATCATCCATTGTCTTCTACTGTATAGCACATTACTAACCAGCTCTATCATCACCTGCACAATAGCACATTAACCAGCTCCATCATCTCATGCACAATCATCCATTATCTTCTACCGTATAGCACATTACCAACCAGCTCTATCATCCCCTGCACAATGGCACTTTGCTAACCAGCTCTATCATACTATACACAATCATCCATTTTATTCTACAGTATAGTACATTTCTAACAAACTCTATCATCTCCGCACAATCATCCATTATTTTCTGCACTATGGCACATTATTAAGTACTTCTGTCATTTCCTCCTTTACATCACATGATTAATAAGTGGCAATAATTGCTATGATGTGACAATGTGTGCTCACTTTCCAGGTTCCACATTAATTTTAAGGCCTCATCAGGTGAAACGGCTCTACATTTCAATGTCCGTATAAATGAGAATGCGGTGGTGAGGAACAGCAAGTTCGGGGGATCCTGGGGCCCTGAGGAGAGACACGCATCATTTAACCCCTTCGTACAAGGGCAGTACTTTGATGTAAGTAATATGTATCCACAGATGTGTAATGTGTATCCACAGATATAGACCAAGGACAGACACTGTTATTGGTTGGGGCTGCATATAGTAGTGGAACATACAGTACGCCACAACGTATTCAAATGTGGGTGTGGTCTAATTAGTTATGGGTGTGACCTTATTTAAATTAAGGACCAGATCAGCACTCCTAACTACATCTACATCAGCCATCCAATGAGGCCAAGACTTATATATAAAAAAAATATATATATATAGGAAAATGGTTGACTGGCACTCCTGTGTTACCTTGATATATAGCTGCGTCCAGTGCCTTCCTTTTACCTCTCACCGATGTGAGGGACAAATATGTAGCTGTACAAGCAGTCGGCACTCTGGGCGTCTTGTATAAATAAATGTCAGGACCCGCTCTTTCAGCAATCAACGTTTCAGAACTTCAATCGGTTCTTTCGTCAGGATATAAAAGACAGTGAATACATGGCTTACCTTATAAGCTTGTACACCACAAGTGAGAGTGCCATCCTCTCCTTAAACATTCACTCTGTTTTTCCTACATAACACTTACTGCAGGGACAATTAATGAGATATATCACAAATTTACTGGTACATGTTACATGATGTAAAATGTTAAGTATTTTGCCCGATTGAGGATGTGAAAAAGAATCTCCACTAATCATATAATTGCACATTGTGCAATTAATGCATTTAAAACAGGCCCTTTTTGTGGGTAAAAAACTAGTAGTTAAATTTGTGACGGATTACAGGTATCACTGTATCACACTATCTGTTTACTATAAACCAAAGAAACTTCCCCGTGGCTTCCGTATCAAAAATATTCCAACCATTCGACGTCAATTTCTGGAAAAATGGGTCGCCATTCTTAACAAATGTTTTCTGGACCTCATCTTACTTGTCATAGAGGTAGTACGAACTGGCTTGAAAAACTTAATAGTATTCACTGTCTTTTATATCCTGACGAAAGAACCAATTAAAGTTCTGAAACACAGTCAGGTCCATAAATATTGGGACATTGACAGAATTTTCATATTTTGGCCTCTATTCACCACCACAATGGCTTTGAAATGAAACAAACAAGATGTGATTTAACTGCAGACTTCCAGATTTAATTTGAGGGTAATTACATCCAAATCAGGTGAACGGTGTAGGAATTACAACGGTTTCTATATGTGCCTCCCACTTTTTAAGGGGCCAAAAGTATTGGGACAAACTAAACAATCCTAAATCTAACTTTCACTTTTTAATACTTTGTTGCAAATCCTTTGCAGGCAATTACAGCCTGAAGTCTGGAACGCATAGACATCACCAGACGCTGGGTTTCATCCCTGGTGATGCTCTGCCAGGCCTCTACTGCAAATGTCTTCAGTTCCTGCTTGTTCTTGGGGCATTTTCCCTTCAGTTTTGTCTTCATCAAGTGAAATGCATGCTCAATAGGATTCAGGTCAGGGGATTGACTTGGCCATTGCATAACATTCCACTTTTTAGCCTTAAAAAACTCTTTGGTTGCTTTTGCAGTATGCTTCGGGTGATTGTCCATCTGCACTGTGAAGAGCTGTCCAATGAGTTCTGAAGCATTTGACTGAATATGAGCATATAATATTGCCCGAAACACTTCAGAATTCATTCTGTTGCTTTTGTCAGCAGTCACATCATCAATAAATACAAGGGAACCAGTTCCATTGGCAGCCATACATGCCCACGCCATGACACTACCACCACCATGATTCAGTGATGAGGTGGTGTGTTTTGGATCATGAGCAGTTCCTTTCCTTCTCTTCTCTTCCCATCACTCTGGTACAAGTTGATCTTTGTCTCATCTGTCAATAGGATGTTGTTCCAGAACTGTAATGGCTTTTTTAGATGTTGTTGGGCAAACTCTAATCTGGTCTTCCTGTTTTTGTGGCTCACCAATGGTTTGCATCTTGTGGTGAACCCTCTATATTCACTCTTGTGAAGTCTTCTCTTGATTGTTGACTTTGACACATATACATCTACCTCCTGGAGAGTGTTCTTGATTTGGCCAACTGTTGTGAAGGGGTTTTTCTTCACCAGGGAAATAATTCTTTTGTCATCCACCACAGTTGTTTTCCATGGTCTTCCGGGTCTTTTGGTGTTGCTGAGCTCTCCGGTGCGTTCTTTCTTTTTAAGAATGTCCCAAACAGTTGATTTGGCCACACCTAATGTTTTTGCTATCTCTCTGATGGGTTTGTTTTCATTTTTCAGCCTAATGATGGCTTGCTTCACTGATAGTGACAGCTCTTTGGATCTCATACTGAGAGTTCACAGCAACTGATTCCAAATGCAAATGTCACACCTAGAATCAACTCCAGACCTTTTACCTGCTTAATTCATAATGAAATAACGATGGAATAGCCCACACCTGTCCATGAAATAGCTTTTGAGTTGATAGTCCCATTACTTTTGGCCCCTTAAAAAGTGGGAGGCACATATTGAAACTGTTGTAATTCCTACACCGTTCACCGGATTTGGATGTAATTACCCTCAAATTAAATCTGAAAGTCTGCAGTTAAAGCACATCTTGTTTGTTTCATTTCAAAACCATTGTGGTGGTGAATAGAGGCCAAAATCTGAAAATTCTGTCAATGTCCCAATATTTATGGACCTGACTATATATATGTTAAATGGATGGCGGCACTCAAATGCAGAAATAAAGATACTTGCAGCGGTGTTTACAGAAACCAACGTTTCAATGCGTTGAAACGTTGGTATCTGTAAACACAGCTGTAAGTGTCTTTATTTCTGCATTTGAGTGCTGCTGTCACAAGCCACCACACTGCAAATGCTGTGCAAGGTGAACATCGGGCAAGTGTTCGCTGAATCTCCGCCTACCTCCTGTCCATTATTCTGTGGATCAGTCCAAATTGGCTCCTGCATCTATATCCTGCTGGCGCTAACGCTGCTCCGATGCCGGTGATAGAGTTTTCGTGTTTCCGGTTCTGGCTTTGTCTTCTGTCTCCAGTTGAGCTCCAGTTTCCTGCCTCCTATATTGTTGTTATGCCGTTAGTGTCATCCAGGCGGCACGGTCCGCATATCTGTCCCCATGCCGTTTGTGTCATCCAGGCGGCACGGACAGTACTCTGTGTCCAGAGTACGCTCCAAAACATCAGCTGCTTGTGTCAACTCGACGGCACAGGCCGCACTATAGTGTCAGCTGCTTGTGTCAACCAGGCGGCACAGGCCGCATTACAACGTCAGCCACTTGTGTCAACCTGGCGGCACAGGCCGCATTACAGAGTCAGCCACTTGTGTCAACCTGGCGGCACAGGCCACACTCTAGTGACTGTAGTGCGCAGTCCTGCGCATCAACACCAGTGACTTTGTTACAGCTATATCCGGCTACTGCCGCATCAAGCCAAGGTACTCCAGCCCTCAAGGCTGCTGCATGGCCCACAGGCCGCTTCATATTCTACGGCCCACTGGCCACAGCTAGCCAAGTCATACCAGCCCTCAAGGCTGCTGCACGGCCCGAAAGGCCGCCTCATAATCTATGGTTTTCCGGCCCACCTAGCCAGGTTTCTACCAGCCCTCAAACCTGTTGCACGCCCGCATCCAGGCAAGAGTTCCAGCCCTCAAGGCTGTTGCAGGACTATACTCAAAAGTCACACACGTGCCCTAACAGCCGCCTTCCATTTGTCTATTTATATGTTTACCTGATTGCTGAAGGCTAACCAGGAGGGCTCCTGCATTTTGCTGTCTTAGTCTATTCATTGAGGAGTGCTGCTTGCCACTGGATTACTTATATATATATATATATATATACATATATATATATATATATATATATATATACACATACACAAACACATATATATATTCCATAGACAAAAAACCTTACGGTTTCACATGTCTCATTAAGGCCCGTGTTCAATTTGAGCCGAGCTGCGATAATTTAACACGGCCCGGACTTAACGCTTCCTTCGCCTGTTTTGTAGGCGTTAAAGTATCGCACGCGTGCCCGCATATCCCCGTATTCAATTTGAAGGTAGGCGAAAACGGGACCTGGCGATACTTGGATCGGCGTTAAAAAAAAACGGGAATTTTCGGGAAATAATCCTAGGACCCCCCTAAAGATGTCTAGACATGGGGGATCACTATGGGTACCCCCATTTTTGGCTGCAAAAGAAAGTCGGGTTTTGAAATAGCCGCGGCAGGTGTTGTTTTTTTTCCCCGACTTTGAAGAAGTGATGCAGAAGAGCATTTAGTTTTTTTCGTTTTTAAAAATGGTCCCGTCAAATTTGGGGTACATGAAAATGCTTACTAGCATATTTTTAAGTCCCAAAACGCATTTTTTTTAAATTCTGCAAAAATGCACCTGCCACAGCTATTTGAAACTCCGACTTCCTTCAGGAGTTAAAAATGGGGGTACCCATAGTGATCCCCCATGTCTACACATCTTTAGGGGAGTCCCTAGAATATTTCCTGAAAATTCCCATTGTGTTGTACCTGTAAAAAAAAGAGGTAAAAATGTAAAAAAAAAAATTACATAAGGTTCCCCCCCAAAAGCCAAACCAGCCCCAGGCTTGCCAGCCAATGGTGGTTTCTAAAAATATGGGGAACAAAAAGTGTAGGGTTCCACCGTATTTTAGAAACCAACCCAAGGCTGCAGGGACCAGTTCTGGCTTTAAATATAGGGGTAAAAAAAACATGACACAGCCCGGAGACTTAATCACCGGGGCTCCAGGTCCAAAGCATTAGCACCCCAAATCAGTCAGCACAAGCCGGTGATCTCTGGGGAGTCGGGGACCCCCCAAAGAAGGGTCCCCCCCCCCCGAGCACCACAGGCTTACACGGAAGCCCGGGGCTCTTCCCCATACCCCTTGCTTGGTGGGTATGGAGGTAATGGGGGGGCCAAATAATGTAAAACTATTGTGTTTTACAGTGGAACTACAAGTGCCAGCATGCCTGCCATTTTGCACTTGTGGAACAACAAGTGCCAGCAGACATGCGGCACCTGTAATTTCACTGTAAAATAAATAGTTAAAAAAAGACAAAAACACACACACCATGACAGTATAACTTTATTACACACACCTACCCATTCACACATACTTACCTATACCAGAAGTATCTGTCCCCTTCTCCAGTAGAATATCCTTAAAACATGGCTCTGCAAAGAAAAACTCATACTTACCTATATCGTGGCGCTGGTCTCCGCAGTAATCCAAGTACTTGGCAAAACAAAAAAACTAGTATACACGACACATGCAACAGCTATCAGTATGTGTGTTGCCACACATACTCATAGCTCCCGAATGCCAGCTGATGGAACATACACAGAGCTGGCAGACTCGAGAGCCAATCAGCAGCCACGCTGACTGTAGAGCGGCCGCTGATTGGCTCCGGCTACTGACAGTTCCCACGTGGGCGAGTCACACCTTATGTAATTTTTTTTTTACATTTTTACCCCGTTTTTTTTACAGGTTAAACAAAACGGGAATTTTCAGGAAATATTCTAGGGACCCCCCTAAAGAAGTTTATACATAGGGGAGGACAAAGGGTACTCCCATTTTTAACTCCTGAAGGAAGTCGGGGTTTCTAATAGCCGCGGCAGGTGCATAAATGCGGCTTTGAATTAGGTGATGCAGAAGAGCATTTAGAAGTTTTTTTCAGGCAAAACAACTATGCACTTCAAATTTGGGGTACTTGAAAATGGGGTTCAGCATATTTTAAAGTAGCTAAAGTGACTTAAAAAAATCATGAAAAATCCACCTGCCGCAAACACCTGCAATAAAAAAAAAACACTTGGGGCATACTTGGGGACCCCCCAGAGTCAAGTTTGATATTTTTTAAGTTTGTACTACAACTTTTTTTTTTTTCGCTCCATTTTTCAAATTAAATTTTTGGGGTGTCCTTAATTTTTTTTTTTTTTTTTTTTACACAGCTTACCTTTGGGGGACAGTCTGAAGGCTGCAAGGGGGTTCCCAAAACGTTGCACCCCAAAACCCCAATTCTGCACTTTTTAACGCCTGCCATTCATAGGCGATACTTTACCGCCTCTACATTGCATTGACTTTCCGCCTAGGCAGAAAGTCTTTCAAATTGAATATGGGATAAAAATTAAACAGGCGATAATGACTTCATCGGCGGTAAATTACCGCGAATCCGGACTTAACTCCTCAAATTGAATACGGCCCTAAGGCTGCTTAGACATGATCTGAAAATTCACAAAACCTATTGAATTTCTGCCACTCAAACTCCAAAAAGCAATAAAATTGCAATCATTAAGTCTGACGCCTTAATGCAGTGGTCAGGGAACAGGGGTAAATTACCCCACATGGGGTAAAAATGAAATTCCTGGGGGTAATGGATGGACAGCTGGGCATGCATATGAATCATTCTATAATATGGAATGATTTATATGCATGCCCAGCTGTGCCGCAGGGAGGCTCTAAGCCGGACGCCCACTGAGATGTTATTACCAGCGGGCGTCCGGCTCCTTCCCTGCAGCGCCGCGTTACCCGGAGGCTGGATTTCTCTTCTGAACTCCAGCTTCCGCCTCTCTCCATGCGCACTATGGAAGAGATGTCATGACGTCTCTACCATAGTTCCGAGGAGCAGCCGGGCGGACAGGATGGCCGATGCAGGAGCAGGGATTAAGGTAAGTGTTTTTTGGGAGTTTTTTTGTACAAGCGGCACTACAGGGGCATTATATGGGGGCACTACTACAGGGGCATTATATGGGGGCACTACTACCGGGGCACTATATTGGACACTACTACAGGGGCATTATATGGGGCACTACTACAGGGGCACTATATTGGACACTACTACAGGGGCATTATATGGGGCACTACTACAGGGGCACTACTACAGGGGCATTATATGGGGGCACTACTATATGATTTCCTTCCTTTCAAATCAAGGGGGTAACATCAGCGTATCTACATATATTTTGGGGTAAAAGGTAAAAAAGTTCCCTGACCCCTGCATTAATGGAAGTGTTCCTTGCGTAATACAGATATGGTATGCCATGACACCATGTGGTTAACTGCAGATTCAGCACTCTCTCTCACAGAGTGAGATTGCTGTCACTCACACAATGGTGGAGCTGCTAATTCACAGAATTGTGTGCTCATTGGAATACACACATGCAGTCTATGCAACTGAGGTCTGAGCAGTTATGTGGCTCACACATCTCATTCAGTGCCCACAATCTTCCCATTCAGTCACCACAAAAATTTCACTGAGTTCCAACATCCTTCTCATTCATTATACACATTCAGCTCCCTAATTGCTAAAACTATCATACTCTGTCTATACATGTACACAATCTTCGCCTCCATGCTGCTATAACTTCCCCAATCCCTACAGCTGTGTGTTCTCCCAGCTGTGCTAGTCTGCATCCCTTCATCCACACCAATATGTCTTTCCCCATGTGCACCGCCCTGTCTTCCTGCATCCGTGCCTCTGTTTCCTTCCATCTGCACCACGTTACTCTGTCTTCCCCTTATCTCTGCCACTCTTTATTCCTCCATCTGCATCACTCTGTCCCTCCCAACAGTGCCACTCTGTCTTTCCCCTCCCACCCATACCATTCTGTCTTCCCATCCATTTGCACCAATCTGTCTTCCCCAATCCCTTCTGTTGTGTGTTCTCCCATTGTGCTATTCTGTATTCCTCATCCACACCAATCTGGGTTTACCCATCTGTGCTGCTCTCTCTTCCCGCATCCATGGCACTCTGTACCCCCTATTCATGGCGCTTTGTTCCCCCAAACTGAGCCACTCTGTCTCCCCCCAAGTGCACCATTTTCCACCAATCTGCATCACTTTGGCTTGCCCCCATCTGTACTGCCTAATCTTCCCCTCTACATGCCATTCTGTCTGCCCCATCCACACCACTATGTCTCCTTCCCCCACAGTGGTGTAAATTCATTCCAGATGCCCAGAGGCAAGTTTTAATTTGGTGCCCCCCCTAACAAAAAGATAAAATATATATTGTGCATATCTATCTATCTATCTATCTATCTATCTATCTATCTATGTATTACATATGCACAAAAACACTAATATAAAATAGCCTTAAGCGGGGTGAATATATTATGGGCCCCTTCAGTGCTGGCACCCGACGGCAGGTGCCTACATTGTCTCCCATAGTTCTGCCCCTGTTCCCCCATCCACCATACTCTTATCCCATCTGCGCAGCTGTATGTTCTGCTCATACCTCAGTTGCATAGAATGCATGTGTGTGTTCCAATGAGCACACAATTCTGTGAATTAGCAGCTCCACCATTTGTGAGTGACAGCAATCTCACTCTGTGAGAGTGCTGAATCTGCAGTTAACCACATGGTGTCATGGCATACCATATCTGTATTACGCAAGGAACACGTCCATTAAGGAGTTGGCCTTAATGATCGTAATTTCATTACATTTTGGAGTTTGAGTGGCAGAAATTCAATAGGTTTTGTGAATTTTAAGATCACGTCTAAGCAGCCTTAATGGGACATGTGAAACCTTAAGGTTTTTTGTCTATGGAATTTCATATCTTTTTTAAAATTTGTTAACTATTAGGGTTTGGATATGCAAACCGGGCCATTTGCAGGGGAGAAAGGCAACAAAATGGTACACTAGCGCAGGTGGAAGAGGGGACAGCACACAGGAGGTGGTTTGGGAGGTGCATAGTGCGAGACGGCTGTAGGCATGCGCGGTAGCAGTAGCAGCGGTGCAGTGCAATGGGGGGCATCAGTGGGCAACAGTAAAGTCAATAAGTCACAGATGCATGAACGCAGCAGTGAGATCCATCTATGCATCTATGTTAAAAATTGAATGTGTAAAATAAAAAAAGGTACCCCCCCAAAACACAACCAGCACTGGGGTTTTTACAGCCAGTCCTGGTTGTGTTTAAATACAGGGGAAAAAATTACTTAGGGGTCCCCTGTACATAAGCACAACCAGCACTGGGCCAGTCAGAACCAGCCCTGGTTGCCAAAATATGGGGGGACAAATGATGTAGGGGTCCCCTGTATTTAGCGCAACCAGCACTGGGCTCTGACCCGGCCCTGGTTCTGGAAATGCAGGGGGAAAAATGCGTAAGGTCTCCCCATATTTACAAGAACCAGCACCGGACCCTTTCTAGCGGGGGGGAGTAATTCCACAGCCAGGGGAGCCCTTTCACCTTGGCCCCCCAACCGAAGCATCAACCCTGGTCGCTAGTCAGGCCCCCCCCCAAAAAAAGGGGTCCCCCTCTCCAGGGCACCCCAGGCCCAGGCTGATAGGGTGAGGCTATCCCCGGCACCCCTGGCCAGTTGATTATGTATAGTGTGGTGCAAGTAAAGTTTGAATATTGGCTTTTGCTGTGGAACTACAGTTCCCAGCAAGCCTCCCCCACATGCTGGTACTTGGAGAACCACAAATATCAGCATGCGGGACATTATGGGCCTGCTGGTACCTGTAGTTCCACAGCAAAAGCAATATTAAAAAAACACACAACACACACCATAGAAAAGTAAAATTGTATGAAAACATACATACACACACACGTGTACTCACACATGCACACACTATCTCACATACTCACCTATGTATCCCTGTAGCCAATATGTCCAATGGAGCACCTGTAAATATGGAAAAAAAAAGAATAATGCCCCGCCCCCAAAACCAAAAACCAGCACCAGGCTTTGAAGACCCAGTATTGGTTGTGCTAAATACAGGGGACAAATGATGTAGGGGTCCCCCGTATGAAGCACAACCAGTACCAGGCTTTTGAGAACCAGTCCTGGTTGCCAAAAAACGGGGGACAATTGACCCCGTATTCAGTTCAACCAGCACTGGGCTCTAAGCCGGCCCTGGTTCTGGAAATAGAGGGGAAAAAATGCATAGGGTGCCCCTGTATTTACCAGAACCAGCACCGGATCTCGGGCCTGGGTCGACTAGCGGTCAGAGGTGATGCTGCGGCTGGGGAACCTGGTGCATGTGCTCCCTTGGCTGTGGCATCACCCCCCTGCTAGAAAGAGTTTGGTGCTGGTTCTGGTAAATACAGGGGCATCCTACGCATTTTTTCCCTCTATTTCCAGAACCAGGGCTGGTAACCCCTACCCCCTCTCCCCCGCATCCCGGCCGCAGCAAACGCTGGCTTCCTTCACCCCAGACCCGGCCCCCGCTACCACCGCCCCACCCTGCAACAATAGCTACCTAATAAAACATACCCCAAGTCTAAATTCACCCCCTACCCTGAGTTATGCCTTCCCAAAAAAACCATAGACCACAGCAGAAAAGTGGTCCGAATTGAGAATGTCAGAAAAATGTGACAGTTGGAAATTTAGATTTACTCCCAAGTCCTCATTTTTTATGTTTATGCCCTGAAATTTGGCATGCAGCACCGAGCGACAATTCTACCTGCCCGTGCTAAATTTCAGCTTGCTACCTCCAATAACTTTTGAGGTGTAGCCCCTTAAACACCTTGCCCCCCCTCTCTCTATGGGAGAATGGCAGTTTTTTACACGCAGCCTTAATATAAGGGCACGATGGTGCCCTTATAATATAAATATATATATATATAAAATCAAACCAAAAATGCTTTTATCCTGCGCTCACACAATGACACAACTATACACAATCAGATAGCTGAACCTTTATACCCGACCCCTGTTAGTGGGATCAACATACAAACAAATACAAAAAAAGGGCGCTCTAAGTGGAATACTCTTCACAGTTGCTATGGAGCATACGATGTAACTTTAGTATATGGAATGAATTGCCGACCAATATTTAGGAGGTGTAGACAGACCAATTGAAACTTCCAAATGTCTTTGTGTGAATTCTCCTTATGGTAATGTTTGGTTTACATGACCTTGGAAGCCATCAAATAGAAGAATTCTGTAACACGGACTAATCCGGCAGGTTCCTGAAAGTACACCCTCGCACCAGAAGAAAACACCCAAACAATGGCCAAATGGCCAACCGTTACAGTGTTACACATATTTTAAAAAGGGTTATTTCCACATTAAAACCAACAAAGCATAATAAAATGTGCTTACATGAAATGTATTTAATAAGGTGCTGTTTTTGTTTGCTGAACCACTGGTGGATGGCACCGAAAAATCTCTAACTCACCCAAAAGGGTGCAAGCTCGTGGTAGTGGACACAAGGAGTTCAGCCCTAACCAGACACCTTCAACCCAACACGTTTTTTCCCTTAATAGGACTTCATCAGGGGTAAATCTTAATATGTCCACAAGCCACTAACATAAGGAGCTTCAGAATATTTCTCCGGAGAAAATCCCGCAAGGCAAACTATTTAAACCCAGGGTGGTTTTTCAGTGCCATCCACCAGTGGTTCAGCAAACAAAAACAGCACCTTATTAAATAGATTCCATGTAAGCACATTTTATTATGCTTTGTTGATTTTAATGTGGAAATAAACTTTTTTAAAATATTGTGTACATTAGCCTTTATTTTAAACCCCACATTTCTTAGCAGTCATACCCAGGACTTGAACCCAGCACCTCTCACATTGACAAACAGGAATGCTCTACTAAGTTAGTACAGGAGAATATGTGCACCTTCGGTTAGACCCTCCTTTCTTTAAAACACATATTTCAAAATACTGTCAATACCTGGGAGTTTAACCCATTACCTCTCACATTGCAGTCAGACACCTTACACATGGAGCTATATGCTCCTGTAATGAAAGTCTGTGAATCTAACTACATGAAGCTACTTGCAATTGTCAGTTTAAAACCATTGCGACTAGGCAGATGTATATAGTGTGCAAAAATGTTTCTCATATAGTTACCTCTGACATGTCAGAGATGATGGGTTCGAGTCCTTGGAATGACAATATTTTGAAATGTGTGCCTTTAAATAAAGGAAGGGAGTGTCTGACTGCCATGTCAGAGGTGATGGGTTTGAGTCCTGGGTATGACAGTATTTGTACCTTAAATAAAGGAAGAGAAGGCCAGATGTTGGGAGGGGTGGCCAGGAGATGCCGGGGATCACAGAAGAGGAAGCTACAAGTGAGAATGATTATAAACAGCGCCCATTGCTCTGCGGTACACATGTTGTACCACCCTAGTTACGACCCTGAACCTCTATACATGGCTTGGAGAAGCAGACCCCATATAACGTGGAGAAGTCATGCATAGAGGCCACGGCCAACTAATAGTAGCTGACGTTGGACCACATTGTGCAGCAAGATGCACAGTGACGGGACTGCGCATGCGCGACCTACAGGTCACGCCTGCGCACAAGAGCCCTGACGTCCGGCGGAAGGAGCTGGACAGGGGGGGTGGAGGGATCCGAAAGGATCCCTCGTCGCAACCCGGACCTCCTCCTCATAGCAAAGCAGCAGGTTGCAATGCCGGAGCAGGAGCATTGGCCATCTGTAGATGGCGAATGCTCCCGCAGTCAAGCTCCAAAAATATTATATTTTTGGAACTTGATGAATTCTGTCACCATACCAGTGTATGGGGACAGCGGCCATTCCGCCAGAGGAAGGTAAGCAGGAGATATCTGTGATACTAGTGTATGGGGACAGCGGCCATTCCGCCAGAGGAAGGTAAGTAGGAGATATCTGTGATATTTCCTTGTTTACCTTTGTGATGAATGGCCTGATAACTTAATTTTTACAATTGCAGGTGAAAATGTGCATTTTCATCTGCTTTTGTGAAAATTAAATGATGATGAATAGGCCCCTGAATGAGAGACAGCAGAGTGAATAATATGCTACTCTGTATTTCCCATGAGGAGCTGCCCATAACAAATGTACTTGCACCTCTCTAGATGATGATTATTTTCTCTCCTTCTAGATCTCCATCCGCTGCGGCAATGGCCGTTACAAGATATTTGTGAATGGACAACCGTTCTGTGAATATGTTCATCGGTTCAAAAATCTGCAGTATATTACTACTCTGGAGATAGCAGGAGATGTGGTGTTGTCACTTGTACAGTTCTAAGCAACCTCCAATACGCTCTTAGGTGATGAGTAAGACCAAGGAAACCTGGCCGGTGCTCTGCATTAGGATAGCCTGGATGGGCAGGCACACAGGCCTCGGAGTCTAGAGCTCTGGTCTTGTGCTAATCACCAATAAAATCTGTTTTACAAAAAAGGAAATGGTTCTTTATGTGTAATCCATTGTAAGTGCTTAGATTCAACAGAGTAGAAACTTCGGACAAGATAGTCGTCTCTCATTGTCTGGTAAAATGCCACGACCACCACACTTTTGAAGCATCTACCAGCGTTTCCAGTACTGACTGTTATAGCTATATCATACGCCACAAGAAAAAGATTGGTCAAGGTTTATGGAAACATATAACATCAGGGGAAGTTCACTTACACTATTATTATTATCTCTAAAGAAAGTAGTATTACATAGTACTGAGCACAATACATTGGTGGGGAGGGGGGTACAAGTAAAAAAAAAAAAAAAATCCACTGAGGTCTTTAAATATTTTGTTAATATTTTGTTAAAAATAACAGAATTCCACATTAAATCATAAACACTGCAGACTACTTTCTTGAATTTGGAGATAAAAACATCAGTTTTAAATTAAATATTTCTTACAGTACTTGGGGATATTTTTTATCAATTTCAAAAACACCATTTAACCGTAGTTATATTAGGTCATCAGAAAATCATTGCGGACTTAGGGCCTGATTCAAACCCGCTCGCAAGAGCTATGCGCTCACAAGTAGGTCGATGGTTATGCATTGCGCACGCGTGGCGTGCGCAATGCACGTGTGCAAGCCCCGTAGTGAGTGAGAACTTCACTCGCTCCGGGGGTCGCTACAAACGGGACGGCTGTTGATGTTGATCGACAGCTCACCCCGTTTTGTAGGCGGGGTTGGGGGGTGGCTGGACAAACGGAGGCGTTCCTGAAGGAACGCCTGCCGTTGTGGGCGGCCCTACTGACATCACCAGTGATTTCAGTAGTGAGCTTCCGGCTCTATTAGAGCCAGAAGCTCACTGGGGCTTGCGGCAGATGAGACCCTACCACAAGGGTCTCGTCGCAAGCCAGATGGTTGCGACCATCACCTGGCCGCTCGCAAAAGCTATGGCTGATCACCCACAGCTCAGCGAGCGGCCAGGAGGCCGGCTTTAAAAAAAAAAAAAAAGAAGCCGCCCTCATTCAGAGCGAGCGCTCGCTTTTTGCGAGCGGCTCTGAATGAGGTCCTTCAGGAACACCTCCGTTTGTCCAGCCACCCCCCCACCCCGCCTACAAAATGGGACGAGCTGTCGATCAACATCGACAGCCGCCCCGTTTGTAGTGAGCCCTGGAGCAAGTGAATTTCTCACTCGCTATGGGGCTTGCGCACGCGCGCAATGCACAACCATTGACCTGCTTGTAAGCGGGTCCGTATCAGGCCCTTACATCAGATGGAGTAAATCGCTTTTTGCCTATGGAGGCATTCTCGCAGGAAAGGAATCTTATGACCCCACCCCCACAGCCTTTGGAAGCTGACACTGTGCACATGAGCAGTGTCAGATTCCGCCAGAGGAGTCTTTCACAAATGTAAAAGTACCAAAATGGCAGAGATGTAATTCATAGGGACAGCGACTATCGCTTCTGCTGTCCCTATGAGTTACACTTAGTACATAGCAGGGATATTATCAATAAAAATGAAAATATCCATCATATCACTGACCGTTCTTTTTACACCCCCAGCTCTCTTTTAAAGTTTTAAAACACATTGCGTAAGATAATGGTGCTCCAGCCAATCCGCTCCTAACTGTCATCTGTTTTAAAACTCGGTGCATATGATAAAAATCGTTGATAAATGGGCCCCATAATTGTAAGTGGGAGCTCAGAGAACCTGCCAGGCAGAGACCAAAGAGGCAAATATGGGGATTAAGTAGGGGCACTCATATCATGGTGTCCTTTATTTAAGTAGTAACCCAAGACCAGAAAGAGGCGATCCGCTGCCAGTACTAGAGCAGATGTCAGAAACCAGCTGAGGGAGCCGCACACACTTGGGACAGACATCTGAAGAGGAGTCCAATGAACCGCATGGAGAAGGTAAAGTTGGATTTGCTGATATCTGGTATACGCCATGGCGGCTCCAGGTGAACCCAGTGGGAACGCCCAATCCTCATCTGACAAAATACCTAGATCTGCATTCCAGTGGTGACAAGAGGGAGGAGTATGCATGAGAGATGGACTTCTGGATTCCGACTAGCAAAGGAACCAGAGCCTCAAAGAGAACAGGGGCATCCCTCCCCTACTGTGCACAGAGGGCATGTCTAAGCTGCAGATACCAAAAAGCAAGTGAGATGGAAGGCCATGAGTAGAGGACAGATAAGTGAAGGCGTGTAAGGTCCCATTGTGATATAAATGACCTACAGCATCAATTCCATATGACATCCACACTGATCTACCGTCGAGTTTACGTACCTCTAGGAGAGCAGAGTTTCCCCAATGTGAAGAACAGGGATCAAGCACAGAATCACCCAGAATATTAGCTGCAGCAGTCCATACCCTACGTGCCTCTTGTAGTATAGGGGGCAATGAGATAGCGAAGACATAGCGTTAAGAAATGGTAACAGAGAAAATGCCAACCTAGCCCTTTCTAGGGGAGCCGGAGGTGCATCCCCTGCTCCAATGGAGTAACCCATTCATGCAGGTACACTAATTGGACAGTTAGATAATAGAGCCGTATATTTGGCAGGGCCAAGCCCCCTCCCTCTTATTTGGCAGCAATGTGGTGGTACAGCTATTCTCACAGTTATAAAGACACTAGTCATGGCAGAGCTTCAGCGGAGTGGGACATACAGCTCTCCAGCTGGTGACTGTATGTTGGTAGCGTTGCAGCATTAAACCAGGCTGTCTGGCAGGTGTGGGTAGCTTTATATCACAGGTCTCACAGAGCTAAGTGGTAGACATCTGTTCATCACTGTGGCGCTCTAACACAGTGACAAGATGGTGCCATGCATCACTGGATGATCCAATATAGAGTATGCACAGTAGTGCTCTCCATCATCAACACAGACCAGCCTCAGTGGCAGCGGCTGCCCTCCGCATAAAATTAGAACATTTGGGCATCCCGAAGGCTGTCTTTCAGATCCTGGCACACATCTAATTTCCACTACAATCACAGAAAAACCGGGACAGATAGCAACCCTAGTTTGGTCTTCTTTGAGTTCAATGAATCTTAAGTGGATCTTGATGGATAATATCTTATTTATTGGATAAGATTGGCAGTCTCTATGTCATGTTGGCTAACACGTATGCTCCCAACTCAGGCTAGGTGCATTCTTCAGAATTTTTATGCCCTTTTGCATACAGGACCTCATTCAGAGCCGCTCGCAAAAAGCGAGCGCTTCCTCTGAATGAGGGTGGCCGATTTTCTTTTGAAAGGCGGCCTCCTGGCTGCTCGCTAAGCTGTGGGTCACCACCCGCAGCTTTAGCAAGTGACTAGGTGATGGTCACGATGGTCGACCAGTTGAATAACGGCCATGGGCAGTGCTGCCTGCTTTCGCCATTGATATGCACTGTGTGTATCGAACCACTTGCTGCTACAATTCATGGATGCTTGGATTTGGAGGGGGGTTCAGGTGGGTCCTTTTCAATATAAGATTTCACTCTTTGCTGATGACGCCCCACTGACTCTAACGAACCCCTTAGTATCCCTTCCTAATTTGTCCAGAAGTTTGGATTGTTATGGTCTGGTTTCTCGCTGTAAGATCAACAATTCAAAATAGTTATTTGTAGCATTAGCGCTACACATCCCCCTACATACTTCTCAGGAGCTTGTCTTTAAGTTCCAACAAAGGCCTTCCACCTTTCATTACTTGGGAGTTCAAATAAGGAACATTGGGGTAGTTGCATTAATAAAATCCCCCTGTCAATATGGTGGAGCAGTGGTATCAGCGCATGTTATGAGCTGCTTCTCCCCCATGTATTAAAGTGTGGTTCGGTGGTAAATGACAGGGGT
Source organism: Taudactylus pleione (assembly GCA_031769625.1). Lineage (NCBI taxonomy): Eukaryota > Metazoa > Chordata > Amphibia > Anura > Myobatrachidae > Taudactylus > Taudactylus pleione. The sequence goes on from JAUIMM010000198.1 coordinate 3,532,843, forward strand.
GCTATGCCATTACCTACAAGACAGCAGCACCGATATGCTAGGCAATGTATAAAAGGTAAGTGGCACTGACCATTCCGACAGCTGCAGCTATCGTTATCGACAGGGGTTAAAGTGGGTCAGAAAGGGGCGGAACTGCGTTCTGTCACTTCTATTTGGAGACGTAACCAGTTCCGCCTCCTCCGACCCACCTTAGACCGACACCGCTGGGAGGTTCCTTTGCCAGACGCCCGTTGAGATTTTGTTACCAGTGGTCGCCCGGCTCCCTCCCCGCAGCACCAGCGGCAGATGGAGGCTGGAGCTCACTCATGAGCTCCGGCTTCCAGGTCCCGCTGTGTGCAGTGCACTATGGCAGATACGTCTCTCCCATAGTTCAGACTGAGGATCAGCCAGGCGGACCAGTTGGACCAGACTGCAGTGGGAGCGGGGCTTAAGGTAAGTATTCGTTTTTGTTGTTGTGTAAGCGGCTTCACAATAGGGGACATTACTTCAGGGGGCACTACTACTGGGGGCATTACTCAGGGGGCACTACTACTGGGGGCATTACTCTGGGGACATTACTCAGGGGCACTACTACTGGGGGCATTAATCAGGGGGCACTACTACTGGGGCATTACTATTGGGGGCATTACTACTAGGGGTACTACTATTGGGAGCACTATTATAGGGGCGTTACTAATAGGGACATTGCATAGGGGGCACTGCATAAGGGGCACCACTCCTGGGGGCACTGCATAAGGGGGGCGCTGCATAAGGGGCACCACTACTGTGGGCTATGCATAAGGGGCACTACCACTACTGGGGGCACTGCATAAGGGGCACTACCACTACTGTGGGCTCTGCATAAAGGGCACTACCACTACTGTGGGCACTGCACAAAGGGCACTACCACTACTGGGGCACTGCATAAGGGGCACCACTACAGAGGGCACTGCATAAGGGCCACTACTACTACTGTGGGCTCTGCAAAATGGGCTCTACCATTGTGGGCACTGCATAAGGGGCACTATCACTACTGGGGGCACTGCATAAGGGGCACCACTACAGTGGGTATTATGTGTATGGGGAACCACTACAGTGGGCATTAAGTGTAAGGGGCACCACTACAGTGGGCATTCTATGTAAGGGGCACTACTACTGTGGGCATTGTATAAGAGGCACTACTACTGTGGGCATTGTGTAAAAGAGGCACTGCTGTGTGTCATACATGAATAAGAAACACTACTATGTGTTATGTAATGTGAATCAAGAATGTGCTACTGTGTGGCGTAATTTGTATTGGGAATACTATTATGTGACCACACCCCTTTTTTTTGGCGCACGCTGTCCCTTTATTGATATTGCACTGAGGAGGGGCGGCGAGTTCCACCACTTCTCTAGGACCACTTTAAGCACTGGTTATCGACAGCTGCAGCTATCGTTGCCCTATCTCCACAGCAGGGGCAGCACTGTCCCTGCTGCAGTGACTGCCGGCTCCGGGATGCACGCGAGATCTCACAAAGCTTGCGACATCTTGCGCACGCCCAGTTGAGCTGGTCGGGAAGGGAAACCACGCACATCAGCACTAGGCTGATGCCCTGTGTGCTCTACCGGGGATCGCCGGAGGGGGGGAGTTTTTACTCCCCCACTCCGGCAGATGAGATGTTAATACATTTCATCGGTGCTGCTTCCTGCTTTGCCTCGGTAAATACATGAAGCAGGAAGAGTTATAGCAGCACGATCAGTGCCACTAAAATACATCTCCCCCAATGTGATCAGCTACTTAAATCTAACTATCCCTCCCTTTTGGCCTCTATTAAGAAAAACCTTGTCACCTGGGATCCCATTCTCATCTTCTTATTCGGATGGGTCCAAAGAAACTGCGAAATTGAAAGTGTTTACTTGTTTGCTATATCTTTTTCAGACTTTGGGCAGAATTTACGAAGCAGCGGCTTCTGTAATCCGCTGCTTTCCGGCGGGTTACAGGTACATATTTAGGGGTCTATTTACTAAGCAGTGTTAGGAGACAGAGTGAAAAGTGATAAGGTACCAGCCAATAGCTCCCAACTGACATTTTTCAAACACAGCCTGTGAGATGGCAGCTAGGAGCTGATTGGCTGGCACCTTATCACTTTTCACTCTGTCTCCTAACACTGCTTAGTAAATAGATCCCTTAAAGCGTAACCCGGAGTCATTGTAAAGCTTGGCGTGCTTTACACGGTCTCCGAGTGCTGTTTAAAATAATCACCTGCAACCTGCCGGGAAGCAGCGGCTTACAGAAGCCGCTGCTTCGTAACTTCTGCCCTTTGTGTCATTCCCAGGGTCATTTCATTCCTCTTTGCAGACGCTTTGCAATAAGTTTATATGTAATGGTAAGAAACTTAGGGGTAAATTTACTAAAGTGATAGTTTGTACAGATGTTGCCTATAGCAACCAATCAGATTCTAATTAACATATAACTAGCACCTTCTAGATTAGATAATAGCTAGAATCTGATAGGTTGCTATTGGCAACATCTCCACTTCTAAAAACTCTCACTTTAGTAAATTTGCGCCTTAGAATCAATCGATTCAGCTGAGCCATTTCCTTTCTTGCCACGTTACAACTATGGGTCTTCGGAATCAGTCATTATTGAGAATTATAACGTTGGTAGCAATGGTATGTAGTTATGTGACCGGCGACCGTAAGGCCGCTGGTCACAATCCTGACGCCAGAATGTCGGCTAGGGATTTATGACAGGCATCAAAATAACGACACCTGTCATAATCCTGATGCCCAAATGCAGAAGACAGGGGCCCGAATGAGGTAAGTACAAGCGCCATCGGCTGTGCTGCATCGTGCTGTGTGTACGGGCGATCAGCTGACCGTCCGTACAGATTGAAGGCACGGGACACGCGGACAGATGAACAGATGGAAGATGATGATTGTTCAGTGTGTATGAACAACCATCATCTGCAGATATATCTGCTTGGTGTGAACATTCAAGGGGCGGCTCCAAGTCCCAAACAGGTATGTTTAGTACGAAATGGGTGCAGTTAGGTTTTGCTGCAAATTTAAATGAGAGGATTCCATCTCAATAACACAGCACTAAGGTTGGTGATGTTACTCAGAATGTCTGATTCTTGTTGTGCAGAATGAATGATCCACTTATATCCAGTATAGCCTCTTTCACATATTCAGCAGGCACCATCCATACATAGCGTATTTAAATGGCAGAATTTTGGAAGCCTGTCCTCACTGCGCCATGCTCAAGCTTCCCCTCTTTTTGTAGATAGATTAAGTCCCTCTCCTGGTGATCTAGAAAACAGCCTTGCAGCTCTGTTAAACTGCAGTCCAGGGGCGTATTTATAATGGGTGCAAGGTGCACACTGGCCCCTAGGTCGAGGGGGGCCTACACACAGAACACCCAATTAAATATACTTACTGCTCCGTCGGTCCAGCACTGGCTGCAGCACTGCAGAAATCACCGGGAAACTGGCCACCGCGGCGGGCGCCATGTTCCTGGAGCAGGGATGCCATCAGGGGGGGACTGCCGGGCCTGTAGTCCTGGGCCTGGAGAGAGAGGAGCCGCTCGCGGATTCACAGCCAATTAGCAGCGGCCGCTCTTGATTGGCTGTTGGTACGTGAGCTGTGATTGGCTCACGGCCGAACCATATTCAAAATGCCGCCAGCACTGTTTCTTTTCCCTGGCTGTACACATTGCTGACATCCTTGCCCAGTTTTCTCCATGCCTGACTGGCTGCCAGTGACAGGTAAGTACAGTGACCCTTCTCTGCACCCCCTTTCAAGTCTAGCCAGCCTTCTCTGTGCTTCTCCCCCTAGTACAGCAATCCTTCCCAGCCCTGTGCCCCCCCCATAGTCAGCCTTCCCAGCCCTGTGCCCCCCATAGTCAGCCTTCCCAGCCCTGTGCTCCACGGGAGGTTTCTGTCCTCCCTGAGCTCGCCTTAGGACCCTGCGTTACGGTTTGACAGGTGTACCGCCCCAGTCAAACTCCCCACCTGCCACTGTCCCCGGAGCGGGTCGCGCGCCGGCCGGGTGAAGGGCCGGGCGCTTGGAGCCAGAAGAGCCAGGTAGTTTTCTCAGCCCTATGCCCCCCCTAGTCCAGCTAGTTTTCCCAGCCCTGTGCCCCCCTAGTAAAGCCAGCCTTACCAGCCCTGTGCCCCCCAGTACAGCCTACCTTCCCAGCCCTGTGCCACCCAGTCCATTTTTCCCAGCCTTGTGCCCCTGATGTCCAGCCTTCCCTGCCCTGTTCCTCCCCTCCTCTTCCATTCGAGGTCCACCTCTCCCAATTGATGCCCCACCCCCCATGAAGCTCCACCCATATTATTTACAGCTCTGCCTACCTATGTCCCATCCCCCAACAAAGGGGGCCCTGCCTATTTTGTCAGTAGAGGGCCCCACAATTATTGATGGCAGCCCTGTCCTGGATACTAGCGCATGCGCAGTAGACTCTGTCGCAATATCAGGGTCTACTCCACCGCCAGAGAGGAGGGGGCCCGTTCAGAGCCTGCACACAGGCCCCCTCCTCTCTTAAAGTTCCCCTGCTGCAGTCATATGAACAAACAGCCGGGAAACCCCTGCAGGCTCTTACCGCACTGATTTGATATAGTTCACAAGGCTGGTCACACACCTCTGGGCAAGCTGTGGGGTAAGGAGCTTGAGATGTATGCAGGCAATCCGCTTCCCTTTCCTTGACAAGTGTATATAACATCAAAATGGAGGTGCCACTGATAGAATAAGCTTCTGACCGGTTTCTCTGCTGTGCATTGTAGCAGTTTCTTCAATGGAAAGTAGCAGCATCCTACTACTACAAGATTTCCCAGCCTTTATTTCCTTCCTGCCAGTTTGTGATAAAAACTGTTTGTTCTACCTGCTCTAGATATACAGTGTATTATGTATACAGTATATATAATATATATACATATATATATGTATATATATATATATATATATTATACAGTGCTCGAAGTGGGGCGGTATACAAGGGTATGGTATGCCGCTCTTCATTCCCCCACTGAATTTTAGGTACTGGCTGCTCTCCCTGCTTAGTTGTGAATCTGACTCACAGCTGTGCAGACTTGGCAGCTCCACTCAGTGCTTTCATTTCTGTACTGAGCGTCCGCCGCAGATCATACTGACAATCAGCCTTCTCATTGGTGGATAGTGAGGAAGGGGGTGTGCAACAATTTTAAAGCAGCAGCATGCAGCTGGAGAGGAGGAGCCAATGAGTATCGGGCAGAGACCAATATGGCCGAAACAACCTAGCACCCGCAGCCCCCAAGCCTCTCCTCTGGCTGCATGTAAAAAGGTCGACTGGTACAAATGGTCAACAGGATCGAAAGGTCCACACAAAAATGGTCGACACTTTTTTTGTTTTCTAAGGGTTAGGGTTAGGCACTTACCCGATGGTTAGGGCTAGGCCCCAGGAGGGAGGGTTAGGATTAGGCCATTAATGGAGGGTTAGGATTAGGCACTAGAAGGGATGGTTAGGGTCAGGCACCTACCCTGGCGGTTAGGGTTAGGCACCAGGATGGAGGGTTAAGGTGAAGATTAGGGTTAAAAAAAAAAATGTCGACCATTTTTGTGTCGACCATTTTATGTTGACTGTTTGACCCTTTGGACCATTTGTACCCATTGACCTTCTTACATGTCAACTTTAGTGTCAACCTTTTGTCCCTGTCGACCTATTGAGTGTCTAACATCTGGTGTTTATATAGACATTGTCAACCTTTTTACTGTAGATCTTTCAATCCACACCCGAGTGCAGCAGACGAGCATTGATGCAATAAAGCCCTGTTTCTAGTTCGCCTGCATTTTCCCAGCAGGAAGGAAAAGTTGTGTTACTCTGGGAGGTGAGATGGGTTTGTGAGTCTCATTCACTCTCTGGATCTTACCCATTCTTGCCAACTCTCCCTAATTGTCACGGAGACTCCCTGAAATAGTAGCAATCTCCCTGTCTCCCTGAAAATTCTAGTAATCTCCCTGATTGTGCCTTACCCCCATTATGAAGCTGTTATATTTAAAAACAAAAACAGAGATACATACATTCAAATGGGATCATTAGTATAATTCCCCTGCATTGGTTATAAGGTTATAATGATCCCTACGGCTACATGTATTTTCTGAAAAGTATCAGTGTGTTTTCATCAACAAATAGATCTTACTGACTTCTTTGGGGCTCATTTACATGTGGATATAAGTCAGGTTTATGACACGCCTCTCAGATGTAGTAGTACACGCCCACTTTACAGCCACGCTCATAGGTGCTGCTTTCACAATCTCCCTGAAATGCTTTTTCAAAAGCAGGTAAGTACCTGCGATATACAATCAGCCCATAAAGCACCACACAGTGTAAGTTGGAGCTGATTTATAGAAACACAGGTGGGGCAGCACATACATACTGTCTCTTGGGGGGCAATTCGATACAACATGATGGCCATGATGTGCAGTTCTGTAACGGCACACTGCACCCGTCCACATCACATTTGTGGTGAGAAGGAGACCTCGGGGTGCAGTAACTGGCTGATGCTAGCAGCTGAGTGTTGCAGGCTCGCAGCAATGGTCAGGGGCACATCGGCAGTAGTTGAATTGACACATTTTTTTTTTTTTTCTCGGAGTAGAAAAAGTTTCCTCCACAACAAAACTGTAAATTATATATATATATATATATATATATATATATATACTCCCACACCCCTTGCAAATCCTGCGTTTGTCCCTGATAATAAGTAAATATATATGTTATCAGACATTTACAAAGGTTCTGCACTTTAATGACTCCATCCTTGTGTAAAGGACAAAGGTTGCCATCTCCACATTACTGATGTATATAAAAGGCAATTGCTGTGTGTACAGAGCACTTCTACCAGTGTATGTTACCAGGAGGAAGCAGACATGGCATATGTTCCAGCTGCGGGCTACCAGCCAGTCTACAACCCGGTAAGTGCCAGCTTCCCCTTTCTGTCCATGAGATGCACTCTCCTCTTACTAGCTTATCATAGGGAAACCACACTCATCAGTCAAGGGTCCTGATTCATTACGGATCGCAAATGTGATTCCGTACGCAGACGGTCGATTGTTGTGCACTGCACATGCATATGCATCGCAGAGTGCGTGCGCAAAGAGACCAATCAGACCCATTGCAGAGTGATTGACAGAAAGTGAGCATTTGGGGGTGATGATGGGGGGGATGGTCGGTGAAACACAGGCGTGCTAGTGTGTTTTAATGCCAATACAGGGGTGTGCATAAATTAGTCATTGCAATGCATACACAGCTTGCGTGCAACGAGGTTAGCTATTTCTGAGTAAGGTCCGACCTTGTGCAAGTGTGCGTGAGGCTCCGATGTTACTTGATGGTACCGATGGTTTTGCAGGCTTGCAAAGTATTACGGATGTTTGTAAGAGGAGGTGGGCATCCTTATGTTGGCCTGCAACGGCATAGCGATGGCAGGCATTAGCATATTTTTGCAGTGGGACTGCGTGCGTAATCGCAGCTGTGATTGCAATAGCGATCCGTAATGAAGCAGGCCCAAGGTTCCTTCTGAGACAGCTATATTATATAGCAAAATAGTCTTATATTAGAAATGTTATAGCATGCACCTCTGACAATTAGACATTCCCCATAGTTCTTATCTCAGTACATGATGGCCCCTAGATAATGTCTGGAAAATTAATTGGAAGAATGTTCATAAGGACATTTCTGCAAACTATCATTTTTCTGAGGATTCTTTCATTAAATAGATCAAGGGGTCTATTTACTAAGCAGTGTTAGGAGACAGAGTGAAAAGTGATAATGTGCCAGCCAATCAGCTCCTAACTGCCATCTCACAGGCTGTGTTTGAAAACAGTTGGGAGCTGATTGGCTGGTACCTTATCACTTTTTACTCTGTCTCCCAACACTGTTTAGTAAATAGACCTCCAAACCTTATATAGCAGTTAGGCACAAGATGCAGCTTTCTGTTACCAGTCATGAAACGCGTTCAGTTGTATTCCCTCCATCATACACTTGCACTCACTTTCAGATGTGGACGCTAATGCATTAGGTGATGCGATTTTGTATGTTGAGTGCAAATATGCTAATGCTACAGCCGCCTGGAAATGTATTGAGATGCCCCCGGAAGTCTCGCAGATCCAAGCAACTGCGTACGAGTATGCAGTGGTGATCGCAGATCCTTCGATTATTAATCGACCAAGTGAATAGCCCTATGGTCAGGCAGAATGGCAGCAGGAACTAAGACACTGGCGCCATGTTTTCTGCATAAGGAATGGCAGATGTAGGCAGATATACGCCATGAAAATATTCACAACACTCTGGCACTCCCTGTTACCTTCCACAAAACAGCTCCTGTCTGTCAGTCACTTGCAAATAAATCCTATCTACAACCGTAGTGGCATGTGAACACAATCCAGTTGCCAAGGGTGCACATTGTGGCACTGACGATGATGTGCAGAGGTCCTGGCTATATACAGGGGCCAGGGTCCTGCTATGCGTAGTGAATGGTGAGGGTCCCAGGGAGAGTGACTGCACCAAAGGACTGTTATTGGGAAGGGAAGACATTTAGCAAAATCGGCTATGCAGAGATCCATTTTCACTTTTGCGCACATAGGTGCTGGCGCAGCATTACACGCAAGTCGGCTGCAGCTGCACTCGTACTCTGTGCACGTAACCATATGCATCCGCACTGCCCCTGTCCATCGGTCTGTGGGAGCAGCCATCATTACTATCAGTGCGCATTTCCACCAACTAATCAGATGGATCACTGCATAACCCACAATTCCGCCTGCACGCCCACCAGCTGCACTCGCTCAACCCCATTACCAACCAGTTACACCCTGCCTGCCATAGGTAGAGCTGTAACAGATTTGTACAACACTGGGTCATCCGTAGTAGCTCATAGTTGTGTACACTTGGTCAGGGATCATGCGCAGAGCTAAAAGACTCAAGATCCCTCCGCACAATGGACTTGAGTGCATTAGAATCTTTGCTTGATTATTAGTGGATGATGTTATTGCATTTATAGTGTCACATTTTTCCAAAAGTCACTTTCACCACCTTTATAGAGTAAAAATATTGGGGTGCACATCATGGTGGCCGAATCCTCCTACCAAAAAACCCCCAAAAAACAACTTATGGTGCATACACATGGTCAGATTTTTCTTCAGATCTGAACGATAATGGTGCATACACACGATCAGATTTTTTCTTCAGATATGGACGATAACGATTTAAAAATCGTTCAGTCGTTCATATCTGATGGAAAATCGTTCATATCTGACATGCCTGAACGATGGACGATCAACGATGCGCGTTCCCGTTTGTCAGATAACGATATCTGACATCTGATGGGTTTGCAGTCAGACTTGGACGATTCCATTCATTTTAATGCAGTCAAAAATCGTTCAATCGTTCAAATCGTTTAGTCGTTCAGTCGTTCATCTGACAAATCTGACAAGTCTGACAAATCTGACCGTGTGTACGCTCCATAACTATTTAAAAAAACGTTCATATCTGAAGGAAAATCTGACATATCTGACATGTCTGAACGATGAACGATGCGCGTTCCCGATGGTCAGATAACAATATCTGACATCTGATGTGCTTGCAGTCAGTTTTGGATGATTTCAGTCATTTTAATGAAGTCAAAAATCGTTCGTAGTTCAAATCGTTCAAATCGTTGGTCAAATCGTTTAATCGTTCATCTGACACATCTGACCGTGTGTATGCTCCATTAGTAAGTACAGTAGTATTGTTTTGTTTTATGGGGGGAGGGGGGGGGCTGCCATCAAGGTGTGCTCCCCACTTTTTTATGCATTGACCCCTTACTTTACTGACTCTTTACTTGTTTTAAAGGAAAAAGAGCAAAAAAATCAGTTATATTGGTGCACTCTACCTCCAAAAAGAGTTAACGCATAAAGGGGGTCATTCAGACCCACTCGCGAGCGGCAGTACGCTCGCAAGTGGGTCGATGTTCCCCACTGCGCATGCGCACGACGGAGGGAGCTCCGTCGTGCGCATGCACGAGACCCGGCGAGCGAAGGACTTTCCTTCGCTCGGAGTGTCTCATCAAAGGGGGCGTGCTGTCGATGGTGACTGACAGCCCCTTTGGTGGGTGTGCCGGGGGCGTGCCTGCCAGACGGAGGCGTTCCCAAGGGAACGCCTACCGTCTGAAGCCGGCCCCACTGACATCACTAGTGTCCGGCTCTGAATCAGGGCCAAAATCTTTATTTTTTGGATATGCTTTAAAAATTATACTGGCAAGCAATGATAAAGTTACATATATAGATGTCAAGATAAATACATAAAATAGAAATCGAGCGAAACATAAGGTAAAAAAATATAGAAAGATGGTGTTTATAGAAATGAAATAAAGGGATTAAAATTGCTGAGCACTGCTGTCAATTATTCTATCTATATTATGTTTATTCAAGTGTCAATATACTCACAAATGGATGCGATTCTGTGATTTCAAAAGAAGGTTCCACTGTTGTATTATAGGTATAAATAATTATAAGATCATTCAATGTAAGAATATAAATATCACAGATATATAGTAGACTGAATGCTTCCTATTAATGGTGCATACACACGGTCAGATTTTTCCTTCAGATATGAACGATAACGATTTAAAAATCGTTCAGTCGTTCTGAACATGTATCTGACATGCCTGAACGATGGACGATGAGCGATGCGCGTTCCCGTTTGTCAGATAACGATATCTGACATCTGATGTGTTTGCAGTCAGACTTGGACGATTCCATTCATTTTAATGCAGTCAAAAATCGTTCAAATCGTTCAAATCATTCAAAACTTTGGTAAAATCGTTCAAATCATTCAATCGTTCATCTGACAAATCTGACCGTGTGTATGCTCCATAATCGTGTACTGAATACTGATTCACGAAGAGTGGAATTTCCTATAATACTGGCTCATGTAGGAATGATACTTTTTATAGTTGTTACATAACACATTCAAATTGTTCTAATTGTATCAATTGATGTCAGTGTGTGTTCATATTACATAATGTAACAACTTTCTCTTTGGTGTTAAGTGAGAGGAATCCTATTACATAGATGTTAGTTTTGTGAATTAATGTGAATTAATTCAGACAAATATATGCACATGCGTGTGTTCAATAGCACATGGACACAATCATTCAAATCTTATTAGATTGTGTCCTGGCTTGTACTAGACCACTGTATAAAATATAATGTCTTATTTGGCAGTTAACGCACGCACGGCTTTTATCTTGACATCTATATATGAAACTTTATCATTGTTTGCCAGTATAATTTTTAAAGCATATCCAATAAATTAAGATTTTATGCGTTTATTCTTTTTGGAGATAGAGTGCACCAATATAACTAATTTTCTTCTATTTTCCTTTTGAACATATGTATTTAATCAGTTGGTAGCACCGCCATATTTCCTGACTATACTTAGAGTGGTAATTACTCTTTACTTGTAGTATTTTGGGTGAAAAAAATCTCCTATTTGCTAACATTATAAGCATAATACTATCTAGTGTGGGAAGATCTTTCTTTCTTTTGTGTTCTTTACTCGTTTTGCTTGATGTTCTTTTTCTTCTGTGCCCCCTTTATTAAACGTTTCTCGCCCATCCATCTCCCTGCAGTCTGTCCCTTACAGGAGCCCCATCCATGGTGGCTTACGCCCCGGTATGTCGGTCTACATCCAAGGTTCAATCCCGAATCACGCTAACAGGTAACCAGGATTCTATCAAAGTCTAATAACCTCTGGGTCACAAAGTCACATGATCCAAGTCTGAATGCGCTGCTTGAACACAGGTGACTCGATTCTAATAAGCCTTTTTTGCCTTAACTGTGTTCATTCTGTTTATTCAGAGACTGACTGATCTCTCCAAGGAAGCTATATATTTGCTATATTTCTAATGGGAGAAGTGAGAACACACAGGTTTAACCATATCTTTGCATAATAATATTAATAATAATATAATATAATAGTATAATAATATCCAGAGAAGTCTGTGTACAGTAAATACATTACACTACATAGGAGACTGTATTGGGGTCAGTATAAATCATTTTATACACTTTATATGATATTGTATTGGCTTCAGTGTAAATGGTTTTATACACTTTATATGATACTGTATTGGGTGTAGTATAAATCCTTTTATACACTTTATATGATACTATTGGGTTCTGTATAAATCCTTTATATACTTTATATGAGACTGTATTGTGTTCAGTAGAAATCCTATTATAAACTTCAATATGATACTGTATTGGGTTCAGTATAAATCCTTGTATACACTTAATATGAGGCTGTATTGTATTCAGTAGAGAACCTTTTATACACTTTATATGATATTGTATTGGGTCTATCAATATATGATACTGTGTTGGGTCCAGTTTAAATAATTGTATACACTTTATATTATCTGAAAACAAAAAGAAATGGAAAACTAAGTCCCCCAAAAGGAAGCACCATTCCACTAATTTAATTTTTTTATCAATATAAAGGATCTCTTCAATTATAAAAAAAACTTTCCTGACCTTAGTGAATAAAAAATTCTAAACACTCTTTTATATTCTATTCGAACTTTATCTGCTACAGCCTATCAAGAGATGTTTTATAATTTTTTTTTATAGAAGATCATTTCCCCCCTCTCGTAGTCATTTAATTGGGCTTTCCTCTTTGCCTCCAATTATATTGTTTATATTAGGGATGTGCAGGCTCGGTTCTACACATCCCTAGTTTATATATATATATATATATATATATAATTTAAGAGATCTGTTATATTGATATATAATTTAAAACAAATATATATTATTTTTTACATTAGTTGAATAGCGCTTCCATTTCGGAGGACTTGGTTCTCCAATTCATTTTGTTTTCTGCACCTTGAGGTTAAGCAATTCCTCTTATTAGTAAGCTGCAGTCCAACTAATCTGCCATCAAGTCAGACCAGCGCCCAGGTGTGTATTCTTTGTGTCTTTGTGATACTGTATTGGGGTCAGTATAAATCATTTTATACACTTTATATGATACTGTATTGGGGTCGGTATAAATCCTTTTATACACTTTATATGATACTGTATTGGGGTCGGTATAAATCCTTTTATACACTTTATATGATACTGTATTAGGTGCAATATAAATCCTTTTATACACTTTATATGATACTGTATTGGGGTCAGTATAAATCATTTTATATTCTTTATATGATACTGTATTAGGTGCAATATAAATCCTTTTATACACTTTATATAAGACTGTACTGGGTTTAGTATAAATTATTTTATACACTTTATATGATACTGTATTGGGGTCAGTATAAATCGTTTTATACACTTTATATGATACTGTATTGGGGTCAGTATAAATCATTTTATATTCTTTATATGATACTGTATTAGGTGCAATATAAATCCTTTTATACACTTTATATAAGACCTGGGTTTAGTATAAATTATTTTATACACTTTATATGATACTGTATTGGGGTCAGTATAAATCGTTTTATACACTTTATATGATACTGTATTGGGGTCAGTATAAATCATTTTATATTCTTTATATGATACTGTATTAGGTGCAATATAAATCCTTTTATACACTTTATATGATACTGTATTGGGTTTAGTATAAATTATTTTATACACTTTATATGATACTGTATTGGGGTCAGTATAAATCGTTTTATACACTTTCTATGATATTGTGTTGGGTCAGTACTCTCTCAGCAACACTAACTCAAGGTTTCAGTAATTTAAAACGAATGTTTTACCTGAAAGATAATTCCCCTCTGTCAGAGGAAGTTTTATAATTTTTATTTTAAAAATGGACATATCCAGTAATTTATATTAAAGTCATCACACAACAGATTATATGATATGCAACATTGTTCTTCTTGGTTTATGGTTGAGAAATAATATTTAACTCTCCAGCTCCTTGCAGTATTGACGAAGTGAAAGATTTTTTTGGTTCTATTGTAGTGACAATGCTTTTAAAATTGCATGATAGAGGCTGGCTTAAATATCCATCTTATAAGTAGATAGGTAACACAAGGTAATATATGCATTTTATTTGCTGGAAAGCAGCAAAAACTTTGATAATTTGCAAGTCATTATTGGCAAATGGGAGATGTGAGTTTAATAAAAAATATTAAAACATATACAAGATTCTCTTTTAAAGGTTTCCATGCACTTTATATATATAGATGGGGAGAAATTAAAGAAATGGGAATACATTTCAGCGGTATGCAGTCACGATGTCGGCATTCAGCATGTCGACATTTACAATATCGGTAGCAGAAGGTCGACATTGATGATGTTAACAAGGTTAAAATGTCAACATCATTAATGTGAAAACCTGGAAAATGTCGACATTATTTCCACATTGTGAGGAGGCTTGGAGTTAGGATTATGGTTGCTAACATGGTTAAGGACCGAATTAGGTCAAAACGACAATATTGACATGCTAACAATGTCCACATACCATCAGAGGCGGCCCTAAGCATAGACAAACTAGGCAAACATTTTTAATGCTTTCCGGCAAATAAAATGCATATATTACAGTGTTATCTAACCTATCTACTTATGAGATGGATATTTAAGCCAACCTCTATCGCGCAAATTTTAAAAGCATTAGAACAAAAAAAAGCATTGTCCAAGGGCATCCAAGCCCACCTGGGGCCGGTGAAGGTTTGGTGCAGGCACGGCCGGGGCACCTGCTGCCGACTGGGCAGAGACTGTGCAGCATCCACGATCAGAACTCACCTAACAGCTCCGATCAGGCCTGGCAGCAGCAAATAGTGAGCGGACAGCAGCGTAACAGCCGGCGGCAGTTTGCTGGGGTGGGGCATCAGGATGGCAGCTAGTGTTTAGCGCCAGCCTGCTCTGGCACGTCACAAGATCAGAATGAGCTTCTGCACATGAGCAGAGGCTCATTCAGGACTTTAAGTAAATGGTCGCTGGAGGACTGCTGCGCCATGGGCCTTTGTGGGGCTCGGAGTAGTGTCACACATCACGGCTCTGTGCTCTGCCTCCAGCAATCATAACACATAGCTGCAGCCTGCCAGCCTGATACAGAAAAAGCAGGTCCGCCTAACGCGGCTTGCTGTACCTTGAGTCAGACAGCTCTGCAGGCTGTGCTCAAATAAAGTAAGTTTGGAACTGGGAGAGGGGGCAGGGTGTTGTGGTGCTCACTGCTGGGAGAGGAGTGCTCTGCTGGGATTGGGGTGGTGGGATAAGGGTGGGTGCTGACCAGGGGCGTATCTATAATGGGTGCAGGGTGTGCGATGCACATGGGCCCCCGAGTCCAGGGGGGGCCCGCACCGCACACCCTGCACCCATATTATTTAAAACTTACCTCTCAGAGGTCCCGCGCCGGGTGTCAGCGCTGTACAAAAAGCCGAAAAAAATGGCCACCATGGCCATTTTTTCCAGCGTTTTGCATATGCGCAGTAGACTCCGGGCACACTCTAGTGCCCAGAGCCTACTAATGCTCCGGTGGCCGGCCAGCCACGTCTGTTAGCTGCCAGCCGCCGGGAAGAGAGGAGGGGGTTCCGGACGGGGAAGGCACACGGGCCCCCTCCTCTCTAAAAACACCCCTGGTGCTGACACTGTGCTGTGATGGCATAGGGGGGTGCTGTATTGGTTGAGGGCCCCTTATGTGAGGTCACACCCCTTTTTCGGATCCCACGTGGAAGGGGGCACCACTCAAAATCTCGCTTAGGGCAGTAATTTGGCTCTGCATACCATCTGTGTTGACATGCAGAATATCGACATGTTAAATGTTGACATTCTGGCCGTCGAACATATATTCCGAACCCATTTCAGCAGGATGGTGAATGAAAGAGAAAGAGGTTTTGACAAAAATGTAAATAACGGGAGCAGATATCAGCCGGAGATGGGGTGGAAAGGGGAAGGAATTTCAGCAGACGCGGAAGTAAATGGGAACAGATTTCAGGGTGAGGAAGAGGTGATAGAGTTTAGCAGAAGTGAGGAGACGTAGGATGATCATTATTGTGATTCCCCCTTATTATCTATTGCTTCATTCTATCTGACAGATTCAGTGTAAACCTCTCCTGTGGTCAGTATGATGGATCAGACATTGCCCTCCACTTTAATCCCCGGTTTGATGGAAAGGACAATGTCGTGTTTAATTCTTTCCAGTCGGGGTCTTGGGGAAGTGAGGAGAAAAAGAAACATGGTTTCCCCTTTCGCAAAGGAGGTCACTTTGAGGTGGTCTTTCTGGTCAATCTATCAGGTATCCAGGTGAGTAAATAAATGACTGACACACACACACACACACACACACACACACACACACACACACACACACACACACACACACACACACACACACACACACACTTTAACCCAAAACAGTACACTTTAACCCAAAACAGTACACTTTAACCCAAAACAGTACACTTTAACCCAAAACAGTACACTTTAAATATTGCAGGGTTTTTTTTTCCTTTCCTGACTATGAGTATGAAGTTTCCAGAGTTGTTCAAGAACGTTCCAGGATAGACTCCTCTCCTTTGGTTATAATGACTGTTGCTTCTATCCATCCAGGTAAACGTGAATGGCTCTGCATTCTTTGAGTATCGCCACAGGATTCCTCTACAACGGGTGGAATGTCTGCATGTAGCTGGAGATGTTTCCCTCCGTTCCGTGACCATAGTTGGAGGAGGGGTGAGTGAAGTGCTGGTATATAGGTGGAAAATTAAAGAACATTCAAACATGCTGGTGACTGTGCCCCCCTGTCGCTGGGCCTGGGTGGCTGTGGAATGGAGATAGATGAAAGGGGAATTTGATGGTGACTGTGGGAGGAGATAGATGGCATGGGAACATGCTGGTGTCTGAGGGAGGAGATAGATGGAAGGGGAACATGCTGGTGACTATGGGAGGAGATAGATGGAAGGAGAACATGCTGGTGACTTTGGGAGGAGATAGATGGAAGGGGAACTTGATAATGACTGTGAAAGGAGATAGGTGGAAGGGGAACATGCTGGTGACTGTGGAAGGAGATATATGGTAAGGGAACATGCTGGTGACTGTGGGATGAGATAGGTGGAAGGGGAACATGCTGGTGACTGTGGGATGAGATAGGTGGAAGGGGAACATGCTGGTGACTGTGGAAGGAGATAGATGGAAAGGGAACATGCTGGTGACTTTGGGAGAAGATAGATGGAAGGTTAACTTGATGATGACTGTGAAAGAAGATAGGTGGAAGGGGAACATGCTGTTGACTGTGGGTGGAGGTAAATGGAAGGGGAACATACTGGTGACTAAGGGAGGAGATAGATGGAAGGGGACCATGCTGGTGATTTTGGGAGGAGACAGATGAAGGGGATCTTGATGATGACTGTGAAAGGAGATAGGTGGAAGGGGAACATGTGACTGTGGGTGAAGATAAATTGAAGGGGAACACACTGGTGTCTGAGCGATGAGATAGATGGAAGGGGAACATGCTGGTGACTGTGGGACGAGATTGATGGAGTAGTTACATGCTGGTGACTTTGGAAGGAGTTAGGCAGAAGGGGAACATGTTGGTGACTATGGGAGGAAATAAATGGAAGGGAAACATGCTGGTGGCTGGCTGTGGGACAGAGATAGATGGAAGGGGAACATGCTGGTGACTGTAGGAGAAGATAGAAGGAAGGGGAACATGCTGGTGACTGTGGGAGGAGATAGATGGTAGGGTAACATGCTGGTGACTGTGGAATGAGGAAGATGGAATGGGAGCATGCTGGTGACTGTAGGAGGAGATAGATGGAAGGGGAACATGCTGGTGACTGTGGGAGGAGATGGAAGGAAGGGGATTATGCTGGTGACTGTGGTAGGAGATAGATGGAAGAGAAAGATGCTGGTGACTGTGATAGGAGATAGATGGTAAGGGAACATGCTGGTGACTGTGGTAGGAGATAGATGGAAGGGGAACATGCTGGTGACTGTGGGAGGAGATAGAAGGAAGGGGATTATGCTGGTGACTGTGGTAGGAGATAGATGGAAGAGAAAGATGCTGGTGAATGAAGGAAGAGGGGCATGAAAATGAAACATGCTAATGACTGAGTGAGAAGATAGGTGGGAGAAGTACATGCTGTTTTTTTGAAAAAATATATAAGATGACTGTGATGGAGGATACATGTGGAAATGATTATGTTGAGGACTGACTGGAGATAGGTAGCTAGAGGCAGACACTTGCCTGTGAATGTAGAAGGTGATAAGTTGAAGAGAACAGGAAAGTAAAATATAGAGAATATCATGAGTATGAGAAAAGTGTGGAAATCACAATACTGATGGACTTCTGTCTGACCATGCTCATTTATATTACAGGGTCCGATGACTGGCCCTTCCTTCCCTACTGGAGGGGTAAGTGACATATAAGAGAGATACTAGAGGAGACAGACAGACCTCATATTGTGATATGGTTGCTTCTGGTATCACTGAACACATTGACATATTGGTTCATCTCCCTTTCTTTCCTTCTCTCAAGGCAATGCCAGGCTACCCACCCGTGAACCTGCCTGTGAGTACACTTTAACCAGCCTCTTGTTATATGTATGTAAATATGGGGTGTGATATGTATTACCGCCGGGCGCATTCAATTTCCGACAGGGGCTGGCCGTCAAAGGAGGAAATCCCGATCGTTCTAAAGGTAAGTATTTACTAACCTAAGCTAACCCCCCCTAACCCTAACTCTCCTTAGGAGTGCCTAACCCTAACCTCCCCCCCTGTGCCTAACCCTAACCTCCCCCCCGGGGGTGCCTAACCCTCCCTCCCTCCCCCTAACCTAACCCTAACCTCCCGGGGGGGTGCCTAACTCTAAGTCCCCCCCGTGAGCCCTAAACCTAACCCTCCCTCCCCCCGCGGCTGTCTGCTGCGGTGCCCGGAATCCGCTCGATCGGGATGCCGGACGCCGGTCTCCCGACGTCAGGCAAATTACAGGCGTCTACATTTAGACACCTGTCATTCGTCCCTAGTCGGGATAAAGCAGTCTGGAAGCCGGCGGTCGGCATTTAGACCGTCGGGTTCCAGACTACATCCCGTAAATATGTTCCCTTAGCTCATTTTACAGTTAGAAGAAAAACTCTGTCTTTGGTGTCTGGTATGTGATAGGCTGATGCCTAGAGCACAACATGCACTATTCTCCCATCAGGACACACACATGGATAAAATATAGTTCACTGCTTTATCTTTTTTGAAATGAGTAATTTTTATTGATTTTCACCAAAAAGTGCAAAGAAACAAAGATAACAAAGTCAATGGTGAGGCGCAGGGTTACTAAAGTTGATTCTGCGGTTCCCACCATTGACTTCAATAGAGGGAGCCGTTCATTGGCTGAGAGGAGGGGACTGACCTCTCTCAGCCAATGAATGCTCAGACACGGCCCTACAAAGGGAAAAGCTGCGTCTGAGCTCTTCATTCGGGAGGTAACAACCATCGTGATTGTTACCTAATTTGTGGGTTGCGTTTCTCGTTTTTTTATTTTACGAAGATGCCTACACGGAGAAGGGGACCGGTCCAGGTAATGTAGGTGAGTATGTGTGAGTGAGTGTCCTTAATGCCCCACATGCTGGTACTTGTGGTTCTCCAAGTACCAGCATGCGGGGGAGGCTTGCTGGGATCTGCAGTTCTGCTCGTAAAGAAAATGTTTACACTTATCTTTTGTTACACTACACTTACACTATCAATCCGCTACCCAGGGGTGGCGGGATAGCCCGAGCTTTCAGCCTAGGCCTGGGGTGTCCTGGAGAGGGGGACCCCTTCATTGGGGGGATCCCCAACTCCCCAGGGATCCCTTGCCTGGGCTGACTAGCGGTCAGGAGTAATGTTTCGGCTGGGGAACCCGGTGATAGGGTTTCCCTGGCTGTGACATTACCCCCCCACTAGAAAGGGTCCAGTGCTGGTTCTGGAAATTACAGGGGAACCCTACGCATTTTTTCCCCTGTAATTCCAGAACCGGATCAGAGCGTGCTTAGTACAGTGGAACCCTACACATTTTTTTTCCTGTACTTACACAACCAGGACTGGCTATCAAAACCGGGGCTGGTTGTGTATTTAGGGAGGGACCCCATGTCATTTGTTTTTAAACTTTAACTCTTTCTAAGCTCTTTACAGTAAGATACATGCATACATCTCACTGATGTATGCATGTATCTGTGTCAAACGAACTGCTCATACTGAAAATTAAAGCATGAAGCAGTTCTATTCAGTCGGGGCTTTGAAATTCGTTTTGAAGTTTGATTTGTACATGAACATGCACAATCGAACATCAAATCACTGTACAAAAATGAACCAAATCGACTTCGATTTAGAAAAGGCTTCTAAAATCGAATTTTAGTAAATGTGGGATTTGAAGAGGAATTTGTACTTTCTATTTGAGGTGAGCTAAATCAATCATCAAAACGAAAGTAGAAAACGAACTTTGATAAATACAGTATACCCCCAAATCTTTACCAAGCAGCGGCCATGTGATAATGAATTTTTACGATACAAGGGCCCACTTTGGTATATCTGCCAGGGCTGATAAAACTCTATGTTACACCTATATGTAGTGAGAATACAGGAGTCCCAGGTCTGCGTTATATATATATGCATGCTATTAATGTATGTTTGGGTGTATTGGCTACCTTAGTAATATATCTTTCCCTATCCTGACAGGTAATGGGAGGACCTATCTATAACCCGGTTAGTAGACAAAAGTCATGTGTGACTGTCTCACACTGTCCTGTCTGTGTGTCTCTGTCTGTTTCTTTGTGTACAGCTCCATGACTGTCTCTCGGTGGAGGTGTCTCTGTCATTGTCTGTCTCTCTGTACGTGTTTGCGCCTATGTCTCCTGACACTTCCTGTATTTTGTCCCTCACAGCCAGTTCCGTACTTTGGAAACATACCTGGTGGGGTGTCACCTAATAGAACGTTTGTGGTGAGAGGACTTATACCACAGGGGGGGAAGAAGTAAGTGAGCATCCAAATATTTTACTCTTACCAGGTACTATATAACCCTATCAACCACTCGACTGCTGTTGTCACATCTGATGGGATCACGCCAGACTGGACTTTTATGGACATGGTACTCTACCAGGAGCTGCCATGCTCTGCTTAGACTGCTGGCGCCTTTGTTGCCTTGACAACCTTCCCTCATCCCCTCCTCCCACGCCGGACGCAGTGAAGGGTGAGCCTAAAAGGACAGTCTTCCTGCAGTCAGAGCCCAAGGAACTCAGAACTGCCACATACTGGTCTCCACGGCCACGCAGACTGAGATGGGCGATCCTAACAAGATCGCCCACAGGAGCTCCCTAGTGCAGCTGCACCTCGGAGCCAGGCAGCGCCACAGCAGTGACCGGAGATCCTCAGGAACGCCCACCCCCTGCTACTAGCCTCTTTTTTTTTTACTGTATAAAACAACTCTTTCAAAAAAAAAAAAGTCCCAAATTTGTTGATTTTATTTCCTAAATATGTAAATAATAGCTATGTAAACTTTATTCAGTATAATTTCATTAACAAATATGCATATTTGTTAAAATAATATATACTGCATTCGGTTTAAATTAGAGATGGACCATTTCTGCTGGTTTCGGTTCTAATTCGTCGGGCCAGTTTTGGTTTTGCTAAACTGCGTGACCGGTTTTGGTTTTGGATTTTTTGCCAAAAATTTGCAGAAAAAGCTAAAATCACATAATTTGAGCATTTGAGAGTACAACAATATCAGAAAGGTCAGGCTCACACATAGCACTCGTGGACACACTTAGGGGTAAATTTACTAAAGTGAGAGTTTTTAGAAGTGAGTTTTAGAAGAGATGTTTCCCATAGCAACCAATCAGATTCTAGCTATTATCTTCTAGAAGGTGCTAGTTAACCACTTTTAACCAGGCTTTCCCTGACATGGTCGTATCTGATACAACCAGTCAGAAGTGCCCACTAGACGGCTGCGGGAAGCTAATCTTCCAGCAGCCGCCTACATCAGACCTACTGGTCCCTCTGCAACTGTGGCTGCCCCTCCAGCATTTCTCGATCACTGCTGGCCACAGTGATCGGATATATATATATATATATATATACACTGTATATGTGTATATACAGTATATATGTATATATATATGTGTGTACATATATATATGTGTGTGTATATATATTTGTGTATATATATATGTGTATATATACAGATATAGATATCACAGTGCCTCTGATTAGGGACAGCAACCGACCATTGTTGATTTGCAAATCATCGATGGTCTGACTGAAAACAAGTGGTTTGCCATTGCTGGTAACCATCAACGTTGCACCATCGATGGCAACCCTTAATCGATGTTTAGGAAATATCGGCAGTTGTGGTCTACACAGATCTCGACCAATCGCTAAACAATTGATGGTTTCTAACGATGGTTGAACCATCGATGGTACAGCTGTCAATGGCCATCACTACAGTATAGCATAAAAATTGCTATTTTTATGGTATACTGTATTCTAAAAAATTTTTTTTTTAAATAAAATAGTGATGGATAAGTTTAATTTAAGTTCTTGACCTAATTCAATCATAAGAGAAACCGACAATTTTGGAGCGGTTTTTGGAAAACTAATTAATCAGTTAATAGGTTAAATGTTAAGTAGAATCTGATTGGTTGCTATGGGCAACATCTCTTCTACAACTCACTTCTAAAAAAAAATCTCACTTTAGTAAATTGACCCCTTAGACTCTCCTCAGAGTTTTGTGACATTTCTGTTTCTGAACACATAGGGCCCAATTCAGACCCTGTCGCAAGCGCTGAGCGCTCTCAACCGGGTCAATGGTGGCCCACAGCGCATGCGCATGATGGAGCCGGCTTCGTCGTGCGCATGCACAAGACCCGGATAGCGACGGGCAATCCGTTGCTCCAGGTCTCGTACCAAAGGGGGCGTGCTATCGATGTTGAGTGACAGCACTCCCCCTTTGGTGGGCGGGCCGGGGGAGTGGCTGCCCAGACGGAGGCATTCCCATGTGAACGCCTCCATTTGGGGCCGGCCCCACTGACATCACGAGTGATGTCAGTGGGAGAGATTTTGGCTCTGTTAGAGCCGAAATCTCTCTGGGGCTTGCGGCAATGAGACCCTACCACAAGGGTCTCGTCGCAAGCCCGATGGTCGCGATGGTCTTGACCATCGCGACCATCTTCCTGGTCGCTTGCTATAGCTGTGTGTGGTCACCCACAGCTATGCGAGCGGCCAGGAGGTCGTTCTAAAAAAAAAAAAGGACCGGCCCTGATTCAGAGCGAGCGCTCTATCAGAGCGACCGGATCTGATTCAGGGCCATAGTTTGTTCTACTGCCTTTGTGGTTTTAATTTTTGTACACCTCTTCTACACAAATATCCCCCTCATCCTCTTGCACTTCCTCGGTGGCATCCTCAATTTCTATGTCATCAGCTATATTTGTGCTGCTCATCCCCACATTTGCAGAGGGAGCAGAAATGATGGAAGGCGGCTTTTCTGCGAGTACAACAGTATCAGAAAGGTCAGGCTCACACATTGCACTCGTGGACACACTTGGGGGTATATTTATCAAAGTTTGTTTTTACTTTTGTTTTGATGTTCAATTTAGCTCACCTCAAATCGAATCAAAACGTATGTACAAAACCCTCTTCAAATCCCACATAAAATTTGATTTTAAAAGCCTTTTCTAATTCAAATTCGATTAGGTTCGATTTTGAACAGTGATTTGTTGTTTGATTTTGCATGTTCATGTACAAATTGAACAGCAAATCCCACTTCAGAACGAACTTCAAAGCCCCAACTGATTAGAACTGCTTCATGCTTTCATTTTCAGCATGAGCTGTTAGTTTTGACACAGATAAATGCATACATCAGTGAGATGCATGCATGTATCTTACTGTAAAACAATTAAATTATTTAATAATTTTTTTTGGAATGCACAGCTCTATTCCTGCGTGGACTGGAGCCACAGGGCTTATATATGCACATGAACTAAGCGCACCAAACAGTACAAACAATGCAATTATTTAATTAAATTTTTTGATGGCGCAGGTCTAATCAAACAGCATGGAGTGGAGTCACAGGGCTTATATATGCACGTGAATGTCTTACTGATGGACACACCACTGCCAATACAACAGAATACAGCACAGCATACAGCAGCATGACTAAGCAGCATAGCCACTTGTGACTTGTGAGCCTGGACACAGCCTATACAGCAGAGTACAGCACAGCATACAAAAGCGTGCACCCTCCCCCCCTATACACATTGACTTAGCAGCACAGCCACTTGTGACTTGTGAGTCTGGACACAGCCTATACAGCAGAGTACAGCACAGCATACAAAAGCGTGCACCCTCCCCCCCTATACACATTCACTAAGCAGCACAGCCACTTGTGAGACTGGACACAGCACAGCCTACACAGCAGAGTTAAGCACAGCATACAGTACATCAGCGTGCCTGACAAAGAAATGGCACAGAGTCCCGTCCACTGCGCCTTATATAGAATCCAAAACCCATGAGAATCTGACGCTGCGAGGATGACATTTTGCCTCGAAGTGTCTTCCATGTGGGAAGACCTGAGCGGCTGCTGGGATTGATTTGGATTTGCAATGTTCGGGTGGGTTCGGATTTCAAGACATTGCGAACTGCTCATCTCTAGTTTAACAACCTGTAGCTACTATTTACATAATTTGATCATTTAAAAAAAGCAAGTTATGTGGTCAATTAGCTCTGTTATATCCAGTACACACCCCACTATTCCTTATTAATAGCTATCTTATCATCTCTATCATCTCCTGCTTATATTGACTAAGTGTTATTCTTTCGCATGAGGCATATCATTACCCAGCTCTATTATTTTACATACAATGACACATTATTACCCACCTCTATCACCCCCTGCACAATGGCACATTATTAGTCACCTCTATTATCTCCTGCACAATGGTACATTATTAGTCACCTCTATCATCTCCTGCACAATGACACATTATTAGTCACCTCTATCATCCACTGCACAATGGTACATTAGTCACCTCTATCATCCCCTGCACAATGGCACATTATTAGTCACCTCTATCATCCCCTGCACAATGGCACATTATTAGTCACCTCTATCATCCCCTGCACAATGGCACATTATTAGTCACCTCTATCATCCCCTGCACAATGGCATATTATTAGTCACCTCTATCATCTCCTGCACAATGGCACATTATTAGTCACCTCTATCACCCCCTGCACAATTATTAGTCACCTCTATCATCCCCTGCACAATTATTAGTCACCTCTATCATCCCCTGCACAATGGCACATTATTAGTCACATCTATCATCCACTGCACAATTATTAGTCACCTCTATCATCCCCTGCACAATGGCACATTATTAGTCACCTCTATCACCCCCTGCACAATTATTAGTCACCTCTATCATCCCCTGCACAATTATTAGTCACCTCTATCATCCCCTGCACAATGGCACATTATTAGTCACATCTATCACCCCCTGCACAATTATTAGTCACCTCTATCATCCCCTGCACAATGGCACATTACGTATTACCCATCTATATCATCCTCTGCACTATGGCACATTATTAACCAGCTCTATCATCTGCTCCACAATCATCTACTTTATTCTGAGCTGTTGCACATTACTAAATTATCTTCTGAACTTTGGCACGTTATTAGTTACTTTTGTTCTTTCCTAAGTTTAAATCACATATAAGTGGAAATTATGCGGTGACAATCTGCTCTCGCTTTCCAGGTTCCATATTAATTTTAACACCTCATCAGGTGAAACAGCTCTACATTTCAATGTCCGTATAAATGAGAAAACAGTGGTGAGGAACAGCAAGCTCGGGGGGTCCTGGGGCCCTGAGGAGAAACACATGTCATTTAACCCCTTCATGCAAGGGCAGTACTTTGATGTGAGTATATGTGTAATGTGTATCCACATCATAGATCAAGGACAGACTTTGTGATTGGTTGGGGCTGCATACAATAGTGGCCACAAGGTATAATATGGATGTGGTCTATTTAGTTTTTGGTGTTACCTCAATTTAAGCAAGGCCACTTATGCCAGACCGGCATCCGGTCATTAGATAAACAGTAAAAAGTTAGACAGGCAATAGGTCGACAGGGTCATTAGGTCGACACAGAAATGGTCAACACTTTTTTTTTTTTTTAGAATTAGGGATAGGCACTTACAGGATGGTTAAGCACTAGAAGGGATGGTTAGGGTCAGCCACCAACCCCGACGGTTAGGGTTAGGTACCAAAGGGAGGGTTAGGGTAAAGATTAGGGCTACAAAA
This sequence comes from Taudactylus pleione, assembly GCA_031769625.1. NCBI lineage: Eukaryota > Metazoa > Chordata > Amphibia > Anura > Myobatrachidae > Taudactylus > Taudactylus pleione. The sequence goes on from JAUIMM010000198.1 coordinate 3,559,103, forward strand.
CAAAACATGTGTCGACCATTTCTGTGTCAACCTAATGACCCTGTTGACCTTCTGTGCCGGTCGACCTATTTATCAATCGACCTTTAATGTATCGACTTTCAGACCCTGTTGACCTGCAGTCCCCGACACGGGCCCCCTCCTCTCTGTCCGGCAGCTGGCCGTGCACTAGAGTGCGCCCAGAGTCTATAGCGCATACACAGGTCACCAGGAAAAATGGCCGCAGCGGCCATATTCCCTGTACTGAGCATGTGCAAACGATGGGAAAATGGCCGTGGCGGCCATTTTCCAGCCGTTTTTACAGGTGCAGACACCGAAGCCGATGTGGAACTCCGGAGAGGTAAGTTTAATGGGTGCACCCATTATAGATACGCCCCTGCTTCAGACCCTGTCGACCTATTGCCTGTTTAACTAGTATTGTCTACCTAAATATTGTCCCCTAATTATACCAGCCATCCACTAAGGCTAAGGGGAAGATTTATCAAAGCTTGGAGAGAGATAAAGTGGAGAGAGTACCAAACAATCAACTCCTAAGTGTCACTTTACAGACTGTGTTTGAAAAACGACAGTTAGGAGCTGATTGGTTGGTACTTGATCTCTCTCCAAATTTTGATAAATCTGCTCCCAAGTCTGAAGAATGCCCCAGCCATTGTCCCCTCAATAATTCAGCCTGTAATCCTTCAGTACCATCCTCCCCTGTATCCCTGTCTTCCTGAGTCCCTGCACTACTGACTCATGGCTGTTGTAATGTACAATTTCCAGGGACATGTTGTGTTAGAGGTGCATCTGAGCTCGTCACAGGTGGTGTAATCTCCCCCAAACATGCTTCAGAAACATCTAAAGCCCATCTGTCTTCACCCCGACTTGTGTCCTTCGTCTACTTGAAGCTGCTGCACTTTAATACATGCATTTAACCACAAAACATAGTTCTACATAGTAAAACCAAAAAGTGTAATCGCTGTGCTGGAGACTGAGGGCCTGATTCTGACCCGCTCGTGAGCGCTGAGCGCTCGCAAGCGGGTCGATGGTGCCTTAGTGCGCATGCGCACGACGGAGGGAGCTCCATCGTGCGCATGCGCGAGACCCAAATAACGACAGGGTAGCCGTCGTTATGGGTCTCGCACCAAAGGGGGCGTGCTGTCGATGGTGATTGATGGTAACCCACAGCTATGCGAGCGTCCAAGAGGCCGCTCCAATGTTAAGTAGGAGGGCCCTGATTCAGAGCGAGTGCTCTGGTTAGAGTGTCCGGCTCTGAATCAGGCCCTGAGATCAAAAGTGCACTCGGATCTGCAAGGCTGGCAAGAAGCGTCTTTTGTCCTCAGACGCATCCTGCTGCATTACCATATTTTAGCATCGCTGGTATTGGCGTCCATCACTGAATGGACCCCTTGGTCCTATATAAAAGGAGGCTTCTATAAAGTTCTGAATACCTCTGCCAAGAACAGGCGAATGGTCACCTGCAGGTGGGCAATCAATTTCAAGTCCCCCCCCAACCCCCCAGTTTAGAACTTCTAAACTAGAGGACCTTGCTTCATCATAACTAAAATTTCTCTGGAGGTAATTAGGTTTAGAACTCGCATGGAGGATAGGAGGATTCCATCATTCCTCCTCTCCTTAACTATCTATTTTGAAAGCTGTCATTTTTGCGATGACAGCTTTTTGGGAAATAGATAGTTTTCCCTCTCTACACTAACTTACCGCCGCTGTAATCAGTGCTGCGCATGTGCTGTTACATCCGTAAAAGCAGCGCATGCGCAGCACTGCCTACAGCTGCGGTAATTGTGTGCCCCACTCCTCCCTCCCCCCTCCACTCACCTCCCCCCCATCCCAGGGGCGCCGCGAGGGGGGGGAGTGGGTACAAATTACTTGGGCCTGGGCTTCCTGAGGGGCCCGGGTCCGACACCACCCCCAACTACCTCACAGCAGCCCAGCACAAAGCGTGTGCTGAGCTGCAGTGGAGACTGCTCGTGGCTGCTGAGCAGCAGCCACAAGCAGTCTCCTATGCCTGTGAGGGGAGCGATCACACTGATCGTCCCCCCCACGGCTTTGCGCCAGGCTTAGGGGGCTCAGAGCGCCCCCCTCGCCAGCGCCGTGAAAATATATATTTTTTTCTTTCAGAAGGGTACATGGCCACGCCTCCCGTGATTAGGCCATGACCCCTGTTACCCGGGCCCGCCACGGCTCTTGGCGGGCCTGCCCATCCCGACTTAACTGCCCGCTGCAGCCGCCTCTGCCTGCTGTTCTGACACGTGTTCTCCAGGCAGAACACAGTAAAGTTTAGAAAAGAAAAAAAACTTTTTTTTTTTTTCTAAACTTTACTGTGGGCCTGATTCAGAGCCGGACGCAGCGCTCGCTCTGAATCATGGCCCTCCTACCTCAACTTGGAGCGGCCTCATGGACGCTCGCATAGCTGTGGGTTACCACCCACAGCTATAACGAGCGTCCATGATGATGGTCGCGATGGTCAAGACCATTGCGACCATCGGGCTTACGACGAGACCCTGCGGTAGGGTCTCGCTGCCGCAAGCCCTAGAATGATTTTGGCTCTATCAGAGCCAAAATCACTCCCACTGACATCACTACTGATGTCAGTGGGGCCGGCCCCAGACGGTAGGCGTTCCCATGGGAACGCCTCCGTCTGGCAGCCACGCCCCCGGCACGCCCACCAAAGGGGGTGTGCTGTCACTCACCATCGACAGCACGCCCCCTTTGGTGCGAGACCCCGAGCGACGGATTCCTCGCCGCTCGCCGGGTCTCGCGCATGCGCACGACAGAGCTCCCTCCGTCGTGCGCATGCGCATTCGGGCACCATCGACCCTCTTGTGAGCGTCCTTCGCTCGCGAGCAGGTCTGAATTAGGCCCTGTGTTCTGTCTGGAGAACACGTGTCAGATCAGCCACTGGAGCCAGAGGAGAGACCAGGAAGCGCCGGAGGGAGCGGAGGAGAACCTGCCCACGCTGATACAGGTAAGTGTTACCTACTATACTCCACCTCACAGTGGTGGATAGCAACTATCAAATTCCGCAAATACATAATTTTCGGAATTTGATGAATACCATAATTTCCATATCCCCATACTAATGTACTAATGTATGGGGAGTGTGGAAATTAACGCAGGCGGACTTAACCAGGAGATATCAGTGATATCTTCTGTGTTAAGTGTCTTCATGAATACTAAAATAACGGTAATTAAGGAAAATGTCCTTAAAAACTTTATTTTAGTGTTGATGAATAGGCCCCTTAGTCCTAACATATAAAACTGCAAATGCAGGATAAAATTGCCCCTGATCTATCCAAACACTACCCCTTCTCACCAGCAATACCCACTTTGCTTACGGCACAAACCACTTTCAAGTAAGCTCCATCTCTTTTGGAGCCAGGGATTAGGTATAGTATAAAACAAATTGGTGACTGGCTCTTGTGTTCTCTAAGCAACTCATAGCGTCTAGCTTAGTTCTGACTCGTGTATACATGACTTGGAGAAGCAGACCCCATATCATGCATAGAGGCCATGGCCAACTAATGGTAGCTGGCATTACACTTTGCTGTGCAGCAAGATTCATAGAGATGACGATCGAAGTGCTGAGGACCCCAGTTTATGAATGAGAGACAGCAGAGTGATGAATAAGTTTCTCTATACTGCCCACAAGCAGTTGCCCATAACAAATGTACTTGCACCTCTCTAGATGATGTTTATTTTCTCTCCTTCCAGGTCTCCATCCGCAATGGCAATGGCCGTTACAAGATATTTGTGAATGGACAACCGTTCTGTGAATATGTTCATCGGTTCCAGAACCTGCCGTTTATTACTACTCTGGAGGTTGCAGGAGATGTGGTGTTGTCACTTGTACAGTTCTAAGCAACTTCCAATACGCTCCTAGGTGATGAGTAAGAAACCTGGCCGGTGCTCTGCATTAGTGTAGTCGGGATGGGCAGGCACACAGGCCTCAGAGTCTGGAGCTCTGCTCTTGTGCTAATCACCAATAAAATCTGTTTGTTTTACAAATGAGGAAATGGTTCTTTATGTGTAATCCATTGTAAGTGCTTAGATTCAATAGAGAAGAAACTTCGGACAAGATAGTCATTGTAAAATGCCGCGACCACCATGCTTTTGAAACATCTACCAGTGTCTCCAGCGCTGACTGTTATAGCTATATCATACGCCACAAGAAAAAGATTGGTCAAGGTTTAGCACATCACATATAGTATCACATCAGAAGAAGTTCACTTACATTAATATTATTATCGCTAATGAAAATAGTATTACATAGTATTGTGCACTGTACATTGGAGAGGTGTAATAGTAAAAAAAAAAATGTACCCGAAAAATTTTTCCTCTACTAGAGTAAAACACATAAACAATGTTACTGAGGTCTTATTATTTTGTTAAAATTAACAAAATTCCACATGAAATCTTAAACACTGCAGACTACTTTCGTGAATTTGGAGTTAAAAACATCAGTTATAAAGTAAATCATTCTAACAATACATGCGGATATTTTTATCAATTTCAAAAACACCAACATTTAACTGTAGTTATTTTATGTCATCAGATAATCATTGCGGACTTCTTTAGCTTCCAGCCCAACACAGTTTTATTAACTGCGGTGACCGGCGTAATTCACTTTCTTTTTTTTTTTTTTTTTTCTCTCCTCCAGCTCTTTCTTTTCTCTTTTAGGGGCCTATTTATCAAAGCTTTTTTTCTGAAAATAATGCAGAATATTATTTACTAATAGCCTAATGAAGGAGATTTCACAGAAATATCCTGCAAAAGGCTAATTAGCGCTGCAGATCACAGTCCCCATTATTATCTGACTTTGCTTTTTGGAGTTTGGCCCTGCTGGTTTAAGCCATCCTCAGATGGCGTAAACCACTTTATGCCTATGGGGGCATTCTTGCAGGAGAGGGATCTTACGAACAGTAGGAGGGTCTTACGCTTGCTCAGATGATTGCCAGAGGGCCCAAACTTGAGAAGGCACTTTCTCTTAACCACTTGCCTGGTGTAGTTGCATCATTTGTGAACACACCAGGCAGTGCGTTAACTGACATGGTCGCAAACTATGCGACCTGTCAGAAGTGCAGACTGGATGGCTGCCAGAAGATAATAATCCAGCAGCCACCAATGGCAGAGGGACCTCCCCGACACTCCGCATCCATCCCTGCGCCGTCCCCCAGTGACTGCCGTTCGGCTAATCACTGCTGATTGGTCAGTCCGGCAAGACCCCCTACCCGGCTGGTGCAAAGAGCAGCAACCACCAAGGAAATGTAAATTAGCCCCACCAGCCCCTCAGTGTGTACCTGGCTTAGAGGAGCAGCCACTGGAGAAATCAAAGATGTGATGTTCGGAACATTGATGGTTAGATATATTGATGACCTTATATAATAAAAAATCCATGTTAATGTTATGCATTTCAAAAAAATATATATTTTTTTATAAATAAATTGTGTGGGATAAGGTAGAAATAGATGTTCTTAAACTAATTCAATCATTAAAAAAAATGACAATTTCAGAAGGGTTTTTGGAAAAACATTTTTGTCAGTTAAGCGGTTAAGGTACATGAAGTGTTCATGTAAGATGGTAGCATTGACTAGAGCCACCGAGGAGGGAAAAGGGAAAGGACTAAGGGCCTGAATCAGACCCGGTCGCAAGCGCTGAGCGCTCGCAACAGGGTCGATGGTGGCCCACAGCGCATGTGCACGATGGAGCCGGCCCCGTTGTGCGCATGCGCGAGACCCGGCTAGCGACGGGCACTCCGTCACTCCGGGTCTCGCACCAAAGGGGGCGAGTTGTCGATGTTGAGTGACTGCTCGCCCCGTTTGTTGGGCGGGCCGGGTGGTGGCTGCCCAAATGGAGGCGTTCCCATGTTAGAGCTGAAAGCTCTCTGGGGCTTGCGATGGGCGAGACCCTACCACTAGGGTCTCATCGCAAGCCCGATGGTTGCGATGGTCTTGACCATCGCGACCATCATCCTGGCCGCTCGCAATACCTGTGGGTGGCCACCCACAGCTATGCGAGCGGCCAAGAGGCTGCTCCAAAAAAAAAAAAAAGCCCGGCCCTGATTCAGAGCGAGCGCTTTGTCAGAGCGAGCAGATCTGAATCAGGCCCTAAGAGCCGTCCAGGGTCATGCAATACAGAAGGTTGAATACTAGAAGATTGTTGACATATAATTGTAAGTGGGAGCTCAGAGAATCTGCCAGGCTGAGACCAAAGAAGAAAATATGGGCATTAAGTCGGGGAAGTCGTATCATGGTGTTCTTTATACAAGTGACAACCTGTAACCATAAAGAGGTGATCCGAGGGCAGGAGCAGAGCAGATGCCAGACACCAGCTGGGGGGACAGCACAATTGAGACGGAATCGGTATGATTTACGGCCGGTCCCCTGCCCGGCGGTTGGAATCCCGACACCACTAGGCCGGCAGAGGAGGAAATCCCGATCGTCGAAGGTAAGTATTCACTAACCTATTTTTAAGCCCCTAACCCTAACCTTCCCCCACAGTGCCTAACCCCCCCTCTAAGTGCCTAAACCTAACCCCCCCTTCCCCGCCGCCTAAACCTAAGTCCCCCGGGGGGGTGCCTAACCCTAAGTCCCTCCCCGGGGCTGCCTAACCCTAACCCTCCCTTCCCCTAGCCTGACCCTAACCTCCCGGGGGGGGGTGCGTAACCCTAAGTCCCCCCCGGGAACCTTAAACCTAACCCTCCCTCCCCATGGCTGTCCACAGCGGCGCCCGGCATCACTTCGATCGGGATGCCGGTTGCCGGTCTTACGGCATTGGTAAAAATGACAGACGTCTAGATTTAGACGGCCGTCATTTAACCCTCGCCGAGATAAAGCAGTCGGGAAGCCAGCGGTCGGGATTACGTCAGCCGGCATCCCGACTGCATATCCTTGAGACAGACATCCGAAGAAAATCACCAAAACAATGAAGTCAAAGTGGAGTCCAGTGAACTCTATGAAGAAGGTAAAGCTGGATTTGCTTATATCTGGCATGCGTGGCCCGAGGGGAACCCAGCAGGAACACCCAATCCTCATCTGACAAAACTCTTAGATCTACATCCCATTGAGATCTAAGGGAGCACAGCCTAGAAGTTCCCAGTGGTAACCAAAGGGAGGAGTATGCATGAGAGATGGACTTCCGGCTAGAGAGTCCGGACTAGCAAACGAACCGGGAGCCTCAGGGAGAACAGGGGCATCCCTCCGCCACTGTGCATAGAGGATATGTACCAAAACACAGGTGAGATGGAAGGCCATGAGTAGAGGACAAATAAGCAAAGGAGTGTAAGGTCCCATTGTGATAAAAATGACCTACAGCGTTAATTCCATATGACCTCCACACTGATCTACCGTCGAGTTTACGCACCTCTAGGAGAGCAGAGCTTCCCCAATGTGGAGAACAGGGATCAAGCTCAGACTCACCCAGGATCTTAGTGCAGCGTACGCACCTGTTATATTATAGTGGGCAGCGAGATAGCAAAGACCTAGGGGTAAATTTACTAAGATGGGAGTTCTAATAAGAAGTGATGTTGCCCATAGCAACCAATCAGATTCCAGGTGATATCTTCTACAAGGTGCTAGATAAATGAGAAGTAGAATCTGCTTGGTTGCTATGGGCAACATCACTTCTTTTTTGTAATCTTCATATTTATAATATTGAAAATGTATACATCACAAATATTAACATACACAAAAAATATTTGAATAATCAGCAATACAAATATATCAAATAATGTAACCAAAAAGTAAAACTTTGCAGAAATCCACATCAAAGTTTTTGATTTGTTACAATAAAACAAACAACATTTTTTATAATATATATATATATATATATATATATAAATAAATAAATAAATAAATAACCATCAACAAGGTACAGCACACTCTTTCCCTTAAACATCAACTGCCGAGGTGCCAGCTGCAAACATTAATACAGTCACCCCAGCGCTGCACTTGACGGTCTTAGAAATAAATAGTCCAATCACGAAGTCATTGCTGCAACGTTTCGGGCTTTATTGCCCGTCGGCAGGCTGATGTATGTGCAGCCTGACGACGGGCAATAAAGCCCGAAACGTTGCAGCAATGACTTCGTGATTGGACTATTTATTTCTAAGACCGTCGAGTGCAGCGCTTTATATATATATATATATAATATATATATATACACACACACACACACACACACACACACACACACACACACACACACACACACACACACACACACACACACACACACACACACACACACACACCTATACAGTAAAAGAATAAAAATAAAAGAAAAGAGGGGGGGGGGAATTAAAAAAAAGCAGGGCAACATCACTTCTTAATAGAACTCCCATCTCAGTAAATTTACCCCCTACTGTAGCCGAAAGAAATTGTAACTGAGAAAATGTGAACCTGGCCCTCTCTAGGAGAGTCAGAGGCAGGGGAGTAGCGAGGGTGGTTCCAGTGGAGCATGAGCTCGGGCCGCCAAAATGGACAGAGGGCGCCGTTCAGGTTTCCGGAATTCATGGGGCGCTGCACAGTATGACGGCCGCCTGTTAGTTTTATCTCAGTTTGTTTGCTCTATATCCTAAATTTTAAAAAAAGTTACTACATTTCATGCTCCTCAAGCTGCCCAGATTGCCTCCCCTCCAGCCCCCCCTCCTCTATGATCATCTTCTGTCACCTCCCCTTTCCTGTCAGATGATTACATTCACTTCTCACCTCTTTAATTCCCTCCCCTATCTACCATGGGATCAACTCTTTGCCCCTGTCCACTCCTTTCTTATTGGCTTCTGTCACCTCCCCTCTCCTCTCCCTTTCTTATTGGTTTCTGTCACCTCCCCTCTCCTCTCCCATTCTTATTGGCAGGTATGAGTTAAAAAAAAAAAGTCACTGCTTTGCTATGTAAAGTAATGAGGTGTTCCCAGGCATGACCACAAAGTGTTATTTGAAAGGTCTTTTTAAAAATACTGTATTAGGAGACGTGATATAATAATAATGGTGGTAGACAGAACATGACATGGTTACTAGTAATCACATTAATATAGGTACGTACAATGTATATTTGCTAAATAGGAGCATAGCTGAGAACGGAGATTCCCATAGGTGTCCCCACTCCAGTGATTGCTGCTTGGGGCAGTAATTGCAGTAATAATCTGTGCACCCTGTGTAATCTCACTCTAGCACATGTACTTTAAGTTAAATGATCAGAATATATAATACAATCTGCTCTTCAAATGAAATAAAAGCTAGATCCTAGGTGCTATACATAAATAAAGCAGTGCCAAAGCAGCTACCCCTTAATGTCAGATAGTGCATCACTAAAGCATTCTATTCCCCCAATGGGACCTCAATGCCCAGTGTGATACTGCCACTGTTTGCTGTTTTTCTCTTCATTTCAGTATTCTCCCGCAGGCTGGCCATACCCCACTGGCACAGTTGAGTACAGGGAGGGGGCGCTAGGACATGCACTTTCTCCGGGCGCCATGGTTCCATGCTACTCCTCTGGTCAGAGGTGCATCCCCTTGCCCCAGTATCCCATTCACTCAGGTACACTAATTGGGCAGCAAGAAAATATAGCCGCATATCTGGCAGGGCCAAGCCCCCTCCCTCTTATATGGTAACAATGTGGTAGTACAGCCGTACTCACAGTTATACAGATAATAATCATGGCAGAGGTTGAGCAGAGTGGGACATATAGCTCTCCAGGTAGTGACTGTATGTTGGTAGCAGTGCAGTATTAAACCAGGCTGTCTGGCAGGCAGGGGCAGAACTATGGGAGACAATGGAGGCGCTAGCTCCATTGCCCACAATATATTCACCCCACTTAGGGCTGTAAATATGTACCCAGAGTGAACAGTCGTGGCCGCCCAATACATGCACCTCTTCCCGGCACAAGAGAAGCTACCGTAACCATGTACTAGTGGAGGGCTCTGTGTCAGACCATCAGATGCCGCTTACGTCTATCTATAGCCTGTCCCCGCTCATTGATGTCACTGCTCCTCAGCAGCTTCTTATGCCAGTCTGACACATACGATGCCCCCTTCACCCACAACTCCGCATTCAACAGCTTCCTGGCGGCAGCTCTAACCGCGGACCTGTGCTGTGAGGTCAAGCATAAGCGTGGCTGCATATGTTCCAGGAGCTGGATGTCAAGAAGGATGAACCAGAGGGATCTGCGGGTAAGAAGGATTGGGAGGCTGGGGGCCTGGGGCACCAGCGACTGAATCTGCGGGAAGATCTTTGGTGGAGCAACTTCCCGGCATTTATTTTCCCTTTTTTTTTAGGTGGGGTGGGGGTGTCACCAAATTATAACTTTGCCTCATGGTGTCTGGGATGAATTTATGCCACTGCTGGCAGGTGTGGGTGGCAGTATACAGCTGTTGGAGGGTCAATTGTTTAGTAAAAGTAGTGGTGTTCCTACTTCCTCTCTGGGATGATGAACGACTCCCAGCAGCAACAGCAGCAGCGGCAGCAGTAGGCGTAGCAATGCAGGATCCTCCGGAGGAATCCCGGATAGGAGAGTCAGTCATGCCAGTGACATGGCCTGCAGGACTACTTCCGATCCTGACTAAGGAGGAAATTGACGAGGAGGGAGTTGACGGTGTGGTTTGCAGGCGCTTGGATACAACAGGACAAAGGGATTTAGGTGTCCCTGGACTGCTTACAGTCTTAGCCAAAGTTTCTGAACTTGACAGTAACTTTTTATGAACGCGCTGCAGGTGACGTATAAGGGAGGATGTTCCTAGGTGGTTAACGTCCCTACCCCTACTTATTTCACCTTTACATATGGTACATATGGCAAGACAGTTGTTGTCCGGATTTGGATAGAAATATTGCCAGACCAAAGAGGTGGAATGTTTGGTCTTCTGCCCAGGCATGACCACGATGGGCTTTTTTATCCCACGGACAACAACTGTCTCCCCCGGAGCCTGATTTAAACAAACCACATCACCATCAGAATCCTCCTCGCCAACTTCCTCCTCAGCGCCAGCTACACCAGTATCCTCATCCTGTTGTACTTCAACAGTGACATCTTCAATTTGCATATCAGCAAGTGGACTGTGGGTGCTCCTTTCAGCACTTGCAGAGGGCGTGCAAATGGTGGAAAGAGCCAGTCCCAGTGCTGGGAAGGTCAGGCATCGCAACCGCCACCATACTTGGACTCTCCTTGGGGATTTGTGATATCTTCTTAGAACGCACAGTTCTTCGCTGTGCTTTTGCCAGCTTAACTCGTTTGATTTTTTAGCGGGATGAGGGCTTCCATCGTCATGCGAAGCTGAACCACTAGTCATAAACATAGGGATAGACCTTAGCCGTTCCTTGCCACTCCGTGTCGTAAATGGCATATTGGCAAGTTTACGTTTCTCCTCAGATGATTTAAATGTTTTTTTTAAAGTCATTTTCCTGAACTTTGTCATTTGGGATTGTATATGCCCTCTACTATGACATTGGGCATCAGCCTTGGCAGACGACATTGATGGCATGTTATCGTCTATGTCATGACTAGTGGCAGCAGCTTCAGCACTAGGAGGAAGTGGTTCTTGATCTTTCCCTATTTTATTTTTATCGGAGAAAGTTTGGTCCTTCATTTATGTTATATTGATATATACGTGCAGCTAAGGCGCACACAAACACAGAAAATTATTTTTTATTATTGTTGGAGACTAGTGCACTTTGTGGGTTACACCACCCCTTAAGAAATGAGCCAGCCAGCTCTTTACTTATGGGACACAGGCGCACGCTTGGCGCTGCTCCTTTGTTGATGCACGTGCAGCTACAGTGCACACAATTCACAAAGACAGAAAAAAAAATAATTTTTTATTTCTTGTGGAGCACACTTTGAGAGTTACACCACCCTTTAACAGACAGACGCACGCTTGGCGCTGCTGCTTTGAGGATGCACGTACAGTGCAGACATTTCACAAACACAGAAGAAAATATTTTATTTTTGTTGGAGTGTGTTGATAACCGTGCGGCCACAGTGCACACAATTCACAAACACAGAAAATTATTTTTAAATTTTTTTGGAGTGCACTTTTGGGGTTACTGCACCCTTTAATGGACAAGCCATCCGGCGCTTTACTTATGGGACACAGGCGCACGCTTGGTGCTGCTCCTTTGTTGATGCACGTGCAGCCACAGTGCACAAAATTCACAAACACAGAAAATAATTTTTTATTTTGTTTGGAGTGCACTTTGGGGGATACAGCACCCTTTAACGGTCAAGCCAGCTGGCCCTTTACGTATGACACAGGCGCACACTTGGCACTACTTTGTTGATAACCGTGCGGCCACAGTGCACACAATTCACAAACACAGAAAATATTTTTTTATTTAGTTTGGAGTGCACTTTGGGGGTTACAGCACCATTTAACGGTCAAGCCAGCCGGCCCTTTACTTATGACACAGGCGCACGCTTGGCGCTACTTTGTTGATGCACATGCGGCTACTGCGCACACAATTCACAAACACAGAAAAAATATTTATTTTTTTTGCACTTGGGGGAGCACCCCTGATGACAGAGCACCCCCTGGACAACACTACAGCACCCCTTTAGGACTGGGACACTACACAGGACTTTGGAGTGGACACAGCCCCTATGGACAACTGACTGCACAACACAGTCCAGCCAGCCCCTATGGACTTTGGAGGAGTGGACACAACCCCTATGGACAACAGCAGCACAGCACAACACAGCCAGCCCCTATGGACTTTGGAGGAGTGGACACAGCCCCTATGGACAACAGCAGCACAGCACAGCACAACACTACACTACACTACACTACACAGCCCAGCCAGCCCTAACTCCCACCTTCCCTCTTCATTGTCCACAGCCGAGTGAGAAAATGGCGCCGACGCGGGTACCTTATTTAGAATCCAAAACCCGCGAGACCCGTAAGGCGGGATGATGATGTTTTGCCTCGATTTCAGATCCGAGTCAGGCGGGAAAAGTCGAGCCTGACTCGGATCGGCCTCAGATCGGGGGGGCTCGGGGGGGTTCGGATTTCAGAAATCCGAACCCGCTCACCCCTAGTTTTTACCCAAATGCAACATAACTTTTTGTTTTGTTTTTTGTTCCCAACTCAGAATCAGCCTCTTGAACTCCACCCTCACCTAAATGAAGGAGAGGTCTACTTTCTCACTCTTGCTTCCAAAAATTCTAACCCCCTTTCTTTTTCCGTCATCATGACTCAAACAATACTAAATTAGCATTATTATCTAAAGGGACATTCATATCAAGTAAATATATTCCTCTTTGCTCTTCTTCTTCTTCCTCTTTTATTGTAGTTGTGACCTTCTCACGATGGCTATAACTATCAGCTCAGGTAATCTCCTGGTTTGTAGCTCTCACAGTACAGAACAGGAGACCCATAGGCCAGTCTATTAGCAGTTCATTAGTTTAATCCACAGGTTCTCAAATTCGATCCTCAGAACCCCAAACAGCACATGTTTTCCAGGTCTCCTCACAGAATCACTGGTGAAATAATTACTCCACCTGTCGATCTTATAAAATATGTCAGTGAGTAATGAATACACTTGTTCACCTGCTAGGTAACCTGGAAAACAGGAACTGTGTGGGGTCCTGAGGACCGAATTTGAGAACCACTGTTTTAATCTGTTGCTTGGCTGGATTAAGGACCACAAGGGAATGGGGCTGAAAATGATTATGGGACTACTATGAGAAACGGAAGAGGTGTGACCAGTGCTGTGTGGGTGTGGCCAGGAGCACATGGGCGTGTATACCACCTACACTCTCAGCCCCAATGTTTCCCTAAATATGTAAAAGTAGAAAATTTGCATCATTTTCTGAGGAAAATAGAAATACTATTTTAATATTCATGGCCGACCATGTGGCCAACTGGTGTCTGGTTGTCTTGATGCTGTCATGATGATGGGCCTATTTGTATGTGGAGAACTGGAGCTGTAGTCCCATCTGCCCCATTGTTAATCTGGCCTTGCTTTGATGTTGCCGGGTCGGTAGATTGTTTGCTACTAAAATATAAAAGTAATATTTGCCAGGTATCTTTATGTAAGGGGCACTTTCTCTGCAGCACATTCTGTGTCAAAACCACCCACATCTTCTTACCCTGTCGTCTTCGTTCTATGCCCAGGGCACAGGGCCGGTACTTCCACTAGGCAAGCTTAGGCAGCTTCCGAGGGGAGCCGGCCACTGGAGGGTGCTTTTGAGTCTGCCCTAACTACGAAGGGTGTAAGGGGTGCGATCGCTATGGCGGAATCGCACCCCCTGTACCCTCCTTTTGCCGGGTGCCCGCTGAGATTGTCTTACCAGCGGGCGCCCGGCTCCTCTCTCCCCCCGGCGCCAGCGCCAGCCAGAGGACGGAGCTCACTCCTGAGCTCCGGCTTCCGGGTCCCGCAGTGCACTATGGGAGTGACGTCATGACGTCACTCCCATAGTCCCAAGGAGCGGGCGCCAGGGAAGACGGCAGCAGGCAATGGAACGGGGTTTAAGGTGTGTGTTTGTGTGTGCGCGCGCGGGGTGGACTTACTACAGGGGACACTACCGGTAGCCTTACTACTAGGGGCATCATATGGGGGCACTATTGGGAGCACTACAACTGGGAGCACTTCAAGGGGCCCTTACTACTGGGGGCACTGCAGGGAACATTACTACTGGGGGCATTATTGGAAGCACTACAACTGGGGGCACTACAGGGCCCCTCTACTGGGGGCACTTCAGGGTCCCTTACTACTGGGGGCACTTCAAGGGGCATTACTACTGGGGGCACTACAAGGGCATTACAACTGGGTGCACTGCAGGAAACATTACTACTGGGAGCACTGCAGGGAACATTACTACTGGAGGCACTGCAGGGAGCATTACTACTGGGGGCACTACAAGGGCATTACTACTAGGAGCACTGCAGGGAGCATTACTACTGGGGGCACTGCAGGGAGCATTACTACAGGGGACACTACTGGGGGCATCATATGGGGGCACTACAGGGACCTTACTACTGGGGGCATCATATGGGGGCACTATTGGGAGCACTACTACTGGGGGCACTACAGAGGCCCTTACTACTGGGGGCACTTCAAGGGGCCCTTACTACTGTGGGCACTGCAGGGAACAATACTACTGGGGGCATCATATGGGGCACTATTGGGAGCACTACAACTGGCCCCCTTACTACTGGGGGCACTGCATGGAACATTACTACTGGGGGAACTACAAGGGCATTACAACTGGGGGCACTGCTGGGAGCATTACTACTGGAGGCATTGCAGAGAGCATTACTACTGGGGGTACTGCAGGGAGCATTACTACTGGGGGCACTGCTGGGAGCATTACTACTGGAGGCATTGCAGAGAGCATTACTACTGGGGGTACTGCAGGGAGCATTACTACTGGGGGTACTGCAGGGAGCATTACTACTGGGGGTACTGCAGGGAGCATTACTACTGGGGGTACTGCAGGGAGCATTACTACTGGGGGCACTACATGGGCCCTTACTACTGGGGGAACTGCAGGGGGAATCATCCCTTTATTTCGGGTCATGTGAATATTATTAGGGCGCTGTGTATGTGTCTGTGAGCTGGGCGGAGGGTTTGGGGGAAAACAGGGGCGACATTGTGAACCTTTGCCTAGGGCGCCCTGAAACATTGCACCGGCCCTGCCAGGGCAAGTATGGTGTGACCGGCTACCAATCACCTATGCCTGGCCTCAGAAGCCCTTGTCGCTACCTCAGCAGGGTTATGCCAGCAATGCCCAGGTGCCAGGAGGGGATCATTCATTCTGAGCACTGAATCTGGCTCTTCTATAGGGATGGTAACTAAAACAAAACATAGCTGTGTAGTCATTAATAATTAACCATACACTCAGAATGAAGCAGGTATGATACCAGTCTATACATGGCCTCTAAAAGCACCCTGATAAGTCACTGCACAGCAACATAGGGCATGTTCTATGAGAGATCGCAACTGATAGCATTTGCGTACGTCTCTGAATCAGTCCTACATGCAGTAACTGACATGCACAATATGTTGATATGTGTGTACTATTTTGTGGTGTATACAGTTGATAAATAGTAGACACCAGCGGAAAGAAGTGGTGGAGACACATCGGCCAGATAGCTTTAACCAGGAGCTTGGGTTTATTGCAGTGCACAGACTTTGTACAGGTAGCAAAGAAAGAGCGGAGCATAGAGCAGACTGTCCAGTCATGTATGTGCCGCAGTAATGCAGGATATCGCAGGGTCACACTGGAAGTGACAAAAGTCATGGGATAACAGTATGTAAAGGTAAGGGTAGGTGGCAGCCAGGGGCGTATCTACAATGGGTGCAAGGTGTGTGGGGCACACGGGCCCCTGGGTCCAGGGGGGCCCCGCACCACACACCCTGCACCCATAAGGTTACTTACCTCTCCGGAGTCCCATGTCGGCGCTGAAAAAACGACTGGAAAATGGCTGCGGCGGCCATTTCCCCATCGTTTGCGCATGCGCAGTACAGGAAAAATGGCCACCGTGGCCATTTTCCCATTGACCTGCGCATAGTCTATAGACTCTGGGCGCACTCTAGTGCCCAGAGTCTATAACTCCGGCGCTGGCCGCGCACAGCTCAGTGCGCTGCCGGCTGCCGGGCAGAGAGGAGGGGGCCCGTGTCGGAGACTGCACACGTGCCCCCTCCTCTCTAGAAACGCCCCTGGTGGCAGCATCGTTCTGTGATGTCTTGGAAATGCCCAGACCTGCATCAGTTGTAATCTGAAATCTCATGAATCAGTTTGAACGCTGGCTAGGCTGCTCATGGCAAGGCGATGTGAATTATCGGAGCTCAAATGGGGCATGATAGTGGGTGCCCGATGGATGTGACATTCCATTTCCGAAGTTGTGCGGACATTCAACATTACTTGATCTATGGTGTCACGTGTGTACCAGAAATACCTCATGTAAGGCATTACCACCCACCGCGGACAGCGCAGTGGCCGACCACAGGTGCTTAATCATTGCAACCAGTGATGTCTAGCCAGAATTGTCTGTGGTAACTCAAGTGACATCCACATTCACTGCAGGAGGTACCAGATGCATATCAGTGCAGCATTCTTTAGCTTTCATGGGATATGGGAGCAGAAGACCCACTACAGTGCCCCTGTTTACACTATGACACCAGACAGAGTGCCTCACCTGGGCTTGTGACATTGCTAATTGGACCCTGGAGGACTGGTAACATGTGGCGTGGTCCAATGAGCACATGGACCCCAGTTGTCAACAAGGCACCATGCAGGCTGGTGGTGGTTCCATAATGGTGTGGGGTGTGTTCACATGGCATGAGTTGAGTCTGCTTGAACATGTCATTGACTGGTAACTGCTATGTTGCAATGGTTAATGACCATTTGCAGCCCTTCATGGACTTCATGTACTTCATGTACCTCCACAACGATGGAATATTCCAGCAGGTTAATGCACCGTGTCATCGGTCCCAAGTTGTCCAGAATTGGTTAGAGGAGCATTCTGGAGAGTTCCAATGAATGGTGTGGCCACCACATTCACCAGACATAAACCCAATCGAGCATTTATGGGACATGGTGGAGAAGTCCATTCGCAACCAAGACCCTGCACCTACAAATATCGGGGAGCTGTGGAAACCTATCCAGATGGAATGGGTTAACATCTCTCCAAAGGTCTTTCATGCACTTGTGGAATCAATGCCACATTGGTTGCTGCACTCTGCCAGACTAGAGGGGGTCCGAGACAATACTAGGCATCTATCCCATGACTTTTGGTACTTCAATGTACTGTAGTATGCAGGGGCATTTCTAGAGAGGAGGGGGCCCATGTGCAGTCTCCGTCACGGGCCCCTTCCTCTCTGTCCGGCAGCACACTGAGCGGTGCACGGCCAGCGCCGCACTTATAGACTCTGGGCACTAGAGTGTGCCCAGAGTCTATAGCGCATGCACAGGTCACCGGGAAAATGGCCGCGGCAGCCATTTACCCTGTACTGCGCATGTGCAAATGATGGGAAAATGGCCGCAGTGGCCATTTTCCATTCGTTTTTACAAGCGCCGACATGGGACTCCGCAAAGGTAAGTATAATATGGGTGCAGGGAGTGCGGTGCGTGCCCCCCTGGACCCAGGGGCCCGTGTGCCCCGCACACCCTGCACCCATTATAAATACGCCCCTGGTGGTATGTATCTCAAACACAGTGGGCAAGATGGTGCCAGACAAGACTGGGCCCCAGGGTAGATTTTGTTACTTTTCTGGTTTTGTAAACATTATACAAAGTGTAATACTAAGGCGGGTACACATCAGAACGATGTGTTTCCAGCCGGCCGACATATCGCACCATGCGTACACACTGCACAATGCTGTGGTACGATGGCGCGATGTACCATGCCATGCTACATTTATATATATAATATATATATATATATATGGGAGCAGGGCCGCAACTAGGGGGGGCTAGAGGTGCACGTGCACCGGGTGCCGGAATGCAGGGGGTGAAAAAAAGCATACTCACGTGGCTTGGGGGCTGCAGATTCAGAAAACGGCCATCCAAAAATGGCCGCCGCCAAGGAGGAGACAGATGCTAGAGGTCCTTACTGGTCCTCTAGTGTCTGTCTCCTCCTTGGCGGTGGCCATTTTTGGATGGCCATTTTCAGCAGAGTCCATGCGGACTAGCCGTCCGCATGGACTCTGCTGAAAACGGCCATTCAAAAATGGCCACCGCCGAGGAGGAGACAGACACTAGAGGTCCTACTGGACCTCTAGTGTCTGTTAGGCCAGCGCAAGTGTCAGGAAAAGATGCTGAAAGCTGCATCTTCTCCCGTGAAACCCCCTGGCAACGAGCATAAACCTCATGGTAACGCGCATGTAACCCCTGGCAACGAGCATAAACCCCATGGCAACGAGCATAAACCCCATGGCAACGAGCATAAACCCCATGGCAACGAGCATGTAACCCCTGGCAATGAGCATAAACCCCATGGCAACGAGCATGTAACCCCTGGCAACGAGCATTTAACCCCTGGCAACGAGCATAAACCCCATGGCAATGAGCATAAAGCCCATTGCAATGAGCATGTAACCCCTGGCAACGAGCATGTAACCCCTGGCAATGAGCATAAACCCCATAGCAACAAGCGTGAAACCCTCTGGCAATGAGCATGAAACCCCCTGGCAACGAGCATGAAACCCCCTGGCAATGAGCATGGAACCAACGGGCAATGAGTATAAAACCCCTGACAACGAGCAGGTAATTTTAAAGTAATTAGAAGCCTTACTGTGGGACACAAAATGGTGTCGGGCAAATATGTAAGTGGCACTTTGCTAATAGGCATTACAGTGTG
Source organism: Taudactylus pleione (assembly GCA_031769625.1). Lineage (NCBI taxonomy): Eukaryota > Metazoa > Chordata > Amphibia > Anura > Myobatrachidae > Taudactylus > Taudactylus pleione. Next base: position 3,578,388 of record JAUIMM010000198.1, read on the forward strand.
TGGCATAATGTGCAATGGGCATTATGGTGTGTGGAATAATGTAAGTCGCTATACTAGGGATATTTGACTAGTGTACTGCCTTATGGAGGAGCAAGGACAAAATCCAGGTACAGGAAGGGAGGGGGCGCAAAATTGCTGTCTTGCACCGGGTGACAGATATCCTAGTTTCGGCCCTGATGGGAGTAGCAGTCTCTTATCCCATGAACTTTGACTCTTTTTTACTCAGATAAGCTGACATCCTCTTTTTATCCGTTTATTTATTTATTTATTATTTATTTATTTATCCATTTCCCTTATTGAATTGTGGATTATTGTATTATCTTATAATGTGATCATCCTCTATGCATTTATTTGTTTTATTACCTTTATAGAATAAATTATACATATTTTATATTTCACCGTTGCACTTTATCCTTTTACCATTGGCTTATCACATATTTATTGATGCTATATGTGACTTATTAGCTTATTTATTATCCGCACTAGCACTTTTTTGCAAACTTTTCGTCTATCTGTCAATCATAGTACAATTTTACATTTTTGGTAATTGAACACCTGTTGCTCACGATTATTGACCTAAGGCTGACGCCCATTATCTTAAGGCCAAGGTTGCTTATATAGTTCTATATGGTTGATTTGATCTGGTTTATTGAATGAATAAACACTATATGTACTGGCGCCGTATCCACATATTGTTTTTATATATATATATATATATATATATATATATATACCCTTGCAAATCCCGTGTTTGCCCCTGATAATAAATAAATACCTTATCAGACATTTACAAAGGTTCTGCACATCAATGACTTCATCCTTGTGTAAAGGACAAAGGTTGCCATCCCCACATTCACGATGTATATAAAAGGCAATTGCTGTGTGTACAGAGCACTTCTACCAGTGGATGCGACCAGCAGGCAGCAGACATGGCATTTTTTCCAGCTGTGGGCTACCAGCCAGTCTACAACCCGGTAAGTGCCCACTTCCCTTTTCTGTCCAGAACGATATGCACTCTCCACTACGTCACCCTGCTTCCTCTTACTTGCTTATCATAGGGAAACCACACTTATCAGTCAGGGTTCCTTCTGAGTTACTAGTTATAGCAAAATAGTATTTTATTAGAAATGTTACAGTTTGAATCTCTGCCAATTCTCCATACTCCGTATGATGGCCCTAGATAATATCCAGAATATTCATTGGAAGAATGTTCATAAAGACATTTCTGCAAATTATCCTTCTTAGGATTCATTTATTATATATATTAAACTGTATTTTGCAGTTAAGCATAAAATACAGTGTCCTGTTACTATTTACGAAATGCATTCAGTGGTATTACCTTACCTCCATCACATCTTTGTTTGGTGTTGCATACGAAGAACAGCGTAGTAACCGGTATATAATCATATAGCGAAACGTTACACAGACAGCTACAGCAAACGTCGCTGATTTACATTACTGAGAGTTTTTATAGCGTTTTCCAGGAAGAAAAGAAGAATCACTAAATCTCTTCGCCCCCTAATAGTGGCCCTCACCAGTGGCCCTGCCCCTCAGTGTACTCCGCACTCACATTCAGATGTGGACACTAATGCATTAGGAGCTGAGAATTTGTGCGCAGCTGCCGAGGGCAAATATGATAATACTACAGCTGCCTGGAAAAGTATGGAGACGCCCACCAGAAGTCTCGCAGATCCAAGCAACTGCGTACGAGTACAAAGCGGTGGCCGCAGAATCTTCAATAATAATCGACCATCTGAGTAACCCTATGGTAGCGCAGAATGGCCGCAGGAACTGAGAAGCTGGCACCATATTTTTACAGGGGCCCGAGGGACAGGTTGTACTCACCGCGTCAGCAGACTCTCCGCCAGCGCTTCCTTCCTTCACTGCTTCGTGGACTTGCGTGATGATGATGATGACATCATCATCTCACGAGTCGCGGCTCTTCACAGCACGGGACCCCCGGTGAGACCCGAAGGCAGTGGACCGGCCTAACTAAAGCGGGTGCAGCAGGGCCGGATTAAATTACTTTATACTGAAACATCTTAAAAAAAAAAAAGTTCAGTTTGATTACTGGAACTCGGCCCCCCCGCCCTGCAAGCGGCGAGCCACATAGCACCTGCAACTGCACCCCCTGTAGTTACGCCACTGACAATGAAATTGCGTGCAATCAGCCCTATAATCTTTGCTTGATTACTAGCGGGTGATGTCATTGCACTTATTGTGAATGATCCTGCTCTCTGTGTGTTTTTAAATGCATATAAATTGGATTCATGTCAAATTTTTCCAAAAGTCACTTTCATCACTTTTATAGAGTAAAAAAGTGGGGATCACTCATGATGGCCGGACCCTCCCACCAAATAAAAATAACTTAAGCCTCAGGGCCTGATTCAGAGATGTACGCTAATCCGATGGTTAGCAAACATCTCCGATGACTTGAGGACTGCGCATGTCCAGCTCTCCGACTGCTAGTCCGTTCGCAGTGTGTCCCAGCCACCAGAGCCGTAACTAAACTTTTTGGTGCCCTGTGCCAGAGAGCGCATTGCCCCCCCCCTCCCATTTTTTAGTGCACCTGAAAAAGTGCCATGGCCTCATGGGGAAGGGCCAGGGAAGAGAGAGGGAAGGCCAGGAGATGCTGGGGATAAAAAGAAGAGGAAGCTACAAGTGAAAATGATAATTGACAGGCCCAAACAGCGCCCCCTGCCCTGCGGTGCCCTGTGCCATGGCACAGGTCGCACCACCCTAGTTACGGCCCTGCCAGCCGCAGCCTGATTGACAGGTTGCAGCATTTGGGAGGCGGAGCGGGGGCGTTCCGTTTTCCGGGAGGGACGAGACCTGGGTCTGCGTGGGTGCATACAGACTTCCTGGCCACGCAAGCTGCCAAGACCCAGCCAATGGAACATCGACAACAATCCTGGGTCGCAGCGCGGGGATCACGCAAATGCAGCAAGGAGGTGTGTGACACATCCTTCTGCATTTGCATTTTAAATGGACAGAATTGCACAGGCGCTTGTGTGCGCTTGTGCGCAGCTGTGTAATTCCGTCCATCTCTGAATCAGACCCTCAGTAAATACAAAAGTTTAAGTACAGTACTATTATTTTGTTTTATGGGGGGAGGGGGGGTCCTGCCATCAAGGTGTGCTCCCAACTTTTTTATGCAGTAAGGGGCCCTTACTTGTTACACTTGCCACATGTCTGACTCTTTACTCGTTTTGCTTGATGTTCTTTTTCTTCTGTGCCCCCTTTATTAAACGTTTCTCGCCCATCCATCTCCCTGCAGTCTGTCCCTCACAGGAGCCCCATCCATGGTGGTCTACGCCCCGGTATGTCGGTCCACATCCAGGGCTCAATCCCGCATCATGCTAACAGGTAACCAGGATTCAATCAATTTCTAATGACCTTTGGGTCATAAAGTCACATGATCCAAGTCTGAATGTGCTGCTTGAACACAGGTGACTCGATTCTAATAAGCCTTTTTTGCCTTAACTGTGTTCAGTCTGATTATACAGAGCCGACTGATCTCTATAATGAAACTATATAATTGCTATATTTACAATGGGAAAAGGGAGATCACTCACCCACAGACTTTAACCATTTATCTACATAATATTATTATTATAATATAATAGTATAAAATCCAGAGAAGACAGTCTGTGTACAGTAAATGCATTACACTTTATATGATATTGTATTGGGTTCAGTCAGTGTAATTGGTTTTATACACTTTATATGATACTGTATTAGGTTTATTGTAAACAGTGGCGCCTCCTACCATAATAAGTTAGGGTGTGCATGCGTGATACATATAACAGGGAAAACATGCATGTGCACAGCAACTGGTTCCTATGGGCAGGGGCGCCGAGAGGGGGGAGCGGGTACAAATTACCTGGGCCCGGGCTTGCTGGAGGGGCCCGGCTGGGGCCTGGGTCCGATACCGCCCCCCTCCCCCCCTCTTTCATCACAGCAGCCCAGCACACGCTGCTGTGTGCTGGGCTGCACTGGGAGACTGCTCACGGCTGCTATGAAGCAGCCACAGCAGTCTCCTATGCCTGTGGGTTATGCGCTGGGCTGAGGGGGCTCTGAGCCGCCCCTCGCCAGCGCGCAGCACTGCGGCATGGCGCTGCAAAACTTGTTTTTTTTTTCTCGAAGGGGGCATGGCCACGCCTCCCGCGATTAGGCCATGCCCCCCTTTACCCGAACCCGCCATGGCTCTCGGCGGGCCCTTCTAGGAGACTACATGGGCTGCAGCCCCTAGAAGTCAGGTAGCAGAGGTACAACAGAATTAGAAGTGGTAGATCCATTGGAAGCGCATTCTGCTAATGGCAGTCTGAACTCGGACCCTCCCCTCTCCCCCTAACCTTCCCTTAGGGGTGCCTAAGCCTAAAACTCCCGGAGTGGTGCCTAACCTTAAGTCCCCCCCTGGGGTGCCTAAACCTAACCCCCCTTCCCACACCCTAAACCTAACCCTCCTAGGGGGGTGCCTAACCCTAACCATCCCCCCTAGTGGTGCCTAACCCTAGCCTTCCCCCTGAAAACCTAACCCTAACCCTGTTACATTCCCTAAATCTAACCCTCCCCCCCGCGCGGCTAACGATAAGGACGCCCCGGGACTTACCTCGTTCGGGCTGTCGTCCTTTGGCGTTGGGATTCAGATAGGCGTCGGACTCCTTATGTCGGGATAAAGACCGGCGATCTATAAACTGCATCCCCTATATATAATACTGTGTTGGGTCCAGTTTAAATAATTTAATACACTAATTTATAGATAATATTAAAAAAAAATGTTTTTCATCAATATAAGGGATCTCTTCAATAATAAAAAAAACAATATTACAATATAATTGATGGCAATTATCCTAATTCAAATGACAATAGAAAGAAAAGTAAAAAAAAACAAACAATATAAAATTGGTAAGGCACAACAAACGTATTAGTCAATAAATGTATAAACCTGGATAAATAGAGCTTTCCTTCTCAGCTATAAGTCTCTATAATGATTAATAGTTTGCATGCAATTAGTGACATATGGCCAGTTTGCCATCCACTTTATCAGTATAGTTATAAATTAGTTATGGTGCATACACACGGTCAGATTTTTCTTCAGATCTGAACAATAACGATTTAAAAAACGTTCAATCGTTCATATCTGAAGGAAAGTCTGACATATCTGTCAGATCTGTCAGATGAACGATATGAACGATGCGCGTTCTGGATGGTCAGATAACGATATCTGACATCTGATGTGTTTGCAGTCAGACTTGGACGATTCCTTTCATTTTAATGCAGTCAAAAATCGTTCAATCGTTCAAATCTTTGGTAAAATCGTTCATCTGACACATCTGACAAATCTGACCGTGTGTATGCTCCATTAGTATCATGATTTGTATAACTTTTCCTATGTGGGGATATATTCTTAGTGATTTATTATGCGAGGTCTGTAATGTGTGTATTGTTACCCCTCATTTTGTTATCACTATTTTGTATGTTTATAACATTTCTTGTATCTATAAAGGCGAACATTTCAATACATTTTTTTAAAACAAACAAACAATATCATTGGTGGCAATTATCCTAATTCTTATGACAGTAAAAAAAACAAAAATATACAATATATAATTGGTAAGGAACATCAACACTTATTTATTTAATTAATGCATAAACCTGGATAAATAGAGCTTTCCTTCTCATGTATAAGTTTCTATAATGATTAATAGTTTGCATGCAATTCGTGACATATGGCCACTAGCTTATCATCCACTTTATCAGTATAGTTATAAATTAGTTAGTATCCATATACAGGTCTCCCAATTGTGTAGCATATACGTTTATATCTCTGTGTAGCAAGCAAAAGTCCAGCTCTCATAGGGTATACAAGTCCTCTTACCTCCAGCTGCTAATGCTGGCCTATTATGCAGCTGATGAGGGAAAGTCCAATTGTGTAGCATATACATGTTCCAGCTCTCATCTTCTTGCCTCCAGCTGCTAATGTAGCGGTTTTCAACCGCTCTGCCGCGGCTGGTTGTGAGGTGTGCCGTGGCACGGTCAGGAGCGTCGGTCAGAGCCGCTGGTCACATCACAGATCTGCGGACCGGTAGGTATGTGGGAATCAATGTGGTTGATATTTTTCTGTGAGGGCAGCCAAAGTTTTTTCTTTTTGTGTGGGAATGTGTTTTATATTTATTTTGTGTTGCCTGTCAATATGATTATTTTCCTGAGTAGAGCAATGTTTTTGTTTTGTTTCTGTGGGGGCCAGATAATGTTATTTTTTTCTGTGGGGGCCAATGTACAGTAGTGTGTTTTAATCCTCTGGAGGCCAATGTACTGTATGTGTGTTTTATTCCTGTGGGGGCCAATGTAGTGTGTTTTATTTCTCTGGGGCTAATGTAGTGTGTTTTATTTCTCTGGAGGCCAATGTATTGTATTTTATTTCTCTGGGGCCAATGTAGTGTGTTGTATATCTCTGGGGCCAATGTATGTGTGTTTTATTCCTGTGGAGGCCAATGTAGTGTGCTTTATTCCTGTGGAGGTCAATGTAGTGTGTTTTATTCCTGTGGAGGTCAATGTAGTGTGTTTTATTCCTGTGGAGGCCAATGTAGTGTGTTTTGTTCCTCTGGAGGCCAATGTAGTGTGTTTTGTTCCTGTGGAGGTCAATGTAGTGTGTTTTATTCCTGTGGAGGCCAATGTAGTGTGTTTTATTCATGTGGAGGTCAATGTAGTGTGTTTTATATCTCTGGGGCCAATGTAGTGTGTTTTATTCCTGTGGAGGCCAATGTAGTGTGTTTTGTTCCTGTGGAGGCCAATGTAGTGTGTTTTATTTCTCTGGGCCATTTGTTATGATATCCAATGCCTACTTCATGTGAAAAGTCTAGAACCAGGCTAGCGAGATCTTCTGCCAATAACAACCGCCCGTTGTTCCCTTAGAACTGGGGTACTTAGGTGGCCAATTCACATGGAGGAGCAAAAGGATTCAATGGTGAGAGCAACAGTTGGAATGGCGACTTAATCGTGGATAGTAGATATGAGCATAGATCCAGAACAGGAAGTGGTACACTATCAGGGCCGGCTCTAGGGGTGTTCGACTAGTGCGGTCGGACAGGGGTGCCACCCGTAGAGGGTGCACCCCTTCCCAACATCCCGATTTCAGCGGGACAGTACTGTCCTGCTGTTCCACCCATGGGCCGAAGTGGCGCGCAGGTGGTCAAATCGGGAGGTTGGGGACCCCCGCCGCTGCAGCTGTGTGGCTGTGCTGGACCCCCAGAGTGTGAATGGATGCAGCGCGCATGCGCGCGGCATCTATTCACTTATGTGAGAAGGCTGGGGGAAGCCCAGTCAGTGACGGAGGGCTGGGCTTTACCCCCAGCCTGACGTTATTTGGAAGCGGGCCATGCAGGCACGCCTCCAAATAACGACACTTAGGGGGCATGGTCTATGGTAATTAGGCCATGCCCCCAATTTTGGTTGCCACGCGTGATTTCAGGGCGCACAATACAGGGCCAGAACAGGGTGCTCAGACCCCTGGAGCTGGCCTTGTACACTATCGATGTGACAAGAAGCTGGTTCAATATTCCGTTGGTAGTAAATGTGGTATGGTTATAAGAACAGAAAAGGCGGCTTGAGGCCCGTACTGAAGAGTTAAATAATTGATTTGGCTTTGAGAGCCGTTGTGGCTTGGAGCCCGCGCTGAGGAGAGGAAAATATTTGAGTTGGTTTTGCGAGCCGATAGTGCGGCTTGGAGCCAATCCTGTAGAGTTAGACAATTGATTTTGCTTTGAGAGCCGATAGTGTGGCTTAGAATCTGTACTGAAGAGTTGATTTGGCTTGGAGACAGAGGAGCAGCATTGAACCATGGTGCCTAGAGAAAGGGCATGTCGTAGCGCCCCCTCCCAGTACTCAACCGTGCCAGTGGGGTATGGCCAGCCTGCGGGGCAATACTGAAATGAAGAGAAAAATAGCAAACAGTGACAGTATCACGCTGGGCATTGAGGTCCCATTGGGGGAATAGAATGCTTCGGTCATACACTATCTGACATTAAGAAGTAGCTCCTTTGGCACTGCTTCATTTATGTATAACACGGTAGCACCTAGGATCTGACTTTTAACTCCTTTGAATCAATGTTATTAGTCAATAGAGGAGATTGTATTATATATTCTGATCATTTAACTTAAAGTACATGTGCTAGAGTGAAATTCCACAGGGTGCACAGCTTATTACTGTAATTACTGCCCCAAGCAGCTGTCACTGGAGTGGGAACACCTATAGGAAGCTCCATTCTCAGCTATGCTCCTACTTCACGAATACACATTGCACCTATATTAATGTGATTACTAGTAACCATGTCATGTTCTGTCTACCACCATTATTTCAGGTCTCCTAATACAGTATTTTTTAAAAGACCTTTCAAATAACAGTGTGGTCATGCCTAGGAACACCTCATTACTTTACATATAAAGCAGTGACTTTTTTTTAAAACTCATACCCACCAATAAGCAAGGAGAGGAGAGGGGCAAAGAGCCGATCACAGGGTAGAGAGGGGAGGGAATAAAGAGGTGAGAAGTGAATGTAATCATCTGACAGGAGAGGGGAGGTGACAGAAGATGAACACAGAGGAGGGAGGGCTGGAGGGCCGGCAATCTGGGCAGCTTAAGGGAGCATGAAATGTAGAAACGGATCTCAGATCCATAACTTATTTAGGATATAGAGCAAGCAAACTGAGATAAACTTAACAGGTGACCATCAAACTGTGCAGTGCCCCATGAATTCCGGTAACCTGAATGGCACCCTCTGTCCCTTTTGGCGCCCGGAGCTCATGATCCACTGGAATCACGCTCGCTACACCCCTGCTTGGAGAGCCGATGTTGTGGCTTGAGCACTGAACTAGATACAAAGGGTCTCATTCAGACCCGGTCGCAAGCGTCGATATGCTCGCAACCGGGTTGATGGATAGCCCTGCGCACGTGCAGCGGCCGCTCTGCACGTGCGCAAGCCCCGGAGCGAGAGAGAAATTCTCTCGCTCCGGAGCTCTCTACAAAAGGGGCGGCTGTCGATGTTGATCGACAGCTCACCCTGTTTTGTAGGCGGGGCGGGGGGGTGGTTTCACAAACGGAGGCGTTCCTTAAGGAATGTCTGCCATTTTGTGGGCGGCCACACTGACATCATCAGTGATGTCAGTGGGGAGCTTCCTGCTCGATCAGAGCAGGAAGCTCCCTGGGGCTTGCGGTTGCCGAGACCCAACCTTAGGGTCTCGTCGCAAGCCCCGATGGTCGCGATGGTGAACACAGCTTAGCTAGCAACCAGGAGGCCGCACTAAAAAAAAAAGAAGCGGCCGCCCTCATTCAGAGAGAGCGATCGCTTCTTGTGATCACCTCTGAATGAGGGCCAATGTCCTGATAATTAGTACACAGATTTGAGTACAAGTTTGTGTAAAAATTAGCGTCCAAAGTCCTGACAGACAATACATAGGTTTGAGTGCAAGTTTGTGTACAGGTTTGTGTACAAATTAGCTTCCAAAATCCTGACGGACAATACATAGGTTTGAGTGCAAGTTTGTGTACAAGATGTGTACAAATTAGCATCCAAAGTCCTAATGGAAAATACATAGGTTTGAGTACTAGTTTGTGTACAGGTTGGTACAAGTTGGTATCCAAAGTCCTGACGGTAAATACATAAGTTTGAGTACAAGTTTGTGTACAGGTTAGTACAAATTAGCATCCAAAGTCCTGACGGTAAATACATAAGTTTGAGTACAAGTTTGAGTACAAGTTGTGTACAAATTAGCGTCCACTGACCTGCCGGGAATGCTGATTCGGCTTGGAGGGCCGTCACTGCCAGTGCAGCTAGGAAGCCGTGGGTGGAATAAGGAAGCCAGAGCACAGCACGGGAGTTGATGGTGCAGCTAGGGAGCCGTAGGAGAGGCCACAAGAGCCGGAGGCAGCTGGGAGACAAAACCGAGGAGGAGATCCTTCCAGCAGAGTCAACAGGATACTGCTTGTGACGCTGAGCCAAGAGAACCCACAGGAATGCTATAGCTGGCGGGGCGGCAAAAGTCCAGTGTGTACAAATAGGAGGACGGACCAATCATGCTGCACTGAGGATGATACATCACTTCCTGAGGCGTGAAGATCGCCTAGCAACAGAAGAAACTGGAGTAACCCCGTCTTGACTGGGTAATCTGCTTGCAAGAGACAAGTCGTGACCATGACTTGTAACACCAATGTAGTGTGTTTTATTTCTCTGGTGCCAATGTAGCTTGTTTTATTCCTGTGGAGGCCAATATAGCTTGTTTTATTCCTGTGGAGGCCACTGTAGCTTGTTTTATTCCTGTGGAGGCCACTTCTTGTTTTATTCCTGTGGAGGCCAATATAGCTTGTTTTATTCCTATGGATGCCGATGTAGTGTGTTTTATTCCTGTGGAAGCCAATGTAGCTTGTTTTATTCCTGTGGAGGCCGATGTAGTGTGTTTTATTCCTGTGGAGGCCGATGTAGTGTGTTTTATTCCTGTGGAGGCCGATGTATTGTGTTTTATTCCTGTGGAGGCCACTGTAGCTTGTTTTATTCCTGTGGAGGCCAATATGGCTTGTTTTATTCCTATGGATGCCGATGTAGTGTGTTTTATTCATGTGGAGGCCACTGTAGCTTGTTTTATTCCTGTGGAGGCTGATGCAGTGTGTTTTATTCCTGTGGAGGCCGATGTAGTGTGTTTTATTCCTGTGGAGGCCGATGTAGTGTGTTTTATTCCTGTGGAGGCCGATGCAGTGTGTTTTATTCCTGTGGAGGCCGATGTAGTGTGTTTTATTCCTGTGGAGGTCAATGTAGTGTGTTTTATTCCTGTGGAGGCCAATGTAGTGTGTTTTATTCCTGTGGAGGCCAATGTAGTGTGTTTTATTCCTGTGGAGGCCCGATGTATGGTGTTTTTTTCATCTGGTAGCCAATGTAGTGTGTTTTTTCATAGGTCGCGCATGCCGCATCGGCGGATGGTGTGCCTTGGCAATTTTAAAATCTTGCATAGTGTGCCTCGTACTGGTCTAATGCTTGCCTATTATGCATCTAAGGAGAGAAAGTCCAATATAACACATTCTCTGCCTTATCAGATGAAGCTGCTGAAAGTTGTACTAAGGCAGAAAAATGCATTATTGATTGCCCCTATGCAGTGAAGAGACTTGAATGCAAACTATTAATCATTATAGAGACTTGTACCTGGGAAGGAAAGCTCTATTTATCCAGGTTTATGCATTCATTGACTAAAAAGTGTCATTGTGCCTTACCAATTATATATTAACTTATTAACTAAATTATTTTTTTATGCTTTTTTTTTTTTTGTTTGTCACATGAATTAAGATAATTGCCACCAATTATATTGTTATATTTTTTTTACAATTGAAGAGATCTTTTATATTGATGAATAATATATATTTTTTTTCATATTATCTCTTACATTAGTTGAATAGCGCTTCCTTTTTGGGGGACTTAGTAGAAATCATTTTATACACTTTATATGATACTGTATTGGGTTCAGTAGAAATCATTTTATACACTTTATATGATACTGTAATGGGTGTAGTATAAATCATTTTATACACTTTATGTGATACTGTATTGGGTTCAGTATAAATCATTTTATACACTTTATATGATACTGTATTGGGTTCAGTATAAATCATGTTATACACTTTATATGATACTGTATTGTGTTCATTATAAATCCTATTATACACTTTATATGATACTGTATTGGGTTCAGTATAAATCCTATTATACACTTTATATGATACTGTATTGGGTTCAGTATAAATCATTTTATACACTTTATATGATACTGTATTCGGTTCAGTATAAATCATGTTATACACTTTATATGATACTGTATTGGGTTCAGTTTAAATCATTTTATACACTTTATATGATACTGTATTGGGTTCAGTTTAAATCATTTTATACACTTTATATGATACTGTATTGGGGTCAGTATAAATCCTATTATACACTTTATATGATACTGTATTGGGTTCAGTATAAATCATGTTATACACTTTATATGATACTGTATTGGGTTCAGTATAAATCATTTTATACGGTAAATATGAAATTGTGTTATGGTCAGTTTAATTCATTTTATACACTTTATTAAATATTGTATTGGGGTCAGTATAAATGTTATACACTTTAAATAAGAATGTATTGGGATCAGTATAAATAATATTATACACTTTATATAAGACTGTATTGGGATCAGTATAAATAAGTTTATACACTTTCTATAATATTGTGTTGGGGTCAGTACTCTCTCAGCGACGCTAACTCAGTAATTTAAAACAAATGTTTTATCTAAAAGAAGAGTCCCCCCTGTCAGTGGATGTTTTATTAGGTTGATTATAAAAACAGAGATATCCAGTTATTTTTATTAGTCATATCACACAACAGATTATATGATATGCAAACATTGTTCTTCTTAGCTTATGGTTGAGAAATAACATTTAACTTTCGGAATCGGTATGAGGTACCGACAGAGGGAATGCCGACTGTCAGTACACTGACAGCGGCACCCTGATGGTTCGAATCGCTAAGGGAATGGTGAGTACTGTTCCACTGTCCTATTTCATACATGCCTACTTTCCCGGTTTGGTCGGGAGCCTTCTGAAAAGCGGGTGCTGATCCCGACCTCCCAGAAAAGTAGGCACATGTCCCGTTAATAAAGCACCCCTCCCGCCTACCGGATGTATCAGAAAAAATATTTGCCTGCAGCGGAGGAGCGATGATGCGATTTGCACTGAATCGCGTAATGTTATCCCCACCCCCCGCAACACAATGCCGAAATTACAGGCATTGTGTTGCCAGGGGCGGGGCCGCGACTGCGAGGTCACGCCCCCGGCCCACCCTAAAAACTTTGCCACGCCCCCCAGCTGTGAAGAGCTGGCTGCCTCTCCCAGAAGAGGCAGCCAGAAAGTCGGCAAGCCTGCTATTTACTCCCTAACCTTCCTTTTTTGTACCCTCATACTAACCCTCCCTACCCCGCACTCTAACCCTCCAGGTAAGTGCCTAAACCTAACCCTCCCCCCTTAGTGCCTAACCCTAACCTCCCCACGGTGGTGTCTAAACCTAACACCCCCTGTCTGAAGCCTAACCCTAAGTCCCCCTGGTGTGCCTAAACCTAATGCAGCCCCCGCCGCTGACACTTACCTTGCCCCTTATGATCGGGATGCCGGCTTCCGGGATTCCGACGTAGGCATTCCCAGTCATGTCGAAATTCAGTGTTTTCTCGGTGTTCGGAATGCTGGCACTGGGATTTCGACAGCTGGCGTCGCGATCGTAGGGATATTAACTACATCCCCTCTGGCTTCTTGCTGTTTTTACAAAGTGAAAGATGTTTTTTGCTCTATTGTAGTGATATTGGTGGTGGTTAGGTTGAGAGCCCAGACTGCCAATACTTTTAAATTTCACTTGATAGAGGTTGGCTTCAATATCCATCCCATAAGTAGATAGCGTAGAAAAAAACTGTAATATATACATATTATTAGCCAGAAAGCAGCAAAAATTTTAATAATTTGCAAATCATTATTGACAAATCAGAGATATGAGTTTTAAAAAAATATGAATAAAATGTAAAATTCTCTTTTAAATGGTTTCCATGCACTTATATATAGATGGGGAGAAATGAAAGAAATGGGAATACATTTCAGTGGTATGCAGTTACGATGTCGGTGTTCAGCATGTTGACATTTACAATATCGATAGCAGAAGGTCGACACTGATGATGTTGACATAGATAACATCATTAATGTCAAAACCTGGAAAATGTCGACTTTGACAGAATGTCAACATTTTGAGGAGGCTTGGAGTTAGGATTATGGTTGCTAACGTGGTTAAGAACCAAATTAGATGAAAACTATAATGCTGACATGCTAACAATGTTCGCATACCATCTGTGTCGACATGTGGAATGTTGACACGTTCAATGTTGAAATTCTGTCCGTCGAACCCATTTCAGCAGGATGGTGAATGAAAGAGAAAGGGGTTTTGGCAAAAATGTAATTAACACGAACAGATATCAGCCGGAGGTGGGGTGGAAAGGGGAAGGAATTTCGGCAGGCGCGGAAGTAAATGGGAACAGATTTCAGGGTGAGGAAGAGGTGATAGAGTTTAGCAGAAGTGAGGAGACGTAGGATGATCATTATTGTGATTCCCCCTTGTTATATATTGCTTCATTCTATCTGACAGATTCAGTGTAAACCTCTCCTGTGGTCAGTATGACGGATCAGACATTGCCCTCCACTTTAACCCCCGGTTTGATGGAAAGGACAAAGTCGTGTTTAATTCTTTCCAGTCGGGGTCTTGGGGAAGTGAGGAGAAAAAGAAAAGTGGTTTCCCCTTTCACAAAGGAGGTCACTTTGAGGTGGTCTTTCAGGTCAATCTTTCAGGTTTCCAGGTGAGCAAACAAATATTTCCCCACCACACACACGCGTGCTTTGAACAGAGATGTGTACCCAACAAGTACACTTTAAATATTGCAGGGTTTTTTCCCTTTTCTGACTATGAGTATGAAAGTTTCCAGAGTTGTTCAAGAACCTTCCAGCATGGACTCCTCTCCTTTGGTAATAATGACTGTTGCTTCTATCCATCCAGGTAAACGTGAATGGCTCTGCATTCTATGAGTATCACCACAGGATTCCTCTACAACGGGTGGAATGTCTGCATGTAGCTGGAGATGTTTCCCTCCGTTCCGTGACCATAGTTGGAGGAGTGGTGAGTGAAGTGCTGGTATATAGGTGGAAAATTAAAGAACATTCAAACATGCTGGTGACTGGGAGGAGATAGATGGAAGGGGAACATGCTGGTGACTGAGGGAGGAGATAGATGAAAGGGGAACTTGATGGTGACTGTGAAAGGAGATAGGTGGAAGAGGAACATGCTGGTAATTCTGGGAGGAGATAGATGGAAGGGGTACATGCTGGTGACTGTGGGAGGAGACAGATGGAAGGGGAACATGCTGGTGACCGTGGGAGTAGACAGATGGAAAGGGAACATGCTGGTGACTATGGGAGGAAATAAATGGAAGAGGAACATGCTGGTGACTATGGGAGGATACAAATTAAAGGGAACATGCTGGTGACTAGGGGTCTATTCATTATCACTTAATTTCTACAAAAGCAGGTGAAAATTAACATTTGCACCTGCTTTTGTAGAAATTAAGTGGCCGGACCATTCATCACAAAGGTAATACAGGAGATATCACAGATATCTCCTGCACACTTTTCACTTCTGATGTGGCCTGCTGTCCCCATACACTAGTATGGAGACAGAAATTTATTAAGCTCTGAAAATACAATATTTTTGTAGCTTGACTGCTGGAGTATTTGCCAACTTTAGATGGCATTTTCTCCCGCTCGCAGTGCACACCCGGGTTGCGGAGACAGATCCTTTTGGATTACTCCGCCCCTGTGTAGCTCCTTCCGTCAGACGTCAGGGTTTGTGCGCCTGCATGAGCACTAGATCACGCAGGTGCACTAGCACCGCCGAGTCGACTGGTTTTCGGATCAGCTGTCTCCGCGCCGAAGCAATGATGACTTGCTCCGGCGCTTGTGTCAAGTTAGTATGTTAATTATCGGGGTCAACTCGGACCCTGATAAGTAACATAATGAATAGACCCCTGGGGGGAGAAGATAAATGGATGGGTAACATGCTGGCAACTGTGGGAGGAGATAGATGGAAGGGGAACATGCTGGCGACTGTGGGAGAAGATAGATGGAAGGGGAAGATGCTGGTGACTGTGGGAGAAGATAGATGGAAGGGGAACATGCTGGTGACTGTGGGAGAAGATAGATGGAAGGGGAACATGCTGGTGACTGTGGGAGACGATAGATGGAAGGGGAAGATGCTGGTGACTGTGGGAGAAGAAAGATGGAAGGGGAACATGCTGGTGACTGGGGGAGAAGATAGATGGAAGGGGAAGATGCTGGTGACTGTGGGAGGAGATAGATGGAAGGGGAACATGCTGGTGACTGTGGGAGGAGATAGATGGAAGGGGAACATGCTGGTGACTGTGGGAGAAGATAGATGGAATTGGAACTTGCTGGTGACTGGGGAAGAAGCTAGATGGAAGGGGAACATGCTGGTGATGATGGGAGGAGATGGGTGGAATGGGAACAGGCTGGTGACTGTGGGAGGAGATAGATGGAAGGGGAACATGCTGGTGACTGGGAGAGAAGATAGATGAAAGGTAAACATGCTTGTGACTGGAAGAGAAGATAGATGGAAGGGGAAGATGCTGGTGACTGGGGGAGAAGATAAGTAAAAAGTAAGATGCATTTGAATGTGGGAAGATGGAAGAGGGACCTGCTGATGACTGTTAGAAGTGAAGTATGGAAAAGGAATGTTTGTGACTGAGGTAGAAGACAGATGAATCAGGAATGTTGGCAACTGAGGTAGGAGATAGATGGAAAGGGAACATGCTGGTGACTGTGGGAGGAGATAGATGGAAGGGGAACATGCTGGCGACTGAGGGAGAAGATAGATGGAAGGGGAACATGCTGGCAACTGTGGGAGGAGATAGATGGAAGGGGAACATGCTGGCAACTGTGGGAGGAGATAGATGGAAGGGGAACATGCTGGTGACTGTGGGAGGAGTTAGATGGAAAAGAACATTCTGGTCAGTGTGGTAGGAGATAGATGGTAAGGGAACATGCTGGTGACTGTGGGAAAAGATAGATGGAAGGGGAACATGCTGGTGACTATGGGAGGAAATAAATGGAAGAGGAACATGCTGGTGACTATGGGAGGAGATAGATGGAAGGGAACATGCTAGTGGCTGGCTGTGGGACAGAGATAGATGGAAGGGGAACATGCTGGTGACTGTGGTAGGAGATAGAAGGAAGGGGAATATGCTGGTGACTGTGGGAGGAGATAGATGGAAGAGAAAGATGCTGCTGAAGGAAGAGGGGCATGAAAAAGAAACATGCAAATGACTGAGGTCCTGATTCAGAGCCGGACGCTCTGACAGAGCACTCGCTCTGAATCAGGGCCGTCCTTCTGTTTTTTTAGAGCGGCCTCCTGGTCACTCGCATAGCTGTGGGTGACCACCCACAGCTATAGCGAGCGGCCAGGAAGATGGTCGCGATGGTCAAGATCATCGCAACCATCGGGCTTGCGACAAGACCCTTGTGGTAGGGTCTCATTGCCGCAAGCCTCATAGTGCTTTCGGCTCTGTTAAAGCACTCCCACTGTAATTATTTATGTAATTATTTTAATTTTATTTTATTATATTTAATATAATATTGCACGATCAAACTAAATATTGATATTATTATATAAGGAGTTACACAATATTGATGCACTGGTATATTACATTTAGCAAAAACATTAATCACTAACACATCGAAAATTTCACCCCCTTCTTTCTTCGCATGGTTTATTTTGTACACTTAGTATTATTATCTATAGACATATTATGAGGACACAGTTATATTGTTTATCTAGTTTAATTGTAAATATATATATAGTGGAATTATATTAAAATTATAGTCACATATTATGGTCACTTTATTATTGAGTAGAAATAGGATGCATCTATATAGATCTGAATGTGAGAAATAAATAGTGACATGGGATTAATTAATGAGGTTTATAGAATGGATCATTTTATAATATAAGATTATGTTGAATGAAATTAATTATGACATTAATCAATGGAGATGAATATAAATCTAAACACCGTTTTATTTAATAGTTAAGTCTTGTTTTTGAGACAAACTGTCAATCTTAATGATTAACAGAACCCTTATCCAATGAGAATAAACTGCAGGAAATAAAAGGTAGCGGAAGTATAGGTTCGGGTTAGAGCCTTGAGAAAGCCTATGGTGAAACGGCCGTTGGCGTCCTAACGGATGCTATAAATAAAATATGTGATCATCTATTACTTAATATAACATGTAATACTGAAAGTGTTGAAGTGTATATTGTTGAAACCAATGTAACAAATGATGTCTATGATTGCGATAGGGAGCAGTTAATATAAGTGAACCGCCGCGCAGCGTGATTTCATGTCAATAGATCACAGGCAGCAAGCGGGACACCTTACCCTGCTGTTTCAATACGTGGCTGTGATGGGGAATAGTGTATGCAAGAGAACCACGGAGTAGTGCCGATAATACTACACAGATAGTGAGTGGGATATCTTACCTTGCCGTCCAGATACGTGTCTTAGTTTGGAGCACACTGTCATGATAACTATTAGTCATCACAGGAGATTATTTCATGACTATAATAGGGAACTGCTAATGTAAGAGAACCACCGAGCAGCGTGAATTTATGTTATTATAATACAGGCAGTAAGCGGGATACATTACCCTGCTGTCTTAATACGTGGCTGTGACGGGGTATAGTTTATGTTAGAGAATCTCCGAACAGTGTAATCAATATAATGCATACAGTGAGTGGGATACCTTATTTTGCCATCTAAATACGTGTCTTAGTCTAGCGCATACTGCCGTGATAATCATAAGTTATTATAGGAGATCACTTTGTGAGCAGCAGCATTATTACCCCATTACACATTACAATCTGATGTTCTGTTGATTTATGATTGAAATCAAAGAATAAGCACTGAATAGCGGTATTATACTTATAATAAGAGGCTGAAAGCGGGATATTGACTTTGTTTCCCTATAATTGCACCCTATGTTCACATGCGTTGTGTCCTAATAATAGCCTAGAACTTATTCACCGAGACAGGCAACAGATAAATTAAAAATAAGGAATAGCAGCTGACGAGCTGCCCTATGTATCAGTAAATTGAAATCCATTATTAAAATATTAGTCTGTCTCCTTGAAGTTTATAAGGGCAGAAATTATTATTGGTTTGATAATAGAAATCTACTGTCAATAAAATCAATTGTTTAATACGCTAATGATACATCTGGATGTAGATAAAAAGGATAATATAATAATGTGGTAGACAAAAAGGACACATGGTGAATGTGTTAAGTATTGTATCAGTTTATTTTGAAACATATTTGTTATATAAACATAGTACTTTATGTAACAACCTAACATTTCAGCCATCAGTTTAACTAAATATTTAACTATCAGTACAATTAATAGAGCATTTGAGCCTTAAATTAAGATCCACATATGAAATAGCAGCCGGTATATTTTAAATACACTTTTTTCTTAACTTTTCACCTACTGAATTTTAATATTTCACCGATTCTCATATGATATTTTATTATATACCAATAAAAATTCTAAGTTTTAGAATTAGCTGGTTCAGAGTGCACCAAATAGGATGCTTTCTTTCTTCTTGAATAAAATTGTCCATGTTTTATAGCATCATGGTAGCACCCTCATTACAAACTTTTGAAAAGTAATATATAGTAAGTTAGAGTAGAGGTAATTGAATACCTTTTTAAAAAAAGATCAATGTAATTTATGAGGTTTGAACCTAAGGTAATACAATACAGCGCATACCTAGTCCTTTGGACACTGGTGCAGGATTTATTCACAACAAGTTTCTAAGAAGCAGAGACTTACCTGTGAATGTAGAAGGCGATAAGTTGAAGAGAACAGGAAAGTAAAATATAGAGAATATCATGAGTTTGAGAAAAGTGTGAAAATAAAAAAAGTGCTCGACTTCTGTCTGACCATGCTCATTTACATTGCAGGGTCCGATGACTCCCCCTTCCTTCCCTACTGGAGGGGTAAGTGACATATGAAAGTGATACTAGAGGAGACAGACAGACCCCATATTGTGATATGATTGCTGTGTCTTTGGTGTCACTGAACATATTGACATATTGGTTCATCTCTCTTTCTTTCCTTCTCTCAAGGCAATGCCAGGCTACCCACCCGTGAACCTTCCTGTGAGTACACTTTAACCAGACTCTTGTTATATGTATATAAAATATAAATATGTTCCCCTGGCTCATTTTACAGTTAGAAGGAAAACTGTCTTTGGTGTCTGGTATGTGATAGGCTGACAAATGCACAAATGCTCTATTCTCCCATCAGGACACACACAGATAAAATATAGATCACTGGAGTCTCAGTACAATCAGGTATAGATGTGGGATAACCGGGAGCTGGCACTTTAATAAATCTGAATAGTAGCTAGCTCCTCCCCCTCTATACCCCCCTACAGGTCAGTCTTAATTTTGTGCCAATGGAGCTAGTCACATACAAAGAGCTCTCTGCTAAAAATCAAGGATCTTCGATCAGCAAGAGGATCAGACAGGCAGCCACTGCCCCTGCCTGTCTGCTTCGTTGGAGCTGCTGGTGAGACCTCACCGCCGCTGCTTGCGCCATGTGCTGGGGTCTTCAGCTACAGAGACCACTGTCTCTGGGGGGTACCCAGACATGCTGCGTGCAATGTTTGTCACGGTCCCCCATTAGCTCAGCCCACTGCCGGCAGCATTTGGCAGCAAGAAGGTTAGCGACTCCTGGCACCCTGAGTAGCAGGGTGGGCTGGAGAAAATGACAGACGGGCATTAAAAAGCAGCAACTGAAAGGGGGCAGAGCCTAACATACAGTTCTGCTCCTGCCTCCCAGCTGCCCCAGCGCTCCCAGAAGGAGGCTGGTAGCCATTTTAGAAGACACAGGCTGCTGACAAACGCAGAAGAGAGACCTGTCTGCCCAGATTGTGACTGCACAGTGGGGTTAGACTTGTGAAGAGCAGGTTAGACTGTGTTTACACAGTGATTACAGCACATTATATTGTGTTACACAGAGCTGGTCTGTGCATCAGGGCTGGTTGGGCTGGGTTAATAGCATAATCTCCCTCTATGCCCTTAATCTCTTCTTTCTATACAATGTGTGTTTGTGTGTATCACTACCTTTTCTCTGTGTGTGTGAATAGTGAATTGGTAGCATGATTTCAAAGAGGTCTAAGGCTGCCCAAAAAGCTTTCTCCTGTAAGAATTGTGCAGAGAAGTTTACATAGGGAGTATCATCCAATTCCCTGTTGTGTGAGAAGTGTGTTTCAGAAACACAGACTGCAGCATCCCTACAACACCCTATTTGGGCTGATCAAATTACATCAGTCATGTCTCAAATGTCTGCAGAGCTGGAAGCTTCTCGCAGGGAGAGAGAGGTTGAAAGATCTCAGAGGTCTGCCTTCTCTGAACCAGACTGGGTGTGGTCTTTAGCCAGGTCTGTAGAAGGGCTCACAAGGGTTATGTTAGCCCAGGTTCCTCCCGTGGCATCGTCTTCTAGTGTCCTTGCTAGGAGACTAATACCGAATCCCCTTATGTGGGATGATCCGGAAGAGGACGACATGCCTGATACAGAGGAAGGAGAAGTACAGGACCCTATAGAGGAACAGGCACCAGAGGAAGCAGAGCCTGTATCTCAGGGTGCAGAGGCGCTGATTGCAGCTATACGCCAGGTGTTACATGTTGAGGACATGGACCCTGTGGAAGTTAGGCCGTCTGTCTTTAATAAGAAACAAAGACTAGCAGCCTCCTTTCCAGTGTCTGAGGAATTGGATGAGATCCTTACCTCAGCGTGGAAACACCCAGATAAAAAGTTTCAGATCTCACATAAACTTTTATCCTACTATCCCTTTCCTGCAGAGAGCAGGATATTATGCAAAACACTTCCTTCAGTGGACCCTTCAGTGTCACATCCACCTAAAAAGACGGTGCTCGCTGTTCCAGGAGCAGTTTCTTTAAAGGAGTCTTCTGACAGGAAGTTAGAAACTACCTTAAAGTGTATGTACACTGTAGCGGGGGTGTTCCTTCGACCGGCATTAGTCAGCTATTGGGTCAACAAGGCGGTGGAAGCATGGGCTATGCAGCTTGCTGAAGGCCTTAAGATTGGTGTTCCGGCGGAGAATCTGGTTCCTCTAGCCGAACAGATTGCAGAGTCTGCTTCTTTTCTTGGAGAGGCTTCAAAAGATATTTGTAGTCTTTCCTCTAGATCCTCGGTTTTGGCTGTCTCAGCCTGCAGAGCCCTGTTGCTGAGACAATGGCAGGCGGATGCGGAATCTAAGAGAACCGTGGAAGCGCTTCCATTCACAAGAACATCCGGGTAACACAGAGTCTTTTATTACAACACGGATGGATCCTGAATTACCAAAAATCTAATCTACAGCCTACTCAGCATCTGCCTTTCCTAGGTATGATTTTGAACACAGTGGAGCAGAAGGTATTTCTTCCGCAGGAAAAGGTCACCTTCATCCAACACATGGTGCGATTGCTACTGCGTCATCGCAGGGTGTCAGTACACCTGTGTATTCGTTTTCTGGGGAAGATGGTTGCGACCTTCAAGTCCATCCAATATGGGAGGTTCCATGCCTGTCCATTCCAACTGGACATCCTCTCTCAGTGGTCAGGGTCCCACCTTTTTCTTCACCAGTGAGTTCAACTGTCACACAGGACTCGAACATCTCTCCTTTGGTGTCTGAATTCCTCTCATCTATTGGCAGGCAAGCAGTTTGCAATGTGGCAATGGATTCTCCTCACCACAGACACCAGTCTGAGAGGATGGGTGGCAGTGACTCGGGGAAGTACTTTCAGGGCCGCTGGACTCGACTGGAGGCGTTACTGCCCATAAACATTCTAGAGCTAAGGGCCGTGTTCTATGCTCTTCAGGTAGCACATCCTCTGTTGAAGGGCCATGCCATCAGAGTACAGTCCGACAACGCCACGGCTGTGGCATACATCAACAGACAAGGCGGCACCAAGAGTCGGTCCGCCAAGAGGGAGGTAAGCCACATTCTTCTCTGGGCAGAGGAATTTGCTGTAGTGATATCAGCAATATTCATCCCAGGGGTAGAAAATTGGGAGGCCGACTGCCTCAATCAACAAGACATTCATCCGGGAGAATGGATGCTCAATCCATAGGTCTTTCAGCAACTGATTCAGCGTTGGGGTCTCCCTCAGGTAGATTTCATGGCGTCGAGGTTGAACCATCAACTGCCACTTTACTGCTCACGGACAAGAGATCCACAAGCGGTGGCAGTGGATGCTCTAACAGCTCCTTGGTGGTTTCAGTTTGTTTACCAGTTTCCACCACTCCCAGTTCTTCCTCATCTGCTTCAAAGTAAAAGTTCTGTTGGTGGCTCCAGACTGGCCCAGATGGCCGTGGTATTCCACCCTACATCTTCTACTGATTGAGGACCCATGGCCTCTTCCTCTGCAAGAAGATCTACTGCAACAGGGTCCGTTTATCTATCAGGACTTAAAGCGGCTTCGTTTGACGGCGTGGCTGTTGAAAGGGCTATCTTAGGAAGAAAGGGTATCCCTTCCAGGGTGATTCCTACTATGTTAAGGGCTAGAAAGGAAGTTACCTCAAAGCACTATCATCGTATATGGAAGGCGTATGTCTCTTGGTGTGAACGCAAGGGTGCGCCACCATCAGAATTCAACTTGGCCAGGCTGCTTATTTTTCTACAGGCTGGTTTATCAGCAGGTCTTCGTCTGGGATCTTTGAAGGTTCAAATATCGGCTCTGTAAATTTTCTTTCAGAAGAAACTAGCATTATTACTGGATATCCAAACATTTCTACAAGGGGTTGTCAGGTTACAACCTCCGTTTGTACCTCCAACGGCCCCATGGGATTTGGTCCTCTGTTTTCTCCAGTCTTCCTTATTTGAACTTTTACAGACTGTGGAATTAAAATTTTTATCATGGAAAGTGGTTCTCCTTTTAGCAATCGCCTCTGCTAGGCGTGTGTCGGAGCTAGGGGCGCTTTCTTGTCGTCCACCTTACCTCATTTTCATGGGGATAGGGCTGAGCTTCGTACGCAGTTATCTTTTTTTTGCCTAAGGTAGTATCTGCGTTCCACATCAACCAACCGATTGTGGTTCTGGTGTTTAAAGATGATTCCACGGCTTCCAGATCCCTAGACCTTGTCTGGGCTCTTTGGATTTATGTTGATAGGACTGCATCCCTCCGGAAGTCGGATATGCTGTTTGTTCGATATGATATGGCACGTCTGTACTGGCCGGCTTCTAAGGCAACTATTTCTAGATGGATTCGTCAGACAATCAGACAAGCCTATCTGGCTGCATCAAAACAACCTCCTACTTCAATCACAGCACATTCTACGTGCTCGGTGGGTCCTTCGTGGGCGGCTGCCCGCGGTGTTTCCCTGACCCAGCTTTGCCGTGCGGCCACTTGGTCAGGCCGGCATACTTTTGCAAAGTTTAACCATTTTGACATGTTTTCGGCATTTGCTTCACAGTATGGCCGTGCGGTTTTGCAGGGTTCTCGGCGCTCTTCGGCCCGGGATGTGAGCTCTGGGATGTCCCCACTGTACTGAGACTCCAGTGTACCCTAGTGGATGAAGGAGAAAACAGGATTTTAGTACTTACCGATAAATCCCTTTCTCCGATTCCACAGGGGACACTGGACGCCCACACGGCGCTGTTCCACCTGCATTGATTATTGTTTTTCCTGGTTTGGACAGTCGTTTTTCTTCAAGGTCTGCTTGATTTGTTTGCATATTTGCTTATTTGTTCATGTATGTTCTAGCTTCTCTTCTCCTCTATTATTCTATTTTCCAGCTCTCCTCGGGCACAGTTTCTTAAGACTGACCTGTATGGGGGTATAGAGGGGGAGGAGCTAGCTACTATTCAGATTTATTAAAGTGCCAGCTCCCGGTTATCCCACATCTATACCCCACTGTACTGAGACTCCAGTGTCCCCTGTGGAATCTGAGAAAGGGATTTATCGGTAAGTACCAAAATCCTGATTTTAAATCGAGTCATTTTCATTGATTTTAGCAAAAAAAAGTGCAACAAACAAAACATAACAGAAGTCTCTCCCAAAAAGAACATTGGGCCTGATACTATACGCACACCCCATGGTTTGCGTACAACTCCGATGGTTGGAGATCTGCGCATGTGCAGGTCTCCTTCTGTGATTATTGTCGCAGTGCCGCCAACCCACAGCATGACTGACATGAAGCGGCAGTGTGTCGGGTTGGGAATTTGCGTCAATGCCCAACATTCCAAAAAGAGGGGGCATTTCGCCCCTGTTATTTGGGAGTGCTAAGGCCAGCGTCTGCGTCTTCCAACTGCAATTTACTAAGTAGCCTTATTCTCAGTTGGCTAATGCTGCAGCCAATAGTCGCGATGGTGATGGATGCTGCATTGGGGGGCGTTTTTTGCCCTCAGACGCCTCCTGTGGCATAAGGATATGTTATCATCACTGCTGCATCCAAAGACGAAGCAGCTATGGTAAAATTGTACATCTTTGAATCAGGCCCATGGTGCCAGCCTTATACAGTGAAAAGCCATATATATCGTATAGGCCAGGTCTCGCCTGAAGAACACGTTCCATAAAACAGGTACAATAACAATTAGAAGAAATACAGTGATACAATACAAATAAGAGGATTGCCACACAGGGCTGTGAGGACCAAATCGCCAAAGAAAAAAATGGAGAATTAGAAAAAGCAGATCACCTCTGTACCCAGCAGCGGCCATGTGATTATGCCATGGGGTTTCTGAGAGACACTTGGCATTTTTGAGAGGGCTGGTAAAACTCTATGTTACACCTACATGTATAGAGGACACAGGAGTCTGCATTATATACATATGCATGTTATTAGTGTATACTTGGGTGTATTGGCTACCTTAGTAACATATCTTTTCCTATCTTGACAGATAATGGGAGGACCTGTCTATAACCCGGTCAGTAGACAAAGGTCATGTGTGACTGTCTCACACTGTCCTGTCTCTGTGTGACTCTGTCTGTGTCTCTGTGTACAGCTCTGTGACTGTCTCTCGGTGGAGGTGTCTCTGTGTCATTGTCTGTCTCTCTGTACGTGTTTGTGCCTATGTCTCCTGACACTTCCTGTATTTTGCCTCTCACAGCCAGTTCCGTACTTTGGAAACATACCTGGTGGGGTGTCACCTAGTAGAACGTTTGTGGTGAGAGGGTTTATACCACAGTGGGGGAAGAAGTAAGTGAGCATCCAAAGATTTTACATACCCTCTTACCAGGTACTATATAGCCAAATAACCAATTGACTGCCGCTGTCACATCTGATGGGACCATGCCAAACTGAGCATCATTGACATGGTAATCTCCGGGAAAACCATGCTCAGACTACGGAAACCCTCTAATGCCTATTTGCCTTGACAACCTCCCCCAGTCCCCTCCTCGCACACCAGTCACAGTGAAGGGTGAGCCTAACAGGACAGTCTTCCTGCAGCCAGAGCCGCCACAGACTACTCTCAACGGCCACGTAGACTGAGATGGGTGATCCTAACAAGATCGACCACAGGACCTCCCTATTGCAGCTGCACCTCGGTCCCAGGCAGCACTGTAGCAGTGACCAGTGATCCTCGGGAACGCCCACCCCCCTGCTTCTAACTTCTCTTTATTTTTTTAACTGTATAAATCAATTCATTCCAAAAAAGTTCCCAAATTTGTTGATTTTTTTTTCTCACAGGGGGCGGGATGCATGACGCATCACATCCCGAATGCAATGCATCGCGTCGCTCATCGCATCCATGCCGGCATTGGTAACATTGATATGCATGTAGGAATGTACAAAGGACCACTCTCTCAGTAAGAGCGTCCCTTTGCGAATAAGGGACTTCCCGGTCTATGACCCAGAAGCCCCTCTGGCATCCTTCTGCGCATGCGCGCGGGGGTGCTGGGAGGGATCCCTCTCACAGCACTCCCCCGGTAGAAGCCCAGAGGCTCCTATAGGGTAACACCATCAGGAAGATGGCATTACCCACCGCAACCAAGCCCAGGAGTGCATCACATTCCGGGCCTTGGTGCATATAAGAAATGCGCTCAAACACGCATTTTTGGGATTTGACCGCATTTCTACCTTTGCTGCATCCCGCCCTATATAAACAATAGCTATTTAAACTTGATACAGTATAATTTTATTAACAAATCTGCATATTTGTTCAAATAATATATACCACATTAGGTTTTTAAATATCTACTATTTACATAATTTGATACTTAAAAAATAAGCCAGCTAAGTAATTTATTAGCTCTGTAATATCCAGTACATCCCTCCACTATTCCTTATTAATAGCTATCTTATCATCTCTATCATCTCCTGCTCATATTAACTAAAGGTGGGTACACACTATACAGATATATCTGCAGATGATGGTCGGTCATACACACTGAATGGCCTTCATCTGTGTCTGGCCATGGATCCCGGGCAGCCATGGGGCTTGTCCGCCCCCCTCATCACCACGGCAAGCCGTCGCTCCGGGTCTCGCTACAAAGGGGGCGTGCTGTCAATGTTGAGTGACAGCACGCCCCCTTTGGTGGGCGGGGCGGGGGCGTGTCTGCTAAGATGGAGGCGTTCCCATGGGAACGCCTACTGTCTAGGGCCGGCCCCACTGACATCACAAGTGATGTCAGTAGGAGTGTTTTCAGCTCTGTTAGAACCGAAAGCACTCTTGGGCTTGCGGCAACGAGACCCTACCACAAGGGTCACGTCGCAAGCCCGATGGTCGCGATGGTCTTGACCATCTCGACCATCTTCCTGACCACTCGCTATAGCTGTGGGTGGTCACCCAGAGCTATGCGAGCAACCAGGAGGCCGCTCTAAAAAAAGAGAAGGACGGCCCTGATTCAGAGCGAGCGCTCTGTCAGAGCGTCCGACTCTAAATCAGGACCTCTATTCTTTCGCATCAAGTATAACATTAACCAATTCTATTGTCTTACACACAATGGCACATTATTAGTCACCGCTATCACCCCCTGCACAATGGCACATTATTAGTCACCGCTATCACCCCCTGCACAATGGCACATTATTAGTCACCTCTATCATCCCCTGCACAATGACACATTATTAGTCACCTCTATTATCTCCTGCACAATGGTACATTATTAGTCACCTCTATCATCCCCTGTACAATGGTACATTATTATTTATTAGTCACCTCTATCATTCCCTGCACAGTGGTACATTATTAGTCACCTCTATCATCCACTGCACAATGGCACATTATTATAGTCTCCTCTATAACCCCCTGCACAATGGCACATTATTAGTCACCTCTATCATCCCCTGCACAATGGTACATTATTAGTCACCTCTATTATCCACTGCACAATGATACATTATTATTTATTAGTCACCTCTATCATCCCCTGCACAGTGGTACATTATTAGTCACCTCTATCATCCCCTGCACAATGGCACATTATTAGTCACCTCTATTATCCACTGCACAATGGCACATTATTATAGTCTCCTCTATCATCCCCTGCACAATGGCACATTATTAGTCACCTCTATTATCTCCTGCACAATGGCACATTATTAGTCACCTCTATCATCCCCTGCACATTGGCACATTATTATAGTGACCTCTATCATCCCCTGCACAATGGCACATAATTAGTCACCTCTATCATCCCCTGCACAATGGTACATTATTAGACACCTCTATTATCTCCTGCACAATGGCACATTATTAGTCACCTCTATCATCCACTGCACAATGGCACATTATTAGTCACCTCTATCATCCACTGCACATTGGCACATTATTAGTCACCTCTATCATCCCCTGCACAATGGCACATTATTAGTCACCTCTATCATCCCCTGCACAATGGCACATTATTAGTCACCTCTATCATCCACTGCACAATGGCACATTATTAGTCACCTCTATTATCTCCTGCACAATGGCTCATTATTAGTCACCTCTATTATCTCCTGCACAATGGCACATTATTAGTCACCTCTATAATCTCCTGCACAATGGCACATTATTAGTCACCTCTATCATCCTCTGTACAATGGTACATTATTAGTCACCTCTATTATCCACTGCACAATGGCACATTATTAGTCACCTCTATTATCCACTGCACAATGGTACATTATTAGTCACCTCTATTATCTCCTGCACAATGGCATATTATTAGTCACCTCTATCATCACCTGCACAATGGCACATTATTAGTCACCTCTATCATCCCCTGCACAATGATACATTATTAGTCACCTTTATCACCCCCTGCATAATGGTACATTATTAGTCACCTCTATCATCCCCTGCACAATGATACATTATTAGTCACCTTTATCACCCCCTGCATAATGGTACATTATTAGTCACCTCTATCATCCCCTGCACAATGATACATTATTAGTCACCACTATTATCCCCTGCACAATGGTACATTATTAGTCACCTCTATCATCTCCTGCACAATGGCACATTATTAGTCACCTCTATCAACCCCTGCACAATGGCACATTATTAGTCACCTCTATCATCCCCTGCACAATGGCACATTATTAGTCACCTCTATCAACCCCTGCACAATGGCACATTATTAGTCACCTCTATTATCCCCTGCACAATGATACATTATTAGTCACCTCTATCAACCCCTGCACAATGGCACATTATTAGTCACCTCTATCATCCTCTGCACATTGGTACATTATTAGTCACCTCTATCATCCCCTGCACAATGGCACATTATTAGTCACCTCTATCATCACCTGCACAATGATACATTATTAGTCACCTCTATCATCCCCTGCACAATGGCACATTATTAGTCACCTCTATCTTCCCCTGCACAATAGCTCATTATTAGTTACCTCTATCATCCCCTGCACAATGGTACATTATTAGTCACCTCTATTATCCCCTGCACAATGGTACATTATTAGTCACCTCTATTATCCCCTGCACAATGATACATCATTAGTCACCTCTATCATCCCCTGCACAATGGCACATTATTAGTCACCTCTATCATCCCCTGCACAATGGCTCATTATTAGTCACCTCTATCATCCCCTGCACAATGGTACATTATTAGTCACCTCTATTATCTCCTGCACAATGATACATCATTAGACACCTCTGTCATCACCTGCACAATGGCACATTATTAGTCACCTCTATCATCACCTGCACAATGGCACATTATTAGTCACCTCTATTATCTCCTGCACAATGATACATTATTAGTCACCTCTATCATCCCCTGCACAATGATACATTATTAGTCACCTCTATCAACCCATGCACAATGGCACATTATTAGTCACCTCTATTATCCCCTGCACATTGGTACATTATTAGTCACCT
This sequence comes from Taudactylus pleione, assembly GCA_031769625.1. Classification (NCBI taxonomy): domain Eukaryota; kingdom Metazoa; phylum Chordata; class Amphibia; order Anura; family Myobatrachidae; genus Taudactylus; species Taudactylus pleione. Next base: position 3,608,423 of record JAUIMM010000198.1, read on the forward strand.
CTATCATCCCCTTCACAATGATACATTATTAGTCACCTCTATCATCCCCTGCACAATGGCTCATTATTAGTCACCTCTATTATCCACTGCACAATGGCACATTATTAGTCACCTCTATTATCTCATGCACAATGGCACATTATTAGTCACCTCTATTATCTCCTGCACAATGGCACATTATTAGTCACCTCTATTATCTCCTGCACAATGGCACATTATTAGTCACCTCTATCATCCCCTGCACAATGATACATTATTAGTCACCTCTATCATCCCCTGCACAATGGCTCATTATTAGTCACCTCTATCATCCACTGCACAATGGCACATTATTAGTCACCTCTATTATCTCCTGCACAATGGCACATTATTAGTCACCTCTATCATCCCCTGCACAATGGCACATTATTAGTCACCTCTATCATCCCCTGCACAATGGCACATTATTAGTCACCGCTATCATCACCTGCACAATGGCACATTATTAGTCACCTCTATCATCCCCTGCACAATGGCACATTATTAGTCACCTCTATCATCCCCTGCACAATGGCACATTATTAGTCACCTCTATCATCCCCTGCACAATGGCACATTATTACTCACCTCTACCATCCCCTGCACAGGGCTGCAACTAAGGGGAGGGCTGGAGGTGCACGTGCACCGGGTGCGCCATTACACCCGCCGCCAGTGTCCTCCACCCCGGCACCGCAGCGAGGCTCCAAGCCAGATGCCCGCTGAGATTTTATTACCAGCGGGCGTCTGGTTTCTTCCTTGCAGCGCCGCGGTAGCCGGAGGCTGGAGTTCTCTCCTGAACTACAGCTTCCGGCTCTTCCCACGGGCACTATGGGAGAGACGTCATGCCGTCTCTCCCATAGTTCCGAGAAGCAGGCGGGTGGACCGGATGGCAGCGGATGCAGGAGCGGGGTTTAAGGTAAGTATTGTTTTTTTTTTTGTGTAAGTGGTACTGCAAGGGCATTACTATGGGACATTACCATATGAGCACTACTACAGGGGCACTACTTCAGAGGCATTACCATATGGGCACTACTACAGGGGCATTACTATGGGGGCACTGCTACAGGGGCATTACTATGGGGGCACTACTACAGGGGCATTACTATGGGTGCATTAGCATATGGGCATTACCATATGGGCACTACTACAGGGTCATTACTATATGGGCACTACTACAGGGGCATTACCATATGGGCACTACTACAGGGGCATTACTATATGGGCACTACTGTGGGGGCACTACTACAGGAGCATTATCTCAAGGGGCAGTACCATAGGTGCACTGCTGAAGGGGTCATTACTATAGGGGCACTGCTGCAGGGGGCATTACTATGGGGGATTTACCAAGGGGCGCCAAGTTACTCTTCCCCTGGTTGACTAAAATCCTAGTTTTGGCCCTGCCCTGCACAACTGTTCATTATTAGTCACCTTTATCATCCCCTGCACAAAGTCACATCATCTACTATCTTCTGAGCTGTAGCACATTATTACCCAGCTAGATTATCTTCTGCACTATGGCACATTATTAGATACTTTTGTTTTTTCGTAAGATAAGTCACATATAAGTAGCAATTGTTGATATGAGGTAATAATCTGCTCTCTCTTTCCAGGTTCCACATTAATTTTAACACTTCATCAGGTGATATAGCTCTACATTTCAATGTCCGTATAAATGAGAACGCGGTGGTGAGGAACAGCAAGCTCGGGGGGTGCTGGGGCCCTGAGGAGAGACATGCGGCATTTATCCCCTTCATGCAAGGGCAGTACTTTGATGTGAGTATATGTGTAATGTGTTTCCACAGGCATAGACAAAGGACAGACTCTGTGATTGGTTGGGGCTGCATACAATAGTGGCCACATGGTATAATATGGATGTGGTCTATTTAGTTGTGGGTGTGGCCTTAATTAAATCAAGACCACTTATACCAGACCAGGTCCCCTAATTATACCAGCCATGTATTGAGGCCAATGGGGAGACCTATCAAAGCTTGGAAAGAAATAAAGTGGAGAGAGTACCAACCAATCAACTCCTGTTACTTTTCAAACACAGCTGGTAAAATGACATTTAGGAGCTGATTGGTCGGTACATTATCTCCATCCATATTATCTTTCTCCAAGGCTTAGTACATAGACCCCTGTGTTTGAAAAATGACAGGATATGATTGTTTGGTACTTCTCTCTCCAAACGTTGATAAATCTGCTCCCAAGTCTTGAAGAATGCCCCAGCCATTGTCTCCTCAATAACTCAGCCTTTAATCCTTCAGTACCATCTTCTCCTGTATCCCTATCTTCCTGATTCCGTGTTGTAATGTACAATATCCAGGGACATGTGTGGGAGAGAGGTGCATCTGAGCTTGTCACAAGCGGCGTAGCACGTAGTGACTGATGGTCATGATGGTTATTGCAGCCTGGGAATGGAAATACAGCAGCAGGGGGGTGTCAGACATCTCTTGCTGCATTTACATATTTGCGAGGACTGAATTGCGTGGCTACTTGTGTGCGGCTTTGCAATTCCGTCCTGTGCTGAATCAGCTCCATAGTTCTATATAGGAAAACAAAAAGTGTTATCACTGCGCTGGAGAATGAGATCAATAGTGTGGAGGTGTCTTTGGATGCAGCACTCGGATCTGCGATGCCGTCAGGGGCCGTCTTTTGTCTTCAGACGCCTCCTGATGCATTAGAGTATTTTAGCATCGCCGCTACGTACAAAGACGCAACTATGATACTATTGGCGCTCCTCACTTAATCACCCCCTTTGTTATGAAAACAAGGAGTCTTTAATAATAATAATAATAATAATAATAATAATAATAATAATAATAATAATCATAAAATACAACTAATAATAATAATGATACTAAAATAATAATAATAATAATAATAATAATAATAATATACTACTACTAATAATAATAATAATAATCATACTAAAATAATAATAATAATATACTAATAATAATAAAAAAAATAATACTATATATAATATTATAACTACATGAAAACATATATCACAAAATTACCCCATAAAATACATAATAGAAACACAACAGAGACAAGTTCGTGCAATTTGATATCTGTGATAAATCGATATATATATATATATATATATATATATGCGCAGATCTGTGTTACTAAGAAAACTTCTGTCTAAATAGCAGCTATACCAAGTGGGAACTGCAACCCACTAAAAATGGACAATATACAAAACAGAGGTAGCGCTTAAAGAATATATATATATTTTTTTAATTAAAACACAGCGTGTATTAAAGCAATAATTGTTTAAGAAATAAAAACATCAATAGATGGCTGCAGGGGCATTTTAAGAGAGGAGGGGGCCCGTGTTCAGCCTCCGTTTGGGACCCCTCCTCTCTGTCAGCGCACAGAGCGCTGTAGATTCTGGCTTCATGCCAGCATCTACTGCACATGCGCGGGTCTCCGAGAAAATGGCACCCACGCCTACTTTCCCGGGGACATCTTTTCTGCGCATGCGCAGATCACACGGAAAATGGCCGCCGTGGAGCAGCACTTCGGAATCTGCGGAGAGTGAAGTATCATTTTAACTATGGGTGCAGGGTGTGCGGTGTGGGCCCCCCGCACACCCTGCACCCATTATAAAGACGGCTATGGATGGGATGGCTGCCAGTCTGTAAATTAGAAAGCAATCCTCTCCAATAATAGATCTAAATTTCACTGGAGGTTATGATAAATAACAGTCTGTTGTAATACTTCTCCGGAGGTCAAGACAGGATGCTGTGAATTCCCCGTTATTATAATGTCTCACCTTCTAATTGTAAGGGAAAGCAGCTATGTCCCGATCTCTTAGGAATTGTATCCACAGGAGCAAGTGTGAATTAAAGAGTACCTCAATAGCAGGCTGTGGGTAGACCAGTAACTGTGACCGGGTCTACAGTCACACAGCAGCAAGGCGGTTGAGACCTATAGTAGGTGGATGGTGTTAGTGAGCTTTCCGTTTGATCCGGCGATTCTCTTATGCCTCCTAGCGGAAAGCTGGGCAGGCAATAACCGCTGGAGCTGTGCTACCGAGTGGCGGTATCAGCAGAGATTCAAGGAGCGCTTGTTATGGGGGTATTGCAGCCAATTAGCAGTAGTATCACGGAGGGCAGCAATATGGCAGATGACAGCCAAGGTAGTCACCCCAACACCTTAACGCGGTTCTCCGGGTTTGGGCTCCCGATTTCTTCAGAAGGAGGGTATGATATCTGCATATGTAAAAGGTTCAAGTAATTTTACAAAATGTATCCACAATTTCAATTGAAATAGCAAAGTGGAAGGAATAAATATATGGCACACAGTAATGATAAGATGAGATGTTATAGTAACAGCTCATAGTACCAGGTTAGTGAGGCAGGGCTCATAATGAAGTGAGTGAGGTCAGTGAGGCAGTACTCATACAAGCAAGTGAGGTTAGTGAGGCAGCACTCATACTGAAATGAGTGAGGTTAGTGAGGCAGCACTCATACTGAAGTGAGTGAGCTTAGTGAGGCAGTACTCATACTGAAGTGAGTGAGGTTAGTGAGGCAACACTCATACTGAAGTGAGTGAGCTTAGTGAGGCAGTACTCATGCTGAAGTGAGTGATGTTAGTGAGGCTAGTGAGGCAGTACTCATACTGAAGTGAGTGAGGTTAGTGAGGCATCACTCATACTGAAGTGAGGTTAGTGAGGCAGCACTTATACTGAAGTGAGTGAGGTTAGTGAGGCAGTACTCATACTGAAGTGAGTGGTTAGTGAGGCTAGTGAGGCAGCATTTATACTGAAGTGAGTGAGGTTAGTGAGGCTAGTGAGGCAGCGCTCATACTGAAGTGAGTGAGGTTAGTGAGGCAGGGCTCATAATGAAGTGAGTGAGGTCAGTGAGGCAGTACTCATACTTAAGCAAGTGAGGTTAGTGAGGCAGCACTCATACTGAAACGAGTGAGGTTAGTGAGGCAGCACTCATACTGAAGTGAGTGAGCTTAGTGAGACAGTACTCATACTGAAGTGAGTGAGGTTAGTGAGGCAACACTCATACTGAAGTGAGTGAGCTTAGTTAGGCAGCACTCATACTGAAGTGAGTGATGTTAGTGAGGCTAGTGAGGCAGTACTCATACTGAAGTGAGTGATGTTAGTGAGGCATCACTCATACTGAAGTGAGGTTAGTGAGGCAGCACTTATACTGAAGTGAGTGAGGTTAGTGAGGCAGTACTCATACTGAAGTGAGTGGTTAGTGAGGCTAGTGAGGCAGCACTTATACTGAAGTGAGTGAGGTTAGTGAGGCTAGTGAGGCAGCACTCATACTGAAGTGAGTGAGGTTAGTGAGGCAGCACTCATACTGAAGTGAGTGAGGTTAGTGAGGCATTACTCATACTGAAGTGATTGAGGTTAGTGAGGCAGTAATCATACTGAAGTGAGTGAGGTTAGTGAGGCAGTACTCATACTGAAGTGAGTGAGGTTAGTGAGGCAGCACTTATACTGAAGTGAGTGAGGTTAGTGAGGCAGCACTCATACTGAAGTGAGTGAGGTTAGTGAGGCATCACTCATACTGAAGTGAATGAGCTTAGTGAGGCAGTACTCATGCTGAAGTGAGTGAGCTTAGTGAGGCAGTAATCATACTGAAGTGAGTGAGGTTAGTGAGGCAGCACTCATGCTGAAGTGAGTGAGCTTAGTGAGGCAGTACTTATACTGAAGTGAGTGAGGTTATTGAGGCAGCACTTATACTTAAGTGAGTGAGGTTAGTGAGGCAGCACTCATACTGAAGTGAGTGAGGTTAGTGAGGCAGCACTTATACTGAAGTGAGTGAGGTTAGTGAGGCAGCACTTATACTGAAGTGAGTGAGGTTAATGAGGCAGTACTCATACTGAAGTGAGTGAGGTTAGTGAGGCAGCACTTATACTGAAGTGAGTGAGGTTAGTGAGGCATCACTCTTACTGAAGTGAGTGAGCTTAGTGAGGCAGTACTCATGCTGAAGTGAGTGAGCTTAGTGAGGCAGTAATCATACTGAAGTGAGTGAGGTTAGTGAGGCAACACTCATACTGAAGTGAGTGAGCTTAGTGAGGCAGTACTTATACTGAAGTGAGTGAGGGTTAGTGAGGCTAGTGAGGCAGAACTCATACTGAAGTGAGTGAGGTTAGTGAGGCAGCACTTATACTGAAGTGAGTGAAGTTAGTGAGGCAGCACTTATACTGAAGTGAGTGAGGTTAGTGAGGCTAGTGAGGCAGCACTTATACTGAAGTGAGTGAGGTTAGTGAGGCAGCACTCATACTGAAGTGAGTGAGGTTAGTGAGGCAGCACTCATACTGAAGTGAGTGAGGTTAGTGAGGCAGCACTTATACTGCACCTACGCAGTATGGAACTTCAGTGGTATAGGAAGCTTTGCGTCTTCCATAGAGTGACATGAAGTCCCATATGAGTGCTTGCCCTATTATATGAACTCCTGAAAAGAAGCTCTGGGATAATACAAAAAAAAGGTGACTGGCTCAGCTTTTCTCTATGCACCTCATCACCTCTAGCTTAGTTCTGACTATTCTATACATGATGTGGAGAAGCAGACCCCATATAACGTGGAGAAGTCATGCATAAAGGTCATGGCCAACTAATAGTAGCTGACGTTGAACCTTGCTGTGCAGCGAGATGCATAGAGTGAGTAATATGTTTCTCTGTACTGCCCACAAGCAGCTGCTCATAACAACTCTACCTGCCTTTCTCTAGATGTTGTTTATTTTCTCTCCTTCCAGGTCTCCATCCGCAATGGCCATGGCCGTTACAAGATATTTGTGAATGGACAACCGTTCTGTGAATATGTTCATCGGTTCCAGAACCTGCTATTTATTACTACTCTGGAGATAGCAGGAGATGTGGTGTTGTCACTTGTACAGATCTAAGCAACCTCCAATACACTCCTAGGTGATGAGTAAGACCAAGGAAACCTGGCCGCTGCTCTGCATTAGGATAGCCTGGATAGGCAGGCACACAGGCCTCAGAGTCTGGAGCTCTGATTTTATGTTAATCACAAATAAAAACTGTTAAAACATTGATGGTGTGTCGATGTTGTATTGTATTCCAATGTCTGGATTCCTGGTGGTTTGAGGTTTTGTAAATCAATGCAAAAAAAAAGTGAAAAGTTTTAAAAGTTTCACCCCACACTGTGCATAAACCAATAATGCAAACTCAATTACTTTCCTTAGGAACTGCTTAATTTCCTTATTGATTGCTTTGATGACTTCCATAACACGGTGTGGTAGCACATTGTCACCCATTACACCAAGGTTGACTGAAGAATCTGCTAAAACTATAATTACAGGGGCGGCTTCTAGTGAAAAAACTTCAAAACTACAATATATGTGCTTAATTATTTGTGAATTCAAAGTGATTGGCCCATACCAATAATATATAAATATGCGCTCATCTGAACAAGTAAGTAATAGAAGATTCCAAATTGTTATTTCCTTCTTTCTCTGGGAAACGTCTCAAATTAGGAACACTCTCAGGGGAACAAAAGACATGTAAAGGACCATAGAGTAGTATCTTATCACATTGTATTTAACTAGCTGAAGTACCCGGCATTGCCAGGGTTTTAATCTTCAAGTTATTAAGTTTGACTATGTCATGTCGTCCAAATCCATCCAGTGAAAGCCTCAGAACAGGCGGCCCAGCTCACTCCGGCATGAGGTCTGACCAAGACCCCAACCACTCCATTAGGCATCCCAGATCATTTGTCACCCCTCTGTGAAGTTTTCATCCAAATCCATCCAGTGGAAGGCCCAGAACAGGCTCCCCGGGTCAAAGTTCTGCCCAGAGTACACTAACGCATGTCCGACCGGGTCCTCAACCCCCTAGTATGTCTTCTGGGATCCAATGTTAGCACTCTGTGAAGTTTTCATCCAAATTATGTGATGTCATCCAAATCCATCTAGTGGAAGGCCCAGAACAGGCTTTATGGGTCAAAGTTCTGCCCTCCATGCAGACAGGAAGTAGATATAGATAATAGAGTGCCCTTCAACCTGTAGACTGAAGGGAGACATAGATTGTAGAATGCTCCTCCACCCGCAGACAGAAGGGAGATATAGATCATAGAGTGCCCCTCCACCTGCAGATAAGAGAGATATAGATCATAGAGTGCCCCTCCATCTGCAGATAAGAGAGATATAGATCATAGAGTGCTCCTCCATCTGCAGACAGAAGAAAGTTTGCTGTAGATCAGGGGTGGCCACCATGCGGCGCTCAAGCTTCATGAGGCTCTTTTGAGTTTCTAATGCGGCTCCCGGCTCAGCAGATCCCCATTAGTACTGAGAATGCTGGTCTCTAAATCCATCAGAGACTAAAGAAGCTAATCACTTCCCAATAATGCAGTGCGCGGGTGATGTCATGATGTCACCCGCGATGTGAGGAGCCCGTGCGACTGCTGGATCCAGTTAGATCCAGCAGGCGGCGGAAGCAGCAGCGAAGGCAGGACTCGGGAGCCCTGATGGCGTGGAGCGGTGTCAGCATGAAGGTAAGTTTCTTCATAGGGGTGTGGGCGGGGAGGGGGAGCTAGTACTGGGGGCATTGCAGAAGGGGGACAACTACTGGGGGCATTGCTTAATGGGCACAGGTACAGGGGGCATTGCAGAAGGGGCACAACTACTGGGGGGCATTGCATAATGGACACAGCTACAGGGGGCATTGCATAAGGGCTACAACTAATGGGCACAGCTACAGGGTGCATTGCAGAAGGGGCACAACTACAGAGGGCATTGCATAATGGGCACAGCTACAGGGGGCATTGCATAAGGGCCACAACTACTGGGGTCGTTGCTTAATGGGCACAGTTACAGGGGGCATTGCAGAAGGGGCACAACTACTGGGGACATTACATAATGGGCACAGCTCCAAGGGTGCATTACATAAGGGCCACAACTAATGGGGTATTGCTTAATGGGCACAACTACAGGGGGCATTGCAGAAGGGGCACAACTACTGGGAGCATTGTATAATGGGCACAGCTACAGGGGGCATTGCATAAGGGCCACAACTAATGGGGGCATTGCTTAACGGTCACAGCTACAGGGGGAATTGCAGAAGGGGCACAACTACTGGGGGCATTACATAATGGGCACAGCTCCAAGGGGGCATTACATAAGGGCCACAACTAATGGGGGCATTGCTTAATGGGCACAGCTACATGAGGCATTGCAGAATGGGCACAACTACAGAGGGCATTGCTAAATGGGCACAGCTACAGGAGCATTGCTTAAGGGCCACAACTACTGGGGCAATTGCTTAATGGGCACAGCTACAGGGGCATTGCATAAGGGCCACAACTAATGGGGGCATTGCTTAATGGGCACAACTACTGGGGGCATTGCATAATGGCCACAACTACTGGGGGCATTGCTTAATGGGCACAACTACAGAAGGGCACTGCAAATTGGGGCACAACTACAGGGGGCACAGCATATTGGGCACTGGCATTCTCAATGTATTTTATGTGGTTCTGGATCTCAGTATGTATTTTATGTGGATCTGGCTTGTTTCTGTGTATTTTATGTGAACATGGATATTTCAATGTTTTCTATATTGCTCTGGCTTTCTCTTTTAATTCAACAGTGAAAATGTTATATTGGGAAGATTATGTAAAATGAGTATTTTCAATGTGCTGGGCTCGCCCCCAGCGTGACTAAAAGCGGGGGTGTGACACAAGGTCATGCTCCTACGAATGTCATACCAAAGGCGTGTGCACAAAAATGGGATGTGGCCTTGTGACAGATTGGCCACACCCCATTTTTTGCGCACGCGCAACGCTATCAGCTCTTTTACTTGACTACATATATTTTTTGGCTCTTTGCCTCTGACTGTTTGGCCACCCCTGCTGTAGATCATAGAGTGTGTGTCCTTGTGCAGACAGAAGGGAGGTATAGATTATAGAGTGCACCTCCACTTGCAGACAGAAACGTAGAGTGCTTGTCCTAGTGCAGACCTTCGATGTTCCCAATCCAATTAAAGTACTTTTCCATCAAATTCTGGGTTTTCGATGATTGTCAGCCATGGAATGCAGTTTTCTGATGCCCATCCGATGGCTGACTCTTTTTTTTTCAGCTGTGGACACCCGGGAGTAGTGTTCGCAGCTCAGTGCATGTACACATACATGAAGTGAAGACTGCTTCTGCACATGCACACAGTATAGCCACTGATGGTTTTGATGTGATGACTAGTAGCCAATGCATTACTTGATTCAATGTCGGACGCTCGGCAACCATTTCATGCTGGGTTTTGATGTCCATCCCTAGTGCAGACACAAGAACGCTATGAGACATAGAGAAGCCTTCACTCCAGGAAGGAGCTAGGAGATAGGTATTCTGGCTTTTTCCCTAGAGAATGACACAGGGACAAAGGCAGAATAGATAAACTGTTGCATCTTGTTGGGTGTAGATTAGTGGTGAGCGGGTTCGGATTTCTGAAATCCGAACCCCCCCGAGCCCGCCCGATCCGAGGCCGATCCGAGTCAGGCTCGACTTTTCCCGCCTGACTCGGATCTGAAATCGAGGCAAAACGTCATCATCCCGCCTTCCGGGTCTCGCGGGTTTTGGATACTATATAAGGTACCCGCGTCGGTGCCATTTTCTCACTCGGCTGTGGACAGTGAAGAGGGAGGGTGGGAGTTAGGGCTGGCTGGGCTGTGTAGTGTAGTGTAGTGCAGAGTAGTGTTGTGCTGTGCTGTGCAGTGCTGCTGTTGTCCATAGGGGCTGTGTCCACTACTTCAAAGTCCATAGGGGCTGGCTGTGTTGTGCTGTGCTGCTGTTGTCAATAGGGGCTGTGTCCACTACTTCAAAGTCCATAGGGGCTGGCTGGACTGTGTTGTGCAGTCAGTTGTCCATAGGGGCTGTGTCCACTCCAAACTCCTGTGCAGTGTCCCAGTCCTAAAAGGGTGCTGTAGTGTTGTCCAGGGGGTGCTCTGTCCATCAGGGGTGCTCCCCCCAAGTGCTAAAAAAAATAAATAAATTCTGTGTTTGTGAATTGTGTGCGCAGTAGCCGCACGTGCATCAACAAAGTAGTGCCAAGCGTGCGCCTGTGTTATACGTAAAGGGCCGGCTGGCTTGACCGTTAAAGGGTGCTGTAACCCCCAAAGTACACTCCAAACCAAATAAAAAAATATTTTCTGTGTTTGTGAATTGTGTGCGCAGTAGCCGCACGTGCATCAACAAAGTAGTGCCAAGCGTGCGCCTGTGTCATAAGTAAAGGGCCGGCTGGCTTGACCGCTAAAGGGTGCTGTAACCCCCAAAGTACACTCCAAACCAAATAAAAAAATATTTTCTGTGTTTGTAAATTGTGTGCGCAGTAGCCGCACGTGCATCAACAAAGTAGTGCCAAGCGTGCGCCTGTGTCATAAGTAAAGGGCCGGCTGGCTTGACCGTTAAAGGGTGCTGTAACCCCCAAAGTACACTCCAAACCAAATAAAAAAATATTTTCTGCGTTTGTGAATAGTGTGCGCAGTAGCCGCACGTGCATCAACAAAGTAGTGCCAAGCGTGCGCCTGTGTCATAAGTAAAGGGCCGGCTGACTTGACCGTTAAAGGGTGCTGTAACCCCCAAAGTACACTCCAAACCAAATAAAATTTTTTTTTCTGTGTTTGTGAATTGTGTGCGCAGTAGCCACACGTGCATCAACAAAGGAGCAGCGCCAAGCGTGCGCCTGTGTCCCATAAGTAAAGAGACGGCTGGCTCATTTCTTAAAGGGTAGTGTAACCCACAAAGTGCACTACTCTCCAGCAAAAATAAAAAAATATTTTCTGTGTTTGTGTGCGCCTTAGCCGCACGTATATATCAAATCGATATAACATAAATGGAGGACCAAACTTTCTCCGATAAAAATAAAATAGAGAAAGATCAAGAACCACTTCCTCCTAGTGCTGAAGCTGCTGCCACTAGTCATGACATAGATGATAACATGCCATCAACGTCGTCTGCCAAGGCCGATGCCCAATGTCATAGTAGAGGGCACATACAATCCCAAATGGCAAAGTTCAGGAAAATGACCTTGAAAAAAACATTTAAATCATTTGAAGAGAAACGTAAACTTGCCAATATGCCATTTACGACACGGAGTGGCAAGGAATGGCTAAGGTCTTTCCCTATGTTCATGACTAGTGGTTCAGCTTCACATGACGATGGAAGCCCTCCTCCCGCTAAAAAAATCAAAAGAGTTAAGCTGGCAAAAGCACAGCGAAGAACTGTGCTTTCTAAGAAGATATCACAAATCCCCAAGGAGAGTCCAAGTGTGGTGGTGGTTGCGATGCCTGACCTTCCCAGCACTGGACGGGAAGAGGTGGCTCTTTCCACCATTTGCACGCCCCCTGCAAATGCTGATAGGAGCACCCACAGTCCACTTGCTGATATGCAAATTGAAGATGTCACTGTTGAAGTACAACAGGATGAGGATACTGGTGTAGCTGGCGCTGAGGAGGAAGTTGGCGAGGAGGATTCTGATGGTGATGTGGTTTGTTTAAATCAGGCTCCGGGGGAGACAGTTGTTGTCCGTGGGATGAAAAAGCCCATCACGGTCATGCCTGGGAGAAGACCAAACATTCCACCTCTTTGGTCTGGCAATATTTCTATCCAAATCCGGACAACAACTGTCTTGCCATATGTACCATATGTAAAGGTGAAATAAGTAGGGGTAGGGACGTTAACCACCTAGGAACATCCTCCCTTATACGGCACCTGCAGCGCGTTCATAAAAAGTTACTGTCAAGTTCAGAAACGAGACTGTACAGAAACGTCAGAAAAAGTGTCCTCAGTATCCTGAAAAATGCCGTTGTACCCAATGTCCACTTAACCACGGACATGTGGACAAGTGGAACAGGGAAGACTAAGGACTATATGACTGTGACAGCCCACTGGGTAGATGTATCACCTTATGCAGCAACAGCAGCAGCGTCACCAGTAGCAGCATCTCAGAAACGCCAGCTCGTTCCAAGGCAGGCTATGCTGTGTATCACCGGTTTCAGTAAGAGGCACACCGCCGACAACCTCTTAGAGAAACTGAGGGAAATCATCGCCCAGTGGCTTACCCCACTTAGACTCTCCTGGGGATTTGTGATATCTGACAATGCCACCAATATTGTGCGGGCATTACATCTGGGCAAATTCCAGCACGTCCCATGTTTTGCTCACACAATAAACTTGGTGGTGCAGAATTTTCTGAAAAGCGACAGGGGCGTGCAGGAGACGCTTTGGGTGGCCTGAAAAATTTCTGGCCACTTTCGCCATTCAGCGACTGCGTGCCGAAGACTGGAGCGCCAGCAAACACTCTTGAACCTGCCCCGCCATCACCTGAAGCAAGAGGTTGTGACGCGGTGGAACTCAACCCTCTATATGCTTCAGAGGATGGAGGAGCAGCAAAAGGCCATTCAAGCCTATCCATCCACCTATGACATAGGCAAAGGAGGGGGTATGCACCTGACTCAAGCGCAGTGGAGAATGATTTCCGTGTTGTGCAAGGTTCTCCAGCCCTTCGAACTTGCCACACGTGAAGTCAGTTCAGACACTGCCAGCTTGAGTCAGGTCATTCCCCTCATCAGGCTTTTGCAGAAGCAGCTGGAGAAAGTGAAGGAGGAGCTAAGACGGAGCGATTCCGCTCGGCATGTGGGACTTGTGGCTGAAGCCCTTCATTCGCTTTGCCAGGATTCCAGGGTGGTCAATCTGTTGAAATCAGACCACTAAATTTTGGCCACCGTGCTCGATCCTAGGTTTAAAGCCTATGTGGTGTCTCTCTTTCCAGCCGACACAAGCCTGCAGAGGTGCAAAGACCTGCTGGTGAGCACACTGTCAGCTGAAGCGGAACGTGACACGTCAACAGCTCCTTCTTCATTTTCTCCCGCAACTGGGACTGCCAGGAAAAAACTTAGGTATCCTAAGCAACCCGCTGGCGGTAATGCAGGGCAGGCAGGACCAAGTTTGGACATCTGGTCCGGACTGAAGGACCTGGCAACAATTTCTGACATGTCTACTGTCACTGCATATGATACTGTCACCATTGACAGAATGGTGGAGGATTACATCGGTGACAGCATCCAAGTAGGCATGTCAGACAGTCCATACCTGTACTGGCAGGAAAAAGAGGCAATTTGGAGGCCCCTGTACAAACTGGCTCTATTTTACCTGAGTTGCCCCCCCTCCAGTGTGTACTCCGAAAGAGTGTTTAGTGCAGCCGGGAACCTTGTCAGTGAAAGGCGTAGGAGGTTGCTTCCACAAAATGTGGAGAAGATGATGTTCATAAAAATGAATTATCAACTCTTCCAGGGAGACCAGCCTCCAGAACGTACAGAGGGACCTGTGGTGGTGGATTCCAGTGGGGATGAGTTAATACTCTGTGAGGATGAGGATGTACACAACACTGAAGAGGGTGAGGAATTGGTGGATGAGGAGGATGAGGACGACATCTTGCCTCCGTAGAGCCAGTTTGTGCAGGGACAGATTAATTGCCAGCTTGTTTTGTGGGGGCCCAAACGAACCAATCATTTCAGCCACAGTTGTGTGGCAGACCCTGGCGCTGAAATGATTGCTTTGTTAAAGTGTGCATGTCCTGTTTATACAACATAAGGTGGGTGGGAGGGCCCAAGGACAATTCCATCTTGCACCTCTTTTTTTTCTTTGCATTATGTACAGTTTGGGGCCTAGTTTTTCAAACTGCCATCCTGTCTGCCACTGCAGTATCACTCCTAGATGGGTCACGTGTTTGTGCCGCCCACTCGTGTCGCTTAGCATAGTCATCCAGCTACCTCGGTGCAACCTTTTGGACATAAAAACACTATTGTGAGGAATAGACTGGAAATTAGTGGAAATTAAGGTTATTGAGGTTCATAATAGCATAGGAGCAGAAAAACCAACACATTCTGTGATTTTAGCTGTTTTTATGCTTTTTGAAAAAAAAATACAGATCCAAAACACAAAACCCAGAACCCAAAACACGGAAGGGTGGTTTTGGCAAAACCAATCCAGATCCAAAACACGAAGAAAGATCCAGATCTAAAACAAAAACACGAAAAGTGGCGGTGCACACCCCTAGTGTAGATACACAGGGTGATTCTGCACCAGACAGATGATGATCCAATATAAAATGACAAGTTCTAAGTTTGCTATAAAACGTTTAAATATGTAAGTATGATGATCAATAACTGTTTTTATAATTATGATTTTTATTGGTCCTTTTTAAACCTTTAGATGGGATGTAGTTAAAATACAGTTTACCGGGACGCCGTCTGTTGAAATCCCGGCATCGGAATCCCAACCCAGGATTTAACATAGGCAGCTAAATCCTGACGACAGCCAATAGACCGATGCTGGAATCTCGACAGACAGCATCCCGATCAAAAGTAAGCCAGGGTGCCCTTAGCTTTAGGCACCACGGGGGGGGGGGGGGTTAAAGTTAGGCTTTGGGAAGGGGGGGTTAGGGTTAGGCACTAAAGGGGAGGGTTAGGTTTAGGTACCAAAGGGGGAGGGTTAGGTTTAGGCACTGAAGGGGAGGGTTAGGGTACGGAGTGAGGAGGGTTAGGATTGGGGTTCAAGATGGGAGGGTTAGGGAGAGAAGAGGGGATGGTTAACATACTTACCCGACCTCTGTCGGGATTCCCAGCATTGGGTTGCCGCTGTCAGCATTTTGACAGAAGGCCTCCCGACTGCCAGGATTTAATACCTATCCCCTTTAGATATATCTAGTTTGGTGCCATTAAGGTGCTTGTTTTAGTTGGGGGTATGTTACTATTAATCACAATGGGAGGGTACATATGGGGGTTAGCCTCATTTGAATGTGTATCTTGACAAAAGTCCATGGTTGGGACCGAAACGTAGATATTATATAAGCTTGTCATGCTGTGATGGACCAATAAAAGGCATATTTTGAATACTGGTGAGTGCACCCATTTTTCTATTAAAGTATATATATATATATATATATATATATATATAAATATATATAAAACACGTGTACATGAACTGGCACTCTGCTGGCAGCTGGCACCAACTATATAATATATATAATTATAATGTGTGTGTGTGTGTGTGTGTGTGTGTGTGTGTGTGTGTGTGTGTGTGTGTGTGTGTGTAAAAATCCTGCGTTTGTCCCTGTATTTTTGTTTGTGGTGGTGGGGGGTGACAATATGAGTTACAACACCTGGTGACACCAACCCTAGTGATGTCTCTGAAGGAGACCATTCTGTAGTAATAAAATGTGCAGATAAAGGAGATGGAGTAGAACCTCTAGAAAGGACATATTATCTAGAAGAAGCCTGTAGTAAACTAAACAATGTAACTTTTTATCATAAACTTGAGAGGGACCCCACAGGACTGTTTTCTGTGGAATGCAGAAACCTGTTGGATGAAGCCCTCTGGAGAGAGGTCATTTCCAAGGATGAGTTTCTTTTCTTATAAGTTAAATATCCGGGTTACCCCTATTTTTTTTATCACATACCCAAGATCCACAACTTACTTACCTCACCCCCTGGGAGGCCAATTATTTCGGGTATTGGGGGTTTCACGTCTAATCTTTCACAGTTTATTAATTATTTTCTACAGAAATATGTGGTAACCCTGAGATCCTATATCCGTGACACTATGGGGTAAAGTTACTAAGATGGGAGTTCTATTTAAGAAGTGATGTTGCTCATAGCCTCCCCTATCTCTTCCCTGGCCCTTCCCCATGAGGCCATTTAAAAAAATGTGGGGGGGCGCCAATGCTGTCTCTGGCACCAAAAAGTCTAGTTACGGCTCTGCGAATCATGTTAGAGGATTTGCTGTTGCAGCAGCACTGACTCTGATTTTTTAACCATTCCTGGTGACTCATCTA
This sequence comes from Taudactylus pleione, assembly GCA_031769625.1. Classification (NCBI taxonomy): domain Eukaryota; kingdom Metazoa; phylum Chordata; class Amphibia; order Anura; family Myobatrachidae; genus Taudactylus; species Taudactylus pleione. The sequence goes on from JAUIMM010000198.1 coordinate 3,625,254, forward strand.
TAAGGGGGAATACAGGTGCGGCTGCTTCAATACAGCCATGGCCGGCCATTTGATCTAGACAACTGAGCAGCGCGGAGATACTGCAGTGTGCCCTGGACCCTTCGTGTGAGCACAACAGAAGACGCTGAAGCTGATAGCAGCTGCGGGCGGCCTTCCCTCTCATGTACGTCATCTAAAAAGGAAGGACAGAGCCGCAGGAGGCAGCTCTCGGTAAGCACACTGGAAGCAAAAGAATCCCATGTACTTTATTAACACTACAGCAATGATATTGTTATAGTGAACGCTACAGTGTTTCAAAACATAAATCTCCAGGACTTGAGAAATATCTATTGAAGTATCAAGCCGGAGGATTTTTATTTGGAATTGCTACTTGAGCTTTTTTTTTTATATGAACTGAATATATTAACAGGATTCAGTATGGTCTACTGCATAGCCGGTGGTTCAAATCCCGGCAGCCGCAACCCGACACAGGTGGAAATCCTGAACGTCAGAAGATAAGTATAAACTAACCTATTCTACCCCCTAACCCTAACCCTCCCTCAGGGGTGCCTAACCCTAACCTCCCCCCCAAGTGCCTAACCCTAATCCCCCCCCCTAAGTGCCTAAACCTACCCCCCCCTTCCCCGCCGCCTAAACCTAAGTCCCCCGGGGGGGGGGGGGTGTCTAACCCTAAACTCCCCCCGGACACCATCACCAGTTGGATCAAGGTAGGGAAAGTTGGGGCTAGCAAACAGGTCAAGGCACGTTGTTCCATCACGGGCAATGAGCCAGCTACTACCGAATCCCACGGCTTAGTCTCAAAAAAGCTATAAACCTATTTATGTTTTTGCACCATTAACATGCTTTTTATATATTTAGGTGCAACCTACATCATTTTTCTAGCGCTCAATTTGATTTGTTTATATATTTTATTTTGAGCAGCTCCACAGTTTTCATCAGCGCGGTTATACTTTTTTTATCCTTTACATAAATCATTGTGAATATTCATGCATACAACACTAATAAATGTCGCTATGCATGCGGTAAGTGGTGGCATGTATCACATTCAAAATGCCATGCTTGATACATCCCACTCTGGGGCCACAAATGTCAGATCTCCAGTTAATTTAAATTTCTGCCATCCTGTATTGTAGAGAACATTATTGTATACAGTAGGGGTGTGCACCGGCCACTTTTCGTGTTTTGTGTTTTGGTTTTGGATCTGGATCTTTCTTCGTGTTTTGGATCTGGATTGGTTTTGCCAAAACCACCCTTCCGTGTTTTGGGTTCTGGGTTTTGTGTTTTGGATCTGTATTTTTTTGAAAAAAAGCATAAAAACAGCTAAAATCACAGAATTTGTAGGTTTTTCTGCTCCTATGCTATTATTAACCTAAATAACCTTAATTTCCACTCATTTCCAGTCTATTCTGAATACCTCACACCTCACAATAGTGTTTTTATGTCCAAAAGGTTGCACCGAGGTAGCTGGATGACTATGCTAAGCGACACGAGTGGGCGGCACAAACACGTGACCCATCTAGGCGTGAAACTGCAGTGGCAGACAGGATGGCATTGAAAAACTAGGCCCCAAACTGTACATAATGCAAAGAAAAAAAAGAGGTGCAAGATGGAATTGTCCTTGGGCCCTCCCACCCACCCTTATGTTGTATAAACAGGACATGCACACTTTAACAAAGCAATCATTTCAGCGCCAGGGTCTGCCACACAACTGTGGCTGAAATGATTGGTTCGTTTGGGCCCCCACAAAACAAGCTGGCAATTAATCTGTCCCTGCACAAACTGGCTCTACGGAGGCAAGAAGTCGTCCTCATCCTCCTCATCCACAGATTCCTCACCCTCTTCAGTGTTATGTACATCCTCATCCTCACAGAGTATTAATTCGTCCCTGCTGGAACCACAGGTCCCTCTGTACGTTCTGGAGGCTGGTCTCCCTGGAAGAGTTGATCATTCATTTTATGAACATCATCTTCTCCACATTTTGTGGAAGCAACCTCCTACGCCTTTTGCTAACAAGGTTCCCGGCTGCACTAAACACTCTTTCGGAGTACACACTGGAGGGGGGGCAACTCAGGTAAAATAGAGCCAGTTTGTACAGGGACCTCCAAATTGCTTCTTTTTCCTGCCAGTACAGGTACGGACTGTCTGACATGCCTACTTGGATGCTGTCACCGATGTAATCCTTTAACAGACAGACGCACGCTTGTCGCTGCTGCTTTGAGGATTCAAGTGCGGCTACAGCCCACACAATTCACAAAGACAGAAAAAAAAAAAGAATATTTTTATTGTTTGTGGAGCACACTTTGAGGGTTACACCACCCTCTAACAGACAGACGCACGCTTGTCGCTGCTGCTTTGAGGATGCAAGTGCGGCTACAGCCCACACAATTCACAAAGACAGAAAAAAGAAGAATATTTTTATTCTTTGTGTAGCACACTTTGAGGGTGTCACCACCCTTTAACAGACAGACGCACGCTTGTCGCTGCTGCTTTAAGGATGCAGGTGCGGCTACAGCCCACACATTTCACAAAGACCGAAAAAAAAAGAACAATATTTTAATTGTTTGTGTAGCACACTTTGAGGGTGTCACCACCCTTTAACAGACAGACGCACGCTTGTCGCAGCTGCTTTAAGGATGCAGGTGCGGCTACAGCCCACACAATTCACAAAGACAGAAAAAAGAACAATATTTTAATTGTTTGTGTAGCACACTTTGAGGGTGTCACCACCCTTTAACAGACAGACGCACGCTTGTCGCTGCTGCTTTAAGGATGCAGGTGCGGCTACAGCCCACACAATTCACAAAGACAGAAAAAAGAAGAATATTTTTATTCTTTGTGTAGCACACTTTGAGGGTGTCACCACCCTTTAACAGACAGACGCACGCTTGTCGCTGCTGCTTTAAGGATGCAGGTGCGGCTACAGCCCACACATTTCACAAAGACCGAAAAAAAAAGAACAATATTTTAATTGTTTGTGTAGCACACTTTGAGGGTGTCACCACCCTTTAACAGACAGACGCACGCTTGTCGCAGCTGCTTTAAGGATGCAGGTGCGGCTACAGCCCACACAATTCACAAAGACAGAAAAAAGAACAATATTTTAATTGTTTGTGTAGCACACTTTGAGGGTGTCACCACCCTTTAACAGACAGACGCACGCTTGTCGCTGCTGCTTTAAGGATGCAGGTGCGGCTACAGCCCACACAATTCACAAAGACAGAAAAAAGAAGAATATTTTTATTGTTTGTGTAGCACACTTTGAGGGTGTCACCACCCTTTAACAGACAGACGCACGTTTGGCGCTGCTGCTTTGAGGATGCAAGTGCGGCTACATCGCACACAAGTCACAAACACATTAAAAAAATTGTTTTTTATTTTTTGGAGCACTTCGTGAGTTACACCACCCTTTAACAGACAGACGCACGCTTGTCGCTGCTGCTTTAAGGATGCAGGTGCGGCTACAGCCCACACAATTCACAAAGACAGAAAAAAGAAGAAGAATATTTTTATTGTTTGTGTAGCACACTTTGAGGGTGTCACCACCCTTTAACAGACAGACGCACGCTTGTCGCTGCTGCTTTGAGGATGCAAGTGCGGCTACAGCCCACACAATTCACAAAGACAGAAAAAAAAAGAACAATATTTTAATTGTTTGTGTAGCACACTTTGAGGGTGTCACCACCCTTTAACAGACAGACGCACGCTTGTCGCTGCTGCTTTGAGGATGCAAGTGCGGCTACATCGCACACAAGTCACAAACACATTAAAAAAATAGTTTTTTATTTTTTGGAGCACTTCGTGAGTTACACCACCCTTTAACAGACAGACGCACGCTTGTCGCTGCTGCTTTAAGGATGCAGGTGCGGCTACAGCCCACACAATTCACAAAGACAGAAAAAAGAAGAAGAATATTTTTATTGTTTGTGTAGCACACTTTGAGGGTGTCACCACCCTTTAACAGACAGACGCACGCTTGTCGCTGCTGCTTTGAGGATGCAAGTGTGGCTACATCGCACACAAGTCACAAACACATTAAAAATTTTTTTTAGATTTTTTGGAGCACTTTGAGAGTTACAACACCCTTTAACAGACAGACGCACGCTTGTCGCTGCTTCTTTGAGGATGCAAGTGCAGCTACAGCCCACACAATTCACAAAGACAGAAAAAAAAAGAACAATATTTTAATTGTTTGTGTAGCACACTTTGAGGGTGTCACCACCCTTTAACAGACAGACGCACGCTTGTCGCTGCTGCTTTAAGGATGCAGGTGCGGCTACAGCCCACACATTTCACAAAGACAGAAAAAAAAAGAACAATATTTTAATTGTTTGTGTAGCACACTTTGAGGGTGTCACCACCCTTTAACAGACAGACGCACGCTTGTCGCTGCTGCTTTGAGGATGCAGGTGGAATCTAGACGGGATTTGGAACCGAGGACACACTACCTCCATCAATTGTCTAAATCCCACTGCACTAATGTCGGATACCGGACGCACGTCTAACACCAACATAGCAGTCAAGGCCTCAGTTATACGTTTTGCTTCAGGATGACTGCTGTCGTACTTCATCCTCATCGCTAGGGACTGTTGGAGGGTCAATTGTTTAGTAAAAGTAGTGATGTTCCTACTTCCTCTCTGGGATGATGAACAACTCCCAGCAGCAGCAACAGCACTAGTAGGAAGTGGTTCTTGATCTTTCCCTATTTTATTTTTATCAGAGAAAGTTTGGTCCTCCATTTATGTTATATTGATATATATACGTGCGGCTAAAGCGCACACAAACACAGAAAATATTTTTTTATTTTTGCTGGAGAGTAGTGCACTTTGTGGGTTACACCACCCTTTAAGAAATGAGCCAGCCGGCTCTTTACTTATGGGACACAGGCGCACGCTTGGCGCTGCTCCTTTGTTGATGCACGTGCAGCCACAGTGCACACAAGTCACAAACACAGAAAATATATATTTTTTTGGTTTGGAGTGTACTTTGGGGGTTACAGAACCCTTTAACGGTCAAGCCAGCCGGCCCTTTACTTATGACACAGGCGCACGCTTGGCACTACTTTGTTGATGCACGTGCGGCTACTGCGCACACAATTCACAAACACAGAAAATATATTTTTTTTTGGTTTGGACTGGAGTGTACTTTCGGGGGTTACAGCACCCTTTAACGGTCAAGCCAGCCGGCCCTTTACTTATGACACAGGCGCACGCTTGGCACTACTTTGTTGATGCACGTGCGGCTACTGCGCACACAATTCACAAACACAGAAAATAATTTTTTTTTTTGTTTGGACTGGAGTGTACTTTGGGGGTTACAGCACCCTTTAACGGTCAAGCCAGCCGGCCCTTTACTTATGACACAGGCGCACGCTTGGCACTACTTTGTTGATGCACATGCGGCTACTGCGCACACAATTCACAAACACAGAAAATAATTTTTTTTTTGGTTTGGACTGGAGTGTACTTTGGGGGTTACAGCACCCTTTAACGGTCAAGCCAGCCGGCCCTTTACTTATGACACAGGCGCACGCTTGGCACTACTTTGTTGATGCACGTGCGGCTACTGCGCACACAATTCACAAACACAGAAAATAATTTTTTTTTTGGTTTGGACTGGAGTGTACTTTCGGGGGTTACAGCACCCTTAACGGTTAAGCCAGCCGGCCCTTTACTTATGACACAGGCGCACGCTTGGCACTACTTTGTTGATGCACGTGCGGCTACTGCGCACACAATTCACAAACACAGAAAATAATTTTTTTTTTGGTTTGGACTGGAGTGTACTTTCGGGGGTTACAGCACCCTTAACGGTCAAGCCAGCCGGCCCTTTACTTATGACACAGGCGCACGCTTGGCACTACTTTGTTGATGCACGTGCGGCTACTGCGCACACAATTCACAAACACAGAAAATAATTTTTTTTTTGGTTTGGACTGGAGTGTACTTTCGGGGGTTACAGCACCCTTAACGGTCAAGCCAGCCGGCCCTTTACGTATGACACAGGCGCACGCTTGGCACTACTTTGTTGATGCACGTGCGGCTACTGCGCACACAATTCACAAACACAGAAAATAATTTTTTTTTGGTTTGGACTGGAGTGTACTTTCGGGGGTTACAGCACCCTTTAACGGTCAAGCCAGCCGGCCCTTTACTTATGACACAGGCGCACGCTTGGCACTACTTTGTTGATGCACGTGCGGCTACTGCGCACACAATTCACAAACACAGAAAATATATTATATTTTTAGCACTTGGGGGGAGCACCCCTGATGGACAGAGCACCCCCTGGACAACACTACAGCACCTCTTTAGGACTGGGACACTGCACAGGACTTTGGAGTGGACACAGCCCCTATGGAGAACTGACTGCACAACACAGTCCAGCCAGCCCCTATGGACTTTGAAGTAGTGGACACAGCCCCTATTAACAACAGCAGCACAGCACAACACAGCCAGCCCCTATGGACTTTGAAGTAGTGGACAACAGCAGCACTACACTACACTACACTACACAGCCCTAACTCCCACCCTCCCTCTTCACTGTCCACAGCCGAGTGAGAAAATGGCGCCGACGTGGGTACCTTATATAGGATCCAAAAATCGCGAGACTCGGAAGGCGGGAAGATGACGTTTTGCCTCGATTTCAGAATCCGAGTCAGGCGGGAAAAGTCGAGCCTGACTCGGATCGGACTCGGATCGGGGGGGCTCGGGGGGGTTCGGATTTCAGAAATCCGAACCCGCTCACCCCTAGTATACAGCAATAGTGTATAGTAGGTACAGATGTAATATGTCCAGTGGTGGCTCCAGAGGTATGGCTGCAGCACAATCCAAAATTCATATAGGGGAGCCACACCAACTGTCAGGGAGTCCCGGCCAGCGATGTTGGACAGCGTGTGAAATGACAGTTGGTGCAGCTCCGCTATTTGAATTTTGAACTGCGCTGCAGCATCACCTCTGAAGCCACCACTGAATATGTCACAGACACACATGACAAGGGAGGCTTGCTCATCCACCCACCAGCTGTTGCTAGGTAGCAAGTCTGCTGACAAACAATTACATATTGTTTAGGTGTAGTACCTTTATTTGGCCTGTAGCTGGTGCTGTCTAACCTACTATATACAGATGTGCCCTCATATGCTGTGGCATCAGTCGTACCATCTTTTAGCGTGCAGGCCCAGGCGACTCGGCTGTGCCGAGCGTCTTTTGCATTCAAAATGTGCGTCATAAATAAACTAACTAATGCGTTTTGCATCTTTATATGAAGTGCCACGATGCAGCGACCGCAGCTTTTTTTGCGTCAAGCTCCCTTGTTCTTCATGTGCGACTTTGTACGTGTTTAAAACTAATTTTTGTGCAGTTAAAGTCACAGCCCAGCAGCTCCAGGACACAGGACCTCATTCAGAGGCGGTCGTTAGTTGCAAGCCGTCGCACTGAATCAGGGCGGCCGCTTGCATCCTGAACGACCACCTTCTTGTCGATCGCTAAGCTGTGGGTTAACACCCACAGCTCTAGCGACCGCCATGGGTGATGGTCGCGATGGTCAAGACCATCGTGACCATCGGGGCTTACGACCAGACACTAAGGTTGGGTCTGGGCACTCGTAAGCCCCAGGGACATTCCTGCTCTGATCGAGGAGGGAAGCTCCCCACTGACATCAGCAATGATGTCAGTGGGGCCGCCCCCCAAACGGCAAGCGTTCCGGGGGAACGCCTCCGTTTGGGCAGGCACGCCCCCTGCCCGCCTCCCAAACGGGGCGAGCTGTAACTTGCCCCGTCTGCTGCGAGACCCCTAGTGACGGAGCCTCCATCGCTAGCCGGGTCTCGCGCATGCGCACGATGGAGCCGGCTCCGTCGTGCGCATGCCCAGTGGGGCAACATCGAGTCGGTTGCGAGCGCTCAATGACCCCCACTGAGTGGTGTTTCGCTGCGTCTGCAATACGAATAAGATGCTAAATTTTAAGAAGAAGAGGTACACTACTGCTGCTCAGATGCACCAGGTGTCTCGTGCCCTATGGCATATTGAGGCTCAGTGTATGAGGACACATCTGTCATCACATCTGTGTGATCCTTACACTGACTCACATCTGTGAGTCAGTGTAAGGATCATAGGCGTCTTTTTAATGGGTGCAAGGTGCACACTGACCACTGGGTCTAGGGGAGCCCACACTGCACACCCTGCACCCATAGTTAATTATACTTACTTTTGCGCAGATTCCGGTGTGATGCTCTGCAGCACTGGTCAGGCGCTGCAGAGCTGTAATAAATCACTGGGAAAATGGCGGCGGCCATTTTCCCAGGGATCTGCGCATGCGCAGAAAAGATGTCCCCGGGAAAAAGGCGCAGGTGCCATCTTCCTGGAGACCCACGCATGCGCAGTAGATTCTGTCATGAAGCAGAGGACGGGGGCCAAACGGAGGCTACACACGGGCTGGATGACTATGCTAAGCGACACGAGTGGGCGGCACAAACACGTGACCCATCTAGGCGTGAAACTGCAGTGGCAGACAGGATGGCATTGAAAAACTAGGCCCCAAACTGTACATAATGCAAAGAAAAAAAAGAGGTGCAAGATGGAATTGTCCTTGGGCCCTCCCACCCACCCTTATGTTGTATAAACAGGACATGCACACTTTAACAAAGCAATCATTTCAGCGCCAGGGTCTGCCACACAACTGTGGCTGAAATGATTGGTTCGTTTGGGCCCCCACAAAACAAGCTGGCAATTAATCTGTCCCTGCACAAACTGGCTCTACGGAGGCAAGAAGTCGTCCTCATCCTCCTCATCCACAGATTCCTCACCCTCTTCAGTGTTATGTACATCCTCATCCTCACAGAGTATTAATTCGTCCCTGCTGGAACCACAGGTCCCTCTGTACGTTCTGGAGGCTGGTCTCCCTGGAAGAGTTGATCATTCATTTTATGAACATCATCTTCTCCACATTTTGTGGAAGCAACCTCCTACGCCTTTTGCTAACAAGGTTCCCGGCTGCACTAAACACTCTTTCGGAGTACACACTGGAGGGGGGGCAACTCAGGTAAAATAGAGCCAGTTTGTACAGGGACCTCCAAATTGCTTCTTTTTCCTGCCAGTACATTTACGGACTGTCTGACATGCCTACTTGGATGCTGTCACCGATGTAATCCTTTAACAGACAGACGCACGCTTGTCGCTGCTGCTTTGAGGATTCAAGTGCGGCTACAGCCCACACAATTCACAAAGACAGAAAAAAAAAAAGAATATTTTTATTGTTTGTGGAGCACACTTTGAGGGTTACACCACCCTCTAACAGACAGACGCACGCTTGTCGCTGCTGCTTTGAGGATGCAAGTGCGGCTACAGCCCACACAATTCACAAAGACAGAAAAAAGAAGAAGAATATTTTTATTCTTTGTGTAGCACACTTTGAGGGTGTCACCACCCTTTAACAGACAGACGCACGCTTGTCGCTGCTGCTTTAAGGATGCAGGTGCGGCTACAGCCCACACATTTCACAAAGACCGAAAAAAAAAGAACAATATTTTAATTGTTTGTGTAGCACACTTTGAGGGTGTCACCACCCTTTAACAGACAGACGCACGCTTGTCGCAGCTGCTTTAAGGATGCAGGTGCGGCTACAGCCCACACAATTCACAAAGACAGAAAAAAGAACAATATTTTAATTGTTTGTGTAGCACACTTTGAGGGTGTCACCACCCTTTAACAGACAGACGCACGCTTGTCGCTGCTGCTTTAAGGATGCAGGTGCGGCTACAGCCCACACAATTCACAAAGACAGAAAAAAGAAGAATATTTTTATTCTTTGTGTAGCACACTTTGAGGGTGTCACCACCCTTTAACAGACAGACGCATGCTTGTCGCTGCTGCTTTAAGGATGCAGGTGCGGCTACAGCCCACACATTTCACAAAGACCGAAAAAAAAAGAACAATATTTTAATTTTTTGTGTAGCACACTTTGAGGGTGTCACCACCCTTTAACAGACAGACGCACGCTTGTCGCAGCTGCTTTAAGGATGCAGGTGCGGCTACAGCCCACACAATTCACAAAGACAGAAAAAAGAACAATATTTTAATTGTTTGTGTAGCACACTTTGAGGGTGTCACCACCCTTTAACAGACAGACGCACGCTTGTCGCTGCTGCTTTAAGGATGCAGGTGCGGCTACAGCCCACACAATTCACAAAGACAGAAAAAAGAAGAATATTTTTATTGTTTGTGTAGCACACTTTGAGGGTGTCACCACCCTTTAACAGACAGACGCACGCTTGTCGCTGCTGCTTTGAGGATGCAAGTGCGGCTACATCGCACACAAGTCACAAACACATTAAAAAAATTGTTTTTTATTTTTTGGAGCACTTCGTGAGTTACACCACCCTTTAACAGACAGACGCACGCTTGTCGCTGCTGCTTTAAGGATGCAGGTGCGGCTACAGCCCACACAATTCACAAAGACAGAAAAAAGAAGAAGAATATTTTTATTGTTTGTGTAGCACACTTTGAGGGTGTCACCACCCTTTAACAGACAGACGCACGCTTGTCGCTGCTGCTTTGAGGATGCAAGTGCGGCTACAGCCCACACAATTCACAAAGACAGAAAAAAAAAGAACAATATTTTAATTGTTTGTGTAGCACACTTTGAGGGTGTCACCACCCTTTAACAGACAGACGCACGCTTGTCGCTGCTGCTTTGAGGTTGCAAGTGCGGCTACATCGCACACAAGTCACAAACACATTAAAAGAATAGTTTTTTATTTTTTGGAGCACTTCGTGAGTTACACCACCCTTTAACAGACAGACGCACGCTTGTCGCTGCTGCTTTAAGGATGCAGGTGCGGCTACAGCCCACACAATTCACAAAGACAGAAAAAAGAAGAAGAATATTTTTATTGTTTGTGTAGCACACTTTGAGGGTGTCACCACCCTTTAACAGACAGACGCACGCTTGTCGCTGCTGCTTTGAGGATGCAAGTGTGGCTACATCGCACACAAGTCACAAACACATTAAAAAATTTTTTTTGATTTTTTGGAGCACTTTGAGAGTTACAACACCCTTTAACAGACAGACGCACGCTTGTCGCTGCTTCTTTGAGGATGCAAGTGCGGCTACAGCCCACACAATTCACAAAGACAGAAAAAAAAAGAACAATATTTTAATTGTTTGTGTAGCACACTTTGAGGGTGTCACCACCCTTTAACAGACAGACGCACGCTTGTCGCTGCTGCTTTAAGGATGCAGGTGCGGCTACAGCCCACACATTTCACAAAGACAGAAAAAAAAAGAACAATATTTTAATTGTTTGTGTAGCACACTTTGAGGGTGTCACCACCCTTTAACAGACAGACGCACGCTTGTCGCTGCTGCTTTGAGGATGCAGGTGGAATCTAGACGGGATTTGGAACCGAGGACACACTACCTCCATCAATTGTCTAAATCCCACTGCACTAATGTCGGATACCGGACGCACGTCTAACACCAACATAGCAGTCAAGGCCTCAGTTATACGTTTTGCTTCAGGATGACTGCTGTCGTACTTCATCCTCATCGCTAGGGACTGTTGGAGGGTCAATTGTTTAGTAAAAGTAGTGATGTTCCTACTTCCTCTCTGGGATGATGAACAACTCCCAGCAGCAGCAACAGCACTAGTAGGAAGTGGTTCTTGATCTTTCCCTATTTTATTTTTATCAGAGAAAGTTTGGTCCTCCATTTATGTTATATTGATATATATACGTGCGGCTAAAGCGCACACAAACACAGAAAATATTTTTTTATTTTTGCTGGAGAGTAGTGCACTTTGTGGGTTACACCACCCTTTAAGAAATGAGCCAGCCGGCTCTTTACTTATGGGACACAGGTGCACGCTTGGCGCTGCTCCTTTGTTGATGCACGTGCAGCCACAGTGCACACAAGTCACAAACACAGAAAATATATATTTTTTTGGTTTGGAGTGTACTTTGGGGGTTACAGAACCCTTTAACGGTCAAGCCAGCCGGCCCTTTACTTATGACACAGGCGCACGCTTGGCACTACTTTGTTGATGCACGTGCGGCTACTGCGCACACAATTCACAAACACAGAAAATATTTTTTTTTTTGGTTTGGACTGGAGTGTACTTTCGGGGGTTACAGCACCCTTTAACGGTCAAGCCAGCCGGCCCTTTACTTATGACACAGGCGCACGCTTGGCACTACTTTGTTGATGCACGTGCGGCTACTGCGCACACAATTCACAAACACAGAAAATAATTTTTTTTTTTGTTTGGACTGGAGTGTACTTTGGGGGTTACAGCACCCTTTAACGGTCAAGCCAGCCGGCCCTTTACTTATGACACAGGCGCACGCTTGGCACTACTTTGTTGATGCACATGCGGCTACTGCGCACACAATTCACAAACACAGAAAATAATTTTTTTTTTGGTTTGGACTGGAGTGTACTTTGGGGGTTACAGCACCCTTTAACGGTCAAGCCAGCCGGCCCTTTACTTATGACACAGGCGCACGCTTGGCACTACTTTGTTGATGCACGTGCGGCTACTGCGCACACAATTCACAAACACAGAAAATAATTTTTTTTTTGGTTTGGACTGGAGTGTACTTTCGGGGGTTACAGCACCCTTAACGGTTAAGCCAGCCGGCCCTTTACTTATGACACAGGCGCACGCTTGGCACTACTTTGTTGATGCACGTGCGGCTACTGCGCACACAATTCACAAACACAGAAAATAATTTTTTTTTTGGTTTGGACTGGAGTGTACTTTCGGGGGTTACAGCACCCTTAACGGTCAAGCCAGCCGGCCCTTTACTTATGACACAGGCGCACGCTTGGCACTACTTTGTTGATGCACGTGCGGCTACTGCGCACACAATTCACAAACACAGAAAATAATTTTTTTTTTGGTTTGGACTGGAGTGTACTTTCGGGGGTTACAGCACCCTTAACGGTCAAGCCAGCCGGCCCTTTACGTATGACACAGGCGCACGCTTGGCACTACTTTGTTGATGCACGTGCGGCTACTGCGCACACAATTCACAAACACAGAAAATAATTTTTTTTTGGTTTGGACTGGAGTGTACTTTCGGGGGTTACAGCACCCTTTAACGGTCAAGCCAGCCGGCCCTTTACTTATGACACAGGCGCACGCTTGGCACTACTTTGTTGATGCACGTGCGGCTACTGCGCACACAATTCACAAACACAGAAAATATATTATATTTTTAGCACTTGGGGGGAGCACCCCTGATGGACAGAGCACCCCCTGGACAACACTACAGCACCTCTTTAGGACTGGGACACTGCACAGGACTTTGGAGTGGACACAGCCCCTATGGAGAACTGACTGCACAACACAGTCCAGCCAGCCCCTATGGACTTTGAAGTAGTGGACACAGCCCCTATTAACAACAGCAGCACAGCACAACACAGCCAGCCCCTATGGACTTTGAAGTAGTGGACAACAGCAGCACTACACTACACTACACTACACAGCCCTAACTCCCACCCTCCCTCTTCACTGTCCACAGCCGAGTGAGAAAATGGCGCCGACGTGGGTACCTTATATAGGATCCAAAAATCGCGAGACTCGGAAGACGGGAAGATGACGTTTTGCCTCGATTTCAGAATCCGAGTCAGGCGGGAAAAGTCGAGCCTGACTCGGATCGGACTCGGATCGGGGGGGCTCGGGGGGGTTCGGATTTCAGAAATCCGAACCCGCTCACCCCTAGTATACAGCAATAGTGTATAGTAGGTACAGATGTAATATGTCCAGTGGTGGCTCCAGAGGTATGGCTGCAGCACAATCCAAAATTCATATAGGGGAGCCACACCAACTGTCAGGGAGTCCCGGCCAGCGATGTTGGACAGCGTGTGAAATGGCAGTTGGTGCAGCTCCGCTATTTGAATTTTGAACTGCGCTGCAGCATCACCTCTGAAGCCACCACTGAATATGTCACAGACACACATGACAAGGGAGGCTTGCTCATCCACCCACCAGCTGTTGCTAGGTAGCAAGTCTGCTGACAAACAATTACATATTGTTTAGGTGTAGTACCTTTATTTGGCCTGTAGCTGGTGCTGTCTAACCTACTATATACAGATGTGCCCTCATATGCTGTGGCATCAGTCGTACCATCTTTTAGCGTGCAGGCCCAGGCGACTCGACTGTGCCGAGCGTCTTTTGCATTCAAAATGTGCGTCATAAATAAACTAACTAATGCGTTTTGCATCTTTATATGAAGTGCCACGATGCAGCGACCGCAGCTTTTTTTGCGTCAAGCTCCCTTGTTCTTCATGTGCGACTTTGTACGTGTTTAAAACTAATTTTTGTGCAGTTAAAGTCACAGCCCAGCAGCTCCAGGACACAGGACCTCATTCAGAGGCGGTCGTTAGTTGCAAGCCGTCGCACTGAATCAGGGCGGCCGCTTGCATCCTGAACGACCACCTTCTTGTCGATCGCTAAGCTGTGGGTTAACACCCACAGCTCTAGCGACCGCCATGGGTGATGGTCGCGATGGTCAAGACCATCGTGACCATCGGGGCTTACGACCAGACACTAAGGTTGGGTCTGGGCACTCGTAAGCCCCAGGGACATTCCTGCTCTGATCGAGGAGGGAAGCTCCCCACTGACATCAGCAATGATGTCAGTGGGGCCGCCCCCCAAACGGCAAGCGTTCCGGGGGAACGCCTCCGTTTGGGCAGGCACGCCCCCTGCCCGCCTCCCAAACGGGGCGAGCTGTAACTCGCCCCGTCTGCTGCGAGACCCCTAGTGACGGAGCCTCCATCGCTAGCCGGGTCTCGCGCATGCGCACGATGGAGCCGGCTCCGTCGTGCGCATGCCCAGTGGGGCAACATCGAGTCGGTTGCGAGCGCTCAATGACCCCCACTGAGTGGTGTTTCGCTGCGTCTGCAATACGAATAAGATGCTAAATTTTAAGAAGAAGAGGTACACTACTGCTGCTCAGATGCACCAGGTGTCTCGTGCCCTATGGCATATTGAGGCTCAGTGTATGAGGACACATCTGTCATCACATCTGTGTGATCCTTACACTGACTCACATCTGTGAGTCAGTGTAAGGATCATAGGCGTCTTTTTAATGGGTGCAAGGTGCACACTGACCACTGGGTCTAGGGGAGCCCACACTGCACACCCTGCACCCATAGTTAATTATACTTACTTTTGCGCAGATTCCGGTGTGATGCTCTGCAGCATTGGTCAGGCGCTGCAGAGCTGTAATAAATCACTGGGAAAATGGCGGCGGCCATTTTCCCAGGGATCTGCGCATGCGCAGAAAAGATGTCCCCGGGAAAAAGGCGCAGGTGCCATCTTCCTGGAGACCCACGCATGCGCAGTAGATTCTGTCATGAAGCAGAGGACGGGGGCCAAACGGAGGCTACACACGGGCCCCCTCCTCTCTTAAAACACCTCTGGTAGGGATGGCCAATCGGCAGTCCTGTATTGATCTTTTAGATCTATATGAGAATGGCATCGATGTATTTAATACAGAGAATAATAGTGAAAATAATATTACCCTCCTCTTGGATATGTATTATTTGTCAGGGAAAGGTAGAATTAAAATAGGTCACTTACTGTATGCGCAGTGGAAGAAGAGACGCCGTGGGCAGATAAGAAGATCGCAACCAGCATCGCAATGTATCAGGCATGAAGACTGATCTTCGATGCCCATCCCTAGGTCAGTGCTATGTAAGGTTTTCACATAACAGAGGGCCTGATTCTGACCCGTCGTGCGCATGCGCGAGACCCGGATAGCGACAGGGAAGCCATCGCTCGGGGTCTCGCACCAAAGGGGGCATGCTGTCGATGTTGAGTGACAGCACGCCCCCTTTGGTGGGTGTGCCGGAGGCGTGGCTGCCAGACGGAGGCGTTCCCATGGGAACGCCTACCATCTGAGTCCAGCCCCACTGACATCAGTAGTGATGTCAGTGGGAGTGATTTTGGCTCTGATAGAGCCAAAATCACTCCAGGGCTTGCGGCAGCGAGACCCTACCGCAGGGTCTCGTCGCAAGCCCGATGGTCGCAATGGTCTTGACCATAGCCACCATCATCATGGATGCTCGCATAAGCTGTGGGTGGTAACCCACAGCTATGCGAGTATCCAAAAGGCCGCTCCAATAAGAGGTAGGAGGGCCCTGATTCAGAGCGAGCGCTCTGGTCAGAGCGTCCGGCTCTGAATCAGGCCCAGAGTCCTAAATATAAGCTTGATGAGACAAACTCTGGGCCTGATTCATCATGGATCACAATTGCAACTGCGTACGCAGATAGGTCAATGGTGCGTACTGTGCACAACCACAGAATTGCGATCGCACTGCAATCACGCAGCTCATAGAAAGCCTTTGCAGAGTGAGTGACAGGATGTCAGCATTTGGGGGTGGTGACGGGGGAGTGGTCAAAGAAACGCAGGCGCGCCTATCTGTTTTGAACGCCGTTTCCTGGGTGTGCATAAATTAGCCACTATGACGGCATACGCAGCTTGAGTACTCACTGTGTGCGAGGAGGTTAGCAATTTCTGAGTCAGGTCAGAGCTGCTGTAATTGTGCGTGAGGGCCCGATGTTGCCGATGTGTACACAGGACTGAGAGGTATTAGAGATGTGAGATAGCGGTAGTGGACATCACCATGCTGGCTGCGCGATGGCATTGTGATTGCATTCATTAGCATATTTTCGCATGCAGACTTGCGTGCGTAATTGCAACCACAATCATAGGCGAAACTAGAGATCTGGTAATGGGTGGTCCTAGTTTTAGCACCATGTCAGATATTGGGAATAAAACGCCAGTGGTGCCCTTCCCCATGGTGTCACCTGGAGTAAGAAGGTATGTTGCATGTGCGGCGTAGCCGGGCGCCGCAAAAAAAGGTGCGTGGCCTCGTGATCAGGGGGCGTGGTCATTTGAGAAGGGGGAATGGCCTCGCAGCCCGAACCCCAGTGGTCTGATGTGTGTCTAAGTACGGGTGAGCACTGTGCAGTGCCGGCTCCCTCACACTGTCAGGAGCCGAGTGCTGCATTTGATTCTACAGTGCAGCATCCGCCTCCTGTCACCTTGGTGTCAACCCTAGGTGGGTTTCTGGGACCCCAGTCAGTTTGAAAGTCTTTTCTTACCTATATGGTAGTTTATCTGCAACGGGGAACCTCTGAGGAACTTGAGCCTCACTGGGCAGCATCTTCAGCCGGTATTCACTATTCATGTAGGAGATAACATTGTCTGGAAGATGCCTGTTTACGTAGAAATATAACCCATGTCATCATCATAACCAGATAATATATACTGTAGTAACAGAAGCTTTTGTGCAGGAAATATGTGAATTTCCCTGATCAAACTTCTGTGTCTCTCCAGGCTCCCCTGTGTTACTCCAGAATCCCCAATGTCTCCATCCCCAGGCCCCTCTGTGGTTCCCCAGGCTCTCTGTGTCTCTTTATCTCCAGGCCTCAATGTCTGTCTATCTCCAGGCCCCCTGGTCTCTTTCCATCCCCAGGACCCCCTGTGCCTCTCCATCCCCAAGACCCCCTATGTCTCTCCATCCTCAGGCCCACATGTGGCTCTCAGCCGTATTTCACCATCCCCAGTGAGCATCTCTCAGCCCCATTCCCCCAGCCCCAGTGTGCGTCTCTCAGCCCCATTCCCCCAGCCCCAGTGTGCATCTCTCAGCCCCATTGCCCCAACCTCAGTGTGTGTCTCTCTGCCCCATTTTCCTGACCCCAGTGTGCATCTCTAAGCCCCAGTGTGCATCACTCTGCCTCAGTGTGCATCTCTCAGCCCCATTTCCCTGACCCCAGTGTGTGTCTCTCTGCCCCAGTGTGCTTCTCTCTGCCCCATTCCCCTGGCCCCAGTGTGCGCCTCTCTGCCCCATTCCCCCAGCCACAGTGTGCGCCTCTCTGCCCCATTCCCCCAGCCACAGTGTGTATCAGTGTCATTCCCCAGCCCTGTGTTAACTCCAACCCCCCCAGCCCCCTGTGCAGTCAGCTCCAACCCCCCCAGGCCCCTGTGCAATCAGCTCCAATCCCCCACAGCCCTGTGCAGTCAGCTCCAACCATAACCCCAGCCCACTGTGCAGTCAGCTCCAATCCCCCCTCTGCCCTGTGCAGTCAGCTCCAACCATAACCCCCAGCCCACTGTGCAGTCAGCTCCAATCCCCCCCAGCCCTGTGCAGTTATCTCCAACCTTCCTCCCCAGCTCCCCTGTGCAGTCAGCTCCAATCCCCCCCATCAGTACTGTACACAGCTCCAATCCGCCCTCCCCCCTCAGCACTGTGCACAGCTCCAATCCACCCTCCCCCCCTCAGCAGTGTGCACAGCTCAAATCCCCCTTCCCCCCTCAGCACTGTGCACAGCTACATTCCCCCCTCCCTTCTTAGCACTGTGCACAGGTACAATACCCCCCCTTCCTCCCTGCAGTCGCCGCCAGCACTTACCTCCTGTTCCTGTGTTTTGCTGCTTGTTGTGTGAAGAGCCGTTGCCGAGCATGCACAGCAGCTCCCCCGGTGGCCATCATTTTTTTTTTTTTTAAGCGAACCAGGCTAATGGGTGGCTCTGTGCACCCCCGAACCACCCCCCAGTTACGCCTATGACCACAATAGCAATCCATTCTGAATCAAGCCCTGTGTCTTTAAGTGCTCTGCAAAAAATATCAGTATTCCACCTGATTGTGGCCTGCACCTCCCACACCCCCTTGTGATGCTACATATATATATAATATATATAGTATAATGCCTCATGCAAATTCCCCCCATTGTTAGGTATAAATGAGGTAGAAGTGGGGTCAGAGGGGGGCACAAGCCCACTGTAGAAAATTCTAGAACAAGCAAGTGCGAGACTTATGCCGCACATCCACTAGGCGACTGTGAAACGAGAGCACGATTACAACATTGTAATCGTGCAGTCGTTTCACAGTCTGTGATGTGCCTATACTGAATGATCAAGTCGTACAGTGTAGGCACATCAATCATCCCCGAACATGGTCAACCTGACGACGTCAGGTTGACCAGCATGTTCAGGCGATGATAGATGTCTAAAACAACCAGCGGGCGTGCGCATCGCTGGTCGTTTTTTACTTTAAAATGCCCGATTTGCTGCCGATGAACAAGCAATTGAACGATAAGGATGTTGTTATCGTTCAATCGCTGTTTAATTGCGTAGTGGATATGCGGCATTAGATGGGAAGCTGGGTCTTGCGATCTGCGACAGCTAGGTATGTAAGGGGAGTGATAACGCTTTACTGTCAGACTGCAGTTACCGCCCTTCAGTCCTCACCCCCCTGTGTCCTGACCAACAGCCAAGCTGTAAACATGTGCTATAAACAGGTTGTCAGGCACAGGGGGGTGAAGCCAGAGAGGGAGCCTGGTGTCACAGCAGGAGATGTGAAACACTTACCAGGTGATGACAGGTGGGATCCGGAGGGCAGAAGCTGTGGTGCCAGTGTGGGCTGTGTGAGGAGTACAGGAGGCGCAGTCCCGGCAAACTGTCAGCGGCAGCTGGCAACCTGGACTGTCCCAGTGGGTGGAACAGAGCCAGGAGCAAGCTGTCAGTGGGTCTTCAGTGCCGGTAACCAGAGCAGCGGAACTCCTGCGATGTCAGACAAAGTGAAAGGGGAGATAGTCTGCACTAGGGGTGAGCAGGTTCGGATTTCTGAAATCCGAGCCACCCCGATCCAAGTCAGGCTAGACTTTTCCCGCCTTACTCGGATCTGAAATCGAGGCAAAACGTCATCATCCCGCCTTCTGGGTCTCGCGGGTTTTGGATTCTATATAAGGTACCCGCGTCGGCGCCATTTTCTCACTCGGCTGTGGACAGTGAAGAGGGAGGGTGGGAGTTAGGGCTGGCTGTGTAGTGTAGTGTAGTGCAGTGTAGTGTTGTGCTGTGCTGCTGTTGTCCATAGGGGCTGTGTCCACTCCTCCAAAGTCCATAGGGGCTGGCTGTGTTGTGCTGCTGTTGTCCATAGGGGCTGTGTCCACTCCTCCAAAGTCCATAGGGGCTGGCTGTGTTGTGCTGTGCTGCTGTTGTCCATAGGGGCTGTGTCCACTCCTCCAAAGTCCATAGGGGCTGGCTGGACTGTGGGGGTCATTCAGACCCGCTCGCGAGGGAAGGTCACTCGCAAGCGGGTTGATGTTGGGCGAATGCGCATGCACATGACGGAGGGAGCTCCGTTGTGCGCATGTGCGAGACCCGGCGAGCGACTAGAAATACGTCGCTCGGGGTCTCGCACCAAAGGGGGCGTGCTGTCGATGGTGAGTGACAGCACGCCCCCTTTGGTGGGCGTGCCGGGGGTGTGGCTGCCAGACGGAGGCGTTCCCATGGGAACGCCTACCGTCTGAGGCCGGCCCCACTGACATCAGTAATGATGTCAGTGGGAGTGATTTTGGCTCTGAGAGCCAAAATCACTCCTGGGCTTGCGGAAGCGAGACCCTACCGCAGGGTCTCATCGCAAGCCCGATGGTCGCGATGGTCTTTGACCATCGCGACCATCATCATGGATGCTCGCATAAGCTGTGGGTGGTAACCCACAGCTATGCGAGCGTCCAAAAGGCCGCTCCACATTTAAATAGGATGGCCCTGATTCAGAGCGAGCGCTCTGGTCAGAGAGTTCAGCTATGAGTCAGGCCCTGTGTTGTGCAGTCAGTTGTCCATAGGGGCTGTGTCCACTCCAAAGTCCTGTGTAGTGTCACAGTCCTAAAGGGGTGCTGTAGTGTTGTCCAGGGGGTGCTCTGTCCATCAGGGGTGCTCCCCCCAAGTGCAAAAAAATTAAATATTTTTTTTGTGTTTGTGAATTGTGTGCGCGGTAGCCGCACATGCATCAACAAAGTAGCGCCAAGCGTGCGCCTGTGTCATAAGTAAAGGGCTGGCTGGCTTGACCATTAAAGGGTGCTGTAACCCCCAAAGTACACTCCAAACAAAATAAAAAAATATTTTCTGTTTGTGAATTGTGTGCACTGTGGCTGCACGTGCATCAACAAAGGAGCAGCGCCAAGCGTGCGCCTGAGTCCCATAAGTAAAAGGCAGCTGGCTTGTCCGTTAAAGGGTGCTGTAACCCCCAAAGTACACTCCAAACAAAATAAAAAAATATTTTCTGTGTTTGTGAATTGTGTGCACTGTGGCTGCACGTGCATCAACAAAGGAGCAACGCCAAGCGTGCGCCTGTGTCCCATAAGTAAAGGGCCGGCTGGCTCATTTCTTAAAGGGTGGTGTAACCCACAAAGTGCACTAGTCTCCAACAAAAACAAAAAATATTATTTTCTGTGTTTGTGTGCGCCTTAGCCGCACGTATATATCAATATAACATAAATGGAGGACCAAACTTTCTCCGATAAAAATAAAATAGGGAAAGATCAAGAACCACTTCCTACTAGTGCTGTTGCTGCTGCTGGGAGTTGTTCATCATCCCAGAGAGGAAGTAGGAACACCACTACTTTTACTAAACAATTGACCCTCCAACAGTCCTTAGCGAGGAGGATGAAGTACGAGAGCAGTCATCCTGAAGCAAAATGTATAACTGAGGCCTTGACTGCTATGTTGGTGTTAGACGTGTATCCGGTATCCACCATTAGTGCAGTGGGATTTAGACAATTGATGGAGGTAGTGTGTCCCCGGTTCCAAATCCCGTCTAGATTCCACCTGCATCCTCAAAATAGCAGCGACAAGTGTGCATCTGTCTGTTAAAGGGTGGTGTAACCCTCAAAGTGCGCTCCACAAACAATAAAAAAATTCTTCTTTTTTTTCTGTCTTTGTGAATTGTGTGGGCTCTAGCCGCACCTGCATCCTCAAAGCAGCGACATGCGTGCGTCTGTCTGTAAAAGGGTGGTGTAACCATCAAAGTGTGCTCCACAAACAATAAAAAAATTCTTCTTTTTTTTCTGTCTTTGTGAATTGTGTGGGCTCTAGCCGCACCTGCATCCTCAAAGCAGCGACATGCGTGCGTCTGTCTGTAAAAGGGTGGTGTAACCATCAAAGTGTGCTCCACAAACAATAAAAAAAATCTTTTTTTTCTGTCTTTGCGAATTGTGTGGGCTGTAGCCGCACCTGCATCCTCAAAGCAGCAGCAACAAGCGTGCGCCTGGCTGTTAAAGGGTGGTGTAACCCTCAAAGTGCGCTCCACAAACAATAAAAAAATCTTTTTTTTCTGTCTTCGTGAATTGTGTGCACTGTAGCTGCACGTGCATCAACAAAGGAGCAGCGCCAAGCATGCGCCTGTGTCCCATAAGTCTGTTAAAGGGTGGTGTAACCCCCAAAGTGCTCCAAAACATAAAAAACAATTTTTTTCTGTGTTTGTGACTTGTGTGCGATGTAGCCGCACGTGCATCAACACAGTAGCAGCGGCAAGCGTGCACCTGTGTCATAAGTCAAGGGCCGGTTTGGACATCTGGTCCAGACTGAAGGACGTGCCAACAATTTCTGACAAGTCTACTGTCACTGCATATGATACTGTCCTCAAAGCAGCAGCGACAAGCATGCGTCTGTCTGTTAAAGGGTGGTGTAACCCTCAAAGTGCGCTCCACAAACAATAAAAAAATTCTTTTTTTTTCTGTCTTTGTGAATTGTGTGGGTTGCAGCCGCACCTGCATCCTCAAAGCAGCAGCAACAAGTGTGCGTCTGTCTGTTAAAGGGTGGTGTAACCCTCAAAGTGCGCTCCACAAACAATAAAAAAATTCTTCTTTTTTTTCTGTCTTTGTGAATTGTGTGGGCTGTAGCCGCACCTGCATCCTCAAAGCAGCAGCGACAAGCGTGCGTCTGTCTGTTAAAGGGTGGTGTTTCCCCCAAAGTGCGCTCCAACAAAATAAAATAATCTTCTTCTTTTTTTCTGTGTTTGTGTGTGAAATGTATGCGCAGTAGCCGCTCCTGCATCCTTAAAGCAGCAGCGACAAGCGTGCGTCTGTCTGTTAAAGGATTACATCGGTGACAGCATCCAAGTAGGCATGTCAGACAGTCCGTACCTGTACTGGCAGGAAAAAGAGGCAATTTGGAGGCCCCTGTACAAACTGGCTCTATTTTACCTGAGTTGCCCCCCCTCCAGTGTGTACTCCGAAAGAGTGTTTAGTGCAGCCGGGAACCTTGTCAGCGAAAGGCGTAGGAGGTTGCTTCCACAAAATGTGGAGAAGATGATGTTCATAAAATGAATTATCAATTCTTCCAGGGAGACCAGCCTCCAGAACGTACAGAGGGACCTGTGGTTGTGGATTCCAGCGGGGACGAATTAATACTCTGTGAGGATGAGGATGTACACAACACTGAAGAGGGTAAGGAATCGGTGGATGAGGAGGATGAGGACGACATCTTGCCTCCGTAGAGCCAGTTTGTGCAGGGACAGATTAATTGCCAGCTTGTTTTGTGGTTGCCCAAACGAACCAATCATTTCAGCCACAGTTGTGTGGCAGACCCTGGCACTGAAATGATTGGTTTGTTAAAGTGTGCATGTCCTGTTTATACAACATACGGGTGGGTGGGAGGGCCCAAGGACAATTCCATCTTGCACCTCTTTTTTTTCTTTGCATTATGTACTGTTTGGGGCCTAGTTTTTCAAACTGCCATCCTGTCTGCCACTGCAGTGTCACTCCTAGATGGACCATGTGTTTGTGCTGCCCACTCGTGTCGCTTAGCATAGTCATCCAGCTACCTCGGTGCAACCTTTTGGACATAAAAACACTATTGTGAGGTGTGAGGTGTTCAGAATAGACTGGAAATTAGTGGAAATTAAGGTTATTGAGGTTAATAATAGCAGAGGAGCAGAAAAACCCACAAATTCTGTGATTTTAGCTGTTTTTATGCTTTTTAAAAAAAAATACAGATCCAAAACACAAAACCCAGAACCCAAAACACGGAAGGGTGGTTTTGGCAAAACCAATCCAGATCCAAAACACGAAGAAAGATCCAGATCCAAAACACGAAAAGTAGCCGGTGCACACCCCTAGTCTGCACCCTATCGTAAGCTTGTCCTGGTATCCCAGAAGGAAGAGAGGAACTTCCTATTATTGTAGGATCAAATACAAAATTATATCATGTACTGGCAGAAGGGGTGTAGGAAGGAGGAGGAACAGACTAATACTTATAATGTAGTGGTACAAGCTGCACAGGGAGATACTGTATGAACGATCATCATGCAAATTTATCCCAGGAAACAAAGGACTCTTAAGCTGGGTACACACTAGACAATATCTTGTCCAATCTTGTGGCTCGGAGTGACATATTGGGTAAATCGTCTAGTACACATGATATGCGTGCTCCCTCGGAGCACTAGCGACATCGCCCGTTGGCCCTACTGCAGGGTTGATGGGGGATTTGCTAACGATGCCATGCTGCAGAATGCAACAGGATACGTACCTCCCCCCGTCGCACCCGGCATTGGCAAGTGTGTATGCACTTGCCACATGCCAGGTCGTGTTGTCGGCGATATCGTGCTGGGTACACATCGTGTAGTGTGTACATAGCATTACTCTGGAGAAAGATTTGATATTTGCTTTCAAGGAAGTGCCATTTCTGAAGAAAGTATACAAAGTATAATTCTATAAATGGATCAGGTCACATAACATACATCAAAAATCTGTGGTGGGGCTAAGCATGCTGAGGGCATTTCAGTTGTCAAACCTGATGCTGTTTTTTTTTTGTCTTACAATACACCAGTAAAATGCATATCATATGCAAACGTGCTTGATATATATGAATACTAGTGTTTTAGTGATCACTGTGGGCTTCTAAATGCGTCTAAAGACAAAAAGTGAAGTTGCAAGATGAACTACACAACAAAAATGTAACGGAACGCAGGTAAATACTCCACAACGTGTACGGTAACTCTGTGGCTTCTAGTGTCAGATCTGCTGAGATGTATTTTACACACATTAAAAATGCATTTAAATAAACAAAAGTGTGTATGTGACCTATTAGTTAGGAAAACAGTGGATCTACGTACAGCTCTTGTGGAACTGCAAGTTCCACCTTGCACTGCCAGGCAACATTATGTGACTTGTAGTGCAGCAATAGCTAGAGATCTCCAGTTTGCCTATGTACAGTATCTACAAATTCACAGGCGGTTGTAGAAATCAGTATAGTGGGGTAGATGCAGGGCCGCCGAGAGGGGGGGGGAGCGGGTACAGATTACCCGGGCCCGGGCTTCCTGAGGGGCCCGGGTCCGGCACCGCTCCCCCCCTCACAGCGGCTCAGCACACAGCGTGTGCTGAGCTGCAGTTGGAGACTGCTCGTGGCTGCTGACCAGCAGCCACAGCAGTCTCCTATGCCTGTGCGGGGGAGCGATCACACTGATCGCACCCCCCCTGGCTTTGCGCCGCGCTGAGGGGGCTCAGAGCGCCCCGCCTCGCGGCGCTGCAAATCTTTTTTTTTCCTCGGCAAGGGGGTGTGGCCATGCCTCCCACGATTAGGCCATGCCCCCTATTACCGGGGCCCGCCATGGCTCTTGGCAGGCCTGGGTAGATGTACTAAGCCATGGAGAGATAAAGTACCAACCAATCAGCTCCTAACTGTCATTTTTCAAATACAGCCTGTAATGTGATAGTTAGGAGCTGATTGGTTGGTACTTTATCTCTCTCCAAGGCTTAGTACATCTACCCCAATATTTTATAATCCCAATCCCTAAGCGAAGTATAGAAGAAGAGAGAATAAAAATGGGATGTAGTCAGCATCCCGGCAGACGAGGTGCTGACGGTCTAAATACTGTACCAGCGCCTGAATCCCAATAGCAGTAGGGATCCTGGCTCCAGAATACCGACCGTCGACATCCCGAAGGTAAGTGTTGGGGGTTAGGGGAGGGTTAGGTTTAGAGTTAGGGTTAGGCACTAGGGGGGTGTTAGGATTAGGGTGCAGGGAGGGGGAGGTTAGGTTCAAGCACTGGGGCGGGAGGGTTAGGTTTAGGGGTAAGGGTTAATGTTAGGAACCTTACCTCAGTGTCGGGATTGTGACTGTCGGGATTTCGACAGCCGGCATCCCGACAGCCTGGATCCCATACCCAAACCAAAAGAATAATGGGGCTGCTGGACCCTAGACTATAAGAAGACAAGTAAAAAGTCTCCAATTATGCTTTTACCACATACATACAGTATTGATCTTTGTTTTAGTTTTTTTTTTGTGCCTTAATTCTAAATGGAACTAGTGAGATGGAATCGGTATGTAATACCGCCGGCCGCATGGCTGGCAGTTCGAATCCCGGCAGCGTCAGTCCGACAGAGGAACAGATCCCAGCAGCAGCAGCCCAACAGCGCTGGAAATTCCGATCGTCCCCAGGTGAACGGTCTCTGTCTCCCTTGGCAGATGGTAACGGGACATGTTAACCTCCTGCTTTCTACTCCGATATGAAGGACACTGGGAAGCAACGTCTGGTGACGAGTTTGTGTAAGTCGCCAGTACTGCGTGTTCAGATCCAGATCCAACAACTGCACCTGCATCTCCCCCAGGAGAACCTGTACTTCACCAGCAGGATGGGGAAAAAAATAGAGGAAAGAATGGTTAGAAAAGGATTATATGTATAATGGTGGAAGGCTTAAACATTGCCTTATTACCTCATACTTCCTCAGGGCCAGCTTAGATTTTTTATGAAGGGTCTGGACTGGGTTCCAGAGAGACGCTGTTATTTGGGCAGCCTGTAGCCATTCCTCAAACAGTGAAAGGGAATTTAGAAACTGTTCACACAGTTGTCTGTCCTGTTCCAAACTATGGGGAAACATACAATCCAGTGAGACATGAGAGGAGAGGTAGGCAGATGCTGTATGTACAAAGCAGGTGGGAAGGGATAAGTAATAATTGGAGGGCATCTACGAAGGGTAAGTAGAGGATGGTTAAGGACGGAGAACAATCATGTATAGAGCGAGAATGCAGGTGGATTAAAAACTCTTTTTGGGCCCTGTTAAGTAAATTCTTCTACTAAGTTTGTGGTGAAAGCAAAGATTATTTATAATAGTCCCCCATTAATACTGTGAACCATATACAATGAGAGATCAAAGAGAATTATTGCCTTCAGGGCAATAAACAATACAATTTATACACAACATTAGCAGATCATTAATAAAAGGTTTTACAATACAGAGACATGATTTTTGGAAACATAATGACAAAGTGACAGGGACTGGGAATAGATGGTGTGAGGGTGTAATTGGGAGTGCGCAAGTCTATCAAGTCCGTGGAAAAGTACGGGGAGAAGTGTGGAGTAATCACTTTAAGGGGAAACAAGAGTTCAATATGGTTCTTATAGTCTTAGTCAAAAGGGTCCGTGGTCCATCTGGATTTGGATGATATGATCTGGTTTTATTGGAATCGGTATGGAATACCGCCGGATTAGCATAATACAATCTGTAATAAAGATAAACTGTATTTCTTGCCATTACACGTATCCAGCTGCCAACGTGTACGGGTCTGATCATAGTCCATCATTAAACACTAATTTTCCTTCTTCAGCAATTCAACAGCCCCAATCAGAAAGAACTTTATGCTGCATATTACTGCATGGGTTGTGGTTGCCATCCTGGCGGTCAGGATGCCAGCGATCAGAATGCCGGCTCCAGAATCCCAACACCAGTCAGAATCCCGGCGCCAGCATCCCAACTGCTGACATCTCGAAGGGGGAGGGTTTGGGTTAGGCTGCAGGGGGGGGGTTAGGATTAGGCTGCAGGAGGGAAGGGTTAGGATTAGGCTGCTGGGGGGGAGGGTTAGGCTGCGTGGAAAGAGGGTTAGGATTAGGCTGCAGAAGGGCAGGGTTAGGATTAGGCTGCAGGGGGAAGGGTTAGGATTAGGCTGCGGGAGGGGAGGGTTAGGGTTAGGCTGTGGGGGGGAGGGTTAGGGTTAGGCAGCGGGAGAAGAGGGTTAGGGTTAGGCTGCGGGAGGGCAAGGTTAGGGTTAGGCTGCGGGAGGGCAAGGTTAGGGTTAGGCTGCGGGGGGGAAGGTTAGGATTAGGCTGCGGGAGGGGAAGGTTAGGGTTAGGCTGCGTCGGGGAGGGTTAGGGTTAGGCTGCGGGGGGGTTAGGGTTTGGCTGCGGGGGAAGAGGATTAGGATTAGGCTGCGGGAGGGCAGGGTTAGGCTGTGGGGGGGAGCGTTAGGGTTTGGCTGCGGGGGAAGAGGATTAGGATTAGGCTGCGGGAGGGCAGGGTTAGGGTTAGGCTGCGGGGGGGAGAGGGTTAGGGTTAGGCTGCAGGGGGGGGTTAGGATTAGGCTGCAGGAGGGAAGGGTTAGGATTAGGCTGCTGGGGGGGAGGGTTAGGCTGCGTGGAAAGAGGGTTAGGATTAGGCTGCGGAAGGGCAGGGTTAGGATTAGGCTGCAGGGGGAAGGGTTAGGATTAGGCTGCGGGAGGGGAGGGTTAGGGTTAGGCTGTGGGGGGGGAGGGTTAGGGTTAGGCAGCGGGAGAAGAGGGTTAGGGTTAGGCTGCGGGAGGGCAAGGTTAGGGTTAGGCTGCGGGAGGGCAAGGTTAGGGTTAGGCTGCGGGGGGGAAGGTTAGGATTAGGCTGCGGGAGGGGAAGGTTAGGGTTAGGCTGCGTCGGGGAGGGTTAGGGTTAGGCTGCGGGGGGGTTAGGGTTTGGCTGCGGGGGAAGAGGATTAGGATTAGGCTGCGGGAGGGCAGGGTTAGGCTGTGGGGGGGAGCGTTAGGGTTTGGCTGCGGGGGAAGAGGATTAGGATTAGGCTGCGGGAGGGCAGGGTTAGGGTTAGGCTGCGGGGGGGAGAGGGTTAGGGTTAGGCTGCGGGGGGGAGGGTTAGGATTAGGCTGTGGGGGGAGAGGGTTAGGATTAGGCTGTGGGGGGGAGGGTTAGGATTAGGCTGCGGGGGGGGAGGGTTAGGATGAGGCTACCGGGGGAGAGGGTTAGGGTTAGGCTGCGGGGGGGAGGGTTAGGATTAGGCTGCGGGAGGGAAGGGTTAGGGTTAGGCTGCGGGGGGAGAGGGTTAGGATTAGGCTGCGGGAGGGCAGGGTTAGGATTAGGCTGCAGGAGGGGAGGGTTAGGGTTAGGCTGCACATGGCATGGAGTGGGGCTAGGGTTAGTGTTAGGATACTTACCTCCAGGTGTCGAATATTCTCACCTTTTTAACGTTTTTTATAACTACACTTTAGCAACTTAAAAATATGTTAGCACCCATTTTCGTGTACCCCAAATTTGCTGGGACTACTTAATTTCAGGATAAAAACTGCTAAATGCTATTCTTCACCACTTATGCAAAGACGAGAAATAGCAGCTGTTGAGAGCAATTAAGTACCCCCAAATACCTTCAGCTGGGCTATTTGAGGGTATCTAGAGTGATCCCCAATGTCAGTCCATCTTTTGATTTCTAACTGAATATGGTGAAAAGCGGGCACGCACGTGATACTTTTTTGCACTGAAAACAGGCAAAGTAGGCGAAAAGTACAGCATGCGAAAAGTACGGGACTTTTCACCGGGAATTGAATATGCCGCCTAGTTGGGATTCCGGCATCGGGATTTTGTGCGTCGGGATCTTAAGTGCCAACAACTCGTACCCAACCCTACTGTATGTATATAATGAATTCCACATTAGGAAAGGTTATGTTATAATGGTTGTGTCACGGAAGCCCCAGCGAGCATACTCCCAGCAAAAATGGTTTGTTGATAAAAGCATAGATCAGCGACACACCAATGAACGCAAATAACATTCTGAATGTAGGCTAATTTTATAGTCAATTTCCAAATGAATGTAAAGTCACTTTTGGACTTTAATGTTGTGGGATTCGGTATGATACACCGTCGGCCATATGGCATGGTTCAAATCCCAGCAGCGCCAGCCCGACATGGAAGTAGGGGTGTGCACCGGCCACTTTTCGTGTTTTGTGTTTTGGTTTTGGATCTGGATCTTTCTTCGTGTTTTGGATCTGGATTGGTTTTGCCAAAACCACCCTTCCGTGTTTTGGGTTCTGGGTTTTGTGTTTTGGATCTGTATTTTTTTTTAAAAAAGCATAAAAACAGCTAAAATCACAGAATTTGTGTGTTTTTCTGCTCCTATGCTATTATTAACCTCAATAACCTTAATTTCCACTAATTTCCAGTCTATTCTGAACACCTCACACCTCACAATAGTGTTTTTATATCCAAAAGGTTGCACCGAGGTAGCTGGATGACTATGCTAAGAGATACGAGTGGGCGGCACAAACACGTGGTCCATCTAGGAGTGACACTGCAGTGGCAGACAGGATGGCAGTTTGAATTATGTACTGTTTGGGGCCTAGTTTTTCAAAGAAAAAAAAGAGGTGCAAGATGGAATTGTCCTCCCACCCACCCTTATGTTGTATAAACAGGACATGCACACTTTAACAAACCAAACATTTCAGCGCCAGGGTCTGCCACACGACTGTGGCTGAAATGATTGGTTCGTTTAGGCCCCCACAAAACAAGCTGGCAATTAATCTGTCCCTGCACAAACTGGCTCTACGGAGGCAAGATGTCGTCCTCATCCTCCGATTCCTCACCCTCTTCAGTGTTGTGTACATCCTCATCCTCACAAAGTATTAATTCGTCCCCGCTGGAATCCACAACCACAGGTCCCTCTGTACGTTCTGGAGGCTGGTCTCCCTGGAAGAGTTGATAATTCATTTTATGAACATCATCTTCTCCACATTTTGTGGAAGCAACCTCCTACGCCTTTTGCTGACAAGGTTCCCGGCTGCACTAAACACTCTTTCGGAGTACACACTGGAGGGGGGGCAACTCAGGTAAAATAGAGCCAGTTTGTACAGGGACCTCCAAATTGCTTCTCTTTCCTGCCAGTACAGGTACGGACTGTCTGACATGCCTACTTGGATGCTGTCACCGATGTAATCCTTTAACAGACAGACGCACGCTTGTCGCTGCTGCTTTAAGGATGCAGGTGCGGCTACAGCCCACACATTTCACAAAGACAGAAAAAAAAATAAGAATTTTTTATTGTTTGTGGATCGCACTTTGAGGGTTACACCACCCTTTAACAGACAGACGCATGCTTGTCGCTGCTGCTTTAAGGATGCAGGTGCGACTACAGCCCACACATTTCACAAAGACAGAAAAAAAAATAAGAATTTTTTAATTGTTTGTGGAGCGCACTTTGAGGGTTACACCACCCTTTAACAGACAGACGCACGCTTGTCGCTGCTGCTTTAAGGATGCGGGTGCGGCTACAGCCCACACATTTCACAAAGACAGAAAAAAAAAGAAGAATATTTTTATTGTTTGTGGAGCACACTTTGAGGGTTACATCACCCTTTAACAGACAGACGCACGCTTGTCGCTGCTGCTTTGAGGATGCAGGTGGAATCTAGATGGGATTTGGAACCGGGGACACACTACCTCCATCAATTGTTTAAATCCCACTGCACTAATGGTGGATACCGGACCCACGTCTAACACCAACATAGCAGTCAAGGCCTCAGTTATACGTTTTGCTTCAGGATGACTGCTGTCGTACTTCATCCTCATCGCTAGGGACTGTTGGAGGGTCAATTGTTTAGTAAAAGTGGTGGTGTTCCTACTTCCTCTCTGGGATGATGAACAACTCCCAGCAGCAGCAACAGCACTAGGAGGAAGTGGTTCTTGATCTTTCCCTATTTTATTTTTATCAGAGAAAGTTTGGTCCTCCATTTATGTTATATTGATATATACGTGCGGCTAAAGCGCACACAAACACAGAAAATATATTTTTATTTTTGCTGGAGAGTAGTGCACTTTGTGGGTTACACCACCTTTTAAGAAATGAGCCAGCCGGCTCTTTACTTATGGGACACAGGCGCACGCTTGGTGCTGCTCCTTTGTTGATGCACGTGCAGCCACAGTGCACACAATTCACAAACACAGAAAATATTTTTTTTTTTGGTTTGGACTGGAGTGTACTTTGGGGGTTACAGCACTCTTTAACAGTCAAGCCAGCCGGCCCTTTACTTATGACACAGGCGCACGCTTGGCACTACTTTGTTGATGCACGTGCGGCTACTGCGCACACAATTCACAAACACAGAAAATATTTTGTTATTTGGTTTAGAGTGTACTTTGGGGGTTACAGCACCCTTTAACGGTCAAGCCAGCCGGCCCTTTACTTATGACACAGGCGCACGCTTGGCACTACTTTGTTGATGCACGTGCGGCTACTGCGCACACAATTCACAAACACAGAAAATATTTTGTTATTTGGTTTGGAGTGTACTTTGGGGGTTACAGCACCCTTTAACGGTCAAGCCAGCCGGCCCTTTACTTATGACACAGGCGCACGCTTGGCACTACTTTGTTGATGCACGTGCGGCTACTGCACACACAATTCACAAACACAGAAAATATTTTTTTATTTGGTTTGGTTTAGAGTGTACTTTGGGGGTTACAGCACCCTTTAACGGTCAAGCCAGCCGGCCCTTTACTTATGACACAGGCGCACGCTTGGCACTACTTTGTTGATGCACGTGCGGCTACTGCGCACACAATTCACAAACACAGAAAAAATATTATTTTTTTAGCACTTGGGGGGAGCACCCCTGATGGACAGAGCACCCCCTGGACAACACTACAGCACCCCTTTAGGACTGGGACACTGCACAGGACTTTGGAGTGGACACAGCCCCTATGGAGAACTGACTGCACAACACAGTCCAGCCAGCCCCTATGGACTTTGAAGTAGTGGACACAGCCCCTATTAACAACAGCAGCACAGCACAACACAGCCAGCCCCTATGGACTTTGAAGTAGTGGACAACAGCAGCACAGCGCAGCACAGCACAGCACAACACTACTCTGCACTACACTACACT
Source organism: Taudactylus pleione (assembly GCA_031769625.1). Taxonomy (NCBI): domain Eukaryota; kingdom Metazoa; phylum Chordata; class Amphibia; order Anura; family Myobatrachidae; genus Taudactylus; species Taudactylus pleione. The sequence goes on from JAUIMM010000198.1 coordinate 3,657,944, forward strand.
ACACTACACAGCCCAGCCAGCCCTAACTCCCACCCTCCCTCTTCACTGTCCACAGCCGAGTGAGAAAATGGCGCCGACGCGGGTACCTTATATAGGATCCAAAACCCGCGAGACCCGGAAGGCGGGATGATGATGTTTTGCCTCGATTTCAGATCCGAGTCAGGCGGGAAAAGTCGAGCCTGACTCGGATCGGCCTCGGATCGGGGGGGCTCGGGGGGGTTCGGATTTCAGAAATCCGAACCCTCTCACCCCTACATGGAAGGAAATCCCGATCATCTAGAAGGTAAGTACTTACTAACCTAACTCTACCCCCTAACCCTAACCCTCCTTTAGGGTGCCTAACCCTAACCCCCCCATGTGCCTAACATTTATCCCTCCTCTAAGTGCCTAAACCTAACCCCCCCTTTCCCCGCCACCTAACCCTAAGTCCCACGGGGGTGTGCCTAACCCTAACCTCCCCCCGGGGGTCCCTAACCCTAACCCTCCCTCCCCCTAGCCTAAACCTAACTTCCCAGGGGGGTGCCTAACCCTAAGTTCCCCCCGGGAACCCTAAACCTAACGCGCGACTGTCCGCGCTCGGCGCCCGGGATCCCTTCGATCGGGATGCAGGGCGCTGGTCTCCCGGCGTAGGTTAGTTAACCCTCGCCGGGATTCTGTAGTCTAGATGCCGGCGGTCGGCATTGTGACCGCCGGCATCATAACCATATACCCATGTTGTGTACTGTATTACTGAACTAACTCATTTACTGGAAATCTCTGATATATTTGCAGTATACTGTACTTAACAAGGTCTACCCAGCAGGCTATTAGTATTGTCATCTAGACATAACTACGGATGTGCGCCGACCCACGTGCTTTAGTTTTGGTTTTGGACCTGTATCTCCTTCAAGGTTTTGGATCTGGATTTGGCTTTACAAAACCACCCTTGTGGGGTTTGGTTTTGGATTTGGATCTGTATTTTTTCAAAAAATTCATAAAATCTTAAATCACATAATTTGGGCCTGTTTTTGTTCCTACAGTATTATTAACCTCAATAACATTTATTTCCACTTGTTTCCAGTAAATTTTGATCACTTCACAGCTCACAATATTGATTTCATCCAGTTTAGGCAAAAAGGTTGCATCGAGCTAGCTGGCTGAATAAGCTAAGCGACAGCAGTGGGCGGCACTAACATGTGGCAGTTCAGCTTACAACATGGCACAGAGTTGCACTGCAGTGGCAGAGAGGATGACAGTTTAATAAACTATAAAATTAAATATGTCAGACAGCAATGCCCCAAACAGCACATAATGCAAAGAAGAAAGGTGCAAGATGGAATTGTCCTTGGGTCCTTCCACCCACCTTTATGTTGTATATAGTAAACAGGACATGCACAGTTTAACAAACCAATCACTTCAGCGACTGCCAATTGTGGCTGAAGCATTTGGTTTGTTTGGGCCCCCACAAAACAAGCTACCAACAGGCAACTGACATTGCTGGCAATGATCTCTCCGTGCATAAACTGGCTTTACAGAGGCAAGATGTTGTCGCCATCATCATCCGATTCCTCACCCTCATCAGTGTGTACATCATCTTCACACAATATTAATTTGTCCCCGCTGAAATCCACCATTACAGCCTTAGGAGCCTCTGTAATTTTTGGATGTAATTGGCATTAAAGATCTTCCTCGTGAAATTTGTAGTTCATTTTGATGGACATCATCTTTTCCACATTTTGAGGAAGTAGCCTCCTACGCCGATCGCTGACAAGGTTCCCGGCTGTGCTGAAAACTCTTTCTGAGTACACACTGGAGGGTGGGCAGCTCAAGTAAAGCAAAGCCAGTTTGTGCAATGGCCTCCAAATTGCCTTTTTTCCTGCCAGTAGTGAAATGGACTGTCTGACATGCCTAGTTGGACGCTATAGTTAAAATAGTTCTCAACCATTCTTTGAATAAAGACCGTATCAGATGGAGTCACAGTAGAGTCTCATTAAGTGTAGGCAATTCTTTTAGACCTGACCAGATGTCAAAACTTGGTTGTGTTGACTCATCTGCATCACCAGTGGGTCTTGTTTTGAGAAAGTTTAGTTTTTTTCCTAGCAGCCGCACTTGTTGGAGAAACTGAAGGAGGAGCCATCTCTGCATCACGTGCCGCTTGAGATGACAATTTCCTTACCAACAGCTCTTTGCAATATCTTCAGATTTGTGTCCCCTGGGAAGAAAGATAAGAGCGAAAGAATTAAACCTATGATCCAGGACAGTCGCCAAAATGTATTAATCCGGTTGTAAGATCCTGACAACCCTTGGATCCTGGCAAAGCGAATAAAGGACATGATCTACAAGTCAGACATTCTTAACGGAATCGCTTCATTTCAGCTCCTCCTTTAGTTTCTCAAGCTACTTTTCCAACAGTATAATTAGGAGAATTACCTGACTCAAGCTGGCAGTGTCTTCACAGGTGACTACTTCGAAGGGTTTCAAAACTTTGCACAACATGGAAAGTATTTTCCACTGAGCTTGAGTAAGGTACATTCCCCCTCCTCTTCCTATGTCATAGTTCGTTGTGTAGCTTTGGATGGCTTTTTGCTGTTCTTCCATCCACTGAAGCATATAAAGGGTGGAGTTCTACCTTGTAACTACCTCTTGCTTCAGCTGGTGACAGGGCAAATTCAACATTTCTTGCAGGTGCTGCTGCAATCTTCTACATGCATCTGCTAAATGGCGAAAATCAGATATTTTGCGGGCCACAGAGAGCATCTCCTGCATGGCCGTGTCATTTCTTTAAAACATTTTGCACCACCAAGTTGATTGTGTGAGCAAAACATGGGACATGTTGGAATTCACCCTGCTGTAATGCTCTCACAATATTGGTGGCATTGTCAGAAATCACAAATCCAGAGGAGAGTCCAAGCAGGGAAAGCCATTTTGCAATGACTTCCATGAGTTTTTCTAAGAGGTTGTCAGCGATATGCCTCTAAGTGAAACCGGTGATACACAGAGTAGCCTGCCTCTGAATGAGATGCTGTTTCTTAGATGCTGCTGCTGTTGGTGACATTGAAGGCAATACACCCACCCAGTGGGCTGTTACAGTCATGTAATCTTGTGTTTGTTTTGTTCCACTTGTCCACATATCTGTGGTTAAGTAGACAGTGGGTACAACGGCATTTTGGAGGACACCAATTAAATTTTTTTCACATCCCTGTGCACGCTGGGAATTGCTTTTCTAGTGAAGTTGGTAGCAGGGACACAGTGCACTAATGGCGGATATTGGACGCACATCTAATACCAGCATAGATGTTATGGCATCAGTGATCCACTGTGCAACTGGGTGTCTGCTGTCATACTTGCTCTCCCTTGCAAAGGATTGTTTAAGAGTCAATTGTTTTTTTGAACTACTACTAGTAGTCTTCCTGGTTCCCTTCTGGGATGAAGATCCACTCCCAGCAGCAGCAGCAGCAAGCGTAGCACTCAAGGTTTCTTCTGAGGAATCCATTATAGGGGAGAACTGAGTTAGCCTTTTCAAATTGGATGCAAGACTACTTCCGATCATGATTGAGGATATTGTTGACGAAGATGTTGGTTGTGAAGATGCCAGGTGCTTAGATCTAGCAGAGAGAAGGGAGCTAGCTGTTGCTGGACTGCTTGTTATTACTTTTTTTTTTACAACATTTCTGAATTTTGCAAACACTTTTGATGGATGCTCTGTAAATAACGTAACAGGGTGGATGTTCCTAGATGGTTAGGGTCCCTACCTCTACTTACTCTGGCATGAATAAGGGGTACAGATGGCTTGGCAATTGTTGTCTGGATTTGGGTAGAAATTATTCCAACAACATCTTCATCAACAACATCCTTATTAGCATCTGCTACACAAATATCCTCCTCATCCTGGTGCACTTCCACAGAAGCATCCTCAATTTCTATGTTGGCATGTTGACTCATCCCCACATTTGCGGAGGATGCACAAGTGGTGCAGTTTTGGAAAGGTTACGCTCACATATGGCACCCACCAACACACTTAGGGGCATATTCAATTAGCCACGGGGTTTACCCCGTGGCTAATTGTTGTGCTGGCGGGATTCAATTAGCGGGGATTCCACACGCGGGTGTCCCTGAGACCCCGCGCGCGAGTCCCCGCTGTTTGACTTTACCTCGCACCTCATGTAGGTGCGAGGTAAAATCAGCGTGAGGCTGCCCTATTCGGCCTCGCGCGAGCGGGTAAAACACACTGATTCTGCAGTTCTTGCGGAATCAGTGTGTTCTCGCGCGAGAGTCCCGATGTAATGACGCGGGGATATAGCTATTTAATTGAATAGCTAAACCCCGCGTCGCGGGACTTTAGCCTGTCAATTAGCCGTGGGTGAAATCCCGCGGCTAATTGAATATGCCCCACAGACTCTCCTCAGAAATCGTGAAATTTCTGACCACACAGTTGGTTCCTGTGCCATAACAATTTTAATTTTTTTGAAACGTCTACAGGGAGAAGGGTTTACATCATCATAAGAGGCAGAACTACCAGTCATAAATAGCCTTTCCTTGCCACTTTGTGTGGTGAAGGGCATATTGCCAATTTTTTGTCTTTCTGCAGCTAACTTTCCCTTTGATATATTTTTCTTTACCACTGTAAAAGATAGGTTCTTTGATTTTAGATGCACTGACTTAAGCCCTGTATGCCCTTGGGCATCAGCTTTAGTAGATGTAGACGGACTAGTATCATCATGACCAGGGGCGGATTGGGATGGAAAACCAGCTTGGGAAATTTCTGGAAGCGGCCCTAAAGGGGGTGGGTATTTTGAGGAGGTTGGTCTGTTGAAAGGGCAGAGTATGTGGAAGAGGACAGGATACTCCCTCATCTTAGGGCCTGGTGAGGCTTTTGCAAGCCACTGAGGGGAGCAGGACCGGCAACAGAAATGTGGGTGAATGACACCCTTTTATTTGGGGCCCAATATCCCGCTGCACTAGGTAGAGGCCAGTTAATTTGAAAGTATTTTCTTACCTATATGGTGGTTTCTCTGCAACAGGGAACCTCTGAAGAATTTGAGCCTCACTGGGCAGCGTCTTCAGTCGGTGTTCACTATTCATGTAGGAGATCACACTGGAAGATGCCTGTTTATGTAGAAATTTAACTAATGTCATCATCATAACCTACAGAAGCAGAAGTTTTTGTGCAGGGCAAAATTAATTTCCCTGATCAAACAATTTCTATGTCTCCAGATGCCCATACATCTCTCCATCCCCAGGCTCCTCTGTGGTTCTCCAGGCTCCCTCTGTCTCTCCATCTCCATCTCCAGGACCCATTGTTTCTCTCCAGACCCATTGTCTCTCTCCAGAACCCTCTATGTCTCTCCAGGACCCCATACATTTCTCCATCCCCAGGACTCCCTGTGTCTCTCCATCCCCAGGCCCACCTGAGGCTCTCAGCCTAATTCCCCCAGCCCCTGTGTCTTAGCCCCATTCCCCCAGCCCCAGTGTGTCTCAGCCTCATTCCCCCAGCACCAGTGGGTCTCTCAGTCCCATTCCCCCAGCCCCAGTGTGGATCTCTCAGCCCCATTCCTCCAGCACCAGTGTGTGTCTCTCTGCCCCATTTCCCCAGCACCAGTGTGTGTCTCTCAGCCCCATTCCCCCAGCACCAGTGTGTCTCTCTTAGTACCATTCCCCATGCCCCAGTGTTTTTCTCAGCCTCATTCCCCCAATGTCTCCAAGCCTCATTCTCCAGCCCCAGTGTGTGTCTCAATCCCATTCCCCCAGCCCCAGTGTGTGTCTCTCAGCCCCATTTCCCCAGCAATAGTGTGTGTCTCTCAGCACCATTCCCCCAGCCCCAGTGTGTGTCTCAGCCTCATTCCCCAAATGTCTCCAAGCCTCATTCTCCAGCCCCAGTGTGTGTCTCAGCCCCATTCCCCCAGTCCCAGTGTGTGTCTCAGCCCTATTCCCCCAGCACCAGTGTGTTTCTCAGCACCATCCCCCAGTGTGTGTCTCAGCCTCATTCCCCCAGTGTCTCCAAGCCTCATTCTCCAGCCCCAGTGTGTGTCTCAGCCTCATTCCCCAGTGTCTCCTCGCCAAGCCTCATTCTCAAGCCCGTTTGTCTCTCAGCCTCATTCCCCAGCCCTTGTGTGTCTCAGTCTCATTAACCCAGCCCCTGTGTGTCATTACCTCATTCCCCCAGCCTCTGTGTGTCTGTCAGCCTCATTCCCCAGCCCTTGTGTCCCAGTCTCATTCCCCCAGCCCCTGTGTGTCTCAGCATTATTCCCCAGCCCCTGTGTGTCACAGCATTATTTCCAACCCCTGTGTCAGCTCCAACCCCAGCCCTACATCATCAGCTCCTCCTCCCCTCTCCCCCAGACACTGCCCCCCAACCGCCACTGCCAACACTTACCTAATGATGCTCTGGCTGCCCGCTGCTTGTCCCTGTGGCCAGCCGCCGGCGTCACCTGCTGCTCCTTTGGCTTCCTGCTGCTTGTGTCTGTTGCCGGCAGATGGCATCACCGTGCAGGCATGCCTGGAGTCCGACTGGTCTGTGCGGAGGGGCTGGACTCTGGAGGTGAAGCTGTCAGTGGTAACTGACAGGTTTCACAAAGGCTTGTGGGAGGAGCTGCTGCATGCACAGCAACTCCCCCTTCTGCCTTTTTTTATTAGTAAGCTTCTGCGCATGCGCAGAAGCTGTACTACTGTAAAACTACCCATTCGGAGCTGAGCTCCGATCAAGGCAGCGGGTGGGTAAGTGGAGGGTGGCCGGCCATAATAGGGACTGGCCCAGTGGGAACCAGCTCAGCATCCCAGCAGCCCAATCCGCCCCTGGTCATGACTGGTGGCACTGGCAGCAGCTCCAGCACTAGTATATAGTTCCTGCTCTCCTCTTAGCTGATTGTTCTCCATATCAACAAACACGAATGAAGTGGGGTATACCACACATGTCAATTTGTACCAATGTTAAATATTACACTGTGGTATCAATGACCTACAATGTCCCAATATTTTTTATGAATAAGAAAAGAACACACTACGCTACCACTTACAGTGTCACAAGATTTTTTATGAGTAAAACACTGCACTACCACTTACAGTGTCACAATATTTTTTAGAAAAGAATAACACTGCACTACCACTTAGTGTCACAAGATTTTTTATGAGTTAAACACTGCTCTACCACTTAGTGTCACAAGATTATTTATGAATAAGAAATGAATAACACACATCGCTACCCCCCCTTACAGTGTCACAATATTTTTCATGAATAAGAATAAGATACTACACTACCACTTACGATGTTATGATATTTTTTATGAGTATAACACTGCGTTACCACTTACACTGGAGAAGAGCACCTCTGGATGAGGCAGCAGCCCCTTGATGAACAACACAGCACCCCTTTATGGACAACAAAACAATGCGGAGTGCGGACGGACCACCTGAAGAGTCACAAATACGTGGATGACGATCTGCGGTCTCACCGGCAGTGTCACCAAACAATAATTTTTTTTACACTGGGGAAGAGCACCTCTGGATGAGGCAGCAGCCCCTTGATGAACAACACAGCAGCCCTTTATGGACAACAAAGCACCCCTGAGGTGTGGATGGACCACCTGCAGAGTCACAAATGCGTGGATGATAAACTGCAGTCTGGCCGGCAGTGTCAACAAACAATAATAGTGTAGCTAGCACACACAAAAATCAAAACAAAAAAAAAGATAATTTTTTAAAGCACCCCTTTATGTACTGCAGCCCTAGCCCCTTGATGGGCAGGACAAGACAACACAGCAACACCCCTTTATGTACTGCAGCCCCCCTTTATGTACTGCAGCCCCAGCCCCTTTATGGACAACACAGCAGCAGCCCTTTATGCACTGCAGCCCCAGCCCCTTGATGATACTGCAGCCCCAGCCCGACAACACTGGGATTTCAAAGCAGACTGGTATTTCAAGATGTATTCTTCAAAGTCTTTTGAAGAAGCACAAAGAAACGGGCAATGTTGAGGACCATAGATGCAGTGGTCAGCCAAGAAAACTTAGTGCATCAGGTGAAAGACACATCATGCTTACTTCCCTTCACAATCGGAAGATGTCCAGCAGTGCCATCAGCTCAGAACTGGCAGAATCCAGTGGGACCCAGGTACACCCATCTACTGGTTGGAGAAGTCTGGTCAGAAGTGGTCATCATGGAAGAATTTCGGCCAAAAAGCAAAAGCCTTCAACATGGAAACAAGGCCAAGTGACTCAACTATGCATGAAAACATAGGAACTGGGGTGCAGAAAAATGTCACCAGATGTTCTGGACTGATGAGTCAAAATGTGAAATATTTGGCTATAAAAGAAGGCAGTTTGTTCGCTGAAGGGCTGGAGAGCGGTACAATAATGAGTGTTTGCAGGTAACAGTGAAGCATGGTGGAGGTTCCTTGCAAGTTTGGGGCTGCATTTCAGCAAATGGAGTTGGGGATTTGGTCAGGATAAATGATGTCCTTGATTCTGAGAAATACATCATGCAATAACATCAGGGAGGCGTCTGATTGGCTCCAAATTTATTCTGCAGCAGGACAACGACCCCAAACATACAGGCAATGGGCGGGATGTACTAAGGTTGCGGTGAACATTCTGCCAGTAACCGCAACCTTACTAATAGCATATTTACTAAAATATGTGATTAGTATCGTCAATGACAGCTCTTGCGATAAGAGCTGCCCTTTATGAAGCAGCCGACACCATGTGAGGGGGTCTCCGTGGGACCCCGTCCCCTCCGAAACCCAGGAACTTCCTGCTGGTGACTTGAGCAGGAAGTCCTGGGCTCCTCCTCCTCCTCCCTGCACCCAGAAGAACATTAGGAGGAGGAGGAGGAGGAGGAAGCAGAGGACCCAGGAGGAGCACGGGACGGCACGAAGGACACTCAGATGAGTGAGGGCCAGTGTTGGGCGACAGCGGGGCGGCGGTGTAGCGCCGGGTGCGAGAATGTGGTAAGAAACCCATAGGCTTCTCTAGGGTGGCGTTACCCTCCGCACCGATAATAGTGTGGCCTTGGCTTAGTACATATGGAAATGCGGTAAAAACCCAGAAAACTGTTTTTTTACTGCATTTTTCCTTTAGTACATCCCGCCAAATGTCATTAAGAACTATATTCAGCGTAAAGAACAACAAGGAGTCCTGGAAGTGATGAGCCCTGATCTCAACATCATCGAGTCTGTCTGGGATTTGTCAAAGACTAATTTACATAATTCCATATTTACATATGCTTTATGCTGTATAATGAAGCAGTTCAGGAGATGCAATAGGGCATTTGTACGTCCATTTTGTTTCTCTGTCCAAACTCACATTTAAATGGAAATTAGTGTGTGTCTTTAAGGCCGCTCCCAAGGAAAACTGTTTATCTAACACAGTGAACAAGAGCTTGCCCATATATGTATGCTTGTGTTGAGAAAATACTCGGACCAAATATGAGGATGCAGCACGCAATGAGTATCTCTTAAAATAATTCAGTTTCGATTCAGATTGCAAAGGAGGAGCTAGCAAGAACAAGCTTTGTCTATCTGATGATGTCAGTGGGTGTATAAGGCGGGCGTATTACCTGAATATTGTAATAATGTATAAATACCGCCTCCCTCCCAGTGATTCCCTGCCACTGTCTCCCAGAATGCCTGTGCAGCATACCATGTGACATCATCGCGGACTGTGAGCGGCTGCAAGGGAGAGAAGACTAGGACACAGAGAAGCAGCCTGGGAGGTGAGTCGCTGGGGGGAGGGGGAGGGGTGAGTCGCTGGGGTGGAGAGGTGTGCTTTACAATAATGCATAATGTGTAAAGGGCATTACAGTGTGGCATATAAGGGGCATTACTGTATGCAGCATAGTGTGTAAAGGCCATTGCTGTGAATGGTGGGCATAACATACAAACTCTGAAGAGCACCATATTCACGAACTGTGCTGCTGTTCCCAATCTCTCCCAGTCTCCCAGAATGGCGGTGGTGCCAGGCATGACATCATCATGCATGGTGTTCTGGGAGGTGTCGCGGGAGAGGATAGAGCAGCAGCACACTGCAGAAACACATCCACTTTTTCATGGGCATGTCACCTAGAGTGATGAACATGGGGCGTGTCATGAAACCACACCCCATTTTTGGGAGCGGGCGTACCATTGGCACATGCAGAAGAGCGTCCTCTTTGATTTTTGCATGTCTTTGGTGGGGGGGCGTCAAAGGTAATTTTTGCCCTGAGCTCCACAAGGTCTAGAACCGGCCCTTGCTACAGCCCCCATACCACATACCTGCAATGACTTCCTGCTGTAAGGATAACCTACCCAGAGTGGTTCCTGTCATCTGTGCAGCATCTACAGAAACTCCACATGGACACACACTGTGATGTGTTGTTAGGTTTCAGTTAGAAAATGTCCACAGTAACGTCTCCCCAACACCGCGCCAAACCAGATAACATTAAACATTAAAGTATACCTGCAATACTGGCTCCAGCGATCGCATACACTGACTTCTAATATTTTTTTTTAATTCTCATTTTAAAATGACATCAAACATGAATCCTTTACTCTATAAGGGGACACCAGATTACCAACTCCCTTAACGTCTAGGATTTACCCACCCATACCCTTATATTAGGTCAGTGCCTCCACCCAAGTTTTTATGATCGGTATGGGCGTACTTGGGAAAACCCAAATGCTACTAGTGATTAGTTAATGTGGTGTAGACAACAGAATGTATAACTTATACCAATATTCCTGCTCATACTTTCTTGGATTTGTGTGGTCTCCAATGACTCTCACCATTCCTCCAGGTAAGTAGACACCATCATGTACGACTTCACTTTTAACTGACTTTTTATAAGCAAAAACATTCATACATATCAGATCATAGAATGTATCTCTTTGCACTACATAACTTATCATATACAGGGGTCTATTTACTAAGCAGTGTTAGGAGACAGAGTGAAAAGTGATAAGGTGCCAGCCAATCAGCTCCTACCTGCCATCTCACAGGCTGTGTTTGAAAAATGACAGTTGGGAGCTGATTGGCTGGCACCTTATCACTTTTCACTCTGTCTCCTAACACTGCTTAGTAAATAGACCCCACAGTTTTATACATACTTTTACCTGAACAATGGGGTAACCTTATGCAGAAATAACACCAAGGTACATGGAACCTTCTAAGGGGCATATTCAATTAGGTGCGAAAAGCCATTTTCTGTGAAAAAGTTTCACCGGTGATGTCATTTTGCCATGTGAAAACTTATCCCCGTATTCAGGGCCTGATTCAGAGCCGGACACTCTGACAGAGCGCTCGCTCTGAATCAGGGCCGGGCATTTTTTTTTCAGAACGGCCTCCTGGCTGCTCGCATAGCTGTGGGTGACCACCCACAGCTATAGCAAGCGGCTATGATGATGGTCACTATGGTCAAGACCATCGCGACCATCGGGCTTGCAACGAGACCCTTGTGGTAGGGTCTCATTGCCGCAAGCCATGGGGGGGCTTCCGGCTCTAACAGAGCCAAAAGCTCTCCCACTGACATCACTTGTGATGTCAGTGGGGCTGGCCCCAGACGGTAAGCGTTCCCATGGGAACGCCTCCATCTGGGCAGCCATGCCCCCGGCCCGCCCACCAAAGGGGGCGTGCTGTCTCTCAACATCGACAGCACGCCCCCTTTGGTACGAGACCCGGAGCGACGGATTACCTGTCGCTATCCGGGTCTCGCGCATGCACACGACCCGGTTGAGAGCGCACAGCGCTTGCGACCGGGTGTGAATCAGGCCCTCAATTCCAAAGACTTTTTGCCGGTGCAATGCATTGTAATAGGCGAAAAGGTTTTGCCTATGAAAGCTGGTGAAAAAAAGTGCAGAATTGGGGTTTTGGGGTGCAAACTTCCAGGAACCACCCTGCACCCTTGGGACAGCCCCCCAAAGGGTCAAAAAAGTAAAAAAAGCCCCTTAAGAACACCCCAAAAAAGTACTTTTAATTTGAGGGTGAAAAAACCAAAGATGGGGGACAAACTTGAAAACTAGCGAAATATACTCCGGGGGGGGGGTCCCCAAGTATGCCCCAGGTGTTTTTAAGATTGCAGGTGCTTGTGAAAGGTGGATTTTTAATGTTTTTTAAAACTTCACTTTAGCAATGTTAAAATATGGTAGCACCCATTTTCATGTACCCCAAATTTGCTGGGACTACTTATTTTGCAGAAAAAATATTGCCTAATGCCATTCTTCACCGCATCTTAGACGCTAATAGCAAGCTTTTGGAGAAAAAAAAATAACAAGATTACATTTATTAGGGGTACTAGAACATCCCTATAGTGATCCCCTATGTTAGTGCAGCTTTTCGGGGGGTACAGACTGTTTTCCCCATTTTTGACAGGACTTTTCGCTGGTTTCAAATTAGCCGGGTGCCATTTTCGCCGCTTTCTAATTGAATACGGGGATAAGCAGGGATGTGCGTGATACTTTTTCGCATGGAAAACCAGCAAAAACAGCGAAAAGTCCAGCATGCAAAAAGTACTCGACTTTTCGCACCTAATTGAAAATGCCCCCAAGAGGTAATCTCCAAGTCTTGTTGATGCTCCTTAGATAGGTAAGTATCTAAAGTTCCTGTAGATTTGAGTCATTCTTATAGTCTATAGAACCATACTGTTCATATCCCTTCTATTGACTAAGGAACCTGGTTTACTATTCAATTCCTTAGTAAAACTGTAGACTAGTTGTAGAAATTTCTGTAGATGGTGGAAGAACAGTCAAGAGCCAGAGCTGCTATAGTCCTAAAGAGGCCTCTACATCCGATCTGATTAGGAAAGGTTACACAATGTGTCAGTTATGTTTGTCCTTTTCCTTTTAACTGTGCTGAATGACTGTAATCAGGACCAGTGCAACCCACTCAGCAGATCCTGCGCTGCAGGGAGGCGCAAAGCTGGAGAGGCGCTCTCCCTGCAGTGCTCCTGAGTATTCTGTTGCTGCTGCACCTGTCACACTGCATGACAAGCAGTGGCAGCCTGCTACAGAGACGTTCCCCCCTCCTCCTAGCCGGGCATCCCCTTCTTCCCCTCCCTGTTCCTTCTAACTCTGCTGAGCCTTACCTGCTGTTGAATGACACCACCATGGGACTGCAGCTTGTTCCCCCTGGCCGGGTTCCCCCCTCTTAAATAACAGCCAGCCAGCAGGCTGAGCCTGCCTGGCTGAGCAGCTCCTCACCACTCCCGGTGGGTGGCACCGCAGATCTTGTGTGGCCGGGTCCTCCCCTTCCTCCCCTCTGCCTGTGCTGTCAAACTGAATGACAGCCAGGAAGCAGGATGAGCCTGAGCAGCTCTTCTGCGGTGGCACTGCTGCTCTTTTTCCTCTGCTGGGTCCCATCCTCCCGAGTCCCCTCCCCACCTGACCTGGCTCTCCTCTCCTTCCCTCCCCACCTGACCTGGCTCTCCTCCCCTCCCCTCCCCTCCCCACCTGACCTGGCTCCCATCTCCACCTGACCTGGCTCTCCTCTGCTCCCCACCTGACCTGGCTCCCTTCCCCACCTGACTTGGGTCTCCTCCCCTCCCCACCTGGCCTGGGTCTCCTCCCCTCCCCACCTGGCCTGGCTCTCCTTAATGAAAGTCTCCAGTGCTGTCCTCTATCTCTCCTCTCCCCTCTGCTCCATTTCTTCCCCTCCCTTCTCATAACAGGTCGGGACTAGAATGAAATAGAGCCCAGCCGAAGAGGAACATCAAGAAATTGAAAAAGAGTGGAGAAGACAGAAGAAGCACACAGTTGCAGAAAAAGGTAGGTGTTTTATTTGAAATGTTTATAATATATCTATTTAATAAGGTAATATTTAATGAAGTAAAAATATATTGGCTTATAGATAATAGTAGAGGGCGGGACGGGGTATGTACATGTGTATTAATATAATAAACAATATATTTAATATTTTAAATGCAATATACACAGCATATATTTCATTTAAAATTCTGGCGGTCAGAATACAGATGCCGGAATCCTGACACTTATCTGAATACTGGGGCCGCCATCCCAAAGGTAAGTTCTCTGGTAAGGGGGAGGGTTAGAATTAGAGGTTAGGATTAGGCACTAAAGGGAGGGTTAGGTTTAGGCTGTGGGGGAGGGGGGAGGGAAGTTAGGTTTAGGCACTGGGGGGGGGTTAGGTTTAGGCTGCAGGGAGGGAGAGTTAAGCTGGCCACACACTAGACCAACTTACATCCAACCAGCCAACTACTTGATTGGTTGGAATGAAAATCTGGTAAGGGATGAAAGCAAATGATAGTCAGCAATTTGCTCCCAAATGCCGGAAAATGGACGAAAACTGTTGTTTGAACAAATTGTTTTGATCAAACATTTAACAAACCTGTCTGACAAATATTTTCATCTGTTTTCTGGTATTTAGGAGCAAATTGCTGATCATCATTTACTCCCATACGTTACCAGATTTTCATTCCAACCAATCAACTAGTTGAATGGTTGAAAAAAATAAGAGGAGAAAGAAGACTCTTTTTGGGGGGCACACTATGTCATTTAAAACTTAACTTTTATTAGATCTATATCAGATCAAACCCACAAACTCAAAAAATAAGTATGAAACTACATAAACTGGACCATTGTGAAACAAAATATCAGTTTCACATATACACAAAAAGAAAAACAAAATTAAAAATGTATTAAACTAAATGACTGGTATTAGATAATACCTGGGTATTATCCTAAATGGCTGGTATTGGATAATACCTAGTAATTGTAGAACCTATAGATGACTATATCTGATAAACAATAGATCTCCCTCTATATACATGTTAATAGAAAAAACAATCAATCTGTGTATGTCAATGCAGAAGATGTATCCCATGGTAACCTTGAGTTTGACCCGATGAATCTTACAAGTGACACATTTGTAACACCTGGATGGCAGATTTAAACATACAAAACCATAATTAGACAACAACAGTGATGTGTCACCAGACAGCACAGTTACCACAATGATAATAAAGAAATTTGTTCAATAACAGTTGCTCGGCGGCAATATCATAGTATAAAGTAACGGAATTATTCAAGATCATCCGTAAAATGAATTAAGAAGATATATAATGGTTTTTTATCTTCAATAGAAAAATATTTAATGATTTGTGAGCAAACCACATACTGTGTCCATGTCTGATGCTGGTATAGAAAAAGTCAAATGAAAAGCGCCTGTATCCAATTGAGGGAGTGATCTGCTTTTAACCATTTGCCCGTCGGCAGAGATGGTGAATGAGAGTTACGCACCCCAAACAACAAACGTTCAAAGATTCCCCTGCATCTACTTTCAGCTCCCAGAGATGGAGCTAATGAGATTACAGAAAGTGTAGATGGAGGAAACAAAAGAGAGAGATTTTATACGTAATTGTAAAAGTATAAGGTTCCACATATGAATATAACATCCTTTTTGTAAAATAATTTATTAATCTTAACAGCAATGAATATTTCCTAAGACGGGTGAACATATATATTGTATTATATTATAACATGCTATTCATCCATAAGCAGTCCTAAACAGTGTTGATACACTTTTTATATTTCTCAGACTTCCATAATATTAAATTAAGATATATATACAATTTTCTTTCAATGATATATAGACTTCATCACAGCTGAATACTATACTCATAAGACTGTGTTTTAAAAAAGATAAGTGGAGATATAGGATCTATTCCTAAAGATAGAAATAGAAAGCCTCCGTTCTATTCAAGGCTGGCAGAGCTGCATGAAGTATGTGCTAATTGCAGTGAATACTCAGCAGTCAGAGCCCACTGTCCATAGACCACTATCATAATGCCTCCCACTTCAAAGGACAACTGCCAAAGAATGAGAAACTGGTCTAAAGCTGGGTAAACAGGTAAAGATTATCTGTCCAACCAGCCAACTAGTTGATTGGTTGGAATGAAAATCTGGTAAGATATGACAGCAAATGACAATCAGCAATTTGCTCCTAAACGCCGGAAAATGGACAAAAACTGTTGTTTGAACAAATTGTTTAGATCAAACATTTAACAAACTTGTCTGACGACCATTTTCATCTGTTTTCTGGCATTTAGGAGCAAATTGCTGATCATCAGTTACTCCCATAAATTACCAGATTTTCATTCCAACCAATCAACTAGATGGCTGGTTGGATGAAAGTTGGTCTAGTGTGTGGCCAGCTTTAGGTTAGGCTTACTTACCTGTAGGCGTCAGGATTGTAACATGGTTGGGATTCCGGCATCAGGATTCTGACTGCTGGGATCCCGAGCACCGGTATCCCGTATCCAACCCTATTTATTATATTGATTATAATGTAACCCTGGTTAACGTTAAAATAAGAACTGTACTTATAAACCTATGTAATATTTATAAATGTACAATTTATGAGGTAATATATATATATATATATATATATATATATATATGTATAGTCACAATTCATGATCTATGTATTTAATGTATTAACATATCAATTTATGTGGTACTTTTTTATCTCTGTGGTGAGAATGTGCTACTGTGTGTTGGATGCACTGGAGGCAAAGGGGCGGAGTAATATAGGTGGGAGTGAATTGGTTCCTGTAAGGAAAAGAGGATCCGGTGAGAGGGAGGTAATTAACAGCTGTTAGCAGCAGCTGACAGGCAGTCTGCTGATCCCTCCCTCCAGTGCCTGCCCTCCTCTGACCCGGGCAGCCAGTGAGCGGCGATGAACTGCGCAGGGGAGCACAGATGGAGAGGGAGCCCAGCCGGAGCTGGGGAAGAAAGTGAGACAGCAGTACTCACCCTGTCTGGCAGGAGAGGCGGCGTCGCAGCAGGTGGTCCTGGTGGCGGAGAGGAGCCAAGGGACCCATGCCGATGGGGGCATTCCCTGCCAGAGGAGGCGGCAGTGCTGTTGCCTGGGGGCTCTTGTTGCGAGGTGAGCCGGCGCACAGCTTTGAGCTCAGCGGCTGCAGGGCCATCAATCACCGCTTCTATATGCCGCTGATTGGGAGCCGGTCTGGCGTGCAGCCAATGAGAGCTAGAGACTGAGAGGCGAGGTAGCTCCAGTGTCAGGTGGACAGCATCAGCAGTGCTGGTCGGGCTGTGAGTAATTAATACCTGGCACTGCGTTGTCATTAATGTTATGTCAAATGTAAAGCGAATGCCTATGTATGGGAACAACTTTCATTTACCGTATATACTCGAGTATAAGCCGAGTTTTTCAGCACAAAAAATGTGCTGAAAAAGTACCCCCTCGGCTTATACTCGAGTCAAGTGTAGCGCTGACCGGACGGAGTTCGGTCAGCGCTACACACTGCCAAACACACAGCCGCCGGAGCTGGCAGCTGCGTGTTTGGTGTAATCAGCAGCCACTGAGAGTCTGTCAGACTCTCAGCGGCTGCTGCTGCTCCCACTGCGGGAGCCATCTTCCGGCTCCCGCAGTGGGTGATGGGAGACACGTCGTCATGACGACGTCTCTCCCATGCAAAGTGGCCGGAGGAGCGGACAGCAGCGGGACCAGTAGCGGGAGTTCAGGTAAGTGATTTTTTCTTTAATCTTTTCACGTCTCTCTCTACTAGGGGGGGGGGACTACAGGGGGCACTACCAGGGGGCGATGACTACAGGGGGCACTACCAGGGGGCATTATCAGGGGGCGATTACTACAGGGGGCACTACCAAGGGGCATTATCAGGGGGCGATTACTACAGGGGGCACTAAAAGGGGGGATTACCACTGGGGGAACTACAAGGGGGGGATTACTACAGGGGGCACTACCAGGGGGGGATTACTACAGGTGGGGGATTACTACAGGGGGCACTAAAAGGGGGGATTACTACAGGGGGCACTAAAAGGGGGGATTACCACTGGGGGAACTACCAGGGGAGGAATACTACAGGGGGCACTACCAGTGGGGGATTACTACAGGGGGCACTAAAAGGGGGGATTACTACTGGGGATACTACCAGGGGGGGATTACTACTGGAGGCACTGAAAGGGGGGATTACCACTGGGGGCACTACCAGGAGGGATTACTACTGGGGGCACAACCAGGGGGAATTACTACTGGGGGCACTACCAGCTGCTGCCATTTCCCACACTAGGCTTATACTCGAGTCAGTAAGTTTTCCCAGTTTTTTGGGGTAAAAGTAGGTACCTCGGCTTATATGCGGGTTGACTTATACTCGAGTATATACTAGGGGTGAGCGGGTTCGGATTTCTGAAATCCGAACCCCCCCGAGCCCCCCCGATCCGAGTCCGATCCGAATCAGGCTCGACTTTTCCCGCCTGACTCGGATCTGAAATCGAGGCAAAACGTCATCATCCCGCCTTCCGAGTCTCGCGGGTTTTGGATCCTATATAAGGTACCCGCGTCGGCGCCATTTTCTCACTCGGCTGTGGACAGTGAAGAGGGAGGGTGGGAGTTAGGGCTGTGTAGTGTAGTGTAGTGTAGTGTAGTGCTGCTGTTGTCCACTACTTCAAAGTCCATAGGGGCTGGCTGTGTTGTGCTGTGCTGCTGTTGTTAATAGGGGCTGTGTCCACTACTTCAAAGTCCATAGGGGCTGGCTGGACTGTGTTGTGCAGTCAGTTCTCCATAGGGGCTGTGTCCACTCCAAAGTCCTGTGCAGTGTCCCAGTCCTAAAGGAGTGCTGTAGTGTTGTCCAGGGGGTGCTCTGTCCATCAGGGGTGCTCCCCCCAAGTGCTAAAAAAATAATATATTTTCTGTGTTTGTGAATTGTGTGCGCAGTAGCCGCACGTGCATCAACAAAGTAGTGCCAAGCGTGCGCCTGTGTCATAAGTAAAGGGCCGGCTGGCTTGACCGTTAAAGGGTGCTGTAACCCCCGAAAGTACACTCCAGTCCAAACCAAAAAAAAATTATTTTCTGTGTTTGTGAATTGTGTGCGCAGTAGCCGCACGTGCATCAACAAAGTAGTGCCAAGCGTGCGCCTGTGTCATAAGTAAAGGGCCGGCTGGCTTGACCGTTAAGGGTGCTGTAACCCCCGAAAGTACACTCCAGTCCAAACCAAAAAAAAAATTATTTTCTGTGTTTGTGAATTGTGTGCGCAGTAGCCGCACGTGCATCAACAAAGTAGTGCCAAGCGTGCGCCTGTGTCATAAGTAAAGGGCCGGCTGGCTTGACCGTTAAGGGTGCTGTAACCTCCGAAAGTACACTCCAGTCCAAACCAAAAAAAAAATAATTTTCTGTGTTTGTGAATTGTGTGCGCAGTAGCCGCACGTGCATCAACAAAGTAGTGCCAAGCGTGCGCCTGTGTCATAAGTAAAGGGCCGGCTGGCTTGACCGTTAAGGGTGCTGTAACCCCCGAAAGTACACTCCAGTCCAAACCAAAAAAAAAATTATTTTCTGTGTTTGTGAATTGTGTGCGCAGTAGCCGCACGTGCATCAACAAAGTAGTGCCAAGCGTGCGCCTGTGTCATAAGTAAAGGGCCGGCTGGCTTGACCGTTAAGGGTGCTGTAACCGCTGAAAGTACACTCCAGTCCAAACCTAAAAAAAAATTATTTTCTGTGTTTGTGAATTGTGTGCGCAGTAGCCGCACGTGCATCAACAAAGTAGTGCCAAGCGTGCGCCTGTGTCATAAGTAAAGGGCCGGCTGGCTTGACCATTAAAGGGTGCTGTAACCCCCAAAAGTACACTCCAGTCCAAACCAAAAAAAAATTATTTTCTGTGTTTGTGAATTGTGTGCGCAGTAGCCGCACGTGCATCAACAAAGTAGTGCCAAGCGTGCGCCTGTGTCATAAGTAAAGGGCCGGCTGGCTTGACCGTTAAGGGTGCTGTAACCCCCGAAAGTACACTCCAGTCCAAACCTAAAAAAAAATTATTTTCTGTGTTTGTGAATTGTGTGCGCAGTAGCCGCACGTGCATCAACAAAGTAGTGCCAAGCGTGCGCCTGTGTCATAAGTAAAGGGCCGGCTGGCTTGACCGTTAAAGGGTGCTGTAACCCCCGAAAGTACACTCCAGTCCAAACCAAAAAAAAATTATTTTCTGTGTTTGTGAATTGTGTGCGCAGTAGCCGCACGTGCATCAACAAAGTAGTGCCAAGCGTGCGCCTGTGTCATAAGTAAAGGGCCGGCTGGCTTGACCGTTAAGGGTGCTGTAACCCCCGAAAGTACACTCCAGTCCAAACCTAAAAAAAAATTATTTTCTGTGTTTGTGAATTGTGTGCGCAGTAGCCGCACGTGCATCAACAAAGTAGTGCCAAGCGTGCGCCTGTGTCATAAGTAAAGGGCCGGCTGGCTTGACCGTTAAGGGTGCTGTAACCCCCGAAAGTACACTCCAGTCCAAACCAAAAAAAAAATTATTTTCTGTGTTTGTGAATTGTGTGCACTGTGGCTGCACGTGCATCAACAAAGGAGCAGCGCCAAGCGTGCGCCTGTGTCCCATAAGTAAAGAGCCGGCTGGCTCATTTCTTAAAGGGTGGTGTAACCCACAAAGTGCACTACTCTCCAGCAAAAATAAAATAATATTTTCTGTGTTTGTGTGCGCTTTAGCCGCACGTATATATATCAATATAACATAAATGGAGGACCAAACTTTCTCCGATAAAAATAAAATAGGGAAAGATCAAGAACCTCTTCCTCCTAGTGCTGTTGCTGCTGCTGGGAGTTGTTCATCATCCCAGAGAGGAAGTAGGAACATCACTACTTTTACTAAACAATTGACCCTCCAACAGTCCCTAGCGATGAGGATGAAGTACGACAGCAGTCATCCTGAAGCAAAACGTATAACTGAGGCCTTGACTGCTATGTTGGTGTTAGACGTGCGTCCGGTATCCGACATTAGTGCAGTGGGATTTAGACAATAGATGGAGGTAGTGTGTCCTCGGTTACAAATCCCGTCTAGATTCCACCTGCATCCTCAAAGCAGCAGCGACAAGCGTGCGTCTGTCTGTTAAAGGGTGGTGACACCCTCAAAGTGTTCTACACAAACAATTAAAATATTGTTCTTTTTTCTGTCTTTGTGAATTGTGTGGGCTGTAGCCGCACCTGCATCCTTAAAGCAGCAGCGACAAGCGTGCGTCTGTCTGTTAAAGGGTGGTGACACCCTCAAAGTGTGCTACACAAACAATTAAAATATTGTTCTTTTTTTTTTGGTCTTTGTGAAATGTGTGGGCTGTAGCCGCACCTGCATCCTTAAAGCAGCAGCGACAAGCGTGCGTCTGTCTGTTAAAGGGTGGTGACACCCTCAAAGTGTTCTACACAAACAATTAAAATATTGTTCTTTTTTTTTGGTCTTTGTGAAATGTGTGGGCTGTAGCCGCACCTGCATCCTTAAAGCAGCAGCGACAAGCGTGCGTCTGTCTGTTAAAGGGTGGTGTAACTCTCAAAGTGTTCCAAAAAATAAAAAACTATTTTTTTAATGTGTTTGTGACTTGTGTGCGATGTAGCCACACTTGCATCCTCAAAGCAGCAGCGACAAACGTGCGTCTGTCTGTTAAAGGGTGGTGACACCCTCAAAGTGTGCTACAGAAACAATTAAAATATTGTTCTTTTTTTTTCTGTCTATGTGAATTGTGTGGGCTGTAGCCGCACCTGCATCCTTAAAGCAGCAGCGACAAGCATGCGTCTGTCTGTTAAAGGGTGATGACACCTCAAAGTGTTCTACACAAACAATTAAAATATTGTTCTTTTTTTTTCCGGTCTTTGTGAAATGTGTGGGCTGTAGCCGCACCTGCATCCTTAAAGCAGCAGCGACAAGCGTGCGTCTGTCTGTTAAAGGGTGGTGACACCCTCAAAGTGTGCTACACAAACAATTAAAATATTGTTCTTTTTCTGTCTTTGTGAATTGTGTGGGCTGTAGCCGCACCTGCATCCTTAAAGCAGCAGCGACAAGCGTGCGTCTGTCTGTTAAAGGGTGGTGACACCCTCAAAGTGTGCTACACAAACAATTAAAATATTGTTCTTTTTTCTGTCTTTGTGAATTGTGTGGGCTGTAGCCGCACCTGCATCCTTAAAGCAGCAGCGACAAGCGTGCGTCTGTCTGTTAAAGGGTGGTGACACCCTCAAAGTGTGCTACACAAACAATTAAAATATTGTTCTTTTTTTTTTGGTCTTTGTGAAATGTGTGGGCTGTAGCCGCACCTGCATCCTTAAAGCAGCAGCGACAAGCGTGCGTCTGTCTGTTAAAGGGTGGTGACACCCTCAAAGTGTTCTACACAAACAATTAAAATATTGTTCTTTTTTTTCGGTCTTTGTGAAATGTGTGGGCTGTAGCCGCACCTCCATCCTTAAAGCAGCAGCGACAAGCGTGCGTCTGTCTGTTAAAGGGTGGTGTAACTCTCAAAGTGTTCCAAAAAATAAAAAACTATTTTTTTAATGTGTTTGTGACTTGTGTGCGATGTAGCCACACTTGCATCCTCAAAGCAGCAGCGACAAACGTGCGTCTGTCTGTTAAAGGGTGATGACACCCTCAAAGTGTGCTACAGAAACAATTAAAATATTGTTCTTTTTTTTTCTGTCTATGTGAATTGTGTGGGCTGTAGCCGCACCTGCATCCTTAAAGCAGCAGCGACAAGCGTGCGTCTGTCTGTTAAAGGGTGATGACACCTCAAAGTGTTCTACACAAACTATTAAAATATTGTTCTTTTTTTTTCCGGTCTTTGTGAAATGTGTGGGCTGTAGCCGCACCTGCATCCTTAAAGCAGCAGCGACAAGCGTGCGTCTGTCTGTTAAAGGGTGGTGACACCTCAAAGTGTTCTACACAAACAATTAAAATATTCTTCTTCTTTTTTCTGTCTTTGTGAATTGTGTGGGCTGTAGCCGCACTTGCATCCTCAAAGCAGCAGCGACAAGCGTGCGTCTGTCTGTTAAAGGGTGGTGTAACCCTCAAAGTGTGCTCCACAAACAATAAAAATATTCTTTTTTTTTTTCTGTCTTTGTGAATTGTGTGGGCTGTAGCCGCACTTGAATCCTCAAAGCAGCAGCGACAAGCGTGCGTCTGTCTGTTAAAGGATTACATCGGTGACAGCATCCAAGTAGGCATGTCAGACAGTCCGTACCTGTACTGGCAGGAAAAAGAAGCAATTTGGAGGTCCCTGTACAAACTGGCTCTATTTTACCTGAGTTGCCCCCCCTCCAGTGTGTACTCCGAAAGAGTGTTTAGTGCAGCCGGGAACCTTGTCAGCGAAAGGCGTAGGAGGTTGCTTCCACAAAATGTGGAGAAGATGATGTTCATAAAATGAATTATCAACTCTTCCAGGGAGACCAGCCTCCAGAACGTACAGAGGGACCTGTGGTTCCAGCAGGGACGAATTAATACTCTGTGAGGATGAGGATGTACACACTGAAGAGGGTGAGGAATCGGTGGATGAGGAGGATGAGGATGACATCTTGCCTCCGTAGAGCCAGTTTGTGCAGGGACACATTAATTGCCAGCTTGTTTTGTGGGGGCCCAAACGAACCAATCATTTCAGCCACAGTTGTGTGGCAGACCCTGGCGCTGAAATGATTGATTTGTTAAAGTGTGCATGTCCTGTTTATACAACATAAGGGTGGGTGGGAGGGCCCAAGGACAATTCCATCTTGCACTTCTTTTTTTTCTTTGCATTATGTACAGTTTGGGGCCTAGTTTTTCTAACTGCCATCCTGTCTGCCACTGCAGTGTCACTCCTAGATGGGTCACGTGTTTGTGCCGCCCACTCGTGTCGCTTAGCATAGTCATCCAGCTACCTCGGTGCAACCTTTTGGACATGAAAACACTATTGTGAGGTGTGAGGTGTTCAGAATAGACTGGAAATGAGTGGAAATTAAGGTTATTGAGGTTAATAATAGCATAGGAGCAGAGAAACCAACAAATTCTGTGATTTTAGCTGTTTTTATGCTTTTTTAAAAAAAAATACAGATCCAAAACACAAAACCCAGAACCCAAAACACGGAAGGGTGGTTTTGGCAAAACCAATCCAGATCCAAAACACGAAGAAAGATCCAGATCCAAAACCAAAACACAAAACACGAAAAGTGGCCGGTGCACACCCCTAGTATATACGGTAAGTTCTTCATAAAAGTAATATATGACAAGCCAACTATCTGTATGTTTACTTACCTGGAGTGATTACAGTGGGAGATTCATTACTGCGGAATCTATGGAAGGAAAAGACTTTGGTGGTAAATGTGAAGTGAAATGATACAGTATTGTATTGTGATAACACATTATCTATACAACACACTATCAGGGGTATTCAATATGGAGCGAAAAGTCAGTTTTTGCGATAATTTCGCACCGATGACGTCATTTTCACTCGTTTTGGTTTTACACCATATCCAATTTCAAAGACTTTTCGCAGGTTCGAAAAGTCTTTGAAAAAAAACGGGGATAACTTTTCACTACTGAATAGGTGGCGAAAAAAAGTTCAGAATTGGGGTTTAGGGGTGCAGGCTTAAAAAAAATACCCTGCATCCCTGGGAATGTCATTTTAAAATAAACTGTCAAAAAAAGTTTTTTAAAAAAATAGGGACACTCCAAAAAAATGATTGAAAATTTGGGGTGAAAAAAAAAAATGGGAAAAAATTAGTAAATAATAGGGAAATAGGTTCAGGGCTATTCTGCAAGTATGCGGCAGGTGTATTCTAGAATAGGTTATTAGCGGCAGGTGCATATTTGCAGAATTTTTAAATAAAGACTTTAGGGACTTAAAAATATGCTAGTACCCATTTTCATGTACCCCAAATTTGATGGGACCACTTAAAATAACGGAAAAAAAATAACCTAAGTGCTCTTCTGCAACACTTCTTCAATGTCAGGAAAAAAACACCTGCAGCCGCTATTTAAAACCCTGACTTTCATTTGCAGGCTAAAACGGGGGTACCCATAGTGATCCCCCATGTTTTTACCGTTTTAGGGGGGTCCTACAATTTATTCCAGATAAATTTCGTTTTTTTTTCGCTGATCTTACTTCGCCGGCTCCCGTTTTCGTAGCTTTCGAATTGAATACGGGGATAAAGCGGGCACGCGCCCGATACTTTATCCCAGGAAAATCTCCGATGTGGAGCGAAAAGTCCAGCACGGACTTTTTGCTCCCATATTGAGGATGGGATATTGAATACCTCTGTATATATTTTAACCATTGGGTTTTCCCAAGTAGACCCACATAAACCATAAGTACTTGGGTGGAGGCACTGACATTGGGGATGTACACCACTTAGAGGAATGCTAAGGGTGGGTACATTAGGAGTAACAAAGGTGTTAGTAACCCAGTATCCCTTTTAGAGAGTAAAGGGGGTTACAATAATTCAAACATTATTTTGTGCCTTGTAGGTATTGCTGCACGGTGAGGACCTTCTATTGCTGCTCTTTGGCAGACTCATTGGAGTCCAGTGATTGTGAGGTAAGCTTAAGCTGGGTACACACTATATATTGGAGGACTTGTCATTTTGAGGCAAATTGGAACGACAAATCGTCCACATCATACAGTGTGTACTGACTACTGCGCGCTCTCTGCTTCATTTATTGCATCTTCAGATCTCCCTGCAGTGCAAAATCTTGCTTCTGAATGCGGCGGGTAAACGATACGGTATATCGGTTGGTTGTACAGTGTGTACCCGGCTTTAGCTTTCTTTTTTTGTTCTGTTACTATTTTTTTTCTTATTAATGTAGTTTCCTACTGACTGTCACTTACTGCCTTTTCCCGGCCATCACCCTCTTCCCTTTCCTCTCTCTCCTGTCAACCTCTCCCCATCACGCTCTGTTACCCTCTACCTCTTACTGTCACCTTTTTACCTCCATTGTCACTCACTGCCTCTTCCCAACGTCACCCTCTGCCCATCACCTACTGCCTATCACCCTCTCCATATCATAGACATATTATTTTGTGCAGTGTAGGTAATTCTGTACCACATGGTGAGGACCTTCTCTCGCTGCTCTTTGACAGACCAATTGGAGCCTAGTGATTGTGAGGTAAGCTTAGATTTCTTTTTGCTATGTTACTATTTTTAATAATGCATTTTCCCACTGACTGTAAGCCACTGCCTGTTCCAGGCTGTCACCTCTCTCTCCATTCACCCTCTCCCTGTCACCCTCTATCACTCACTGTCACCTACTGTCTCTCCCTGTCACCCACTGTCTCTTGCCAGCATCACTTTCTGTCTTTTCTCATCACTCACTACCTCTTCCTGTCACCCTCTACTCTGTATACACAAAGGTGGAGAGCAGGTCCATAACTAGGGTGGTGCGGCTGGTGCCCAGTGGGAGGGCCATGAAGTGAAGCCCATAGGCTTCTATTGGGCAACGCCATCTAAAGATGACGTTGCCCTCCTATCCAAGTCCCAGAATGTATCGCATTTCGGGCTTTGTGCATATGAGAAATGCGGTAGAACCGCCCAAAACTGCATTTTTGGGGGTTTTACTGCATTTGTGACACTGATGCATCCTGTCCAAAGTGTATAAAATGGTAAAAGGTAAAACAGGGGGATGCATTTTTTTTACATCTTTTTATTGGAGCAATTAACTAGGCGAGTACAGAACAGGAGTCAAATCACTAATTTTACAACATATTGTACATTACAATTCAAAATATGAAACACTGTAAAGAAACACGTCAAGAGGACATATTTGTAGGAGGGCACAAATTTATAGTTTGCAGGGGGGCGCCGAACACTCTAGCACCGGCCCTGACTGTAATAATAACATGTGCTGCAGCAATATCTGGATTTACTGATGGAAAAGATCCCTTCTCCTGTGACTTGGATAATCTCCATTAATAGCCAAATCCCAGCAAAGCTGCTATACTATAGTCATATAGTTATACTTTGGCCATTAATTTTCACTTACAATATAGATATATAAAGATAATTAACACTGTAAGACTCAGCTTCCTCATTGAAGCTGTTTCATTCTGCATAGACTGTCTTTTGCTAATATAGCTGGTGCACTACAAGTACCTTACAGCCTGCATGTGTATTTCTTCATTGAAGCTATTTCATTCTGCATAGACTGTCTTCTGCTTATCTAGCCGGTGCACTAGTGATGTCAGTGGGAGTGATTTTGGCTCTGATAGAGCCAAAATCACTCCAGGGCTTGCGGTCACCGAGACCCTACCGCAGGGTCTCGTCGCAAGCCCAATGGTCACGATGGTCTTGATCATCGCGACCATCGTCATGGACGCTCGCATGAGCTGTGGGTGGTAACCCACAGCTATGCGAGCGTCCAGGAGGACGCACCAAAAAAAAAAAAAAAGGCCCTGATTCAGACCGGGCGCTCGTTCAGAGCGTCCGGCTCTGAATCAGGCCCAGACTGTCTTCTGCTAATATAGCCGGTGCACTACAAGTACCTTTACAGCCTGCATGTGTATTTCCGCATTGGAGCTATTTCATTCTGCTTAGAATGTCTTCTGCTAATATAGCCGGTGCACTACAAGTACCTTACAGCCTGCATGTGTATTTCCTCATTGAAACCATCTCATACTACATAGATTCAGCCGTATTCAATTTGGACCGAAAAGTCCGTGCTGGACTTTTCGCTCCACATCGCAGCTTTTCCAGGAAAAAATTATTGCGCGCGTGCATGCTTTATCCCCCTAATCAATTTGAAACCAGCGAAAACAGGACCCGGCAAATTTGGATCGGCGAAAAAAAAAACGGGAATTTTCGGGAAATAATTGTAGGACCCTCCTAAAGATGTCCAGACCTCGGGGATCACTATGGGTACCCCCATTTTTGCCTGCAGAAGAAAGTCGGCTTTTTAAATAGATGCGGCAGGTGGATTTTTCCCGACATTGAAGAAGTGATGCAGAAGAGCACTTAGGTTTTTTTTTTCGTTTTTAAAAATGGTCCCATCAAATTTGGGGAACATGAAAATGGGGGTAAGCATATATTTTAGTCCCTAAAGGTAATTTTATAAATTCTGCAAAAATGCACTTGGAGCCACTTTGCGCACTGAAAAAAACACCTGCCACATACTTGGGGACCCCACAGAATTAATTTCATTAGTTAGGCATTTTGTTTCCCTATTTTTTTTTTTCATCCCAAAATGTACATTTTTTGGGGGGTTTCCCGTTTTTTTTAAATTTTTTATTTTGCAACATTTCATTTTAAAGGGGGCAATCCCAAGGGTGCAGCCTATTTTTGTTAAGCCTGCACCCCTAAATCCCAATTCTGTACTTTTTTGCACCTGCTATAGGTCATTGAAAAATTATCCCTGTTTTTTAACAATGACTCTTTACCCCATTAACGAAAAAATAAATGGGAATTTTCGGGAAACATGCCTGGGACCCCCCTAAAGATGTCCAGACATGGGGGATAACTATGGGTACCCCCAGGGGCTGGCTGGCAACTTTTAGCCTGGGGGGCAAATGCATGCAGGCGGCCCTGGCAGAGGAGTAGCGTGTAGCCAGGGTGCCCGAAGAATGTGTGTGCTACGGTGCCCCCCCCTCAAGTGTTCCAGGGAGGAGACTGGTCCATATGGGATTAATATAAGGTAAAAATAAAGATTAGGGGCAGCCCCCTGTCGTAGTGCCCATATGCAGTGCCCCCCTGTGCCACAGGAGAAAACACCCTTATGCAGGCCTCCAGTAGTGCCCCCAGTAGTGATCCTCCCTATGCAGTGCCCCTTGTGCCCCCAGTAGTAAGCCCCTTATATAGTGCCCCCAGTAGTGGTCCCCCCTGTGCAGTGCCCCTTGTGCCCCCAGTAGTAAGGCCCCTTATATAGTGCCCCTAACAGTGGTACCCCCTATGCAGTGCCCCTTATATAGTGCCCCCAGTAGCAGTCCACCCCCCATGCAGTGCCCCCAATAGTGGTAACCCTTATGCAATGCCCCTTAAATAGCGGCCCAGTTGTAGTCTCCCCCTATGCAGTACCCCCAGTATTGCCCTTTATATAGAGCCCCCAGCAGTGGTCCTCGATGAAGTGCCCTCTGTGGTAGTCCCCTCCCCATATGTAGTGCCCCTAGTAGTAGTCCCCTCCCCCCTATGCAGTGCCCCTAGTAGTAGTCCCCTACCCTTGTAGTGGCCCTAGTAGTAGTCCCCCCCCTTGTAGTGCCCCCAGTAGTAGTAGAACCTCCCTTGTAGTGCCCCCAGTAGTAGTAGTCCCCCCCTTGTAATGCCCCCAGTAGTAGTAGTAGTCCCCTTGTAGTGCCCCCAGTAGTAGTAGTCCCCAGTAGTAGTAGTCCCCTCCCCCTTGTAGTGCCCCCAGTAGTAGTAGTCCCCACTTGTAGGGCCCCCAGTAGTAGTAGTCCCCCCCTTGTAGTGCCCCCAGTAGTAGTAGTCCCCAGTAGTAGTAGTCCCCCACCCCCCTTGTAGTGCCCCCAGTAGTAGTAGTCCCCCCCTTTGTAGTGCCCCCAGTAGTGCCAGACCCCCCCTCCCCAGTAGTCACACGTAATATAAAAAACAAAATAAAAAAACACTTACCTGAATCCCCGCTTCCGCCGCCATCTGCTCCTCCGTCTGTCCTCCCGGGACGGGCCGCTCTGCATTATGGGAGAGACGTCATATGATGTCATGACGCCTCTCCCATTACCCACTGCAGGAGCCGGAAGATGGAGCGGCTCCCGCAGTGGGCACAGCAGCAGCTAATGGGAGTCTGTCGGACTCTCATTGGCTGCTGATCAAAACAAACACACAGCTGCCGGAGCCGGCGGCTGTGTGTTTCACTTGTGTAGCGCTGACCGAACTCCGTCCGGTCAGCGCTACACACGCGGTGCAGTCTGTGTCACAGTGACACAGACGGCCCACGGCCCACATGACACTGCGGCCTGGGGGGCACATGGCACCCTGCCCCCCGGCCCAGCCCGCCACTGGGTACCCCCATTTTTGCATGCAAAAGAAAGTCGGGTTTTTAAATAGCTTTGCCAGGTGTTTTTTCTTGCCGTGGCTATTAGAAACCCCGACTTCCTTCAGGAGATAAAAACGGAAAATTTCCGTTTTTAGTACCCTGTAAAAAAACGGAATAAAAGTTAAAAAAAAAAATGACATAGGATCCCCCCCAAAAGCCAAACCAGCCCCAGGCTTGGCAGCCAGTGCAGGTTTCTAAAAATACGGGGAATAAAGGGCCTGATTCAGAGCCGCTCGTAAGCGGCCGCTCGTTCGCTCCGAGCGATGTTCGCACATCTGCGCATGCGTATGGGTTTTAGTACGCATGCGCGAACCAGTCAGTGCGGTTGAAAATCGTGTGCTCGCAAAATAGCAAATGCCTGCTAATTTGAGTGACAGAATGAGGCGTTTGTGGGTGGTAACAGGGGAAGGTGCTTGAAAACGGGGAGTGGAGATCCGAACGCAGGCGTGTGCATAATTAACAAAGCAGCGTCATTGACCACGTCACTTGGTTGTCATTTAGCCTGAACTGCTCGCATGATTGCGGTAGGAATATGCTACCACAAGCACTGCGAGCAGTTCATACGCCTTTCGATGTACTCGATTAATCAAATAAATAGCGGAGATGACGTATGATGCGAGCGGCCAGGGGGCGTCTTTTCCAAAATAGTGAGCGCATGTTTCATTCGCTCGTTCAGACATAGAGGCGTCAACAGACCGCAAAGAGCGAGTGCTTCATTTAAATAGCCAGCCCCTTTTTCTGAACGAGCGTCCGCAAATAGCGTCCGGCTCTGAATCAGGCCCAAAATGTGTAGGGTTCCATCGTATTTTAGAAATCAACACCAGGCTGCAGGGACTAGTTCTTGTTTTTAAATATAGGGGGCAAAAAAGACGTGGGGTTCCCGCTATATTGGGGGTATTTGATAACACCTGGGGCATACTTGGGGATGCCCCCAGAGTCAAGTTCGCTATTTTTTAACTTTGGCCCCCAACATTTTTTTATTTTGGCCCCCGAATTCAAAGTGTTTTTTTTGGGGTGTCACGATTTTTAATTTTTTTTGACACAGATCGTTTCAAGGGGTCATTCTGAAGAGGGCAGGCTAATTTTTTTAAGCCTGCACCCCTAAACCCCAATTCTGCATTTATTTTCATCTGCTAAAGGCAGGCGAAAAATGTATCCCGTTTTTTACATTGACTTTTCGCCGGCAGCAAAAAGTCAATGTAATTGAATACAGGGATAATGAGAATTGACGTCTTTTCGCTCCAAATTGAATACGGCTGATTGTCTTCTGCTAATATAGCCGGTGCACTACAAGTATCTTACAGCCTGCATGTGTATTTTGTCATTGAAGCAATCTAAAAAAATGGGTGTGGTCACAAGGGGCGTGGCCACTGAAAAATGGAGTGTGTCAGCATGACACACACCCCTTTCTTGTCACTGGGAATATTTCTTTCCATTTGCACCTTACTGCAGTGCCCCTTATACAGTCCCCCCTATGCAATGCCCCTAGTAGTGGTCCCCCTTATGCAGGCCCCCAGTAGTACCCCTTATATAGTACCCCAGTATACAATGCCCCCAGTAGTGGTCCCTCTTATACAGGCCCCCAGTAGTGCCCCTTATACAGGCGCCCAGAAGTGATCCCTTATATGCAGTGCCCCTTACACAGTTCCCCCTGTAGTAGTCCCCCTTATGCAGCCCGCCATTAATTCCCTTTAATACAGTGCCCCCAGTAGTGATCTCCCATATGCGACCCCCCAGTAGTGATCCCCCATATGCAGTGCTCTGTATACAGTGCACCCAGTAGTTATCCCCCCTATGTAGTGCCCCCTGTAGTGGTTCTCCCTTTTCAGTGCCCCCTGTAGTGGTCCCCCTGTGCAGTGCCCCCAGTAGTAAGCCCCTTATATAGTGCCCCAGTAGGAGTCCCCCTTGATGCAGTGCCCCCAGTAGTGGTCCCCCCCAGTAGTAGTCCCCAGTAGTGGTCCCCCCCAATGCAGTGCCCCCAGTAGTAGTCCCCCCTATACAGTGCCCTTTATATGGTGGCCCCAGTAGGAGTCCCCCTTGATGCAGTGCCCCCTGTAGTATCCCCCCAGTAGTGGTCCACCCCCCCCGAAGCAGTGCCCCCAGTAGTAGTCCCCTCCTTAGTAATAGTGCCCCCAGTAGTAGTCCCCTCCTTAGTAATAGTGTCCCTCCCAGTAGTGGTCCCCTCCTTAGTAATCGTGTCACCCCCAGTAGTGGTCTCCACCCCTGAAGCAGTGCCCCCAGTAGTAGTCCCCTCCTTAGTAATAGTGTCCCCCCCCAAAGCAGTGCCCCCAGTAGTAGTCCCCTCCTTAGTAATAGTGTCCCCCCCAGTAGTGGTCTCCCCCCCACGAAGCAGTGCCCCCAGTAGTGGTCCCCTCCTTAGTAATAGTATCCCCCCCAAAGCAGTGCCCCCAGTAGTGGCCCCCTCCTTAGTAATAGTGTCACCCCCAGTAGTGGTCCCCACCTTTTTTAATAATGTCCCACCCAGTAGTGGTCCCTCCCAAAGCAGTGCCCCCAGTAGTGGTCCCCTCCATAGTAATAGTGTCCACCCCAATAGTGGTCTCCCCCCCGCAAAGCAGTGTCCCCAGTAGTAGTCCCCTCCTTAGTAATAGTGTCCCCCCGCTCCCCAAAGCAGTGCCCCCAGTAGTTGTCCCCTCCTTAGTAATAGTGTCCCCCCAGTAGTGGTCTCCCCCCCCCCGCAGCAGTGCCCCCAGCAGTGGTAGTCACCCCCCCCCCCTGATAAATACACACTAACGCTAAACAATAAATAAAAGTAGAATACTTATCTGAATCCACGCTCCGGCTCCCGCCGCCGTCCGCACGTCAATCCTCCCGGGATGGCACGCTCTGCATTATGGGAGAGACGTCATGACGTCTGTCCCATTACCCACTGCAGGAGCCGGAAGGGAGCCGGCTCTTGCAGTGGGCGCTGCGGCTGCAGCAGTCAATGAGAGTCTATCTGACTCATTAGCTGCTGTTTAACACACACATCGCCGCCAGTGCTGGTGGTGATGTGTGTGCAGCAGCAGCAGCCGCCATTGAGAGTCTGTCTGACCTCATTAAAAGAACATAGTAATTACACTGTAGAAGCGCTGTACGGGGCACAAACAAAAATATCAAATGAACAGAATAAAAGTATCAACGTAGAGCAGCTGTATAAAAGAGAATAGTCAGTCCTCAAGAAGTAGTGCAACAATAGAGAAATAACAGCGCTCACTTACAATTGAAGGAAAGTACTAATTTAATAACTCATACAATGCATATAATAGCAATGAATAATAGTAAAAATAGAAAAAATATATAAAATGTACATAAAAACAGTCCAATCCACCAATCACATCAGTTTCTTATGGGTGCTTGGAGGAATAAATTGTAATCCAATGGTATTGAGCGTGTAAAGTTTTGAGTGTCAGTCCAGACTCATAATTACCAAATCCAGTTTAATTGAGGGGCCCTAATTAGCAGTGCTGGAAGGCTTCCGCAAGAATTTGGTCCCCTGGGCAGAGGTTCGGCAGTCCGTTGGTGTGGCTGAGTAGGCACGCTGGTAAAGCGTAAATTGGCACTCCTTTGGTGGATGGTTAGTAGAAAAAAGCAACAAGAAGTTATACACTTCCCCATAGTTACTGAAAGCCTTGGAGCAAAAATCAGCAAAGAAGGAGAGAAGGATTAATGAGGATTCTACTCAGGACTGCGACCATACCGGATTCCCCACCTACCGGAAGTCAATATAATTTATAATTGCATTATAATGAATATGTACATAAAACAAATATATTAAAGAGTGCCAAAAAACAAAACAAGATTAATTCATACACAGGTCATTGGCCCTCATTCAGAGCCACTCGCTAGCGGCAGTACGCTCGTTCTGAGCGATGTTCGCACATCTGCTCATGCGTACGGTTTTTAGTACGCATGCGCGAACCAGTCAGTGCGGCCGAAAATCGTTTGTACGCAATATAGCGAGTGCCTGCTATTTTGAGTGACAGAATGAGGCGTATGTGGGTGGTAACAGGGGAAGGTGCTTGAAAACGGGGAGTGGAGATCAGAACGCAGGCGTGCTTAAAGGTCAAAACGGGCGTTTTATGGGTGTGCATAATTAATATAGCAGCGTCAATGACCACGTCATTTGTTTTTTTTTAACTCAGAACTGCTCGCAAAATAGCGGTTGAAAAAACCAACCACAAGAATAGCGAGCAGTTCATATCCTGTTCGATGTACTCGATTAATCTAATAAATAGCGGACATGACGTATGGTGCGAGCGGCCAGGGGCGTTTTTAAGAAATAAAAGAGCGTATGTTTTGCTCGCTCGTTCAGACTTAGAGGTGTGAACAGACTGCAATGTGCGAACGGATCATTTGAATAGCCACCCCTTGTTTTTGAACGAACGAACGCAAATAGCGAACGGCTCTGAATGAGGGCCTTTGTCTTTTACAAAAAAAAAAAAAAAAGTTAATAGTAAAATAAAGGCATTATAAATAAAAAAGCAGTAACCTGTGTGTGAATAAAACTTATTAGTTCAATAGGGGTGCAACATATATGTATGTACATGTCTAGCATTGGTGGTCTTCAGCGTTTTACACAAAGTTGATTAGGGGTGCATGCATGGACATGCATGAGATAATGCATTATTGTTTTGGGGCAAACTCCACACAATACCTCACCTCACAAAGCCCCACGTGAACTGCAAAATTGAAAAGAAACATGGGTGTATTTGAAAACTTGTCATAACAGGTAGTCAGCAGGGCCATTGGTGGTAACATTGGTTGTCAGTAGGGCCATTGGTGGTAACATTGGTGATCAGTGGCATATAATAAAAATTCGTCAGCAGGCCCATTGGTGGTCAGCGGCATATAATAAACATTGGTGGTCAGCAGGCCCATTGGTGGTCAGCAGCATATAATAAACATTGGTGGTCAGTGGCATATAATAAACATTGGTGATCAGCAGGCCCATTGGTGGCCAGCGGCATATAAAAAACATTGGTAGTCAGTGGCATATAATAAACATTGGTGGTCAGCAGGCCCATTGGTGGTCAGCGGCATATAATAAACATTGGTGGTCAGTGGCATATAATAAACATTGGTGGTCTGTGGCATATAATAAAAATTGGTGGTCAGTGGCATATAATAAAAATTGGTGGTCAGCAGGCCCATTGGTGGTCAGCGGCATATAATAAACATTGGTGGTCAGTGGCAAATAATAAACATTGGTGGTCAGCAGGCCCATTGGTGGTCAGCAGCATATAATAAACATTGGTGATCAGCAGGCCCATTGATGGTCAAAGGCATATAATAAAGGTGATAAGTGGCATATAATAAACATTGATCAGTGGCATATAATAATAATCATTAGTAGTCAGCAGGCCCATTGGTGGTCAGCGGCATATAATAAACATTGGTGATCAGCAGGCCCATTGATGGTCAAAGGCATATAATAAAGGTGATAAGTGGCATATAATAAACATTGATCAGTGGCATATAATAATAATCATTAGTAGTCAGCAGGCCCATTGGTGGTCAGCGGCATATAATAAAGGTGATAAGTGGCATATAATAAACATTAGTGGTCAGCAGGTCCATTGGTGGTCAGTGTCATATAATAAACATTGATGGCCAGCAGCAGTACACAGAGATTAGTGGCATGCATAAATACTTACCGATAACGATGATGTGTGGGATTCGCGCCTGGATGCTTCTGCTTTTTGCACCGATGATCCAGACACAAAATGGAGGAGGGGAGTGCCAGTCAAGTGACGTCCGCATCGGCCAGGTCGGAGCGGCATATTATTTGGTGCTCGGTAGTGCGTATACACTGCATGATCTAAGGGGAATTAATAACAAGATTGACAGACGATGTCACGGGAGAGTGCATAGTGCATACACACTTGACAATTTTAACGATTAATCGTTCCAATGCGTCAGAATTGGCCAAATCGTTCAAAATATTGTCTAGTGTGTAGGGGCCTTAACATTTAACTTTTCTAATTTGTACTTAAGCCAAACTCTGGAACATTCTCTCTGTTCTCCTAATGGCATGTGTTAATGTATATATGTAAGGCTCACATATTTTAACTAAATCATTAAAAGTTACATTTTAATACTTATATTTTCTTAATAAAAGGGTGCACCACACAAGAGTATGTTTCTTTATTTGCCAATGCAATAAATCTGACTCTGGTGCACCACCAACTGAGAAGTATAATCACCAAACAATCTGCGTCATTATATGTGCAGGGAAGCTAGTTCTCTCTCTGTATATGATTTCATGCCTTAAGGTGCCTACACACTTGGCGATTTTTTACACGATTTGCCCGATTTTGCTGAATCGTGATGACAAATCGTGTAAAATATGCCCAAATCATGAGTTTCCACTCACGAGCACAATGCCGATGCACATCGCATCTTCAGATCTGCCGTGCTGCAGGGCAGATTTGCCAATCCGGGACATGATGTGGTGCCAATCGTGAGTATTTTTTACTCACGATCTATCGCACGATTCATCGTACGTCACGTATTTTGAGTAACAGGACTCTGTACACGCCCAATCACCATCTTGTGCAGCATTGTGATTTCTAGGAGAAGGAAGGACGCGATTCAGCCTGCACACCCAAGTCTGGACTTCTGTGGTTTGGTGAGTATTGCTGCTGCATTGTTGCACCACCACTGCCCACCAATGTGTACCACCCACCTATAAATGCATGACCCAGCCACTACCTGCTTTTTATGAGGTGGGCGGTGGCTGGGTCATGCATTATACACTCTGCCCACCAATGTGTGCCACCCACCTACCCACCTATAAATGCATGATCCAGCCACTGCCCACCTATATGAGGTGTGTGGTGGCTGGGTCATGCATTATACATCCTGCCCACCAGTGTGATTGCCCACCAATGTCACGGTGCACCTATTAAATACCTAGAAAATATGCTCAAACATCACAAACATTTTAAAACACCAAAAACAAATATATTACAACACCAAAAACAAATATATTACAACATCATAAACAAACATTAAAATCCTGTAAAAAAAAGCCATATTACATCATAAACAAACATTGAGATCCTGTAAAAAAAACATATTACAACATCATAAACAAACATATTAAATTCCTGTATAAAAAAACATATTATAACATCATAAACAAACATTAAAATCCTGTAAAAAAAAATAAAAAAAAATTAAAACAACATCACATGAACAAATACTTAAAAATGTACCAAAAAATTTAAATATCAACATTAAAAATCACAAAACTATTTACAATTATTGCTAATACTATATATGTCCATATTTTTCTCCTTCCTAGGAATGTCTATGGATAGCGAGCGAGAATTTGTGACTGGATTCTTCGAGATCCTGCAGCCAAAAAATGTCAATGGTGGATAAGCTGTAGACAATACCACAATAAGTCCCAAATATTGGCAGCATTGGAGGTGTTGCTGGAGTACACCAAAAAGTTTGTTTCGGATGCTACCCTAAAAACAGTCCATCAGAAAATCCAGAACTTGCATATCGTGTACATCAAGGAAAGGAAGAAAGTTGAAGATTCCAAAAGGTCCGGAGCTGGCACCGACTACCTCTATCGTCCAACTTTGTGGTACTATAACAAGATCAGCTTCATCGGAGATCAGGAGCCACAAGGCCAGTCTGTAGTCCTGATGGCCGAGTGAGAGGGAGAAGAGGAGGCGGCAGAAGTGAGTGGACCACCTGAGGAGATTTTGGTAAGTTGAGACAGTTCAAAAACCAAAACCTTTTTTTTTTTTAGAATAATCCCAAATGTCCACTTTAGTCAGTTATCTCACAGAAAGACCTCCTGCCATGGCACCTCACCTGGTACGTTGAAATAGGCCATATACTCTGCCCTCACTTCTTTGGCACGTGCTGTCGATGGAGGTGCAGATACTGATGTAAACTGTGCGATCTCCTCCGGCTGTCCTGCATCTTCTGGTCTAGCTGTGACTGGTCCCCGTTGTGTTGTTTTTCTTCACAAAAAGTTATGCAGCACACAGCACGCCATCACGACAAGATAGACTATCTTGTCCACACGTAGGTTTATGGTGGTGTGGAAAATGCGGAAGCGGTTACTCAGTAATCCAAACACATTTTCCACAATGCGCCGTGCCCGGGATAGACGATAGTTGTAGATCCTCTTCTTTCTGGTCAGGCCCCTCTGTGGAAATTGCTTCATCACATGTTCATGCAAAGCAAAAGCCTCATCTGGCTCAAAAACGTCATTTAGGCCGTGCTTTGTCTCGTCCAGTGACAGCAAGTTGAGGGTTTTGTGGTAGAATGCCGTCTGTTTGAAGGGCCCACCAACCGAAGCACAGCCATTCTTGCCAACATCCACAAACACAAATTCGTAGTTGGCATTCACCACTGCCATGAGAACGATGCTGAAGAAGCCTTTATAGCTGTAGTAATATGATCCGGTGTTGGCAGGTGGGTTGATAAGCACATGTTTTCCATCGATGGCTCCTCCGCAGTTAGGGAAATTCCAGCGTTGTTCAAACTCTTCAGCGATGCTCTTTCACTCCTCCACGGTGTTTGGAAACTAGAAAAATAGTAGAAAATGGGTTAAAACATTACATATAATATTTTTCTCAATTTTTTTTCCTATATAGACTGAGCCGGCTCTGTCCTCTACTCCGGACATCAGTCTGATCGGGGACAGCGAGGTGGATACCTTATCCCCATGCCCACCAACCATTCAACCCCCCCCCCCCTAACATCTTTGGCACCTCCCCAAAGAAAAAAAAAGGCAGGGGAGAAAGCAGCAGCAGCATTACACAGAGCCGGAGGACATATTTTTGCGAAAATACCGTGATAAGGCTCTGAAGGGGATTCGCAGGGACAGAGCTTTATCGCAAGCTCTGTCCCTGCAAGGGATTTGTAGTAAATCCCTGTTATATTGCCTGAATTCACAATGCGAAATCAGTCGATAATATTACACTACAATCTGCATTCAATATGCGGATTGTAGTAAATAGAGCCCTGTATATCTCTCTGTAGCACGGCCAACCAAGTTGCTGGTGCAACTGGGAATGCTGGTCTCTGAAGCAATCAGACAGAGACTAAAGACACCTCTGATTGCTTCAGAGGCCAGAGTTCCCAGTGATGCAGTGCGCGGCTGCATGGCTGATGTCATGATGTCACCCGCGGTGAGAGGAGCCTGTGTCTGCTTGCTAGATCTAGTTAGATCTTGTCAGCGGCAGTGTCTACGCGGGAGGAGAGCTGATGGCATGGACTGGAGCATTGCCCAGGGACCAGTAGTGCACAGGGGAAGTGGGCCACAGCATACAGGGCCCTCTTGGGGGCATTACTGAAGGCACAGCATAAGGGACACTACTAGGGGCATTACTGGAGGCACTGCAATAGGGGCATTACTGGGGGCACTGCATAATGGGCACTACAGGGGGCATTGCATAATGGGCACAACTACAGGGGTATTGCATAATAGGCACAACTACAGGGGGTACTGCATAATGGGCACAAATACAGGGGGCATTGTATAATGGGCACTGCATAAGGGGCACAATTACAAGGGGTATTGCATAATGAGCATAACTACAGGGGCACTGTATAGGTAGACCTATGGGAGCCCGAGGAAGTTTTGCTATGGGGCCCCCATACCTCTACATCCCCGTCTATCTATCTCTCTGTATTTATCTATCTCTCTGTATATATCTCTGTAATTATCTATCACTCTGTATATTTCTCTATGGGGCCTATTCATCAACACTAAATGGCCCGGTAACCATGCGGAAATGCTAGTTCCACATATTTTAGTTACCGGGCCATTCATCATCAGGGGTCCAAAGAGGATGACCTGATACTCAGCAAACTCTGAAAACTGAAAGTTTTCGGCGTTTGTTTCTGAGAACAAGCGCCATCTTCAGACGGCGCTTGGTTTTGGAACCCCGCTCCATCCTAAGGGAAGGAGTTCTGGGCATGCAAAGAGGAATCTGAATAGGGGAGACACACTATCTGCCAGTGAGTCCCAGCCAATGATGTTTGGCAGCGTGTGTAATGGCAGTTGGTGTGGCTCCCCTATTTGAATTTTGGACTGTGCTGCAGCCCCACCCCTGGAGCCGCCACTGGTTAAACCCCAATACTGCGACCTCGGTCACAATGCTGGGATCGCAGATGCAGACACCTTCTGCTGCATTTACATTTTAGCAAGGATGGAATTACAAAGCTACTTGTGTGCGGCTCTGCAAATCCGTCCTCTGCTGAATCAGGCCCTACATGCCCTGCACTTTACTTTGCACAATGGGGTCTATTCATAGAGCAGAGAATAAATAAATCTTATATGTAGTTTAATAAAATAAACAATAAAGTGTGTGGTTTTCATTAAATTACCCCCACCCCTGCACCATATTAGGTTCTGCTTATGTTTGGGCTTTCCTGGATTGGGTTGGGCTTGTTTTTCACCCATCAGTTGCATATTTCTCATTTCAGAGTTGGCAACACTGGGCAGAACCCGATAATAGTGTCCTGCTGATGGGAAGAGCAGATTGGGTGACGGAGGTCCTTTGCAGCTGATAGGAGGCAGGGCAGAGGCAGAGCCCGTCAGCAGATATGTGCTAAGACCTGAGAGGAGGCAGGGGAAGATGCCAGAGAGGCTGGTCTGTCTGACACTATATTACCAGCTGGAGCAATCCTGTCC
The DNA here is from genome assembly GCA_031769625.1 of Taudactylus pleione. NCBI lineage: Eukaryota > Metazoa > Chordata > Amphibia > Anura > Myobatrachidae > Taudactylus > Taudactylus pleione. Next base: position 3,698,295 of record JAUIMM010000198.1, read on the forward strand.
CAAGTCCAATGAGCAGTGCCTTGTCAGTGGAGTTGCTGCCTTGAGGAGGTGGTGAGTACAGTCATAGAGGGGCTAGCTGCCAGTCAATGAGAGGTTTTTGATACTGCTAAGAGGGGTTGGATTATAGCCACACCAGTGACTGACTTATTAGCCCTATTACTATACTACTAGAAAATACTGGGTAGTTGGTATAGGAATAAAGACTAGTTATTATAACCCAAAGACTGCCAGTGAGAGATGATAAACCCACTGGAACACCAGTATAACAGGGAGAAAAGTGTAAATGTAACCCTGTTTACTTTATTCTATCTTAGAAATGGGTTACCTTATAGCAGACGATTTCTGTGGGCCTCCGGTAGCGAGTGTCTCCACCCAAGCTTCCTCTTGTATACCTTCCACCAAGGGCCTTGCTTGGGAAAGCCCATAAGCCTAGGGTATAGGTCTTATTTGTGGAACACTACCTACCCTCAGTGTCCTATGTTTTGTAATACACAAATAAAATACCTGAGATCTGATTAACTGTGGTCACAGAAACACAAGTTTTATTATGCAGGATACAGTAGCAATGATAGTTATTTCCCTAAAGGCTTACATTTATATATTACATTTCAGCCAATGTAACTTTCCATATAGATTAGAAGGAAATATGTTATGCTATTTTCTACCACATATATAAATGGTTACTTGGAAAATTCTAACAGTTTGAGAATCAACATATTACATCAAAGTGTGCTAACGTGACTTCTTTAGGTTCATTTAGAGCACGGTCACTGACAATAACATTACAATTCACATTCATGAAACAGATACTATACTGAAACCCCACACTGATAACCACTTAGCAAGTCTTATTTGGCCAGTTTACTTGTTGGTGTACACTATTGATAGTTGCAAACCTTGGTTTGTGTTGGGTCCTGTTAGGTTGTTTATTAAAGGAATGTTCCCTATAAAATGTGTTGTCTTTCCGAGATAATAGTACTAGCATATGCACCATGTAACTGATGGTAATATGAAGTAGTTCCTGTAACCACAGTGTTTGTGTAATACTTTGCTTTTTATAAAGTAGCCATATGCAAGAATATGTCTTCCACTTTCATTACTGTAGTATTGCGGTAATCCCAGGGAGACAGAGTGCAGATAAGGATTTTTCTGTATAAAGCCATGTATCCATTAGATGATTAAATTGAGCGATTGAGCGATAACGACATCGTTATCGTTCAATCGCTCATTAATCGTTCACAAATCGGGCATGAAAATGTCAAACGACCAGCGATGCACGCTCCCGCTGGTCGTTTTCACCATCAATCATCACCTGAATATGCCGGTCAATCTGCCGACAATGACAGATTGACCATGTTCAGGGATGAGGGTGGGTGCCTGCACTGAGTAAAATATCGTTCAGTGTAGGCACTACAGGGGAAGAGGAATGACTGTACGATTACAATGTTGTAATCGTACTGTCGTTCCTCTATCTGCTAGTGGATACGCACCATAACTCTATATTAGAGCTGATTCTCCCTCACATTGCCAGAGTTAATATTCTGAAATGCTGAAAAGTTTTGGCTGTTGCTAAATGTGACCACCTCTTGACTACTCCTTATTTAATTGTCTCCAGGAGGAAAGGGGTTATACCAGTCACTTGTATGAAGGGTCTTCCACTATTTGGCAATAGCAATATGCTTAATCATGTGCTCGGATGTCACTTAATGGGCTTGAAGTATATGTATACAGGTGTTTAGCTAATAAGTAGTCTGGGTCCTAAGGTGTGCTGAGGAGATAATTGTCATAAGAATATACAGACCTTGGTTTAGGTCTAAGGGCTTCATTCAGAGCCGCTCGTAAGCGGCAGTACGCTCGTTCCGAGCGATGTTCGCACATCTGCGCATGCGTACGGTTTTTAGTACGCATGCGCGAACCAGTCAGTGCGGCCGAAAATCGTTTGTTCGCTATATAGCGAGGGCCTGCAATTTTGAGTGACAGAATGAGGCGTATGTGGGTGGTAACAGGGGAAGGTGCTTGAAAACGGGGAGTGGAGATCAGAATGCAGGCGTGCTTAAAGGTCAAAGTGGGCGTTTTATGGGTGTGCATAATTAAAACAGCAGCATCATTGACCACGTCACTTGGTTGATTTATAGTCAGAACTGCTCGCAAAACTGTGGTAGGAAAAACCAGCCACAAGAATAGCGAGCAGTTCATATGCTGTTCGATGTACTCGATTAATCTAATAAATACCGGACATGACGTATGATGCGAGCGGCCAGGGGGCGTTTTTATCGAAATTTCGGCCGCAAGTTTTGCTCGCTCGTTCAGACTTAGAGGCGTGAACAGACCGCAAAGAGCGAACGGTTCATTTGAATAGCCACCCCTTTTTTTTTAAACGAACGACCGCAAATAGCGAGCGGCTCTGAATGAAGCCCTAAGTCAGGAAGCTGGCTCTGGTCAGTACCTTGTTCCTTATTAGCTCTATCTCACTGTGCTGAATAGCAGCGGCTGCTCCTGCCAGACTGACACTGCCCCTGCTCTCTTCACTGTCTCTCCTTAGTGTCTCTCCTCAGTGCACCTGTTCTCTCCTCAGTGTCTCTCCTCAGTGCACCTGTTCTCTCCTCAGTGTCTCTCTTTAGTGTCTATCCTCAGTGCACCTGTTCTCTCCTCAGTGTCTCTCCTCAGTGCACCTGTTCTCTCCTCAGTGTATCTCCTCAGTGCACCTGCTCTCCCCTCACTGTCTCTCCTTAGTGCACCTGTTCTCTCCTCATTGTCTCTCCTTAGTGCACCTGTTCTCTCCTCACTGTCTATCCTTAGTGCACCTGCTTTCTCCTCACTGTCTATACTCAGAGCACCTGCTCTCTCCTCACTGTCTCTCCTCAGTGCACCCGCTCTCTCCTCACTGTCTCTCCTCAGTGCTCCAGCTCTCTCCTCAATGTCTCTCCTCAGTGCACCCGCTCTCTCCTCACGGTCTCTCCTCAGTGCTCCTGCTCTCTCCTCACTGTCTCTCCTCAGTGCACCCGCTCTCTCCTCACTGTCTCTCCTCAGTGCACCTGCTCTCTCCTCACTGTCTCTCCTCAGGGCACCTGCTCTCTCCTCACTGTCTCTCCTCAGTGCACCTGCTCTCTCCTCAGTGCACCTGCTCTCCCCACACTGTCTCTCCTTAGTGCACCTGTTCTCTCCTCACTGTCTATCCTCAGTGCACCTGCTTTCTCCTCACTGTCTCTCCTCAGTGCACCTGCTCTCCCCTCACTGTCTCTCCTTAGTGCACCTATTCTCTCCTCACTCTCTCTCCTCAGTGCACCTGCTCTCTCCTCACTCTCTCCTCAGTGCACCTGCTCCTCACTGTCTTTCTTCAGTGCACCTGCTCTCTCCTTGCTGTTTCTCAGTGCACCTGCTCTCCCCTCACTGTCTCTCCTTAGTGCACCTGTTCTCTCCTCACTGTCTATCCTCAGTGCACTTGCTCTCTCCGCACTGTCTATCCTCAGTGCACCTGCTTTCTCCTCACTGTCTCCACTCGGTGCACCTGCTCTCCCCTCACTGTCTCTCTTCAGTGCACCTGTTCTCTCCTCAGTGCACTTCCTCTCTCCTCACTGTCTATCCTTAGTGCACCTGTTCTCTCCTCACTGTCTATCCTCAGCGCACCTGCTCTCTCCTTACTGTCTCTCCTCAGTGCACTTCCTCTCTCCTCACTGTCTCTCCTCAGTGCACCTGCTTTCTCCTCACTGTCTCTCCTTAGTGCACCTGTTCTCTCCTCACTGTCTATCCTCAGTGCACCTGCTTTCTCCTCACTGTCTATACTCAGTGCACCTGCTCTCTCCTTACAGTCTCTCCTCTGCACCTGCTCTCTCCTCACTGTCTCTCCTCAGTGCTCCAGCTCTCTCCTCAATGTCTCTCCTCAGTGCACCCGCTCTCTCCTCACGGTCTCTCCTCAGTGCACCTGTTCTCTCCTCACTGTCTATCCTCAGTGCACCTGCTTTCTCCTCACTGTCTATACTCAGAGCACCTGCTCTCTCCTCACTGTCTCTCCTCACTGTCTCTCCTCAGTGCACCCGCTCTCTCCTCACTGTCTCTCCTCAGTGCTCCAGCTCTCTCCTCAATGTCTCTCCTCAGTGCACCCGCTCTCTCCTCACGGTCTCTCCTCAATGTTCCTGCTCTCTCCTCACTGTCTCTCCTCAGTGCACCCGCTCTCTCCTCACTGTCTCTCCTCAGTGCACCTGCTCTCTCCTCACTGTCTCTCCTCAGGGCACCTGCTCTCTCTACTCACTGTCTCTCCTCAGTGCACCTGCTCTCTCCTCAGTGCACCTGCTCTCCCCACAATGTCTCTCCTTAGTGCACCTGTTCTCTCCTCACTGTCTATCCTCAGTGCACCTGCTTTCTCCTCACTGTCTCTCCTCAGTGCACCTGCTCTCCCCTCACTGTCTCTCCTTAGTGCACCTGCTCTCCCCTCACTGTCTCTCCTCAGTGCACCTGTTCTCTCCTCAGTGCACTTCCTCTCTCCTCACTGTCTATCCTCAGTGCACCTGTTCTCTCCTCACTGTCTATCCTCAGTGCACCTGCTTTCTCCTCACGGTCTATCCTCAGTGCACCTGCTTTCTCCTCACTGTCTATCCTCAGTGCACCTGCTTTCTCCTCACTGTCTCTCCTTAGTGCACGTGTTCTCTCCTCACTGTCTATCCTCAGTGAACCTGCTTTCTCCTCACTGTCTATCCTCAGTGCACCTGCTTTCTCCTCACTGTCTATCCTCAGTGCACCTGCTCTCTCCTCACAGTCTCTCCTCAGTGCACCTGCTCTCTCCTCACTGTCTCTCCTCAGTGCACCTGCTCTCTCCTCAATGTCTCTCCTCAGTGCACCTGCTCTCTCATCACTGTCTCTCCTCTGCACCTGCTCTCTCATCACTGTCTATCCTCAGTGAAACTGCTCTCTCCTCACTGTCTCTCCTCAGTGCACCTGCTCTCTCCTCACTGTCTCTCCTCAGTGCACCCGCTCTCTCCTCACTGTCTCTCCTCAGTGCACCTGCTCTCTCCTCACTGTCTCTCCTCAGGGCACCTGCTCTCTCCTCACTGTCTCTCCTCAGTGCACCTGCTCTCTCCTCAGTGCACCTGCTCTCCCCACACTGTCTCTCCTTAGTGCACCTGTTCTCTCCTCACTGTCTATCCTCAGTGCACCTGCTTTCTCCTCACTGTCTCTCCTCAGTGCACCTGCTCTCCCCTCACTGTCTCTCCTTAGTGCACCTATTCTCTCCTCACTCTCTCTCCTCAGTGCACCTGCTCTCTCCTCACTCTCTCCTCAGTGCACCTGCTCCTCACTGTCTTTCTTCAGTGCACCTGCTCTCTCCTTGCTGTTTCTCAGTGCACCTGCTCTCCCCTCACTGTCTCTCCTTAGTGCACCTGTTCTCTCCTCACTGTCTATCCTCAGTGCACTTGCTCTCTCCGCACTTTCTATCCTCAGTGCACCTGCTTTCTCCTCACTGTCTCCACTCGGTGCTCCTGCTCTCCCCTCACTGTCTCTCTTCAGTGCACCTGTTCTCTCCTCAGTGCACTTCCTCTCTCCTCACTGTCTATCCTTAGTGCACCTGTTCTCTCCTCACTGTCTATCCTCAGCGCACCTGCTCTCTCCTTACTGTCTCTCCTCAGTGCACTTCCTCTCTCCTCACTGTCTCTCCTCAGTGCACCTGCTTTCTCCTCACTGTCTCTCCTTAGTGCACCTGTTCTCTCCTCACTGTCTATCCTCAGTGCACCTGCTTTCTCCTCACTGTCTATACTCAGTGCACCTGCTCTCTCCTTACAGTCTCTCCTCTGCACCTGCTCTCTCCTCACTGTCTCTCCTCAGTGCTCCAGCTCTCTCCTCAATGTCTCTCCTCAGTGCACCCGCTCTCTCCTCACGGTCTCTCCTCAGTGCACCTGTTCTCTCCTCACTGTCTATCCTCAGTGCACCTGCTTTCTCCTCACTGTCTATACTCAGAGCACCTGCTCTCTCCTCACTGTCTCTCCTCACTGTCTCTCCTCAGTGCACCCGCTCTCTCCTCACTGTCTCTCCTCAGTGCTCCAGCTCTCTCCTCAATGTCTCTCCTCAGTGCACCCGCTCTCTCCTCACGGTCTCTCCTCAGTGCTCCTGCTTTCTCCTCACTGTCTCTCCTCAGTGCACCCGCTCTCTCCTCACTGTCTCTCCTCAGTGCACCTGCTCTCTCCTCACTGTCTCTCCTCAGGGCACCTGCTCTCTCCTCACTGTCTCTCCTCAGTGCACCTGCTCTCTCCTCAGTGCACCTGCTCTCCCCACACTGTCTCTCCTTAGTGCACCTGTTCTCTCCTCACTGTCTATCCTCAGTGCACCTGCTTTCTCCTCACTGTCTCTCCTCAGTGCACCTGCTCTCCCCTCACTGTCTCTCCTTAGTGCACCTGTTCTCTCCTCACTGTCTATCCTCAGTGCACTTGCTCTCTCCTCACTGTCTCTCCTCAGTGCACCTGCTCTCCCCTCACTGTCTCTCCTCAGTGCACCTGTTCTCTCCTCAGTGCACTTCCTCTCTCCTCACTGTCTATCCTCAGTGCACCTGTTTTCTCCTCACTGTCTATCCTCAGTGCACCTGCTTTCTCCTCACGGTCTATCCTCAGTGCACCTGCTTTCTCCTCACTGTCTATCCTCAGTGCACCTGCTTTCTCCTCACTGTCTCTCCTTAGTGCACGTGTTCTCTCCTCACTGTCTATCCTCAGTGAACCTGCTTTCTCCTCACTGTCTATCCTCAGTGCACCTGCTTTCTCCTCACTGTCTCTCCTCAGTGCACCTGCTCTCTCCTCACTGTCTCTCCTCAGTGCACCTGCTCTCTCCTCAATGTCTCTCCTCTGCACCTGCTCTCTCATCACTGTCTCTCCTCTGCACCTGCTCTCTCATCACTGTCTATCCTCAGTGCAACTGCTCTCTCCTCACTGTCTCTCCTCAGTGCACCTGCTCTCTCCTCACTTTCTCTCCTTCAGTGCACCTGCTCTCTCCTCACTGTCTCTCCTCAGTGCACCTGCTCTCTCCTCACTGTCTCTCCTCAGAGCACCTGCTCTCTCCTCACTGTCTCTCCTCAGTGCACCTGCTCTCTCCTCACTGTCTATCCTCAGTGCACCTGCTCTCTCCTCACTTTCTCTCCTTCAGTGCACCTGCTCCCTCCTCACTGTCTCTCTTCAGTGCACCTGCTCTCTGCTCGCTGTTTCTCCTCAGTGCACCTCCTCTCTCCTCACTGTTTCTCAGTGCACCTGCTCTTTCCTCACTGTCTTTCCCCAGTGCACCTGCTCTCTCCTCACTGTCTCTCCTCAGTGCACCTGCTCTCTCCTCACTGTCTCTCCTCAGTGCACCTGCTCTCTCCTCACTGTTTCTCAGTGTACCTGCTTTCTCCTCACTGTCTCTCTTCAGTGCACCTGCTCTCTCCTCGCTGTTTCTCCTCAGTGCACCTCCTCTCTCCTCACTGTTTCTCAGTGCACCTGCTCTCTCCTCACTGTCTATCCTCAGTGCACCTGCTCTCTCCTCATTGTCTCTCCTCAGTGCACCTGCTCTCTCCTCACTGTCTCTCCCCAGTGCACCTGCTCTTTCCTCCCTGTCTCTCCCCAGTGCACCTGCTGTCTCCTCACTGTCTCTCCTCAGTGCACCTGCTCTCTCCTCACTGTCTCTCCTTAGTGCACCTGCTCTCTCCTCACTGTCTCTCCTCAGTGCACCTGCTCTCTCCTCACTGTCTCTCCTCAGTGCACCTACTCTCTCCTCACTGTCTCTCCTCAGTGCACCTGCTCTTTCCTCACTCTTTCCCCAGAGCACCTGCTCTCTCCTCACTGTCTCTCCTCAGTGCACCTGCTCTCTCCTCACTGTCTCTCCTCAGTGCACCTGCTCTCTCCTCACTGTCTCTACTCAGTGCACCTGCTCTCTCTTCACTGTTTCTCAGTGCACCTGCTTTCTCCTCACTGCTCTCTTCAGTGCACCTGCTCTCCCCTCACTGTCTTTCCTTAGTGCACCTGTTCTCTCCTCGCTGTCTCTCCTCGGTGCACCTGCTCTCCCCTCACTGTCTCTCCTCAGTGCACGTGATCTCTCCTCACTGTCTATACTTAGTGCACCTGTTCTGTCCTCACTGTCTCTCCTCAGTGCACCTGTTCTCTTCTCAGTGTCTCTCCTCAGTGCACCTGCTCTCTCCTCACTGTCTCTCCTCAGTGCACTTGCTCTCTCCTCACTATCTATCCTTAGTGCACCTGTTCTCTCCTCACTGTCTATCCTCAGTGCACCTGTTCTCTCCTCACTGTCTCTCCTCAGTGCTCCTGCTCTCCCTCACTGTCTCTCCTCAGTGCACCTGCTCTTTCCTCACTGTCTTTCCCCAGTGCACCTGCTCTCTCCTCACTGTCTCTCCTCAGTGCACCTGCTCTCCCCTCACTGTCTCTCTTCAGTGCAACTGTTCTCTCCTCAGTGCACTTCCTCTCTCCTCACTGTCTATCCTTAGTGCACCTGTTCTCTCCTCACTGTCTATCCTCAGCGCACCTGCTCTCTCCTTACTGTCTCTCCTCAGTGCACTTCCTCTCTCCTCACTGTCTCTCCTCAGTGCACCTGCTTTCTCCTCACTGTCTCTCCTTAGTGCACCTGTTCTCTCCTCACTGTCTATCCTCAGTGCACCTGCTTTCTCCTCACTGTCTATACTCAGTGCACCTGCTCTCTCCTTACAGTCTCTCCTCTGCACCTGCTCTCTCCACACTGTCTCTCCTCAGTGCTCCAGCTCTCTCCTCAATGTCTCTCCTCAGTGCACCCGCTCTCTCCTCACGGTCTCTCCTCAGTGCACCTGTTCTCTCCTCACTGTCTATCCTCAGTGCACCTGCTTTCTCCTCACTGTCTATACTCAGAGCACCTGCTCTCTCCTCACTGTCTCTCCTCACTGTCTCTCCTCAGTGCACCCGCTCTCTCCTCACTGTCTCTCCTCAGTGCTCCAGCTCTCTCCTCAATGTCTCTCCTCAGTGCACCCGCTCTCTCCTCACGGTCTCTCCTCAGTGCTCCTGCTCTCTCCTCACTGTCTCTCCTCAGTGCACCCGCTCTCTCCTCACTGTCTCTCCTCAGTGCACCTGCTCTCTCCTCACTGTCTCTCCTCATTGCACCTGCTCTCTCCTCACTGTCTCTCCTCAGTGCACCTGCTCTCTCCTCAGTGCACCTGCTCTCCCCACACTGTCTCTCCTTAGTGCACCTGTTCTCTCCTCACTGTCTATCCTCAGTGCACCTGCTTTCTCCTCACTGTCTCTCCTCAGTGCACCTGCTCTCCCCTCACTGTCTCTCCTTAGTGCACCTGCTCTCCACTCACTGTCTCTCCTCAGTGCACCTGTTCTCTCCTCAGTGCACTTCCTCTCTCCTCACTGTCTATCCTCAGTGCACCTGTTCTCTCCTCACTGTCTATCCTCAGTGCACCTGCTTTCTCCTCACGGTCTATCCTCAGTGCACCTGCTTTCTCCTCACTGTCTCTCCTCAGTGCACCTGCTTTCTCCTCACTGTCTCTCCTTAGTGCACGTGTTCTCTCCTCACTGTCTATCCTCAGTGAACCTGCTTTCTCCTCACTGTCTATCCTCAGTGCACCTGCTTTCTCCTCACTGTCTATCCTCAGTGCACCCGCTCTCTCCTCACAGTCTCTCCTCAGTGCACCTGTTCTCTCCTCACTGTCTATCCTCAGTGCACCTGCTTTCTCCTCACTGTCTATACTCAGAGCACCTGCTCTCTCCTCACTGTCTCTCCTCACTGTCTCTCCTCAGTGCACCCGCTCTCTCCTCACTGTCTCTCCTCAGTGCTCCAGCTCTCTCCTCAATGTCTCTCCTCAGTGCACCCGCTCTCTCCTCACGGTCTCTCCTCAGTGCTCCTGCTCTCTCCTCACTGTCTCTCCTCAGTGCACCCGCTCTCTCCTCACTGTCTCTCCTCAGTGCACCTGCTCTCTCCTCACTGTCTCTCCTCATTGCACCTGCTCTCTCCTCACTGTCTCTCCTCAGTGCACCTGCTCTCTCCTCAGTGCACCTGCTCTCCCCACACTGTCTCTCCTTAGTGCACCTGTTCTCTCCTCACTGTCTATCCTCAGTGCACCTGCTTTCTCCTCACTGTCTCTCCTCAGTGCACCTGCTCTCCCCTCACTGTCTCTCCTTAGTGCACCTGCTCTCCCCTCACTGTCTCTCCTCAGTGCACCTGTTCTCTCCTCAGTGCACTTCCTCTCTCCTCACTGTCTATCCTCAGTGCACCTGTTCTCTCCTCACTGTCTCTCCTCAGTGCACCTGCTTTCTCCTCACGGTCTATGCTCAGTGCACCTGCTTTCTCCTCACTGTCTATCCTCAGTGCACCTGCTTTCTCCTCACTGTCTCTCCTTAGTGCACGTGTTCTCTCCTCACTGTCTATCCTCAGTGAACCTGCTTTCTCCTCACGGTCTATCCTCAGTGCACCTGCTTTCTCCTCACTGTCTATCCTCAGTGCACCTGCTCTCTCCTCACAGTCTCTCCTCAGTGCACCTGCTCTCTCCTCACTGTCTCTCCTCAGTGCACCTGCTCTCTCCTCAATGTCTCTCCTCTGCACCTGCTCTCTCATCACTGTCTCTCCTCTGCACCTGCTCTCTCATCACTGTCTATCCTCAGTGCAACTGCTCTCTCCACACTGTCTCTCCTCAGTGCACCTGCTCTCCCCTCACTGTCTTTCCTTAGTGCACCTGTTCTCTCCTTGCTGTCTCTCCTCGGTGCACCTGCTCTCCCCTCACTGTTTCTCCTCAGTGCACGTGTTCTCTCCTCAGTGCACTTCCTCTCTCCTCACTGTCTATCCTTAGTGCACCTGTTCTCTCCTCACTGTCTCTCCTCAGTGCACTTCCTCTCTCCTCACTGTCTCTCCTCAGTGCACCTGCTCTCTCCTCACTGTCTCTCCTTAGTGCACGTGTTCTCTCCTCACTGTCTATCCTCAGTGCACCTGCTCTCTCCTCATTGTCTCTCCTCAGTGCACCTGCTCTCTCCTCACTGTCTCTCCTCAGTGCACCTGCTCTCTCCTCACTGTCTCTCCCCAGTGCACCTGCTCTTTCCTCCCTGTCTCTCGCCAGTGCACCTGCTGTCTCCTCACTGTCTCTCCTCAGTGCACCTGCTCTCTCCTCACTGTCTCTCCTTTGTGCACCTGCTCTCTCCTCACTGTCTCTCCTCAGTGCACCTGCTCTCTCCTCACTGTCTCTCCTCAGTGCACCTACTCTCTCCTCACTGTCTCTCCTCAGTGCACCTGCTCTTTCCTTACTCTTTCCCCAGTGCACCTGCTCTCTCCTCACTGTCTCTCCTCAGTGCACCTGCTCTCTCCTCACTGTCTCTACTCAGTGCACCTGCTCTCTCTTCACTGTTTCTCAGTGCACCTGCTTTCTCCTCACTGCTCTCTTCAGTGCACCTGCTCTCTCCTCGCTGTTTCTCAGTGCACCTGCTCTCCCCTCACTGTCTTTCCTTAGTGCACCTGTTCTCTCCTCGCTGTCTCTCCTCGGTGCACCTGCTCTCCCCTCACTGTCTCTCCTCAGTGCACGTGTTCTCTCCTCAGTGCACTTCCTCTCTCCTCACTGTCTATCCTTAGTGCACCTGTTCTGTCCTCACTGTCTATCCTTAGTGCACCTGTTTTGTCCTCACTGTTTATCCTTAGTGCACCTGTTCTCTCCTCACTATCTCTCCTCAGTGCACCTGTTCTCTCCTCAGTGTCTCTCCTCAGTGCACCTGCTCTCTCCACACTGTCTCTCCTCAGTGCACTTGCTCTCTCCTCACTGTCTATCCTTAGTGCACCTGTTCTCTCCTCACTGTCTCTCCTCAGTGCACCTGCTCTCTCCTCACTGTCTCTCCTCAGTGCACCCGCTCTCTCCTCACTGTCTCTCCTCAGTGCACATGTTCTCTCCTCAGTGCACTTCCTCTCTCCTCACTGTCTATCCTTAGTGCACTTCCTCTCTCCTCACTGTCTATCCTTAGTGCACCTGTTCTGTCCTCACTGTCTATCCTTAGTGCACCTGTTCTGTCCTCACTGTCTATCCTTAGTGCACCTGTTCTCTCCTCACTGTCTCTCCTCAGTGCACCTGTTCTCTCCTCACTGTCTCTCCTCTGTGCACCTGCTCTCTCCTCACTGTCTCTCCTCAGAGCACTTGCTCTCTCCTCACTGTCTATCCTTAGTGCACCTGTTCTCTCCTCACTGTCTATCCTCAGTGCACCTGTTCTCTCCTCACTGTCTCTCCTCAGTGCACCTGCTCTCTCCTCACTGTCTCTCCTCAGTGCACCCGCTCTTTCCTCACTGTCTTTCCCCAGTGCACCTGCTCTCTCCTCACTGTCTCTCCTCAGTGCACCTGCTCTCTCCTCACTGTCTCTCCTCAGTGCACCTGCTCTCTCCTCACTGTCTCTCCTCAGTGCACCTGCTCTCTCCTCACTGTTTCTCAGTGCAGCTGCTTTCTCCTCACTGCTCTCTTCAGTGCACCTGCTCTCTCCTCGCTGTTTCTCAGTGCACCTGCTCTCCCCTCACTGTCTCTCCTCGGTGCACCTGCTCTCCCCTCACTGTCTCTCCTCAGTGCACGTGTTCTCTCCTCAGTGCACTTCCTCTCTCCTCACTGTCTATCCTTAGTGCACCTGTTCTCTCCTCACTGTCTCTCCTCAGTGCACTTCCTCTCTCCTCACTGTCTCTCCTCAGTGCACCTGCTCTCTCCTCACTGTCTCTCCTTAGTGCACGTGTTCTCTCCTCACTGTCTATCCTCAGTGCACCTGCTCTCTCCTCATTGTCTCTCCTCAGTGCACCTGCTCTCTCCTCACTGTCTCCCCTCAGTGCACCTGCTCTCTCCTCACTGTCTCTCCCCAGTGCACCTGCTCTTTCCTCCCTGTCTCTCACCAGTGCACCTGCTGTCTCCTCACTGTCTCTCCTCAGTGCACCTGCTCTCTCCTCACTGTCTCTCCTTTGTGCACCTGCTCTCTCCTCACTGTCTCTCCTCAGTGCACCTGCTCTCTCCTCACTGTCTCTCCTCAGTGCACCTACTCTCTCCTCACTGTCTCTCCTCAGTGCACCTGCTCTTTCCTTACTCTTTCCCCAGTGCACCTGCTCTCTCCTCACTGTCTCTCCTCAGTGCACCTGCTCTCTCCTCACTGTCTCTACTCAGTGCACCTGCTCTCTCTTCACTGTTTCTCAGTGCACCTGCTTTCTCCTCACTGCTCTCTTCAGTGCACCTGCTCTCTCCTCGCTGTTTCTCAGTGCACCTGCTCTCCCCTCACTGTCTATCCTTAGTGCACCTGTTCTCTCCTTGCTGTCTCTCCTCGGTGCACCTGCTCTCCCCTCACTGTCTCTCCTCAGTGCACGTGTTCTCTCCTCAGTGCACTTCCTCTCTCCTCACTGTCTATCCTTAGTGCACCTGTTCTCTCCTCACTGTCTCTCCTCAGTGCACTTCCTCTCTCCTCACTGTCTCTCCTCAGTGCACCTGCTCTCTCCTCACTGTCTCTCCTTAGTGCACGTGTTCTCTCCTCACTGTCTATCCTCAGTGCACCTGCTCTCTCCTCATTGTCTCTCCTCAGTGCACCTGCTCTCTCCTCACTGTCTCTCCTCAGTGCACCTGCTCTCTCCTCACTGTCTCTCCCCAGTGCACCTGCTCTTTCCTCCCTGTCTCTCGCCAGTGCACCTGCTGTCTCCTCACTGTCTCTCCTCAGTGCACCTGCTCTCTCCTCACTGTCTCTCCTTTGTGCACCTGCTCTCTCCTCACTGTCTCTCCTCAGTGCACCTGCTCTCTCCTCACTGTCTCTCCTCAGTGCACCTACTCTCTCCTCACTGTCTCTCCTCAGTGCACCTGCTCTTTCCTTACTCTTTCCCCAGTGCACCTGCTCTCTCCTCACTGTCTCTCCTCAGTGCACCTGCTCTCTCCTCACTGTCTCTACTCAGTGCACCTGCTCTCTCTTCACTGTTTCTCAGTGCACCTGCTTTCTCCTCACTGCTCTCTTCAGTGCACCTGCTCTCTCCTCGCTGTTTCTCAGTGCACCTGCTTTCCCCTCACTGTCTTTCCTTAGTGCACCTGTTCTCTCCTCGCTGTCTCTCCTCGGTGCACCTGCTCTCCCCTCACTGTCTCTCCTCAGTGCACGTGTTCTCTCCTCAGTGCACTTCCTCTCTCCTCACTGTCTATCCTTAGTGCACCTGTTCTGTCCTCACTGTCTATCCTTAGTGCACCTGTTTTGTCCTCACTGTTTATCCTTAGTGCACCTGTTCTCTCCTCACTATCTCTCCTCAGTGCACCTGTTCTCTCCTCAGTGTCTCTCCTCAGTGCACCTGCTCTCTCCTCACTGTCTCTCCTCAGTGCACTTGCTCTCTCCTCACTGTCTATCCTTAGTGCACCTGTTCTCTCATCACTGTCTCTCCTCAGTGCACCTGCTCTCTCCTCACTGTCTCTCCTCAGTGCACCCGCTCTCTCCTCACTGTCTCTCCTCAGTGCTCCAGCTCTCTCCTCAATGTCTCTCCTCTGTGCACCCGCTCTCTCCTCACTGTCTCTCCTCAGTGCTCCTGCTCTCTCCTCACTGTCTCTCCTCTGTGCACCCGCTCTCTCCTCACTGTCTCTCCTCAGTGCTCCTGCTCTCTCCTCACTGTCTCTCCTCAGTGCACCTGCTCTCTCCTCACTGTCTCTCCTCAGTGCACCTGCTCTCTCCTCACTGACTCTCCTCAAGGCACCTGTTCTCTCCTCACTGTCTCTCCTCAGTGCAGCTGCTCTCTCCTAAGTGCACTTCCTTTCTCCTCACTGTCTATCCTCAGTGCACCTGTTCTCTCCTTACTGTCTATCCTCAGTGCACCTGCTTTCTCCTCACTGTCTATCCTCAGTGCACCTGCTTTCTCCTCACTGTCTATCCTCAGTGCACCTGCTTTCTCCTCACTGTCTATCCTCAGTGCACCTGCTTTCTCCTCACTGTCTATCCTCAGTGCACCTGCTTTCTCCTCACTGTCTATCCTCAGTGCACCTGCTCTCTCCTCACTGTCTCTCCTCAGTGCACCTGCTCTCTCCTCACTGACTCTCCTCAAGGCACCTGATCTCTCCTCACTGTCTCTCCTCAGTGCACGTGTTCTTTCCTCAGTGCACTTCCTCTCTCCTCACTGTCTATCCTTAGTGCACCTGTTCTCTCCTCACTGTCTCTCCTCAGTGCACTTCCTCTCTCCTCACTGTCTCTCCTCAGTGCACCTGCTCTCTCCTCACTGTCTCTCCTTAGTGCACGTGTTCTCTCCTCACTGTCTATCCTCAGTGCACCTGCTCTCTCCTCATTGTCTCTCCTCAGTGCACCTGCTCTCTCCTCACTGTCTCTCCTCAGTGCACCTGCTCTCTCCTTACTGTCTCTCCCCAGTGCACCTGCTCTTTCCTCCCTGTCTCTCGCCAGTGCACCTGCTGTCTCCTCACTGTCTCTCCTCAGTGCACCTGCTCTCTCCTCACTGTCTCTCCTTTGTGCACCTGCTCTCTCCTCACTGTCTCTCCTTTGTGCACCTGCTCTCTCCTCACTGTCTCTCCTCAGTGCACCTGCTCTCTCCTCACTGTCTCTCCTCAGTGCACCTACTCTCTCCTCACTGTCTCTCCTCAGTGCACCTGCTCTTTCCTTACTCTTTCCCCAGTGCACCTGCTCTCTCCTCACTGTCTCTCCTCAGTGCACCTGCTCTCTCCTCACTGTCTCTACTCAGTGCACCTGCTCTCTCTTCACTGTTTCTCAGTGCACCTGCTTTCTCCTCACTGCTCTCTTCAGTGCACCTGCTCTCTCCTCGCTGTTTCTCAGTGCACCTGCTCTCCCCTCACTGTCTTTCCTTAGTGCACCTGTTCTCTCCTCGCTGTCTCTCCTCGGTGCACCTGCTCTCCCCTCACTGTCTCTCCTCAGTGCACGTGTTCTCTCCTCAGTGCACTTCCTCTCTCCTCACTGTCTATCCTTCGTGCACCTGTTCTGTCCTCACTGTCTATCCTTAGTGCACCTGTTTTGTCCTCACTGTTTATCCTTAGTGCACCTGTTCTCTCCTCACTATCTCTCCTCAGTGCACCTGTACTCTCCTCAGTGTCTCTCCTCAGTGCACCTGCTCTCTCCTCACTGTCTCTCCTCAGTGCACTTGCTCTCTCCTCACTGTCTATCCTTAGTGCACCTGTTCTCTCATCACTGTCTCTCCTCAATGCACCTGCTCTCTCCTCACTGTCTCTCCTCAGTGCACCCGCTCTCTCCTCACTGTCTCTCCTCAGTGCTCCAGCTCTCTCCTCAATGTCTCTCCTCTGTGCACCCGCTCTCTCCTCACTGTCTCTCCTCAGTGCTCCTGCTCTCTCCTCACTGTCTCTCCTCTGTGCACCCGCTCTCTCCTCACTGTCTCTCCTCAGTGCTCCTGCTCTCTCCTCACTGTCTCTCCTCAGTGCACCTGCTCTCTCCTCACTGTCTCTCCTCAGTGCAGCTGCTCTCTCCTAAGTGCACTTCCTTTCTCCTCACTGTCTATCCTCAGTGCACCTGTTCTCTCCTCACTGTCTATCCTCAGTGCACCTGCTTTCTCCTCACTGTCTATCCTCAGTGCACCTGCTTTCTCCTCACTGTCTATCCTCAGTGCACCTGCTTTCTCCTCACTGTCTATCCTCAGTGCACCTGCTTTCTCCTCACTGTCTATCCTCAGTGCACCTGCTTTCTCCTCACTGTCTATCCTCAGTGCACCTGCTCTCTCCTCACTGTCTCTCCTCAGTGCACCTGCTCTCACCTCAGTGTCTCTCCTTAGTGCACCTGTTCTCTCCTCACTGTCTATCCTCAGTGCACCTGCTCTCCCCTCACTGTCTCTCTTCAGTGCACCTGTTCTCTCCTCACTGTCTCTCCTCAGTGCACCTGCTCTCTCCTCACTTTCTCTCCTTCAGTGCACCTGCTCTCTCCTCACTGTCTCTCCTCAGTGCACCTGCTCTCTCCTCACTGTCTATCCTCAGTGCACCTGCTCTCACCTCACTGTCTCTCCTCAGTGCACCTGCTCTCTCCTCACTTTCTCTCCTTCAGTGCACCTGCTCTCTCCTCTCTCTCTCCTCAGTGCACCTGCTCTCTCCTCACTGTCTATCCTCAGTGCACCTGCTCTCTCCTCTCTGTCTCTCCTCAGTGCACCTGCTCTCTCTTCACTGTTTCTCAGTGCACCTGCTTTCTCCTCACTGCTCTCTTCAGTGCACCTGCTCTCTCCTCGCTGTTTCTCAGTGCACCTGCTCTCCCCTCACTGTCTTTCCTTAGTGCACCTGTTCTCTCCTCGCTGTCTCTCCTCGGTGCACCTGCTCTCCCCTCACTGTCTCTCCTCAGTGCACGTGTTCTCTCCTCAGTGCACTTCCTCTCTCCTCACTGTCTATCCTTAGTGCACCTGTTCTGTCCTCACTGTCTATCCTTAGTGCACCTGTTTTGTCCTCACTGTTTATCCTTAGTGCACCTGTTCTCTCCTCACTATCTCTCCTCAGTGCACCTGTTCTCTCCTCAGTGTCTCTCCTCAGTGCACCTGCTCTCTCCTCACTGTCTCTCCTCAGTGCACTTGCTCTCTCCTCACTGTCTATCCTTAGTGCACCTGTTCTCTCATCACTGTCTCTCCTCAGTGCACCTGCTCTCTCCTCACTGTCTCTCCTCAGTGCACCCGCTCTCTCCTCACTGTCTCTCCTCAGTGCTCCAGCTCTCTCCTCAATGTCTCTCCTCTGTGCACCCGCTCTCTCCTCACTGTCTCTCCTCAGTGCTCCTGCTCTCTCCTCACTGTCTCTCCTCTGTGCACCCGCTCTCTCCTCACTGTCTCTCCTCAGTGCTCCTGCTCTCTCCTCACTGTCTCTCCTCAGTGCACCTGCTCTCTCCTCACTGTCTCTCCTCAGTGCACCTGCTCTCTCCTCACTGACTCTCCTCAAGGCACCTGTTCTCTCCTCACTGTCTCTCCTCAGTGCAGCTGCTCTCTCCTAAGTGCACTTCCTTTCTCCTCACTGTCTATCCTCAGTGCACCTGTTCTCTCCTCACTGTCTATCCTCAGTGCACCTGCTTTCTCCTCACTGTCTATCCTCAGTGCACCTGCTTTCTCCTCACTGTCTATCCTCAGTGCACCTGCTTTCTCCTCACTGTCTATCCTCAGTGCACCTGCTCTCTCCTCACTGTCTCTCCTCAGTGCACCTGCTCTCACCTCACTGTCTCTCCTTAGTGCACCTGTTCTCTCCTCACTGTCTATCCTCAGTGCACCTGCTCTCCCCTCACTGTCTCTCTTCAGTGCACCTGTTCTCTCCTCACTGTCTCTCCTCAGTGCACCTGCTCTCTCCTCACTTTCTCTCCTTCAGTGCACCTGCTCTCTCCTCACTGTCTCTCCTCAGTGCACCTGCTCTCTCCTCACTGTCTATCCTCAGTGCACCTGCTCTCTCCTCACTGTCTCTCCTCAGTGCACCTGCTCTCACCTCACTGTCTCTCCTCAGTGCACCTGCTCTCTCCTCACTTTCTCTCCTTCAGTGCACCTGCTCTCTCCTCTCTCTCTCCTCAGTGCACCTGCTCTCTCCTCACTGTCTATCCTCAGTGCACCTGCTCTCTCCTCTCTGTCTCTCCTCAGTGCACCTGCTCTCACCTCACTGTCTCTCCTCAGTGCACCTGCTCTTTCCTCACTGTCTCTCCCCAGTGCACCTGCTGTCTCCTCACTGTCTCTCCTCAGTGCACCTGCTCTCTCCTCACTGTCTCTCCTCAGTGCACCTGCTCTCTCCTCACTGTTTCTCAGTGCACCTGCTCTCTCCTCACTGTCTCTCTTCAGTGCACCTGCTCTCTCCTCGCTGTTTCTCCTCAGTGCACCTCCTCTCTCCTCACTGTTTCTCAGTGCACCTGCTCTCTCCTCACTGTCTCTCCTCAGTGCACCTGCTCTTTCCTCACTGTCTTTCTCCAGTGCACCTGCTCTCTCCTCACTGTCTCTCCTCAGTGCACCTGCTCTCTCCTCACTGTCTCTCCTCAGTGCACCTGCTCTCTCCTTACTGTTTCTCAGTGTACCTGCTTTCTCCTCACTGTCTCTCTTCAGTGCACCTGCTCTCTACTCGCTGTTTCTCCTCAGTGCACCTCCTCTCTCCTCACTGTTTCTCAGTGCACCTGCTCTCTCCTCACTGTCTATCCTCAGTGCACCTGCTCTCTCCTCACTGTCTCTCCTCAGTGCACCTGCTCTCTCCTCACTGTCTCTCCTCAGTGCACCTGCTCTCTCCTCACTGTCTCTCCTCAGTGCACCTGCTCTTTCCTCACTATTTCCCCAGTGCACCTGCTCTCTCCTCACTGTCTCTCCTCAGTGCACCTGCTCTCTCCTCACTGTCTCTCCTCAGTGCACCTGCTCTCTCCTCACTGTCTCTCCTCAGTGCACCTGCTCTCTCCTCACTGTTTCTCAGTGCACCTGCTTTCTCCTCACTGCTCTCTTCAGTGCACCTGCTCTCTCCTCGCTGTTTCTCAGTGCACCTGCTCTCCCCTCACTGACTTTCCTTAGTGCACCTGTTCTCTCCTCGTTGTCTCTCCTCAATGCACCTGCTCTCCCCTCACTGTCTCTCCTCAGTGCACATGTTCTCTCCTCAGTGCACTTCCTCTCTCCTCACTGTCTATCCTTAGTGCACTTCCTCTCTCCTCACTGTCTATCCTTAGTGCACCTGTTCTGTCCTCACTGTCTATCCTTAGTGCACCTGTTCTGTCCTCACTGTCTATCCTTAGTGCACCTGTTCTCTCCTCACTGTCTCTCCTCAGTGCACCTGTTCTCTCCTCACTGTCTCTCCTCTGTGCACCTGCTCTCTCCTCACTGTCTCTCCTCAGTGCACTTGCTCTCTCCTCACTGTCTATCCTTAGTGCACCTGTTCTCTCCTCACTGTCTATCCTCAGTGCACCTGTTCTCTCCTCACTGTCTCTCCTCAGTGCACCTGCTCTCTCCTCACTGTCTCTCCTCAGTGCACCCGCTCTTTCCTCACTGTCTTTCCCCAGTGCACCTGCTCTCTCCTCACTGTCTCTCCTCAGTGCACCTGCTCTCTCCTCACTGTCTCTCCTCAGTGCACCTGCTCTCTCCTCACTGTCTCTCCTCAGTGCACCTGCTCTCTCCTCACTGTTTCTCAGTGCAGCTGCTTTCTCCTCACTGCTCTCTTCAGTGCACCTGCTCTCTCCTCGCTGTTTCTCAGTGCACCTGCTCTCCCCTCACTGTCTCTCCTCGGTGCACCTGCTCTCCCCTCACTGTCTCTCCTCAGTGCACGTGTTCTCTCCTCAGTGCACTTCCTCTCTCCTCAGTGCACTTCCTCTCTCCTCACTGTCTATCCTTAGTGCACCTGTTCTCTCCTCACTGTCTCTCCTCAGTGCACTTCCTCTCTCCTCACTGTCTCTCCTCAGTGCACCTGCTCTCTCCTCACTGTCTCTCCTTAGTGCACGTGTTCTCTCCTCACTGTCTATCCTCAGTGCACCTGCTCTCTCCTCATTGTCTCTCCTCAGTGCACCTGCTCTCTCCTCACTGTCTCTCCTCAGTGCACCTGCTCTCTCCTCACTGTCTCTCCCCAGTGCACCTGCTCTTTCCTCCCTGTCTCTCGCCAGTGCACCTGCTGTCTCCTCACTGTCTCTCCTCAGTGCACCTGCTCTCTCCTCACTGTCTCTCCTTTGTGCACCTGCTCTCTCCTCACTGTCTCTCCTCAGTGCACCTGCTCTCTCCTCACTGTCTATCCTCAGTGCACTTGCTCTCTCCTCACTGTCTATCCTCAGTGCACCTGCTTTCTCCTCACTGTCTCTCCTCGGTGCACCTGCTCTCCCCTCACTGGCTCTCCTTAGTGCACCTGTTCTCTCCTCACTGTCTATCCTCAGTGCACCTGCTCTCCCCTCACTGTCTCTCTTCAGTGCACCTGTTCTCTCCTCAGTGCACTTCCTCTCTCCTCACTGTCTCTCCTCAGTGCACCTGCTTTCTCCTCACTGTCTCTCCTTAGTGCACCTGTTCTCTCCTCACTGTCTATCCTCAGTGCACCTGCTTTCTCCTCACTGTTTATAAGTGCACCAGCTCTCTCCTTACAGTCTCTCCTCTGCACCTGCTCTCTCATCACTGTCTCTCCTCAGTGCACCTGCTCTCTCCTCACTGTCTCTCCTCAGTGCTCCTGCTCTCTCCTCACTGTCTCTCCTCAGTGCACCTGCTCTCTCCTCACTGTCTCTCCTCAGTGCACCTGCTCTCTCCTCACTGTCTCTCCTCAGGGCACCTGCTCTCTCCTCACTGTCTCTCCTCAGTGCACCTGCTCTCTCCTCAGTGCACCTGCTCTCCCCACACTGTCTCTCCTTAGTGCACCTGTTCTCTCCTCACTGTCTATCCTCAGTGCACCTGCTTTCTCCTCACTGTCTCTCCTCAGTGCACCTGCTCTCCCCTCACTGTCTCTCCATAGTGCACCTGTTCTCTCCTCACTGTCTATCCTCAGTGCACTTGCTCTCTCCTCACTGTCTCTCCTCGGTGCACTTGCTCTCCCCTCACTGTCTCTCCTCAGTGCACCTGTTCTCTCCTCAGTGCACTTCCTTTCTCCTCACTGTCTATCCTCAGTGCACCTGTTCTCTCCTCACTGTCTATCCTCAGTGCACCTGCTTTCTCCTCACTGTCTCTCCTCAGTGCACCTGCTTTCTCCTCACTGTCTCTCCTTAGTGCACCTGTTCTCTCCTCACTGTCTCTCCATAGTGCACCTGTTCTCTCCTCACTGTCTATCCTCAGTGCACTTGCTCTCTCCTCACTGTCTCTCCTCGGTGCACCTGCTCTCCCCTCACTGTCTCTCCTCAGTGCACCTGTTCTCTCCTCAGTGCACTTCCTTTCTCCTCACTGTCTATCCTCAGTGCACCTGTTCTCTCCTCACTGTCTAACCTCAGTGCACCTGCTTTCTCCTCACTGTCTATCCTCAGTGCACCTGCTTTCTCCTCACTGTCTCTCCTTAGTGCACGTGTTCTCTCCTCACTGTCTATCCTCAGTGCACCTGTTCTCTCCTCACTGTCTAACCTCAGTGCACCTGCTTTCTCCTCACTGTCTATCCTCAGTGCACCTGCTTTCTCCTCACTGTATCTCCTTAGTGCACGTGTTCTCTCCTCACTGTCTATCCTCAGTGCACCTGCTTTCTCCTCACTGTCTATCCTCAGTGCACCTGCTTTCTCCTCACTGTCTATCCTCAGTGCACCTGCTTTCTCCTCACTGTCTATCCTCAGTGCACCTGCTTTCTCCTCACTGTCTATCCTCAGTGCACCTGCTTTCTCCTCACTGTCTATCCTCAGTGCACCTGCTCTCTCCTCACTGTCTCTCCTCATTGCACCTGCTCTCACCTCACTGTCTCTCCTTAGTGCACCTGTTCTCTCCTCACTGTCTATCCTCAGTGCACCTGCTCTCCCCTCACTGTCTCTCTTCAGTGCACCTGTTCTCTCCTCACTGTCTCTCCTCAGTGCACCTGCTCTCTCCTCACTTTCTCTCCTTCAGTGCACCTGCTCTCTCCTCACTGTCTCTCCTCAGTGCACCTGCTCTCTCCTCACTGTCTATCCTCAGTGCACCTGCTCTCTCCTCACTGTCTCTCCTCAGTGCACCTGCTCTCACCTCACTGTCTCTCCTCAGTGCACCTGCTCTCTCCTCACTTTCTCTCCTTCAGTGCACCTGCTCTCTCCTTACTGTCTCTCCTCAGTGCACCTGCTCTCTCCTCACTGTCTATCCTCAGTGCACCTGCTCTCTCCTCTCTGTCTCTCCTCAGTGCACCTGCTCTCACCTCACTGTCTCTCCTCAGTGCACCTGCTCTTTCCTCACTGTCTCTCCCCAGTGCACCTGCTGTCTCCTCACTGTCTCTCCTCAGTGCACCTGCTCTCTCCTGACTGTCTCTCCTCAGAGCACCTGCTCTCTCCTCACTGTTTCTCAGTGCACCTGCTCTCTCCTCACTGTCTCTCTTCAGTGCACCTGCTCTCTCCTCGCTGTTTCTCCTCAGTGCACCTCCTCTCTCCTCACTGTTTCTCAGTGCACCTGCTCTCTCCTCACTGTCTCTCCTCAGTGCACCTGCTCTTTCCTCACTGTCTTTCTCCAGTGCACCTGCTCTCTCCTCACTGTCTCTCCTCAGTGCACCTGCTCTCTCCTCACTGTCTCTCCTCAGTGCACCTGCTCTCTCCTTACTGTTTCTCAGTGTACCTGCTTTCTCCTCACTGTCTCTCTTCAGTGCACCTGCTCTCTCCTCGCTGTTTCTCCTCAGTGCACCTCCTCTCTCCTCACTGTTTCTCAGTGCACCTGCTCTCTCCTCACTGTCTATCCTCAGTGCACCTGCTCTCTCCTCACTGTCTCTCCTCAGTGCACCTGCTCTCTCCTCACTGTCTCTCCTCAGTGCACCTGCTCTCTCCTCACTGTCTCTCCTCAGTGCACTTGCTCTTTCCTCACTCTTTCCCCAGTGCACCTGCTCTCTCCTCACTGTCTCTCCTCAGTGCACCTGCTCTCTCCTCACTGTCTCTCCTCAGTGCACCTGCTCTCTTCTCACTGTTTCTCAGTGCACCTGCTTTCTCCTCACTGCTCTCTTCAGTGCACCTGCTCTCTCCTCGCTGTTTCTCAGTGCACCTGCTCTCCCCTCACTGACTTTCCTTAGTGCACCTGTTCTCTCCTCGCTGTCTCTTCTCGGTGCACCTGCTCTCTCCTCACTGTCTCTCCTCAGTGCACCTGCTCTCTCCTCACTGTCTATCCTCAGTGCACCTGCTCTCTCCTCACTGTCTCTCCTCAGTGCACCTGCTCTCACCTCACTGTCTCTCCTCAGTGCACCTGCTCTCACCTCACTGTCTCTCCTCAGTGCACCTGCTCTCTCCTCACTTTCTCTCCTTCAGTGCACCTGCTCTCTCCTTACTGTCTCTCCTCAGTGCACCTGCTCTCTCCTCACTGTCTATCCTCAGTGCACCTGCTCTCTCCTCTCTGTCTCTCCTCAGTGCACCTGCTCTCACCTCACTGTCTCTCCTCAGTGCACCTGCTCTTTCCTCACTGTCTCTCCCCAGTGCACCTGCTGTCTCCTCACTGTCTCTCCTCAGTGCACCTGCTCTCTCCTGACTGTCTCTCCTCAGAGCACCTGCTCTCTCCTCACTGTTTCTCAGTGCACCTGCTCTCTCCTCACTGTCTCTCTTCAGTGCACCTGCTCTCTCCTCGCTGTTTCTCCTCAGTGCACCTCCTCTCTCCTCACTGTTTCTCAGTGCACCTGCTCTCTCCTCACTGTCTCTCCTCAGTGCACCTGCTCTTTCCTCACTGTCTTTCTCCAGTGCACCTGCTCTCTCCTCACTGTCTCTCCTCAGTGCACCTGCTCTCTCCTCACTGTCTCTCCTCAGTGCACCTGCTCTCTCCTTACTGTTTCTCAGTGTACCTGCTTTCTCCTCACTGTCTCTCTTCAGTGCACCTGCTCTCTCCTCGCTGTTTCTCCTCAGTGCACCTCCTCTCTCCTCACTGTCTATCCTCAGTGCACCTGCTCTCTCCTCACTGTCTCTCCTCAGTGCACCTGCTCTCTCCTCACTGTCTCTCCTCAGTGCACCTGCTCTCTCCTCACTGTCTCTCCTCAGTGCACCTGCTCTTTCCTCACTCTTTCCCCAGTGCACCTGCTCTCTCCTCACTGTCTCTCCTCAGTGCACCTGCTCTCTCCTCACTGTCTCTCCTCAGTGCACCTGCTCTCTCCTCACTGTTTCTCAGTGCACCTGCTTTCTCCTCACTGCTCTCTTCAGTGCACCTGCTCTCTCCTCGCTGTTTCTCAGTGCACCTGCTCTCCCCTCACTGACTTTCCTTAGTGCACCTGTTCTCTCCTCGCTGTCTCTTCTCGGTGCACCTGCTCTCCCCTCACTGTCTCTCCTCAGTGCACATGTTCTCTCCTCAGTGCACTTCCTCTCTCCTCACTGTCTATCCTTAGTGCACTTCCTCTCTCCTCACTGTCTATCCTTAGTGCACCTGTTCTGTCCTCACTGTCTATCCTTAGTGCACCTGTTCTGTCCTCACTGTCTATCCTTAGTGCACCTGTTCTCTCCTCACTGTCTCTCCTCAGTGCACCTGTTCTCTCCTCACTGTCTCTCCTCTGTGCACCTGCTCTCTCCTCACTGTCTCTCCTCAGTGCACTTGCTCTCTCCTCACTGTCTATCCTTAGTGCACCTGTTCTCTCCTCACTGTCTATCCTCAGTGCACCTGTTCTCTCCTCACTGTCTCTCCTCAGTGCACCTGTTCTCTCCTCACTGTCTCTCCTCAGTGCACCTGCTCTCTCCTCACTGTCTCTCCTCAGTGCACCTGCTCTTTCCTCACTGTCTTTCCCCAGTGCACCTGCTCTCTCCTCACTGTCTCTCCTCAGTGCACCAGCTCTCTCCTCACTGTCTCTCCTCAGTGCACCTGCTCTCTCCTCACTGTCTCTCCTCAGTGCACCTGCTCTCTCCTCACTGTTTCTCAGTGCAGCTGCTTTCTTCTCACTGCTCTCTTCAGTGCACCTGCTCTCTCCTCGCTGTTTCTCAGTGCACCTGCTCTCCCCTCACTGTCTCTCCTCGGTGCACCTGCTCTCCCCTCACTGTCTCTCCTCAGTGCACGTGTTCTCTCCTCACTGTCTATCCTTAGTGCACCTGTTCTCTCCTCACTGTCTATCCTCAGTGCACCTGTTCTCTCCTCACTGTCTCTCCTCAGTGCACCTGCTCTCTCCTCACTGTCTCTCCTCAGTGCACCTGCTCTTTCCTCACTGTCTTTCCCCAGTGCACCTGCTCTCTCCTCACTGTCTCTCCTCAGTGCACCTGCTCTCTCCTCACTGTCTCTCCTCAGTGCACCTGCTCTCTCCTCACTGTCTCTCCTCAGTGCACCTGCTCTCTCCTCACTGTTTCTCAGTGCAGCTGCTTTCTCCTCACTGCTCTCTTCAGTGCACCTGCTCTCTCCTCGCTGTTTCTCAGTGCACCTGCTCTCCCCTCACTGTCTCTCCTCGGTGCACCTGCTCTCCCCTCACTGTCTCTCCTCAGTGCACGTGTTCTCTCCTCAGTGCACTTCCTCTCTCCTCACTGTCTATCCTTAGTGCACCTGTTCTCTCCTCACTGTCTCTCCTCAGTGCACTTCCTCTCTCCTCACTGTCTCTCCTCAGTGCACCTGCTCTCTCCTCACTGTCTCTCCTTAGTGCACGTGTTCTCTCCTCACTGTCTATCCTCAGTGCACCTGCTCTCTCCTCATTGTCTCTCCTCAGTGCACCTGCTCTCTCCTCACTGTCTCTCCTCAGTGCACCTGCTCTTTCCTCACTGTCTTTCCCCAGTGCACCTGCTCTCTCCTCACTGTCTCTCCTCAGTGCACCTGCTCTCTCCTCACTGTCTCTCCTCAGTGCACCTGCTCTCTCCTCACTGTCTCTCCTCAGTGCACCTGCTCTCTCCTCACTGTTTCTCAGTGCAGCTGCTTTCTCCTCACTGCTCTCTTCAGTGCACCTGCTCTCTCCTCGCTGTTTCTCAGTGCACCTGCTCTCCCTTCACTGTCTCTCCTCGGTGCACGTGTTCTCTCCTCAGTGCACTTCCTCTCTCCTCACTGTCTATCCTTAGTGCACCTGTTCTCTCCTCACTGTCTCTCCTCAGTGCACTTCCTCTCTCCTCACTGTCTCTCCTCAGTGCACCTGCTCTCTCCTCACTGTCTCTCCTTAGTGCACGTGTTCTCTCCTCACTGTCTATCCTCAGTGCACCTGCTCTCTCCTCATTGTCTCTCCTCAGTGCACCTGCTCTCTCCTCACTGTCTCTCCTCAGTGCACCTGCTCTCTCCTCACTGTTTCTCCTTAGTGCACCTGCTCTCTCCTCACTGTCTCTCCTCAGTGCACCTCCTCTCTCCTCATTGTCTCTCCTCAGTGCACCTGCTCTCTCCTTACTGCCTCTACTTACTGCTCTCTCTTTTAGGTAATCTTACTCTGTCTATATTGTTTGTGCTGTATGGGGCTTAACTCCTGCTCTCTGTCTATTTATTGGCTCTAAAGGGACGTAACTTTAGCTCTCTTCCTCTCTCTGCCGGCTCATGCTCTTCTTCCCATTCTTAACAGCTCCCCGCTGTTTGCCACTAGACCCCTCCTCTCTAGAGAGCAAGGGCTCTGTCTCTCTATCAGGTGCCTGACATTACTCAACTCCCCCCTCTTTTAGACGTTACTTCAGGGCCACCCCCCAGCTCTCACTAACTCCTCCCCACCAACAGTCGCTATTCTCTAATGTCCGTGCGCACAGACTGCAGCCCCGCCCCCAATTGGTTCTAGGCAGCCAGAATCCTTTAGCACACTCTGCCCCACACCATCAAAAATACAAGAATCCACCTCTCAATTACATTTCCTGGTATAGAGGGTAACATACAGTGTGCCCAACCTATTCTCTTTATGATCATTAACCTCTCATCCCCACATATATATACTAAATACATATATGTTTACATTACATGGCAAGGTGGCATAATGTGTGGGCACTAGAGGTGGCATAATGTGTGGGAACTACAGTGTAGTATAATGTGAGAGCAGGGCCGGATCAAGCTCCATGGGGGCCCCTGGGCAGCAAACATGTGGGGG
Organism: Taudactylus pleione; assembly: GCA_031769625.1. NCBI lineage: Eukaryota > Metazoa > Chordata > Amphibia > Anura > Myobatrachidae > Taudactylus > Taudactylus pleione. The sequence continues at coordinate 3,725,722 of JAUIMM010000198.1, forward strand.
CCCCCTGTAGTCGTGCACCCTGAAGTAGTGCCCCCAGTATTAACTCCCCCTTCGCGCCCACACACCTGTGAAAACTTACCTGTCAGGGCTCCCGGGTCCTGCCATCGCGGCTGCTGCTGCCTGCTGGATCTAACTAGATCCAGTAAAGGCGCACAGGCTCCTCTCATCGCGCGGGTGCTGTCATGATGTCACCCGCGCAATGAATCACTGGGAACGCTGGCCTCTGAAGCGATCAGAGGCCAGCGTTCCCAGTTAGTTGGCCACGATCTACATGCAGGAGCTCCGCGAGCTTCTAGTAGGTCGTGACCAACCTTAGCCAGACCTGACCTGAGGCATGTGGCCTGGGGTCGGGGACAGTGTGTGGGGGCCCCCTGTGTGTGGGGGCCCCTGGACGACCGCCCCTGTCGCCCTGCCTTTAATCCGGCCCTGTGTGAGGACACTATAGGTGGCATAGAGTGTGGGCACTACAGGTAGCATAATATGTGGGCAATGCAGTGGTATAATGTGTGGGGACTACAGGTGGCATAATGTGTGGGGACTACAGGTGGCATAATGTGTGGGGACTACAGTGTAGTATAATGTGTAGGCACTACAGTGGTATAATGTTTGGGGGCTACAGTGTGGCATAATGTGTGGGCACTACAGGTGGCATTCTGTATGGGCACTATAGGTAGCATAATATGTGAGGGCACTACAGTGGCATAATGTGTGGGCACTACAGGTGGCATAATGCATGGGCACTATAGTGTAGCATAATGTGTGTACACTAGAGGTAGCATAATATGTGAGGACTACAGTGTGGCATAATGTGTGGACATTACAATGTGACATAATGTGGGGGCCCTACAGGTGGCATAATGTGGGGGCACTATAATGTGTGGGGCACTACAGTGTGGTATAATGTGTCAGGCACCCACTGCATCTCCATGTCACCTACTGCCTGTCACCTCTCCCTCTCACCCACTGCTTTTCCCTGTCACTTCTGCCTGTCACCTCTCCATGTCACCCACTGCCTATCCCCTCTCCCTTTCACCCATTGCCTGTCAACTATCCCTGTCACCCTCTCCCCCTCTCTGTCACCCACTGCTTCTCCCTATCACCTCTCTCCCTCTTCCATGTTACCCACTGCCTGTCACCTCTCCCTGTCACCCACTGCTTCTCCCTATCACCCTCTCCCTGTCACCCACTGCCTTCCCTCTCTTTGTCTACCTCTTGCCTCTCCCTGTCACCCTCTACCTCTCCCTGTCACCCACTGCACTTTGAACTTGGAGTAGGGCGGAGGAGGGGGGCCCAAAGCAAAGTTTTGCACCTGGGACCACCACTCACAAGTCCGCCACTGCTTGGAACTTATTGTACCCTCACAGTGACCCTGATAAGGAAAGAATTAGGAGAGTTACTGCTACACTAGTTATACCATGCACTTGTAATGGGCCAATGTTACTAGTAACCAGGCTCGAGTAGATCATAGAGGCAAGTTGGCTAGTGATGTGTTCCCCTTTTTATCAAACACAATGAAGGAGGGTTCAACGCCATTACATTTTGGACACAAGTATTAACAGTAAGGGGTAAATTTACTAAGAATCATGTTTTTCCCATGTTTGTCTGAGATTAAACATGGTTAGGAACGAGCAGACACAGTTATTTTTTTTAAAAGAAACTGGAATTTACTAAGCTCCTGTGTTTCTCAGAAACATGCTTTCAGACGGTGTTTCTGATCGCACCTACCCATGTTTCCTCCCCATTTTCCCCTAGCCTAACAATCCCGAACAAACAGCCTGTACATATTAGTGAGATACTGTACATGCAGGCTGCCTGTATGTCTAAATTCAAAGAAAGGGTAATTTAAAAAAAAAAATGGTGTGGGGTCTTCCCCCCCAAAGCATAACCAGCCCCGGGCTCCATGTTTTGTCCCCTGAAAAAATAAGAGGGACAAAACATGTAGGGTTCCCCCATATTTTATAAACCAGCACTGGGCTCTGTGAGCCTGTCCTTTTTTTTAAAAGTAGCGGAAAAAATGGTGGTGGGTTCTCCCTATTTTTAAAATCAGCACCAGACTCAAACCTAGTCAAGAGTAATCCCACAGCCAGGGGACCCTTTCACCGGGTCACCTTGGCCAAAGCATTAACACCCTAAGCTAGTCAGCCCAAGCCTGGTATCTCAGGGGAGGTGGGAACCTCCTGAGCACCCCAGCCTTAGGCTGAAGCCCAGGGCTCTTCCCTGTACCCCTGGCCGGTGGCTGCAGGGATAATAGTGTGATAAATATATGTCTACTATTGTTTTTTAAAGTGGGACTAGGTGCTAGCGTGCCTGCCCTTTGGCACTTGTGGAACTAAGGCCCTGATTCAGAGCCGGACGCTCTGATAGAGCGCTCGCTCTGAATCAGGGTGTCTTTTTTTTTTTTTTATGGAGCGGCCTCCTGGCCACTCATATTGCTGTGGGTTGCCACCCACAGCTAATGCGAGCGGCCAGGATGATGGTCGCGATGGTCAAGACCATCGCGACCATCGGGCTTGCGACAAGACCCTTGTGGTAGGGTCTCGTGGCCACAAGCCCCAGAGAGCTTTCGGCTCAAACAGAGCCGAAAGCTCTCCCACTGACATCACTTGTGATGTCAGTGGGGCCGCCCCCAGACGGTAGGCGTTCTCATGGGAACACCTCCGTCAGGGCAGCCACCCCCCCGGCCGCCCACCAAAGGGGGCGGGCTGTCACTCAACATTGACAGCACGCCCCCTTTGGTGCGAGACCCGGAGCAACAGATTGCCCGTCGCTATCCGGGTCTCGCGCATGCGTACGTCGGAACCGGCTCCATCGTGTGCATGCACTCTGGGCCACCATCGACCCGGTTGCGAGCGCATAGCGCTTGCGACCGGGTCTGAATCAGGCCCTAAATGCATCCGTACTCCCATTGTAAAAAAAAAATAGTAAAAAAAAAAAAAAAGTACACACATCGTAGAAAGTACAGTTTTATTACATACATGACACACTCACACATACTTACTGTCTGCCAGGTGCTCTGTCCACTTCTCCAGTAGAGTTCCCACAGTTTTCCCCCCAAAAAATTAATAATCCAAAACTCACCTACCTCCTCGCGTAGCTCGGTCTACTTGTCCAGTAGACTCCCTTGCTATGCTATTTGTAGTGCACCAGCATAAGCAGAATAAACAGTCTCTGATAGGCAGAACAGAGAAGGCAGGTTGCTTCACTATTTGTAGTGCACCAGCATGAGCAGAGTAAGCAGTATTTGAATTTCAAGCAGAACAAACAGGTTGCTGTGGTATTTGTAGTGCACCAGCATGAGAAAATGATATGCAGAACAGTGAAGGCAGGTTGCTATGCTATTTGTAGTGCAAAAGCATAAGCAGAATAAACAGTCAGGGCCGCCGACAGCCCAGGTGACACAGGGCGTGGTCTAATTGCGGGAGGCGTGGCCATGCCCCCTTAAAAAAAGAGAGTGTTTTTTTCAGCGCCGCTGCGCGCTGGGGAGGGGGGTGCTGTGTGCTCCTCAGCCCGGCACACAGCCAAAGAGGGTGCGATCAGCGTTATCACTCCCCCCATAGGCATGGGAGACTGCTCTGGCTGCTGCTTTAGCAGCGGGGAGCAGTCTCCCAGTGCAGCCCAGCACACGACAGCATGTGCTGGGCTGCTGTGACGCATGAGGGAGGGGGAGCGGTGCCGGACCTGGGCCCCCGCCGGGCCCCTCCAGCAAGCCCGGACCTGGGTGATTTGTACCCGCTCCCCCCCTCTCGGTGCCCCTGTAAGCAGTGTCTGACTTACAAGCTGAACTAACAGGATGATGTGGTAATCAGCAACTTTACATATGAGAGCTATAAAGTTTAGACTTCAGTCAAGCTAAAAAATCTCACTTTAGTTAGTAAATATACCCCCTAAGGTCTGATTCAAAGATGTATGCTAACGTGATGGTTAACGTACATGTTTCCAGGTCTGCGAATGTGCAGGATCCATTCTGTGAACATGCTTGCAGCCCCCCCCCTTCCCCAGCCGCAGCATGAGTGATATGCTGCAGCGTTTGGGGGGTGGAGTGGGGCATGGCTGGTCACTGTTCCCAGAAACAGGGGCGTGTTGCCCCCATTCCCCAGGAGGGAGGAGTCCAGGCCTCTCAAGTGACCAGGGCTTGGCCAGGTTGCGGGAAGCTTCAGCTCTCGCAGCCTGACCAAAGGTTCGACCATCGGTCACAATGGTGATCCCAGGCTGCAACCTGGTCACAGCGCTAGGATGATAAATGCAGCAAGGAGGGGTCTGACACCCCCTGCTGCATTTGCATTTTAGAGTGACAGAATTGCACAGCAGCTTGTGTGCGGCTCTGTAATTTCGTCCAGCACTGAATCAGACTCTTAGGGCCTGATTCAGAGCCGCTCGTAAGGGGCAGTATGCTCGTTCAGAAAAAGGGGGTGGCTATTCAAATGAACTGTTCGCTCTTTGCGGTCTGTTGCCGCCTCCATGTCTGAACGAGCGAACAAAACATGCGCTCGTTTATTTGATAAAAACGCCCCCTGGCCGCTCGCATCATACGTCATGTCCGCTATTTAATAGATTAATCGAGTACATCGACCAGCGTATGAACTGCTCGCTATTCTTGTGGTTGGTTTTTGCTACCACAATTTTGCGAGCAGTTCTGGCTAAAAAATAACCCAGTGACGTGGTCAATGACGCTGCTGTTTTAATTATGCACACCCATAAAACGCCCGCTTTGACCTTTAAGCACGCCTGCGTTCTGATCTCCACTCCCCGTTTTCAAGCACCTTCCCCTGTTACCACCCACATACGCCTCCTCCTGTCACTCAAAATAGCAGGCCTTCGCTATATAGCGAACAAACGATTTTCGGCCGCACTGACTGGTTCGCGCATGCGTATTAAAAACCGTACGCATGCGCAGATGTGCAAACATCGTTCCGAACGAACGAGCGGCCGCTTACGAGTGGCTCTGAATCAGGCCCTTAGTTCTTACTTCCCCCTATTCCACTACACACAAAGGTAACACCCTCCAGCTGCTCGGAGGCAGCGCTATTCCCCCACTGGAATGAGCTCTGTTAAAATGCATTTTTAAGGGAAAGTGAGGAACTAACCATGGTCTCATTACATGCCCAGTTGCTTCTACACCAGGCAGTGCTTAGGCGTAGGCTCTCTTTTCCAGCAGAGACACTTTCAGCAGGGTATCTCTTTAGGGTCCGATGGCACAGCGCAGTCACTTCGGTGTGGTCCTCTTCTCCTCCGACTGCAGTCTTTCTCAGGGTCTTCTCCCTTGGCAACCAACCAAACAAACAGGCATTGACCTCCTAAAGACCTTTAAACAATTGCACCGAGGGCCTGATTCAGACCCGCTGGCGAGCGCTATGCGCTCGCAAGCGGGTCGATGGTGGCCCAGTGCGCATGCACGAGACCTGGATAGTGACGGGCAATCCGTTGCTCCGGGTCTCGTACCAAAGGGGGCATGCTGTCGATGTTGAGTGACAGCACGCCCCCTTTGGTGGGCGGGCCAGGGGGCGTGGCTGCCCAGATGGAGGCGTTCCCATGAGAACACCTACCGTCTGGGGCCGGCCCCACTGACATCACTGACATCATCCTGGTCACTCGCTATAGCTGTGGGTGGCCACCCACAGCTATGCGAGCGGCCAGGAGGCCGCTCTGAAAAACAAGGACGGCCCTGATTCAGAGAGAGCGCTCTGTCAGAGCGTCCGGCTCTGAATCAGGGCCAGAGTCCAAAATGCTGTTATATAATATTCTAATAACTGACAGCTACCATAAATTTAGGGGAAATTGGATACCCAAATTAGACACACCAAAATAAACAAGAAATAGGTGCTGGTCAGTTATAATCATCCACAGCATTAAGTCCTTCTCTGGGGTCCGGCAGTCATTCCCCTCTCACGGTGACATCCCACCAATACAGGTCACAAGCAGCAACAGCAGCCCTTCCGCAGTCACAGGACATTTGATCCACTAGTCCTCTTCCAGCACATGCACACTTCTTCCCTGCAAGTCGGCCAGCTCCACCTGACAGCAGGTGCAGGGTCCTCTTCTCTCCATCACATCCTCTCTTGGGTCTGACAGTAGGGGCACTCTCCTCTCCGTAGGCACGGATTCTCATTCTTTGGCAGCCACGGGGTTCCTTGCAGAGTAGAGATGGCCATCGACCATCGATGATTTATGGCTGATGCCAATGTTGAATGCTTTTGCCATTGATGGGGAGAACCAGATGGTTTCCCTCCATCAATGTTTAAGCACAACCAAATGTTTTTTTATTTTACGAAGTGCCGGGACACAGAGCATAGCCTCACCCGCCAGCACCTGCGAAGCCCTGCCCCCAAGTTTTCATAGGCCCACGGGCCAGTCAATCAAGAGACAGGGATGACCATCTGTTGGTGAAACCATCAGTCATCCATTGAATAGTTTGTAACTATCGATGGCCACTTGCTATTTTGCCACTATGGTAACCATCGATGGTCACACCACTGATGGCAATCCCTATTGCAGAGTCTTCAATGTGAGGTTCTCACAGTACCGGTGCTTCTGTGGGTCATGAAACCGGTCACCTACACTGCCTCAGCTGATCCCAAGCTCTGTATCAGGGGATCCTCTTTGGTCTTCTTCACCTTGGTCCTCTTAGGCTCCGGCAGGTATTCCTTTCCTCTGCAGATCCTTTCCCTAGATCCTCTGACACTCCACTGTCCATCCATCTATGAAGGTCCAGCATTACTGGTCATCTCACAGGAGCAGCTCATTGTGGACTCCACTCAGGGGTTGTTGCTAGATCCAATTTCAAGAATGTACCTCTGATGTCACAACTACGTGACCTAATCCTCCACTCAGGTCTTTACACCAGCTTCAAGCAGCCGGTATGCTCACACAAAAATATTTATAAGGAAATTACTGTGCTCGGTATTAATTTATTCTCAATTTGAAAAAATATATATATTATAGTATAAACAGATCTATATGTGTGCTTGCTCTCTATTTAGTATACAGGAGGCTTGATTAAATTCCACCAATAAAATAATTGTAAAAATACATACACATATTCAAAGTACAAAAAAACATTAAGCATTAATGTTGCTTGTAAAGCAACAAATCCCACACAGTATATTCACATATAAAACCACAGAAACTTCAGGGATATGTAGATAACAATTTCCTTCTATCACTTGGATTCCAAACCATATCAAAAGAAACTGCTTTCTTGTAACAATTAAGTCCGCAACTTGGTTAATAAGTATCCATTAAGTAAACATGTGGCAATTTGTTGCCAAATAACAGTCTCACAGACAAGTAGGCAAGCCGGTCATTGATTAGCAAGTAGTTATTATTATGCAGTTCGTCAACACTGCAGTTTACTTGTTGACTTGATGACTGTACCACTTTAGTACTTAGGTTACCTCAATCTTTTACACCTAATACCCCTTTTCCACCTAAATTCCGGGTCTGACCCTGAGTTGGAACTAAGGGCCTGATTCAGACCCACTCGCGAGCGGCTGTCCGCTCGCAAGTGGGTCGATGGTCTGCACTGAGCATGCGCACGACGGAGGGAGCTCCGTCGTGCGCATGCGCCAGACACGACAAGCGAAGGACTTTCCTTCGCTCGTTGTGTCCGATCAAAGGGGGCGTGCTGTCAATGTTGATTGACAGCACGCCCCCTTTGGTGGGCGTGCCGGGGGCGTGCCTCCCTGACGGGGGCGTTCCCACGGGAACGCCTCCCGTCAGAAGCCGGCCCACTGACATCACTAGTGATGTCAGTGGGAGTGATTTTGGCTCTGATAGAGCCAAAATCACTCCGGAGCTTGCGGTTGAAAACCTCAACCGCAGGCTCCGGCTCGCAATTTCGATGGTCGCGATGGTCACGACCATCGCGGTCATCAAAATGCACGCTCGTATAGCCTGTGGGTGGTGACCCACAGCTATACGAGCGTCCAGGAGGACGCTCCATGAAAATGGAGCCCGGCCCTCATTCAGAGCGTGCGCTCTGCTCAGAGCGTACGGCTCTGAATGAGGGCCTAAGTTCCTATCCGGATCAGACCCGGAATTTTGCCGGCGCCGACTCGGGATATTCCCGAGTCAGCGCTGCTCACACCGCAGTCGGCTTTTGCGGAGTGAAAGTGGTCGCTTGGAGATGACGTCATCTCCAAGCGCCACTGAAGCCGGACCAATCGGCCGGCTAGCAGCGCACTCCAGGTCATCGTGACCCGGAGTGCGCTGTTCTCATAGCAGGGTTTCACGGGCTACGCCCATATTAAACCCTGCTAGTTACCTGGGTTGGATTGCCGGGTCACTCGACCCGGCGATCTAACTCTCTCCCTTTTTACACCAGGGAGCTGCCCGGGTTAACCCTTCAAAAACCTGGGTTTTAGCTCCGGTGTAAAAGGGGTATAACTGTGTGATGACGATTGGCATCTCAGGAATAGTGTAGCCGCTCAGAGGTACGTGGAACGGATGCTACTTTCCTAGCAGGAGACGGCAGCTGAGGTATAAGCGGACTTCACAGTTGTACACAGAGGCTGCTGTATCAGTAAACGGCTACTCCCGAGTAAATCCGGACAACATGTAATCGGAGCAGTGGCAGGAACCAAGGATAACTGGAGGGTTGAGACATCAATGCGTTTCACCCCATGAATGACTGGGACTTTCTCAAGACTAACAAATGAATCCCCTATTGGATCCATATAACCCTAAAATTCTCATTAGATAATCAGTGGCATCTGAGTCTAATTTAGTGCAGTAGGCTGTCACTCTGTGTGTCCCTTTTGTTTGTATAGAAAGGCATATAATTTTTGAACTTCCACAATATATGCACATACAAACAAAAAAATGTTGTTAAAAAATAATTAAAATACATACATAAAAATACATACATAAAAATATCTAAACACGCCTTCTGTTTCTTCTAGCAGAAATATGAGTATAAGTAACCCTTTTTTAGATTAATCAATTTTATTGTGTCTTATTTGTTTTCATCGGTCTTAATTATTTATCAAAAATTAAATGAAAATAAATAAAGTAAAGCAGCGTATCCATTAGGCGATTTTAATGAGCGATTGAACGATTATGACATCGTATTCAGTCAATTGATCATTAATCGTGTACAAATCGTGCACTATAATGTCAGAAACGACCAGTGATGCGCGCTCCCGCTGGTCGTTTCCGACATCAATCATCACCTGAACAAGCCGGTCAATCTGCCGATAAGGACATATTGACCATGTTCAGGGATGAGGGAGGGTGCCTGCACTGAGTGACATATCGTTCAGTGTAGGCACTGAAGGGGATCAGGAACGACTGTACAGTTACGATGTCTTAATCGTACTGTCTTTCCATAGTCGGGTAGTGGATGTGCACCATAAGAATAATAATAATAAAAATCATTGGAATACATGATACTCTATTATTTTGTTTATGTCCGTAAACATATAAATGTTTGGATGGTATTATAAGTACTTCAATCAGTTTTTATACTCGATACATGGACAAATCATAATATGGAGATATTCTTAGTACAAACAATTATTACAGGGTACTGGGCACCCCTAAACAGTATTACACCCACACATGGTGTTTAGATCACATTTTAGACATCTCCTTATTATGCTCAATACAGCTCCCGAAAGTACCAAAGAATGTTTCACATTGAGCAGCATATTAGCGATTTTATTTAAATATCTCTCCAAATCCGATGTTAAACCCCCTATATTAAGGACCATAGGGCCTGATTCAGACCCACTCGCAAGCGGCTGTCTGCTCGCAAGTGGGTCGATGTTGTGCTCTGCGCATGCGCACGACGGCGGGAGCTCCGTCGTGCGCATGCGCCAGACGCGACGAGCGAAGGACTTTCCTTCGCTCGTTGTGTCTGATCAAAGGGGGTGTGCTGTCGATGTTGATTGGTGGGCGTGCCGGGGGCATGCCTCCCAGACGGGGGCGTTCCCAAGGAAACGCCTACCATCAGAAGCCTGCCCACTGACATCACTAGTGATGTCAGTGGGAGTGATTTTGGCTCTGATAGAGCCAAAATCACTCCGGGCCTTGCGGTTGAAAAACTCAACCGCAGGCTCCGGCTCGCAGTGGCGACGGTCGCGATGGTCAAGACCATCGCGGCCATCAAACTGCACGCTCGTATAGGCTGTGGGTGGTGACCCACAGCTATACGAGCATCCAGGGGGACGCTCCATAGTTATGGAGGACGGCCCTCATTCAGAGCGTGCGCTCTGCTCAGAGCGTACGGCTCTGAATGAGGGCCATAATCTTGTGTGAATGCGTTTGGCGTAATGTGGTGTGAGGCAGGCAGGGCGACTGATTTCCCTCAAATCACTGGATGCAGCTAGATCGATGTTAAATTTACTTCCCTCCTAAAAACATATATGTCAAACTTACTTGAATAACACACAGTTTAATTGGCCCATTTGGGCTCATCATATTAGACATATACCAGCATATCAATGGGTTAAATATGGCCAAACCCAATGTTGAAAGTTCCTACATTAGGGACATTGGGCCTCATTCAGAGGTGGTCATTAGATGCAAGCGGTCGCTCTGAATCAGGGAGGCCGCTTGCATCCTGAACGGCCGCCTGCTTGTCGATTGTTAAGCTGTGGGTTAACACCCACAGCCCTAACGACCGACATGGGTGATGGTCGCGATGGTCAAGAGGGTAGGGTCTGGGCACTCGGGTAGGGTCTGGGCACTAGGGTCCTAGGGTAGGGTCTGGGCACTCGTAAGCCCCAGGGAGCTTCCTGCTCTGTTCGAGCAGGAAGTTCCCTACTGACATCAGCAATGATGTCAGTGGGGCCGCTCCCAAACGGCAAACGTTCCGACTGGAATGCCTCCATTTGGCCGGGCATGCCCCTGGCCCGCCCAGCAAATGGGGCGAGCTGTCACTCAACATCGACAGCTCGCCCCGTCTGTTACGAGACCCCTAATGACAGAGTGCCCGTCGTTAGCCAGGTCTCGCTCATGCGCACGACGGAGCCGGCTCCGTCGTGCATATGCGCTGTGGGGCTCAGCGCTCACGACCGACTCTGAATGAGCTCCATTGAGTCCTGGATGAATGTCTCACCTATACGCAAGTTGCTGGTATTGCAAAGAGGCTCCATAGAAAAGAACAGATTATGCTTTATCAGAAGTGGTCCAAGTTGCGTACTCAGGGCCTGATTCAGAGCCGCTCGTAAGCGGCCGCTCGTTCGCTATGAGCGATGTTCACACAACTGCACATGCGTATGGGTCGTAATGTGTATGCGCTAACCAGTCATTGCGGTCGGAAATCGTGCGCTCGCAAAATAGCGAGGGGCTGCTAATTTGATTGACAGAATGTACCGTTTGTGGGTGGTACCAGGGGAAGGTGCTTGAAAACGGGGGAGTGGAGATCCGAACGCAGGCGTGCCTAATGGTAAAAAGGGCATTTAATGGGAGTGCATAATTAGTAAAGGAGCGTCATCGACCACGTCACTTGGTTGTTTCTTAGCCTGAACTGCTCGCAGTGATAGCGGTAGGAAAAACCTACCACAAACACTGCGAGCAGTTCAGATGCCTTTTGATGTACCCGATTAATCAAATAAATACCGGAGATAACATGTGATGCGAACGGCAAAGGGGCGTCTTTACAAAATAGCGAGCGCATTTTTCGTTTGCTCGCTCAGACATAGAGGCGTCAACAAACCGCAACGAGCGAGCGCTCAATTTAATATGTGAATATAGGTATACATATACTGTGTGTGATTTGTTGCTTTACAAGCAACATTAAGGATTAATGTTTTTTGTACTTGAATATGTGTATGTGTTTTTACAATTATTTTATTGGTGGAATTTAAACAAGCCTCCTGTATACTAAATAGAGAGCAAGCACACATATAGATCTGTTTATACTATAATATATATATTTATTTTTTTCAAATTGAGAATAACTTAATATCAAGCGCAGTTTCCTTATAGATATTTTTGTCTAATGCTGCCCATCAACTAGGCGATTATACCTAGCGATGCAGCGATAACGACGGTAGTTATCGCTCCATCGCTTGGTAATTGCCCGCAAATCGGGCAGTAAAAGGTCGAAAACGACCAGCGATGTGCGTGCCTGCTGGTCGTTTTTTTGACGGTCAACCTGACGACCGCCGTCAGGTTGCCATGTTTGGGGATGATTGATCTGCATACACTGAACGTCTGAACATTCAGTGCATGCAGTTCACCCCTAGGAGGACAACGGTGCGATTACTATGTCGTAATCGTGCTGTCGTCCCCGCATCTATTAGTGGACGGCAGCATAAGAGTGTATTTTCAGCGTCCTAACTAGACCCAAATTACTTGCAGCAGGTATTAAGTACATAATAAAATATCAGTGCCAGGAACTGCAGTATCCTCACACAGTAGTGTCTAGAGATTTCCTTCACTGAGAGGACCCTGACGTCATCAGCTGCTGTCCAACGTCATTCCCTACCATCCACGTGGCCATAGAGGGGGAATTTAATCTTGTGGCAAGCGAAGTGAGCCACTGAGCCCGAAGCGTGGCGAGCGAAGCCAGCCCACGAGGGGACAAGTTTCTTCTTTAGGCAGACTTTATAGGCATGGAATCGCACTTCCGCCCTCACTCATGTCACATCCAGGTCCTTAAGCATTAAGGGGAAATAAGCTCTACCATCCTCGCACTGTGGCTGCTCCCTGTGCCACAGCCGCTGACCCTTCAGACCTCTCCTGCAGTCTCCATCGTTCGGCATACTCTACAAGGGTCCTTCGGCACTCTGCTACCTCGTTGGACTAACTGCCCTCCAACCCTAGGTAAGTGATCCTCCAGTGGCCCGACGGCCTATCTCTTGCATCTCTCCGCCACTGCTGGTCCACACCGACTCTCTTCCCTGCTACATGGCAGTAGCATTGCACAGTTCTTCTCCCACATATGTTGACCAGCCTTCATTACTCATCTGCTTCTTTTTATGCTCCTTTAGCTGGCCATCTCACCTCTGCTGCTTCTTCTCTAGCCTCCTGGATGGCTGCAATTCTCCAGCATAAACCAGTCCCAAGGGGATCCTATTCTGCAACCAAAGCCACCAATCCCAAGGGGCCCCAATTTTCAGTTTCTACTGTTGCTGTCTGGCCTAAGGGGAAATCTGCCCTGTCAACGCAGCCTCAGTAACAGCCAGGCTGACAGGGTCAGTAAAAGTTAATTTCATCCCTGCTATAGGGCTTAATGGGACATATGTAGTTAAAATAAAATATTATAATGACAGGAGCTGTAGGCTATTAAATCATGTTGCTTTACACAGAGGATGGGAGGAGATAGATGGAAGGGAAACATGTTGGTGGCTGTGGGATAAGATGAATGAAAGAGGAACATGCTGGTGACTGTGGGAGGAGATAGATGGAAGAGGAACATTTTGGTGACTGGGAGGAAATAGATGGAAGGGAAATATGCTGGTGACTATGGGAGGAGATAAGTGAAAAGGAATATGCTGGTGGTTGTGGGAACATGGAAGAGGGACATGCTGATGACTGTCTGAAGCGATAAATGGAAAATCTTTGTGACCGAGGTAAAAGACAGATGAAAATAATTGCTGGTAACTGAGGGAGGTGGTAGATGGAAGGGGAACATACTGTTGAGATAATTATAAGAAAAATATGATGGTGGCTGTGGGAGGAGACAGATGAAAGGGGAACATGCTGAGGACTGTGGGATAGAATAGATGCAAGAGGAACATGCTGGTTGCTGTGGAAAGAGATAGCTGGAAATGCAACATGCTGGTGACTGTGGGAGGAGATGGAAGGGGAGCATGCTGGTGACTGTGGGAGGAGATGGAAGGGGAGCATGCTGGTGACTGTGGGAGGAGATGGAAGGGGAACATGCTGGTGACTGTGGGAGGAGATAGATGTAAGAGGAACATGCTGGTGACTGTGGGAGGAGATAGATGGAAGAGGAACATGCTGGTGACTGTGGGAGGAGATAGATGGAAGAGGAACATGCTGGTGACTGTGGGAGGAGATTGATGTAAAAGGAATGCTGGTGACTGAGGGAGGAGATGGAAGGGGAACATGCTGGTGACTGTGGGAGAAGATAGATGGAAGGGGAACATGCTGGTGACTGTGGGAGGAGATAGATGTAAGAGGAACATGCTGGTGACTGTGGGAGGAGATAGATGGAAGAAGAACATGCTGGTGACAGTCTGTGGGAGGAGATAGATGGAAGGGGTACATGCTGGTGACTGCAGAAAGAGATAGATGTAAGAGGAACATGCTAATGACTGAGTGTGAATATAGGTGGAAGAAGTAGATGCTGTTAAAATAAGAAACATATAGAATGACCATGACGGAGCATACACTGTGGGACTGATTGAGGACTGAGAAGAGATAGGTAGGATGAAGCTTGTAAAATTCTGTTATACCTACATGTATAAAGGACACAGGAGTCCAAGATCTGCATTATTAGTGTATACTTGGGTGTATTGGCTACAGTACCTTAGTAATATATTTTTCCCTATCCTGACAGATAATGGGAGAACCCGTCTATAACCCGGTTAGTAGAGAAAGGTCATGTGTGACTGTCTCACACATGTTCTGTCTCTGTCTGTTTTTCTGTGTGCAGCTCTGTGACTGTCTCTCGGTGGAGGTGTCTCTGTGTCATTGTCTGTCTCTATGTACACGTTTGTGTCTATGTCTCCTGACACTTACTGTATATTTTCTCACAGCCAGTTCCTTACTTTGGACACATACCTGGTGGGGTGTCACCTAAGAGAACATTTGTGGTGAGAGGGTTTATACCACAGAGGGGAAATAGGTAAGTGAGCCTCCAAATATTTTACATAACCTCTTACCAGGTACTATTATTATTATTATTATCGTTTATTTATATGGCGCCACAAGTGTTCCGCAGCGCCTTACAAAGTTCATAAACAAATAATTTGACAACTGACTTACAGTAAAAAAATAGGACAAGGACATGGATAATATACATTGATACATAAGTGACCATAACACCTAGATATGCAACAGAGCATAAGCAACCAGGTGTTAGGTGCCATGGTGGGGGGTAAGAAGTAGGTGAAAGTAAAGTAAGGAAAAGGGCCCTGCTCATAAGAGCTTACATTCTAAAGGGGGCAACCCTATCAATTATCTACATTCAGTACAACCCTCCAGTATTCCTTAATAACGAGCTTATCACCTCTATCATCCCCTGCACAATGGTACATTATTAGTCACCTTTACACAATGGCACATTATTAGTGACCACTATCATCCCCTGCACAATAACACATTATTACCAAGCTCTACAATTTCCTGTGAAATGGTACATAATTAGTCACCTCTATCATACTCTGCACCAGTGATTCCCAACCTCGGTCCTCAAGGCACACTGACAGTCCTGGTATTAGTGATATCCATGATTGTTCACAGATGGTTAAATCAATATAACTGAGGTACTAATGAAGTCACTTGTGCTCAAGTATGGCTATCCCTAAAACCTGGACTGTTAGAGTGCCTTGAGGACCGTGGTTGGGAACCGCTGCTCTGCACAATATTACCTTATTAGTCATCTCTATCACACCCCGCACAATGGCACATTATCAATTACCTCTATCATCCCCTGCACAATGGCACATTATCAATTACCTCTATCATCCCCTGCACAATGGCACATTATCAATTACCTCTATCATCCCCTGCACAATGGCACATTATTACTCACCTCCATTATCCCCTGCACAATGGTACATTATTAGTCACCTCTATTATCCCCTGCACAATGGCACATTATTAGTCACCTCTATCATCCCCTGCACAATGGTACATTATTAGTCACCTCTATTATCCCCTGCACAATGGTACATTATTAGTCACCTCTATCATCCCCTGCACAATGGCACATTATTAGTCACCTCTATCACCCCCTGCACAATGGCACATTATTAGTCACCTCTATCATCCCCTGCACTATGGCACATTATTAGTCACCTCTATCACCCCCTGCACAATGGCACATTATTAGTTACCTCTATCATCCTCTGCACAATGGTACATTATTAGTCACCTCTATCATCCCCTGCACAATGGCACATTATTAGTCACCTCTATTATCTCCTGCACAATGGCACATTATTAGTCACCTCTATCATCCTCTGCACAATGGCACATTATTATAGTCACCTCTATTATCTCCTGCACAATGGCACATTATTAGTCACTTATTAGTCACCTCTATCAACCTCTGCATAATGGCACATTATTATAGTCACCTCTATCACCCCCTGCACAATGGTACATTATTAGTCACCTCTATCATCCCCTGCACAATGGCACATTATTAGTCACCTCTATCACCCCCTGCACAATGGCACATTATTAGTCACCTCTATCATCCCCTGCACTATGGCACATTATTAGTCACCTCTATCACCCCCTGCACAATGGCACATTATTAGTTACCTCTATCATCCTCTGCACAATGGTACATTATTAGTCACCTCTATCATCCCCTGCACAATGGCACATTATTAGTCACCTCTATTATCTCCTGCACAATGGCACATTATTAGTCACCTCTATCATCCTCTGCACAATGGCACATTATTATAGTCCCCTCTATTATCTCCTGCACAATGGCACATTATTAGTCACTTATTAGTCACCTCTATCATCCTCTGCACAATGGCACATTATTATAGTCAACTCTATCACCCCCTGCACAATGGTACATTATTAGTCACCTCTATCATCCCCTGCACAATGGTACATTATTAGTCACCTCTATCATCCCCTGCATAATGGCACATTATTATAGTCACCTCTATCACCCCCTGCACAATGGTACATTATTAGTCACCTCTATCACCCCCTGCACAATGGTACATTATTAGTCACCTCTATCATCCCCTGCACAATGGCACATTATTAGTCACCTCTATCACCCCCTGCACAATGGCACATTATTAGTTACCTCTATCATCCTCTGCACAATGGTACATTATTAGTCACCTCTATCATCCCCTGCACAATGGCACATTATTAGTCACCTCTATTATCTCCTGCACAATGGCACATTATTAGTCACCTCTATCATCCTCTGCACAATGGCACATTATTATAGTCACCTCTATTATCTCCTGCACAATGGCACATTATTAGTCACTTATTAGTCACCTCTATCATCCTCTGCACAATGGTACATTATTAGTCACCTCTATCATCCCCTGCACAATGGTACATTATTAGTCACCTCTATCATCCCCTGCACAATGGTACGTTATTAGTCACCTCTATTATCGCCTGCACAATGGTACATTATTAGTCACCTCTATCTTCCCCTGCACAATGGCACATTATTAGTCACCTCTATCATCCCCTGCACAATGGCACATTATTAGTCACCTCTATTATCCCCTGCACAATGGTACATTATTAGTCACCTCTATCTTCCCCTGCACAATGGCACATTATTAGTCACCTCTATCATCCCCTGCACAATGGCACATTACAAGTCACCTCTATCATCTCCTGCACAATGGCACATTATTAGTCACCTCTATCTTCCCCTGCACAAAGGCACATTATTAGTCACCTCTATCATCTCCTGCACAATGGCACATTATTAGTCACCTCTATTATCGCCTGCACAATGGTACATTATTAGTCACCTCTATCATCCCCTGCACAATGGTACGTTATTAGTCACCTCTATTATCGCCTGCACAATGGTACATTATTAGTCACCTCTATCTTCCCCTGCACAATGGTACATTATTAGTCACCTCTATCTTCCCCTGCACAATGGCACATTATTAGTCACCTCTATCATCCCCTGCACAATGGCACATTATTAGTCACCTCTATTATCGCCTGCACAATGGTACATTATTAGTCACCTCTATTATCGCCTGCACAATGGTACATTATTAGTCACCTCTATCTTCCCCTGCACAATGGCACATTGTTAGTCACCTCTATCATCACCTGCACAATGGTACATTATTAGTCACCTCTATCATCACCTGCACAATGGTACATTATTAGTCACCTTTATCTTCCCCTGCACAATGGCACATTATTAGTCACCTCTATCATCCCCTGCAGAATGATACATTATTAGTCACCTCTATCATCCTCTGCACAATGACACATTATTATAGTCACCTCTATCACCCCCTGCACAATGGTACATTAGTCACCTCTATCATCCCCTGTATAATGGTACATTATTAGTCACCTCTATCATCCCCTGCACAATG
The DNA here is from genome assembly GCA_031769625.1 of Taudactylus pleione. Lineage (NCBI taxonomy): Eukaryota > Metazoa > Chordata > Amphibia > Anura > Myobatrachidae > Taudactylus > Taudactylus pleione. The sequence goes on from JAUIMM010000198.1 coordinate 3,743,925, forward strand.
GCACATTACTAGTCACCTCTATTATCCCCTGCACAATGGCACATTATTATAGTCACCTCTATCATCCCCTGCACAATGGTACATTATTAGTCACCTCTATCATCCCCTGCACAATGGCACATTATTAGTCACCTTTATCATCCTTTGCACAATGGCACATTATTAGTCACCTCTATCATCCCCTGCACAATGGCACATTATTAGTCACCTCTATCATCCCCTGCACAATGGTACATTATTAGTCACCTCTATAATCCCCTGCACAATGGTACATTATTAGTCACCTCTATCATCCCCTGCACAATGGCACATTATTAATCACCTCTATCATCCCCTCCACAATCAGTGACATGCAGTCAGGGGGAGGAAGAGCCTTTCCTGTCATACTCCCTGTCAGACTGCAGAGTTTTGACTATAAGAATGTTTAGAATACTACAAAGAAAATATTCATAACTTATAAATATTTTCTTTGTATTATACTGATCATTTTTATAGTCAAAACTCACCAAAATTGCAGCACTCCTAGGGAAGAATGAGGCAGTAAGAGCTGAGCTTCTCCTCTGATAGCTCTGACACTGCCTGGAGCTGGGGACTGAACCATGGAGCAGCCAATAAAACACAAAGAGATTGAGCTTTTGGAGGCATGCCTCACTGTAAGTCTCTCCCACTCCCCCCTTCTCCCGTGCACTCTCTCCCACTGTCCCCTCGTCCCCTGCAGTTTCTCCCACTGTCCTCTTCTTCCCTCCAGTCTCCCACACAGGCCCCTTATCCCCTGCATTATGTTCCATGGTCCCTTTATCCCTGCAATCTCTCCCAACATCCCCTTATCCCATGCAGTCTCACCCACTGTCCCATTATTCCCTGAAGTCTCACCCACTGTCCCATTATCCCCTGCAGTCTCTCCCATGGTTTCCTTTCCCCTGCAGTCTATCCCACTGTACCATTATTCCCTGCAGGCTCTCCCATTGTTTGCCTTTCTCTGCAGTGTCTCCCACGGTCCCTTTATCCCCTAAGGTCCCCTTATCCCCTACACTGTAGTCTTCCCCACTACCTCTTTTCCCCTCCAGTCTCTTCCACTATTCCCTTATCCCCTGCACTGCAGTTTTGCCCACTATCTCCTTTTCCTTTGAAGTCTCACTCACTATCTACTTTTCTCATGCAGTCTCTCTCACTGCCTAAAAAATGTAAGCTTCATCCCCCTCCCCATCTGCGCCTCTGCCCCCTTCCCAACTGTACCTATGTCCCCTCCCAGCATGTGTGCCTCTGCCCCCTTTCTGCATGGCTGGTGCCTGCAATCAGAATTGGCGTGGACGGACAGAGGACCTATCGCATTCAATGCCACAAAACTGAACCTAAGGATAGCAGGTAAGCACAATTTTCTGTTACTAAGGGACATATTTGTCATATTCTGCATTTTTAATGCAGATGTGTTAAATATTTACGCCCAAATTCGCAATGTGTAAATTTATATTTTCATGCAAATTTACTAAAATCCTCTTGCCAGGAAACGGGTTCCGATAAGAGCCTGTCCTGGAAAAGAGCTGGAAGCAGTGTGATAGTATACTGCTTTCACAGTGCTCTCTGGTTTGGGACCTCGGCGTATACTGCGCATATGCAGATGTCGGCCAGTGAAAATGTCACCAGGGGCCAATGTAGATGGATCCAGAGCATCCCTCTATGGAATAATTTGCTAAATAGTATCCTATAGGCAACTATAGGGTGACAAAATCCGAAGATGGGGTTTCCCTATCAGGGCCAAGCTCCGGAATGCTTCACAATGTGCTGATAGAAAAGCACACTTGCTTGTGTTTGCCCCCAGGCTGAAAGTTGAAAGTCAGCCCCTGACTGTACTCATAGAGAAGCTTCCTTCCACCATGTCCTCAACCTCTAAAGTGGAAGTGCAAAAGGAGGATGAGGGGGATATTTGTGTATCTGACACTAATGAGGATGTTTATGATGAGGAGGATGTTATTTGTGTAAAAGCAAATCAGTAGCTAGTGGCATCAGTGCTTGGCCATGATAAAGCCATAGTCATGCCTGGCAAGAAGATCAAAAAATCCACCTCTTATGTGTGGGATTATTTTAACCAGAATCCTGAAAATGTTTGTCAAGCCATCTGTACCATTTGTCAGTCCAAAGTAAGTAGAGGCAAAGACCTTACCCATCTAGGAACCTCCTCCCTGTTATGTCATTTGCAGCAAGTTCATGCAATTAAAAGTTCTTTGGAAAAATCTAAAATATCCTGTAACATAATAACAAGCAGTCCAGCAAAACCTAACTGCAGCATGGATAGGTTCCAGCAGCACATGCAATCTCCTCCACCAACACCTTCATCATCAATCTCCTCATTAATGATCAGAGGTAGTCCTGCATCCAATTGGCTAAAGCTATCTAACTCCTCACCTTTTCAGGATTCCCCAAAAGAATCCTTGGGTACTAGGGGACCAAGAAGACTAGTAGTTTGAAACAACAATTGACTTTGAAATAATCCTTTGAAAGAGGAAGCAGGTATGAAAGCAGCCATCCAGTTGCCAAGCTGATCACTGAAGTTGTGACGGCTATTGCAGCATTAGATCTGCGTCCAATATCCTCCATCAATGTATCTGGTTTTAGATGGTTAATTGAGGCCCTGTGTCTCTGCTACCAAAATGCCATCTCAATTCCATTTTACAAGAATAACAATTTTTAGGCTGTACAGGGACAGTAAAAAAAATAAGTGTTATGGTATAACATACCTTTGTTAACTCTTTCTTTGAGGTCCTTAGGGTCCACAGAAAATACCTTGGGGTATGTGGTTGGAGTGATCTAGGCACCAAACAGTTAACAAGCTCTCAGCTCCCAGGATGCACTGGGTCTTCCATATACGCCCCGCCCCTGGCTACAGACAGTTAGTTTGTTATCAAGCCCAAGCAGGAGAAGGAAAAAAGATGAGAAGGAAGAACCTTGTACTCCAGAAACACTCTCTTTCTTAAGAAAAGGAAATCATAGAAAATACAAAAGAAAAGATTACGCAAAAACACCAGGTGCTTTAGGGTGGGTGCTCTGTGGAACCTATGGACCTCGAAGAAAAAGCGTTAGCAAAGGTATGTTATACCATAACACTTATTTCTTCTTTGGGGTCCATTTGGTCCACAGAAAATACCTTGGGGATGTCCCAAAGCAGTTCCCTTTAAGGGTGTGGATGCTCCTGTGTTTCAGTATAAGGAGAATCCTACGCCCAAAGGAAGCATCCTGAGAGGCAAATGTGTCAAATGCATAAAATTTGACAAAGGTGTGGAGAGAAGACCACGTGGCTGCCTTGCATATTTGTTCAACAGAGGCACCACGACGAACCGCCCACGATGGTCCCACAGATCGAGTAGAATGTGCTGTTACCATGTTTTGAACAACAAGACCAGCTTGTGTGTACGCTTTAGAAATTGTCATATGCAACCATCTGGTCAAAGTTTGTTAGCTGGCCAGCCTCGCTTATGACAGCCATACAAAACAAATAGAGAATCTGACTTTCTAATGGAGTTGGTGCGATCTACATAGATATGTAGTGCACGGACAACATCCAGTGATGCTTCACCTGCCGAAAGGCCTGAAGCTTGCAAAGCCGGAACCACAATTTCTTCATTTACATGAAACCAGGATACTACCTTTGGAAGGTACCCCGCCCTAGTACGAAGAACATCTCTATCCTGATGAAATATCAAAAAAGGAGAGTGAAAAGAAAGGGCTGTGAAATCAGACACCCTACAGGCAGAAGCGATAGCCAGAAGAAAAACTGTCTTCGCTGTCAACCAGTTTAGGTCTACTAATTTCAGGGGTTCAAGTGGGGGAGCCTGTAAAGCCCTGAGAACTAATTTCAAATCCCATGGGGCTACTGGGGGGACAAAGGGAGGCTTAACCCTCAGAACACCCTCAAAAAACATTCTAACATCAGGCAATGGTGCATCCTTCGTTGAAACCAAACTGAAAGTACAGATGCCTGATCCCTCAGCGTGGCCAGACGGAGACCCCGATCTAACCCAGCCTGAAGAAACAAAAGCACTTGAGAGACCCTAAACACCTTAGGGTCATATTTTCTCAGTTCACACCACTGAAAATACGAATGCAAAATCCTATAATAAATGTGGGTAGAGGAAGGTTTCCGTGCCCTCAGCATTGTCTGAATTACATAATTGGAAACCCTTTTGCAAGAGCCACGCCATCAAAGACAGATGAGGAAGGTCAGAATACAGGCAGGGACACTGTATTAACAGGTCCGGTCTTAGAGGAGGAGGCTACTGAGTGTCTATGGAGAGACTCTGTAGGTCGGTGAACCAATGGCGTCTGGGCTAAGCAATCCTGCTTGATCTTCCTGATGACCCTTGGAAGAAGATAAAACAGAGGATTCAGATATGCCAGTCTAAAGTTCCACCTCACTGCCAGAGCTTCCACAAACTCGGCTGCAGGATCCCTGGTTCTGGACCCGTACCTGGGGACCCTGTGGTTGTGACTTGAGGCCATGAGGTCTATGTCTGGAAGACCCCATCTGTCCACCAGGTTTTGAAATACCTGTGGATGAAGAACCAACTCTCCGGCGTGTATATCCTTCACAATTCTGGCGTATGAATATGGAGCCTTTCTTTGTAACGGCTCCTCGTCATCTATGTTTAGCACAGCTTTGCCCACCCTAATCAGGGAGGGGACATCTGCTATTGGAAAATGGTCTTCCTCTTCCGAAATAGACTCCTGAGAGGAGACCAGCGTATCCCCACACCGCGGTTGCTGGAAAGCTGCTGAGGATGAAGCCACATTCTTACCTGGGCGAGCATACATGTCCATCCAGGACGGATGTATAGGGGGCATAAACATAGTAAGTTGCAGCTGCTGAGGGTATCCCATCATTGGGGCTGGCCCAGGGACTGCCAACCTGTCTGCAACCTGCACCATGATCTGGGAGAAGGCAACCCAAGGAGGTTCCTGTCCAGAAGCTGGTAGGTTTGACTGATGTGGTGACTCTTTAAAACAGTGACCAAATAATCCATCTTGTATGAAGTCCTGTGGGGATAACTCCGCTTTGCAGCCATACATGACACCAGCAAGGGGCAGAAGCCATCTGTCTTTCAGTCTCTTTGGCCATAACAATATCTCTAAAGTTATACAAAGTCTGAGTATAAATGTGACAATGTTTCACACCCAATTTATCCCACACACCTGTAGTAGAGGGTTAATGAGGAGAAACAGCTATATATGATAGGTTATGGCTGACAGTAATTCAGAAATAAAAAAGGCAGCATAACACACAGCAGAATTCATAAGTCACATGCAATGCACACAGATATACAATTGATATTGCTATCTATATATATATATATATATATATACATATATATATACACACACTAAGGGCCTGATTCAGACCCACTTGCGAGCGCATAGTGCTTGCAAGTGGGTCGATGGCTGGCCAGTGCGCACGCGTAGTATGCTCGAGCCCCGGAGCAAGTGAGAACTTCACTCACTCCGGGGCTCACTCCAAAACGGGGCGGCTATCGATGTTGATCGAAAATGGTTTTGTAGGCGAGGAGGGGGGGTGGCTGGTCAAACGGAGGCATTCCGAAGGAACGCCTGCCGTTTGTGGGCGGCCCTACTGACATCATTCGTGATGTCAGTAGTGAACTTCCTGCTCTATTAGAGCAGGAAATTCACTCGTGCTTGCGGGAACCGAGACCCTACCACAAAAGGATCTTGTGGCAAGCCTGATGGCTGCGATAATCGCAACCATCGCCAGGCGGCTCGCAAAAGCTGTGGGTGGTCACCCACAGCAATGCGAGCGGCCTGGAGGCAGATTTTTTTTTTTTTTTTAAATCCGCCCTGATTCAGAGCGAGCGCTCGCAAATATCGAGCGCCTCTGAATCAGGCCCTAAGCTCTTTAGTCAACCACGAAGAGGCATACAGGGAGTCTGACCCATCCTCCTGAGCACACAGCCACTGAGAGCACCTGATATAGAGGGAGGCTGGGAGGAGCAACCAGGACACAGGAAACTCGAATCTGAACCAGCATCTGGGTCGGGGGAGGGGCCACCAGGGGAAAGCGTACCTCCCCATTGCTGTATGGAACCACCTGGCACACTGACATGGCCGCTGCCATCAAGCCCATGGCTGTCAGGATCCATCATGTCCCGGTGGTCTAGTGTTGGAGACAGTTCGCACATGGCTCCTCACAACAGCGTCCCCCGGTTGAGTCTCCACTGCTGGAGGCATGGACTGCCACATGGTTTCCCCGGTCAGCGGCCATGGGGAACCAACTTACCTGCACCCCTGATGTTTCTGGTTGCAGTCCTGGGCCGGCCAAGCCCGCCAAAATCACCAGTTCCATCACTGGTGTTGCGGCACTGGCGGGGGAAGATGGAGCGGTGACACAGGCATCTATCCAGATGCTTAGCTGCTTTAAGTTCTTCCCTCAGTCAGCACGCAACGCTGCTCAGCAAAAAAAAGAAAAAAGCTTGTTTGGGACTGCAGCCGCAGTACCGCTGTCAGTAAGGTGCCTTCTCGCACCAAACAAAAAACAAACTGCCTGTAGCCAGGGTCGGGGTGTATATGCAGGAGGACCCAGTGCATCCTGGGAGCTGAGAGCTTGTTAACTGTTTGGAGCTTGGATCACTCCAACCACATACCCCAAAGTATTTTCTGTGGACCCTATGGACCCCAAAGAAGAAAAATAGTTCTTGGCCTAGAAAATGCCATTGTACTCACCATCCACTTAACAACTGATATATGGACAAGGGGCACTGGTCAAACAAAAGATTACATGACTGTGACAGCCCACTGGGTGGGTGTATCGCCTTCAGCAGCACCAGTATCTAACACACAAAGCCAGCTCATTCACAGGCAGGCCTCTCCCTGTATCTTCGACTTCACTAAGAGGCATACCAGTGTCAACCTGTTAGAAAAACTCAAGGATGTCATAGCTCCCCTCACCCTATTTTGCATAACTATAGTGCTGCTTCATATTATAAATTAAATGCTACCAAAACAAACTTTGTCCATCAATATCCCCCACTTGACTCTTTAGTCTCTGAAAAAACAAACATTTTCCTTTCATTGAGAAGGATTTTTCCTTACCATACCTGGGAATCTCCATCCTTCCTAATATTCACAATGTTAATTATGTCCCTTTATTGACTCAATTGACTTCATTGGCTAATGCTTAGATGGGTCACGTGGTCTTCTGGTTAGGCTGCTTGGCGGCATTCAAGATGATGTTATTGCCAAAGTTTATGTATTTGTTCTGTGCTATTCCCTATGCTATGTCCTGTAAATTATTAAATCAGATGAGACGATTAGGGGGGCGTGGCTTGGCGGCCATTTGGAGTGGAAGTGTGCTCCAGAGGCTCTTGGACAAATATCCACTTCGGCCCGTTTACCCCTAATTTGTCTGGACTAAGTGTCCCCTGAGGGCTTCCCACTAGTGCCCAGTACCTGTGGGTCTCCGTGGGTGGCGATTACAGAGGCGGGGGAGGTCTCCTACCTTCTTTCAGGTTGTAGCCGTTCACCCCGTCCGAAGCTGTGACCTCATCTGCGCGGCGGTGCACGGAGGCGGCGGTGACTGCTGCCGGTGTTTGATTTACAGCCGGGAGCACAGTGTAGCTTACCCTCTGGTCCTCTCTGAGTCCTGGCCATCTGGTGCATCTGGAGGCTGTCCGGATCCGCCGAGAAGTGGCTCCCGCCATCTTGGATCCTCCTGGATGAGGTAGGGGAGCCAGTGAACTTCCCAGTGCATCGGTGAACGCTGATCACTGCTACACGCTGAGCAGCTGCTGCTCTTAAACGAGAGTCTCTCAGCTTCTTCCCCCAGCTGTCCATCGGTTACCCCCTCCATCTGCAGGCAATATTATCAGCCTGTACAGAACCCAGTCTGCTCCCACCACTTAGACGGCAGTTCAGATTTTGGATCCTTCTCCCTGTTGGCAGTGGACTGAGCCTGGGACAGACAAAACCCACAGACCCACAAATAAATCCCTGCTGATTGTTGGGCAGTTACTCCACAGAAAATCTCTCCTTCCCATACAAATTTTATATTATCAGATCCTTCGACTCCCTCCTGTGGTAAAATTGTGGAGTTTCATATATAGTGATTTGATATACCTTTTCAACAGTGCCACTTTGCACTCATTATATTTCACTCCAATGGTTCTCTATATTAGTTACATTCATATATACAGATGATTTAAAGACCGAGGACAACTAGTATGGGTTTTTCTTTTCTCTTGTGTTACAAAACTACGCCCAGTCTTGCTCTCTGATATGATGTGACGACATTCCTGATGGCTGCCTAGGCCCATAGGAGGGATGGTACCTGGCAGTGACCCAACTCTTCTCTAGATCGTCTCTATCAATGGGAATTATCATTAATTGATCTTTCATAACACGCACGTATTTCATTTAATAAAGGCAGAATGGGGAAGGAGAAGAAACAAAGGTCCAAGTCGGAAACTGGCAGTAGAACGGATAACGGCTCTCATCAGGATCTGAGGCAGTTTCTAAAGCCCGCTCGCAACATCTGCCACAGGAGAGATCTCTGCACCAGCCTCGAATACTACTATCTCTTCTTCTCCAGAAAGGATGTCACCGGGGATTACGCACACTTCCAGCTCTTCTGCCTCTACCTTCCATGACGAGATCAGTGAAATTCCCTCTCACGTCAGATCACTGCCCACAAAACAAGATTTTCAGTCTCTGGAAACCAAGCTTCAGTCTACTATTCGCCAGGAGGTGGCTACCATTCAATCGGACATGGCTGAATTGGCGACAAGGATTGATAGTCTGGAAGATCATAGAGATGGGTCTGCTGATGCTTTACTCCAAGTTAAGGTGCGTACACACTGGGCTATAAAGTGGACGACTAAACGATAACGATATCGTTATCGTTCAGTCGTCCACTTTATCGTCCATTTTTAACCCCAAAAAGATGAACGATAACGACGACGCGCGTTCCCGCGGGTCGTTCGTCATTATCGTTCATCGGGCTGACATGCAGGCCAACCTGACGATCTGCTCAGGTTGCTGCATGTCAGGGAATGGGGGAGAGAGCCCGGCGCTGAACGATATCGTTAATGATATCGTTCAGCGGCTGTGCTCAATGTCATGAACGACATTGAGCACAGCCTGCCGGGGACACACTACACGATATCGCTCAGGGAGCATATCGTGTAGTGTGTACCCACCATTGCAGATATTCTTTCTCAACAACATTCAGAGATCCATTCTCTTAAATCACTTATGGATGACATAGACAACCGTGGCAGACGCAACAACATCAGAGTAAGAGGCTTGTCTGAAGACGCTACTCAGACCAATCTTACGGATGCGCTCACGAAGATATTTGGAGAGATTCGGCCTTGATCCTCATAGCGAAATCCTGTTCGATAGGGCACATTGGGCTCTCCGTCCACGAGGTCTACCTACTGACAAACCTCGAGATGTTATCTACCGCCTTCATTACCATACTCAAAAAGAAGCTATCCTACAGAAGGTACGCCAGCTTGAAGAGATTGGTTTTAACGGTGATAAAGTTCAGCTGTTTCCCGACCTATCATGGTATACTTTGCAACAAAGGAAATCTCTGAGACCACTGACGGAACAACTTCGCAAACATTCCTTGAGATATAGATTGGGCTTTCCGTTTAACCTGCAAGTAACCCATAACGGAAAGAATGTAATTCTCCATACTCCAGCTGATCTTCCTTCCTTTTTAACGGCTTTGGGTATAGATCCAGTGGCACTTCCTGAGTGGGAAACCTTGCATAGCTCTCCGGTGATTCCTTCCCTTCCTTCTGCTGGCGAACGTTGGCACCGAGTATCTAATTCCAAGCAGAAGACACGTTTGTCCATTCCAGCGTCCTCAGAAGAGACTTGATCAGTTTAGCCCGTGAGAGAGTGGTGAGATTGTTCCAGTTTTCCTTGTCCAAAAAGGAATTGGGTCTTTACCCTATATTGTCATACATTGTTTCTGTTACTATTTAGTGCTCTTTTGCATTCTCTATTAATTTTAGTAATGCTTTTGATGTTTTCTGTGTGTATTAGTAATTTCTACAAAGTATAGTTCTTTTTGAGTTTCCCTGAGTAGGAGTTATTTATATATTTTTCTGTTTTAATGGGTTACTGTTGTTGCCGTCCCTCCGAACCCCCTCAGTGCTGCATTCCCTCACATCCTGGACATGGAGCAGATTTTCGTCTCCTGGTCATCCAGATGCAGCATTCTGATATTCAAATTTCCTCCTATATTTACAAATTTTACAGTGTTTTTCATATTTATGATTATGTTGTTCCCCTTTTTTCTCTTTTACTTTTCCTACCCCTTTTTCCTTCCTTTTCCCCTTCCCCAGGTCTCCCATTTCCTAAGAGCGGCCTATTTAGCTGGGTATTTCAGGCCTTGTTCCAAAGAGCGAGTTTCTATGCTATTTTTACATTAAAAACATATGTCTAGTCATAAATCTGTATTACGGATTGTTACTATTAATGCCAAAGGGTTAAATGTCCCAGAGAAGAGATCCCAAATGCTTCGGTCCTTTTGGGCTGATAAAGTAGATGTAGCTCTGGTACAGGAGACACATTTTAAGAATGGTCACGCCCCTCCCTTAAAAAACTACTATTACCCACACACTTTTTCTAGCGATAATTCTGCTGGCAAAACCTTGGGTGTTGCTATCCTGCTTGCTTGACACCTCCCGATATCTGATATTTCTGTTCATAGGTTTATAGAGGGTAGAGGTAATTTGGTCAAATGTACAATATACTGTCAGCGTTTTTCCTTTTTAAATCTTTACGCGCCTAATTCTGGCCAGCCTTCTTTTATTTCTTCTGTCTTAGATAAAGCTGAGACTTTTTTGGAAGGGATTACTATTGTTGGCGATGATTTAAATTGGCCCCTTGACCCTCTCTGTGACACTTCCAATAAAGCATCTCATAGGCCAGGAAAGGAGCTCATGCGAGTAAGACGCACCCTTCACGATCCTCAGTTAGCTGACTCCTGGCGAATCCCGCATCCGGCTGAGTCTGACGTCACCTTCTTCTCCCGCCCACACCACACCTATTCTAGAATTGATTATCTTTTTTTAAGCCATCGACATCTACACCTATTATCTGACACTTCAATAGGATCGATCACGTGGTCTGACCATGCTCCAGTTTTTCTTACACTCTCCCGTCCGCAGCGCTCACTCAACCCGTGGACATGGCGTTTTAATGATCTTCTTTTACAAGACACATATTGCAAGTCCCAGATCAATATATAGATGAAAATAAGCATTCCACAGGCGCTGTCACAAATATGTAATACTCTCCCGTTTTCTAGATATGATGCATCATAGATAGGGGAGATAGGACAACAAAATAAAGATCAATCCAACAAAAATGTAAATAAACGGATAGGTGAAAAAATAGAGTAGTTACAAGGGCACTCACCAATTGGAGGTGCCCTATATTCCTATAAAGGTTTCTTTATTTCCGTTCGTCAACACCAACAAAAATATCTTCACTGCATGGGATACAAGTTTTTCCCCATAGGAGATAGACTCACCTGGGACCAGGTATGGATATTCCCCAAAAGGTTTCTTTGCATCCCTTGATATTCCACATAGAGGCCTCACGAAGTGGTATAAGAGAAAGTCCTTTATTCAAAGTATTCCTTTTATAAAAACATTTTATTCCAAAAAATCATAAATAAAAGATCATAAAAAATAAAAATATATAAAAAGCAAAGTGTGGGACCACCTAAAATGTCTGGAGTTTCTTTATATCCGGATCAGAGTTCCTCCAGAACAATAATTAATAAGGTAAGTCCAACACTGCATAAAACATCAACGTGTTTCAGACCTTCCTGGTCCTTCCTCAGGATGAATACTAAAATGCTGCTCTTATCATGTATATATACCCCTTCCCCTCCTTATAGGGGAGTGGTTATCCTCAGTAATTTCTAAAACCTGGAACCTTCTATTTCCTTATAACCTCAACATTCATATTTAAATATTGTATTCTGACTATCTTCAATATTATTAATTCCTCTCTCCTATACATATACACAAATAAACCCATATAGACAATATTCATAAATATTATCGGTGTACAATTACATATAATCCAGTCCATATTTCATTGTAATTCATCTGGAAATGGCGCCAAAACACACGTGTATAATTTTCTCTATCCTCATCTTTCGATAGAGAGCGAGTCTGTCAATACACTCCCAATTTCCGGGTGTGTGAACCGCAACCACCGGAAGTCCATAGACCACGTCATCTCCTTCTCATCTTATCCCCGATGCTATGGAGGACCTCCGTCTTAGTTTTTCCTACCCGCGTGTATAGAGCGGGGCACCCGGAAGTTAACAATGACATCATATCCGGGTCATCTAACACCGGACACTAGAGGGAAACTCCGTCTATAGTTTTTTTTTCATTTAGATGTTTTTTCGGGCGCCATATTTCATTGGACCAGACTCATGTCATGTATTCAACAGCCTCACGTAACCGGAGATATAGATGAGGATATTTCCACCATAATATAAAATATAAAAAATACATAAAAATACATAATTAGTCTCCACACATAAACACAAATATAAGAACATTTTCGAATAAAATAAGGAATAATAAATAATAAAGGAACTACCTAATATATATTAATTCAATATATACCTACAGAAACCACTTCATTTCGAAATCGACGTTTAAACCCCTCGGTATCTGAGTTTTCAATAGATAAATCATACGCATATCCTCTTGTGCCAATATATTTTCCCTATTATCAGTACGCCAATTGGGTTCCACCATCTTAATCCCACAAAAAGAAACCATATGTTTAATATTGCACTGATGGATAGTTTTAAAATGTAGGGAAACATTGTGGGTCTCCAACCCTTTTTTTTATATTTCTCACATGTTCCCCTAATCTCATTCTAAGCATTCTTGTGGTCCTCCCCACGTACTGACTCCCACATGTACATTAAAATAGATAAACACAATATTTAGAATTACATGTGATAAATTAATTTATGGGGAAACTTTTTTGTTTTATTGACTAATTGAAGTCCCAGATCAAGTCCTCTATAGACTCTTATATTGAACAGAATGACCAGGATGACATCTCCAAGGTAACGGTTTGGGAGGCGCATAAATGCGCTTTGAGGGGCACTTGTATACAATTAGGTTTATATTTGAAAAAACAGAAAACACAACAAAGAGATGCCCTTCTCGCTGAGATTAAATCCCTAGAGACTTCTCACAAAGCGTCCTTGTCTCCACATTATTACTCTAAGCTGGAGGAAGCTAGGTCCGCTGTTCATAGACTTTCTATGGATAAAATTAAGTTATCCTACCGTAAGTGCCGTAGCAGATTCTACCAATGGGGTAATAAACCGGGTAAGATGCTGGCTAAGACTTTGCAGGAGCAACGTGCTGTCACATTCATTCAAGCTATAAAAGACGATTCTGGTCAGACCCAATATGAAGCTAAACGTATCGCGGAATCCTTTCGTTCTTATTATTCTAAGCTTTACAAATTAAAAAACTCCAGTCGAGATTCAGACATCACTTCTCACCAAGAGGCAATATCGTCTTGTCTACATTCACTCGAATTATCCTACGCTATCTCAAGAAGAGATTCATACTCTTGAATCGCCCTTTCTCGTCGAGGAGGTAGACCAGGCGATATCCTCTTCTCCGGCTGGTAAAAGCCCAGGCCCAGACGGATTCTCAACTGCTTACTACAAGGCCTTTAAGGGTAGATTGGCGCCTCTCCTGACTCGTGCCTTTAATTCAATTCAGATAGGACTCGATTCTCCAAACAATCGCTGGAGGCTCATATTACTGTCCTACCTAAAGATGGTAAGGACCCCACCTTATGTCCTAGTTATAGGCCTATTTCACTACTAAACATTGACTTGAGACTTTTTGCAAAGCTCCTAGCCAACCGGTTGAAGACTTTTTTACCAAAATTGAATCATGATGACCAGGTTGGTTTTGTCTTGGGTCGTGAGGCTAGAGACAACACCACTAAATTTATCAATTTAATACATCAAGCATCTCTCTCTTCTTCTCAGTCCATTATTTTATCGACTGGGACCTGCTTGTTTACAGAGAATTTTAGCTTTATATGACACCCCTACAGCAAAAATCAAGGTAAACGGGTCTCTTTCTGATTCTTTTGCTATATCAAACGGCACGAGGCAGGGGTGCCCACTCTCCCCACTTTTATTTGTCCTATGTATGGAGGTTCTGGCGAGGGCCATTCAACTAAATACAAATATCTCAGGTATCCACATAGGTAACCAGGAATATAAATTAGCTCTTTTCGCTGATGATCTTTTAGCATTGATTACTAATCTGGCTACCTCCCTCCCTCCCAAACCTTATACTAGAATTTCAGAGATTTGGTAGGCTTTCCAACTTCAAAATGAATCACTCCATGTCTGTAGCTATGAGCTTGACTGCACCTCCATCCTTGGTAATTTTTTTGAAACAATCTTTCTCTTTTGTCTGGCACCCTACTAGACTTAAATATTTGTGAGTATATCTGACAAAAGACTTATCTCAATTGTTCTCGAATAATTTCACGCCATTACTACAAGCTATACGTAATGATTTCACTAAATGGCGTAATTTACGTTTGTCCTGGATTGGCAGGATTAACGTGGTGAAAATGAATTCTCTTCCAAAATTTTATACTTAATGCAAACCCTTCCAATTCACATTCCTCCATCATGGTTTATTGATATGGAACATAGTATTCGTAGATTTGTCTGGAATAATTCCACACCACGTTTTAAACATTCTATCCTATACCGACGTAAACATGATGGTGGCTTACAACTTCCCCACATCACTAGCTATTACCACGCTATCATGCTTAATCAAGTTCTGGAATGGACTCGGGCTAGGGGTTCCAGACAATGGATTAGTTTGGTGGAAAAAGACAATGGATTAGTTTGGTGGAAAGTAGCCTGGCTCAGGCTATAGAAATAGTTCCTTGGCTTCCTAAGCTTCCAATTGTTAAACACCCCACTATAACTCCCACATTACGTTGTTGGAAGAAACTGAGATGTCCCTCATATTTCATCTACTATCTCCCCTCTTACTTCCTTCCTGGGCAACTCTGATTTCTCTCCGGGATACTCCTCACGACCCTTTCAAAGTTGGTTGATTGAGGGCCATTTTAGTTTAGGTCAGTTGGTTGGTTCGTCAGGGGTGCGTCCATTTGTTGAGCTCCAAGAATCGTGGAACTTATCCAAGTCTGATTTCTGGAAATACCTTCAGGTACGACATTTTATTTCATGTAAGCTTTCAGATCTTAATAGGCCTCTCACTTTGTTTGAATCTTTATGTTCAGCTTCTCAAACACCGTCTCATACTGTATCCACATTATATTCATTAATTATTGCAAATCTGTTTGATTTACACCTGGTATTTACTAAAGTTTGGGAAAAAGAATTCCATGGTAAAGTTCAAGACATTGATTGGGAATTAGTATTTAACAATACTTTTGCCAGTTCCTCCTGCATGGCTACTCTTGAAACTCTTTATAAAGTTATGTCACGCTGGTATAGATATCCTGTAATTTTAAATAAAATGTTTCCACAGGTAACAAAAACCTGTTGGAGATGTAACTCTGCTCCGGGTAGCATGCTCCATATATGGTGGGATTGTCCCTCTCTAGTCCCATTTTGGTTGAATCTGATTGAGTGTTTCAAATTAATACTGGGAGGAGATGTCCCTAGAGATCCCGGTTTCTGTCTTTTAAATATTACCTCATCTCCCACGGCTTCCTACAAAAATTCTTTATTGAGGCATTTAAACAATGCGGCTAAAGCTGTCATACCTGTTTTGTGGAAATCTACCTCCCCTCCCTCCATCAAAGACTGGTTTAAGAGGATAGATTATTACATGGATATGGAGGATATTATATCCTACTGACTCCACAGAAGTCTGGCTTCCCTGGCTGTTGTTCAAAGACTCCGCACAATACTCCAAGTTTAATGGGTAGCATTATGTTTAAGTATCTGTTTTACCATGACTTTAGGCTTGTTTTATTATGAGGCAATTAATTATTGTATATTTGTGCTTTCTATGAAGATATGTTGGGGTAACCCATTTAGACTGTGTTCTCTTTTGTTCAATCCGCTCAATCCCCCTTTTCCCCTCAGACTTTCCTTCCCCGATCTTCCTTCCTTTTTCCTGATCTAATTTGTTTTTTGTTTTTCTTTCTCTCTATCAATTTAATTTATTTTTCTTACACTGGTTGTCTTATTGATTTATTGTATAGTAATATTGAGATCTTTTTATATTAGATTACGAATTTAATTGTATTATTCAGAATGGAATGATTTACTGTTATTAACTGTATCCACTCCATTTCTTTTCTGTATTATATTTGGATTTGCTTGGTCCTCTTTCAATAAAAACAGTTTGTATAAAAAAAAAAAAAAGATGAGGCGATTAATGCTTTCTTATGTATGGAAACTTAAATCCCCCAGAATGGCTTATAGTCTTATGATTCTTTCTAAACCACAAGGGGAGCTTACTCTTCCTGATCTGACTAGGTACCATGAAGCTACCCCACTCTCCCAACTATGTTACTGGTTTCTTCCCCCTCGCTCTGTGAGGGCGATTCAATTGTTTTATAAGCCGTGATAATTAATGAGCACCCAGTTTTGCTATTCATTTGTTCTGGGCCCTCTTCACCCCTTATGAGTCCAAGTTTAGCCGTGTAAAACCTGACTAAACTTCTGGTTAGGGTGCTAACCAGGGGGTT
The DNA here is from genome assembly GCA_031769625.1 of Taudactylus pleione. Lineage (NCBI taxonomy): Eukaryota > Metazoa > Chordata > Amphibia > Anura > Myobatrachidae > Taudactylus > Taudactylus pleione. The sequence continues at coordinate 3,760,701 of JAUIMM010000198.1, forward strand.
TCTCACACATTTCTGCTCGCACCCTCCCGAGTGCGTGCAGAAATGCTGGCGGCTATTGCGCCCTGACAGAGCAACAGTTGAATTGCTCTGTCGAGCGTCTTAAAAAAAAAAGCTGCCGGCAAAACATCTGAATCGCCCCCTAAGCCTTGGGTGGATCTGGAACGTGCCCTTTTCAAAGGTTTCCCTCTCCCTGACTATTTCTGGCTGCCCGAAAACTTCACCCACAACTCCAACTATTCCATAAAGCTGCCCATGATACCTTAGGATTGTTTCCCTTCAGGCCTAAGTCAGGTCATTGCCTCATCTTCATATTTCCTACTGAACTCTTTTGGATATTGAGTCCTTAGCGGATCCTTTTTCCCCATCTTCTATTTTATAATTTACCGATCTTTGCATTAAATTTAATTTAGGTCCTCCAGCCTGTTTTATTAATTCCAAATGAAATATTGGGTTGGCCATATGAATACTGGTCCCACTCCGGGGTGCCAAGAGGGGGGAGGGAGCGGGTACTAATTACCTGGGCCCGAGTTTGCTGGAGGGGCCCGACGGGGATCCGGATCCGGCGCGGCTCCCCCTCCCTCTTACGTCAAAGCAGCCCAGCACATGCTGCTGTGTGCCGGGCTGCACTGGGAGACTGCTCGCGGCTGCTAAGTAGCAGCCACAGCAGTCTCCTATGCCTGTGGGGAGAGCGATTACACTTATCGCACTGGCTATGCGCCGGGCTGGGGGGCTCACAGCGCCCTCCTCCCCAGTGCAGCTGCAAAAATGTTTTTACTTCCTAAGGGAGCGTGGCCACATTGGCCTGATGAGGCCACACCCCCTTCTTCCCCTGGGCCCGGCACGGCTGTCGGCGACCCCTGGTCCCACTACGTTTCAAACACCCCCGGATCGAGTTTTAAGTTAATTGTCTAAACCCTCCTCCCACACTATGGACCTTATTCAGAGTCGGTCGCGAGCGCTGAGCGCTCGCAACCGACTCGATGTTGGTCCACAGGGCCTGCGCACAAGGGAGACTGCTCCGTCGTGCGCATGCGTGAGCCCCCGCTAACGACGGATCACCCGTCGTTAGTGGGCTCGAAGCAGATGGAGCGAGCTGTCGATGTTGATTGACAGCTTGCTCCGTTTGCTGAGCGGGCAGGGGGCGTGCCCGGCCAAACGGAGGCATTCCTTTCGGAACGCTTGCCGTTTTGTGGGCGTCCCCACTGACCTCATCAAACAGAGCAGGAAGCTCCCTAGGGCTTAAGGTTGACGAGACCCTACCCTAGAGTCTCGTCGTAAGACCCGATGGTCGCGATGGTCTTGACCATCGCGACCATCTCCCTTAGCGGTCATTAGAGCTGTGGGTGTTAACCCACAGCCTAACGACCGACATGGAGGCGGCTGTTCAGGATGCAAGCGGCCGCCCTGTTTCTGAGCGACCGCTTGCATCCTACGACCGCCTCTGAATGAGGCCCTGTATCTTATTGGTACTCTTTACTGTTACCCTCGGACTCGACAGTCAAGTCCGCTACCCAACTCAAATGAGAGAGATAGCTCCAATGCACTTTCACTCCTAAACAGTGGGAATCTATTCATCTCTCATCCATTTCCCTATCTAAGTGCACTAATCATACCGAGATGCATGTTAAACTTTTAAATAAACTATATTTGACCCCTTCTAAATAACATGGCACAGTCTCCAAATTTTGCCACTCTGACGGCACTATTTTACATGTTTTCTGGAACTGCCCTATCTTATGCCCTATCTGGAAAGAAGTGTTTGCCCTTATAAATAATGTTCTAGATCTCACTTTAAACCCAGACCCTTATTTAAGCTTGTTTACATCACTGTCCCCAATCTGCCCACCATGTTCTCTTTCACATTTTAATTTCTGCTAGAGCCACCATAGCTCACCACTGGAAATCTTCTACCCTCCCCCCCATTTGCTAAAGCTATATCTAAAACTCAATTTCATTACGAAATGCAGACCAGAGAGGTTCCTAACTCCATGGCCCCCTCCTCCCGTTATGAAGTGGTTTCCATGGAGGGGCTCCATGCAGTAGGTTATGCATCCCTTGCACAATCTACTGCACATTGCTCCTCTCCCCCTTCAATCTAAATTAATTCTCATTGGTGGATTCTGATGCCTGACTTATTATTTAATTCTCAGATTTATTGTTTGTTTGATACCTTTAGGTAACCTTTTTTCTTCACTTCCCTTTTTCCCCTTGTTACCCTTTTTTCTTTTCTGTATCCCCAAAATTATTGCATGTAATCAATAAAAATTTACTGATGGGGGAAAAAAAAAGAATGTTTAGTACAGCCGGGAACCTTGTGAGTGACCGGTGTAGGAGGTTACTTCCTCAAAATGTGGAAAAACTCATGTTCATAAAAATGAAAAACAAATTATATGAGGAAGACCTTTGCCGCCCAAAATAAAGTACAGAGACTTCTGTAATGGTGGCTTCCAATGGGGATGAGCTAATATTGTGCGATGATAATGTTAACAGTGGCACTGATGAGGGTGAGGAGGATGATAATGACATCATAGAGATGAATAACTAGCTAACAATGCTGTAAGTTGCCTTAAGCCCTTTAGTAGTTTGTTTTGTGGGGGCTCAAAAAAACCAAGGACTTCAACCACAAAAGTGGCAGTCCCTGTCGCTGAAGTGCTTTGTTTGTTAAACTGTACATGTCCTTTTTAATATACAGCATAAGGGTGGGTGGGAGGGCCCAGGGACATTCCATTTTGCACCACTATTCATTGTGAGCTGTATTTTTGTGGGGAATTGGTGATGGTCTTTTGTGATGGTGTTTTTGTCTAAAACCAAAACACGAAGATGAATCCAGATCCAAAAACAAAACACGAGGGTCAGTGCACATCTCTATACATTATTAGCTAGCTCTGTCATCCCCTCCACAAGGCACATTAGTCACCTCCATCAGCCCCAGTTAATTGACACATTATAATAACCCACCTCTATCATGCCCTGCACAATGGCACATTATTAGGCACCTTTATCATACCCTGACAATGGTACATTATTAATCGCCTCTATCATCTCCTTCACAATGGTACATTATAAATTACCTATATCATCCCTTATACAATGCTACAGTACCCAACTGTATCATCCCCTACACAATTTCACATTATTAATCACCTCTATCATCCCCTGCACAATGGCACATTATAAGTAGAGATGAGCGGTTTGAATTCCTCCGAATCCGAACCGGTCCGAAAAGGTGGAATCTGAGTACACCCGAGCACAAGCTTGGGTGTTCCCGCCTGACTTGGTTTCCACCTCGAGGCTGAACGTCACCCGGGTGACGTTCGGCCTCGATGAAAGGCGCGGCGCCTGGGACTCGGCACCACTTCAATATAGATGCTATGCAGAGCTCAGCTGTGCATGTTAGTACTGTAGGACTGTACTAGAGGTCTTAGGAGGGAGGGAGTCAGAGCTGATCAGAGGCACGCTGATGTATGCTGTGCTTACTCTGCTGTAGTCTGGCCCTCTACTAAGTATCCAGAGGACTCAGTGGACATTTCTTTTGGTATAAGGCAATCCCTCTGTGTATAAAAGCACTGTGACTCCGTGAGCCTTAGCCCTCTGTGTATACAAGCACCATGACTTTATGGGCCTTAACCCTCTGTGTATAAAATACAAGCACCGTGACTCTGTGGGTCTTAGCCCTCTGTGTATACAAGCACTGTGACTCTGTGGGCCTTAGCCCTCTGTATAAAATAAATGAAAAGCACCATGACTTTTGGTATAAGGCAATCCCTCTGTGTATAAAAGCACTGTGACTCCGTGAGCCTTAGCCCTCTGTGTATACAAGCACCATGACTTTATGGGCCTTAACCCTCTGTGTATAAAATACAAGCACCGTGACTCTGTGGGTCTTAGCCCTCTCAGTATACAAGCACTGTGACTTTGTGGGCCTTAGCCCTCTGTGTATAAAATACAAGCACCATGAGTCCATGGGCCTTAGCCCTCTGTGTATAAAATACAAGCACCGTGACTCTGTGGGCATTAGCCCTCTGTGTATAAAATACAAGCACCATGACTACGTGGGCCTTAGCACTCTGTGTATACAAACACTGACTTCTTGGGTATAAGCCCACTGTGTATAAAAGCACCGTGACTAATTGGGAAGTAGCCCTCTGTGTGTTTTTTTTTTACTCAAATATTTTTATTAGAGAAATTTTTTTCAATACAAATCATATAAATCAATACAGAAATATACTATACAGAACAGAAATAAAAGTATAGTAGTAATACACATAATAACAAATCAATAAAATTGGAGATAAAATAGAAAATAAAATAAAAAGAAAATAAAGAGAAAAATAGTAGCACATACACATGACAATCACTAATAAAGATAATACATGCAATACGGTGGTTGTATTTTTTTATCAATGTGACACACGGGCAATACTAATAGAAGATGGCTTTGGTATGTGAGCATCATAGAAATCAGACCAAGGTCGCCATTGATTCAATGGGGATGAAGTTAAAATAGAATATTTGAACCTAAAAGTTTTCATTTCAAAGCTTCTCTGGATCTTGGAGATTATTGTCGAGAGAAGGGGGGATCAGACCTCCTCCAAAATTGTGCCAAAGCCGCTCTAGTAGCTATAAAGATATGCCCAATAACATATGTATTACTATTTTGCACTGAAAGGGGGAAATAAAGTAAGAGAGCAGTTTCAGGCAACTGTGGAAGGGCGTCCCCTGTAATCTGGGTAATCAACTGAAATACCTCCGTCCATAAAGAAAGGATCACAGGGCAAGACCAGAATATATGTAGAAGGGTGCCCTCATTTCCACAATTCCTCCAACAAAACTTAGAGGAATTAGGCCAAATATTGTGTAGTTTGACTAGAGTGTAATATAAACCATGCAATAACTTGCATAGCATTTCCGAGTGGTTTAAACACTTAGATATTTGAAAAATATTTGTAAATAGAGTAATTCAATCCTCGTCTGTCAGAGAAATATTAAGTTCTGATTCCCATCTGGATTGTATAGAGAGCCTGCCATCTTCTAGAGGCGATAATAGCGTATTATACGACATAGTGATACACCCTTTATGATCAGCAGTAGCAAATTTAGAAAGTATGTATGGAGGAGGAGAGGGAAGGGGACATGACAAAGAAGAATTGGAGAGTATCCAATGCCTTACCTGCAAATATTTAAAGAAATCTTTCTTAGGGATATCATATTGATCTCGAAGTAGTTGGAATGATTTAAGTTGTTGATCTATATATAGATGTTTAGCTGTTAGGATACCACATTCATGCCAATTAGTCAAAGAGAGGTCAGGGATTAATTTTGAGAGTGCCAATATGGAGATGCTAGAAGATGGAAGGGAAAATTCACCCTGCGCACCAATCAATTTGTCCCAAACTTTAAGGGTATCGGAAACACTTCTGGAAGCAAGAAATTGAGAGGGCCTATCAGCAGGTTTAACCCAGATAGCATCCCGCAGGGGGAAATTGGAACAAATAGAAAATTCGATGGCTACCCATGGAGGGGACAACCAGTCTGTCATCTGATCTAGGAGACAGGCATACTGATAGAGTTCAAGGTTGGGAGCCACCAACCCCCCCTGTGGCCTTGGATCTACACAATCGAGTTCTAGCCATATGAGGACGTTTACCCTTCCAAATAAATAGAGAGAGAACTGAGTAAAATTTATTCAGAAAGCTTATTGGGACTAAAAATGGAATGGCTCTACAAAGAGGATTTTAGGCAATAACATCATTTTTACGGTGGAAAGGCGTCCCATCCAAGATATTTCATAATTTACCCACAGTTTAGTAAGTGCTGAGAATTGTTCTAGAAGGGGCTGATAATTATACAGTATGGCATCTTGTAGTTTTAAAGGGATTTTTATGCCCAAATATGTAAGACTTGAGGACTGCCAAGCATAGGGATATCTACTCTGAAGTGAACTTAAAGCAGGCTGGTCAATATTGTAATTTGTAGTACGAAGCCGTAGAGTATTCTTGAAGGATAGTATGAAGGGCTGGAAGAGAAGTGTCTGGTTTTGTGACAAATAAAAGTACTTCGTCAGCAAAAAGACATATCTTATGCTGAGTGGTACCGACAGAAAAACCTGTAAAGGATGGGGAAGATCTGATTTTTTCAGCGAATGGTTCCATGGCTAGAGCGACTACCAAAGGCGAAAGGGGGTATCCCTGTCTAGTCCCATTAGTAATATTAAAGCTATTCGAAAGAAAACCGTTGCTATAGACACGAGCTGAAGGGGCAGTGTATAGAATTAGAATAGCTTTCAAAAACAAACCCGAGAAACCAAACCTAGCAAGGACCCAAGGCATGAAGAGCCAATGTAGCCGGTCAAAAGCTTTCTCTGCGTCCAGAGAAAGCAAAACTATAGGCACAGAGCAAGCAGCATGAGCTTCCAGAAGAGAGAAAACTCTTCTGTTGTTATCCGGGGCCTGTCTCCCCATGGTAAAGCCCACCTGGTCGTGAGATATCAAGTCAGGTCGAATAGGATTTAATCTGTTAGCAATCAGTTTCGCATATATTTTAACATCAGAGTTTAACAAAGCTATAGGCTTATAATTCCGGATCCTTGCCAGGCTAAGGTATAGTAATAATTTGTGCCTCTAACATTTCTTTAGGGAATGTATTATGTGTGATGTCATTACAAAGAGTTACTAAAATAGGGTTTAAAATGGTTTGAAAATGCATATAAAAGCTGTTGATAAACCCATCTGGGCCAGGGGCTTTATCCTTTTTAAGGGATTTAATGACTCTCTCTACCTCACTATCGCTCCAGGGAGAACATAATGCTTCAGAATCTAAAGAAGAGAGACGAGGCAGGTTAACAGAGTCTAGGAAAGAATCGATCAAGGTTTCAGAAGGCTGAGGAAAATGAAGAGTCTTGGTTGAGGTTATAAAGTTTTTCATAGTAAGAGCAAAGTATTGAGCGATATCTTTAGGATTACTAGGTATAAGTCCATTAGGACCAGACAAAGATTTGATCCTGTTAATAGCGTTTTTCCCCTAAGTTTAAGCGCGAGTAGTATATTAGCTCTATTACCAAGGGAATAAAACTTTTGATTTAGTTTAGTAATAGCATGTTGAACCTGGGAAAGATGTAAGTTATTAAGTTTCTTCCTAGCCTCAAGTAGAGGAGAAAAGACCTAATAGTCCCGTGACTGTTGTTTATGCTGCTTATCCAATTTTAAAAGATCAGATTGGTACGCAAGATAAACCTCCTGATTAGTTTTCCGAATCTTAACTGCAGCTTGTATAGCAGCTCCTCTCATAACCGCTTTAAGGGCACACCAGTGGTTTGTTACAGAAGTGTCATTAGGTAAATTTATTTCAATATAAGAAGTCAACACTTATGTTTAGGGTCTGGTGCAAGATTAAAGTCTCACATAAGAAACAAAGTTCCCTTTTTAAATCTCCTGAATTTTAAGTAAACGAGGTTGTCTAGTATTAGGAGCGTATACAGACACGAGTGTTACATATTTAGGTCCGATCTTCCCAACTAAAATGAGATATCTACCGTTACAGTCTGCCCATTTGTTTTCCAATTTAAATGAACAGGATCTACTCTATAATATTGCTACCCCATTCCTTTTAAAAATGGACCACAAGAAGTAATGCAGACCGGATAGGCGTTATTAGTAAATTGTGGGGTAGAGTGTAAAAGGGAAATGAGATTCCTGAATTGCCACTACATCAGCTTTCTGGTTTGCAAAATATTTTAGAGCTAGGCATCTCTTACATGGGGAATTAAGACCTTTAGCGTTGATACTTAAGAAATTAACCATGGGAAAAAGACATGTAAATATGGTATGAGACAACTAGAATCATTCTTATACAATGGTATGTGCGGCAGGGAATGTGTATATAAATACCAGTGAAATAGAAATGATAAAAAGTAAAAAAGAAAATAAAGTAAAATAAAAAATAATAATAATAAAAAAAACCAAATATCCATAATAAAATATAAACAGAAATAGCGTCCATAAGGAGCTAAAGCTCTTCAATCTAAAACACCGTGACAGAAAAATTAGAGGTGTTGGAGAGCGGGCTCAGCTGAAAAACCAACACAATACCCTAATATATAGAACAATTCCTTCACTATATAAATCTAACAAGAATTACCTAAAAGAATCCTGTATATATAAGCAAACATAGCTTAATTTATGGCATATTCTACCACTAATATTACATCAATAAAAAAATCTCCTATTGCATAATAGTAAGATTCAATCTCAACATTATATTAATTATAAAGACTAACGATAGAGTAGTTATTCTGAAGTAAAACATAATGAAATTGAGCGAAAGTCTAGTGTTGTCAACTGCAAATAGGGACCAGAAATATCAAATAAGACTTCACTTGAACAATTCACTTCTGCACAGAAGACCACGCTTAAGGACCAGATGTCTGAGGAAGAGGCAGTAGGAAGAAATTTCTGGAAGAGGTCTGTTGCATAATCATAAAGTTCAGGATTTGTAACAGAGTCTGGGATACCTCTTATTTTTATGTTATTGTAACCGTGAGCGATCTTCTAAATCAGTAAATTTATCTCGCAAAGCATTCAGGTCCTCTTGAAGTAAATCAAGAGCTGATATCAGATCATTATGCAAAGCGACAAGCTCTTCCATTTTGGTTTCCAAATGGTCCGTTCGATCTCCAACCTCACATATATCAGCCCTTAATGCTTGAATGTTCAATTTTAATGCTGAGGTTACTTCCGTCTTAAATGAGTTCAGCATAGTATGGATTGACCTTAGAGGTACAGGGCCATCTAGGATATCCATATCCTCTGGAGGAGGTGGTGTAGGACTACTCACTCGTTTAGCCGTGCTCTAAGAAGCAGGAGCAGACCCAGGTGATGTTTGTTGAGGGCGATTTTTAATAGGGTTGGAGGAGGAACCAAAGAAATGGACAGGTGGAGCCGATTTGGCAGCTTTAATTCTTTTCGGAGCCATGAGGGAAGGAGCCCAATCAGGGGAGCGGCGCTTATATCAAGGATTCACAGGTGCGTAGACCAACGGGTTTCAGATAATAATTATATTGAAGTTTAAGGAATCATTCAGCTATCATATCATTCTGGAGAGGGGTATTGGGGTTACCACGTTCAGCTGTAACAAATGGACATGACACACATCAGCTCACATATTCGATAGAGTAGAACCAGATGACCTCTAGGGGTCAGTGCTGCTTCAGGTCTAGATATAACAATACAGAGATATTGGAGAAGGGTCGTAATTGTGAAATATGGACTCAAATATATCAATACTCCAAGTATCTGTAGGTCCTGGCCAAGAACAGTGCTGAAGTTTGCAACAGCCTGTTCAGATATTAAAGACTTTTTCTGACATATCCAAATAAGTAAGAGAGGGGTGTTTACTAAGCAGCTTTGTACATATTATTAAAGGAGAGGTAATGGGAACTTAATGTGCTCCAAAGTTCTTCTTTTCTATGTTATGGAGGCCAGTGAGGAAATAAAAACCCCGTTCCAGCCGTCAGGTCTCACAATCCAACACTCACAGACATGGAGAAGACAGCTTTAATAAGGGAATGGGATCCCTGGAGCAGGGGGATTACGGGAAACAGTGAAATAGTCAACCTCTTCACTCCTATACTCATGGAGATCTCAGATTCAGCTTCCCACAATAGGAGCCATCTGCGTCCATGAGGAGCGTGTCACCGACAGTCAGCAGACTCACATGGAGGGCGCAGCAACCAGCCCGACAGGCAGCCTAGTCACACGGAGGATGGAGCAACCAGCCCTGACAGGCAGCTGGAGGAGTAAAGGAGGACTTGGCTGGCGTGGGTAAATAAGGGGACCATGGGTAGAGACACGCTACGATGGTGATGTCACGGCCTCGGGCATCTCTGGTTTCCAGCCAAAAATCGAGGCCCCGGCTCCAGGCAGGTCAGTGGCCCGCAACCCACAACTGCATTAAGAAACACCCAATACTCAGGGACTGCAGGTAGGGAGAGTGGGGAGAGCGAGATTGTCCAGAAGGCCAGGAGCGTTAATCAATCTTCTTTTCCGCAGGAGCTCTGGCTGTGGACGTCTGTCTCCATTAACAGCCAAGCCACGCCCCCCTCTGTGTGTTTTCATCAATATGGATCATGACAACCAACCGAGTGTAGAGCAGAAGCAGAAAGAAAATGCTAGCCGTGCAGCTGCTGGAACCAGTCATGATGACGATGCTAGTCATTCACTATCATCTAAAGCTGAGGTTCAAGAGCATGTGAGGTTTTAAAAAATTAGGGTATCTGAAATAAAATAACAAAAATCGAGATTTCACATGGGTAAATACAAAAAAAACCTCTAAAGGTTGCTGCAGAAAAACAGAAAAATTGGCAACATACCATTCATCACATGCAGTGGCAAGGAAAGGCTCAGGCCTTGGCCTTTATTTCTTAGTGGTGGTTCTGCACCTGTCAGTGAGGCATCTTCTGCCTCTCATGATGACAATGAAAGAGCTGTTAGAAGAAGTGTAAAAAAAACCTGAAAACCACTAAGGCAATAAAATATTCGTTCAGTAACACAAATGTCAGATATCCCTGAGGAGAATCTAAGTGTGTCCATGAGTGCTATGTGTGAGCCTGACCTTTAAGAGGAGTTGCCTTCCACAGTTTTTGCTCCCTGCCAATGTGGAATTGCAAGAGGATGAGGGGGATATTTCTGTAGCTGACACTGGCACTAATGAGGATATTGAGGATGAGGATGTTGTTTGTGTAAGTAAGACACTGGTGGAAGCAGCTCTTGGCCATGATAAGAACAAGGCCATTGTCATAACTGGGCATTGGACCAACAAATTCACCTCCTATGTCTGGAATTATTTTTACCCAAATCCTGACATCTGTCAAGCCATTTGTAGCCATTGTGGAAACACAGTAAGTAAAGGTAGGGACGTTAAGCATCTAGGAACTTCCACGCTATTACGTCATCTGCAGTGAGCTCATGCCAAGTATTTTAGAACATCAGAAACTGGTGCTAAAAAAATAACAAGCAGTCCAGCATCAGCTACAGTAGCTCCCTTCCCTCTACTACAGGGGTCTTTTACCTTGACCCCCCAGCTGCTGTGGAACTACACAACCCAGCATGTACTGCCAACTTTTTGATATAGCAGCATGCTAAAACTATGTCAGTGCATGCTGGGATGTATAGTTCCACAGCAGCTGGAGGGCCAAGGTTGAAGACCCCTGCTCTACTAGATCCAAGCATCTGCAATCTCCTCCACCAACACCCTCATCCACAATATTCTCAGTAATGATCAGAGGTAGTCCAGCATTCAATTTTGCTAGATGACTCATCCCCTTTCCAGGACTCCTCAGAAGAATCCTTGAGTGCTAGGCCTGCTGACAACCTCTTACAAAAACTAAGAGAATTCATAGAAACATGGCTTACCCCACTTGGACTCTCCTCAGAATTTGTGATTTCTGACAATGCCACAAATATTGTGAAAGCATTGCAGCTGGGTGAATTTCAATATATCCCCTTTTTTGCTCACACAATCAACTTAGTGGTGCAGGTTTTTTTTAAAAATGACAGGGGCGTGCAGGAGATGCCTGTCACAATTGGTGCTCGAGGGTTACCTGTATCAGGTGATGAACTGGAAACACTGGAGGCCGGCTGGACTGGAACCATGGGAGACATGAATAGCTCTTTTAATAAAAGAAGTGGGTAGCAGTGAGAACTGCCTTGGGTGATGAGTGACTGGAACTGGAAACTTGAGAGGTTGGAATGAGACCAGAAGGAACTTGGAGGGACCGGACTGGGACCGGCAGGTAGGCAGACTGAGCTGGTCGGGGTACCAGTAGATGAGCTTGCAGACGGATGGTAGCGTGGAAGCTACTTGTTGTGGCTTGGGAAGCTGTGGGTAGATGTGGTAGCGTGGAAGCTACTTGGAGCGGCCTGGGAGCCGTGGGCGAGAGGTGGTAGCGTGGAAGCTACTTGGTGCGGCCTGGGAGCCGTGTGGAGAAGCTGGTAGCTGGGTAGCCAATTGGAGAAGCTGGTAGCGTGGAAGCTACTTGGAGCGGCCTGGGAGCCGTAGGCGAGAATTGGTAGCGTGGAAGCTACTTGGTGCGGCCTGGGAGCCGTGTGGAGAAGCGGGTAGCGTGGATAGTCACTTGGAGAAGTGGGTAGTGTGGAAGCTACTTGGAGCGGCCTGGGAGCCGTAGGCGAGAAGTGGTAGCGTGGAAGCTACGTGGTGCGGCCTGGGAGCCGTGTGGAGAAGCGGGTAGTGTGGATAGTCACTTGGAGCGGCCTGGGAGCCGTAGGCGAGAGGTGGTAGCGTGGAAGCTACTTTGTGCGGCCTGGGAGTCGTGTGGAGAAGCGGGTAGAGTGAATAGTCACTTGGAGCGGCCTGGGAGCCGTAGGCGAGAAGTGGTAGCGTGGAAGCTACTTTGTGCGGCCTGGGAGCTGTGTGGAGAAGCGGGTAGCGTGGATAGTCACTTGGAGCGGCATGGAAGCCGTGTGGATAACTGAACGTAGCAGGCTTTACAGATAGCACTGGTACAGCTACTGCACAAGTTGTACACCATGGAACGTAACGAGATGTTCAAGCCCTGAGTGCTATTAGAGGAGGATCTATATACCAAGAGTCTGGCAGCGATTGGTGGATGCAGACAGGTGGTCTGGCAGTGGCATTCAGAGTGGAGCAAGACACAGCATGCAAAAGGAGTATTCATCTCTGCAGCTCTGAGAATCAGGACCACACCTGTGATTCCAATTAAGACTAGCAATGCTCACAGACAGAGCAGGGTCCAGGTGGTTAATCAGTTTGGCCAGGAGAGCAGTCTGCACACACAGGTATCACAGCCAGCATGACTCAGCCAGAGCAGATGTCCCAGGAGAACCGCAAACAGATCCATGGAGCAGCTGACAGAGGTAAGTCTCAAGGCAAAAAGGTGACAACTAGACAGGATCGTGACAGTACCCCCCTCTTATGGGTGGACTCCGGACACCAAAACAAAAACTTCTAAATACTTGGCTGAGCCTGTCCGATATCTTCAAGAACTTGAAGCTTTGAGAACTCTAGAAGGTGTTTGGAATATTGTTTCCTGAGGTAATTTGCTCAAAAAATCTTTCCTTGGAGAGCACAATGTCAATCAATTCAAACAAGCCACCCTCATTAATAACCTTGACCCCGAGACTCTTTGCTTTCACTCGCTTGGAGAAACTGTCACGGTAATGGCCCATAATAAGATAATCAATTTTACTGCTTATCTTCTCAGAAACTTTGCCTCCATAACTCTCAATTTACAACTTGGCTTCCTCCTTTTCTATGGACTCTAAGTATCCCACGATCACAAAGGTTAATCCCTTCAAGCATCTCTCTGTCCCTAGAGGAATTTGCATAGTGTTAAGAAGAGTAGCAGAAGAATTTTCCTTTTTCAGCAAAGTAGTTTTTACTGGTAATTCTTGGGAGAACGTATGACTAGGAAGAGCATGGTCTGATACCAAATGGTTGTCGAGGAAAGGAGTATTGTCATGCACAGGATCAAATTCAGAATCAGAATCCATGTCCAAAGGAAGATCAAAGGAGTTAACATGACTTGAAAACCTAGAGGACTCCGGAGATGGGCAGAGGGAAACACAACCAACTCTCATGGTATCATGTTGTTGGTCTCTAAAAGTTCTTTGAGTCTTCTTCTCTCGGACTGATTGATCCTGTACCATATGATTTTGAGAAGGGAGTACGGCGGTGTATGCGAGTTTAATATCTGAAGGTGCTGAAATAACTCTAGAATATTTATCAGAACAGGTATCTGGAGACGGACACATAGGAGCAAATTCTTTAAGCAGGGCTGTACTGAAGGCTATTATATCTTGTAGAATTGGATCCTTGGACTCAATGAGTGGGTTGGCCCACTCCAAGGCTTTTCCTTTAAAGTGCATAAAAAGAAACATGACGATGTTGGTGGGAGTAATACCACAAGCTGGATTGGTTCTCATTAGGGCATCATAATGCTTAAGCAATATGGTGTACTGGGACACATCATCATCGAAGGTCATGGACACTATATCATCCTGATTTACAGCATTCTTTTCAGGAACTGAGAAGGAACCACTTAAAGATTCTTTAACGCAATGATTGGATGATTCAGCCAAAGTTGATTGATGTTCTTTCTTAGACAGGACAGTAGAAACTTCCACCAAGAGTGTGGTACTTGAAATCTGCTCCTGGGGAACGGGACTTGAAACCACCTCCTGGGGTATGAGGCTTGGAACCCCCTCTTGGGGCATGAGACTTGGGACCCCCTCCTGGGGAGCGAGACTTGGGACCCCCTCCTGGGGAGCGAGACTTGGGACCCCCTCTTGGGGCATGAGACTTGGGACCCCCTCCTGGGGTGCGAGACTTGGGACCCCCTCCTGGGGTGCGAGACTTGGGACCCCCTCCTGGGGTGCGAGACTTGGGACCCCCTCCTGGGGTGCGAGACTTGGGACCCCCTCCTGGGGTGCGAGACTTGGGACCCCCTCCTGGGGTGCGAGACTTGGGACCCCCTCCTGGGGTGCGAGACTTGGGATCCCCTGCTGGGGTGCGAGACTTTGGACCCCCTGCTGGGGTGCGAGACTTGGGACCCCCTCCTGGGGTGCAGGACTTGGGACCCCCTCCTGGGGTGCGAGACTTGGGACCCCCTCCTGGGGTGCGAGACTTGGGACCCCCTCCTGGGGTGCGAGACTTGGGACCCCCTGCTGGGGTGCGAGACTTGGGACCCCCTCCTGGGGTGTGAGACTTGGGACCCCCTCCTGGGGTGCAAGACTTGAGACCCCCTCCTGGGGCATAATTCTTGTAACCCTTTCCCGGGGTGAGAGACTTAAGGTCCCCTCCTGGAGTACAGAGCTTGACACTCCCTGTTGGAGTATGGGACCCAAAATCCCCTTCTGGGGAAGCTGACTCGACTTTTCCTCTTGGAGTATGGAACATGAACCCCCCTTTTGGGATGCGCGGACAGAGACTTCCTCCTGGGGTGAGTGACTCAAAACCCCTTCTTGGGTTACGAGACTTAAGGACCCTCCTGGGGTTGAGACTCTGGAGACCCCTACCAGAACAGGCAGAATCCGGGACGGGACTGGAACAGGCAGAATCCGGGACGGGACTGGAACAGGCAGAATCCGGGACGGGACCGGAACAGGCAGAATCCGGGATGGGACCGGAACAGGCAGAACCCGGGACGGGACCGGAACAGGCAGAATCCGGGATGGGAACGGAACAGGCAGAATCCGGGACGGGAACGGAACAGGCAGAATCTGGGACGGGACCAGAACAGGCACTGAGACATTGACACCTGGAACCACTGCTGGAATTGCAAAGGGAACAGTCCTTGATAAAGTGGTCAGAAGCTCCACAATAACGACAGAGATGTAAATCTTTACGCCGCTGGCGTTCAGCCACAGAGAGCTTGGAGCGCGGGTAATTTCGATGTCTCACTTCACTTGGCATGGAAGAATCTTTGGTTCTTAGAGATTCCAAGACAGAGTTTGTAGTTGAGACAGAGGTAGCTCTAAGAAATTCAGGAATGAGCTGAAAGATTTTGCTGAGTAGAGCCTGTAGCTGTTCCAGCAGTTGATGGAAAGTAGTTAGGGGTTCAGGTAAGATTTGGGTATCATCTAGCCGGTTAGTCAGAATTTGCAGAAGTTGTAGTACTTGATGCTGTACCGCCTCCTGTGAATCCAACCGAGTGATTAGGTTACGGAAAGCACTTGATCCAGGATTAGGTGCTTGATCCGCCACCATTGTTAGGCCTGAACATACTGTCACAATTGGTGCTCGAGGGTTACCTGTATCAGGTGATGAACTGGAAACACTGGAGGCCGGCTGGACTGGAACCATGGGAGACATGAATAGCTCTTTTAATAAAAGAAGTGGGTAGCAGTGAGAACTGCCTTGGGTGATGAATGACTGGAACTGGAAACTTGAGAGGTTGGAATGAGACCAGAAGGAACTTGGAGGGACCGGACTGGGACCGGCAGGTAGGCAGACTGAGCTGGTCGGGGTACCAGTAGATGAGCTTGCAGATGGATGGTAGCGTGGAAGCTACTTGTTGTGGCTTGGGAAGCTGTGGGTAGACGTGGTAGCGTGGAAGCTACTTGGAGTGGCCTGGGAGCCGTGGGCGAGAGGTGGTAGCGTGGAAGCTACTTGGTGCGGCCTGGGAGCCGTGTGGAGAAGCTGGTAGCTGGGTAGCCAATTGGAGAAGCTGGTAGCGTGGAAGCTACTTGGAGCGGCCTGGGAGCCGTAGGCGAGAATTGGTAGCGTGGAAGCTACTTGGTGCGGCCTGGGAGCCGTGTGGAGAAGCGGGTAGCGTGGATAGTCACTTGAAGAAGTGGGTAGCGTGGAAGCTACTTGGAGCGGCCTGGGAGCCGTAGGGGAGAAGTGGTAGCGTGGAAGCTACGTGGTACGGCCTGGGAGCCGTGTGGAGAAGCGGGTAGCGTGGATAATCACTTGGAGCGGCCTGGGAGCCGTAGGCGAGAGGTGGTAGCGTGGAAGCTACTTTGTGCGGCCTGGGAGCCGTGTGGAGAAGCGGGTAGAGTGAATAGTCACTTGGAGCGGCCTGGGAGCCGTAGGCGAGAAGTGGTAGCGTGGAAGCTACTTTGTGCGGCCTGGGAGCTGTGTGGAGAAGCGGGTAGCGTGGATAGTCACTTGGAGCGGCATGGGAGCCGTGTGGATAACTGAACGTAGCAGGCTTTACAGATAGCACTGGTCTAGGAACCAGCAGGAGCCTGGGACACACTGGAACTCAGGTACAGCTACTGCACAAGTTGTACACCATGGAACGTAACGAGATGTTCAAGCCCTGAGTGCTATTAGAGGAGGATCTATATACCAAGAGTCTGGCAGCGATTGGTGGATGCAGACAGGTGGTCTTGCAGTGGCATTCAGAGTGGAGCAAGACACAGCATGCAAAAGGAGTATTCATCTCTGCAGCTCTGAGAATCAGGACCACACCTGTGATTCCAATTAAGACTAGCAATGCTCACAGACAGAGCAGGGTCCAGGTGGTTAATCAGTTTGGCCAGGAGAGCAGTCTGCACACACAGGTATCACAGCCAGCATGACTCAGCCAGAGCAGATGTCCCAGGAGAACCGCAAACACAGATCCACGGAGCAGCTGACAGAGGTAAGTCTCAAGGCAAAAAGGTGACAACTAGACAGGATCGTGACAATGCCATCTGTGGCCCGAAAAATTTCCAAACATTTTCGGCATTCAGCAACAGCATGCAGGAGATTGCAGCACCTGCAAGAACAGTTAAATTTGCCCTGCCATCAACTGAAGCAAGAGGTGGTAACAAGGTGGAACTCCACCCTTTATATGCTTCAGCAGATGGATGAACAGCAAAAAGCAATCCATAGCTATACGACAAGCCATAACATTGAGAGAGGAGGGGGAATGTACCTTAACCCAACACAGTGGAAAGTACTTACTGTCTTGTGCAAGGTGCTCAAACCATTTGAAGTAGCCACATGTGAAGTGAGTGCTGACACTGCTAGCTTGAGTCAGGTGATTCCCCTAATTAGGCTTTTGGAAAATCAGCTGGAGAAATTGAAGGAGGAGATTAAACAAAGCGAATCCGCAAAGTATGCTGGACTTGTAGATCAAGTCCTTTATTTGCTTCGCCAGGATCCACGGTTGGCCATGATGTTGAAATCTGATCACTACATTTTAGTGCTTGATCCTAGGTTTAAGTCGTATGCTGTATCTTTCTTTTCAACTGACTCAGATCTTAGAAGATGCAAAGAGCTACTGGTGAGCAAGATGGCAAGTGTCACAAGCATTACGACATCTCCTCCAATTTCTTCAGCAGCAGTCAGAAAAAAAATCGACTTTCCCAAAAGACCCAGTGGTGATGCAGATAAGTCAACCCAACATTTTGACATCTGGTCGGGTCTAAAAAAATTGCCCAACGTTAGTGACACCTCTACCGTAACTCCATCTGATGCGATCACCATCCAAAGAATGTTGGGGGATTATTTTCATTACACCGTAAAAATAGGAATGCCACAGAGTCCCTTCGAGTACTGGAAGGAAAGAAAGGCAATTTGGAGGCCCTTGTATGAACTGGGTTTGCATTATTTAAGCTGCCCACCCTCCAGTGTGTACTCAGAGAGAGTTTTCAGCACAGCCGGGAACCTTGTGAGCGAACGGCGTAGGAGGCTACTTCCTCAAAATGTGGAAAAGATGATATTCATCAAAATAAACTGGAAATTCCATGAGGAAGACCTTTACCGGCAATTACGTGACATTACAGAGTCTTCTGTGTCACGACCAGGGTTTCTCGGCATGGTGGTCGGCGGGTGTTATCTGTGCGGATGTTATGGCGGGGGGCGTCTGGTGGTGGTGCTGGTGCCTGGTGGGGAGCATTGGCTGTGCGCGGTCCTGTGTGGGCATATTGTCAGTCTGTGCTGGTTAGGCCTGGCGGTGCTTCCGTTCCGCTCCGACATGGGCGCCGCCATCTTGCTTTCGGCCATGTGACCTTGTTCCCCAATTCTGGCATGTCACATGCTCACTCTGACCACTCATGGCTGGGCGCTGGATATAAAAGGGAGTTCAGAGCTCCCTTGCATTGCCAGTGCAACGTGTTTCTCAGCGCAAGCTGAGAGGGAGATCCTGAGCTTGTCCACCTGCCTGTTGGATCTCTGTCTAAGCCTGCTTCAGCTAACCTGCTCCTTACCCTGCTGGACTTCCACTGCCTTCTCCCAGTGCCTCCTTCTATTGCTTGAGGACCTGTGTCAGCTGTTACCCTGCACCTTGCCTCCACTTGCACTTTCCTCTGGACATTATTTCTTCAGCCACAATTCATTTCAGCCTCACAAGACCTGGAATGCTGGACTGCCCTCTGTTATCACTACCTGGACTTTTCCCATTGCCTCACTACAGTTCCCAAGTGCACTTTAGTGCTATACCCGGACTTTTTGTTTTACCACATTAATGTCTGTTAAGCCACTCATTAAAAACTCCACGTTTATTTTTAAATCTGCTTCAGTGTCTGTTCCTGTTACCACCCCAGGCCCACAACAAAACCAGAACCTCACATTCTGTAATGGTGGATTCCAGCGGGGATGAATTAATATTGTGTGAGGATGATGAACACACTGATGAGGGTGAGGATGGCAATGACGATGACATCATGCCACTGTAGAGCTGTTGCCTTAAGCCAATTGGTAGCTTGTTTTGTGGGGACCCAAACAAACCAAGCACTTCAGCCACAGAAGTTGCAGTCCCTGTCATTGAAGTGCTTGGTTTGTTAAAGTGTGCATGTCCTTTTTAATATTCAACATAAGGGTGGGTGGGAGGGTCCAAGGACAATTCCATCTAGCACTACCTTTCATTTCTGCCACTGCTGTGTGGCAATGTTTCATAGATGTGCTTTATACTGTGGTGTCTGTGTCACTGCTCTGTCACTTAGTTACCAGTCAGCTCACTGCAACCTTTGGCCAATAATGGTGAAAACAATATTATAAACTGTGAGGTGATCTAAATTGACTGTAAATGACTGGAAATTAATGTTATTGAGGTTAATAATACTCAAGGAACAAAAAAAAGCCCAAATGATATGATCTTAGCTTTTTTTGTCAATTTTTGTAAAAAATCCAAATCCAAAAGCTGGATGACGAATCAGAGTCAAATCCAAATACAGCAAAAATGGTCCGGCGCTCATCCCTAATTATTAGTCACCTCCATCATCCCCTGCACAATGGTACAGTTTTAGTCACCTCCATCATTCCCTGCTCAATGCTAAATTATTAGTTACAGTACCTGTATCGGCCCATGCACAATGGCACATTATTACCCAGCTCTATCATCCCCTGCTCGATGGCAAATTATTAGTCACCTCTATCAGCCCCTGCACAATGGCACATTATTGACCAGCTCTTTCATGAGAATTAAAATACTAGTCAAAAGACAATTAATTACTTTTTTAGGCACTATGGCACATTGTTATGCTGCACTTTCATCTTTTGAACTATTGCACATTATTAACCAACTCATCTCATGCACAGTGGCATATTTTTAAGTAACTCCATCTCCTGCATGATGACATGTTATTAACCTGCTCCTTTGTCTTCTGCACATTTTTACATTATTAATCTCTACTGTTCACGCAATGGCATGTTATACCCCTTTTACACCAGAGCTAAAACCCGGGTTATTGTAGGGTTAATCAGGGTAGCTCCTTGGTGTAAAAGGGGACAGGGTTGGATTCCCGGGTGGAGTGACCTGGCAATCCAGGTGAGTGGCCATCGCCTGGCCGCTCGCTAAAGTTGTGGGTGGTCACCCACAGCTTAGCGAGCGGCGAGGAGGTCGGCTTTTAAAAAAAAAAGCGGCCGCCCTCATTCAGAGCAAGCGGCTCTGAATGAGGGCCTAAAAGCGCTGCATTTAGCAGTGCTCCTCGCAGTATCTACTGGGAAATGTCTGTATATAGTGCAAAGGAACCCATACTAGCGTCCCACTGCATCCCTATCTTGCCCATTGTGCACACCAGTGTGCAGTGTTAGTGACTGGTAGACCCCTGCCAGTCACACACACAATGGAAGGTCTTCTATGCTGCTATACAGCCCACACAGTGCCGCTGACCCTCCCCCCCCCCCCCCGCCCAGACACGGGGCTACACTCTTACCGTCTTGGCGTTGTTATCAACATAACATTACATAACATTCTGCCAGGGCTAAACCTGAGCCGCCCCGCTCACTTGCTGCCACGAGATAGGCCTGGAGGGGTGCCACTTCTGCCGCTCATTGGACTGGGATCGACGCCACTCAAGCCGCTAAACAAGCCATTCGGTGCAGGGGGGGAGGGGTGTTCTGCACTCGGACCATCCCGCAAGTTCCTATGCCTGCCACTGAGGGGGGCGCCCACTGCACTGTCATTGACGCCACTGAATGGGAGAGAGCCACAGCCGGCCGGGCCTGGTGAAAAGATCTTGCGGGCCGTATCCGGCCCGTGGGCCGAGGGTTCCCCATCCCTGTCCTAGATGATCATCTATTATCTTCTGCACTGTGGCACATTATTAGATACTTTTGTCATTTCCTATTCCAAATCACATCACTAATTAGCAATTATTGCTATGAGGTAACAATCTGCTCTCACTTTCCAGGTTCAACTTTAATTTGAACACGGCAACAGGGGAAACAGCTCTACATATCGGTGTCCGTTTAGATGAGCACGCAGTGGTGAGGAACAGCTGTCTCGGGGGAGTCTGGGGTCCTGAGGAGAGAGACATGTCCTTTAACCCCTTTGTGCAAGGGCAGTACTTTGATGTAAGTACATGTGTAATGTGTATCCGCAGACATAGGGCCTGATTCACTACGGATCGCATTCTCCTTACACACGCACCACAGTTGCTAATATCAGCCGTGCTATTCAATGTTTGCATTCACATTGCGATCGCAGCCAGACAGTAGGATGCCCACTTCCCCTTACCCACATCTGTATACAAGGGCAACATAGCGGAACAATTGGTAACATCAGACCCATAAGCACACTTGTACAAGCCCTGACCGTACTCAGAAATTGATAACAGCTACGCACGCCATGGGTACTCAGGATGCTTATGGCCACACAGTGGATAATTTATGCACGCCCCTCCAACGGCGTTGCAACACACTGGCACACCTGCGTTCGGCCAACCACCCCCCTTCACCACCTACAAACGGCACTTCCTGTCAATCACTCTGCTCTGGGTTTCTCTTAGCCTCCGCATTCACAGTTCTGAATGCAATTGCTAGTTTGCGCACTGCGGTGCATATACATGCGCAGAATGCAATAATCGACCGATTGCATGTGTATTAGCAACTGCGTTCCTTGCTGAATCAGGCCCATAGACCAATGACAGACTCTGTGATTGGTTGGTGCTGTAAGGTATATTTCACATATGGGCGTGGTCTATTTAATTGTGGGTGTGGTCCTAATAAAATCAAAGCTGCTTATACCAGCCCAGCTCCCCTAATCATGACAGCCATCAATTGTGGCCACTCCTTAGGGAGCCTGGGTGTTGGGATAGTACCAATGAAATTGGGACTGGTTCCAGTGTTCTCTTTGGGCCTGATTCAGACCCGGTCCCAGTGCGCATGCGCACGACGGAGCCGGCTCCGTCGTGTGCATGCGTGAGACCCGGATAGCGACGGGCACTCCGTCACTCCGGGTCTCGTACCAAAGGAGGCGTGCTGTCGATGTTGAGTGACAGCACGCCCCCTTTGGTGGGCGGGCCAGGGGCGTGGCTGCCCAGACGGAGGCGTTGCCATGAGAACGCCTACCGTCTGGGGCCGGCCCCACTGACATCACAAGTGATGTCAGTGGGAGAGCTTTCGGCTCTGTTAGAGCCGAAAGCTCTGTGGGGCTTGCGGCAACGAGACCCTACCACAAGGGTCTCATCGCAAGCCTGATGGCCGCGATGGTCTTCACCATCGCGACCATCATCATGGCCGCTCGCTATTGTTGTGGGTGGTCACCCACAGCTATGAGAGTGTCCAGGAGGCAGTTCTGAAAAAAAAATGCGCGGCCTTGATTCAGAGCGAGCGGCTCTGAATCAGGCCCTTTGTACCTTGCTGTGTAGGAGATAGCATCTAGCTTTGTTCTGACTCTTCTATAAATGAATTAGAGAAGCAGACCCCATATAATGTGGAGAAGTCACGCATAGAGGCTACAGCCAACTAATAGTAGCTGACGTTGCACCTCGCTGTGCAGCAAGATGCATAGAAAAGACCGCAGAAGTACTGAGGTTCCTAGTCTCAGCGCACTGAGTAATATGTTACTCTGTATTGCTCATTAGCAGCTGCTGATAGCAAATGTACTTGCACTTATCTAAATGATGATTATTTTC
Source organism: Taudactylus pleione (assembly GCA_031769625.1). Taxonomy (NCBI): domain Eukaryota; kingdom Metazoa; phylum Chordata; class Amphibia; order Anura; family Myobatrachidae; genus Taudactylus; species Taudactylus pleione. The sequence continues at coordinate 3,783,524 of JAUIMM010000198.1, forward strand.
TCTCGTTCCAGATGTCCGTCAGCAGCGACGACCTGCGTTATCATATATTTGTGAATGGACTACCATTCTGTGACTATATTCATCGGTACCTGAACCTGCCATTTATTACTACTATACAGATTACAGGAGATGTGGTGTTGGCACTTGTACAGTTCTAAGCAACCTCCAATACGCTCCTAGGTGCATTAGGATAGCCTGGATGGGCAGGCACACAGGCCTCGGACTCTGGAGCTCTACTCTTGTGTTAATCACCAATAAAATCTGTTTTATAAATGAGGAAATGGTGCTTTATGTGTAATCCATTGTAAGTGCTTAGATTCAACAGAGAAGAAACGGGCAAGATAGTCATCTCTCATTGTCTGGTAAAATGCAGCGACCACCACACTTTTGAGACATCTACCAGCGTCTCCAGCGCAGACTGTTATAGCTACAGTATATCACACTCCACAAGGAAAAGATTGGTCAAGGTTTTTGGAAATGTATCACTTCATAGAGAAGTTCACCCATAATATTATTATTATTATTATTAATAAAGAGTATTACATAGCACTACGCATAATACATTGGGGGGGGGGGGGTTGCGTCACGATCCCGGCAAATGGGATGCCGATATTTACAATACTGTCGTTGAAATCCCGACACCTGTCAGAATCCCAACCGCCGGCATCCCGAAAGTGATGTAGTGGGGGACAGGGAGGGTTAAGGGTAGGCACTAGGGGGAGGGTTAGGCACTAGGCAGGGAGGGTTAAAGTTAGGCACTAGGGGGGAGGTTAGGTTCAGGAAGGGAGGGGTAGGGGTTGGGCTAGATACCTACCAACAGGTATCTGTAACCTAACCCTGTCGGGATGCTGGTGTTAGGATTTTGACCGTCGGGATCCCGAGAGGCAGTATCCTGTATCCTCCCCATTCGGGGATGTAACAGTAAAAAAAAAAAAAAAAAAAATCCATACGAAGAAAAATTCCTCTACTGGAGAAAACTGAAAAACATAAACAATGTTACTGTGGTCTCTAAATATTTTGTTAAAAATATCAATATTCCACATGAAATCATAAACGATGCAGACAATTTTCTTGAGTTGGAGATAAAAATATCAGTTTTAAAATAAATAATTTTAACAATACATGGGGATATTTTTCTTTGGTTCAAATATACCATTTATCTGTAGTTGTTTTATGTTGTCATAAAATCATTGCAGACTTCTTCTCTCCCATCCTAACAGAATCATATTAACTGAACTGTGGTGACTGGCTTACGTCACACCCTCCATCTCTTCTGTTTTCCTCCAACTCTTAGGGGCTTATTTTTAATTTTTTATTTTTTTTAATAAAATTATGAAGTTTCTGTCTAATTTTACATATCAGCGCTATGCATTAACAGCCTAATACAGGGGATTTCATCATCAATGGGGATTACGATCTGACTCCTTACAATCCCTCCGGCCAGCTCTGGCATTTGACACTGTGCGCATGTCAGATTCCCCTGGAGGAGTCTTCCAAAATGTTGGGTATGTAACTCGTAGGGACAGTGGCTTTTGCTACCATAACATGGATATTTTCATTCAAAATTAAAGATATGAGATCTAATTGATAGGCGTATTGAGAGAGATGTATATGAAAGTGAGACTTGAATCACTTCCATGAATGTGCACGCATCCCTGAACACACAGAGAGACTGATGTAAAAGAGAGATTTGAATTGCACACTTTGAGGTGCATACGCGCAATTATCAAAAGATGATTAACATTTTTAAAGGTTCATTAGACATGTAATTTTATAAAATAAAACCAAAAAAACAAACAAACAAAAAAAAACAAGGGTCTGAGACACAGATATCTGTACCTGTACCCTTAGACACACAGGAGTTTGCAAAAAAATATGTTAAACAATAGCGATCCACGTTAAATAGGGCAGCAATTTGGAACAATGGTGATAATCACAGATCACACTATTAATATACACTAGTCAACAAAAGATGTTCCCAAGCGCTCCTAATGGGAATGATCTAAATCATTAAAAAGTAATATTCAAATGTCCAGGAACAGTATGTCAAAAATCCTGTAACCAATCGCACAAACTGTGCTTTTAGATAGTCTTTAGCCGAAATTGGCCACCATATAATAACCCCACCAATGTAGGTGCAAATAAGAAAATATAAATACTTTAAAAGACCAGAAAGTCTTAAATTATGTAGTCCACCGCAGCTTTGAATATCAAAACCGTCACTCCAAAATATTCCTTCATCCAAGGTGAATCCTCATTCATGCAGACTCCTCAAAGTGTATGTGCATGCAAAACACAAAGAGGGTGGCCACCATGGTGTAAAATCCTCACAATTTATTTGAAGTATAAAAACAGACAAATTAATGCGTACCAAAATTGACCTTTTGAGAAAGGTACACTGTTGCACATATATAGGGGTATTAATATGCTCCCCCTATAGAGCGTTACCTTCCCAGTCTGTGTGCGCAAGTTGCAATCAGCAAGTGTTTCAACCACCAACGTGTTTCAACCGCCTATGGGTGTATAATGTCTGTGAAGTGAAGTGGTAGGGGAAGCCCGCCCCTTCCTGCGTGCATTATATAGATAATCATTTAACTTACTTAATCTGTGTAGCTGTCTCCATATTCTTAGGTGCTGAGAACAGCGCATGTTGTGTAAAACCTCATGATGCGTCCCACGTGACTCCTCATGTATTGAGGAAGTGGATGCGTTCCAGCACTAATATACCACTTGATGCGCTCCACACTCTGGACCTCATTCAGAGTCGGTCGTTGCGGCCGCACGGTCGTACGTCACCGATGTTCGCTAAACTGCGCATGCGTAAAGGTCGCAATGCGCGTGCGCAAACTAGCTGCTACGATCAGAAATTTCTCTCTCCTTGAACACAGCCAGGTCGGTAGTTTGAGTGACAGGATGAGGCATTTGTGGGTGGTAACAGGGGAAGGTGCTTGAAAACGGAGGAGTGGAGATCCGAACGCAGGCGTGCCTAATTATGCAAACGGCGTTTTATGGGAGTGCATACTTAACAAAGTAGTGTCATGGCACACGTGACATGGGTGGTTTGTACACTGACCTGATCGTAGTGCTTAAGAGAGGGTATGGTCAACCTTAAGCTCTACGACCAGTTCCGATGGTTCCCGATGGTCTCGATTAATCCTTATATGCCCGGAGATGACGTGTAATGCATACGAGAAGGGGGCGTTTTTTTTGTCTTACGGCCGCATCCGCCCCTTGGTCGGCCAGCTAACGATCCGATCTTAGGGATGCAACTTGCGAGTGCATCATTTGCATATCAGGCCCCTTTTCCCTTACGACCATGCAGCCGCAACGACCGACTCTGAATGAGGTCCTCTGTTCCCCGGCAGAGCGCATCACGTGTTCCTTCCGCAGCACATGACGTGACACTGCGTTCCACAACATGGGATGCAGTGCAAGGTATCAAACAGTCACCGCTGCTGCATCAATTAAAAGTTGTCATGTAGCTAGGCTTGCCGCTGCCGCTGCGTTCCACTACATGGGATGCAGCGCAAGGTATAGAACAGTACCCGCTACTGCATCAATTAATGTAACCCAACGTTGTCATGTAGCTGGACATCATGTCTGACATGATCAATATCACCTAAAAACATTACTGGTGTATAATATATCATACAGAGGGGTAATATAGTGCAATACATAAAAATCAATGTGGATAAAAGATATAAAAGACTCCATAAATAATGTGCAATACCTCCATATTAATACATAAGAGTTGTGATACTAAACTATGCAAAGGGACCATTGTCATATAAAATCTACAACATCCAGGTAGGTATAAAACTTATCAAATGCTACTGCACATAAAGATGACATTGATAATAAATAAATACATAAATACAAAAAATAAGATAATAAAATATCAACAGTATATATGACATAATATGCATTAAAATAATAATAAAATGCCTATAAATAATAAAACTTTTGTCATAAAAACCATTTAAGTTCAAAGTTAGTATTCAATCCATGCGGTTCTAATGTTTTTGCTTCATAAATATATCTCATTTCTGCTTTAGCCAAAAATGTTTCAACACCCTTAGTCCGCCAGTTGCCCTCTACTTTTTTAATACCCATAATAAACCTGATGTCATTAATTCAATTTTGATGTTTCTCATATAAATGGTTTGAGAGAGCGTGATTGGTCACCCCTCTCCTTATATTCCTTAGGTGTTCACCCCATCTTTCTTTTAGTTTCGTACAGGAGTTTGCAACACAACGGAATCTGGCTGAGCAGAAGAAATCACTCACCTGGGTTATATAGTCAGAGCCCGCAGTCCTGGTCACTCCCGTCGTGTCCGTCCTTGGATCAATGAAGGAAATCTCGGTGGGACCTCCATGTGAAAGATTCATAATAAACCTTCTGTGGCCGATCACCGGGCCTGAGCTCTTTATGTGTGTCAGAACCCCTTGGACAGAGTACTCGAGAGAAAATCAACACATGACCACCATTCTGTGCTCTAAAATTTCTCTGGCTATAAATGCGTGTCATGCAATATTATAAGCATAGTAATCTCACATTGCAACATAAGCAGTTTAACTCAGCATATTTCAATATAACCACTCATTGTTAGTATTCATTATGTTATTATCTATACTTGAAGGAGTGAAGAACAAATTGTTAGGGAGTCAAGGGAGAAAGCATGGGAGCAGACATATAGTACATTATCATCTTCGGTACATTCCAAACTTTCTAGTCTATGAAGGTCACTAGAACTTGTCTCTAACTGAATTCAGAATACATTGGATTGGATTTCACTGATCCCCGAGCCAGACATGTGGGGATCGGCAAATTGCCCCAATCAATCGTTAATGTATGGGGGCCTTAACACTCTCCCAGTGCTTTACACACTGTGAGTGTGTCAGAATAAATATGTCTAGGCAAAGTACTGTATACTAATATAAGCAGAATTTTGGTTGGATACAATTTGTTACAAACCATAAATTAGAGAAACTAAGGGGTCTATGCAGTGGCGTCACAAGGGGGGTGTGGGCTGCACCCGGGTGTCAACCACTGAGGGGTGACACCAAAGTGCCGACTCTGTAATATGACGTGCAGCACTCGGCTCCAGACAGAGTGGTCCCCGGGTGCAGTCTACAACTCCGGGACCCTCCGGGATCTATGTAGGTCAGTATCTGTTCTCCTTCTGAGTTCCCTTAATACTACAGTGCTCACTGATTATACCACTCAAATCAGCTGTTCCAATGGATTTCATCTGTAATATATGCAGCTAATTAGGAATGCTATTTAAATACTTGAATGAGAGCGCTTTCTATTCACCTTGACAAAGACGCCTTTAGGACGGTGAAACACGTAGGTGCTCTCTCCTATTGCATGGTGCTCCCACAGAAGATACAAGGACCATCTGCTCCCCAGACATGGGTAGAGCACTTTTCTCACTTACTGCAGACCTGTTTCCCCCAAAGCTTGATCCACTGAGATGATCTGCTACTGAGACGGGACAAGCGGAAATTCAATGCCGTGGATATTACAACACCCACCGTCACCTGTGCTCTGACTGCTGGAGCTGTTAAGGGGGAGAGGCCGACCCGCCTGTGTCCCGCTACCCAGCTGTCCCACCCATAAATCAAACTCAGAGACAGGAAATTTGGGATACCAAACTGGCCACAGCTTTATTTTCAACCTTATTAGCATACGCTGCAGGGCACCAAAATGAGCAGTGGGCAAGGCTATCTTCACTTCACTAGATTATTTTCCGGGGCGTGCCCCGCCTACCCAGTAGGCGCCCAGGCTATGCCCGTTTTGGGAGCCGCCCCTGTGGCGCATATCACGCTCGCCTGGCATGCAGCCCCAGTGGCCCAACCGTCCAAAGCTGGAACCGAGCGTGCGGTCATTCGCCGAGGGTGAATCTGCAAACCTCGGCTGGCTCCCCCCTTACCTCTGCCTTGTGCACTGCTTCATTCCGCCACCCGAGGTTCTGTGGGCCAGCCTCAGAACCGAAGCCCCCACCCTGCCACTACAGGCGTATGACCGCCTCGAGCGCTTCCTGGAATGCATTGTTAAACAGGTCAATACCGACATCCGACAAATGCACCCCATCCCTCCTGTACATGCCCTCCCTATTGTTCACTATGTCCCCATGTTGTATGACCTCACCCCCCGCCGCGGTGACCAGTTTTTTGACTGCCGCGTTCACCTTTTTCCTGGCTCTCTCCACCCCCGCCCCGCGCCATGCTCCATACCACGTCAGCCTAGGTATGATACTAGACCAGATAATGTGCACCGCACTCCAGCGGTCTTTAATCCATGCCAACTCTTCCTGCATGGCTGCCAGCAGGTTGAGGGACCTCATCTTGGCCAGGTCATTGCCCCCCAGGTGCAGAACTATCGCGTCTTGCCGTCCCGCCCCATCTTCCGCGAGCAATAGGGCCCTTCTTAGCTCGTACCATCTCATTCCCCTCTTCCCAAACCAGAATACCTTCCCGACCTCGGGCAGCAGCCCCAATTGCCTCCCGTAGGGCCTGGTGGCGGCCCTGGCTGCTGCCCAATAAATAAAGGAGTGCCCGAAAATCCATATCCGCCTCCCTCCATTGCGCCCTGCGAGGAGAAAAATAAAAATTGTGGGGGGAGGGGGGTTAACGGGGATATTTGATTAATCATTTTGCTGCCGCGCTGTCTACTACAGGTCTGATATACGCCTTGTAGCTGTTGGACCTCCACCTACTCAATGCCTTGATATCATCCACTGGCCGCCCCTCGCTGGCCGCTGAGGTTGCTGCCCCTATCCTAAAAGAGTGGGTACCAAATCTGCGCGTATCCCAACCCAATTTTCCTACGCATTTCTTAAATACCGCTGAGAACTGAAACCTAGTTAGCGGGGATGCATCCGCATGGATGAGAAAATTGTCACCCTCCCTGGGTCTACTAACCAGAAATTCCCTGACCGCAGTCACCGGACATACCCTTGCGTCCGGCTGTGCTCTCAACTGGACCCATCTGCCCCTGCCGGCTTGGTCGGTCTTTGACCTCTGTATCTTGCACAATACTGTGTCGTCAGCTAGCGTCACGCCCGTGCTCTGCAGACCTGAGTCGCGAGAACTTTTGGACTCTGCCACCAGTTCGCTCACCCTAAACGCTCCCCTGAATGCCATGATGAAAGCTGTCCTAAATAATGTGGCCTCGCCCGCGTCTCTGCATACCCCTGGCACCATGCTCACTAGCTTTGTCAGCCTCTCACTCGTCACTGGTTCCCTACTGTCCAGCCTCCACCCCTCTGCTCTGGCCCACCCTTTCATTATTGTGCGGACCACAAAATCTTTGGTCGCGTCCCTTTCCCCTGTCAACTTTGCAAAAAATGATATGCCGGCCAACGTCGTATTTGCCCTTGCCCTGGAAAACTTCTCCCTTCTCAGCCTGCCTAGGAAACCCAACATTTTCTGGTGAGGGTCCTTACCCTCTAGTCCTTCTGCACTCGCAAACTGCTGCCACTTCTCCCAGGCGGCTCTGTATGCTGTCCATGTCCTAGGTGCCAGGGACCGCTCAATGAGGGCGCTCAGACCGTGATCGGCTCGACTATCTGCCAAAGATTGGAGGGGCATGTTAAACCTGTCAACTGTGCCTGCGGCGCCGCTGCCCTAAACGCCTTCCACTTCTGTCTAGACAATGCGTCTGCTATGACGTTCTGCTCCCCCGGCACATGCTTGGCCCTGAATGTGATGTTGTGCCGCAGGCAGGCCGCCACTAATCTCCTCACTAACCTGATAACCGGTGGAGATGATGCCCGCTGGTTGTTTACAATCTGCACCACCCCCATATTGTCACACCAAAATTGTATACGTCTGTTGGCCAGCCTGTGGCCCCAGATGACCACTGCTACCACTATCGGGAACAATTCTAACGCTGCCAGGTTTTTGGTCAACCCAGTGGCCACCCACCTGGCTGGCCACTGCTGGGCACACCATTCACCCTGCAGGTAGGCCCCAAAGCCTATTGCACCCGCCGCATCTGTGAATAATTGCAACGCATGGTTGCCCGCTGCTGGCGCTTGCCAGATACAAACACCATTGAAATGCCGGATGAATTCCTCCCACATTGTCAGGTCGTCTCGGAGGTCTTTGGAGATGCGAATAAAATGGTGCTTCTTCTTAATACCTGCCGTGGCCTGCTCCAGCCGCCTTTTAAAAATCCTGCCCATGGGTATTACCCGGCATGCAAAGTTGAGCCTCCCTAACAAGGACTGCATCTGGCCTAGCGTGACCTTTTTTGCCCTTGCGCAAAAACCGATCTCGCGACCTAGTTTTACCACCTTCTCCACTGGGAGCCTGCACTCTAGCTTCTCTGAATCGATCTCTATGCCCAAATATGCCATTATGGTCTTCGGCCCCTCTGTCTTTTCTCGTGCAATAGGGACTCCAAATTCCCCTAGCATGCTCTGGAGCTCCTGCAGGAGTTGGCCGCAAACTTCTGACCTCGGGGGGCCTGCTAGCATGAAGTCGTCTAAGTAATGTGCTATGGCCCTGGAACCTGTGCGCTCCTGAAAACACCACTGCAAGAAAGAGCTGAAGACCTCAAAGAAAGCGCACGAAATAGCGCAACCCATGGGCAAGCACTTGTCTATGAAAAAATATCCGTCGTAACGGAAACCCATGAGTCTAAAGCTCTCGGGATGCAGGGGCAGCAATCTAAAAGCGGATTCAATATCCAGCTTCGCCATGAGTGCTCCCCTGCCCTGGCTTTTCACAATCTGCACCGCTCTGTCAAATGACTGGTACTGCACTGAACACTGGTCCCTGTCTAGGGCATCGTTCACTGATGCCCCCTCTGGATAAGATAGGTGCTGAATGAACCTAAATTTTCCCGGCACCTTCTTCGGGACCAGCCCGAGAGGTGAAATCACTAACTCTGGCACCGGTGGGGCGCTGAACGGACCCGCCATCCTGCCTAGTGCCAGTTCCTTTACAATCTTGCCCTGCACCACGAGCGGCTGCTCCGCGATGGATTTCAAATTCCTGCTGCTAACTGAGGAAGGAACCGCTCTCGCCACCGGAATCCTGAAACAATCCCTAAACCCCGCCCTTAATAGCTCGGCTTCATCTGGCTTTGGGTACCTGGACAGCCACTCCAGGATCATACCTAATTTTACTGAACTAACTGTCTTTCCTAAGCCCTGCCGCTGCGGGTAGCTTCTGTGCGTGACTAGCCCTTTTCTTTCTGCAGTCCCTGGCGGAGTGGTTCGCACTGCAGAATGTGCAGGCGTGCATAAACTTGCACTGTGCCCGTGCGCACTGCGACTCATTGAAAGCCCAGCATTTGAAATCCTGCTTCTGCGTGCCAGGCCTCCCGGCCCCGGACTTTTGCCCTGGCGGGCCCTTCTCCGCCAACCCGCTAGATTGCGCCCTGAGCCACTCGTCCACATCTCTGACTCCGAAGTCGATGGGCGTTCCCCCCTGTACTTTCTGCCTGAACGCCTCATCGTACCTGCGCCATACGGATCCTCCGTATTCCTTGTACACAGAATAAATGAAATCTGTATACTTTAGCAAGCCCGCTCCTGCGTCTGGGTAGGCCTCTGTATAACAGCCTGTGTAGGCAAACATGCCGCTGAGCCAGTGCTCAATGGTCTTGTATGCCTCAGACTGCCCTCCCTTCACTGCGGCTCTTTCCTTGTCCTTCAAGCCCGCCTCTGTCAACGAACAAATGTCCACAAATGCGCCTTTCACAATCTCCTTCCTAGTTTGCTTTGGCAAGTGCCACGCCACTGACCCCAGGGCGCAGCCTACTGCCACCCCTTCTTGTAGGAACCCTCCTAACTTCTTTTGCTGCACCTGCCCCATCTGGTCTCTAACTGCATCCGCACCTGGGATGGCCGCCTTCTCTTTTTTCTTGTTTGCCCTTGCTAGCTTCAGCTGCTCCTTCAACACCCTACACGCATCATCCTCGTCTGACTCTGACGAACTACCTTCCTGTGTGTTGCCTTGTACTGCTGCCTTACCGCTAGTCACTCCCGTAAATGTTACAATGGCAGTGCTAACATCCTGCGTTAACCCCTGCCTTAGCATTTTCCTTATGAGCATCGCAAACCTTGTTGCTCTCACTAACCACCTGCGCAATCCCTGGATAAACAGTTACATTATGAGAATTGCCAGTATTATTGCCTTCGCTAACACCCTGCACAATCCCTGCATTAACATTTAAATTATGAGCATTGCAAGTACTATTGATGTTCTCACTCTTCCTGATCGGAGCAGGATCGTCGGCCCCGCTGGCAATGGCGGTGGCTGGATTAGTCGCGGCCTGTTCGGCCTGCAGCGCTGGTACTGGAGTCCCGCTGAATGAGGCGTGGACCGTGTCGATGTCTCCTTGCGCTGTCCTGCGTGGCGCAGCTAAGGTTGCGGTGCCATGAAAAACCGCCTGGGTGGTATCATGGCTGCGCGCCTGTCCTGATGCTGTAGGAGCCCCATCACGTGTGACGTGGGCCGTGTTGCAAATACGCTCCGCTGCTAGTGCTCCCTGGTGCTTCTCCCTTTGTGCTGGCTCAGCCCTGCCATACCGCTGCGGACTGCTGCGGTGGTTGTCTCTGCTACTTTGTAAAAACAGCTGAACATCCTTCTACATCCCTTGTGTTAAACGCTTGTCTGAATGCCTGCAGCAGCATCGGCAGCCTTGGTCCTGCGCACTGCTCCCTTGTGGTGATGCGCACTGGTGGCGGGCTGACCTTGCGGGCGATAATTGACTCCTTAGGCTCCCATGGGGGGATGGAAAACGGTGCCTGCTCCTGGGGGGGGGAGAGGTATTGCGGGGAGGCATGATATTGATATTGGGTACTGCTCAACTGGCCCTCCCGCTGGCTGTGGTGGGTCACACTCTGCCGCCCCCTGCTTCTCGGGGTGAAACAAGGTGGCTGCGCTGCCCTTTGAAATAACTGTGTATTGGCGAGGTACACCCATGCCCCCTGTGAGCCTGCTGTGGCATCCTGCTCACCATCTGCCTCTTCAAACCTTTGCGCTTGCCCCTCTGACCCTCTTGGTGAATTGTCTCTGTGTTCTGGATATAATGTGGGGATTTGCCTCGCCGGCCCTATGGGAGAGCTGGGGGTGATCCAAGGTTGTGGGCGCAGGTAACAGTCCTGCTCTTCCCCTCCCGACTCGGGGCCATCTGACTCTATAGCCACCAGAACATCATCTGACATTGCCGGCCATCCACTCGCCCCTTGCGAAAGCTCCTGGCTGGGAAGTACTCCCCCTCGCCCTTTGGTTTTAGAAGCCCCGTCTGGCTGTTTGCTGCTTGGTCTCCTTTTATTTTCGTGCAGCCGCTTTGCACCTCTCCGGCCACCAGAGGGAGCTCCGACCACGTGCTTCCTAGAAGAGCTCTGCTGCTGCCTGCTTCTTCCTCTCGGCACTGCTCTAGGCTGCAAGTCTCGCTGCTGGGATGCCTCCCGAAAACGCTGGGGCAAGGCCCTCTTCCTCGCCGCACGTGCCTGCTGTACTTCCATGCCGCTGAAGGTAAGGTGCGCTGCTACCCGCGAATGCCTTGGCCCCCCGCCTTCCTCCCGATTTAAACCCTTGTGCGCTGCGCCGGCCCCCGATGGCCTCTACTGGCTGCCCTTCGCCCCAGGTGTGAGAAAGGGGAGGACGGGCATACCTGCCCGTCCTCCCATTTTCCTGCCGCTGGCCCGCGGGCCGCAGGGCGCCCCTCCTCCCTTAAATCGCTCCGGCGCCATCTTCGCGGCACCTCGGCTCCCGTACTCACCTAGAGCAGGCACGTCTGCAGCTCACGCTGAACACATGACGCTCCACTTCCCGATGGAGTCTACCGGAGGAGGTGATGCTGCAGCTTCATTGACAAAGACCCTGTCCTTGCACTGATACAGCCGGAGCTGCAGTGCATCCAGAGCGTGAACGCCCCGAACTCCACAGCCGACTACACACTCCCCAGGAGCGGCAATTACAGCACTATGTTTTCCCGTTCATACGGGCTTATCATCATCACCATTTTCTGGCCTGAATTAACTAGCAATACCAGCGCCAAGCCACCTTGGTGGCATTTACAACAGAAGTCTGCAGGTAAATCATTTGTTACTACATTTATTTCATGACACAGGCAAAATAACGTATTAACACGTTACAGTACAACTGGACAGTGACTCTTATCAATCTATTTTTGATCATCCATCTAGTTACCTGTGTGTTCCTGTGGTACCACCACCTGAATATTAGGACTATATATTTTATTATTTTTTTATATATATATATATATATATATATATATATATACTTTTTATGTAATGAGTAATTATTATGGATGCATCCATTGTGTTGATGTGATATGTTAAAATGATTTTTTAATAAACTTATACTTATTGTCATTGAAACATCTGATTTGGGTACGTTACTAATTGACCCCAGACCATATGGTTGCCTATTTTTATATATGGTAGCTGATACTGGACTGCTTGTTATTAATTTACAAATTATAGTTTTGTTAAACAACTTGCATGAACTCGTTGCAAATGACGTAACAGGGAGGAGGTGCCTAGATGGTTAATGTCCCTTCCTCTGCTAACTTTGGCTTTACAAATAGAACAGATGCCTTCACAACTGTTGTTAGAATTTAGATTAAAATAATTCCACACCCAAGACATTGCTTTTCTGGCTTTCTTTTTATCATTAGCAAGAGCTGCTGCCATTGGTGGCTGATTTACGCAAACCACATCTTTATCATCAACATCCACATTAGCGTCAGATAGGATACACATTTCCCCCTCATCCTCCTTTTGCACTTCCTCCACACTATCATCCTCATTTTTTATTATTTCACCATCTGTCATGGCGTCAGTGATCCGCTGTGAAACTGGGTGACAGCTGTTATACTTACTTCCTCTATCAAAGGACTGTTTAATAGTCAATTGGTTTTTTGAAATTACTTCCGATCACAAATGAGGATGTTGATGATGATGCAGGTGTTGGAGATCGAAGGCGCTTGGATCCCACAGAGAGGGAGCAGGTAGGTGACACTGGACTTGTTACGTTTTGGAACTTGGCGACATACACTTTGATATCTGATGAATGCGCTCCAAGTGACGCAACAAGGAGGAGGTTCCTAGGTGGTTTATGTCCCTCCCTCTACTCACTCTTGCTTTGCAATGGTTACATATGGCTTGACAACTGTTGTCCGGATCGGGATGGAAATAATTCCACACGTGAGAAGTAGATTTTTTTTGTCTTTTGCCCCGGCATGACAACAATCTGCTTTGGCTTTTTCAAACCATGGGCAACAGCTGTTGCCTTACTTACACAAAGGACATCCTCGGCATCAACAACCTCATCATCCTTTGCACCTTCAACTACCAAAATATCCTCCTCCTCCATGTGCAATTCCACAGAAGCATCCTCACTGACTACGTCTGCAAGATGTTGACTGCCCTTCCCCACATTTACAGAGGGCACACAAATGTTGGAACTTGGAGGATCCTCCAGTACACTAGTATTTAGGTTGGGCAAACACATGACAACCGCGGACACACTTGCACTCTCCTCAGGGATTTGTGATTTTGATTTCTCAGGGCACATAGTTGGTTTTTCTGGAGCTGTCTTAACAACTTTCACATTTTTAATTGGACCACTACTACTACAAGCAGAAGGGCTATCAGAATCAGCAGTCTTCATAAAGAAAGGCCAAGGCCTTATCCTTTCCTTGCCACTTCGTGTAGTGAATGGCATATTGCCAATTTTTTGTTTATCTAAAGGCAAATTTCCTTTCAATTTTTTTTTTCTTAACTTCAGTAAAACTTGCTTTACCATATCGATGGCGTAACTTAAGCCCTGGGGCATGGGCCTTCATAGAGGTTGAGGAAGTTGACAGCCTTGCACTGCTGGCGGCAGCTACAACATGTGGTTCTTGGCCTTGCTCTCCTGTCATGTGACAGCCCTCCATATTTTCTGCAGTCTTGAAGCAGTGTCACAATCACCAATAGTGTAGCCAAGGTACGGTTACAAAATTCACACACGTGCAGTCATGTGCACACACAAAAATATTAGAAAAAAAGACAAATGATGATTTTTATTTTTTGTCAGCTCCAGAAGAACTTGGCTCCAGAGCAACGATTGATCACGACTGGAGTCGGGCAGCACTAGGTTGCAACTTGCGTTGCTGGTTGGATCTTGTGCGGTACTACGGTTAAGCCTAACACGCACGCATGCACACAGAAAAATATAAAAGACACTTTGATTTTTGGGGGGGGGGAGTTTAGAACTTGGGCCCAGAGATGGACACTGCACAAGCCCAGGACACAGCAGACAGCCCAGATGGATCAGCAGACAGCACAGTGACAGTGACAGCACCGTGACCAGAGACCAGAATGGATCAGCGGACAGCACAGTGACAGTGACAGCACCGTGACCAGAGACCAGAATGGATCAGCACAGACAGCACAGTGATAGTGACAGCACCGTGACCAGAGACCAGAATGGATCAGCAGTCACCAGCCCAGGACACAGCAGATAGCACCAGCACCTCTCCCAGCCCTACACTACCCACCCTCCCTGTTCAGTCTCCACAGCCGGAGTGAAATGGCGTCTGTCGCGTGGTCCCTTATACACTGCATTGATCATAGAGACGAAAGCTCTCGAACCGCAAGATTTCGTCTCTATTGTTTTGTGTCGATTTGAGAGATCCGAGTAAGGCGGGAACATCTGAGCCTGCTTGGGTCCGACTCGGCTATGCTAAATTCGGGTGGGTTCGGATCTCTGGAATCCGAACCCGCTCATCTCTACTAAATATCCCTTGCAGGGACAGAGCTTGCGATAAAGCTCTGTCCCTGCGAATCCCCTCCGTACACTTATCACGGTATTTTTGCAAAAAATACCATGACAAGTGCCCCGCGCCAAGCATCGACCGGCCACCGCTAAGCCCTGCCCCCATCGCTAAGCCCAGCCCCATGCGATCACGACCCCCGCCTTCCCTTAATTACACTTACCTCTGGTGATCGGGGCTTCAGTGATGTCCTCCGTGGCTCCAGTCAGCTGATCTCCCATCCTGCACTGGGACCCGGTCAGCTGCGATCTGACTACTAAAAATAAGTGATAATTAGGGGTTGAAGTAGAATTTTACGAATTCTACTCCAATTGCCCTGTAATAACTGTAGGCGATACTAAAATAATGTGAAAAGGGTGTGAAAACACCCTTTTCACTTTATATTAGTAAAAATAATGATAATAAATAGAGCCCTAAGGGACATGCGATGGCTCTCCCTGGGCCCCACAGATTACCAATGAGCAGACATGCACGGCTTACAGTACATGCATTGCATTGTATTAGAACAGGATTGGTGCATCGGGGGTGACAGCGGGGGAGCCACGGCATCCTCAGTTCAAATGATGGATGATGAGATCGATCATACCCCTCAAGTCGGAGCCGCTGCGGCTGTCTCTGCTGGCGCCACACTGAATGCTGGGAGGAGGTAGGAGGGAGGGGAGGCAGAACCGCCATTGTGTGAGCAGCTGCAGTGAGGAGCCTTACCATCAATTGCCAGAACCAACGAGAGCCAGCTAGGCCAGCTGACCTAGCAAAGTTACCAGACAGCACTGCCAGCAACTAAAACTAAACACCAATAAGTACAGTACTGTATGTTGTTAAAATGAAATAAAATGATTGTGCTATATGAATACCCACAATCACCATCTAATATCACCTGTGGTTCTGTTCCTGGCATCGCTTTATTTGCTATTGGTTACATGAAAATAATCTGGAATATCAGATTGTCTGCATATGAAGCGTTTCTAATTTGCTCTAAGAAAATGTAATTATTTTAATGATTGTACTTACAACAACCGCATATATTTTTGTTTTGTATGTGTTAGTATCTTATCGTGTTATAAGTGTCATCAGCCTGACAGACTGCACCTCTGTGTACTTTTAATATGATCAACAGTGTGGTACAGTGTTGAGACCAGTAATATTTTCTTCATACTGTAAAATATTAAGCACTATATACTAGGGGTGTGCACCGGCCACTTTTCGTGTTTTGTGTTTTGGTTTTGGATCTGGATCTTTCTTCGTGTTTTGGATCTGGATTGGTTTTGCCAAAACCACCCTTCCGTGTTTTGGGTTCTGGGTTTTGTGTTTTGGATCTGTATTTTTTTGAAAAAAAGCATAAAAACAGCTAAAATCACAGAATTTGTAGGTTTTTCTGCTCCTATGCTATTATTAACCTCAATAACCTTAATTTCCACTCATTTCCAGTCTATTCTGAATACCTCACACCTCACAATAGTGTTTTTATGTCCAAAAGGTTGCACCGAGGTAGCTGGATGACTATGCTAAGCGACACGAGTGGGCGGCACAAACACGTGACCCATCTAGGCGTGAAACTGCAGTGGCAGACAGGATGGCATTGAAAAACTAGGCCCCAAACTGTACATAATGCAAAGAAAAAAAAGAGGTGCAAGATGGAATTGTCCTTGGGCCCTCCCACCCACCCTTATGTTGTATAAACAGGACATGCACACTTTAACAAACCAATCATTTCAGCGCCAGGGTCTGCCACACAACTGTGGCTGAAATGATTGGTTCGTTTGGGCCCCCACAAAACAAGCTGGCAATTAATCTGTCCCTGCACAAACTGGCTCTACGGAGGCAAGATGTCATCCTCATCCTCCTCATCCACCGATTCCTCACCCTCTTCAGTGTGTACATCCTCATCCTCACAGAGTATTAATTCATCCCTGCTGGAACCACAGGTCCCTCTGTACGTTCTGGAGGCTGGTCTCCCTGGAAGAGTTGATAATTCATTTTATGAACATCATCTTCTCCACATTTTGTGGAAGCAACCTCCTACGCCTTTCGCTGACAAGGTTCCCGGCTGCACTAAACACTCTTTCGGAGTACACACTGGAGGGGGGGCAACTCAGGTAAAATAGAGCCAGTTTGTACAGGGACCTCCAAATTGCTTCTTTTTCCTGCCAGTACAGGTACGGACTGTCTGACATGCCTACTTGGATGCTGTCACCGATGTAATCCTTTAACAGACAGACGCACGCTTGTCGCTGCTGCTTTGAGGATTCAAGTGCGGCTACAGCCCACACAATTCACAAAGACAGAAAAAAAAAAAGAATATTTTTATTGTTTGTGGAGCACACTTTGAGGGTTACACCACCCTTTAACAGACAGACGCACGCTTGTCGCTGCTGCTTTGAGGATGCAAGTGCGGCTACAGCCCACACAATTCACAAAGACAGAAAAAAGAAGAAGAATATTTTTATTGTTTGTGTAGCACACTTTGAGGGTGTCACCACCCTTTAACAGACAGACGCACGCTTGTCGCTGCTGCTTTGAGGATGCAAGTGTGGCTACATCGCACACAAGTCACAAACACATTAAAAAAAAATTTTTGATTTTTTTGGAGCACTTTGAGAGTTACAACACCCTTTGACAGACGCACGCTTGTCGCTGCTGCTTTGAGGATGCAAGTGCGGCTACAGCCCACACAATTCACAAAGACAGAAAAAAAAAGAACAATATTTTAATTGTTTGTGTAGCACACTTTGAGGGTGTCACCACCCTTTAACAGACAGATGCACGCTTGTCGCTGCTGCTTTAAGGATGCAGGTGCGGCTACAGCCCACACATTTCACAAAGACAGAAAAAAAAAGAACAATATTTTAATTGTTTGTGGAGCGCACTTTGAGGGTGTCACCACCCTTTAACAGACAGACGCACGCTTGTCGCTGCTGCTTTGAGGATGCAGGTGGAATCTAGATGGGATTTGGAACCGAGGACACACTACCTCCATCAATTGTCTAAATCCCACTGCACTAATGTCGGATACCGGACGCACGTCTAACACCAACATAGCAGTCAAGGCCTCAGTTATACGTTTTGCTTCAGGATGACTGCTGTCGTACTTCATCCTCATCGCTAGGGACTGTTGGAGGGTCAATTGTTTAGTAAAAGTAGTGATGTTCCTACTTCCTCTCTGGGATGATGAACAACTCCCAGCAGCAGCAACAGCACTAGGAGGAAGTGGTTCTTGATCTTTCCCTATTTTATTTTTAACGGAGAAAGTTTGGTCCTCCATTTATGTTATATTGATATATATACGTGCGGCTAAAGCGCACACAAACACAGAAAATATTTTTTTATTTTTGCTGGAGAGTAGTGCACTTTGTGGGTTACACCACCCTTTAAGAAATGAGCCAGCCGGCTCTTTACTTATGGGACACAGGCGCACGCTTGGCGCTGCTCCTTTGTTTGATGCACGTGCAGCCACAGTGCACACAAGTCACAAACACAGAAAATATATATTTTTTTGGTTTGGAGTGTACTTTGGGGGTTACAGAACCCTTTAACGGTCAAGCCAGCCGGCCCTTTACTTATGACACAGGCGCACGCTTGCCACTACTTTGTTGATGCACGTGCGGCTACTGCGCACACAATTCACAAACACAGAAAATAATTTTTTTTTTGGTTTGGACTGGAGTGTACTTTCAGGGGTTACAGCACCCTTTAACGGTCTAGCCAGCCGGCCCTTTACTTATGACACAGGCGCACACTTGGCACTACTTTGTTGATGCACGTGCGGCTACTGCGCACACAATTCACAAACACAGAAAATAATTTTTTTTTTGGTTTGGACTGGAGTGTACTTTTGGGGGTTACAGCACCCTTAACGGTCAAGCCAGCCGGCCCTTTACTTATGACACAGGCGCACGCTTGGCACTACTTTGTTGATGCACGTGCGGCTACTGCGCACACAATTCACAAACACAGAAAATATTTTTTTTTTTTGGTTTGGACTGGAGTGTACTTTCGGGGGTTACAGCACCCTTAACGGTCAAGCCAGCCGGCCCTTTACTTATGACACAGGCGCACGCTTGGCACTACTTTGTTGATGCACGTGCGGCTACTGCGCACACAATTCACAAACACAGAAAATAATTTTTTTTTTTGGTTTGGACTGGAGTGTACTTTCGGGGGTTACAGCACCCTTAACGGTCAAGCCAGCCAGCCCTTGACTTTTGACACAGGCGCACGCTTGGCGCTGCTACTATGTTGATGCACGTGCGGCTACATCGCACACAAGTCACAAACACATTAAAAAAATAGTTTTTTATTTTTTGGAGCACTTTGAGGGTTACACCACCCTTTAACAGACAGAAGCACGCTTGTCGCTGCTGCTTTGAGGATGCAAGTGCGGCTACAGCCCACACAATTCACAAAGACAGAAAAAAGAAGAATATTTTTATTGTTTGTGTAGCACACTTTGAGGGTGTCACCACCCTTTAACAGACAGACGCACGCTTGTCGCTGCTGCTTTGAGGATGCAAGTGCGGCTACAGCCCACACAATTCACAAAGACAGAAAAAAGAACAATATTTTTATTGTTTGTGTAGCACACTTTGAGGGTGTCACCACCCTTTAACAGACAGACGCACGCTTGTCGCTGCTGCTTTGAGGATGCAAGTGCGGCTACAGCCCACACAATTCACAAAGACAGAAAAAAAAAGAACAATATTTTTATTGTTTGTGTAGCACACTTTGAGGGTGTCACCACCCTTTAACAGACAGACGCACGCTTGTCGCTGCTGCTTTGAGGATGCAAGTGCGGCTACAGCCCACACAATTCACAAAGACAGAAAAAAGAACAATATTTTTATTGTTTGTGTAGCACACTTTGAGGGTGTCACCACCCTTTAACAGACAGACGCACGCTTGTCGCTGCTGCTTTGAGGATGCAAGTGCGGCTACAGCCCACACAATTCACAAAGACAGAAAAAAAAAGAACAATATTTTTATTGTTTGTGTAGCACACTTTGAGGGTGTCACCACCCTTTAACAGACAGACGCACGCTTGTCGCTGCTGCTTTGAGGATGCAGGTGGAATCTAGACGGGATTTGGAACCGGGGACACACTACCTCCATCAATTGTCTAAATCCCACTGCACTAATGGCGGATACCGGTCGCACGTCTAACACCAACATAGCAGTCAAGGCCTCAGTTATACGTTTTGCTTCAGGATGACTGCTGTTGTACTTCATCCTCATCGCTAGGGACTGTTGGAGGGTCAATTGTTTAGTAAAAGTAGTGATGTTCCTACTTCCTCTCTGGGATGATGAACAACTCCCAGCAGCAGCAACAGCACTAGGAGGAAGTGGTTCTTGATCTTTCCCTATTTTATTTTTATCAGAGAAAGTTTGGTCCTCCATTTATGTTATATTGATATATATACGTGCGGCTAAAGCGCACACAAACACAGAAAATATTTTTTTATTTTTGCTGGAGAGTAGTGCACTTTGTGGGTTACACCACCCTTTAAAAAATGAGCCAGCCGGCTCTTTACTTATGGGACACAGGCGCACGCTTGGCGCTGCTCCTTTGTTGATGCACGTGCAGCCACAGCGCACACAATTCACAAACACAGAAAATAATTTTTTTTTTGGTTTGGACTGGAGTGTACTTTGGGGGTTACAGCACCCTTTAACGGTCAAGCCAGCCAGCCCTTTACTTATGACACAGGCACACGCTTGGCACTACTTTGTTGATGCACGTGCGGCTACTGCGCACACAATTCACAAACACAGAAAATATTTTTTTTTTTAGTTTGGACTGGAGTGTACTTTGGGGGTTACAGCACCCTTTCATGGTCAAGCCAGCCGGCCCTTTACTTATGACACAGGCGCACGCTTGGCACTACTTTGTTGATGCACGTGCGGCTACTGCGCACACAATTCACAAACACACAAAAAATATTATTTTTTTAGCACTTGGGGGGAGCACCCCTGATGGACAGAGCACCCCCTGGACAACACTACAGCACCCCTTTAGGACTGGGACACTGCACAGGACTTTGGAGTGGACACAGCCCCTATGGAGAACTGACTGCACAACACAGTCCAGCCAGCCCCTATGGACTTTGAAGTAGTGGACACAGCCCCTATTAACAACAGCAGCACAGCACAACACAACCAGCCCCTATGGATTTTGAAGTAGTGGACAACAGCAGCACAGCGCAGCACAGCACAGCACAACACTACTCTGCTCTACACTACACTACACTACACAGCCCAGCCAGCCCTAACTCCCACCCTCCCTCTTCACTGTCCACAGCCGAGTGAGAAAGTGGCGCCGACGCGGGTACCTTATATAGGATCCAAAACCCGCGAGACCCGGAAGGCGGGATGATGACGTTTTGCCTCGATTTCAGATCCGAATCAGGCGGGAAAAGTCGAGCCTGACTCGGATCTGCCTCGGATCGGGGGGGCTCGGGGGGGTTCAGATTTCAGAAATCCGAACCCGCTCACCCCTAATATATTATATATATATATATATATATATGATGTGGTCACGTTCCTGCCGGCTAGGGATGCATTATAGGAGTCGAGATACCGATGCCTATGATAATCCCAACGCCGGAATTAGGGTTGGCACCCTACTGGGAGGGTTAGGGATAGGCTAGGAGAAGGGGTGGATAGGGTTAGGCACCCCCCAGGAGGGATAGGTTTAGGGAGCGGGGATTAGGTTTAGGCACCCCCTGGGGGAGGTTAGGGTTAGGCACTAGGGGGGAGGTTAGGGTTAGGCAACGCTAAGGGAGGGTAAAAGTTAGGAGGGGGAGGGTTAGCTTTACTTACCTCCACTGTCTGCATGTCATCCTTTCAGGCTCATGTTATCGAGATTTAAACCAGCAGCTAAACAGCCCCCAGCATTACAATCCCATTCCATATATATATGTACATATACACACACTGTATACTGTTTTATAATTGTTGCTTTGGTCGGTCCATGTATCCTATACCTACACAGAAATATCAGTTGCCAATGACTGCTCTATTACAGATATGTAAGTTTTTACTGTAGCTTCAGTGGCGGCAAAGAGCCTCTTCACGGCGCACCTGGTCCGGGAGACTCCGCCGCACCGAGCAACCTTTTCGCTGAAAGTGTGCGCCTTTTTCATACAAATAAAACCACTCGAGGTGACAATGCTGCATTGCTAGCGTGCACTAACTACTGGGGTGTGCAACTTTTGTACATCAAAGTGTGGCCGAGTCTGAATCTGTGAAATAGGGCTCCGACACCAGTGGCCACATCTTTTACCTCACACCAAGTACCATTGAGCTTAATCTGAGACTTTGCACATGTGTGAAACCAATTCCTGTGTGTTACTGTCGCAGACTAGAGACTCTAGTGTTATCATTATATCATTATATTTTAAATATTTGAAGGAGATTGTTTTTCATTACAATATTATGTTTATACAGTACAATATTCAGCTTATCTGCCTACCTTCATTATTTAACCAATTTACAACACACTTTATACCCTTAACAACAACATAACTGTTTTAGCAGGGTTGGGGGAGAATGGGGGGCAACTTAATACTGTAAAGAATATACAGTTGTATAGGAAATAGAGGTTGCTGTAGGTGAAGACCGGACCTTCAGTTCTATGGGCTCTATTTACTACAATCCGCATTTGTAATGCAGATTGTAGTGTGATATTAATGACTGAATTCGCATTGCGGATTCAGGCAATATCACAGGGATTTACTACAAATCCCTTGCAGGGACAGAGCTTGTGATAAAGCTCTGTCCTTGCGAATCCCCTTCGGAGCCTTATCATGGTATTTTCGCAAAAAATACCGTGATTAAGTGCACGCGCATGTGCCGACCGGTCGCCGCTGCTACCCCCCGGCGCTAAGCCCCGCCCCCGATGCTAAGCCCCGCCCCCCATGATCGTGGACCCCCCGCGACCCCTCCCTTAATTACACTTACCTGCATGCTCCGGGCCTCCGGTGATGATCTCCATTCCTCCGGTCAGGTGATCTCCCATACTGCACTGGGGCCTGATCACCGAGCCGCAGTGCACTGTGGGAGACCAGCTGACCGGAGGGGAGTCATCTCCGGTGACCCGATCACTGGTCCCTGGAGTCAGGTAAGTTAATTTTTTTTTTTACTATTTTTTTTTTTCCTTTTTTTACAGTAATCAGCTTGCGGTCTGTTAAGACCACACAGCTGATTACAGGGACCGACTCCCGGCTCTGCTCTCGGCGTTAGAGCAGGGCAGGAGGCCGGTAACCGGGGGAGATCCTGGATAATGTCACCTCCAGGTGGCGTTATTATCACAGGGCTTTCCCCGATATTTTTTCACATTTCATTTTTAGTAACTCCGGTCAGATCACATTTCCCATTACAGTTATGGGAAATGCAATCTGATTACTAAAAATAAGTGATACTTAGGGGTTGGAGTAGAATTTTACTAATTCTACTCCAATTGCCCTGTAATAACTATAGGTGATACTAAAATAATGTGAAAAGGGTGTGAAAACACCCTTTTTCACTTTATTTTAGTCAAAACAATGTTAATAAATAGAGCCCATAAGTTTATTACATTACTGGCTGCATACATTATAACTTCATAATGATTTGGTGACTTTAGAGTGATATGCTGAGAAAGGAGAATATTTGCATTCAAAAATGTCTTCATCTTATGCCAGGATTTGACTCCATAAGTCGCTCAGGGCTTTAGTTTGCCATACATAATTACATTATAATTTCCCATTGTTCTGTGAGTGACATCTTGAATGGTGTTAATTTTGTAAAATGAGATGTTTGCATATTCCTCTAAGGGCCGCTTAAAAAAGACGCCCAATTCCCTGCTTCCCCAATCTGTCCGGAACTGCCGATCCAACGGTCTGAAACGCCAATCGGTGGCCATGGATGGTAGCTAATCCGCCGGGGAATCGGAGAAATTTTTTATGTTAAAAATTCCCTATTTGCCGATCCCTGTCATATTTTGGTCGTGATCAGCAAATCAGGCAAAACATTTTGGATTTCTTTCACCAATGCCCCGGCGTCTGGGGATCGGGGAATTGTGACAATCCGTCACTGATATATAGGGGCTGTTGGATAGAATGCAGAGCTCAGAGGCCTCAGGTGTGACTACAAAAGTAAATATTTTGTCTACTTATAAATACAATCTATAATGTGTCCTCATGTAACTATCCTTGCTGTCATCAGCTATTCTGAAAGTTTCAGCTAGTGATGCATGGATTAACCTCAAAGAGGGGAGATAACAGTGAATGTAACATTGCACTGGATGTTCTGTAAATGTAATTTTAATTTTTATACAGATTTATTTAAAGATAAATGTATAAATGATGTTATTTTCATTGTTTAAGAAAACTAAACCCCTTTCAGTCACACTGAGAATCCCGGGAATTTGGCCTACCTCAGCCAAATTCCCAGGTTGCCGCATATGTCTGAAATTCCCTTCAATCGACCAGGGAATTTCCCTGCTTATGTCTGCATGGTGCTACCCGGGAATTAAACCCCGGGCTGCACCAAGCAGCTTTTACATTGAGTTGGCAGTGCAGAGCGTTCTATAGGATGCTCAGCGCTGCTGCTCATCACCCCCCGCGCCGGTGGCTGTGTACAGAGAACCCCAGACGGACGCCGGGGATACCCGCCGGCGCTGGAGATCGCCGGCGGGTCCCTGCCACAGCGGGCTGCCCAAACTCCTGCTAGACAGAAGGGGAGATATAAATAATATAATAATAGTAATAATAAAATAAAATGGCTGCAATGATTGGTCGGCTGTCTGCTGCATGATGATGACATCATCATCGGCAGCCAGAGAGGGGATAGGCTAGGAAGAGCAGAGGAGAGGCAGGTAATATTAAAAACGTAAAAAACCCGGCTTATGTCTCAACCAAATACCCGGGAATTTGCACAGGAGTAATTCCTGGGTCTGAGCAGGAAATTTCCCGGGTCGTATGTCTGAAAGGGGTATTAGTAATCCTTCAGAGATCCATCTGTATTAAAATAAAAATTAAAAAAACAGCAAAAAAAGAAAGAAAAAGTGTGCATATACCTTATAATTAACACAGTCAATATTAATAATAATAAAATAAAGACTCGGAGACATAGATTTGGCAGAATAAAATTTGTTAGCTATTTATTTGAGACATGTTAGGAATATTCAAATAAACTAAAGTATGGTGACAAAGAAATGACGGCCATAATCAGCCCACTCCAAAAATGCACAACCCAGCTAACATTATTACCAACAATATGTATCCGCTCAACCTTCTAACATCACTACACCCCACCCCGGTATGGTGTTGACACAGTACCCATCAGGGTGGTCCGGCGAACAAACAAGTCAATGAAGATGGCCCATCCAAAACCATAACATTAATTAATTCAACCAAATTTGCAGTCGAAACTGTGACTTGACGTTCTTTCCCACCAAAGCAAAGGTCTGACTACAGTACTATCGCACCACCACCAAAATACCCTAAAGCAATAACCTGAAACAGATCCTACACAAAAAAGCAAAAGTCTCCCCTCAGACAGATGGACTGCATTGGATCTATACAAATAATTATAGCGGAACCTAATTATGGAATGTCCAACCACACTACCACCATTGGCCAATACAAATTTTGCAAATGCTGCATTCTTCTTCTTTTTGGCTCTGTCAATCAGGGCCACCACACCAAATAGGCCTCGGCACAATAAATAACCAAACTATTTTGCAAGAGGACCAAGCTGATGAAATACTGCCCATATCATTCACTATGGAGCACTCAATTCCAAACCTGTCATCTTTTCCACCGAGATGTATCAGCAAAACCTCATGAACACAAAATTGTTTAGCTAAATTGAAAAGCTTAGACTGCAAGGCCCACCACATCATACCTCTCACACCAATCCACCAAACACACTCCGACCACAGAAAAGCAGGAGCACCATTGGAAGCCATGAACCTAGCAGCCCAAAACACAAACAAATGACTAAAAATCCACACTCTAAGGGGTAAATTTACTAAAGTGAGAGTTTTTAGAAGTGAGAATCAGATTCTACTTAACGTTTAACTAGCACCTTCTAGAAGATAATAGCTAGAATTTGATTGGTTGCTATGGGCAACATCACTTCTAGAAACTCTCACTTTAGTAAATTTACCCCTAAGAGAGTAAAATGGAACACCTATAAGGAGGGAGAAAGAAAATAAATTGATTTTAATATGAATTTAACTTGTAATGAAATGGATAATCTGCCAAAAGAAAAAAATGTTTTACTTAAAAACAAGTAGCCGAATCAAAACAAGCTTCTGTGCCAATTTGAAGCAACATAAAGACACACAAGGGTAAACTAGGAACCAAGGGGGGAGGGGGGAGAGGCTATGGAAGGGTGGGTAAACTAGGGTAACACAAGTAATAACTCGGCAAGAGGTAAAACCAAAACCTGCTGAGGGACTGTGACTTTGAGATTAAAATATATCCAATCAGCTGAATTAGGTCCGTCAGTTCAGGCAAAAAAAAGGCCAAATCCCTCAAGACCCCCGCTGCCAACAGCGGCAAGTAGCTAGTCCCCGAGTAGGGTAGACAAGGGAAAGACAAAACACTAGACACAATGACCAACAGATGGGTTTAATTATTAAAGGCAAAACATTTGCCTTTACTTGGAGTCTGGGATGAAATTTCTTGTCATAAGCACGCCAGACCGTACCACGCAAATTGCGATGCAAGCTGTTAATCAGATGCAGATACAGTATCTGATAATGTTTGTGTGTTCCTCTGGATGGGTCTTTAAATAACAAGCAGCGAACACACAAAGACCTGCAATCCAATTACCATAGGATTTGAAAGCGTCGAACCAGATGCCCCCTTTCCCTTTCGCAGCCTTAAGCTCTTCTTTGGCCTTCTCGGTGAGGACAAAGATGTCCACATAAGCACCCTTAGTGATATTATGTTTGAAACCGGGAAGCAGGCTGCTCAACACAGCCGTATTCTCACAACGGACCCTGTCGGACCGCCCAGAGTGGGATGCATGTGCACTCTTTTTGTGCAAGCGTGGGTATTTAGACAATTTATGCCACCATTTGGCCTCGCACTTCACATATTTAGCCTCCCGCTTGTGCGCCTTCGTGGAGCTGCTAACACCTGACACTAGCGAAGAAAAGGATGAGGATGTGATACCTTCATCAGCAACAGGCGTGCGCCAGCCTGCACTTCAACGGAACCAGCTGCCACAATGCCCACAGATGTGAGCCTCCCGTCACAGCACTCAATATAGAAGCCGCGGCAGGACGGCGTGAGCCCGCACTGAGGCCTCTGCAGTGAGCAGCACCAATTGAGCCACCACTGCCTGCCACAGCTATCGCACCAGCCCCAGACACATCTAGGTACAGGTAGGGGGGTTCATTACACGCCGGGCACGAAGCATGGGGGAACAATAAGAAAAGAGATAGAAATGGGGAACAGCTAAGAAATAGGAGGACAGGGAAGGCAGGAGAAGACAAATCTGAGAGATTAAAGATTGAGGGGTCTATTTACTAAGCAGTGTTAGGAGACAGAGTGAAAAGTGATAAGAAAGTGAAAAGGTGCCAGCCAATCAGCTCCCAACTGTCATCTCACAGGCTGTGTTTGAAAAATGACAGTTGAGAGCTGATTGGCTGGCTCCTTATCACTTTTCACTCTGTCTCCTAACACTGCTTAGTAAATAGACCTCTGAGTTTAAGAAATAGCAGAACAGGGAAAGAAGGAAAAAGGCAGTAATCTGAGAGACCAGAGACTGAACTTAATAAAAACCTAAATCACAGTATATGATAACCAGAGCAAAATGCCAGCACTTATCCTCCACAGGTGACAGGAATAAAGAGGCTTAGGGGTAAATTTACTAAAGTGAGAGATCTTAGAAGTGAGTTTTAGGAGAGATGTTGCCCATAGCAACCAATCAGATTCTAGTTATTATCTTCTAGAAGGTGCTAGTTAAATGTTAAGTAGAATCTCTATTGGTTGCTAAGAGCAACATCTCTTCTAAAACTCACTTCTAAAAACTCTCACTTTAGTAAATGTACCCCTTAGTATCAGCCCACAAAGCCTCACATAGCACATATATAGGAATGGGTATGTAATGCCTGCTGTAGGGATGCCTCCTGTCATATTCCCGAAAGTAGCATCCCGACAGTTGGAATCCCAACAGGGAACCCCCCCTTAACCCTCTCCACCCACACCCTAACCCTCCCTGCTAGTTTGTAAACCTAACCCTCACCCCTTCGTACCTAAACCAAACCCACCCCCCTTAGTGTCTAACCCCCTCAGTGGTGCCTAACCCTAACACTCCTCCCTAGGGTTGTCTAACCCTAACCTCCCCCCCAAAAAAACCTAACCCTAACCCCAATACGCTCCTTAATACTAACCCTTCCCCCACAGCTAGCGCTAAGGATATATATATACACACACACCCCCTAACTATCATAGTACAAACCAATCACATGGTGGCCCACCAAACAGCCCCGAGACTGGAGGTTTAACCCAATCCACTCTCCTTTAATCACTCTATTTCTCAAAAAGGTACAATCTCACCGCACTAGACTTCTGATGTTTATAGTGAGTCTCCTTCTTCTGGTTGGTGTCCCTCAGATAAGGCGTGAGAAGACATCGAAGTTGTTGCATCGCCTGCGGCACAGGGGGCAAACGTTGTTAATCTGCAGCCACTGTCTCAGGCAAGGAACGTGGAAAGTATGCTGGCAGGATGTTACTGCCATTTCCATTTCAGCATCTATGTTGGAGATGCAGATGGCGCAGAACTCTACTTCCTCTTCTCTAACAATGCATCTGCTGAATGTGGGCAGACTGGGCAGAATGAGCCTCAGGATGGTGTCCAGAATGAGGCGTTCTGCATTCTGCGCAACCTGTTGATATTGGCTGGCAGTTGGCTGGTTCCTTGCTCTTCTAGAGGATGCTCCATTTCTCACTCTTGTTGATCTTCTTCCAGCTGATGGTCTGAGGCGTCCTGACCTCAGCCATGTCCCAGTCATGCTCTGGTTTGGTCCATCTGAAAAGACATTCATATATTGTAGATATAACAAATAGCCATATGTAACATGTAAAGATCAAATATTGTTGGCATACGATAGGAGTTATTGCAATAACATGATTTTTATATACTGTATATTATCTTACGATACAAAGGGCCTCATTTATCAACAAATTTTATCATTCATAACGAGTGATAAAACTCATTGCGTATAATAAATTGGGCTCAAGCCAATCAGCTCCGAACTGTCATTTTTCAAACAGATGACGGTTGAGAGCTGATTGGTTGAAGCACCATTATCATACGTAATGAGTTTTATCACTCATTGTGAATATATAAAACTCGTTGATAAATGAGGCTCTTAATAATCAAAAAAGAGCTGCAGTAGTATAAGTGTATGGATGCAGGCCCCAAATGTTTAGGGGTTCCTGATCAGTAACTGACTAACAGCATGGAACGGGCCACCCAGTAACACGGGACACAGGGCCTGATTCAGACTTGGGAATAGAGAGAGATATCTCTCTCAACTGATCATCTTGGTGGGACCAGGCTGCACTGCAGGTGGGGCAGATTTAAAATGTGCAGAGAGATTTAGATTTGGGAGGAGTATTTCCAAACTGACATCTAAATTGTAGAGTAATAATAAAAGCTGTGCAGTATTTGTGGGCTACATGCAAAATCAGCCAGTATTTACCCCACATGTAAAAAAATGTATGTATTTCATTTTACACCCCTTGCATTGCAATATGGTGTGTTCAGGTTCACAGAGAGATATCTCACTCTTTTCCCAACTCTGAATCAGGCCCACTGTCCATAGACCACTATCATAATGCCTCCCACTTCAAAGGACAACTGCCAAAGAATGAGAAACTGGTCTGAAGCTGGGTACACACGTAAAGATTATCTGTCCAACCAGCCAACTAGTTGATTGGTTGGAATGAAAATCTGGTAAGGTATGACAACAAATGACAATGAGCAATTTGCTTCTAAACGCCGGAAAATGGACAAAAACTGTTGTTTGAACAAATTGTTTAGTTCAAACATTTAACAAACTTGTCTGACGACCATTTTCATCTGTTTTCTGGCATTTAGGAGCAAATTGCTGATCATCATTTACTCCCATACGTTACCAGATTTTCATTCCAACCAGCCAACTAGATGGATGGTTGGACAGAAAATCTTTACGTGTGTACCCTGCTTAAGATTTAATTTACTGAACATGTTTCTTACCTTCGTTTCCAATCAGCTGAGCTAACTCCCGTCGGCTCATCGCAGCTGCTGATAAAGTGCCAAATAAGATGAAAAGTAGGTGCACAAACTAACAAATAAACAACAAACAGAAAGAAAAGGCACAGGTGTGATTGTGCGCTGATCTCCGGTCACTGGTGAATCGCTGGAAGCAGTCACTAGTGGGAAAACTCGCTCTCTCTTGTGAGGCCTTTCTCATGCGTCAGCGACAGCTTCAACTGAGGAAATGCCAGTGATATTGCCGTGCGCTGGGGTTACATACCCGGCCATACAGTGGGCACCTGACCATGGCTGTTGTTTACATTTGAATGTGGCATGCGGGCGGCAGTTGGTGATGGCTGTGCGTCACATCAGCTCTCTGCCCTATACCCCACATCATCATCTTCCCACTGATATCACACAGGTACACCAGTGGGAAATCAGTGGGAAACGACAGGTTAGTGCTGAGGGGTAGTTACACCAAAAACAGAGAGGTTCTGCTACTGGACCCAGTGAGCTCAGCTATCATTGCTGCTGCTATCTCTGCTCTTCCTTTGGTGATCTCTGCTGATGGGCAGAGTTGAGCGTTTGTGATTTTGTTGCTTGGCACTATTTCCAAAACAGTCGGATCGATGAATAATATGGAAACCGGTATTCAGACTACACACTGAACAGCTAGATGCAGGCATGGGCTCCTACACTTGTAGGTGTTCTTATAACCAGACATATGCAGATGGCAGCCATTGTGCCAGCCATTCAGTGCATCTTTTCTCACTATTCATTATTATATCCAATCGAGTTGGATCACATTTGATTGATTGTGGTGAACCCACACCAGGAACATATTTTTTTTAATGTGACCCAGTTGATCAACCAAGGATGCCGGGCGTATATAGCTGGTATTAGAGCGGAGTCAAATATTGCATAATATACCCAACAAAGAAACCTATGTAAACCCATAAATTTGCAATTAAAACCTATTTAGTTAGGCAGTAAATGTTGTCACTCAGTCCCACATTGTCAGTGACTATAATGCTACTTTGCAGCAGTGGCATATCTAGGGGAGCTCCACCTTCCGCCTCCCGCAGAGGGTGACGTCTCTCCCATAGTACAGAGCGGGCCGAGAGGACGGAGGAGCGGATGGCAGCGGGCGCAGAAGCGGGGATTCAAGTAAGTGTTGGGGTTTTTGTGTGTGTGTCTTTGTCCTTATATATGTAAGGGGCACTGGCACTGCATAGGGGGGACCACTAGTGAGGGCACTGCATAGGGGACCACTACTAGCGGCACTGTATAAGGGGTACTACTGGAGGCACTGCATCAGGGGCTCTGTATAAGTGGCACTACTGGAGGCACTGTATAAGGATGCACTACTGGGGGCACTGCTACTGGGTACATTGCATAAGGGGTACTACTACAGTGGGCATTGTAAGAGGGGCACTACTACTTGGGGCATTAAGGTGCATACGGAATGGAAAGAAATGTGCCCAGAGTGATGAGAAATGGTGGTGTGTCATGTTGACACGCCCCCATTTTCAGTGACCACGCCCCTTGCACCATGTGACCACGCCCACTCTTTTGGCGTTCGCGCACCTACTTGGAGGGACGGCCTCCATTTGTTTAACTTGCCCTGGGCTCCAAATACCCTTGTTACGCCACTGCTTTACAGTTTCACTCATAGCAGAGAGTTTAATACAAAAAGTTTAAACTTATTAATTTGTACATCGTTAAGTAAGTCATCTTCATGAGGATTTAGTTACACATGGGTAGAAACAAAATGGCTGCCAATATTTTCCCCAGAAAGCGTGTGGCGGGGCTTTATATAACTGGACATTTCAATAATAGACACTCAATATTATTAACTGTCAGTTTAATAAATAAACTTTATACAACACGTGTGCTAATTTGTACAGCTACAGGCAATGCTCAAAGAATGTAATTGTCACCTAATTTTGCATGAGGTCACCACTTGCGGCTACACAATTCCAGATTAGGTCTACCGGGAGTTATGGGAAACAACACCATGATCCAGAGGAAACTGACGCCTGGTGGATGGTTGTGGCAAACTTTGGGTTCACATCTGGTGACTGAGAAGACCATGAAATAACGATAACTTCAGTGTCATGCTCAGGGTGACTATACATGCTCTGCGGATGGGCGTTCTGTCATCCTGGAAGACACGGCTGACATTGCAGTCAGATGCTCACCTTGCCCCCGCTGTTTTCCTTTGTTGAGGATGTCATTTCCTTCAGCGTTTCATGCTGACGTCACCACAGATACCACGGCTGGTCAAACTTCAGCATGTTTATCTGTCTTGAGAGTAGATGTACTAAGCCTTTGGAGAAAGATAATGTGGTGAGAGATAAAGTACCAACCAATCATCTCCTGTCACTTTATAGGCTGTGTTTGAAAAATGACAGTAAAGATGGGTACACCCTGACAGATATATTGCCTGTTCCATTGAACGGGCGATATATCTGTAGTGCATCCACTGGTGTGTACAGGCAATATGTCTGTGAGTGACGTCATTCACATACATATTGCATCTGCCCTGCAGCATAGCTGATCTATATTTAGCAGCTATATCGGCACGTCTGCCTGTGTGTTGGCGATTCGCCGACAGCCCGTACACTTGTTATAGGGACCGTTGGTGACTGACATCTCAACTGGATGGGTAAATTTAAATACCCACCGGCCCAGTTATGTCAGTGCATACACATCGGCCGAAGGATTGGCAAGTGTGTACCCAGCTTTAGGAGCTGATTGGTTGGTACTTTATCTCTCTCCAAGGCTTAGTACATATACCCCTCTGTCACTGAAATTCCTACTTAACATGCCCCAACAATCACTGAGGTCTTTCTCTTGCAGCCATAACTATGACCCCCTGGGACAGTCGAGCATTTTTATGCATGAACCTGACAGTGTTTTTTTCTCACTGGTTCACCTCCATTTTCCCAGGGTTGCGGTCCTGCTAACTCACTCACAGCCACGCTTGTGGATTCATTCACCAATTCATTCATTTGTTTGCTTAAATGCTAACTCATTCACTCACTAATATTCACACTTGCTCACTAAATTCCTTCCCTTCCTGTGATGACTCGGTATTTCACTCATTCTTCACTTGGTTATTCACCTGGATGGAACAACTACTGTACCGTCCACTACTGTCACTTCTAGTTGGCCATCCAGGTAATCACATTCCCTGCGGGGTCACAAGCTGCTGGGTTGTGAGCAGGAGGCATGTCTCCCCAGCAACTTCATTTTGATGTATCAGTCCTAGAAGTCTTTGGCTCCTCAGACGTTTGCTGTCTTACGTTGGTGGAGGTCCATTGACATAGGTGAGCATTAGAGACCAGCCAAACCGTTGCGAAGAGCAGCTGGACCGACCCAGTGGAAAGATGAGGAGTGAGCCACCGAGAAGCAGAAACAGGAATAATAATAAGGAGGCCAAACGCTTGATCCAGAGCCACAGGCAGCCCGGAGAACTGTGGGAGGTTTTGTGAGGCCTCATGACATCCCTGCCAAGAGAAGAGAACTGGCGATTACTGACTGAACACACAGATGACCTACAGAGGCAGAACCGTTACTAGACTTTTTGGTGTCCTGTGCCAGAGAGAGCATTGGTGACTCCCACCCCCACCTTCATTGTTTAAATAGGAACATAAGTTAGTGCAACTGATAAAGGGCCATGGACTCATGGGGAAGGGCCAGGGAAGAGATAAGGGAGGCCAGGAGATGCTGGGGATAAAAGAAGAGGAAGCTACAAGTGAGAATGATAATAATCAGGAAAATTGACAGGCCCAAACAGCGCCCCCTGCCCTGCGATGCCCTGTGCCATGGCACTGGTCGCACTACCCTAGTTACAGCCCTGCACAGAGGGCTCCCATTGGTAACAGGTTACTTAGGACAGTCCCTTTTATTTAACCAAAATATTTTACTCCCATAATTTTACACAAGCCCAATTAACAAAAGTGTTATAAAGGTGGATACTTATACCTTCTAAAGAGAACAAGGGAAATTGTTTCTCATGGCAACTAATCAGATTCTAGCTATCATGTAGTATATTCTATAAAATGATAGCTGGAATCTGATTGGCCGATATGGGTAACACCTCCACTTGTCCTCTTTAGAAGGTTTGATCCCTAAAACCTGTTTTACTTTATCTGTTATGTACAAAATACATTGGGTGAATATTAGGACTTCATCGGGTGGGCGGACATATTACAGCTAATTTCCTCACCAGCTGTTTTATTTATGGTAAGAGAGTGTGAATTTGTGAGGGGACCAGGAGGCGGGATGATTTCACGGTCTGCCTGTAATCTGGGCAATAACATAGATGGTGCAGCCCCAGATAATTGTTTAGTAGAACTTGTTTCCTTGACAGACATTCCCCCTGAGTCTCAGCCACATCTACTGAGGTCAAGCAGATTTGCACCTGCAAAAGTGATGGGCAAGGAAAGTCCTGGTGATCTTCCTCCATTCTTACATTGCAGTGTTTGGGGGTATGCAATATGGTTACCGATATATAACCTGTTGTACAAAGTAAAAAGTTTTCTCCTAACTCTATATAATAATTTATGTTGATCATTTTAACACCTGTGGCAATCACTATCAGGGCTGTAGCTAGGGTAGTGCGGCCGGTGCCATCGCATAGGGCACCACAGGTCAGGGGGAGCAGTTTGGGCCTGTCATATTTCTGTTTATTATCATTCTCACTTGTAGCTTCCTCTTATTTTATCCCCAGTATCTCCTGGCCTCTCCTATCTCTTCCTTGGCCCTTCCCCATGCGGCCATTCCCCTTTTTAGGGTGCATTATGTCCCTTTGAAAAATGAGGAGGGCGCCAATGCTCTTTCTGGCACAGGGCACAAAAAAGTCTAGTTACGGCTCTGATCACTATACATTAATTCTACTAGAATGTGGGATCTTTACCCGTTCTCCATGAGAATTGAGACCTCTTGCTTTGAAGGGTGAATCTTCCTTTTCACATTCTGCAACAGAAAGAACATTTATAAGAGAAGACTATCAATAGTAAAGTGACCCTGTCGCCTACACTCTGTGGAAGTTATTTATAAAGGGCAAAACACCCTTTGGTGACGTCACATGCATCAAATTATGCTGGCGCTCCTAGGTTACTGCCAAAGGAAGCAGGATTACAGCATTTGTGGAGGAGCAGCAGTTTGCACCAAAGTGAGAGGAGTTAATGGAATGAGGAGCAGTTTGCACCAGCTGGTGGGAGGAGTTAGTGGAATGAAGAGCAGTTTGCACCCACTGGTGGGAGGAGTTAGTGGAATGAGGAGCAGTTTGCACCAGCTGGTGGGAGGAGTTAGTGGAATGAAGAGCAGTTTGCACCCACTGGTGGGAGGAGTTAGTGGAATGAAGAGCAGTTTGCACCAACTGGTGGGAGGAGTTAGTGGAGTGAGGAGCAGTTTGCACCAACTGGTGGGAGGAGTTAGTGGAGTGAGGAGCAGTTTGCACCAACTGGTGGGAGGAGTTAGTGGAAAGAGGGCCTGTCTAGATGCAGCTAGTTTTGCAGTGCAGTGTAAAATCACAATGACATCTAGCAGAGCTTGAAGTGCAGAGAAGGCACATTTTAAAATGCAGATTTGTACTAGTTATGATTATGAGTTGGTGGAGATCGGGACTTATTATATAATGTGACACATTTTTACATGTAGCTATCTGTAGCCCTTTCCATTGCCCCCCACTGAACCATCTGCAGGCCGATGGCCACTCATGTGCAGTACACTCGTTAAGTCTAAACTAGGGGTGAGCGGGTTCGGATTTCTAAAATCCGAACCCCCCCGAGCCCCCCCGATCCGAGTCCGATCCGAGTCAGGCTCGACTTTTCCCGCCTGACTCGGATCTGAAATCGAGGCAAAACGTCATCATCCCGCCTTCCGAGTCTCGCGGGTTTTGGATCCTATATAAGGTACCCGCGTCGGCGCCATTTTCTCACTCGGCTGTGGACAGTGAAGAGGGAGGGTGGGAGTTAGGGCTGTGTAGTGTAGTGTAGTGTAGTGCTGCTGTTGTCCACTACTTCAAAGTCCATAGGGGCTGGCTGTGTTGTGCTGTGCTGCTGTTGTTAATAGGGGCTGTGTCCACTACTTCAAAGTCCATAGGGGCTGGCTGGACTGTGTTGTGCAGTCAGTTCTCCATAGGGGCTGTGTCCACTCCAAAGTCCTGTGCAGTGTCCCAGTCCTAAAGGAGAGCTGTAGTGTTGTCCAGGGGGTGCTCTGTCCATCAGGGGCGCTCCCCCCAAGTGCTAAAAAAATAATATATTTTCTGTGTTTGTGAATTATGTGCGCAGTAGCCGCACGTGCATCAACAAAGTAGTGCCAAGCGTGCGCCTGTGTCATAAGTAAAGGGCCGGCTGGCTTGACCGTTAAAGGGTGCTGTAACCCCCGAAAGTACACTCCAGTCCAAACCAAAAAAAAATTATTTTCTGTGTTTGTGAATTGTGTGCGCAGTAGCCGCACGTGCATCAACAAAGTAGTGCCAAGCGTGCGCCTGTGTCATAAGTAAAGGGCCGGCTGGCTTGACCGTTAAGGGTGCTGTAACCCCCGAAAGTACACTCCAGTCCAAACCAAAAAAAAAATTATTTTCTGTGTTTGTGAATTGTGTGCGCAGTAGCCGCACGTGCATCAACAAAGTAGTGCCAAGCGTGCGCCTGTGTCATAAGTAAAGGGCCGGCTGGCTTGACCGTTAAGGGTGCTGTAACCCCCGAAAGTACACTCCAGTCCAAACCAAAAAAAAAATTATTTTCTGTGTTTGTGAATTGTGTGCGCAGTAGCCGCACGTGCATCAACAAAGTAGTGCCAAGCGTGCGCCTGTGTCATAAGTAAAGGGCCGGCTGGCTTGACCGTTAAAGGGTGCTGTAACCCCCAAAGTACACTCCAGTCCAAACCAAAAAAAATATTATTTTCTGTGTTTGTGAATTGTGTGCGCAGTAGCCGCACGTGCATCAACAAAGTAGTGCCAAGCGTGCGCCTGTGTCATAAGTAAAGGGCCGGCTGGCTTGACCGTTAAAGGGTGCTGTAACCCCCAAAGTACACTCCAGTCCAAACCAAAAAAAATATTATTTTCTGTGTTTGTGAATTGTGTGCGCAGTAGCCGCACGTGCATCAACAAAGTAGTGCCAAGCGTGCGCCTGTGTCATAAGTAAAGGGCCGGCTGGCTTGACCGTTAAAGGGTGCTGTAACCCCCAAAGTACACTCCAGTCCAAACCAAAAAAAAAATTATTTTCTGTGTTTGTGAATTGTGTGCGCAGTAGCCGCACGTGCATCAACAAAGTAGTGCCAAGCGTGCGCCTGTGTCATAAGTAAAGGGCCGGCTGGCTTGACCGTTAAAGGGTGCTGTAACCCCCGAAAGTACACTCCAGTCCAAACCAAAAAAAAATTATTTTCTGTGTTTGTGAATTGTGTGCGCAGTAGCCGCACG
Organism: Taudactylus pleione; assembly: GCA_031769625.1. Lineage (NCBI taxonomy): Eukaryota > Metazoa > Chordata > Amphibia > Anura > Myobatrachidae > Taudactylus > Taudactylus pleione. The sequence continues at coordinate 3,820,999 of JAUIMM010000198.1, forward strand.
TGCATCAACAAAGTAGTGCAAAGCGTGCGCCTGTGTCATAAGTAAAGGGCCGGCTGGCTTGACCGTTAAAGGGTGCTGTAACCCCCGAAAGTACACTCCAGTCCAAACCAAAAAAAAATTATTTTCTGTGTTTGTGAATTGTGTGCGCAGTAGCCGCACGTACATCAACAAAGTAGTGCCAAGCGTGCGCCTGTGTCATAAGTAAAGGGCCGGCTGGCTTGACCATTAAAGGGTGCTGTAACCCCCAAAGTACACTCCAGTCCAAACCAAAAAAAAAATAATTTTCTGTGTTTGTGAATTGTGTGCGCAGTAGCCGCACGTGCATCAACAAAGTAGTGCCAAGCGTGCGCCTGTGTCATAAGTAAAGGGCCGGCTGGCTTGACCGTTAAAGGGTGCTGTAACCCCCGAAAGTACACTCCAGTCCAAACCAAAAAAAAATTATTTTCTGTGTTTGTGAATTGTGTGCGCAGTAGCCGCACGTGCATCAACAAAGTAGTGCCAAGCGTGCGCCTGTGTCATAAGTAAAGGGCCGGCTGGCTTGACCGTTAAAGGGTGCTGTAACCCCCAAAGTACACTCCAGTCCAAACCAAAAAAAATATTATTTTCTGTGTGAATTGTGTGCGCAGTAGCCGCACGTGCATCAACAAAGTAGTGCCAAGCGTGCGCCTGTGTCATAAGTAAAGGGCCGGCTGGCTTGACCGTTAAAGGGTGCTGTAACCCCCAAAGTACACTCCAGTCCAAACCAAAAAAAAAATTATTTTCTGTGTTTGTGAATTGTGTGCGCAGTAGCCGCACGTGCATCAACAAAGTAGTGCCAAGCGTGCGCCTGTGTCATAAGTAAAGGGCCGGCTGGCTTGACCGTTAAAGGGTGCTGTAACCCCCGAAAGTACACTCCAGTCCAAACCAAAAAAAAATTATTTTCTGTGTTTGTGAATTGTGTGCGCAGTAGCCGCACGTGCATCAACAAAGTAGTGCCAAGCGTGCGCCTGTGTCATAAGTAAAGGGCCGGCTGGCTTGACCGTTAAAGGGTGCTGTAACCCCCAAAGTACACTCCAGTCCAAACCAAAAAAAATATTATTTTCTGTGTTTGTGAATTGTGTGCGCAGTAGCCGCACGTGCATCAACAAAGTAGTGCCAAGCGTGCGCCTGTGTCATAAGTAAAGGGCCGGCTGGCTTGACCGTTAAAGGGTGCTGTAACCCCCGAAAGTACACTCCAGTCCAAACCAAAAAAAAATTATTTTCTGTGTTTGTGAATTGTGTGCGCAGTAGCCGCACGTGCATCAACAAAGTAGTGCCAAGCGTGCGCCTGTGTCATAAGTAAAGGGCCGGATGGCTTGACCGTTAAGGGTGCTGTAACCCCCGAAAGTACACTCCAGTCCAAACCAAAAAAAAATTATTTTCTGTGTTTGTGAATTGTGTGCGCAGTAGCCGCACGTGCATCAACAAAGTAGTGCCAAGAGTGCGCCTGTGTCATAAGTAAAGGGCCGGCTGGCTTGACCGTCAAAGGGTGCTGTAACCCACAAAGTACACTCCAGTCCAAACCAAAAAAAAAATTATTTTCTGTGTTTAGCCGCACGTATATATCAAATCGATATAACATAAATGGAGGACCAAACTTTCTCCGATAAAAATAAAATAGAGAAAGATCAAGAACCACTTCCTCCTAGTGCTGAAGCTGCTGCCACTAGTCATGACATAGACGATAACATGCCATCAACGTCGTCTGCCAAGGCCGATGCCCAATGTCATAGTAGAGGGCACATACAATCCCAAATGGCAAAGTTCAGGAAAATGACCTTGAAAAAGACATTTAAATCAGCTGAAGAGAAACGTAAACTTGCCAATATGCCATTTACGACACGGAGTGGCAAGGAACGGCTAAGGTCGATCCCTAGTATGTTCATGACTAGTGGTTCAGCTTCACATGACGATGGAAGCCCTCCTCCCACTAAAAAAATCAAAAGAGTTAAGCTGGCAAAAGCACAGCGAAGAACTGTGCTTTCTAAGAAGATATCACAAATCCCCAAGGAGAGTCCAAGTGTGGTGGTGGTTGCGATGCCTGACCTTCCCAGCACTGGACGTGAAGAGGTGGCTCTTTCCACCATTTGCACGCCCCCTGCAAGTGCTGAAAGGAGCACCCACAGTCCACTTGCTGATATGCAAATTGAAGATGTCACTGTTGAAGTACAACAGGATGAGGATACTGGTGTAGCTGGCGCTGAGGAGGAAGTTGGCGAGGAGGATTCTGATGGTGATGTGGTTTGTTTAAATCAGGCTCCGGGGGAGACAGTTGTTGTCCGTGGGATGAAAAAGCCCATCACGGTCATGCCTGGGCAGAAGACCAAACATTCCACCTCTTTGGTCTGGCAATATTTCTATCCAAATCCGGACAACAACTGTCTTGCCATATGTACCATATGTAAAGGTGAAATAAGTAGGGGTAGGGACGTCAACCACCTAGGAACATCCTCCCTTATACGGCACCTGCAGCGCGTTCATAAAAAGTTACTGTCAAGTTCAGAAACTTTGGCTAAGACCGTAAGCAGTCCAGAGACACCTAAATCCCGTTGTCCTGTTGTATCCAAGCGCCTGCAAACCACACCGTCAACTCCCTCCTCGTCAATTTCCTCCTTAGTCAGGATCGGAAGTAGTCCTGCAGGCCATGTCACTGGCATGACTGACTCTCCTATCCGGGATTCCTCTGGAGGATCCTGCATTGCTACGCCTACTGCTGCCGCTGCTGCTGTTGCTGCTGCTGGGAGTCGTTCATCATCCCAGAGAGGAAGTAGGAACACCACTACTTTTACTAAACAATTGACCCTCCAACAGTCCTTAGCGAGGAGGATGAAGTACGACAGCAGTCATCCTGAAGCAAAACGTATAACTGAGGCCTTGACTGCTATGTTGGTGTTAGACGTGCGTCCGGTATCCGCCATTAGTGCAGTGGGATTTAGACAATTGATGGAGGTAGTGTGTCCCCGGTTCCAAATCCCGTCTAGATTCCACTTCACTAGGCAGGCGATACCGAGACTGTACAGAAACGTCAGAAAAAGTGTCCTCAGTGTCCTGAAAAATGCCGTTGTACACAATGTCCACTTAACCACGGACATGTGGACAAGTGGAACAGGGCAGACTAAGGACTATATGACTGTGACAGCCCACTGGGTAGATGTATCACCTTACGCAGCAACAGCAGCAGCGTCACCAGTAGCAGCATCTCAGAAACGCCAGCTCGTTACAAGGCAGGCTACGCTGTGTATCACCGGTTTCAGTAAGAGGCACACCGCCGACAACCTCTTAGAGAAACTGAGGGAAATCATCGCCCAGTGGCTTACCCCACTTAGACTCTCCTGGGGATTTGTGATATCTGACAACGCCACCAATATTGTGCGGGCATTACATCTGGGCAAATTCCAGCACGTCCCATGTTTTGCTCACACAATAAACTTGGTGGTGCAGAATTTTCTGAAAAGCGACAGGGGCGTGCAGGAGACGCTTTGGGTGGCCCGAAAAATTTCTGGCCACTTTCGCCATTCAGCGACTGCGTGCCGAAGACTGGAGCGCCAGCAAACACTCTTGAACCTGCCCCGCCATCACCTGAAGCAAGAGGTTGTGACGCGGTGGAACTCAACCCTCTATATGCTTCAGAGGATGGAGGAGCAGCAAAAGGCCATACAAGCCTATACATCCACCTATGACATAGGCAAAGGAGGGGGTATGCACCTGACTCAAGCGCAGTGGAGAATGATTTCCGTGTTGTGCAAGGTTCTCCAGCCCTTCGAACTTGCCACACGTGAAGTCAGTTCAGACACAGCCAGCTTGAGTCAGGTCATTCCCCTCATCAGGCTTTTGCAGAAGCAGCTGGAGAAAGTGAAGGAGGAGCTAAGACGGAGCGATTCCGCTCGGCATGTGGGACTTGTGGATGAAGCCCTTCATTTGTTTTGCCAGGATTCCAGGGTGGTCAATCTGTTGAAATCAGACCACTACATTTTGGCCACCGTGCTTGATCCTAGGTTTAAAGCCTATGTGGTGTCTCTCTTTCCGGCCGACACAAGCCTGCAGAGGTGCAAAGACCTGCTGGTGAAGACACTGTCAGCTGAAGCGGAACGTGACACGTCAACGGCTCCTTCTTCATTTTCTCCCGCAACTGGGGCTGCCAGGAAAAAACTTAGGTATCCTAAGCAACCCGCTGGCGGTGATGCAGGGCAGGCAGGACCAAGTTTGGACATCTGGTCCGGACTGAAGGACCTGGCAACAATTTCTGACATGTCTACTGTCACTGCATATGATACTGTCACCATTGACAGAATGGTGGAGGATTACATCGGTGACAGCATCCAAGTAGGCATGTCAGACAGTCCATACCTGTACTGGCAGGAAAAAGAGGCAATTTGGAGGCCCCTGTACAAGCTGGCTCTATTTTACCTGAGTTGCCCCCCCTCCAGTGTGTACTCCGAAAGAGTGTTTAGTGCAGCCGGGAACCTTGTCAGCGAAAGGCGTAGGAGGTTGCTTCCACAGAATGTGGAGAAGATGATGTTCATCAAAATGAATTATCAGCTCTTCCAGGTAGACCAGCCTCCAGAAGGTACAGAGGGACCTGTGGTGGTGGATTCAAGTGGGGACGAGTTAATACTTTGTGAGGATGAGGATGTACACACTGAAGAGGGTGAGGAATCGGTGGATGAGGAGGATGAGGATGACATCTTGCCTCCGTAGAGCCAGTTTGTGCAGGGACACATTAATTGCCAGCTTGTTTTGTGGGGGCCCAAACGAACCAATCATTTCAGCCACAGTTGTGTGGCAGACCCTGGCGCTGAAATGATTGATTTGTTAAAGTGTGCATGTCCTGTTTATACAACATAAGGGTGGGTGGGAGGGCCCAAGGACAATTCCATCTTGCACTTCTTTTTTTTCTTTGCATTATGTACAGTTTGGGGCCTAGTTTTTCTAACTGCCATCCTGTCTGCCACTGCAGTGTCACTCCTAGATGGGTCACGTGTTTGTGCCGCCCACTCGTGTCGCTTAGCATAGTCATCCAGCTACCTCGGTGCAACCTTTTGGACATGAAAACACTATTGTGAGGTGTGAGGTGTTCAGAATAGACTGGAAATGAGTGGAAATTAAGGTTATTGAGGTTAATAATAGCATAGGAGCAGAGAAACCAACAAATTCTGTGATTTTAGCTGTTTTTATGCTTTTTAAAAAAAAATACAGATCCAAAACACAAAACCCAGAACCCAAAACACGGAAGGGTGGTTTTGGCAAAACCAATCCAGATCCAAACACGAAGAAAGATCCAGATCCAAAACCAAAACACGAAAAGTGGCCGGTGCACACCCCTAGTCTAAACCCAGAGGCAAAGTGATAACGGTAGCTATCACTTTGTTTCGAGGCTGAATTAGGTTTTTTGGAAAGCTCTGTTCCGGCGAGTTGGGACTTAATTATTACGTCTCAACTGTATTAAAAATACGGTTGTTAATAAATACGGGTCACCACTAAGGGGGAGATGTACAAAGACTTGGAAGGAGATAAAGTGGAGAGAGATAAACTACCAACAAATCAGCTCCTAACTATCATGTTACATGCTGTATTTAAAAAATGACCGTTAGGACCTGATTAGTTGGTAGTTTATCTCTCTACACTTTATCACTCTCCAAGGCTTAGTACATCTACCTCATAAGCTCCTCCCTCACCTATATGAACAAATCCATGCCTACACCCCCCCCCTTGTCTCTTTCTATCTTTAGGACTTAAACACAGTAGGCTGCTTAAATATAAAAGTAATATCTGTCATGAATCTATATATAAGAGGCACGTTCTCTGCAGCAGTTACTTCTGTGAAAGTGTCGCTTACCTGAGTCATCACCATCCGCTTTTTCTTTCCCTGCCATCTTCTATGCCCAGGGCAGGTATGGTGTGACCGGCTGCCAATCACCTGTGCATCAGAAGCCACTGGCGCCACCTCAGCAGGGTTATGCCAGCAATGCCCAGGTGCTGGGAGGGGACCATCCATTCTGAGCGCCGAATCTGGCTCTTCTATTGGGACGGCAACTAAAACAAAGCGTAACTGTGTATCAAGTCATCAAACACAGACATTCAGCAAATTAGATGCAATACTAGTCTATGGTTCTACAAAACCACCCTGATCTATCATTGCACAGCACAATAGGATGTGTTCTATATATTCTGTGCATTGTATGCTTGGTGTGAGGTGCAGGGCACTCACCAGGACAACAGATGGCGTCTTCTCCTCGTCCTGTCTCCATTCCTGGCAAGGAGTTGGGCAAAGACTACAAGAGGAAGAGAACCCTCATTATACACCTAACAGACTGGAACACAGATAGACAACACTAAATCTCCAGGAAAACTTGCCACAGCTAGGCAGAGAGAGAGCCAAATACAGACAGACAGCACATACACAGACATACACAGAGCGACAGAATGGGGAAATAACAGCTAGTGACACTGAGGTTCTGGACCAGGGATGGGGAACCTCCAGCCCAGAGCCGTATAAGGCCCCCAAATCATTTGGTCTGGTCCTCTGAGCTTTTTTCTGATAGCCTCATCTGGATTGCAGAGTGCCTGTAATGGCACACTGCAGCCAGAATCTATGCAGCAGTGCCGCCTGGAACGTCCTCAGGACGCTTCAGACGGTCACACCGCTGCCCTTACAGCTCCCCAGAGCACCCTCAGGATGCTCCAGGCATTGCTGTAATTACTGGCGATTGTGGCCCCGGGTGACACCACACATAGGGGGCGTGGCCTGCATCGGGCCCACGAATAAAGTTATATATATCAAAATGGCCCTCTGCAGAAAAAAAAGTTCCCCAACCCTGCTCTAGACAGTCAACCAGGGAGAGAGACATCCAAGGTTATAAACACTTGTACAGACAGACACAGTAACTGACAGGCACAGTAGAGACACAGGGTAACCTCTGGCAGACATGACTGGGCCCCAGGGTAAATTCCGCCAATATTTTGCTACTTTTCTGGTTTTGTTAGCACTATATAAAAGTGTAATACTATAATGGATCAGGTCACATAACATACATCATCTCTGCGGTGGGGCTGAGCATGCAGAGGGCATTTCAGTTGTCTATTTAAGTCCTCACACTTAATCCTGGGTTTTGTTTTGCATTAAAATACACCAGTAAAAACTTATATCACATGCCACAAGCAATCATGTTTGATATACATGTACACTAGTGTTTCAGTGATCACTGTGGGCTTCCCAATGCATCTAAAGGCAAAAAGGTGAATTTGCAAAACTAACTACACAACAAAAATGTAACAGAATGCATGTAAATACTCCACAATGTGGCCCTGATTCAGACCCGCTTGTTGCCGGAGGCAGCGCGCAGGGTCTGATGGGCGTTTTTTTTTCTTTGGCCGCTCGCTAAGCTGTGGGACACCTCACTGTCACTCACCATCGACAGCCGCCCCGTCTTGTAGCGAGCCCCACAGTGACTGAAGTTCAGTCGCTCAGCGGGGCTCGCGCATGCGCACGCCGGACGCGGCGCATGTGCAGGGGGAAACATCAAGCCGCTTGCGAGCGGCTCTGAATCAGGCCCTGTGTACAGTAACTCTAATTTGACTATGTACCTTGGAGAGAAATAAAGTGAAGAGGGTTAGTACCGACCAATCAGGCTCTTTCCTCCTGTCACTATCCACTTTATCTCTCTCCAAGGCTTAGTACAGACAGACACAGTATCTTACAGGCACAATAGAGACACACGAGAGAAATAGTACCAACCAATCAGGCTCCTGTCACTTTACAGGCTGTGTTTGAAAAATTAAATTTTAGGAGCTGATTGGTTGGTACTTTATCTCCATCCATTTTATCTCTCTCCAAGGCTTAGTACACAAACCTCTATGATTACTAACAGACTGAGGTGGAGACCAAAACATTCACTTTAAGAGGGTAACTAGAGGTAGTAAATGATAGAATTCTCATAAAATTTTGCACTTCACATTCCGGAGCGGATTCAGAGCCGCACACACGTTGTGCACAATTGCTCTCACACTGGGCCTAATATAGAGGTGTCAGAGTCACAATGCCCATGTGCCGCGATGGTCTTCAGACAGCAGTTTTACTGTGGATTACGATGCAGAGTGATCGACAGACAGCAACCCTTTGGGGGGAGGTAACGGGTGTAACACACCCCCTAAACCAGTTGCGACATGCCTGCGTCTCCTCCTTACGCAGGTGTTCTGCCCCCGGTGCCTTACTTTTGAAGGGCATTTTGAGCACCCATAGGGTTGCTCAGAGGTATGATGGTGCGACCAATGTTCATCTGTTTGTACGCAAGCGGCGGATCTGAGAAGTTGGCGGTGAACGCCTCTGTACAAGAGACGGGGGCTGAGACATCTGCTTAACTTCTCACAACATCCTCTGTACTCAGAATCGCAGCAGCAACGGGCATTGCGTCCACCTCTGAATCAGGCCTATAGTGTGCAAAGATCATTCTAAATGCGAATATTCACCCGCATGCAGAATTGTGCGACTGCCCCATCCATAAAATTTGGTTTAATAGCAATCATAATTATCAGCGTGCACATGCACCAGTCTTATGCTTGGTGCAAGAGATACCTCTGGAATCAGACTCTGTGTACACGCAATCAACATAGCCCGCAGTTGCGTCTACACTAAGCCTAGTCTTCGTATGAACCCTTAGCCCCTTTGCCACCTAGTTATGCCCATTCAGCTGCAAGTGGAAATGTGACTGAGATCCATATGACTCAGAATTGCCAATAGATGTATACGCAGAGCCGTAACTAGACTTTCGGTGCCCTGGGCCAGAAAGAGCATTGGCACCCCCCTCCCCCTTCATTTTTCAAATAGGGACATAAGATGCGCATCTGAAAATGGGGCGTGGCTTCATGGGGAAGGGGCATGACAAATCTGATTTGTCCCATACAATGCTGAAGAGGTACCGATCCCTATGTACCACTGTTATCTAGATGTCACTGCCAAATACATTGTGAATCCAATGGTTGCAGTGATGATACACAATAATTATGCAGAGGTGATGGGTTCGAGTCCTGGGTATGACAGTATTTTGAAATGAGTGTGTTAAATAAAGGAGGATGTGACTGGAGGTGCTTGGGGAGGTGTCCAGATGAAGGTGGAGTCAGCCAGGGAGGAGATATGAGCAGCAGGAGATGCCGGAATAAAATAAGAGAAAGCTACATGTGACAATGATTATAAACAGAAAATTGACAGGCCCAAACAGCGCCCCCTGCCCTGCGGTGCCCTGTGCCAAGTGGCACATGTCGCACCACCCTAGTTATGGCCCTGTGTGTACGCTCAGCTACAGAGCATGCGTGGTGCTAAAATACACAAGATCTGTTCTCAAAACAGACATTTATTCAACTTTGCATCAACCCCTTTATCTTCACTCATCTTTCATGTCCACCATTCACAATTATATACTGTTAGATGGCCACTGGAATGTCTACACTAGAGGTTTCCAAACTCGGTCCAGAAGGCACTCTAACACTCCATGTTTTAAGGATATCTATGGTTGAGCACAGATGGTTAAATCAAAAGACTGAGGACCTCATTCAGAGCTGCTCGCAAAATGCGAGCGCTCGCTCTGAATGAGGGCGGCCGCTTTTCTTTTGAGAGGCGGCCTCCTGGTCGCTCGCTAAGCTGTGGGTTACCACCCACAGCTTTAGCGAGTGACTAGGTGATGGTCGCGATGGTCTCGACCATCGCGGCTTGTGACGAGACCCTTGCGGTAGGGTATCATCTACCGCAAGCCCCAGGTTGCTTCCTGCTCTAACAGAGCAGGAAGCACCCTACTGACATCACTGGTGATGTCAGTAGGGCCGCCTACAAACGGCAGGTGTTCCTTCAGGAACGCCTCCGTTTGTCCGGCCACCCCCCTACCCAGCCTACAAAATGGGGCGAGCTGTCGATCAATATTGACAGCCGCCCCTTTTGTAGTGAGCCCCAGAGCGAGTGCATTTGTCACTCGCTCCGGGGCTTGCGCACGTGCAGTGTGAGCGCTGTGCGTGCGTAGGCCCTCACCAGCTTGCGAGCAGGTCTGAATGAGGCCCTGAGTTTGGAAACCTCTGGTCTATATCCATGAGTCTAGTGCAGAAATGTTCCTGTATTCTTTGACTTCGCAAGCAGCTGGCTACAGTAGGTTTATATTGAATAACAGACCAACAGTACCACAAAGATACAGCCACTGGTTGATTAACGACTGGTGCTCCAAGGCACAAGGACATTAAGACATGAGGAGAAACCAATGTGCATTTACTGATATATCTTCAATCTGTCCTTGACTGTGCATCCATTCTTGGGTCGTCTTTAAGCTGCAATTGTCCCAAGATTGAGTATGGCTGGTCAAATCATCTGCTGGAGGTTCCTGGTCTTCATGGCTTCTGAGTTTTGAAGAAGTGACCCCAAAATCTGAGCTAAAGCTGCTCTGGGATCCCTCACTCCTCTGAAAAATATTCCAGGGAGCTGTTGGGTGAAAGGTAGATACAGTGTTATACTTCCCAATGAGTTGAATCAGTTTAATAACCATTAATAAAAGAACACGTGTGGAAGATGGAAGATGAGAGGAATACGAGACAGACAAACCCTCACACACCTGACGTTGCCGTGTAGAAGGACTCTTGTCCATCATGAGAACTAGATCTTCCAACATCACCCAGTGGGTCCCAGTCTAGCTCAGCAGCCAATGCTACATTGGTAGCAGGAATGCAAGGTGCGCTTGAATCTTCTTCCTGGTCAATGTCCAGGTCTAGGAATACATCTGAAGATCCAGATGATGCATGTTCAATATTACTATCGAGAAAGTCATCCTCAAACACCTTCAGGGAAAAGAAAGCAATTGTGTTCATCCATATGTATATACTATTTAATTTGCTTGAGGGGGGCAGAGTCAAGAAAGTTAGTCAAAACTGTAGAGAAGAGAATATATGGCAGCAGTTTATTGGGAAACCCTAAATCCAACAGCCAACATTTTTTAAAGCATGGTCAATGTGTGAGCACATTAATTACATGCATGGACCTGTTCTATTGTGGTTACTACAGCAGTAATTCCAGTTTATGGTGCCTTTACCGCTGTGAGCTGCTTCACTCATGCCCCTGTGTCTCAAACTCCCACCTCCAAGAACTACAGGGAACATACATACCAGTTTGGTGCTCACAAGGCGTTTCTGGAAACGGGAGAGACGGATGAAAATCTCCTGGCAGTATGAGCCTAGCTCCGTCATCTCCTCCTCCAGGGTCTCAGCATCTCGGGGGTCACTGTTGTCTATCAGCAGGTCTCCTCGCTCTAGGAGACACTCCACTCGCTTCATGTTGCTCCACGCATCCTCCTGGAAGACCTGAAAATCACCCGTCAACATCATTAGAGTTGTAATATTAATTCTGGCAATGCTGTAAGAAATAACTAGTATTACAATTAAAATGTACAGCCGTTATTTAAAGATAACAGTGCTAGATATGACAATGGTATTATTGATGTCTATAATAATTACTGCATACTCGGTTTTTACTTACAGTACTTACTGTGGCTTAAAGAAACTGCTATGGGTGGTGCATTAAATGCAAGCAAGTGATGCATGACTGCACCATGCATGAAATGAATGATCAATAATGAAGAAATTAGCTATACTATTAGATAAACAATTACTTGAACAAGGTAAATATATTTATGATATTTCTTGCACCTTTAATTGTTGTATCTTCTCAGTTGAGTTGCCACTATAGATATACTCTACACTGGACAGTTCTAGGTCCATCTCAGTCAGACACAGCTTCATGTCCTCCTGGTCAGTATCAAATTCTTCTCTCTTCTGGACCCTAGACTATAAGAAGACAAGTAAAAAGTCTTCAATAATGTGTTTACCGCATACATATTTATCTTGATTTCCCTTAATCCTAAATGGAACTAGTGAGATACCTTCAAAGCCTGGTGAATAGTCTCTGTCTCCCTCTGCAGATGGCACCAGGACATGTTAACCTCCTGCATTCTACTCCGAAGGACACTGGGAAGCAACGTCTGGTGACGAGTATGTGTAAGTCGCCAGTACTGCGTGTTCAGAGATTCCAGGTCCAACAACTTCCCTTGCATCTCCCCCAGGAGAACCTGTATTTCACAAGCAGGATGGGGAAAAAATGGAGGGCAGAATGGTTAGAAAAGTGTTATATGTATAATGGTGGAAGGCTTAAACATTGCCTTATTACCTCATACTTCCTCAGGGTCAGCTTAGATTCTTTATGAAGGGTCTGGAATGGGTTTCGGAGAGACGCTATTATTTGGGCAGCCTGTAGCCAATCTTCAAACAGCAAAAGGGAATTTAGAAACTGTTCACAGTTATCTGTCCTGTTCCAAACTATGGGGAAAAATACAATCCAGTGAGGCGTGAGAGGAGAGGTAGGCAGATGCTGTATGTACAAAGCAGGTGGGAAGGGATAAGTAATAATTGGAGGGCATCTACAAGGGGTAAGTAGAGGATGGTTAAGGACGGAGAACAATCATGTATAGAGCGAGAATGCAGGTGAATTAAAAACTCCAGTTGGGCTCCTTCAGAAAGAACTTTACAACACTGCATATGACTGCATGTACATAATGTGTCCTGGAAGCCCCTCTGAGCAAATAGGTTAATTGATAAAAGCTTCGATGAGCAAGGCACCGATTAATGCAAATAACATTGTGAACTGTAGGCCTATTTTATTGTTAATTTTTTTAGACAATGTAAAGTCTCTTGTACTTTGACAATACTGTATTGCCAGAACATGTGTATTACTGAACTAACTCATTTATTGAAAATCTCTGATATATTTATACTTAAAGTCTTTCCAACAAGCTGTTAGTACTATCATCTGGACATAAGATGCATTTTATACCTGGATGATTTATATCTTGTAGCCAGAGATGGTTTGATTGGCTGTCTGGTCTCCAATGAACAGATATTCTATGTACAGGCTGCAGATTGGTTAAGTCATTAAGAGGTCTATTCACTAAGCCTTGGATGGGGATAAAATGAACGGAGATAAGGTACCAGCCAATCAGCTCCTAGCTGTCATTTTTCAAATACAGCCTGTGACATGACAGTTAGGAGCTGATTGGCTGGTACCTTATCTCCGTTTACTTATCTCCATCCAAGGATTAGTAAATTAACCCCCAGAGTGAAGTTATAAGCTTTGCTATTTGAGCTTTTTGTCCTACAGCAACACCATAAACATTGGTACAGGAATCAGTATAATTTACCACCGGCCGCATGGCCAACAGCGGCTGCCCGACACAGGAGGAAATCCCAATCTACCCATTAACCCTAACCCTCCCTTAGGGGTGCCTAACCCTAACCTTCCCACCAAGTGCCTAACCCTAACCCCCCTCTAAGTGCCTAAACCTAAGTCCCCCGGGGGGGTGCCTAACCCTAACCCCCCTCTAAGTGCCTAACCCTAACCCCCCTCTAAGTGCCTCAACCTAAGTCCCCTGGGGGGGTGCCTAACCCTAACCTCCCCCCTGTGCCTAACCCTAACCCCCCCTTCCCCTAGCCTAAACCTAACCTCCCGGGGGGGTGCCTAACATGTTGGATTTCACTGATCCCCGACCCAGACATGTGGGGATCAGCAAATTGCCCCAATCAATAGTTAGTGTATGGGGGCCACCCGCGCACGCAGGGGGGGGTTCCGAGTACCTAGAAACCCCCCCTGCCCGTTGCTCCGACGGCCCGGCGAGCAGCTAACACTATTACTTTTTTTTTTTTTGTAAGGAGACACTGCCTGGGCTGGCTGTAGGTGGAGCTGCAGCGCGCAAGCCCCTCCCAGTTATTTGATGGCACTGTGATCGGCAATGTGAGAGAGCGCCTGCCGTCGCGACACTATCTATTAGTGCGAGCGCAGCGAGTCCCGGAGCCGCACAACGTAGGTGGGGGTGCAGGGGGGATAATATTTGCTAGGATGACTGCTGTATGAACATACCGGCGGGGGGGGAGGGGGAAGGATCTTATGACTGCTGCATGTATATGCCGGGGGAGGGTGATAATAATATTTATTAAATGGTGCCAGATCGACTGCTGCATGTACTTGCCGGGGGGCTGCTGGTTGTATTTAACTACTTGTATTTTGGGTCTGCATTCGTGTTTTTTAGATGAGCGCTGCGTTGTGTGTGTGTGTGTGTGTGTGTGTGTGTCAGTGTGTAGTCTTTGTCAGTCAGTGTGTGTCAGTGGGTAGTCTTTGTCAGTGTGTGTGTGTAGTCTTTGTCAGTGTGTGTGCAGTCTTTGTCAGTGTGTGTGCAATGCTGAACTGTCCATATATATATATATATATATATATATATATATATATATATATGGTCAGTTTGGAAACCCCCCTTTCAAAATCCTGCGTTTGCCACTAGGGGCCTTAACACTCTCCCAGTGCTTTAGACACTGTGTGTCAGAAATAAATATGTCTAGGCAAAGTACTGTATACTAATATAAGCAGAATTTCGGTTGGATACAATTTGTTACAAACCATAAATTAGAGAAACTAAGGGGTCTATGCAGTGGCTTCACAAGGGGGAGCGGGCTGCACCTGGGTGTCACCCACTAAGGGGTGACACCAAAGTGCCGACTCTCCCTCAGTGAATATAATAATAATATTATATTACGTGCAGCACTCGGCTCCTGACAAAGTGAGGAAGCCGGCACTGCCCGCAGAGTGGTCCCCGGGTGCAGTCTACAACTCCGGGACCCCCCCTCCACCGACGTTCCCCAGTTGTTGCAGGGTTCGAGCCACGAGGCCACGCCCCCCCCCCACCGGGTGCAGTAGCAGGAAGGGGCGCCACTGGGTCTATGTACTAAGACTTGGAGAGAAATAAAGTGGACAGAGATAAAGTACCAATCAGCACCTAGCTGTCACTTTACAGCGCACTGTGATGCATGCGCGGTACGCAACAATTGTGTGCGTATTAGCAAGTGTGATCCAAGCTGAATCAGGCCCTGTGCTCACTCTTGCATTTGTGTGGAGGTGACAGGCCGTATAGGTCTGGACCACCATTGTTTTTTTTTACTTAATATATTTTATATCTTTCAAATATTCTAAATGTGAGAGTTATTTTTTAATGGGTAATTGAATATAATTGTGAAGTACTCTACCTACCACTTTTTTTATTCATTCAAACAGTACCCCATTGCGAAACTCGCGTTTGCGTGCGCCAACTAGCCATTGCAATCGGGACTGAGATCGCAATGACTACGCAGACACATTCGCAGAGTGGTTGACAGGAAGTGCCATTTGTGGGTGGTGACGGTGAGGTAGTCAGGCGAGCGCAGGCGTGCCAGTGCGTTTCAACGCCGTTGCAGGGGAGAGGATAAATTATCCATTTCAATGGTATACGCAGCCTGAGGCCTGATAGAAATTGCTAACAACCACGCACGCTGAGTAAGGTCAGGGCTTGTGCAAGTGTGCGTGAGGCTGCGATGGTACTCCATTGTACCGCTGGTTTCGCAGTCTTGCTAGACATTACGGCGGTGTGGTAAGTAAAGTGGGCATCCTTATGTTATGCTGCGAGGGTATTGCGATCGCAATGGATTAGCATACAGATGAACTGCGTGCGTAATCGCTATTGCATTTGCAGTTGCGTATGGTAGGGAATCAGGCCCAGAGACGCCCGGCTGCTCACATACAGTAGGAGGACATACTCAGATGGAGACACTGTACCTACCTAAGGGCTGGTGCAACTTACCATGATGTGCTGCACCTAGGACGTGCCTAAAGACACTGGACGGTAATGCAGCATCTTAAGACGGTGCAAGTAGGCATCTCATTCCTTGAGACATTCGGATTCACTCTTTTACACCAGGGAATGGCTTTATTGCGGCATCTGTATAAAGTCGCAGGCGCAACTGCGGCAAAAGACATGTCTGTGTCCATCTCAGAATCAGGCCCACAGTACATTAACTCTCAACCTTTTATGATTATTACATTATATACATTGGTTTTGAAACATACTGTAATATGATCTTATCAGAAATGTTTCCAGCAGGATTACCTGCTTGCCATGTCCCACTCCCCCCATATACCCGCCCCCCCTTCCCCTACACCACCACCCCTCAGGGATCACCTTCACCAGGTATTCACAGCTTACTGCTGCAGAATCATCCAGTCCCTATTTAGGGCTCTATTTACTACAATCCGCATTGCGAATTCAGCCAATATCAAAGGGATTTACTAAATATAAGAGATGTGCGCCGACCCGTGTTTTGGTTTTGGATCTGAATCTGGTTTTGGATTTTTTTCCTTGGTGTTTTGTTTTTAGGTTTTGGTTTTGGATCTGTATTTTTTCCAAAAAAATTATATGAACAGCTAAAACTACATAATTTGGGCCTGTTTTTGTTTCTGTAGTATTATTAACCTTAATAAGAATGATTTTCAGGCATTTCTAGGCATTTTTAATCACCTCACAGTATTGATTTCACTATTTTTCACCTATATAGGCCAAAGGCTGCAGCGAGCTGGCTGGCTAAAGTAAGCAACAGAGCAGCAGCACAAACACACGGCAGTTTAAAAAAAATATCAGACATCTATGAAACATTGCCACACAGCAGTGGCAGACAGGATGGCAGTTTAATAAACTATAATAATGTCAGTCGGCAATGCCCCAAATTGTGCCAAATGTAAAGGAAAGAGGTGCAAGATGGAATTGTTCCTCCCACCCACTCTTATGTGGGATATTACAAAGGACATGAACAGTTTAACAAAACCAAGCACTTTAGCCACTAGGACGGACACTTTCGTGGCTGAACTCCTTGGTTTGTTTGGGTCCCCACAAAAAACATTTTTTGGATGACTACCTTCAATTATTAAGGAGGAGGTTGATGATGAGGGTGTTGGTGGTGGAGATTGCATGTGCTGGTCCAAACTGCTGGTAGCTGATACTGTATACAAATAGCCCAGGCGCTGGAGAGTTAAATCAATCCTACAGCAACAGTATGGTTGAAAGAGGAGGTCACCCTCAAATAACAAAGGCAAATATATATATAAAAATGGGCAACTATATGGGCTGGTGTCAATTAGTAACGCACTCAAATCAGATGTTTCAATGACAATAAGTATACATTTATTGAAAAATCATTTTAACATATCACATCAACACAATGGATGCATCCATAATAATTACTCATTACAAAAAAAGTTTATTAAAAAAAAAAAATAATAAAATATATAGTCCTAATATTCAGGTGGTGGTACCACAGGAAAACACAGGTAAATAGATGGATGATCAAAAATAGATTGATAAGAGTCACTGTCCAGTTGTACTGTAACGTGTTATGAAATAAATGTAGTAACAAATTAATTACCTGCAGACTTCTGTTGTAGCTGGTATTGCTAGTTAATTTATGCCATAAAATGGTGATGATGATGATAAGTCCGTATGAACGGGAAAACGGGGTGCTGTAATTGCCGCTCCTGGGAAGTGTGTGGTCGGCTGTGGAGCTCGGGGCGTTCACGATCCTGATGCATAGGCAAATGCAGGGGGGGTTTCTGTCTGCCTGGAAACCCCCCTCCCCAGCCCACACCATGACCACAATAGAAATAGTAATAGAATAGAATTTTACTAGAGCTGCATGTTCTTCTCAGTATCACAAATGAAATAATTAGCACCACCTGTGGATCTTCTAACATGTATAAGCCAGTAATAAATAATCTGTGCACCAAATAGGATATCTGGAAAACATTCACTGTTAGGGATGTGCTGCTATAGAGCCCAATATGTACATATTTGTCCAGGGCAGTGCTAGGTTCTTCTGCTGCTCCCCCAGGCTCCCGAACTTGCTCCAATGCCCTGGAATGGTGCCCGCATCTGAAAAAAAACATTCTGCTCAGAAAGGATGGCCTTACTGCCTCATCTAATGGCTTACTGTGATCACTGGTCCTGTATATGCTGGAATTATGACACACAATACACTTTGTATGATGTATATTAAAGCTGGTTAAGTGCTAATTCTACCCTCTTCATGGACTGGCCACACTCACTCTAAAATCAGGCATTTGGAAACCCCCTCTAGAAATCCTGCATTTGCCACTGGGATGCACTGCATCTCCGGCTGTATTAGTGCAGGGACAGGGTCTTTGTCAATGAAGCCGCAGCATCACCTCCTCCGGTAGACTCACTCGGTAAGTGGAGCGTCGTGTGTTCAGGGTGAGCTGCAGACGTGGCCGCTCTAGGTGAGGAACAGCTCCAGCAGTCAGAGCACAGGAGGCAGTGGGTGTTGTAATATCCACGGCAGTGAAATGCCGCTTGTCCCGTCTCAGTAGCAGATCATCTCAGTGGTTCAATCATTGGGGGGGAACAGGTCTGCAGTAAGTGAGAAAAGTGCTCTACCCGTGTCTGGGGAGCAGATGGTCCTTGTATCTTCTGTGGGAGCACCATGCAATAGGAGAGAGCACCTACGCGTTTCACCGTCCTAAAGGCGTCTTTGTCAAGGTGAACAGAAAGCTCTGTCATTCAAGTATTTAAATTAGCTGTATATATTACAGATGAAATCCATTGGAACAGCTCATTTGAGTGGTATAATCGGTGAGCACTGTGGTATTAAGGGAACTCAGAAGGAGAACAGATAGTATACAATCGGGAAGCCGGCTGCCTTAATAACGGCAGCCGGCTTCCGACTGTCATATCCCGGTGAGGGTGAAATGCCAGGCATCTAGATGTAGACGCCTGACATTTCCCCGACGCCGGGAGACTGGCGCCTGGCATCCCGATCGAAGGGATGCCAGGCGCCGCGAGCGGACAGCCGCGGGGGGGGGAGGGTTAGGTTTAGGGCACCCGGGGGGGACTTAGGGTTAGGCCCCCCCCGGGAGGGTTAGGGTTAGGCTAGGGGTAGGGAGGGTTAGGGTTAGGCACCCCCCCGGGGGACTAAAGTTTAGGCAGCGGGGAAAGGCGGAGTGAGGGTTAGGCACTTAGAGGGGGGATTAGGGTTAGGCACTTGGGGGGGAGGTTAGGGTTAGGCACCCCTAAGGAGGGTTAGGGGATTAGTTAGTCAATACTTACCTATCGACGACCGGGATTTCCAGCGCTGCCGGGAACTCTGCTTTGGTCGGCCAGGTGCTGCCATGTGGCCGGCGGTATTTCATACCGATTCCGAACAGTTACTGACCTACATAGATACAGTTTACACAGCTTACAGAAGAAAAGCAACATGTAATCACTAATTGAAACTTTCTAACTAAATTAACACTAAATGTGTCAATCATCACTACTACTACTATTCTGTATGTATATTAATATTGTGACATTAGTCTTTCAGGACCAAATTTTAGTAAGTTACTCTTTCTGAACATGTATAAATATAGCTAATTTTTGCTAATTTAAGTCTACCAGAGGAGGTGATGCTGCGGCTTCATTGACAAAGACAGGGGGCGAGATATATTTGTCTTTGTCAATGAAGCCGCAGCATCACGTTGCTTTTCTGGCTTTCTTTTTATCATTAGCAAGAACTGCTACCACTGGCGGCTGATTTACACAAACCACATCCTTATCATCAACATCCACGTTAACGTCAAATAGGACAGAAATTTCCCCCTCATCCTCCTTTTGCACTTCCTCCACACTATCATCCTATTTTTTTATTTCACCATCTAACACTAGCACAGCCGTCATGGCGTCAGTGATCCACTGTGAAACTGGGTGACAGCTGTTATACATACTTCCTCTAGCAAAGGACTGTTTACAGTGGCGTAACTACCGCCCCCGCAGCCCCCGCGGTGGCGTGAAGGCATGGAGGCTTGCGGGGTGAGGTGGCTGCAGATTCCATGCGGACTAGCCATCCACATGAAATCTGCAGAGAATGGCCCACTGGGGGGGGGGGGGACTGCTACTACTAAGGGCACTAGGGGGGGGGACTATTACTACTAAGGGTACTGGGGGGGGACTACTACTACTAAGGGCAGTAGGGCAGTGCTGGGGGGACTACCACTAAGGGGATTGCTGGGGGGGAGGACGGACTACTACTAAGGGCACTGGGGGGCAGGACTACTACTACTACTAAGGGCCGTGCTGGGGAGGGGGACTACTACTAAAGGCACTGCTGGGGGGGGGACTACTACTAGGAGCACTGCACACTGGTTGGACCACTACTGGGGGACACTGCATAGAAGGGGATTACTACTAGGGGCACTGCTGGGGGGACTACTACTGGTGGTATTGCTGGGGGGAGAGGATGACTACTACTGGGGGCACTGCTGGGTGGGACTACTACTGGGGGGCATTGCTGGAGGGGGACTACTACTGGGGGCACTGCTGGGGTGGGGACTGCTACTGGGGGGCATTGCTGGAGGGGGACTACTACTGGGGGCACTGCTGGGTGGGACTGCTACTAGGGGTACTGCTGGGGGGACTGCTACTGGGTGCACTCCTGGGGGGGCTACAGGGGGCACTGCTGGGGGGGACTACTACTGAGGGCACTGCTACTGGGGGCACTGCTGGGGGGGCTACTACTGGGGGCACTGCTGGGGGGACTGCTACTGGGAGCACTCCTGGGGGGGCTACTGGGGGCACTGCTGGGGGGGACTACTACTGAGGGCACTGTTACTGGGGGCAATGCTGGGGGGGCTACTACTGGGGGCATTGCTGGGGGGGACTACTACTGGGGGCATTGCTGGGGGGGACTACTACTGGAGGCATTGCTGGGGGGGGACCACTACTAGGGGCACTGCCCTGGAGGGACCACAACTTAGGGCACTGCATAGGTGGGGATTACTGCTGGGGGCACTGCATAGGTGGGGATTACTGCTGGCGGCAGTGCATAGGTGGGGGACTACTACTGGGGGCATTGCTGGGGGAGGACTACTACTGGGAGCATTGCTGGGGGAGGACTACTACTGGAGGCTCTGCTGGGGGGGACTACTACTGGGGGCACTGCTGGGGGTTAGTACTGGGGGCATTATATAAGGGGTCCTGCATAGGGGGACCACTACCTGGGGCACTATATAAGGGACACTGCTGGGGGCACTGTATAAGACTCCTGACAACGATAATTAGAAACCTTACTGTGGGGCATAATATGGTGTCAGAGGGCAAATATGTAAGTGGCACTTTGGTAATATGCATTACAGTGTGCGGCATAATGTGTAAGGGGCATTACTAAAAGGAGGAAAAATACTGTAAACTGTCTAGGGGGGGTGGGGGCATACTTTTAACTTTTGCACTGGGAGACAAATTGTGTATAAATGTCCCTGTAATGATTTTACCAAAATGCCATGGGAAAGGGGGGGGGGGGGGGGGCATCAGAAAATGTTTTGGCAATTTATAGTTACGCCACAGACTGTTTAGTAGTCAATTGTTTTTTTTAAATGACTTCCGATCACGAATGAGGATGTTGATGATGATGCAGGTGTTGGTGTTGGAGATCGAAGGCGCTTGGATCCCACAGAGAGGGAGCAGGCGACATACACTTTGATATTTGATGAATGCGCTCCAAGTGACGTACCAAGGAGGAGGTTTCTAGGTAGCTTAGGTCCCTCCCTCTACTCACTTTTGCTTTGCAATGGTTATATATGGCTTGACAACTGTTGTCCGGATCGGGATGGAAATAATTCCACACGTGAGAAGTGGATTTTTTGTCTTTTGCCCCAGCATGACAACAATCGGCTTTGGCTTTTTCAAACCATGGGCAACAGCTGTTGCCTTACTTACACAAAGGACATCCTCAGCATCAACATCCTCATCACCAACATCCTCCTCATCCTTAGCACCTACAACTACCAAAATATCCTCCTCCTCCATGTGCAATTCCACAGAAGCATCCTCAATGACTACGTCTGCAAGATGTTGACTGCCCTTCCCCACATTTACAGAGGGCACACAAATGTTGGAACTTGGTGGATCCTCCAGTACACTAGTATTTAGGTCGAGCTCACACATGACAACCGCGGACACACTTGCACTCTCCTCGGGGATTTGTGATTTCGATTTCTCAGGGCACACAGTTGGTTTTTCCGGAGCTGTCTTAATAACTTTCACATTTTTAATTGGACCACCACCACTACTACTACAAGCAGAAGGGCTATCAGAATCAGCAGTCTTCATAAAGAAAGGCCAAGGCCTTATCCTTTCCTTGCCACTTCGTGTAGTGAATGGCATATTGCCAATTTTTTGTTTATCTAAAGGCAAATAATCTTAAAAATGTTTTTTCTTAACTTCAGTAAAACTTGCTTTACCATGGCGTGACTTAAGCCCTGGGGCATGGGCCTTCATAGAGGAGGAGGAAGTTGACAGCCTTGCACTGCTGGCGGCAGCTACAACATGTGGTTCTTGGCCTTGCTCTCCTGTCATGTGACAGCCCTCCATATTTTCTGCAGTCTTGAAGCAGTGTCACAATCACCAATAGTGTAGCCAAGGTGCGGTTACAAAATTCACACGCATGCAGTCATGTGCACACACAAAAATATTAGAAAAAAAGACAAATGATGATTTATATTTTTTATCAGCTCCAGAAGAACTTGGCTCCAGAGCAACGATTGATCACGACTGGAGTCGGGCAGCACTAGGTTGCAACTTGCGTTGCTGGTTGGATCTTGTGCGGTACTACGGTTAAGCCTAACACGCACGCACGCACACAGAAAAATATAAAAGACATTTTGATTTTTTGGGGGGGCGTTTAGAACTTGGGCCCAGAGATGGACACTGCACAAGCCCAGGACACAGCAGACAGCCCAGATGGATCAGCAGACAGCACAGTGACAGTGACAGCACCGTGACCAGAGACCAGAATGGATCAGCACAGACAGCACAGTGATAGTGACAGCACCGTGACCAGAGACCAGAATGGATCAGCAGTCACCAGCCCAGGATACAGCAGATAGCACCAGCACCTCTCCCAGCCCTACACTACCCACCCTCCCTGTTCAGTCTCCACAGCCGGAGTGAAATGGCGTCTGTCGCGTGGTCCCTTATACACTGCATTGATCATAGAGACGAAAGCTCGCGAACCGCAAGATTTCGTCTCTATTGTTTTGCGTCGATTTGAGAGATCCGAGTAAGGCGGGAACATCTGAGCCTGCTTGGGTCCAACTCGGCTATGCTAAATTCGGGTGGGTTCGGATCTCTGGAATCCGAACCCGCTCATCTCTACTAAATATCCCTTGCAGGGACAGAGCTTGCGATAAAGCTCTGTCCCTGCGAATCCCCTCCGTACACTTATCACGATATTTTTGCAAAAATACCATGACAAGTGCCCTGCGCCAAGCATCGACCGGCCACCGCTAAGCCCTGCCCCCATCGCTAAGCCCAGCCCCATGCGATCACGACCCCCCCCCCTTCCCTTAATTACACTTACCTCTGGTGATCGGGGCTTCAGTGATGTCCTCCGTGGCTCCAGTCAGCTGATCTCCCATCCTGCACTGGGACCCGGTCAGCTGCGATCTGACTACTAAAAATAAGTGATAATTAGGGGTTGAAGTAGAATTTTACGAATTCTACTCCAATTGCCCTGTAATAACTGTAGGTGATACTAAAATAATGTGAAAAGGGTGTGAAAACACCCTTTTCACTTTATATTAGTAAAAATAATGATAATAAATAGAGCCCTAAGAGACATGCGATGGCTCTCCCTGGGCCCCACAGATTACCAATGAGCAGACATGCACGGCTTACAGTACATGCATTGCATTGTATTAGAACAGGATTGGTGCATCGGGGGTGACAGCGGGGGAGCCACGGCATCCTCAGTTCAAATGATGGATGATGAGATCGATCATACCCCTCAAGTCGGAGCCGCTGCGGCTGTCTCTGCTGGCGCCACACTGAATGCTGGGAGGAGGTAGGAGGGAGGGGAGGCAGAACCGCCATTGTGTGAGCAGCTGCAGTGAGGAGCCTTACCGTCAATTGCCAGAACCAACGAGAGCCAGCTAGGCCAGCTGACCTAGCAAAGTTACCAGACAGCACTGCCAGCAACTAAAACTAAACACCAATAAGTACAGTACTGTATGTTGTTAAAATGAAATAAAATGATTGTGCTATATGAATACCCACAATCACCATCTAATATCACCTGTGGTTCTGTTCCTGGCATCGCTTTATTTGCTATTGGTTACATGAAAATAATCTGGAATATCAAATTGTCTGCATATGAAGCGTTTCTAATTTGCTCTAAGAAAATGTAATTATTTTAATGATTGTACTTACAACAACCGCATATACTTTTGTTTTGTATGTGTTAGTATCTTACCGTGTTCTAAATGTCATTAGCCTGACAGACTGCACCTCTGTGTACTTTTAATATGATCAACAGTGTGGTACAGTGTTGAGGCCAGTAATATTTTCTTCATACTGTAAAATATTAAGCACTATATACTACATATATACTGTGTGTATATATATATATATATATATATATATATATATATGTGGTCACGTTCCTGCCGGCTAGGGATGCATTATAGGCGTCGAGATACCGATGCCTATGATAATCCCAACGCCGGAATTAGGGTTGGCACCCTACTGGGAAGGTTAGGGATAGGCTAGGAGAAGGGGGGGATAGGTTAAGGCACCCCCCAGGAGGGATAGGTTTAGGGAGCGGGATTAGGTTTAGGCACCCCCTGGGGGAGGATAGGGTTAGGCACTAGGGGGGAGGTTAGGGTTAGGCAACGCTAAGGGAGGGTAAAAGTTAGGAGGGGGAGGGTTAGCTTTACTTACCTCCACTGTCTGCATGTCATCCTTTCAGGCTCATGTTGTCGAGATTTGAACCAGCAGCTAAACAGCCCCCAGCATTACAATCCCATTCCATATATATATATATATATATATATATATATATATATATATATATATATAATATATATATATATATATATATATATATATGTACATATACACACACTGTATACTGTTTTATAATTGTTGCTTTGGCCGGTCCATGTATTCTATACCTACACAGAAATATCAGTTGCCAATGACTGCTCTATTACAGATATGTAAGTTTTTACTGTAGCTTCAGTGGCGGCAAATAGCCTCTTCTCGGCGCACCTGGTCCGGGAGACTCCGCCGCACCGAGCAACCTTTTCGCTGAAAGTGTGCGCCTTTTTCATACAAATAAAACCACTCGAGGTGACAATGCTGCATTGCTAGCGTGCACTAACTACTGGGGTGTGCAACTTTTGTACATCAAAGTGTGGCCGAGTCTGAATCTGTGAAATAGGGCTCCGACACCAGTGGCCACATCTTTTACCTCACACCAAGTACCATTGAGCTTAATCTGAGACTTTGCACATGTGTGAAACCAATTCCTGTGTGTTACTGTCGCAGACTAGAGACTCTAGTGTTATCATTATATCATTATATTTTAAATATTTGAAGGAGATTGTTTTTCATTACAATATTATGTTTATACAGTACAATATTCAGCTTATCTGCCTACCTTCATTATTTAACCAATTTACAACACACTTTATACCCTTAACAACAACATAACTGTTTTAGCAGGGTTGGGGGAGAATGGGGGACAACTTAATACTGTAAAGAATATACAGTTGTATAGGAAATAGAGGTTGCTGTAGGTGAAGACCGGACCTTCAGTTCTATGGGCTCTATTTACTACAATCCGCATTTGTAATGCAGATTGTAGTGTGATATTAATGACTGAATTCGCATTGCGGATTCAGGCAATATCACAGGGATTTACTACAAATCCCTTGCAGGGACAGAGCTTGTGATAAAGCTCTGTCCTTGCGAATCCCCTTCGGAGCCTTATCATGGTATTTTCGCAAAAAATACCGTGATTAAGTGCACGCGCATGTGCCGACCGGTCGCCGCTGCTACCCCCCGGCGCTAAGCCCCGCCCCCGATGCTAAACCCCGCCCCCCATGATCGTGGACCCCCCGCGACCCCTCCCTTAATTACACTTACCTGCATGCTCCGGGCCTCCGGTGATGATCTCCATTCCTCCGGTCAGGTGATCTCCCATACTGCACTGGGGCCTGATCACCGAGCCGCAGTGCACTGTGGGAGACCAGCTGACCGGAGGGGAGTCATCTCCGGTGACCCGATCACTGGTCCCTGGAGTCAGGTAAGTTAATTTTTTTTTTTACTATTTTTTTTTTTCCTTTTTTTACAGTAATCAGCTTGCGGTCTGTTAAGACCACACAGCTGATTACAGGGACCGACTCCCGGCTCTGCTCTCGGCGTTAGAGCAGGGCAGGAGGCCGGTAACCGGGGGAGATCCTGGATAATGTCACCTCCAGGTGGCGTTATTATCACAGGGCTTTCCCCGATATTTTTTCACATTTCATTTTTAGTAACTCCGGTCAGATCACATTTCCCATTACAGTTATGGGAAATGCAATCTGATTACTAAAAATAAGTGATACTTAGGGGTTGGAGTAGAATTTTACTAATTCTACTCCAATTGCCCTGTAATAACTATAGGTGATACTAAAATAATGTGAAAAGGGTGTGAAAACACCCTTTTTCACTTTATTTTAGTCAAAACAATGTTAATAAATAGAGCCCATAAGTTTATTACATTACTGGCTGCATACATTATAACTTCATAATGATTTGGTGACTTTAGAGTGATATGCTGAGAAAGGAGAATATTTGCATTCAAAAATGTCTTCATCTTATGCCAGGATTTGACTCCATAAGTCGCTCAGGGCTTTAGTTTGCCATACATAATTACATTATAATTTCCCATTGTTCTGTGAGTGACATCTTGAATGGTGTTAATTTTGTAAAATGAGATGTTTGCATATTCCTCTAAGGGCCGCTTAAAAAAGACGCCCAATTCCCTGCTTCCCCAATCTGTCCGGAACTGCCGATCCAACGGTCTGAAACGCCAATCGGTGGCCATGGATGGTAGCTAATCCGCCGGGGAATCGGAGACATTTTTTATGTTAAAAATTCCCTATTTGCCGATCCCTGTCATATTTTGGTCGTGATCAGCAAATCAGGCAAAACATTTTGGATTTCTTTCACCAATGCCCCGGCGTCTGGGGATCGGGGAATTGTGACAATCCGTCACTGATATATAGGGGCTGTTGGATAGAATGCAGAGCTCAGAGGCCTCAGGTGTGACTACAAAAGTAAATATTTTGTCTACTTATAAATACAATCTATAATGTGTCCTCATGTAACTATCCTTGCTGTCATCAGCTATTCTGAAAGTTTCAGCTAGTGATGCATGGATTAATCTCAAAGAGGGGAGATAACAGTGAATGTAACATTGCACTGGATGTTCTGTAAATGTAATTTTAATTTTTATACAGATTTATTTAAAGATAAATGTATAAATGATGTTATTTTCATTGTTTAAGAAAACTAAACCCCTTTCAGTCACACTGAGAATCCCGGGAATTTGGCCTACCTCAGCCAAATTCCCAGGTTGCCGCATATGTCTGAAATTCCCTTCAATCGACCAGGGAATTTCCCTGCTTATGTCTGCATGGTGCTACCCGGGAATTAAACCCCGGGCTGCACCAAGCAGCTTTTACATTGAGTTGGCAGTGCAGAGCGTTCTATAGGATGCTCAGCGCTGCTGCTCATCACCCCCCGCGCCGGTGGCTGTGTACAGAGAACCCCAGACGGACGCCGGGGATACCCGCCGGCGCTGGAGATCGCCGGCGGGTCCCTGCCACAGCGGGCTGCCCAAACTCCTGCTAGACAGAAGGGGAGATATAAATAATATAATAATAGTAATAATAAAATAAAATGGCTGCAATGATTGGTCGGCTGTCTGCTGCATGATGATGACATCATCATCGGCAGCCGGAGAGGGGATAGGCTAGGAAGAGCAGAGGAGAGGCAGGTAATATTAAAAACGTAAAAAACCCGGCTTATGTCTCAACCAAATACCCGGGAATTTGCACAGGAGTAATTCCTGGGTCTGAGCAGGAAATTTCCCGGGTCGTATGTCTGAAAGGGGTATTAGTAATCCTTCAGAGATCCATCTGTATTAAAATAAAAATTAAAAAAACAGCAAAAAAAGAAAGAAAAAGTGTGCATATACCTTATAATTAACACAGTCAATATTAATAATAATAAAATAAAGACTCGGAGACATAGATTTGGCAGAATAAAATTTGTTAGCTATTTATTTGAGACATGTTAGGAATATTCAAATAAACTAAAGTATGGTGACAAAGAAATGACGGCCATAATCAGCCCACTCCAAAAATGCACAACCCAGCTAACATTATTACCAACAATATGTATCCGCTCAACCTTCTAACATCACTACACCCCACCCCGGTATGGTGTTGACACAGTACCCATCAGGGTGGTCCGGCGAACAAACAAGTCAATGAAGATGGCCCATCCAAAACCATAACATTAATTAATTCAACCAAATTTGCAGTCGAAACTGTGACTTGACGTTCTTTCCCACCAAAGCAAAGGTCTGACTACAGTACTATCGCACCACCACCAAAATACCCTAAGCAATAACCTGAAACAGATCCTACACAAAAAAGCAAAAGTCTCCCCTCAGACAGATGGACTGCATTGGATCTATACAAATAATTATAGCGGAACCTAATTATGGAATGTCCAACCACACTACCACCATTGGCCAATACAAATTTTGCAAATGCTGCATTCTTCTTCTTTTTGGCTCTGTCAATCAGGGCCACCACACCAAATAGGCCTCGACACAATAAATAACCAAACTATTTTGCAAGAGGACCAAGCTGATGAAATACTGCCCATATCATTCACTATGGAGCACTCAATTCCAAACCTGTCATCTTTTCCACCGAGATGTATCAGCAAAACCTCATGAACACAAAATTGTTTAGCTAAATTGAAAAGCTTAGACTGCAAGGCCCACCACATCATACCTCTCACACCAATCCACCAAACACACTCCGACCACAGAAAAGCAGGAGCACCATTGGAAGCCATGAACCTAGCAGCCCAAAACACAAACAAATGACTAAAAATCCACACTCTAAGGGGTAAATTTACTAAAGTGAGAGTTTTTAGAAGTGAGAATCAGATTCTACTTAACGTTTAACTAGCACCTTCTAGAAGATAATAGCTAGAATTTGATTGGTTGCTATGGGCAACATCACTTCTAGAAACTCTCACTTTAGTAAATTTACCCCTAAGAGAGTAAAATGGAACACCTATAAGGAGGGAGAAAGAAAATAAATTGATTTTAATATGAATTTAACTTGTAATGAAATGGATAATCTGCCAAAAGAAAAAAATGTTTTACTTAAAAACAAGTAGCCGAATCAAAACAAGCTTCTGTGCCAATTTGAAGCAACATAAAGACACACAAGGGTAAACTAGGAACCAAGGGGGGAGGGGGGAGAGGCTATGGAAGGGTGGGTAAACTAGGGTAACACAAGTAATAACTCGGCAAGAGGTAAAACCAAAACCTGCTGAGGGACTGTGACTTTGAGATTAAAATATATCCAATCAGCTGAATTAGGTCCGTCAGTTCAGGCAAAAAAAAGGCCAAATCCCTCAAGACCCCCGCTGCCAACAGCGGCAAGTAGCTAGTCCCCGAGTAGGGTAGACAAGGGAAAGACAAAACACTAGACACAATGACCAACAGATGGGTTTAATTATTAAAGGCAAAACATTTGCCTTTACTTGGAGTCTGGGATGAAATTTCTTGTCATAAGCACGCCAGACCGTACCACGCAAATTGCGATGCAAGCTGTTAATCAGATGCAGATACAGTATCTGATAATGTTTGTGTGTTCCTCTGGATGGGTCTTTAAATAACAAGCAGCGAACACACAAAGACCTGCAATCCAATTACCATAGGATTTGAAAGCGTCGAACCAGATGCCCCCTTTCCCTTTCGCAGCCTTAAGCTCTTCTTTGGCCTTCTCGGTGAGGACAAAGATGTCCACATAAGCACCCTTAGTGATATTATGTTTGAAACCGGGAAGCAGGCTGCTCAACACAGCCGTATTCTCACAACGGACCCTGTCGGACCGCCCAGAGTGGGACGCATGTGCACTCTTTTTGTGCAAGCGTGGGTATTTAGACAATTTATGCCACCATTTGGCCTCGCACTTCACATATTTAGCCTCCCGCTTGTGCGCCTTCGTGGAGCTGCTAACACCTGACACTAGCGAAGAAAAGGATGAGGATGTGATACCTTCATCAGCAACAGGCGTGCGCCAGCCTGCACTTCAACGGAACCAGCTGCCACAATGCCCACAGATGTGAGCCTCCCGTCACAGCACTCAATATAGAAGCCGCGGCAGGACGGCGTGAGCCCGCACTGAGGCCTCTGCAGTGAGCAGCACCAATTGAGCCACCACTGCCTGCCACAGCTATCGCACCAGCCCCAGACACATCTAGGTACAGGTAGGGGGGTTCATTACACGCCGGGCACGAAGCATGGGGGAACAATAAGAAAAGAGATAGAAATGGGGAACAGCTAAGAAATAGGAGGACAGGGAAGGCAGGAGAAGACAAATCTGAGAGATTAAAGATTGAGGGGTCTATTTACTAAGCAGTGTTAGGAGACAGAGTGAAAAGTGATAAGAAAGTGAAAAGGTGCCAGCCAATCAGCTCCCAACTGTCATCTCACAGGCTGTGTTTGAAAAATGACAGTTGAGAGCTGATTGGCTGGCTCCTTATCACTTTTCACTCTGTCTCCTAACACTGCTTAGTAAATAGACCTCTGAGTTTAAGAAATAGCAGAACAGGGAAAGAAGGAAAAAGGCAGTAATCTGAGAGACCAGAGACTGAACTTAATAAAAACCTAAATCACAGTATATGATAACCAGAGCAAAATGCCAGCACTTATCCTCCACAGGTGACAGGAATAAAGAGGCTTAGGGGTAAATTTACTAAAGTGAGAGTTCTTAGAAGTGAGTTTTAGGAGAGATGTTGCCCATAGCAACCAATCAGATTCTAGTTATTATCTTCTAGAAGGTGCTAGTTAAATGTTAAGTAGAATCTCTATTGGTTGCTAAGAGCAACATCTCTTCTAAAACTCACTTCTAAAAACTCTCACTTTAGTAAATGTACCCCTTAGTATCAGCCCACAAAGCCTCACATAGCACATATATAGGAATGGGTATGTAATGCCTGCTGTAGGGATGCCTCCTGTCATATTCCCGAAAGTAGCATCCCGACAGTTGGAATCCCAACAGGGAACCCCCCCTTAACCCTCTCCACCCACACCCTAACCCTCCCTGCTAGTTTGTAAACCTAACCCTCACCCCTTCGTACCTAAACCAAACCCACCCCCCTTAGTGTCTAACCCCCTCAGTGGTGCCTAACCCTAACACTCCTCCCTAGGGTTGTCTAACCCTAACCTCCCCCCAAAAAAAACCTAACCCTAACCCCAATACGCTCCTTAATACTAACCCTTCCCCCACAGCTAGCGCTAAGGATATATATATACACACACACCCCCTAACTATCATAGTACAAACCAATCACATGGTGGCCCACCAAACAGCCCCGAGACTGGAGGTTTAACCCAATCCACTCTCCTTTAATCACTCTATTTCTCAAAAAGGTACAATCTCACCGCACTAGACTTCTGATGTTTATAGTGAGTCTCCTTCTTCTGGTTGGTGTCCCTCAGATAAGGCGTGAGAAGACATCGAAGTTGTTGCATCGCCTGCGGCACAGGGGGCAAACGTTGTTAATCTGCAGCCACTGTCTCAGGCAAGGAACGTGGAAAGTATGCTGGCAGGATGTTACTGCCATTTCCATTTCAGCATCTATGTTGGAGATGCAGATGGCGCAGAACTCTACTTCCTCTTCTCTAACAATGCATCTGCTGAATGTGGGCAGACTGGGCAGAATGAGCCTCAGGATGGTGTCCAGAATGAGGCGTTCTGCATTCTGCGCAACCTGTTGATATTGGCTGGCAGTTGGCTGGTTCCTTGCTCTTCTAGAGGATGCTCCATTTCTCACTCTTGTTGATCTTCTTCCAGCTGATGGTCTGAGGCGTCCTGACCTCAGCCATGTCCCAGTCATGCTCTGGTTTGGTCCATCTGAAAAGACATTCATATATTGTAGATATAACAAATAGCCATATGTAACATGTAAAGATCAAATATTGTTGGCATACGATAGGAGTTATTGCAATAACATGATTTTTATATACTGTATATTATCTTACGATACAAAGGGCCTCATTTATCAACAAATTTTATCATTCATAACGAGTGATAAAACTCATTGCGTATAATAAATTGGGCTCAAGCCAATCAGCTCCGAACTGTCATTTTTCAAACAGATGACGGTTGAGAGCTGATTGGTTGAAGCACCATTATCATACGTAATGAGTTTTATCACTCATTGTGAATATATAAAACTCGTTGATAAATGAGGCTCTTAATAATCAAAAAAGAGCTGCAGTAGTATAAGTGTATGGATGCAGGCCCCAAATGTTTAGGGGTTCCTGATCAGTAACTGACTAACAGCATGGAACGGGCCACCCAGTAACACGGGACACAGGGCCTGATTCAGACTTGGGAATAGAGAGAGATATCTCTCTCAACTGATCATCTTGGTGGGACCAGGCTGCACTGCAGGTGGGGCAGATTTAAAATGTGCAGAGAGATTTAGATTTGGGAGGAGTATTTCCAAACTGACATCTAAATTGTAGAGTAATAATAAAAGCTGTGCAGTATTTGTGGGCTACATGCAAAATCAGCCAGTATTTACCCCACATGTAAAAAAATGTATGTATTTCATTTTACACCCCTTGCATTGCAATATGGTGTGTTCAGGTTCACAGAGAGATATCTCACTCTTTTCCCAACTCTGAATCAGGCCCACTGTCCATAGACCACTATCATAATGCCTCCCACTTCAAAGGACAACTGCCAAAGAATGAGAAACTGGTCTGAAGCTGGGTACACACGTAAAGATTATCTGTCCAACCAGCCAACTAGTTGATTGGTTGGAATGAAAATCTGGTAAGGTATGACAGCAAATGACAATCAGCAATTTGCTCCTAAACGCCGGAAAATGGACAAAAACTGTTGTTTGAACAAATTGTTTAGTTCAAACATTTAACAAACTTGTCTGACGACCATTTTCATCTGTTTTCTGGCATTTAGGAGCAAATTGCTGATCATCATTTACTCCCATACGTTACCAGATTTTCATTCCAACCAGCCAACTAGATGGATGGTTGGACAGAAAATCTTTACGTGTGTACCCTGCTTAAGATTTAATTTACTGAACATGTTTCTTACCTTCGTTTCCAATCAGCTGAGCTAACTCCCGTCGGCTCATCGCAGCTGCTGATAAAGTGCCAAATAAGATGAAAAGTAGGTGCACAAACTAACAAATAAACAACAAACAGAAAGAAAAGGCACAGGTGTGATTGTGCGCTGATCTCCGGTCACTGGTGAATCGCTGGAAGCAGTCACTAGTGGGAAAACTCGCTCTCTCTTGTGAGGCCTTTCTCATGCGTCAGCGACAGCTTCAACTGAGGAAATGCCAGTGATATTGCCGTGCGCTGGGGTTACATACCCGGCCATACAGTGGGCACCTGACCATGGCTGTTGTTTACATTTGAATGTGGCATGCGGGCGGCAGTTGGTGATGGCTGTGCGTCACATCAGCTCTCTGCCCTATACCCCACATCATCATCTTCCCACTGATATCACACAGGTACACCAGTGGGAAATCAGTGGGAAACGACAGGTTAGTGCTGAGGGGTAGTTACACCAAAAACAGAGAGGTTCTGCTACTGGACCCAGTGAGCTCAGCTATCATTGCTGCTGCTATCTCTGCTCTTCCTTTGGTGATCTCTGCTGATGGGCAGAGTTGAGCGTTTGTGATTTTGTTGCTTGGCACTATTTCCAAAACAGTCGGATCGATGAATAATATGGAAACCGGTATTCAGACTACACACTGAACAGCTAGATGCAGGCATGGGCTCCTACACTTGTAGGTGTTCTTATAACCAGACATATGCAGATGGCAGCCATTGTGCCAGCCATTCAGTGCATCTTTTCTCACTATTCATTATTATATCCAATCGAGTTGGATCACATTTGATTGATTGTGGTGAACCCACACCAGGAACATATTTTTTTTAATGTGACCCAGTTGATCAACCAAGGATGCCGGGCGTATATAGCTGGTATTAGAGCGGAGTCAAATATTGCATAATATACCCAACAAAGAAACCTATGTAAACCCATAAATTTGCAATTAAAACCTATTTAGTTAGGCAGTAAATGTTGTCACTCAGTCCCACATTGTCAGTGACTATAATGCTACTTTGCAGCAGTGGCATATCTAGGGGAGCTCCACCTTCCGCCTCCCGCAGAGGGTGACGTCTCTCCCATAGTACAGAGCGGGCCGAGAGGACGGAGGAGCGGATGGCAGCGGGCGCAGAAGCGGGGATTCAAGTAAGTGTTGGGGTTTTTGTGTGTGTGTCTTTGTCCTTATATATGTAAGGGGCACTGGCACTGCATAGGGGGGACCACTAGTGAGGGCACTGCATAGGGGACCACTACTAGCGGCACTGTATAAGGGGTACTACTGGAGGCACTGCATCAGGGGCTCTGTATAAGTGGCACTACTGGAGGCACTGTATAAGGATGCACTACTGGGGGCACTGCTACTGGGTACATTGCATAAGGGGTACTACTACAGTGGGCATTGTAAGAGGGGCACTACTACTTGGGGCATTAAGGTGCATACGGAATGGAAAGAAATGTGCCCAGAGTGATGAGAAATGGTGGTGTGTCATGTTGACACGCCCCCATTTTCAGTGACCACGCCCCTTGCACCATGTGACCACGCCCACTCTTTTGGCGTTCGCGCACCTACTTGGAGGGACGGCCTCCATTTGTTTAACTTGCCCTGGGCTCCAAATACCCTTGTTACGCCACTGCTTTACAGTTTCACTCATAGCAGAGAGTTTAATACAAAAAGTTTAAACTTATTAATTTGTACATCGTTAAGTAAGTCATCTTCATGAGGATTTAGTTACACATGGGTAGAAACAAAATGGCTGCCAATATTTTCCCCAGAAAGCGTGTGGCGGGGCTTTATATAACTGGACATTTCAATAATAGACACTCAATATTATTAACTGTCAGTTTAATAAATAAACTTTATACAACACGTGTGCTAATTTGTACAGCTACAGGCAATGCTCAAAGAATGTAATTGTCACCTAATTTTGCATGAGGTCACCACTTGCGGCTACACAATTCCAGATTAGGTCTACCGGGAGTTATGGGAAACAACACCATGATCCAGAGGAAACTGACGCCTGGTGGATGGTTGTGGCAAACTTTGGGTTCACATCTGGTGACTGAGAAGACCATGAAATAACGATAACTTCAGTGTCATGCTCAGGGTGACTATACATGCTCTGCGGATGGGCGTTCTGTCATCCTGGAAGACACGGCTGACATTGCAGTCAGATGCTCACCTTGCCCCCGCTGTTTTCCTTTGTTGAGGATGTCATTTCCTTCAGCGTTTCATGCTGACGTCACCACAGATACCACGGCTGGTCAAACTTCAGCATGTTTATCTGTCTTGAGAGTAGATGTACTAAGCCTTTGGAGAAAGATAATGTGGTGAGAGATAAAGTACCAACCAATCATCTCCTGTCACTTTATAGGCTGTGTTTGAAAAATGACAGTAAAGATGGGTACACCCTGACAGATATATTGCCTGTTCCATTGAACGGGCGATATATCTGTAGTGCATCCACTGGTGTGTACAGGCAATATGTCTGTGAGTGACGTCATTCACATACATATTGCATCTGCCCTGCAGCATAGCTGATCTATATTTAGCAGCTATATCGGCACGTCTGCCTGTGTGTTGGCGATTCGCCGACAGCCCGTACACTTGTTATAGGGACCGTTGGTGACTGACATCTCAACTGGATGGGTAAATTTAAATACCCACCGGCCCAGTTATGTCAGTGCATACACATCGGCCGAAGGATTGGCAAGTGTGTACCCAGCTTTAGGAGCTGATTGGTTGGTACTTTATCTCTCTCCAAGGCTTAGTACATATACCCCTCTGTCACTGAAATTCCTACTTAACATGCCCCAACAATCACTGAGGTCTTTCTCTTGCAGCCATAACTATGACCCCCTGGGACAGTCGAGCATTTTTATGCATGAACCTGACAGTGTTTTTTTCTCACTGGTTCACCTCCATTTTCCCAGGGTTGCGGTCCTGCTAACTCACTCACAGCCACGCTTGTGGAATCATTCACCAATTCATTCATTTGTTTGCTTAAATGCTAACTCATTCACTCACTAATATTCACACTTGCTCACTAAATTCCTTCCCTTCCTGTGATGACTCGGTATTTCACTCATTCTTCACTTGGTTATTCACCTGGATGGAACAACTACTGTACCGTCCACTACTGTCACTTCTAGTTGGCCATCCAGGTAATCACATTCCCTGCGGGGTCACAAGCTGCTGGGTTGTGAGCAGGAGGCATGTCTCCCCAGCAACTTCATTTTGATGTATCAGTCCTAGAAGTCTTTGGCTCCTCAGACGTTTGCTGTCTTACGTTGGTGGAGGTCCATTGACATAGGTGAGCATTAGAGACCAGCCAAACCGTTGCGAAGAGCAGCTGGACCGACCCAGTGGAAAGATGAGGAGTGAGCCACCGAGAAGCAGAAACAGGAATAATAATAAGGAGGCCAAACGCTTGATCCAGAGCCACAGGCAGCCCGGAGAACTGTGGGAGGTTTTGTGAGGCCTCATGACATCCCTGCCAAGAGAAGAGAACTGGCGATTACTGACTGAACACACAGATGACCTACAGAGGCAGAACCGTTACTAGACTTTTTGGTGTCCTGTGCCAGAGAGAGCATTGGTGACTCCCACCCCCACCTTCATTGTTTAAATAGGAACATAAGTTAGTGCAACTGATAAAGGGCCATGGACTCATGGGGAAGGGCCAGGGAAGAGATAAGGGAGGCCAGGAGATGCTGGGGATAAAAGAAGAGGAAGCTACAAGTGAGAATGATAATAATCAGGAAAATTGACAGGCCCAAACAGCGCCCCCTGCCCTGCGATGCCCTGTGCCATGGCACTGGTCGCACTACCCTAGTTACAGCCCTGCACAGAGGGCTCCCATTGGTAACAGGTTACTTAGGACAGTCCCTTTTATTTAACCAAAATATTTTACTCCCATAATTTTACACAAGCCCAATTAACAAAAGTGTTATAAAGGTGGATACTTATACCTTCTAAAGAGAACAAGGGAAATTGTTTCTCATGGCAACTAATCAGATTCTAGCTATCATGTAGTATATTCTATAAAATGATAGCTGGAATCTGATTGGCCGATATGGGTAACACCTCCACTTGTCCTCTTTAGAAGGTTTGATCCCTAAAACCTGTTTTACTTTATCTGTTATGTACAAAATACATTGGGTGAATATTAGGACTTCATCGGGTGGGCGGACATATTACAGCTAATTTCCTCACCAGCTGTTTTATTTATGGTAAGAGAGTGTGAATTTGTGAGGGGACCAGGAGGCGGGATGATTTCACGGTCTGCCTGTAATCTGGGCAATAACATAGATGGTGCAGCCCCAGATAATTGTTTAGTAGAACTTGTTTCCTTGACAGACATTCCCCCTGAGTCTCAGCCACATCTACTGAGGTCAAGCAGATTTGCACCTGCAAAAGTGATGGGCAAGGAAAGTCCTGGTGATCTTCCTCCATTCTTACATTGCAGTGTTTGGGGGTATGCAATATGGTTACCGATATATAACCTGTTGTACAAAGTAAAAAGTTTTCTCCTAACTCTATATAATAATTTATGTTGATCATTTTAACACCTGTGGCAATCACTATCAGGGCTGTAGCTAGGGTAGTGCGGCCGGTGCCATCGCATAGGGCACCACAGGTCAGGGGGAGCAGTTTGGGCCTGTCATATTTCTGTTTATTATCATTCTCACTTGTAGCTTCCTCTTATTTTATCCCCAGTATCTCCTGGCCTCTCCTATCTCTTCCTTGGCCCTTCCCCATGCGGCCATTCCCCTTTTTAGGGTGCATTATGTCCCTTTGAAAAATGAGGAGGGCGCCAATGCTCTTTCTGGCACAGGGCACAAAAAAGTCTAGTTACGGCTCTGATCACTATACATTAATTCTACTAGAATGTGGGATCTTTACCCGTTCTCCATGAGAATTGAGACCTCTTGCTTTGAAGGGTGAATCTTCCTTTTCACATTCTGCAACAGAAAGAACATTTATAAGAGAAGACTATCAATAGTAAAGTGACCCTGTCGCCTACACTCTGTGGAAGTTATTTATAAAGGGCAAAACACCCTTTGGTGACGTCACATGCATCAAATTATGCTGGCACTCCTAGGTTACTGCCAAAGGAAGCAGGATTACAGCATTTGTGGAGGAGCAGCAGTTTGCACCAAAGTGAGAGGAGTTAATGGAATGAGGAGCAGTTTGCACCAGCTGGTGGGAGGAGTTAGTGGAATGAAGAGCAGTTTGCACCCACTGGTGGGAGGAGTTAGTGGAATGAGGAGCAGTTTGCACCAGCTGGTGGGAGGAGTTAGTGGAATGAAGAGCAGTTTGCACCCACTGGTGGGAGGAGTTAGTGGAATGAAGAGCAGTTTGCACCAACTGGTGGGAGGAGTTAGTGGAGTGAGGAGCAGTTTGCACCAACTGGTGGGAGGAGTTAGTGGAGTGAGGAGCAGTTTGCACCAACTGGTGGGAGGAGTTAGTGGAAAGAGGGCCTGTCTAGATGCAGCTAGTTTTGCAGTGCAGTGTAAAATCACAATGACATCTAGCAGAGCTTGAAGTGCAGAGAAGGCACATTTTAAAATGCAGATTTGTACTAGTTATGATTATGAGTTGGTGGAGATCGGGACTTATTATATAATGTGACACATTTTTACATGTAGCTATCTGTAGCCCTTTCCATTGCCCCCCACTGAACCATCTGCAGGCCGATGGCCACTCATGTGCAGTACACTCTTTAAGTCTAAACCCAGAGGCAAAGTGATAACGGTAGCTATCACTTTGTTTCGAGGCTGAATTAGGTTTTTTGGAAAGCTCTGTTCCGGCGAGTTGGGACTTAATTATTACGTCTCAACTGTATTAAAAATACGGTTGTTAATAAATACGGGTCACCACTAAGGGGGAGATGTACAAAGACTTGGAAGGAGATAAAGTGGAGAGAGATAAACTACCAACAAATCAGCTCCTAACTATCATGTTACATGCTGTGTTTAAAAAATGACCGTTAGGACCTGATTAGTTGGTAGTTTATCTCTCTACACTTTATCACTCTCCAAGGCTTAGTACATCTACCTCATAAGCTCCTCCCTCACCTATATGAACAAATCCATGCCTACATCCCCCCCCCCCTTGTCTCTTTCTATCTTTAGGACTTAAACACAGTAGGCTGCTTAAATATAAAAGTAATATCTGTCATGAATCTATATATAAGAGGCACGTTCTCTGCAGCAGTTACTTCTGTGAAAGTGTCGCTTACCTGAGTCATCACCATCCGCTTTTTCTTTCCCTGCCGTCTTCTATGCCCAGGGCAGGTATGGTGTGACCGGCTGCCAATCACCTGTGCATCAGAAGCCACTGGCACCACCTCAGCAGGGTTATGCCAGCAATGCCCAGGTGCTGGGAGGGGACCATCCATTCTGAGCGCCGAATCTGGCTCTTCTATTGGGACGGCAACTAAAACAAAGCGTAACTGTGTATCAAGTCATCAAACACAGACATTCAGCAAATTAGATGCAATACTAGTCTATGGTTCTACAAAACCACCCTGATCTATCATTGCACAGCACAATAGGATGTGTTCTATATATTCTGTGCATTGTATGCTTGGTGTGAGGTGCAGGGCACTCACCAGGACAACAGATGGCGTCTTCTCCTCGTCCTGTCTCCATTCCTGGCAAGGAGTTGGGCAAAGACTACAAGAGGAAGAGAACCCTCATTATACACCTAACAGACTGGAACACAGATAGACAACACTAAATCTCCAGGAAAACTTGCCACAGCTAGGCAGAGAGAGAGCCAAATACAGACAGACAGCACATACACAGACATACACAGAGCGACAGAATGGGGAAATAACAGCTAGTGACACTGAGGTTCTGGACCAGGGATGGGGAACCTCCAGCCCAGAGCCGTATAAGGCCCCCAAATCATTTGGTCTGGTCCTCTGAGCTTTTTTCTGATAGCCTCATCTGGATTGCAGAGTGCCTGTAATGGCACACTGCAGCCAGAATCTATGCAGCAGTGCCGCCTGGAACGTCCTCAGGACGCTTCAGACGGTCACACCGCTGCCCTTACAGCTCCCCAGAGCACCCTCAGGATGCTCCAGGCATTGCTGTAATTACTGGCGATTGTGGCCCCGGGTGACACCACACATAGGGGGCGTGGCCTGCATCGGGCCCACGAATAAAGTTATATATATCAAAATGGCCCTCTGCAGAAAAAAAAGTTCCCCAACCCTGCTCTAGACAGTCAACCAGGGAGAGAGACATCCAAGGTTATAAACACTTGTACAGACAGACACAGTAACTGACAGGCACAGTAGAGACACACGGTAACCTCTGGCAGACATGACTGGGCCCCAGGGTAAATTCCGCCAATATTTTGCTACTTTTCTGGTTTTGTTAGCACTATATAAAAGTGTAATACTATAATGGATCAGGTCACATAACATACATCATCTCTGTGGTGGGGCTGAGCATGCAGAGGGCATTTCAGTTGTCTATTTAAGTCCTCACACTTAATCCTGGGTTTTGTTTTGCATTAAAATACACCAGTAAAAACTTATATCACATGCCACAAGCAATCATGTTTGATATACATGTACACTAGTGTTTCAGTGATCACTGTGGGCTTCCCAATGCATCTAAAGGCAAAAAGGTGAATTTGCAAAACTAACTACACAACAAAAATGTAACAGAATGCATGTAAATACTCCACAATGTGGCCCTGATTCAGACCCGCTTGTTGCCGGAGGCAGCGCGCAGGGTCTGATGGGCGTTTTTTTTTCTTTGGCCGCTCGCTAAGCTGTGGGACACCTCACTGTCACTCACCATCGACAGCCGCCCCGTCTTGTAGCGAGCCCCGCAGTGACTGAAGTTCAGTCGCTCAGCGGGGCTCGCGCATGCGCACGCCGGACGCGGCGCATGTGCAGGGGGAAACATCAAGCCGCTTGCGAGCGGCTCTGAATCAGGCCCTGTGTACAGTAACTCTAATTTGACTATGTACCTTGGAGAGAAATAAAGTGAAGAGGGTTAGTACCGACCAATCAGGCTCTTTCCTCCTGTCACTATCCACTTTATCTCTCTCCAAGGCTTAGTACAGACAGACACAGTATCTTACAGGCACAATAGAGACACACGAGAGAAATAGTACCAACCAATCAGGCTCCTGTCACTTTACAGGCTGTGTTTGAAAAATTAAATTTTAGGAGCTGATTGGTTGGTACTTTATCTCCATCCATTTTATCTCTCTCCAAGGCTTAGTACACAAACCTCTATGATTACTAACAGACTGAGGTGGAGACCAAAACATTCACTTTAAGAGGGTAACTAGAGGTAGTAAATGATAGAATTCTCATAAAATTTTGCACTTCACATTCCGGAGCGGATTCAGAGCCGCACACACGTTGTGCACAATTGCTCTCACACTGGGCCTAATATAGAGGTGTCAGAGTCACAATGCCCATGTGCCGCGATGGTCTTCAGACAGCAGTTTTACTGTGGATTACGATGCAGAGTGATCGACAGACAGCAACCCTTTGGGGGGAGGTAACGGGTGTAACACACCCCCTAAACCAGTTGCGACATGCCTGCGTCTCCTCCTTACGCAGGTGTTCTGCCCCCGGTGCCTTACTTTTGAAGGGCATTTTGAGCACCCATAGGGTTGCTCAGAGGTATGATGGTGCGACCAATGTTCATCTGTTTGTACGCAAGCGGCGGATCTGAGAAGTTGGCGGTGAACGCCTCTGTACAAGAGACGGGGGCTGAGACATCTGCTTAACTTCTCACAACATCCTCTGTACTCAGAATCGCAGCAGCAACGGGCATTGCGTCCACCTCTGAATCAGGCCTATAGTGTGCAAAGATCATTCTAAATGCGAATATTCACCCGCATGCAGAATTGTGCGACTGCCCCATCCATAAAATTTGGTTTAATAACAATCATAATTATCAGCGTGCACATGCACCAGTCTTATGCTTGGTGCAAGAGATACCTCTGGAATCAGACTCTGTGTACACGCAATCAACATAGCCCGCAGTTGCGTCTACACTAAGCCTAGTCTTCGTATGAACCCTTAGCCCCTTTGCCACCTAGTTATGCCCATTCAGCTGCAAGTGGAAATGTGACTGAGATCCATATGACTCAGAATTGCCAATAGATGTATACGCAGAGCCGTAACTAGACTTTCGGTGCCCTGGGCCAGAAAGAGCATTGGCACCCCCCTCCCCCTTCATTTTTCAAATAGGGACATAAGATGCGCATCTGAAAATGGGGCGTGGCTTCATGGGGAAGGGGCATGACAAATCTGATTTGTCCCATACAATGCTGAAGAGGTACCGATCCCTATGTACCACTGTTATCTAGATGTCACTGCCAAATACATTGTGAATCCAATGGTTGCAGTGATGATACACAATAATTATGCAGAGGTGATGGGTTCGAGTCCTGGGTATGACAGTATTTTGAAATGAGTGTGTTAAATAAAGGAGGATGTGACTGGAGGTGCTTGGGGAGGTGTCCAGATGAAGGTGGAGTCAGCCAGGGAGGAGATATGAGCAGCAGGAGATGCCGGAATAAAATAAGAGAAAGCTACATGTGACAATGATTATAAACAGAAAATTGACAGGCCCAAAAATTGACGCCCCCTGCCCTGCGGTGCCCTGTGCCAAGTGGCACATGTCGCACCACCCTAGTTATGGCCCTGTGTGTACGCTCAGCTACAGAGCATGCGTGGTGCTAAAATACACAAGATCTGTTCTCAAAACAGACATTTATTCAACTTTGCATCAACCCCTTTATCTTCACTCATCTTTCATGTCCACCATTCACAATTATATACTGTTAGATGGCCACTGGAATGTCTACACTAGAGGTTTCCAAACTCGGTCCAGAAGGCACTCTAACACTCCATGTTTTAAGGATATCTATGGTTGAGCACAGATGGTTAAATCAAAAGACTGAGGACCTCATTCAGAGCTGCTCGCAAAATGCGAGCGCTCGCTCTGAATGAGGGCGGCCGCTTTTCTTTTGAGAGGCGGCCTCCTGGTCGCTCGCTAAGCTGTGGGTTACCACCCACAGCTTTAGCGAGTGACTAGGTGATGGTCGCGATGGTCTCGACCATCGCGGCTTGTGACGAGACCCTTGCGGTAGGGTATCATCTACCGCAAGCCCCAGGTTGCTTCCTGCTCTAACAGAGCAGGAAGCACCCTACTGACATCACTGGTGATGTCAGTAGGGCCGCCTACAAACGGCAGGTGTTCCTTCAGGAACGCCTCCGTTTGTCCGGCCACCCCCCTACCCAGCCTACAAAATGGGGCGAGCTGTCGATCAATATTGACAGCCGCCCCTTTTGTAGTGAGCCCCAGAGCGAGTGCATTTGTCACTCGCTCCGGGGCTTGCGCACGTGCAGTGTGAGCGCTG
This sequence comes from Taudactylus pleione, assembly GCA_031769625.1. Taxonomy (NCBI): domain Eukaryota; kingdom Metazoa; phylum Chordata; class Amphibia; order Anura; family Myobatrachidae; genus Taudactylus; species Taudactylus pleione. The sequence goes on from JAUIMM010000198.1 coordinate 3,864,564, forward strand.
TGCGTGCGTAGGCCCTCACCAGCTTGCGAGCAGGTCTGAATGAGGCCCTGAGTTTGGAAACCTCTGGTCTATATCCATGAGTCTAGTGCAGAAATGTTCCTGTATTCTTTGACTTCGCAAGCAGCTGGCTACAGTAGGTTTATATTGAATAACAGACCAACAGTACCACAAAGATACAGCCACTGGTTGATTAACGACTGGTGCTCCAAGGCACAAGGACATTAAGACATGAGGAGAAACCAATGTGCATTTACTGATATATCTTCAATCTGTCCTTGACTGTGCATCCATTCTTGGGTCGTCTTTAAGCTGCAATTGTCCCAAGATTGAGTATGGCTGGTCAAATCATCTGCTGGAGGTTCCTGGTCTTCATGGCTTCTGAGTTTTGAAGAAGTGACCCCAAAATCTGAGCTAAAGCTGCTCTGGGATCCCTCACTCCTCTGAAAAATATTCCAGGGAGCTGTTGGGGGAAAGGTAGATACAGTGTTATACTTCCCAATGAGTTGAATCAGTTTAATAACCATTAATAAAAGAACACGTGTGGAAGATGGAAGATGAGAGGAATACGAGACAGACAAACCCTCACACACCTGACGTTGCCGTGTAGAAGGACTCTTGTCCATTATGAGAACTAGATCTTCCAACATCACCCAGTGGGTCCCAGTCTAGCTCAGCAGCCAATGCTACATTGGTAGCAGGAATGCAAGGTGCGCTTGAATCTTCTTCCTGGTCAATGTCCAGGTCTAGGAATACATCTGAAGATCCAGATGATGCATGTTCAATATTACTATCGAGAAAGTCATCCTCAAACACCTTCAGGGAAAAGAAAGCAATTGTGTTCATCCATATGTATATACTATTTAATTTGCTTGAGGGGGGCAGAGTCAAGAAAGTTAGTCAAAACTGTAGAGAAGAGAATATATGGCAGCAGTTTATTGGGAAACCCTAAATCCAACAGCCAACATTTTTTAAAGCATGGTCAATGTGTGAGCACATTAATTACATGCATGGACCTGTTCTATTGTGGTTACTACAGCAGTAATTCCAGTTTATGGTGCCTTTACCGCTGTGAGCTGCTTCACTCATGCCCCTGTGTCTCAAACTCCCACCTCCAAGAACTACAGGGAACATACATACCAGTTTGGTGCTCACAAGGCGTTTCTGGAAACGGGAGAGACGGATGAAAATCTCCTGGCAGTATGAGCCTAGCTCCGTCATCTCCTCCTCCAGGGTCTCAGCATCTCGGGGGTCACTGTTGTCTATCAGCAGGTCTCCTCGCTCTAGGAGACACTCCACTCGCTTCATGTTGCTCCACGCATCCTCCTGGAAGACCTGAAAATCACCCGTCAACATCATTAGAGTTGTAATATTAATTCTGGCAATGCTGTAAGAAATAACTAGTATTACAATTAAAATGTACAGCCGTTATTTAAAGATAACAGTGCTAGATATGACAATGGTATTATTGATGTCTATAATAATTACTGCATACTCGGTTTTTACTTACAGTACTTACTGTGGCTTAAAGAAACTGCTATGGGTGGTGCATTAAATGCAAGCAAGTGATGCATGACTGCACCATGCATGAAATGAATGATCAATAATGAAGAAATTAGCTATACTATTAGATAAACAATTACTTGAACAAGGTAAATATATTTATGATATTTCTTGCACCTTTAATTGTTGTATCTTCTCAGTTGAGTTGCCACTATAGATATACTCTACACTGGACAGTTCTAGGTCCATCTCAGTCAGACACAGCTTCATGTCCTCCTGGTCAGTATCAAATTCTTCTCTCTTCTGGACCCTAGACTATAAGAAGACAAGTAAAAAGTCTTCAATAATGTGTTTACCGCATACATATTTATCTTGATTTCCCTTAATCCTAAATGGAACTAGTGAGATACCTTCAAAGCCTGGTGAACAGTCTCTGTCTCCCTCTGCAGATGGCACCAGGACATGTTAACCTCCTGCATTCTACTCCGAAGGACACTGGGAAGCAACGTCTGGTGACAAGTATGTGTAAGTCGCCAGTACTGCGTGTTCAGAGATTCCAGGTCCAACAACTTCCCTTGCATCTCCCCCAGGAGAACCTGTATTTCACAAGCAGGATGGGGAAAAAATGGAGGGCAGAATGGTTAGAAAAGTGTTATATGTATAATGGTGGAAGGCTTAAACATTGCCTTATTACCTCATACTTCCTCAGGGTCAGCTTAGATTCTTTATGAAGGGTCTGGAATGGGTTTCGGAGAGACGCTATTATTTGGGCAGCCTGTAGCCAATCTTCAAACAGCAAAAGGGAATTTAGAAACTGTTCACAGTTATCTGTCCTGTTCCAAACTATGGGGAAAAATACAATCCAGTGAGGCGTGAGAGGAGAGGTAGGCAGATGCTGTATGTACAAAGCAGGTGGGAAGGGATAAGTAATAATTGGAGGGCATCTACAAGGGGTAAGTAGAGGATGGTTAAGGACGGAGAACAATCATGTATAGAGCGAGAATGCAGGTGAATTAAAAACTCCAGTTGGGCTCCTTCAGAAAGAACTTTACAACACTGCATATTACTGCATGTACATAATGTGTCCTGGAAGCCCCTCTGAGCAAATCGGTTAATTGATAAAAGCTTCGATGACCAAGGCACCGAATTAATGCAAATAACATTGTGAACTGTAGGCCTATTTTATTGTTAATTTTTTTAGACAATGTAAAGTCTCTTGTACTTTGACAATACTGTATTGCCAGTACATGTGTATTACTGAACTAACTCATTTATTGAAAATCTCTGAAATATTTATACTTAAAGTCTTTCCAACAAGCTGTTAGTACTATCATCTGGACATAAGAGGCATTTTATACCTGGATGATTTATATCTTGTAGCCAGAGATGGTTTGATTGGCTGTCTGCTCTCCAATGAACAGATATTCTATGTACAGGCTGCAGATTGGTTAAGTCATTAAGAGGTCTATTCACTAAGCCTTGGATGGGGATAAAATGAACGGAGATAAGGTACCAGCCAATCAGCTCCTAGCTGTCATTTTTCAAATACAGCCTGTGACATGACAGTTAGGAGCTGATTGGCTGGTACCTTATCTCCGTTTACTTATCTCCATCCAAGGATTAGTAAATTAACCCCCAGAGTGAAGTTATAAGCTTTGCTATTTGAGCTTTTTGTCCTACAGCAACACCATAAACATTGGTACAGGAATCAGTATAATTTACCACCGGCCACATGGCCAACAGCGGCTGCCCGACACAGGAGGAAATCCCGATCTACCCATTAACCCTAACCCTCCCTTAGGGGTGCCTAACCCTAACCTTCCCACCAAGTGCCTAACCCTAACCCCCCTCTAAGTGCCTAAACCTAAGTCCCCCGGGGGGGTGCCTAACCCTAACCTCCCCCCTGTGCCTAACCCTAACCCCCCTCTAAGTGCCTCAACCTAAGTCCCCTGGGGGGGTGCCTAACCCTAACCTCCCCCCATGGGTGCCTAACCCTAACCCCCCCTTCCCCTAGCCTAAACCTAACCTCCCGGGGGGGTGCCTAACATGTTGGATTTCACTGATCCCCGACCCAGACATGTGGGGATCAGCAAATTGCCCCAATCGTTAGTGTATGGGGGCCACCCGCGCACGCAGGGGGGGTTCCGAGTACCTAGAAACCCCCCCTGCCCGTTGCTCCGACGGCCCGGCGAGCAGCTAACACTATTACTTTTTTTTTTGTAAGGAGACACTGCCTGGGCTGGCTGTAGGTGGAGCTGCAGCGCGCAAGCCCCTCCCAGTTATTTGATGGCACTGTGATCGGCAATGTGAGAGAGCGCCTGCCGTCGCGACACTATCTACTAGTGCGAGCGCAGCGAGTCCCGGAGCCGCACAACGTAGGTGGGGTGCAGGGGGGATAATATTTGCTAGGATGACTGCTGTATGAACATACCGGCGGGGGGGGAGGGGGAAGGATCTTATGACGGCTGCATGTATATGCCGGGGGAGGGTGATAATAATATTTATTAAATGGTGCCAGATCGACTGCTGCATGTACTTGCCGGGGGGCTGTTGTTTGTATTTAACTACTTGTATTTTGGGTCTGCATTCATGTTTTTTAGATGAGCGCTGCGTTGTGTGTGTGTGTGTGTGTGTGTGTGTGTGTGTGTCAGTGTGTAGTCTTTGTCAGTCAGTGTGTGTCAGTGGGTAGTCTTTGTCAGTGTGTGTGTGTAGTCTTTGTCAGTGTGTGTCAGTGTGTAGTCTTTGTCAGTGTGTGTGTGTGTAGTCTTTGTCAGATGTGTGTGTGTGTGTAGTCTTTGTCAGATGTGTGTGTGTGTGTAGTCTTTGTCAGATGTGTGTCAGTGTGTAGTCTTTGTCAGTGTGTGTCAGTGTGTAGTCTTTGTCAGTGTGTGTGTGTGTGTGTGTGTAGTCTTTGTCAGATGTGTGTCAGTGTGTAGTCTTTGTCAGATGTGTGTCAGTGTGTAGTCTTTGTCAGTGTGTGTCAGTGTGTAGTCTTTGTCAGTGTGTGTGTGTGTGTGTGTGTGTGTAGTCTTTGTCAGATGTGTGTCAGTGGGTAGTCTTTGTCAGATGTGTGTCAGCAGTGTGCAGTCTTTGTCAGTGTGTGTGCGTGTCTGTGTCATTGTGTGTGCAATGCTGAACTGTCCATATATATATATATGGTCAGTTTGGAAACCCCCCTTTCAAAATCCTGCGTTTGCCACTAGGGGCCTTAACACTCTCCCAGTGCTTTAGACACTGTGTGTCAGAAATAAATATGTCTAGGCAAAGTACTGTATACTAATATAAGCAGAATTTTGGTTGGATACAATTTGTTACAAACCATAAATTAGAGAAACTAAGGGGTCTATGCAGTGGCTTCACAAGGGGGAGCGGGCTGCACCTGGGTGTCACCCACTAAGGGGTGACACCAAAGTGCCGACTCTCCCTCAGTGAAAGGAGCCGGGTGCTGCACTGTAATATTACGTGCAGCACTCGGCTCCTGACAAAGTGAGGAAGCCGGCACTGCCCGCAGAGTGGTCCCCGGGTGCAGTCTACAACTCCGGGACCCCCCCTCCACCGACGTTCCCCAGTTGTTGCGGGGTTCGAGCCACGAGGCCACGCCCCCCCCACCGGGTGCAGTAGCAGGGAGGGGCACCACTGAGTCTATGTACTAAGACTTGGAGAGAAATAAAGTGGACAGAGATAAAGTACCAATCAGCACCTAGCTGTCACTTTACAGCACACTGTGATGCATGCGTGGTACGCAGCAATTGTGTGCGTATTAGCAAGTGTGATCCAAGCTGAATCAGGCCCTGTGCTCACTCTTGCATTTGTGTGGAGGTGACAGGCCGTATAGGTCTGGACCACCATTGTTTTTTTTTACTTAATATATTTTATATCTTTCAAATATTCTAAATGTGAGAGTTATTTTTTAATGGGTAATTGAATATAATTGTGAAGTACTCTACCTACCACTTTTTTTATTCATTCAAACAGTACCCCATTGCGAAACTCGCGTTTGCGTGCGCCAACTAGCCATTGCAATCGGGACTGAGATCGCAATGACTACGCAGACACATTCGCAGAGTGATTGACAGGAAGTGCCATTTGTGGGTGGTGACGGTGAGGTAGTCAGGCGAGCGCAGGCGTGCCAGTGCGTTTCAACGCCGTTGCAGGGGAGAGGATAAATTATCCATTTCAATGGCATACGCAGCCTGAGGCCTGATAGAAATTGCTAACAACCATGCACGCTGAGTAAGGACAGGGCTTGTGCAAGTGTGCGTGAGGCTGCGATGGTACTCCATTGTACCGCTGGTTTCGCAGTCTTGCTAGACATTACGGCGGTGTGGTAAGTAAAGTGGGCATCCTTATGTTATGCTGCGAGGGTATTGCGATCGCAATGGATTAGCATACAGTTGAACTGCGTGCGTAATCGCTATTGCATTTGCAGTTGCGTATGGTAGGGAATCAGGCCCAGAGACGCCCGGCTGCTCACATACAGTAGGAGGACATACTCAGATGGAGACACTGCACCTACCTAAGGGCTGGTGCAACTTACCATGATGTGCTGCACCTAGGACGTGCCTAAAGACACTGGACGGTAATGCAGCATCTTAAGACGGTGCAAGTAGGCATCTCATTCCTTGAGACATTCGGATTCACTCTTTTACACCAGGGAATGGCTTTATTGCGGCATCTGTATAAAGTCGCAGACGCAACTGCGGCAAAAGACATGTCTGTGTCCATCTCAGAATCAGGCCCACAGTACATTAACTCTCAACCTTTTATGATTATTACATTATATACATTGGTTTTGAAACATACTGTAATATGATCTTATCAGAAATGTTTCCAGCAGGATTACCTGCTTGCCATGTCCCACTCCCCCCATATACCCGCCCCCCCTTCCCCTACACCACCACCCCTCAGGGATCACCTTCACCAGGTATTCACAGCTTACTGCTGCAGAATCATCCAGTCCCTATTTAGGGCTCTATTTACTACAACCCGCATTGCGAATTCAGCCAATATCAAAGGGATTTACTAAATATAAGAGATGTGCGCCGACCCGTGTTTTGGTTTTGGATCTGAATCTGGTTTTGGATTTTTTTCCTTGGTGTTTTGTTTTTAGGTTTTGGTTTTGGATCTGTATTTTTTCCAAAAAAATTATATGAACAGCTAAAACTACATAATTTGGGCCTGTTTTTGTTTCTGTAGTATTATTAACCTTAATAAGAATGATTTTCAGGCATTTCTAGGCATTTTTAATCACCTCACAGTATTGATTTCACTATTTTTCACCTATATAGGCCAAAGGCTGCAGCGAGCTGGCTGGCTAAAGTAAGCAACAGAGCAGCAGCACAAACACACGGCAGTTTAAAAAAAATATCAGACATCTATGAAACATTGCCACACAGCAGTGGCAGACAGGATGGCAGTTTAATAAACTATAATAATGTCAGTCGGCAATACCCCAAATTGTGCCAAATGTAAAGGAAAGAGGTGCAAGATGGAATTGTTCCTCCCACCCACTCTTATGTGGGATATTACAAAGGACATGCACAGTTTAACAAAACCAAGCACTTTAGCCACTAGGACTGACACTTTCGTGGCTGAACTCCTTGGTTTGTTTGGGTCCCCACAAAACATTTTTTGGATGACTACCTTCAATTATTAAGGAGGAGGTTGATGATGAGGGTGTTGGTGGTGGAGATTGCATGTGCTGGTCCAAACTGCTGGTAGCTGATACTGTATACAAATAGCCCAGGCGCTGGAGAGTTAAATCAATCCTACAGCAACAGTATGGTTGAAAGAGGAGGTCACCCTCAAATAACAAAGGCAAATATATATATAAAAATGGGCAACTATATGGGCTGGTGTCAATTAGTAACGCACTCAAATCAGATGTTTCAATGACAATAAGTATACATTTATTAAAAAATCATTTTAACATATCACATCAACACAATGGATGCATCCATAATAATTACTCATTACAAAAAAAGTATATTAAAAAAAATAAATAATAAAATATATAGTCCTAATATTCAGGTGGTGGTACCACAGGAAAACACAGGTAAATAGATGGATGATCAACAATAGATTGATAAGAGTCACTGTCCAGTTGTACTGTAACGTGTTATGAAATAAATGTAGTAACAAATTAATTACCTGCAGACTTCTGTTGTAGCTGGTATTGCTAGTTAATTTATGCCAGAAAATGGTGATGATGATGATAAGTCCGTATGAACGGGAAAACGGGGTGCTGTAATTGCCGCTCCTGGGAAGTGTGTGGTCGGCTGTGGAGCTCGGGGCGTTCACGATCCGGATGCATAGGCAAATGCAGGGGGGGTTTCTGTCTGCCTGGAAACCCCCCTCCCCAGCCCACACCATGACCACAATAGAAATAGTAATAGAATAGAATTTTACTAGAGCTGCATGTTCTTCTCAGTATCACAAATGAAATAATTAGCACCACCTGTGGATCTTCTAACATGTATAAGCCAGTAATAAATAATCTGTGCACCAAATAGGATATCTGGAAAACATTCACTGTTAGGGATGTGCTGCTATAGAGCCCAATATGTACATATTTGTCCAGGGCAGTGCTAGGTTCTTCTGCTGCTCCCCCAGGCTCCCGAACTTGCTCCAATGCCCTGGAATGGTGCCCACATCTGAAAAAAAACATTCTGCTCAGAAAGGATGGCCTTACTGCCTCATCTAATGGCTTACTGTGATCACTGGTCCTGTATATGCTGGAATTATGACACACAATACACTTTGTATGATGTATATTAAAGCTGGTTAAGTGCTAATTCTACCCTCTTCATGGACTGGCCACACTCACTCTAAAATCAGGCATTTGGAAACCCCCTCTAGAAATCCTGCATTTGCCACTGGGATGCACTGCATCTCCGGCTGTATTAGTGCAGGGACAGGGTCTTTGTCAATGAAGCCGCAGCATCACCTCCTCCGGTAGACTCACTCGGGAAGTGGAGCGTCGTGTGTTCAGGGTGAGCTGCAGACGTGGCCGCTCTAGGTGAGGAACAGCTCCAGCAGTCAGAGCACAGGAGGCGGTGGGTGTTGTAATATCCACGGCAGTGAAATGCCGCTTGTCCCGTCTCAGTAGCAGATCATCTCAGTGGTTCAATCATTGGGGGGGAACAGGTCTGCAGTAAGTGAGAAAAGTGCTCTACCCGTGTCTGGGGAGCAGATGGTCCTTGTACCTTCTGTGGGAGCACCATGCAATAGGAGAGAGCACCTACGCGTTTCACCGTCCTAAAGGCATCTTTGTCAAGGTGAACAGAAAGCTCTGTCATTCCAGTATTTAAATTAGCTGCATATATTACAGATGAAATCCATTGGAACAGCTCATTTGAGTGGTATAATCGGTGAGCACTGTGGTATTAAGGGAACTCAGAAGGAGAACAGATAGTATACAATCGGGTAGCCGGCTGCCTTAATAATGGCAGCCGGCTTCCCGACTGTCATATCCCGGTGAGGGTGAAATGCCAGGCATCTAGATGTAGACGCCTGACATTTCCCCGATGCCGGGAGCCTGGCGCCCGGCATCCCGATCGAAGGGATGCCAGGTGCCGCGAGCGGACTGCCGCGGGGGGGAGGGTTAGGTTTAGGGCACCCGGGGGGGACTTAGGGTTAGGCCCCCCCCCGGGAGGGTTAGGGTTAGGCTAGGGGGAGGGAGGGTTAGGGTTAGGCACCCCCCCGGGGGACTAAAGTTTAGGCAGCGGGGAAAGGCGGAGTGAGGGTTAGGCACTTAGAGGGGGGATTAGGGTTAGGCACTTGGGGGGGAGGTTAGGGTTAGGCACCCCTAAGGAGGGTTAGGGGATTAGTTAGTTATTGTGGCCGGCGGCGGTATTTCATACCGATTCCGAACAGTTACTGACCTACATAGATACAGTTTACACAGCTTACAGAAGAAAAGCAACATGTAATCACTAATTGATACTTTCTAACTAAATTAACACTAAATGTGTCAATCATCACTACTACTACTATTCTGTATGTATATTAATATTGTGACATTAGTCTTTCAGGACCAAATTTTAGTAAGTTACTCTTTCTGAACATGTATAAATATAGCTAATTTTTGCTAATTTAAGTCTACCAGAGGAGGTGATGCTGCGGCTTCATTGACAAAGACAGGGGGCGAGATATATTTGTCTTTGTCAATGAAGCCGCAGCATCACGTTGCTTTTCTGGCTTTCTTTTTATCATTAGCAAGAACTGCTACCACTGGCGGCTGATTTACACAAACCACATCCTTATCATCAACATCCACGTTAACGTCAAATAGGACAGAAATTTCCCCCTCATCCTCCTTTTGCACTTCCTCCACACTATCATCCTATTTTTTTATTTCACCATCTAATACTAGCACAGCCGTCATGGCATCAGTGATCCGCTGTGAAACTGGGTGACAGCTGTTATACATACTTCCTCTAGCAAAGGACTGTTTACAGTGGCGTAACTACCGCCCCCGCAGCCCCCGCGGTGGCGTGAAGGCATGGAGGCTTGTGGGGTGAGGTGGCTGCAGATTCCATGCGGACTAGCCGTCCACATGAAATCTGCAGAAAATGGCCCACTGGGGGGGGGGACTGCTACTACTAAGGGCACTAGGGGGGGGACTATTACTACTAAGGGTACTGGGGGGGGACTACTACTACTAAGGGCAGTAGGGCAGTGCTGGGGGGACTACCACTAATGGGATTGCTGGGGGGGAGGACGGACTACTACTAAGGGCACTGTGGGGCAGGACTACTACTACTACTAAGGGCCGTGCTGGGGAGGGGGACTACTACTAAAGGCACTGCTGGGGGGGTGACTACTACTAGGAGCACTGCACACTGGTGGGACCACTACTGGGGGACACTGCATAGAAGGGGATTACTACTAGGGGCACTGCTGGGGGGACTACTACTGGTGGTATTGCTGGGGGGAGAGGACGACTACTACTGGGGGCACTGCTGGGTGGGACTACTACTGGGGGGCATTGCTGGAGGGGGACTACTACTGGGGACACTGCTGGGGTGGGGACTGCTACTGGGGGGCATTGCTGGAGGGGGACTACTACTGGGGGCACTGCTGGGTGGGACTACTACTAGGGGTACTGCTGGGGGGACTGCTACTGGGTGCACTCCTGGGGGGGCTACTGGGGGCACTGCTGGGGTGGGACTACTACTGAGGGCACTGCTACTGGGGGCACTGCTGGGGGGGCTACTACTGGGGGCACTGCTGGGGGGACTGCTACTGGGTGCACTCCTGGGGGGGCTACTGGGGGCACTGCTGGGGGGGACTACTACTGAGGGCACTGTTACTGGGGGCACTGCTGGGGGGGCTACTACTGGGGGCATTGCTGGGGGGGACTACTACTGGGGGCATTGCTGGGGGGGACTACTACTGGAGGCATTGCTGGGGGGGGACCACTACTAGGGGCACTGCCCTGGAGGGACCACAACTTAGGGCACTGCATAGGTGGGAATTACTGCTGGGGGCACTGCATAGGTGGGGATTACTGCTGGCGGCAGTGCATAGGTGGGGGACTACTGCTGGGGGCATTGCTGGGGGAGGACTACTACTGGGAGCATTGCTGGTGGAGGACTACTACTGGAGGCTCTGCTGGGGGGGACTACTACTGGGGGCACTGCTGGGGGTTAGTACTGGGGGCATTATATAAGGGGTCCTTCATAGGGGGACCACTACCTGGGGCACTATATAAGGGACACTGCTGGGGGCACTGTATAAGACTCCTGACAACGATAATTAGAAACCTTACTGTGGGGCATAATATGGTGTCAGAGGGCAAATATGTAAGTGGCACTTTGGTAATAGGCATTACAGTGTGCGGCATAATGTGTAAGGGGCATTACTAAAAGGAGGAAAAATACTGTAAACTGTCTAGGGGGGGTGGGGGCATACTTTTAACTTTTGCACTGGGAGACAAATTGTGTATAAATGTCCCTGTAATGATTTTACCAAAATGCCATGGGAAAGGGGGGGGGGGGGCATCAGAAAATGTTTTGGCAATTTATAGTTACGCCACAGACTGTTTAGTAGTCAATTGTTTTTTTTAAATGACTTCCGATCACGAATGAGGATGTTGATGATGATGCAGGTGTTGGTGTTGGAGATCGAAGGCGCTTGGATCCCACGGAGAGGGAGCAGGCGACATACACTTTGATATTTGATGAATGCGCTCCAAGTGACGTACCAAGGAGGAGGTTTCTAGGTAGCTTAGGTCCCTCCCTCTACTCACTCTTGCTTTGCAATGGTTATATATGGCTTGACAACTGTTGTCCGGATCGGGATGGAAATAATTCCACACGTGAGAAGTGGATTTTTTGTCTTTTGCCCCAGCATGACAACAATCGGCTTTGGCTTTTTCAAACCATGGGCAACAGCTGTTGCCTTACTTACACAAAGGACATCCTCAGCAGCAACATCCTCATCACCAACATCCTCCTCATCCTTAGCACCTACAACTACCAAAATATCCTCCTCCTCCATGTGCAATTCCACAGAAGCATCCTCAATGACTACGTCTGCAAGATGTTGACTGCCCTTCCCCACATTTACAGAGGGCACACAAATGTTGGAACTTGGTGGATCCTCCAGTACACTAGTATTTAGGTCGAGCTCACACATGACAACCGCGGACACACTTGCACTCTCCTCGGGGATTTGTGATTTCGATTTCTCAGGGCACACAGTTGGTTTTTCCGGAGCTGTCTTAATAACTTTCACATTTTTAATTGGACCACCACCACTACTACTACAAGCAGAAGGGCTATCAGAATCAGCAGTCTTCATAAAGAAAGGCCAAGGCCTTATCCTTTCCTGCCACTTCGTGTAGTGAATGGCATATTGCCAATTTTTTGTTTATCTAAAGGCAAATAATCTTAAAAATGTTTTTTCTTAACTTCAGTAAAACTTGCTTTACCATATCGATGGCGTGACTTAAGCCCTGGGGCATGGGCCTTCATAGAGGAGGAGGAAATTGACAGCCTTGCACTGCTGGCGGCAGCTACAACATGTGGTTCTTGGCCTTGCTCTCCTGTCATGTGACAGTCTTCCATATTTTCTGCAGTCTTGAAGCAGTGTCACAATCACCAATAGTGTAGCCAAGGTGCGGTTACAAAATTCACACGCATGTAGTCATGTGCACACACAAAAATATTAGAAAAAAAGACAAATGATGATTTATATTTTTTGTCAGCTCCAGAAGAACTTGGCTCCAGAGCAACGATTGATCACGACTGGAGTCGGGCAGCACTAGGTTGCAACTTGCGTTGCTGGTTGGATCTTGTGCGGTACTACGGTTAAGCCTAACACGCACGCACGCACACAGAAAAATATAAAAGACATTTTGATTTTTTTGGGGGGCGTTTAGAACTTGGGCCCAGAGATGGACACTGCACAAGCCCAGGACACAGCAGACAGCCCAGATGGATCAGCAGACAGCACAGTGACAGTGACAGCACCATGACCAGAGACCAGAATGGATCAGCACAGACAGCACAGTGATAGTGACAGCACCGTGACCAGAGACCAGAATGGATCAGCAGTCACCAGCCCAGGATACAGCAGATAGCACCAACACCTCTCCCAGCCCTACACTACCCACCCTCCCTGTTCAGTCTCCACAGCCGGAGTGAAATGGCGTGTGGTCCCTTATACACTGCATTGATCATAGAGACGAAAGCTCGCGAACCGCAAGATTTTGTCTCTATTGTTTTGCGTCGATTTGAGAGATCCGAGTAAGGCGGGAACATCTGAGCCTGCTTGGGTCCGACTCGGCTATGCTAAATTCGGGTGGGTTCGGATCTCTGGAATCCGAACCCGCTCATCTCTACTAAATATCCCTTGCAGGGACAGAGCTTGCGATAAAGCTCTGTCCCTGCGAATCCCCTCCGTACACTTATCACGGTATTTTTGCAAAAAATACCATGACAAGTGCCCCGCGCCAAGCATCGACCGGCCACCGCTAAGCCCTGCCCCCATCGCTAAGCCCAGCCCCATGCGATCACGACCCCCCCCTTCCCTTAATTACACTTACCTCTGGTGATCGGGGCTTCAGTGATGTCCTCCGTGGCTCCAGTCAGCTGATCTCCCATCCTGCACTGGGACCCGGTCAGCTGCGATCTGACTACTAAAAATAAGTGATAATTAGGGGTTGAAGTAGAATTTTACGAATTCTACTCCAATTGCCCTGTAATAACTGTAGGTGATACTAAAATAATGTGAAAAGGGTGTGAAAACACCCTTTTCACTTTATATTAGTAAAAATAATGATAATAAATAGAGCCCTAAGAGACATGCGATGGCTCTCCCTGGGCCCCACAGATTACCAATGAGCAGACATGCACGGCTTACAGTACATGCATTGCATTGTATTAGAACAGGATTGGTGCATCGGGGGTGACAGCGGGGGAGCCACGGCATCCTCAGTTCAAATGATGGATGATGAGATCGATCATACCCCTCAAGTCGGAGCCGCTGCGGCTGTCTCTGCTGGCACCACACTGAATGCTGGGAGGAGGTAGGAGGGAGGGGAGGCAGAACCGCCATTGTGTGAGCAGCTGCAGTGAGGAGCCTTACCGTCAATTGCCAGAACCAACGAGAGCCAGCTAGGCCAGCTGACCTAGCAAAGTTACCAGACAGCACTGCCAGCAACTAAAACTAAACACCAATAAGTACAGTACTGTATGTTGTTAAAATTAAATAAAATGATTGTGCTATATGAATACCCACAATCACCATCTAATATCACCTGTGGTTCTGTTCCTGGCATCGCTTTATTTGCTATTGGTTGCATGAAAATAATCTGGAATATCAAATTGTCTGCATATGAAGCGTTTCTAATTTGCTCTAAGAAAATTTAATTATTTTAATGATTGTACTTACAACAACCGCATATACTTTTGTTTTGTATGTGTTAGTATCTTACCGTGTTCTAAATGTCATTAGCCTGACAGACTGCACCTCTGTGTACTTTTAATATGATCAACAGTGTGGTACAGTGTTGAGACCAGTAATATTTTCTTCATACTGTAAAATATTAAGCACTATATACTACATATATACTGTGTGTGTATATATATAATATATATATATATATATATATATATATATATATATGATGTGGTCACGTTCCTGCCGGCTAGGGATGCATTATAGGCGTCGAGATACCGATGCCTATGATAATCCCAATGCCGGAATTAGGGTTGGCACCCTACTGGGAGGGTTAGGGATAGGCTAGGAGAAGGGGGGGATAGGTTAAGGCACCCCCCAGGAGGGATAGGTTTAGGGAGCGGGATTAGGTTTAGGCACCCCCTGGGGGAGGATAGGGTTAGGCACTAGGGGGGAGGTTAGGGTTAGGCAACGCTAAGGGAGGGTAAAAGTTAGGAGGGGGAGGGTTAGCTTTACTTACCTCCACTGTCTGCATGTCATCCTTTCAGGCTCATGTTGTCGAGATTTGAACCAGCAGCTAAACAGCCCCCAGCATTACAATCCCATTCCATATATATATATATATATATATATATATATATATTATATATATATATATATATGTACATATACACACACTGTATACTGTTTTATAATTGTTGCTTTGGTCGGTCCATGTATTCTATACCTACACAGAAATATCAGTTGCCAATGACTGCTCTATTACAGATATGTAAGTTTTTACTGTAGCTTCAGTGGCGGCAAATAGCCTCTTCTCGGCGCACCTGGTCCGGGAGACTCCGCCGCACCGAGCAACCTTTTCGCTGAAAGTGTGCGCCTTTTTCATACAAATAAAACCACTCGAGGTGACAATGCTGCATTGCTAGCGTGCACTAACTACTGGGGTGTGCAACTTTTGTACATCAAAGTGTGGCCGAGTCTGAATCTGTGAAATAGGGCTCCGACACCAGTGGCCACATCTTTTACCTCACACCAAGTACCATTGAGCTTAATCTGAGACTTTGCACATGTGTGAAACCAATTCCTGTGTGTTACTGTCGCAGACTAGAGACTCTAGTGTTATCATTATATCATTATATTTTAAATATTTGAAGGAGATTGTTTTTCATTACAATATTATGTTTATACAGTACAATATTCAGCTTATCTGCCTACCTTCATTATTTAACCAATTTACAACACACTTTATACCCTTAACAACAACATAACTGTTTTAGCAGGGTTGGGGGAGAATGGGGGGCAACTTAATACTGTAAAGAATATACAGTTGTATAGGAAATAGAGGTTGCTGTAGGTGAAGACCGGACCTTCAGTTCTATGGGCTCTATTTACTACAAACCGCATTTGTAATGCAGATTGTAGTGTGATATTAATGACTGAATTCGCATTGCGGATTCAGGCAATATCACAGGGATTTACTACAAATCCCTTGCAGGGACAGAGCTTGTGATAAAGCTCTGTCCTTGCGAATCCCCTTCGGAGCCTTATCATGGTATTTTTGCAAAAAATACCGTGATTAAGTGCACGCGCATGTGCCGACCGGTCGCCGCTGCTACCCCCCGGCGCTAAGCCCCGCCCCCGATGCTAAGCCCCGCCCCCCATGATCGTGGACCCCCCGCGACCCCTCCCTTAATTACACTTACCTGCATGCTCCGGGCCTCCGGTGATGATCTCCATTCCTCCGGTCAGGTGATCTCCCATACTGCACTGGGGCCTGATCACCGAGCCGCAGTGCACTGTGGGAGACCAGCTGACCGGAGGGGAGTCATCTCCGGTGACCCGATCACTGGTCCCTGGAGTCAGGTAAGTTAATTTTTTTTTTACTATTTTTTTTTTTCCTTTTTTTACAGTAATCAGCTTGCGGTCTGTTAAGACCACACAGCTGATTACAGGGACCGACTCCCGGCTCTGCTCTCGGCGTTAGAGCAGGGCAGGAGGCCGGTAACCGGGGGAGATCCTGGATAACGTCACCTCCAGGTGGCGTTATTATCACAGGGCTTTCCCCGATATTTTTTCTCATTTAATTTTTAGTAACTCCGGTCAGATCACATTTCCCATTACAGTTATGGGAAATGCAATCTGATTACTGAAAATAAGTGATACTTAGGGGTTGGAGTAGAATTTTACTAATTCTACTCCAATTGCCCTGTAATAACTATAGGTGATACTAAAATAATGTGAAAAGGGTGTGAAAACACCCTTTTTCACTTTATTTTAGTCAAAACAATGTTAATAAATAGAGCCCATAAGTTTATTACATTACTGGCTGCATACATTATAACTTCATAATGATTTGGTGACTTTAGAGTGATATGCTGAGAAAGGAGAATATTTGCATTCAAAAATGTCTTCATCTTATGCCAGGATTTGACTCCATAAGTCGCTCAGGGCTTTAGTTTGCCATACATAATTACATTATAATTTCCCATTGTTCTGTGAGTGACATCTTGAATGGTGTTAATTTTGTAAAATGAGATGTTTGCATATTCCTCTAAGGGCCACTTAAAAAAGACGCCCAATTCCCTGCTTCCCCAATCTGTCCGGAACTGCCGATCCAACGGTCTGAAATGCCAATCGGTGGCCATGGATGGTAGCTAATCCGCCGGGGAATCGGAGACATTTTTTATGTTAAAAATTCCCTATTTGCCGATCCCTGTCATATTTTGGTCGTGATCAGCAAATCAGGCAAAACATTTTGGATTTCTTTCACCAATGCCCCGGCGTCCGGGGATCGGGGAATTGTGACAATCCGTCACTGATATATAGGGGCTGTTGGATAGAATGCAGAGCTCAGAGGCCTCAGGTTTGACTACAAAAGTAAATATTTTGTCTACTTATAAATACAATCTATAATGTGTCCTCATGTAACTATCCTTGCTGTCATCAGCTATTCTGAAAGTTTCAGCTAGTGATGCATGGATTAACCTCAAAGAGGGGAGATAACAGTGAATGTAACATTGCACTGGATGTTCTGTAAATGTAATTTTAATTTTTATACAGATTTATTTAAAGAAAAATGTATAAATGATGTTATTTTCATTGTTTAAGAAAACTAAACCCCTTTCAGTCACACTGAGAATCCCGGGAATTTGGCCTACCTCAGCCAAATTCCCAGGTTGCCGCATATGTCTGAAATTCCCTTCAATCGACCAGGGAATTTCCCTGCTTATGTCTGCATGGTGCTACCCGGGAATTAAACCCCGGGCTGCACCAAGCAGCTTTTACATTGAGTTGGCAGTGCAGAGCGTTCTATAGGATGCTCAGCGCTGCTGCTCATCACCCCCCGCGCCGGTGGCTGTGTACAGAGAACCCCAGACGGACGCCGGGGATACCCGCCGGCGCTGGAGATCGCCGGCGGGTCCCTGCCACAGCGGGCTGCCCAAACTCCCGCTAGACAGAAGGGGAGATATAAATAATATAATAATAGTAATAATAAAATAAAATGGCTGCAATGATTGGTCGGCTGTCTGCTGCATGATGATGACATCATCATCGGCAGCCGGAGAGGGGATAGGCTAGGAAGAGCAGAGGAGAGGCAGGTAATATTAAAAACTTAAAAAACCCGGCTTATGTCTCAACCAAATACCCGGGAATTTGCACAGGAGTAATTCCTGGGTCTGAGCAGGAAATTTCCCGGGTCGTATGTCTGAAAGGGGTATTAGTAATCCTTCAGAGATCCATCTGTATTAAAATAAAAATTAAAAAAACAGCAAAAAAAGAAAGAAAAAGTGTGCATATACCTTATAATTAACACAGTCAATATTAATAATAATAAAATAAAGACTCGGAGACATAGATTTGGCAGAATAAAATTTGTTAGCTATTTATTTGAGACATGTTAGGAATATTCAAATAAACTAAAGTATGGTGACAAAGAAATGACGGCCATAATCAGCCCACTCCAAAAATGCACAACCCAGCTAACATTATTACCAACAATATGTATCCGCTCAACCTTCTAACATCACTACACCCCACCCCGGTATGGTGTTGACACAGTACCCATCAGGGTGGTCCGGCGAACAAACAAGTCAATGAAGATGGCCCATCCAAAACCATAACATTAATTAATTCAACCAAATTTGCAGTCGAAACTGTGACTTGACGTTCTTTCCCACCAAAGCAAAGGTCTGACTACAGTACTATCGCACCACCACCAAAATACCCTAAAGCAATAACCTGAAACAGATCCTACACAAAAAAGCAAAAGTCTCCCCTCAGACAGATGGACTGCATTGGATCTATACAAATAATTATAGCGGAACCTAATTATGGAATGTCCAACCACACTACCACCATTGGCCAATACAAATTTTGCAAATGCTGCATTCTTCTTCTTTTTGGCTCTGTCAATCAGGGCCACCACACCAAATAGGCCTCGGCACAATAAATAACCAAACTATTTTGCAAGAGGACCAAGCCGATGAAATACTGCCCATATCATTCACTATGGAGCACCTCAATTCCAAACCTGTCATCTTTTCCACCGAGATGTATCAGCAAAACCTCATGAACACAAAATTGTTTAGCTAAATTGAAAAGCTTAGACTGCAAGGCCCACCACATCATACCTCTCACACCAATCCACCAAACACACTCCGACCACAGAAAAGCAGGAGCACCATTGGAAGCCATGAACCTAGCAGCCCAAAACACAAACAAATGACCAAAAATCCACACTCTAAGGGGTAAATTTACTAAAGTGAGAGTTTTTAGAAGTGAGTTTTAGAAGTGAGAATCAGATTCTACTTAACGTTTAACTAGCACCTTCTAGAAGATAATAGCTAGAATTTGATTGGTTGCTATGGGCAACATCACTTCTAGAAACTCTCACTTTAGTAAATTTACCCCTAAGAGAGTAAAATGGAACACCTATAAGGAGGGAGAAAGAAAATAAATTGATTTTAATATGAATTTAACTTGTAATGAAATGGATAATCTGCCAAAAGAAAAAAATGTTTTACTTAAAAAACAAGTAGCCGAATCAAAACAAGCTTCTGTGCCAATTTGAAGCAACATAAAGACACACAAGGGTAAACTAGGAACCAAGGGGGGAGGGGGGAGAGGCTATGGAAGGGTGGGTAAACTAGGGTAACACAAGTAATAACTCGGCAAGAGGTAAAACCAAAACCTGCTGAGGGACTGTGACTTTGAGATTAAAATATATCCAATCAGCTGAATTAGGTCCGTCAGTTCAGGCAAAAAAAAGGCCAAATCCCTCAAGACCCCCGCTGCCAATAGCGGCAAGTAGCTAGTCCCCGAGTAGGGTAGACAAGGGAAAGACAAAACACTAGACACAATGACCAACAGATGGGTTTAATTATTAAAGGCAAAACATTTGCCTTTACTTGGAGTCTGGGATGAAATTTCTTGTCATAAGCACGCCAGACCGTACCAAGCAAATTGCGATGCAAGCTGTTAATCAGATGCAGATACAGTATCTGATAATGTTTGTGTGTTCCTCTGGATGGGTCTTTAAATAACAAGCAGCGAACACACAAAGACCTGCAATCCAATTACCATAGGATTTGAAAGCGTCGAACCAGATGCCCCCTTTCCCTTTCGCAGCCTTAAGCTCTTCTTTGGCCTTCTCGGTGAGGACAAAGATGTCCACATAAGCACCCTTAGTGATATTATGTTTGAAACCGGGAAGCAGGCTGCTCAACACAGCCGTATTCTCACAACGGACCCTGTCGGACCGCCCAGAGTGGGACGCATGTGCACTCTTTTTGCGCAAGCGTGGGTATTTAGACAATTTATGCCACCATTTGGCCTCGCACTTCACATATTTAGCCTCCCGCTTGTGCGCCTTCGTGGAGCTGCTAACACCTGACACTAGCGAAGAAAAGGATGAGGATGTGATACCTTCATCAGCAACAGGCGTGCGCCAGCCTGCACTTCAACGGAACCAGCTGCCACAATGCCCACAGATGTGAGCCTCCCGTCACAGCACTCAATATAGAAGCAGCGGCAGGACGGCGTGAGCCCGCACTGAGGCCTCTGCAGTGAGCAGCACCAATTGAGCCACCACTGCCTGCCACAGCTATCGCACCAGCCCCAGACACATCTAGGTACAGGTAGGGGGGTTCATTACACGCCGGGCACGAAGCATGGGGGAACAATAAGAAAAGAGATAGAAATGGGGAACAGCAAAGAAATAGGAGGACAGGGAAGGCAGGAGAAGACAAATCTGAGAGATTAAAGATTGAGGGGTCTATTTACTAAGCAGTGTTAGGAGACAGAGTGAAAAGTGATAAGAAAGTGAAAAGGTGCCAGCCAATCAGCTCCCAACTGTCATCTCACAGGCTGTGTTTGAAAAATGACAGTTGGGAGCTGATTGGCTGGCTCCTTATCACTTTTCACTCTGTCTCCTAACACTGCTTAGTAAATAGACCTCTGAGTTTAAGAAATAGCAGAACAGGGAAAGAAGGAAAAAGGCAGTAATCTGAGAGACCAGAGACTGAACTTAATAAAAACCTAAATCACAGTATATGATCACCAGAGCAAAATGCCAGCACTTATCCTCCACAGGTGACAGGAATAAAGAGGCTTAGGGGTAAATTTACTAAAGTGAGAGTTCTTAGAAGTGAGTTTTAGGTGAGATGTTGCCCATAGCAACCAATCAGATTCTAGCTATTATCTTCTAGAAGGTGCTAGTTAAATGTTAAGTAGAATCTCTACTGGTTGCTAAGAGCAACATCTCTTCTAAAACTCACTTCTAAAAACTCTCACTTTAGTAAATGTACCCCTTAGTATCAGCCCACAAAGCCTCACATAGCACATATATAGGAATGGGTATGTAATGCCTGCTGTAGGGATGCCTCCTGTCATATTACCGAAAGTAGCATCCCGACAGTTGGAATCCCAACAGGGAACCCCCCCTTAACCCTCTCCACCCACACCCTAACCCTCCCTGCTAGTTTGTAAACCTAACCCTCACCCCTTCGTACCTAAACCAAACCCACCCCCCTTAGTGTCTAACCCCCTCAGTGGTGCCTAACCCTAACACTCCTCCCTAGGGTTGTCTAACCCTAACCTCCCCCCAAAAAAAACCTAACCCTAACCCCAATACGCTCCTTAATACTAACCCTTCCCCCACAGCTAGCGCTAAGGATATATATATACACACACACACCCTAACTATCATAGTACAAACCAATCACATGGTGGCCCACCAAACAGCCCCGAGACTGGAGGTTTAACCCAATCCACTCTCCTTTAATCACTCTATTTCTCAAAAAGGTACAATCTCACCGCACTAGACTTCTGATGTTTATAGTGAGTCTCCTTCTTCTGGTTGGTGTCCCTCAGATAAGGCGTGAGAAGACATCGAAGTTGTTGCATCGCCTGCGGCACAGGGGGCAAACGTTGTTAATCTGCAGCCACTGTCTCAGGCAAGGAACGTGGAAAGTATGCTGGCAGGATGTTACTGCCATTTCCATTTCAGCATCTATGTTGGAGATGCAGATGGCGCAGAACTCTACTTCCTCTTCTCTAACAATGCATCTGCTGAATGTGGGCAGACTGGGCAGAATGAGCCTCAGGATGGTGTCCAGAATGAGGCGTTCTGCATTCTGCGCAACCTGTTGATATTGGCTGGCAGTTGGCTGGTTCCTTGCTCTTCTAGAGGATGCTCCATTTCTCACTCTTGTTGATCTTCTTCCAGCTGATGGTCTGAGGCGTCCTGACCTCAGCCATGTCCCAGTCATGCTCTGGTTTGGTCCATCTGAAAAGACATTCATATATTGTAGATATAACAAATAGCCATATGTAACATGTAAAGATCAAATATTGTTGGCATACGATAGGAGTTATAGCAATAACATGATTTTTATATACTGTATATTATCTTACGATACAAAGGGCCTCATTTATCAACAAATTTTATCATTCATAACGAGTGATAAAACTCATTGCGTATAATAAATTGGGCTCAAGCCAATCAGCTCCGAACTGTCATTTTTCAAACAGATGACGGTTGAGAGCTGATTGGTTGAAGCACCATTATCATACGTAATGAGTTTTATCACTCATTGTGAATATATAAAACTCGTTGATAAATGAGGCTCTTAATAATCAAAAAAGAGCTGCAGTAGTATAAGTGTATGGATGCAGGCCCCAAATGTTTAGGGGTTCCTGATCAGTAACTGACTAACAGCATGGAACGGGCCACCCAGTAACACGGGACACAGGGCCTGATTCAGACTTGGGAATAGAGAGAGATATCTCTCTCAACTGATCATCTTGGTGGGACCAGGCTGCACTGCAGGTGGGGCAGATTTAAAATGTGCAGAGAGATTTAGATTTGGGAGGAGTATTTCCAAACTGACATCTAAATTGTAGAGTAATAATAAAAGCTGTGCAGTATTTGTGGGCTACATGCAAAATCAGCCAGTATTTACCCCACATGTAAAAAAATGTATGTATTTCATTTTACACCCCTTGCATTGCAATATGGTGTGTTCAGGTTCACAGTTGAGAGAGATATCTCACTCTTTTCCCAACTCTGAATCAGGCCCACTGTCCATAGACCACTATCATAATGCCTCCCACTTCAAAGGACAACTGCCAAAGAATGAGAAACTGGTCTGAAGCTGGGTACACACGTAAAGATTATCTGTCCAACCAGCCAACTAGTTGATTGGTTGGAATGAAAATCTGGTAAGGTATGACAGCAAATGACAATCAGCAATTTGCTCCTAAACGCCGGAAAATGGACAAAAACTGTTGTTTGAACAAATTGTTTAGTTCAAACATTTAACAAACTTGTCTGACGTCCATTTTCATCTGTTTTCTGGCATTTAGGAGCAAATTGCTGATCATCATTTACTCCCATACGTTACCAGATTTTCATTCCAACCAGCCAACTAGATGGATGGTTGGACAGAAAATCTTTACGTGTGTACCCTGCTTAAGATTTAATTTACTGAACATGTTTCTTACCTTCGTTTCCAATCAGCTGAGCTAACTCCCGTCGGCTCATTGCAGCTGCTGATAAGGTGCCAAATAAGATGAAAAGTAGGTGCACAAACTAACAAATAAACAACAAACAGAAAGAAAAGGCACAGGTGTGATTGTGCGCTGATCTCCGGTCACTGGTGAATCGCTGGAAGCAGTCACTAGTGGGAAAACTCGCTCTCTCTTGTGAGGCCTTTCTCATGCGTCAGCAACAGCTTCAACTGAGGAAATGCCAGTGATATTGCCGTGCGCTGGGGTTACATACCCGGCCATACAGTGGGCACCTGACCATGGCTGTTGTTTACATTTGAATGTGGCATGCGGGCGGCAGTTGGTGATGGCTGTGCGTCACATCAGCTCTCTGCCCTATACCCCACATCATCATCTTCCCACTGATATCACACAGGTACACCAGTGGGAAATCAGTGGGAAACGACAGGTTAGTGCTGAGGGGTAGTTACACCAAAAACAGAGAGGTTCTGCTACTGGACCCAGTGAGCTCAGCTATCATTGCTGCTGCTATCTCTGCTCTTCCTTTGGTGATCTCTGCTGATGGGCAGAGTTGAGCGTTTGTGATTTTGTTGCTTGGCACTATTTCCAAAACAGTCGGATCGATGAATAATATGGAAACCGGTATTCAGACTACACACTGAACAGCTAGATGCAGGCATGGGCTCCTACACTTGTAGGTGGTCTTATAACCAGACATATGCAGATGGCAGCCATTGTGCCAGCCATTCAGTGCATCTTTTCTCACTATTCATTATTATATCCAATCGAGTTGGATCACATTTGATTGATTGTGGTGAACCTACACCAGGAACATATTTTTTTTAATGTGACCCAGTTGATCAACCAAGGATGCCGGGCGTATATAGCTGGTATTAGAGCGGAGTCAAATATTGCATAATATACCCAACAAAGAAACCTATGTAAACCCATAAATTTGCAATTAAAACCTATTTAGTTAGGCAGTAAATGTTGTCACTCAGTCCCACATTGTCAGTGACTATAATGCTACTTTGCAGCAGTGGCATATCTAGGGGAGCTCCACCTTCCGCCTCCCGCAGAGGGTGACGTCTCTCCCATAGTACAGAGCGGGCCGAGAGGACGGAGGAGCGGATGGCAGCGGGCGCAGAAGCGGGGATTCAAGTAAGTGTTGGGGTTTTTGTGTGTGTGTCTTTGTCCTTATATATGTAAGGGGCACTGGCACTGCATAGGGGGGACCACTAGTGAGGGCACTGCATAGGGGACCACTACTAGCGGCACTGTATAAGGGGTACTACTGGAGGCACTGCATCAGGGGCTCTGTATAAGTGGCACTACTGGAGGCACTGTATAAGGATGCACTACTGGGGGCACTGCTACTGGGTACATTGCATAAGGGGTACTACTACAGTGGGCATTGTAAGAGGGGCACTACTACTTGGGGCATTAAGGTGCATACGGAATGGAAAGAAATGTGCCCAGAGTGATGAGAAATGGTGGTGTGTCATGTTGACACGCCCCCATTTTCAGTGACCACGCCCCTTGCACCATGTGACCACGCCCACTCTTTTGGCGTTCGCGCACCTACTTGGAGGGACGGCCTCCATTTGTTTAACTTGCCCTGGGCTCCAAATACCCTTGTTACGCCACTGCTTTACAGTTTCACTCATAGCAGAGAGTTTAATACAAAAAGTTTAAACTTATTAATTTGTACATCGTTAAGTAAGTCATCTTCATGAGGATTTAGTTACACATGGGTAGAAACAAAATGGCTGCCAATATTTTCCCCAGAAAGCGTGTGGCGGGGCTTTATATAACTGGACATTTCAATAATAGACACTCAATATTATTAACTGTCAGTTTAATAAATAAACTTTATACAACACGTGTGCTAATTTGTACAGCTACAGGCAATGCTCAAAGAATGTAATTGTCACCTAATTTTGCATGAGGTCACCACTTGCGGCTACACAATTCCAGATTAGGTCTACCGGGAGTTATGGGAAACAACACCATGATCCAGAGGAAACTGACGCCTGGTGGATGGTTGTGGCAAACTTTGGGTTCACATCTGGTGACTGAGAAGACCATGAAATAACGATAACTTCAGTGTCATGCTCAGGGTGACTATACATGCTCTGCGGATGGGCGTTCTGTCATCCTGGAAGACACGGCTGACATTGCAGTCAGATGCTCACCTTGCCCCCGCTGTTTTCCTTTGTTGAGGATGTCATTTCCTTCAGCGTTTCATGCTGACGTCACCACAGATACCACGGCTGGTCAAACTTCAGCATGTTTATCTGTCTTGAGAGTAGATGTACTAAGCCTTTGGAGAAAGATAATGTGGTGAGAGATAAAGTACCAACCAATCATCTCCTGTCACTTTATAGGCTGTGTTTGAAAAATGACAGTAAAGATGGGTACACCCTGACAGATATATTGCCTGTTCCATTGAACGGGCGATATATCTGTAGTGCATCCACTGGTGTGTACAGGCAATATGTCTGTGAGTGACGTCATTCACATACATATTGCATCTGCCCTGCAGCATAGCTGATCTATATTTAGCAGCTATATCGGCACGTCTGCCTGTGTGTTGGCGATTCGCCGACAGCCCGTACACTTGTTATAGGGACCGTTGGTGACTGACATCTCAACTGGATGGGTAAATTTAAATACCCACCGGCCCAGTTATGTCAGTGCATACACATCGGCCGAAGGATTGGCAAGTGTGTACCCAGCTTTAGGAGCTGATTGGTTGGTACTTTATCTCTCTCCAAGGCTTAGTACATATACCCCTCTGTCACTGAAATTCCTACTTAACATGCCCCAACAATCACTGAGGTCTTTCTCTTGCAGCCATAACTATGAACCCCTGGGACAGTCGAGCATTTTTATGCATGAACCTGACTGTTTTTTTCTCACTGGTTCACCTCCATTTTCCCAGGGTTGCGGTCCTGCTAACTCACTCACAGCCACGCTTGTGGAATCATTCACCAATTCATTCATTTGTTTGCTTAAATGCTAACTCATTCACTCACTAATATTCACACTTGCTCACTAAATTCCTTCCCTTCCTGTGATGACTCGGTATTTCACTCATTCTTCACTTGGTTATTCACCTGGATGGAACAACTACTGTACCGTCCACTACTGTCACTTCTAGTTGGCCATCCAGGTAATCACATTCCCTGCGGGGTCACAAGCTGCTGGGTTGTGAGCAGGAGGCATGTCTCCCCAGCAACTTCATTTTGATGTATCAGTCCTAGAAGTCTTTGGCTCCTCAGACGTTTGCTGTCTTACGTTGGTGGAGGTCCATTGACATAGATGAGCATTAGAGACCAGCCAAACCGTTGCGAAGAGCAGCTGGACCGACCCAGTGGAAAGATGAGGAGTGAGCCACCGAGAAGCAGAAACAGGAATAATAATAAGGAAGCCAAACGCTTGATCCAGAGCCACAGGCAGCCCGGAGAACTGTGGGAGGTTTTGTGAGGCCTCATGACATCCCTGCCAAGAGAAGAGAACTGGCGATTACTGACTGAACACACAGATGACCTACAGAGGCAGAACCGTTACTAGACTTTTTGGTGTCCTGTGCCAGAGAGAGCATTGGTGACTCCCACCCCCACCTTCATTGTTTAAATAGGAACATAAGTTAGTGCAACTGATAAAGGGCCATGGACTCATGGGGAAGGGCCAGGGAAGAGATAAGGGAGGCCAGGAGATGCTGGGGATAAAAGAAGAGGAAGCTACAAGTGAGAATGATAATAATCAGGAAAATTGACAGGCCCAAACAGCGCCCCCTGCCCTGCGATGCCCTGTGCCATGGCACTGGTCGCACTACCCTAGTTACAGCCCTGCACAGAGGGCTCCCATTGGTAACAGGTTACTTAGGACAGTCCCTTTTATTTAACCAAAATATTTTACTCCCATAATTTTACACAAGCCCAATTAACAAAAGTGTTATAAAGGTGGATACTTATACCTTCTAAAGAGAACAAGGGAAATTGTTTCTCATGGCAACTAATCAGATTCTAGCTATCATGTAGTATATTCTATAAAATGATAGCTGGAATCTGATTGGCCGATATGGGTAACACCTCCACTTGTCCTCTTTAGAAGGTTTGATCCCTAAAACCTGTTTTACTTTATCTGTTATGTACAAAATACATTGGGTGAATATTAGGACTTCATCGGGTGGGCGGACATATTACAGCTAATTTCCTCACCAGCTGTTTTATTTATGGTAAGAGAGTGTGAATTTGTGAGGGGACCAGGAGGCGGGATGATTTCACGGTCTGCCTGTAATCTGGGCAATAACATAGATGGTGCAGCCCCAGATAATTGTTTAGTAGAACTTGTTTCCTTGACAGACATTCCCCCTGAGTCTCAGCCACATCTACTGAGGTCAAGCAGATTTGCACCTGCAAAAGTGATGGGCAAGGAAAGTCCTGGTGATCTTCCTCCATTCTTACATTGCAGTGTTTGGGGGTATGCAATATGGTTACCGATATATAACCTGTTGTACAAAGTAAAAAGTTTTCTCCTAACTCTATATAATAATTTATGTTGATCATTTTAACACCTGTGGCAATCACTATCAGGGCTGTAGCTAGGGTAGTGCGGCCGGTGCCATCGCATAGGGCACCACAGGTCAGGGGGAGCAGTTTGGGCCTGTCATATTTCTGTTTATTATCATTCTCACTTGTAGCTTCCTCTTATTTTATCCCCAGTATCTCCTGGCCTCTCCTATCTCTTCCTTGGCCCTTCCCCATGCGGCCATTCCCCTTTTTAGGGTGCATTATGTCCCTTTGAAAAATGAGGAGGGCGCCAATGCTCTTTCTGGCACAGGGCACAAAAAAGTCTAGTTACGGCTCTGATCACTATACATTAATTCTACTAGAATGTGGGATCTTTACCCGTTCTCCATGAGAATTGAGACCTCTTGCTTTGAAGGGTGAATCTTCCTTTTCACATTCTGCAACAGAAAGAACATTTATAAGAGAAGACTATCAATAGTAAAGTGACCCTGTCGCCTACACTCTGTGGAAGTTATTTATAAAGGGCAAAACACCCTTTGGTGACGTCGCATGCATCAAATTATGCTGGCGCTCCTAGGTTACTGCCAAAGGAAGCAGGATTACAGCATTTGTGGAGGAGCAGCAGTTTACACCAAAGTGAGAGGAGTTAATGGAATGAGGAGCAGTTTGCACCAGCTGGTGGGAGGAGTTAGTGGAATGAAGAGCAGTTTGCACCCACTGGTGGGAGGAGTTAGTGGAATGAGGAGCAGTTTGCACCAGCTGGTGGGAGGAGTTAGTGGAATGAAGAGCAGTTTGCACCCACTGGTGGGAGGAGTTAGTGGAATGAAGAGCAGTTTGCACCAACTGGTGGGAGGAGTTAGTGGAGTGAGGAGCAGTTTGCACCAACTGGTGGGAGGAGTTAGTGGAGTGAGGAGCAGTTTGCACCAACTGGTGGGAGGAGTTAGTGGAAAGAGGGCCTGTCTAGATGCAGCTAGTTTTGCAGTGCAGTGTAAAATCACAATGACATCTAGCAGAGCTTGAAGTGCAGAGAAGGCACATTTTAAAATGCAGATTTGTACTAGTTATGATTATGAGTTGGTGGAGATCGGGACTTATTATATAATGTGACACATTTTTACATGTAGCTATCTGTAGCCCTTTCCATTGCCCCCCACTGAACCATCTGCAGGCCGATGGCCACTCATGTGCAGTACACTCGTTAAGTCTAAACCCAGAGGCAAAGTGATAACGGTAGCTATCACTTTGTTTCGAGGCTGAATTAGGTTTTTTGGAAAGCTCTGTTCCGGCGAGTTGGGACTTAATTATTACGTCTCAACTGTATTAAAAATACGGTTGTTAATAAATACGGGTCACCACTAAGGGGGAGATGTACAAAGACTTGGAAGGAGATAAAGTGGAGAGAGATAAACTACCAACAAATCAGCTCCTAACTATCATGTTACATGCTGTGTTTAAAAAATGACCGTTAGGACCTGATTAGTTGGTAGTTTATCTCTCTACACTTTATCACTCTCCAAGGCTTAGTACATCTACCTCATAAGCTCCTCCCTCACCTATATGAACAAATCCATGCCTACATCCCCCCCCCTTGTCTCTTTCTATCTTTAGGACTTAAACACAGTAGGCTGCTTAAATATAAAAGTAATATCTGTCATGAATCTATATATAAGAGGCACGTTCTCTGCAGCAGTTACTTCTGTGAAAGTGTCGCTTACCTGAGTCATCACCATCCGCTTTTTCTTTCCCTGCCATCTTCTATGCCCAGGGCAGGTATGGTGTGACCGGCTGCCAATCACCTGTGCATCAGAAGCCACTGGCGCCACCTCAGCAGGGTTATGCCAGCAATGCCCAGGTGCTGGGAGGGGACCATCCATTCTGAGCGCCGAATCTGGCTCTTCTATTGGGACGGCAACTAAAACAAAGCGTAACTGTGTATCAAGTCATCAAACACAGACATTCAGCAAATTAGATGCAATACTAGTCTATGGTTCTACAAAACCACCCTGATCTATCATTGCACAGCACAATAGGATGTGTTCTATATATTCTGTGCATTGTATGCTTGGTGTGAGGTGCAGGGCACTCACCAGGACAACAGATGGCGTCTTCTCCTCGTCCTGTCTCCATTCCTGGCAAGGAGTTGGGCAAAGACTACAAGAGGAAGAGAACCCTCATTATACACCTAACAGACTGGAACACAGATAGACAACACTAAATCTCCAGGAAAACTTGCCACAGCTAGGCAGAGAGAGAGCCAAATACAGACAGACAGCACATACACAGACATACACAGAGCGACAGAATGGGGAAATAACAGCTAGTGACACTGAGGTTCTGGACCAGGGATGGGGAACCTCCAGCTCAGAGCCGTATAAGGCCCCCAAATCATTTGGTCTGGTCCTCTGAGCTTTTTTCTGATAGCCTCATCTGGATTGCAGAGTGCCTGTAATGGCACACTGCAGCCAGAATCTATGCAGCAGTGCCGCCTGGAACGTCCTCAGGACGCTTCAGACGGTCACACCGCTGCCCTTACAGCTCCCCAGAGCACCCTCAGGATGCTCCAGGCATTGCTGTAATTACTGGCGATTGTGGCCCCGGGTGACACCACACATAGGGGGCGTGGCCTGCATCGGGCCCACGAATAAAGTTATATATATCAAAATGGCCCTCTGCAGAAAAAAAAGTTCCCCAACCCTGCTCTAGACAGTCAACCAGGGAGAGAGACATCCAAGGTTATAAACACTTGTACAGACAGACACAGTAACTGACAGGCACAGTAGAGACACACGGTAACCTCTGGCAGACATGACTGGGCCCCAGGGTAAATTCCGCCAATATTTTGCTACTTTTCTGGTTTTGTTAGCACTATATAAAAGTGTAATACTATAATGGATCAGGTCACATAACATACATCATCTCTGCGGTGGGGCTGAGCATGCAGAGGGCATTTCAGTTGTCTATTTAAGTCCTCACACTTAATCCTGGGTTTTGTTTTGCATTAAAATACACCAGTAAAAACTTATATCACATGCCACAAGCAATCATGTTTGATATACATGTACACTAGTGTTTCAGTGATCACTGTGGGCTTCCCAATGCATCTAAAGGCAAAAAGGTGAATTTGCAAAACTAACTACACAACAAAAATGTAACAGAATGCATGTAAATACTCCACAATGTGGCCCTGATTCAGACCCGCTTGTTGCCGGAGGCAGCGCGCAGGGTCTGATGGGCGTTTTTTTTTTCTTTGGCCGCTCGCTAAGCTGTGGGACACCTCACTGTCACTCACCATCGACAGCCGCCCCGTCTTGTAGCGAGCCCCGCAGTGACTGAAGTTCAGTCGCTCAGCGGGGCTCGCGCATGCGCACGCCGGACGCGGCGCATGTGCAGGGGGAAACATCAAGCCGCTTGCGAGCGGCTCTGAATCAGGCCCTGTGTACAGTAACTCTAATTTGACTATGTACCTTGGAGAGAAATAAAGTGAAGAGGGTTAGTACCGACCAATCAGGCTCTTTCCTCCTGTCACTATCCACTTTATCTCTCTCCAAGGCTTAGTACAGACAGACACAGTATCTTACAGGCACAATAGAGACACACGAGAGAAATAGTACCAACCAATCAGGCTCCTGTCACTTTACAGGCTGTGTTTGAAAAATTAAATTTTAGGAGCTGATTGGTTGGTACTTTATCCCATCCATTTTATCTCTCTCCAAGGCTTAGTACACAAACCTCTATTATTACTAACAGACTGAGGTGGAGACCAAAACATTCACTTTAAGAGGGTAACTAGAGGTAGTAAATGATAGAATTCTCATAAAATTTTGCACTTCACATTCCGGAGCGGATTCAGAGCCGCACACACGTTGTGCACAATTGCTCTCACACTGGGCCTAATATAGAGGTGTCAGAGTCACAATGCCCATGTGCCGCGATGGTCTTCAGACAGCAGTTTTACTGTGGATTACGATGCAGAGTGATCGACAGACAGCAACCCTTTGGGGGGAGGTAACGGGTGTAACACACCCCCTAAACCAGTTGCGACATGCCTGCGTCTCCTCCTTACGCAGGTGTTCTGCCCCCGGTGCCTTACTTTTGAAGGGCATTTTGAGCACCCATAGGGTTGCTCAGAGGTATGATGGTGCGACCAATGTTCATCTGTTTGTACGCAAGCGGCGGATCTGAGAAGTTGGCGGTGAACGCCTCTGTACAAGAGACGGGGGCTGAGACATCTGCTTAACTTCTCACAACATCCTCTGTACTCAGAATCGCAGCAGCAACGGGCATTGCGTCCACCTCTGAATCAGGCCTATAGTGTGCAAAGATCATTCTAAATGCGAATATTCACCCGCATGCAGAATTGTGCGACTGCCCCATCCATAAAATTTGGTTTAATAGCAATCATAATTATCAGCGTGCACATGCACCAGTCTTATGCTTGGTGCAAGAGATACCTCTGGAATCAGACTCTGTGTACACGCAATCAACATAGCCCGCAGTTGCGTCTACACTAAGCCTAGTCTTCGTATGAACCCTTAGCCCCTTTGCCACCTAGTTATGCCCATTCAGCTGCAAGTGGAAATGTGACTGAGATCCATATGACTCAGAATTGCCAATAGATGTATACGCAGAGCCGTAACTAGACTTTCGGTGCCCTGGGCCAGAAAGAGCATTGGCACCCCCCTCCCCCTTCATTTTTCAAATAGGGACATAAGATGCGCATCTGAAAATGGGGCGTGGCTTCATGGGGAAGGGGCATGACAAATCTGATTTGTCCCATACAATGCTGAAGAGGTACCGATCCCTATGTACCACTGTTATCTAGATGTCACTGCCAAATACATTGTGAATCCAATGGTTGCAGTGATGATACACAATAATTATGCAGAGGTGATGGGTTCGAGTCCTGGGTATGACAGTATTTTGAAATGAGTGTGTTAAATAAAGGAGGATGTGACTGGAGGTGCTTGGGGAGGTGTCCAGATGAAGGTGGAGTCAGCCAGGGAGGAGATATGAGCAGCAGGAGATGCCGGAATAAAATAAGAGAAAGCTACATGTGACAATGATTATAAACAGAAAATTGACAGGCCCAAACAGCGCCCCCTGCCCTGCGGTGCCCTGTGCCAAGTGGCACATGTCGCACCACCCTAGTTATGGCCCTGTGTGTACGCTCAGCTACAGAGCATGCGTGGTGCTAAAATACACAAGATCTGTTCTCAAAACAGACATTTATTCAACTTTGCATCAACCCCTTTATCTTCACTCATCTTTCATGTCCACCATTCACAATTATATACTGTTAGATGGCCACTGGAATGTCTACACTAGAGGTTTCCAAACTCGGTCCAGAAGGCACTCTAACACTCCATGTTTTAAGGATATCTATGGTTGAGCACAGATGGTTAAATCAAAAGACTGATGACCTCATTCAGAGCTGCTCGCAAAATGCGAGCGCTCGCTCTGAATGAGGGCGGCTGCTTTTCTTTTGAGAGGCGGCCTCCTGGTCGCTCGCTAAGCTGTGGGTTACCACCCACAGCTTTAGCGAGTGACTAGGTGATGGTCGCGATGGTCTCGACCATCGCGGCTTGTGACGAGACCCTTGCGGTAGGGTATCATCTACCGCAAGCCCCAGGTTGCTTCCTGCTCTAACAGAGCAGGAAGCACCCTACTGACATCACTGGTGATGTCAGTAGGGCCGCCTACAAACGGCAGGTGTTCCTTCAGGAACGCCTCCGTTTGTCCGGCCACCCCCCTACCCAGCCTACAAAATGGGGCGAGCTGTCGATCAATATTGACAGCCGCCCCTTTTGTAGTGAGCCCCAGAGCGAGTGCATTTGTCACTCGCTCCGGGGCTTGCGCACGTGCAGTGTGAGCGCTGTGCGTGCGTAGGCCCTCACCAGCTTGCGAGCAGGTCTGAATGAGGCCCTGAGTTTGGAAACCTCTGGTCTATATCCATGAGTCTAGTGCAGAAATGTTCCTGTATTCTTTGACTTCGCAAGCAGCTGGCTACAGTAGGTTTATATTGAATAACAGACCAACAGTACCACAAAGATACAGCCACTGGTTGATTAACGACTGGTGCTCCAAGGCACAAGGACATTAAGACATGAGGAGAAACCAATGTGCATTTACTGATATATCTTCAATCTGTCCTTGACTGTGCATCCATTCTTGGGTCGTCTTTAAGCTGCAATTGTCCCAAGATTGAGTATGGCTGGTCAAATCATCTGCTGGAGGTTCCTGGTCTTCATGGCTTCTGAGTTTTGAAGAAGTGACCCCAAAATCTGAGCTAAAGCTGCTCTGGGATCCCTCACTCCTCTGAAAAATATTCCAGGGAGCTGTTGGGTGAAAGGTAGATACAGTGTTATACTTCCCAATGAGTTGAATCAGTTTAATAACCATTAATAAAAGAACACGTGTGGAAGATGGAAGATGAGAGGAATACGAGACAGACAAACCCTCACACACCTGACGTTGCCGTGTAGAAGGACTCTTGTCCATCATGAGAACTAGATCTTCCAACATCACCCAGTGGGTCCCAGTCTAGCTCAGCAGCCAATGCTACATTGGTAGCAGGAATGCAAGGTGCGCTTGAATCTTCTTCCTGGTCAATGTCCAGGTCTAGGAATACATCTGAAGATCCAGATGATGCATGTTCAATATTACTATCGAGAAAGTCATCCTCAAACACCTTCAGGGAAAAGAAAGCAATTGTGTTCATCCATATGTATATACTATTTAATTTGCTTGAGGGGGGCAGAGTCAAGAAAGTTAGTCAAAACTGTAGAGAAGAGAATATATGGCAGCAGTTTATTGGGAAACCCTAAATCCAACAGCCAACATTTTTTAAAGCATGGTCAATGTGTGAGCACATTAATTACATGCATGGACCTGTTCTATTGTGGTTACTACAGCAGTAATTCCAGTTTATGGTGCCTTTACCGCTGTGAGCTGCTTCACTCATGCCCCTGTGTCTCAAACTCCCACCTCCAAGAACTACAGGGAACATACATACCAGTTTGGTGCTCACAAGGCGTTTCTGGAAACGGGAGAGACGGATGAAAATCTCCTGGCAGTATGAGCCTAGCTCCGTCATCTCCTCCTCCAGGGTCTCAGCATCTCGGGGGTCACTGTTGTCTATCAGCAGGTCTCCTCGCTCTAGGAGACACTCCACTCGCTTCATGTTGCTCCACGCATCCTCCTGGAAGACCTGAAAATCACCCGTCAACATCATTAGAGTTGTAATATTAATTCTGGCAATGCTGTAAGAAATAACTAGTATTACAATTAAAATGTAGAGCCGTTATTTAAAGATAACAGTGCTAGATATGACAATGGTATTATTGATGTCTATAATAATTACTGCATACTCTGTTTTTACTTACAGTACTTACTGTGGCTTAAAGAAACTGCTATGGGTGGTGCATTAAATGCAAGCAAGTGATGCATGACTGCACCATGCATGAAATGAATGATCAATAATGAAGAAATTAGCTATACTATTAGATAAACAATTACTTGAACAAGGTAAATATATTTATAATATTTCTTGCACCTTTAATTGTTGTATCTTCTCAGTTGAGTTGCCACTATAGATATACTCTACACTGGACAGTTCTAGGTCCATCTCAGTCAGACACAGCTTCATGTCCTCCTGGTCAGTATCAAATTCTTCTCTCTTCTGGACCCTAGACTATAAGAAGACAAGTAAAAAGTCTTCAATAATGTGTTTACCGCATACATATTTATCTTGATTTCCCTTAATCCTAAATGGAACTAGTGAGATACCTTCAAAGCCTGGTGAACAGTCTCTGTCTCCCTCTGCAGATGGCACCAGGACATGTTAACCTCCTGCATTCTACTCCGAAGGACACTGGGAAGCAACGTCTGGTGACAAGTATGTGTAAGTCGCCAGTACTGCGTGTTCAGAGATTCCAGGTCCAACAACTTCCCTTGCATCTCCCCCAGGAGAACCTGTATTTCACAAGCAGGATGGGGAAAAAATGGAGGGCAGAATGGTTAGAAAAGTGTTATATGTATAATGGTGGAAGGCTTAAACATTGCCTTATTACCTCATACTTCCTCAGGGTCAGCTTAGATTCTTTATGAAGGGTCTGGAATGGGTTTCGGAGAGACGCTATTATTTGGGCAGCCTGTAGCCAATCTTCAAACAGCAAAAGGGAATTTAGAAACTGTTCACAGTTATCTGTCCTGTTCCAAACTATGGGGAAAAATACAATCCAGTGAGGCGTGAGAGGAGAGGTAGGCAGATGCTGTATGTACAAAGCAGGTGGGAAGGGATAAGTAATAATTGGAGGGCATCTACAAGGGGTAAGTAGAGGATGGTTAAGGACGGAGAACAATCATGTATAGAGCGAGAATGCAGGTGAATTAAAAACTCCAGTTGGGCTCCTTCAGAAAGAACTTTACAACACTGCATATTACTGCATGTACATAATGTGTCCTGGAAGCCCCTCTGAGCAAATCGGTTAATTGATAAAAGCTTCGATGACCAAGGCACCGATTAATGCAAATAACATTGTGAACTGTAGGCCTATTTTATTGTTAATTTTTTTAGACAATGTAAAGTCTCTTGTACTTTGACAATACTGTATTGCCAGTACATGTGTATTACTGAACTAACTCATTTATTGAAAATCTCTGATATATTTATACTTAAAGTCTTTCCAACAAGCTGTTAGTACTATCATCTGGACATAAGATGCATTTTATACCTGGATGATTTATATCTTGTAGCCAGAGATGGTTTGATTGGCTGTCTGCTCTCCAATGAACAGATATTCTATGTACAGGCTGCAGATTGGTTAAGTCATTAAGAGGTCTATTCACTAAGCCTTGGATGGGGATAAAATGAACGGAGATAAGGTACCAGCCAACCAGCTCCTAGCTGTCATTTTTTAAATACAGCCTGTGACATGACAGTTAGGAGCTGATTGGCTGGTACCTTATCTCCGTTTACTTATCTCCATCCAAGGATTAGTAAATTAACCCCCAGAGTGAAGTTATAAGCTTTGCTATTTGAGCTTTTTGTCCTACAGCAACACCATAAACATTGGTACAGGAATCAGTATAATTTACCACCGGCTGCATGGCCAACAGCGGCTGCCCGACACAGGAGGAAATCCCGATCTACCCATTAACCCTAACCCTCCCTTAGGGGTGCCTAACCCTAACCTCCCCACCAAGTGCCTAACCCTAACCCCCCTCTAAGTGCCTAAACCTAAGTCCCCCAGGGGGTGCCTAACCCTAACCTCCCCCCTGTGCCTAACCCTAACCCCCCTCTAAGTGCCTCAACCTAAGTCCCCTGGGGGGGTGCCTAACCCTAACCTCCCCCCATGGGTGCCTAACCCTAACCCCCCCTTCCCCTAGCCTAAACCTAACCTCCCGGGGGGGTGCCTAACATGTTGGATTTCACTGATCCCCGACCCAGACATGTGGGGATCAGCAATTGCCCCAATCAATAGTTAGTGTATGGGGGCCACCCGCGCACGCAGGGGGGGTTCCGAGTACCTAGAAACCCCCCCTGCCCGTTGCTCCGACGACCCGGCGAGCAGCTAACACTATTACTTTTTTTTTTGTAAGGAGACACTGCCTGGGCTGGCTGTAGGTGGAGCTGCAGCGCGCAAGCCCCTCCCAGTTATTTGATGGCACTGTGATCGGCAATGTGAGAGAGCGCCTGCCGTCGCGACACTATCTACTAGTGCGAGCGCAGCGAGTCCCGGAGCCGCACAACGTAGGTGGGGGTGCAGGGGGGATAATATTTGCTAGGATGACTGCTGTATGAACATACCGGCGGGGGGGGAGGGGGAAGGATCTTATGACTGCTGCATGTATATGCCGGGGGAGGGTGATAATAATATTTATTAAATGGTGCCAGATCGACTGCTGCATGTACTTGCCGGGGGGCTGTTGTTTGTATTTAACTACTTGTATTTTGGGTCTGCATTCATGTTTTTTAGATGAGCGCTGCGTTGTGTGTGTGTGTGTGTGTGTCAGTGTGTAGTCTTTGTCAGTGTGTGTCAGTGGGTAGTCTTTGTCAGTGTGTGTGTGTGTGTAGTCTTTGTCAGATGTGTGTCAGTGGGTAGTCTTTGTCAGATGTGTGTGTGTGTAGTCTTTGTCAGTGTGTGTGTGTAGTCTTTGTCAGTGTGTGTGTGTGTGTAGTCTTTGTCAGATGTGTGTGTGTGTGCAGTCTTTGTCAGTGTGTGTGCAATGCTGAACTGTCCATATATATATATATATATTAGGGGTGTGCACCGGCCACTTTTCGTGTTTTGTGTTTTGGTTTTGGATCTGGATCTTTCTTCGTGTTTTGGATCTGGATTGGTTTTGCCAAAACCACCCTTCCGTGTTTTGGGTTCTGGGTTTTGTGTTTTGGATCTGTATTTTTTTGAAAAAAAGCATAAAAACAGCTAAAATCACAGAATTTGTAGGTTTTTCTGCTGCTATGCTATTATTAACCTCAATAACCTTAATTTCCACTCATTTCCAGTCTATTCTGAATACCTCAAACCTCACAATAGTGTTTTTATGTCCAAAAGGTTGCACCGAGGTAGCTGGATGACTATGCTAAGCGACACGAGTGGGCGGCACAAACACGTGACCCATCTAGGCGTGAAACTGCAGTGGCAGACAGGATGGCATTGAAAAACTAGGCCCCAAACTGTACATAATGCAAAGAAAAAAAAGAGGTGCAAGATGGAATTGTCCTTGGGCCCTCCCACCCACCCTTATGTTGTATAAACAGGACATGCACACTTTAACAAACCAATCATTTCAGCGCCAGGGTCTGCCACACAACTGTGGCTGAAATGATTGGTTCATTTGGGCCCCCACAAAACAAGCTGGCAATTTATCTGTCCCTGCACAAAC
Source organism: Taudactylus pleione (assembly GCA_031769625.1). Classification (NCBI taxonomy): domain Eukaryota; kingdom Metazoa; phylum Chordata; class Amphibia; order Anura; family Myobatrachidae; genus Taudactylus; species Taudactylus pleione. Next base: position 3,903,404 of record JAUIMM010000198.1, read on the forward strand.
TGGCTCTACGGAGGCAAGATGTCATCCTCATCCTCCTCATCCACCGATTCCTCACCCTCTTCAGTGTGTACATCCTCATCCTCACAGAGTATTAATTCGTCCCTGCTGGAACCACAGGTCCCTCTGTACGTTCTGGAGGCTGGTCTCCCTGGAAGAGTTGATAATTCATTTTATGAACATCATCTTCTCCACATTTTGTGGAAGCAACCTCCTACGCCTTTCGCTGACAAGGTTCCCGGCTGCACTAAACACTCTTTCGGAGTACACACTGGAGGGGGGGCAACTCAGGTAAAATAGAGCCAGTTTGTACAGGGACCTCCAAATTGCTTCTTTTTCCTGCCAGTACAGGTACGGACTGTCTGACATGCCTACTTGGATGCTGTCACCGATGTAATCCTTTAACAGACAGACGCACGCTTGTCGCTGCTGCTTTGAGGATTCAAGTGCGGCTACAGCCCACACAATTCACAAAGACAGAAAAAAAAAAAGAATATTTTTATTGTTTGTGGAGCACACTTTGAGGGTTACACCACCCTTTAACAGACAGACGCACGCTTGTCGCTGCTGCTTTAAGGATGCAGGTGCGGCTACAGCCCACACAATTCACAAAGACAAAAAAGAAGAATATTTTTATTGTTTGTGTTGCACACTTTGAGGGTGTCACCACCCTTTAACAGACAAACGCAAGCTTGTCGCTGCTGCTTTGAGGATGCAAGTGCGGCTACATCGCACACAAGTCACAAACACATTAAAAAAATAGTTTTTTATTTTTTGGAGCACTTTGAGAGTTACACCACCCTTTAACAGACAGACGCACGCTTGTCGCTGCTGCTTTAAGGATGCAGGTGCGGCTACAGCCCACACATTTCACAAAGACCGATAAAAAAAGAACAATATTTTAATTGTTTGTGTAGAACACTTTGAGGTTTCACCACCCTTTAACAGACAGACAGACGCACGCTTGTCGCTGCTGCTTTAAGGATGCAGGTGCGGCTACAGCCCACACAATTCACATAGACAGAAAAAAGAAGAAGAATATTTTTATTGTTTGTGTAGCACACTTTGAGGGTGTCACCACCCTTTAACAGACAGACGCACGCTTGTCGCTGCTGCTTTAAGGATGCAGGTGCGGCTACAGCCCACACAATTCACATAGACAGAAAAAAGAAGAAGAATATTTTTATTGTTTGTGTAGCACACTTTGAGGGTGTCACCACCCTTTAACAGACAGACGCACGCTTGTCACTGCTGCTTTAAGGATGCAGGTGCGGCTACAGCCCACACAATTCACATAGACAGAAAAAAGAAGAAGAATATTTTTATTGTTTGTGTAGCACACTTTGAGGGTGTCACCACCCTTTAACAGACAGACGCACGCTTGTCGCTGCTGCTTTAAGGATGCAGGTGCGGCTACAGCCCACACATTTCACAAAGACCAAAAAAAAAAGAACAATATTTTAATTGTTTGTGTAGCACACTTTGAGGGTGTCACCACCCTTTAACAGACAGACGCACGCTTGTCGCTGCTGCTTTAAGGATGCAGGTGCGGCTACAGCCCACACATTTCACAAAGACCGAAAAAAAAAGAACAATATTTTAATTGTTTGTGTAGCACACTTTGAGGGTGTCACCACCCTTTAACAGACAGACGCACGCTTGTCGCTGCTGCTTTGAGGATGCAGGTGGAATCTAGACGGGATTTGGAACCGAGGACACACTACCTCCATCAATTGTCTAAATCCCACTGCACTAATGTCGGATACCGGACGCACGTCTAACACCAACATAGCAGTCAAGGCCTCAGTTATACGTTTTGCTTCAGGATGACTGCTGTCGTACTTCATCCTCATCGCTAGGGACTGTTGGAGGGTCAATTGTTTAGTAAAAGTAGTGATGTTCCTACTTCCTCTCTGGGATGATGAACAACTCCCAGCAGCAGCAACAGCACTAGGAGGAAGTGGTTCTTGATCTTTCCCTATTTTATTTTTATCGGAGAAAGTTTGGTCCTCCATTTATGTTATATTGATATATATACGTGCGGCTAAAGCGCACACAAACACAGAAAATATTTTTTTATTTTTGCTGGAGAGTAGTGCACTTTGTGGGTTACACCACCCTAAGAAATGAGCCAGCCAGTTCTTTACTTATGGGACACAGGCGCACGCTTGGCGCTGCTACTTTGTTGATGCACGTGCAGCCACAGTGCACACAAGTCACAAACACAGAAAATATATATTTTTTAGGATTGGAGTGTACTTTGTGGGTTACAGAACCCTTTAACGGTCAAGCCTGCCGGCCCTTTACTTATGACACAGGCGCACGCTTGGCACTACTTTGTTGATGCACGTGCGGCTACTGCGCACACAATTCACAAACACAGAAAATAATTTTTTTTTTGGTTTGGACTGGAGAGTACTTTCGGGGGTTACAGCACCCTTTAACGGTCTAGCCAGCCGGCCCTTTACTTATGACACAGGCGCACGCTTGGCACTACTTTGTTGATGCACGTGCGGCTACTGCGCACACAATTCACAAACACAGAAAATAATTTTTTTTTTGGTTTGGACTGGAGTGTACTTTGGGGGTTACAGCACCCTTTAACGGTCAAGCCAGCCGGCCCTTTACTTATGACACAGGCGCACGCTTGGCACTACTTTGTTGATGCACGTGCGGCTACTGCGCACACAATTCACAAACACAGAAAATAATTTTTTTTTTGGTTTGGACTGGAGTGTACTTTCGGGGGTTACAGCACCCTTAACGGTCAAGCCAGCTGGCCCTTTACTTATGACACAGGCGCACGCTTGGCACTACTTTGTTGATGCACGTGCCGCTACTGCGCACACAATTCACAAACACAGAAAATAATTTTTTTTTTGGTTTGGACTGGAGTGTACTTTCGGGGGTTACAGCACCCTTAAAGGTCAAGCCAGCCGGCCCTTTACTTATGACACAGGCGCACGCTTGGCACTACTTTGTTGATGCACGTGCGGCTACTGCGCACACAATTCACAAACACAGAAAATAATTTTTTTTTGGTTTGGACTGGAGTGTACTTTCGGGGGTTACAGCACCCTTTAACGGTCAAGCCAGCCGGCCCTTTACTTATGACACAGGCGCACGCTTGGCACTACTTTGTTGATGCACGTGCGGCTACTGCGCACACAATTCACAAACACAGAAAATAATTTTTTTTTGGTTTGGACTGGAGTGTACTTTCGGGGGTTACAGCACCCTTTAACGGTCAAGCCAGCCGGCCCTTTACTTATGACACAGGCGCACGCTTGGCACTACTTTGTTGATGCACGTGCGGCTACTGCGCACACAATTCACAAACACAGAAAATATATTATTTTTTTAGCACTTGGGGGGAGCACCCCTGATGGACAGAGCACCCCCTGGACAACACTACAGCACTCCTTTAGGACTGGGACACTGCACAGGACTTTGGAGTGGACACAGCCCCTATGGAGAACTGACTGCACAACACAGTCCAGCCAGCCCCTATGGACTTTGAAGTAGTGGACACAGCCCCTATTAACAACAGCAGCACAGCACAACACAGCCAGCCCCTATGGACTTTGAAGTAGTGGACAACAGCAGCACTACACTACACTACACAGCCCTAACTCCCACCCTCCCTCTTCACTGTCCACAGCCGAGTGAGAAAATGGCGCCGACGCGGGTACCTTATATAGGATCCAAAACCCGCGAGACTCGGAAGGCGGGATGATGACGTTTTGCCTAGATTTCAGATCCGAGTCAGGCGGGAAAAGTCGAGCCTGACTCGGATCGGACTCGGATCGGGGGGGCTCGGGGGGGTTCGGATTTCAGAAATCCGAACCCTCTCACCCCTAATATATATATATATATATATATATATATATATATATATATATATGGTCAGTTTGGAAACCCCCCTTTCAAAATCCTGCGTTTGCCACTAGGGGCCTTAACACTCTCCCAGTGCTTTAGACACTGTGTGTCAGAAATAAATATGTCTAGGCAAATTACTGTATACTAATATAAGCAGAATTTCGGTTGGATACAATTTGTTACAAACCATAAATTAGAGAAACTACGGGGTCTATGCAGTGGCTTCACAAGGGGGAGTGGGCTGCACCTGGGTGTCACCCACTAAGGGGTGACACCAAAATGCCGACTCTCCCTCAGTGAAAGGAGCCGGGTGCTGCACTGTAATATTACGTGCAGCACTCGGCTCCTGACAAAGTGAGGAAGCCGGCACTGCCCGCAGAGTGGTCCCCGGGTGCAGTCTACAACTCCGGGACCCCCCCTCCACCGACGTTCCCCAGTTGTTGCAGGGTTCGAGCCACGAGGCCACGCCCCCCCCACCGGGTGCAGTAGCAGGGAGGGGCGCCACTGGGTCTATGTACTAAGACTTGGAGAGAAATAAAGTGGACAGAGATAAAGTACCAATCAGCACCTAGCTGTCACTTTACAGCGCACTGTGATGCATGCGCGGTACGCAACAATTGTGTGCGTATTAGCAAGTGTGATCCAAGCTGAATCAGGCCCTGTGCTCACTCTTGCATTTGTGTGGAGGTGACAGGCCGTATAGGTCTGGACCACCATTGTTTTTTTTTACTTAATATATTTTATATCTTTCAAATATTCTAAATGTGAGAGTTATTTTTTAATGGGTAATTGAATATAATTGTGAAGTACTCTACCTACCACTTTTTTTATTCATTCAAACAGTACCCCATTGCGAAACTCGCGTTTGCGTGCGCCAACTAGCCATTGCAATCGGGACTGAGATCGCAATGACTACGCAGACACATTCGCAGAGTGATTGACAGGAAGTGCCATTTGTGGGTGGTGACGGTGAGGTAGTCAGGCAAGCGCAGGCGTGCCAGTGCGTTTCAACGACGTTGCAGGGGAGAGGATAAATTATCCATTTCAATGGCATACGCAGCCTGAGGCCTGATAGAAATTGCTAACAACCACGCACGCTGAGTAAGGTCAGGGCTTGTGCAAGTGTGCGTGAGGCTGCGATGGTACTCCATTGTACCGCTGGTTTCGCAGTCTTGCTAGACATTACGGCGGTGTGGTAAGTAAAGTGGGCATCCTTATGTTATGCTGCGAGGGCATTGCGATCGCAATGGATTAGCAAACAGATGAACTGCGTGCGTAATCGCTATTGCATTTGCAGTTGCGTATGGTAGGGAATCAGGCCCAGAGACGCCCTGCTGCTCACATACAGTAGGAGGACATACTCAGATGGAGACACTGCACCTACCTAAGGGCTGGTGCAACTTACCATGTTGTGCTGCACCTAGGACGTGCCTAAAGACACTGGACGGTAATGCAGCATCTTAAGACGGTGCAAGTAGGCATCTCATTCCTTGAGACATTCGGATTCACTCTTTTACACCAGGGAATGGCTTTATTGCGGCATCTGTATAAAGTCGCAGACGCAACTGCGGCAAAAGACATGTCTGTGTCCATCTCAGAATCAGGCCCACAGTACATTAACTCTCAACCTTTTATGATTATTACATTATATTAGGGATGTGCGCCGGACCATTTTTGCCGGATTTGGATTTGGATTTGGTTCTAATTCGTCATCCGGCTTTGGATTTGGATTTGGATTTGCCAAACTGCGGTGACTGGCTTTGGATTTGGATTTGGATTTGGATTTTTTGCCAAAATTGGCAAAAAAAGCTAAAATTACATAAATTGGGCTTTTTTTTCTTCCTAGAGTGTTATTTACCTCAATAACATTAATTTCCAGTCATTTACAGTCAATTTAGACCACCTCACAGCTTAAATTATTGGTTTCACCATTATTGGCCAAAGGTTGCAGTGAGCTGACTGGTGACCAAGCGTCAGAGCAGCGGCGCAGTGGCACAGACACCACAGTTTAAAGCACATCTATGAAACTATGCCACACAGCAGTGGCAGAAATGAAAGGTAGTGCTAGATGGAATTGTCCTTGGGCCCTCCCACCCACCCTTTATGTTGGATCTTAAAAAGGACATGCACACTTTAACAAACAAAGCATTTCAGCGACAGGTACTGCCACTTTGTGGCTGAAGTGCTTGGTTTGTTTGGGCCCCCACAAAAAAATCTTCCAATCTACTAAAGGCAACAGGTCTACAGTGGCATGATGTCACCATCATTGCCATCCTCACCCTCATCAGTGTGTACATCATCCGATTCCTCACACAATATCAGTTCATCCCCGCTGGAATCTACCATTACAGAAGTATCTGTACTGTGACGTGATTGGTGGGAAAGGTTTTCCTCGTGAAATTTCCAGTTCATTTTAATGAACATCATTTTTTCTACATTTTGTGGAAGTAGCCTCCTTCGTCGTTCACTCACAAGGTTCCCGGCTGTACTGAAAACTCTCTCCGAGTACACACTGGAGGGTGGGCAGCTTAAATAATGCAAAGCCAGTTTATACAAGGGTCTCCAAATTGCCTTTTTTTTCTTCCAATATTCGAAGGGACTCTGTGACATGTCTACGTGTATGGTGTCCTGAAAATAATCCTCCACCATTCTTTGGATGGTAATCGTATTAGATGGAGTTGCGGTAGAGGTGTCACTGGTGTTGGGCAAATCTTTTAGACCCGACCAGATGTCAAAATGTTGACTTGACTTATCTGCATCACCACTGGGTCTTTTGGAAAAGGTGCATTTTTTTCTGGCTGCTGCTGCAGAAACCGAAGGAGGAGACGTCATCGTAGTGCCATGTGTCACTTCAGCTGCCAACTTGCTCACCAGGAGCGCTTTGGTTCTTTTAAGATCTGGGTCAGTTGTAAAGAAAGACACAGCATATGACTTGAACCTAGGATCAAGAATGGTTGCTAAAATATAATGATCAGATTTCAAGATCTTGGCCACCCGTGGATCCTGGCGAAGCGAACAAAGGACTTGATCTATCAGTCCAGCATACTTTGCGGAATCACTTTGTTTAATATCATCCTTCAATTTCTCCAGCTGCTTTTCCAAAAGCGAAATCAGGGGAATCACCTTACTCAAGCTAGCAGTGTCAGCACTCACTTCACAAGTGGCAACTTCAAATGGTTTGAGCACCTTGCACAAGACAGAAAGTACTCTCCACTGTGCTGGGGTAAGGTACATTCCCCCTCCTCTCCCAATGTCATGGCTTGTCGTATAGCTATGGATGGCTTTTTGCTGCTCCTCCATCCGCTGAAGCATATACAGGGTTGAGTTCCACCTCGTTACCACTTCTTGCTTCAGTTGATGGCAGGGCAAATTAAACTGCTCTTGCAGGTGCTGCAATCTCCTGCACGCTGTTGCTGAATGCCGAAAATGTCCCAAAATTTTTCGGGCCACAGACAGCATCTCCTGAACGCCCCTGTCGTTTTTTAAAAAACCCTGCACCACTAAGTTTATTGTGTGAGCAAAACAGGGGATGTGTTGGAATTCACCCAGCTGTAATGCTTTCACTATATTTGTAGCATTGTCAGAAATCACAAATCCTGAGGAGAGTCCAAGTGGGGTAAGCCATGTTTCTATGACATCTCTTAGTTTTTCTAAGAGGTTGTCAGCGGTATGCCTCTTATTGAATCCGGTGATGCACAGAGTTGCCTGCCTCTGAATGAGCTGGTGTTGTTTGTTAGATACTGCTGCTGCTGAAGGCGATTCACCCACCCAGTGGGCTGTCACAGTCATGTAATCTTTAGTTTGTCCACTACCGCTTGTCCACATATCTGTGGTTAAGTGGACAGTGGGTACAATAGCATTTTGCAGACCAATAATTAGGTTCTGTTTAACGTCCTGGTACAGCCGAGGAATGGCTTTTCGGGTAAAATGAAACCGAGATGGAATTTGGTACCGGGGACACATGACCTCAACTAGCTGTGTAAATCCCACTGCATTAATTGAGGATATTGGACGCAGATCTAATATTAGCATAGCTGTCATGGCGTCAGTGATCCGCTGTGCGACAGGGTGAGAGCTGTCATACTTGCTTCCCCTTGCAAGAGATTCTTTAACAGTCAATTGTTTTTTTGGTATACTACTAGTAGTCTTCTTTGTCCACTTCTGGGATGAAGATCCACCAGCAGCAGCAGCAGCAGCAGGCCTAGCGCTCAAAGATTCAGTTTCTTCTGAGGTGTCCTGGAAATTGGAGGAGTCACCGTGACTTAGCACTAATAAATTGGATGTTGTACTACCACTGATCATTCCTGAGGATATTGAGGAGGAAGGTGTTGTCGGCGGAGATTGCAGGTGCTGGGATTTAGTAGAGAGAAGGCATCTAGCTAATGCTGGACTGCTTGTTGTTATTTTTTTTGCAGTAGTTTCTGTTATCAAACACCTGTCATGAGCTCGCTGCAGATAACGTAATAGCGTAGAGGTTCCTAGATGTTTAACGTCCCTACCTCTACTAACTGTGGTCTCACAGAGGCTACAAATGGCTTGACAAACGTTGTCAGGGTTTGGGTAAAAGTAGTTCCACACAAAAGATGTGGATTTCTTGGTTCTATGCCCAGGCATGGCAATGGCCTTCTTATCTTGGCCAAGAGCTGCTTCCACTGGTGCCTGACTTATACAAATAATATCCTCATCCTCAACATCCTCATTAGTGCCAGCATCAGCTGCACATATATTCCTCTCATCCTCTTGCAATTCCACGGTGGCATCCTCAATTTCTATGTCCTCGGCAATACTGCTCATCCCCACAACTACAGATGGAAAAGAAACTGTGGAGGGCGGCTTCTCTGAAAGGTCAGGCTTACACATAGAAATGCCACTTGTGGACCCACTTAGACTCTCCTCAGGGATTTCTGACATTTGTGTTTCAAAAAACACAGTTTGTTCGACTGCCTTATTGGTTTTAAATTTTTTCACACTTCTATAGTCTGATTGAAAAGGTCTTTTATCATCACGAGAGGCACAAGATGCCTCACTGACAGCTGCAGAACCACCACTCAGAAATAAAGGGCAAAGCCTGAGTCTTTCCTTGCCGCTACGTGTGGTGAATGGTATGTTGCCAATTTTCTGTTTCTCTGCAAAAGTAGTAGTCTTTAGAGGTTTTTTTTTTGTCTTTACCCCTGTAAAATCTAAATTTTTTGATTTCAGGTTCCCTAAGGTTTTAAAGCCTCTACGCCATTGAGCATCAGCTTTAGATAAAAGTGATGGACTTCCAGCTGCTGCAATGCTAGCATTTACATGTTGTTTCTGCTCTCCTCTCAGTTCATTCTCGTGATCCATATTACTTTATCACTATGAACTGGAGTCACAGAGCTTGTATACACACAGTGGGCTATGCCCTTTCACGGAGCTTGTATAATAGACACAGTGGGCTATGCCCTGTCACGGAGCTTGTATAATACACTCAGTGGGCTATGCCCTGTCACGGAGCTTGTATAATACTCAGTGGGCTTATGCCCTGTCACGGAGCTTGTATAATAGACACAGTGGGCTATGCCCTGTCACGGAGCTTGTATAATACACTCAGTGGGCTATGCCCTGTCACGAAGCTTGTATAATACTCAGTGGGCTTATGCCCTGTCACGGAGCTTGTATAATAGACTCAGTGGGCTATGCCCTGTCACGGAGCTTGTATAATAGACACAGTGGGCTTATGCCCTGTCACAGAGCTTGTATAATAGACACAGTGGGCTTATGCCCTGTCACGGAGCTTGTATAATACTCAGTGGGCTTATGCCCTGTCACGGAGCTTGTATAATACACTCAGTGGGCTATGCCCTGTCACGGAGCTTGTATAATAGACACAGTGGGCTATGCCCTGTCACGGAGCTTGTATAATACTCAGTGGGCTTATGCCCTGTCACGGAGCTTGTATAATACTCAGTGGGCTTATGCCCTGTCACGGAGCTTGTATAATACACTCAGTGGGCTATGCCCTGTCACGGAGCTTGTATAATAGACACAGTAGGCTATGCCCTTTCACGGAGCTTGTATAATACTCAGTGGGTTTATGCCCTGTCACGGAGCTTGTATAATAGACACAGTGGGCTATGCCCTGTCACGGAGCTTGTATAATATACTCAGTGGGCTATGCCCTGTCACGGAGCTTGTATAATAGACACAGTGGGCTATGCCCTGTCACGGAGCTTGTATAATACACTCAGTGGGCTATGCCCTGTCACGGAGCTTGTATAATAGACCCAGTGGGCTATGCCCTGTCACAGAGCTTGTATAATAGACACAGTGGGCTATGCCCTGTCACGGAGCTTGTATAATACTCAGTGGGCTTATGCCCTGTCACGGAGCTTGTATAATAGACACAGTGGGCTATGCCCTGTCACGGAGCTTGTATAATACACTCAGTGGGCTATGCCCTGTCACGGAGCTTGTATAATACTCAGTGGGCTTATGCCCTGTCACGGAGCTTGTATAATAGACACAGTGGGCTATGCCCTGTCACGGAGCTTGTATAATACACTCAGTGGGCTATGCCCTGTCACGAAGCTTGTATAATACTCAGTGGGCTTATGCCCTGTCACGGAGCTTGTATAATAGACTCAGTGGGCTATGCCCTGTCACGGAGCTTGTATAATAGACACAGTGGGCTTATGCCCTGTCACAGAGCTTGTATAATAGACACAGTGGGCTTATGCCCTGTCACGGAGCTTGTATAATACTCAGTGGGCTTATGCCCTGTCACGGAGCTTGTATAATACACTCAGTGGGCTATGCCCTGTCACGGAGCTTGTATAATAGACACAGTGGGCTATGCCCTGTCACGGAGCTTGTATAATACTCAGTGGGCTTATGCCCTGTCACGGAGCTTGTATAATACTCAGTGGGCTTATGCCCTGTCACGGAGCTTGTATAATACACTCAGTGGGCTATGCCCTGTCACGGAGCTTGTATAATAGACACAGTAGGCTATGCCCTGTCACGGAGCTTGTATAATACTCAGTGGGTTTATGCCCTGTCACGGAGCTTGTATAATAGACACAGTGGGCTATGCCCTGTCACGGAGCTTGTATAATACACTCAGTGGGCTATGCCCTGTCACGGAGCTTGTATAATAGACACAGTGGGCTATGCCCTGTCACGGAGCTTGTATAATACCCTCAGTGGGCTATGCCCTGTCACGGAGCTTGTATAATAGACCCAGTGGGCTATGCCCTGTCACGGAGCTTGTATAATAGACACAGTGGGCTATGCCCTGTCACGGAGCTTGTATAATACACTCAGTGGGCTATGCCCTGTCACGGAGCTTGTATAATACTCAGTGGACATATGCCCTGTCCCGGAGCTTGTATAATACACTCAGTGGGCTATGCCCTGTCACGGAGCTTGTATAATAGACACAGTGGGCTATGCCCTGTCACAGAGCTTGTATAATAGACACAGTGGGCTATGCCCTGTCAAGGAGCTTGTATAATACTCAGTGGGCTTATGCCCTGTCACGGAGCTTGTATAATACACTCAGTGGGCTATGCCCTGTCACGGAGCTTGTATAATAGACACAGTAGGCTATGCCCTGTCACGGAGCTTGTATAATACTCAGTGGGTTTATGCCCTGTCACGGAGCTTGTATAATACTCAGTGGGCTTATGCCCTGTCACGGAGCTTGTATAATAGACTCAGTGGGCTATGCCCTGTCACGGAGCTTGTATAATAGACACAGTGGGCTTATGCCCTGTCACAGAGCTTGTATAATAGACACAGTGGGCTTATGCCCTGTCACGGAGCTTGTATAATACTCAGTGGGCTTATGCCCTGTCACGGAGCTTGTATAATACACTCAGTGGGCTATGCCCTGTCACGGAGCTTGTATAATAGACACAGTGGGCTATGCCCTGTCACGGAGCTTGTATAATACTCAGTGGGCTTATGCCCTGTCACGGAGCTTGTATAATACTCAGTGGGCTTATGCCCTGTCACGGAGCTTGTATAATACACTCAGTGGGCTATGCCCTGTCACGGAGCTTGTATAATAGACACAGTAGGCTATGCCCTGTCACGGAGCTTGTATAATACTCAGTGGGTTTATGCCCTGTCACGGAGCTTGTATAATAGACACAGTGGGCTATGCCCTGTCACGGAGCTTGTATAATACACTCAGTGGGCTATGCCCTGTCACGGAGCTTGTATAATAGACACAGTGGGCTATGCCCTGTCACGGAGCTTGTATAATACACTCAGTGGGCTATGCCCTGTCACGGAGCTTGTATAATAGACCCAGTGGGCTATGCCCTGTCACGGAGCTTGTATAATAGACACAGTGGGCTATGCCCTGTCACGGAGCTTGTATAATACTCAGTGGGCTTATGCCCTGTCACGGAGCTTGTATAATAGACACAGTGGGCTATGCCCTGTCACGGAGCTTGTATAATACACTCAGTGGGCTATGCCCTGTCACAGAGCTTGTATAATACTCAGTGGGCTTATGCCCTGTCACGGAGCTTGTATAATAGACACAGTGGGCTATGCCCTGTCACGGAGCTTGTATAATACACTCAGTGGGCTATGCCCTGTCACGAAGCTTGTATAATACTCAGTGGGCTTATGCCCTGTCACGGAGCTTGTATAATAGACACAGTGGGCTATGCCCTGTCACGGAGCTTGTATAATACTCAGTGGGCTTATGCCCTGTCACGGAGCTTGTATAATACTCAGTGGGCTTATGCCCTGTCACGGAGCTTGTATAATACACTCAGTGGGCTATGCCCTGTCACGGAGCTTGTATAATAGACACAGTAGGCTATGCCCTGTCACGGAGCTTGTATAATACTCAGTGGGTTTATGCCCTGTCACGGAGCTTGTATAATAGACACAGTGGGCTATGCCCTGTCACGGAGCTTGTATAATACACTCAGTGGGCTATGCCCTGTCACGGAGCTTGTATAATAGACACAGTGGGCTATGCCCTGTCACGGAGCTTGTATAATACACTCAGTGGGCTATGCCCTGTCACGGAGCTTGTATAATAGACCCAGTGGGCTATGCCCTGTCACGGAGCTTGTATAATAGACACAGTGGGCTATGCCCTGTCACGGAGCTTGTATAATACTCAGTGGGCTTATGCCCTGTCACGGAGCTTGTATAATAGACACAGTGGGCTATGCCCTGTCACGGAGCTTGTATAATAGACACAGTGGGCTATGCCCTGTCACGGAGCTTGTATAATACACTCAGTGGGCTATGCCCTGTCACGGAGCTTGTATAATAGACACAGTGGGCTATGCCCTGTCACGGAGCTTGTATAATACACTCAGTGGGCTATGCCCTGTCACGGAGCTTGTATAATAGACCCAGTGGGCTATGCCCTGTCACGGAGCTTGTATAATACACTCAGTGGGCTATGCCCTGTCACGGAGCTTGTATAATAGACCCAGTGGGCTATGCCCTGTCACGGAGCTTGTATAATAGACACAGTGGGCTATGCCCTGTCACGGAGCTTGTATAATACTCAGTGGGCTTATGCCCTGTCACGGAGCTTGTATAATAGACACAGTGGGCTATGCCCTGTCACGGAGCTTGTATAATAGACACAGTGGGCTATGCCCTGTCACGGAGCTTGTATAATACACTCAGTGGGCTATGCCCTGTCACGGAGCTTGTATAATAGACACAGTGGGCTATGCCCTGTCACAGAGCTTGTATAATACACTCAGTGGGCTATGCCCTGTCACGTAGCTTGTATAATAGACCCAGTGGGCTATGCCCTGTCACGGAGCTTGTATAATAGACACAGTGGGCTATGCCCTGTCACGGAGCTTGTATAATACACTCAGTGGGCTATGCCCTGTCACAGAGCTTGTATAATACTCAGTGGGCATATGCCCTGTCACGGAGCTTGTATAATACACTCAGTGGGCTATGCCCTGTCACGGAGCTTGTATAATAGACACAGTGGGCTATGCCCTGTCACAGAGCTTGTATAATAGACACAGTGGGCTATGCCCTGTCAAGGAGCTTGTATAATACTCAGTGGGCTATGCCCTGTCACGGAGCTTGTATAATACACTCAGTGGGCTATGCCCTGTCACGGAGCTTGTATAATAGACACAGTAGGCTATGCCCTGTCACGGAGCTTGTATAATACTCAGTGGGTTTATGCCCTGTCACGGAGCTTGTATAATACTCAGTGGGCTTATGCCCTGTCACGGAGCTTGTATAATAGACACAGTGGGCTATGCCCTGTCACGGAGCTTGTATAATACACTCAGTGGGCTATGCCCTGTCACGAAGCTTGTATAATACTCAGTGGGCTTATGCCCTGTCACGGAGCTTGTATAATAGACTCAGTGGGCTATGCCCTGTCACGGAGCTTGTATAATAGACACAGTGGGCTTATGCCCTGTCACGGAGCTTGTATAATAGACACAGTGGGCTTATGCCCTGTCACGGAGCTTGTATAATACTCAGTGGGCTTATGCCCTGTCACGGAGCTTGTATAATAGACACAGTGGGCTATGCCCTGTCACGGAGCTTGTATAATACACTCAGTGGGCTATGCCCTGTCACGGAGCTTGTATAATACTCAGTGGGCTTATGCCCTGTCACGGAGCTTGTATAATAGACACAGTGGGCTATGCCCTGTCACGGAGCTTGTATAATACACTCAGTGGGCTATGCCCTGTCACGAAGCTTGTATAATACTCAGTGGGCTTATGCCCTGTCACGGAGCTTGTATAATAGACACAGTGGGCTATGCCCTGTCACGGAGCTTGTATAATACTCAGTGGGCTTATGCCCTGTCACGGAGCTTGTATAATACTCAGTGGGCTTATGCCCTGTCACGGAGCTTGTATAATACACTCAGTGGGCTATGCCCTGTCACGGAGCTTGTATAATAGACACAGTAGGCTATGCCCTGTCACGGAGCTTGTATAATACTCAGTGGGTTTATGCCCTGTCACGGAGCTTGTATAATAGACACAGTGGGCTATGCCCTGTCACGGAGCTTGTATAATACACTCAGTGGGCTATGCCCTGTCACGGAGCTTGTATAATAGACACAGTGGGCTATGCCCTGTCACGGAGCTTGTATAATACACTCAGTGGGCTATGCCCTGTCACGGAGCTTGTATAATAGACCCAGTGGGCTATGCCCTGTCACGGAGCTTGTATAATAGACACAGTGGGCTATGCCCTGTCACGGAGCTTGTATAATACTCAGTGGGCTTATGCCCTGTCACGGAGCTTGTATAATAGACACAGTGGGCTATGCCCTGTCACGGAGCTTGTATAATACACTCAGTGGGCTATGCCCTGTCACGGAGCTTGTATAATACTCAGTGGGCTTATGCCCTGTCACGGAGCTTGTATAAAACTCAGTGGGCTTATGCCCTGTCACGGAGCTTGTATAATACACTCAGTGGGCTATGCCCTGTCACGGAGCTTGTATAATAGACACAGTAGGCTATGCCCTGTCACGGAGCTTGTATAATACTCAGTGGGTTTATGCCCTGTCACGGAGCTTGTATAATACTCAGTGGGCTTATGCCCTGTCACGGAGCTTGTATAATAGACACAGTGGGCTATGCCCTGTCACGGAGCTTGTATAATACACTCAGTGGGCTATGCCCTGTCACGAAGCTTGTATAATACTCAGTGGGCTTATGCCCTGTCACGGAGCTTGTATAATAGACTCAGTGGGCTATGCCCTGTCACGGAGCTTGTATAATAGACACAGTGGGCTTATGCCCTGTCACAGAGCTTGTATAATAGACACAGTGGGCTTATGCCCTGTCACGGAGCTTGTATAATACTCAGTGGGCTTATGCCCTGTCACGGAGCTTGTATAATACACTCAGTGGGCTATGCCCTGTCACGGAGCTTGTATAATAGACACAGTGGGCTATGCCCTGTCACGGAGCTTGTATAATACTCAGTGGGCTTATGCCCTGTCACGGAGCTTGTATAATACTCAGTGGGCTTATGCCCTGTCACGGAGCTTGTATAATACACTCAGTGGGCTATGCCCTGTCACGGAGCTTGTATAATAGACACAGTAGGCTATGCCCTGTCACGGAGCTTGTATAATACTCAGTGGGTTTATGCCCTGTCACGGAGCTTGTATAATAGACACAGTGGGCTATGCCCTGTCACGGAGCTTGTATAATACACTCAGTGGGCTATGCCCTGTCACGGAGCTTGTATAATAGACACAGTGGGCTATGCCCTGTCACGGAGCTTGTATAATACACTCAGTGGGCTATGCCCTGTCACGGAGCTTGTATAATAGACCCAGTGGGCTATGCCCTGTCACGGAGCTTGTATAATAGACACAGTGGGCTATGCCCTGTCACGGAGCTTGTATAATACTCAGTGGGCTTATGCCCTGTCACGGAGCTTGTATAATAGACACAGTGGGCTATGCCCTGTCACGGAGCTTGTATAATACACTCAGTGGGCTATGCCCTGTCACGGAGCTTGTATAATACTCAGTGGGCTTATGCCCTGTCACGGAGCTTGTATAATAGACACAGTGGGCTATGCCCTGTCACGGAGCTTGTATAATACACTCAGTGGGCTATGCCCTGTCACGAAGCTTGTATAATACTCAGTGGGCTTATGCCCTGTCACGGAGCTTGTATAATAGACTCAGTGGGCTATGCCCTGTCACGGAGCTTGTATAATAGACACAGTGGGCTTATGCCCTGTCACAGAGCTTGTATAATAGACACAGTGGGCTTATGCCCTGTCACGGAGCTTGTATAATACTCAGTGGGCTTATGCCCTGTCACGGAGCTTGTATAATACACTCAGTGGGCTATGCCCTGTCACGGAGCTTGTATAATAGACACAGTGGGCTATGCCCTGTCACGGAGCTTGTATAATACTCAGTGGGCTTATGCCCTGTCACGGAGCTTGTATAATACTCAGTGGGCTTATGCCCTGTCACGGAGCTTGTATAATACACTCAGTGGGCTATGCCCTGTCACGGAGCTTGTATAATAGACACAGTGGGCTATGCCCTGTCACGGAGCTTGTATAATACTCAGTGGGCTTATGCCCTGTCACGGAGCTTGTATAATACTCAGTGGGCTTATGCCCTGTCACGGAGCTTGTATAATACACTCAGTGGGCTATGCCCTGTCACGGAGCTTGTATAATATACACAGTAGGCTATGCCCTGTCACGGAGCTTGTATAATACTCAGTGGGTTTATGCCCTGTCACGGAGCTTGTATAATAGACACAGTGGGCTATGCCCTGTCACGGAGCTTGTATAATACACTCAGTGGGCTATGCCCTGTCACGGAGCTTGTATAATACTCAGTGGGCATAGGCCCTGTCACGGAGCTTGTATAATACACTCAGTGGGCTATGCCCTGTCACGGAGCTTGTATAATAGACACAGTGGGCTATGCCCTGTCACAGAGCTTGTATAATAGACACAGTGGGCTATGCCCTGTCAAGGAGCTTGTATAATACTCAGTGGGCTATGCCCCGTCACGGAGCTTGTATAATACACTCAGTGGGCTATGCCCTGTCACGGAGCTTGTATAATACTCAGTGGGCTTATGCCCTGTCACGGAGCTTGTATAATACACTCAGTGGGCTTATGCCCTGTCACGGAGCTTGTATAATAGACACAGTGGGCTATGCCCTGTCACAGAGCTTGTATAATAGACACAGTGGGCTATGCCCTGTCAAGGAGCTTGTATAATACTCAGTGGGCTATGCCCTGTCACGGAGCTTGTATAATACACTCAGTGGGCTATGCCCTGTCAGTTGTCATGGAGCTTGTATAATACAGTGAGTAGTAGAGTACACATACACACAGTGGGCTTATTATGCCCAGTCACGGAGCACACACAAGGGCTTATGCCCAGTAAAGTCACAGAGCACTGCCTACTCTAATCTATCTAACACTAGAACAGACAGCGCACTAGCTAACTACCTAACTACGCGTCACGCGAGAAATGGCGCCGACTGCCGGGCACCGCGCCTTTTTATTGAGGCCGAACGTCACTCGGCTCTCGCGAGAATCCGACGCCGGACGGGTGACGTTCGGCCTCGAGGTGGAATCCGAGTCAGGCGGGAACACCCGAACTTGCGTTCGGGTGGACTCGGATTCCACCTGTTCGGAGCGGTTCGGATTCCTCAGAATCCGAACCGCTCATCACTACATTATATACATTGGTTTTGAAACATACTGTAATATGATCTTATCAGAAATGTTTCCAGCAGGATTACCTGCTTGCCATGTCCCACTCCCCCCATATACCCGCCCCCCCTTCCCCTACACCACCACCCCTCAGGGATCACCTTCACCAGGTATTCACAGCTTACTGCTGCAGAATCATCCAGTCCCTATTTAGGGCTCTATTTACTACAATCCGCATTGCGAATTCAGCCAATATCAAAGGGATTTACTAAATATAAGAGATGTGCGCCGACCCGTGTTTTGGTTTTGGATCTGAATCTGGTTTTGGATTTTTTTTCCTTGGTGTTTTGTTTTTAGGTTTTGGTTTTGGATCTGTATTTTTTCCAAAAAAATTATATGAACAGCTAAAACTACATAATTTGGGCCTGTTTTTGTTTCTGTAGTATTATTAACCTTAGATAAACGAAATGACTGTATAGGAGTGGAGAGGGTTAAACTTCCTAGGCTGGGGGCAGACCAGTGTGGGGAATCATGTGATAATTAGGGCCTATGGGTTCTTAGGATTGTAGGTTTTAGCAGGGATATTAGAGTTTGTTGGAGGCGGAGTCAGCCTCTTTTGTTCCTGTCTTCAGAGTTAGTAAGTGTTATTACTGAGCTCTGTGTTGCTGGGCAGTTTATATCAGAGTCCTACTTCTGTAACCTCCCCCCATTTGCCTGTGTTTCTTTCTTTCTTTAATTCCACTTCCTATCTCTATTGTGTTAAAAGAATATCCTGTGCTCCCTATTTTTGTGACCCTGATTTCTTTGCCCCACAATTACAACCCCCCCCATTTGTGTCATGCCCCGCCCCAGGCACGCAGCGCGGACCCCTGCCCGTTACCGGGTACCGGAGGCTAATGCTGGTGCCATAGTGGGAGCTCTTGATCGGCAGGATGGTACTGAGGTGGCCAGTGGGGAGTCCCCGGCGCCACAGCGGCGGCAAAGCTTAGGCGTGGCTGCACTGTGCAGCCGCGAGCGGGGGTCAGGTGCGGTGGCTCAGAGCCTGATAAGACCCTGCGAGTGGGCAGAGCCGCCGCAATGAGGCCGGTGACTGCTCGCCCGCAGAGGTTAGGCGCAGCGGCTCTGAGCAGCAGTTAGTGAGCCCGCGGGCGGGCAGAGCCGCCGCAGGGAGGTAGGTCAGCGGATGCTCGCCCCCCGCGGGTGCAGAGCCTACAGGGGTGCGCACGCTCCTTTAGAGGAGGTGTAGGGAGTAGGGCTAGTGCCCGGATGGGCAGCGGGGATCATCCCCGCAGTTCAGGTAGTGAGGGAGGTGAGAGACCTGGCCCTGTCAGTAGTGTAAGGGCTAGGTCAGGCAGGGAGGCTGGCGACCATTACAGGGCAGTAGGAGCAGGCATAGGAGGGGAGGGGCTAGGAGACAATATGGAGGATGATTGGCAGGCTGTGCACAGCTCTGATGGCAGCAGCCTGTCTGGTCCTGTTGTACAGCCTGAATCCACTGCTGCTGGTCAGCGCTCAGCGTGTAGGGGCGGGAGAAGCATTCCTGCGGTTGCAGTTTCCGGCTCGGTGGATATGCAGTCCAGTAGTGGGCTTCCTAGTCAGGCTTTTGACCCTGCAGCGTTTGCGGCCATGATGTTATCTATGGCATCTGCATTTGCTCCCATGGTGGCGGCATTGGGTCCTAACTATGCAGCTAGTGTGGGAGTAGATCAAGGGCAGCGTTCCATTCCTGCTAATCTAGGGCCTGCTGTAAATCAGTTCATGCAGGCTTGTAGAGCTATGGCTGCTGCTGCGGCTTAGTTGGCAGCTGGTCCGGAGATGTCTGTGGTGCCTACTGCTGTTTCTTCTCTTGCCGTGTTGGCTGAGTCCGGGGTTTCGGCCCTGGGGCCAGCTTTACTGTCTTTTTCAGATGCTGTTGATGGCGGGACTATGGAGCAGGATTACAGCGTCGAGGAGGTGTCATCATCGGCAGCTTCCGGGGGTGACAAGGCTGGGTCGTCAGGTGTGACCTCAGAGGTTTTTGATGATGATATTTCTGATTCTGCCTCCTCTTTCTCCTCTGTTTCGGACTTGTCATCGTCTTCTTCCTCCTTGGCTTCTTCAGCCAGCAGCGCGATGAAGGCGCGGATGAGGGCTGCTAGATATGCACGACGAGAGGCGGCAAGGCGCGATAAGAGGGCAAAACGATGGCGTAAGGGGAATAGTTTGCGTAAGTCCAGGTAGCGCCAGTGTCAGCCAGGTGTGGTGTATTGCGGCAATACAGCGGTTTTGCGGGGTTTGCGTGCTTATTGCAAGAAGAAAATTAGGAAGGGCGATTACGTGGACATGTTTATCTTAACTGAGCAAGCCAAAAAGATTTTAAAGCAGCTAAGCTTAAAGGCGGTGTGGGGGTGGAATATTTTCGCTCTTATGATAACTGGCTGGCTGGGTTTTTGCGTATTCGCGGCATGCTACCTGAAAGATCGCCCAGGGGAGCACCTGAACGTAATACGGTATATCCACCTGATTCACGGGATGCAGCGTAAATCCAGGGGCAACGCCTGGAGGACCTTTGATGGGGAGTTTAAGCGCAAGCAGGACGGATCAAAAAACTTAGATTTCGGGTGCAAGGATGTGGAAGTGTGGCTTGACGTCACAGAACCACCTAAAGGTGGAGCGGAGGAGTCTCGGGCAGGCGGGGATACTAATAAGGGGGGGTCTGGTGCGTGGCACCCAAATTCTGATCCCTTCCCTGGGCGCCGGCAGACGGGCCCCGGGCGGCTTTCCGGGCAGACGCTTGTTAAGGGTAAATATTTTGCTTTTAATAATGCCACCTGTCCCCGGGGCCAACGGTGTCGTTTTCGACACCTTTGCTTGCATTGTAATGGATTGCACCCCGCCTCTAATTGCTTCCGGTTGTCGGCCCAACAGTGATCCAAGTCGGGAGGAGGAGCTATTCCCAAAGCCGGAGGTAGCGCAGGCGCTAAATAGGGCCCCAACACCTATCCGTTTGGATGCTATGTCCAGGTGGCTAGGGTGGTACCCTAATAGACAGGACGCTGAATTTCGTTTTTCGGGTTCGAGTTGGGTTTTAGTTTACCCGTTATAGGCAAAGTTTGAGTCTGTTCCCCTAGGAATTTACAATCTGCTCGAGTTTTTCCTGAAGTCCTTCAGGCAAAGATCGAGAAAGAAGTTCAGTTAGGACGGATGGCGGGTCCCTTTGCACATCCTCCAGTGGGGAACCTGATTCTTTCCCCGGTGGGGGTGTTGCCCAAGAATACTCCAGGAAAATTTCGGCTGATCCGGCATCTGTGTTATCCATCGGGGTCCTCAGTTAATGATGCTATACCTCCTGAACACTGTTCAGTGAGGTATCAGTCTTTTGATGATGCTTTCAGTATCGTTAGGGCATATGGATGTGGGGCCCTCATGGCTGAGATGGATGTTGAATCAGCCTTTTCGTTTGCTCCCTTTGCGACCTGAATCGTTTAGGTTCAGGGTTTTCGCATTGGGGGGGAATACTTCATAGTAAGTGCTTGCCTATGGGGTGTTCGATTTCCTGCGCATTTTTTGAAAGTTTAGCACCTTCCTTCATTGGTGCATGGATTTTTCTTGTGGGGATCATGGGATAGCGATGACTTCCTCTGCGTGGGCCCCGCTGGTTCAGAGCGTTGTAACGAGCTACTTGGTTCCATGAGAGCGCTGTTTTTTTCTTTTTTCTTGTACCAATGGCAGATGAGAAGACAGAGGGTCCCCTCTCGTGTTTGTTGTTTTTTAGGTATCAGGATTGATACCTTGTCCGGCTCCTGTCGTCTTCCGCGATGATAAAGTTGACAATTTGCGAAAATCCATTTCAGAGAGTTTGGTTGCGCGTAAAATTTGTCCCAATCGCTTTTGGGTTGAATGAACTTTGCCTGTAGAGTTATACCAATGGGTATAGCATTTTGCCGAAAGCTAGAGAGGGCCACAGCGGGGGTTTCCAGACCGCACCATTTGATCGGTTTATCATCAAAAATAAAAAGAGACCTGAAAGTTTGGGTTTCCTTTCTGGCGGATTTTAATGGGGTCAGGGTCTGGTATCCCCTCTTGTGGACAATGTGGATTTGTAGCTGTTTACTGATGCAGCAGGATCTTCGAGGTTCGGTTGCTACCTGAAGGGATCCTGGTGCATCGCAACTTGGCCGGAGGAGTGGGTTCGTACAGGTTTGACAAGGGATATGTTGCTCTTAGAGTTGTTCCCAATAATGGTGGCCTTGGAGGTCTGGTGCGAGCGCATCTGCAATCGCAGCATTTTGTTCAGATGTGACAATCTGGGCGTGGTGCATGCGATAAATGGTCAGAGAGCAAAGTTTTTGTGGGTTTCGCGTGTGAGAGTGGGAAGTTTTTTCCGTGGACAAGGCCTCGGTGGTAAGGGTCAGCATCAGTTGATGCTTTCTTTTATTTGGCAGCTGTACATATCTGGCAGGTCAAGAGCAGTAGTCTCACGATATTTGGCAGGTATTTCGTTTTCTCCAAATTGAAGGGAATCCCTGACCTTACAAGGAGTTTTGTCATCACAAAGGCCTTGAAAGGATGGGCGCACGCTGAGCCAGTTACCCCCGATAAAAGACGGCCCATAGACATTTCCTTGTCACCGTCCATCCTAGGAGCAGTTGCGGACGTGGCGGTTCCGGTTTCGAAACGCTTTTGTTTGAGTTAGCTTTCTCCATGGCTTTTCATGGTGCTTTCCGGGTGTCAGAATTAGTTGCTCCCTCCAAATGGAGGGATTCAACTATGCTTCGTTCGGATATGAAGGTGAGTGAGAGGTCCTTGCTGTGCAGATTGCGTCGTTCTAAGACTGATCAGCTAGGCAGGGGTTGCTGGATAACATTGGTCCCCTCGGCGGATGGTCAAATTTGTCCGGTCGGCTTGGCCACTCATTATGCATCGGTTAGACCTTCAGCGGAGGGCTCATGGCTGATGCATTGCGATGGGCTTCCACTGACAGAATTTCAGTTTAGCTGGATGCTGCGGCGATGTCTTTGCAGCGTGGGCCTCTCACCAGGGGAATTCGGCACGCAGTCATTTCGAATCGGTGCTGCCGCTTCCGCCGCCACTGCGGGATCAGATTCAGGCTTTGGGCAGGTGGAAATCAGCCAGTGATAAGTGTTACATTCGGCCAAATCGTTGAGGTTTAATGTCGGGCATGCATGTTAATTATGGTTTGTTATGTGTTTACTAAATGTCATTGGTCCTGGTCTTGTCTGTTCTTCCCTTGTCTTTCCT
Source organism: Taudactylus pleione (assembly GCA_031769625.1). Classification (NCBI taxonomy): domain Eukaryota; kingdom Metazoa; phylum Chordata; class Amphibia; order Anura; family Myobatrachidae; genus Taudactylus; species Taudactylus pleione. Next base: position 3,926,681 of record JAUIMM010000198.1, read on the forward strand.
ACTCGGGGATTAGCTACTCACCATTGATTTCAGTGGGAGTCTGGAGAGTTTTGACGATTTTTTTTACCTGATCTGACAGACTTAATTCGGCTATTTGATTCACTATGATAATTATATGTCCCTCAGCAGGTTTTACGTTTTCTCTCCGGTCGAGTTCATTTGTGTTATCCCTAACCCCTCCCCCCCCTGCCATTTTATTGTTTTAACTTATCCTCTTGTGTCTTCATGTCGCTTCAGATTGGCACAGAAGCTTGTTGATCTTTAAAGATTCAGAACAAAATTTTTCTTTTTGGCAGATCCTCACTAATATGTTCCCCGTTAGATATACATTATTAAATATGCTAAGATTTTTACAATAACTTTAATCTTTTCATTGTTTTTCCCTCATTTATAGGAATGGCTAGTGATGATTGTACTGTATGGATAGTTGGCCATTCATTTGTTTTTGGGCAACTCAGTTCATGACCGCGCAGGAGGCGCCATTGTTTCCGGGATCTAGTGGAGTTAGATGGCTAGGGATCAGAGGTATGTTGAGGGAGAGCCTTAAGCCTACACTCTTGCAGCAGCTTTAGCGGTATGGCTTGCCAAGAGTCTTGGTGATACATCTAGGCGGGAATGTTCAGGGCAAGGGACATCTCTGGAGTTAAGGCATGCGGTGGTGGATGCGGTGGTGGATGATTTGGGTCAGATTATGATGGCTTGGCCATCTTGCAAAATAGTCTGGGCTTTCATGGTCCCTAGATTGTTGGCGTGGTGTGGTTATCGGCAGAGCCATTGATAAAGCTCGGAAAAAAAGTGAACTTGGCTGTTTCAAAATATGTGTTGAGAAATGGCGGGGCGGTGGTCAGACATACTAGGATTAAATTTAGGTATACTTACCTTTTACGGTCTCACGGGGTACACTTAGCTAAGGAAGGTTTGGTTCTTTTTCTTGAGGATCTGTTTGAGGTTGTGGTTTCTGTGCATTAGTTCTATGGTGGCGGTGCAAGGTTTCTGTTAGCAGAACCTTGCTTTTGGCGGGAAAGAACGGCAGGTTACCTATTAGCACTGTGAATATTGGTTTACTTTTTGTTTCGCTCACCTTCGTTGACTGTTAAAGTCTGCTGGACCACCCCGCCGGGGGCAGCATCATCACCTTTCCGGGTGGGTAGTCAAGGTAGAAGGCTTGAGCGTATTGTGTTGTGGTTAGAGTGTTTATAGTGTTAGGTTTGGGCTGTTGATAGCCGTTCTTTCTTTGCCACCATATTTCAATTAATTTAATTAATTTTAGTAATTAATTCATTATCTGTTAATTAAATAAAATAGCTAACAATTCTGCCAAATACAAGTCTCTGTGTCTTTATTTCAATTGAGTATGTTTTATTGTCAATGATTCACGCACTGGTCAATCCTCAGACGATGGGAGGTTTAGATAAACGAAATGACTGTATAGGAGTGGAGAGGGTTAAACTTCCTAGGCTGGGGGCAGACCAGTGTGGGGAATCATGTGATAATTAGGGCCTATGGGTTCTTAGGATTGTAGGTTTTAGCAGGGATATTAGAGTTTGTTGGAGGCGGAGTCAGCCTCTTTTGTTCCTGTCTTCCCACCCTCCCTCCCTAAATTTTATGTTATGTGCTCTCTTTGATTTGGGTTTGGTGATTTCTTCGTTGGCTATTTTAGGCAGGAAAGAACGGCAGGTTACCTATTAGCACTGTGAATATTGGTTTACTTTTTGTTTCGCTCACCTTCGTTGACTGTTAAAGTCTGCTGGACCACCCCGCCGGGGGCAGCATCATCACCTTTCCGGGTGGGTAGTCAAGGTAGAAGGCTTGAGCGTATTGTGTTGTGGTTAGAGTGTTTATAGTGTTAGGTTTGGGCTGTTGATAGCCGTTCTTTCTTTGCCACCATATTTCAATTAATTTAATTAATTTTAGTAATTAATTCATTATCTGTTAATTAAATAAAATAGCTAACAATTCTGCCAAATACAAGTCTCTGTGTCTTTATTTCAATTGAGTATGTTTTATTGTCAATGATTCACGCACTGGTCAATCCTCAGACGATGGGAGGTTTAATAAGAATGATTTTCAGGCATTTCCAGGCATTTTAATCACCTCACAATATTGATTTCACTATTTTTCACCTATATAGGCCAAAGGCTGCAGGTAGCTGGCTGGCTAAAGTAAGCAACAGAGCAGCAGCACAAACACACGGCAGTTTAAAAAAAATATCAGACATCTATGAAACATTGCCACACAGCAGTGGCAGACAGGATGGCAGTTTAATAAACTATAATAATGTCAGTCGGCAATGCCCCAAATTGTGCCAAATGTAAAGGAAAGATATGCAAGATGGAATTGTTCCTCCCACCCACTCTTATGTGGGATATTACAAAGGACATGCACAGTTTAACAAAACCAAGCACTTTAGCCACTAGGACTGACACTTTCGTGCCTGAACTCCTTGATTTGTTTGGGTCCCCACAAAAAATTTTTTGGATGACTACCTTCAATTATTAAGGAGGAGGTTGATGATGAGGGTGTTGGTGGTGGAGATTGCATGTGCTGGTCCAAACTGCTGGTAGCTGATACTGTATACAAATAGCCCAGGCGCTGGAGAGTTAAATCAATCCTACAGCAACAGTATGGTTGAAAGAGGAGGTCACCCTCAAATAACAAAGGCAAATATATATATAAAAATGGGCAACTATATGGGCTGGTGTCAATTAGTAACGCACTCAAATCAGATGTTTCAATGACAATAAGTATACATTTATTAAAAAATCATTTTAACATATCACATCAACACAATGGATGCATCCATAATAATTACTCATTACAAAAAAAGTATATTAAAAAAAAAATAATAATAAAATATATAGTCCTAATATTCAGGTGGTGGTACCACAGGAAAACACAGGTAAATAGATGGATGATCAACAATAGATTGATAAGAGTCACTGTCCAGTTGTACTGTACAGTGTTATGAAATAAATGTAACAAATGAATTACCTGTAGACTTCTGTTGTAGCTGGTATTGCTAGTTAATTTATGCCAGAAAATGGTGATGATGATGATAAGTCCGTATGAACGGGAAAACGGGGTGCTGTAATTGCCGCTCCTGGGAAGTGTGTGGTCGGCTGTGGAGCTCGGGGCGTTCACGATCCGGATGCATAGGCAAATGCAGGGGGGGTTTATGTCTGCCTGGAAACCCCCCTCCCCAGCCCACACCATGACCACAATAGAAATAGTAATAGAATAGAATTTTACTAGAGCTGCATGTTCTTCTCAGTATCACAAATGAAATAATTAGCACCACCTGTGGATCTTCTAACATGTATAAGCCAGTAATAAATAATCTGTGCACCAAATAGGATATCTGGAGAGCCCAATATGTACATATTTGTCCAGGGCAGTGCTAGGTTCTTCTGCTGCTCCCCCATACTCCCGAACTTGCTCCAATGCCCTGGAATGGTGCCCACATCTGAAAAAAAAACATTCTGCTCAGAGAGGATGGCCCTACTGCCTCATCTAATGGCTTACTGTGATCACTGGTCCTGTATATGCTGGAATTATGACACACAATACACTTTGTATGATGTATATTAAAGCTGGTTAAGTGCTAATTCTACCCTCTTCATGGACTGGCCACACTCACTCTAAAATCAGGCATTTGGAAACCCCCTCTAGAAATCCTGCATTTGCCACTGGGATGCACTGCATCTCCGGCTGTATCAGTGCAGGGACAGGGTCTTTGTCAATGAAGCCGCAGCATCACCTCCTCCGGTAGACTCACTCGGGAAGTGGAGCGTCGTGTGTTCAGGGTGAGCTGCAGACGTGGCCGCTCTAGGTGAGGAACAGCTCCAGCAGTCAGAGCACAGGAGGCGGTGGGTGTTGTAATATCCACGGCAGTGAAATGCCGCTTGTCCCGTCTCAGTAGCAGATCATCTCAGTGGTTCAATCATTGGGGGGGAACAGGTCTGCAGTAAGTGAGAAAAGTGCTCTACCCGTGTCTGGGGAGCAGATGGTCCTTGTATCTTCTGTGGGAGCACCATGCAATAGGAGAGAGCACCTACGCGTTTCACCATCCTAAAGGCGTCTTTGTCAAGGTGAACAGAAAGCTCTGTCATTCAAGTATTTAAATTAGCTGCATATATTACAGATTAAATCCATTGGAACAGCTCATTTGAGTGGTATAATCGGTGAGCACTGTGGTATTAAGGGAACTCAGAAGGAGAACAGATTGTATACTATCGGGAAGCCGGCTGCCTTAATAACGGCAGCCGGCTTCCCGACTGTCATATCCCGGTGAGGGTGAAATGCCAGGCATCTAGATGTAGATGCCTGACAGTTCCCCGACGCCGGGAGACTGGCGCCCGGCATCCCGATCGAAGGGATGCCAGGCGCCGCGAGCGGACAGCCGCGGGGGGGGGGAGGGTTAGGTTTAGGGCACCCGGGGGGGACTTAGGGTTAGGCCCCCCCCCGGGAGGGTTAGGGTTAGGCTAGGGGGAGGGAGGGTTAGGGTTAGGCACCCCCCCGGGGGACTAAAGTTTAGGCAGCGGGGAAAGGCGGAGTGAGGGTTAGGCACTTAGAGGGGGGATTAGGGTTAGGCACTTGGGGCGGAGGTTAGGGTTAGGCACCCCTAAGGAGGGTTAGGGGATTAGTTAGTCAATACTTACCTATCGACGACCGGGATTTCCAGCGCTGCCGGGAACTCTGCTTTGGTCGGCCAGGTGCTGCCGGTAATAGAACCATGTGGCCGGCGGTATTTCATACCGATTCCGAACAGTTACTGACCTACATAGATACAGTTTACACAGCTTACAGAAGAAAAGCAACATGTAATCACTAATTGAAACTTTCTAACTAAATTAACACTAAATGTGTCAATCATCACTACTACTACTATTCTGTATGTATATTAATATTGTGACATTAGTCTTTCAGGACCAAATTTTAGTAAGTTACTCTTTCTGAACATGTATAAATATAGCTAATTTTTGCTAATTTAAGTCTACCAGAGGAGGTGATGCTGCGGCTTCATTGACAAAGACAGGGGGCGAGATATATTTGTCTTTGTCAATGAAGCCGCAGCATCACGTTGCTTTTCTGGCTTTCTTTTTATCATTAGCAAGAACTGCTACCACTGGCGGCTGATTTACACAAACCACATCCTTATCATCAACATCCACGTTAACGTCAAATAGGACAGAAATTTCCCCCTCGTCCTCCTTTTGCACTTCCTCCACACTATCATCCTATTTTTTTATTTCACCATCTAATACTAGCACAGCCGTCATGGCGTCAGTGATCCGCTGTGAAACTGGGTGACAGCTGTTATACATACTTCCTCTAGCAAAGGACTGTTTACAGTGGCGTAACTACCGCCCCCGCAGCCCCCGCGGTGGTGTGAAGGCATGGAGGCTTGTGGGGTGAGGTGGCTGCAGATTCCATGCGGACTAGCCATCCACATGAATTCTGCAGAAAATGGCCCACTGGGGGGGGGGGGGACTGCTACTACTAAGGGCACTAGGGGGGGGGACTATTACTACTAAGGGTACTGGGGGGGGACTACTACTACTAAGGGCAGTAGGGCAGTGCTGGGGGGACTACCACTAAGGGGATTGCTGGGGGGGAGGACGGACTACTACTAAGGGCACTGGGGGGCAGGACTACTACTACTACTAAGGGCCGTGCTGGGGAGGGGGACTACTACTAAAGGCACTGCTGGGGGGGGGGACTACTACTAGGAGCACTGCACACTGGTGGGACCACTACTGGGGGACACTGCATAGAAGGGGATTACTACTAGGGGCACTGCTGGGGGGACTACTACTGGTGGTATTGCTGGGGGGAGAGGACGACTACTACTGGGGGCACTGCTGGGTGGGACTACTACTGGGGGGCATTGCTGGAGGGGGACTACTACTGGGGGCACTGCTGGGGTGGGGACTGCTACTGGGGGGCATTGCTGGAGGGGGACTACTACTGGGGGCACTGCTGGGTGGGACTGCTACTAGGGGTACTGCTGGGGGGACTGCTACTGGGTGCACTCCTGGGGGGGCTACTGGGGGCACTGCTGGGGGGGGACTACTACTGAGGGCACTGCTACTGGGGGCACTGCTGGGGGGGCTACTACTGGGGGCACTCCTGGGGAGGCTACTGGGGGCACTGCTGGGGGGGACTACTACTGAGGGCAGTGTTACTGGGGGCACTGCTGGGGGGGACTACTACTGGGGGCATTGCTGGGGGGGACTACTACTGGAGGCATTGCTGGGGGGGACCACTACTAGGGGCACTGCCCTGGAGGGACCACAACTTCGGGCACTGCATAGGTGGGGATTACTGCTGGGGGCACTGCATAGGTGGGGATTACTGCTGGCGGCAGTGCATAGGTGGGGCACTACTACTGAGGGCATTGCTGGGGCAGGACTACTACTGGGAGCATTGCTGGGGGAGGACTACTACTGGAGGCTCTGCTGGGGGGGACTACTACTGGGGGCACTGCTGGGGGTTAGTACTGGGGGCATTATATAAGGGGTCCTGCATAGGGGGACCACTACCTGGGGCACTATATAAGGGACACTGCTGGGGGCACTGTATAAGACTCCTGACAACGATAATTAGAAACCTTACTGTGGGGCATAATATGGTGTCAGAGGGCAAATATGTAAGTGGCACTTTGGTAATAGGCATTACAGTGTGCGGCATAATGTGTAAGGGGCATTACTAAAAGGAGGAAAAATACTGTAAACTGTCTAGGGGGGATGGGAGCATACTTTTAACTTTTGCACTGGGAGACAAATTGTGTATAAATGTCCCTGTAATGATTTTACCAAAATGCCATGGGAAAGGGGGGGGGGGGGGGGCATCAGAAAATGTTTTGGCAATTTATAGTTACGCCACAGACTGTTTAGTAGTCAATTGTTTTTTTTAAATGACTTCCGATCACGAATGAGGATGTTGATGATGATGCAGGTGTTGGTGTTGGAGATCGAAGGCGCTTGGATCCCACAGAGAGGGAGCAGGCGACATACACTTTGATATTTGATGAATGCGCTCCAAGTGACGTACCAAGGAGGAGGTTTCTAGGTAGCTTAGGTCCCTCCCTCTACTCACTCTTGCTTTGCAATGGTTATATATGGCTTGACAACTGTTGTCCGGATCGGGATGGAAATAATTCCACACGTGAGAAGTGGATTTTTTGTCTTTTGCCCCAGCATGACAACAATCGGCTTTGGCTTTTTCAAACCATGGGCAACAGCTGTTGCCTTACTTACACAAAGGACATCCTCAGCATCAACATCCTCATCACCAACATCCTCCTCATCCTTAGCACCTACAACTACCAAAATATCCTCCTCCTCCATGTGCAATTCCACAGAAGCATCCTCAATGACTACGTCTGCAAGATGTTGACTGCCCTTCCCCACATTTACAGAGGGCACACAAATGTTGGAACTTGGTGGATCCTCCAGTACACTAGTATTTAGGTCGAGCTCACACATGACAACCGCGGACACACTTGCACTCTCCTCGGGGATTTGTGATTTCGATTTCTCAGGGCACACAGTTGGTTTTTCCGGAGCTGTCTTAATAACTTTCACATTTTTAATTGGACCACCACCACTACTACTACAAGCAGAAGGGCTATCAGAATCAGCAGTCTTCATAAAGAAAGGCCAAGGCCTTATCCTTTCCTTGCCACTTCGTGTAGTGAATGGCATATTGCCAATTTTTTGTTTATCTAAAGGCAAATAATCTTAAAAATGTTTTTTCTTAACTTCAGTAAAACTTGCTTTACCATATCGATGGCGTGACTTAAGCCCTGGGGCATGGGCCTTCATAGAGGAGGAGGAAGTTGACAGCCTTGCACTGCTGGCGGCAGCTACAACATGTGGTTCTTGGCCTTGCTCTCCTGTCATGTGACAGCCCTCCATATTTTCTGCAGTCTTGAAGCAGTGTCACAATCACCAATAGTGTAGCCAAGGTGCGGTTACAAAATTCACACGCATGCAGTCATGTGCACACACAAAAATATTAGAAAAAAAGACAAATGATGATTTATATTTTTTGTCAGCTCCAGAAGAACTTGGCTCCAGAGCAACGATTGATCACGACTGGAGTCGGGCAGCACTAGGTTGCAACTTGCGTTGCTGGTTGGATCTTGTGCAGTACTACGGTTAAGCCTAACACGCACGCACACACACAGAAAAATATAAAAGACATTTTGATTTTTTTGGGGGGCGTTTAGAACTTGGACCCAGAGATGGACACTGCACAAGCCCAGGACACAGCAGACAGCCCAGATGGATCAGCAGACAGCACAGTGACAGCACCGTGACCAGAGACCAGAATGGATCAGCACAGACAGCACAGTGATAGTGACAGCACCGTGACCAGAGACCAGAATGGATCAGCAGTCACCAGCCCAGGATACAGCAGATAGCACCAGCACCTCTCCCAGCCCTACACTACCCACCCTCCCTGTTCAGTCTCCACAGCCGGAGTGAAATGGCGTCTGTCGCGTGGTCCCTTATACACTGCATTGATCATAGAGACGAAAGCTCGCGAACCGCAAGATTTCGTCTCTATTGTTTTGCGTCGATTTGAGAGATCCGAGTAAGGCGGGAACATCTGAGCCTGCTTGGGTCCGACTCAGCTATGCTAAATTCGGGTGGGTTCGGATCTCTGGAATCCGAACCCGCTCATCTCTACTAAATATCCCTTGCAGGGACAGAGCTTGCGATAAAGCTCTGTCCCTGCGAATCCCCTCCGTACACTTATCACGGTATTTTTGCAAAAAATACCATGACAAGTGCCCCGCGCCAAGCATCGACCGGCCACCGCTAAGCCCTGCCCCCATCGCTAAGCCCAGCCCCATGCGATCACGACCCCCCCCTTCCCTTAATTACACTTACCTCTGGTGATCGGGGCTTCAGTGATGTCCTCCGTGGCTCTAGTCAGCTGATCTCCCATCCTGCACTGGGACCCGGTCAGCTGCGATCTGACTACTAAAAATAAGTGATAATTAGGGGTTGAAGTAGAATTTTACGAATTCTACTCCAATTGCCCTGTAATAACTGTAGGTGATACTAAAATAATGTGAAAAGGGTGTGAAAACACCCTTTTCACTTTATATTAGTAAAAATAATGATAATAAATAGAGCCCTAAGAGACATGCGATGGCTCTCCCTGGGCCCCACAGATTACCAATGAGCAGACATGCACGGCTTACAGTACATGCATTGCATTGTATTAGAACAGGATTGGTGCATCGGGGGTGACAGCGGGGGAGCCACGGCATCCTCAGTTCAAATGATGGATGATGAGATCGATCATACCCCTCAAGTCGGAGCCGCTGCGGCTGTCTCTGCTGGCGCCACACTGAATGCTGGGAGGAGGTAGGAGGGAGGGGAGGCAGAACCGACATTGTGTGAGCAGCTGCAGTGAGGAGCCTTACCGTCAATTGCCAGAACCAACGAGAGCCAGCTAGGCCAGCTGACCTAGCAAAGTTACCAGACAGCACTGCCAGCAACTAAAACTAAACACCAATAAGTACAGTACTGTATGTTGTTAAAATGAAATAAAATGATTGTGCTATATGAATACCCACAATCACCATCTAATATCACCTGTGGTTCTGTTCCTGGCATCGCTTTATTTGCTATTGGTTACATGAAAATAATCTGGAATATCAAATTGTCTGCATATGAAGCGTTTCTAATTTGCTCTAAGAAAATGTAATTATTTTAATGATTGTACTTACAACAACCGCATATACTTTTGTTTTGTATGTGTTAGTATCTTACCGTGTTCTAAATGTCATTAGCCTGACAGACTGCACCTCTGTGTACTTTTAATATGATCAACAGTGTGGTACAGTGTTGAGACCAGTAATATTTTCTTCATACTGTAAAATATTAAGCACTATATACTACATATATACTGTGTGTGTATATATATATATATATATATATATATATATATGATGTGGTCACGTTCCTGCCGGCTAGGGATGCATTATAGGCGTCGAGATACCGATGCCTATGATAATCCCAACGCCGGAATTAGGGTTGGCACCCTACTGGGAGGGTTAGGGATAGGCTAGGAGAAGGGGGGATAGGGTAAGGCACCCCCCCAGGAGGGATAGGTTTAGGGAGCGGGATTAGGTTTAGGCACCCCCTGGGGGAGGATAGGGTTAGGCACTAGGGGGGAGGTTAGGGTTAGGCAACGCTAAGGGAGGGTAAAAGTTAGGAGGGGGAGGGTTAGCTTTACTTACCTCCACTGTCTGCATGTCATCCTTTCAGGCTCATGTTGTCGAGATTTGAACCAGCAGCTAAACAGCCCCCAGCATTACAATCCCATTCCATATATATATGTACATATACACACACTGTATACTGTTTTATAATTGTTGCTTTGGTCGGTCCATGTATTCTATACCTACACAGAAATATCAGTTGCCAATGACTGCTCTATTACAGATATGTAAGTTTTTACTGTAGCTTCAGTGGCGGCAAATAGCCTCTTCTCGGCGCACCTGGTCCGGGAGACTCCGCCGCACCGAGCAACCTTTTCGCTGAAAGTGTGCGCCTTTTTCATACAAATAAAACCACTCGAGGTGACAATGCTGCATTGCTAGCGTGCACTAACTACTGGGGTGTGCAACTTTTGTACATCAAAGTGTGGCCGAGTCTGAATCTGTGAAATAGGGCTCCGACACCAGTGGCCACATCTTTTACCTCACACCAAGTACCATTGAGCTTAATCTGAGACTTTGCACATGTGTGAAACCAATTCCTGTGTGTTACTGTTGCAGACTAGAGACTCTAGTGTTATCATTATATCATTATATTTTAAATATTTGAAGGAGATTGTTTTTCATTACAATATTATGTTTATACAGTACAATATTCAGCTTATCTGCCTACCTTCATTATTTAACCAATTTACAACACACTTTATACCCTTAACAACAACATAACTGTTTTAGCAGGGTTGGGGGAGAATGGGGGGCAACTTAATACTGTAAAGAATATACAGTTGTATAGGAAATAGAGGTTGCTGTAGGTGAAGACCGGACCTTCAGTTCTATGGGCTCTATTTACTACAATCCGCATTTGTAATGCAGATTGTAGTGTGATATTAATGACTGAATTCGCATTGCGGATTCAGGCAATATCACAGGGATTTACTACAAATCCCTTGCAGGGACAGAGCTTGTGATAAAGCTCTGTCCTTGCGAATCCCCTTCGGAGCCTTATCATGGTATTTTCGCAAAAAATACCGTGATTAAGTGCACGCGCATGTGCCGACCGGTCGCCGCTGCTACCCCCCGGCGCTAAGCCCCGCCCCCGATGCTAAGCCCCGCCCCCCATGATCGTGGACCCCCCGCGACCCCTCCCTTAATTACACTTACCTGCATGCTCCGGGCCTCCGGTGATGATCTCCATTCCCCCGGTCAGGTGATCTCCCATACTGCACTGGGGCCTGATCACCGAGCCGCAGTGCACTGTGGGAGACCAGCTGACCGGAGGGGAGTCATCTCCGGTGACCCGATCACTGGTCCCTGGAGTCAGGTAAGTTAATTTTTTTTTTACTATTTTTTTTTTTCCTTTTTTTACAGTAATCAGCTTGCGGTCTGTTAAGACCACACAGCTGATTACAGGGACCGACTCCCGGCTCTGCTCTCGGCGTTAGAGCAGGGCAGGAGGCCGGTAACCGGGGGAGATCCTGGATAACGTCACCTCCAGGTGGCGTTATTATCACAGGGCTTTCCCCGATATTTTTTCACATTTAATTTTTAGTAACTCCGGTCAGATCACATTTCCCATTACAGTTATGGGAAATGCAATCTGATTACTAAAAATAAGTGATACTTAGGGGTTGGAGTAGAATTTTACTAATTCTACTCCAATTGCCCTGTAATAACTATAGGTGATACTAAAATAATGTGAAAAGGGTGTGAAAACACCCTTTTTCACTTTATTTTAGTCAAAACAATGTTAATAAATAGAGCCCATAAGTTTATTACATTACTGGCTGCATACATTATAACTTCATAATGATTTGGTGACTTTAGAGTGATATGCTGAGAAAGGAGAATATTTGCATTCAAAAATGTCTTCATCTTATGCCAGGATTTGACTCCATAAGTCGCTCAGGGCTTTAGTTTGCCATACATAATTACATTTTAATTTCCCATTGTTCTGTGAGTGACATCTTGAATGGTGTTAATTTTGTAAAATGAGATGTTTGCATATTCCTCTAAGGGCCGCTTAAAAAAGACGCCCAATTCCCTGCTTCCCCAATCTGTCCGGAACTGCCGATCCAACGGTCTGAAACGCCAATCGGTGGCCATGGATGGTAGCTAATCCGCCGGGGAATCGGAGAAATTTTTTATGTTAAAAATTCCCTATTTGCCGATCCCTGTCATATTTTGGTCGTGATCAGCAAATCAGGCAAAACATTTTGGATTTCTTTCACCAATGCCCCGGCGTCTGGGGATCGGGGAATTGTGACAATCCGTCACTGATATATAGGGGCTGTTGGATAGAATGCAGAGCTCAGAGGCCTCAGGTTTGACTACAAAAGTAAATATTTTGTCTACTTAGAAATACAATCTATAATGTGTCCTCATGTAACTATCCTTGCTGTCATCAGCTATTCTGAAAGTTTCAGCTAGTGATGCATGGATTAACCTCAAAGAGGGGAGATAACAGTGAATGTAACATTGCACTGGATGTTCTGTAAATGTAATTTTAATTTTTATACAGATTTATTTAAAGAAAAATGTATAAATGATGTTATTTTCATTGTTTAAGAAAACTAAACCCCTTTCAGTCACACTGAGAATCCCGGGAATTTGGCCTACCTCAGCCAAATTCCCAGGTTGCCGCATATGTCTGAAATTCCCTTCAATCGACCAGGGAATTTCCCTGCTTATGTCTGCATGGTGCTACCCGGGAATTAAACCCCGGGCTGCACCAAGCAGCTTTTACATTGAGTTGGCAGTGCAGAGCGTTCTATAGGATGCTTAGCGCTGCTGCTCATCACCCCCCGCGCCGGTGGCTGTGTAGAGAACCCCAGACGGACGCCGGGGATACCCGCCGGCGCTGGAGATCGCCGGCGGGTCCCTGCCACAGCGGGCTGCCCAAACTCCCGCTAGACAGAAGGGGAGATATAAATAATATAATAATAGTAATAATAAAATAAAATGGCTGCAATGATTGGTCGGCTGTCTGCTGCATGATGATGACATCATCATCGGCAGCCGGAGAGGGGATAGGCTAGGAAGAGCAGAGGAAAGGCAGGTAATATTAAAAACGTAAAAAACCCGGCTTATGTCTCAACCAAATACCCGGGAATTTGCACAGGAGTAATTCCTGGGTCTGAGCAGGAAATTTCCCGGGTCGTATGTCTGAAAGGGGTATTAGTAATCCTTCAGAGATCCATCTGTATTAAAATAAAAATTAAAAAAACAGCAAAAAAAGAAAGAAAAAGTGTGCATATACCTTATAATTAACACAGTCAATATTAATAATAATAAAATAAAGACTCGGAGACATAGATTTGGCAGAATAAAATTTGTTAGCTATTTATTTGGACATGTTAGGAATATTCAAATAAACTAAAGTATGGTGACAAAGAAATGACGGCCATAATCAGCCCACTCCAAAAATGCACAACCCAGCTAACATTATTACCAACAATATGTATCCGCTCAACCTTCTAACATCACTACACCCCACCCCGGTATGGTGTTGACACAGTACCCATCAGGGTGGTCCGGCGAACAAACAAGTCAATGAAGATGGCCCATCCAAAACCATAACATTAATTAATTCAACCAAATTTGCAGTCGAAACTGTGACTTGACGTTCTTTCCCACCAAAGCAAAGGTCTGACTACAGTACTATCGCACCACCACCAAAATACCCTAAAGCAATAACCTGAAACAGATCCTACACAAAAAAGCAAAAGTCTCCCCTCAGACAGATGGACTGCATTGGATCTATACAAATAATTATAGCGGAACCTAATTATGGAATGTCCAACCACACTACCACCATTGGCCAATACAAATTTTGCAAATGCTGCATTCTTCTTTTTTTTGGCTCTGTTAATCAGGGCCACCACACCAAATAGGCCTCGGCACAATAAATAACCAAACTATTTTGCAAGGGGACCAAGCCGATGAAATACTGCCCATATCATTCACTATGGAGCACTCAATTCCAAACCTGTCATCTTTTCCACCGAGATGTATCAGCAAAACCTCATGAACACAAAATTGTTTCGCTAAATTGAAAAGCTTAGACTGCAAGGCCCACCACATCATACCTCTCACACCAATCCACCAAACACACTCCGACCACAGAAAAGCAGGAGCACCATTGGAAGCCATGAACCTAGCAGCCCAAAACACAAACAAATGACCAAAAATCCACACTCTAAGGGGTAAATTTACTAAAGTGAGAGTTTTTAGAAGTGAGTTTTTGAAGTGAGAATCAGATTCTACTTAACGTTTAACTAGCACCTTCTAGAAGATAATAGCTAGAATTTGATTGGTTGCTATGGGCAACATCACTTCTAGAAACTCTCACTTTAGTAAATTTACCCCTAAGAGAGTAAAATGGAACACCTATAAGGAGGGAGAAAGAAAATAAATTGATTTTAATATGAATTTAACTTGTAATGAAATGGATAATCTGCCAAAAGAAAAAAATGTTTTACTTAAAAACAAGTAGCCAAATCAAAACAAGCTTCTGTGCCAATTTGAAGCAACATAAAGACACACAAGGGTAAACTAGGAACCAAGGGGGGAGGGGGGAGAGGCTATGGAAGGGTGGGTAAACTAGGGTAACACAAGTAATAACTCGGCAAGAGGTAAAACCAAAACCTGCTGAGGGACTGTGACTTTGAGATTAAAATATATCCAATCAGCTGAATTAGGTCCGTCAGTTCAGGCAAAAAAAAGGCCAAATCCCTCAAGACCCCCGCTGCCAACAGCGGCAAGTAGCTAGTCCCCGAGTAGGGTAGACAAGGGAAAGACAAAACACTAGACACAATGACCAACAGATGGGTTTAATTATTAAAGGCAAAACATTTGCCTTTACTTGGAGTCTGGGATGAAATTTCTTGTCATAAGCACGCCAGACCGTACCACGCAAATTGCGATGCAAGCTGTTAATCAGATGCAGAATGCAGATACAGTATCTGATAATGTTTGTGTGTTCCTCTGGATGGGTCTTTAAATAACAAGCAGCGAACACACAAAGACCTGCAATCCAATTACCATAGGATTTGAAAGCGTCGAACCACATGCCCCCTTTCCCTTTCGCAGCCTTAAGCTCTTCATTGGCCTTCTCGGTGAGGACAAAGATGTCCACATAAGCACCCTTAGTGATATTATGTTTGAAACCGGGAAGCAGGCTGCTCAACACAGCCGTATTCTCACAACGGACCCTGTCGGACCGCCCAGAGTGGGACGCATGTGCACTCTTTTTGCGCAAGCGTGGGTATTTAGACAATTTATGCCACCATTTGGCCTCGCACTTCACATATTTAGCCTCCCGCTTGTGCGCCTTCGTGGAGCTGCTAACACCTGACACTAGCGAAGAAAAGGATGAGGATGTGATACCTTCATCAGCAACAGGCGTGCGCCAGCCTGCACTTCAACGGAACCAGCTGCCACAATGCCCACAGATGTGAGCCTCCCGTCACAGCACTCAATATAGAAGCCGCGGCAGGACGGCGTGAGCCCGCACTGAGGCCTCTGCAGTGAGCAGCACCAATTGAGCCACCACTGCCTGCCACAGCTATCGCACCAGCCCCAGACACATCTAGGTACAGGTAGGGGGGTTCATTACACGCCGGGCACGAAGCATGGGGGAACAATAAGAAAAGAGATAGAAATGGGGAACAGCTAAGAAATAGGAGGACAGGGAAGGCAGGAGAAGACAAATCTGAGAGATTAAAGATTGAGGGGTCTATTTACTAAGCAGTGTTAGGAGACAGAGTGAAAAGAGATAAGAAAGTGAAAAGGTGCCAGCCAATCAGCTCCCAACTGTCATCTCACAGGCTGTGTTTGAAAAATGACAGTTGGGAGCTGATTGGCTGGCTCCTTATCACTTTTCACTCTGTCTCCTAACACTGCTTAGTAAATAGACCTCTGAGTTTAAGAAATAGCAGAACAGGGAAAGAAGGAAAAAGGCAGTAATCTGAGAGACCAGAGACTGAACTTAATAAAAACCTAAATCACAGTATATGATCACCAGAGCAAAATGCCAGCACTTATCCTCCACAGGTGACAGGAATAAAGAGGCTTAGGGGTAAATTTACTAAAGTGAGAGTTCTTAGAAGTGAGTTTTAGGAGAGATGTTGCCCATAGCAACCAATCAGATTCTAGCTATTATCTTCTAGAAGGTGCTAGTTAAATGTTAAGTAGAATCTCTATTGGTTGCTAAGAGCAACATCTCTTCTAAAACTCACTTCTAAAAACTCTCACTTTAGTAAATGTACCCCTTAGTATCAGCCCACAAAGCCTCACATAGCACATATATAGGAATGGGTATGTAATGCCTGCTGTAGGGATGCCTCCTGTCATATTACCGAAAGTAGCATCCCGACAGTTGGAATCCCAACAGGGAACCCCCCCTTAACCCTCTCCACCCACATCCTAACCCTCCCTGCTAGTTTGTAAACCTAACCCTCACCCCTTCCTACCTAAACCAAACCCACCCCCCTTAGTGTCTAACCCCCTCAGTGGTGCCTAACCCTAACACTCCTCCCTAGGGTTGTCTAACCCTAACCTCCCCCCCAAAAAAACCTAACCCTAACCTCAATACGCTCCTTAATACTAACCCTTCCCCCACAGCTAGCGCTAAGGATATATATATATACACACACACACCCTAACTGTCATACTACAAACAAATCACATGGTGGCCCACCAAACAGCCCCGAGACTGGAGGTTTAACCCAATCCACTCTCCTTTAATCACTCTATTTCTCAAAAAGGTACAATCTCACCGCACTAGACTTCTGATGTTTATAGTGAGTCTCCTTCTTCTGGTTGGTGTCCCTCAGATAAGGCGTGAGAAGACATCGAAGTTGTTGCATCGCCTGCGGCTCAGGGGGCAAACGTTGTTAATCTGCAGCCACTGTCTCAGGCAAGGAACGTGGAAAGTATGCTGGCAGGATGTTACTGCCATTTCCATTTCAGCATCTATGTTGGAGATGCAGATGGCGCAGAACTCTACTTCCTCTTCTCTAACAATGCATCTGCTGAATGTGGGCAGACTGGGCAGAATGAGCCTCAGGATGGTGTCCAGAATGAGGCGTTCTGCATTCTGCGCAACCTGTTGATATTGGCTGGCAGTTGGCTGGTTCCTTGCTCTTCTAGAGGATGCTCCATTTCTCACTCTTGTTGATCTTCTTCCAGCTGATGGTCTGAGGCGTCCTGACCTCAGCCATGTCCCAGTCATGCTCTGGTTTGGTCCATCTGAAAAGACATTCATATATTGTAGATATAACAAATAGCCATATGTAACATGTAAAGATCAAATATTGTTGGCATACGATAGGAGTTATTGCAATAACATGATTTTTATATACTGTATATTATCTTACGATACAAAGGGCCTCATTTATCAACAAATTTTATCATTCATAACGAGTGATAAAACTCATTGCGTATAATAAATTGGGCTCAAGCCAATCAGCTCCGAACTGTCATTTTTCAAACAGATGACGGTTGAGAGCTGATTGGTTGAAGCACCATTATCATACGTAATGAGTTTTATCACTCATTGTGAATATATAAAACTCGTTGATAAATGAGGCTCTTAATAATCAAAAAAGAGCTGCAGTAGTATAAGTGTATGGATGCAGGCCCCAAATGTTTAGGGGTTCCTGATCAGTAACTGACTAACAGCATGGAACGGGCCACCCAGTAACACGGGACACAGGGCCTGATTCAGACTTGGGAATAGAGAGAGATATCTCTCTCAACTGATCATCTTGGTGGGACCAGGCTGCACTGCAGGTGGGGCAGATTTAAAATGTGCAGAGAGATTTAGATTTGGGAGGAGTATTTCCAAACTGACATCTAAATTGTAGAGTAATAATAAAAGCTGTGCAGTATTTGTGGGCTACATGCAAAATCAGCCAGTATTTACCCCACATGTAAAAAAATGTATGTATTTCATTTTACACCCCTTGCATTGCAATATGGTGTGTTCAGGTTCACAGTTGAGAGAGATATCTCACTCTTTTCCCAACTCTGAATCAGGCCCACTGTCCATAGACCACTATCATAATGCCTCCCACTTCAAAGGACAACTGCCAAAGAATGAGAAACTGGTCTGAAGCTGGGTACACACGTAAAGATTATCTGTCCAACCAGCCAACTAGTTGATTGGTTGGAATGAAAATCTGGTAAGGTATGACAGCAAATGACAATCAGCAATTTGCTCCTAAACGCCGGAAAATGGACAAAAACTGTTGTTTGAACAAATTGTTTAGTTCAAACATTTAACAAACTTGTCTGACGTCCATTTTCATCTGTTTTCTGGCATTTAGGAGCAAATTGCTGATCATCATTTACTCCCATACGTTACCAGATTTTCATTCCAACCAGCCAACTAGATGGATGGTTGGACAGAAAATCTTTACGTGTGTACCCTGCTTAAGATTTAATTTACTGAACATGTTTCTTACCTTCGTTTCCAATCAGCTGAGCTAACTCCCGTCGGCTCATTGCAGCTGCTGATAAGGTGCCAAATAAGATGAAAAGTAGGTGCACAAACTAACAAATAAACAACAAACAGAAAGAAAAGGCACAGGTGTGATTGTGCGCTGATCTCCGGTCACTGGTGAATCGCTGGAAGCAGTCACTAGTGGGAAAACTCGCTCTCTCTTGTGAGGCCTTTCTCATGCGTCAGCAACAGCTTCAACTGAGGAAATGCCAGTGATATTGCCGTGCGCTGGGGTTACATACCCGGCCATACAGTGGGCACCTGACCATGGCTGTTGTTTACATTTGAATGTGGCATGCGGGCGGCAGTTGGTGATGGCTGTGCGTCACATCAGCTCTCTGCCCTATACCCCACATCATCATCTTCCCACTGATATCACACAGGTACACCAGTGGGAAATCAGTGGGAAACGACAGGTTAGTGCTGAGGGGTAGTTACACCAAAAACAGAGAGGTTCTGCTACTGGACCCAGTGAGCTCAGCTATCATTGCTGCTGCTATCTCTGCTCTTCCTTTGGTGATCTCTGCTGATGGGCAGAGTTGAGCGTTTGTGATTTTGTTGCTTGGCACTATTTCCAAAACAGTCGGATCGATGAATAATATGGAAACCGGTATTCAGACTACACACTGAACAGCTAGATGCAGGCATGGGCTCCTACACTTGTAGGTGGTCTTATAACCAGACATATGCAGATGGCAGCCATTGTGCCAGCCATTCAGTGCATCTTTTCTCACTATTCATTATTATATCCAATCGAGTTGGATCACATTTGATTGATTGTGGTGAACCTACACCAGGAACATATTTTTTTTAATGTGACCCAGTTGATCAACCAAGGATGCCGGGCGTATATAGCTGGTATTAGAGCGGAGTCAAATATTGCATAATATACCCAACAAAGAAACCTATGTAAACCCATAAATTTGCAATTAAAACCTATTTAGTTAGGCAGTAAATGTTGTCACTCAGTCCCACATTGTCAGTGACTATAATGCTACTTTGCAGCAGTGGCATATCTAGGGGAGCTCCACCTTCCGCCTCCCGCAGAGGGTGACGTCTCTCCCATAGTACAGAGCGGGCCGAGAGGACGGAGGAGCGGATGGCAGCGGGCGCAGAAGCGGGGATTCAAGTAAGTGTTGGGGTTTTTGTGTGTGTGTCTTTGTCCTTATATATGTAAGGGGCACTGGCACTGCATAGGGGGGACCACTAGTGAGGGCACTGCATAGGGGACCACTACTAGCGGCACTGTATAAGGGGTACTACTGGAGGCACTGCATCAGGGGCTCTGTATAAGTGGCACTACTGGAGGCACTGTATAAGGATGCACTACTGGGGGCACTGCTACTGGGTACATTGCATAAGGGGTACTACTACAGTGGGCATTGTAAGAGGGGCACTACTACTTGGGGCATTAAGGTGCATACGGAATGGAAAGAAATGTGCCCAGAGTGATGAGAAATGGTGGTGTGTCATGTTGACACGCCCCCATTTTCAGTGACCACGCCCCTTGCACCATGTGACCACGCCCACTCTTTTGACGTTCGCGCACCTACTTGGAGGGACGGCCTCCATTTGTTTAACTTGCCCTGGGCTCCAAATACCCTTGTTACGCCACTGCTTTACAGTTTCACTCATAGCAGAGAGTTTAATACAAAAAGTTTAAACTTATTAATTTGTACATCGTTAAGTAAGTCATCTTCATGAGGATTTAGTTACACATGGGTAGAAACAAAATGGCTGCCAATATTTTCCCCAGAAAGCGTGTGGCGGGGCTTTATATAACTGGACATTTCAATAATAGACACTCAATATTATTAACTGTCAGTTTAATAAATAAAATTTATACAACACGTGTGCTAATTTGTACAGCTACAGGCAATGCTCAAAGAATGTAATTGTCACCTAATTTTGCATGAGGTCACCACTTGCGGCTACACAATTCCAGATTAGGTCTACCGGGAGTTATGGGAAACAACACCATGATCCAGAGGAAACTGACGCCTGGTGGATGGTTGTGGCAAACTTTGGGTTCACATCTGGTGACTGAGAAGACCATGAAATAACGATAACTTCAGTGTCATGCTCAGGGTGACTATACATGCTCTGCGGATGGGCGTTCTGTCATCCTGGAAGACACGGCTGACATTGCAGTCAGATGCTCACCTTGCCCCCGCTGTTTTCCTTTGTTGAGGATGTCATTTCCTTCAGCGTTTCATGCTGACGTCACCACAGATACCACGGCTGGTCAAACTTCAGCATGTTTATCTGTCTTGAGAGTAGATGTACTAAGCCTTTGGAGAAAGATAATGTGGTGAGAGATAAAGTACCAACCAATCATCTCCTGTCACTTTATAGGCTGTGTTTGAAAAATGACAGTAAAGATGGGTACACCCTGACAGATATATTGCCTGTTCCATTGAACGGGCGATATATCTGTAGTGCATCCACTGGTGTGTACAGGCAATATGTCTGTGAGTGACGTCATTCACATACATATTGCATCTGCCCTGCAGCATAGCTGATCTATATTTAGCAGCTATATCGGCACGTCTGCCTGTGTGTTGGCGATTCGCCGACAGCCCGTACACTTGTTATAGGGACCGTTGGTGACTGACATCTCAACTGGATGGGTAAATTTAAATACCCACCGGCCCAGTTATGTCAGTGCATACACATCGGCCGAAGGATTGGCAAGTGTGTACCCAGCTTTAGGAGCTGATTGGTTGGTACTTTATCTCTCTCCAAGGCTTAGTACATATACCCCTCTGTCACTGAAATTCCTACTTAACATGCCCCAACAATCACTGAGGTCTTTCTCTTGCAGCCATAACTATGACCCCCTGGGACAGTCGAGCATTTTTATGCATGAACCTGACAGTGTTTTTTTCTCACTGGTTCACCTCCATTTTCCCAGGGTTGCGGTCCTGCTAACTCACTCACAGCCACGCTTGTGGAATCATTCACCAATTCATTCATTTGTTTGCTTAAATGCTAACTCATTCACTCACTAATATTCACACTTGCTCACTAAATTCCTTCCCTTCCTGTGATGACTCGGTATTTCACTCATTCTTCACTTGGTTATTCACCTGGATGGAACAACTACTGTACCGTCCACTACTGTCACTTCTAGTTGGCCATCCAGGTAATCACATTCCCTGCGGGGTCACAAGCTGCTGGGTTGTGAGCAGGAGGCATGTCTCCCCAGCAACTTCATTTTGATGTATCAGTCCTAGAAGTCTTTGGCTCCTCAGACGTTTGCTGTCTTACGTTGGTGGAGGTCCATTGACATAGGTGAGCATTAGAGACCAGCCAAACCGTTGCGAAGAGCAGCTGGACCGACCCAGTGGAAAGATGAGGAGTGAGCCACCGAGAAGCAGAAACAGGAATAATAATAAGGAGGCCAAACGCTTGATCCAGAGCCACAGGCAGCCCGGAGAACTGTGGGAGGTTTTGTGAGGCCTCATGACATCCCTGCCAAGAGAAGAGAACTGGCGATTACTGACTGAACACACAGATGACCTACAGAGGCAGAACCGTTACTAGACTTTTTGGTGTCCTGTGCCAGAGAGAGCATTGGTGACTCCCACCCCCACCTTCATTGTTTAAATAGGAACATAAGTTAGTGCAACTGATAAAGGGCCATGGACTCATGGGGAAGGGCCAGGGAAGAGATAAGGGAGGCCAGGAGATGCTGGGGATAAAAGAAGAGGAAGCTACAAGTGAGAATGATAATAATCAGGAAAATTGACAGGCCCAAACAGCGCCCCCTGCCCTGCGATGCCCTGTGCCATGGCACTGGTCGCACTACCCTAGTTACAGCCCTGCACAGAGGGCTCCCATTGGTAACAGGTTACTTAGGACAGTCCCTTTTATTTAACCAAAATATTTTACTCCCATAATTTTACACAAGCCCAATTAACAAAAGTGTTATAAAGGTGGATACTTATACCTTCTAAAGAGAACAAGGGAAATTGTTTCTCATGGCAACTAATCAGATTCTAGCTATCATGTAGTATATTCTATAAAATGATAGCTGGAATCTGATTGGCCGATATGGGTAACACCTCCACTTGTCCTCTTTAGAAGGTTTGATCCCTAAAACCTGTTTTACTTTATCTGTTATGTACAAAATACATTGGGTGAATATTAGGACTTCATCGGGTGGGCGGACATATTACAGCTAATTTCCTCACCAGCTGTTTTATTTATGGTAAGAGAGTGTGAATTTGTGAGGGGACCAGGAGGCGGGATGATTTCACGGTCTGCCTGTAATCTGGGCAATAACATAGATGGTGCAGCCCCAGATAATTGTTTAGTAGAACTTGTTTCCTTGACAGACATTCCCCCTGAGTCTCAGCAACATCTACTGAGGTCAAGCAGATTTGCACCTGCAAAAGTGATGGGCAAGGAAAGTCCTGGTGATCTTCCTCCATTCTTACATTGCAGTGTTTGGGGGTATGCAATATGGTTACCGATATATAACCTGTTGTACAAAGTAAAAAGTTTTCTCCTAACTCTATATAATAATTTATGTTGATCATTTTAACACCTGTGGCAATCACTATCAGGGCTGTAGCTAGGGTAGTGCGGCCGGTGCCATCGCATAGGGCACCACAGGTCAGGGGGAGCAGTTTGGGCCTGTCATATTTCTGTTTATTATCATTCTCACTTGTAGCTTCCTCTTATTTTATCCCCAGTATCTCCTGGCCTCTCCTATCTCTTCCTTGGCCCTTCCCCATGCGGCCATTCCCCTTTTTAGGGTGCATTATGTCCCTTTGAAAAATGAGGAGGGCGCCAATGCTCTTTCTGGCACAGGGCACAAAAAAGTCTAGTTACGGCTCTGATCACTATACATTAATTCTACTAGAATGTGGGATCTTTACCCGTTCTCCATGAGAATTGAGACCTCTTGCTTTGAAGGGTGAATCTTCCTTTTCACATTCTGCAACAGAAAGAACATTTATAAGAGAAGACTATCAATAGTAAAGTGACCCTGTCGCCTACACTCTGTGGAAGTTATTTATAAAGGGCAAAACACCCTTTGGTGACGTCACATGCATCAAATTATGCTGGCGCTCCTAGGTTACTGCCAAAGGAAGCAGGATTACAGCATTTGTGGAGGAGCAGCAGTTTGCACCAAAGTGAGAGGAGTTAATGGAATGAGGAGCAGTTTGCACCAGCTGGTGGGAGGAGTTAGTGGAATGAAGAGCAGTTTGCACCCACTGGTGGGAGGAGTTAGTGGAATGAGGAGCAGTTTGCACCAGCTGGTGGGAGGAGTTAGTGGAATGAAGAGCAGTTTGCACCCACTGGTGGGAGGAGTTAGTGGAATGAAGAGCAGTTTGCACCAACTGGTGGGAGGAGTTAGTGGAGTGAGGAGCAGTTTGCACCAACTGGTGGGAGGAGTTAGTGGAGTGAGGAGCAGTTTGCACTAACTGGTGGGAGGAGTTAGTGGAAAGAGGGCCTGTCTAGATGCAGCTAGTTTTGCAGTGCAGTGTAAAATCACAATGACATCTAGCAGAGCTTGAAGTGCAGAGAAGGCACATTTTAAAATGCAGATTTGTACTAGTTATGATTATGAGTTGGTGGAGATCGGGACTTATTATATAATGTGACACATTTTTACATGTAGCTATCTGTAGCCCTTTCCATTGCCCCCCACTGAACCATCTGCAGGCCGATGGCCACTCATGTGCAGTACACTCGTTAAGTCTAAACTAGGGGTGAGCGGGTTCGGATTTCTAAAATCCGAACCCCCCCGAGCCCCCCCGATCCGAGTCCGATCCGAGTCAGGCTCGACTTTTCCCGCCTGACTCGGATCTGAAATCGAGGCAAAACGTCATCATCCCGCCTTCCGAGTCTCGCGGGTTTTGGATCCTATATAAGGTACCCGCGTCGGCGCCATTTTCTCACTCGGCTGTGGACAGTGAAGAGGGAGGGTGGGAGTTAGGGCTGTGTAGTGTAGTGTAGTGTAGTGCTGCTGTTGTCCACTACTTCAAAGTCCATAGGGGCTGGCTGTGTTGTGCTGTGCTGCTGTTGTTAATAGGGGCTGTGTCCACTACTTCAAAGTCCATAGGGGCTGGCTGGACTGTGTTGTGCAGTCAGTTCTCCATAGGGGCTGTGTCCACTCCAAAGTCCTGTGCAGTGTCCCAGTCCTAAAGGAGAGCTGTAGTGTTGTCCAGGGGGTGCTCTGTCCATCAGGGGCGCTCCCCCCAAGTGCTAAAAAAATAATATATTTTCTGTGTTTGTGAATTGTGTGCGCAGTAGCCGCACGTGCATCAACAAAGTAGTGCCAAGCGTGCGCCTGTGTCATAAGTAAAGGGCCGGCTGGCTTGACCGTTAAAGGGTGCTGTAACCCCCGAAAGTACACTCCAGTCCAAACCAAAAAAAAATTATTTTCTGTGTTTGTGAATTGTGTGCGCAGTAGCCGCACGTGCATCAACAAAGTAGTGCCAAGCGTGCGCCTGTGTCATAAGTAAAGGGCCGGCTGGCTTGACCGTTAAGGGTGCTGTAACCCCCGAAAGTACACTCCAGTCCAAACCAAAAAAAAAATTATTTTCTGTGTTTGTGAATTGTGTGCGCAGTAGCCGCACGTGCATCAACAAAGTAGTGCCAAGCGTGCGCCTGTGTCATAAGTAAAGGGCCGGCTGGCTTGACCGTTAAGGGTGCTGTAACCCCCTAAAGTACACTCCAGTCCAAACCAAAAAAAAAATTATTTTCTGTGTTTGTGAATTGTGTGCGCAGTAGCCGCACGTGCATCAACAAAGTAGTGCCAAGCGTGCGCCTGTGTCATAAGTAAAGGGCCGGCTGGCTTGACCGTTAAGGGTGCTGTAACCCCCGAAAGTACACTCCAGTCCAAACCAAAAAAAAAATTATTTTCTGTGTTTGTGAATTGTGTGCGCAGTAGCCGCACGTGCATCAACAAAGTAGTGCCAAGCGTGCGCCTGTGTCATAAGTAAAGGGCCGGCTGGCTTGACCGTTAAAGGGTGCTGTAACCCCCAAAGTACACTCCAGTCCAAACCAAAAAAAATATTATTTTCTGTGTTTGTGAATTGTGTGCGCAGTAGCCGCACGTGCATCAACAAAGTAGTGCCAAGCGTGCGCCTGTGTCATAAGTAAAGGGCCGGCTGGCTTGACCGTTAAAGGGTGCTGTAACCCCCAAAGTACACTCCAGTCCAAACCAAAAAAAATATTATTTTCTGTGTTTGTGAATTGTGTGCGCAGTAGCCGCACGTGCATCAACAAAGTAGTGCCAAGCGTGCGCCTGTGTCATAAGTAAAGGGCCGGCTGGCTTGACCGTTAAAGGGTGCTGTAACCCCCAAAGTACACTCCAGTCCAAACCAAAAAAAAAATTATTTTCTGTGTTTGTGAATTGTGTGCGCAGTAGCCGCACGTGCATCAACAAAGTAGTGCCAAGCGTGCGCCTGTGTCATAAGTAAAGGGCCGGCTGGCTTGACCGTTAAAGGGTGCTGTAACCCCCGAAAGTACACTCCAGTCCAAACCAAAAAAAAATTATTTTCTGTGTTTGTGAATTGTGTGCGCAGTAGCCGCACGTGCATCAACAAAGTAGTGCAAAGCGTGCGCCTGTGTCATAAGTAAAGGGCCGGCTGGCTTGACCGTTAAAGGGTGCTGTAACCCCCGAAAGTACACTCCAGTCCAAACCAAAAAAAAATTATTTTCTGTGTTTGTGAATTGTGTGCGCAGTAGCCGCACGTACATCAACAAAGTAGTGCCAAGCGTGCGCCTGTGTCATAAGTAAAGGGCCGGCTGGCTTGACCATTAAAGGGTGCTGTAACCCCCAAAGTACACTCCAGTCCAAACCAAAAAAAAAATAATTTTCTGTGTTTGTGAATTGTGTGCGCAGTAGCCGCACGTGCATCAACAAAGTAGTGCCAAGCGTGCGCCTGTGTCATAAGTAAAGGGCCGGCTGGCTTGACCGTTAAAGGGTGCTGTAACCCCCGAAAGTACACTCCAGTCCAAACCAAAAAAAAATTATTTTCTGTGTTTGTGAATTGTGTGCGCAGTAGCCGCACGTGCATCAACAAAGTAGTGCCAAGCGTGCGCCTGTGTCATAAGTAAAGGGCCGGCTGGCTTGACCGTTAAAGGGTGCTGTAACCCCCAAAGTACACTCCAGTCCAAACCAAAAAAAATATTATTTTCTGTGTTTGTGAATTGTGTGCGCAGTAGCCGCACGTGCATCAACAAAGTAGTGCCAAGCGTGCGCCTGTGTCATAAGTAAAGGGCCGGCTGGCTTGACCGTTAAAGGGTGCTGTAACCCCCGAAAGTACACTCCAGTCCAAACCAAAAAAAAATTATTTTCTGTGTTTGTGAATTGTGTGCGCAGTAGCCGCACGTGCATCAACAAAGTAGTGCCAAGCGTGCGCCTGTGTCATAAGTAAAGGGCCGGCTGGCTTGACCGTTAAAGGGTGCTGTAACCCCCAAAGTACACTCCAGTCCAAACCAAAAAAAATATTATTTTCTGTGTTTGTGAATTGTGTGCGCAGTAGCCGCACGTGCATCAACAAAGTAGTGCCAAGCGTGCGCCTGTGTCATAAGTAAAGGGCCGGCTGGCTTGACCGTTAAAGGGTGCTGTAACCCCCGAAAGTACACTCCAGTCCAAACCAAAAAAAAATTATTTTCTGTGTTTGTGAATTGTGTGCGCAGTAGCCGCACGTGCATCAACAAAGTAGTGCCAAGCGTGCGCCTGTGTCATAAGTAAAGGGCCGGATGGCTTGACCGTTAAAGGGTGCTGTAACCCCCGAAAGTACACTCCAGTCCAAACCAAAAAAAAATTATTTTCTGTGTTTGTGAATTGTGTGCGCAGTAGCCGCACGTGCATCAACAAAGTAGTGCCAAGCGTGCGCCTGTGTCATAAGTAAAGGGCCGGCTGGCTTGACCGTTAAGGGTGCTGTAACCCCCGAAAGTACACTCCAGTCCAAACCAAAAAAAAATTATTTTCTGTGTTTGTGAATTGTGTGCGCAGTAGCCGCACGTGCATCAACAAAGTAGTGCCAAGAGTGCGCCTGTGTCATAAGTAAAGGGCCGGCTGGCTTGACCGTTAAAGGGTGCTGTAACCCACAAAGTACACTCCAGTCCAAACCAAAAAAAAAATTATTTTCTGTGTTTAGCCGCACGTATATATCAAATCGATATAACATAAATGGAGGACCAAACTTTCTCCGATAAAAATAAAATAGAGAAAGATCAAGAACCACTTCCTCCTAGTGCTGAAGCTGCTGCCACTAGTCATGACATAGACGGTAACATGCCATCAACGTCGTCTGCCAAGGCCGATGCCCAATGTCATAGTAGAGGGCACATACAATCCCAAATGGCAAAGTTCAGGAAAATGACCTTGAAAAAGACATTTAAATCAGCTGAAGAGAAACGTAAACTTGCCAATATGCCATTTACGACACGGAGTGGCAAGGAACGGCTAAGGTCGATCCCTAGTATGTTCATGACTAGTGGTTCAGCTTCACATGACGATGGAAGCCCTCCTCCCACTAAAAAAATCAAAAGAGTTAAGCTGGCAAAAGCACAGCGAAGAACTGTGCTTTCTAAGAAGATATCACAAATCCCCAAGGAGAGTCCAAGTGTGGTGGTGGTTGCGATGCCTGACCTTCCCAGCACTGGACGTGAAGAGGTGGCTCTTTCCACCATTTGCACGCCCCCTGCAAGTGCTGAAAGGAGCACCCACAGTCCACTTGCTGATATGCAAATTGAAGATGTCACTGTTGAAGTACAACAGGATGAGGATACTGGTGTAGCTGGCGCTGAGGAGGAAGTTGGCGAGGAGGATTCTGATGGTGATGTGGTTTGTTTAAATCAGGCTCCGGGGGAGACAGTTGTTGTCCGTGGGATGAAAAAGCCCATCACGGTCATGCCTGGGCAGAAGACCAAACATTCCACCTCTTTGGTCTGGCAATATTTCTATCCAAATCCGGACAACAACTGTCTTGCCATATGTACCATATGTAAAGGTGAAATAAGTAGGGGTAGGGACGTCAACCACCTAGGAACATCCTCCCTTATACGGCACCTGCAGCGCGTTCATAAAAAGTTACTGTCAAGTTCAGAAACTTTGGCTAAGACCGTAAGCAGTCCAGAGACACCTAAATCCCGTTGTCCTGTTGTATCCAAGCGCCTGCAAACCACACCGTCAACTCCCTCCTCGTCAATTTCCTCCTTAGTCAGGATCGGAAGTAGTCCTGCAGGCCATGTCACTGGCATGACTGACTCTCCTATCCGGGATTCCTCTGGAGGATCCTGCATTGCTACGCCTACTGCTGCCGCTGCTGCTGTTGCTGCTGCTGGGAGTCGTTCATCATCCCAGAGAGGAAGTAGGAACACCACTACTTTTACTAAACAATTGACCCTCCAACAGTCCTTAGCGAGGAGGATGAAGTACGACAGCAGTCATCCTGAAGCAAAACGTATAACTGAGGCCTTGACTGCTATGTTGGTGTTAGACGTGCGTCCGGTATCCGCCATTAGTGCAGTGGGATTTAGACAATTGATGGAGGTAGTGTGTCCCCGGTTCCAAATCCCGTCTAGATTCCACTTCACTAGGCAGGCGATACCGAGACTGTACAGAAACGTCAGAAAAAGTGTCCTCAGTGTCCTGAAAAATGCCGTTGTACACAATGTCCACTTAACCACGGACATGTGGACAAGTGGAACAGGGCAGACTAAGGACTATATGACTGTGACAGCCCACTGGGTAGATGTATCACCTTACGCAGCAACAGCAGCAGCGTCACCAGTAGCAGCATCTCAGAAACGCCAGCTCGTTACAAGGCAGGCTACGCTGTGTATCACCGGTTTCAGTAAGAGGCACACCGCCGACAACCTCTTAGAGAAACTGAGGGAAATCATCGCCCAGTGGCTTACCCCACTTAGACTCTCCTGGGGATTTGTGATATCTGACAACGCCACCAATATTGTGCGGGCATTACATCTGGGCAAATTCCAGCACGTCCCATGTTTTGCTCACACAATAAACTTGGTGGTGCAGAATTTTCTGAAAAGCGACAGGGGCGTGCAGGAGACGCTTTGGGTGGCCCGAAAAATTTCTGGCCACTTTCGCCATTCAGCGACTGCGTGCCGAAGACTGGAGCGCCAGCAAACACTCTTGAACCTGCCCCGCCATCACCTGAAGCAAGAGGTTGTGACGCGGTGGAACTCAACCCTCTATATGCTTCAGAGGATGGAGGAGCAGCAAAAGGCCATACAAGCCTATACATCCACCTATGACATAGGCAAAGGAGGGGGTATGCACCTGACTCAAGCGCAGTGGAGAATGATTTCCGTGTTGTGCAAGGTTCTCCAGCCCTTCGAACTTGCCACACGTGAAGTCAGTTCAGACACAGCCAGCTTGAGTCAGGTCATTCCCCTCATCAGGCTTTTGCAGAAGCAGCTGGAGAAAGTGAAGGAGGAGCTAAGACGGAGCGATTCCGCTCGGCATGTGGGACTTGTGGATGAAGCCCTTCATTCGCTTTGCCAGGATTCCAGGGTGGTCAATCTGTTGAAATCAGACCACTACATTTTGGCCACCGTGCTTGATCCTAGGTTTAAAGCCTATGTGGTGTCTCTCTTTCCGGCCGACACAAGCCTGCAGAGGTGCAAAGACCTGCTGGTGAACACACTGTCAGCTGAAGCGGAACGTGACACGTCAACGGCTCCTTCTTCATTTTCTCCCGCAACTGGGGCTGCCAGGAAAAAACTTAGGTATCCTAAGCAACCCGCTGGCGGTGATGCAGGGCAGGCAGGACCAAGTTTGGACATCTGGTCCGGACTGAAGGACCTGGCAACAATTTCTGACATGTCTACTGTCACTGCATATGATACTGTCACCATTGACAGAATGGTGGAGGATTACATCGGTGACAGCATCCAAGTAGGCATGTCAGACAGTCCATACCTGTACTGGCAGGAAAAAGAGGCAATTTGGAGGCCCCTGTACAAGCTGGCTCTATTTTACCTGAGTTGCCCCCCCTCCAGTGTGTACTCCGAAAGAGTGTTTAGTGCAGCCGGGAACCTTGTCAGCGAAATGCGTAGGAGGTTGCTTCCACAGAATGTGGAGAAGATGATGTTCATCAAAATGAATTATCAGCTCTTCCAGGGAGACCAGCCTCCAGAAGGTACAGAGGGACCTGTGGTGGTGGATTCAAGTGGGGACGAGTTAATACTTTGTGAGGATGAGGATGTACACACTGAAGAGGGTGAGGAATCGGTGGATGAGGAGGATGAGGATGACATCTTGCCTCCGTAGAGCCAGTTTGTGCAGGGACACATTAATTGCCAGCTTGTTTTGTGGGGGCCCAAACGAACCAATCATTTCAGCCACAGTTGTGTGGCAGACCCTGGCGCTGAAATGATTGATTTGTTAAAGTGTGCATGTCCTGTTTATACAACATAAGGGTGGGTGGGAGGGCCCAAGGACAATTCCATCTTGCACTTCTTTTTTTTCTTTGCATTATGTACAGTTTGGGGCCTAGTTTTTCTAACTGCCATCCTGTCTGCCACTGCAGTGTCACTCCTAGATGGGTCACGTGTTTGTGCCGCCCACTCGTGTCGCTTAGCATAGTCATCCAGCTACCTCGGTGCAACCTTTTGGACATGAAAACACTATTGTGAGGTGTGAGGTGTGAGGTGTTCAGAATAGACTGGAAATGAGTGGAAATTAAGGTTATTGAGGTTAATAATAGCATAGGAGCAGAGAAACCAACAAATTCTGTGATTTTAGCTGTTTTTATGCTTTTTAAAAAAAAATACAGATCCAAAACACAAAACCCAGAACCCAAAACACGGAAGGGTGGTTTTGGCAAAACCAATCCAGATCCAAACACGAAGAAAGATCCAGATCCAAAACCAAAACACAAAACACGAAAAGTGGCCGGTGCACACCCCTAGTCTAAACCCAGAGGCAAAGTGATAACGGTAGCTATCACTTTGTTTCGAGGCTGAATTAGGTTTTTTGGAAAGCTCTGTTCCGGCGAGTTGGGACTTAATTATTACGTCTCAACTGTATTAAAAATACGGTTGTTAATAAATACGGGTCACCACTAAGGGGGAGATGTACAAAGACTTGGAAGGAGATAAAGTGGAGAGAGATAAACTACCAACAAATCAGCTCCTAACTATCATGTTACATGCTGTATTTAAAAAATGACCGTTAGGACCTGATTAGTTGGTAGTTTATCTCTCTACACTTTATCACTCTCCAAGGCTTAGTACATCTACCTCATAAGCTCCTCCCTCACCTATATGAACAAATCCATGCCTACACCCCCCCCCTTGTCTCTTTCTATCTTTAGGACTTAAACACAGTAGGCTGCTTAAATATAAAAGTAATATCTGTCATGAATCTATATATAAGAGGCACGTTCTCTGCAGCAGTTACTTCTGTGAAAGTGTCGCTTACCTGAGTCATCACCATCCGCTTTTTCTTTCCCTGCCATCTTCTATGCCCAGGGCAGGTATGGTGTGACCGGCTGCCAATCACCTGTGCATCAGAAGCCACTGGCGCCACCTCAGCAGGGTTATGCCAGCAATGCCCAGGTGCTGGGAGGGGACCATCCATTCTGAGCGCCGAATCTGGCTCTTCTATTGGGACGGCAACTAAAACAAAGCGTAACTGTGTATCAAGTCATCAAACACAGACATTCAGCAAATTAGATGCAATACTAGTCTATGGTTCTACAAAACCACCCTGATCTATCATTGCACAGCACAATAGGATGTGTTCTATATATTCTGTGCATTGTATGCTTGGTGTGAGGTGCAGGGCACTCACCAGGACAACAGATGGCGTCTTCTCCTCGTCCTGTCTCCATTCCTGGCAAGGAGTTGGGCAAAGACTACAAGAGGAAGAGAACCCTCATTATACACCTAACAGACTGGAACACAGATAGACAACACTAAATCTCCAGGAAAACTTGCCACAGCTAGGCAGAGAGAGAGCCAAATACAGACAGACAGCACATACACAGACATACACAGAGCGACAGAATGGGGAAATAACAGCTAGTGACACTGAGGTTCTGGACCAGGGATGGGGAACCTCCAGCCCAGAGCCGTATAAGGCCCCCAAATCATTTGGTCTGGTCCTCTGAGCTTTTTTCAGATAGCCTCATCTGGATTGCAGAGTGCCTGTAATGGCACACTGCAGCCAGAATCTATGCAGCAGTGCCGCCTGGAACGTCCTCAGGACGCTTCAGACGGTCACACCGCTGCCCTTACAGCTCCCCAGAGCACCCTCAGGATGCTCCAGGCATTGCTGTAATTACTGGCGATTGTGGCCCCGGGTGACACCACACATAGGGGGCGTGGCCTGCATCGGGCCCACGAATAAAGTTATATATATCAAAATGGCCCTCTGCAGAAAAAAAAGTTCCCCAACCCTGCTCTAGACAGTCAACCAGGGAGAGAGACATCCAAGGTTATAAACACTTGTACAGACAGTACAGTAACTGACAGGCACAGTAGAGACACACGGTAACCTCTGGCAGACATGACTGGGCCCCAGGGTAAATTCCGCCAATATTTTGCTACTTTTCTGGTTTTGTTAGCACTATATAAAAGTGTAATACTATAATGGATCAGGTCACATAACATACATCATCTCTGCGGTGGGGCTGAGCATGCAGAGGGCATTTCAGTTGTCTATTTAAGTCCTCACACTTAATCCTGGGTTTTGTTTTGCATTAAAATACACCAGTAAAAACTTATATCACATGCCACAAGCAATCATGTTTGATATACATGTACACTAGTGTTTCAGTGATCACTGTGGGCTTCCCAATGCATCTAAAGGCAAAAAGGTGAATTTGCAAAACTAACTACACAACAAAAATGTAACAGAATGCATGTAAATACTCCACAATGTGGCCCTGATTCAGACCCGCTTGTTGCCGGAGGCAGCGCGCAGGGTCTGATGGGCGTTTTTTTTTTCTTTGGCCGCTCGCTAAGCTGTGGGACACCTCACTGTCACTCACCATCGACAGCCGCCCCGTCTTGTAGCGAGCCCCGCAGTGACTGAAGTTCAGTCGCTCAGCGGGGCTCGCGCATGCGCACGCCGGACGCGGCGCATGTGCAGGGGGAAACATCAAGCCGCTTGCGAGCGGCTCTGAATCAGGCCCTGTGTACAGTAACTCTAATTTGACTATGTACCTTGGAGAGAAATAAAGTGAAGAGGGTTAGTACCGACCAATCAGGCTCTTTCCTCCTGTCACTATCCACTTTATCTCTCTCCAAGGCTTAGTACAGACAGACACAGTATCTTACAGGCACAATAGAGACACACGAGAGAAATAGTACCAACCAATCAGGCTCCTGTCACTTTACAGGCTGTGTTTGAAAAATTAAATTTTAGGAGCTGATTGGTTGGTACTTTATCTCCATCCATTTTATCTCTCTCCAAGGCTTAGTACACAAACCTCTATGATTACTAACAGACTGAGGTGGAGACCAAAACATTCACTTTAAGAGGGTAACTAGAGGTAGTAAATGATAGAATTCTCATAAAATTTTGCACTTCACATTCCGGAGCGGATTCAGAGCCGCACACACGTTGTGCACAATTGCTCTCACACTGGGCCTAATATAGAGGTGTCAGAGTCACAATGCCCATGTGCCGCGATGGTCTTCAGACAGCAGTTTTACTGTGGATTACGATGCAGAGTGATCGACAGACAGCAACCCTTTGGGGGGAGGTAACGGGTGTAACACACCCCCTAAACCAGTTGCGACATGCCTGCGTCTCCTCCTTACGCAGGTGTTCTGCCCCCGGTGCCTTACTTTTGAAGGGCATTTTGAGCACCCATAGGGTTGCTCAGAGGTATGATGGTGCGACCAATGTTCATCTGTTTGTACGCAAGCGGCGGATCTGAGAAGTTGGCGGTGAACGCCTCTGTACAAGAGACGGGGGCTGAGACATCTGCTTAACTTCTCACAACATCCTCTGTACTCAGAATCGCAGCAGCAACGGGCATTGCGTCCACCTCTGAATCAGGCCTATAGTGTGCAAAGATCATTCTAAATGCGAATATTCACCCGCATGCAGAATTGTGCGACTGCCCCATCCATAAAATTTGGTTTAATAGCAATCATAATTATCAGCGTGCACATGCACCAGTCTTATGCTTGGTGCAAGAGATACCTCTGGAATCAGACTCTGTGTACACGCAATCAACATAGCCCGCAGTTGCGTCTACACTAAGCCTAGTCTTCGTATGAACCCTTAGCCCCTTTGCCACCTAGTTATGCCCATTCAGCTGCAAGTGGAAATGTGACTGAGATCCATATGACTCAGAATTGCCAATAGATGTATACGCAGAGCCGTAACTAGACTTTCGGTGCCCTGGGCCAGAAAGAGCATTGGCACCCCCCTCCCCCTTCATTTTTCAAATAGGGACATAAGATGCGCATCTGAAAATGGGGCGTGGCTTCATGGGGAAGGGGCATGACAAATCTGATTTGTCCCATACAATGCTGAAGAGGTACCG
Organism: Taudactylus pleione; assembly: GCA_031769625.1. Lineage (NCBI taxonomy): Eukaryota > Metazoa > Chordata > Amphibia > Anura > Myobatrachidae > Taudactylus > Taudactylus pleione. Next base: position 3,961,932 of record JAUIMM010000198.1, read on the forward strand.
ATCCCTATGTACCACTGTTATCTAGATGTCACTGCCAAATACATTGTGAATCCAATGGTTGCAGTGATGATACACAATAATTATGCAGAGGTGATGGGTTCGAGTCCTGGGTATGACAGTATTTTGAAATGAGTGTGTTAAATAAAGGAGGATGTGACTGGAGGTGCTTGGGGAGGTGTCCAGATGAAGGTGGAGTCAGCCAGGGAGGAGATATGAGCAGCAGGAGATGCCGGAATAAAATAAGAGAAAGCTACATGTGACAATGATTATAAACAGAAAATTGACAGGCCCAAACAGCGCCCCCTGCCCTGCGGTGCCCTGTGCCAAGTGGCACATGTCGCACCACCCTAGTTATGGCCCTGTGTGTACGCTCAGCTACAGAGCATGCGTGGTGCTAAAATACACAAGATCTGTTCTCAAAACAGACATTTATTCAACTTTGCATCAACCCCTTTATCTTCACTCATCTTTCATGTCCACCATTCACAATTATATACTGTTAGATGGCCACTGGAATGTCTACACTAGAGGTTTCCAAACTCGGTCCAGAAGGCACTCTAACACTCCATGTTTTAAGGATATCTATGGTTGAGCACAGATGGTTAAATCAAAAGACTGAGGACCTCATTCAGAGCTGCTCGCAAAATGCGAGCGCTCGCTCTGAATGAGGGCGGCCGCTTTTCTTTTGAGAGGCGGCCTCCTGGTCGCTCGCTAAGCTGTGGGTTACCACCCACAGCTTTAGCGAGTGACTAGGTGATGGTCGCGATGGTCTCGACCATCGCGGCTTGTGACGAGACCCTTGCGGTAGGGTATCATCTACCGCAAGCCCCAGGTTGCTTCCTGCTCTAACAGAGCAGGAAGCACCCTACTGACATCACTGGTGATGTCAGTAGGGCCGCCTACAAACGGCAGGTGTTCCTTCAGGAACGCCTCCGTTTGTCCGGCCACCCCCCTACCCAGCCTACAAAATGGGGCGAGCTGTCGATCAATATTGACAGCCGCCCCTTTTGTAGTGAGCCCCAGAGCGAGTGCATTTGTCACTCGCTCCGGGGCTTGCGCACGTGCAGTGTGAGCGCTGTGCGTGCGTAGGCCCTCACCAGCTTGCGAGCAGGTCTGAATGAGGCCCTGAGTTTGGAAACCTCTGGTCTATATCCATGAGTCTAGTGCAGAAATGTTCCTGTATTCTTTGACTTCGCAAGCAGCTGGCTACAGTAGGTTTATATTGAATAACAGACCAACAGTACCACAAAGATACAGCCACTGGTTGATTAACGACTGGTGCTCCAAGGCACAAGGACATTAAGACATGAGGAGAAACCAATGTGCATTTACTGATATATCTTCAATCTGTCCTTGACTGTGCATCCATTCTTGGGTCGTCTTTAAGCTGCAATTGTCCCAAGATTGAGTATGGCTGGTCAAATCATCTGCTGGAGGTTCCTGGTCTTCATGGCTTCTGAGTTTTGAAGAAGTGACCCCAAAATCTGAGCTAAAGCTGCTCTGGGATCCCTCACTCCTCTGAAAAATATTCCAGGGAGCTGTTGGGTGAAAGGTAGATACAGTGTTATACTTCCCAATGAGTTGAATCAGTTTAATAACCATTAATAAAAGAACACGTGTGGAAGATGGAAGATGAGAGGAATACGAGACAGACAAACCCTCACACACCTGACGTTGCCGTGTAGAAGGACTCTTGTCCATCATGAGAACTAGATCTTCCAACATCACCCAGTGGGTCCCAGTCTAGCTCAGCAGCCAATGCTACATTGGTAGCAGGAATGCAAGGTGCGCTTGAATCTTCTTCCTGGTCAATGTCCAGGTCTAGGAATACATCTGAAGATCCAGATGATGCATGTTCAATATTACTATCGAGAAAGTCATCCTCAAACACCTTCAGGGAAAAGAAAGCAATTGTGTTCATCCATATGTATATACTATTTAATTTGCTTGAGGGGGGCAGAGTCAAGAAAGTTAGTCAAAACTGTAGAGAAGAGAATATATGGCAGCAGTTTATTGGGAAACCCTAAATCCAACAGCCAACATTTTTTAAAGCATGGTCAATGTGTGAGCACATTAATTACATGCATGGACCTGTTCTATTGTGGTTACTACAGCAGTAATTCCAGTTTATGGTGCCTTTACCGCTGTGAGCTGCTTCACTCATGCCCCTGTGTCTCAAACTCCCACCTCCAAGAACTACAGGGAACATACATACCAGTTTGGTGCTCACAAGGCGTTTCTGGAAACGGGAGAGACGGATGAAAATCTCCTGGCAGTATGAGCCTAGCTCCGTCATCTCCTCCTCCAGGGTCTCAGCATCTCGGGGGTCACTGTTGTCTATCAGCAGGTCTCCTCGCTCTAGGAGACACTCCACTCGCTTCATGTTGCTCCACGCATCCTCCTGGAAGACCTGAAAATCACCCGTCAACATCATTAGAGTTGTAATATTAATTCTGGCAATGCTGTAAGAAATAACTAGTATTACAATTAAAATGTACAGCCGTTATTTAAAGATAACAGTGCTAGATATGACAATGGTATTATTGATGTCTATAATAATTACTGCATACTCTGTTTTTACTTACAGTACTTACTGTGGCTTAAAGAAACTGCTATGGGTGGTGCATTAAATGCAAGCAAGTGATGCATGACTGCACCATGCATGAAATGAATGATCAATAATGAAGAAATTAGCTATACTATTAGATAAACAATTACTTGAACAAGGTAAATATATTTATGATATTTCTTGCACCTTTAATTGTTGTATCTTCTCAGTTGAGTTGCCACTATAGATATACTCTACACTGGACAGTTCTAGGTCCATCTCAGTCAGACACAGCTTCATGTCCTCCTGGTCAGTATCAAATTCTTCTCTCTTCTGGACCCTAGACTATAAGAAGACAAGTAAAAAGTCTTCAATAATGTGTTTACCGCATACATATTTATCTTGATTTCCCTTAATCCTAAATGGAACTAGTGAGATACCTTCAAAGCCTGGTGAATAGTCTCTGTCTCCCTCTGCAGATGGCACCAGGACATGTTAACCTCCTGCATTCTACTCCGAAGGACACTGGGAAGCAACGTCTGGTGACGAGTATGTGTAAGTCGCCAGTACTGCGTGTTCAGAGATTCCAGGTCCAACAACTTCCCTTGCATCTCCCCCAGGAGAACCTGTATTTCACAAGCAGGATGGGGAAAAAATGGAGGGCAGAATGGTTAGAAAAGTGTTATATGTATAATGGTGGAAGGCTTAAACATTGCCTTATTACCTCATACTTCCTCAGGGTCAGCTTAGATTCTTTATGAAGGGTCTGGAATGGGTTTCGGAGAGACGCTATTATTTGGGCAGCCTGTAGCCAATCTTCAAACAGCAAAAGGGAATTTAGAAACTGTTCACAGTTATCTGTCCTGTTCCAAACTATGGGGAAAAATACAATCCAGTGAGGCGTGAGAGGAGAGGTAGGCAGATGCTGTATGTACAAAGCAGGTGGGAAGGGATAAGTAATAATTGGAGGGCATCTACAAGGGGTAAGTAGAGGATGGTTAAGGACGGAGAACAATCATGTATAGAGCGAGAATGCAGGTGAATTAAAAACTCCAGTTGGGCTCCTTCAGAAAGAACTTTACAACACTGCATATGACTGCATGTACATAATGTGTCCTGGAAGCCCCTCTGAGCAAATAGGTTAATTGATAAAAGCTTCGATGAGCAAGGCACCGATTAATGCAAATAACATTGTGAACTGTAGGCCTATTTTATTGTTAATTTTTTTAGACAATGTAAAGTCTCTTGTACTTTGACAATACTGTATTGCCAGAACATGTGTATTACTGAACTAACTCATTTATTGAAAATCTCTGATATATTTATACTTAAAGTCTTTCCAACAAGCTGTTAGTACTATCATCTGGACATAAGATGCATTTTATACCTGGATGATTTATATCTTGTAGCCAGAGATGGTTTGATTGGCTGTCTGGTCTCCAATGAACAGATATTCTATGTACAGGCTGCAGATTGGTTAAGTCATTAAGAGGTCTATTCACTAAGCCTTGGATGGGGATAAAATGAACGGAGATAAGGTACCAGCCAATCAGCTCCTAGCTGTCATTTTTCAAATACAGCCTGTGACATGACAGTTAGGAGCTGATTGGCTGGTACCTTATCTCCGTTTACTTATCTCCATCCAAGGATTAGTAAATTAACCCCCAGAGTGAAGTTATAAGCTTTGCTATTTGAGCTTTTTGTCCTACAGCAACACCATAAACATTGGTACAGGAATCAGTATAATTTACCACCGGCCGCATGGCCAACAGCGGCTGCCCGACACAGGAGGAAATCCCGATCTACCCATTAACCCTAACCCTCCCTTAGGGGTGCCTAACCCTAACCTTCCCACCAAGTGCCTAACCCTAACCCCCCTCTAAGTGCCTAAACCTAAGTCCCCCGGGGGGGTGCCTAACCCTAACCCCCCTCTAAGTGCCTAACCCTAACCCCCCTCTAAGTGCCTCAACCTAAGTCCCCTGGGGGGGTGCCTAACCCTAACCTCCCCCCTGTGCCTAACCCTAACCCCCCTTCCCCTAGCCTAAACCTAACCTCCCGGGGGGGTGCCTAACATGTTGGATTTCACTGATCCCCGACCCAGACATGTGGGGATCAGCAAATTGCCCCAATCAATAGTTAGTGTATGGGGGCCACCCGCGCACGCAGGGGGGGGTTCCGAGTACCTAGAAACCCCCCCTGCCCGTTGCTCCGACGGCCCGGCGAGCAGCTAACACTATTACTTTTTTTTTTTTTGTAAGGAGACACTGCCTGGGCTGGCTGTAGGTGGAGCTGCAGCGCGCAAGCCCCTCCCAGTTATTTGATGGCACTGTGATCGGCAATGTGAGAGAGCGCCTGCCGTCGCGACACTATCTACTAGTGCGAGCGCAGCGAGTCCCGGAGCCGCACAACGTAGGTGGGGGTGCAGGGGGGATAATATTTGCTAGGATGACTGCTGTATGAACATACCGGCGGGGGGGGAGGGGGAAGGATCTTATGACTGCTGCATGTATATGCCGGGGGAGGGTGATAATAATATTTATTAAATGGTGCCAGATCGACTGCTGCATGTACTTGCCGGGGGGCTGCTGGTTGTATTTAACTACTTGTATTTTGGGTCTGCATTCGTGTTTTTTAGATGAGCGCTGCGTTGTGTGTGTGTGTGTGTGTGTGTGTGTCAGTGTGTAGTCTTTGTCAGTCAGTGTGTGTCAGTGGGTAGTCTTTGTCAGTGTGTGTGTGTAGTCTTTGTCAGTGTGTGTGCAGTCTTTGTCAGTGTGTGTGCAATGCTGAACTGTCCATATATATATATATATATATATATATATATATATGGTCAGTTTGGAAACCCCCCTTTCAAAATCCTGCGTTTGCCACTAGGGGCCTTAACACTCTCCCAGTGCTTTAGACACTGTGTGTCAGAAATAAATATGTCTAGGCAAAGTACTGTATACTAATATAAGCAGAATTTCGGTTGGATACAATTTGTTACAAACCATAAATTAGAGAAACTAAGGGGTCTATGCAGTGGCTTCACAAGGGGGAGCGGGCTGCACCTGGGTGTCACCCACTAAGGGGTGACACCAAAGTGCCGACTCTCCCTCAGTGAATATAATAATAATATTATATTACGTGCAGCACTCGGCTCCTGACAAAGTGAGGAAGCCGGCACTGCCCGCAGAGTGGTCCCCGGGTGCAGTCTACAACTCCGGGACCCCCCCTCCACCGACGTTCCCCAGTTGTTGCAGGGTTCGAGCCACGAGGCCACGCCCCCCCCACCGGGTGCAGTAGCAGGAAGGGGCGCCACTGGGTCTATGTACTAAGACTTGGAGAGAAATAAAGTGGACAGAGATAAAGTACCAATCAGCACCTAGCTGTCACTTTACAGCGCACTGTGATGCATGCGCGGTACGCAACAATTGTGTGCGTATTAGCAAGTGTGATCCAAGCTGAATCAGGCCCTGTGCTCACTCTTGCATTTGTGTGGAGGTGACAGGCCGTATAGGTCTGGACCACCATTGTTTTTTTTTACTTAATATATTTTATATCTTTCAAATATTCTAAATGTGAGAGTTATTTTTTAATGGGTAATTGAATATAATTGTGAAGTACTCTACCTACCACTTTTTTTATTCATTCAAACAGTACCCCATTGCGAAACTCGCGTTTGCGTGCGCCAACTAGCCATTGCAATCGGGACTGAGATCGCAATGACTACGCAGACACATTCGCAGAGTGGTTGACAGGAAGTGCCATTTGTGGGTGGTGATGGTGAGGTAGTCAGGCGAGCGCAGGCGTGCCAGTGCGTTTCAACGCCGTTGCAGGGGAGAGGATAAATTATCCATTTCAATGGTATACGCAGCCTGAGGCCTGATAGAAATTGCTAACAACCACGCACGCTGAGTAAGGTCAGGGCTTGTGCAAGTGTGCGTGAGGCTGCGATGGTACTCCATTGTACCGCTGGTTTCGCAGTCTTGCTAGACATTACGGCGGTGTGGTAAGTAAAGTGGGCATCCTTATGTTATGCTGCGAGGGTATTGCGATCGCAATGGATTAGCATACAGATGAACTGCTTGCGTAATCGCTATTGCATTTGCAGTTGCGTATGGTAGGGAATCAGGCCCAGAGACGCCCGGCTGCTCACATACAGTAGGAGGACATACTCAGATGGAGACACTGTACCTACCTAAGGGCTGGTGCAACTTACCATGATGTGCTGCACCTAGGACGTGCCTAAAGACACTGGACGGTAATGCAGCATCTTAAGACGGTGCAAGTAGGCATCTCATTCCTTGAGACATTCGGATTCACTCTTTTACACCAGGGAATGGCTTTATTGCGGCATCTGTATAAAGTCGCAGGCGCAACTGCGGCAAAAGACATGTCTGTGTCCATCTCAGAATCAGGCCCACAGTACATTAACTCTCAACCTTTTATGATTATTACATTATATACATTGGTTTTGAAACATACTGTAATATGATCTTATCAGAAATGTTTCCAGCAGGATTACCTGCTTGCCATGTCCCACTCCCCCCATATACCCGCCCCCCCTTCCCCTACACCACCACCCCTCAGGGATCACCTTCACCAGGTATTCACAGCTTACTGCTGCAGAATCATCCAGTCCCTATTTAGGGCTCTATTTACTACAATCCGCATTGCGAATTCAGCCAATATCAAAGGGATTTACTAAATATAAGAGATGTGCGCCGACCCGTGTTTTGGTTTTGGATCTGAATCTGGTTTTGGATTTTTTTCCTTGGTGTTTTGTTTTTAGGTTTTGGTTTTGGATCTGTATTTTTTCCAAAAAAATTATATGAACAGCTAAAACTACATAATTTGGGCCTGTTTTTGTTTCTGTAGTATTATTAACCTTAATAAGAATGATTTTCAGGCATTTCTAGGCATTTTTAATCACCTCACAGTATTGATTTCACTATTTTTCACCTATATAGGCCAAAGGCTGCAGCGAGCTGGCTGGCTAAAGTAAGCAACAGAGCAGCAGCACAAACACACGGCAGTTTAAAAAAAATATCAGACATCTATGAAACATTGCCACACAGCGGTGGCAGACAGGATGGCAGTTTAATAAACTATAATAATGTCAGTCGGCAATGCCCCAAATTGTGCCAAATGTAAAGGAAAGAGGTGCAAGATGGAATTGTTCCTCCCACCCACTCTTATGTGGGATATTACAAAGGACATGAACAGTTTAACAAAACCAAGCACTTTAGCCACTAGGACTGACACTTTCGTGGCTGAACTCCTTGGTTTGTTTGGGTCCCCACAAAAAACATTTTTTGGATGACTACCTTCAATTATTAAGGAGGAGGTTGATGATGAGGGTGTTGGTGGTGGAGATTGCATGTGCTGGTCCAAACTGCTGGTAGCTGATACTGTATACAAATAGCCCAGGCGCTGGAGAGTTAAATCAATCCTACAGCAACAGTATGGTTGAAAGAGGAGGTCACCCTCAAATAACAAAGGCAAATATATATATAAAAATGGGCAACTATATGGGCTGGTGTCAATTAGTAACGCACTCAAATCAGATGTTTCAATGACAATAAGTATACATTTATTGAAAAATCATTTTAACATATCACATCAACACAATGGATGCATCCATAATAATTACTCATTACAAAAAAAGTTTATTAAAAAAAATAAATAATAAAATATATAGTCCTAATATTCAGGTGGTGGTACCACAGGAAAACACAGGTAAATAGATGGATGATCAAAAATAGATTGATAAGAGTCACTGTCCAGTTGTACTGTAACGTGTTATGAAATAAATGTAGTAACAAATTAATTACCTGCAGACTTCTGTTGTAGCTGGTATTGCTAGTTAATTTATGCCATAAAATGGTGATGATGATGATAAGTCCGTATGAACGGGAAAACGGGGTGCTGTAATTGCCGCTCCTGGGAAGTGTGTGGTCGGCTGTGGAGCTCGGGGCGTTCACGATCCTGATGCATAGGCAAATGCAGGGGGGGTTTCTGTCTGCCTGGAAACCCCCCTCCCCAGCCCACACCATGACCACAATAGAAATAGTAATAGAATAGAATTTTACTAGAGCTGCATGTTCTTCTCAGTATCACAAATGAAATAATTAGCACCACCTGTGGATCTTCTAACATGTATAAGCCAGTAATAAATAATCTGTGCACCAAATAGGATATCTGGAAAACATTCACTGTTAGGGATGTGCTGCTATAGAGCCCAATATGTACATATTTGTCCAGGGCAGTGCTAGGTTCTTCTGCTGCTCCCCCAGGCTCCCGAACTTGCTCCAATGCCCTGGAATGGTGCCCACATCTGAAAAAAAACATTCTGCTCAGAAAGGATGGCCTTACTGCCTCATCTAATGGCTTACTGTGATCACTGGTCCTGTATATGCTGGAATTATGACACACAATACACTTTGTATGATGTATATTAAAGCTGGTTAAGTGCTAATTCTACCCTCTTCATGGACTGGCCACACTCACTCTAAAATCAGGCATTTGGAAACCCCCTCTAGAAATCCTGCATTTGCCACTGGGATGCACTGCATCTCCGGCTGTATTAGTGCAGGGACAGGGTCTTTGTCAATGAAGCCGCAGCATCACCTCCTCCGGTAGACTCACTCGGTAAGTGGAGCGTCGTGTGTTCAGGGTGAGCTGCAGACGTGGCCGCTCTAGGTGAGGAACAGCTCCAGCAGTCAGAGCACAGGAGGCGGTGGGTGTTGTAATATCCACGGCAGTGAAATGCCGCTTGTCCCGTCTCAGTAGCAGATCATCTCAGTGGTTCAATCATTGGGGGGGAACAGGTCTGCAGTAAGTGAGAAAAGTGCTCTACCCGTGTCTGGGGAGCAGATGGTCCTTGTATCTTCTGTGGGAGCACCATGCAATAGGAGAGAGCACCTACGCGTTTCACCGTCCTAAAGGCGTCTTTGTCAAGGTGAACAGAAAGCTCTGTCATTCAAGTATTTAAATTAGCTGCATATATTACAGATGAAATCCATTGGAACAGCTCATTTGAGTGGTATAATCGGTGAGCACTGTGGTATTAAGGGAACTCAGAAGGAGAACAGATAGTATACAATCGGGAAGCCGGCTGCCTTAATAACGGCAGCCGGCTTCCGACTGTCATATCCCGGTGAGGGTGAAATGCCAGGCATCTAGATGTAGACGCCTGACATTTCCCCGACGCCGGGAGACTGGCGCCTGGCATCCCGATCGAAGGGATGCCAGGCGCCGCGAGCGGACAGCCGCGGGGGGGGGGGAGGGTTAGGTTTAGGGCACCCGGGGGGGACTTAGGGTTAGGCCCCCCCCGGGAGGGTTAGGGTTAGGCTAGGGGGAGGGAGGGATAGGGTTAGGCACCCCCCCGGGGGACTAAAGTTTAGGCAGCGGGGAAAGGCGGAGTGAGGGTTAGGCACTTAGAGGGGGGATTAGGGTTAGGCACTTGGGGGGGAGGTTAGGGTTAGGCACCCCTAAGGAGGGTTAGGGGATTAGTTAGTCAATACTTACCTATCGACGACCGGGATTTCCAGCGCTGCCGGGAACTCTGCTTTGGTCGGCCAGGTGCTGCCATGTGGCCGGCGGTATTTCATACCGATTCCGAACAGTTACTGACCTACATAGATACAGTTTACACAGCTTACAGAAGAAAAGCAACATGTAATCACTAATTGAAACTTTCTAACTAAATTAACACTAAATGTGTCAATCATCACTACTACTACTATTCTGTATGTATATTAATATTGTGACATTAGTCTTTCAGGACCAAATTTTAGTAAGTTACTCTTTCTGAACATGTATAAATATAGCTAATTTTTGCTAATTTAAGTCTACCAGAGGAGGTGATGCTGCGGCTTCATTGACAAAGACAGGGGGCGAGATATATTTGTCTTTGTCAATGAAGCCGCAGCATCACGTTGCTTTTCTGGCTTTCTTTTTATCATTAGCAAGAACTGCTACCACTGGCGGCTGATTTACACAAACCACATCCTTATCATCAACATCCACGTTAACGTCAAATAGGACAGAAATTTCCCCCTCATCCTCCTTTTGCACTTCCTCCACACTATCATCCTATTTTTTTATTTCACCATCTAACACTAGCACAGCCGTCATGGCGTCAGTGATCCACTGTGAAACTGGGTGACAGCTGTTATACATACTTCCTCTAGCAAAGGACTGTTTACAGTGGCGTAACTACCGCCCCCGCAGCCCCCGCGGTGGCGTGAAGGCATGGAGGCTTGCGGGGTGAGGTGGCTGCAGATTCCATGCGGACTAGCCGTCCACATGAAATCTGCAGAGAATGGCCCACTGGGGGGGGGGGGGGACTGCTACTACTAAGGGCACTAGGGGGGGGGGACTATTACTACTAAGGGTACTGGGGGGGGACTACTACTACTAAGGGCAGTAGGGCAGTGCTGGGGGGACTACCACTAAGGGGATTGCTGGGGGGGAGGACGGACTACTACTAAGGGCACTGGGGGGCAGGACTACTACTACTACTAAGGGCCGTGCTGGGGAGGGGGACTACTACTAAAGGCACTGCTGGGGGGGGGACTACTACTAGGAGCACTGCACACTGGTTGGACCACTACTGGGGGACACTGCATAGAAGGGGATTACTACTAGGGGCACTGCTGGGGGGACTACTACTGGTGGTATTGCTGGGGGGAGAGGATGACTACTACTGGGGGCACTGCTGGGTGGGACTACTACTGGGGGGCATTGCTGGAGGGGGACTACTACTGGGGGCACTGCTGGGGTGGGGACTGCTACTGGGGGGCATTGCTGGAGGGGGACTACTACTGGGGGCACTGCTGGGTGGGACTGCTACTAGGGGTACTGCTGGGGGGACTGCTACTGGGTGCACTCCTGGGGGGGCTACAGGGGGCACTGCTGGGGGGGGACTACTACTGAGGGCACTGCTACTGGGGGCACTGCTGGGGGGGCTACTACTGGGGGCACTGCTGGGGGGACTGCTACTGGGAGCACTCCTGGGGGGGCTACTGGGGGCACTGCTGGGGGGGACTACTACTGAGGGCACTGTTACTGGGGGCAATGCTGGGGGGGCTACTACTGGGGGCATTGCTGGGGGGGACTACTACTGGGGGCATTGCTGGGGGGGACTACTACTGGAGGCATTGCTGGGGGGGGACCACTACTAGGGGCACTGCCCTGGAGGGACCACAACTTAGGGCACTGCATAGGTGGGGGACTACTGCTGGGGGCATTGCTGGGGGAGGACTACTACTGGGAGCATTGCTGGTGGAGGACTACTACTGGAGGCTCTGCTGGGGGGGACTACTACTGGGGGCACTGCTGGGGGTTAGTACTGGGGGCATTATATAAGGGGTCCTGCATAGGGGGACCACTACCTGGGGCACTATATAAGGGACACTGCTGGGGGCACTGTATAAGACTCCTGACAACGATAATTAGAAACCTTACTGTGGGGCATAATATGGTGTCAGAGGGCAAATATGTAAGTGGCACTTTGGTAATATGCATTACAGTGTGCGGCATAATGTGTAAGGGGCATTACTAAAAGGAGGAAAAATACTGTAAACTGTCTAGGGGGGGTGGGGGCATACTTTTAACTTTTGCACTGGGAGACAAATTGTGTATAAATGTCCCTGTAATGATTTTACCAAAATGCCATGGGAAAGGGGGGGGGGGGGGGGCATCAGAAAATGTTTTGGCAATTTATAGTTACGCCACAGACTGTTTAGTAGTCAATTGTTTTTTTTAAATGACTTCCGATCACGAATGAGGATGTTGATGATGATGCAGGTGTTGGTGTTGGAGATCGAAGGCGCTTGGATCCCACAGAGAGGGAGCAGGCGACATACACTTTGATATTTGATGAATGCGCTCCAAGTGACGTACCAAGGAGGAGGTTTCTAGGTAGCTTAGGTCCCTCCCTCTACTCACTCTTGCTTTGCAATGGTTATATATGGCTTGACAACTGTTGTCCGGATCGGGATGGAAATAATTCCACACGTGAGAAGTGGATTTTTTGTCTTTTGCCCCAGCATGACAACAATCGGCTTTGGCTTTTTCAAACCATGGGCAACAGCTGTTGCCTTACTTACACAAAGGACATCCTCAGCATCAACATCCTCATCACCAACATCCTCCTCATCCTTAGCACCTACAACTACCAAAATATCCTCCTCCTCCATGTGCAATTCCACAGAAGCATCCTCAATGACTACGTCTGCAAGATGTTGACTGCCCTTCCCCACATTTACAGAGGGCACACAAATGTTGGAACTTGGTGGATCCTCCAGTACACTAGTATTTAGGTCGAGCTCACACATGACAACCGCGGACACACTTGCACTCTCCTCGGGGATTTGTGATTTCGATTTCTCAGGGCACACAGTTGGTTTTTCCGGAGCTGTCTTAATAACTTTCACATTTTTAATTGGACCACCACCACTACTACTACAAGCAGAAGGGCTATCAGAATCAGCAGTCTTCATAAAGAAAGGCCAAGGCCTTATCCTTTCCTTGCCACTTCGTGTAGTGAATGGCATATTGCCAATTTTTTGTTTATCTAAAGGCAAATAATCTTAAAAATGTTTTTTCTTAACTTCAGTAAAACTTGCTTTACCATGGCGTGACTTAAGCCCTGGGGCATGGGCCTTCATAGAGGAGGAGGAAGTTGACAGCCTTGCACTGCTGGCGGCAGCTACAACATGTGGTTCTTGGCCTTGCTCTCCTGTCATGTGACAGCCCTCCATATTTTCTGCAGTCTTGAAGCAGTGTCACAATCACCAATAGTGTAGCCAAGGTGCGGTTACAAAATTCACACGCATGCAGTCATGTGCACACACAAAAATATTAGAAAAAAAGACAAATGATGATTTATATTTTTTATCAGCTCCAGAAGAACTTGGCTCCAGAGCAACGATTGATCACGACTGGAGTCGGGCAGCACTAGGTTGCAACTTGCGTTGCTGGTTGGATCTTGTGCGGTACTACGGTTAAGCCTAACACGCACGCACGCACACAGAAAAATATAAAAGACATTTTGATTTTTTGGGGGGGCGTTTAGAACTTGGGCCCAGAGATGGACACTGCACAAGCCCAGGACACAGCAGACAGCCCAGATGGATCAGCAGACAGCACAGTGACAGTGACAGCACCGTGACCAGAGACCAGAATGGATCAGCACAGACAGCACAGTGATAGTGACAGCACCGTGACCAGAGACCAGAATGGATCAGCAGTCACCAGCCCAGGATACAGCAGATAGCACCAGCACCTCTCCCAGCCCTACACTACCCACCCTCCCTGTTCAGTCTCCACAGCCGGAGTGAAATGGCGTCTGTCGCGTGGTCCCTTATACACTGCATTGATCATAGAGACGAAAGCTCGCGAACCGCAAGATTTCGTCTCTATTGTTTTGCGTCGATTTGAGAGATCCGAGTAAGGCGGGAACATCTGAGCCTGCTTGGGTCCAACTCGGCTATGCTAAATTCGGGTGGGTTCGGATCTCTGGAATCCGAACCCGCTCATCTCTACTAAATATCCCTTGCAGGGACAGAGCTTGCGATAAAGCTCTGTCCCTGCGAATCCCCTCCGTACACTTATCACGATATTTTTGCAAAAAATACCATGACAAGTGCCCTGCGCCAAGCATCGACCGGCCACCGCTAAGCCCTGCCCCCATCGCTAAGCCCAGCCCCATGCGATCACGACCCCCCCCCCCCTTCCCTTAATTACACTTACCTCTGGTGATCGGGGCTTCAGTGATGTCCTCCGTGGCTCCAGTCAGCTGATCTCCCATCCTGCACTGGGACCCGGTCAGCTGCGATCTGACTACTAAAAATAAGTGATAATTAGGGGTTGAAGTAGAATTTTACGAATTCTACTCCAATTGCCCTGTAATAACTGTAGGTGATACTAAAATAATGTGAAAAGGGTGTGAAAACACCCTTTTCACTTTATATTAGTAAAAATAATCATAATAAATAGAGCCCTAAGAGACATGCGATGGCTCTCCCTGGGCCCCACAGATTACCAATGAGCAGACATGCACGGCTTACAGTACATGCATTGCATTGTATTAGAACAGGATTGGTGCATCGGGGGTGACAGCGGGGGAGCCACGGCATCCTCAGTTCAAATGATGGATGATGAGATCGATCATACCCCTCAAGTCGGAGCCGCTGCGGCTGTCTCTGCTGGCGCCACACTGAATGCTGGGAGGAGGTAGGAGGGAGGGGAGGCAGAACCGCCATTGTGTGAGCAGCTGCAGTGAGGAGCCTTACCGTCAATTGCCAGAACCAACGAGAGCCAGCTAGGCCAGCTGACCTAGCAAAGTTACCAGACAGCACTGCCAGCAACTAAAACTAAACACCAATAAGTACAGTACTGTATGTTGTTAAAATGAAATAAAATGATTGTGCTATATGAATACCCACAATCACCATCTAATATCACCTGTGGTTCTGTTCCTGGCATCGCTTTATTTGCTATTGGTTACATGAAAATAATCTGGAATATCAAATTGTCTGCATATGAAGCGTTTCTAATTTGCTCTAAGAAAATGTAATTATTTTAATGATTGTACTTACAACAACCGCATATACTTTTGTTTTGTATGTGTTAGTATCTTACCGTGTTCTAAATGTCATTAGCCTGACAGACTGCACCTCTGTGTACTTTTAATATGATCAACAGTGTGGTACAGTGTTGAGGCCAGTAATATTTTCTTCATACTGTAAAATATTAAGCACTATATACTACATATATACTGTGTGTATATATATATATATATATATATATATATATGATGTGGTCACGTTCCTGCCGGCTAGGGATGCATTATAGGCGTCGAGATACCGATGCCTATGATAATCCCAACGCCGGAATTAGGGTTGGCACCCTACTGGGAAGGTTAGGGATAGGCTAGGAGAAGGGGGGGATAGGTTAAGGCACCCCCCAGGAGGGATAGGTTTAGGGAGCGGGATTAGGTTTAGGCACCCCCTGGGGGAGGATAGGGTTAGGCACTAGGGGGGAGGTTAGGGTTAGGCAACGCTAAGGGAGGGTAAAAGTTAGGAGGGGGAGGGTTAGCTTTACTTACCTCCACTGTCTGCATGTCATCCTTTCAGGCTCATGTTGTCGAGATTTGAACCAGCAGCTAAACAGCCCCCAGCATTACAATCACATTCCATATATATATATATATATATATATATATATATAATATATATATATATATATATATATATATATATGTACATATACACACACTGTATACTGTTTTATAATTGTTGCTTTGGTCGGTCCATGTATTCTATACCTACACAGAAATATCAGTTGCCAATGACTGCTCTATTACAGATATGTAAGTTTTTACTGTAGCTTCAGTGGCGGCAAATAGCCTCTTCTCGGCGCACCTGGTCCGGGAGACTCCGCCGCACCGAGCAACCTTTTCGCTGAAAGTGTGCGCCTTTTTCATACAAATAAAACCACTCGAGGTGACAATGCTGCATTGCTAGCGTGCACTAACTACTGGGGTGTGCAACTTTTGTACATCAAAGTGTGGCCGAGTCTGAATCTGTGAAATAGGGCTCCGACACCAGTGGCCACATCTTTTACCTCACACCAAGTACCATTGAGCTTAATCTGAGACTTTGCACATGTGTGAAACCAATTCCTGTGTGTTACTGTCGCAGACTAGAGACTCTAGTGTTATCATTATATCATTATATTTTAAATATTTGAAGGAGATTGTTTTTCATTACAATATTATGTTTATACAGTACAATATTCAGCTTATCTGCCTACCTTCATTATTTAACCAATTTACAACACACTTTATACCCTTAACAACAACATAACTGTTTTAGCAGGGTTGGGGGAGAATGGGGGACAACTTAATACTGTAAAGAATATACAGTTGTATAGGAAATAGAGGTTGCTGTAGGTGAAGACCGGACCTTCAGTTCTATGGGCTCTATTTACTACAATCCGCATTTGTAATGCAGATTGTAGTGTGATATTAATGACTGAATTCGCATTGCGGATTCAGGCAATATCACAGGGATTTACTACAAATCCCTTGCAGGGACAGAGCTTGTGATAAAGCTCTGTCCTTGCGAATCCCCTTCGGAGCCTTATCATGGTATTTTCGCAAAAAATACCGTGATTAAGTGCACGCGCATGTGCCGACCGGTCGCCGCTGCTACCCCCCGGCGCTAAGCCCCGCCCCCGATGCTAAGCCCCGCCCCCCATGATCGTGGACCCCCCGCGACCCCTCCCTTAATTACACTTACCTGCATGCTCCGGGCCTCCGGTGATGATCTCCATTCCTCCGGTCAGGTGATCTCCCATACTGCACTGGGGCCTGATCACCGAGCCGCAGTGCACTGTGGGAGACCAGCTGACCGGAGGGGAGTCATCTCCGGTGACCCGATCACTGGTCCCTGGAGTCAGGTAAGTTAATTTTTTTTTTTACTATTTTTTTTTTTCCTTTTTTTACAGTAATCAGCTTGCGGTCTGTTAAGACCACACAGCTGATTACAGGGACCGACTCCCGGCTCTGCTCTCGGCGTTAGAGCAGGGCAGGAGGCCGGTAACCGGGGGAGATTGGCGTTATTATCACAGGGCTTTCCCCGATATTTTTTCACATTTCATTTTTAGTAACTCCGGTCAGATCACATTTCCCATTACAGTTATGGGAAATGCAATCTGATTACTAAAAATAAGTGATACTTAGGGGTTGGAGTAGAATTTTACTAATTCTACTCCAATTGCCCTGTAATAACTATAGGTGATACTAAAATAATGTGAAAAGGGTGTGAAAACACCCTTTTTCACTTTATTTTAGTCAAAACAATGTTAATAAATAGAGCCCATAAGTTTATTACATTACTGGCTGCATACATTATAACTTCATAATGATTTGGTGACTTTAGAGTGATATGCTGAGAAAGGAGAATATTTGCATTCAAAAATGTCTTCATCTTATGCCAGGATTTGACTCCATAAGTCGCTCAGGGCTTTAGTTTGCCATACATAATTACATTATAATTTCCCATTGTTCTGTGAGTGACATCTTGAATGGTGTTAATTTTGTAAAATGAGATGTTTGCATATTCCTCTAAGGGCCGCTTAAAAAAGACGCCCAATTCCCTGCTTCCCCAATCTGTCCGGAACTGCCGATCCAACGGTCTGAAACGCCAATTGGTGGCCATGGATGGTAGCTAATCCGCCGGGGAATCGGAGAAATTTTTTATGTTAAAAATTCCCTATTTGCCGATCCCTGTCATATTTTGGTCGTGATCAGCAAATCAGGCAAAACATTTTGGATTTCTTTCACCAATGCCCCGGCGTCTGGGGATCGGGGAATTGTGACAATCCGTCACTGATATATAGGGGCTGTTGGATAGAATGCAGAGCTCAGAGGCCTCAGGTGTGACTACAAAAGTAAATATTTTGTCTACTTATAAATACAATCTATAATGTGTCCTCATGTAACTATCCTTGCTGTCATCAGCTATTCTGAAAGTTTCAGCTAGTGATGCATGGATTAACCTCAAAGAGGGGAGATAACAGTGAATGTAACATTGCACTGGATGTTCTGTAAATGTAATTTTAATTTTTATACAGATTTATTTAAAGATAAATGTATAAATGATGTTATTTTCATTGTTTAAGAAAACTAAACCCCTTTCAGTCACACTGAGAATCCCGGGAATTTGGCCTACCTCAGCCAAATTCCCAGGTTGCCGCATATGTCTGAAATTCCCTTCAATCGACCAGGGAATTTCCCTGCTTATGTCTGCATGGTGCTACCCGGGAATTAAACCCCGGGCTGCACCAAGCAGCTTTTACATTGAGTTGGCAGTGCAGAGCGTTCTATAGGATGCTCAGCACTGCTGCTCATCACCCCCCGCGCCGGTGGCTGTGTACAGAGAACCCCAGACGGACGCCGGGGATACCCGCCGGCGCTGGAGATCGCCGGCGGGTCCCTGCCACAGCGGGCTGCCCAAACTCCTGCTAGACAGAAGGGGAGATATAAATAATATAATAATAGTAATAATAAAATAAAATGGCTGCAATGATTGGTCGGCTGTCTGCTGCATGATGATGACATCATCATCGGCAGCCGGAGAGGGGATAGGCTAGGAAGAGCAGAGGAGAGGCAGGTAATATTAAAAACGTAAAAAACCCGGCTTATGTCTCAACCAAATACCCGGGAATTTGCACAGGAGTAATTCCTGGGTCTGAGCAGGAAATTTCCCGGGTCGTATGTCTGAAAGGGGTATTAGTAATCCTTCAGAGATCCATCTGTATTAAAATAAAAATTAAAAAAACAGCAAAAAAAGAAAGAAAAAGTGTGCATATACCTTATAATTAACACAGTCAATATTAATAATAATAAAATAAAGACTCGGAGACATAGATTTGGCAGAATAAAATTTGTTAGCTATTTATTTGAGACATGTTAGGAATATTCAAATAAACTAAAGTATGGTGACAAAGAAATGACGGCCATAATCAGCCCACTCCAAAAATGCACAACCCAGCTAACATTATTACCAACAATATGTATCCGCTCAACCTTCTAACATCACTACACCCCACCCCGGTATGGTGTTGACACAGTACCCATCAGGGTGGTCCGGCGAACAAACAAGTCAATGAAGATGGCCCATCCAAAACCATAACATTAATTAATTCAACCAAATTTGCAGTCGAAACTGTGACTTGACGTTCTTTCCCACCAAAGCAAAGGTCTGACTACAGTACTATCGCACCACCACCAAAATACCCTAAAGCAATAACCTGAAACAGATCCTACACAAAAAAGCAAAAGTCTCCCCTCAGACAGATGGACTGCATTGGATCTATACAAATAATTATAGCGGAACCTAATTATGGAATGTCCAACCACACTACCACCATTGGCCAATACAAATTTTGCAAATGCTGCATTCTTCTTCTTTTTGGCTCTGTCAATCAGGGCCACCACACCAAATAGGCCTCGGCACAATAAATAACCAAACTATTTTGCAAGAGGACCAAGCTGATGAAATACTGCCCATATCATTCACTATGGAGCACTCAATTCCAAACCTGTCATCTTTTCCACCGAGATGTATCAGCAAAACCTCATGAACACAAAATTGTTTAGCTAAATTGAAAAGCTTAGACTGCAAGGCCCACCACATCATACCTCTCACACCAATCCACCAAACACACTCCGACCACAGAAAAGCAGGAGCACCATTGGAAGCCATGAACCTAGCAGCCCAAAACACAAACAAATGACTAAAAATCCACACTCTAAGGGGTAAATTTACTAAAGTGAGAGTTTTTAGAAGTGAGAATCAGATTCTACTTAACGTTTAACTAGCACCTTCTAGAAGATAATAGCTAGAATTTGATTGGTTGCTATGGGCAACATCACTTCTAGAAACTCTCACTTTAGTAAATTTACCCCTAAGAGAGTAAAATGGAACACCTATAAGGAGGGAGAAAGAAAATAAATTGATTTTAATATGAATTTAACTTGTAATGAAATGGATAATCTGCCAAAAGAAAAAAATGTTTTACTTAAAAACAAGTAGCCGAATCAAAACAAGCTTCTGTGCCAATTTGAAGCAACATAAAGACACACAAGGGTAAACTAGGAACCAAGGGGGGAGGGGGGAGAGGCTATGGAAGGGTGGGTAAACTAGGGTAACACAAGTAATAACTCGGCAAGAGGTAAAACCAAAACCTGCTGAGGGACTGTGACTTTGAGATTAAAATATATCCAATCAGCTGAATTAGGTCCGTCAGTTCAGGCAAAAAAAAGGCCAAATCCCTCAAGACCCCCGCTGCCAACAGCGGCAAGTAGCTAGTCCCCGAGTAGGGTAGACAAGGGAAAGACAAAACACTAGACACAATGACCAACAGATGGGTTTAATTATTAAAGGCAAAACATTTGCCTTTACTTGGAGTCTGGGATGAAATTTCTTGTCATAAGCACGCCAGACCGTACCACGCAAATTGCGATGCAAGCTGTTAATCAGATGCAGATACAGTATCTGATAATGTTTGTGTGTTCCTCTGGATGGGTCTTTAAATAACAAGCAGCGAACACACAAAGACCTGCAATCCAATTACCATAGGATTTGAAAGCGTCGAACCAGATGCCCCCTTTCCCTTTCGCAGCCTTAAGCTCTTCTTTGGCCTTCTCGGTGAGGACAAAGATGTCCACATAAGCACCCTTAGTGATATTATGTTTGAAACCGGGAAGCAGGCTGCTCAACACAGCCGTATTCTCACAACGGACCCTGTCGGACCGCCCAGAGTGGGACGCATGTGCACTCTTTTTGCGCAAGCGTGGGTATTTAGACAATTTATGCCACCATTTGGCCTCGCACTTCACATATTTAGCCTCCCGCTTGTGCGCCTTCGTGGAGCTGCTAACACCTGACACTAGCGAAGAAAAGGATGAGGATGTGATACCTTCATCAGCAACAGGCGTGCGCCAGCCTGCACTTCAATGGAACCAGCTGCCACAATGCCCACAGATGTGAGCCTCCCGTCACAGCACTCAATATAGAAGCCGCGGCAGGACGGCGTGAGCCCGCACTGAGGCCTCTGCAGTGAGCAGCACCAATTGAGCCACCACTGCCTGCCACAGCTATCGCACCAGCCCCAGACACATCTAGGTACAGGTAGGGGGGTTCATTACACGCCGGGCACGAAGCATGGGGGAACAATAAGAAAAGAGATAGAAATGGGGAACAGCTAAGAAATAGGAGGACAGGGAAGGCAGGAGAAGACAAATCTGAGAGATTAAAGATTGAGGGGTCTATTTACTAAGCAGTGTTAGGAGACAGAGTGAAAAGTGATAAGAAAGTGAAAAGGTGCCAGCCAATCAGCTCCCAACTGTCATCTCACAGGCTGTGTTTGAAAAATGACAGTTGGGAGCTGATTGGCTGGCTCCTTATCACTTTTCACTCTGTCTCCTAACACTGCTTAGTAAATAGACCTCTGAGTTTAAGAAATAGCAGAACAGGGAAAGAAGGAAAAAGGCAGTAATCTGAGAGACCAGAGACTGAACTTAATAAAAACCTAAATCACAGTATATGATAACCAGAGCAAAATGCCAGCACTTATCCTCCACAGGTGACAGGAATAAAGAGGCTTAGGGGTAAATTTACTAAAGTGAGAGTTCTTAGAAGTGAGTTTTAGGAGAGATGTTGCCCATAGCAACCAATCAGATTCTAGTTATTATCTTCTAGAAGGTGCTAGTTAAATGTTAAGTAGAATCTCTATTGGTTGCTAAGAGCAACATCTCTTCTAAAACTCACTTCTAAAAACTCTCACTTTAGTAAATGTACCCCTTAGTATCAGCCCACAAAGCCTCACATAGCACATATATAGGAATGGGTATGTAATGCCTGCTGTAGGGATGCCTCCTGTCATATTACCGAAAGTAGCATCCCGACAGTTGGAATCCCAACAGGGAACCCCCCCTTAACCCTCTCCACCCACACCCTAACCCTCCCTGCTAGTTTGTAAACCTAACCCTCACCCCTTCGTACCTAAACCAAACCCACCCCCCTTAGTGTCTAACCCCCTCAGTGGTGCCTAACCCTAACACTCCTCCCTAGGGTTGTCTAACCCTAACCTCCCCCCCAAAAAAACCTAACCCTAACCCCAATACGCTCCTTAATACTAACCCTTCCCCCACAGCTAGCGCTAAGGATATATATATATACACACACACACCCTAACTATCATAGTACAAACCAATCACATGGTGGCCCACCAAACAGCCCCGAGACTGGAGGTTTAACCCAATCCACTCTCCTTTAATCACTCTATTTCTCAAAAAGGTACAATCTCACCGCACTAGACTTCTGATGTTTATAGTGAGTCTCCTTCTTCTGGTTGGTGTCCCTCAGATAAGGCGTGAGAAGACATCGAAGTTGTTGCATCGCCTGCGGCACAGGGGGCAAACGTTGTTAATCTGCAGCCACTGTCTCAGGCAAGGAACGTGGAAAGTATGCTGGCAGGATGTTACTGCCATTTCCATTTCAGCATCTATGTTGGAGATGCAGATGGCGCAGAACTCTACTTCCTCTTCTCTAACAATGCATCTGCTGAATGTGGGCAGACTGGGCAGAATGAGCCTCAGGATGGTGTCCAGAATGAGGCGTTCTGCATTCTGCGCAACCTGTTGATATTGGCTGGCAGTTGGCTGGTTCCTTGCTCTTCTAGAGGATGCTCCATTTCTCACTCTTGTTGATCTTCTTCCAGCTGATGGTCTGAGGCGTCCTGACCTCAGCCATGTCCCAGTCATGCTCTGGTTTGGTCCATCTGAAAAGACATTCATATATTGTAGATATAACAAATAGCCATATGTAACATGTAAAGATCAAATATTGTTGGCATACGATAGGAGTTATTGCAATAACATGATTTTTATATACTGTATATTATCTTACGATACAAAGGGCCTCATTTATCAACAAATTTTATCATTCATAACGAGTGATAAAACTCATTGCGTATAATAAATTGGGCTCAAGCCAATCAGCTCCGAACTGTCATTTTTCAAACAGATGACGGTTGGGAGCTGATTGGTTGAAGCACCATTATCATACGTAATGAGTTTTATCACTCATTGTGAATATATAAAACTCGTTGATAAATGAGGCTCTTAATAATCAAAAAAGAGCTGCAGTAGTATAAGTGTATGGATGCAGGCCCCAAATGTTTAGGGGTTCCTGATCAGTAACTGACTAACAGCATGGAACGGGCCACCCAGTAACACGGGACACAGGGCCTGATTCAGACTTGGGAATAGAGAGAGATATCTCTCTCAACTGATCATCTTGGTGGGACCAGGCTGCACTGCAGGTGGGGCAGATTTAAAATGTGCAGAGAGATTTAGATTTGGGAGGAGTATTTCCAAACTGACATCTAAATTGTAGAGTAATAATAAAAGCTGTACAGTATTTGTGGGCTACATGCAAAATCAGCCAGTATTTACCCCACATGTAAAAAAATGTATGTATTTAATTTTACACCCCTTGCATTGCAATATGGTGTGTTCAGGTTCACAGTTGAGAGATATCTCACTCTTTTCCCAACTCTGAATCAGGCCCACTGTCCATAGACCACTATCATAATGCCTCCCACTTCAAAGGACAACTGCCAAAGAATGAGAAACTGGTCTGAAGCTGGGTACACACGTAAAGATTATCTGTCCAACCAGCCAACTAGTTGATTGGTTGGAATGAAAATCTGGTAAGGTATGACAGCAAATGACAATCAGCAATTTGCTCCTAAACGCCGGAAAATGGACAAAAACTGTTGTTTGAACAAATTGTTTAGTTCAAACATTTAACAAACTTGTCTGACGACCATTTTCATCTGTTTTCTGGCATTTAGGAGCAAATTGCTGATCATCATTTACTCCCATACGTTACCAGATTTTCATTCCAACCAGCCAACTAGATGGATGGTTGGACAGAAAATCTTTACGTGTGTACCCTGCTTAAGATTTAATTTACTGAACATGTTTCTTACCTTCGTTTCCAATCAGCTGAGCTAACTCCCGTCGGCTCATTGCAGCTGCTGATAAAGTGCCAAATAAGATGAAAAGTAGGTGCACAAACTAACAAATAAACAACAAACAGAAAGAAAAGGCACAGGTGTGATTGTGCGCTGATCTCCGGTCACTGGTGAATCGCTGGAAGCAGTCACTAGTGGGAAAACTCGCTCTCTCTTGTGAGGCCTTTCTCATGCGTCAGCGACAGCTTCAACTGAGGAAATGCCAGTGATATTGCCGTGCGCTGGGGTTACATACCCGGCCATACAGTGGGCACCTGACCATGGCTGTTGTTTACATTTGAATGTGGCATGCGGGCGGCAGTTGGTGATGGCTGTGCGTCACATCAGCTCTCTGCCCTATACCCCACATCATCATCTTCCCACTGATATCACACAGGTACACCAGTGGGAAATCAGTGGGAAACGACAGGTTAGTGCTGAGGGGTAGTTACACCAAAAACAGAGAGGTTCTGCTACTGGACCCAGTGAGCTCAGCTATCATTGCTGCTGCTATCTCTGCTCTTCCTTTGGTGATCTCTGCTGATGGGCAGAGTTGAGCGTTTGTGATTTTGTTGCTTGGCACTATTTCCAAAACAGTCGGATCGATGAATAATATGGAAACCGGTATTCAGACTACACACTGAACAGCTAGATGCAGGCATGGGCTCCTACACTTGTAGGTGTTCTTATAACCAGACATATGCAGATGGCAGCCATTGTGCCAGCCATTCAGTGCATCTTTTCTCACTATTCATTATTATATCCAATCGAGTTGGATCACATTTGATTGATTGTGGTGAACCCACACCAGGAACATATTTTTTTTAATGTGACCCAGTTGATCAACCAAGGATGCCGGGCGTATATAGCTGGTATTAGAGCGGAGTCAAATATTGCATAATATACCCAACAAAGAAACCTATGTAAACCCATAAATTTGCAATTAAAACCTATTTAGTTAGGCAGTAAATGTTGTCACTCAGTCCCACATTGTCAGTGACTATAATGCTACTTTGCAGCAGTGGCATATCTAGGGGAGCTCCACCTTCCGCCTCCCGCAGAGGGTGACGTCTCTCCCATAGTACAGAGCGGGCCGAGAGGACGGAGGAGCGGATGGCAGCGGGCGCAGAAGCGGGGATTCAAGTAAGTGTTGGGGTTTTTGTGTGTGTGTCTTTGTCCTTATATATGTAAGGGGCACTGGCACTGCATAGGGGGGACCACTAGTGAGGGCACTGCATAGGGGACCACTACTAGCGGCACTGTATAAGGGGTACTACTGGAGGCACTGCATCAGGGGCTCTGTATAAGTGGCACTACTGGAGGCACTGTATAAGGATGCACTACTGGGGGCACTGCTACTGGGTACATTGCATAAGGGGTACTACTACAGTGGGCATTGTAAGAGGGGCACTACTACTTGGGGCATTAAGGTGCATACGGAATGGAAAGAAATGTGCCCAGAGTGATGAGAAATGGTGGTGTGTCATGTTGACACGCCCCCATTTTCAGTGACCACGCCCCTTGCACCATGTGACCACGCCCACTCTTTTGGCGTTCGCGCACCTACTTGGAGGGACGGCCTCCATTTGTTTAACTTGCCCTGGGCTCCAAATACCCTTGTTACGCCACTGCTTTACAGTTTCACTCATAGCAGAGAGTTTAATACAAAAAGTTTAAACTTATTAATTTGTACATCGTTAAGTAAGTCATCTTCATGAGGATTTAGTTACACATGGGTAGAAACAAAATGGCTGCCAATATTTTCCCCAGAAAGCGTGTGGCGGGGCTTTATATAACTGGACATTTCAATAATAGACACTCAATATTATTAACTGTCAGTTTAATAAATAAACTTTAT
This sequence comes from Taudactylus pleione, assembly GCA_031769625.1. Lineage (NCBI taxonomy): Eukaryota > Metazoa > Chordata > Amphibia > Anura > Myobatrachidae > Taudactylus > Taudactylus pleione. The sequence continues at coordinate 3,987,920 of JAUIMM010000198.1, forward strand.
ACAACACGTGTGCTAATTTGTACAGCTACAGGCAATGCTCAAAGAATGTAATTGTCACCTAATTTTGCATGAGGTCACCACTTGCGGCTACACAATTCCAGATTAGGTCTACCGGGAGTTATGGGAAACAACACCATGATCCAGAGGAAACTGACGCCTGGTGGATGGTTGTGGCAAACTTTGGGTTCACATCTGGTGACTGAGAAGACCATGAAATAACGATAACTTCAGTGTCATGCTCAGGGTGACTATACATGCTCTGCGGATGGGCGTTCTGTCATCCTGGAAGACACGGCTGACATTGCAGTCAGATGCTCACCTTGCCCCCGCTGTTTTCCTTTGTTGAGGATGTCATTTCCTTCAGCGTTTCATGCTGACGTCACCACAGATACCACGGCTGGTCAAACTTCAGCATGTTTATCTGTCTTGAGAGTAGATGTACTAAGCCTTTGGAGAAAGATAATGTGGTGAGAGATAAAGTACCAACCAATCATCTCCTGTCACTTTATAGGCTGTGTTTGAAAAATGACAGTAAAGATGGGTACACCCTGACAGATATATTGCCTGTTCCATTGAACGGGCGATATATCTGTAGTGCATCCACTGGTGTGTACAGGCAATATGTCTGTGAGTGACGTCATTCACATACATATTGCATCTGCCCTGCAGCATAGCTGATCTATATTTAGCAGCTATATCGGCACGTCTGCCTGTGTGTTGGCGATTCGCCGACAGCCCGTACACTTGTTATAGGGACCGTTGGTGACTGACATCTCAACTGGATGGGTAAATTTAAATACCCACCGGCCCAGTTATGTCAGTGCATACACATCGGCCGAAGGATTGGCAAGTGTGTACCCAGCTTTAGGAGCTGATTGGTTGGTACTTTATCTCTCTCCAAGGCTTAGTACATATACCCCTCTGTCACTGAAATTCCTACTTAACATGCCCCAACAATCACTGAGGTCTTTCTCTTGCAGCCATAACTATGACCCCCTGGGACAGTCGAGCATTTTTATGCATGAACCTGACAGTGTTTTTTTCTCACTGGTTCACCTCCATTTTCCCAGGGTTGCGGTCCTGCTAACTCACTCACAGCCACGCTTGTGGAATCATTCACCAATTCATTCATTTGTTTGCTTAAATGCTAACTCATTCACTCACTAATATTCACACTTGCTCACTAAATTCCTTCCCTTCCTGTGATGACTCGGTATTTCACTCATTCTTCACTTGGTTATTCACCTGGATGGAACAACTACTGTACCGTCCACTACTGTCACTTCTAGTTGGCCATCCAGGTAATCACATTCCCTGCGGGGTCACAAGCTGCTGGGTTGTGAGCAGGAGGCATGTCTCCCCAGCAACTTCATTTTGATGTATCAGTCCTAGAAGTCTTTGGCTCCTCAGACGTTTGCTGTCTTACGTTGGTGGAGGTCCATTGACATAGGTGAGCATTAGAGACCAGCCAAACCGTTGCGAAGAGCAGCTGGACCGACCCAGTGGAAAGATGAGGAGTGAGCCACCGAGAAGCAGAAACAGGAATAATAATAAGGAGGCCAAACGCTTGATCCAGAGCCACAGGCAGCCCGGAGAACTGTGGGAGGTTTTGTGAGGCCTCATGACATCCCTGCCAAGAGAAGAGAACTGGCGATTACTGACTGAACACACAGATGACCTACAGAGGCAGAACCGTTACTAGACTTTTTGGTGTCCTGTGCCAGAGAGAGCATTGGTGACTCCCACCCCCACCTTCATTGTTTAAATAGGAACATAAGTTAGTGCAACTGATAAAGGGCCATGGACTCATGGGGAAGGGCCAGGGAAGAGATAAGGGAGGCCAGGAGATGCTGGGGATAAAAGAAGAGGAAGCTACAAGTGAGAATGATAATAATCAGGAAAATTGACAGGCCCAAACAGCGCCCCCTGCCCTGCGATGCCCTGTGCCATGGCACTGGTCGCACTACCCTAGTTACAGCCCTGCACAGAGGGCTCCCATTGGTAACAGGTTACTTAGGACAGTCCCTTTTATTTAACCAAAATATTTTACTCCCATAATTTTACACAAGCCCAATTAACAAAAGTGTTATAAAGGTGGATACTTATACCTTCTAAAGAGAACAAGGGAAATTGTTTCTCATGGCAACTAATCAGATTCTAGCTATCATGTAGTATATTCTATAAAATGATAGCTGGAATCTGATTGGCCGATATGGGTAACACCTCCACTTGTCCTCTTTAGAAGGTTTGATCCCTAAAACCTGTTTTACTTTATCTGTTATGTACAAAATACATTGGGTGAATATTAGGACTTCATCGGGTGGGCGGACATATTACAGCTAATTTCCTCACCAGCTGTTTTATTTATGGTAAGAGAGTGTGAATTTGTGAGGGGACCAGGAGGCGGGATGATTTCACGGTCTGCCTGTAATCTGGGCAATAACATAGATGGTGCAGCCCCAGATAATTGTTTAGTAGAACTTGTTTCCTTGACAGACATTCCCCCTGAGTCTCAGCCACATCTACTGAGGTCAAGCAGATTTGCACCTGCAAAAGTGATGGGCAAGGAAAGTCCTGGTGATCTTCCTCCATTCTTACATTGCAGTGTTTGGGGGTATGCAATATGGTTACCGATATATAACCTGTTGTACAAAGTAAAAAGTTTTCTCCTAACTCTATATAATAATTTATGTTGATCATTTTAACACCTGTGGCAATCACTATCAGGGCTGTAGCTAGGGTAGTGCGGCCAGTGCCATCGCATAGGGCACCACAGGTCAGGGGGAGCAGTTTGGGCCTGTCATATTTCTGTTTATTATCATTCTCACTTGTAGCTTCCTCTTATTTTATCCCCAGTATCTCCTGGCCTCTCCTATCTCTTCCTTGGCCCTTCCCCATGCGGCCATTCCCCTTTTTAGGGTGCATTATGTCCCTTTGAAAAATGAGGAGGGCGCCAATGCTCTTTCTGGCACAGGGCACAAAAAAGTCTAGTTACGGCTCTGATCACTATACATTAATTCTACTAGAATGTGGGATCTTTACCCGTTCTCCATGAGAATTGAGACCTCTTGCTTTGAAGGGTGAATCTTCCTTTTCACATTCTGCAACAGAAAGAACATTTATAAGAGAAGACTATCAATAGTAAAGTGACCCTGTCGCCTACACTCTGTGGAAGTTATTTATAAAGGGCAAAACACCCTTTGGTGACGTCACATGCATCAAATTATGCTGGCGCTCCTAGGTTACTGCCAAAGGAAGCAGGATTACAGCATTTGTGGAGGAGCAGCAGTTTGCACCAAAGTGAGAGGAGTTAATGGAATGAGGAGCAGTTTGCACCAGCTGGTGGGAGGAGTTAGTGGAATGAAGAGCAGTTTGCACCCACTGGTGGGAGGAGTTAGTGGAATGAGGAGCAGTTTGCACCAGCTGGTGGGAGGAGTTAGTGGAATGAAGAGCAGTTTGCACCCACTGGTGGGAGGAGTTAGTGGAATGAAGAGCAGTTTGCACCAACTGGTGGGAGGAGTTAGTGGAGTGAGGAGCAGTTTGCACCAACTGGTGGGAGGGGTTAGTGGAAAGAGGGCCTGTCTAGATGCAGCTAGTTTTGCAGTGCAGTGTAAAATCACAATGACATCTAGCAGAGCTTGAAGTGCAGAGAAGGCACATTTTAAAATGCAGATTTGTACTAGTTATGATTATGAGTTGGTGGAGATCGGGACTTATTATATAATGTGACACATTTTTACATGTAGCTATCTGTAGCCCTTTCCATTGCCCCCCACTGAACCATCTGCAGGCCGATGGCCACTCATGTGCAGTACACTCGTTAAATCTAAACCCAGAGGCAAAGTGATAACGGTAGCTATCACTTTGTTTCGAGGCTGAATTAGGTTTTTTGGAAAGCTCTGTTCCGGCGAGTTGGGACTTAATTATTACGTCTCAACTGTATTAAAAATACGCTTGATAATAAATACGGGTCACCACTAAGGGGGAGATGTACAAAGACTTGGAAGGAGATAAAGTGGAGAGAGATAAACTACCAACAAATCAGCTCCTAACTATCATGTTACATGCTGTGTTTAAAAAATGACCGTTAGGACCTGATTAGTTGGTAGTTTATCTCTCTACACTTTATCACTCTCCAAGGCTTAGTACATCTACCTCATAAGCTCCTCCCTCACCTATATGAACAAATCCATGCCTACACCCCCCCCCTTGTCTCTTTCTATCTTTAGGACTTAAACACAGTAGGCTGCTTAAATATAAAAGTAATATCTGTCATGAATCTATATATAAGAGGCACGTTCTCTGCAGCAGTTACTTCTGTGAAAGTGTCGCTTACCTGAGTCATCACCATCCGCTTTTTCTTTCCCTGCCGTCTTCTATGCCCAGGGCAGGTATGGTGTGACCGGCTGCCAATCACCTGTGCATCAGAAGCCACTGGCGCCACCTCAGCAGGGTTATGCCAGCAATGCCCAGGTGCTGGGAGGGGACCATCCATTCTGAGCGCCGAATCTGGCTCTTCTATTGGGACGGCAACTAAAACAAAGCGTAACTGTGTATCAAGTCATCAAACACAGACATTCAGCAAATTAGATGCAATGCTAGTCTATGGTTCTACAAAACCACCCTGATCTATCATTGCACAGCACAATAGGATGTGTTCTATATATTCTGTGCATTGTATGCTTGGTGTGAGGTGCAGGGCACTCACCAGGACAACAGATGGCGTCTTCTCCTCGTCCTGTCTCCATTCCTGGCAAGGAGTTGGGCAAAGACTACAAGAGGAAGAGAACCCTCATTATACACCTAACAGACTGGAACACAGATAGACAACACTAAATCTCCAGGAAAACTTGCCACAGCTAGGCAGAGAGAGAGCCAAATACAGACAGACAGCACATACACAGACATACACAGAGCGACAGAATGGGGAAATAACAGCTAGTGACACTGAGGTTCTGGACCAGGGATGGGGAACCTCCAGCCCAGAGCCGTATAAGGCCCCCAAATCATTTGGTCTGGTCCTCTGAGCTTTTTTCTGATAGCCTCATCTGGATTGCAGAGTGCCTGTAATGGCACACTGCAGCCAGAATCTATGCAGCAGTGCCGCCTGGAACGTCCTCAGGACGCTTCAGACGGTCACACCGCTGCCCTTACAGCTCCCCAGAGCACCCTCAGGATGCTCCAGGCATTGCTGTAATTACTGGCGATTGTGGCCCCGGGTGACACCACACATAGGGGGCGTGGCCTGCATCGGGCCCACGAATAAAGTTATATATATCAAAATGGCCCTCTGCAGAAAAAAAAGTTCCCCAACCCTGCTCTAGACAGTCAACCAGGGAGAGAGACATCCAAGGTTATAAACACTTGTACAGACAGACACAGTAACTGACAGGCACAGTAGAGACACACGGTAACCTCTGGCAGACATGACTGGGCCCCAGGGTAAATTCCGCCAATATTTTGCTACTTTTCTGGTTTTGTTAGCACTATATAAAAGTGTAATACTATAATGGATCAGGTCACATAACATACATCATCTCTGCGGTGGGGCTGAGCATGCAGAGGGCATTTCAGTTGTCTATTTAAGTCCTCACACTTAATCCTGGGTTTTGTTTTGCATTAAAATACACCAGTAAAAACTTATATCACATGCCACAAGCAATCATGTTTGATATACATGTACACTAGTGTTTCAGTGATCACTGTGGGCTTCCCAATGCATCTAAAGGCAAAAAGGTGAATTTGCAAAACTAACTACACAACAAAAATGTAACAGAATGCATGTAAATACTCCACAATGTGGCCCTGATTCAGACCCGCTTGTTGCCGGAGGCAGCGCGCAGGGTCTGATGGGCGTTTTTTTTTCTTTGGCCGCTCGCTAAGCTGTGGGACACCTCACTGTCACTCACCATCGACAGCCGCCCCGTCTTGTAGCGAGCCCCGCAGTGACTGAAGTTCAGTCGCTCAGCGGGGCTCACGCATGCGCACGCCGGACGCGGCGCATGTGCAGGGGGAAACATCAAGCCGCTTGCGAGCGGCTCTGAATCAGGCCCTGTGTACAGTAACTCTAATTTGACTATGTACCTTGGAGAGAAATAAAGTGAAGAGGGTTAGTACCGACCAATCAGGCTCTTTCCTCCTGTCACTATCCACTTTATCTCTCTCCAAGGCTTAGTACAGACAGACACAGTATCTTACAGGCACAATAGAGACACACGAGAGAAATAGTACCAACCAATCAGGCTCCTGTCACTTTACAGGCTGTGTTTGAAAAATTAAATTTTAGGAGCTGATTGGTTGGTACTTTATCTCCATCCATTTTATCTCTCTCCAAGGCTTAGTACACAAACCTCTATGATTACTAACAGACTGAGGTGGAGACCAAAACATTCACTTTAAGAGGGTAACTAGAGGTAGTAAATGATAGAATTCTCATAAAATTTTGCACTTCACATTCCGGAGCGGATTCAGAGCCGCACACACGTTGTGCACAATTGCTCTCACACTGGGCCTAATATAGAGGTGTCAGAGTCACAATGCCCATGTGCCGCGATGGTCTTCAGACAGCAGTTTTACTGTGGATTACGATGCAGAGTGATCGACAGACAGCAACCCTTTGGGGGGAGGTAACGGGTGTAACACACCCCCTAAACCAGTTGCGACATGCCTGCGTCTCCTCCTTACGCAGGTGTTCTGCCCCCGGTGCCTTACTTTTGAAGGGCATTTTGAGCACCCATAGGGTTGCTCAGAGGTATGATGGTGCGACCAATGTTCATCTGTTTGTACGCAAGCGGCGGATCTGAGAAGTTGGCGGTGAACGCCTCTGTACAAGAGACGGGGGCTGAGACATCTGCTTAACTTCTCACAACATCCTCTGTACTCAGAATCGCAGCAGCAACGGGCATTGCGTCCACCTCTGAATCAGGCCTATAGTGTGCAAAGATCATTCTAAATGCGAATATTCACCCGCATGCAGAATTGTGCGACTGCCCCATCCATAAAATTTGGTTTAATAACAATCATAATTATCAGCGTGCACATGCACCAGTCTTATGCTTGGTGCAAGAGATACCTCTGGAATCAGACTCTGTGTACACGCAATCAACATAGCCCGCAGTTGCGTCTACACTAAGCCTAGTCTTCGTATGAACCCTTAGCCCCTTTGCCACCTAGTTATGCCCATTCAGCTGCAAGTGGAAATGTGACTGAGATCCATATGACTCAGAATTGCCAATAGATGTATACGCAGAGCCGTAACTAGACTTTCGGTGCCCTGGGCCAGAAAGAGCATTGGCACCCCCCTCCCCCTTCATTTTTCAAATAGGGACATAAGATGCGCATCTGAAAATGGGGCGTGGCTTCATGGGGAAGGGGCATGACAAATCTGATTTGTCCCATACAATGCTGAAGAGGTACCGATCCCTATGTACCACTGTTATCTAGATGTCACTGCCAAATACATTGTGAATCCAATGGTTGCAGTGATGATACACAATAATTATGCAGAGGTGATGGGTTCGAGTCCTGGGTATGACAGTATTTTGAAATGAGTGTGTTAAATAAAGGAGGATGTGACTGGAGGTGCTTGGGGAGGTGTCCAGATGAAGGTGGAGTCAGCCAGGGAGGAGATATGAGCAGCAGGAGATGCCGGAATAAAATAAGAGAAAGCTACATGTGACAATGATTATAAACAGAAAATTGACAGGCCCAAACAGCGCCCCCTGCCCTGCGGTGCCCTGTGCCAAGTGGCACATGTCGCACCACCCTAGTTATGGCCCTGTGTGTACGCTCAGCTACAGAGCATGCGTGGTGCTAAAATACACAAGATCTGTTCTCAAAACAGACATTTATTCAACTTTGCATCAACCCCTTTATCTTCACTCATCTTTCATGTCCACCATTCACAATTATATACTGTTAGATGGCCACTGGAATGTCTACACTAGAGGTTTCCAAACTCGGTCCAGAAGGCACTCTAACACTCCATGTTTTAAGGATATCTATGGTTGAGCACAGATGGTTAAATCAAAAGACTGAGGACCTCATTCAGAGCTGCTCGCAAAATGCGAGCGCTCGCTCTGAATGAGGGCGGCCGCTTTTCTTTTGAGAGGCGGCCTCCTGGTCGCTCGCTAAGCTGTGGGTTACCACCCACAGCTTTAGCGAGTGACTAGGTGATGGTCGCGATGGTCTCGACCATCGCGGCTTGTGACGAGACCCTTGCGGTAGGGTATCATCTACCGCAAGCCCCAGGTTGCTTCCTGCTCTAACAGAGCAGGAAGCACCCTACTGACATCACTGGTGATGTCAGTAGGGCCGCCTACAAACGGCAGGTGTTCCTTCAGGAACGCCTCCGTTTGTCCGGCCACCCCCCTACCCAGCCTACAAAATGGGGCGAGCTGTCGATCAATATTGACAGCCGCCCCTTTTGTAGTGAGCCCCAGAGCGAGTGCATTTGTCACTCGCTCCGGGGCTTGCGCACGTGCAGTGTGAGCGCTGTGCGTGCGTAGGCCCTCACCAGCTTGCGAGCAGGTCTGAATGAGGCCCTGAGTTTGGAAACCTCTGGTCTATATCCATGAGTCTAGTGCAGAAATGTTCCTGTATTCTTTGACTTCGCAAGCAGCTGGCTACAGTAGGTTTATATTGAATAACAGACCAACAGTACCACAAAGATACAGCCACTGGTTGATTAACGACTGGTGCTCCAAGGCACAAGGACATTAAGACATGAGGAGAAACCAATGTGCATTTACTGATATATCTTCAATCTGTCCTTGACTGTGCATCCATTCTTGGGTCGTCTTTAAGCTGCAATTGTCCCAAGATTGAGTATGGCTGGTCAAATCATCTGCTGGAGGTTCCTGGTCTTCATGGCTTCTGAGTTTTGAAGAAGTGACCCCAAAATCTGAGCTAAAGCTGCTCTGGGATCCCTCACTCCTCTGAAAAATATTCCAGGGAGCTGTTGGGGGAAAGGTAGATACAGTGTTATACTTCCCAATGAGTTGAATCAGTTTAATAACCATTAATAAAAGAACACGTGTGGAAGATGGAAGATGAGAGGAATACGAGACAGACAAACCCTCACACACCTGACGTTGCCGTGTAGAAGGACTCTTGTCCATCATGAGAACTAGATCTTCCAACATCACCCAGTGGGTCCCAGTCTAGCTCAGCAGCCAATGCTACATTGGTAGCAGGAATGCAAGGTGCGCTTGAATCTTCTTCCTGGTCAATGTCCAGGTCTAGGAATACATCTGAAGATCCAGATGATGCATGTTCAATATTACTATCGAGAAAGTCATCCTCAAACACCTTCAGGGAAAAGAAAGCAATTGTGTTCATCCATATGTATATACTATTTAATTTGCTTGAGGGGGGCAGAGTCAAGAAAGTTAGTCAAAACTGTAGAGAAGAGAATATATGGCAGCAGTTTATTGGGAAACCCTAAATCCAACAGCCAACATTTTTTAAAGCATGGTCAATGTGTGAGCACATTAATTACATGCATGGACCTGTTCTATTGTGGTTACTACAGCAGTAATTCCAGTTTATGGTGCCTTTACCGCTGTGAGCTGCTTCACTCATGCCCCTGTGTCTCAAACTCCCACCTCCAAGAACTACAGGGAACATACATACCAGTTTGGTGCTCACAAGGCGTTTCTGGAAACGGGAGAGACGGATGAAAATCTCCTGGCAGTATGAGCCTAGCTCCGTCATCTCCTCCTCCAGGGTCTCAGCATCTCGGGGGTCACTGTTGTCTATCAGCAGGTCTCCTCGCTCTAGGAGACACTCCTCTCGCTTCATGTTGCTCCACGCATCCTCCTGGAAGACCTGAAAATCACCCGTCAACATCATTAGAGTTGTAATATTAATTCTGGCAATGCTGTAAGAAATAACTAGTATTACAATTAAAATGTACAGCCGTTATTTAAAGATAACAGTGCTAGATATGACAATGGTATTATTGATGTCTATAATAATTACTGCATACTCTGTTTTTACTTACAGTACTTACTGTGGCTTAAAGAAACTGCTATGGGTGGTGCATTAAATGCAAGCAAGTGATGCATGACTGCACCATGCATGAAATGAATGATCAATAATGAAGAAATTAGCTATACTATTAGATAAACAATTACTTGAACAAGGTAAATATATTTATGATATTTCTTGCACCTTTAATTGTTGTATCTTCTCAGTTGAGTTGCCACTATAGATATACTCTACACTGGACAGTTCTAGGTCCATCTCAGTCAGACACAGCTTCATGTCCTCCTGGTCAGTATCAAATTCTTCTCTCTTCTGGACCCTAGACTATAAGAAGACAAGTAAAAAGTCTTCAATAATGTGTTTACCGCATACATATTTATCTTGATTTCCCTTAATCCTAAATGGAACTAGTGAGATACCTTCAAAGCCTGGTGAACAGTCTCTGTCTCCCTCTGCAGATGGCACCAGGACATGTTAACCTCCTGCATTCTACTCCGAAGGACACTGGGAAGCAACGTCTGGTGACAAGTATGTGTAAGTCGCCAGTACTGCGTGTTCAGAGATTCCAGGTCCAACAACTTCCCTTGCATCTCCCCCAGGAGAACCTGTATTTCACAAGCAGGATGGGGAAAAAATGGAGGGCAGAATGGTTAGAAAAGTGTTATATGTATAATGGTGGAAGGCTTAAACATTGCCTTATTACCTCATACTTCCTCAGGGTCAGCTTAGATTCTTTATGAAGGGTCTGGAATGGGTTTCGGAGAGACGCTATTATTTGGGCAGCCTGTAGCCAATCTTCAAACAGCAAAAGGGAATTTAGAAACTGTTCACAGTTATCTGTCCTGTTCCAAACTATGGGGAAAAATACAATCCAGTGAGGCGTGAGAGGAGAGGTAGGCAGATGCTGTATGTACAAAGCAGGTGGGAAGGGATAAGTAATAATTGGAGGGCATCTACAAGGGGTAAGTAGAGGATGGTTAAGGACGGAGAACAATCATGTATAGAGCGAGAATGCAGGTGAATTAAAAACTCCAGTTGGGCTCCTTCAGAAAGAACTTTACAACACTGCATATTACTGCATGTACATAATGTGTCCTGGAAGCCCCTCTGAGCAAATCGGTTAATTGATAAAAGCTTCGATGACCAAGGCACCGAATTAATGCAAATAACATTGTGAACTGTAGGCCTATTTTATTGTTAATTTTTTTAGACAATGTAAAGTCTCTTGTACTTTGACAATACTGTATTGCCAGTACATGTGTATTACTGAACTAACTCATTTATTGAAAATCTCTGAAATATTTATACTTAAAGTCTTTCCAACAAGCTGTTAGTACTATCATCTGGACATAAGAGGCATTTTATACCTGGATGATTTATATCTTGTAGCCAGAGATGGTTTGATTGGCTGTCTGCTCTCCAATGAACAGATATTCTATGTACAGGCTGCAGATTGGTTAAGTCATTAAGAGGTCTATTCACTAAGCCTTGGATGGGGATAAAATGAACGGAGATAAGGTACCAGCCAATCAGCTCCTAGCTGTCATTTTTCAAATACAGCCTGTGACATGACAGTTAGGAGCTGATTGGCTGGTACCTTATCTCCGTTTACTTATCTCCATCCAAGGATTAGTAAATTAACCCCCAGAGTGAAGTTATAAGCTTTGCTATTTGAGCTTTTTGTCCTACAGCAACACCATAAACATTGGTACAGGAATCAGTATAATTTACCACCGGCCACATGGCCAACAGCGGCTGCCCGACACAGGAGGAAATCCCGATCTACCCATTAACCCTAACCCTCCCTTAGGGGTGCCTAACCCTAACCTTCCCACCAAGTGCCTAACCCTAACCCCCCTCTAAGTGCCTAAACCTAAGTCCCCCGGGGGGGTGCCTAACCCTAACCTCCCCCCTGTGCCTAACCCTAACCCCCCTCTAAGTGCCTCAACCTAAGTCCCCTGGGGGGGTGCCTAACCCTAACCTCCCCCCATGGGTGCCTAACCCTAACCCCCCCTTCGCCTAGCCTAAACCTAACCTCCCGGGGGGGTGCCTAACATGTTGGATTTCACTGATCCCCGACCCAGACATGTGGGGATCAGCAAATTGCCCCAATCGTTAGTGTATGGGGGCCACCCGCGCACGCAGGGGGGGTTCCGAGTACCTAGAAACCCCCCCTGCCCGTTGCTCCGACGGCCCGGCGAGCAGCTAACACTATTACTTTTTTTTTTTGTAAGGAGACACTGCCTGGGCTGGCTGTAGGTGGAGCTGCAGCGCGCAAGCCCCTCCCAGTTATTTGATGGCACTGTGATCGGCAATTTGAGAGAGCGCCTGCCGTCGCGACACTATCTACTAGTGCGAGCGCAGCGAGTCCCGGAGCCGCACAACGTAGGTGGGGTGCAGGGGGGATAATATTTGCTAGGATGACTGCTGTATGAACATACCGGCGGGGGGGGAGGGGGAAGGATCTTATGACGGCTGCATGTATATGCCGAGGGAGGGTGATAATAATATTTATTAAATGGTGCCAGATCGATTGCTGCATGTACTTGCCGGGGGGCTGTTGTTTGTATTTAACTACTTGTATTTTGGGTCTGCATTCATGTTTTTTAGATGAGCGCTGCGTGTGTGTGTGTGTGTGTGTGTGTGTGTGTGTGTGTGTGTCAGTGTGTAGTCTTTGTCAGTCAGTGTGTGTCAGTGGGTAGTTTTTGTCAGTGTGTGTGTGTAGTCTTTGTCAGATGTGTGTCAGTGGGTAGTCTTTATCAGTGTGTGTCAGTGTGTAGTCTTTGTCAGTGTGTGTGTGTGTAGTCTTTGTCAGATGTGTGTGTGTGTGTAGTCTTTGTCAGATGTGTGTGTGTGTGTAGTCTTTGTCAGTGTGTGTGTGTGTGTGTGTGTGTGTGTGTGTGTGTGTGTAGTCTTTGTCAGATGTGTGTCAGTGTGTAGTCTTTGTCAGATGTGTGTCAGTGTGTAGTCTTTGTCAGTGTGTGTCAGTGTGTAGTCTTTGTCAGTGTGTGTGTGTGTGTGTGTGTGTGTAGTCTTTGTCAGATGTGTGTCAGTGGGTAGTCTTTGTCAGATGTGTGTCAGCAGTGTGCAGTCTTTGTCAGTGTGTGTGCGTGTCTGTGTCATTGTGTGTGCAATGCTGAACTGTCCATATATATATATGGTCAGTTTGGAAACCCCCCTTTCAAAATCCTGCGTTTGCCACTAGGGGCCTTAACACTCTCCCAGTGCTTTAGACACTGTGTATCAGAAATAAATATGTCTAGGCAAAGTACTGTATACTAATATAAGCAGAATTTCGGTTGGATACAATTTGTTACAAACCATAAATTAGAGAAACTAAGGGGTCTATGCAGTGGCTTCACAAGGGGGAGCGGGCTGCACCTGGGTGTCACCCACTAAGGGGTGACACCAAAGTGCCGACTCTCCCTCAGTGAAAGGAGCCGGGTGCTGCACTGTAATATTACGTGCAGCACTCGGCTCCTGACAAAGTGAGGAAGCCGGCACTGCCCGCAGAGTCGTCCCCGGGTGCAGTCTACAACTCCGGGACCCCCCCTCCACCGACGTTCCCCAGTTGTTGCGGGGTTCGAGCCACGAGGCCACGCCCCCCCCACCGGGTGCAGTAGCAGGGAGGGGCACCACTGAGTCTATGTACTAAGACTTGGAGAGAAATAAAGTGGACAGAGATAAAGTACCAATCAGCACCTAGCTGTCACTTTACAGCACACTGTGATGCATGCGTGGTACGCAGCAATTGTGTGCGTATTAGCAAGTGTGATCCAAGCTGAATCAGGCCCTGTGCTCACTCTTGCATTTGTGTGGAGGTGACAGGCCGTATAGGTCTGGACCACCATTGTTTTTTTTTACTTAATATATTTTATATCTTTCAAATATTCTAAATGTGAGAGTTATTTTTTAATGGGTAATTGAATATAATTGTGAAGTACTCTACCTACCACTTTTTTTATTCATTCAAACAGTACCCCATTGCGAAACTCGCGTTTGCGTGCGCCAACTAGCCATTGCAATCGGGACTGAGATCGCAATGACTACGCAGACACATTCACAGAGTGATTGACAGGAAGTGCCATTTGTGGGTGGTGACGGTGAGGTAGTCAGGCGAGCGCAGGCGTGCCAGTGCGTTTCAATGCCGTTGCAGGGGAGAGGATAAATTATCCATTTCAATGGCATACGCAGCCTGAGGCCTGATAGAAATTGCTAACAACCATGCACGCTGAGTAAGGACAGGGCTTGTGCAAGTGTGCGTGAGGCTGCGATGGTACTCCATTGTACCGCTGGTTTCGCAGTCTTGCTAGACATTACGGCGGTGTGGTAAGTAAAGTGGGCATCCTTATGTTATGCTGCGAGGGTATTGCGATCGCAATGGATTAGCATACAGTTGAACTGCGTGCGTAATCGCTATTGCATTTGCAGTTGCGTATGGTAGGGAATCAGGCCCAGAGACGCCCGGCTGCTCACATACAGTAGGAGGACATACTCAGATGGAGACACTGCACCTACCTAAGGGCTGGTGCAACTTACCATGATGTGCTGCACCTAGGACGTGCCTAAAGACACTGGACGGTAATGCAGCATCTTAAGACGGTGCAAGTAGGCATCTCATTCCTTGAGACATTCGGATTCACTCTTTTACACCAGGGAATGGCTTTATTGCGGCATCTGTATAAAGTCGCAGACGCAACTGCGGCAAAAGACATGTCTGTGTCCATCTCAGAATCAGGCCCACAGTACATTAACTCTCAACCTTTTATGATTATTACATTATATACATTGGTTTTGAAACATACTGTAATATGATCTTATCAGAAATGTTTCCAGCAGGATTACCTGCTTGCCATGTCCCACTCCCCCCATATACCCGCCCCCCCTTCCCCTACACCACCACCCCTCAGGGATCACCTTCACCAGGTATTCACAGCTTACTGCTGCAGAATCATCCAGTCCCTATTTAGGGCTCTATTTACTACAATCCGCATTGCGAATTCAGCCAATATCAAAGGGATTTACTAAATATAAGAGATGTGCGCCGACCCGTGTTTTGGTTTTGGATCTGAATCTGGTTTTGGATTTTTTTCCTTGGTGTTTTGTTTTTAGGTTTTGGTTTTGGATCTGTATTTTTTCCAAAAAAATTATATGAACAGCTAAAACTACATAATTTGGGCCTGTTTTTGTTTCTGTAGTATTATTAACCTTAATAAGAATGATTTTCAGGCATTTCTAGGCATTTTTAATCACCTCACAGTATTGATTTCACTATTTTTCACCTATATAGGCCAAAGGCTGCAGCGAGCTGGCTGGCTAAAGTAAGCAACAGAGCAGCAGCACAAACACACGGCAGTTTAAAAAAAATATCAGACATCTATGAAACATTGCCACACAGCAGTGGCAGACAGGATGGCAGTTTAATAAACTATAATAATGTCAGTCGGCAATACCCCAAATTGTGCCAAATGTAAAGGAAAGAGGTGCAAGATGGAATTGTTCCTCCCACCCACTCTTATGTGGGATATTACAAAGGACATGCACAGTTTAACAAAACCAAGCACTTTAGCCACTAGGACTGACACTTTCGTGGCTGAACTCCTTGGTTTGTTTGGGTCCCCACAAAACATTTTTTGGATGACTACCTTCAATTATTAAGGAGGAGGTTGATGATGAGGGTGTTGGTGGTGGAGATTGCATGTGCTGGTCCAAACTGCTGGTAGCTGATACTGTATACAAATAGCCCAGGCGCTGGAGAGTTAAATCAATCCTACAGCAACAGTATGGTTGAAAGAGGAGGTCACCCTCAAATAACAAAGGCAAATATATATATAAAAATGGGCAACTATATGGGCTGGTGTCAATTAGTAACGCACTCAAATCAGATGTTTCAATGACAATAAGTATACATTTATTAAAAAATCATTTTAACATATCACATCAACACAATGGATGCATCCATAATAATTACTCATTACAAAAAAAGTATATTAAAAAAAATAAATAATAAAATATATAGTCCTAATATTCAGGTGGTGGTACCACAGGAAAACACAGGTAAATAGATGGATGATCAACAATAGATTGATAAGAGTCACTGTCCAGTTGTACTGTAACGTGTTATGAAATAAATGTAGTAACAAATTAATTACCTGCAGACTTCTGTTGTAGCTGGTATTGCTAGTTAATTTATGCCAAAAAATGGTGATGATGATGATAAGTCCGTATGAACGGGAAAACGGGGTGCTGTAATTGCCGCTCCTGGGAAGTGTGTGGTCGGCTGTGGAGCTCGGGACGTTCACGATCCGGATGCATAGGCAAATGCAGGGGGGGTTTCTGTCTGCCTGGAAACCCCCCTCCCCAGCCCACACCATGACCACAATAGAAATAGTAATAGAATAGAATTTTACTAGAGCTGCATGTTCTTCTCAGTATCACAAATGAAATAATTAGCACCACCTGTGGATCTTCTAACATGTATAAGCCAGTAATAAATAATCTGTGCACCAAATAGGATATCTGGAAAACATTCACTGTTAGGGATGTGCTGCTATAGAGCCCAATATGTACATATTTGTCCAGGGCAGTGCTAGGTTCTTCTGCTGCTCCCCCAGGCTCCCGAACTTGCTCCAATGCCCTGGAATGGTGCCCACATCTGAAAAAAAACATTCTGCTCAGAAAGGATGGCCTTACTGCCTCATCTAATGGCTTACTGTGATCACTGGTCCTGTATATGCTGGAATTATGACACACAATACACTTTGTATGATGTATATTAAAGCTGGTTAAGTGCTAATTCTACCCTCTTCATGGACTGGCCACACTCACTCTAAAATCAGGCATTTGGAAACCCCCTCTAGAAATCCTGCATTTGCCACTGGGATGCACTGCATCTCCGGCTGTATTAGTGCAGGGACAGGGTCTTTGTCAATGAAGCCGCAGCATCACCTCCTCCGGTAGACTCACTCGGGAAGTGGAGCGTCGTGTGTTCAGGGTGAGCTGCAGACGTGGCCGCTCTAGGTGAGGAACAGCTCCAGCAGTCAGAGCACAGGAGGCGGTGGGTGTTGTAATATCCACGGCAGTGAAATGCCGCTTGTCCCGTCTCAGTAGCAGATCATCTCAGTGGTTCAATCATTGGGGGGGAACAGGTCTGCAGTAAGTGAGAAAAGTGCTCTACCCGTGTCTGGGGAGCAGATGGTCCTTGTACCTTCTGTGGGAGCACCATGCAATAGGAGAGAGCACCTACGCGTTTCACCGTCCTAAAGGCATCTTTGTCAAGGTGAACAGAAAGCTCTGTCATTCCAGTATTTAAATTAGCTGCATATATTACAGATGAAATCCATTGGAACAGCTCATTTGAGTGGTATAATCGGTGAGCACTGTGGTATTAAGGGAACTCAGAAGGAGAACAGATAGTATACAATCGGGAAGCCGGCTGCCTTAATAACGGCAGCCGGCTTCCCGACTGTCATATCCCGGTGAGGGTGAAATGCCAGGCATCTAGATGTAGACGCCTGACATTTCCCCGATGCCGGGAGCCTGGCGCCCGGCATCCCGATCGAAGGGATGCCAGGTGCCGCGAGCGGACTGCCGCGGGGGGGAGGGTTAGGTTTAGGGCACCCGGGGGGGACTTAGGGTTAGGCCCCCCCCCGGGAGGGTTAGGGTTAGGCTAGGGGGAGGGAGGGTTAGGGTTAGGCACCCCCCCGGGGGACTAAAGTTTAGGCAGCGGGGAAAGGCGGAGTGAGGGTTAGGCACTTAGAGGGGGGATTAGGGTTAGGCACTTGGGGGGGAGGTTAGGGTTAGGCACCCCTAAGGAGGGTTAGGGGATTAGTTAGTTATTGTGGCCGGCGGCGGTATTTCATACCGATTCCGAACAGTTACTGACCTACATAGATACAGTTTACACAGCTTACAGAAGAAAAGCAACATGTAATCACTAATTGAAACTTTCTAACTAAATTAACACTAAATGTGTCAATCATCACTACTACTACTATTCTGTATGTATATTAATATTCTGACATTAGTCTTTCAGGACCAAATTTTAGTAAGTTACTCTTTCTGAACATGTATAAATATAGCTAATTTTTGCTAATTTAAGTCTACCAGAGGAGGTGATGCTGCGGCTTCATTGACAAAGACAGGGGGCGAGATATATTTGTCTTTGTCAATGAAGCCGCAGCATCACGTTGCTTTTCTGGCTTTCTTTTTATCATTAGCAAGAACTGCTACCACTGGCGGCTGATTTACACAAACCACATCCTTATCATCAACATCCACGTTAACGTCAAATAGGACAGAAATTTCCCCCTCATCCTCCTTTTGCACTTCCTCCACACTATCATCCTATTTTTTTATTTCACCATCTAATACTAGCACAGCCGTCATGGCGTCAGTGATCCGCTGTGAAACTGGGTGACAGCTGTTATACATACTTCCTCTAGCAAAGGACTGTTTACAGTGGCGTAACTACCGCCCCCGCAGCCCCCGCGGTGGCGTGAAGGCATGGAGGCTTGTGGGGTGAGGTGGCTGCAGATTCCATGCGGACTAGCCGTCCACATGAAATCTGCAGAAAATGGCCAACTGGGGGGGGGGACTGCTACTACTAAGGGCACTAGGGGGGGGGACTATTACTACTAAGGGTACTGGGGGGGGACTACTACTACTAAGGGCAGTAGGGCAGTGCTGGGGGGACTACCACTAATG
Source organism: Taudactylus pleione (assembly GCA_031769625.1). Classification (NCBI taxonomy): domain Eukaryota; kingdom Metazoa; phylum Chordata; class Amphibia; order Anura; family Myobatrachidae; genus Taudactylus; species Taudactylus pleione. The sequence continues at coordinate 4,006,613 of JAUIMM010000198.1, forward strand.
GGATTGCTGGGGGGGAGGACGGACTACTACTAAGGGCACTGTGGGGCAGGACTACTACTACTACTAAGGGCCGTGCTGGGGAGGGGGACTACTACTAAAGGCACTGCTGGGGGGGTGACTACTACTAGGAGCACTGCACACTGGTGGGACCACTACTGGGGGACACTGCATAGAAGGGGATTACTACTAGGGGCACTGCTGGGGGGACTACTACTGGTGGTATTGCTGGGGGGAGAGGACGACTACTACTGGGGGCACTGCTGGGTGGGACTACTACTGGGGGGCATTGCTGGAGGGGGACTACTACTGGGGGCACTGCTGGGGTGGGGACTGCTACTGGGGGGCATTGCTGGAGGGGGACTACTACTGGGGGCACTGCTGGGTGGGACTACTACTAGGGGTACTGCTGGGGGGACTGCTACTGGGTGCACTCCTGGGGGGGCTACTGGGGGCACTGCTGGGGTGGGACTACTACTGAGGGCACTGCTACTGGGGGCACTGCTGGGGGGGCTACTACTGGGGGCACTGCTGGGGGGACTGCTACTGGGTGCACTCCTGGGGGGGCTACTGGGGGCACTGCTGGGGGGGACTACTACTGAGGGCACTGTTACTGGGGGCACTGCTGGGGGGGCTACTACTGGGGGCATTGCTGGGGGGGACTACTACTGGGGGCATTGCTGGGGGGGACTACTACTGGAGGCATTGCTGGGGGGGACCACTACTAGGGGCACTGCCCTGGAGGGACCACAACTTAGGGCACTGCATAGGTGGGGATTACTGCTGGGGGCACTGCATAGGTGGGGATTACTGCTGGCGGCAGTGCATAGGTGGGGGACTACTGCTGGGGGCATTGCTGGGGGAGGACTACTACTGGGAGCATTGCTGGTGGAGGACTACTACTGGAGGCTCTGCTGGGGGGGACTACTACTGGGGGCACTGCTGGGGGTTAGTACTGGGGGCATTATATAAGGGGTCCTGCATAGGGGGACCACTACCTGGGGCACTATATAAGGGACACTGCTGGGGGCACTGTATAAGACTCCTGACAACGATAATTAGAAACCTTACTGTGGGGCATAATATGGTGTCAGAGGGCAAATATGTAAGTGGCACTTTGGTAATAGGCATTACAGTGTGCGGCATAATGTGTAAGGGGCATTACTAAAAGGAGGAAAAATACTGTAAACTGTCTAGGGGGGGTGGGGGCATACTTTTAACTTTTGCACTGGGAGACAAATTGTGTATAAATGTCCCTGTAATGATTTTACCAAAATGCCATGGGAAAGGGGGGGGGGGGCATCAGAAAATGTTTTGGCAATTTATAGTTACGCCACAGACTGTTTAGTAGTCAATTGTTTTTTTTAAATGACTTCCGATCACGAATGAGGATGTTGATGATGATGCAGGTGTTGGTGTTGGAGATCGAAGGCGCTTGGATCCCACGGAGAGGGAGCAGGCGACATACACTTTGATATTTGATGAATGCGCTCCAAGTGACGTACCAAGGAGGAGGTTTCTAGGTAGCTTAGGTCCCTCCCTCTACTCACTCTTGCTTTGCAATGGTTATATATGGCTTGACAACTGTTGTCCGGATCGGGATGGAAATAATTCCACACGTGAGAAGTGGATTTTTTGTCTTTTGCCCCAGCATGACAACAATCGGCTTTGGCTTTTTCAAACCATGGGCAACAGCTGTTGCCTTACTTACACAAAGGACATCCTCAGCAGCAACATCCTCATCACCAACATCCTCCTCATCCTTAGCACCTACAACTACCAAAATATCCTCCTCCTCCATGTGCAATTCCACAGAAGCATCCTCAATGACTACGTCTGCAAGATGTTGACTGCCCTTCCCCACATTTACAGAGGGCACACAAATGTTGGAACTTGGTGGATCCTCCAGTACACTAGTATTTAGGTCGAGCTCACACATGACAACCGCGGACACACTTGCACTCTCCTCGGGGATTTGTGATTTCGATTTCTCAGGGCACACAGTTGGTTTTTCCGGAGCTGTCTTAATAACTTTCACATTTTTAATTGGACCACCACCACTACTACTACAAGCAGAAGGGCTATCAGAATCAGCAGTCTTCATAAAGAAAGGCCAAGGCCTTATCCTTTCCTGCCACTTCGTGTAGTGAATGGCATATTGCCAATTTTTTGTTTATCTAAAGGCAAATAATCTTAAAAATGTTTTTTCTTAACTTCAGTAAAACTTGCTTTACCATATCGATGGCGTGACTTAAGCCCTGGGGCATGGGCCTTCATAGAGGAGGAGGAAATTGACAGCCTTGCACTGCTGGCGGCAGCTACAACATGTGGTTCTTGGCCTTGCTCTCCTGTCATGTGACAGTCTTCCATATTTTCTGCAGTCTTGAAGCAGTGTCACAATCACCAATAGTGTAGTCAAGGTGCGGTTACAAAATTCACACGCATGTAGTCATGTGCACACACAAAAATATTAGAAAAAAAGACAAATGATGATTTATATTTTTTTTTCAGCTCCAGAAGAACTTGGCTCCAGAGCAACGATTGATCACGACTGGAGTCGGGCAGCACTAGGTTGCAACTTGCGTTGCTGGTTGGATCTTGTGCGGTACTACGGTTAAGCCTAACACGCACGCACGCACACAGAAAAATATAAAAGACATTTTGATTTTTTTGGGGGGCGTTTAGAACTTGGGCCCAGAGATGGACACTGCACAAGCCCAGGACACAGCAGACAGCCCAGATGGATCAGCAGACAGCACAGTGACAGTGACAGCACCATGACCAGAGACCAGAATGGATCAGCACAGACAGCACAGTGATAGTGACAGCACCGTGACCAGAGACCAGAATGGATCAGCAGTCACCAGCCCAGGATACAGCAGATAGCACCAACACCTCTCCCAGCCCTACACTACCCACCCTCCCTGTTCAGTCTCCACAGCCGGAGTGAAATGGCGTGTGGTCCCTTATACACTGCATTGATCATAGAGACGAAAGCTCGCGAACCGCAAGATTTTGTCTCTATTGTTTTGCGTCGATTTGAGAGATCCGAGTAAGGCGGGAACATCTGAGCCTGCTTGGGTCCGACTCGGCTATGCTAAATTCGGGTGGGTTCGGATCTCTGGAATCCGAACCCGCTCATCTCTACTAAATATCCCTTGCAGGGACAGAGCTTGCGATAAAGCTCTGTCCCTGCGAATCCCCTCCGTACACTTATCACGGTATTTTTGCAAAAAATACCATGACAAGTGCCCCGCGCCAAGCATCGACCGGCCACCGCTAAGCCCTGCCCCCATCGCTAAGCCCAGCCCCATGCGATCACGACCCCCCCTTCCCTTAATTACACTTACCTCTGGTGATCGGGGCTTCAGTGATGTCCTCCGTGGCTCCAGTCAGCTGATCTCCCATCCTGCACTGGGACCCGGTCAGCTGCGATCTGACTACTAAAAATAAGTGATAATTAGGGGTTGAAGTAGAATTTTACGAATTCTACTCCAATTGCCCTGTAATAACTGTAGGTGATACTAAAATAATGTGAAAAGGGTGTGAAAACACCCTTTTCACTTTATATTAGTAAAAATAATGATAATAAATAGAGCCCTAAGAGACATGCGATAGCTCTCCCTGGGCCCCACAGATTACCAATGAGCAGACATGCACGGCTTACAGTACATGCATTGCATTGTATTAGAACAGGATTGGTGCATCGGGGGTGACAGCGGGGGAGCCACGGCATCCTCAGTTCAAATGATGGATGATGAGATCGATCATACCCCTCAAGTCGGAGCCGCTGCGGCTGTCTCTGCTGGCACCACACTGAATGCTGGGAGGAGGTAGGAGGGAGGGGAGGCAGAACCGCCATTGTGTGAGCAGCTGCAGTGAGGAGCCTTACCGTCAATTGCCAGAACCAACGAGAGCCAGCTAGGCCAGCTGACCTAGCAAAGTTACCAGACAGCACTGCCAGCAACTAAAACTAAACACCAATAAGTACAGTACTGTATGTTGTTAAAATGAAATAAAATGATTGTGCTATATGAATACCCACAATCACCATCTAATATCACCTGTGGTTCTGTTCCTGGCATCGCTTTATTTGCTATTGGTTACATGAAAATAATCTGGAATATCAAATTGTCTGCATATGAAGCGTTTCTAATTTGCTCTAAGAAAATGTAATTATTTTAATGATTGTACTTACAACAACCGCATATACTTTTGTTTTGTATGTGTTAGTATCTTACCGTGTTCTAAATGTCATTAGCCTGACAGACTGCACCTCTGTGTACTTTTAATATGATCAACAGTGTGGTACAGTGTTGAGACCAGTAATATTTTCTTCATACTGTAAAATATTAAGCACTATATACTACATATATACTGTGTGTGTATATATATATATATATATATATATATATATGATGTGGTCACGTTCCTGCCGGCTAGGGATGCATTATAGGCGTCGAGATACCGATGCCTATGATAATCCCAATGCCGGAATTAGGGTTGGCACCCTACTGGGAGGGTTAGGGATAGGCTAGGAGAAGGGGGGGATAGGTTAAGGCACCCCCCAGGAGGGATAGGTTTAGGGAGCGGGATTAGGTTTAGGCACCCCCTGGGGGAGGATAGGGTTAGGCACTAGGGGGGAGGTTAGGGTTAGGCAACGCTAAGGGAGGGTAAAAGTTAGGAGGGGGAGGGTTAGCTTTACTTACCTCCACTGTCTGCATGTCATCCTTTCAGGCTCATGTTGTCGAGATTTGAACCAGCAGCTAAACAGCCCCCAGCATTACAATCCCATTCCATATATATATATATATATATATATATATATAATATATATATATATATATGTACATATACACACACTGTATACTGTTTTATAATTGTTGCTTTGGTCGGTCCATGTATTCTATACCTACACAGAAATATCAGTTGCCAATGACTGCTCTATTACAGATATGTAAGTTTTTACTGTAGCTTCAGTGGCGGCAAATAGCCTCTTCTCGGCGCACCTGGTCCGGGAGACTCCGCCGCACCGAGCAACCTTTTCGCTGAAAGTGTGCGCCTTTTTCATACAAATAAAACCACTCGAGGTGACAATGCTGCATTGCTAGCGTGCACTAACTACTGGGGTGTGCAACTTTTGTACATCAAAGTGTGGCCGAGTCTGAATCTGTGAAATAGGGCTCCGACACCAGTGGCCACATCTTTTACCTCACACCAAGTACCATTGAGCTTAATCTGAGACTTTGCACATGTGTGAATTGAAACCAATTCCTGTGTGTTACTGTCGCAGACTAGAGACTCTAGTGTTATCATTATATCATTATATTTTAAATATTTGAAGGAGATTGTTTTTCATTACAATATTATGTTTATACAGTACAATATTCAGCTTATCTGCCTACCTTCATTATTTAACCAATTTACAACACACTTTATACCCTTAACAACAACATAACTGTTTTAGCAGGGTTGGGGGAGAATGGGGGGCAACTTAATACTGTAAAGAATATACAGTTGTATAGGAAATAGAGGTTGCTGTAGGTGAAGACCGGACCTTCAGTTCTATGGGCTCTATTTACTACAAACCGCATTTGTAATGCAGATTGTAGTGTGATATTAATGACTGAATTCGCATTGCGGATTCAGGCAATATCACAGGGATTTACTACAAATCCCTTGCAGGGACAGAGCTTGTGATAAAGCTCTGTCCTTGCGAATCCCCTTCGGAGCCTTATCATGGTATTTTTGCAAAAAATACCGTGATTAAGTGCACGCGCATGTGCCGACCGGTCGCCGCTGCTACCCCCCGGCGCTAAGCCCCGCCCCCGATGCTAAGCCCCGCCCCCCATGATTGTGGACCCCCCGCGACCCCTCCCTTAATTACACTTACCTGCATGCTCCGGGCCTCCGGTGATGATCTCCATTCCTCCGGTCAGGTGATCTCCCATACTGCACTGGGGCCTGATCACCGAGCCGCAGTGCACTGTGGGAGACCAGCTGACCGGAGGGGAGTCATCTCCGGTGACCCGATCACTGGTCCCTGGAGTCAGGTAAGTTAATTTTTTTTTTACTATTTTTTTTTTTCCTTTTTTTACAGTAATCAGCTTGCGGTCTGTTAAGACCACACAGCTGATTACAGGGACCGACTCCCGGCTCTGCTCTCGGCGTTAGAGCAGGGCAGGAGGCCGGTAACCGGGGGAGATCCTGGATAACGTCACCTCCAGGTGGCGTTATTATCACAGGGCTTTCCCCGATATTTTTTCTCATTTAATTTTTAGTAACTCCGGTCAGATCACATTTCCCATTACAGTTATGGGAAATGCAATCTGATTACTGAAAATAAGTGATACTTAGGGGTTGGAGTAGAATTTTACTAATTCTACTCCAATTGCCCTGTAATAACTATAGGTGATACTAAAATAATGTGAAAAGGGTGTGAAAACACCCTTTTTCACTTTATTTTAGTCAAAACAATGTTAATAAATAGAGCCCATAAGTTTATTACATTACTGGCTGCATACATTATAACTTCATAATGATTTGGTGACTTTAGAGTGATATGCTGAGAAAGGAGAATATTTGCATTCAAAAATGTCTTCATCTTATGCCAGGATTTGACTCCATAAGTCGCTCAGGGCTTTAGTTTGCCATACATAATTACATTATAATTTCCCATTGTTCTGTGAGTGACATCTTGAATGGTGTTAATTTTGTAAAATGAGATGTTTGCATATTCCTCTAAGGGCCACTTAAAAAAGACGCCCAATTCCCTGCTTCCCCAATCTGTCCGGAACTGCCGATCCAACGGTCTGAAATGCCAATCGGTGGCCATGGATGGTAGCTAATCCGCCGGGGAATCGGAGACATTTTTTATGTTAAAAATTCCCTATTTGCCGATCCCTGTCATATTTTGGTCGTGATCAGCAAATCAGGCAAAACATTTTGGATTTCTTTCACCAATGCCCCGGCGTCCGGGGATCGGGGAATTGTGACAATCCGTCACTGATATATAGGGGCTGTTGGATAGAATGCAGAGCTCAGAGGCCTCAGGTTTGACTACAAAAGTAAATATTTTGTCTACTTATAAATACAATCTATAATGTGTCCTCATGTAACTATCCTTGCTGTCATCAGCTATTCTGAAAGTTTCAGCTAGTGATGCATGGATTAACCTCAAAGAGGGGAGATAACAGTGAATGTAACATTGCACTGGATGTTCTGTAAATGTAATTTTAATTTTTATACAGATTTATTTAAAGAAAAATGTATAAATGATGTTATTTTCATTGTTTAAGAAAACTAAACCCCTTTCAGTCACACTGAGAATCCCGGGAATTTGGCCTACCTCAGCCAAATTCCCAGGTTGCCGCATATGTCTGAAATTCCCTTCAATCGACCAGGGAATTTCCCTGCTTATGTCTGCATGGTGCTACCCGGGAATTAAACCCCGGGCTGCACCAAGCAGCTTTTACATTGAGTTGGCAGTGCAGAGCGTTCTATAGGATGCTCAGCGCTGCTGCTCATCACCCCCCGCGCCGGTGGCTGTGTACAGAGAACCCCAGACGGACGCCGGGGATACCCGCCGGCGCTGGAGATCGCCGGCGGGTCCCTGCCACAGCGGGCTGCCCAAACTCCCGCTAGACAGAAGGGGAGATATAAATAATATAATAATAGTAATAATAAAATAAAATGGCTGCAATGATTGGTCGGCTGTCTGCTGCATGATGATGACATCATCATCGGCAGCCGGAGAGGGGATAGGCTAGGAAGAGCAGAGGAGAGGCAGGTAATATTAAAAACTTAAAAAACCCGGCTTATGTCTCAACCAAATACCCGGGAATTTGCACAGGAGTAATTCCTGGGTCTGAGCAGGAAATTTCCCGGGTCGTATGTCTGAAAGGGGTATTAGTAATCCTTCAGAGATCCATCTGTATTAAAATAAAAATTAAAAAAACAGCAAAAAAAGAAAGAAAAAGTGTGCATATACCTTATAATTAACACAGTCAATATTAATAATAATAAAATAAAGACTCGGAGACATAGATTTGGCAGAATAAAATTTGTTAGCTATTTATTTGAGACATGTTAGGAATATTCAAATAAACTAAAGTATGGTGACAAAGAAATGACGGCCATAATCAGCCCACTCCAAAAATGCACAACCCAGCTAACATTATTACCAACAATATGTATCCGCTCAACCTTCTAACATCACTACACCCCACCCCGGTATGGTGTTGACACAGTACCCATCAGGGTGGTCCGGCGAACAAACAAGTCAATGAAGATGGCCCATCCAAAACCATAACATTAATTAATTCAACCAAATTTGCAGTCGAAACTGTGACTTGACGTTCTTTCCCACCAAAGCAAAGGTCTGACTACAGTACTATCGCACCACCACCAAAATACCCTAAAGCAATAACCTGAAACAGATCCTACACAAAAAAGCAAAAGTCTCCCCTCAGACAGATGGACTGCATTGGATCTATACAAATAATTATAGCGGAACCTAATTATGGAATGTCCAACCACACTACCACCATTGGCCAATACAAATTTTGCAAATGCTGCATTCTTCTTCTTTTTGGCTCTGTCAATCAGGGCCACCACACCAAATAGGCCTCGGCACAATAAATAACCAAACTATTTTGCAAGAGGACCAAGCCGATGAAATACTGCCCATATCATTCACTATGGAGCACCTCAATTCCAAACCTGTCATCTTTTCCACCGAGATGTATCAGCAAAACCTCATGAACACAAAATTGTTTAGCTAAATTGAAAAGCTTAGACTGCAAGGCCCACCACATCATACCTCTCACACCAATCCACCAAACACACTCCGACCACAGAAAAGCAGGAGCACCATTGGAAGCCATGAACCTAGCAGCCCAAAACACAAACAAATGACCAAAAATCCACACTCTAAGGGGTAAATTTACTAAAGTGAGAGTTTTTAGAAGTGAGTTTTAGAAGTGAGAATCAGATTCTACTTAACGTTTAACTAGCACCTTCTAGAAGATAATAGCTAGAATTTGATTGGTTGCTATGGGCAACATCACTTCTAGAAACTCTCACTTTAGTAAATTTACCCCTAAGAGAGTAAAATGGAACACCTATAAGGAGGGAGAAAGAAAATAAATTGATTTTAATATGAATTTAACTTGTAATGAAATGGATAATCTGCCAAAAGAAAAAAATGTTTTACTTAAAAACAAGTAGCCGAATCAAAACAAGCTTCTGTGCCAATTTGAAGCAACATAAAGACACACAAGGGTAAACTAGGAACCAAGGGGGGAGGGGGGAGAGGCTATGGAAGGGTGGGTAAACTAGGGTAACACAAGTAATAACTCGGCAAGAGGTAAAACCAAAACCTGCTGAGGGACTGTGACTTTGAGATTAAAATATATCCAATCAGCTGAATTAGGTCCGTCAGTTCAGGCAAAAAAAAGGCCAAATCCCTCAAGACCCCCGCTGCCAATAGCGGCAAGTAGCTAGTCCCCGAGTAGGGTAGACAAGGGAAAGACAAAACACTAGACACAATGACCAACAGATGGGTTTAATTATTAAAGGCAAAACATTTGCCTTTACTTGGAGTCTGGGATGAAATTTCTTGTCATAAGCACGCCAGACCGTACCAAGCAAATTGCGATGCAAGCTGTTAATCAGATGCAGATACAGTATCTGATAATGTTTGTGTGTTCCTCTGGATGGGTCTTTAAATAACAAGCAGCGAACACACAAAGACCTGCAATCCAATTACCATAGGATTTGAAAGCGTCGAACCAGATGCCCCCTTTCCCTTTCGCAGCCTTAAGCTCTTCTTTGGCCTTCTCGGTGAGGACAAAGATGTCCACATAAGCACCCTTAGTGATATTATGTTTGAAACCGGGAAGCAGGCTGCTCAACACAGCCGTATTCTCACAACGGACCCTGTCGGACCGCCCAGAGTGGGACGCATGTGCACTCTTTTTGCGCAAGCGTGGGTATTTAGACAATTTATGCCACCATTTGGCCTCGCACTTCACATATTTAGCCTCCCGCTTGTGCGCCTTCGTGGAGCTGCTAACACCTGACACTAGCGAAGAAAAGGATGAGGATGTGATACCTTCATCAGCAACAGGCGTGCGCCAGCCTGCACTTCAACGGAACCAGCTGCCACAATGCCCACAGATGTGAGCCTCCCGTCACAGCACTCAATATAGAAGCCGCGGCAGGACGGCGTGAGCCCGCACTGAGGCCTCTGCAGTGAGCAGCACCAATTGAGCCACCACTGCCTGCCACAGCTATCGCACCAGCCCCAGACACATCTAGGTACAGGTAGGGGGGTTCATTACACGCCGGGCACGAAGCATGGGGGAACAATAAGAAAAGAGATAGAAATGGGGAACAGCAAAGAAATAGGAGGACAGGGAAGGCAGGAGAAGACAAATCTGAGAGATTAAAGATTGAGGGGTCTATTTACTAAGCAGTGTTAGGAGACAGAGTGAAAAGTGATAAGAAAGTGAAAAGGTGCCAGCCAATCAGCTCCCAACTGTCATCTCACAGGCTGTGTTTGAAAAATGACAGTTGGGAGCTGATTGGCTGGCTCCTTATCACTTTTCACTCTGTCTCCTAACACTGCTTAGTAAATAGACCTCTGAGTTTAAGAAATAGCAGAACAGGGAAAGAAGGAAAAAGGCAGTAATCTGAGAGACCAGAGACTGAACTTAATAAAAACCTAAATCACAGTATATGATCACCAGAGCAAAATGCCAGCACTTATCCTCCACAGGTGACAGGAATAAAGAGGCTTAGGGGTAAATTTACTAAAGTGAGAGTTCTTAGAAGTGAGTTTTAGGTGAGATGTTGCCCATAGCAACCAATCAGATTCTAGCTATTATCTTCTAGAAGGTGCTAGTTAAATGTTAAGTAGAATCTCTACTGGTTGCTAAGAGCAACATCTCTTCTAAAACTCACTTCTAAAAACTCTCACTTTAGTAAATGTACCCCTTAGTATCAGCCCACAAAGCCTCACATAGCACATATATAGGAATGGGTATGTAATGCCTGCTGTAGGGATGCCTCCTGTCATATTACCGAAAGTAGCATCCCGACAGTTGGAATCCCAACAGGGAACCCCCCCTTAACCCTCTCCACCCACACCCTAACCCTCCCTGCTAGTTTGTAAACCTAACCCTCACCCCTTCGTACCTAAACCAAACCCACCCCCCTTAGTGTCTAACCCCCTCAGTGGTGCCTAACCCTAACACTCCTCCCTAGGGTTGTCTAACCCTAACCTCCCCCCAAAAAAAACCTAACCCTAACCCCAATACGCTCCTTAATACTAACCCTTCCCCCACAGCTAGCGCTAAGGATATATATATACACACACACACCCTAACTATCATAGTACAAACCAATCACATGGTGGCCCACCAAACAGCCCCGAGACTGGAGGTTTAACCCAATCCACTCTCCTTTAATCACTCTATTTCTCAAAAAGGTACAATCTCACCGCACTAGACTTCTGATGTTTATAGTGAGTCTCCTTCTTCTGGTTGGTGTCCCTCAGATAAGGCGTGAGAAGACATCGAAGTTGTTGCATCGCCTGCGGCACAGGGGGCAAACGTTGTTAATCTGCAGCCACTGTCTCAGGCAAGGAACGTGGAAAGTATGCTGGCAGGATGTTACTGCCATTTCCATTTCAGCATCTATGTTGGAGATGCAGATGGCGCAGAACTCTACTTCCTCTTCTCTAACAATGCATCTGCTGAATGTGGGCAGACTGGGCAGAATGAGCCTCAGGATGGTGTCCAGAATGAGGCGTTCTGCATTCTGCGCAACCTGTTGATATTGGCTGGCAGTTGGCTGGTTCCTTGCTCTTCTAGAGGATGCTCCATTTCTCACTCTTGTTGATCTTCTTCCAGCTGATGGTCTGAGGCGTCCTGACCTCAGCCATGTCCCAGTCATGCTCTGGTTTGGTCCATCTGAAAAGACATTCATATATTGTAGATATAACAAATAGCCATATGTAACATGTAAAGATCAAATATTGTTGGCATACGATAGGAGTTATAGCAATAACATGATTTTTATATACTGTATATTATCTTACGATACAAAGGGCCTCATTTATCAACAAATTTTATCATTCATAACGAGTGATAAAACTCATTGCGTATAATAAATTGGGCTCAAGCCAATCAGCTCCGAACTGTCATTTTTCAAACAGATGACGGTTGAGAGCTGATTGGTTGAAGCACCATTATCATACGTAATGAGTTTTATCACTCATTGTGAATATATAAAACTCGTTGATAAATGAGGCTCTTAATAATCAAAAAAGAGCTGCAGTAGTATAAGTGTATGGATGCAGGCCCCAAATGTTTAGGGGTTCCTGATCAGTAACTGACTAACAGCATGGAACGGGCCACCCAGTAACACGGGACACAGGGCCTGATTCAGACTTGGGAATAGAGAGAGATATCTCTCTCAACTGATCATCTTGGTGGGACCAGGCTGCACTGCAGGTGGGGCAGATTTAAAATGTGCAGAGAGATTTAGATTTGGGAGGAGTATTTCCAAACTGACATCTAAATTGTAGAGTAATAATAAAAGCTGTGCAGTATTTGTGGGCTACATGCAAAATCAGCCAGTATTTACCCCACATGTAAAAAAATGTATGTATTTCATTTTACACCCCTTGCATTGCAATATGGTGTGTTCAGGTTCACAGTTGAGAGAGATATCTCACTCTTTTCCCAACTCTGAATCAGGCCCACTGTCCATAGACCACTATCATAATGCCTCCCACTTCAAAGGACAACTGCCAAAGAATGAGAAACTGGTCTGAAGCTGGGTACACACGTAAAGATTATCTGTCCAACCAGCCAACTAGTTGATTGGTTGGAATGAAAATCTGGTAAGGTATGACAGCAAATGACAATCAGCAATTTGCTCCTAAACGCCGGAAAATGGACAAAAACTGTTGTTTGAACAAATTGTTTAGTTCAAACATTTAACAAACTTGTCTGACGTCCATTTTCATCTGTTTTCTGGCATTTAGGAGCAAATTGCTGATCATCATTTACTCCCATACGTTACCAGATTTTCATTCCAACCAGCCAACTAGATGGATGGTTGGACAGAAAATCTTTACGTGTGTACCCTGCTTAAGATTTAATTTACTGAACATGTTTCTTACCTTCGTTTCCAATCAGCTGAGCTAACTCCCGTCGGCTCATTGCAGCTGCTGATAAGGTGCCAAATAAGATGAAAAGTAGGTGCACAAACTAACAAATAAACAACAAACAGAAAGAAAAGGCACAGGTGTGATTGTGCGCTGATCTCCGGTCACTGGTGAATCGCTGGAAGCAGTCACTAGTGGGAAAACTCGCTCTCTCTTGTGAGGCCTTTCTCATGCGTCAGCAACAGCTTCAACTGAGGAAATGCCAGTGATATTGCCGTGCACTGGGGTTACATACCCGGCCATACAGTGGGCACCTGACCATGGCTGTTGTTTACATTTGAATGTGGCATGCGGGCGGCAGTTGGTGATGGCTGTGCGTCACATCAGCTCTCTGCCCTATACCCCACATCATCATCTTCCCACTGATATCACACAGGTACACCAGTGGGAAATCAGTGGGAAACGACAGGTTAGTGCTGAGGGGTAGTTACACCAAAAACAGAGAGGTTCTGCTACTGGACCCAGTGAGCTCAGCTATCATTGCTGCTGCTATCTCTGCTCTTCCTTTGGTGATCTCTGCTGATGGGCAGAGTTGAGCGTTTGTGATTTTGTTGCTTGGCACTATTTCCAAAACAGTCGGATCGATGAATAATATGGAAACCGGTATTCAGACTACACACTGAACAGCTAGATGCAGGCATGGGCTCCTACACTTGTAGGTGGTCTTATAACCAGACATATGCAGATGGCAGCCATTGTGCCAGCCATTCAGTGCATCTTTTCTCACTATTCATTATTATATCCAATCGAGTTGGATCACATTTGATTGATTGTGGTGAACCTACACCAGGAACATATTTTTTTTAATGTGACCCAGTTGATCAACCAAGGATGCCGGGCGTATATAGCTGGTATTAGAGCGGAGTCAAATATTGCATAATATACCCAACAAAGAAACCTATGTAAACCCATAAATTTGCAATTAAAACCTATTTAGTTAGGCAGTAAATGTTGTCACTCAGTCCCACATTGTCAGTGACTATAATGCTACTTTGCAGCAGTGGCATATCTAGGGGAGCTCCACCTTCCGCCTCCCGCAGAGGGTGACGTCTCTCCCATAGTACAGAGCGGGCCGAGAGGACGGAGGAGCGGATGGCAGCGGGCGCAGAAGCGGGGATTCAAGTAAGTGTTGGGGTTTTTGTGTGTGTGTCTTTGTCCTTATATATGTAAGGGGCACTGGCACTGCATAGGGGGGACCACTAGTGAGGGCACTGCATAGGGGACCACTACTAGCGGCACTGTATAAGGGGTACTACTGGAGGCACTGCATCAGGGGCTCTGTATAAGTGGCACTACTGGAGGCACTGTATAAGGATGCACTACTGGGGGCACTGCTACTGGGTACATTGCATAAGGGGTACTACTACAGTGGGCATTGTAAGAGGGGCACTACTACTTGGGGCATTAAGGTGCATACGGAATGGAAAGAAATGTGCCCAGAGTGATGAGAAATGGTGGTGTGTCATGTTGACACGCCCCCATTTTCAGTGACCACGCCCCTTGCACCATGTGACCACGCCCACTCTTTTGGCGTTCGCGCACCTACTTGGAGGGACGGCCTCCATTTGTTTAACTTGCCCTGGGCTCCAAATACCCTTGTTACGCCACTGCTTTACAGTTTCACTCATAGCAGAGAGTTTAATACAAAAAGTTTAAACTTATTAATTTGTACATCGTTAAGTAAGTCATCTTCATGAGGATTTAGTTACACATGGGTAGAAACAAAATGGCTGCCAATATTTTCCCCAGAAAGCGTGTGGCGGGGCTTTATATAACTGGACATTTCAATAATAGACACTCAATATTATTAACTGTCAGTTTAATAAATAAACTTTATACAACACGTGTGCTAATTTGTACAGCTACAGGCAATGCTCAAAGAATGTAATTGTCACCTAATTTTGCATGAGGTCACCACTTGCGGCTACACAATTCCAGATTAGGTCTACCGGGAGTTATGGGAAACAACACCATGATCCAGAGGAAACTGACGCCTGGTGGATGGTTGTGGCAAACTTTGGGTTCACATCTGGTGACTGAGAAGACCATGAAATAACGATAACTTCAGTGTCATGCTCAGGGTGACTATACATGCTCTGCGGATGGGCGTTCTGTCATCCTGGAAGACACGGCTGACATTGCAGTCAGATGCTCACCTTGCCCCCGCTGTTTTCCTTTGTTGAGGATGTCATTTCCTTCAGCGTTTCATGCTGACGTCACCACAGATACCACGGCTGGTCAAACTTCAGCATGTTTATCTGTCTTGAGAGTAGATGTACTAAGCCTTTGGAGAAAGATAATGTGGTGAGAGATAAAGTACCAACCAATCATCTCCTGTCACTTTATAGGCTGTGTTTGAAAAATGACAGTAAAGATGGGTACACCCTGACAGATATATTGCCTGTTCCATTGAACGGGCGATATATCTGTAGTGCATCCACTGGTGTGTACAGGCAATATGTCTGTGAGTGACGTCATTCACATACATATTGCATCTGCCCTGCAGCATAGCTGATCTATATTTAGCAGCTATATCGGCACGTCTGCCTGTGTGTTGGCGATTCGCCGACAGCCCGTACACTTGTTATAGGGACCGTTGGTGACTGACATCTCAACTGGATGGGTAAATTTAAATACCCACCGGCCCAGTTATGTCAGTGCATACACATCGGCCGAAGGATTGGCAAGTGTGTATCCAGCTTTAGGAGCTGATTGGTTGGTACTTTATCTCTCTCCAAGGCTTAGTACATATACCCCTCTGTCACTGAAATTCCTACTTAACATGCCCCAACAATCACTGAGGTCTTTCTCTTGCAGCCATAACTATGAACCCCTGGGACAGTCGAGCATTTTTATGCATGAACCTGACTGTTTTTTTCTCACTGGTTCACCTCCATTTTCCCAGGGTTGCGGTCCTGCTAACTCACTCACAGCCACGCTTGTGGAATCATTCACCAATTCATTCATTTGTTTGCTTAAATGCTAACTCATTCACTCACTAATATTCACACTTGCTCACTAAATTCCTTCCCTTCCTGTGATGACTCGGTATTTCACTCATTCTTCACTTGGTTATTCACCTGGATGGAACAACTACTGTACCGTCCACTACTGTCACTTCTAGTTGGCCATCCAGGTAATCACATTCCCTGCGGGGTCACAAGCTGCTGGGTTGTGAGCAGGAGGCATGTCTCCCCAGCAACTTCATTTTGATGTATCAGTCCTAGAAGTCTTTGGCTCCTCAGACGTTTGCTGTCTTACGTTGGTGGAGGTCCATTGACATAGATGAGCATTAGAGACCAGCCAAACCGTTGCGAAGAGCAGCTGGACCGACCCAGTGGAAAGATGAGGAGTGAGCCACCGAGAAGCAGAAACAGGAATAATAATAAGGAGGCCAAACGCTTGATCCAGAGCCACAGGCAGCCCGGAGAACTGTGGGAGGTTTTGTGAGGCCTCATGACATCCCTGCCAAGAGAAGAGAACTGGCGATTACTAACTGAACACACAGATGACCTACAGAGGCAGAACCGTTACTAGACTTTTTGGTGTCCTGTGCCAGAGAGAGCATTGGTGACTCCCACCCCCACCTTCATTGTTTAAATAGGAACATAAGTTAGTGCAACTGATAAAGGGCCATGGACTCATGGGGAAGGGCCAGGGAAGAGATAAGGGAGGCCAGGAGATGCTGGGGATAAAAGAAGAGGAAGCTACAAGTGAGAATGATAATAATCAGGAAAATTGACAGGCCCAAACAGCGCCCCCTGCCCTGCGATGCCCTGTGCCATGGCACTGGTCGCACTACCCTAGTTACAGCCCTGCACAGAGGGCTCCCATTGGTAACAGGTTACTTAGGACAGTCCCTTTTATTTAACCAAAATATTTTACTCCCATAATTTTACACAAGCCCAATTAACAAAAGTGTTATAAAGGTGGATACTTATACCTTCTAAAGAGAACAAGGGAAATTGTTTCTCATGGCAACTAATCAGATTCTAGCTATCATGTAGTATATTCTATAAAATGATAGCTGGAATCTGATTGGCCGATATGGGTAACACCTCCACTTGTCCTCTTTAGAAGGTTTGATCCCTAAAACCTGTTTTACTTTATCTGTTATGTACAAAATACATTGGGTGAATATTAGGACTTCATCGGGTGGGCGGACATATTACAGCTAATTTCCTCACCAGCTGTTTTATTTATGGTAAGAGAGTGTGAATTTGTGAGGGGACCAGGAGGCGGGATGATTTCACGGTCTGCCTGTAATCTGGGCAATAACATAGATGGTGCAGCCCCAGATAATTGTTTAGTAGAACTTGTTTCCTTGACAGACATTCCCCCTGAGTCTCAGTCACATCTACTGAGGTCAAGCAGATTTGCACCTGCAAAAGTGATGGGCAAGGAAAGTCCTGGTGATCTTCCTCCATTCTTACATTGCAGTGTTTGGGGGTATGCAATATGGTTACCGATATATAACCTGTTGTACAAAGTAAAAAGTTTTCTCCTAACTCTATATAATAATTTATGTTGATCATTTTAACACCTGTGGCAATCACTATCAGGGCTGTAGCTAGGGTAGTGCGGCCGGTGCCATCGCATAGGGCACCACAGGTCAGGGGGAGCAGTTTGGGCCTGTCATATTTCTGTTTATTATCGTTCTCACTTGTAGCTTCCTCTTATTTTATCCCCAGTATCTCCTGGCCTCTCCTATCTCTTCCTTGGCCCTTCCCCATGCGGCCATTCCCCTTTTTAGGGTGCATTATGTCCCTTTGAAAAATGAGGAGGGCGCCAATGCTCTTTCTGGCACAGGGCACAAAAAAGTCTAGTTACGGCTCTGATCACTATACATTAATTCTACTAGAATGTGGGATCTTTACCCGTTCTCCATGAGAATTGAGACCTCTTGCTTTGAAGGGTGAATCTTCCTTTTCACATTCTGCAACAGAAAGAATATTTATAAGAGAAGACTATCAATAGTAAAGTGACCCTGTCGCCTACACTCTGTGGAAGTTATTTATAAAGGGCAAAACACCCTTTGGTGACGTCACATGCATCAAATTATGCTGGCGCTCCTAGGTTACTGCCAAAGGAAGCAGGATTACAGCATTTGTGGAGGAGCAGCAGTTTGCACCAAAGTGAGAGGAGTTAATGGAATGAGGAGCAGTTTGCACCAGCTGGTGGGAGGAGTTAGTGGAATGAAGAGCAGTTTGCACCCACTGGTGGGAGGAGTTAGTGGAATGAGGAGCAGTTTGCACCAGCTGGTGGGAGGAGTTAGTGGAATGAAGAGCAGTTTGCACCCACTGGTGGGAGGAGTTAGTGGAATGAAGAGCAGTTTGCACCAACTGGTGGGAGGAGTTAGTGGAGTGAGGAGCAGTTTGCACCAACTGGTGGGAGGAGTTAGTGGAGTGAGGAGCAGTTTGCACCAACTGGTGGGAGGAGTTAGTGGAAAGAGGGCCTGTCTAGATGCAGCTAGTTTTGCAGTGCAGTGTAAAATCACAATGACATCTAGCAGAGCTTGAAGTGCAGAGAAGGCACATTTTAAAATGCAGATTTGTACTAGTTATGATTATGAGTTGGTGGAGATCGGGACTTATTATATAATGTGACACATTTTTACATGTAGCTATCTGTAGCCCTTTCCATTGCCCCCCACTGAACCATCTGCAGGCCGATGGCCACTCATGTGCAGTACACTCGTTAAGTCTAAACCCAGAGGCAAAGTGATAACGGTAGCTATCACTTTGTTTCGAGGCTGAATTAGGTTTTTTGGAAAGCTCTGTTCCGGCGAGTTGGGACTTAATTATTACGTCTCAACTGTATTAAAAATACGGTTGTTAATAAATACGGGTCACCACTAAGGGGGAGATGTACAAAGACTTGGAAGGAGATAAAGTGGAGAGAGATAAACTACCAACAAATCAGCTCCTAACTATCATGTTACATGCTGTGTTTAAAAAATGACCGTTAGGACCTGATTAGTTGGTAGTTTATCTCTCTACACTTTATCACTCTCCAAGGCTTAGTACATCTACCTCATAAGCTCCTCCCTCACCTATATGAACAAATCCATGCCTACATCCCCCCCCCTTGTCTCTTTCTATCTTTAGGACTTAAACACAGTAGGCTGCTTAAATATAAAAGTAATATCTGTCATGAATCTATATATAAGAGGCACGTTCTCTGCAGCAGTTACTTCTGTGAAAGTGTCGCTTACCTGAGTCATCACCATCCGCTTTTTCTTTCCCTGCCATCTTCTATGCCCAGGGCAGGTATGGTGTGACCGGCTGCCAATCACCTGTGCATCAGAAGCCACTGGCGCCACCTCAGCAGGGTTATGCCAGCAATGCCCAGGTGCTGGGAGGGGACCATCCATTCTGAGCGCCGAATCTGGCTCTTCTATTGGGACGGCAACTAAAACAAAGCGTAACTGTGTATCAAGTCATCAAACACAGACATTCAGCAAATTAGATGCAATACTAGTCTATGGTTCTACAAAACCACCCTGATCTATCATTGCACAGCACAATAGGATGTGTTCTATATATTCTGTGCATTGTATGCTTGGTGTGAGGTGCAGGGCACTCACCAGGACAACAGATGGCGTCTTCTCCTCGTCCTGTCTCCATTCCTGGCAAGGAGTTGGGCAAAGACTACAAGAGGAAGAGAACCCTCATTATACACCTAACAGACTGGAACACAGATAGACAACACTAAATCTCCAGGAAAACTTGCCACAGCTAGGCAGAGAGAGAGCCAAATACAGACAGACAGCACATACACAGACATACACAGAGCGACAGAATGGGGAAATAACAGCTAGTGACACTGAGGTTCTGGACCAGGGATGGGGAACCTCCAGCTCAGAGCCGTATAAGGCCCCCAAATCATTTGGTCTGGTCCTCTGAGCTTTTTTCTGATAGCCTCATCTGGATTGCAGAGTGCCTGTAATGGCACACTGCAGCCAGAATCTATGCAGCAGTGCCGCCTGGAACGTCCTCAGGACGCTTCAGACGGTCACACCGCTGCCCTTACAGCTCCCCAGAGCACCCTCAGGATGCTCCAGGCATTGCTGTAATTACTGGCGATTGTGGCCCCGGGTGACACCACACATAGGGGGCATGGCCTGCATCGGGCCCACGAATAAAGTTATATATATCAAAATGGCCCTCTGCAGAAAAAAAAGTTCCCCAACCCTGCTCTAGACAGTCAACCAGGGAGAGAGACATCCAAGGTTATAAACACTTGTACAGACAGACACAGTAACTGACAGGCACAGTAGAGACACACGGTAACCTCTGGCAGACATGACTGGGCCCCAGGGTAAATTCCGCCAATATTTTGCTACTTTTCTGGTTTTGTTAGCACTATATAAAAGTGTAATACTATAATGGATCAGGTCACATAACATACATCATCTCTGCGGTGGGGCTGAGCATGCAGAGGGCATTTCAGTTGTCTATTTAAGTCCTCACACTTAATCCTGGGTTTTGTTTTGCATTAAAATACACCAGTAAAAACTTATATCACATGCCACAAGCAATCATGTTTGATATACATGTACACTAGTGTTTCAGTGATCACTGTGGGCTTCCCAATGCATCTAAAGGCAAAAAGGTGAATTTGCAAAACTAACTACACAACAAAAATGTAACAGAATGCATGTAAATACTCCACAATGTGGCCCTGATTCAGACCCGCTTGTTGCCGGAGGCAGCGCGCAGGGTCTGATGGGCGTTTTTTTTTCTTTGGCCGCTCGCTAAGCTGTGGGACACCTCACTGTCACTCACCATCGACAGCCGCCCCGTCTTGTAGCGAGCCCCGCAGTGACTGAAGTTCAGTCGCTCAGCGGGGCTCGCGCATGCGCACGCCGGACGCGGCGCATGTGCAGGGGGAAACATCAAGCCGCTTGCGAGCGGCTCTGAATCAGGCCCTGTGTACAGTAACTCTAATTTGACTATGTACCTTGGAGAGAAATAAAGTGAAGAGGGTTAGTACCGACCAATCAGGCTCTTTCCTCCTGTCACTATCCACTTTATCTCTCTCCAAGGCTTAGTACAGACAGACACAGTATCTTACAGGCACAATAGAGACACACGAGAGAAATAGTACCAACCAATCAGGCTCCTGTCACTTTACAGGCTGTGTTTGAAAAATTAAATTTTAGGAGCTGATTGGTTGGTACTTTATCTCCATCCATTTTATCTCTCTCCAAGGCTTAGTACACAAACCTCTATGATTACTAACAGACTGAGGTGGAGACCAAAACATTCACTTTAAGAGGGTAACTAGAGGTAGTAAATGATAGAATTCTCATAAAATTTTGCACTTCACATTCCGGAGCGGATTCAGAGCCGCACACACGTTGTGCACAATTGCTCTCACACTGGGCCTAATATAGAGGTGTCAGAGTCACAATGTCCATGTGCCGCGATGGTCTTCAGACAGCAGTTTTACTGTGGATTACGATGCAGAGTGATCGACAGACAGCAACCCTTTGGGGGGAGGTAACGGGTGTAACACACCCCCTAAACCAGTTGCGACATGCCTGCGTCTCCTCCTTACGCAGGTGTTCTGCCCCCGGTGCCTTACTTTTGAAGGGCATTTTGAGCACCCATAGGGTTGCTCAGAGGTATGATGGTGCGACCAATGTTCATCTGTTTGTACGCAAGCGGCGGATCTGAGAAGTTGGCGGTGAACGCCTCTGTACAAGAGACGGGGGCTGAGACATCTGCTTAACTTCTCACAACATCCTCTGTACTCAGAATCGCAGCAGCAACGGGCATTGCGTCCACCTCTGAATCAGGCCTATAGTGTGCAAAGATCATTCTAAATGCGAATATTCACCCGCATGCAGAATTGAGCGACTGCCCCATCCATAAAATTTGGTTTAATAGCAATCATAATTATCAGCGTGCACATGCACCAGTCTTATGCTTGGTGCAAGAGATACCTCTGGAATCAGACTCTGTGTACACGCAATCAACATAGCCCGCAGTTGCGTCTACACTAAGCCTAGTCTTCGTATGAACCCTTAGCCCCTTTGCCACCTAGTTATGCCCATTCAGCTGCAAGTGGAAATGTGACTGAGATCCATATGACTCAGAATTGCCAATAGATGTATACGCAGAGCCGTAACTAGACTTTCGGTGCCCTGGGCCAGAAAGAGCATTGGCACCCCCCTCCCCCTTCATTTTTCAAATAGGGACATAAGATGCGCATCTGAAAATGGGGCGTGGCTTCATGGGGAAGGGGCATGACAAATCTGATTTGTCCCATACAATGCTGAAGAGGTACCGATCCCTATGTACCACTGTTATCTAGATGTCACTGCCAAATACATTGTGAATCCAATGGTTGCAGTGATGATACACAATAATTATGCAGAGGTGATGGGTTCGAGTCCTGGGTATGACAGTATTTTGAAATGAGTGTGTTAAATAAAGGAGGATGTGACTGGAGGTGCTTGGGGAGGTGTCCAGATGAAGGTGGAGTCAGCCAGGGAGGAGATATGAGCAGCAGGAGATGCCGGAATAAAATAAGAGAAAGCTACATGTGACAATGATTATAAACAGAAAATTGACAGGCCCAAACAGCGCCCCCTGCCCTGCGGTGCCCTGTGCCAAGTGGCACATGTCGCACCACCCTAGTTATGGCCCTGTGTGTACGCTCAGCTACAGAGCATGCGTGGTGCTAAAATACACAAGATCTGTTCTCAAAACAGACATTTATTCAACTTTGCATCAACCCCTTTATCTTCACTCATCTTTCATGTCCACCATTCACAATTATATACTGTTAGATGGCCACTGGAATGTCTACACTAGAGGTTTCCAAACTCGGTCCAGAAGGCACTCTAACACTCCATGTTTTAAGGATATCTATGGTTGAGCACAGATGGTTAAATCAAAAGACTGATGACCTCATTCAGAGCTGCTCGCAAAATGCGAGCGCTCGCTCTGAATGAGGGCGGCTGCTTTTCTTTTGAGAGGCGGCCTCCTGGTCGCTCGCTAAGCTGTGGGTTACCACCCACAGCTTTAGCGAGTGACTAGGTGATGGTCGCGATGGTCTCGACCATCGCGGCTTGTGACGAGACCCTTGCGGTAGGGTATCATCTACCGCAAGCCCCAGGTTGCTTCCTGCTCTAACAGAGCAGGAAGCACCCTACTGACATCACTGGTGATGTCAGTAGGGCCGCCTACAAACGGCAGGTGTTCCTTCAGGAACGCCTCCGTTTGTCCGGCCACCCCCCTACCCAGCCTACAAAATGGGGCGAGCTGTCGATCAATATTGACAGCCGCCCCTTTTGTAGTGAGCCCCAGAGCGAGTGCATTTGTCACTCGCTCCGGGGCTTGCGCACGTGCAGTGTGAGCGCTGTGCGTGCGTAGGCCCTCACCAGCTTGCGAGCAGGTCTGAATGAGGCCCTGAGTTTGGAAACCTCTGGTCTATATCCATGAGTCTAGTGCAGAAATGTTCCTGTATTCTTTGACTTCGCAAGCAGCTGGCTACAGTAGGTTTATATTGAATAACAGACCAACAGTACCACAAAGATACAGCCACTGGTTGATTAACGACTGGTGCTCCAAGGCACAAGGACATTAAGACATGAGGAGAAACCAATGTGCATTTACTGATATATCTTCAATCTGTCCTTGACTGTGCATCCATTCTTGGGTCATCTTTAAGCTGCAATTGTCCCAAGATTGAGTATGGCTGGTCAAATCATCTGCTGGAGGTTCCTGGTCTTCATGGCTTCTGAGTTTTGAAGAAGTGACCCCAAAATCTGAGCTAAAGCTGCTCTGGGATCCCTCACTCCTCTGAAAAATATTCCAGGGAGCTGTTGGGTGAAAGGTAGATACAGTGTTATACTTCCCAATGAGTTGAATCAGTTTAATAACCATTAATAAAAGAACACGTGTGGAAGATGGAAGATGAGAGGAATACGAGACAGACAAACCCTCACACACCTGACGTTGCCGTGTAGAAGGACTCTTGTCCATCATGAGAACTAGATCTTCCAACATCACCCAGTGGGTCCCAGTCTAGCTCAGCAGCCAATGCTACATTGGTAGCAGGAATGCAAGGTGCGCTTGAATCTTCTTCCTGGTCAATGTCCAGGTCTAGGAATACATCTGAAGATCCAGATGATGCATGTTCAATATTACTATCGAGAAAGTCATCCTCAAACACCTTCAGGGAAAAGAAAGCAATTGTGTTCATCCATATGTATATACTATTTAATTTGCTTGAGGGGGGCAGAGTCAAGAAAGTTAGTCAAAACTGTAGAGAAGAGAATATATGGCAGCAGTTTATTGGGAAACCCTAAATCCAACAGCCAACATTTTTTAAAGCATGGTCAATGTGTGAGCACATTAATTACATGCATGGACCTGTTCTATTGTGGTTACTACAGCAGTAATTCCAGTTTATGGTGCCTTTACCGCTGTGAGCTGCTTCACTCATGCCCCTGTGTCTCAAACTCCCACCTCCAAGAACTACAGGGAACATACATACCAGTTTGGTGCTCACAAGGCGTTTCTGGAAACGGGAGAGACGGATGAAAATCTCCTGGCAGTATGAGCCTAGCTCCGTCATCTCCTCCTCCAGGGTCTCAGCATCTCGGGGGTCACTGTTGTCTATCAGCAGGTCTCCTCGCTCTAGGAGACACTCCACTCGCTTCATGTTGCTCCACGCATCCTCCTGGAAGACCTGAAAATCACCCGTCAACATCATTAGAGTTGTAATATTAATTCTGGCAATGCTGTAAGAAATAACTAGTATTACAATTAAAATGTAGAGCCGTTATTTAAAGATAACAGTGCTAGATATGACAATGG
Organism: Taudactylus pleione; assembly: GCA_031769625.1. Lineage (NCBI taxonomy): Eukaryota > Metazoa > Chordata > Amphibia > Anura > Myobatrachidae > Taudactylus > Taudactylus pleione. The sequence continues at coordinate 4,031,681 of JAUIMM010000198.1, forward strand.
TATTATTGATGTCTATAATAATTACTGCATACTCTGTTTTTACTTACAGTACTTACTGTGGCTTAAAGAAACTGCTATGGGTGGTGCATTAAATGCAAGCAAGTGATGCATGACTGCACCATGCATGAAATGAATGATCAATAATGAAGAAATTAGCTATACTATTAGATAAACAATTACTTGAACAAGGTAAATATATTTATGATATTTCTTGCACCTTTAATTGTTGTATCTTCTCAGTTGAGTTGCCACTATAGATATACTCTACACTGGACAGTTCTAGGTCCATCTCAGTCAGACACAGCTTCATGTCCTCCTGGTCAGTATCAAATTCTTCTCTCTTCTGGACCCTAGACTATAAGAAGACAAGTAAAAAGTCTTCAATAATGTGTTTACCGCATACATATTTATCTTGATTTCCCTTAATCCTAAATGGAACTAGTGAGATACCTTCAAAGCCTGGTGAACAGTCTCTGTCTCCCTCTGCAGATGGCACCAGGACATGTTAACCTCCTGCATTCTACTCCGAAGGACACTGGGAAGCAACGTCTGGTGACAAGTATGTGTAAGTCGCCAGTACTGCGTGTTCAGAGATTCCAGGTCCAACAACTTCCCTTGCATCTCCCCCAGGAGAACCTGTATTTCACAAGCAGGATGGGGAAAAAATGGAGGGCAGAATGGTTAGAAAAGTGTTATATGTATAATGGTGGAAGGCTTAAACATTGCCTTATTACCTCATACTTCCTCAGGGTCAGCTTAGATTCTTTATGAAGGGTCTGGAATGGGTTTCGGAGAGACGCTATTATTTGGGCAGCCTGTAGCCAATCTTCAAACAGCAAAAGGGAATTTAGAAACTGTTCACAGTTATCTGTCCTGTTCCAAACTATGGGGAAAAATACAATCCAGTGAGGCGTGAGAGGAGAGGTAGGCAGATGCTGTATGTACAAAGCAGGTGGGAAGGGATAAGTAATAATTGGAGGGCATCTACAAGGGGTAAGTAGAGGATGGTTAAGGACGGAGAACAATCATGTATAGAGCGAGAATGCAGGTGAATTAAAAACTCCAGTTGGGCTCCTTCAGAAAGAACTTTACAACACTGCATATTACTGCATGTACATAATGTGTCCTGGAAGCCCCTCTGAGCAAATCGGTTAATTGATAAAAGCTTCGATGACCAAGGCACCGATTAATGCAAATAACATTGTGAACTGTAGGCCTATTTTATTGTTAATTTTTTTAGACAATGTAAAGTCTCTTGTACTTTGACAATACTGTATTGCCAGTACATGTGTATTACTGAACTAACTCATTTATTGAAAATCTCTGATATATTTATACTTAAAGTCTTTCCAACAAGCTGTTAGTACTATCATCTGGACATAAGATGCATTTTATACCTGGATGATTTATATCTTGTAGCCAGAGATGGTTTGATTGGCTGTCTGCTCTCCAATGAACAGATATTCTATGTACAGGCTGCAGATTGGTTAAGTCATTAAGAGGTCTATTCACTAAGCCTTGGATGGGGATAAAATGAACGGAGATAAGGTACCAGCCAACCAGCTCCTAGCTGTCATTTTTTAAATACAGCCTGTGACATGACAGTTAGGAGCTGATTGGCTGGTACCTTATCTCCGTTTACTTATCTCCATCCAAGGATTAGTAAATTAACCCCCAGAGTGAAGTTATAAGCTTTGCTATTTGAGCTTTTTGTCCTACAGCAACACCATAAACATTGGTACAGGAATCAGTATAATTTACCACCGGCTGCATGGCCAACAGCGGCTGCCCGACACAGGAGGAAATCCCGATCTACCCATTAACCCTAACCCTCCCTTAGGGGTGCCTAACCCTAACCTCCCCACCAAGTGCCTAACCCTAACCCCCCTCTAAGTGCCTAAACCTAAGTCCCCCAGGGGGTGCCTAACCCTAACCTCCCCCCTGTGCCTAACCCTAACCCCCCTCTAAGTGCCTCAACCTAAGTCCCCTGGGGGGGTGCCTAACCCTAACCTCCCCCCATGGGTGCCTAACCCTAACCCCCCCTTCCCCTAGCCTAAACCTAACCTCCCGGGGGGGTGCCTAACATGTTGGATTTCACTGATCCCCGACCCAGACATGTGGGGATCAGCAATTGCCCCAATCAATAGTTAGTGTATGGGGGCCACCCGCGCACGCAGGGGGGGTTCCGAGTACCTAGAAACCCCCCCTGCCCGTTGCTCCGACGACCCGGCGAGCAGCTAACACTATTACTTTTTTTTTTGTAAGGAGACACTGCCTGGGCTGGCTGTAGGTGGAGCTGCAGCGCGCAAGCCCCTCCCAGTTATTTGATGGCACTGTGATCGGCAATGTGAGAGAGCGCCTGCCGTCGCGACACTATCTACTAGTGCGAGCGCAGCGAGTCCCGGAGCCGCACAACGTAGGTGGGGGTGCAGGGGGGATAATATTTGCTAGGATGACTGCTGTATGAACATACCGGCGGGGGGGGAGGGGGAAGGATCTTATGACTGCTGCATGTATATGCCGGGGGAGGGTGATAATAATATTTATTAAATGGTGCCAGATCGACTGCTGCATGTACTTGCCGGGGGGCTGTTGTTTGTATTTAACTACTTGTATTTTGGGTCTGCATTCATGTTTTTTAGATGAGCGCTGCGTTGTGTGTGTGTGTGTGTGTCAGTGTGTAGTCTTTGTCAGTGTGTGTCAGTGGGTAGTCTTTGTCAGTGTGTGTGTGTGTGTAGTCTTTGTCAGATGTGTGTCAGTGGGTAGTCTTTGTCAGATGTGTGTGTGTGTAGTCTTTGTCAGTGTGTGTGTGTAGTCTTTGTCAGTGTGTGTGTGTGTGTAGTCTTTGTCAGATGTGTGTGTGTGTAGTCTTTGTCAGATGTGTGTCAGCAGTGTGCAGTCTTTGTCAGTGTGTGTGCAATGCTGAACTGTCCATATATATATATATATATTAGGGGTGTGCACCGGCCACTTTTCGTGTTTTGTGTTTTGGTTTTGGATCTGGATCTTTCTTCGTGTTTTGGATCTGGATTGGTTTTGCCAAAACCACCCTTCCGTGTTTTGGGTTCTGGGTTTTGTGTTTTGGATCTGTATTTTTTTGAAAAAAAGCATAAAAACAGCTAAAATCACATAATTTGTAGGTTTTTCTGCTGCTATGCTATTATTAACCTCAATAACCTTAATTTCCACTCATTTCCAGTCTATTCTGAATACCTCAAACCTCACAATAGTGTTTTTATGTCCAAAAGGTTGCACCGAGGTAGCTGGATGACTATGCTAAGCGACACGAGTGGGCGGCACAAACACGTGACCCATCTAGGCGTGAAACTGCAGTGGCAGACAGGATGGCATTGAAAAACTAGGCCCCAAACTGTACATAATGCAAAGAAAAAAAAGAGGTGCAAGATGGAATTGTCCTTGGGCCCTCCCACCCACCCTTATGTTGTATAAACAGGACATGCACACTTTAACAAACCAATCATTTCAGCGACAGGGTCTGCCACACAACTGTGGCTGAAATGATTGGTTCGTTTGGGCCCCCACAAAACAAGCTGGCAATTTATCTGTCCCTGCACAAACTGGCTCTACGGAGGCAAGATGTCATCCTCATCCTCCTCATCCACCGATTCCTCACCCTCTTCAGTGTGTACATCCTCATCCTCACAGAGTATTAATTCGTCCCTGCTGGAACCACAGGTCCCTCTGTACGTTCTGGAGGCTGGTCTCCCTGGAAGAGTTGATAATTCATTTTATGAACATCATCTTCTCCACATTTTGTGGAAGCAACCTCCTACGCCTTTCGCTGACAAGGTTCCCGGCTGCACTAAACACTCTTTCGGAGTACACACTGGAGGGGGGGCAACTCAGGTAAAATAGAGCCAGTTTGTACAGGGACCTCCAAATTGCTTCTTTTTCCTGCCAGTACAGGTACGGACTGTCTGACATGCCTACTTGGATGCTGTCACCGATGTAATCCTTTAACAGACAGACGCACGCTTGTCGCTGCTGCTTTGAGGATTCAAGTGCGGCTACAGCCCACACAATTCACAAAGACAGAAAAAAAAAAAGAATATTTTTATTGTTTGTGGAGCACACTTTGAGGGTTACACCACCCTTTAACAGACAGACGCACGCTTGTCGCTGCTGCTTTAAGGATGCAGGTGCGGCTACAGCCCACACAATTCACAAAGACAAAAAAGAAGAATATTTTTATTGTTTGTGTTGCACACTTTGAGGGTGTCACCACCCTTTAACAGACAAACGCAAGCTTGTCGCTGCTGCTTTGAGGATGCAAGTGCGGCTACATCGCACACAAGTCACAAACACATTAAAAAAATAGTTTTTTAATTTTTGGAGCACTTTGAGAGTTACACCACCCTTTAACAGACAGACGCACGCTTGTCGCTGCTGCTTTAAGGATGCAGGTGCGGCTACAGCCCACACATTTCACAAAGACCGATAAAAAAAGAACAATATTTTAATTGTTTGTGTAGAACACTTTGAGGTTTCACCACCCTTTAACAGACAGACAGACGCACGCTTGTCGCTGCTGCTTTAAGGATGCAGGTGCGGCTACAGCCCACACAATTCACATAGACAGAAAAAAGAAGAAGAATATTTTTATTGTTTGTGTAGCACACTTTGAGGGTGTCACCACCCTTTAACAGACAGACGCACGCTTGTCGCTGCTGCTTTAAGGATGCAGGTGCGGCTACAGCCCACACAATTCACATAGACAGAAAAAAGAAGAAGAATATTTTTATTGTTTGTGTAGCACACTTTGAGGGTGTCACCACCCTTTAACAGACAGACGCACGCTTGTCACTGCTGCTTTAAGGATGCAGGTGCGGCTACAGCCCACACAATTCACATAGACAGAAAAAAGAAGAAGAATATTTTTATTGTTTGTGTAGCACACTTTGAGGGTGTCACCACCCTTTAACAGACAGACGCACGCTTGTCGCTGCTGCTTTAAGGATGCAGGTGCGGCTACAGCCCACACATTTCACAAAGACCAAAAAAAAAAGAACAATATTTTAATTGTTTGTGTAGCACACTTTGAGGGTGTCACCACCCTTTAACAGACAGACGCACGCTTGTCGCTGCTGCTTTAAGGATGCAGGTGCGGCTACAGCCCACACATTTCACAAAGACCGAAAAAAAAAGAACAATATTTTAATTGTTTGTGTAGCACACTTTGAGGGTGTCACCACCCTTTAACAGACAGACGCACGCTTGTCGCTGCTGCTTTGAGGATGCAGGTGGAATCTAGACGGGATTTGGAACCGAGGACACACTACCTCCATCAATTGTCTAAATCCCACTGCACTAATGTCGGATACCGGACGCACGTCTAACACCAACATAGCAGTCAAGGCCTCAGTTATACGTTTTGCTTCAGGATGACTGCTGTCGTACTTCATCCTCATCGCTAGGGACTGTTGGAGGGTCAATTGTTTAGTAAAAGTAGTGATGTTCCTACTTCCTCTCTGGGATGATGAACAACTCCCAGCAGCAGCAACAGCACTAGGAGGAAGTGGTTCTTGATCTTTCCCTATTTTATTTTTATCGGAGAAAGTTTGGTCCTCCATTTATGTTATATTGATATATATACGTGCGGCTAAAGCGCACACAAACACAGAAAATATTTTTTTATTTTTGCTGGAGAGTAGTGCACTTTGTGGGTTACACCACCCTAAGAAATGAGCCAGCCAGCTCTTTACTTATGGGACACAGGCGCACGCTTGGCGCTGCTCCTTTGTTGATGCACGTGCAGCCACAGTGCACACAAGTCACAAACACAGAAAATATATATTTTTTTGGATTGGAGTGTACTTTGTGGGTTACAGAACCCTTTAACGGTCAAGCCTGCCGGCCCTTTACTTATGACACAGGCGCACGCTTGGCACTACTTTGTTGATGCACGTGCGGCTACTGCGCACACAATTCACAAACACAGAAAATAATTTTTTTTTTGGTTTGGACTGGAGAGTACTTTCGGGGGTTACAGCACCCTTTAACGGTCTAGCCAGCCGGCCCTTTACTTATGACACAGGCGCACGCTTGGCACTACTTTGTTGATGCACGTGCGGCTACTGCGCACACAATTCACAAACACAGAAAATAATTTTTTTTTTGGTTTGGACTGGAGTGTACTTTCGGGGGTTACAGCACCCTTAACGGTCAAGCCAGCCGGCCCTTTACTTATGACACAGGCGCACGCTTGGCACTACTTTGTTGATGCACGTGCCGCTACTGCGCACACAATTCACAAACACAGAAAATAATTATTTTTTTGGTTTGGACTGGAGTGTACTTTCGGGGGTTACAGCACCCTTTAACGGTCAAGCCAGCCGGCCCTTTACTTATGACACAGGCGCACGCTTGGCACTACTTTGTTGATGCACGTGCGGCTACTGCGCACACAATTCACAAACACAGAAAATATATTATTTTTTTAGCACTTGGGGGGAGCACCCCTGATGGACAGAGCACCCCCTGGACAACACTACAGCACTCCTTTAGGACTGGGACACTGCACAGGACTTTGGAGTGGACACAGCCCCTATGGAGAACTGACTGCACAACACAGTCCAGCCAGCCCCTATGGACTTTGAAGTAGTGGACACAGCCCCTATTAACAACAGCAGCACAGCACAACACAGCCAGCCCCTATGGACTTTGAAGTAGTGGACAACAGCAGCACTACACTACACTACACTACACAACCCTAACTCCCACCCTCCCTCTTCACTGTCCACAGCCGAGTGAGAAAATGGCGCCGACGCGGGTACCTTATATAGGATCCAAAACCCGCGAGACTCGGAAGGCGGGATGATGACGTTTTGCCTAGATTTCAGATCCGAGTCAGGCGGGAAAAGTCGAGCCTGACTCGGATCGGACTCGGATCGGGGGGGCTCGGGGGGGTTCGGATTTCAGAAATCCGAACCCGCTCACCCCTAATATATATATATATATATATATATATATATATATATGGTCAGTTTGGAAACCCCCCTTTCAAAATCCTGCGTTTGCCACTAGGGGCCTTAACACTCTCCCAGTGCTTTAGACACTGTGTGTCAGAAATAAATATGTCTAGGCAAATTACTGTATACTAATATAAGCAGAATTTCGGTTGGATACAATTTGTTACAAACCATAAATTAGAGAAACTACGGGGTCTATGCAGTGGCTTCACAAGGGGGAGTGGGCTGCACTTGGGTGTCACCCACTAAGGGGTGACACCAAAATGCCGACTCTCCCTCAGTGAAAGGAGCCGGGTGCTGCACTGTAATATTACGTGCAGCACTCGGCTCCTGACAAAGTGAGGAAGCCGGCACTGCCCGCAGAGTGGTCCCCGGGTGCAGTCTACAACTCCGGGACCCCCCCTCCACCGACGTTCCCCAGTTGTTGCAGGGTTCGAGCCACGAGGCCACGCCCCCCCCCACCGGGTGCAGTAGCAGGGAGGGGCGCCACTGGGTCTATGTACTAAGACTTGGAGAGAAATAAAGTGGACAGAGATAAAGTACCAATCAGCACCTAGCTGTCACTTTACAGCGCACTGTGATGCATGCGCGGTACGCAACAATTGTGTGCGTATTAGCAAGTGTGATCCAAGCTGAATCAGGCCCTGTGCTCACTCTTGCATTTGTGTGGAGGTGACAGGCCGTATAGGTCTGGACCACCATTGTTTTTTTTTACTTAATATATTTTATATCTTTCAAATATTCTAAATGTGAGAGTTATTTTTTAATGGGTAATTGAATATAATTGTGAAGTACTCTACCTACCACTTTTTTTATTCATTCAAACAGTACCCCATTGCGAAACTCGCGTTTGCGTGCGCCAACTAGCCATTGCAATCGGGACTGAGATCGCAATGACTACGCAGACACATTCGCAGAGTGATTGACAGGAAGTGCCATTTGTGGGTGGTGACGGTGAGGTAGTCAGGCAAGCGCAGGCGTGCCAGTGCGTTTCAACGACGTTGCAGGGGAGAGGATAAATTATCCATTTCAATGGCATACGCAGCCTGAGGCCTGATAGAAATTGCTAACAACCACGCACGCTGAGTAAGGTCAGGGCTTGTGCAAGTGTGCGTGAGGCTGCGATGGTACTCCATTGTACCGCTGGTTTCGCAGTCTTGCTAGACATTACGGCGGTGTGGTAAGTAAAGTGGGCATCCTTATGTTATGCTGCGAGGGCATTGCGATCGCAATGGATTAGCAAACAGATGAACTGCGTGCGTAATCGCTATTGCATTTGCAGTTGCGTATGGTAGGGAATCAGGCCCAGAGACGCCCTGCTGCTCACATACAGTAGGAGGACATACTCAGATGGAGACACTGCACCTACCTAAGGGCTGGTGCAACTTACCATGTTGTGCTGCACCTAGGACGTGCCTAAAGACACTGGACGGTAATGCAGCATCTTAAGACGGTGCAAGTAGGCATCTCATTCCTTGAGACATTCGGATTCACTCTTTTACACCAGGGAATGGCTTTATTGCGGCATCTGTATAAAGTCGCAGACGCAACTGCGGCAAAAGACATGTCTGTGTCCATCTCAGAATCAGGCCCACAGTACATTAACTCTCAACCTTTTATGATTATTACATTATATTAGGGATGTGCGCCGGACCATTTTTGCCGGATTTGGATTTGGATTTGGTTCTAATTCGTCATCCGGCTTTGGATTTGGATTTGGATTTGCCAAACTGCGGTGACTGGCTTTGGATTTGGATTTGGATTTTTTGCCAAAATTGGCAAAAAAAGCTAAAATTACATAAATTGGGCTTTTTTTTCTTCCTAGAGTGTTATTTACCTCAATAACATTAATTTCCAGTCATTTACAGTCAATTTAGACCACCTCACAGCTTAAATTATTGGTTTCACCATTATTGGCCAAAGGTTGCAGTGAGCTGACTGGTGACCAAGCGTCAGAGCAGCGGCGCAGTGGCACAGACACCACAGTTTAAAGCACATCTATGAAACTATGCCACACAGCAGTGGCAGAAATGAAAGGTAGTGCTAGATGGAATTGTCCTTGGGCCCTCCCACCCACCCTTTATGTTGGATCTTAAAAAGGACATGCACACTTTAACAAACAAAGCATTTCAGCGACAGGTACTGCCACTTTGTGGCTGAAGTGCTTGGTTTGTTTGGGCCCCCACAAAAAAATCTTCCAATCTACTAAAGGCAACAGGTCTACAGTGGCATGATGTCACCATCATTGCCATCCTCACCCTCATCAGTGTGTACATCATCCGATTCCTCACACAATATCAGTTCATCCCCGCTGGAATCTACCATTACAGAAGTATCTGTACTGTGACGTGATTGGTGGGAAAGGTTTTCCTCGTGAAATTTCCAGTTCATTTTAATGAACATCATTTTTTCTACATTTTGTGGAAGTAGCCTCCTTCGTCGTTCACTCACAAGGTTCCCGGCTGTACTGAAAACTCTCTCCGAGTACACACTGGAGGGTGGGCAGCTTAAATAATGCAAAGCCAGTTTATACAAGGGTCTCCAAATTGCCTTTTTTTTCTTCCAATATTCGAAGGGACTCTGTGACATGTCTACGTGTATGGTGTCCTGAAAATAATCCTCCACCATTCTTTGGATGGTAATCGTATTAGATGGAGTTGCGGTAGAGGTGTCACTGGTGTTGGGCAAATCTTTTAGACCCGACCAGATGTCAAAATGTTGACTTGACTTATCTGCATCACCACTGGGTCTTTTGGAAAAGGTGCATTTTTTTCTGGCTGCTGCTGCAGAAACCGAAGGAGGAGACGTCATCGTAGTGCCATGTGTCACTTCAGCTGCCAACTTGCTCACCAGGAGCGCTTTGGTTCTTTTAAGATCTGGGTCAGTTGTAAAGAAAGACACAGCATATGACTTGAACCTAGGATCAAGAATGGTTGCTAAAATATAATGATCAGATTTCAAGATCTTGGCCACCCGTGGATCCTGGCGAAGCGAACAAAGGACTTGATCTATCAGTCCAGCATACTTTGCGGAATCACTTTGTTTAATATCATCCTTCAATTTCTCCAGCTGCTTTTCCAAAAGCGAAATCAGGGGAATCACCTTACTCAAGCTAGCAGTGTCAGCACTCACTTCACAAGTGGCAACTTCAAATGGTTTGAGCACCTTGCACAAGACAGAAAGTACTCTCCACTGTGCTGGGGTAAGGTACATTCCCCCTCCTCTCCCAATGTCATGGCTTGTCGTATAGCTATGGATGGCTTTTTGCTGCTCCTCCATCCGCTGAAGCATATACAGGGTTGAGTTCCACCTCGTTACCACTTCTTGCTTCAGTTGATGGCAGGGCAAATTAAACTGCTCTTGCAGGTGCTGCAATCTCCTGCACGCTGTTGCTGAATGCCGAAAATGTCCCAAAATTTTTCGGGCCACAGACAGCATCTCCTGAACGCCCCTGTCGTTTTTTAAAAAACCCTGCACCACTAAGTTTATTGTGTGAGCAAAACAGGGGATGTGTTGGAATTCACCCAGCTGTAATGCTTTCACTATATTTGTAGCATTGTCAGAAATCACAAATCCTGAGGAGAGTCCAAGTGGGGTAAGCCATGTTTCTATGACATCTCTTAGTTTTTCTAAGAGGTTGTCAGCGGTATGCCTCTTATTGAATCCGGTGATGCACAGAGTTGCCTGCCTCTGAATGAGCTGGTGTTGTTTGTTAGATACTGCTGCTGCTGAAGGCGATTCACCCACCCAGTGGGCTGTCACAGTCATGTAATCTTTAGTTTGTCCACTACCGCTTGTCCACATATCTGTGGTTAAGTGGACAGTGGGTACAATAGCATTTTGCAGACCAATAATTAGGTTCTGTTTAACGTCCTGGTACAGCCGAGGAATGGCTTTTCGGGTAAAATGAAACCGAGATGGAATTTGGTACCGGGGACACATGACCTCAACTAGCTGTGTAAATCCCACTGCATTAATTGAGGATATTGGACGCAGATCTAATATTAGCATAGCTGTCATGGCGTCAGTGATCCGCTGTGCGACAGGGTGAGAGCTGTCATACTTGCTTCCCCTTGCAAGAGATTCTTTAACAGTCAATTGTTTTTTTGGTATACTACTAGTAGTCTTCTTTGTCCACTTCTGGGATGAAGATCCACCAGCAGCAGCAGCAGCAGCAGGCCTAGCGCTCAAAGATTCAGTTTCTTCTGAGGTGTCCTGGAAATTGGAGGAGTCACCGTGACTTAGCACTAATAAATTGGATGTTGTACTACCACTGATCATTCCTGAGGATATTGAGGAGGAAGGTGTTGTCGGCGGAGATTGCAGGTGCTGGGATTTAGTAGAGAGAAGGCATCTAGCTAATGCTGGACTGCTTGTTGTTATTTTTTTTGCAGTAGTTTCTGTTATCAAACACCTGTCATGAGCTCGCTGCAGATAACGTAATAGCGTAGAGGTTCCTAGATGTTTAACGTCCCTACCTCTACTAACTGTGGTCTCACAGAGGCTACAAATGGCTTGACAAACGTTGTCAGGGTTTGGGTAAAAGTAATTCCACACAAAAGATGTGGATTTCTTGGTTCTATGCCCAGGCATGGCAATGGCCTTCTTATCTTGGCCAAGAGCTGCTTCCACTGGTGCCTGACTTATACAAATAATATCCTCATCCTCAACATCCTCATTAGTGCCAGCATCAGCTGCACATATATTCCTCTCATCCTCTTGCAATTCCACGGTGGCATTCTCAATTTCTATGTCCTCGGCAATACTGCTCATCCCCACAACTACAGATGGAAAAGAAACTGTGGAGGGCGGCTTCTCTGAAAGGTCAGGCTTACACATAGAAATGCCACTTGTGGACCCACTTAGACTCTCCTCAGGGATTTCTGACATTTGTGTTTCAAAAAACACAGTTTGTTCGACTGCCTTATTGGTTTTAAATTTTTTCACACTTCTATAGTCTGATTGAAAAGGTCTTTTATCATCACGAGAGGCACAAGATGCCTCACTGACAGCTGCAGAACCACCACTCAGAAATAAAGGGCAAAGCCTGAGTCTTTCCTTGCCGCTACGTGTGGTGAATGGTATGTTGCCAATTTTCTGTTTCTCTGCAAAAGTAGTAGTCTTTAGAGGTTTTTTTTTTGTCTTTACCCCTGTAAAATCTAAATTTTTTGATTTCAGGTTCCCTAAGGTTTTAAAGCCTCTACGCCCTTGAGCATCAGCTTTAGATAAAAGTGATGGACTTCCAGCTGCTGCAATGCTAGCATTTACATGTTGTTTCTGCTCTCCTCTCAGTTCATTCTCGTGATCCATATTACTTTATCACTATGAACTGGAGTCACAGAGCTTGTATACACACAGTGGGCTATGCCCTTTCACGGAGCTTGTATAATAGACACAGTGGGCTATGCCCTGTCACGGAGCTTGTATAATACACTCAGTGGGCTATGCCCTGTCACGGAGCTTGTATAATACTCAGTGGGCTTATGCCCTGTCACGGAGCTTGTATAATAGACACAGTGGGCTATGCCCTGTCACGGAGCTTGTATAATACACTCAGTGGGCTATGACCTGTCACGAAGCTTGTATAATACTCAGTGGGCTTATGCCCTGTCACGGAGCTTGTATAATAGACTCAGTGGGCTATGCCCTGTCACGGAGCTTGTATAATAGACACAGTGGGCTTATGCCCTGTCACAGAGCTTGTATAATAGACACAGTGGGCTTATGCCCTGTCACGGAGCTTGTATAATACTCAGTGGGCTTATGCCCTGTCACGGAGCTTGTATAATACACTCAGTGGGCTATGCCCTGTCACGGAGCTTGTATAATAGACACAGTGGGCTATGCCCTGTCACGGAGCTTGTATAATACTCAGTGGGCTTATGCCCTGTCACGGAGCTTGTATAATACTCAGTGGGCTTATGCCCTGTCACGGAGCTTGTATAATACACTCAGTGGGCTATGCCCTGTCACGGAGCTTGTATAATAGACACAGTAGGCTATGCCCTTTCACGGAGCTTGTATAATACTCAGTGGGTTTATGCCCTGTCACGGAGCTTGTATAATAGACACAGTGGGCTATGCCCTGTCACGGAGCTTGTATAATACACTCAGTGGGCTATGCCCTGTCACGGAGCTTGTATAATAGACACAGTGGGCTATGCCCTGTCACGGAGCTTGTATAATACACTCAGTGGGCTATGCCCTGTCACGGAGCTTGTATAATAGACCCAGTGGGCTATGCCCTGTCACAGAGCTTGTATAATAGACACAGTGGGCTATGCCCTGTCACGGAGCTTGTATAATACTCAGTGGGCTTATGCCCTGTCACGGAGCTTGTATAATAGACACAGTGGGCTATGCCCTGTCACGGAGCTTGTATAATACACTCAGTGGGCTATGCCCTGTCACGGAGCTTGTATAATACTCAGTGGGCTTATGCCCTGTCACGGAGCTTGTATAATAGACACAGTGGGCTATGCCCTGTCACGGAGCTTGTATAATACACTCAGTGGGCTATGCCCTGTCACGAAGCTTGTATAATACTCAGTGGGCTTATGCCCTGTCACGGAGCTTGTATAATAGACTCAGTGGGCTATGCCCTGTCACGGAGCTTGTATAATAGACACAGTGGGCTTATGCCCTGTCACAGAGCTTGTATAATAGACACAGTGGGCTTATGCCCTGTCACGGAGCTTGTATAATACTCAGTGGGCTTATGCCCTGTCACGGAGCTTGTATAATACACTCAGTGGGCTTATGCCCTGTCACGGAGCTTGTATAATAGACACAGTGGGCTATGCCCTGTCACGGAGCTTGTATAATACTCAGTGGGCTTATGCCCTGTCACGGAGCTTGTATAATACTCAGTGGGCTTATGCCCTGTCACGGAGCTTGTATAATACACTCAGTGGGCTATGCCCTGTCACGGAGCTTGTATAATATACACAGTAGGCTATGCCCTGTCACGGAGCTTGTATAATACTCAGTGGGTTTATGCCCTGTCACGGAGCTTGTATAATAGACACAGTGGGCTATGCCCTGTCACGGAGCTTGTATAATACACTCAGTGGGCTATGCCCTGTCACGGAGCTTGTATAATACTCAGTGGGCATATGCCCTGTCACGGAGCTTGTATAATACACTCAGTGGGCTATGCCCTGTCACGGAGCTTGTATAATAGACACAGTGGGCTATGCCCTGTCACTGAGCTTGTATAATAGACACAGTGGGCTATGCCCTGTCAAGGAGCTTGTATAATACTCAGTGGGCTTATGCCCTGTCACGGAGCTTGTATAATACACTCAGTGGGCTATGCCCTGTCACGGAGCTTGTATAATAGACACAGTAGGCAATGCCCTGTCACGGAGCTTGTATAATACTCAGTGGGTTTATGCCCTGTCACGGAGCTTGTATAATACTCAGTGGGCTTATGCCCTGTCACGGAGCTTGTATAATAGACACAGTGGGCTATGCCCTGTCACGGAGCTTGTATAATACACTCAGTGGGCTATGCCCTGTCACGAAGCTTGTATAATACTCAGTGGGCTTATGCCCTGTCACGGAGCTTGTATAATAGACTCAGTGGGCTATGCCCTGTCACGGAGCTTGTATAATAGACACAGTGGGCTTATGCCCTGTCACAGAGCTTGTATAATAGACACAGTGGGCTTATGCCCTGTCACGGAGCTTGTATAATACTCAGTGGGCTTATGCCCTGTCACGGAGCTTGTATAATACACTCAGTGGGCTATGCCCTGTCACGGAGCTTGTATAATAGACACAGTGGGCTATGCCCTGTCACGGAGCTTGTATAATACTCAGTGGGCTTATGCCCTGTCACGGAGCTTGTATAATACTCAGTGGGCTTATGCCCTATCACGGAGCTTGTATAATACACTCAGTGGGCTATGCCCTGTCACGGAGCTTGTATAATAGACACAGTAGGCTATGCCCTGTCACGGAGCTTGTATAATACTCAGTGGGTTTATGCCCTGTCACGGAGCTTGTATAATAGACACAGTGGGCTATGCCCTGTCACGGAGCTTGTATAATACACTCAGTGGGCTATGCCCTGTCACGGAGCTTGTATAATAGACACAGTGGGCTATGCCCTGTCACGGAGCTTGTATAATACCCTCAGTGGGCTATGCCCTGTCACGGAGCTTGTATAATAGACCCAGTGGGCTATGCCCTGTCACGGAGCTTGTATAATAGACACAGTGGGCTATGCCCTGTCACGGAGCTTGTATAATACACTCAGTGGGCTATGCCCTGTCACGGAGCTTGTATAATACTCAGTGGACATATGCCCTGTCCCGGAGCTTGTATAATACACTCAGTGGGCTATGCCCTGTCACGGAGCTTGTATAATAGACACAGTGGGCTATGCCCTGTCACAGAGCTTGTATAATAGACACAGTGGGCTATGCCCTGTCAAGGAGCTTGTATAATACTCAGTGGGCTTATGCCCTGTCACGGAGCTTGTATAATACACTCAGTGGGCTATGCCCTGTCACGGAGCTTGTATAATAGACACAGTAGGCTATGCCCTGTCACGGAGCTTGTATAATACTCAGTGGGTTTATGCCCTGTCACGGAGCTTGTATAATACTCAGTGGGCTTATGCCCTGTCACGGAGCTTGTATAATAGACTCAGTGGGCTATGCCCTGTCACGGAGCTTGTATAATAGACACAGTGGGCTTATGCCCTGTCACAGAGCTTGTATAATAGACACAGTGGGCTTATGCCCTGTCACGGAGCTTGTATAATACTCAGTGGGCTTATGCCCTGTCACGGAGCTTGTATAATACACTCAGTGGGCTATGCCCTGTCACGGAGCTTGTATAATAGACACAGTGGGCTATGCCCTGTCACGGAGCTTGTATAATACTCAGTGGGCTTATGCCCTGTCACAGAGCTTGTATAATACTCAGTGGGCTTATGCCCTGTCACGGAGCTTGTATAATACACTCAGTGGGCTATGCCCTGTCACGGAGCTTGTATAATAGACACAGTAGGCTATGCCCTGTCACGGAGCTTGTATAATACTCAGTGGGTTTATGCCCTGTCACGGAGCTTGTATAATAGACACAGTGGGCTATGCCCTGTCACGGAGCTTGTATAATACACACAGTGGGCTATGCCCTGTCACGGAGCTTGTATAATAGACACAGTGGGCTATGCCCTGTCACGGAGCTTGTATAATACACTCAGTGGGCTATGCCCTGTCACGGAGCTTGTATAATAGACCCAGTGGGCTATGCCCTGTCACGGAGCTTGTATAATAGACACAGTGGGCTATGCCCTGTCACGGAGCTTGTATAATACTCAGTGGGCTTATGCCCTGTCACGGAGCTTGTATAATAGACACAGTGGGCTATGCCCTGTCACGGAGCTTGTATAATACACTCAGTGGGCTATGCCCTGTCACAGAGCTTGTATAATACTCAGTGGGCTTATGCCCTGTCACGGAGCTTGTATAATAGACACAGTGGGCTATGCCCTGTCACGGAGCTTGTATAATACACTCAGTGGGCTATGCCCTGTCACGAAGCTTGTATAATACTCAGTGGGCTTATGCCCTGTCACGGAGCTTGTATAATAGACACAGTGGGCTATGCCCTGTCACGGAGCTTGTATAATACTCAGTGGGCTTATGCCCTGTCACGGAGCTTGTATAATACTCAGTGGGCTTATGCCCTGTCACGGAGCTTGTATAATACACTCAGTGGGCTATGCCCTGTCACGGAGCTTGTATAATAGACACAGTAGGCTATGCCCTGTCACGGAGCTTGTATAATACTCAGTGGGTTTATGCCCTGTCACGGAGCTTGTATAATAGACACAGTGGGCTATGCCCTGTCACGGAGCTTGTATAATACACTCAGTGGGCTATGCCCTGTCACGGAGCTTGTATAATAGACACAGTGGGCTATGCCCTGTCACGGAGCTTGTATAATACACTCAGTGGGCTATGCCCTGTCACGGAGCTTGTATAATAGACCCAGTGGGCTATGCCCTGTCACGGAGCTTGTATAATAGACACAGTGGGCTATGCCCTGTCACGGAGCTTGTATAATACTCAGTGGGCTTATGCCCTGTCACGGAGCTTGTATAATAGACACAGTGGGCTATGCCCTGTCACGGAGCTTGTATAATAGACACAGTGGGCTATGCCCTGTCACGGAGCTTGTATAATACACTCAGTGGGCTATGCCCTGTCACGGAGCTTGTATAATAGACACAGTGGGCTATGCCCTGTCACGGAGCTTGTATAATACACTCAGTGGGCTATGCCCTGTCACGGAGCTTGTATAATAGACCCAGTGGGCTATGCCCTGTCACGGAGCTTGTATAATACACTCAGTGGGCTATGCCCTGTCACGGAGCTTGTATAATAGACCCAGTGGGCTATGCCCTGTCACGGAGCTTGTATAATAGACACAGTGGGCTATGCCCTGTCACGGAGCTTGTATAATACTCAGTGGGCTTATGCCCTGTCACGGAGCTTGTATAATAGACACAGTGGGCTATGCCCTGTCACGGAGCTTGTATAATAGACACAGTGGGCTATGCCCTGTCACGGAGCTTGTATAATACACTCAGTGGGCTATGCCCTGTCACGGAGCTTGTATAATAGACACAGTGGGCTATGCCCTGTCACAGAGCTTGTATAATACACTCAATGGGCTATGCCCTGTCACGTAGCTTGTATAATAGACCCAGTGGGCTATGCCCTGTCACGGAGCTTGTATAATAGACACAGTGGGCTATGCCCTGTCACGGAGCTTGTATAATACACTCAGTGGGCTATGCCCTGTCACGGAGCTTGTATAATACTCAGTGGGCATATGCCCTGTCACGGAGCTTGTATAATACACTCAGTGGGCTATGCCCTGTCACGGAGCTTGTATAATAGACACAGTGGGCTATGCCCTGTCACAGAGCTTGTATAATAGAACAGTGGGCTATGCCCTGTCAAGGAGCTTGTATAATACTCAGTGGGCTTATGCCCTGTCACGGAGCTTGTATAATACACTCAGTGGGCTATGCCCTGTCACGGAGCTTGTATAATAGACACAGTAGGCTATGCCCTGTCACGGAGCTTGTATAATACTCAGTGGGTTTATGCCCTGTCACGGAGCTTGTATAATACTCAGTGGGCTTATGCCCTGTCACGGAGCTTGTATAATAGACACAGTGGGCTATGCCCTGTCACGGAGCTTGTATAATACACTCAGTGGGCTATGCCCTGTCACGAAGCTTGTATAATACTCAGTGGGCTTATGCCCTGTCACGGAGCTTGTATAATAGACTCAGTGGGCTATGCCCTGTCACGGAGCTTGTATAATAGACACAGTGGGCTTATGCCCTGTCACGGAGCTTGTATAATAGACACAGTGGGCTTATGCCCTGTCACGGAGCTTGTATAATACTCAGTGGGCTTATGCCCTGTCACGGAGCTTGTATAATAGACACAGTGGGCTATGCCCTGTCACGGAGCTTGTATAATACACTCAGTGGGCTATGCCCTGTCACGGAGCTTGTATAATACTCAGTGGGCTTATGCCCTGTCACGGAGCTTGTATAATAGACACAGTGGGCTATGCCCTGTCACGGAGCTTGTATAATACACTCAGTGGGCTATGCCCTGTCACGAAGCTTGTATAATACTCAGTGGGCTTATGCCCTGTCACGGAGCTTGTATAATAGACACAGTGGGCTATGCCCTGTCACGGAGCTTGTATAATACTCAGTGGGCTTATGCCCTGTCACGGAGCTTGTATAATACTCAGTGGGCTTATGCCCTGTCACGGAGCTTGTATAATACACTCAGTGGGCTATGCCCTGTCACGGAGCTTGTATAATAGACACAGTAGGCTATGCCCTGTCACGGAGCTTGTATAATACTCAGTGGGTTTATGCCCTGTCACGGAGCTTGTATAATAGACACAGTGGGCTATGCCCTGTCACGGAGCTTGTATAATACACTCAGTGGGCTATGCCCTGTCACGGAGCTTGTATAATAGACACAGTGGGCTATGCCCTGTCACGGAGCTTGTATAATACACTCAGTGGGCTATGCCCTGTCACGGAGCTTGTATAATAGACCCAGTGGGCTATGCCCTGTCACGGAGCTTGTATAATAGACACAGTGGGCTATGCCCTGTCACGGAGCTTGTATAATACTCAGTGGGCTTATGCCCTGTCACGGAGCTTGTATAATAGACACAGTGGGCTATGCCCTGTCACGGAGCTTGTATAATACACTCAGTGGGCTATGCCCTGTCACGGAGCTTGTATAATACTCAGTGGGCTTATGCCCTGTCACGGAGCTTGTATAAAACTCAGTGGGCTTATGCCCTGTCACGGAGCTTGTATAATACACTCAGTGGGCTATGCCCTGTCACGGAGCTTGTATAATAGACACAGTAGGCTATGCCCTGTCACGGAGCTTGTATAATACTCAGTGGGTTTATGCCCTGTCACGGAGCTTGTATAATACTCAGTGGGCTTATGCCCTGTCACGGAGCTTGTATAATAGACACAGTGGGCTATGCCCTGTCACGGAGCTTGTATAATACACTCAGTGGGCTATGCCCTGTCACGAAGCTTGTATAATACTCAGTGGGCTTATGCCCTGTCACGGAGCTTGTATAATAGACTCAGTGGGCTATGCCCTGTCACGGAGCTTGTATAATAGACACAGTGGGCTTATGCCCTGTCACAGAGCTTGTATAATAGACACAGTGGGCTTATGCCCTGTCACGGAGCTTGTATAATACTCAGTGGGCTTATGCCCTGTCACGGAGCTTGTATAATACACTCAGTGGGCTATGCCCTGTCACGGAGCTTGTATAATAGACACAGTGGGCTATGCCCTGTCACGGAGCTTGTATAATACTCAGTGGGCTTATGCCCTGTCACGGAGCTTGTATAATACTCAGTGGGCTTATGCCCTGTCACGGAGCTTGTATAATACACTCAGTGGGCTATGCCCTGTCACGGAGCTTGTATAATAGACACAGTAGGCTATGCCCTGTCACGGAGCTTGTATAATACTCAGTGGGTTTATGCCCTGTCACGGAGCTTGTATAATAGACACAGTGGGCTATGCCCTGTCACGGAGCTTGTATAATACACTCAGTGGGCTATGCCCTGTCACGGAGCTTGTATAATAGACACAGTGGGCTATGCCCTGTCACGGAGCTTGTATAATACACTCAGTGGGCTATGCCCTGTCACGGAGCTTGTATAATAGACCCAGTGGGCTATGCCCTGTCACGGAGCTTGTATAATAGACACAGTGGGCTATGCCCTGTCACGGAGCTTGTATAATACTCAGTGGGCTTATGCCCTGTCACGGAGCTTGTATAATAGACACAGTGGGCTATGCCCTGTCACGGAGCTTGTATAATACACTCAGTGGGCTATGCCCTGTCACGGAGCTTGTATAATACTCAGTGGGCTTATGCCCTGTCACGGAGCTTGTATAATAGACACAGTGGGCTATGCCCTGTCACGGAGCTTGTATAATACACTCAGTGGGCTATGCCCTGTCACGAAGCTTGAATAATACTCAGTGGGCTTATGCCCTGTCACGGAGCTTGTATAATAGACTCAGTGGGCTATGCCCTGTCACGGAGCTTGTATAATAGACACAGTGGGCTTATGCCCTGTCACAGAGCTTGTATAATAGACACAGTGGGCTTATGCCCTGTCACGGAGCTTGTATAATACTTAGTGGGCTTATGCCCTGTCACGGAGCTTGTATAATACACTCAGTGGGCTATGCCCTGTCACGGAGCTTGTATAATAGACACAGTGGGCTATGCCCTGTCACGGAGCTTGTATAATACTCAGTGGGCTTATGCCCTGTCACGGAGCTTGTATAATACTCAGTGGGCTTATGCCCTGTCACGGAGCTTGTATAATACACTCAGTGGGCTATGCCCTGTCACGGAGCTTGTATAATAGACACAGTGGGCTATGCCCTGTCACGGAGCTTGTATAATACTCAGTGGGCTTATGCCCTGTCACGGAGCTTGTATAATACTCAGTGGGCTTATGCCCTGTCACGGAGCTTGTATAATACACTCAGTGGGCTATGCCCTGTCACGGAGCTTGTATAATATACACAGTAGGCTATGCCCTGTCACGGAGCTTGTATAATACTCAGTGGGTTTATGCCCTGTCACGGAGCTTGTATAATAGACACAGTGGGCTATGCCCTGTCACGGAGCTTGTATAATACACTCAGTGGGCTATGCCCTGTCACGGAGCTTGTATAATACTCAGTGGGCATAGGCCCTGTCACGGAGCTTGTATAATACACTCAGTGGGCTATGCCCTGTCACGGAGCTTGTATAATAGACACAGTGGGCTATGCCCTGTCACAGAGCTTGTATAATAGACACAGTGGGCTATGCCCTGTCAAGGAGCTTGTATAATACTCAGTGGGCTATGCCCTGTCACGGAGCTTGTATAATACACTCAGTGGGCTATGCCCTGTCACGGAGCTTGTATAATACTCAGTGGGCTTATGCCCTGTCACGGAGCTTGTATAATACACTCAGTGGGCTTATGCCCTGTCACGGAGCTTGTATAATAGACACAGTGGGCTATGCCCTGTCACAGAGCTTGTATAATAGACACAGTGGGCTATGCCCTGTCAAGGAGCTTGTATAATACTCAGTGGGCTATGCCCTGTCACGGAGCTTGTATAATACACTCAGTGGGCTATGCCCTGTCAGTTGTCACGGAGCTTGTATAATACAGTGAGTAGTAGAGTACACATACACACAGTGGGCTTATTATGCCCAGTCACGGAGCACACACAAGGGCTTATGCCCAGTAAAGTCACAGAGCACTGCCTACTCTAATCTATCTAACACTAGAACAGACAGCGCACTAGCTAACTACCTAACTACGCGTCACGCGAGAAATGGCGCCGACTGCCGGGCACCGCGCCTTTTTATTGAGGCCGAACGTCACTCGGCTCTCGCGAGAATCCGACGCCGGACGGGTGACGTTCGGCCTCGAGGTGGAATCCGAGTCAGGCGGGAACACCCGAACTTGCGTTCGGGTGGACTCGGATTCCACCTGTTCGGAGCGGTTCGGATTCCTCAGAATCCGAACCGCTCATCACTACATTATATACATTGGTTTTGAAACATACTGTAATATGATCTTATCAGAAATGTTTCCAGCAGGATTACCTGCTTGCCATGTCCCACTCCCCCCATATACCCGCCCCCCCTTCCCCTACACCACCACCCCTCAGGGATCACCTTCACCAGGTATTCACAGCTTACTGCTGCAGAATCATCCAGTCCCTATTTAGGGCTCTATTTACTACAATCCGCATTGCGAATTCAGCCAATATCAAAGGGATTTACTAAATATAAGAGATGTGCGCCGACCCGTGTTTTGGTTTTGGATCTGAATCTGGTTTTGGATTTTTTTTCCTTGGTGTTTTGTTTTTAGGTTTTGGTTTTGGATCTGTATTTTTTCCAAAAAAATTATATGAACAGCTAAAACTACATAATTTGGGCCTGTTTTTGTTTCTGTAGTATTATTAACCTTAATAAGAATGATTTTCAGGCATTTCCAGGCATTTTAATCACCTCACAATATTGATTTCACTATTTTTCACCTATATAGGCCAAAGGCTGCAGGTAGCTGGCTGGCTAAAGTAAGCAACAGAGCAGCAGCACAAACACACGGCAGTTTAAAAAAAATATCAGACATCTATGAAACATTGCCACACAGCAGTGGCAGACAGGATGGCAGTTTAATAAACTATAATAATGTCAGTCGGCAATGCCCCAAATTGTGCCAAATGTAAAGGAAAGATATGCAAGATGGAATTGTTCCTCCCACCCACTCTTATGTGGGATATTACAAAGGACATGCACAGTTTAACAAAACCAAGCACTTTAGCCACTAGGACTGACACTTTCGTGCCTGAACTCCTTGGTTTGTTTGGGTCCCCACAAAAATTTTTTTGGATGACTACCTTCAATTATTAAGGAGGAGGTTGATGATGAGGGTGTTGGTGGTGGAGATTGCATGTGCTGGTCCAAACTGCTGGTAGCTGATACTGTATACAAATAGCCCAGGCGCTGGAGAGTTAAATCAATCCTACAGCAACAGTATGGTTGAAAGAGGAGGTCACCCTCAAATAACAAAGGCAAATATATATATAAAAATGGGCAACTATATGGGCTGGTGTCAATTAGTAACGCACTCAAATCAGATGTTTCAATGACAATAAGTATACATTTATTAAAAAATCATTTTAACATATCACATCAACACAATGGATGCATCCATAATAATTACTCATTACAAAAAAAGTATATTAAAAAAAAAATAATAATAAAATATATAGTCCTAATATTCAGGTGGTGGTACCACAGGAAAACACAGGTAAATAGATGGATGATCAACAATAGATTGATAAGAGTCACTGTCCAGTTGTACTGTACAGTGTTATGAAATAAATGTAACAAATGAATTACCTGTAGACTTCTGTTGTAGCTGGTATTGCTAGTTAATTTATGCCAGAAAATGGTGATGATGATGATAAGTCCGTATGAACGGGAAAACGGGGTGCTGTAATTGCCGCTCCTGGGAAGTGTGTGGTCGGCTGTGGAGCTCGGGGCGTTCACGATCCGGATGCATAGGCAAATGCAGGGGGGGTTTATGTCTGCCTGGAAACCCCCCTCCCCAGCCCACACCATGACCACAATAGAAATAGTAATAGAATAGAATTTTACTAGAGCTGCATGTTCTTCTCAGTATCACAAATGAAATAATTAGCACCACCTGTGGATCTTCTAACATGTATAAGCCAGTAATAAATAATCTGTGCACCAAATAGGATATCTGGAGAGCCCAATATGTACATATTTGTCCAGGGCAGTGCTAGGTTCTTCTGCTGCTCCCCCATACTCCCGAACTTGCTCCAATGCCCTGGAATGGTGCCCACATCTGAAAAAAAAACATTCTGCTCAGAGAGGATGGCCCTACTGCCTCATCTAATGGCTTACTGTGATCACTGGTCCTGTATATGCTGGAATTATGACACACAATACACTTTGTATGATGTATATTAAAGCTGGTTAAGTGCTAATTCTACCCTCTTCATGGACTGGCCACACTCACTCTAAAATCAGGCATTTGGAAACCCCCTCTAGAAATCCTGCATTTGTCACTGGGATGCACTGCATCTCCGGCTGTATCAGTGCAGGGACAGGGTCTTTGTCAATGAAGCCGCAGCATCACCTCCTCCGGTAGACTCACTCGGGAAGTGGAGCGTCGTGTGTTCAGGGTGAGCTGCAGACGTGGCCGCTCTAGGTGAGGAACAGCTCCAGCAGTCAGAGCACAGGAGGCGGTGGGTGTTGTAATATCCACGGCAGTGAAATGCCGCTTGTCCCGTCTCAGTAGCAGATCATCTCAGTGGTTCAATCATTGGGGGGGAACAGGTCTGCAGTAAGTGAGAAAAGTGCTCTACCCGTGTCTGGGGAGCAGATGGTCCTTGTATCTTCTGTGGGAGCACCATGCAATAGGAGAGAGCACCTACGCGTTTCACCATCCTAAAGGCGTCTTTGTCAAGGTGAACAGAAAGCTCTGTCATTCAAGTATTTAAATTAGCTGCATATATTACAGATTAAATCCATTGGAACAGCTCATTTGAGTGGTATAATCGGTGAGCACTGTGGTATTAAGGGAACTCAGAAGGAGAACAGATTGTATACTATCGGGAAGCCGGCTGCCTTAATAACGGCAGCCGGCTTCCCGACTGTCATATCCCGGTGAGGGTGAAATGCCAGGCATCTAGATGTAGATGCCTGACAGTTCCCCGACGCCGGGAGACTGGCGCCCGGCATCCCGATCGAAGGGATGCCAGGCGCCGCGAGCGGACAGCCGCGGGGGGGGGAGGGTTAGGTTTAGGGCACCCGGGGGGGACTTAGGGTTAGCCCCCCCCCCGGGAGGGTTAGGGTTAGGCTAGGGGGAGGGAGGGTTAGGGTTAGGCACCCCCCCGGGGGACTAAAGTTTAGGCAGCGGGGAAAGGCGGAGTGAGGGTTAGGCACTTAGAGGGGGGATTAGGGTTAGGCACTTGGGGTGGAGGTTAGGGTTAGGCACCCCTAAGGAGGGTTAGGGGATTAGTTAGTCAATACTTACCTATCGACGACCGGGATTTCCAGCGCTGCCGGGAACTCTGCTTTGGTCGGCCAGGTGCTGCCGGTAATAGAACCATGTGGCCGGCGGTATTTCATACCGATTCCGAACAGTTACTGACCTACATAGATACAGTTTACACAGCTTACAGAAGAAAAGCAACATGTAATCACTAATTGAAACTTTCTAACTAAATTAACACTAAATGTGTCAATCATCACTACTACTACTATTCTGTATGTATATTAATATTGTGACATTAGTCTTTCAGGACCAAATTTTAGTAAGTTACTCTTTCTGAACATGTATAAATATAGCTAATTTTTGCTAATTTAAGTCTACGAGAGGAGGTGATGCTGCGGCTTCATTGACAAAGACAGGGGGCGAGATATATTTGTCTTTGTCAATGAAGCCGCAGCATCACGTTGCTTTTCTGGCTTTCTTTTTATCATTAGCAAGAACTGCTACCACTGGCGGCTGATTTACACAAACCACATCCTTATCATCAACATCCACGTTAACGTCAAATAGGACAGAAATTTCCCCCTCGTCCTCCTTTTGCACTTCCTCCACACTATCATCCTATTTTTTTATTTCACCATCTAATACTAGCACAGCCGTCATGGCGTCAGTGATCCGCTGTGAAACTGGGTGA
This sequence comes from Taudactylus pleione, assembly GCA_031769625.1. Lineage (NCBI taxonomy): Eukaryota > Metazoa > Chordata > Amphibia > Anura > Myobatrachidae > Taudactylus > Taudactylus pleione. The sequence goes on from JAUIMM010000198.1 coordinate 4,057,515, forward strand.
CAGCTGTTATACATACTTCCTCTAGCAAAGGACTGTTTACAGTGGCGTAACTACCGCCCCCGCAGCCCCCGCGGTGGTGTGAAGGCATGGAGGCTTGTGGGGTGAGGTGGCTGCAGATTCCATGCGGACTAGCCATCCACATGAATTCTGCAGAAAATGGCCCACTGGGGGGGGGGGGGGACTGCTACTACTAAGGGCACTAGGGGGGGGGGACTATTACTACTAAGGGTACTGGGGGGGGGACTACTACTACTAAGGGCAGTAGGGCAGTGCTGGGGGGACTACCACTAAGGGGATTGCTGGGGGGGAGGACGGACTACTACTAAGGGCACTGGGGGGCAGGACTACTACTACTACTAAGGGCCGTGCTGGGGAGGGGGACTACTACTAAAGGCACTGCTGGGGGGGGGGACTACTACTAGGAGCACTGCACACTGGTGGGACCACTACTGGGGACACTGCATAGAAGGGGATTACTACTAGGGGCACTGCTGGGGGGACTACTACTGGTGGTATTGCTGGGGGGAGAGGACGACTACTACTGGGGGCACTGCTGGGTGGGACTACTACTGGGGGGCATTGCTGGAGGGGGACTACTACTGGGGGCACTGCTGGGGTGGGGACTGCTACTGGGGGGCATTGCTGGAGGGGGACTACTACTGGGGGCACTGCTGGGTGGGACTGCTACTAGGGGTACTGCTGGGGGGACTGCTACTGGGTGCACTCCTGGGGGGGCTACTGGGGGCACTGCTGGGGGGGGACTACTACTGAGGGCACTGCTACTGGGGGCACTGCTGGGGGGGCTACTACTGGGGGCACTCCTGGGGAGGCTACTGGGGGCACTGCTGGGGGGGACTACTACTGAGGGCAGTGTTACTGGGGGCACTGCTGGGGGGGACTACTACTGGGGGCATTGCTGGGGGGGACTACTACTGGAGGCATTGCTGGGGGGGACCACTACTAGGGGCACTGCCCTGGAGGGACCACAACTTAGGGCACTGCATAGGTGGGGATTACTGCTGGGGGCACTGCATAGGTGGGGATTACTGCTGGCGGCAGTGCATAGGTGGGGCACTACTACTGAGGGCATTGCTGGGGCAGGACTACTACTGGGAGCATTGCTGGGGGAGGACTACTACTGGAGGCTCTGCTGGGGGGGACTACTACTGGGGGCACTGCTGGGGGTTAGTACTGGGGGCATTATATAAGGGGTCCTGCATAGGGGGACCACTACCTGGGGCACTATATAAGGGACACTGCTGGGGGCACTGTATAAGACTCCTGACAACGATAATTAGAAACCTTACTGTGGGGCATAATATGGTGTCAGAGGGCAAATATGTAAGTGGCACTTTGGTAATAGGCATTACAGTGTGCGGCATAATGTGTAAGGGGCATTACTAAAAGGAGGAAAAATACTGTAAACTGTCTAGGGGGGATGGGAGCATACTTTTAACTTTTGCACTGGGAGACAAATTGTGTATAAATGTCCCTGTAATGATTTTACCAAAATGCCATGGGAAAGGGGGGGGGGGGGGGGCATCAGAAAATGTTTTGGCAATTTATAGTTACGCCACAGACTGTTTAGTAGTCAATTGTTTTTTTTAAATGACTTCCGATCACGAATGAGGATGTTGATGATGATGCAGGTGTTGGTGTTGGAGATCGAAGGCGCTTGGATCCCACAGAGAGGGAGCAGGCGACATACACTTTGATATTTGATGAATGCACTCCAAGTGACGTACCAAGGAGGAGGTTTCTAGGTAGCTTAGGTCCCTCCCTCTACTCACTCTTGCTTTGCAATGGTTATATATGGCTTGACAACTGTTGTCCGGATCGGGATGGAAATAATTCCACACGTGAGAAGTGGATTTTTTGTCTTTTGCCCCAGCATGACAACAATCGGCTTTGGCTTTTTCAAACCATGGGCAACAGCTGTTGCCTTACTTACACAAAGGACATCCTCAGCATCAACATCCTCATCACCAACATCCTCCTCATCCTTAGCACCTACAACTACCAAAATATCCTCCTCCTCCATGTGCAATTCCACAGAAGCATCCTCAATGACTACGTCTGCAAGATGTTGACTGCCCTTCCCCACATTTACAGAGGGCACACAAATGTTGGAACTTGGTGGATCCTCCAGTACACTAGTATTTAGGTCGAGCTCACACATGACAACCGCGGACACACTTGCACTCTCCTCGGGGATTTGTGATTTCGATTTCTCAGGGCACACAGTTGGTTTTTCCGGAGCTGTCTTAATAACTTTCACATTTTTAATTGGACCACCACCACTACTACTACAAGCAGAAGGGCTATCAGAATCAGCAGTCTTCATAAAGAAAGGCCAAGGCCTTATCCTTTCCTTGCCACTTCGTGTAGTGAATGGCATATTGCCAATTTTTTGTTTATCTAAAGGCAAATAATCTTAAAAATGTTTTTTCTTAACTTCAGTAAAACTTGCTTTACCATATCGATAGCGTGACTTAAGCCCTGGGGCATGGGCCTTCATAGAGGAGGAGGAAGTTGACAGCCTTGCACTGCTGGCGGCAGCTACAACATGTGGTTCTTGGCCTTGCTCTCCTGTCATGTGACAGCCCTCCATATTTTCTGCAGTCTTGAAGCAGTGTCACAATCACCAATAGTGTAGCCAAGGTGCGGTTACAAAATTCACACGCATGCAGTCATGTGCACACACAAAAATATTAGAAAAAAAGACAAATGATGATTTATATTTTTTGTCAGCTCCAGAAGAACTTGGCTCCAGAGCAACGATTGATCACGACTGGAGTCGGGCAGCACTAGGTTGCAACTTGCGTTGCTGGTTGGATCTTGTGCAGTACTACGGTTAAGCCTAACACGCACGCACACACACAGAAAAATATAAAAGACATTTTGATTTTTTGGGGGGGCGTTTAGAACTTGGACCCAGAGATGGACACTGCACAAGCCCAGGACACAGCAGACAGCCCAGATGGATCAGCAGACAGCACAGTGACAGTGACAGCACCGTGACCAGAGACCAGAATGGATCAGCACAGACAGCACAGTGATAGTGACAGCACCGTGACCAGAGACCAGAATGGATCAGCAGTCACCAGCCCAGGATACAGCAGATAGCACCAGCACCTCTCCCAGCCCTACACTACCCACCCTCCCTGTTCAGTCTCCACAGCCGGAGTGAAATGGCGTCTGTCGCGTGGTCCCTTATACACTGCATTGATCATAGAGACGAAAGCTCGCGAACCGCAAGATTTCGTCTCTATTGTTTTGCGTCGATTTGAGAGATCCGAGTAAGGCGGGAACATCTGAGCCTGCTTGGGTCCGACTCAGCTATGCTAAATTCAGGTGGGTTCGGATCTCTGGAATCCGAACCCGCTCATCTCTACTAAATATCCCTTGCAGGGACAGAGCTTGCGATAAAGCTCTGTCCCTGCGAATCCCCTCCGTACACTTATCACGGTATTTTTGCAAAAAATACCATGACAAGTGCCCCGCGCCAAGCATCGACCGGCCACCGCTAAGCCCTGCCCCCATCGCTAAGCCCAGCCCCATGCGATCACGACCCCCCCCCTTCCCTTAATTACACTTACCTCTGGTGATCGGGGCTTCAGTGATGTCCTCCGTGGCTCTAGTCAGCTGATCTCCCATCCTGCACTGGGACCCGGTCAGCTGCGATCTGACTACTAAAAATAAGTGATAATTAGGGGTTGAAGTAGAATTTTACGAATTCTACTCCAATTGCCCTGTAATAACTGTAGGTGATACTAAAATAATGTGAAAAGGGTGTGAAAACACCCTTTTCACTTTATATTAGTAAAAATAATGATAATAAATAGAGCCCTAAGAGACATGCGATGGCTCTCCCTGGGCCCCACAGATTACCAATGAGCAGACATGCACGGCTTACAGTACATGCATTGCATTGTATTAGAACAGGATTGGTGCATCGGGGGTGACAGCGGGGGAGCCACGGCATCCTCAGTTCAAATGATGGATGATGAGATCGATCATACCCCTCAAGTCGGAGCCGCTGCGGCTGTCTCTGCTGGCGCCACACTGAATGCTGGGAGGAGGTAGGAGGGAGGGGAGGCAGAACCGACATTGTGTGAGCAGCTGCAGTGAGGAGCCTTACCGTCAATTGCCAGAACCAACGAGAGCCAGCTAGGCCAGCTGACCTAGCAAAGTTACCAGACAGCACTGCCAGCAACTAAAACTAAACACCAATAAGTACAGTACTGTATGTTGTTAAAATGAAATAAAATGATTGTGCTATATGAATACCCACAATCACCATCTAATATCACCTGTGGTTCTGTTCCTGGCATCGCTTTATTTGCTATTGGTTACATGAAAATAATCTGGAATATCAAATTGTCTGCATATGAAGCGTTTCTAATTTGCTCTAAGAAAATGTAATTATTTTAATGATTGTACTTACAACAACTGCATATACTTTTGTTTTGTATGTGTTAGTATCTTACCGTGTTCTAAATGTCATTAGCCTGACAGACTGCACCTCTGTGTACTTTTAATATGATCAACAGTGTGGTACAGTGTTGAGACCAGTAATATTTTCTTCATACTGTAAAATATTAAGCACTATATACTACATATATACTGTGTGTGTATATATATATATATATATATATATATATATATATGATGTGGTCACGTTCCTGCCGGCTAGGGATGCATTATAGGCGTCGAGATACCGATGCCTATGATAATCCCAACGCCGGAATTAGGGTTGGCACCCTACTGGGAGGGTTAGGGATAGGCTAGGAGAAGGGGGGGATAGGGTAAGGCACCCCCCCAGGAGGGATAGGTTTAGGGAGCGGGATTAGGTTTAGGCACCCCCTGGGGGAGGATAGGGTTAGGCACTAGGGGGGAGGTTAGGGTTAGGCAACGCTAAGGGAGGGTAAAAGTTAGGAGGGGGAGGGTTAGCTTTACTTACCTCCACTGTCTGCATGTCATCCTTTCAGGCTCATGTTGTCGAGATTTGAACCAGCAGCTAAACAGCCCCCAGCATTACAATCCCATTCCATATATATATGTACATATACACACACTGTATACTGTTTTATAATTGTTGCTTTGGTCGGTCCATGTATTCTATACCTACACAGAAATATCAGTTGCCAATGACTGCTCTATTACAGATATGTAAGTTTTTACTGTAGCTTCAGTGGCGGCAAATAGCCTCTTCTCGGCGCACCTGGTCCGGGAGACTCCGCCGCACCGAGCAACCTTTTCGCTGAAAGTGTGCGCCTTTTTCATACAAATAAAACCACTCGAGGTGACAATGCTGCATTGCTAGCGTGCACTAACTACTGGGGTGTGCAACTTTTGTACATCAAAGTGTGGCCGAGTCTGAATCTGTGAAATAGGGCTCCGACACCAGTGGCCACATCTTTTACCTCACACCAAGTACCATTGAGCTTAATCTGAGACTTTGCACATGTGTGAAACCAATTCCTGTGTGTTACTGTTGCAGACTAGAGACTCTAGTGTTATCATTATATCATTATATTTTAAATATTTGAAGGAGATTGTTTTTCATTACAATATTATGTTTATACAGTACAATATTCAGCTTATCTGCCTACCTTCATTATTTAACCAATTTACAACACACTTTATACCCTTAACAACAACATAACTGTTTTAGCAGGGTTGGGGGAGAATGGGGGGCAACTTAATACTGTAAAGAATATACAGTTGTATAGGAAATAGAGGTTGCTGTAGGTGAAGACCGGACCTTCAGTTCTATGGGCTCTATTTACTACAATCCGCATTTGTAATGCAGATTGTAGTGTGATATTAATGACTGAATTCGCATTGCGGATTCAGGCAATATCACAGGGATTTACTACAAATCCCTTGCAGGGACAGAGCTTGTGATAAAGCTCTGTCCTTGCGAATCCCCTTCGGAGCCTTATCATGGTATTTTCGCAAAAAATACCGTGATTAAGTGCACGCGCATGTGCCGACCGGTCGCCGCTGCTACCCCCCGGCGCTAAGCCCCGCCCCCGATGCTAAGCCCCGCCCCCCATGATCGTGGACCCCCCGCGACCCCTCCCTTAATTACACTTACCTGCATGCTCCGGGCCTCCGGTGATGATCTCCATTCCCCCGGTCAGGTGATCTCCCATACTGCACTGGGGCCTGATCACCGAGCCGCAGTGCACTGTGGGAGACCAGCTGACCGGAGGGGAGTCATCTCCGGTGACCCGATCACTGGTCCCTGGAGTCAGGTAAGTTAATTTTTTTTTTACTATTTTTTTTTTTCCTTTTTTTACAGTAATCAGCTTGCGGTCTGTTAAGACCACACAGCTGATTACAGGGACCGACTCCCGGCTCTGCTCTCGGCGTTAGAGCAGGGCAGGAGGCCGGTAACCGGGGGAGATCCTGGATAACGTCACCTCCAGGTGGCGTTATTATCACAGGGCTTTCCCCGATATTTTTTCACATTTAATTTTTAGTAACTCCGGTCAGATCACATTTCCCATTACAGTTATGGGAAATGCAATCTGATTACTAAAAATAAGTGATACTTAGGGGTTGGAGTAGAATTTTACTAATTCTACTCCAATTGCCCTGTAATAACTATAGGTGATACTAAAATAATGTGAAAAGGGTGTGAAAACACCCTTTTTCACTTTATTTTAGTCAAAACAATGTTAATAAATAGAGCCCATAAGTTTATTACATTACTGGCTGCATACATTATAACTTCATAATGATTTGGTGACTTTAGAGTGATATGCTGAGAAAGGAGAATATTTGCATTCAAAAATGTCTTCATCTTATGCCAGGATTTGACTCCATAAGTCGCTCAGGGCTTTAGTTTGCCATACATAATTACATTTTAATTTCCCATTGTTCTGTGAGTGACATCTTGAATGGTGTTAATTTTGTAAAATGAGATGTTTGCATATTCCTCTAAGGGCCGCTTAAAAAAGACGCCCAATTCCCTGCTTCCCCAATCTGTCCGGAACTGCCGATCCAACGGTCTGAAACGCCAATCGGTGGCCATGGATGGTAGCTAATCCGCCGGGGAATCGGAGAAATTTTTTATGTTAAAAATTCCCTATTTGCCGATCCCTGTCATATTTTGGTCGTGATCAGCAAATCAGGCAAAACATTTTGGATTTCTTTCACCAATGCCCCGGCGTCTGGGGATCGGGGAATTGTGACAATCCGTCACTGATATATAGGGGCTGTTGGATAGAATGCAGAGCTCAGAGGCCTCAGGTTTGACTACAAAAGTAAATATTTTGTCTACTTAGAAATACAATCTATAATGTGTCCTCATGTAACTATCCTTGCTGTCATCAGCTATTCTGAAAGTTTCAGCTAGTGATGCATGGATTAACCTCAAAGAGGGGAGATAACAGTGAATGTAACATTGCACTGGATGTTCTGTAAATGTAATTTTAATTTTTATACAGATTTATTTAAAGAAAAATGTATAAATGATGTTATTTTCATTGTTTAAGAAAACTAAACCCCTTTCAGTCACACTGAGAATCCCGGGAATTTGGCCTACCTCAGCCAAATTCCCAGGTTGCCGCATATGTCTGAAATTCCCTTCAATCGACCAGGGAATTTCCCTGCTTATGTCTGCATGGTGCTACCCGGGAATTAAACCCCGGGCTGCACCAAGCAGCTTTTACATTGAGTTGGCAGTGCAGAGCGTTCTATAGGATGCTTAGCGCTGCTGCTCATCACCCCCCGCGCCGGTGGCTGTGTAGGGAACCCCAGACGGACGCCGGGGATACCCGCCGGCGCTGGAGATCGCCGGCGGGTCCCTGCCACAGCGGGCTGCCCAAACTCCCGCTAGACAGAAGGGGAGATATAAATAATATAATAATAGTAATAATAAAATAAAATGGCTGCAATGATTGGTCGGCTGTCTGCTGCATGATGATGACATCATCATCGGCAGCCGGAGAGGGGATAGGCTAGGAAGAGCAGAGGAAAGGCAGGTAATATTAAAAACGTAAAAAACCCGGCTTATGTCTCAACCAAATACCCGGGAATTTGCACAGGAGTAATTCCTGGGTCTGAGCAGGAAATTTCCCGGGTCGTATGTCTGAAAGGGGTATTAGTAATCCTTCAGAGATCCATCTGTATTAAAATAAAAATTAAAAAAACAGCAAAAAAAGAAAGAAAAAGTGTGCATATACCTTATAATTAACACAGTCAATATTAATAATAATAAAATAAAGACTCGGAGACATAGATTTGGCAGAATAAAATTTGTTAGCTATTTATTTGGACATGTTAGGAATATTCAAATAAACTAAAGTATGGTGACAAAGAAATGACGGCCATAATCAGCCCACTCCAAAAATGCACAACCCAGCTAACATTATTACCAACAATATGTATCCGCTCAACCTTCTAACATCACTACACCCCACCCCGGTATGGTGTTGACACAGTACCCATCAGGGTGGTCCGGCGAACAAACAAGTCAATGAAGATGGCCCATCCAAAACCATAACATTAATTAATTCAACCAAATTTGCAGTCGAAACTGTGACTTGACGTTCTTTCCCACCAAAGCAAAGGTCTGACTACAGTACTATCGCACCACCACCAAAATACCCTAAAGCAATAACCTGAAACAGATCCTACACAAAAAAGCAAAAGTCTCCCCTCAGACAGATGGACTGCATTGGATCTATACAAATAATTATAGCGGAACCTAATTATGGAATGTCCAACCACACTACCACCATTGGCCAATACAAATTTTGCAAATGCTGCATTCTTCTTCTTTTTGGCTCTGTCAATCAGGGCCACCACACCAAATAGGCCTCGGCACAATAAATAACCAAACTATTTTGCAAGGGGACCAAGCCGATGAAATACTGCCCATATCATTCACTATGGAGCACTCAATTCCAAACCTGTCATCTTTTCCACCGAGATGTATCAGCAAAACCTCATGAACACAAAATTGTTTCGCTAAATTGAAAAGCTTAGACTGCAAGGCCCACCACATCATACCTCTCACACCAATCCACCAAACACACTCCGACCACAGAAAAGCAGGAGCACCATTGGAAGCCATGAACCTAGCAGCCCAAAACACAAACAAATGACCAAAAATCCACACTCTAAGGGGTAAATTTACTAAAGTGAGAGTTTTTAGAAGTGAGTTTTTGAAGTGAGAATCAGATTCTACTTAACGTTTAACTAGCACCTTCTAGAAGATAATAGCTAGAATTTGATTGGTTGCTATGGGCAACATCACTTCTAGAAACTCTCACTTTAGTAAATTTACCCCTAAGAGAGTAAAATGGAACACCTATAAGGAGGGAGAAAGAAAATAAATTGATTTTAATATGAATTTAACTTGTAATGAAATGGATAATCTGCCAAAAGAAAAAAATGTTTTACTTAAAAACAAGTAGCCAAATCAAAACAAGCTTCTGTGCCAATTTGAAGCAACATAAAGACACACAAGGGTAAACTAGGAACCAAGGGGGGAGGGGGGAGAGGCTATGGAAGGGTGGGTAAACTAGGGTAACACAAGTAATAACTCGGCAAGAGGTAAAACCAAAACCTGCTGAGGGACTGTGACTTTGAGATTAAAATATATCCAATCAGCTGAATTAGGTCCGTCAGTTCAGGCAAAAAAAAGGCCAAATCCCTCAAGACCCCCGCTGCCAACAGCGGCAAGTAGCTAGTCCCCGAGTAGGGTAGACAAGGGAAAGACAAAACACTAGACACAATGACCAACAGATGGGTTTAATTATTAAAGGCAAAACATTTGCCTTTACTTGGAGTCTGGGATGAAATTTCTTGTCATAAGCACGCCAGACCGTACCACGCAAATTGCGATGCAAGCTGTTAATCAGATGCAGAATGCAGATACAGTATCTGATAATGTTTGTGTGTTCCTCTGGATGGGTCTTTAAATAACAAGCAGCGAACACACAAAGACCTGCAATCCAATTACCATAGGATTTGAAAGCGTCGAACCACATGCCCCCTTTCCCTTTCGCAGCCTTAAGCTCTTCATTGGCCTTCTCGGTGAGGACAAAGATGTCCACATAAGCACCCTTAGTGATATTATGTTTGAAACCGGGAAGCAGGCTGCTCAACACAGCCGTATTCTCACAACGGACCCTGTCGGACCGCCCAGAGTGGGACGCATGTGCACTCTTTTTGCGCAAGCGTGGGTATTTAGACAATTTATGCCACCATTTGGCCTCGCACTTCACATATTTAGCCTCCCGCTTGTGCGCCTTCGTGGAGCTGCTAACACCTGACACTAGCGAAGAAAAGGATGAGGATGTGATACCTTCATCAGCAACAGGCGTGCGCCAGCCTGCACTTCAACGGAACCAGCTGCCACAATGCCCACAGATGTGAGCCTCCCGTCACAGCACTCAATATAGAAGCCGCGGCAGGACGGCGTGAGCCCGCACTGAGGCCTCTGCAGTGAGCAGCACCAATTGAGCCACCACTGCCTGCCACAGCTATCGCACCAGCCCCAGACACATCTAGGTACAGGTAGGGGGGTTCATTACACGCCGGGCACGAAGCATGGGGGAACAATAAGAAAAGAGATAGAAATGGGGAACAGCTAAGAAATAGGAGGACAGGGAAGGCAGGAGAAGACAAATCTGAGAGATTAAAGATTGAGGGGTCTATTTACTAAGCAGTGTTAGGAGACAGAGTGAAAAGAGATAAGAAAGTGAAAAGGTGCCAGCCAATCAGCTCCCAACTGTCATCTCACAGGCTGTGTTTGAAAAATGACAGTTGGGAGCTGATTGGCTGGCTCCTTATCACTTTTCACTCTGTCTCCTAACACTGCTTAGTAAATAGACCTCTGAGTTTAAGAAATAGCAGAACAGGGAAAGAAGGAAAAAGGCAGTAATCTGAGAGACCAGAGACTGAACTTAATAAAAACCTAAATCACAGTATATGATCACCAGAGCAAAATGCCAGCACTTATCCTCCACAGGTGACAGGAATAAAGAGGCTTAGGGGTAAATTTACTAAAGTGAGAGTTCTTAGAAGTGAGTTTTAGGAGAGATGTTGCCCATAGCAACCAATCAGATTCTAGCTATTATCTTCTAGAAGGTGCTAGTTAAATGTTAAGTAGAATCTCTATTGGTTGCTAAGAGCAACATCTCTTCTAAAACTCACTTCTAAAAACTCTCACTTTAGTAAATGTACCCCTTAGTATCAGCCCACAAAGCCTCACATAGCACATATATAGGAATGGGTATGTAATGCCTGCTGTAGGGATGCCTCCTGTCATATTACCGAAAGTAGCATCCCGACAGTTGGAATCCCAACAGGGAACCCCCCCTTAACCCTCTCCACCCACATCCTAACCCTCCCTGCTAGTTTGTAAACCTAACCCTCACCCCTTCCTACCTAAACCAAACCCACCCCCCTTAGTGTCTAACCCCCTCAGTGGTGCCTAACCCTAACACTCCTCCCTAGGGTTGTCTAACCCTAACCTCCCCCCAAAAAAAACCTAACCCTAACCTCAATACGCTCCTTAATACTAACCCTTCCCCCACAGCTAGCGCTAAGGATATATATATATACACACACACCCCCTAACTGTCATACTACAAACAAATCACATGGTGGCCCACCAAACAGCCCCGAGACTGGAGGTTTAACCCAATCCACTCTCCTTTAATCACTCTATTTCTCAAAAAGGTACAATCTCACCGCACTAGACTTCTGATGTTTATAGTGAGTCTCCTTCTTCTGGTTGGTGTCCCTCAGATAAGGCGTGAGAAGACATCGAAGTTGTTGCATCGCCTGCGGCACAGGGGGCAAACGTTGTTAATCTGCAGCCACTGTCTCAGGCAAGGAACGTGGAAAGTATGCTGGCAGGATGTTACTGCCATTTCCATTTCAGCATCTATGTTGGAGATGCAGATGGCGCAGAACTCTACTTCCTCTTCTCTAACAATGCATCTGCTGAATGTGGGCAGACTGGGCAGAATGAGCCTCAGGATGGTGTCCAGAATGAGGCGTTCTGCATTCTGCGCAACCTGTTGATATTGGCTGGCAGTTGGCTGGTTCCTTGCTCTTCTAGAGGATGCTCCATTTCTCACTCTTGTTGATCTTCTTCCAGCTGATGGTCTGAGGCGTCCTGACCTCAGCCATGTCCCAGTCATGCTCTGGTTTGGTCCATCTGAAAAGACATTCATATATTGTAGATATAACAAATAGCCATATGTAACATGTAAAGATCAAATATTGTTGGCATACGATAGGAGTTATTGCAATAACATGATTTTTATATACTGTATATTATCTTACGATACAAAGGGCCTCATTTATCAACAAATTTTATCATTCATAACGAGTGATAAAACTCATTGCGTATAATAAATTGGGCTCAAGCCAATCAGCTCCGAACTGTCATTTTTCAAACAGATGACGGTTGAGAGCTGATTGGTTGAAGCACCATTATCATACGTAATGAGTTTTATCACTCATTGTGAATATATAAAACTCGTTGATAAATGAGGCTCTTAATAATCAAAAAAGAGCTGCAGTAGTATAAGTGTATGGATGCAGGCCCCAAATGTTTAGGGGTTCCTGATCAGTAACTGACTAACAGCATGGAACGGGCCACCCAGTAACACGGGACACAGGGCCTGATTCAGACTTGGGAATAGAGAGAGATATCTCTCTCAACTGATCATCTTGGTGGGACCAGGCTGCACTGCAGGTGGGGCAGATTTAAAATGTGCAGAGAGATTTAGATTTGGGAGGAGTATTTCCAAACTGACATCTAAATTGTAGAGTAATAATAAAAGCTGTGCAGTATTTGTGGGCTACATGCAAAATCAGCCAGTATTTACCCCACATGTAAAAAAATGTATGTATTTCATTTTACACCCCTTGCATTGCAATATGGTGTGTTCAGGTTCACAGTTGAGAGAGATATCTCACTCTTTTCCCAACTCTGAATCAGGCCCACTGTCCATAGACCACTATCATAATGCCTCCCACTTCAAAGGACAACTGCCAAAGAATGAGAAACTGGTCTGAAGCTGGGTACACACGTAAAGATTATCTGTCCAACCAGCCAACTAGTTGATTGGTTGGAATGAAAATCTGGTAAGGTATGACAGCAAATGACAATCAGCAATTTGCTCCTAAACGCCGGAAAATGGACAAAAACTGTTGTTTGAACAAATTGTTTAGTTCAAACATTTAACAAACTTGTCTGACGACCATTTTCATCTGTTTTCTGGCATTTAGGAGCAAATTGCTGATCATCATTTACTCCCATACGTTACCAGATTTTCATTCCAACCAGCCAACTAGATGGATGGTTGGACAGAAAATCTTTACGTGTGTACCCTGCTTAAGATTTAATTTACTGAACATGTTTCTTACCTTCGTTTCCAATCAGCTGAGCTAACTCCCGTCGGCTCATCGCAGCTGCTGATAAAGTGCCAAATAAGATGAAAAGTAGGTGCACAAACTAACAAATAAACAACAAACAGAAAGAAAAGGCACAGGTGTGATTGTGCGCTGATCTCCGGTCACTGGTGAATCGCTGGAAGCAGTCACTAGTGGGAAAACTCGCTCTCTCTTGTGAGGCCTTTCTCATGCGTCAGCGACAGCTTCAACTGAGGAAATGCCAGTGATATTGCCGTGCGCTGGGGTTACATACCCGGCCATACAGTGGGCACCTGACCATGGCTGTTGTTTACATTTGAATGTGGCATGCGGGCGGCAGTTGGTGATGGCTGTGCGTCACATCAGCTCTCTGCCCTATACCCCACATCATCATCTTCCCACTGATATCACACAGGTACACCAGTGGGAAATCAGTGGGAAACGACAGGTTAGTGCTGAGGGGTAGTTACACCAAAAACAGAGAGATTCTGCTACTGGACCCAGTGAGCTCAGCTATCATTGCTGCTGCTATCTCTGCTCTTCCTTTGGTGATCTCTGCTGATGGGCAGAGTTGAGCGTTTGTGATTTTGTTGCTTGGCACTATTTCCAAAACAGTCGGATCGATGAATAATATGGAAACCGGTATTCAGACTACACACTGAACAGCTAGATGCAGGCATGGGCTCCTACACTTGTAGGTGTTCTTATAACCAGACATATGCAGATGGCAGCCATTGTGCCAGCCATTCAGTGCATCTTTTCTCACTATTCATTATTATATCCAATCGAGTTGGATCACATTTGATTGATTGTGGTGAACCCACACCAGGAACATATTTTTTTTAATGTGACCCAGTTGATCAACCAAGGATGCCGGGCGTATATAGCTGGTATTAGAGCGGAGTCAAATATTGCATAATATACCCAACAAAGAAACCTATGTAAACCCATAAATTTGCAATTAAAACCTATTTAGTTAGGCAGTAAATGTTGTCACTCAGTCCCACATTGTCAGTGACTATAATGCTACTTTGCAGCAGTGGCATATCTAGGGGAGCTCCACCTTCCGCCTCCCGCAGAGGGTGACGTCTCTCCCATAGTACAGAGCGGGCCGAGAGGACGGAGGAGCGGATGGCAGCGGGCGCAGAAGCGGGGATTCAAGTAAGTGTTGGGGTTTTTGTGTGTGTGTCTTTGTCCTTATATATGTAAGGGGCACTGGCACTGCATAGGGGGGACCACTAGTGAGGGCACTGCATAGGGGACCACTACTAGCGGCACTGTATAAGGGGTACTACTGGAGGCACTGCATCAGGGGCTCTGTATAAGTGGCACTACTGGAGGCACTGTATAAGGATGCACTACTGGGGGCACTGCTACTGGGTACATTGCATAAGGGGTACTACTACAGTGGGCATTGTAAGAGGGGCACTACTACTTGGGGCATTAAGGTGCATACGGAATGGAAAGAAATGTGCCCAGAGTGATGAGAAATGGTGGTGTGTCATGTTGACACGCCCCCATTTTCAGTGACCACGCCCCTTGCACCATGTGACCACGCCCACTCTTTTGGCGTTCGCGCACCTACTTGGAGGGACGGCCTCCATTTGTTTAACTTGCCCTGGGCTCCAAATACCCTTGTTACGCCACTGCTTTACAGTTTCACTCATAGCAGAGAGTTTAATACAAAAAGTTTAAACTTATTAATTTGTACATCGTTAAGTAAGTCATCTTCATGAGGATTTAGTTACACATGGGTAGAAACAAAATGGCTGCCAATATTTTCCCCAGAAAGCGTGTGGCGGGGCTTTATATAACTGGACATTTCAATAATAGACACTCAATATTATTAACTGTCAGTTTAATAAATAAACTTTATACAACACGTGTGCTAATTTGTACAGCTACAGGCAATGCTCAAAGAATGTAATTGTCACCTAATTTTGCATGAGGTCACCACTTGCGGCTACACAATTCCAGATTAGGTCTACCGGGAGTTATGGGAAACAACACCATGATCCAGAGGAAACTGACGCCTGGTGGATGGTTGTGGCAAACTTTGGGTTCACATCTGGTGACTGAGAAGACCATGAAATAACGATAACTTCAGTGTCATGCTCAGGGTGACTATACATGCTCTGCGGATGGGCGTTCTGTCATCCTGGAAGACACGGCTGACATTGCAGTCAGATGCTCACCTTGCCCCCGCTGTTTTCCTTTGTTGAGGATGTCATTTCCTTCAGCGTTTCATGCTGACGTCACCACAGATACCACGGCTGGTCAAACTTCAGCATGTTTATCTGTCTTGAGAGTAGATGTACTAAGCCTTTGGAGAAAGATAATGTGGTGAGAGATAAAGTACCAACCAATCATCTCCTGTCACTTTATAGGCTGTGTTTGAAAAATGACAGTAAAGATGGGTACACCCTGACAGATATATTGCCTGTTCCATTGAACGGGCGATATATCTGTAGTGCATCCACTGGTGTGTACAGGCAATATGTCTGTGAGTGACGTCATTCACATACATATTGCATCTGCCCTGCAGCATAGCTGATCTATATTTAGCAGCTATATCGGCACGTCTGCCTGTGTGTTGGCGATTCGCCGACAGCCCGTACACTTGTTATAGGGACCGTTGGTGACTGACATCTCAACTGGATGGGTAAATTTAAATACCCACCGGCCCAGTTATGTCAGTGCATACACATCGGCCGAAGGATTGGCAAGTGTGTACCCAGCTTTAGGAGCTGATTGGTTGGTACTTTATCTCTCTCCAAGGCTTAGTACATATACCCCTCTGTCACTGAAATTCCTACTTAACATGCCCCAACAATCACTGAGGTCTTTCTCTTGCAGCCATAACTATGAACCCCTGGGACAGTCGAGCATTTTTATGCATGAACCTGACAGTGTTTTTTTCTCACTGGTTCACCTCCATTTTCCCAGGGTTGCGGTCCTGCTAACTCACTCACAGCCACGCTTGTGGAATCATTCACCAATTCATTCATTTGTTTGCTTAAATGCTAACTCATTCACTCACTAATATTCACACTTGCTCACTAAATTCCTTCCCTTCCTGTGATGACTCGGTATTTCACTCATTCTTCACTTGGTTATTCACCTGGATGGAACAACTACTGTACCGTCCACTACTGTCACTTCTAGTTGGCCATCCAGGTAATCACATTCCCTGCGGGGTCACAAGCTGCTGGGTTGTGAGCAGGAGGCATGTCTCCCCAGCAACTTCATTTTGATGTATCAGTCCTAGAAGTCTTTGGCTCCTCAGACGTTTGCTGTCTTACGTTGGTGGAGGTCCATTGACATAGGTGAGCATTAGAGACCAGCCAAACCGTTGCGAAGAGCAGCTGGACCGACCCAGTGGAAAGATGAGGAGTGAGCCACCGAGAAGCAGAAACAGGAATAATAATAAGGAGGCCAAACGCTTGATCCAGAGCCACAGGCAGCCCGGAGAACTGTGGGAGGTTTTGTGAGGCCTCATGACATCCCTGCCAAGAGAAGAGAACTGGCGATTACTGACTGAACACACAGATGACCTACAGAGGCAGAACCGTTACTAGACTTTTTGGTGTCCTGTGCCAGAGAGAGCATTGGTGACTCCCACCCCCACCTTCATTGTTTAAATAGGAACATAAGTTAGTGCAACTGATAAAGGGCCATGGACTCATGGGGAAGGGCCAGGGAAGAGATAAGGGAGGCCAGGAGATGCTGGGGATAAAAGAAGAGGAAGCTACAAGTGAGAATGATAATAATCAGGAAAATTGACAGGCCCAAACAGCGCCCCCTGCCCTGCGATGCCCTGTGCCATGGCACTGGTCGCACTACCCTAGTTACAGCCCTGCACAGAGGGCTCCCATTGGTAACAGGTTACTTAGGACAGTCCCTTTTATTTAACCAAAATATTTTACTCCCATAATTTTACACAAGCCCAATTAACAAAAGTGTTATAAAGGTGGATACTTATACCTTCTAAAGAGAACAAGGGAAATTGTTTCTCATGGCAACTAATCAGATTCTAGCTATCATGTAGTATATTCTATAAAATGATAGCTGGAATCTGATTGGCCGATATGGGTAACACCTCCACTTGTCCTCTTTAGAAGGTTTGATCCCTAAAACCTGTTTTACTTTATCTGTTATGTACAAAATACATTGGGTGAATATTAGGACTTCATCGGGTGGGCGGACATATTACAGCTAATTTCCTCACCAGCTGTTTTATTTATGGTAAGAGAGTGTGAATTTGTGAGGGGACCAGGAGGCGGGATGATTTCACGGTCTGCCTGTAATCTGGGCAATAACATAGATGGTGCAGCCCCAGATAATTGTTTAGTAGAACTTGTTTCCTTGACAGACATTCCCCCTGAGTCTCAGCCACATCTACTGAGGTCAAGCAGATTTGCACCTGCAAAAGTGATGGGCAAGGAAAGTCCTGGTGATCTTCCTCCATTCTTACATTGCAGTGTTTGGGGGTATGCAATATGGTTACCGATATATAACCTGTTGTACAAAGTAAAAAGTTTTCTCCTAACTCTATATAATAATTTATGTTGATCATTTTAACACCTGTGGCAATCACTATCAGGGCTGTAGCTAGGGTAGTGCGGCCGGTGCCATCGCATAGGGCACCACAGGTCAGGGGGAGCAGTTTGGGCCTGTCATATTTCTGTTTATTATCATTCTCACTTGTAGCTTCCTCTTATTTTATCCCCAGTATCTCCTGGCCTCTCCTATCTCTTCCTTGGCCCTTCCCCATGCGGCCATTCCCCTTTTTAGGGTGCATTATGTCCCTTTGAAAAATGAGGAGGGCGCCAATGCTCTTTCTGGCACAGGGCACAAAAAAGTCTAGTTACGGCTCTGATCACTATACATTAATTCTACTAGAATGTGGGATCTTTACCCGTTCTCCATGAGAATTGAGACCTCTTGCTTTGAAGGGTGAATCTTCCTTTTCACATTCTGCAACAGAAAGAACATTTATAAGAGAAGAATATCAATAGTAAAGTGACCCTGTCGCCTACACTCTGTGGAAGTTATTTATAAAGGGCAAAACACCCTTTGGTGTCGTCACATGCATCAAATTATGCTGGCGCTCCTAGGTTACTGCCAAAGGAAGCAGGATTACAGCATTTGTGGAGGAGCAGCAGTTTGCACCAAAGTGAGAGGAGTTAATGGAATGAGGAGCAGTTTGCACCAGCTGGTGGGAGGAGTTAGTGGAATGAAGAGCAGTTTGCACCCACTGGTGGGAGGAGTTAGTGGAATGAGGAGCAGTTTGCACCAGCTGGTGGGAGGAGTTAGTGGAATGAAGAGCAGTTTGCACCCACTGGTGGGAGGAGTTAGTGGAATGAAGAGCAGTTTGCACCAACTGGTGGGAGGAGTTAGTGGAGTGAGGAGCAGTTTGCACCAACTGGTGGGAGGAGTTAGTGGAGTGAGGAGCAGTTTGCACCAACTGGTGGGAGGAGTTAGTGGAAAGAGGGCCTGTCTAGATGCAGCTAGTTTTGCAGTGCAGTGTAAAATCACAATGACATCTAGCAGAGCTTGAAGTGCAGAGAAGGCACATTTTAAAAATGCAGATTTGTACTAGTTATGATTATGAGTTGGTGGAGATCGGGACTTATTATATAATGTGACACATTTTTACATGTAGCTATCTGTAGCCCTTTCCATTGCCCCCCACTGAACCATCTGCAGGCCGATGGCCACTCATGTGCAGTACACTCGTTAAATCTAAACCCAGAGGCAAAGTGATAACGGTAGCTATCACTTTGTTTCGAGGCTGAATTAGGTTTTTTGGAAAGCTCTGTTCCGGCGAGTTGGGACTTAATTATTACGTCTCAACTGTATTAAAAATACGCTTGATAATAAATACGGGTCACCACTAAGGGGGAGATGTACAAAGACTTGGAAGGAGATAAAGTGGAGAGAGATAAACTACCAACAAATCAGCTCCTAACTATCATGTTACATGCTGTGTTTAAAAAATGACCGTTAGGACCTGATTAGTTGGTAGTTTATCTCTCTACACTTTATCACTCTCCAAGGCTTAGTACATCTACCTCATAAGCTCCTCCCTCACCTATATGAACAAATCCATGCCTACACCCCCCCCCTTGTCTCTTTCTATCTTTAGGACTTAAACACAGTAGGCTGCTTAAATATAAAAGTAATATCTGTCATGAATCTATATATAAGAGGCACGTTCTCTGCAGCAGTTACTTCTGTGAAAGTGTCGCTTACCTGAGTCATCACCATCCGCTTTTTCTTTCCCTGCCGTCTTCTATGCCCAGGGCAGGTATGGTGTGACCGGCTGCCAATCACCTGTGCATCAGAAGCCACTGGCGCCACCTCAGCAGGGTTATGCCAGCAATGCCCAGGTGCTGGGAGGGGACCATCCATTCTGAGCGCCGAATCTGGCTCTTCTATTGGGACGGCAACTAAAACAAAGCGTAACTGTGTATCAAGTCATCAAACACAGACATTCAGCAAAATAGATGCAATACTAGTCTATGGTTCTACAAAACCACCCTGATCTATCATTGCACAGCACAATAGGATGTGTTCTATATATTCTGTGCATTGTATGCTTGGTGTGAGGTGCAGGGCACTCACCAGGACAACAGATGGCGTCTTCTCCTCGTCCTGTCTCCATTCCTGGCAAGGAGTTGGGCAAAGACTACAAGAGGAAGAGAACCCTCATTATACACCTAATAGACTGGAACACAGATAGACAACACTAATAGGAGAAATCAATATGGGAGCGAAAACATCGTTTTTGCGATGTTTTCGCACCTATGACGTCATTATCGCAGGTTTTGCTTTTACACTGTATTCAATTTCAAAGACTTTTCGCAGGTTCGAAAAGTCTGAAAAAAAACGGGGATAACTTTTCACCATTGAATAGGTGGCGAAAAAAAGTGCAGAATTGGGGTTTAGGGGTGCAGGCTTAAAAAAAATAGCCTGCACCCCTGGGAATGACATTTAAAAGATAACTGTGTCAAAAAAAGTTTTTAAAAAAAATAGGGACACCCCAAAAAATTATTTTCAAAATTGGGGTGAAAAAAAAAAATGGGAAAAAATTGTTAAATAATAGGGAAATAGGTTCAGGGCTATTCTGCAAGTATGCGGCAGGTGTTTTCTAGAATAGATTTATAGCGGCAGGTGCACAAATGCAGAATTTTTAAAAACTTACTTTAGGGACATAAAAATATGCTAGTACTAGGGGTGAGCGGGTTCGGATTTCTGAAATCCGAACCCCCCCGAGCCCCCCCGATCCGAGTCCGATCCGAGTCAGGCTCGACTTTTCCCGCCTGACTCGGATCTGAAATCGAGGCAAAACGTCATCTTCCCGCCTTCCGAGTCTCGCGGGTTTTGGATCCTATATAAGGTACACACGTCGGCGCCATTTTCTCACTCGGCTGTGGACAGTGAAGAGGGAGGGTGGGAGTTAGGGCTGTGTAGTGTAGTGTAGTGTAGTGCTGCTGTTGTCCACTACTTCAAAGTCCATAGGGGCTGGCTGTGTTGTGCTGTGCTGCTGTTGTTAATAGGGGCTGTGTCCACTACTTCAAAGTCCATAGGGGCTGGCTGGACTGTGTTGTGCAGTCAGTTCTCCATAGGGGCTGTGTCCACTCCAAAGTCCTGTGCAGTGTCCCAGTCCTAAAGGAGTGCTGTAGTGTTGTCCAGGGGGTGCTCTGTCCATCAGGGGTGCTCCCCCCAAGTGCTAAAAAAATAATATATTTTCTGTGTTTGTGAATTGTGTGCGCAGTAGCCGCACGTGCATCAACAAAGTAGTGCCAAGCGTGCGCCTGTGTCATAAGTAAAGGGCCGGCTGGCTTGACCGTTAAGGGTGCTGTAACCCCCGAAAGTACACTCCAGTCCAAACCAAAAAAAAAATTATTTTCTGTGTTTGTGAATTGTGTGCGCAGTAGCCGCACGTGCATCAACAAAGTAGTGCCAAGCGTGCGCCTGTGTCATAAGTAAAGGGCCGGCTGGCTTGACCGTTAAGGGTGCTGTAACCCCCGAAAGTACACTCCAGTCCAAACCAAAAAAAAAATTATTTTCTGTGTTTGTGAATTGTGTGCGCAGTAGCCGCACGTGCATCAACAAAGTAGTGCCAAGCGTGCGCCTGTGTCATAAGTAAAGGGCCGGCTGGCTTGACCGTTAAGGGTGCTGTAACCCCCGAAAGTACACTCCAGTCCAAACCAAAAAAAATATTATTTTCTGTGTTTGTGAATTGTGTGCGCAGTAGTCGCACGTGCATCAACAAAGTAGTGCCAAGCGTGCACCTGTGTCATAAGTAAAGGGCCGGCTGGCTTGACCGTTAAAGGGTGCTGTAACCCCCAAGTACACTCCAGTCCAAACCAAAAAAAAAATTATTTTCTGTGTTTGTGAATTGTGTGCGCAGTAGCCGCACGTGCATCAACAAAGTAGTGCCAAGCGTGCGCCTGTGTCATAAGTAAAGGGCCGGCTGGCTTGACCGTTAAGGGTGCTGTAACCCCCGAAAGTACACTCCAGTCCAAACCAAAAAAAAAATTATTTTCTGTGTTTGTGAATTGTGTGCGCAGTAGCCGCACGTGCATCAACAAAGTAGTGCCAAGCGTGCGCCTGTGTCATAAGTAAAGGGCCGGCTGGCTTGACCGTTAAAGGGTGCTGTAACCCCCAAAGTACACTCCAGTCCAAACCAAAAAAAAAATTATTTTCTGTGTTTGTGAATTGTGTGCGCAGTAGCCGCACGTGCATCAACAAAGTAGTGCCAAGCGTGCGCCTGTGTCATAAGTAAAGGGCCGGCTGGCTTGACCGTTAAAGGGTGCTGTAACCCCCGAAAGTACACTCCAGTCCAAACCAAAAAAAAAATAATTTTCTGTGCTTGTGAATTGTGTGCGCAGTAGCCGCACGTGCATCAACAAAGTAGTGCCAAGCGTGCGCCTGTGTCATAAGTAAAGGGCCGGCTGGCTTGACCGTTAAGGGTGCTGTAACCCCCAAAGTACACTCCAGTCCAAACCAAAAAAAAAATTATTTTCTGTGTTTGTGAATTGTGTGCGCAGTAGCTGCACGTGCATCAACAAAGTAGTGCCAAGCGTGCGCCTGTGTCGTAAGTAAAGGGCCGGCTGGCTTGACCGTTAAAGGGTGCTGTAACCCCCGAAAGTACACTCCAGTCTAAACCAAAAAAAAAAATATTTTCTGTGTTTGTGAATTGTGTGCGCAGTAGCCGCACGTGCATCAACAAAGTAGTGCCAAGCGTGCGCCTGTGTCATAAGTAAAGGGCCGGCTGGCTTGACCGTTAAGGGTGCTGTAACCCCCGAAAGTACACTCCAGTCCAAACCAAAAAAAAAATTATTTTCTGTGTTTGTGAATTGTGTGCGCAGTAGCCGCACGTGCATCAACAAAGTAGTGCCAAGCGTGCGCCTGTGTCATAAGTAAAGGGCCGGCTGGCTTGACCGTTAAGGGTGCTGTAACCCCCGAAAGTACACTCCAGTCCAAACCAAAAAAAAAATTATTTTCTGTGTTTAGCCGCACATATATATCAAATCGATATAACATAAATGGAGGACCAAACTTTCTCCGATAAAAATAAAATAGAGAAAGATCAAGAACCACTTCCTCCTAGTGCTGAAGCTGCTGCCACTAGTCATGACATAGACGATAACATGCCATCAACGTCGTCTGCCAAGGCCGATGCCCAATGTCATAGTAGAGGGCACATACAATCCCAAATGGCAAAGTTCAGGAAAATGACCTTGAAAAAGACATTTAAATCAGCTGAAGAGAAACATAAACTTGCCAATATGCCATTTACGACACGGAGTGGCAAGGAACGGCTAAGGTCGATCCCTAGTATGTTCATGACTAGTGGTTCAGCTTCACATGACGATGGAAGCCCTCCTCCCACTAAAAAAATCAAAAGAGTTAAGCTGGCAAAAGCACAGCGAAGAACTGTGCTTTCTAAGAAGATATCACAAATCCCCAAGGAGAGTCCAAGTGTGGTGGTGGTTGCGATGCCTGACCTTCCCAGCACTGGACGGGAAGAGGTGGCTCTTTCCACCATTTGCACGCCCCCTGCAAGTGCTGAAAGGAGCACCCACAGTCCACTTGCTGATATGCAAATTGAAGATGTCACTGTTGAAGTACAACAGGATGAGGATACTGGTGTAGCTGGCGCTGAGGAGGAAGTTGGCGAGGAGGATTCTGATGGTGATGTGGTTTGTTTAAATCAGGCTCCGGGGGAGACAGTTGTTGTCCGTGGGATGAAAAAGCCCATCACGGTCATGCCTGGGCAGAAGACCAAACATTCCACCTCTTTAGTCTGGCAATATTTCTATCCAAATCCGGACAACAACTGTCTTGCCATATGTACCTTATGTAAAGGTGGAATAAGTAGGGGTAGGGACGTTAACCACCTAGGAACATCCTCCCTTATACGGCACCTGCAGCGCGTTCATAAAAAGTTACTGTCAAGTTCAGAAACTTTGGCTAAGACCGTAAGCAGTCCAGGGACACCTAAATCCCGTTGTCCTGTTGTATCCAAGAGCCTGCAAACCACACCGTCAACTCCCTCCTCGTCAATTTCCTCCTTAGTCAGGATCGGAAGTAGTCCTGCAGGCCATGTCACTGGCATGACTGACTCTCCTATCCGGGATTCCTCTGGAGGATCCTGCATTGCTACGCCTACTGCTGCCGCTGCTGCTGTTGCTGCTGGGAGTCGTTCATCATCCCAGAGAGGAAGTAGGAACACCACTACTTTTACTAAACAATTGACCCTCCAACAGTCCTTAGCGAGGAGGATGAAGTACGACAGCAGTCATCCTGAAGCAAAACGTATAACTGAGGCCTTGACTGCTATGTTGGTGTTAGACGTGCGTCCGGTATCCGCCATTAGTGCAGTGGGATTTAGACAATTGATGGAGGTAGTGTGTCCCCGGTTCCAAATCCCGTCTAGATTCCACTTCACTAGGCAGGCGATACCGAGACTGTACAGAAACGTCAGAAAAAGTGTCCTCAGTGTCCTGAAAAATGCCGTTGTACACAATGTCCACTTAACCACGGACATGTGGACAAGTGGAACAGGGCAGACTAAGGACTATATGACTGTGACAGCCCACTGGGTAGATGTATCACCTTACGCAGCAACAGCAGCAGCGTCACCAGTAGCAGCATCTCAGAAACGCCAGCTCGTTACAAGGCAGGCTACGCTGTGTATCACCGGTTTCAGTAAGAGGCACACCGCCGACAACCTCTTAGAGAAACTGAGGGAAATCATCGCCCAGTGGCTTACCCCACTTAGACTCTCCTGGGGATTTGTGATATCTGACAACGCCACCAATATTGTGCGGGCATTACATCTGGGCAAATTCCAGCACGTCCCATGTTTTGCTCACACAATAAACTTGGTGGTGCAGAATTTTCTGAAAAGCGACAGGGGCGTGCAGGAGACGCTTTGGGTGGCCCGAAAAATTTCTGGCCACTTTCGCCATTCAGCGACTGCGTGCCGAAGACTGGAGCGCCAGCAAACACTCTTGAACCTGCCCCGCCATCACCTGAAGCAAGAGGTTGTGACGCGGTGGAACTCAACCCTCTATATGCTTCAGAGGATGGAGGAGCAGCAAAAGGCCATACAAGCCTATACATCCACCTATGACATAGGCAAAGGAGGGGGTATGCACCTGACTCAAGCGCAGTGGAGAATGATTTCCGTGTTGTGCAAGGTTCTCCAGCCCTTCGAACTTGCCACACGTGAAGTCAGTTCAGACACAGCCAGCTTGAGTCAGGTCATTCCCCTCATCAGGCTTTTGCAGAAGCAGCTGGAGAAAGTGAAGGAGGAGCTAAGACGGAGCGATTCCGCTCGGCATGTGGGACTTGTGGATGAAGCCCTTCATTCGCTTTGCCAGGATTCCAGGGTGGTCAATCTGTTGAAATCAGACCACTACATTTTGGCCACCGTGCTTGATCCTAGGTTTAAAGCCTATGTGGTGTCTCTCTTTCCGGCCGACACAAGCCTGCAGAGGTGCAAAGACCTGCTGGTGAACACACTGTCAGCTGAAGCGGAACGTGACACGTCAACGGCTCCTTCTTCATTTTCTCCCGCAACTGGGGCTGCCAGGAAAAAACTTAGGTATCCTAAGCAACCCGCTGGCGGTGATGCAGGGCAGGCAGGACCAAGTTTGGACATCTGGTCCGGACTGAAGGACCTGGCAACAATTTCTGACATGTCTACTGTCACTGCATATGATACTGTCACCATTGACAGAATGGTGGAGGATTACATCGGTGACAGCATCCAAGTAGGCATGTCAGACAGTCCATACCTGTACTGGCAGGAAAAAGAGGCAATTTGGAGGCCCCTGTACAAGCTGGCTCTATTTTACCTGAGTTGCCCCCCCTCCAGTGTGTACTCCGAAAGAGTGTTTAGTGCAGCCGGGAACCTTGTCAGCGAAAGGCGTAGGAGGTTGCTTCCACAGAATGTGGAGAAGATGATGTTCATCAAAATGAATTATCAGCTCTTCCAGGGAGACCAGCCTCCAGAAGGTACAGAGGGACCTGTGGTGGTGGATTCAAGTGGGGACGAGTTAATACTTTGTGAGGATGAGGATGTACACACTGAAGAGGGTGAGGAATCGGTGGATGAGGAGGATGAGGATGACATCTTGCCTCCGTAGAGCCAGTTTGTGCAGGGACACATTAATTGCCAGCTTGTTTTGTGGGGGCCCAAACGAACCAATCATTTCAGCCACAGTTGTGTGGCAGACCCTGGCGCTGAAATGATTGATTTGTTAAAGTGTGCATGTCCTGTTTATACAACATAAGGGTGGGTGGGAGGGCCCAAGGACAATTCCATCTTGCATTTCTTTTTTTTCTTTGCATTATGTACAGTTTGGGGCCTAGTTTTTCTAACTGCCATCCTGTCTGCCACTGCAGTGTCACTCCTAGATGGGTCACGTGTTTGTGCCGCCCACTCGTGTCGCTTAGCATAGTCATCCAGCTACCTCGGTGCAACCTTTTGGACATAAAAACACTATTGTGAGGTGTGAGGTGTTCAGAATAGACTGGAAATGAGTGGAAATTAAGGTTATTGAGGTTAATAATAGCATAGGAGCAGAGAAACCAACAAATTCTGTGATTTTAGCTGTTTTTATGCTTTTTTTAAAAAAAATACAGATCCAAAACACAAAACCCAGAACCCAAAACACGGAAGGGTGGTTTTGGCAAAACCAATCCAGATCCAAAACACGAAGAAAGATCCAGATCCAAAACCAAAACACAAAACACGAAAAGTGGCCGGTGCACACCCCTAGCTAGTACCCATTTTCATGTACCCCAAATTTGATGGGACCACTTAAAAAAACAAAAAAAATAACCTAAGTGCTCTTCTGCATCACTTCTTCAATGTCGGGAAAAAAACACCTGCTGCAGCTATTGAAATCCCCAACTTTCATTTACAGGCTAAATCAGGGGTACCCATAGTGATCCCCCATGTTTTTACAACTTTAGGGGGGTCCTACAATTTTTTTAAGGAAAATTTCGTAACTTTACGCAAATCCCACTTCGCCAGGCCCGTTTTCGTTAGTTTCATATTGAATACGGGGATAAGCGGGCACGCACCCGATACTTTATCCCAGGTAAAAGCTCCGATATGAAACGTAAACTTCGACAACGAAGTTTACGTTTCATATTGAATTCCCCTCTAAATCTCCAGGAAAACTTGCCACAGCTAGGCAGAAAGAGAGCCAAATACAGACAGACAGCACATACACAGAGCGACAGAATGGGGAAATAACAGCTAGTGACACTGAGGCTCTGGACCAGGGATGGGGAACCTCCAGCCCAGAGCCGTATAAGGCCCCCAGAATCATTTGGTCTGGCCCTCTGAGCTTTTTTCTGATAGCCTCATCTGGATTGCAGAGCGCCTATAATGGCACACTGCAGCCAGAATCTATGCAGCAGTGCCTCCTGGAACGTCTTCAGGACGCTTCAGACGGTCACACCGCTGCCCTTACAGCTCCCCAGAGCACCCTCAGGATGCTCCAGGCATTGCTGTAATCACTGGCAATTGTGGCCCCGTGTGACATCACATGTAGGGGGCGTGGCCTGCACCGGGCCCACGAATAAAGTTATATATATCAAAATGGCCCTCGGCAGAAAAAAGTTCCCCAACCCTGCTCTAGACATACAACCAGGGAGAGAGACATCCAAGGTTATAAACACTTGTACAGACAGACACAGTAACTGACAGGCACAGTAGAGACACACGGTAACCTCTGGCAAACATGACTGGGCCCCAGGGTAAATTCCGCCACTATTTTGCTACTTTTCTGGTTTTGTGAGCACTATACAAAAGTGTAATACTATAATGGATCAGGTCACATAACATACATCATCTCTGCGGTGGGGCTAAGCATGCCGAGGGCATTTCAGTTGTCTATTTAAGCCCTCAAACTTAATGCTGGGTTTTGTTTTGCATTAAAATACACCAGTATAAACTTATATCACATATCACATGCCACATGCAATCGTGTTTGATATACATGTACACTAGTGTTTCAGTGATCACTGTGGGCTTCCCAATGCATCTAAAGGCAAAAAGGTGAATTTGCAAAACTAACTACACAACAAAAATGTAACAGAACGCAGGTAAATACACCACAATGTAGCCCTGATTCAGACCCGCTTGCGCGCCGGGTCTGATGGGCGTTTTTTTTTTCTCTGGCCACTCGCTAAGCTGTGGGAGACCTCCCACAGCTTGTGGGAGCGGCCAGGAGGCCGTCGCGATTATTGCGCCCTTCGGCCTTGCGACAAGACCCTGTGGTAGGGTCTCGGCTGCCACAAGGCCGAGTGGACTTCCTGCTCTAATAAAGCAGGAAGTCCACTACTGACATCACTGGTGATGTCAGTAGGGCCTCCCAAAAACGCCAGGCGTTCCGAAGGGAAACCTGCGTTTGTGCAGCCACACCCCCTCCCCACCTACAAAACGGGGCGAGCTGTCACTCACCATCGACAGCCGCCCCGTCTTGTAGCGAGCCCTGCAGCGACTGAAGTTCAGTCGCTCAGCGGAGCTCGCGCATGCCGGACGCGGCGCAGGGGGAAACATCGAGCCGCGTGCGAGTGTCTCTGAATCAGGCCCTGTGTACGGTAACTCTAGTTTGCTATGTACCTTGGAGAGAGATAAAGTGGAGAGGGTTAGTACCAACCAATCAGGCTCCTGTCACTTTCCTCCTGTCACTATCCACTTTATCTCTCTCCAAGGCTTAGTACAGACAGACACAGTATCTGACAGGCACAATAGAGACACACGAGAGAGATAGTACCAACCAATCAGGCTCCTGTCACTTTACAGGCCTTGTTTAAAAAATGACATTTTAGGAGCTGATTGGTTGGTACTTTATCTTCATCCACTTTATCTCTCTCCAAGGCTTAGTACACAGACCTCTATGATTACTAACAGACTGAAGTGGAGACCAAAACATTCACTTTAAAAGCATAACTAGAGGTAGTAAATGATAGAATTCCCATAAAATTTTGCACTTCACATTCCGGAGCGGATTCACAGCCGCACACACGTTGTGCACAATTGCTCTCACACTGGGCCTGATATAGAGGTGTCAGAGTCACAATGCCCATGTGCCGCGATGGTCTTCAGACAGCAGTTGTACTGTGGATTACGATGCAGAGTGATCGACAGACAGCAACCCTTTGGGGGGAGGTAACAGGGGTGTAACACCCCCCCTAAACCAGTTGCAACACGCCTGCGTCTCCTCCTTACGCAGGTGTTCTGCCCCCGGTGCCTTACTTTTGAGGGGCATTTTGAGCACCCATAGGGTTGCTCAGAGGTATGATGGTGCGACCAATGTTCATCTGTTTGTACGCAAGCGGCGAATCTGAGAAGTTGGCGGTGAACGCCTCTGTACAAGAGACGGGGGCTGAGACGTCTGCATAAACTTCTCATAACATCCTCTGTACTCAGAATCGCAGCTGCGGCGGGCATTGCGTCCACCTCTGAATCAGGCCTATAGTGTGCAAAGATCTAAATGCGAATATTCACCCGCATGCAGAATGGTGCGACTGCCCCATCCATAAAATTTGGTTTAATAGCAATCATAATTATCAGCGTGCACATGCACCAGTCTTATGCTTGGTGCAAGAGATACCTCTGGAATCAGACTCTGTGTACACGCAATCAACATAGCCCGCAGTTGCGTCTACACTAAGCCTAGTCTTCGTATGAACCCTTAGCCCCTTTGCCACCTAGTTATGCCCATTCAGCTGCAAGTGGAAATGTGACTGAGATCCATATGACTCAGAATTGCCAGTAGATGTATACGCAGAGCCGTAACTAGACTTTTCGGTGCCCTGGGCCAGAAAGAGCATTGGCGTCCCCTTCATTTTTCAAATAGGGACATAAGATGCGCATCTGAAAATGGGCGTGGCCTCATGGGGAAGGGGCATGACAAATCCGATTTGTCCCATACAATGCTGAAGAGGTACCGATCCCTTTTCTACCACTGTTTTCCAGATGTCACTGCCAAATACAGTGTGAATCCAATAGTTGCAGTGATGATACAAAATAATTATGCAGGAGGTGATTAGTTCGAGTCCCGGGTATGACAGTATTTTGAAATGAGTGTGTTAAATAAATGAGGATGTGACTGGAGGTGCTTGGGGAGGTGTCCAGATGAAGGTGGAGTCAGCAGGGGGGAGATATGAGCAGCCAGGAGATGCCGAAATAAAATAAGAGAAAGCTTCAAGTGAGAATGATTATAAACAAAAAATTGACAGGTCCAAACAGTGCCCCCTGCCCTGCGGTGCCCTGTGCCAAGTGGCACATGTCGCACCACCCTAGTTACGGCCCTGTGTGTACGCTCAGCTACAGAGCATGCGTGGTGCTAAAATACACAAGATCTGTCCTCAAAACAGACATTTATTCAACTTTGCATCAACCCCTTTATCTTCACTCATCTTTCATGTCCACCATTCGCAATTATATACTGTTAGATGGCCACTGGAATGTCTATACCAGAGGTTTCCAAACTCGGTCCTCAAGGCACTTTAACAATCTAGGTTTAAGGATATGTATGGTTGAGCACAGATGGTTAAGTCAAAAAAGACTGAGTTTGGGAACCTCTGGTCTATACCCATGATTCTAATGCAGAAATGTTCCTGTATTGTTTGACTTCATAGGCAGCTGGCTACAGTAGGTTTATATTGAATATCAGACCAAAAGTTCAACAAAGATACACCCACTGGTTGATAAATGACTGGCGCTAAAAGCACAAGGACAGTAAGACATGAGGAGAAACCAATGTGCATTTACTGATATATCTTCTATCTGTCCTTGACTGTGCATCCATTCTTGGGTCGTCTTTAAGCTGCAATTGTCCCAAGGTTGAGTATGGCTGGTCAAATCATCTGCTGGAGGTTCCTGGTCTTCATGGTTTCTGAGTTTTGAAGAAGTGACCCCAAACTCTGAGCTAAAGCTGCTCTGGGATCCCTCACTCCTCTGAAAAATATTCCAGGGAGCTGTTGGGGGAAAGGTAGATACAGTGTTATACTTCCCAATGAGTTGAATCAGTTTAATAACCATTAATAAAAGAATATATATGAACACGTGTGGAAGATGGAAAATGAGGGGAATACGAGACAGACAAACCCTCACACACCTGACGTTGCCGTGTAGAAGGACTCTTGTCCATCATGAGAACTAGATCTTCCAACATCACCCAGTGGGTCCCACTCTAGCTCAGCAGCCAATGCTACATTGGCAGCAGGAATGCAAGGTGCGCTTGGATCTTCTTCCTGGTCAATGTCCAGGTCTAGGAATACATCTGAAGATCCAGATGATGCATGTTCAATATTACTATCGAGAAAGTCATCCTCAAACACCTTCAGGGAAAAGAAAGCAATTGTGTTCATTCATATGTATATACTATTGCAATTGCTTGAGGGGGGCATAGTCAAGAAAGTTAGTCAAAACTGTAGAGAAGAGAATATATGGCAGCAGTTTATTGGGAAACCCTAAATCCAACATTTTTTTAAAGCATGGTCAATGACCATGCTCATGGTCAATGTGTGAGCACATTAATTACATGCATGGACCTGTTCTATTGTGGTTTCTACAGCAGTAAATCCAGTTTATGGTGCCTTAACCACAGTGAGCTGCTTCACTCATGCCCCTGTGTCTCAAACTCCCTCCTCCAAGAACTACAGGGAACATACATACATACCAGTTTGGTGCTCACAAGGCGTTTCTGTAAACGGGAGAGACGGATGAAAATCTCCTGGCAGTATGAGCCTAGCTCCGTCATCTCCTCCTCCAGGGTCTCAGCATCTCGGGGGTCACTGTTGTCTATCAGCAGGTCTCCTCGCTCTAGGAGACACTCCACTCGCTTCATGTTGCTCCACACATCCTCCTGGAAGGCCTGAAAATCACCCGTCAACATTATCAGAGTTGTAGTATTCATTCTGGCAAATGCTGAGTGTAAGAAATTACTAGTATTATAATTAAAATGTACGGCCGTTATTTAAAAATAATAACAGTGCTAGATAAGACAATGGTATTATTGATGTCTATAATAATTACTGCATACTCGGTTTTTACTTGTGGCTTAACGGAACTGCTAAGGGTAGTGCCATTATATGCAAGCAAGTGATGCATGATTGCATTATACATGAAATGAATGAACAATAGTATGAATGAACAAGAATGCAGCAAGTAGAAATGTTATTAAATAAACATCATTAATTGAACAAGGTAAATATGATATTATGATATTTCTTGCACCTTTAATTGTTGTATCTTCTCAGTTGAGTTGCCACCATAGATATACTCTACACTGGACAGTTCTAGGTCCATCTCAGTCAGACACAGCTTCATGTCCTCCTGGTCAGTATCAAATTCTTCTCTCTTCTGGACCCTAGACTATAAGAAGACAAGTAAAAAGTCTTCAATAATGTGTTTACCACATACATATTTATCTTTATATGCCTTAATCTTAAATGGAACTAGTGAGATACCTTCAAAGTCTGGTGAACGGTCTCTGTCTCCCTCTGCAGATGGTACCAGAACATGTTAACCTCCTGCATTCTACTCCGAAGGACACTGGGAAGCAACGTCTGGTGACGAGTCTGTGTAAGTCGCCAGTACTGCGTGTTCAGAGATTCCAGGTCCAACAATTTCACCTGCATCTCCCCCAGGAGAACCTGTATTTCACAAGCAGGATGGGAAAAAAATGGAGGGAAGAATGGTTAGAAAATGATTATATGTATAATGGTGGAAGGCTTAAACATTGTCTTATTACCTCATACTTCCTCAGGGCCAGCTTAGATTCTTTATGAAGGGTCTGGAATGGGTTTCGGAGAGACGCTGTTATTTGGGCAGCCTGTAGCCAATCCTCAAACAGTGAAAGGGAATTTAGAAATTCTTCACACAGTTGTCTGTCCTGTTCCAAACTATGGGGAAAAATACAATCCAGTGAGGCATGAGAGGAGAGGTAGGCAGATGCTGTATGTACAAAGCAGGTGGGAAAGGATAAGTAATAATTGGAGGGCATCTACGAAGGGTAAGTAGAGGATGGTTAAGGACGGAGAACAATCATGTATAGAGAGAGAATGCAGGTGAATTAAAAACTCCAGTTGGGCTCCTTCAGAAAGAACTTTACAACACTGCATATTACTGATGGACATAATGTGTCCTGGAATCCCCTCTGAGCCCCAGCAAATCAGTTAATTGATAAAAGCTTGGATGAGCAAGACACCGATTAATGCAAATAACATTGTGAACTGTAGGCCTATTCATTGTCTTTTAGACAATGTAAAGTCTCTTGTACTTTGACAATACTGTATTGTCAATACATGTGTATTACTGAACTAACTCTGATATATTTATACTTATAGTCTTTCCAACAAGCTGTTAGTACTATCATCTGGACATAAGATGCATTTTAAACCTGGATGATTTAAATCTTGTAGCCAGAGATTGTTTGATTGGCTGTCTGGTCTCCAATTAACAGATATGCTATGTACAGGCTGCAGATTGGTTAAGTCATTAAGAGGTCTATTTACTAAGCCTTGGATGCAGCCAATCAGCTCCTGTCATTTTTCAAACACAGCTTGTGACATGACAGTTAGGAGCTGATTGGCTGGTATCTTATCTCCCTTCACTTATCTCCATCCAAGGCTTAGTAAATAGACCCCCAGAGTGAGATTATAAGTGTTGCTATTTGAGCTTTTTTGTCCTACAGCAGCACCATAAACTTTGGTACAGAGGGCCTGATTCAGACCCGCTCGCGAGCACTATGCGCTCGCAAGCGGGCCGATGGTGGCCCAGTGCGCATGCGCACGACGGAGGCGGCTCCGTCATGCGCATGCGCAAGACCCGGATAGCGATGGGCAAACCGTCGCTCCGGGTTTCGTACCAAAGGGGGCGTGCTGTCAATGTTGAGTGACAGCACGCCCCCTTTGGTGGGCGGGCCGGGGGAGTGGCTGCCCAAACGGAGGCGTTCCCATGTGAATGCCTCCGTTTGGGGCCAGCCCCACTGACATCATGAGTGATGTCAGTGGGAGAGATTTCGGCTCTGTTAGAGCCGAAATCTCTCTGGGGCTTGCGGCAACGAGACCGTACCACAAGGGTCTCGTCGCAAGCCCGATGGTCGCGATGGTCTTGACAATCGCGACCATCTTCCTGGCCGCTCGCTATAGCTGTGGGTGGTTACCCACAGCTATGCGAGCGGCCAGGAGGCCGCTCTAAAAAACAAGAAGGCCGGCCCTGAATCAGAGCGAGCGCTCTTTCAGAGCGTCCAGCTCTGAATCAGGGCCAGAGTTGGTAGGTTGGATATAGCAGTTTGTGATGCAGTGTTAAGGGAATACTACAGTTTCATTTTACAATAGAACATAATTAGGAAATACAGTATGAATGGCTGAACTTCTTGGACCTGTGTCTTATTTCAATGTTACTGTAAATAAAATGTACAGTTGAAAGTAAAGGCAAACTAAAGGATGTATTCTGCTTTAATGCTTTAGAGACATGGAAACATAATTTTTGGGGTTTATTTTAATGCTAGCAATAAAAACCCATGGGTTCTGATGGACAGAAAAAAATATATGATATTTATACATTTGATATTATATTATATATTATTATTATACCCATTCATACTTTTGCTCATCAAACTACCACCAGACAGATAATAAAAGTGACATAATTCTCACCGGACTTTATTTTCCACTGAAGCTTTGCAGATTTCACATTTCTTTGCCTCGTTCTGTTCTTCGGGAGGTGAAACGTTCCCTGAGGATGCTCCAGATATGAAAGCATAATAGCAGCAAGAGGTGGTTTCAGGGGTATTTACAGATATGTGGGTGAACACAGTATGGTCTAGAGAGGCAAGACAGGCAGACAGCGGGACAGGAGGCATGTCAGAACATGTAGTAAGACCTAGAACAGCACTAGTTGGTGAGGGTCGAATGGACTCAGTAAGGGAGCAATCGCAGGCAGATGGACAGGTGCAGAGGTTGGTAGAGAGAGGAGAGGGATGATGTCTGCTGAGATATGAGTGGTAAGCTACAAGAGATGGATCAGCACAGTAGGAGACAACATCAACCTCACTAGATCCTTGGGATTGAAGGCCCTGAGTGGAACCTAGAGTGACACTGTTAGAATGCATGTTATTGGAGACACTACAAATGTGTGTTAGGTCACAGGAATAGCCAGTGGCAATGATATGAGAGGGAGAGTCACTATTAGTTGGTGAGAAGTTGTTTGGTGGATCAAAGGAAGCCCTATGTGAAGGAGGTTTAACAGATACAATAGGAGAGGAGCAGAGTGGGTATAGTTCTGAAGGAGTAAACCATGAATTGTCCTGAGCCTGGGAAGAGTATGAGCTTTCAGCGTGACAAAGTTGGGGTGCACAGCAGTGGTCGCCAGGTGGGACACTGCTCAGTTCAGAATGGAGGAGAGATGAATATTCAGCAGTGGAAGTTGAATTGTTATTATTTTGGCCCATAGAGGAACATTGGAAATGAGAATCAAGGTCTGGTGGGCAGCCAGCCGGCAAGTCACAAACTTGGAAACAAGAAATGTTAGGAAGGGTAATTGGGGAATGATCAGGTTGGGGTGCAGTAGGGCATTTTTGAGGAGGTGTGATGTACTGGTTCAGTTGACATTCAGTATAGTAGTTAGGTGGAGGTATAGAGGAACAGCCATGCAGAGATGGAATTGACTTATCAAATGGGATTGTAGATGAGCAGTCAGATGAGAATTTTATGGTTGGTACAGATTGGTAGTTAGGCCAACCTATGAAGGGGCCATTCTGAGGGCATATAGAGGAATTGTGAGAGGTGCAGTCCTGAGGTGATGAAGATGAGCAGTTAGTTTGCGATTTGGAGGAGTATTTCTGATATGAAGTAAAGGACTGGTTAGCTTGGGATATGGAGGAGCAGTTCTGAGGTGATGTAAAAGAGTGATCTGTTTGAGATATGGTGGAGCAGTTCACAAGTGATATAAAGGAGTAGTCTGTTTGAGATATGGAAGAACAGTTCAGTGGTGATCCAGAGATGCAGTCCCTTTGGGACATGGAGGAGTAGTTCTGTTGTGATGTAGAGAAATGTTCAGCTTGGATAATGGAGGAACAGTACTGAGGTTATATAGAGGAATGATCAGTTTAAAAAATGGTGGAGCAGCTTCTGAGGTGATATAGAGGAATGATCGGCTTGGATAATGGAAGAGCAGTTTAGCGGTGATGTAGAAGAAAAGACATTCAGTGCTGTGGAGGAGAAATGCATTAAGGTTGGGATATAGTGTTGCGGTCATGAGAATAAACAGAGGTGCTGTGTATAACAGGGAAAGAGGAGCAGTCAGTAGAGGAATTCGAGTGGCAATTAGCACAGGGGAGAGTGGAACATGACATGAAGATATCTTCCTTTCTCATGACTCCATGACATTTGATCTTCCTGTGTAAAGAAAGTGAGATGATCAGATTAAGGGCCTGATTCAGACTTGGAAATAGAGTGAGATATCTCTCTCAACTGATCATCTTGGTGAAACCATGCTACACTGCAGGTGGGGCAGATTTAAAATGTGCAGAGAGATTTAGATTTGGGAGGAGTGTTTCCAAACTGACATCTAAATTGTAGAGTAATAATAAAGCTGTGCAGTATTTGTGGGCTACATCCAAAAGCAGCCAGTATTTACCCCACATGTAAAAATGTATGTATTTACACCCCTTGCATTGCAAAATGGTTTGTTCAGGCTAACAGTTGAGAGAGATATCGCACTCTATTCCCAACTCTGAATCAGGCCCTAAGTCCCTACCAGACAACATAGTATATAAAGAAATTAGAACTAAATGTACTATATAGGTGTCAGCTGTGGAACTACGGCCCCTTGCAGAATAACAACTAATCCCGTGCTGAATGAGATCAGTCATCTCTAACAACTAATCAGGGAAAAGCTCAGCGCTGTGATCATACATTGTATTAATATTATTATACACCACAGGAGAGGATTAGCTGCTTAGGCCTTTTAGGATCCATTGTATGTTCTAGTAGACATCAGGGGAGGGAGGGAGTAGCAGAATCACATAGATGTCAGTACAGATAGCAAAAATGGGTTTTCTTCAACCAATACAAAATAACGTCATTATGGGGGAGAGAATCCAGTCCTGGGAACTCTCTACTTAATGCAAACACTGTACCCACAGACTGGCTCTCTGGGAGGTGTGCACTGAGACGTGACTCCGCAAGGTGCAAGCCGGAAATATGACAAACGTCAGGTGAGTTTAGTGAGAAGCACAATGGTCCCGATTCCGAGTTGGATGCAGAAGCAGCAGAGTCTTTTGCTGCAGTCTCCTGTCTGCATCTTTATGCTAATGCCGCTACAGTACAAAGCCCTTCCCAGGTGCACATCCAGGGGTGGGATGCAGCAAGGTGAGAAATGCGGTCAAACCCTGAAAATGCGCGTTTTTAACTTCTTTCCACAGAGTGCTGTAAGAGGGATCCGATCAGATCCCTCCCAGCACCCCCCCACGGCACGCACGTCCTTCTGCATGCTGCGGGGGGGGGGGGGTGAAATGTGCTTGGAGGCTTATGATGATATCCCTCTTACAACACTCTGCCGAAGACCCACCATAGGGCCACACTTACCGATAGAGCGGTCCTTTGCGGTAATCATCATGCATACCGGCGTTACCACCATGCATGCGGAGACTGACAGGATGCATAGCATCCTGGGCCCCATGTGTTGGAATGTGTAAGGACTGAGATGCCCGCTCGCAGCATTACCGTCTGGTGTGCATATTTAGGTGCACCATTGAAACTTGCAGCTGTCCTATGGCAGAGTACAGCCCCATATGTGTGCAGTTGAGCGTCTCTGTATGCAGCCACTTTCAGCGACACGCCTGCGGCTCTCCCATAACACGCAACATGTCCGTGCATCTCTTTTTTCTGACCCCCCCCCCTCGTTACCTTCGAGTCACCGTCCAGGTACACTACTGCTAACCTGCGTCCAAAACTGCACTGCGGCTCGGTTTGTATAAAATCAGGATGCATGCGCAGACGATATAAGCAGCGGCTGTCTGCGTGAATACCATCTAACTCAGGATCACGCCCAATGAATGCGTCTGCAGGCATGCTGGGGCTGTTAGTGTGCCAAGCCTGAAGCCGCTTCATCATGAGTAGAGTTGTGATAATAGAGACCCCAACCCTTCAAATAAGAGCGTAAAGATCCAGGACGTGTAGTGGGAGGCTGAACTCTCAGCAAAGTGCTGCCGATATGTCCGGCTGCGCACATCACTATATAATATGGTCGCCAAGCATCACTAATTTTCCTGCACACCTCCATGGCCTGGTATCTATGAGAACACCAACGTTCTTCACTTGCTGTGAGCTGTAATTGGTGAATAATATTAATATATACAGTTGAAAATAAAAAAGTGGGAAGAAATTAAAAACAATCTTTAAACATTAAAGAGCAAGGGGTTTATTTACTAAAGTGCAGGTTTTTAGAAGTGAAGTTGCCCATAGCAACCAACCAGATTCCACTTAACATTTATCTACCACCTTCTAGAAGATAGGAGCTGGAATCTGATTGGTTGCTATGGGCAACATCTCCACTTCTAAACACCAGTACTTTAGTAAATATACCACCAAGAGGCTAAATGAAATGTCTGAACCAGGGGCCTGATTCAGAGCTGAACGCTCTGACCAGAGCGCTCGCTCTGAATCAGGGCCCTCCTACCTTTTTTTGGAGCTATAGCGAGCATCCATGATGATGGTCGTGATGGTCTTGACCATCGCAACCATCGGGCTTGCGACGGAGACCCTGCGGTAGGGTCTCGCTGCCGCAAGCCCTGGAGTGATTTTGGCTCTATCAGAGCCAAAATCACTCCCACTGACATCACTAGTGATGTCAGTGGGGCCAGCTTCAGACGGTAGGCGTTCCCATGGGAACGCCTCCGTCTGGCAGGCACGCCCACCAAAGGGGGCGTGCTGTCAATCAACATTGACAGCACGCCCCCTTTGGTGCGAGACCCGGAGGATGGAGAGCCCGTCGCTCGCCGGGTCTCGCGCATGCGCACGACGGAGTTCCCTCCGTCGTGCGCATGCGCAGTGGGGGAACATCGACCCGCTTGCGAGCGTACTGCCGCTCACGAGCGGGTCTGAATGACCCCCCATGTTCTAGCACAAATTAGGCCCTGACTGTATTGGAATCTCCAAATAGATTGTAAGCTCTCACGAGCAGGGCTCTCCTTCCTCCTGTCTGCTCCGTCCTTGTACTGAATACCTGTGCATCTGTGCCTCCTGCATGTTCTTTATAACACTTGTTATATAGCTTGTCTATTATGTGTTATACACAGTGTTATGCTTCTTTATGTCCAGTACATCCTTGCATGTTGGTCCTATAAATCTTTGTTATATGTTCTACTTCCCCATTGTACGGCACAGCATATTTTGGTAGTACATTATTATTATTATTATACTTTATTTTTATTATAATAATAATAATAAGAAGAAGAAGAAGAAGAAGAAGAAGAATGTCCACACTGCTCCCATATACACCTGTTTCAGACTGGAATGTCCAAGAACTCCTTTAATACTTCTGCCCACAGAGCCCAGGGATGAAGATGGTCTGAGCTAGTCAATGGACCCATGAAAGGAAAGTAGAATCTGATTGGTTGCTATAGGCAACATCCCTTCTAAAAACTCTCACTTAAGTAAATTTACCCCTAGCCCTTTTGTCACATATTTACACAAATGGACAGGACATCACAAACAAGATCAGCATATTGGGTCTGATTCTGAGGTGGGTGTAAAGCAAAAGAGATAGGCAGATGTACTAAGCTCTGGAAAGTGATAAATTGAAAAGTGATAAACTGCCAGCCACTCAGCTCCTAACTGTCATGTTACAAGCTGTGTTTGAAAAATGTCAGTTAGGAGCTGATTGGTTGACAGTTTATCACTTTCTAGAGCTTAGTACATATGCGCCAAAGTAACTTTGCACCTTGGCAAAACCACGCTGCACTGCAGATTAGGGAAGGCAATCAGTGGTGTTACCATTGATGGCAAAATAGCAAGTAGCCATCGATAGTTACAAACTATTCTATGGATGACCATCAATGGTTTCAACAACAGATGGTCATCTTTTTTTTGACTGATTGAACCTGGGGGCGGGGCTTCACGGGTGCCAGGGGGCGGAGCTATGCTCAGTGTCCCGACACCCTGTAAAAAAAAAAAAAACCTGTTATGCTTAGACATCGATGGAGGAAAACCGGCTGGTTCTCCCTCATCGATGGCAAAAGCATTCAACATCGGCCATAAACCATCGATTATTATGAATCATGGATGGCCATCCCTACTGCTGATGGGGCAGATGTAAAATGTGCAGAGAGATTTGGATGTGGGAGGGGTGTGTCCAGAGTCAATTCTAAGTGTAGTGTAATAATAACACTGAAGTATTTGTGGGCTACATGCAAAAGCAGCCAGTATTTACCACACGCAAAATAATAAATGTATTTGCACCCCTTGCAATGCAGCATGGTTTGTCTAGGTGCAGTTACTACGTTTTCGTGCTTTACTCCCACCTCAGAACCAGGCCCATTATCTGCAGTACGTATTAGGATGATCTGAAAAACCTGGGTCCAACATATGCGAAAAACATTTTGTTTTCTAATTTGTAAAAAAGAAAAAAAATGCAGAAATCCATTTAAAATGATTGCTGGTTTTTCGGAGCTCTCTTAGCGCCATATTTATATAAAATAGGACCTGCCGGGACTACACTCGAAAAGGACCTGTCCTGGAGTAGAGAAAACTGTACTTCTATTACCGACTTTCACAAATGCGAAAACACATGCGTAGAACACGTCAAAGCGTTGCAGGCCGGGAGAAAGAAGGAAAAGAACTAGCTCTCCCCTGTTTTTCTCCCGAGAGAGCAGACATAATGCCATCCAGAAATGGTATTAGACTCCTCTTAACTATATTAATATAATTTGTGCCATATCTATGAGCAGGGTCGTAACTAGCGGTGGGCGCCTGGTGCCACCGCAGAGCTCTATGGGCAGGTACCACCGCTCACCCACAGTTCCTGTATCTGGCTAGCGGAGTGCCTGAAAGGGCACCCTGGAGCCACAATCAAAGTTACGGCGCTGCAGGACTGTGTACACACACATGAAAAGTGGGAGCAATCAGTGAATATAGAGAGACAATATTTTAGGCTTTCTCCAGCTAAAATAATGGAGAAAGGCCTTTTTTTAATTTACGAAATAGACACCTTAGCATGAATGAATACAATAAAGTACTCTGGGGGTCATTCAGACCCGGTCGTTAGCGCCGATGCGCTTGGACCGGGTCGATGGCCCCCTACAGAGCATGCGCACGACGGCGCCGTCGTGCACATGCGTGAGACCCGCTACGACCGACAACGCCGGTCGTAGGGGGTCTCGATCCAAAGGGGGCGAACTGTCGATGTTGATTGACAGCTCGCCCCGTTTGAAAGGCGGGCCGGGGGGGGGTGGCAGCCCAAACGGAGGCGTTCCCATGGGAACGCCTACCGTTTGGGGGAGGCCCCACTGACATCACTAGTGAGACAGAGCCAAAAGCTCTCCGTGGCTTACGACAAGTGAGACCCTACCCTAGAGTCTCGTCGTAAGCCCCGATGTTCGCGATGGTCTCTGACCATCGCGACTATCACCAGAGCGGTCGTTAGAGCTGTGGGCGTTAACCCACAGCCTAACGACCGCAACAGAGGCGGGTGGTCAGGATGCAAGTGGCCGCCCAGTTTCTGAGCGACCGCTTGCATCCTCCGACCGCCTCTGAATGAGGCCCTCTGACCCTAGTTAATGCTTGGAGTAACTTATTAGAATCACTAAATAAGCAGAGGGTTAGTATTGTTAATACAAGTATAGCATACAAGAAATCATACAGAGGTAATCATCCCTTGGCAATCATATACAGAGTAATAACATTACCTTTATTATATGCTACAGAGGCTGCACTATTTTATATGTCATAAATGTCTTCTTAAATCAGCAACATCATCATTTATAGTGTTACAGTTGGCGAGTATTTACATCATATGGCTAAAGATTACTGTCTGTAAGTCACTTGGAAGATCACAATGCAGGTGACAGTGATGTGCGGTGAGGTCAATGGCTGTGGAGGGACACATGGAGATGGGTCTGAGTGCTAGGAGCCTGTCTCACCCCCTACTCACTGTACAGTAACTCTCCCCTCACTACACTTTTGGTTTTGGATCTGTATCTCATCGTGCTTTGGATCTGGATTTTTGCCAAAACCGTCCCTTGCGTGTTTTGGATCTGTATAATTTTTTCAAAAATTTATAAAAACTGCTAAAATCACATAATTTGGGGATTTTTTTGTTCCTACAGTATTATTAACATCAATAACATTAATTTCCACTCGTTTCCAGTCAATTTTGACTAGCTCGCAATATTGTTTTCATCCGGTTTAGGCCCACAATTTGCACCAAGCTAGCTGGCTGACTAAACTAAGTGGCAGCAGTGGGCGGCACAAACACATGGCAGTTCAATTCCAAAATGGCACATAAGGAAACATAGGTTTCCATTAATCAAGAGGCCTGAGGGAGTTGGAGTATATATGTAGTTGAAGGCAGGGACAGAAAAGGTTGATTGGTAGTAAATGTAATTAAATTTTTTTATTCCGAAGCAAATTTATGAGGGAGGAGGGGAGAGCATGGGTGAACAATATGTCCCATGTTTTGCCCACAAAATCAACTTGGTGGTTCAGAATATTTTTTTAAAAATTAAAGGGGCATGCAGGAGATGCTGTCTGTGGCCATAAACATTTCTGGACATTTTTGGCATTCAGCAACCGCATGTCAAAAATTGTAGCAGCTGTGGCAGTTCAACTTCCAACATGGCACATCAGGAAACAAATGTTTTTATTATTCAAGAGGCCTGAGGGAGTTGGAGTATGTATGTAGTTGAAGGCAGGGAAAGGAAGCTTTGATTCGTAGTAAATTTCATTTCATTTTTTTGATTCTGAAGCAAATTTATGAGGGAGGGGAGGAGGGAAGGCATTTACAAAAAATATTTAAAATCATTCACATCAGTCCTTGCCCCAGAAGAATCCTTGAGCGCTATGCCTGCTGCTGCTGCTGGAAGTGGATTTTCATCCCAGAAGGGAATCAGGAAGACTACTAGTAGTACTTTAAAAAACAATTTACTGTTGAATAATCCTTTGCAAAGGGAAGCAGGTATGACAGCAGTCACCTAGTTGCTTAGCGGATCACTGACGCCATAACATCTATGCTGGTATTAGAATATCCGCCAATAATGCAGTGGGTTTTAGATAGTTAATTGAGTTCCTGTGTCCCCGCTACCAAATCCCATCAAGATTCCACTTCACTAGAATAGAAATTCCCAACCTGTATAGGGACATTAAAAAAACTTCATCAGTGGCCACCAAAATGCCATTGTACCCACTGTCCACTTAACCACAGATATGTGGACAAGCTGAACAGAGCAAACACAAGATTTAAGATACAAGGTTTAAGTCTTAAGTGTCTTTCTTCCCAATGGACACAGATCTGAAGAAATGCAAAGAGCTATTGGTAAGCAAATTGTCAGCTCAAGTGGCACATGATGCAGCGATGGCTTCTCCTTCAGTTTCACCAGCAAGTGCATCTGCTGAGAAAAAACTAAACTTTCCCAAAAGACCCACTGATGATGCAGTTGACTCAACACAAAAACTTTCTGGATGGGTGCGCTGCAGATGATGTAACAGGAAGCAGATTTCTAGATGGTTAAGGTTCCTACCTCTACTTACTCTGGCTTTACAAAGAGTACAGATGACTTGACAATTGTTGTCTGGATTTGGGTAGAAATAATTCCATACATAAGAAGTGGATTTTTTTGTCTTATGCCCAGGCATGACAATGGGCTTTTCTTCATCATGGGCAATAACTGTTTCTTCCACTGGTGCCTGATTTACACAAACAACTTCCTCATCAACAACATCCTTATTAGCGTTAGCTACACAAATATCCTGCTCATCCTGGTGCACTTTCACAGAAGCATCCTCGATTTCTATGTCAGCATGTTCACTTGTGCTTACATCTTCATAAGAGGCAGAACCACCAGTCATAAATAAAGGCCCATGTCTTAGCCTTTCCTTGCCACTTCATGTGGTGAAAGGCATATTGCCAATGTTATGTCTTTTTGCAGCTAACTTTCCCTTTGATGTTATTTTCTTTACCACTGTAAAAGATTGGTTCTTGATTTTAGATGCCCTGATTAAAGCCCTGTATGCCCTTCGGTATCGGCTTTAGTATATGATGTAGATGGACTAGTATCCTCATGACTAGTGGCACTGGCAGCAGCTCCAGCACTAGTATGTGGTTCCTGCTTTCCTCTCAACTGATTGTTCTCCATATCAACAAACACAAATTAAGTGGGGTACAGCACACACGTCAATTTGTACCAATTTTAAATATTACACTGCGGTATCAATGACCTACAGTGTCACAAGATTTTTTATGAATAAGAAAATAACACACTG
The DNA here is from genome assembly GCA_031769625.1 of Taudactylus pleione. NCBI lineage: Eukaryota > Metazoa > Chordata > Amphibia > Anura > Myobatrachidae > Taudactylus > Taudactylus pleione. The sequence goes on from JAUIMM010000198.1 coordinate 4,101,960, forward strand.
CGCTGCCACTTAGTGTCACAATATTTTTTATGAAGAATAACACACTGTGCTACGACTTATAGTGTTACAATACGTGGACAGTAAACTGCGGTCTGGCCGGCAGTGTCACCAAACAAGAATAGCGCAGCTAAGTTGCTAATGCATACACACACACACACAAAAAAGCACTTTTATTGTTTTGACACTGGGGAAGAGCACCCCTGAACGAGACAGCAGCCCCTTGATGAACAACACAGACAGCACCCCTTCTTTATGAACAAAGCACCCCTGCCGAGTGCGAACAGACTACCTGCAGAATCACAAATACATGGACGATAAACCGCGGCAGTGTCACCGAACAATAATAGCGCAGCTAAGTTGCAAACACACAAAATAATTTTTTTTTTTTTAAAAAAGTACTTTTATTTATTTTTTTTACACTGGGGAAGAGCACCCCTAATTGACAGAGCACCCCCCCTGGACAACACTTCACCCCTTTATGGACTGTGGCCCTAGCCTGATGGATAGCACAACAACACAGCGGCAGCCACAGTTAATTGACAGGACAAGTGACACAGCAGCTGCAGCACCCACTGAAGGAAGTCCCCCTTTATATACTGCAGCCTAAGCCCCTTTATGGACAACACAGCAGCAGCCTTCAGCCCAAGACCCTGACTGGACACACACACTGAGTGACTGACAGTGACTACACGCCTGCTAGCTTCTCTCTCCACAGCCGGACTGAAAATGGAGCAGATCGCGGGGACCTTTATATTGATCCAAAACCCGCAAGAAGCCGACAGTGGGAGGATGTAGTTTTGCCCCGTTTTGAGATCCGAGACACGCGGGAAACCTCGAGCCGTGTTCGTATCTCGGTCCGGATCTCAAAGATCGGGTGGGTCCGGTTCTTGGAGAACTGGACCCGATTATCTCTGATTACAATGAACAAAGAAGAAGTTTATAAGTTATAAATATCTTCTTTATATTATTCTAATAATTTTTAAATCAAATCTCAGGAGTATGACAGGGGAGTCTCTGCGATAGCCTTAGTGAGGATGGAGCCACACAATAGTTCCACCATACAGGCCGGCCCGGTCTTACATGGCTGAATGAAAGCATTTACAAGCAGCAATATACAATAAAATTTCTACTCTGTAACCAACTAGGCAAAAAGTCCATCCAGCTATTTAATAAACATAATTATCTTATTTCTTTATTTAATTTACTGGAGATGATGACATTTATGTTTTCTCCATATTTTACAGGAGTGAAAAGCCTGGAGAAATCTATGATATCTGAGACTTTTCACTGCTTACTGAACACACTGCTTCCCCCATTGGTTCTCCTCATACGCAAGTGTTATGTTATTTATCTGTAGATGGTGTGATCTTATCTCCCCCCTCAGTACCTTTGATGTGAGATGGTGGGATTCCTCTCTCTTTCATGTTTTTCCCATGATTCATTGCTTCCCAGGCTCTGCTCCTCAGCAGAGCTTGCCGGCCTGTGTTAGTTAGTATCCGGATGGAAGGTCGACAATAAAAAGGTTGATAGTCAATAGGTTGACACTGACAGACACCAAAAATAGGTCAACGGAAAAATAGGTCGACAGTGTCAAAACGTCAACAATTGATTGGTCGACATGTTCAAAATTTCAACATGGTGATGGTTGACAAAAATGGTCTATACATAGTTGACGCAGGATTTTTCATGTTTTTCCATCATTGTTAGGGAAAGGCACTTAGGTCATCTCTGCCGTGTGCATACACCCAGGGCCGTAACTAGGGTAGTGCGACCAGTGCCATGGCACAGGTCACCGCTGGGCAGGGGGCGCTGTTTGGGCCTGTCAATTTTCCTGTTTATTATCACTCTCACTTGTAGCTTCCTCTTCTTTTATCCCCAGCATCTCCTGGCCGCCCCTATCTCTTCCCTGGCCCTTCCCTATGAGGCCATGGCCCTTTTTCAGGTGCACTATCTTATGTCACTATATAAAAAATGGGGGGGCTCCAATGCTCTCTCTGGCACAGGGCACCAAAAAGCCTAGTTACGGCTCTGCATACACCTATGTGTTAATAAACAGTGTCTGCATGTGGTACCGGACTGAGGTGCCCTCCTATGCCTACTCTGCATTCGGCAAGGAAGGCTATTATCTGCTCTGACAGTCAGGAGCACAATAGTACATACTCTCATTTACCAGTATTTCATAGTTGCCCAAAAGATCAGACTGTTCTACCATAAGGACGCTTGTCCACCTGCAAAGTGGGCGATTGCATAATGCCATGCCCATCTCAGTAAACACTATTGGCCCAAATTCAGAGCCGCGCTTTGCGTACTTGAAAGTACCGTAATCAGAGTCAGCTATGTTTATGTGTCAATAATCGAATGAGATGCAGAGTTGCAAACATGAAGACATCACAAAGGCTCTCCCCCTTACCAATTTGGTATACACACACACGCACAGACACGTGCACACACACACGCACAGACACGTACACACACACACACACACACACACACACACAATCAAAGTGCAATTCAAATAAAATTATTTAAAACATTTACATTACAGAAGCAGGTGAAAGACATTTGAGGGACCTCTCATCAATGTAATCCCTATATAACCACTAGTCCCAATCGTTTTATAAAATGGTAAACTTGTCAATTCACCAAAATCACTACCCTATTTAGCCTCATTTATGGTTATAATAATTCACCATGAGGGAAAGGGGACATCTGCACGTTACACTATATTGTATGTGAAACTTGATATTGCATTGCACTGACTACGTGTAATAAATGTGCTTATCTGCTAAAGTGTAACATGAAGGCTAAACAGGGTCCCAAACATACTGTAGTATGCTCCAGCGGTGTGTCACTATCCTAATGCTACTGCCCCCTACCACATACCTGCAATAGCTTCCTGCTGTAAGGATAACCTACCCAGAGTGGTGCCTGTCATCTATGCAACATCTCTGGAAACTCCACATGGACACACACTGATGTGTTGTTAGGTTTCAGTTAGAAAATGTCCAAAGTCCAAAGTAACGTCTCCCTGACACCGCGCCAAAACAAACAACATTAAACTATACCCGCAATACAGGCTCCAGCGATCAGAGACACGGACTGATTTCTAATTATTTTTTTCACTTTTTATTTCAAAATGACATCAAACAAGAACATAAAAAACACTAACAGGTGATCAATATACAGAAAAAAGAATACAAACAAAAGCCAACATTATATTAAATATATAAGGGGGGCACCCACACCTCCGTAGCCTGGCAAGGCCATGTCAATCTGACCTCCAGGGCCTGGCAACGCCAATGTACAACCACCGCAGAGTCATGGCAAAGCAATATCACCCTTAACCTTTGAGAACTGGCAATGCCACATCACCATCACCTCCGAGTCCTGGCAATGCCATGTCACCCCCACTTCCAAGACCTGGTAATGCTGCGTCACTACAACCTCTGAGGCCTGGCAATTATTATTATTATTACCAGTTATTTATATAGCGCACACATATTCTGCAGCGCTTTACAGAAAATATTTGCCCATTCACATCAGTTCCTGCCCCAGTGGAGCTTACACTCTATATTCCCTATCACATGTGCACACACATACTGTACACTCTAGGGTTAATTTTTGTTTGAAGCCAATTAACCTACCAGTATATTTTTGGAGTGTGGGAGGAAACCGGAGTACCCGGAGGAAACCCACGCAAGCACCGGGAGAATATACAAACTCCACACAGGTAAGAAACAAGTAAAAAGAAAACTGATTGGCGCAACAACTGCAGCACAATAAAACTCCAAAGGATTCCTTATAAACTTTTACAGACAATTTTAGACAAAAAAAAAAAAAAAAGAGTTCTAAATAGGCGCTGTTGGTAGCTCAAAAAGAGACAGGGGAAGAAACGGTCTCTTACTTTCTCAATAAATATAGTCTTTCAGAGTCCATAAATGTGTTTTTTCTTTCTCCCCTTTGTCCTTCAATAAATCATAACCTTTTCTTTCCTCAAAGGAAACAATAAAGTATATATAGTGTAACTCCGTATACTGAATTGGTTAAAAAACAAGCTTTTATTACACTCACATGATTATAAAAATAAACAAACATATAGCATCGCCATGTTGATACAATATGCTTCTGAGGAAGGATTGTTTAATCTGAAACTCGTTAAGCCTGGTGAGAGAGTGGAAGGGACGTGGACTTGTGGACTTACAGATTGAAGGACTGTCCAAGGATTGGGTTTGGTGTCCAGAACCCCCATCTTTGCACTTGCTTCTAACTTCTGGTACCAGTATCCATGTGAATCCCCATACTGTATCTACATGGCGATGCTATATGTTTGTTTATTTTTATAATCATGTGAGTGTAATAAAAGCTTGTTTTTTAACCAATTCAGTATACGGAGTTACACTATATATACTTTATTGTTTCCTTTGAGGAAAGAAAAGGTTACAATTTATTGAAGGACAAAGGGAAGAAAGAAAAAAACACAAATTTATGGACTCTGAAAGACAATATTTATTGAGAAAGTAAGAGACCGTTTCTTCTCCACACAGGTAAGGCCATGGTGGGAAATGACTCCTTATGCTGGGCATACACGGCAAGATAAAATGTCTGTCAGACCGACAGACATTTTATCTGGCCGGCTGCCAGCCGCAGATGTCCGTGGCATACACTGTGAGAGAAATCTCACAGTGTATAGCCCGACATCTGCGCTCCGCCCCCGGGGGAGGAGACATTTCCCTGTTCCTTCCGTAGGATGGAACACAGGAAATGTCTGTCTGTCGGCCGCGTTGGGCATACACTGCCCGATGCGGCCGACAGTTACCGGGTAAATATCGCATCCGACGGGCATGCTGGACAATCCAGCATGCCCGACCGAGCAATATTTAACCCTCGGTCGCCCCCCCCCACGCTACAATTATCGCGGCGATCCGCCGATATCGGGCGGATCGTCCCGATAATTGCAGCGTGTATGGCCAGCATTACTACTACCACCACCACCACCACAAAGGACCACATCCATGATGAGGCCCTTGCTTTGTTCTCAAAAAAGCAGAGCGGAGGTCTCTTCTAAGCATGTGGCATTCCAGCGCATGTGTACCAGATCGCGTGTGCACAGAGGTGGTCCCATATAGGCAAACGCAGGGGGAGTTTCCAGTTGTCTAGAAACCCCCCATATCATGCCCACAATAGCAGTAGAATATAATATGATTTTATTAGAGCTGCAGCTAAAAGCATGCAGTGTAGGGGACAGAATGGAGCTGCTGTGCATGTAACAGTGGCTTCTTCTACACGAGTACTGTCTGTTGTGAGTGTGGATCTGAAAACTTAAGGTGGCCATACACGGTGAGATTCAACAGTTGGTCAGATCAGTTGTACGATTTCCCTTGAAAATTCTTCCCTTCACATACAGGACGATTTGTATTTAAAATGCAACTATTTCACATAAGACCATACGATTTGATCAATCACATCACATAATGTGTGTCAATTCGTAGACGAACAGTTGAGATCTCTCTGCAAAACCATCTGATCAGCGATCCAACTAGACGACGGCGGGGACGCGCTTCGGGGTTGCAGAAGACTTAAAATACAACTATTATCAAATGATTGGTCTGTGAAAACCTGTAGAAACGGCCCAAATCGTGTGATTAATCGTCCCGTGGTTGGCCAGCATTAGTCAGTTTACCAGACCAGAAAGCAGCTGCCAGCAAGAAGAGAACGGCGTCTTAATCAGAGGTGGGGGAATGTGTGCTTACAAAGCTCAGTTGTGTCTTACTGGCTATGATATGCATGTATATTTATAATGGGATGTTTAATCTTCTCCTCACCACTTATGTTATTTATATAAGATACATTTATTTGATATATAAGAAAGTTTTTGCTTTTTACACTCTCTCCCCTACAGCCTATACTATAGGCCATCTATAGTGTTAATTATTAATGCTGTGTTACATACACTACGCAATGTATAAGGAAACCAGTGTTTACATATATGTCCAGGGGTGGTTCTAGGTTCTTCTGCGCTTCCCTAGACATTGCACTTTCTCCAATGCCCACATCTGGAAAAAAAACGAAATGCATTTCCTCCCCAAACTGCTAGAGGAGACTGCTGCAGCTGATCAGCAGCAGCAGCCTCCCTGGTCCCACTGCAGCCCAGCACACAGCAGCATGTGCTGAGCTGAGGTGTGACAGATAAGGGAGGGGCATGGGGGTCAGGCGGCGGACCCAGACCCCTCCATTAAATGAATCCTGCATATAAAGATCGCGGGCCCTTTATATGTCTTATGTATTACATACACTGCACTATGTTTGAGGCTGACTATAGCTTGTTACGTGCAGGGCCGTCAAAAGCTCCCACATTTTTTTATTTTTAAAAATACTTTCTATGAGCCCTGCCTTCTCTCCCCTCCTGCTCGCCTCATGTCACACAGAGGAGGTGGGGCTACAAAGACAGAGAATTACTGCAATGCCCAGAGCATCCTCAGGATCCCACCCATCACCAATTGCCGCCCTCCTTCAGCCAATATAAAGTGACAGATGTGCAGTACAGTATATGCAGCATATTGTGTAATACAATGGGCCTGTACAAGCCTCTCATCACACCAGAATGATAACCATTACACATCAGCCGCCATGGTGATAACTTTAAGTTACCCAATTCTCTGGCACCATGGTTATGCTCTACTGAGATGAGCCTCAGCGTATGCAGGGACATTGAAGCTTGGTTTGTGCTTCTGGATCCTCTAGTAGCATAAACAGTGTAACAAAGAAAAGGGGGTGATTTAAAATTATTTTTTTTTTTTGGAAAGCTTCAATTTCAGACAATATATCATTTCTGAGAGTGAGGCAATAGCCACCAGAGCAGTTACTAGACTTTTTGGTGCCGTGTGCTGGAGAGCATTGCCCCCCCCCCCCCCCCCAACATTTTAAATATGGACACAATATAGTGCACCTGACAAAGGGTCACGGCCTCATGGGGAAGGGCCAGGGAAGAGATAGGCGAGGCCAAAAAATGCTGATGATAAAAGAAGAGGAAGCTACAAGTGAGAATGATAATAAACAGGAAAATTGACAGGCCCAAACAGCGCCCCTTGCCCTGCGGTGCCGTCACTGGTCGCACTAGCCTAGTTACGGCCCTGATAATAGCCACATTCATTAAATGAATGTGGCTAAGTCAGTGGTTCCCAAACTGTGCGCCGTGGCACCCTGGGGTGCCTCGGGACACTTGCAGGGGTGCCTCAGGTTGGTGGTCCAGCACCAAATCAAATTATTTATGGTCAATGTAATGTAACTATGTGAACAAACAGAATCTCAAACCTGTCCAACACCACATAAGTGAGCCTAAGGATGACAGGTCAGCACAATTTATGTCACTTTACTCCATTTTTCTGAAATTCTCAATAACAAACTTTTGGCTTAGGGGTGCCGTGAAAACCACGCTGATACTCTAGGGCGCCGTGACTCAAAAAAGTTTGGGAACCACTGGGCTAAGTGCTTTGCTATCTGTTATCACCATTCAGGGGTGATTATTCCTATCCCTGCCAGTGATCTATGTTCTGCAGGACAGAAGGGACTACTGTAATATTTACAACACCTGGGCAATAATTTATTTAAAATGTAATTTCCTTTCAGTTATACCAATGTTTATACAAAAACCTTCTTAAATGTCACATAGAAACATAGAATTTGACGGCAGATAAGAACCACTTGGCCCATCTATTCTGCCCCATTTTTAAACATATTGTTACCTTAACCCTTATTGATCCTTACTTCTTCTGAAGGATATCCTTATGTATATCCCATGCATGTTTAAATTGCTCTACTGTCTTAGCCTCTACCACCTCTGACGGGAGGCTATTCCACTTGTTCCCTGTCTGTGAACCATATAGGTTATTATTATATCTTGTGATAAAAGACATCTCTGTGATGGACATTTGTTTACTCCCCATTTCATTACTGTACAGTTCTTCCCTACTGAGTTTTCTAACATGCTCCAGGGAATCCTCTACTAATCTCACATCATAGCGTTGCTCGAGTAACTGTTCTCCAGTGATCAGAGCCTGTGCTTCAATACCTTCTTCCACCATGTGATCCTTATGAATCATAGAAACAGCACATACAGTATACTGGAGAGACCCCCTTATCCGGGTGATCACTACCAGGGTAAACAATTCAGTCAGTATTGTGACAATACGTATTATTATCTGTGTTTTATGAGTTAATATGAAAGACATGTATTACCATTGCAAAAAAAAAAGTCCAAAACATTAATAAACATTTTATGTTGATGCCTGCAAGGCTACATGGCCCATCTAGACTAGAGGTGCCTATATGTAGGCGAGGCTGTACGCACTACGGGCCTGGTGCACACCAACTACATGCATTGCCGCTGTTCATGTAGTTGAGCGATTACTGTGCAAAATATTCTGCAAACCCCCACGGTGCATGCATAATGCACAAATGCGCTGTTGCGTACTAAACCGCTGGTACCAAACTGGCCAAGGAAAACCATGGGCATTCCTGGATGGTGACTGGGAGGTGGCCTCAAGTAAAGGCAAAAATATTGAGTGTCACAGGCACGTCAGTGAAATCGTCTCCATTCTCAAACGCAGCGGTGCAGCCAGATAGACCATGTTCAGATGGAGACACTGCAACACTGCTGTAGCAAGTGTCAATGGTGCACGTGGCGTTGCACCGATGGTGTAGTGTCCAGGACCACAGGCGGTGTTGCAGCGTGCATGGTGAGTGAAAGTGGGCGTCTCAGGGCTTGCACGTTCCAGCGCACGCTAGTATACAAGGGGCAACTTGCATTTGCAAATTACACTGTACAACAATACTTTTAATTTGTTTCCTTTCTAAAAATAGTCATACATTACTAATTTGAGGTCAAGAAAAACTAAAATGATTTCAGAATGTTTTTACTAGCTCTATTTTTTGAGCTACACTACTTGCACTATACTGTATGTAGATTAGTAATATAGTCATAGTGAAAAGCAATTTTAAAGTAATCTGATATTTTCTTGATAGAAAATAAATAACAGTTGTTTTAATTCAATCAATCACAAATAAGAACACAAAACGAAACATACAGCATACGAAACAAACATACAGCATAGGAAAGTACTATCTAATATAGTGGCCTATTCCTGGGGGTGCTTTCTCTTTGCTTGTCGCTTGTACTCCTCTTTTGGGGCATCTCTTGTCACTGTCCAACAGTAGTGGTCACCTACCCTGAAATCTTTGTTCCATTGCTTAAATGTCTTGGTGGAATCACTCACTATGCTTGTCACTCAGTGCACCACAGTTATCTTGTGTGGGTAATCCCGTGAATCGCATATATTTGAATTAGGGGTGTGCACCGGCCACTTTTCGTGTTTTGTGTTTTGGATCTGGATCTTTCTTTGTGTTTTGGATCTGGATTGGTTTTGCCAAAACCACCCTTCCGTGTTTTGGGTTCTGGATCTGTATTTTTTTTTTTAAAAAAGCATAAAAACAGCTAAAATCACAGAATTTGTGGGTTTTTCTGCTCCTATGCTATTATTAACCTCAATAACCTTAATTTCCACTCATTTCCAGTCTATTCTGAACATCTGACAATAGTGTTTTTATGTCCAAAAGGTTGCACCGAGGTAGCTGGATGACTATGCTAAGAGATACGAGTGGGAGGCACAAACACATGGTCCATCTAGGAGTGACACTGCAGTGGCAGACAGGATAGCAGTTTGAAAAACTGGGCCCCAAACAGTACATAATTCAAAGAAAAAAAAGAGGTGCAAGATGGAATTGTCCTTGGGCCCTCCCACCCACCCTTATGTTGTATAAACAGGACATGCACACTTTAACAAACCAAACATTTCAGCGCCAGGGTCTGCCACACGACTGTGGCTGAAATGATTGGTTCGTTTGGGCCCCCACAAAAAAAGCTGGCAATTAATCTCTCCCTGCACAAACTGGCTCTACGGAGGCAAGATGTCGTCCTCATCCTCCTCAGTGTTGTGTACATCCTCATCCTCACAGAGTATTAATTCGTCCCCGCTGGAATCCACAACCACAGGTCCCTCTGTACGTTCTGGAGGCTGGTCTCCCTGGAAGAGTTGATAATTCATTTTTATGAACATCATCTTCTCCACATTTTGTGGAAGCAACCTCCTACGCCTTTTGCTGACAAGGTTCCCGGCTGCACTAAACACTCTTTCGGAGTACACACTGGAGGGGGGGCAACTCAGGTAAAATAGAGCCAGTTTGTACAGGGACCTCCAAATTGCCTCTTTTTCCTGCCGGTACAGGTACGGACTGTCTGACATGCCTACTTGGATGCTGTCACCGATGTAATCCTTTAACAGACAGATGCATGCTTGTCGCTGCTGCTTTGAGGATGCAGGTGCGGCTACAGCCCACACAATTCACAAAGACAGAAAAAAATAATTTTTTTATTGTTTGTGGAGCGCACTTTGAGGGTTACACCACCCTTTAACAGACAGACGCACGCTTGTCGCTGCTGCTTTGAGGATGCAGGTGGAATCTAGATGGGATTTGGAACTGGGGACACACTACCTCCATCAATTGTCTAAATCCCACTGCACTAATGGCGGATACCGGACGCACGTCTAACACCAACATAGTAGTCAAGGCCTCAGTTATATGTTTTGCTTCAGGATAACTGCTGTCGTACTTCATCCTCCTCGCTAGGGACTGTTGGAGGGTCAATTGTTTAGTAAAAGTAGTGGTGTTCCTACTTCCTCTCTGGGATGATGAACAACTCCCAGCAGCAGCAACAGCACTAGGAGGAAGTGGTTCTTGATCTTTCCCCATTTTATTTTTATCGGAGAAAGTTTGGTGCTCCATTTATGTTATATTGATATATAGGTGCGGCTAAGGCGCACACAAACGCAGAAAATATTTTTTTATTTTTGCTGGAGAGTAGTGCACTTTGTGGGTTACACCACCCTTTAAGAAATGAGCCAGCCGGCCCTTTACTTATGGAACACAGGCGCACGCTTGGCGCTGCTCCTTTGTTGATGCACGTGCAGCCACAGTGCACACAATTCACAAACACAGAATTTTTTTTTTTATTTTGTTTGGAGTGCCCTTTGGGGGTTACAGCACCCTTTAGCGGTCAATCCAGCCGGCCCTTTATTTATGGGACACAGGCGCACGCTTGGCACTACTTTGTTGATGTACGTGCAGCCACAGTGCACACAATTCACAAACACAGAAAATATATATTTTTTTTTAGCACTTGGGGGGAGCACCCCTGACGGACAGAGCACCCCCTGGACAACACTACAGCACCCCTTTAGGACTGGGACACTGCACAGGACTTTGGAGTGGACACAGCCCCTATGGACAACTGACTGCACAACACAGTCCCGCCAGCCCCTATCGACTTTGAAGTAGTGGACACAGCCCCTATGGACAACAGCAGCACAGCACAGCACAACACTACACTGCACTACACAGCCCAGCCAGCCCTAACTCCCACCCTCCCTCCCTCTTCACTGTCCACAGCCGAGTGAGAAAATGGCACAGACGCGGGTACCTTATATAGGATCCAAAACCCGCGAGACCCCGAAGGCGGGATGATGACGTTTTGCCTCGATTTCAGATCCGAGCCAGGCGGGAAAAGTCGAGCCTGACTCGGAGCGGCCTCGGATCGGGGGGGGTTCGGATTTCAGAAATCCGAACCCGCTCACCCCTAATTTGAATAGGGGAGGGGACAAATAACTGATTCATTTAATTGGGTCATTAGGCCCCGCCCCATCTGTACGGAACGCAGATTGCTGGCAAGGTTCTCTCCATCCTGCCCACTTCACTAGGAATACCCCTACATCGTCATAAATGGGCTATATCTCGGAACTCAGAGCTAACTGCGAGTTTTAAATGTCATATTCATTCTTTGCATGCTGAAATCAATTAGAAGTAACTATTTTCACATCGGAAACATTTTCATTGTTGTGCAGTGTGATCACCGCTGTGGATCCACTAAAAAGAAGCAGCAGCACCGGCGATTACATGCACCTTTGAATCAAGGCCCTGCAGCTCCAAACCAGTCCTATGCCCAGGATAACCAGAGCATGGTGCAATCTAACCCACTAACAACTATCTGACCTAAGAGGCTTGCCTGTTGTTCATTGGCCAGCACATGGGGCCATGGGTGTTGCAGATTATATATTTATATTTTCATTCAGCATATTCAGACAAGGAATGAGCCTCTGGGCTGCCAGTAAGACCAGAGAAGGATCTGTGTGCTTAATGAGTCAGACCCTGTTCTAAACCACAAATAAGTGCCTGTCATTCTCATTACGAATTATAGCTAGTATATAATCATATAGACAAAGGGGGTAGGAGGAACTCACCCTTGAAATCACAGCACCCTCCCCGATATATCTGGACAGCGCAGCACAATGTAATACATATAATTCATCTCAGAGCCCATTACAGTGAGGTTTATTTTCACATTGAAATGTTCAGAATAACACTGGGGAAGCAACCTGTGGCACTCCAGCTGCTGTGGAACTACACACACCAGCATGCCCTGCCACAGTTTTGCCGTTAGGGCATGCTAAGACTGCAGCAAGGCATGCTGGGATGTGTAGTTCCACAAGTTTCATTGCCACAGGTTGCCTGCCCCTGGTATAACATATGGGCAGAAGATATTCGATGACATGGTGCCCCAAGTTGCAAAAGTTATAAAATCACCACATCTTTATTTAAGAACACTGCAGTTATATAATTATTCCACATACCCTGAAGGTGCTAGAAATCAACCTGCTATTACTTGGAAGCTATCTCTTGTATCAGTTAGTTACAGTACCAGAGTGCCATTTGCAGTTCTCCACCCATGCATACAGAATCACTGTACAGTATAAGGGGCAATGTGCACTTGGCCATCATTACAAAGGAGCAGGTACTCCAACTTCTATAAGTACAGTCCCTTCTAATCAACTGCATAATAGTAATAAAACGGCATCAATACTCCAAAGGTAAATACTGATATATGTGAATAGGACTTTGTACATAACATTTTCACAGGCGGTTTGCCTTTCTGCTGCAATGCTGCTATAATCAATGAGACATCAGTGGAATAAGACGAAGGGGTAGACTGTAAGAGCAGACAAAGTCAAGAACAAACAAACAAAACTTTACAAAAGCAGCAATACCATGAGACAATGAGCGGTCTTTTTTTTTTTAAAACATTGGCAGGGTATAAAGAAGAAACTTGTTATATTACCATTTTTTCCTTGGTTGATTGCTTCTAATGCTTTTATAATTCTGCACAATGTCGCGGGACTGCCATGGCAAATCACAGTCACATGACACATGATGTAATAGGGATGGCCATCGGTGGGCTGCCCATCAATGTTGACAATTGATTGTTTTGTGTAATCACTGATGGACCAATCTATGGTGAACCATTAATATTTTGCACTCCTCGATGTCCACCGTTGCTGGAGGGCGAGGTTTGCTGCGGGCCAATCAGTATTGGGGACGCGGCTTAGCGGCTGTTGATATTGGGAACAAGAAAAAAAAAGAGATGTGTCCCCGTCTGCCATCGATGGTAGGGAACCATTGGCTTTATGCCACGATGGCAAATCAGGCATCGGTAGTTATCGATGGTCAATGGCCATTCCTATGCTGTAATGAGCAGAGAGGCTTTTGAATATCCCTATGAGCTCTGACTGCTCTGTGTACTGTAAAGTGGAGGACTTTACAGAACCTCCTTCTTCCCTCTCAGACATGCTGAGAGCCTGTACGTTATTGGCAGCCATACTTTGCACCTTCCAGATAGAATTTGAAAAGTAGATAATGACTTAAAGCAGCAAAAATTGTTGCTTTAAGTAAAAGAAAAGGCTAAAACATTTAAGTAATCATATTTTGAATAAGGGCTGCTGATTGGACAGTGCTAGAAATTAATGCTCTCAGTGGGACACACTACAGAGCAAAGCCTGATGGGAGTTGAAGTTTAACAGCAGCTTATGAGGCATAGTGGACTCTGATACAGACTATTAGAGGAATGGTTTTTCAGGACCCATTATTTAGGGCACACATTCTGCCAGTATATAAATGTATTAAAACTCTGGCTCTGGGAGTGGAAGTTTCTGCATTTCTCTCTTTATGGACAAGGTGACACTTTTGCCTCCTTTCATGTGGCCAGGTTTATGGGGATCTGGCAGGCAGGAGTACAGATAAGGGCGGGCGAGTACTAATTACCCAGGCGTGTTAGAGGGGCCTGTTGGGGGCATAGCCATGGCTCCATAACACCTCTATCTCCAGTGCCCAAGGCCTTATCAGCTCTCAACATATGGAGGTGACAAGAGGATATTATAAGTGTTTGCCACAGAGTATTTAATTTCCTCTTGTCACCTCCAAATCTGTCTGAACCACAGATCGCATATTGGGGGTCATTCAGACCCGCTCGTGAGCGTCAGGACGCTCGCAAGCGGGTCGATGTTCCCCACTGCGCATGTGCACGACGGAGGGAGCTCCGTCGTGCGCATGCGCGAGACCCGGGGAGCGACGGGCTTTCCATCACTCCGGGTCTCGCACCAAAGGGGGCGCGCTGTCGATGTTGATTGACAGCACGCCCCCTTTGGTGGGCGTGCCAGCCAGACGGAGGCGTTCCCATGGGAACGCCTACCGTCTGAAGCCAGCCCCACTGACATCACTAGTGATGTCAGTGGGAGTGATTTTGGCTCTGATAGAGCCAAAATCACTCCAGGGCTTGTGGCAGGGAGACCCTACCGCAGGGTCTCCGTCGCAAGTCCGATGGTCGCGATGGTCACCCACAGCTATACGAGTGGCCAGGAGGCCGCTCCATTTTCATGGAGGAGGGCCCTGATTCAGAGCGAGCGCTCTGGTCAGAGCGTTCAGCTCTGAATCAGGCCCATTGTACACACTGGAGTGTGATAATTAACTACTCTATTTCTGGTATATGAACATCTGTAGAAGTCAGCAGATGACTATATATCACTTAATGTAAACAAGTAGTACTGGTTTATGTACCTCTTTGCACAGAAAATGTGCTTAAATACTCTATGACAGACAGCTATAATTTCCTCTTGTCACCTCCCAATCTATCTGAACCGCATATTGCACACACTGGAGTGTGATAATTACTCTATTTATGGTATATGAACATCTGTGGAAATCAGATGATTATAGATCACTTTATGAAAACACATAGGGCTCTATTTACTACAATCCGCATATTGAATGCGGATTGTAGTGTGATATTACCGAGTGAATTCGCATTGCGAATTCAGGCAATATCACAGGGATTTACTATAAATCCCTTGCAGGGACAGAGCTTGCGATAAAGCTCTGTCCCTGCGGATCCCATCCGCACTCTAGTCGCGGTATTTTCGGAAAAAATACCGCAACTAAGAGCCCGCGCATGCGCCGACCCACCGTCGCTACTACCCCCCCACCGACGCTAAGCCCCACCCCCCGGCACTGAGCCCCGCCCCCCGCGATCGCGGACCCCGCAACCCCCCCTCCCTTCATTACACTTACCTGCACCTCCTGGCCTCCGGTGATCTTCTCCGGGCTTCCCGATCAGGTGATCTCCCATACTGCACTGGGACCCGATCACCTGATGACCGGGCCCCAGTGCACTATGGGAGACCAGCTGACCGGAGAGGAGCCATCACCGGAGGCCCGATCACCGGTCCCTGGATTCAGGTAAGGAAAAAAAAAATGTTTAATTTTTTTTTCTTTTTTTTACAGTAATCAGCTTGCGGTCTACGTAGACCACATAGCTGATTACTGGTACGGCTCCCGCCTCTGCTCTCTCCGTTAGAGCAGAGTGGGAGCCCGGTAACCGGGGGAGACCCTGGATAACACCACCTCCAGGTGGCGTTATTATCACAGGGCTTCCCCCGGTATTTTTTTACAATTTATTTTTAGTAACTTGCACACAGATCACATTTCCCATTACAATTATGGGAAATGCGAACTGCTTTACTAAAAATAAGTGATACTGGGGGTTGGAGTAGAATTTTACTAATTCTACTCCAATTGCCCTGTAATAACTACAGGTGAAACTAAAATAATGTGAAAAGGGTGTGAAAACACCCTTTTTCACTTTATTTTAGTAAAAATAATGTTAATAAATAGAGCCCATAGTACTGGTTTATCTGCTTTTCTTTACACAGATAATGTGTTTACTTAATTATATGCGGGCTGCAGGGGATGCTGGTACAATATACACTAGCATCAAGCACTAGCATGTTTAGTGATATAAAAATTATTCACGAACGGACGTATAATTTTTCTAAACCATACTATGGATGCCTTTATATAAAATTATTTCCTGTGTATATAGACTGCAAAGACTGTTGCTTTAATCATTAAGTATTGAGATTTGGATACTTTATCAATATTTCCTGTATTAGCGCTTACATTTTTTTTTTTTAGAATTGTCTACTTTCATGTCGTTTGTCTTAGTATTGACTTATTATTTTTAAACATAATTTAATAAAAGTTAGATTTTATATTAACTACTAAAGTGTGCCCCTAAAAAGATGAGAGTTCCTTTCTTCTCTTTTCCCCCCCCTTGTGATTATAGCATTCATACTCTCAGAGGAGCACCCACACATGAAACAGCGGTATCTGAGGATACAATATTGATCTGTTATAGTGGGTTTAAGATTACATTGCTTGCTACTCACCTACTCTATTTACCACCCTCTATCCACCTGTGCTCGGGTACCCCTATTTTTCCCCTTCGTTTACAATTTAGAATCAACTTGAATATAACCAAGCTGTGATTGTAGTAATGATTGCTTTAGTGGTAGTCACAAAGTAGTGTTACTGGCACGTTTCGTTGTGGAATAACTCCAAACTTCATCAGATGACGTTGTGAAATATGCCACAATGAAACATGGCCAAGTAGGCTTTTGGATAGTCCAAAGATGGATAAATACACTACAAAACCTCCAAGGATGTTGTGAAAAGAGAGAAAGGAGGTGGGGGGGCTAGCAGTGGGACCAATCAGAAGGGGCAACCACAATGCTTTGAATTGAGCTTCCTCCTCACCTCCTCCACGGTCATTTCATGGCAAATGGTGTATGTAGTGCAGCTGTAATACTTTATTATCCTTGAGTGCATTGGATTGAACACTTATTAATTATTTATATAGCCCCAATATGATATTACACAGCACCATACATTAAGAGGCCTGATATTAATAAATTACATACTGTGACATAAAAGAGAAAGTAACAAGCACAACATAGTTTTTATAGATAGAAGAATGCTACTGTTTTCTAACTATGAGAGAATTACCTGGAATAAGTCACTCGAAATACTTAAGATACCAGTGAAAAGTAAACACCCCTTTCAGGACATTCCTGCCTTACTGCGAGCAGCTTCATATTTATTTTGATCTGTACAGAAATGTACTCAAAGGGGAACATTTACAAAGACTTTTAAAAATGAACAGTGGAGGTGTTGCCTATCGCAATCAATGAGATTCTAGCAGGTATTACATAAATGATAGCTAGAATCTGTTTAAATGGTCTAGAAAAATCTACCCCAAAGTCTCATTAAATACAGAAACCATCAGTACATTGTAAGACACACCCACGCTTATGGCAAAAACTAGAGGCTGAGAATTACTTAGGTGGTTGCACTGGAGGGACTGTCGGTGTTGCCCTATTGTACAAAATTGCTATTGTAATCCTCCATGTCACATTATGTCAGGCAATTTACCTATTAGGGTCAGTTTATCCCATAATCTTCCTTGTGTGCCAATGCTTGAACACAGTAGCATATTGTAAAACAGGTGATGGGACCAGGTACAGCACAACACAAGAAAATAAGCAATCTCCCAGTGAAATCTGCATAGTGCATGTAAGTTACTCTACACTATGGAGCTCATTCAGAGTCGGTCGTGAGCGCTGACAACCGACTCGATGTTGCCCCACAGCGCATGCACACGACGGAGCCGGCTCCGTCGTGCACATGCGCGAGACCCAGCTAACGACGAACGCTCCATCGCTAGGGGTCTCGTAGCAGACGGGGCGAGCTGCTGATGTTGAGTGACAGCTCGCCCCATTTGCTGGGCGGGCCGGGGGCATGCCAGGCCAAACGGAGGCGTTCCAGTCGGAACGCTTGCCGTTTGGGGGCGGCCCCACTGACATCATTGATGATGTCAGTGGGGAACTTCCTGCTCAAACAGAGCAGGAAGCTCCCTGGGGCTTACGAGTGCCCAGATCCTACCCTAGGGTCTGGTCGTAAGCCCCGATGGTCGCGATGGTCTTGACCATCGCGACCATCACCCATGTCGGTCGTTACAGCTGTGGGTGTTAACCCACAGCTTAACGATCGACAAGGAGGTGGCCGTTCAGGATGCAAGCGGCCGCCCTGATTCAGAGCGACCGCTTGCATCTAACGACCGCCTCTGAATGAGGCCCTATATGTGGAGTAAATGGAGTAAAGAAGGAGAAAGAAAAGAAAATAATTGGCCATTTAGAACTTACACTAGCAATGGCTAAACTGAACTATAGGAATCATTAGCAGAATATTAACCTTATATTTCTCTATTATCCAGAGATGGCTTTTAAGTGGGTTACTATTATAGAAGAAAGGATGATAACCAAGAATGGACTAACAAAGATAAACAGGCACAAGCAACCATATAAAGATAATAGAAGAGAGACTGGAAAGGCGCTGTCAAAAGCAGCTGATTCAAAAGGAGTGTGTCCAACTCCAAGTTGGGAAATAATAATGAAGAAAAAAAGGGAATTGAACAGCGCTAATATCAAATCAATAGGTGTACTGTAATAACTTCCACTCAAACAATACATATGTCATACGGAGTATAGATAAAGAATCAGATAATACGTAATGCTGATAAAGAAATAGATGGCTCTCCTATTCAGAAGTCTAATACGGCTTGGTTCAAAACTAATGTGTTTAATGATATAAAACCATAACAGAGTTAATGCATAAAAATGAAAAGCGCAATAGTAATCAGATCTTGTAGATGGATCAGTTAACTCAGTCTAATTAGATCCATTGTCCATGAAACAATGATGATGAGGATAAAAATCACAATGAAAAAGTCACGTAATCAAAAGCAGCATTCATATAGTGAAATGGAGTAAAATTTCAGGGCAATCCGGATGATTATCCAGCAAACAGTATGTTGTATTACCAGCCTTCAAAGGTAGTCCGTTATGGGCTTGTCTCCTGTACAGCAAGCGGACCACACTGGCGGTGGCTAGAAAAAGATAGTGAAGTGATGCTGGTCCGAAACCTCCCGTACAAGCCTCCAATCCAGTGGGAAAATCCTGGGGCGCTAAACGCGTTTCGTTGTGGAAACCCCCCACAACTTCGTTAGTAGCTTGATGAATAGTGATTCCAAACTGGGGTTTATATACCCTGATGCTGATTGCAATACTTGCAGCTGTTTCCAGTTTGCAATCATTCAGAACCATGTAAATAGTTAAATAAAACAAAAATATAAACAAACACACACATGTTTACTAATTCATAGATTAAAACACACACATATACATTATATATATATATATATATATATATATATATATATATATATATATAGTGTATGATCCAATGCATACCTGTACTTGTATGCTTCGATGCAATCAGCATCAGGGTATATAAACCCCATATTGGAATCACTATTCATCAAGCTACTGACAAAGTTGTGGGGGGTTTCCACAACGAAACGCGTTTAGCACCCCAGGATTTTCCCACTGGATTGGAGGCTTGTACGGGAGGTTCCGGACCAGCATCACTTCACTATCTTTTTCTAGCCACCACCAGTGTGGTCTGCTTGCTGTACAGGAAACAAGCCCATAATGGACTACCTTTGAAGGCTGGTAATAAAACATACTGTTTGCTGGATAATCATTTGGATTGCCCTGAAATTTTACTTCATTTCACTATATGAATGCTGCTTTTGATTATGTGACTTTTTCATTGTGATTTTTATCCTCATCATTGTTTCATGGACAATGGATCTAATTAGACTGAGTTAACTGATCCATCTACAAGATCTGATTACTATTGCGCTTTTCATTTTTATGTTTTGATTTTTATGCATTAACTCTAAGTTATGGTTTTATATCATTAAACACATTCATTTTGAACCAAGCCATATTAGACTTCTGAATAGGAGAGCCATCTATTTCTTTATCAGTATTAAGTATTATCTGATTGTTTATCTATACTCAGTATGATATATGTATTAATTGTTTGAATGGAAGTTATTACAGTACACCTATTTGATACTAGCGCTGTTCAATTCCCTTTTTTTCTTCATTAATACAAGCAACCATTTGCTTATTAATTAAAGATGACCAGCAGTATCTCAAGATAAATGACCCTGCTGGAAAAGGCATGTGCAATGCATTACAGAAGCTGCATGAAAGATCCAAATTAAGCCGTAAGCTGTTTCTGCTGAAGAAACTATACCAAATTAGACTTGACATAGGTAAGACCATGTAGAAAAATATAAAGAAAAGACTAGTACAGCAGCACAACTCTGTTCACAGGGTGAAGACATTGTGTAACCATGCGGTAGCCATAATTCTGTGCAGTCTACCTGACACATACAGTGTACTGGTTAACACCAAGGAAACAACACTAGACATTCTGAAGATCAGACTTATAGATAAACACCAATGTCAAAAGGAACTCATGACAACATTGAGGGGTAAGACACTAAGGGAAGGGTTAGGGGGTAGGGCTTAGTATTAGGGATACGCGGTAGAATACTCACCAGAACACAGCTGCTGAGACATCTCCGCTGGAACTGCCAACATGACAACTGTTGAAGAACCATACCACACCCGAAACAGGAACACCAGAAGATTGTTTAATATGGAAATCAGATACATTTTCTCTGCTGCTCTGAACCTGGGGTGGGCAATAAGCGGCTCTCCAGCTTCTTTGGAGCTAACATCCCAGCATGCCCTACCAAAATTGTGTTATCAGGGCATGCTGGGAAGTGTAGTCAAACAGCAGTTGGGGGAGCTTATTGGCCACGCCTGCTCTAAGCAGTCAACAAAAACCACATACAATGATTCATAAATAAATCAGTGGAGCACAACTTTTCAGCAAAATACACCGGTCTCATAGTTGGCATATACATTTGGAGCAACACGTCACAGGACAAGTGACAGAACTTCCTTGCAGAACTTGATCTTCATAATAAACAGATAATTAATCATAAATAGTATCACAGCTGAAGGAAATGGACCTGGTCTACACATGCACTCCAAACTGGAAAAAGCTGACAGTATGTATGTATGTATGTGATGCATGTCCCTGGCTTGGAATGTGGACTCTTGTCTGTAAGGTACATGTCAAGTAAAGGTCTCACCATCAAACTCCAAGATGACAAGTGTATTATCCTGAATGGAAGAAAGGTGATAGCCAAAGAGAGCAGATGAGCATCTGTACAAGTATATTGTCTCATGGGCAGCATGATGGCGGAATGCTTACCTGTCTCACAGCACTGGGGTCAGGAGTTTGATTACAACCAAGGCTTTATATGTGTTGAGTTTGTATGTCCTCCCCAAATGTGCCTAGGTTTCCTCCAGGTACTGCAGTTTTCTCCCACAATCCAAATTATATATATATATATATATACATATATACACACACACACACACACACGGGTACATTTGTCTTGTGACAAAAATTAACCAACCATAGTGCGTATGTGTGGAATTAACTATAGATTGCTAGTACCACTGGGACAGGGACTGATGTGAACGACTATATGCTCTCTGTGGTGTGTGTAATATGTGTGCGCTATGCAAATAACTATAATAAATAAAAACCACAAAGGAACAGGTGAGACTAAGCAAACACAGCACAATAATTGCATTCAATTGTGGCAGAGACGCATAGAAGCCAAACAGAAACTGCACCAGCGGCACCTGAGTAAGGGTCTCATAGTATCAGCTTGTGCAGCAATCATGGGCTGCAATTGTTGCATAACAATTCCTAATATAAGATCAGATCACTTGATCTCATACACAGTGTGTGGTCTGCTGAAATGACCCACACCAGGAGGCGACCGATACAGTGACTTCAATAGATTATTACAGTCAGTTATCTAAGGAAGAACAAAGATAAAGTATTTGAACAAATGACAGGACTCTGTAACAATGACCAGTAACAAGTTTCAGAGAAATCTACTCACAATGGAGGTGAATTTACAGGATATAAGAGAGATACTTTCTTAACACAACACATCAGTTCCATAATACCAGAGGACAATGGGGGAGCTGGAAATAACAGAACCCTGACTGATCTAATGCATACTATACTAACAGACTCCTGATAATCTGAAAAGTATGGAGGTGAGGCAGCAATGAGCCATTTACTTGCATTATATTATTCCTCAGAAAGGTGGCAGCTACTTATTGAATACAGTGACTATTCCAAAGGCTACAGCTACTAGACCCATGTACAGCAACACTGTGACTTTTGTTGAAGACGTAAGTGATGATCCTAGACTTATGTTGGGTACACACTGTACAACATATCGACGAGCGATATATCTTTCAGTGCATCTGCGGGAGTGTACACACGATATACTGTATATCTGTGGACGACGTAATTCACAGATATATCGCGTCGGTCCTGCAGCACGGCAGATGCGATATATCTTGCAGAAATATCATGCGCATCTGCCGATGTCTGCGGGTGACCAACCAATCCTGGCATCAGTAACCGCTGACAATGACATCACCACTGGGCAGGCCGATTGGCAAGCATGTATGCTCACCAAATCGGGCTGCTCAGTTGGCGGGACAGTCGAGCGGCTGCTGGGTCGGTCAGGTGTGTTCCCCACATTAGGTACGATGGACAATTGCAACGCTAAAGAGACAACCAGTACAACACTACTGAACAAACATCTGAGCTCATGGGGTTGAGAGCACCACAGAGGACGAAGTAACACATTCAACAAGGGAAAAACCACCTGTACGTCTCATACAGAATAGGTGCAATTAGTATACGTGAGCCTACTTCCTGGGAAGACATACCTTATCTTTCAGAAGGGGAAGTCAATAAATGAACAAAAGCAGCCGAAGAAGCACATAAAGTCCATGAACTATAACCAAAGCTGGATATTCTCTCGAGAGCAGGGAGAAAGGTCAGAGACTGCAAATGGGTGTGCAAGGCCAAGTGTAACACAGAGGCCAAAGTTGAATGTTATAAACGCATCTACCTGAGAAAAGACAGCACAGACAATTCAGAAAAAAGGGTCTAACACTTCAACTGCAGCCCTCAAGTTCCACCAACATGTCATGTTTTGTGGATTTCCTTAGTCATGCACAGACGAGTTAATCTATATTGCTGGGTGATCCCACCTGATTCCACAGACAGACATCCTCAAAACATGGCCTGTTGGGAAAGGGTCTCCGCTGTTGATAGGGTGGTTGGTATTGAAGATTGAATAAAGTAGTATATTTTGCAAACATGACAAAAGTTGAAAAAGTAGTGTAGATATAAATTTCCCCTTAATAAACATTATTTACCTAGGGCAGCACAGCTGTATCAATGCCATGACTGTTGGCAAATGTGTTTAGTGCGCTCAGAGGGCACTACAGATGGCATCTATTCCACGCAAGAGTATAGCAGCTGTGGGCAACACAGAAAAAGCAGCATAGGGTGGTCACTGCTCATGACATGAAGCCAACATGTGCATAGGCAAACGTAGGGGGGGGGGGTTCCGTCTGCCTGGAAACCCCCCTCCCAAGCCCACACCATGACCAAAATAGAACTACTAATAGAATTTTACTAGTGCTGCATGTTCTTCACAGTATCACAAACTAAATAATTAGCACCACCTGTGGATCTTTTAACATGTATCAGTCAGTAATAAATAACCTGTGCATCAAATAGGATATCTGGAAAACATTCACTGTTAGGAATGTGCTGCTATAGAGCCCAATATGTACATATATGTACAGGGCAGTGCTAGGTTCTGCTGCTGCTCCCTCAGACTCCCGGACTTGCTCTAATACTCTGGAATGGTGACCACATCTAAAATAAAACCATTCAGCTCAGGCAGGATGGCCCTACTGTCACATATAATGGCTTCTGTGATCGCTGGTCCTGTATATGCTGGAATTATGACACACAATATACTTTAAAGCTGGTTAAGTGATAATTATACCCTCTTCATGGACTGGCCACACTCAAGCATTTGGAAACCCCCCTCTAGAAATCCTGCGTTTGCCACTGATGTGAATGGAATATATAGGGAATGTATGTTTCATGTCTAACTTGTCCCAAAACACCCACCTCCCTTCCGCAGGACAACTTACCTCTGAATGTGAGCCCCTGGCAGTTCTGCTAGCCAGAGTGACAGGCGAAGTAAAAGCGGCATGAGGGTGTAAAACATTAGGCACTTCTGTGCTGCACATAAAGCTAATGTGGATTATTATTATTATAATTTTTTTTAAAGCGACTAGTGCAGAGGTGACAGGCAGCTGTATTTCCTATGAGAGAGCACAGTGCTGGTTACACATGGCCGTGCACAAGGATAAACAAAGTGATAGATATGCCCTTGTCAGACATTAGTCATTTAATAAACAATTCTTAGCAAAATAAGTAACGTGGCTCCATACATACACGTCTATAATTTCTTACACAGATCCCTGGCAAAACGAGCAACGTGACTCCATATAGACAGTAGCATGGCATCATTTCATGAAAACAAGACCGGAACGGAGGCGACGCATACAATCGGGCCAGGCAGTTCAGTGGAATGCTGTTATATACACAGAGGTTGTATGTTTTTGAAATGATACAATGACACCTGGATAATTAGACACTATACGTTGAATAGTAAATATATAAGACACAATGGTGGCAGGGAGAAAAAAGATCTGTAACGTCATAGCTGGAATGTTACCTGAACGAATAGCTCAGCTGCACACTCCTGTTGGTACTATATGAATATACAGTAAGCGAAGCATACATCCAGGGCGTCTTATCACTTACTGTACAGTGTATTTATTTGTTTTTTAGGGGTCTATTTACTAAGCCTTGGATGGAGATAAAGTGACCGAAGATAAAAGTCTCAGCCAATCAGCTCCTAACTGCCATGTCACAGGCGGTCTTTGAAAAATGACAGTTAGGAGCGGAGTGGCTCCGTTTACGTTCTCTCCATCCAAGGCTTAGTAAATAGACCCATTAGTACATACAGCGCACTTCCCGTCAATCAATAATGCCAATAACAAACACAGCAGTCAGACACCTTTACCCAAAGCATACTGATAACGGAGACAAATTTGCATTCGCACAGCAAACAGAAAGTCAATCATCGTGACAAGGTATGGAAACTTTTACATTCAGGTTTGTGCAGGTTACTAGTGCTCCTATAAATAAACCCAATTCTATTTTAGGCTCAGTGGTCTATTAAACTAGCAAAAACATTTACCACTTAACAGATGGCTATACCTAAGGTGAGGTTTTAATGCCATTACTGCAAACCACCAATGTTTTATATTCTTGTGGCTAAAGGGCACACAAAGCTTATTTCAAAATATTAATCCAATTTTTTTTTCCTTTTTAAATGTCCACAAAATAATGCTTAACGTTTATTTACTACTAGAACTAAGCTAAGACTACCTGCTTTGTGTAATATATATATATATATACACACACACACAGACACACCCATGTCATGATTATGTACTTACAATACTGAAGGTCCAATGTTATAACCACAAGTCCCGTAGATTGGATGAACAATGTGTATCTGGGCCTCAGACTCACCGAGTGTCAGAACATTATACACCTGTGTGCGCAGCGTACTGCTGGCCGGGGCTTCTATCACTGTTTGATATTGGAGCTACAGGTAAATGTGCAGGTAAATATTTGCATTCTGTGTCAGCTGCACCAGACGGGGGAAGTGAGAGCCGCAGGATGTACACACATCACCACTTCTGTCAGCTCTATCAGTCAGATCTTTAAATGCAGATAAAGGTCTATTTACTAAGCAGTGTTAGGAGGCAGAGTGAAAAGTGATAAGGTACCAGCCAATCAGCTCCCAACTGTCATTTTTTCAAACACAGCCTGTGAGATAACAGTTGGGAGCTGATTCCCTGGCACCTTATCACTTTCTTATCACTTTTCACTCTGTCTCCTAGCACTGCTTAGTAAATAGACCCCAAAGGGACAGTGTAATGACAGGTATCATTCACACGTAAACAATTAGTGTGGCAATCAATCATCATACAGACAAACAAGCAGCTGTTTATAAATGATTATACAAGTCATCACAGATTATTATCTAGCGAGACAAACCTCTGTGCTAACATCCGCAGGAAATGGGAATGAGCATCAAAGTCTGGCTGGTTAGCACTTTAGGACCCCTATTTGTTTACCGAAACTTTTCTTGTCTTTTAAAATACTGATTATCTCCATCACATCTGAGAACATTAATAGAAAAATCATGGGCCAAGCGTAATAGCCTGTGACTTGCAATATAGCCACTAGATTTAAAGCGGCAATCATTTAAAACATACAGTAGTCTTCTCCCCGAGACACACTGCATAGAATTGTGGGGCAGTGAAGAGGGGATGGGAGCACAATGACAATTCTCATAGAATCACGTCGCAATGACCCCGCTCCCTCCCCAGGTACAGGCCATCCGCAGTATTATTCTCCCCATCCTGCACACATCACTAGGAAGTGGACGGGACGCAGGTGGTGCACCCACTCTTCCGGGGGACTATGTGGTGTGGAGGTATGATGAAGGGGTGGAGTGCACTGCTAGATGGGTTCAAGCTCTGCATATGGAGCAATATATACATTCTTCTTATGTGCGCATATGGTCAACTTGCGTTTAGTTCTGCATCATGAGGCCCACTGTCTGCACTTTATGCATCTATCTCTATTTTTTTGCACAGAGGTGATAACCCAGCCTGCGCATCACACAATGAAAACTTCGGCAGCCCTGCAGAGTCATCTCCACCTGTCCAAATCCATTCTGCGTCTCAGAGCTGTAACCATGGGGACACATTATCACTATACTCTAGGTGAGGCGTTACCAGTGATGTATACAGTGATGTCACTACCGCTCTGTGTCCTGGTGATCTGGTGTATAGGACTGATCACTATACTGTAGGTGAGATGTTACCAGTGATGTATACAGTGATATCACTACTTCTCTGTGTCCTGGAGATCTGGTGTATAGGACTGATCACTATACTGTAGGTGAGATGTTACCAGTGATGTATATAGTGATATCACTATCTCTCTGTGTCCTGGAGATCTGGTGTATAGATCTGATCACTATACTGTAGGTGAGATATTACCAGTGATGTATATAGTGATATCACTACCTCTCTGTGTCCTGGTGATCTAGTGTATAGATCTGATCACTATACTGTAGGTGAGATATTACCAGTGATGTATATAGTGATATCACTACCTCTCTGTGTCCTGGAGATCTGGTGTATAGATCTGATCACTATACTCTAGGTGAGATGTTACCAGTGATGTATATAGTGATATCACTACCTCTCTGTATCCTGGAGATCTGGTGTATAGATCTGATCACTATACTGTAGATGAGATGTTAGCAGTGATGTATACAGTGATATCACTACCTCTCTGTGTCCTGGTGATCTAGTGTATAGATCTGATCACTATACTGTAGGTGAGATGTTAGCAGTGATGTATACAGTGATATCACTACCTCTCTGTGTCCTGGAGATCTGGTGTATAGATCTGATCACTATACTGTAGGTGAGATATTACCAGTGATGTATATAGTGATATCACTACCTCTCTGTGGCCTGGAGATCTGGTGTATAGAACGGAATGCTGAGATCTCACCACTGATCTATAAAGAGACATTATTACACTAATTGCGCTAGATTAAACACACTGCACACAGGTTAATTTCCTCTATTACAGGTGTTACAGCAGATTCACAGTCCAACAGTTACCCCTACCTTATAAGCTGTGTCCTGTGGGGATCCTCAGCATGAGATGCTTCCAGGGGACGGTCCTGTTGACATTACAAATGCCGTCTCACCCACAGGGAGGAACAGAGACAGATACGCCCACAGGTACAGAATCAGGTTACCTGACCCCAGGTAAGAGACAGCCTCAGGTCTCTCACACACTACTCTGCTGCTCTCAGACCGCAGCTTGTACAAAACACAGAACTTTTAACCCCTTGGGTACAGGCAGCATTTCCCAAGTGCAACCGCAGCAAGTGCAAGCTTATACTTGTACCATCCACTGGCGCCTCGCTCAGGGTTCAGCACTGACTGGGGTGCTGTAACCGAATACACGACTTGTTACAGAGCCAAGGAGCCAGCACGTTTCTATGCCCTGCACAGAGCACCAAATATATTTCTCTAGAGGTCAGTGCTAGAGAGTGAGCGCTGGGTGCAGTGACTCCCACACAATAAGGTTTCAGGCAGTAAACAGGTTTGTAAGATGATCCTAAATGAGGAAGTGTACTGGGACTGTAAAACATACATAAGGACACAATACGCTGATGTTCATAAGAAACTATTCTGACTCCAGTATGTGATCCTCTTCTCCATATGGTGATTTTCCCAGCATTTAGGAGCTGCTTACAAGTGTAGAGAATGTAATACCTGTTACTCCCATCTGGGTTTAGCCACCTCTACTGGGAGTCCAAGGCCAAGCAATGCACCTACTTGTCAGGGGACTGCAATAATCTCTACGTTATTTATAGGACATCTACTTTGATATTTAAGAGGACGCTCATGCAATTTTCACGCAGATCGAGCGATTGTTTGCCACGTGTGTATTCTCCGCACTGCGCGTGCACTGTGATCGCACTGCGACTACCCACGCACAAAGGAATCCATCACCAAGTGAGTGACAGACTGCCAGCGTTTGGGGGCTAGTAATGGGGAGTGGTCACAAAAACGCAGGTGTGACTGTCCGTTTAAAAGCAGTTACATGGGTGTGCATAAATCAGCCACTGCGATTGCCTACGCAGCTCTGCGCGTCGGAATAGCACCCAAGGCTGCGGCAGGTCAGACCTACTGCAAGGGTGAGATGGCTGCCGATGTGCTTCGATGTTACCGATGTTTACGTAGGTATGCGTCGTCGCATACCTACGTAAGTGGGCGTCTTTACGCTAAGGTGATCTTTGCCAACATTTGTATATTTTTGCAGCTGCGTTGCATACGAAAATGCAGTTGCGATCGCATTAACATCAGTCTCTAAATCAGGCCCTTGGACAGGTGTGCAGTGATTCATGCAGTATTTTATCATTGAACTTCTGTCCTCATGCTGTGCTACCAGTCTGTCCTATTGATTTCACAGTTATTCTAATATTAGATTTAATTTTGTTATCTCGCAGAGTGAGACGTGGCAGGATGCAGATCGGCGCACCTTTCTTCTGAAGTATGAGCCATCAATACAAATTTATTGTACATAAGTAAAAGTGATGTTACACAGGACAGTTCTGCAATCCCAGCTTCGCTGACTTGAAGTTACCACGACCACGTCACTGAAAAGTGGACAGTTCTATGTGGTCATGTAACCAGAGACAGGGCAAAAAAGTTCTAGAACGAAAGAGTTTTGCTCTTCTTGTCCGATAGCAACATATGTAGAGAGGTAGAGGCCAGCTGTAACATTTAACTGCCCATAGTTCAGCAAATTTACATGAACTTTCATAGAATTATGGCAATGTAAAGTCAGCAACATCTTAATTATTTTCTGATTAAACTGAGCTGAATTGACATTCAGAAAAAGGAAATAATAAGGATAATGATAATAGAGTCCATCTCTTGAGATAGTATAGAGGCACACCTCTCTTATTTGCTCTTCCCTAGAAACAGAGCAGTTTTGAGAACTTTGGGGACAAATCGTATGGTTAGTGAGACTCGTGTCCTCCTCGGCAGTGTCTCCTCTGCGTGTGCCATGCACCTTTCCAGATTGGCCACCCTGTGGCTTAGTGTGTCCTGGGTCAGTGGATGAATTCCGTGGAGGTAATTTTCATACAAGTCCTCACGCAGAACGAGAAGGCTGCGTGGCTCCAGCAGGAGGGAGAGTACATGGCGCTGCTCCTCTGTCTTAGAGACCTAAAACACAGAACATACCTGCACACTATACATTACAGGAGAGCATTGTTGAGCATGCACATAGATCAGGTCAAAAGATGACACCTATCAGTCCAAGTGTGATGTCATGTACTTCTAGGGCTCACACTACACACTGATCAGTGGCCTGCCAGCATAAAGGAACACCATCTATCTATCTGGGATATATGACACCCCTGCTATCTCAAGAGAAAGGGCTGGGGTAGTAACTGGAACTTTCTAATTTCCCCAGCCCTACAAACCAATATATAGTGATACAATACAAGCCCTCTGTGGCAGCACACATGACTATGTGGGCAATTTTCCAGTAGGGTATATTACTCTCCTGAGACAACAGGGTTCTCCCTGGTAGGATCTGGGACAGGAAGGGAGGTTTGTCCTGTGAGAATAGCATGACCAGGGTTCTTGGTCAACATGAGGAAAAGCTTTGATGGTTTGAAACTTTTAAGACATTTACCTGGTCGTCCTCTTCGGATAAGCCTTGACTGAGCGGTAGATAGAAGTCTAGCACTGTGTGTGACCCCAAGCTGATGGTGGTGACAGTAGGATAGTACAAGGGCCCATCTTCATGAGGCTGTAAGACAGGTGCTGAGCAATGAGGCAACACATAGGAGGGCACTGTGCAATATCTGCCATATACTGACTAACACACACTCTGCACATCTGTGTAGCACCATTATATACTCACTGTACAATCTACACACATTAATACTCTCTATACATCTCTGTGTACTACTATTATATACTCACTGCACTACATTTCTACACACACTAACACACTCTCTATACATCTCTGTGTACCACCATTATATACTCACTGTACATTCTACACACACTAACGCACTCTGTATACATCTGTGTACTACCATTATATACTCACTGTACAATCTACACACACTAATACTCTATACATCTCTGTGTACTACCATTATATACTCACTGTACTATAGTTCTACACACACTAACACTCTCTATACATCTCGGTGTACCACCATTATATACAATCTACACACACTAATACTCTCTTATACATCAATATGGAGCACCACTATATACTCACTGTAAAATCTATGTTTACTCAGTGCGCACTCACCATTATCCCCTCGCCAGACTTGTATTCGTTCACCAGCACGTGATTTGCACTGTTCCCTCCAAACACGCCCAGTGAGGAAATCTTGTTTGTGTAGGTCAGTAGCCAGGGGGGAAGCCTCTCAGGCACCATGCCCCGGGGGTGAGGGAGACCCCCTGCAATGGGGAAACAAGAAGGTTAGTGGGACAATGGGCACTTTATAATTTGTGCTGCCTTTACCTCCATAAACTGTGCTGCACACAATACATAAACATATACAACGTATATTGAACTATTCAGTGGCAACCCAGCCGATCAATCCACCTGCAACTAGTGCTGGGCTCCCATTGTCACAATACTCCAGGAGACCATTTTTAACCACTCAAAAGTATTCACTAACAATATTAATGCCTATAATTCATGCTCCAGCTAAACCCAGATGAATGTAGTAATCGGTTCCATTTGCCTCATATGGCACCTTATAGTGAGAACGAAATGGAAGTTATGGCAGGAGAAATCTTTACGTCACATATGAGGTTTCATTGTGACATAAAAAACCCAGGTACATGTTCTGATTTTATGCATGATCTGTGCCCTCACCTATATACCAAGTGACTCAACTAGTGCCAGGTACTGGCTCACATAGCCCAGTAGAGCTTTGCCCCTGCCATGCCTCTGTCTGTGCTGCTATATACATTTATGTGCTCCTCTCTACATGCCACTTCAACACCAACTGCTCCAATATAGATACCCCATTACTGCCCACGAGAAGAATGCAGGAGTTCCATGTCCTACGCTGTTACTCCCGTGCTAACTGCAACTTATTATTAAGCACATGTAATTCCTATGTTCAGATAAACATTTAGAATGAGTATATTTACAGTGGAATCCAGTTTAAAATGTGGCAGAACTATTGGGGCAGAAAAGAGCAGAGGGAGGACGACCCACGCACAGTTCTTATAACCAAGCAGAACTCTCATACCTAAACAAAAGTAGATTTTACATTCATCAGCATACAGATGCTCCACACTAGTACTGCACTTCTCTATAAATTAACAATGCAATTACCTGTCACCACCTATCGGTTACTAGAATATGTTTTTAGGGTTTTATCTTATTTCTCGTTTCCATGATAAATTCTGTTCTGCAGGATGATCCTATATAGAATGTATGGAATACAGCTGGCAATTCCGAATACAGATGCACAATTTTATAACGATAACATATGTAGCGAGGCACCGAAATACAGGTAGCGTGTGCCTGAGTATTACAGCCAGGAAGATATATTACTAACCCCAGTTCTGTAACTTCCTCCCGGACAGCTGAGTCCATTTGGGCTTTGGAGCGTTGTAAACCTATAGGAGAGGAGGGTACAGCGTTCAAGGACCTTGTATTCTGTGTAGTTCTCTTGTCAGACCATAGTGTGGGCATGGTGTGGCATTGACGTGCTGGGGATTCTGACCAGGTTGTTATCAGAGGGGAATCAGTACATGGCAATTTTGAGTCTGTGATCGGGAAATTAGATTGTAAGCTCCACTGGCACAAGGATGTGAGCGAATAAACATTCTCTGATTGTACAACGCTGCTGAATATGTTGGCATTACACAGTAATTATAACAGCGTACGTTGAATGCACATAATATCACTACACATAAGAAGCCTCACACATGTTCATAATCAGCCTTATGCGCCAACAGTTTTTCCTGCACCATGTTCGTAAAGGGGACTCCATATTCACAAAATAATCACAAAAAAAAGTTCAACTCAATATTAAAAGTGGACACAGGGCCTGTTTCAGACCTGCTCGCGAGCGATGAGCGCTCGCAAGCGGGTCGATGTTGGGCCAGTGCGCATGCCGGACCCGGCTCCGTCGTGCGCATGCGCGTGACCCGGATAGCGACGGGCAAGCCGTCGCTATGGGTCTCGCTACAAAGGGGGCGTGCTGTCGATGGTGAGTGACAGTGCTGGGGGCGTGGCTGGCCAGACGGAGGAGTTTCCATGGGAACGCCTACCGTTTGGGGCCGGCCCCACTGACATCACAAGTGATGTCAGCGGGAGTGCTTTTGGCTCTGATAGAGCCAAAAGCACTCCAGGGCTTGCGGCAGACGAGACCCTACCACAAGGGTCTCGTCGCAAGCCTGATGGTCGCGATGGTCTTGACCATCACGACCATCTTTTTGGCCGCTCGCTATAGCTGTGGGTGGTCACCCACAGCTATGCGAGCGGCCAGGAGGCCGCTCTAAAAAAAGAGAGGGAGGGCACTGATTCAGAGCGAGCGCTCTGTCAGAGCGTCCGGCTCTGAATCAGGCCCACAGAGTGAGGCAGCCATTTTGTGGGCAGACTCGTTAAGCAGCCTTTCCATTTGCTAGTAACCAGTGACATCATTGAGGCCACACAACATGATTCTGCTGGGTGTGGGCTGAGCTAATAGTCAAAAATCAAAAGCATTCTACCCATACATTCACCAGGGACCAGAATGCACACTGGCTATGACGTCCCTCACTAAGGTCACTGGTTATTAGTGAAATAATAGTCTGTGCCTGACTTGTGTCATTAGTAAGAGCTATAATTAGAGATGTTTATAAAAGTCAGTGCACAAAAAAAAGGTGCTGTTGCCCATAGTAACCAATGTTTACTTTAATTTTCTTGTCACTACTACAAAAATGTTTGCTATGGGTGTAAGGGTGACAGTACTTTTCTCTTGTGCATCACATTCCATCAATGTCCTAAAAAGTGTGCGAAAAATTAGTCCGAAGCCTAATTTTTATATTTTTTTAAATAATCTACAGATGGAGCAGGTTTAGACAAGAGGGTGCGATCCCACAGCTGCCTCCAGCCATACTGCACCGACATAAAACATTATGTAAATTGGACAAGTGCCGGAGCATGGCGATTGTCTGGGAGAACCTTGTTCCATCTCTACTGCCCTGGGGGGTGTAATCCCAAAGTCACAAACAAGATTTGTTAGATAGACAGTACAGGCTGTACTTTTGTTCTATAAAGACCAATACAATAATAATGCACAGTTAAAGCTTTATTAATCTCTCGGTGTGCGAGACCAGCGCTTAGGCTGATGACATCATACCTGACGCAGCAAGTACTCTTCCTCAGTCACAGTGATATAGTCAGGGATGTAATATGCAGCACGGGGAGCCTGGGAGGAGAGAGAGGTGACAGTAATGAGAACCTTCATCCATGGGCTTATTACTAGGAAGACAAGTAACCACTTATGCTGGTAGAAGTGTACCACAAATCCCGCAATGCGTGTAAATGCTATCAAACAACCTCTTACCTCTAGGAAGTACTCCAATCAGTCTAGAAATGTTTACCAAGTACTCATTTGTTATTTTATTTTCAGATAGCCTGGGGTGCATGGTCAGAGATCACCCACATGCCAAAACAAAATGTATAAATTAAGAAAAAATAAAAAACATAAAAAGGAGGCTGAAGTCATTCAGGTCCTCCTGTAGAGAGGATGGGCCACATGAGCGCTGGCTCCCAGGGTTGGACAGCTACAATGAGGGAAAATGACTTCACACAGCTGTTTTCTACAAAGCTAGCTGAGCTCCTTTACCCTGCAAGTGCAAAATTCAAAAATGGTGACCAGCCACTGGCCCGGGGACACGGAAGGAAGGTGTGGCAAAAAGAGAACTCGATAAAACATGCAGGGTGAACGCTCAGGTGTGTTTGAGGCAGACCTGGGTTTCTTCTCCCAGAGTACATATGTGTGGTATATTTATCAACATTCATAATGTCGGCATTGACAACGTCGACACTGATGAAATGTTGATATTAGTAGAATGTTGACAAAACGTCCCTGGTGGTCTCTTAAGGTGGGTACACACCTGACAGATATCTGCAGATGCTGGGCGTTCATACACACTGAAAAGCCATCATCTGCTTGTGCCCTCGGGTCCTGGCGGCGGGAACAGGCGGCTGGGTCAAGGGCGTGTCCCGCCCCCCTCCTCGCGGCTGCCGACCGCCCGTACACACCAGCCGATGGACAGATATGTTCCTGTAAATGTTTAGCAAATAATTCCAAATACCCTCATACAGTATTCCTGTAAATTCTCAAGAAGTCCCATTCATAGCCTCTCACCCCCATCACCATGCACTCTGTTATCTGTAACTATTGGTACATAAATAATCACACCTACAGACCCATCTCCCTGACAATGGTGAGACATAGACCAGTGTATACATGGTTAGCATTGTGTATTATAATTACATGGACAGTGCGTAATAACCAGGTTGCTCCTTATATCTTAAGCTGGGTAAACACCTAGCAGATATCTTTGCAGATGATGGTTGTTCATACACACTGATCAACCATCGTTTTCCTTCTGTCCGCGAGTCCCGCTGCAAGTGTACGGGCGATTGGCTGACCACCTGTACACACAGCACGATGGACAGATATATCTGCCATTGGCTGTGCGGCACAGCCAACGCGGTATGTCTGTGAATGACGTCGCTCAGACATATCGCTGGTACACATTGGCCGACGGTCACCAGATATATTGGCCGATCAATTGATCAATGCCAGTGTGTACCCAGCATTAGAGAAGGTAGAAATACAAAATTTGCCAGGCAAAGAGGGAACAATGAGATAAATAAAATAATGCCATGTAACTTCTAAGTCAGTGATTTACTATCTGGTTGCACCCACAATTGAAAAACTATTATATATAATCATTCTAAGTAAACACAGAACTGTCAAATTTGGATACAAAAAGCTGAATTTTAACAATACAACATGTTCAAAGCAGACAAGTTCTAAACCATTCCTGCGCCCAACACATACAGCGAATACAGGGTTCTCCCAATGGGGACACCAGAATGGGAATTGGATATCATTTCTTCGCATGGAAGACTTGGACCACCTGTAAGCGCTTTGATAGAACTGTATAGGCGCTCGCCTATTAACCTTTCAGGCTATGTATGTGCCGTTAATATTCTGCATTTAAGATTTGTTTTTAAGCACATTAAGTACATGTAAATGGATGCGAAAACATAAATCATTGTATTAAATGAAATCACTTCTTCTTTTTGGGTCAAATTCAATTAGCCGCGTTGACCCGATTACAGAGATAGTGAGGCCGGGGCGCAAATTGTTTGCTATTCATTTAGACGAGCACATTAATGAATTAACGCAAAATTTTTGTTCACCGTCCCATAGCAGGTGAAGTATAGATATCTATTTAAAGTATAAATGTCTAGACTTGGTTCAGAACCCCTGGGACAACCCTTGTCCCCCTATTACGCCTCTAATGATAATTAAGACACTCTGGGGTGAATTCAATTGTTTTTTTGGGCGTCTATTAGAGCAATTCAATTGTTTCTCCGATAAACACCCATTAGTGTTTGACGCGCCCAAAAGCACCAGGTTTAGACGCTCAAAACGGCTAAACCCGTCCAACCCCCTGGTTTGGGGCGTCCAAACTATGGACTTTGCACACAACATTCTCGCACCTCAGGAGGCTGCGAGGAAAAAATGCCTCGGCAGCAGCTAACGGGCGTCTATCAGACAAACAATTAGATTGCTCCAATAGACGCCCGTTACTTAAGACACCAATTGAATTCCCCCCTCTGAATTTTCTAATTATCATAATTTGGCCAATGAGGACATGTCATTTTTGGGGTGATATTCTACAAATTGCAGAAAAATATGTTAATGATGTGGGACAGGTATATGGGGGGGCTGTATTGATGGGACAGGTGTTTTTAAGCTTGCAGCTGGGAGTTACAGGTGTTTTTTGACACATTGGGCGGAATTCAATTGTTTGAGCCCCCCTTCACACCCGACAGAGTTATTCAATCGTTGCTCCTGTTGGGCGCGATCACTGGCCGGTGCTTCAGCTCGCACCCCCCGGGAGGTGAGAGCTGAAATGCGTGAAAAGTGAAGTGACCCAAACAACACTTTTTCCGATCACGCCCAGCACTTTGGTCAACAGTCAAAAAATTGCTGAAAAACACTTGCGTTCTATAAGTTTTGCGCTTTTAGTAAAAAAAAAAAAAAAAAAAATCAGCCATTTGACACATTTTAAGAGCCCCAAATGCTTAGTTGCCACACCAGGCATTACCAGCCAGAATTACTGCTGGGATAAGCCTTTCCCAATTGAATTTCAGGTTAAATGAGAACGTACATATGCACGGTAAGCACTTTATATCAACTGAAATTTAGCCTTTTGTGTTAGCTAGTGCTGCTCTGCAGTACATGTCACAGAACGCTTTGTGTACGATCCCAGTGCACGTCTAACATACATTCCTCTCATCAGTAGAGCACTGCAAATGCAATGAGACACCTTTGATTAACTTTCTACAACTGGTTGGCTTGAACAAAGGATTATATACCCTCTTTACAGTAGCCTCCGGCTGCGATTTCATCCCGGATCACTGGGGAAGAGAAGGGACCACTTTTTGGTACCCGTTTCTCCAGGACCAATCATAACAGCGCAAACTGGTTGCCCCTGCGGTCAGATCATCAAACGTAAACTAAATTATTGCAAAGGATGTGTCTTATCCCTATTGAACTCCACAAAATGTGGTCTCAACAATCTAAGTCTTGCCGGGGACATGTTTTATGTTAGCTAAATTTGTCTTTGTATTATGCACCCCTGGAGGGAAGTTAGTCTTTTAATCTCTGAAGCAGGGTCTCCAGTTGATGTGGAACTACACATCCCAGCATGCCCAGCCGAGATTTGCTATTAGGGAATGCTAAAACTGTGGCAGGAGATGCTGAGATGTGTAGTTCCACAACAACAGGAGGGCTGCATTTTCCCAAAATATGATAGTTAGTCTTGGGAAACATTTTAATTGCCACCAATGCTTCTATTGCTCAATTTTGGAAGAATCACGACTTTTGACATCTTAAAGTCCACCTCTGCATCATCCCCTATAGTCAGGTGGTTCTCCAGGCATGAGAATGTGACCTGGTACTGGGGCCGCCCATTCCCGGTTCCCTGGTTCCAATGATCTTACTTTGATGCCTTGTCTTAATGAGATACCTGAACCTTCTCCCACTCCACATTCCATTTGTCTCCTTAGATAAAGATATCAGCAAAGAAAATAGCATAAGCTAACATATCCCTATCAGCTCATGTGACACATATCCGTTTTTTCCTTTTACCGTTTCTGTACCACTCCCTCCACCCCCCCAATCTCTTTGGGGATCTTTAATAAAAGTTATTGATGGCAAAAAAAATGCATTTTAATATAAAATTATATAAATGCCATTTATGCCGGGTACACACTAGACGACAAATTAAACAAATTTCCGACAAATCGTTAAAACAAATTCTTTAAGATCGTTCAGTGTGTACGTACTATATTGCTAGCGATGCGTGCTCCTGTGGCTCGCTAGCAACATCCTCTGTCGTCTGTACATGCCACTCAATTTCGTAAATGTCGCTCACGGCTAGGATCAAATCGTGCAGTGTTTACACCACCAACGACAAATGATAGGTCTTCACGACCTGGCTGGTGTGGGCGTCAGCAGAGGTACTTCCTGGACACTTCCATCCTCCATTTTCTGGCCCGAGATCGCTGGTAGCAGTGACGTGACGAGAGGTTTTCCATCAATTAATCGGCGTGTTTTGGTATGTATACAGTGCTGCTTACCAATGTTGTATGGTGCTGCTCACCACTGTTGCCCACGCCAGGCAATGTACGCCACCCATTTCACTGCTGCCCACCAATGCTATATACTGCTGCCCACCAATGTAATGCACCTAATTTTTTCTCTAAGTCCTGCCCACCCCGCCTGAAACTCCTGCCCAGCATTTAAATTAGTCAGAAAACCAACAAATTTGGTAGTATTGGACAACTCATGTATAAAGTTTGTACAATCGCTCAGTGTGTACGCACAATATCGTTGGTCCGGGAGTTCCAGGGAAATCATGAGCAACATCGACTTGTTTGCATGTCGTCTAATGTGTACCCGGCTTTAGTTTATATGTGTTTTCACTTGTGCTTTAACATACATTAAAAAATTGCATTGCAAACGCCAGTGTGTGCATAACCTCTGGACGGCTGGCAGAGTGATTTCTTAATAAGGCAGGACTGATTAAAAAGGGGTAATTGTGAAAAGGAGACAAAGTCCTTGTACTTACCCATACAAGCACCACGTATAAGAGCTGTAAAGGCAAGCCTCAATACTATTGGTGGATCACATCAGCACTGCACACGGGTTGGGTATGAATGGCCAGAATCCCGACAGCCAGAATCCCGACAGCCAGAATCCCGACACCCATAGGGAAGATAGGCAAGTATTTTTCTAAACCCTACCCTAACCCTCCTTGGTGCCTAACCCTAACCTCCCCCTCCCCGCACCCTAATCCTAACACTCCCTACCCAGTGCCTAACCCTGACCCTCCCTCTACTGCCTAACCCTAACCTCCCCATAACACCCCGATACTTACCTTCGGGATGCCGGCGGTCAAGATTCTGGTGCCGGGATCACGACCTGTCGGGATTTCGGCGCCGGTATTTAGCCCGTCGGCAACCTGCACGCCAAGATGCCGACTACATCCCAGTGTACACACCTACGTTCCCATAGCCAGAACCCAATCTATGGGCCCAATTCAGAGATGGACGCAAAATCGGTCGCGACTGCATCTTTGTACTGTAAACAAATCCGAACCAATTGCATAGAAAGAGCCAGCATCAGGCGCAGATCAGTTGATTATCGAAGCTCTGAGTAACCCTGTGATCCTGCAGAACGGCCATCGGGACCGAGACGCAGGAGCCTTTGTAACTGCGTATAGCATTGCAGTCGTAGACAGACAAGCCCCAATTGCTGCCCACAATTGGTCCTTGCCTGTCAATCGCTTTGCAAATAAATCCTCACTGCAAACGACAACGGTAATTCATCAGCACGCATGCGCCATGCAACTCTGGCGCAGGCGCGATAATGAAAACATCAGCCATTTGCGAAACCTCCGGCATTGCGTCCATCTCTATATCAGGCCCTATATAGTAGCTAAAAGGCACCGGAACATGCATCGGCCTGCTCTACCCTGCACAGCATCACACCCAAATTCTGGGCCTGAGTAACACACTGCTCTGATGGAACGTTAAAAATGTACAGCTGACTACACTCACGAAAATATCCCAAATATGCTGCCGCTAGAACAGGTTTTTACAAACAAAAATATTTCTGATTTTAAAGTGTTTTTGCTTTCGATGGTGGGCCTCGATGCAATGCCTTCCAGCTGCGGTTGCCTGATGTTAAGGAACATCAGTGTCCTGATGGTGTAGGTCTGTACATGCGCAGAACTCAGTCATTGAGGGCTCAACCATTGATGGTTTTCTGCGATGGTTTAAAACCAGCGACCATCGATGCTAGAGACAGTGACGAGCATCCTTAGACTGTACTGAAGATCCTCTCTTTTTTATTCAATAGTTCTAAATCAAATAAAATCGCCATAAATCACACAAAAACAGTGATTAATCGATCAGCCTGTGAAACAATTACATTTTGTCAAAACCAAGTTCATCGAGCCTGATTCAGATGAGGACGCAATACTGATATTTACGCATGAACGATTATCACGGACTGCGCATGTGTCTTATCCACAATGCGCACACGTGACGATTGATTTGCAATCAAATGGGACTATGGTTGCAGTGAGGATGTATTCACTAGTGATTGACGGGCAGGGGCAGCTTTGTGGGGAGTGTCGGAAAAAATGTGACCGTTTTCAGGGCGTGTAACTCACTACATCTCCGATCCCGTATGCAGAAAATATGACGTCAGCGTTTCAGCTACCACGGCCATTCTTCATGATAATAGGGTTACGCAGATAGTCGATTATCGAAGGATCTGCGATTACCGCTGCGTATTTGCACGCAGTGGCTTGGATCTGCAAGTCCGCTGGTGGGCGGCTGTAGTATTAGCATATTTTCACCCAACTTCTGCGCACGGGATAGTAGCTGCGATTGCATTAGTGTACACATCTCAATCAGGCTCATTGTGTGGGATTTAAGTGTTATAAAAAGAAAAAAAAAAAAAAAAAGAAGTTTTTACCCCCAGTGTTCTCTAATTAATGTAGCTTTTCTTATGCTCTGATCATCTAATGGCGGGGGGCACTAGTGTGGGGGTTATTCTAGGTTTCATCGGACTGCGGCAGATCGTAATCTTACGAGCAGGGCCTTCCTACCTATATATCGGTCTGTTATTACCCAGTTTTGTTCTTTCAATGCTCCAATTGTAAAGCGCAACGGAATATGTTGCACTATATAAGAAACTGTTAATAAAATAATAATAAAATGGAAGTGGAAAAGAATGTAATGTCCCATTGAACTATGGA
This sequence comes from Taudactylus pleione, assembly GCA_031769625.1. Taxonomy (NCBI): domain Eukaryota; kingdom Metazoa; phylum Chordata; class Amphibia; order Anura; family Myobatrachidae; genus Taudactylus; species Taudactylus pleione. The sequence continues at coordinate 4,143,425 of JAUIMM010000198.1, forward strand.
TGGATCGAGGACAAAGATTTTATCTTGATTTATATTTAATAAAATAAAAAAAAAGTGGTAAACAGGGTTTTGCGATTTATTTTAATAAAACACCTTTGTTTGAAGATTGTGCCTGTATTAAGGGCCCTGATCTATTATAATGTGACCATTGAAGTTTTAAGGGTTCCACCCCAGCAGGCTGGCAATCTCCTATTTTTGTTGCCCCACCCATAACAGAAACAGCTTTGCCTAACGAGCCTTGGGCTGGATTTCACGGTGTGGTTTTCATCTGTGACTGATATTAGCAAGTATCCCTAAATGAGAACTAATAGGGCGACTGCACAATAGCCCATAGTAACCTATCTCCCAAAAGCGTCTGTCTGAAAAGAACGCCGCTAAAACGTGCTGTGTGCATAACCTACAGAGAAATCAGTCCAGGTAACTGAGTGTAGCTGTAGACAGCAGCACGTGACAATTTTGTACAATTAGGATGGCATGAGCGTCCTACCCAGTGAACTGTGACATCTGTCCAATCACGTGTGTGCAGCTTTAGTCAGCCCCTGGTGCATCGCTCACAGTGGCAGCCGTGTGGATTGGAGCGAGAGAGGATAACAGTTTTATATAGAAATCTTGTTTGCTGGCGGACGGGGAATGCATTTGTACCTTATCTATTAGGAAGCTGTCCAGGTCAGCTGCAGTGATGCCGGCTTGCATCTCCCCAGTCTCCGTAAGGACGCAGATTTACAGGAAACACTTCAGATTAGATATAGGTGCACCCTGAAAATAGACTGAAAAAAAAAATAAAAACTGTATTTTAAACAGGGAGAAGTATATGCAGAGTAGTCACTGACTAACCTGGCTATGTAATCTATTGTGCCGTTTCACCATCAGGACACATATCAATCAACCCCTGTAGTAAAAAAAAAAAAGTAACTTTCAAGTAACTTGCCAGCCTGCCAAGCGGGACAATATGCCACAGGCTATGCTGGCTAAATTAGCCATTTCAGGCCCATTGCTACATTGGCACCTCCTCAAGAAATATAAAATAATATAACAGCTCAAATTAAGCAACTGGATTGCAGGGCGTCCATGTCCAATCTGATAGCCAGGCAACCACATAGCCATGCATGTGGGTGCATCCAAGCATCTGACTGTCATGCCTTCGCCCAGGGGCAGGTGTACTAAGCTCTGGGAAGTGATAAGTTGGAAGAGTGACAAACTACCAACCAACCAGCTCCTATCATTTTCAAACACAGCCTGTAACATGACAGTTAGGAGCTGAATGGCTGGTCGTTTATCACTTTCCAGATCTTAGTACATCTCCCTCCCCCCCATTAATAAATCCACATTCAGAACTACTGTATTTCAGACAGAGGGTTGCAACAATACTAGCTGTTTTCTATATTTAATGTAACAAGTCTAAACAGAGTGCCCTCAACCTCATCACAGGCAATAATGTGTCCAGATGCAGGGGTGGGTAATTAGCGGCCCTCCAGCTGTTGTTAAACTACAAATCCCAGCATGCCTTGCAAGTTTTAGCATGGACAAATAGCAAATTGTGGTAAGGCATGCTGGGATGTGTAGTTCTACTATACCTGGGGGGGGGGGGGGGGCGAGTAATTACCCACCCCTAGTCCAGGGCATGCACTATTTGACATTAGCAAAGTGCTCCTGGATATTATCCATTCCCTCTATAGTAATAGACAGTAGCATTACATATGTAAGCAATGTGCCAGTATACAGCAGATGCACATAACATGTATAAGAAGCACAGTGCCATGTACAATGAAGGTTACATTAAGACAGACACTCACTGCAACCACAGCTCATTCCCAATCTGCAATCCTGCTATCAGCAGCTCTCACATGGACCAGCACTTCCGGGGTAGCAGCTGCCTATCCGAGTGACACATGATGGTACCAATCAGAGCTGAGGATAGACTCTTCGCGCTGCACCAATGAGATTATGTTGAGCAGAGGGGGCGGGTATTATGGTGATACCAGGAGTGTGGCTGGGGCTGGGCACAGATAAATCAGTGCACATTACAAGCTAGGAAGTAAGAAGTGACAATGATTCTCGTATAATCACATACATCTTGTGACAGAGATTTATAAAGCTACGGGGTAAAGTTACTAAAGTGCAGGTTTCTAGAAGTGGAGATGTTGCCCATCAGATCCTATTTATCATTTATCTAGCATTTTCTAGATAGCCAGAATCTGATTCGTTGCTATGGGCAACAGCTCCACTTCTAAAAACCTGCACTTTAGTAAATATACCCCCACGTGCAGGGGCGTATCTATAATGCGTAGTAAGGAAATCGACAAGCCATTTTCCCGGTGTCAAGCGTATGCGCAGTAAGGAAATCGTCAGCCATTTTCCCATTGTCCTGCACGTGCGCCGCAGCTGCTGGAGAGAGAGGGGGGAGCCCCGGGCGGTGAGTGAACAAGGGCCCCTCCTCTCTAAATACGCCCCTGCCCAAGTGTTTAGATCATACTTGCCTACCCTACCGATTCGTCCGAATTCTTCCCGGAAAGGCAGGAAAGCCTCCCGGCCCCTGGCGATGTGTCCGACCCCCCCCCCGCAGTTAAAAGTATAAACCCCAGCAGCAGGGGGGGGTCGGTGACGCAATTTGCGCTGAATCGCGTCATCGTGGCTCTGCCCCCTGCTGCACAATGCCATTAATCTCGACATTGTGAAGAGTGGGCGGAACCATGATGATGCGATCGTGCTCTCACGCCCCCATGCTCTGTCCCCAATGATGCATCAGCTGCCGGGCCCCGCCCCCTTTGACAGCGTCACGCTCCCCCGCCGTGTAAGCCCGACAGCTCCTTATCGGAAGGAGGGAGATAAATGTTGGCAAGTCTGGTTTAGATTTGTGCCCGCTGCATAGGTCCATAGTGTATGTGTGTGTATGTTAATATTAAAAATGTAAATGTACAAGTACCAAAATAAATAAACTTGATTCAAATAAAAAATTTAGGGCCTGATTCAGACCCACTCGCGAGCGGCTGTCCGCTCGCAAGTGGGTCGATGTTCTGGACTGAGCATGCGCACGACGGAGGGAGCTCCGTCGTGCGCATGCGCCAGACGCGACGAGCGACGGAAAGTCCTTCGCTCGTTGTGTCCGATCAAAGGGGGCGTGCTGTCAATGTTGATTGACAGCACGCCCCCTTTGGTAGGCGTGCCGGGGGCGTGCCTCCCTGACGGGGGCGTTCCCACGGGAACGCCTCCCGTCAGAAGCCGGCCCACTGACATCACTAGTGATGTCAGTGGGAGTGATTTTGGCTCTGATAGAGCCAAAATCACTCCGGAGCTTGCGGTTGAAAACCTCAACCGCAGGCTCCGTCTCGCAAATTCGATGGTCGCGATGGTCTCGACCATCGCGGCCATCAAACTGCACGCTCGTATAGCCTGTGGGTGGTGACCCACAGCTATACGAGCGTCCAGAAGGACGCTCCATTTTCATGGAGGCCGGCCCTCATTCAGAGCGTACGGCTCTGAATGAGGGCCTTAATTTGCATTTAAAATCCAGAAAACTACATTATATAAAAGTTATATACAGTACTGGTTGAGTCTCCTATATCCAAAATGCTTGGGAACAGGGTTTTTTTAGATAACATATTTTTCTGTATTTTGGAATATACCATAATGAGATATCTTGAGAATGGGACCCAAATGTAAACAGAATCCATTTATGTTTTATATACACCATAAACACACAGCCTGAATGTCATTTTATACAATATTTGTAATAATTTGGGGCCTTAAGCAAAGTTTGTGTACACTGAACCATCAGAAAGCAAAGATGTCACTATCTCAGTCATGCTAAAGCAAATTCCGTATTTCGGAACACTTGGACATGGGAGACTCAACCTGTAGTAACTATATTTATATATTCTGTAACTGAAGTAGTTTTATTTTTTAATCCTAAAAAATAAAATAAATTCTATATCATAATAGTAATAAAAATATTGTACCTGCACTTTCCTAGATAAATGAATATAGGCCCTCATTCAGAGCCACTCGCTAGCGGCAGTACGCTCGTTCCGAGCGATGTTCGCACATCTGCGCATGCGTACGGTTTTTAGTACGCATGCGCGAACCAGTCAGTGCGGCCGAAAATCGTTGGTACGCTATATAGCGAGTGCCTGCTATTTTGAGTGACAGAATGAGGCGTATGTGGGTGGTAACTGGGGAAGGTGCTTGAAAACGGGGAGTGGAGATCCGAACGCAGGCGTGCTTAAAGGTCAAAACGGGCGTTTTAAGGGTGTGCATATTTAATACAGCAGCGTCATTGACCACGTCACTTGGTTTTTTTTAACTCAGAACTGCTCGCAAAATAGCGGTTGAAAACACCAACCACAAGAATAGCGAGCAGTTCATACGCTGTACGATGTACTCGATTAATCTAATAAATAGCGGACATGACGTATGGTGCGTGCGGCCAGGGGGCGTTTTTATCAAATAAACGAGCGTATGTTTTGCTCGCTCGTTCAGACTTAGAGGTGGGAACAGACTGCAATTTGCGAACGGATCATTTGAATAGCCACCCCTTGTTTTTGAACGAACGACCACAAATAGCGAACGGCTCTGAATCAGGCCCATAATCTCTAATCTTTCTTTATGTCTCTTCTGTCTTCTGATGTCCCCAGTGCTTTAGGGCTTCAGGGTCATAGTATAAGACTACTGCCTACAGGAGCCTGCCTCTGAAATAGAAACTAGTAATGGCTGGGCTCGTAGACTTGGTTGTGGCCACATCATTGACTATAACAGCACAGGCCCTATTGGATTCCTGTAGGACCAAGGCTGTAATAGTGAATGGAGCGCCCACATAGGCTATGATCAGTTCTATCCAGCCAGCCCAGGGCAATCAATAGTGCTCCAGCCCATGGGTAGGATACATTGGGGAAGATTGGGGAAGATGTATGACGCCCAGAAACGGTATCAGCGCACGTTATGTACGCTGATACCGCTTCTCCCCAATGTATCATCGGGGGTCTGGGCGGTAAATGACAGGGGCGCTATGCCGATAGCCTGGGCCATGAATGAACGGTCATACCGCATGACCGTTCGTCCGGCTGTAGCTGTCGTTATCGACAGCTACAGCCTGGCGCTAGCCTATACCCACAGCAGGTACAGCGCTGTCCCTGCTGCGGCGGCTGCCGGCTCCAGGCTGCACGCGGGGATCCCGCGCATGCTCACTGGAGCCGGCCGGGACTGACACACAGCGCATCAGCACTAGGCTGATGCGCTGCTGTCTCTACCGGGTAGCGCCGGAGGAGGGAGTTAACGCTCCCCCTCTCCGGCCGATGAGATGTTTATACATCTCATCGGTAGTGCTTCCTGCTTCGCCTCGGTAAAGAGGCGAATCGGGAAGAGTTATAGCGACACGTTAAGTGCCGCTATAATACATCTACCCCATTGTGTTTGCACCTTATTTGCTTAACATTACCTTGCTCAGTCATAAAGTGACCCTGTAAATTGTTACAAACGTGGGTTATATCACGCAGTTGTAGTACACCTCTCCCTGATAACTAATTTGAACCATAGCTTTAATACATTATTCCAATGAGTGAGCCATAGTTGCCTACCCTCCCAATTTATTACTGCGCGAGTCCGGAGGTACCCGGGGGGGGGCCTGTGCTGAAGACGTCATGAGTAATGATGTGATGGTACCTACGGGCCGGCCACCGTGGCGCGGGTTTATGGGTAGCGATGGCAGCCTATCAGTGTGCGATTAGGGTCAGGATGACTAGCGGGCGGCATCAGCAGGTGACGCTGCATCAGATCAGCGGGGAGCGCGGCCTCAGATCAGCACGTGACGCGGCATTCCCAGCAGAGGTGGCAGAGCTGGTGTCTTCACCCCCAGCACAGTGGTACCGAGTTAACAATTAAGGATAGCTGGAAATGATAAAATAAACTAGTAGTGGGAACTGTGCCATGGGTACATCCATGGTGGCTGGGTGCTGAGTGTCACAGGCATTAACTGCACTTTGAAAGGGTACTCAGTGACAGCCATCCATTCCATGGCTGTCAGTAAGTGCCCTCTCTGGGGGCAGGTAATGTATGTGACACTCAGCACTTCCTTCCCTTTCTCCTGTCAGCATTTATTTAGTTATGTTGGTCTGTGAAAATTTAGTATTGTCTTACAGTTTACCTTGTCCTACAGCAGCCTCACAAGTTCACAATGTGGCATAAATAATGTGTATATATCTGTATTAGGTGGGAGCACAAGGTCCAATATGATTTTCAAATAAATTTGACCTCACATTGCCCACAACCTTCCATATTGCTGGTACTCCCTGCTCTGGGAACATTGTGTCTGTTTCAGAGATGGACGCAATAGCTCTATTTACAAAGATAGAGCAATTTGCCATTGCGCTTTTGTATTGCGAGTCTGCACTGTCGAAGCTGGATAATTGGCTGAGACAAGATCAGTTTAAAATTGGATCGCAGCTACGCCATCTTGCGACTGGCCGCAAGACGCCATCTTGGAAATGAGATCGCAAGACGCCATTTTGCGAATGGCCGCCTAAGCGCCATTTTAGATAAACTGGCGCTTTAGTACATGTGGCGATATTACTATTAGCATCATGCGATTGCATCTGTGACCATCGCCATAAGTTACGGCGATTCATCAAAAGCCCATTTCATGACTTTACGTAGTTTGGGTGCTCTGGATAAAGTGTGTATATTATTATAATTCCCCTAAAGGATATATTTCAGAAATGGCTGTACAGTAAGTAAGTCAAAATTGGATTGCATTAGCTAAACAGAGCAAATGGCCTCGTGACAACTAGCCTGTGTAGACAAGCTTCATGGACATAACGTCTGCTCTCACTCCAGGTGGCCCTGCTCGAATACAGCAAGAGGGTCGTTTGTAGCACTTTACATTAGCAGGCTTCCTACAATAAAATACCTTCAAAGCCAAGAGTGTTATCTGAGGTTTGGGTCTTGTAGCTGTGCTAATTTGCATCTACACAGGCCCTGGGAGAACAAAGACCAGTATTTTGGAGCCTGAAAAGGGTGGGGGCTGCTGGGGCATGAGCAAGTCATGGAACTATAATGCTCAGCGATCCACACTTTTAGGTGTTCTTATACACACATTAATACGCACAATTGCGCTGTTAACTAGTCGCATATTAGCGAATGCAGGAGACCCTGTATGAAAACGCTGAATATTAGCTCCATGCACACGCATCTGCCCCAAGTTAACTAGCGTCTTTACATCAAACCCCACATACTCACACATTACATATTCACATACAAGGTTCCATAAACTTTAAGGTATAAGATTCAAGTATGCACATTTACTATAATTGCTATGAAATAAAGATTATTTCGTAACTAAGATTTTATACGTGATAAGTAATGTTTGGTATTGTGCTGATGCGTACTCTCTCAACAGTATTCCGGTAATATCGATGGAGAGATCGCAACAGGCATTCTCAACTTATGGACCGCAGAGACTTCAAGCAACAAAATGTACATTATATGAACAACTGTTAGGATTTGCATGAGGCTGGAAACCAGAGACCTCCAGTTGTTAGAGGCTGGACTGTGTCTATTTGAACCAACCTGTTAAATTCCTTGTAACATATGCCCTCTCCTTTAGGACCAATGGTATTAGCAACAAAGGCCCTCATTCAGAGCCACTCGCTAGCGGCAGTACGCTCGTTCCGAGCGATGTTCGCACATCTGCGCATGCGTACGGATCGTTATACGCATGCGCGAACCAGTCAGTGCGGCCGAAATTCATGTGCTCGCAATATAGCGAATCCTGCTATTTTGAGTGACAGAATGAGGCGTATGTGGGTGGTAACAGGGGAAGGTGCTTGAAAACGGGGAGTGGAGATCCGAACGCAGGCGTGCTTAAAGGTCAAAACGGGCGTTTTATGGGTGTGCATAATTAATACAGCAACGTCATTGACCACGTCACTGGGTTATTTTATAGCCAGAACTGCTCGCAAAATAGCGGTTGAAAAAACCAACCACAAGAATAGCGAGCAGTTCATACGCTGGTCGATGTACTCGATTAATCTAATAAATAGCGGACATGACGTATGGTGCGAGCGGCCAGGGGGCGTTTTTAACAAATAAACGAGCGTATGTTTTGTGCTCGCTCGTTCAGACTTAGAGGTGTGAACAGACTGCAATTTGCGAACGGATCATTTGAATAGCCACCCCTTGTTTTTGAACGAACGACCGCAAATAGCGAACGGCTCTGAATCAGGCCCAAACTTCTCTATTGTGTTGTTTATTCCTGGGGGGTATAAATATGTGTGCTCTGACCCTGGGTTCCTAGTCTTCGTGCTGAATGCTGATTGACGAGGGGTTTCCTGCTGATGCCTAACATCTGGACCAGAGAGCGCTGCGTATGTATAATTGTACTTGGGTCTGTATAATCTCTTTGCGCTAACATTATATGAGGATCATAGCGTGTAACTGCTGTACTTTTACATGAATAATACTTTGTGCTTTGGAACCACAGGTTCTAGGTCTGGAGTCTTTATTTACTGTATGACTACGTACGCAAATTAGCGTCATCCTTAGAGGTTTATAGGCAGGATATTAGAAGGTATAGGCAGGTATATAGAGGTTCAAAGGCAGTATCCTTAGCATACACAGGGAACTAATATACAATGTTAGAGTGACAGGTAGTAAATGTTTTGGGGAGCTAACAGAGTGGTCAATAAAATGCAGTGATAATAGACACACCCACAAGTGGAGCTAGACACGTCCTTTGGGCGGGGTTATGACACACCCCCAGCGGCGTGGCGCATGGGACATTCTGCTACCACCTACAATCTCCCTGAAACTAGTTTTCAAAAGTAGGCAAGTATGGAGTGAGCACTGGTATCTTCTCATTAATAAAGCCGTGCATTCAGATTTGTCTTTAATCTGGAGAACTCAAAATGTAGAGGTAGGACTTAATCATGGCCAGTGCGGGGTTCTCCATGGCTCCACTACCCAGGGTTGGCGCAAGGGTGTAGTAGTTATTACCATCAAATCCCGACAGCGGCAGCCCGGCAAGGGTGAAGATCCCGATCATCCCTAAGATAAGTATCGCTAACCTAATTCTACCCCCTAACCCTCCCTTAGGGGTGTCTAACCCTAACATCCCCCCCAAGTGCCTAACCCTAATACCTCCTCTAAGTGCCAGAGGTGGAAACCCAACAAGAATGAAGAGGAATTGGTGCAGATGGAGAGACGTGACGCCTTCCTGCAGCATTTAAAGGGTTTACCGCGTCCCGCCAGCCCTGACATTTCTGTAAGAGTAAAAATAACATTATCTTGTTTTTATTTAAAAAAAAATGATGTAGCTGCCTAAGGGATTGTACTTTGTCAGATACATGATCCTATGTGTGGGAAAGAGAGAATGGGTCTATTATATTCAAGATGGTTAGGTCTCAGCTCCTGACATGAAACTTGTGTAATTACCAAGAAGAATGGAATGTGCTGCGGTAAGGGAACCATTTTCTCACCACAGTCTTATTGTGTATAATGTATGTTATTGTGTACTATGTATGTTATTGTGTACCGTGTGTGTTATTGTGTACTATGTATGTTATTGTGTACCGTGTATGTTATTGTGTACTATGTATGTTATTGTGTACCGTGTGTGTTATCGTGTACTATGTATGTTATTGTGTACCATGTATGTTATTGTGTACCGTGTATGTTATTGTGTACCGTGTGTGTTATTGTGTACTATGTATGTTATTGTGTACCGTGTATGTTATTGTGTACCGTGTATGTTATTGTGTACTGTGTATGTTATTATGTACCGTGTATGTTATTGTGTACTATGTATGTTATTGTGTACCGTGTATGTTATTGTGTACTGTGTATGTTATTCTGTACCGTGTATGTTATTGTGTACCGTGTATGTTATTGTGTACTGTGTATGTTATTATGTACCGTGTATGTTATTGTGTACCGAGTATGTTATTGTGTACCATGTATGTTATTGTGTACCGTGTATGTTATTGTGTACCGTGTATGTTATTGTGTACCGAGTATGTTATTGTGTACCATGTATGTTATTGTGTACCATGCATGTTATTGTGTACCGTGTATGTTATTGTGTACCATGTAGGCTAATGTCTACCGTGTATGTTATTGTGTACTATATACGTTATTGTGTACCATGCATGTTATTGAGTACCATGGATGTTATTGATTACCATGCATGTTATTGTGTACCATGTAGGCTAATGTGTACCATGCATGTTATTGAGTACTATGTATGTTATTGTGTACCATGCATGTTATTGAGTACCATGTATGTTATTGAGTACCATGTATGATATTGTGTACCATGCATGTTATTGTGTACCATGCTTGTTATTGAGTACCATGCATATTATTGTGTACCATGTATGTTATTGTGTACCATGTATGATATTGTGTACCATGCATATTATTGTGTACCATGTATGTTATTGTGTACCATGTATGTTATTGTGTACCATGTAGGCTAATGTCTACCGTGTATGTTATTGTGTATCATGTAGGCTAATGTCTACCGTGTATGTTATTGAGTACCATGTATGTTATTGTGTACCATGTATGATATTGTGTACCATGCATATTATTGTGTACCATGGATGTTATTGAGTACCATGTATGTTATTGTGTACCATGTATGTTATTGTGTACCATGTATGTTATTGTGTACCATATATGATATTGTGTACCATGCATATTATTGTGTACCATATGTTATTGAGTACCATGTATGTTATTGTGTACCATGTATGTTATTGAGTACCATGTATGTTACTGTGTACCATGTATGATATTGTGTACCATGCATATTATTGTGTACCATGGATGTTATTGTGTACCATGTATGTTATTGAGTACCATGTATGTTATTGTGTACCATGTATGATATTGTGTACCATGCATGTTATTGTGTACCATATGTTATTGAGTACCATATATGTTATTGAGTACCATGTATGATATTGTGTACCATGCATATTATTGTGTACCATGTATGTTATTGAGTACCATATATGTTATTGTGTACCATGTATGTTATTGAGTACCATGTATGTTATTGTGTACCATGCATGTTATTGTGTACCATGTATGTTATTGAGTACCATGTATGTTATTGAGTACCATGTATGTTAAAGTTGTTATCTTTTTTGTTGTTCCAAGCTATGAATACTACAGGGGGAGAGAGTAACCTGTGATTTGCTTGGTGAATATATGCTGATGTGAAGACTCCCCAGGTGCGTTCCTGTTTGCTGTAGAATCGTGACTCTATGGGGCTGATTGTCAGATGCACGCAAAGTGCCTGCAGATTTACTAAGTTACACCATACTTTGCCTACCTTTTAATATCTCATCACGGGAGAAGCCCGGGTAAGAGAAGCAGGAGGGTGGTGATGGGGGCGGGGCCTGACAATTCGCAGCATTAAACGCCACCCCTCGTGGTAAAATTGCCGCGATTGGCTAAAATTTATATAGAGGGTGGGGCCAAATTACGTGATTCATGTAGAATCACGTCATTAAGCTTTGCCCCCTACATGGAAACCCGCGATCGCCACAGGAATTCTCATTCTGCCCAGTTCACTAGGAGGTGGGCAGAATGCCGGAGAAATGCCTACCCTTCCGGGTGTGTATGCCTTACACTAATATAACATCTGTTCAACTAATAATGGGGGCTCGTGCGTGTGCAAGCAGAAACCTGTGCCGTCCATTGATTTTATGCCGGCCGCCGTAATTGTCATCATTAATATCTGCACTTGCACCAGCCCTGTGCTAGATGCCAGAAATACCTCAGAGACAGGCTTCCCTTACCCGTATGGAGGTTTGAAACCTGGCGCCACGCTCCCATATGTCAGGGTGGTTACAAGTGGTTGCACTGTCAAGTCCCAGTTCACTTCTCAAATCTCCCTATTTCACAGAAAGACAAATCCGGGTCCATGTTCTTTACGGACATACATAAAGGTGTGTAATTGCTTCTGCGAATGCGCTCTAAGCAAAAACCTCGGCGTCTGCGTCCACGAGTCGAGATTTGTACAACTCAGAATTAGCCCCTATTGCCTTATTGCATGGCAGGATCTTTTGTTGGAACACTGCAGCAAACTTATAGGACCATCCACCTTTCGATAACAGTGATATTTCTATTGATATGACCTATTGGTGGAACCTTGGAGTGACCCCAATAGGGACACAGCGGATGCGAAAAGTGGATGTAAGGCTTTATTGGCAACAGTGGAAATACAAAGGTGGTAACATCGGTACACAGTCATAACTCAGCTGTGGTCACAACAGTGGTAATTGCATGTAATCAGGGTCTTACACCTGTCATCGAATCGGAGGTTGAACCTCCTGTTAACTCCGGGTCCTAGTGCCGGAGCACATTGCTCTCTAACAATTTGACCAAGAAAAAATTGTATCTGGGAGCTTCTGTAAATCTTAGTGCCCAGTAGGAGTAAACTGACCTACAATAACATCACAGCGCCGTGTGCAAAGATAATGGCAATAAGCTGCACCTCCTATCAGTCACCGAGTTCATGCATCCAAAAGCAGCGCTAAATATATCCCCTGCGACATCATCAAAATGCTGCCTGTTTGTATAAGTGAGTGTTGCCATCCTGCCAAGAGCTGTAATGAAAGTAACACAAAATGCATTATATGGGAAGGGTTGGCCAGACAGTTTCAATGCTGCGTAGCCCTGCTAATTATGCAGCGCAACCAAAAATAAACATTTCAATCCACAGCTGGCCATGCAGTGCTATATCTTCTAAAGTAACCCTCTAGGTACCATGTTATTATAATCAACACTTGACGTGAGAGCCACGCCCCATCCTGTCCAGCCCAAAAGAGATCAGCTGCATCTCCTCGGTGGGTTCCTCCTGAAGAGAAGCACTTTGAAGTCGGCAAATATATTTCTTACAGCCTGTATAAAATTAGATGTTTAATACATGAGGTGCAGCCAGTTGGCAGTAAGAAAAGGTGTTTAGTGGGGTCATAGCAATGCTGATTTGTTGATCTGAGGGTTGTTTGAGTATAGAAGGAGAATAAATATATGTTTGGTTGCAGGGTAGTGTGACCAGTGCCATGGCACAGGGCACCACAGGGCAGGGGGCGCTGTTTGGGCCTGTCAATTTTCCTGTTTATTATCTTTCTCACTTGTAGCTTCCTCTTCTTTTATCCCCAGCACCTCCTGGCCTCCCCTATCTCTTCCCTGGCCCTTCCCCATGAGGCCACTATATGATCGAGCAGGAAGCTCCCCACTGACATCACTGTTGAAACGAGGGTTCCGTCGGAAGCCCGATGGTCGCGATGGTCTTGACCATCGCGACCATCAATCTGGTCGGTCGATAAAGCTGTGGGTGGTAACCCACAGCTTAGCTAACGACCAGGAGGCCGCACTTCAAAGCACAAGCGGCCGCCCACATTCAGAGCGACCGCTCGCATTTTGCGAGCGCCTCTGGATGAGGGCCATAATATGTCTAGACAATCTAGGTTTTTTGGACTTCCAAACATATTTTATAAAAATCCCATTAAACTTAGATAACAGCGACAAGGGGAGTAACTTAGGAATTGTACGAAATAACTTAGATAACAGAACCATTTTTAAGGCAGCAATGAAACTTCTTGTAACATCCAGTCAGCTGTCAAAAGTGAACATTTAGTCAAGAGGGGGAGGTAATTGCATGTTACAATATCAGCCCCCCTCTTTGGAATCTGAACCCCCAAATATGTAAGACTCTTATCTTGCCATGCGTAGTTATAAACCCCTTTGAGTTTAGTCAAAAGCTCAGGAGAAAAGTTTATCGTGAGTGCTTCTGTTTTGGCCGTATTTAGTTTATAATAGGACATTCTGGAGTATTTCTCCAATGTTTTATGGAAGGACACCAATGAAGATTCAGTGTTGGTAAGACACAATGGGGTATATGTATGAAGCCTAGAAGTGGTATCAGCGCACGTTATGTGAGCTGATATCGCTTCTCCCCGATGTATAATTGGGGGTCTGGGTGGTAAATGACAGAGGCGCTATGTGCCCCTGTCATTATCAGCGCTGCTATCTACAAGATAGCAGCGCCGAGTGGCAGGGCCATGTACGAACGGTCATACCGCATGACCGTTCGGCCGGTTGTAGCTGTCGTTATCGACAGCTGCAGCCTGGCGCTAGCCTATCCCCACAGCAGGTACAGCGCTGTCCCTGCTCCAGGCTGCACGCGGGGACCTCGCGATACTTGCGAGATCCCGCGCATGCTCAGTGGAGCCGGCCGGGACAGAGACACAGCGCATCAGCACTAGGCTGATGCGCTGTGGTCTCTTGCGGGTAGCGCCGGAGGGGGGAGTTAAGTGCTACAATTTGTGCCTCCAGCATCTCTTTTGGGAAACATCCTCTGTCTGAGGTTTCGTTATACAGTAACATAAGAACTGGAGCCAATTCCTCCTTGAAAGTTTTATAAAAAGCATTGATATAGCCATCTGGGCCGGGAGCTTTATCTAACGGTAAGGATTCTATAGCAGCAACTATTTCTTCTTCCGACCATGGATTGCTAAGGGATTGAATTGAATCCTCCTGTAATGATGGGAGATTAATAGCATCCAAGAATTTAGCAATCTCAGCTGTCTTAGGTTGATAAACTTGCCGATCACCAGATAAATTGTAAAGTTGCGAGTAGTACTCAGCAAAGGCATTGGCTATATCTAGAGGATCCAACACTTTCGCACCAACTTTATTAAAAATCGTGCAAATTCTCTCTTTGGCAAGTTTCCCCCTTAGTTTCCGCGCCAGCATTCTGCCTGCTCTGTCACCCTGAACGTAAAACTTTTGTCTCAACCTAAATAAATTTCTATGCATCTCACATAAAGTGAAACTGTTCCATTCATCCCTGGCCCTAAGCAGATACTTAAAAATAGTAGCATTGGAAGGGGAACGTTTATGTCGCTCCTCTAAATCATTTATACGGGCTTCCAATGCAACATGTCATTGTAAATTAACCTTTTTAATACACGCATCCGATTGAATAGCTGTCCTTCGTACTACTGCTTTTAAAGTACACCAATAATTAAAAACAGAGGTATCTGTTGGTTTATTAGTTTCCATATACATAGAAAGGGTACGGGAAAGGGAATCGGTATGAAATACCTCCGGCTGCATGGCCGGCGGTTCGATTCCTGGCAGCGCCTGGCCAACAAAAGCAGAGTTGCCGGCAGCGGAAGCCCGACAGCGCTGGAAATCCTGATCGTCGCTAAAGGTAAGTATAAACTAACCTAACCCCCTAACCCTAACCTGCCCCCTCTAAGTGCCTAACCCTAACCCTCCCCCTTCTCCGCTGCCTAAAGCTAAGTCCCCCGGGGGGTGCCTAACCCTGTCCCCCTCGGGGGTGCCTAACCCTCCCGGGTGGGTGCCTGACCCTAAGTTTCCCCCGAGTGCCCTAAACCTAACCCTCCCCCCCTGCGGCTGTCCAGGCACCGGTCTCCCGGCGTCGGGGAAATGACAGGCGTCTAGATATAGATGCCGGTCATTTATCCCACGCCGGGATAAAGCAGTCGGGAAGCCGGCTGTCGGGATTCCGGCAGCCAGCTTCCCGATTGTATACCCAGGAAAGGGCCTGTTTGATGTCCAAATCAGACAGAAGATATGCTCCCAACCACCAAGGTCTAGGCACCATACAAGGTGACCCCAAAACCCACTCCAAACTAAGAGGTGCATGGTCAGACCATGTCATAGGGAGTATAGCCCCCTTTCGGACCTGTTGCAAAGTCCACTTATCTGTCAGGGCTAAATCAGTTCTAGAATATGACCTGTGGACATGTGAATAAAAGGTATAATCCCGTACCGTCAGGTGTTTTGCCCTCCATATATTAAACAGATCATATTCTGTTAAATTTTTTTGAAAGGCCTGAGTGTGTCGAGTGCATTTGATGGAAAGCGCTGGTTTCACAAGTGAAATTATCCCTCAGCTCTTCCTAAAACACAGCGATAGCGTCGTCTGTGCACTTCAGAGTTTTGAACAACTGAAGAATTAGAACTATGGTCTCGAGACTGGATGGAATGGAACGCTGAGCTGAAAGACACCACAGACCATCGACATCTGAGACATTGGAAGGATAGTTGCCAAAATGTGAATACAATTCCAGGAACATCGCGATGCAAGACAAGTTGTTCTAAGTGCAGTCTGACGACTGGTGTCTAGGCAGAGAGTAGGGTACCGTAGTCTCCAGTATGACGTTACCACTGATCATTGCCTTAATGCAACTTACTTGAGCATTTTTAGACCCCCTTCAATACATATTATTATTGCACTGCACACAGTATAAGACCGTACACATATAGAATGCTATCCATTACACAAATCAAAGTCATTTATATTCTCATTATACATACATATATACATACAGCATTAACTCATTGGGCCTGTTTTTGAGTCGGCTGCTGCAGCAGAGTCCGCTTTTTGCCAGTATTACTACTGCGACTTTATGCAAATGGCGCTACAAGCCCTTCCCTGGTGTACAGCCGTGTACACACATGTGCTAAGGACTAAGATGCCCACTTTGAGCCTCTTCAGATGCTTAATAACCGCTTGGTGCGTGTTTAGACACACCATAGGACTCACCATCAATTTAGCATATACATTCAATCGTAAGAGGGTCTATGCAGGGAATCGGTTCGATTCCCGGCAGCGCCTGGCCAACCAAAGCAGTGTTCCCAGCAGCGGAAGCCCGACAGCGCTGGAAATCCCGATCGTCAATAGGTAAGTATTGACTAACCTAACCCTCCTTAGGGGTGCCTAACCCTAACCTCCCCCCCAAGTGCCTAACCCTAATCCCCCCTCTAAGTGCCTAACCCCCCCTTCCCAGCTGCCTAAACCTAAGTCCCCCAGGGGGTGCCTAACCCTCCCTCCCCCTAGCCTAACCCTCCCGGGGTGGTGCCTAAGCCTAAGTCCCCCCGGGTGCCCTAAACCAAACCTATGCGCTATGCGCCCCTGTCGTTATCGGCGCTCCTACTATCTAAAAGATAGTACATGGCCCTGCCGCTCGGCGCTGCTAACGGTCATACCGCATGACCATTAGGCCGGCTGTAGCTGTCGTTATCGACAGCTACAGCCTGGCGCTAGCCTTTCCCCACAGCAGGGACAGCGCTGTCCCTGCTGCGGTGGCTGCCGGCTCCAGGGCTCCACGCGGGGATCTTGCGATACTTGCGAGATCCCGCGCATGCTCAGTGGAGCCATCCGGGACAGAAACACAGCGCATCACCACTAGGCTGATGCGCTGCTGTCTCTAGAGGGTAGTGCCAGAGGGAGGAGTTATCGCTCCCCCTCTCCGGCCGATGAGATTTTCTTACATCTCATCGGTAGTGCTTCCTGCTTCACCTCGGTAAAGAGGCGAAGCAGGAAGTGTTATAGCGGCACTTAACGTGCCGCTTTCATACATCTACCCCAGTAAGTTTATCTGCAAAGTGCGCTACACAGAGGGGGAGATGTATCATGTGGCGGCTAACGGCCGTTAAATGCCTGGACCTGCCTCGCCTATTTTACGCGGTGAAGCAGGTCCAGACACTGCCCGCATGTATCATCTCCGCTTTTGCCGAAGAGGGGAGAGTGCTAAATCACCTGGCTGGCGATTTGCACATTCCCCTTTTCGGCTTCTGACCGGCGCTTGCAGTGAGTCTGCACATGAGCTGGTCAGAAACTTCCAGACGGCACCTGACCTGAAGCTCATGTGAATTAAAAAAAAAATGTTTTTCTCCTTTTGTATGCACAATCCCTCGCTGTTGGAACCGCCAGCCAGGGACAGTGCTGTGACCGTGAGGCAGCGACACATCAGCGCCCTATCTTGAAGATAGGAATGCCGGTAATGACATGAGCGCCTAGCTCACCTGTCATTTTACTCACTTCCCCGCACTACTACACACAGGGAAGCGAAGCGGTAACTGCAGCACTTAACATGTGCCGTTACCGTTTTGCCCCCTATCGCCCCTTCATACATCTCCCCCAGAGTTTCATACATGGATCACACTGTGGAGGAAATCTCCAAGGTAGCGCTCTGATCTATGAAGGCAGCACCATTAGACAGCGGCAGCTAGTGTCCTTTAGTCATAACGAAAGGACACCTAGGACTAGGTGCTAAACGAGGATATATCTAGGATCTGCTGGTGGTTGTAATACAAGGCAAGTGAAGTTGCATAATGGCTTTAAACATGGTGCATTCTGATACATAAGTAGTACAGTAGCTGCAAATATTTTGTTCATTAGGTTAGGTTCCACGACACAAGGCCACATTCTCTCCATTGTGACCTTTCCTACGTTGCTGACACATCATGCAACCCTACGTATTCTAAACTTCATTCTTCAGCCAACTCCTCCCTTTCACCCAATGCTGTTGCCTCTCTCGGCAGCACACCATCCCCTGACTCTGTCCTACAATCACAGAATACCGACACATACACACGGAGTGTTATAAATGTGATTGTCACAAATGAGAAGTTGAATTTTTGCGCTTTTTTAACCATAAAAATGTCAGCCCCAAAACTTGTCATCCAGGGCACGTGCCCCACCCTAGTGACACCAACCACCACTTTATATGGTCTTAGTATTACCTGTGCATGCAATTCATTTTTACCATTCTTTCCGATTGTTTGGATATTTTAGCTCCATCTAGTGGGCATATTAAAGAAGACAGGCAGAACATGTCAAACAACATGCCAGCCATGTTGTTTTTTTAATCTGATCATTATCAGACAATTTTACAGTTCAAAAATTATGTAATATTATTACACTCTTCAATTTATATGGCGCCACAACTGTTTCGTAGTGCCGGACAACCAAAAACCAAAAGTACATTAAACATTAGGTAGTTACAGAATAGTTTACAAATGCATAGGGTAGAATAATCATATAATGGAGCTGATTGTGAATTGGGAGCAAAGCAAAAAAGAGCAAGTAACTTTGTATCTGGACACTCCTCCGTTTTGAGAAATGTTCCCCTTCTTCGTCTACAAATGCCTGCAGCTTGTCATTTAAACTGCAGCATAGAGCGCACTGAGGGCCTGATTCAGAGCTGAACGCTCTGACCAGAGCGCTCGCTCTGAATCAGGGCCGTCCTATTTAAATGTGGAGTGGCCTTTTGGATGCTCGCATAGCTGTGGGTTACCACCCACAGCTTATGCGAGCGTCCATGATGATGGTCGCGATGGTCAAAGACTATCGCGACCATCGGGCTTGCGACGAGACCCTGTGGTAGGGTCTCGCTTCCGCAAGTCCAGGAGTGATTTTGGCTCTATCAGAGCCAAAATCACTCCCACTGACATCATTACTGATGTCAGTGGGGCCGGACTCAGACGATAGGCGTTCCCATGGGAATGCCTCCGTCTGGCAGCCACGCCCCCGGCACGCCCACCAAAGTGGGTGTGCTGTCACTCACCATCTACAGCACGCCCCCTTTGGTGCGAGACCCCGAGCAACGTATTTCTCGTCGCTCGCCGGGTCTCGCGCATGCGCACGACGGAGCTCCCTCCATCGTGCGCATTCACCCAACATCGACCCACTTGCGAGCGACCTTCCCTCGCGAGCGGGTCTGAATGACCCCCTGAGACTACGGCTGAAGCACATGCACACCGTGTCTCCAGCACAATGCTGAGCAATATTCTTGCTTGCTCTAACAATAAAACGTAAACCCTATTGGTTTTCATGGAACAACAACAATCAGTGACCAAATTATTTCATGTGATAGAATTCTGTATATCTGTAACATTACTAAACTGTGACATCCAGTCCATGCGAATTCAGAGGGAAAATGTATGGATTATTCATATTTTTCGGTTTATTATCGCTTTAAAATATACCTGTGTTATAGATTCCAGCAATTGACACAACTACATCTGTCTGCCGAAACCAGATGAAGGGGGAGGGGGTCAGGAGCATAAGGGGCACATGATTTTAAGTATGTATAGGGCTATGTAACAATAGCATAATTCAGGAGATATCTGTGATATTGCCGGTAATTACCAAAAATATTTTTTATAATAAAATTACAGATTCCTGGGCCCTATGAGTGTAACCTTTCAAAAAAAAAATCTTCTACTCTTCTGCTTTGATGTCTGCAAATCTGAATCATGCCTCCAGGTTTGTATATCATGTAAAAAAAAAAAAAAAAAAAATATAGGATGTTGAAGAATTTTGCGTACACCAGAGGTTTCCAAATGCGATCTTCAAGGCTCCCCAACAGTTCAGGTTGTAGAGATATCCATGGTTGAGCACAGGTGGTTAAATCAAATTGACTGAGGTACTAATTAAGTGGCCTGTCGTCAAGCATGGAAATCCTTAAAACCTGGGATGGGGTGCAATGTATCCCGCCACCCTTTGCATGCATGCTGGAGTTAGCAAAGCCGGTAGGCATGAAGAACACTGCAAAGGACTGCTCTCTCGGTAAGAGCATCCATTTGCGATGGAGAAACCTCCGGGTCTATGACCCAGAAGCCCCTGTGGTGCCCTTCTGCACATGCGCGGAAGGAAGCACCTGCCTCCGGGGTGCTGTGTGGGATCCGATCCCTCTCACAGCACTCTCCCGATAGCAGCCCATAGGCTTCTACAGGGTAACACCATCAGGGAGATGGCATTACCCACCACAAGCAAGCCCCTGAGTGCATCACAGTCCGGGCCTTGGTGCATATGAGAAATGCAGTCAAACCCGCATGTTCGGAGTTTGGTCGCATTTCCCCCATTGATGCATCCCGCCCCTGGGCTGTTAAGGTGCCTTGAGGACCGCGTTTGGGAACCTCTGGTGTACATGTAAATGCGCCTGTTTTCAGATGCATCTCTTGATAGGGTTGGTTTGGTGCAAGGGAGGACTGATAATGGCGGCTCTGAAAGCAAGTGATAGGGGCAATGCTGTGTGATAGATGTGTACAACTTAGCACACAGCTGAATATTGCCATTTCAGTCCATACTAGACAACATTACAAAAAGAGCTGCTGACTGAGGTTGCTATAAATGCAGCATGTATAGAAGTCTGGCTGCAAATATAAAAACATATATCAGAAATTCCTATTTACAAACCTTTTAAAACATCTTGCAGGGACACGGTGCCCCAGCGGCTGAGTATCTAAGCAAGTCACATGCAGGTGGACCTTGGAACACTACAATACCCAGCATGGAAGTATAAAAAAAAGTAAACCCACTAAAGTGCTACTTATGGTGCAGCCTGTGCCTATGGGCCTGATTCAGAGATGGACGCTGTTATCATCTCTGCTGCGTCTTTGGACCCAGCAGTGAAGCTTACATAGGCTAATGCAGCAGGAGGCGCCTGATGACAAAATACGCCTCCTGCCAGCATCGCAGATCCCAGTGCTGCATCCAAAGACACAGCATCAGATCACCATCGGTTGCCATGGCCGCAGTCATCGCCCATCAGAGTAAGCTTCATCATACTCAGAATGGGCAATGGAACTGCTCAGCCGAGGCCAGGAAATCTGCGTTGGAAGCCGAGGACCCTGGCCCCAGCACGCCTACAAAATGTCACCGCCCCTAACTGCGGCAGCATGACAATTATGATGCGGCTTTGAGGACACTGCGAGCGATCTTACAGGACACGTTCAGTACATGCGCAGAATGGCTCCTGGATAGAGGTAAATTATCGGGTTTGCGTACATTTCCAAATCGGGCCTTTTATATGAAGACTACATATACTTTAGAAATGAATGTAGGAGCGCCTGTTATCTATACCTTCTGTATGATGGCCATTATGAGAAGGTTACTGAATTTCAGTAAAGCGGAAATCCAATAATAAAATTTAGTGTGTTTTTCCAAATAAATCACTGTGTCAGGCTATGAGAAGAATATTGATATTTACCATTTGTCATTGGTTTGTTTCTACAGACTAGTATTAATGACTTACAATTCCTTAGTTTTTCCACACTGTTATATGTATACCATGGCAACCACAGTCATATTATGTAGTGAGAAGAGGAGTCTTTGGAAATCCTCTTTGAGCTCTGTTTTCACTCTGTCTTCAGTCCCCCACCCTCTTCCCACTCTTCACTTGACATATGGAGAGCTGTCACCCAGTGTTGGCCATATTTGGTTGCCCTCGAGAGAGGTGCTGTAAGGGACATCATGATTTGCAAGAAGATAGTTAAGTAAAATGACTCAAAAACCTCCTACGTAGTATTGCTGCTGTAACATATCATTATGGAGCTGGGCGCTAAATCGATTTTCACGTAGTCTGCCGATGTTTGCAGACCTGCGCTGGCGCAGGAGCCGCACTGCGCATGTGCAGATATGGTCCTGCAATGTCGCTTGCAGTGCCCCAAAGCCACAGCATGATTGACATGCCGCTGGCATTTAGGGGGTGACGACAGACAGCTTTCCAGAAAACGGGGGAGGGTGGGGAGGGGGGTGTCTGCCAGTGGTGTGTAGTCAGGTTAGGCAGGTGAGGCAGAGCCTTTCCTGTCATAGGTCTACTCCAAAAAAAAAAAAAAAAGAAGGCAAGGGGAGGCAGTGCCTCATCCGCCATAAACTTTTTACTGTAGAGTTTTGACTATAAAAATTATAAGAAAAATGTTAAGAAATTATTATAAATATCTTGTTTGTATTATTCTAATAATTTTTATAGTCAAAACTCTGGAGTAAAAAGTGTATGGCAGGTGAGGCACTGCCTCCCCGTCTAACATTTACACATATCCCTAGCAGCCATCGGATCACAGAAGCTGGCAGTGGGCGTCTTTATATTTAAGACTCCTCTTGCGGATTTTGCATAATTACATAATTATAATGTGCAAAGACGCAGCGGCCGTGCCTTCAGCGTCCACTTCTGAATCAGCCACTTTGTTTAGAAATGCTGTTTTGTTTTATAGTTTGTATGCATTTATTATTATCAGCATTTATTTACATAGCGTCAGTAAACTCTGCAGCACTTTTCCATTATTACCAAACATAGTAGTAGTAAAAAAGAATAGGTATTAACAGGCAGGGGTGCTGAGAGTCGTGCCAGATCCGGGGGAAAGAGGCATGGCCTAATCGCGGGAGGCATGGCAGCAGCCACGAGCAGTCTCCTACTGCAGCCCAGCACACAGCAGCGTGTGCTGGGCTGCTGTAAGGTAAGAGGGAGGGGGAAAGGGTATGCAGTCGGTAAGCCGGCGGACCTAATCCCGACAGCCGGCTTCCCGACTGTCATATCCCGGCAAGGGTCTAAAGACAGGCGTCGGCGATATCCTGACGCCTGTCATTAGACATACGCCGGGAGCCCGACGCCTGGCATCCCGATCAAAGGGACGCCGGGCGCCAAGCATGAATAGCTGCGGGGGGGGAGGGTTAGGTTTAAGGTTCCTGGGGGGGACTTAGGGTTAGGCGAAGGGAGGTTAGCGTTAGGCACCCCCAGGGGACTTAGGTTTAGGCGGCGGGGAAGGGGGGGTTAGGTTTAGGCACTTAGAGGGGGGATTAGGGTTAGGCACTGGGGGGGAAGGTTAGGGTTAGGCACCCCTAAGGGGGGGTTAGGGGATAGGAATAGGGTAGTATATATACTTACCTTTGACGATCGGAATTTCTTCCTCTGCCGGGATGCCGCTATTGAGATTCCAACCGCCGGGCATGGGTAAATCATACCAATTCTGGGGGAAAGCGTCGGGCCCCTCCAGCAAGCCCTGACCCAGGTAATTAGTACCCCCCCCTTTGGCGCCCCTGTTAACACACATCTAGGTTTATAAAAATCACAATTCATGTTAGAAAACTATATTTCCACATTTATCCCTTACAGTGTCATTGTGTAATGATAAAAATTCCACAATCCATTCTCTTCAAGGGCCATATTCATCAACACTCATCGTGCCTTGTTTACAGTTTTTCATCCCTTTATCGCATTTATTCATCAACGATGAAACACAGGATATATCACTCATATCTGCCTATTACAGACCTGCCACGATAATTTCCACACTTCCCATACTTAAGTATGGAGATGCAGAAATTGTGTGATTCATCAAGTCCCGAAAATGTTTTATTTTCGAAATTTGAAGGTGAAACTGTTCGCCATCCTGAGATGGTGTTTAGTTCCCCGAATATCCTCACAAGTGTAGCACAGTGTGTAATAAAGAAGGAAAATGACTGAATAAAATAATCCAAGCCGCTCGGAGCTTGTACCCCGACTGTGCTGACAAAATATTGCAGATTTAAGTGCTATACATATTGTTTCTTTCTAATGGGCTATAATGAATACTCAGAATTAGGTCCTGCTCAATTCACTCTTATCTGGTTGAGATAGGTGAGAAGATCATACAATTACTATTAGACTTTCTCACATGCCTGCTGTATGCTGGAAACAATGTATCTCTTGCATAGATGTTTCTGTTCACAGTAATGTTTCCATTAAGCATTTCATAATTTATCGTGAGTTATAATGTTCCGATTGAGTAACTCATCTCAATGGGATATTCACTATTGCAGTGGTTCCCAAACTGTGCACCGTGGCACCCCTTCAGGTGCCTCGGGACACCTGAAGGGGTGCCTCCAGTTGGTGGTTCAGCACCAAATCTAATTATGTATGGTCAATGTAATGTAAATATGTGGACAAACAGAAGTGCAAACCTGTCCACCACCACCACATAACTGAGCCTATGGATGACAAGTAAGCACAATTTACTTCACTGTACTACATTTTGTTCTGAATTTCTCAATTACAAACTTTTGGCTTAGGGGTGCCGTGAAAATATTGCTGATATTCTAGGGCGCCGTGATTCAAAAACGTTTGGGAACCACTGTTGTGTTGATGCATCAATTATCAGCATCGATTGACATATATTCTTATGTGAATCAATAGATGTTATCTGACTGATTTAATCTCAAAGAGGTAGTTAACCATTAACGAAACAGAGAGGAATTAATGAACTTGATAGATAAAATGTTTTTATGATAAAAACTATTTTAACATGTAAAACAATATATCCAATTATTCTCATAAGGTGGAATCCTTCTATTACAGAGAATAAAGTACAAATGCAGAAGAATATAATGATGCATTTAAATATAGCAGCAATGAAAACCTAGGTTGTCTGATTCTATTATGCAATAAAAGTATCCAGCTTCTAGTATGATAGTCAGAAATACACTCTTGGTATTAGAGTGCAAATACAGAGTGTCAAATCAAGGACAACTCCCAAAATACAGTACAAACTCTCCACCGCATAGGCAAACGCAGGGGGGGGGGTTTCCATCTGCCTGGAAACCCCACTCCCCAGCCCACACCATGACCACAATAGAAATAGCAATATAATAGATTGTTACAAGTGCTGCATGTTCTTCTCAGTATCACAAATGAAATAATTAGTACCACCTATGGATCTTTTAACATGCATCAGTCAGTAATAAATAACCTGTGCACCATCTAGAAGATCTGGACAACATGCACTGCTATAGAGCCCAATATGTACATGTATGTCCAGGGCAGTGCTAGGTTCTTCTGCTCCTCCAGGCTCCTGACTTGCTCCAATAGTCTGGAATGGTGCCCACATCTAAAATAAATACATTCAGCTCAGGCAGGATGGCCATACTGTCTAATCTAATGGCTTACTGTGATCGCTGGTCCTGTATATGCTGGAATTAATACACACAATATACTTTGTATGACGCTTATTAAAGCTGTTAAGTACTAATTCTGCCCTCTTCAGTGACAGGCCACACTCGCTCTATAATTAAGTATTTGGAGACCCCCCTCTGGAAATCCTGTGTTTGCCACTGCACCCCTGGAAAATTATTTTAACATTTTCGGGCCTGTTTCTGAGTGATTTGCCGTAGTCACGTCTGTGACTTCTTGTGCAACTTTTGAGGGATTAAGACACATGCACAGTTGAAAAGCATATTGCGCCCGACTCACAATAAGGCCCTTTGGCCCTCATTCAGAGCCGCTCGTTAGCGGCAGTACGCTCGTTCCGAGCGATGTTTGCACATCTGCGCATGCGTATGCTTTTTAGTACGCATGCGCGAACCAGTCAGTGCGGCCGAAAATCCTTTGTACGCTATATAGCGAGTGCCTGCTATTTTGAGTGACAGAATGAGGCGTATGTGGGTGGTAACAGGGGAAGGTGCTTGAAAATGGGGAGTGGAGATCCGAACGCAGGCGTGCTTAAAGGTCAAAACGGGCGTTTTATGGGTGTGTATATTTAAAACAGCAGCGTCATTGACCACGTCACTGGGTTATTTTATAGCCAGAACTGCACGCAAATTTGTGGTAGCAAACACCAACCACAAGAATAGCGAGCAGTTCATACGCTGGTCGATGTACTCGATTAATCTAATAAATAGCGGACATGACGTAGGATGCGTGCGGCCAGGGGGCGTTTTTAACAAATAAACGAGCGTATGTTTTGCTCGTTCGTTCAGACTTAGAGGTGTGAACACACTGCAATGTGCGTACGGATCATTTAAATAGCCACCCCTTGTTTTTAAACGAACGACCGCAAATAGCGTCCGGCTCTGAATGAGGGCCTTTGTTCACAATGCAAAACTATCTATTTTGTATGAGGGCGCAATAAGAGGCTCTTGAGTTGACTGCAATCAGCAAATAATACCTCCACCTGCCCAAATTCAACCAAATCCTACTATCAGATGACTAAAGCTCTTGTGCCCTCCGCAGGCGCCATCTTATTGTCCTGCTAATCCATAGACACCAGGTGATATTTGCTCATGAATAGTCGCATTGTGAAACAAAAACAGAATTTGCACTGGTTGGACACGTTGCTATGCATATATATATATATATATATATTAGGGGTGAGCGGGTTCGGATTTCTGAAATCCGAACCCCCCCGAGCCCCCCCGATCCGAGTCCGATCCGAATCAGGCTCGACTTTTCCCGCCTGACTCGGATCTGAAATCGAGGCAAAACGTCATCATCCCGCCTTCCGAGTCTCGCGGGTTTTGGATCCTATATAAGGTACCCACGTCGGCGCCATTTTCTCACTCGGCTGTGGACAGTGAAGAGGGAGGGTGGGAGTTAGGGCTGTGTAGTGTAGTGTAGTGTAGTGCTGCTGTTGTCCACTACTTCAAAGTCCATAGGGGCTGGCTGTGTTGTGCTGTGCTGCTGTTGTTAATAGGGGCTGTGTCCACTACTTCAAAGTCCATAGGGGCTGGCTGGACTGTGTTGTGCAGTCAGTTCTCCATAGGGGCTGTGTCCACTCCAAAGTCCTGTGCAGTGTCCCAGTCCTAAAGAGGTGCTGTAGTGTTGTCCAGGGGGTGCTCTGTCCATCAGGGGTGCTCCCCCCAAGTGCTAAAAAAATAATATATTTTCTGTGTTTGTGAATTGTGTGCGCAGTAGCCGCACGTGCATCAACAAAGTAGTGCCAAGCGTGCGCCTGTGTCATAAGTAAAGGGCCGGCTGGCTTGACCGTTAAAGGGTGCTGTAACCCCCGAAAGTACACTCCAGTCCAAACCAAAAAAAAATTATTTTCTGTGTTTGTGAATTGTGTGCGCAGTAGCCGCACGTGCATCAACAAAGTAGTGCCAAGCGTGCGCCTGTGTCATAAGTAAAGGGCCGGCTGGCTTGACCGTTAAGGGTGCTGTAACCCCCGAAAGTACACTCCAGTCCAATCCAAAAAAAAAATTATTTTCTGTGTTTGTGAATTGTGTGCGCAGTAGCCGCACGTGCATCAACAAAGTAGTGCCAAGCGTGCGCCTGTGTCATAAGTAAAGGGCCGGCTGGCTTGACCGTTAAGGGTGCTGTAACCCCCGAAAGTACACTCCAGTCCAAACCAAAAAAAAAATTATTTTCTGTGTTTGTGAATTGTGTGCGCAGTAGCCGCACGTGCATCAACAAAGTAGTGCCAAGCGTGCGCCTGTGTCATAAGTAAAGGGCCGGCTGGCTTGACCGTTAAGGGTGCTGTAACCCCCGAAAGTACACTCCAGTCCAAACCAAAAAAAAAATTATTTTCTGTGTTTGTGAATTGTGTGCGCAGTAGCCGCACGTGCATCAACAAAGTAGTGCCAACCGTGCGTCTGTGTCATAAGTAAAGGGCCGGCTGGCTTGACCGTTAAAGGGTGCTGTAACCCCCAAAGTACACTCCAGTCCAAACCAAAAAAAAAAATATTTTCTGTGTTTGTGAATTGTGTGCGCAGTAGCCGCATGTGCATCAACAAAGTAGTGCCAAGCGTGCGCCTGTGTCATAAGTAAAGGGCCAGCTGGCTTGACCGTTAAAGGGTGCTGTAACCCCCAAAGTACACTCCAGTCCAAACCAAAAAAAAATTTATTTTCTGTGTTTGTGAATTGTGTGCGCAGTAGCCGCACGTGCATCAACAAAGTAGTGCCAAGCGTGCGTCTGTGTCATAAGTAAAGGGCCGGCTGGCTTGACCGTTAAAGGGTGCTGTAACCCCCGAAAGTACACTCCAGTCCAAACCAAAAAAAAAATTATTTTCTGTGTTTGTGAATTGTGTGCGCAGTAGCCGCACGTGCATCAACAAAGTAGTGCCAAGCGTGCGCCTGTGTCATAAGTAAAGGGCCGGCTGGCTTGACCGTTAAAGGGTGCTGTAACCCCCAAAGTACACTCCAGTCCAAACCGAAAAAAAATTATTTTCTGTGTTTGTGAATTGTGTGCGCAGTAGCCGCACGTGCATCAACAAAGTAGTGCCAAGTGTGCGCCTGTGTCATAAGTAAAGGGCCGGCTGGCTTGACCGTTAAAGGGTGCTGTAACCCCCGAAAGTACACTCCAGTCCAAACCAAAAAAATAATTATTTTCTGTGTTTGTGAATTGTGTGCGCAGTAGCCGCACGTGCATCAACAAAGTAGTGCCAAGCGTGCGCCTGTGTCATAAGTAAAGGGCCGGCTGGCTTGACCGTTAAAGGGTTCTGTAACCCCCAAAGTACACTCCAAACCAAAAAAATATATATTTTCTGTGTTTGTGACTTGTGTGCACTGTGGCTGCACGTGCATCAACAAAGGAGCAGCGCCAAGCGTGCGCCTGTGTCCCATAAGTAAAGAGCCGGCTGGCTCATTTCTTAAAGGGTGGTGTAACCCACAAAGTGCACTACTCTCCAGCAAAAATAAAAAAATATTTTCTGTGTTTGTGTGCGCTTTAGCCGCACGTATATATATCAATATAACATAAATGGAGGACCAATCTTTCTCTGATAAAAATAAAATAGGGAAAGATCAAGAACCACTTCCTACTAGTGCTGTTGCTGCTGCTGGGAGTTGTTCATCATCCCAGAGAGGAAGTAGGAACATCACTACTTTTACTAAACAATTGACCCTCCAACAGTCCCTAGCGATGAGGATGAAGTACGACAGCAGTCATCCTGAAGCAAAACGTATAACTGAGGCCTTGACTGCTATGTTGGTGTTAGACGTGCGTCCGGTATCCGACATTAGTGCAGTGGGATTTAGACAATTGATGGAGGTAGTGTGTCCTCGGTTCCAAATCCCGTCTAGATTCCACCTGCATCCTCAAAGCAGCAGCGACAAGCGTGCGTCTGTCTGTTAAAGGGTGGTGACACCCTCAAAGTGTGCTACACAAACAATTAAAATATTGTTCTTTTTTTTTCTGTCTTTGTGAAATGTGTGGGCTGTAGCCGCACCTGCATCCTTAAAGCAGCAGCGACAAGCGTGCGTCTGTCTGTTAAAGGGTGGTGACACCCTCAAAGTGTGCTACACAAACAATAAAAATATTCTTCTTTTTTTTTCGGTCTTTGTGAAATGTGTGGGCTGTAGCCGCACCTGCATCCTTAAAGCAGCAGCGACAAGCGTGCGTCTGTCTGTTAAAGGGTGGTGTAACTCTCAAAGTGCTCCAAAAAATAAAAAACTATTTTTTTAATGTGTTTGTGACTTGTGTGCGATGTAGCCACACTTGCATCCTCAAAGCAGCAGCGACAAGCGTGCGTCTGTCTGTTAAAGGGTGGTGACACCCTCAAAGTGTGCTCCACAAACAATAAAAATATTCTTCTTCTTTTTTCTGTCTTTGTGAATTGTGTGGGCTGTAGCCGCACCTGCATCCTTAAAGCAGCAGCGACAAGCGTGCGTCTGTCTGTTAAAGGGTGGTGTAACTCACGAAGTGCTCCAAAAAATAAAAAACTATTTTTTTAATGTGTTTGTGACTTGTGTGCGATGTAGCCGCACTTGCATCCTCAAAGCAGCAGCGACAAGCGTGCGTCTGTCTGTTAAAGGGTGGTGACACCCTCAAAGTGTGCTACACAAACAATAAAAATATTCTTCTTTTTTCTGTCTTTGTGAATTGTGTGGGCTGTAGCCGCACCTGCATCCTTAAAGCAGCAGCGACAAGCGTGCGTCTGTCTGTTAAAGGGTGGTGACACCCTCAAAGTGTGCTACACAAACAATTAAAATATTGTTCTTTTTTCTGTCTTTGTGAATTGTGTGGGCTGTAGCCGCACCTGCATCCTTAAAGCAGCTGCGACAAGCGTGCGTCTGTCTGTTAAAGGGTGGTGACACCCTCAAAGTGTGCTACACAAACAATTAAAATATTGTTCTTTTTTTTTCGGTCTTTGTGAAATGTGTGGGCTGTAGCCGCACCTGCATCCTTAAAGCAGCAGCGACAAGCGTGCGTCTGTCTGTTAAAGGGTGGTGACACCCTCAAAGTGTGCTACACAAACAATAAAAATATTCTTCTTCTTTTATCTGTCTATGTGAATTGTGTGGGCTGTAGCCGCACCTGCATCCTTAAAGCAGCAGCGACAAGCGTGCGTCTGTCTGTTAAAGGGTGGTGACACCCTCAAAGTGTTCTACACAAACAATTAAAATATTGTTCTTTTTTTTCGGTCTTTGTGAAATGTGTGGGCTGTAGCCGCACCTGCATCCTTAAAGCAGCAGCGACAAGCGTGCGTCTGTCTGTTAAAGGGTGGTGTAACTCTCAAAGTGCTCCAAAAAATAAAAAACTATTTTTTTAATGTGTTTGTGACTTGTGTGCGATGTAGCCGCACTTGCATCCTCAAAGCAGCAGCGACAAGCGTGCGTCTGTCTGTTAAAGGGTGGTGACACCCTCAAAGTGTGCTACACAAACAATAAAAATATTCTTCTTTTTTCTGTCTTTGTGAATTGTGTGGGCTGTAGCCGCACCTGCATCCTTAAAGCAGCAGCGACAAGCGTGCGTCTGTCTGTTAAAGGGTGGTGACACCCTCAAAGTGTGCTACACAAACAATTAAAATATTGTTCTTTTTTTTCGGTCTTTGTGAAATGTGTGGGCTGTAGCCGCACTTGCATCCTCAAAGCAGCAGCGACAAGCGTGCGTTTGTCTGTTAGAGGGTGGTGTAACCCTCAAAGTGTGCTCCACAAACAATAAAAATATTCTTTTTTTTTTTCTGTCTTTGTGAATTGTGTGGGCTGTAGCCGCACTTGAATCCTCAAAGCAGCAGCGACAAGCGTGCGTCTGTCTGTTAAAGGATTACATCGGTGACAGCATCCAAGTAGGCATGTCAGACAGTCCGTACCTGTACTGGCAGGAAAAAGAAGCAATTTGGAGGTCCCTGTACAAACTGGCTCTATTTTACCTGAGTTGCCCCCCCTCCAGTGTGTACTCCGAAAGAGTGTTTAGTGCAGCCGGGAACCTTGTTAGCGAAAGGCGTAGGAGGTTGCTTCCACAAAATGTGGAGAAGATGATGTTCATAAAATGAATGATCAACTCTTCCAGGGAGACCAGCCTCCAGAACGTACAGAGGGACCTGTGGTTCCAGCAGGGACGAATTAATACTCTGTGAGGATGAGGATGTACATAACACTGAAGAGGGTGAGGAATCTGTGGATGAGGAGGATGAGGACGACTTCTTGCCTCCGTAGAGCCAGTTTGTGCAGGGACAGATTAATTGCCAGCTTGTTTTGTGGGGGCCCAAACGAACCAATCATTTCAGCCACAGTTGTGTGGCAGACCCTGGCGCTGAAATGATTGGTTTGTTAAAGTGTGCATGTCCTGTTTATACAACATAAGGGTGGGTGGGAGGGCCCAAGGACAATTCCATCTTGCACCTCTTTTTTTTCTTTGCATTATGTACAGTTTGGGGCCTAGTTTTTCAATGCCATCCTGTCTGCCACTGCAGTTTCACGCCTAGATGGGTCACGTGTTTGTGCCGCCCACTCGTGTCGCTTAGCATAGTCATCCAGCTACCTCGGTGCAACCTTTTGGACATAAAAACACTATTGTGAGGTGTGAGGTATTCAGAATAGACTGGAAATGAGTGGAAATTAAGGTTATTGAGGTTAATAATAGCATAGGAGCAGAAAAACCTACAAATTCTGTGATTTTAGCTGTTTTTATGCTTTTTTTCAAAAAAATACAGATCCAAAACACAAAACCCAGAACCCAAAACACGGAAGGGTGGTTTTGGCAAAACCAATCCAGATCCAAAACACGAAGAAAGATCCAGATCCAAAACCAAAACACAAAACACGAAAAGTGGCCGGTGCACACCCCTAATATATATATATATATATATTTTTTTTAAAGATAATTATCTCTCTTAATTACAATATATAACTAGCTAAATATTATATAACTAAAATGTAACAAATGAATTACTCCATCTACTATATAGTTTGTGATAAATCCTTACCTGTCTGCAGATAATCGTAGAAGAGATTGTCACCCTTTAGTTTATGAATATCCTTATTTATATGTCCTCTTGCGCAATGAATTTCCTTAGGTTTGCATCCCCTTAGGTCAGAGGTTCCCAAAGTCCGCCATTACAGTCCACGTTTTAGGGATATCCATGCTTGAGCACAGGTGACTTAATTAGTACCTCAATCCATTTAATTTAACCATCTGGACTCAAGCTTCTATATCCCTAAACCGTTGACTGTAATGGCGGACTTTGGGAACCTCTGCCTTAGGTAATGAATATCTTTAGGTTATGCATCCCATTAGGTTAGGAGTCTCCTTAGGCCAAGTAGCTCCCTAGGTAGTGGAGCTTGAGTACAACAATAGGACCTTGGTGAGGACACAGTAGTGGTCAGGCCCACCAAGAGCCGTGCCGGCCCGGGTAAAAGGATCTGTGGCCTAATCGAGGGATGCGTGGCCACGCCCCCTTAGGTAAAAAAAAAAACGTTTTGCGCTGTGTGCTGGCATGGCGGACGCTCTGAGACCCCTCAGCCCGGCGCATAACCAATGGGGGGCACGATCAGCGTGATCGCTCCCCCCACAGTCATAGGAGACTGCTGTGGCTGCCCCCTGCCGGCCCCCTCCAGCAAGCCCGGGCCCAACTAATTAGTACTCACTCCCCCCCTCCCTCTCGGTGCCCCTGGTAGTGGTTTGTCACAATGCATATGGTTGGAAGCAGACCACTGAGTTATGCTTGCTGTATAACAATCGGATGCCTGACATATTATTTGAAGATATTTTTAAATGGCTCTATGTTTATTTTGCCATGGATGTATTGTAGGATATTCACATTAATATGGCTGCAGAGTGGCCAACTCTCTATATATTCCCAGGAAGAAAAAACTGCTGGGAGAAGTGGTCTCTTTTGTGTTGTCTTTGACTATTTTCTGGTTTTAGGGGTTTTTTTTAGAAGTGGAGATCAGATTCTACTTAACATTTATCTAGCACCTACTAGAATATAATAGCTGGAATCTGTTTGGTTGCTATGGGCAACATCTCCACACACTTTAGTTAATATACCCCTTAGTCTGTTTTATCAACAGTGGTTATTTCGACACTCAAGCCTAATTCTAAAATATCCTATTGTCGACATTTTAACTGTGTCAACATTTCATATATTGATTTTGTGACATTTACAGGTGTCAACATTTTAACTGTGTAAAGGTTTGACTGTCGACATTGTGATTGTCTACATCACAGGTTCTCAAACTAGGTCCTCAGGACCCCAAACAGTGCATGTTTTCCAGGTCTCCTTGCAGAATCACAAGTGAAATAATTAGCTCCTCCTGTGGATCTTTTAAAATGTGTCAGTGAGTAATGACTACACCTGTGCAGCTGCTGGGTGACCTGGAAAACGTGACCTGTGTGGGGTCCTGAGGACTGAGTTTGAGAACCTCTGCTCTACATGATGACTACATTCAGTGGTCTTAGTGGTACTGTATGTGTAAAAAAAATGGGCGTGTCATTATGACACCCCGCCCATTTCTCATCACTCAGAGCATTCCTCTTCATTCCGTTCAAAATACACCTTACCTATATGGTGGTTTCTCTGTAAGAAACTGATCATCACTGGGAAGACAATGGGCGGGATACATGACGCATCCCACCGGTCTTCACATGCATGCCGGCATTGGTAACGCCGGCATGCATGACGATCACTGCAAAGGACCGCTCTCTCGGTAAGAGCGGCCCTTTGTGATGGAGGGACTTCCGGGTCTATGACCCCAGGAGCCCCTCCAGCATCCTTCTGCGCATACCATGGGGGTGCTGGGAGGGATCTGATTGGATCCCTCTCACAGCACTCGGTGGAAAGAAGCCCAAAAGCTTCTATGGGTAACGTGTTACCCATCGCATCCAAGACCTGGGGCGGGATGCTTTAAACGAAAAATGCGGTGAAAACCCTGTTTCCATGGTTTTACCGCATTTTCCGTATGCACTAAGGGGTGGCCGCCGGGTCTCCAATGCAGTGGGTAACGCCAGCTATTGCTGGCATTACCCTATAGAAACCTATGGGCTTCTACCGCTTTGCGCTGCTATGAGGGATACCAGCATGCCCCGCAACCATTGCGTCACTCTGTGCATGCGCAGATGGACTCCCGGGTCATAAACTTCCGAAGTCCACGGCGCCGGGCAGATCGGAAGAGCTGTCCTTTGTGCTACTGATCACATATATTAGTGCATTTGCGATCAGCAGGGAGGCGGCTGTCAAGCGGTAAGTGCTGCAAGATGTAAGTGCATCTCGCCCCCCGGAGTGCATCGCATTCCAGGGCTTGGTACATATGAGAAATGCGGTCAAACCCGCAGTTTCAGGGTTTGACCGCATTTCTCACCTTGATGCATCCCGCCCTGTGTCTTTAGTCAGTATTCACTATTCATGTGGGAGATCACATGGTCCAGAAGATGCCTATATGTGTAGGAATATAACCAATGTCATCATCATACAAGAGAGGTTCAACCAGATTAATACCCCGTTTGTACAGCCTTCTGCCCGTCTCTGCAGCTTCCTTCCCCATCACTCCGGCCTCCTGTCTTTCCAGCCTCAAGCACCCTGTATCTCTCAGCCTCAACCCCCTCTCATGTGTCCCTCAGCCTCCCCCTTACCCTGTCTCTCAGCCTCCCTCTCTGTGTATGTATCTCAGCCTCCCCTTCTGTCTCTCAGCCTCCTCCTCTGTGTCAAATCAACCTCCCCTTCTGTCTCTCAGCCTCCCCCTCTGTGTCAGTCAGCCTTCCCCTGTGTCCCTCAGCCTCCCCCTCTGTGAATCTCAGCATCATCCCCTCTCTCCCCAGAGCAGCCCAGCCCACACTTATCTCCTGCTATTGTTGCTTGTTGCTCAGCTCCTTTCTCTTCATTGTCCAGGGGCGAGACGTCATGACGTCACGCCGCTGCGTCTATAGGCTAAAAAAACGTTATTGTGCTGCCCACTGGCGGCTGCCTCTGCGCTGTCCCATCTCTCTGCCCCCACTCTGTGCAGTTTGTCTCATTTTCATGTCAGACATACCAGGGTTATTCATGTCACCTTGATCTGCTCGTGCTCTCATTAACACTGCCATGCAGGGCCTTATCCTAAACCGGGCCTGATTTAGAGTGGGTTGCAAGGGGATTTGTACACCATATCATCACTGGTTGTGTATTACTGAGCTGATATTCGACTCATGGGAGCACCAACTACCTAATAATTATAATAAATATCATATAGTTTTGACTTCTGCTTCCGGTCTGATGGAGTGAGGAAGCCTCCGATTCGGGCTCCGTCTCCGACCACCGGGATACACCTATTAAAGGCAATTATTTGCCTCCATCAGCCACCCGCATCACTGCCTACCTCCCGCTGCACAGAATGGACCGCTATATCCTCGCTGCCTCCCAGACGCCGCAGCAGCAGAACCACCAGGAGAAAAGGCGCGCGTCTGGCAATATGGCGCCGACCGCGGGTCCCGATCCTGCCTCTCCCAGCTCCAAAAAAACAATAGTGGAGTCTGACATCTCAACAGCGCCCCAGGTAAGCCGCCCACTAGACTCCCCTGTCACATATGGGGATGTTGTGGAGGCTATACAATCGGCTATGGCCCCGCTACTAACACAAGCTGAGCGCTTAATAAACAGAGTTACACAGGCAGAAAATCAGATGGGAGCAACAGTTCATGAGGTTGAGATAATGAAGCAATCTGTGCAGAAGCTCACCTCAGAAAATCACCAAATCCATAATAAATTAGATGACATGGAAAACCGTGCCCATAGAAACAATATACGCCTAGTGGGGTTACCTGAATCCGTGAAAGGAGCCTCCCTGGCACACTTTGTGCATAACACATTACCATCCTTATTGGGGATCACTCAAGAATGTAGTGACTTAGTCATTGAAAGAGTCCATAGGGTGGGGCCCCCTCCTTCTCCGAGCAAACCACGCCCTAGAGTCACCCTCTTCAAGTGCCTTAACTACTTGCATAAGGCAGCATTCTGGTCAGCTTCTCGCTGTATCAAAAACCTGACATGGGAAGGCCACAAATTATATGTCTTTCAAGACTATTCTGTGGAACTAACAAAAGGCCAGGAAAGCGTTTTAGCCTATTTGCTCAAAGCTAATCTCAGAAGGCCGCAAATTCAGCTTATTGTATCCTGCTCGCTTTCGGATATATGATGGAGCTTCACATATCGATTTTAATACCCCAGCTGACGCATCAGGGTATTTAGAGGAATTATCCCAAGCTGCAGATACCGATATTGGTGACTCTCCTACAGGCTAAGGCTCATTATACCATTTAACCCACAAGGTTCTTATATAATACTGTCTATATTCTTAACTTAATACCAATTGCGGTATTGTGATATGTCTATCTTCCTCCTTAAACTACCTACTGTACAAATTTTTGCATTTTAAATCTTATAAGAGCAGATGTCTCAAAATTCTGTGTCTAATAATTTATAATAATATGTTGTGGCTAATTCATTTGTAAAGTTAGAATTATGATTCCATAATTCTTGGTTAAGCACTGGTTGGTGCTATATGTTAAATATTATCCGTTAAAATCCTGGTGGTTGTGATGGAACCGGACCTCACACACACAGGCAATTTGTATCGCAGTTATTGCCTGTTAATTATTTCTATAAAGTCTTATCTTCCGGAAGTACGGGGTACAACCCGTAAAACATTGTCAATACCATATTCATTTTTATAATATGTTTTTGCTCCTTTTGTCTTGTCTCCCCTTTGACCTCCCTTTCTACCCTCCCCTCTTACCGTTCCCCTCCTCCCCTTATTGGTATATTATCTTTTTCTTGAAGGATGATTGGCCTATGACATTATTAATTTCACTACTATACTATGACTGACCTCAAGATTGGTTCCTTAAATGTAGGGGGTTTCAATTCCCCGGCAAAGCGAAGGAAAATACTTCTTTATTTGCATAAAATGTAGATATGGTCTGCCTACAGGAAACTCACTTAGTCCCCGAGGAAGTCGCGAAGCTGAACATACTTAATTGGAAGGTTCTAGG
Organism: Taudactylus pleione; assembly: GCA_031769625.1. Taxonomy (NCBI): domain Eukaryota; kingdom Metazoa; phylum Chordata; class Amphibia; order Anura; family Myobatrachidae; genus Taudactylus; species Taudactylus pleione. The sequence continues at coordinate 4,180,961 of JAUIMM010000198.1, forward strand.
GTCCAGCTCTTTTAATTCCAAAGCCAGAGAAGTGGCTATTTTAATAAAACGCCACATCCCTGTAGAAATTATACAAACCCACACAGATCCACATGGTACATTTGTGACTATGCATATTAAGATCAGAGGTTGTGCATATATTCTCTCTAGTGTCTATGCCCCAAACCAATATTCCAAAGTATTTTTTCAAAAACTATTAGCTCATTTATCCCCTCTCCTCCAGATCTCTTTAATCCTATGCAGAGATTTCAATTTAGTTTCTTCTGAAATCCTAGATAATCCCAACACATACATCGCCCCCCTCCCTTACCCAAACTGGGCATTGCCTCTATAACACAACATCTTCAAACTATAAATGTCTGGAGAGCCCTACACCCGATCGATAGGGAATATACCTACTTATCTGCGGCACACCATACCCTATCTAGGATAGACTACATTTTCATGTCACAGGTACTGTTTCCTAATATCACAGACTCCCAAATAGAAGCTATCTCGGTCTCTGACCATGCTCTGATAACGGCCATCCTACATATCCCTGAGTCATCTGGGTCCTCAAAATCCTGGAAATTTCCATCCTACTTAGCAAAATCTATTAGATTCAGACAAAGGCTGGATACCGTGTGGGAGGAATACAAAAATGACAATATCCTACACCTTGAGAACGACCCACTTTTGTTCTGGATGACGGCAAAAGCTGTCATAAGAGGTGCAATAATCTCATATGTTGCAGATATAAACAAAAAATATGCCACGCAATATTAGAAATACCAGTCAGACCTCACAACAACATTCCAACAATATAAATCCAACCCCTCCCCTCAAACTAAACAATTTTATGTCTTGGCCAAGACTCACTTTGACAAATTTTTGGGGGGCATGGGGGAAAAATATCTTTTTTCTGTAAATTACCGATACCATAAATTTGGTAACAAGACGGGGAAACTCCTCACTAACCTACTCAAAGGATCCCGTCCTCCTGCAGTGGTACAACCACTCATAAATGATAAAGGCTCTCTCACAACATCTAACAAAGAAATAGCAGAAATACTACACTCCTTTTATACCAATCTCTACTCTTCCACCACATCCAGTAATCAAACAACTTCCTCCGATGCTCCTATCCCTCCTGATTTCTGGGACTCCCTGCCTTGTCCTCAAATCACTACAGACATGTCACAAACCCTTATGGCTCCAATAACATTAGAGGAAATACAACACACTGTCCAACACCTCAAAAGCGACAAAGCTCCAGGCCCATATGGGTATAGCGGAGATTTTTATAAAATATTGTTACCCCACATAGGCGATTCACTAATACTGGTACTAAACTCCCTGCTCCACATTTCAAATCTGCCACCCTAAAAGTTCTTCCAAAACCTGGAAAAGATCTTTCTCTCCCGGGTTCTTACCGCCCGATATACCTTCTAAATCTGGATTATAAATTATTAACGAAAATTCTTGCGGACCGGGTTAAAGTTATTCTCCCACATATAGGGCCTCATTCAGAGGCGGTCGTAGGATGCAAGCGGTCGTTCTGAAACAGGGCGGCCGCTTGCATCCTGAACGGCCGCCTCCATGACGGTCGTTAGGCTGTGGGTTAACACCCACAGCTCTAACGACCGACAAGGGTGATGGTCGCGATGGTCAAGACCATCACGACCATCGGGGCTTACGACGAGACCCTAAGGTAGGGTCTCGTCAACCTTAAGCCCCAGGGAGCTTCCTGCTCTGATCGAGCAGGAAGCTCCCCACTGACATCACTGATAATGTCAGTGGGGCCGCCCCCAAACGGCAAGCAATCCTACTGGAACGCCTCCGTTTGGCCAGGCACGCCCCCGGCCCACCCAGAAAACGGGACGAGCTGTCACTCAACATCGACAGCTCGCCCCGTCTACGACGAGACCCCTAATGATGGCTCCGTCGTGTGCATGCGCTGTGGGGCAACATCGAGTTGGTCGTGAGCGCTCAGCGCTCACGACCGACTCTGAATGAGCTCCATAATTCATACAGACCAAACTGGCTTTATATGGGGAAGGCACTCGGAAGTTAACATCAGAAGAGTAATCTCAGCTATATACGCATCCACCTCGAACCAACATACACAATCGAATGCAATCCTTTCCCTAGATGCCGAAAAGGCGTTCAATCTAATCGAATGGGATCATTTGTTCAAGACACTTTCCATCTTTGGATTCCCCGAACCTTTCATAAACACACTAAAAATTCTATATTATAAACCCCAAACACAAATTATTTGTAATGGTTTTACATCCCCTTCTATTTTCATTCAGAAAGGGACAAGGCAGGGGTGTCCTCTCTCACCACTTTTATTCGCTATAGCATTAGAGCCATTGGAGATAGCTCTTAGGGCTTCACCTTCCGTTACAGGTATCAAAATCTCAAATGTCACTCTGAAATGACACCCTATTTGCAGATGACATGCTTCTCTTCGTCTCAAACCCTCTATCATCTATTCCAGAAATCCTAAAACGGATAGACTCCTTTAGTAAAATCGCAGGATACCGTATTAATATTTCTAAATCTGAATTATTATACCTTAACCAACCTAACGACACGAATAGTCTTTGCCCCCCTCTATCCATATTCAAAATGGCTCCTAATAAACTCACTTACCTGGGGATCCAGATTACAGCCAATCTCTCTAAGCTTTATGAAGAAAATTTCTCTCCCATGATTTCTAGGGTACTGGGGATGTTAAATAATTGGAGATTACTCCCTCTTTCACTCCTAGGCAGGGTGGCGGTACTCAAAAGCATTATCTTTCCAAAAATGTTCTACCTAATGAGGATGTTACCAATTTCCCTGAAAAAAACAGACGTTTTATGTCTACGCTCGGGCCTTGAATAAGTTTATGTGGCGTGGGAGAAAACCAAAAATAGCTATGACTAAACTCAAAACTCCCAGAGGAAGGGGGGATTGGGAGTCCCAGATTTTGCGTCCTATTCTATCTCCGTGCTAGCTAGATATGCGATAGACTGGATCTTAGGAAAGAATACATTCACTGATATTCAATTAGATGAGGCTCTTTATTATCCTCTGTCCCCAGGAGCCTTACTCCACTCAAAACCCTCGCAAATTCCCTCTAACATCCTTCAAAATATACTATTTTGTGACATTTACTATACATGGATCTCTCTAAACAAGAAATTTAAACGAGACCCACTCTACTCTGCATATATTCCTCTATGGGGCAACCCGGCCTTCCCTCCCTCCCTGTCCAATAATTACTTCTCACTCTGGAGAGAAAAGGGCCGAACAAGCTCATCCCAAGTATTTGATCCAGGAGGACAAATATATCAATTTTCAGACATTAGGGAGAAATACAACATACCTCAGTCACACTTCTATATGTATTTACAAGTGAGACACTACCTTTCATTGGTACAATATGTTAAACGCAGATATTTCACAAATACTGACTTATTACAATCCACCATAAGCCTATGCGAAAAACTCACATGTCGCATTAAATTTATATACCTCCCTCTAGTTAACAGCTTCGCGAATTCTGGTGGGGACAGAACGATCAAACAATGGCAGAAAGACCTCCCAGATCTATTGTCTTCAGACCAATTGTTTGACCACTATGACTCGACGATGAAAATCCTTAACTCCTCGTACCTACAAGAAGTACATTTGCGTACTATACAAAGAGCATATACCTCTCTGGCACAACGCTCCCATTTCTCCCCACACCTTACAGGAGAATGCCCTAAATGTCAATGTACACTCGCATCTTTCTTTCACTGTTTCTGGACATGCCGGAAAATTAAACGTTTCTGGAACAAAGTGATAGCCTTTATTAATGAGTTATTATCCACTCGGTTTTCACCTGACCCTCTGGCCTGTCTATGTGTCGACCTCACCAACAGGAACATAACCCCCTCCACTACCCCCCATATTCCTATTATTACTATGATAGTGACGATATCGAAAAAGATCATATTGACACATTGGATTTCCAGATCCTCTCCCTCTCTCGCTGAAGTTAAGGTAAAACTTCTCCAATTTATGTATTTCGATAGGAAATCCACACAACCACATATAGAAAGAGGGGCTGTGGCCTTTTATAAAAAAATGGGGTCTCTATATTGATAAATTGGAACAATCTACTCAAACACAAATCTATAAAATTTTTGAGACAAGAGTGGTTTCTCCACCGACAACTTTCGATAGCCCCCTAACAACCTCAACAATATCAACAATCTGTAGAGCATTTTATATGTGATTATTCTTCATTGTAAGGTCACAATTGTGGAAATTCTCAGGCCTCACGTCAAGCCATCTTTATTAATATAATATTAATTCCCCTATCTTCCCCCGTGTTCTTTCTTACCCCTTTCTGTATTTGTCTATATGTTGCTTTACTATCCTGGGTATCCTAATCAATTACTTCAGAATATTGTTACTCCTTTTTCTTCATACATCGGAATGTAAGATGATACATGCCAACAAGGAGTCCAAATATTATCTGTCTTAGCTTACACCTTTTATCCCTTTGTGGCACTATGTTTATGTTTATTCGAAACAGACGCTTAGCAACAATAGGATATTATATTATACAATGTTATTATTGTTGTGGCTTTTAAGCAATATCTCAAGCAGCTATGTAAACCCTATAGTAACTGTAACTTGCTATATGTTTCTCTTTTATTTGCTGTATGTCTTATATCTTTGAAAAACTCGAATAAAAAAGATTTAAAAAAAAATATATATATATCATATAGTTTTGATGCCCAATATAGTAGGTCTTAACAATTTTCACTTACAAATGTCTATTGCGGAACCACCCCCTTTCCTGTTATTACTGAGCTGGATAATATAAATGGCTATTCTTAACCAAAAATGTTCATTAGGGACTAATTCACCCATTTTCATGAGGTTGCTAAGTTAAGGAGTGTGCTTCTGTAACTGAGCAAAGTGTGACTGACATGCTTGCCATACATATATTACCGCCTTGATTTGTAGATTCATACACGGGGCAGAAGCACTTATTTCACAGAAGCTTTAGGGTCTGATTTAGAGGGGCAAAGACTCGCACGGCGCCTGTAGTGATCGAGACTCAACGCTACCAGACTGGGAGGTGTATGCAAAAATGGCCAGTTCATTGGGTTTGTCACAGGCATATAAGGGAAGGTGCGGCATAGGGGGCCATTGTCAGGCGTAGAAGCTGCATCTGCCATAGCGGCTGGTGCAGCTTTCGATGATAGCGTATAAGGAAGCACTAAATCGGTATTACACCGTGCACGGCTGTTAAAAGTGGGCGTCTCACCCCTTGCACATTTGGCTGCACCGATGTACACAAGGGAAGGAGTTTGTAGCGGAGTTTGTATAAAGTCACAGTCGGGCGGCTGCCAGTAGACGCTGCGGTGTGCGCTTTTGTGTGTGTGACTCGAATTCAGGACCTTAGTGACTGCAGGCTGACCTTTTTTTTTCAGCTGCATCAGACGATATAAGAACATGCCCTGAAGATCTGGGCAGAGTAGCTTAGCTGTGTGAAAGGGAGTGGAGAGGAGGATCAGGTTACACGGAACTACGGTTGTGTGCAAAACTGTGGCCAACTCTGCTCAAATTTCATGTTTCACTTTTAGTGATTTAAAACAGTGGGAGAAAAAAAAATAATAAAACATTAAGCAGTAGTAAGTACAATAAAGACTTGTGACAAAGATCAATATTTAAATCAGTTTATTATCTTATTATCTGACATACATCCACGTGTCCCATATACAGGGTTAGTAAAACCACAAGTTACAGGCAGATCACAAAAATTTTACGCAGGGTTACAGGAACGGGCCCCAGAATAGGTTTCAAGGAGAATAGGTGAGATCTGCTATTTGAGAGAATTAGTGACGTCTGCCTTGGGGGGTCATATAATAAAACACTTCCTCACAAAGGTGTCCTATTTACCTCCACATATATATATATATATATATATATATATATATATATGTACACAGGTAGTCACTCTAACTGTAAGAATATATATATAACTATAGAGATCACTACTACAGTGTATGTACTGTGTACACTATGTAGGTCCTTATATTTCGTACGTAACCCTATATTGCATGTCTATATATGTTGCCATCTGCATATATGCTCTATAGACTGTGTAAGATCCTCCCTGCATTCCGAATAGCCCATTGAACCCAAGGTGGGGTGTGCTAACTAATACTTAGCACAATGTACAGAGATACTCATTACTCACAGCACACGGAATACCCCAGTCTATGTACAGAGGAAAGGGCTGCATGCAGTGACCAGTTAGTGATTCACGGGGTGACAGGGTCTTCTAGGCCAGTCCAGTGGGCAACAACACACACTGCACAGGATTCAGGGCACTGCCCCAACTCACCAAAAAGGGTGACAGAGTTATTGCAACTCAGACACAAAAGTATAAACTGGAAAAAAAGATGATAGGAAGACTAGAGACAGGATGATAGGAAGATACCGAGCTGAGCTATCACAGTCTAGAGGCTGGATGATAGAACATTACTGAGCTATCACACACTAGATATAGGATGAGAGGAAGATATTTAGCTATCACAGACTATAGACAGGATGATAGCAAGATACTGAGATGAGCTATCACAGGCTAGGGGCAGGTTGATAGTAAGTTACTGAGCTATCACAGACTAGAGGTGGGGTGATAGGAAGATACCAAACTATCACAGACTAGGACCATGATGATAGTAAGTCACTGAGCTATCATACACTAGATATAGTATGATATGAAGATACTGAGCTATCTCAGATTAGAAGCAGGATAATAGGAAGATACAGAGCTATCACAGACTAGAGCCAGAATGATAGGAAGATACTGAGTATTACAGACTAGAGCCAGAATAATAGGAAGATACTGAGTATCACAGACTAGAGCCAGAATGATAGGAAGATACTGAGTATCACAGACTAGAGCCAGAATGATAGGAAGATACAGAGCTATCACAGACTAGAGACAGGATGATAGCAATATATGGAGCTATCACAAGCTAGAGGCAATATGATAGGAAGATACTGAGATATCACAGGCTAGAGGTAGGATTATAGGATGAGATTGAGACATCAAAAACTAGATAGCAGAAGATAGGATGTGACAGTATCATCACATACTAGGCACGATGAAACATGGAAATTACAGACTAAACATAATAGGAACATCATGAACTGAACACAGGGAGATTAGTATAGATTGAACATCACAGACTAGCAACAGGATGATAGGAAAATCTGTGTGCAGACACAAGATGATAGGAACATCACAGAGAAGGCACAGGATGATATGAACATCTCAGAGTAGATTCCTAATAACAGGAACATCACAGAGTAGGCACAGGATGATAGAAACATCACAGAGAATACACAGGGTGATTGGAACATTACAGAGTAGGCACAGAATAATAGAGACATCATAGAGTAGACACAGGATGATAGGAACATCACAGAGTAGACACAGGATGATAGAAACATCAAGGAGAATACACAGGGTGATTGGAACATCACAGAGTAGGCACAGAATAATAGAGACATCACAGAGTAGACACAGGATGATAGGAACATCACAGAGTAGGCACAGAATAATAGAGACATCACAGAGTAGACACAGGATGATAGGAACATCACAGAGTAGGCACAGGATGATAGCAACATCTCAGTAGACTCAGGATGATAGGAACATATTAGAGAAGTCCCAGGATAATGGGAATATCTCTGAGTAGACACAGGGTGATAGGAACATCACAGAAAGACCCAGGATGATGGGAACATCTCAGAGTAGACATGGGATTATAGGTACATCTCAGAGTAGACACAAGATAACAGGAACATCTCAGAGAAACACAGACTGATAAGATCATCACAGAGAAGATACAGGGTGATGGGAACATCACAGAGTAGGCACATAATGATAGGAACATCTCAGAGTAGACATGGGATTATAGGTACATCTCAGAGTAGACACAAGATAACAGGAACATCTCAGAGAAACACAGACTGATAAGATCATCACAGAGAAGATACAGGGTGATGGGAACATCACAGAGTAGGCACATAATGATAGGAAGATCACAGAGAAGACACAAGATGGTAGGAACATCACAGAGTAGACACAGGATGGTAGGAACATCACAGAGAAGACACAGGATGGTAGGAACATCAAAGAGAAGAAACAGGATGATTGGAACATCACAGAGTAGGCACAGGATGATGGGAAGATCACAGAGAAGACACAAGATGGTAGGAACATCACAGAAAAGACACAGGATGGTAGGAACATTACAGAGGAGATACAGGATGATTGGAACATCACAGAGTAGGTACATGATGATGGGAAGATCACAGAGAAGACAGGATAACAGGAACATCACAGAAAAGACACAGGATAACAGGAATATCACAGAGAAGACACAGGATGATAGGAACATCACAGAGAAGACACAGGATAACAGGAACATCACAGGGAAGACACAGGATGACAGGAACATCACAGAGAAGACACAGGATAACAGGAACATCTCCAGGAAAGACACAGGATGACAGGAACATCACAGAGAAGACACAGGATAACAGGAACATTACAGAGTAGGTACATGATGATGGGAAGATCACAGAGAAGACACAGGATAACAGGAACATCACAGAGAAGACACAGGATAACAAGAATATCAAAGAGAAGACACAGGATGATAGAAACATCACAGAGAAGACACAAGATAAGATAATAGGAACATCACAGAGAACAGGAACATCACAGAGAAGACAGGATAACAGGAACATCACAGAGAAGACACAGGATACTTGGAACATCACAGAGAAGGCACAGGATAATAGGAACATCACAGAGAATACACAGGATAATGGGAACATCAGAGAATAGACCAGACAGAAGATGATATGAATAAAAATATTCACTGACTAGGCACAGGATGACAGTGAGATTTCAAAATGTAATGATGGAGATATAATGTGACATGACAGACTAGAGACTAGAGTCACAGAGTAAAGAAAGGATTGGGACATTGATAATAGGGAGATAATAGAGAAAGAGTGTTAGAATCTGAGACATCACAGACTATGGACAGGAAGGTTACAGAGATGGCTATATCCCATTGTATACAGGATGAGAGAGAGAGATCACAGGTCGGGGACAGAATCATAGGAAGAGAGGCATAAATCACAAAACAGATAATAATTATGAAGACATATCAGACTAGAAACAGCACAGTGGTAAGCGATTGATACAACAGTGAGTAGAAACAGGATGAGCAGAACAGACAGACATACACGGCTAGAGACAAAAAAATAGATACCAAGACATCACAGTCTAGAGACGGAACAGAGAGATACTGAGACATAACACACTAGGGGGCTTATTCATCATCGGAGGCCGTTTGGCTTCCGATGATGAAGTATTGAACATGCTGCGAGGGAAACTTAAATAGCCAACTCGAAGCGGAGGAAGGCTGACACCGGAGCAATTCATCATTGCTCAGGTGCAGGGACAGCTGCTCCGAAAAGCAGTTGTCCCCATGGTTAGTATCGCAGCTACAGAAGTAGCTGCGTTACTTACCTGCTCCCCGTTATCCCGGCTACGCATGCATGACCTCGGGTCGCGCATGCGCAGAGCCGCTGGGGAGGTAGAGAGCAGGTGGCAGAGGGATCTGCTCAGATCCCTCTTCGCATCCCCAGAACTCCTTCCCATAGGAAGGAGCAGGGATCTGAGAACAAGCGCTGTCTGAAGATGGCACTTGTTCTCGGAAGCAAACTCCGAAAACTTTAACTTTTTCGGAGTTTGCTTAATATCAGGGGGTCCTATCAGACCCCTGATGATGAATAGCCCCGGTAACTTAAAATTAAATATGCTCAAACTAGCGTTTCCGCATAGTTACCGGGCCATTTATCGTATGGCGATTAGGCCTCTAGAAATGAAATAACAGAGAAATATATGGACATCACAGGTTACTAGAGATGGTATAAAGGTGACAGGCTGAGACACTGCAGAGCAAAGATAAGATAAGATAACAGAAATACACTGAGATGTTAAACACCAAAGACAAGATAACTGCGATAGAGTGAGATGTCACAGACCACAGGCCACAGGACAGAGCCTGAGCGAAACGTCACAAACTAGAATCAGGATGATAGAGATTGATTGAGACATCACCGATTACAGAGATGAGGATAGAGAAAGAGCAAAATTACATTCATTTGACATGCGAGTCTGTGACTTATTTTCCCACATCATCCATTAGGAATTCCATTTATCCTTATACAATCACATGTTGGCATGGTATGGTTTCTCAGTCAGTGAAAGGCCAGTGCCTGCATGGTAAGGGAGCTCTTTAGAGACGTGGGAGTTTACAGAAGGGAGAACTGTAGTACATACCAATTGTGGAAATCAAACCTGTTATTTAGAGGCAAAGGACCTGATTCTGAGTCAGCTGCATCTGCGATCGCTTTTCCGCCTGGCCACTGCGGCTTGCTTGCTATCTGATGCAAGTATCCCCTCACCTGGGCTGATTATCCATCAGCATAGATGAGGGCCTGCCCACAGTTTTTAGGTCCGCAGCCGCCATCATTAGTACTGGCATTTACTGTGCACCAACTCTGCTAAGTCAGAATCAGGCCCAAAATCTGAATTTCCAGGTCTATCTATACATTTCACATTTTTCACACCTTCCCCGGAAATAATGATACAAGAGGTCAGGCTCAGTACTGGTAAGTGACTAACTATAGGGAATGGACTGTTACATGTCCAACTAATTGTTTGCTTAAGAGTTCCTACAAATAGAGTGGACCGTTCCTTGCCTCAGTGATGTCACTAGTTCTTAGTAAATCAATAGTCAGCATGCTCAGGCATATTGGTTCAGCTCGCAAAATGGCTGCCTTTACCATGTGAAGAGGATGTATCGAGTAATATCAATGATCTAATGTCTTCCTATAATTCTTTTTCAACCCCGGTCTTAAGGCGGATATCCACTAGACGATATTCTCCATCAGCGATATTGTCTAGTGTTTCCCCGGCAGTGATGTGTTCAATGTCATTAACGACAATGAGCACCCACCCGGAACGATATATCGGTTAGGGACGTCACCCTCCCTCGTACTTGCAGTACCTGACAATATCGTTGCAAGTACGGGCAATGAAAGATGCCGACGACGACCAGCGGGTGCGCGCATCGCTAGTCGTTAACGCCATATCCACTGCACGATATTGCGGACGATGAACGATATCGTTATTTTTCAAATCGGCCAATTTATCGTGTAGCGGATATGCGCCTTTATTTTCCGTTCTAACTGGAAAAAGAAATAACTATACCCTTAGAAAACCTTGGACATTGTTCTCAACACGTCCACATGATTGTTCAGGTTGACGCATGTTGTTTATCATAGTAGAGCCAGGCAATACAACAAACTAGTTTGGCCAGGCCTTATATGATCTAGTTGGGGCTAGGTGGACCAATGAGAATGAGTAGATGGTTCTCTCAAATAATTAGCGGAAGTGGCTATCGGTAGGGATATGATCGATGCTGTGGAGCGTCAGGAGCATAATTTTGTGGGTGTAGTTCCTTGTAACTTAACAGGGAATAAATGGCAGTTAGAGAAGGGTCAGATGGTACTGGTGGTGCCCAGTAGCAGGTTCTGACGGAGAAGCGAGTAAGAACTTTCACCAGGATGAAGCAGGAATGTCCTCACCCCCTCCTCCGGGACATCTTCTGCACTGAATGGGACAGTGACACACAGAGGGGCCTCTGTATCAGAGGAACATTGGACAAGGCACTGGGGGAGTCGGGACACAGACAGAAGGAGGAGGCAGTCTGTGGCTCCAAATGACAGGGTTTAGAAGTTGCAGGGCTGGTGGAAGAGAGGGTTAAGATTGCATCTCAGCCCGGAGCAGCCAGGGAAACCAACAGCAAAACAGCAACCTGAGGAAGAAAAGAGATAGCAGTGATTGGATGACACAGAGAGAGCACACACTAATTGGGAGAGAACATGGCAGAGAGAGCGTGCACAATACAAGTGCTCATCCCATAGTCGACAAGTTTACATCAGGGATCAATGTTTTCTTGTTTTATATGATATGGCTTTTCCACGTGTCCCTGTATCAGCCTTTAATAGACAGTATCATTAGGAAATGGAATAATACATTTATACTTTCAGTTTTCACAACCACCTAAATGTGTTCCTGATATGGGAGGAGATGTACTAAGCCTTGAAGAGCGATAAAGTGTATAGCGATAAAGTACCAACCAATCAGCTCCTGTCATTTTTCAAACACAGCCTGTAAAGTGACAGGCTCTACAAGGCTTAGTACTTGTAACCCCATGGTCAGAAAAGAGAATTGGGGCACAAGTTTGCCAATAGCGCTGAAAGCTGCATTATAAACTGTTCTCTTACCAATCCAAAGAGGGTTATTACAGCCATTCATTTGTTCTTCTGTTTCTTTAATGATTTTTGGAACTGGTCTGCATTATTGGATTTAGGGTCTGATTCAGACCCGCTCGCGAGCGCAGAGCGCTCGCAAGCGGGTCGATGGTCGGCCAGTGCGCACGCACGGCGTGCGCAATGCGCGTGCACGAGCCCTGGAGCGAGTGAGAACTTCATTCGCTCCGGGGCTCGCTACAAAACGGGGCGACTGTCAATGTTGATCGAAAAGCTCGCCCCGTTTTGTAAGCGGGGAGGGGGGGTGGCTGGACAAGGAACGCCTGCCGTTTGTGGGCGGCCCTACTGACATCATACGTGATGTCAGTAGTGAACTCCATGCTCTATTAGAGCAGGAAGTTCACTCAGGCTTGCGGGAACCGAGACCCAACCACAAGGGTCTCGTCGCAAGCCCGATGGTCGCGATAATCGCGACCATCGCCAGGCCGCTCGCAAAAGCTGTGGATGGTCACCCACAGCTATGTGAGTGGCCTGGAGGCCGATTTTTTTTTTTTTTTTAAATCCGCCCTGATTCAGAGCGAGCGATCGCAAATAGCGACGCCTCTGAATCAGGCCCTTAGATTGGTTTATGTATTGCTTTTTTAAGACAAAGCCACCACATGATAATAAGATCATTTGGAAATTGTTATCTTTTTCGACCATTTACATGAATACAGTACGTGCAAAGGGTGTTTTGTAACAACTAAGGGGGTTTTGTAATAGGTTCTGAGATTAAGTGACTAGCTGGATTTTGTCTAGTTTGTCTCTCAATTTAAAGCGGCAATCAGTTATTTGGCAAAACCAGCCTAATAACCGATTTGCAATTTAAATTTAGTGGCCAAATCGCCAAAATCACACCGGTTATGTCATCTCGGAACCAATTACATAAACCACTCTATGACCCGTATTCAATTTGAGGCAAAAAGTCCAGACTTTTCGCCTGCTGGACTTTTCGCCTCCTTCGCCTGTTTTCCAGGCGGGAAAGTATCACGCGCGTGCCCGCTATTCCCCGTATTCAATTCCAAAGTAGGCGAAATTGGGAACAGGCGAAACTTGGATCGGCGAAAAAATACAGGAATTTTTGGGAAATAATTGTAGGACCCCCCCTAAAGATGTCCAGATCTCGGGGATCACTATGGGTACCCCCGTTTTTGCCTGCAGAAGAAAGTCAGCTTTTTCAATAGATGCAGCAGGTGGTTATTTTTCCCAACATTAAGAAGTGATGCAAAAGAGCACTTAGGTTTTTTTTTTTCGTTTTTAAATGTGGTCCCATCAAATTTGGGATACATGAAACTGGAGGTAAGTATATTTTTAAGTCCCTAAAGGTAATCTTAAAAATTCTTCAAAAATACAGCTGACGCAACTCTGCGCAATGAAAAAAACACCTGCCACATACTTGGGGACCCCACCAGAATTAATTTCGTTAGTTTGGCATTTTGTTTCCCTAGTTTTTTTTTTTTTCACCCCAAAATTTTGACATTTTTTGGGGGGGTGTCCCGATTTTTTTTTTTTACATTTTTTTTTTGCACATTTCATTTTAAGGGGGCAGGCTATTTTTTTTAAGCCTGCACCTCTAAACCCCAAATCTGCACTTTTTTTTCACCTGCTATAGGTAATTGAAAAATGATCCCTGTTTTTTTAAAATGACCCTTCACCCCATTAACGAAAAAAAACGGGAATTTTTGAGAAATATGCCTGGTACCACCCTAAAGATGTCCAGACATGGGGGATCACTATGGGCACCCCCATTTTTGCCTGCTGAAGGAAGTCGGGCTTTGTAATAGCCGCGCAAGGTGCAATTTTGCGGCTATGAAGAAGTGGTAAAGAATGGCATTTAGATTTTTTTGGGGGGAAAAATAACTATTCCTATCATATTTGAGGTACATGAAAATGGGGGTAAGTATTTTTTTAAGTCCCTAAAGTTATTTTTAAAAATCTGAAAAATTGCACCTGCCGCTTGTCCCCGCAATGAAGAAAACACCTGCAGCATACGTGGGGACCCGACCTGAATTAATTTAGATAGTTTGGCATTTTGTTCGCCTATTTTTTTTTTTTTACCCCCAAAATTAAACATAATTTTTTTGGGGGGGGGTCCCGAATATTTTTAAACTTTTTTTGACGCAGTTTACCTTTAGGGGACTGTCTTAAGGCTGCACGTGGGTTCCCACAATGTTGTATCCCAAAACCGCAATTCTGCACCTTTTTCCGCCTGCTATTCATAGGCGAAACTTTTTTGCCTATTATATTGCATTGACTTTCCGCCTAGGCGAAAAGTCTTCCAAATTAAATACGGAGGAAACTCAAAACAGGCGAAAATGACGTCATCGGCGAAAATGTATCGCGGATCCAGACTTTTCGCCTCAAATTGAATACGGGCCTATGTTTGAAAGGAAGTTGCAGACAATCTTCAACAAATTAATTTGCAAAGAAATTGATCAAAGTTTGTACAACCAACCTCTGAGTCATGTATTACATTTATTATTTATTGGCAAGCAGCAATAGCGGATTAGTCATCGCTGTCCTGACTAAAGGCCCCCATACATCAGAGATTGATTGCAGCAATCGTGCAATTTGCAATCCATTGTGTATAAAAATCTTTCCCTTTTTCAATCGATTGTGGCAACTCTGCAATCTGCAATCGATTGAAAAAGGGAAGTTTTTTTATACACAATCGATTGCAAATTGCACGATTGCTGCAATCAATCTCTGATGTATGGGGTCCTTGAGATCCTCTCTGGGTCCCAATTAAGGATTAATGTTGCAGAGAAACAACACAGGAGGAGGTTTATCAAAACTTGGAGAGAGATAAAGTGGAGAGAGCACCAACCAATCAGCATCTAACTGTCATTTTTCAAACACCGCCTGTAAAATGGCAGTTAGGAGCAGTGGCAGCTCCAGAGGTGGGGCTGTAGCGCAGGCCAAAATTCAAATAGGGGAACCACACCAACTGCCACTCCAACTGCTGCCAAACATAGATGCGCGGGACTAACTGGTAGTTGGTGTGGCTCCCCTATTCAATTTTGGACTGCACTGCAGCCGACACCTGTGGAGCCGCCACTTTTTCTCTCTCCAAGGTTTGATACATCTCCCCCACAGTATTTAACCACATGGCATCATAAACTCTATTAACACTGATCTGCAAATCACGTTGTTATTTGAAAGGTATTCTGATTTTCAACATTCCTTACAGAATTAAACAGAAATACGTTATTGAAAGACTTGTGCAAGGTGGCAGCTGTATGTCACTATATACCCTACAATAAGTCATGACACTATGGGCCTCATTCAGATGTG
Source organism: Taudactylus pleione (assembly GCA_031769625.1). Lineage (NCBI taxonomy): Eukaryota > Metazoa > Chordata > Amphibia > Anura > Myobatrachidae > Taudactylus > Taudactylus pleione. Next base: position 4,196,699 of record JAUIMM010000198.1, read on the forward strand.
TAGACAGTCACGGCCGCAGCTGCCTATTTTGTTGGAGTTGTGGCAGTGGTAATAAACAAATGCTAGTTACTTTCATCCATCCCCTTGTGTACTAGTGTACGCAGGAATGGGCAAGCCCTGAGACGCCACTTTCAGTGGCTACGCATGCTGTAACACCGCTGGTGGTTATGCACAATCCAACATCGGCGCACCATTGCATGCATAATCGACCCTTGTGGCAGGTGCAGTTTCTCCATCTGAAAATGGCCTCTGCGTCTGGGAACACAGGTACTTTCACTGATACGCCCACGACACACTTAAAACGCCCACATGACTAATTTTTTTGCGTTCACTTCAGGCCGCCTCCCAGTCACCAACCTGGAACGCCCACCACTTTGCCTCTCGGTGTCTGAAACATACTCTCGTATACGTAACAGCGCCTTTGTGCGTATACTCAGGGTAAAGCCTGCGCCATGAGGGTTATCAGAATATTTGGCGCATGCCAATCATTCAACTACGTGAACATCCGCATTGCGGGCACCTCTGAATTAGGCCCTATATTGGCTAGCTGTTTATATATAATGTTTTATTGGTGGAGTGATACCTGGAGATAGAATTTTCCGATGCCATCTCTTTCGGTGTCCGTACGGTGTTGAAGTTACGCTTTGGTTGTGTCACTAAGTGTAAAAAAGGATTTTGAGGTTAAATGCAGCACATAGTATAACATACACATATAAAGTACATTATTGCTTACATGCAATGTGTGTATTAGTGTCCATGTATACAGTACATTCATTTTATTGAATGGAATTGACACTTTTGTATGTACAGTAGTTTCATATGGAAACAACTGTATTTTCCAATGGATACTTTCAGTCTATAAATACATAACATTCTACACCGATCACTCATAACATTAACACCACCTTCCTCACATTGTCTAGGACCCATCATGCCTCAAAAACAACCTTGACCCTTCGAGGCATGGACTCCACAAGACCTCTGTAGGGGGTATAGTTACTAAAGTGTGAGTTTTTAGAAATGGGGATGTTGTCCATAGTTATTATATTCTAGAAGGTGCTAGATAAATGTTAAGTAGAATCTGATTGGTTGCTATGGGCAATATCTCCACTTCTAAAAACCCGCACTTTAGTAAATATACCCTACAGTAGGTGTCCTGTGGTATCTGGCACCAAGGCATTAGCAGCAGATCCTGTAAGTTGCGAGTTGGGGCCTCCATGGCTCAGACTTTTGTTTCCAGGCCAGCACATCCCACAGATGCTCGATCAGGGTTTTGGATTAATAGATCTACAGTAAAAAGGTCGATAATGTCTAGGTAGACACCAGATGTTAGTCAGTCAATAGGTCGACATTAACAAAAGGTCAACAGGGACAAAAGGTCGACACACTAAAGGTCGTCATGTAAGAAGGTCGACATGTACAAATGGTCGACAGTGTCAAAAGGTCAACATGACAAAGGTAGACACAAAAATGGTCAACACATGTTTTTTTTCGTTTTCTAACTCTAATCTTCACCCTAACCCTCCCTCCTGGTGCCTAACCCTAACCGTCGGGGTAGGAGCCTGACTATAACCGTCCCTTCTAGTGCCTAACCCTAACCCTCCAGTAAGTGCCTAACCCTCCCTCCTGGTGCCTAACCGTCGAGGTAAGTGCCTAACCCTAATCCCCCGGTAAGTGCCTACACCTAACCCTAACAAAAACTAAAAAAAAATGTGTTGACCATTTTTGTGTCTACCTTTTTCATGTCAACCTTTTGACCCTGTCAACCTTTAGTGTGTCAACCTATTGACTGTCTAACATCTGGTGTCTACCTGGACATTGTCGACCTTTTTACTGTAGAGCTATCAACCGCATACCCTCAATCAGATTGAGATCTGGGGAATGTGGAGGCCAAGTCATCACCTTAAACTCTTTATCATGTTCCTCAAACCATTCATGAACAATGTTTGCAGTGTGGCCGGGTATATTATCCTACTGAAAGAGGCCACTGCCATCAGGGAATAACGTTGCCATGAAGGGGTGTACTTGGCCTGCAGCAATGTTTAAGTAGGTGATACGTGTCAAAGTAACATCCACATATGTCATATATCAGGACCCCAAGTTTCCCAGAAGAACATTGGCCAGAGCATCACACTGCCTCTGCCGGCTTGCCTTCTTTCCAATCCTGGTGCCATCTCTTCCCCAGGTAAACACATGCCCACTTGGCCGTCCACATGATGTAAAAGAACACGAGATTCATCAGTCCAGGCCACCTCCTTCTATTGGTCAGTTCTGACGATCAAATGCCCATTGAAGGCGCTTTTGCCAGTGAACAGGGCTCAGCATGGGCACTCTGATAAGTCTGGAGCTGCGCAGCCCCATTATGCTGCAAACTGTGATGCACAGTGTGTTCTGACCCCTTTCTGTCATAGCCAGCATTAACTTTTTCCCCAATCTGTGGGATAGGACCAGACAAGCTAGCCTTCGCCTCCAACTCGCATCAATGTGCGCCTGGCACCCGCGACCCTGTCGCTGTTTCGCGGATTGTCTTTCCTTGGACCACTTTTGGTAGGTCCTAACCACTTCGTACCGGGAATAACCCATAAAACCTGCCGTTTTGGAGATGCTCTGACCCAGTCGTCTAGCCATCACAATGTGGCCCTTGTCAAAGTCACTCAGATCCTTACACTTGCCCAATTTTCCAGCTTCCAACTTCAAGAACTGACTGTTCACTTGCTGCTTAATACAGTATATCCTACCCCTTGACAGATGCCATTGTAATGAAATAATCAATGTTATTCACTAATCCTGTCAGTGATTTTATTGTTATGGATGATGGGTGTATATATCCTTTTTTTACATATAAACAGCACATGTTCTACACTACATAAGACAACATAGCATTGTACTCTGGAAGTACTCTTGTAATCAGTCTTTCCATTCAATCTCTATGTTCTTACCTTTTACCTCAATTCACTATTCTTTCCCTTCTACCTCTACTGTCCTCTTTCTTGTCCAACTTCTACCATTCTTCATCTTGTCCCATGTTTTGTAATCTTTCCTCTGTCCCCATTTGTATCAAATGGCATCCTAATCAGCGGCAGCTCCTACCTTGTATGGGGGGGGAGAAAACACTTTCCCCTGGGCAGGGACATGACAACGTTTTTAGGTTGGGGGGGGCAAGATGGAATTTAATATTGGTGCTCCCCTTACCCTCCCCCCCCCCCTTTTCCAACTTACCTAGTCCAGGGCCTTCTGTTACAGAAGTGGTATCACGGGATGGAGGAGGTGAGACGGGTGCCATAGAAGAGGAGGGGGACAGGACCACCGGGGAGGCAGAGGTGGTACCACAGATGAGGGTGGGACCACCAAGGAGGAATAGGTGGCACGGCCACTGCACCGCACATTACACCTCCATCTCCGCGTAGTGCAGGGGCCGTGCAGCCTATTCTTATAATGCACAGCCCCTGACCTTCCGCGGCCGCCGCTCCTCTGACTGGTGCCTCTTAAATGTTTGGGGGGTTGGGCCGACCCCTTGCCCCCTCCCTGTCGGCGCCTATGCCGCTGGGACTGCCTGTCCGGCATGTGATTAGCAAAAAGCACTTCCACTGGGAAGCCAATGCCAGGCAGTACTGCGGGTAACACATTTTACTGGGAGGAGGGTGGAGGGGTGGGTAGCTCATGCAGCACCTGGGTAAGATCAGCCACTGGTCTAATCCACAATTTTTATAAACCTCTGTGTCCTCCCTTACTCCTTGCCATCTTCTCACCCTGCCCAGCCCATGTTGTCCTCCTTCCTGTATACTCACAGACACTTGTTGTACAAACAACATACTAGAGATTCAAAAACTGTATACCTACTAGTAACTTGATGCACCTTTTTCACGCCAGTGCTGTCCACTTGTGGGTCTTTTGGACCACCGAGCCTGGAACAGAAGGAATACAGAGGAGTGTAACTAGGTATTTAAAGTCCCCATAGCAAAAGTCTGCAAGGGCCCATATGTACTACCCAATAGTAAAAAATGTATATAACACAAGTTACAAGGAAGATTGACCCCCTCAGCTCTGGGCCCCATAACAGCTGCACCCCTTCCACCTATAGTAAATGGATGGAATATCACTCTATAATTCTTTTTTTATCAGACTTCTTAGTAATTAATGTCAGTCCCCTGTGGTGATGCTCTTTAGTGTAAGAGTCATTGGACTAAATGTTGTTCTGTATAACTGTACAAAGTAAATCTCACCTCTGAACCCTGGAGGGTGGAGCAAATACTCCATATTTTGGGGAGCAGGTGAAATACCGGACACCGAACACCGAACCGTCATGTTTTCCTGTGGGTTTTTCAAGTTCAATTCCAAACCAGTATCCTGAGCAATATAAAAGGTTATCAAATAAGAACAATGCAGAGGAGACCATATAGCTATTGTGATAGCTTGGGGTTAATTAGCTTGGTAGACTGGGGTCTGTGGTGCAGAGAGTAGGTGTAGAATTAGAGTCCACACATAGCATTCCAGTTAAATAAACATAAATGGTGCTTTACTTCCATAATGTGAAATCAGGAAACAGAAAAACAATAAACAACCTAGCCCTTGTTTAGGGCACTAGCTCACTTCTTGAACCCTCACTATTAAAGTGCAGCTAGTCTGCAAATAAAAGTCCAAAGTCAGCTTAGCCCTGCTCCCTGCAAGTTAACACATGCTCCGGCCTGGTCTTTAGTTGGCTGGCTGCCACAGCCTCATAGTCTGGCCTGCTTCCTTGCAGGTACCATAGCTCAGTCCCAGAGTTTGATGGCCTTCCCTGTATCTCACAGGTCTAGGCTCAGGCCTCCTGGCCCCCAACGTCTTCCTGGCACAATGAGCTCTGTCTGACTGTTCTGCCTCAGTCCTCCCTGGACTGAATCCACTGGGCAGCCCTTACACAATCTCCCAGAATGTTTTTGTATTCTGTGTGGGCGGATCTCTCCTGCCACACACAGAATCTGCTGCTCACTAGCGCCATCTCTGGTGATACTGCCACACTATATACTACTAAACCAGTAACTCCATGTCATTGCTTATTATATTCCTCTATATAACCCCTACTACTAATTAGTATAACTTATCCTATTTGTCCACAAAGCCTGTCCTGTCTCCCTATAACATATCCGGTTACTGTGCGTAGCCTCTGAAAACTTATTTTATTACTCTATAGCTTCTATCACCCCATGTCTTCCCAAACTTATCCTGTTTTACAATACATGTCCTCTTCCCTTATCTCTTCCTATTGCTCCATATAACATCTAACTTCCTATTACTCCATATTACATCAAACGCCTCCTATTACCTCTGCTTATAACTCCTACTATTACTTCATATTACATATAACTGCTCTTATTACCTCTCCTTATAACTCATCCTATTACTTCATATTACATATAACTGATATTACTCCATATTACATCTAACTGCTCCTATTACTCCATATTACATCACACTCCTCCTATTACCTCTGCTTATAACTCCTTTTATTACCTCTGCTTATAACTCCTACTATTACTTCATATTACATATAACTGCTCCTATTACCTCTCCTTATAACTCTTCCTATTTCTTCATATTATATATAACTCCTATAACTCCATATTACATCTAACTGCTCCTATTACTCCATATTATATCTAACTCCTCTTATTCGCCATGTAACTACTCTTATTATTTCATAGAACATCTAACTCCTCCCATTATTCCTTATTACCTCTCTTTATAACTACACATATTACTCCATATTACATCTAATTCCTCCTATTACATCTAACTCCTCCCATTACTCCATATTACCTCTCCTTATAACTCCTCCTATTACTCTATATTACCTCTCCCTATAACTCCATATTACATCTAACTCCTCCTATTAATCCATATTACCCCTCCTTATAACTTCTCCTATTAGTCCATATTACCTCTCCCTATAACTTCTCCTATCACTCCATATTACCTCTCTTTATAACTTCTCATGTTACTCCATATTAAATCTAACTCCTCCTATTACCTCTCCCTATAACTCCTCCTATTACTCCATATTACATCTAACTCCTCCTCTTAATCCATATTACCCCTCCTTATAACTCCTCCTATTACTCCATATTACCTCTCCCTATTACTTCTCCTATCACTCCATATTACCTCTCCTTATAACTTCTAATGTTAATCCATATTAAATCTAACTCTTCTTATTACTCCATATTACCTATCCTTATAACTCCTCCTATGGCTCCATATAACTGCTCCTAATACTCCATATTACATTTAACACCTCCCATTACTCCATATTACCTCTCCTTATAACTCCTCCTATTACTCCATATTACCTCTCCCTATAACTCCTCCTATTACTCCATATTACATCTAACTCCTCCTATTAATCCATATGACCTCTAACTGATCCTATTACTCCATATTACCCCTCCTTATAACTTCTCCTATCACTCCATATTACCTCTCCTTTTAACTTCTCATGTTACTCCATATTAAATGTAACTCCTCCTATTACTCAATATTACCTATCCTTATAACTCCTCCTATGACTCCATATAATATATAACTGCTCCTAATACTCCATATTACATTTAACACCTCCTATTACTCCATATTACCTCTTCTTATAACTCCTCCTGTTACTTCATATTACATCTAACTCCTCCTATTACTCCATATTACATCTAATTCCTCATATTACTCCATATTACTTCTCCTTATAACTCTGCCTGTTACTTCATAATACATCTAACTCCTCCTATTCCATATTACCTTTCCTTATAACACCCCCTATTACGCCATAACATCTAACTCCTCCTATTACCTCTCCTTGTAACTTCTCCTATTACTCCATATTACTTCTAACTCGTCCTATTACTCCATATTACCTCTCCTTATAATTCCTACTATTACTATATAACACCTCTACTTATAACTCCTCCTTTTACTTCATTTTATATCGAACTCCTCATATTACTCCATATTACATCTAACTTCTACTATTACATCTAACTCCTCCTACCCCACCATATTACCTCTCCTTATAACTCCTCCTATTACTCCATATTACATCTAACTTCTACTATTACATCTAACTCCTCCTACCCCACCATATTACCTCTCCTTATAACTCCTCCTATTACTCCATATGACATCTCTGTATAACTCCTCCTTTTACTCTTTATAATCTCTCCCTATAACTCATCCTATTAATCCACATAATACTCCTAATTACTAGCCCCTGCTCAGATATATTTTAATACCCAGGCGTTATCCCCACCTTATGCTCTTACAATATGAAACTTACCTGGAGCAAAGTCTGTCTTGCCATAGAACCGTACCACCCCTTGTTTCTGCCCAGCCACGAGCACTTGGTCCCCCAGGTCGATGTTCAGCCCCTCTCTGTCCAGGCTGCCCACACTGATAGACTTCTTTTTTATCGCTGCTAGTGACCACATAAATCAGAAAGACTGAACTGTCAGCCACCAATAGTACAGCATAATGTTGGAAAATGTTACAATGCTAGCAGCTAGACCCCAGGCTGGCTTTACTCTTAAAGGTTCTCAAATTATTATTATTTTTTTTTAAGTATAATGCCTGTATCATGAAGTTTATTACAGAAGATTAGATTTGTATTGCCAGGGCTGTAACAAAATGAAAGCACACCTTTTTTCTCCTTCCTGCCCTTGCCGGTGACTCTGGAGAAGTCCATACGTGGAGTCTTTGGGGTGGAAGTAACAGAGGATGGGGTCTGATCTGGAGCTTTACTGATCTTGGACACAGAAGCAAATATTCCTAGAAATGAAAGCAAGTAAGGTCATAGAGAAGGTGGACATTGGAACACAGTGCATTGGAATGACAAATATATATATATATATATATATATATTCACACACACAGTGGTGGCTCCAGAGGTGGTATATATATATATATATATATATATATATATATATACATATACATACATATACATACATGCATATCTAGATATATATTGTGGAGCCTGATTAAAATTTGGTCATCACATACATTTGCGTGATGAACTAATCGTGGCTGTGGCACGTGCACATCACACCTACTGTGCATGGTGCACACCCCAGCTTCCACTGCGTGTGCCAGGAGAGAGGGACGGGAGATGGGCAGAGAGTGGGAGGGAGTGGCAGAGAGCAAACTGGTAGGGTTGGGTGAGACAGGGACGGCAGCTGGTTGGGCTTGACCCTGGACCATAGCTACTAGCATATACTCTTGTGAAAACCAAATATTTTTTTTTTATCCTGAAACGCGTGGGAGGTCCTCTGGTGCGTATCTTAAGCAATCAAAGTCCAGTCACACCCCAATAAAAAAGTGTTTCAACTATCTGTTAAAAAAATAAAAAACATTTGCAGGACCTGCAGGGCTCCACGTAAGAGTAACAATATCCCGTCACAATGCAGCCTACCTAGCACATTGGGATAACCCACCCATTCATTTCAAGTGTTTTGATTGGCTAAGCCTCAATGATGCCTTTCTGCTATGTTTGACTTCTCTTTTATATCATTATAAATTCACTGTCATGTAAAGCGCGTCTGGAGGGTTCATACGGTGAACAACCACTAAATGAACAGGCCGAGGTCTTGTTTAGTCGACCTACAAGCGTGTGGTAAAATGTATCACTGGCAGAAAAAGCTGTGCAGTCACCTGAAAACCAGGATGCGATCTCTACAGCCCCGATTCACATTATCTCTTCCCATAAAACTAAATTAGTTTTCGCATACAAGTGTATAATGATGTGCACATCGGAATGGGTATGAAGTCACGGCGGCCGACACCGGCAGCCCGAAGGGAGAAGATCCCGACAGGGCAGGTAAATACCCTATCCCTACCCCTCTCCCCCCTAAACCTCCCTTAGTGGTGCCTAACCCTAACCTCCCCCCCTAGTGCCTAACCCTAACCTCCCCCCGGGGGAGCGTAACCTTCCCCCCTAGGGGTGCCTAAACTTCCCTCCTAGGGATGTCTAAATCGTAACCTCCCCCCCAAAACCTAACCCCGCTATGCTCCCTAACCCCGCTATTCTAAGGGCGCCCCGGATTTAACTTGTTCGGGCTGGAGTTCTTCAGCGTTCCGTCATCGGGATTAAGATGGGCAGTATTTCAACGCCTATCTTAAGTCCCTGGTCGGGATTTCGATGTAGGTATTGAGACCGGCGGCATCGTGGCCGCTGGTCTCATAATTACATCCCGTGCACGTCGGCACCTAGCCTGCATTTTTAACACCCGTGATCTGCCCTGTTCTACCTATCAAAAAATGCAACATTTTGGATTACTACACCATACGGACAAGGTCCCCGGAGTAACTGGGAGATACTGTAACTGTGGTCCCCTCTGTACATATTCGGCTAAAGACTTCTCATACACAAAAGGCAGAATATTGCCCTGGAAGTAGTCACACATCCAGGATTTGATATTACTCACCATGTTTGGGGGGACAGATAAAGTAGTGGATACCTCCCACGCTGCCATCATTCTTCCCTTCTGGCTCATCCAGCTCCACTCCCACCCACTGCCCACTGGCAAATTCGGTGGTGCCACAGAAGCGTAGTGTGCCAGGCTACAGAAAAAAACAACAAAAAAACGGATATAGATGTGAGTTGATTATTACTACGTGTTTCCATTGTGGAAAACTTATCACAACGGAGGATGTCTGATTACTCCTCATCCTCATATTAACAGGAAATCTAAGCTGACATGTAATACTATATTATAGCAGTTGCCTATTTAGTGTGATACGTTAAGCGCTGTGCTCCGTACCTTTTCTGCGTCCAGCAGTACCCGGTCACCTAGCCGCAACCCCAACGATGCCAGCATCAAGTTGCCGGGGATGTTGTCATAGTTTGGCAGTGTGACCTTGGGCAGGTTGCAAGTCAAGGGGACGGAATCTTGTAGCAGCTGCTTCAGTTCCTTAGCAATCATGGCCGACTCGGCCTTGTCTAGACCCATATCCATGGGATCAGGAACCACGTCCGCTGGGGCCTGGTTCTTACTGTTCTGTAAAGGGAAAATAGTGGGTAGAGTCAAGTCTTCTTCACTATGAGCACCAACACTCACAGGTCTGTGTCCTGCGGAAGGGGCAAGCTGAATGCTCCCTCGCTGCCGCCATTTGATTCCAGGAGATGCTGAGATGACTGCACCATATAATAATTGAGGACTATCCTGAGTCCTGTCATTTGTGAGCCTGTTTCTCACGATTCAACCAATGCTTGTACAGTAGCAGCATGGGGGACAGAGAAAAGGGGACATTTGATAGAGGTGTCTCACCCTGACAGATGGGTTGGCTCCGTGTTCCAGCAGACATTTGACAGCTCCCAAGCAGAGATTAGATGCAGCAATATGCAGAGCAGTACCATGGTTGAAATCACTGCAGGTGGAATTTAGCACTAGCAAGAAGAGAAAAGATGTGGGCAAAAAGTAATTGTTCCCTGTATCTAATTGTAAGGCCTTAAAAGTTCTCACCTCTCCTCCATCTATCATATTTAGCATCTCGGTAGTATGACTCCTTGCATCATCCCATGCAGAATAATACTCCCGCTTCTCTTCTACAAATATCAATGTAATAATGCTATTCCCAATAAATCCTCCTGTTACTCCCAAAAGTTTTCCTATAGCTCTATGCACCTTCCCATGATAATCCTGTGCCTACCTCACATACAGTAACTTGCACCATTTTCTTACCTTTAGGTTTTGATGCTTTGAGTAAGATGCGTAAAAGTTCAGGGACATCAAAATAGGCGGCGTAGTGCAGGGCGTTCATGTTGGTCCAGCGACTGCGCAGGGTAACATCTGCACCCAGCAGGAGAAGCTGATTGGTCAGGCGGAGAGCAGCCGCAGGGTCTCCTGAGAGCGCAGATTATAGCAGCATGAGTGACCATGTGTTGTCTGAACAAGGGACCTTAGCGTTCTAAAAACTTTCAATGTTTTCATATCCAATTTTTACAAATTTTTTTTTAAACACTTAACTGGCTAATATTTTTTCCAAAAACCGCTCAGAAATTGTCAGGTTTTCTCATGACTGAATTAGGTCAAGAATATCTTTTTAAAACTTATCCAACAAGATTTTCTGAAAAAAAAAAAAAAAAAAAAATTTTTTTTTAACACCGTATACCATAAAAATAGCAATTTTTATGGTATACTGTAATGATGGCCGTTGACAGCTGTACCATTGATGGCTGATGGGTTCAATCCTCAGTAGAAACCATCAATTGTTTGAGACCACAGCCACCAATGTTTCCTTAACATCGGTTGGGGGGCTGCCATCGTTGGTGCAGCAACGGTGCCTGTCAGCGATGGCAAAAGCACTTGTCATAGACTATCGATGGTTTGCAAACCATCGATGGTGGTGGCCATCCCTAGTATACTGTATAATATGCCATACCTAATCGGAGGCCCTGTATCGAGTCTTGATCGATACAGGACCACCATGATAAAAAATAAAATGACATAACATCAATGTTAAAAATAAATAAAAAAATATACACAAAATTGTACAAGAAAAGAAAAATAATATTTACATATATATATATATATATACACGCATACATATATACATATACAGTTCGGATCTCCCATGTCCGAAATTCTTATAAAAAAACGGAATATTTCGGATGTGCCGTAACATCAAGACGTGACCTGATGTCATAACGTCACTGTCCAATGACTGCTGGTGTGGGAGTGGCTGTGCAGCCATTCTCTCACCGGCTACTTCTCCACAGCGCCGGAGCCCCTTGCGGACGCCACTGGACTCTCCCACACCCCTGGGACAGACAGAGGTGGAGTTGTAGACGGAAGGAGGGGCCGGGGACAGTGCACTGGGTGGGTAGCCTGGCCAGGGGTCGGAGAGGGGGGGCTGCTGGCTGCGCGGCCCAGGGACAATGCATTAGCTGCCGCAGCTGCTTCTTCTGTAGTTGTCGCAGGCATGCAGCCACGCTGGGGAAGGAGAGGTTAATAGTGCCGCCAGCTCCCCGGCCCGGGGACAGAGCAGCAGCCACAGCTACCAGGACCCGCAGCTGCTGTTTCTATTAGAGTCAAAGCCACGCCAGGGGAAAAGGGGGTGGGGGTGCCACTGGCTTTCCGGGCCCGGGACACAGCAGAGCAGCCGCGCTGGGAGGGGGTCCGCGCAGGCAGCCCGATCACTGCCGGATACAGTGATCGGGTCACAACAGCAGGAGCCGCAGCTGCTGCTTCCATTAAAGACATGCTGCCTGTAGCCGTGCCGGGATGTGGTCAGCAGTGATCGGGACACACTGGAGGGGAATCCAAGGATGCAGAGGGACCAGCAGGTCCCTCTGATACAGGCGGCTGCGGGAACATTAGCTTCCCGCAGCCGCCTAGTGGGCATTTCTGACTGGTCGCATCAGATGTGACCATGACAGGGAAAGCCCAGTCCGGTGTGGTGGCATCTGAGGGGACCACGCCAGGCAAGTGGTTAAACCTGCTTTGGTTCTTTACTGCAGATAATATATTACAGAATACCCTTTTATATAACAGGGGGCTTTGCACCTGCAGCACAGTGAAGAATAGACTTATACATAACATACCACATTCCTAATATACAGGACAGAGTACAGGGATGGCTGATACATTACCCACGCCATGTGCTCCAGCTTTGCACGCGTAGTGTAATAAGGTCATGTCTGTAAGTCCATCCCTGTCATTCACGTGACCGCCCCTTTTCAAGATCTGTCAGAGAAACGGAGGTCACTAGAATAATATTTCCACCAATAAAACGTCAACATAAGTGTTTGGCTAATAGCTCATATGCATGTGATCATCGTCTATTTTTACCTGAACCCCAAAATACAGCTTATATCAACACCCCACCCCCGAAGCACTTCTTACCTGTCAGCCCTGGTGTGTGCCAGGCTGCGGAGGGTCCAGGAAGGCTGCTGTCTCTCTCTGCCTGCATGATCTGCGGGAGGGAGCTATTACACTGATCGGCCATTCCAAACTCTTCCCCCCCTACCCCCCTCTCCCAGATCTGTCTGTTGCTTTGCAATGCTGCAAATTTTTAAGGGGCATGGCTGTGCCTCCACTATTTGGCCATGCACAACCTCAGTACCTGGGCTTGTCCACGCTCTTTATGGCCCCGCATCCAGCTGCAAGATGCGTCAGACCCAGGATCGCTCACACACATACATAAAGATGCGCACGAAGTCCGCTATGCAGTTTGCTAAGAATCGCTCACTTTGATCACCTTCGTAGTTGCGTGCAACTCAGAATCCTGCCTGTCCCATATGTCCCTGTACATATGTGGAAGGTTGTTTTGGGATCAAGTGTCTGATCCCAGCACCGGCACAGCTGTAGCGGCAGGTGATGTGTCGTCAGCGGGACACATCGCCAGCCGGCGCTGGGACGCTGTTTCTGCTCCCAGCGTCAGGAAAGCGGAGGCGGCAGGAATCTGGCGCTGGACGGAGTATCTGTTCCCAGCACCGGTCAAATAGAGGAAGCTGCGGGCGTTTGGTGCTGGCCATGAGCCAATCACAACTCATGGTCCAACAGCTAATAGTAGGCAGCTGCAGCAAACCAATCATGGCAAGCCATGTCAGAGCTCCGCCCACTTGCGGCATCTTATATTAGATGCCGCAGAGAGGGAGCAGTCAGTCCAGCGGCAGAGAGGGAGGAAAGAAGACCTCCTGAAGAAGAGCAGAGGAGCACCACGGCAAGAGCTCTGGCTGCTGTGAAAGAGGCCAGACGACGCCACAATCAAGAAGGAAGATCAGCGGCGCTGGCTGGAGGAAGAGGCGGTGATGCTAGCCAGGACGGGCCAGCAGCAGAAGAATGTGGCTGAGGACCGGAAAGGACTGCGGGGGTGGAATGTAAACGAGCTAACAAAGCTCCCCCCACAGCCTCTCCCACCACACAGGTAGGCCCCCGTTAGGCCTATTTATTAACCTCTTCCTAGACCACCAGGTGTCAGGAACTAGGCCCCTGGGGGTAAGTCAGGCCTCAGGCCTGTGCTATTGATAAAGGCATTATGCCCGTGCACATGTTACAGTGTTTTGGGCATTAGGCCCAGGGCACTGATTGTGCAATTTGTAGGAGAGCACTAGGCCCGTGGCCATCAGACAGGACTTAGGCCTGTGGACATACAGGAGGGCACTAGGACATATTGATAAAAAAGGCCCCCTTCAGGTTGTTAGTGAACTGAGCATTAGGCCCAGGTCATTGTGTGTGCCCACTATTAGGTAGGCCTGAGGCATCATTAATAAAGGGGACTCTGGGCTATAGCTCCAAGTCCCTTCTCTGTTGCCTGAGGAAGGCAGGCAAATAGCCTGAGCCACCTGTAAGACCAGGGGCATTTGTAGAGAGGAGGGGGCCCGTGTGCAGTCTCCGACACGGACCCCCTCCTCTCTGTCCGGCGGCCATCAGCGCACTGAGCTGTGCGCGCCCAGCGCCAGAGTTATAGACTATGGGCACTAGAGTGCACCCAGAGTCTATAGAGTATGCACAGGTCACTGGGAAAATGGCCACGGTGGCCATTTTCCCTGTACTGCACATGCGCAAACGACGGGCAAATGGCCCGCGGCGGGGCCATTTTCAGTGAATGGTCAGTAGGCCCAGGTCACTAAAATTATAATTGGATAGGTGGGCCCCTGCATAAATATATCTATATCAGATGTGGATCGTAAGCTCTGCGGCTCCCGCCCTCTGGTTGTATCTCTTGTATGGAGAAGCGGTCCAGTTTCCCACACTTAGCCATTATCACTGCCTCCGTGGAGGATTTTCGGGCTTCCACCTATTGGCGTGTTTCCTCTATCAGCTAGCAGAGGAGCTGGCCAGCTGTAGTTAGGCAGGTAGGCAGATTACACTCAAAGAGACAGTACCGTGGTTTGCTCTTGTGTAATTACCGTCTGTCATTGCAGTTGTTGCTCCGTGCAGGGCAAATGTTAGAACTGTTTATTGTTAAATGTTGTGCTGCACTATATACACAGTAGGTTGAGGGTGATGTTGTTGTAGTAAGTGTAGTGGTGTGACACTCTTAATTTAGGTTTAGGCCCTGCACTGCTGTGGTGTTTGGTTACCTCCTTACAGCGACTTGTAGGCGAGTGAGCAGACGAGAAACAAAAGTGGACACGGTGAGAAACATCTCTGTGTGTACTGTCTCTCACTGTCTGTTTGTCTCTTCCTGTCTTTCTTTCCTTCTGGGCGGACAGTGGGCCTTACACTCTGGTGCAAGGTCGAGTCTTCACCTGGTGCGCAAGTACCCACAAGTGAAACTCGGGATCTGAGGCCAAAAGTGCCAGTGATGATCCTCACTTAAAACCCAATTCCTTGTTTGGAGCGGTTCTCGGTCTGGTAAGGCGGTTCGGTCTGCTTTGAGGAAGGACGGCTCTCACATCATCTCCTTCATCCATCGTGTCCGTGTTTAGTTTGGCATACCAGGACCGTCTGTTACCCATACGGCCGGAAGGTGAGAGGGTGTGACGCCAGGTAAGTACGAAAGTATACCTGCATGGCAGCAGGCACTACACCTCTCTTACACATAAAGGACTGAGGACCTCATTCAGAGTCGGTCGTTGCGGCCGCACGGTCGTAAGGGAAAAGGGGCCGGATATGCAAATGATGCACTCGCAAGTTGCGTCCTTAAGATCGGATTGTTAGCTGGCCGACCAAGGGCAGGATGCGGCCGTAAGACAAAAAATACGCCTCTTTTCGTACACATTACACGTCATCTCCGGCCATATATAGATTAATCGAGACCATCGGTAACCATCGGAACTGGTCGTAGAGCTTAAGGTTAACCATACCCTCTCTTAAGCACTACGATCAGGACAGTGTACAAACCTCCGATGTCACGTGCGCCATGACACTACTTTGTTAATTATGCACTCCCATAAAACGCCGTTCGCATAATTAGGCACGCCTTTGTTCGGATCTCCACGCCCCCCGTTTTCAAGCACCCTCCCCTGTTACCACCCACAAACGCCTCATCCTGTCACTCAAACTACCGACCTGGCTGTGTTCAAGGAGAGAGAAATTTCTGATCGTAGCGGCTAGTTTGCGCACATTGCGAACTTTACGCATGCGCAGTTTAGCGAACATCGGTGGCGTACGACCGTGCGGCTGCAACGACCGACTCTGAATGAGGTCCTGAATTATTATACAAGTCTGCTCAATGTACTAACTACCGCTAAATAAGAGAGGGCTTTATCAACACCCAGTATTAGCCAATAATAATACAGAACCTACCTCACTGCCGATAACATCGATCTTGTGCTGGACTTGTGGGACCCATTGTCGGATGATAGCAAACAATTCAGGAACACTAGTTTGGGGATCAAATAAGATTTCCTGGCACGCGGGGTCATTGGGGTCGAAGAACGTGAATGCTGTGGTGGGATAGGAGGGTAGAGGAGAAAGAGAAAGGGGTTAATAGCTGTACATGGTCACTAAGCAACAGGCTCTTTCTGACATAGCCGTCAGTGATATTGACAGCAGACAGAATTGCTCTCATGTGTTTCACATGATTTTACCATAATCCTTAGGAAGCGGAGCCGGGGCTGAGGGGTGAACCACTGGCCTTTTCCGTTTCTCTAGAATGGGACTTTGGAACTCATGGGGTCGCTGGTTCTCCTCCGGGGCACAAACTGGAGGATCCTCCCTGGTCATAATTCTGTTTTAACCAATAAAATGGAAGAAAACATTAAGTCATAATGGAGATCATTGAGAACAACACCCGGGAGCACTTACCATCAAAGGCCCACCTCAGTGCAGTAAGCCACTCTGTGGTCCAGTCATATAATCCCTGTGCGGACCAGTACCATTACTGTGGGACACTCTATGGATCATGTGATCCCCGTACAGTCCAGTATCAATCCCAGCACAGAATAATATCATTACAAATCATTCTATGGTTCAGTCTTTTAATCACTGTGAAGACCAGTAACATTATTAATGGGTGCTCTATGGATCATGTGATCCCAGTACAGACCAGTATCAATCCCAGCACGGACTAACACTATAACAATAAGTAATTTTATTCTTTGTCTGCCTGTTATTACCCAATTTTAGTACTGTTTTCTTTCCAATTGTAAAGTGCATCAGAATGTGCTAGCACTATATAAATAAATGTTAATGAATTAGTACTAAAATAAATTCTATGGATCAGTTTTGTAATCCCCGTACAAACTAGTCTCATTACATCAAAGCAATCGCTGTATCAGTCATATAATTCCAGTACAGACCAGCATTGCCATAACTAGGGGTGTGTGAGAGGTGCTGTCGTACAGAGAGCAGAGCCCTGTGGGCAGCAACCCCACTCAACCACGGCCCCTGTATCTAGCACCCTATGGTTCAGTCATAAAATCCAAGTACAGACCAGTACCATAACAATAAGGCACTCTATGGATCTGTTTTATAGTCCCAATACAAATCAGTATCGTTACACTAAGGCACTCTATAGATCAGTCATGCAATCCCAGTACAGTATAATTACAATAAGGCACTCTATGGATCTGTTTTATAGTCCCAATACAAATCAGTATCGTTACACTAAGGCACTCTATAGATCAGTCATGCAATCCCAGTACAGTACAGTATAATTACAATAAGGCACTCTATGGATCTGTTTTATAGTCCCAATACAAATCAGTATCATTACAATAACGCACTCTATAGATCAGTCATGCAATCCCAGTACAGTACAGTATAATTACAAAAAGGCACTCTATGGATCTGTTTTATAGTCCCAATACAAATCAGTATCATTACAATAACGCACTCTATAGATCAGTCATGCAATCCCAGTACAGTACAGTATAATTACAATAAGGCACTCTATGGATCTGTTTTATAGTCCCAATACAAATCAGTATCATTACAATAATGCACTCTATAGATCAGTCATGCAATCCCAGTACAGTACAGTATAATTACAATAAGGCACTCTATGGATCTGTTTTATAGTCCCAATACAAATCAGTATCATTACAATAACGCACTCTATAGATTAGTCATGCAATTCCAGTACAGTACAGTATAATTACAATAAGGCACTCTATAGATCAGTGTTACAATCCTGGTACAGTCCAGTATCATTACAGTAAGGCACTTTATCGATCAGTCATATAATCCCAGTACAGACCAGTACTGTAACAATAATGCACTCTATGGATCAGTCATATAATCTCAGTATTGACCAGTATCGTAACAATAACGCACTCTATGGATCAGTTTTATAATCCCAGTATTGACCAGTATCGTAACAATAAGGCACTCTATGGATCATATTTATAATCCCAGTACAGACCAGTATAATAACAATAAGGGAATCGGTTTTATGTAATGCCGCCAGATCTATTCCCGGCAGACCAAATACCAATGCTGGAAGCCTGAACAGTGAAGATCCCGACTAGGGCTGGTAAGTACCCTAACCCTCCCCTCTCCTCCCCCAACCCTAACCCTCCCTTAGTGGTGCCTAACCCTAACCTTCCCAAAGTGTGCCTAACCCTTCCTCCCCCAGTGGTGCCTAAACCCCCCCCTTCCCGCCCCCTAACCTTCCCCCCAATGGTGCCTAACCTTAAATACCCCCAGGGGTGCCTAAACCTAACCCCCCCCCCCCTAACAGCTAGAAAGCCCCGGCTTACCTTCGATCGGATGCTGGGCGTCGGGATTTCAACGTGGGGCTATACATAGGCGTCGGGATTTAGACGCCTATCTTTAGTCCCTGGTCGAGCTTCCAGCATCGGGATTCCGATGGGCGGCATTTCGGGCGGCGGTATCTTAACCGCCAATCCGAGTGGATCCCTCCGCCGCCTCCTCACTACCTCCACGGCGGGGAGGAGGTAACGCAGCTACAGAAGTAGTTGTGATACTAACCGAGGGGACAGCTGATTTTCGGAGTAGCTGTCCCCGCACCGGAGAATTGCTCCGGTGTCACGTTTTCCCCGCTGCGAGTTGGATACTTAAGTATCCCTCGCAGCAAGTTCAATACTTCATCATCGGAGACCATACAGCCTCTGATGATGAATAGGCCCCTATGTATCAGTTTTATAATCCTAGTACAGTCCAATATAATAACAATAAAGCACTCTATGGATTAGTTATAAAATCCCAGTACAGACCAGTATCATAATAATAAGGCACTCTATGGATCAGTTTTATAATCCCAGTACAGTCCAGTATCATAACAATAAGGGGTGAATTTACTAAAGTGAGAGTTTTTAGAAGTGGAGATGTTGCCCATAGCAACCAGAGTTTAGAAGGTGATAGATAAATGTTAAGTAGAATCTGATTGGTTGCTATGGGCAACATCTCCACTTCTAAAAACTCTCACTTTAGTAAATTTAAGTCTATGAATTATTCATATTATAACAGTACAGTCGAGTAGCATAACAATAAGGCTCTCTATGGGGTAAATTTACTAACAATCGAGTTTGGTCGAGATAGCAATTTCGGGTGAGTTTAGGCATTGTTTTCAAGTCGCAAATTTACTAAAGACAACCTCGGGTGAGATTTCTCTCTTTTCACTGAAAAACTCGGGTGAGATTGCAAACTCGAATAAACTCACCATCGGCCAAACTCGGAAGTACTTTTCATGAAAAAGATACAACTCGGGAATTTACTAATAAATGAGATTTCAGTCTCGGGTGTAATTGTAGCAAACTCGCAGCTAAATTGAAGTTTCAAATAGACCACCCCATGATCTGCGAGTTTGGCAGAATCATACACAGATCAGTGTGATTTGTGTATGTTTCTTCACGGAAACACTATCTAAAGATGATGATGTAGGGACCCCCCCCCCCGCAAAAAAAAAAGCATAAAACAACCCCAGGCTGCTCAGCCAGTCCTGGTTCTTAAAAATACGGGGAAAATAACGAGTAGGGTTACCTCATATTTTAGGAACCAGCACTGGGCTGCTGAGCCTGTCCTGGTTTTAAAAATAGGAGGAAAAAAATTGTGTATGGGTCCCCCTATTTTTAAAACCAGCACCGGACTCAAATCCGGCCGGGTGTAATGCCACAGCCCGGGACTCTATCACCAGGTCTCCCTTGCCGAAGCATTAACACCCCAAGCCGGTCAGCCCAAGCCGGATATCTCAGGGAAGGTGGGGACCCCCCCAACAAAGGGGTCCCACTCTCCCAAGCACCCCAGGATTCGTTTGAAGCCCCGGGCTCTTCCCCGCACCCCTGGGCTGTGGGTACGGGGAGGGTCGGAGGGTAATAGTAGTGTAAATAGTAAGAAACTATTATTTTGTACCGTGGAACTACAGGTGCTAGCATGCCTGCCCTTTGGCACTTGGAACTACAAGTGCCACCACGCGGCCTGCACCCTTACCCCCGCTGTAAAAAAAATAGTTAAAAAAACACAACACAAACGCTGTAGAAAGTATCACATTGTTACATACACCTACCCCACTCACACATACTTACCTGCTGCCCGACGATCAGTCCCCCCTTTGCCAAGTAGAAATCCAAAGGCAGTACCTGTGAAAAAGATCCTATACTCAACTCCATCCTGGCACCACTCTCCATAGCATCCCCGGGTCTTGGCGAAAAAACAAACCGGCACCTGGACCATACACTTACATTAGCGATGTATGTGTGTGACCGCATCCACCGCTAACTGGCTCCTGACTGCTCAGCACACGTGTGAACTGTCAGGAGCCGGCAGCCAATCAGCGGCCACTAACTGTAGAGCGCCCACTGATTGGCTCCGACTCCTGACAGTGGGCTGGTCGGTCAGTCAGGAGCCGGTTAGCGGTGTATGTGGTCACATGCATACATCGCTAATGTAAGTGTTTGGTCCGGGCGCTGGTTTGTTTTTGTGCCTTTTTCTTTTTTTTTAATTAACCCTTTTTTTTACAGGTACAACACACAAGAGGCCTTTACATATCTCACTGATATGTGCAGGATGCTTGTTCGATAGAGTTTTGCTAAGAGAAGACACTGCAAACTCGGGTGTGAAATCTCATGAAAACTTGCAACTCGGGTGAGAAATCTCGATCTGCTTCACCATCGGCCAACTCGATCTCAGCTAAACTCACTTCTTAGTAAATTTGAGAGTTTCAGAAGCCTAAAATCACCTGAGTTTCGGCGATGCAGATCGAGTTGAAAAAAAAAATAAAAACTCCATCAGACTCGATTCTTCTTAGTAAATTTACCCCTATGAATCAGTTTTATAATCCCAATACAAATCAGCATCATTACAATAAAGCAATCTATGAATCAGTCATATCATCCCAGTACAGTCCAGTAAAATTACACTAAGGCACTCTATGGCATACGTGCCTACTTTTGAAAAAGCATTTCAGGCAGATAGTGAAAGCAATACCTATGAGGGCACGGTAAAGTGGGCGTGTGCTGCTACATCTGAGAGGCGTGTCATAAAATTGATTTACATTCAAATGTAAACAAGCCCCAAAGCAGTTAGTAAGATCTACTTGTTGATGAAAACACACTGATACTTCTCAGCAAATACATGTAGCCATAGGGATCATAGGGCCTGATTCAGAGCCGTTCGCTATTTGCGCTCGCTCGTTCAAAAACAAGGGGTGGCTATTCAAATGATCAGTTCGCAAATTGCAGTCTGTTCACACCTCTAAGTTTGAATGAGCGAGCAAAACATACGCTCGTTTATTTGTTAAAAACGCCCCCTGCCCGCACGCATCATACGTCATGTCCGCTATTTATTAGATTAATCGAGTACATCGACCAGCGTATGAACTGCTCGCTATTCTTGTGGTTGGTTTTTGCTACCACAAACTTGCGAGCAGTTCTGGCTATAAAATAACCCAGTGACGTGGTCAATGACGCTGCTGTATTAATTATGCACACCCATAATACGCCCGTTTTGACCTTTAAGCACGCCTGCGTTCGGATCTCCACTCCCCATTTTCAAGCACCTTCCCCTGTTACCACCCACATACGCCTCCTCCTGTCACTCAAAATAGCAGACATTCGCTATATTGCGAGCACATGAATTTCGGCCGCACTGACTGGTTCGCGCATGCGTATAACGAACCGTACGCATCCGCAGATGTGCGAACATCGCTCGGAACGAGCGTACTGCCGCTAGCGAGTGGCTCTGAATGAGGGCCATTGTGCCTTATACCCAATGCAGGGAAATTATACTAATGATCCCATTTGAATGTATATATCTCTGTTTTTTTAATATAACAGCTACATATAGGGGTAAGGTGCAATCAGGGAGATTGCTATACTTTTTAGGGAGACAGGGAGATTGCTGCTATTACAGGGAGTCTCCCTGACAATGAGGGAGAGTTGGTAAGTATGGTCTATGGATCACTGTTATGCTGCATACACATGGTCAGATTTTGTTTCAGATATGAATGATAACGATTGTAAAAATCATTTAATCGTTCATATCTCTGACATGTAGGGCATGCATCGATGAACGATGCGCGTTCCTGCATGTCAGATATCGATCTCTGACATCGACTGTGTTTGCAGTCAGATTTTGATGATTTCATTAATTTTAATACTGTCAGAAATCGTTCAATCATTCATCATTGATGAAATTGTTCAAATCGTTGTGAAAATCGTTCAATCGTTCATCGGTCTGCAAATCTGACCGTGTGTATGCACCACTACAATCCGGGTACAGACCAGTAACATAACAATAAGGCACTTTATGGATCAGTCATACAATCCCAGTACAGTCCAGTATCAGCAGGGCCGCCATCAGGGGGGGACTGCCAGGCCTGGAGTCCTTGGTCCGGACACTCTGGGGGCCCTCCCGCTCCGCCTGTCCGCTACTTACCATCTGCCAAACTTACATTCACTGACAGGCTCGGCTGGGGGTCTGCAGCTGCCCGCCCCCACTGCTATGTCCTCTAACTATCTCTACAATAGCCCGCAGCTGCTGCCGTGTATATGGCTGTGGGAGGCAGGCAGAGAAGATGCTCCCAGCCTGCTCTGTGCTGCTAGCCTATAACACAATCGAGCAACCGGGAGCATCTTCTCTGCCTGCCTCCCACAGCCAGCCATATACACGGCAACAGCGGTGGGCGACTGGAGAGATAGTTAGAGGACATAGCAGTGGGCGCGGGCTGCTGCGGACCCCCAGCCGAGCCTGTCAGTGAGAGGTAAGGGGGGAATATAGTAGTGGGCGCGGGCGGCCGCGGCTGCCCACTGGTAGGAGCAGACCCCCGGGGCCAAGTCTGTCAGTGATTGTAAATTTGGCAGGGGGAAGTAGTGGCTGGGCGGGCCCCTCAGTGGGTGGAGGGGGGAGGGGGGTTGCTGTGAGGCTCTGTCTGGGAGGCCCTGCCTATTGGGTCCGTCCCAGGCCCCAAAATGTCTGATGGCGGCCCTGAGTTTCAGTATCATTACAATAAGGCAAACTATGGACCAGTCATACAATCCAGTGCAGGACAGTATTATTATTCAATGCCCTGAATTGCATTACCCCTCTTACTGGGAGATGCATGGGGTGAGGGGGGGGGCTGCTTATTGAGCACCTAACACATGTGATAGGAATTTAGCAAGAATTGGTTGTTTAGGTTAAAGTAAATAAACCTGTATAGAAAAATAGATTTATTTATATTTTATAATTAAATAGATTTTCAGAAAATAATTCCAGAATTACTAAGTTCCTCGATTACTTATTTTGAAACAGTGTTGGGTTCTCAGGGGAGCTCGTTGGTCACTTCAGACTAAGAACCTGGCACACTTGCAGGTGGGCTGATATATGACTTATTCATGTAAAAATATTGTCTGCAAATAAAATCATTTTCTGCTGGATCACAGGGTCTGATTCGCTCTGAATCAGGGCCGGGTTTTGTTTTTTTTTTAGATCGGCCTCCTGGCCGCTCGCATAGCTGTGGGTGACCACCCACAGCTACAGCGAGCGGCCATGATGATGGTCACGATGGTCAAGACCATCGCGACCATCGGGCGTGCGACGAGACCCTTGTGGTAAGGTCTCATGGCCGCAAGCCCCAGAGAGCTTTCGGCTCTAACAGAGCTGGAAGCCCTCCACTGACATCACTTGTTATGTCAGTGAGGCCGCCCCCAAACGACAGGCGTTCTCATGGGAACGCCTCCGTTTGGGCAGCCACCCCCCCGGCCCGCCCACCAAAGGGGGCGAGCTGTCACTCAACATGGACAGCTCGCCCCCTTTGTTGAGAGACCCGGGGCGACAGAGTGCCTGTCGCTATCCGGGTCTCGCGCATGTGCACGACGGAGCTGGCTCCGTCATGCGTATGCGCACTGGCCCACCATCGACCCGGTTGCAAGCGCACAGCGCTTGCGACCGGGTCTGAATCAGGCCCACAGTCAGATAGCGCCAAATGAACAACGATCACCTAGATCCTGGCGAGGTGAGACGAATTACAGCACTGTGACTTCCGAGTAATGGAGTGACTCAAAGTGGAAGTCCTCTAATTTTAAATTTTGAGAACACTTAATTTTTTTAAACCGGTACCAAATGCCATATATTATTTAATTAGATATTTAGGCCCGTATTCAATGAGTTTCGCGTACGCAATAAGTTTTGCCTGCCGGACTTTTCGCCTACATCGCATATTTTAGCCACGGTAACTTATCGCGTGCGTACCCGTGATTCGCCGTATTGAATTCCAAAAGTCGCGTAAACAGAGAGACGCGAAGTCAGAACAGGCAAAAAATTGTGTCAGTTTCAAAATCAGCCTGAACCCCCCCCCCAAAAAATGCAGAAACATTGGGGATCAATGTAGTAGTGGCCGATTAGCCCTAATTATACTGTAAGCTTATTTGCACAAGTGCTGAAGAATAGCATTAATCATTTTTGTTTTGGAGAAAATAAGGAGTCCTGTCAAATTTGGGGTACTTGGAAATGGGTGCAAGCATATTTAAAAGTCACTAAAGTGAAGTTATAAAAAACGCACCTTAAGCAAACACCTGCAATCAAAAAAACACCACACCCATACTTGCAGACCCCTCAAAACTCTATTTTGCTAGTTTTTTTTTCTATTTCGCTAGTTTTTAAGTTTGTATCCCCACTTTGTACTTTTTCGCCCCAATTTTCAAAGTGTTTTTTTTGGGGTGTCATCACTTTTTTTTAGATTGTTTTTTTACGCAGTTATCCTTTGGGGGGTTGTCCCAAGGGTGCTGAGTGGTTTCCCCACCTTTGCTCCCCAAAATAACAATTTGGAACTTTTTTCTCCACATATTCAGAGGCGAATCTTTTTTGCCTATTACATTGCATTGCGTTTTCGCGTACGCGAAAAGTGTTTGCAATTGAATACGAAGATAAGTTTCTGTCTGGCGAAAAGTCGTAATCGGCGATACTTTTTCGCAAATCACAGCTGAATACAGGCCTTAGGGCCGTATTCAATTAGTTTCGTACTAGTTGCCGTAGTTTTTGCCAACATGACGTGATTTGGCCGTGAAAATTTTCCGTACGCGCCCCCGCTATTCGCTGTATTCAATTCCAAAAGACGTGAAGAAGCAACCCGGCGAATGCAAACCAAGTGAAAAGTGCTATCAAAATTGGGGAAATCAGCCTGACACCCCCTAAAAGATGCACTAACATTGGGGATTAATGTACATGCCCCCAAATAGCCCTAATAAAGCTATTTGGGATATGTCAATTTGTTCTAATTAGCGTCTTTGCATAAGTGGTGAAGAATAGCATTAAGCTGTTTTTGTGGTGAAAATAAGTAGTTCTGTCAAATTTGGGGTACTTGAAAATGGGTGCAAGCATGGTTCAAAGTCGCTAAAGTTAAGTTTAAAAAAAAACCTTAAAAACGCACCTGAAGCAAGCACCTGCAATCAAAATAACACCTCCCCCATACTTGCAGACCACCCAAAACTCTATTTTGCTAGTTTTTAAATTTGTACCCCAACTTTGCACTTTTTCGTCCCTATTTTCAAAGTGCTTTTTTGGGGTGTTCCTCACTTTTTTTTTTTTAAAGCAGTCATCCTTTGAGGGGCTGTCCCAAGGGTGCTGAGTGGTTTCCCCACCTTTGCACCCCAAAATAGCGCTTTTGCACTTTTTCTCCACCTGTTCAGAGGCGAATCTTTTTAGCCTATTACACTGCATTGTGTTTTCGCATACGCAAAAAATATTTGCAATTGAATACAGAGATAAGTTTCCGCTTGGCGAAAAGTCGCAATCGGCGATACTTTTTAGCGGATTCCGACTTTTCACGGCTAATTGAATACGAGCACAAATCGGAATTGTATATTTAAAATTTAAGATTAATGGTTTTAAAATCATTTTTATTAACACTGCCAGAATCTTTGCTTTCAATACAAGTTTGTGAACCCTTCAGAAGTTTCTAGATTTCTGCTGAAATTTGGCCTAAAACTACCTTAGTTTTCACACATGTCTTAAAAGTAGATAAAGAGAACCAAATCAAACAAATGAGACCAAAAAAATGTTGTCCGACCACGTTCCCTCTGGAACAGGGGTGGGCAATAAACGTTCCCCCCAGCTGTTGTAGAACTACACATCCTAGCATGCCCTGCCACAGTTTTGCTATTAGAACATGCTAAAACTGTTGCAAGGCATGCTGGGATGTGTAGTTCAACAACAGCTGGAGGGCCGCTTATTGCCCACCCCTACTCTAGAATGTAAGCTTTCATTACCTCTCTCTTATGGCCTTCTCTACTTAATTATGTAACTTTGTTGTAATTATGTATACTTCTACATTTCTGTCCATAACCGGCTTAGGGGCCTATTCATTATGTTAATTATCGGGGTTCGAATGGACCCCGATAATTAACATTCTAACTCGCCGCGGATACCGGAGCAATTCATCATGCTCCAGCGTGGTGACAGATGATGCGATATCAGCTGTCCCCGCGAGCGACTTCATTGCTCCTTTTCGGACTACAGGTCATGCATTCCAACTTGGACATCTGGCACTTCTGGTCTGAAAAGCCTGGCCCGGCAGCTCCACCTCCCGGCGCTCTGCTTGGCCGGGATACTGAAAGACGGGGGCGCACTATGAAACCAGGCCCCGTGACTCGCTGCATGCCCACATGAGATGTAACCACACCCCTGTGAGGCAAGGCCAAGCCCCCTTTTAAGTGAACGCGCGCCTTTGGCACGTGCACAGAGTTAAATGTTAGAGCTGATTTAGAGCCTCAGTCCGTCCCTTGTTCAGGTTCAACTGAACTCTAAGCTTTCCCTATCTTGAAGTTAGCACTGATCTGCCGTAATTCTCACTGCTTCATTACTGCATCTCTCTTTCTCGATTCATCTCTCATTTCCCACTCATTGTTGTTTCCACTCTCAGAACTTCTCTCATTCCTCTTCTGCTCCATATCATGTACACATGTGAGCAAAACAGTGCTGTTATATGCATACTGTAATAACAATAACACACTGTGGATCAGACATACAATCCCAGTACAGACCAGCAGCATTACAGTACAACACTCCATAGATCTGTAATACAAACCCTGTACATACCAGTATTATTATTATTATTATTATTATTATTATTATTATTATTATTAGGCACTCTGTAGATCTATAATAAATATCAGTACAGACTAGTAGCTTTACAACACAGCACTCTGTTGATCAATCCCAGTACAGACCAGTATTATTACAATAAGGCACTCTGTGGATCAGTCATAAAATACTAGTACAGAACAGTATCATTCTAATAAGGCACTCTGTGGTCCAGTAATACAATACCAGTACAGACCAGTAGCATTACAACATAGTACTCTGTTGATCAATACCAGTACAGACGAGTATAAGGCACTCTGTAGATCAGTCATACAATTCAAGTACAGATCAGTATCATTACAATAAGGCACTCTGTGGATCAGTCTTACAATCCCAGTACAGATCAGTATCATTGCAATAAGGCACTCTGTGGACTAGTCATACAATCAGTACAGACCCTTATCATACAATAAGGCACTCTGGATCAGTCATACAAATCCAGTTCTGACCAGTATCATTACAATACGGCACTCTGTGTGTCAGTCACACAATCCCAGTACAGACAGTATCTTTGTAGTAAGGTACTCTGTGGACCAGTCATATAATCAGTACAGAGCTTTATCATGCAATAAGGCACTCTGTAAATTAGTCATACAAACCCAGAACAGACCAGTATCATTACAATAAGACACTCTGTAGATCAGTCATATAATCCCAGTACAGACCAGTACAAATAAGGCACTCTGTGGACCAGTCACACATTCCCAGTACAGAACAGTATCATTATAATAAGGCACTCTGTGTATCAGTGACACAATCCCGGTACAGACCAGTGTCATTACAAAAAGGCACTCTGTGAATGGCTACAGGGATTATAGATGAGTATGAGTGAATGTGAGTGTGAATGTGAGTGTGTATGTATGCTTTAATAAAACTTTACTTTCACGGTGTGTGTCTTGTGGTTATTTTAATATTTATTTTTCAGGTGAACTACATGTACCAGCGGGCCTTTAATGCCCCACATGCTGGTACTTGTGGTTCTCCAATTAGCAGCATGCGGGAGAGGCTTGCTGGTATTATTAAATCTATTTTGTACACTACACTTTAACACAATCAATCCAATGCCGGTGATATCCCAGGGCTATCAGCCCAGGCCTGGAGTGCCCTGGAGAGGACCCCTTTATTGGGGGGGGGGTCCCTACCTCCTCAGGGATCTCCTAGCGGTCATGTGTAATGATTTGACCAGCTGAAAGGGTTCCCCTGGCTGTGGCATTACACCCCGCTAGAAAGAGTCCAGTGCCGGTTATGGAAAATACAGGGGACCCCTACTCATTTTTCCCCCTGTATTTTATGAACCAGGACAGGCTCAGCAGAGCCTAGTTCTGGTTCTTAAAATACAGGGGACCCCTACACATTTTTCCCTTGTATTTTAATTACCAGAACAGGCTCTACAGAACCTGGGGCTGGGTATGCTTGTGGGGAGGATTGGATCCCTCTCAGTGCAGAATGCAAAGAGAAGCCCATGGGCTTCTATTGGGCAACGCCATTTAAAGATAGCTTTGCCCGCCGGGTCCAAGCTCCGAAATGTATTGGATTCCAGAGCTTGGTACATATGGGAAATGTATCCAAATTCCAAACACGTCATTTTTCGGATTTTGGCTGCATTTTCCTTTTAGTACATCACGCCCTATATCTTTACAATAAGGCACTCTGAGGACCAGTCACACAATCTTAGTACAGACCATTATCATATAATAAGGTACTCTGGATCATTTATGCAATCCCAGTACAGACCAGTGTCATTACAATAAGACACTCTCTGGATTAGTCATACAATCACAGTACAGACCAGTGTCATTACAATAAGGCACTCTGTGGACTAGTCATACAATCACAGTACAGACCAGTGTCATTACAATAAGGCACTCTCTGGATTAGTCATACAATCACAGTACAGACCAATATAATGACAATAAGGCACTCTCTGGATTAGTCATACAATTACAGTACAGACCAGTATAATGACAATAAGGCACTCTCTGGATCAGTCATACAATCACAGTACAGACCAGTAACATTACAATAAGGCACTCTGTGGATCAGTCATACAATTCTAGTACAGACCAGTATAATGACAATAAGGCACTCTGTGGATCAGTCATACAATTCTAGTACAGACCAGTATAATGACAATAAGGCACTCTGTGGATCAGTCATACAATTCTAGTACAGACCAGTATAATGACAATAATGACTCTGTGGATCAGTCATACAATTCCAGTACAGACCAGTATAATTACAATAAGGCACTCTGTGGATCAGTCATACAATCATAGTACAGACCAGTTACATTACAATAATAAGGCACTCTATGGATCAGTCATATTAGAGTACAGACCAGTAACATCACAATAAGGTACATAATAGAAAATCTACGAATATATGAGTACATTAACAAATGTAGTATGTTTTCATTTTAAAATCAAATAGCAATATCTTAGTGACATATGGTAATGGCTGTGACTACATAGATCAAAGTTTGTTTGATGAACAAATAAATGGACAGAAATGCTAGTGGATGGCTGAAAGTGGGGTAGATTGCAACATTGTATTTAGATTCTTGTTAATATTTACACTACCCCAAGAGCACTACAACATTGTATTTCTGTGTGACTCCCTGTGCATCCATCATATTTTTGCTGATGGGACTGCGAGGGGTTCTAGAGCAGCGAATTATTTATATACTTAATCCTGTAATCTGTTGTGTGACCAATTACACAATAGAGTATGTTTGAAGCACCATTGAGGTATATAAACCTTAGAAACTTCTTTGATGTACAGGGAGTTATGCAGACACATTATCAATTATATAAATAGCCCTATTTATGAACATATATTTACTGCATCAGATGACCAAGCGTGTTTTAACTATTTCTTGTGCCAAACCTGCTAATTATACTCATTAAGAGACGTATTGAATCAATCAAGCATAGTCACCACACAATTGATTTTTAAATATTTTTTTCTTAAATATGTGATATGTTCCTTTTTAAGTTACATGATTTGAATAGGATTGTTTAAGGGGGCTCTGTCAGTACTCTCTATGTCAGAGCCTACATAACCCCATTAGTTTAAAGGAAAAACAATAAAAGCTATATTTTAGTATGAATTAATTATCCATCTACATATACAGATCTATAAAAGAGTGCCCCACAAAGGAATATCTTGCTGATAATTGGTGGAACCAATTATTGTTAATTTGGAATACTAGATATTTCGATTCCAGGGAGCACCTCCAGGGCAATATATCATTTTAAAGAAATGTATATCTAATAGATAGTATTAGATTGCTGGTTACATAATATGTTTCTGTTATATTACGGCTAAGATCCTGTGCAGGATATTACATCTCTCGTGTTTTTAGATGGCTGAAAGTAGCCAGGGGATTACTGTACGTCGTGGACATGGAAAATATATGGTAAAAAAATATTCTGTAGGCTCTAATATAATCAAAATCAAAACAGTGCATTTAGAAAGGAGGGGGTTAAAATAATTTGCTGGCCTTAGATATTTGAACCACTCATGATTACACACATATATAAGCAGGGCCGTGTTAAGGTCTGTGGGGGCCCCTGGGCAACAAACGTGTGGGGGCCTCCATCAATGTTATATATATAAACAAATATAATATATATATATATTTATATATATATATATATATATGTATATATATATACACACACACACCGGTCTATCTGCCTGATGTCCAATGCCCCCTGTAGTTGTGCCCCTGCCCCCTGTAGTTGTGCCCCTTCTGCAATGCCCCCTGTAGTTGTGTCCCTTCAATGCCCCCTATAGTGGTGCTCCTTCTTTAATGCCCCCAGTAATTGTGCCCCTTCTGCAATGCCCCAAGTATTTGTGCCTTTCCTCCAATGCCCCCAGTATTTGTGCCCCTTCTTTTATAGTTGATATCTTTGTAGTTGAGCACCTACTCCAATGCTTCCAGTAGTTGTGCCCCCTGCTATGCCCCCAGTAGTTGTGCCTCTTCTTAAATACCCCAAGTAGTTGTGCCCCTTCCAATGCCCCCTTTAGTTGTGCCTCTTCTTAAATGCCCCCAGTAGTTGTGCCCCTTGCAATGCCCCCAGTAGTTGTGCCTCTTCTTAAATACCCCCAGTAGTTGTGCCCCTTGCAATGCCCCTAGTAGTTGTGCCTCTTCTTAAATGCCCCCAGTAGTTGTGCCCCTTGCAATGCCCCCAGTAGTTGTGCCTCTTCTTAAATACCCCCAGTAGTTGTGCCCCTTGCAATGCCCCTAGTAGTTGTGCCTCTTCTTAAATACCCCCAGTAGTTGTGCCCCTTGCAATGCCCCCAGTAGTTGTGCCTCTTCTTAAATGCCCCCTGTAGATGTGCCCCATAAAGTAGTGCCCCCAGTAGCTCTCCCTCCCCTCCCACACCCCTGTTAAAAAAACTTACCTGTCTTCGCTCCACGCTGTCACGGCTCCCGAGTCCCGCCATCACTGCTACTGCTGCTGCCGCTGTCTGCTGGATCTAACTGGATCCAGTAGAGGTGCGCAGGCTCCTCTCCTCTGCAGTGCGCGGGTGATGTCATGACCTCACCCGCGCAATGCATCACTGGGAACGATGGCCTCTGAAGCGATCAGTATTCAGAGGCCAATGTTCCCACTTACCTTAGTTGATCGCGATCTACAGGCGGGAGCTCCGCAAGCTTCCAGTAGATCGCGATCAACCTTTTCGCCGGGCATGTGGCCAGGGGTCGGGGACAGTGTGTGGGGGCCCCCTATGTGCGGGGGCCCCTGGACGACCGCCCCTGTCGCCCTGCCCTTAATCCGGCCCTGTATATAAGGCTCTATGGAGCATATGTATTTATATTGAATGATAAATAGGCCCTTACTGTATATCTTAAATCTTACCCTTTTAACTTAATGTACAGCTACAAATCTCCCTGTCAGAGAGATGCACTCTTTATACTAACTATTCTATTGGAAACTTACACGAAGAAGATAATTATTCATATTACTTCAAGGAATTTGCTGATTCTATGCTAAATATGCTTTAACTGAGAAGTTATGTGTCATGTATATTGTACATTACATCCTTAGGGTGGCTGAATTAGCATTCTGTATACGGTGCAATAATGTTCAAACTACAAATATAGAAGGACTTGCTGGTTTCACATAAAAATAAAAAGAACATGAAGAAATGAACGATCGGTAAGGTATAAATATGGTCCAGTGCTTTAACAGCAGTCTGTGGATCAGTCACACAGACAAGTGTCATTAAGGGGTTTGTCTATTCATTATCCTGGGCCCCCAATCTTTCCTATGCGAAGGAAGTCTGGGATTGTGAATAGCCTGGTCAGCTCCTTTGTGCGCATGCAAGAACCCAAGTTCACACTTGCGTACTAGCACTGGTAAGTATGGATAAATGACAGTCAGAAGCTGATTGGTTGCATTGGGAAATTTCTCCACTTTATCTCTCTATGCGGTGTTAGGAGACAGAGTAAAAAGTGATAAGGTGCCAGCCAATCAGCTCCCAACTGTCATTTTTCAAACACAGCCTGTGAGATGGCAGTTAGGAGCTGATTGGCTGGCACCTTAACACTTTTCACTCTGTCTCCTAACAATGCTTAGTAAACAGACCCCTATATCTCCCCCATAGACACTTATCACTGTGGAACCTCATCCTCACCAACCAGGTCTACCTCAATCATCTCCTTCCCAGGATATCTTGGTTAATAGTCACACACACAGGATTCCCTGCACAGGCAGGTTTAGTAACCAGGAACTGATGTGCTGAGCTGACACACTGTACATGGTATTGGCCGGCTTGGTAATGCAGAACATTTATAGTTGACAAATGACAGGACGACAGTCCATCTCTCTGATGAGCTTAATAATCAATGTTATTGAATTTGTAGTTGCTGCACGGTCCTGAGCTGACACTCTCTCTAATTGTGGTTGTTGTTCTCCCTTTCTCTTTGCAGCCTCAAGCTATGAGGATCTCTCTACTTCAAACAATTGTAGCTCACTACAGAATATATTTATCAAAACATGGTTTGAACTCGCTACGAGTTCAAACACAGTTTAGGAGGCATTCATCATGCCTCCTGCCCTAAACTATATCTTCCGAAAGTTTTTATTTTTTTCGGAAGCGAGAGACTTTTCTCTTGTCCCTTTTCAGTTTTCACTGCCTGTCTTCGAGCTTGAAAACAGGCTGCGAAGAGAGACTCCAATTAACCCTGCTGGCATCTGTCACCCCCTCCCCCTTGTAAAGCTGCCGGCTACACCCTCCCGCTGAGACCTACTAGATGCACTAAGTCCCCCGCTGTGGCTACCGTAGGTCAACCCGCCGCGGCCGCCGGAGACTGTGTGGCTCCCCTTTTGCTGAGACCTGCTGCACGTCGCCGCTGCTGTGCGGGAGGAGCTACTCGGCTAAGCTACGCCGGAAACTTGGCCTGCCCCTGTCACGCCAGCTGCCCGTTGTAGGACACCCGTCACCGCTGACCGCTGCTGCTGTGCCCTCTCCTGGCCCCGGCTCACAGAAGGACTGCTCTGGTAGCTGGGAGGGAGCATCAGGAAGGTAAGTGGACACAGCAGGGATGGATCTTTTCAGATTCCTCTGATGTATCGGATGCTGTACGCCATCTCAGAGTGGCGTTCAGCATCACTGTCAATTTCCGAAAAAAAATGCTTTTTCAGAACTTGATGAATTTCATAATTTCTACATCCCCATACTATAGTATGAAGACTGTATAGTACTATAGTATGGGGACTGTATAGTACTATAGTATGGGGACTGTATAGTACTATAGTATGGGGACTGTATAGCACTATAGTATGGGGACTGTATAGTACTATAGTATGGGGACTGTATAGTACTATAGTATGGGGACTGTATAGTACTATAGTATGGGGACTGTATAGCACTATAGTATGGGGACTGTGGAAATTATTGATGCACAATTGTAACCAGGAGATATCTGTGATATCTCCTGCATTACATGAATGATGAATAACCCTGACACTTAAATTATACAAAATTAGGTGAAAATTTAATTTTTCACCTGCTTTTGTATAAATGAAGTGATGATGAATAGGCCCCTTACACTCTCAGTGTCCTGACTCCTGCCCCATTTGGTACTCATCGGTGTACAGTCTCTAATCACATGTTCCTCTGGGCTCGCTGGCAAGTAAAGCTGACAGCACCGGGTTTGGCTGCACTTTAAACTCTAACTGCTACTCAAAGGGCTCTCACTGACTCCTCTGTCCCACATGAAGGGTTCAGTACTCAGGTTCTCACTCACTCTCTATGGGGTTTACAGTTAAACTAAAAGGAATGTAAAAGAATATCTGACATTTTCCTGAAATTTATTCTAGAGTCGAAATTGAGGTAGAAACAGAAGATTCAGGTAGTAGATGTAGATATGGTCCAAAGTTAGAAGTGGCCTAGACGCAGCCTCTGATAAAAGTCTGTCCCAGCGATCAGTAAGAAGTGAAGTGATATTTTAAGCTATAGTCCCACTATTTTTTTTATTATTATTATCACCAGTTATTTATATAGCGCACACATATTCAACAGCGCTTTACAGAGAATATTTGTCCATTCATATCAGTCCCTGCCCCAGTGGAGCTTACAATCTATGTAAGGCATTACTATCATTACAGTAAGGCACTGTCTGGATTCATCGCAAAATTTCAGTAGAGAGCACTAACATACAATAATGCACTCTATGGCCCGATCATCCAATACCAGTACAATACTGTATAATTACAATAAGGCACTGTGGATCTGTCATTAAATCTCAGTACAGAGCGCTAACATACAATAATGCACTCTATGGAGCGATCATCCAATACCAGTACTGTATAATTACAATAAGGCACTGTGGATCAGTCATACAGTCTTAGTAGAGAGCACTAACATACAATAATGCACTCTATGGACCGATCATCCAATACCAGTACAATACTGTATAATTACAATAAGGCACTGTGGATCAGTCATTAAATCTCAGTAGAGAGCGCTAACATACAATAATGCACTCTATGGACCGATCATCCAATACCAGTACAATACTGTATAATTACAATAAGGCACTGTGGATCAGTCATTAAATCTCAGTACAGAGCACTAACATACAATAATGCACTCTATGGACCGATCATCCAATACCAGTACTGTATAATTACAATAAGGCACTATGGATCAGTCATTAAATCTCAGTACAGAGCACTAACATACAATAATGCACTCTATGGACCGATCATTCAATCCCAGTTCAGATCAATTTAATTACCTTAAGACACTTTGTCCACCAGTCATGATGTGCTAGTTCAGACCAATTACATAACAACACTTTGTGGATCACTCATATGGTCTATTTACTAAGCAGTGTTAGGAGACAGAGTGAAAAGTGATAAGGTGCCAGCCAATCGGCTCCTAGTTGCCATCTCACAGGCTGTGTTTGAAAAATTACAGTTGGGAGCTGATTGGCTGGCACTTTATCACTTTTCACTCTGTCTCCTAACACTGCTTAGTAAATAGACCCCATAATCTCAGTACAAACCATTATCATACAATAAGGCAATCTGTGGATCAGATCTTCAATCCCAATTCAGTCCTATATGATTCCAATGAGACACTTTTCCAGTACAGTAAGCATTGTGGAAAATAGTCATTAATATAATTACAATAAGACATTCTTTCAACCAATCATATAATCCAGACAGTATTATAACAATACGGCACTCCATGGATCAGTCATATATTCCCTGTACTGACCATTATCGTAACAAATTATTAAGGCACTCTATGAATCAGTCATTTAATCCCTGTACAGACCAGTATCATAATAATAAGGCACTCTATGGATCAGTTTTATAATACCAATACAGATCAGAATCATTACAATAAGGCACTCTTTGGAGTATTCATTCAATCTTTGTTCAGACCATTACAAGGAAATGTAACTGTCATAAAATCCCAGTTCATACCAGTATGTTACAAAAATATACTCCATGAATCAGTCATATCACCCCAGTACAGAAAACTGAGATAGCTGGTTGTACACAAATCATTTAAGTAATTTGGAAGCAACGGTTAATAAATGGTGGGTCCTGTATGCAGCAGACCCCCCCCCCAAATTGCAGCAGATCCCCTTCCCCCCATACCTGCTGCCAACATGTACCCATGTGCACCGCACAACCAGCACTCGTTATAAATACACCACTGGGAAGGAGAAATAGGGTGGTAGCTGGAGGGAGAGGCTGTGTGGAGATATTTTTTCGGAATGGCTAAGAACTGGGATCCATGGGTATGACCTGTGTAAGGTACACAGAAACAAAACAACCTTGTTAGGGTATTCAGAGTCCAATTGGTGTAAACATCCAGACTTCAACTTGATATATAAATGGAAATTCAAGATGTCAGAACGTATATCTCCTCTTTACACTATGTATTTCCGCCTTAGATAATGCCATTCAAAAAAGAGAGAGAAAAAAACATAGTGCAACCCAAAAAATAAATGGATTGTTTTTAATATTCCAATACACTCACATGAAGGTGGTGAATAAAGCACATATCAATCAAGGTATACAGCAGGGTTCCTCCAATACACAGTATGCTTATAAGAAGGCACTCGGTGGATAAGTCATACAATCCCAGTACAGTCCAGTATGGTTATAAGAAGGCACTCTGTGGATCAATCATACAACCCCAGTACAGTAGTTATGATTCCGTGAACTAGTCATACAATAACAGTACAGACCATTATGATTATAAGAAGGCACTCTACTTATACAATACCAGTACAGACAATTTCAATAAGGCACTCTGTGAATCAATCATACAATCCCAGTAAGGACCATTATGATTACTGTACAAGAAGGCACTCTGTGGATCAGTCACACAATCCCAGTACAAACCAGTATGATCATAATAAGCAACTCTATGGATCAGTCATACAATACCAGTACAGCCTGTTTTGATTATAAACAAAAAATCATACAATCCCTGTAGAGACCAGTAAGATTGCAAAAGGCAGTCTGTGGATCAATCATACAATCCCAGTACAGACCAGTATGAATATAAGAAGGCACTCTGTGGATTAGTCATACAATCCCAATAGAGACCTGTATGATTTTAAGAAGGCACTCTGTAGATCAGTCATACAATCCCAATACATATCAATATGATTTTAACAAGGCACTCTGTGGATCAATCATACAATTACAGTACAGACCAGTATGGTCATAAAAAGGCACTCGGTGGATCAGTCATACAATCCCAGTACACTCCAGTATGCTTATAAGAATGATAAGAACTTGGTACTCTGTGGATCAGTCATACAATCCCAATACAGACCAGTCACATTACAATAAGGCACTCTGTGGATCAGTCATACAATACCAATACAGATCAGTATAATTTTAAGAAGGCACTCTGTGGATAAATCATACAATCCCAATACAGACCAGTATGATTTTAACGAGGCACTCTGTGGATCAATCATACAATTACAGTACAGACCAGTATGGTCATACAAGAAGGCACTCTGTGGATCAGTCATACAATCACAATACAGACCAGTATGATTTTAAAAAGGCACTCTGTGGATCAATCATACAATTACAGTACAGACCAGTATGATCATAAAAAGGCACTCGGTGGATCAGGCATACAATCCCAGTATACTCCAGTATGCTTATAAGAATTATAAGAACTTGGTACTCTGTGGATCAGTCATACAATCCCAATACAGACCTGTATGATTTTAAGAAGGCACTCTGTAGATCAGTCATACAATCCCAATACATACCAATATGATTTTAACAAGGCACTCTGTGGATCAATCATACAATTACAGTACAGACCAGTATGGTCATAAAAAGGCACTCGGTGGATCAGTCATACAATCCCAGAACACTCCAGTATAATTATAAGAATTATAAGAACTTGGTACTCTGTGGATCAGTCATACAATCCCAATACAGACCAGTCACATTACAATAAGGCACTCTGTTGATAATCATACAATCTCTGTACAAATCAGTATGATTATAAATAGGCACTCTGTGGATCAGTCATACAATCCCAGTAAAGACCAGTACGGTCATAAGAAGGCACTCTATGGATCAGTCATACAATCCTAGTACACTCAGTATAATTATAAGGGGATGTAGTCAGGAAGCCGGCAGTCGAAATGCTGGCCGTCGGCTTCCTGACAGTGACAGCCCGGCATGGGACTAATGATAGGCATCTAAATACTGGCGCCTATCATTAGCACCACGCCAAACTCCCGACGCCCGGGGGGGGTCAAGGGGGGTGTAGGGACTCCCGGCGGGACTTAGGGTTAGGATAGAAGGGGGGGTTAGCGCCAGGCACCACGAGCGGAGGTTAGGCATAGGCACCCCCCAGGAGGGTTAGGTTTAGGGTACAGGGAGGGGGGTTAGGTTTAGGCACCCCTGGGAGGAGGTTAGGCTTAGGCACTAGGGGGGAAGGTTAGGGTTAGGCACCACTAAGAGAGGGTTAGGGGGGAAGAGGGGTAGGGATAGGGTTAATACTTACCTTGTCGGGATCTCCATATGCCGGCCT
This sequence comes from Taudactylus pleione, assembly GCA_031769625.1. Taxonomy (NCBI): domain Eukaryota; kingdom Metazoa; phylum Chordata; class Amphibia; order Anura; family Myobatrachidae; genus Taudactylus; species Taudactylus pleione. The sequence goes on from JAUIMM010000198.1 coordinate 4,235,677, forward strand.
TCCGGCATCGATACTGCATCCGCTGTACTTAGATCTGACGGAATAACATACTGATTCCCTTATAAGAATTATAGGAATTAGGTACTCTGTGGATCAATCATACAATCCCACTACAGACCAGTATGGTCATCAAAAGACACTCAGTGGATCAGTCATACAATCCCAGTACACTCCAGTATGCTTATAAGAATTATAAGAACTTGGAACTCTGTGGATCAGTCATACAATTCCAATACAGACCAGTCACATTACAATAAGGCACTCTGTGGCTAAATCATACAATACCAATACAGACCAGTATGATTTTAACAAGGCACTCTGTGGATCAATCATTCAATCCCAGTATAGAGCAGTATGATTATAAGAAGGCACTCTGTGGATAAATCATACATTCAATTAAGAACAGTAACATCACAATAAGGCACTCAGTATGATTTTAACAAGGCGCTCTGTGGATCAGCCATACAAACGCAGTAAAGACTAGTATGGTCAAAAGAAGGCTAATGCACTCCAGTATGATAATAAGAATTATAAGAAGTTGGTAATCTGTGGATCAGTCATACAATCCCAACACAGACCAGTAACATTACAATAAGGCACTCTGTGGATCAGTCATACAATCCCAGTACACTCCAGTATGCTTATAAGAATTATAAGAACTTGGTAGTCTGTGGATAAATCATACAACCCCAATACAGACCTGTAACATTACAATAAGGCACTCTGTGGATCAATAATACAATCCCAATACAGACCAGTATATAAGAAGGCACTCTAGTACAGTATGGTCATAAAAAGGCACTCGGCGGATCATTCATACAATCCCAGTACACTCCAGTATGCTTATAAGAATAATAAGAACTTGGTACTCTGTGGATCAGTCATACAATCCTAATAAAGACCAGTATGATTTTAAGAAGGCACTCTGTGGATCAATCATTAAATCCCAATACAGACCAGTATGATTTTAAGAAGGCACTCTGTGGATTAGTCATACAATCCCAGTACGGACCAGTCACATCAAAATAAGGCACTCTGTGGATCAGTTATACAATCCCTATACAGAACAGTATGATTTTAACAAGGCGCTCTGTGGATCAATCGTTAAATCCCAGTACAGACCAGTATGATTATAAGAAGGCACTCTGTGGATAAATCATACAATCCCAATACAGACCAGTAACATTACAATAAGGCACTCTGTGGATAAATCATGCAATCCTAGTACAGAACAGTAGCATTACAGTAAGGCACTCTGTGGATGAATCATACAATCCAGTACGGACCTTATGATTCTGTCAGCCAGTCATACAATACCAGGACAGAACATTGTGATTATAATTAAGAAGGCACTCTATGGATCAGTTATACAATACCAGTACAGACAAGTTTCATTACAATAAGGCACTCTGTGGATAAATCATACAACCCCAATACAGACCTGTAACATTACAATAAGGCACTCTGTGGATCAATAATACAATCCCAATACAGACCAGTATATAAGAAGGCACTCTAGTACAGTATGGTCATAAAAAGGCACTCGGCGGATCATTCATACAATCCCAGTACACTCCAGTATGCTTATAAGAATAATAAGAACTTGGTACTCTGTGGATCAGTCATACAATCCTAATAAAGACCAGTATGATTTTAAGAAGGCACTCTGTGGATCAATCATTAAATCCCAATACAGACCAGTATGATTTTAAGAAGGCACTCTGTGGATTAGTCATACAATCCCAGTACGGACCAGTCACATCAAAATAAGGCACTCTGTGGATCAGTTATACAATCCCTATACAGAACAGTATGATTTTAACAAGGCGCTCTGTGGATCAATCGTTAAATCCCAGTACAGACCAGTATGATTATAAGAAGGCACTCTGTGGATAAATCATACAATCCCAATACAGACCAGTAACATTACAATAAGGCACTCTGTGGATAAATCATGCAATCCTAGTACAGAACAGTAGCATTACAGTAAGGCACTCTGTGGATGAATCATACAATCCAGTACGGACCTTATGATTCTGTCAGCCAGTCATACAATACCAGGACAGAACATTGTGATTATAATTAAGAAGGCACTCTATGGATCAGTTATACAATACCAGTACAGACAAGTTTCATTACAATAAGGCACTCTGTGGATCAATCATACAATCCCACTATGGACCTTTTTGATTATGAGAAGGCACTATGTGGATCAGGCATACAATCCCAATCCAGACCAGTATAATGAAAGGGATAGGGTTAATACTTACCCTGTCGGGATCTCCATCTGCCGGCCTTCTGTACTTCATCAGCTGTAGTTAGGTCCGCGGTATAACATACCTATTCCCTTATAAGAATTAGGCACTCTGTGGATTAATCATACAATACCAATACAGATCAGTAATATTACAATAAGGCACTCTGTGGATAAATCATACAATCCCAGTACAGACTTTATGATTCTGTGAACCAGTCATACAATACCAGTATAGGCCAGTATAATCATAAGAAGGCACTCTGTGGATCAGTTATACAATACCAATACAAACATCATTACAATAAGGCACTCTGTGAATCAATCATACAATTCCAGTATGGACCATTATGATTATGGTACAATAAGGCACCCAGTGGATCAGTCATTCAATCCCAGTAAAGACCAGTATGTTCATAAGAAGCCACTCTGCGGATCAGTCATACAATCCCAGTACAGACCAGTAAAATTGCAATAAGGCAGTCTGTGGATCAGTCATACACTCCCAATAGAGACGTGTATGATTATAAGAAGGCACTCTGTGGATCAGTCATACAATCCCAATGCAGACCACTATGATTTTAATAAGGCACTCTGTGGACAAGTCAAACAAACCCTGTACAAATCAGTATGATTATAAAAATGCACTCTGTGGATCAGACATACAAACCCAGTACAAACCACTATGGTCATGAGAAGTCACTCTGTGGGTCAGTCATACAATCCCAATACAGACTAGTATGATTATAAGAATTATAAGAACTTGGTACTCTGTGGATCAGTCATACAATCCTAATACAGACCAGTCACATTACAATAAGGCACTCTGTGGATCTGTCATACAATCTCAATACAGACAAGTATGATTTTAAGAAGGCAATCTGTGGAAAAATCATACAATCCCAATCTGTAAACCAGTAACATTACAATAAGGCACTCTGTGGATCAATCATGCAATCCAAGTACAGATCAGTGTGGACATAATAAGGCACCTTTTATATCAGTCATACAATCACAATACAGACCAATTTGATTTTTAACAAGGCACTCTGTGGATCAATCATACAATCCCAGTACAGACCAGTATGATTATAAGAAGACACTGTATGAACCAGTCATACAATACCAGTACAGACCATTATGATTATAAGCAGGCACTCTGTGGATCAGTCATACAATCCCACTACAGTCCAGTATGATCATAAGAAGGCACTCTGCGGATCAATCATTCAATCCCAGTACACTCTGGGTTGATTATAGAAAAAAGTACTCTGTGGACATATCATACCATCCCAGATCAGACCAGTAACAACAATAAGGCACTCTGTGAATCAATCATACAATCCAAGTACAGATCAGTATGATTATAAGAAGGCACCTTTTGGAACAGTCATACAATCCCAATAGAGACCTGTATGATTTCTAAGAAGGCACTCTGTGGATCAGTCATACAATCCCAGTACAGACCAATATGATTCTAAGAAGGCACTCTGTGGATCAGTCATACAATCCCAATGCAGACCACTATGATTTTAATAAGGGACTCTGTGGATAAGTCAAACAATCCCTGTACAAATCAGTATGATTATAAAAACCACTCTATGGATCAGTTATACAAACCCAGTACAGACCAGTATGGTCATGAGAAGTCACTCTGTGGATCAGTCATACAATCCCAATACAGACCAGTATGATTATAAGAAGACACTCTGTGAACCAGTCAAACAATACCAGTACAGACCAATATGATTATAAGAAGGCACTCTGTGGATCAGTCATACAATCCCAATACAGACCAGTATGATTATAAGAAGACACTCTGTGAACCAGTCATACAATACCAGTACAGACCATTATGATTATAAGAAGGCACTCTGTGGATCAGTTATACAATCCCAGTACAGACAAGTATCATTGCATTAAGGCATTCTGTGGATCAATCATACACTCCCAGTATGGACCATTATGATTACAAGAAGGCACTCTGTGGATCAGTCATACAAACCCACTACAGTCCAGTATGATCATAAGAAGGCACTCTGCGGATGAGTCATTCAATCCCAGTACACTCTGGGTTGATTATAAAAAAAAAGTACTCTGTGGATATGTCATACAATACCAGTTCAGACCAGTAACATGCAATAAGGCACTCTGTGGATCAATAATACAGTCCCAGTACACATCAGTATGATTATAAGAAGGCAATCTGTGGATCAGTCATACAATCCCACTGCAGTCCAGTATGATCATAAGAAGGCACTCTGCGGATCAGTCATACAATCCCAGTACAGACTGGTTTGATTATAAAAAAAAGTACTCTGTGGATATATCATACAATCCTAGTACAGACCTGTAACAAGCAATAAGGCACTCTGTGGATCAATCATACAGTCCCAGTACAAACCAGTATAATTATAAGAAGGCACTCTGTGAACCAGTCATACAATACCAGTACAGACCATTATGATTATAACAAGGAACTCTGTGATTTAGCTATACAATCGCAGTACAGACTAGTATGGTTATGAGAAGGCACTCTGTGGATCAGTCATACAATCCCAATAAAAATCCAGTATGATTTTAAGAAGGCACGCTGTGGATTAATTTTACAATCCAAATACAGACCAGTAACATTACAATAAGGCACTCTGTGAATTAATCATACAATCACAGTACAGACCATTATGATTACAAAAATGCACTCTGTGAAACAGTCATACAATTCCAGTACAGACCATTATGATTATAAGAAGGCACTCTGTGGATCAGTCATACAATCCCACTACAGTCCATTATGATCATAAGAAGGCACTCTGTGGATAAGTCATACAATCCCAATACAGACCAGCATGATTTTAAGAAGGCACTCTGAGGATCAATCATACAGATGTGTCATGCTACATCTTTGCTGCGTTACAATTACATTACAATAAGGCACTCTGTGGATCAATCATACAATCTCAGTACAGACAATTATGATTACAAAAATGCACTCTGTGAAACAGGCATAAAATCCCAGTACAGACCATTATGATTACAAAAATGCACTCTGTGAAACAGTCATACAATTCCAGTACAGACAAGTATCATTACAATAAGGCATTCTGTGGATCAATCATACACTTCCAGCACAGACCATTATGATTACAAGAAGGCACTCTGTGGATCAGTCATACAATTCTACTACAGTCCAGTATGATCATAAGAAGGCACTCTGCGGATTAGAAATACAATCCCAGTACAGACTGCTTTGATTATAAACAAAAAGTACTCTGTGGATATATCATACAATTCTAGTACAGACCAGTAACATTCAATAAGGCACTCTGTGGATCAATCATACAGTCCCAGTACAAACCAGTATGATTATAAGAAGGCACTCTGTGGATCAGTCATACAATCCCAGTACAGACCAGTATGGTAAAAAGAAGGCATTTTATGGATCAATCATACAAACCCAGTACAGACCAGTGTGGTCATAAAACAGCTTTCTGTGGATCAGTCATAGTCCCAGTACAGAACAGTATGGGCATAAGAAGGCACTCGGTTGGTCAGTCATACAATCCCTAAACATACTGTACCAGTGTGGTCATAAGAAGGAACTCTGTGATTTAGCTATACAATTCCAGTACAGACCAGTATGGTCATAAGAAGGCATTCTGTGGATCATTTACACAATACCAGTACAGACTAGTATGATCATAAGAAGGCACTCTGTGGATAAGTCATACAATCCCAATGCATACCAGAATGATTATAAGAAGGCACTCTGAGGATCAATCATACAATCCCACTACAGTCCATTATGATCATAAGAAGGCACTCTGTGGATAAGTCATACAATCCCAATACAGACCAGTATGATTTTAAGAAGGCACTCTGAGGATCAATCATACAGATGTGTCATGCTACATCTTTGCTGCGTTACAGTTACATTACAATAAGGCACTCTGTGGATCAATCATACAATCTCAGTACAGACCATTATGATTACAAGAATGCACTCTGTGAAACAGTCATACAATCCCAGTACAGACCATTATGATTACAAAAATGCACTCTGTGAAACAGTCATGCAATTCCAGTACAGACAAGTATCATTACAATAAGGCATTCTGTGGATCAATCATACACTTCCATTATAGACTATTATGATTACAAGAAGGCACGCTGTGGATCAGTCATACAATTCTACTACAGTCCAGTATGATCATAAGAAGGTGCTCTACGGATCAGTCATTCAATCCCAGTACAGACTGGTTTGAATATAAAAAAAGTACTCTGTGCACATGTCATACAATCCCAGTTCAGACCAGTAACCTGCAATAAGGTACTCTGTGGATCAATCATACAGTCCCAGTACACACCAGTATGATTATAAGAAGGCACTCTGTGGATCAGTCATACAATCCCCATACAGACCAGTATGATTTTAAGAAGTCACTCTGTGTGTCAGTCCTACAATACCAGTACACACCAGTATGGTCAAAAGAAGGCAGTCTCTGGATCAGTCATACAATTCCAATACAGACCAATATGATTTTAAGAAGACACTCTGTGTGTCAGTCCTACAATCCCAGTACACACCAGTATGGTCAAAAGAAGGCAGTCTCTGGATCAGTCATACAATTCCAATACAGACCAGTATGATTTTAAGAAGTCACTCTGTGTGTCAGTCCTACAATCCCAGTACACACCTGTATGGTCAAAAGAAGGCAGTCTCTGGATCAGTCATACAATTCCAATACAGACCATTATGATTACAAAAATGCACTCTGTGAAACAGTCATACAATTCCAGCACAGACCATTAAGATTAAGCAGGCACTCTGTGGATCAGTCATACAATCCCACTACAGTCCAGTATGATCATAAGAAGGCACTCTGCGGATTAGAAATACAATCCCAGTACAGACTGGTTTGATTATAAACAAAAAGTACTCTGTGGATATATCATACAATTGTAGTACAGACCCGTAACATGCAATAAGGCACTCTGTGGATCAATCATGCAGTCCCACTACAAACCAGTATGATTATAAGAAGGCGCTCTGTGGATCAGTCATACAATCGCAGTACAGACCAGTATGGTCAAAAGAAGGCATTTTATGGATCAATCATACAAACCCAGTACAGACCAGTGTGGTCATAAAACAGCTTTCTGTGGATCAGTCATAGTCCCAGTACAGAACAGTATGGGCATAAGAAGGCACTCGGTTGGTCAGTCATACAATCCCTAAACATACTGTACCAGTGTGGTCATAAGAAGGAACTCTGTGATTTAGCTATACAATTCCAGTACAGACCAGTATGGTCATAAGAAGTCACTCTGTGGATCAGCCATACAATCCCAGTACATACCAGTGTGGTCATAAGAAGGCACTCTGTGGATCATTTACACTATACCAGTACAGACTAGTATGGTCATAAGAAGGCACTCTGTAGATCAGTCATTCAACCCCAATGTAGACCAGTATGGTTATAAGAAGGCACTCTGTGGATCAGTCATACAATCCCAAAACAAACCAGTATGATTTTAAGAAGGCACTCTGTGGATTAATCTTACAATCCAAATACAGACCAGTAACATTACAATAAGGCACTCTGTGGATTAATCATACAATCCCAGTACAGACCATTATGATTACAAAAATGTACTCTGTGAAACAGTCATACAATTCCAGTACAGACCATTATGATCATAAGAAGGCACTCTGTGGATAAGTCATACAATCCCAATGCAGACCAGAATGATTATAAGAAGGCACTCTGTGGATCAATCATACAATCTCAATACAGACCATTATGATTACAAAAATGCACTCAGTGAAACAGTCATACAATTCCAGTACAGACAAGTATCAGTACAATAAGGCATTCTGTGGATCAATCATACACTTCCAGTATAGACTATTATGATTACAAGAAGGCACGCTGTGGATCAATCATACAATTCTACTACAGTCCAGTATGATCATAAGAAGGTGTTCTACGGATCAGTCATTCAATCCCAGTACAGACTGGTATGAATATTAAAAAGTACTCTGTGGACATGTCATACAATCCCAGTTCAGACCAGTAACCTGCAATAAGGTACTCTGTGGATCAATCATACAGTCCCAGTACACACCAGTATGATTATAAGAAGGCACTCTGTGGATCAGTCATACAATCCTTCCCCATACAGACCAGTATGATTTTAAGAAGTCACTCTGTGTATCCGTCCTACAATCCCAGTACACACCAGTATGGTCAAAAGAAGGCAGTCTCTGGATCAGTCATACAATCCCAATACAGACCAATATGATTTTAAGAAGGAACTCTGTGGATCAATCATACAAACCCAGTACAGACCATTAAGATTACAAAAATACACTCTGTGAAACAGTCATACAATTCCAGCACAGACCGTTAAGATTATAAGCAGGCACTCTGTGGATCAGTCATACAATCCCAGTACAGACCAGTATGGTCAAAAGAAGGCATTTTATGGATCAATCATACAAACCCAGTACAGACCAGTGTGGTCATAAAACAGCTTTCTGTGGATCAGTCATAGTCCCAGTACAGAACAGTATGGGCATAAGAAGGCACTCGGTTGGTCAGTCATACAATCCCTAAACATACTGTACCAGTGTGGTCATAAGAAGGAACTCTGTGATTTAGCTATACAATTCCAGTACAGACCAGTATGGTCATAAGAAGTCACTCTGTGGATCAGGCATACAATCCCAGTACATACCAGTGTGGTCATAAGAAGGCACTCTGTGGATCATTTAAACAATACCAGTACAGACTAGTATGGTCATAAGAAGGCACTCTGTAGATCAGTCATTCAACCCCAATGTAGACCAGTATGGTAATAAGAAGGCAGTCTGTGGATCAGTTATACAATCCCAATACAAACCAGTATGATTTTAAGAAGGCACTCTGTGGATTAATCTTACAATCCAAATACAGACCTGTAACATTACAATAAGGCACTCTGTGGATTAATCATACAATCCCAGTACAGACCATTATGATTACAAAAATGCACTCTGTGAAACAGTCATACAATTCCAGTACAGACCATTATGATCATAAGAAGGCACTCTGTGGATAAGTCATACAATCCCAATGCAGACCAGAATGATTATAAGAAGGCACTCTGTGGATCAATCATACAATCCCAGTACAGACCATTATGATTACAAAAATGCACTCTGTGAAACAGTCATACAATTCCAGTACAGACAAGAATCATTACAATAAGGCATTCTGTGGATCAATCATACACTTCCAGTATAGACTATTATGATTACAAGAAGGCACGCTGTGGATCAGTCATACAATTCTACTACAGTCCAGTATGATCATAAGAAGGTGCTCTACGGATCAGTCATTCAATCCCAGTACAGACTGGTTTGAATATAAAAAAGTACTCTGTGGACATGTCATACAATCCCAGTTCAGACCAGTAACCTGCAATAAGGTACTCTGTGGATCAATCATACAGTCCCAGTACACACCAGTATGATTATAAGAAGGCACTCTGTGGATCAGTCATACAATCCCCATACAGACTAGTATGGTCAAAAGAAGGCAGTCTCTGGATCAGTCATACAATCCCAATATAGACCAATATGATTTTAAGAAGGCACTCTGTGGATCAATCATACAAACCCAGTACAGACCATTAAGATTACAAAAATGCACTCTGTGAAACAGTCATACAATTCAAGCACAGACCATTAAGATTATAAGCAGACACTCTGTGGATCAATCATACAAACCCAGTACAGACCATTAAGATTACAAAAATGCACTCTGTGAAACAGTCATACAATTCAAGCACAGACCATTAAGATTATAAGCAGACACTCTGTGGATCAGTCATACAATCCCACTACAGTCCAGTATGATCATAAGAAGGCACTCTGCGGATTAGAAATACAATCCCAGTAAAGACTGGTTTGATTATAAACAAAAAGTACTCTGTGGATATATCATACAATTCTAGTACAGACCAGTAACAGGCAATAAGGCACTCTGTGGATCAATCATGCAGTCCCAGTACAAACCAGTATGATTATAAGAAGGCACTCTGTGGATCAGTCATACAATCCCAGTACAGACCAGTATGGTCAAAAGAAGGCATTTTATGGATCAGTCATACAAACCCAGTACAGACCAGTGTGGTCATAAAACAGCATTCTGTGGATCAGTCATAGGGGGTCATTCAGACCCGCTCGCGAGCGAAGGTCGCTCGCTAGCGGGTCGATGTTACCCCAATGCGCATGCGCACGACGGAGGGAGTTCTGACGTGCGCATGCGTGAGACCTGGACTGCGACAGCCAAGCTGTCGCTCCGGGTCTTGCACCAAAGGGGGCGTGCTGTCGATGGTGACTGACAGCACGCCCCCTTTGGTGGGCGTGCCGGGGACGTGGCTGCCAGACGGAGGCGTTCCCATGGGAACGCCTACCCTCTGAAGCCGGCCCCACTGACATCAGTAATGATGTCAGTGGGAGTGATTTTGGCTCTGATAGAGCCAAAATCACTCCTGGGCTTGCGGAAGCGAGACCCTACCGCAGGGTCTCGTCGCAAGCCCGATGGTCGCGATGGTCAAAGACCATCACGACCATCTTTTTGGCCGCTCGCATATGCTGTGGGTGGTCACCTACAGCTATACTCATTTTCAGGTAGGAGGGCACTGATTCAGAGCGAGCGCTCTGGTCAGAGCGTTCAGCTCTGAATCAGGCCCATAGTCCCAGTACAGAACAGTAAGGGCATAAGAAGGCACTCGGTTGGTCAGTCATACAATCCCTAAACATACTGTACCAGTGTGGTCATAAGAAGGAACTCTGTGATTTAGTTATACAATTCCAGTACAGACCAGTCATAAGAAGTCACTCTGTGGATCAGCCATACAATCCCAGTACATACCAGTGTGGTCATAAGAAGGCACTCCGTGGATCTTTTACACAATACCAGTACAGACTAGTATGGTCATAAGAAGGCACTCTGTGGATCACTCATACAAACCTAATACAAACTAGTATGATTTTAAGAAGGCACTCTGTGGATTAATCTTACAATCCAAATACAGACCACTAACATTACAATAATGCACTCTGTGGATTAATCATACAAACATAGTACAGAGCATTATGATTACAAAAATGCACTCTGTGGATCAGTCATACAATCCCACTACAGTCCAGTATGATCATAAGAAGGCACTCTGTGGATAAGTCATACAATCCCAAAACAGACCAGAATGATTATAAGAAGGCACTCTGTGGATCAGTCATACAATCCCAATACAGACCAGTATGATTTTAAAAAGGCACTCTGAGGATCAATCATACAGATGTGTCATGCTACATCTTTGCTGCGCTACAATTACATTACAATAAAGCACTCTGTGGATCAATCATACAATCTCAGTACAGACAATTATGATTACAAAAATGCACTCTGTGAAACAGTCATACAATCCCAGTACAGACCATTATGATTACAAAAATGCACTCTGTGAAACAGTCATACAATTCCAGTACAGACAAGTATCATTACAATAAGGCATTCTGTGGATCAATCATACACTTCCAGTATAGACTATTATGATTACAAGAAGGCACGCTGTGGATCAGTCATACAATTCTACTACAGTCCAGTATGATCATAAGAAGGTGCTCTACGGATCAGTCATTCAATCCCAGTACAGACTGTTTGAATATAAAAAAAAGTACTCTGTGGACATGTCATACAATCCCAGTTCAGACCAGTAACCTGCAATAAGGTACTCTGTGGATCAATCATACAGTCCCAGTACACACCAGTATGATTATAAGAAGGCACTCTGTGGGTCAGTCATACAATCCCCATACAGACCAGTATGATTTTAAGAAGTCACTCTGTGTGTCAGTCCTACAATCCCAGTACACACCAGTATGGTCAAAAGAAGACAGTCTCTGGATCAGTCATACAATCCCAATATAGACCAATATGATTTTAAGAAGGCACTCTGTGGATCAATCATACAATCCCAGTACAGACCATTATGATTACAAAAACGCACTCTAAGAAACAGTCATACAATTCCAGCACAGACCATTAAGATTATAAGCAGACACTCTGTGGATCAGTCATACAATCCCACTACAGTCCAGAATGATCATAAGAAGGCACTCTGCGGATTAGAAATACAATCCCAGTACAGACTGGTTTGATTATAAACAAACAGTACTCTGTGGATATATCATACAATTCTAGTACAGACCAGTAACATTCAATAAGGCACTCTGTGGATCAATCATACAGTCCCAGTACAAACCAGTATGATTATAAGAAGGCACTCTGTGGATCAGTCATACAATCCCAGTACAGACCAGTATGGTAAAAAGAAGGCATTTTATGGATCAATCATACAAACCCAGTACAGACCAGTGTGGTCATAAAACAGCATTCTGTAGATCAGTCATAGTCCCAGTACAGAACAGTATGGGCATAAGAAGGCACTCGGTTGGTCAGTCATACAATCCCTAAACATACTGTACCAGTGTGGTCATAAGAAGGAACTCTGTGATTTAGCTATACAATTCCAGTACAGACCAGTATGGTCATAAGAAGTCACTCTGTGGATCAGCCATACAATCCCAGTACATACCAGTGTGGTCATAAGAAGGCACTCTGTGGATCATTTACACAATACCAGTACAGACTAGTATGGTCATAAGAAGGCACTCTGTAGATCAGTCATTCAACCCCAATGTAGACCAGTATGGTTATAAGAAGGCACTCTGTGGATCAGTCATACAATCCCAATACAAACCAGTATGATTTTAAGAAGGCACTCTGTGGATTAATCTTACAATCCAAATACAGACCAGTAACATTACAATAAGGCACTCTGTGGATTAATCATACAATCCCAGTACAGACCATTATGATTACAAAAATGCACTCTGTGAAACAGTCATACAATTCCAGTACAGACCAGTGTGGTCATAAGAAGGCACTCTGTGGATCATTTACACAATACCAGTACAGACTAGTGTGGTCATAAGAAGGCACTCTGTAGATCAGTTATTCAACCCCAATGTAGACCAGAATGAAAATAGTAAGGCACTCTGTAGATCAGTCATACAATCCCAATGCAGACCAGAATGATTATAAGAAGGCACTCTGTGGTTCAGTCATACAGATGTGTTCTGCTGCAGTACATATTTGCTGCATGCGCAGTGAGGCGTGCGCCCACGAGCAGATATGCGCACTGCGATCGCACACACGCCTCCAGAGGTATGCATGGTGCGATCGCAGTGCGGCAAAGATATAGCAGGACACGTCTGTACAATCCCAGTACAGACCAGTATGATTTTAATAAGGCACGCTGTGGATTAATCATACAATCCAAATACAGACCAGTAACATTACAATAAGGCACGCTGTGGATTAATCATACAATCCAAATACAGACCAGTAACATTACAATAAGGCACTCTGTGGATTAATCATACAATCTCAGTACAGACCATTATGATCACAAAAATACACTCTGTGAAACAGTCATACAATCCCAGTACAGACCATTATAATTACAAAAATGCACTCTCTGAAACAGTCATACAATCCCAGTACAGACCATTATAATTACAAAAATGCACTCTGTGAAACTGTCATACAATCCCAGTACAGACCATTATAATTACAAAAATGCACTGTGTGAAACAGTCATACAATTCCAGTACAGACCATTATGATTACAATAAGGTCCTCTGTGGATCAGTCATACAACCCCAGAGCAGACCAGTATGGTCATAGGAAGTCACTGTGTAGATCAGACATACAATCCCATTACATACTAGTATTGTCATAAGAAGACACTCTGTGGATCAGTCATACAATCCCAGTACAGACCAGTATGGTCATAAGAAGCCACTCTGTGGATCAGTGTAAATATCCCAGTACACACCAGTATGATTATTATAACTTGATACTCTGTGGATCAGTCATACTAACCTAGTACACACCAGTAACATTACAATAAAGAACTCTGTGGAGCGATCATACAATCCCAGTACAGACCATTATGATTACAGAAAGGCACTCTGTGGAACAGTCATACAATCCCAGTACAAACCAGTATGATTATAAGAAGGCACTCTGTGGATCAGTTTTATAATACAAGTACAGACCAGCATTATAACAAAAAGGCCCTCTGTCAACCAGTCCTACAACCCCAGTACAAACCAGTATTATGACAATAAATATAAACCTACTGTATATACTGTAGTACAACAAACCAGTGCAGTTACAAGAATGTACCCACATACAATGCTGCAGCTAGTAACACAATCAATGTGATTTGCAGATGGTAATTTTATCAGACAGACAAAGCTCTACTCTAGGGTCTCAGAGGTGGGACCGAGCTGGGCTACCAGCCAGGGGCCATTATATTCTCTTTTGAGAATGCTGGCAGCAGTCCAGGGCTGGTAGGGGAGGCCAGGGACACAGAAGGAGCACTGTAGAAAGAAAGATTAAAATGGGTGCATGGGATGTTTCTGATGTCAGACGCTTTGGAATGGGACAGATGAGCAAAAAGCAGAACTTGATGATAACAAGTAAAACCCAGTAGCGGGAATCAGGAACACGGAAAACATGAAGTGAGGATGCAGAATAAGAGAGAAATAGGCTGCGGGTGAGCTGTAGAATGGAGGGATTGAGAGAATTACATGGAAAACAGGAAACACAGAGAGGCCAGCAGAGAGGCCGAGGCACAGCAATACATAGGAGGTGGAGAGATAGAGAGAGGAGATGATGGAGAACAGGAGAAACAGACAGGGGGGCCAGCACAGAGGCAGAGGCACAGCAATACACAGGAGATGGGGAGAGAGAGAGAGGGGATGATGGAGAACAAGAGACACAGACAGGGAGGCCACTACAGAGGCCGAGAGAGGCACAGCAATACACAGGAGATGGAGAGAGAGAGAGGCTGATGAAGAACAGGAGACACAGACAGGGAGGAGGCCAGCACAGAGGCAGAGGCACAGCAATACACAGGAGGTGGAGAGAGAGAGAGAGAGAGAGAGAGAGAGAGAGAGAGAGAGAGAGAGAGAGGAGATGATGGAGAACAGGAGACACAGACAGAGAGGCCAGCAATACACAGCAATACACAAGAGACGGAGAGATGGAGAGAGGGGATGATGGAGAACAGGAGACACAGACAGGGAGGCCAGCACAGAGGCAGAGGCACAGCAATACACAGGAGATGGAGACACTAAGAGAGAGAGGGAATGATGGAGAACAGGAGACACAGACAGGGAGGCCACTACAGAGACCGAGAGAGGCACAGCAATACACAGGAGATGGGGAGAGAGAGAGGCTGATGAAGAACAGGAGACACAGACAGGGAGGCCAGTACAGAGGCAGAGGCACATCAATACACAGGAGATGGGGAGAGAGAGAGGGGATGATGGAGACAGGAGACATGGAGGCCAGCACAGAGGCAGGGACACAGCAATACACAGTAGATGGGAGACAGCAAGAGGATGAGGATGGAGAACCGGAGACAAAGACAGGGAGGCCACTACAGAGGCCGAGAGAGGCACAGCAATACACAGGAGATGGAGAGATAGAGAGAGATGGGGTGATGTAGAACAGGAGACACAGACATGGAGGCCAGTACAGGGAGGGGAGGAGAGGGAGGCACAGCAATACACAGGAGATGGAGAGAGAGAATGAATGAATGATGGAGGACAGGAGACACAGACAGGGAGGCCAGTACAGAGGCACAGCAATACACAGGAGATGGAGAGAGAGGAGGATGGAGAACAGGAGACACGGACAGGGAGGCCAGCACAGAGGCAGGGACACAGCAATACACAGGAGATGGAGAGAGAGAGAAGGGATGATGGAGAACAGGAGACACAGACAGGGAGGCTAGTACAGAGGCAGAGGCACATCAATACACATGAGATGGGAAGAGAGAGAGAGAGGGGGGATGATGGAGACAGGAGACATGGAGGCCAGCACAGAGCACAGCAATACACAGGAGATGGAGAGAGAGAGAAGAGATGATGGAGAACAGGAGACACAGACAGGGAGGCCAGTACAGAGGCAGGGGCACAGCAATACACAGGAGATGGAGAGACAGAGAGAAGGGATGATGGAGAACAGGAGACATGGACAGGGAGGCCAACACAGAGGCAGGGACACAGCAATACACAGGAGATGGAGAGACAGAGAGAGGATGATGGAGAACAGGAGACACAGACAGGGAGGCCAGTACAGAGGCAGAGGCACAGCAATACACAGGCGATGGAGAGACAGAGAGAGAGGATGATGGAGAACAGGAGACACAGACAGGGAGGCCAGTACATAGGCAGAGGCACAGCAATACACAGGAGATGGAGACAGAGAGAGGGGGGGATGATGGAGAACAGGAGACACAGACAGGGAGGCCAGTACATAGGCAGAGGCACAGCAATACACAGGAGATGGAGACAGAGAGAGGGGGGGATTATGGAGAACAGGAGACACAGACAGGGAGGCCAGTACATAGGCAGAGGCACAGCAATACACAGGATATGGAGACAGAGATAGGGGGGATGATGGAGAACAGGAGACAGAGACAGGAAGGCCAGTACAGAGGCAGAGGCACAGCAATACACAGGAGATGGAGAGAGGGGATTTTGGAGAACAGGAGACACAGACAGGGAGGTCAGCACAGAGGCAGAGGCACAGCAATACACAGGAGATGGAGAGAGGGGATGATGGAGAACAGGAGACACAGACAGGGAGGTCAGCACAGAGGCAGAGGCACAGCAATACACAGGAGACGGAGAGACAGAGAGAGAGGATGATGGAGAACAGGAGACACAGACAGGAAGGCCACTACAGAGGCAGGGACACAGCAATACACAGGAGATGGAGAGACAGAGAGAGGGGGGGATGATGGAGAACAGGAGACACAGACAGGGAGGCCAGTACATAGGCAGAGGCACAGCAATACACAGGAGATGGAGACAGAGAGAGGGGGGGATGATGGAGAACAGGAGACACAGACAGGGAGGCCAGTACATAGGCAGAGGCACATCAATACACAGGAGATGGAGACAGAGAGAGGGAGGGATGATGGAGAACAGGAGACAGAGACAGGAAGGCCAGTACAGAGGCAGAGGCACAGCAATACACAGGAGATGGAGAGAGGGGATGATGGAGAACAGGAGACACAGACAGGGAGGTCAGCACAGAGGCAATACCCAGGAAATGGAGAAATACACAGGAAATGGGTAGGCAGAGGGCCTGATTCAGAGTTGGAGGCTATTTCAGCCGTGGTTGCGACTTTTTGTGGAGCCGCAGCGGCGGTAATATGCAAATGCTAGTTTCAGCTTACCCGTTATGTTCTAGCATGCTTTGGACAATGCAAACCCTGACACTCACTTTCAATGCCTATAGACAGAGCAACTCCGCCAGAGGTTATGAACACTGCACCATTGGCGCATCATCACATTCACCAATGACCCTTGCACCAGCCCATGGCGGGCGCAGTGAATCCTTCTAAGTATGCTGTAAACATGCAGCTTCTGCAGCTGCAGCTCTCCCTTTGGGAAAGCAGCCACATTCCCTGACATGACCGTGAGACCCCCATAGCACACCCAGTTCTCTTGCCGGCGACTTCATATGCAACAGCAGTCTCTGCATACAGTCAACAGCATCAGTGTTTTTACAGGACTTTTCTTGCATGTGCAGTAGCAAATAATCACTCGACTGCGCAAACATCGGCATAGGCCCAGGGAGCGGAAGACGGAGAACAGTGGGAGGTTATTTGGAAAGAGACGATATAACAGAAATAATAAGACTATGGGTAAATGAGAGAGCAGGTGGCAGAAGGGACGGGAATCAGATAAAGAGGGAATAAGGAAAAGCGGGAGAGAAAATAATGAGAGGAGAGATAAGGGAACAAGAGGGAATTAGAGAGAGGGGGCAGGAGTCATACGGAGTTAGGGGATACACAGAGGGAGGGGTGACTACAGCTAATGTATATAGATCTGGATGGGGAGGTTTGGAGTGGAGGTAATTTAGAAAGTACATGTTAATAAATCAAGTTGACTCTTGTGGTCTATAATTCACACACAGACATGTTACCGGATTCATAAACCTCCTCCTGTGTACTACAGTGTGTATTAGGGCCCATCTGCATAATATCCAAGTCATACTGTAACCACCAGTCTGTATTTCCTTATGTGTTATACCTCTGCCTATGTACCTATCTGTATTTCCACCCGATAATACCCCTGCATACTTAGCTATCTGTGGGCCTGATTCAGAGATGCGCTTTTCGCACGTTGAGCAATTGCGAAAATATATGCTGTCTTATGCATAAAGCCGCCCACTGCCGGCATCTCACATCTGCCACTGACGTACAAAGGCAGAAACATCGGACACACATCGGTCGACCATCGAACTTCGGAATAAGTTTACGGCTCTCCTAAGATGGCGAGAGCTCTCCAGTTGCGCGTGAACTCGCAGTGGCTGACTTTGGCATGCCCAGAAAACAGTCCTGGCCACCCCGTTATCTCCCCCATACGCTGACAAGTCACTTTGAGAATAAATCATATATGAGTGCGATATCGCAAACCAATCGCTGCACGTGCACAGTGTGGCATAGACTCATGCACACTCGCAAAAAAATCACTCCACTTCATACATCATCGACATTGTATCCATCTCTAAATCAGGCCCTGTATTTCCCTCTGTGTAATGCTCTGCATATCCTATCTACCTATCTGTATTTCCCTCTGTGAAATGTTCTGCATATCTACCTATCTGTATTTCCCTATGTGTAATGCTCTGCATATCTACCTATCTGTATTTCTCTCTGTGTAATACTCTGCATATCTACCTATCTGTATTTCCCTAGGTGTAATACTCTGCATATCTACCTATCTGTATTTCCCTAGGTGTAATACTCTGCATATCTACCTATCTGTATTTCCCTCTGTGTAATGTTCTGCATATCTACCTATCTGTATTTCCCTCTGCGAAATATTCTGCATATCTACCTATCTGTATTTCCCTCTATGTAATGCTCTGCATATCTACCTATCTGTATTTCCCTCTCTGTAATACTCTGCATATCCTATCTACCTATCTGTATTTCCCTCTGTGCAATGCTCTGCATATCTGCCTATCTGTATTTCCCTCTGTGTAATACTCTGCATATCCTATCTACCTATCTGTATTTACTTCTGTGTAATACTCTGCATATCTACCTATCTGTATTTTCCTCTGTGTAATATTCTGCATATCTACCTATCTGTATTTCCCTCTGTGTAATACACTGCATATCCTATCTACCTATCTGTTTTTCCCTCTGTGTAATACACTGCATATCCTATCTACCTATCTGTATTTCCCTCTGTGTAATACTCTGCATATCTACCTATCTGTATTTTCCTCTGTGTAATGCTCTGCATATCCTATCTACCTGTCTGTATTTCCCTCTGTGTAATACTCTGCATATCCTATCTACCTATCTGTATTTCCCTCGGTGTAATACTCTGCATATCCTATCTACCTATCTGTATTTCCCTCTGTGTAATGCTCTGCATATCTACCTATCTGTATTTCCCTCTGTGTAATACTCTGCATATCCTATCTACCTATCTGTATTTCCCTCTGTGTAATACTCTGCATATCTACCTATCTGTATTTCCCTCTATGTAATACTCTACATATCTACCTATCTGTATTTCCCTCTGTGTAATACTCTGCATATCCTATCTACCTATCTGTATTTCCCTCTGTGTAATGCTCTGCATATCTATCTATCTGTATTTTCCTCTGTGTAATGCTCTGCATATCCTATCTACCTATCTGTATTTCCCTCTGTGTAATGCTCTGCATATCTACCTATCTTTATTTCCCTCTGTGTAATACTCTGCATATCCCATCTACCTATCTGTATTTCCCTCTGTGTAATTCTCTGCATATCCTATCTACCTATCTGTATTTCCCTCTGTGTAATACTCTGCATATCCTATCTACCTATCTGTATTTCCCTCTGTGTAATACTCTGCATATCCTATCTACCTATCTATATTTCCCTCTGTGTAATACTCTACATATCTACCTATCTGTATTTTCCTCTGTGTAATGCTCTGCATATCCTATCTACCTGTCTGTATTTCCCTCTGTGTAATACTCTGCATATCCTATCTACCTATCTGTATTTCCCTCTGTGTAATACTCTGCATATCCTATCTACCTATCTGAATTTCCCTCTGTGTAATACTCTGCATATCCTATCTACCTATCTGTATTTCCCTCTGTGTAATGCTCTGCATATCCTATCTACCTATCTGTATTTCCCTCTGTGTAATGCTCTGCATATCTACCTATCTGTATTTCCCTCTGTGTAATGCTCTGCATATCTACCTATCTGTATTTCCCTCTGTGTAATACTCTACATATCTACCTATCTGTATTTTCCTCTGTGTAATGCTCTGCATATCCTACCTATCTGTATTTCCCTCTGTGTAATACTCTGCATATCATATCTACCTATCTGTATTTCCCTCTGTGTAATGCTCTGCATATCTACCTATCTGTATTTCCCTCTGTGTAATGCTCTGCATAACTACCTATCTGTATTTCCCTCTGTGTAATACTCTACATATCTACCTATCTGTATTTCCCTCTGTGTAATGCTCTGCATATCTACCTATCTTTATTTCCCTCTGTGTAATACTCTGCATATCCCATCTACCTATCTGTATTTCCCTCTGTGTAATGCTCTGCATATTCTATCTACCTATCTGTATTTCCCTCTGTGTAATGCTCTGCATATCTACCTATCTGTATTTCCCTCTGTGTAATACTCTGCATATCTACCTATCTGTATTTCCCTAGGTGTAATACTCTGCATATCTACCTATCTGTATTTCCCTCTGTGTAATGCTCTGCATATCCCATCTACCTATCTGTATTTCCCTCTGTGTAATGCTCTGCATATCTACCTATCTGTATTTCCCTCTGTGTAATACTCTGCAAAGTCTGCATATCTACCTATCTGTATTTCCCTCTGTGTAATGCTCTGCATATCTACCTATCTGTATTTCCCTCTGTGTAATACTCTGCATATCTACCTCTCTGTATTTCCCTCTGTGTAATACTCTGCATATTTACTTATCTTTATTTCCCTCTGTGTAATACTCTGCATATCCTATCTACCTATCTGTATTTCCCTCTGTGTAATGCTCTGCATATCTACCTATCTGTATTTCCCTCTGTGTAATGCTCTGCATATCTAGTAGATATGCAGAGCATTACACAGAGGGAAATACAGATAGGTAGATATGCAGAGCATTACACAGAGGGAAATACAGATAGGTAGATAGGATATGCAGAGTATTACACAGAGGGAAATAAAGATAAGTAAATATGCAGAGTATTACACAGAGGGAAATACAGAGAGGTAGATATGCAGAGTATTACACAGAGGGAAATACAGATAGGTAGATATGCAGAGCATTACACAGAGGGAAATACAGATAGGTAGATATGCAGAGCATTACACAGAGGGAAATACAGATAGGTAGATATGCAGAGTATTACACAGAGGGAAATACAGATAGGTAGATATGCAGAGCATTACACAGAGGGAAATACAGATAGGTAGATATTATCTACCTATCTGTATTTCCCTCTGTGTAATGCTCTGCATATCTACCTATCTGTATTTCCCTCTGTGTAATACTCTGCATATCTACCTATCTGTATTTTTCTCTGTGTAATACTCTGCATATCTACCTATCTGTATTTCACTCTGTGTAATGCTCTGCATATCTACCTATCTGTATTTCCCTCTGTGTAATACTCTGCATATCTACCTATCTGTATTTCCCTCTGTGTACTGCTCTGCATATCTACCTATCTGTATTTCCCTCAGTGTAATGCTCTGCATATCCTATCTACCTATCTGTATTTCCCTCTGTGTAATGCTCTGCATATCTACCTATCTGTATCTCCCTCTGTGTAATACTCTGCATATCTACCTATCTGTATTTCCCTCTGTGTAATGCTCTGCATATCTACCTATCTGTATTTCCCTCTGTGTAATACTCTGCATATCTACCTATCTGTATTTCCCTCTGTGTAATACTCTGCATATCTACCTATCTGTATTTCCCTCTGTGTAATACACTGCATATTTACTTATCTTTATTTCCCTCTGTGTAATACTCTGCATATCCTATCTACCTATCTGTATTTCCCTCTGTGTAATGCTCTGCATATCTACCTATCTGTATTTCCCTCTGTGTAATGCTCTGCATATCTACCTATCTGTATTTCCCTCTGTGTAATACTCTGCATATCTACCTATCTGTATTTCCCTCTGTGTAATACTCTGCATATCTACCTATCTGTATTTTCCTCTGTGTAATACTCTCCATATCTACCTATCTGTATTTCCCTCTGTGTAATGCTCTGCATATCTACCTATCTGTATTTCCCTCTGTGTAATACTCTGCATATCTACCTATCTGTATTTCCCTCTGTGTAATGCTCTGCATATCTACCTATCTGTATTTCCCTCTGTGTAATAATCTGCATTTCCTATCTACCTATCTGTATCTCCCTCTGTGTAATGCTCTGCATATCTACCTATCTGTATTTCCCTCTGTGTAATACTCTGCATATCTACCTATCTGTATTTCCCTCTGTGTAATACTCTGCATATTTACTTATCTTTATTTCCCTCTGTGTAATACTCTGCATATCCTATCTACCTATCTATATTTCCCTCTGTGTAATGCTCTGCATATCTACCTATCTGTATTTCCCTCTGTGTAATGCTCTGCATATCTACCTATCTGTATTTCCCTCTGTGTAATACTCTGCATATCTACCTATCTGTATTTCCCTCTGTGTAATACTCTGCATATCTACCTATCTGTATTTCCCTCTGTGTAATACTCTGCATATTTACTTATCTTTATTTCCCTCTGTGTAATACTCTGCATATCCTATCTACCTATCTGTATTTCCCTCTGTGTAATGCTCTGCATATCTACCTATCTGTATTTCCCTCTGTGTAATGCTCTGCATATCTACCTATCTGTATTTCCCTCTGTGTAATGCTCTGCATATCTACCTATCTGTATTTCCCTCTGTGTAATACTCTGCATATCTACCTATCTGTATTATCCTCTGTGTAATGCTCTGCATATGTATCTATCTGTATTTTCCTCTGTGTAATGCTCTGCATATCTACCTATCTGTATTTCCCTCTGTGTAATACTCTGCATATCTACCTATTTGTATTTCCCTCTGTGTAATGCTCTGCATATCTACCTATCTGTATTTCCCTCAGTGTAATGCTCTGCATATCCTATCTACCTATCTGTATTTCCCTCTGTGTAATGCTCTGCATATCTACCTATCTGTATATCCCTCTGTGTAATACTCTGCATATCTACCTATCTGTATTTCCCTCTGTGTAATGCTCTGCATATCTACCTATCTGTATTTCCCAATGTGTAATACTCTGCATATCTACCTATCTGTATTTCCCTCTGTGTAATACTCTGCATATCTACCTATCTGTATTTCCCTCTGTGTAATGCTCTGCATATCTACCTATCTATATTTCCCTCAGTGTAATGCTCTGCATATCCTATCTACCTATCTGTATTTCCCTCTGTGTAATGCTCTGCATATCTTATCTACCTATCTGTATTTCCCTCTGTGTAATGCTCTGCATATCTACCTATCTGTATCTCCCTCTGTGTAATACTCTGCATATCTACCTATCTGTATTTCCCTATGTGTAACACTCTACATATCTACCTATCTGTATTTCCCTCTGTGTAATACTCTGCATATCTACCTATCTGTATTTCCCTCTGTGTAATACTCTGCATATCTACCTATCTATTTCCCTCAGTGTAATGCTCTGCATATCCTATCTACCTATCTGTATTTCCCTCTGTATAATACTCTGCATATCCTATCTACCTATCTGTATTTCCCTCTGTGTAATACTTTGCATATCCTATCTACCTATCTGTATTTCCCTCTGTATAATGCTCTGCATATCTACCTATCTGTATTTCCCTCTGTGTAATGCTCTGCATATCTACCTATCTGTATTTTCCTCTGTGTAATACTCTGCATATCCTATCTACCTATCTGTATTTCCCTCTGTGTAATGCTCTGCATATCTACCTATCTGTATTTCCCTCTGTGTAATACTCTGCATATCTACCTATCTGTATTACCCTCTGTGTAATGCTCTGCATATCTACCTATCTGTATTTCCCTCTGTGTAATGCTCTGCATATCTTCCTATCTGTATCTCCCTCTGTGTAATACTCTGCATATCTACCTAACTGTATTTCCCTCTGTGTAATGCTCTGCATATCTACCTATCTGTATCTCCCTCTGTGTAATACTCTGCATATCTACCTATCTGTATTTCCCTCAGTGTAATGCTCTGCATATCTACCTATCTGTATTTCCCTCTGTGTAATACTCTGCATATCTACCTATCTGTATTTCCCTCAGTGTAATGCTCTGCATATCTACCTATCTGTTTTTCCCTCTGTGTAATACTCTGCATATCTACCTATCTGTATTTCCCTCAGTGTAATGCTCTGCATATCCTATCTACCTATCTGTATTTCCCTCTGTGTAATACTCTGCATATCCTATCTACCTATCTGTATTTCCCTCTGTGTAATACTCTGCATATCCTATCTACCTATCTGTATTTCCCTCTGTGTAATACTCTGCATATCTACCTATCTGTATTTCCCTCTGTGTAATGCTCTGCATATCTACCTATCTGTATTTCCCTCTGTGTAATGCTCTGCATATCTACCTATCTGTATTTCCCTCTGTGTAATGCTCTGCATATCCTATCTACCTATATGTATTTCCCTCTGTGTAATGCTCTGCATATCCTATCTACCTATATGTATTTCCCTGTGTAATACTCTGCATATCCTATCTACCTATCTGTATTTCCCTCTGTGTAATACTCTGCATGTCTACCTATCTGTATTTCCCTCTGTGTAATACTCTGCATATCCTATCTACCTATCTGTATTTCCCTCTGTGTAATACTCTGCATGTCTACCTATCTGTATTTCCCTCTGTGTAATACTCTGCATATCTACCTATCTGTATTTTCCTCTGTGTAATACTCTGCATATCTACCTATCTGTATTTCCCTCTGTGTAATACTCTGCATATCCTATCTACCTATCTGTATTTCCCTCTGTGTAATGCTCTGCATATCTACCTATCTGTATTTTCCTCTGTGTAATGCTCTGCTTATCTACCTATCTGTATTTTCCTCTGTGTAATACTCTGCATATCTACCTATCTGTATTTCCCTCTGTGTAATGCTCTGCATATCCTATCTACCTATCTGTATTTCCCTCTGTGTAATACTCTGCATATCTACCTATCTGTATTTCCCTCTGTGTAATACTCTGCATATCTACCTATCTGTATTTCCCTCTGTGTAATGCTCTGCATATCTACCTATCTGTATTTCCCTCAGTGTAATGCTCTGCATATCCCATCTACCTATCTGTATTTCCCTCTGTGTAATGCTCTGCATATCCTATCTACCTATCTGTATTTCCCTCTGTGTAATGCTCTGCATATCTACCTATCTGTATTTTCCTCTGTGTAATGCTCTGCATATCCTATCTACCTATCTGTATTTCCCTCTGTGTAATACTCTGCATATCTACCTATCTGTATTTCCCTCTGTGTAATACTCTACATATCTACCTATCTGTATTTCCCTCTGTGTAATACTCTGCATATCCTATCTACCTATCTGTATTTCCTTCTGTGTAATGCTCTGCATATCTACCTATCTTTATTTCCCTCTGTGTAATACTCTGCATATCCCATCTACCTATCTGTATTTCCCTCTGTGTAATGCTCTGCATATCCTATCTACCTATCTGTATTTCCCTCTGTGTAATACTCTGCATATACTATCTACCTATCTGTATTTCCCTCTGTGTAATACTATGCATATCCTATCTACCTATCTGTATTTCCCTCTGTGTAATACTCTACATATCTACCTATCTGTATTTTCCTCTGTGTAATACTCTGCATATCCTATCTACCTATCTGTATTTCCCTCTGTGTAATACTCTGCATATCCTATCTACCTATCTGTATTTCCCTCTGTGTAATGCTCTGCATATCTACCTATCTGTATTTCCCTCTGTGTAATGCTCTGCATATCTACCTATCTGTATTTCCCTCTGTGTAATACTCTACATATCTACCTATCTGTATTTCCTCTGTGTAATGCTCTGCATATCCTACCTATCTGTATTTCTACTTCAGGGTCCATAGGGTTCCACAGGATACCTTGGGGTATAGGTGTGACGTCAGTCGCAGGGCACCAAAGAGTTAAGCTTTCAGCCTCCCAGGATGCACTAGGTCCCCCTCCTATACCCCGCCCCCGGGCCAAGGCACCCCAGTTTAGTTTGGTGCCCGGCCGGAGTCGGGTGCACCTGTTGGAGTGGGGGCTAGAAGAGCCCCTGAAGCTTATTCTTCATGCAGCTGTGGCTGCACATCTGGATGAACAGCATGGACAGTCAGTCCTGACGTCCATGCTGTCTTCCCTACACCCCGCCGGTACCAGAACGCCGGTACTGATCCGGGGATGCTGGTGGGCGTCTGGGGTCACAGCTAGCGGTGACCCCAGATGCTCCGGACCATGGCCGGATTCAAGGGGGACAGAGGTAAGCAGCGGGGTCCCGCGGTGGGTCCCCGCTGATCACATGGTCCTAAGTCCCCAGGCAGGGGGCTCCCTGGGGACTGGCTGCAGCGTGGAGCCAGGCGACCAACCTGCGCTTCCACTACCCCCTGGGACAGCGGACCGCAGCAGAGCGGTAGCGCTGCGGCGTCCCAGGGGTTAAATGCATGCCAGGGGAGCGCGCCTTCCCTGTCTCACAGCCGGCGCCTCCCCCGCTGCACACAGCCCTCTCTGCATGCTGCCGACTGGTCCTGTGGCAGCGCTCCTCCCCCAGGCCAGCCTCCTCTCTGCTCCTCGGCGGCCATCTTCTCCAGAACGCATGGTGAACGCTGCTGGAAGCGCTGGACGGAAGCATCGTGGTCTGGGTCCCCCCGCATACCTCTCCTCCGCTGTGGTCAGGTCTGTGTATGCAGCGCTGTGTCCTACCAGGCCCTGTGTCTGTGTAGTTGAGTGATCAGCGCTGTTAGTGCAGGAATTGTTATTTCTCTGCATTGTATGTGACTGTGCTAGCGCTGCTGCCTGTAACTTTTCTTCTCTAAACTGTCAGCTTTATTACTGTCCCTGTTCTTCTGCTAAAGCCCTTGC
This sequence comes from Taudactylus pleione, assembly GCA_031769625.1. NCBI lineage: Eukaryota > Metazoa > Chordata > Amphibia > Anura > Myobatrachidae > Taudactylus > Taudactylus pleione. Next base: position 4,263,299 of record JAUIMM010000198.1, read on the forward strand.
GGTGCGGTGCTGCAGGGTGGTCTCTCGCCTATTTAATACTTAATTGGTGAGAGAGGTCACATACGTGGTGCCATCATGTCTGAAAGTGATTTTCCCCTCCGGCTACAGTGTACCACGTGCAAAGTACCGTTAGCGGAGGGGGAGGGTAGCGCGGAGGGCCTTTGCCGGCAGTGTTTGTCCATGGCGCGGCCTATTACGGTTACAGCACCGGTACAGGAGCCGCCCTGGGCTTGTTTCGCTCAGGCGTTAACAGCTTTAGTGGGCCAGTTAGCTCCGCAGCCCGCGTTTACTCCGATGGGTTTGTCCCAGCAGTCTGTGGTGTCGTCACCCATGCAGGGGTTCCCACGACAATTGGTGGTACCCCACAGTCTCCCTATTTCCCCGCTCCCGGGTTCTCAGGAGCCAGCGTGGGTTAACTCCCTGACGAGTTCTGTACAGCACTTGTCGGATGTGTTGCAAGGGGAGTCTGTGATGCGGCCTCATAAAAGGCCGGTGGCGTCTCTGTCCGCTCCTTATGAGGATGACGAAGGGACGTCTGATGATGGGGAGATTCTTGATCCTTACGATCAGGAACCTCTCCATACTAAGGACGCTGATGCTAAGTCCAAAGTATATATTCCTGGACTTATTCGGGCGGTCCGCACAGCCTTGGTGATTGAGGACGAAGTTCCCCCAGCGGCTAAATCTAAGTATGCCTTTTTCAAAGATGTGAAGGGCGATGCCACAGTCTTTCCTCTTTCGGGTCAGTTGGTGGACCATTTAGAGGAGGCGTGGAAACAACCTGGCAAAAGATACCAGCCGCAGAGACGCCTGGCGGTGGCTTAACCGTTCGCGGATAATTATTTTGCTAAGTGGGAATCCCCTCCACAGGTGGATTCTCACGTGACCCGTCTTGTCCGTAGTGCCACATTGCCGATGCCATCCATGTCCTCCCTTAAGGATGCTACGGACTGCAAGGTAGAAATCTGCCTGAAGTCCGCTTATTCCCTTGCAGGGGGGGCAGCACGGCCGGCTATGGCCATTTGCTGGGTTGCCAGAGCGATGGAGCGCTGGGCGGATTCATTAGAGGCTTCTTTTTAATCCGACTGTCCGGCCGATCAGGCGGAGTTGATTGGCAATCTCCATGATTCGGCCACCTACATCAACGAGGCGGCTCTAGACATTAGTACTCTGGTGTCTAGAATTTCTTCAGCAGCGGTAGCTGCTCGTCGCACCTTGTGGCTGCGATCCTGGAAGGCGGACGCAGATTCCAAGAAAGGTCTGGAAGCGTTACCGTTTACCGGAGAAGTTCTCTTCGGTCCGGATCTGGATAAGATTGTGGCCACGCTGGTGGCAGCCAAATCTGCTTGTCTCCCGTCGGCCGCTGCTCCTTCTGGTTCGGGACCATCGTCCTTTCGGTCATCTAGGGCCCAGGGCAGGCCCAAACCACAGTCGTTTCCTCGACAGGCTGGCCCTAAGAAATCGGTCAAGCCCCGGAAGCAGGCATGGAGTACCAGACGTCCGGCCCCCAAGCCAGATGACAAGCCTGCGGCCTGACGGTCCGGGCCTCCCTTTGGGGGATCCCAGGGTGGGAGGCCGCCTGCTACAGTTCGCCCAGTGTTGGTCGACCACTACGACAGACACTTGGGTTCTGGAGGTGGTTTCCCACGGATACGCCCTCTCCTTCCGGCACAGACCCCCGGCTCGCTTCTTCACCACGGGTCTCCCATCAGACCGGAACAAGGCTACGGAGCTGCGGAAGGTATTGCACACTATGCTCCAGGCTGGAGTTATAGTGGCGGTTCCATTCTCCCAGAGGGGCCAGGGTTTCTATTCAAATCTATTTTTGGTACAGAAACCCAATGGGTCATATCGTCCGATTCTCAACCTCAAAGCACTCAACAAGTCTTTGCGGGTCCCGAAGTTTCGGATGGAGACCCTACGGTCCATCATTCTGGCGCTGGAACCTGGGGACTACTTGGTGTCATTGGACATACAGGACGCTTACCTGCATGTCCCTATTCTTTGGCGCCATCAACAGTTCCTCAGGTTTGCAATCCGCAGCGACCACTTCCAGTTTCGGGCGTTACCTTTTGGCCTGGCAACAGCACCACGTGTTTTCACCAAGGTGATGGCGGTCATGGCGGCTTCTCTGCGGCTGCAGGGAGTCCGCATGTTGCCGTATTTGGACGACCTGTTATTGGTGGCAGGATCTCCAGAGCTCCTGTTACGCCACTTGGACCTGACCATTGCACTGCTGCAACGGCACGGCTGGCTAATCAACTGGCAGAAGTCCACTCTAATCCCGTCTCGGAGGATTCTGCATCTTGGAGCCTTATTGGACTCGGGACAGCAAAGGATCTTCGTGACGGAGGACAAGATCTCTGCTTTACAGTCAAGGGTGCGCAGTTGCCTGCACAGCCGCCGGGTGTCCTTACACTCGGCGATGAGGTTACTGGGCTCCATGGTGTCGGTGTTCGACATGGTGGAATACGCCCAGTTTCACTCCAGACCTCTGCAGCACCTGATCCTGTCCAAGTGGAACGGGTTGACTCAGTCTTTGAAGTCCCAGACGATTGTGCTCACCCAGGAGGTTCGCCTGTCCCTTGCGTGGTGGTTACAGACGACCCACCTCAACAAGGGACGTCCGTTCTGGGTTCCAAATTGGGTCCTGTTGACAACGGACGCCAGTCTTCGGGGCTGGGGAGCAGTTTCGGGTCCACACTTGTTCCAGGGCAGGTGGACGCCGACAGAAGCGGAACTTCCAATAAATATCTTGGAACTCCGTGCGGTCTTCAATGCTCTCCAGCAGGCACAGCGGTTTCTCCAGGGTCGCCCGGTGCAGGTCCAGTCGGACAACGCTACCACCGTGGCCTACATAAACAGGCAAGGAGGAACTCGCAGTCGGGCGGCTCTCGTAGAGGTCTCTCGGATCCTGGTTTGGGCGGAGCGCAATCTTCCGGCCATATCAGCGGTCTTCATCCCGGGAGTGCTAAATTGGGAGGCGGACTTTCTAAGTCGCCAGGACGTTCATCCGGGGGAATGGTCCCTGCACCCGGACGTTTTTCAACTACTGGTGGACAGGTGGGGTCTTCCAGAAATCGACCTCATGGCGTCCCGGCACAACAACAAGTTGCCGGTGTACGGGTCTCGCACAAGAGACGAAGGGGCGTCTCTGGTGGATGCTCTGTCTGTCCGGTGGACGTTCCGGTTCGCATACCTGTTCCCTCCGGTCTCCCTTCTTCCACGGGTAATCCGGAAATTCAAACAGGAAGGAGGGACGCTCCTGTTGATAGCTCCCGCGTGGCCCAGACGGCACTGGTTCTCAGACCTTCAGGGTCTGTCCGTGGACATTCCTCTGCGGTTGCCGCTACGACCGGACCTTCTGTCTCAGGGTCCTTGCCTTCACCCGGACCTGACTCGGCTGTCTTTGACGGCGTGGCTGTTGAGACGGCCATGCTGAGGTCCCGGGGGTTTTCCAGCTCTGTGGTGTGTACCATGTTACGAGCTCGGAAACTGTCTTCCGCGAGGATATACCATCGCGTGTGGCATACGTTCTTCCAGTGGTGTCGACCGAGAGGTTATGCACCGCGGGAGTTTCGTCTGTCTCGGATTCTCGCCTTCCTGCAAGCGGGACTAGATCATGGGCTTCGCCTTGCTTCTTTGAAGGTACAGGTTTCGGCCCTATCTGTCTGGTTTCACCGTAGGATTGCTACAATCCCGGATGTGCGCACCTTTATGCAGGGTGTTCTCCGCATTCAGCCGCCCTTTGTTCCACCTGTGGCGCCTTGGGATTTGGCTGTGGTCCTGAGGGCTCTCCAAGGACCGCCGTTTGAACCACTGGGCTCAGTGGATCTTAAATGGCTAACAGCTAAGACTGTTTTCCTTCTGGCCATTGCTTCGGCCAGACGTGTTTCTGAGTTAGGGGCTCTTTCTTGTAGACCCCCTTTCTTGGTTTTTTATGGGAACAGGGCAGTGCTCCGCACTCGGCCCGAGTTTCTTCCCAAAGTTGTTTCCCAGTTTCATGTTAACGAGGAAATAGTTGTTCCGGCCTTTAACTCACCGGGTCTTTCCGTGGGTGAGGCCTCTTTGGATGTTGTGCGGGCCTTAAGGACTTATGTTGACCGCACTTCTTCGTTTAGGAAGTCGGACGCTTTGTTTGTCCTCTATGGCTTCCGTAAAAAGGGTTGGCCTGCTTCAAAGCAAACTTTGGCAGCCTGGATCCGTATGGCTATTTCTGAAGCTTATCTTCATGAAGGCCTACCGGTCCCTCCTTCTCTGAAGGCTCATTCCACTAGGTCTGTGGGTCCTTCGTGGGCAGCTCGACGTGGTGCCTCGGCAGTTCAGATCTGCAAGGCTGCTACGTGGTCTTCTGTCCATACCTTCGTGAGGTATTACAGGTTTGACACCTTCGCCTCTCAGGATGCTTCCTTCGGGCGGCGGATTCTCCTTTCTGCACAGGAGCGTCCCCACCCTTAAAGGATACTGCTTTGGGACATCCCCAAGGTATCATGTGGATACCCTATGGACCCTGAAGTAGAAAATATGAGATATGGTAAGAACTTACCCTTGTTATCTCTATTTCTACGAAGTCCATAGGGTTCCACAGGACTCCCGCCCTGTCGCACCTGTGCTGCAGATGGGCTTTGCTCTGGTCACCGGTTTTCCGTCTCCCTCTGGTGAGAATGTGATTCTTGTATGTGTCCAGATCTTTGTTCTCTCTCTTCCTTCTCCTCCTCCGGCCTATGGCTTGGTAACTAACTGAGGTGCCTTGGCCCGGGGGCGGGGTATAGGAGGGGGACCTAGTGCATCCTGGGAGGCTGAAAGCTTAACTCTTTGGTGCCCTGTGACTGACGTCACACCTATACCCCAAGGTATCCTGTGGAACCCTATGGACTTCGTAGAAATAGAGATAACAAGGGTAAGTTCTTACCATATCTCATATTTTCCCTCTGTGTAACACTCTGCTTATCCTATCTAACTTTCTGTATTTCCCTCTGTGTAATGCTCTGCATATCTACCGATCTGTATTTCCCTCTGTGTAATGCTCTGCATATCTACCTATCTGTATTTCCCTCTGTGTAATACTCTACATATCTACCTATCTGTATTTCCCTCTATGTAATGCTCTGCATATCTACCTATCTTTATTTCCCTCTGTGTAATACTCTGCATATCCCATCTACCTATCTGTATTTCCCTCTGTGTAATGCTCTGCATATTCTATCTACCTATCTGTATTTCCCTCTGTGTAATGCTCTGCATATCTACCTATCTGTATTTCCCTCTGTGTAATACTCTGCATATCTACCTATCTGTATTTCCCTAGGTGTAATACTCTGCATATCTACCTATCTGTATTTCCCTCTGTGTAATGCTCTGCATATCCCATCTACCTATCTGTATTTCCCTCTGTGTAATACTCTGCATATCTACCTATCTGTATTTCCCTCTGTGTAATACTCTGCATATCCACCTATCTGTATTTCCCTCTGTGTAATGCTCTGCATATCTACCTATCTCTATTTCCCTCTGTGTAATAGTCTGCATATCCTATCTACCTATCTGTATGTCCCTCTGTGTAATGCTCTGCATATCTACCTATCTGTATTTCCCTCTGTGTAATGCTCTGCATATCTACCTATCTGTATTTCCCTCTGTGTAATACTCTGCATATTTACTTATCTTTATTTCCCTCTGTGTAATACTCTGCATATCCTATCTACCTATCTGTATTTCCCTCTGTGTAATGCTCTGCATATCTACCTATCTGTATTTCCCTCTGTGTAATACTCTGCATATCTACCTATCTGTATTTCCCTCTGTGTAATACTCTGCATATTTACTTATCTTTATTTCCCTCTGTGTAATACTCTGCATATCCTATCTACCTATCTGTATTTCCCTCTGTGTAATGCTCTGCATATCTACCTATCTGTATTTCCCTCTGTGTAATGCTCTGCATATCTACCTATCTGTATTTCCCTCTGTGTAATACTCTGCATATATCTACCTATCTGTATTTCCCTCTGTGTAATACTCTGCATATCTACCTATCTGTATTTTCCTCTGTGTAATACTCTGCATATCTAACTATCTGTATTTCCCTCTGTGTAATGCTCTGCATATCTACCTATCTGTATTTCCCTCTGTGTAATACTCTGCATATCTACCTATCTGTATTTCCCTCTGTGTAATGCTCTGCATATCTACCTATCTGTATTTCCCTCTGTGTAATAATCTGCATATCCTATCTACCTATCTGTATTTCCCTCTGTATAATGCTCTGCATATCTACCTGTCTGTATCTCCCTCTGTGTAATACTCTGCATATCTACCTGTCTGTATCTCCCTCTGTGTAATACTCTGCATATCTACCTATCTGTATTTCCCTCTGTGTAATGCTCTGCATATCCCATCTACCTATCTGTATTTCCCTCTGTGTAATACTCTGCATATCTACCTATCTGTATTTCCCTCTGTGTAATACTCTGCATATCCACCTATCTGTATTTCCCTCTGTGTAATGCTCTGCATATCTACCTATCTCTATTTCCCTCTGTGTAATAGTCTGCATATCCTATCTACCTATCTGTATGTCCCTCTGTGTAATGCTCTGCATATCTACCTATCTGTATTTCCCTCTGTGTAATGCTCTGCATATCTACCTATCTGTATTTCCCTCTGTGTAATACTCTGCATATTTACTTATCTTTATTTCCCTCTGTGTAATACTCTGCATATCCTATCTACCTATCTGTATTTCCCTCTGTGTAATGCTCTGCATATCTACCTATCTGTATTTCCCTCTATGTAATGCTCTGCATATCTACCTATCTGTATTTCCCTCTGTGTAATACTCTGCATATCTACCTATCTGTATTTCCCTCTGTGTAATACCCTGCATATTTACTTATCTTTATTTCCCTCTGTGTAATACTCTGCATATCCTATCTACCTATCTGTATTTCCCTCTGTGTAATGCTCTGCATATCTACCTATCTGTATTTCCCTCTGTGTAATGCTCTGCATATCTACCTATCTGTATTTCCCTCTGTGTAATACTCTGCATATCTACCTATCTGTATTTCCCTCTGTGTAATACTCTGCATATCTACCTATCTGTATTTTCCTCTGTGTAATACTCTGCATATCTAACTATCTGTATTTCCCTCTGTGTAATGCTCTGCATATCTACCTATCTGTATTTCCCTCTGTGTAATACTCTGCATATCTACCTATCTGTATTTCCCTCTGTGTAATGCTCTGCATATCTACCTATCTGTATTTCCCTCTGTGTAATAATCTGCATATCCTATCTACCTATCTGTATTTCCCTCTGTGTAATGCTCTGCATATCTACCTGTCTGTATCTCCCTCTGTGTAATACTCTGCATATCTACCTATCTGTATTTCCCTCTGTGTAATACTCTGCATATTTACTTATCTTTATTTCTCTCTGAGTAATACTCTGCATATCCTATCTACCTATCTGTATTTCCCTCTGTGTAATGCTCTGCATATCTACCTATCTGTATTTCCCTCTGTGTAATACTCTGCATATCTACCTATCTGTATTTCCCTCTGTGTAATACTCTGCATATCTACCTATCTGTATTTTCCTCTGTGTAATACTCTGCATATCTACCTATCTGTATTTCCCTCTGTGTAATGCTCTGCATATCTACCTATCTGTATTTCCCTCTGTGTAATGATCTGCATATCTACCTATCTGTATTTCCCTCTGTGTAATGCTCTGCATATCTACCTATCTGTATTTCTCTCTGTGTAATAATCTGCATATCCTATCTACCTATCTGTATTTCCCTCTGTGTAATGCTCTGCATATCTACCTATCTGTATCTCCCTCTGTGTAATGCTCTGCATATCTACCTATCTGTATTTCCCTCTGTGTAATACTCTGCATATCTACCTATCTGTATTTCCCTCTGTGTAATACTCTGCATATTTACTTATCTTTATTTCCCTCTGTGTAATACTCTGCATATCCTATCTACCTATCTATCTATATTTCCCTCTGTGTAATGCTCTGCATATCTACCTATCTGTATTTCCCTCTGTGTAATGCTCTGCATATCTACCTATCTGTATTTCCCTCTGTGTAATACTCTGCATATCTACCTATCTGTATTTCCCTCTGTGTAATACTCTGCATATCTACCTATCTGTATTTCCCTCTGTGTAATACTCTGCATATTTACTTATCTTTATTTCCCTCTGAGTAATACTCTGCATATCCTATCTACCTATCTGTATTTCCCTCTGTGTAATGCTCTGCATATCTACCTATCTGTATTTCCCTCTGTGTAATACTCTGCATATCTACCTATCTGTATTTCCCTCTGTGTAATACTCTGCATATCTACCTATCTGTATTTTCCTCTGTGTAATGCTCTGCATATCTACCTATCTGTATTTCCCTCTGTGTAATACTATGCATATCTACCTATCTGTATTTCCCTCTGTGTAATGCTCTGCATATCTACCTATCTGTATTTCCCTCAGTGTAATGCTCTGCATACCTATCTACATTTCCCTCTGTGTAATGCTCTGCATATCCTATCTACCTATCTGTATTTCCCTCTGTGTAATGCTCTGCATATCTACCTATCTGTATCTCCCTCTGTGTAATACTCTGCATATCTACCTATCTGTATTTCCCTCTGTGTAATGCTCTGCATATCTACCTATCTGTATCTCCCTCTGTGTAATACTATGCATATCTACCTATCTGTATTTCCCAATGTGTAATACTCTGCATATCTACTTATCTGTATTTCCCTCTGTGTAATACTCTGCATATCTACCTATCTGTATTTCCCTCTGTGTAATACTCTGCATATCTACCTATCTGTATTTCCCTCTATGTAATGCTCTGCATATCTACCTATCTGTATTTCCCTCAGTGTAATGCTCTGCATATCCTATCTACCTATCTGTATTTCCCTCTGTGTAATGCTCTGCATATCCTATCTAGCTATCTGTATTTCCCTCTGTATAATGCTCTGCATATCTACCTATCTGTATCTCCCTCTGTGTAATACTCAGCATATCTACCTATCTGTATTTCCCTATGTGGAACACTCTGCATATCTACCTATCTGTATTTCCCTCTGTGTAATACTCTGCATCTCTACCTATCTGTATTTCCCTCTGTGTAATACTCTGCATATCTACCTATCTGTATTTCCCTCAGTGTAATGCTCTGCATATCCTATCTACCTATCTGTATTTCCCTCTGTATAATACTCTGCATATCCTATCTACCTATCTGTATTTCCCTCTGTGTAATACTCTGCATATCCTATCTACCTATCTGTATTTCCCTCTGTATAATGCTCTGCATATCTACCTATCTGTATTTCCCTCTGTGTAATGCTCTGCATATCTACCTATCTGTATTTTCCTCTGTGTAATACTCTGCATATCCTATCTACCTATCTGTATTTCCCTCTGTGTAATGCTCTGCATATCTACCTATCTGTATTTCCCTCTGTGTAATACTCTGCATATCTACCTATCTGTATTTCCCTCTGTGTAATGCTCTGCATATCTACCTATATGTATTTCCCTCTGTGTAATGCTCTGCATATCTACCTATCTGTATCTCCCTCTGTGTAATACTCTGCATATCTACCTATCTGTATTTCCCTCTGTGTAATGCTCTGCATATCTACCTATCTGTATTTCCCTCTGTGTAATACTCTGCATATCTACCTATCTGTATTTCCCTCAGTGTAATGCTCTGCATATCTACCTATCTGCATTTCCCTCTGTGTAATACTCTGCATATCTACCTATCTGTATTTCCCTCAGTGTAATGCTCTGCATATCTACCTATCTGTATTTCCCTCTGTGTAATACTCTGCATATCTACCTATCTGTATTTCCCTCAGTGTAATGCTCTGCATTTCCTATCTACCTATCTGTATTTCCCTCTGTGTAATACTCTGCATATCCTATCTACCTATCTGTATTTCCCTCTGTGTAATACTCTGCATATCCTATCTACCTATCTGTATTTCCCTCTGTGTAATACTCTGCATATCTACCTATCTGTATTTCCCTCTGTGTAATGCTCTGCATATCTACCTATCTGTATTTCCCTCTGTGTAATGCTGTGCATATCTACCTATCCGTGTTTCCCTCTGTGTAATGCTCTGCATTTTTACCTATCTGTATTTCCCTCTGTGTAATGCTCTGCATATCCTATCTACCTATATGTATTTCCCTCTGTGTAATGCTCTGCATATCCTATCTACCTATATGTATTTTCCTCTGTGTAATACTCTGCATATCCTATCTACCTATCTGTATTTCCCTCTGTGTAATACTCTGCATGTCTACCTATCTGTATTTCCCTCTGTGTAATACTCTGCATATCCTATCTACCTATCTGTATTTACCTCTGTGTAGTACTCTGCATGTCTACCTATCTGTATTTCCCTCTGTGTAATACTCTGCATATCTACCTATCTGTATTTTCCTCTGTGTAATACTCTGCATATCTACCTATCTGTATTTCCCTCTGTGTAATACTCTGCATATCCTATCTACCTATCTGTATTTCCCTCTGTGTAATGCTCTGCATATCTACCTATCTGTATTTTCCTCTGTGTAATGCTCTGCATATCTACCTATCTGTATTTTCCTCTGTGTAATACTCTGCATATCTACCTATCTGTATTTCCCTCTGTGTAATACTCTGCATATCCTATCTACCTATCTGTATTTCCCTCTGTGTAATACTCTGCATATCTACCTATCTGTATTTCCCTCTGTGTAATACTCTGCATATCTACCTATCTGTATTTCCCTCTGTGTAATACTCTGCATATCTACCTATCTGTATTTCCCTCTGTGTAATACTCTACATATCTACCTATCTGTATTTCCCTCTGTGTAATGCTCTGCATATCTACCTATCTGTATTTCCCTCTGTGTAATACTCTGCATATCCTATGTACCTGTCTGTATTTCCCTCTGTGTAATACTCTGCATATCTACCTATCTGTATTTCCCTCTGTGTAATACTCTGCATATCTACCTATCTGTATTTCCCTCTGTGTAATACTCTGCATATCCTATCTATCTATCTGTATTTTCCTCTGTGTAATACTCTGCATATCTACCTATCTGTATTTCCCTCTGTGTAATGCTCTGCATATCTACCTATCTGTATTTCCCTCTGTGTAATGCTCTGCATATCTACCTATCCGTGTTTCCCTCTGTGTAATGCTCTGCATATCTACCTATCTGTATTTCCCTCTGTGTAATGCTCTGCATATCCTATCTACCTATATGTATTTCCCTCTGTGTAATGCTCTGCATATCCTATCTACCTATATGTATTTTCCTCTGTGTAATACTCTGCATATCCTATCTACCTATCTGTATTTCCCTCTGTGTAATACTCTGCATGTCTACCTATCTGTATTTCCCTCTGTGTAATACTCTGCATATCCTATCTACCTATCTGTATTTCCCTCTGTGTAATACTCTGCATGTCTACCTATCTGTATTTCCCTCTGTGTAATACTCTGCATATCTACCTATCTGTATTTTCCTCTGTGTAATACTCTGCATATCTACCTATCTGTATTTCCCTCTGTGTAATACTCTGCATATCCTATCTACCTATCTGTATTTCCCTCTGTGTAATGCTCTGCATATCTACCTATCTGTATTTTCCTCTGTGTAATGCTCTGCATATCTACCTATCTGTATTTTCCTCTGTGTAATACTCTGCATATCTACCTATCTGTATTTCCCTCTGTGTAATGCTCTGCATATCCTATCTACCTATCTGTATTTCCGTCTGTGTAATACTCTGCATATCTACCTATCTGTATTTCCCTCTGTGTAATACTCTGCATATCTACCTATCTGTATTTCCCTCTGTGTAATACTCTGTATATCTACCTATCTGTATTTCCCTCTGTGTAATACTCTGCATATCTACCTATCTGTATTTCCCTCTGTGTAATACTCTACATATCTACCTATCTGTATTTCCCTCTGTGTAATGCTCTGCATATCTACCTATCTGTATTTCCCTCTGTGTAATACTCTGCATATCCTATGTACCTATCTGTATTTCCCTCTGTGTAATACTCTGCATATCTACCTATCTGTATTTCCCTCTGTGTAATACTCTGCATATCTACCTATCTGTATTTCCCTCTGTGTAATACTCTGCATATCCTATGTACCTAGCTGTATTTCCCTCTGTGTAATACTCTGCATATCTACCTATCTGTATTTCCCTCTGTGTAATACTCTGCATATCTACCTATCTGTATTTCCCTCTGTGTAATACTCTGCATATCCTATGTACCTATCTGTATTTCCCTCTGTGTAATGCTCTGCATATCCTATCTACCTATCTGTGGTTCCCTCTGTGTAATATTCTGCATATCCTATCTACCTATCTGTATTTCCCTCTGTGTAATACTCTGCATATCTACCTATCTGTATTTTCCTCTGTGTAATACTCTGCATATCTACCTATCTGTATTTCTATCTGTGTAATACTCTGCATATCTACCTATCTGTATTTTCCTCTGTGTAATACTCTGCATATCTACCTATCTGTATTTCCCTCTGTGTAATACTCTGCATATCTACCTATCTGTATTTCCCTCTGTGTAATGCTCTGCATATCTACCTATCTGTATCTCCCTCTGTGTAATACTCTGCTTATCTACCTATCTGTATTTCCCTCTGTGTAATGCTCTGCATATCTACCTATCTGTATTTCCCTCTGTGTAATACTCTGCATATCCTATCTACCTATCTGTATTTCCCTCTGTATAATACTCTGCTTATCTACCTATCTGTATTTCCCTCTGTGTAATGCTCTGCATATCTACCTATCTGTATTTCCCTCTGTGTAATGCTCTGCATATCTACCTATCTGTATTTCCCTCTGTGTAATACTCTGCATATCTACCTATCTGTATTTCCCTCTGTGTAATACTCTGCATATACTATCTACCTATCTGTATTTCCCTCTGTGTAATGCTCTGCATATCTACCTATCTGTATCTCCCTCTGTGTAATACTCTGCATATCTACCTATCTGTATTTCCCTCTGTGTAATGCTCTGCATATCTACCTATCTGTATCTCCCTCTGTGTAATACTCTGCATATCTACCTATCTGTATTTCCCAATGTGTAATACTCTGCATATCTACCTATCTGTATTTCCCTCTGTGTAATACTCTGCATATCTACCTATCTGTATTTCCCTCTGTGTAATACTCTGCATATTTACTTATCTTTATTTCTCTCTGTGTAATACTCTGCATATCCTATCTACCTATCTGTATTTCCCTCTGTGTAATGCTCTGCATATCTACCTATCTGTATTTCCCTCTGTGTAATACTCTGCATATCTACCTATCTGTATTTCCCTCTGTGTAATACTCTGCATATCTACATATCTGTATTTTCCTCTGTGTAATACTCTGCATATCTACCTATCTGTATTTCCCTCTGTGTAATGCTCTGCATATCTACCTATCTGTATTTCCCTCTGTGTAATGCTCTGCATATCTACCTATCTGTATTTCCCTCTGTGTAATGCTCTGCATATCTACCTATCTGTATTTCTCTCTGTGTAATAATCTGCATATCCTATCTACCTATCTGTATTTCCCTCTGTGTAATGCTCTGCATATCTACCTATCTGTATCTCCCTCTGTGTAATGCTCTGCATATCTACCTATCTGTATTTCCCTCTGTGTAATACTCTGCATATCTACCTATCTGTATTTCCCTCTGTGTAATACTCTGCATATTTACTTATCTTTATTTCCCTCTGTGTAATACTCTGCATATCCTATCTACCTATCTATCTATATTTCCCTCTGTGTAATGCTCTGCATATCTACCTATCTGTATTTCCCTCTGTGTAATGCTCTGCATATCTACCTATCTGTATTTCCCTCTGTGTAATACTCTGCATATCTACCTATCTGTATTTCCCTCTGTGTAATACTCTGCATATCTACCTATCTGTATTTCCCTCTGTGTAATACTCTGCATATTTACTTATCTTTATTTCCCTCTGAGTAATACTCTGCATATCCTATCTACCTATCTGTATTTCCCTCTGTGTAATGCTCTGCATATCTACCTATCTGTATTTCCCTCTGTGTAATACTCTGCATATCTACCTATCTGTATTTCCCTCTGTGTAATACTCTGCATATCTACCTATCTGTATTTCCCTCTGTGTAATGCTCTGCATATCTACCTATCTGTATCTCCCTCTGTGTAATACTCTGCATATCTACCTATCTGTATTTTCCTCTGTGTAATACTCTGCATATCTACCTATCTGTATTTCCCTCTGTGTAATACTCTGCATATCCTATGTACCTATCTGTATTTCCCTCTTTGTAATACTCTGCATATCTACCTATCTGTATTTCCCTCTGTGTAATACTCTGAGGAAGATGAGGGTACTTTCACATTGATACACATTGGGCCCTTGCACTGACACTTTGAACAAGACACCCACTGTGGACTCTTACCATCTCTGGACCAGCATACTTTATTGGAGAATCTTTGCCACCACGGTTTCGCCATCTTCCTGCACCACTACGTCCGGAGCTTCTTGCCAGCAGGAGCCATATGGCACCTCATGAAACGGCTAATAACTCTCCTACTCTGCTGGACATATACCGGAAGATTATTTCTTTGTTTACTATATCTAGTGACTGTGGGGGTCATTCAGACTCACTCGCAAGCGGCAGTACGCTCGCAAGTGGGTCGATGGTCTCCACTGCGCATGCGCACAACGGAGGGAGCTCCGTCGTGCGCATGCGCGAGACCCGGACTGCGACAGCCAAGCTGTCGCTCCGGGTCTCGCACCAAAGGGGGCGTGCTGTCGATGGTGACTGACAGCACGCCCCCTTTGGTGGGCGTGCCGGGGGCGTGCCTGCCAGACGGAGGCGTTCCCATGGGAACGCCTACCGTCTGAAGCCGGCCCCACTGACATCACTAGTGATGTCAGTGGGAGTGATTTTGGCTCTGATAAAGCCAAAATCACTCCAGGGCTTGTGGCTGGGAAACCCTACCGCAGGGTTTCCGTCGCAAGTCCGATGGTCGTGATGGTCAATACCATCGCGACCATCTTTTTGAACGCTCGTATATGCTGTGGGTGGTGACCCACAGCTATATGAGCATCCAGGAGGACGCTCCATTTTAATGGAGGAGGGCCCTGATTCAGAGCGAGCGCTCTGGTCAGAGCGTCCGGCTCTGAATCAGGGCCTGTGTCTTTATTATTTAAAGGGGTATACCTCAATTCCAAAAAAAGTGCACAAGTAGAATGGGCATAACTTCTTCTACTCCTACTGTATATACTGGTCTGTAGCAGTGACATGTGGTGAGGTCAATGGCTGGGGAGGCACACTTGGAGATGGGTCTGAGTGCTGGGAGCCTGTCTCACTCCCTACTCGCTGTAACTCTCCCCTCAGTATACTAAGTTTAAGCGTCCATTGATTCTCCTACCTGCATCACTGTGTCTTCTCTTGCTGCTGCTGACTGATCTCTGATCTCTAAACACTGCAGTGCACTTCCTGGTCACATGACACATCCAAGGTGTCCATCAGTGCTCAAGGCACGCCCCCCATCACATACTCAGAGGCATGCCTCTATTAGCTTTCTTTCTGTGCAGCTTACTGCCCATGGTGTTGCCCCGCCCCCAGCTCTATACCCTCCTCTGTATAATACCCTTCCATATCTACCTATCTGAACCCCCCTCTGTATAATACCCTTGCATATCTACCAATCCATACCCCCTCTGTATAATACTCCTGCATATCTACCTATCTATATTCTCCCCCTGTATAATACCCCTGCATATCTACCTACCTATATTCCCCTTCTGTATAATATCCCTGCATATCTAACAATCTATACCCCCTCTGTATAATACCCCTGCATATCTACCTATCTATATCCCCCCCTGTATAATACTCCTGCATATCTACCTATCTATATTCCCCCTCTGTATAATATCCCTGCATATCTACCAATCTATAGCCCCCTCTGTATAATACCCCTGCATATCTACCTATCTATATTCCCCCTCTGTATAATACCCCTGCATATCTACCAATCTATACCCCCCCTGTATAATTCCCATGCATATCTATATTCCCCTTCTATATAATATCGCTTGTATGTCTATCTAAATACCCCTATATATATTTCCCCTGCATAACTATCTGTATTCCCCCTATATATTATTCCCCTACACATCTACCTATCTATATTCCCCCTCTGTATAATATCTCTGCACATCTACCTATCCATATTCCCCCTCTGTATAATACACCTGCATATCTACTTATCTATATTCCCCCTGTATAATAGCCCTGCATATCTACCTATCTATATGCCCCATCTGTATAATATCCCTGCATATCTACCAATCTATCCCCCCCTCTGTATAATACCGCTACATATCTACCTATCTGTATTCTCCCCCTATATAATACCCCTGCATATCTACCTAGCTATATTCTCCCTCTGTATAATATCCCTGCACATCTACCTATCTATATTCCCCCCCTGTATAATACCCCTGCATATCTACCTATCTATATTCCCCCTGTGTATAATACCCCTGCATATCTACCTATCTATATTCCCCCTGTGTATAATACCCTGCATATCTACCTATCTATATTCACCCCTGTACAATACCCCTGCATATCTACCAATCTATACCCCCCTCTGTATAATTCCCCTGCATATCTACCTATCTATATTCCCCTTCTGTATAATATCCCTGCATATCTACCTATCTAAATTCCCCTTCTGTATAATACCCTGCATATCTACCTATCTATATTCCCCTTCTGTATAATATCCCTGCATATCTACCTATCTAAATTCCCCTTCTGTATAATACGCCTGCATATCTACCTATCTATATTCCCCCTCTGTATAATACTGCTGCATATCTACCTATCTATATTCCCCCCTGTATAATACCCTGCATATCTACCTATCTATATTCACCCCTGTACAATACCCCTGCATATCTACCAATCTATACCCCCCTCTGTATAATTCCCCTGCATATCTACCTATCTATATTCCCCTTCTGTATAATATCCCTGCATATCTACCTATCTAAATTCCCCTTCTGTATAATATCTCTGCACATCTACCTATCTATATTCCCCCTCTGTATAATACCCCTGCATATCTACATATCTATATTCCCCTTCTGTATGATATCCCTGCATATCTACCAATCAATACCCCCCTCTATATAATACCCCTGCATATCTACCTATCTATATTCCCCTTCTGTATAATATCCCTGCATATCTACCTATCTATATTCCCCTTCTGTATAATATACCTTCATATCTACCAATCTATACCCCCTCTGTATAATACCCCTGCATATCTACCTATCTATATTCCCCTTCTGTATAATATCCCTGCATAGCTACCAATGTATACCCCCTCTGTATAATACCCCTGCATATCTACCTATCTATATTCCCCCCTGTATAATACCCCTGCATATCTACCTATCTACTGTATATTCCCCTTCTGTATAATATCCCTTCATATTTACGAATCTATACCCCCTCTGTATAATACCCCTGCATATCTACCTACCTATATTCCCCCTCTGTATAATACCCCTGCATATTTACTAATCTATACCCACTCTGTATAATTCCCATGCATATCTATATTCCCCTTCTATATAATATCGCTTGTATGTCTATCTATATCCCCCTTTATATATTTCCCCTGCATACCTATCTGTATTCCCCCTATATATTATTCCCCTACACATCTACCTATCTATATTCCCCCTCTGTATAATACCCCTGCATATCTACTTATCTATATTCCCCCTCTGTATAATACCCCTGTATATCTACCTATCTATATCCCCTATCTGTATAATATCCGTGCATATCGACCAATCTATACCCCCATCTGTATAATATCCCTGCACATCTACCAATCTATATTCCCCCTCTGTACAATACCCCTGCATATCTACCTATCTATATCCCCCCCTGTATAATAGCCCTGCATATCTACCTATCTATATTCCCCATCTGTATAATATCCCTGCATATCTACCAATCTATACCCCCCTCTGTATAATACAGCTGCATATCTACCTATCTATATTCTCCCCTATATAATACCTCTGCATATCTACCTAGCTATATTCTCCCTCTGTATAATATCCCTGCACATCTACCCATCTATATTCCCCCCTGTATAATACCCCTGCATATCTACCTATCTATATTCCCCATCTGTATAATATCCCTGCACATCTACCTATCTATATTCCCCCTCTGTTTAATACCCCTGCACATCTACCTATCTATATTCCCCCCTGTATAATACCCCTGCATATCTACCTATCTATATTCCCCAATTGTATAATATCCCTGCATATCTACCTATCTATATTCCCCTTCTGCATAATATCCTTGCATATCTACCAATCTATACCCCCTCTATATAATACTCATGCATATCTACCTATCTATATTCCCCTTCTGTATAATATCCCTGCATATCTACCAATCTATACCCCCCCTCTATATAATACCCCTGCATATCTACCTATCTATATTCCCCTTCTGTATAATATCCCTGCATATCTACCAATCTATACCCCCTCTGTATAATACCCCTGCATATCTACCTATCTATATTCCCCTTCTGTATAATATCCCTGCATATCTAACAATCTATACCCCCTCTGTATAATACCCCTGCATATCTACCTATCTATATTCCCCCCTGTATAATCTACCTATCTATATTCCCCTTCTGCATAATATCCCTGCATATCTACCAATCTATACCCCCCTCTGTATAATACCCTTGCATATCTACCTATCTATATTCCCCCTCTGTATAATACCCCTGCATATCTACTAATCTATACCCCCTCTGTATAATTCCCATGCATATCTATATTTCCCTTCTATATAATATCGCTTGTATGTCTATCTATATCCCCTTTTATATATTTCCCCTGCATACCTATCTGTATTCCCCCTCTATATTATTCCCCTACACATCTACCTATCTATATTCCCCCTCTGTATAATATCTCTGCACATCTACCTATCTATATTCCCCCTCTGTATAATACCCCTGCATATCTACCTATCTATATTCCGCCCTGTATATCTACCTATCTATATTCCCCATCTGTATAATATCCCTGCATATCTACCAATCTATACCACCCTCTGTATAATACCCCTGCATATCTACCTGTCTATATTCCCCTTCTGTATAATATCCCTGCATATCTACCTATCTATATTCCGCCCTGTATAATAGCCCTGCATATCTACCTATCTATATTCCCCTTCTGTATAATATCCCTGCATATCTACCAATCTATACCCCCCTCTATATAATACCCCTGCATATCTACCTATCTAGATTCTCCCCTATATAATACCCCTGCATATCTACCTAGCTATATTCTCCCTCTGTATAATATCCCTGCACATCTACCTATCTATATTCCCCCCTGTATAATAATCCTGCATATCTACCTATCTATATTCCCCATCTGTATAATATCCCTGCATATCTACCTATCTATATTCCGCCCTGTATAATAGCCCTGCATATCTACCTATCTATATTCCTCATCTGTATAATATCCCTGCATATCTACCAATCTATACCCCCCTCTGTATAATACCGCTGCATATCTACCTATCTATATTCTCCCCTATATAATACCCCTGCATATCTACCTAGCTATATTCTCCCTCTGTATAATATCCCTGCACATCTACCTATCTATATTCCCCCCTGTATAATACCCCTGCATATCTACCAATCTATACCCCCTCTATATAATACCACTGCATATCTACCTATCTATATGCTCCCCTATATAATACCCCTGCATATCTACAAAGCTATATTCTCCCTCTGTATAATACCCCCTGCACATCTACCTATCTATATTCCCCCCTGTATAATACCCCTGCATATCTACCTACCTATATTCCCCTTCTGTATAATATCCCTGCATATCTAACAATCTATACCCCCTCTGTATAATACCCCTGCATATCTACCTATCTATATCCCCCCCTGTATAATACCCCTGCATATCTACCTATCTATATTCCCCCTCTGTATAATATCCCTGCATATCTACCAATCTATAGCCCCCTCTGTATAATACCCCTGCATATCTACCTATCTATATTCCCCCTCTGTATAATACTCCTGCATATCTACCAATCTATACCCCCCCTGTATAATTCCCATGCATATCTATATTCCCCTTCTATATAATATCGCTTGTATGTCTATCTAAATACCCCTATATATATTTCCCCTGCATACCTATCTGTATTCCCCCTATATATTATTCCCCTACACATCTACCTATCTATATTCCCCCTCTGTATAATATCTCTGCACATCAACCTATCCATATTCCCCCTCTGTATAATACACCTGCATATCTACTTATCTATATTCCCCCTGTATAATAGCCCTGCATATCTACCTATCTATATGCCCCATCTGTATAATATCCCTGCATATCTACCAATCTATCCCCCCCTCTGTATAATACCGCTACATATCTACCTATCTGTATTCTCCCCCTATATAATACACCTGCATATCTACCTAGCTATATTCTCCCTCTGTATAATATCCCTGCACATCTACCTATCTATATTCCCCCCTGTATAATACCCCTGCATATCTACCTATCTATATTCCCCCTGTGTATAATACCCCTGCATATCTACCTATCTATATTCCCCCTCTGTATAATACCCTGCATATCTACCTATCTATATTCACCCCTGTACAATACCCCTGCCTATCTACCAATCTATACCCCCCTCTGTATAATTCCCCTGCATATCTACCTATCTATATTCCCCTTCTGTATAATATCCCTGCATATCTACCTATCTAAATTCCCCTTCTGTATAATACCCCTGCATATCTACCTATCTATATTCCCCTTCTGTATAATATCCCTGCATATCTACCTATCTAAATTCCCCTTCTGTATAATACCCCTGCATATCTACCTATCTATATTCCCCCTCTGTATAATACTGCTGCATATCTACCTATCTATATTCCCCCCTGTATAATACCCTGCATATCTACCTATCTATATTCACCCCTGTACAATACCCCTGCATATCTACCAATCTATACCCCCCTCTGTATAATTCCCCTGCATATCTACCTATCTATATTCCCCTTCTGTATAATATCCCTGCATATCTACCTATCTAAATTCCCCTTCTGTATAATATCTCTGCACATCTACCTATCTATATTCCCCTCTATATAATACCCCTGCATATCTGCCAATCTATATTCCCCTTCTGTATAATATCCCTACATATCTACCAATCTATACCCCCTCTGTATAATACCCCTGCATATCTACATATCTATATTCCCCTTCTGTATGATATCCCTGCATATCTACCAATCAATACCCCCCTCTATATAATACCCCTGCATATCTACCTATCTATATTCCCCTTCTGTATAATATCCCTGCATATCTACCAATCTATGCCCCCTCTGTATAATACCCCTGCATATCTACCTATCTATATTCCCCCCTGTATAATGCCCCTGCATATCTACCTATCTATATTCCCCTTCTGTATAATATACCTTCATATCTACCAATCTATACCCCCTCTGTATAATACCCCTGCATATCTACCTATCTATATTCCCCTTCTGTATAATATCCCTGCATATCTACCAATCAATACCCCCCTCTATATAGTACCCCTGCATATCTACCTATCTATATTCCCCTTCTGTATAATATCCCTGCATAGCTACCAATGTATACCCCCTCTGTATAATACCCCTGCATATCTACCTATCTATATTCCCCCCTGTATAATACCCCTGCATATCTACCTATCTACTGTATATTCCCCTTCTGTATAATATCCCTTCATATCTACGAATCTATACCCCCCCTGTATAATACCCCTGCATATCTACCTACCTATATTCCCCCTCTGTATAATACCCCTGCATATTTACTAATCTATACCCACTCTGTATAATTCCCATGCATATCTATATTCCCCTTCTATATAATATCGCTTGTATGTCTATCTATATCCACCTTTATATATTACCCCTGCATACCTATCTGTATTCCCCCTATATATTATTCCCCTACACATCTACCTATCTATATTCCCCCTCTGTATAATACCCCTGCATATCTACTTATCTATATTCCCCCTCTGTATAATACCCCTGTATATCTACCTATCTATATCCCCTATCTGTATAATATCCGTGCATATCTATCAATCTATACCCCCCTCTGTATAATATCCCTGCACATCTAACTATCTATATTCCCCCTCTGTACAATACCCCTGCATATCTACCTATCTATATCCCCCCCTGTATAATAGCCCTGCATATCTACCTATCTATATTCCCCATCTGTATAATATCCCTGCATATCTACCAATCTATACCCCCCTCTGTATAATACAGCTGCATATCTACCTATCTATATTCTCCCTCTGTATAATACCTCTGCATATCTACCTAGCTATATTCCCCCCTGTATAATACCCCTGCATATCTACCTATCTATATTCCCCATCTGTATAATATCCCTGCACATCTACCTATCTATATTGCCCTCTGTTTAATACCCCTGCACATCTACCTATCTATATTCCCCCCTGTTTAATACCCCTGCATATCTACCATCTATATTCCCCAATTGTATAATATCCCTGCATATCTACCTATCTATATTCCCCTTCTGCATAATATCCCTGCATATCTACCAATCTATACCCCTTCTATATAATACTCATGCATATCTACCTATCTATATTCCCCTTCTGTATATTATCCCTGCATATCTACCAATCTATACCCCCCTCTATATAATACCCCTGCATATCTACCTATCTATATTCCCCTTCTGTATAATATCCCTGCATATCTACCAATCTATACCCCCTCTGTATAATACCCCTGCATATCTACCTATCTATATTCCCCTTCTGTATAATATCCCTGCATATCTAACAATCTATACCCCCTCTGTATAATACCCCTGCATATCTACCTATCTATATTCCCCCCTGTATAATCTACCTATCTATATTCCCCTTCTGCATAATATCCCTGCATATCTACCAATCTATACCCCCCTCTGTATAATACCCTTGCATATCTATATTTCCCTTCTATATAATATCGCTTGTATGTCTATCTATATCCCCTTTTATATATTTCCCCTGCATACCTATCTGTATTCCCCCTCTATATTATTCCCCTACACATCTACCTATCTATATTCCCCCTCTGTATAATATCTCTGCACATCTACCTATCTATATTCCCCCTCTGTATAATACCCCTGCATATCTACCTATCTATATTCCGCCCTGTATATCTACCTATCTATATTCCCCCTCTGTATAATATCCCTGCATATCTACCAATTTATACCACCCTCTGTATAATACCCCTGCATATCTACCTGTCTATATTCCCCTTCTGTATAATATCCCTGCATATCTACCTATCTATATTCCGCCCTGTATAATAGCCCTGCATATCTACCTATCTATATTCCCCATCTGTATAATATCCCTGCATATCTACCAATCTATACCCCCCTCTGTATAATACCACTGCATATCTACCTATCTAGATTCTCCCCTATATAATACCCCTGCATATCTACCTAGCTATATTCTCCCTCTGTATAATATCCCTGCACATCTACCTATCTATATTCCCCCCTGTATAATACCCCTGCATATCTACCTATCTATATTCCCCATCTGTATAATATCCCTGCATATCTACCTATCTATATTCCGCCATGTATAATAGCCCTGCATATCTACCTATCTATATTCCTCATCTGTATAATATCCCTGCATATCTACCAATCTATACCCCCCTCTGTATAATACCGCTGCATATCTACCTATCTATATTCTCCCCTATATAATACCCCTGCATATCTACCTAGCTATATTCTCCCTCTGTATAATATCCCTGCACATCTACCTATCTATATTCCCCCCTGTATAATACCCCTGCATATCTACCTATCTATATTCCCCATCTGTATAATATCCCTGCATATCTACCAATCTGTACCCCCTCTGTATAATACCACTGCATATCTACCTATCTATATGCTCCTCTATATAATACCCCTGCATATCTACCTAGCTATATTCTCCCTCTGTATAATACCCCCTGCACATCTACCAATCTATATTCCCCCCTGTATAATACCCCTGCATATCTACCTATGTATATTCCCCATCTGTATAATATCCCTGCACATCTACCTATCTATATTCTCCCTCTGTATAATACCCCTGGATATCTACCAATCTATACCCCCTCCGTATAATACCCCTGCACATCTACCAATCTATACCCCCCTCTGTATAATACCCCTGCACATCTACCTATCTATATTCCCCCTCTGTATAATACACCTGCACATCTACCTATCTATATTCCCCTTCTGTATAATATCCCTGCACATCTACCTATCTATATTCCCCTCTGTATAATACCCCTGCATATCTACCTATCTATATTCCCCCCTGTTTAATAGCCCTGAATATCTACCTATCTATATTCCCCATCTGTATAATATCCCTGCATATCTACCAATCTATACCCCCCTCTGTATAATACCGCTGCATATCTACCTATCTATATTCTCCCCTATATAATACCCCTGCATATCTACCTAGCTATATTCTCCCTCTGTATAATATCCCTGCACATCTACCCATCTATATTCCCCCCTGTATAATACCCCTGCATATCTACCTATCTATATTCCCCATCTGTATAATATCCCTGCACATCTACCTATCTATATTCCCCCTCTGTTTAATACCCCTGCACATCTACCTATCTATATTCCCCCCTGTATAATACCCCTGCATATCTACCTATCTATATTCCCCAATTGTATAATATCCCTGCATATCTACCTATCTATATTCCCCTTCTGCATAATATCCCTGCATATCTACCAATCTATACCCCCTCTATATAATACTCATGCATATCTACCTATCTATATTCCCCTTCTGTATAATATCCCTGCATATCTACCAATCTATTCCCCCCTCTATATAATACCCCTGCATATCTACCTATCTATATTCCCCCCTGTATAATCTACCTATCTATATTCCCCTTCTGCATAATATCCCTGCATATCTACCAATCTATACACCCCTCTGTATAATACCCTTGCATATCTACCTATCTATATTCCCCCTCTGTATAATACCCCTGCATATCTACTAATCTATACCCCCTCTGTATAATTCCCATGCATATCTATATTTCCCTTCTATATAATATCGCTTGTATGTCTATCTATATCCCCTTTTATATATTTCCCCTGCATACCTATCTGTATTCCCCCTCTATATTATTCCCCTACACATCTACCTATCTATATTCCCCCTCTGTATAATATCTCTGCACATCTACCTATCTATATTCCCCCTCTGTATAATACCCCTGCATATCTACCTATCTATATTCCGCCCTGTATATCTACCTATCTATATTCCCCATCTGTATAATATCCCTGCATATCTACCAATCTATACCACCCTCTGTATAATACCCCTGCATATCTACCTGTCTATATTCCCCTTCTGTATAATATCCCTGCATATCTACCTATCTATATTCCGCCCTGTATAATAGCCCTGCATATCTACCTATCTATATTCCCCATCTGTATAATATCCCTGCATATCTACCAATCTATACCCCCCTCTGTATAATACCACTGCATATCTACCTATCTAGATTCTCCCCTATATAATACCCCTGCATATCTACCTAGCTATATTCTCCCTCTGTATAATATCCCTGCACATCTACCTATCTATATTCCCCCCTGTATAATACCCCTGCATATCTACCTATCTATATTCCCCATCTGTATAATATCCCTGCATATCTACCTATCTATATTCCGCCCTGTATAATAGCCCTGCATATCTACCTATCTATATTCCTCATCTGTATAATATCCCTGCATATCTACCAATCTATACCCCCCTCTGTATAATACCGCTGCATATCTACCTATCTATATTCTCCCCTATATAATACCCCTGCATATCTACCTAGCTATATTCTCCCTCTGTATAATATCCCTGCACATCTACCTATCTATATTCCCCCCTGTATAATACCCCTGCATATCTACCTATCTATATTCCCCATCTGTATAATATCCCTGCATATCTACCAATCTATACCCCCTCTGTATAATACCACTGCATATCTACCTATCTATATGCTCCCCTTTATAATACCCCTGCATATCTACCTAGCTATATTCTCCCTCTGTATAATACCCCCTGCACATCTACCTATCTATATTCCCCCCTGTATAATACCCCTGCATATCTACCTATGTATATTCCCCATCTGTATAATATCCCTGCACATCTACCTATCTATATTCTCCCTCTGTATAATACCCCTGGATATCTACCAATCTATACCCCCTCCGTATAATACCCCTGCACATCTACCAATCTATACCCCCCTCTGTATAATACCCCTGCACATCTACCTATCTATATTCCCCCTCTGTATAATACACCTGCACATCTACCTATCTATATTCCCCTTCTGTATAATATCCCTGCACATCTACCTATCTATATTCCCCTCTGTATAATACCCCTGCATATCTACCTATCTATATTCCCCCCTGTATAATAGCCCTGAATATCTACCTATCTATATTCTCCCCTATATAATACCCCTGCATATCTACCTAGCTATATTCTCCCTCTGTATAATATCCCTGCACATCTACCTATCTATATTCCCCCCTGTATAATACCCCTGCATATCTACTAATCTATACCCCCCTCTATATAATACCCATGCATATCTACCTATCTATATTCCCCCCTGTATAATACCCCTGCATATCTACCTAGCTATATTCCCCCTGTATAATACCCCTGCATATCTACTAATCTATACCCCCCTCTATATAATACCACTGCATATCTAACTATCTATATTTCCCATCTGTATAATATCCCTGCATATCTACCTATCTATATTCCCCTTCTGCATAATATCCCTGCATATCTACCAATCTATACCCCCTCTATATAATACCCCTGCATATCTACCTATCTATATTCCCCTTCTGTATAATATCCCTGCATATCTACTAATCTATACCCCCCTCTATATAATACCCCTGCATATCTACCTATCTATATTCCCCTTCTGTATAATATCCCTGCATATCTACCAATCTATACCCCCTCTGTATAATACCCCTGCATATCTACCTATCTATATTCTCCTTCTGTATAATATCCCTGCATATCTAACAATCTATACCCCCTCTGTATAATACCCCTGCATATCTACCTATCTATATTCCCCTTCTATATAATATTCCTTGTATGTCTATCTATATTGCCCTTTGTATACTTCCCCTGCATACCTATCTGTATTCCCCCTCTATATTATTCCCCTACACATCTACCTATCTATATTCCCCCTCTGTATATCCCTGCACTTCTACCTATCTATATTCCCCCTCTGTATAATACCCCTGCATATCTGCCTATCTATATTCCTTCTCAGTATAATACCCCTGCACATCTACCAATCTATATTCCCCTTTTGTATAATATCTATATTCCCCTTCTGTATAATACCTTTGGATATCTACCTATCTATATTCCCCTTCTATATAATATTCCTTGTATGTCTATCTATATTGCCCTTTGAATACTTCCCCTGCATACCTATCTGTATTCCCCCTCTATATTATTCCCCTACACATCTACCTATCTATATTCCCCCTCTGTATATCCCTGCATATCTACCAATCTACATTCCCCTTCTGTATAATACCCCTGCATATCTACCAATCTACATTCCCCTTCTGTATAATACCCCTGCATATCTACCAATCTATATTCCCCTTCTGTATAATATCCCTGCATATCTACCAATCTATACCCCTCTCTGTATAATACCCCTGCATACCTGACTATCTATATTCCCTCTCTATATAATACACCTACATACCCACTATAAATTCCCTAGATTCAATACCCTTGTATACCACCTATCTATATACCCCCTCCTGTAATATACCCCTTTATACCTGACTATATCCCCCTCTCTATATAATACACCTATATACCTATCTATATTTCCCCCTCTCTATATAATACACCTACATACCCATCTTTTTTTCCCCTAGATATAATACCCTTGTATACCACCGATCTATATACCCCCCTCTGTAATATACCCCTGCATACCTGACTATCTATATCCTCCCTTTCTATATAATACACTGACATACCCATCTATATTTCCCCTAGATATAATACCCTTGTATACCACCTATCTATATACCCCTGCATACCTGACTATCTATATCCCCCCTCTCTATATAATACACCTACATACCGATCTATATTTCCCATAGATATAATAACCTTGTATACCACCTATCTATATACATCCCCCCTCTCTATATAATACACCGACATACCCATCTATATTTCCCCTAGATATACCCCCTCTGTAATATATCCCTGCATACCTGACTATCTATATCCCCCCTTGTCTATATAATACACCTACATACCCATCTAAATTTCCCCTAGATATAATACCCTTGTATACCACCTATCTATATAGACCCCTCTGTAATATACCCCTTCATACCTGACTATCTATATTCCCTCTCTGTAAACATAATACAATAATACATACTTACCTGTCCTTGCCAGTGTATACCTACATATGTCTTTCCCTCTGTGTACCTACCCCTCAGCATACATAGTCATCTCGGTGTATAGCTTCCTATCTGTGGTTACTACAATATATACCTAACCCTGTGTATAAGTGCCCCTCTCTATTCCCCTCTGTAATCATTTAGGTCTATAAATCTCTGTGCATCTCATCTGTCTGCATAACCGTCTATACCTTTTACTCTATTACGGTGAGTGTGTGCGTGTGTGTACATATACATGTGTGTGTGATATTAATATCCCTGTCTGACAATGTATACATCTATCTTTATATAAACATGCACACCTCTGATAAATATGTGATGTGGATAGATAGATAGATAGATAGATAGATAGATAGATAGATAGATAGATAGATAGATAGATAGATAGTGAGATGATAGATAGATAGATAGATAGATAGATAGATAGATAATAGATAGTGAGCTAATAGATATATAGATAGATAGACAGATAATAGATAGACAGACAGACAAATAGATAGATAGATAGATAGATAGATAGATAGATAGATAGTGAGATAATAGATAGATAGATAGATAGATAGACATATCTATAGAGATAGATAGTGAGATGATAGATAGATAGATAGATAGATAGATAGATAGATAGATAGATAGATAGATAATAGATAGATAGTGAGCTAATAGATATATAGATAGATAGATAGATAATAGATAGACAGACAGACAGTAGATAGATAGATAGATAGATAGATAGATAGATAGATAGATAGATAGTGAGATAATAGATAGATAGATAATAGATAGATAGATAGATAGATAGATAGATAGATAGACATATCTATAGAGATAGTGAGATGATAGATAGATAGATAGATAGATAGATAGATAGATAGATAGATAGATATATCATAGTATGTATGCAGTATACCCTACATATAAAGATTGCTGTAGACCTGTGTATGTGCACAGGATTCATATCCTGGATAGTCTCCAGCAGGTAGGAAGCAGACTCACCCAGGCCTTGGTCTGATAAAGGATGCTGTCCTTGGTCCTGATTCACCTGATGCAGCTCCCCAGATAATGCTCTGTGAGAGAGGCTTCGTGTCCTGATGCTGGGTCCTCTATTCTCTGATCGTTGTGGCCGGATTAGGGTCCTGATGCTGCTCCTTCTCGTGTGATGTTTTCTCCTTTCATTCCTGCGTCACTGGGATGCTGAGGAACTGTGCAGATAATGAGAGGGAGGAGAGAAGGGAGGGTGGAGAGAGGGAGGCAGACATGGGAGGAGGGTGCAGGGGGAAACAGAAGCAGGAGAGTGGACAGCTAGGAGACAGCAAGCAATAGAGACACCTACATAAAGCATAAAGAGATCTTAAAGACATCTGCATAATGAGAGGTGTGAATACAATACTAAGTAATACATTCCTACAATAAAGAGAGAAGAGATTGACATTAACATAAAAACGAGAAGGGATAAGAGAGAGCAAGAGATACTTATAGCCGTCACTAGAGACCTGCGTGAGGCAGAGAGAGAAAGAAAGCACAACCTCTTTCAAATCTGAGTTTGCACATAGTGGAGTAGATGTACTAAGCCTTGGAGAGACATAAAGTACCAACCAGTCAGCTCCTGACTGTAATTAGTGCATCTCCCCCCATCAAGACATAGGGGAGGGTCAGAGTTATACATATGCCTGTTCGTGGAGTGGATTTTGCGTTTACGCACTGCACACGCTCCGTATTCCAAATGTACATTATTATGAGTGATGTACATTAAGTATGAGTGATGTACATTAAGTATGAGTGATGTAGCACAGTATGCATTTCAGTTGCATCTACACTTGTGACTGAATTGGTGAAATGGCGCGTTCTCACACAGGCAAAGGTCAGTACGAGAGCTGACGCATCTGGCGATTCTGCAGGGTTGTTGTACAGAAGCATACATTTACCTGTTTCCTGTAGCATCATTTGCACCAAGTCCAGGCTGGATATAAGAAGGGATGGCAATAAGCGAGTTGCGTTAAGCTTCATTCCATGCTCCAAGTAAAAAATAATATAAAAAAATGCTGCATTTAAACCAGGGGTGGGGAACCTTTTTTCTGCCGAGGGCCATTTTGATATGTATAACATTATTTGCGGGCCCGATGCAGGCCACGCTCCCTCCATGTGACGTCACACAGGACGGGGCCAAAATCGCTGGTGATTACAGCAATGCCCGAAGCATCTTGAGGATGCTCCAGGGAGCTGTAAGGGCAGCGGTGTGACCATCTGAAGCGTCCTAAGGACGCTCCAGGTGGCACTGCTGCATAGATTCTGGCTGCAGGGTGCCATTCTAGGCACCCTGCTAGCCAGATGAGGCTAACAGAGAAGAGATCAGAGAGCCAGATCAATGACTCCGCGGGCCTTATATGGCCCCCGGGACTGAGGTTCCCCATCCCTGCTCTAAACCATCGGTTCTCAGCTACAAAAGGCAAACCATCGATGTTCGATGGCCATCCCTAAGTATAAGTATCAAACTTTGAACTCGGGTTCAAACATTCTTAAGCAGATTGAGTTTATGACTCAACGCTCAGAAAGGCGTAATGGAGCGTGGCAGCGTAGGCTGACTACCGTAAGGGTGCGTTCATGCAAGTGCAGCTCATGCAGACCACAAAAGAGCCACTTATGTGTCAGGAGTTTATATCTTGCTGGTGCTCAACCCCTGATGCAAAATGCGCACTGATGGCGGTGATAATGACGACTGACAGCCACTTTTGATTGGCTGAGTATGATACCTCCCACTGATATTAGGATTACTATAGGGTGGCTGCTGCTACTTGCCATATGTAATTAATAGTTGCATTCGGTCTGCGTAAGAAAAGCAGATTCCCAATTTATTTTTATTTTCTTATAGAGGAAGACATAAGGAGGATCTTTGTATTTAACCACTCCAAAAATTCATCAGAAATTGTAAAAAAAATTTTCATGAAAGAATTTACCTAAAAACATTGGGCCTGATTCAGACCCACTCGCGAGCGGCTGTCCGCTCGCAAGTGGGTCGATGTTATGCACTGAGCATGCGCACGACGGAGGGAGCTCCGTCGTGCGCATGCGCCAGACGCGACGAGCGAAGGAAAGTCCTTCGCTCGTTGTGTCCGATCAAAGGGGGCGTGCTGTCAATGTTGATTGACAGCACGCCCCCTTTGGTGGGCGTGCCGGGGGCGTGCCTCCCTGACGGGGGCGTTCCCACGGGAACGCCTCCCGTCAGAAGCTGGCCCACTGACATCACTAGTGATGTCAGTGGGAGTGATTTTGGCTCTGATAGAGCCAAAATCACTCCGGAGCTTGCGGTTGAAAACCTCAACCGCAGGCTCCGGCTCGCAAATTCGATGGTCGCGATGGTCTCGACCATCGCGGCCATCACAAAGCACGCTCGTATAGCCTGTGGGTGGTGACCCACAGCTATACGAGCGTCCAGGAGGACGCTCCATGAAAATGGAGCCCGGCCCTCATTCAGAGCGTGCGCTCTGCTCAGAGCGTACGGCTCTGAATGAGGGCCATTGTTTTAAAAATATATTTAAAAGTATTTTATTAAGAAAAATTCCACCATGGGAGAGTTTAGCAGCACTCTGGGGACGGGTTTATCAGATCAGATTCTTTAGTTATTATCAATTTCAACCTCCTTGGAAATAGATCAATATATTTATATAATAAAACTTTATCTCACCAACCCCATTATACATATATGCCCCAATAGTGTTCACTCCCATCCTCCTTCCCTCCCCTATATGCAGAGCATAGCGGAGCAAGTAACATGTAGCTCAAAAGGGACGATCAGCCACTGGCACACCTGGAGGTTTACTTGTTGACCGATGTTCACGCAGAGTAATCCGATGCCGTGTCCTCAGACACAGCAGCAGATCACAGAAGCCATCAGGAGGCGTCTACGGCATTAGCATATTATAGCGCAGCCGCTGCGTACAAAGAGGCAGCTGCAGTGCTGACAGCGTACAACTCCGAATCTCGCCCTTAATTAGTACCTCAGTCAATTGATTTAACTGTATGTGTTCAACCATGGATATCCCTTAAACCTGGACTGTTAGGGTGCCTTGAAGACAGTGTATCTTGCCAAAATCACGCTGGGACCAGCAAATCACAACCGATTACAAATTAATCATAAGGGTATAGTGCGGGTTTTTAGAAGCGGAGCTGTTGCCCACAGCAACCAATCAGATTCTAGCTATTATCTTCTACAAGGTGCTAGATAAATGTTAAGTAGAATCTGATTGATTGCTATGGACAACACCTCCACTTCTAAAAACCCGCACTTTAGTAAATATACCCCGTAATCTTTCTTCTGGTGTAATAATGAATGGAATGAAGAAAGCACCAATCACTGCAGAGATCATCGACAATCAATAACGACTATCTAGCCCTGGCGACCGACATTATGGTTATCAGTGTGTATTTGCACCAACCCTCAGGCACTTGCGATATAACTGTTATCAGGCATATATATGCGTCTACTTGTGGGTGTGTCTCAGGGAGTGATGCAGCTGTGGACGCAGTGACAGGGTTAGGCACCACTGGGGGGGGGGTTAGGCACTAAGGAGGGGGTTAGGTTTAGGCACTAACAGGGAGGGTTAGGCTACAAGAAGGGAGGGTTAGGGGGTAGGTATACTTACCTAACCCCTGTCGGGATACCAACCATCAGGATGCCACTGTAGGTATTCTGACAGCAGGCATGCAGACAGCCAGTATTACATACCGATGGCCTCTTTTACTCATCCATGGTAGTCGGCCTGTATGACCCCCCCCCCTATGGTCACTTAGTCGGCTGATGGGGCATGCAGGAGGCAGGACGCCTTCTGCTGCATTACCATATAGGTGCTATCGCAGCTGTAATAGCAAATACGTCCGCAGCTGAATCACCCCCTCAGTTCACAATGACGCAAACACACCCTTACTGCATTAGGTCTCTTACTGCATTAGGTCTCTCCAAGCAGGAGGTGCAAGTACCATATCTCCCCACAGGTAGACGCGTACTTTTATCTCTGGACATTCGCAGTACAAATTGAAATGTGTTACGCTAAGCAAACGTCCAAACACCCTTTCCATAATCTGTATAATGCACAATTAGACAAGCAACAGCACAAAATGTTCTACCGTGGTGCTGAGTAAGTGCTCCTTGGTTCCTGCCCGCCCGTAACATATAGACTTGCATAGCAAAATGGCCACTTTCGCAGAGGAGCAGAAGTTTGCATTACAAAATAGGTGTTTTTAAACTATTCCATGGAATTTACAGAATAGACACAGCACTATTAAAGCAGTAGTTAAATTTAATTTTGAGTGCAAATTTTTAAAGTTCTTTGATGAACGAGGGTAGGGGAACTGGGGGAAGGGTAAGTTGCCATTATGACTCAATAAAAGGATTTCATTTATGCATTAGCTCTGGACTGCTGGGGATTAGGTCTCATTCTGTACTTTTAATAGACTGCTGGGTTTTTTAGGAGTAAAATTATTTTATTTTTATAAAGGGCTGGAGATATAGCAGGAGTTGGCTGGACTTTCATGTGGTGCTACTCACTGCAGGTCGCCTCTTCAGACCTCTATTCAGCACATTTCTACTTAGTGGAGGGGTCTGTAAGAGCAGACAGTAGGTGTGCACGTTAATGTACACTAGGCTCGCAGGCAGAAAACCAAGGAGTTTTGCAATGCATATCCTGTGTGCTTCATAATCGAGACTTATGGACATATTGGGCGAGATGGAATCGGGTGCAAGTTTGGAAAATGAGCGAGTATAGAGCTATACCTGCACATTTTCAGAACTCACACTATGTAATAGGGTGTGAGAACATGCAAACTCACGTTTCTCACACCCCCACAACTTACAATGGCAAAACACGCATCCAGATGTTTTGCCATTGTGAGCATACGTCAGGCAATGTAATAGAGTGCGAGTGTTTAACTCACCCCGGGCTCTGTTGAGCCTGTCCTGGTTCTTAAAATGCAGGGGACAAAATGCGTAGGGTTCCCCTTTATTTTAAGAACCAGTACAAGGCTCTGCTGAGCCGGTCCTGGTTGTGGAAATTCCGGGGGACAAAATGAGTAGGGGTCCCCTGTATCTTCCATAACCATTACCGGACTATTTTTAGCGGGGTGTAATGCCACACCCGGGGGACCCTTTCACCAGGTCCCCCGGCCAAAGCATTACACCTGACGGCTAGTCAGTGGGGAGGTGGGGTCCCCCCAATAAAGAGGGTCATCTTCTCCAGGCCTGAACTGATAGCCCAGAGCTATCCCCGGCACCCCTGGCCTGAGGGTGCCGGGTCGATTGTGTATAAAAGTGTGTGCAAAAATAGATTTAATTATATTGTCTTTTGCTGGAGAACTAGAGGTCTCTGCAAGCCTCCCCCGCATGCTGGTACTTGGAGGACCACAAGTACCAGCATGCGGTGCATTAAGGGCCCGCTGGTACCTGTAGTTCACCTGCAAAATAAATATTAAAATAACAACACAAACACCGTAAATGTAAAGTTTTATTAAAGCATACATGCACACTCACATTCATGCATACTCACCTATAATCCTTGTAGCCATTCTTTTCACCTTGTCCAGTAGAATCCACGACACCTGTAAAAAAGAAAAAAAAAATCAATACTCACCTATTCCTAGCGTACATCACATCCTCTTCGGTCCAAGTAGGCATCCACGGTATTAAAAACAAAAAAACGGCACCCGAAACCAGGTTGGACAGGAGAAAGGGTGTTTACACATACCCTTTCTCCGCGCGAATAACCGGGAACCATGTGAGTCCTGTCACTGGTGGAGCCCCCAGCCAATTGATGGGCGCCTCCGTAGGAGCTGCCCGCTGATTGGCTGTGAGCGGTCAGTCTGTCTCACACTTTCCCCCATAGACTTCAATGGAGGGAAAGCACCATTGAAGACTATGGTAGGAACCGCAAGGTTAATAGAGGTCAACCACCATCGATGGCCCACAATGTTTTTTTGTTTTTCATATAATCTGTGGCGCTTGGGCATAACTCTGCCCTCGGTGTGATCTGCAAAGCCCCATTCCCTAATCTGATTGGCTAATTGCCCAGGAACTACTAGAACAGGGCTGCCCATCTGTGTGTGAAATCATCGATGGTTTCCCTGTGGTCCCAGTAGCGTACAGAGGCGATTTCCCCAAGCACAATGCTGACGCAGTGACTGTCCTATGGCCTGTAAGCCCAGTTTACTTTCTTTTCAAGACCTGCCATTGGTCCCATTCTTCAATGAGCATCATTTACTCAGTGAATTTATTCAAAT
This sequence comes from Taudactylus pleione, assembly GCA_031769625.1. NCBI lineage: Eukaryota > Metazoa > Chordata > Amphibia > Anura > Myobatrachidae > Taudactylus > Taudactylus pleione. The sequence continues at coordinate 4,299,460 of JAUIMM010000198.1, forward strand.
CTGCAACAACCTGTCATTAATTCACAAAATTACATTTCCAGACTTTTGCCAAATAAGATGGCATGAAAACTGTAATATAGCTTGATACAGATATTTAAAAAAAATATTCTTGTATTTGCTATCTTTGTCTTATACTGTTTTCTTAATATAAGTTTACTACGTATTTAAGCGTTTTGAGCAAAATCATTCATAAGTAGATGTTAAACATTTAGATGGAACTAACATACAGTACAAAGCCTTTGTTTTAGCAAATTATCCTTCAGCCCAGTGTAAATAGCCACCATTCACATTAGAGCATGTAAATCTGTAACACCAAGATCCTAACTAGAACGAGTCCGTATTAGCTGTTGGTTGCACGCGTTTCTTGCCTTCCAATAAGCGAAGTGGTGGGGGTCCTGGTCTCAGCCGGTTTCCCTCCCCCTCTACACCCTTCTTAACACATTTAGGTAAAACTCATTTTTTTATATTTTCTGCCACTTACACACTGGAGTCCCTGATACACGGCCCATGTTTGTAACACTTGGATTGACTCTCCGACAACCTATCTTTTCGGTACCTTATTTGCGCGACGCTTCTATACTACCTCTGGGGGTTGTGGGCCACGTCTTTGTGTTATATTATTATATGATGATCGAAAGCGAAAAAAAATACTATCAAAATGTCCTCAAAGTAAAGCAAGGAGCACCCTGTAAGTGTGTAGCCTATCGATAGATTTCTTGATTCAAAAGTTATTGTTCACCCAAACAAAGCTTATGTTAAGCTATTTCAGATTTGGGGGCATTAATCAGTCTATGGCAGAGGTTCCCAAACACGGCCCTCAAGGCACCCCAACAGTTCAGGTTTTAGAGATATCCCTTGTTTTTGCACAGGTGACGTAATTAGTGCCTGATTCAGACCCGTTCGCAAGCTCTGAGCGATCGCAACCGGGTCGATGGTGGCCCAGAGCACATGCGCACGACCCAGATAGCGACGGGCACTCCGTGTCTCGCAACAAAGGGGGCGAGCTGTCGATGTTGAGTGACAGCATGCCCCCTTTGGTGGGCGGGCCGGGGGGGGGGGGGGGTGGCTGCCCAAACGGAGGCGTTCCCATGAGAATGCCTGTCGTTTGGGGGCGGCCCCACTGACATCACAAGTGATGTCAGTGGAGAGATTCCGGCTCTGTTAGAGCCGAAATCTCTCTGGGGCTTGCGGCCACGAGACCCTAACACAAGGCCGCTCGCAATAGCTGTGGGTGGTCACCAAAAATAAAAACGCCCTGATTCAGAGCGAGCGCTCTTTCAGAGCATCCGGCTCTGAATCAGGGCCTCAGTCAATTTAATTTAACCACCTGTGCTCAACCATGGATATCTCTAAAACCTTAGGGTGCCTTGAGGACCGTGTTTGGGAACCTCTGTCCTATGGAGTAGATTTACTAAAGCTTCTAAAACAGACGAGGGAGGAGTTGCTCACACCAGCCAATCAGATGTGCCATCATTTTCTCGGATGCAATAGAGAAATCATAGCTAAAAATTTGATTGGTTGCTATCGGCAACACCTCTAATTTTCATATTCAGAAGCTTTAGTAAATCTATCCTTGAGTAATATATCATACCACCTTTAAACTTCATTCACTATGGAATCTACTCATGACTTACAGAAGCAGAAAAGCAGGGATAATAAAGGCGGCATAGTAAGGTAGATGTACGAACCGCCGCAGCGGTGCGCGGATACCGCTTCTCCCGAATGTATTATTGGGGGGCTGAGTGGTAAGTGACAGTGGCACTATGTATGAACAGCAAGTTCGCCTGACAGTTCCGTCAGCGGCAGCTATCGACAGCTGGCGTTGCTCTACCACACAGCAGGGACAGCACTGTCCTTGCTGCGGTGGCGGCTGCCGGCTCTGGGACTGCATGCGGAATCTCGTGCTTGCCCAGACTGATGCGCTGTGTGCTCAGCCGGGGATCGGGGGAGTTTTTACTCCCCCACTCCGGCAGATGAGATGTTCTTACATCTCATTGTTAGTGCTTCCTGCTCGGTAAAGAGACGAAACAGGAAGAGTTATACCGGCACGATAATACATCTGCCCCATGTCCTGATTCTCCTTGCTGTGCAGATAGAGCACTCAGAGATGGACATCTCAGCGCACATACAAGATACCCCAATCTATACAGTGTATCTTCTAGTTTTGTATTGCACCTCTGATAACAGCTGTGATAAAGGGAGCAGATGAACAATATAAACAGGACGTAATGTAATTAAGCGGATTTTACAATATCTATATGTTGCAGGACTGTTTCCGGTTTATAAACGGCATATTTATCACAATCTGCATTTTCATTACAGATGTGAAAATTTCCCCCGTAAATTCGCAAAGTGAAAATTAATATCTTCACGCAAGTTTACCAACAATCTCTCGCCAGGAGACGGAATCCCCACAAGAGCCAGAGCGGGAAGCAGTCTCATAGTGTAACATATCAACACTGATTTCTGGTTCAAGTCCCCGGGGAATGCGTCACCAGCAGGGCGACAGACGGGAAGCCGGTGGCACCCACTCCTTAAAAATTTGTGCATTAGTCACCCATAGCTACTATAGGACAACACCATCTGGAGACAGCGTTATCCTAGTGGGGCCATTCTTCAGAATGTGACAGCTTTGCAGCCCCCATAGAAACCATAGTGGCTGCTGACGGAAACCGGGGCCGAAGCAGATATCGGATACATATGCTGCGATCTCTCCATGGTACATTCAGGGGATATTTAATATTTGCAGGAAGCAACTAAAAAAAAAACATCTGTTTTCGGGGAATAACTTGCAATTATTTGATAAATAGGCCCCTAAGTGTGGCTGCAGAGTTTAGCTTGGCTAGAGTGCATTTGCTTGTGCCATAATCCTCTCATCTCACCTCCAAGCACATTGTATCACTATTCTCATGCGTGAACATTCCGATCACATCACAACCGACTGGGGAGCTATGTCATAGGGTGCACATCTACAGATCCTAGAAAATGGCGCTGCACATGCGACAGGGAGAATCTCACGCCCCATTCGTTCAGCTGGTCTGCATCGCTCATTGCCAGTATGATAGACAACAAAAATAAAAACAGTATATGCTTTTCCCTATAGCAAGTGCGGTTATGCAGAGAATATTGGTTTTATGTTAGAAGGTCTTACACCCATCAACTTGAGCTGTGAAATGATCTCCATGCAGGTTTAAAAAGAAACACACAAGTCTGGACCCATTTACTACATTTATTAGTCAGCTGTAGCGTCACTTCTGTACATAAAATAAAGTTTATTTTGTTCCGGTAGAGAGTCATTGGGAAGTTGCCATAATTCCAGAGACACCTGGGGAAAGGGGAGATAAATGTATAAGTAGAGCCTCTGGGGGTGTGCAAGATATCTGCTTTTACTTTCATATCAACAAGCACAGAATATATAGTCAGACAGAACATCAGAGTGGTACCATACTTTATCATTTCTAGAGCACAAACATTATTACGCACCCACTGCATGAGATAATATCCAACTGGCATTTAAACACTGTCTTTTTGACGCACATGAAAATCAGGCAACCGCAGGTGAAAATAAATTGGGATTCATACGGCTTTGAACCCTTCTGTGTTGTATTGAAAATGTCCATTTCTCTCTATGGGACAGCATCGTTTACCAACTCACAAGGCGATTACACAATTTAATGCTGTATTTTCCCATTCATTTCAATGGATTATTCTCTACTTCTAGAAACCAAGCTTTAATCAATAGGCCATTGGCAGGAATGGAACATCACAGCATTATTAATTACATATTCAAATGAATCTCCATTAATGTGCAGACAAAGCAGGGAGGTCAACCAATCCATAGTGCTTCCTGTGAATGGCACCCGTGATGTCCCAATCAGTTCAAATCATTCTTTATGGAGCTTTCTGTCTCATGTGTTATTGGTTACATTTCCTATAAAATGCCATTTTTTATTTTATTTTTTGTATTAATTCCCATAACTTTCCTATTCTTTTTAAATGGAGCTTCTACATGTAGTGCACATGCTGAAAACCCCATTGTAAAAATGGACTGTTGAGAGAAACAGGAAAAGTTCTGTAATGCTTACATTTTGGAGTCCAGGGTTGCATAAAAATCGGATTTAAAAAAAAAAAAAAGATTTGATTTAAATAGGATTTTTTATTTCAATTATTTTTTATGTAAATGTTTTAAAATTGAAAACGTTTACTTAAAAAAAAAATTTATATAAAAAAATCCTAAGTAAACGTTTTCAATTTTAAAACATTTACATAAAAAAAATTTAAATAAAAAATCCTATTTAAATCAAATAAATCCGTTTTTGATTTTTTTTTAAATACAATTTTATGCAACCCTGATTTGGACGAATAGGAACATGTATGTGAATGCAGCCAGTACTGTACATGACAGCTGAGGAGAACCACACATCAAGCACTTAATGGACTCACATTTATACACATGCTTTCAGATGCGGTTTGCACTTGTGCTTTAATTTATGACAGAAGCAATGACAGTGGGGGGGGATCCTAACCCGAGCGCCCCAGGTGACCATGACCTAGACGTACAGGATGTTTACCTTTCAGTTTAAGCATGTCTATTAAGTGAAGTCTAACATTGCAGCAAGTGTACATCACATCTGTTAGATTGTAAGCCCATATGGCCAGGACCATCTATACCTGGTCTTTTATGCAATTTGTATTATGATCCCCTCAATGTACAGCACTGTGTATTATGTCAGCACTTTATAAATAAAGGCTAAAATAATTTAGCAGGCCATAAGCAGTGGAACCTCAGGAATTGAAATCAAAACCCATTTACAAAATGTAGCAGATATTATACAGGCCCAAACACAGAGTACAAACAGTCTTCTCCCTCCTCTACCGAACACACTGCTGGCACTGCGGTATCATCAGAATGGAAAGCTAGGTCTTTGTTCTGGTGCCCTTTCCGGTTATTATAGTATGTGTACATAAAGAGTAGGCACACCCCTGTGGACTTTTTAGGAGGAGGAGGTTTAAATGTGCAAATATAGCCTCTATTGTAAGCCTAACCATTGGCTAGATAATCTATTTGCTTTAGTTCGCACAGTTGATGTTGTCCAACTGACAATACAGGGCTGAGAATCTACGATCCATTTTGTACTTCTTAGATACACACTGCAGTAGAGTGTATCTAACCTATGGGCTAAACCCAGAGGAGGAAAAAAAAAAAAAGGAATAAAATCAATATTTAGCCTTCAAAATAAATAGGAAACGTAGTCTGTGGCTGATCCTACTGAACTCACTGTCAAAGTCAATCTTTTCCACAATGTTTTTGGGTTTGATGTTCTCCTCCTGGTTACAGATGAAGATCTTGCCATTATCAGCTTCCGTCCAGCCATATTTGCTCAACCAGACCCTGAGCTGGGGTTCTGGGAGAGAGGGAATGATACACAGACATTAGGTAACTAGCAGTGTACGGGAGGTTCATGTCTGGACATTTCTATGGCTTATACAAGAACCATCGTACCCTGCTACGTACAGATATAAAATGCACTGCTGAAGATGAACTGGAAAAATTAACTAAAATCATGGTTAGCATTTCATGGTTAGATGGCTCCTCCCACCGCCATGACGAGATGAACTTTCACATTCTGGCAATGTGTCTATTTCACAGGGAATATATTAGGTGCATCTTAATAAACACGAGCTGCTCTCAGATCAAGGTTACACAACCTAATTGTGTTAGAGGAAATCAGATCTCTTCCTCTCCTACACTGAGGCGCCTATGTACTAAGCCTTGGAGAGAGATAACGTCCACGGAGATAAAAGTACCAACCAATCACTTCTTGACATTTTTGAAACACAGCTTGTAAACTGAAAGGAGCTGATTGGTTGGTACTTTGTCTCCGTGGCTTAGTAAACAGAGCCCATAGTAGACCCTAAATAAGAAATCACCACACCAGCAGTCACTAAATGTAAAGGCTATACGGCATTCTGAAATAAACATCTATATTATATACCTGTTTAAAGTTGAAGGAGTAGATAAAAGGCATTATGATTGGTCACTAAACTACCTCATAACTGCAGAGAACATAAATATCCAATACCTTATGTCCCCAATGCAATATATCCCATCAATGGACAGACAGAACCACGTCAGGAGAGGCAGCACACATTTCAAATCCCTTCTCTTTCATTCAAATCAGTTAGCATTTTAGCTCAATTATGGACACTTTTTATCTACGTACCAGACAGGTCTCCAAGCATCTCAGCCAAAAGCCACCGGTCTATGTGCTGGTAGGTGATTCCTACGACATGGCAGATAACTGGAATGGAGACAGAATCAGACACTCATTGGACACTAGCAGGATTCTAGAGCCAGTGTAGGTAACGGCCGTCTCTCCACAAGAGTATCAAAGTCCCGAGAGTTTGATTTCCCAACTGCAGAAATTGCCAAGTGAAACCTTACAGTATTACAGTAAGCACTGCAGTCAGTATGCACATATTGTACATGAAACTACAGCATCTCAAACAGGAATCCCCTGGGTTGGCCAAGTCCAAATAGCATACTTACATTTCCTGACAGAGTCCTCAAAGCCGGCAATACCATCAAGTAGATCTAGATTCTCATCCAGTGCTTGCTGGTAAGAAAGGAAAAAAAACATGATGGGAGTGAAGGGTTATTACAATGTCGGAGCGAGGGGGAGATTGAGATAAAAGATTGGACGGAAATCATCTCATCAGCTTTCAGGCATCAACTGTATTTCACTCTAAAGGGGCAACTTAATTAGATGCAATGTAAGGACGATGCATCATTGGGACAGTATGTAAATCCCACACTACAGATGTTAGGCTATGGTCTGTACAGGAGATGAGCGCATTGCACCTCACTCTGGAACATGCAATCTTAATTCACATGTAATTGAACTGACCCCTAAAAGTTCATGTTTTGTCGTCTACAAATATACATTTATTAAAACATAAGTGGCTAGGACCGCATAGTCAGCCCATCAAGCTTTCAGCTTTGTTCTCTGCAATTCTCAGGGTACAGAGAACCTAGCATTAAATAACTTGTTCTCACAGGAGGGGTTTCATGCACGCCATGTCCAGTCTGCTCCGACCAGTGTACGGGAATCTCATGAACTGTATCTAAGGAGGACACTTACCCAGAAGGACTGGAAGTGACAGGTCTCCAGGAGGTCCCCCAGATACAGGATCTGTCTTATTGGACGCTCCTCTTGCTGACAGTGAAGACGTTAAGGAAACATAGGGGAGGAAAAAGTCCAGATGCACCAGAGATACAGCAGCAGCAGCACAACCAGTTCTAAATATCTGTTCCAAGCATCACCGCAGAGGAACATTTCTAGCTTGGCCATTCTTCATTCAGTTATAAGAGAGCTGATAATTACACACACATAGATGATATGTTCCAAAGGTCAGAGCGATAAAGCGGAGACTGTAGGGGAATTTTCCATTGGACAACAGACTTCCTGTCACTAACGAAAAACGTCAAATCAGTGAAATATTTTTATATTAAGACCCACAACTAGCACCATGATCGGGTTCTTAAAGTGGAGTTCACTATTGGAAGACACAGAAAAGTGAATCCCTCCGTGAGAAAGGGCTGCTAATGTACTCGGTGGTCAGGTCAAACTAACAGGTCTCGTGGGGGTTTATCACACCCGGGCTGACTGTCTGGATTACCCTGCAACTAACAGGTCTTGTGGGGTTTATCACCCCCAGGCTGACTGTATGGATTATCCTGCAACTAACAGGTCTCGTGGGGTTTATCACCCCCAGGCTGACTGTATGGATTATCCTGCAACTAACAGGTCTCGTGGGGTTTATCACACCCAGGTTGACTGTCTGGATTATCCTGCAACTAAAAGGTCTGGTGGGGCCTTATCACACGGGCTGACTGTATGGATTATCCTGCAACTAACAGGTCTCATGGGGTTTATCACACCCAGGTTGACTGTCTGGATTATCCTGCAACTAACAGGTCTCGTGGGGTTTATCACACGGGTTCACTGTCTGGATTATTCTGTAACTAACAGGTCTCATGGGGTTTATCACACGGGCTGTCTGGATTATCCTGCAACTAACAGGTCTCGTGGGGTTTATCACACGGGTTCACTGTCTGGATTATTCTGTAACTAACAGGTCTCGTGGGGTTTATCACACGGGTTGACTGTCTGGATTATCCTGCAATTTACAGGTCTCGCAGGATTTATCACACAGGCGGACTGTCTGGATTATCCTGCAATTTACAGGTCTCGTGGGGCTTATCACACCCGGGCTGACTGTCTAGATTATCCTGTAACTAAAAGGTCTGGTGGGGGTTTATCACACTGGGACTGACTGTCTGGATTATCCTGCAAGTAACTGCCAACTCTGCAAAATGTTATGTTCTAGGTCACAAATTGTAAGGAGAAATCATCATGGTGCTAACTTAAAGAGTATGATTTTGTATTTTGCTATATAACCTTAATAAAATAAAAAGGTGATTTATTTACAGATACTATCTATATGTTATATGAAACCCCACAAAACAAAAAATGTTATTCTGGGTTTAACAAACACACAGCAAGATGCCTGAAATGAGTCTGGTTATGAAGGGAAAAAGTGGGTTAATAACCAGTGGACCATACATCCCATGTGTGGCGATAATGAAAGGATACATGAGTCTGGTCAATCATACACTTGCAGAGCGTGAAATCTGTGTGCGGCAGGTTGGTCAAGGCTTTGAGGAGGATCTGGGCGGTGACTGTAGTCTGGAAGAAGGCTGGGTTGAACTGATAGCTGCAAGCAAAGCCAGAGTCACACAGAATTCCTTTCCACATTACAGTACTTTCATACAGAAATACATCCCCACCACTGGGAAACCAACTCCTATTGCTAAGCAAGGCTGGACACACCTTTTAAAGGCACATAATCTCACAACTATAAAAAAAGGATAGGAAACCTATTGCTTTACAAGTGTTGCAGCACTACAAATCCCAGTCTGCCCTTCTAGTATCTGCTTTGTGGCCCAACACCAAACAACGTTGGTTGCCGCCTTCTCTTATAAACCTGATTTTATAACCAAGTAATTCTGTGAAGGGCTCTGGTACAAATGTACAATACTTTCTCGTTTGTTTTAAACTGTTTCATAAGAAATAATAAAATCTTATTTTTGTGTATTTCTATATGAACACTGAGGAAAACTGACATTTCTTGGCTTTTGTAAATAAAAAAACATTTTAGAACACTGTGAAACAGTTTGCGACCTGTAAAAGACACGTACAGTTTTAGCACAGCCAGATTGGCTTCCAGATCATAAGCGTTTTCCTTAGCCTGGGTCTCCACGTAGCGTTCTAGAGTTGCCAAATTTTCGGGATTGTACCTATCGAAGAAAGAAGTCGATTAATAACGGCTACCCACATAATTATTAATAATGTTTATTTATATTGTGCCAGCACAGTCCGTAACTCTGTACATTGGGGAAATAGAGCATAGAAAGACACAGGAAACCAACAGGCAAAATTCATAACAGAAGCATAATGCAAGAATAGCAAGAAATAAAGCACAATACTGTACATAAGATGCAAACAGTAACAAACATGCATCATACAGGGAATTCAGAAGACCCGGTGGAAGAGACGGATGGGACAATATAACAGGGCAAGAGAGGGCCCTGCTTACATGTTAGTAGTGTATAATAAAATAGTGACAGACTATCAAAAAAACAAATCCTGCATCACAAGACTATTAAACACTATGGCTGTCTGAAAGATTACATAATACTGTCAAAGCACAATGGAGACAGCATGATGCTTTTTTGGATGACACATTTGGGTGGACAATAAACAGCCCTTCAGCTGATGTTTGACTACAAATCCCACCATGCTAACAGTCTTAGCCAGGCCAAATAGCAAACCTGTGGCAGGGAATGTTGGAATGTGTAGTTCTACAACAGCTGGGGGAGGGGGGGGGGGGCTTATTGCCTATGTTAACAGTTAGTGATGAAACACATATCTCTTCCGATACATACACCCATATATCGAAGCCGTGCCACGCTGGTCTAAGCAGATGTGCCACTGCCTACATGAAACTGGGAGAACAGATTATATAGGACAGTATGGGTGGCGGTGAGAATCTGCTACTCAGCCGCAGAGGACAATATCAGATATAAAGCACAGAGACGACAGGATTAGTGGTGTGTGACTACAGTGTGTGTATGTTTGGCCAGGGAACTGGTGAATTGGGTCAGTACCATAAAGTGGAGCTTTATACGCAGGGATGGTGGGGGGTTAGTAGGGACGGCAACGCAGGGAGGATAGGGAGATCCTGGGGAGAGGGAGGATAGGGAGATCCTGAGGAGAGGGAGGATAATAAGGAGGAGCTGGATGGGGGGAAATTAGGAGAGAAATGATATGGAGGACATATGGGTTAGTATGATTTCTGGAAAATGTGGGAAATAAGTCTGGTAGGGGCTGAAGGGAGGACAGTGGGGGCTGCAGGGAGGGCAGTGGGGGCTGCAGGGAGGGCAGTGGGGAACTGAAGAGTAAAGATAATGTGATTATCAGGACTTGGCTATAAAGCTGACCCCCATCACGTTCTGAGCACCTACTGTGTACTATGAATATACACACAGCGCCATATAGAGGGCCCTCACCTGTCTATACCCCGAAGTAACGTCCCCACATTTGCTCTCATCTGCTCAAACGAGGCCATGTTGCTTACGGATAGGAGAGAAAGAGCGGATCAGGAACCGGGCAGTGACTTCCTGTTCCCGTGCCCGGCTTCCCAGCGCTGGAGATGGCCTCTTCCGCCCACACTGCAGTCACGTGTGCGGCAGCAAATCATTGCGCATGCGCATCTTCATGGTTTTTTTTTTTTTAAATTATTATTTCTCTAAAATCCGAACAATATGATGAGTGCACTAATATGACGGGAATAAATTTCCCATCACTGATCATTTAAGTCTGTTAGCAGCGACATCTGCAAATAAGGGGGCCGTGTATGATCTGTTCCTTGGCCTTATAAGGGTTAATAGTTATGGTGCATATACACGGTCACATTTTTATTCAGATCTGAACAATAACGATTAAAAAAAATCGTTCATATCTGAAGGAAAATCTGACATGTCTGAACGATGCGCGTTCCCAATGGTCAGATAACGATATCTGACATCTGATGTGTTTGCTGTCAGATTTGGACGATTACATTCATTTTAATGCAGTCAAAAATCGTTCATAGTTCAAATCGTTGGTCAAATTGTTCATCAAATCATTCAGATCGTTCAATCGTTCATCTGACAAATCTGACTGTGTATGCTCCATAAGGTGCGTACACACTGGGCGATAAAGTGGACGACTGAACGATATCGTTATCGTTCAGTCGTTCACTATATCGTCCATTTTTTAACACCAAAACGATGAACGATAACGACGATGCGCGTTCCCGCAGGTCGTTCGTCATTGTCGTTCATCGAGCAAACATGCAGGCCAACCTGACGATAACATGCAGGCCAACCTGCCAGGGACACACTAGACGATATCGCTCAGGGAGCATATCGTCTAGTGTGTACGCTCCTATACAATTACTTCTATCAATGTGATTTTACAGTTTTAGGAGCCTAATTATCAACCAGGGTTTTCATAAGATTATAAATAAACTGCAGTTTCTGCATAATGTTATGTATCCTGGCTATGTAACAGCAGCAAATCCCCTGCAACAGGCTAACAACCACTGTTGACCACAGTATTATTATTAAAGAATGGGGACTATGGTCTGACCCCCTATGTACCCAACTCATTTGGTTCCTCAGATGGTGTAAACCACTTTATGTCTATGGATCCCTCTCCAGTAATACCTCTTTACCACTGCCAGCAATAACCCGTTTTATTTACATGTGAGCGCGCAGCAACCCAGGTCATTTTGCTTTATGAAAGGTCAGGGTTGAAATAAGCCGGGTTGAGTGACCCTGCATTTCAACACTGGTCACGAGCAGGGTTGGACGCAGGTTCAACCCCGCTCGTGAAGCAGTGTGAACGGGTAACCCGGATTGACAAGATCATCTCAAAGTGCCGGCTCATCACGTGATGCCGATGGCGTCATCAACCCGGCATTAGTGCCAGGACGGGCCACCTGTCTGACGGGTCTCAGCCGGGTCGCTCCTGGGATGGGCGCATTAACATCATCCTGGGTGCGACCCAGCATACTAGTGGAAAAGGGGTATTACTGACACTGTATGCATGCGCAGTGTCAGTTTCCTTTCCCAGTAGGAGTCTTTCAAAAAAGTGAAAGACTCCTCCAATACCCCAGGGATGTAATGCGCAGGAACATCGGTTATCGCTACCACTGTCCCTGCAAGTTACATTTAGTACATAGCGGGGATAATGATGTAAAAAAAAATTCCACTGCTGTGTACGCTGGAAAAAATGGAGGCACTTCCACAATTTGTAGTACATATGCCCCTTAGACTGACAGTAACTGCACTAATCCTGGAAAAATCACTCTAATCATGTTCAGGCAATGACCAATAATCCATTGGGTTTTCCAAGATCAGTCAAATTTGGACACCCACATATGTGGTTAATTGGAGAGATTGCGCCGCTTGTGGCAATATTCACGAATGGTCAATATGCAAAGCATCAAAAGCTCCAGCAACAACTTGCAAAGAGGAGGGACCCACCTAGCTGCTCCCCCAGAGATTGTTGTGTGATGCAATGAGTGACACCTCACATGCGGGTAGTGAGATGTTCTGGACCACTGCTCCCGGCTACTGGTCTGCATGTCAGATAGACTATAAAGGTAGAACAAAGCTGTAATGATACATACTAAATTAATTCCTGCCAACATTGTTAGGGAAGCTGATCGGGACTTGGGGAGTGGCCATATAGCAGTGGGGGAGTATCTGTGTCAGATAGGGGGCATGGCCACAGCCACCGCCCTCCCTCTTGTCCCCTTCCTATCACCCCTTTTATGCCACATACATGAGTGGCAGGTACTTGTGGCACCCATTGGCCGCTGTTCTGTTATACAAAGCAGCCTAAATGGGTCATGTCTCCAAACTCTTGGGCAGGTCGGAACACAGAAATCGTGACGGTTGTTCTATGACCAAATACCCTTAGGGGTCTATGTACTAAGCAGTGATAAGTGACAGAGTGAAAAGTGATAAGTCTGTGGTAAGTGCCAGCCAATCAGCTTCCAACTGTCATCTCACAGGCTGTGTTTGAAAAATTACAGTTGGGAGCTGATTGGCTGGCACTTATCACTTTTCACTCTGTCACTTATCACTGCTTAGTACATAGACCCCTTAATCCTAATATATCTTTGATAATACTTCACGTAACTTGTCTGTAACAGTCATTATCCTTTATAATAATAATAATTCATGGATCATGCCCACATTACTAGAAATAGGAGCGGGTTCCGATGTGGTTGATATACTCTACTGGGAGAGCTCCCTGAAATTGGGAGTCTCCCAGACATTCCATGAGAGTAGACGAGCATGTGTGGGAGGGATCAAAATCAAACCATGTAAAATGTCATGAATTCATAGGTCATGATGACTCTAATAAGTTAACAAAAGTGTGTGAAACCGTTGATTAATAATGTAGTGAAAAATACAAGCTAATCTCTCAGCTAGATCCTTCTTCTGATCCTATTATGGAGGGTTGTTTCTTGTTTCTTCAACCATTTATAATTTTGTTGCTCCCTCTGGATCATTCCCCAACTATGGCTTACCGCCAGTCCTGTTAGGGAACCGTGGAGGAAGCCACAAACACAATCTACTTCCTCCAATTTATGACATTTTATTTTAATCTGCAAAACAGATATTTTACACAGTGTTACATACAGTTACGAATACAAACTTCTCCCATTTCTGATCTAAAGCGCCACTGGTCTTAAATGCAAAACACTCAGTTCTTTGCACTTAATATTAGTGGCACTTTAAGTTGTGAGGTGAAACATGCCATGGAGCAAGCTACCAATTAGTAAATCTAGCCCCTGCTCCTTTCCCCAACTATTTGTTCCACAACTACTAGTGTTGTTGCCTCTTTTTTTCTAGAATTCATTGATTGCACCGAGCCTTAATAGGGCCTTGACCCATTTTGTTTGAAGAGTTTTCGCCCTGCCTCTTATCAGCCTATAACCATTAAATGGCTGGAACAATTTGTTGATACCCAATGCTTCAGCATATTTCAACCCATTTTCACAGAAGCCTATTGTAGACAAACTGGATTGTAATAAAGCTGGGCATCCACTATACAATTTTCTGTCAGATATCTGTCCAATCTGGCTGGTTGAAATGAAAACCTGGTAGTATGGGAGCAAATGACAGTCGATCATGTGGTTTTAAATTCTGAAAAAAGGACAAAAAAATTGTTCAAATTGGTTAAATTTGTGTTTTCAGTTTCACCAATTTGTCTGAACGACCATTTTTGGCTATTTTCCAGTGTTTGTGAGCAAATGGACGATTGTCATTTCCTCCCATACATTACCAGGTTTTCGTTCCAACCAGCCAGATTGGACAGATATCTGACAGAAAATTGTATAGTGGATTCCCATCTTAAGTATCTCTGCTAAACCTAAGCAGTGGCGAACGCAGGATTTTGAAAGGGGGTTTCCAAATAATTGGTTACTGAAACAATGACAAAAAAGTCTAACCAGAATAAGCCTGCAACATACACTTTATTGTGTACTTCTAGTGTTTTAATATAAATAACAATAAATAATATAACAAGGCATCTGGGCATAAAACCGCTTTGCACAATGTGTAACAGTATGTATGAAGAAAATGTAAACTACCAGTGCAATTTACGCCACACAGTAGTCCCTTATTCATGTTATGACACACAGTAGTGCCCTTTTTAACAATGCCCACATTAGTGCCCCTTACACACAATGCCCACAGTAGAAGTGCCCCTTATACAATGCCCACAGTAGTAGTGCCCCTTATACAATGCTCACAGCAGTGCCAGTTGTGCCCCTTACACAATACCCCCGGTAGTGGTGCCCCCTATGCAGTGCTCACTGTATCAGTGCCCACTATGCAATGCACCCATTAGTAGTGCCCCAAGTAGTAATGTCCCCATTAGTAATGCACCCTGTAGTAGTGCCCCAATAGTAATGACCCCAGTAGTAATGCACCCATTAGTAGTGCCCCCTGTAGTAATGCCCCCATTAGTAGTACCCAGAGTGGTAATGCCCCATTAGTAGTGCCCCCAGTAGTAATGTACCCTATAGTAGTGCCCCCAATAGTATTGTACCCTATAGTAGTAATGCCCCCATTATTAATGCCCCCAGTAGTATTGTACCCTATAGTAGTAATGCCCCCATTAGTAATGCCCCCATTATTAATGCCCCCAGTAGTATTGTACCCTATAGTAGTAATGCCCCCATTAGTAATGCTCCCAGTGGTAGTGCCCCTATAAAAAATAAAAATACAAACACAATACTTACCTTAAGCCCCGCTCCTGCGACCGCTCCTCGGATCTATGGGAGAGACATCATGACATCTGTCCAATAGTGCTCACTGAGTGAGGAGTGAGCTCCAGCCTCCTGCTGATGCTGCGGGTAAGGAGCCGGGTGCCCGCTGGTAACAAAATCTCAGTGGGCGCCCGGCAAATGGAGCCTCCGGCGGCAGTTGGAAGGGGGGGGGGTGCAGGTAGATGGAGCAATAGGCAGGGGGGTTTTCTAGGTACTCAGAAACCCCCCCTGCGTGCGCGTATGCTAAGGATTGTGTAACAAATTCCCTCCTATTTTGGCCTTTCTGCAGCTTTTGATTCTATTGGCCACTATTCTCCTTCAATTTTTTACCCTGGCTTTGGCCTGCAATTTTGAAGCCTGCATTTTACACCTCATTTAAAGGATGAAGAGTTGAAACTGCATTTTACACCTCATTTAAAGGATGAAGAGTTGAAACTGCATTTTGAACTGGGGACTGTTTTTGGACCAATCTATAACCTCTCAAACACTACATCCCCTCTACGTTACTGCTCCTCCATTCCACCCTCCTGCAACTTCATCTTATAATTCTACCAATTGTTGCATAACATTGTCTATAATTCTATTATTTATCCTCACTCATGTTAGTACAGTACGTCTATCTCAATGCACTATCTGCTTTCCATATCTCTCCATTTTATCAAAATTGGAGATGGTCATGTAAGTGGCCCCTGGTCCACTTGTGGAACTGCAGAAAAGTATTCTGGGGCTAGAGAACAGCCAGAGTCTTGTGAAAGACCCCCCCCCCCCCCATATTATGGTTCATCTCTTCCAGGCATTGCCAATCCCATCCAGTATAATTAATTCTCTGTAGTCGGGGGCGGATTGGCAGGTATTTTTGGCAGGAAGAATCCCGGTGGGCCGAATGGTTGCGGGGCCGCTTTTCTGTGAGGCCCCGCCCCCTTATTTATGTCACCCGCCGCCGGGCTTTCACAGGCTCCCAGCTGCCTGTCAGCTTTGTCTGGCCCCTGCCTCGCGCGAGAAGAGAGGCCAGCGGCACCCTATTAACCCGCCCAACTGTCGGCGTCACACGCCGCGGAAGATACAAGAGAGGAGGAAGGTGGCGTGGACCCACGACCAGTGGCGGGACATCAAGGGAGGGAGCCGGTAAGCTGCAGCGGAGGTGGGGGGGCCGCGCAGGCAATCTGTTAGCCTGATCGTCTCTTCTCCACTCTTTCCTCCCCAGGCTGTGAAGTGTAAAGTTTAATTTCACAGCCTGGGGAGAGAGTGCAGAGCGGAGAGGAGACAATCTTTGTAGCTGCAGCAGGGGCGGGCAATGGGGCTGCGGGTGACAGCGGCGTCAGTAACGGTGGATCCAAAGGGGGGGGCGATAAGGGCGATCACCCCCCCCGCCCCCATACACACATGCCCAATTTCCAAAAGTCCCGCCCACTTATTGTGTGCTGCTGCCTGTCAGCTGCTACCTGGGGGCACTGTATAAAGGGGGCTGCTACCTGGGGACACTGTATAAGGGGCTGCTACTTGGGGACACTGTATAAGGGGGCTGCTACTTGGGGACACTGTGTAAGGGGGCTGCTACCTGGGAGGGCAGGGACTGGGATCATGTTATTCCCCTACTCTGCACGTGTGACGTCAGCGCTGAGCGCGCTTAATTAGAGAGGCTGTCAGTGAGGAGCCTTCAACCACCATTAGGAGGAAGAGAAAATTCAGGTAAGTGAGGAAAACACACAGGGAGGGATGGGCTGAGATTATGGAGATCCACAGATGGCGAGCTGACACTATAAACTAGAAACACACAGAGGGGAGGGCTGACGCTATAGACTAGAAACACACAGAGGGGGGGGCTGACACTATAAACTAGAAACACACAGAGGGGAGGGCTGACGCTATAGACTAGAAACACACAGAGGGGGAGGGAGGCTGACACTATAGACTAGAGACACACAGGGGGGATGTGGCTGGAGACACCAAGGCGATTGTGCAGGAGACACACAGAGGACGATAGGACTGCTGGTATTATTAGAAGAAAAGACTGAGGGACGGACAGTAATCTTCAGTAAGACAACAATTCAAATGAAACCATATCACTGATGCAAATGGTACCAAATTAACAAATGTATTTTATTAATATTAATTTGTTTGAAAGGGAAACTCACATTTGTCCTGCCCAAAAACTTCTGTTACTACGGGGCCTATTCATTATGTTAATTATCAGGGTCCGAATGGACCCGGATAATTAACATTCCATCTCGCTGCGAGCGCCAGAGCAATTCATCATTGCTCCGGCACGGAGACAGCTGATCCAAAAATCAGCTGTCTCCCCGAAGTGTTTCACTGCTCCTTTCGGAGCAGTGAGACAAGTGCACATGAGTGACCTACATGTCACGCGTGCGCACAAGAGCCCTGACATCCGGCAGAAGGAGCCGGACAGGGGGGGGAGGGATCCAAAAGGACCCCTCTTCACAACCCGGACCTGTTTCCCTGCAGTCAAGCTCCGAAATGATTGCATTTTCGGAGCTTGATAAATTCTGTCGCCATACTATTGTATGGGGTCAGCGGGCCATTCCGCAAGAGGATGGCCTGATATCTCCTGCTGTACCTTCTTGATGAATGGCCTGATAACTTAATTTCTACAATTGCAGGTGAACATGTTAATTTTCACTTGCTTTTGTAGAAATTAAGTGATGATGAATAGGCCCTTAAGTATTATCTAGTTGAACTACTGTTGCATGATGGTGACATTGGCTTTATTGCTCCACAAACAGGTGGTTTCCAGACCATGTGATCTCCTGCATGAATAGTGACTACCGACTTAAGACACGGCCTGTCCAGGATCAATTTCTTCAGAGGTTCCCCATTGCAGAGAAATCATATAGGTAAGAAAATGCTCATTCACCTGCTGTGTTTATTCACTTGAAAGAGGGGCTGTGGGCATGCACATCAGCTCCTCGAGCGGTGAGTATGCCCCCAGCATGACGAAAATGGCAGGGAGTGGCTTGCGGGCATGGCATATCATGTGAGGCCACACCCCTTTCCGTGAGGCCACACCCATATTTTGGCGCGTGCCGGTGGCGCGCGCACGTGGGGCCTCTTTTTCGGAATTTTCCAGGGCCACTTTCAATTCCCAATCCGCCCCTGTCTGTAGTGCACCTAAGATGGCTGCCTTGCCTGGGCTACTTCATCTCGTAATGATGTTCATCATGATTTGTGTATTTTCTGCAAATCTAAACTTTTGCATTATGTTCATGGTTTCTGTATTTTATGCATATGTAAAGAGTATTGAGTATTACTGGAGAAAAGGGCTATTTAAATAAAATGATTATTAATATTTTTAATTTATTGTGAATTCAAAATAAGGTGGCTGCATACTTACCAGACTCAAATTTCTGTCAGACTCCCCATCACCACAGCTTCCCATCATGCCAGAAATGGCTAAGGAAGAAATCCAGTTCATCTTGTACCTTAAATTGCTTTATTCACCACCGTCGGCCAAAGTCGCAGCATGAGATCGCCTGTCGTGATGACTGCAGCAGTCATCGCCCATCTGAGGAAGCTCACTCAGAATGGGCAATGGAACTACTCATTTAGGGCCATGAAACCTGCGTTGGAAGACTCTGGGCCTGGCGTGCCTACAAAACGGGAGCAACACGTCCCGTAGCCGCCCCATCCTTGCCCACAAACAGGCGGAACCTGTCAGTCACACTGCTGCTTTGGAAGCACTGCAAGAGATCTAACAGGACCTGTTTGGCACATGCGCAGCCCCCCCCCCCCCCCCCGCCAGAGATGTACACAAACCATCAGGTTTGTTCATTGACTCTAAGGGGCCCATTTATTAAGGATCGCATTTTGCAATGCGATCAGGGCATGCAGTACCGCCCATGATCGCATTGCAAAATGCGATCATACCAGTCGAATGTATGACCCGGCACATGCAGGGAGACGGGCTCTGAAAAGAACCCTTCCCTGCGATGTGGCCGGAGCGCATTTCGGGCTGCTGCGCATGTGCAGTCCCGAGGACTGCACATGAGCGGCGCCCATTGCCGGCGGAGGGATCTGGAAGATCCCTCCGCCGGCTGAAATGCGGTGAGTGCCCATAGGACACAGTGGCTAACGCTATCTTCAGATAGCGTTAGCTGCTGGGGTCAATATCGGGAATGCTTCGCATTCCCGATATTGATACATTTGGCAGCATCGCATCCCCCATAGAAACTGGGCTGGCGGCGGCAATGGAGGGATCGTAGCAGGTATCTCCGATACCTGCTGCGGTCCCTCCTTCATACATTCGGGGGATAGTTAGTATTTGAGGTAAACCCCCGAAAACAGGTGTTTTCGGGGAATTTACCTCAAATGCACTTTGATAAATGGGCCCCTAAAGCTAATCTTACAGTAACTGAGCAGTAACATGCCCTGTATAAAGACTTATCATTGCTCAAGGAGAGATCAGCTCCCCCCAAGACAAGGGGATCCCATACATGCAGAAGACCAACTCCGTAATACAACAAAAGGGCTGTAAGCTGGATGTTATCAAATTTGTCTATATGTAGTATACTAGGAAATAGAGTAATTGGAGACAATAACATGCATCTTTTACATACTACATCACTAAAACCAGCAAAAAGGTCAAATTAACTAGGGAAAGTGTTCAAAAGTAAGAAACTTGGATAAAAATACTCAAATTACTGTATACCAATGTAGGTTGTAGGCTGTGTGCGATGTGATCTTGATTGCCTTTATATATCTGATCTGTTACAGGTTGGAACTCCCATATCTAAATTGCTTGGGACCAGGGGTATTTTGGATATCGGAATATTGAGGAATTTGGAATATTTGCATACCATAATGAGACATCTTGGGAATGGGACCCAGATCTAAACACAGAATGCATTCATGTATAATATACACCTTATACACACAGCCTGCAGGTAGTTTTATACAATATTTTCAATCATGTGGCTCAAACAAAGTTTTTGTACATACATGAAATTCATTTATGTTTCATATACACCTTATACACAAAGCCTGAAGGTTATTTTATACAATGTTTATAATAATTTTGTGCCTTAAACAAAGTTTGTGTGCATTGAACCATCAAAAAGCAAAGGTTTTGTTATCTCAGTCATGCTAAAAAAAAAATCTGTATTTTTGAATATTTGGATATGGGAGACTCAGCCTGTATAAAGTATAGTAATAACATAACAGCAGTATCCTGTAAAAGCAGGCTTTGGTATCCGAATATTGATTTTATGATAACCAACATTTTTATACTGCCAGTGCACCCTTAGGGTACAAATTCTAATATCAGCACAGACACAAGCCCTATTCACTAGAGATGGCCATTGGTGGGGTGTCCATCGACGGGCCCATTGGTGATGGGCCTCACCAATGTCACAAAAACCATCTATGGCGAACCATCGATGGTTTGCACCCCCTCGATGGTCACCGCTGCTGGGAGCATGGTGGGACATGGGCCAATCAAATTGGGGCCAGGGCTTAGCACCAACTTGTCAAGGAAGAAAAAAAAAATACCGGCTCCCACTAAGCCATCGATGGCAAAAATAGTTAACATCAGGTGGTCACCATCAATGTTTTGAACTAATCAATGGTTGATGGCCATCCCTACTATTCACTGTGTTACCTTATAATTGACATACCATATACTGTGTTCATCACTCTGTAACTTGATGTGGGTGATTACATTTGGGGACTCCCATGGCTAAATAGAAACATTTGCTTCCAGGAAGTTTATACATAGTTTATTTTACCATTGGTGATCATAAAATCAGCGTACTGATATCGAAGCCTGCGACAACCATAACTATGGCGCACAGTGAAAGGAATTCACTGGGTGTTTACAATTAAATATTTTTATTCCCATCATTATGTAGCTGAAAAATCAATGTATACAGAGAACTGCCCTGCTACAGTTTAATCTAATGTAGGTAATTGGCAGCTAGTCCCTAATCTGTTTAAAGCTGGGTACGCAGTTGTCGATATATCGGTCAATTGCATTGCAATTTATACCGCTCATTATCGTCAGGGCCGGCTCTAGGGGTGTTCGACCAGTGTGGTAGAACAGGGGCGCCACCCTTATAGAGCGCACCCCTCCCCAACATCCCGATTTCTGTCCCGCTGTTCCACCTGTGGACCGAAGTGTCCCGTGGGTGGTCAAATTGGGAGGTAGGAGACTCCCACCACCGGACCCCGGAGTCTGAATGGATGCTGCACACATGCGGCATCCATTCAGTGACGGGAGAGGGCTGGGGAAAGCGTAGCTAGTGAGGCTCCCCCCAGCCTGACGTTATTTGGAGGCGTGCTCCAAATAATGTCACATAGGGGGCGTGGCCTATGGTAATTAGGTCACATCCCTATTTTCGATCGCTGTTGGGGTGCACTGTAAAGAGCCGGCACAGGGTGCTCCGAGCCCTGGAGCCGGCCCTGATCATCGGCGGGTGTCATTCACAGACATATCAGGTCGGCCCTGGAGGACAGCTAATGCAGATATTTCTGAATGATATATCGGTGCATCTGGCTGTGTGTACCGGCCAACCACCCGTACATTGGCTGTAGGGACCACCGACACTGACATGACAACTTGGCGGGCAAATTTAAATGCCCGCCCAGTTGTGATGTCGCCCAGACACATCGAGCGGCCGATTGGTAAATGTGTATAGCTTACCAAATCGCTGACCGATCCATCATTCTAGTGTGTACCCAGCATTGGAGTGTAAACCTAAAAGTTTAAACAACCAGTTTAATTGTTACAAGCCTATCTTCTCTTTTACTGTGATATACTGTATCTATGCTGTTTAAAAAAAAATTACATTTAAGCCATCTATTGCTTTGACATAACACATTAAACCAGTCAGTATTAGTAGGCCATACATAAGATTTATTAATAGGAATCACAATCCAAACAGTTTTGTTTATAGTCAAAATATATCCATCAATGTTAAAGCTCATTAAACTTTATTTACAAAAACAAAATATATTTTTCCAGTTGCAGAGTCACTGGTCTAGTTTAGTGCAAAAACTGTACATGAGATGGTGGACTGGGATAGGAAGCAATACCATGGCAACAGACATCCCCAGCATCACCCTTCCCTGTACTACAGGCCAGTAAGTATTCCCCAGGAATGTGCAATGTCACCCTATTATATCCTGCTAGAGGTAACATAAGACACCCGCTTTTCCCCATTCGGTATGCGTGGGGTACAATAGGATGCAGAGGTGCTTAGTAAAATGCCAGTATCTCAGAGTGTTGTGCAGTCATGCAGACGTTCCCTTCTTACTTTACATTGGGGTGATTATTCCACACATCAGCGCAACTTCAAACAAGTATTTTGGGAGTTTTTTTCTGACCCATTTTCATTAGCGCATAAAAAATCTGGTATCTATTGCTTCAAATATATAACCCTTGCAGAGTGCCAGTAACAAAGGCCTTTCTACACACAGTTTAGCTTTTAAAGCCAAGATGCAGTGGTAAAGTACACCTGCCCCCTACCCACAGTGCCTGGCTTCATTTTGTGGGCTCAAACTGTATTCCCCAGAGTGCTCCCCAGGGCCGTAACTAGGGGTGTACTAGCTGTGTAGTCACCAGGAGTGGACGGCCACAGGGGCGGCCCATTACTGCCCCATGGCATCTGCAGTTGGTTTGCCGGGTGCCTGGAGCAGCAGCCTGCAGCGCTGCTATAGAGCTGCTGGCCGTCCAAAGGACTCACCGGGCATGCACCCTGCAGCCTGTACAGTCGGTGGTAGCATTCTAAGGACACTCCAGGCAGTGCTGTACTTCCTGGTGCCAGTGGCCCAGCCCCTCGATGTGACGTCACATGTTTTGTGGTCGGGGGCCTGTCACAGGATACAAAACCGCCCTCCTCCGGCACTGGTGCACCCTTATCAAGTCACTAGAAACTAGTATCTTGTTTCATGGCCATGACTTATTTCTGCCTCCTAGTAAATTGATAGACAACAAAATGGCTGCCTTCATGTGTAGCTGACAGGTGCAGTTTAAACAGAAGATGTTCAGTGCTAGATTTATCCATAAACACAGTGTACTCTTCTGTGAGGAATTTCACTACAGTGAAGTCACTATAGCTCGCGTTGTTGCCCACCCCTCCTGCATTGTGTTACTTATTGCAGACACAGGTTCCATTACTAGAACTGGGTTTGTTTAGTATCTCAAACCATCTGAACTAAACCTTGTTTGCAGTGACTTTGACGCTTAAAACAAAGTCACAGAACAACTCTCATTCAGGAAGGAGACTTTTTAGCACTCCTGTCACATAATGCAGTATGAAGCTGTAGTTTGTTTTTGGTTTCATTTTAAACACTAGTCGTGGTTAAAGTGGGTAAACACTAAAAGGCACAATAAAGAGAAAAATAATGGTTTACAGTTACACACAAATGGAGAGGACAGCCTCTCTACTTAAAGAGCACATATATACACTGGACAGTGGTGGTAGCCATTTTGTGGGCTTGCATTCATAAGTGTGGAACTCATTTGTGCATTAGGGACTGCTGCCATAGCTGAGACAGTCTTCTTGAGGGCTGTACCAATCTTCAGTGAAACTGCAGTCCTACCAATACACCGGGAACAATACGTACTAGTAATGTCACTAGTTCTTCGTAAATTGATAAATAGCATGTATATATTGGCTCAGCCCACAAAATGGTCACCTTAATCCTGTGGCAGGGTGCTCATTACAAAACGGTTATTGGCACTTTACACCTGAGTACAGACCAGCTAATCTAGTCACAAAGTTATATAGGAGGTCTCTGTGGCCGCTTATGTAAACCTGTTCCATGCAAGTGAGGCAAAATACAACGAGGTTCCTTCTACCTACAACAAGATTCATGAAGAGATCTGTGGTTCCAGTACCAGCGTACAAGCTTCTCACACAATAGGTCTATATGCTACTTGAGGACCGGCTAACATACATGCCTCTTTCCCTGGATCAAGTCATGTCTTATTATTTAGTGCTGGGAATTCAGGATATAAATAGAAAGTGTTGCATGAATAAAACACACATGCTCAGTCTCAGAAGGTCTGATTGGTGATGCAGGTCCTGTAGCTGCGGTTTGGAGAGTGGTTATAAAAATGAGTTAAGCCTCCATTTTGTCAGTGCATGCTTGCCGTTAGCAAGAGATCTGGCTTTGCCTGTATTCAAGTATCGACGATCTCCTTTTTCCAAAACCAGAAGATTATTGCAGATAGTGGTTTATGATGAGTACAACATGACACTACCACATGATCTGGGGACAGTCTCCCTGAAACCATATTAGTAGGTTCAGCATATTCACAAAAGTGTTTCCTTGCCTTACACAACTGAGATGAATTTGCTTTGAAGTCCAGTTAAAAAATAAATCCTGTGTTCCGATGCCCATTGGACTAATTATTTTACAGCGTCTCCGAGAACCAATACAGTGATGTTCCATGTGGAACAGTCACCAGGCACAATACAGTTCTCCGATTATCGCCGGTCACCCACAAGACACATCCTGGGAAATGTCATTTTTAGACATGCGAAAACCTCGCAACTCCATGACCTGTTCAGAAAGTCAACCTAGACCTGTATGACTCGAAACCGTATGAAATATCCCAGACAAGCTCCACAGTTAATGCTTAGTGGTGGTTAGTGTGTCACTTGATGTGATGGCCTTCAGGCTGACGATTCCTCCCCTGGGTAGCACCTACAGCAGCCCACAGAAGAAAACTCTATCTCGGGTCTGGTGGTCTCTCCCTCCAAGAGGACATCAGCTGAACTCTTCCACTCACTGATGACGTCTTCTACTCGGGAGACGTAGAGAAGAGAGAGGAGAACACCAAGGAACTAGCAGGAAAAGGAAGACAAACCAATGAATCACAACATAAAACACATACAGTGTAGTGGTATAATATCGGTTAATTTTACAAGATCCATCTCAAGTCTCACCTGAGGGAGGAGGATTCCCAGTAGTGCAACAGCCATGATGGTGTAATTATCCAAGAACCATATAATCACCGCATTTGTACAGCCTCGGACATGGATAAACTTCTGAGCGGCAACCCTCTGGGGACAGAAGAGGGAGATCAGTTTTTCAGAGCGATAAAGAGACAGCAGTGTCCAAGACAAAACAGAGCGATGTGTCACAGAGAGAAAGCGAGAGAAGACAGTGACAGAAAAAATTATTCACTCAAACAATGAGAGATAAACAAAAGAAAGCTTTCATATCTCTCCCTAGAAGCAAACAAAACCTGTCTAATTCATGGGTAATATCATTATAGCAGCCAGCAGTTGAAGTTGAAACTTAGAAGTAGCAGTATGGTAAATGTAACTGAATGGCCGGGGACCACCTAGTCCCCTAAAGTTTTAGGTAACTTGTTAAGGTTACATATCTTTTAGCTTTAATTTTTTTTTTTTTTTAACACAATTTAATAAAATCTGTAAAATAATTCTGGATGGCTGTCATGTCCAACATGCACGTGCGCTCCACCTCCCCAATGGCCTTTATTACTGGTGACAGGGACGGGACAGACATCCTGCAGGAGAGGACAGACGTGACCCAACATATGCTGGGTCCATTTACTAGTACTACAAACATAAAGGGCTAAATGTAATAGCCATCAAGCCGGCCCCACTGCGGGAATACATGAGAGTATGCCCGTATTTTTAAAACGGTAAGCATGTTAAAGGCTAAACTAAGCTGGTTTAGCCTTTAACATGCTTGCTGCTTTAAAAATATGGGCATACTCCTATGTATTCCCCCAAGCGGTGTCGGCTCGCTGGCTAATACATTTAGCCCAAAGTGTCTTTGTATATGGCTCTGTGTCAATCACCTGACCCATATCACACACATGGGACACTCAGAATGACATACACACAAAAAACAGATAATCTGCATAATATCCAATATACAGAAATCTGTATCCATAAAGTACTTGGTTGCAGTATATTAGAACTCCAGTTTAATTTTTCTGAGGAAAAGTTGTCAATAAAGTTTATACAAGTGATACTACTACAGAGATGCCACAGCTAATAATTGGCCTTATAGAGCAGATGAAGGTCTCCATCAAATACATACATCATACTTCATGGCTTGGTATCCACAGAGCGTGTTCATCACATCAGTCTGCAAAACACAAAGATTCAGGATTTTTAGAATACATGTTTTGTTTTTAACCTATGAAAATAATAAGATGGAAAACACCTGCACAAATAGACAATAAGCAGCATAAAAAGCCTGAGGTCAAATAAAACTTACAGCCTATATTTGCTCCAGTCTGCCCAAAGTTAGGATAAAATGGACCGATATGGAGGCCTAATGTGTGGGCATTTGTTGGGTTGTTAATATTTGTACTTTGCATGAATCTCAAAACACCCAAGAGGCAAAATGTATATTTCATATTGCAGCATAATGTCGTATAAAGGAGCTGGAATTTAACCCAATTAGAAATAATGACATCAAAAAGGATTGTGACTCGTAGAATTGTAATGTAATGTAATGTACTGTATCATATCACACCACCGTCCTGGTATCTGTGCACTCATGGACAGAATCAGTATGGTTTACCACCGGACCCATGCCCGGTGTTCAAATCCCGACAGCGGCAGCCCGAGAAGGATGAAAATCCAGATCGTCCCCAGGTAAGTATTCACTAACCTATTCTACCCCCTAACCCTCCCTTAGGGGTGCCTAACCCTAACCTTCCCCCCCAGTGCCTAACCCTATTCGCCCCTCCCACGCCGCCTAAACATAAGTCCCCCGGGGGTGCCTAACCCTCCCTCACCCTAGCCTAACCCTAACCTCCCAGGGGGTGCTTAACCCTAAGTCCCCCCTGGGAGCCCCTAACCTAACCCTCCCCCCCCCCCCCCAGCGGCTCTCCGCGCTCGGTAAAATGACAGGCATCTAGATCTAGATGCCTGTCATTTAACCATCGCTGGGATTAAGCAGTCGGGACGCCATCTGTCAGGATTAGGTCCGCCGGCTTCCCGACTGTATACCCTGATGGACCAGCTCTATCCTTCGTGCGGGAGATCCACCTGAAAACAGACGGATCTCTGTATACGTCTACATGTGGATGCCCTGTTGCCTCCCAGTTATCCAGGTTGATCTGCAAGTGAAGAAGAGACCGAATTGCGCAGGACTCACCCGGGGATGTGTGCGCCCAGCTGTGGAACATGTGCAGTGCTAAAGGTGTGTAACCCCCCTTTACCTCTATAAAGGGACACCAGGTTACTAACACCTTTGTTACTCCTAATGTATCCACCCTTAGCATTCCTCTAAGTGGTGTATAT
This sequence comes from Taudactylus pleione, assembly GCA_031769625.1. Taxonomy (NCBI): domain Eukaryota; kingdom Metazoa; phylum Chordata; class Amphibia; order Anura; family Myobatrachidae; genus Taudactylus; species Taudactylus pleione. The sequence continues at coordinate 4,327,167 of JAUIMM010000198.1, forward strand.
CCACATTGTCAGTGCCTCCGCCCAAGTATTAATAGTCATTATGGGCCTACTTGAGAAACCCCCTTAAATGTTATAACTAATATCCATGGTTTAATAGGGAGCTATTCAAACCATATTATATGTCACAGGATATCACAGTGTAAAACTTAGGTAGACCTGTTTTTCTTCTTCTTGGATCCTTGTGTCAAATCTTCAGGTAAGTAACTACACAAATGTAACAGTGTTAACTCATTTTTATGAAATAATAGCATGTACAATTGTTTTAAATATTTCTTCACATAACACAATTATAATAGTGTAATCCCATAAACATTTTACACAGATAAGCATCACAGTAACTATTAATACACTACTAATGTCACATACTTTAACAGATACTTAAAAGGAGCATATAGAGTCACATTACTTGGCACTTACAATTAATACCCATCACCAACACATATGTTTTACTTCTTGTTAAAACCGATATTGCATCAGAAGAGGAAGTATACCAATCCCAAAGTGATGAACTCCTAAAATCTAATCTAAAGTTCTGTTAAATTAAACTCACTCCATTAGACATTAAATATCCTGACCCTGTCCTATATCAATCCCATATTATTGTCGCATAGCTTCACGTGTGAATAAAACCTATACCATTTAAACCTATATTATAGAATATAAATAACGTTACATATAAGTCTTCAGTTGAGCTAGTAATATTCCCCTGTAATGTTTCCATAGCTCTATGAGCCTCTCTGTTGTTATGTATCCTCCTTGAGCTAGTCTATTCAATAGCCCTTAGTGCAGGGGCCAGATGTAGCTCACAGTCTGATGATGGCTGGCTGCATTTGTAATATGTTATGTATATGCAGATTAACCCTAAAGAGGTTAACAGGTCTCCAATACACAGTACTTCACTGTATGTGTGAATAAAGAATTGCTGAAAAAATAGTTCACAGTACCACTGCTGTTTTATTACTCTAGATCACAGGTTACCAGAGTAAGCAGTCACCATGTATGCATGACAGGGTGCACTGTTGTGGGAGAGGCTGGAGAAGATGCTGGATGTGGGGTATCCTGTCTCCTATCAGTTCATCATACATTAAGCTGCAACTGCCCACTGCTTTCACTGTGAACGCAGGGTAACCTCAGTCAGAATAGTAGAGGACTAGTCTGGCTAATGTGGGGATCGTTCACACTTCAGCCACTTCTAGTGTTGGCTTTGTAATGTTCTGCAGTGGGGTAGTTAAAGTAGGGCTACAATAGGGAATGTCCACAGCCCTGTCAGACGGTAACAGTAAAGTCTACTTTCTCCCCCAGCACTTTCCTTATAAGGCAACTACCCACCTTCTCTTGAGGGCCGGTCAGCTAGATACTAGGTGAGTGCAGAGCATATATGTACTCACTGTTAGCCAGGGCGCTGCTGCCACTGCTAACTTGTCACTCAGTGACCTTCCCATCTGCAGAGAAACCCCTGGCCTCTTTCTGCTAACTGCAGCCCACCACTGTATTACTGCTGCTGGGCTGTCCTGCAGGGAACTACCGCTGACCACCGGATACAGCCATTGCCGCTCCACCTCCCCCACTGTAGATGCACCCCTCCTCCTGGGATACAGCCTCTAAGCTATGGGGATGTGCTGCAGCTTCGCCCACTTACAGCCTCTGCTCACCAACGGGCCCTCTGCACTGCTCTGCTGCCGGGACCACCGCTGCTGCTTTGTCTCTCTCTCCCCTTGGTGGCAGGCTCTGTCATAACCTGCCACCAAGCAGGCAGCCCTCCTGTCACTGGACAGTAGCCGGAACTTCCGGATCTGCCTCCCCGCTGACGTGGTGGCTGACGCCGGGACTTCCTGCACGGCTCCTAGCCACTTCCACTCACGCTGCCAGGTCCACCTCCCGTGACACCGCCTCTCTGGCATCATCAGGTAGACAGGGTGGGTGCCACTGTCCCACCTTCTTCCCCAGCTCCGGCTGGGCTCCATCTCCGGCTCTGCCCCCCTGCGCCCGGCAGCATATAGCCGCTCACTGGCTGCCCGGGTCACAGGAGCGCAGGCACTGGAGGGAGGGATCAGCAGACTGACTCCCACTCTGCTGTCAGTTCCTTTTATATGTTTCTCTGTCCCTGCCCCTCTTTTCCTGACAGGAACCTAACCACTCCCAGCCATATCACTCCGCCCACTTCTCCTGTGCATGTGCATCTCATACACTGTGCACATCCTCACCACAGAGATAGAAAAAAGTACCACATAAAGTTATATGCAAATACATTAAATATGTATATATATATATACATATCATGAACTACAATACTCCATTATAAATACATGACACACACATACATTTTACCTCAAGAACTGTGACTGCAGTACATATATATTTAACTCATATATGTACTTTTTAATATAGTATGTTATTTAACCCTTAACCAGGGTTACAGGTGCAAGATCTGTTCATAAAACAGATCAGCCCCAGAGTCAGGGGCGTATCTACCCATTGGCCAGGATGGCACTCACCAGGGGCGCCGACCAAAGTGGGGGCGCCGCCTGGTAGTGCCACCAGTAGCCAAGGGGTGCACAAGTCCCCCGGGCCCCACAAGTGTAGGGCAGATCGTAGTGAGAGCGGTCTGCCCTACACATACCTCCCAACTGTCCCGATTTTCGCGGGACAGTCCCGTTTTTTGGGAGCTGTCCTGCTGTCCCACCCGCGGGCTGCAGTGTCCCACAGGCGGGGGGAGGTCGGGAGGGAGATTTCTGTCACCGCTGCTGTGCTTATCAGCCCACACAGCGGTGAGTTTGCCGCACTGTGCGCACACCACACCCGGCTGCATTAGATGCTGTGGGCGGTCTGGCAGCTCCGAAAGGGCTGGGCACGCCCATCAGCGTGATGAAGCAGGGACATTCCACTAGGGCACGCCCACCCTCCCAACCACTGACAGCACACAGCAGAGTTGTGATGTCAATCAGAGGGGGGTGAACACTGTGCGGGACCTGCAGGAGACGCTCCGCTTTACCACGCCCCCCAATCGTTGCCTGACTGAAAGTGGCAGAGTTTTCTTCTCTGCTTTCCTGAGGGCTGGCTGGAGGGAGATCTATCACCGCTGCTGTGCTTATCAGCGCACACAGCGGTGAGTTTGCTGCGCTGTGCGCGCACCACACTCGGCTGCATTAGATCATGCTGTGGCAGTCTGGCAGCTCCGACAGGGCTGGGCACGCCCATCAGCATGATGACGCAGGGGCATTCCGCTGGGCCACACCCGCCCTCCCAACCACAGTCAGCAAGCAGCAGAGCTGTGATGTCAATTGGAGGGAACACTGTGGGGGACCTATCAATGCAGGAGACGCTCTGCTCGGCCACACCCCCCAACTGTTCCCTGACTGCAAGTGGCAGAGTTTTCTTCTCTGCTTTCCTGGGGCTGGCTGTAAATACCATGCAGTAACCTCCCGGGCTCACCTGGCATTTTAGATAGAGATTGCAGGTATTACTAGTTTTAGTTTTTATTACAGATCTGGCTAAATAATTGTTAGTGTAAAAGGGTAAAGCCATATATTTAAAAGGAAGAGGCTATTGGAAATTAATAAAAATATAGATGAAGGATGTTCATGTTTATATATATCATACCTCTCAACTGTCCCGCATCCAGCGGGACAGTCCCGTTTTTCTGGGACTGTTCCGCTGTTCCACCCGCGGGCAGCAGTGTCCTACGGTGGGGGGGGAAGTTGGGGAGAGCACAAACCGCTGCAGCGGGTGTACAGGAGAACAGATGCCGTGCGCATGCGCACGGCATCTGTTCTCATGTGTACGGACTGCTGTAAGGAGAGTGCTGGGCACGCCCCCAAAGTGACGAAAATTTGGGAACCTGAAAGGCTCCGCCCCATTTTACATAGGCGCCACCCCTTTTCCCATAAACCACGCCCCCTTTTTCCCCTTTTCGGGCGCACGCCGAAGGACTTGTCCCTCCTTCATGGTGTCAAATGTTGGGAGGTATGCCTACACAGTTTACAAACAGACAGCCGCCAGCGGCAGCTGTGTGTTAGTAATAGCAGCCAGCTAATGAGAGTCAGACAGACTCTCATTTGCTGCTGCGTCGTCCGCGGAGGGAGCCGGCTGGAGCTCACTAATGAGCTCCGTGTACCGGCTCCCCCCGCAGCATGTGATGGGAGAGACGTCATACGTCATGACGTCTCTCCCATGCAGGAGAAGAGCGGGCCGGGACTCGGACTGCGGCGGTCGCGTCAGGAGCGGGGACCAGGTAAGCTGAATTTTTTTTTTGTGCTTTGTGTGTGTGCAAGCCTGGCACAGGAGGGGGGGGGGGGGGCGGGGCGCACTGAAATAGGGGGTGTCCGCTACTGGGGGCACTTTATGGGGGGGGGCGCTACTGTAGGCAATTTATGGGGGTGGCCACTACTGGGAGCACTGTATAGGGGTGGCCACTACTGGGAGCAATTTAGGTGGGGGGGGTGGCCACTACTGGGGGCACTGTATTGGGGGGTCTACAACTGGGGGCACTGTATAGGGGACTACTATTGGGGTCACTGTATAGGGGGGGCTACTACTGGGGGCAATGTATAGGGGGGCACTACTACCGGGTACTATTACTGGGGGCACTGTACAGGGGTGACTACTACTGGGGGCACTGTATAGGGGGGACTAATACTGGGTACTATTACTGGGGGCACTGTATAGGGGGAACTACTACTGGGTACTATTACTGGGGGAACTGTATAGGGGGGACTACTACTGGGTACTATTACTGGGGGCACTGTATAGGGGGGACTACTACTGGAGGCACTGTATAGGGGGGACTACTACTGGGGGCAATGCAGCATAGGGGGGATTACTACTAGGGGCACTGTATAGGGGGGCTACTACTGGGGGCACTGTATAGGGAGGACTACTACTGGGGGCAATGCAGCATAGGGGGGATTACTACTGGGGGCACTGTATAGGGGGGGCTATTACTGGAGGTAATGCAGTATAGGGGGAATTACTACTGGGGGATTACTACTGGGGGCACTGCATAAGGGGGGTAGGGGGCGCCAGTACATTACATTGCCAGGGGCGCTTGGATCCCTAGATAAAACCCCTGCCCAGAGTGCACATGACGTTACACAGACTATGGTGCTATTACCTTGTTGCTCATACAGCAGGTGTAGGGAACGCCGCATGCCAGTGGCCCGGGGGCCGTGCAAGAGTGATACACGTTCTCTTCCCAGTCCATGTACTCTGCTCCCCCACAGCACTTGAACTGAAAGCAAAACACATTTCATATCAGTAGGCGACCAATGCAAGTTGTTATTAGGATCATTGTGTGCTTTTTATACATGTATTAAAATGACTAAGCAAGGCTGTTCACTTCCATTGCCCTAAGATAGGACATACCGCCCAAGAGCTTCGCATTGAGGGCCCGATGCAGACCCGGACGCTAGGCTTAAGGAAAGAATAAATGCAAATGCGGCGATCGCACGCTTAGACATTAGGATGCCTCCTATGTCTTTATGAGCTTTCACCAGATGAAGTTAGACACCCACCAGCCTGGAGTAAGGACGCCCACTTTCAGACGTCATCTCCAGGAAGTGAATGAAAAACATTGGTACCATCGAACGACATCGAAGCAGCAGGCAGTGCTTGAGGTAGACCCTAGGCTGCTGCAAGCACTGCGATCACCACTGTGTGTGAAACAGCTCAGTGACGTATATGCTGACTGCTAACGCTGCGAGTTAATTAAGCACGCCCTTAAATTGGTGCAAAAATGCCCAGGCACGCCTGCGCTAGTGCAAGCACACCCCGTTTACACAGACCTGCCCCAGCCACCACCCACAGACGCCCCGTTCTGTCACTCAAACTAGCGCTCTGGAAGTACGCAAGAGAGCAATCGCCTCCCGATCGCACGCCCAATGCCATGCATACGCAGAAAGCAAAAATCGCCCAACTATGAATGAACGCAGCCTAGCGTCCGGGTTTGAATCGCCCCCTGAATGCTCTGTTATTCATAGAGCAGCTTTATGTTTTATAACAAGGCAAGAAAAATTACTAACTTTGTGTAAATGTATATAAACTTTGCTAAACGCAACGCGGTAGAAATGTAAAGCAGAGCATTTTATTTAAAGTTGCCAGTAAGCTTGTACAGGCCAATACATTAAAGCATTCCGAAAACGGAACCACCACTTTAATTTTTCTTTTTTTATTGATAGACTTTGCCCTTTAAACTTTAATAACAAAGTGCAAAAAAACAAAATTCCATGAAAACAAACAAAAAAAACATAATAAATCCTAACTATAATATATTCACAAGTGTCTATATGCTGCACATTGTCCCAATTTAAGATATGTCGGATAGTCAGGGTTTTTGTGGAAAAGCACTTTGTTATATTATGTTAGTAGGCTTCCTAGAATTCAGAAGGAACAAGTCTATTATCATATTGAATTGCTATTATTGTATGGAGAGGTTGCTCTGTGTATTTGGGAACGTTACCAAACGGTAGATGCTTCACATTGTATCACACTAGTATTCTATCCTTAAGACATGTAAGTGCAGGTACAGTACGTCAGTGCTACCAGACATCATAGTAACGCAGTATCATTTGCCAGCTTTCACCTGTTTCTGCACAAAATCCATGATATTTTTGAAGTCGAGATCATCATAATAATTCTTTATTCCACGGCGAATATTGTTGTTCAGGAAATCCATGGTCTAGTAATGGAAGAGACAGGCGTTATAATTGATCAGCAGGATGGATGAGGGTATTAGGGCTTATCCATCTTTTTACATACAGAGAGCATATCGGGGGAGGGGGGGGACCACAAGTTGTCAGCGGAAAACTTAAGCCAAGTGAATGAGCCCAGCGCTACCATAACCGTCAAGTCATAAATATAAGGATCTTATTTAAAAATAATATATAAGTCTAGACAGCACACACAGCTGCAAGGTTGGCTGGCCAGCAGGCACAGCTGGCATGATCGGATGGCCATCTGGCACAGTCGCTAGACCAGTAGGCACAGCTGGCAAGGTGCTAGAAGAGACCATTGGCCAGCCATGCAGAAACTCCATGTTACATGGCATTGGAAGGGATTACAAAGGTCTCACCTGGTTTCTAAAAATCAGAGCGATTATCCCGCCTGTGAGTTCCAGTAAAAGGCAGACTCCCAGTGTGTACATGAACTGCAGAAATACAACAAGAAGGTGAGATGAAAGAACAGCACAGCAGCCGGAACCTAGAACAACAAGTAACTGTGGGAAGCATGGTCAGAAAGTAGAGACACTTACCACCTGCAGCAGGCACAGATTATCTCGGAGCGAGGCCAGGACTCCAATGAAGGACACTACAAACATGATCACTCCCAGGAGGATGAGGATGATGGCAGGAGCGAGGAAGGCACCATGTAGAGTCTTGTATTTCTGCCTCTCCACTTCAGCATATATCCCAACAGTCAAGACAATAGCACCGATCAGCTGGGTAGGAGAGAAGGAAGATGTTGGAGCAGACAGACACCTTCTGGCTACACACAGTGTATACACTGAGGGTGGGTTGCAACACTAAATATGGGGGCAACTGCCGAAATTGCAGTTTTTGGAGGTTTGGCCTCATTCCTCATATGCACCAAGCTCCGGTACGCAAAACTTTCCAGAGCTTGGACGCGATAGGCAGCAGCATCTATAGATAGCGTCGCACTTCCACAAGAGGGATCCAATAGGATCTTTCCAAAGGTCCCCCACATGTGCAGAAGGACTCCCGGGTCATAAACCCAGAAGTCTCAACACACCACATAGGACAGCTTTAATCGGAAGTAAGGAATAAAACAGATGCGTCTAAAACAAAATAACAGATTTAGACAAAACCAAATGCTGCTACCCAATATTGGGGTGCAGGTAGCCCGATGTATAAAACAGTACAAGAAGGGAGCGCAAATGGAGTGTTTAATGACTACATAAACTCTTGAAAAATTGAAAGTTTATATTGGCAAAGGAGTTAATACAATAAAGAAAAACAAATGTGCATATGATAAATAACAATTCCAGCTGACAGATTCAATGAAAGAGAATAAAAAAATAATAAAAATATCAATAACAGTATTCCGCCTAAAGTCTGGAGAGAAGAAGCTACTAACGGTTAGTGTAACAAATGTACTGTAGCTAAGGGGCATATGTATCAAAGCTTGATGTGAGATAAAATGGTAAGATATATATCACCAACCAATCAGCTTCTAACTTACATTTTGCAGGCTGTGTTTAAGAAATGATAGTTTAAAGCCGATTGGTTGGTGATCTATATCTCAAATCAAGCTTTGATACATATGTCCCTAAAACATTGTTAACAAAATGTGTCAGACTTCTCAGTATGGAAACAACTGCTGTTTGATTGTAGCGATGTTTCGTATACTAATGTTATATCTCAGAGCTGGGCGTAATACAAATGCTTCAGAAACCTTGGTAATATCCTCTGAAGGACATTGTTTTTCTCACATGTAACCACTCCTCAGTTCCTGCAAGGCTCTGACATACCTGCAGATGAGCATCTAGACTGCTGGTCTTCCACTCCCCCGCTACTGGAGTCTTCAGAAGCTACTGTACCTTTGGGACTTTTGTATCACCGCTGACAGATTACCAGGGAGTGTACAGAACAGAACACAGCATGTGAGCACAATTAAACAAACAGCAGTTGATACCATACTGAGAAGACAGACGCGTTTCATTAACATTGTTACACTGACCATTTCATTAGTGCTTGTTTTAAAGCACCAGATTTTCTGCAATTCTAGTCATATTTTTAAAAGTTCAGCCATGTAAACAGCAGGTTTATTATAAATATAATGACTAACTTTGTTTCAATTGATAATGGGAAAAACATTATGTCAAGCTCTAAGCCAGTGGTACTTAAACTGTGCGCTGTGGCTCCCTGGGGTGCCTTGGGATACTTGCAGGGGTGCCTCAGGTTGGTGGTCAAGTACCGAATAAAATTATTTATGGTCAATGTACAGTAATGTAAATATGTGGACAAACAGAAGCACAAACTAGTCCACCACCACATAACTGACCCTAAGGTAAGCACAATTTACTTCACTTTACTACATTTTATTCTGAATTTCTCAATAACAAACTTTTGGCTTAGGGGTGCCGTAAAGACAATGCTGTTACACAAGGGCGTCGTGATTCAAAAACATTTGGTAACCACTGCTCTAAGCACTGATAAAGCTGAAATAAGTGTCTGCATCTAGAAGGTTATTTTTATTATATCTATGCATTAAGAACAATTATATTTAATTACACATTCATTATCTATATAGTTCTTGAAACCAGCAGCTATAAAGAAATTATAGAATTATAATATTTAATATACAAAAACATACATTGAGGCTAAATATATATTAAGAAGTATTAATGAATTATATGAAAGTTAGAAAAATAATATTTTAGGTCTTTCACATCTTAAGAGAACGAGTGAGAGCGAAAGAGAGCAAGAGAGCGAGAGAGAGCGAAGAATTAGAAGTTAAATATAAGTTGTTTATGGGATTATTATAAATGAATTATAATGTAGCAATGAAATAGTGATGGACCTGCCATTCGCACGTACACATGCAGGGACCAGTCGGTGAGTGACAGCTCAACTGGGCGGGCAAACCGAAATGCCTGCCCAGTTGTGACGTCAGGCTCGACACATCAGACAGATGATTGGCAAGTATGTCTGCATTACCAATCATCAGATAGGTCGGCGGGTTGGCCAAATGGCAGACCCGTCGACCTAGTGTGTACCCAACTTATTGTATACATATCCACATATCAATACGTGCTAAGCCCTGGGGTCGTGAGCAATCTCCTCTTTGTATCCCACGTGACTGTGCCACACTTAAACCTATGTGACAGCGAACCCTCTACAACTCAAGCACCTAATGTGATTAAATGCAGACTGAATTGCAGCACAAACTAAAAGATTGTGTATTGAGGAAGTTATGGAGTCACACTTTAAACAAGTTTTCCGGTGCAGTGCGATTTGTGTATTAGAAAAAGAAAGCCCCTTAGATGCTATACATACACTGCTGTACTGTAAACAAGATACAGGGTAGTAACCAGAGCCGGGCTGGTCAGTGAGGGAAGAATTGCTAAACCCGCTAAAGAAGCAGAAACAGATCAATAAGAGACCAGCGATAGACCGGAGAACAATTCTATCCACAAAAATAAATATCATAAAGTGATCAAAACAAATCACTCTGGCAGAATAATCAGATAATCGATTTCATTTAAACAAATATTTATTCCGTAACTGATCATTAATCAGCAATTTAACATAATTCATAAAAAAACAAAAAACATACAATTCTAAAAATTAATGAACCATTAAAACTAACTGAGACTATAGGGAATTTAAATCTGAATATATATTGCCCAGGAGCTGTTAATCACACCAAACCAAATAGAGGATACACGTCACTAATGTAGCAAAAGTAAAATAATCTACGATTACAAGCCTAGTTCGGGGCTCAGTGATAGCTGTTCATCGGTGATCTCTGTACTCTGATGGTGCAAAGACTTCAATTGTCTAGGCAAAACTCAGTGCTGGGTACACACCCAGGGGCGCCGAGAGGGGGGGGGGCAGGTGCAGTTTACCCGGGCCCGGGCTTCCAGAGGGGCCCGGCGCCGCCCCCCCTCCCTGTGCAGCAGCCCAGCACACAGCGTGTGCCTGGATGCAATGGGAGATTGCTCGCGGCTACTAAGCAGCAGCCACAGCAATCTCCTATGCCTATGCCTGAGGGGGGGAGCGATCACACTGATCGCTCCCCCTCCTACCTTTGCGCCGGGCTGAGGGGCTCAGAGTGGCGCTGCAACAGTATTTTTTTTTCAAGGGGGTGTGGCCACGCCTCCCGTGATTAAGCCACGCCCCCTCTTTACCTGGCGGCTCTCTCTACAGCCCTGTACACACCTAGCAGATATATCTGCAGGTGATGGATGTTTATACACACTGAACAACCATCACCTGTGTTGTGTGTGTTGGAGGGGTGCGGGTCCTGCTGGCCATGGGTGTGTCACAATCCCTCCCCTGCGGCTACAGGTGTACACATCCGATGAGATATGTCCGTGAACAACATCGTTCACAGACATATCGCTGGTACACACTGGCCAATGGGCACGCAATATATTGGCAGATCTGTTGATCGGCTAATATATCTGCCAGTGTGTTCCCAGCATAAGAAAAGCAAGTAACTTTGCACCTGGACAAACCATGTTGCAAGGGGTGCATATACATTTATTATTTTGCATGCAGGGTAAATACTGGCTGCTTTTGCATGTAGCCCACAAATTTAATTCTGCACAGCAATCTACATAGATTTCAGTTTGGACATGCCCCTCTCAGATCTATGGGGTCTATTTACTACGCCTTGGATGGTGATAAAGTGAACGGGGATAAAGTCCCAACCAGGGGCAGATTGGGCCACCAGGATGCTGGGCCAGTTCCCGCTTGGCCGGTCCCTACTATGGCCGGCGCCGCCCTCCACTTACCCACCCGCTGCTTCGATCAGAGCTCAGTTCCAATCGGGCAGCTTTACAGTAGTAGTGTAGTCTAGTAGTAGTATAACTTACTAATGGTAAAAAAAAAAAAAAAAAGGCAGATGGGGGAGCTGCTGCGCATGACCAGCCGCAGCAGCTCCTCCCACAAGCCTTTGTAGAGCCTATGAGCCTATCAGTCACCACTGAGTGTAGAGCCCTGTGGACGGCACCGCCGCTCACTGTATCTGGCTAGCAGGGTGTCTGGAATGGCACCCTACAGCCAGAATCTATACAGCAGTGCTGCCTGGAGCATCCCTAAGGTGCTTCACCATGCACATTGCCTACCCTAACACCCGCCGTTCCGGCATTGCTGTAATACTCGGTATTCATAGTTCCGTGGCCTGCACAGGGTGGCGCGAGCCATTGTTACAGCTCTGAGAGATACACACTGGCGCTGGGGGAATGGGACAGAGAGACACACTGGGGCTGGGAAGAATGGGACAGAGACACACACTGGGGCTGGGAAGAATGGGACAGAGAGACACACTGGGGCTGGGAAGAATGGGACAGAGAGACACACTGAGGATGGGGGAATGAGGCTGAGACACACTGGGGCTGGGGTCCTGGGGATGGAGAGACACTGGGGGTCCTGGGGATGGAGAGACACAGGGGGTCCTGGGGATGGAGAGACACAGGGGGTCCTGGAGAGACATACTGGGTTTTGGAGAGAGACAAGGGGTCCTGGATATGGAGAGACAGAGGGAGGCTGGAGAACCACAGGGGAGCCTGGGAATGGAGAGATGTAGGGCATCTGGAGACAAAGAAATTGTTTGATCAGGGAAATTAATTTTGCCCTACACAAAAACTTCTGCTACTATAGGTTATGATGATGACATTAGTTATATTTCTACATAAACAGGCATCTTCTAGACAATGTGTTCTTGAATAGTGAATACCGGTTGAAGACGCTGCCCCGTGAGGCTCAAATTCTTCAGAGGTTCCCTGTTGCAAAGAAACCACCATGTAGTTAAGAATAGACTTTCAAACTGACTGGCCAGTACCTATTGCAGAGGGATTGGGGGGCAGAAAAAGTATTATTCACCAAGATTTCTGTTGCCAGCCCTGCCCTCCTCAGTGTCTTACAAAAGCCCCTCCAGGCCCCCCCTCCACAGACCGACCCCCTCAACACACTTGCCCCCATTAGAGACGCTTCCAGAAATATCCGAGGCTGGTGTTCCATGCCAATCCACCCCTGGTCCCAACCAATCAGCTCCCTAACTGCCATGTCACAGGCTGTGTTTGATAAAATGACAGGAGCCGATTGGTTGGGACTTTCTCTCCATTCACTTCATCTCCATCCAAGGCTTAGTAAAGAAACCCTCAAAGGACCAGATTTATCAACGAGTGATATTCTTGTTATCACTCATTACTAATGTTAAATGGTGCTCCAACCAGATCCTAACTGTCATGTCATTGAAATATGACAGTCAGGCGCCGATTTGCTGGACCACCATTTAAGATTAGTAATGAGTGATAACAAGAATATCACTCGTTGATAAATCTGGGCCAAAGTGCCAACCAATCAGCTCCTAACTGTCAGTTTACAGTCTGTGTTTGAAAGATGACAGTTAGGACTAGGAGCTGATTGGTTTCAAACACAGCCTGTAAACTGACAGTTAGGAGCTGATTGGCTGGGACTTATCTTTCTCCATTTTCTCTCTCTCTGAGGCTTAGTAAATCTACCCCTGTTTTAAGTAACTGTCATTTAAATACTGAAAACAGATGGCCTGTCTGGCCTTTTTTTGTATCCTAGGATATTATATGCTGGATGGATTACTCCCACGAACTGGTTCATCCCCAGGGAAACCCTCAGTGACACGTTAGCATTGGCATTAGCAGATTATAGATTAGCCTTTACTCTACTTGAACAAGCATGCAGTTTTATTTTGCTTTTACTTTATCACAGACACTTGTGGCTCTTAATACTACACCATCATAAGCGCTCCCTTGTTTGTTTGTTTTTTTATTAAAAAAAAGCAGCATTCCCATGGAAAAGAATAGGGGTTTTCCTTAGTTTGTTTCTTCAGACAGCTATTAATGTTTGGTAATTCTGCAAACTGTCCAAAGTTATGCGGTTACCATGGCAATCACAGTGATGCATACTGATAGTGATATATACTGTAGCAAGTTGGAATTCCCCTCAGATTTCTGTTATCACTGCAACATAGTTTCCCTTCTCCCCCCTCATCACCTGACATCCATAGAGCAGCGATCATGTGTCCGGCGGCCATACTAGTTTTCCTTCCAGAGCGATTTTGAAAAGGAGATAATGATTTGTAGGAAGATAGTAATTCTTCTTAGCTATCAAATGCATGCTTAAAAATATACTTAATGAGCTATTCAAATAAAACGAAAAACCTATGTAGGACTGATGCGTTAACTTGAATTTTATAGATTAATCTGTTACTGGTTGCATATTGCATCAAGACATGGGCATAACTACCATAGGTGCAAGGGGTGAAGCTACTATGGGGCCCAGAGCTGAGGGGGGCCCATCTTCCTAATCAAAGTTATGTGTTATATACATTTTTCCCCATTGGGTGGTATATAGGGGCCCTTACAAACCTTAGCTATGGGACTTTACAATACCCAGTTACATCCCTGCATTAAGACGCTGCTGCTACCATCTTTTGTAATTTGCACTTTGTGGACTTTATACTGATGTGATCTAACAGGTGATGTGAGTGCTGGTCACGGACTATTTACTCTATAAATACATTTTGGGGGATTTCTGTGACTGCTCATGCTCTGGGCATCGATTCAACTACCATACCTCCATCATATCTTATACCATACACTAATAAGTTGTCATCAGTATGTGATTCACTCACACTCTGTAGTAACAACTAAAGTGTAGCTAGAGAACTTAACGGCATTGCAATAATTTTACCATATGACCATATGTCTCCATGCTTCACAGACATGCTCATTCACAATATTTAAATATGTTCCCATTGAATTTAGCCCATGTATATGTTCAGCGGGAATGTAGTTATGATAGGGCCAGCTCCAGGGGTAGCCGCACCCTGTGCCTGCTCGGTGTAAAGCGCTTATGGGGACGTGGCCTAATTACCATAGGCCACGCCCCCTAAGTGACGTTATTTGTGGGCGTGCCCTCATGGCACGCCTCCCATGTAGCGTCAGGCTGGGGGAGAGCCCAGCACTCCATCACTAGCTGGGCTTCCCCCAGCCCTCTCCTGGCACTGAATGGATGACGCGCGCATGCACGCAGCATCCATTCAGCTACTCCGGGGTTCAGCACCGCCGCACAGCTGCAGGGGTGGGGATGCTCACCCTCCCAATTTGACCAACCGCGAGACACTTCAGCCCACGAGTGGAACAGCAGGACAGTGCTGTCCCGCTGAAATCGGGATGTTGGAAGGGGGTTGGCTCTCTATGGGGTGGCGCCTCTGTTTGACCGCACTGGTGTGCAAGCGGAACCGTCGTCCAGAGAGCAAGGTCCTGGGGCCGGCCTGAAATGACAGCCTGCAGTTGGTAGAGCTGCTGCCTGGAGTGTCCTTTGGAAGCTCCGAGCACACGCCCGCCTAAGCATGCTCCAGGCAGTGCCCCACTATTAATAAAAAAGGAACATGCAAATAAATTCAGGCCATAAGCGATATACAAAATTGAGAAATGCCCCTTATGTTATTTAGGTACAGTTCCAGATTTTAGCTGGGAACCCACTAAATGACGTGTGTACCCAGCGATGCGACGCACGACCCTTCCTGCCGACGGGCCGACATATCGGAGGTCCATACACACTAGGAATAGCGCTGCATGGGATCGTCGGCCGCATCGCATGATTGGACTGTAAGTACAAAAGATCAGGCTGATAACCACACGGTAGCGCGCACTACACGATGTAGTGCATGCATTGCACACTGGACGATTTCAACGATTTGTCGTTCTGATGTTTCGGAATCGGACAAATTGTTGTTAACAAAATCGTCTAGTGTGTAGGAGCCTTTTTATAAGAAAAAAAATTGTCCTTGGAAACGTCCCCATTTTCCAATTTTGACCACCTGTTCAATAGCATTTCCCTTTTCCAGTGCGTGTTAGATAAAATTTTTGCCATTTAATATCATAGTGTTTATTCCAGCACCCTGCCCTTGTCCCAATCCATGCAGTTCCTCTTTCCTGCCCGGGGTTTCACTCTCTGCTCTGCTATGTATTTTCGGAATTTGATGGTGTTATTGTACGCCATCTTCAGATGGCGTACAGCCCCTGTAAGGCTTCACAAGCAGCCACTTATACGGCAGCTTGTGTAGCAGCAGCATATAGTTATACTTACCTGCAGGTCTTCCTCCGGCTCCCTTCGTCGCTCCCTCCGCCGGCTGTGTGTTCACCCTGCTGCATGCTGCTGCTGGGAAGCGTCTCCCCTCTGTTCCCCGGTGACACTTGTAGGTACCTCTTCAATTAACCGCAAGTGACAGTCCCCGGGGTCCACGCAAGCGGCTGGGGCACAGTAAATAACAGCTGGGCAGAACCACCCGGGGGTGTTCACGCAGGCGAGTGGATGGAGCGGGCAGCGGGGGTGGGAACAGGACACGCCGCTGGGGGGCAGAGTTGAAGGAGCTGGGAGACAGCTCTTCGGAATAGATACTTATGGAGAGGAGGAATAATGAATTCCTACCTAATTATCGGAGAACTCCATGCGAGTTCTAAACCTAATTACCTCCAGAGAATTTTTAGTAATGATGAATAGGCCCCTCAGTCATATTTTGAAATGTATAAGTTAATAGACACTGAAGATTATGTAAAGAGCAAAATGTAAATTAGAATCAATTGTAGTGTTGTATGGTCCTCCAAGACCAGAATGTGCGGGATGTGCATAAACCATCAACAGCAAAGTGCCCCAGGAAGCTATTTAAAATGTTAGCAGCAAGGTTGGTGTAATGGTTAGCATTACTGTCTCAGACCACCGAGGTTCTTCGATCCCCCCCACGGCCCGGTGTGGAGTTTGTATGTTTTCCCTGTGATTGCCTGGATTTTCTCCCACAATCAATAAATATACTGGCAGGCTAATTGGCTCCCAACAAAGCTAACCCTAGTGTGTGTGCGAGTATGTGGTAGGGAATACAGGGGGTCATTCAAACCCGCTCGTGAGCGGCAGTACGCTCGCAAGTGGATCGATGTTCCCCCACTGCGCATGCGCACGACGGAGGGAGCTCCGTTGTGCGCATGCGCGAGACCTGGCGAGCGACGGGCTCTCCATCGCTCCGGGTCTTGCACCAAAGGGGGCGTGCTGTCGATGTTGATTGACAGCACGTCCCCTTTGGTGGGCGTGCTGGGGGCGTGCCTGCCAGATGGAGGCGTTTCCATGGGAACGCCTACCGTCTCAAGCCGGCCCCACTGACATCACTAGTGATGTCAGTGAGAGTGATTTTGGCTCTGATAGAGCCAAAATCACTCCAGGGCTTGCGGCAGCGAGACCCTACCGCAGGGTCTCCGTCGCAAGCCCGATGGTCGCGATGGTCAAGACCATCATCTTGGACGCTCGCTATAGCTGTGGGTGTTAACCCACAGCTATGCGAGCGTCCATGAGGACGCTCCAAAAAAAGGTAGGAGGGCCCTGATTCAGAGCGAGCGCTCTGGTCAGAGCGTTCAGCTCTGAATCAGGCCCACAGATTGTAAGCTCCACTGGGGCAGGTACTGATGTCATTTACCAAATATTCTCTGTAAATCGCTGCAGAATACGTATTAAATGTAAATAAATGTTTTTAAACTTTACATAGAGAATCAATAACAGAAAAAATACACTGTATGTGACTGTAATGCAGTATAACGCTATATCTGCATTCTATATCATTATGTGAAAGAATGTCAGCTAGACCTGTACAAGCCTAGACCTGACTAAACCCCTGCCCCCAACTCTGTTCTATAGAAAAAACATATGTACCTGTGTCGTGCCCAAACACGTAACGAGACGTGTTACATCTATAGAATATACTGATATAATACACATGCAATATCATTTGCATAATGCACATTGTGTATTGTAATATCTTGCTCATAATTGTCAAGTTCTGGTGTCATTGTTCTTTAGGAATTATTCTTATGCAATATAAGGAGTAACACACACACACACACCCCATACTAGAAGTCACCTCATGCCTGTATATCAGTGTTTCTCAACTTCAGTCCTCAGGGAAGCTTAACAGTGCATGTTTTACAGATATCCTCAGTAAAAAAAAAAAATTTGCACCACCTGTAGATATTTAAAAATGTGTCAGCCAATAATAAATGTGCCCCAACTGGAAAACATGCACCGTTAGGGGTCCCTGAGGGCTGTTGTTGGGAAACACTGCTGTATAAAATCACATGACGCCTTGGCTAGTTCCATCAGAAGCTGTACTACAAGAGGTACGTCGCTTAGGCAACCGATAGCTGTCTAGCTGTTGTGGAACCACACATCTAAACATGCCTCGGCATCTCAAACTGACAGGTTATGCTGGGACTTGTTGTTCCACAACAGCTGAACAGCCACAGGTCGTATTAAGTCTGGCGTAGCGTTTCCTAAATTCAGCCCTCAGGGACCCCTAACAGTATATGTCTTCAATATCTCCGTGCTCGAGCACAGGTGTATATATTATTATCTGACACAGTTTAGGTGACATACAGGTGGTACTCATTTCACTTGCAATTATGTAAGGAGACTTGGAAAACATGTACTGTTAGGGTAGGCTTACCATACTGTCCCTTTAAACTGGGACACTCATGAATTACACAGGTTTTGTGGCTGGCTGACTTCAAATCTGCATTTCACCTGTTTTTAATCAGCCACAGAACCTGAGTAATTCAGGAGTGTCCTGCTTTAAAAGGATAGTATGGTAAGCAGTGGTGTAACTAGGGTATTTGGAGCCCAGGGCAAATTTGAAAATGGAGCCCCCCCCCCACCAACATCCTAAGATCTGCGCGGAAAAAAATGGACAGGGTCACTTAAAAATGGGGCGTGTCAACATGACACACCCCTTTATTTTCATGCTGAACATTCCTATCCATATGCACCTTAACCCCAGTAGTACCCCTTATACAGTACCCCCAGTATGCAGTTGTGGTCCCTCTTATGCAGGTCCATAGTAGTGTCCCTTATACAGTATCCCCAGTAGTGGTCCCCCTTATACAGCCCCCAATTAGTTGCCCTTACTCAGTACCCCCAGTAGTGGCCCCCCAAATGCAGTGCCCCACGTAGTGTTCCCCCTTATGCAGTGCCCCCAGTAGCAGTCCCCACAATGCAGTGCGCCCAGTAGCGGTATCCCCTTATGCAGTGCCCTTTATATGGTGCCCCCAGTAGTAGTCCCCCCCCATGCAGTGCCCTTTATATAGTGCCCCCAGCAGTAGTCCCCCCCCATGCAGTTTTCCCAGTAGTGGTCCCCTTATGCAGGCACCCTGTAGTGATCCCCCCTATCCAGTGCCCCTTGTAGTGGCCCTTCCTATTATTGCCCCCAGTAGTGGTCCCCCGAGTGCAGTGCCTCTAGTAGTAGGCCCCTTTTATAATGCCCCCAGTGGTAGTTCCCCCCCAAGTAGTAGTCCCCAGTAGAGTAGGTCCTCCCAATGACGCCCCCAGTAGTAGCCACCCCTCCCCCAGTAGAGGTGCCCCCAGTAGTAGCCACCCCTCCCCCAGTAGAGGTCCCCCCAGTAGTAGCCACCCCTCCCCCAGTAGAGGTCCCCCCAGTAGTAGCCAGTGGGTGCTGCAGCAGTCAATGAGAGTCTATCTCACTCTCATTGGCTGCTGTTTAACACACGCATCGCCGCCAGCGCTGGCGGCGATGCGTGTGTTATGCACAGCCTGAGCCCGCCTCCTGGCGCTATTGGGCAAGCGCTCAGGGGGAGGGAACGGGCTCAGGCGTGCAGCACAGGACCGGCGCTGGAAGCCTAGCGCTGGTCCTGTGTAAATGTGTAGCGCTGACTGCACTCATTGCGGTCGGCGCTACACTGGCTAACTAGGGCGGGCCGGTACCGTGGCCGGCGGCGCCCCCCCCGTGCCGCCGGTCCAACGGCGCCCAGGGCACGCACCCCGCTTGCCCTGCCCTAGTTACGCCACTGATGGTAAGCCTATGTTAGGGTGCCCTGATAATTATATTTGGGAAACATGGTCTAGTGCAGAGTTTCCCAAATTCCGCCATTACAGTCCAGGTTTTAAGGATATCAATGTGTGAGTCCAGATTGTTCAATGAAATTAACTGAGGTACTAATCACCTGTGCTCAAGCATGGATTTCCTTAAAACCTGGACTGTAATGGTGGACTTTGGGAACCTCTGGTCTAGTGAACAGGTTCTCAAAATCGGTCTCCAGGACCCCTAACAGTGCATGTTTTCCAGGTCTCCTCACAGAAATCACAACTGAAATAATTAGCTCCACCAGGCGATCTTTTAAAATGTGTTAGTGTGTAATGAATGCACCTGTGCACCTGCTGGGTGACCTGGAAAACGTGACCTGTGTGGGATACTGAGGACCGAATTTGAGAACCACTGGTCTAGTGCATTATAGCAGTAACTGCCCTGGTCACAAAATAGCAGTATATGAAAATCTATCATTGTTGTGTGTCTGAGAGCATGAGACAAGTTATAGACCATTTTCCTGTAGGTGTGTTGTGTGTAATTAAGCAGTAGCTGATAATAAGACACACCTTGCTGGGACAGGCAGTGATAAGGGAGGGTCAAAAAGTAATATTCTGGAGCACGGCAGGAATAGGAAGAGTGCCAGGACAGTTTCCCATTCATTAAAGGAGTAGTCAGTTGGTAGAACGGTGTCTCAGAAGAGGAGGAAGTCTTTGTTATAAATATTCTACAGCGAGATTTACACAAATATCAGATTTCATGTACAGTATACAAACTGTCTAAGGTGAAACACACCTTTCCTCTAGTAATCACACAGCCACCTATGGGATCCCCCTGAACTGGTCTGTCTGGTTTCATCAATTTTTTTTTGTTTGCGGTTAACCTGTAGTACAGTATGTATGACATATATAATCCTATAAAGTAATAACCTTCCCCCTTACACATGACATGGCAGATTCCAGAATAAACAGAGTAACCGGTCACTTTATAAGGTCCAATGCTATCCCACAATGAAGCATACAGGATTTACATTTACACAGCCGGTCAGTCTAGTGTAGGAAATGGCAGGATCTTTAAAATAGGGATAGACATCGCTGTGTGATGGTAGTATTTTTACCATTTGATGGCAGCTTTCCGATGGCAGTCGCCATCGATTGGTGTGGAAGCGCTGGTCATCTAATCTTTAAATGCAGCTGAATTCTGCTGTTTTTTGAGAACGGCCGATGGCCACTATTGCATACGGGCAAACATGTTTTTTTTTTTTATACTTTTAATGTGGTGGCTAGTTACCATCGCATCCAAAGTTTCCATGGCGGAAGCCCAGCCATCATTTAATGTGAGGATGTGAATCCACTACTCACATCAATGGAAATTACTCCCAAAATGTAAACACCACCAGCATCAACCAACCCCACCCAGGTCCCCAGAGGGGCATCTTACCCAGAATATGGTGCTGTATGCGATGAGCGTAAATTTCAAGCACAGATATGGAAATCTGGAACAGTATCGAACCTCTTCGGAAGCCATGACAACGGATAGGTGCGACCTTCTTGTAGCACAGGTGAGGTCAGCGCGGAGCCTTAGTGCAGCACAGGTGAGCGCAGAGCATCCGTGCAAACAGGTGAGTGCGGAGCCTCTGTTCAGCACAGGTAAGTTCCTCTGTCCAACATTCTTGTGTACAGCACTTTGTACACTAGAACATACTACAGCGTGCGTGTAGGAGAGATAGCATTAACAAGGGTGTGCTGGATTGCTTAGAGGGAGGTGGAGCCAGGCTGTTTATTTAGCTATACCCAGTGTTTAGCAGTGGGTGGATGCTGTGTAATATGACATGGTGTAGTGTGACTTGCAGCGAGGGGCAGCTGTGGTGTCACAGGAAGCTGGCGTTGTTATTCATGTGGAAGCAACAGGACAGGAGCTGTGGTTGTTATTTATCCAGTGTGTGAGGATCAGCTGGGTGTTCTGTGATTATATATATATTATATATGTGTGTGTGTGTAGGATCTTGTAGGTTTTGGAACCAGTAAAACCAGTTCCCCATCAGCTCAGTGCAATGGGTGATATTTCTCTGGGTCAGTGAGGGTCTTGCTGCCCTGGAGCTGGTGGGCTGGCAGTGGCATGTGATTGGGCTGGTGACTGGGCCTCCTCCCTGTGTGTGTCACCACATAATAACCCACAGCCTCTCACTGCTGCTGACTCCTATCTTATCCTGGAGATTTAGCTTAACCCCTCGGTGACCGCAGAGAGTTTGCATCAACTTCACGGAAAGAACCTAAGTTTTGTGGCAAAAAGAAAAAGAAATAGGGCTTTTATTTGGTTGTATAATAACCGTAATACACATTTTATTTTATGGCCTTTAGATAGGGAAATATGGGAATATTTTTAATTAAAACAAATTGTAAATTGTACCCATTGCTACTTTCACACACCTGGCATAGGGGTATCAAGCTTTGGAGAGCGATAAAGTACCAACCAATCAGCTCATAACTGTCACTTTACCGGCTGTGTTTTGAAAAATTACAGTTAGGAGCTGATTGGTTGGTACTTTATCTCTCTAGACTTGATCTCTCTCCAAGGGGCCCATTTATTAATGATCGCATTTGCAATGCCATCTGGCAGCGATATTAGCGCCCATGATCACATTGCAGGATACGATCATAGCACCCGAATGTACTAAAGGAACCCGTCCCTGCAAAGTGCTGGGAGTGAAATTACGAACCACACATGCGCGGTGGCCATTGCCTGGAGAAGGTTCCTATGGATGTCTAGTATTGCAATGTGTAACCCATAGGCTACAGCGGATTACACCATCTTCGAATGGCGTAAGCTGCGGTGACTAAGGGGGTCTTTCAGACCCGGTCGCAAGCATCGATGTGCTCGCAACCGGGTCGATGGGTGGCCCTGCGCACGTGCAGCAGCCGCACTGCGCAAGCCCCGGGGCGAGAGAGAAACTCTCGCTCCGGATAAACGTCATCTTTCATAGACAAACATCAAGTCCATGAAAGATGATGTTTGTTCCTGAAAGATGCCGTTTTGCCTCTTTCTGAGATCCGACTGTTGGCGGGAAAAATCAGAATTTGGCGGGAAAATCCGAACTAATCCGAGCCTGCACATCCCTAGTTAAGATGGGTACACCCCTGAACAATGGGGCGATACAACGATTTATCACATCGCCATGCACACTACACCAGCCGCCGCACGGCGATTAAATATATTGATACATGCTTAATGCAACAACACTGCATCATCCATGGCATCGTCCCATGTGATTTGCAAAAAATCATTTGGGACAATACGACCACCCATTAGCCCATTACCCAATTGGGTAGATTTGGGAATACACACTATAGATGGTCATTGCGATCGGTTATGGATGGCATGATCGAGCAATATATTGCCTAGTGTGTACCCACCTTTTCAGCAATTCATTTAAGATAATCCTTCTATCTTTCAGGGAAATCCATGTTACATGATTCCCTCTTACCTAGGTGGAAGTGCACACAGTAGCACCTCTCCATTTTACACACGGGGACCGATGGAGAGTTAAAAGTAAAATGGAAGTATATAACATTCTCGTAAAATAAATAAATAAATATAATAGTATTCATTCTAGCACCCTGCACCTGACACAACCTGTGCAGTTCCTCTTCCCTGCCTGGGGTGTCGCCCTCTGCACTGGTGCTTCTAACACACTCTTTTGAGATTCAGTTTGTTGCATTAAGAAGCACCAGAGCAGAGAGTGACACCCTAGGTAGGAAAGAGGAACTGCAGGTGTTGTGACAGGTGCAGGGTGCTAGAATGAACACTACCATAAATAAATAGCAACCACATTTCTGTCCACAAGATACACAGGAGTTATTGCATAGACTGCATATATGTGGCTAATTTCCAACAAGTCATCATTCTTAGCGTGCACCTGCACGCCCCTAGAGCATGTCCACAAATAAACCTGCAATACATTTCTAATAGGGTTATGCCCCTCTGATAAATCACTGTTGAGGTGAGAGAGGGATCTGGGGCATTCCATCTCTGATTCTGAATGGGAGCTGGTTTATTCTACCTATTTACGAATGTCACGCTGCCTGAACCACCTTACACCTGATGGGCTGTATTCTTATTGGCCTTCATGCTCCAAGTATTGCTAACATAATTGTGGTGAGGTGGGCCATGTTTATCATGTTATTTGGCCATTCCCCCTTTTACGTACTTACTGGTTAGATGTTTTTTCCTTAATTCATAAGGTGCTAGGGTTGTCCTTGTCCCATACGTGTCTACCCTCCCGAAGTGGTCCGGAGCCCCCCAAAAATCGGGTGTCGCTTCCGCCCGCCCCCGAGAGAGCGGGCAAGTCTCCCGGCCAGCGCAACCTGCCCACCGACATCCGCTCACCCCCTGTTTAAGTGGCTGCTCGGGGGAGCTGTATCGCTTAATCGTGGCCCCGCCCCTGGCTACACAATGCCGGTAATCTTCGCATTGTGTAGCGAGGGTGGGGCCGTGATGACACAATCGCACGACCATGCCCCCTGTCCCGCCCACAAAATTGTGTCATGCCCCCTCCCCCCCCACCCCTGTGCCGAGCTGGCTGCCCTCTCCTGAAACAGGCAGCCATCCTTGGCCCTGTTGCATATATATCCTGCTTTGGTGTTAAACATATAGGATACTTCCATGAAGTATTGAGACACCACCTGCAGTCCCAAGAACATACAGATTTGAGGTATGTTAGGTGTTATGGGGGATACGGTCAAGAGACAAGCAAGATAAGAGACAGACAAGGGGTTTATCAGAAGAGAGACATGGGAATTAGACAAGAGATGAGGATGCACAGGAGAGATCGGTAGATGCCACATTGCCCCCTAAACTGGTACAACCCTAGGTATTTGGTACTCCTGCAGTCTGTAGACATGCACGTGCATGGCCACCAGCCACATGCATGTTAAGTACGACCACACTGTTCTAGCCAGGGTATGACATGCTTCTGTCATCAGGG
The DNA here is from genome assembly GCA_031769625.1 of Taudactylus pleione. Lineage (NCBI taxonomy): Eukaryota > Metazoa > Chordata > Amphibia > Anura > Myobatrachidae > Taudactylus > Taudactylus pleione. The sequence continues at coordinate 4,351,732 of JAUIMM010000198.1, forward strand.
ATGTAGCATGATTAGAGCAGAGCAGGTAGAGCTTGTGCTCTGGCCACCAGCAAGGAGGCACCAACTGCAATGGTTTGGCCATGAGTTTTCATTTTTTTCACAGTTTAAAATAGACCACCAGAATTGTTCCCTGGCAGGATGACCAAAAATTGGGGTGCAGTGTTTGTAGCAAATCTGGGAAAGATTTCTGGACTGCACAACCTGACTATATATATACTGGGAGGTGCTACCTGATGAGACTCATTGCAGGCACAGAAACAGACAAATCTCAGGTGCACAACTCCAAATTATTGATAAAATATAAATGCAATAAAATTTTGCAATCAATAGAGGTTTTTAGCATAATCATGACCAAGGTTATGGGCCTACCCACCATATCCAGGTAACCTCTTTAGGGTAGGTTGCTAACATAATAGGTTCAAATCCAGAGCGCAGGACTCCCCCAAACAGGCCCAGCTAAGCTGTCCCAGGGCACCGCCATAGTAAGAAAAGTGCAGTGTAAAAGAGATAGTTAAGAGCAGCCACTGCCACATATAAAGAATGAAAATAAAAAGGTGTTATAAAAGAAAAATGTGTTATATTGTGGTGCCCTGAAACAGATCAACCAAAGCAATCCAGGGGGACCCACACCCCAAAAATTAACCAAAGTTGCACTACAATATATAACCTGTAGGACTTACCTAGATTTGTGCCCAATACCAGTGTGCATATACATTACCAGACTCCATGCTTTTAAACCAATAAGGTTTAAGGAATAATACAATAAGGAAGGGTGCTAATCCAGACTGAGGGCGTCTCCTTTCCCTCATATGTGCAATAAAGCACATTAAATGGAGTATATAGGAAAGATTCCTGGACTGCACAACCCTGAATATAAATAATAAATATTATATACAGGGCCGGCGCTAGGCTGTGCTGCGCACAGCGCCGTCCTGTGTTGCCGCCCCTTCCCTCCTCCACTCCCTCCCCCTGAGCTTAGATATGTATTATAGCGCTGGGAGGGAGGTGGGCGTTTCCTGCGCCCTCCGGAAACAGTAGCGCTCCGGGCGACGGAGCGGCTTGCCCGTGCCTGGAGCCGCTACTGATTATATACTTTTGTGCAAGACTGCAGGTCAGACCTCACTCGGGAATTGCTAACTTCTGCACACGCTATGAGGCCCCAGGCCGCGTCTGGTATCGCACTGGCTAATTTATGCACTGGCACGCCTGTGTTCGACCGATTACCCCCCGTCACCAGCCACAAATGGCACATTCTGTCAATCACTCTGCGAAGGGTCTCCATAGCCAGATTGTTCCAGGTTGCAGTGGCCAGGTCGCGCGCACGCACTGTGATGCATACGCATGCACAGTACGCAACAATCGGTTGTTTGCGTGCAAATTAGCAACTGCGATCGGTAGTGAATCAGGCCCTCAGTCCTCTGTCGCATTTTATTGTATTGAATTTGTGTACCCAGGCTTGCTATCAGAAATTGCTCCCACCACCAAATTCTGCCCTAACACTTCACCCACTTCACATACTGTCCCAACACTGCTCCAATCTGTAAATACTGTCCCCACAGTGCTCCTCCTCCAATTACTGTTCCAACATTGTTCGCCCCTCGAAATACTGCCATAATACTTCACCCCCTCTACCTACTGCCCTACCACTCTGACCCCATCCAACTACTGTCCCAACACTGCTCCAATCTCCAAATACTGGGCCTGATTCAGACCCGCTCGCGAGCGCAGCGGGTCGATGGTGCCCTAATGCGCATGCGCACGACAGAGGGAGCTCCGTCGTTCGCATGCGCGAGACCCGCATAGCGACAGCCAAGCTGTTGCTATGGGTCTCGCACCAAAGGGGGCGTGCTGTCGATGGTGAGTGACAGCACGCCCCCTTTGGTGGGTGTGCCGGGGGCGTTGCTGCCCAGAGGGAGGCGTTCCCATGGGAACGCCTTCCGTCTGGAGCCGGCCCCACTGATAGAGCCAAAAGCACTCCTGGGATTGCGGCAGCGAGACCCTACCGCAGGGTCTCGTTGCAAGCCCGATGGTCGCGATGGTCTTGACCATCGCGACCATCTTTTTGGCCGCTCGCATAAGCTGTGGGTGGTCACCCACAGCTATGTGAGCGGCCAGGAGGCCGCTCCATTTTTAGGTAGGAGGGTCCTGATTCAGAGCGAGCGCTCTGGTCAGAGCGTCCAGCTCTGAATCAGGCCTACTGTCCCAACATTGCTCCAATCTCCAAATACTGTCCCAAGTTACTACTTCCCCTCCATTTACTGCTCCAACATTGCTCCCCCTCCAATTACTGCTCCAACATTGCTCCCCGTCCATTTACTGCTCCAACATTGCTCACCCTCCATTTACTGCTCCAACATTGCTCCCCCTCCATTTACTGCTCCAACATTGCTCCCCCTCCAATTACTGCTCCAACATTGCTCCCCCTCCATTTACTGCTCCAACATTGCTCCTCCTCCAATTACTTCTCCAACTTTGCTCCCCCTCCATTTACTGCTCCAACATTGCTCCCCCTCCATTTACTGCTCCAACATTGCTCCCCCTCCAATTACTGCTCCAACATTGCTCCCCCTCCAATTACTGCTCCAACATTGCTCCCCCTCCAATTACTGCACCAGCATTGCTCCCCCATCCATTTACTGCTCCAACATTGCTCCCCCTCTCCATTTACTGCTCCAACATTGCTCCCCCTCCATTTCCTGCTTCAACATTGCTCCCTCTCTCCATTTACTGCTCCAACATTGCTCCCCCTCCATTTACTGCTTCAACATTGCTCCCCCTCTCCATTTACTGCTCCAACATTGCTCCCCCTCTCCATTTACTGCTCCAACATTGCTCCCCCTCCATTTACTGCTCCAACATTGCTCCCTCTCTCCATTTACTGCTCCAACATTGCTCCCCCATTTACTGCTCCAACATTGCTCCCCCTCTCCATTTACTGCTCCAACATTGCTCCCCCTCCAATTACTGCTCCAACATTGCTCCCCCTCTCCATTTACTGCTCCAACATTGCTCCCCCTCTCCATTTACTGCTCCAACATTGCTCCCCCTCTCCATTTACTGCTCCAACATTGCTCCCCCTCCATTTACTGCTCCAACATTGCTCCCCCTCCATTTACTGCTGCAACATTGCTCCTTCTCAATTTGCTGCTCCAACATTGCTCCCCCTCTCCAATTACTGCTCCAACATTTCTCCCCCTCCATTTACTGCTCCAACATTGCACCCCCTTCATTTACTGCTCCAACATTGCTCCCCCTCTCCATTTACTGCTCCAACATTGCTCCTCCATTTACTGCTCCAACATTGCTCCCCCTCTCCATTTACTGCTCCAACATTGCTCCCCCTCCAATTACTGCTCCAACATTGCTCCCCCTCTCCAATTACTGCTCCAACATTTCTCCCCCTCCATTTACTGCTCCAACATTGCTCCCCCTCCAATTACTGCTCCAACATTGCTCCCCCTCCATTTACTGCTTCAACATTGCTCCCCCTCCAATTACTGCTCCAACATTGCTCCCCCTCCAATTACTGCACCAGCATTGCTCCCCCATCCATTTACTGCTCCAACATTGCTCCCCCTCCATTTCCTGCTTCAACATTGCTCCCTCTCTCCATTTACTGCTCCAACATTGCTCCCCCTCCATTTACTGCTTCAACATTGCTCCCCCTCTCCATTTACTGCTCCAACATTGCTCCCCCTCTCCATTTACTGCTCCAACATTGCTCCCCCTCCATTTACTGCTCCAACATTGCTCCCTCTCTCCATTTACTGCTCCAACATTGCTCCCCCATTTACTGCTCCAACATTGCTCCCCCTCTCCATTTACTGCTCCAACATTGCTCCCCCTCCAATTACTGCTCCAACATTGCTCCCCCTCTCCATTTACTGCTCCAACATTGCTCCCCCTCTCCATTTACTGCTCCAACATTGCTCCCCCTCTCCATTTACTGCTCCAACATTGCTCCCCCTCTCCATTTACTGCTCCAACATTGCTCCCCCTCCAATTACTGCACCAGCATTGCTCCCCCATCCATTTACTGCTCCAACATTGCTCCCCCTCTCCATTTACTGCTCCAACATTGCTCCCCCTCCATTTCCTGCTTCAACATTGCTCCCTCTCTCCATTTACTGCTCCAACATTGCTCCCCCTCCATTTACTGCTTCAACATTGCTCCCCCTCTCCATTTACTGCTCCAACATTGCTCCCCCTCTCCATTTACTGCTCCAACATTGCTCCCCCTCCATTTACTGCTCCAACATTGCTCCCTCTCTCCATTTACTGCTCCAACATTGCTCCCCCATTTACTGCTCCAACATTGCTCCCCCTCTCCATTTACTGCTCCAACATTGCTCCCCCTCCAATTACTGCTCCAACATTGCTCCCCCTCTCCATTTACTGCTCCAACATTGCTCCCCCTCTCCATTTACTGCTCCAACATTGCTCCCCCTCTCCATTTACTGCTCCAACATTGCTCCCCCTCCATTTACTGCTCCAACATTGCTCCCCCTCCATTTACTGCTGCAACATTGCTCCTTCTCAATTTGCTGCTCCAACATTGCTCCCCCTCTCCAATTACTGCTCCAACATTTCTCCCCCTCCATTTACTGCTCCAACATTGCACCCCCTTCATTTACTGCTCCAACATTGCTCCCCCTCTCCATTTACTGCTCCAACATTGCTCCTCCATTTACTGCTCCAACATTGCTCCCCCTCTCCATTTACTGCTCCAACATTGCTCCCCCTCCAATTACTGCTCCAACATTGCTCCCCCTCTCCAATTACTGCTCCAACATTTCTCCCCCTCCATTTACTGCTCCAACATTGCTCCCCCTCCAATTACTGCTCCAACATTGCTCCCCCTCCATTTACTGCTTCAACATTGCTCCCCCTCCAATTACTGCTCCAACATTGCTCCCCCTCCAATTACTGCACCAGCATTGCTCCCCCATCCATTTACTGCTCCAACATTGCTCCCCCTCCATTTCCTGCTTCAACATTGCTCCCTCTCTCCATTTACTGCTCCAACATTGCTCCCCCTCCATTTACTGCTTCAACATTGCTCCCCCTCTCCATTTACTGCTCCAACATTGCTCCCCCTCTCCATTTACTGCTCCAACATTGCTCCCCCTCCATTTACTGCTCCAACATTGCTCCCTCTCTCCATTTACTGCTCCAACATTGCTCCCCCATTTACTGCTCCAACATTGCTCCCCCTCTCCATTTACTGCTCCAACATTGCTCCCCCTCCAATTACTGCTCCAACATTGCTCCCCCTCTCCATTTACTGCTCCAACATTGCTCCCCCTCTCCATTTACTGCTCCAACATTGCTCCCCCTCTCCATTTACTGCTCCAACATTGCTCCCCCTCTCCATTTACTGCTCCAACATTGCTTCCCCTCCATTTACTGCTTCATCATTGCTCCCCCTCTCCATTTACTGCTCCAACATTGCTCCCCCTCCATTTACTGCTCCAACATTGCTCCCCCTCCATTTACTGCTCCAACATTGCTCCCCCTCTCCAATTACTGCTCCAACATTTCTCCCCCTCCATTTACTGCTCCAACATTGCTCCCCCTCCATTTACTGCTCCAACATTGTTCCCCCTTCATTTACTGCTCCAACATTGCTCCCCCTCCAATTACTGCTCCAACATTGCTCCCCCTCTCCATTTACTGCTCCAACATTGCTCCCCCTCTCCATTTACTGTTCCAACATTGCTCCCCCTCTCCATTTACTCCTCCAACATTTCTCCCCCTCCATTTACTGCTCCAACATTGCACCCCCTTCATTTACTGCTCCAACATTGCTCCCCCTCTCCATTTACTGCTCCAACATTGCTCCTCCATTTACTGCTCCAACATTGCTCCCCCTCCATTTACTGCTCCAACATTGCTCCCTCCAATTATTGCTCCAACATTGCTCCCCCTCCATTTACTGCTCCAACATTGCTCCCCCTCCATTTACTGCTCCAACATTGCTCCCCCTCCATTTACTGCTGCAACATTGCTCCCCCTCCATTTACTGCTCCAACATTGCTCCCCCTCCATTTACTGCTCCAACATTGCTCCCCCTTCATTTACTGCTCCAACATTGCTCCCCCTCCAATTACTGCTCCAACATTGCTCCCCCTCTCCATTTACTGCTCCAACATTGCTCCCCCTCTCCATTTACTGCTCCAACATTGCTCCCATTCTCCATTTACTGTTCCAACATTGCTCCCCCTCCATTTACTGCTCCAACATTGCTCCCCCTCCAATTACTGCTCCAACATTGCTCCCCATCCATTTACTGCACCAACATTGCTCTCCCTCCATTTACTGCTGCAACATTGCTCCCCCTCCATTTACTGCTCCAACATTGCTCCCCCTCTCCATTTACTGTTCCAACATTGCTCCCCCTCTCCATTTACTGCTCCAACATTGCTCCCCCTCTCCATTTACTGCTCCAACATTTCTCCCCCTCCATTTACTGCTCCAACATTGCTCCCCTCCATTTACTGCTCCAACATTGCTCCCCTCTCCATTTACTTCTCCAACATTGCTCCCCCTCCATTTACTGCTCCAACATTGCTCCTCCTCCATTTACTGCTCCAACATTGCTCCCCCTCCATTTACTGCTCCAACATTGCTCCCCCTCCATTTACTGCTCCAACATTGCCCCCCCTCCATTTACTGCTCCAACATTGCTCCCCCTCCATTTACTGCTGCAACATTGCTCCCCCTCCATTTACTGCTCCAACATTGCTCCCCCTCCATTTACTGCTCCAACATTGCTCCCCCTTCATTTACTGCTCCAACATTGCTCCCCCTCCAATTACTGCTCCAACATTGCTCCCCCTCTCCATTTACTGCTCCAACATTGCTCCCCCTCTCCATTTACTGCTCCAACATTGCTCCCATTCTCCATTTACTGTTCCAACATTGCTCCCCCTCCATTTACTGCTCCAACATTGCTCCCCCTCCAATTACTGCTCCAACATTGCTCCCCATCCATTTACTGCACCAACATTGCTCTCCCTCCATTTACTGCTGCAACATTGCTCCCCCTCCATTTACTGCTCCAACATTGCTCCCCCTCTCCATTTACTGTTCCAACATTGCTCCCCCTCTCCATTTACTGCTCCAACATTGCTCCCCCTCTCCATTTACTGCTCCAACATTTCTCCCCCTCCATTTACTGCTCCAACAGTGCTCCCCTCCATTTACTGCTCCAACATTGCTCCCCTCTCCATTTACTTCTCCAACATTGCTCCCCCTCCATTTACTGCTCCAACATTGCTCCTCCTCCATTTACTGCTCCAACATTGCTCCCCCTCCATTTACTGCTCCAACATTGCTCCCCCTCCATTTACTGCTCCAACATTGCCCCCCCTCCATTTACTGCTCCAACATTGCTCCCCCTCCATTTACTGCTGCAACATTGCTCCCCCTCCATTTACTGCTCCAACATTGCTCCCCCTCCATTTACTGCTCCAACATTGCTCCCCCTTCATTTACTGCTCCAACATTGCTCCCCCTCCAATTACTGCTCCAACATTGCTCCCCCTCTCCATTTACTGCTCCAACATTGCTCCCCCTCTCCATTTACTGCTCCAACATTGCTCCCATTCTCCATTTACTGTTCCAACATTGCTCCCCCTCCATTTACTGCTCCAACATTGCACCCCCTCCAATTACTGCTCCAACATTGCTCCCCATCCATTTACTGCACCAACATTGCTCTCCCTCCATTTACTGCTGCAACATTGCTCCCCCTCCATTTACTGCTCCAACATTGCTCCCCCTCCAATTACTGCTCCAACATTTCTCCCCCTCCATTTACTGCTCCAACATTGCTCCCCCTCCATTTACTGCTCCAACATTGCTCCCCCTCCAATTACTGCTGGAGCAGTAATTGGAGGGGGAGCAATGTTGGAGCAGTAAATGGAGGGTCACCCACAGCTATGTGAGCGGCCAGGAGGCCGAACCAAAAATAAAATGCCCTGATTCAGAGCGAGCGCTCGTTTAGAGCGTCCGGCTCTGCATCAGGCCCACTGTCCCTACATTGCTACCACTCCACAAACTGCCCCAACACTATCTCCAAATACTGCCCCAACACTGCTCTCTCCTCCAAATACTGCCACAACACTGCTCCCGCTTCACATACAGGGCTTCATTCAGACCCGCTCGCTAAGATGTATACTCTCGCTGCTGCCTATGGTATGCAGTGTGTATGCATTGTGCGCATGCATCGCGGTGCGCGTGCGCATACCTTAGTGAAAGTTCACAATGCATTTGCTCGCTGCGCATAGACAGCCAAGCAGAGTGAGTGACAGGGGAAGCTGTTTGTAGGTGGTAACAGGGGCTGGCCATTAAAAACGGGGGAGAGGAGGTGCAAATGCAGGCGTGCCTGAGCATCTCTATGGCGTGTTAGAGGTGTGCATAATTAAAACACAGCATCATAGTACACGTCATCTGGCTTGTTTTTACACTGAAGTGCTCACAGTGCTTGCGGCAGGGTATGGTCACCCTCAAGCGCTGCGATAGCATCCGATGTTACCCGAAGCACCGATGGTTGCGTACATTTCCTGGACATGACGTGCACAAGTGGGCGTCTTAAAACAGGCTGGTGGGTGATCGCTCTCTAAGAAATACTGGGCGTGCTAATGCATTGCTGTGGGATAGCACTGCCTACACATCGTGCGAGCGATCGCATCTAGCGAGCGGTTTTAAATATGGCCCACTGTCTCAACACTGCTCCAATCTCCAAATACTGCTCCACCATCTCTCTTCTTCAAATACTGGAGCTCATTCAGACCCAATCGCTAGATGCGTTCGCTCGCACCCTGCCTATGCAGATTCAGCGCACACCCAGCGAGGCAGGAAATCGCACGGCAAGGCATCAGCACACCCACTATGTCTTGGCGTGCGATCACTTTGTGTATGCAGACGCCCACCAGCCATTCATAAGGCGCCCACTTGCGCACGTCATCTCCAGTAAGTACATGAAATCATTGGTACATCGAGCACCATCGGATGAGATCGAAGCGCTTGAGGTTGACTATACTCTGCCGCAAGCACTGCGATCACTCCGGGCTGAAATACAAGCAAGTGACGTGTACACTGACGCTACTTTGCTAATTATGCACACCCATAAGACGCCGTTTGAAGGCCAGACACGCCTGTGTTCGCAGCACCACTACCCCATTCACAAGCACCTTCCCGTTTCCACCCACAAATGGCGCTATCTGACACTCAAAGCAGCGTCCAGTCTGTGTACCATGAGTGCACGAGTGAGGGACGCAATGACTGGTTCGCGCATGCATATTATGACGCATACGGGCGACAATTGCCCAAAGTGTGCGTCCGCAGCTTAGCGAGTGGGTCTGAATCAGGCCCACTGCCCCAAGATTGCATCCCCTCTCCAAATACTGCCAAAAATTGAACAAAGGGTCTGCGAATTTTCGTAGGCCTTCCTGGGAGGTAACAGTGTGTGGCGCAGCCAACTTGGGCTTGTTGCGGAAAGTGGTAAAGTGACGCACAGCTGCTCACACAGGAGGCCATTTTAAAGTGGAAAAACTGCTACTGTCATAATGGTGCACTGATGGGCCTAATTTAGAGGCGCACGCAAACCACGCGCAATGCGGATGTTCATATAGTTGAGCGATTATTTGCTACTGCGTATGTGCAAAATATTCTGATAATACCTACGGCACATGCGCTATCCTGCGTGTATGCAACAAAGGAGTTATTGCATACGGGACCGATGGTATCAGTAATCGAGAGGCAAAACGATGGGTGTTACTGGGCGGTGAATGGGAGGTGGTTACAGCGTGTACGGGCACTGAAAGTAGGCGTCTCAGGGCTGGCACATTCAGGTGCACATTACTGCAGAAGTGGAAGGCTGATACCAGCATTTGCATATTATTGCACCCACAACTTTGACAACAGATGGGCAGGCGCAGCAGCGTCCGCCTCTAAATCAGGCCCACAGAGCGGGAAATACACCGCCTCAGGAAACTGCAAGTCAGCAGCTCAGTTGTGTGGAAATCGGCCGCCGCATTAGCACACCCTCGGACGCATCTGTGTGCTACTCAGGCCTGTATTCGATTACAAGTGAAAAGTCTATTGCCGGACTTTTCGCCGTCATCGGAGGTTTTGCCGGCGAAAACTTATCGCGCGCATCCCTGTGTATCCCCGCATTCAAATCCAAATCGGCAAAAACAGGACCCGGCGAAACGCAAACAGGCGAAAATTGCTGTTGTTTTTGGGGAAATCAGCCTGACACCCCCCAAAAGATGCTCTGACATGGGGATTCACTATGGGTACCCCCGATTAGCCCTGCTGAAGGTATTTGGGGTCTTTGAATGGTCTCAATAGGCGCTATTTAGCGTCTTTGGGACAGGGGTGAAGAATAGCATTTAGCATGTTTTTTTGGGGAAAATAAGTAGTCCCATCAAATTTGGGGTACATGATAATGGGTGCAAGCATATTTTTAAGTTGCTAAAGTAAAGCTTTAAAAAGCGCCAAAAACGCACCTTCAGCAAACACCTGCAATCCAAAATACACCTCCCCCATACTTCCAGACCCCCCCAAAGGCTATTTTGCTAGTTTTTTATTTTGTACCCCCACTTCTATTTATTTTTTCGCCCACTTTTTGTGCTATTTTTGGTGTCTTTTGTGGGGGGTTTTAGCGTTTTTTGATGCAATTAGCGTCAAGGGGGTGTAAAAAGGGTTTAGGGGGGTTTCCGCAAGTTTGCACCCCAAAACCCCAATTCTTCTTTTTTTTTCTACGGTCTTTGAATTTTCCCTTTGGACCTTTAGCGCCACCAGTGCTATAGTAGTAACTACGCACACGTTCATCTTGCACTACAGACAAGTGTTTTTGGATAAGACCCTGGAATATCCATTCGTTATCCTGCATAAAAAGAATACTGAAGGGGGGTTCTACAGTACTTCGCTTCATCTGTTCCATACACTAGAAAACCTAACATCATTCCTATATGGAAACTCTGAACAAATTAGACCACACCCGCTGATACATACAGGGCACACCCTGAGGCACAAATGCCACCCCTATTTCTAATTAGGTCACTCTAATTTTAATATGAAAAAAAGAGCAGATAATTTACTGTCAGAATTCAGGACGTATGCAGTAATTAATTATTTTAATGACACTCATTTTTTTACATTACTAGGAAACAGGCAGCTTTAAAACCTAAACTCCAAGAGTCATCTGAAAATTTATACAGCGTTAGCAGCACGAGCTTAGTCCTTAACTGAACCTATGCAGACCTGCCGACATGCGGGCTGGCCCCTTCGGTTGGGGACAGCCAGCTGGGAGCTGCAGGGGGGCGTAGTGCAGTTGATTGCTCCAGTGATTTTGTACTAAGCTTTAGAGAGAGATAAAGTGGACGGATATAAAGTACCAACGAATTAGCTCCTAACTATCATTTTTCAAACACATCCTGTAGGTGACAGTTAGCAACTGATTGGTTGGTAAGTTATCTCCATCCTTTTTACCTCCATCCAAGGCTTTAAGGCCCCCATACATCAGCAATCGATGGTGGCAATTCTGCAATTTGCAGATGATTGTGTATAAAAATCTGCAATGTATGGGCTTCACAGATCGCAGATTGCAACCAAAAAGTGATTGGAATTGTTAAATCAGATTGTCCAACATGTTGGATGTCACAGATGGATTGGGGCTGTAGATTGCTAGTGTATGGACATGATCAGCAGATTTGCAGACTGTTACTAGTAAAATGATGGAGCCTTTCAAGATTGGCAGATCTGTGTACATTACAGATTATTTCAGTGATATGCAGATCATTTTCAGCAAACACAGATCTACCAATCTTGAAAGGCTCCATCATTTTACTAGTAACGGTCTGCAAATCTGCTGATCATCTCCATACACTAGCAATCTACAGCCCCAAATCAATCTGTTAAATCCAACATGTTGAATGACCTGATTAAACAATTCCAATCACTTTTTGGTTGCAATCTGCGATCTGTGAAGTCCATACATTGCAGATTTTTATACACAATCATCTGCAAATTGCAGAATTGCCACAATCGATTGCTGGTGTATGGGGGCCTTTAGTGACTAGACCCCTTTGTATCCACCGCTGCCACCTAGCCCCTGATAATTAACATAATGAATGGACCCTTATATTATTGGATTACGTGTACCTTGATAATTTCCTATAAGGATGTTCTTCTCCTAAACCAGTGGTTCTCAAACTCGGTCCTCAGGACCCCACACAGTTCACTTTTTCCAGGTCACCCAGAAGGTGCACAGGTGTATTCATTGCTCACTGACATGTTTTAAAAGATCAACAGGTGTAGCTAATTATTTCACTAGTAATTATGTGAGGAGACCTGCAAAACATGCACTGTTTGGGGGTCCTGAGGACCGAGTTTGAGAACCTGTGTCCTAAACTATTTATGTTCTGTTTCCCACACAGAAATGTCACTAGTCCACATTTCCCTTCACTCTTTTTTGGCCCACCCTAATAAACAATCCTTTACTACCCACAAAAACTCCACCAGAAATAGTTCATCCCAAATTACTTTTTAGGCTAAACCCAATTGATTCCCAACCCCTTATAAACAGAGGCTTCTTCTACTGTAACAATCTCCAACCCTTTACATAAACTGTATCTACTATTACCTTAGATTTACTGTAATTAATAAAAGATAATAATGACTGATCTATTACTAGGACACTTTTCTAAACCCTTATCTGTGAAACAGAAGACTGGATTCAGGAACCAATATTAATTAAGACATTAGGGGCTCGACCAATAGGTGCAAAGGGGGTGAGTTGCCATTGCAACAGCAAAGAAATGCCGGCGAACACAACTCAATTTTCCCCCCTCGCGGCCCGATCTCGCACAGAATTCGCACATTTTTCCTCGCAACCCTATGGGTCTGCAAACAAAAATGTGCGAGTCCGGCGGTACTGTGACTCATGCTGCAAGTAATTCGCTCCTAATTGGATCTAATTCTCCCAAAGGTAATTTTTTCACAATTATACTTGTATAAACTACTGTATCTAAGAATCCTCTTATCCAATCTCTGTGTAATGCCACTTATCCACTACACGATATAATGAACAATTGAACAATATCGTTATCGTTCATTATATAGTGCAGTGGACATTGAGCCCACACTGAACGATATATAGGTGATTGTGAACGGATGCAGACCAGCACATAGATGCAGGGGCATAACTAGACCTGGGATGTGCCAAATGCCGCAGGTCTATATCCCGACAGGAGAAGCCCGTCGAAATACCGACCACTATCTTAATCCCGACGCCGGAACGCAGAACGAGGTAAGTCAGGGTTTCCTTAGCGTTAGCCGCGGGGGGAGAGTTAGGTTTAGGGAGTGTGGCGGGGTTAGGTTTTGGGGGGGAGGTTAGGGTTAGGCACCCCCGGGAGTAGGTTAGGTTTAGGGCACGGGAAGGGGAGGCTTAGGTTAGGCACCACCCCAGGAGTTTTAGGTTTAGGCACCCCTAAGGGAGGGTTGGGGGAGGGTTGGGGGGGAGAGGGGAAGGTTAGGGTACTTACCAGTCGGCATCGGTATCTCCTACTGTCGGGCTTCTCCTGTTGGGATTGAACAGCTGCCGGTATTTCATATCGATCCCCTAGAGACCTTTCTGGGCCCCATAGCAGAATTTCACACCATGCTACAATTAAATGTCCCTGACCCCCCCCTTGGGGTATTCACCGATTGCTGGGCTTCTCTAAGGTATAACTTAGACTGGCTGTCTCCCAGCCTTTTGGGCTAGCAGTTTACGTGTGGCCTCTCAGCAGGCAATATCCTTGCCTTTGATCAGCATCTCAAAACAGAATAAACACACAATTTGGACATGCAAGTGCCTTGATGCTCATTCCAGATTATTATACATTAATCATCCCTGCAGTTCATATTTTACGCGTGAGTGGGTCTCCATCATCACAGGGGTCTGTCTATTCACTAAGCCTTGGAGAGAGATAAAATGGAGAAAGATGTCCCAGCCAATTAGCTGTCAGTTTACAGGTTGCGTTTGGAAAATGACAGTTAGGAGCTGATTGGCTGGGACTTATCTTTCTCTCTCTCCAAGGCTTAGTGAATAGACCCAAAGTACCAACCAATCATTTTTTCAAACACAGCCTGTAACATGACAGTTAGGAGCTGATTGGTTGGCACTTCATCTCCATCCACTTTATCTCTCTTTTACTAAAGTGCAGGTTTTTCGAAATGGAGATGTTGCCCATAGCAACCAATCAGATTCTACTTAACATTTATCTGGCACCTTCTAGAAGATAATATCTAGAATCTGATTGGTTGCTATTGGCCAACACCTACACTTCTAAAACCCTGCACTTTAGTAAATATACCCCTAAGCCTTAGTACATATACCCCCAGTTCCTTATAGAGATGAGCGAACTTCACAATCCAAGCTCGGATCCGAGTCCGGCTGGGTTTTGCCGCCTCACTCGGATCTGAAAACGAGGCAAAAACGTCATGCTCCCGCTGTCGGATTCTCACGGGTTTTGGATTCTATAAAGGTCCCGGTGATTGGCGCCATTTTCACTCCGGCTGTGGAAAGTGTGCAGAACAGATGTGCTCTGTGCTGCTGTTGTTGAAGGGTGCAGTGTTGTCGGGCTGGGGGTCTGTGTTGCTCCTGTTCAAGGGTGCAGTATTGTCAGGCTGGGGCTGCAGTACGTAAAGGGGTACTGCTGTGTTGTCCAGCGGTGCTCTGTCAATCCAGGGGTGCTCTTCCCCAGTGTTAAGAAAATAAAAGTTAATTAAAATTATCATGCCACAAAAAAAAAAAAAAGATCTGTTTTGATTTTTGTGTGTGTGCGCTACTGTTGTTCGGTGACACTGCCGGCCAGACCGCAGTTTACTGTTGGGCGCAGGGGGGGGGTGGAGCCGGAGAGGGAGCCCGTCACAGCCGGAGCTAAGGGAGCAGCTGCAACTGTCAGCAGAGCTCCCAGCTCACCAGGCGAGGGTGTTCCTGGATGCAGCCATCAGAGTTAGCAGCAGGTGGTCAGTGGAGGAAGAGGGGAGACAGCAGCAATAGTGGTGAGGCATCGCAGGGTCTTGCTGTACAGCATAGGCAGCAGTCAGCTGTTTATAAAGAGCAGGACCTCCGTCCTTCAAGAAAAGCTGCTAGAAGGGTGTCTTCATGTATGTGGGCAGCGGCAGTAGTGCCAAGCCCATAGTTATTAATCCAAACTACAGATAGATCACTTTTATGTTTGAACATCACCAACTCCAACAAACCAGGAAGTTGGGAGGTGACTGGGAATAACCAGATGATGACCTTCTCACTAAGAGCTGATAATGAACCTATACATTTTGAACTTTTACGCACAATTAGACTAGGTGGAAGACACTTCCGGTATAAGTATACACTTAGTTCCACCAAGGAAATGTTTGGTAGGGTGCCAGGATTATACAACCAGAAACGTGTGTTAGTCAAATGGGAAAATCTGAAATAGGATTATTTGATATAGAATTATGTTCGACAATAATGATATATTCTATCCCTTATGTACTCCCAGATGATGTGTATTTTATATGTGGAAGGAAAGCATATAAGTGGCTCTCTCCGAGTTCCGAAGGTTTATGTTATTTGGGAAGGATACTTCCAGAGGTTATGACCCTTACACATGGTGAAATGCTTGGTATCCATAAAAACACGCCATCTCCATATCTTCATACGCATTATGAACACTGGTGACCCCAAGGAGGTGATAGACCGGAAGATGGATGAAATTCTGCAGCTGAAATGGGAATTTCAAAAGAACCATAATGCTTCACTGGTTGAAGTAGAGGAAAATGTAGAAGAGTGGTTTACTTGGTTGAACCCTGTGAAATGGTTCTCCGGTCTAGGAGAGTGGGTCCAGGAACTGGTTGCTACTGTGGGTAAACTCCTGATCCTTATACTGATTGTCATCATAGTAATTGGCTTATGTGTCAGGTGTGTTCCTAATGTTTTGAAGTGCGGAAAATGTACCAGGGCGAACAGAGAAACCGAGATGATAGTGATGAGCAATGATATTATGGATACCAAGGTCAAGGAGGAATTGTATTACAATCCTGAATTAGAGTGTACAATATGATGATATCATCTGGATTCGTTTGGTCATGCAGAGATGTATTGTTGATGTTATTTTTAAAACATCCTAGATAATGCAGTCCCAATCCCCCTTCAAGACTTCCCTTATAGGTTATGTGCATCCCCACATCTTTCCCATGATCCCTTATAGATCCGCAGTGTGCGTATAAGGGCAGTTTTATGTCCCTTCCAGAGGCGCATTATTTAATGGTTCAAATGACCACACTGTGTCATACCATACATAATATTAAACAGTATATTATCATGCATGGCTAAACAGATTCAGGACAGGTTGTGATAGCGCTTTATTTGCTATCAAAGGGTGGACTGTCGAAGCAGGATGGTTGGCTAAGACAGAATCTGTTAAAATCAAAATCTGCACGACGCCATTTTGCGAATGGCTACTCAGCGTCATTTTGTGAATCCTACACTGTACGGCACTATGTTATTATTTAGCGTCGTGCGTTTCCTATGCAATAGAACACTGTTAAAAGTCCTTACAAAAACAATACGTACATTTATTAATACACATATATCAGTGATGGCAGACATGTCTTGTGGACATGTTTGTGACAAATAATTAAGAATACACAAAGATACTGTGAGTGTTTACTTTGCATATAGAAACAGTATGTCTGTGGCAATTGAAGTATAACACAGACACTGATATGCTCAGAGAGAGTGGATTTAGAAACAATTGTCAGACGTTTAGCTATCATTAGAAATTGTAGGCCTTGTGTCCTATGCTGATGTGGTTAAGAGGGACTGACAATTGTATTCTGAATAAACATAGGAAAGCCTTTTGTTAAAATTATCAGACTGTTTGATAAGGCTTGCTGCATCTATGAACAGGACAAACTTCATTGTCTGTCATTTTTTTTTTAGCTCAGACAGAAGTAATATTGATAGTAGCCAGTGACTGTTCGAAGCTGTATATATATATATAGATATATATATATATATATATAATATTAATGTGTGTATATATATATATACTTAAACAATAACATGGGTATCTACAATGCGTGCACACATATATATACAGTTGTAATTATAAATAGAAACACACACAGCGCATGTTTTGCGCTGTAACACAAACCCTGCACACAGCGCACCTTTTTACACTGCATGTAGACACACAACGCATACTTACATATAACCATAAATATACACGCACTCATAAAAGGTTCCTGCACATTATGGTTTATATTAAAGTTATTAATTATGATGTAAAATGTATGTATTTGATATTAATGGTATACAACATGATAGACATGGCATGTTTGGTACTAAACTGACACACAGTTTATTCGAGATATCTGAACCTATCAGTGAGGGACCCGCATGTTGTGTTCGATAGTTATGGAATATAGGAAATTATTGGTTAGAATGTGTACACTGTAATGTAGTGTCTCTATCTAGTTTAAATCAATTAAAGAAAGACAATGTAATCTGGAGAATTGGGACATACCCCTAGTGAACTATCCTATGAACTACAGCGTACTACAAAGACCAAGAGCAAGAACCAATGGAATTATGTTTGTCTGTCTACATTGTTGTTATCATGATCTGTTAGGGTATATAGCCAGTGTCCCGGTCCCAGTCATTAGCCATTCTTCTTGGATGACCACAGGCTTCTGGATTGATGACTATAACTGGGACTGGTGCGCATGCGTATGTATCGACTGTACCTTATGTATTTAATAATCCTTTGCGCTCATTGTTTAGATCAAAGCGCGTAATACTCTTTTATTGTAATAATAACTTTTTGTGCTTTGGAACCACACTCAAAGTCTGGAAAGCAATTATTTCTTGTGCAACTTGCAACGCTAATTAGCGATATTTGGGTATAAAGATTATTAGATATTCATAGCTGATTGTATGTTTCATCAGCAATACTTATTGTCAACTGTTTTTGTACTATGAGGGGGTATTCAATGCAGGCTTAAAAAAAATAGCCTGCACCCCTGGGAGTGTCATTTAAAAATAACCTGTCAAAATTTTTTTTTTAATAAAATTGGGACTCCCCCAAAAATTAACTTTAATTTTGGGGTAAAAATGTTTTTTTAAATGGGGAACACGTTTTTAAATAACGAAATTAATTCAGGGGGGGTTCCCAAGTATGCGGCAGGTGTTTAAAAGAATGCGGGTGTTAGCGGCAGAATTTTAAAAAATAACTTAAGGTACTTAAAAATATGCTTACCCCCATTTCCATGTACCCCAAATTTGATAGGACTAGTTAATTTTCCCCACAAAAAAAAAAAATCTAAGTGCTAATCTTCACCACCCGTCTTCCTTCAGCAGGCAAAAATGGGGTTACCCATAGTGATCCCCCATGTCTGGACATCTTTAGGGGGTCCCAGGCACATTTCCCAAAAATGTTCCATTTTTTTTTCGTAGATACAATTTTGCCAGGTCCCGTTTGTGCTCATTTTAAATTGAATACGGGGATAAAGCGGGCACTCGCCCAATACTTTATCCCCAGAAAAGCTCCGATGTGGAGCGAAAAGTCCAGCACTGACTTTTTGCTCCCTAATTGAATATGGCCCTATATCTACAAGTGAATGTGTGTATTATATTTGTCTCTGTGTGAACATCCATAAAACAGGTGGATAAAAATGAATCTTTTAAAGTGACTATTGCATGACCCATGGAACATTGACTCTAAGGGGAATAGTTATCTAACTGGCTATTAGTATCATATACCAGTGCAACTTTAAGGTGTTTGTATAGCACCATTATATGTAAAGGAACTTTTGCAATGCCGGATTTACAGTGTAATATAACATAGGAGACAAGAAGACTCTGGACTCAATGTTGCACTAAGCTTTTAACCATTAGAGCTTTATTATAGATCTTTTGAACTTAAGAATTACTTTGTTCAGTTATTCAGTTAAAATTCAAGTATAAATATGTACTGACTGTATATGCCATTTCTGTCATGTATATGGAAGTACTGGTTACTATTTCATAAGCAAAACTAATATGAAACTGTGAAACTATAGTTAAAGTGTATTAATTGCTGAAAGGGGACTGGTAAGCTTGGTGACACAAAAGGAGAGAAGAACAGGTTTGCATTCATAACTGCTGTAAATTTTGAGATCACCCTAGATTATTTATGCATTACCCAATTGGAACATAAATATTAGTTTTCGTATTGGTACGCTTACCACAGCAAGTCTAAATTGCTTAAAAGGGTTTTCCCAAGTAGGCCCATACCTACTACCGATACTTGGGTGGAGGCACTGATAGAAAAAAGGTACAACACTTAATAGGACATTAAAGGTAGGAAAATATTAGAGAGTAAGGGGATTAGTAACCTGGTGACCCTTTACAGAGGTAAAAGGGGGGGTTACACATATATTTGTGACTCTGCAGGTGTTCCGTCCACACTCCGCAGGGGTCTTTGTTGCACATAAAGGGGTGTCGTGTTATTCATCAAGGGGCTGCTGCCTCGTCCAGGGGTGCTCCTCCCCAGTGTAAAAAAATAAAAGTTGAATAAAATTAGCATTCCTCAAAAAATAAAAAAATAAATATTTTTTTATTTTTTTGTGTGTGCTAGCTACGCTATTATTGTTCAGTGACACTGCCGGTCAGACCGGGGTGTAAGTTGTTGATATGGAGGACAATCAAATGAGAAGAAAGCAGGAACCACATACTAGTGCTGCCAGCAGTCATGATGATGATACAAGGCCGTCAACATCATCTACGAAGGCCGATGCCCAATGGCTTAAGTCAGGGCATGTAAAATCAAACAAGAAATGTTTTACACTGTTAAAGAAAAAAAATCAAAAGCTAAGTTAGCTGCAGAGAAACAAAAAACTGGCAATATGCCATTTACTACACAAAGTGGCAATGAAAGGATATGGCCTTGGCCTTTATTTATGACTGGTGGTTCTGCATCTTATGATGATATAAGCCCTTCTCCCTGTAGAAGTGTAAAAAAAATGTAAATCTTTAAAACACAGGAACCAACTGTGTGCTCAGAAATGTCACAGATGTATATCTGCGGTTGCCATGTGTGAGCCTGACCTTTCTAATACTGTACTTGAAGAGGATCCTCCTTCCACCATTTGTGTGCCCTCTGCAATGTTTGGATGAGCAGCACAAATCAACATGCTGACGTAGAAATCGAGGATGCTTCTGTGGAAGTGCACCAGGAGGATAAGTAGGATATTTCTGTAGTTGTCGCTAATAAGGATGATGAGGATATTGATGATGAGGATGTTGATGCCGTGGCTGTTTTTTGAGTAAATCAGGCAACAGTAGTTGCCCATGGTATGAAAAAGCCCATTGTTGTCATGCTGGGGCAAAAGGCTCATGTGTGGAATTATTTCCACTCAAATACAGACAACAATTTTTAAGTCATCTGTACCCTTTGCAAAGCAAGAGTAAGTAGAGGTAGGGACCATAACCATCTAGGAACCTCCTCCCTGTTACGTCACTTGCAGCGCATTCATCAAAAGTGTTTGCAAAATTCAGAAACTTTGGCTAAAAACGTAACAATTAGTCCAGCGTCGCCTAGCTGCTCCCTTCTCTCTGTTAGATCCAAGTGCCTGCAATCTCCACTACCAACACCTGCATCATCATCATCCTCAATCCTCGGATGTAATCTTGCATCCAATTTAATAAGAATGACTGACTCCTCTCCTTTCTGTGATTCCTCAGAAGGATCCTTTGAATGCTACGCCTGTTGCTGCTGCTGTGAGTGTATCTTCATCCCAGAAGGGGACCAGGAGGAAACTACTTTTAGTAGTTTAACAAAACAATTGACTGTCAAACAATCCTTGCAAGGGGGAACAAGTATGACAGCAGTCACCCAGTTGCTCAGCTGATTACTGATGCCGTAACAGCTATGCTGGTATTACTGTAGATGTGCATCCAGTATCCGCCATTAATGCAATGGGTTTTAGACAGTTAATTGAGGTCCTGGGTCCCTGCTTCCATGTCCCTTCTAGATTCCACTTCACTAGAACAGCAATTCCTAGTTTGTACAAGGACATTAAAAAAACCCTTATTAGTGTCCTCCGAAACCGTTGTACCCACTGTCCACTTAAACACAGATATGTGGACAAGCAGGACAGGGCAAACTAAAGCTTACACCTACCCAGTGGGCTGTCACAGTCATGTATTTCCTCCAACAGTGCAAACAGCAGCAGCATCTAACAAATGCCAGCTCATTCACAGGCAGGCTACTCTGTGTATCACCGGTTTCACCTCGAAGCATGATGCTGAGAACCTCTTAGAGAAACTCAGGGAAATCATTGCAAAATGGCTTACACCGCTTGGACTCTCCTCGGGATTTGTAATTTCTGACAATGCCAGCAATATTGTGAGAGCAATTAATCTGGGCGAATTTGAACACGTCCCATGTTTTGCTCACATAATTAATTTGGTGGTGCAAATTTTTTTTTTTAAATGACAGGGGCGTGCAGGAGATGCTCTCGGTAGCCCGAAAACTTTCGGGACATTTTCGACATTCAGCAACTGCAGATTGCAGCACCAGCAAGTACTGTTGAATTTGCCCTGCCATCAGCTGAAGCAAGAGGTAGTAACTAGGTGGAATTCTACCCTCTATATGCTGCAGCGGATGGAGGAGCAGCAAAAGGCCATCCAAGGCTACACTGCGGCCTATGACATAGGGAAAGGAGCAGGAATGCACGTTAGTCAAGCGCAGTGGAGAATAATTACTGTGTTGTGCAAGATTCTCGAAACCCTTTGAACTTGCCACATGTGTACTTAGGGCCTGATTCAGACCCGCTTGCAAGCGCTCACAAGCGGGTTGATTGCCGGGCAGTGCGCACGGGCACAAGCCCCGGAGCGAGTGAGGAATTCACTTGCTCCGGGGCTCGCTACAAACAGGGCAGCTGATCAACAGCTCGCTCCGTTTTGTAGGTGGGGTGGCGTGGGTGGCTAGACAAACGGAGGTGTTCCTGAAGGAATGCCTGCCATTTGTGGGTGGCACTACTGACATCACCAGTGATGTCAGTAGTGAGCTTCTGGCTCTATTAGAGCCGGAAGCTCACTGGGATTGTGGCAGACGAGACCCACAAGGGTCTCATCTCAAGCCCGATGGTCGCGACCATCACCTGGCCGCTCGCAAAAGCTGTGGGTGGTCACCCACAGTTTAGCGGGCGGCCAGGAGGCCGGACTCCAATAAAAAAAAAAAATGCCCTTCAGACCTGCGAGCTGCCTCCGGCAGCAGCCAAATGCGTGCTTGCGGAGCAGGTGGACCTGAGATCGGGGACTGAAGGATGAAGGCGCTAAGGATGATGAGGATGTTGATGATGAAGATGTTGGTGATGAGGATGTTGATGCCAAGGACGTCCTTTGTGTAAGTAAGGCAACAGCTGTTGCCCATGGATTGAAAAAGCCAAAGCCCATTGTTGTCGTGCCGGGACAAAAGACAAAAAAATCTACTTCTCACGTGCGGAATTATTTCCATCCCGATCCGGACAACAGTTGTCAAGCCATATGTGCCCATTGCCATGCAAGAGTGAGTAGAGGAAGGGACCTAAACCACATAGGAACCTCCTCCTTGTTACGTCACTTGGAGCGCATTCATCAAATATCAAAGTGTACGTTGCAAAGTTCCAAAACTCAAAATGTAACAAGTCCAGTGTCACCTACCTGCTCCCTCTCTGTGAGATCCAAGCGCCTTCGATCTCCAATGCCAACACCTGCATCATCAACATCCTAATTGGTCATCGGGAGTAGTCCTGCTGCATCCAATGTTGGTATTCCAAGCATGATTGACTCCTCTTCTATCCATGATTCCTCAGAAGGATCCTTGATGACTACGCCTGTTGCTTCTGCTGTTGCTGTCAGTGGGTCTTCATCCCAGAAGGGGACCAGGAGGAAGACTATTTGTAGCGTATCCTCCAAAAAGCAATTAACTGTTAAACAATCGTTTGCAAGGGCAAACAAGTATGACAGCAATCACACAGTTGCACAGCGAATTACTGACACCATAACAGCTATGCGTCCAGCATCCGCCATTACTGCAGTGGGTTTTCAACAGTTAATTCAGGTCCTGTGTCCTCGCTATCAGATCCCTTCAAGATTCCACTTCGCTAGAAGAGCAATTCCAAATCTGAACAAGGACATTAAAAAAAACCTTATTAATGTCCTCAGAAATGCCGTTGTACCCACTGTCCACTTGACCACTGATATGTGGTCAAGTGGGCCAGGGCAAACTAAGGATTACATGACTGTGACAGCCCACTGGGTAGGTGTATTGCCTACAACAGCAGCAACATCAAAAGACAGCTGATACAGAGGCAGGCTACTCTTTGTATAATTGGTTTCACTAAGAGGCATACAGCTGAGAACCTCTTAGAAAAACTCAGGGAAATCATTGCTAAATGGCTTACCCCACTTGGACTCTCCTTGGGATTTGTGATTTCGGACAATGCCACCAATATTGTGAGAGCATTACATCTGGGCGAATTCCAACACGTCTCATGTTTTGCTCACACAATTAATTTGGTGGTGCAACATTTTTTAAAAGGTGACAGGGTCGTGCAGGAGATGCTCTTGGTGGCACGTGAAATATCCGGACATTTTAGACATTCGGCGACCGCTTGTCGAAGATTGCATGACCAGCAGGTACAGTTAAATTTGCCCTTCCATCAGCTGAAGCAAGAGGTAGTAACTCGGTGGAATTCTACCCTCTATATGCTTCAGCGGATGGAGGAACAGCAAAAGGCCATCCAGGCCTATACAGCGGACTATGACATAGGCATTGGAGGGGGAATGCACCTTACTCAAGCGCAGTAGAGAATAATTTCCGTGTTGTACAAGGTTCTCAAACCATTTGAACTTGAAACACGTGAAGTTAGTTCAGACACTGCCAACTTGAGTCAGGTCATTCCCCTCATCAGACTTTTGCAAAAACTGCTGGAGAAACTGAAGGAGGAGCTGAAACGGAGTGATTGCGCAAAGTATGTCAGACTGGTGGATCAAGCCCTTGATTCACTTCACCAGGATCCAAGAGTCGTCAATATATTGAAATCTGAAAAATATATTTTGGCCACCATTCTGGATCCTAGGTTTAAGTCCTACCTTTTGAGTTTTTTTTCCAAAAGACCAAAATCTAAAACTATGCAAAGAGCTGTTGGTCAAAAAATTTAATTTTCCTTACAGAATGCCTGCTGGTCATGCAGATTAGTCACCACAAAATGACATCTGGTCGGGCCTGAGAGGCCTACTAGTGACATGTCTTCTACCATGACTATGTGTGATACGGTCTCCATTCGCAGAATGGTGGAGGACTATTTCAGAGATAACATCCTAATAGACATGGCAGATAGTCCCTTTCAGTACTGGCAGGAAAAAGGGGCAATTTGGAGTTCCATACACAAACTGGCTTTGCATTACTTAAGTTGCCCACCCTCCAGTGTATACTCCGAAAGAGTTTTAAGTGCAGCTGGAAACCTTGTCAGTGATCGGCGTAGGAGGTTACTTCCTCAAAATGTGGAAAAGATGATGTTCATTAAAATGAATTACAAATTCCACGAGGAAGACCTCAACCAACAATTACATCAAAAAATGAAAGAGGTGCCTATGGTGGAATCCAGCGGGGATGAATTAATATTGTGTGAAGAAGAGGATGTACACACTGATGGGGATGACGAGGACGAAGATTATATGTAATGTAAAGCCAGTTTGTGTATGGGATTATTTTCTTTTCCATGTCCAAAGCACATTGGCAGCTTGTTTTATGGGGGTCCAAACAAACCAATAATTTCAGCCACAATTGGCAGTTCTTGTCGCTGAAATTATTGGTTTGCTATAACTATCCTGTTTCGTATACAACATAAGGGTGGGTGGGAGGGCCCAAGGACTATTCCATCTTGCACCGTTTTCCTGCTGGTTGGGGCATTGCTGCATGACATTTTAAATTAATGTTATGGTTGGTTTAGGAACCAATGATTTATTTTTAAATTAATTTATGATCAATTTAACAGCCAGGGGCTGCACCCAATGAATTGTTTTTAAATTAATTTATGATCAAATTAACAGCCAAGGGTTGCACCCAATGAATTGTTTTTAAATTTATGATCAATTTAACAGCCAGGGGCTGCACCCAATGAATTGTTTTTAAATTAATTTATGATCAATGATACACCTGGCTGTCTCTGTCATCGGCGTAGCTGTGCAGGGGTGCTGTTCTCCTGTCTGTCGAGGGGCTGTTGCCCAAAATAATAAATAAACATTTTTTTTGTGTGCGTGTCAGCCACACCTGGCATAGCTGTGCAGGGGTGCTGTGCTGCTGTCTGTCAAGGGGCTTCATGAATATTGCAATGAAAACTTTTTTTTTAAGTTATTGGGTTACAAAAAGTTTTTTTTTTTAATCTTAAACATAGCAGAAATGTTATCAGCTTTTAAAGTTATATGGTCTAAAAAGCTAAAGCCTATATTTGTAAAAAAAAACGAAAGCCTAATTCAACCAAAAGAGAGACTGACACCACGGCTAAACATAAGAGTCACCTTCTGGATGTGAATTGTCTCATTTGCATGGGGAAAACACAATCCTCAGATGAGATGGATCTCAGCCAGTGGACAACATTGAAATGACCATTAAAAATTCACAATGGAAGACTACAGTGTGGAGAATCTTTTTTCACAGTCAGGTGAGGCCTCAGAGAACATGAAAAAAGATGCTCTAGGTGCTGAACTTCAAGGAATTTCTCCATCATGTTCTGCAGTGTAGAAAGGTTTCATTCACATGTTTTCTATAAAGCAGTTCAAAGTTACAGCCTTCAAAGTGTCTGGCTATAACACCCACCTTTGCCAGGAATTACCAAAGATTATTACAAGCAAAGGATTCATCTGTCTGGAATCTGTCTGGGAATGCATGGATCATATTTGGCCTGAATGCACTAAGACATCCAGTGATTCTGTCACTGTGTTCTGTAGCCCACAATATTCCTACCTGAATCGCAAACTGAAATACGGAATAGTAAGCACAGACAACATGGAGGCCTTTGTTATTCCACTGCCTGCATGCCAACCAATACCTCCCAGACTACACCCACTGGGGGGACCAGGTCTTGATAATGACCATCCCCATCTGTTGCTAGGCCTTCTTCTTCCAAACCATCCATCCTGGACTTCCTGTCCAAAAAGGGTAAGCAGGGTACAGAAAGAGGAGCTAGATGTCCCCAATGATATTTTTTTTCTTCTATCATAGATGATGTGGAGAGATAAGAGCTTCAGATGTTGGAAGTACAGGGGCTCCCACCTATTTGGCTTCCCTCCAGACAAAAGAGCTCTGTTCCTCAGGAAGTGTCTATGCCTGAGCTGATAGGTAGGTAGTCTCTGTATGTTGGTAAAATAAACACCATTCAGGAGATGGCAACCCAGAATAACAACAACTAATGTGTCCACTGATAACCAGCCTGATCCCTTAACAGCAACATACTCCATATGCCCAACTCATAACATGACACCCAGTTAAAAAGCCTCCTCTTCCTTATGACACTAATTCAGTCGCCATGGTTGATCAATCAGCCATGTGTGGTCCACCCAATTTTTGGAGAAGGGGACCACTGGAGGTAAGATAGGTGAGTATTGTGTGAGTGTGTGTATGTATGTATGTATTAAAGTTATACTTTGTAAGGTATGTGTGTGTTTCTTGGGACATTTCTTTAGAGGTGAACTACAAGTACCAGTGGGCCCTAAATGACCCGCATGCTGGTACTTGTGGTTCTCCAAGTACCAGCATGCGGGGGAAGCTTGCTGGGACCTGCAGTTCTACTGGAAAGACAATGTTTATTTATATCTCTTTTTACACCGTACTGTCACAATCAACCCACCACCCACCGCCCAAGGTGTGGCGGGGATAGCCCCGGGTTATCAGCCCAGGCTAGGGGTGCCCTGGAGAGGGAGACCCCTTTTTTTGAAGGGGTCTCCAACTCCCCACTGGATAGGGGAGATCACTACTGGGGGCCTGCATAAGAGAGACCACTACAGGGGGCACTGCATGGGGGGACTACTCTTGGGGGCACTATATAAAGGGTACTGCATAAAGGTTACCACTACTGGGGACACTGCATTGGGGGACTGCTACTGGGGGCACTATATAAGGGCGACCACTACTGGGGGCACTTCATAGGGGGCACCACTAGATGGGGCACTGCATAGGGGGGGGGCCACTACATGGGGCACTGCAAAAGGGGGACCACTACTGGGGGCACTGAATAAGGGGAACTAATGGGGGGCTGCATAAGGGAAACCACTACTGGGGGCATTGCATACTGGGGGTACTGTATAAGGGGAACTAATGGGGGGCTGCGTAAGGGGGACCACTACTGGGGGTACTGTATAAGGGGCACTACTGGGGTTAAGGTGCATATGGAAAGGAATGTTCAGGGTGACGCTAAAGGGGTGTGTTTCTTGTTGACACGCCCCATTTTTAAGTGACCACGCCCATTTTCCCCGTACATGGGGGGGCTCCATTTTAAATTTGCCCTGGGCTCCAAATACCCTAGTTACCCCACAGCTGAGGCTTATACCAGCAATCAGTAGGTGGTGGGTGTTGGGGTAATTATTTTAAAATGTAAAAAAGATATATACAGTATATATATATGTTTATATCTATCTATCTATCTATCTATATATATATATATATATATATATATAAAGTCACTGGAGCCGGCACTCCACAGTACCAATCAATACTTGCCCAGGTGCCATCTGAGGTAGGGGAACCTGATGTATGAACGTGAAGAAAACAGCGGCACTCATGGGACTTGGTGAAATAAGACTCAGATACACAAGAGGTGTATGGGATTCGATGTTTCAGTCGGTGAGGACTTATATCAATCTTGATAAAAGTCCTCACCGACTGAAACGTCGAATCCCATACACCTCTTGTGTATCTGAGTCCTATTTCACCAAGTCCCGTGAGTGCCGCTGTTTCCTTCACGTGTATATATATATATATATATATAGAACAAATGTGATGGCTATGGCGCCAGCCAACAACAGTGAATAAAGTGCTAGAAATAATTGAAACTGTAATAAACGAATATAGTGAAAGGTATATATATGTAACAAGACGCACTACCTAAAGGTGTCAGCTGAATACCAATAAGAGGGATTAGGGCAAATCCCAAACGAAAATGTGGGAGAAGTGAATGATACAGCGACAGGCGTCACTTAGAAAGTGCACAGTGCAATAAATATATAAAAAAGATTTTTAATCAAAAGTTCAAAAGGACACACTGACATGAATACATGAAATAAAAACGCACATATTACATATGACTTTAAATGTCAAGCTAATATCTAAAAAAAAAAAAAAATTTAAGGAGCAAAGATATTAATAGTATTAAATGACTGAGTTAAAAAGCAGATGAAGAATTTTCAACACCACAATATTGGAATAAAGTGCAAATTTCAAAATGGTAAGTATTGCACAGGCCCAATAATATAAATAAAAAACAAAAGAATTGAGAATAAGGTTCTAAAAGCAGAAATGAGTTCAAAGGTGCTTATCTTAGTAACTCAAAGGCAAGAGTGCAGCTTCACCAACGCGTTTCATCCAATGGGACTTTTTCAAGGGATGTTAGCTAGCAGGCATGAGTCCATATTTATACCAAGCTTAAACAGAACTAATTAGTCAGCCTCATTACAATTAGTGACCTCATATCCGGTCTGACGGAGTGATTTAGCAGAGGAAACTTCCAAACCACTCCTATGAATGAGTTAAATTATTTATAACGTAAATGGGATTCCAGTAATGTCCAGATCTTTCTAATATTAAGCAGAACTTAGCGTGAAACTTAGCGGTACTTCCGCCCAAATGACTCCAAGTTTCCACCCTCAGTATCAACATCCGCCCGCTTCCGGGTCTTAGGCAGTAGGATCGGCGACTGCTGTAACTTCCGCCCTCACTTCTGGCTCCACGCGGCATCCGTACATCAATGTCCAGGAATGGTATCGCGGGTGGTCAACTCCCGTCCAGTCCACGTGACCCCCGCGCAGATTCCAATGCTCGTCATCTCTGCAAGTACCCGCCCATGGACGACATCATCGAGACCTCACTCAGGTCTCGTGCTTCCAGAAATAGGCACTGCCATGGGTCTGCGGAAGCAAAAAAACTCAGTAATTTTAAGCGCCATTTTGAGAAAGGGTAACTTAGCCCAAACTGTTAATGTTAATGGATACACCAATTGGATAAACATAAAGTGCAAGTGGCATTGTAAAACAATAAGCCTCAAATCTAGCAGCAGGTTTTAAAAATACAGCATCAAGTTCTAAATGGCAAAAAGGAAGATGGAGTAATAGAAAAATAATTGTGTAATTTGGAATGTAATAAAATTGACGACATGGTACAAATCACTAACTGGTTAAGAATAATATTAATGAAGAAAAAAAAAAAAAAGTAGATAAAAAAGAAGAACATAAGAAAACACTGGCTGATTAAAAAATAGTAGTAAAAGACAAGCAAGGGTCTTACTAAAAGGTTTAGAAAATAATTTTAAAACTAGATAATTTATGAATAAATTAATTATTTAAAGACGGAGGAGGGGGTGGATAAAATTCATGAGTAACCACGGAACCAAGGTAGAGAGTTAAAACCATTCAGAGACCCAGTGGCTATCTTACGCCCTGTTGTAAGTATGTATGAACACTACAACACCTGGTATTCCCAGGAGGTCTCCCATCCCAGTACTGGCCAAGCCCATATATGCTTAGCTTCCAAGATCGGACGAGATTGGGCATATACACAATGGTTTGGTTGTAGGTTCTTATTAACATACACAACTACTGCCTTGTCTCTTACAAGAATGGAGCAATCTCGTAACTCTCATTAAATCCTTGTGGAGCCATGGTATTTAACTCGAAGATCCAGAACATTTCTCTTCTTGATAATTTGTTCCCTAGATCACCCCCTCTCTCTCCTAATTTAACATGCTCTATTGCTTTAAAAGTTAAGTCCTCCGGGTTGGAATCATGATAGACAGAAAAATGTTTGGACACCGCATGTCCCTCAACCTTGTTCCTGATATTTCGAACATGTTCTTGAATTCGCAATTTTAACGGTCTCTTAGTTTTTCCCACATATTTTAAACCACATTTACACTCCAAAAGGTAAATGGTGGAGATGGTATTGCAGTTCATATAGTTCTTGATTTTAAATTCCTTTGAACCATCAAAGTTGTGAAATACTTTCCTTCGTGGGTGGATATATTTACAGACATTACAATGTCCACACTTATAGCAACCTAAACACTTGGGGAGGATTTCGTTGGTTTGAGATGTCCTACTTTTGATCATACTAGGTGCTAGAATGTCCTTTAGGTTCTTATTTTTCTTATAGATTATATCAGGCCTTGAGGGGAGGATCTCTTTCAGGACTGGGTCCATGAGCAAGATATGCCAGTGTTTCTGTAAGGAGCTTCTAATTTTGTTCTCGTGTCCATTGTAGGTGGTCACAAAAGGCACACGGTCTTTTTTCTTTCTCCGATCTTTGTTTCTATAATTCAGCAAGTCATCCCTTGGCAAGTCTTTCGTTTTCTCTGCTGCCTGTGATAACAATTCAATGGGGTAACCTTTGCTTAGAAATCTCTCCGTGTAGACTTGAATTTGTTCATCACAGTCTTGTTCTCTCGTACAATTGCGCTTGATTCTATAGAACTGAGAATAAGGGATGTTGGTTTTCCATCTTTTAAGATGTCCACTTTTAAAATGTAAATAACTATTAGTGTCAACCTTTTTAATATAGTTATTCGTAATGATCTCATCATTAGCATATGATAAAACCAGATCTAAAAATTCCACCGATATATTACTAAAATGGGACGTGAACTTCAAATTAAAATCATTGGTTGCAATATATGTTAAAAATGTATTAAAAAGTTCCTCAGAACCTTCCCAGATGATTAAAATGTCGTCAATATATCTCTTGTATAATACAATATTTTTATGAAATGGGTTGTTCTTGTATATGTGATTGTCTTCCCAATGCCCCATAAAAATGTTCGCAAAGCTAGGGGCAAAAATAGCCGTGCCACATATCTGTTGGTAAAAAACATCCAAAAATTTTAAATAATTGTGAATAAGAATAAAAGACATCAAGTCACATAAAAACTCTCGATGAAGGGGACTAATGGATTCGTCCTTTTCTAGGACTTTCCTACATGCATTGATCCCTTTGTCATGCTCAATGCAAGTATACAAAGCCTGTACGTCTATCGTAACCCAGGAATATGTTGGTTGCCATTTAATCCCCTTTAAACATTGCAAAACGTTCGTGGTGTCTTTCAAATATGAGTCCAGTATAATAACGTATTTTTGTAAAAAAACATCAACATATTCGGAAAGATGGGAGGTGAGCGAGTCTATACCAGCTACAATAGGGCGCCCTGGAGGTGATGTCATCGATTTGTGGATTTTAGGTAAAAAGTAAAATATAGGAGTCGTGGGGTTGGTTTGCATGAGAAACTGAAATTCATCCTTGTTTATAACTCCATTACGGAGACCACATAACAAAATTGCCCTCATGTCATCTAAATATTCTTCTACAGGGTCTCCCTTTAATGGTCTATATGAGTTCATGTCATTCAGTAATCTTTCAGCTTCTTTGAGATAAGCTTCTCGATCCATGATGACCAAACCCCCCCCTTTATCAGCTTGTTTTATTATCACATCTTTATTCTTTTGCAATTCCTTCAGGGCATGTTTCTCTTCATTTTTCAAATTCTGTTTTTGTAGTTTTTCTTCTACTTTCCCTCCCTCACATAGGTCTTTCTTTACTTTTTCATAGAAAACTTCTATGTGACTGCCTTTAGACTCTAAAGGATAGTAGGTGGATTTACATTTCAATCCTGATTTTGAAGTTAACTCCATAAAGTTTTTGATAGGAGCTGATTCCTTTCTTACAAAGTGTCTTTTTAGTGTCAGGTTCCTCACAAATGTATTCAAGTCTATATATACGTCAGATTTGTTCATATTGGATGTTGGTGCATAATTTAACCCTTTGCTTAGTAAACTGATCTCAGATTCTGTTAAATGGTGTTGTGATAAGTTGAAGATGCCTTGTTGTTGGAGATTCATAGGAGATATCTTCTCTTTAGGTTTCTTCCTCCCGCCCCATTTTCCTCTTCTTCTCGCTGTCTTCTTTTGAGGGGTGATGCTATAGTTGCTGTTTCCCTGACTGGTTGCTTCCTTATGTCGTTTGGTGTATCTGGACCTGGGGATAAAAAATGATGTTGATCTAAGTCGCCAGTAGATTCCAGTCTCTGTAGGGCTGCGTACCTATTCCTTGTGTGGGTTGTTCTGTATCTTGGGGATTGTTCATCTCTATAATGATTTCTTTTAAAAGTAGGTTTCCAGACGGAATGTGTTCTCGATGGAGTGGGAATATTATTGCTGGCATTCTGGAATCTTGACCATTGTTTAATTCTGTTGGTTTCATAATCTTGTTTATCTCTATGGAATTTCTTCTCTTTGCCCTTAATTACTGGCAGTGCCTATTTCTGGAAGCACGAGACCTGAGTGAGGTCTCGATGATGTCGTCCATGGGCGGGTACTTGCAGAGATGATGAGCATTGGAATCTGCGCGGGGGTCACGTGGACTGGACGGGAGTTGACCACCCGCGATACCATTCCCGGACATTGATGTACGGATGCCGCGTGGAGCCAGAAGTGAGGGCGGAAGTTACAGCAGTCGCCGATCCTACTGCCTAAGACCCGGAAGCGGGCGGATGTTGATACTGAGGGTGGAAACTTGGAGTCATTTGGGCGGAAGTACCGCTAAGTTTCACGCTAAGTTCTACTTAATATTAGAAAGATCTGGACATTACTGGAATCCCATTTACGTTATAAATAATTTAACTCATTCATAGGAGTGGTTTGGAAGTTTCCTCTGCTAAATCACTCCGTCAGACCGGATATGAGGTCACTAATTGTAATGAGGCTGACTAATTAGTTCTGTTTAAGCTTGGTATAAATATGGACTCATGCCTGCTAGCTAACATCCCTTGAAAAAGTCCCATTGGATGAAACGCGTTGGTGAAGCTGCACTCTTGCCTTTGAGTTACTAAGATAAGCACCTTTGAACTCATTTCTGCTTTTAGAACCTTATTCTCAGTTCTTTTGTTTTTTATTTATATTATTGGGCCTGTGCAATACTTACCATTTTGAAATTTGCACTTTATTCCAATATTGTGGTGTTGAAAATTCTTCATCTGCTTTTTAACTCAGTCATTTAATACTATTAATATCTTTGCTCCTTACATTTTTTTTTTTTTTTTAGATATTAGCTTGACATTTAAAGTCATATGTAATATGTGCGTTTTTATTTCATGTATTCATGTCAGTGTGTCCTTTTGAACTTTTGATTAAAAATCTTTTTTATATATTTATTGCACTGTGCACTTTCTAAGTGACGCCTGTCGCTGTATCATTCACTTCTCCCACATTTTCATTTGGGATTTGCCCTAATCCCTCTTATTGGTATTCAGCTGACACCTTTAGGTAGTGCGTCTTGTTACATATATATACCTTTCACTATATTCGTTTATTACAGTTTAAATTATTTCTAGCACTTTATTCACTGTTGTTGGCTGGCGCCATAGCCATCACATTTGTTCTACATCAATTGGGTTTACTTTGGCTAGGCAGCCTTCCTTAACAGTTCTCTGTGTGATTGCACATTTTTACTGCACTTTTTAAGGATGTTTCGAAACACTGAACGCACAATTAAGAGAAGTGATTTATGTCAAAAAATTTTTAATGAGAGCAATACAGGGACACATACTGAGTTACCTACTGAAAATATTGATAATTTATTTTGGGACATTGAAAAGCTTATGACCAAAGAAATTAAAGCTTGGTGGGATGTAAAAGGTCTTGAACATTACATCTCTGTAAATAGAATCCCGAGAGGACTTAGAATCCAAAAAAATCCCACCTTTGGTCTAGATAAAACAGATTTCATTAGAGAATGGGATAAGATCCTGCATAGATGTTCCTTGGACCTTATGCAACTCATTATTAAAGAAAAACAGGACATTTTGCAGAATTTGGAACAGGAGATCAAGGTCAAAGAGCAGCAAATGGAAGAATTCAAAATGAAAGACAACTTTAAGGAGAATGAGGTTGTCCTAATAAAAAAATTAGAAAGAACAGAAGAAACAGTAATTAAGGGCAAAGAGAAGAAATTCCATAGAGATAAACAAGATTATGAAACCAACAGAATTAAACAATGGTCAAGATTCCAGAATGCCAGCAATAATATTCCCACTCCATCGAGAACACATTCCGTCTGGAAACCTACTTTTAAAAGAAATCATTATAGAGATGAACAATCCCCAAGATACAGAACAACCCACACAAGGAATAGGTACGCAGCCCTACAGAGACTGGAATCTACTGGCGACTTAGATCAACATCATTTTTTATCCCCAGGTCCAGATACACCAAACGACATAAGGAAGCAACCAGTCAGGGAAACAGCAACTATAGCATCACCCCTCAAAGAAGACAGCAAGAAGAAGAGGAAAACGGGGCGGGAGGAAGAAACCTAAAGAGAAGATATCTCCTATGAATCTCCAACAACAAGGCATCTTCAACTTATCACAACACCAATTAACAGAATCCGAGATCAGTTTACTAAGCAAAGGGTTAAATTATGCACCAACATCCAATATGAACAAATTTGACGTATATATAGACTTGAATAAATTTGTGAGGAACCTGACACTAAAAAGACACTTTGTAAGAAAGGAATCAGCTCCTATCAAAAACTTTATGGAGTTAACTTCAAAATCAGGATTGAAATGTAAATCCACCTACTATCCTTTAGAGTCTAAAGGCAGTCACATAGAAGTTTTCTATGAAAAAGTAAAGAAAGACCTATGTGAGGGAGGGAAAGTAGAAGAAAAACTACAAAAACAGAATTTGAAAAATGAAGAGAAACATGCCCTGAAGGAATTGCAAAAGAATAAAGATGTGATAATAAAACAAGCTGATAAAGGGGGGGGTTTGGTCATCATGGATCGAGAAGCTTATCTCAAAGAAGCTGAAAGATTACTGAATGACATGAACTCATATAGACCATTAAAGGGAGACCCTGTAGAAGAATATTTAGATGACATGAGGGCAATTTTGTTATGTGGTCTCCGTAATGGAGTTATAAACAAGGATGAATTTCAGTTTCTCATGCAAACCAACCCCACGACTCCTATATTTTACTTTTTACCTAAAATCCACAAATCGATGACATCACCTCCAGGGCGCCCTATTGTAGCTGGTATAGACTCGCTCACCTCCCATCTTTCCGAATATGTTGATGTTTTTTTACAAAAATACGTTATTATACTGGACTCATATTTGAAAGACACCACGAATGTTTTGCAATGTTTAAAGGGGATTAAATGGCAACCAACATATTCCTGGGTTACGATAGACGTATAGGCTTTGTATACTTGCATTGAGCATGACAAAGGGATCAATGCATGTAGGAAAGTCCTAGAAAAGGACGAATCCATTAGTCCCCTTCATCGAGAGTTTTTATGTGACTTGATGTCTTTTATTCTTACTCACAATTATTTTACATTTTTGGATGTTTTTTACCAACAGATATGTGGCACGGCTATGGGCACTATTTTTGCCCCTAGCTTTGCGAACATTTTTATGGGGCATTGGGAAGACAATCACATATACAAGAACAACCCATTTCATAAAAATATTGTATTATACAAGAGATATATTGACGACATTTTAATCATCTGGGAAGGTTCTGAGGAACTTTTTAATAAATTTTTAACATATATTGCAACCAATGATTTTAATTTGAAGTTCACGTCCCATTTTAGTAATATATCGGTGGAATTTTTAGATCTGGTTTTATCATATGCTAATGATGAGATCATTACGAATAACTATATTAAAAAGGTTGACACTAATAGTTATTTACATTTTAAAAGTGGACATCTTAAAAGATGGAAAACCAACATCCCTTATTCTCAGTTCTATAGAATCAAGCGCAATTGTACGAGAGAACAAGACTGTGATGAACAAATTCAAGTCTACACGGAGAGATTTCTAAGCAAAGGTTACCCCATTGAATTGTTATCACAGGCAGCAGAGAAAACGAAAGACTTGCCAAGGGATGACTTGCTGAATTATAGAAACAAAGATCGGAGAAAGAAAAAAGACCGTGTGCCTTTTGTGACCACCTACAATGGACACGAGAACAAAATTAGAAGCTCCTTACAGAAACACTGGCATATCTTGCTCATGGACCCAGTCCTGAAAGAGATCCTCCCCTCAAGGCCTGATATAATCTATAAGAAAAATAAGAACCTAAAGGACATTCTAGCACCTAGTATGATCAAAAGTAGGACATCTCAAACCAACGAAATCCTCCCCAAGTGTTTAGGTTGCTATAAGTGTGGACATTGTAATGTCTGTAAATATATCCACCCACGAAGGAAAGTATTTCACAACTTTGATGGTTCAAAGGAATTTAAAATCAAGAACTATATGAACTGCAATACCATCTCCACCATTTACCTTTTGGAGTGTAAATGTGGTTTAAAATATGTGGGAAAAACTAAGAGACCGTTAAAATTGCGAATTCAAGAACATGTTCGAAATATCAGGAACAAGGTTGAGGGACATGCGGTGTCCAAACATTTTTCTGTCTATCATGATTCCAACCCGGAGGACTTAACTTTTAAAGCAATAGAGCATGTTAAATTAGGAGAGAGAGGGGGTGATCTAGGGAACAAATTATCAAGAAGAGAAATGTTCTGGATCTTCGAGTTAAATACCATGGCTCCACAAGGATTTAATGAGAGTTACGAGATTGCTCCATTCTTGTAAGAGACAAGGCAGTAGTTGTGTATGTTAATAAGAACCTACAACCAAACCATTGTGTATATGCCCAATCTCGTCCGATCTTGGAAGCTAAGCATATATGGGCTTGGCCAGTACTGGGATGGGAGACCTCCTGGGAATACCAGGTGTTGTAGTGTTCATACATACTTACAACAGGGCGTAAGATAGCCACTGGGTCTCTGAATGGTTTTAACTCTCTACCTTGGTTCCGTGGTTACTCATGAATTTTATCCACCCCCTCCTCCGTCTTTAAATAATTAATTTATTCATAAATTATCTAGTTTTAAAATTATTTTCTAAACCTTTTAGTAAGACCCTTGCTTGTCTTTTACTACTATTTTTTAATCAGCCAGTGTTTTCTTATGTTCTTCTTTTTTATCTACTTTTTTTTTTTTTTTTTCTTCATTAATATTATTCTTAACCAGTTAGTGATTTGTACCATGTCGTCAATTTTATTACATTCCAAATTACACAATTATTTTTCTATTACTCCATCTTCCTTTTTGCCATTTAGAACTTGATGCTGCTAGATTTGAGGCTTATTGTTTTACAATGCCACTTGCACTTTATGTTTATCCAATTGGTGTATCCATTAACATTAACAGTTTGGGCTAAGTTACCCTTTCTCAAAATGGCGCTTTTAAGTGTCTTAAAATTACTGAGTTTTTTTGCTTCCGCAGACCCACGGCAGTGCCTATTTCTGGAAGCACGAGACCTGAGTGAGGTCTCGATGATGTCGTCCATGGGCGGGTACTTGCAGAGATGACGAGCATTGGAATCTGCGCGGGGGTCACGTGGACTGGACGGGAGTTGACCACCCGCGATACCATTCCCGGACATTGATGTACGGATGCCGCGTGGAGCCAGAAGTGAGGGCGGAAGTTACAGCAGTCGCCGATCCTACTGCCTAAGACCCGGAAGCGGGCGGATGTTGATACTGAGGGTGGAAACTTGGAGTCATTTGGGCGGAAGTACCGCTAAGTTTCACGCTAAGTTCTACTTAATATTAGAAAGATCTGGACATTACTGGAATCCCATTTACGTTATAAATAATTTAACTCATTCATAGGAGTGGTTTGGAAGTTTCCTCTGCTAAATCACTCCGTCAGACCGGATATGAGGTCACTAATTGTAATGAGGCTGACTAATTAGTTCTGTTTAAGCTTGGTATAAATATGGACTCATACCTGCTAGCTAACATCCCTTGAAAAAGTCCCATTGGATGAAACGCGTTGGTGAAGCTGCACTCTTGCCTTTGAGTTACTAAGATAAGCACCTTTGAACTCATTTCTGCTTTTAGAACCTTATTCTCAGTTCTTTTGTTTTTTATTTATATTATTGGGCCTGTGAATACTTACCATTTTGAAATTTGCACTTTATTCCAATATTGTGGTGTTGAAAATTCTTCATCTGCTTTTTAACTCAGTCATTTAATACTATTAATATCTTTGCTCCTTACATTTTTTTTTTTTTTTAGATATTAGCTTGACATTTAAAGTCATATGTAATATGTGCGTTTTTATTTCATGTATTCATGTCAGTGTGTCCTTTTGAACTTTTGATTAAAAATCTTTTTTATATATTTATTGCACTGTGCACTTTCTAAGTGATGCCTGTCGCTGTATCATTCACTTCTCCCATATATATATATATATATATATATATTGAATATGTGGCACCACTATGCCCAGCAAGTCCTGGCAGGATTACACTGTTTGGGCATTCTGGTGCTTGTAGAAGTCTAATCACCAGCCACCTATCGCTGCCAGAGTATAGGGACATTTCTAGAACCATAAGTGTCATCATGGTCTGGCTTTCAGGACCCTCTTGGACCTGTAGTGCCACAGAGTAATCTGATCTGTGGATACA
The DNA here is from genome assembly GCA_031769625.1 of Taudactylus pleione. Lineage (NCBI taxonomy): Eukaryota > Metazoa > Chordata > Amphibia > Anura > Myobatrachidae > Taudactylus > Taudactylus pleione. Next base: position 4,390,559 of record JAUIMM010000198.1, read on the forward strand.
GAGAACAGGGGAAGCATTAAGGGCCTCATTTGTCAATGAGTTTTATCATTCACAATGAGTGATAAGACTCTCTGTGTATGATAAATGATGGTCCAGCCAATCAGCTCCCAACTGTCATCTGTTTGAAAAATGACAGTTGGGAGCTGATTGGCTGGAGCACCATTTATCATACGCACTCATGAATGATAAAACCTGTTGAAAAATAGGCCCCTTATTTTGACAGCATTTGTTCATTGGCAGATGTACTAGGATCATACTTATCTATTCTATGGAAGGTGTGGGAGGATCCCGATTTTTCGGGTAGTCCCCTGCACCCCTGGGTGAGTAGGCGAATCTCTCGCATTCCGTCTACTTCCTAGTGAGGCGGGCAGGATGGGGAGATTATATAGGGAATTTGCAGGTCTGTACGGAGGGGCGGGGGTAACATTACACACATTGCGTCATTTAGCCCCACCCCCTCCCCGTGGACCTACAAATTGCGGTGTTTTGCCATGACGGGGAGAGGGTTTAATGACATGGATAGCCCGACCCCCCTAATCTGTCAGCTGCATCCTCTCCCAAAGAGGAGTTATTTAAAGTAGGCAAGTATGACTAGGATATAGAGACATTAATATATGAATGAACACGTGTGAAATATACACATACTATCGGGTGCTGAGTCAACATTGATTAACAGAACAAAATTACTTCTTGAACAAATAATTTAAATTATAGTTTTTTTATAGGGTACAATCATACTTGCCCCTCCCCCCCTTACCATCACCAGCCCACCAGCATCATGACACAAGCATTAGCGCTGAATCGCGTCATAGTGGCCCCGCCCCCTACCTCACAATGCCAGTAATCCTGGTATTGTGTAGAGGGGGCGGGGCCATGATGTGATTGCGTGGTCATGCCCCCACTCTGCCCCTAATAAAATATGAGATGCCTTCCATGCCCGCCCCCTCCACGATGCCGACCTGTCTGCCCCTTCCCGAAGAGAGCAGCCAGAATGTCGGCAAGCATGGATATAATTACTATTAATTAGTAAACAGAACTCTGATTAGGAGACGGTATTGGTAAAATGTGGTGCGGCCTGAAAGTTAAAATCGCAGATTTATTGAAGAGTGGTATTTTGATGGGTGGTGTGGCCTCATCGAGCAATTTTTGGCATAATGCACGTGTCAGGGACTGCATACGCATCTATGAGAACATTCACATAATCAGGGGAAGATTAAGATAGGAGGGGGCCCGTGAGCATTCTCCGTGCGGGTCCCTCCCCCTTTTGTCGGCACATGTGCAGATCTCCGGGAACATGGTGCCCTCACCATCTTCCCGGTATTCGGTTGACTGCAGATCTTTGGGTACCGGCCGGTCCGAGAGACATGCCCTCTCTTGCAGGTCGGCCGGTAGCACCACCTGATTTTCGGGAGCATCCTACACGTCCCGGGAGAGTAGGCATGTATGCTCATGGCTTGTCAAGGATGCGACATCTGACTAAGCTCTTTGTGTGACTCTTTGCAGGTGTTTGAGATCAGGAACTCCAGTCACCTCACAGAAGATTGGCTGAAGGAGCGCCTGGCTTTCTTTCGTTAAACCGTACCCGTGTATTTATATATTGCAGCTCTGATTGTATATCGGTTGTACTAATAAACACAAACTCTGTAACATAACTGCATATTGGCCTGATCTGGGTAAAGGCAGCACAAATTGTACACTTGACTCATCATGGTAACTCCACGGGGTATATTTACTAAAGTGCCTATAGCAACCAATCAGATTCCAGCTCTTATCTTCTAGAAGGTGCTAGATAATGGTTGTTATGGGCAACACCTCCACTTCTAAAAACCCGCACTTTAGTAAATATGACCCCAGAATTGAATTGCAGATGCCTATGAACAGCACAGATTTCAGGACCCATGTTGTCTGACATAAGGGAAAAGTATAATTTCTTATTGCTGCTTATTGTGGTAACTAAGAAAATGATCACATTAAGTTTAACAAAAATATATGCGGAGCCCATGTCCCTGCGATGTGTGAGAAGTAATGTGAGCACTAATGCGTTCACTGTACTGCTAGGACCTCGTCCGCGCTACTGCACATGCGCTGTCATCAGACCGCGCACGTGCGAGTGGAGAGTGCCAGGGAGGAATCCTTCGGCCTCCTCTCCAAGATAATTCTGCGCAATGCAGCCCATTGGCTAAAGTTATCTAAAGATGGCGTTAGCTACCGAGTTCAAGATCTGGAGCCTGGTATAATTCACAGTTTAGCAGTCTCCATTGAAACTTATAACTGCTTCTATTACGTTCAGGGGATACTTAATATTTGTGGGTAGCTCCCAAAACGGCCGCATTTTTATTTTATTTTCTCATAAATTTGCCCTTTTTATAGAAGCTCGGCCACAGTTTATTAATGTGTCACCAAGTCAGCTAAGGTACATCTTTCAGTATTTCCTTTTTCTATATACGGCACTATAACAGTACGGCCACTAGGTGGCAGCACTTGTTTGATTTATATATTGAGAAATTTGTCAAGTTTGGTTATTGTGGGATTAAACTAAAAATTATTTAATTTACAGTTGCTTCATTAGCTGTTTTTTATTATTGTTTTCCATGGCAGTATTCTATTATGACTAGAGCTGTCATTAGATATGTCCCCATACCTAGCTCACTTGGGGTGGAGGGGGGGGCTCACGTTAACACACACATGCTTCGGGCGCCGTGGCTACACGCTACACCCGTGTGTGTGTGTGTGTGTGTGTAGCTTTATTACATATTTAAAGATTAAATTATACTAGCGCTTTCTGAAACTTAGCATGTCTAAGACTGAGCTGATCATCTTTCCGCCCTTTTCCATCACCTCACTTCCCACAATTTCATTATCTATTGCTGGCACAACTATCTCCTCTAGCCCCAAAGTGCGCTGTCTTGGAGTTATCCTAGACTCCTCCCCCTCCTTTAAATCACACATTCAGCGTGAATCGCGTCACCTGTCCCCTCAGCTGGGGGGGTTTCACAGTTAATTGCTGGTGGGTCGGGTAGGCTTGCCTACCTTTCCAGGGGGCCGGGAGTGGCACCCGATTTTAGGGAGGCTCCCAGCCGAATCGGGAGGGTAGGCAAGTATGAATTATAGTTACCAACAGTTTAAAATAATATCTAGGGAAAGTTTTCAGAAGAACTGGAAATCTACATAAATCATGGACCTTGGCTCACTATAATATCCACAACGTCATATTTACTGAATGGGATTATAATGCACTTTTTGCACATTAAGGGGGGAATTCAATTAGCTGTGAAACAAAGATTATCGTGCAAGTATATAATTATTGCGCAATCCTATTAGCCACGGTTTTTGCGGGTGCAAATTCTGATATGGAGTTATCGCAAATTAGTTTTTACTACCTCCTGACTAGGTGAAAAGTTTGGAAAAAATCCCAATTTTAAGGTAAAAAAATGTTGGGACTTGTTTCCATAGTACTGGGACGCCCCCTTAATGGCTAATTAGTCCAAAATCATTATTAATGAGCTTAATTTGGCCAATAATGAGAAGTCTTTTTGGGGGAGAAAAAGTGCAGGAAAATGGGTTAGTTTATGTGGGGGTGGTATATGGGGGTGCTGTATTGCTGTATGAATGGGACAGGTGTTTGTAAGATTGCAGGTGGACGTTAGAGGTATATTTTGAAGGTTTTTTTGCTGCTATCTATCGCCCACCTGGGCCACACCAACAATTTCTGGAACATTTTTGTGCCTGGCTCCCTCACTTCTTATCCTCCAACATCCCCACAATTATCAATGATGAATTCAATATCCCTATTGATAGTCCTCAATCTCCTTGTGCCTCCAAACTGCTCTCTAACCTCCTCTCTCGGCCTCTCACAGTGGAAAGACTCTTCTACTCATCAGGATGGCAATTGCCTGGATCTTGTACACCAGGCTATGCTCAGTTTCTAAATTTGCTAACCCCCCTCTCTAACATCACAACCTTATCATCTGCAGGCTCTCCTCCATTACTTCAAGCTCAGTTTCACTGAAGTCCGCCAAGCCTCCTCTAACCCACAGAAATATTAACGCTATTAATTTTCAACAACTGTAGCGACAACTCTGCAACAACTACGCTCATCAATTTCTATATTAACTTCTCCTATGACTGATGTATCACACCTTTTCCAAACTCCATAAATAGCCTTGATGAAGTGGCTCCAGCTACCCATCACACTCCATGTAGACTTAGATGTCAACCATGGCATTCCAAAGTAACAAGACACCTACAAAAAGTCTCAATAAAGTAGAATGTCAGTGGCGTAAATTTCATAATCCAAGTGAATTTCTCACATATAAGACTATTTACCACTCTTATCGTAAGGCTCTGTACACTGCCAAACATATTTCCAGTCTCTTATCTCTGCTCAAGGTTCTAACCCCAAGCGAGTTTTAAATACACTTAGGGCCTGATTCAGAGCTGCTCGAAAGCGGCAGTACGCTCGTTGCGAGCGATGTTCGCACATCTGCGCATGCGTATGGTTTTTAATACGCATACGCGAACCAGTCAGTGCGGCCGAAAATCGCTTGTTCGCTATATAGCGAATGCCTGCTATTTTGAGTGACAGAATAAGGCGTATGTGGGTGGTAACAGGGGAAGGTGCTTGAAAACGGGGAGTGGAGATCAGAACGCAGGCGTGCTTAAAGGTCAAAACGGGCGTTTTATGGGTGTGCATAATTAATACAGCAGCGTCATTGACCACGTCACTTGGTTGTTTTATAGTCAGAACTGCTCGCAATATAGTGGTAGGAAAAACCAACCCCAAGAATAGCGAGCAGTTCATACGCTGTTCGATGTACTCGATTAATCTAATAAATAGCGGACATGACGTATGATGCGAGCGGCCATGGGGCGTATTTTTCAAATAAACGACCGCATGTTTTGTTCGCTCGTTCAGACCTGGAGGCGGCAACAGATCGCAAGGAGCGAACGGTTCATTTGAACAGCCACCCCTTTTTGTTGAACGAGCGAGCGCAAATAGCGTCCGGCTCTGAATCAGACCGTTAAATCACATCTTACCCCTCATGCACCCAATCCACCAGTACTCTCAGTGCACAAGATCTTGCTTCCTATTTCAAGGATAAGATTGATAAGATCTGAAATGAAATGGTATACTCTTCCTCAGCCAGTGACCTGCTCAATTCCTTCCCTGAACCCTCTGGCACCTTCTCTTCATTTGTTCCCTTAGTCTTCTCATTCTTCTACTCTACTACCTCTCTTCTTGATCCTACACCATAACAAATCAGTGGAGCATTGGCTCCTGTGCTCATCCCAACCTGAACTAAAATCTACAATATCTCTCTCCACTGGTATCTTTCCTTCAGTGTTCAAGCATGCACTGATTACTCCTATTCTAACCCCCCCTACACAATTCTGAATCTAAGCCTCTCTCAAATTACCATCCCTTCTCTCAGCTCCCATGCTTCACCAAGCTCCATGAGAGACATGCCTACACTCGCCTCACACACTGTCTTCACTCACACAACTTATTGCACCCACTGCAGTCAGGTTTTAATTCCCAGCACTCCGCTGACTAAGGTAGTGAATGATCTGATCACTGCTACTGTACGTCTTAAGGCCATTACTCAGTATTAATCCTTCTAGATCTCTCTGCTGCACTTGACACTGTTGACCATTGCCTTCTCATACAAACTCTACAATCCCTAGTTTATCAGGGCACAGTCTCACCCTACTTTGTTTCTCTGACTCCACCTACTCTTTGCTACCTCTATCAGTTGGAGTACCGCAAGGCTCAGTATTAGGTCCCCTGCTTTTCTGCATATATATCATATCTCTTTGCAAATTTATCAGCTCTTTTGGATTTCAGTATAATCTGTATGTGGATGATACTGAAATCTACCTATCCTCCCCAGGTTTGTCACCATCTGTATTGGTCTGAGTTACTGAATGTCTTTCTGCCATTTTATCTTGGATGGCATCTCGCCACCTCAAATGTAACATTTCCAGAACAGATTGAATAATATTTTCACCAGCGAATAGTATTTACCAACCTGATATCTCTATCACTGTTGATATCTCGACAATCAACCCTACCCCTTAACTCGCTGCCTAGGTGTCATCCTTGGCTCTGAACAGTCCTATGTTCTCCGTATCCAATTTGTTTCCAAATCATGTTACATACATCTAAAAACATATCCAGAATATGACCATATCTTACATAAGACACTGCAAAAGCTCTAATTCATGCACTCATTATGTCCCACATTGATTATTGAAATAGTCTCCTTATTGGTCTTCTCCAGAATAGGTAAAAACAAACTATAAACAGTATAAATATTTAAAAACATTTTAAAAATAAATGCAACAAAAACCATACTTGAGGTAATGCTTAAGCTCTTTTGAGAGTTGGTGGAGGGAGTGAGAGATGGTGTGCTCAGGGCCTGATTCAGGTCCGGTCGCAAGAGCTGAGCGCTCGCAACCGGGTCGATGGTGGCCCACAGCGCATGCGCACGACAGAGCCGGCTCCGTGATGCGCATGCGCGAGACCCGGCTAGCGACGGGCACTCCCTCGCTCAGGGTCTCACAACAAAGGGGGCGAGCTGTCGATGTTGAGTGACAGCTCGCCCCCTTTGGGGGGGCGGGCTGGGGGGGTGGCTGCCCAAATGGAGGCGTTCCAATGAGAACGCCTGTCATTTGGGGGCGGCCCCACTGACATCATGAGTGATGTCAGTGGAGAGATTCCGGCTCTGTTAGAGCCGAAATCTCTCAGGGACTTGCGGCCACGAGACCCTACCACAAGGGTCTCATCACAAGCCCGATGGTCGCGATGGTCTTGACCATCGCGACCATCATCATGGCCACTTGCTGTAGCTGTGGGTGGTCATCCACAGCTATGCGAATGGCCAGGAGGCCGTTCTAAAAAAAAAAATACCCGGCCCTGATTCAGAGCGAGACCTGCCAGTACAATTCACTGTACAACACATGCTTTCTTTCCAAAATGAACCACAGTGACAGTGACAGTATTCATTAATGTTCAACTGATTTATACACTTACACTGTTATCCATGCAAATGTTTATTCATTAAAAATAATTCAAATGAAATAGCCTATTCTGAACTATTTTCTCCTCCTATTCTGTATCTGTTTGTCCCTACATCATTCCCAACGTAAAAATATTTTGTCATAACAGGGACCATATTATAAGCTAGATATACCACTCTTGGGTGTGCAGTCTTGCTCTGATATACGCATGCCACACCCAAGAGTGGTATATCTATTACATATAAAACGATGTGTTAAAATTACAGAAATCTCACTATCATGACTGGACACACTAAATCACATGACCGTGTATTATTTCCCAATGACTGCACACACCACCCAGCATGACTGCACACCTGAACTACTTCCCACTATGATCAAAACCTAACCCAAAGCCACAGCAGTATCACTCCACCAATGTAAACAATACCATCACTCACAGTGACACTACTCAAAGAAAAGCAGCAAATCAATGCAGAAATACAAATATCTGAGTTACCACTTACAGTACCTCAAAGAACCTGACATCAATCCTCACCACAGTTGACTGGTACAATGATGATCTCTTCAAAGAACTTGAACAGGACCATTTTCTAAGGTAGCTATGCCAGTCTTTGGTGTGCGGTTGCGCTCTGATATAAGCACGCTTTGGGTGGTTGAACGGACTGGGCCTTTCGGCCTAGTACATATATCAGAGCGCAACCGCATGCCCAAGAGCATGACATATCTATGACATATTACGCACAATTAGTGAGAATAGAAGTAAAACTACTCATGGATAGAAGTGCAGATTTAGGGAACTAGGAGGTGCAGGGCAGAGCCGTATCTAGACTTTTTGGTGCCCTGTGCCAGAAAGAGCATTGGCGCCCCCCTCATTTTTCAAAGGGACATAATTCACTCAAAAAAGGGCCATGGCTTCATGGGGAAGGGCCAGGGAAGGGATAGGAGAGGCCAGGAGATGCTGGGGATGAAATAAGAGGAAACTACAAGCAAGAATGATAATAAACAGAAATTTGACAGGCCCAAACAGCGCCCCCTGACCTGTGGTGCCCTGTGCGATGGCACAGACCGCACTACCCTAGCTACAGCCCAGGTGCAGGATGGCAATCAGTTGGCACAAGCAGATCCAGGAACTTGCTCAGTGGTGAAGGGCTGACAGCATGCTCACAGGGTCAGAGGCGGATGGCAGACAGGTGTCATAGTCAGGTCCAGGCACAAAGTCAGAGACAGGCAGCAAGGAAAGCTGGTATGAATCTAAAGCACAGGTGGACTCGTAATTGGGTAGACGATGAGGTTATACAACAATCAGCAGCTCCTCTGGTGAGAGTGAGGTACTGCACCAATTAGCTCAGAAGTCACAGAAGCCTGGCACACTGTTTGGCTGTTCTTCTCCATGTCCTTTACCACCTTCGCCTCCTTCGTGTGCCTGCCACTTTCACACTTTTGTGGTCTGTTACTGGCCCCAGGCATGGCCACTTGTTACCTAGTGATTGCGATGTTATTCTTGCAGCTTTCCGTATATCTGAATCACATGAGGCCATTGCCCTTTGTAGATGGTTCCATATGTCACTGAAGCCTGTTGGAGTGAGCTCATCCTCAGATATGAAGTCTCTTAGTGCTGTAATAAGCCTCACAATAGCCGCAATATCCACAGCCATGAGCAGATCTTCTACTGCTTTGTGGAGCATTGACCTTAACAGGTGTTTTTCAGCCAGGGCCAAATAAATGACATTTGTGTATCTGGTGTCCCAATCACTGCCCTCTTCCAGGACGATGGTCTTGCAGCCCAGGTGAGGAAAGCACTGGATGAGACAGACCACTGCAGCTGATGCAATTTCCAAGTTAGCTTTACCATTACAGAGCAGCAATGTTCTTTAGCTAATCTGGTGATTTTACTAAAGGGATACACTCTACTTCGCTGAACTAGCTCCCCAAACAGTCTAATGAAGCTGGATGCCCTGGTGCTCATTATACAGATATCCTGTGATGTGACTGAGGATTTCTGCATATTTCCACCAAGTCTTCTTTTTACGCAATTGAATAATAGTCACTAAAGTTTTCAGGATCTTGGGAACCATTGTCTGATCTTTCTCCTTTATCTCTGGCAGAAGTGTCTGTATAAAGGCATCCCTGAACTTCTTAGCCTCTTTTGGGAAAGTCCATGTGAAGTTTTCAATGCACTGTAAGACTTCCAGGCAAGTGTTGTTATCAAGGCCAGACATCATGTGTAACATGTCAGTAAGGACTACTTTATGTAGGTCTCCGTGTACACATTCAACATATGTCATAAGAGCTGCAAATATGGTGGCACGTTTGTATGCTGTGTTAATTATGTGAGTCACACAGTGGCCTAAGAAGACACAATTTCTCTCCAGGCCCCGGTCTGGACAATACGTCCAACAAAGCTGTCAGCACTTTCATATTTGTTATACACACTGACAGATCTTTCTCATATATTGCTCCATCTCCAAAAGTGACTGTTACCTGGGGTCCCTGCAGGTGGCCAGCCAGTAAGGACGTCACTTGTGATTATTTCTTCCACCTCAGCACAATCCCGGTTTTGTATTTGTACTTGGTGAGCATAGCGCAGGCTTTTGTAAACAATAGTTTGATATTAGGCTCTTGCATAGCATTACTTCCAAAGGCCACAGCAGTGTTATTAATGAACATAGATAGAATCCTTTGGGTGCCGGGATGAGTTACAAGTTCCATATCTGAGCATATCTGAGCTAACACATATACCTTGTTACAGAAGGGCATGGTGGTATAAGTCATTATAGCAGCCAGCGTGGTAAATACAGACAGTGGTGGCGGTTCCAGCTGACCTGAAGCGTAGTCACAAGCTCCATGACAGTGGTCTCCATGTAATCCCTGGCTAAGAGGCAAAGTACTCTGCTGGCTGACAGCCAAATGCACTCACAATCTATACGCTCTGCCAAGATCATCGCCTTTATAATAACAGGTATAATATTATTAAATGCGCTGCTCACGTCCATCCTTACCTCTAACACTTGGCACAGAAAATCAAAGATCATGTTGTGCATCTCAGTAATGGACGAATGCTTTGTCAGGATGGCATTTATCATGCCAAGTTTATGCAGTAGTTTGTGGCATAGTGGCATAGTGGCAATGATCTCAGGCAAACATTTAATGATCACTGGAGAGTAGAGGAGCCTCAGTTCATGAAGGATCACCATGGTGTAGACTCCAGAGGGCCACATAATAGCTGATTTCATGTTATCCTCTCCTTTGTCATGTGGTGTCACATCAGCGGCGTCATTTGCTTTATCCATAGAAAGCGGTAAGTGCAATCTGTGCACCAGGCTAAGAAGATGTTTAAAAAAAAGTTGATACCCGAAGTTGGTATCCAAAGATGGTATCAAATCCTTATCGGAAATCGTCAATTCAAATAAAATCCAAATGAAGGATAATTCCGCACAAAGAGTCAATGTGGGGCAAACTGCCACCACAAAGTGTCTGGCAGTAGCTGGGCATGTCTTATATAGGGGGGCAGTGTGACTGTGATATCACAATGCATGCAGGTGGCAGTAACAGATGGCTGCAGGGCCTATGCTTAGGAAAGGGACTAATGCACTGATATAACTTAACATGTTCATCATTATTTCAAAAAGATCTACTTCCTATCACTACCAATGTGTGCAGTTATAAGTAGAGAAGATGTGCGATGGCCCCTGTGTTTTGTTTCTAATTCATTGTCGTGTTTTGGTTTTGGATTTGCATTTTTGTTTTTAAATTGATAAAACAATCATAATCATTTCTGTTGACTGTTGTTAATAATCTATATTCAATTATCTTGTGCATATTATGTAATAATATATATGCTCCATAATTCTGTAAAGTTTTTTTGTTTTTTAACAATTGACAACCACTTCACACTGAGAGTCACACAGCGCTTATATTATTAACACGATGGCACGGTACCTACTGACCGTTAGTGTTCTTATAAAACACAGTATCACAGCCTAAAGTTTTTTGAAAACGCACAAAGAAGATTTTGATAAAAGTAAAACAAACAACTGGCCACCAACTGCAATACACTACGCAGATATTAAGGTGGTGGCCCTTGACCTACTGACTGTTATATATCACAGACACAGTATCACGGTCACAGACACAGTATCACAGCCACAGACACAGTATCACGGTCACAGACACAGTATCACGGTCACAGACACAGTATCACGGCCACAGACACAGTATCACGGTCACAGACACAGTATCACGGTCACAGACACAGTATCACGGCCACAGACACAGTATCACGGCCACAGACACAGTATCACGGCCACAGACACAGTATCACGGCCACAGACACAGTATCACGGTCACAGACACAGTATCATGGTCACAGACACAGTATCACGGTCACAGACACAGTATCACGGTCACAGACACAGTATCACGGCCACAGACACAGTATCACGGCCACAGACACAATATCACAGCCACCAGGGCCGGCTCCAGGGGTCGGAGCACCCTGTGCCCGCTCAGTTAACAGCGCCCAATATTTTGGATATTGGGGTGTGGCCTAATTACCATAGGTCATGCCCCCGAAGTGACGTTGTTTGGAGGCGTGCCCGCATGGCACACCTCCAAATAACGTCAGGCTGGGGGTAGGCCCAGCACTCACTCTGTCACTAGCTGGGCACACAGCATCCATTCAGCTACTCTGGGGTCCCCAACCTCCCGATTTGACCACCCGCAGGCCACTTCGGCCCACTTCGGACAGTACTGTCCCACTGCAATCGGGGTGTCTGGGAGGGGTGTACCCTCTATGGGATGGCACCCCTGTTCGACCGCACTGGTCAAACACCCCAAGAGCCGGCCCTGACAGCCACAGGCACAGTATCACTGCCACAGACACAATATCACAGCCACAGGCACAGTATCACAGACACAGTATCAACAGCCTAAATTTTTTAGCACCATAAAAAGCCACAGACACGTAATATTAATTAATACATGATACACTATATATATGTACAATATATAAAAAAAAAACAATGATTTGCTGACTGCATATTGATAAAACTAGCTTGGCCAGTGTTACCTAGGGGACTGTCACTGTGGATGGCACTGCCCATCAAAGACAATGGGGTCTATTTATCAAGCAGTGAAAAGCATGGAGTAGTGAACCAGTGGAGAAGTTGCCCATAGCAACCAATCAGCTTTGACATAGCATTTATCAAGTACAGTCTATAAAATAATAGGTAGAAGCTGATTGGCTGCTATGTGCAACTTCTCCACTGGTCCACTGGTCCACTTCTCCACACTTTTCGCTGCTTGATAAATAGACCCCAGTGTCACATAACCTGTCCTACTCCTGACTGTCACTAACTGTCACTGTCACTAGCTAAGCTAACTAGCCTACCCTCTTTCCCCTCCCGTGGTCCTGTGACAAATTACGCTGAATCAACACCGAAGGGACGTATATCGGATCCAAAACATGCGAGATCTGACGCCGGGAAGATGCCGTTGTGTCTCATTTCTAATCCGAAAATGTCACTGAGATCTGAGTAGTTACTCCTGATTGGCTGCCGGTCCACGAGCTGTGATTGGCTCATGGCTGACACCATATTCGAAATGCCACAACCGCCGCAGCTCAGCTGTCTCTTCATTTTGATGACTGTCACTGCTGGATGGCTGCTGGTCCACGACTGCAACAAGCTCACAGCCGGCACTAATCCCCCCCAGCCCAGTGTTCCCTTTCATTGTTTCCTGCCCGGTTCCCCCCCAGTCCAGCCCACCCTTATCCTGCACTTCCTCTTAGTCTAGCCCTCCCTGCCTTATGCCCCCCCAGGTCCAGCCCTCCATAACTCCTTGCTCCAGCCCTTCCTGCCATGCATCCCCAGGTACAGTCTTCCCTGTCCTGTGACCCTCCAGTTGCAGCCCTCCCTTATCCAGACATCACTAGTCCCCTATATATTTCCACCACCACCCACCTTTCCCCTGTGCCCCTACCACCACCCTTACCCCTTCACAAACCACTTTGTCTCTTCCCACCACCCCCTTTCATCTTGATCAGAGCAACGTGGAGAAGCCTGAGCATGGCAGGTAAGCAGTATCTTCTGATTTATATTTTCCCTCTAACGCTACTATTGCTGGTGATAACCCTGATGGCAGTATAATTCGCCAGTTTTCGCCAGTGAAGGCTTCCCCATATGAACTGCACAAGTGTTATCGCATTCATGATTTTAATTATTGGACCCCGATAATTAACATTCTAACTCACTGGGGATTCATCATTGCTCCGACGCAGTTACTGCTTATCCGAAAATCAACTGTCCCGCGAACGGCTTCACTGCTCCTTTTCAGAGCATTGACGGGAGTGCACATGCGCGACCTACAGGTCACACAAGAGCCCCGACGTCCGGCAGAAGGAGCCAGACAGGGGCGGAGGGATCCGAAAGAATGCCTCTTCATGACCCGGAGCAGGTAGCGGGAGCATTCGCCATCTGAAGATGGTGAATGCTTCCACATTCAAGCTCCAATAATATTATATTTATGGAGCTTGATGAATTCTGTCCCCATGTTAGTGTATGGGGACAGCGGGCCATTCTGCCAGAGGAAGGTAAGAAGGAGATATCTGTGATATCTCCTGCTTTATCTTCGTGATGAATGGCCCGAATACTTAATTTTTACAATTACAGGTGAAAATGTGAATTTTCACCTGCTTTTGTAAAAATGAAGTGATGATGAATAGGCCCCCACGGTGTTACTATTGCCATAATACCTATTTCATGTGGAACTGGCTTTTTCAAAGTATTTTACGTGGATCTGGCTTTTTCAATTTTTTTTTTTTTTTATGTGGATCTGGCATTTTATATTTTATGTGTATCAGGCTTTTTCAATGTATTTTATGTGGATCTTACTTTTTCAATATTAATATGGATGTGGCTTTCCTTATATATTTAGGCCCATATTCAATTAGAATTGAAAAGCCGAGATCCGCGAAAAAGTATTGCCGATTGTGACTTTTCGCCTGTCGGAAAAGTATCGCCATATTAAATTGCTTTTCGCGTACATGAAAACGCAATGCAATGTAATAGGCGAAAAAGATTCACCTCTGAATAGGGAGAGATAAGAAGTGCAAAATCGCTATTTAGTGGTGCAAAGGTGGGGAAACCACTCAGCACCCTTGGGTCAGCCCCTCAAAGGATAACTGCATTAAAAAAAAAAAAAATTAGAGGAACACCCCAAAAAAGCACTTTGAAAAAGGGGGCAAAAAAGTGCGAACTTAAAAACTAGCGAAACAGGGCCCCATTTACAAACGAAATATAACCCCTTTAGCGCTCGCTAAAGGGGTTATACCATCTTGCTGTATTTAGTAAACAGCGGTAATCTTAGATTACCGCTGTTTGTACAGCATCGCTCTCGCCATCTAAAAGATGGCGAGAGCGATGCGGGCCCCATTGCCGGCAATGGAGACCCGGTGGTGCCTTTCCGGCTTCAACGAAGCCTTCCAGGCACTGCCGGGTCTCCCTGTCATGCACATGCGCAGACGGACCGTCGCGCATGCGCATGACCCTGGAGCCCCGTCGAGGACGAGGATTCCGCTGGACTTCGCGGGACCTCGCCGGAGGGGTAAGTATTACTAAATACCAGTGGAATTTTCGTTTGTATCACAGTGATACTAAACGAAAATTCCCGCTGGTATTTCCCTTCGTTTGTAAATAGGGCCCATAGTCTTTTGGAGGGTCTGCAAGTATTAGGGCTATTCAGGGGCATGTACATTGATCCCCAATGTTAGTACAACTTTTAGGGGGTGTCAGGCTGATTTCCCCAATTCTGGCAGCACTTTCCGCCTGGTTTGCATTTGCCGGGTTGCGTTTTTGCGTCTTTTGGAATTGAATAGGCAAATAGCGGAGGCGCGCATGATAAGGTTCTTTGGCCTCTTGTTTCACCCGTCTCCAGAATCCCTGAAATACTAGGCAGGCCCATAAGCAGCGATAAAGATTCCGACCACACCTAGGACAATTACGGGAGCTTGTAAGGCCCATCCTAAATCGTTTGAATGGAGATATCCTATAGATATGATACACATTAGGAAATCATTTGTTATAGGTACTGGTTGTTAACAGTGAACGAGATTTAGATAGACCATGAACTAGACCAGAAATGGTGAGAGGCTTCTTTACAACTGCAGTGTCAGATTTAGAAATGTCGGAATCACACATAACACTCGTCCACACCCTTAGGGGTAAACTTACTAAGAATTGTGTTTGACTTCTAAAGCAAATCGCTGGACATCGCAGGAACGGTTTAGACTCAGAATCACAAATTTACTAAACAGATCCCGACACTCTTAGTTAATCAGCAGATGCTGCCATAGAAACCATCCGCCGATTGGCTGAAAGTGCTAATCAAAGCTTCACCACTGTGTAGTGCAGTGTCCCACACGGGAACTGTCATATTGGTGCCAGCGCTGTACATAGTGTACTGTATGTCCGTTCTGGCTGGGGTCACTGCGGTTCTTTGTTTTACCAAGAACCTGGACTACTACATGGAGAAGGGGACCGAGCACACCCAAGGAGTAGGTATAAAGTGTGAGTGTTTTTTTTTATTTAAAAAAAGGGTTATCACAGTCTGTGTGCGTCTCCTGCCATTATTTTTATATTTTCTTCACAGTGGGACTACAGGTGCCCGCAGACCCAGAATGTCTGGGCAAGCTGGCACTTGTGATTTTACAAGTGTTAGCATGCCGGGGCAGGCTTGCTGAGACCTCTAGTCCCACTGTAGGGAACAATATTATTTTCTATCTTTTACACCATCAACCTCACACCCAACATCTCCAGGGATCCAGGGCTGGTAGATTTTCGGGAGGGGAGATCCCATTTTATTTTTGGGGTGCCCACTGTCTGAGGATTTCCAGCCTGGGCTCACCAGTTTGGGGCTGGCTTACATTATGGTAATGAGAACCCTTATGGTGTGTCTCCCTGCTTTAGAGTAAGCCCCCCCCAGCTGGTTCAGCCTGGTCCTGGTTACTGGAAAATAGGGGGGACTCCACACTGGTTTTTCCCCTGAATTTCCAGTACCAGACAAGGCTCAGATGTCCGGGGCTGTTTATGCTTTTTGGGGGTAGAGCCCACACAATTTTTTTTAATATCAACTCTTTGTTTACACAGTAACACACCAAAACCTGCACAGATCATACTGATCTGTGCAGTGCTTCAGACAAACCCACCGCTTACAGGCAGGTCTATTGAATTTGTGCATTGTGCTGCAATTTGGGTGCTATTTTGATTGATTTGACAAACACGATTCTTAGTAAATCCGTGATTTCTATACTTGTCAATGTTATACTGAAAAATCCAGATTCATAGAAAATATTTTGAAAGAGCTGAAACCATAGAAAATATATTGAAAAAGCCTGATTCAGATTTGTACACAAATGCCGTGTTTACGTAGATTGAGCGATTGTTACTCATTGCGCATGCATGAAAGCTGCACTGCGCACACGCTGTGATGTATTTGTGATTACGCTCACACAGAGGATTCACTCGTAAAGTGAGTGACTAGTCAGTATTTAAGCAAGGTATCGGGGGGGTGTGGCTAGGTAAATGCAGGCGTGTCGGGGGCCGTTTAAACTCGGTTTCATAAATTACCCATTGTAATCTCCTTTACAGCATGAGAGCTCTCAGAGTGCCAGGACAGCCACATTGTTTGAAACACGTCAGACTTACTCAGAAGCTGTGTGGCTGCCCGATCTGTGACGCTGTTCCCGATGTGTACGCTGTTGCATGTCATTGGACGAATATGAGAAGGCCTCTATTACAGAAGCGAAACGCGTCAGCAGACGCTTTACTTATCCTGGGATACTTGTCTGTGGTGTGATCGTCAGTAGCCATTCTACTTATTGCTGTGGGAGCCGTTAACTTAATCAAAGCGGAGGTCTGCCCTACACGCTGGACGTGCACCTACTTGTGGGGCTGTCACAGGCTGACTTAACTACCGCCCTCGGAGCTGCTGTTTTAGCCAAGCATGAACACTAGTGCTAATTCTCAGGACACAATACTAAGGGGAGGCAAGGAAGTAATCAAAGAAGAGTGGACCTGACTCCAATAGTGATGGCACAAGTAGCAGCAGTAGAACCATTGGGAGTGGAGATTTTGCAGTATAGGAGGTAGAGTATAGGCAATACTTTACGATGTGACTCAATATACCGCGACTAGTAGGGCGCTCTACATAGAGTATGGAGCAAAGATGTAGCAGGACATCTTGTACTGTTGATGGTTCCTTTTGCGGGCATATGAGATTAGATACTAAACATAGCGGCATTCAATCACTTTTCTTCTGTCGGCAAAATATGATCCACCATAATATATAGTATAATTGAGTGAGCATTATATTTAGTGCCTTTTTATTTGTATTCATTTAATGTATTTATTTTACCTTGATATAAATGTTATGTTATTCTAATTGGCATCTTGATCTTTATTTATTTCTGCCATGCACAGTGTATGTATGTTTTAATTAATGGGATGTAATTAGCGCAACACCATTTCTTTATTGGGATATGAGAAGGCAGCAGTGGGTGTCCCTATGCTCATTTAAGGTTTGGAGACAGTAGCATATTTTCGCTATTGCGATCCACGAGAGCTCGCAGCTGCGATGGCATTTGCGTGCGGATCTGAATCAAGCCCCCAATTCCTTCATCACAAAGGTGAAATCATCCTGATACCTGGCCCAGTGAGTTCCCCCCTCTCTAATCGGCCATACTACTGCAGGAGCCCGCAGCATCAGCACCTGATACAGTGCTGTGGAACATCAGGGAAATTGGGAGAGTAGACTCTTCAGAGTTTCCTTTACTGCATGAGCTGAATCAATGGAAAGTAACACAAGGCCATGTTAGGAGTAGGGATGAGCGGGTTCAGTTCCCTGAGAACCAAACCCACCCAACTTTGGGGATCCGAGTCGGATCAGGTTTTCCCGCCTGATTCGGATCCAAAAACGAGGCAAAACGTCATCATCCCACTGTCGGATTCTCGCGGGTTTTGGATTCTATAAACGTCCCGCGATCGCCGCCATTTTTCATTCTGGCTGTGGAGAGTGAAGAGGGAAGGATCTGGGAGCTGTGCTGTGCTGTTGTGCATTGGGGCCAGGCCCGGCAATAAGGGGGGACTAAGAGTACACCTGACCCGGGCCCCCGAGGCTCCTAGGGCCCCGAAGTTCGCAGGGGAAAAATGGGACTGCGGGATATAATTGTAATTTCTAAACTGATAAGCGAGGTGACCGGCAATGCGCAAGTGGGCAAAATTAAAATACTCTATCAAGTGGCAGCTGACCAGCCTCTCCTAACCTCTCTTCCTGGCCATCTGTCACATCATATGGTCCGGGTGCATATGCGTGAGGTTGAAACATCATCACATTGCCGCTGGGTCCTTTGTCGTTCCTTCCTGTCAGCAGCCGAGGTCTATCTACGAGGAGCAGGCAGCCTGATGATAAGCGCGATTTGTATGCAGAACCTCCGGGAACCTTTAACAAGCTACAAATAAAAGAGTGTCTCTCTCTCTCTCTCTCTCTCGGCTGGTAGATTTTTTAATTGTGTTTTGGGGCTAACTGTAATTGACAAAGAAAAAGTTCCTTGGTTTGGGGGGTCCCAGAAGTATACATGTACCGGGCCCCAAGATTTCTGTTGCCGGCCAGGATTGGGGCTGGCTACACTTGTATTGCTTAAGGGTTGGCTGTTGTCCATATAGGGGCTGGCTGTTGTCCATATAGGGGCTGGCTGTTGTTGTGACTGAGGTTGTCCTGTCCATCCATAGAGGCTGGCTGTTGTCCATATATAGGGACTGGCTGGCTGTTGTCCTGTCCATAGGGTCTGGCTGGCTGTAGTCCATAGGGGCTGGCTGTTCTTCTGTGTTGTCCAGGGGGTGCTCTGTCCATAAGGGGTGCTCTTCACCCCCAGTGTGAAAAAAAATAAAAATATTCTGTGCATGTTAGCCACACTTTTCAGCAACGTATGTGCGCAGGGGTGCTGTGTTACTGTCTGTCAAGGGGCTGCTGCCTCTTTCAGGGGTGTTCTTCACCCTCAGTGTGAAAAACAAAACAAAAAAATGTTTCTGTGCATATAAGCTACACCTGTCATCAACATAGAAGTGTAGGGGTGCTGTGCTGCTGTCTGTCAATGGGCTGCTGCCTCTTTCAGGGGTGCTCTTCACCTCCAGTGTGAAAAAAATCAAAAAACATTTTTTTCTGTGCGTGTTAGCCACACTTGTCAGCAACGTAGGTGCGCAGGGGTGCGGTGTTGTTGTCTGTCAAGGGGCTGCTGCCTCTTTCAAGGGTGCTCTTCACCCACCCCCAGTGTGAACAAAAAAACCAAAAAACTATTTCTTCTGTACGTGTTAGCCACACTTGTCAGCAATGTAGATGCGCAGGGGTGCTGTGCTGCTGTCTGTCAAGAGGCTGCTGCCGCTTTCAGAAGTGCTCTTCACCCCCAGTGTGAAAAAAAAAAAAATTCTGTGTGTGGTTGTGTGCACTAGCCCCAACTTAGGTGCGCTATAATTGCTTGGTGATACTGCTGTAAGACCGCAGTGAGTATGGAGGACAGTCACATGACCGGAGAGCAGGAACCACATACCAGTCTTGTAGCCGCCGGCAGCAGTCATGATGATGATGCAAGGCCATCAACATCATCTATGAAGGCCGATGTATCAGGCCAAAAAGTCAGGCTAAAAAAATCAACTTTTACCCTGTTAAAGCAAAACAATTCTAAAGCTAAGTCAGCTTTAGAGAAACAAAAAATGTCAATATGCCATTCACTACATGAAGTGGCAAGGAAAGCATAAGGCCTTGGCCTTTATTTATGACTGGTGATGATTTAAGCCGTTCTGCTTGTAGAAGAGGTACACGAAAAATTAAAATTGTCTCCGAAAAGTCACAGATCCCCGTGGAGAGTCCAAGTGTGTCCGTGGTTGCCATGTGTGAGCCTGACCTTTCTAATACTGTACTTGAAGAGGATCGTACTTCCACCATTTGTGTGCCCTCTGTAAATGTGGGGATGAGCAGCACAAGTCAACATGCTGATGTAGAAATCGAGGATGCTTCTGTGGAATTGCACAAGGAGGATGAGGAGGATATTTATGTAGTTGGCGATAACAACAAGGATGATGAGGATGTTAATGAGGATATTGATGCCGAGGATGTTTGTGCAAAAACTGTAAACCAAAATCAGGCAACAGTTGTTGCCCATGGTGGGAAAAATCCCATTGTTGGCATGCCTGGGCAAAGGACCAAAAAATCCACATCTCATGTGTGGAATCATTTCCACCCAAATCTGGACAACCTTTGCCAAGCCATTTGTAACCGTTGTAATGGCCACAGACCGCATCTCCTGCATGCCTCTTTCATTTTTTGTAAAGAAAATACTGAACCAACTGCTGCTTGTTGTGTCAACCCGACGGCACAATTCGCACAACAGTGACATTCAGCCAAGGGTTCTCAGCCCTCAAGGCTGCTACCCGGCCCAAAGGCCGCATCCTGCTTCACGGCCCAAAGGCCACCTGTCGTCACTCCTCACCAGCCCTCAAGGCTATAACGGCCGCAACTTGCCAAGAGTTCCAGGCCTCAAGGCTGTTGCAGGACTGGTTCCTTCCTATTCATAGCTCTGTATTCCACTACTACTCTGCAAAGAGGTGGCATCAACAATTAACTATCAACTATCAATTCTTCAGCCAGGGGCTGCGCCAATTATCAATTTTTCAGCCAGGGGCTGCACCAATGATCAATTCTTCAGCCAGGGGCTGCACCAATTATCAATTCTTCAGCCAGGGGCTGCTTCAATTTATCAATTCTTCAGCCAGGGGCTGCACCAATTATCAATTCTTCAGCCATGGGCTGCACAAATTATCAATTCTTCAGCCAGGGTCTGCACCAATTTATCAATATCAACTCTTCTTACTTCAGCCAGTGGCTGCACCAATTATCAGTTCTTCAGCCAGGGGCTGCACCAACTATCAACTATCAATTCATTAGCCAGTGGCTGCACCAATTATTAAGTATCAACTCTTCTTACTTCAGCCAGTGGCTGCTCCAACTATCAACTATCAATTCATTAGCCAGTGGCTGCACCAATTATTAAGTATCAACTCTTCTTACTTCAGCCAGTGGCTGCGCCAACTATCAACTATCAATTCTTCAATCATCAATGGGTACCCCAACCATCATCTTTGCACAGTCCTCAACTCTATTTATCACTAAGTTTTGAGCCAGCTAGCTGGATGCAACCTTTTGGCCCTTAACTAGATGAACAAAATCAATATTGTGAGCTGTGAGGTGGTAAAAATTGACTGGAAATGAGTGTTATTGAGGTAAGTAATACTATGATTTTAGCTGTTTTTATGATTTTTTAAGAAAAAATCCAGATCCAAAACCAAAACCGAAAAACAAAACACGGAGGTGAGGTTTTGGCAAAACCAATCCAGATCCAAAACCAGAGGCGATCCGGATCCAAAACCAAAACACAGGGTCAGCGCACATCTCTAATGGGAACAGCGGGCCATTCCGCTAGAGGAAGGTAAGTAGGAGATATCTGTGATATCTCCTGCTTTACATCCTTGATGAATGGCCCGAGAACTTAATTGTTTACAAGTGATGATGAATAGACTCCTAAAGGTTACCAGCCTGTGTTAAATATTGAGAATTGGTCCTTTTCGCAGCAGATTCCCAGAAGTTCTCACTTCTAGAAATCCTTGTTACTGAGACCAAACATGGCAGCTACAAATTAAGGTAAAACACAGGATATACGCAATATAAATTATAATAGGATTTACACATAAAGTCATTTAGAACCTCGCATTCATTGAACTCCACTTTATATCAGGATGTTCTAGGGGAAAATGTGAGGCTTGCTATCCAACAACTGAAGCTTGTCTGAATCAGAAGATCCTAAGTACACCAGCAAATCTACGGCTGATATTTGTAACATGAAGTTACAAATATCAGGGTTCTGTAATGTACATGCCAAAGGCCAGAAAATGAACACACACAATTACTCAGCACACCGTTGTCTATAATTAAAAATACTACTCAGAACTGCCTATTTATAAAATAAAATGCAGAAGTCTTTAGTCACACACGTCTGCAAATAGTAAACGATAAGCAATCTGCCACTTCTGACAGCAGGATGGTCCTCACCCTAAAAAGTACACATTTCAGGTCGTATATTCATGTTTTTTTAAATTAGAACAAACTTACCAAGAGGCGGTCCAAACCTCCTAAAAGCAGACTCTAGAGGACCTGATCTCACAGTCAGCTATTAATATATCAAACGAAACTACGAGGGAAAATAAAGACCGTTTGGCTCTAAGAAAAATGTAAAAAAGAAAAAAAGTTTTTGTTAATTTTTTTTTTTAAACACAGAGTACATTTGTCTATTTCTCCACATAATCACCTCTTCATTTAAGCATTTATCATATCTGTCCACGATCTTTAGAATCTTCAGCTCATCCAAAACATTTTTCCACCCAGGAATTCTTTGAGGTTAGTGAAAAGGTCAGGTGGAAATTGCTTAGAGCAAGGTCTGTACTATGGGGTAGATGGTCAAATACCTCCCATCCAAAACTGTGACAAGTGATGGGCGTCCCGGTCGATCTTCGTCATGCACGTTTGTTAGACCATTTCACACCACTTTCAGACATTAATTGATGATCATTTTCATCAGGTCTCACTTTCTGCACATGCAAAAATCAAATAACAATCCTCACTTCACAGTCAGAGGGATTTTGTATCATAGGGTTCAGTTTAACAATGCACAGCATCTCCAAAAACAACCATAACCACGCGCCACTCACATAGCACTTAGTTAGAATACAGGTTAGAGGAGACCACCTGACCATGAATTGGGGAGGGCGAATGACCTGTGCGGCAGGGGCTGGGTACGGAATGCCAGCGCTCAGGATCCTGACACCAGCATCCCAACAGGGTTAGAATACCGACACCTGCCGGAAAGTACCCTACTCCTAAACCTAGCCTTCCCCGCTGCCTAAATCTAACCACCCCCCACAGCCTAAACCTAATCCCCACCCCATAGCCTAACCCTATCCCTCTCCCTAGTGCCTAGCCCTAACCCTCCCCCTATCCCAAATACTTGCGGTCTTTATGCTTGCGCCAGTATTCTGACCGGTGTCTGGATTCTGGAGCTGACATTCTGAACGCCGGCATCCCAACAGCCGGGATAATAACTAGTACATCCCGTGCGGCGGAAATGCGCAAACGGTCTGTACTTTCTGGATTACTCTCGTACAAAGTTGCTGTTGCTCAATCAATTTATAAGGAAAAAGTAGTTCTCGAAAATTAAAAATAAGACTCCTATTTATAAATAAAATGCGGAAGTCAGAGTGACACAAAATTGTAATATATGGTAAGTCACCATTTCACGGTGCAGACCTCAGCACCACTGAAAAGCTGCGGCAGGACCCTAATAGAGCTCTAAATACACAATGTGACCTCAAACATTAGTGAAGTCTAGCAGTGTTGTATGGTGGACAAAATTCCTCTAATACCATGTGAGATGCTCATACAAGAGCCATGGAATTGGTATGAAATACCGCCGGCCGGTTCGATTCCCGTCAGCGGCAGCCCGACATCAGCAGAGTTCCGAGCAGCGGAAGGCCGACAGCGCTGGAAATCCCGATCGTGGCTAGGTGAGTATCTACTAACCTAACCTAACCCCCCTAACCCTCCTTAGGGGTGCCTAACCCTAACTTCCCCCCCAAGTGCCTAACCCTAATCCCCCCTCTAAGTGCCTAACCCTAACCACCCCCTTCCCCGCTGCCTAAACCTAAGTCCCCCGGGGGGGTGCCTAACCCTAAGTCCCCCCCGAGGGTGCCTAACCCTAACCCTCCCTCCCCCTAGCCTAACCCTAACCCTCCCGGGGGGTGCCTAACCCTAAGTCCCCCCGGGAGCCCTAAACCTAACCCTCCCCCCCCACGGCTGTCCGCTCGCGGCGCCCGGCATCACTACGATCAGGATGCCGGGCGCCGGTCTCCCGGCTTCGGGGAAATGCGGGCGTCTACATCTAGACGCCCGGCATTTCACCCTTGCCGGGATATGACAGTCGGGAAGCCGGCTGCCGGTATTTAGGCAGTCGGCTTCCCGATTGCATCCCAAAGCCATTACTTATTTATTGTAGGGATGACCATTGACCATCGATGGATAGCAACAATTGATGGTTGTTCACCGATGGTTGTTTGTTTTGCCATCAATGGCAGAGGTCAGATGGTTCTCCACCATCAATAGCAGAGAATCAGCTATGTTTTTTTCCCCATCAAAGGGGGCACAGCATTTAATCCTAATCTCCCTCAGTCTGCTCAGCCCTAGCTCCCCTTCCCTAAGTAGCCTCCTGTCCACTGTGTCCCACAGTAGGTACTTCATCGATAATTCCAACCATCAATGGCGTCCCGCCAATAGTTTCATGTCATAGATGTAATCACTGATGGCACTGTTGGCACCATCAATGAAGACTATCGATGGTGAACCCTTTAATGGCCATCCCTAAATTATTGTTGCTATAGGTGGTTCCACAAGCTACGGAATCATGGGTGTACTTACATTTCCACACTTTGTCTTTGTTGCATTAATTATAACTATAGAGTTTTAGGACTTGGGGGAATATTTATCAAAGTAACATTGCTGTTTTTGGGGGATACCCACAGAATGTCAGCATCCCTTGGATGCATGAAGGGGATTCCGTACCAGATATAGGAGAAATCTGCAACAGAACCTTCATTTTCAGCCTCATCAAAATCTAAATTGTCAGATTTACCAAACTCCAGAATGTGAAGCTTGGCACCGGTACCCATCACCATCTTCAGATGGTGTGGACCCATAGTAGCCCACTGTAGCTACTGTATCACAATTGTTTATAGATACTTCCCCGTCAGCCCGTACCGGTGCGTGCGCAGTCTGACAGCAATGCATGCACATTTGCTTTGCCGGGTCTGTGCATTACGAGCTCTGATAAGATCCCATTCTGGCAAAAAGTTGGAAGCCATAGTGGTATAGCGGTGATTTGGTAAATTCTAGCGAAAATATTAATTTTTGCTCTGTGAAGTTTCACAATAATATCTCATCACAGCCGCATTATAAATATAATTTGTGACAAATATGCCCATTGATGAGGGCAGGATGATTAATAATGTCCAAAGGGTAAATTTACTAAGATGGGAGTTCTATTTAAGAAGTGATGTTGCCCATAGCAACCAATCAGATGCAACTTCTCATTTATCTCGCACCTTCTAGAAGATAATACCTGGAATCTGGTTGGTTGCTATGGGCAACATCACTTCTTAATAGAACTACCATCTTAGTAAATGTACCCGCTAATATGCTAAAACACATATTTGAATATGCTTTCTTTTTTAACCTGACTGCCATTCCTGTTGTTACCCATAACACATTGTCAGTGCATCTCAGTCCTGCAGCTAGATACTTCCCTGTCCTGACCCACACAGTATCGTTACACCTCTGTCCTGTCCTACCACTCGCTGTACTATTCTTACAGTGTGCTTATGGGGTCAGTGAGATGTGTTTTTGTGTGTACCAGTAACCAAAGTTTTTGTGTCTGTCTTGGGAGCAGATGGTAACACAAGACTGAACTTTCAGGAAACTGTAAAGGGCTTTTTATCTACCAATCAGAGTGTGAAGCCTGCAGTCTCTCACTGACTGCCTGTGTAACTCGCATACGTCCAGTGTGCACGATGGATGTTCAGGGGCGGCTGGATATCTCCAATCGAGACCCCCAGGATGTGTATGAGCTGATACACCGACTGGGCAGCGGAAGCTATGGGGAAGTGTTTAAGGTAAGAATTACAGGCTTTTGTACTGTGTTTCTGAGCAGGTGCATAGTATCAGTTTTCTTATTCTGTATATAGGATGTAAATCTTCATCTTCTTTAGCTGACAACTGTACAGTACCATCTGCTGCATGCATGGGTGACTGCCCTGCCTCACTTTCCTTGTCCTGGACGCAGCCTTCAGTGCTTGTTCTTTTGTAGAATTTACAGTAACTAATCTCCATGGGTGTAACTACCATAAGTGTAAGGGGTGCAGCTGCCATGGGGCCCAGAGCTTAGGGGGCCCATCCTCCTTGTCAAAGTTACATGTGTCATATACATTTTTCACCATCGGGTGATACGGGATGCAGTCAGGAACCCGACAGTCGAATTGCCCTCCGCCGGCTTCCCGACTGTCTAATCCCAGCAGGGGTCTAATGACAGGCGTCGAAATCCGGACGCCTGTCATTTTACATACGCCGGGAGCCCGACGCCCGGCATACCGAACGAAGGTAAATTGGGCAGCGGGCGCGGACAGCCGCAGCGGGGGGAGGGTTAGGTTAGGGGCTCCCAGGGGGGGTTAGGGGTAGGCTAGGGAAAGGGGGGGTTAGGGTCAGGCACCCCCAGGGGGAGGTTAGGGTTAGGCACCCCCCCGGGAGACTTAGGTTTAGGCTCCACGGAAGAAGGGGTTAGGTTTAGGCACTTAAAGGGGGGTTAGGGTTAGGCACTTGGGGGGCGGAGGTTAGGGTTAGGCATCCCTGAGGGAGGGCTAGGGTTAGGGGGGGTAAGGTTAGTTATAGTTAAAATACTTAAGTGTCGGGATCTTCAGTTGCCGGTCTTCTGGCGACGGGATTTGAACATGTGTCTGGCGGTATTTCATACCGTACCCGGTGATACATAGGGGCCCTTACAACCTTTTGCTATGGGGCTTTCAAATACCTAGTTACGCCCCTGTTAATCTCTTATCACGCCCAATCTCCCAGGAAGCCTCCATTACCTGATCGGGGGTACTCTCATTATGATGTAGAAATGCAATGCATAGACGCAGTTAGTGGCAGCACAAATATGGCGGTTGCTCGCCACCCACAGCGTCCGCAATGCTGCCCTTATAACCTGAAGCCAGCAGCCTCTGGGACCCCAGTTGCGCTGTGTACTCGCAGCGCGGGGAAAAGGGGAAACTCCATAGGGGAGATGGCAGGGACAACCTTTCCTTGCAGTACTATCAGCACACAACACATGGTCTGTAATCAGACTGAAGCTACACACTATAGGATATGTTGGCCAATGCTGTAATTTGTCATGGATCGCAGTGACCACTGTATAGTGTGTATCCCCAAATCTACCCAAATGAATTGGGGGGTTGCATCTTCCCATCTGATGTGCTGCATATCAGATGGGACGGACGACGCAGTGTAGCTACATTAAGCCTGTAATGATATATCGCTTAGTCGTACGATGGATCATGCAGTGTTTATGGCGATGCGATATATCGTTACATCTCATCGCCGCTGAGTTGGCACGTGGTTGAGGCATACATGCCTACCCTCCCGGTTTTCGCGGGAGGCTCCCGATTTTTCGGGTAACCCCCCGCACCACCGGAAGGGTAGGCATTTCTCCCGCATTCTGCCCACTTCCTAGTGAAGTGGGCAGAATGAGGAGAATTCTGGCGGCGATCGCGGGTCTCCGTGTAGGGGGCGGGGGCTTAAGACGTGATTCTACATGAATCACGTTGTTTGGCCCCGCCCCCTACGCAAATTTTAACCAATCGCGGCAATTTTACCGCGAGGGGGCGGGGCTTAATGACGCGATTTGTCAGGCCCCGCCCCCGTCACCCCCCCTGCTGCTTCTCTTACCCGGGCTTCTCCCGGGAAGAGCAACTGAAAGGTAGGCATCTATGGGTTGAGGTGTGTACCCAGCATAACTTTCTTTTTCTTTGCACAGCTTGAGCTACATTTGTAGTTCCTATTTAAACTATTTGTGGCTTCAGTTTCAACTACATTGTTTATTATCTTATCAGTTGAATCAGTTGATGATCTTAGGAAGAAATTAAATCCTGTATTCAAATGGGCTATTGGGCCTCTGTTGCATATTTTTATATATTTAAGCACGCTTCTATTTATCAATATATATTGTTTACTGGTCAATATAAATGTTTGATAGATTTGATATTCCCACCTATTTTTTTTAATGAAGATATCATGGGGGGAATTTAATCAGGCACGGGGAATTACTCCGGCTTTCACACTCGGAGCTGTATAAATAGGCTTTTTCCCTATACGGTAAACCATGGGCTAATGACCGCTAACCCATATATTCTGTGCAAAGTCTGTATTTTAATTCAGATTTTTACAAGCAGCTCCAGAGGCTAAAAGAAAAAAAATCCACCCACGGAGCTTAGCGCGGGGTTCCCGTAGCTAATTGGATTTGACCCAATGGGTGATATCATTTTTGGATCTTGACTATTAGAGGTGACCATATATTGCAGGAGACCAGAGTTTTAATTTGACCTTTTCTATCTTTGAATGCATATGATTTCTTAACATTTCTATCAGAGATATGCAGGAGTACGCAGGCGATATGCTCCTTGTGCTGAGTTGGTGCACATGCCTATTCAGACAGCAAGCGTTATTTATGAAGCGCACTGGGGGGGGGGTAGCTTTAGGTGTATGTCAATAGTATTTAAAATGCACATATCTGCTCAGAGCATGCTCTCTAAAAATGGGCACACATCTCTGCGCATAGTTGTGTGCGTATCGTTCCAAGTGTCATTTGAGTACAGTAAGTGGGGTTCACGGAGCTGCAACATACATGGACGTGGAACCAT
This sequence comes from Taudactylus pleione, assembly GCA_031769625.1. Lineage (NCBI taxonomy): Eukaryota > Metazoa > Chordata > Amphibia > Anura > Myobatrachidae > Taudactylus > Taudactylus pleione. Next base: position 4,419,196 of record JAUIMM010000198.1, read on the forward strand.
CCGCAGATATGGGGTATTTTTTAGGTTGCATAACTCCTGCAGGTGCTAGAGCTCTGCTGTACTGATACGCGTTTCGCCTGACATGGGGCGTATTAAGAGAGGAGGGGACACGTGCTCATGCGCAGTAGGGAAATCGCCGGATAAATGGTTGCCACGTGATTTTCCCGGTGATCTGCACATGTGCAGTAGACTCCGGGCACAGCCTAGTGCCCAGAGTCTACTGAGGCTGTTAGTGCGCGCTGGCCACCGGAGAGAGAGGAGGGGCCCGTGTTCACTCCCCGTCTGTGGCCATAGGCTGTGCCCAGAGTCTACTGCACATGTGCAGCTCACTGGGAAAATGGCGCGGCAGCCATTTTCCCAGCGATTCCCCTACTGCGCATAAGCAGAACACCAGGAAAATGGCCACGGCTGGCCATTTTACAGGCGTTTTGTGTAGCGCCTCTCCAGTGGATGGGCTTTTTTGGAAAGTTAAGTATTAAAATGTATGGGTGCATGGTGTGTGGTGTAGGTCCCCCCTGGACCCAGGGGCCCGTGTGCACCGCACACACTGCACCCATTATAGATACGCCCCTGTGCCTGACCGGCGCCTGGTGCAAATTGTACTGTTCTTAAGCTGGATGCATCTTGAGAAGTGTCCAACTCAACAGATGCAAGTAATAGTTATTTTTCCTATGTGCATAACTGTGGAAACCTCTGAATAAGCCCTTTGATGCACACTGAGAAAGCCTTGGCTGTGCAACGTTGGCCCTGGAAAGCCTGCTGTGAGCATATCTAGGTGCTTTATGTGTTATAGAGGTGACTCCACAAAATAACAGTGTCTCTAGGGTGCGGTGCAAACGTGTAAACGTCACATCAAAGTCTCACCACCTGCAGCTCCAACACCACCCCTTTGTCATTAAAAGTGGCCACAGGTAGCAAAGGAGAAGTATAGGTGTGTGAAGGCCATTTATGAGACACGGTACAAATATCTGCAGCGAGCCTTAATTTGCACAAGCGAGCCCAGATTTCCTCTAATGCACATAGGTTTGTGAAGCAAGAGGGTGACGTTGACGGAGGAGCGTAGCAAGTTCTATCTGTGTCATTATCTCTGGGCACAACACCCTTTATTTAAAAAAAATAAAGAAATAAAAAGATGTATCTATATATTTTGAAAACATATTGTGGTTACCAGGCCTCAAAGGCGAGGACACGATGTGACTCGCAGTGACCAGGCTGAGGTCATCCAGCTGGGGCCACGTACAGTGCTTTAGCCAGTAAATTGCAGTAGTCAGGCCACCTGCTGACTGAGACTTGCCTGCCCCCGTCCATGCTGTGTTTTGTGGCTTCCTGTGCTTGTACGAGTCACAGGTGCATATAGCATCCTCTTGGCTTCCTGTAAGAGTGCACGCGGTATACGATTTGCTGTGCACGCCCTTTCACATAGTAACTACTTCAACGCTGGACTGTGTGAAGGGTCCAGAGCTCCCTTCATGTTTGTTGTCCTATAGCAGAAAATAATTACAATAAAAGGGCATTTCTTATCTTCATTTCTTTTAATACGGATATGCGTGTGACGATGTATTTCCGTTTCGGTGCGTCTTCAGGCGCAACATCGGATGCACCATCAAAACTTGGCCCAGCCCTGTGGCAGGTGCAGTTTCATGTCTGAGAATGGCCTCCTGTGTGAGCGGCTGTGCGTCTTGGGCATGTTATGGGAGTGTGGCGGTTGTGTCGCTTCTAGTGCAGAGATGCCCAATCGTTCACATAGGAGCCCATATTCAGGTGCACAATCTGCACCTAGCACGGGGCTGGTGCAAGTTGTGATTGTGCAACACACCAAGTGGTATTTGACCTTCTTTGGCCGGGATGTACTAACCTTGCGGTGTACATCCCGCCAGTCATCGCAAAAATACTAATCGCATATGTACTAACATATGTGATTAGTATCGCAAAGGACAGCTCTTGCAATAAGAGCTGCCCTTTGCGAAGATGCTGCCGCTGAGTGAGGGGGGTCTCCGTGGTTGTTCTCACCCTCCGAGCTCCGGGGAGCTTCCTGGTGGTGACCTCTGCAGGAATTCCCGGGCTCCTCCTACTCCCTGCACCCGGAAGAAGAATTAGAGGCAGAGGACCCTGGAGGAGCACGGACCGGCACGCAGGAGACTTATATGAGGGGGGTAGGGGGGCGGCAGGGAGAGGTGCGGGGGGGGCGAGGCGGTGACGAAGCAGCGGGAAGCGGATGCGGTAAGAAGCCCATAGGCTCCTGTAGAGTAACGCTACAAAAACCTGGCGTTAACCTCCGCATCGAAAATCGGGCGGCCGGGGCTTAGTGCATATGAAAATGCGGTAAAAACCCTGATAAGGGTTTTTTTACCGCATTTTTCCTTTAGTACCTTCCGGCCTTTGGTAACTTATTTTGTTTTGTATTATTAATATATCTCTTATGTGAACTTGCTCTATTTCTAAATATTATCATTTTTGTCTTAATAAATAAAAAGAGTTTAAAAAGAAACCAGAATAATTTTTTTAATATCGGGCCTGATTCATAGCTGTGCGCTAATGGGCCTGATTCATAGCTGTGCGCTAATGGGCCTGATTCCTAGCTGTGTGCTAATGGGCCTGATTCATAGCTGTGCGCTAATGGGCCTGATTCATAGCTATGCGCTAATGGGCCTGATTCATAGCTATATGCTAATGGACCTGATTCATAGCTGTGCGCTAATGGGCCTGATTCATAGCTGTGCGCTAATGGGCTTGATTCATAGCTGTGCGCTAATGGGCCTGATTCATAGCTGTGCGCTAATGGGCCTGATTCATAGCTGTGCGCTAATGGGCCTGATTCATAGCTGTGCGCTAATGGGCCTGATTCATAGCTGTGCGCTAATGGGCCTGATTCATAGCTGTGCGCTAATGGGCCTGATTCATAGCTGTGCGCTAATGGGTCTGATTCATAGCTGTGCGCTAATGGGCCTGATTCATAGCTGTGCGCTAATGGGCCTGATTCATAGCTGTGCGCTAATGGGCCTGATTCATAGCTGTGCGCTAATGGGCCTGATTCATAGCTGTGCGCTAATGGACCTGATCATAGCTGTGCGCTAATGGGCCTGATTCATAGCTGTGCGCTAATGGGCCTGATTCAGAGCTGTGCGCTAATGGGCCTGATTCAGAGCTGTGAGCTAATGGGCCTGATTCAGAGCTGTGCGCTAATGGGCCTGATTCATAGCTGTGCGCTAATGGGCCTGATTCATAGCTGTGCGCTAATGGGCCTGATTCAGAGCTGTGCGCTAATGGGCCTGATTCAGAGCTGTGCGCTAATGGGCCTGATTCATAGCTGTGCGCTAATGGGCCTGATTCAGAGCTGTGCGCTAATGGGCCTGATTCATAGCTGTGCGCTAATGGGCCTGATTCAGAGCTGTGCGCTAATGGGCCTGATTCATAGCTGTGCGCTAATGGGCCTGATTCAGAGCTGTGCGCTAATGGGCCTGATTCATAGCTGTGCGCTAATGGACCTGATTCATAGCTGTGCGCTAATGGGCCTGATTCAGAGCTGTGCGCTAATGGGCCTGATTCATAGCTGTGCGCTAATGGGCCTGATTCAGAGCTGTGCGCTAATGGGCCTGATTCAGAGCTGTGCGCTAATGGGCCTGATTCAGAGCTGTTCACTAATGGGCCTGATTCATAGCTGTGCGCTAATGGGCCTGATTCATAGCTGTGCACTAATGGGCCTGATTCATAGCTGTGCGCTAATGGGCCACTGCTGTGTATGTGTACGCAGCTGCTGTGCGATAATACGCAAATGTCGCAATGAATACCCTTAAATTGCTAGAGAGAAATAATCGCTGTCCAGACAATAATTGTGGTTCCAAAGCACAAAAATTCTTGTTGCATTCAAAAAGAAAGTTACACGCTTTGATCTAGCACAATTAGCGCAAAGACAATTAAATACAGAAAATAAGATACAGCCCAATACATACGCGTGCGCACTGGTCCCAGCATACAGTCATCAGTCCAGAAGCCTGTGGTCATCCAAGGAGAATGGCTGTTGACTGGGACCGGGACACAGGCTATATACCCTAACAGATCATGATAACAACAATGTAGACAGACAAACATAATTCCATTGGTTCTTGCTCTAGGTCTTTGTAGTACACTGTAGTTCATAGGACAGTTCACTAGGGATATGTCCCAATCTCCACAGTCTCTTGAGATTACATTGTCTTTCTATAATTGGTTTAAAACACTACCTACAGAGTATACATTCTAACCAATAATTTCCTATGATCCATAACCATCGAACGCAAGATGCGACTCCCTCGCTGCTAGGTTCGGATATCTGGAAATAAACAGTGTGTCAGTATAGTACCACACATGTCTACCATGTTGTATACCTTAAATATCATATACATACATTTTACAACATACTTACAGTATATGCTAATAAAACCTCTAATATTACGTTTAATGTAAGGGAACCTTTTATGAGTGAGTGTATATTTATGATTATATGTAAGTATGCATTGTGCGTCTACTCTACACGCAGCGTAAAAGGTGCGTTGTGTGAGCAGGGGTTGTGTACAGCGCAAACATGCGCTGTGTGTGTTTATATTTAAAATAGCAACTGTGTATATGTGTGCACACATTGTGGATACACATGCGATCGTTTAAGTGTATGTGTATATATATATATATATATATATATATATATAATGTGTTTGCAAATGTGCATCAGTGTCATGGATTTATATATATATATATATTTCTACTTCAGGGTCCATAGGGGGTCCACAGGGTTGACCTTGGGGTATAGGTTGGGAACCAAATCCGGGCACCACGCAGTTAAAGCTTTTAGCTCCCAGGATGCACTGGGTCCACTCTCCCTATAACCCCACCCCCAAGCCAGAGGCACCTCAGTTTAAGTTGGTGCCCGGCCGGAGTCGGGTCACCGTTAGCGCAGGGGGAGCTGATTAGCAGCCCCTAAGCTTATTTTATTTTTTTAGGGACAAAGTTTTTTTCATAGACTTTGGACTCTTCAGAGCGGCAGCGTCGGACTGTCCATAGGACGTCTAAGCTGCCGCTCCGTCACCCCGCTGGCGCTGAGACGCCAGTACAGATCTGGGGATCTCAGCGGGACCCCAGAGTCTGTACTAGCCGGACTCTGCGGGCGCCCAGGACTGCTGCCGGATCCACGGGGAGCAGGTAAGGTCGCGGATCACCGCTTGCGGTGATCCGCGCATTTCAAATGCAGTCCTGTGCCTCCGGTCTCAGGGGACAGACCGGAGGCGCCGGCAGTGGCGGCGGGCCCCCCATACCCCGTGTGTCCACTAGACCACCAGGGACTTAACGATCGGTGCAGGGAGCCGGCGTCCTGGGGGTTAATAGCCGGCCAGGGGAGGCAGCCTTCCCTGTTACAGCGGCTCCTCCCCTCAGCTCAGCGCGCCTTTCAGTATCCATAGTCTGGCGTCGCTGAGCTGCTTCCTCCGCGGGCCACGCTTCTTCTGAGGTCTCCAGCGGCCATTTTATCTCTGTGGTGCAGCAGAAATCTCTGGAGATGGCAGTGAGTCCAGTCCCCCTGCGTACCTCACCATCAGGTCAGTGTACACAGCGCTGTAGCCTTCCCAGACACTGAATCTGGGCAGTTGAATGCAGTGTAATAGTGCAGTATATTATATGACATGTTTATGTATATATGTATATATCTGCATTGTATGTGACTTATGCTAGTGCTGACTGTACTTTATTCTCTCACCTGTCAGTGTATATCTATCCCTTTTCTTTATCTGCCCTAATACAGCTGTACTTAGGGTGGTTCTGAGACCTCACATTTATATACTTGTTAATATTTGTGTGGTTTGTCACATACTGTTGCGTGCTGCACGTTGCCATATTTTAGATGGAACTGTGTGTTGCATACGCTGAAAATGGGTCCCTGCAGCTATTTTTGGCATCAGTCAGGACCAGTATAGTGCTGCTTAATATTTCCGCCAAGATGGGTCAGATATGTCTGACCAGGAGATAGAGCGTTATACTGCACCCATTTTTACTATCCTGCAAGTCATGTGCTGCAGGTGTTAGTGCGGAGGATTTGACTCATAAAGGGTTCTGTATGTGGCGTCATCTGGTGCCGGCCTCTTTCACGACCCCCTTGGGCGGTTTGTTTTCTCGGGATCCTCTCAATTGCGGATCGCCGGGCGGGCCCCATTGTTGTACCTCACTTGGGGTTACTTCACCATACTGCCCTTTTCATCTCAGGGTATCTCGCAGCTTCTTGCACTCTTCCCCTGTGACACAGACTACCGCTCCCTGCAGGTTTTTTTTTTGCAGTATATGAATTCCCCCTGGTGCCACAATAGTCTGTCATTCCCCTTGCAGGGATTACCACAACAGCCACCCTGGGTGGATGTCGTTTTCTACGAAACGCTAATTGGCGTGGTTGACGCCCTGTGGTTACTTCCCAGTTGGCTCTGCCGTGAACTGGGTACTGTTCGGGGCTCTTTCCCTCTTACACGGGGGGAAGCCTATTTCAGGTATTATTATCCCTGCTTTAGGGCTGGTAGCAGGTCCATTCTGGTTAGAGTGAATGTTGACCTGCACCTGTATCATACACCCTCAGTATTGCGTGCCTTCGGGTTACCTGTTGCTGACTAGCGGGTGGATCGCATAGCGGGACTCTGGCTGTTGCCAGATAGGAGGTGTTACAACAGTGTTTGGCCTCCTGTCCCAAATTCCCTGAGGGCATCACGAGCCCCTCCTGGGGGGGATGGGCGTGTTACTCGTCTGATTACAGACGTTACTACGCCTCCCATTCCTGCGTGGTCGGATTCTTCGGATCCGTAGGTGGTAACTCTGCCTGAAATCAGTATACTTGCTTTCGGGAGTTATTACCCATCCTACCATGGCTATAGCATGGTTGGTTAATACTATTGCATATTGGGTTGATGCATTTGTAACGTTTTTTCCTCTCCAACACGTCGGGGGTTCAAATGTATTTGGTCGCTCATGTAATATATGCAGTTGTCATAGGTGGACATGCCTATATTGGATACCAGTCTCCTAACTTTCAGAGTTCCGGCTGCGACTGTATCCTCCGTAATACCCTATGGCTGCGCTCTGAGAATGCAGAGGTGCAGATACCATCTTTAGGGTTGATATTGTTTGGTCCTGACCTTGACAAGATTGTAGTAACATTGGCAGTATTACTAACGACAAGTTTACCGCTTTCAGCTATGCACACTACAAGGCCTCAGACTAAGTCTGTTAAGTCTTTTTTGTCCTCTCGGTCAGCCTAAAGGTCTGTTTCTTCGTAGACTGTCGGCATCTACAAGGGCCGACATATCCAGTACCGAGCAGGCCTGGACTGCCAGCCGATCCTGCTTCTGAACCTACGGATATCTCTTCAGTCTGACGGGACAGGCCTACAACTGGGAGATACCGATTTTCTCAGTTCGCCCGGTATTAGTGTCAAGTTGCCGCGGCTACGTGGGTAGGAGGGTACGCCCTCTTTACAAGGGCCTTACAGATCCAGAAAGCTATGCAGTTGTTGCGGTAAGCGGAGCTAATTGGGCCATCCCCACTATCTCAGTGAGGGACTGGTTGTTCTGTTTTCTTTCTGGTGCGGTGGCTGAATGGTCCTCTTTGGCCTGTTCTCTGTCTCAATTCCCTGAACCAGTTCCTAAAGCTACCTGGGCTCAGGAGGAAATCCCTATGCTCCATCATACGATGTTTGGAACCTGGGGACTTTAGGGTATCACTGGATATACAGGACGCGTGCCTACGGGTACTTACAGAGACCTTTCCTCAGCATGGGCTGAGGTTTGCTGTATCACAGCAACACTTACAATTTTTCGGGCTCTGCCTGTTGGGACTGTCCTCAGCCCCACAGGGGTTTACCAGCGTTTTGGATTTTCTGACAGTTCTTCTGTTCAGTATATCCCAATGCTCCTGTACCTGGACGGCCTCCTGCTCTTAGCGGGATCACCGGGGTACTTTACGACCAGGTCAGGATGACTGTGGCTTCTTCAGGGTGCAGACGTTTAATCAACGGGGAAAAAGTCCTCCCTGCATCCCTCTCTGGGTATTCTTCATCTAGGATCCCTGCTGGGTTCTCAGAATCTGAGAATTCTTCTGGCGTAAGACGGAATCTCCTCTCTTCCATTAGGAGTACATGGTTGTCTGCGCAGTCGACAGATGTCTTTACACTCTGGGATGCATGGTGGAATGGGCTCAGTTCCATTCCAGGCCTTTCCATAATTGGCTCATCTCCAGATGGAATGAGTTTTTTCTGTCGGATAACTGTTCAAACGATGATGCTCTCTCCGGAGGCAAGTCGGTCCCTGTCCGGGTGGCTATGGCCATCTCGTCCAGGGTTTTCTTTGCTAGGGACAGTGTCTGGACCGAATCCTTTTCAGTGCAGTTGGACGTCTGTCGATTCCACCCTGTCAATTAACTTACTCTGGCATAACTCTTGTTTCCCGGTGAACCTGAAAAGGTTCAGTCCGACAGGGTCAGGACAGTGGCTTCCTTTTTAGCAACACTGTTCGTTGGGTGGCAATGACAGGTATGTCACATATTCGGACATAGTCCGAGGGTCTCCTCCCGACCATCTCGGCAGCGTTCATTTCAGGAGCTCTCCATTGGGAAGCGGGAGTCCTCAGCCGTCACGACGTGCATCCCGGGGACTAGTCTCTTCCCCAAGAGAGGTTTCATCTCCTGGTGAGCAGGGGGGGCCCCCCTGAGGTGACCCTCATGGCCTTCTGACTTTATCACACTAGGGTGTTACAGTTCAGCTCTGGGGATTCTGAAGCAAACTTCAGCGACTCTTTGTCGGTGAAGTGGTCCTTCCACTTTGTGTACCTGTGTTCTCCGGTCTCCCTTCTTCCTCGAGGTCTTTGGAAGTGTTTTCAATCGAGACGGAGATGCTTTCCTGCTGGTGGTTCCTGCTTGCCCCAGATGTCAGGGGTACTTGGATCTTCGGAGTCTCTACATCGATACTCCATCCCTGATGCTTCACTGCCCGGACCTGTTGTCTCAGGGTCCTTGGTTTTGCCTTGGACCTGGGTCGTTTGTCTTTGACTGTGTCCTTACAGTGGTCTTACGGCTTCCCTGGCTTTGTCATCGTTGGAATGATTAGAGCACATGGATCAGCTTTTGCTGGGACCTACCACAAACTGTGGCAGCCATAAATCTTATGGTATTGTACCTGTCGATACAATCCTCCGGTGTCCAGGATTTCCAGATATTCTGGCATTCCTTCCGGCTGGCTTGGGTTTCACACTTGGCCTGGTCTTCCTGACAGTGCGGATCTCTACACTGTCAGTATGGTTAAGATATGGAATTGCTTCACTCTGGTATCCAGTTCATCCTTTGGAGTGTTTTCTTGATTATGCCTCCATTTGTCCTCCCTAGGGACTCCTTGGGAGTAAGTAGTGGTTCTTCGTTACCTCCGGGGACAGTCAATGGAACCGCTGGTTGTGATAGCCATTACATGGTCTATTGCTTAGGCTCTCTCTTTCTCTCAGGGTGTTTATATCAACCAGGAGAGTGTCTGAATTGGGAGCGTTCTCATGTAGCTCCCTCTTCTGGAGGGCATCATGTCAGGGTGGGAGTTGCTCTCGCCCTGTGTTTCTTCTTAGTGGTTTTCAGGTTCCATATTATTCTGGAACTTATGGTACGGCCATTCTGTCCCCAGTCCTCTCGGCTGGTGTGGCCTCATTGACTGTGGTCTGGCCTCTTTGGATTTATGTGATCCGTTCAGGTTCCTTACGGAAATCGGACTCCTTATTGGTGGTCTGAGATTTCTGGTTTTCACAGGAAAGGATGGCCGGCCTATAACCAAATGTTGACTTGGATGGCCTCGTAGGTCTTCCTCAGGGGCCTACCCATGGGTAGGCCTTCCTGTTGTTGATGCTTGTTTTTTCTCGGGCCATGTGACCCTCGTGTGCGGCTCGCTGTGGCACCTCGGCTGTTTTGCCTTACTAGGTGGCCACGTGGTCTTCTGTCCACACCTTTTAAAGGTTCTAGGCATTGGTTTCCTTTGCCTCTCAGGATGCTTCCTTTTTGGCGACGGATTCTCCTCTCAGCACAGGAGCGTCCCCACCCTTGGTTGAACTGCTTTGGGACATCCCCAAGGTCAACCCTGTGGACCCCCTATGGACCCTGAAGTAGAAAACAAGAGATATGGTAAGAACTTACCTTTGTTATCTCTGTTTCTACGAAGTCCATAGGGTCCACAGGGCGCCCGCCCTGACGCACCTGGCTTCATATGGGCTGTGTGGCTGGTCACCGGTTTTCCGTCTCCCATTTCGGTGAGTATGGTTATTGAGTGTTCCAGTTTTCTCTCTCTTTTTCTCTCCTCCTCCGGCCTTTGGCTACTTACAAACTGAGGTGCCTCTGGCTTGGGGGTGGGGTTATAGGGAGAGTGGACCCAGTGCATCCTGGGAGCTAAAAGCTTTAACTGCGTGGTGCCCGGATTTGGTTCCCAACCTATACCCCAAGGTCAACCCTGTGGACCCTATGGACTTCGTAGAAACAGAGATAACAAAGGTAAGTTCTTACCATATCTCTTGTTATATATATATATATACATATATTAATATATTAATATAAATATATATATATATATAGCTTTATTCAGTAACTGGTATTATTGATATTACTTCTGTCTGAACTAAGGGCCTGATTCAGAGCCGGACGCTATATCGAGCGGCCAGGATGATGGTCGCGATGGTCAAGACCATCGCGACCATTGGGCTTGCGACGAGACTCTTGTGGTAGGGTCTCGTGGCCGCAAGCCCCAGAGAGCTTCTGGCTCTAATAGAGCCGGAAGCTCTCCCACTGACATCACTGGTGACTGACTGGTGATGTCAGTGGGGCTACCCACAAATGGCAGGCGTTCGCTTGGGAACGCCTCCATTTGTGAAGCCACCCCCCGGCCACGCCTACCAAACGGGGTGAGCTGTCAATCACCTTCGACAGCTCGCCCCCTTTGGTGCGAGACCCGGAGCGACGGAGCACCCGTCGCTAGCCGGGTCTCGCACATGCGCACGACGGAGCCGGCTCCGTCGTGCGCATGCCCAGTAGGCAAACATCGACCCGGTTGCGAGCGCTCAGTGCTTGCGACCGGGTCTGAATCAGGCCCTAAGTTCAAAAATGAAAGGCAATGGAGTTGTTCAGATCAGAGATGGCCAGCAGATACTTGATGGAATCACAATGTAATCAAAGGCCTCTCTCCAGCCTATTTGGAAGGTAAATGCTAGTTCCTTTAGGCATACAATGATAGTCAGACTTAAAGACAATGGTTTATTCAAAACACTCGTCTGCACCTCACAATATGTGTGTGTTTTTCAATTACTAGTCACAGACATGTCCAAAGGGCTTGTCTCCCAGCACTGGCCAAACCTTGCATTTTTAAATATATATAAAGTCTTTTAAATACATATGTGTATCCGTGCGCATTTATTATGTAAAGACTTTAACAGTGTGCAGTAACACGGCAGATGTACACAACGCTAAATAGCGCCATACACAATGATATTATACTGACTACGCCAGATGGCGTCGTGCAGACAACGCAAACATGGCGACTTCAGATCTTTTCAAAGATCTGATCTCAGCCAATCATCCAGCTTCGACAGTCACAGACGCCGAGGATTGTATTAAGACGCCCACCTGCGGCTTTGCAAATCCAAGCGCCTGCATAAAAAAGCCGTAGCAACGGTCGCAGATCACTCGATGTCAGCAACCCTGATAACTCTATGGTCATGCAGAATGGTTGCAGGAACTGAGACGCTGGAGACAGTTCTCTTGCGTACGGGATCGCAGACGCAGGATGTGGCACGCCTCCGAAATGGTCGCGACACGCCTGTGTTCTTTGCCGTCACTCCCCATTACCTCCCAAAAATGCTCCCTAACTGTCCTTAAATATGGTGTATGTAATGTAGCCCAAATGATGGTCACCTTGGCTGCTTCTTATTGGTGCATAGTAAACGTAAGATCTGATTTAGTGCTTGGAGCCCTGATTTATCAGCTGAATTAGAGGGAGAGGAGAGCACAACTTGGCTTTTCCTTACCATATTGGGGTCGCTGCATCCAGGGGGTCTATTTGTGAGAAAAAGTCATCAGGATATTTTTTTTTTTTATTGCCACAGAAATCTCTTAAAGCAGCAATTTATAAAAAAAAAGGATCTCTGTGGCAGCCAAGTGATACTCAGCGATACTGGCCTGTAGCAATAAGGTCTGACTTCCCCCCAAGCTGGGTCACTCTCTGCCAATATGTTCCCCGGCTTGCATTGCACAGTGGAGCTGTAAGTCCAAGTCTGCGCTTTCAGGGCCTGATTCAGCAAGGATCGCTATTCTGCTAATACGTGGGCTACGCAGTTGCTAATATCAGCGGTGAAATGCTTATGTGTGCAATCGCATTGTGATCACAGCCTAACATAAGGACGCCTACTTCCCCCTCACATCCGTATACTAGGGCAACATAGCGAAACAATCAGTAACATCGAGTAACACCAGACCCATACTCACAGTTAAGGCAGGTCAGACCCCACTCAGGAATTGCTGACTTCTGCGCACGCTATGAGACCTCAGGAGACGTCTGGTATTGCAGTGGCTAATTTATGCACGCCCATGCAACGGCATTGAAATGCATCTGCACGTCTGCGTTCGCTCGACCACCCCCCCGTCACCACCCACAAACGGCACTTCCTGTCAATCACTCCGCTCTGCGTGCGCATTAGCAACTGCGTTCCTTGTTGAATCAGGCCCTCAGTTCCACTAATTAAGAATTACAAAAGACTTGAAGCAATGGAGAATGCTGCAATCAACGCTATTAAAATGTTGTAAATATTTTTGTCACGAGTGAAACAGACCATATTAATTAACCATCCAGGGATGATAATTTAATACATTTAGATATTTGGTGATCTTCAGGTATATTTACTTTACATCTGTTATTAAACAATACATAATTAAATACTATTTAGTATATAAATGAGACATTTAAAAACTGAGCACTACTAGTATTTTAACAATGTATTATTTTTGTTTTGTATTTTGTTGTGTTTTAATATACCATGTGGGTGGTTATTAATAGTATAAATAAAGGTTACATTTTAGTCCATAATTTGCAGATTTACGTGCACTCATTTAAGGGTATCTTTCTTCTTCTTTTGGGTTTACAATTTGTTCCATCCTAATTTCTCCCGTGCTTATTCATCACTCAGATTCCTATGGCACCCTTCTCCACCACACCCAAGATACTCGGTCGGGAGGGCTGGGGGATGCCTGGAGGCTTGCCTGCCTTTCCGGGTGGCCTGGAGCAGCACCCGAAAATCGGGAGGCTCCCGGCCAAATCGGGAGGGTAGGCAAGCCTGGAGTAGTAATAGTAGTGGGATGCAGGGGGCAGGATGGGAGTAGTAGTAGTAGTGGGAAGCAGGGGGTTAGATGGGAGTAGTAGTGCATATCAGGATGCATGATGGGAGTAGTAGTGCAGATCAAGGGGCAGGATGGGAGTAGTACTGGAATCAGAATGGGAGTAGTAGTAATGGAGGAGCAGAGGCAGGTTTGGAGCAGTAGTAATGTGGGTCAGGCTGGGAGTAGTACTGTGGAGCAGGGGGCAGGATGGTTGTAATGGTGGGAATAAGCAGGCAGGGTGGGAGTGGAAGGGACTCTGCGGGAAGAAGCTGCTGACTAAGAATTACCTCCACTCCGGGGTCTCCTCAGTCAGATCACCGCAGCTCATGGGACCCGGCCTCCGTCCCTCTCAGCACTGACAGCAGGCTCATTCAGTCTCAGGCACAGCTGCACACACCTCTCTCACGTCCCTGCGTGGTTCACTTGTCTCCCACAGCCTCGGGAACTGACCCGGCCCCATCCATCCCACAGAGACAGGGGGCTGACGGCGCTGCGGAGGCTGAGGGGAGATGCTGCACAGCGCTGATGAAGCCAGGAGCTTCCGGTTTGCGTTCCACAGTAGGATGCAAATCCTGGAAGTGCAGCAGCCTGTAGGCACTGTCGGGCCGGGCCGGCCATCAGTGTCAGTCAGCCCAGCAGAGGGGTTAATTGGACCGGCCCTATAGTAACAAAACCATATCCAAATTACATGATTTTAGCTGTTTTATCAATTTCTAAAGAAATGCAGAACCAAAAGCAAAACTGAAACCAAAATACTTGAGGGAGGTTTTGCCAAAACCAAAATAAAAACACGATGATGATTTACAGAGTGTTACAGTCGCTTTTGGCCCTAAAGTTTTTTCACCAGATACTGAATGGTGAATTTTGCTGGTGGTTTCTGACCTCCAAACTGCTCAATACATTGTCTTTGGAGTACCTTTATTGACTCCAGTACGACTAGACAATAAATACACGGTGTTCAGCTGTGTACCGGTTCATATCGGTACGTAACACACAGACACGATGAATGTGGTTGCCCCCAGTACACAACACTGCTGTCAGAATCAGGAATACCTACTGACTAGCAGGGGGGCTCCAGAGGTGGGGCCACAGCGCAGTCTAAAATTCAAATAGAGGAACCGCACCAACTGCCACAATCACTGGCATCCTCACTGGCATAATCACTGGCATCCTTACTGGCAGTTGGTGTGGTTCCCTTATTTGAATTTATGACTGCACTGCTGACTAGAGTGGGGAACAGCTGGCCTTCACTTCGCACATGCGTGAACAGCTGACCTGGATGCTAATAGCAAACACTTGCTGTGACTTCCTCATGTTTCTCATAGACCAAGGTATGTCTGTGTCATATGTCACTAAATTACGTCAATTACTGTAAAAGTTCTAAGAAAAACTTTGGGGTCAATAGCGAGTGAAACACCCTGTAGAAGTAAAAACAAAACACGTAAGTAGAGTGTGTTGGCCATTCATGATTTGAAGCCTGCCGCCTTGTTCTTTTCCTCAAAGGTAGCCTGGAGGGATGTTTTGGGTTACTACCTTGTTGTAAGATGAACCCTTAAACTAACTAGGCGTGGGCTGTAGTCAGCATCCCGGTGTGCGGGATGCCAATGGGCAAAATACCGGCAACGGAATCCCGACCACTGGCATCCCGAAGCTAAGTATTGGGTGTTAGGGGGAGGGTTAAGGTTACGGTGTGGGGTTAGGCATTAGGGGGACGGTTAGGGATAGGCATTAGGGGGGAGGGTTAGGGTTAGGCATTAGGGGGGAGGGTTAGGTTTCGGGTGCGAGGAGGGGGAGGTTAGGTTTAGGCACTGGGAAGGGAGTGTTATTTTTAGGATGCGGGGAGGTGGAGGTTAGGTTTAGGCACTGGGAAGGGAGTGTTATTTTTAGGATGCGGGGAGGTGGAGGTTAGGTTTAGGCACTGGGAAGTGAGTGTTATTTTTAGGATGCGGGGAGGTGGAGGTTAGGTTTAGGCACTGGGAAGGGAGTGTTATTTTTAGGATGCAGGGAGGGGAGGTTAGGTTTAGGCACTGGGGGGAAGTTAGGGTTAGGCACCGGGGAGGGAGGGGTAGGGGTAAGGGTTAGTCCTACCTTCTTTCCTTATGGATGTCGGGATTCTGAGCAGCGAAATCCTGACCGCTGGGATCTCATACCCAACCCCTAGGCATATGTAATTATATACGTTTTGAACAGACTGCCCAAGGCACCGATTTACGTTCTCATTTTCTTTGTTTAAATTTTTACACCCTGCTTCTGGACATTATTCTTTCAGTGCTGCAATGGCCATTTTTACCAAGTGGGGAGCTGGACGGGAACCCAGCTATCCTAATTATTATTGCCAGCATGTCAGAAAGAAGGTCCTAGGTTATGTTATAGTGGAAGAGTCCCTGGATAGTGTGACGTCTGAATGTCTACCTGAAGACAGTGTATGCAGTGCGATGGAAGGACGTGTAAGCGATGTGCCGTACAGGGGTCTCCCATGTGGGCTGAGATGAGGTGCAGTGGACTTCGCATCTGGAGTTCACTGTATACCACTTTGCACGCAACTATAAATCAGGCCCATAGTATTTAACAACTACCGAAAGTAATGTGCAAGAGGAAGTTGGTGAAGTACTGCTTGAAACCAATATGTTTATTGTGCCTCAGGAAGAAGTGGAAATAAAGTTCATTCCTGTTTCATCTTGATATGGCCTGGCGCCAACATTCTCTGTGCCGGATTCAATCAGAGGTGAGCTGTGGCCGGTAGCTCACGTCACATTTTATTCATCCACCTCCATAGGCTGCGAGCAGAATCAGCCTTCCGGGAAATAACGTGCGTAGCCACCAGATGCGATTTCAGAGACTTTCATTGGGGCCGATTCAATTCAGTGCACTGTTAATAGCGCTGGGAAGGAGTTCCCGGAGCTGTTATTCTTATTCCGACTAAAGGAATTCTTCTCGCACCCTTCTGGGGGTCCGAGCAGAAATCCGACTAAAGTTTGCTGGCTTAGTGCGGCGCTAACGCCTCACAGCCAGCACTTTAGTCGGAGAATGCCGGTTCTCGCGATTAAACACCCAGGTTAAGTCACAAGAAGCGGCATTCTCCGACTTAGGCCCCCTTTTATTAACGAGTTTTATCACCAAAACGAGTGATACATTTCACTGCGTATGATAAATGGTGCTCCAGCCAATCAGCTCCCAACTGTCATTTTTCTAACAGTTGACAGTTGGGAGCTGATTGGCTGGAGCACCATTTATCATACACAGTGACATTTATCACTCGTTTTGGTGATAAAATTCGTTAGTAAATGAGGCCCTTAAGTTGCTATAGTCGGACTAAACAGCGCGCTGAATTGTATAACTCCCTGACTAACTTCCCAGCGCTATTCACCTTGCGCTGAATTGAATGGCCTCCATTGTTAATTGAATAGGCCCCTTTGACTTTGCACTACACCTGTTGTCCAAATGTGTCCACTCCACCAGGCACAATGTGCAATTCACCCCAGTATTTGGGGGAGGGGATTCTGTTCTCGGTTGACATCACCAGAGCAGAGGAGAAATGCAGAGAGGGGGTATGCCACACTAGATCTGGTTTCACATTTTGTGACCAACTCTAAGAGGTCTATTCATTTCTACAAAAGGAGGTGATAACATCTTTCATCTGCTTTTGTAGAAATTCAATTTTGGGGCCATTCATCAAAATTAAGTTTTGGAACCATTCACCTTTCACTTCCGAAATGGCCCGCTGTCCCCATACTCTAGTATGGGGCCAGAAATTCATCAAGCTCCAAAAATACAATATTTTCGGTGCTTGACTGCGGGAGCATTCGCTATTTTTAAACGGCGTTTGCTCCCGCACTCGGCACTCACCCTGCTCCTCTCCTATGGGAAGGAGACCCGAATTATGAAGCGGGATCCTTTCGAATACCTCCTCCCCTGTCCGGCTCCTTCCGCCAGACGTGAACTCTAGTACTAGTCTGACTTGGCTGTGCTAAGTTTCAGTGAAGCCGCTTCGGGGGGACAGCTGATTTTTAAATCAGCTGTCTCCACACTGGAACAATGCTAAATTGCTCCGGAAGCTCGCCGCAAGTTAGTATGTTAATTATCGGGGTCTACTCTGACCCCGATAATTAACATGATGAATAAACCCCTAAAAAAGCCCCAAGATGTCAATTGTGGTCAAGCCTCCAAAAAAAAAAAGGCTGTTTTCGTTGGATGGCTACAAATTAGAGTATCACGCTATGGGGCCTATCCAGTATCATTTAATTGCTTTTTTACATTTTTAAATCGCAGTAACGGACTCATTCACTAACTGTGTAAAGCAGGAGATATCACTGATATCTCCTGGTTACAATTCTCCCATGATAATTTCCACAGTCCCCATACCTTAGTATGGGGATGTAGAAA
Organism: Taudactylus pleione; assembly: GCA_031769625.1. Lineage (NCBI taxonomy): Eukaryota > Metazoa > Chordata > Amphibia > Anura > Myobatrachidae > Taudactylus > Taudactylus pleione. The sequence continues at coordinate 4,436,965 of JAUIMM010000198.1, forward strand.
TTATGTAATTCATCAAGTTCCGTAAAAGCATTTATTTTGGAACTTGGTAGTGTAACTGTACACCATCCTGAGACGGCATACAGCCCCCGAATGTGTTCACGAGTTGCCTTTTACACAGCAGCTTGTGCAGCAGGGAGACCTTTAAAGATCCCTCCCCACTGTGTTCCGCCTGCCTACGGCTGTTAGCTCCACCTCCGTCCCTCCTACTCACTCCATGGCACCCGCCACTGTAGCCGCATGAGATGAGTCTTCATTCTGGGAGTCTCACATCACTCCACATCCTCATGTCTTCACATCCTCAGGGCAGTCTACCTGCTATCAGAATTGTACACGCCCGAAGGCGCAGGCACAAAAAAGGGGGCGTGACCACTGAAAAATGGAGTCGTGTCAACATGACATGCATTAGTTTCTCGTCACTCTGGGAGCATTCCTTTCCATTCCATATGTACCTTAATGCCCCCAGTAGTAGTGCCCCTTATGCAATGCCCCTAGTATTAGTGCCCCTTATGCAATGCACCCAGTAGCAGTGCCCCCTGTAGTAGTGCCCCTTATGTAGTGCCACCAGTAATGCCCTTTATGCTGTGCCTCCAGTAGTGCACCTTATACAGTGCCACCAGTAGTGCCCCTTATACAGTGCCACCAGTAGTGCCCCTTATACAGTGCCACCAGTAGTGCCCCTTATGCAGTGCCTCTTATTCAGTGCCCCTTACACATAAAACACACAGAACACAAAACTACTTACCCGAATCCCCGCTCCTGCCCCCCTCCCCTGCCGCCGTCCGCTCCTCCCGCTCAGCACTATGGGAGAGACGTCATGACTCTCCCTTTACCCACTATGGGAGCCAGAAGGTGGAGCTCATGAGTGCCCTGGGTGCAGCTGTCAAAAGGAATCTGTATGACTCTTATTGGCTGCTGATTAAACACACCGCCGCCGGGTAGTATCCTCACTGTACTGTAAGTGAATGTATTACCCGGCGCTGGTGGCGGTGTGTTTGTTTTAGTGTGTAGTGCGGACCGCACTGACCTGGACGGTGACTGGCGATGCCCCACCACCACTACCGTCAGCGCCCAGAGCACGTGCACCACTCGACCCCCACTAGTTATGCCCCTGCCAGTGTCCACTTTTGACCTCTCATTAGCGGTAGGGTTACAAAAGTACAAGTTGCAACATCCATAAAAGGTTTTTTCTTTAAGTTTCTAGGATGTTACATGGACCGAAGAGGAGCCATCCCATTGTAAAAAAATTTGTAAACGAGAGCTGTGTGAGAAGTTATTATGGGGCATATTTATCAATATATTTTTTACTAAACTAATATGAAAACGGGAGTTGTCATACCCATTTCGCATGATTCATTATCACATATGTTTCAAAGGGCTTTTTAGGAGTTTTCATAAAAAAACACCTCCATGCCCATATATTTGCATTATTTTAGTAAGCAGATCGCATTTCCCATACTTGTAATGGGAAATGCGATCTGTTCAAATTTACTAATGTTAAATTGTTAAATAATACTGAAGGAAGCCTCGCGATAATAACGCCTTCTGGCGTTATGCAGGTTTCCCTCCATTTCACATGCTCCTGCTCTGCCCTTTCTGCATGCTGACAGGCAGAGCAGAGCAGAGGCGGCTACTGTGATCAGCCTGTGTGTCTGAATAGACTCCAAGCTGATCACAGAGAAAATAAATAGGTATAATAGAAAATAAAATAAAACTTACCTGAACCCAGGGATCAATGATCTGTGGCCTCCTTCTCTGTGACCCGGTCACTTAATCTGTAATGTCAGCTGAGACGCCGGCCGGGATTTACACAGCCATTGGGCTGGTGCAAGCTTCCACGGTGCAACAATGGTGCATCTAACGACGCACGGCGGATTAGCGCCGCAGCAAGTGGGCGTACCAGTATCAATAGGATCATTTTTAGCATTAGCATAAAGATGCAGATGTGACTGCACCCAAAGGCGCGGCTTCAACCCCGTCTGCGTACACCTCTGATTCAGGCCCTCAATGTCTTGTCATTATTTATATATTTTTTTACAGTTAGAAAACAGGTGCTACTGAGTCCTTGATGCCCGGGCATGTGAGTACTTGTGGTTCTTCAGGTGCCACTATGCACTAGCAGGCTGTAAAGAGCAATGTAGTCCACCTGTAAAGAGCAATATTATTTTACATATTTTTCAAAATTACCTTTGCACCCAAAGAGCCTTCAGTCCAGGGCTGGTTGTCCTTAGAGAGGGGGGATCCCATTTTCTGTGGAGTCCCCACTTCCCTAGGGATCAGTGGCGGAACTCCCGGAGACAATGGAGTAATTTGCCGCCGGGCTCCAGCCCTTGAGGGCTCCATTGTCCCTCGGGCCGTTCCGAGCACTGCTATGGAGATGGAGCGCCGCTGATCGGCACTCCACCTCCAGCGGTGTCAATACGAGGGGTGCGGTCGCACCCCGTTTGCCGGGCGCCTGCTGAGTGTGTTACCAGCGGGCGCCCGGCTCCTTCTCTCCCCCCGGCGGTAGCAGGAGGAACGGAGCTCACTCCTGAGCTCCGCTTCTGGGTCCCGCAATGCACTATGGGAGTGACGTCACAACGTCACTCCCATAGTTTCGAGGAGCGGGCGCCGGGGACGGAAGGCAGCAGCACTGGAGCGGGGTTTCAGGTAAGTATTGTTTTTTTTTTTTTTTTTGTTGTATGTGTGTGCGCTCGCGAGGGGGGGGGAGGGGCTCACTACAGGGGGCATTATTGGTGGCTCACTACAGGTGGCATTATTGGGGGCTCACTACAGGGGGCATTACTGGGAGCTCACTACAGGGGGCTCACTACAGGGGGCATTGCTGGGGGCTTACTACAGGGGCCATTACTGGGAGCACTACAGGGGGCATTACAGGGGCTTACTACAGGGGGCATTACAGGGGGATTACTACAGGGGGCATTGCTGGGGGCATTACAGGGGGCTTACTACAGGGGGCATTACGGGGGCTTTCTACAGGGAGTTTACTACGGGGGCTTTCTACAGGGGCTTACTACTGGGGGCATTACGGGGGCTTTCTACAGGGGGCTTACTACAGGGGGCATTACGGGGGCTTACTACAGGGGGCATTACTGGGGGCTTACTACTGGGGGTACTACAGGGAGTTTACTACTGGGGGCTTACTACTGGTAGCACTACAGGGGGCTTACTACTGGGAGCACTACAGGGAGCTTAATACTGGGGGCACTACAGGGGCCCTTACTACTGGGGCACTGCAAAGGGGGACCACTACTGGAGGTACTGCATAAGGGGACCATTACTGGGGGGGCACTACATAGGCGGCACTGCATAGGGGGACCTCTACAGAGGGCACTGCACAGGGGGACCACTACTCGGGGAACTGCATAGGGGGGCGGCAGCTGGGGCTGGCATAGGTGCTGGGGGGTGGTACATTTTAATTTGGGGGGGTACACCACATTTATCTTGCCTCCGGGCACCTGGGATGAAGTTACGCCACTGCTAGGGACAACACCTGGGCTGACCAGTCTGGGACTGTATCCCAGCTATAGTGACCTCAGCTCCGGCTGCTTCAGCCTAGTACTGGTTATTGAAAAATTGGGGGTTTCCCTCGCCGTATGTTCCCCCTATCTTTCATTACAAGTCATGACTTAGAGCTTAGTGCTGATTACCATTTTTTTGGGGGGGAGGGGTCAGATTATTTTTTAAAATTCAGATGTTTTTAATCTTTTTAAACAGCAAAGCCTGCACTGATCCTAGTGATATGTACAGTGCTTGAAATCTGACACTAATTTGTAGGCAGATTCTGGTAAGACTTGCAGTGGGATAGTGGTTTCAAAACAAATGGGCATTGTTGACGGATTTCCAATGATGATGAAACCTAATACTTAGTAGATACTGTTTTGTGTTTAGTTTAGTAAATTTACCTCCAGTTCTTTTGATTGTGTATATAAAGCTCCATGATTTCTGCAGATCTCTTGGTGCTGTTGTGCCACCAAATATATATGAATCATTCCCTTTTTTCAGAACATTTCTGAAAGACAAGTCAAATACTTTGATGTTAAAATGAATGCTGGTGTAATGTGTTACATCACAGGTTCTCAAACTCGGTCCTCAGGACCCCAAACAGTGCATGTTTTCCAGGTCTCCTCACAGAATCACAAGATAAATAATCAGCTCCAGCTGTGGATCTTTTAAAATGTGTCAAATGAATATGTGAGTAATGAATACACCTGTGCACCTGCTGGGTGACCTGCAAAACGTGACCTGTGTGGGGTCCTGAGGTGGTCTGGTAAGGTATGAAAGCAAATGACAATCAGCTGATCATCAGTTACTCCCATACGTTACCAGATTTTCATTCCAACCAATCAACTAGTTGGCTGGTTGGACAGAAAATCTTTACGTGTGTACCCAGCTTTATGTATAATCTGATCCTTGCATTTTATATACAATCTTATTCATTAGGGTATTGATACGTGTACTACTTCTGCACACTTTTATTGCTTTTCTTATTCTTTTGGTTTTAATCAGCCAATACATCAATTTCTGCAATGTACATAATCTGACTTATGTTTTGTGTACAATTATCAGCATATGATACCATTTTACACCTTGTTAGGGTTTACTTGTTTAGAATGCATACCTATATGTATATTTGCTAATTATTAAATTTGCACTTCCTTAGTGACCTATATATATATATATACCTCTTTAGTTGCATAGTAACCATATGGTGTTCCCCCATTGTCATTCAGTACTGGTTATACTGGGTTCTATTGTCTAGTACTGGTTATACTGGGTTCAAGTGTCCAGTGCTTTTTATACTGGGTTCTAGTGTCCAGTGCTTTTTATACTGGGTTCTAGTGTCCAGTGCTTTTTATACTGGGTTCTAGTGTCCAGTGCTTTTTATACTGGGTTCTATTGTCTAGTACTGGTTATACTGGGTTCTAGTGTCCAGTGCTTTTTATACTGGGTTCTAGTGTCCAGTGATAGTTCTACTGGGTTCTAGTGTCATGTACTGGTTCTACTGGGTTCTTGTATGCAAGTTTACTGGATTCCAGTTGCCGCATTCTGGTGTTCTAGTATTTGGTTCTGGTGTCCAGTGCTTTTTATACTGGGCTCTAGTGTCCAATGCTAGTTCTACTGGGTTCTAGTGTCATGTGCTGGTTTTACTGGTTTCTTGTGTCCCATGCTGCTGATGCTGGGTGCTTGTGACCATGCAGGCTTACTAGATTCCAAATGTACCATTGTACGATTTGTATAATCGGGTTTTAGTGCCCAGTGCTGGGACTAACCAGGGCCGTAGCTAGGGTAGTGTGGCCGGTGCCATCGCACAGGGCACCACAGGTCAGGGGGCGCTGTTTGGGCCTGTCACATTTCTGTTTATTATCATTCTCACTTGTAGTTTCCTCTTATTTCATCCCCAGCATCTCCTGACCTCTCCTATCTCTTCCCTAACCCTTCCCCATGAGGCCATGACCCTTTTTTGGGTGCATTATGTCCCTTTGAAAAATGAGGGGGGCGCCAATGCTCTTTCTGGCACAGGGCACCAAAAAGTCTAGTTACGGCTCTGGGACTAACTATAAGCCAGAGAAGAGCATTGCTGATGACTTGCCCAGCCCCAGGACTTTCTTACAAGTTCTCTACTGAATGATGCAGTGCATTATTATTGGGTAAGACAACAAACATGTATTACAGCACTGAGTGGACTAAATAGTTTTTTTTTTTACAGGAATTGCTGGACATGCACCTGGGTGGCTCTAGATATTCCCCATGGGTGAGATATATGCCTCCTTGTCGCTGTGCCGGACATATCTTCCTGAACTTATTTTTTTTAACGTACTGCAGGCAAGTTTGGGCTAACACCACCTGAAAGATAAGCTTTTCACAAATAAAATGTTAAATAGCCCCATATAGCTATTCCCATAGAATATTATGAGGGCGTTTTAAGGTACTTGGTGCAGATATCTGTGATATCCGGCATTAGTGGTGCAGTAAATGCCAGTGAAACTTAAATTTTACGTTATACTGTGAAAACGGCTGCTTTCACAGGATTTTTGGCTTAATAAATAGGCCCCCAAAAGCAGAGCTGGATTAGGGCTTTGGGAGGGCCCAAGGCACTTAAGACTGGGGACCCTAAACAGCAACATTTGGGATGCAGGGATTGGGTTCTTGTAAGCAAGCCATCGGCACGTACATGAAAAGGGGGTGAGGTCACACATCACTCCCCCATTTCATGTTTTGCAGGGTGCGTGTACATCTGCTGGGCTCCCCCCTGCCTCAGGCACACAGGTGGTGAGAGTGTGAGGAGGGATACTGCATCCCACATATGGGACAATAGGTGAAAAGCAGGACTGTCTCACCAAAATTAGGAAGGTTGGAAGTACAGTATGCATACATATATAATCATACACATACATATATACAGACACACACATATATAAATACAGTCACACATATAGTCATACGCGTACATACAGTCACACACCTATACACAAATATATTCTCATATACAATCACATATACATACACACCCAGTCACTCACATACTGTACAGTCATAAACACACATACATACATAGTCACACACTTATACACATACTGTACATATATACACATATATACAGTACATAGATAAATACAGACAGTGCCCCCTCCCTGAGTCCCTGTTAATTTATAGGCTGGCCTCTGTGGAAAGTCATCTTCATCATTTTGGGTCTGCAGCAGCTCCTCCCCTACTCACTATCATGCTGCTGGCACTGACTGTTCAGTGCCATATAGCCCCACTCCTGCTTGGACTCCACCTCCCTCTTCTTTTCTCCAGGCAGCTTGCAGTATAGCCCTGCTCTGCACTGCAGTTGTGATTAAAGGATGGGGGCCCACTGAGAGGAGCCCAGGGGGCACATGCCCTCTGTGCCCCCCTCCCCCTTAATCCAGCTCTGCCCTGAAGTCTACTTGTAGTTGTTGTTGGTAGATGTCTGTTTGCCAGCAGCACATTAATCTTAAATGAAGCGACAGTGATGAATGGGCAGGCCTAGGGTTGCCACCCTTGTTATGGCAAAAAAAACTGAAGGGTACATGGCCAAACCAGGGAGTAGGGTTGCTATATTTAAAAAATAAAAAGCAACAACATACACTCACATTATATCGATATACATCGATCTATTGATACAAATCGATAAAAAAAAAAAAAGCAAGAAACGGTATGGGAGATGGTGGATTAATATTCTACTGTACTTTACTTATGTGATAGTCCTCTCATCTGCTTCAAATTCTTACGCCATGTTCTTCTTACTTATTTTCTCTTCTGCCTATTTCTAGCTGGTGGCAGTCTGGCTCCTCTCTGCTCCTCACACTGACTGATAGCGCAGCATGTTTTCCTTACTATTATCCCATCAGTACAATAAAACATCCTTTTACATATGCATGAGTGTCAGCAGCACACATTTTTCCTTAGAAAAAAGTGCTAGTCAAGGGCTGTATATGGGCAGTTAGGAGCACATATCACTGTGACTTGTGCAATGTTATTGATGCTGTTATTGGTCAGCTGATTATTCCAGTCATGTCTGAAACACAAAGCTGCCTGACCATGCTGGGATTTGGGGTTGGGTATGAAATGCCAACGGCCGGGAAGCCTTCTTACTAAATCCTGACGCCGCAAGCCTGAATGCTTAATATCCCGACTGGGGCTGGTAAGTACCCTAACCCTCCCCTCTCCCCCCTCTAGCCCTCACCCCGGTGGTGCCTGACCCTAACCTCCCCCCGGTGGTGCCTAACCCTAACCTACCCCCGGAGGTGCCTAAACCTAACCCCCCCTCCCCGCACCCTAAACCTAACACTCCCGGAGTTGTGCCTAGCACTAACCTCCCCCCAGGGGTGCCTAAACGTAACCCCCCCTCCCTGCAACTTAAACCTAACTCTCTCGGGGTGGTTCCTAACACTAAATCCCCCAGGGGTCCCTAATCCTAACCCTCCCCCTGGCGGCTAAGCGCTAACACTGCCCGGCTTGCCTTCATTTGGGAAGCCGTCTCTCTAGATTCCAGCGTCGGGATATGGATGAGCATTGGGATTTTGATGCCTGTCTTTAGTCCTGCATCTGTATTTAGATGTCAAGATTTAGTCAGACAGCTTCCTTGCCATTGGCATTTTGACTGTATCCCTGGATTTGTAGTGTTACGTACTAAATGTGTGCGCGCACCCTCATGATTTGGTTTTGGTTCTAGTTCATCATCATGTTTTGAAAAAGATGGAAAAAGCAGCTAAAAAATCATATATTTCTGGACCTGTTTTTGTTCCTATAGTTTTATTAACCTCAATAAAATTAATTTCCAGTCAATTTTGACCACCTCACAGCTCACAGTATTGTTCACCAATATTGGCCAAAGGTTGCCTGACTAAACTAAGTGACAGAGTAGCGGCACAAACACACGGCAGTTTAAAAGAATATAGCACATCTATGAAACTTTGCAGCACAGCAGTAGAAGACAGGATGGTAGTTTACTAAACTATACATCCCCATAGAAAGAATGTTTTTATTAATCAAAAACTAGATCAGAGGCCCGACGGCAGTACATTTCCCTGTACTGAGGTGGAGTATGTATGACTATGTAGTGGAAGTGAGGTAATCGATTGATTTTGATTGATTGATTAAGAAAAGTTAATTTGAGATGTGGCCTTGTTTTGTAGTAACTGAGAAAAGGTCTTAAAATTATATAATTTATCTTGCTATGTTCATATTACTTAATAATATTAAAGTAAATATGCTCCATAATTCTTTAAAAAATATATATTTTTTGTAGGACTCCACATTATTTCTGGTTAAAAAAGTATTGCAAATTAGTAATGTATTAGAGCAATAACCAATAAAAAAATATTTCTATGCAAAAAAAACTGTCACCAATGCCCCCCAAAAATATAGCCCATAATAAAAAGAAAAGTGGTGCAAGATGTAATTGCCCTTGGGCCCTCCCACTCACCCACTATTATGTTGTATTTTAAAAAGGACATGCACAGTTTAACAAATAAAGCACTTCAGCTACAGGGACTGACATTTTTATGGCTGAAGTGTGTGATTTGTTTGGGCCCCCACAAAACAAGCTACCTATGAATGGGAGGCTGCTAACAGCATTGTTAATCATCTCTGCACTGGGAAGATGTCATTATCATCCTCACCCTCATCAGTGTTAACCTCATCATCACACAGTAGTAGCTCATCCTCACTGGAATCCACTGTTACAGAAGCATTTGGCGACAAATGTCTTACTCATAGAATTTATAGTTAATTTTAATGAACATGGGTTTTCCACATTTTAAGGAAGTAGCCTCCTCCGATCGCTCACAAGGTTCCTGATTGTGCTAAACACTCTTTCCAAGTAGAAGGTGGGCAGCTTAAGTACAGCAAAGCTAGTTTGTACAATTTCCTTTTTTTCTCCCAATAATCAAAAGGACTGTACAACATGCTAATTTGTACATTGTCATTAATTGCCATTAATATAATCCTTCACCATCCTATAGATGCTTAATGAATCAGATTAAATCACAGTAGAGGTGTCAATAATTATTTTAAGCCTGACCAGATGTCAAAATGGTGTTTAACTTTGGTGTGCTGAATTGACTCATCATCCTCACTCCCAGTGAATCCCTTGGAAAAAGTAATTGTTTTTCTGGCAGCAGCATTTGCAGAAGAAACTGAAGCAGGAGACGTTGTGTCATGTGCCATTTGAATTGACAACTTGCTGGCAGGAGCTCTTTGCATCTCTTAAGATCTGTGTCAGTTGGAATTAAAGACATTAAATACAACTTGAACCTTTGACTCTAGCATCGTAACCAAAGTGTAGTGATCAAATTGCCAGATCTTGACAACCCTTCAGTCATTGTGAAGCTAAAAAAGTTGATCAAAGTCCAACATACTTAGCGGAATCACTTCATTTAATCTCCTCCTTCACTTTCTTTAGCTGCTGTTTTAGTAGTTTTATCAAGGGAATCACCTGACTTAAGCTGGCAGTGTCTGAACTCACTTCATTAGTTACTACTTCAAATTGTTGTTATAGCTTGTGTAAAAAAACAGTGAGTATTCTCCAGTGTGCTAGACAAAGGTACATCCCCCTCCACTCATTATGTTATGGCTTGTTGTGTTTGTTTGGATGGCTTGTCCATTTGCTGAAGCATATAAAGGGTGGAATTCCACCTTGCCACTATCCCTTGCTTCAGTTGCTTGCATATAAAATTAAACTATTTATGCAGCCACTGCTGTCTTCTACATGTGGTTGCTGAATGCTGAAATTGTCCAGAAATTTTCCTGGCCACAGACAGCATCTCCTGCATGCTCCTTTCATTTTTTAAAACATTTTGAACCACCAAGTTTCTGTGGGCAAAACTTGGGATGCGTTCAAGTTCACCCAGTTAAAATGCTCTCACAATTTTACATGTGTTATTGAAAATGACAAATCCTGAGGAGAGTCCTAGTGGGGTAAGACAGTTTGCTATAACATTTATTTTTCTAACAGGTTGATACTGGTATGCCTCTTGGTGAAGCTGGTGGTGCAGAGTAATCTGTCTGTGAATTAGCTTGAAATGTGTGTTAAATATTGTTGCTGCTGCTGAAGGCAATACACCCACCCAGTGGGCTGTCACATTCATGTAATCTTTTATCCACATATCTGTGGTTAAGTGGTTAGTGGATACAATGGCATTTTGTAGGCCAAGAACAAGATTTATTTTAACGTCCCAGTACAGGTGAGGAATTGTTCTTGTACAATGAAATCGAGATGGAATTTGGTAGACGTCCTGGACTCAGTGATCCACTGTGCAGCTGGATGGCTGCTTTCATACTTGCTTCTTCTTGCAAAGGATTGTTTTACAGTCAATTTTTTTTTGAAAATAGTCTTCTTGGTTCCCTTCTGGGATTAGTAAGATTTACTCCCAGCAGCCCTAGCATGCAAAGATTCCTCTTGGAAATCTTAGATAGGGGAGGAGTCAGTTAGCTTTCGCAAATTGGATGCAAGAGGACTATCTCCAATCAATAATGAGGAGATTGATGATGAAGGTGTTAGCAGTGGAGATTGCATGTGCTGGGATCTATCCACGCTGCTGGCAGCTGATTCTGGACTGCTTGTAGTTGCTATTACTTTCAGGATTTTTTAAATTTTCCAAAATAATGTGCATGAGCTCTCTGCAAATGATGTAACAGGGGGGAGTTTCCTAGATGGTTAGCGCCCCTACATCTAATTACTTTAGCTTCACAAACAGTACAGATGACTTGACAAATGTTATCAGGATTTGGTAAAAATAATTCCACACGAAAGAGGTTCTTTTTTTATGGTCTTATGCCCAGACATGACAATAGCCTTCTTCTTATCACAGGCAAGAACTGCTGCCACTGGTGGCTGACTTACTGTTACACAAACAAAATCATTAATCAATATCCTCATTAGTGTCAGATGCACAAACATCCCCCTCATCCTATTGCACTTCCACAGTTGCATCCTCAATTTCTAAGTCACCATCTTCACTTTTACTGCTGCTCATCCTGAAATTTGCAAAGGGTGTGAAATGGTGAAAGGAGGCTTTTCTAGGAGTACAGTGTCAGAAATGTCAGACTCACACATAGCACTCTTGGACACACTTGGACTTTCCTCAAGGATTTGTGAAGTTTGTAAAAACACAGTTTGTTCTTCAGCCTTAGTTTTGTTTTGGTGAACTGGTTTGCCTGTTAAAGTTGACATATGTAGACTTAGGAGTATATTTACTAGGTTTTTAGAAGTGGAGATGTTGCCCATAGCCACCAATCAGATTTTAGCTTTTATCTTCTAGAAAGTGCTAACATCTCCACTTCTAAAAACCTGCACCTTAGTAAATATACCCCTTAGAGTGAGAAGCTGTTGCATGTGCCGTGTGAGAAGATGCCTGACTGTTTTTCGCCCCGGCTTCTGCCATAGACATTCTAGTGCATGAAACATCAGTAGCAGGAACACTACTTGCAGAGAAAGACCATGGCCAGAGCTTTTCCTTGCCACTGTGTGTGGTGTATGAAATGTTGGCAATTTTAAGTTTTTTGGCAGTACATTTTTCCTTTATTATTAGAGATGATGTTTTCTTTAACATTGTGAAATATTGTTTTGATTTCATGTGCCCTTTCTTAAACGGTATTTCCCATGGAGCACCTTTAGTAAATGTTGAAGTTCTATAATGACTGCTGGCAGCAGCCGCAGCAGCACTAGTACTGGGTTTCTGCTCCTGCTCTTCTATTGACTGATCCATATTGACTCACAGCACCCCTAGTATAAGCCGGGTGGCACCCTAGTGATGTTAGATTTTTTTAACACACAAGTTTTACAGTAAAAATGTTTAAGTGTGCCTGAAGGCCCTGAACACGCAACTAACTGCCTCACAGCTCCCCTAGTATAAGCTGGGTGGCACCCTAATAATGATATATTTTTTAACAAACAAGTTTATGTTAAAAACAGTTTATCAGTGCCTGAACACACAATAAACTGCCTTATAACACTCCTAGTGTAAGGGTAGCACCCTAATAATTAAGTTATATTTTTTAACAAATAAATGTTATTTACATTTTTTTTTGTAACTGTGGGCCTGATTCAGAGCCGCTCGTAAGCGACCGCTCGTTCGCTCCGAGCGATGTTCGCACATCTGCGCATGCGTATGGGTTGTAGTACGCATGCGCGAACCAGTCATTGCGGTCGGAAATTGTGTGCTCACAAAATAGCGAATGCCTGCTAATTTGAGTGACAGGATGAGGTGTTTGTGGGTGGTAACAAGGGAAGGTGCTTGAAAACGGGGAGTGGAGATCCGAACGCAGGCGTGCCAAACGGTCAAAACGGGCGTTTTAAGGGTGTGCATAATTAACAAAGCAGCGTCATCGGCCACGTCACTTGGTTGTCTTTTAGCCTGAACTGCTCGCATGATTGCGGTAGGAAAATCCAACCACAAGCACTGCGAGCAGTTCATACGCCTTTCGATGTACTCGATTAATCAAATAAATAGCGGAGATGACGTATGATGCGAGCGGCCAGGGGGCGTTTTTCCAAAATAGTGAGCGCATGTTTCGTTTGCTCGTTCAGACATAGAGGCGTCAACAGACCGCAAAGAGCGAGCACTTAATTTAAATAGCCAGCCCCTTTTTCTGAACGAGCGTCCGCAAATAGCATCCGGCTCTGAATCAGGCCCTGTGCCTGAATACACAACCGACTGCCTCACAGTGCCCCCAGCATAAGGGTGGCACCCGAATGATGTTATAAGAATTTTTTTTGTTTTATAAAAAAAAGTGCCCCAGTAGGTTTCATAGTAACACAGTGCTGCAGTCCACTCCTATGGTGTTTTTTGTGGCTCACTGTGCTGCAGCAACACACAGTGCCTCTAAAGTTCCTCTTTAACACAGTTCTCCTAATTGTTTTTTTTGTCCTTTTTTTATTTTTTTAAAAAGTGCCCCATTAGGCTTTCTTTTATTTTAGTAACAAACACAGGGCCTGATTCAGAGCCAGGCGCTCTTTAAGAGCGCTCGCTCTGAATTAGGGCATTTTTTTGTTGTTGTTGTTGCGGCCTCCTGGCCGCTCGCTAAGCTGTGGGTGACCACCCACAGCTTTTGCGAGTGGCCAAGTGAATCGGGGCTTGCGACGAGACCGTTGTGGTAGGGTCTCGTCCGTCGCAAGCCCCAGAGAGCTTCCTGCTCTAACAGAGCAGGAAGCTCTCCACTGACATCACTGGTGATGTCAGTGGTGCCTCCCACAAACGGCACTCCTCCGTTTGAGTAGCCACCCCCCCTCCCCACCTACAAAACGGGGCTCTGGGGCTTGCACATGCACGCGGCGCGCGCCGCGCGTGCACAGTACCACACCATCAACCCGCTTGCGAGCGCTATGCGCTCGCTAGCGGGTCTGAATCAGGCCCACAGTGCTGCAGTCCACTCCTACAGCATGTACCCCTGCCTTAACAGTGCTCCTAGACATTTTTTTGTTATATTTTATTATTCATCTGCAAATTATTTCACATTAAAATATACAACAATATATATATGATTTTATTTTACAATTTCTATTACCAGCTTTAAGCATTGTATATTTTTTTAATCTATATTTTATTTTTACATACATACATATATTTTATTACGTTTCTAATTTATTTCTCAAATTTCTCCATATCCCTTACTTTCTCAATAAATTTTCTCCATTATATCTTAATTTCTAATTATATATACCTTAAAAAGGGTATTTTCCCCTCTAATACCATTGTGTTATACCAAGTTGTTAATCGAAAGCTTTTCTTCAGTGCTAATTTCATATTTGGAGACAATGTGGCTACATAAGGTAACCAGGTTGCATAGAAGTTTTCTGTAAAATTTTCTTTATCTATTAATATACTAGTCCAATCCATATTAAACAAGTAAAAAAACTCTAGGTAACATACACGTAATTTTTGATATACTAGAATCTATCCATTTCGAAAGTATAGTTTTTTTTTTGCCGTGGCCGCTATTTTTGTTAACAAGATCTTTTCATTCTTTTTTAACATAGATGAAGTACATTTCTCCCAGAAAACCCATTCTGGAGTTAGTACAAAGTCTATGTTAAGACTGTTCTTTACATATAAATATACTTGTTCCCAAAATTGTGTAATATATTGACATTCCCATATACAATTATATACTGTATATATGCGTCTGCTGCACCGCATTTATAAGAGTTCTCCGACTTTCCTATTATTAACCTCATTCTAGGTGTGCAATAAGCTCTATGTAAGATCTTAGAATTCATCTCTGCATAGGATATTGATACTAGAATTTTATTCATATGTTTTATAGATTTTACCATTACTAACAAGCCTATATCAGTGAAATTTTCTTTCCACTTCGCCAATCCTCCTGTGATTGTATCTAAATTGATCATAGGTCTTATAATTGTATATAGGTTATTGTTATTTTTTATATACAAAGTGCCCCTATATACTGGAATAAGCACCCCTATACACTGGAATCAGGGGCGTATCTATAATGGGTGCAGGGTGTGCGGGGAACACGGGACCCTGGGTCCAGGGGAGCCCCGCACCACACACCCTGCACTCATAATATTACTTACCTCTCGGGAGTCCCACGTCGGCGCGGGCGTCCGGCGCTGTAAAACGACTGGAAAATGGCCACGGCAGCCATTTTCCCATCGTTTGCACATGCGCAGTACAGGGAAAATGGCCACCGCAGCCATTTTCCCGGTGACCTGTTAATGATACTGCCTTTGAACCTCTATACACCCCTGCCTATACCTTCTGATATCCTGCCTATAAACATCTAAGGATGACGCTATTTTGCGTACGCAGTTATACAGTAAATAAAGACTCCAGACCTAGAACCTGTGGTTCCAAAGCACAAAGTATTATTCAAGTAAAAGTACAGTCAGTTACACGCTAGTTATAAGTACAATTTGGCGCAACGGAGTTATACAGACCCAAGTACAGTTATACATACGCAGCGCTCTGGACCAGATGTAGGCATCAGCAAGAAACCCCTCATCAATCAGCATTCAGCACGAAGACTCGAAACCCAGGATCAGAGCACACATATTTATACCCCCCAGAAATAGACAACACAATATAGAAGTTTGTTGCTAATACCATTGGTCCTAAAGGAGAGGGCATATGTTACAAGGCATTTAACAGGTTGGTTCAAATAGACACAGTCCAGGATCTAACAACTGGTGGTCTCTGGTTTCATGCCTCATGCATATAATGTACATTTTGTTGCTTGAAGTCTCTGGGGTCCATAAGTTGAGAATGCATGTTGCGATCTCTCCATCGATATTACCGGAATACTGTTGAGAGAGTATGCATCAGTACAATACCAAACATGGCTTACTTATCACGTCTAAAACCTTAGTTACAAAATAATCTTTATTTCCTAGCAATTATAATAAATGTGCATACTTGAATCTTATACCTTAAAGCTTATGGAACCTTGTATGTGAATATGTAATGTGTATTTGGGGTTTGATGTTAAGACGCTAGTTAACTTGGGGCAGATGCGTGTGCATGAAGCTAATATTCAGCATTTTCATACAGGATCTTATGCATTCGCTAATATGCGACTAGTTAACAGCACAATTGTGCGTATTAATGTGTGTATGAGAAATGGTGAAAGATGCAATCGCATGATGCCAATAGTAATATCGCCACATGTACTAAAGTGTGAGTTTATCTAAAATGGCGCTTGGGCGGCCATTCACAAAATGGCGTCTTGCGATCTAATTTCCAAGATGGCGTCTTGCAGCCAGTCGCAAGATGGCGTCGCTGCGATCCAATTTTAAACTGATCTTGTCTCAGCCAATTATCCAGCTTCGACAGTCCACCCTTTGATAGCGAACAACATGCTATCACAATCTGATTTTAAAATATAATTTAGGCTTACATTTATATACTGTTTAGTGTTATTATGGGATGGCACAAGGTAGTTCTAATCCATCAATAATGTGTCTCTGAGTGGGGACATAAAACTACTATTATACGCACACCGCGGATCTTGGAAGATCATGTGAAAGGTGTGGGGATACACCAGTCCTATAAAGGCAGTCTTGAAGGGGAATTTGAGACTTTACATTATCTGAGGTGTTTTAAAAAATAATATTTCAATAATACATTCTATGCAGGTCTAAATATAATACATTAAATGATGGTATTTCCTAGTTCAGGGTTGTAATGCAGTTCTGTATTTACCTCGGTATTCATACTGACCATCATCATGATTTCGTTCTTTCGTTTTACTCTATTTTTACATTTTCCACACTTCAACACAATAGGAACACACCGGACACATATGCCAATTATTATGATGGCAATCAGTATAAGGATTAAGAATTTGCCGATGCTGGTGATCACTTCCTGGACCCATTCCCCTAGACCTGAGAACCATTTCACTGGGTTCAGCCATGAAACCCATCTTTCTATCTTCTCCCCTACTTCAGCCACTGAAGCATTATGGTTCTTACGAAATTCCCATTTTAGCTGCAGAATTTCATCCATCTTCCGGTCTATCACTTCCTTAGGGTCACTGGTATCATTGGTGACATAGGTGCAACATTTTACTCCAAAGTGGGTGGCCAACGTTACGCAATACCCTCCAGTACAGCAGTTAAATAATTTAACACTAGCCTATGTTGCACCAGTTCTTTCTTGTACGCTTGCAATTCTCTCCCTGTATACCTGAATGTGTCATCGTACATCTCGGTGATGTTATCTATTAATTTAGCAAGTTCCTGAATATATCTAAAATTTAATGTACCCCGAGCGATCCTGGTGGAATCCAATGCGACTAAAACTTGAAAGCCAGTTGTCTCACTAATTAACTGAGTGGCTTTATGCACGTCACCAGGTATCATATTTAGTTTGCCTCTGTGTTCATATTGCGTGTGAAGATATGGTGATGGTGTGTTTTTATGTATACCAAGCATTTCAACATGTGTGAGGGTCATAACTTCTGGGACTACTCTTCCCAGGTAACACAAACCTTCGGAACTCGGGGAGAGCCACTTATACGCTTTTCTTCCACATATAAAATATACATTATCAGGGAGAACATAAGGAATGGTATGCATCATTATCATTAAACACATTTCCCTTGCAAACAATCCTATTTCTGGGTCTTCCATCTGGTACATGAAAGTCTCTGGCTGTAATATTTTAGCACAATAACCATCTGGCACCTTACCAATAATTTCTTTGGTGGAACTCAATGTATACCGGTACCTAAAATGTCTCCCACTAGATTTAATTGAGCGTAACAGATCATGGTTTATGGACTCATTATCAGCTCTTTGTGAGAAGGTCATCGTCTGATTATTCCCTGTCACTTCCCAACTCCCAGGTTTATTAGGGTTGGTTATGTTTAAACACAAAAGTGATCTATCTACTTCGAATTGATAGAGTTTGAAATGAGGTGGTTTGGATGAGAGGAATTTTCCATCCAATGTCTTCCCTTTCTGTAATTCTAAAATTTCCGTGATATTCAGCGGAAATGGCACCAACCCTACATTATGCTGTCCCTCTGGCACATGTGAACACACCCAGCAATCAGTTTGATTTAACACTTTGCCTACCATGCTATGATAATCCTCTAAAGGATACCCACCCCAGAACGGGTTATATTTAGGTTGGCACCGTTGGATACAGTTCTCATCAACTAGGGACCCACAAAGCTCACAAATACAGGAATCTTCAGACGACAAACTTTCACACCGTCCCCGAGTATCCGGAATAACAGCTCTCTTAACAATAACAGTACTAAGATTGGTCAGACACTCCCCTGATTGGCATAGCTCTCCTCCTGACTCCACTCCATCAGTGCTGCCATCAGCTCCCATCTCCTCTATCGGTCCTCCATCACAGAAACTGGGTATCCCCAAACAGATCATCACGACAGAAACTCTGAAAGAAAGAACTAGGATGACCACAGCAGACCATTCGGATCATAACAAATTCCCCAGGTTTGACATCATGACAGTTTGCATTAGACATGTTAGTTAATAACACTTTCAATTTCTGTTATTCTTATTCATCTTCGTATCTCAAAGGGGGGACAGATAAAAGAAATGACAGTCTGGAATGATCTTGGTTTTATTACCCATCACCTTACACATGTTCTGGGAAACGTCACCTGTAAAATGGGCCCCCTATCACTTTGAATAATTCTAGGGATATAGTATCTGCATACAGGTTCCTGCAATTAAATCTTGTTATTAATAGCTACTGCTCTAAATAATGCCTGGGCCCCTGGGTTGGATATTATTCAGAGTATTTGACCTTAGCCTGGCATGGCTGCCGTTTATCCTTAGCAACCTTGGGCCTGATTCAGAGCTGTTCGCTATTTGTGGTCGTTCGTTCAAAAACAAGGGGTGGCTATTCAAATGATCTGTTCGCAAATTGCAGTCTGTTCCCACCTCTAAGTCTGAACGAGCGAGCAAAACATATGCTTGTTTTTTTGATAAAAACGCCCCCTGGCCGCACGCACCATACGTCATGTCCGCTATTTATTAGATTAATCGAGTACATCGTACAGCGTATGAACTGCTCGCTATTCTTGTGGTTGGTGTTTTCAACCGCTATTTTGCGAGCAGTTCTGAGTTAAAAAAAACCAAGTGACGTGGTCAATGACGCTGCTGTATTAATTATGCACTCCCTTAAAACGCCCGTTTTGACCTTTAAGCACGCCTGCGTTCGGATCTCCACTCCCCGTTTTCAAGCACCTTCCCCTGTTACCACCCACATATGCCTCATTCTGTCACTCAAAATAGCAGGCCCTCGCTATATTGCGTACCAACGATTTTCGGCCGCACTGACTGGTTCGCGCATGCGTACTAAAAACCGTACGCATGCGCAGATGTGCGAACATCGCTCGGAACGAGTGTACTGCAGCTAGCGAGTGGCTCTGAATGAGGGCCCTTGTGTCCTGTGTGTGAGAGATAAAGCACAACAGTTTAATATAATTTAAACATGACCTAAATACAACAATAAATCGTCCACATTTTACATTAGAACAGATCCATTGGCAGGTTGAAAAGATTGTAAACAGTCATATAAGGCCTGGGAGAAGATACTGGGGTTGCCTATGAACCCATGGGAAACCCGTGTTCATGTGTGGTGTTCTTCACTTTGCAGTACTTACTTATGTGTCCCACTTGGTGACAGTTAAAACATCTTTTTGAACGGGGTGGATGAAAGGATTGTTGTGGGAGTTGAGCAAGAGGGAAAGATGGTGGGTATGGGTAGGAATATGGAGGATAAGGGTATGGTGGGAGGTATGAAGTTTGTGGGTAGCATGGGACCTGTGTTTGTGTATGATATGTGGGGTAAGGATGTGTTTGCTGTGGTGTGGGATTGGTGAGGACGTGTAACTGTTCAGGTGCAAGTGTGTGTATAGGTGCAGGTGTGTGTCTACTGGCTGTGATGTTACAGTCATTCCTTCCAGACCTTGGATACTGACAGCCATTAGTTTTTCGCTCTGGGTCTCTCTCTTCTATGAGATGTTTTTATCATGTTCTATGGCAGATTCTATGAGGGTTTCTATTGTGACTCCCCTCCAGCCAGGCTGTGAGGTCTGAACCCGGGTCTTTAGGTTCTCTTTAAGGCCATCCATGAGTATGGTGACAATCATTCCCCTGTGGTGAGTGCTATCTTTAATATCTTCTAACCCAGGGCCTGATTCAGACCCGCTCGGGAGCGCTGAGCGCTCGCAAGCGGGTCGAGTGTGCCCTAGTGTGCATGCGCACGATGGAGGGAGCTCCGTCGTGCGCATGCACGAGACCCGAATAGCGACGGCCAAGCCGTCGCTATGGGTCTCGCACCAAAGGGGGCGTGCTGTCGATGGTGAGTGACAGCACGCCCCCTTTGGTGGGCGTGCTGGGGGCATTGCTGCCCAGACAGAGGCGTTCCCATGGGAACACCTACCATCTGGAGCCGGCCCTAGTGATTTCAGTGGGAGTGCTTTTGGCTCTGATAGAGCCAAAAGCACTCCTGGGCTTGCGCAGGGTCTCGCCGCAGGGTCTCGTCGCAAGCCCGATGGTCGCGATGGTCTTTACCATCGCAACCATCTTTTTGGCCGCTCGCAGAAGCTGTGGCTCCAATTTTTGGTAGGAGGGCCCTGATTCAGAGCGAGCGCTCTTTTCAGAGCGTCCGGCTCTGAATCAGGCCCCCAGTGTACTGGGTGATAGTCTGCAGAGCCCGGTCGCAATAATCTTCTGCAGATTCACTCGCCTTTTGCTTTATGGTGAAAATTTTGTTCCAGTTACCCAATTGAGTTATGATGCGGGAAATATTATCTTGGTTTACTTGGTCTGTTAAGGGAACGTCACCATCCAATACACAATCGTTGATACATTTTGTCACATCGGTAT
Source organism: Taudactylus pleione (assembly GCA_031769625.1). Classification (NCBI taxonomy): domain Eukaryota; kingdom Metazoa; phylum Chordata; class Amphibia; order Anura; family Myobatrachidae; genus Taudactylus; species Taudactylus pleione. Next base: position 4,457,825 of record JAUIMM010000198.1, read on the forward strand.
TGTGTGGTAGACAGGCCATTAACACCACACGCCAATCTTTTTTAGTTGGCTCATGAGAACTACCCAAATTTCTCAAAAATCTTTGACATTTGGCTAGTTCCTTTTTGGGATCGGGGAAATCTTTTATGATGGAATTTAGGCCCTGATTCAGAGCCGGACGCTCTGACCAGAGCGCTCGCTCTGAATCAGGGCCCTCCTCCATTAAAATGGAGCGTCCTCCTGGATGCTCGTATAGCTGTGGGTCACCATCCACAGCATATATGAGCATCCAAAAAGAAGGTCGCGATGGTCTTGACCATCGTGGCCATCGGACTTGCGAAGGAAACCCTGCGGTAGGGTTTCCCTGCCGCAAGCCCTGGAGTGATTTTGGCTCTATCAGAGCCAAAAGCACTCCCACTGACATCACTAGTGATGTCAGTGGGGCCGGCTTCAGACGGTAGGCGTTCCCATGGGAACGCCTCCGTCTGGCAGGCACGCCCCCGGCACGCCCACCAAAGGGGGCGTGCTGTCAGTCACCATCGACAGCACGCCCCCTTTGGTGCAAGACCCCAAGCGACGGATTCCCCGTCTCTCGCCGGGTCTCGCGCATGCGCACGATGGAGCTCCCTCCGTCGTGCGCATGCGCAGTGGGGAACATCGACCCACTTGCGAGCGTACTGCCGCTTGCGAGTGGGCCTGAATGACCCCCTTAGTTCTGCTCTTGTCCAAGGACAATGGATTACCACTTCCTTCGTGGGCACTACACCGTTCGCATCTGCATTTCCATTCGGAACAGTTATAGTCCGAATGGAATGCAGACCGGCAGCGCTGCTACCTTTGACCTTGCTACCTGGCTGGGGGTGTAATCTGCTGTTGCTACGTATGATATTAACAACTTCCTCTACGGGTGCAGAGTGGGCTAGCACTTCCCTTACTGTTACTGATGGAGATGACGGCACCACTCGTGATTGTTGTGGTGCAGCATCTATCATCTGTACAGCATGGGAAATGGCAGACATTACAATAGGCTCATCATCCACATCATGAACATTTTCTTTATGGTTGCTTAAGAGAGGGTACAAATTGCTTGTTACATTTTTATGGGTATTTTTGATAACTGTACTTGCACCTCCATCCACATAAGGTGGAGGTGGTGTGCGTGAACTTCCTGGCAATACCTTCTACAACACTACCTTGCCGCACGTGCGCGCCATTTTGCGGCTCGCTCGTATTGCAATTTAGCGGCGCGGATGCAATCTCTGGCAATGCGCTCACAACGCTAGTTTGCATCGCTTGCGCATTTTTAAGCCACGCATCCCCTTCATGCTGCCACAACTTTAAACTTTCATAATATTTTACCTTTTTACCTCGAGAGCGCATCAGACTGATGTGGTCTCGGACATTTTTCAATACATCTTTATCAAAACTACCAATTCTAGGAAACGGTTTAACACTCTTCCTCCTCATATGAAACCATAAATCACAATACCTGGTTGCATGGCACCGTACTTAATATGCATAATATGCCGCGCCGACCCAAGTGGCGCTTCCAACAGCAGCAAATAATTTAACATCTCTACCGTTTGCTTGGCCCTCATCATGGGAGAACCCTAAGTTTTTCAATAAAGATTTAAATTGGTGAAAGACAGTCTAGATACTTTCACTTACCTACGGGCGAAATTTCCAGATGCCCCCGCTCACCTATGGAAGAAATTTCTAGATGCCCCCGCTCACCTACGGAAGAGATTTCTAGATGCCCTCGCTCACCTACGGAAGAAATTTCTAGATGCCCCCGCTCACCTACGGAAGAGATTTCTAGATGCCCTCGCTCACCTACGGAAGAGATTTCTAGATGCCCTCGCTCACCTATGGAAGAAATTTCTAGATGCCCCCGCTCACCTACGGAAGAGATTTCTAGATGCCCTCGCTCACCTACGGAAGAAATTTCTAGATGCCCCCGCTCACCTATTATCTCTCAGCTCACAATCACAAGTTTCCTAGTGTGGCTCAACTACAATGCTCAAATAACCCAACCTAATAAGTCACCCATTTGTTTTATTATTCCCTTTTGTTAACTTAACTTAATCCTAAACCTAGAAATAAACACACTGACACATGTATATGGAATTCAAAGAGGTCACAGCCAGAATTTATTGATCAAATTGAAATTCTAGAATAGGTGGCAAGAAGAAAGCAGTGCTCCAAGGCCACAGCCCAGTGGATATCAATACAAATAAAAAGGGGCGGATCCCCGCCCTGCACAGACTGACCTGGGGCAGTACCATCCTTCCCTAATTGGCACAGTATTGGTCCCTCCCTTGGAACAATGACCATGTCCCCCCTTTTAGGCGGTGACAAACTGGCCGCTCTCAAAGGAAGAATGCTACCACAGGCACTCCTGCGCTAATAATAGGCCGCCCATGAGCACTGCTTCCCGCCAAAGCCCGCTTCGCAGAACCAGGCCCGCCACCAAAACTGTGACCTTCTTAATGAAATTGAAAACTGCAGAGGTCATCGGTCAACGCTCTAGCCGCGCGCTCGTGAGATGTACCCCGTCGGGCCTATGCAAGCTCTCTGCCCCGTGACATAAACTTGGGTATTGTATGACGCGTCCACCAAACGCTAAATGACAAGCGTGCAATGGCCATATCCGTTCAATACCCACGAGCGCGACCAAATCATTGCCTCCCAAGTCTGGCCCCAAACTTCTCCTCTGCTGCCCATGGGGCATCTAGCAGGCACTTACAGTGCATTTCTCGTAATCCTAAGCAATGCCACTTACGCACTCACAACCAAAATTGGGCATGTAACTCCAAAGGGTGCTGGCTAGCCCAGTAAATATAGGAATTTTCCCACACCCGACAGTTAGCACTCACGGACAACCCTGTCCGAAAGTTCACCTAGACAGAATTGGCATTTATACAGACAGATATTGGTATTTAATACAAACAGAAATTGCTATGTATAATAACAATAATAATCTAACCACAAGGAAAGGGAAACAAATAGTTGGGTGACCCATCTGAAGATGAAAAACAGCAAAACCTCCTTGAGGGCAAAAGCTGAAAATCCTTTCAGAATCCCTAGTGGCAGTAGGCATAAGGCCCCTGGGTTTCCCAACAAACTCGCAAGGAGCGCAACTACTTAATGCTACTTGTTTCAAATACGACTTCCACTGCCCTAGCTATAATATAATTCTGAAACACCCTCGTAAAGTACGACCTGGACAAAAGGGAGTTAGATTAACATGGATAACCACTGCCCGCCACCTGGAGGGCAAACCCTATTAAAGTACCCCAAAGAGCAACTGGCCAAATCACTGGATCTGCATGCATCTGAATAGAAATCCTTCGCTCCCTGCCAGTTAATCTGTCTTAGACCCATCTATTCAGCACAAGCTCAATACCGGTTTGATAACCACCTTATTTTAACATTAAACCTGATAGCGCAGAAATCTTAGTAGCAGCAACTAGCTCGCCCATTCTAAAAGCCCTAAAGTAAGCTAATGAAAATGCTAATCAAAAAGGGGGGGGGGGGGGAAGGCGCTTAGCACTTGACCGAAGCCACTCCTTTACTGGCCCAATCAAATCCTGTAATAGGGCTGCGTTGATGGGGCTCCGCGCAACGCATTTGTTAGGACACTCCCTTGCCCACCCTATTAAATACCTTTGTTAATACTCTCTTGCCCACCCTATTAAATGCCTTGTTTAATACAAATAATTTGTCAGGATCCGCCAAACGTGCAACTTGGAAAATTATACTGGGTAACACTGGAGACAAGCCGCCTTGGAACGACCCCTGTCATAGCAGCTACAGACAAACTCTGCCATACAATCATTAACCACCTGAAACCGCCCGCTCTTGAAAGCTAAACACCTTGCCAATCGCACAAAACTAGCGTGTAGGTCTTAATGTACTTGGTGCCCATGACTTCCGTGCTAGCCCCTGGATGCCGGCGTGACGATCCGCCAGGCATGGAAGGGGAAGGAGGAACCATGTAAATTAGCAGGAGGCGCGAGCGAATGAAACATGTCCTACTGAACGATATAAGATGTCCACTATCTTGGTAGCAACGCCCGAAACATGCCGTGCCCTAAACTCAATATTCCTTAAACACATAGATGCCTAACCACTGCGAGGCCGGATCCAAGTCCGTCCTAGATTAGAGCCTTCTTATACCACACCTAAGTTATCACCAAACAGGATTTGCCTAATGCAAGGCTTGCTGGACCGCAGTTCGACCGCCACTACAATTGAAAAATTCTCAAGAATAAGGATGTTCCTGTCTAGGCCCTGAACCCCACTGGAAACCGGCCAAGGCTCCCTGCCACACTCCCCTTCAAATGCACCACTTAACAGGATGCATACGTAACGGTCTAAGTTCGGACTTGGCTATGGGTGACGTGTGCAGAACTGTACTCCGTTGAATTTGCGCATAAAAAAAACCCAAAAAACAAACAAACAAATGCGCAGCATGTCCACTCCGCTCCAGAGGGACACATATGAGGTGACGAGGCTTCCTAACCCCTGCTGTGGCTCCTTCTAGCCGTCTACTGAAAAACCGACCCCTATGTATGACTCTAAATGCCAAACTGAGGGGGCCCGATAGCGACTGCAACTGTACTAGCAAAACTTTTTTTTTTTTTTTTTAAATGAAATGCTACTAGCAACTCCCCAAAACGCCACGCCTTCGCCCTAGGCAAGCGGCATAATCCTATCAAGGTATTGATTTCTATCCGCAAATAAGATAATGCGCATAACTGAACCTTCTTACCTGTCACGAGCCATCGGGGCTCCCATAACGACTAAACTAAGGAAATTAATTGAATACTGGCAAACTCTGGTATCTACTAGTCCCATAACATGAAAACATCCAGGTAGCGGGACACAACAGTATGTCCCAATACCCGCAAGGACAACTACTGCAAAAAGTAACTAAAACCTTCAACTAAAGTACACGAGATGAAAAAGCCAATCGGCCGCCATGTAAAAACAGTCATCTTAACCACAAGGCCATAAGGGCTTTCCCTCTGTGTAATGTAATTGAGCCCTGCAACTCCAAACCCCAAATATTTAAAGGACTCGGGGTGAAATGGGCAGCAGTCAAAAAGCAGATGCGATATCTGCCTTAGCTAGTAGAGCCCTACCCCCGTTTGTTAAACGGCGCAGTGATCTGACAGATATTTTGTGTGATTGCCGAACCCTTCCATTTATGTAAGAGACTCTGTAACAACCCCGATTTACCCAATTCCTTCTACGACACCCCCTTGAAGGCGGTGCACCTAAACCCTACCAAAAGTGGGTGGAGCAAAAGGGGCCACGCATGGGCCCCCACCCGACTTCCGCTTTCAGATTCCTCTCAGAAACCAAGAATATTCCTGTGTCAAAGATAAATGCAAACCCACGCCAAAACCCCCCAAATTAATCAATGACGGTGCTTTTCTGAACACCTCTGCGCTGCTGCTGCAATATTCTCCTTGACCCTGTGCGGCAGACCAACGCGCACACCTTGGCTGGATGAATGCTCCCACAGAGCATGCAGATATGACTGTATCCACAGCCTGCCCCATATGACCCTGCGTGTTATTACACGCATAGCACTACCAGCGGCTGATGCCCACAGATCTGGGCAGGCCAGAAAGGGCTGCTTCCGACCAACCGAGGATTCCGCAGGCAAGCTAGGCAGTTGGTCGAGCAAGCCAAACCTCAACATCCTTGAAACCTAATTGAAAACACTGCCTGTCCCTCCTGTTGTGTCTGGACTCAAGGTAGCACGCCGCAAAAAACATAACATACCCGAAGGCCCCCGCCATTACTCCTGCTGACTTAGCCTGAACTAAACCTACGTGCGTCAGCCGTAATCACAAACATATCCACAAATTTACTCTTCACTAACCGCTCCCTACTTTAAAACTTCAAATCTTTAAGGATAGCCGTATTCGCTCAGTGAACCATAACCCGCACTTCATCCGGTACCTCAATTGCTGACACTGTGTTAAATCTCTAAGGGCACCCTTGCTACCCATTAAATTTGCACTAAGTAACGCCTAAGCTTGCGCGGATTTACAAATGAACTGGAAGAATCGCTAGAATCATCAGTGGAAGGGGAATGTGTGCTGCGCAAATGGGTTAACACCATGCTCACCTGATCCTGACGTGGAAGGCCCAGCCACTGGCTCCTTTGTGTTCGCCAACAGTCCCTCGCTGGCGGTGCGCCCACCACGACTTGATTCGACATCAGCACCATCTGTCCGCTGGACTTCGACAATGGTCCTAGACGCTCAAAAAACTGTGACCTGGGGGCTCGAAAAAATATCCGGTGAAACCCACACAACAAAGTCCCTCCGCAGAAGAAAGAGCAGGAGATGCTGTAGCCAGCAGGGGTACGGGATCAGGTTTTGGGGGGGGGGTGTGAGGAGGGGGTGGAAACATGTATGGGTTCAGGAAAACAGCTATAGTGGCATGCGGCTGGATGGGCATAGCTATTGCGCCTTGTAGTGAGGCACCAATCCCTGGGAAAAAAGGGGGGGGCCGCGTTAGCAGCGGAGGGGGCGAACTGGAGGAGAGTGGGGGGCAGTGGCTGGCAGTGCATAAGCGGGGCGGATGATAAGGGGCTGAAAAATGCATTGGGCTTATGTGCAGCATCCCGGTGGCAGGGAAATAAGGGGGGGGGGCAGCCCGGCGGCGCGTCATTGTAGGCTTGAATGGGGCAGGATTATTGTGCTGTGCACCAGCCGCCCCTAAATGCAAGGGGGGTGTAACCCCCACCCCAGGGTGCGGGGGGGGGAAAGGGGACAAGTTGGTGGGTGGCGCGCTAGGGGACACCGCACCAAGGGGGTCTCTGGTGCTGGCAGAGCAGGGGGGGGGGCTGTGCAGGGAGGTGTCCCCCTGTTCTTAAGTAGTGGGGGCATGGGGGGGTCGGAGGGGTGCAGCAGAGCACCATGCGGCGCCTGGCTGCACAAGATGGCCGCCGCAACCCTGTGGGTGGAGCTAGCCACCGGTGCAGGGAGCGGGATGGCCGCGCTTAGCGTGAGGGGAGACGGGGAGTGGGGGCCGTCTAGCTAATATTGCTGCCGCTTGAGAGCAGGCGGCCGCGGGGAAGGGGTGGTCGATGTGGGGGGGCGGCAATCGAGAGCCGGCAGCGGGTGTGCAGGCAGGTGGAGCCTTGCGCCTGAGCGGACCATGGCCCTCGCCTGGCTGGGGAAGCAGCCACGGAGGTGAGAGGCCTGGCAGCCGGGGGCGGGGGGGGGGGGGGGGACACGGGGCCTGTGTATCTGGAAATGACAGGGAGGGAGGGCACTGGCAGGTAACAGGGACTATATGGAAACACAAGCGGGGGAAGGGGGAGGAAAAGTATGGAACATGTGCAGAAAGGAAAGGAAGGGGGGAAATTAGAAAAAGGAAAGTAGTAAAAGATAAAATTAACAGGAGACAGAGAGGGTGATAGACCAGGGGAAATAAATGGGGTGTGAAATGTGAAAGAAGAAGAGAAAGACAGACATATAAAATACAATACATATGCCACTTAGCCAGCCTGGTTGAAATAAACTGGAAAGAGGAAGATGGCTCCCCTCACCAGGCTATTTATATGGAACCTCTAAGCCCTCCCTTAAATCCTACCATAGGCTTATACTCCTCAAGTGACGAATACTAACCACATCCCCCTCCAGCTTTTAACCCTTAACTTACCTAACAAAATTACATATCAAACAGGGTGCTTATCTATCCTCAAACTTATTCAAGTATTCGGATGCATTTATTGAACACTGCAATCACACTGAGAGCTGGTCCCTACAACAAAGACAACATGTACACTTGCTGTTGTGTATAGAATGGTAGCTACTTACCGAGCTACTAGGCCAACTCCTGCGCCTAGTACTTAAGGGTCATACAATACCCTTAACCTTTAGGTCCCGTGTTACACCCTAAACAAATTCTCACAATCACACACTCTTTTCCTGCGCAGAAAACTACACATTAACCCAATTATCGGCAACAATTGATAATGTAAACTCAATGGCTTTGTTTAAACATGTGGCAGCACAACCGGAAGTACGTATACGCTATTGTGCGACCAGTCGCATACACAATAATGCGACTACCACACAACCGTATGACAATCTTTAGCTGCGTACACAAAAGTGCATCTTTACTGTGCGCAAAACTGCGACTCAGCCGCGTGTTCAATACTGCGGCACCCCTTTAAATGTTAGGTCCTATCAACAAAGGAAAACAAACTTTTTCCTCTCTTGTCCCTGGATTCTAGTCAGCATCCCTGGCTCACACGAAAACGGGTAGCGATCTCTCAGCACCGAACGGTTGCAGGTAAACCCTGCATGTGGCCACTCCACCCTTTGGTGAGATATCGATAACCGTATGTGCCGTGTGAGTGGGTAAGTGACTTCACTACGAGCCCCCAACTAACGAAACTGCCTTTGAACCTCTATACACCCCTGCCTATACCTTCTGATATCCTGCCTATATACCTCTAAGGATGACGCTATTTTGCTACGCAGTCATACAGTAAATAAAGACTCCAGACCTAGAACCTGTGGTTCCAAAGCACAAAGTATTATTCAAGTAAAAGTACAGTCAGTTACACGCTAGTTCTAAGTACAATTTGGCGCAAAGGAATTATACAGACCCAAGTACAGTTATACATACGCAGCACTCTGGACCAGATGTAGGCATCAGCAAGAAACCCCTTGTCAATCAGTATTTAGCACGAAGACTCGAAACCCAGGGTCAGAGCACACATATTTATACCCCCCAGAAATAGACAACACAATAGAGAAGTTTGTTGCTAATACCATTGGTCCTAAAGGAGAGGCCATATGTTACAAGGCATTTAACAGGTTGGTTCAAATAGACACAGTCCAGCCTCTAACAACTGATGGTCTCTGGTTTCCCGCCTCATGCAAATCCTAACAGTTATTCATATAATGTACATTTTCTTGCTTGAAGTCTCTGCGGTCCATAAGTTGAGAAAGCATGTTGCGATCTCTCCATCGATATTACCGGAATGTATGTGAATATGTAATGTGTGAGTATGTGGGGTTTGATGTAAAGACGCTAGTTAACTTGGGGCAGATGCGTGTGCTTGAAGCTAATATTCAGCGTTTTCATACAGGATCTTATGCATTCGCTAATATTTGACTAGTTAACAGCGCAATTGTGCGTATTAATGTGTGTATGAGAAATGGTGAAAGATGCAATCGCATGATGCTAATAGTAATATCGCCACATGTACTAAAGTGTGAGTTTATCTAAAATGGCGCTTGGGCGGCCATTCACAAAATGGCGTCTTGCGATCTCATTTCCAAGATGGCGTCTTGCGGCCAGTCGCAAGATGGCGTCGCTGCGATCCTTTTTTAAACTGATCTTGTCTCAGCCAATTATCCAGCTTCGACACTGTGCATACACTATAGACTCTGGGCACACTCTAGTGCTCAGAGTCTATAACTCCGGCACTGGCCGCACACATCTCAGTGCGCTGCCAGCCGCCGGGCGGAGAGGAGGGGGCCCGTGTCGGAGACTGCACACGGGCCCCCTCCTCTCTAGAAACGTCCCTGACTGGAATAAGTGCCCCTATATACTGTAAGGTATTCTTGTCCGCTCATCTTATTGGCATTTATTCAGTGCTGCAGCCCAGTCCCCACACCTTCTTCCTCCACTCTCCGGTGCAAAATGGCATCCGATAACGAGGGAGGGAATTTAATATGCAATCCAATAGATGCGAGATCCAACGCCGGCAAGATGACGTTTTGTCTTGTTTTGAGATCCGAACATAGCGGGAAGACCCAAGGCTTGGCTCAGTTCAACTTGTAACCCCTAAGCTCGGGTGTGTTCAGTTTCTGTAGGAACTGAACCGCACATCTCTTCTACCTACAGCAGCAAAGGTTGACCACTGGTAGCTGTCAGGAAGCAGTCAGTAATATGAGTGACCTCACTCAGAGGAGTCTGTACTTACCTGTCAACAGCTGCACCTCAGTCACCTCACGTCCAGCAGCAATTCACTCACTGTAATCGTTGCATCGCTCACACAGCACAAACCGATATATAACGTCTGCTGCCTTTGTCAGCACGCAGGCGTCCGCATCCCCTGATTGGTCAAAGCACAGTCAAACAGTCTGCCCCTATTCCCACCCCCAACACAAGTAATCAGCAAGGCGGGAGGCATGGCTCCAGTTCAAACCAGCTCGGGGTTGTAAGACTGCTCACGGTTGGCTCCCAGGCAGGCGCGTGTGATTGGTGGGCAATTACTGGCAGGTCCAGACCGCCCTCTGTGACAGTGGCTGCCCTCCCTATGAAACCGGGACATTTGGGCATCCCAAAGGCTGTCTTCGGGACTCTGGGACACAGACCTTAATTCCAGTATTATCCTGAGAAAACTTGGATGTAAAGCAATTCTACCAGGGAGGCATGCCCCTCCTAAACAATAGAATTACTATGCATGTTGCAACATGCCGTAAAGGGGATATTTGTCCACCTCAGCAGTGCTGAAAAATTGTACAATGTCCCCCTCAGCAACAAACTCAGTCCCCCGCTGGGCCCCTCCAACAAGCCAAGGCCTGGGTAAAGCATATTGCATCAATATGGGACACAGCAAGTTGCTTTCAAATTCGAAACAATCCCGTATTATACAGGACGGTTTGGGCCAATTGAGTAGGAGGCTCATGACTCCATTTTCCCTAGGGCCCATAGTAGAGAGTTTGCTGCTATCTACTAATCTGTGCAGTCACACACCCCAGAGCGTGTTCGCACCCCCCTCATATAGTTACCCAGCAGACTCAGGAGAAGTCTATAACCGCAATGAATGTTGTCTTACAATGTGTTATAGGCCTGCAGGTGTCCTGTGCACAGCAATATAATTATAACAGTTCTAGTTTGCAGAAATTAATCCTACCCAGCAACATGTTCATTGGAACCCACAGGACACCCCCTCCTACACTAAGGGTTCCCCTAATGCGGTTTGTAGACTGTAAGAAAGCAGAGGCGGTTTCACTTCTTCCACTTGGTAACGGAATACAGAAAATGACATTTAAATGTTACTAGAATAAGGTGGAAATGTAGATTTACATGCATTAGTTTATATCACTTCATAAAGTGGAACTAAACTTAAAGAACAAAACATTCAGGGGCGTATCTATCTATAATGGTTGCAGGGTGTGTGGTGCACACGGGCACACCCTGCACCCATATTATCTAAAACTTACCTCTCCGAGGTCCTGCGTTAGGTGTCTCAGTGCTGCTCAAAACGCCAGAAAATGGGCGCTGCGGCCATTTTTCTTTCTTTTTACACAAGCGCAGTGAGGAAAAACGCAAGGAAAATGGTGCCCACACCATTTCTCCGGCAATCTGCTCATGCCCAGTAGACTCTGGGCACACTCTAGTGCTCAGAGCCTACTGATGCTGCAGTGGCCGGCCAGCCACGCCAGTCAGATGCCGGCCGCCAGGGAGAGAGGAGGGGGCTCTTGACGGGGAATATACACGGGCCCCCTCCTCTCTTAAGACGCCTCTGAAAACATGTATAGTATATGCATCGGCATGATTTCGCCCATTTTTTCTAAAAGCAGCAACAATTTAAAAGGCAAAACCAACCTGGAATCAAGCAGAAGCTTATGTCTCACATAGGGTTGCCACCCTATAATACAGATCGTCCCGGATTTCATAATAAAATATACATCCCGTATTGGCGCAGTTAGTCCCGTGTTAGGTTTGTGGAGTGGAGAAGTGTAATTTTACTGGTGACTGTGTAAGGCCGGAGGAACCGCCCCTGCAGCCCCTGTGCAACGTGAGCATGCATGTGACCTGACGTAACTCCGTAGACCGCAGATGGTGAGAGAGTGTGGGGAGGAGCACTGGTGGTTGGAGGCAGAGATCCGGGCGGCGATGGCGGGTGTGGAGCGGCTGTACCGTCACACACATTCACCACCATACACTGGCTACTGGGGAAGGGGAAGCCGTTCTGGAGTCTGGGGTATTCTAGTTTTAACCTACAGTATTCCCAGTTTTTTGTTTTTCCAGTCCTTTTTGGGCCAAATGTAATAGGTTGCGATTTTGGGTTTTTTTTTGCGAGTTTGACAGTAAATTTGCATGTTTTGGCTAATCGCAAATGTAATAGAGCGTGAGAACAGGTTTTTTTGCATTTTTTACTTTTTCCCCCAAATCTCAAATTGCCAAATCGCATCCAGATGTTTTCCCATTCTAAACTTACAACTCTCCAAATGTAACAGGTTGCGATTTGCAAATTCGCAAGCCAAACTTGAAAAAAGTTTGCCAGAACTTTAGACCAGGTTCAAATGGACGAGAGTATCCTGAAACATGCAAATATCCATGAGATACGTGCATGTTTCTGTGTGTACATATAAAAACACTTTAAAAAAAAAAAGACATGCACCCCCTCCCCGGTAGCATAACCATCACCGGACTATATAAAGCCGGTCCAGGTTTTAAAAATACAGGGGCCAAAATGCGTAGGGGGCCCCTGTATATTAAGTACCAGCACAGGGCTTTTCTGAGCCAGTCCTGGTTGTGGAAAAACAGGGGACAAAATGAGTAGGGATCCCCTGTAATTTCTATAACCAGCACAGGACTCTTTCTAGCGGGGGTGTAATGCCACAGCCAGGGAAAACCTTTCACCAGTTTCCCCAGCCAAAGCTTTACCCCTGACAGCTAGTCAGCCCAGGCTGGGCCCAATAAAGGGGCACCCCAGGTATGGGCTGATAGCCCTGGGCTATCCCCGGCACCCCAGGCCAGTGGGTGCCGGGTTGATAGTGTAAATGTGTTGTGTAAAATAGAAGTTTTAATATTGTCTTTAGCTGTGGTACTACACGTCCCAGCAAGCTGGTATTTGGAGAACCACAAGTACCAGCATACGGGGCATTACAGTCCCACTGGTACCTGTAGTTCCACAGCCAAATAAATATTTAAATAAAGACAAGACACACCATGAAAGTACAATTTTATTTAAACACACATGCACACTCACACTAACTGGCACACATACTCACCTAGTATCCCTGATGACATCATGTCCCCTTGCCAATAGGATTATTACAGGTGTAACTGTAAGTTTTGGCCATGTAACACGATGAAAGTGTTTCCATGCCTGTGGCAGTACCCTCCCCCCACTATAAATAGTCCAGTGCTGGTTATGGAAATTACAGGGGACCCCTACTCATTTTGTCCCCTGTTTTTCCATAACCAGGACCGGCTCATAAAAGCCCTGTGCTGGTACTTAACATACAGGGGCCCCCTATGCATTTTGGCCCTATAGTTTAGAACCAGCACAGGCTGTACAGAGCCCGGGGCTGGTTATGCTTCTGGGGAGGGGGTGCACGTATTTTTTTTTTTAAAACACACCAACAGAAGCCTACCCGGATCTCACTGATCTGTGATGGCTTCTGTATAGTCGCTAGTTGCATTAAAAGGTGTTCGTTTACATAGGGAAATACTTGCATAGATTCGTATAGTGTAGTAGCCTCGAGCTCAAAAGTTTGCAGGCATTTACATTTGCGAGTCCCAGCACCAACTCGCACCTTAAAAAAATGCGCAAAGGTGCGAGTTGGATTTTTACTTTAAATTGTGTGATATTATATACATTCACTTGTTTACTTGATATGTATCACACTTTTTTGTTAATTTACAATTATTTACTTTATAATTCAGTGAACACTGACATAATAGCGGATTGAGAAACCCAGCAACCATCCAATATATATCTGTGCACTTTTGCAATTTTAAGAAACAACTTTATTATATTCCACATGCTATTTTTTAGACACATTTGTTCAGGATTCATTGGAAAAATCGATTTTCTTTTTAAAATGTGTTCTCCCACCTTTTTGTTCCACAGGGTTACTTATTGATACTTCACATGCATCTGTCCTAGTTTAACACAGTGTGGCATATAAGAGCAAGTGAGGTCTCCAAATCATATATAGGGGTGTAAGGGGCCTCTAATAGCATACAAAGGGTCATGATGGGGCTCTTCATTACAGTGATAAGAAAATGGTTTGAAATCTAGACAATTAAAATGGTTACCTAATTGCGGTTTTGGTCACTCCCCTAGTTGTGGTAACTCTAATGTAAGGCTATTGCATTTTCTCTACATATGTATAAATGTAGCAAGGGATGATCAGTCCAACAAGAATCCTGTCAGCAAGGGAATATCAGTCCAACAAGAATCTAGTCAGCAAGGGAATATCAGTCCAACAAGAATCCTGTCAGCAAGGGGATATCAGTCCAACAAGAATCCAGTCAGCTAGGGGAGATCAGTCCAACAAGAATCCAGTCAGCTAGGGGAGATCAGTCCAACAAGAATCCAGTCAGCAAGGGGAGATCAGTCCAACAAGAATCCAGTCAGCAAGGGAAAATCAGTACAACAAGAATCCAGTCAGCAAGGGGAGATCAGTCCAACAAGAATCCTGTCAGCAAGGGACTATCTGTCCAACAAGAATCCAGTCAGCAAAGGACGATCAGTCCAACAAGAATCCAGTCAGCAAGGGGAGATCAGTTCAACAAGAATCCAGTCGGCAAGGGAATATCAGTCCAACAAGAATCCAGTCAGCAAGGGTAGATCAGTCCAACAAGAATCCAGTCAGCAAGGGGGGATCAGTCCAACAAGAATCCAGTCAGCAAATGACGATCAGTCCAACAAGAATCCAGTCAGCAAGGGGAGATCAGTCCAACAAGAATCCAGTCGGCAAGGGAAGATCAGTCCAACAAGAATCCAGTCAGCAAGAGTAGATCAGTCCAACAAGAATCCAGTCAGCAAGGGGAGATCAGTCCAACAAGAATCCAGTCAGCAAGGGGAGATCAGTCCAACAAGAATCCAGTCAGCAAGGGGGGATCAGTCCAACAAGAATCCAGTCAGCAAATGACGATCAGTCCAACAAGAATCCAGTCAGCAAGGGGAGATCAGTCCAACAAGAATCCAGTCAGCAAGAGTAGATCAGTCCAACAAGAATCCAGTCAGCAAGGGGAGATCAGTCCAACAAGAATCCAGTCAGCAAGGGGAGATCAGTCCAACAAGAATCCTGTCAGCAAGGGAAGATCAGTCCAACAAGAATCCAGTCGGCAAGGGAAGATCAGTCCAACAAGAATCCTGTCAGCAAGGGAAGATCAGTCCAACAAGAATCCAGTCAGCAAGGGAAGATCAGTCCAACAAGAATCCAGTCAGCAAGGGAAGATCAGTCCAACAAGAATCCAGTCGGCAAGGGAAGATCAGTCCAACAAGAATCCTGTCAGCAAGGGAAGATCAGTCCAACAAGAATCCAGTCAGCAAGGGATGATCAGTCCAACAAGAATCCAGTCAGCAAAGGACGATCAGTCCAACAAGAGTCCAGTCAGCAAGGGGAGATCAGTCCAACAAGAATCCAGTCAGCAAGGGACCCTGTGCACTAGTGGGGCGGGAGGAGGGTGGGAGGCAGCCTATAATAGTGGGGGATGGTGGGGACCCACTTTCTCTCATCCGACCATGTGCCACTGATACTTAATTTGGTTGAATGCTGGTTAAATTTTTTTCTTATACATATTTTCATAGGCATACATGAAGCCATACAACAATACCCCCATTATCACGTGTTGCAGAACATGACTTGGTTTGACCAAGACAAAATGCAAATAATACCTTGGCGGTGTCTGGGTGCTGTAGCGGAACATACTGTACCCTTCTGTAAGGGGAGCGTGTGTAACCGTATCACATCTAGAGCTGAGCGTCTTGTGGTCTTTACACCCTATCTATGTTCAGCAAATTTGTGATATTAATGTTATTACAGGCTATCAATGTACCAGTTTGTGGGTGTATAGCACGTCTATGTGTGTGTGTGGTTTATTGATTCACTGTGTGTCATTGTGTCTCATAATAATGTGATCATTGTCGGTATCTCAGCATCACAACACTGGTGGGCGAGGAACAATGACATGAAACAAAGCTGAATGTACACCCAGAACCGATGCAAGGTTTCTAGGCGCCCTAGGCAAAGCTGCACCCTAACGCCCTACCTCCCCCCAATACCCTCTTCCAAACAACACACACACACACATCATGTTATAACCTGACTTTGCTGTTTCACATATGTGCAGTGAAATTTAAGCCCAGACTAGGGCTGTTAGTACCACTTTTGTAGAATAGTGAAATTGTTAATAAAAAAAAGAAAAATACAATAAACAGAAGATGTAGATAAAAATGTATGATCTACTGTAAATGTCATTTAAAAAAACCCAAAACAACAAGTATTAGTTAGTACCCCATCCTAAAACCATACAGGTGTAATTTAAAGGGGATTATCATATATCATGAAGTTTTTGTTATTTCTTTCTTGAAAATCTACCTTTTCAACATTAAAAAGTGTAATAGGGCCCATCCATCAGTGATGGATTGCCGCGATCCCACAATACTGCAACCCAGCATCGCAGAAATCCAACATATTGGATTTTCCCGTTTTGACTATCGCGTTCAAAAAATGATCGCGATCGTCAAATCGGGGACATTTAACATGTAATATTTCAGCGATCCTGCGACAGATCGCTGACCATCGATGTTGGCCGGCCTGCGTTTCCACCCGGAAACTGAATGAAGCATTCTGAAGCACACTGAATGAAGCATTTCTCATTAGAGTGGCCATGTCTGAAAGTTTTTGTATTTGCAATCTTTATTTGAAATAGTGAAAGCATACAATGATAACATTAACAATATAGGTAAACTGATAACACAACAGAACAGACCGTGGGCAATAATATTCACTAAACAACTGAATGTAATATTCAATACAAAGCGATCATGGTTTTATATTGAATATAATTGCCTCTTTAAATTCAGCGGCCAAAACAGCTGAGGATGCAGCGCTGTAGGGCATAGTAAATGTATCCACATGGTTTTAAAAGTCATTGAGGTTACATTTAGCAGAACATCACATTTCTAAATTAAGACTTAAGTTTTAGAACTGCTGGCGGGTAGGGTGGGGGTAAGACATGACACAAAAGAACGGACAAAGGTTAAGTTACATAGATATTGTTTTATTTCTGCTCTACACAGACAATAAATGTCATCTGCAATTCATGTTTAATATTCACCATTATGCAAAGAAACAAGGTTTTATATGCAGAATAATAGTGGTTTATTTATGTGATGGATGACTGAGATGTCTGTGCAGCTTGTTTATTTTGCCATATCATCTTATGTAATCATTTCCCCTACCTGACCGTGCATAATTCTGCAATTTCCCTTCTGTAGGCCAGGAACAAGGTAACTGGGGATTTGACAGCAGTGAAAATTGTCAAAGAGGAGTCTGGTAAGTCCCATCCTTCCTTATCTAATATATAAAATGTGTCTGTACTCTGTACCTTACTGCATGAATCAGACACTATACAATTACATACAGACACTCTCACTTTAATAAACTAATAGATTAAGGGCCGTATTCAATTAGATGCGAAAAGTCGCATATGGTGAAAAGCGTTCGCCGGTGCGAAGTTTTCGTGTATACAATACATGCGTATCGCGCTATCCAATTGCATGTGTGAAAACTCCATAGGCAGAAACCGGCAAAATGTTCTCCCCATCTCAGAGCAGGTGATAAAATGTGCAAAGTCTCCATTTTTGGATAAAAATGTGGGGACCTGGTTCAGAACCCTTAATGACTAATTAGGCATAAAAAAAAAAAAATTTGGGGGGTGAAAATGTAAAAAGTGTTGGAAAATGGGTTTAAAGTATTGGGGGTCTGATTCAGCAAGGATAGCAATTGCAAAGGTGCACACAGGCATATACTGTAGTGTGTATCGCACGCAGGCATATACTGTAGTGTGTAGCGCACGCAGGCATATACTATAGTGTGTAGTGCACGCAGGCATATACTGTAGTGTGTAGTGCACTCAGGCATATACTGTAGTGTGTAGTGTAGGCATATACTGTAGTGTGTAGTGCACGCAGGCATATACTATAGTGTGTAGTGCACGCAGGCATATACTGTAGTGTGTAGTGCAGGCATATACTGTAGTGTGTAGTGCAGGCATATACTGTAGTGTGTAGTGCACTCAGGCATATACTGTAGTGTGTAGTGTAGGCATATACTGTAGTGTGTAGTGCACGCAGGCATATACTATAGTGTGTAGTGCACGCAGGCATATACTGTAGTGTGTAGTGCAGGCATATACTGTAGTGTGTAGTGCAGGCATATACTGTAGTGTGTAGTGCACGCAGGCATATACTGTAGTGTAGGCATATACTGTAGTGTGTAGTGCACGCAGGCATATACTGTAGTGTGTAGTGCACTCAGGCATATACTGTAGTGTGTAGTGTAGGCATATACTGTAGTGTGTAGTGCACGCAGGCATATACTGTAGTGTGTAGTGCAGGCATATACTGTAGTGTGTAGTGCACGCAGGCATATACTGTAGTGTGTAGTGCAGGCATATACTGTAGTGTGTAGTGCAGGCATATACTGTAGTGTGTAGCGCACGCCGGCATATACTGTAGTGTGTAGTGCAGGCATATACTGTAGTGTGTAGTGCAGGCATATACTGTAGTGTGTAGTGCACGCAGGCATATACTGTAGTGTGTAGTGCACGCAGGCATATACTGTAGTGTGTAGTGCACGCAGGCATATACTGTAGTGTGTAGTGCAGACATATACTGTAGTGTGTAGTGCACGCAGGCATATACTGTAGTGTGTAGTGCACGCAGGCATATACTATAGTGTGTAGTGCAGGCAGGCATATACTGTAGTGTGTAGCGTACGCAGGCATATACTGTAGTGTGTAGTGCAGGCATATACTGTAGTGTATAGTGTAGGCATATACTGTAGTGTGTAGTGCATGCAGGCATATACTGTAGTGTGTAGTGCACGCAAGCATAAACTGAAGTGTGTAGTGCACGCAGGCATATACTGTAGTGTGTAGTGCATGCAGGCATATACTATAGTGTGTAGTGCAGGCATATACTGTAGTGTGTAGTGCACGCAGGCATATACTGTAGTGTGTAGTGCACGCAGGCATATACTGTAGTGTGTAGTGCACGCAGGCATATACTGTAGTGTGTAGTGCAGGCATATACTGTAGTGTGTAGTGCACGCAGGCATATACTGTAGTGTGTAGTGCACGCAGGCATATACTATAGTGTGTAGTGCAGGCAGGCATATACTGTAGTGTGTAGCGCATGCAGGCATATACTGTAGTGCTGGGGTGTCCAACCTTTCACCTTCCCTGGGTCACGTTAGAAGATGAAAACTTGGTTTGGGCCGCACATAAAATAAAATAACAGTAACGTAGTAGTAGTCCCCCCCTTGTAGTGCCCCCATAGTAAACCCCCCCTTGGTAGTGCCCCCATAGTAATCCCCCCCCTTGGTAGTTCCCCCATAGTAATCCCCCCCTTGGTAGTGCCCCCATAGTAATCCCCCCCTTGGTAGTGCCCCCACAGTAACCCCCCCCTTGGTAGTGCCCCCACAGTAATCCCCCCCTTGGTAGTGCCCCCATAGTAATCCCCCCCCTTGGTAGTGCCCCCATAGTAATCCCCCCCCTTGGTAGTGCCCCCATAGTAATCCCCCCCCTAGTAGAGAGAGACTTAATAAAAAAAATAAAAAAAAACACTTACCTGAAACTCCCGCTCCTGGTCCCGACGCTTCCACCGGCTCCTCTGGCCGCTTTGCATTATGGGAGAGACGTCGTCATGACGACGGCTCTCCCATTACCCACTGCGGGAGCCGGAAGATGGCTCCCGCAGTGGGAGCAGCGGCAGCCGCTGAGAGTCTGACAGACTCTCAGCGGCTGCTGATTACAGCAAACACAAAGCTGCCGTCTCCGGCGGCTGTGTGTTTGTGCTGTGTAGCGCTGACCGGACTCCATCCGGTCAGCGCTACACACGCGGTGCAGTCTGTGTCACAGTGACACAGACTGCACCGGCCCTCGGCCCGCATGACGCTGCGGCCCGGGGGTCACATGGCACCCTGCCCCCCGGCCCAGCCCGCCACTGGTGATTACGCTGGCGGCACAGTGAATGAAGGAGAGCATGGGGGCGTGGTCTGGGGGCGCCGGGACTACAGTGAGCAATCCCGGAACAGCGGGACATATCGTGAATGTCCCACTGAATCCGGGACACTTGAGAGGTATGCGGGCCGCATTACGAGCCGACCTGGGCCGCATGCGGCCCGCGGGGCGCGGGTTGGACAAGCCTGCTGTAGTGTGTAGTGCAGGCATATACTGTAGTGTGTAGTGCAGGCATATACTGTAGTGTGTAGTGCACGCAGGCATATACTGTAGTGTGTAGTGCAGGCATATACTGTAGTGTGTAGTGCATGCAGGCATATACTGTAGTGTGTAGTGCAGGAATATACTGTAGTGTGTAGTGCACGCATGCATATACTGTAGTGTGTAGTGCACGCAGGCATATACTGTAGTGTGTAGTGCAGGCATATACTGTACTGTGGAGTGCACGCAAGTATAAACTAGTGTGTAGTGCACGTAGGCATATACTGTAGTGTGTAGTGCATGCAGGCATATACTATAGTATGTAGTGCAGGCATATACTGTAGTGTGTAGCGCATGCAGGCATATACTGTAGTGTGTAGTGCATGCATATACTGTAGTGTGTAGTGCAGGCATATACTGTAGTGTGTTGTGCAGGCATATACTGTAGTGTGTAGCGCACGCAGGCATATACTGTAGTGTGTAGTGCAGGCATATACTGTAGTGTGTAGTGCACACAGGCAGCTTTGCAATGCGATCCTTGCAATAATGCAAATGCAGCAGGAATTGTATGACACCTCTTACTGCATTTGCGATCCCAGCACTGTGAAGGAGGCCGCAGGCTGAGATCACCATCGCGATCATCAGTGGTCGATCGTTGCGATGGTGGACAGTGCCGGGCAGCCGACCAGCTGAGTAAGCCTCAGCTTACTCAGGCTGGCCGGCTTGCGAGCCCAGAAGACTGTGTACGTCCACGCATTCTCTGGGCTGGTCACTCCCGGAAAACTGGGCAGCTATGCCCTGTTTCCGGGAAGACTGGCCACCCCCACACCGCCCCTTAAATGCCTCTGGCTGTCAGTCAGGCAGAGGCATTCAAGGGCTTACGTGCAATTGAGCAGGACCCATTCTGCACACTCACAGAATGGGTCCTGTGTATGCGCAGATTCCCGATAATCAGTGTGTACTTCTGAATCTTGCTCTGGGTCAGGTATTTTGGGGGGCTGTATGGATGGAACAGGTGTTTTTAGGATTGCAGGTGGCTACTGTAGGTGTATATTTAAAATGTTTTAAAACTGCACTTTATAGACACAAAAATATAGTAACACCCATTTTAATGTACCCCCAATTTAAGTACAATTATTTCTTCCAAAAGAAATATCTTTATATAATTTTTACACTTCTATATTGATATCAAGTGTCAGGCTTTTTATGGGTTACAGACTGATTTCCTCAAAATGTGCTGTACTTTTAGCTTGCTTCGCCATGCGCAGTTTTCGCACGTATGCGTTTTCGCATGTCTTGCAATTGGATAGTGTGAAAATCATTGAGAAAGTATAGGAAAAGATTGCATCAAAACTGGCGAATGCGGCGATAACTTTGCCATGCGAATGCTTTTCGACAAACGTGACATTTTTCGCACCTAATTTAATATAGGCCTAAGTGGTCTATTTATGGACGCTGAGAATGTTTCTTTTTGCCGGATAAAGGCTCTGTCACCTCTTACAACACTTACCTATATAGCTATATGGGGATGGCGACCTTAATCAATTTACCAAGCAGTGCCAACAAGCTCAACCACAAACTAACGTCACCTCAGCATGGAGCTTTCTTATTGTTAAATGTCAATGGGCACCACAGTCGGACTGGCCATCTTGCTCTACTGGCAAATGCCAGAAGGGCCTATTGCCTGATGGGCCGGTCCGACTGCCTGAAGACCTGGCCGAGCATCTCCACCACTTATCCAGATTGTGGAGATGGGGCATTGAGCGAGGCTTTGTCCCTGTGACTTGCAGAACGCAACTCACCTTCTCCCCCGAGATGTGCCATCATGCCCATTTTCCCCATGCACACAAACAATGCTTGGGCTGATTCTTGTCCCAGTCCATCCCTAATGGGTACCAATAATGCTTGGCAAAATTACTGTGCAATGGTTCACATTTTAATCGCGCCTGCACATATCTCTTCTTCATGCCACCAGCTGCGTAAAAGGAGATCCGGCATGGTAAATTGCTGTGGTACATCATTGTGTACTGATGCATAATTATAGTTACCACTGGCCCACTGCCACCACTGGTAAATAGACCCCATAGAGAGGCTCTGCAGTGAGGATACCTCTCAAGGTGAGTGGGTGGCAAATAGTCATATAAAGGATTCATCTTTAGCTCTTGATCTAAACATAAGTATATGCTCAGTTTGGAGACTAATGTGAATAATGTTTTACACCTACACTAAAATCTTGGTTAAAGATATAAGGAAATGCAAAGACGGCCTTCGTCTGCTCTCTGTTCTTTGAGATTTGTGATATGCTATTCTGACCAACCCTTCACAAACTGCTTACTTATACTTACCTACTTTTTCCTCCTGGGCTCTAGGGAAGTTCTTGTGGAAGGAGCAGGGCATGGCGCCCTGAATGCATTATCAAGTCCCCTGTGATCAGGCCAGGTGCATAACTCAGGTGCCAGATGCTCTGCTGGGAGCTCCACAGGCTCCTGCTTAGACATGAGTCTAAATCACAGCTGAGCAGATATAGCAGCTGGCGCTGGGAGCGCACCCCCTTCCTCCAAGCTCCTTTGTACCTGCAGCTGATGGTGCAGCTCACTGGTAGGCAGGGAGGCGGGAGCATTGTGACAAGGGGTGAAATGCATGAAACAAAAAAGATGGTGATAGCGCAACTTTTATTGATTTCTTGTAAGGAGAATGGGTAGACAGTGTATATTGGGGATCACACTTAATTGTCCTATCACAAGGCAGATGCAGGGCCGGCTCCAGGGGTCGGAGCACCCTGTGCCAGCCCAGAACAAGGCGCTCTTACATCGCGACCAGAGGGAGATCCTATGGTCCTGTTTTAAAGTTGGCCGGCTTTAAACCTCTGTCGAAGCTGTTAATACAGAGAAACGCGTTAGTGGACCCCACTTGTAGCTTTTGGACTGAGACACTGCACGCTTTCACTGGACACACTATTGAACCACTGTCTCCCGGTTACCTAGCTGGATTCCGGGCCAACTATTAAACAGGACCATAGGATCTCCCTATGAATTATGCACCAAGCTGCTCAGCCGCTGAGCTGTCATCACTGTTGGGAGATAACCACCTGTTCACACCACTCCTGTGGGACATGGACTGCTAGTATACCCACCCGCAGGATTGCAGAATTCTCCCTGGAACATTGCACCAAAGCTGGCGAGCTGACATTTTCACAGGGAGAAATGAAAGCATGCTTAGCACAGTGCGAGACACGGACTGCTAACTACACCAACCTGCAGGTTAGGTAAATCTGAAAATGATACAGTGACGTGTTTGAGAACTCTCACAGATTTCCCTCATTTGGGATTCACCAATTTAATTTATTCTATTCTTTTTCAAATTTTGATTCATGCATTGATTGATTTTTTTTTTACTTTTATTGTCTGCAGTAATTCAAATACATATATCTATTCAAATCATATCAAATATTTATGATTTTTACCGATAGTATTAATTTTTTTCATTGTAACATGTAATGTTGATCTAATTTGTATTAAATATATGTCTTTTATACATCTGCCTTGTGATAGCTCAATTAAGTGTGATCCCCAATTTACACTGTCTACCCATTCTCCTTACAAGAAATGAATGTAAGTTGCGCTATCACCATCTTTTTCTTTGATGTATTTGCCAGGTGACCACTGTGTTATTGATAGCAGCAGCTCATTTACAGATCATACCTAAAACCTACATATTTAACAGTTATTTTCTGTCTACCACATAATACAGACGGCTATTCAGCGCAGTCACTCTGTTATATTATTTGTGTACGTGAAATGCATCAAGCATTGCATGTTTGATTTTCTAAATATTGATACACCCACTTGCCGCCTCTTGAGACGCACATGGCCATCTCTGAGCGTCTTTAGATGACCCAACGGAAGCCTGGAGCTCTGGATTTCAACCTCAGTAGGTTAGGGACCTACCCTCAGAGGTTACCTGGGCGTGGTGGGTAGGCCCATAACCATGGCCATGATTATGCTAAAACCTCTATGTATTGCAAAATTCTATTGCATAATTTATTATATATAATTAGTAATGTTGGAGTTGTGCACTTGTACTTTCTTTTCTTGTGTTTGCAACAATAGTCTCCACAGGTAGCACCTCCCATTATATACTGTATATATTCAGGGTGTGCAGTCTAGGGCCCCCCTTTCTATACACTCAACAGGACTAGCCAACATGTAGAAACAATACCAGACGGAGCCGAGAGCCTATGTCAACGTTTCAGCAAACAAATGCTTTTATCAAGACATACAGAATGTAATAATTGTGCAGTATATATAGCAGATTACTCACCCTGTGTCCGTCACCTCCACGATCTCACCAGCCGCTGCGCCAATTGATGACGTCACCAACATGGGACCCATCAGCGCTCGTGACTGCTGAGGGGGCATGGTCAAACACCCGTGCAATCACCAAGACAACTAAGGAAACATATACAAAGAAATATACAAATAAGAGAAAGATATGAGTGTGCGCAACCACACCAAACTCATGAGGTGAAGCAGAATAGACAATAATGCACAAAATAACAAAATAACATGCAGAAACAAAGGCATATCAAAGAAACATATAGCATAAAAAGGTCAAGCCGTCTGACTAGCTGTATCTGGCACAGGACATCTAACAGGGTGGGTCAGACTGGCATAAATCCGAAAATGTTGGCATATCGGACAGACATATACTGGGTATAATGGGAAGCAAATGACAAGACCATCGTGATGACTATACCGGACTTAGAACATCTATACAGGATTTATCAAAGGTTCCACATAACCAGTACATGGCATGTACAGAAAACCTGCTATGGGATTATAAATAGCACGTTAAAGATACCTTCTCACTAAGGCCCATGGGATGTACAGTCTGTAACATATAGATCCATTTGGCCTCCTTCTGTAGAAGGATACGGCCTCTGGGCCTGATTCAGAGCCAGACGCTCTTTCAGAGCGCTAGCTCTGAATCAGTGCCCGCCTATTGTATTTTTAGAGCGGCCTCCTGGCCGCTCGCATAGCTGTGGGTGACCACCCACAGCTAGTGCGAGCGGCCAGGATGATGGTCGCGATGGTCAAGACCATCGCGACCATCGGACTTGCGACGAAACCCTTGTGGTAGGGTCTCGTTGCCGCAAGTCCCAGTGAACTTCTTGCTCTTACAGAGCAAGAAGTCCACCCACTGACATCACTTGTGATGTCAGTGGGGCTGGCCCTAGATGGTAGGCGTTCCCATGGGAATGCCTCCGTCTGGGCAGCCACGCCCCTGGCCCGCCCACGAAGGGGGCGTGCTGTCACTCAACATCGACAGCACGCCCCCTTTGTAGCGAGACCCATAGCGACGGCTTTCCTGTCGCTATCCGGGTCTCGCGCATGCGCACGGCGGAGCCGCCTCCGTCGTGCGCATGCGCACTGGGCCAACATCGACCCACTTGCGAGCGCTCAGCGCTCGTGAGCAGTTCTGAATCAGGCCCTCTGTCCCCTCCTCTGATGTTGGGGGTACCCAATCGATCATCTTATATCTTATACTAGAAATATTATGCTGCTGTTCCCGAAAATGGCGTGCAACCGGCTGATCACAACCCCTGCCCTCCAAAGCAGCCCTAATACTAGAACAATGCATCGCCATCCGTTCTTTTAAATGGCGAGTCGTTTTGCCACTATACAACATACTACAGGGACATCGGATGTAATACACTATGGACCTCATTCAGAGTCGCTCACAAAATGCGAGCGCTCGCTCTGAATGAGGGCGGCCGCATCTAAAAAATTATCCAGCCTCCTGGCCGCTCGCTAGGCTGTGGGTTACCACCCACAACTTTAATGAGTGGCCAGGATGATGGTCGCGATGGTCAAGACCATCGGGGCTTGCGACGAGACCCTTGTGGTAGGGTCTCGTCTGCCGCAAGCCCCAGTGAGCCTCTATTAGAGCCGGAAGCTCACCACTGACATCACGAGTGATGTCAGTGGGGCTGCCCCCAAACGGCAGGCGTTCCGTCGGGAACTCCTCCGTTTGTGTAGCCACCCCCCGCCCCGCCTACAAAACGGGGCGAGCTGTCGATCACCATCGACAGCTGCCCCTTTTGTAGTGAGTCCCGGAGTGAGAGAATTTCTCTCTCGCTTTGGAGCTTGCGCACGCGCAGTGCGGCCGCTGCGCGTGCGCAGGGCCCAACATCGACCCGCTTGCAAGCGCTCAATCGCTTACAAGCGGGTCTGAATGAGACCCTATGTATTTACTGGAGCAGGTTAGTGCGTGCTTAATCAAAAATTGTTTACCCGATCTAGGGTGTGTGAATGTATCTCCTGTTTCTAGGAAGCTACAGGTAGTGCATCCAGTGCACTTATAATTGCCTGGCTTCCGTGTCAAAAAATGACTGGATTTGTTTTCTGACAGGTGACTAATATCATTGTGTACTATGATGTCCCTGATATTTTGCACCCGTTTAAATGATGGTAAGATAGAGGACCCTAACAAGGCTTGAATTTGTTTGTCCGTTGATATTATCGGCCACATTTCTTGGGCTGTTTGTATCAGATGGTTGCTGCCAGTGGATGAAGAAGTCAATTTGTGGGCCTTTGTAATCCGAATTACAGAGAATGTATCTCCGAACAGCTTCTATCCCCTGTGCCTGGGGGATGCTCGTATAAAGACTGGAAACGTCTATAATGCACAACAAGAATGCCAACTGCTAACTTGGACCCTTACCAGGAATTACTTCATTTTTTACAAGAAAATCTATCTACAACGCTCGGGGTGCGCCATGGCATCATGCGTAGCCCCGAGTTTTGCTAATATTTTCATGTTCGCCATTGAGGAGGATTTTTTCTTTTTTTGATCCCATTGTTGTGCAATGTGGATACTGTCGTTACACAGACTATATCTTCCTATTGTGGAAAGGCACACAAGTTGATTTTGACAATTTAATTGAGGATATTAACAAACGGGACTGCCCCATCAAACTTACCTCGGAAAGTAGTTATACCACAGTCCATTTTTTGGATGTCTCCATCTACATTCAACAAGATGGTAATATCCAAACCTCCATGTATTACAAAAATACAGACAGAAATACCCTCCTAGCATCTGACAGTCAACATCCTAAAGCTTTAAAATTTGGTCTTCCATTCTCTCAATTTTTGAGGGTGGTAAGGATCTGTAGTGACCCGTGTGACACCAGGATACAATCCAGAACATGATGATCTAATTTCTCAAACGGGGATATCATCATAAAGCTCTAATCAGAGTGAGAGATCGCGTACTAGCAGTTAGCCGCAAGATGCACTCCTGCCTTCTCTACAGAAAGAACTTGGGAATCGAATTGTTTGGACACAAACGTTTTCTACTGGCAGCAATCATCTGATGCAAACAGCCAAAGAAATGTGGCCGATTATATCAACGGACAAACAAATTCCAGCCTTGTTATGGTGACCATCGCGACCATCTTTTTGGCCACTCGCATAAGCTGTGGGTGGTCACCCACAGCTATGCGAGCGGCCAGGAGGCCGCTCCAATAAGAGGTAGGAGGGCCCTGATTCAGAGCGAGCGTTCTTATCAGAGTGTCCGGCTCTGAATCAGGCCCAGAGGCCGTATCCTTCTACAGAAGGAGGCCAAATGGATCTATATGTTACAGACCGTACATCCCATGGGCCTTAATGAGAACCTATCTTTAACGTGCTATTTATAATCCCATAGCAGGTTTCTGTACATCACACGCCCTCCCCCCCTTCCTCCCTGGGACTTCAATGTCACATACATACACACACATACAACACACACATACATACATCACACACACACATACATCACGCACACATATGCAACACACATGCCACCTACCCGGGCCAACACGAACAAGAGAGACCTGACCTGACATGATTCTTCAGAGTTTGAGCCTCTCAGTGCCATGCCGCCTTCCCGCGCCGCTCCGAACAGCTCCTCCATCCCTCGTCTGCACTGTGGGAGTTGAGTGACTTGTGTCACTGGAGAGACGTCATGACGTCTCTCCTTAAGGCCAGTGCGCCAAGCAGGAGCCCGGGGGGTGCGGAGCTCACAGGCTCACAGAAGGGTTGTGGATAGATCCCCTTCCGTAGATGTACACATTGCAGCAGCTGCCGGGTCTGCCCCCAGAGCATTGTGCGGCGACGCAATACTTTAGTTGGTCAGGGGGAGTTTCTGGGTACTCAGAAACCCCCCTTGCGTGCGCTAGTGGATAGGCAACGCCTATGGGCTTCATTCCGCACAAATCCCTGTGTCCCCCGCGGATCTTGTAACATACCCCATAGAAAACTATAGAGATGGCTCCTGCAAGGGCTGGTGGCTGGAAAGCAGGAGACAGCACCGATATCTCCTGCTTTCTATGTTGGTACAATTAAGGCACAGTTTCCCAAACTCTGCCATTACGGTCCAGGTTTTAAGGATATCCATACTTGAGTCCAGATGGTTAAATTAAATTGACTGATGTACTAATCAAATCACCTGTGTTCAAGCATAGCAGAGTTTGGGAAACTCTGAATTAAGGAATATATAGCTCTACCATTAAACATACAGAAACAGCAGTAAAGTGTGAGTAACTTCCATCCCTGAAGGGGTTAATATCATAGGGACTGGGGACCTCATTCAGAGTCGATCGCTTGCTGCAAGCGATCGCTCTGAATGAGGGCGGCCACTTACTTTTTTAAGTGCCACCTTCTGGTCGATTGCTAGGCTGTTACCACCCACAGCTCTAGCGACCGACCAGAGTGATGGTCGCGATGGTCATCACCATCGCAACTATCGGGGCTTACGACCAGACCCTAAGGTTGGGTCTGGGCTCTCGTAAGCCCCAGGGAACTTCCTGCTCTGTTTGAGCAGGAAGTTCCCCACTGACATCATCAATGATGTCAGTGGGGCTGCCCCCAAACGGCAAGCGTTCCGACTGGAACGCCTCCGTTTGGCCGGGCACGCCCCCGGTCCGCCCAGCAAACGGGGCGAGCTGTCACTCAACATCGACAGCTTGCCCCGTCTGCTACAAGACCCCTAGCTAGCCTCCTGTCAGTGCACACACATTGCCTATGCATGATTTTAATACAGTTCTACTGTATAATAAACATGCACAGTATACTGTACTGTATATTGTACTGTACAAATCAGGCCTTGGATCACAGCTAAATGCATCAGTATTAATCTATTTAAATTTTTCAAACTATCTCTATGAGGGGCCTATTCATAATTATCACTCTCTGCGAGTTTAAAAAAAACTGTTCGGAGGCATTCATCATTCCTCATTAACAAAAGTATCACTTCCCGAAAAGCTGCTATTCTAAAAAGCGATACTTTCCCCCCCTAAACTTGCTGTGTCCCTATGGATTTCCCTGCAGCCGTCAACGTCTGTGCCCCCCATTTACCCCACTGCCCTGTGTCCTCTCTCCTCCCCCTGCTGCTGTGTCCCATTCCCCGATGTCCACTCTGCCCCCAGGGCCGTAGAGAGCCCGGCCAGGCCCGGGTAAAGGAGGGGGCATGGCCTAATCACAGGAAGCGTAGTCACGCCCCCTTGACGAAAAATAAATAAAAAGAAATCACTTTTGCAGCATGTGATCACTCCCCCCCACAGCCATAGGAGACTGCTCCGGCTGCTGCAGCAGCCGCAAGCAGTCTCGCACTGCAGCCCAGCACAAGCTGTGTGCTGAGCTGCTGTGAGGAGGGGTGGGGGCAACGCCAGACCCGGGCCCCTCTGGGCCCCTCTAGCAAGCCCGGGCTAACTGTACCCGCTCCCCCCCTCTCGGCGCCCATGTCTTCCCCCCCCGGTGTTCTCTCTTCTCTACCTGCAGCTGTGTCCCATATCCTTTCCCAGGTGTCCGCTCTGTCCACGCCCCCATCCCCCCCCCCCCACTTCCAATCACCCATCTCCTCTCCCTTCCCGGAGCGGCACCGTGGAGCCTGGGCAAGAGGAGGAGCGCAAGCAGGTGAGTCGGACACAGCACTGCAGTGCCCTGGAGCTCTCAGATCCCAGAGTTAAGCACAGAAGGGAGGGATGCTGGCTGCAGTGGCTGCTGTGTAAATCCTCACAGGCTGCCGTGTAAACATCAGCCTGTGAAGATTATATGCAGAATGACACCAGAGGGCCTTCTGGTTCATAGACCCGGAAGTCCTTTATTCACAAAGGACAACTCCTACTGAGAGAGTAGTCCTTTGTCATTTTGTTCATGCATACCGGTGTAATTAACGCCAGCATGCATGTGAAGAGTGGCGTGATGCATTCCATCCTGAATGCGATGCATCATACATCCCGCCCAATGAAAGAAAAATTGGATAACGTTTTAGTGCGCTATCCTGCTGCCTACCCACCATCCAGAAAAAAAGACTAATGGTGGGTACACACTACACAATATGCTCCCTGGGCGATATCGTGTAGTGTGTCCCCGGCAGGCTGTGCTCAATGTCGTTCATGACATTGACAACAGCCGCTGAAAGATATCATTAACGATATCGTTCAGCGCCGGGCTCTCTTCCCCATTCCCCAACATGCAGCAACCTGACGAGGTCGTCAGGTTGTGCTGTATGTTCAGGCGATGGACAATGTCGGAAACGACCAGCGGGAGTGCGCATTGCTGGTCGTTTCCGACATAAAAGTGCACGATTTGTGCACGATTACTGAGCGACTGCACGATTACGATGTCATAATCGTGCAGTCGCTCAGTAATATCGCCCAGTGTGTGTGTACCCACCATATCACCACCCTCCGATGAATCAATTTTATAGAAATACTTCTGAATGTAGGATAGCGCTGGTATAACTCTAATCATGTGATGATATGTAATAAATATGTGACATCACATATGTGGTTTCATAAAAAATACTCAGTCTTTTTTGGGAGAGCGTAGAATAGGCTCAACTCTTTAAAATGTTGCCAATCCATCATCATATCCTCCCGAACATATGAAATAAAGCAAATAACACAAAACACACTTGATAATGTAGTGAGTTTGAATATAAATGGTATACAAAGTATTAAGTACCGATAGAAATAGCGTACCCCACTCACGGTGCAGTACAGTATAGCATAGCCCATAAAGATTTATTTTCCATAATCCCTTAATCTTCAAAATGCTGTGATATTATCTCCCGATATTGTAAGTGCCAGAAGATATAAGGACGTACCCTACTCACAACCATCGAGGTCCTGATATAGGACGTACCCTACTCATAACAATCGAGATCTTGATGTAGGACGTACCCTACTCACAACCATCGAGGTCCTGATATAGGACGTACCCTACTCATAACAATCGAGATCTTGATGTAGGACGTACCCTACTCACAACAATCGAGGTCCTGATGTAGGACGTACCCTACTCACAACAATTGAGGTCCTGATGTAGGACGTACCCTACTCATAACAATCGAGGTCTTGATGTAGGACGTACTCTACTCACAACAATTGAGGTCCTGATATAGGACGTACCCTACTCACAACAATCGAGGTCCTGATGTAGGACGTACCCTACTCATAACAATCGAGGTCCTGATGTAGGACCTACCCTACTCACAACAATTGAGGTCCTGATGTAGGACGTACTCTACTCACAACAATTGAGGTCCTGATATAGGACGTACCCTACTCACAACAATCGAGGTCCTGATGTAGGACGTACCCTACTCTCAACAATCGAGGTCCTGATGTAGGACGTACCCTACTCACAACAATTGAGGTCCTGATGTAGGACGTACCCTACTCACAACAATCGAGGTCCTGATGTAGGACGTACCCTACTCACAACAATTGAGGTCCTGATGTAGGACGTACCCTACTCATAACAATCGAGGTCTTGATGTAGGATGTACCCTACTCATAACAATCGAGGTCCTGATGTAGGACGTACCCTACTCTCAACAATCGAGGTCCTGATGTAGGACGTACCCTACTCACAACAATCGAGGTCCTGATGTAAAGGTTTATTTTCAAACGTCCTTTTTCCGTCTTGTGACGGTATTACATGGGGCATATATAAGGAAAGAACAGTTGTATGAATAAAATGTATTTATTAAATTCAAACAATTTACAGACTCTGTGAACATACTGCTGAAGTGCAGATGGAATAAAGGCCCTCATTCAGAGCCGTACGCTCTGAGCAGAGCGCACGCTCTGAATGAGGGCCGGCCTCCATGAAAATGGAGCGTCCTCCTGGACGCTCGTATAGCTGTGGGTCACCACCCACAGGCTATACGAGCGGCATTTTGATGGCTGCGATGGTCGTGACCATCGCGACCATCGAAACTGCGAGCCGGAGCCTGCGGTTGAGGTTTTCAACCGCAAGCTCCGGAGTGATTTTGGCTCTATCAGAGCCAAAATCACTCCCACTGACATCACTAGTGATGTCAGTGGGCCGGCTTCTGACGGGAGGGTGGCACGCCCCCGGCACGCCTACCAAAGGGGGCGTGCTGTCAAGCAACATCGACAGCACGCCCCCTTTGACCAGACACAACGAGCGAAGGACTTTCCTTCGCTCGTCGCGTCTGGCGCATGCGCACGACGGAGCTCCCTCCGTCGTGCGCATGCTCAGTCCAGAACATCGACCCACTTGCGAGCGGACAGCCGCTCGCGAGTGGGTCTGAATCAGGCCCAAAGCCATTTATATAACCTGAGATGCGGTTGCTAGGTTCCGGACTACCGTAAAACACAGTCTTAAAATAGTTCCAAGTCCAACAGCTAGTTAGTTCAGAAGGGTCAGTAGTCCCAATACCAGTATTAATCTATTTTAATTTGTCACACATTTCTATGAGACATAGATACGATCTACTTGTCTGCTTTAGTCCTCCCACTTGTCTGCTGCAAAACCTCAAAGTATAACTATCTGGGATCTCACACGAGAATGACTTCTTATATTGAATATTCACAAATTTGCAGCTTGTGTTCACAAACTCATACACCAATAACGCTTAAAATACACGTTTTCAGATGTTCCTACTAAAAATTAGATTTTTTTAATTTTGTTGAACACTATTTAAATATTTTATTTTAATTAATAGAAAGTATTTACATTTTTTAGACCAATATCTGCTTCTACAGTACTGATTTCAGCAACAAGAAACAAAAGAATATCCGCACAGACCTGCAGTTTCAAATCGTCCTTTGCCAATCTTCAAAATATAATGAAATATAACCTAATCTAAGGGGAGGTGCACCCAGGAATAAATGCAGTCATGGTAAAAAAAAAAAAGTATTTCTGTTATGGGGCACTCACGGACTGATAGTGATCACATACAGTGTCGGACTGGTGCATGAAGGGCCCACCAGGGAATGCAATGGTCAGGGCCGTAACTAGGGTAGTGCGACCAGTACCATCGTACAGGGCACCGTAGGGCAGGGGGCGCTGTCTGGGCCTGTAAATTTTCCTGTTTATTATCATTCTCACTTGTAGCTTCTTCTTCTTTTATCCCCAGCATCCCCTGGCCTCCCCTATCTCTTCCCTGGCCCTTCCCCATGAAGCTATGTCCATTTTTCAGGTGCACTATCTTACATCCCTATTTAAAAAATGGGGGGGGGGGGCGCCAATGCTCTCACAGGGCACCAAAAAGTCTAGGTACGGCTCTGGAAATGGTAGGGGCCCAAGCTTAAGGGTGTGGCCAGCCACCAGAGGGGGCGTGGCCAGCCAAAACAGATGGACGGTTAACTATTAGAGAGGACATGCAAAAAACAGGGCCCCTTTATAAAAGAGGGGACAGGACCACCCACTTTGATTGGCAGGAGGGATAATCTTGGTGTAGTTTTCATAGAAACATATCAAGTACCCAAGTTCATTCATGATCCTTCTCCACTCCTCAGGCAGTGGGGCCCACCGGGGATTTCCCCTGTACCCCTGTTGGCCAGTCCATCCCTGATTACATATATCATGTAGTGACCCAAAGTAAGATATAAAACATAAGCTTTATTAAGTCCTTAAAATAAGGTCAGCAAAATATTTATATTTTTTTAATTTATGCTTTATTAAAACTGTGTATATGTGAATTAAAAACAAAGTTGTCCACAAAAACTGTTGATTTCTTTCTTTCTTTCTTTTTCATAAACATATCCACGACGCTACCAGGAGATTCAGTAACATAGAATATTAAAAATGTAGTAAAACCTGCTAATCTCAAAGTCTCCTTATCTAGGTTTGCAGGCTTAGGGCAAGATTTACTAAGCGCCGGGTTCTAAACCCCGGCGGTTTGGTGGCGGTTTGATGGCGGGTTCTAAACCCCGGGGGTTTGGTGGCGGTTTTGCGGCGGTTTCTAAATGACAGCCCTGTTCTATTCTATTCTAAAATGTGTTTTCATGGCGGTTTTGTGGCAGTTTTGCAGCGGTTTTGGAATTAGTAAATCTGCGAATAGCAAAACCGCTGCCAAACCGCCGGGGTTTAGAACCCACCACTTAGTAAATTTTACCCTTAGACTGCTCAAATGTTGTAGTTTCTTAGAAATTCAGTAAGTCCCATATATTATTTTAAAGTGTATCTATCACACATCCACTCGTTTGTCACCGCAACTGGAACTGTTTATACTTTATTATACAGAAAGAACATAAATATGGGTCAATATGTTTCACAATCTGAAGAGCAACCACTAACTTGCACCACCCTTAAAACAGAGAGTATCAGAAATAATTTTAGATATTATGATGTATCGTCAGTGTTCATTCAGGAACTTATCCAGTCCCACACCTTGGTACATAACATTTATATCTCAAATCTGCTTATTTTACTCCCGCTTCAGGAGCTGATTTCTTCTGCAGCATGTGAAATCCTATGCTAGTATATTCGATCTTAACCCACAGTATGTGGTTATGTTATTATCTCTCAATTAGAGATCCAGCAAATCTCACCTTGATGTAACACAATTGAATCAGTTATGCACTCATCTTGCACAAACTGAAGAGAAGGCGTTCTTTATTGCAGATTGTGAGATAGTTCTGTTATTGTATCCTCTTTAGCCTGGGAACAGTGTACCCTTGAAGTGGTTACATCAGTTGGATTCCATGATGAACTCAAGTTCATTCAATTTTGCTAGTATCCAATTAATACAAAGTAAAGGTGCATATCCACTGCCTGATTAAACAGAGCAATTGAATGATAATGACATCGCTTGTTAATCGGGCACAAATCGGGCAGTAAAATGTAGGCAACGACCAGCAATTCGCGTTCACACTGGTCATTGCCAGCATCGCTCATCGCCCGAACATGCTGGTCAACCTGACGATATTGTCAGGTTGACCATGTTCGGGATGAGGGAGGGTGCCTGCACTGAACGATATTGTTGTAGTTCAGTCTTTTCACTGTCGGGTAGTGGATGCCCGCCTTAAAGTGTTAAAGTAGACCAATAATGCAGTTAATTATTTATCCAGTGGGGACTTGGTGTAAATCATGATTCAAATTAACACATATGCCCAGAACGGTCCCCGGTCTAGAGAGCTACAGTAAAAAGGTCGACAGTGTCTAGATAGACACCAGATGTGAGACAGTCAATAGGTAGACAGGGACAAAAGGGTGACACATTAAATGTCGACATGTAAGAAGGTCGACAGGATCAAAAGGTCGACACAAAAAATGGTCGACACAAAAATGGTCAACACTTGTTTTTAGGGGTTAAGGTTAGGCGGTTACCGGAGGGTTAGGCGCTTACTCTGATGATTAGGGTTAGGCACTTACTCCGATGGATGGGGCTAGATAACAGGAGGGAGGGTTAGGGTTAGGCACTTACTGGAGCGTTAAGGTTAGGCACTAGAAGGGATGGTTAGGGTCAGGCACCTACCCCGATGGTTAGGGTTAGGCACCAGTAGGGAGGATTAGGCACCAAGGGGAGGGTTAGGGTGAAAATTAGGGTTAGAAAAAAAAGCATGTGACGACCTTTTGACCCTGTCGACCATTTGTATCTGGTGACCTTCTTATATGTCAACCTTTAGTGTGTCGATCTTTTGTCCCTGTCAACCTATTGACTGTCTAACATCTGGTGTCTATCTAGACATTGTTTACCTTTTTACTGTAGATCTTTCAATCCACACAGATGCATATCACTATCTTATAGGGATCCTATTATATCCCATTCTTGATAATCGGCAGTATCATTACTACAGAGTTGTACACTAAATGAATCTGCATCGGTGGGTGACATATATATATATATATATATATAACTGGATTGGTGATGCGTCTTTCCCTGTCTATAGCTACCACATTAAACACAGTATACATTTCAACATATCAGCGTGGTGTAAAATCACACAGGACACGCTGTGCAGCGCTTGCCCTGTTCCGCCCTGACACTCGTTTTGCTGTCAGCAGCTTAATCATAGGAGCAACCTCACCTCCGGGTTGCATAAACCTATATCCTGGTTCTTCTCCAATCAACGTCTGAGAGCGTGATAGACAGTATTCTGAGCCAATGTACTGATTTCCCAACTACAGTAACTCTGATTTTTGTTAATGAGTATCTGTCTCCTTACACTCAGCCTTTGTGGGCTGGGACCATGTTCAGCTCAGTTTACTATGAACTAGTGATGTCATTGATGGGAGAGACACAAGGTGATCTCACCAGTTCTTAGGCTACAACCTGATGAATATTGTTAGAGCTAACAGAGGGGCGGAATGCACTCTAGGTATGGGACAGGCACACTTTAATATGATTGATTTTCTGAACATCAGTTAACTAACTTGGCACACTGCTGTTACTGGAAAATGTGCAGGAGGAATATAATCAGAATACTATCGGACAGGTTAAATGGGTCACTGGAAAGTATATATTTTATGTGGTGTGTAAACCAGCATGAGAACTAGGGAGACTTTTTCACAATAAAACGAATAAACAAATCAGAGACACTTTTCATTC
Source organism: Taudactylus pleione (assembly GCA_031769625.1). Taxonomy (NCBI): domain Eukaryota; kingdom Metazoa; phylum Chordata; class Amphibia; order Anura; family Myobatrachidae; genus Taudactylus; species Taudactylus pleione. Next base: position 4,494,845 of record JAUIMM010000198.1, read on the forward strand.
TGGGTTTATAAAAGTTGATGATTGGAAATAAACATGTTTGGCCCTGTGGATATGGAGTATAGTGGATGGAGGTGATTAGATGTCCGTGTTTTGGTGACTATTTATGGTCATAAGTTTGGACAATGCAGAATGTTGACCAGCCAATGAAACCTCTGAACTTGTACAATCTTTCTGCTTATTTAACAGATGAAGACTTCTCTGTAATCCAGCAAGAGGTCCTTATACTGAAGAGCTGTGCTCACAAAAACATAGTGGCATATTATGGAAGCTACTTGCGGTGAGGACAAGTCTTTCTTAGCCATTCTGGTTTCCCAGGATCAGTCGGGTCAGCATCAGACAGAGCTGAGTTTCTGTATTTAAAGGTCTCCTGATTGATCACTACATGAGACCTGTCACCCGGGACACATTGTTGGCTTTGTAGCACAGGCTGATACAAAATTTTTTTCTCACATCTGCACTCCCCATGCTTTAGAATACTTAGACGCTGGCATGGAGGAAGGGTGCCAGGCTGCCAGCGGACGAGAGCTTCAGTAGGGCCATGCACAATCACAACAGAGTGCATGGCTCTACTGAAGCTCTCGTCCGCTGGCAGTCAATCACAACAGGGCACTGTGGGCCTGATTCAGAGCCGGACGCTATTTGCGGACGGTCGTTCCAAAAAAAGGGCCGGCTATTTAAATTGAGCGCTCGCTCATTGCGGTTTGTTGACGCCTCTATATCTGAGCGAGCGAACGAAAAATGCACTCGCTATTTTGTAAAGATGCATCACACGTCATCTGGTATTTATTTGATTAATCGGGTACATCGAAAGACATCTGAACTGCTCGCAGTGCTTGTGGTAGGTTTTTCCTACTGCAATCACTGCGAGCAGTTCAGGCTAAAAGACAACCAAGTGACGTGGTCGATGACGCTGCTTTACTAATTATGCACTCCCATTAAATGCCCTTTTTACCGTTAGGCACGCCTGCGTTCGGATCTCCACTCCCCCGTTTTCAAGCACCTTCCCCTGTTACCACCCACAAACGGTACATTCTGTCAACCAAATTAGCAGCCCCTCGCTGTTTTGCGAGCGCTCAATTTCTGACCGCAATGACTGGTTTGCTCATACACATTAAGATATGCATGCGCAGTTGTGCGAACATCGCTCATAGCGAACGAGCGGCCGCTTATGAGCGGCTCTGAATCAGGCCCTGTTTCCCCATCCTTCCATTACAGTAATCTTTATTAGTCTTGAGTGCAGGGAGTGCTGACATAGAGGTAGAGTAATGCCCAGCTTAGGTAGTGGCAAGCAAATGTCTACCATATTCTGGGTATGGAAAATGCAATCCTGCTCACCAAATCATTGTTATCAGCTGCTACTTATAAATGTTTGTGTTATGGATCCACAGTATCATCAGGACACGACTGTGCAGCACTTGGGCCCTTTAATATTTCCTGAACCATAGGTACTGACCAAGGGCCTGATTCATCTTGGATCGCAGTTGCAAAGACGCACGCAATTGGTCGATTCTTGCGTTCTGCAAATGCGTATGCATCACAGTGCGCTAACTAGCAATTGCGATTGCAGAGGCTACGCAGATCCAGAGCAGAGTGATTGACAGGAAGTGCCGTTTGTGGGTGGTGATGGGGGGGGGGGGGTCGGGGGAACGCAGACGTGCCAGTGCGTTGCAACGCCATTGCGGGGGCGTGCATAAATTATCCACTGCGTGGTAATTAGCAGCCATAGCACTGATAACGTGTGTGGCTGGTAGCAAAATCTGAGTAAAGTCAGGGCTTGTGCTAGTGTGCTTATGGGTCCGATGTTACTCTATGTTACCGATTGTTTAGCTATGTTACCCTAGTACACGGATGTGAGTAAGGGGAAGTGGGCTTCCTTATGTCAGGCTGCGTTCGCCATGTGAATGTAAACATTTAAATGGCACCGCTGATATTAGCAACTGCGCTGCGTGCGTATAAGCAGAATTGCGAACCGTAGTGAATCACGCCCCAAGATAACTTATCTTTATGTTTCCATCTGATGGTTTGTGTCCTATTCTTATGTTCATTCTGTACCTACACTTTCAGGGCCAACAAGCTGTGGATCTGCATGGAGTTCTGTGGAGGGGGATCTCTGCAAGACATTTACCAAGGTAGAGAGTTTGGATTTGTGTATATCGGTAGAAATGTTTAATTGTTTTGATGTTTTTTCTAATATAATTTATTTATCAGATTAAGGCTCAGGATTGTATTAGCTGATCATGAAATGTTATTTTTCTCTCCATCAGTCACAGGAGCACTATCAGAGCTACAGGTGGCGTATGTATGTAGAGAAACCCTACATGTGAGTAATAGATGCTGCATTGACCTATATAGTATAGTACTGTGCTGTGCTGGTGTATATAACATGTGGTATGTGATATGTATTATGGGAACCAGTAGGTGTTATTACTGTATGTAGACATGCGTCTGCACTCTCTGCATATGTCCAGTTGTATATCACAGATATTATACAACTAGTGTGCATACAAGCTACCATACAAACTACTTTCCTATACATACACAGGAAAAGGTATGCACATATGTTAACACTGTCTTTCTATTGCACAGGGCCTGTCTTACCTTCATAACCAGGGGAAGATGCATAGAGACATTAAGGTGGGTGTCTGACCCTCTAGGATGCAGCCTCTTTTCTCCAAACAGCAGTCTTAGCTCTACCTTAAACATTTCCCATTAAAATATACTATTACAAGCTCTACAAACAGGTTAACTGTACTTTTCTGTTGGAACTTTCCTCTACCTACTAGGAGTAAGGTCATTGTAATTTACAGGATGTTTTAATTTTGTCCTGGCCTGTAAAGGGAACCGATAATCCCTAGATTCCCAATATTCCTTTCCAGAAAAATAAGTTTAATTTTGTGCACTATGGGCCTGATTCAGAGCCGGACGCTATTAGCGCTCGCTCGTACAGAAAAAGGGGGTGGCTATTCAAATGAACCGTTCGCTCCTTGCGGTCTGTTGACGCCTCCATGTCTGAACGAGCGAACAAAACATGCGGACGTTTATTTGAAAAATACGCCCCCTGGCCGCTCGCATCATACGTCATCTCCGCTATTTATTAGATTAATCGAGTACATCGAACAGCGTATGAACGGCTCGCTATTCTTGTGGCTGTTTTTTCCTACCACTATATTGCGAGCAGTTCTGACTATAAAGCAACCAAGTGACGTGGGCAATGACGCTGCTGTATTAATTATGCACACCCATAAAACGCCCGCTTTGACCTTTAAGCACGCCTGCGTTCTGATCTCCACTCCCCGTTTTCAAGCACCTTCCCCTGTTACCACCCACATACGCCTCATTCTGTCACTCAAAATAGCAGGCCTTCGCTATATAGCGAACAAACGATTTTCGGCCGCACTGACTGGTTCGCGCATGCGTATTAACAACCGTACGCATGCGCAGATGGGCAAACATCGTTCGGAATGAGCGTACTGACGCTTACGAGCGGCTCTGAATCAGGCCCAATGACTTTACCTGGATGTGTTCCTGCTATTATATCATATTGTCACACCACTAGGTCTGTGCATTGGGACGGATTATACAGGTGCCCTTATATGCTGCAATTTAGATAACAAATTAGGCAGCTAAAGACCTCAGTGGCCATAAATTACTTAAAAAAAGACCATCAGTCTTATGGTGCATACACACGATCAGATTTTTCCTTCAGATATGAACGATAACGATTTAAAAATCGTTCAGTCGTTCATATCTGAAGGAAAATCGTTCATATCTGACATGCCTGAACGATGGACGATCAACGATGCGCGTTCCCGATGGTCAGATAACGATTTCTGATATCTGATGTGTTTGCAGTCAGACTTGGACGATTCCATTCATTTTAATGCAGTCAAAAATCGTTCAATCGTTCAAATCGTTCAAAACTTTGGTAAAATCGTTCAAATCGTTCAAATCGTTTAATCGTTCATCTGACAAATCTGACAAGTCTGACAAATCTGACCGTGTGTACGCTCCATAAGACTGTTGGAAATGATGTGTGCGCAGGTGTTGTTATTTTAGGCACACACCAGTGGATGCCTCAAACTATGAACAGCCCAGTTACTCAACCAGTGGTGTTGGTTTAGTGAAGTATAGTAGGTACAGCCGTACTCACTGTTACATGTATACTGGTAATGGAGTGGAACTGGGTTCTATACAGTTCACCAGCTGGTGAATGTATGCTGTAAACAGATAGCAGTACAGGATGTTGGAACAGCGTTATATGCAGGTATTAACCTGGTCTCCCATAGGAGCTTGGTAGTAGATTTCTGTCTCCCACCATATCACTCTACACAGTAAAAACAAGATGTCCCCTGCACATGCTCAGTAGTGAGCACGGTGGCCATTTTGGGATAGGGCATGAAGCCTCCCTGGAAAACAAGAAGACTGGAGTCTGTGCAGTAGTAGCGCACTCCTCTTTCAACATGTACAACATCTGGTCAGGGTGTAGCAGACGTCATTTTAGACAGTCTGTAAATTTGGTCACACCTGGCCATGCATGTGAGTGAGGGGCCATTGTGTTAGAGGACAGGCCGCTTTGCTGATCTGTCTGTGTATGGCCAGCTGACATTTGGATTCACCTCGGAAAAAGATTATTGATTTATTTCCAGAAATCCATATCCTCATCTGGGATTATTATAGACCTCTCCAAGTAACAAGTGGTCACAAGCTATTCAGTCCACCAATTCATCTTTTCTCTTAGAAAATTGGAAATGTTGGAACTCCTCAATTAAATGTGTGACCAACTCCCTTACTCTAATAAACCTGATTTACAAAGAACATTAGGTGTTCCTCTGTAGGCTAGTAGTGTTTGTAAGTGGAACAATCCCATGAGGCAAATATAGCGAGAGTAAGCTGAGGCTTTCTGTTACCTCACTGATCCTAGTGAACTAGAAAGTTTGGTTCTACCCACAAAATGTTTTTTTTAGAGAACTGTCTTTACAGTGGGTAAACCTAAAATAATAATAAAAAAAGACATAAAACAGAGTTATGCTTTCTTTTTCTCCCATTGATTGATGGAAAAAAAATGTACCGAAGTATTAATATAGACTTTGCCATCAATGAAGGCCGAAAATCCCTTACTTGCCATTAGCTGTGCTGGGCCCGCAGTTATAACCTATTATACTCTATGTATCACCTTGAATATAAAGTAATTTCCTTATTCTCAATTCTAGGGAGCAAACATCCTTCTAAATGACAATGGGGACGTTAAAGTAGGTGAGTGTTCATATTTGTGTGGAGAAAAAGTGTCTAATTCCTGGTCTCCTTCTCTGCTGAATGTGTGTAATCATTATGTATGAGGAGGGAGATTGGTTGGGGGTGATACTGTCTAATACCCTGGTCTAATACTCTGGTCTAATACCCTGGTCTAATACTCTGGTCTAATGTTATTTATGCAGCTGACTTTGGAATTTCTGCACAATTCACTGCAACTTTTGCCAGGAGGAATTCCTTCATCGGGACCCCTTATTGGTAATGTATACTGGAACAAATAAAGAGATACAAGACCTGGCCATTGCTTTGAAATTCCCACACTGGGTTCTCTCATGTAGAAGATCCCATGGTCCAACCTCACCATCCGTGCACATGGCGGCCTATGTCTAGGAGCTTACCCTGAATTTGAATCCGTACTAAGGAAAAGATGTACTAAGCATTGGCGAAAGATAAAGTGGATGGAGATAATGTAATATTCAATCAGCTCCTCACTGTCATTTTTCAAACACAGGGCCTGATTCAGAGCCGCTCGTAAGCGGCCGCTCGTTCGCTCCGAGCGATGTTCGCACATCTGCGCATGCGTATGGGTCATAATGCGCATGCGCGAACCAGTCATTGCAGTCGGAAATCGTGCGCTCGCAAAACAGCGAGGGCCTGCTAATTTGAGTGACAGAATGAGGCGTTTGTGGGTGGTAACAGGGGAAGGTGCTTGAAAACGGGGAATGGAGATCCGAACGCAGGCGTGCCAAACGGTCCAAACGGGCGTTTAATGGGTGTGCATAATTAACAAAGCAGTGTCATCGACCACGTCACTTGGTTGTCTTTTAGCCTGAACTGCACGCAGTGATTGCGGGAAGTAAAACCTACCACAAGCACTGCGAGCAGTTCAGACGCCTTTCGATGTACTCGATTAATCTAATAAATAGCGGAGATGACGTATGATGTGAACGGCAAAGGGGCGTCTTTACAAAATAGCGAGCGCATGTTTCGGACGCTCGCTCAGACATAGAGGCGTCCACAGACTGCAAAGAGCGAGCGCTCAATTTAAATATCCGGCCCCTTTTTCTGAACGAGCGTCCGCAAATAGCGTCCGGCTCTGAATCAGGCCCACAGTCTGTAAAGTGACAGTTAGGAGCTGATAGGTTGGTATTTTATCTCTCTCCATTTTATCTCTCTCCAAGCTGCTAATTGATCCCCCGGGGGTTATTCAATTTGTCCCCGATAGCCCGCACTATCTGGGATTTTTTTTCACCTGCCCGGAGGCAGGCGAATCAAAATCCCTGATAAGTGTAATTTTCTTCACAGCCACGATCGTGAAAACACATGGATCCGGGAACTTATCCAGGATCCTGTGTTATCTCCTGATTTGTTTGTGGGCAGTAAAAATGGGAGGGTAATTGAAATCGACGGAAAAAAAATGCGGTTAAGTCCCACTTTTACCACACGAAAAATTATTGTGTGTAATTGAATTCCCCCCTAAGTCCATAGAACAAGGCAGCTGAGCCTGCACTCTTTATAAATAAATCTAACACTACACAGATCAGGTAGAGAGCACCTGTCCACACGATTCATATTTCTGATTCCTGTTAAGGGATGTAGTTTACAGACCGGCGGACTACATGCCGCCGGTCTATATCCCGACAGCAGAATCCTGACAAGGGACTTAAGATAGGTGTCGAAATACCAACGCCTATCTTAATCCCGACGCCGGAATGCTGAAGGACACCAGACCGATCAATGTAAGTCTGGCCGTCCTTACACTTAGCTGCGGGGGGGTTAGGTTTAGGCACACCCGAGGGTACTTAGGGTTAGGCACCCCCCAGGAAGGGTTAGGCTAGGGGAAGGGGGTTTAGGGTTTGGCGCCTCTGGGGGGAGGTTAGGGTTAGGTTTAGGCACCCCTGGGCGGAACTTAGGGTTTAATATGATATGGAGGTCATGTATTTCCCAGAGATGCTTTATTTATTTATTTGTATTTCTTCTGTTCTTTCCTCTTATTCTGTATTTTCAGCAGGGGACTATTTATCAATTGTAGTTAGTCCATAATCCTTCAAAAGCAGAACACTCCCTAGATCTGTCCTTGCTATTCAGTCAAACCCATTATTAGGTACAGAGTTTACAAAGTACTGTGTTGTAAACAAGGTTAAAAAGTTTGAGGTGAAGTGGAAAATGTCTTGGCTGCAGAGCTTACAGTAAGTGTGTTTTCACGCAGGATGGCTCCAGAAGTGGCTGCAGTGGAGCTCAAGGGGGGGTACACGGAACTGTGTGACGTCTGGTCTCTTGGAATCACGGCCATTGAACTAATTGAGCTACAGCCGCCTATGTTTCATGTGCACCCATTGAGGTAAGTGATACTGTTTGATAATGGTAAATGATGATAAAAAAATGAATAAATAAATAATATCTATATCTCCCTGTGACTGATCCATTACCTCTCAAGATGTGATGATGCCCATAAATATACATACACCCTGTGCTGGATAAATAGATCTAGGTCGATACATCCTAAATGAGTAATTTTACTCCAAGCGCATTAACTGTCCAACACCCTAATCTGGACAGGAGGGACACCAGCTAAACTTCAACACGCCTTCCAACACTCCCCATTGGAAATATGGGACAAAATAGACCACAACCCATCCACTGAACCTGTGCCTATTATGAGGCCAATGTCTGGCTTCACTTATACTGCACCAGACCTGCGTGTGCTCAGAAGAACAGCACAGAGGCACCTTATGGGCACGGGCCTGTCTGTACGGTGTGAATACATAGCTGGCACAACAGCACTTGTACTGTGATTTGTCAAATAGGCCACTTACAGAGCCTGATGCTGTACAATGCACTATTTGTATTTCAGCAGGTAGTGTGTTGTACTGTACATACCATATACTGTAAAACAGCAGATGGAACCTCTTTATATTCCTCTATTCCAACGTATATTGGATGTGCAAAACACCAAAACTCATTAGACAAGACCAAGATGTGAGTGTTTATAAAATGGTTCCTGATACCAATAGGTGAGATTATGGATCAGTGCATAACTTGTCTGTTTTATTGATTTGATGAGTATTGTGCTGATACAGTGTTAACATTCCTAATTATTCAGGTTTCCTCCTGTTTTCCTTGATTTTCATGGTTATCTTGTTGTATCTGTCAAGGGTTCTCTTTCTGATGTCTAAAAGTGGTTACCAGCCCCCCAAACTGAAGGACAAGGCAAAATGGTGAGTAGCGTTGCAATGGGAGGCCTATACCACTTACCAGGCAAAAACCACTCACAAATTGCCGGCTTTTATTCTGATTTCATTAGGTTAAGGACATCTATTTGAAACATATTCATCACGATTTTATCCATATATATATTTTTTAAAACATATAACATATAACATTAACATTGATTTTATCATATCGGTCATCGATATATGGGACTATGGGCCTGATTCAGAGCCACTCACGAGCGGCTGTCCGCTCGCAAGTGGGTCGATGGTGTGCACTGCGCATGCGCATGATGGAGGGAGCTCCGTCGTGCGCATGCGCGAGACGCGACGAGCGAAGGACTTTCCTTCGCTCGTAGTGTCTGATCAAAGGGGGCGTGCTGTCGATGTTGATTGACATCACGCCCCCTTTGGTGGGCGTACCGGGGGCGTGCCTGCCAGACGTAGGCGTTCCCGAGGGAACGCCTACCGTCAGAAGCCGGCCCCATTGACATCACTAGTGATGTCAGTGGGAGTGATTTTGGCTCTGATAGAGCCAAAATCACTCCTGGCCTTGCGGTTGAGAAACTCAACAGCAGGCTTCTGCTCGAACTGGCGATGGTCGCGATGGACAAGACCATCATGACCATCATCCTGCACGCTCGTATAGGCTGTGGGTGGTGACCCACAGCTATACGAGCGTCCAGGAGGACAGCTCCATAATTATGGAGGTGGGCCCTGATTCAGAGCGAGCGCTCTGGTCAGAGCGTCCGGCTCTGAATCAGGGCCTATGGATGATTGGAACCTTCTCTGAGCAGCCGCCAGGTATACACTGGGGGGCAGGAAGGTGTCCATTTACATGTCCCCAGACGGGGCTTCTCTTTGCAGTCGCCTGGTGTTGGGGTATCAGCAGTGATCAGCAGCATAGCAAACACTGGGGGAGGGTGCAAAGATGCAGAGGGACCAAGAGGTCCCTCTGCCATTGGCTGCTGCAAGTGTTTAACAATAGTCAAAAAAGTAAGCATGTGTCGGAGTCGATCTAGAGTCTTTACCTAGTACATACTCCAAAAATGCTAATTTCATTGAATTTCAAAAAGGTTGAAACTACCTGAGCTAAGTGTGTGCCTGAGTTAGAGTTGAATGTGAAATTGGGTCTTATGCAGAGGTGTACTGAACACTCCTTACCCACCTCTCACAATGCAAGAGGCCGTACGGCAAGATATCCGCAAATTATAATACTATGCGCGTGCACATTGCTACACATTTTACACATGTCCCACATTCACATAGGCTAATCAGGCTTGTATCCAACTCTAGGTCTGCTGCATTCCACAACTTTATCAAGGTGGCATTAACCAAAAACCCAAAGAAGAGACCAAGTGCCTCCAAACTGCTGATGGTGAGTCCTGGCTGGAGTTATATTTTCTTAAACACTGTAAAAAGCTACTCCTATTTTCCTAATGTCTCTACCTCCTGCCAACACTGGATTTGTCTCCCAAGTCATCTGTCACCTAACTCACTTCCTAATATCACCTCTTTGTGATCTGTCTCTTATCACTACTTCCTACTGGCTCCTCAGTGTTACTTCTCTGTCTACCTCTTAGCACAACCTCCATGTAATGTGCTCCCTGACGTTCTACTTCCTACTATCAGCTCTGTGTAGCAGCCGCGTAACTAGGGTATTTGGAGCCCAAGGCATAATAAAAAATGGAGCCCCCCAATGTGAGCGCAACAAAAAATGGGCGTGGTTAGATGCCACAATGGGCGTGGCCTCTGAAAAATGGTGCCTGTCAACATGACACACACCCCTTTCTCATCACTCTGGGAATATTCCTGTCCATTACATATGCACCTTAATGTTCCAAGTAGTAGTGCCCCTTATGCAGTATCCCCAGTAGCAGTGCCTCATGTAGTAGTGCCCTTTATACAGTGCCCCCAATAGTACACCCTTATACTGGGCCCCCGGCCAGTAGTGGTCCCCCTTATACAGTTCCCCCGGCCAGTAGTGGTCCCCCTTATACAGTGCCCCCGGCCAGTAGTGGTCCCCCCATGCAGTGCCCCCGGCCAGTAGTGGTCCCCCCTATGTTGTGACAGACACAGACAGACAGAAAACACTGGCACTCACTTACCTGAATCCCCGTGCCTGGCGCTGTCTGCTCCTCTGTCCTCCCGCTCGGTCCCGCTAAGTACTATAGGAGAGAAGTCATGATGTCTCTCCCATCGCCCACTACCGGAGCCAGAAGGCGGAGATCAGCTCTGGCAGTGGGCGCAGCAGCCAATGAGAGTCTGTCTGACTCTCATTGGCTGCTAAAACACACACCGCCCCTGGAACTGTGTAGTGTGGACCGCACTCACTGTGGTCTGCACTACACTGAGTGACTAGGGTGGGCCTGTACCGTGTCCGGCGGCGCACCCCCGAGCCACCGGTCCCGCGGCGCCCAGGGCATGAGCCCCGGGCGGGCGTTCCCTAATTACGTCACTGCTGTGTAGTGTGCCCCTTTGCCTCACCATGGGTCCTATTTACAATACTTATTTATTATTCCTGCTAGTTTGCTTCGATTGCTATTATTTATTTTTGCCACATATTGCTGCAATAAGAAATTATTTTTTGGGTGAATTTAAGAAGAGTCTCTTGCTAGCCAGGGCGTGAGATCCAATAGGAATAGGAACCTAGGAAAAGTAATAGGTTACATTACCACTTTGGTGACCTGTCCCTTATCTCTCTCTATGTGTTACCTCTATGTGACCTGTCCCCTATCTCTCTCTATGAGTTACCTCTATGTGACCTGTCCCCTGTCTCTCTCTATGTGTTACCTCTATGTGACCTGTCCCCTATCTCTCTCTATGTGTTACCTCTATGTGACCTGTCCCCTATCTCTCTCTATGTGTTACCTCTATGTGATCTGTCCCCTGTCTCTCTCTATGTGTTACCTCTATGTGACCTGTCCCCTGTCTCTCTCTGAGTTACCTCTATGTGACCTGTCCCCTATCTCTCTCTATGTCCTACCTCTATGTGACCTGTCCCCTATATCTATGTCCTACCTCTATGTGACCGGTCCCCTGTCTCCCTCTATGTGTTACCTCTATGCCACCTGTCCCCCTATCTATCTCTATGTGTTACCTCTATGTGACCTGTCCCCTATCTCTATGTCCTACCTGTATGTGACCTGTCCCCTCTCTCTCTATGTGTTACCTCGATGTGACCTGTCCCCTATCTCTCTCTATGAGTTACGTCTATGTGACCTGTCCCCTGTCTCTGAGTTACCTCTATGTGACCTGGCCCCCTATCTCTCTCTATGACCTACCTCTATGTGACCTATCCCCTATCTCTCTCTATGTGTTACCTCTGTGACCTTTCCCCTATCTCTATGAGTTACCTCTATGTGACCTTTCCCCTATCTCTCTCTATGTGTTACCTCTATGTGACCTGTGACCTATCTCTCTCTATGAGTTACCTCTATGTGACCTGTCCCCTGTCTCTCTCTATGTGTTACCTCTATGTGACCTGTCCCCTATCTCTCTCTATGTCCTACCTCTATGTGACCTGTCCCCTATCTCTCTCTATGAGTTACCTCTATGTGACCTGTCCCCTGTCTCTCTCTATGTGTTACCTCTATGTGACCTGTCCCCTATGTCTCTCTATGTCCTACCTCTATGTGACCTGTCCCCTATATCTATGTCCTACCTCTATGTGACCGGTCCCCTGTCTCCCTCTATGTGTTACCTCTATGCCACCTGTCCCCCTATCTATCTCTATGTGTTACCTCTATGTGACCTGTCCCCTATCTCTATGTCCTACCTCTATGTGACCTGTCCCCTGCCTCTCTCTGAGTTACCTCTATGTGACCTGTCCCCCTATCTCTCTCTATGACCTACCTCTATGTGACCTATCCCCTATCTCTCTCTATGTGTTACCTCTGTGACCTGTCCCCTATCTCTATGTCCTACCTCTATGTGACCTGTCCCCTATCTCTATGTCCTACCTCTGTGACCTGTCCCCTATCTCTCTCTATGTGTTACCTCCATGTGACCTGTCCCCTATCTCTATGTCCTACCTCTATGTGACCTGTCCCCTATCTCTATGTGTTACCTCTATGTGACCTGTCCCCTGTCTCTCTCTATGTGTTACCTCTATGTGACCTGTCCCCTATCTCTCTCTATGTGTTACCTCTATGTGACCTGTCCCCTGTCTCTATGTGTTACCTCTATGTGACCTGTCCCCTATCTCTATGTGTTACCTCTATGTGACCTGTCCCCTGTCTCTATGTGTTACCTCTATGTGACCTGTCCCCTGTCTCTATGTGTTACCTCTATGTCACCTGTCCCCTATCTCTATGTCCTACCTCTGTGACCTGTCCCCTATCTCTCTCTATGTCCTACCTCTGTGACCTGTCCCCTATCTCTCTCTATGTCCTACCTCTATGTGACCTGTCCCCTATCTCTCTCTATGTGTTACCTCTATGTGACCTGTCCCCTATCTCTATGTCCTACCTCCATGTGACCTGTCCCCTATCTCTATGTCCTACCTCTATGTGACCTGTCCCCTATCTCTATGTGTTACCTCTATGTGACATATCCCCTGTCTCTCTCTATGTGTTACCTCTATGTGACCTGTCCCCTATCTCTCTCTATGTGTTACCTCTATGTGACCTGTCCCCTATCTCTCTCTATGTGTTACCTCTATGTGACCTGTCCCCTATCTCTCTCTATGTGTTACCTCTATGTGACCTGTCCCCTGTCTCTCTCTATGTGTTACCTCTATGTGACCTGTCCCCTATCTCTATGAGTTACCTCTATGTGACCTGTCCCCTGTCTCTCTCTATGTGTTACCTCTATGTGACCTGTCCCCTATCTCTCTCTATGTCCTACCTCTATGTGACCTGTCCCCTATATCTATGTCCTACCTCTATGTGACCTGTCCCCTGTCTCTCTCTATGTGTTACCTCTATGTCACCTGTCCCCTATCTCTCTCTATGTGTTACCTCTATGTCACCTGTCCCCTATCTCTATGTCCTACCTCTATGTGACCTGTCCCCTGTCTCTCTCTGAGTTACCTCTATGTGACCTGTCCCCCTATCTCTCTCTATGTCCTAGCAGTATGTGACCTGTCACCTGTCTCTCTATGTGTTACCTCTATGTCACCTGTCCCCTATCTCTATGTCCTACCTCTATGTGACATGTCCCCTATCTCTCTCTATGTCCTACCTCTATGTGACCTGTCCCCTATCTCTATGTCCTACCTCTGTGACCTGTCCCCTATCTCTCTCTATGTGTTACCTCCATGTGACCTGTCCCTTATCTCTATGTCCTACCTCTATGTGACCTGTCCCCTATCTCTCTCTATGAGTTACCTCTATGTGACCTTTCCCCTGTCTCTCTCTATGTGTTACCTCTATGTGACCTGTCCCCTGTCTCTCTCTATGTGTTACCTCTATGTGACCTATCCCCTATCTCTCTATGTGTTACCTCTAAGTGACCTGTCCCCTATCTCTATGTGTTACCTCTATGTGACCTGTCCCCTGTCTCTATGTGTTACCTCTATGTGACCTGTCCCCTGTCTCTATGTGTTACCTCTATGTCACCTGTCCCCTATCTCTATGTCCTACCTCTGTGACCTGTCCCCTATCTCTCTCTATGTCCTACCTCTATGTGACCTGTCCCCTATCTCTACGTCCTACCTCTATGTGACCTGTCCCCTATCTCTCTCTATGTGTTACCTCTATGTGACCTGTCCCCTATCTCTATGTCCTACCTCCATGTGACCTGTCCCCTATCTCTATGTCCTACCTCTATGTGACCTGTCCCCTATCTCTATGTGTTACCTCTATGTGACATATCCCCTGTCTCTCTCTATGTGTTACCTCTATGTGACCTGTCCCCTATCTCTCTCTATGTGTTACCTCTATGTGACCTGTCCCCTATCTCTCTCTATGTGTTACCTCTATGTGACCTGTCCCCTATCTCTCTCTATGTGTTACCTCTATGTGACCTGTCCCCTGTCTCTCTCTATGTGTTACCTCTATGTGACCTGTCCCCTATCTCTATGAGTTACCTCTATGTGACCTGTCCCCTGTCTCTCTCTATGTGTTACCTCTATGTGACCTGTCCCCTATCTCTCTCTATGTCCTACCTCTATGTGACCTGTCCCCTATATCTATGTCCTACCTCTATGTGACCTGTCCCCTGTCTCTCTCTATGTGTTACCTCTATGTCACCTGTCCCCTATCTCTCTCTATGTGTTACCTCTATGTCACCTGTCCCCTATCTCTATGTCCTACCTCTATGTGACCTGTCCCCTGTCTCTCTCTGAGTTACCTCTATGTGACCTGTCCCCCTATCTCTCTCTATGTCCTAGCAGTATGTGACCTGTCACCTGTCTCTCTATGTGTTACCTCTATGTCACCTGTCCCCTATCTCTATGTCCTACCTCTATGTGACATGTCCCCTATCTCTCTCTATGTCCTACCTCTATGTGACCTGTCCCCTATCTCTATGTCCTACCTCTGTGACCTGTCCCCTATCTCTCTCTATGTGTTACCTCCATGTGACCTGTCCCTTATCTCTATGTCCTACCTCTATGTGACCTGTCCCCTATCTCTCTCTATGAGTTACCTCTATGTGACCTGTCCTCTGTCTCTCTCTATGTGTTACCTCTATGTGACCTGTCCCCTATCTCTATGACCTACCTCTATGTGACCTATCCCCTATCTCTCTCTATGTGTTACCTCTATGTGACCTTTCCCCTATCTCTATGAGTTACCTCTATGTGACCTTTCCCCTGTCTTTCTCTATGTGTTACCTCTATGTGACCTGTCCCCTGTCTCTCTCTATGTGTTACCTCTATGTGACCTATCCCCTATCTCTCTATGTGTTACCTCTAAGTGACCTGTCCCCTATCTCTATGTCATACCTCTATGTGACCTGTCCCCTATCTCTCTCTATGTGTTACCTCTATGTGACCTGTCCCCTATCTCTATGACCTACCTCTATGTGACCTATCCCCTATCTCTATGTGTTACCTCTATGTGACCTGTCCCCTGTCTCTCTCTATGTGTTACCTCTTTGTGACCTGTCCCCTGTCTCTGTCTATGTATTACTTCTATGTGACATATCCCCTATCTCTCTCTATGTGTTACCTCTATGTGACCTGTCCCCTGTCTCTCTCTATGTGTTACCTCTATGTGACCTGTCCCCTGTCTCTCTCTATGTGTTACCTCTATGTGACCTGTCCCCTGTCTCTCTCTATGTGTTACCTCTATGTGACCTGTCCCCTATCTCTATGACCTACCTCTATGTGACCTGTCCCCTATCTCTCTCTATGAGTTCCTCTATGTGACCTGTCCCCTATCTCTCTCTATGAGTTACCTCTATGTGAACTGTCCCCTGTCTCTCTCTATGTGTTACCTCTATGTGACCTGTCCCCTATCTCTCTCTATGAGTTACCTCTATGTGACCTGTCCCCTGTCTCTCTCTATGAGTTACCTCTATGTGACCTGTCCCCTATCTCTATGACCTACGTCTATGTGAGCTATCCCATGTCTCTCCCTCCTCTGTGATTTGCCCCCTATCTCATTCTCCATCCTCCTGACACCTGTATAGTATCTGTATGCTATCAATCTGTTTTTCTGTTTGTCACTGGCACTTCTGTGACCTGTCTCCTATCTCTCTCTACTTATTTGCAGCACCAATTTATTGCTCAGACTGGACTTGACCCGTCCTTCACTCAAGAGTTACTAGAAAAGCTGAGAAACCCTGACAAGCATGATGAAACCCCAAACACTGAAGAAGATGATGACCTGGAGGTGGGGGTATGATAATAATGGGGGGAAAAAACTGTAACCAGATTTCCTAACTGAACTAAATTTGTGTTTAGTCTCTGTATATATTAATAGCCCCACTACACCACATGTCATTAATAGCCCCCTCCAAGGTCTACTCAAGACAATATATCACATTCAATTCCACTGCTATCTTTGATAGTCACTTTGGCAAAAAAGGTCTTTCTTTATAAATGGATCACAAAATCTATCCCATCCGTAAGAGAACTATATGTACATAGATAGGAAAAATGCTCTGTTTGATATTGAAAATGGAGTCAAGCATTTTTATAATAAATGGGAACCCTACTTTCCAGCCATTTTGATGGACTCAGGGTCTCATTCAGACCCGCTCGCAAGCGCCTATGCGCTCGCAAGCAGGTCGATGTTGAGGCCCTGCGCACGCGCAGCAGCCACACTGTGCGTGCGCAAGCCCCGGAGCGAGAGAGAGATGGTGATCGACAGCTCGCCCCGTTTTGTAGGCAGGGTGGCCACACAAACGGAGGCGTTCCCGACGGAACGCCTGCGTTTGGGGGCGGCCCCACTGACGTCACTCATGATGTCAGTGGTGAGCTTCCAGCTCTAATAGAGCTGAAAGCTCACTGGGGCCTGTGGTAGATGAGACCCTACCACAAGGGTCTCGTCACAAGCCCCGCAGGAGGCTGGCTCTGTAGATAGAAGCGGCCGCCCTCATTCAGAGCGAGCGCTTGCATTTTGCGAGCGGCTCTGAATGAGGTCCTCAGTACGAAAAATGTGTAGTGTTTGAATTGACCAATTGGTATCTCCTTAGACAACTATAGTGAGTGATGACAGAGAATAATGACTTTCCCTTTAGATGTGATTTTGATTGATAATTTGTGGCTCATCGAACATTCTATACTCCCCCTCCCCCTGTCTATTTTATGCTTTTAATATAGTGTTATTTTGTTTTATCTTTTGCTGATAGCTAAAACAAAACACAGAAAATTGTGTCTGTAATGTACCCGTATATGCTGTATCTCTTTTTTAAGTATACTATGTATTTATTTGAGACACTAATAAAATGTGTTAAAAAAAAAATAGCCCCCGCCAAACTCCATATTTAATAAAGAGACCTCACATAACATTGATACCCCTCGCTAGCCCCACATAACATTAATATCCCACTCCCACATAACATAACTTCATTAATATACCTCATCAGACACCACATAACATAAATAGGCTGCTAGCAGTCACAAGGAAGGGGCTGGCTGGTCCCTGTATGGCAATGCCAGCCCTGATAATCCCACACCGCTTTATACATTTTGAAGCTGTCCGCCTACATGGGCCACCACCCAGTGTATTACTGTGCACAACTCTTCTCACCCTCAGGATCTCTGCTGATTGATGTGCACTTACTGTAGCTCTGCAGAGAAGTGGGAAAATATGAAGCACTCATTTATTATTTCTCATGGTGGCATTCACAGATTATTTCTTATGGGTCAATATTTCTTATAATAGGTTAAATATTTATTAAATTACAACTGGGTTATCACACTTGTGGCACTCATGAGCTGTCCGTGCTTGCTGGCACTTGTAGTGTTACAAGAACTTGAACTATATTTTTGGCAGTTTTACCCCGGAACCCAATGCCCAGTGTACCAATGCTACCTACAGTATCACTGGAACACTGCGTGGGTCTGATGGTTAATTCAGGCCCCCACTAGAGGACAGGGCCAGGTGCTGAACAGATGTGATAAGGGGAAGTGGGCGTCCTTATGTCAGGCTGCGATCGCAGTGCAAATGCAATTATTTACATATCACCGCTGATATTAGCAACTGCGCTGCGTGCGTTTAAGCAGAATAGCGATCCTTGCTGAGTCAGGCCCTGTGTTTTATATGTAAAGGAAGGTATTTCTTTTTATTTATCTTCGATGTTTTCAGTCACCTCTCCTGTCACAGGCACAGTTTGGCTTTGACCATGTAGCGGTGGTTTGCAATCCAATTTGTCAACCACCTCTTGATAAATGAGACTCTTTGCTTTCCAACAAGGACTCCAAACCACAAATGCGGATTGAGATCTTCCATGTCTGACACATGGAAATTGATGTGTGGTTTTGATTTTAGTAAGTTGCATAGTTTCCAAAACACATCAAATCGTAGGAAACCACACTTGTAAAATATGCCCGAAGTGTAGTGATTGTAAGATAAAAATTGCAGATAGAATCTGAGAATGACCATATAATGGGCAGGACTGAAGTTAGTTAACTAAAGAAAATATATTGCTATTTAGATTTCATTAAAAAAAAATTTTACAATTATGTCTGACAGCTCCTGTCCACGTTCTCCCGCATCCTTTCAAAAAAGCGTCAGCCCAAAGTCAGCCGCTCCACATCGGATATCCATTGTAAGTAGTGGTGGTGAGAACTGGGATGAGGAATGTGGCTGGAATATCATGTAACACTTGTCTTCTCTCCTGTTTAGTGAATCCGATCAATTTAAATCGCCCGTCCAAGACGAAAATGGAAGAATTCTGTGTAACAAAGGTAACGACCAACATCATCCCTACTCTGGGTTGGTTTTTTTTTGCCAATAATGTTATCCAAATATAAATACTCTTTTAATTAGCCAATGCCCTGCCCGAAGCTGAGTGGTTAGGCCAATACATCTCCCACGTACACTGGATTCCATAGCTCAGGAACTCTCTGGCTACTTTGGAGCTTACTTGACACTTTGACGGAGATTGCTGCCATAAGCGAATTGGATCTGTGAGCTGTGGTTGCAGCTGTTACTCACCTTCATCTGTCATCTGTATGTTGGTATCCAGTGCTTATTTACCACCACAAGTATTTATCTCTGCTTAACACACACACAATAGCTTATTCCATCAGTGTGACAGATACTCTCACAGGCTCATTTGTCACTATTCCCCATAGCTGAGTACCAGACAGTCATCCTACTGCTCCCAACACAACCTGTTCACGTATACTTTCTATTGTCAGATGATAGATGTGCCCCATAAACTTAAACTATACTTAACTAAAAATAACCACACGAGACCAAAATATGCCGTTCAAAATAAATGATCAGCTGTATTTTGTTACAATGATAAGTATGGTGGCAGAAGAAAGAACGGCAAACAGCCAGCGTCCACTTGTCTTAGGCAAAAGGATGTCACAACTTACAAGGGCCAACTATCCCAATATCAAGGGCAAGTGTGATATTAAAAACTTGCATGGGCCAACTCTCTCTTTCTAAGCAAGTGATGCGATATCCAACACCCATGCCAATGCACCATTCATGCCCGCTCGGTACCACTGACCCCAGTAGGGTGAAATCAGCCTAACCAGTGCATTGAAGGGGTGCGCACCTCTCATACTGCCGCAAGATGGACGCTTCAATATTGCCGGTCTTTCCCTGCTATGAAATAAAGTCAGCAAAAGACACAATAGGGGAGGTAGGGGGGAGATCAAAATTCAGAGGCAGAATTACAAATGCAGATTCCCCACACCCTCTCTCATCACACACCCCTAAAAGACACCCAGCCTATCATTGCTGCTGACCCCAATGTCAAACACACCCCTAACTTTATTAACTCCTCTGTCCCTGCCTAGAAGTTTATGTGCCCTCGGTTCTACCCAAACCTCTGTTATCTTTATACCAGATGTAGGTTTATAGCTGTGTTATTCCAGCGATACAAATCGCTAAATAGATATTTTTTTTTATAAGTAGCATTTTATAGCTAAGTACTAAACACTGTGTTTATAAACTGCCTAATAAGAGCAATGTTTAATACAGACAAATTCTATGTCAATGGTTTGGGTCAGCGATTCTGAAAAACAAACCATGAGTGTAGAGTTTCACTATGTGAGCTAGGAAATGGGTAGCCTGACACACCAGAGCACTTTACATAGACACTTAGGGGTATATTTACTGAAGTGCTAGATGAATGTTAAGTAGAATCTAATTGGTTGCTATAGGTAACAACTCCACTTCGGAAAACCCGCACTTTAGTAAATAAACCCCTTAGGGGTAGAGGTTTCAAGAAGTGAAAAGTGTGGAGCAGTTTCCCTATAGCAACCAATCAGCTTCTACCTATCATTTTATAAAATGTACTTAATAAATGCTACCTTGAAGCTGATTTGGTGCTATGGCCAACTTCTCCATTGGTCCACTTCTCCACACTTTCACTGCTTGATACATCCAACCCAGCAAAAAAAGGAGTGAGAATGGCGGCCCCAGGAGTGAGAATGGCGGCCCCAGGAGTGAGAATCGCGGCCTCCGGAGTGAGAATGACGGCCTCGGGAGTGAGAATGGTGGCCTCAGGAGTGAGAATGACGGCCTCAGGAGTGAGAATGGTGGCCTCAGGAGTGAGAATCACGGCCTCAGGAGTGAGAATGGTGGCCTCAGGAGTGAGAATGGTGGCCTCAGGAGTGAGAATCACGGCCTCAGGAGTGAGAATGGCGGCCTCAGGAGTGAGAATGGTGGCCTCAGGAGTGAGAATGATGGCCTCAGGAGTGAGAATGGCGGCCCCAGGAGTGAGAATCATGGCCTCAGGAGCGAGAATCCCGGCCTCAGGAGCGAGAATCCCGGCCTCAGGAGTGAGAATAGCGGCCTCAAGAGTGAGAATGGCGGCCTCAGGTGTGAGAATCCCGGCCTCAGGAGTGAGAATCACGGCCTCAGGAGTGAGAATGGCGGCCTCAGGAGTGAGAATGGTGACTCAGGAGTGAGAATGACAGCCTCAGGAGTGAGAATGACAGCCTCAGGAGTGAGAATGACGGCCTCAGCAGTGAGAATGGTGGCCTCAGGAGTGAGAATGGTGGCCTCAGGAGTGAGAATGACGGCCTCAGGAGTGAGAATGGCAGCCTCAGGAGTGAGAATGGTGGCCTCAAGAGTGAGAATGATGGCCTCAGGAGTGAGAATGGCGGCCCCAGGAGTGAGAATCATGGCCTCAGGAGTGAGAATGACGGCCTCAGGAGTGAGAATGGTGGCCCCAGGAGTGAGAATCACGGCCTCAGGAGTGAGAATGACGACATCAGTCCCTGCCCCAGTATAGCTTACACTCTATATTCCAATTAACCTACCAGTATATTTTTGGAGTGTGGGAGGAAACCGGAACACCCGGAGGAAACCCACGCAAGCAGAAAGAGAATATACAAACTCCACACAGTTAGTGCATACTATCATGGAGCACCCATGTAAAACCAGTGCGCTTTGTCTATGAGGTCCTCTGTTGGTATTTTTTTATGTTTACGCAGTATTTATAATGTAGTATTCTGGTTTGTGTTTACAATGAACATTAATAGCTACAAATTGCTATTTTTTTACATCTTACATAAAGTGTTTCTAGAATGATGTCATATTTCAGCTAAGGAATGAAACTTTACACCCATTCTAGAACACTCGCATGACATATATTCAGTTCCTTAGTTTTTAGCTTTGTAAGACTTTTCTTTTCTGTCTCTAAGGCTGACCCAGAATTGAGTCCATCTCAGGCCCCCTACAGCCCAGCCCCCTACATTAGGTGAGTCAACTGTATATTGGCACTATGTCTCCCCCTGAATCAGGCCTAGAATGTTTTGTGATAGTAAAGATGTAATCCCATGAAAAGTGATGTTTGTTTTTGTTTTTTCTAACATAAATCCGGTTACCTGTAATAAGAGACATTATATTTTCCATTCATCTTTGTTTCTGTTATTCAAGCTACAATGCTTCATTTACCATTTGCGAAGTGTCATGTGAATACCATGAATTCCACAATCACATGACCTATGATGCATTGATCAGAGAAGCTTAGGAACGCCCCTCTTCTTAGCATGCATGTTCATAACACAGCCTCCCACCCGCTTCTTTCTCTGCTATCACCTGACCACTGAGAAGCTTCATGACTGACTGGCTCTGACTCAGAGATCAGTTTACACTATGTGGCAATGAGCACAAATCAAATGCTTCCAGCGGAGAGAAATATGGTCACAGTAGCCGAGAGCTGTCACCCAATAGCACAGATTCTCCACCTACATATGTAACCTGTGCGTGTGTCTAAGAAGGGGAGGTACTGTTAGGGCCTGTAAGTTCACCTGCTCTTTGTGATAATAATCACCCATTTATATTGCAGCTTCTGTTCTGATGAAGATGATGATGACTACGATGATGTTGATATGTAAGTTTTAGATCCAGATTAGAGACATGGTACGTCTAACCCAGGGGAGGCCATTCTCATTGAAATCTAAGAGTATGTACTGGAGAGGGCCATTTCTCGGCAAGCTATCTCCCAGGGTAAAACTGTCATATGTGCCTCTCCTTCAAAGATCAATAATTTGGATGACATTAATTCTGGTTATGTGGCAATGGTACAGTGGGTGTGGCTATAGATTGTGGGTGTGGTTCATCATGACATTTATCTTTTATAGCGAGCATTTATGTTTCCCCCCAGGAGTGGCAGTTATACATGATTCAGCAGAATTGTTAACTTTTAGGGGTCTATTCATCATCACTTCATTTCTACAAAAGCAGGTGAAAATGTTCATCATCATCTGCTTTTGTAGAAATGAAGTTTTTGGGCCAACACAGATATCTCCATCTTACTTTTCTCTCCATGAATGGCCCGCTGTCCCCATACACTAGTACGGGGACAGAATTCATCAAGCTCCGAAAATACAGGGTTTTCTGAGCTTGACTGCGGGAGTATTCACCTTCTTGTCCTTTTGGATCCCCCCGCCTCTGTCCGGCTCCATCCGCTGGACGCCGGGGCTTTAGTGCGCATGCGTGACCTGTAGGTCACTGCTCCAAAAGGATTCACTGCTGCAAAAGGAGCAATGAAAGTCTCCGCATCAGAGCACTGATGAATTGCTCCGGCACTTGCATCGAGTTTAAAATGTTAATTTTCGGACCCCGATAATTAACATAGGTCCTGAGTCAGGAAGGAACGCTCGCTAGCAGACGCATGCACCGTCCGCTGTGAGAATATGCTAATCAATGCTTACGCACGGAGACCGCAGCACAAGATGCAGCCGCCCAGCCCCATATTAAGCCGCCCATCTCCCTTTACTCTCAGCCTGATCAGTACGCAAGATATCGTAAACATAGGTAACATCGAGAACCATCGGAGCCATACGCACAGTAGTGGTTGACCTGACCTGCCGCAGGATTTTGTCCGCTTCCTGTGTAGAGCTTATGGTATGACTGCGTAAGCCGCCGCACTGTCTTAATTATACCTGCCCCTATAACGGCGTTATAACACCTGCCTTTGCCTAACAACCCCCACTCACCACCCAAAAACACTTCCTGTCAATCAATTATTGGAAGGGTCTGCGTACACGCTGCGTGTTGTCTGCGTACCAAAACCCGATCGCACTGGCTAGTTCGTGCATGCGCACTGCAAAATCATTGTCAAAGTGCATGCGTTCTCTCCTTTGCATTCCTTGCAGAATCAGGCCCATAGTGAATAGAGCCCTTAGCCTTGATTGTGTTCATGTGTTTCCTTCAAACACGTGTGCAATATAGTCAATATATTATCACTCTCTACTTTAACACTTCATATAAAAATAAAAATATGTCTAGATTTGGATTTAAAAGCACTCAGGCATTAAAAGTAAAAACAAATGTATTCAAATAATAAACCAAACATACACGTTTAAAATTTCAATGCCTTACACAATACCTATGTGTAACATACCATATAAAACATTCAGATTTCATAGCATTGATATGTACAATTCATGTCTTTTATGTTTCATTAAAAAAAGGGTTTGTGCTCATATACTAATTGTCTGACCAGCATCAATGATCAGTCCTAAGTGAAAAGGTCAGAAGTCCCCAGATCTGCTATCTCCTTAAAATACACTGAAATTTTTTTTTTTTAGTAACTATGAGGTCTATTTACTAAGCAGTGTTAGGAGAAGTGAAAAGTGATAAGGTACCAGCCAATCAGCTCTTAATTGCCATCTCACAGGCTGTGTTTGAAAAATGACAGTTGGGAGCGGATTGGCTGGCACCTTATCACTTTTCACCCTTCACTTTTTCACTTCTCCTAACACTGCTTAGTAAATAGACCCCTAATTCAGTTATCTAATCTTGCCTGACTGACATTCACATGTTTAAACAATGATGTAGTTACTATTAATGCAGAGGTCAGTGGAAAAGCTTATTTACCTCAGGTGAGGAAAAAGTACTGGCCTCTAGTTGGAATAGACATAATTATTCCATCCTGGATTAAACAGTTATAAAATTTATTTAGCATTTACTGTGGCTCAAAAGATATTCAAACCATTGTTAAATCCATCTGCTAGTGTGCTGATATAATCTATTCTGGTAGCGTGTTCTCTTTTGTTTTAAGAACCTTCACAATGCTAAATAAAAAGTCTTAAAGTAAATGACTGAATATGACTTATGCTCACTCTGCATTTATAATAATAATGATGAATTAATAATCACCCTGATTTATATCTTCTTCCAAAGACCTGGAAGCTTAGACCTGAATAGTGACACATCGGCTGATGAATCTCCCCCTCCGTTACCCCCTAAGGTGAGACCATTTTGTAGTCCATAGATCTGAGTGTACTTATCAAACATGTGACGTTGTCTCTTTGCCTCTGTTCCTTCACCCTATACAGCCCAGATTCCGCACCTCTTCTGCTGATATAAAAAGGCAGCAGGACAGGTTGAACGCTCCCTCCACCCTGGTGCGATGCTATAGTGGCCCGAGCGTCCAAAGGAATCCAGCTCCTGCCTTCCCAGAGAGTGTGAGGAGCCAACTGCCAGCTGCTAACTCAGGTGGGTGGTGGTGTGAAAGGGTCAGATGGAGCAACTAGAAGAACTAGGGGGACATGTATAAAACGGGTTGGGTATGGGAGCCTGATACTCGGGATGCCAGCTGTCAAAAGGCCAACAGCGGCATCCCGATGCTGAGAATCCCGACAGCGGCACAGTAAGTACCCAAACCCCCCCTTTACTCCCTAACCCTTGTATATTAACCCTCCCTACCCCACACCCTAACCGTAACCCTCCCGTTTAGTGCCTAAACCAAACCCTCCCCTCTTAGTGCCTAACCCCCACCTCCCCGGTGGTGCCAGGGGCGTAGAGAGCCACGCGGGGCCCCGGTGAAGAGGGGGCGTGGCCTAATTTCAGAATGCGTGGCCACACCCCCTTGAAAAAAAAAGTGTTTTGAAGCGCCGCGAAGCGTTGCTGCGCGCCGGGGAGGGGGCGCTGTGAGCCCCTCAGCCCGGCGCAAAGCCAGTGGGGGACGCGATCAGTGTGATCGCCCCCCCCCCTTCAGGCATAGGAGATTGCTGTGGCTGCTACTTAGCAGCCGCAAGCAATCTCCCACTGCAGAGGGAGGGAGGAAGTGAGGGGGGGTGGCGCCAGACCCGGGCCCCTCTGGAGGCCCGGGCCCGGGTAAACTGTACCCGCTCCCCCCCCCTCTCGGCGCCCCTGGGTAGTGCTGCCTAACCCGCCCTGTCCTCAGCCTAACCCTAACCGGTCTTGTGGCCGCAGTTCAGGATTCTATCACTGGGATATCGGCAGCCCGATTTGTAGGTCTATTAACTACATCCCGTATAAAATATTTAGGAGAGATTAGGTGGAGAAATTACCAATAGCAACCAAACAGTTTCTAACTGTCATTTATGTGGCCAGGTCCCAGTCCCGATGCCGTCTCCCCTCACTCCCCATGTGACCAAGATGGTGGCCGCGGAACTCAGGGGTTCTGGACCCTCATGCCACAACATCATCTTTAAATGGACAAATCAGCGCTGGGTGCAATTTTAAATTCACTACTGGCACCAGGCACCCGGTGTATAAAAATGGTTCAAATGTTTTACGCACGCCGAAGCTTAGAACAAAGTATGGCAGCTCCGGACCCTCTGCATTCCTGCCCCCTTCCCCAGAGACTGCCGTGCTGCCAATCACTGCTGATCAGTCAGCATGGCAGCCACCGGGGAAATGTAAATTAAACCACCCTCAGTCCCCCAGTATGTTCCCTGCGGCTGCCCAGAGGGGAAGTCAAAGT
This sequence comes from Taudactylus pleione, assembly GCA_031769625.1. NCBI lineage: Eukaryota > Metazoa > Chordata > Amphibia > Anura > Myobatrachidae > Taudactylus > Taudactylus pleione. The sequence goes on from JAUIMM010000198.1 coordinate 4,521,067, forward strand.
TGCCATGGTTGTGATGTTCCGAACATTGATGGTCTGATATATCAATGACCAATATTAAAAAATCGATGTTAATGTAATGTGTTTAAAAAATATATATATACAGTATATTATCTTTTAATAAAATTGTGCGGGATAACTTATACATAGATGATCCTGACCTAATTCAATCATAAAAATACCCGACAATTTCTGAGCGGATTTTGGGGAAAAAAATTGTCAGTTAAGTGGTTAAGATGCCGCATCTGCTTGACCACCCAAATAGTGCAAAACACTATTCCATTCTCCGGCGGTTCTGGATTGAGCCCAGTGTCTCCAAGCTCAAGCTCTCTGCCAGCTCCCGTGCAGACGGGCAGGGCCGGACTGCTCATCTGGCATTTCTGGCAAATGTCTGTAGAAGGGCCAATAGGCAGATGGGCGTCAAACCACGGTCGTGCAGCTCAGACTCCTGGCGCTCTGCTTGGCCGGAGATACTGAAAGACGGGGGCTTTCCGCAAGGCCCCTTTTGTGACTCCTGTTTGCAGGCGCGCCCCACATGGGGACTGCCAGGACTGCTCAGCAGCCCCAGTCTGTCGCTGCAGACTGGTCAATAGTGGGAACCAGTGAGAATTAACCGACACTACCCAGGAAGTGTTGCAGCATTATGTCCACACATACCCAGAAGTATGCAGTTCCAGGTGCCGCTGGTAGGAGACTGGGAGAAGTGGTTCCAGGTGCCAGTGTAGGTGCCTGCTTGTGGCAGTACACACCCACTACACAGTGGGAGGAGTCTGTAACAGCCAGTTACCAACAGTGAGAGGGAATCTCTAGAAGTGGTGAAATAAGCCCACTCAGGGACAAATAACCACCCTCTATTCCAAGTCAGTGAGCAAATATCTGTGATCGCCTAGCGGTCACAATTTATATAGCACAGTCTATAGGTGCATACACACACAACGATTTAGTTAATGAACGATTTTAGTAAACGATGTTCTACCTTGAAAAAATGAACTAAAATCGTTTACTAAAGTTGTTCATTTACTATGTTCATTTAAATGTAATGAACGATTTTTATGAACTACAAACGATTTTTGCATATTAACTTAATGAAAATCGTTGAGTTGACAAGTCTAAGTGAACTACAAACGTGAACGCGCATGAACAATAATCGTTCATCGTTTGACTCAGAAAGTGAATGATTTTTTTAAACGATATCATTTGACGATAATCGTTCAAAAAATCGTTGTGTGTGTATGCACCTTATGAAATGACAGAAGCAGATTGGTTGCTATGAGCAACTTCTCCACTTTATCTCTCTCGAAGGTTTGATACATCTCCCCCTATAGAAAGATACTGTCGTAGAAAGTGGGGAAGAAGAAGGAGATGTAAGAAAGTCAGAGAGGGAGTTTGTTTATTTTTTTAACATTTACTTATATAACATGAGCATATTCTGTTGTGCTTTACAATCGAGAATGAACCAGTAATAAGAGTAGACTGGGCAATAACAGACAGATAAAGAGGTACGAGGGCCCAAACTTACAGTCCACAGACGCTGATAGTGTAGTGGAAGAAAGTGATATGAATAAATTGCGAACCATTTGTCAGAAAATATATAATGGGGGTAGTTCTTTGTTGGGTTGGAGAAAGGAGGGGGGTGGAATAAATTACTTGCCGCTCATTCTTTATCCAAGCTTTCCTATAGTCAAACATCCGTTTTACATTGTTTAAGTGATCAGGAAAAGTGGCTGTAGAAACTGGGAAAGTGTGAGTGGAAAAAAAAAGTCTAAAAACACCCAAAATCTGGATGTAAAATGTGGCAAAGAGCAGGATAACATTGGCAAATGCACAGGAAAGTACGGGAACTGAGAAAACCAAACTTTAAATCCCAGATAAATGGAAACTCCTCTAAATCTTATTCTTTACTCCCAATTACAGAGCCGTCTCTCTTATCAAGCAATGTTTCATGGGGGCTTCCGCCTTCCTTGCCCCCAAAGAAAGGAAGAACACAAGCGAAACCGGTAAAACATTTATATCTCTGACGTAGATACTTATACTCTACATATTAATATAACAAAGTTGAGCCTAGTTGTTATTGCTAAATAATACTGACTAATCCATCTGCCATGTGTGTAATGTGTGGTTTGCCTGTCCTGGATGTCTGTGGTTTGTTTGCATGGTAAGGATACTCTGTCCTCAGTAAGGTGACGGGATGAGGCATTACAGCACTTTAAGCTGCTATCACTATGACTCACCCCTATTCTCATCTCCACGCTCTAGAACATTTTTCATTTCGCATCGGAACTAGAGCTCGCAGTGTGCCACGTATCAGTTTTTCTTTTTAGGATGAAGGGTTTTTGTGCAATGGGTCTCGTAGTTTTTGACTTTTTTTTTTTTACCGGGCCATAGCATAGCATGTAAAGGTACTGAGTCACACACAATGCCAATCGTCATGTAGTTGAGCGACTTTCTGCTACTTAAACCTCTTACGGCACTTGCAGTACACAGAGGTCCAGCTGAGATTGAGACGCACGGTATTAGAAGTGTATTCCTGTGCGGTGACTGGGAGGTGACACAAAACTTGCACATTGGCAATGCTGAGTTTATCACTTTGGCACAAATTTAGTTCCTCTTTATGGAGCATATGTATCAAAGCTTGATGTGAGATAAAATTGTGAAATATATATCCCCAACCAATCAGCTCCAAACTATCATTTCTTAAATGCAGCCTGCAAAATGTAAGTTAGAAGCTGATTGGGTGGTGATATATATCTCACAATTTTATCTCACATCAAGCTTTGATACATATGCCCCTATGTGCCTGTTTACAAACATTTCCAGCTTGCTTGGAAACAGACATAAGCTATCAGCATAGAGAGAGAAGTATATTAAGCTACTGTTTCCTTCATGGTGGGCACTGTGCTTTTGCCCATCTTGACCAATGATTACTTACTTATATTATTTGACCACCAGGACCCCTGTTATTTAAATAGTTTTCGTAAATTCATAATGAACAAGACACTGCATCATAAAGTGATAAATAGACTATGAAGAATCTGGTGACAAATTCTCTTTAAGAAAAAAAAAAAAAGTTCTATTAAATGTATTACCTTTTATACAAATGCTACTGTTTATATTATCATTATGGCCCTCATTCAGAGCCGGACGCTATTTGCGGTCGTTCGTTTAAAAACAAGGGGTGGCTATTCAAATGATCCGTACGCACATTGCAGTCTGTTCACACCTCTAAGTCTGAACGAACGAGCAAAACATACGCTCGTTTATTTGTTAAAAACGCCCCCTGGCCGCACGCATCCTACGTCATGTCCGCTATTTATTAGATTAATCGAGTACATCGACCAGCGTATGAACTGCTCGCTATTCTTGTGGTTGGTGTTTGCTACCACAAATTTGCGTGCAGTTCTGGCTATAAAATAACCCAGTGACGTGGTCAATGACGCTGCTGTTTTAAATATACACACCCATAAAACGCCCGTTTTGACCTTTAAGCACGCCTGCGTTCGGATCTCCACTCCCCATTTTCAAGCACCTTCCCCTGTTACCACCCACATACGCCTCATTCTGTCACTCAAAATAGCAGGCACTCGCTATATAGCGTACAAAGGATTTTCGGCCGCACTGACTGGTTCGCGCATGCGTACTAAAAAGCGTACGCATGTGCAGATGTGCAAACATCGCTCGGAACGAGCGTACTGCCGCTAACGAGCGGCTCTGAATGAGGGCCTATGTTCTGTATATGCCATTTGTACTCCTATGTATGTTCTATTGATGCCGATTTCAATAAAAATAAATTGTACAAAAAATTTATTATATTTAGATGTAAATTTCAGAAAGAATAGAATAAAAAAAAAAGTATAAAAAACCCTCAGAAGTAATCGGGTATTTTGCCAGGCACAAATGTAGACATTACGTTTCTATCTGTGAGGCTCAGGGGTATATGATGTACTGTACTACCAGGTCCTCTAGTGTGGTTGATAGCGTGATGCAAAGTTTTTCTCACCAATAGCAGGGACACACCTTGGCAGAGAGGTAAGTACATGGTAAACCCCTTTTTTCAGACACAGAGGCTAAGACAGGATTCTTCGAAAACAAAGCCGTTTATTGGGCTATATAAACTCACTGCAGTTTTCGGGAGAAGAAAAGGAAATAAACACATACAGCCGGCTACATGAGAGCCGAATAAATTGGTACAATAGCAAATTTTAGTTATGACAAAACAATTACACGCCAGCAAAGTAGCAATGTAAGGAAACAGCTTAATGAAACAATATAGCTAGTATTGAGAAATCGCAGTATTAAACTTTCTAAGGATCAATGAAAGGTACACCCCTCCCCAACTATTTTACTCAGTGACTTTGACCAAACTGCCAAGTTTAGCAATGTACAAAGAGAATATTGTGAATTCACTACCATTGACGAAAGAAGACGTCTGTAAGCCGGATCTTCCTTTCCAATCTCTGATATGCTGTAGTGGTTCAGTTTTCCTGAAAAAGATGCTTAAAACAGAAATACTGTACGCCAATACACTCTTACATCAATGGCAGTTGGTCACCTAACTAGTTATTAGACGTGACACTTTTGATTTAGTTAACAATTAAATATCTACTCAGGGATGTATCTAGGGATCCGAGTGCCCCTAGCAATGTAATGGACTGGTGCCCCCCTCCCCCCATAATTTCAGGCAGTGCCCCCAGTAGTAGTAACCCCTATGCATTGCCCCCAGTAGTAGTCCCCCCTGTACAGTGCCCCCAGTAGCGGCCATTCACCCCATAACGTGCCCCAAGTAGTGGCCCCCCCTATACAGTGCCCCCAGTAGTGGCCACCTCCCCATAAAGTGCCCCCAGTAGCGGCCACCCCCTATACAGTGTACCGTAGCTATAGTCCAAGTGCTGTGCTAGAAAAACAAACAAACAGAAAAAAAAACAGCTTACCTGAATCCCGACACCTGCTGCGACCACCGCTGTCCACTCCTCCCGGCCAGCTCTGCACTATGGGAGAGACGCTGGCGGCTGTGTGTTTGTTAAGGCTGTGTGTTTGTTACTGTGTAGGGCAGACCGCTCTCACTGTGGTCTGCCCTACACTTGTGGGGCCCGGGAGAGTACCAGGACTCCTGGTACTAGTCCCGGCCTGATTCCACCCCTTGGCTGCTGTTGGCACTGCCAGGCGGCGCCCCCCTTTGGCCGGTGCCCCTGGTCAGTGCCATCCTGGCCAGTGCCATCCTGGCCAATGGGTAGATACGCCCCTGTATCTCCTAAACAGAATCAATGTAATTTAAAGAATCAACAGCAGTGAACAGTAAGTTGCAGAGGTACACCTGGCCGAAATTATGACACTTGGTTATGCAGCTGATAACTTTAACTTGAGCACCTGCAGGGATCTTTGAGTAGGCAGTCAAATTGGGGTCTTCTGAGCTTTGCGGGATCTGGCAACAATAATCCAGGGGTAACGGGGGGTCCAACGCGTCCTCACCTGGACCCCATCAGGTCCCAGCCAGCAGCACCGAACTCCTCGCACTCCACAGCAGCAGCCCCCAGCCCTTCGGGGAACCGTGATTTATAGACCCGTCCTCCTTTGCCTGCCTTGCTGGGTTCATCCCGATTCTTCTCAGTGGACAAGGGGCCCCGGTAACAGAACACCCCTGGGGTTTTCTGCCTGGCCACCCAGGCCACCAATAAATAAAGGGTCTTTTTCCCGGGCTAAGGGGTTGCTGGACGGAGGGCAAACTCTTCCCCTGGGCTGCACATGCCCAGTAGGGATTAGGTAGAGCAGGAGTCGGCAAAAGTTTACCTGCCCCAAACAATAGGAGTCAATGGGGCTGAATATACATATACATATAAAAAAAAGCTGGTGATGTGTGAGGTGTAATAACCCTATATTTACTATTCCCCAATCACATATGGGGTTATTACAGGTATATTTACTAAAGTTCAGGTTTTTAGAAGTTGAGATGTTACCCATAGCAACCGGTCATATTGTACTTATCATTTATCTAGCACCTTGTAGAAATAATAGCTAGAGTCTGATTGGTTGCTATGGGCAGCAACTTTACTTCTCACTTTAGTAAATATACCTCTCAGAGAGGACCATTAGCCCATTTTCTTCTTCAGGGTCCATAGGGATCCACAGGGATACCATGGGGTGTATGTGGTTGAAGTGATCCAGGCACGAAACAGAAAGCTTTAGCTCCCAGGATGCACCGGTCCTCCTCCATATTTATACCCCGCCCCCAGCCACAGGCAGTTTACGTTTGGTGCCGGCAGGATGGGTCGCATCTTTAGACAGGGGGTTGGCTTCAGCAGACCCAAGCTTTATTTTTCTGAGTTCATTTAATTAATTTTTTTCAGAGCAAGCAGCGAGACGTCCTGATAGGCGCCTGCGCTACTGCTCCATCTACCCCCGCCGGTGCCGCAACACTGGTGAGCAGTCCGCTGATTGCGTTTGGCGCCAGTATGGCTTGACTAGCCGCTCCACTGGATCCCAGGGCTGCAGCCGGACAAATGGGGAAGACAGGTAAGGCGATTCCCCGCTCGCATGGAATCGCATGTTTATGCAGTCCTTACCTCCAGCTGTGAAGACCAGCCAGAGGACGCTGTAATGGAGTGTCTGGTTCGTCCGCACCACCGGGACAGTTAAGTCTGGCGTCGGGGACCATATTAAGGCCAGTGGCACCCAGAGGTTGATACAGCAGTGGGGGGGTAAGCTCTCCCCGGCAGCCCCTTCCCCAGCCCAGAGCGTGATCCCTCACAAGAGGTTTCCCGCCTCTGAGCTGCTTCTCCTCACCTTCCTCCCTATATGAGACGCTCAGCAGCCATTCTTTTGGGCTTTACTGAAGCTACAAGTCTCAGGAGATTCGGTTCCAGTCTCCCTGTATACCTCTCCCCAGAGCCAGGTTATACAGCACTCAATCCTACCAGCCTATTAAGGCTTGAGTGGTTGATTCAGTCCCCATTGCAAGTATATTTATATGCATTGTGTGTGACTTGTGCTAGCTCTTTCTGACTGTCAGTTATACCTATCCCTGCTGCTCTTTCTAAACCCTCAACTACCAGGTGTGTACTTGTATTTGTGAAGGGTGTCACATTGCATTACTAGCTTTACACTGATTGTGTGCTGCTGGCTAGTTATTATTATGTCTAAAGGCAGGGATAAACAGGAGCCTGCGGCACCTGTGCTGGTTACTTGCAGATCCTGTTCAGCAGGCTTGTCCCCTCAGGATTCCGTTTAGGACGGTCTGTGTGCTATTTGTTAGGTTCCACCTCTCCAGCCCACCGTACCAGCCCCTGTCCAGGAGCCACTTTGGGTGTCCTCCTTATCCCAGGTTATGACGCAGCTAGTGGATTGCTTATCAGCCCCCACGCTGCCACCCACCATGGAGTACCCACAGCTATTACAGCCTACTATGTCAGTACCCCCTGTGATCCGCCCCCTAAGCCTAAAACCCTGATGTTTAAACATCAAAAGGAGGTTATGGCTGAATTCCCTCAATCAGGCTAGCTCACTGAGCTCATGGTGGAAGCTTGGGGTACTCCTGGCAAACAGTTCCAGGTCTCAAAAAGACTAGCGTCTTTTTACCCTCTCCCTACTAGTGAGTGTACTAAGTGGGAGGTCCCTCCTACTGTTGATTTGCATGTGGCACGCTTAGTCAGAAGCTCTACACTGCCTTTACCGTCTACATTCTACCTTAAGGATGTCACGGATAGAAAACTGAAAACTTGTCTCAAATCAGTCTACTCGCTTTCTGGCACTATTACTAGGCCGGCTATGGCCACGGCCTGGGTGGCTAAGGCTATTGAAGGATGGACAGAGGCACTGGAAAAGAGCCAGATGCCACCAGGGAACAACTGGTCTACATTTCCCATATTCAGGAAGCGGCCTCTTATTTGGTAGAAGCTGTATTGGATACTGGACTTCTTACCTCTAAGGCATCTGCGACCTTGGTAGTCGCCCGCCGGGTCCTTTGGCTACCGACCTGGAAAGCGGACACAGGATCCAAGAAGGCACTCAAATCCTTACCCTTCTCTGGAGACAGACTGTTCGGCGCAGAGTTGGACAAAATCGTGGTTACCGTGGCAGCCTCAATATCTGCCTTTCTGCCATCAGCAGCTGCCCCTAAGCCTAGGCCATCCACTTCTCTGTCCTTTCACCCCCAGGGTAAGGCAAGAGGACAGCCATTTTCCAGGTAGTCTAGTTCTAACAAGACCACCAAGCCACGATCCAAGCAGCCTTGGTCGGCCAGACATCCAGCTTCCAAGTCTGACGACAAACCCTCTGCTTGATGGGGCGGGCTTCCTCCTGGGGGATCCCAGGATGGGAGGCTGACTTCTTCAATTTTCCGACTCTTGGCATCAAACAACAGATGCCTGGGTCCGAGAAGTGGTCTCTCAGGGGTACGCCCTCACCTTCCTGAGGCGTCCTCCCCAGCAATTGTTTTGTACAGGAACTGGTACAGGAAACCATTCACTCCCTGCTGCGTTCAGGTGTGATAATAACGGTTCCTTTGGCTCAGCGAGGAACTGGTTTTTATTCCACTCTCTTTTGATTCAGAAGCCGAATGGGTGTGATCGACCTATTATGAATCTCAAATCCCTCAACAAATTTATCCGAGTGCCCAAGTTCTGCATGGAAACTCTACGATCAATTGTTCTGGCATTGAAGCCTGGGGATTTCATGGTTTCTCTGGACATTCAAGATGCATACCTACATGTGCCTATTACTCCAACCCACCAACGGTTCCTACAGTTTGCTGTCCTGCAGCAACATTATCAATTTCGAGCACTGCCTTTTGGTCTGTCAACAGCCCCTCGGGTCTTTACCAAAATAATATCAGCTATGGCGGCCCACCTCAGAAGCCAGGGAGTCAGAACCTTGCCATACCAAGACAACCTCTTAATCTTGGCACATTCTCCATCTGCAGCTGACTGTGGACTGTCTGCAAGCACACGACTGGCTCATCAATTGGAAAAAGTCCTCCTTATCTCCAACATAGCGGATGGTACATCTGGGGGCACTCTTGGATTCTCGAATACAAAGGATCTTTCTGTCAGTGGAAACATTTTTGGCACTGCACTCGTGTGTGCGCAACTTGCTACACAATTGGAGGGTATCCATTCACTCAGCAGGTCCCGGGGTCCATGGTATCCACCTTCAATATGATGGAATATGCCCAGTTCCACTCCAGGCCCCTTCAACAACTGATTTCTCCCAGAGAAACAGGCAGTATCACCTGATTCGGTCCCAGATGATCCTCCTCTCTCTGGAGGTTTGGCTTTCCCTCTCATGGTAGCTACAGACATCCCATCTGGACAAGGGCCGCCTCTTCTGGATTCCAAATTTAGAACTTCTCACTACAGATGCCAGCCTACGCGGATGGGGCATGGTAATCGGTCATCATATCTTTCAGGGACGGTGGACAATCCAGGAAAGTTGCCTGCCTATAAATATTCTGGAGCTGCTAACAGTGTACAGAGCGCTCACTCTGGCACAAGATCTCTTCTGGGGCAGGCCGGTCCAAATCCAGTCCAACAACGCGACTGTGGTAGCCTGCCTCAACCATCAAGGTGGCACGCGAAGTCGGGCAGCCATGCGGGAAATAGCACACATCTTGGGCTGGGCCAAATGTCCTCTCCCGGCAATCTCAGCAGTGCCCATCCCCAGAGTCCGCAACTGGGAAGCGGACTTCCTAAGCCATCAGGACATACACATCGGAGAATGGGCTCTCCACCTGGATGTCTTTCAACTCCTGGTGGACAAATGGGGCCTGCCAGATGTAGACCTCATGGCCTCACGTCACAACCACAAGGTCCCCAGGTATGGGTCAAGAACCAGAGACACCCCAGCCGCCTTTGTGGATGCTCTGGCAGTGCAGTGGGACTTCAATTTTGCAATTTCCCTCATCCTGAGGGTTCTAAGAAAGTTCAAGCAAGAAGGCGGCACGGTGATACTATTAGCCCCAGCCTGGCCCAGGCGACATTGGTTCACCGACCTATGAAGTCTCTCCAGAGACACTTCTTTTCCACTTCCTCTATGGCAGGATCTACTAGCACAGAGTCCTTGCCTGCACCCGGACCTACCTCGTGTGTCTTTGATGGCGTGGCTCTTGAGTCATCCCTCTTAAGTGCCAAGGGTTTCGCTAGCTCTGTGGTTCAGACGATGCTCAGGGCGCGTAAGCCTTCCTCAGCCTGCATCTATTACAGAGTTTGGCATTCTTACTTTCAATGGTGCTCCCCCATAGGCTATGACCCTAAGGTTTTTAGGGTTTCCCGGGTTTTTGCCTTTCTCCTGGCTGGGTTAGACCTCGGCCTCCGCCTGACCTCCCTTAGAGTTCAGGTTTCTGCTCTGTCAGTCTGGTCCCAGCGAAATATCGCTCCCCTGCCTGATGTTAGAATGTTCCTCCAGGGTGTTCTCCACCTTCAACCTACATTTGTCACTCCGGTGGCTCCGTGGTATTTGTCCTTGGTTCTCAGGTCTCTACAGGCTCCTCCATTTGATACTCTGGACTCAGTAGACCTCAAGCGGCTGACAGTGACGATGCTCTTTTTCCTCGCTATCTCCACTGCCCACAGGGTATCTGATTTGGCAGCGCTCTCCTGTCACTCCCCATCTTGATCTTTCATCCGGACAGAGCTGTCTTCCATTCCCGGGCTGGTTACCTCCCTAAAGTGGTATCCCCATTCCATTTGAATGACGAGATTGTGGTTCCGGCCTTCCAGTCCTCGGATCTTTCTGCAGGTGATCTACGTGGATCGTACTAATTCCTTTAGGAAATCAGATTCTCTCTTTGTGTTGTACGGCTTGTCACAAGCAAGGCTGGCCAGCTAACAAACAGACTCTGGCTCAATCTCTCAGGCCTACACGCAATCTAATCTTCCTTTTTCAGACAGGGTTACAGCACATTCTACTCGGTCTGTGGGAGTCGGACCCTCATGGGCTGTTCGAAGTGGCGCTTCTGCTAAACAATTGTGCAAGGCGGCCACGTGGTCTTCCGTCCACACCTTTCACAGGTTCTACGCCTTTGATACCTTTGCCTCTCAGGATCCTTTGGGCATCGGATTCTCCTTTCTGCTCAGGAGCGTCCCAACCCTTAGGGGAAAGTGCTTTGGGACATACCCATGGTATGCCTGTAGTTCCCTATGGATCCTGAAGAAGAAATTAAGAGTTATGGTAAACTTACCTTTGTTAACTCTATTTCTTCGAAGTCCATAGGGTCCACAGAGCGCCCACCCTGACGCGCCTGGCTTCAATGGGTATTTTCCTCTTGGTCATGTATTCCCTCATCTTTTGTGAGAGTGTTTCTTGTGTATATTGTTCTTGCTTCTCCTCTTTCCTGCTCCTGCCTTGGTCTTGTTTACAAAACTGCCTGCCTGTGGCTTGGGGTGGGGTATATGTGGAGGAGGACCGGTGCATCCCAGGAGCTAAAGCTTTGACTGTTTGGTGCCCGGATCACTCCAACCACACACACCCCATGGTATTCCTGTGGACCCTATGGACTGAAGAAATAGAGTTAACAAAGGTAAGTCTACCATAACTCTTCATTTTGACATTCGTTCAATTTATAAAATAATGCATTTAGCACTTTTTACTTATTTTTTTAATAAACAAGGCAGGCCAATGGTATACAGATAGCAGCACTTACACGTGACCTGTCCATCGCTTGGGACTCTTTTAGCTCCTGAATGGGCATAGTGTACAAAATGTCAGACCACCATCTTCAGCATGTCCCTCACATCCACACAAGGGTGGGATCACAGAACTTGTAAAACAAAGGTAGATAAACATTTTTGTTCTGCAAATGACCTGGAATGTCTCCTCGTGTACAGGTAGCGTTCCAGCTGAAGAAGATTTTCAATGGATGTCCCTTGAAAATCCATTCTGCAACAACTTGGAGAAATCCCACGACCAATGGTGGGTGTAAACCTCTTGCCGTCATTTTTTGTGCTACTGCTTCCTGTGACCTCCAATTCCCATAAGTTGTTGCGTGTATGTATTTCAGATATGCATGTTATTCTGGGAGCCGAGCAGGGGATCTTCACATTAAATCGCTCAGAGTCTCAGGCATCATTGGATTTGGTGAGAACAATGGACATAATTTTACTCACATGGAACTATACATCAGAATAACTCACAAAGACTCACGGCATGGTGGCACAGTGGTTAGCACTGATTCATTTGCAGAGCTGCGTTTAGGGTTTAAATACCAGGGTGCTATCTATATGATCTCCTGGGTTCTCATGGGATTCCTATGGGTGCTCTAGCTCCCTCCATGGTCCAAGACTATGTAGGTGAGTACATTGGTTTCTGACTAAATTAGCCCTGTGGGCTTATGGTGGGGAAATTAGATTACAAGCTCCACAGGTCTGATATAAATAAAATAAATGTTTTCCATGCTTATATGCCTATAATTTGGCAAAATTCCCCAAACCCTGCAGATTTACTTTTTAAAAAAATATATATATATACAAGTTGCCATTTAGTTAATTCCATATTAATCAACATATGAATGGGAATAATGAAGTGTATCAGGACTGGCAGAAAAAATAACAGCTGAACAATTACTGCCTGTAGACTGTGGGCCTGATTCAGCAAGGAATGGGATCAGGGCTAAAATCGCGTACGCAGTTCTGCTGCGAAAGTATGCTAATAATTGCAATCGCAAAGCACTCGCACGGAAAACATGCAGACGCCCACTTCCCCTCTCCCCACATCCGTAATACTTTTCAACCCATCCTAAACATCGGTAACATCGAATTACCTCGGAACCTCTCACACAATTACGGCAGGTCAGATCTCACTTATAAATTGGTAACTTTCCTCTACGTAGTGAGCACTCAAGCTGCGTATGCCATCGCAGTAGCTAATTTATGCATGCCGCTGTAACGGCGTTCAAACGCACTGGCACGCCGGCAGCATCAGGAACTGCAGCACTGACCAGAGGACCTCATTCAGAGCCACTCACAAAAAGTGAGCGCCCGCTCTGAATGAGGACGGCCGCTTCTTTTTTAAGAGCCGGCCTCCTGGCCGCTCGCTAAGCTGTGGGTGACCACCCACAGCTTTAGCGAGTGACCAGGTGATGGTCGAGACCATCGCGACCATCGGGGCTTGCGACGAGACCCTTGGGGTCGGGTCTCGTCTCCCGCAAGCCCCAGGTAGCTGCTGATGTCAGTAGGGCCGCCTACAAAAGGCAGGCGTTCCTTCAGGAAAGCCTCCTTTTGTCCGGCCACCCCCCCCCCTCCCCGCCTACAAAACGGGGCGAGTTGTCGATCAACATCGACAGCCGCCCCTTTTTTTAGCAAGCCCGGAGCGAGTGCATTTGTCACTCGCTCCGGGCCTTGAGCACTGCAGCAGCTGCGCGTGCGCAGGGCCTCACCATCGACCCGCTTGCGAGTGCATAGCGCTTGCGAGCGGGTCTGAATGAGGTCCAGAGTGTCTAAACAGCTGTACAGGTTACAGGGTGCCCGTCTAGAGCATCTAAAAGACACTGCAGTGATCCTGGCTGCAGGGTACAGTTCCAGGCATCCTTCTAGCCAGAAGCAGGGGCTGTGGGGCGGTGACGGCTGCACACCCCTAATCATGGACCTGCATTATTGAAGAATACAGCAGTCTGTTTAGGATTTATGTGGTCACCCCAAGCTTTTATGTGTGATGAGATGGTAATACTGTAGAAAAGCCAGACCCCTACAGATATAACTCTGGAAGTGGAAAGATATTTTCTTTAGTGGCACATTTCAATTTGTGAAGGCTGCATTCTAAGGATGTCATTCCATTATATAGGGCCAAATGTAATGGGGTGAGAGTTTGGAAAATGTGAGAGTTTAGCAGTAAACTCTCACGTTGGTTGAGTTTTATCTTCAAAATGGGAAAACATCTGAATGAGATTTTAAATCGTGAGAGTTTTTTAAGTCTAAAAAAACATGCAAGTTCGCTCTGTTACTTTGTTTTTGGACTCTATTAGATTGGCAAAGTTTAAAAAGTGTCAGAAACTCTCAATTTTCTAAACTCTCACCCTATTACATTTGGCCCATAGAGTTACAACTGGAGTTTAAACTGGATGGACTGGATTTTGCAATGCCCGCTAATCTAATAAAGTTCTCAAGCATTACATTGTCTTAGGAGGGGGCCCGCATACAGTCTCTGTCCGGGGCCCCCTCCTCTCATCCCAGAAGCACACTGAGCACAGAAGGTTCTGAGCTGTAGTAGACTCTAGTACTGTGTTAGAGTCTACTGCGCAAGTGCAGGTCTCCAGGGAAATGGTGGGGAAGCCATTTTCCCGGTGATTTGCCTACTGCGTACGCACAAAAATGCAGGTTAAATTGCCACCATTTTTCCTGTGATTTGTGCAGCGCTGCTGCAGCCGACGCGGGACTCCAGAGGGGTAAGTGTTGACAAAATGGGTGCAGCGTTTGCGGTGTGGGGCCCCCTGGACACAGGGGCCCATGTGCACCGCACACCCCGCACTTATCATAGATGCGCCACTGATTACACAACCCCTGATTTCTGCTGCGCCTCAATTCCACACTCCGGCAGCTTAGTAAATTATGCACATTTTTGCTTAACATTGAGTATTCTTATTTCTGCATTGTGTCTTCACGAATTTTGCAGTACGGTATCTTTGTTACTGATACATTTTACCGGAATCGGTATGTAATGCCGACTGTCGGGATGCCCACTGTCAAAATATAGACAGCGGCATCCTGATGGTTGGTATCCAACATGGGTCGGGTAAGTATACTTACCCTCCCCACCTCGCACCCTAACCCTCCCCGTTAGTGCCTAAACCTAACCCTCCCCCCTTAGTGCCCAACCCTAATCCCACCCCCCAGTGGTGCCTAACCCTGACTCCCTCCCAAAACCTAACGCTAACCCCACTATGCTACCTAAACCTAACCCTCCCCCCCACGGCTAACGCTAAAGGTGCCCCAGACTTACCTCGTTCGGACAGCCGTCCTTCTTGAGTCCGATGTCAAGATTAAGATAGGCGTCGCTATTTCGACGCCTATCTTAAGTCCTTTGTCCTGCTTCCCCCATCGGCATTTAGACCGGCGGCATCGCGGCCGCTGGTCTCATAACTACATCCCCAAGTTATCCCGGATGTCAGGATGCTGCTGCCCAGAATCCCGACAGTAAGAATTGGGGTTAGGGGGAGGGTTAGGCACTGGGAGGAGGTTAGGGTTAGGCACTAGGAGGAGAGTTAGGGTTAGGCACTAGGAGGAGGTTAGGGTTAGGCACTAGGAGGAGAGTTAGGGTTAGGCACTAGGGGGATGGTTAGGGTTAGGCACTAGAAGGAGTGTTAGGGTTAGGCACTAGGAGGAGAGTTAGGGTTAGGCACTAGGGGGATGGTTAGGGTTAGGCACTAGGAGGAGTGTTAGGGTTAGGCACTAGGAGGAGGTTAGGGTTAGGCACTAGGGGGATGGTTAGGGTTAGGCACTAGGAGGAGGTTAGGGTTAGGCACTAGGGGGATGGTTAGGGTTAGGCACTAGGAGGAGAGTTAGGGTTAGGCACTACGGGGATGGTTAGGGTTAGGCACTAGGGGGATGGTTAGGGTTAGGCACTAGGAGGAGAGTTAGGGTTAGGCACTAGGAGGAGTGTTAGGGTTAGGCACTAGGGGGAGGTTAGGATTAGGCACTGGGAGGAGAGTTAGGGTTAGGCACTAGGGGGAGAGTTAGGGTTAGGCACTAGGAGGAGGTTAGGGTTAGGCACTAGGGGGATGGTTAGGGTTAGGCACTAGGAGGAGAGTTAGGGTTAGGCACTACGGGGATGGTTAGGGTTAGGCACTAGGGGGATGGTTAGGGTTAGGCACTAGGAGGAGAGTTAGGGTTAGGCACTAGGAGGAGAGTTAGGGTTAGGCACTAGGGGGAGGTTAGGATTAGGCACTGGGAGGAGAGTTAGGGTTAGGCACTAGGAGGAGAGTTAGGGTTAGGCACTAGGAGGAGGTTAGGCACTGGGAGGAGAGTTAGGGTTAGGCACTAGGAGGAGAGTTAGGGTTAGGCACTAGGGGGATGGTTAGGGTTAGGCACTAGGGGGATGGTTAGGGTTAGGCACTAGGAGGAGGTTAGGGTTAGGCACTAGGGGGATGGTTAGGGTTAGGCACTAGGAGGAGAGTTAGGGTTAGGCACTAGGGGGATGGTTAGGGTTAGGCACTAGGAGGAGAGTTAGGGTTAGGCACTAGGGGGAGGTTAGGGTTAGGCACTAGGAGGATGGTTAGGGTTAGGCACTAGAGGGATGGTTAGGGTTAGGCACTAGGAGGAGAGTTAGGGTTAGGCACTACGAGGAGGTTAGGGTTAGGCACTAGGGGGATGGTTAGGGTTAGGCACTAGGAGGAGGTTAGGGTTAGGCACTAGGGGGGTGGTTAGGGTTAGGCACTAGGAGGAGAGTTAGGGTTAGGCACTAGGGGGATGGTTAGGGTTAGGCACTAGGGGGATGGTTAGGGTTAGGCACTAAGAGGAGAGTTAGGGTTAGGCACTAGGGGGAGGTTAGGGTTAGGCACTAGGGGGATGGTTAGGGTTAGGCACTAGAGGGATGGTTAGGGTTAGGCACTAGGAGGAGAGTTAGGGTTAGGCACTAGGGGGATGGTTAGGGGTAGGCATTAGGAGGAGAGTTAGGGTTAGGCACTAGGGGGATGGTTAGGGATAGGCACTAGGAGAATGGTTAGGGTTAGGCACTAGGAGGAGAGTTAGGGTTAAGCACTAGGGGAACGGTTAGGGTTAGGAACTAGGAGGAGAGTTAGGGTTAGGCACTAGGGGGATGGTTAGGGTTAGGCTGGTAGGGGTAGGGGAAGGAGAGAATACTTACCTCCTTCAGTTGGGATTGTGACCCCATCAGGATGCCAGGGTTGGAATTCTAACCGCTGGGATCCCGAGTGCCGGCATCCTGAATCCAACCCATAAATACAATTATAATTCTTCTTCTTATTATTATTATTATTATTAATTTCCCAAAATAATTATTCTTATTCTTATATCTTCTAGCTATTCCCTGGCCGGACAACATGGGTATATTCTATCAACAATGTGTTAATGTCCATAACTGGTAAGAGATGGCAGTAACAGAGCTGCAGTAGACCACATACAGCATGATCTCTCACTGTCTGTCTATGTGCCCTCAGGTAAGGTCCCCCAGCTGTACTCGCACAGTCTCCTGGTTCTACATGAGCAGATTCGGAGAGAAAGCCGTTTGGGTCACATCCCTACACACAGACTCCTGCCCAGGTATATTAGGCAATAGGAGACAAACTGGGTAATGTGCCAGCATAGTAATGCATTGTTGTTAAAGGTAATATGCACTGACTCCCTTCAATCTTCTGTTCTAACACTTTATTTTGGGATACTTATAAAGCATGGTTAATGCACTCTCAAAGAAAAATCCCCATTCCTCTCCTTACGTACCTTTGTGGGGTAAGCTGACCTTTCCTCCTTCCCTTCGTAATCCCTTTAACAGACTCTGGGGTCAAAAGGTTATCATGTCCATTAAGGATGTGTTTGATCGGGGCGGCATGGCTCTTTCATTTTCACAGCTACAAAATAAATATGTTCTCCCTAGAACTCATTATTTCAGGATTTTACAGGCAGGTCACTATGTTCAGTCATTAGATTACCCTCTA
Organism: Taudactylus pleione; assembly: GCA_031769625.1. NCBI lineage: Eukaryota > Metazoa > Chordata > Amphibia > Anura > Myobatrachidae > Taudactylus > Taudactylus pleione. Next base: position 4,538,654 of record JAUIMM010000198.1, read on the forward strand.
TGGGTCTCAGATACTCCAGATGTTTTATCCCAAATATTCTCTAGGTGTAGTCTGACTAAATATAGAATATGTTACCTCTATCCCCATTTAATTGAGCTGAATTCACAAGCTTGGTTCACTATTTCTCCGGCATGGCACACGGAAATACCAGAAATACCTGAATTTGACCTTAATTCAGCACGGTTGCAAGAGATTCATCTCAGAGTACTAAATCATACCTATTTATCTCCTGCCCATAGGAAGCACTTTGGGCCATATTCAATTAGAGGCGAAAAGCCTTTTTCACCTGTTTTTTTGAGAAAATTTTGCCTAAAAAAAATTCGCCAAATTCAATTCCAGGACAATTTCGCCTAAGCGGAAACAATTCTCCAAAAAAGATTCTCCAATCAATAGCAGGTGAAAAGAAATGCAAAATCTTTATTTTGGGGTGCAAACGTGGGGAAATGACTCAGAACCCTTGGGACAGCCCCCCAAAGGACAAATAAAACAAAAAAAAACAGAAACAAAAACCAAGAACACCCCAAAAAAGACATGTCATTTTTGGGGTGAAAATTTTAAAAGTTTGGGGATAAATATAAAAAGTAGCTAAATAGACTTCTTGGGGGTCCCCAAGTATGGGTCAGGTGTTTTTGGGATTGCAGGTACATGCAGCAGGTGGATTTTTCATTTTTTAAAAAAGTTGACTTTAAAGACATAAAAACATGTTAGCACCCATTATCAAGTACCCCAAATTTGACAGGAATACTTATTTTCATCAAAAAATACAGCTTTATGCCATTCTTCACCACTTTTACAAAGACGCTAATAGCAAGCAATTTACACAACTTAAGTTACCAAAATAGTCTTATTAGGGCTATTAGTACACATCTATATTGATTTCCTATGTTAATGTATCTTTTTCTGGGGTACAGACTGATTTCTCCAATTCTTTCAGTACTTTTCGCCTGTTCTGCATTCGCCTATTTCCATTTTCGCCTGTTTTGCAATTGAATTAGGCGAAAAATGGGGACGAGCACGGAATAAATTTGCCTCTGAAACAGGCGAATGAAGCGAAAAGTCGGACAGCCGAAAACTTCGCCTCTAATTGAATTCCCCTCTAAGTACCGTCAGGTACTGGGAAATGTATCAAATGTAACCACTCCAGTGTCTCCCTATCTCATAACCTATGGTATTGTGTGAAAGTTTAGTAGGTTTTGGAACAAACTCTTAGGGGTAAATAAGATGGGCGTTCTATTAAGAAGTGATGATGCCCATAGCAACCAATCAGATTCCAGGTATTATCTTCTAGAAGGTGCTAGATAAATGAGAAGTAGAATCTGATTGGTTGCTATGGGCAACATATCAACTTCTTAAATAGAACTTCCATCTTAGTAAATTTAGCCCTTATACTACTTCAACTCCTCACTGAAACATAAACCACCTAAGAGTGCCGCTGCTTTCTTTTTTGCTGACTTTTCCGCATGGGATGCAGAATCCTTCTTGGGTCCTGGGAAGCCTTCCTTGCGGGTTATGGTTACAGTAGCCAAACAACTATGTCAAGCATTGGATCTCACGGTCCACTCCCACACTGAGTGAATGGAAGATTGCACTGCTAGAGGTACTTTACTGCGAAAGACGCACGGCTATTTTTAATATTGAAAAGGGAGTCTTAGCCTTTTCCTAAAAATGGCAGGCATATATTGAGTGTTTGCCTGCCCAGACCCAAGCTAATGTTTGGAGAGTTTTTGAACACACGGAGTGGTTTCTGCTACGACAGGTCACTTAGAATAAATTCCTGTCCCATATATTATGAATCTATCTGATTTGTTTTATTCTCTTTTTATTTTACTGTAGTATTTTTAAATAGCGAGAAGATGCATACCTTGGTTTACTTGCTAGGGATTTTTTAGGTCACTTCTCCTCCATATAGGTTTCCATTGTGATATGGGTATCCCGACAAAGGATTTAAGATAGGCGTCGAAATACCGATGACTATCTTAATCCTGATGCCGGAACGCCGAAGGACGCCGGACCGAACGAGGTAAGTCCTGGGCGCCCCTTTGCGTTACTGCGGGGCGCGCGGGGGGGGGGAGTTAGCTTTAAGGAGCGTAGCAGGTTAGGTTTTGGAGGGGGGGGGAGGTTAGGGTTAGGCACCACTGGGGGGAGGTTAGGTCTACGCACCCCCTGGGAGGTTAGATTTAGGGTGCAGTAAGGGGGGGGTTAGGGTTAGGCACTAGGGGGGAGGCTAGGGTTAGGCACCACTAAGGAAGTGTTAGGGGGAGGAAAGTGGTAAGGATAGGGTACTTACTGTACTTGCCCTATCAGGATCTTCTCCCTTCGGGCTGCCGGTGTCGGGATATGAACCGGCGGCTATTCAGCCACCGGGACTTCATACCCATTCCCGGTTATTATATTATACTATTATACTTTACTGTATTATATTCTGTTATTTTATGTTTTTTTTCACATATATTTTTATACATATTGCATACCATTATTATTTTGACACCTTATTTTGTTTATTTGTACTTATTATGTATGGTTATTTCAGTTTGTTTTCGGCTCCTTCTTGATCTGTGGGATTTATTGTACTTATCCTCTAGATTTAAGGGATCTTCTTTAACTTTCCCACACTCGAGAAATTTTCACTTACATGTGTACAGATTTTTATCTCCATTTCTTTACTCTTTATATTTCTTCTGTACATTTATATCACTACATTTATAGATTAAGAAAAAAGAAAAATCGTAACAGCAATATTTTTCTTTGCTTCATGTCAAGAAATAACGCACAATATTTTTTCAAATGTTGTATTGTATTGTATTTTATTTTATTCTTGAGATGTATGTTGTACATTCTATTTTGCTGTTCAATAAAAAAAAATAAAAAAAATGTATCGATAGACCTAGGGGTATAGAAACATAGAATTTGACGGCAGATAAGAACCACTTGGTCCATCTAGTCTGCCCCATTTTTAAACATATTGTTACCTCAACCCTTATTGATCCCTACTTCTGCTGAAGGATATCCTTATGTCTATCCCATACATGTTTCAATTGCTCTACTGTCTTAGCCTCTACCACCTCTGATGGGAGGCTATTCCACTTCTCCACTACCCTTTCTGTGAAGTACTTTTTACTCAAATTTCCCCTGAACCTTCCACCCTCCAGTTTCAGAACATGTCCTCTTGTTCTAATACTTCTCTTTATTTGAAGAATGTCTCCTTCCTTTACCTTGTTAGAACGCTTTATATATTTGAACGTTTCTACAGTCTCTAATGTATTAATATCCTTCTGGAGATATGGCCTCCAGAACTGAACACAGTATTCGAGATGAGGACGTACCAATGACCTATACAGTGGTATTATCACTTCTTTCTTTTTCTTTCAGTACTTTCCAGTATTGTGCCATTAATACTATATTTAGCCTTTGGATTTTTGAGACCCAAGGGCATGATCTTGCATTTTTTGGCATTAAACTGTAGTTGCCACGTTTTTGACCATTCCTCAAGTCTACCTAGATCATCAATCATTTGTTTTACCCCTCCTGGTGTGTCTACCCTGTTGCATACTTTTGTGTCATCTGCAAAAATGCATAGTTTACCTTCAAAAGCATTTGCAATGCAAATAAAGATATTTGCAAATAAAAATATTAAAAAGCACTGGTCCAAGTTCAGATCCCTGAGGTACTCCACTGGTAACATTTCCCTCTTGAGACTGCACTCCGTTTACTACAACTCTCTGTTTCCTATCCTGCAACCACTTTTAAAACCTGCATATTTACTAAGGTGCAGGTTTTTACAAGTGTAAATCGCCCACAAACCCAAAACCAACCTTTAATTAATAGTAATACACCCCTAGATGTCTATATCATCCGTTGGGCTGAGGAATCCATGATAACTACTGTATGCATAAGCTGAAGGAATGGGCACTGGGCACTTTGTCATGAAGCACAGTGGGAAAGGTGAAGTAAGGTTGGGCAGTTTAAGGCAGTCAGTGTGGATTCCCAAACTCATATGGCACGGAAAGAGTGGGAATGTCAAATGCATGAAAGTAAATTACCTCAACACTGAGACAGTAATACCTTGGAAGAGTAACAATCAAAACTCTGGATTGAAGAATTGACACTATACTACATTATGGGCACTGGATATTCTTTATCACATGACTTCCACTCATGATAACGCACAGTAACATGCTACAGTAACATATAATACTGTTGTATGATGAATTTACATGTGGGACCTATGTGTGCGTGAAGGTGGTTCTGGATCCAAATGATGGGGTGTGGGAAGAGTGTCTACTGTATGTTAGCTTGGATGAAAGGTGAGCGAATGAGGTGGGTGGAAGGTTCCATTAGATGAAGGGGATGGTTGGAGCAACTATCATAAACTTAAGAGTGGGAAATGTGTGATCCCGAAGGTCAATTATGGGGATAGAGTAGGATAATACACTGACCTACACTTTAGAGCAAGAGGATGGAAAATGATATAGAGAAATGGTGTCAAGTACCACAGAGAGAAGGGCAACTTCCAAAACTCGTATGTTTTATATCAACTTCATACTCATTGTTACAGGAAGAAAGCCACATCCACCAAAGTGCCAGACACTAAGGGCTGCAAGAGCTGTTGTGTGGGTAAGTTGTTATCAGCATCTACAGTGTTATTGTTCTGTGATTCTTTTTTTCTACTCCATAATTTCTCTACTTACTTCCTCTTTTTCTCTATCTTGCCTTTCCTGTTCCCCCCGTACACCTTCTACTTATTTATTTGTCCTTCTCCTTCTCTCAGTCCACAATGACACATGTGACAGCTGGTTCCTGTGCTTAGCCCTGGAGAGCTCCATACTTTTGCTAGAATGGTATCAGCCTCTTGAGAAGTTCATGTTGCTCAAGGTAATGGAGTCTACACGGGTTCTACATCTTTCTTTGATTGACCTTTTCTCGCATATATGTTCTGTTGGTTCCATATCATCTATCTCCATTATACCTTTCCAGTTTACTTTTCATCCTTGGCCCATTCTTGTATGTGAAAACACTAAGGGGTAAATTTACTAAAGTGAGAGTTTTTAGAAGTGAGCTTTAGAAGTGATGTTGCCCATAGCAACCAATCAGATTCTACTTAACATTTAACCAGCACCTTCTACAAGAAAATAGCTAGAATCTGATTGGTTGCTATGGGCAACATCTCTTCTAAAACTCACTTCTAAAAACTCTCACTTTAGTAAATGTACCCCTAAGTGCCGTATTCAATTAGCCGTGATAAGCTGTTTTCAGCTAAAAGTTTCTGCCGATGATGTCATTTCGCTAGGCGAGAACCATATTCAATTCCAAAGACTTTTCGCCCGTGCGAAAAGTCTGCGTCTTGTAACCAGCGGAAGAGATTCGCCTCTGAATGCAGGCGGAAAAAAAGTGCAGAATTGGGGGTTTGGGGTCCCCCACAGATAAACTGCGTCAAAAAAATAAAATAACAACTTTATATCACCCCAAAAGAGTATTTTCGTTTCGGGGGCGAAAAAGTTCAAGGTTGGGGGACAAACTTAAAAACTAGTGAAATAGACTCCACGGGGTCCCCAAGTATTCCCCAGGTGTTTTTTTGATTGCAGGTGTTTGGAATGCGTTTTCGCATCCTTTGGAATTGAATAGGGTGAAAAGCGTCCGCGCGCACGAAAAGTGTTTTCTCCAAAAACACACGATGTAGGCGAAAAGTCCGGCAGACGAAACTTAGCAGACTTTTCGCTGACAATTGAATACGGGCCTAAGTAACCAAACTTTTTTCTGTATTTAGTTGTTTCTTTTTTAAATGGCTTATTTATACTTCTATCTGTATTTTGACCACTGAATCGACAAAGACCTAAAAGTCCCTCTTGTATGCTTCAACTATCATTTGTCAATTGATCAATCACATTGAATGGTTCTGGCCCCCCCCCCCCCACCTATGGTTATACTATATAATATATCTCAAGACTTCAATGTTTCACTATGTTCTTTTTCTCTCTCAAATGTTCTCGCCCCCCCCCAGTATTCTCATCACAGTATTGTATTTGTTCTCATTCTTCTCTCTCAAATGTTCTCGCCCCCCCCCCAGTATTCTCATCACAGTATTGTATTTGTTCTCATTCAAGCACATTGAGTATCCCCTGCCCTGCCCTCTGCGGATATTTGAAATGCTGCTGGTGCCAAGAGAGAAGTATCCATTAGTGTGCATTGGGGTCAGCAACGGCCCCTCCTGCCACAGCAACATCCGATTCCAGACCATCAATCTCAACTCTGTGACCTCTTGGTTTTCAGACTATAAAGATGGTGAGAGATGAATGTAGATCTGTGTGTGTTCCTGCTAAGACGTTTCCACTCACTGTACTCCTTGGGTTGTTGGTAGATCAGCCTAGTGATGGAGATTTGAAATGTAGACAGTTTTTAATCCGAAAAATAGATGGACATCTCTTAGAAGGTATGGGTAGTAAGAAGTGGCATGCCGGTCTATATGTCCATTGCCATTCTCCTTGTCCATTCAGGAGACGTTATTTAATTAAGAGCTGTTGTAGTTTTGAATATTGAAAATGTAGGACTTATATCTGATATATTACAGATATATGATCTCATTGTTCATCCATTATGTTCTGTTGTTGTTTTTTCTTTATCAGATGGCTCTTGGTCTGGTCCAGTGCAGGTGACACAGATTGGCTGTGACCAAGTCTTGGTACTCATAAACAGTAAGGACTAGTATTTATTTTCCTTTTCTCTCCTCTCCTCCCTCTCTCCCCCTTTCCCTCTCTCCTGTTGGCTTCCAATTAATAACAGCTCTTTTTTTTTATTGCAGATACACTAATTTTGGTGGACCACCATGGAGAACCACTGCAAACATCCAACGTTCCTAAAATGAATTTTGCTTTCCCAGTGGACTCTGTAGGTGAGATCTTAGGTGTACGCACTGCCGATGTCAAAGTGGTGCAATTCTTTTGCTGCTGCATGAGTCTGAGTGGGTATATTTACTAAAGTGAGAGTTTTTAGAAAGTGGAGATGTTGCACATAGCAACCAATCAGATTCTACTTAACATTTAACTAGCACCTACTAGAAGATAATAGCTAGAATCTGATTGGTTGCTATGGGCAACATGTCCACTTTTAAAAACTCTCACTTTAGTAAATATACCCCCCAGGTCTCACCGTGCATCCGTCATGGTTGTCTCCGTGCAGGTTTGCAGTTATTTTTTTTCAGGCGCACGCAGGTAGAAGTGTATTCCCAACCCAGGGGTTGGTTCCTGGGCATTGATAGGGAGGTGGTTAGAATTCACGCAAAAATGGCCCGTTTAATGGGTGTGTTATGGGTAATGTCACGGGTGTGTCAGTGAAAGTGACTGCGTACACAGGCGCACAGCCGTAAACACAGGAGGCCAAGCACGGACGGAGACACTGCGCCCGCCATAGGACTGGTACAGGTTTTGGTGGTGCGGCCGATGGTAAGGAGTATAAGGACGCACCAATCGGTATTACTGCTTGCACTGGCTCTAAGAGTGGGCGTCTCAGTCCTAGCACATTGGGCCGCAGGGATGTACACGCGGGAAGGAGGTTGTAGCGGCACAGGCATAAAGCCGCAGACGTGCTGTAGGTGCTCCTGCGTCCATCTGGCCCATTGTCCTTGAGAGTAACGTGAATGACTGGTACGGCTTTATACTTGCACGCGCACAATCTCCTGCATTAGATGAATTGAATTTTGCGTTAGCGTAAGTCAGTCTGGCTTCCGCGGGTGCCACAACTGCTGTACAGCCACTTTGTGTGCTACCTCCAGGGGTAGGCAGGTTGTCCTCCAAAAGTCCTATAAGAATGGGGGTTGTGGTTTTCCAGAAATCAAGGTTTATCTTCAGCGCAAGTCTCTTTGCCTTTTCTGGAACCAAGCGTACTGGCGATGCAAAGTCATCTGCACTTCAGTCACTCACATCTCCACTTACCACGGAGACATGGGCTGTAACATTTGGCGTTCTCACGTAGACAACGATCAGTGAGGTAGGTGACTGCATTGCTGGCTATGAAGAGTTACAGTATGTGTAAATACAGATGGTTTCACAGATCATTTGTACCTAGTACTGTATATGGGCTGGTCCAAGTGTGTCCACCTAAGCTATGGATAGTGGCGGCTGCTGAGTTGCATACAACTCTGCATATGGGTCAATGTACGAATTTACTTCCGTGTACGCAGCGTGGGCGCTGGGGAGGTAGGGTTCGGGTGTGAGCAAAGCCTGCTGCCATGTGAGGTAAGTTCCTTGCCGTAACCTCTCTTTCCTCCATCTGGTCCCTTCCTAAATAGTCCAGAGCAACCTCTCTTAATATTTTCCCAACACTAAAGTTCACCTTGAGGCTTTAGGATGGGATTGGTATGAAATACTGGTTCAAATCCCAACAGGAGAAGCCTGACAGGAGGAGATCCCGACTGGGGGTGGTAGTACCCTAACCCAACCCTCTCTTACGGGTTGCATACCGTAAATCCCCCCCAGGGGTGCCTAAACCAACTCTTCCCGCACCCTAAACCTAACCCTCCCAGGGGGGTGCCTAACCCTAAAACTCCCGGGGTGGTGCCTAACCCTAAATCCCCCCCGGGGTGCCTAAACCTAACCCCCCTTCCTGCACCCTAAACCTAACCCTCGCAGGGGGGTGCCTAACCCTAACCTACCCCGGGGGCACCCCTAGGGGGGAGGGTTAGGGTTAGGCACCCCCCCCGCCAAACCCTAACCCCGCTACACTCCCTAAACCTAACCCTCCCCCCCATGCAGCTAACTCCCCGGACTTACCTTGTTCAGGCTGTCGTCCTTCGGCGTTCCGGAGTCGGAATTAAGATAGGCGTCGGTATTTCGATGCCTATCTTAAGTCCCCCGTCTGGCTTCTCCTGCCGGTCTATAAACTGCATCCCTTTAGGATATGTGTACATTCATGTACAAACTGGCATCTATTACCTCCACTATAACACCCTTATGAGACAACACATTCTTCCCTCTCAGCCTCCTCCTAAGCCATTTGCACCTTGGATCCAGCTGGGTTCAAGTATTGGCCACCTAACAGAGGGTCCCCACATCTCCTCTGTAACCGCCACTCAACAAAAATGAAGCTATTTGAGCTACAGGGTATATATAGAGTAGATCAGTGTTTCCCAAACTCATTCTTCAGGGAGCACTAACAGTGCATGTTTTCCAGGTCTCCTCCCAGAATCACAAGTGATATAATTAGCTCCACCTGTGCATCTTTTAAAATGTGTCAGCCAGTAATGAATACACCTGTGCTCCAACTAGGAAAAATGGAAAACATGCACTGTTAGTGCTCCCTGAGGAATGAGTTCGGGAAAAAAAACTGCTCTAGAGTGTCAGCATTTTTTTCATGGCACCCCTAAGCCAAGAATTTGTTATTGTGTTTACTTGACACCCTTTGGGTTAGTTATGTGGTGGTGTACAGGGTTCTGTGTGTCCATATATTTTATCATTGGCAGCCCCCAGCACTGGTTTTGCCAGTTACATTGAACAGATATAATTTGATTTGGTCCTGGACCACCACCCCTGTGCAGTTCTGATTTACTAACAGAAGCTGCTTTCTTAATACTGGTTCTTATTTCCCCAGCTCTCTCCGGAGAATATGTCCTTGTTTTAAGGAGCAAAGGTTTCCAGGTATTGAAACTGCAGTCAGCAGAGGTAAGCCAGCAGCTAGCTAGTCTCTCATTATGTATAGACAAAGCAGAGGTAAGCCAGCAGCTAGCTAGTCTCTCATTATGTAGAGACAAAGCAGAGGTAAACCAGCAGCTAGCTAGTCTCTCATTATGTATAGACAAAGCAGAGGTAATCCAGCAGTTTGCTAGTCTCTCATTATGTATAGACAAAGCAGAGATAAGCCAGCAGTTTGCTAGTCTCTCATTATGTATAGACAATGGAGAGTGAGCATTTAGGAGCCAATCTATATTATGCATAGGATTTAAAGGAGAAATCAACCTACGGACTATTCAGCGTGGAGACAATTTTAAATTCTGCACATAGGTACATACAGTAGGTATAGCTGTTGCTATAAGAATATTTTGAAATGACCATGTACCGCAAATCAAAACTAAAGTGGGAATTCAATTCTAAGCTATGGACGGCACGCGATGTGCTGTTCCAATACAGCACATCGTGCCTTCCGGCATCGCCAGCTTTCCCTCGCACCCCATAGAGGTGCAAAGGGAAAACTTGCGATGTCCGCAATACCGTAAATGGCCGATACGTGTGTAGCGGCTTCACCGCAATGCCCGATGGCGATTCGCTTTTATTGAATACCCTCTCTAAGGGTCTTAGGACCTCATTCAGAGTCGGTCGAAGCGGCCGCACGGTTGTACGGGAAAAGGGGCCGGATATGCAAATGATTCCCTCGCAAGTTGCGTCCCTAAGTTCGGATCAGTAGCTGGTCGACCAAGGGGAGGAAGCGGCCGGAATTAAAAAATATACGCCCCCTTCTCGTACGCATTGCACGTCATCTCCGGGCATATAAGGGTTAATCGAGACCATCAGGAACCACTGGAACTGGTCGTAGAGCTTAAGGTTGACCATACCCTCTCTTAAGCACTACGATCATGTCAGTGTAAAAACCTCCCATGTCACATGTGCCATGACGCTACTTTGTTAATTATGCACTCCCATAAACCATATGCACTCCCATAAAACGCCGTTCGCATAATTAGGCACGCCTGCGTCCGGATCTCCACTCCCCCGTTTTCAAGCACCTTCCCCTGTTACCACCCACAAACGCCTCAATCTGTCACTCAAACTACCGAACTGGCTGTATTCAAGGAGAGAGAAATTTCTGATCGTAGCGGCTAGTTTGCGCACGCGAACTTTACGCATGCGCAGTATAGCGAACATCGGTGGCGTACGACCGTGCGGCCGATTCGACCGACTCTGAATGAGGTCCTTATTACTTGCTGGGAACCTACGATTGGATCTTTATAAGTTAGTGTCACATAGCAAATGTAACTTTCTAAAATATACAGGTGCCCATAAAGGACTATAAAAGAAATACATTTATTTTGTGGTTGTCGCTTGTCACATTCGGCATTAGGAGAAGATGGAGTCACAGCGCAAGTTGTCACAATGAGGGAGGGTGCTATAAATAACTACTGTATACATGAAAATATTGTTTTATGATGAACATTAACCATATATCATATATCATAATAAATCACATATGTTCCTTGTGTTCACATGAGCAGTTACAGGATCAGTTACAAATATTTACTATGAACCATCACTTGTATAGGCTTTTTATTGTTATTTTTGCAGGGGGTAAGCTAATGTCTCATCACCACTTGTGTCATTTATCATTTGAAAGTTTGGAAATATTTCAAATTATTTCAACAATATACTTAACGTGCTGACAGCCCGCTGCAAGGGAGACTTATCTCTTTACCAAAATTCATAAATAGAACATTGAGTCTATGATGACGTGCGGTGAGGTAAATGGCTGGGGAGGCACTGGCTAGTATCAGAGCCAGATTTACAGATACATACTGTATATGCCCCCGAGGGTACATGTGGGCATTATATAAAGGTGCAGCAGTATATAGTACTGGAAGGTTGGTGAGTTTTAATCAGGGATGTGCGAAAAAGGTAGACAGGGGAGGCAGTGCCTCACCTGCCATACAATTTTTACTCCAGGGTTTTGACTATTAAAATGATTAGAATAATACAAAGAAGATATCTATAATTTTTTCTTAGCATTTTTATAGTGAAAACTCTGGAGTATAGTTAAGTATGATAGGAAAGGTTCTGCCCTACTCGCCTCACTTCACCGCACATCACTGATGTCTATGAGCTGACCCTTCTAGCTGCCTTACTGGGGCCTTTCCATTGTCCAGGTCTGATAGTTCCGCGCAAGTCCTAGGGCTGTATAAGCAATGTGGATTGAGGAGAGTTCCTTCACTGCACCTAAAGCCAGAACTTCTCAGTCCAGGAAAAAATAAGCCTTGTGTTGGCCACCACTTATTTTCTTGAGCTCCTATATAACTTCTAGTTAGTAACCACATACTGTATATTATCGGTCTCTTCATGCTGTTGTTTGTAATATATCTTATGCTTTTCAGGTGCATGTTGAATGCAGAGACCGCAGTTTACGGCTGTTGTCCTCAGACAGGTAAGTGCGCTTGTGATCCTTACCTCGGCTCTGCAAACCCCCTGTACAAGCCGTTTGTCTCATTGGACCTTCTCATCCTTCAATTCTTCAGCATCTCTCATCTCTCTGTTCTGTTCATTAGATATCTTCTCTCTCTGTCAGCTTTGTCATCGCTCCCTCTTTTGTTTCTTCAGCTGATTGTTCTACATCTGTAATATTTCTACTACCTGTCTCTTCCGCCACCCCCACCGCCTAACCTAATTCTCGCCCTCAGCTCGTTGATAATTGTCCCAGGTGTCTATAGTTCTCTTCTCCTTTCCTACAACTCTTTATTCAACACTTGGAATCTGAATCAGAGCCGGACAACGGAGCAGCGTTTTCCGTCCACACATGCATCTGATTCTGACTGTGCATGCATCCCAATTTTGTTCATAACGAAGTAGCATCAGGGGTAACAAGGGGGTGGCTGAGCAGACACATGGATATGTGGCCTCATTTTCTCACCACCCGTTTGGTGTCATCTGTTCTTCCATTTCTTTTCCATACAGTCTTCCTATTCTGTTCCGTATGTCCTCTGTCTGTTGTACCTTAGGGGTCTATATACTAAGCAGTGATAAGAGACAGAGTGAAAAGTGAAAAGGAAGAGATAAGGTGCCAGCCAATCAGCTCCCAACTGTCATTTTTCAAACACAGCCTGTGAGATGACAGCTGGGAGCTGATTGGCTGGCACCTTATCACTTACTTATCACGTTTCACTCTGTCTCTTATCACTGCTTAGTATGTAGACCCCTTAATCTCTTTGTCTGTCTTTACTCCATGTCATCATTCAATTTCCACCCATTTGGTATAGGACTGTGCCTACAAATCTAATGTCTGTTTTCCTCTGTTACACAGGAATAGGATCATTGTAGAAGCTCCGCAGTTTGATAACAGCAACACAAACTTGTACATCCATGATTGTTAGCTACACATCCTTAGTGTTTGGACACTGAGGTTCAGCATGGGACAGTCGTGGCCCATCCCAGTTACAGACAATAACCCGGGATCATCTGCTATAAAAGCCCTTGCATTGCGTGGCCACTGGGAGAGACATTAATTATGACACCCTGGGACTTATATCTTCATTACTGTGTAAGGCTCATGTCGTGGCACTGATGTGGTCAGTAGTGTAAGGCTCATGCTGTTTGGATGTCTATGCAGTAAAACTGTTTCATGCACCTTTACTGGACGTTTGTTCTACTTGTTGTCCGTCTGATAGTGCAGGTAACAGCCCATGCACACCTGAATGATGACTAGGAATTTACTGTTGAAAGTACCCCATGAAAGTCAGGCAGAAGATAAACTATTGCAGGAACACGTGGCTCTGTTTAATGGGATGCCAATGCAAAATACTTTTTAAAGACCAAGTAAAGCCCCTGTTGGACTTTATATAAATGAACGGCTGAAAAATTCTAGACAAATATACTGGATTGCTCCACCATGAACTGTTTTGCCATTCTGAAGCAAGTTGCCATTGAAAGAATGAGATATTTTTGTAACCAGTGCAAACAGAGAGTGACTGACAGACTTTGTTTCTTTGCCTTGCAGAATTGTGGATTCAAACAGGGGGGAGGGACAATGATGTCACAGGAACTCAGTTGTACTCAGTGCACCAATGGGATCCGATGCCAGTTATTCAGATGTGGCAGCTGTCTGTAATAGTATTGGGAGGTGATACTCTCCCTTTTTTACAGAGCTACAGGTGAAAGATGGCTGAGGCTGAACAAATTTTACCTATATGCTTCATAAACAATTACATTTTGGAGCTTTGTGATCGTTAAATAGATTAAATACATTTTTAAGACTAAAAACATTTATTTTAGGTGCCATTTAACTAACATATCAAATTTCTCCATTAAGTTTAGTCCCAAATAAACTGACTCTGGCAACCATCAAATGGAGAATGCTTGGTTATCGGGACTGGATTGAAAACTAGTTTTTACATTTTTAAAAAAAAATTTTTTTTTAAAGTTTAAACAATCCACATGCAAAATTCTCCATTATTCAATGTTTAGTATTTTTAGAATCTTCATTCTTCCAGTTAAGAAGATATTTAGTCCAATAATATGATACCATTCTGTAGATGAGATATAACCGTCCTGTTAGCAGCAATAAAAGCTACACACTTTTTCAAGTTGTAGTATTTCATAAATGTTTTCAGTGCTCTCCTATATATTTTTATGATAGTGAGACATTTTTTGTTTTTTTTCTATCTCAGAATAATCTTTGCTTTCAGTGTACACAATGTTACCCGTTATGAGAAAGACAGTAATGGCAGTAAGAGCAGGATGTACTAACCATGCAGTGTACATCACACCAGTCACCGCATCGATGCTAATCGCATATGTACTAACATATGCGATTAGTATCGCAAAGGAAAGCTTTCGCGATAAGAGTTACCCTTTGCGAAGCTGCTGCCGCCGGGTGAGGTGGTCTCCGCGGGTCTTCTCCCCTCCTAGCCCCGGGAGCTTCCTGCTGGTGACCTCTGCAGGAAGTCCCGGGCTCCTCCTCCTCCTCCCTGCACCCAGAAGAAGAGGAGAAGGAGGCGGGGGACCCAGGAGGAGCACCCAGGAGGCTGAGGTGAGGGGTGGCCGGCAGTGAGAGGTGCTGGGCGACAGTGGCGAAGCTGCGGGAAGTGGGATGCGGTAAGAAGCCCATAGGCTTCTATAGGGTAATGCCAGAAAACCTGGTGTTACCCTCCACAATGAAAATCGGGCAGCCGGGGCTTAGTACATATGAAAATGCGGTAAAAACCCCAAAAACTGGGTTTTCACAACATTTTCCCTTCAGTACATCCCAGCCAGACAGTGAAACCAGAGACTCTTGGGGCACATTTACTAAGCGGCGCTTCTCACAGCTGCTGCTTCTATGGTGGTTTCAGTTGCTGGATTTAAAGGAGCAATAAAACTGCTGAAGAAGAAGGTGTCTTTGGGTGACCAAACTTATGAGCATGGACCAGTCCAGGTCTCAAGTAGGCTGCAGAAATTTTATCCATATTCATGGAAGGGATACAGAAATGTTGGTCACCACCGAGGGTGGAGGCTCCAATAATCTGACTACATTTCTTCTTCTTGGAGTCTGAATACTGAGAGGACAGAATGAATAAGAAGATCGAGACAGTTCTTTAGCCCATTCATTTTCTTGAGGTGGTGGCATTCCTTTTACCCATTTTAAATTCAGATTGGGACAGTGACAATCCATTTTACCCATTTTAAATTCAGATTGGGACAATGACAATGATGGTTGTGGTGGTCAGAGTACTCTTATCAGGTTTGTAGGCAGCTAGGCCCAGTTCTGAGTTACTGGTCACATCCATGAAGATTCTAGGTTCCTGGGAGATGACTTCTGGATTCTAACGGCCCCAACACACTGTGCTTTCCAGATTTGACCTACACAGTGATTACGGTGTCACGTTAACTCTAGTGTTCATGTCTTTCTGGGGATTTCCTATTAGGACCAGAGCTGGACTGCTTCTACTAGCCATAGGAGGAAAGTTTCTACCAACTGTATACCAGCTCCCAGACATTCAGGTGTGCTCCTTTTGGCTCATAGGTCAGGTGAGGTCTCAGGCCCCAGAATCTTATTTTCCTTTCCTTATGTGGGAACAGAAAACAACGTTGTTGGGTCACTAAATGCTCTGCTATTTTTTTAAAACAAATCTCTCTTAGGTCCTGAATCCAGATTGACTATATTGATCTACTCTGACACTGCATTTTCTTTCCATTCAGCTTCTAGATGGGGTCTAGATGGGGTCTAGGTGGTAGGTTACCGCATGTATGAACCAGGAGAAGTCCTGCTTGCCTGTAATTTTCTTGGATGGGTACATGCATGCTCCAAACTTGGGAGGGTCCATTGACTCTGACCTGTGACTGTGCATCAGGATGAGGATGTTTACATAGATTCCTACATGGCTCTTTCTTCTATGATTCAGGGGGTAAGGGTCCCCCATTCCCTGGAAGATAAGTTGATCAAGGTGATACCCCCCTGGCCTTGTTGCAGACTCATGTTTTGGATATGGTTAAGGCAATGGAGTCTCATGGTTAGATCATTTCAGTAATGAAACTTGACCCTTTCCCAGCTGATGGTCTTCCCAACTAGCGGACTAACCTTCTCTCTCTACTAGGCCTTGTGTAGACCTGGTTAGCTGCTTACAGACTACGGTATGTTCACCTTTTCTTAGGGGTACTAGGACAGTTGGTTATCCTTTTAAGGCACGTCAGCTTGTGTAGTCCCATTTGAGACTAGACCTTCGCATTTTAGTCCTTTATACAAGCTCTTTGTATCCGGAGGTGTTTACTCTCCCAGTTGACAGACTGGAGCTCAGAATGTTTTTGGAGAGGCAGACTCCGGCTCTCAGCTGGGGGCTATGCAGAGTTTATGGCTTGCTCAGAGGGCAACTAGTTTATCCTCCTGGCTTTGAGAATAACTGGCAGTATCTTCTGTTGGGGAGGGCAACATTTTCCCATAATCCCTTGGGTGGAATACTGCGCAGCAAGCTATCTCAGAAGACAGAGCCCTCACCCCAGGCAAAATAGATTGCTCTGCATTCTAAGGCCTATCATCAGCCAGTGGAAAGATGGGGGCATCCAGAAGTTCACATGGTAACATTATTTGAACCACGAGGGGAAGCAATTCTGCTCCAGTATGAGGCATCTGTAGGTGTATTTCGCAGGCATACTGTCGGTTCTACAGAGCTTCCATCTAATCTGTAGCACAAGACTGTCTCAGAGGGTCTTGGTACAGGGATATGCTAAGGGGCTGTGAGCTTGTGTGGCCTCAGTCTCTGAGGTCCAATCTATCATGACAGGGCTCCTTTTTTCATCAGTGTTATAACTCTGCTGGCTTTAATGGGTGGCTGTTGAAGCAATGATCCTTATACAGTAGCTATGTGATTTTAAGACCATGTAGTTCAGCCAGGACTGCCATCAGGGAAACTGCCGGATCTGGAGCCCCGGGCCCAGACAGAGAGGGGCTCGCCCAAGGATGGACTTACCAGCGATACAGCAGGGTCCCCTTGGGAGTAATGGCCCTGCCGGCATCCCAGCGCATACCAGATTACTGAAGATCTGCAGTGCCAGGCAGCTGTCATAGCTATACTTCCTGGTGGCTGGAGCCTCCCCCAGGCCAGCCACCTTACCATGAGCTCAGAGCAGCCAGATCAGCATACGCCTAAGCTGTGACCTGCATACACTTTCCTCCCCAGTGCACTCTGCTACTTGGACTCCTTCCCCTTGCAACAGGCAGCAGTGAGGGCCCCACAGCACACTGAGACAGAGG
The DNA here is from genome assembly GCA_031769625.1 of Taudactylus pleione. Taxonomy (NCBI): domain Eukaryota; kingdom Metazoa; phylum Chordata; class Amphibia; order Anura; family Myobatrachidae; genus Taudactylus; species Taudactylus pleione. The sequence goes on from JAUIMM010000198.1 coordinate 4,556,063, forward strand.
TAAATGGGGGCACAGAACAACAGAAGGGAATGTGTGTGTGTATCGGGGGGGTCACTGACAGGCAGAAGGAAATGTGTGTGAGGATCACAGATAGACAAAGGGGAGTGTGTGTATGTGTGTGTATGTGGAAGGGGGGTCGCTGACATACAGGTGGGAATGTGGGGGGGGTCACTTACATACAGAGGCGAATGTGGGGAGATCGCTGAGAGAGGGGAATTTGGTGAGGATTGTTGAGAGAGAGGAGAATGTATGGGGGTGTTACTGAGACGTGGGCATGTGGGGTGATCGCTGAGAGAGAGGGGAATGTGGGAAGGATTGTAGCTGCCTGGAACAATAAAGTTTTTTTTTTTTCTTATTGGGACAAGGCGCATGTAACATCATGATATCACGGGTGCACCACTGACAGAGGAACTGGCCACAGCCTGAAGAGGAGTAGCCAGAAGAGACACATGAGAAGGTAAATGTCTGTGGGCTATAAGGGCTGTTTGGAGAGACACAGGGGGTGCTGTCTAGAGAGACAGAAGGGGTACTGGCTAGGGAGATACTTTGGGGCTGGAGTTGCAGAAACGCAGGGGGGGCTGCCTATTTGTGATGGCAGCCCTGAGTTCAGCCCTTGTTCATAGTTCAAAAACATGTTGCAGCTAAAAATTACTACAGGATTTGGAAACTCAACATCTACCGTAGATCTAGTTGTGAAATTCAGGGGATTTCTACAGTACCTCTTCTTTTCATTGGGTCCAGTTGCTGATGTTCTAGGGTTTTTTCAATTCAGTTCCCTGACTGTTATGGTCTCAGCCGTTTTAATTTACTTTCTTAGAAAATTGTCTCTCTTGAATAAAGTGTAGACCTTCTTACGGGAAGCAATGCATGGTCAGCCTCCATACATCCCTCCTATAACTTTTTGGAAACTCAATCTGCTGCTGACCCTTCTTTCGAACTACTGGATTTGGTGAGGTTCAAATTCCTTACTTGGAATGTTGTCTTCCTATTAGCTAGCTCCTCAAAAAGGAGAGTTTTGGAGCTGGGGACTGCATCATCCTCTATGCTGAACGGGATGTGCTTTGAACCACTCTTTCTTTTCAGCCAAAGGTAGTCACTAATTTTCATTTGAAATGATGCATTGTGAGCCCTTCTTTGGATTTGGATAGGTCAATGGACAAAGAGGGCTTTCTTGGTTCACTGGACATTGTCACGACTTTGAAAATCATTGTCCAAAGGACCCAGGATGGATGGCGGCCTGACTTTCTACAATGTCCATGAGAGGCTGACCAGCTTCCAAACAGCCATTGCCATATGAATTACTGTGGTACTTCAACAGACTTATCTATGTCTGTCCTTTCCTGAACCTCTGAGGGCAGCACATTCTACCATATCGGAGCATCCTGGGCAGCATGGCATAGGGCCACTGCTAGCAGTTTTACTAGGCAGTCATCTGGTCTTCTATGCATATCTTTTCCAAATTTTTCAGATTTACTACTTTTGCATCAAAAGATGTCCGCTTTAGACAGGAGGTGCTACGCACAACGACTTTTGAATGTGCCCTCCCTTTGGAACCGCTTTAGGACATCCTCTGGTGTTCCACCATGGGTTAATCAAGAAATGTACATTTTTGTACTTACAGTATGTTAAATCTTTTTGGGGAACACTGGGCGCCCTTCATTCTTTGGGTGAGATGTAATATGGTGTGAGTTTTGAAAAAGTGCGAGTACGGAGCTATGTAATAGAGTGTGAGAACAAGCAAGCGCACATGTTTCTCACACCTCTGCAACTCACAATGGCAAAACACTCATCCAGATGTTTTGCCATTGTGAGCATAGAACTCTGGCAATGTAATAGAGTACGAGTGTTTCACTCACACACTATTACTTCTGAATACTCAAAAAAAAAAACTTACCTGCTTCAGGATACCGAGTCTAGCCTCAGCAGGTCCAAGAAACACAGACAGATGCACAGATCCGTGAGATCTGTGCGTGTTTCTGTGTGTAAAAAAAATAAACTTTGAAGAAAAAAAAAAGACGTGCCCCCCACAAGCATAACCAGCCCGTGCTCTGTAGAGCCTGTCCTGGTTCTTAAAATACAGGGGAAAATATGCTTAAAGGTCCCCTGTATTTTAAGAACCAGCACTGGGCTCTGCTGAGTGTGAGTGTGAATGTAAGTGTGCATGTATGCTATTAAACTTTATTTTCACGGTGTGTGTGTCTTGTGGTTATTTTAATATTTCTTTGCAGGTGAACTAATGCCCCGCATGCTGGTACTTTTGGTTCTCCAAGGACCAGCCTGCGGGGGAGGCTTGCTGGGACCTCTGGTTCTCCAGCAAAGACAATATTGTTACATCTTTTTTTACACTACACTTTAACACAAAGGGGTGCTGGGGAAAGGCCCGGGACTTGGTTAGACAGAACTGTAGCTTCTAAGCAGCCACCGGGATACAGAGGGCCAGAGTTTTTGCAGATATTTTTATTTACAAAACATACTGTACATTCTATAAAGCCAAATCATCCTATTGGTGTCATTGCTTGTGCTGAGGTGGATCAGTGTGGTAACAAGAAGTAAATGATTGCAAGCCTTACAGCGTCATCAATAAATACTTTATTACAGACAAACAGGACAAAAGTTCTGCACAATTAAGAAGTGAGCTCCCGACCTATATTTTGTAATACCTCCTGAGGCCATCTGCAAATATCCCATTGTGTAGGAGAGATTCTCTGTAGCGATCTTGCACAGAACATACAAGAAATATATTGCTGATTGTTGGTGAGAGAGGTGGACGCTGCGATATCACCATCTGGAGTAATGAAGCATTATAGCACAAGAGACTTCCGATGCACACAGCACTTCACTCACCAACAACACTCAGGCAATGATTGTGCTAACGAGTTCGGCATCTGCAGCAGCAACACGGTAAACATTCACAGTTACAAACAAAAGTAATCCCACATTGTCACCCTGTTGTATTCCCCCCCTTGTTGGGAGGTATAAGGCACTAGTATACAGAGAATGCAGGTAACACTGACAATGACTACACTCTGTAGAAGTAGCCGTACAGCATTGAGCTTGTAATTGGCTGTCCAGGCCAGATAGTGTGTAGGTCTTCTTACACCATAACCTGTTCAGGTGTCAACAACTATCCTGGATCACAGGACACAAAGCACTGCAAGTTCAATTCAGATTCTAGCAAAAATATAAATATTTCTAATGTACCCTGAACTTTCCAGAATTTGATGCAGGCAGGGAGTGACTGACAGACTTGCCTAGCAGGGTAACATTCTTCTGAGTAACTTTCAGAAACTTGTTTCCAAGATCCAGAAGAATTGTGTAACATCAATGCTAAACATGAAAATGGTTTGTCTTTTATACCCAATGGCTACTTTTTGACGTTTAATCAATTTGGGCAGCTGTTTCTTTGTAGGCTGCCGTAACAAAAATAGTGGCGTACAGTATTCACTGTAACCCTCCAATCAAAAAAATTCAGTGTCTTGCAGAGCACCCTTACTATTGGTGTGTCTCCATATAGAAATATTAGCATGTTCATGCAAGCTTTTTGCCACATAAATCATTTAACCAGCTATTTCATTTACCACAAGACTAGGAAAATAAACCAATCTAGGTGGATGTGTAATGTGTTTACGGATCAGGACAATTGAAATGTATAGAATTTTGTTTTTAACCCTTCCTTGCACTTATGTTTTTTGTAGTACTGCTTTAAATTGAAATGAGCAATATTATACCTTGGTATTTTGGCAGGGCCTTTGTGTGTCTGGTATAGGAAGAGTTTGGCAGAATCGGGGGCTGTTGGGGGGGGGCGGACAGATATTTCTTCGAGACTGACGATATTACACAAACTAGTATAAAACTAAAAATGTGCAATGCTCTGGAGCAAAGACAGTGAAGAAACTGGTAGTATTTCACCTTGCAAAATATTGGTGGCAGTGTCCGGACATTGAGACAACAGATTCCTATAGAGCAAAGGACAATTTCAGCGCTCTGTGGTGGTTCTGCAGCTTAAAATGCAATGCTCTTTAGCAGTCTCAATAAGAAATGCAATCCTCTGCAGAGGCCATAATGCTGTAAAGATGTGATGCCCTGCAGGGACATTGGCACTGAAGACATCTGGATTAGAATGCTGTAACAATCTCCAGTTAGTTAGTTTGTTGATGTTCTGCGGAGTCGCTTCTGTGCTGGATAAGCAGAGACGGAGACTGATAGGAAGTTATCTTGCCAATGTCTCCTGTAGGTTCAAGGATCTGATCACGATCCAGGGAATAACTATATTTAAAGTATGCGTTATCCCAGCTGATCCTCATAGGTCTTCCGGAAACAGTCTCCAGCGGGGAAGAAATCCCAGCACCTTTCCTGGTACATCTTCCAGACATAGGACTCCTGAAAGAGAGACAACCAAGTCACCTACTCTATGCTACATAATGATTGTAACAGACGAGACACTATACCATCCCTCGTAGCAGAGCAGCAGTGTTATTCAGTGTTGGGATGACCTGTATTGGTAACAGATGCTGGGGCACAGTGCACTATTATGCACAACTGTGCAAATTTTACAGGTCTAAAATGTAACCATTAGGAATTTGCTGTTTTAGAGAAATGTTCCTAATTGCTCCCACAAAACAGACGTACCAAGTTTATTCATCAATGTAAAGGGCACTGTACACAAATGGCAGCTTTAGTAAATCCCGCTAGGATTAAAGAGATAAGCGCATGCGGGACTACTGTCCATGCCTGTGCGTCGTGTTGTGACCCGGCTTCGCTGGTCCGTATTGCTAGCTATAGCATTATCTATCGACGTAAAGCTAAGCCTGTTGACGTTTTAAATTGACAAGGACGCTGTGCCCATAGAAGTCTATGGGGATTGGTATAAGCGGTGGAAATTAGGTTAATGCCTTTTGCTGAATTAGTGATCACCTTTTGTTAAATTGAGAGAAGCAGATTTAAGTAAAAAAAAAACTCTGATGGAAACACCAGAGATTTGGCTTTTGTCTGCTTAATAAATAGACCCCTAAGTATTGAATCAAATGCATTTTTTGGGTTATTTACGAGTGTGAGATATGTTGAATGTGGCAGGCATGCACAGACATTTACACAGTGTTTTGTGCATATGAAAATGCAGGAATGACATAGGAGAGGTGCTAAAAAGAACAACCAATAATTATGGTATGCAGTCGGGAAGCCGGCGGACCTAATCACGACAGCCGGCTTCCCGACTGTAATATCCTGGCAAGGGTCTAAAGACAGGCGTCGATATGCCCACGCCTGTCATTAGACATACGCCGGGAGCCCGACGCCCAGCATCCTGATCGATGGGACGCCGAGCCCGGATAGCCTGGGGGGGGGGGAGGGTTAGGTTTGGTGTTCCCGGGGGGGGACTTAGGCTAAGGCATCCCCCCCGGGAGGTTAGGTTTAGGCTATGGGAGGGGGGGGCTAGGGTTAGGCACGCCCAGGGGGAGGTTGGGGTTAGGCACCCCCCGGTGGAATTAGGTTCAGGCTGCAGGGAAGGGGGGTTAGGTTTAGGCACTTCGAGGATCGATTAGGGTTAGGTACTGGGGGGGGGGTTAGGGTTACGCACCCCTAAGGGCGGGCTAAGGTTAGGGGGTAGAATTAGGTTAGCTAATACTTACCTGAGGACGATCGGGATTTCCACTGCTGGCGGGATGCTGGTGTTGGGATTCCAACCGCCGGCGGTAAATCATACCGATTCCATAATTATCAATGCAGAACATTTATTATGAGGCACCACCCACAAGGGTTTCTTTCAAGGAGCACTCACAGTTTTACCAAGTTGCTCTTTCCTCCCATGAGAGGCCTAGGAACTGTACACCAGGACCTCATTCAGAGGTGGAAGCTGCTGTGCCCGCTCTGGCGCCCTATGCCAGAGTCGCGGGTGCGATAATATCTAAATGCTAGTTCCAGTCTTCCACTTGTGCACTAACATGCATCGGAATGTGCAAGGCCTGAGACGACCACTTTTTGCGCCCCCTACTCACGGTAGAACCACCAGTGATTTTAGACAGTCCACCAGCGACACTTGTACCTGCCTACGCAGAATGCTTGCAGTGACACGCCCACAATGCTCCAATTACATGCCCACGTGGCGGATGCTTTTGCGCTCCCTTCTGGCCACCTCCCAGACACTGCCAGGAATGCCCATCGCTTTGCTCTAGAGTTCTATTACCAGCTCTCCCAATCACAATAGCGCTTTTCTGCGCAAACTCTGGGTAGTGCATGTGCCGTAGGGGATTCCAGAATATTTTGTACTTCCTCTTGGTCCTCTCGGTCACACCTCCATATTACAGCCACTAGGTTTCCATAATGATAAAATGCCCATCTACTCCAATCAGCATGAAAAATCAGCGTCACAATGAGTGTTAGCTCACCTGCCCTGTGTGTTCCGTGTCATCTTTGTTAATCAGATACATCAAAAAGAACCTGGAACAAAGCACAGACCAAGTTAGAACCCATTAAAACACTATGGGCTTTACTTAAATTCAATCCTTGGTCAATCTCCCTGCTCCCAATCCCGCAGCTCACATGTAATTGGCCAAGTTATGTTCTTCCAGAGTATGACTCTCAAAGCCGTGCGGCGTCGTATCAAAGTAATCACTTCCGATGCCACAGATGAAGCATTTGGTCTGGTGGGAAGAACATTATAATGTCAGGGCAGAGGTGGTGGAAGATGAATTGTAAAGAATAAATGGAACAGTACATAAGGAGAGAGGCAAGGAGCAGCACAAAGGAGCAAAGTAGAGGTAATGAGAAGCAGATGCATAAGGAAATAATTAAAATGAAACAAGGCGGGGAGGGGGTAATGGAAATCATGGAGAAGAAAGCTGATTAACTAAAAAGAGATATGGAGGACCACCGAGATGGTTATGGTAGAGCAACTGATTATTAAGAAGAGCAGTGAGGTAGAAAAACATGAGAGGGAATGAATTACGTTGGTTGATGGTGTAAGACTGACGCAAGTTTTGAAGTGTATGAGGAGTGACAAGAAAGATAAGAACAGATGTGGTGGAGCTCACTGGGAACAGTAATCAGATAGATAATAAGGGACATCACCTCCATATCCTCCTTCACTTGCTCCTGTTGGTCTCTCAGTTCTCCAAATGCGTCAATGATCAGACCTGAAGGAGGAATCCATGTTTAGTTATAATTCATTATTTTAATTGCCGGGTCAGGGGTTATGACTGAGAGATTTACAATGAGGGATTGTCCCTGACCGCTACCTACCCTGAATGATGGCCAGCAGGATGACGATGACAAAGAAGAAGAAAGTGATGTCAAAGACAACGCGGTAGAGTTCATACTCGTCTCCTGCAGGGTCCTCGATCTCATCTCCAATGCCTCCACCGGCTCGTACCCCCACGTACATATGGAAGAGATAACACTGTGGAGATGGAACCATCAAGTATATATTACAGAAGGGGAGGAGAGATCTTTATATATCTTGTGATAATGATAGTAACTGGGTGGAGGGTCAAAGTTTATTTTAGAAGAATGATGGTTATGAGCATGGAGATTCCTTGCACCACGTCATTCCACCTAATCCCAGCAAAGCAGGGTATGAGCACGAACATTAAGGTCCATCTATTATTATAGGGTGCAGGTATAGTTCCTTGCTGGCCTTTTCTGCTTAAACAGTGAATTTGTGCTCTTTTCTGAGCAGCTCTACAATCAATACCGTGAGAGTTTTTAACAATTCCGGACAGTGGTGGCCACTAATGCTTTTTAAGTTTGACAAACTTGATGGCTGCTGCTTAAAATATATTCCTTCATTTAATAACACCTGGGGCCTACCAGATCATAGTAACATGGCAGGCCTTGGGCAATAATAAGCGGATGGGCCAACATCGATGATTACTACATGGAGAGACAAGACATGTACAATGCAGGTGTACTCACAGTCATCATGTCATCGCACTTCATGTCCGGCTCATCCTCATCCTCGCTCTTGTTGTAAAACTTCCGGAAGAAGTTGAAGGCGACCACGGTGTACAGGTATACCACCACGGCCAGGAGTCCCACGGTCATCATGAGCTGCAGAGAGTCAGGGAGAGAATCAAGGTTGAGGAACCATCATATAGTGGGACTCATAGACTGTAGTCAGAAGGAAAAGTGAGAGGTGGGAGGATTATTATCCTGATCGGATCACATGTCCAGCAGGGAATTTCTCTCCCGTGTATACAGGACAAAAAAGGGTAAAAGAGTCAGAACGGAAAAATTATAAATAAAGAACGTGAAATACAGAATAAGTGAGCACCATGGCCTAATCCTGAGTCGGGCGCCGGTACAAATACGGACGGAGGCCACTGATATCTACAAACCGCGCGTGCGCCATACATCTGCAGACTGCAGATGTGCTTACCTTGCATATACACACGCATGGAGACTGAAAAAGCGGATAGATTGATGCATTGACCATCACTCTTTTTCCGTGACATGTGAGAGCGCCGCGGGTGGGTAGGCAGATTTCTGCGCTTGTTTGATGAGACGGAGATGCGGCGCGTGTTTCACATGATTCTTTTGCGCCCAGTATGCAGTGGGTGTAAATTACGATACTGATTGTGATGGCTGTGGAGGGATAAGCGGTGGGCGCGCAGGCCTTCTGATGGATACTCTTAGTAGCGTAAGGCAGCAAGCAGGCTGGAGAGAAATGCAGCTGCAAATGCGTCCAATTAGAATCAGCCCCTATGTGAAGTGTAAAACAGAGAATCTGCACCCGCCATAGGACTGGTACAATTTTTGATGGTAGAGTCTAAGGATGTACCTATTCGGATGTTGAAAATGGGCATTAAAAATCACCAATTTCATTAAATAAATATTTTTACAATAAGGACTAAGAAGATATGGACAAGAGAAACAAATAATCCTGGACTTTGCATAACACACACCTAAAAGGGACAGGAGACCATTTCTATTTGCATTTAGGGCCCGATTCAGACCCGTTCGCAATGCTGTGTTCGCAAGCAGCCAAAGTATGCAAATCCCGCGATCACAAGCAAGACATTACTACACCCACTATGTTTTGCCGTGCGATCGCGGTATGAAATTAGATGCCCGCTTGCCCTTAGTAACATACGTAATCTCCAGGAAGTGTATTAAACAATCGGTAACATCAGCCAACATCGTACTCATATGCACCACTTGTGGCTGACCATTCCCTACCGCAAGCACTGCGAGTGCTGCGGTGTGTATTTCAGACATATGACGTGAATGCTGACGCTGCGTCTTAATTATGTACGCCCCTCAAATGGCGTTTAAACGCACAGACACACCTGCGTTCGCACCACCACACCCCGGTTACCTTCGACCTTCCCCTGTTACCACCCACAAACGGCACGTCCTGTCATTCATATTTGCGGACTGGCTGCGATCACTTCCCGATCGTAGCGACTGGTTCACTCACTGCATCTCATACGCATGCGCAGATTGACAACATTGGCCGGCTGCGTGCGAACGCAGCTTTGCGAACGGGTCTGAATCGGGCCCTCAGTCCAGCGACCTACAGTATGCAATTGTATTTACTAAGGGGCCCTTGCTGTCATGAAAAAGTGTAGAAGACACAGCGCTGACTGATTAGGAATTTGTACACAAACCTGTTTGCCGTTGTGTGTAACTGAGGACAGGATCGTGCGAAGGGTCTTGACGCCCATGGCGATATCCAGAAGGTGGGCAGCAAAGAAGAAATTGTTGTAGTGGCCAAGCAGGGACATGACGGTATACCACACCAGGTACAGGAAAGTCTGGGGGCAAAGATAACAAATACTTGCAGTGTCAATAAAACCACACACAGCAGGAGCATGATAGATTTCCATGTAGTACTTTATATTCTGCATCTGCCATTAGCTCTCTTGTGTTGTCAACCAAACTTATTTATGTCCCTCTCATCTACGTGACACCCGTCTGAAATACATAATACATTCATACTGATAACCAGCAACAGGTTCAAGTGTTTAACATGATTGCAAGAGTGCAAAATGTGCTTTGGCCACAAAATGCGATTTGGTCCTATATTCCTGCCGAGTACGCCTAATTTTATAGGAAGAGACAAGATGGCCAGAGAGGAGCTGTGCGGGTTGGGGTGTTGTTTCTTGCTGAACGGCGGTATTAATGTGCCTTCTTGTACATGTAAAAATAAACATTTCATTTTGTTGGATGAGATTAGTTTAAAAAGATTGGAGGGTGGAAAAAGGAGATTTAGGGGGAGTTCCCTGAATAACGGGGGTCCATAGAGAATGTTCTACCCATAAAAAGATACTAGTATACATAGACTGATACTGCTGTGTTTTGGGAGCATATAGGCGGCATGTTATAACAAATCACATACTGGGCCTGATTCAGAGTTGGACGCTCTTTGAGAGCGCTCGCTCTGAATCAGGGCTTCCCTTTTTTTTAAAGACGGCCTCCTGGCCGCTCGCATAGCTGTGGGCGACCACTCACAGCTTATGCGAGCGGCCAGGTGACGGTCGCGATGGTCACGACCATCGGGGCTTGCGACGAGACCCTTGTTGTAGGGTCTCGTGGCCGCAAGCCCCAGTGGACTTCCTCTAATAGAGCAGGAAGTCCACCTACTGACATCACGAGTGATGTCAGTAGGGCCGCCCACAAACGGCAGGCGTTCCTACAGGAACGCCTCCGTTTGCCCAGCCACCCCCCCTCCCTGCACGCCTCCAAAACGGGGCAAGCTGTCAATCACCATCGACAGCTGCCTCGCTTTTGTGTGAGACCCGTAGCGACGGAGCGCCCGTCGCTGGCCAGGTCTCGCGCATGCACGCTCCGGAACCAGCTCCGGCGTGCGCATGCACAGTGGGGGACCATCGACCCACTTGCGAGCGCTGTGCGCTCGCGAGCGGGTCGGAATCAGGCCCACTGCAGCCCTGAACAAAAGCAAGGGATTATGGTGCAGGGAAGGGGAGAGAAAGTGGCGCATATCCTGCATAGTAATGACTAGTCTCATAACCCTGCATTTACCTTAATTAAATTAAGACATTAATGAAGCTAAAAACTAGCAGTATTTTTAAAAACAGATGAAGATAATGGCCTTAACATATCTTAACATAACTCTGGGCAATGGAGCAACATTCTCATTCTCTCCACTATTTGTATATCCAATCAGACCCATGATCCCACCAAAGTGGGAGCAGAGACCGTTCCCAAAGCTAAAGCGTGGGTGAGCACAAGAGAATGTTCTAGGCTGACAATTTGGCAGTGTGCCAGGCGGAGAAGCGCTAAATGACCACGCGTTTTGCACTTTCATAATATGTTTAGATAAAGAGCTCTTGTCACAGAAAGCAGTTTATATTTCAAGCTGTGCTTACATTATCTGTGAAGACCACGCCGAATTTCCAGATCTGATACTTTATGTCAATTGAGGTGATCCTGTAGGAGGAAACAAAAAGTCATGGGTGAGGACACGTCTGGATAATAATATTTAGATTAATATGAGGTCTCTTGCACCAACGACAGGGCTGGTGCAAGTGCGAAGTGATAATGATGACGACTATAAAACCCAGCATATGGACAGTGGCAGTGCGGTGGCATAGATGCGTACAATCCAGCATACTGGCGAATATCTGCATTTAGTTCTGCGTGCGCAGTGCGGGTACAACTGAGGCTGCATCGGTCCCAATGTGTGTAATATTTGTATGGTCAGTAGAAGGCACCTGTTCTGGACATAACAGAACAGAGGACTCCAGGAGACAACTGTTGCTAAAAGTAAGTAGGACAACAGAAATACACAAGAAGAAGAAAGCGGAATCAGTATGTAATGCATCCCAAAGAAGGAAACGGTATGTAATTCCCCCGGATGCAATGCTGGCGGACTGAATCCCGATGCTGAAAGCCAGAAACATGACGATCCATCCTGGGGCTGGTAAGTACCCTAACCCTCCGCTCTCCCCCCTTAACCCTCCCTTAGTGGTGCCTAACCCTAACTTCCCCCCCGGTGATGCCTAACCATAACCCTCCCACCCCCTAAACCTAACCCGGGGTGGTGCCTAACCCTAAGTCCCCCCGGGGATTCCCCAACCTAAATCCCCCCCCCCCCACGCGGCTAATCGCTAACACTGCACTGTTTACCTACGTTTGGGAAGCCGTCTGTCTAGATTCCGGCATCGGGATCTAGATGGGCGATGGGATTTCAACGCGGGTCTTTATTCCCGCGTCGGGATTTAGACGCCAGGATTTAGTCATACGGCGTTGGCATTTTGACCACATCCCGAAGAAAACATGTTCTGTAAGTTTTGCAATTGAATATGGAGAACACTTAAGGTACAGAATGAGAACAAATGTTGGACTTAATCCAGAGTGCGAGCATCAAGAGAGGACAATTCGGAGCAACATGCAGGTACATTCTATAAGAGCCTCAAAGAGGAGTCAAATAGATTTGTGCAATAAACTACACTGATGAGAAAGAAGAAACAACTTAGTGATTTTGATTCTGGAAAACATTTTAAGAAATAAGAACAAGGTGCTTGGGTGGAAATGGTGAAACGTTAGGGGAAAAACAACTGTGTTTGATGTCAAGATGGAGTTGACAATAAAAGTATTGTGGATTAGTGCACTGCAGGTCCAGATGGGAGTAAGTAAATAATTATAATAAGTAGAGTGGAGAGAAGGCCAAGAAATTAAAAAAGAAGGCCGAAGTTGTTTAAAAGATAAAAGGAGCCTGGCAAATGTAGGGAATGGTGGTGAATATTGCTCAGTAAAAAGAAATCTGGTGAGATAATCAAGCCGGGGAGAGAGAACCAATGGAGAAGTTATCCAAAGCAACCAGTCAGCTTCTAACCATCATTTATCTAGCACAGAGTTAGAAGCTGACCAGCTGCTTTGGGCAACGTCTTCACTTTATATCTCTCCAAGGCTCGGTACATCTCCCCCAATAGTGAATAACCCTACCATGCTAGCAGGGATTTATCTGGCTCTCGTTTCTTCCCATTTTGAGAGCTGATTTCCAGACTGGCCAGATCCATTCCCAACAGTTCCGCTATCCTCTCACGGCCATAGATGTCTCCATATTTATCCAGTACCTGAAAGGGGAAGATAAAGTCACTGTGCATGAGAAAGGAGCAGGAATAATTTGAGATGATGTTAATGAATTTAGGGCAGTTACCTTCCGCTTCACAAACTTGTCCCAGTAGTTACTTGGAAATGATCTGCAAACATTTGTAAAACAAGAGACTGATTCATCATGAAATATTCTGTACAGTTGCATCTTAAATAATTTATATACTGTATCGGACACAAATGACAATAATTCTACATATTTTTAACTATTAAGGGTCCACTGGACTTTGGGGGTATATAATGTAACAAAAATCCACATTGGGCAGTTTTACCTGGACCGCCAACTTCAGAAAGCAGTCACGAAAATTTGGTAGCAAATTGTCTTTGCCTTGGTACTCATAAAAAGCCCCAACTCTGCATGCCGTAAATGATATCATAGTTTCATGATTCATTCTATTTTAGATAGTCATACATCATCGTGTACAGAGTCTTAGTTATCCAGAACTGTAATAGTTTACAGCATACTCTCTTGCATTGCAAAAAGGAGCTAGTAGAAATGTTTTTCTTCAAATTAAAAAAAAAAAATTAAATATTTTTTAAATTTAAATGTAAAAAGTTATTTTACATTTATCAACTTCCACCCAATTAGAATGACTCACGGCGTATTCAAGACCAGGCGATCCCATTGTCCTTTGATGTCATCATCTTCTGGTTGCTCTGTGATGTAGACACCATCAAACTCAAGTTTACGAGCCAACTCTTTCTCCCGTTTAAAGATGACCAGAGGAACCTGATGAACGGAGGAGCCATATGTGAGGCCAACAAGTCATTATTTTCTAGTTCTAATTTTCTACAGAGTTAAATGTTGCCAAATGGTATAGAAGCGCAAGAAAAGTCAACAATGTAGTCTGGAAAATATATCAGTCTTAAAGTCTGGACATGGTGTCTTTCTGCCTCACCTTCAGACAGTTGTAGCCGATGATGCACAAGGCGGCAATAAGTGTGTGGACTATGGACAGGATATTCATTGCTGGTTGCATATAGCCGGTGCTTTCCTCCAAGAAGAAGTATACAATGCTCTCTTCTTCATCATCATCGTCTCCCCCCCCCTCATCTAGTATGGGCAGATCCTCCTCCATTCCTGAACCTTCAAAGTCATCCTCACCTTTAGGGGAATCAGACACCTGGGCGAATCAAATTCAACATGAGTTAAAAGCATGGACATGCCTGAAGGGATCAGTGCATAGAGAGTGTACGGTAACATGTATCAGTGGTGAGATTTGATAAGGATTATTGGTTAAGCGGAAATTATGGGTTAAAGAGGCAATAGTCTATGTGGGTCAGGATATCGGACAAGAATTGCATCAACTCTCCATGGATCAAACCCCTTCCCCTGTCCTTTGCTTGGACTTTCAAACTTGGCAATCTGAATGGATTTATGGGGATGCATGGATGAGATTGAGGGTGCCGGGCAGCAGTACTGATTCCAACACTTTTTGGGGTTTTTCAGGCTGCTGAAGACCCAAATTGAGGTGTCTGACAGGTCAAGAAGCTGAACAAAAGCTGAGTCCTATCATACAGGATAAGAATCACAGGGCATTATAAAGACATCTCCAAAATGTTAAAATGTGCTCAGCAGGGGACACTTGCTGGGCTGATTCCCGATGCTGGCAGGGTTATATGGGTTGCTACCAGCTACTGCTTGTGCCATTCTGTGTATTGCTGAACACTGCATTCTCCTCCATAACTGTGCAGGGATCCTGGTCTCTCTCTCTCTCTGTATATATCAGGGATCCCGGTCTCTCTCTCTCTGTATATGTCAGGGTGAGTGGGTCTCACGGTTTTACCAATTATGCATTTTTTTTTACAAGGTTGTAATTTACAGAATTAAAGGGTTGTTTCTCTGCTGATTCACACTCATTGATTGTGTACTGCAGTGTTTTCCTGTATGTTTATCTTTCTCTAGTATGTCTGCAAAAAGGTTCTTTGTGCCGTACTAAATTGCCCCAGGGCTGTCCAGAGCTGGGATGCTGCTAGGCGATTTGCACCACCGAGACCCCGGGATGCACGCAGCGGATGGAATCTTATTGGTGGAATGTACTTGGCTCAGAGTGATGGTACGCTCCATCTCGGAACTCATTAAAAGGTCAGACCACCCTAGGGGTCTGTGTACTAGACCTTGGAGAGAGAGATGAAGTGGATGGAGATTAAAGTACAAACCAATCAGCTCCTAGCTCCTCTCATTTTTTAAGCAGCCTGTAAAGTGACATTTAGGAGCAGATTGGTTGGTACTTTATCTCCGTCCACTTTCTCTCTGTCTCCAAGGCTTAGTACAGAGAGACCCCACAGTCTGCAAACTGACAGTTAAGAGGTGATTGGTCGGTACTTCATCTCCATCTACTTTATCTCTCTAAGGCCTAATACATACAGTGCATCTGGAAAGTATTCACAACGCTTCCCTTTTTTCCACATTTTGTTATGTTACAGCCTTATTCCAAAATGGAATAAATTATTTTGTGTCCTCAAAATTCTACACACAATACCCCATAATGACTACGTGCAAAAAGTTTTTATTGAGATTTTTGCACATTTTATTTAAAAAAAGAAATCACATGTACATAAGTATTCACGGCCTTTGCCATGAAGCTCAAAATTTAGCTCAGGTGCATCCAGTTTCCACTGATCATCCTAGTCCTAGTTGGACAGAAAATCTTTACGTGTGTATGCAGTTTTAGACAGACTATGTGCGGACACACTAGCTACTGTCCCCTGCAAGAGCTATGGTGCTGCTTGGGTATCCTACCAAGGGGAGTCTAATTTGGACCCCCTGGTGTAGGATAGTGAGGTTTAGGGGGATTCAGATCTGGAAGATCTTGTAGAATGGGAGGATGTTTCTCCCATTAGGCAATGCAGTGAGGATTTGATTTTACTAGTCTGTCAGGCCTTGAACTTTGATGATCCAGTGGAACCTGAGATGTCCCAAGAGTATGAATAAGCAAAGCAACATGGTACTTGATATTGCCTATCCGGCTTCTACCTACATGAAGAACTCACTCGCTACCACAAATGTCCCCCCCCTCCTCTGGGTCTTCACCCAGATCACTGCTTCGCCCCATGCCATTTAGAGACAGAGCTGCATAATGACTGGGGTTGTATGGAGCATCATAAATAAAAAAGGTATGGAAGTAATCATATTGTTTATAGATCAGAATATAAGTGAGTCATGCAAAGTATCTCAGAACCTGCTTATACCAGAAATTTGCTTTGGGTTTTAAACCCATGAAATGTTCAAGGACAGTATGTAAACAGTCAATAGAGATCAATTACACAATGTAAAATAACATACTGTAGTTTAGATGAGAACAAGAGCATGGTTGACATGAGGGAAGACCTAGTGTATGTCCTTCATGAGCGTTGTAACCAGAACTGACCTTGTAGAACAGAAGAATGAAATTGATAGCGAAGGCCAAGAAGAGCGCCAGGAACCGGAGGTTGTAGAAATTCCTAGAAAGATAGTTCTGAGGAGAAAAGAACAGAGGCTAATCACCAGCAGTAGAAACTTAGTAGATATTAATAATTGTGAAGGCCACAGTAAGATGGAGGACAAAAACATTAAGGGGGGAATGTATCAAATCATCTAAAGAGGATAATTGGAGAAGTTGCGCATAGCAACCAATCAGCTGCTGGCTATCATTTATCTTGCACAGTCTATAAAATGATAGCTAGTAGTTGATTGGTTGCTTTAGACAACTTCCCCACGTGTTCTTTTTAGAATTTTTGATACATCTCCCCCTATGTACAGTAACACTAATGAGAAGCTATGATTCCTGACTGACCAAGAATTTGATTCTCTGGATTTCCAGCTCATTCCAGAACTCAAAACCTCCTTCGGCTGCCTCTGCTTTCTTGTCCTTAGAAGGGGTCTTCCACTTGCTTTCGACAGTGACCTCGGGATCTTCAGGTTCTTCGGGAGCGGGAGCTGCAGCTACTTCCTCCGCCACCTCTCCTTTCTCCCCATTCTCTGAGCTAGTGGGTGGACATTTCAATGACACCGACATGTCTGAGAGATGATTTCTATGTTCTAAAGTTATTTCATCATAAAACCAAAGTAGAATTCGAACAATGTTATGGATACCCTATCCATTAGATGCTCTGGAGTCTATGATTGAGGTTATATTTTAACCACACATGAGTATAAAAAATGCAAAACTATGTGCTAAAAATGGACAAAATTTACCGTTAATATTCAACTTTGTCAGCTGAGCATGTACTTTTATCTTGATGATCAATTAAATGCTTTGAAACTGATATACACAAATATATGTATAAGAAATAATGGATGGCTTGTAACTTAATATAGGCTTCTATAATTGAACTGTGAATATCATCTACAATTATCTCCGGATGTTGTATGGAGAATATTCCAAATATCCTGTGATCCCATGTTAGATGATGCATTGGTAAAGATTTAAAGGTAGTTTGTTGCAATCTGGAGCTCTGGAACCCCGACACTCACTCTGCTTTCTCTGGTTCCGCCTCTGGTGCTGGCTCCTCCTCCTCCTCTGCAGCCGGCTCTGGTTGGACAGCACCGTCTAAGTGTTCTGGCACATCTTCATCCTACAGGAAATTGTCAACAGTTCAACTATTATGCCATGCATAAAAATCCATTAATCATGAGATATACATATAAATATTAGATCCACTATAAGCTACGAGACAGATACAGATCTTTTTGAAAGTTTTCGTTTTTGGGGGGGGTTTTTGGGAGCAGCAAATTGGGGCCTCTTACATTTGGGCCTTTGTGAGCGCCTGGTTTGCTACTGATCATCATCATCAGTGCACACATTACCCTGCTCTGTACTAAGTGCAAATGATACACTTCCACACAGGCGTACTGTTGCTTATGCCCAACTCTGCATAGCCCACGGCATCCTTGAGAAAGACCACTGAGTAGCTGAAACACGTTGGAGGACACGCCATTATACGCCAGCTTCTCCAGCTCTGCGCTCCTACACCCCTGTGCAGGAACCAGATCTGGGATCTAATCACTATTGGCAGCAGCACAACGCGCTGCAGCTGCAGGACCCCACGGGTTTGTGGGTTATTCCGTCTGAGCACACACAGCCACATAGGATGCCAGAGGAGGGGAGGAGCAGATCCTGTACACCTGCCCACTCTTATCTCCCTAAGAACACTTAGCGGCAGTGGGGCCAGGAGGGCACCTACTGGTAAGGTCACTACCCACAGACACACAGCCTATCATTAAGTCCAGCAAGACTGAATTACATACCCAGGTCCCAAGCAGTATAGCCCACATTTGCCTACCAGCGAACGCCACATTACACCCAGTTCGGCCTCTTCAATCGTCAGTGTAGATGTGATCCACACGCACAAGACTCTGGATCAGCCGTACTTGCTTGCACAGTATTCTCAGTGCGAATCCGCTGTGACATGCAATATGGATGGAAATAAGGTATGGTTGTTCTAAGATGAACAAATTCACTTACTCCAAATTTCCTCTTCAAAATGGGAGATCCCTCTGGAGTCGGAGGTTCCACTGGAGTGGTTTCTCCCATATCCCCTAAGCCACCAGGAGCATCTGCAGAACCGAGTCTGTAGTGTCCACCATCCTTCTTGAGCTCCATACCAAATATCTCTCCACCTTCTTCTTGCGCTTCTTCTTTGCTCTTGTCCACAAAGTCAGTCTCGTCGCCATTGTCGGGTAACTCATCACTAACTACTGCGGGAAGACCATCTCCATGGACTTCGTCCTGTGTGGGATCCGGCATGCTGGCCAGAAGCTCAGTTACAGTTAATTTCTGGGCACCCTCCACCAGGCTACCTCCAAATAAAGTGTGCCATATTAGGAAAAAGATGCCCTTGCAGATACTGTAGATGAAGTGAAGGATTCCAATAAACAATGTCCACAGGAAGGAAGCAATAGCCATGACTATCTCCTTTATGGACATCTTCTTGACCTGATGAGAAAGAAAAATTAAGATATAGGTAATATGCACTTTTATTACTGGATTTACCAGCTAGAGCTACAGTACTTAATATTCTGACCTTTCTTATTTGCCCTCACCAATTACTTGCTTTCTATCATGGACAAATCTTGAAAAATATCTATACTACATATGTATATGTATATGTAGATGTTTTGCTGGGAACTAGGATGTTTTATGTATTAAGCAGTGAAAAGCGTGGAGAAGTGGGTACCAGTGAAGAAGTTGCCCATAGCAAAAAATCAGCTCCTACCTTTTATTTTATGGACTGTACTTGATAAATGCTACTTCAAATCAATCTAAGCAGCCTGTTTATTAATAATGGTGCCCCAAAAATTAACATATTTTATTGCTGCAATATGGGCTTATTTAGGGGCTATTAACAAAGGGCCTGATTCAGAGATGTACGTTCATCCGAGGATGAATGCACACCTCCAATGTTTTGGGGTATGCACCTGCGCAGGAATCTACGGCACATTTGTGCAGAACGGGTCCTGTGATCTCGCTCGCAGACCCCAAGAGGCGGCATGACTGACATGCCACAGCGTTTGGGGGGTGGAGCAGGGGCGTGCCTGGACGCCCTTCCCAGAAATGGAGGCACGTCGCCTCAGTTTTCCTGGAGGGACGAGGCCAGGGTCTGCATTGACGGACCACGCACATACTTACCGACTTTGTAGAACAGCTTTCCGGGAGCAGGCTGGAGAGCTCCTGCAGTAGGCTGGATCGGGGGGCGGGGCCAGACTGGTGATGTAATTAGCCCCCTGTGTTTCTCGGAAAAGTCCGTCATTCACGGCTCTGCGTGGAGGGGGCTGAGCCAAATGATGCAAATTGTGCCCTTTAGCCCCGCTCGCTCCTCACAGATCCACAAATTTCCCACTAAATCTCCCCAACCTGCCCGGGCAGGATGCGGGAGATCTGCCTACACTTCCGGGGGTGCGGGGGGTTACCCAAAAAATCGGGAGCCTCCTGCGACTTCCGGGAGTGTTGGCAAGTATGGATCACGCATATGCAGCAAGGAGCTCTGCATTTGCATCTGAGATGGATGGATTTGCACGGCCGCTTGTGTGCGGCTGTGTAAATCCGTCCATCTCCGAATCAGGCGCAAAGGGGCTTACGCTGGGACAGTGGTTACAATCAGAGACCATTCTGATGGAGAGTAAAGTGACAGCTTGCACTAGCACTTTATCGCTGTGCTAGGACCCAGTTTAGCTAATGCCCTTGCAAGAAAGCCACACGTGCAAGTCTAGACTGCTGGGGAGGGATCCGGAGATCAAGCTCCTGATTACACCTTCACAACAGTAGCCCATAAGTGTTAGCTATGGGGGAGGGGGGAGGGTTTGCTTTTTGGAGCGTAATAAATTGGAGAAGACCAGGAGATATCTGCTAATATTTCCCGTGTTTAGCTCTTGGTAAATAGCAGGGATACTAAAATAAAGTTGAAATTCCTATTTCAACATGATTTTTTTAATGAGAGGAAGAAGTTTAATAAATAAGCTGCTAACTCTTTAAATCCGAACAGCAATTAGAATCAATTAGAATCGCAGTAACAAATCGCAGTATCAAGCTGTGATTTTTTTTATTTGAATGGTTTTCAGTGATTTGTGTGGTGATTTCGAAGATTATAATGTATACAAGGGAAGACTGATAGCAACCCACTGGATAGCTGCTGTTTTCGCAAGCATCAAATTAAAATTTGTCCATTCCAATTTTTACCCATCATAAGTCTACAGAACGGGAGATTGGATACAGCAGCAGCATTGCAAACTGCCAGATACAGCACCTGCCAGAAAAATAGAGGTGCCTGTAACAGGCGAGATAGCTGAAACAGTAGCTAGCTTGAGTTATCTTGTCTGTTAGCTACGAGCCTTGCTACTAGACATCAGTCCTTGTTCTACTTGGGGAACCCCTAGTTATATCCAGCCTGGGCCCCTCCTAGAACCCCTGACCAGTGGGTACCAGCAAAATAAAGCAAAGATTTGTATATCGGTTAATATATTTGTTCCAATGTGTATTGGTCACCTTTCGGTACTGTCTTCTGAGGTTCTTGTAGGTGAACATCTTGAAGAAGTTTATCACATTGTTCATAAAGTCTCCAAAGGCTGATGTTGCTTCGGGCTGATCAGACCCATTCTCGGCCTCCTCTCCTTCTCCAGATCCCTCTGCTCCTCCATCTTCGTCATCATCCTCCGCCTTCTCTTCTTCTGGCTCTGAGATTTGTGCAGCAATCTGCATCTCAAAAATGGTGTCTTCGCAGAAGTTGACAAAGAGCTCCATTTTCTCTGACTCACCACCTTCATTGACCACATCAAAGATGAACTGGCGCTTGGACTCTTTGACCTGAGGCATCTCCCACTGAGCTTTATTGGTCTCGCTGATCTCAAAGTAAATGCGCTCTATCTTTTTACCTGCTCCCATAATCTCAATCTTGCCAAGGTAAGGCTTAAAGTAGTTGATAATGCAATCTGCCAGCTCCAGGAAGTTCTGCAACCTGGTATCGTGAGGGACATGCTCTGACAAGTTGGTTAGTAATACTGCCACGTTGAAGCCAATGTCTTTGGCCGGTTCCTGGAAGCGGTTGGCAAATTCTTCAAAGTTGATCATCTCATTTTCATCAGCCTCGGAGCAGGACAGAAGGAACTGGATCTCAGATGTTGTGTATTGTTTCTGGCTGTCCATTGCCTTTTGGAAGTCTTTTTTGGATATGAGACCGCGGGGATCTGTGACATAATCTCTGCAATAAAAGAAAAACATATATATTATCCTAGGGTCTGAAATACTTCGGCATAACATTCAGTAAACAATTAGACTGGTATTGTCTTACAATTCTCCTAGCCACCAATACTCTACCTGAATGCATCAGAAGCCACAATGTCCTTTAGCTTCAAGAACATGTCAAAGAATTTAAGAATCATCTCCACATTGCTAGAAGATTCCACAAGCATGTCCACCATCTGGCGAGCAATTGTCCCATTGACCACATTACCTGGAGAGGATGAAATGCATACAGACCATCAGCACAATGGCATCTTGCATTGTAGGTTGATCTTCATCACTACCAAGTTTAAACCAGGAAATTCTCAGTTTTACTAGTTCTAATGTCTCATAATGAGTTCTATTCCACCAATGGCACTCCATAAAAAGGATTCTTTATACTTTATGAAGGAATAAAATGCTACTGCCACCCAGCAGTAGACATTCTGCATTGTGACTTAGGAGAGCTCAAAGGAAGACTTACACAGGCCCTCTGGAGTATAGAAGACTCTATGTAGAATAGATAACTGGATTTGCTGAGACAAGACGTTGCATCCAGGATATCACTAGTGTCTCCCTGAATATGTAGCTTCTCCTCATTTGAGAAAGACCCAATATTTTCCTCCCATTTACATCTCAGTGATATAAGGTCCTTATTAGATTAGAGGTAGCAGGCAACGTGGACACAGCCGTATATGATTCAATCCAGCTAAGCAAAGTAGAAAACTAAATGCACATTTTACACAAATAGTATAACAATGTGAAGTACATCCAACTCGTAAGGAGAGCCGGTGACTGGAGGACATTCACCAATGCTAATAATTTTACTTAATGGAAGCAATTCTGTCTCATCACCATTATTAACCAATGGGAATAGCCTCTGTTATTCTATTGTCACACAATGGAAGAAATGATCCACTAATCACTAGTGTCACCCAATAGAATACATTCTACACCAGCAGTAAAGTTCCCCAATAGAACAAAGTTTGCATGATCGCTAGATTCAGTGTTTCAATCAACACAGAAGTAGCTCCGTAGAAGACATTAGTTTTCCCCACCACCATTGTCATTTAATGGCACTTTCCATGATTACTGAGGACACTCGGTGATGGATATCTCCAACCAATGCTTGTGTCACTCAATGGAAGACATTCTAGGTCATCATTTGTGTCACTCAATGGAAAAAATTCTTCATACTGGCCAATGTCACTCGAGCTTAGTAAGTTTGCAATATTCGGTCTACAGAACATGCAATTAGTAACAAATAACAATGACACATTTGGGAAACGTTGTTCACCTTCAAGAAGAGAGAGCAGCATGACCACCATGTCTTTCTGCAGGTCTAAAAGTTCCTTCAGCAGCCCGATCTGGCTGGAGTCCTACAGAGAAACATACAATGACATAGTATAACCTGACCAGTTCAATTGCCTATGTGGAAATTGTGACTAGCGCCACCAGTGATGAATGTTTATTTCAGACTTTCCAAAAATATGTATTAATTAAAAAAAATATCACGAGCCAAAAAAAAATAAAAAAAATAGCCTAAACAAAATCAACATACAGTATATAATCAAACAACAACCTCATTTTTGTTTTTTTCAAAATTACAGTAAGACAATGTAGCAGAAATCAAGTGCAACAGGTTGCTGAGCCCTTTAAATTTGATTTTCCTCTCTGCAATTTTGGGGAAACAATCTGGAGTTGTCTGTGCAGAAACAATTACAGTAAACTTTGAAAGACAGCTCTTGTCCAGTTATATCGGCTTATTATTGTGACTGTTCCCGTCCAGTAAGGACTGCGATATACTGTACGTGGTAAGAGTAATTGTAACACATGGAAAACTGGGGAATTCTCCAACCTTCAAATCAATTTATTAAAAGTGCTGATATCAAGTTACCAGCCATGGCCAAGGTTACCCAAACAGTTAGAAGAGTGTCCAGTTTGGAGAAAACGCATTGACCTGCACAGTGATCTTCTCCTTACCTCAGGGTAGAAGCGACTCCAGAAATGATCCTTGTGTGCAGTGCAATAGAAATACAAGTATTTAAACACAACTAGTGAGAACTGTCTCAAAACATGATTACATATCATTGACCCCTTCACCAGCCCATATAAAGTCAATATTTTATTATAACATGGCAAAGCTCACTAGAGAATGGCACACCACTCTTGGAAAGACTACGAAGGAATCTTGAAGACATCGTCAAAATAGTCATATATTAGAAAACTCTAGAGCTATCATTGTGCACATTCAAAAAATAACTGTTCATGGGTCATAGATAATTTGTGTTATTCCCTAAATTCAGAGACAAAGCACTGATTTGCACAATGCCAGCCAATCAAGTCTGGCCAAAATTATCTATATAAGGTCAACGTGACCATGCAAGGTGGCTAGACATGTCTTGTTGACAATCATAGGACACTAGACAATGATTATATATTCTTCTTTCCCTATTTAATTGTGTCAGTAAATTCTGTGCCTCCTCTAGCCGTGGCTGTGCTGATACTTTGCTATTGCAATTTTGTCAAGTTAGTAAAATATGAAGCTTTTCCAATTTAGTTTTAGTTTAGTTCAACTTCAATTAAGACAAAGCGAAGGTTTCGAAACCTCAGCCGTCTCAGAGAAGCAATGTGTAACAGCACACGTGAACTAAATATGCAAGATGTATATTTATTTATTTATTTAACTAAAAAAAAATGCACCACTCTGCTCTTCTGATTTGTGAGCAGTGGGGAACACAGGTGTGGGTCATAATGACTTATAAAAAAAATTTTGTAGCACTAAAGATATTTTTATATAGTTTCAACATAGTACATGTTGTAAGTTTGAACTTGCTGTATAACTTAATAGGTGAGTAGTTCTAGCTCTAACAAGCTGATCTCCAATAAGTTTAGTAAGTAAGCTGTTTTACTCTTACTAAGGATTGTACAGACTCAAGGTGTTCCATCTGTGTTGCGTATTGCCAGGCGAATCTTCACACCTAAACTGCATAACTGCCTGGACAATGTCTGTACTTCTCTAATGAACCATTTTTGTCTGAAAGGAACTCAGTGGGCCACTTCACCCAAGAGAGAACCCTGTAACGTTCTTTATGTCATGAAGATTGGGCTGCAGGGTGGTATAATAAGCTCCTTAGCACAGAAATGTTCCAGACCACTGTACTGCAGATGTTCCATTTAGAGAGGACAAGCAAATGGATACTCACAACCTACTGATTCTGTTCAGAAACCTCCAATATCCTGTTAGTCTATCAACAGCCCTTAGTGTCATCTCGCACACAGGCAAAGTTATCGTCATACCTGAACAGTGATTTCTATGAAGACTTCAGAACAAGCAGCAAAACTTTTTAAACTACATTTAGCTAAAGAACTTCAGAACTCTCCACCCTCAGGTCTAGCAACTGCAGGAGGACGAGAGATGGACTGCACACCAGGGATGGAAGGGTTAAGGGTGAAGGGGTGAGAAAGGCAGTTTAACATGTTCCCACAATCCCTCCCTCTTCACCCCAGGCATTGTGCAACAGTAAAAGATGCTGCATGGAACAGACAGACATGTGAGGGGAGGAGAAGGAGGGAGAGATGTGGTATCTAGGGGCTTTCCTTCTAACCATGGGTTGCTTGATGCATATGTTTCTGACTCACGTAAGTAGCTCTGTGTGCACTAGTCCTGAATGTAAATGCACCTGTGAATAAAGGGGGGTATCAGATGCAATCTACTATGAATGGTCTAGTTTAGGGGCACAGGGCATGTATCTTATGGTTTGGGCAGGACTCCCCAAACATTGTGCTACATTGTGACTGTACAAGCAGTAGACTAAGTTTCACCGGGAGGTAACACCATGCAGATACTCTGTCTCTCCTCTTCCTTCCTCCCCCCCCCGTGACTGACAAATGTCGAGAGGCGCCAAATTCACAAGGAAAGCAGTAAGACCACCCCAGGAAAGCGGGACGTGGCCACAAAACCCCGTATTGTCACACGGCTGCTGGCAAAACAAGGGGGGAAATGGGGGAGAGTGGGATGATGGGAGAGAGACAGCAGATGGGAGATTAAAGAAGAGGGAAGGCAGAGGTAAAGACTATGAGAAGCAGAGAGAGAGAGAGAGAGAGAGACTGGGGGGGGGATGGATAGACCAAAACTAGAAAGTCACTAAAGACAAGTAACCACAATAATAAAGCCCTGTGTAGTCACTGACTGACCCATAGTAAGAGTTAAATCTGAGACTCCCATTTGACCTCCAATGGACACAAACAAAGCCCAATTTGGATAGCTGTACCATCATTTCTTAGGTGTGTAAACCACAGGTTCTCAAACTCGGTCCTCAGGACCCCAAACAGTGCATGTTCATGTTTTCCAGGTCTCCTCACAGAATCACAAGTGAAATAATTAGTTCCATCTGTGGATCTTTTAACATAGGTCAGTGAATAATGAATGCACCTGCTAGGTGACCTGGAAAACATGAACTGTTTGGGGTCCTGAGGACCGAGTTTAAGAACCACTAGCCTAAACCTTTAAACTACTTTATGAATACTAGGATTCCATTAATTTCCTTACTATTGATATGAGGCATGCAGGTCCATAGTAATTATTTTCTCAATGCTTATTTGGCATAGTAAATCTACATTTGCCAATCTGAAACTACCTGGAGATATACCTGCAGCAGTGATTGGTTAAATTCCAAACTCCGCCATTACAGTCCAGATTTTAAAAATATCCAAGCTTGAGTCCAGATCGTTAAATTAAATTGACTGAGGTATTAATTAAATCACCTGTGCTCAACCATGGATATCCTTAAAACCTGGACCGTAATGGTGAAGTTTGGGAACCTCTTGGTTAAAGGTGCTGCAAGCACTATACTTACTACTAAATAGGTCCTATAACTTCATCAGAACCCGCATAAAGAACACCCATATATACCATATATTCATACCCATATATGGAGACTAAATTGGACAAATTTCTGGGATTTCTGGAATTAATAATTTTGCCCCCATTTCCCTTTACAATATCGTAAAATAAAAAAATATATATATTACGTGACTATGCAATAAAATAAAAAATCTCACAATGCCCCCATAAAATACAATATAAAGTTCACCAGGATAGAATTATGATTAAGAAAAAAGTTGGTGAAACTGGCAAACCTCCTGTATGTGAACTGTAATCTGGTAATTAGGGTATAAAACACCCTGAGTCATTAATATAGATTGTACTTTGTGAATTACTACCACTGGAGAGCACCTCCTCCGCAGACAAGCTACATATGTATTGGTGATCTTGTGTGGCGGGAATCCAAAGATCCCAATGAAGATCTTATTGAACGCTATAGGGGAGTTGTAGAAAACCTAAAGAGAACTAGTGGAGAATTTGTTCTAGCTATCATTTATCAAGTACAATCTAGCTATCATTTATCAAGTACATTCTATTACATTCTGATTGGTTGCTATGGGCAACTTCTCCACCTGTCCAAATTAGAAGGTTTAATACATAATCGCCCGATACGTGAATCGATCAATATTGGTTCAGTCCACAAAACGAGGCCTCCATCGCATATGGGTAACGGTGTCACCGTAAGTCAAATCACCTGACAAATTATTCTTAACCCTGGCACAAGCACAGACTCGTGAGAGTGATTATTCCTCACAATAATCCCAGGCGAAAGACCAGTCTCCAGAGAAAAAGAAGAAACAAAAAGGTTGAAAGCAAACTGGATTATAATAATAAGGAGATGGGTAGCGTGAATACACAGCGGGCACACAGACAGAGACGGAGAAGGGCAGGGAGCACGTCTAGCTGAAAGACTGTAAGGAAACGCAGCTGTGCCACAGAGATTTATTCTTACGCCATTTCGTAGTCCTCCGTTTTGGGGCATCTGTTACATATTGGAATAAAAGTATTATTCAGAATCACTTCATACAAAATATAATTTTACTACTATCTGACCCTCAGTCAGCGACTAACCCTCACATGTAAAGAGAGGCCTATTGACATAGGAGAGACTTATTTTAATGCTGTCATTTATAATATTGATGGTCACCGATGGGGTGTTTTATGGGTGTACAGTCCCAGGGTGAGATCGTTCATTATTCATCAATCTGGGAGCAAACTGAGGAAACGCCCTCTGTACTGAGAGACGCACAAGACTCAGAGATTTCCATGTACACTCACTGCTAACGTTCACACACAGAATAATACCAGCCACACTCCTGATCCTCACACACTGACACTGTGGGTGTATACAGCTATTATGGGGATGTACTGTACATACTGGGTCATTATTTTCACACAAAATACAAGTGGTCATGTACTGCAAATGGGGTGTTTGCACTTTTCTCTAACTCATCGCTGTAAAAGTATTTCCAAGAAGATGGCTGCACCCTTGTTTTAAGTATGTGATCGCAGGCCAAACACTATTAAAAAAAATGATGTCACACAGGGTCTATACCACTTTCATGTAAGCTGGGGGCCACTAAAATGCTGTTACAGACTCCTTACAGTTGTACGGCAGCCACGAAGCATTAAAGGACATAAAATAACGTTTTATTATCCTATTGTAGTGAGCGAGTGCAGCGTTATAGAACCATTAAAGAGAGGGCGTGATACAGGGCGTGATACAGAGGTGGACGCTAATGCAGCCAAATTTGTGACATTTTGCGCAACGCGACTGCGCCTTCGTGTTAATGCCGCAGCCAATAGGATTTGTACAAAGGCAGCCACCAGCAGCAGCGCTAATCTGATGCTTTGTGTATTAAGATGCATCTTCGAACATTGCACCAGCCTTATGCAGGAGCAGGATGAAATCTGAACATGGCCGCTGAAATCAGTTCGACTGCGTAAAAAGTCGAAGCCACTTCGTGTGCGTCTGACTAGCCCACCCTCCTGCTACCATCCAGTAACTCCCACTGAAATGGTCTCTCTCTGCGTCCAAAAAAAATCGTCCGCTTGCGTCCGACATCGACACTGCATCCACGTAGGAATCAGGCCCATACAAGGAACAAACGCGCACACTGAATGAGCCCCAAACATTCCTCAGCAATGAGGATTCATTCACACCAGGGTTCACTCTCGTCAGCTATGTGCGTTTCAGTAAAGCTTTAAAATTCTACACAAGGTGCCCCAATAATGATGGGTGTAACCTGGAAGTGGCCGCCCACTGCTACAGGGAATGGGCCCGATGAGGTATTACATATCTCACACAATGCTGGGACTACATTTATCCTGGCGGAGGAACACTGCTGAACATGTCAGAGAGGAGAGAGGCACAGACTCCAGTCATTGGCTGGTGGAGTTACAAGGGATTGATGCACAGGTGAAAGGGGCTGTAGTATAGGAGGTAGCGAATGTGCTTACCTGGGCTAGTTTCATCATCATATGAGCAAAGACGTGCAGGAAACCGACCACCGCGTCCCACAGGCGACTGTGTGCCAGACTCTGCTGGTTACCAGTGCATGGACCCTAGGGGAGATACGCTAAAGTGAATTTTACTGAGGTAGATCATGACTTCCCTAAGTCATAGAGTTAGTGTAGCAGAACAAGTCCATACTAATAATAATTACAAGTACAGAGAACTCTAAAGGTGCATTCACACACACACGACGATTTTTTGAACGATTATCGTTAACGATATCGTTTATCATTCAATCACTGAAAAAATCGTTCACTTTCTAAGTTAAAATGATGAACGATCATCGTTCATGCGTGTTCACGTTTGTAGCTTAGTCAGACTGACCAACTCAACGATTTTCATTAAGGGAATATGCAAAAATCATTTGTAATTCAAAAAAATCATTCATTACATATAGTAAATGAACGATTTTAGTAAACGATTTTCGTTCATTTTTTCAAAGGAAAAATGAACGAAAATCGTTTACTAAAATCGTTCATTTACAAAATCATTGTGTGTGTATGCAGCTTTAAGCTGCATACACACACAACGAATTTGTTACCAACGATTTTATGAACGATTTCATGAACGATTTTCTGTCAGATTATCCGTCAGATTTTTTAAAGTGTAATGGTGCGTACACACACAACGATGCAACTAATGAACGATTTTCGTTGAACGATTTTCGTTCAGTTTTTCCATTGAAAAAGTGAACGAAAATCGTTTTACAAAGTAGTTGGTTTTACTTTACATAATAAACGATTTTCTGTGTGTTGAACGAAAAATGTTGCAACTTCTATTGAAAATCGTTCAGTTGGCCAGTCTGACTGAACTACAAACTACAGTCGACAAACGTGAACGCGCATGAACGATAATCATTCATTGTTTTACACTGAACGATTGTTTTAACGATTGAATGATAACAATGTCGTTATAGTTAAATCGTTCAAAAAATCGTTGTGTGTGTACGCACTTTAATGAACGATTTTTTTAACGATTGAACGATAACGACGTCGTTATAGTTAAATCGTTAAAAAATCGTTACGTGCATGCACCTTTAGAGGTATATTTACTAAAGAGCGGGTTTTTAGAAGTTGATATGTTGCCCATAGCAACCAGTCAGATTCTACGTAACATTTATCTAGCACCTTCTAGAAGATAATAGCAAGAATCCGATTGGTTTCTATGGGCAATAACTCCACTTCTAAAAATCCGCACTTTAGTAAATATACCTCTTGGTCTACATGACATAGCTGCCAGCACAGTCCCACTTTTTGTCTTTTACAAGCAAAAAAAAAACCAAACAGTTTAAGCAACCAAATGTAATAGGCAGCAATTTGCGTGAGCTGGCACGATTCCGCGAGACAGTCATTTAGGGGTCTATTTACTAAGCAGTGTTAGGAGACAGAGTGAAAAGTAATAAGAAAGTGATAAGGTGCCAGCCAATCAGCTCCCAACTGTCACCTCACAGGCTGTGTTTGAAAAATGACAGTTGGGAGCTGATTGGCTGGCACCTTATCACTTTCTTATCACTTTTCACTCTGTCTCCTAACACTGCTTAGTAAATAGACCCCTTAGATTTAAAGCGGCAATTAGTTTAAAAGCAAAATCATTATTCTGGAGAAATAGGCAATCTCATTTGCTCCTGTACATGAATGAGTAATCTATTCATCCCAACTTGATGTAAGGATTGCAAAGGAAGGAAAAAAAATACTTAAATAAAGTTCCCATTTACCTGAATATACTCTGTCAGGCTGTTGAACACTTGCTTCGCCACAGACATGGCTTTGGAGAAATTCCTCTTTCCCTGGTCATCAATGATATCCTTTCCCGAATAATACCAGTAGAAGTCACTGATGGATTCCTGGGGTGGGAATGGATTGTCAGACTTTAGTTGATTGTATACATTACACAAGACTAAGGGGAAGGGGTCTGCGGGTCCTGTTTCGGAAGTTTACCTGTAGGCGCAGGAGATAGTCCACTGTGCAGATGATAATGTTGATGGTTGTGGTGTTTCCAGTCTGGGTACGCAGGTAGTTTTGGAAATCTGAAGGAGAAGAACGTGTTTCAATCACGTACAAGCAGAAGATAAGGCGTACACCATCTACTAAAGGGCGTAACTCAAGGAGATACACAGACAAATGTCTCCAAAAAATTAGGGCAAGTAACCGTGCAGACACCCAGTGGGGGTCCTAAATAAATCTAACATGCCATAGAAACGCTGGGATTCCTCCTTGGGTGCTTAGGTTCAGACCTCACGTCGCTGCTCATAATCTGAAGCAGGAATTAGATTATATCTAGATAGATAAGCCAATGTTTTGTAGTGCCTAAGGCAACTTGTGCCTATCCCATGTCATGGCTTTGCTACTTTCATACTGGACAATATTCTAGGCCTGAGAAAAGTCGGCCAACAGGCCTATGCACCACAGTTCTGAACGATTACTGAAAACGGACGAAAAACAGTTGGGATTGTATTATTTGATTGTCAAAAAGATCCAATCATTGCAACCATTGTTCCACTGATTAACATGCAAAGAATTGTACATCATGGTTCAGTGTATGGCTGTTATCGGACCATCGCTCAGCCCTTCTCTACCACTTGATTGGATCGCCCTGAAAATGCTGCAGTCTATGGTCACTGGCCAGCATAAACCCCCTTGTTTCGTACCGTTATTGTGTCCCTCACAAAGCAGCTGAAGGAAGCGGAAAAGATCCTGGGTGAATTGGTCATCTGCCATCACTTTCTCTCCTGGTGTTGGTAACAAAAGAAAATGGTGAAAATCAGGGGGGGGGGGACAGAGGTAAAGATGAGCGAGTGAAAGGAGGAGGCTCGGAGCAGGAAAATGCTTAGAGCAAGGAGACAGAGTGGTGGGAACGAGTGGTAACAGAGAGACAGAAAGCTGAAGATGGGGTGAAAGAGTAGACTAGCAGGGAAATAAGTCAGGACACAAAAGTAGGAGACTATAGGGCAGATGTGTCAAACTTTCCAAAAAGGACAAGTGGAGAAAGTGCCCATGGCAGCTTTTAGTTATCATTTATCCAGTTCACATTCTATAAACTGATAGACAAAATTGGATTGGTTGCTATGGGCAACTTCCACGTGCCCTCTTTGGAAGGATTGATACACCCCCTTCATAGAAGGAAAATAGAATTGAAGAAAAAAGAAAAAGTTGAGACTGTAAAGAAGGAACTAACATAGGAAACAGAAGAATATAGGGTACAAATAAAACAATGAGAACACAGATACAGGATACAGACAGAATTAGAGTGATAGTTAAACAGATAAAAAACAAAAAGAACAAATACTAATAGACAACAGCTGGAGCAGGAGGTGTGTTACAGTCCAGCTCTGTGAGAATCACATCAGAGAGGAGATATTAGTTTCTTCCCAAACTCAATACACTACACAACAGCAAAAACAGAGCCCATGCAGTTAGAGGGCCAGCAGGTGGTCTAGACACAGGTGACCTTGCAGGCAGTCCCGGCCAAAGCTAAATCTGTCAGCAAAAGGTGGAGTGTATTACAGAAAAGCAATGCAATTAATCTCAGGTTTACGAAAAACAGAGGAGCTCCTATCTGGTATTTCTACAAATGATCCTGAGCAGTCTCTATGGCAAAGGATACCTGCCTGAAGGTCACCTGGAGATAATCCATTGGTCAGCAAGGACACCTGAGGCTTGGAGGGAGTCAGTAAAGGATTAGTCAGGGAAGTAAGAGGAACAATGTGCAGGGAAATTAGTTGTGATGGAATTCGCTGAACTAACCCAACCAAAATAAGCTCTGGGGCTGGGCAGATGTAATCATTATAGAAATAAGGTATAGATGTGTACAAAAGGTTAAAAAAAGAAAAGGGCAGACTAGATGGGCCAAGAGGATCTTATCTGCCATCAAACTCTGCGTTTCTATAGGAAAATCTCTACGTAAGGAGTCAATAGTAACATTAGACATATAGGCCCTCATTCAGAGCCACTCGCTAGCGGCAGTACGCTCGTTCCGAGCGATGTTCGCACATCTGCGCATGCGTACGGTTTTTAGTACGCATGCGCGAACCAGTCAGTGCGGCTGAAAATCGTTTGTACGCAATATAGCGAGTGCCTGCTATTTTGAGTGACAGAATGAGGCGTATGTGGGTGGTAACAGGGGAAGGTGCTTGAAAACGGGGAGTGGAGATCAGAACGCAGGCGTGCTTAAAGGTCAAAACGGGCGTTTTATGGGTGTGCATAATTAATATAGCAGTGTCATTGACCACGTCACTTGGTTTTTTTTAACTCAGAACTGCTCACAAAATAGCGGTTGAAAAAACCAACCACAAGAATAGCGAGCAGTTCATATCCTGTTCAATGTACTCGATTAATCTAATAAATAGCGGACATGACGTATGGTGCGAGCGGCCAGGGGGCGTTTTTAACAAATAAACGAGCGTATGTTTTGCTCGCTCGTTCAGACTTAGAGGTGTGAACAGACTGCAATGTGCGAACGGATCATTTGAATAGCCACCCCTTGTTTTTGAACGAACGAATGCAAATAGCGAACGGCTCTGAATGAGGGCCATAGGCCCTTATTCAATGTGAGCGGACCCGCGATACTTTTCCGCCTCCCAGACTTTTTGCCTACATCGTGTGTTTTGTAGGCAGAAAAGTATGACGAGCGTGCCCGCGTATCGCCGTATTCAATTTGAAAGTACGCGAAAACGGGACCCGGCGAAACTTAAACAAGCGGAAAGTACTGTCAGATTTGGGGAAATCAGCCTGATCCCCCCCAAAAGATGCTCTGACATGGGGGTTAACTATGGTACCCCCCCCCCGATTTGGCTTGCTGAAGGTATTTTTTGTTTTTAAACGGGCTCAATAGCTGCTAAATAGCGTTTTTGTATAAGTGGTGCAGAATAGTATTCAGGAGTATTTTTTGCAGAAAATAACTTATCCCAGCAAATTTGGGGTACTTGAAAATGGGGGTCTGCATAAAATATTACAGTTTCTAAAGTTAAGTTGAAAAAAACGTGAAAAATCCACCTGCCGCAAGCCCCTGCAATGTAAAAAACACATGGGGCATACTTGGGGACCCCCCCAGAGTCAAGTTCGCTAGTTTTTATCTTTGTCCCCCAACATTTTTTTTTTCGCCTCCAAATTCAAAGTGATTTTTTTGGGGTGTTCTTAAGTGTTTTTTAACACTTTTTAACACTGTTTTTGAATACAGAGTAAAGCCAAAACAGACGAAAATGACGTAATCGGCGAAAAGTTTCCGCCAAAAGTATGCAAAAACTGACTTTTCGCCTCAAATTGAATACGGCCCATAGATGGAAGCCGCTAGACATTTAAAATGAGAGATGTCTGTTGAGTACGGATCACTGTACTCTAGATGATCTCCTACTACTCATGTATAAAGTGATAGCTGCTAGATCTCCAGGACAACATAGAAAAGTGCTGAGGATTCAGTCGTACACAAAACGGTCCAATTTTCATGCCTAGCATGCATCCATGGGAGCCCGGTGCACAGACAGGCGTCTCTGCCGTGCAGAGTAAACTATCCATATTAGCACTTAAGTTAGTCAGATCTCCTTCTGCAGCTAACTGGGTGTAACTGGGCAAAAAAGGGTCAGTCGCACTTAGGATAAGGGTGGCGTGGGCATGTAGATGGAACTGTGGGCTATTCAGAGGCGGGCCGACGCAGAGATTTGGCTGATATACTGTAAGACAGAACTTTTGCACCAAGAAAAGGGGCTGGAGCAGATGTGTGCTGAGAGTGGTCACAGCTCCTACCACAAGTGTAGGTATGAAAACAGCCTATTATTGTCTAGAACTGTTATGATGTATAGGGGTCTATTCATTGTTAATTATCGGAGTCTGAGCGTACCCCAATAATTAACATACTAACTCGCGGCGAACGCCAGAACAATTCATCATTGCTCCAGGGCGGAGACAGCTCATCCAAAAATCAGCTGTCTCCCCGAAGCGGCCCCAGCATCCGGCAGAGGGAGCCAGACAGAGGCAGAGGGATCCCTCTTCGCAACTCGGGTGAGTGATGCGAGTGGTAGAAAACGCCAATCTGAAGATGGCAAATGGTCCCACAGTCGAGTTACGAAAGTATTATATTGTCGGAGCTTGATGAATTTCTGTCCCCATACTAGTGTATAGGGAGGGGACAGAGGGCCATTTCGGGAGACAAAGGTAAGTAGGAGATATCTGTGATATCTCCTGCTTTACCTTTTTGATGAATTGCCTGGACACTTAATTTCTACAAAAGCAGGTATGTTCATTTTCACCTTCTTTTGTAGAAATTAAGTGATAATGAATAGACCCCACAGGGCTCTATTTACTACAATCCGCATATTGAATGCGGATTGTAGTGTGATATTACCGAGTGAATTCGCATTGCGAATTCAGGCAATATCACAGGGATTTACTATAAATCCCTTGCAAGGACAGAGCTTGCGATAAAGCTCTGTCCCTGCGGATCCTATCCGCACTCTAGTCGCGGTATTTTCGGAAAAAATACCGCGACCAAGAGCCCGCGCATGCACCGACCCACCGTCGCTGCTACCCCCACCGGCGCTAAGCCCCGCCCCCGGCGCTAAGCCCCGCCCCCGCTATCGCGGATCCCCCGCGACCCCCCCTCCCTCCCCCCGCGACCCCCCTCCCTTCATTACACTTACCTGCATCCTCCTGGCCTCCGGTGATCTTCTCCGGGCTTCCCGATCAGGTGATCTCCCATACTGCACTGGGGCCCGATCACCTGATGACCGGGCCGCAGTGCACTGTGGGAGACCAGCTGACCGGAGAGGAGCCATCACCGGAGGCCCGATCACCGGTCCCTGGATTCAGGTAAGTAAAAAAAAAATGTTTCATTTTTTTTCTTTCTTTTTTTTACAGCAATCAGCTTGCGGTCTATTTAGACCACACAGCTGATTACTGGTACCGGCTCCCGCCTCTGCTCTCCCCGTTAGAGCAGAGTGGGAGCCCGGTAACCGGGGGAGACCCTGGATAACGCCACCTCCAGGTGGCGTTATTATCACAGGGCTTCCCCCATTATTTTTTTACAATTTATATTTAGTAACTAAGGTCGGATCACATTTCCCATTACAATTATGGGAAATGCGATCTGCTTTACTAAAAATGAGTGATACTAGGGGTTGGAGTAAAATTTTACTAATTCTACTCCAATTGCCCTATAGTAACTACAGGTGAAACTAAAATAATGTGAAAAGGGTGTGAAAACACCCTTTTTCACTTTATTTTAGCAAAAATAATGTTAATAAATAGAGCCCTAGGTGAGATATTACCAGTGATGTATATAGTGATATCACTACATTTCTGTGTCCTGGAGATCTGGTGTATAGATCTGGTCACTATACTGTAGGTGAGTTGTTACCAGTGATGTATACAGTGATATCACTACCTCTCTGTGTCCTGGAGATCTGGTGTATAGATCTGATCACTATACTGTAGGTGAGATATTACCAGTGATGTATATAGTGATATCACTACATTTCTGTGTCCTGGAGATCTGGTGTATAGATCTATTCACTATACTGTAGGTGAGATGTTACCAGTGATGTATATAGTGATATCACTACCTCTCTGTGTCCTGGAGATCTGGTGTATAGATCTGATCACTATACTGTAGGTGAGTTGTTACCAGTGATGTATACAGTGATATCACTACCTCTCTGTGTCCTGGAGATCTGGTGTATAGATCTGATCACTATACTGTAGGTGAGATGTTACCAGTGATGTATACAGTGTACTTTACAGAAACACTGTCCTGGGGCGGAATGCATGATGCATCCCGCCGCTCTTCGCCTGTATCCGCCGTTGGTATGCATGATTAACAGTGCAAAGGACCGCTCTCTCAGTCAGAGCAGCCCTTTGCAATGGAGGGACTTCCAGTTCTTTAACACCTAGAAGCCCCTCTTGCATCCTTCTGCGCATGTGCAGAAGGACGCACGCGCCGTGGGGGGTGCTGGGAGGGATCCGAGGGATCTTCCACAACTAAGCGGAGGGATCTTCCGCAACCAAGCCCCGGAGTGCATCGCATTAAAGGCCTTGGTGCATATGAGAAATGTGGTCAAAGCAGCATTTTCTGGGTTTGCCCGCATTTCTCACCTTGCTGCCGCCCCTGGTGCCCATTATAATAAATGTATGGGGTACTTTACATTACTGCATTGCGGTTTGAGGCGTAATTAATAATTCACAACAACATTAATAATGCAGTTGGTGTTAAATACGGAATGGGTATGAAGTACCAGCGGCTGAATAGGTTCATAGGGAGAAGATCCCGACAGGGCAGGTAAGTACCCTATCCCCACCCCTCCCACCCCACAACCCTAACACTCCCTTAGTGGTGCTTAGCCCTAACCTTCTCCTAGTACCTAACCCTAACCTCCCCCCACGGCTGCCTAACCCTAACCCCCACTTACCGCACCCTAAACGTAACCTTCCCGGGGGTAGGGGGGGGTTCCTAACACTAACCTCCCCCCGGGGGTGCCTAACCCTAACCCTCCCCCCTAGGGGTGCCTAGCCCTAACCTCCCCCAGTAAAACCTAACCCTGACCCCCGCTACGCTCCCTAAACCTAATCCTCCTCCCCCCCTGCAGCTAACGCTAAGGGTGCCCCGGACTTACCTCATTCGGGGTGGCATCCTTTGGCGTTCCGGATTCGGGATTAAGATAGGCGTCGGTATTTCGACGCCTATCTTAAGTCCCTTGTCGGGATTTTCTTGTCGGTATTGAGACCGACGGCATCATGGCCGCCGGTCTCATAACTACGTCCCTTAAATACAGCCCCTGGTGTGTAAAATGGAATATTCGCTCAAGTTTTGTGTATTAGTCCATAATAATAATGATTTTCCCTTTTGGGTGGGTTCAGTCAGCATAGGGAGAGGAAATGGCGGGTGACAGTGACCTGTTAGTAGAAGCATCGGTGGAGTGAGGTTTAAATGAACATTTACCCTGTTCACGGTTGATGACTGGGAACCAAGGAGGTCAGGGAATGAGAGAGGCAGGCAGGAAAGGAGGGGGACACAACCACATGTCAGGGAACAGGAAGGAAAAGGTGAATATCATTATTTCAAACACCTTCATTGGATGGTGCCAAGAATAAAACAACAGTCCCCTCCCACTGCCCAGACCAGAAACAGGTAAGAGAGAGAAACACAGTTTGTAATATAGAAGAACATATAATTATTTCCTGTGTTAAGAGATGATGTGATTAGAGAAGAGATGGAGAAGTTGGGAAACACAGGCCAGATATAGATGAAAACTACATCGCAGGTCATTTCAAGTCTCAGCTTCTGATAGAATTGTGGCTTATACAAGGAAAAGTATCTACTGTACTGCAATGAATGGTAAACACCATTGGTTACAGTATAAACATATCCATATACTAAGGGGTAAATTTACTAAAGTGAGAGTTTTTAGAAGTGAGTTTTAAAAGTGATGTTGCCCATACCAACCAATTGCCTAGCGGATGACCCAGCTCTGAGCATAAGGCTATAATTATGAGGGTCATATCTACAGTATTTATATGCACTTTCAATTTCTGACCTACTGAAAAAACTCTGAGCCTAAAATGGAATATCACACGTAAAAAAAAAAAGATTGCAGCGAGTAAGATCACAGTTACTGTTCAGAGGCGCACAATTGTGACTGATCGCGCCACAAACGCGGCGTGAGATGCTGCGCTACGGACAAGGATGTAGCTGGGCATATCTGTACATAATATATACAATGTCTAATTCACTCACGTGCATATGTGGGGTAAGTGTTAGAAAGGTGTGCACACCATGTTCCCTTAGTTATTTAAGTTTAATTTGAGGTGCACCTCTCCTGCACTTTAGGGTGGCAGCCATTATGTGGACTAATTTTTTATACATAGGAAAGCAGCCTACAGATTTAATGGTGTACGGTTAGGCTGAACTTAGGGGCCGCCGTGGCCGTCCTTGTGTCTTTTTCCGCAGTCGCTCCTGCGACTTTAAGCTAATGCCGCTGGAAAGGCCTTATCTGGTGTACATCTGTGCATCCAAATGTGCACCACCGGTCGTACCATGGAAACTTGCACCAGCCCTATCGCAGGCGCAGCTTCTCCGTTTGAGTACGGCCGCCTATGTGAGTGTCTGTGCGTCTCTGTACGCAGCCGCTTTCAGCGCCACAACTGCGAAACTTCCAATAGACGCTACCTCTGTATGTTTCTCTTTAGCCACCCCCTGTTAGCTCCCAGCCGTCGCCCAGGAACAGCCCATATACTGCCTATACAGTTTTTGTATGCGAGTCAGCATCTATACTGCGTCTCTGTATGCGCACCATTGGGATGCATGAGCAGCGAGACTCCGACACATGCACAGATGAAAAACGTCGCCCCACTGCGTCCGACATCACCACTTCGTTGGACTCAGATTCAGCACCTTATACTGTATATTATTGTAAATATTAGTGCTGTCCCCAAAATAGCCGCCTCTATTGTGAGTAGGGAACAATCAGACTTGGACAGCTTGGAAATTGTGTCCTCGATATTCGTTCACTAAACAAAATTCCCAGGGAGCGGATTAGCAAGGTGTATACAGTATTGTACAAGACAGTGGTGAAACAAGATGGAGTAATTGCAAGAGAAAATGAATATAATAGGCGCGGTACTGTATCTATCAGAGAGCAAAGTATGGTGCAGTCATGGGACCTCCTCTCTATATAGCAAAGAATGTTGCTGTCTGATAACTGATGGATGCAGCTGATCTGTCACTATGGGATATAGGAGTCAGTAGGTTATTTCTGTTTCCGCATTCTTGCCTTGGGTGCAGGGTTGGCCTGGCCCACAGGGGTACAGGGGAAATCCCCGGTGGGCCCCACTGCCTGAGGGCCCATCCCCTCCTCTAGGTGTCAGGTTCCAGGCCTAAAATCATACATTGTTATACCCCTTTTACACCGGAGCTAAAACCCGGGCAGCTCCCTGGTGTAAAAGGGGAGAGAGTTGGATCGCCGGGTCGAGTTACCCGGCAATCCAACCCAGGTAAATAGCAGGGTTTAACACGGGCGTAGCCCGTGAAACCCTGCTGTGAGAACAGCGCACTCCGGGTCACGATGACCTGGAGTGTGCTGCTAGCCGGCCGATTGGTCCGGCTTCAGTGGCGCTTGGAGATGACGTCATCTCCAAGCGACCACTTTCACTCCGCAAAAGCTGGGTGTATGCAGACCCGACTGTGGTGTGAGCGGCGCTGACTCGGGAATATCCCGAGCCGGCGCCGGCAAAATTCCGGGTCTGATCCGGATAGGAACTTTGGCCCTCATTCAGAGCCGTACGCTCTGAGCAGAGCGCACGCTCTGAATGAGGGCCGGCCTCCATGAAAATGGAGCGTCCTCCTGGACGCTCGTATAGCTGTGGGTCACCACCCACAGGCTATACGAGCGTGCAGTTTGATGGCCGTGATGGTCTTGACCATCGCGACCATCGAAACTGCAAGCCGGAGCCTGCGGTTGAGGTTTTCAACCGCAAGCTCCGGAGTGATTTTGGCTCTATCAGAGCCAAAATCAACATCGACAGCACGCCCCCTTTGATCAGACACAACGAGCGAAGGACTTTCCTTCACTCATCGCGTCTGACGCATGCGCACGACGGAGCTCCCTCCGTCGTGCGCATGCTCAGTCCAGAACATCGACCCACTTGCGAGCGGACAGCCGCTCGCGAGTGGGTCTGAATCAGGCCCTTTGTTCCAACTCCGGGTCAGACCCGGAATTTACGTGGAAAAGGGGTATTATTCTATTAGATGGTCAGTTACCTAGTGGAGTAGTACCACTGATCAACATGGGTGCTTGGTTCCTTTCTATAAAAATTACACCAAGTG
This sequence comes from Taudactylus pleione, assembly GCA_031769625.1. Lineage (NCBI taxonomy): Eukaryota > Metazoa > Chordata > Amphibia > Anura > Myobatrachidae > Taudactylus > Taudactylus pleione. The sequence goes on from JAUIMM010000198.1 coordinate 4,597,041, forward strand.
TCTGTGGTGGTTGGCTACACCCCTTAAGCATGGGCCCCTATCACTGCATTCCTCCGGTGGCCCCTTCATGCCCCAGTCCGACACTGCTTGGGTGCTCTGGTTTCCTACAATGGTCCATAAAACTATTTGGTTATTTGGTTTCTAAGTAAACTGGCCATAGTGTAACTGTATATACATATATAATTATTTATGCACTGTTTGTATTTTATTTCCTTTAAGTCCCAACATAATGCCAGATAACAGATTTGGTTGTATCATAATGCAGTGCTGGATCCTTGTGCCTGATTCCTAATTGTACTCACTTGTCCCATCTTCCGTCACCATGCCGAGCCCCTCTGCCTTATTCTGACGCTCAAAGGCGTTCAGGTCCAGGACACTGCTCAGAAAACGGCCCACAATTAATAAACATAGGTGAAATTGTTACTACTGATAGCTTATGAATTGACTGACAACTCTATCATGATTGCTTATATAATCTTATCCAAATGCCTTACAGGTGTGTCTCGAGCCTGGAAAACCATGGGAAATAAATCTATATACCTAGAGCAGTCCTCACCTGCAGGTTTGCATCAGGGCCTGCACACTCTGGAAAAAGCCAACTTCCTTCTTATCCTTTAGGTAATCTAGCATTTTCTGCAGAAGGAACGAAGAAAAGGAACAGTGACATTGAGATCTTTAAATTCAGAATCTTTTTAAATGTAACACTACTCTCTATGGGGCCTATTCATCATAACTACAAAAAAAATAAAAAATTGATGGAGGTAATTAGGTTTAGAACTTGCATGGAGTTCTACCTAATTACCGGAGGAATTTATCATTCCTCCTCTCCATAACTATCTATTCCGAAAAGCTGTCATTTTTGCGATGACAGCTTTTCAGGATATAGATACTTATCCCTCTCTACTATACCTTACCGCAGCTGTAATCAGCGCTGCGCATGCACCTTTACGTTCACAAAAGCGGTGCATGCGGTAATTGTGTCCATCCACAACCCCTCTTCCCCCCTCCACTCCCCTCTTCAACCTACCTGGCCGCCTGTCACAGGCTGCAGCCGCAGACCCCGACCTCCTGCAGCGGACAGTACGGCCAGGCAGAGGGTGCAAGCTGATTATTTTTTATTTAACTTTACTATTTTATTTTTTTTATAACCTTTCCTGTGTTCTGCCGGGAGAACACAGTACACACAGAGCAGCAGCCGAAGGCAGAGGAGGGACCAGGGAGCAACAGAGCGAGACGAAGGAGGACCTGCTCACGCTGACAGCAGGTAAGTATAACTCGCTATACGCCACCTGAGAGTGGTGTATAGTAATACAATCAAATTACGAAAATACATCATTTTCGGAATTTGATGAATAGCCTAATTTCTACATCCCCAAACTAATGTATGTTAAGTGTGTTAATGAATACAAAAAAAAACGGTAATTAAGGAAAATGTCCTTAAAACCGTTATTTTAGTGTTGATGAATAGGCCCCTGTATGTTTGAGCATTCTTCCCTGCACCTGTAACCTTACAATTAGCGTCACGTGTCTACGCTTTCATTATGCCAAATTGTTATCTGCTTTACAGATACGTCCTCGCTCATCTTTGCCACTAATGCGGCAAACGTGCGCATCATGGCGTGCAATTTCTCGCATAGCATTCGCACCAAGCACTCCTATGGATCATGGGAGCAAACAAGAGGCACGCACACATTCATTGGCGTGCCACTGGCGGTATGCGTGGCGTGGCAACGATGACAACGATGAAACAGGACACATCTGTATTTCAGTTTTGTACAAACTTGAGTTAAACATCTGGTAATATTGTTAAATATTGGATAACCTTTTATACTTTAAAACATTAATTTGGGAGATCATGGGTACATGTAATAGTCCGTAAGTTGCAGGCAGCCACAAGGTGCTGCCAATTTAGCCGATAGCTTTAAAGCAGCGATTTTTTAGAAGTCAAAACAAATTATTTTTGCCTTTAACCACTTGCCTGGTGTGGTCGCTTCATTCGCGACTATGCCAAGCTCTGCGTTACCTGGTATGGTCACAAACAATGCGATAAGTCATAAACGCCAAAGGCAGAAGGACCTCCCGGACCTCCGGCATCCCTACACACTCCCCCAGTGTCTGCTGTGCTGCAAATCACTGCTGCTCGGCAGCCTGGCAGCACCACGAAAGGAGCGGCCGCCGGGAAAATGTAAATGACGCAGTGCTCAGCCCCCCAGTGTATGCCGGTGGCTGCAGAGAGGAACTGGATGGTCCGATGATCAATCTTACCAGCCGATATTTAAAAATAAAATTATATTAATAATGTGTTTCAAAAAAATTACATTTTTTTTTTATATAAAATAGTGTTGGGTAAGTAATAAATAGATGTTCTTCATCTTAATAATTAATAATAATCTTAATACAATGGTAAAAGAAAAACAATTTCTGAGCCAAAATATTAGCCAGCTAAGTGGTCAAACAGTTGTCACTTTAAATCTAGCAGCTAAGGGCTATTTACTAAGCCTTGGATGGAGACAGACTGAACGGAGATAAGGTACCAGCCAATCAGCTCCTGTCATTTTTCAAACACAGCCTGTGACATGGCAGTTAGGAGCTTTACTTTATCTCCACCCAAGGCTTATTAAGGAGACCCAATTGCCAACATGTTGTGGCTGCCTGCAACTCTCAGGCCGTTACAAACGGCATCGGTATGGAATACCGCCGGACGCATGTCCTGATGGTGGAAGACCGGCAGTGAACATCCCAACAGGTAAGTATTTGATCTATTACTAACCTAACTTCCCCCCCTAACCCTAACTTAGGGATGCCTAACCCTAAGCTCCCCCCCAAGTGCCTAACCCTAGACCCCCCTTTCCCGCAGCCTAAACCTAAGTCTCTCAGGGGGGGGGGGATGCCTAACCCTAACCCCCCCTTCCCCTAGCCTAACCCTAAGTCCCCCTCGGGAGCCCCTAACCTAAACCCCCCCCACCACGGCTGTCCGTGGCCAGCGCCTGGCTTACCTTTGATCGGTATGCCGGGCGTCGGGCTCCTGGCGTAGGCAAAATGACAGGCGTTGGGATTTCGACGCCTGTCATTAGACCCCTGCCGGTAGATTAGACAGTTGGGAAGCCGGCGGTCGGCATTTTCGACCGTCAGCTTCCTGACTGCATCGCTTACAAACATCCCCTTGTCTCTACTTCAGGTCTAAGCACTACTGCATTACCCAGACACAAAAACAGCAAAACCATGTTTACCAATAATGCTCAATAACACTCAGCTCACGGCCATAGAATGGGAAGGTGCATCAATTTCCCCAGCCTTGTATCTCAGGCACAAATTAGCTGACACAGAGAGAGAAGTATCAAAGCTTCTAAAGAGGACTGGCGGAGAAGTTTCCCATAGCAACCAATCAGCTTCTAGCTACCATTTTATATGTACTTTACAAATGAAAGCTAGAAGCGGATTGGCTGCTATGGCAACACCTGCATTTGTCCTTTTTAGAAGGTGTGAAACATTTTCCCCTGTGTGTCTGATACAAATAGCCTCACGCTGGCCGATAGCTTACCTGCTGAACCTCCGAGTTACCTCCATTAAGGATAGAAATTCCAAGCTTGAGCGTTGAGGAGACCATGGACCCTGGCTCACCTATGAGAGAAAACCACTCATGAGCAGAGTAGGATAGAGAACCGAACCAACACAGAGAGCAAACCTCCTGCAGGTAAATCTTGTACTGTGTCAGACTGTTCCCTTCTCACCTTTACATGCACTAATCATCTGCAAGACCATCTCTGCAGCACCACGGTTATGGAGACGAGACTGCTGGTATAACAGCTTCTGTTTCTCCATCTCCTTCTCCTGTGAGCAGAGGAGGCAGCTGGTTAATAGGGATGTTGAAGACAGCAAACCTGATGATGGGGCTTATGCAGGGGCGGACCATCCCGGTTACATCAGGTAAGCAGCACATTTCCCCAGGGCTAAAAATATGGACAGACTCGACAGAATCTCGCCACAGCTTGCATCGCACAGGCTATTAAATAAGCCCCAGATGTTAAACAACCCGACCGATAGATTAGGATTACAGTGATTTTGAAGTATACAGTACCTGGAAGGTTGAGGTATAAAGATCTATCAACAACTTTAAAGAATGTACACAATATGCACTATATGACGTTCCCTATGACTGAGTGATCACAGTGATGTGGCAGGGGTGGCAATAGATGAGGAAGCCTAAACATAATTATACAGTGGAACATACTTCAAATGTAAGTTCAGTTTCCTCTTCCTCATCTGCTTCGGCTTCTCCTTCCTCCTCCATGTGACAACTCTGATGGGATCAAGAATACAATTATCATTTAATAATTAAATAATCAATATAAATATTATACCCTAAATGATCTCTTAGTAGTGATGTATACAGTGATATCACTACCTCTCTGTGTCCTGATGATTAGGTGTATAGATCTGATCATTTTACTCTAGGTGAGATGTTACCAGTGATGTCACTACCTTTTTGAGTCCTGGAGATCTGGTGTATAGGACTGGTCACTATACTATAAGTGAGATGTTACCAGTGATGTATACAGTGATATCACTATCTCTGTGTCCTGATGATTAGGTGTATAGATCTGATCATTATACTGTAGGTGAGATGTTACCAGTGATGTATACAGTGATATTACTACCTCTCGGTGACCTGGTGCATAGAACTGATCATTCACTATACTGTAAGTGAGATGTTACCGGTGATGTATACAGTGATATCACTACCTCTCTGTGTCCTGATGATTAGGTGTATAGATCTGATCATTTTACTCTAGGTGAGATGTTACCAGTGATGTCACTACCTTTTTGAGTCCTGGAGATCTGGTGTATAGGACTGGTCACTATACTATAAGTGAGATGTTACCAGTGATGTATACAGTGATATCACTATCTCTGTGTCCTGATGATTAGGTGTATAGATCTGATCATTATACTGTAGGTGAGATGTTACCAGTGATGTATACAGTGATATTACTACCTCTCGGTGACCTGGTGCATAGAACTGATCATTCACTATACTGTAAGTGAGATGTTACCGGTGATGTATACAGTGATATCACTACCTCTCTGTGTCCTGATGATTAGGTGTATAGATCTGATCATTTTACTCTAGGTGAGATGTTACCAGTGATGTCACTACCTTTTTGAGTCCTGGAGATCTGGTGTATAGGACTGGTCACTATACTATAAGTGAGATGTTACCAGTGATGTATACAGTGATATCACTATCTCTGTGTCCTGATGATTAGGTGTATAGATCTGATCATTATACTGTAGGTGAGATGTTACCAGTGATGTATACAGTGATATTACTACCTCTCGGTGACCTGGTGCATAGAACTGATCATTCACTATACTGTAAGTGAGATGTTACCGGTGATGTATACAGTGATATCACTACCTCTCTGTGTCCTGGAGATCTTGGTGTATAGATCCGATCACTATACTGTAGGTGAGATGCTACCAGTGATGTATATTGTGATATCACTACCTCTCTGTGTCCTGGAGCTCTGGTGTATAGATCTGATCACTATACTGTAGGTGAGATGTTACCAGTGATGTATTGTGATCTCACTACCTCTCTGTTTCTTGGAGATCTGGTGTATAGGACTGATCACTATACTCTAGGTGAGATGTTACCAGTGATGTATACAGTGATATCACTACACCTCTGTGTCTTGGAGATCTGGTGTATAGGACTGATCCCTATACTGTAGGTGAGATGTTACCAGTGATGTATACAGTGATATCACTACCTCTCTGTGTCCTGGAGGTCTGGTGTATAGATCTGATCACTATACTCTATGTGAGATGTATATAGTGATATCACTACCTCTCTGTGTCCTGGAGGTCTGGTGTATAGATCTGATCACTATACTGTAGGTGAGATGTTACCAGTGATGTATACAGTGATATCACTACCTCTCTGTGTCCTGGAGATCTGGTGTATAGATCTGATCACTATACTGTAGGTGAGATGTTACCAGTGATGTATACAGTGATATCACTACCTCTCTGTGTCCTGGAGATCTGGTGTATAGGACTGATCACTATACTGTAGGTGAGATATTACCGGTGATGTTTATAGTGATGTCACTACCTCTCTGTGTCCTGGAGGTCTGGTGTATAGATCTGATCACTATACTCTAGGTGAGATGTTACCAGTGATGTATACAGTGATATCACTACCTCTCTGTGTCCTGGAGATCTGGTGTATAGATCTGATCACTATACTGTAGGTGAGATGTTACCAGTGATGTATACAGTGATATCACTACCTCTCTGCGTCCTGGAGATCTGGTGTATAGATCTGATCACTATGCTCTATATAAGTGATGTTCCCTTTTTGTCCATCAGGAGATATGTTATATGGATTGAACTCCTCATTGAAAATAGCTGCAATTAATGCAGCTTCTAATGTTCTTCTCCAGTTACAATGCAATACAACATAAGTGACATTGTATTTTATACTGTACCTTTGCCATGATATCCGCATATGCCATGTATAAATAGTCTTCATCCAGTTTACTGCGGAGCAAATGATTTATATACTGTAAGTATCTTAGACTTTGGAAAGTTGTAATAAGTAAATAGGTAATGAGTCCCGTCACTCACCTCTTCTCTGTCAGAGCCGTTCTGCTGAAATGAAGGATGAGCTGATGCAGTGGGTCTGGCTTTTTCTCCTCTTCTACCTCCTCTTCCTCCTCCGTCTCTCCGGATTTCTAAGGAATAAGCGCACAACAAAGACCAGCTGAAGATTGTCTATCGCACACAAGAGATTTGCTTATAAAATATGTGCCTGGTCTGGTGAAATCCTGTACTAGACTCTGGCATTGCTTTGTTCTCAGATCATCAAGCAAATACCTATCCCTGTTACAGATACTCACAGCCAAGTCGTCAATCATCCTGTCTTCAAAGTCATGTTCCTCACTCACTATCCAGGCTTGTTTGTATCCTTCCAGGAACATATTGCAAGCCCGATGCCTGCAACACAGAGAAAAGAATATGCGTAACTATGGAATGTGGTTACTATTATGTAGACTTTTTAAGTTCGCGAACAGTAATTAATTATGAACATTTTACTTACAGTAGTTGCAAAATAAGTATATAGCAGCCTATAAACAATTAGCTTTTATCCTGTGCAGGATAGATAATGAAATGAAGTATCTGATTGGTTTCTATCATTTAGTGCAAATTGGTAATGTTCTCTAAAGCTGGACAAATGTAGGTAAAGTATGGGCATTTACAGAGACAAATACGTACATTATGCGCAATCAGCACATATAGGGCCTGATGCACCTTTTTTGCGTAAAATGTTAATGCTGTCCACGCACACAAAAAAGTCTTACGCTTTCATCCGTATGCATATTCGGTCATCATTTTTCGTCCTTTTTTATTTTTTTCTCTAATACTTTTTGTTTAATCCCTGAGCAAGGGACCTATTTACTAAGCAACGGGTTTTCAAAACCGTTGTGTTTTCAACGCTTTTGCCCACTGGATTTAAAATGCTAAAGATGAAATGTAAAACACTCCTGCTTTTGTATTCAATATTATTCCCATTGTAAATCCTGCAGGCCAAAACTGCTGCTTATTAATTATTCCTATCCACAATGGATTATGCATAAGTTGGTTTTATTATGAAATGTTCCAAAAGGGGGAGTAAGAGAATATCACCAAAAGCAATCTGAGGTGGCACATCGATAATGGCTCTGCGCACTCACCATAAATCTGGAATGGCTCTATAGCAGATGATACGCCTACTAACAGACATATATATGTGTTTCTGCAGGTATGCATGAGCTGCATTGAGAACACCCTCTCACTGTTACTACAAGGAAACTAGCTGAAACGCATTGGTACTTATTCTTTAGCTTAACGAACACATGGTAAAGTCATACAAATCCGTGGCTGCAATTTACAGTACGCACCTGGGTAGGTTATACAGGGGTGTCATCCGGAAACAGGCCACTACAGCACGTCGACGTTGTTTGGAAAGTAGCTTGTGCCAAACCGCTTTCTTGGATTTAAAGGGGTGCTCAGTCTGGTAATATAAGGGGGTATTAGTCACAGGAAGCAGGTGAAGAAGACAAAAGGAAAACAAATTGAAGAGCTGGGCAATGGTTCACTCTTTTAGCATTTTTTTTTCTTTTTTTTTTTTACAGATGCTCAAAGTTACTCACTAGTTCCAGATGAAAGAGCACAGCTGAGACCTCCTGCACACGTTTCACAATCTTCTCTGGACTGTTGGAGTCCTCTGCTTTACCTGACATTTTATTATAAAGAGCCATCTGCCAGCGCATTGAGGAATTCTCACACTGAATGGGGTGGAGAGATGGGAAAGGAGAAAGGGACTATTAATAAGAGAGAAGACAACCAACAATGGCAGAGATAGAAAGAGAGGTAAAGCCAATATGAAGGCTCACAACCTTAACTAGCATTTTGAAAATTTAAATAGGTTTCTGAAGCCTCAGTCCAATGTTATAGAAATCACTATGACAGTCAAAACTACAGGATCCTCCTCAGCTTCTGATTTACAATATGCTGATCAATTTAGAAGATTTGATTAGCATATCAGTCCAGAGGAGTAATGTTTGATAACAAAAAGACAAACAAGTTTAAGGTATTGTAATGAAACAATAAATTAGACCTGTCGTGGATTGGATAATAAGATGAATCTTAAATAATAATAATAATAATAATAATGCGTATAGCAATAAAAGTTAAAGTTATGCAAACATCTCTAATAAAATGTAAAGATGAATTAGGGAATGGAGTTCTAAATGTTCCAACCTAATAACAGTTAAGGGAAAGTATGGACTCTACGGATAGGAAACGTTAATCCCTAGGAGAGACAGGGAAGCTGAGAGTAGGGCCATACAAGGTATCTGGGGCTCAAAGTGCAGGGGAGATGTAACCATACCCCAAGATGGTGCAGGCACGCCACCCATTAGGGCTTATCTAGCATTGATGCCCCCAATGGGGTGTAGTCATTCCTTTACTTATTACCCTGGCCCAAATGATCTGTTCGTGGTTATTTTGACAGGATTTATGGCTCCTGCCCTTCTATCAAAAGAACCCCTTCCTGGAGATGACTATCAAAGGCGGCAGGATTTACCAGGTGTCTCCTTCCCCACTTCCCCTATTTAACATATACAGCAGTGGTAAAGGTATTGATTACTAATACAAGCTCAGATTGGCATGAGCCAAGTGTGCCCACAGGAAAAAATGCTTTATTATTTAAGAAAAGCCTTTGTTCAGTTTTTTTTTTTTATATATTTTGTTTTGTTGATAATTTATTTTACTTAGAGATTAGCGTCACGATTTTCCCTTAGATCTTCCTGTCGAGTTCGGGTCTTAGAACAAAGCTATCTGGAGATCCCAGCTCTCACTAGTTTTGGCTTGCATATGATTTAAACGTTAGCCAAAATTACATGAGAATCGAGATTTCCAACCAGCTGACGTGTAGCCTCTGAAATAAGACGTGTAACTTCACACTGAGGGCCTGATTCTGTAAGGAACGTAATTGCAAAGCTGCACTCAGGCATCCCTTAATCGAGTTGCGTTGTTCAACGCAGCATCGGTTAATGTGCCTACCATCGTCCGGCTGCGTTGACCCATAGGGTCCCGCAGCCGGCTGCCGCAGTTTAGAGGAAGAGGCCAGGAAATCTCTGTCACCCGACGGAGATCCTGGCCTCTTTCATCCCCCCCCCCAACAGCGGCGACACACCTCAGTTTTGGGTAAAGGAGGCTGTTGCCGCCCCCTCCCCGCCCCTAAACAGCAGTAGACTGTCAATCACTGACAGTCTGCTGCCAGTTTGCAAGCGGACTCGCAGACCAGTTCTGCACCTGCGCAGAACGGGTCTGGCGCCTGCGCAGACTCCCCAACATCGGGAATTTGCATTCAGCAGTGCACTAGTGTGCACTGCTAAATCAAGCCCTGAGATCCCAACTTGGTGTGAAGATCTGAGGAAAAACTGAGGTGCTCCTCCCTGGTTTTATTTTTCTAAAACATATTTTTGCAAAATAAGAAATTTTTTCCTATTGAAACTGGAACTAGAAACCCAAGTTCAGGCTTCGCCCAGTTCCAGTATACAAATGGGAGTCAGGACATAAGCTCATGCATGATCTGATTGACGAATGACTGGCCGTCGAGTGGTATGACTACTCTTAAGGTGGGTACACATTTGCCGACCGCCCAATATGACGGGCGATTGTGCCGATGAATGATATATCGGGATCAGATGACATATCGTCTAATGTAACTGGCTTTACCGTTGCCCACCAGTGTAGCTAAGCTTTACTGAGCTGTCACGTTGACATATTTTTTGATTAATTCAAATTTTAGTTCTGCCAATTTAAGTGGGTTCTTGACAAACAGAACCCTTTGTCTGGCAATAAAATTGTGTCTGGAGAGTAAAAATTATTAATCATAAATGTTACATATGATTAACATTAATAACAAAGCAGACAGATGTTGATCTATCCTGCATAAAAAAAGAGCACAATATTGAATTTTTCAAGCCTGCCATATTATGTAATTCAATCAGCCAATCGCATTGCACAATAACTGTCCAGTATGATGCATCATGGTAGTTTTACATAGGAATAACATGTGAATGAATTGTAGACTACTGCAGGCAAATCTCACATTTTACGTGGCATGAAAATGAAACACAATATTAAATGGGATCCTGTGATGCTATACATCTGCATGTACTTACCTTGCCCTGCAGGTGGAGGTTATCCTGCAAAAACTCCCTGACTTCTTCATCTGTATCTTTCTGTAGATAAATATATAATGGTGTATTATGGTGTATGAGATTATATATATATATATATATATATATATAATTTATTTACTGATATAGAAAACTCCCCAAGCATATCACACCCACCAGTGAATAGCGTGTCTTGGCCAATGTAATCAGCTCCTGGTCAGTCGGTGAACACATGTTCAGCCCAATTGGAAGCATCTTCTTCAGTGTGGCCACAATGAGCGACGTTTGTACAGAGTAACGGTCCCCACGGCGTTTTTTCTTTGTGCGCTCTTGGTCGGAGCCGCCCGACTAAAGTGGGTAAAGAAAGTCAGGTCATTTTAACGTGGAGTACACACTGCATTTTGTGGACATACAGGGTGCATGCAACGCAGCTGTGTTGTGTTTTTCCTCGTAAACCTGAGGGAACAACAATCGTATTAATGGCCAACCACCAACCACTGCAGGCATCAGCTCCATATACATCCAGCCCCCAGTTGAAATTTGCCAAGTGTCTACTGACTAAACAAATTCTGCCAAGTACCAGGTTTTGGCCAAAGACCAGAGCTCACCAAGTGTCGCCTCATGAGGACTAAATCTACACGGGCCCTTTTACGGTATATGAAACATGTAAATAAATAGACATGAAGGCCTGTACAGGAAATGCGCTTCTCCAGAAAATAAATTGAAATGTATTTATGGACTTAATTCCTGGCCCCAGTGATCCCTATGGGGTATATGTACTAAGCCTTGAAGAGAGATAAAGTGGACGGGGAGAAAGTGCCAACCGATCAGCTCCTAACTGTCATTTTTCAAACACAGCCTGTAAAGAGTCAGTTAGGAGCTGACTGGTTGGTACTTTATCTCGATCCACTATATCGCTCTCCAAGGCTTAGTACATATACCCAATAGTAGCTTCTCTTGTACCAAAAAATGCGATCATAATTCAGACATGTGGGCCGTATTCATTAGTTTCGCATCCACGAAAGTTCCGCCAACCCGACTTTTTGCCTACATCGCTTGTTTTGGATGCGAAAATGTATCGTGCGCGTCCCCACTTTTCGCAAAATTGAATTACTAAACAGGCGCAAACGGCGAATGCAGAACAGGTGGAAAGTGCTGTCATAATTGGGGAAATCAGTCTGTACCCCAAAAAATTGTGCACTCACATTGGGGATCAATGTGTGTTCCAATAGCCCTAATAAAACTATTTGGGGTACTGAAGTTGTTTAAAATCCTTGTTATTGGTGTCCTTGCAAAAGTGGTGAAGAATGGCATTAAGCAGTATTTTTGGTGAAAATAAGTAGTCTTGTCAAATTTGGGGTACTTGAAAATGGGTACTAGCATATTTTAATGTCTCTAAAGTGAAGTTTTAGTAAAAGTTAAATTCCTCCTGCATACAAGCATCAGCAATCCCTAAAACACTTGGCCCCTTTTTAGAGCACCCCCAGAAGCTTATTTCGATAGTTTTTAAAGTTGTCCCCCCACTTTTTTAATTTTCACCCCAAATTTCTAGGGTATTCCAGGTTTTCTTTTTTATTTCTTTTTTTTGGGTGAATTGACCTTAGGGGGGGGGTGTACCAAGGGTTCTGAGTGGTTTTCCAACATCTGCACCCCAATATATAGATTTTGCCCTCTTTTGCTCCTGCTATTCTGTGGAGAAAAAGTATCGCCTATTTCAGTGCATTGACTTTTCGCATAGGCGAAAACGGAATGGAATTGAATACGTAGAAAATTTTTCAGGCAAAATTTTCGCAAAAAAAAAAATGAGCGAAAACGGCTTTTCGCTCCTAATTGAATACGGCCCACAGTCGGTGGGCAGCTTCTTATGAAATTATTGCGAAATATTATAACATCACTAGGAAATCTGTACATTTCTCATGTACAAGTATTGATCACCAACATCGTAGTCAACTGGGATAGACTCATTCTGATATCATAATGTTGGATTCAATTGCGCAATACTGGGAATATGTATAATTTCATCATTTAGTGTACAGGCCACAGACGAGACAGCACATAATGTATCCTGGACGTTTAACTTACAAGACTAACACTGACCCGACATAAAGTAATGGGTGGAGTTTTATAGTTGAAAAATAAAACACAGAACACATGTTATAGCATGGCCAGATGGAAATCAAATTGAGACAAGACACGTTTTAGTTTCATACCAAATATATAATTAATTTTAGGTAAAGATACAGATGCACAGATGTGGGTGAGTACAAATGGTACAAATTTAAGGAGGTTTTGGATGTAGAGAGGGACATACATATACATGGATGTAGAGATAGATATGAAGATGAAATGATGGATATAGGAGGACATAAGGGTACATATGAGGACATAAATACGATGGGTGGAGAGGAGAACACCATGATTGTGACTGTGGAGGACAACAAAAGATGCCTAATTATTGAGAAGGACATCAGTCGTAGGTGTAGAACAATAAAAAGATAAGACAAGATAAAGAGTAGCACATAAAGGTACCTCACATTAGTTTCACACATTTCCATGGACAGTTCGATGTTGAACAGGCAAAGTACGTCATGCACAGTGTCATCTGTGTGGTCCTTGATAGAATCATCATGAGCTGTTTTTGCATTGTAGTTAAAATAACATTTTTCGCCTTTCAAATACCCCCTTTTTCAGTAAATGTTAACTTATAAAGTTAAGAGAATAGGTGTAAATAAGGGACTGTATCCAATAAAGAGAATAAGAGGATTTGTTGCCTGCAGCAGGTCAATACTGATATACTGTAAAGGGACACGCTGAGTGCCAACAAAAAAATTAGGAACAAATCTTTAAACTTTGGGTTTCAACATTATGGTCAGTGGCCAATTATGACGTAGATGTGGGAGAGAACATAAAAATGCTTTAATGAGGAAAAAGATGTAAAGACGCACAATAGAAAGATTTGTGAAAATAGAATTGCCAGGAAGATGCATGGATAAAAGGGGAGTAAAGAGGATGCAAGGGTGGAGAGATCAACATGAACAAGCATGGATGAACAAGAGGGCATGGACATGACTGGATGAAGAGTATTACATGAATGAAAACGGCATGAACAGGTATGGATGATAGCACATAACCATGCATGGATGATGGGTAGGTCATGAACATGCATGGATGATGGGTAGGTCATGAACATGCATGGATGATAGGTAAGACATAAACATGCATGGATGGGTAGGACATGAACATGCATTGATGCAAAGGAGGACATGAACATGCATGGATGATGAGTAGGACATGAACATGCATTGGTGATGGGTAGGATATGAACATGCTTGGATGATAGATAGGATATGAACATGCATGGATGACAGGTAGGACATAAAAATGCATGGATAATAGGTAGGACATGAACATGCATGGATGATGGGTAGGACATGAACATGCATGGATAATGGGTAGGACATGAACATGCATGGATGATGGGTAGGACATGAACATGTATTGATGAAGAGGAGGACATGATCATGTATGGATTATAGGTAGGACATGAACATGCTGGACGATAGGTAGGACATGAACATGCTGGACGATAGGTAGGACATGAACATGTATGAATGATAAGTAGGATATGAACATGCATGGATGATGGGTAGGACGTGAATATGTATTGATGAAGAGGAGGACATGAACATGTATGGATTATAGGTAGGACATGAACATGCATGGACGATAGGTAGGATATGAAAATGTATGGATGATAAGTAGGATATGAACATGCATGGATAATGGGTAGGACATGAACATGTATAGATGATTTGTAGAACATGAACATTTATAGATGATAGGTAGGACATGAACATGCATTGATGAAGAGGAGGACATGAACATGCATGGATGATGGGTAGGACATGAACATGTATAGATGATTGGTAGGACATGAACATACATGGATGATGGGTAGGACATGAACATGCATGGATGAACTGGAGGACAGGAACATGCATGGACAAAAAGAACATAACATGCATAGATGAGTAGTACATGAAGATGCATGAATGAAAATGTTGATCTGAAAATACATGGATGAAGAGTAGAATATGAAGATAATGGTGATGAAGTGGAAGACTACAGGGTGTATGGATAAAGATGACATAAAAAGCAGATGGTATCCAAATATAGGATATTATTTCATACAGTCTCTTTTTATGGATAGAGGAGAACACAATGATATGGATGCAAAGGGATAAATAATGATTTGCAGCTATGGAGAAAGATATATGTATGGAAGTGGAGATGGAAATAATGTTACATTGACTTTGGCATTTGTAACAAAAATTGTCCGCAGTCGAGAACATGAAGATAAACAGATGTAAAGTATGACATAAAGTACAGATGACTAAACAAAAGTAAACACATTTGAGACATAAAGAATATGACACTGTAACTACGCATAAAGTCACACGAAGAAAGAATGTAGGAGGAGGTGATAATAAAGATCCATGGATATGAGTAGCATAAATACAAGATGGGATCCACAAGGAATCATCCTATACACCCTCCGGTACTTAATCTAAAATCAAAGACACACATAAACTGTGGCTTATTCTGCCGCAGCTAGTGCTACATGCGGGCAATTGGTTATGTAGTGTCAACTTATACTGCATACCTTACATTCATAAAATGTATTTTCCTTCTGTGTTGTGTAAATATCTACAGTATGTACCATAATAAACTTTTTTTCTGATATTATTATGCCCTAAAACAAAATGAGCAACATAAATCTGGTGGCCAATCTAGATCTTAGCTGGTCGGAGTTGTCTCTCTGGTGAACTTGTAAGAGAACTTCTGGCCTGGAACATTAGCCTAGTGGGCTACTACCATGCCAACAGACCTCACACACATCAATGTGGTAGTACAACATATGTTGGGTGTTAAGTACAGGCCCATATGAAGTCTAATTGACCACAAGAGAATACTGACCCTGTGGGAGCACAACGTGTGTAACATCTGTAAATACAATCTTTATGTAGTCGCTAATGTTTTTGTGTGGATTACATTATTATATTTTTGCACAGGACTGCATCTTCTGTAATGGGTGAGCACTGGCAGGATGACAATGTAATACTTCAAAGCTTCACAACAAAACAGCCTCCCCCCCTCCCAAACAGACGCAGAGATCACAGGAAAGCAATTCCAAGAGCAGATCTCAGAGGGGTGCAGTCTTCCTGCCCCCCAACCTCACCCACATCTGTGCCCTCACTCTGTGCCAACACATTCTGCGTGCCATGTGTTGCTATGGCAGAAAACACACAGCCACTAACGTCTCTGAAAGGCGTACAGAGAACATGCAATATCTTCTGTCTAACTGCCCTCCTCTCACATTCTTAAAATGACTCCGTCAACACGTCTACTGCGGGAAAGATCTGCAGAACATTGTTCAGTATAACTATTATCAAACCTAACAGGGCCACACTATTGGATATTAATAAATAATGTGCATCACTAAACTAAATGAAACAATGGAAAATGTTTGTGTTTTTACACATTATATATATATATATATATATAATTATATATATATATATATATATTTATATTTATTTTATTTTTTTCACATATCTTATTCTTAATGGTCCCATTGCATTCTAGATTTATGACTTTTTCAGTAAAGAATCTTATCTGTTCCATTTTTATATTATTCTTGACTTGAAAAAGCAGAGGGGTGAGTTCAGAAATTCCTAAGGCTTCACAGCTTGCTTAATTGGCTTGGATTCTACTATTGAACAGAGATTTCAATAATACCCTGCAATTTGCTGGTCCCGGCATGATTTCGGCGAGATTGCCGCTAGATTTAAAGCACAAACAACTAGTTTTTGCTTTCAAACTAATTTTTTATTTAAATCTAGTGCCTATCTGTCCGAAATCACGCCCGGGACCAGCAAAGTGCAGCCTATTAAATATAGGCCCTTGACTGCTTTACTGTTTGATCTCTTTATGAGTGACATTAGTGATTAAGTAATAGCCAGTGATTAATTAAACTAATTTTCATGAAAGTTGAACTGTAAAGTCAAATGAACACTGGATTATCTTCATATTTCAAATAGGAAAAAACATAATTGGTGGTTAATCCTTCTTTTTAAAGAACCTGCTTTTAACTTGACTTATGGCCGTAACAGACCCAACAAACATGTCCTGCAAGACCTTTCGGGCAACAGCATGGAAGGAGATCTTGGATTCTTCTGCTAAAACCATCACTGTTTCCTCTTGGAAATGAGCTGCAAGACCGTATAGAGCATGTATGCCAATAGTAACATTGGCTGCCACCTTGAGTGATGCAGAGCACTTCTGGAGGAAACAGTGAAACAGGAGCGAGCGCAGGACAGCCAGACAGAAGGAGCCATGCTTCCCACACAGGCACAGGGCAACACGGCAGCAGCCCCACCACAAGAGAAGAGGACGACTGCTGACCTGGGAGTCTCCAGACTAACAAGGGAACAAAGAGAGAAACACAAGAGTTTGTTACACTATAAACTGAGAACTTACATGATATCAAAGTACAACAATTTATAAACAAAAGGCCCGATTATGCCGACAGCTTGGTAGTGCCAGATGGACACTGTACTAAGACATTCAATTGTGGAATAAATAAAAAGGAGACCAAGGACCAGTAACACCAAAAAACACAACACTATACAAAGAACAATTCCTGACCTACTAAGAAAAGCAACTGGTTTATTCAGGCATGTAGTCTCTGTCCATCGTTGGTTCTCGAGCCATACAAGTAATAAAGAACATTTTCTAGTGTACATTCTACTGCACAAAGAATATTTTTTTAACAGAACAGTTATTATAGGGAGACAGAATTATTTGGTGTTACTTGTCCTTGAAAGGGTGATAAGTAGTCTGTAGAGAAGGTGTTGGGTCCATATTAAAGACAACCATGATAGAGGATGATAATGAGTTAGGAGGCACTAGGACAATGTTCGGGATGGTCAGAGTTACAGTGAGGATATAAAGGTGTCGGAGAGATAGTGAGACTACAGTATGGAGGAATATTGCTCATTACAAACGATGGGACATAGTCTGTGTTAAAAGAAAGAGTGGAAGAAGTATCGTAGTAGGGCAGAGTGTAGGGAACAGCTACATTGACTATTGTACCCACCTTTGACATTTTGCTCTTGCTGTCTGCCGTGAGGAAGGACATGTTGTTGATTTCATTCTGGACCACAAAGTTCTGCTCCTCCCGTTTAAAGTTCTAGCAGAGAAGAAAGATTATCATGCACAACATTGTTAGATACTGTACAGTACTGTCACTGGTGACACCCCCACTCTAAGGAGTGATCTCATGTTGTTATGTCGAAGACTCTTTTAGGCTAGGTGACACTTGTTGGTTTTCTCTAGGCTACAATATATTAGAGGTGTATTGCTCTCTGTAAATGAAATTGTTAGTCATTGACGGTTGTGCCTTAAGATAAGGCAGATAGTTGTCATTTCAGACCTGCACACTTGTCAGAATACAGGTGCCGCCATCGCAACCACCGGAATCCCGAAGGTAAGTACTGGGGTTAGGGTAAGGGGTTAGTCACTAGGGGGAGGGTTGGGTTAGGCTGTGGGTTTAGGTTTAGGCACTAGGCGAGGAAGGTTAGGTTTAAGCACCGGGGAGGGAGGGTTAGGGTTAGGGGTTAAGTTAGGCTTAATTACCTGGGGGCATTGGCATTCTAACCTGGTCGGGATGCCGGCATCGGGATTCTGAACGCCGGCATCCCGAGCACTGGCATCCTGTACCCAACCCCACAGTGGGCTATAGTCATTTGAGAATGTTATCTAATTTGGCTGAGAAAAAGTCTAAGACCACTTTATATAGCCCTGCAGACCAGCGTCTACAGCTTACGTGGGACTTAGACCAGAAGATGAACACTTCTCCAACCATTCGAAACAGCTCTTCCGCATCACAGTTGGGGACTGTCAGCCAGTTTGCCCTGTGAAAACAAAACATATTGTCTACTTTTGTATAGATTTTAATTAAAACTAATTCAGAAAAAAATAAATTTTCAGTTTACAAGGGCATCGTAAAGAATTTTATTTACTAAGCCTTGGATGGAGATAAAGTACCAACCAACCAGCTCCTATCTGTCATTGTTCAAACGCAGCCTGTGATATGGCAGCTAGGAGCTGTTCGCCAGGTCCTTTATCTCCGTTCACTTGCTAAATAGACCCCTCAGACTGTACGATATATATCTCTGAAGCTAGAAGATACAGGTTCAGCGGATATCTGAAAGAAGACTTCTTCAGGGAAAAGAGGCAAATCTATTGCTATCTTGTTACTTGCTATCTTGCACCACCACTGGCGAGAACAAATTTGTGACATAACAGTCTGATAACATTAACTACGCAACACTGTTTTGTTTTTTTCTTTAACCTTAACGTTTTGTTGTTAACCAGTGCATTGAACGGGTAGCAGTCGGGAAGCCAACGGACGTAATTACGACCGCCGGCTTCCCGACTGTCTAATCCCGGCAGGGGTCTAATGACAGGCGTCGAAATCCCGACGCCTGTCATTAGACCTATGCCGGGAGCCCGACACCCGGCTTACCGATCGAAGGTTAGCCGGGCGCGGACAGTCGCGGGGGGGGGGGTTAGGTTAGGGGCTCCCGGGGGGGATTTAGGGTTAGGCACCCCCGCGGGAGGTTAGGGTTAGGCTAGGGGAATGGGGGGTTAGGGTTATGCACCTCCGGGGGGAAGATAGGGTTAGGCACCCCCCCCCTGTGGGACTTTGATTAAGGCGGTGGGGAAGGAGGGGTTAGGTTTAGGCACTTAGAGGGGGGATTAGGGTTAGGCACTCGGGGGGTAGGTTAGGGTTAGGCGCCCCTAAGGGAGGGTTGGGGGTTAGAATAGGGTTAGTAAATACTTACCTTTGGACGATCGGGATTTTCACCCATGCCATGCAGCTGGTGGTATTATCATACTGATTCCCATTGAAATAACCTCCTATCTATTATAAGGTGGTGAGTTATCTGTAATTTTTTGCCGAGCAATATTAAATCCCAAATCTGTACTGCCAATGGTTTGATGATCTATTACCGTACCTGTTGTTATCTACATAGCGGATAAGCAGAGGGTATAGGGCATAGAGGTCTCTGCAAAGCACAGAGAACTCATCTCTTATGAGAGTCTCTGAATCTTCGGACTCGCTCTTGGCTTCCAGACGTAGCAGCTCCTCCTCTGCAACCACCTTCCCTGCTCGCTTTTTCAGCTTCTCCATGGTGGGAATGAAGTGAGATCGAAGGAGTTCCGGTTTTGCTTTGCTCACAATGGGCTGGGCAAACACTAGTACGGAAGAGAGAGAACATTTGAACGAGAACCACACAGCCCTAACCCACCTACAGCTTGTGAAGGCACACATTGTTCTTCCCACCTATTAAGCTGAACCCAATGTGCTACATACTGCGCTTCTAGAATAAGAAAGTTCCTTTTGGCGCAGGTTCTGCTACTGGAAAAGTCAGCACCACTTGGTAGAAAGATGGAAAAAAGATGCCCAGCGCCAGGGAGTCACACGGGACCTGTTGCACGGAGAAGGGCTGTTTGGTGCGACTGCAGCAATAGTGTATGAGGACACATCTGTACTCGTGAAACACGTAACAGGTTTATGCAATTCTTCCACGTGCCTCCTACAAGCTGATGTTCTCCTACCCACCACTGTGGCATCTGAATCATTCGTCTTCATTTGCGATGAGCTTTGAAATAATCTTGAAGCCATTTAAACCGAATGGCACGGACTTTCTAATTGGTGGAACCTGCGCCAAAAGGAACTTTCTTATTCCAGATTCACCATGATGAGAGGTTCTGGATCCCTATCATTCCTATAATAGGCAGCAGACACTACCAATTGGCTTAAGAGTCCCTTCAGTGAGAGGGCGCGGATCGATTTCT
Organism: Taudactylus pleione; assembly: GCA_031769625.1. Lineage (NCBI taxonomy): Eukaryota > Metazoa > Chordata > Amphibia > Anura > Myobatrachidae > Taudactylus > Taudactylus pleione. The sequence continues at coordinate 4,617,704 of JAUIMM010000198.1, forward strand.
TTAACATACTACGCTTAACAATATCGAACATTATTTCCACACCATAGTGTGTTCTTAGTGGGTTAATTATATTAAACTTATAGCTGAAAACAGAGTTGCCATATAGCTAGTTTTGGCCCTTTCTAAACATGGCCGACATCCCTCAGCCATCAGTTTAGGACAGATGTAAATACTTTGGTCCTGATGAGTCGGCGTAAGTACAATTGCGGATTGACTTGGCGAACAGATTTGATGACAGATCTCTTTGTGAAATTAGCGTTTCTGGGCGGTAACTGGGCGGAGTGTTGTGGGTGTGTAGGCCGACTTCCTGCTCGCCTTGAAATGTGTATATGGAGACGGGACGTATGTCACTGTCGGATCTTTTGCGGCCAGCATGGTGAGGGTATAAAGCTAGGTACCCCCTGTGAGTGACGGTGCGACCCAGCGACGTGGCGAAGCCATGTGGCAATATATTGCATTGCCGTACACGATTTATCATTACATGCTTCATGTAACAACACCACATCACCTAGGAAATCGTTCCGCTGCTTGTGCAGAGCAACCATAGGACTGATGCAATGAACGACGGGTGAAAACTACAGATTGGGGGTACACACTATCCAATGGACATACATATTGGTCGAAAGTACCAAGAGTGCACGATATATGGTATAGTGTGTACTCAGCTTTAGTCCCGTTACTAATGGTGACAGCTAAGGACTAAAAATAAAAAAACCTGGTGGCTGGCGTGGTCTTCGGCAAGAAGACAAGCGGATAATCGACACAGATGGGCAGATAATTGAATCAAGACGAACACTGCCAAAAGGAAAAGCGATCACAGATGAGCCCGGCTCAAAATCAGACCTTAGATCACTATACATCTCTTGCCAAACTACATATACCGGCACATGTTGCCATTGGCTAGAAGGACATGTTGAGATTATATTATTCTCTATAAAAAAATAAACACGATACCTGCAAGTCTCTTCATCCAGGAAGCCTCATCGATGCCCAGGTTGTTCACGACAATGCGCAGGATGTTCCCCAGTAGAGCATTGAGATGCTCAGAGGTCACGCTAGTGCAGCAGGGCGAAGAGTCATCTGGGATATTTTCTGGGCCTCGTTCCCACCAGCGGGGAAGGTAATTACACAGCATGGGTAAGGTCACCTCGATAACATGGGGCATCTCCGTATATCGAGCGCCAGATTCTGCCAACATCCCAATCTCCTTCATCAGGGTACCAAGGTCAGGGATATCTGGGCACATTTCTTCCACAGAGTTGGGGAGACCCAAGACTAAAGGAAATGATAGGGAAATTGGGCATGGAGATTGATGGGAAACCTGAAATTGTTTAGGTTTGTTTTGGATGAGACAAAGCTACAGTATAAGGAACATAGTAATTCCCTTGTTCTCATACTCACTAGCACGTTCCCGGGGGGACTTGGTGGTGTAGACAGAGTAGATGTTATATTCGTTCAGGTGAGGCTCCAAGAAGGCAACAGGCATCGCTGCAGCAAGTCGGGCGAGACACTCCCCCAAAGCTGGACGTTGCCTAAAGATAAGCAAGAATGAACCTTTTAGAACATTCATTAGGGTTATTTTCTACAGAATCCACATGTTGGTCTGATGCTGACGCTTACCTTACCGGCGCCAGAATACCGACGCCGGCATCCTGACCGCCAGGATGCCGAAGATAAGTAGTGGGGTGGGCGGAGGGTTAGAGTTAGGCACTAGGGGGAGGGCTAAGGTTAGGCACTAAGGGGGGAGGGTTAGGTTTAGGGTGCGGTGAGGGGGAGGTTAGGTTTAGGCACTAGGGGGGGAGGTTAGGTGAAGGCACCAGGGAGGTTTAGGTTAGGGAGAGGGGGAGGGTTAGCTACTGACCACCAAGTGTCGGTATGTTAACCCTGTTGGGATCCAGGGGTCGGAAATCTGACCGCCTGGATCCAGTCTGTCCATATTACACACCGATTACGTTGGTGAGTAGACATAGGCATGTTTTTTAGGAAGGTTATATCCGAGAATCGGCTTGGAACTATCATTTTGAGGTCAAATCAAGTCGATATAGGCATAGTTCAATTTGCATATTGAACTCAAATAACAACACCCAATAACAACATCACAGCATTCTTCACAACCAAAAAAATGTATAACAGTATAGAAGAAAGGGAAAAGGCACACAGGGATGCACAGGCTACTTATAGAAAGAAAAACACTCTGAAGAAGGCAAAAGGTGGGAACGTCCCAAGTACAATATTAAAGATGAAAAGAATAAAGGTAATGCTAAGGCAGAGGTGTAGCGTACAGCCATGGCGCCTAGAGCATTCCCACGCTCCGGCATTACAGATTATTAGGGGCTGGCCTTACCCAGCCCTGTCCACACTGTGCCCTACGCTTATCCCTTTGCCCCACGATTATCCTCTCTGTGCCGCCTTTAACCCCTCCCTCATTTCTCTGTGGCTTTCTTTACACCACCCTTATTCGCCCAGTGTGTTACCAGCTGCCCGCCTTCATTCTATAGTTTCCGACTGTAGGGGTAGGGCACTCTGACCGACATTAATAGCTGCTCTGCCCCAGGATAGCCCTGCCTGTTGAGCAGCAATGGCAAGCCCCACCCCAGCCAGGACTGTAGCTAAACATTTTAGTGCCCTGGGCAAGAGATAGCACTGGTGCACCACTGCCCCTATTCCCTGGCCTGGAACAAACTACTACCAATTTGAAAACGTTATTTATAAATGCATTTTTTTTTTAATTATCTATGGGGGAGTCTGACTTGTAATGATTATGTCCCCCACAGCCCTTCTCTTATATATTTAATGATTTTGTCTCTTCCCTCATCCCAACCACTCATCACCCCCACCATTACATAATACATTTAATGGTTTTGTCCACCCCATATCTTTATGTTTTTACTAGCAATGCTATTTTTGGAATCCTCTTTACTGTATTTATAAAGTTTATTAGCACTGGCTGGGGCCGGGCTGAGATCAGTAGTCACAGCGTTTCTTCCAGCCCCTCCTGATCCTAGTCGGTCAGGCTCGTCTTCTCAGGGGCTGAGACGTCTCATTTTCCAGTATCACCAGCACAGCGTCGACGTCACCAGAGGGGAGCCAGCATACGAGAAAATGAGCCAGCAGGATCAAAAGTGTACCAGCTGCCAGGTCGCTTGTGCATCCACCGCAGTGGGCACCCAGCACCTGCAGGCCATCACATTGGCAGAGCAGCTAGACTGAGTTGGGGTGAGCACTGGGCAGCAGTCGTGACGCCTTCAGGATATCATGCCCTAGGTGACGCCACTGTCAACCGTCAGTGAGTGTCACTCAAATGCAGTCGCATAACTAGGGCAGGGTGAGCGGGGCACGTGCCCTGGGCGCCACGGTACCGGCCCGTCCTAGTTAGCCAGTGTAGTGCTGACCGCAGTGAGTGCGGTCAGCACTACACATTTACACAGGACCGGCGCTAGGCTTCCCAGCGCTGGTCCTGTGCTGCACAGGCGAGCCCCTTCCCTCCCCCTGAGCGCTTGCCCAATAGTGCCAGGAGGAGGGTGGCAGGCGGACTCATGCTGTGTATTCTAACACACACATCACCACCAGCGCTGGTGGCTATGTGTGTGTTAATCAGCAGCCAATGAGAGTCAGACAGACTGTAATTGGCTACTGCTGCTGCACACACATCTCCGCCAGCGCTGGCGGCGATGTGTGTGTTAAACAGCAGCCAATGAGAGTCAGATAGACTCTCATTGACTGCTGCAGCGCCCACTGCAAGAGCCGGCTCCCTTCCGGCTCCTGCAGTGGGTAATGGGAGAGACGTCATGACGTCTCTCCCATAATGCAGAGCGCACCAGCCCGGGAGGACTGACGTGCGGACGGCGACGGGAGCCGGAGCATGGATTCAGGAAAGTATTTTTCTTTTATTTATTGTTTTATTTTCAGTGTGTATTTGTCAGGGGGGATGGGGTTTCTATACTGGGGGCACTAATGGGGAACTTATACTGGGGGCACTTATACTGGGGCACTTTTAATGGGGGCACTAATGGAGGGGACTTATACTGGCGGCACTAATGGAGGTGACCTATACTGGCGGCACTAATGGAAGGGACCTATACTAGGGGCACTAATGGAGGTGACCTATACTAGGGGCACTAATGGAGGGGACCTATACTGGGGGCACTTACACTGTGGCACTTTTACTGGGGGCACTAATGGAGGTGACCTATACTAGGGGCACTTATACTGGGGTCACTAATGGAGGGGACCTCTACTGGGGACACTAATGGGGGGAACCTCTACTGGGGGCACTAATGGGGGGAACCTCTACTGGAGGCACTAATGGGGGGGACCTCTACTGGGGCCACTAATGGGGGGGAGACTACTACTGGGGACACTCCATCGGGGACCACTACTGGGGGCACTGCATAGGGGGGCTACTACTGGGGGGCACTGCATAGTGAGGGACTGCTACTGGGAGCACTATATAAGGGGCACTGCATAAGGGGACCACTACTGGGGGTACTGTACAAGGGGCACTACTGGGAGCCTGCATAAGAGGGACCACTACTGGGGACATTGCATACTGGGGGTACTGTACAAGGGGCACTGCTGGGGGCCTGCATAAGGGGCTCCATTTTTACATTTGCCCTGGGCTCCAAATACCCTAGTTACGCCACTGCTCAAAAGGCACACATGATCCCGAGGGGCATCTTCAGAGAGTCTATGATGCTGCCCGTTGGGATCACCGCAGTGCACACACTGACTATAGTGTCTGTGTGTGTGGTCTATGGCTGCTTGGATAGCCCGGACGTGACCGTCACTGCCGTTGGCGCCTGGAGCACCTACTCAAGACGCTCCACCCTCCCCATGCCCCTGTGTTTAGGATTATATATATATAATAAAATCAAGTGCTGATAGGAGAGACAGACAGATAAGGAGAAGAGAGAGATGAAGGAAGAAAGGAGGAGAAAAAGAAGGGGGTGGGGAGTGCTGAGGAGATAGAGGAGGAAAGGGAGAGAGGAAAAACCCACTCAGTGCCAGGGACAACATTCTGGGGGCATATTCAATTATGTGCGAATTAACCAAAACGGGTCCTGGTGGTTTCTGCGCAGTACCTACAGAAGGCAGATTCTACTTGCATCCTATGGAGGCGTACAGAATCTGCCTACTGTAACATGCGTAACAATGCAAAACGTGACCTGCCTCCTAGTGACAAACAGTTATCATTAAGGCACATTAGGACAGAGGGCCTGATTCAGAGGCGCTCGCTCTTTGCGAGCGCTCGCTCTGAATCAGGGCGTTTTTGTTTTTTTTTAATTTCCACCTCCAGGCCACTCACATAGCTGTGGGTGACCACCACACAGCTTGTGCAAGCGGCCTGGCGATGGTCGCGATTATCGCGACCATCGGCATTGCGAGGATACCCTAAGGTAGGGTCTCAGCACTCGCAATGCCGAGTGGACTTCCTGCTCTAATAGAGCATGAAGTCCACTACTGACATCACTCGTGATGTCAGTAGGGCCGCCCACAAATGGCAGGCGTTCCTTCGGGAACGCCTCCGTTTGTACAGCCACCCCCCCTACCCGCCTACAAAACGGGGCGAGCTGACAATCAACATCGACAGCCGCCCCGTTTTGTTGCGAGCCCCGGGAAGCGAGTGAAGTTCTCACTCGTTACGGGGCTTGCGCACGCGCGTAACATGCGCACTGGGCCACCATCGACCCGCTTGCGAGTGCTATGCACTCGCGAGCTGGTCTGAATCAGGTCCAGAGACCATTATGGATGATTATTAAACAAGTTTTCCTTACTTTTCAACGTAGGGGTTCTTAGTGGTCCCCAGAGAGTAGATACTGCACAATGTTCTGTAGCAGGAGACTTGTACATCATCCACTGAAAAGACAGAAGAAGACAACCGGCTAGTATTCTCAACCAATGCCGGGTACACAGTACACGATGTGTGTGTACCCGGTCGACGCACGATGCGATGAACTACATATCGTGCAGTCGTTTGACACCGCACGATCTGGTGAACGACCACACAATATGTTGTTCACCAACCGCATCCACAAACATGGGGTCGTTCATCAAATTGACAGATTGAGCAGCGTGTAGGCTCGATCTATCAATGCAATGAACGAACCCACTGGAGCTCACATGGTCACTCATAGTGGTTACACACTTGCCAATGTGGACGATATGTCGGCCTGATCCGCCGGAACGGGCGACATATCGTCTAGTGTGCACCCAGCTTAAGTCCTCTGTGGCCAACAGGACGAAGTCTACAAAATAACTACAGAAATAGAAATCTATCTGGAAATTTCAGTCCATGCTGGGTTAATGGCAGCCTAGAGAGGGAACTCCAACAATGTAATACAGAACTAAAATACTGCATCAAAAGCACTTGACATGGATCCTCTATGACTTCTAAAGAATCACACGTACATTGATGTAGAAGATACACAGGAACATAATAGAAGATAACAAGGTTTTGAATCCATGACAGAGGTTTGTCGCTCAAAGGTGCTTGTGAGATGACCTAATACAGTAATGGTGCATTGCTGCATAAATTCTGCATCTGAATCCAAATGATTGAGCTTTCTTAGGATTTACTCCCCAACTTACATATGACGTCATCGCCAAACTGGTGCTGTGCAATGTGCTCAAAGAGTGAGGTCAGAACCGGCAAGAGGGCCACTGTGGTGTAATTGATATTCTGGGACACACCCTTGACCTGAGTACGAGACTGTGAAACCTTTCCAAGCTTTAAGTTCTCAACCATCTTCTCTATGTCTTCAGATGCCCCTTCAAAGAAGGAACGCAAACCAGCCTTAACGATCTCTGGGCCAGACTTCATAACTGTCCTGTGAGGAAGAGGTAGGGTGTTAATATCTCAAGTCACATTAGATGGAGGCAAGAAATGTATATCCGAATGGAGAAGAAGAGGAGTGGAACGGAAAAGAGAGAAGAGGTCGATACAGGAGTCATTTTGTAGGCAGATGGTCATATTTATGTTCACTAAAGTCTTTATATTATGAGGATGTAAAGATCTGTGTACTGAACATGTCTGAATGTCCCAATAGTAGGCTTGATGAGTATATACTTACCTGGCATCAAGAGATCGAGCCAAAATATGTAGGCAGTTGACAACTGCTGGGGCGTCAGTTCCTGAGGAAACACGGAATACTTCATTTTATGGGCAATAAAGATCATTAATGCAAGCCAAACAAATCTCAAACATAAATGGCCCCATCAACAGCACAAATCCAGAGCAGCAGACATGTGGAACCTGTAGGTCATCTTGAACAATAAGTACGGGGCAGGGGGGACTCTTAAACAGCTCATGCAGTAAGGACTAGAGAATGAGGAGGTCAGCACAGCAGCAATCTCTGACCGCTTACCAAACAGAGACACGCGGTGTCGGACCAGAGCAGCAATCTTACAGAATAGGCTGAGGAGAGTGAGAGAGGGGAAGGAGGTGGAGAGACAGCGAAAGTGAGTCCAAGTGAAAAGGTAAAAGCAGCACAATAAACTATAACGGGGATTTCTACAGTACATTAATAATAGGACAATAATAAAGATATGGAAACAATGACTTCATTTACATCTGATTTATAGAATGCCATGGAGAAATAAAAAGTGTGGATGTGTATTTAGAAACTAAAATGTATGTAATTATTTATTTTCAGTGCTACTGGCTTCACACGTGGGTTCTACTTACCCCAGACTGTATACACATGTACAATTTTCCACTCAAATATACTATTGCTGTACCCAGGAAGCTCACGTAGACACACGTAGAGTCATCTATACATAACAGGAGCTATGCACAATACTCTGCACTAACCTAGCGATCATTTCTTTCTCCTTATTAGATGCATGGCCACCACTTCCCAGGACCTTAGCTGGCGTAGACAGGAAGTAGAGACAATGGTTCTTGAAGTATTGGTTGATGAGAAGCAGAAGGATCTGTAGGACAGAGAGGTGATGGCATATTGTGACTTGAGGATGGCGGTATGCAAGCAGAATATGACTATGTATCTTGCGTGATTTTGAGATCCTTGTCCAGTGATAAACTTATATATAAATACACGTTGGACAATTAAAGTAAATTCTGAGTGGTTTCTATGGGTTACTTTGGCTTTGTTAGTAAATAATCCTCTCAGATGTAGGATGGACCTGGGAGATACAGACACATTAGATGCACCCACCTTTGCAAAGAATTTGATTTCTCGTTCGTGTGGAGATTTCTCTACTCTGCCACTGCTGACGACGGCCTCTAAAAACCACAAAAGAGTAGTATAGGGTGTGAGTATGACGCAACCAAGGACCACTGCTAGTGACTGGACAGAAGGATACAGTAAAATCCATCTGTTGTCTAGCTGCTTTGGTAACATCACAGTAAAATACTTTAAAGGGATTAGACTATGGATGCATTCATGTTTTTATATGAGGCTCTGTCCATCACGGTGATGCAAATTTAGCTGCAGAGTCCACACAACCTCGTACCCAGGTGAGCGATAAATTCCTGCGCCGTGTCCATTAGCTTCAGGAGTTTCTGCAGGAACCCATAAGCAAAGCGTTTCTCAATGGATGAAGTGTCCAGCTCCATATCTTTCAATCCCCTACAGGAAAATAAATGAATGTCAGCACTAGAACCCCCTCACATCAACTTTTTTGTTATCCATGAACTCTTGATTCCTAATTACCTTGTCACAGAATAACCATTGAGCTGGAGAAATTTAAGCAGCTCGTGTGCCTTCTCTCTGTCTCGGGCCTTCTCTTTGGCTGTCAGCGTATCATAGGGTACGAGCAACGGGTGGGTACCACCTCCTGCAAACCAACGCACATGACATATTGAGATCCGAATATCATTATACAGAGAAGGAATTAAGGTATACATGCATGGCAGCAGTCTGGAACACTGGTGACAGCAGAAGGAGAAGTAAGGAATGTTTGGGTGGTACAGTGCTAGAACACTGGTCTATCAGATGTATGATGACAGAAGAGGGAAAACGATGGATTCCATTGGAACATTTTGGTTTGGGTGGTATATTGCTGGAACACCGGATCATTGGGCAAGATACTGTATAATAACACTGCATGTGCACATAGAAGTGTTGGCCTATGGATGGTAGAGAATGATTGATGAGTAGGTGACCTGGGTTTTACCTTTTGCCTCCAACTCATGCTTCTTCTTGCGCCCCCATGTGTTGTGATAGTTCTCTGCCAGCTGTTCAGCCATTGACTACAATGGGGGAAATACCAGGAATGGTGGTTATTTGTCAATAATAAGCTGCTGACTTCCACCTAAAAAGGCCACATTGTAGCTCTATGCCTAACCAACTACCCATCATTTCCCTATAGATCTTCATATTTCACCATGCATGATGGAAGTTTATGATATAAGAAACCTTTTTACATTTTACCTGAACTGATTTATTTCTCTGACAGCCATTGGCCATTGTACTTCTGGTTTGTGACCTATATAAAAGTACTCTCCACTGTTTCTTCTAATCCATATTATACACTTGTCCTATGCATTTTACTTGTATTTCCTATTGAAACACAGAAATCCCAACTGTGATGTTTACATGGCTGCAGTTGCTTTTATGGTGCTCATAGGTGAATTAAGCTGCATTGGCACCAACTCATAACAACACAACAGAGAAAAGTTGCCATTGGATTAACCAGTATATCTCAACCCTTACCTGCAGTTCAACCCTCAACCCTTACCTGCAGTTCTCTGGAGAGGGTAAGTCCAGTTAGGTCAATAGGGGTTGGACTAAAGGTTTGGACTGTGGGGTCATAGGTTGCCTAAAAACAAAGATGACAAAAAAATTGAGAAATTATCAAAAATAACAAAAAGAAAAGTTTAATGTGTTCTTAAAATAAAGGCATATAAGTTATCCTAGAATACCTAAGTAAGAGATAGACAGTAATGGTGTGGGCTTAGTGCTTTTAAAAGGACATTACTGTAACTGTAACATAAAGCAAAGCATTTCTCACCTGCGCAGATTGGGAGATCTTTCTAGTTTTTGTTTTTTTCTCCGTACGGTCTTCTTCTCCTTCTCTGGCTTTTTCAACCATCCACTCCCAAGCTATCATGGCTTTCAGCGACTCTTTGATAGGCCAGCGGTAGATCTCCTTGTCCTATGGAAGAGCAGTGGTGGAGAAGTGTAAACCGTTGTCCTCTCTATTTAAATCTTCCAGGTGAGGTTACCAAAAGGATGGAGAAGAATCCTCAGATCATCCTCTTTTGGGGTACATGTTTGGGCTCATCAATACTAATCAGGCATACAAAGACTGATGATCTCAAACGGGCCTTTCAGCTTACCTTTTCCGAAAAGGTCTTGTAGGGCCGTAACATGGGATGTGTTTTGGCTTCTTCATCCACGGCTTCCCCATAGGACCAGTTATTTTGTATCTGTAGCAAAGTAAATAATTTTTATCCTGGTGCAGAGCTCAAAACTTACATTCCCAAACACAGGACATATTTTCTCACTTTCTCAAAGGCCCACTTGTCATGGGTGTACTCCGCGTACTTGTTGATGAAGCCATCTAGCTTTTCAGGGATGATTACGCTGTAACAAATAATACATATAAATATTGTGTGATATATACACTATGAATAATTTAAACCTTACAGACCACGGAGTTATAGCAGCCCCTAGTGTACACACTGGCCCAAACTGCTACACAGTACACATCTCATTCAGGCTAGAACACGTCTTACTTTAAGGTTTCCACAGGCTTGGGGTCAAAGTTTCCTTCAGCATCTACAGATGCCTTCTTCTCAGTTTTCGAGGAGTAGCTGGCATCCACGTAGTCCGGGGGTATGGCGCCAGCGATTGCACACAGGCACGGCATGGTGATCTTATAGAGGTCAGCATCAAATTTCTGTAAATGGAATGTTCCAGATTAAGCTTCATAAAAATACAGTGGTGATGTTTTTTTAATGTATATAAGAGACTAGCATTTAGTTAGTTGACAACATTACCTTGTGAGCCAGAGACTCAAAAATTCCCCAGAAGAGTTTCCTAGTGAGGTGAAGCTCTTCTTCCGATGAGACGCCGTAGTTGGCCCATCCCGTTGGAAGACAGTAGTACTTCCAGCAACGCTCGTAGTGGTTGGTTAGAAGCTGAAACAGGCAAGGATGATGTGGGTCATGACAAAAGAGAGCAAAAATATTTTGGACGGAGCAGGCGATAATAGTTGTGTAGAAAAAAAAAAATTTCCAACAATTCTTGCCTGACACCAGAAAGGCAATCTGTGTAGTATTACTGGAAAAATTAATGTGACGTGATGGGACAACAGATATAAAAAAAATATTCAAGCTCTCACCTTCAGCGGCATTTTGGCAAATTCATTCAGAATTGGTACGTCAAAGACTAGCCTTCGCAAGAGATGCTGCAGCATGTTCGGACGAAGATACCTGGAGGCCGAAACAGAATCTGTCAATGGTGTGTGGTTTGGTATAACCATCTGGTCTCAGTAAAATGCATCAAGAGATCTATCAAGAAGCTTCATGCATGACAAATAACCTTAGCGTGAAAACAGGAAACAACAATACTACATAAAGTAGATGACAAACCTATAACGAATATGTCACCTGCTGCAAAATATAGTATATTATATAGGATGAGCCATCTGTGATTTCTAAACTGCTCTGTCTCTCTAACCTGTCCAAAAGGGAACAGTCAACCTCTGACTTGTTCCTTGTACTTGTACCTTAGCTGCTTCCATCACAGATAATTTATAGAGGATAAAGTTACAGTTATGCCAGTTAATGTTATTGAGTAACTTGATGGAAAGATCATAAAAGAATGACAGAAAGAAGGATCAGTCAACCAGAATTCTCCACTGGTGCCGCAATACAGAGATCCCGCAACTGCTGTACTGTACCTGCACAGCGCCATCAGGCACTCCTCAATCACATCTCTCTGGGCCTTGGTGAGGGAGCGTCCACGGGACAGGCGGTAAATGGTGTGCAGCATGGAGTCTACCATGATGGCACGGTGCTCGGTGCCAGCAAACAAAGGGGCACATTTGGTGATAAGCGGGAGAACTGCCAAGCACAGGTACCGATTTAAGGCCAGGGCCATTTCTGTGGTACTGAATGCGGCCTGAGGTTCAAAGGAGAGACAAAATAATGACCATAAAGTAGAGAAGGGAAAAACTGATCAAAGCTAGAGAAGAACGAAGGGTAAAAAGCCGAGGAAATTCAAGACAAAGGAAACGTCATAGACGAGAAGTGGAAAGCAGATTGTAAAAATACATTGAATCGTGAAGGTACACACAATTTTATCTACTGATATAAGGAAAGTGTAAAAGAGACACAAGGAAGATAAATAGTTGAGATGAAACAAAAAAACATAAATACGGTAATGTAAGAGTCACTATGGGGTTGTTGAGCTACTCACAGTGTCCAGGGAGGCTGCTGCCCTCATGTCCGGTAAGAACCCAACTTCCAGCACTTGCAGCAGGAAATCCTGATTGTCAATGCCATAGACACGATCCAGGAACAGAACCATTGGCGCCTTGTGATCCGGCACAAAGCTGGCAGACATTTTTGGCTCAATGGTATTGCCATCTAGCAAAAAAAATAAAAATAAAGTCAGGATGAAAATTAGATGTCAATTGCAGTACATGACTCTTGTTAGGGGTTGGCTTTTTGTGGACCCGGGGTGGATACAGGAGGAGACATAGAATCAGAACTGTAGAAAAACTTGGGTTGTTTAATGAATGGAATGGTAGACATGAAAAAACCAAGTCCACGGCAAAAGTGGAGATGGGTCAGAGTGAAATAATAAGTAAAGCAGCAAATAATAAAATCCGGAATGAAGATAACAGGAGTGGAGCAATAATGTTTAGGTATGTCCAGAAGGAAACAAACTGTAGACAGGGGTCGATGCGGTAAGAAGGTAGTCTGGCTGGTGAATGGGATTACAACAGCAGCGGGAGGAGGAGTTGCTGGTAGGTGCTGGGAATCCTGAGGCTACCTGAAACCGGCAGGGAGCTAGGCAGCTGCGTAGAGGAGCTCAGATAAGTGTGACCAGACTCGGCTGATGCACGTTGTACTGGCAAAGTAAGGAAGCTGTGAACTCCCTTAAATCTCCAACAGCAGAGCATGATTGGCCGGACAGAACAGCTGACCTTTAGGGGATTGGTTACCTAGGTCACATAACCAAATGCAACATGGCGGCGCCCATAGAACTGCAGCTTGGGAACACTGTGCAACACTCCCATGCTGGCATGGCCTACCCACAAGGAACCACCAGATGCACCCCGTGCCAGTCTCCATACTCCAGCACCGCCACCGAATGGTCCATGCCAGAGCGTCCTAACGGGCAAAGACTGCAGACTTACCGGTAAGGAACCTCTGGTCGTGACAACTCTTATGTGTCCAATGAATTGTGGTCTGATACTTCAGGCTGCTCAATTAAATATGACTAATAGTTAATGCAGCCAAGTACTGTCCAGTAAAAACCATTGCACCTTACCCTTTCCAAAGGCTGGTATTTGCAGGGGAAGACTAATAACTCCCACCAGATCCTCAATGGGCACCAAAGAACGGAGGATTGCTCGGATTCGCAGAGCTTCACCTTTACCAGCTTGGATGAGCTGGAGAAAAACAGTGACACATAAACCAGTAAGACAAGGAAGTGAAAAATAACTAGAGTGGAGAGAGGGTGATAGGCTAATACAGCATGTAAAAAGGTAGCAGTGGTCAAAATAAATACATTGGATAGAAACAATGAGTCTAGATCAGAGATTCCCAAACGCGGTCCTCAAGGCACCCCAACAGCTCAGGTTTTAGAGATATCAATGGTTAAACACAGGTGATGAAATCATATTTGAATATCCTTAAAACCTGGACTGTTTGGGTGCCTTGAGGACTATGGCCTTCATTCAGAGGCGCTCGCAAGAAGCGATTGCTTTCTCTGAATGAGAACGGCCGCTTCTTTTTACTAGTGCGGCCTCCTGGTCGCTAGCTAAGCTGTGGGTTACCACCCACAGCTTAGCGACCGACCAGGTTGATGGTAGTGATGGTCAAGACCATCGGGCCATCGGGGCTTACGACAAGACCCTTAGGTTGGGTCTCGGCCCCCGCAAGCCCCAGGGAGCTTCCTGCTCTGATTGAGCAGGAAGCTCCCCACTGACATCACTGCTGTTGTCAGTGCGGCCGCCCACAAAACAGCAGGCGTTTGCTTGGGAACGCCTCCGTTTGTGTAGACACCCCCCCCACCCCGCCTACAAAACCGCCCCTTTTGTAGTGAGCTTCGGAGTGAGAGAGATTCTCTCTCGCTCCGGGGCTTGTGCAAGCGCAGTACGGACGCTGTGCGTGCGCAGGGCCTTAACATCGACCCGGTTGCGAGCGCTCAGCGCTTGCGACCAGGTCTGAATGAGACCCTGTGTTTGGGATCCTCTGGTCTAGATAAATAATTTACTTGACAAAACCAGGAAAGAGGTGTGAGGAAGGTTATGATGATATGAGCAACATACAGAAATAGAAGTAGAGCAAACAGCTAACTCGGATGCATCCGTGGCTGATTCCCCATACAGATGGGCAGCCTACTTACTGGCTTATGCTAATAAAGAAAAAAAGGACAATGCAGGTGCACACTCAAAGCACTAAAAATTCTGATGATTAAAATATTTATAATAAACTCCAACAATTAACATGGTTTTTTAAGTAAGGTTCTTAGTACATGTTCGGCCAAAGATGTTTGCCCACCTACCACGTCACGATGGACCTCATAAGGTGGGTCCCTAACATCCCTAATACTGACACATTAAATAAATGTATCTAGGATTTACCTTTAATAGAGCCCATTTAAATGTGTGCACTACAATGTAAAGGACCCATGCTAATTAAAATCACCTGGGACAGGTGGGAGGAGTGCTATTCCAAGAGAAGAGGGTCTCACCTTCAAATGTACCTTAAATACACACATAACAAGAGGCGGCCACCTTCTTACTAGTTATGCTAATGTCAGAATCCTGAATCCGCCCGTTTATGCCGACCTTCCATGCTTCTGCAATTGGAACGCCACCCTGCCCACTCTTTTTCCATCCAGAGACGCAACCATCATCATTATTACCAGGACTAGCACACCTCTCGATGCTGGGTGCAATAGATGCTTTTGGAACAGGCGTGCTGCGAACGAGCTCGGAGCTTATACGCCCACAACACTCCCATCATACTCCAGTTCTGTGCGTCCCCACTGTCTCCACCCAGTTAACGCCCATTTCACAGAAAGAGTCTTGCACTTGTAATCTCTGGGTCTCATTCAGACCCACTCGCGAGCGCTATACGCTCGCAAGCGGGTCGATGGTGCCCAAATGCGCATGCGCACGACGGAGGCGCCTCCGTCGTGCGCATGCACGAGACCCGAATAACGACGGGGTAGCCGTCGTTATGGGTCTCGCACCAAAGGGGGCGTGCTGTCGATGGTGAGTGACAGCACGCCCCCTTTGGTGGGCGTGCCGGGGGCGTGGCTGCCCAGACGGAGGCGTTCCCATGGGAACGCCTACCGTCTGGGTCCGGCCCCACTGACATCACTAGTGATGTCAGTGGGAGTGTTTTTGGCTCTGATAGAGCCAAAAGCATTCCGGGCTTGCGGCAGACGAGACCCTACCACAAGGGTCTTGTCAAAAGCCCGATGGTCGCGATGGTCTTGACCATCGCGACCATCATCATGGATGCTCGCATAAGCTGTGGGTGGTAACCCACAGCTATGCGAGCGTCCACGAGGCCGCTTCGTTAAAAAAAAAACACGCCCTGATTCAGAGCAGGCGCTCGTTCAGAGCGTGTCCGGCTCTGAATCAGGCCCTCTGTCCGCGTGCGTATGCCTGATCCGGCGCATGCACGGTCGCCGTATTTTTTTTTTTTACAGCGCAAGCGCAGTTTGCAGACATCTTCCAGATCTGCATTTTCCAACTCAGACTCAGCCCCATCTGAAGACCAATGCAGAAATACATGATCGTGGTAAATACAAGCAATATAAATGTATGAGCCTGTTTATACTTACATGCATTTCTGGAGCGCAGCGACCCAACAGGTCGATAAGAGCTGCATAGAAAGACATGATGGCATTGCCAAGGTGCACACGGTTCTCTTCATGAGCCTCCTCCCCGCCATACCTGAACAGGGAGCAGAGATTATAAAGGGGATTTCACCAAAGGCAAGAATGCTTTGGGGAATGCAGAAATAACTGAGGCAGTTGAGAAGGGCGCGGTACAAAATGTCAACACTCAGAATGTCGACATGGACGTTATGACTACATGTGACATGTCGGTATTCACCATGTCGACATTGCTTGTTTTTAGCTTATTTGAGCTCTAATAACTGCAGAGACTAACCCTAACTCTAAACCTAACCCTAACATGGACTGTCAGCACTGTGACTGTCGACAATCAGACCATGTCGACATTATGGCTGCACACAGCTGAGAAAGAGAGAACAGCTATTATACGGAAAGGGAGGAGAAGGTCCAGAAAGTAGAGACAGAAGAAATAGATTCAGAATGTAACAGAAGAGAAAAATGGAAACAATGTGAGAAAAGGTTAAAGGGTACGACGAAAAAAGCTAAAGGGGCGTAAGATTTTGACGGTGTCAGAGTAAAAGAGAGGTGACAAAAATAAAGTGTCCATGGGTAAACATTTGTTGTGAATGATCAATTAAACTTTTGTGAAGTGTATGAAGAGTACAATTTGAAGTGATGGATAATTCTAGTTTTGTGCTCACATCTCCCTGCGACGGTCTTTCTTGACAGTTGGTCCATCCCTGGCAGGGTCCTCCGAGATCTTGATAGCTTCTTCAATGGCGGCCAGCAGGCCATTGCCTCCCTCACCTCTGAGGGCAGGACCAAAACACTCCGGACGTCGAATAAGGAGACGTACCACCACATTGGCATTCTCCTCCACGCTTTCACCTGGGGATAGACATAAATGAATTTGGAGATTCACTGCAGATGTTGTAATTGATTCAGAGGATGCACCTTCTTTTGCAAAGTCTTTTGGTTTCAGAAATTCCAAATCCATGCTTGTTTTCCAGAACATACCAATAGAATTTCAGACACCAATAGATGAGTCAACAATGCAGTTTCTCACACCGTACTCACCATTCACAAAAACGGCAAATCGCAGGAAATCCAGGTACCTCTCCCCACCTACTGGGTTCCATCCAATATCAGGATAACCTTTGGCCAGCAGCATAGGACAGCTCTGCAGGCCACATCCTGCAAGATAGGAGACAACCTGGGCAGTAGAGGAAAGGAAATGTGAATTGAAAACAAATAGAGGTACAGATGAGAAAAATAAAAACAATTGTGATTATTGACAAATCCAGATATACAGAACATCAGAAGACTACTCAAAATTGAAGGCTATAGTCGCACCTTCTCCAGGTCCTGCTCTTGCAGTGCGAGAGCCAACTCATTGTTGTCAATCACCGAAGCAGCAGCTACATCTAGAGGCGTTGAACCTCTCATCCCTGCAATGCAAAACACACAGAGAATTTAGACCATGGGCCCCTCCATTTCGAATCCTGGAGATCTACACAGACATGGAGAGGGACTTACCCAAACCAATACCACTATTCTGAAGCAAGTAGCTCAGATGGTCAAACATGGCCCTCTGATTTTGCCGACTGATTCTGCAGAAATAGCACAGGAATCGACAGCAGTTGGTGACCATCTTTGGGAAACGAATCTCCTGGAAGAGAAGTGTGACTATGGTTGAGATGAGGTTTCTTGCTGTACAAATACCCTCACATTAGATCAGGGTGAAGGATGAAAAATGCCGTGAAGGTCATCAACCAAGGAAATGTTAAAACTGTACAAGCCCTTATTTTGGTGCTTGCAACAGAATGAAATTTTCTACACCATGTAATTACATTGCACCTCACCTGCAGTTCAGCTCTCTAGGTATGAACCCAAGTACAGAGCACCAGCTACCTTAGGTTCATGTTCCATCACATTACCCTTTTGCGCTGTGAGACCCACCTGCATTTCTACGCTGTGTTATTACCTTAGATTCACCTCCACCCAAAACATTAACCATGACTTCCATGACAGTCTCGTGCATTCCCAGAGCTCGCATAAGGTTGGGATGTTGGTAAAAGACCTTGTTATTCATGATGTTTCTAGAAAAGTGAAAATTAAAAAATGATTTTATTTGGGTTATCAGAATGCATACAAAATGTAAAACTGCTACAGAATAAATATTAGGAGTTATGGTAACAACTTACCCTTGTTAACTCTATTTCTTCGAAATCCATAGGGTCCACAGGGATTACCATGGGGTAAAGCTGCTTGGAGTGAGCCGTGCACCAAACAATAAAGCTTTAGCTCTCAGGATGCACCGGCCCTCCTCCACATATACCCCACCCCCAGCCACAGGCAGCCAGTTTTGTAAGCAAGCCCAAGGCAGGAGTAAGAAAGAGGAGAAGGTAGAACAATCTACACAAGAAACACTCTCACAAAAGATGAGGGAAACAGTGACCGAGATGAAAATACCCAATGAAGCTAGGGGCGTCAGGGTGGGCACCCTGTGGACCCTATGGACTTTGAAGAAATAGAGTTAATAAGGGCAAGTTCTTAGCATAACTCTTAATTTCTTCTTCAGGGTTCATAGGGGGTCCACAGGGACAGTGGCGTCACATGCGGGGTGCAGGTGTCACCCGCCAAAGGTTGACACCAAGGTGCAGACTCCCCCTCAGTGACAGAAGCTGGGTGCTGCACTGTAGTATGTAGTATTAAGTGCAGCTCCTGACTCCTGACACTGTGAGGGAGCCAGCACTGCACACAGGGCAGTCTGAACCTCCTGCACCCCCCTAGACCTCCCAGTAGAAAGCACGGGAGTCGGTTCTACGGGGTTCGGGCTGCAAGGTCACGCCCCCTTCCCATGTCACACCGCGTGGAGGGACGCCACTGCACAGGGATTAACATGGGTACTACCTAAAGCAGTTTCCCCTAAGGGTGGGGATGCTCCTGAGCAGAAAGGAGAATCCTGCGCCTAAAGGAAGCATCCTGAGAGGCAAAAGTCTGAAAGGAAGTTTGTGGACGGAACCACACACTCTATATTCAAATGAAAAACCCGGGATACCACTTATGGAAGATAACCAATCCACGTACATAGGACAGTTCTGACTGAAAAAACAGAAAAAATAAAAAGCAAGCACCCAGAAAACCCTAAAACCATGGGGCAGTGGTTCCCAAACTTTTTTGAATCACGGCGCCCTAAAATATCAGCATTGTTTTCACGGCACCTCTAAGCCAAAATTTGTTATTGAGAAATTCAGAAAGAAATGTAGTAAAGTAGTAAAGTGCAATAAATTGTGCTACCTGTCATCCTTCGGTTGAGTCATGTGGTGGTGGACAGGTTTGCACTTCTGTTTGTACACATATTTACATTTAATTTACCATAAATAATTTGATTTGTTGCTTAACCACCAACCTGAGGCACCCCTGCAAGTGTCCCGAGGCACCCCAGGGTGCTGCGGCGCACAGTTTGGGAACCACTGCCATAGGGTCATAAAATCTGGGTGAGCAACCTTGAAATTAAGAGTGCTAAGCTCTGTGATAGATGCGGGCCGAGGAAGTCTTCCTCATCCCGAGCATCATCCTGGCCACAGAGCAAGAGAAACCTTTGGCTCTTAAGAGGGATAACTCAAGAGCCATGCCATAAAAGACAGACGAGGGAGGTCCGAGTACAGACAAGGACCCTGTGCTAACAAGTCAGGCCTTAGAGGAAGTGGAAAAGGAGTGTCTATGGAGAGATACTATAGATCGGTGAACCAGTGGCGCTTGGGCCAGACTGGAGCTATCAGTATCACTGTGCCACCTTCCTGCTTAAATTTACAGAGAACCCTGGGGAGGAAAAAGGTATGCGAGAATGAAATTCCATTGCTGATGGGTCTCTGGTCCTGACCCCATATCTGGGGACCTTGTGGTTGTGACGTGAGGCCATGAGGTCTACGTCTGGTAGGCCCCATTTGTCACCAGGAGTTGAAAAACATCCGGGTGAAGAGCCCATTCCCCAGCGTGTACATTCTGACGGCTTAAGTCCACTTCCCAGTTGAGGACTCCAGGGATGAATACTGCAGAGATTGCCAAAAGATAACGTTCGGCCCACATTAGGATGTGTGCTACTACCCGCATGGCTGCCCGACTTCACATGCCTCCCTGATGGTTGAGGTAGGCAACTGTGGACGTATTGTTGGACTGGAATTGGACCGGCCTCCCCTGGAGAAGATGTCGCGCCTAAGTGAGTGCTCTGTACACAGCTCAAAGCTCCAGGATGTTTATAGGCAGGTGACTTTCCTGAGTTGTCCATCTTTCCTGAACAGTATGTTGACCTGTTACCGCACCCCATCCACGAAGGCTGGCATCTGTAGTGAGGAGCTCCCACTCTGGGATCCAGAAGGGGCGACCCTCGTCCAGACGGGACATCTGTAGCCACCATGAGAGGGAAAGCCAAACCTCCGGAGAGAGGAGGATCGTCTGGGACCAGATCAGATGATACTGGCCGTTCCACCGGGAGAGAATCAGTTGTTGAAGAGGCCTGGAGTGGAACTGGGTGTATTCCACCATATCAAAGGTGGATACCATGGACCCCAGGACTAGCATTGCTGAGTGAATGGCTACCCTTCGATTGCAGAGCAATTTGCGCACCCGCAATTGCTGTACCGAAATCTTGTCTGCTGGCAGAAAGATCCTTTGTACCTGGGAATCCAGGAGTGCACCCAGTTGTGCCATCCTCAGTGTTGGAAAGAGGGAGGACTTTTTCCAATTGATGATCCAGCCATGTGCTTGCAGACAGGCAATGGTCAGTTGGAGATGGCGTTGTAAAACAGCCTGTGACTGTGCCAAGATTAAGAGGTTGTCTAGGTAGGGCAGAATTGTGACTCCCAGATGCCTCAGGTAGGCCGTCATAACCGCCATTATCTTGGTAAACCCCAGAGGGCCGTTGACAGACCAAATAGCAGTGCCTGTAACTGGTAATGTCGCTGCAGAAGAGCAAACCATAGAAATCATTGGTGGGATGGTGTAATAGGCACATGCAGATATGCATCCTGAATGTCCAAGGAAACCATAAAATCCCCAGGTTCCATTGCCAGAAATAAAGCCTATAGAGTTTTCGTACAGAACTTGGGCACTATGTTAAACCTGTTGAGGGGTTCGAGACTCAGAATAGGCCGGCTTCTGAATCAAAAAGAGAGTGGAATAGAAACCAGTTCCTCGAACAACTGTAGGAACAGGTATTACCACACCTGAACTTAGCAGGGAGTGAATGGCTTCCTCGAAGGCCTGGGCCTTGATGGGGTCTGATGGAAGACCTGTACAAAAAAGTGCTGGGGAGGACGTCTCCGGAAAGTGAGAGTGCATCCATGAGAGACTACTTCTCTGACCCAGACACTGTGGTTGTCTGATGCCATGAGTCGGCGAACCGCAGAAGTTGGCCTCCCACCGTGGGTTCCCCCAGAGGAGGAGGCCCACCCTATCATGTGGAGAGTTTGTCGTCAGACTTAGGAGCTGGAAGTCTGGCCGCCCAAGGCTGCTTAGATCTAGACTTGTTGGTCTTGTCTGAAGCAGGCTGTCTTGGAAAGGACTGTCCTTTTTTCCTTACCTTGGAGACGAAAGACCCGAAATGAAGACCTATTAGGCTTAGGAGTAGCTGCTGACGGCAAAAAAGCAGATTTTGAGGCTGCCAGAGTAGCCACTATCTTGTCCAATTGTTCATCAACCAATACATTGCCAGATAAATGCAAGGATTCAAGGGCTTTCTTAGATTCCATGTCCACTGTGCAGGATCATAGCCAAAGGACTCTGCGGGCAACTACCGAGGTCGCAGATGCTTTAGAAGCAATGAGTCCAGTATCCAACGCAGCTTCTTCCAAATAAGAGGCAGCCTCCCGAATATGGGAGATGAAGGTCAGTTGCTCCCTGGTAGTGTCTGATGACATGCTGACTTCCAGTGCATTCACCCATCTTTCAACAGCCTTAGCAACCCAGGCTGCGGCCCTAGCAGGCCTAGTAATAGCGCCAGAAAACGAGTAAACAGACTTAAGACAAGTCTCTAGTTTTCTATCTGTAGCATTCTTAAGGGAGGATGCGGATGGTATGGGCAACTTAGAGTTCTTAACTAAACGTGCCACATGAGAATCCACCATAGGAGGGACTTCCCATTTAGTACACTCACCAGGTGGGAGAGGGTAAAAAGATGCTAGTCTCCTTGGAATCTGGAACCATTTTTGAGAAATATTCCATGCTTCCCCCATAAGCACAGTGAGCTGTTCTGATTGAGGGAACTCAGCTTTAATCACCTTTTGTCTTTTAAACACCGGGGCTTTAGGCTTAGGAGCGGGTTCCACATCCTCTATATTCAAGATTGTTTTAACAGCCCTTACTAGAGAAAGAACATGCACTATTGAATGATGGGCCTCCTCACCTGAGGGGGACCCTGGAGGAGAACCCTGTACATTATCTGCCTCCTCAGATGATGTGTCAGAATTTGAAAGCTGGGCAGACTGAAATAATACAGGCCGCCTATGTGCTTTGGTGGCTAATGGTCTGTCCGCCTGTAACATATCTTGCTGAAAGGCAGCAGACGTATGAGCCATATTCTGAGCTGGGTGGGCATAAGCATCCATCCAGGAAGGATATATGGGGTGTACGAACCTAGCAGGCTAACTGCTGTGGGTACCTCACAGTGGGAGGAAGCATGCAGGCTGATAAGACACCCAAGGTGGCTCCTGCACCAGTACTGGTAAGGTAGGCTGGTGAGGAGGTACATGATAATTAGCACACTGACCATCCTGCACAATATCCTGAGAGGAAAAGCCTGCTGCACAGGTTATGCATGTAACCAGCACAGGAGCTGCAGCCTCCTGTTTACCCTTGCCTTTGGAAGACATAGTAATACCATTAAGCAGCACACAATAAAGTGTATAGCTAATAATGCAATGTGACACCCTTCACAAATACAAGTAAATGTGAAGTACAAATGAACCCCTACACACCTGGTAGTGATGGGTTAAGATAGAGCAGCAGGGATAGATACAACTGACAGTCACATAGTTAAAGGCAGTACCATATGTCACCATAGCAGAGCTAGCACAAGTCACATACAATGCAAATAAATACAGATATTAATATACTTGCAATGGGCACTGAATCAACTACTCAAGCAACACTAGGCTGGTAGGATTTGAGTGCTGTATAACCTGGCTCCAGGGAGAGGTATACAGGGAGACAAGACCTGATGTCCTGAGACCCACAGCTTCAGAAAATCCCTGATTAAAACACTGAAGCGTCTCATTAGGGAGGAGGGTGTAGGAGGAGCAGCTCAGATGTGGGAAGACTCAGCTGAGAAATCACACTCTGAGCTGGGGGAGGGGCTGTCAGGGGAGCGTTTACTTCCCCACTGCTGTATTAATCCCCGGGTCTACTAGCTTAACAAAGGCCCAAGATGCCAGATTTTACTTCCCTGGTGGTGTAGTGGGGCAGCGGACGCACCAGTCACCCCACAACAGTGGCCACCGGCTGGTCTCCACAGCCAGAGGTAAGTACTGCATTCAGACGCGTTTCCCCGCAGGCAGGGATTCGCCTTACCTGACATCCCCGTTATCCGGCTGCATTCCAGGTTCTCCCAGGAAAGCGCCAGCAAAGCTTCGCTGGTGCCCGCCGTAATCATGGACCGCTCACAGTGTTGCGGCACCAGCAGGGGTAGTAGGAGCAGTCACGCAGGAGTCCATTAGGACGCTCAGCGCGACTTGCTCAGAAACAAAGTAAAAACTTTAAAACTGAAAATAAAAGCTTTGGGCTGTCTAGCACAGCCCCACTGTTCTCAAAGGTGCGACTGCTTCTGCCAGCACCAAACGAAAACACTGGCTGCCTGTGGCTGGGGGTGGGGTATATGTAGAGGAGGGCCGGTGGATCCTGGGAGCTAAAGCTTTAACTGTTCGGTTCACGGCTCACTCCAACCAGCTACACCCCATGGTAATACCTGTGGACCCCCTATGGACCCTGAAGAAGAAATACTGGTTTTGTTATTTATCAGGGAATGCATGCAAACATGCAAACATTGGGCCTGATTCAGTAGCGATCACTAATGCGATCGCAGCTGCGATTGTGCACGGAACGCAGCTGCGAAAATATGCTAATGCCTGCCAAAGCACAGCCGGCATAAAGACGCCCACTGCTGCCTTCTTATATTCGCCCAACCTCACTCTTCTGCGTAAACAGCGGTACCATCGACTCACATTGGGCAGTCATGCAGCATTTACACCAGGTCTGACCAGCCGCAGATATTGCAAGTCTTGTCGCACGCAGAGAGCTCTCATGCTTGCTGCGTATGCAAACACAGTGGCTAATTTATGCATGCTCATGAAACAGCGATCAAACAGACAGGCACTGCTGAATCAGGCCCACTGTTCAGTGTGCAAAACATTTTGTAATTAAACAACTTCAATTTTATGACAGAAAGAAAAAAAAAGATGTTTTAGGACAGACCCAATACTCTGTATCATCAGGTTTTCCTCCTCGGGTCCCATTTGGACAATGAGCAGTGAGCGAATCTGACCCAGACTCTCCAGAAGGTTCATGGTGTCCTCAACCGATACAGCATTGATAGTGTAGGCCTTAGGCAAGGCTCGGATAAGCTCCCCCAGCCCATCGTACTGACGGTGCAGCAGGCTGAACATCACTCGAACCAGCTCAGGGCTTTGGATGAAAGACTCCTGTGCCCAGTGAACCATGGTGTGAGAGATGAGCTCTTGCAGAGTGCCTGGATGGAGAGACAAAGTACATGATGATGAACGATAAATAATTGGAGAAAAGTCTACCAGCCTGGACCATGGGATTTTCCAGCTCCGCACATGACCAATCCTTTACCATGGACACTTTACTCGAAGTACTGAGTTCCTTGGTCAGCAACTAATAGAAATACTTCACTCTATGAATTTCCCCCTATAGTAAAACTGAAAAGAGTCCACCGCCCCATAATCCCTCACTTACTTGGCTTTGGCTCTTCTTCTGCTTCTTCTTCTGGCACAGGTTCTGGCTCCTTTTTGCTCCGCAGGTTCCGCACTTTCTCCACTAAATTTAAGAGACGTCTGGCCAGGCTCGTGTCTTCCTGCTCTTCTTCTTCTTCCCCTTCCATATGAACGCCTGAGGGGTAAAAGGCATTATTGTTAATGTACCTCGTACAAACCGAACTCAACAACGAAAAGCCCCAAAAATGTATAGCAGAAACTGCAGAAATTATTATTCAAAAGCTTTATGGTTTGCAGAAATAGTACGACTGCCAACACTGCTGGGTGTCAATGTTTAAAAAGATAAAAAGATATATACACAATTAGGTTGAAAAAGAAAAAAGAAAGAGGCTCATTGAGTTCAACCTTTCATACATTTTATTTATGTTGATTGAGAGGCCACTTTAGCATTAGAGGAGTGGTTATCATTCCTTCTTGCCCCTAAATAGGGCAAGTGGATAAATAAAGCCCATAATGTTCTGATTCCAGTTACAGGTATTATTTTTAGTAAGACGGGCATCCAATCCATTTTTGTATTCTGTGAATTTGCAACCACCACCTCATAAAATAATTCTACAGCTTAATCACTCTTACAGTAAAGAACCTCTCCCAATGCTGATAGTGAAATCTCCCTTCTTCCATTCACAACTGATGATTCATTGCCCTCTATACAGTATGGTCCTTGGTCCAAAAAGAATACACATAAGGGGCCCAATTTAGAGTTTTAGAGTTGCACACAAACTGGCTGTGGGTGCCTGAGGCTTAGATCTCTGCGGAATCACGGACTACTGAGAGTTTAACGAAAGTCAGCCTGGTCTCCTTGCAGCTACATGGGTGTAACTGGGCTGCAATGGGGTGTTCGCACATAGGCTAAGGGCGTGTGCAGAGATCCATCTGATTTCAGGCAAATCTTTTCTACCAAGGTCAGGGCTAGTGCTGATAATACTGTTGGCGACTATCGCAAGTGGATTAATGGAGGCAGTGCAGCCACATAGACCCGGCCCTCTCCAAATAAAGGCAGAGATATTATCAAGTACACAGTGGTGCAAATATAAAATGGAGAACCAAATACGCATAAACAGATACACCTGTAAGTATATTTAAAGGGCAATTTTCATACATACTTTCTCATTCTATATACAGCAACTGAATATATAAAATGATATACTTAGGGTTAAATGTATACAGTAGTAAGTCAGAATATAGATAAGTAGATATACATAAAGATACTGTACATAAAGCGGCTTTATTTAAAAAAATATATATTACTGTACTTGATGTATTGCTTGTTTAATCCACAAAACTGCCTTGTCATCCTAATACTGTATTTGTCAAAGACCAAAATATTGTATTCTATATGATGTGTGTGCAGGTGTTAATATTGAGTTATGTAGGCAGACACCAATGGATGAATCAAACTATGAACAGCCCAGTTACTTAACTAGTAGTGTTGGTCCATTGATAGATAGCAGGTTTAGTCGTACTCACTGTTACATGTACACTGGTGATGGAGTCGAGTTTGAGTGGAGTGGGGTTTATACAGCTCACCAGCCAGTGAGCGTATGCTGTTTGCGGGTAGCAGTGTAGGATGCTGGAACAGCTTTATATATAGGAATTAACCGGGTCTCATATAAGAGCTAAGCAAGAGACTTCTGTCTCCCACCATGTCACTGTACACAGTATACAATAAAGACAAGATGGCCCCTGCACATGCTCAGTAGGTATCTCTGTGGCCATCTTGGAATGAAGCATGAAGCCTCCCTGGAGGACAGGAAGACTGGAGTCTGTGCAGTAGCATATTCCTCTTTCACCAATAACACAGTCTCAAAATAAACAAAATCCCCCCCCACAACTCCATCCTATTTGCTTCAAAGAGAAAGAGAACAATAATCAGCTCTCATCATCTGAACTGTATTAAGAGATTATGCTGCTCAGGTAATTATCAGTAATATATAACAAATTACTGTTTATGTAGGTGTAAAATGTATGTCTTGTCTCAAAGGTTATCTGATGATTTGTATATATCAAAACACGGTACGCCCCAACCAAATGGACGTTCCTAGTACTGCACGTGTACACCGATACGCCCCGAATACAAAGAGTTGCAAGTAGCAGATACTGTACGTGCAACATTAACATTACATCTTTACATCCCTGAAGTAGTGGCCTTGCCCATAGCAACCATAGCAACCAATCAGATATCCCAAAGCAACCAATCAGATATCATCTATTATTTCTCTACTGCATCCTAAAAAATGATAGATACAATCTGATTGGTTGCTATGGGAACACTACCCCTTGTCTCAGTGTTCTCCCCAGGCTTTATTTAAAGGGTGGTCCGCCCGGCAAAATTATCTTGCCGCACAGGACCCGGTTTTTTAAACTGACTGGGGCCTGCAGGACGTGCTGTTTGTCCTGTGTGCAGCGCCGCAGAAACCAATCACAGCTTGCGGCATTTTCTCAACCAATCGCCGCCGGCAGATTCTCATCACTACAGCTCCCAGAATCCCCCTGGCGCTTGCGGCTCCTCCTCCCTCTGTGTCCGCCTTCTGCAGCTGTTGCCCGCTCGTCGCTATTCAGACACAGACTCAGTTACTCTTCCTGTGCCCCCTGTGTTCCCGGCTCACTCAGCCACACTCCGGTCCCTCTCCCTCACACTCTGCTCCCGTCGCAGCCACTCTCCATTCACTGTGCCTCAATGGGGATGTCGGACCTGGGCTGGGGAGGTGTACAGACCCGTTGGTGCTGCAGAAACACATCCAGAAGCTGGTGCTGCAACTGCTCAGGTGTAAACGGTGCTGGTAGAGAGGAGCGCCCTGAAATGTGAGGACCAGGGCCGCCATCAGGGGGGGCCCGGAGAGAGAGGGGCTCGGGTGGCAGCGGCAAGGAAAGTCAGCAGCGATGCGGCATGTAAACACTGGAGCTGCCGTGAGCCATTCATTCAGCAGCCACTCCTGATTGGCTGCTGTCCCGCGAGCTGCGATTGGCTCACGGCCAGCTCCAATTACAGCACGCAGAACGGAAGGCAATCAGAAGCGGCTGCTCTGATTGGCTGCCGTTCGCCGAGCTATGATTGGCTCAGGGCCAGCTCTATAGCTCACATGCAGCAGCGGCACACTGATGGTCTCTCTGCCTGTCTGCCACCCAATGCATTCTTCACCCCTCTCTCTCAGGACAGGAAGTGCCATGAAAAGAGCAGGTAGGTTGATCCTGCCTTGTGCACCCCGCGAGTCCAGCCAGCCTTACCTACACTGCCCCCTTAGTCCAGCCAGCCTGCCCACCCCCTAGTCCAGCCAGCCATTCTGCCTTCCCTGCACTGTCCCCCCAGTCTAGCCAGCCTTCCCTGCACTGCCCCCTAGTCCAGCCAGCCTGCAACACCCCCTAGTACAGCCAGCCATCCTGCCTTCTCTGCACTGTCCACCCCCAGTCTAGCCAGATTTCCCTGCACTGCCCCCTTAGTCCAGCCAGCCTGCCCACCCCCTAGTCCAGCCAGTCATTCTGCCTTCCCTGCACTGTCGCCCAAGTCTAGCCAGCTTTCCCTGCACTGCCCCCTAGTCCAGCCAGCCTGCAACACCCCCTAATCCAGCCAGCCATCCTGCCTTCTCTGCACTGTCCCCCCCAGTCTAGCCAGACTTCCCTGCACCCCCCCATTCCAGCCAGTCAGCCTTCCCTGTCCGCACCCTCAACCCCCATTCCAGCCAGCCTGCCTTCCTACTTTCTCTGCCCCTCCCCCAGTCTAGCCAGCCGTCCCTAAACCCCCTCCCCAGTCCAGCCAGCCTTCCTTCCCTGCCCACTGCACTCCAGTCCAGCCAGCCCTCTAGTTTAGCCAGCCTATCCTCCCTGCCCCTCCCTCAATCCAGCCTTCCCTGCACCCCCTACCCCCTCCTAGTCCAGCCAGCTAGCCTGTCTTCCCTGCTCCAGTTCACTCTTGCCAGCCCAGTGCCCCCTCTTGTCCAGCCTCCCCTGCCCTGTGTTCCCCAGTAATGTCCATCCTTCCTTGCCCTGTGTTCCCCAGTAATGTCCATCCTTCCCTGCCCTTTACCCCTCCCCCCCACCATGTCTAGCATCTCTGGTTTATGCACCAATTGATGCATCACTGCCGAAGTAGCTCCACAGCTCCACCCAAGTCTGCCCTCTACCCCAGGGGGGACCTGCCTATTTTGTCAGTACCGGGCCCCACAATTTCTGATGGCAGCCCTGGTGAGGACCCCTGTCCTTGGTGTTACTGGCTGACTTTGTGGCCCCTGTCACTCCCCGGCTGTGTGGCCCCTTCGCCTAGTATTAATGGGCAGCTGTGCACCCCACCCCCCCAATCCTGACAGTGTAACTGTGCATTCCTTCACAATCCCCAACTGTTTAGCTGTGTGTATTTCCCATTTGCCCTGACTGCTGTATGCACCCCCCTCCTTACCCCCAGCACTGCCTATCCCTAACCTTCTTGCCCCCAATACTGTCCCAGCCATCTACCCTTGCCCCCTCCCTGCTCCCAGGCCAGAAGCTTGCAGACATGGTGCACCCTGGTTTGCATAACCTGTTTTTTCTGTTTAGACACCACTCAGCTTTTCTGTGATTTACTGAAGTGTGATCACATCTGTGTGGGGCATGTACATTCTGCAAAGGGCAATAAGGGGTCATACTGTGTGGGCATAGTGTACAGTAAGGGGCTATACAGTGTGGGCATAGTGTGCAATAAGGGGGCATACTGTGTACATAATGGGCAATAAACGGGCCATACTGTGTAGTGGACATCATGTGAATTGGTACCATTGTGTGGCCACGCCCCCTTCATGTAAAGCTACGCCCCTTTTTGCACGAAGGCCACCACCCTGCTGCTAGTTGATACCACCCGGCTGGCAAAATTTTCTGAGGAGAACGCTGTGTCTGTTTTAGCAGCATTGGTAAATCAATTCCCAGTGTCTCATACATCTCTCACCCTCTGTCCTATACACATTGTGCTGTTTTTGCTGGTAAATATAGACATTTGTCAAAAATGATATACTGGGCCCCAACAAGTGCAGATCAAATCATGAGCCCAGTTTGCCTCCATGGCAAGTATACTGTAGGTGTATGCTTACCACAGTGGGACAGAAGGTCACTATGGAACTCGATCAGCTCGTCCCGAATTTCCTCGGGCACAGGGTAGTCCTCCTCGGGCATGTTCTTGGAGTTCACCAACATGTTTATCTAAATAAGAGCGATGCAACACACGTGAATAACAAGCCTGAGTAAGGGCAGTCTCATCTATTACAGGGATGATCTCAAAAGCAAAGTTAAAAAGGGTTGTTATATCAAAGTTCATGATTCTATATCACAGCAGAAAATGGGGCTTTTTGTTCTCCATGCAGAAGAATACATATTGGAAGTACACCAGCTTCAGTCATTCAACACGGGAAATAGTCTGGAAGCCGACGGTCTAAATGCCGACCTCCGGCTTCCAGACTCTCTAATCCCGGCGTGGTACTGACAGGCGTAGAAAACTC
Source organism: Taudactylus pleione (assembly GCA_031769625.1). NCBI lineage: Eukaryota > Metazoa > Chordata > Amphibia > Anura > Myobatrachidae > Taudactylus > Taudactylus pleione. The sequence continues at coordinate 4,648,187 of JAUIMM010000198.1, forward strand.
AACGCCTGTCATTAACCATACGCTGGAAGACCGACGCCCAGCATACCGAATGGAGGTAAGCCGGGCGCGGACAGCCGCAGGGGGGGGGTAGGTTTAGGGCTCCCGGGGGGCCTTAGGGTTAGGCAGCCCCCAGGGAGGGTTAGGTTTAGGCTAGGGGAAGGGGGGGTTAGGGTTAGGCACCCCCGGGGGAGGTTAGGGTTAGGCACCCTCCCGGGGGACTTAGGTTTAGGCAGCGGGGAAGGGGGGGATTAGGGTTAGGCACTTGGGGGGAAGGTTAGGGTTAGGCACCCCTAAGGGAGGGTTAGGGTGTAGAATTAGGTTAGCGATACTTACCTTAGGGATGATTGGGATCTTCACCCTTGCCGGGCTGCCGCTGTCGCGATTTGAACCACCGGCCATGCGGCCGGTGGTAATACCTACTACACCCTTCAACACAACTGTCTCTGGTACAGATCAACAGAGACTTTCATTTGGATATTTGTCCACCAATGGGCACATTAGTGTGTACAAGTTCTGCAACTTTTATAAAATACATTGTTTTATCCTTAAGTCTTTTGAATATGAAAACCCGTATTTGATTTCTCTGTTTTATACATCTTGATAATGACTAAAGTACAAAGGAGGTTATTTACTAAGCATCAAGTTCTAGAACCTGGTGCTTCCAATTGTGTTTTAGGGGAAAATGTAAAAGGGCAATGATTTTACTAGCAAAACACGGCTAGTAAAAACATTGCCATTTTAAATTTTGGGCATAAACACAATTGGAAGCATCAGAATTTAAAACCTGATGCTTACTAAATAAACCCCAAGGAGTTTAGTCACAAATCAGAAGAATCCGTCCACTGTGACATTGCCTCCCCAACAACATACAAATGCCCTCTGATGTGATATATGCGGGCAGGGTGCTATAAGAGTCTTGTGCTCTAGGGGTATCAGACAAATGTCAGGATGTGGGGGCTATTGACTGACATCAACATGAGGAATCCCAAGGTTTCCATATCACCTGTTCTTGTGGAGGGGACCGGAATTCCCGTGTCCGGCGAGCAGTCTCCGCTGCTGACATAGTAAATGCCTGCATAAGCTCCTTGTAACGCTTCCTCTGATTGGTCTGCAAGCTGTCTACATGGCGCTCTGAGAATGCGATAATGGCTTCAACGCGATGCTGCAACTCCCGGTCGCAGAAATACTGCAGTAAGTTGCACATCTGTGTGAGAAGAGTTTGTAGATTAAATTGACACTATTACCTAGCAGAATTACTGAAGATTGACCTGTTTGTGAAATAACAAAAGAAAAGTAAAATTTTTGCTTTATCGATCACGTCCGAAAATTGTACATAAAAAAAAACCCACCTGCAACTTCACCGACTCTGGCAGCTTCATCTGCAGCAAACCTTCCTCCAGGCTTTCCTCTTCGGTCTCCTCTTCTCCAGCCTCTACTGCTTTCTCTTCGCCTTCTTCTGTCTTTTCCTGACCTTCTTCCTCTTTCCCAGCTTCTTCAACCTCACCATCTTTCTCAGTAGCCTCTTCTTCTTCTTCTTCTGTGCCTTCCTCCCCACCTTCCTCCACCTTCTCCTCTTCTTCTGCTTGCTCTTCTTCTGAAAACACGTTGGGTTCTATCATCTTCAAGATGTGCCGCACGTCGTCATCCTCAAAAACACCCATGATAAGGAGTGTGGAGATGAGCTTCAGGACTGGTACAAATTGGAACTCTACACTTCCCCCAACAGGATCCCTGGTGTGCTGTCCACCATCCAACACAGCTTCTGTCAACATGTTGATAGCCTTGGTCTTCAGTATGTCCAGTGGGATATAAGGACTATGGAGGTAAAGTTCACTAATGGTGCTTACGAAGCAGGTATGAGAGAAATGAAGCTCTGGCTTCAGACAAGTACTCATACCTACACCGGGAAGTCCATGTTTCTTGTTCTCATAGGGAAAGAGCGTGATACTCTTTGTCTGGTCAGTCATGGGCACAATGAACTCACTGTTCATTGTCAGACGTGCCCTCTTGGCTGACTCCAGGTGGATGCTGATGAGGAGGTCATAGAAGCCACACCGAAGGAGACCTGACAGGTGGTTACTCTCAAGGGTGTACAACAACTGAGATTCGTCCACATGGCTTGTGAGGGCATGTGCCACGCGGTTATTCCCTAAGGCGCAGACCGAGCAGTACAGCTTCAGTGTGTGGTAGTGGAATTTCAGCATGTTCAAGCGTTCGGACAGCTCAAGGATATCAATGCACCTGCAGTTAATAATAATTAGCATTATGCAACAAACAGAACCAGGTTAAAATGGCTGTAAATAACAATTATACAATGATTAGGGCGACCATATTTCCAAAAATAGGACACCTGAGACTTTTTAGTACAACATAATATTTATGCATTAAAAAATAAAAATGCAGCGTGGGCTTGACTTGAATAATAAAAAAAAAAATCTAAAAAGAGATAAATGAAGACTGTAAAATACATGTATTTGTGGTTTTATCTATACATTTACTGTGGATGGGTGGATAGATAGATAGATAGATAGATACTGATGCCATCATTTTACTTTGTGCTGCCGCACCCCCGGTAACCAGCTGCGTATACGCAAGTGGCCAGTACTGGGGGGAGGGATCCGGATCCCTCTCCTGGCTCTGCATTCCAGAGCTTGCTTACTATCACATTATAGCAGCCCAACACAGAAACCTATGGGGGCTGCTAATGTGATCGGAAATGGGGGAACTGCACAAGATAGCTCTGATATCTGCTGCGGAACCCCTGTCATATTGTACATCATGGAGATACTTACATTTTGCAGGTAAAATTGACCTTGGGGGATTACCTGCAAAATCTGTTTAATAAATATGCCCCATAGATCAACGGTTATAGAGGGATGGAATCTTAAATTAGAGCTAATAAAAAAAAATCACATAAATATATTTTTGTTTAATTGTTTTTTTTTTTTTTTTACTGTAGTACTATTTTATTATTAATCTGCAGAATAAAGATATGGATTGTTCTTGTACTTGACATTGGCCCTGATTCAGAGCCGGACGCTCTGACCAGAGCGCTCGCTCTGAATCAGGGCCCACCTCCATTAAAATGGAGCGTCCTCCTGGACGCTCGTATAGCTGTGGGTCACCACCCACAGCATATACGAGCGTGCAGGATGATGGTCGCGATGGTCTTGACCATCGCGACCATCGCCACTGCGAGCAACAGCCTGCGGTTGAGGTTTTCAACCGCAAGGCCAGGAGTGATTTTGGCTCTAGCAGAGCCAAAATCACTCCCACTGACATCACTAGTGATGTCAGTGGGGCCGGCTTCCCATGGGAACGCCTCCGTCTGGCAGGCACGCCCACCAAAGGGGGCGTGCTGTCAGTCAACATCGACAGCACGCCCCCTTTGATGAGACACTCCGAGCGAAGGAAAGTCCTTCGCTCGGCGCGTCTCGCGCATGCGCACGACGGAGCTCCCTCCGTCATGCGCATGCACAGTGCAGACCATCGACCCACTTGCGAGCGGACAGCCACTCGCGAGTGGGTCTGAATGAGGGCCATTGTCTTATTTTATGACACTGCGTACCATATGGGTTCTGTACACAAACATCACATTTTGACCCGGACCTGCTGTAACGATAGTACAAAATGGTGGCGGTATCATAGCTGCCACATTGCTTTGTCCCATTGCTGCCTTTGGCAGAAAACATAAATGAAGCTTTCACCTGTTCTCTTCTGGGATATGAAGAGCCATCATCATCAGCGGCTCTGTGCATTCCACCATCCAACCATGCCTATCGGTAACCTTTCCTGCCTCCACAGCCAAGAAGTCACTTGGCATCCGGCTCCACACCACAGGCGTCAACAACTGGGCATCCAGGCGAGGAGGGCACTGCGGAACTGGGTTCTTATTTTCACTGCGGAACATGGCTGCCGATATGGGCATGATATTCTGTGAGAGGGAAAGTACCAATGAGACGTACTGTATGTTAAAAAAAAAAGGATTCAAAGCAATGTGTGATAAGGTTTGTGGGTTCTATACCTTTAATTTTCCCAGTTCAAACTGGAACAAATTTTGGCTCAAGGGCTGAACAAAGACCGCTGGGAACAGCTTTGTGTTAGGTTCAACCTGATGAGAGAAGACATAAAAGCACATAAAAGTATTAAACATTTATCTAAGGAGACAACGTCATACGTAATCAATTCAAAAAGCTGAGATATTTAAAAACAACTTTTCTTCAAAAGAAAATAGATTTCTTAAAAACCTCATCGAAAATCAGGAAGTATAATGACTGTGGTATAGGTAAAATAATTATACAGTAATGGCTTAAAATAACGGAGCAGCTACATGGGCTACGGTCTAGTGTGGCGCAGTTGACGTAATGGAAGATGCCCCATGTTTTCTTTCTCACAGCTGTTTGCTATTAAATATTTCTTTCCTAGTTTATATCTATCTGTCCTTTGTTTGGGGGCCATTTATGTCTGCCAACATAAAAATATGATTATTTCTTATCAAGAGTAGATTACATTTACTAAATGAGTCTGTATACCTGGAAAAAAGTGTTGACCTCCTTCTTGTTGGCGGTGAAGGTCATGAGCCCAGTCGCTAGGTCAATCAGGCAACCAATCACAAGGTCCTCTTTTCGGACCCGAGCTTGTTGAGTATTGCTGCTGAATTCTCCGCCCCATACCATGTAACAATTGCTGCGCTTAATGCTGAAAGTGACATGAATGGGGTCAGGTCTTTATATCAAGATAATATAGAAACCATGTGCAATAAGATTTAGAAGCAGAACTGCCATTCATGGTACCTAGTCTTGTTAATTACCCAACTCCCCAAGATGAGGGGGTCAAGAAGAGACCCACATACTTTTCAGTGAGGGGTTGACAGCTGCTGGGAGGGGGAGAGGGGGACATGCTGACATTATATAAAAGGTATATCTATAATCTTCTCACACTCTCTTGTCTTACCTGCCCTCCTCTCTGCTCACCTGTTAAATATGTTGCCTTTGTCATCCCCCATTGTGATGGTGGCCGTGCGGACTTTGTTCAGGTCAAAGTTCATATCGTAGAGGTGATAGTCAGGGGTCACCCATCCAACCCAAACTCCAGTGGGCTCCTGCCCAGCAAATATCCTCACAGAGTAGTAATACTGAAGGTGAGCCAGGGAAATAAAAGAAATCACCACGAGACATTGGACACAAGTCAAATTCAGAACGATGTCCGCAAAGTTCCTGCAAAGGTGCGCAGGAAGATGAGCGGAGATTGGCTACCCGTATTAAACAGTAATATCCATAGGCAAAGATTGCAGTGATGTCCGCTGTCACATCACAATTCATTGCATTTCCCCCCCTTAGATTATAGAACATTATAGACATATTTGCCCGGTCGTTGAAATACTAATGTATGCGATATTATCTACACATCGAAACACTTAAACGCAGAGAGATAAAGTACCAACCAATCAGCTCCTAGCTATCATTTTTCAAACAGCCTGTAAAGTGACAGTTAGGAGCTGATTGGTTGGTACTTTATCTCTCACAATTTGATCTCTCTCCAAGCTTTCATGAATAACCCCCTTTATCCCTCTCCAAAGCTTAGTACATCTCTACCACAAAACTGAAAACTCTAATATAAAAGCTCAGTGTCCAGCTCCCGTCTTCAGTAGATAAGCTGTAGCCATCATCTTACACAAAACCGATGCGCCATTTGATGGCATGTACCCCAACGTGCCACAGTGATCCCACTAGGTTCCTAATTCATTAATATACTATATTCTAATAAACAATACTTCAGACCACACAGAGACTCCCTCCACTTAGTGTCAGTGATGGGGACAAGTTCCTATTTAAAAAAAAAAATATGTATTTTATTTGACAAATATGAACTTAGTAGACAGTACTGTTAGTACAGGTTTTTAAAAAAATAAAAAATAAACAAATACTGATTAGATTATTATTATTAATTAATTAATTAATAATTCCCAGGACTAACAAAACACATTCACAAAAGGTAGCAATTTTCAACCCTGTACTTTCCACTTCCAGATTTCAAAATGTTTATCTGTGTCATCTTTCAATTTTTCATCCATAACAATCAACTTGACATGTTTTTATTTGTGCAATGACCATGTCAATTCCTCACATATAGGGGCATATTTAACCTTAATTGGCCCCCATAATTATAATTTCTTATCGCCACATGTCGTGGCAATGAGAAATTAAGTATAGTTGGAATGTACCAATAATCACATTCATGGACGAGCAGCTATGTACAAAGCACGGATGTTGTAAGCCGCCACTTCTAGGCTGAAAATTGAAAGTGGCACTAACATTCAATGTAAAGCCTGGCTGCTTTTGCAAACAAAAATGAGGGGACTCCTCTTCTTGTTGATACATCCCAGTGATACATTTTGCGGGAAATCTCTCATTTTCTGAGTATTTCCTGTAAAATTCCTTTGGCAAACATGCCTCATTGTGCACTATATATTTATGAAAATTTACAGACAAATGAATGGGTAACCTCCATGTGTGATGTGAACATAGAACTCTAATAATGAGACAATATACCGTGGTAGTGTTCATAATGATCTCAGGATCATCTCGGTCATCGGGCACTACGTCCTTCATCAGGCGAGGCATGGTTGGTACCACAGGAGGTGGTGAGATAAATGCTGGCTTCTTGGCCTTGAAGAGGAACCTGGGAAGTACAGGATGTTACAATGAAACAAAGGGATCAGAGACAGGAATTTTCCTATTGGCTAAGCAACATGGGCCATTGACAGCCATAGCTCACCCTCTCTTCTTGGTCTTTTCGGAAGCTGCATCCTTCTCATTCTCTGGCTTGACCAGTTCCTTGGGTGGTTCCTTAGCTGCTTCCTTCTCATTGGTTGCTTCGGCTTCTTTGCGGGAGGCAGACTTCTTTAGGAGCTCAAATTCGGAGTCCATGTCCACATCTAGGACATCTTCTTCAGGTATGGTAAAAGTACGGGTGAGAGGAGTTGCCCCTGCCATACACTTAAACGTCTCATAGAATTCCACGGGCATGCTGAGTCTGAAGAAAAGCATGTCGCTGTTGCTGTTCTGAGACCCGAAGGTCTTGTGCGTCACTTTGAGACAAGGTGGGTTGTCCACAGTGCCATCGATTCGCCCAACCTGAATAGTACAGTTTGGAAAACAGAAATGACCGCGGTAAGTGCCCAGTTCAATAAAGTGTTTGCTGGAACTTCATTTTACCTGGCAATAGTATGACCTTCTTACCTCAATGTGACTGTGATCCTGGGGCACAGGCACAAATTGGGGAAGACTCTTGCTAAACCAGGTGGTAATATCTCTCTTCATGTTGATAGCAAAGGGCTCGAACCCTTCCTGTAGGCCACAGATTGTAAAGAAGCGGAGGCTGCCAACATCCTGGCCAAGGTTCAGCCTGCCAACCTGGGACATTCCGAGACTGCAAACTGGGATAAACCCTAAAAGAGAGATTGGTGAGTGAGATACCGAACACAGGGGGATGGCAGTGGTATATTATAATTATTATATTTTATTTATATGGCGCCACAAGGGTTCTGCAGCACCGTGTATATACAAAAAGAGCCTATTGTGAGTGTTGCAGGATAACGTTTTAAACTATATATGGAATCTGTGTCTCCCGCTACAGGGTATTAGGTTGGCACATAGACACACACAGGAGGGAGCTATGCGACGTGGAATCAATACGTCCCATTTCAGTGACACAGATAGAAGGGAACCCTGAGACATGCAATCTATCCCTTCCAGGGTGACACAGGATGAGCGCAGCTATAAGACGTGGAGTCTGCACCTCCCAATGCAGTGTAATGCATACAGGTGTCACACTCACCATCCCCAATTTCTATATCCTTGAAAGCTAGATCGGAACCAGAATCGCTGATCAGCATCTCCCCATTCAGAGTAAACATGATGTTATTCTCCGTCAGATCAATCATACACCCAACCACATCTCCAGGCAGCCAGTTACGCCCAAATGGTTCACTGCCGATGTGCCAGCGCTGGCCCTGTGGGTCAGATAAACAAATATATCATGTGCAAGCAAATAATGTAATAAGTCCCATACATCACCCCACATAGAATGGACATGCATGTACAACACCCATAAAGGGACTACTATTTGTTCTGATACACCTACTCTGACCTAACCCCAGTCATAAATAATTACACCCACCCCTGAATTAGGGTCAATGGCCCTCATTCCGAGGCGGTCGCAAGAAGCGAGCGCTCGCTCTGAATGAGGGCGGCCGCTTGACTTTTCAAGTGCGGCCTCCTGGTCGCTAGCTAAGATGTGGGTTACCACCCACAGCTTTAGCGACCGACCAGGTTGATGGTCGCGATGGTCAAGAGCATCGCGACTATCGGGGCTTGCGACGAGACCCTAAGGTTGGGTCTCGGCAACCGCAAGCCCCAGGGAGCTTCCTGCTCTGATCGAGCAGGAAGCTCCCCACTGACATCCCTGCTGATGTCAGTGCGTCTGCCCACAAAACGGCAGGCGTTCCTTAAGGAACGCCTCCGTTTCTGAAACCACCCCCCCGCCACGCCTACAAAACGGGTAGAGCTGTCGATCAACATCGACAGCCACCCCTTTTGCAGTGAGCACCGGAGCGAGAGAATTTCTCTCTCGCTCCGGGGCTTGTGCACGCGCAGTGCGGCCGCTGCGCGTGCACAGGGCCTAAACATCGACCCGGCTGCGAGTGCTCAGCGCTTGCAACCGGGTCTGAATGAAGTCCAATGTCTCTCTATACTATTTGTTGTTTTGACATTACGTAAACCTCAATTAGTTCCTGCTCTTGTGGAAAGAATCTTACACTTCTCCACTGTGACTATGGAGCACCAAGGCTGCCTTCAACCCCCAGTCTGGAGTATCATCATTGTGTTGACCCTGGACCCCTGTAATTTTTAATAATCTAGGTCAGTGTTTCCCAAACTCATTCCTCGGGGAGCACTAACAGTGCATGTTTTCCAGGTCTCCTCACAGAATCACAAGTTAAATAATTAGCTCCACCTGTGGATCTTTTAAAATGTGCCCTTCTGCTCCACGGGAGGTTTCTGTCCTCCTTGAGCTCGCCATAGGACACCTGCATTATGGTTTGACAGGTGTACAGCCCCAGTCAAACTCCCCACCTGACACTGTGCACCAACAAGGAAAAATGGAAACCATGCGCTGTTAGCGCTCCCTGCTGAATAAGTTTGGGAAACTTGGATGTAGGTCAATAAGACATTTCCAAGATATTATTTTCACATGCTGCCTTCTAGGTCCAAAGTGCCCAATTGAGTGATGTGAATGAATAAATAACTCTGTCACCCTGTATAGTGTTGTTGATGTTTATACATAGTGGATTGAGCCAATTGTCACAAAAAAAGTGACATCATCACACCTCTCAGTGATGTCACTTGTTCCTAGTGAACTAATAGGCTGAATATTGCTTTGGCCCACACATTTGAAGCCTCCACAAAGGTAACAGGTACCTTTTAAAACTGATTTAAGCCATTTTAGTATTATACGTCTATTACCGTATGTAATGCATGCACATTGTCAGTACTCACCCTGCAACCATTAAACACATAGGCCAGCTCATCTGCTCCCAGCTCCACATCTGGTCGCACCTCAGGCCGAGCCCATCCCACTCTCATCTCCCCAGTGGTGACCGCCTCAAATTCAAAATACCACTTCCCAGAATTTACTGCGTATGACTTCTCAGCCCGGAAGATGCGCATTCTTTCAGCTCGAGGTTTTGTGGTCCCTCCCAGAGCGGCTACAGGAGAAAGAGATCATTAATTTATTTACAGTACATATTAGGATTGCTAGAGTAAGTAGACCTGCTGAGACATCCCCATTCTTCCTCTGCAAATGCCACAGGTGCTGTGCTCTCTTGTCACATGACACTCCATACAGAAGCTACAGAATTAAGAGATACTAGCATTTTGGACTTATTATTCACAGGGTCGCTAGCTATCATGCCCAGCGTTGTCCCCCCATCTGTGTGTGTCTCTCTCTCATCTCTTTCCCTCTGGTCCCCCCTATCTGTGTCTTTCTGACTCTCGTCTCTGTCCCCCTCCCCATTTCTCTCTCATATATCTGTCCCCCTCCCCATTTCTCTCTCTTATCTATGTTCCCCCTCCCTCCATCTCTCATCTCTGCCCCTCCGCCATCTCTCTTATCTCTGTCCCCCTCCCGTCACTCTCTCATCTCTGTCCCACCTGTCCCCTCCTTCCATCTGTCTCTCTCACATCTCTGGCCTCCCCCTATCTGTCTCTCATTCATGTCCCTCCTCCTCACATCTCTCTCTTGTCTCATTCCCACTCCACCATCTTTCTTTCATTCATCTCTGTCCCCCCTAAATCCAAGCAGTCTCTTCTCTGTCCACCCCCTCCCCATTCTTTCTCCCCTAGGTTCCAATTCATAATTGCTTTATTGTAGGTCAGTCATCCAAGTGTGCCCCATGTTCCCCCTCTCCCCGAAAGAAAACACTTTTCACAGATCATGTTACTTATACTAAATGAACTAGTTTTAAATCAAATTGATCCATTTTTTTTTAGGACCAACAACATTAAGATAAAGCCGAGTTTGCCTCCCTAATAAATCTGAGGAGGTAATAGTGGCACCAGGTCCAGGGAGAGACTAGGAACTTCCTGGGTATCGCATCAATCGCTGAAAGCACACGGCAGCATTTGTTACACTCTCCTATGGTACTCCCTGAAAGCACACTGCAACGTTTGTCACACTCTCCTGTGGTACTCCCTGAAAGCACACTGCAGCATTTGTTACCCTCTCCTGTGGTACTCCCTGAAAGCACACCTCAGCATTTGTTACACTCTCCTGTGGTACTCCCTGAAAGCACACTGCAGCATTTGTTACACTCTCCTGTGGTACTCCCTGAAAGCACACTGCAGCGTTTGTCACACTCTCCTGTGGTACTCCCTGAAAGCACACTGCAGCATTTGTTACCCTCTCCTGTGGTACTCCCTGAAAGCACACTGCAGCATTTGTTACACTCTCCTGTGGTACTCCCTGAAAGCACACTGCAGCATTTGTTACACTCTCCTGTGGTACTCCCTGAAAGCACACTGCAGCGTTTGTCACACTCTCCTGTGGTACTCCCTGAAAGCACACTGCAGCGTTTGTTACCCTCTCCTGTGGTACTCCCTGAAAGCACAATGCAGCGTTTGTTACACTCTCCTGTGGTACTCCCTGAAAGCACATTGCAGCATTTGTTACACTCTACCGTGGTGCTCCCTGAAAGCACACTGCAGCGTTTGTTACACTCTCCTGTGGTACTCCCTGAAAGCACACTGCAGCACTTGTTACACTCTCTCGTGGTACTCCCTGAAAAAACACTGCAGCGTTTGTCACACTCTCCTGTGGTACTCCCTGAAAGCACACTGCAGCGTTTGTTACCCTCTCCTGTGGTACTCCCTGAAAGCACAATGCAGCGTTTGTTACACTCTCCTGTGGTACTCCCTGAAAGCACATTGCAGCATTTGTTACACTCTACCGTGGTGCTCCCTGAAAGCACACTGCAGCGTTTGTTACACTCTCCTGTGGTACTCCCTGAAAGCACACTGCAGCACTTGTTACACTCTCTCGTGGTACTCCCTGAAAAAACACTGCAGCGTTTGTTACCTTCTCCTGTGGTACTCCCTTAAAGCACACTGCAGCATTTGTCACACTCTCTCGTGGTACTCGAATAAAGAACACTGAAGCGTTTGTTACACTCTCCTGTGGTACTCCCTGAAAGCACACTGCAGCGTTTGTTACACTCTCCTGTGGTACTCCCTGAAAGCACACTACAGCATTTGTTACACTCTCCCGTGGTACTCCCTGAAAGCACACTGCAGCATTTGTTACCCTCTCCTGTGGTACTCCCTGAAAGCACACTGCAGCGTTTGTCACACTGTCCTGTGGTACTCCCTGAAAGCACACTGCAGCATTTGTCACACTCTCCTGTGGTACTCACTGGTCTCCTGGTCAGGGGGCTCTATGTTGAATCCGTATCCCATGAGAGTGCGTACGGCCTCACACAGGCTGTCTCTATTGGTCTTCTTGGTCTTCTCATCCAGCAGACTGTATGGCACTAAGCGAGGGTTACGCTTGTTCTTGATGTCCTAAGAGGAGATAAATGAAGCTGCTTATTCTGCCTCTGGACTGTATTATCTAATAGCATTACTGCTACTTTATAATTATATATTGACAAATGGTGATAACCTAGCTCCATATGGGAAACTTTTCATTCTGTATATACAATCACTAGTATAGAGGCATTGATTTTGATAAAGCAATTTCTATAGATTTTACATCCATTTTAATTTATATAGCATTTGTTCAAAAACAGCGTTTTCACTATTCTCATTAATAAACTGACATTTATTTTCTACATTTTTTTCATGTGTGTGTCCTTGCTGTTGTTATACAGTAACAAAAAGAACGAGTGATCCTGCACAAGACTTAACATGTAGTAAATAGGACTATTACAAACATTGTATATCAACAATAGTGGGAATATTTATTTGGATAATATCCAAAAAAAATATATAGTATGTTGGTGGTTCTCCCTAGGGCTTGTACCTAAACTGGATAGGCGGGACAAAAGAATCACAAAGCAAAAAAAACTCTTTTTAGGGGGCACTCTTATTTATAATTTTAAAACGTAATTTTTATTAGATATGCGTTAAAAATACTATGTTGTTATCTCTCTGGTGAAGGATAGATACACCGAGAGGCCCTATCAGTATTATCCTTATTATTCAACAAAAATATATACAGTTAGTATAACAAGATACAGTATATAGAGCTTGATTTTCCAATATTATTCAGTATATGGGCGAGAATATCTCTATGATAGCACGAATGCTTAAAGTGCAATGTCAAAATTAATTTTAGGCATGTATATCATAAAATAAATTGTTAATACATAGTATGTTGTCCCAGGTAACCAAGTTATTCTGTAGATTGTTTTTGGTACATATATCAAACAATCATCTTATAGTATAACATATGTTGCCACAAGTAACCAGGTAAAAAATAATAATAATAGAAAAATAATAATAAAGAACAATAGAAAGGAACCTGAGCGTGGTCAGTTGCTGAGCAGTCAGTAGTTCAAATGATATAATACCAGTATAAATGATCTAATAATCCTAATTTCATGGGATATGTACATCAACTGTATATATCATAGTAAATCAACAGTAAAGATATTGTCATTAAAGATTTAATAGCATATCAAAAACATACAGAACAAACAAAACATATAGAAAAATATAATGAGATTCCATATAAGAAGTTGCCACATCTGTTTTCCTGTTGTCATATGGATAAGATATTATAGCATTCGTGCTGGTTTGATTTCATGTAACTAGGATTTATAATATCCTGACAAGTTTTCAGGATTCAACAGGTTTTTTACCATTAATAATAGTTCAGCAGCAATATTCTCATCAACACTTTTATACCATTAAGAAGACATAGCGGCAGATAATCACTTAGAGCAGAAGAACTTGCATTGATATAGCAAAAATAACATAACATAAATGGTTGACTAAGTTCTGTAAAATTTGGAACTTAATCGCATGCCAGGTTTTCAGGTATTGGCTGCTTTTTCCACATAATGTTAAAGCAGCAACAATAGCAGTAACAATTCATTGGCTCAAAAGAAACTAGTACCTCTCAGTCATATTATATGGGTATAAAAGAATACAGTAGTCTGAGCCTGACAGTCCGGCTACCTCTACTTCCTTCTTGTCTGGAAAATTTCCAGTGAACAAGAGGTGAGAGAGTAGTCGGTAGGGCAGATCTAAGGAAGGTAAGAAACGCTCCTGCTGTTAGGTTCTACTCCCACCGCCACCCTGATGTCCTTATTATATGGAATCTCATTATATTTTTTCTGTATTTTTTGTTTGTTCTGTATGTTTTTGATATGATATATATATATATATATATATATTTTAATTATTTTTTAACTATTTTATTCGGTAGACGAATAACAGTAAACAGTAGAACCTACGCAGAGGTCCGTAATAAACATAGTAACAAGAAAAATAATTCACAATAAATATAGTACAATTTCAAAAATAAATACTTGTTGTTACACAATAATAAATCATCTACAATTTTACTTTTATATCAGTAAAAAACAAAAGATGATGATGATAATAAAAATAAAAGAGTGGCGTGGAGGTGCAATCCACAGAGATAAGAAAGTAGGGTAAAAAGTGAGGGAGAGAAAGAAAAAAAAAAAGATAAAGGGAAGACCCAACTAGATTAATATATAATTATAGGTATACCGAAGAATCTGATATGGATATTTATATAGATTGGATGGAGTTATCGTGAATTGTACATGCATAGTCAGGCATCAAAGAAATGCCGGAGGCATCTGAAAATGAGAAAGGATCCCATACCTTATTAAAACTTTTAGAAGAGTTACGTAGAATACTTGTCATGTATTCCAAGGAGTGTATATGCCATACTTTAGCTATAATCTCTCCTAATGTAGGGACCTCAGTTTTTTTCCAAGCCGCTGCTAGCCTACATGTAGCTGCCAAAATAACATGGCTGATAAGTTTATGTTGGTGATGAGTGGCATCTGGAATATTTAAGAGCAATACAAAATATTTAGGTGAGAGAGGAATATTTAAACCAAGCACTGTGTGAAGGAGAGATCCAATCTCGCTCCAGAAAGAGACAAGTTTTGAACAGCTCCACCAGGTGTGTAACAAAGTTCCAATGTCAGCACCACAACTCCAACATATATTGGAAGTGTTTGGATGCATTTTGTGCAATCTTGATGGGACGTAATACCATCTATAAAAAAGCTTATATGCATTCTCTTTTATGCGTACACAACTGGAGCTGGATGCTACATTAGCTGCAGTTTCAGCCCAATCTTCATTATCTAATGTTTCACCTAGATCCACCTCCCAGGACCGTTCATGTGGATCTTTCAAATCAGATTCAGAATTGGAAAGTTCTAAGTATAAAGTATATATAAGACCTTTTGTGCTAGTATCACTAAGAGTCAAAGATTCATAAATGGTAAGTGGTCTACTGGTAAGTCGATGTTTCATGGATAAGTGAAAATGTCTCAACTCCAAATATTGAAAGAAATGCTTGTGTGTAATAGCGAATTTGTTTTGTATATCCGCAAACGAGGGGAATATTGGATCACATGTGATATAGTTTAAAACTTTGATCCCCCCAGCTTGCCAAGTTTAAAAAAAAATGGGATGAGAGCCTGGTTGAACATCAGACTTATTAAATAGTGGAACTATAGGACTCAGCTGCGGAGCAATGTGAAATCTTCGGTTAGCCAGGTCCAACATTGCTAAGGAGAGTGAAATTAGAAACCAAAAAAATATCTATGAGACTGATAGCGCTCCCACTTGATAGATGTATAGTGTGTTGTACCACACAGTATATAACACCTTGGAATCACACAAGAGGTATCTCAATAGAAAGGTGTATTTATTTCATGGACTTCAAATATAAAAATGGAATAAAAATAGAATAAAAAACAATTACATATAATGTGCAAAATGAAGCAATAAGAGTCCTCCTGGTAGGTTACTGTTTTGGGTGGGTGGTGTGAGAACACGATGGAGATAGTCCTGATGAATTAGGCTAGTATTTCTTCACACCACCAGATATTAAGCCAAAATTTGAAGTTCTCTGGAATTCTCCAAAATCCTTTCCCAGGAGGTATGACAAAAGCACAGCAGGCACAACGCGTTTCGGATCGTCCTGATCCTTTATCAAGTGCAAGATATAATGGCATCTTCATCCCCGCTATTTAAAGGGATAAAACGGAAATTATGCGCTTCCTGCTTCCTGTCTATTCTCCCGCGGTTTGCGTTCCACCGCGAAACCGGAAGCCGGAAGTGATCATCGTTTTGCATTCCATTCGCCGGAAGTGAGCACGCCTGGCTCACCATTTTACATTCTACAGCGGAGCTGGAAACCGGAAGTGGTCATCATTTTGCATGGCATTCACCGGAAGTGAGCGCATCTAGCTCATTTTCAATATACAGAGACGGGGAAAAGTTTGTAAAATGGTGAGCCAGGCGTGCTCACTTCCGGCGAATGGAACGCAAAACGATGATCACTTCCGGCTTCCGGTTTCGCGGTGGAACGCAAACCGCGGGAGAATAGACAGGAAGCAGGAAGCGCATAATTTCCATTTTATCCCTTTAAATAGCGGGGATGAAGATGCCATTATATCTTGCACTTGATAAAGGATCAGGACGATCCGAAACGCGCTGTGCCTGCTGTGCTTTTGTCATACCTCCTGGGAAAGGATTTTGGAGAATTCCAGAGAACTTCAAATTTTGGCTTAATATCTCGTGGTGTGAAGAAATACTAGCCTAATTCATCAGGACTATCTCCATCATGTTCTCACACCACCCACCCAAAACGGTAACCTACCAGGAGGACTCTTATTGCTTCATTTTGCACATTATATGTAATTGTTTTTTATTCTATTTTTATTCCATTTTTATATTTGAAGTCCATGAAATAAATACACCTTTTTATTGAGATACCTCTTGTGTGATTCCAAGGTGTTATATACTGTGTGGTACAACACACTATACATCTATCAAGTGGGAGCGCTATCAGTCTCATAGATAATTTTTTGGTTTCTAGTTTCGCTGATTATGGTGTATAATCTTTTTTCTATGAGGAAGTAAGCTGCACTCCATTTGTTCACTGCGCAAATTTTATCCCCTATATTTTTCTTTTATAAGGAGAGTGAAATGACTGGATGGACTGAGACAGCTTTAGGTCTTGTTAGGCGGGGAAGCAATAGAAGAGTGGAGGGCGAGTTGAAATGTAATAAATCCCCTTCGATCATAACCCATGTTCTGTCAGATTTTGGTTGGCTCTATAGGATACACTGAGCGAGTCTAACCGCCATAGAATAAAGTTTAAAGTTTGGAAGACCTAGGCCACCTCTAGAGGTGCGTTTTTGCAATATGTTGCGTCTAACTCTGGGGTGTTTTTTGGCCCATATAAACTGCAAAGTGATATGATGTAAATATTTGTACCATAAGAAGGGATCCTCACTGGTAATGTTTGAAATAAGTACATAAATCTGGGTAATAAATTAATCTCGACAGTGTTGATCCGACCAATCCATGAGATATAGCAGCCACTCCAATTATCAATGTCCATTTTAAATTGTGCTAAAAGTTTAGGGTAGTTAGCCTGAAATAATTGATGATGATTTCTGGTCAAATTGATTCCCAAATATTCAATTTGTCGGCGATTCCACTGAAAAAGATAACTATGGTCCAATGTGATTTTAGATTCTCTAGGTATATAAAAATCCAGAACTTCTGTTTTTTGTGTATTGATTTTATGACCCGAGTGGCTGCCATATTCTTCGATCTTTTTGAAAAGATAAGGGAGTGAAAAGATCGGATCAGTTATAGTCAAGAGAATGTCATCTGCACATAATGCAATTTTGTGTGATACCATGTTTATCTTGACACCTATGATATCAGCGTTGGCCCAGATCTTAGCTGTTAATGGCTCAATAACTAGTGCAAAAATCAGCGGTGACAGGGGGCAACCCTGTCTTGTGCCATTAGAGATATTAAAGGCGGGTGAGATGACCCCATTGGCCAACACCGAGGCCGTGGGATTAGAATAAAGGGCGTTGACACCATTATAAAATCTCCCTCCAAAACCCATCGATCTGAGAACCCTAAACATGAATGGCCAAGAAATGCAGTCAAATACTTTTTCAACTTTTTTTGATATGCTATTAAATCTTTGATGACAATATCTTTACTGTTGATTTACTATGATATATACAGTTGATGTACATATCCCATGAAATTAGGATTATTAGATCATTTATACTGGTATTATATCATTTGATCTACTGACTGCTCAGCAACTGACCACGCTCAGGTTCCTTTCTATTGTTCTTTATTATTATTTTTCTATTATTATTATTTTTTACCTGGTTACTTGTGGCAACATATGTTATACTATAAGATGATTGTTTGATATATGTACCAAAAACAATCTACAGAATAACTTGGTTACCTGGGACAACATTCTATGTATTAATAATCTAGTTTGATATACTGTACATGCCTAAAAATAATTTTGACATAGCACTTGCACTTTAAGCATCGGTGCTATCATAGAGATATTCTCGCCCATATACTGAATAATATTGGAGAATCAAGCTCTATATATCTTGTTATACTGACTGCATATGTTTTTGTTGAATAATAAGGATAATACTGATAGGGCCTCTCGGTGTATCTATCCTTCACCAGAGAGATAACAACATAGTATTTTTAACGCACATCTAATAAAAATTGTGTTTTAAAATGATAAATAAGAGTGCCCCCTAAAAACAGTTTATTTTGCTTTTGTTTTGCTTCTTGTTCTTATACAGTACCATAATAAATAATGTAAGTGTATAGCGGACATTTTGTTGTCCATTCATAAGGGATGTGAGTTCCCCTTGTTCTGCAGCACTATTTTAGCACCGGTAAAGACACCATTCCCACTGTCACCAGTTAGTTGCATTCTGTAGCACATTGTACACTGCATTTTCATCTACGGTATGTATGCATTATGATTCCTCAGTGGCAGCTAATACTGTTCCCTTATAGTGGTAATGGCAGCAGCATATAGTCATGTTGTATATATGGTGAGACTTAATATCTTGCCTATATATATACTGTATATATATATGCAGAGTCAATTAGAGTATAGGCGCCAAAACTTTAAGTCGATACGGTGGCCAAACTTGATTGAAGCACAGTGAATAATACAGTCTTAAATCGATAGTCACAACTTCCCACTCTCTTCTGTGGGTGGCAGTTCAGCTCTTCAGAATACCGTAGACTACCCCTAAGGAGGCCATTCAGTGGCAAAACGCGTTGGGTTCTCATCACCTCATCCTACCCTCCTGAATGAGGGGGTCATTAAGACCCACTCGCAAGCGGCAGTACGCTCGCAAGTGGGTTGATGTTCCCCACTGCGCATGCGCACGACGGAGGGAGCTCCGTCGTGCGCATGCGCGAGACCCGGCTGTCGCTCCGGGTCTCGCACCAAAGGGGGCGTGCTGTCGATGTTGATTGACATCACGTCCCCTTTGGTGGGCGTGCCGGGGGCGTGCCTGCCAGACGGAGGCATTCCCAAAATCACTCCAGGGCTTGTGGCAGGGAGACCCTACCACAGGGTCTCCGTCGCAAGTCCGATGGTCGCGATGGTCTTGACCATCGCGACCATCTTTTTGGACGCTCGTATATGATGTGGGTGGTGACCCACAGCTATACGAGCGTCCAGGAGGATGCTCCATTTTAATGGAGGAGGGCCCTGATTCAGAGCGAGCGCTCTGGTCAGAGCGTCCGTCTCTGAATCAGGCCCTGAGACTTTATCTGAATCATTCCATTGGAACTACAGACTACCCACAAACCTTGTCACCAGGTTATCGCAGATAAGCTAAAAACCTAGTTTTTTCTTTTGTACATTGTTTCCTGTTTGTTTTTGTGCAATAAATAAGTATTTGTATTTTACACACATATATACTGCACTATGGAAACTCTTTATGTTCACTGAGGTTATATGCTGACATTAAGTGGAGCAGAGGCTGCTGAAACACCACCCTGAGTTATTAACCATATGGGAAGCAAGACCTCTCCTGATACGCTATTTAAACAGCATTTATCTGGTACAAATATCTCTAATTAGCCCTGCATGAGTAATATTCTAAATTACTACACTATTAGGCACTCGCTCTCTCTCACACATATATATATATATATATATATATATATACACACAAACAGAGGAAGTGGATTTGTGACTGTCTTCAGGAGTCTTTTTCCCTGGCACACTGCCCTAATTTAGACATTTGTGATGGGGGGTGGGCATGAGGGTGAAGGAATGGGGGAGCAAAGCAAAAAAGCCCAGGGTCATTAATAATGTGAGCTTATTCCGGCAATACCTGTATTATGCTATAGGTCCATCCTTGTTGCACTCTGTCTCTAGCCCACACGTTGTGCCCATTCTCTGCCAGTTTGTCCACTAAAGTGTTCTGCGCTGGTGTCAGCTTGACATGGGACAGATCGAGGGGGGCAGGCTTGTACCCATTGGACATCATGTATCTGTATAAGGGGAATGAAAAACATTAGGAAAGTATTTGTTTTTTGCTTAAGTGTAGTTCATAGGGGCTTGTTAATTCCTTATTCCATTACTCTCTCCCATTGGGAATATGATATGTCGTTCCCCTGACACAATGACGACCACCCAGGCACCTACGTCTTAGGGAGCTTTATCTTCTTCAAATTTTCCTCGGCCTTTTCATCAGCCATGCCCACATGGCACCCCAAGGCTAGCAGGGTCCTGTGCGGGAGACAGACGACAGCTTACTTTAAACACTTATAACAGCCATGATCTCCAACATGATTAAAGTGATTATTATGGTTTAATATTTGATTGTTTATTTGATTATAACAGACATGTACATAAGACTTTACTATCAACATTTTTAGCGAGATCATTCACTATCATCCAATAGACCAGCATAAAAGAAGAGATGAAAGATAAATGACTCATTAGACCACATGCACAAATAACAGCGTTAACAGTATTATCCTAATAGAAATATCTTGTTTTATTCACAAATATCATTTTAGATATCACCATAGTGAAAGAATAAGTGATCTGACGGAGCATGTGGCTAAGCTGTGATTATGGCTTAACAGGTACACACTTTAGTTACCAACACAAGACTCACAAATGTTGTTAGCTGTGTTTCTGGGTGTAGGGGCACATTTTTCAAAAGACAAAGGGGTATATTTACTAAAGTGTTGGTCTTTAGAAGTGGAGATGTTTCCCATAGAAACCAATCAGATTCTAGCTATTATCTTCTCTAGAAGGTGCTAGATAAATGATAAGTAGAATCTGATTGGTTGCTATAGGCAACATCTCCACTTCTAAAAAACCAGGACTTTAGTAAATATACCCCAAAAATTCCTAAAGCTGGTGAAAACGGCTGTTTTTCGCTGGTGATAGGGTTCTGCCTTGTAAATCAAGGGGCAAGGATCACTTTCCACCTATTGGGAAGCCACAAGGTTCTATCCCAGGTCACCTGCTCATCACACTGAACAGCTCCTTCCTTAATTGTCTTTAGTTCCAACTCTTTGCTGATGACACCCAAATGTACCTCTCCTCCCCTGGCCTCTCCCTCTACCTCATTTTATTTTGTGTTTCTCTGCTTTCTCCTCATAGTCTCCTAACACGTGTCTAAATCTGAGCAGTCATTATGTTCCCTCTTTCTAGAGTCTCTGAGCGCCCTCATCTCTATCACTGTGGGCAACGCAACATCCCTAAAGCCCTATGCAACTCATTCCCTGCTAGATCTCCGAACCCCAACCTCCATCCCAACCTCTCCACTGCCAATGACGGTTGAATCAACATCCCAAATGATAGCCCCATGCTACTCCTGCCTCCAAGACCTTTCCCATGCCCTTCACCATTTATAGAATATACTTCTGTGCCAAGTCAGACTGTCCACCAGCCTACAATGTTCCTTAAAAACCCACCCTTTCATCAAAACGTAACAGTTTCCAACTAAATTTTACTTTCGCTGGCACAGCCTGCCTCTGCCCACTTTATAACTACATGTACCCCCCTTGGTCTCAGACTCATCTTACCCCATAAAGTTTTAAGCTCTTACAAGCATGGTCATCTAGCCTCCCGTTTTCTTGCCTGTTACTACCTTGCCCGCCTGCAGTTGCTTATGTCATGCCTATTTCATGTTCTATTCAACAGTTTGTTTGTCCTACACTATACCTTACTCACAGTATTACGTCTTCTTGCTATTGTGGCATTTATGCTTATGATTGCTTATGTCCTTGCTTGTTCCTGTATTTTGCTTGTTGCACTCAGCTGTAGTCTACCATATAAATGATGATAATAATCATAATAGTAATAATAATAATACATAAGATCAGAGTAAAAGCCTAATAGCATATTTTGGATTCTTTACAGATATACGGTAGGTAAGATTTTCAGATGATGACGGTGGGAGGGCATTGAAGAGAAAGGAGGCCTTCACCATATCCTTTCTGTTCTAGGCAACTTCGCACTCCTCCAAGGAGCGATCCACCCTCAGGCAACTTTACATTATTGGTGATTTGTACATGTGATGCTGCAACTTAGACTAAATACATTATATGTCTGGCTTTTCCTGTACTTGGATATGCTACGCTCTGTTCATTTGAGGTAATTGTATCCACAGTGTCTGGATCATGTAATTGACATGGCGGAAAAAAAATTAAAAAAAGGTGAAGAATGACAGAGCCCTGTATTTAGTAAAGGATGTAGGAGAACCCTGCAAAAACCATGAAATGTTCCATGAAGGGGAAAAGCCCCCTTAAACCCACAACTACTGTTCTTCTGTGCCGTGGGCAAGGGCTTACTTCAAGGTTTCTCCAGACATGAGCAGGTTGTAGTTTCTCTCTGGCTCGGGAAGACTGTGGAAGTCAAGGAGACATGGGTGTAGTCTCTTGTTATCATCCCGGATCTGGTGGAGGAAGACATGACGTATGAGAGAGGTTACAGCAAGTGCGATAGTACAAAAGAAAGGCAAAGTAAACAAAGAGGTATGTCAGGAATAAAAGTAATACGGTTTTAGAGTGTTCCCGTCACCTTCATAGATATTGTGTGGGCTGATTTCTGCTAATTCAGTCCCATTTCATTAGGGGATAGTGACTGAGGCTAATGGGTGTGTATAGACTGCGCAAGTGTCAACCAAAAGTGGAGTCTCAGCTATTCACATGAATACATGAGACTTCAATATTGGTTGACACTTATGCAGTCTGTACACAGCCATTATCTTCAGTTGGGAAAGCTAGCACGATTCCCTTTTCATTAGACAGCTGCAGTGTCAGAACATTTAAATAACTCCTGATTAA
This sequence comes from Taudactylus pleione, assembly GCA_031769625.1. Classification (NCBI taxonomy): domain Eukaryota; kingdom Metazoa; phylum Chordata; class Amphibia; order Anura; family Myobatrachidae; genus Taudactylus; species Taudactylus pleione. Next base: position 4,671,142 of record JAUIMM010000198.1, read on the forward strand.
GCTCCAAGTCCTGACTCCTTTCTGATGTAGTGACTGAGGCTGCAGACACGGAGTGAACATGTGGAGTCCATTTGGGGTGTCGTACCAAATTTTGACATTTAGAATGTAGATAAGGACCTTATGCCAACACGTGGTATGTCGACATGGTAGTAATGCCGACATGGCATGTGTCGACAGCCGGCATGTCGACATATTGTTATTTTACTGTTAGAGCCCTAAACCTAACCGCAGCCTAACCCTAACCCTGTAATGTCGACATAATGACTACATACCGTCCATGTGGTTTCAGGAAAGCAGCCGGATACTGTATGATGTACTACTTACCGGCCCATAAGTCCACCCTTGTTCGATTCTGGTAAGAGCCCAAAGTTCATGTATGTTCTCAGCTAACTTTTCACGGATCCGTTCCAGGTGAGGAGGGAGGACAATCTGTACACAGAGAAATGAGACAGATTACAGGAGAACATTTGCCCCTAATAAGAACAAGAGTCAAATACAGGGTTCAGTAACTGTATAACTGGGAGAGATGATGCTGCTTAATTTTCCTCCGATAAGAAATAGAATTCACTATCAAGTATGAGCAGTTTATATTCTCAGCCTCTGTAATGCCTCTACCTGCACAGTATCCACAGGGCAAGGGACAAAGGAGGTGTGGGACAGGGATTTGGTGGGCCCTAGCAGGTTACGGATGTCCTCAAAGTCATGTTTGTATTCTTTGATGGGCTCCACGCGCATTCGGTCCCGAGGCAGGAGGGCTTCATAGACGGGAGCATAGCCAGGAGGCGGGAGGAACTTGAAATCACCATGACGACCTCCCAGAAGAAAACGAATCCTGCAGAGTGGATACACACACAAATAAAAACCATATTACACAAATTGTTTAGCGTCTATTAGCTGTAACTTACTTACAAATACTGAACTCACTTAATTCCGGCAGAGAAGCTAGCAACTGGGAAAAAGAGCCCATCCAAATTAAAGTTCTCAAACATGCCCTGCACGGGGTGGCCATTGAAACGGAATGAAATGCTTGGCACAGTCAAGTCCAGGCAGCAACTGACAACATCATCAGCTGTTAGTAAATGCTGGTTGTGTGAGGCCACAGGCCTGCACACCCGACCTGCCAAAAGAAAATAAATTAATGCAATCTTCTGTATGTGGCCGTTTCTTGCAGCTTCAGTCAAAATCATTGTTGAATCTAAATTTCAATCAGCTCAGAGCAGTCATTGGACAATGTTATACTGTACCCTTTGTAATCACTTTTCTGTCTCCAGTCAACTAAATGTTAATATTTAAACTAGGGGTGAGCGGGTTCGGATTTCTGAAATCCGAACCCCCCCGAGCCCCCCCGATCCGAGTCCGATCCGAGTCAGGCTCGACTTTTCCCGCCTGACTCGGATCTGAAATCGAGGCAAAACGTCATCATCCCGCCTTCCGAGTCTCGCGGGTTTTGGATCCTATATAAGGTACCCGCGTCGGCGCCATTTTCTCACTCGGCTGTGGACAGTGAAGAGGGAGGGTGGGAGTTAGTGCTGTGTAGTGTAGTGTAGTGTAGTGCTGCTGTTGTCCACTACTTCAAAGTCCATAGGGGCTGGCTGTGTTGTGCTGTGCTGCTGTTGTTAATAGGGGCTGTGTCCACTACTTCAAAGTCCATAGGGGCTGGCTGGACTGTGTTGTGCAGTCAGTTCTCCATAGGGGCTGTGTCCACTCCAAAGTCCTGTGCAGTGTCCCAGTCCTAAAGGGGTGCTGTAGTGTTGTCCAGGGGGTGCTCTGTCCATCAGGGGTGCTCCCCCCAAGTGCTAAAAAAATAATATATTTTCTGTGTTTGTGAATTGTGTGCGCAGTAGCCGCACGTGCATCAAAAAAAGTAGTGCCAAGCGTGCGCCTGTGTCATAAGTAAAGGGCCGGCTGGCTTGACCGTTAAAGGGTGCTGTAACCCCCGAAAGTACACTCCAGTCCAAACCAAAAAAAAATTATTTTCTGTGTTTGTGAATTGTGTGCGCAGTAGCCGCACGTGCATCAACAAAGTAGTGCCAAGCGTGCGCCTGTGTCATAAGTAAAGGGCCGGCTGGCTTGACCGTTAAGGGTGCTGTAACCCCCGAAAGTACACTCCAGTCCAAACCTAAAAAAAAATTATTTTCTGTGTTTGTGAATTGTGTGCGCAGTAGCCGCACGTGCATCAACAAAGTAGTGCCAAGCGTGCGCCTGTGTCATAAGTAAAGGGCCGGCTGGCTTGACCGTTAAGGGTGCTGTAACCCCCGAAAGTACACTCCAGTCCAAACCTAAAAAAAAATTATTTTCTGTGTTTGTGAATTGTGTGCGCAGTAGCCGCACGTGCATCAACAAAGTAGTGCCAAGCGTGCGCCTGTGTCATAAGTAAAGGGCCGGCTGGCTTGACCGTTAAAGGGTGCTGTAACCCCCGAAAGTACACTCCAGTCCAAACCAAAAAAAAATTATTTTCTGTGTTTGTGAATTGTGTGCGCAGTAGCCGCACGTGCATCAACAAAGTAGTGCCAAGCGTGCGCCTGTGTCATAAGTAAAGGGCCGGCTGGCTTGACCGTTAAAGGGTGCTGTAACCCCCGAAAGTACACTCCAGTCCAAACCAAAAAAAAATTATTTTCTGTGTTTGTGAATTGTGTGCGCAGTAGCCGCACGTGCATCAACAAAGTAGTGCCAAGCGTGCGCCTGTGTCATAAGTAAAGGGCCGGCTGGCTTGACCGTTAAGGGTGCTGTAACCCCCGAAAGTACACTCCAGTCCAAACCTAAAAAAAAATTATTTTCTGTGTTTGTGAATTGTGTGCGCAGTAGCCGCACGTGCATCAACAAAGTAGTGCCAAGCGTGCGCCTGTGTCATAAGTAAAGGGCCGGCTGGCTTGACCGTTAAGGGTGCTGTAACCCCCGAAAGTACACTCCAGTCCAAACCAAAAAAAAAATTATTTTCTGTGTTTGTGAATTGTGTGCGCAGTAGCCGCACGTGCATCAACAAAGTAGTGCCAAGCGTGCGCCTGTGTCATAAGTAAAGGGCCGGCTGGCTTGACCGTTAAGGGTGCTGTAACCCCCGAAAGTACACTCCAGTCCAAACCTAAAAAAAAATTATTTTCTGTGTTTGTGAATTGTGTGCGCAGTAGCCGCACGTGCATCAACAAAGTAGTGCCAAGCGTGCGCCTGTGTCATAAGTAAAGGGCCGGCTGGCTTGACCGTTAAAGGGTGCTGTAACCCCCAAAGTACACTCCAGTCCAAACCAAAAAAAAAATTATTTTCTGGGTTTAGCCGCACGTATATATCAAATCGATATAACATAAATGGAGGACCAAACTTTCTCCGATAAAAATAAAATAGAGAAAGATCAAGAACCACTTCCTCCTAGTGCTGAAGCTGCTGCCACTAGTCATGACATAGACGATAACATGCCATCAACGTCGTCTGCCAAGGCCGATGCCCAATGTCATAGTAGAGGGCACATACAATCCCAAATGGCAAAGTTCAGGAAAATGACCTTGAAAAAGACATTTAAATCAGCTGAAGAGAAACGTAAACTTGCCAATATGCCATTTACGACACGGAGTGGCAAGGAACGGCTAAGGTCGATCCCTAGTATGTTCATGACTAGTGGTTCAGCTTCACATGACGATGGAAGCCCTCCTCCCACTAAAAAAATCAAAAGAGTTAAGCTGGCAAAAGCACAGCGAAGAACTGTGCTTTCTAAGAAGATATCACAAATCCCCAAGGAGAGTCCAAGTGTGGTGGTGGTTGCGATGCCTGACCTTCCCAGCACTGGACGGGAAGAGGTGGCTCTTTCCACCATTTGCACGCCCCCTGCAAGTGCTGAAAGGAGCACCCACAGTCCACTTGCTGATATGCAAATTGAAGATGTCACTGTTGAAGTACAACAGGATGAGGATACTGGTGTAGCTGGCGCTGAGGAGGAAGTTGGCGAGGAGGATTCTGATGGTGATGTAGTTTGTTTAAATCAGGCTCCGGGGGAGACAGTTGTTGTCCGTGGGATGAAAAAGCCCATCACGGTCATGCCTGGGCAGAAGACCAAACATTCCACCTCTTTGGTCTGGCAATATTTCTATCCAAATCCGGACAACAACTGTCTTGCCATATGTACCATATGTAAAGGTGAAATAAGTAGGGGTAGGGACGTCAACCACCTAGGAACATCCTCCCTTATACGGCACCTGCAGCGCGTTCATAAAAAGTTACTGTCAAGTTCAGAAACTTTGGCTAAGACTGTAAGCAGTCCAGGGACACCTAAATCCCGTTGTCCTGTTGTATCCAAGCGCCTGCAAACCACACCGTCAACTCCCTCCTCGTCAATTTCCTCCTTAGTCAGGATCGGAAGTAGTCCTGCAGGCCATGTCACTGGCATGACTGACTCTCCTATCCGGGATTCCTCTGGAGGATCCTGCATTGCTACGCCTACTGCTGCCGCTGCTGCTGTTGCTGCTGCTGGGAGTCGTTCATCATCCCAGAGAGGAAGTAGGAACACCACTACTTTTACTAAACAATTGACCCTCCAACAGTCCTTAGCGAGGAGGATGAAGTACGACAGCAGTCATCCTGAAGCAAAACGTATAACTGAGGCCTTGACTGCTATGTTGGTGTTAGACGTGCGTCCGGTATCCGCCATTAGTGCAGTGGGATTTAGACAATTGATGGAGGTAGTGTGTCCCCGGTTCCAAATCCCGTCTAGATTCCACTTCACTAGGCAGGCGATACCGAGACTGTACAGAAACGTCAGAAAAAGTGTCCTCAGTGTCCTGAAAAATGCCGTTGTACACAATGTCCACTTAACCACGGACATGTGGACAAGTGGAACAGGGCAGACTAAGGACTATATGACTGTGACAGCCCACTGGGTAGATGTATCACCTTACGCAGCAACAGCAGCAGCGTCACCAGTAGCAGCATCTCAGAAACGCCAGCTCGTTACAAGGCAGGCTACGCTGTGTATCACCGGTTTCAGTAAGAGGCACACCGCCGACAACCTCTTAGAGAAACTGAGGGAAATCATCGCCCAGTGGCTTACCCCACTTAGACTCTCCTGGGGATTTGTGATATCTGACAACGCCACCAATATTGTGCGGGCATTACATCTGGGCAAATTCCAGCACGTCCCATGTTTTGCTCACACAATAAACTTGGTGGTGCAGAATTTTCTGAAAAGCGACAGGGGCGTGCAGGAGACGCTTTGGGTGGCCCGAAAAATTTCTGGCCACTTTCGCCATTCAGCGACTGCGTGCCGAAGACTGGAGCGCCAGCAAACACTCTTGAACCTGCCCCACCATCACCTGAAGCAAGAGGTTGTGACGCGGTGGAACTCAACCCTCTATATGCTTCAGAGGATGGAGGAGCAGCAAAAGGCCATACAAGCCTATACATCCACCTATGACATAGGCAAAGGAGGGGGTATGCACCTGACTCAAGCGCAGTGGAGAATGATTTCCGTGTTGTGCAAGGTTCTTCAGCCCTTCGAACTTGCCACACGTGAAGTCAGTTCAGACACTGCCAGCTTGAGTCAGGTCATTCCCCTCATCAGGCTTTTGCAGAAGCAGCTGGAGAAAGTGAAGGAGGAGCTAAGACGGAGCGATTCCGCTCGGCATGTGGGACTTGTGGATGAAGCCCTTCATTCGCTTTGCCAGGATTCCAGGGTGGTCAATCTGTTGAAATCAGACCACTACATTTTGGCCACCGTGCTCGATCCTAGGTTTAAAGCCTATGTGGTGTCTCTCTTTCCGGCCGACACAAGCCTGCAGAGGTGCAAAGACCTGCTGGTGAACACACTGTCAGCTGAAGCGGAACGTGACACGTCAACGGCTCCTTCTTCATTTTCTCCCGCAACTGGGGCTGCCAGGAAAAAACTTAGGTATCCTAAGCAACCCGCTGGCGGTGATGCAGGGCAGGCAGGACCAAGTTTGGACATCTGGTCCGGACTGAAGGACCTGGCAACAATTTCTGACATGTCTACTGTCACTGCATATGATACTGTCACCATTGACAGAATGGTGGAGGATTACATCGGTGACAGCATCCAAGTAGGCATGTCAGACAGTCCATACCTGTACTGGCAGGAAAAAGAGGCAATTTGGAGGCCCCTGTACAAACTGGCTCTATTTTACCTGAGTTGCCCCCCCTCCAGTGTGTACTCCGAAAGAGTGTTTAGTGCAGCCGGGAACCTTGTCAGCGAAAGGCGTAGGAGGTTGCTTCCACAGAATGTGGAGAAGATGATGTTCATCAAAATGAATTATCAGCTCTTCCAGGGAGACCAGCCTCCAGAACGTACAGAGGGACCTGTGGTGGTGGATTCAAGTGGGGACGAGTTAATACTTTGTGAGGATGAGGATGTACACACTGAAGAGGGTGAGGAATCGGTGGATGAGGAGGATGAGGATGACATCTTGCCTCCGTAGAGCCAGTTTGTGCAGGGACACATTAATTGCCAGCTTGTTTTGTGGGGGCCCAAACGAACCAATCATTTCAGCCACAGTTGTGTGGCAGACCCTGGCGCTGAAATGATTGATTTGTTAAAGTGTGCATGTCCTGTTTATACAACATAAGGGTGGGTGGGAGGGCCCAAGGACAATTCCATCTTGCACCTCTTTTTTTCTTTGCATTATGTACAGTTTGGGGCCTAGTTTTTCTAACTGCCATCCTGTCTGCCACTGCAGTGTCACTCCTAGATGGGTCACGTGTTTGTGCCGCCCACTCGTGTCGCTTAGCATAGTCATCCAGCTACCTCGGTGCAACCTTTTGGACATAAAAACACTATTGTGAGGTGTGAGGTGTTCAGAATAGACTGGAAATGAGTGGAAATTAAGGTTATTGAGGTTAATAATAGCATAGGAGCAGAAAAACCTACAAAATCTGTGATTTTAGCTGTTTTTATGCTTTTTTTCAAAAAAATACAGATCCAAAACACAAAACCCAGAACCCAAAACACGGAAGGGTGGTTTTGGCAAAACCAATCCAGATCCAAAACACGAAGAAAGATCCAGATCCAAAACCAAAACACAAAACACGAAAAGTGGCCGGTGCACACCCCTAATTTAAACCATTACAAACTAAATAAGGAAACTTTATTGAAAGGGACATTACGCCTTCTCATTCCTAAGTTAGAAACTAGTGTCATATAGGGGCCCAATTATCATTAACTATTTGTGGCATATTCCCCAAAAACACCAGTTTTTGAGAGAATAAAATAATATCTCCCAGATGTATTATGGATGAACTGCAGCCGATATCTCTGATATCAGCTGCGGTACCTCCATTTCTGAAGCAGCCATATCCTCCATAGGTTTTTATGGGGAGGGTGCAATGCTGTCGGATTTACCAAGCTCTAGAATCCTGTGTATTCTACAATGCGACCATGAGTGCTAATATAGATCGCATTGAGTATGTGATCATTGATAAATGGGCCCTTTACTTCCTTTATCACCAAAGGTAAACAATGTTCTACTTTAAATATTGGGCACAATAGTGGACCTAGATAAGTGAACATCCTATCTACTAATCATTGACATCCAACTCACCTGACCAAAGGTGAAGACCATCGAAAGAGAAGGAGTACAAGTCATCACCTACACCATTGGCTCCCCAGCCTTCCCCAGCACCAGGATAGGGACTGTACCCTTCATTCAGTGCCCAACCAACACGCAGGTGAGTGGTCTCAGCAGTCACAAAGGGTTCCACGTGATCAACAATCACCTCAAAATACCACTTTTTGAACTGGGTGGATCCTTCACATGTTCCCAAGAAGACATTAGGTCTCATGCTAAAATACATTAAAGATGCATCATTAACATATATAGGTATTTGTACTCTATTCTTTAAAAAAAAAAAAGGGGGGGTTGGGTTGGGCTTCATAAAATAAACCCACGGAAAGAACACAGACCTGGTGACATAGTTAACCAGCCTGGTCTGGAGAAGAAGGTCTCTGCGGGGAAGCAGGTTCTCCGTTATTAGATTCTGGTTGGATCTTACAGCTACCCCGTTACACACACAGAGAGAGCAGAGGACATCCAGGACCTGAGATAAGAGGACAGGTCATCAAGAGCAGAAGACAACAGATAGAAAAAAAATTAAATTTGACAGATAAGGGCAATGCAGTAGGTGGGTGTCAAACATGATCTAAAGTTACCTTATGGTTTCGCCCGTGCTTATCGAGTAGAGAAATAATGGATTTGATGTGGTTCTCTTTAATAATGTTCAAAACTTCAGGACTCTCAATCAGCACGCAATACAAAACCTCCAAAATACCTGTAATGAGAGAAATGCCTACTAAGCACAGATTCCTAAAGTGTCACTCCCAGACAATCATTCCAACTTATGGTATTAGATACATGCTACAGCAGTAAGTTAATATTACATGGAGAAACAAAATCACAATATTGTTTGTGCAAGGCTTTCTGGCCCTCACCTGATGAAGCTTCCAGTCGGTCCAATTTGCTGACCACCCAGTCTAAGTTACTAGAGAACAGGGCGCAGTTGGAGCGATTCCCCCGTATTAAAGCCGCTGTGTGACAAAGAAAGGTATGAATGAAGGTATATTGCTTAGTTCATTAAATGTAATATTTACAATACGTCTGGGAAAACATTTTTTAATACCTCCATCCTGGATTTCAAACATTTGCCCTGTTTGGCTTCTTTACTGTGGTGCCTAACCACCAATCACCATCAATGCGAAACGCGTTAGTTATAACCATTTCTCCATTTCATTCAACACGTGTGCAATGAAAACATTTATTCCACCAGTTATTATAATAATTATTGATCATTATTTTTTTTAATGACTTGTAATGATAACATAGTAAAAAATGTCAATGTGATAAATTAAGACAGCCCACTTCTTCCGGCCAGGCATTTGGGACTTTACCAGGAATATTGGCCTGATCCCACCATTTATTATAGCTACGTACCAAGCAATTCGTAAAGCAAATTTACTATCTCCTTCCAGGACTCAGCAGCTTCCTCTCCAGCAAACTCTGCAAAGTGAGCAGCCGTGCTGTAGATGTTCAGCCGGTCTATGCAGTCCAAAACGAGCGAGATAATTCCCTGAGGAGGAACATGGCAACAGGCACTTGTATATAATATCAATGCATAGAGAGTGCGGAAATTCTTCAGTTTAAATAAAATCAGTTTGAGGAACACAGAAAACTGCTTTAGGATTTTATATTTCAGGATACTAGACACGTGGCATCAGTGGAACAGCTGACAGACATTAAAGGCCTAGTTCTGGGTTGGCCATGAAGCATCCACTAGCCCGGATAGCCGCTGCAGCCGGATTTGGAACATATGCTAATTTGAGTATACGCACGGCTGTATGCATATAGTTGTACCACCCACTGTCATCATTGGCATCAGCACTTACACCTACCCCATACTGAAGCAGACATCTTCTGGTCATACGTACAACTCAAAACAGGACTGATCTCACCCACGACACTCCCATGAGATGGCTCTTTTGCATCCACATTGTAACCACCAGTTGTCACTCAGAAACACCCATTATACAGATGGAGAGAAAACACAGAGATCCTATATTTGCTACTGCCCATGCGCTGTCTGCCACTCAGAATCTGGCCCCAGATTGATAACTTAGGCCCTCATTCAGAGCCGTACACTCTGAGCAGAGCACACGCTCTGAATGAGGGCCGCCCTCCATGAAAATGGAGCGTCCTCCTGGACGCTCGTATAGCTGTGGGTCACCACCCACAGCCTATACGAGCGTGCATTGTGATGGCCGCGATGGTCGTGACCATCGCGACCATCGAAACTGCGAGCCGGAGCCTGCGGTTGAGGTTTTCAACCGCAAGCTCCGGAGTGATTTTGGCTCTATCAGAGCCAAAATCACTCCCACTGACATCACTAGTGATGTCAGTGGGCCGGCTTCTGACGGGAGGCGTTCCAGTGGGAACGCCCCCGTCAGGGAGGCACGCCCCCGGCACGCCCACCAAAGGGGGCGTGCTGTCAATCAACATCGACAGCACGCCCCCTTTGATCAGACACAACGAGCGAAGGACTTTCCTTCGCTCGTCGCGTCTGGCGCAAGCGCGCGACGGAGCTCCCTCCGTCGTGCGCATGCTCAGTGCATAACATCGACCCACTTGCGAGCGGACAGCCGCTCGCGAGTGGGTCTGAATCAGGGCCTTAAAACCATGGAGGAAAGTATGGGTCTGAAGTATGAGCCATTTCAATCTCCATCTCCAGTGCTCTCTCACCTCTTCCTGGAAGAGGTTCTGGCGGTTTTTCAGGGATCGGAGCTTGGTCTGCTTCTCCTCGTGCTGTAACTCCTCATCTGGGTGTTGGAAATAGCCAATCAGATCTTGCAGGGTTAGAAGGACCATGTCAATGGGCAAATTGACCGGTTTTGAGGGCTTGATCTTCCCACTCAAACTGTCCAGACCCCTGGATATGAGGTATACAAACACCACAATGAGATGACATCAGTGCATCAAAATGACATAGAAACGCTTGACCTCTGCTAAGTGTGAGCTAAATCTATTGGGGAAAACAGACTTAGTAGTAACTAATTATTATGGAAAGTGTTTTGTCGCACTCTTTCCTCCCAGTCCGCCTGACTTTAGCAAATCCTGTGACGCTTTTAGCTCCATTCATAATATAGATGTAATTTCTCACCTGTAAATCGCAACACACCTGATAGAACAACTACCAAAGATCCAGCATCGGATCAACATTGCGATCATCGGTTTCAATGTTTGTAGCATCGGCCATCTGGTAAACCATACTTATACAGACTGGCCGTCTAATGCCCCTTGCAAGACCAGGAACTCTGCGTCCTCCACCACAGTCTGTGGCCTCGGCACTCCCACATGCACCCGTTTCTGGTAATACAGGCCGGCAACACCCCCTCTCCGCCCCCAAATGGCCACAGTATGTCAGTCACGCTGTAGGATTGGGCACTGCGTGCTAACATGCAGGACTCATTCTGCACGTGCGCAGGACAGGTCCTGCTCATGTGCAGACCCACAAAAATCAGATATGTACATAAACCATCAGGTTTACCTATATATCTGAATCAAGCCCATAGTGCAGTAATAAAGGGTAATTGGCCAGTGATTGACTAACTTGATGAACATGTTGAACAGAGCGGCTGTGCTGAATATCATTCTTGCTGCTTGCGATTCTTCTCTTTGGGAGCGTGACAGAGACAAAGCATCATCCATATGTCCCTCTTGGTGTAAAATAGCCTTAGATGAACAAAGAAGAGTATCAGACACAGGGAGATAAGATGATAACAATTAGCACAATATGATCCAACATCCAATGTTCCTTCTAATCAGTCCAAATACAAATATGAATGACGTTCCATCCAAGGCAGACATTTACGAGACTATTACATTCACCTTGCGTTTTGGTGGCCCCAGTCGGACAACTTTGGAATCTGCAGCAGCATAAGTGAGCCAGAGACCACTCTGTACGTGTTGGACAAAGCACATGGACTCTCCATATTTTATCTCAGCAGGTCCCATCCCTTCTATGTCTCGTTTAGGGGCAACATCCAACTTTTCCTATAGTGGTTTCATGAGAAATCACAGTGGAAAGAGGTCACATTGGAGCATAACAGAAAGGAAGGTGAGAGCAAGGACAGATGATAATCAGAACAGGGGCAAGATTCCAAATATTACAGGGGCAAGCGCAGACAGTTTAGAAAATGACGGCAAAAAGCGGCTTCATGTTTATGGCGTTAACAGGCTATCAATTTTCATTAAAGTCGTCCATTCAGTTTCAGAAAGTTCTCCTGTACCTTGGAAGCCCGGAAGCAAAATGAGGTGGCTTTGGTGTTGGCTTTCTCAGAATCAAAGAGCACCAGACCCTTCTCCTCCTCACGGGCCAGGTACCTCCCTGTAGTCACGTGACGCACGCGGAATGGCTGTCCTGATCTCATGTGGCTCCCACTCCAGCTGTAAACAGATTAGTCCCAATACACCCTCTGGTTAACATGAACTGAAAGGTCACAAATTCACCCACAGATTAACATGAACTAATCTGTCACAAATACACCCACTGGTTAACATGAACCGATTGGTCACATATGTACCCACTGATTAACATGAACTGATTGGTCACAAATGCACCCACTGATTAACGCAAACTGATTGGTCACAAATGCACCCACTGATTAACATGAACTGATTGGTCAAAAATACACCCACTGATTAACATGAACTGATTGGTCACAAATGCACCCACTAATTAACATGAACTGATTGGTCACAAATGCACCCACTGATTAACATGAACTGATTGGTCACAAATGCACCCACTAATTAACATGAACTGATTGGTCACAAATACACCCACTGATTAACATGAACTGATTGGTCAAAAATACACCCACTGATTAACATGAACTGATTGGTCACAAATGCACCCACAGATTAACATTAACTAATCTGTCACAAATACACCCACTGATTAACATGAACTGATTGGTCACAAATGCACCCACTGATTAACATGAACTGATTGTTCACAAACACACCCACTGATTAACGCAAATTGATTGGTCAAAAATACACCCACTGATTAACATGAACTAACCAGTCAGGAATTACCCACTGACTAACACGAACTACCCAGTCAGAAATACATCCACTGACTAACACGAACTAACCAGTCAGAAATACACTCACTGATCAGCATAACATAATAGAAAAAAATCAGAAAAATAAAATATTAGTTCTCCTGAGATGTTGCTCTTTAAAATGGCAAATTCTATTTAAATCTGCATATATACCGCATTAGTTTTGTATGCAAAGAAAAGAAAAATAACACATACAGTACGGTTCTTAATTAGTTTTAATAGCCAGAATCCTATGCAGTCTGGACCTAAAATTATCAGACGATAACAAATGAAGATGTGTTACATAATTACCTAATTCGCAGGGGCTCAAGCCTCCACAATGAACGTGCATGGGAACAAACAGCCCCTCCTTCGTAATGGGGTATCCTGTAGGTAAGGGAGAGGGAGAGAAGTGTAACTACAATCCGGGCCCACACTGCCCAACTCATCATCCAAGCTGGGACTTACCGACGCTGCTCCTCTCCTTGGTCTGTAGAGGAAATGGTCAAACATTCATCCATATGACCATGAAACAAACGCAAGACATGTCCCCCGGTCAGGTATCCTATGGAAATGTCCAAGAATGAATTCCAATCAATTTCAGTTTGTAAAAAGTCAGTACTACAAAATCTCCTTGGGACCATACCAGACATGTACATTTAAAGTTCCAACCGTGACAATGCCCGACATATCCAGCTGATTAGTACCACTCAACCAGTTTTATGGTACATCTTCACTATTATAGACCCTCCAACATGACCCCTTCCCCCAGGTACACAATGCTCTGCTCCTGGACTTCCCATGTTATGTGTATAATTGTAGTCACCTGTGTTGGAACGCCCTTTACATCAATTGATTAGTTTAACACAGGTAACTGCAATCATAACTGAAGTGGGTGTTCCAGAAGTAGAGCATTTTGTACCTGATGGAAGGGAACATGTTGGATCTATTACAGCATTCTCTTAAAGATCCACACTCCTATCGTATTGTTTATTAACACATTAAACCTCTATTTTCAGCTGGAAGCACTTATAAAATAGACCATAGTTGACCCAAAAAGTACATGTCCCACAGCTAGGCAAACCCTGCGCCCCTACTGCAAGTTGCACACATCAAATTGGGTATTATAGTTACACTGCATTATTTGTAGCCTCGCTGCTCCTGTGAGCTTGTTCTCCTACCTTCAGCTAACTCACAGCCTGAGGTAATCGGGTTCATGTTCCAGAGGGTCTGCATGAAGGAGGCATCCACTTGGAGGTCCCCGCTGGCAGTGGAGAGGTGCTGGCATGGGTAAAGGAATAAGTCAGTAAGAAGAGAGCAATACAATAGAAAGTTGGTACAGTAGTTTCTCTTAAATACATCTGTATTGTGACCTTACCAGATACCGTTCTGAGGAGACACTGACTAGGATCAAGTCATCGCCTATTCGCACCTTCTCTCCTTCTGAGCGCTGTTTGGAAGCCGGATGGATGGTCCACCAGCATGCCTCCCCTGCTCATCACCAGACAAGAGCAATGATCATACATACCCCAACATGTTCATTTACAGGCAGCTCATTAGTGACATTAGAGCTCGAAATCAGATCAAAACCCTGATGGAAGAGCATGTCCACCATTTCACATGCATATAATATGTCAGACATTGGGCCTCATTTACTAACGAGTTTTAGCACCAAAACGAGTGATAAATTTCACTGTGTATGATAATGGTGCTCCAGCCAATCAGCTCCTAACTGTCATCTGTTAGAAAAATGACAGTTGGGAGCTGATTGGCTGGAGCACCATTTATCATACACAGTGAAATTTATCACTCGTTTTGATGCTAAAACTCGTTAGTAAATGGGAGCCATTATGTGATTAATTTCCGAGCATGCAATGACTCAGGAAGTTGAGGGTGACTTGTGTGGCACCAGCAGATAGGGTAATATTTTTTTTATTGAGCTTGCCAGAAGCAAATATCAATTTCTCCTCTGAATCATTTTCACAAAGTTGGGAACTTCTTGGTAAGCAAGGTTGGTGTAGTGATTAGCATTACTGCCTCACAGCACTGAGATCGTGCATTCAATTCTTAACTAGACTCTCTCTGTGTGGAGTTTGTATGTGCTCCTTTTGGTTGCGTCGGTTTCCTTTGGTGCGCTGGTTTCCTACGACACACCAAAAACATTAGTGTAGGTTGTGTGTCTATGTGATAGGGAATATAGGGCCTGGTTCAAGGAAGTGCTTGTGCAATATCGTCCAACTAAAATGATAATGCAGAAGGAGGCACCTGTTGGCAACATACGTCTCCGACATGCATCTGCGATCCGAGTGCAGCGTCTGTAGATGCTGCTTTGGATCACCGTCGTGATGGTTGCTGCTCTTGCCAGACTGCACAAGCCGAAGCTTTACTCAGCCTGGCCGGCTTCTGGACATTTGCAAGGCAAGGAAATCTGCATCCTGTGACACATACCTTGGCCTCGACACTCCCAGGAAACGGGGTGACGCCACCATTTCTAGGAACACAGCCCGGTACCGCCCCCTCCCCCAAACAGGATCGACATGCTGTGGCTTGAGGGCACTGCGTGAACGGGTCCTGCGCCTGTGCAGACCCACCACCATCAGGTTTACGAACATATCTGAAACAGGCCCATAAAACTGACGGGGCTGGAACTGGTGTGAATGACTGATATATTCTCAATGCTGATAATAATAATAGTAATAATAGTAACTTCTGAATGGTTAATACCAAATTTATACTTTTCAGAGGTAATATGGAGTAATCACCACCTAACCCATCCCCACCAATGCAGTTTTTCAAGTAAGCATTCCAGAGTGATCTAACCTGCCTGGCGCCCATTTATATTTCACCACATTAACACCAGCTACAGGGAATTGGCCTTTAGATAGTGAGCTGTTATGCGGTATAGCATGCACAGACATCTCTCCTTGTCATCTGCACAGCTTGCACTCTACCTGTAGCGTCCTCTTGAAGACCAACATCAAATGCTAGCTTGTCAGTGAGAGATCGAGATGTTGTGAGACAGCAGAGATACTAAAGAGGAAGATGGTAGAAAATTTATTGTCAATGGCGCTTAGAAGAATTGACGTGTGGTTAAATAATAAATCAATAGGGTGAACCCTCCACAACATGCTTCTTCCACAGTGTACAGGCGATAGGTAGACTTTAATATATAGGAAATGGTTAAAAAGGTCCATCTACTGAGGACTCTACTCTGAAGGGCTGCAAATTGCAGGAATTTCCCTAGCAGGTTGCATTTTTAACCGAGCCAAGAGGTAACAGTGCCGCTGGGCATATGCAGGGCCAAATTGCATGGATCCAGTTGTTCCGTGACTGAGCCACACAACCACATCTGCCTGTGTGTCATCAACAATATACTTATATCCATCATGGGCCAACCTGATTTTTATGTGTTAAGCAATCAGATCTGATCCATTTAGATTGGGTCATTCAGAATGATCCTTTGGTTAGGCACGTAGAATGTAAGATCAGGTCAGTTTGATAGAAAACTACAAGGTTGACCTGAGCATCTTTGGACCAGATGGACTATTACGTGCTCCATAGGTGTAGTATGAAAGGGGCAGAACCCCGTGGAATTATTTACTCAACAAAGATGAGAAAATTAATAACTTCTATAATAAGATGAAACTTTAACTCATCATATTATATTTGCTAAAAATCTACTGCAAGTTGGACAGTTAGTTAGTTGATGATAGTTGGTCTGGTACATAAAAAGAAAAAATACAGTTCTCACTTGAAATCTACAACGCGTTTCACGGCACCTGCCGTTCTTTACTGCCTGAGGAAGTGCCAAGTGCCCCGAAACGCATAGCAGATTTTAAGCGAGAACTTTATTTTTATGCCTCCTTTTTATCATGTGATACTGTGGTTTTTAAATTATTTTTTTTAATGATTTTTTATGTCATTTATCAACTATTGTCTGCACTAGTAAAAACGATTTTAACATCTTTTTTTACTCGTTTGTTCATAACAATATTTTGATGTATTTTATTATTGACCATTCTGTTTTTGGTCAGCTCACTTTTGTGACTAAAAGGTTTCTTTGACCATATTTAGCTGGAGGGGTAATTCTACCCTAAACAGTTCCATAATGTTGCTTAGCTCTCCTAGATGGAGATTAAGGGACTGGATTCACATATTTGTGTCATAGACACTTTTATATAAACTTATACTCATCTCAGCACCGGAGAGATCTGCTTTACAATTTTATTTAATTATGCTTTTTAGAATTTTGTCAAAAGTTAAAATACTTAAAAGCAAATACCACCATTCCTTACCATATGGCTGTGGCAGTGTCTCAAAAGGATGGCGTGACCATAGAGTAACGTTCGGTGCCCTCCACCTTGAGAAGACTGGAAGCGTGGAAGAGAGAATAAAATGAGGGCGGCATTCCCTTGAATAAATTGTCCACTACATCCCACTGCCTGTTAATCCTAAATGGAATGGTCAACCAAGACCCATTCACCTCCTTACAAAATGCTGGAAAGGTTTATGATGTGTTGTTACGTAGCTTGCTACAAATCTAGAAGGTCTAGACTTCTGATGTGAGGTTACAAGAGCACTTCTACTCATAATGATTACATGCAAATCAAAATATGTTGTGGGTTACCAAACATTATAGCCATCAGAACTTAGGTCCATCTGGGGGATGAACTAACCCAAACATACAGGTGGAGCAATCCTCACTGTTCTCTGTCATGAGATGTTCAATGACATGTCTCTCAATTCAGCAACAAAGGATTTAGTTATACTGTGAACTAATGATGTGTATTGTTTCTTTAGAACAATGAAGAGTGCTGCCATCCAATTAACCATTCATTAGGAAGGCTCAAGATTTCCACAGCTCTACCAACCCCCTCCCCAAGCAAACTGCAGTAACTCCAAGGATTCCACGGGTTGCATTTCCCAAATCTTCAGTCACCTGGTAAACACCTGTTAGAATGGAGGTTTTGTTTATACCATGCAGTGGAGAAAGGAAAGAGAAGGAATTATAAATTAAAAAAATGAGAGTCAATGGTGGGAAGAAGGTCTAGTGTTGGTAAGATGTGAGGTCAGGAGAAGAGGACAAATAGAAAGGACTTCTGCACACAGGCTGCAAAACAAGGAGGCCAGCAGATAGGGAGTGCGGTGAGGCATCACTGCTGGAACCACATCTATCGCAGGATTGTACAAGACTAGAGAAAGTGGGGAGCTTAGGTCACAATCCCCTGGACAGGATTTCTCAGAATGGACACTTCTTTAAAGAGAAACTTACTAGATATTTGTCCAAATACGTTGTTAGGCATGTAAATTTTTATTGATATTTTTTCATTGTTTTTTCCTCCATACCCTATGATATATGTATTAATTACTTTGCATAAGGACTCCGGTTTGGGTTGGTGGCTACCTAGAGGTATTTCAGTCACTGAATGCTCATGAGAAATGTTTCATGCTGGCAAAGGAATGGAGAAGGATACCTATAGGTTTAATGGGAAGAACATTGTTCTGTTCAGTAGGAAACATTAATTTAGTTTAACTTCTTTAAAAAAAAAAACAACTTTTGGGCAGCAGTAAGAATATTTTGTCTAGGTCAGTTGATATGCCCATCTGGGATATGTTCTTTCTCAGAAGTACAATCATCTTGGGATCTTCCCCAGTCAGAGTTTTGGAAATATCTTCAACTCCGACACTTCATTACCACTTCCCTTAAATCCTCTGATCTCTGCAGGGACCTTACCCTTACCCCTGTGTGTCTCTCCTCAGTCACCCTCTCATGCAATTTCCACTCTCTATACTTTAATGATTGAAAACCTATTTCATACACCTCATTCCTTTACATTGGCCTGGGAAAGAGAACTTCATGGTAGAGTACATGATATTGAGTGGGGAAAAATCTTTCGAAACACCCATGCTAGCTCGCTATGCACTGCTACTCTTGAAACCCTCTATAAGGTAATCTCCCATTGGTACAGATATCTTGTCGTATTAAATAAAATGTATCTCAAGATTACTAATGAATGTTGGAGATGTAAAACAGCCCCTGGAAAGCCTTATACATATTTGATGGGACTGCCCATCCATTTCCCTATTTTGGTCTGATGTCTTTAAATGTTCTGCAGCAATTCTAGAGGTGATGTCCCTAAAGACCCCGGGTTTTGGTTCCTAAATACCACCTCTGCTCCTTCTGGCACTTATAAAGAATCCCTTTTAAGGCACCTTAATAATGCGGTAAATGCAGTGATCCCGGTCCTATGGAAATCCACTTCAGCTCCTTCTATTAGAGATTGGTTCAAGAAGATTGATTATTACATGGACATGAATGATATTATTTTCTTTTCTTTGGGAATCCTACAGATTTTATGGCCACCTGGTTACTGTGGCTGGAATTCAAGAAATCCCCTATATATGCCAACTATATGGGTCTAACCGTACCACCTCCACCCTCCTCTTCTTAGACTTCTCACTAAGCTGATGATACGCCAGTGATGGAATCAGTTTACCAGCCTGCTTGAGATAA
The DNA here is from genome assembly GCA_031769625.1 of Taudactylus pleione. Lineage (NCBI taxonomy): Eukaryota > Metazoa > Chordata > Amphibia > Anura > Myobatrachidae > Taudactylus > Taudactylus pleione. The sequence goes on from JAUIMM010000198.1 coordinate 4,690,242, forward strand.
TGGAAGTGTAGTCTTTGGATTTTTTAAACCTCCTCCCCTTCCTTTCTTTATCCCTCGGATGTTCCTTGCCCCTTTTTCCACCCCTTTTTATATTTTCTTTAAGTTTGTTTCCTTGTTTTTTCTTTTTTTATTAAAGTTGTACGATTTGTGAAACATCTATAGTATTTAGACTATTTGCAACTTTGTACTGTGGTATATTGTTTTCTTATAATCCCAATGTAGAGGACTGTTTATTTTATGAAATGTATTGTATTGCTCTCACTCCTAGAACTTATTACTGTGTATGTGTTTCCAAATATATGTATGCCCCCCCCCCACCCCCCTTATTTTTTTATTTTTTTCTCAATAAAAACAGTTTGGAAAAAAAAAAAACTCTTTGAATAATACCCTGGTATTCAGGCCCTCTATTAATTTTGTCTCGGTATTTGTTTACTGTTTGTGCAGCAATCTTTCCCCAAATTGTCAGTGCCACCAGGACATTTTTCGGGCTTGGTGCTATGGGGCAGTGGCAGCTCCAGAGGTGGGGCAAAATTCAAATAGGGGAGCCACACCAACTGCACCCCAAACGCTGCCAAAAAACGCTGTCTGGGACTCACTAGCAGTTGCTGTGGCTCCCCTATTTGAATTTTGGACTTTGCTGAAGCCTCACCTCTGGAGCCGACACTGCTAGGGAATAAGATCAGGCCCTGTTGTGGATTACAAGGTCTTCATCACATGAAGTGGACATTGGGCCTGATTCAGAGCCGCTCGCAAAAAGCGAGTGCTCGCTCTGAATCAGGGCGGGCACTTGTTTTTTAAGTTGCGACCTCCTGGCCGCTCGTATAGCTGTGGATGACCACCCACAGCTTATGCGAGCGGCCAGGTGATGGTTGCAATGGTCAAGACCATCGCGACCATCGGGCTTGCGACGAGACCCTTACGGTAGGGTCTCGTGGCCGAAAGCCCCAGTAGACTTCCTGCTCTAATAGAGCAGGAAGTCCACCTACTAACATCACGTGAAATGTCAGTAGGGCCGCCCACAAACGGCAGGCGTTCCTGCAGGAACGCCTCCGTTTGCCCAGCCACCCCCCCTCCCCGCCTACAAAACGGGGCGTTTGTTTGTTGCGAGCACCGGAGAGCGAGTGCTTTTTGCGCTCTCGCTCCAGGGCTCGCGCATGCGCACTGGCCCACCATCGACCCGCTTACAAGCACTTGCGAGCGGGTCTGAATCAGGCCCATAGTCCCTCTGCATTTTGGGCATGACTTCTCCTCCTCAAAAGCCCAAGCCCCTAAACAGGCCCGTAATTGGGTACTTTGTGTCTGTCCCCCCTCCTCTCAGTGCCCCCACAAATTGTACTGTGCTGCATCACTGGTTGGTGCTATATAAATAGCTGATCAAAATAATACTGTAAATAATATATTGCAGTTAAAAAAGTCAGGGTAGTTCCCCTTTAACTAATTAGCTGATTTCAAAACCAAAGTGATGAATGCTTTGCTAATTACTAGGACTATACAGTATCATTGTTTTTCTAGTGTGGGGTCATTGGTGCCACTACCAATTTTAAATAGGAAAATGCTGCACAATGTGCATCTACTATTTAAAATAATAAATACATGATATACACCACTAATATTTAAGTGAAATTCAAGGATGGAGGTAGAATATGCTAAGGAGACCCATATGATGAGGGACTGTCTATTTTCAGAGAGATTTTAAAACAGTTGACTTGAAACCAGAGTGTAGGAGAATTTCAGCAATGTGTCATGGTCACAGAATCCCTTCTAAGGATTTGTCCCATCGTTAATTGCGGTGTCATTGTGAGTCCAGAAGGAAGCAGACTGGATACAATGCATTACTGGGGTTGGAGGCAGGAGCAAAGAGAGCTAGTGCCAAGGAGTAGGGAATTTTCAATGACCGAACAGGGAAGCTCAGTATTTGACTATTGCTTGTGAGAGTGGAGGAGTGATGTGGTTCCAGCAACAATAGAAGGGGCGGGAAGTCACAGGAGGGAGCAGAGCAAGGCCACAAAACATACCCATTTATCCAAATTGGGCACCTAGCACGAAGACAAGGAAGAGAAAGCCAAAACAAAACACAGAAAAAATTATGTCAAAGAGAGATCTGCAAGGCAGCCATATTGAGTCTGACAAACGGAGACATCGTGGATGGGACTGCACTGAAGAGTCTAAATAAGAACGAAACTGGCTGTCTCTAGGTAGATTTTCTGTCTCCTGCCCTAGAAACTGAGTGGGTAGGCCAATGGTTCAATGGGCTGCATTGTAAAGGCACTCTATTCAAAGACTTAGGGCTCTATTTAAAAAGATTAGAGAAACCATACATAGTTGTCCTCATACACCTAGGGGTATATTTACTAAAGTGAGAGTTTTTAAAAGTGGAGCTGTTGCCCATGGCAACCAATCAGATTCTAGCTATTTTCTTCAAGAAGGTGCTAGTTTAATGTTAAGTAGAATCTGATTGGTTGCTATGGGCAACATCTCCATTTCCAAATAATCACTTTAGTATTAATACCGCCTAACCTCAATATTCCATGTGGCGCGAGACGTCTGGGGTGAGTGACCCGCCAGGTCCCGTGTGCCCTAGTTTGCGCCAAGTGCCTTTTTCACATGCTTTTTGGCCGAAAATGTGTCTTAGACGCAAATGGAGGCAGTCTCGCTTCCCGAGACTGCACTGATTAATTTGAAATGTGACACTTGAATATCTGTATGCGATTTGAGCTGGGTACTCACTTAACAACTGTGTACCCAGCAATGTGACCCAACGATCCATACACACTGGGAGATCCGATGCCCAATCGCCCGATATGCTGGTCCCCGCCGCATAGCACGGCATGGGATCGTCAGCCGCGTCGCCTGATCTTCCTTCATGTACAAATGATCAGGCGATGCGGTTGACGATGTACTGCATACACACTGCACGATATTGACCATTTGTCGTTCCGATGCATCAGAATCAGCCAAATCGTTAGCAATATCGTGTAGTGTATAGGAGTCTTGAGTCTGTTCATGAAGCACAATGGACCTTGGCGTGTTAAACAGCCGTGGATGATGCGTCGTAGCACTTTATATATACGGATTCAGACTCAGTCGCACACAGATGTACCAGTGTTGCATATAAAATTAATCTGTGCAATCTCCTAAAGCGATTTGTCGCATTCATTTGCAGCTAAGATGCATTTTTGGGCGAAAAAAATGCAAAGTGCAAGCCGTGTCAAACGGGACCTTTGGCACGACAGCAGCAAAAGTGTGTGAGAAGGACACGTCTGTATGTAAAATGTTGCGTCATTTCGTTTAGAAAATTTTGTCGTCTTTATATATATTCTAATGCCAGAACAGACTATGCGGTAAAGTCTTGTCCTAGCGAGAAGAAAACTAGCTTGCAGTGGGCTCTTTTCGCAGTCTATCGCAATTGCGCATTTTGGGTATACCCACCGCACAAGTGCAACTCTTTGCATGCGCAGAATAGGTGCCAAGGGAGCGATGAACTGTGGGATAAAACAGGAAGAGAAAAGTCTACTTATGCCTTTCTCCAGTGCCAGTAGGCATAGCATCATCTTCAGATGGCATTATGTTTATTTGCAATAGTTTTTCAATAACAGTGGAAGAGCCTCAAAACCACTGTATGCTATAGGGTAGGCACTCCCTCTCTGCTCGAAGCGAAACAGCATAGATCTGAGTGTTCATCCACTGTTTCGGCTGTTCATCAATGGTATATACCTATTTCTCCTGGTAAATAGCAGGAGAAATGGTCTTTATCACTTTTATAAATAGAGGCCTTAATGCTTAACAACCGACAGCAAGACCATAGCTACCCAGGCATAAGGAAGCGACAGAACCCAGATACGGAATAACTGAGAAGTAAAATTTGTTTGCTCAGCATAGATGAAATTATGATTAGAAAGAAAACAAGCATCTGGAAACCACAACCTATGCATGGGGCAAAATTTCCAAAACTTTGATGAAGAAGAGAAAAAAGTTACTATAGATCTGGAAAAAGAAGATAACATATCAATTCCAAGTTCCAACACAGATGTAACTTCAGAACAAGTTACTAGCAGCAGAGAATGTAACATGAGCACACATTCTGGCCACGCTGCTACAAAATTCCGCGACAAAACTATGGGCAAACACAAGCAGTAGACAAACAGGTGTGTGTGCATGTTGTGTGCAGTGCCGCAGAAGAATGGACCATACCTCGCTTCCCATCTCCACCGTGTTGGCCAACATTTCCTGCAGAGCTCGAACTGACAGAGACTGCTCCAGAATAAAGCAGCAGATGGCCAGGTCTGGAGGCACATTCTAGAAGAAGAGGAAATATGCGTAAGAGAGACGTATGGGAAGAGACTCATGGAAGGTGAGCAGTAGAAACAAGGGCAGCGAGAGGTCTTTGTCAAACCTGAGCATTGGATGTTGATTCCAGGAAGCAGAGACGGTTCCCAAAGCCCTCTGCTCCCATGCACATCTTAAGGTTCTCTTTTCGGATTGTAGCACTGCATTGCAGAACCACCACATCTTCCTGCAAATAAGACACAAAAACAGAGATTGAGTTTGTACAAGGAGAACTTGGCAGAACATTTACGATGCTCCATCACAGAAAGCAACATGTGTAGACCGAAGGCGAAGAAGGCTTTCACTAGGCAGAACTGGTCATAAATGCCTTCATGAATTCAGCGCTTTAGATGCAGATTTATAAAAGGCCATTTTGAGTGCAAAAACAGGCAGATCTGTTTCAGTTCACCCAATCTATTGGTGGTGTCATTGTCACTGGCTCAGGCTGGTGGTGGCCCAAGCCAGGCTTATGCATGGAGGTGCGTATACAGTGTATCAGGCAATGCACCGCTATTTGTACTGCTGCTACGCCTGCCTGGTAATGGCAATATGATAATGCATAAGAGAAGCTTTATCGTCGTATAAAGATTTTTTTTTTAATGGAGTAATGTTTAATTTTTTATTTTATAAAAAAATAAAAAGTTCAAGTTTAAAAATAACATTATATATTATAAATGTTCGTGTGTGTTCTGTGTTTTACTTTAAAAAGACAAATTGGCGCAGCGAGGCGGAGTAGCACTTAATTCTCGTATATATTTATTTATTTATTTTTTAATAAATGCAAGTCAAGTTTTGTTTTTTATTGCCGAAATAACTGTTAATAAAAAGTTACAATTATCATATTAATAATTTTTAGTAAATAGGCCTCGGAGGCACATTCCTAACATATTGAAGCATAGCGTGAGCTGGGCGGCGTAACCATGCAGTATTAGATTACAGTTTTCTGTGGGCAGAGAGTAGGGTCAGTTATAAATCTTGTCTCGGTGTTTCTAATACATTTTTCTCTCCTCCACTATCTTTGAGTCCACTTTGTCAGACTTTAGGAAATAATTTAAAGGATAGAACCACTTTAAACAGACACTGGCATGTAAAACTATTTTAAAAGGGTTAAAAAGTTTGACTGATAGGAAGAGTATGAGGGTGCATTTGTAAGAATACTTTAAATGGAGAAATAGGAGATGTTCTGTGGAAGCAATGCAAGACAGTATTGAGCTTTATAGTAAAAGTTATGTGCATGGCTGGAGTAATATGAGCTGGTGTAAAGAGTAATAGGAAGAATTATGAAGACAAGTTACATTAACTAATATGAGAAGTTATATGGAATATTAAGAAGAGGCAATGGGGCATATGTATCAAAGCTTGATGTGAGCTAACATTGTGAGATATATATCACCAACCAATCAGCTTCTATCTTACATTTTGCAGGCTATGTTTAAGAAATTATAGTTTGGAGCTGATTGGTTGGTGATATATTTTTCTCAATTTTATCTTACATCAAGCTTTGATACATATGCCCCAATGGGAGATAATATGGAGATACTAAAGGAAATGTTATAAATGTTATAGATAGGAGCTAGCTGAAGCAGCAGGAGAAGTTATTTGAAGTAATAGGAAAACTTCTAAATTGTATTATAGGATGTAGTCGGCATCCCGGTGTGCAGCATGCCGATGGTCGAAATACCGGCTCCAGAATCCCGTTCGCCGGCATCCCGAAGGTACTGTAAGTATCGGGGGTTAGGGAAGGGTTAGGTTTATGGTGCAGGGTTAGGGTTAGGCACTAGGGGGAATGTTAGGGTTAGGCCAGTGGTTCCCAACATTTTTGAATCAAGGCGTCCCAGAGTATCAGCATTTATTCTACGGCACCTCTGGGCCAAAAGTTTCTTATTGAGAAAAAAAAAAAAAGTATTTGCCACCCTTAGGTTCAGTTATGTGGTCGGTGACAGGACTGCTCTTCTTTTTGTCCACATATTTTTTGATTGGCAGCAGCCAGCACTGGTTATGCCCTTCCCCTTTAGAATGTAAGCTCTCACGAGCAGGGCCCTCATCCTCACGTGTTTCTCCTCCCCCTACTTATAGTATCATTTACTCCTAACTCCCCACAACGGCACCTAACACCTGGTTGCTCATGTCCTGCTGCTTGTGTTTTGCAGCTGAGTTTATAACCTTGTCCTTGTCCTGCATTGTTTTGTATTACTATTAACTGTTTTTCTTGTGTGCTCATTTATGTGCTGTGTAAGGCGCTGCGGAACCTTTGTGGCGCCATATAAATAAAGGATAATAATAATAATAATAATAATCACACTGACTAAAAATAATTTTATTTGGTACTGGACCACCAACCCAAGGCACCCCTGCAAGTCCTCTGAGGCACACCAGGGAGGCACGGCACACAGTTTGGGAACCACTGGGTTAGACACTGAGAGGGGAGGGTGGGGTTTAGGGTGCGGTTAGGTTCAGGCACTAAGGAAGGAGGTTAGGGTTAGGCACCAAAAAGGGAGGGTAAGGGTACAAAGAGGGGGAGGGTTAGCATACCGACTAACAAGTGTCGGTATGTTAACCCTGCCAGGATCCTGGTGTTGGGATTCTGACTCCTGGGATCCCGATTGCCGGCATTCCATACTCAACCCGGTGTTATATGTTATCATAGTAGAAGTTCTAAGGAGATTTAATTATGAAGATTAACAGCATTAGTTAAAAGAAGTGGCTATATGGAATAACAAGAATAGTTCTAGCAGGGCTATATGGAGTAACAGGAGGACCTATAAGAAGCGGCTATTTTGAGTAATAGCATGAGTTATAAGAAGAGGCTATATGGAATAACAGGAGTAGTTATAACAAGGCTATATGGAGTAACAGGAGGACTTATAAGAAGCGGCTATATGGAGTAACAGGAGTAGTTATAGAGAGGTTATATTGAGTAACAGGAGGATTTATAAGGAGATGTTATATGGAGTAACAGAAGGAGTTATAAATAGGTTATATGGAGTAACACAGGAGGAGCTATAGGGAGATGTTAATAAGTAGGAATTGGTTCAGTCGACAGCACCAGAACCCGTGCAGCCAACGTTTTTGAAGTTAGCGTTTGTGTGCATGTATACAGTTACTTGAACATTTTTATTTGATTTTACAGTGTATATATGTATTTATGTATGGTAGGAGTTAGGATAAATTCGTAAGTGCACCCCCTAAAAGAAAAGTCTAAATCCGCCCCTGATATGGAGTAACATGAGTAGTTATAGAGAAGTTATATGGAGTAACAGGAAGAGTTAAGGGGCCTATCCATTAGCAAATAAATTTATCTGCTAATGGATAGGCCCTGAACGATAAAAATGCACACTCCCGCGGCCGATAAATTGGGTCTTTTGTTTCTCCAACATGTTGGTCAATTATCGTTTGTCGCTGACAGATATTAGAAATATCTGTCGTGGTAAACGACGAACGATTTTTTAATGAAAATGAATAGAAACATAAAAAAAATCCACTCCCAGAATGATGTCATGCAATATCGTTCGTAAAAATCTATCATGTACATGTTGAATCCGGATGATTGGCTGAGACAGAATCTGTTAAAATCAAAATCTGCACGGCGCCATTTTGCGACTGGCAACAGGACACCATTTTGCGAATGGCCACCCAACGCCATTTTAGCGAATCTCACAATATCAGTACATACGGCGACTCCCACGCAATAGAACGCTGTTAAAAGTCCTCTTTCTATAAATACATACATTTATTACAACATATAATATGAACAATCCTACAGAGCACGTACCATGGTGTACTCCACAAACACGTAGACGCACAACGCTAACTAGCGTCTTTTCTTAATATCCCTACACTTACACATTGCATACTTACATAGAAAGGTTCCCTAGCATTAAGGTTAATATTCAAGGTTATATTCATTATTAATTATGTTATGAATTGACTGTATTTAAGATCTAAGGTTTAGTACATGATAAGCAGACCGTGTTTGGTGCTATTCTGAACCACTGTTTATTTGCAGACTTCTGATTCCATCGGCAAGGAAATCGCAACATGCGTCTGTGAATTATGGATCATAGAGAGATAGGCATCGAAATGTACTCTGTAATGTAATGTTTATTAGCCAGTTTAGACTTGTTCTTCGGCGGGAAAATGGACACAAAGAGCTGTTGGAGGTTGATCTATTACAATCCAAACTGACCTATGAACTGCATCGTAACAGAAGAACCAGGAGGAAGAACCAATGGGATTATGCCAACTTGTTCTATTGTATTGCCTATCTCTGCAAGGGTTTATATGCAAGCACCTTGGATCTGGTAGTTAGTCATCTTTCTTTTCTGTTGACGGAGGTTTCATAGTTGATGCCGGGAAATCTGAATCCAGAGCGCATGCGTATGTATCGACTGCACCTTGTGATTGTATAATTTGTTTGCGTTAATTGTATTTAGATCAAACGTGTAACTATATGCTTTTTGTTGAATAATATCATTTTGTGCTTTGGAACCACAATCAAAGTCTGGAAAGCAATTATTTCTTGTGCGACTTACAACACTAAATAGCGACATTTAGGGTGTATAGATCATTAGGTATTCATATACATTACAAATATCTGTCACAGCAGCCCCAGGAATTTTCAAAAGATAAATATTTTGTCTTTTGTCTTTCAGAAAGATCTGCTAATGGATAGGCCCCTTTAGACGGAAATGTAATAAGGAGTAATAGGACAAATTATAATAAGAGGTTATATGGAGTGAGAGGAATAAATTATATAGATGAATAAGAGGAGTTATTGAAAAAGATTATGGGGTCAATTTTTATCATTTTTAATTTGATTTTGTGTTTCAGGGTCTAAATCACACATTCACTAACAGATGATTCTTGACATTGTTTAAAAGAAAACAATGTATAAAATCACCTGTTACTAAATGTGTGATTTAGATCCTGAAACACAAAATCAACTTAAAATCGATTACAATCTATCAATAACTGATCAAACAAACATAAATATACCCTATGAAATAATAGGAGGAGTTATAGGGAGAAGTTATTTGAAGTAATAGGAAACATATGGAGAGGTGTTATATGTTGTAATGGAGATTTTATTATGAAGAGTAACAGAATGAGTTATAAGAAGAGGTTATATGGAGTAACATGAGGAGTTATGTTATATGGAGTAAAAGTATAAAATATAATACAGGTTGAGTCTCCCATATCCAAATATTCCGAAATACGGAATATTCTAAAATGCGGAATATTTTTAACATGAATGAGATAGTGACATCATTGCTTTCTGATAGTTCAATGTAGACAAACTTTGTTTGATGCACAAAAATAATACAAATAAAGTATAAAATTACCTTCAGGCTGTGTGTATAAGTTGTATATGAAACAAATGAAATTAATGTATGTACACAAACTTTGTTTGATACACAAAAATATAAAAAAATATTGTATAAAATTACCTGCAGGCTGTGTGTATAAGGTGTATATGAAACATAAATGCATTCTGTGCTTAGATTTGGGTCCCATTCCCAAGACATCTCATTATGGTATGCACATATTACAATATATGGAAAAATCCGATATCCAAAATACCCCTGGTCCCAAACATTTTTGATATGGGACACTCAACCTGTAAGAGGTTATATGAAGTAATAAGAGGAGTAGTAGGGAGATGTGATATAGAGTGGTTTATTGGGAGAAGTTATTTTGAAGATATAGGAATGTTCCTTACATTGCCTGAGTATTTATCTCTCTCTTTGTTCCTGCTGTCTCTTCCCCATCTCTCTCTCCACTACAGGGGCTGAACAAGCGGTGGTGCAATGCATTGGGCCCAACCGCAATGAAGGGGCCCGCTGCCAACAGCAGTACCAGCAGGCCAGCCAGGTACTAATACTAAGTCAGACTAACTCATTATAGTACACTGGTGGTCACTGTCACAGTCAGTGGCAGTAACAAAGAGAGAGGAGGAGGCGGTTCCCTCCCCTCAGATCACCCTCAGCTCCTCCTTTTTACCTCCTCTGAGGCTGTGCTGGATCCCACCCTGGCCATGATGTCAGCCGGCATGGGTCACATGGATTAAGCTTCAGTCACACAGGAAAAGAGAACATGGCAGCTGTGTCCCTGTTGCTGAGGGGAGGCCTGACCAGACACTGCTGCTAAGAGCCCGGGTCGCAGCACCCGTGACTGAAAGTAGCCTGAGTGGTGAGTCTATCCCCATGTGGTGCCCAGAGATCCCTGTGTCCTTTATTACAGGCACTGTGTTACATGGAAAGACTGAGGAGGTCCTCCTGCTGTTGCCGCCGGGGATCTGAAGACCCCGATGCAAAAACCAGGGAGGAGAGGAGCCATCTTGCTTGCCCCTACTAGCCAGTCCTCATAGGATGTTCCCCCCATCCACCGCTCTCCTTCCTGGGCTGATGTGTGCCATTGAAGGGCTTGGTGCCGACAGACATCAGCGGTTATTGCTGGGTCAACCCGGATCACAGCTCAGGGTGAATAGGTCCTAAAAAAATAACCCAGGTTGAGCGACCTGGAATTTCAACCCTGGTAAGTGACCAGGGTTGGACCCAGGTCGCAGAGTAGTGTGAATAGGTATGACCCATGTTATCCAACCCGGGACTCAGAAAACGCAGCTGATTGGAGCTTCCTGGGGTGCTCTAACATGATTTTATCGAGCAGATCCCAGAAACACGCAGCAGAGACAGCAGCAGCAATAACTTTACACTATGCTGCACAGTGTCACAAACTGCATCCTGCTCTCACTTGTTGCATCAAACAGTAGTAAAGCACAATCACTCAGGAACTCCGGGCTACACTCTGGTAATCTGTCGGCCATAATTGCTGCAATGCTGTGAGCAGTCTCCACCGCTCCCTTTTGTTGCCTTTTGTGAGCTCATCTTTGTGAGCCTGAAAAAGACTTGTACAAATGTATAAGTACCTTGATAGCGCTGATTGTAAATACACCTATTTGAAATCGGGATATATTAATAAATTACCCAACAGTATAAAATTATGTCAATTTATTCATATTTATAACACAACAAACAGAAAATAGAAAAAGTCAAAAAAACACACAGTGTTACATGGAGGGGAAAAGGGTTCCACAAATAGCTTCTCACCCAAACAAGGTGCTGCGGTGGGCAAGTGCTAATTAAGCAATGGGTCCCGGGCCTCAATAGCTCAGCACCACCGCAGGTAATGTATTAGGTCCAAAAGCGTGGCTGGGTTCCCAAATTGCGTCCCTCCTGGTCCTCAAGTAGTCACCTTTCTGCAATGCATTTCGGATCACTTAAGGGATCTTTCTTCAAGCAAAGGTGACCTTTGCTTTAAGGAGGACCCATACTGTGGGGTCATTTATTAATATATCCCTATTTCAAATAGGTGTATTTACAATCAGCGCTATCAAGGTACTTATACATTTGTACAAGTCTTTAATGTGGAGTTGGTATTACAGGTTGAGTCTCCCATATCCAAATATTCCGAAATACGGAATATTCCGAAATACGGAATAATTTTGGCATGACTGAGATAATGAAACCTTTGATTTTTGATGGTTCAATCTATACAAACTTTGTCTAAGGCACAAATTATTAAAAATATTGTATAAAGTTACCTTCAGGCTGTGTGTATAAGGTGTATATGAAACATAAATGAATTTCATTTCTGTACACAAACTTTTCTTGAGCCACAAAATTATTGAAAATATAGAATAAAATTACCTGCAGGTTGTGTATATAAGGTGTATATAACACATAAATGTATTCTGTGTGTATATTGGGGTCCCATTCCCAAGATATTTCATTATAGTATGCAAATATTCCAAAATACGGAATATTCCTTTATCCAAAATACCCCTAGTCCCAAGCATTTTGGATATGGGAGACTCAACCTGTACTCCATTTTTTAGTACCATTGAAGCTGCAAGATTGTATTTGCGCACCAAAGCACAACTCATTTCTATTTGAGCCTGAAAAAGGCAATTTTTTTATGAGATCCATAGATTTTGCAGGGCTGACCCGGATTCAGTGTGATCAGGGCCGACCCGGGAATAACCTGGGTCAAAGGTGCAGTGTGAAAGGGGTCTGATCCTGGTTGCATCAAGGTTGGATCAGTGTTCAAAATCTTGTGTCAGACCTGGCATTTGTAATATGAAAAAAGGTGAATAAGGGGCACTGCTGTGGCATAATGTGTATAAAGGGCACTACTGGGGCATGATGTGAATAGGCACTACTCTTTGGCATAACATGAATAAGGGGCACTACTGTAGTGTAACGTGAATAAGGGAACACAGGAAAAATTTTTGGGGTACCTTGCTTCTCGGACTTGAACCCCTTAATGTTAGGGACGCCAGTATAGTGGAGCCTTGACGATTGGCCTGGCGCTTATTCATATATTTGCAAATGTATGTAACTAATACCTCTGAATCTGTATTATCATGTAGCATTTAAGTATTTTTTGTTGATTTTGCTACAGTGTGCTGGAGGGCAAATTCCTTTTTTCTGTGTTCAGTGTAAACCCCGTCCTTTACAAGCACCTGTGCTATGTCATTAAGCTGATATGAGCAACCACCATATTTTTTGCTAACGTGAATAAGGGCCCTACTGTGTGGCATAACGTGAATAAGGAGCACTACTGTTTGGCGTAATGTAAATAAGGGGCACTACTGTCTGGCATAACATGAACTGTGGGCACTACTGTGTGGTGTACTGTGAATAAGGGGCACTACTGTGTGGCGTAATGTGTATTGGGGCAATAATGTGTGGTATGTGAATTTTGGTCACTATGGGGCATATCCAATTGGCCGCGAGGTCTTGCCTAATTTACTAAAATTATGTGTGCTCCCAATGCCTGCGGTATCTAATTAAAAAAAAAAATTGGTTGCAATTTTACAATACACCTGCACCAAAATTAGAAATAATGGGAAAATTAGCAAAAAAAATTAAATAAAATAAATAAATGTTTTACAAAAAAACCTTTGTTCATTTAATTTCATACATATAAAAAATATATTGGTAATATTTGGGAGTAATTTTAGGTCATTAAAAAAAAGAAGATAAAAAGAGCTGGTTTTTTTTTCATTTAGATTCAAATATAAAAATAAAAAAATAAAAAAAAATAAAAAATTTTAGTGTAATTTTAGGGCAATTAAAAATCTAAAACACAAATGTAAAAAAAAAGTATTATTTTTTCATTTAAATAATAGCTATAAATTTGGGGTACAGTAATTACCTTAAAAAAGTTTACTTTGTGGTAATTAGAAGTAATTATTTATTTTAACAACCATCATTGGACTAATTAAGCTAATTGGAGACTTCCAATTGCTTAATTACTCATTGGGGGGGGGTCTAAGGGGTTCTAAAGCAAGTCTGAAAGTCCCAACTATTGTTCCTAAAAAATGATTTTATGAAAAATTAGAGTTGCTATGAAGGTGCGCAAAATCTGTGGCCCGAGATTTTTGGAAAATTTGCACTCAATTATACATGCCCTTATGTGTAGCATAATGTGAATTAATGGCATTATAATATAGTACATATGATGTAACATTACTTATATTAATGTTATACTGTACTGTATATGCATATACATTTTTCCCTTCAAAATTTAAATGAACCCTCCTCAGTGGTCAGTACCTTGCCCATAACATTCCTAGAGTGAATACCATTATGTGTGTACACTCGTATGTATGTATGTGTGTGTAAATGTATTTATTACCAGTTATTTATATGGCGCACAAATATTCATTCTGCAGTGCTTTACAGAGAATATTTGCCTATTCACATCAGTCCTTGCCCTAGTGGAGCTTACCATCTATATTCTCTACCACATGTACAGTACGCGCACACTAGGGTACATTTTTTTGTCAGGAGCCAGTTAAACTACCAGTATATATTTGGAGTGTGGGAGGAAGCCAGAGTACCTGGAGGACCCATGCAAGCACTGGGAGAATATAAAAACTCCACACAGGGCCGTGGTTGGAATCCAACCCACAACCTCAGTGCTGTGAGGCAGTAATGTTATCCAGTACACACGTGTATATCTTTTGTCTGTGTGTTAGGAGGTAGGGGGGCGCGAATGCGGTTGCTGCCCAATACATATTGTTGCACTTAGGCCCACCACTGGCTCTGTCTGTTCCTCTTTCCCCCTCTGATACTCATCCCCCTCTTTCACTCTGCTTTTACTGATTTTCCTTTCCACTCTTTCTTTAGTTCCCGCTACTTTTTCTTTTTATTTCCCCTCTGTCTTGCTCTTTTCCCCCTCTAACTCTCCTGACCCTCTCCGTTTCTCTACAGCAGATAAGCCTCTTCCTCTCCTGCCTCTCTTTCTTATATTTAGGCTTCACTATAACCCCTCCTCCGCAGACCTATCTTCATCCAGTAGTCATGCCAACCAGACACTGTTAGGTACAGTAAAGGCTCCTACCTGAGGTCTTGAGGGGGGCTGCCCGCTTGCGCTGTACCGTAATGTAGGAGAAGAAAAAAAATTAGGTTTGTGCTTGTGCACAACTGGTAGCACCAGTGAAGTGTAGGGGAAGGAATAAAAAAAAAAAACCTGACTCACGTGTGATCACAAGCCCACGGCTTCTAAGGACTGCATCTGCTGCAGCTCTTACCAGCACATTGCGGCTGGCAGGGGAATTTGTGCATGTGCACCCCTCCGTTCCTTCTCCCCCGCTGCAGGCCATAGAAGCAGGGCCATCTTAATATATAGGCACACTGGGCAACTGCCAAGGGCCCCACGATTCTAGGCCAGGGGGCTGGGCCGGGGGGCATCTACAGTACATGGAGCTCCGTGCATAGGGCAGCCAGCCGAGGGGCAGGCATCTGCCAAATATATCAAGTACTAAACAGTTCATGGTGACACGAAGAACTTGCTCCAGAAAGGCTGATGGAGTAATAAGCATGTTAGCTGAACATTATTAAAATGTACTGTCGTTTACTTTGTTGATACTTTTATTATTACTATATTGTTTTAGACATTTTCAGTAAACATAAATTTGAAATAAGTGTCAATTCTGGTAATACGTGGAGTTATAGAATAGGAGGAGTAATACAGAGGAATGATAAAGGCTATAAGGAAGGGTTATATAGAGGAAAAGTAGTAATACAGACAAATGATAAGGAGTAAGAGGAGGTGTTATAGGCAGGGTTTATATCATACATACCTACCCTCCCGGAATTCGCAGGAGACTCTCGAATTTTCAGGTAACCCCCTGCACCCCCGGAAGGGTAGGCACTTCTTCTGCATTCTGTCCACTTCCTAGTGAAGTAGGCAGAATGGGGAGAATATTAGCGGTTATTGGCAGGTCTGTGCATTGGGGCAGGGCCTAATGACTTGATTCTATGAGAATTGCGTAATTTAGCCCCGCCCCCTACTTAAAATATGCATCGCCACAGCGAATTCCCGTGGGCTTAATGATGTGATTCCGGTCGGCCCCACCCCCGACACCGCCCACCTGCTTCTCCTCCCCAGGCTTCACCCGGGGAGGAGAATTTTCAAGTCGGCAAGTATGGTTTATATGGAGTAACTGAAAAATACAGAGGAATTATATAGAGCGATGAGTATAGGGAGGGGTTATATTGAGAACCAGGAAGAGTAATACAGAGGGATGATACATTATAGAGAGTATAATGACGGGATATAGGGAATTTGCACCCCACCCATCTGCCCTCAAGTATTTTAATCACCAGCCCAGGTTCCTGCATTTCTGTCTACATATTAGAATGGGCAGTATTACAGGTAAATCCTGGATAAATTTAACGTAATGTGTTAGTATGAGGGATGATAGGGACCCATCTTATGGGGTTCACCTCGACGAGGTGGATGGGCAAACATGTACTAAGAACCTCACTTATACTCAATGTTAATTGTAGAGTATATCAGGATTTTTCGGTCTATCATTGTTCTTAGTACCTATAGTGTGCGCCTGCATTCTATGTCCCCTGCATTGTACTACAAGTCTCAGCATGGCAGCACCTCCTATTATGTTTAAAATTAGGGTGTGCAGTCCAAGCCCCCCTCCCCCCTTAATAATAGAGAGTATAATGAATGGATATATGGAAGGGTTGTATAGACTAATACAGAGAGATGATACTGTAGGTAGTAAGAGGAGGGGCTGTAGGGAAGTGCTAAATGGGGTAACAGGAGGAATAATACATAGGGATAACAAGGAGTAAGAGGATATGATACATGGGGTAACAGGAGAAGTAATACAGAGTGATGATAGGGAGTATGAAGAATGACTATAGGCAAGAGGTATATAGAGTAACAGGAGGAGTAATACAAAGGGATGATAGGGAGTATGAAGAATGGCTATAGGGAAGAGGTATATAGAGTAACAAGAGGAGTAATGCAGAGGGATGATAGGGAGTAAGAAGAATGGCTATAGCGAAGAGGTATATAGAGTAACAGGAGGAGTAAAACAGAGGGATGATAAGGAGTAAGAAGAATGGCTATAGGGAAGAGGTATATAGAGTAACAGGAGAAGTAATACAGAGGGATGATTGGGAGTAAGAACAATGGCTATAGGGAAGAGGTATATAGAGTAACAGCAGGAGTAATACAGAGGGATGATAGGGAGTAAGAAGAATGGCTATAGGGAAGAGGTATATAGAGTAACAGGAGGAGTAGTGCAGAGGGATGATAGGGAGTAAGAAAATTGACTATAGGAAAGAGGTATATAGAGTAACAGGAGAAGTAATACAGAAGGATGATAGGGAGTATGAAGAATGCTATAGGGAGGAGGTATATAGAGTAACAGGAGGAGTAATACAGAGAGATGATAGGGAGTATAAAGAATGGCTATAGGGAAGATGTATATATAGAGCAACAGGAGAACTAATACAGAGGGATGATAGGGAGTATGAAGAATGCTATAGGAAAGAGGTATATAGAGTAACAGGAGGAGTAATACAGAGGGATGATAGGTAGTAAGAAGAATGGCTATAGCGAAGAGGTATATAGAGTAACAGGAGGAGTAAAACAGAGGGATGATAAGGAGTAAGAAGAATGGCTATAGGGAAGAGGTATATAGAGTAACAGGAGAAGTAATACAGAGGTATGATAGGGAGTGAGTAAGAACAATGGCTATAGGGAAGAGGTATATAGAGTAACAGGAGGAGTAGTGCAGAGGGATGATACGGAGTAAGAAAATTGACTATAGGAAAGAGGTATATAGAGTAACAGGAGAAGTAATACAGAGGGATGATAGGGAGTATGAAGAATGCTATAGGGAAGAGGTATATAGAGTAACAGGAGAAGTAATACAGAGGGATGATAGGGAGTATGAAGAATGCTATAGGGAAGAGGTATATAGAGTAACAGGAGAAGTAATACAGAGGAATGATAGGGAGCAAGAAGAATGGCTATAGGGAAGATGTATTTATAGAGCAACAGGAGAAGTAATACAGAGGGATGATAGGGAGTAAGAATAATGGCTATAGGGAAGAGGTATATAGAGTAACAGGAGGAGTAATACAGAGGGAAGATAGGGAATATGAAGAATGCTATAGGGAAGAGGTATATAGAGTAACGGGAGAAGTAATGCAGAGGGATGATAGGGAGTAAGAAGAATAGCTATAGGGAAGAGGTATATAGAGTAACAGGAGAAGTAATACAGAGGGATGATAGGGAGTAAGAAGAATGGCTATAGGGAAGAGGTATATAGAGTAACAGGAGGAGTAATACAGAGGGATGATAGGGAGTAAGAAGAATGGCTACAGGAAAGAGGTATATAGAGTAACAGGAGGAGTAATACAGAGGGATGATAGGGAGTAAGAAGAATGGGAATAGGTATATAGAGTAACAGGAGGAGTAATGCAGAGGGATGATAGGGAGTAAGAAGAATAGCTATAGGGAAGAGATATATAGAGTAACAGGATGAGTAATGCAGAGAGTAAGAAGAATGACTATAGGGAAGAGGTATATAGAGTAACAGGAGGAGTAATACAGAGGGATGATAGGGAGTAAGAAGAATGGCTACAGGAAAGAGGTATATAGAGTAACAGGAGGAGTAATACAGAGGGATGATAGGGAGTAAGAAGAATGGGAATAGGTATATAGAGTAACAGGAGGAGTAATGCAGAGGGATGATAGGGAGTAAGAAGAATAGCTATAGGGAAGATGTATATAGAGTAACAGGAGGAGTAATACAGAGGAATGATAGGGAGTAAGAAGAATGGCTATAGGGAAGAGGTATATAGAGTAACAGAAGGAGTAATACAAAGGGATGATAAGGAGTAAGAAGAATGGCTATAGGGAAGAGGTATAAAGAGTAACAGGAGAAGTAATACAGAGGAATTATAGGGAGTAAGAAGAATGGCTATAGGGAAGAGGTATATAGAGTAACAGGAGAAGTAATACAGAGGGATGATAGGGAGTAAGAAGAATGGCTATAGGGAAGAGGTATATAGAATAACAGGGGGAGTAATACAGAGGGATGATAGAAGAAGAATGGCTATAGGGAAGAGGTATATAGAGTAACAGGAGGGGTAATACAGAGGGAAAGAGAGTAAGAAGAATGGCTATAGGGAAGAGGTATATAGAGTAACAGGAGGAGTAATACAGAGGAATGATTGGGAGTAAGAAGAATGGCTATAGGGAAGAGGTATATAGAGTAACAGGAGGGGTTATACAGAGGGATGATAGGGAGTAAGAAGAATGGCTATAGGGAAGAGGTATATAGAATAACAGGAGGAGTAATACAGAGGGATGATAGAAGAAGAATGGCTATAGGGAAGAGGTATATAGAGTAACAGGAGGGGTAATACAGAGGGATGAGAGGGTGTATGAAGAATGGCTATAGGGAAGAGGTATATAGAGTAACAGGAGAAGTAATACAGAGGAATGATAGGGAGTAAGAAGAATGGCTATAGGGAAGAGGTATATAGAGTAACAGCAGAAGTAATACAGAGGGATGATAGGGAGTAAGAAGAATGGCTATAGGGAAGAGGTATATAGAGTAACAGGAGAAGTAATACAGAGGGATGATAGGGAGTAAGAAGAATGGCTATAGGGAAGAGGTATATAGAGTAACAGGAGGAGTAATACAGAGGGATGATAGAAGAAGAATGGCTATAGGGAAGAGGTATATAGAGTAACAGCAGGAGTAATACAGAGGGATGATAGAAGAAGAATGGCTATAGGGAAGAGGTATATAGAGTAACAGGAGGAGTAATACAGAGGAATGATTGGGAGTAAGAAGAATGGCTATAGGGAAGAGGTATATAGAGTAACAGGAGGGGTTATACAGAGGGATGATAGGGAGTAAGAAGAATGGCTATAGGGAAGAGGTATATAGAATAACAGGAGGAGTAATACAGAGGGATGATAGAAGAAGAATGGCTATAGGGAAGAGGTATATAGAGTAACAGGAGGGGTAATACAGAGAGATGAGAGGGAGTATGAAGAATGGCTATAGGGAAGAGGTATATAGAGTAACAGGAGAAGTAATACAGAGGAATGATAGGGAGTAAGAAGAATGGCTATAGGGAAGATGTATATATAGAGCAACAGGAGAAGTAATACAGAGGGATGATAGGGAGTAAGAATAATGGCTATAGGGAAGAGGTATATAGAGTAACAGGAGGAGTAATACAGAGGGATGATAGGGAATATGAAGAATGCTATAGGGAAGAGGTATATAGAGTAACAGGAGAAGTAATGCAGAGGGATTATAGGGAGTAAGAAGAATAGCTATAGGGAAGAGGTATATAGAGTAACAGGAGAAGTAATACAGAGGGATGATAGGGAGTAAGAAGAATGGCTATAGGGAAGAGGTATATAGAATAACAGGGGGAGTAATACAGAGGGATGATAGAAGAAGAATGGCTATAGGGAAGAGGTATATAGAGTAACAGGAGGGGTAATACAGAGGGAAAGAGAGTAAGAAGAATGGCTATAGGGAAGAGGTATATAGAGTAACAGGAGGAGTAATACAGAGGAATGATTGGGAGTAAGAAGAATGGCTATAGGGAAGAGGTATATAGAGTAACAGGAGGGGTTATACAGAGGGATGATAGGGAGTAAGAAGAATGGCTATAGGGAAGAGGTATATAGAATAACAGGAGGAGTAATACAGAGGGATGATAGAAGAAGAATGGCTATAGGGAAGAGGTATATTGAGTAACAGGAGGGGTAATACAGAGGGATGAGAGGGTGTATGAAGAATGGCTATAGGGAAGAGGTATATAGAGTAACAGGAGAAGTAATACAGAGGAATGATAGGGAGTAAGAAGAATGGCTATAGGGAAGAGGTATATAGAGTAACAGGAGAAGTAATACAGAGGGATGATAGGGAGTAAGAAGAATGGCTATAGGGAAGAGGTATATAGAGTAACAGGAGAAGTAATACAGAGGGATGATAGGGAGTAAGAAGAATGGCTATAGGGAAGAGGTATATAGAGTAACAGGAGGAGTAATACAGAGGGATGATAGAAGAGGAATGGCTATAGGGAAGAGGTATATAGAGTAACAGCAGGAGTAATACAGAGGGATGATAGAAGAAGAATGGCTATAGGGAAGAGGTATATAGAGTAACAGGAGGAGTAATACAGAGGAATGATTGGGAGTAAGAAGAATGGCTATAGGGAAGAGGTATATAGAGTAACAGGAGGGGTTATACAGAGGGATGATAGGGAGTAAGAAGAATGGCTATAGGGAAGAGGTATATAGAATAACAGGAGGAGTAATACAGAGGGATGATAGAAGAAGAATGGCTATAGGGAAGAGGTATATAGAGTAACAGGAGGGGTAATACAGAGAGATGAGAGGGAGTATGAAGAATGGCTATAGGGAAGAGGTATATAGAGTAACAGGAGAAGTAATACAGAGGAATGATAGGGAGTAAGAAGAATGGCTATAGGGAAGATGTATATATAGAGCAACAGGAGAAGTAATACAGAGGGATGATAGGGAGTAAGAATAATGGCTATAGGGAAGAGGTATATAGAGTAACAGGAGGAGTAATACAGAGGGATGATAGGGAATATGAAGAATGCTATAGGGAAGAGGTATATAGAGTAACAGGAGAAGTAATGCAGAGGGATTATAGGGAGTAAGAAGAATAGCTATAGGGAAGAGGTATATAGAGTAACAGGAGAAGTAATACAGAGGGATGATAGGGAGTATGAAGAATGGCTATAGGGAAGAGGTATATAGAGTAACAGGATGAGTAATGCAGAGAGTAAGAAGAATGGCTATAGGGAAGAGGTAGGGAAGAGGTATATAGAGTAACAGGAGGAGTAATACAGAGGGATGATAGGGAGTAAGAAGAATGGCTACAGGAAAGAGGTATATAGAGTAACAGGAGGAGTAATACAGAGGGATGATAGGGAGTAAGAAGAATGGGAATAGGTATATAGAGTAACAGGAGGAGTAATGCAGAGGGATGATAGGGAGTAAGAAGAATAGCTATAGGGAAGATGTATATAGAGTAACAGGAGGAGTAATACAGAGGGATGATAGAAGAAGAATGGCTATAGGGAAGAGGTATATAGAGTAACAGCAGGAGTAATACAGAGGGATGATAGAAGAAGAATGGCTATAGGGAAGAGGTATATAGAGTAACAGGAGGAGTAATACAGAGGAATGATTGGGAGTAAGAAGAATGGCTATAGGGAAGAGGTATATAGAGTAACAGGAGGGGTTATACAGAGGGATGATAGGGAGTAAGAAGAATGGCTATAGGGAAGAGGTATATAGAATAACAGGAGGAGTAATACAGAGGGATGATAGAAGAAGAATGGCTATAGGGAAGAGGTATATAGAGTAACAGGAGGGGTAATACAGAGAGATGAGAGGGAGTATGAAGAATGGCTATAGGGAAGAGGTATATAGAGTAACAGGAGAAGTAATACAGAGGAATGATAGGGAGTAAGAAGAATGGCTATAGGGAAGATGTATATATAGAGCAACAGGAGAAGTAATACAGAGGGATGATAGGGAGTAAGAATAATGGCTATAGGGAAGAGGTATATAGAGTAACAGGAGGAGTAATACAGAGGGATGATAGGGAATATGAAGAATGCTATAGGGAAGAGGTATATAGAGTAACAGGAGAAGTAATGCAGAGGGATTATGGGGAGTAAGAAGAATAGCTATAGGGAAGAGGTATATAGAGTAACAGGAGAAGTAATACAGAGGGATGATAGGGAGTATGAAGAATGGCTATAGGGAAGAGGTATATAGAGTAACAGGATGAGTAATGCAGAGAGTAAGAAGAATGGCTATAGGGAAGAGGTAGGGAAGAGGTATATAGAGTAACAGGAGGAGTAATACAGAGGGATGATAGGGAGTAAGAAGAATGGCTACAGGAAAGAGGTATATAGAGTAACAGGAGGAGTAATACAGAGGGATGATAGGGAGTAAGAAGAATGGGAATAGGTATATAGAGTAACAGGAGGAGTAATGCAGAGGGATGATAGGGAGTAAGAAGAATAGCTATAGGGAAGATGTATATAGAGTAACAGGAGGAGTAATACAGAGGAATGATAGGGAGTAAGAAGAATGGCTATAGGGAAGAGGTATATAGAGTAACAGGAGAAGTAATACAGAGGGATGATAGAGAGTAAGAAGAATGGCTATAGGGAAGAGGTATATAGAGTAACAGCAGGAGTAATACAAAGGGATGATAGGGAGTAAGAAGAATGGCTATAGGGAAGAGGTATAAAGAGTAACAGGAGAAGTTATACAGAGGAATGATAGGGAGTAAGAAGAATGGCTATAGGGAAGAGGTATATAGAGTAACAGGAGAAGTAATACAGAGGGATGATAGGGAGTAAGAAGAATGGCTATAGGGAAGAGGTATATAGAATAACAGGAGGAGTAATACAGAGGGATGATAGAAGAAGAATGGCTATAGGGAAGAGGTATATAGAGTAACAGGAGGGGTAATACAGAGGGATGATAGAGAGTAAGAAGAATGGCTATAGGGAAGAGGTATATAGAGTAACAGGAGGAGTAATACAGAGGAATGATTGGGAGTAAGAATAATGGCTATAGGGAAGAGGTATATAGAGTAAGAGGAGGGGTTATACAGAGGGATGATAGGGAGTAAGAAGAATGGCTATAGGGAAGAGGTATATAGAATAACAGGAGGAGTAATACAGAGGGATGATAGAAGAAGAATGGCTATAGGGAAGAGGTATATAGAGTAACAGGAGGGGTAATACAGAGGGATGAGAGGGTGTATGAAGAATGGCAATAGGGAAGAGGTATATAGAGTAACAGGAGAAGTAATACAGAGGAATGATAGGGAGTAAGAAGAATGGCTATAGGGAAGAGGTATATAGAGTAATAGGAGAAGGAATACAGAGGAATGATAGGGAGTAAGAAAAATGGCTATAGGGAAGAGGTATATAGAGTAACAGGAGGAGTAATACAGAGGGATGATAGGGAGTAAGAAGAATGGCTATAGGGAAGAGGTATATAGAGTAACAGCAGGAGTAATACAAATGGATGATAGGGAGTAAGAAGAATGGCTATAGGGAAGAGGTATAAAGAGTAACAGGAGGAGTAATACAGAGGGATGATAGGGAGTATGAAGAATGGCTATAGGGAAGAGGTATATAGAGTAACAGGATGAGTAATGCAGAGAGTAAGAAGAATGACTATAGGGAAGAGGTATATATAGTAACAGGAGGAGTAATACAGAGGGATGATAGGGAGTAAGAAGTATAGCTATAGGGAAGATGTATATAGAGTAACAGGAGGAGTAATGCAGAGGGATGATAGGGAGTAAGAAGAATAGCTATAGGGAAGATGTATATAGAGTAACAGGAGGAGTAATACAGAGGAATGATAGGGAGTAAGAAGAATGGCTATAGGGAAGAGGTATATAGAGTAACAGCAGGAGTAATACAAAGGGATGATAGGGAGTAAGAAGAATGGCTATAGGGAAGAGGTATAAAGAGTAACAGGAGAAGTAATACAGAGGAATTATAGGGAGTAAGAAGAATGGCTATAGGGAAGAGGTATATAGAGTAACAGGAGAAGTAATACAGAGGGATGATAGGGAGTAAGAAGAATGGCTATAGGGAAGAGGTATATAGAATAACAGGGGAGTAATACAGAGGGATGATAGAAGAAGAATGGCTATAGGGAAGAGGTATATAGAGTAACAGGAGGGGTAATACAGAGGGAAAGAGAGTAAGAAGAATGGCTATAGGGAAGAGGTATATAGAGTAACAGGAGGAGTAATACAGAGGAATGATTGGGAGTAAGAAGAATGGCTATAGGGAAGAGGTATATAGAGTAACAGGAGGGGTTATACAGAGGGATGATAGGGAGTAAGAAGAATGGCTATAGGGAAGAGGTATATAGAATAACAGGAGGAGTAATACAGAGGGATGATAGAAGAAGAATGGCTATAGGGAAGAGGTATATAGAGTAACAGGAGGGGTAATACAGAGGGATGAGAGGGTGTATGAAGAATGGCTATAGGGAAGAGGTATATAGAGTAACAGGAGAAGTAATACAGAGGAATGATAGGGAGTAAGAAGAATGGCTATAGGGAAGAGGTATATAGAGTAACAGGAGAAGTAATACAGAGGGATGATAGGGAGTAAGAAGAATGGCTATAGGGAAGAGGTATATAGAGTAACAGGAGAAGTAATACAGAGGGATGATAGGGAGTAAGAAGAATGGCTATAGGGAAGAGGTATATAGAGTAACAGGAGGAGTAATACAGAGGGATGATAGAAGAAGAATGGCTATAGGGAAGAGGTATATAGAGTAACAGCAGGAGTAATACAGAGGGATGATAGAAGAAGAATGGCTATAGGGAAGAGGTATATAGAGTAACAGGAGGAGTAATACAGAGGAATGATTGGGAGTAAGAAGAATGGCTATAGGGAAGAGGTATATAGAGTAACAGGAGGGGTTATACAGAGGGATGATAGGGAGTAAGAAGAATGGCTATAGGGAAGAGGTATATAGAATAACAGGAGGAGTAATACAGAGGGATGATAGAAGAAGAATGGCTATAGGGAAGAGGTATATAGAGTAACAGGAGGGGTAATACAGAGAGATGAGAGGGAGTATGAAGAATGGCTATAGGGAAGAGGTATATAGAGTAACAGGAGAAGTAATACAGAGGAATGATAGGGAGTAAGAAGAATGGCTATAGGGAAGATGTATATATAGAGCAACAGGAGAACTAATACAGAGGGATGATAGGGAGTAAGAATAATGGCTATAGGGAAGAGGTATATAGAGTAACAGGAGGAGTAATACAGAGGGATGATAGGGAATATGAAGAATGCTATAGGGAAGAGGTATATAGAGTAACAGGAGAAGTAATGCAGAGGGATTATAGGGAGTAAGAAGAATAGCTATAGGGAAGAGGTATATAGAGTAACAGGAGAAGTAATACAGAGGGATGATAGGGAGTAAGAAGAATGGCTATAGGGAAGAGGTATATAGAATAACAGGGGGAGTAATACAGAGGGATGATAGAAGAAGAATGGCTATAGGGAAGAGGTATATAGAGTAACAGGAGGGGTAATACAGAGGGAAAGAGAGTAAGAAGAATGGCTATAGGGAAGAGGTATATAGAGTAACAGGAGGAGTAATACAGAGGAATGATTGGGAGTAAGAAGAATGGCTATAGGGAAGAGGTATATAGAGTAACAGGAGGGGTTATACAGAGGGTTGATAGGGAGTAAGAAGAATGGCTATAGGGAAGAGGTATATAGAATAACAGGAGGAGTAATACAGAGGGATGATAGAAGAAGAATGGCTATAGGGAAGAGGTATATAGAGTAACAGGAGGGGTAATACAGAGGGATGAGAGGGTGTATGAAGAATGGCTATAGGGAAGAGGTATATAGAGTAACAGGAGAAGTATACAGAGGAATGATAGGGAGTAAGAAGAATGGCTATAGGGAAGAGGTATATAGAGTAACAGGAGAAGTAATACAGAGGGATGATAGGGAGTAAGAAGAATGGCTATAGGGAAGAGGTATATAGAGTAACAGGAGAAGTAATACAGAGGGATGATAGGGAGTAAGAAGAATGGCTATAGGGAAGAGGTATATAGAGTAACAGGAGGAGTAATACAGAGGGATGATAGAAGAAGAATGGCTATAGGGAAGAGGTATATAGAGTAACAGCAGGAGTAATACAGAGGGATGATAGAAGAAGAATGGCTATAGGGAAGAGGTATATAGAGTAACAGGAGGAGTAATACAGAGGAATGATTGGGAGTAAGAAGAATGGCTATAGGGAAGAGGTATATAGAGTAACAGGAGGGGTTATACAGAGGGATGATAGGGAGTAAGAAGAATGGCTATAGGGAAGAGGTATATAGAATAACAGGAGGAGTAATACAGAGGGATGATAGAAGAAGAATGGCTATAGGGAAGAGGTATATAGAGTAACAGGAGGGGTAATACAGAGAGATGAGAGGGAGTATGAAGAATGGCTATAGGGAAGAGGTATATAGAGTAACAGGAGAAGTAATACAGAGGAATGATAGGGAGTAAGAAGAATGGCTATAGGGAAGATGTATATATAGAGCAACAGGAGAAGTAATACAGAGGGATGATAGGGAGTAAGAATAATGGCTATAGGGAAGAGGTATATAGAGTAACAGGAGGAGTAATACAGAGGGATGATAGGGAATATGAAGAATGCTATAGGGAAGGGGTATATAGAGTAACAGGAGAAGTAATGCAGAGGGATTATAGGGAGTAAGAAGAATAGCTATAGGGAAGAGGTATATAGAGTAACAGGAGAAGTAATACAGAGGGATGATAGGGAGTATGAAGAATGGCTATAGGGAAGAGGTATATAGAGTAACAGGATGAGTAATGCAGAGGGATGATAGGGAGTAATTAGAATGGCTACAGGAAAGAGGTATATAGAGTAACAGGAGGAGTAATACAGAGGGATGATAGGGAGTAAGAAGAATGGGAATAGGTATATAGAGTAACAGGAGGAGTAATGCAGAGGGATGATAGGGAGCAAGAAGAATAGCTATAGGGAAGATGTATATAGAGTAACAGGAGGAGTAATACAGAGGAATGATAGGGAGTAAGAAGAATGGCTATAGGGAAGAGGTATATAGAGTAACAGGAGAAGTAATACAGAGGGATGATAGGGAGTAAGAAGAATGGGAATAGGTATATAGAGTAACAGGAGGAGTAATGCAGAGGGATGATAGGGAGCAAGAAGAATAGCTATAGGGAAGATGTATATAGAGTAACAGGAGGAGTAATACAGAGGAATGATAGGGAGTAAGAAGAATGGCTATAGGGAAGAGGTAGGGAAGAGGTATATAGAGTAACAGGAGGAGTAATACAGAGGGATGATAGGGAGTAATTAGAATGGCTACAGGAAAGAGGTATATAGAGTAACAGGAGGAGTAATACAGAGGGATGATAGGGAGTAAGAAGAATGGGAATAGGTATATAGAGTAACAGGAGGAGTAATGCAGAGGGATGATAGGGAGCAAGAAGAATAGCTATAGGGAAGATGTATATAGAGTAACAGGAGGAGTAATACAGAGGAATGATAGGGAGTAAGAAGAATGGCTATAGGGAAGAGGTATATAGAGTAACAGGAGAAGTAATACAGAGGGATGATAGAGAGTAAGAAGAATGGCTGTAGTGAAGAGGTATATAGAGTAACAGCAGGAGTAATACAAAGGGATGATAGGGAGTAAGAAGAATGGCTATAGGGAAGAGGTATAAAGAGTAACAGGAGGAGTAATACAGAGGGATGATAGTGAGTATGAAGAATGGCTATAGGGAAGAGGTATATAGAGTAACAGGATGAGTAATGCAGAGAGTAAGAAGAATGACTATAGGGAAGAGGTATATAGAGTAACAGGAGGAGTAATACAGAGGGATGATAGGGAGTAAGAAGAATGGGAATAGGTATGTAGAGTAACAGGAGGTGTAATGCAGAGGGATGATAGGGAGTAAGAAGAATAGCTATAGGGAAGAGGTATAAAGAGTAACAGGAGAAGTAATACAGAGGAATAATAGGGAGTAAGAAGAATGGCTATAGGGAAGAGGTATATAGAGTAACAGGAGAAGTATTACAGAGGGATGATAGGGAGTAAGAAGAATGGCTATAGGGAAGAGGTATATAGAATAATAGGGGGAGTAATACAGAGGGATGATAGAAGAAGAATGGCTATAGGGAAGAGGTATATAGAGTAACTGGAGGGGTAATACAGAGGGAAAGAGAGTAAGAAGAATGGCTATAGGGAAGAGGTATATAGAGTAACAGGAGGAGTAATACAGAGGAATGATAGGGAGTAAGAAGAATGGCTATAGGGAAGAGGTATATAGAGTAACAGGAGAAGTAATACAGAGGGATGATAGGGAGTAAGAAGAATGGCTATAGGGAAGAGGTATATAGAGTAACAGGAGAAGTAATACAGAGGGATGATAGGGAGTAAGAAGAATGGCTATAGGGAAGAGGTATATAGAGTAACAGGAGGAGTAATACAGAGGGATGATAGAAGAAGAATGGCTATAGGGAAGAGGTATATAGAGTAACAGCAGGAGTAATACAGAGGGATGATAGAAGAAGAATGGCTATAGGGAAGAGGTATATAGAGTAACAGGAGGAGTAATACAGAGGAATGATTGGGAGTAAGAAGAATGGCTATAAGTAAGAGGTATATAGAGTAACAGGAGGGGTTATACAGAGGGATGATAGGGAGTAAGAAGAATGGCTATAGGGAAGAGGTATATAGAATAACAGGAGGAGTAATACAGAGGGATGATAGAAGAAGAATGGCTATAGGGAAGAGGTATATAGAGTAACAGGAGGGGTAATACAGAGAGATGAGAGGGAGTATGAAGAATGGCTATAGGGAAGAGGTATATAGAGTAACAGGAGAAGTAATACAGAGGAATGATAGGGAGTAAGAAGAATGGCTATAGGGAAGATGTATATATAGAGCAACAGGAGAAGTAATACAGATCGATGATAGGGAGTAAGAATAATGGCTATAGGGAAGAGGTATATAGAGTAACAGGAGGAGTAATACAGAGGGATGATAGGGAATATGAAGAATGCTATAGGGAAGAGGTATATAGAGTAACAGGAGAAGTAATGCAGAGGGATTATAGGGAGTAAGAAGAATAGATATAGGGAAGAGGTATATAGAGTAACAGGAGAAGTAATACAGAGGGATGATAGGGAGTAAGAAGAATGGCTATAGGGAAGAGGTATATAGAATAACAGGGGGAGTAATACAGAGGGATGATAGAAGAAGAATGGCTATAGGGAAGAGGTATATAGAGTAACAGGAGGGGTAATACAGAGGGAAAGAGAGTAAGAAGAATGGCTATAGGGAAGAGGTATATAGAGTAACAGGAGGAGTAATACAGAGGAATGATTGGGAGTAAGAAGAATGGCTATAGGGAAGAGGTATATAGAGTAACAGGAGGGGTTATACAGAGGGATGATAGGGAGTAAGAAGAATGGCTATAGGGAAGAGGTATATAGAATAACAGGAGGAGTAATACAGAGGGATGATAGAAGAAGAATGGCTATAGGGAAGAGGTATATAGAGTAACAGGAGGGGTAATACAGAGGGATGAGAGGGTGTATGAAGAATGGCTATAGGGAAGAGGTATATAGAGTAACAGGAGAAGTAATACAGAGGAATGATAGGGAGTAAGAAGAATGGCTATAGGGAAGAGGTATATAGAGTAACAGGAGAAGTAATACAGAGGGATGATAGGGAGTAAGAAGAATGGCTATAGGGAAGAGGTATATAGAGTAACAGGAGAAGTAATACAGAGGGATGATAGGGAGTAAGAAGAATGGCTATAGGGAAGAGGTATATAGAGTAACAGGAGGAGTAATACAGAGGGATGATAGAAGAAGAATGGCTATAGGGAAGAGGTATATAGAGTAACAGCAGGAGTAATACAGAGGGATGATAGAAGAAGAATGGCTATAGGGAAGAGGTATATAGAGTAACAGGAGGAGTAATACAGAGGAATGATTGGGAGTAAGAAGAATGGCTATAGGGAAGAGGTATATAGAGTAACAGGAGGGGTTATACAGAGGGATGATAGGGAGTAAGAAGAATGGCTATAGGGAAGAGGTATATAGAATAACAGGAGGAGTAATACAGAGGGATGATAGAAGAAGAATGGCTATAGGGAAGAGGTATATAGAGTAACAGGAGGGGTAATACAGAGGGATGAGAGGGTGTATGAAGAATGGCTATAGGGAAGAGGTATATAGAGTAACAGGAGAAGTATACAGAGGAATGATAGGGAGTAAGAAGAATGGCTATAGGGAAGAGGTATATAGAGTAACAGGAGAAGTAATACAGAGGGATGATAGGGAGTAAGAAGAATGGCTATAGGGAAGAGGTATATAGAGTAACAGGAGAAGTAATACAGAGGGATGATAGGGAGTAAGAAGAATGGCTATAGGGAAGAGGTATATAGAGTAACAGGAGGAGTAATACAGAGGGATGATAGAAGAAGAATGGCTATAGGGAAGAGGTATGTAGAGTAACAGCAGGAGTAATACAGAGGGATGATAGAAGAAGAATGGCTATAGGGAAGAGGTATATAGAGTAACAGGAGGAGTAATACAGAGGAATGATTGGGAGTAAGAAGAATGGCTATAGGGAAGAGGTATATAGAGTAACAGGAGGGGTTATACAGAGGGATGATAGGGAGTAAGAAGAATGGCTATAGGGAAGAGGTATATAGAATAACAGGAGGAGTAATACAGAGGGATGATAGAAGAAGAATGGCTATAGGGAAGAGGTATATAGAGTAACAGGAGGGGTAATACAGAGAGATGAGAGGGAGTATGAAGAATGGCTATAGGGAAGAGGTATATAGAGTAACAGGAGAAGAAATACAGAGGAATGATAGGGAGTAAGAAGAATGGCTATAGGGAAGATGTATATATAGAGCAACAGGAGAAGTAATACAGAGGGATGATAGGGAGTAAGAATAATGGCTATAGGGAAGAGGTATATAGAGTAACAGGAGGAGTAATACAGAGGGATGATAGGGAATATGAAGAATGCTATAGGGAAGAGGTATATAGAGTAACAGGAGAAGTAATGCAGAGGGATTATAGGGAGTAAGAAGAATAGCTATAGGGAAGAGGTATATAGAGTAACAGGAGAAGTAATACAGAGGGATGATAGGGAGTATGAAGAATGGCTATAGGGAAGAGGTATATAGAGTAACAGGATGAGTAATGCAGAGAGTAAGAAGAATGGCTATAGGGAAGAGGTAGGGAAGAGGTATATAGAGTAACAGGAGGAGTAATACAGAGGGATGATAGGGAGTAAGAAGAATGGCTACAGGAAAGAGGTATATAGAGTAACAGGAGGAGTAATACAGAGGGATGATAGGGAGTAAGAAGAATGGGAATAGGTATATAGAGTAACAGGAGGAGTAATGCAGAGGGATGATAGGGAGCAAGAAGAATAGCTATAGGGAAGATGTATATAGAGTAACAGGAGGAGTAATACAGAGGAATGATAGGGAGTAAGAAGAATGGCTATAGGGAAGAGGTATATAGAGTAACAGGAGAAGTAATACAGAGGGATGATAGAGAGTAAGAAGAATGGCTATAGTGAAGAGGTATATAGAGTAACAGCAGGAGTAATACAAAGGGATGATAGGGAGTAAGAAGAATGGCTATAGGGAAGAGGTATAAAGAGTAACAGGAGGAGTAATACAGAGGGATGATAGGGAGTATGAAGAATGGCTATAGGGAAGAGGTATATAGAGTAAAAGGATGAGTAATGCAGAGAGTAAGAAGAATGACTATAGGGAAGAGGTATATAGAGTAACAGGAGGAGTAATACAGAGGGATGATAGGGAGTAAGAAGAATGGCTACAGGAAAGAGGTATATAGAGTAACAGGAGGAGTAATACAGAGGGATGATAGGGAGTAAGAAGAATGGGAATAGGTATATAGAGTAACAGGAGGTGTAATGCAGAGGGATGATAGGGAGTAAGAAGAATAGCTATAGGGAAGATGTATATAGAGTAACAGGAGGAGTAATACAGAGGAATGATAGGGAGTAAGAAGAATGGCTATAGGGAAGAGGTATATAGAGAAACAGCAGGAGTAATACAAAGGGATGATAGGGAGTAAGAAGAATGGCTATAGGGAAGAGGTATAAAGAGTAACAGGAGAAGTAATACAGAGGAATTATAGGGAGTAAGAAGAATGGCTATAGGGAAGAGGTATATAGAGTAACAGGAGAAGTATTACAGAGGGATGATAGGGAGTAAGAAGAATGGCTATAGGGAAGAGGTATATAGAATAATAGGGGGAGTAATACAGAGGGATGATAGAAGAAGAATGGCTATAGGGAAGAGGTATATAGAGTAACTGGAGGGGTAATACAGAGGGAAAGAGAGTAAGAAGAATGGCTATAGGGAAGAGGTATATAGAGTAACAGGAGGAGTAATACAGAGGAATGATAGGGAGTAAGAAGAATGGCTATAGGGAAGAGGTATATAGAGTAACAGGAGAAGTAATACAGAGGGATGATAGGGAGTAAGAAGAATGGCTATAGGGAAGAGGTATATAGAGTAACAGGAGAAGTAATACAGAGGGATGATAGGGAGTAAGAAGAATGGCTATAGGGAAGAGGTATATAGAGTAACAGGAGGAGTAATACAGAGGGATGATAGAAGAAGAATGGCTATAGGGAAGAGGTATATAGAGTAACAGCAGGAGTAATACAGAGGGATGATAGAAGAAGAATGGCTATAGGGAAGAGGTATATAGAGTAACAGGAGGAGTAATACAGAGGAATGATTGGGAGTAAGAAGAATGGCTATAAGTAAGAGGTATATAGAGTAACAGGAGGGGTTATACAGAGGGATGATAGGGAGTAAGAAGAATGGCTATAGGGAAGAGGTATATAGAATAACAGGAGGAGTAATACAGAGGGATGATAGAAGAAGAATGGCTATAGGGAAGAGGTATATAGAGTAACAGGAGGGGTAATACAGAGAGATGAGAGGGAGTATGAAGAATGGCTATAGGGAAGAGGTATATAGAGTAACAGGAGAAGTAATACAGAGGAATGATAGGGAGTAAGAAGAATGGCTATAGGGAAGATGTATATATAGAGCAACAGGAGAAGTAATACAGATCGATGATAGGGAGTAAGAATAATGGCTATAGGGAAGAGGTATATAGAGTAACAGGAGGAGTAATACAGAGGGATGATAGGGAATATGAAGAATGCTATAGGGAAGAGGTATATAGAGTAACAGGAGAAGTAATGCAGAGGGATTATAGGGAGTAAGAAGAATAGATATAGGGAAGAGGTATATAGAGTAACAGGAGAAGTAATACAGAGGGATGATAGGGAGTAAGAAGAATGGCTATAGGGAAGAGGTATATAGAATAACAGGGGGAGTAATACAGAGGGATGATAGAAGAAGAATGGCTATAGGGAAGAGGTATATAGAGTAACAGGAGGGGTAATACAGAGGGAAAGAGAGTAAGAAGAATGGCTATAGGGAAGAGGTATATAGAGTAACAGGAGGAGTAATACAGAGGAATGATTGGGAGTAAGAAGAATGGCTATAGGGAAGAGGTATATAGAGTAACAGGAGGGGTTATACAGAGGGATGATAGGGAGTAAGAAGAATGGCTATAGGGAAGAGGTATATAGAATAACAGGAGGAGTAATACAGAGGGATGATAGAAGAAGAATGGCTATAGGGAAGAGGTATATAGAGTAACAGGAGGGGTAATACAGAGGGATGAGAGGGTGTATGAAGAATGGCTATAGGGAAGAGGTATATAGAGTAACAGGAGAAGTAATACAGAGGAATGATAGGGAGTAAGAAGAATGGCTATAGGGAAGAGGTATATAGAGTAACAGGAGAAGTAATACAGAGGGATGATAGGGAGTAAGAAGAATGGCTATAGGGAAGAGGTATATAGAGTAACAGGAGAAGTAATACAGAGGGATGATAGGGAGTAAGAAGAATGGCTATAGGGAAGAGGTATATAGAGTAACAGGAGGAGTAATACAGAGGGATGATAGAAGAAGAATGGCTATAGGGAAGAGGTATATAGAGTAACAGCAGGAGTAATACAGAGGGATGATAGAAGAAGAATGGCTATAGGGAAGAGGTATATAGAGTAACAGGAGGAGTAATACAGAGGAATGATTGGGAGTAAGAAGAATGGCTATAGGGAAGAGGTATATAGAGTAACAGGAGGGGTTATACAGAGGGATGATAGGGAGTAAGAAGAATGGCTATAGGGAAGAGGTATATAGAATAACAGGAGGAGTAATACAGAGGGATGATAGAAGAAGAATGGCTATAGGGAAGAGGTATATAGAGTAACAGGAGGGGTAATACAGAGAGATGAGAGGGAGTATGAAGAATGGCTATAGGGAAGAGGTATATAGAGTAACAGGAGAAGTAATACAGAGGAATGATAGGGAGTAAGAAGAATGGCTATAGGGAAGATGTATATATAGAGCAACAGGAGAAGTAATACAGAGGGATGATAGGGAGTAAGAATAATGGCTATAGGGAAGAGGTATATAGAGTAACAGGAGGAGTAATACAGAGGGATGATAGGGAATATGAAGAATGCTATAGGGAAGAGGTATATAGAGTAACAGGAGAAGTAATGCAGAGGGATTATAGGGAGTAAGAAGAATAGCTATAGGGAAGAGGTATATAGAGTAACAGGAGAAGTAATACAGAGGGATGATAGGGAGTATGAAGAATGGCTATAGGGAAGAGGTATATAGAGTAACAGGATGAGTACTGCAGAGAGTAAGAAGAATGGCTATAGGGAAGAGGTAGGGAAGAGGTATATAGAGTAACAGGAGGAGTAATACAGAGGGATGATAGGGAGTAAGAAGAATGGCTACAGGAAAGAGGTATATAGAGTAACAGGAGGAGTAATACAGAGGGATGATAGGGAGTAAGAAGAATGGGAATAGGTATATAGAGTAACAGGAGGAGTAATGCAGAGGGATGATAGGGAGTAAGAAGAATAGCTATAGGGAAGATGTATATAGAGTAACAGGAGGAGTAATACAGAGGAATGATAGGGAGTAAGAAGAATGGCTATAGGGAAGAGGTATATAGAGTAACAGGAGAAGTAATACAGAGGGATGATAGAGAGTAAGAAGAATGGCTATAGGGAAGAGGTATATAGAGTAACAGCAGGAGTAATACAAAGGGATGATAGGGAGTAAGAAGAATGGCTATAGGGAAGAGGTATAAAGAGTAACAGGAGAAGTAATACAGAGGAATGATAGGGAGTAAGAAGAATGGCTATAGGGAAGAGGTATATAGAGTAACAGGAGAAGTAATACAGAGGGATGATAGGGAGTAAGAAGACTGGCTATAGGGAAGAGGTATATAGAATAACAGGAGGAGTAATACAGAGGGATGATAGAAGAAGAATGGCTATAGGGAAGAGGTATATAGAGTAACAGGAGGGGTAATACAGAGGGATGAGAGAGAGTAAGAAGAATGGCTATAGGGAAGAGGTATATAGAGTAACAGGAGGAGTAATACAGAGGAATGATTGGGAGTAAGAATAATGGCTATAGGGAAGAGGTATATAGAGTAAGAGGAGGGGTTATACAGAGGGATGATAGGGAGTAAGAAGAATGGCTATAGGGAAGAGGTATATAGAATAACAGGAGGAGTAATACAGAGGGATGATAGAAGAAGAATGGCTATAGGGAAGAGGTATATAGAGTAACAGGAGGGGTAATACAGAGGGATGAGAGGGTGTATGAAGAATGGCAATAGGGAAGAGGTATATAGAGTAACAGGAGAAGTAATACAGAGGAATGATAGGGAGTAAGAAGAATGGCTATAGGGAAGAGGTATATAGAGTAACAGGAGGAGTAATACAGAGGAATGATTGGGAGTAAGAATAATGGCTATAGGGAAGAGGTATATAGAGTAAGAGGAGGGGTTATACAGAGGGATGATAGGGAGTAAGAAGAATGGCTATAGGGAAGAGGTATATAGAATAACAGGAGGAGTAATACAGAGGGATGATAGAAGAAGAATGGCTATAGGGAAGAGGTATATAGAGTAACAGGAGGGGTAATACAGAGGGATGAGAGGGTGTATGAAGAATGGCAATAGGGAAGAGGTATATAGAGTAACAGGAGAAGTAATACAGAGGAATGATAGGGAGTAAGAAGAATGGCTATAGGGAAGAGGTATATAGAGTAACAGGAGAAGTAATACAGAGGAATGATAGGGAGTAAGAAAAATGGCTATAGGGAAGAGGTATATAGAGTAACAGGAGGAGTAATACAGAGGGATGATAGGGAGTAAGAAGAATGGCTATAGGGAAGAGGTATATAGAGTAACAGCAGGAGTAATACAAAGGGATGATAGGGAGTAAGAGGAATGGCTATAGGGAGGAGGTATAAAAAGTAACAGGAGAAGTAATACAGAGGAATGATAGGGAGTAAGAAGAATGGCTATAGGGAAGAGGTATATAGAGTAACAGGAGGGGTAATACAGAGGGATGATAGGGAGTAAGAAGAATGGCTATAGGGAAGAGGTATATCGAGTAACAAGAGGGGTAATACAGAGGGATGATAGGGAGTAAGAAGAATGGCTATAGGGAAGAGGTATATAGAGTAACAGGAGGGGTAATACAGAGGGATGATAGGGAGTAAGAAGAATGGCTATAGGGAAGAGGTATATAGAATAACAGGAGGAGTAATACAGAGGGATGATAGAAGATGAATGGCTATTGGGAAGAGGTATATAGAGTAACAGCAGGAGTAATACAGAGGGATGATAGAAGAAGAATGGCTATAGGGAAGAGGTATATAGAGTAACAGGAGGAGTAATACAGAGGAATGATTGGGAGTAAGAAGAATGGCTATAGGGAAGAGGTATATAGAGTAACAGGAGGGGTTATACAGAGGGATGATAGGGAGTAAGAAGAATGGCTATAGGGACGAGGTATATAGAATAACAGGAGGAGTAATACAGAGGGATGATAGAAGAAGAATGGCTATAGGGAAGAGGTATATAGAGTAACAGGAGGGGTAATACAGAGGGATGAGAGGGAGTATGAAGAATGGCTATAGGGAAGAGGTATATAGAGTAACAGGAGAAGTAATACATAGACATGATAGGGAGTAAGAAGAATGGCTATAGGGAAGAGGTATATAGAGTAACAGGAGAAGTAATACAGAGGAATGATAGGGAGTAAGAAAAATGGCTATAGGGAAGAGGTATATAGAGTAACAGGAGGAGTAATACAGAGGGATGATAGGGAGTAAGAAGAATGGCTATAGGGAAGAGGTATATAGAGTAACAGCAGGAGTAATACAAAGGGATGATAGGGAGTAAGAAGAATGGCTATAGGGAAGAGATATATAGAGTAACAGGAGAAGTAATACAGAGGAATGATAGGGAGTAAGAGGAATGGCTATAGGGAAGAGGTATATAGAGTAACAGGAGGGGTAATACAGAGGGATGATAGGGAGTAAGAAGAATGGCTATAGGGAAGAGGTATATAGAATAACAGGAGGAGTAATACAGAGGGATGATAGAAGAAGAATGGCTATAGGGAAGAGGTATATAGAATAACAGGAGGAGTAATACAGAGGGATGATAGAAGAAGAATGGCTATAGGGAAGAGGTATAAAGAGTAACAGGAGAAGTAATACAGAGGAATGATAGGGAGTAAGAAGAATGGCTATAGGGAAGAGGTATATAGAGTAACAGGAGGGGTCATACAGAGGGATGATTGGGAGTAAGAAGAATGGCTATAGGTTAGAGGTATATAGAGTAACAGGAGAAGTAATACAGAGGGATGATAGGGAGTAAGAAGAATGGCTATAGCGAAGAGGTATATAGAGTAACAGGAGGGGTAATACAGAGGGATGATAGGGAGTAAGAAGAATGGCTATAGGGAAGAGGTATATAGAATAACAGGAGGAGTAATACAGAGGGATGATTGGGAGTAAGAAGAATGGCTACAGGGAAGAGGTATATAGAGTAACAGGAGGGGTTATACAGAGGGATGATAGGGAGTAAGAAGAATGGCTATAGGGAAGAGGTATATTGAATAACAGGAGGAGTAATAGAGGGATGATAGAAGAAGAGTGGCTATAGGGAAGAGGTATATAGAGTAACAGGAGGGGTAATACAGAGGGATGATAGGGAGTAAGAAGAATGGCTATTGGGAAGAGGTATATAGAATAACAGGAGGAGTAATACAGAGGGATGATAGAAGAAGAATGGCTATAGGGAAGAGGTATATAGAGTAACAGCAGGAGTAATACAGAGGGATGATAGAAGAAGAATGGCTATAGGGAAGAGGTATATAGAGTAACAGGAGGAGTAATACAGAGGAATGATTGGAAGTAAGAAGAATGGCAATAGGGAAGAGGTATATAGAGTAACAGGAGGGGTTATACAGAGGGATGATAGGGAGTAAGAAGAATGGCTATAGGGAAGAGGTTTATAGAATAACAGGAGGAGTAATACAGAGGGATGATAGAAGAAGAATGGCTATAGGGAAGAGGTATATAGAGTAACAGGAGGGGTAATACAGAGGGATGAGAGGGAGTATGAAGAATGGCTATAGGGAAGAGGTATATAGAGTAACAGGAGAAGTAATACATAGACATGATAGGGAGTAAGAGGAATGGCTATAGGGAAGAGGTATATAGAGTAACAGGAGAAGTAATACAGAGGGATGATAGGGAGTAAGAAGAATGGCTATAGGGAAGAGGTATATAGAGTAACAGGAGGGGTAATACAGAGGGATGATAGGGAGTAAGAAGAATGGCTTTAGGGAAGAGGTATATAGAATAACAGGAGGAGTAATACAGAGGGATGATAGAAGAAGAATGGCTATAGGGAAGAGGTATATAGAATAACAGGAGGAGTAATACAGAGGGATGATAGAAGAAGAATGGCTATAGGGAAGAGGTATAAAGAGTAACAGGATAAGTAATACAGAGGAATGATAGGGAGTAAGAAGAATGGCTATAGGGAAGAGGTATATAGAGTAACAGGAGGGGTAATACAGAGGGATGATAGGGAGCAAGAAGAATGGCTATAGGGAAGAGGTATATAGAGTAACAGGAGAAGTAATACAGAGGGATGATAGGGAGTAAGAAGAATGGCTATAGCGAAGAGGTATATAGAGTAACAGGAGGGGTAATACAGAGGGATGATAGGGAGTAAGAAGAATGGCTATAGGGAAGAGGTATATAGAATAACAGGAGGAGTAATACAGAGGGATGATAGGGAGCAAGAAGAATGGCTATAGGGAAGACTTATATAGAGTAACAGGAGAAGTAATACAGAGGGATGATAGGGAGTAAGAAGAATGGCTATAGCGAAGAGGTATATAGAGTAACAGGAGGGGTAATACAGAGGGATGATAGGGAGTAAGAAGAATGGCTATAGGGAAGAGGTATATAGAATAACAGGAGGAGTAATACAGAGGGATGATTGGGAGTAAGAAGAATGGCTACAGGGAAGAGGTATATAGAGTAACAGGAGGGGTTATACAGAGGGATGATAGGGAGTAAGAAGAATGGCTATAGGGAAGAGGTATATAGAATAACAGGAGGAGTAATAGAGGGATGATAGAAGAAGAATGGCTATAGGGAAGAGGTATATAGAGTAATAGGAGGGGTAATACAGAGGGATGATAGGGAGTAAGAAGAATGGCTATAGGGAAGAGGTATATAGAGTAACAGGAGAAGTAATACAGAGGGATGATACGAGGTAACAGTATATTACAGCAGTGCCTTTGCCTAATGTAAGTGTCAGGACACTACACAGAATGACACTTCTGGAATATTCATGAATGTGTCATCATCTTTCACAGCTTTAATGACACTATGGCTAAAAGAGACCTGCTAGTATCTAGACCTTGCTCTGCTGTTTCTCCCCTCTGCTTGGAGCTCTCTCCCTCACTGCTCTGCCCCCCACCACAGGGAACGGAGATATTTTAGGTCTGCACCTGTTCTGGGTTTTACTGTGACCTGGACTCAGCAAATAACCAGCATTCCTGCAATCCCCACACACACATCAGCAAATGGCTGCACACTCCCCACTCATACACCCACCAGTGTATCCTCAAACATAGCGTATTAGAGGAGTGCAGTTACCATGTGCATGGCAGGGGACATTGTCACATCATGGCTAATATTCCATTACATTAATATTCTATGTATTATTTGTGTTTGCTGTTAAATTCACAATATTTAAAATAAGATAATTGCTGGGGGTCAATTCAATTAGGAGCGAGTTAGCGAAAGCGAGTTTGTCTCGTGAAACTCGCATACAATGATCACGCTTGAGAAATGAGAGATCCAAACAGAAATGCCAAATTGCGGGACTCGCGTCGAGGTTGAGCGACTTTTCTACCAAATGCGACCTAGAGGAAGAGCATAAAAAAGTGGGGAAACCATCCTGGGCCCCCAAAAAAGTGGAAATTGAGCTAGTGGGGCGATATAGAAGCTGGTAGTGGCCATAAGGAGTGTACTGGAGGTTCTTAGAAGGCGTCAAAAGGCTAACTTTGTCACTTTTTTTATTAATAGTTGAAAAATGGTAGCCAGCGTTTTTCATCAAATGAAAGTCTTTCCAGGTACAGAAATATGTCTGTATAGTAATGTTTCAGTGTTTTTATACAAGTTTGTAAAGAGGTGGAATAAACACATTTACCTCTCATCTGCAAGTTAAATAAAAGTTAAATAAAGCCCTCTCCCAACAATACACCTCCACATACCTGCCCCACATCATTTACACCTCCACATACCTGTCCCACATCATTTACACCTCCACATACCCGTCCTTCATCATTTACACCTCCACATACCTGTCCTTCATCATTTACACCTCCACATACTCGTCCCACATCATTTACACCTCCACATACCTGTCCCACATCATTTACACCTCCACATACCTGTCCCACATCATTTACACCTCCACATACCTGTCCCACATCTTTTACACCTCCACATAACTGCACCATCATTTACAATTCACCATACCTGTCCCCCATCATTTATACCTCCACGTGCCTGTCCCATATTATTTACACCCCCACGTACCTGTCCCACATCATTTACATCTCCACGTACCTATCCCACATCAGTTACACCTCCACATACCTGTCCCACATCATTTGCACCTCTACATAGCTGGCCCACATCATTTACACCTCCACATACCTGTCCCACATAATTTACACCTCCACATACCTGTCCCACATCTTTTACACCTCCACATACCTGCCCCACATCTTTTACACCTCCACATACCTGTCCCACATCATTTACACCTCCACATACCTGCACCATCATTTACAATTCACCATACCTGTCCCCCATCATTTACACCTCCATGTGCCTGTCCCATATCATTTACACCTCCACATACCTGTCCCACATCATTTACACCTCCACATACCTGTCCCACATCTTTTACACCTCCACAAACCTGCACCATCATTTACATTTCACCATACCTGTCCCCCATCATTTACACCTCCACGTGCCTGTCCCACATCATTTACACCTCCACATACCTGTCCCACATCATTTACATCCCCACATACCTGTCCCACATCAGTTACACCTCCACATACCTGTCCCACATCATTTACACCTCCACATACCTGCCCCATCATTTACACCTCCACATACCTGCCCCATCATTTACACCTCTACATAACTGGCCCACATCATTTACACGTCCACATACCTCTCCCACATCATTACACCTCCACACGCCTGTCCCACATCATTTACACCTCCACACACCTGTCCCACATCAGTTACACCTCCACATACCTGTCCCACATCTTTTACACCTCTACATACCTGTCCCACATTATTTACACCTCCACATACCTGTCCCACATTATTTACACCTCCACATACCTGTCCCACATTATTTAACCCTTTATTGAACTGTTTAGAGAAATTCACCTGAAAACTGACATTCTTTGTTTAAAACCCTCAAAGTGTGCGATTTTTCATTGGGAATGGTGTACCAGAGTTCTGCACCGTGTCACAACATTTTTACCTTAAATTCAAGTTATTCCCTACATTTGCTTCTGCTTAGGGGAGTGCGCACAAATAAACATGAATTTCCTCTGGAAAATCAGTGCAAGTTTGTAATTGAATTGCAAATGTAATTTGCAGGCTCGCAGCACCCAACTCCCACCTAACTGAATTGACCCCTGGTGTTGTTGAATGTTGTCCATCCCCTTCTGTTTTTCTCCAAGACATATCATCAATCTCTATTCCTGTCAGATATTTGAAAGTATATCTTTGAAATAGAGGTGAGCGGGTTCGGATTTCTGAAATCCGAACCCCTCCGAGCCCCCCAATCCGAGGCCAATCCGAGTCAGGCTCGACTTTTCCCGCCTGACTCGGATCTGAAATCGAGGCAAAACGTCATCATCCCGCCTTCCGGGTCTCGCAGGTTTTGGATTCTATATAAGGTACCCGCGTCTGCGCCATTTTCTCACTCGGCTGTGGACAGTGAAGAGGGAGGGTGGGAGTTAGGGCTGGCTGGGCTGTGTAGTGTAGTGCAGTGTAGTGTTGTGCTGTGCTGCTGTTGTTGTCCATAGGGGCTGTGTCCACTCCTCCAAAGTCCATAGGGGCTGGCTGTGTTGTGCTGTGCTGCTGTTGTCCATGGGGGCTGTGTCCACTCCTCCAAAGTCCATAGGGGCTGGCTGTGTTGTGCTGTGCTGCTGTTGTCCATAGGGGCTGTGTCCACTCCTCCAAAGTCCATAGGGGCTGGCTGGACTGTGTTGTGAAGTCAGTTGTCCATAGGGGCTGTGTCCACTCCAAAGTCCTGTGCAATGTCCCAGTCCTAAAGGGGTGCTGTAGTGTTGTCCAGGGGGTGCTCTGGCCATCAGTGGTGCTCCCCCCAAGTGCAAAAAAAATAAATATTTTTTCTGTGTTTGTGAATTGTGTGCGCAGTAGCCGCACGTGCATCAACAAAGTAGTGCCAAGCGTGCGCCTGTGTCCCATAAGTAAAGGGCCGGCTGGCTTGTCCGTTAAAGGGTGCTGTTACCCCCAAAGTGCACTCCAAACAATATAAAAAAATATTTTCTGTGTTTGTGAATTGTGTGCACTGTGGCTGCACGTGCATCAACAAAGGAGCAACGCCAAGCGTGCGCCTGTGTCCCATAAGTAAAGGGCCGACTGGCTTGTCCGTTAAAGGGTGCTCTAACCCCCAAAGTGCACTCCAAACAAAATAAAAAAATATTTTCTGTGTTTGTGAATTGTGTGCACTGTGGCTGC
This sequence comes from Taudactylus pleione, assembly GCA_031769625.1. NCBI lineage: Eukaryota > Metazoa > Chordata > Amphibia > Anura > Myobatrachidae > Taudactylus > Taudactylus pleione. Next base: position 4,733,827 of record JAUIMM010000198.1, read on the forward strand.
ACGTGCATCAACAAAGGAGCAGCGCCAAGCGTGCGCCTTTGTCCCATAAGTAAAGGGCTGGCTGGCTTGTCCGTTAAAGGGTGCTGTAACCCCCAAAGTGCGCTCCACAAAAAATAAAATATTCTCCTTTTTTTTTTCTTTTTTTTCTGTCTTTGTGAATTGTGTGGGCTGTAGCTGCAGCGACAAGCGTGAGTCTGTCTGTTAAAGGGTGGTGTAACCCTCAAAGTGTGCTCCACAAAGAATAAAAAATTCTTCTTTTTTTTCTGTCTTTGTGAATTGTGTGGGCTATAGCCGCACCTGCATCCTCAAAGCAGCAGCGCCAAGCATGCGTCTGTCTGTTAAAGGGTGGTGTACCCCTAAAGTGCACTCCAACAAAAATAAAACATTTTCTTCTGTGTTTGTGAATTGTCTGCACTGTACGTGCATCCTCAAAGCAGCAGCGCCAAGCGTGCGTCTGTCTGTTAAAGGGTGGTGTAACCCTCAAAGTGTGCTCCACAAAGAATAAAAAATTCTTCTTTTTTTTTCTGTCTTTGTGAATTGTGTGGGCTATAGATGCACCTGCATCCTCAAAGCAGCAGCGCCAAGCGTGCGTCTGTCTGTTAAAGGGTGGTGTAACCCCTAAAGTGCACTCCAACAAAAATAAAACATTTTCTTCTGTGTTTTTGAATTGTCTACACTGTACGTGCATCCTCAAAGCAGCAGCGACAAGCGTACGTCTGTCTGTTAAAGGGTGGTGTAACCCTCAAAGTACGCTCCACAAAAAATAAAAAATTATTTTTTTCTGTCTTTGTGAATTGTGTGGGCTGTAGCTGCACGTGCATCAACAAAGGAACAGCACCAAGTGTGCGCCTGTGTCCCATAAGTAAAGAGCCAGCTGGCTCATTTCTTAAAGGGTGGTGTAACCCACAAAGTGCACTAGTCTCCAACTAAAATAAAAAAATATTTTCTGTGTTTGTGTGCGCCTTAGCCGCACGTATATATCAATATAACATAAATGGAGGACCAAACTTTCTCCGATAAAAATAAAATAGGGAAAGATCAAGAACCACTTCCTCCTAGTGCTGAAGCTGCTGCCACTAGTCATGACATAGATGATAACATGCCATCAACGTCGTCTGCCAAGGCCGATGCCCAATGTCATAGTAGAGGGCACATACAATCCCAAATGACAAAAGTTCAGGAAAATGACCTTAAAAAAAACATTTAAATCATCTGAGGAGAAACGTAAACTTGCCAATATGCCATTTACGACACGGAGTGGCAAGGAACGGCTAAGGTCTTTCCCTATGTTCATGACTAGTGGTTCAGCTTCACATGACGATGGAAGCCCTCCTCCCGCTAAAAAAATCAAACGAGTTAAGCTGGCAAAAGCACAGCGAAGAACTGTGCGTTCTAAGAAGATATCACAAATCCCCAAGGAGAGTCCAAGTGTGGTGGCGGTTGCGATGCCTGACCTTCCCAGCACTGGACGGGAAGAGGTGGCTCTTTCCACCATTTGCACGCCCCCTGCAAGTGCTGAAAGGAGCACCCACAGTCCACTTGCTGATATGCAAATTGAAGATGTCACTGTTGAAGTACAACAGGATGAGGATACTGGTGTAGCTGGCGCTGAGGAGGAAGTTGGCGAGGAGGATTCTGATGGTGATGTGGTTTGTTTAAATCAGGCTCCGGGGGAGACAGTTGTTGTCTGTGGGATGAAAAAGCCCATCACGGTCATGCCTGGGCAGAAGACCAAACATTCCACCTCTTTGGTCTGGCAATATTTCTATCCAAATCCGGACAACAACTGTCTTGCCATATGTAAAGGTGAAATAAGTAGGGGTAGGGACATTAACCACCTAGGAACATCCTCCCTTATACGGCACCTGCAGCGCGTTCATAAAAAGTTACTGTCAAGTTCAGAAACTTTGGCTAAGACCGTAAGCAGTCCAGGGACACCTAAATCCCATTGTCCTGTTGTATCCAAGCTCCTGCAAACCACACCGTCAACTCCCTCCTCGTCAATTTCCTCCTTAGTCAGGATCGGAAGTAGTCCTGCAGGCCATGTCACTGGAATGACTGACTCTCCTATCCGGGATTCCTCCGGAGGATCCTGCATTGCTATGCCTACTGCTGCTGCTGCTGTTGCTGCTGCTGGGAGTCGTTCATCATCCCAGAGAGGAAGTAGGAACACCACTACTTTTACTAAACAATTGACCCTCCAACAGTCCTTAGCGAGGACGATGAAGTATGACAGCAGTCATCCTGAAGCAAAACGTATAACTGAGGCCTTGACTGCTATGTTGGTGTTAGACGTGCATCCGGTATGCGCCATTAGTGCAGTGGGATTTAGACAATTGATGGAGGTAGTGTGTCCCCGGTTCCAAATACCGTCTAGATTCCACTTCACTAGGCAGGTGATACCGAGACTGTACAGAAACGTCAGAAACAGTGTCCTCAGTGTCCTGAAAAATGCGGTTGTACCCAATGTCCACTTAACCACGGACATGTGGACAAGTGGAACAGCTTACGCAGCAACAACAGCAGCGTCACCAGTAGCAGCATCTCAGAAACGCCAGCTTGTTCCAAGGCAGGCTACGCTGTGTATCACCGGTTTCAGTAAGAGGCACACTGCCGACAACCTCTTAGAGAAACTGAGGGAAATCATCGCCCAGGGGCTTACCCCACTTAAACTCTCCTGGGGATTTGTGATATCTGACAATGTCACCAATATTGTGCGGGCATTACATCTGGGCAAATTCCAGCACGTCCCATGTTTTGCTCACACAATAAACTTGGTGGTGCAGAATTTTCTGAAAAGCGACAGGGGCATGCAGGAAACGCTTTGGATGGCCCGAAAAATTTCTGGCCACTTTCGCCATTCAGCAACTGCGTGCCGAAGACTGGAGCGCCAGCAAACACTCTTGAACCTGCCCCGCCATCACCTGAAGCAAGAGGTTGTGATGCGGTGGAACTCAACCCTCTATATGCTTCAGAGGATGGAGGAGCAGCAAAAGGCCATTCAAGCCTATACATACACCTATGACATAGGCAAAGGAGGGGGTATGCACCTGACTCAAGCGCAGTGGAGAATGATTTCTGTGTTGTGCAAGGTTCTCCAGCCCTTCGAACTTGCCACACGTGAAGTCAGTTCAGACACTGCCAGCTTGAGTCAGGTCATTCCCCTCATCAGGCTCTTGCAGAGGCAGCTGGAGAAAGTGAAGGAGGAGCTAAGATGGAGCGATTCCGCTCGGCATGTGGGACTTGTGGATGAAGCCCTTCATTCGCTTTGCCAGGATTCCAGGGTGGTCAATCTGTTGAAATCAGACCACGACATTTTGGCCACCGTGCTCGATCCTAGGTTTAAAGCCTATGTGGTGTCTCTCTTTCCGGCCGACACAAACCTGCAGAGGTGCAAAGACCTGCTGGTGAAAACACTGTCAGCTGAAGCGGAACGTAACACATCAACAGCTCCTTCTTCATTTTCTCCCGCAACTGGGGCTGCCAGAAAAAAAACGTAGGTATCCTAAGCAACCCGGATGAAGGAGGGTGAACCGCGCTCACTGTTATGGCTGTGGGTGTGGATAGGGGCAGGGGGGGAGAGGTTGAGAGGTCGGGAGAGGGAATGTGCATGTCTCTGGAGGGTAAGGAGGTTGGGATTATGAGAGTGCTGCGCCTATGGTAGGAGTACCTGTTCCTACCTTGTATAAAGACTGGTAGAATTTGGGTAAGGCGCGCTCTCTATTAGATGGGGCCTTGTATAGTGTGCGTAGGTAAGAGTAAACTGTATGACACAGAGACGTAGACTGTAGTGTTGGGTCAAAGGTTTTATTAGGTACAATGCTGCTTGAGGATAAATGACCCAGGGGTAGTGGGGTTAGAGCAGAAGGGTGCACGGGGGGGAAGGTGGGTGGACCCTTTTAGGGGGCTCCTTACCGTGCGGTTCTGGACCAGCACATTGTCCCTGCTGGACCTTTGGTCGACAGTCTTATCGCCCGGCAAAGGGCTGGCGGCTCCGTGAGGTGGGATGCGCGCCGGTTCCCTGTGCATGTGCCACGTGGTGCAGCGGGTCGTCCCGCTGCACCATGTGGCACATGCACAGGGAACCGGCGCGCATCCCACCTCACGGAGCAACCAGCCCGTCGCAGTCCGCTTACCCAACCCGGGTTCAGCCACCACGCTGACTCAGTCTGCCAGCACAAACAAGATCGCCGGTGCCAGCAGCACGAGGCGCAGCCGAACCAGGAGCCGCAGCACACAAAGAACGGCCAGCTGACCTGGCGCTACACACCATTAGAGACTGCCGATCACCATCCCCATATCGCAACGCCTACCAAGGCACCTACCGGTAGGTAAGTTGTACCATTTGCGGGACGCCGCCACACCATCCACCCCTAACAGACTTCCACCATCACTTTGCCGGGCGATAAGACTGTCGACCAAAGGTCCAGCAGGGACAATGTGCTGGTCCAGAACCGCACGGTAAGGAGCCCCCTAAAAGGGTCCACCCACCTTCCCCCCCGTGCACCCTCCTGCTCTACCCCCCACTGCCCCTGGGTCATTTGTCCTCAAGCAGCATTGTACCTAATAAAACCTTTGACCCAACACTACAGTCTACGTCTCTGTGTCATACAGTTTACTCTTACCTACGCACACTATACACCGCCCCATCTAATAGAGAGCACGCCTTACCCAAATTCTACCATCCTAAGCAACCCGCTGGCGGTGATGCAGGGTAGGCAGGACCAAGTTTGGACATCTGGTCGAGACTGAAGGACCTGGCAACAATTTCTGACATGTCTACTGTCACTGCATATGATACTGTCACCATTGACAGAATGGTGGAGGATTACATTGGTGACAGCATTCAAGTAGGCATGTCAGACAGTCCGTACCTGTACTGGCAGGAAAAAGAGGCAATTTGGAGGCCCCTTTACAAACTGGCTCTATTTTACCTGAGTTGCCTCCCCTCCAGTGTGTACTCCGAAAGTGCAGCCGGGAACCTTGTCAGCGAAAGGCGTAGGAGGTTGCTTCCACAAAATGTGGAGAAGATGATGTTCATAAAAATGAATTATCAACTCTTCCAGGGAGACCAGCCTCCAGAACGTACAGAGGGACCTGTGGTGGTGGATTCCAGTGGGGACAAATTAATACTCTGTGAGGATGAGGATGTACACAACACTGAAGAGGGTGAGGAATCGGTGGATGAGGAGGATGAGGACGACATCTTGCCTCCGTAGAGCCAGTTTGTGCAGGGACAGATTAATTACCAGCTTGTTTTGTGGGGGGCCCAAACGAACCAATCATTTCAGCCACAGTCGTGTGGCAGACTCTGGCGCTGAAATGATTGGTTTGTTAAAGTGTGCATGTCCTGTTTATACAACATAAGGGTGGGTGGGAGGGCCCAAGGACAATTCCATCTTGCACCTCTTTTTTTTCTTTGCATTATGTACTGTTTGGGGCCTAGTTTTTCAAACTGCCATCCTGTCTGCCACTGCAGTGTCACTCCTAGATGGGCCACGTGTTTGTGCTGCCCACTCGTGTCGCTTAGCATAGTCATCCAGCTACCTCGGTGCAACCTTTTGGACATAAAAACACTATTGTGAGGTGTGAGGTGTTCAGAATAGACTGGAAATGAGTGGAAATTAAGGTTATTGAGGTTAATAATAGCATAGGAACAGAAAAACCCACAAATTCTGTGACTTTAGCTGTTTTTATGCTTTTTAAAAAAAAAAATACAGATCCAAAACACAAAACCCAGAACCCAAAACACGGAAGGGTGGTTTTGGCAAAACCAATCCAGATCCAAAACACGAAGAAAGATCCAGATCCAAAACACGAAAAGTGGCCGGTGCACACCCCTACTTTGAAACAGTTTTAACTTGGCAGATGGACAGGTTCTGCCCTAAATAATATTATAAGCTTATCTCGCACCCCAGTATCTATGCTGCCAGACACAGCTCTCCTCATATACTGAGTGCAGAAGGAAATGTACTGTGATTAGTCTTTATGTGATGCATATGTACACACACACACACACACACACATATATATATATATATATATATATATATATATATATATAATCTTGTATATAAAATTAATTGGTCTGTTTGTTTTTGGCTGTCCAGTTATGCATTCAGACACCCCTGCACCAATTGTGATGAAACTAACGCAAGGTGGTTCAGTAGGATCCTGGCCAGGTCTTTTTTTTGGTGGGGTAGGGAGGGGGGTGGAAGGGGGGTTAGGGTCCTGGTCGGACCTCCGTTGATGTACGCTGGGTAGAGCTTTGACCCAGGGAGCCTGGTCTGAGCCTTTCACTGGATGGATTTGAACAAAAACTTCACAGAGTAGTAATACTGGATCCCAGAAGACATACTAGGGGGATGAGGTCCCGGTTGGTCCTCCCTTTGGTGTACAGAGGGCAGAACTTTGACCCAGGGAGCCAGTTCTGTGCCTTCCACTGGATGGAGGGGTGGCAATTGGTCTGGGATGCCTAATGGAGTGGTTGGGGTCGTGGTCGGACCTCATGGCGGAGTGCGCTGGACAGAACTTTGACCCAGGATGGATTTGGATGACATCCACTAGATGGATTTGGACATAACATAATAAAACTTAATAACTTGAAGACACACCCCTTCACCGATTGTGATGAAAACAATGCAGGGTGGTCCAGTTGGATCCTGGCCAGGTCTTTTTTTTGTGGGGGGGGGGGTTAGGGTCCTGGTTGGACCTCCCATTGGTGTACGCTGGGAAGAACTTTAACCCAGGGAGCCTGTTCTGCGCCTTCCAATGGATGGATTTGGACAAGAACGTCACAGAGTGGTAACATTGGATCCAAGAAGACATACTGGGGGATTGAGGTCCCGGTTGGACCTCTCGTTGGTGTACTCTGGGCAGAACTTTAACCCAGGGAACTTGTTCTGAGCCTTGCACTTGATGAATTTGGATAAAAACTTCACAGAGTGATAACACTGGATCCCAGAAGACATACTAGGACAACTTGAAGATTTAAACCCGGAAACACAAGTTAATAGAGCCAATAATGGGGACATTGCTAGTATTTATGGAAGTAATGATGGTATGCTCAATATGGGGTTACTGCTAGTGAATATGTTACAATCCTTTACCGTATACAATTTTTTCTAAATAAAAAAAGGTAGGTGGAAAGAAAATTCCTTATAGATATATTACTGTTGGTACCATGTTCCGGGCAGGCAATACAAAATTTTCTCAGTTTCTTGAAACCTATGTTGGACAAATGGTGGTAGAATAGGTACCCTGTCCATTATCTTTTGGTCCTGCCCCAAAATAGCTCCATTTTGGAGAGGGCTTCAACACCCCATTTCTCACTGGTGTTCAATTATTGGTTCCTAATGGAGACATTTTGTGTCATGTTAACCTTTACTGCAGCTCAGACAACACCTAAGTAGCCCCTGGGTTAGGGCAGAAGACATTACTTGTAGCGACCCACCATCTCCCCCCTCAGTTGTACCTTGTCCCAAATATTTGACCAGGCATCCGAAAAATGACAATTCACAGAGTGTGCCACTAAAAGGACCCACCGTTCCTTCTACTTTGCTTCACACCTTCCAGCTTTTTAAATTAGGATATTAGAATACCTGAAAGCTGGGAGCATAGTTATATTACTCCAATGTCCAATATGAAGAAGGAATATATACATTACTATGTTGGCAGCTGTTTTACTTTTTGCAGACTAAGATTTAAAAGGCTGGAGCACCTCATCCCTATAGCTGTACACTGCCCTGCTCACTGCCTGACATGCACTGGAGAATTCTAGAAAACATTTTCAGCAGTATATTGTGGCTGGCTACTGGTAGGAAACAAAGGTTAGAACTAGGGGTGTGCACCGGCCACTTTTCGTGTTTTGTGTTTTGGTTTTGGATCTGGATCTTTCTTCGTGTTTTGGATCTGGATTGGTTTTGCCAAAACCACCCTTCCGTGTTTTGGGTTCTGGGTTTTGTGTTTTGGATCTGTATTTTTTTGAAAAAAAGCATAAAAACAGCTAAAATCACAGAATTTGTAGGTTTTTCTGCTCCTATGCTATTATTAACCTCAATAACCTTAATTTCCACTCATTTCCAGTCTATTCTGAACACCTCACACCTCACAATAGTGTTTTTATGTCCAAAAGGTTGCACCGAGGTAGCTGGATGACTATGCTAAGCGACACGAGTGGGCGGCACAAACACGTGACCCATCTAGGAGTGACACTGCAGTGGCAGACAGGATGGCAGTTAGAAAAACTAGGCCCCAAACTGTACATAATGCAAAGAAAAAAAAGAGGTGCAAGATGGAATTGTCCTTGGGCCCTCCCACCCACCCTTATGTTGTATAAACAGGACATGCACACTTTAACAAATCAATCATTTCAGCGCCAGGGTCTGCCACACAACTGTGGCTGAAATGATTGGTTCGTTTGGGCCCCCACAAAACAAGCTGGCAATTAATGTGTCCCTGCACAAACTGGCTCTACGGAGGCAAGATGTCATCCTCATCCTCCTCATCCACCGATTCCTCACCCTCTTCAGTGTGTACATCCTCATCCTCACAAAGTATTAACTCGTCCCCACTTGAATCCACCACCACAGGTCCCTCTGTACGTTCTGGAGGCTGGTCTCCCTGGAAGAGCTGATAATTCATTTTGATGAACATCATCTTCTCCACATTCTGTGGAAGCAACCTCCTACGCCTTTCGCTGACAAGGTTCCCGGCTGCACTAAACACTCTTTCGGAGTACACACTGGAGGGGGGGCAACTCAGGTAAAATAGAGCCAGTTTGTACAGGGGCCTCCAAATTGCCTCTTTTTCCTGCCAGTACAGGTATGGACTGTCTGACATGCCTACTTGGATGCTGTCACCGATGTAATCCTCCACCATTCTGTCAATGGTGACAGTATCATATGCAGTGACAGTAGACATGTCAGAAATTGTTGCCAGGTCCTTCAGTCCGGACCAGATGTCCAAACTTGGTCCTGCCTGCCCTGCATCACCGCCAGCGGGTTGCTTAGGATACCTAAGTTTTTTCCTGGCAGCCCCAGTTGCGGGAGAAAATGAAGAAGGAGCCGTTGACGTGTCACGTTCCGCTTCAGCTGACAGTGTGTTCACCAGCAGGTCTTTGCACCTCTGCAGGCTTGTGTCGGCCGGAAAGAGAGACACCACATAGGCTTTAAACCTAGGATCGAGCACGGTGGCCAAAATGTAGTGGTCTGATTTCAACAGATTGACCACCCTGGAATCCTGGCAAAGCGAATGAAGGGCTTCATCCACAAGTCCCACATGCCGAGCGGAATCGCTCCGTCTTAGCTCCTCCTTCACTTTCTCCAGCTGCTTCTGCAAAAGCCTGATGAGGGGAATGACCTGACTCAAGCTGGCAGTGTCTGAACTGACTTCACGTGTGGCAAGTTCGAAGGGCTGAAGAACCTTGCACAACACGGAAATCATTCTCCACTGCGCTTGAGTCAGGTGCATACCCCCTCCTTTGCCTATGTCATAGGTGGATGTATAGGCTTGTATGGCCTTTTCTGCTCCTCCATCCTCTGAAGCATATAGAGGGTTGAGTTCCACCGCGTCACAACCTCTTGCTTCAGGTGATGACGGGGCAGGTTCAAGAGTGTTTGCTGGCGCTCCAGTCTTCGGCACGCAGTCGCTGAATGGCGAAAGTGGCCAGAAATTTTTCGGGCCACCCAAAGCGTCTCCTGCACGCCCCTGTCGCTTTTCAGAAAATTCTGCACCACCAAGTTTATTGTGTGAGCAAAACATGGGACGTGCTGGAATTTGCCCAGATGTAATGCCCGCACAATATTGGTGGCGTTGTCAGATATCACAAATCCCCAGGAGAGTCTAAGTGGGGTAAGCCACTGGGCGATGATTTCCCTCAGTTTCTCTAAGAGGTTGTCGGCGGTGTGCCTCTTACTGAAACCGGTGATACACAGCGTAGCCTGCCTTGTAACGAGCTGGCGTTTCTGAGATGCTGCTACTGGTGACGCTGCTGCTGTTGCTGCGTAAGGTGATACATCTACCCAGTGGGCTGTCACAGTCATATAGTCCTTAGTCTGCCCTGTTCCACTTGTCCACATGTCCGTGGTTAAGTGGACATTGGGTACAACCGCATTTTTCAGGACACTGAGGACACTTTTTCTGACGTTTCTGTACAGTCTCGGTATCGCCTGCCTAGTGAAGTGGAATCTAGACGGGATTTGGAACCGGGGACACACTACCTCCATCAATTGTCTAAATCCCACTGCACTAATGGCGGATACCGGACGCACGTCTAACACCAACATAGCAGTCAAGGCCTCAGTTATACGTTTTGCTTCAGGATGACTGCTGTCGTACTTCATCCTCCTCGCTAAGGACTGTTGGAGGGTCAATTGTTTAGTAAAAGTAGTGGTGTTCCTACTTCCTCTCTGGGATGATGAACGACTCCCAGCAGCAGCAGCAACAGCAGCAGCGGCAGCAGTAGGCGTAGCAATGCAGGATCCTCCGGAGGAATCCCGGATAGGAGAGTCAGTCATGCCAGTGATATGGCCTGCAGGACTACTTCCGATCCTGACTAAGGAGGAAATTGACGAGGAGGGAGTTGACGGTGTGGTTTGCAGGCGCTTGGATACAACAGGACAACGGGATTTAGGTGTCCCTGGACTGCTTACGGTCTGAGCCAAAGTTTCTGAACTTGACAGTAACTTTTTATGAACGCGCTGCAGGTGCCGTATAAGGGAGGATGTTCCTAGGTGGTTGACGTCCCTACCCCTACTTATTTCACCTTTACATATGGTACATATGGCAAGACAGTTGTTGTCCGGATTTGGATAGAAATATTGCCAGACCAAAGAGGTGGAATGTTTGGTCTTCTGCCCAGGCATGACCGTGATGGGCTTTTTCATCCCACGGACAACAACTGTCTCCCCCGGAGCCTGATTTAAACAAACCACATCACCATCAGAATCCTCCTCGCCAACTTCCTCCTCAGCGCCAGCTACACCAGTATCCTCATCCTGTTGTACTTCAACAGTGACATCTTCAATTTGCATATCAGCAAGTGGACTGTGGGTGCTCCTTTCAGCACTTGCAGGGGGCGTGCAAATGGTGGAAAGAGCCACCTCTTCCCGTCCAGTGCTGGGAAGGTCAGGCATCGCAACCACCACCACACTTGGACTCTCTTTGGGGATTTGTGATATCTTCTTAGAAAGCACAGTTCTTCGCTGTGCTTTTGCCAGCTTAACTCTTTTGATTTTTTTAGTGGGAGGAGTGCTTCCATCGTCATGTGAAGCTGAACCACTAGTCATGAACATACTAGGGATCGACCTTAGCCGTTCCTTGCCACTCCGTGTCGTAAATGGCATATTGGCAAGTTTACGTTTCTCTTCAGCTGATTTAAATGTCTTTTTCAAGGTCATTTTCCTGAACTTTGCCATTTGGGATTGTATGTGCCCTCTACTATGACATTGGGCATCGGCCTTGGCAGACGACGTTGATGGCATGTTATCGTCTATGTCATGACTAGTGGCAGCAGCTTCAGCACTAGGAGGAAGTGGTTCTTGATCTTTCTCTATTTTATTTTTATCGGAGAAAGTTTGGTCCTCCATTTATGTTATATCGATTTGATATATACGTGCGGCTAAACACAGAAAATAAATTTTTTTTTGGTTCGGACTGGAGTGTACTTTGTGGGTTACAGCACCCTTTAACGGTCAAGCCAGCCGGCCCTTTACTTATGACACAGGCGCACTCTTGGCACTACTTTGTTGATGCACGTGCGGCTACTGCGCACACAATTCACAAACACAGAAAATAATTTTTTTTTGGTTTGGACTGGAGTGTACTTTGGGGGTTACAGCACCCTTTAACGGTCAAGCCAGCCGGCCCTTTACTTATGACACAGGCGCACGCTTGGCACTACTTTGTTGATGCATGTGCGGCTACTGCGCACACAATTCACAAACACAGAAAATAATTTTTTTTTGGTTTGGACTGGAGTGTACTTTCGGGGGTTACAGCACCCTTTAACGGTCAAGCCAGCCGGCCCTTTACTTATGACACAGGCGCACTCTTGGCACTACTTTGTTGATGCACGTGCGGCTACTGCGCACACAATTCACAAACACAGAAAATAATTTTTTTTTAGGTTTGGACTGGAGTGTACTTTCGGGGGTTACAGCACCCTTAACGGTCAAGCCAGCCGGCCCTTTACTTATGACACAGGCGCACGCTTGGCACTACTTTGTTGATGCACGTGCGGCTACTGCGCACACAATTCACAACCACAGAAAATAATTTTTTTTTGGTTTGGACTGGAGTGTACTTTCGGGGGTTACAGCACCCTTTAACGGTCAAGCCAGCCGGCCCTTTACTTATGACACAGGCGCACGCTTGGCACTACTTTGTTGATGCACGTGCGGCTACTGCGCACACAATTCACAAACACAGAAAATAATTTTTTTTTAGGTTTGGACTGGAGTGTACTTTCGGGGGTTACAGCACCCTTAACGGTCAAGCCAGCCGGCCCTTTACTTATGACACAGGCGCACGCTTGGCACTACTTTGTTGATGCACGTGCGGCTACTGCGCACACAATTCACAAACACAGAAAATAATTTTTTTTTTGGTTTGGACTGGAGTGTACTTTCGGGGGTTACAGCACCCTTAACGGTCAAGCCAGCCGGCCCTTTACTTATGACACAGGCGCACGCTTGGCACTACTTTGTTGATGCACGTGCGGCTACTGCGCACACAATTCACAAACACAGAAAATAATTTTTTTTTTGGTTTGGACTGGAGTGTACTTTCGGGGGTTACAGCACCCTTAACGGTCAAGCCAGCCGGCCCTTTACTTATGACACAGGCGAACGCTTGACACTACTTTGTTGATGCACGTGCGGCTACTGCGCACACAATTCACAAACACAGAAAATAATTTTTTTTTGGTTTGGACTGGAGTGTACTTTCAGGGGTTACAGCACCCTTTAACGGTCAAGCCAGCCGGCCCTTTACTTATGACACAGGCGCACGCTTGGCACTACTTTGTTGATGCACGTGCGGCTACTGCGCACACAATTCACAAACACAGAAAATAATTTTTTTTTGGTTTGGACTGGAGTGTACTTTCGGGGGTTACAGCACCCTTTAACGGTCAAGCCAGCCGGCCCTTTACTTATGACACAGGGGCACTCTTGGCACTACTTTGTTGATGCACGTGCGGCTACTGCGCACACAATTCACAAACACAGAAAATAATTTTTTTTTAGGTTTGGACTGGAGTGTACTTTCGGGGGTTACAGCACCCTTAGCGGTCAAGCCAGCCGGCCCTTTACTTATGACACAGGCGCACGCTTGGCACTACTTTGTTGATGCACGTGCGGCTACTGCGCACACAATTCACAAACACAGAAAATAATTTTTTTTTGGTTTGGACTGGAGTGTACTTTCGGGGGTTACAGCACCCTTTAACGGTCAAGCCAGCCGGCCCTTTACTTATGACACAGGCGCACGCTTGGCACTACTTTGTTGATGCACGTGCGGCTACTGCGCACACAATTCACAAACACAGAAAATAATTTTTTTTTAGGTTTGGACTGGAGTGTACTTTCGGGGGTTACAGCACCCTTAACGGTCAAGCCAGCCGGCCCTTTACTTATGACACAGGCGCACGCTTGGCACTACTTTGTTGATGCACGTGCGGCTACTGCGCACACAATTCACAAACACAGAAAATAATTTTTTTTTTGGTTTGGACTGGAGTGTACTTTCGGGGGTTACAGCACCCTTAACGGTCAAGCCAGCCGGCCCTTTACTTATGACACAGGCGCACGCTTGGCACTACTTTGTTGATGCACGTGCGGCTACTGCGCACACAATTCACAAACACAGAAAATATATTATTTTTTTAGCACTTGGGGGGAGCACCCCTGATGGACAGAGCACCCCCTGGACAACACTACAGCACCCCTTTAGGACTGGGACACTGCACAGGACTTTGGAACTGACTGCACAACACAGTCCAGCCAGCCCCTATGGACTTTGAAGTAGTGGACACAGCCCCTATTAACAACAGCAGCACAGCACAACACAGCCAGCCCCTATGGACTTTGAAGTAGTGGACAACAGCAGCACTACACTACACTACACTACACAGCACTAACTCCCACCCTCCCTCTTCACTGTCCACAGCCGAGTGAGAAAATGGCGCCGACGCGGGTACCTTATATAGGATCCAAAACCCGCGAGACTCGGAAGGCGGGATGATGACGTTTTGCCTCGATGTCAGATCCGAGTCAGGCGGGAAAAGTCGAGCCTGACTCGGATCGGACTCGGATCGGGGGGGCTCGGGGGGGTTCGGATTTCAGAAATCCGAACCCGCTCACCCCTAGTTAGAACTAGCATAAAGTACTAAAGCTCTGTTCCACCTCAGACCAGTACCAGCTAGAAGGGTAGCAATGCTAGCGCTGGAACCAAACAACCATTTATAATATGTATTTGAGCCTTTACCTTTAAGGTTTATTTGTTGATGGATGTGGTGGTTTGGGTTTGTACTCATAACTATATTTATTTATTGGCTTCCCAATCTAACCTCAGATTTATCTTGCTGCGCCTAACATTCAACTGAACTTTTTGCACCTTACATTATAATGTGATTTTTAAGTGTTTTTTTTAACAGAGATGTGCAGGTCTGGATTTCTGAAATCCAAACACACCCGAATTTAGGGGTTTCGAGTAGAACTGGGTCAAGGTTCAGATTCATTTTTGTGACGTTGTTCCGAAGGAGTCCTACGGTCAGCTCTGTTGCTGGTTCGGAACTCGGATTTAAAAACCTAACTCGAGTTTTAGATTCAGACATTTTAGATGTTTTTATCGGTTTTTATAGATATTTAATCGTTTTTATCCAAATCCAAAACACGTGAGAGTGGTTTTCCAAAATCAAAACACGAAGATGAATCCAGAAACAAAACATGGGAGTCCGTACCAATCTCTAGTTTTCAAGTACATCTGTGTTTATTGATTTTCTGTCTTCGCCAATAATCATTTATAATCCCCCACCATAACCATTCCACACCTGGCCATTAGAGCAGCTATATTGGCTAGACCACCCCTCACTCTGTTGTATTTAACATTTAGTGTGAACAGAGGTTTTATCCAGTACCCCAGAATCCCGACACCCATAGGAAGTAACTGTATTTTTCTAGCCCTTACCCTAACCCTCCCTCCCTCCTAGTGCCTAAACGTAAACTCCCCCTCCCCGATGCTTAAACCTAACCTCCCCCTCCCTGAACTCTAATCCTAACACTTCCTACCCGGTGCCTAACCCTAACCCTCCCCCTAATGCCTAACCTCCCCCTAACACCCTGATACTTACTGGTATTCAGACCGTCGGAATCCCGCACGCCGGGATGCCGACTACATCCCAATAAGACAGATAATTTTATCTCCATCCGGACACCCTGGCTGACCTATCCCAGCCCTCCTTCTCCTATGTCTCTTGGATTATGATAAGCCACCCAATGAGACTTAATTATCTTTCCTCTCTATACTCTTCATCATCATGCATTTTATTTTTACCCCTAAAACTTGTTGATTGGTTAAGCCTGTACTTTTGAATGGCATATACGTTGACTTGATCTTGGTTATTTGGTTGTGTTCATTCCTCCATTTTACCACTTCTTCCTCTGTTTCCCCCTTCCCTCTTTATACTCAAACTCTTGAATCAAAATGATTGTTTAAAAAAAATGTAAAATACATTTGTTGATTTTTTTTTGGTGTCTTTAAATGAAGAGACCTGTAAGTCAGCAGAACACCAACGTTAATGAATGGTGAGGTCTCGTTGCATCTATGTCTTGGCAATGGAGAGCTACAGTACATTACCCACACAATGGAAGGCGATGATAAAGTTTTACATACATAAATGTACCCATCCAACTCCCAAACTAGGAGAACCGTGGGAGGGACAGCACTGACACCTTCAGTCCCATGCTTACTTCTAGCTCATTTCTTAAATTTATATCATCAAGAAATTTCACTCAGCGACTATTCCAACATAATGTCAATTATATTTGAGCTGCTGCTTTTAATAATGGTACTTGCTAAATGTGTACCATCAAGAAAAAAACCCTGCAATTTTAATAAGAAGAAGCGCTTAAGACAGGGGTCAGGGAACTTTTTTACCTTTTACCCCCAAATATATTTGGATACGCCGACATTAGCCCCTTGATTTGAAAGGAAGGAAATCATATACTGTAGTAGTGCCCCCATAGTTATGCCCCTGTAGTAGTGCCCTCATAGTTATGCCCCTGTAGTAGTGGAAGACATCCATTCATTTCAATATCAGCCTTGTTTAGAAGATACCTGTGGTGGAGCTGTGGACCAAAGACCTATTGAGCCTCCATTCTGGACTGCATTGTGGGAATCCTGGCAGCAGATTAAGAGGAGAGGTACACTGTATAATACAGGATGGTCTGAAACAGCATTGATTGCACCATAAGTGGTACTTACACAGTCCAAAGGAGCATGCTTAAATGAATATATATTGGACTGATAGTCTTTTTGCAAATTGGATTTGATTATTAACCTTTTGGGACAGAAACCACGAATATACAGCGGCTGAGTGGTTAAGACACAATTTGGATGGACTAAGCCGTAGAAATACGGCTCTATTAATAACCTTACTTGAGCTCAAGATTTAGCAGTTTTCTAAGGTGGTTAACAATCGTATGCACATTTTATGTGATATGTTTTTATTGATTATTAAAACCATGTCAATAAATTGTTATTGTTGGGACGAATTAATGTAGAATAGAGTATTTGAACAGCGCTTCTTATTATTAACATTTCTTAAATTGAATTGGAACAGCTGTAGCCAGAGGTTGTGAGTGCAGTGATCGAACACACACACTGAAAGCATTCACGAGCAGGGTCCTCTGCCCTTGAGGACTCTTTCTTCCCACACCTACGTCATCATATCCACTCCTTGGTATTATTTTTATATACTGTGACATTGAACCAACTGGGTACAGTTTCTAGTTATGACCATGTATATATTGTTTTTTTGTCCCATTATGTATAATGCACTTTCAAGTGCATTTTAGGTCCTGTTCAATCTGTACAGTGTTTTTGCTTGCACTTTGTAAGGTACTGTGGACACCTTGTGGTGTCCTATTTAGGATGATGATAATAATGAACCAATACAGTAGAACACAGGTTCTCAAACTCAGTCCTCAGGACCCCAAACAGTGCATGTTTTGCAGGTCTCCTCACATAATTACTAGTAATAGTTAGCTGCACCTGTAGATCTTCTAAAATGTGTTAGTGAGTAATGAGTACACCTGTGCACCTTCTGGGTGACCTGCAAAAAGTGAACTGTGTGGGGTCCTGAGGACCGAGTTTGAGAACCACTGCAGTAGAACATATTTTTAATATGTTCTAAAATGTTGGCAGCTCTTAGCAGAACTAAAAATGACACTACATCTTTTCTCTAAAGCTACTTTCCCTTAGGTCCATAAAAATCTTAATCTTGGCCCAACGTGCTACACCTGGCTTGGACCATAGCACTTCTCAATGTATTTCTCAAACATTGGTTCTCAACCTTAAACCTCAAGTTTTTCCAACAGTATACGTTTTGAGGATTTCTGGGAGCAGGTGGGACAATTACTGACCCAGCAAAATTGATTAACTCAACCTGTGCATGAATAAAGGAAATCCACAAAACACGACCTGTTGGTGGTACTTTAGGACTGGAGTTGAGAATCCCTGTTCTAGAAAGTTTACGCAGACTAACACCATCCTGACTTTGCACCTGTGGCACATCATAAGGTAAATTCCAATTTAAAGGTATCAAAAGTGGCTCAGCAATGTTGGGAAAGCGGTGTTGTCTAGTGTACAATGGGTAGGTTTGGACATGACATATTGAGGGCTCATATGGCTCAATTTTCAAATAAGGAATGTTAAGAGATATTAAAACCTATTTAGATGTTGTCTGTGGCTTTGCTCATGATGAAATCACTTCTGTTAACATGTATTTTATTTGATGTGTTCTAGTTTTATTGCCTGTCGCGGGAGTGGCCCACGTGACCACGCACACCTGTGTGCCCTGTACACAGACTGCCATGTAGCCTATCCTATTCACCCACCACTCACACCAATGTCACTGTGTGCCCTGTGCACAGACTGCCATGTAGCCTGTCCTATTCACCCACCACTCACACCAATGTCACTGTGTGCCCTGTGCACAGACTGCTATGTAACTTCTCCTATGCACCCACCACTCACACCAATGTCACTGTGTGCCCTGTGCACAGACTGCCATGTAGCCTATCCTATTCACCCACCACTCACACCAATGTCACTGTGTGCCCTGTGCACAGACTGCTATGTAGCCTGTCCTATTCACCCACCACTCACACCTATGTCACTGTGTGCCCTGTGCACAGACTGCTATGTAACCTCTCCTATTCACCTACCACTCACACCAATGTCACTGTGTGCCCTGTGCACAGACTGCTATGTAACCTCTCCTATTCACCCACCACTCACACCAATGTCACTGTGTGCCCTGTGCACAGACTGCTATGTAACCTCTCCTATTCACCCACCTCTCACACCAATGTCACTGTGTGCCCTGTGCACAGACTGCTATGTAACCTCTCCTATTAACCACCACTCACACCAATGTCACTGTGTGCCCTGTGCACAGACTGCTATGCAGCCTCTCCTATTCACCCACCACTAACACCTGTATGCCCTGTGCACAGACTGCCATGTAGCCTATGCAGGGGCGCCGAGAGGGGGGGGGGGGGGAGCGGGTACAGATTACCGGGGCCCGGGCTTCCTGGGAGGCCCGGCGGGGGCCCGGGTCCAGCGCCACTCCCCCTCCCTCACAGCAGCCCAGCACACAGCGTGTGTTGAGCTGCAGTGGAGACTGCTCGTGGCTGCTGGGCAGCAGCCACAACAGTCTCCTATGCCTGTGTAGGGGAGCGATCACACTGATCGTGCCCCCCCCTGGCTTTGAGCAGGGCTGAGGGGGCCCAGAGCACCCCCTTCCCCAGCGCGCAGCACCCTCCCCTCCCTATTTTTTAAATAGGAGCATAAGATAGTGCACCTGAAAAAGGACCATGGCCTCCGGGGAAGGGCCAGGGAAGAGATAGGAGAGGCCAGGAGATGCTGGGAATAAAAGAAGAGGAAGCTACAAGTGAGAATGATAATAAACAGGAAAATTTACAGGCCCAAACAGCACCCCCTGCCCTGCGGTGCCCTGTGCCACGGCACTGGTCACACCACCCTAGTTGCGGCCCTGAGCACTGCCTAGTACTTTTAGCCCCAAATGGCAATGCAAGGAAAGCCAAAATGGAACGACAGTGCTCTGTATATAGAGAGGTCTTCCTTTAGTTTCACTTGGAAATACAGGCCTATTATTAGAGCAATGATTCCCAACCTCGGTCCTCAAGGCACACTAACAGTCCTGGTTTTAGTGATATCCATGATTGTGCACAGATGGTTAAATCAAAATAACTGAGGTACTAATTAAGGGCCTGATTCAGAGCCGGACGCTCTGAATCAGGGCCCTCCTACCTCATTTTGGAGCGGCCTCATGGACGCTCGCATAGCTGTGGGTTACCACCCACAGCTATAGCGAGTGTCCATGATGATGGTCGCGATGGTCAAGACCATCGCGACCATCGGGCTTGCGACGAGACCCTGCAGTAGGGTCTCGCTGCCGCAAGCCCTGGAGTGATTTTGGCTCTATCAGAGCCAAAATCACTCCCACTGACATCACTACTGATGTCAGTGGGGCCGGACTCAGACGGTAGGCGTTCCCATGGGAACGCCTCCGTCTGGCAGGCACGCCCACCAAAGGGGGCGTGCTGTCAGTCACCATCAACAGCACGCCCCCTTTGGTGCGAGACCCGGAGCGACAGCTTGGCTGTCGCTCGTCGGGTCTCGCGCATGCGCACGACGGAGCTCCCTCCGTCGTGCGCATGCCAATTAGGCACCATCGACCCGCTTGCGAACGTCCAGCGCTCGCAAGCGGGTCAGAATCAGGCCCAAAGTCACTTGTGCTCAAATATGGCTATCCCTAAAACCTGGACTGTTAGTGTGCCTTGAGGACCGTGGTTGGAAACCCCTGTATTAGAGGAAACATAAGAACATCTGGTTGGGGAGGCAAAAGAAACAAATGCTTCTTATTTGGGGTCTAGTGTAGTGGTGGGCAATAAGCAGCCCCCCAACTGTTGTAGAACTACACATCCCGACATACCCTGACAGTTTTGATATCTGGCCATTTTAAAACTGTTGCAATATGCATGCTGGGATTTTTAGTTCAACAGCTGGAGGGCTGATTATTGCCCACCCCTGGTCTAGTGTGTCCAGGGAACCCACGGACAGCTCCTATTCAACACCAATTATCTGGATCTAATCGTGCTAGTGGGGGGGCTAGAACATTCTAAGGGCAGGATGTGCTAAAAGGAAAAGGCGGCCGAAAACGGATGTTTATGGAATTTGGCCGCATTTTCCATATGTTCCGGATACATTCCGGAGCTTTGATCCAGTGGGCAACACCCTCTTTATTAGAGGACGTTGCCTCATAGAAGCAGATGGGCTTAATTTTCACATTCTGCTCTGAGAGGGATCCAATCTGATCCCTCCCAGTCTCCCCTGTGGCATGCGCAGAACGACACCAAAGGGACCGTAAGGGTGGAATGTATTAAGCATCACATTGCTGATGCTGTACATACCGGTGTTAATAACGCCGGTATGTACCTAGAAATGCACAAAGGACAGCTCTCTTGATAAGAAATGATAGAGGGACGCCCGGGTTAATGACTTAGAAGTCCTTCTGCGCCGCGGGGGACACCGGGAGGGATCCTCCTTGGTGCAGAAAGTGAAAAGAATCCCATAGGCCTCTATTGGGCAACACCATCTAAATATGGCATTGCCCACCGGGTCAAAGCTCCCGAATGCCTTTCATTCTGGAGCTTGGTACATATGAAAGTGGCGGTTCTCCGATTTTTGGCTGCATTTTCCTTTTAAATACATCCCTCCCTAACCATCCTCATCATACTTAGAGGCCTATTTATGAAGCCTCTCATAACCATTAACTTTATGCGGAGCACACTGCCATCCCCATTCAAAATCTGGGAGTGAGTTGCAAATGTGATATTTATCAGGCTTCGAAAACTAAAAAGTGGACTATGATAATGAATGCCATCTTCAGGTCCTGCAGAGTGCGGCGATGGATCCATGCCCCTCACCGTGCACATTGGTGACCGAAGATCGCACATGCACAGAAACCCCACAGGGACAGAAGAGTACATCAATTGCTGGGACAGCTGTCATGGCAATGATCGCCAGCAGCTCCCAAATCACTGCAAATATCATTGATGAGAGATTATTTATTTGGGCATTATAATGAATAGGTCCCTTAGACTGTGCTGCACATACCTTGATATCCCACTCCTGCAAGTGTGTATCGATATTACAAAGAATAAGGGATGCCACAAGCTACACCCCTAATTTTACAAGCCACACCCTACATTTATTATCCTCATTACATACTATGATGGTAGACCGTTATGGTGTGCCAAGTGCCAATATTGCACGCAATAAATCATTAAGGACAAAATAATATTTAAAAGTGTAGACATTTTAACATCGACATGTTACAGGTCGACCTTTTCAATCTATTGACCGTTCAACCCTGTCAACCTGAATACATGTCTACAGAATGATGGACGGCCTAATGAACACGTTGACCTTTTGATTGTCGACATTCAGGACCAGTCAACCTTAAAGTGTCGACCTTCTGAACAACAATCTTTTTTTACTGTCGACCTTTATGTAAATGACTTGAGATCTTTATCTCTCTAATTCTCAGTGACCATTACAAACCATTGCACTTTTCTACCCCTATATAAAACGGAAACCTTTTTTATTTCAGTTTGGAGGGTATTTATTGTATGTGGGAGCCTGTCACTGTGTAAGAATGATTAATACTCAGGAACGGTCAAACTCGACAATATGTAAAATGAACAATGACATTGAGATTACGTAACACATCTAATGCAAGCCCGTCATATGCACATTAAATTCTGATATTTCAGACAGGAAAGGAGTTATTGTCCCATAACAGCTTGTTGGTTCAGTTGCAAGCAGCAGAATGGCTAGGCACAGCAATGATGGCTGTACACGCATGTCACACAATAGGTTGTACAGCAGCTGCCTGAAAGAAACCCAACTCTGGGTGGTCTGACAGCAGATCTATAGCCATTTATTACTGACCCCAAGTCTTCCTAGCAGAGGCAAGACCTCTATATACATCAGAAGGTATGCAATCGGGAAGCCGACTGCCTAAATACCGGCAGCCGGCTTCCCGACTGTCATATCCCGGCAAGGGTGAAATGCCGGGATATGGTTTAGGGCTCCCGGGGGGGACTAAGGGTTAGGCACCCCCCCGGGAGGGTTAGGGTTAGGCTAGGGGGAGGGAGGATTAGGGTTAGGCACCCCGGGGGGGGGGGGACTTAGGGTTAGGCACCCCCCCGGGGGACTTAGGTTTAGGCAGCGGGGAAGGGGGTGGTTAAGGTTAGGCACGCCTAAGGAGGGTTAGGGTTAGGTTAGACAATACTTACCTATCCACGATCGGTATTTCCAGCGCTGTCGGGCTTCCGCTGCCGGGATTTCTGCTGATGTCGGGCTGCGGCTGCCGGGAATCTAACCGCCGGCCATGCGGCCGGCTGTATTTCATACCGATTCCCATCAGAATAGCCCAAAACTTATATGGTTTGTAATGGTCACTGAGAATTGGAGAGATAAAGATCTCAAGTAAATTGCATATCCAGCTGTAGGATCTGGACCAACCGATAATTTGGAGTTTGCTGCCTAAAAAATAACAAATTGATATGGAAATTAACCGGGCCGTTCCCAACACCGCACATGATCACATTATAAAATGACTGTAGCCAGAGCCGTAACTAGGCTTTTTGCTGCCCTGTGCCAGAAAGAGCATTGGCGCCCCCCTCATTTTTTAAAGGGACATAATGCACTCAAAAAAGAGCCATGGCGTCATGGGGAAGGGCCAGGGAAGAGATAGGGGAGGCCAGGAGATGCTGGGGATGAAATAAGAGGAAGCTACAAGAAAGAATGATAATAAACAGAAATTTGACAGGCCCAAACAGCGCCCCCTGACCTGTGGTGCCCTGTGCGATGGCACCGGCCGCACTACCCTAGCTACGGCCCTGACTGTAGCACTTATATTCATTGTTGTGTCTCATGCCTCAATTACATATGCAAATGCAGGGGGGGTTTCAGTCTACCTGGAAACCCCCCCTCCCCAGCACACACCATGACCACAATAGAAATAGTAATATAATAGAATGTCACAAGTGCTGCATGTTCCTCTCAGTATTACAAATGAAATGATTAGCACCACCTGTGGATCTTTTAAAATGCGCATATATACTTGTGCACCAACTAGGAGATGTGGAAAACACACACTGATAGGGGTGCACGGCTATAGACCATCAATAGGGTTAATAATTAATACTGTATGATAATACACTATCCAGTACATAAGGAGACCAATATGTACATATGTGTCCAGGGCAGTGCTAGGTTCTTCTGCTGCTCCCCCAGACTCCCAAACTTGCTCCAATGCGCAGGTATGGTGCCCACATCTGACATAAAGCATTCTGCTCAGACAGGATGGACCTACTGCCGCATCTAATGGCTTACTGTGATCGCTGGTCCTGTATATGCTGGAATTATTACACGCAATACACTTTGTATGTAACATATTAAAGCTGGATAAGGGCTAATTCTGCCCTCTTCATGGACTGGCCACACTCACTCTAAAATCAAGCATTTGGAAACCCCCCTCTAGAAATCCTGCGTTTGCCACTGAATTGCACCACGTTTCTAGGGAATATTCAGGCTTGCTCACCAATTTTAATTCAGCCCATAAAACTGCTGCCCCCGCTATGTGTAAGAGCAGAAAATACAGTAGTAGTAAGGGTGGGTTTTTTTTTTTTAACTAATTTATAATGGAACAATTTATTAAAGACTGGTCCTTTTGGCAAAATGACATTTATTCTGTAATATGGCTCAGCTGTCAGGGCAGTTAAAAGAAACAACAACTAAAAAACAATTACAAAATTTGTATTGCGATAATAAATGTAACCATTTTCCAGAAAGTACAGGTTGAGTCTCCTATATCCAAATATTCTTTGGCATGACCGAGATAATGAAACCTTTGATTTTTGATGGTTCACTGTACACAAACTTTGTCTAAAGGCACAAATTTAAAATATTGTATAAAATTAGCCTCAGGCTCTGTGTATAAGGTGTATATGAAACATAAATGCATTTAATTTCTGTACACAAACTTTGTTTCAGCCACAAAATTATTGAATATATTGCATAAACTTACCTGCAGGATATGTGTATAAGGTGTATATAATACATAAATGCATTCTGGGTGTATATGTGGGTCCTATTCCCAATATATCTCATTATGATATGCAAATATTCCAAAATATGGAATATTCCATTATCCAAAATACCCCTGGTCCCAAGCATTTTGGATATGGGAGACTCAACCTGTAATACTTAATGTTTGTTTTTTTCCCAATGAAAATTCTGAACCAGACAAGAATAAAAGTGTGTGTACACAATATATTTTTTGTTTTTAACTATCCTTACAGTATTATCAGCATACACAGATATTTTCTACTACTCTGGGGCCTTACACATAAATCAAGTCAGGAATGACAAGGTGTCACACGTCCTAAAATGATGATGGTCAGGGTCTCAAACTGGCAGCAGCTCCGAACCACAGTCAGGGCTATGACGTTGCCATAGTAACCTTTCAGCAGCTGTTCCCATGACCAGGATCCTCACTTAACCATCAATAGGCAAATTATCTTCTGTCCTTATCCTCATGGTCATTATTTCCTGCACATCGCAAATTGCAGACCTGATCTTTAACACGTTCTGAACGCAAAGTCAATTTTATTATGGCGCTTTGTAAAATCGCAACCTAAGTCACATGAGAATAGAAAGTAAAGTAATGTACAGTAAGTGTAATGTACATGGCAAGGTTGCTCAAACTGTATGAAATTTTAAGTGTCTGCCCATTCACAACATAGATATAATACGCTTATAAATTATGCTGGCAATGAAAGTTCCTTAATTAAGAGGGCAAAAAATAGTCTATTCACTTTATCAAATCACTATTTATGACATATAGGCATGATTCTATTCATACAATATTACAGGGGCAATAACATTTTGAACGTTAATGGGGAAAAATATTTAGTCATGATGAGGGCACCATTTACAGTGCACCCTTGAAGCACTGCAAGTGCCAGCATGTACATAGCCATTCATATTGCGCCATCATTACATATCGCATCCATTAACATTCAAATATTATTGCCCCCTTATACTGTAAAAATATCATCTTCTTATAGAACTACTTGGAAATTGAAGCCCATAATATATATGAAATAATGTCCCTATAAAGATTATGAACGGTTTTTGCCCCGATACTAAGTGCATTGTGCCTCCCTATTATGCTGTGAATGGCCAGATAGCAGCACAAGACAATGCAGGTGCACACTAACAGGACCGTTACTAGCTAGGGTCGACCGGGGCTGTAACACAGAGGGCATACCTGGAACAGCACCCTACAGCCAGGACTGCTGTTGCAGCACCCGATGCGCCAGCGGGCACCTTGCACAGTATATGTAGTCCATCGGACACCCAATCACTGCTGTACTTAATGGAGAAGCCCTATCCTTCTCAGTGGATAGGGCCGGAACAGGGCGCAACCGTGCTCTGTACTCTATGGGGTCAATCCTATTCCGCGCAAAGTGTGCGGTGTGCCGTTGCAACGGCGTTAAAACAGTGCACCCTTCGCAGCCCGACTCAATCCTGAATTTGCCAAACTTTTCTCGCTGCCCTATGGGGCTGCGAGCAAAATTTGGCGAATCCGGGCTCCGTAATGTGCGGCCACTGCCGCAATGACTCGTACTGGCGAGATCGTAGCACGGAATAGAATTGACCCCTAAGCACTAAGATAAATTATTCTATTGTTGTGCTTAGAGTGGACATCTGCATTTTCTTTTTCCTGTATTGTACTACAAGTCTCAGCATGGTAGCTCCTCTTATGATGTTCATAATTAGTGTGTGCAGTCTAAGTCCCTCCTCCCACTGGCCAGATAGCTCAAGTTCTATGCATTTAAGATGTTTCGCCGCTCACAAAATTTGCCGGTGATTTGGGATTTTGTATTGCTGCACATTAGCGGCAATTTGAAATTTTAATCCTCCAAACCGCGGGATTATAAATCTGTTATGTTGGAGGACAAAATCAGTTTCAAACCGGTGTTAGTGGTGTGGAGAAATAAAATAAGATTGACATTTGGCATAGTTTCCCCTTCATCTCATCCTCAGAAAATCATCCTGTAGTTTGTGTATAGCAGTAGTTCCCAAACTCGTTCTTCAAGGCACCCTTGTCAGTCGAGGATTAAAGGAGAAGGTTCCCAAACTCCACCATTACAGTCCAGGTTTGAAGGCTATTCTTGCTTGAGCACAGGTGACTCAATTAGCACCTCAGTCAATTTGATTCAATCATCTGGACTCAAGCATGGATATCCTTAAAACCTGGACTGTAATGGCAGAGTTTGGGAAACTCGGGTTTAAAGGCTATCCATGCTTCAGTACAGCTGGCTTAATTAGCACCTCAGTCAATCTGATTTAACTATCTGTGCTCAAGCATGGATAGCCTTAAAACCTGGACTGCTGTGGTGCCTTCAGGATCGAGTTTACAATCCACTGGTGTATCTGGTGAAATATTTGGCATAAAATGGAAACCTTCTGTATGTATTTCAATAAATTAATAAATGATTAAATTAAAACGTAACCGTCTTACAAAATGATAAATGGGAGCACGGGCATACGTGTGTAGATCGCCTGCTGTTATGAGGGAGTTAAAAAAATCTTTACACTCACCTTTAATAAATGAACAAGGCCACAGGCTACATTTATATAAGGACAAAAAGGGTCTCTATTTAACAAAGAAAGCAGTTTGGCTCGGTAAATTTCTATCACCACATGTCAAACAGAGAGGAAATCATTTTTCGTTACTAATCAAAAGAAACTCATCGCAGGGATGAGCGGCTGTGGTACGAGCCTGCCCAGACGAGGGGTCTTTAGTAAAGTGACAGTAATCACTATCCAGTGGCGTATCTATAATGGGTAAAGTGTGTGCGGGGCACACGGGTCCAGGGGGGCCCCGCGCCGCACACACTGCACCCATATGATTTTAGACTTACCTGTCCGTGGTCCCACATCGGGTGTCTGCGCTGCTCAGAACACCGGGAAAATGGCCGCCGTGGCCATTTTCCGGTGTTCTGCGCATGTGCAGTAGACTCCGGACACACTCTAGTGCCCGGAGTCTACTAAGGCTCTGGAGGCTAGCTAGCCACGTCAGTCGGCTGCCGGCCACCAGGGAGACAGGGAGTGCACACGGGCCCCCTCCTCTCTTAAGACGCCCCTGTCACTATCGATGTACTTCTGAGTTCTTACCCGGCATAGGGGGAGATTTATCAAAGCTTGGTGAAATATAAAGTGAAGAAAGTACCAACCAATCAATTCGTAACTGTCATTTTTCAAACACAGGGCCCCATTTAACAATGATACATAACTAAAAGGGGTTGTCATCCTTTCAGTATTCATTAAACAGCCGTTTGTCCTGCATCGCTCTCTCCATTTTTAGATTGCGAGAGCAATGGGGACCCGGCAGAAGCCGTTCTGGCTTTAGCGAAGCCTTCCAGGCACCGCTGGGTACCTGCCAGGTGAATCAGTCATGTACATGTGCAGTCTGACCGTCGTGCATAGCATAGAAGCCAGTCGCTGGCAGCGATAGGAGGACATCGCCAAGGAGAGGGACGTCGCTGGACCTCGCCAGCGAGGTAAGTAATGATGAATAGCAGTGTCATATTTGTTAAACTAAATATGCCACTGGTATTTAGGTTTGTTGATAAATGGTGTCCATAGCCTGTAAAGTGACAGGAGCTGATTGGTTGGTACTTTATCTCTCTCCAAACTTTGATAAATCTGCCCCATAATCACTGCGCAGGCGCGGCTGTCAGGCTGAGCATGTTCAGAAATATAATCAATGAGAGAAGGAGAACCGGTCAGGGAGGGATCAGAAGATCAGTCTCCAGCAATGCTAACAGCTAACGCCATATATAGATAATCCAAGTAAAGCAAACAGGATTAATATTTCAGAAGTGATAGGTTATCCTTCAGCTGCAAGAAACATAACCCACATGTGTCTAAGAGATACTGGGTATATTGATTTGATGATGTAGATAGAGGTTGGTCTGGGTCAGGTTATACGATTGATCTATAGACACCTGTCAGACCAATTGATGTTAGTACATACTATATAGATGATGTGTATGTCGGAGGCATGGACACTGTGTAATAGGAATACTGGAAATGTTACTATGAGGGAGGTGCCACCTGCTCCTTTCTACTTGTAACAAAATAAATTTAGGCCACATCTTCTCTCCTGTTCTCTCAGGCTTCAAATTGTCTTTTTATAGATCAGGTGAAACATCTCCTCTTCTGCTGACAGCACGAGGGAGGGACCGTAAGCTGGGCCTGGAATTAACGCACGAGGTCTAGCTCTAAAAGCATATGGGGGGGGGGGGGGGAAGAGGTCAAAAACGGTATATAGGGGTGTGTGTGTGTGTATGTATATGTGCATGTAAATAAATATATATTATATTTATTTATACACACTCCCAGAAACTATACATAGGTGTCACAGAGATCTACCCAGAGAAGCTGCACTATATACAGATGTCACAGAGATACACCCAGAAACTCTGCATTAAATACAGGTGTCAGAGATACAACCTAGAAACAGTGCACCACCTACAGGTGCACACAAATATACTGCTGAATCTATAGGTGTCACAGAGATTCACCCAGAGTCTCTGCATTAGGTACAGCTAGAGATATGCCCAGAGACTCGGTGCTTTATGTACTAGATACAGGTAAGACAAATACAACCAGAGAGACTGTACTAGATACAGGTGGCACAGATATACACCCAGAGACTGTGCACTATATACAGGTGTCACAGAGATACACCCAGAGACACTACACTCTATACTGTATAGTGGTCACAGAGATGCACCCAGAGACTCTGCACTATATACAGGTGTCACAGAGATACACCCAGAGACTCTGCACTATACTGTATAAATATGTCATAGAGATACACCCAGACACTTTGGGTGTATTACTGAAACAGATGTATATTGTTCAGATATTCTGCACTATAAACAGCCAGACAGTGCACTATATACAGGTGGCACAGATATACACCCAGAGACTGTGCACTATATATACAGGTGTAACAGAGATACACCAAGAGACTCTACACTATACTGTATAAATATGTCATAGAGATACACCCAGAGACTCTGCACTTTATGAACTAGATACAAGTAACAGATACACCCTAACACTTTGAACTATATACTGTACATGTTACAGAGATACAGAGCACTATACTGTTATACAGGTAACAAAGATACACCCTGATACTCTGCACTAGATACAGGTGTCACAGATATACAGTACACCCAGAGACCCTGCACTAGATACAGGTGACACAGATACACCCAGAGACCCTGCACTAGATACAGGTGACACAGATACACCCAGAGACCCTGCACTAGATACAGGTGACACAGATACACCCAGAGACCCTGCACTATATACATGTGTTACAGAGATTCACCACACTATACTGTATACAAGTAACAGAGCTACACCCAGAGACCCTGCACTAGATACAGGTGACACAGATACACCCAGAGACCCTGCACTAGATACATGTGTTCCAGAGATACACCCAGATACTCTGCACTATATGCTCTAGATATAGGTAAAACAGATATTCACCCAGTACTCTGTACTAGATACAGGTGACACAGAGATACACCAAACTATCTACAGGTATCACAGCTATACATCCAGAGACACTGCACCACAGCCATGGCCAAAAGATTTGAGAATGACACAAGGATTGGTTTTCACAAAGATTTCTGCTTCAGTGTTTTTAGACCTATTTGTCAGATGTTACTATGGTATACTGAAGTAAAATTACAGCATTTCCTAAGTGTCAAAGGCTTTTGTTGACAATTACATTAAGTTTATGCAAAGAGTCAATATTTGCAGTGTTGACCCTTCCTTTCCAAGACCTCTGCAATTCGCCCTGGCATGCTGTCAATCAACTTCTGGGCCCCATACTGACTGATGGCCGCCCATTTTTGCCTAATCAATGCTTGGAGTTTGTCAGAATTTGTGGGTTTTTGTTTGTCCACCCGCCTCTTGAGGATTGACCACAAGTTCTCAATGGGATTAAGGTCCTGGGAGTTTCCTGGCCATGGACCCAAATTTTCGATGTTTTGTTCCCCGAGCCACTTGGTTATCACTTTTGCCTTATGGCAAGGTGCTCCATCATGCTGGAAAAGGCATTGTTAGTCTCCAAACTGTTCTTGGATGGTTGGGAGAAGTTGCTTTTGGAGGATGTCGCATGGCCGACGGTTTAATTCCCGACAGAGGTAGCCCGGCAGGGGTGAAGATCCCGATCGTTAAAAAACCCACAAATTCTGTCTCCAAGCATTGATTAGGCAAGAATGGGTGGCCATCAGGCAGTATGTGGTACAGAAGTTGATTTACAGCATGCCAGGGCGAATTGCAGAGGTCTTGGAAAGGAAGGGTCAACACTGCAAATATTGGACTCTTTGCATAAACTTAATGTAATTGTCAACAAAGGCCTTTGCCACTTGGGAAATGCTTGTAATATTACTTCAGTATACCATAGTAACATCTGACAAACAGGTCTAAAAACACTGAAGCAGCAAACTTTGTGAAAACCAATACTTGTGTCAATCTCAAAACTTTTGGCCATGGCTGTGGATACAGGTGATATAGAGATACACCCATATACTCTGCGCTATATACAGGTATCACAGATACAGCCAGAGACTGTGCACTATATGCACTAGATACAGGTAACAAAGAAATGCACCCAGATACTCTGCACTATATACAGGTATCAGAGATACATCCAGAGACTATCTCTGTAACACCTGTATATAGTGCAAAGACTGTGCACTAGATACTAGTAACACAGGTATACACCCTGAGACGCTGCACTAGATACAGGTAACACAGAAATACACCCGGAGACTCTGCAATATGGGCCTGATCAATTACGGATCGCTATTGCAATCGCACGCAGTTCTGCTGCGAAAATATGGTGATGTTTGCAACTGCTCAGCCAGCATAGAGACGCCCACTACTGCTTTCTCATATCCGTAAGCCCTCACAGTCCTGCGTATTTATCGGTAAGAGCGAGTAACATCTGCCTCTCATGCAGAATTACAGCAGGTCTGACCTGTCTCCGAAATTGCAAGTCTCGTCGCACACATTGAGTATTCAAGCTGCATAGGCAATCACAGTGGCTAATTTATGCACTCCCAGGAAATGGCGTTCAAACGGACAGGCACGCCTGCAATTCTCACACCACTCCTACGTCACCACCCCCCAAATGATGATGTCCCAAAACTCACTCTGCGATGGCTTTCTATCTGCGTGCGTGATCTATATGCCATCGCAATTCTGACCGGTGTATGCGCACTGCGGTGCATGTGTAGTACGAACCATTAGTCGATCTGCATATGGTGTTGCAATCCGCGATGAATCGGGCGCTATATGCACTAGATACAGGAAACACAGATACACCCAGAGGCTCTGCACCATCTACAGGTGTTACAGAGATACACCCAGAGACACTGCATCAGCTACACCCAGACACACCGTACTATATACAGGTGATACAGAGATACACCCAGAGACACTGCATCAGCTACACCCAGACACACCGTACTATATACAGGTGATACAGAGATACACCCAGAGACACTGCATCAGCTACACCCAGACACACCATACTATATACAGGTGATACAGAGATACACCCAGAGACACTGCATCAGCTACACCCAGACACACCGTACTATATACAGGTGATACAGAGATACACCCAGAGACACTGCATCAGCTACACCCAGACACACCGTACTATATACAGGTGATACAGAGATACACCCAGAGACACTGCATCAGCTACACCCAGACACATCGTACTATATACAGGTGATACAGAGATACACCCAGAGACACTGCATCAGCTACACCCAGACACACCGTACTATATACAGGTGATACAGAGATACACCCAGAGACACTGCATCAGCTACACCCAGACACACCGTACTATATACAGGTGTTACAGAGATACACCCAGAGACACTGCATCAGCTACACCCAGACACACCGTACTATATACAGGTGATACAGAGAAACACCCAGAGACACTGCATCTGATACACCCAGACACACCGTACTATATACAGGTGATACAGAGCTATATGCAGAGAGTTTGCAGTAAATACAGGTTATGGAGATAGACCCAGGGACTGGGATAAAACTAAACAGAAAAATATATATTCATATTCGGGTGAGAGTAAGGAGTAGTGCATGTTGTACAGAAAAAGAGCACCATAGTGAGAGATAGCTATTTAGGTTAGAATGTGACAGCCTTGTATGTTGTATGCTGAGGAAATCTAAAGTTAATAATAGACATGTATAGTACATATAATTATAGAGATGTATGATCCTGAAACTTGACCTCACTAGTGCATGTTTTCTAGATCTCCTAATAAGAACACAATTTAATCTAACAGAATTCATGATTATTTAATCTGTGTCAAAAAGAGTGATCCCAAAGGCACAAGCAGCAGTTGAGGCTAGGAACTCCCTGTAATATACCAGACTGTGGGTGTAATAGGTATTACCGCCGGCCGCATGGCCGACTGTTCAATTCCCGACAGAAGCAGCCCGGTAGGGGTGAAGATCCCGATCGTTAAAATGGTAAGTATTAACTAACCAAATTTTACCCCCTAACCCTCCCTTAGGGGTGCCTAACCCTAACCTCCCCCCCAAGTGCCTGCCTAACCCTGACCCCCCCAAGTGCCTATACCAAATCCACCCTTCCCCTAGCCTAACCCTCATTTTTCCCGGGAGGCCTAAAACCTAACCCTCCCCCACGTGGCTATCCGCGCCCATCTTACCTTCATTCGGTATCCTGGGCGTCGGGCTCCCGGCGTATGTATAATGACAGGCGTTGATGTTTTGACGCCTGTCATTAGTACCTTGCCAGGATTATAGAGTCGGGAAGCCGGCATTTAGTCCGTCTGCCTCCTGACTACATCCCCAGACTGTGGGCGGGATGTATCAAAGGGCAAAATGCAGTAAAACTGCATTTTCGGGGGTTTTACCGCATTTTCTATATGTACAAAGCACTGGTGAGTAACGCCATCTCCAGGTGGCATTACCCAATAAAAGTCTATGGGCTTCTTTTCGGGACGCCACCCCTGAGAGGGATCCAATCGGATCCCTCCCATCTCTCCCCACAGCCCACGTACGCAGGACGATACCGGAGGGACTACTGGGTGTTAAACCCGGAAGTCGCTCTATGCTAGGGCATTGCAAAGGATGGCTCTTCTCAGGAGAGATGTCGTTTGCGATTTTCATTGCATTTCTATATGCATTACATATCGCGGTAATCAACCTCGGTATGTACCCAATAGCATAGCATCCCGCCCTGTGTCTCTCCAAATATTGTGGACTACAGGTCTCATCATGGCATACTGGATTTGTACCGAAGCAAGAAGGATGGGCACCATGGGTTGTCTAAGCATACTGTAGTTTTTAATTGCACAATTGACTAGATTTTGGCATAATGTGACCTTTCTTCACCTCCCAGTCATCTACTATATATTGCATTTTCGAGTGAATGAAAAACAAAAAACAGAAGGTGGACAGCTGTACAGGGCTTTTCAGGATAATGTCAGCTGATCTTGGGCGGGATGTACTAGGCATCACATGCCCAATACAGGAAATCCCACCATGTGATGCCATACCGCCGCATGTACCTAGAAATGCAATTAAAATCGCAAATGACAGCTCTCCCGATAAGAGTTGTCCTTTGCAATAGAGGGACCCCTGAAAATGGCATTTTCAGGGGTTTGACCGCATATCGCCAATAGTACATCCCGCCCCTTGTGAGATAGAGTGACCAGTCCATCAGTGTGACTATGGCAGACCTGGCAGGGCTTTTTGGTGGTGCATTATGATGTCATTAGGCAATGGAGAACACGTGGGAAGCCGCAGAGTTAAGCTGGATACACACTATGAATATATCCGATATGTCACACTATATAGAACATGGAACAATATATCACTCACATCGTATAGTGTGCACTCCCGATCCATTGTTGGCGCGGGCGGCCATTGTTCATGGCATCGTTCCATCTGCTATCCTACACAGCAGATGGGATGATGCAATGAACGACGCCATGCAGTTACACGTAGCATGTACTAACACATCGCCCTGTTGTACACCGGATCGTGCCGTGTGTATGGCGTGCGTAATGCACCGCTCTGTTGCTGGGTCACACATTGTATAGTGTGTACCCAACTTTAGACAGTGTTAGAGGCAGGATACACCAGCAGTACAGAGCAGCAAAGCTCCTCTCACACGGATACAGGAGATTGCCACATGCATCTCTATAGGACGTCAAGTTCAGACCTCTACCTTGTTACATTCAGCTACTGTACCTTCTACCAGGCATCTGCTACATAGTGTCAAAACCAAGTACACAAGTCATTGTAAAGTAAAGTTTATCATAGCAAATCTTCAGTAAGAATGTGTGTTTGAGATAGCGCCCAGGTGAGTGTGTAAAACTAATCTCATAATAAGGGTTTGAATTATTTGTGGTTTTACAAAATAATAGCCACAAAACCCTATGTAGGCTTGTCATTGCCCACCGCATATATACAGTGACCGGATAGAGGGCCTGGTTCAGACCCGGACGCTATTTGCGTTCGCTCGCTGGCTAAAAGGGGCCGGCTATTTAATTCACGTGCTCGCAAAGCCGCCCACTAAGTAATAGCGAGCGGCCGCACTATGCGCTCGCACCTGTATAAAGACGCCCCTTTGCCACTCGCAACACACGTCATCTCCGGCACTTGTAGGATTAAATCGGGAACATCGAGAGCCATCAGAGCTGCTCGCAGTGCTTATGGTAGCCTTTTCCCACCACAACATTGCGAGCAGTTCAGGCTAAAATGCAACCCAGTCACTTGTGTAATGACGCTACTTTGCCAATTATGCACACCCATTAAACGCCGTTCTGACGGTCGGGCACGCCTGCGTTCGCACATCCACACCCGTTTTCAAGCACCTTCCCCTGTTACCACCCACAAACGGCACTGTCACTCAAAATAGCGGCCCGACTGCGGGCTACGGGCGAGCACTTTCCCATCGCAATGGCTGGTTCGCACACGTGCATTGCGACTCATACACATGCGCAGATTGCGAAAAATCGCTCAATGCGAGCGCAGCATAGCGTCCGGGTCTGAATCAGGCCCATAGTGTGGGAAGGTAATTGGCCATACCCGGGCCTTACAGTTTTTAGGAAGTGCTACCTAATAAAAAGACTATTACTAAGCTGCTAGCTGATTGCAGTACAGTATAAATGGTAATACTGTACTTAACTTCTAATTCTGTAGTTTAAGATTTCAAATTGTACAATCTGAATGCTTCCTACATACAGATTTGAAATTCAGAGCATTGCTACGTCGCCTAAGAGCTAGCAATCTAATCCCCACCACGACTCATATCTGCCACATGTGTGTGATATTTAACTCTCTAAATGCTACACGAAACCGTACCCACCACCCCCACCTCCCCAACCCTGTTCCTTAAAGTAGTTCTGGAGACTCACACACTAGATATGTTTCCATTTCGATCCCTGTCAGTCACACATTCCCCAGAGACCCAACTCCCCCAGCCCTCCGCAGCCTGTCACAGTGGTGATTGGAGTCCAACAGGTGCCTGTGTCCAGGATAGGCTATATAGTCTTCCTCCAATGAATTAACCTCTTCTGCCCAGACATGTTAACTCTTCATTGTACAAATGACTATAGCAGAGACTCTTCGGCTGCCAGGTCAGGTATAAAAACACAATCCAATAGGTGCTCTGCAAAGACGGCTGCTTACTTGCATTATCCCAAAGCATTCCTACAAATAAACAGCACTTTAACACTCACTGTCCTGAGGAACTGGATCTCGTCCTCACTCTCTCCTCCTTCGGCCATGGTTTTGGGGGGAAACCTCCTGTCTGGTAGGGGATGGCCCCCTTGGGTTGCTTGCTTGTGTTGATTACCGAACTGTAATCCGTGTTATTTGAAGGGGGAGAGAGAGCCTGCGATACTCTCCTCTCTCTGTGTGGGGAGATGACACACACACAGAGCTAGACAGATACAGACAGACTCTCCTGTGCACCCCTCCTCTGCTCACTGATTGGAGAGAGCTGGGTTAGAACCAGCCAAACTGTCCAGGGGAGGGGGGTCTAGAAAAGGGCAAAGGAGGGTAGAACACAGTAATAGGTGCAAAGGAAATAGAATATTAGGAAAAGCTGGAAAGCATGGAGGATAGCGCGGTGATCATGCGAAATGGAAGAAGTGGATTAATCAAAGTTTTACAGGAAAGATAAATTCAGTGGAGATAGGGAATATAAAAATGGAGTGTAAAAGAATCGGTTGCAAACATTTTTTATTTTTTTTCAATTAAATAAGTGCCTAGGAGTAATTTTGTTCTAGACGTCAGAATATAAAAATATACATAAGACATTCATTAAATGAGCCGCAGTTCAAAAATAAGTTATTTATTGTTAGCCAATCACAATTTTTAAAAATGAATAAGATTTAAAACACACACAAAACAGGTCAGGACTAACGTGTAAAAAAAACATTGACAAGAAATTTCTTTAATACAGAATGGCCACATTTCTCTAAAGTTGACTTGCAGGCGGCTCCCCTCCTACTGTGACTGCAATGGACTCTGGGTAACATTGGTCAAATTTACAAAGTCGTCAGACACCCAAGTTGTACCCACACCCTAGACACAGTGCAGGCAGTCATCTTGTGGACTGCACCGATATACTACCTATGTTGTACTCCGTACCTCAGTGATGTCACCAGTTGCAGGGAACTGATAGCCTGTAGTCACAAATATTGATCCAGTTTACAAAATGGCTGCACCCAAACGCTGTAGATTGGTACATGAAGTAAAAACATGGAGCTTAGTTACCAACATTACGATAAAACACTGCTGTATGAACCATCGTATCAGCACTGCCATGATAATTAACCATTAGTGTATAATTACTATTCAAACGATGTATTACACAGCTAACATAATGAAACCCTAAATATAGTATAAAAAATGCAAGTGTACTTATTAGTCTTTAAGGTTAAGAAAACACAGTCCCAGCTCTGTGTTGAGATACTCTTATGGCCTCACTAACCAGCCAAGTATGGATATGTGCAGTATACTGTAAGTATTTGATACCCATTACTTCCATGGTTTTCTGAAATTTTACAAATCGGCTGGGTCACTGCTGGTTTCAGGAATTGGCGATTTAGGAGAACCTCTGTACTGAGGTGTTTCACCGCCAATCACATCCTTGAAAGTGGATGAGTCCCTGTCCAGGTTTAAGAGGGGTTGTTGTAGTATACATTCAGAATCTGCTGGCTCTTCCTCTACAGGTACTTGGCGACCATTATCCAAACTTCGGTGCCCCCAGTGGGCTAAAGTTATGTTTTTACGGCTGACGAAGACCTGCCGATTCCGGCCACTTAAAGGTTGTGTAGTGGTATTGTTGACCACGGAACAGCCATCTGTATCGTTTGTTCTATGCCGCTCCATGTTGGTGCTCAGGCCGCTTTCTTGGCTTAGTGAACGCCCAAACCTTCTAGCCCCCTTGCGTTTAATGGGGTGAGAGGCCAACTCTTCCCAATCTTTCAGATGAGGATCCAGATCCAAAACACCAGGTGCCCAAGGGAAGCTAAGAACCAATTTCCGTACACTTCGATATTGTGACGTGTGACCATTAGGTCTTCTCAGGGTCTGAACGGGCTGAAGAGAGTTCAGATCTGTAACAGAGCCCTGGCTGTGGATTGAGTGGGATGTTTCTTTGATTAGAACTTCCATCAAAGGCTGCTTTTCGCTGTTCAACTCATCATCTTGTGTTCCATCTTCCGTGCTGGTGCTTAAACTATTCCCATGCGCCATCTCTCGATCCCCTTCAGGCTTGGCACAATCAACAATATTCTCCGGCATGCTAAGAGAGCGACGTAATACCCTGCGTTGCTTTCTAGAACACTCCACTTCTGTGTCCTCACTGTCCATAGCCAGCGCATTCCATGAAGGAGGGGACCTCAGTGAAGGAGATGGTGGATGATGGCTTGAAGAAGAGTTAGCCCCAGGGGCATTAACTGAAGCAAAGCACAGTAAAGTAAGAATCTAAGACCCCTGTCCTAATAAACTCAAATCAAAGATATTTCTAAAGTGCAGTAGATAGAAAGCTTGGATAACTCACCACTGTTGGAAGCTTTTAGAGTAAGAGCAGCCATTCGAAAGTCTCTACTATTGAAAATGGGCCCCTCCAAAGCTTCTGTAACCATTCTCTTCATCATGTCCCAACCGCTCTCCTCCAGCCCCTTGCTCTCAGGTGTCTGGTAAAGAGATGAAAGGCAAATGGACTAGTCTCTAAAAAAAAAAGGTGACTGTTTATCTTTCTTGGGACTATTCAATGGATGAACAGTACAGATCCATAAAAACTGGACTTAACACGAGATGACACTTTTCGTTGGGTGCAATGACCACAATTTCTACTAAGCAATGTTAGAAATTTTATATAATTATAAAGCATCTTAAAAAAAAAAAAAAAAACTATAAAAAGATTTTTTTTAAAAAGCAGATCCTTACTTATAGGTTATCATAGAATGTGAGGCCACGCTACTGACCCCACGTAAACCAATCCAGTTAATCATCTTACCGATTGTTTGGCGGCTCTTGCTCTCTGGAAGATTCTAAGAGAATTCCGAACCTTTTCCTTTCTGTCCAACAGAACAGGCGACACAGGGATCTGACCAGATTGCATCCTAATAATAGCAGTAAATATAACAAACGTAATGACTTCTCATAATACAGGCGTA
The DNA here is from genome assembly GCA_031769625.1 of Taudactylus pleione. NCBI lineage: Eukaryota > Metazoa > Chordata > Amphibia > Anura > Myobatrachidae > Taudactylus > Taudactylus pleione. The sequence continues at coordinate 4,773,021 of JAUIMM010000198.1, forward strand.
CACCTGAACCACCAATATCACCAGAAAAAAAAAAAAAAAGAGTGGTCAAAAATGCCATATTTCTCCCAAAATCATATAATACTAATTGCTACAATTTATGCGATTTGTCCATTTACACACTAAACCCTGGACATTAGGCTAAAGCTCACTGTTAAGACAATACCTGTCGCAGTTATTCTGCACTGTGTGCGCGCTGATGAAAGGAGACACCTAATAGATGCGGAAGTGATAATATAACTGTATTGTGCATGTCTGCCTCATCCGGATAAATAATAAAGTGAATCCTCTCTGTCATTAGGAAGGACAAGGCACTAGGTCAGCCCACGGACGAAGCCTATACATGTTAAAAAAAAATTATATATATATATATATATTATATTATATATATATATGGCATATTTACCATTGTGAAGATGCAGGCACACGGGCTCTGATAAGAGTCCAACCTGGCCATCATTAAGGGATAGCTAACTGGAGTTTCTTACAAAGTCCATCACTTGTTGGCTTCCAAGCAGAGAGAATGGGGCAATTAATGCTGGGAGGTGTAGTGTCCTATGTCTGTATAGAGTGTAACAGAAGTGTATTATGATCATGTACAGTGGTCAGGACATGTTGGAGGTGCAGTATCCTATATCTGTATAGAGTGTAATAGATGTGTATTATGATCATGTCCATTGATCAAGTGCACAAGTGTGTGTGAGGCAACGAAGGTTGTACCGATGGTTTTGCAGTCATTACGGATGTGTGGTAAGTAAAGGGGACGTCTTTATGTTGCGAGGGCATTGAGATCGTGGATTAGCATACTATCGCAGTTGAACTGCATGCGTAATCGCTATTGCATTTGCAGTTGTGTACAGTAATGAATCAGGCTTAGAGTGTAATAGAATTGTATTATGATCATGTACAGTGGTCAGGTCATGTTGGGGGTGTAGTATCCTATGTCTGTATAGAGTAATAGATGTGTATTATGATCATGTACAGTGGTCAGGTCATGTTGGGGGTGTAGTGTCCTATGTCTGTATACAGTGTAATAGAAGTGTATTATGATCATGTACAGTGTTTAGGCCATGTTGGGGGTGTAGTGTCCTATGTCTGTATATAGTGTAATAGATGTGTATTATGATCATGTACAGTGGTCAGGTCATGTTGGGGGTGTAGGGTCCTATGTTTGTGTATACAGTGTAATAGAAGTGTATTATGATCATGTACAGTGGTCAGGTCATGTTGGGGGTGTAGGGTCCTATGTTTGTGTATACAGTGTAATAGAAGTGTATTATGATCATGTACAGTGGTCAGGTCATATTTGGTGTGTAGAGTCCTAAGGAGTCTATTCATGTAGATTTGCAGTACTGAATTGCTACTTTTTACTCTAGAACGCATCAGTTCAATGCGTTCTAGAGCTTTGTTAGCAATTCATGTATACTTACCCGTCTGGCGAAGCAGCCGGCAGTCCTGCCTTCAGCGGCGGTCCCCTGTGAAGCTTAGAGTCGGCAGCCAGGTCCATTTTGCACATGCGCAGGCGTCGCAGTTCAGGAGAGGCTGCTTGGATATAACGGGGCGGGGCTATAACGAGCGGCAGGCCGACAGACAGGGAAGTAAGCTGCTTCCCTGTCCTTTTCGCATTGTAGTACAGATTATGCTAACCTGAGATGGCGAATCTGAACACAGCGGCGTAACGGAAAGCTGAGCTTTCCGTTCTTTTATGATTCGTGATGCGAGTCAGCCAAGGAGCGGGTGTACCACTGGAAAAGTAATTAACTTCTCCGCTCTGCAAATAGCACTAAGCAGAAAAAAGCCCCAATTCCCACAATACAGGGCTTGTCTCTACTCTACGAACAGACCCCTAGGTCTGTATAGAGCAAGGGTGGGGAACCTTTTTTCTGCCGAGGGCCATTTTGATATATATAACATTATTTGCAGGCCCGATGCATGCCACGTCCCCTCCATGTGATGTCACATGGGGCGGGGCCACAATCGCCGGTGATTACAGCAATGCCTAGAGCATCATGAGGATGCTCCGGGGAGCTGTAAGGGCAGCAGTGTGACCGTCTGAAGCGTCCTAAGGACGCATCAGGTGGCACTGCTGCATAGATTCTGGCTGCAGTGTGCCATTCTAGGCACCCTGCTAGCCAGATGAGGCTAGCAGAAAAAACTGAGGGCCAGACCAAATCATTCCGCGGGACCTTATAAGGGCCCTGGGCCTGAGGTTCCCCATCCCTGGTATAGAGTGTAATAGAGATGCATTATGATCAGATCATGTAGAGGAATGTAGTCTCCTATGTTTGTAAAGAGTAACAGATTTGTGCCATGATCATGTCCAGTGGTCAGGTCATGTTGGAAGGTGTAGTGTCTTGTGGGGGAGATTCATCAAATCGTCTAATGAGGACAAATGAAGAAGTTGCACCATAACAACCAAACAGCTTCTGGCTATCATTTATCTAGCTCGGTCTGTGAAATAACTATAATTTGATTGGCCACTTTGGAAAACTTCTCCACCTGTCCTCTTTCGAAGGTTTGATACTTCACCCCCTATGTCTGTATAGGGTGTAACACCATTGTATTATGATCATATTCAGTGGTCAGGTCATGTATACTATGTAGGTGTAATACTACATAAATGCGAAAAAATATACATGCACAATACTGTATATAAATATGTATTTTCCTTGCTGTTGTTGACTTTGCCAGCACTAAAAATATACTCTTCATTGAATGGCAGTAAATGGAGACCATACTCTATGTAGTGTTAGGAAAAGCATGACGCTTTCCCCCAATTCCTAACCGCCTCACCTCTTTGCTCTCTTGCTGTTCCGTCGTTTGCTCCTGGCTTTTTGTCGAGAGGAAGATTCTGGAGTTGCTGGTACGGATCCTGAACAGAGTTCTAAGAAGTTGCCGGGGCTTGGTGAGTTGGTAAACACCTCCCCGCCGGCTGAGTCATCTGAAGAACGAATCACACACACACATGTACGTTACATGGTTTCGTAGTCTATATGCAAGACCCCCTGGTATAGGATCCTTCACACCAACCTTGCAATGGAGAGTGGGTTCCACTTGGTTCATACGATTCCTCGCTAGATAAATTCTCATCTACAACTTCCCTCAGAGATTTGCTATAAATGAGAAAGCATGGTGAGGTTATAACATACTTAGGGGGTGGGGATTGTAGCAAGACTCCTACAGAGTGGACAAGTGGATGAGCTACCCAAAGTACCCAATCAGCTACTAGCTAGCATTTATCAAGTACATTCTATAAGTTGATAGGTAGAAGCAGATTGTTTACTAATCGCAACTTCTCCAATCAGCTTCCAAATCATTTTATAGAATGCACTTCATAAATGCTAGCTAGTAGGAGATTGGTTGCCATGGGTAACTTCTTCACGTTTCACAAGGTATGGTACATATCCCTCTTAATGTAGGGAGTGGTGTATAGTATGATCATTGAGTGATAGTATCCTGCATAGAGGTGATCTGTACCGTTTCTTGGCTGTACATTGTTCTCCAGACGCTGAATCCTCCGACGCTTTGCGCTTAGTTTTGCTTCGCTGAGGCAGCAACAGCTCATCTGCCAAACGCAAACATTAGTCACTAGAGGGCTCCCAAAACGGGAGTGATTTACCTGAGACCAAACCTGCTCTCACCTGACCCACGATCTGGAGTAGCATTTGAAGGACCAAGGCCAGACCTCAGCTTATTGAAAGCCTCATTGACAATTCCTTTAAAAAAGGATAAGAATACAAGAATTACAACAACAAAGTTCCAATAATGACACTACTTTTCAAGAAATGCGTAATAAGATAGACGATTTGGAGAACCGTCATAGACGGAATAATCTCCGATTTATCGGTATCCCCGAATCAATAATTGGAGCCTTGCTTCACGAATTTTTAAGTAAGGATCTTCCGGCAGCATTAGGTTTAACCGGTGAATTCTCCACACCACAAATTGAAAGGGCACATAGACTAGGCCCAGATGGACGCCCCATGCAAGGTAAACCCCGACCAATAATCGCAAGGTTTTTAGATTACAGAGCAAAAGAACAAATTCTATATCACTATAGGAGTCTTATTTTCCATGATTTTTCGGCCGCAGTTTCTCAGGAGCGTAAATTATTTTCCGAGGTGTGCAGTTATTTACATACCCACAACCGCCGGTTTGCCTTGTTATACCCGGCCAAACTTAGGGTCACCGAAAATGGGCAATCACTCATATTTACAGACCCAATTCTAGCTAAACAAAGGTTGATGCTCAACAAATCTCCTAATCGTTCCCCCCCCCCCACGGGAATAGTATAATCAACTCATATAATATGGAGATTCAAATAGGGAGATCTGTAAATTGACCATAGTAATACATATATTCTTGCTGATATAGTAAAATAGAATATTGAAAAAAAAGAAAGTGGTCTACAAAGGTATCTTTCTGGTTAAATTGACAAACCCTTCAATTCAATTTAACTCCAAATGTCCTCTTACGTGCCCCTTGGATAGGAGATTGTATTACGGCAATCTATTGTAGGAAAACAAGAGGAGTAGCTGTTATCTTCCATAAAAACTTACATTATACTATTCTAAATACAGTCATGGACCCTGAGGGAAGATATCTCATTCTAGATGTAGAAATATGGGGGAGCAAATATACCCTGGTAAACAGTTATGCACCAAACATAAATCCCCACGATTTTCTTGGGAAAATAATACAATTATTAGCACAACGCACAACATACCAAATGATCTTAGCCGAAGATTTCAATGCAGTAGAAAATAATTCACTAGACAGACAACCCTCCCCATTGTCCAGATCTCAAGCACTTTGGCAACAATTCCAAAACCTCTCCATAACCCTCCAGCTCACTGATGTATGGAGATTATTTAATCCGTCAGGGAAAATGTTTACATTCCACTCTGCAGTTCACTACACATGGTGACGAATAAATAAATTCCTCACTTCAGATGTACTTGTTTCTTTCGTTCAAGATGCTGATATCCATCCTATTTTAATATCAGATCACGCCACAGTCCTAAAATTGGGACGCACAACTAGCGGTCCGGGTTTTTGGCGTTTCCCGGCCTATCTCTATAACTCTGATAATTTTAAAGATTTTTTACTCACCCAATGGATGAATTTTCAGGATGATAATTTACAAGCCTGGGAGACTCCAACAATCTTCTGGGGGGCATCCAAGGCAGTGCTACGAGGCCACATTATAGAATATGTTTCGAGACAACGCAGGGAGGCAAAGAAAACCTATAATGCCCTTTACAATTCAATGTCATCTGCATTACAAGACTATATTAATAATTCCACTGTGACATTAAATGAGGGATATAAACAAGCTAAACAAGCACTAGACAGTTATCTTTTACACCAGGCGAAAAAAGATGATGTTCTCTTTTCCAAACAAAATTTTTTTAGATGGGGAAAAAAGGCTGATAAATTACTTGCTCGAATGTCTAAGCCAGTACAAAAAGAACATATATAACTTTATTTAGAAACCCCTCCACAAATTTGAGTGTAAATTCTAACGAAGAAATAGTCAAATTATTTGAAAAATATTATTCAAAGCTCTATAAAGATCAACCATTTGATTCTGATGCCCATTGTCAGATGTTGTTGGAAGCTACTTTACCAAAAAGAGATGCTCTATAAAGATATTTCCATAGATGAAATTCTATTTGTTATTTTGAGTTTACATTTGGGCAAATCCCCCGGTCCGGATGGCCTATCCAACGAATATTTTAAGCTCTTAAAACAACAAGTAGCACCAGCCCCAGTTGAACTATTTAATGATTTACTTACCCGACACACAAGGTTCCCACATTTTACAGACACGAATACTATATTACTTCCCAAACCACAAAAGGATCCAACTTTTATGGACTCATACAGACCTATTAGTCTAATGAATACAGACACAAAACTTTTTGCTAAGATTATGGCAAATCGCCTACAATCGATTCTTCCCCATTTATTAACTTCCCACCAGTTGGAGTTTGTGAAGGGTCATCATTCCGTTCGAGGGATCAGAGCAGCCATAGCGGCAATCATAGAATCATCTAAAACACACACCAGCAAAGGCATATTATTGAGCCTTGACACAATGAAAGCATTTGATTCAGTTCTGTGGCCAAACCTCTAACATACTCCAAGAGAGAGAATTTGGTTCTGTATTCATGGATATGGTGAAATACTTGTACACTACACCATCCACAACATTAATTATTAACGGACATCGCAGTAATTCTATAGAGTTACATCGGGGAACCAGACAGGGTTGTCCCCTTTCTCCTCTATTATTCAATTTGGCGATAGATCCTTTATTTCACATATTGGATGAGTGTGCGGAGTTTGGGGGAATTTGTGTTGGATCCAGGGAAATCAAAATAATGGCATTTGCTGATGATGTATTATTATATTTGGCTGATCCATCCATTTCTCTAAACCCTATTTCCCGGATTCTACACAGATTTGAGAAACTGTCAGGATTTGCAGTAAATGCGGAAAAATCAGTGGCACTCTGCTTAGATTCGGGACCTATGCAGCCGTTGATGATGGGAAATACTCTTCTTCATCAAACTAAAAATCATTTTAAATATTTGGGGGTATGTCTGCCCCGTAATATTGGCAATCTCTATTCTTTAAATTATACGCAAATTATAAAAAAGATCTCAGAGGAGCTGGAGGGTTGGAGAAACATTTCCCTATCATATTTGGGTAGAATACACTTAATTAAAATAGTGTCTTTTATGAGACTCCTCTACTATCTTCAAGCTCTCCCCTTGTTTTTAACAGTCATAGATTTACAAAATATTAATAAGATGTTCAGACAATTTATTTGGAATGGTAAAAGACCAAAAATAAGTTTACTTAGATTACAACAACATAGAAGTAACGGTGGACTGGGATTTCCAGACATAAAACAATATAATTGGGCAGCTATGTGCAGATATTTGTCTGACTGGCACCATGACTGCGATATTTATGCAAACACTTCATTGGAAAGAGAATTTTTACCTATAAGAGTTTGATAGCTTTTCTACATCTTCAAGATCAAAAAATACCTTCAGACTTAAAAATTAACCCATTATTATGGAACACCAGAAAGCTTTGGCATATGATTAGACATAAAGCCAAGTTAAGCTCTTATAACACGCTATTTCTTCCACTGTTGCATAATTCAAACTTTCAAGTAGGCCGTGCTAATTACCCATTCAATTTATGGAAGATTGGAGGGATTAATAACATAGGATGCTTGGTCAATAAAACCACAAAACAATTATCATCGTTCTCAGAGGCGGTGGATAGATATCCGACCATAGCAGGTTATCCCATAGCCTTCCTCCAAGCAAAGCACTATATTAGTTCAGTGGTCAGTAACTTTACAGATAATGACTGGGAAAATTAGGTAGATACACTATTTATGTGTTCTCATGTTACTGGGAAAGCTATTTCCCACTATTATACTGCCTTAACGGATAATATAGAGCATTCAAATTCAACTACAGGTATGGCAAAGTGGTTGATTCATTTCCCTTCACTAACTATCAATGACTTACTGAAGGCACTTGAAACTTCCCGTAAACAGTTCCCGTCAGCCATGTATGTGGAGATGTTTTTAAATATTTTCCACCGAGCGTATCTATCCCCAAAAAGAAGTTTTAAAATGGGTCGTTCAATTTCACATTCTTGCTACCGATGTGGAGAGGAAAACGCAAATTTGTTTCATTGTTTCTGGCTTTGTCCATTAGTCAGACCAGCTTAGTGAGTTATTTGCCATTAACAGCAGAATGGGCGGTATTAGGCATCCTACCACCAAATGTTAAGATAAGCAAAGGAGGGAAGAGACCACTAATGGCTATAAGTGCGGCAGCCCGCAAAACTATTTTACAAGAATGGATATCACCACTTACCCCATCCTTATCACTATTCAGTTCTAAAATGTTTCATTTATTTCGAATGGAATGGGTGGAGGTTATTTTGGAGAAAGAATACAAAACGGAGAGATTCTTCAACATGTGGGAAAGTTACATATCTACGCTGTCCATAGATATGAGACGTCAAATACATCAAAGTCTCCATAATACTTCATGGTACTTATTAAGAATGGTTGATAATGATCCACCCATCATCTTGGATGGAGATTCTAATTAGACGGGTCGACAGGGGGGAGGAGGAGAGACTTCTTTTTTCCTTTTTTTTTTTCTCTCTTTTAATTTCATCTAATTTGTTATATATTGTTTATGCAAATGAAAATATATCTGCTGATTATATTTGTAAAAGATATTACATTGCTACAATGAAACTTATAATGACAACTTAATATATATAGTGATATATATTTGTACCATTCTATTATATTGCCGTTTTGTCTTTGTATTATATTTTCTTTTATGGAAAATATGTTATGCATGACGCTTCAATAAAAAAATAAATTAAAAAAAAAAAAAAAAGGATAAGAACGAGAGGATCATTTAAACATATGTTGGAGACTGACAATAATAAATGCAAATTTCAAGGATGGAAAGGGTCATCCTGTGCAGACGCTACAGCAGCCTACAAAAAATAAATAAATAAATTACCTAGTGTTATTTGTATCAGATATGGAAGATGGTCCAAAATAATACTGTAAATCATTAAAAACCATTTTACAGAGACACTCTGAAACCACATCGGACGTAGGACAATTACTGACCAACTCAATTTGATTAAAACTAAATTTCAGATTGCTGTTTAGAGACAGATAAGTTTTAACAGGTTTGCTACGGATAGTAATCCAATTCTCACTTTCCACAATGGGCCAATGCGCGTCCTGGCTGCCAGACATTGGATAAAGCCTGATGCATATACGAGCTAATAACGGAGACATCTTCTTTCACAAGTGCATGGATGGGGGTCAATGTGGCAAACTCTGAATACAAGTGTAGATCCATATTTATAGCAGAGCACAGAATACAGCTGGGTCTCTGGCTGACTTCAGTGCAACTTTAATTTAGGCCCCTTGAGTCCTCTGAAAAATAGTATACCGACACTTAAAGATATGAAACACAAATACCAATGGAGAACAAGTGGTAAAGCTTGCCTTTTGTTAAAAGAAAACTGTCAAATTAAGAGATTAGTAGCATGACCAGACACCAAGCTGTAGGTTTTGCATAATTATATATGCCCCAGGTGTTTTTTTGATTGCAGGTGATTGCTGAAGGTGCATTTTTTAAAACATCACTTTAGCGATTTTTAACCATGCTTGCACCCATTTTCATGTACCCCAAATTTGCTGGGACCACTTATTTTTAGAAAAAAAACAAAAACTGTTAAATGCTATTCTTCACCACTTGTGCAGAGACGCGAAATAGCAGCAATTGAGAGCATTTAAGCACCCCAAATACCTTCAGCAGGACTACTCGGGGGGTATCCATAGTGAACCCCCATGTCAGTGCATCTTTTGGGGGTGTCAGCCTGATTTCCCCAAATCTGACAGCACTTTTCGCCTGTTTGAGTTTTGCCGGGGCGCGTTTTCGCGTCCTTTGCAATGGAATAGGGTGAAAAGCGGGGATGAGCGCGATGGTTTTGCCTCCGGAAAAGTAGCGATGACGGCGAAAAGTGGACCATGCGAAAAGTCCGGGACTTATCGCCGGCAATTGAATATGGCCCTAATCACTGATTCCATGCTAATAGATGGGCTGCATGCTCAGTAACATTGGATTAGCCCATAAAATGGCTGCAACACAACAATAGAAGAACAAGTTCCAAAAATTATAAAAGTTTCAAATATTATAGAGCCATAATGAGTAAATCACTGGCCAAAGAGAACATGAAAATCGAAGTCAGGATAATAAAATACATAGGAAGTTTAGTTTGTGGACGATGGGATGTTAAACATGCTATTCAGTATATACTGAAAGAAATGAGTCTCTATTTTTGGATGCCGGACTGTAGATAGACAGTAATTAGTTAGACAATGTCTAGATCGACCCCAGATGTTAGACAGTCAATAGATCGACAGGTACAAAAGGTCGACAGGTACAAAAGGTCGACATGTAAGAAGGTCGACATGTAAGAAGGTCGACATGTAAGAAGGTCGACATGTAAGAAGGTCGACGTGTAAGAAGGTCGACGTGTAAGAAGGTCGACAGGTAAGAAGGTCGACAGGTAAGAAGGTCGACAGGTAAGAAGGTCGACAGGTACGAAGGTCGACAGGGTCAAAGGTAGACAAGAAAATGGTCGACATAAAAATGGGTTAGGTTTAGGGTTAGACACTTAAGATGAGCCAGTGTCCAACATCATTCCCTACCATCCAAGTGGGCATGGAGGGGGAATAAATCCATGTGGCGAGTGCAGCAAGCCACCGTGCCCGCAGAGTGGCGAGAGAACCGAGCCCGCAAGGGTCCGAATGGTATTTCAGCAAAAAAAAAAAAGGTGTCGACCATTTGTACCTGTCGACCTTCTTCCATGTTGACCTTTTGTACCTGTCGACCTTCTTCCATGTTGACCTTTTGTACCTGTCGACCATCTTCCATGTCGACCTTTAGTGTGTCGACCTATTAACCGTCTAACATCTGGGATCGATCTAGACATTGTCTATCTAATTTCTATCTCTTATACCACACTCCTATTTTTCACATTATTTTAGTATCAGCTAAATGGTTTAAAGGGCTTTTGGAGCAGTTTTCATAAAAAACTACTCCAAGCTATTAAATTCGCCTCAAACTTGTAATGGGAAATGAAACCTGCTTCAAATGGACTAAAGATAAAATTGTAAAAAAAAAACACCAGGGGTAGCCCTGTAAAAATACGACTACCAGGAGATGGCGTTATTAGGGCTTTCCCCCATTACACTGACTCCAGCTCTGCTCTGACAGGCAGAGCTGGGAGACTGTGCCTGTGATCAGCTTTGTGTGTCCAAACAAACCACAATCTGATTACTGTAAGTAAAAAAAAAATAAAAAAAAATAATAATGTTTATATAATATATACAGTACTGTGCAAAAGTTTTATGCAGGTGTAGAAAATATGCTGCAAAGTAAGAATGTTTTCAAAAATACAAGTGTTAATAGTTTGCATTTTGTTTATTGATAAAAATAAAGTGAATGAACTCAGAAATCTATAGCAAATCTATATTTATTGTGACCACCCTTTGCCCTTCAAAACAGCATCAATTCTTCTAGGTACATTTGCACACAGTTTCTGAAGGAACTCGGCAGGGAGGTTGTTCCAAACATCTTGTAGAACTAACCGAAGATCTTCTGTGGATGTAGGCTTGCTCGAACCCTTCTGTCTCAGGGCTCTGTGGGGGCCACATCATCCATTACAGGATAATTGTTCTTCTCTATGCTGAAGATGGTTCTTAATGACATTGGCTGTATATGTTTGGGGTTGTTGTCCTGCTGCAGAATAAATTTGGAGCCAATTAGACGCCTCCCTGATGGTATTGCATGATGGATAAGTACAGTCAGGTGCATAAATATTGGGACATTGACAGAATTTTCATATTTTGGCCTCTATTCACCACCACAATGGCTTTGAAATGAAATAAACAAGATGTGCTTTAACTGCAGACTTTCAGATTTAATTTGAGGGTAATTACATCCAAATCAGGTGAACGGTGTAGGAATTACAACGGTTTCTATATGTGCCTCCCACTTTTTAAGGGGCCAAAAGCTATTTCATGGACAGGTGTGGGCTATTCCCTCGTTATTTCATTATCAATTAAGCAGGTAAAAGGTCTGGAGTTGATTCTAGGTGTGACGTTTGCATTTGGAATCAGTTGCTGTCGACTCTCAATATGAGATCTAAAGAGCTGTCACTATCAGTGAAGCAAGCCATCATTAGGCTGAAAAATCAAAATAAACCCATCAGAGAGATAGCAAAAACATTAGGTGTGGCCAAATCAACTGTTTGGAACATTCCTAAAAAGAAAGAACGCACCGGAGAGCTCAGCAACACCAGAAGACCACGGAAAACAACTGTGAAAACAGAGTAATTATTTCCCTGGTGAAGAAAAACCCCTTCACAACAGTTGGCCAAATCAAGAACACTCTCCAGGAGGTAGGTGTATATGTATCAAAGTCAACAATCAAGAGAAGACTTCACAAGAGTGAATATAGAGGGTTCACCACAAGATGTAAACCATTGGTGAGCCTCAAAAACAGGAAGACCAGATTAGAGTTTGCCAAACAACATCTAAAAAAGCCATTACAGTTCTGGAACAACATCCTATGGACAGATGAGACAAAGATCAACTTGTACCAGAGTGATGGGAAGAGAGGAGTATGGAGAAGGAAAGGAACTGCTCATGTTCCAAAACATACCACCTCATCAGTGAAGCATGGTGGTGGTAGTGTCATGGCATGGGCATGTATGGCTGTCAATGGAACTGGTTCCCTTGTATTTATTGATGATGTGACTGCTGACAAAAGCTGCAGAATGAATTCTGAAGTGTTTCGGGCAATATTATATGCTCATATTCAGTCAAATGCTTCAGAACTCATTGGACGGCGCTTCACAGTGCAGATGGACAATGACCCGAAGCATACTGCAAAAGCAACCAAAGAGTTTTTTAATGCTAAAAAGTGGAATGTTATGCAATGGCCAAGTCAATCCCCTGACCTGAATCTGATTGAGCATGCATTTCACTTGATGAAGACAAAACTGATGGGAAAATGCCCCAAGAACAAGCAGGAACTGAAGACATTTGCAATAGAGGCCTGGCAGAGCATCACCAGGGATGAAACCCAGCGTCTGGTGATGTCTATGCGTTCCAGACTTCAGGCTGTAATTGCCTGTAAAGAATTTGCAACAAAGTATTAAAAAGTGAAAGTTAGATTTAGGATGGTTTAGTTGGTCCCATTACTTCTGGCCCCTTAAAAAGTGGGAGGCACATATAGAAACCGTTGTAATTCCTACACCGTTCACCTGATTTGGATGGAATTACCCTCAAATTAAATCTGAAAGTCTGCAGTTAAAGCACATCGTTTGTTTCATTTCAAAGCCATTGTGGTGGTGAATAGAGGCCAAAATATGAAAATTCTGTCAATGTCCCAATATTTATGTACCTGACTGTACATGCCTGTATTTCTCAGCATTGAGGACACCATTAATCCTGACCAAATCCCCAACTCAATTTGCTGAAATGTAGTCCCAGACTTGCAATGAACCTCCACCATGCTTCATTGTTGCCTGCAGACACTCATTATTGTACCGCTCTCCAGCCCTTTGACGAACAAACTGCCTTCTGTTACAGCCAAATATTTAAAATTTTCACTCAACAGTCCAGAGCACCTGCTGCCATTTTTCTGCACCCCAGTTCCTATGTTTTCATGCATAGTTGAGTCGCTTGGCCTGGTTTCTATATCGAAAGTATGGCTTTTTGGCTGCAATTCTTCCATGAACAGTAGATGGTGTACCTGGGTCCCACTGCTTTCTGGCAGTTCTGAGCTGATGGCACTGTTGGACATCTTCCGATTTCGAAGGGAAAGTAAGCATGATGTGTCTGTCATCTGATGTACTAAGTTTCCATGGCCGACCACTGCGTCTACGGTCCTCAACGTTGCCTGTTTCTTTGTGCTTCTACAAAAGAGCTTGAACAGCATATCTTGAAACCCCAGCCTGCTTTAAAATCGTTGCCTGGGAGAGACCTTGCTGATGCAGTGTAACTACCTTGTGTCTTGTTGCTGTACTCAGTCTTGCCATAGTGTATGACCTGTGACATGAAACGGTCTTCCACAACCTCACCTTTGTAATGACTGTTTCAACCTACATATGAAAATGATGAACATTATCACCTGTTTGGTATGATTGGTTAATCACACACCTGACTATAATCCTACAAAATCCCTGACTTTGTGCAAGTGTACCTAGAAGAATTGATGCCGTTTGAAAGCAAAGGGTGGTCACAGTTGCGTATCTATAATGAGTGCAGGGTGTGCGGTGCACACGGACTCCTGGGTGGAGGGGGTGCCTACACTGGATACCATGCACCCATTTCTTCAATACTTACCTCTCCATAGTTCCTTCAGTGTTAGCAGTACAAATCACCGGCAAAATCAGGATTTTGGTACTTACCGATAAATCCATTTCTCCGATTCCACAGGGGACACTGGAGTCTCAGTACAGTGGGGTAGAGAGGTGGGTTAAACGGGAGCTGGCACCTTTAAAAATCTGAATGGTAGCTAGCTCCTCCCCTATACCCCCCTACAGGTCAGTCTAAATAAACTGTGCCCGAGGGGAGCTGGAACATAAGGAGAAAGGAGATAGAAAAGCTACAGCATTCATGTACAAAGAAGTAAATAGTATTATAAAAGAAACAACAACAACATTCCAATCAGACCCTGGATAAAAAACAACAGTCTGAACCTGGAAAATAACTTATGCAGGTGGAACAGCGCAGGGTGGGCGTCCAGTGTCCCCTGTGGAATCGGAGAAAGGGATTTATCGGTAAGTACCAAAATCCTGGTTTCTCCTTCATTCACTAGGGGACACTGGAGTCTCAGTACAGTGGGGATGTCCCAGAGCTCACATCCTGGGCGGGAAAGCACTGAGAATCCTGCAAAACTGCATGGCCAAACTCTGAAGCAGAGGCCGCAAAAGTATCAAAACAATAAAACTTTATAAAAGTATGCCTGCCTGACCAAGTGGCCGCTCAACAAAGATGGTTTAAAGGAGACCCCACGAGCAGACTACCCGTGGAGGACCTACAGAGTGCGTTGAATGCGCCGTACTGGAAACAGGTGGTTGTCTTGAAGCCACCATATAAGCCTGTCTGATAGTCAGACAAATCCATCTTGAAATGGTTTGATTTTTAGCCGGCCAACCCGGTCGCGCCAGATCAAACCGAACAAAAAGTGCATCCGACTTTCGGAGAGAAGCAGTTCTGTCGACATAAATCCGAAGTGCTCCAACAAGGATTTAGAGGCTAGCGACTCATCCTTGAACACTGGGACCACAATTGGTTGGTTTATATGAAAAGCAGATACAACTTTAGGAAAAAAAAAAAAAAGACATCTGCGTACGCAACTCCGCCCTATCCTCATGGAAAATTAGATAAGGCAGACAACAGGATAGAGCACCCAGCTCAGACACATGCCTCGCGAATGCCAAAAGAAAAACAACCTTCCAGGTTAAATACTTTATCTCCACCTGAGTAACGGCTCAAAGGTATCAGACTGGAGAAAAGACAGGACCAAATCCAAGTCCCATGGTGCTGTAGGAGTCACAAAAGGAGGCTGAATTCTGACTACTCCCTGTAGAAAGGTCTGGATATCCGGCAATAAGGCTAATTTCCTCTGAAATAAAATGGATAGCGCGAACACCTGTACCTTTAAAGGAACCAAGACGAAGGCCTGCTGTTAAACCGGCCTGAAGAAAAAGAAGGAGGCGTGATACCTTAAATACTGACGGAGGTGAACTGTGGCGTTCACACCAAGCTACGTACGTCTTCCATAACCTGTAGTAATGTTTAGACGTAACCTTCTTCAGAGCCCGAATCATGGTAGGAATCACACTGGATGGGATACCCTTCTTCCTGAGGATGGCCCTTTCAATAGCCACGCCATCAAACAAAGGCGCCTTAAGTCCTGATAAATAAACGGACCCTGAAGAAGGAGGTCTTCTTGTAGAGGAAGCGCCCACGGCTCGTCTATCAACAGACTCCGTATGTGGGAGGACCACGCTCGTTTGGGCCAATCTGGAGCTACTCGTAGCACCCTGACGTTTTCTCGCTTGATTCTTTGAAACACTCGAGGGATGAGCGGAAAAGGGGGGAACTGGTATACGTAGTGAAACTGCCACGGTGTCAGTGCATCCACTGCGGGTCCCTCGTTCGGGAGCAGTAAACTGGCAATTGGTGGTTCAACCTCGGCGCCATGAGGTCAGCCTGAGGTCGACCCCAACGCAGAGTCAGTTGGTGAAATACTTGTGGATTGAGTGACCATTCTCCCAGATGAATGTCAAGCCGACTGAGGTAGTCGGCCTCCCAATTTTCTACTCCTGGGATGAAAATTGCTGAAATCTCCACTGCAAATTCCTCTACCCAAAGAAGAATTCGACTTGCTTCCCTCATGGCGGCCCGGCTTCTGGTGCCGCCCTGCCTGTTCATATATACCACAGCCATGGCATTGTCCAACTGTACTCCGATTGCCTGACCCTGCAATAGAGGATGCTCCAGCTGGAGCGCATAAAATACTGCCCGTAATTCTAGGATGTTTATAGGCAGTCCTGCCTACCGCTGAGTCCAGTGACCCTGAAAATGTTTTCCCAGAGTCCGCAACCCACCCTCTCAGACTTGCGTCTGTGGAGAGGAGAATTCTATCCCACAATGCAAACTGTCTTTCTGCCAACAGGTGAGAGGGATTCATCCACCAAATGAGAGATGTTAAGAGTTTTGGGGGACAGTAGAACTCGCTGGTGAAGAAAGAGGTGGGATCCTGACCACTGAGAGATAAGGTCCAATTGAAAAGACCGGGCATGAAATCTCGCGCATTGATTCGCCTCAAAGGTCGCCACCATCTACCCCAGTAGGCGAATACATAGATGTACAGACACTCTGCAATGTCGCAGTATCAGATGCACCATGTGCTGAATGGAGGAGACCTTGTCTTGAGGTAGGAATACTTTCTGTTCTACCATGTCCTGGGAATAGCAGACATTGTGTTGGTCTAAGAGGATTTTTGGAAATTGAGAATCCACCCATGTTGTAAGAGAAGACTGAGTTAATTGAATATCAAGTAACAAACGAGCTACTGATGGGGCCTTGATCAGGAGATCGTCCAAATACGGAGCAATTATAACCCCCTGAAACCGAAGCAGGGCCATCATAACGGCCATGACCTTTGTGAACACTCTTGGCGCCGACGAAAGACCGAAAGGTAAGGCCTGAAATTGCAAAAGAGAGTCTAGCACTTCAAACCAAAGAAATGCCTAATGAGGGGGCCAGATGGGGATGTGGAGATAGACATAAAAGATGCCCAAGGACACAAGAAACTTGTCCTTCTCGAGTCCTGCTATAACAGACTGGAGGGACTCCATCTTGAATTTGAAGGCTCGAAGATAGGGGTTGAGATCCTTGAGGTTAAGACTGGGTCTCATTGATCCGTCCGGCTTGGGCACCACAAACCAGATGGAATAAAAACCCTGACCTCTCTGATGGGTCGGGACATTCACTACCACCTGAGACAATAGCAGTTTTTGTATTGCATCCTGAATTACCAACAGCTTTTCTGATGCCAGTG
This sequence comes from Taudactylus pleione, assembly GCA_031769625.1. Taxonomy (NCBI): domain Eukaryota; kingdom Metazoa; phylum Chordata; class Amphibia; order Anura; family Myobatrachidae; genus Taudactylus; species Taudactylus pleione. Next base: position 4,790,240 of record JAUIMM010000198.1, read on the forward strand.
GTAAACCGGTTGTGAAAAAAGGCGGTTGGATTTTGAAGTCCAACTTCAGACCCAGGCGTCCGGACAAAATTTGCTCCATGCTTCTTTGAAGTTCAGAAGATGAGCTCCCACCCTGGAATCCCCCAAGTGAGAAGGGAGAGCATCATGCAGAGGGCTTCGCTGCGGCCTTGTCCTGTTGGGACGAGGCTGCAGAAGCTCTACCACGGCCTCTGGAACCTCGGGAGAAAGCCGGAGCTCCTCTGACATGGCCCCTAAACCTTCCTGGGGCACGAAAGGACAGTCCTGCAGCAGGTCTTCTAAGAGGAGAAGCAGTGGATGGTAGATAAGTGGATTTACCAGCTGTGGCCTCTGATATCCACCTATCTAACTCTGTACCGAACAGAACGTCCCCAGTAAAAGGAAGGGCCTCTACTGCTCTTTTAGATTCGGCATCTGCTTGCCATTGTCGCAGTCAAAGAGCTCTTCTAGCTGAGATAGCTAAAGCCGAGAATCTATCAGAAAGACTACATATGTCCTTAGAAGCTTCCCCAAGGAAAGAAGCTGATTCAGCAATCTGATCAGCCAGCTGAATGAGATCCTCGGTTTGCCCTCCAGTCTTAAGACCCTTCGAAGGCTGCGTAGCCCAAGCTTCTACAGCCTTGTTTACCCAACAGCTGACTAGTGCTGGATGCAGGGATACCCCTGTAACTGTATATAAAGTTTTTAACGTGTTTTCCAGCTTCCTGTCAGAGGATTCTTTAAGCGAAACTGCCCCTGGTACCGGGAGTACTGTCTTTTTAGAAAGACGGGACACTGAGTGATCCACTGCTGGAGGAGTCTCAGACAATTTCCTGCTCCCTGTGGGAAAGGGGTAATAAGATAAAAGTTTTTGATATTTGAAACTTCTTATCTGGGTGTTTCCACATTGAGGTTAGGATTTGATCCAATTCCTCTGACGCTGGAAAAGTGGCAGCCTGTCTTTGTCTTTTACTAAAGATAGATGGTCTAGCAGCCACGCAGTAATTAATGCCTCTACTCCCTGAGTAGCAGGTTCTGACTCTTCAAGAATCTGAACCTCCTCTGGTTCTTGAACCTCGCCCTCCCCTGGCTCCTGCATCTCTTCCTCCTCTGATTCATCCCGCCTCAAGGGATTATGAATCAGCCTCTTATTAGGGACATTAGAAGAGGAGGCTACAGAGGGGGCCTGGGACATCACCTTTGTGAGCCTTTCAGACCTGGCTAATGAATGAGCCCAGTCTGGTTCTGAGATGGAAGACGTCTGTCTGGTCATCTCCCTGTCTCTGCGAGCTGCTTCCAGCTCTGCAGACAGATTAGACATAACTGATGTTAAATGATCAGACCATATATTGGTGAGGCAACAGTCAGACTGAGAAACACACTTCTCACACATCAGGAAAGTATTAGACTGCCCCTGTGTGAATTTCTCTGCACAATTCTTGCAGGAGAATGATTTTTGTGCAGCCTTTGACCCCTTGGTACACATGACTAGCAATTCACTGACAGACGCACACACACACACACACACACGTGAAAGGACAGTGATATCAATACAGAGACACTACAGAAATGGAAAGGGGCATAGAGGAAGATATGCTATGACCCTTGGCAGCGCTAATTGAATAGTGGTTTTATAATGCTGGGCCACAGCTGTACTGGCCTGACTTCTGTGTCACTGAGCCAAGATTCAGACAGTCTCAGCAGTAGCTAAAATGTCCGCAAGCCTCTGTGTAAAAGCGCTGGGGCTGCTGGGAGGCAGGAGCAGAAGTATACCTTAGGCTCCACCCCCCCGCTATGGTGCCCGTTTTCAGGGTTAGCGGACCGCTGTTAGTATGCCCGCCTAATGTCCTGGCTCCCCTGCTATTCAGAGTGCCAGGACACAGTAACCTGGAGGCTGCCTTATGCTGCCGGGCGGCATGCTCTGCTGTGGAAGACCGCGACGTGCGCCGCATGCAGCGTGTCTTGGTTCCTGCAGAGACTGAGGTCTCTGTAGCAGGAGACCCCAGTGCACACCGCAAGCAGCTGCGCTGAGGTCTCCCCGGAAGCTCCAACGGCGCAGACAGGTAGGGCCAGTGGAGCTGCCTGTCTGTGTCCTCAATGCTTGATGTTGCTATTCATCTTAGTTAGAGCTCTAAGGAGTCTAGGTCCAGCTCCCAGGGCACAAATTTTAGACTGACCTGTAGGGGGGTATAGAGGGGGGAGGAGCTAGCTACCATTCAGATTTTTAAAGGTGCCAGCTCCCGGTTAACCCACTTCTATACCCCACTGTACTGAGACTCCAGTGTCCCCTAGTGGATGAAAGAGAAATGGACGATGGCCATTTTCCCAGAGTTTTCCCAGCTACCCTGCTAAAAAGTGTGCGGAGAGGAGTCGCAGAGACTGAGCAATCTCACCAGCTCTGCCCCTGCATGCAATATTTGATACATCCTTGCAATGTATTCACATATCGCATTGCAAATCCTGGCAAATTTATCTCATCACATCTGCATCTGAGATGCGGATTGTGATAAATAGGGACCTTTGTGAGAGGCAGGTACAAAGGAGACCTAGGGGGTCTAGTTATTAAGCAGTGTTAGGAGACAGAGTGAAAAGTGATAAGGTGCCAGCCAATCCGCTCCTAACTGCCATCTCACAGGCTGTGTTTGAAAAAGGACAGTTGGGAGCTGATTGGCTGGCACCTTATCACTTTTCACTCCTAATCATGCCTACAAGTTAGCGTGGACATGCTATCCCCACACGCATGGCCAAATCTCTCAGCGGCCCTGGGCACTTATGGTTGATAAACGCCCTGGTACTCTGCACACCTAGAACTTATAGCATTAAAAGTTGCATAATTAAAGTAGACATTTTAATGAACTATTCATGGAAACTGCATATGGCTCCAACACATAGAGGCCTAAAACCATTACAAATTAGGGGAAGATGTATCAAAACTTGTAAAATAAAATAAAAATTAAAAATAAAACACAAGTGGGGAAGTTGCCCAAAGCAATCAGCCTGTAGCTATTATTTGTACTGCACTAGGAAAATGACAGCTAGAAGGTGATTGTAATGACAGTGATTGTAAAGGGGCCTATCCATTAGCAGATAAATTTGAACGATGAACGATTTATCGTTCAATTTATCTACTAATGGATAGGCTCTGAACGATAAAAATGCGCACTCCCGCGGCCGACAAATTTGGTCGTTTGTCTCTCCAACATGTTGGTCAATTATCATTTATCGCTGACAGATATTAGAAATATCTGTCGCGGTAAACGACGAACGATTTTTTTAATGAAAAATTAATAGAAACATAAAAACAAATCCACACCCAGAATGATGTCATGCAATATCGTTCGTCGTTCGCAAAAATCTGTCATGTACATGACAGATATCTGCCACAGCAGCCCCAGGAATTTTCAAAAAGATAAATCTTTTGTCTTTCAGAAAGATCTGCTAATGGATAAGCCCCTTTAGTCTAATGTGAATTACTGCACGAAGGCAGGCCCTTACCGCTCATACTGCGCCTACGTCTCCTGCGCAGGCCCTCCAGGTTCTGGATCACAGAATCCTCATTAGCAGAATCACAGGGAAGAGATATCTTCTCCAAAATAAACGAGGGGAGCTGCCCTGCCGAGAAAAGAGAGAGTTATGTAAAAAAATGGAGACAGACAGAAGCTACGAGACCACTTGCTCCTCCCACTGCGGTGGGACACAAACAGAAGGACTGGCCGCAGCCTCTGCGCTGGCTGATAGTACCTATCTCCTGTGCGTTTTCAATGAGACTTTGGACAGCGGATGTCTGAAGTTGCAGCTGTTTCTCGGTGGCAAGTGTCAGCTTCTCGCACAAGCCACTGCCGGAGAACAGACTTGGGGTTAAAACTACCGCCAGATTCCCAGAGTCCATTTTGTTCTCATCAGACCTAACATAAATAAAAAATAAAATTTTATATTATATTATATATATATCTATTTAGGAAAAGAATATGACCTATTCCTTCAGAAAGACATTAACATAGTCTTCCCACAAGTATAAGTCCTGAGCTCCCTCTTGTGGCTGCTGCATGTATTTACACTCCTCACCTGGAGGCAACACTCTGGAGAAAGGTGCAGAAATAACGCAGGGTCTCCCCATGAACAGCAGGGAGCAGGCAGGTCACCAGAGCAGTGGCAGTCATTTTCTCCTCCTCACAGAGAGACTGCTGTATCTGGCAGAGGGGGTCTTGTAGCTCCGGAGTCAGGAGGGGCTGCGGAAGCTCACGGAAAAACTGTTTTAGCAGAGCAGCTGCATCACTGGGCTGGGCAGAGGCGAAGCAGCTTCCCCCGGACTCCATCTGCACCTTTAGTACAAGGAAAATTTACAGAGATTTAAGTTACAGTACTGTGATAGTTAGACAGGGAATAATCCTGACTTGGGCACCCCCCAGGGGAAACTAGCAATTTTTTTTAAATCACACTTTATCCTATACAATAGTTCTATAAAAGGAACATAAAAAGGCACAAGTGGACAAAACACAATACACATTCTGCAGCACATTACAGAGGATATCTGGCCATTCACATCAGCCCCTGCCCCAGTGGAGCTTACAATCTATATAGACTGGAATGCTCTTCTGCGGACTGAGCTTGTGGTTTATGGCCAGCTGCTAGCAAACCTTAAGGTGACCACAAACCTCAAAATATCATATAGTAAAGGTAAGAATTGGTGCAGCGCTCGGCCTATTGCAATAATTATGGAAATCAGGTGAAACAATTGTTTCTTAATTTGTATATGGTGGTGTGGATCAGTGACTAATATATATATATATATACACATATACACACACACATACGCATATATATATATATATATATATATATATATTTCACACACACACTGATAATGTTGTGTAAAGAAATATCAGGACCAATGTAGATAATTAACAATATTTACTGCAGATAGGTAAAGAGTAAAAAATTGATTGAATACAAATTAAGTTACAAAATAAATTATATATATATATATATATATATATATATTATACACACATGCATACATATATACACACACACATATACATACACACATCAGTATTGTTCCATTCAATGATCAAAACAGATGTGTAAGCTGTTGATAGTTTCCTGGGAACATACATCAGAACAACTTCTTGGGAAACTATCAACAGCTTACAGATCTGTTTTGATCATTTGTATTCGATCAATTTTTTTTTGATCATGCCGCCAGTCTCAATCCAGACATGGGACTTAAGTTAGGCAGGAACACAGACAGACGTCATCCTGAACGAGGTGAGTCCTAAACCTACCATAGCGGGTTAGCAATAGGTTTTGGGAGGGGTGGGTTAAGGTTAAGTACCCCTTAGGGGGGTTAGGCACTAATGATAAGGGTTAGGTTTAGGCACGAAGGGGGAGAGTTAGTTTTAGGCACTAACGGGGAGGGTTAGGGTTAGGCTACAAGAAGGGAGGGTTAGGGGGAGAAGGGGGGGATACCAACCAATGGGATGCCGCTGTCGGTATTTTAAAAACAGGAGGCATCCTGAATGCAGACATTACATACAGATTCCTATTAGACTACATAATACATATTAGCTTGCAAAATAACACTTGTAACAAATCCCGTCTACCCTCCATACTTTGTATATTATATCTACCGGGATAGGTCCACAACCAACCTGGCCAAACATCAAACATTCAATGCCAGTTACTAGTAAGACAAATAGTTAGAGAAGGGGTGCATACTGGATGAGCGCCCCTCAGGAAAATACTTCAGACGGCAAGAAATGAGTCCTAAATCGATCCTATGAGCTGGGACTTAACAGTTTAACCCTTTGAGCAATTTCTGTGTAAAGGTCAAGATTTCATAAACGCCTCCTCTAAAGAGGTGTCCTCATACACTTAGCTTCAATACACCATGCAGCGCGAGACGCCTGACAAGTGAGCCGCGCAGAGCGGTTTAGCGTCTTTTTCACTTGAATGCATTTTAATCACAATATGACGACTGCACTGATTAATATGATATCAACACTTGTACATCTGTGCGCAACTCAGTCTGAATTTGTGTAAGAAGCACGACGGAACTTGGCGTGAATAAAAGCACTGCGTATACAGATTCAATTGTGTGTGTGTGTGTGTATATATATATATATATATATATATATATATATATATATATATATATATATATATATATATATATATATATATATATATATATATATATATACACACACACACACACACACACACACACACACAGTCAGGTCCATAAATATTGGGACATTGACAGAATTTTCATGTTTTGGCCTCTATTCACCATCACAATGGTTTTGAAATGAAACAAACAAGATATGATTTAACTGAAGACTTTCAGAATAAATTTGAGGATAATTACATCCAAATCGGGTGAACGGTGTAGGAATTACAACAGTTTCAATATGTGCCTCCCACTTTTTAAGGGGACAAAAGTAATGGGACTATCAACTCAAAAGCTATTTCATGGACAGGTGTGGGCTATTCCCTCATTATTTCATTATCAATTAAGAAAGTAAAAGGTCTGGAGTTGATTCTAGGTGTGACATTTGCATTTGGAATCAGTTGCTGTCAACTCTCAATATGAGATCCAAAGAGCTGTCACTATCAGTGAAGCAAGCCATCATTAGGCTGAAAAATCAAAACAAACCCATCAGAGAGATAGCAAAAACATTAGGTGTGGCCAAATCAACTGTTTGGAACATTCTTAAAAAGAAAGAACGCACTGGAGAGCTCAGCAACACCAAAAGACCCGGAAGACCACGGAAAACAACTGTGGTGGATGACAGAAGAATTATTTCCCTGGTGAAGAAAAACCCCTTCACAACAGTTGGCCAGATCAGGAACACTCTCCAGGAGGTAGGTGTATATGTGTCAAAGTCAACAGTCAAGAGAAGACTTCACAAGAGTGAATATAGAGGGTTCACCACAAGATGCAAACCATTGGTGAGCCACAAAAACAGAAAGACCAGATTAGAGTTTGCCAAACAACATCTAAAAAAGCCATTACAGTTCTGGAACAACATCCTATTGACAGATGAGACAAAGATCAACTTGTACCAGAGTGATGGGAAGAGAAGAGAAGGAAAGGAACGGCTCATGATCCAAAACATACCACCTCATCAGTGAAGCATGGTGATGGTAGCGTCATGGCGTGGGCATGTATGCCTGCCAATGGAACTGGTTCCCTTGTATTTATTGATGATGGGACTGCTGACAAATGCAGCAGAATGAATTCTGAAGTGTTTCGGGCAATATTATATGCTCATATTCAGTCAAATGCTTCAGAACTCATTGGACAGCGCTTCACAGTGCAGATGGACAATAACCCGAAGCATACTGCAAAAGCAACCAAAGAGTTTTTTAAGGCTAAAAAGTGGAATGTTATGCAATGGCCAAGTCAATCCCCTGACCTGAATCCGATTGAGCATGCATTTCACTTGATGAACACAAAACTGAAGGGAAAATGCCCCAAGAACAAGCAGGAACTGAAGACATTTGCAGTAGAGGCCTGGCAGAGCATCACCAGGGATGAAACCCAGCGTCTGGTGATGTCTATGCATTCCAGACTTCAGGCTATAATTGCCTGCAAAGGATTTGCCACAAAGTATTAAAAAGTGAAAGTTAGATTTAGGATTGTTTAGTTTGTCCCATTACTTTTGGCCCCTTAAAAAGTGGGAGGCACATATAGAAACCGTTGTAATTCCTACACCGTTCACCTGATTTGGATGGAATTACCCTCAAATTAAATCTGAAAGTCTGCAGTTAAATCACATCTTGTTTGTTTCATTTCAAAGCCATTGTGGTGGTGAATAGAGGACAAAATATGAAAATATTTATGGACCTGACTGTATATTTTTATTTTTTTTACACAAATGTCGCATATCAAAGTAATCAGTGCAGGCTTGTGAAGTGGTTTTGCCACATCACATTATGATTAAGCAACACATTAAAGAGAAAAACAAAAAAACTAAAGTAAGCCCGAAGACTGACATTTAAGCATGAGGGACATTAAACCACAAGTGTTTTGAGTGTTGCCAGTTTAATAACGTGTGTTTGTTTGAGCTGTTTGGTTGGGCGGAAAAGAACGACACTTGGAGTTACTTTATGTTAATAGTAGAGATGAGCGGTGTTCGGATTCTGTGGAGTCCGAACCACTCCGAACATAGGGGATCAGAGTCCACCCGAATGCTGTTCGGGTGTTCCCCGCCTGACTCGGATTCCCGTTCGGAGCCGAACGGCGGCCACATGATGTCGGATTCTCGCTAGAGAATCCGACATCAGGGCTCCTATTGTGTAGGGCAGACCTCTGTGATAGCGGTCTGCCCTACACAGAACAAACACACAGCTGCCAGCAGCAGCTGTGTGTTTGTTACAGCAGCCAATGAGAGTCACACAGACTCATTGGCTGCTGCACGGAGGGAGCCGGCTGGAACTCACTCATGAGCTCCGTCTTCCGGCTCCCTCCTCGGCGCATGGATGCAGAGTGGACGTCGCGGGAGCGGGGATTCAGGTAAGTTTTTTTATATTTTTATGTGTGTAAGGGCCGGGGGCGCTACTGGGGGGCACAGCTACTGGGGGGGCATAATACTGGGGGGGGCATAATACTGGGGGCGCCTACTACTGGGGGGCCATACTACTGTGGGCATTGTGTAAAAGGGGCACTGTGGGCATTGTGTAAAAGGGGCACTACTGTGTGTCGTAACATAAATAAGACACTACTTTATGGTGTAATGTGAATCAGGGGCACTATGTGTGGTGTAATGTGAATAAGATTGTGCACTGTGACTCCTAGGGCCGTAGCCCACCTTGTAAACAAAGTACTCTGATTCTGCTGGCCGTACCCCACTGGGTGGGTGCACTACTTTTCATTTCTGCCACTACTGTGTGTCGTAACATAAATAAGAGACACTACTTTATGGTGTAATGTGAATCAGGCGCACTATGTGCGGTGTAATGTGAATAATATTGTGCACTGTGACTCCTTGGGCCGTAGCCCACTTTGTAAACAAGTACTGTAATTCTGTTGGCCGTACATCACTGGGTGGGTGCACTACTTTTCATTTCTGCCACTGCTGTGTGGCAATGTGTCATAGATGTGCTTTATACTGTGGTGTCTGTGGCGCTGTGCCGCTGCTTTGTCACTTGGTAACCAGTCAGCTCATTGCAACCTTTGGCCAATAATGGTGAAAACAATACTATAAGCTGTGAGGTGGTCTAAATTGACTGCAAATTAAGGTTATTGAGGTTAATAATACCCTAGGAAGAAAAAAAAAAAGACCAATTTATGTGATTTTAGCTTTTTTTGTCAATTTTTGTACAAAAATCCAGATCCAAATCCAAAGCCGGACGACGAATTAGAACCAAATCCAAATCCGGCAAAAATGGTCCGGCGCACATCCCTAGTTAATAGTTAGGCTTAGTGGGTGCGCTCTCATTGAAGTGGAGTAAGGCGACAGCCAATTGTCCTGGACAGGAAATGGCTATACCATCTGGACCGGTGGTTGAAGGTAAAGGAGAGTTGATCACCAATGCTTGGCTTGTGTGTGTGTTTGAATTGAGTCGTTTGGTTGTTATTGTCCTGTGCGTTCTTTTTGTGCCGTCACCATTATTAGTATTTAACTTATAGTCAAAAAATTTAATGACATGTCAAAAATAAATTCGACAAAATATTTAAACGCCAACACTGTTGTCTGTCTCTTTATTTTTAGGAGTTAAGTTACATTGTATTTAAGAAGGTTGTTATATGGTAACACGATAATACACGTTAGTGAGTTTATGATGTGAAAAAGATACTCGCAGCAATAGTGTATGCGGACACATCTGTGCACTAACACGCACTAGGGCAGCATCTGAACAAATATTGACCTGATCATCTGTATTACCACCGGAAGCTGCAGGGCCACAAATAATGGCCTTATAACTAAAAGCCATAGATTTGCATGTGAAAAACCAAACGGATCTTGAACAATGCTACAAAAAACAAAAACAAAACAAAAGTTTAAAATACATAGGTGTATACGATTCACACAACTGCGCATCCTATACCTAATTTAGTTAGCAGCAACACTATTGCATCATAGAAAATGCTTACTGAGGAATTGCGGATGAGTTACATGCCGGAATCGGACAGCTTTGGCAATAAACCTTTCCAATATAATTTGAAAACCTCAGTCGTCCATCTACACTTGGAGCAAAAAAAAAAAAAGCTACCTTAATTACCATCCCCCTCCAAAGCTGGGCTGCATGTTTCAGATACCGTTAAATAAAGAAGTTGCAGGGTTGTTGTACCTGTCTGAAATAGTTTCTACACTATGATCGGGCCTATCCTTTGTGTGTCTTTAAAGTCACATTATCTTTAGTGGGCTCTGCTAATTTATTGACAGTCGGGATGCTGGGTGGATGGTTTCCGTGCGTGGTGAGCCATCACAGGTGGTACCAAAAAGCGTCTAGAATAAAGCATTGCTGCAGCGTCCATGCGCCATCAATGTCGGAATGGTTGGGGGTCAAACGTTGCCACACAAATTTAGGCCCGCCATTACATTTTTTCCACCATTTCCCATTTTTGTCTCACCGGAGCAGACACCCTAGCTTAAGGAGCAGTGCTCTAAAGTAATAGTCATCTCCTACTGATCTTTACACTGATGAGAAACACGATGAACAGAAATTAATTCTAAAAAGTCGAGCAACTACTGACAAGGGTGGGATTGCTCTAGAGGAGTAGTCTAGATCTCTTTCATAACCTGCGCCACCAGCCTCCAGAGAGACTGGGCTCGCCCCCAGCCTGATGTGAAAAAGGGGGCATTACATGTGATCACGCCCACAAAACTTGTGCTAGGCCGCATCCAGGAGGCATGGCCTAGCACGAATGACACCACACCGCCCTTTTCGGGTGCGCACAGGGGTCTCGATTTGGAAGCCCAAGATGCTTGGAAGTATACACCCCTCTGTATGTACTGTTACATATTAAGTGACTACATCGCAGAGGATAAACACCAAAAGGGGTCAGTGTATACTGGATTATGGAAGCCGGCATCCTAAGCCCATCAAGACGTGAACAACGTAATCAACATCTCCCACTGCAAGAACAGAAACATTACGGCTATTTCCTACGGTGGTGCACTGGAGGTGGAACAAAATGTTAATACCTTCCATATTTTCAATTTGATGGTGCACAAAGTTATAGCTCCCCTCTTAACAGTTTGATACATCCAACAAACAGCTGAGGCCCCCTGCAGGGACAGATGCCCCTGCAGTATGTGGAGAGTGGAAACACTAAATTGACCAGGGGGTGTCTCTAAGCACCTGTAATTTATCAGGAACAAAATGCATCTTTACTTTTTTCCCCCCATACCGCTCATATTTCAGAAAAGACTAGCCGTATTCTTAATAGCCAGCATTAATGTTACATAGCATATCCAAAAGGCCTAGAGGCAATATACCAACTGATTTATACAGTAATAGGAACCATAGTTTGCAGTTTATTGTATTAACTAATTATATGAAATGGCACACCATTTTGTATGTTTGTCATGGCACGATACCCTCAACGTACATATTGTTAAGAGAATCATATTGCACCGTTAAGTGCAATTGTGCAAATTGTAACAATACCCCTGCATGCGTCAACTGTCAGGATAATGGTCTTGTATTGTAATACACGTAATAAAACACAATAGTGTCACCGATGGAGTATACTGAGGTATTATACTGATGTATATTAATTTGGGAGCTCCTCCTCTAGACCTCCAAGGACAAGTCCAGAAAGAAGGAACAGGTAGCTCTGCTTACAGCAATGTTCTTTTTATCTTTAGATTCTCTCTGTCCCAGTAACACAAAATCAGCACAGGGAGGGGGGGGGGGGGGGAACATGCTCGTGTGGACTGTGGGCCTGATTCAGACCCGCTCGCAAGCGGGTCGATTGTTAGGCAGTGCGTGCGGGAGCCCCAGAGCGAGCGCAAAAAGCACTCGCTCCGGCGCTCGCATCCAAAAGGGGCGGCTGGCGATGTTTATCGACAGCTCGCCCCGTTTCGAAGGTGGGGCGGGGGGTGGCATGGGCAAACGGAGGCATTCCTGCAGGAACGCCTGCCGTTTGTGGGCGCCCTACTGCCATCACTCGTGATGTCAGTAGGTGGACTTCCTACAGGAAGTTCACTGGTGCTTGCAGCCACGAGACCCTACCTCAAGGGTCTCGTCGCAAGCCCGATGGTTGCGATGGTCTTGACCATCGCGACCATCACCTGGCCGCTCGCATAAGCTGTGTGTGGTAACCCACAGCTATGCGAGCGGCCAGGAGGCCGCAACTAAAAAAAAAACAAGCGGCCGCCCTGATTCAGAGTGAGCGCTCGCTTATTGCGAGCGCCTCTGAATCAGGCCCTGTATTGAGAACTCTTCAGAAAAGGAAGGGGTAAAATCTTTTGGGTGTGGATTAACAGATAGACAATGTCTAGATAGAAAACAGTTGTTAGACAGTCAATAGATCGACAGGGACAAAAGGTCGGCAGGTACAAATGCTCGACAGGGTCAAAAGTTCAACATGAAAATGGTCGACGTGTGATTTTTTTTATTTTTTAGCCCTAATCTTCACCCAACCCTCCCCTTGGTGCCTAACCCTAACACTCCCTCCTGGTGCCTAACCCTAACCGTCGGGGTAATAAAAAAAATATATAATCGACCATTTTTTTGGTGTTGATAACTTACATGTCGACCTTTTGACCCTGTCAACCATTTGTACCCGTCGTCCTTTTGACTGTCTAACATCTGGTGTCTATATAGACATGGTTGACCTTTTTACTGTCTATAGTCCGGCACCCAAATCTTTTATTGCCGGTACTCCAGTAGTGATGTCTCCATGAACAAAATGGGATGTCCCCCTTCTGCTTTCTTACGAACCCCAAAGATCCTTACGTTCTATCTGCACAGTCCCTATTTTAGAAACGTAGGCAGTTAGAGGTCATGACCTCGAAACTGCATCATTTAGAACAGCGAGACATTCAGATCTGTCATTGGCTAGTGGCTCCAGTCCAACCGACTGCGTATGACCTGACCGCTATCCTATTTCAAAAAGCTGCATTGCTCGGACTACGAGTGGCCCCTGTTCGAAATTCTTCCTGGTCTGATAAACGTCAAAACAGATCTCTATCCTGTCCTCCTTTATGTAGCAAGCATGGGCAAGGGTTAAAAATCACTATTATTTACGCACCATATTACGCAGCACCATACAGAGAATACTGAATCATCCAACCAAAGTCCCTGACCCATTCGCACTAAGGTCCATTTTTGTCAGCAGTCACCTAACCTAGTAAGTATGGCGTTCACACTGTTTAGGAAACCCACACAAACTCGAGAACACACAAACCCCACACAGATATTGTCCTGGTGGGAACTGAACCCATGGCCCTAGCGCAGTGATGCAATGCTGAAAGATAATATTTATCTCGCTTAAGTAGGTAAATGGCAGTGCCCGCATATTTACATATGCACAGAAAGGCCCTCTGCACAAAGATAGAGATGACATCTTACTAGGCATAAACCCTTCTTAACAGGTTACACTATACTTGAAATGAGTCACACCAGAAGTTGTGTCTTTCCTGTATCATCTGTGTGCCCAGGCTGTAATGAGCCCCCTCCACTGAGAGTTACAGGCAATTGTTGCTCAAACACTGTCACCATCTGTGGTCACCCGATAGCATTTCTTCCTCTCTGGCAGGGAAATCTTGCTACACTTACCAAACCTTACACAATCTCACACATGACACACTAAATACAGGAAAAGTAATTACTGGATTGTTTCCTACTAAAATACACTGATAGAGCGGTGTGGGGACTTACTACATAGCTGGAGCTTCTGAATATCTTTTTTGCACAGTTTAGAATGTCAGTGTTTTATATTTCCACATGAACAAATGTTTAGGTGTTTCCAATGAACAGAGATGTGAGATTTAAACTACTCTTATATTTAAAAGTAATGAAGTCCCTTAAGATCACCTATAACCTTTATAGTCAGTCCTCACCTATTATCGTGGCCATCGGTAAGACAATGCCCCATCCAGATGAGTCACATGACATGTTGGCATGTTCCACAATGCAACGCAGAACAGCAAGGATAATGCACGCAAACATACGAGGATCACTTATGCAAGAAACTTGTTATTATATTAAAACAGAATATACATCTAATCTAGAAGCACCACTGAGGACACTCTGGAGATAACTTGTCCCCATAATTCATCTCCTAAGAGACAAATACTATGCTAGATAACGGGTCTCATTTCTTATATATTTGAAAGTTATTTATTCACTACTTCAAGTTATTGACTATTTTTCACAGGGCATAAGGGTCTGCAACCATTCTAGCCAACATGTCTTAGCTCACACAATCCCTTTAAAGCCATTCACTAACACTGGACAGCACCCCACAATCCTTTGTTTCCTGAGAGAGATTCCATGTCCTAGATAACATCTCACTATCTGCCGTACTTGGTAACATCCCACCATCTCCTGAGAGTCATCTACTGTACATGGCGGCATCCCAGCATCTAATGAGAGCCATCCACTGTAACATCTTACCATCCTCCATCTCCTGAGAATCATCTGTTGTACGTGGGAACCTACCACCAGCTCCTGAGAGTCATCCACTGTACATGGCGACATCCGAGCATCTAATGAGAGCCATCCGCTGTACTTAGTAATATCTTACAGTCCAGTATCTCCTGAGAGTCATCCGCTGTTCTTGGTAACAGCTTACATCCTCCATCTCCTGACAGTCATCTGCTATACATGGCAATACCGCACCATCTAATGAGAACCATCCATTGTACCATCCATATGTTCAAATAGATCTTGCGGCCAACAATAGCTGCAAGAGCCATCCGGATACCGTGCATTGAATAATTCCTGTAAGTAAAACCTAATTGATGGGGTGTCAAAAGGGTCAGGGAGAATGGCTTGGAGATGGTTCGCTATAATCGGAGTTTAACACGCAGAGATCTCTAGTAAGAGGAAACTAATTCTGGGTCACGCTTAGGCTTTAATAAAAAGGATTTTGAAAGCATCATTCAAGTCAGGATAAGGACAGTCTTTGTAAAGATGATGAAAGAGTGAGGTGAAAACAAGTGTGACCCCTTTCCAAAACCTGCAATTTTGCAGGATAAAGAAGAGCGAAACGTAGGTAAACCTTAAATTGTTAAGTCTATGCCTTTTCTCCAGATCAAATGCCCCCTTTCTTATAGATTTCTTTGTAATACTAAAAATCTTTAGTAAAACTGAAAACAAACAAACAAAAAATGCCCCCACTCTCTGTCTCTGAAGGCGGATAACAGCAAAGATGCCACTTTACATATTTGAAAACTAGCTGAAGTACCCTGCGTTGCCCGGGAGTAAATCTTCAAGTAAGTTATCAATTAGTTGGATTTAACAGTCAACATTTTAAAAAATAATTAGCAGCTCTTTCAACACACCCATTAGAAAAGTTCTGCCCAGGGCACTCTACCGTGAGGTCCAACCAGGACCCCAACCACTCCATTAGGTATCCCAGGCCAATTGCCACGCCCTGTGAAGGTTATCCAAATCCATCCAGTGGAAGGCCCAAAACAGGCTCCTTGGGTCAACGTTCTACTCAGCGTACACCAATGGGAGGTCCGACCGGGACCTCAAGCCCCTAGTAGGTCTTCTGGGATCCAATGTTACTACTCTGAAGTTTTTGTCTAAATCCATCCAGTGGAAGGGTCAGAACAGGCTCCCCAGGTCAAAGTTCTGCCCAGCATACACCAATGGGAGGTCCAACCAGGACCCGGACCCAACTGGACCACCTCACGTTGGTTTCATACTAATCAGTGTCCGAATGCATAACCAGACAGCCAAACAAACCAATTAATTTTTTATATAACATTAAATGTTTCTATTTATCAACATGTCAGAAAGAAAAAAAAAAGAAAGCCTTCCATAAAAGGCTTTCTAAAAAGTAGCCTATCAAGTTAAAAGGAAGACAGATTTCCGTACCAGATCAGATGGCTGTCTGGTTTACACATTTATTGAAACTTTAGGCAAAAATGATGGTACTCTTTAGGCTGGCAGGGCAAATAACCAAATCTATTTTACTGTCAAAGTGAATGGTAACCAAGCAGCTCACTAAGCGAGAGATGTACCAAGCCTTGGAGTGGGATAAAGTGGAACAGTTGCCCAAATCAACCAATCAGCTTTTAACTAGAGATGAGCGGTTCGGATTCTGTGGAATCCGAACCGCTCCGAACATTGGGGATCAGAGTCCACCCAAATGCTGTTCGGGTGTTCCCTGCCTGACTCAAATCCCCGTTCGAGGCCGAGCCGCAGCCTCCTGATGTCGGATTCTCGCGAGAGAATCCGATGTCAGGGCTCCTCTAGTGTAGGGCAGAACTCTGTGATAGCGGTCTGCCCTACACAGATCAAACACACAGCCGCCAGCAGCAGCTGTGTGTTTGTAATAGCAGCCAATGAGAGTCACACAGACTCTCATTGGCTGCTGCACGGAGGGAGCCGGTTGGAGCTCACTCATGAGCCCAGTCTTCCGGCTCCTTCTGCGCGTTATACAGCAGAGCGGACGGCGGCGGAGCGGGGATTCAGGTGTGTGTGTGTAAGGGGGCATTACTGGGGGGCATACTACTACTACTACTGGGGGCCTGCTGAGGGGGGGCATACTACTACTACTACAGGCCTGCTAAAGGGGGGCACTACTACTACTACTGGGGGCATACTACTACTACTTTGGGCCTGCTAAGGGGGACACTACTACTACTACAGGCCTGCTAAAGGGGGGCACTACTACTACTACTACTAAGGGGGCCTGCATACTACTTGGGGCCTGCTAAGGGGGGGCATACTACTACTACTACTACTACAGGTGTCTGCTAAGGGGTGGCATACTACTACTGGGGGCCTGCTAAGGGGGGGCATACTACTATTGGGGGCACCACTACTGGAGCCATTGTGTAAGGGACACCACTACTGGGGGAATTGTATAAGTGGCACTACTACTGTGGGCATTGTATAAGTGGCATTACTACTGTGGGCATTGTGTAAAAGGGGCATTACTACTGTGGGTATTGTGTAAAAGGGGCATTACTACTGTGGGCATTGTGTAAAAGGGGCATTACTACTGTGGGCATTGTGTAAAAGGGGCATTACTACTGTGGGCATTGTGTAAATGGGGCACTACTGTGGGCATTGTGTAAAAGGGGCACTACTGTGTGTTGTAACATAAATAAGAGACACTACTTTATGGTGTAATGTGAATCGGGCACTATGTGCGGTGTAATGTGAATAATATTGTGCACTGTGACTCCTTGGGCCGTAGTCCACTTTGTAAACAAGTACTGTGATTCTGCTGGCCGTACCCCACTGGGTGGGTGCACTATTTTTCATTTCTGCCACTGCTGTGTAGCAATGTGTCATAGATGTGCTTTATACTGTGGTGTCTGTGCCACTGCGCCGCTGCTTTGTCACTTAGTAACCAGTCAGCTCACTGCAATCTTTGGCCAATAATGTTCAAAACAATATTATAAGCTGTGAGGTGGTCTAAATTGACTATAAATGACTGGAAATTAATGTTATTGAGGTTAATAATACTCTGAGAAGGAAAAAAAAAGGTCCTATTTATGTGATTTTAGCTTTTTTTTGTAAATTTTTGTAAAAAAAAATCCAAATCCAAAGCCAGTCACTGCAGTTTGGCAAATCCAAAGTTGGACGATGAATTAACGAATTAGAACCAAATCCGGCAAAAATGGTCCGGCGCACATCCCTACTTTTAACTGTCATTTACAGTTTCTAGCACAGTCTATAAAATGACAGAAGCAGATTGGTTTGCTTTGGGCAACTGCTCCACTTTCTCTTTCCAATGGCCACTGGGTGAATAGATGCCATGCGCATGCACAGGGCATCTAGTCACAGTAAAAGGAGAGCTTGGGGGAAGCCCAGCACCTCCGTAAGTCTTGGGCACTCCCCCAAGAGTGACAAAATTTTTTTTTGGGGGGGGGGGGTGTGTAAAGAGGCCACGACCCCTCCGCGGTCAGCCAGGCCCCCTTTTTGGGAGCGCGCGCACAGGGAGGCCCTGCCCCCGGTCTAGCATGAACACTAGCTCATGACCTGGGTCATAAACCACCGTCTCGAGGCCTCAGTTGTGCTGTTTAACATGTCCACATTCCCAATCTACCAAAAAGAATGTATAGTATATGATAACATTACACAAGCCCTTAATTATAGCCAATAAAATCATAATTAGAAGCACCAAAACACTAGAGGAGTAAAAGAGTCTGCACCTTTAGGGTTTTTATTCTATTTACAGATCCGGACTTTCGGAAGAGTCCTTCAGTGGACAGGTGGCTGCTGAGGTACTGGCATATGTCAACTACACACCTGGAGGAGGAAACAGAAGAATTATTGTCAGCATGGCATATAAAAAAATATAAATAATTTGTCCTAGAGAAACAGGCACATACACCAAAATTAGTTACGTCTAATATTTAGTAATATTCCTCAATGTATATAACACAACACAAATTATAAAATTAAATTTATTGAAACTGTCCAGAGAATAAATATTAAAATAATATTTTTGCCCAAGTGGAACTGATTAGCCATCTAAAATCTTGATTGTACTCACAACACTAGTGGGAACATTGATCAGGTATTTGCTAGCTACATTGTACCCACAATACATAGTGGACTAATGTAGCCTATTTTATGGATAATTAACCATCCAACATATATGATGATTTAGACCATACAGGAAGAATTATTTTCTTTATCTTCCAGAATAATTTTATACAATTATTCTTGATAATTTTTAGTAAGAATGTTAATAAAAGTTATATTTAAAAATATTTCTATTTCAAGAGTGCCTCCCAAAAAAGGTTTTACTTCTGTCTCTCTGCTGTGCAGAGAAACAACTCCTGTTAATTCTTTACCAAAATGTCTTACCAATTACATAAAGAAAAACTTACAATTTTTTTGCAATCCATTTTTCAGCCTCAATCTCTGCAAACCTGATATATTGTACTGTTGAATACATCAGATTTTGATACATTTGATTTACACATTTAATTTTCAGTAGGTACTAGAATTAAACAATTGAAGTACTTTACCACTTTTATTAAATCAGATACCTTCTTATTTACCTACAGATGTGTCCTCACACACCTAGCCTCAAGACGCCTTGCGCGAGAGAGCCACATTGAGCGGTGCAACTTTTCTTAGTGTTTGTCTCAGTCGAGTATACAGATTCAGACTCAATCTCACACCTGATATAAAGTACAGGTTGAGTCTCCCATATCCAAATATTCTGAAATACGGATTTTTTTTCGCATGACTGAGATAGTGAAACCTTTGCTTTTTGATGGTTCAATGTACACAAACTTTGTTTAAGGCTTAAAATTATTTAAAATATTGTGTAAAATTACCTTCAGGCTCTGTGTATAAGTTGTATATGAAACATAAATGAATTTCATGTATGCACACAAACTTTGCTTGAGCCACAAAATTATTGAAAATATTGTATCAAATTACCTGCAGGCTGTGTGTATAAGGTGTATATAAAACACAAATATTTTCTGTGTTTAGATTGGGTCCCAGTCCCAGGGTATTTCATTATAGTATGCATATATTCCAAAATACAGAATATGCCGATATCCAAAATACCCCTGGTCCCAAGAATTTTGGATATGGGAGACTCAACCTGTATTGCATATCAAGCTAAGCAGTGCAGTCTTGTTGCATTGCGAGTTATGCTGGCCATACACGGGGACGATTGGTCACACGATTTGGGGAGTTTTTACAGGTTGGACAGACCAATTGTCTCGGCCAGGGTCTCTCGGCATGGTGGTCGGCGGGTATTACCTGTGAGGTCATTATGGCAGGGGGTGTCTGGCGAGGGGCTTTGGCTGCGTGTGGTTCTGTGCGGGCACATGGTCACTCAGGGCTGGTGAGGCCTGGCGGTGTTTCCGTTCCGTTTGGCATGGGCGCCGCCATTTTGCCTTCTGACCATGTGATTCAACTGCCCAATCCTGGTGAGTCATGTGTTCCCTCCAGCCAGTCATAGCACGGCACGGGGTATTTAGGAAGGTCCAGAGCCTTCCTTCATTGCCAGTGCAACGTGTATGTCAGCCTAGCTGAGAGGGAGTTCTCTGTGCTCACCTCTTGTCCTGTGTATATGCTATCTGCCAGCCTGCTTGTCAGCTCCAAATAACCCGCTGGACTACCCTGCATCCTCCACTGCCTTTTCCCCTGCCTGAGTGCCTGAGCCTGCTGACACCCTACACCGTGCCTCCATTTCACTCCCAGCTGGACTCATCACCTCTGCCTGTGTTTATTTGAGCTCACTAACCTGCATACCTGGACTGTTCTTATCTGCCACTATCTGGACATTCTACCATTATCCTCACTACAGTAATCAAGTGCACTTTAGTTCTAAACCTGGACTTTTGCTTTTGCCATTCCCATGTCTTCTAAGCCTCTCATTAAAAATTCTACCTTTGTATTTAAATCTGCTTCTGTGTTTGCTCCTGTCTCCACCCCGGGTCCACAACTAAACCAGAACATTACACCAATCTTATGAAAATAGTTGTATTTTGAGTCTTTTGCGACCCCGATGCGTGTCCCCGCCGTCGTCTAGTTGGATCGCAGATCAGATGGAAATCGTACAACTCATCTTACCAACTTTTGAATCTTACCGTGTATGGCCACCATAAGACATTTTCGTTTGATAAAGACGCTCAGAGCAAGCCAATATAATATTCACAAATATTGCCTGGGCCAAGCCCCAGGGGCTGCTTCATGTGCACCGCTACAGGCCTGTACAGAACAGGTAGATCAGCTTAGCTTGCCATGTTGCCATTACAGAAAGGAGGCCAGGCAGATGGGAGGGAATTGGTATGAAATTGGGAGCTCCAAACCTCATGACTGCGGCTTACGATTGATCTTCCTGTTCAAACACAGCCTCCACCTCACGCCATCACCGTGGCAGAGTGTGTTCTTCTATTCAAGCATCAGAAAGATCAACATTTACAGTGAATGAACTTGGCGCCATCTTACACAATGTTGTTCCTTAATTCTTCAATAAGATGAAATATCCTCACCACATACAAAAAAAAAAGTAAATAAAAAAATACAGTGTAATACAGTCAATTACTCAATGAGGGAAACATCTTCGTGTTTGCAAAGCGGAAAAAGATTGTGTCCACAAGTCCTCTCCTATGAAGCAGATAGTGCAGCCACCAACACTCCCCCTTTCGCTGTACTACCAAATTTAGATTACATATCACACAACTTTTTCCTCTTAACAGAGTATTTCTTATCTTCCTTCTCATTATCAGTATTACATAGAAGAAAATCACCTAGTGCATATATAATACATTTAAAATATAACAAGATTTAATCCAAAATACACTCAAATAGAAAAGAACCAAACACCGCTTTTCACATACACAAAATCGAAAGTGCATCTAGCAGAGTTTTAGGATATCCCAAGCTGTGTTTTTCCATAATCGTGACTGACAGTCTTAGGAGGGAGGGAGGACTTTATAAATGACAATTCCCGGACGCCTCTTCAAATTAATCAGGTTTCTACCGGTCTCGATTTGGTGGGCACTTTGAATATAGAACTTTTGTGGATGATGTGCATATAAAAAAAAAAAAAAAAGTTTTCAATATGAATTAATTTTTATGGTGAGGATAAGTGATCTTAAAGTAGAATTAAAAGCAAAACACTGTAAAAGACAGTACAGTCAAGTACATTAATGGAAAATGTTGATAAGGGATGCAATTGATGTGCAGGCGGACGGGATGTCGGCAGTCGAAATACCGACACCGATAACCCGACGCTCAGCATTATGCTAACACAGATAGCCCGATGGCTTCAGAAGAGGGGTACATGTGGCTTACCCTTGTTGAACACCTTCCTTTCTTCTCTATTCTTGAATGTGTACTCTCATTCATGGTGTCCACCCATACACTGAATTCAAGCATTTGTAGTGCCCCCAGTATTAGTAGTCCCCCCCCTTTGTAGTGCCCGCCCCTCCTCCAGTAGACACGTAATAAAAAAAACCACTTACCTCAATCCCCGCTCCCGTCGTCGCCATCCGCTCCTCCGTCTGTCCTTCCCGGGCCGGGCCGCTCTGCATTATGGGAGAGACGTCATATGACATCATGACGCCTCTCCCATTGCCCACTGCGGGAGCCGGAAGATGGAGCGGCTCCCGCAGTGGGCGCAGCAGCATCTGATGAAAGTCTGACAGACTCTCATTGGCTGCTGATCAAAACAAACACACAGCTGCCAGAGCCGGCGGCTGTGTGTTTGTCACTTGTGTAGCGCTGACCGAACTCCATCCGGTCAGCGCTACACACGCGGTGCAGTCTGTGTCAAAGTGACACAGACTGCCCGTGGCCCGAATGACGCTGCGGCCCGGGGGGGCACATGGCACCCTGCCCAGCCCGCCACGGCAAAGTGTATTATGTGTCATAATTCCAGCATATACAGGACCAGCGATCTCAGTAAGTCATTAGATGCGGAATAGGGCCATCCTGTCTGAGCTGAATGTTTTTATATCAGATGTAGGCACCATTCCAGAGCATGGGAACAAGTCCGGGAGTCTGGGGGAGCAGCAGAAGGACCTGCACTGCCCTGGACATATATGTACATATTAGTCTCCTTATCCACTGGATAGTGTATTATTATACAGTATTAACACTAGACAACAAAAAAATAGTTATGGGGTCCTACTGTTTTAGGTTTTAAACGTTATACACTAGCTATTACAGTGACTGCTTTGTGATTTCTTTGCTCTTAGAGCCGCAGTTAGGGTACACCAAAAACCATGTGCTTCTCTGCTTCTGGGACAGTCATGATGACAAACACCATTATAATGTGAAAGACCGGCCAGTAAGATCTGAACACATTATTGGTGAACCCAATGTTCTCCACAACTCCCAAGTAGATCCTCAAAGTTTAATCTTCCACCACTCCAGATAAAATTGGGATTGATGAATAACTTTGTGAAGGTTATGGATCACAATGGAAGTGGCTTCCTCTATCTGAAGGAGAAATTTGAAGCAAAGATAAAAGCAGGAGTATTAATTGGACCACAGATTCATGAAGTGATTCGAGATACAGAGTTCAGATCGAAGTTAAATACACTTAAGTTGGCAGCTTGGGATCCCTTTGTGTTAATGGGGGGAGGGGAAGAAAGGTCTTTAGTGTTCATTCTAGCACCCTGCACCTGTCACAACCCATGCAGTTCCTCCTTCCTGCCTGGAGTGTCACTCTCTTCTCTGGTGCTTTCAGGACACACTGGTATGTGTAAAATAGCAAACACTATATGAAACATGTACAAAACACTTGATGGTGGTTTTGCCAAAACACGGGTGTCCGTGCATAATTCTAATGTATATTATTATTTATCCCTCACATTTCCTTGCACTAAATGGTGTATTGAATTGTGTCTTTATGTTAAACTATGCTCTTCTCAGAACAATTTGCACTTTTACATACAATTGCCAGGAAAATGAACAACCTCCAACACCTCAGTAACTGACCTTGGTTTTGCACCTAAAGGTGTAGTCTCAGAAGCTGCAGTTACACCTTTTTTTCCCAATCAACTTTAATCACCTCACTCACAAACAGACAATGCAACATTAAAATTATACTGAATGCCAAACCAAACTGTGTCCTTATGTTAAACTGCTGAATGCAATAACAATTGACAGCAGTCCTACAAATTTTATTGTAATCTTTATAAAAATAAAAATAAGTGCAGTGACCAAACTATTAAGCATATGGCTTGGTCGCTGACTAACCTTGCTGGCAAGGGACATCCCTTGAAACAAGACGCGCACAGTATGTGGATAATATAGCAATAACGTGAATCCTACAGATTTTAATTTAGTTCAGTTTTGGAAATGAAAAAAAGATGCCCCTAATTTATCCCAACCTATCCCTAAAACAAGCTCTCAGTTACCCAAAGACAAATATATTCAGAGTTTACAGCAAAATGTACCCATAAGTATAAAGGCAGCATAAAGTTATTTTTCTTTTTTACAGACAGTAATTCAGTGGATGATTAACACTTGCAAGCTAATCACAAAAATAAACATGGGAGATAATAATGGCCATAACAACCAATCATATTATAGCTATCATTTGTCTAATACTTTCTAGAAATTGAAAGCGGGAATCTGACTAGCTGCTATGGGCAAAACCACTTTTCTTTCTGAGAAGTTTATTCTAAACTTACTTCCAAAGGATACAGCTGCGGTCAGATAAAATGTCCGCTCCTCGCAGCTTTATTTAAACAATTGTGCAAATAATTATAACCACAAGCCCACGAAAACGATAATATACCCAACGCACTGTCAATAGCAGCCAGAATGGGGATCTCAGTCCCAATAGAAGCTAAAGGCAACATAATACAGTGAACCGGCGCTTAGTGTAAAAATTGGACGAATAAGGTATAAAACAATAACACATTTATTAAAACATAAGATATGGGGGAACTAGCAGTGTCATACAATTAGACATAGGTTAAAATAAGCCACACAAGGGATCCAGGATTAATAAGGTTCTATTTTAGGACTGTGTCTCCCACAGTCAGTAACTGAAACCATTAAGCAGCAAGGTATTACCCAAATTGGTCGAATGATGTCCCAACACAGTCCTTTAAACAATAAATTGCAGACCTTGTAGGCTGTAGATGTAATCCACTAGTAACTATATACTGCAAGTGATATAGTTAAGGTGGAGACAAAAACAGCCCAATGTTGCAGAATTAAAGCGCAGTCCAATCCAGGAACCAAACGTATCCAAAAGTGCGTTGCAGATTCAAATAGATAACAAGGCTTGGGTAAATATTTTAATGCATTTTCCTGAGCAAGGTCACCCAGCTTCATCAGAGAAGCTTACACAGCGAAATTAATTTGCGACTATGGGGGTATTCAACTAGGCTGCAAAAAGTCGAAATTGGCGATACATTATCACCGGTGATGTAATTTTCGCATGTTTCAAATTATCCCCGTATTCAATTTTAAAGACTTTTAAAAAAAAAACGGGGTTAGGTTTTCACCATGTTTTACATGGCAAAAAAAATTGAAGAATTGGGGTTTAGGGATGCAGGCTTAAAAAAAAAAATAGCCTGCATCCCTGGGAATGTCATTTAAAAATACACTGTAAAAAAAAAAAAAATCAGGACCCCCCAAAAATTAACTGTTTTTTTTTCCTCTCGGGTAAAAAAAAAGAAAAAAAAAAAAAAAAAAAAAAGGATTCTAAAATAGAAAAATTAAATCTACAGGGTTTCCCTTGTATGCGGCAGGTGTTTTCTTCATTGTGCAGAGTAGCGGTAGGTGCATTTTTGCAGAATTTTTAAAATTAACTTTAGGGACCTAAAAATATGCTTACCCCCATTTTCATGTACCCCAAATTTGCTAGAAATAGTTTTATTTCTAAAAAAAAAATCTAAGTGCTATTCTTCACCACTTCTTCATTGCAGCAAATATGCACCTGCCGCGGCTATTAGAAACCCCGACTTCCTTCAGCAGGCAAAAATGGGGGTACCCATAGTGATCCCCCGTGTCTGGACATCTATAGGGGGGTCCCAGGCACATTTCCCGAAAATTTCCATTTTTTTTTCGTAGCTGGTGCAAAAAGTAAATTTTAAAAAAAAAGGGGATAATTTTTCACTTGCCTAAAGCAGGTGAAAAAAAAAAGTGCAGAATTGGGGTTTAGGGGTGCAGGCTTAAAAAAAAATAGCCTGCATCCTTTGGGAATGGCCCCTTAAAACAAAATGTGAAAATAAAAAAAAAAATAGGGACACCCCCAAAAAAAAAAAAAAAAAAAATTTGGGGGAGAAAATAAAATAAAAAAATATAGGGAAACAGTGTTTAAAAATAGCAAAATAGGTTCAGGGGTATTCTTTAAGTATGCGGCAGGTGTTTTCTAGAATATGCTATTAGCGGTGCTTTTTTGCAGAATTTAAAAATAGTTTAGGGACTTAAAAATATGCTAGTACCCATTTTCAGGTACCTCAAATTTGATGGGACCACTTTTAAAAATGAAAAAAAAAAAAAGCTAAGTGCTCTTCTGCATCACTTCTTCAAAGTCGGGAATAAAAACACCTGTCATGGCTATTTAAAAACCAGACTTTCTTTTGCAGGCAAAAACGGGGGTACCCTTAGTGATCCCCCAGGGCTGGACATCCTTAGGGGGTGACCTACAATTATTTCCCAAAAATTCCCGTATTTTTTCACCGATCAAAGTTTTGCCTGTTCCCGATTTCTCTACTTTGGAATTGAATGCGGGGAATAGCAAGCACGCGTGCGATACTTTTTGTCTCAAATTGAAAACTGGCCTATGACACCGGCCTAGGATATTAGCAAAAAAATAAAAAATTAATACATCCAAAAAGGGGGTGTGGCCTTTCAGCACGTCCCCATTTTCAACATTCCGGGGGCCCGCCCTGCACTCCTGGAGATGCGGAGCTGCCCCTACACTCTCCCGGCTCTGTAAGCAGATGCCGTGAACGGTATACAATCGGGAAGCCGGCTGCCGGAATCCCGGCAGCCGACTTCCCTACTGCTTTATCCCGCCTTGGGATAAATGACCGGCGTCTATACCTAGACGCCGCTCATTTCCCCGAGACAGGCGCCCGGCATCCCGATCGAGCGGATGCCAGGTGCCACGAGCGGACAGCCGCTGGGGGTGAAGGGATAGGTTTAGGGCACCCGGGGGGAACTTAGGGTTAGGCCCCCCCTGGGAGGGTTAGTCTAGGGGGAGGGAGGGTTAGGGTTAGGCACCCCCGGGGGGGGGGACTTAGGTTTAGGCAGCGGGGAAGGGAGGGGGGGGGGGGGGGGAGGTTAGGGTTAGGCACCCCTAAAGAAGAGTTAGGGGGGGTTAGGTTAGTTAGTAGACACTTACCTTAGGACGATCAGGATTTTCAGCGCTGTCGGGCTGCCGCTGCCGGGATTCGAACTCCCGGCCATGCGGCAGCCTGGATATTATACCGATTCCCCGTGAACATGCGCTGGGCACCTATTCACCTGCTGCTCTGCTATGCAGAGCTGCGGTGACAGTGCTCACTCCCAACTATTAATTCCCAGCAAGACACTGCTGCCCGTGGCTGGGACAGTCCCAAAAAAGTGGGACCATCTGCCGAAATCAGGACAGTTGGGAGGTACGAATTGTTGATGTACATTTACGTTATGCATATCTGATATTTTATTGCTTCTTTTATTTTCAGATTGTTATTGCCTTTGTTTTATGTAATAAATTATGGTTAATCAGTTGCAGAATTGATCATCTAGGGACTGATCCAGAGACAGATTCAGTGGCCTCTGTGTGTGCGACTTTTGCCGCAGTCGTGTCTGCGTCTTTATACATATACCACTACAAGCCTTTCTCTGGTGTACAGCCGTGCGTCTGAATGTGATGGACTGAGACGCCCACTTTGTGCATTTTTTTAGACCAGTGTTTATCAAACTTGGTCCTCAGGAACCCACACAGGTCACCCAGCAGGTGCATTCATTACTCACTGACACATTTTATAAGATCCACAGCTAATTAGAGCAAATTATTTAACTTGTGATTCTGTGAGGAGACCTGGAAAACATGCACTGTTTGGGGTCCTGAGGACAGAGTTTGAGAACCTGTGTTTTACACCATTGGTCGCACCACTGAAACTGCACCAGCCCCATGCTAGGTGTAGATCCCTCCATCAGTGTATGGCCTCTCGTGTGATTGTGCGTCCAAGTTCGCAACTAGTCCTGCGACACTCCCGTCACACACCCATAAATCAGCCCTGAGACTTTGTGCGCTAACACCATGGGGTAGATGCATTGTGCAACTTTGACGCATGTGAAGATGAATGATAGCGTTCCCGCTAGGCTGTTTTAGCGGCCGTTGAGACAGCCTGCGGGTTCTGTCTCCACCTACGTGTCAGTGTCCCGCGGGTGGCCAAAACAGCGGTGCAGCAGTCACCGCCGGTGAATGGATGCCGGGCGCAGCGCTTGGGGGCTGGTCGGCATGTCCGTAAGTGCCGGGCACGCCACCAGGAGTGACGAAAAAGGGGACGCGTCATAGAGACACGCCCCCTTTTCTTTTGCCACGCCCCCTATTCGGGCGCATGCAGAAGTGCCCTAGTTTTAGGTCCGGCGCCCTGCCTGCTGCCGGACCTAGAGTGAACACTAAATAACATTGAATATTGGCATGAATACCGGCATAGCGTCAAGCTCAGAACCAGAATCTTTAGCTACTGCGGCTGGGAGTACACTGTATTTTTTAGCTTGTAGAATATTGCTGGCTAGTACATTATATGCTTTACCAGGTTCTAGTTGTAAAAAAATGAAATCATGAAAGTTATAAAAATGTAACATAACTTTAATAAAATATTAATAAGTATAAAAATGGACTATAGTTTGACTAGTATTCCGGGTCTGTCATTGAGCCGAGCACAAGGTTACCATTACCATTCGAAAGGGGCCTATTCAGCACAATCCGAAGTTTTAATGCTGTTTTGGAGAGATACATTTCCTAAATTCCAAAAGTTTAGTCAATTGTATCTTACGGGGACGCGGACTCCACTGGCTTATCCAGGGGGGTGGTGGTCGAGCGGGGCACGTACCCTGGGCGCTGTCAGACCCGGCGGGGCGGGTGTGTGTGTGTGTGTGTGTGTGTGTTGCCGTCCACCGTCTAGGGCAGTGCGGTCTGTCGGCGGTGTACTTGTTTTAGCACTGCTGCCAAAAAAGTCAGACTCTTATTGGCTGTTGCACCCAGGGGCGGTACCGGAGCTCACTCAAGAGCTCTGCCTTCTGGCTCCCGCAGTGGGTGAAGGGAGAGATGTCCCATAGTGCCGAGAGGGATCGGTGGAGCGGATGGAGGCGGGTGCAGAAGTGAAGATTAGGATAAGTATAATTAGGTCTGTGTGTCTTATGTGTACGGGGCACTACTACTGGGAGCACTACATAAGGGGCACTAAAGTGCATATGGCATGGAAAGGAATGTTCCCAGAGTGACGAGAAACAGTGGTGTGTCATATTGACATGCCGAATTTTCAGTGACTGCACCCACTTTTTAATGAACTCACCAAGGACAGACATGTCTACCAAGGCAACGGACAAGGACAGCGCCAAATCATTCTTATATTGTTCTTTGCAACTAGCTGAAGATCAGCTGCTGCATACCGCTTGCTCAATATGCTCAGCACTCATCTTGTTACACAAATGCTGCTTACTTGGCATTTTTGTAACATCATTACATGTGTCAATCCTCATAACATCCATGGTGTATATGTCTGCGATACTGCTTTCAGGAGCTGCACCATAGGATTCTGCTCTTTATCCAGAAGAACCTGTATCAGGTCAGCGATAGATTCATACAAGAAGGACATACAGTACAGTGTCAGTCACTGTTAGACACAGTACACAATGCTGTCTGGCCAGGGAAATAGGAAACCAATCTAGCTTGCAGTTCCCTGTGGCTTCCTATTTCATTGTACAATATCTGATGAGGTCATTGTTGTCTACTGGCAAAGAATTTGTATTTTATGGTTTGCTGCTGGGAAGAATCACTAAGATTTGGAGACCTGCACGGCGCTGGATCTTACTTTTTGCGCCAACAACTGCACAGCGCCACTTCTCTTGTCCTAAATGCTGAAATATACAGTATAACATTACAATCACAATCCCTGTTTATAATTAAATTTTCATAATGTCCCTCATCATATTAGTTTGCTCCAAAAATTAAACCACACTCACTATTTAGCATAGTCACGCCCCTTATTTTGCATGTTGCCGCATACGTTCACCCCTGTGCCTTTTATCCAACTTTGCACAGTTGCTGCTTTAGATAAAACACCCAATTTAATAAGAACAGGTGCTGATCAAAAACACACAAAAAAAAAATACTCACTGTGGGACGTCACCCTCCTTGCTGAGTGGAAGTGACTGCAGTGGGACCCCAAATATTCCCCCATCAGAGGTCTTCCTCTAGAATAGACCAAAACTGATGAATATGCCATCACACCAAGGAGCCCTCCCTTCCGTTCCGCCCTCACCTGAACATCGGGACTGACAGTCTTCTTCGGCATTCGGAGTTTAATGCCCAGAGACTTTAAATGCTGGATTACCACAACTGAAGGCCCAGTCGCTCTCATGGTTAGAACAGGTCTAGTCCTACAATGTAAAGACAGTCAGAAATGGAATTAATAATTATATTTGCCTCATGCATGACACTTATTGCATACTAACACTAATGGCGCTTATTATATGGTTAGGTTGTATGTAGGTTGTAGCTTTAAGACCTCTTTTGGCTTGCATTGCTCAACAACAAGTTGTGGGGGCAGATTCAATTTACTGCGGTTCCATTGGAAACTCACGCCAAGTGCGACCACACACACACACACACACAATAATTTTGGGAGAAAAACTTTGCTTGTTATTTGTTTGTACCTCTGTGGGACGTGAGCAGAAACAATCAATATTTTCATGCCCAGACAGGCGCACTCCTACATAGAGCCATATTCAATTTGATTCGCACCCACGATACTTTTTCGCCTCCCGGACTTTGCCTACATCGCGTGTTTTGCAGGCGGAAAAGTATTGCGCACGTGCCCGCTTATCCCCGTGTTCAATTTGAAAAGTAGGTGAAAAAGGGGCCCGGCGAAACTTAAAGAAGCGGAAAGTCCTGTCAGATTTGGGGAAATCAGCCTGACACCCCCCAAAAGATGCTCCGACATGGGGGGTTCACTATGGTACCCCCCGATTTGGCTTGCTGAAGGTATGTGGTGTTTTTAAACGGGCTCAATAGCTGCTAAATAGCGTTCTTGTATAAGTGGTGCAGAATAGTATTCAGGAGGTTTTTTTTACAGAAAATAACTTATCCCAGCAAATTTGGGGTACTTGAAAATGGGGGCCAGCATATTTTAAAGTTGCTAAAGCGAAGTGTAAAAAAAATGTGAAAAATCCACCTGCCGCAAGCCCCTGCAATGAAAAAGACACCTGGGGCATACAGGGTCAAGTTCGCTCCTTTTTAACTTTGTCCCCGAACATTTTTTTTTCACCCCCAAATTCAAAGTGATTTTTTTTTGGATGTCCTTAAGTGTTTTTTAAAAATGTTTAACACAGTTTACCTTTGGGGGACTGTCTGAAGGCTGCACAGGGGTTCCTGCAATGTTGCACCCCAAAACCCCAATTCTGCACTATTTTCCGCCTGCTATTACATTGCATTGACTTTCCGCCTAGGCAGAAAGTGTATCAAATTGAATACAGCGATACTTTTCCACCTGGCGAAATGACGTCATCGGCGAAAAGTTTCCACCAAAAACGGCTTTTCATCTCAAATTGAATACGGGCCATAGTTGGCAGTTATTCCTGAAGATGTTTTTTCCCATCAATATTCATCACATCTACTGTACTTTACTCTTATTCTGTATAGTGGATGAAATGCTCACAATCTTTATTCTATGGCAGAGGTATTCATCACACGGGCCTCCAGCTGCTGTGGAACTACACACCCCAGCCTGACCTAACGCAGTTTTAGCATGCCCTAATATCAAAACCGTGGGAGGGCAGCCTGGGATGTGTAGTTCCACAGCAGCTGGAGGGCCGTATATTGAATAGCCCTATGCGGTAAAGATGTTCATATCATTAAAGAGGATTATGTGACATGGAAGCAGGATATGATCATAAAATTCTGTTAACGTGGCATGCTGGGAACTGTAGTGCTCCAAAACATGGCTCGCAGTGTCTCCAGATACATCTGCTCAGCGGTAAAGCGTTCCTGGATAATATTTTATGTAATGTCAGGATATGACATCAGTGGTTAAACCCCCTTTCCTTAATAAAAGAATGGTTGTTACAAGACAAGATGTACAATAAGGTTTAATCCAAATGTATAGCGAATTGTAGCTGGACACACACAAATTACACAAGGCTACAACACAAATCAATCCAATTAGAGTACACCAGGCAGCTAGAGCTGTTACTGGGAGGGCATCTAATTAGTTATAAAGCA
This sequence comes from Taudactylus pleione, assembly GCA_031769625.1. Lineage (NCBI taxonomy): Eukaryota > Metazoa > Chordata > Amphibia > Anura > Myobatrachidae > Taudactylus > Taudactylus pleione. The sequence goes on from JAUIMM010000198.1 coordinate 4,822,266, forward strand.
GCATGTGTTTTTCAGGTCTCCAGTTGTTCGAGGATTTATGTCTAATAGGAGAGAGTTACCAGTAGAATGTATATACAGCTTGTGGGAGATCTTCAGAAATCTGATATTAGAAATAAATGCCCACATTAAAGTACAGATTTTAGTACACACTTTAAAAAATATTTGCTGTAGGTCCCCCAACCATTTTGTATATTTAGCAGAGTCCCAGTACTTACCTATAGAAGGGACCTCTGCAGCTTTCCAGTGGCTAAATAAACCCAACAGTAACAACGTACACAAGGGAAGGTTTCCCAAAGTGCTATTATTGGGAAAGCTAAGGGAAAAATATTCAGAGTTGCCGAGAGGGATCAGTGGAGCGGATGGAGGCGGGTGCAGAAGTGAAGATTAGGATAAGTGTACTAAAATCTGTACTTTAATGTGGGCATTTATTTCTAATATCAGATTTTCAGTTGCAAGAGGGGGGGGGGGACAATAGTTCTTAATTGCTGTAGATAGCATAAAACAATGTAATGGACCTTTTCTCTCTCATGTTACAGAATCTATACATATATATCTGTGCACTTCCTAAGACAGAGTGAGTATAACTAACCCTGCTAAATGCAGTCTCATAACTACAACTAATCGTTACAAATCATATTCATGTATGAGACAATCACGTATGTCTTACATGCATTGTATTCAGTCAGATTTGTCCTTCCCAGCAGCCACAGGAAATACTCTTCTACCACCAAGCAAAGCACTCACCTATTACCTGACCCAAATGATTGCACCCTTGTGCATGCTGGGAGATCCTCTTACACCTCCTCTAATAAGTGGTGAGAAAGAGCTGGGCTGGATTCCTGTGTATTGTAGTAAAGGTGTGAATGCAGAGCTGGGGGTGTGAGTATAGTAGGGTAATGTGAGTGCCGAGCTGGGGTTGTGAGTATAGTAGGGTAATGTGAGTGCAGAGCTGGGGGTGTGAGTATAGTAGGGTAATGTGAGTGCCTAGCTGGGGTTGTGAGTATAGTAGGGTAATATGACTGCAGAGCTATGGTTGTGAGTATAGTAGGGTAATGTGAGTGCAGAGCTGGGGTTGTGAGTATAGTAGGGTAATGTGAGTGCCTAGCTGGGGTTGTGAGTAGGGTAATGTGAGTGCCTAGCTGGGGTTGTGAGTAGAGTAGGGTAAAGTGAGTGCAGAGCTGGGAGTGTGAGTGCAGAGCTGGGGCTGTGAGTATAGTAGGGTAATGTGAGTGCAGAACTGGGGTTGTGAGTATAGTAGGGTAATGTGAGTGCAGAACTGGGGTTGTGAGTATAGTAGGGTAATGTGAGTGCAGAACTGGGGTTGTGAGTATAGTAGGGTAATGTGTGTGCAGAGCTGGGGGTGTGAGTATAGTAGGGTAATGCGAGTGCCTAGCTGGGGTTGTGAGTATAGTAGGGTAATGTGAGTGCAGAGCTGAGGGTGTGAGTATAGTAGGGTAATGTGAGTGCCTAGCTGGGGTTGTGAGTATAGTAGGGTAATATGACTGCAGAGCTATGGTTGTGAGTATAGTAGGGTAATGTGAGTGCAGAACTGGGGTTGTGAGTATAGTAGGGTAATCTGTGTGCAGAGCTGGGGGTGTGAGTATAGTAGGGTAATGTGAGTGCAGAGCTGGGGGTGTGAGTATAGTAGGGTAATGTGAGTGCCTAGCTGGGGTTGTGAGTATAGTAGGGTAATATGACTGCAGAGCTATGGTTGTGAGTATAGTAGGGTAATGTGAGTGCAGAGCTGGGGGTATGAGTATAGTAGGGTAATGTGAGTGCAGAGCTGGGGTTGTGAGTATAGTAGGGTAATGTGAGTGCAGAACTGGGACTGTGAGTATAGTAGGGTAATGTGAGTGCCTAGCTGGGGTTGTGAGTATAGTAGGGTAATGTGAGTGCAGAGCTGGGAGTGTGAGTGCAGAGCTGGGGGTGTGAGTATAGTAGGGTAATGTGAGTGCATAACTGGGGTTGTGAGTATAGTAGGATAATGTGAGTGCAGAACTGGGGTTGTGAGTATAGTATGGTAATGTGAGTGCAGAGCTGGGGTTGTGGGTATAATAGGGTAATGTGAGTGCAGAACTGGGAGTGTGAGTGTAGTAGGGTAATGTGATTGCAGAACTGGGGTTGTGAGTATAGTAGGGTAATGTGAGTGCCTAGCTGGGGTTGTGAGTATAGTAGGGTAATGTGAGTGCAGAGCTGGGAGTGTGAGTGCAGAGCTGGGGGTGTGAGTATAGTAGGGTAATGTGAGTGTCTAGCTGGGGTTGTGAGTAGAGTAGGGTAATGTGAGTGCCTAGCTGGGGTTGTGAGTAGAGTAGGGTAATGTGAGTGCAGAGCTGGGAGTGTGAGTGCAGAGCTGGGGCTGTGAGTATAGTAGGGTAATGTGAGTGCAGAACTGGGGTTGTGAGTATAGTAGGGTAATGTGAGTGCAGAACTGGGGTTGTGAGTATAGTAGGGTAATGTGAGTGCAGAACTGGGGTTGTGAGTATAGTAGGGTAATCTGTGTGCAGAGCTGGGGGTGTGAGTATAGTAGGGTAATGTGAGTGCAGAGCTGGGGGTGTGAGTATAGTAGGGTAATGTGAGTGCCTAGCTGGGGTTGTGAGTATAGTAGGATAATGTGAGTGCAGAGCTGGGGGTGGGAGTATAGTTGGGTAATGCGAGTGCAGAGCTGGGGGTGGGAGTATAGTAGGGTAATGCGAGTGCCGAGCTGGGGTTGTGAGTATAGTAGGGTAATATGACTGCAGAGCTATGGTTGTGAGTATAGTAGGGTAATGTGAGTGCAGAACTGGGGGTGTGAGTATAGTAGGGTAATGTGAGTGCAGAGCTGGGGTTGTGAGTATAGTAGGGTAATGTGAGTGCAGAACTGGGACTGTGAGTATAGTAGGGTAATGTGAGTGCCTAGCTGGGGTTGTGAGTATAGTAGGGTAATGTGAGTGCAGAGCTGGGAGTGTGAGTGCAGAGCTGGGGGTGTGAGTATAGTAGGATAATGTGAGTGCAGAACTGGGGTTGTGAGTATAGTATGGTAATGTGAGTGCAGAGCTGGGGTTGTGAGTATAATAGGGTAATGTGAGTGCAGAGCTGGGAGTGTGAGTGTAGTAGGGTAATGTGATTGCAGAGCTGGGGTTGTGAGTATAGTAGGGTAATGTGAGTGCCTAGCTGGGGTTGTGAGTATAGTAGGGTAATGTGAGTGCAGAGCTGGGAGTGTGAGTGCAGAGCTGGGGGTGTGAGTATAGTAGGGTAATGTGAGTGCCTAGCTGGGGTTGTGAGTAGAGTAGGGTAATGTGAGTGCCTAGCTGGGGTTGTGAGTAGAGTAGGGTAATGTGAGTGCAGAGCTGGGAGTGTGAGTGCAGAGCTGGGGCTGTGAGTATAGTAGGGTAATGTGAGTGCAGAACTGGGGTTGTGAGTATAGTAGGGTAATGTGAGCGCAGAACTGGGGTTGTGAGTATAGTAGGGTAATGTGAGTGCAGAACTGGGGTTGTGAGTATAGTAGGGTAATCTGACTGCAGAGCTATGGTTGTGAGTATAGTAGGGTAATGTGAGTGCAGAGCTGGGGGTGTGAGTATAGTAGGGTAATGTGAGTGCAGAGCTGGGGTTGTGAGTATAGTAGGGTAATGTGAGTGCAGAACTGGGGCTGTGAGTATAGTAGGGTAATGTGAGTGCCTAGCTGGGGTTGTGAGTATAGTAGGGTAATGTGAGTGCAGAGCTGGGAGTGTGAGTGCAGAGCTGGGGGTGTGAGTATAGTAGGGTAATGTGAGTGCATAACTGGGGTTGTGAGTATAGTAGGATAATGTGAGTGCAGAACTGGGGTTGTGAGTATAGTATGGTAATGTGAGTGCAGAGCTGGGGTTGTGAGTATAATAGGGTAATGTGAGTGCAGAGCTGGGAGTGTGAGTGTAGTAGGGTAATGTGAGTGCAGAGCTGGGGTTAGGAGTATAGTAGGGTAATCTGAGTGCATAGTTGTGGTTGTGAGTACAGTAGGGTAATGTGAGTATAGTAGGATAATGTGAGCGCAGAGCTGGGATTGTGAGTATAGTAGGGTAATGTGAGTGCAGAGCTGGGGGTGTGAGTATAGTAGGGTAATGTGAGTGCCTAGCTGGGGTTGTGAGTATAGTAGGGTAATGTGAGTGCAGAGCCGGGAGTGTGAGTGTAGTAGGGTAATGTGACTGCAGAGCCAGGGTTGTGAGTATAGTAGGGTAATGTGATTGCAAAGCTGGGGGTGTGAGTATAGTAGGGTATTGTAAGTGCAGAGCTTGGGTTGAGTATAGTAGGGTAATGTGAGTGCCTAACTGGGGTTGTGAGTATCGGAAGCTAATGTGAGTGCAAAACTGGGGTTGTGAGTATAGTAGTGTAATGTGAGTGCAGAGCTTTGAGTGTGAGTATAGTAGGGTAATATGACTGCAGAGCTAGGGTTGTGAGTATAGTAGGGTAATGTGAGTGCAGAGCTGGGGTTATGAGCATAGTAGGGTAATGTGAGTGCCTAGCTGGGGTTGTGAGTACAGTAGGGTAATGTGAGTGCAGAACTGGGGTTGTGAGTATAGTAGGATAATGTGAGTGCAGAGCTGGGGGTGTGAGTATAGTAAGGTAATGTGAGTGCCTAGCTGGGGTTGTGAGTATAGTAGGGTAATGTGAGTGCAGAGTTGGGAGTGTGAGTGTAGTAGGGTAATGTGACTGCAGAGCCAGGGTTGTGAGTATAGTAGGGTAATGTGTTTGCAGAGCTGGGGATTGTGAATATAGTAGGGTAATGTGAGCGCAGAGCTGGGATTGTGAGTATAGTAGGGTAATGTGAGTGCAGAGCTGGGGGTGTGAGTGCAGAGCTGGGGGTGTGAGTATAGTAGGGTAATGTGAGTGCAGAGCTGGGGGTTGTGAGTATAGTAGGGTAATCTGAGTGCAGAGCTGGGGTTGTGAGTATAGTAGTATAATGTGAGTGCAGAGCTGGGGGTGTGAGTGTAGAGCTGGGGTTGTGAGTATAGTAGGGTAACGTGAGTACATAGCTGGGAGTGTGAGTGCAGAGTGGGTAATGTGAGTACATAGCTGGGAGTGTGAGTGCAGAGATGGATAATATGAGTACATAGCTGGGTTGTGAGTGCAGAGCAGGGTAACGTGAGTACATAGATGGGGGTGTGAGTGCAGTGCGGGGTAATGTGGGTGCTACTTCTATGCCTAGTTTCAGGTACATTTACAAGTGTACTTCTAATATAGGGGCGGCAGGTTAGTCATTTAAACAAAGAAATAAATAAAAAAAACAGTAATTACCATCATCTCATACAGCTTATAAGGACAGTGTTGCTGGATGATGCATCATACACTGAAGTGCCAAAAGTCATGGGATAGATGCCTAGTATCGTGTAAGATCCCCTATAACCCGGCGAAGTGCAGCAACTCGACATGGCATTTATTCCACAAGTGGACGAAAGACCTCTGGACAGATGTTGACCAATGCCATCTGGATAGCTTCCCACAACTCCCTGAAATTTGTACTGTAGGTGAAGGATCTTGGGTGCGAATTAACCTCTCCCCCACGTCCCATAAATACTCGATTGGATTCCTGTCGGGCGAACGTGGTGGCCACGCCATTTGTCGGAACTCTCCAGAATGCTTCTTGAACCAATTCTGTACAACTTGGGACCAATGCACAGTGCATTATGCTGCTGGAATATTCCAATAGTTGTGGGGGTACATGAAGTACATGAAGGGCTGCAAATGATCATCAAGCAATGCAACGTAGTGTTTTCTGGTCAATGACGTGTTCAGACGGGCCAGCTGAACCAAGCCATGCCACATGAACACACCCCACGCTATTATGGAACCACCACCAGCCTGCACAGTGCCTTGTTGACAACTGGGGTCTGTGCCACACCTGAACCCTACCATTAGTCAGAAACAACTGGAACTGTGACTCATCGGGCCACACCACATGTTGCCAGTCCTCCAGGGTCCAGTTAGTGACGTCACAAAACCAGGTGAGCTGCTGTGTCTGGTGTCGTAGTGTTAACAGGAGTACTCTGGTGGGTCTTCTGCTCCCATATCCCATGGAAGCTAAAGAACTCTGCACTGACCTGCTGGATAAGTGTCTGGTACCTCCTGCATTGAATATGTCGCTTCTCTGTTACCACGGACAATTCTGTCCAGACGCCGCTGGTCACAATCATTAAGCACCCGTGGCCAGCCACTGCGCTGTCCACTGTGGGTGTTAATGCCATCCATGAGGTATTCCTGGTATGCACATGACATCGTAGATCGAGGAATGTTGACTGTCCTCACAACTTTGGAAATGGAATGTCCCATCTTTTGGGCACCCACTATCATGCCCTGTTCAAGCTCCGATAATTCATGTCGCCTTGCCATGAGCAGCCTAGCCGGATTTCAATCTGACTCACGAGATGTCAGATTAGAACTGACACAGGTCTGGGCATTTCCAAGACAGTACAGTATGGTGACGCCACCTACCATTACCTTTACATACTGCTATCCCAATAACTTTTGCCACTTCAGTGTATATATTTCACTGACTATGCAGAAAGCAAGACAGTAATTTGTCAAAGCCCCCCCCGGTAATTTCCCCATAGTAATGCCCCCTGCAGCAGTGCCCCCATAGTAATGCCCCTTTCAGCTGTGCATCTATAGTAATCCCCTGTACTAGTGGCCATATGGTAATGTCTCCATAGTAATGCCCCTGTAGTGCCCAAATAGTAATGCTCCATAGTAATGCCCCTGTAGAGCCCCCTGGTAATGCCACCTGTAGTGCCCCCTGGTAATGCCCCTGTAGAGCCCCTTAGTAATGCCCCTGTAGAGCCCCCTGGTAATGCCCCATGTAGAGACCCCTGGTAATGCCACTATAGAGCCCCCTGGTAATGTCCCTGAAGTGCCCCCCCGGTAATGCCTCTGTAGAGCCCCCTGGTAATGCCCATGTGGAGCCCCCTGGTAATGCCCCTGTAGGTAATGCCACTGTAGTCCCCTTGTAGAGCCCCCTGGTAATGCTACCTGTAGTGCCCCCTGGTAATGCCCCTGTAGAGCCACCTGGTAATGCCCCTGTAGAGACCCCAGGTAATGCCACTGTAGTCCCCCTGTAGTGCCCCCTGGTAATGCCACCTGTAGTGCCCCCTGGTAATGCCCCTGTAGAGCCCCCTGGTAATGCCACCTGTAGTGCCCCCTGGTAATGCCCCTGTAGAGCCCCTTAGTAATGCCCCTGTAGAGCCCCCTGGTAATGCCCCATGTAGAGACCCCTGGTAATGCCACTATAGAGCCCCCTGGTAATGTCCCTGAAGTGCCCCCCCGGTAATGCCTCTGTAGAGCCCCCTGGTAATGTCCATGTGGAGCCCCCTGGTAATGCCCCTGTAGGTAATGCCACTGCAGTTCCCTTGTAGAGCCCCCTGGTAATGCCACCTGTAGTGCCCCCTGATAATGCCTCTGTAAAGGCCCTGTAGAGCCCCCTGGTAATGCCCCTGTAGTGCCCCCTGGTAATGCCCCTGTAGAGCCCCCTGGTGATGTCCCTGTAGTGCCCCCTGGTAATGCCCTTGTAGAGCCCCCTGGTAATGCCACTGTAGTCCCCCTGTAGTGCCCCCTGTTAATGCCCCTGTAGTGCCACATACACACACACAAAAAATAAATACTTACCTTAAACCCTGCTCCTGTGACTGCCACCGTCGGGTCCGCCCGGCTGCTCCTCGGAAATATGGGAGAGACGTCATTACGTCTCTCCCATAGTGCCTGTGGGAGAGAGTCGGAAGCTGGAGTTCAGGAGAGAACTCCAGCCTTCAGCTAACACAGGGCTGCAGAGAAGGAGCCGGGCGCCCGCTGGTAATAACATCTCAGCGGGCGTCCGACTTGGAGTCCCCCTGTGGCGCTGGGCTGGAGGACACTGGCGCCAGGTACAGCGGCGCACTCAGTGCACGTGCACCTCCAACCCCCCCTAGTTGCGGCCCTGCAGAAAGACCATGAAAATTTGCTCTAATCCTTAGTGACCACTAGCAAATAACGTATATTGAGCGAGACATATAAGGCCTTATTCAGAATTGGACACAAATGTAATATGTGGGTGGGCAAAAAAAAAAAAATTGCATTGTGCGACCTATTCGGTGTTGGCAATAAATGTGAGATGCCTCCAACTCTACATACTGTAGGCAGCAAATGCACCACCCTTCCCATTCAAGTAACAGGAACGGATGCGCCAAGAATACGACAGGAGGTGTGGCTACACTGGGAGTACAAAAGATGCTAATTCAGTAAGGATCACTATTGCGAATGCAATGGCGATTACGCACACAGTTCAACTGCGGTAGTATGCTAATCCACTGCGATCGCTATGCCGCTGTAGCACAACATAATGACGCCCACTTTACCTTACACACATCTTTACTCAGAAATAGCTAAATTCAGCGCACGCTATGGGGTCGAACCTACTAGCCGCAATAATCTCACCGGTGCGATTCATTGCGGCAATGGCTGTACTTTATGGCAGCCTGGATTCGCAGAATTTTGGGGCTGCGAGCAAAATTCCGCGCATTTAGGTTCAGAGTGGGCCGCGAAGGGTGCGAGGTCCCGGTCAGTTGCCAGCGTTTTAACGCCGTTGCAATTGCAAATCGCACCCCTCGTGGCTAATTGGATTGACCCCTATGAGTCCTCAAGCTGCATAAGGCATTGCAGTGGATAATTATGCATGCCCCTGCAACAGCGTTCAAACGCACTGGCACGCCTGAGTTTCCCCGACCACTCTCCCGTCACCACCCACAAACGATACTTCCTGTCAATCACTCTGCGGTGGGTCTGCGCAGTCACTGCAACTGTGGCCGGTTAGCGCACGTGCACTGCGATGCATGCGTAGAACGCAACAATCGGCTGATTGCGTGCGTATTAGCAGTTGTGATCCAAGCTGAATCAGGCCCTCAATGCACAATTAATACACATTACAGTAAATGGCCAGAGAGTGCAGAGCCTGTTAAACAACAGACAGGATGCAAATATAAAATCAGAAGTGTTTTTGTAAAGTCCACATTACTTATGGTCATCTGTCCAATTCCTAAACACAGTTTCAAACGTACTTTGGGCCTGATTCAGCTTTGGGAACAGAGGCCCTGATTCAGAGCCGGACACTCTTTCAAAGCGCTCGCTGTGAATCAGGGCGTTGTTTTTTTTTGGAGCCGGCCTCCAGGCCGCTCTCTAAGCTATGGGTAACCACCCACAGCTTTTGCGAGCGGTCATGTGATGGTCGCGACCATCGGGCTTGTGACGAGACCCGCAAGCCCCAGTGAGCTTCCTGCTCTAATAGAGCTGGAAGCTCACTACTGACATCACTCGTGATGTCAGTAGGGCCGCCCCCAAACGGCAGGCGTTCCTTCGGGAACGCCTCCGTTTGGCCATCCACCCCTCCTCCCCGCCTACAAAACGGGGCAAGCTGTCGATCAACATCGACAGCCGCCCCGTCTTGTAGTGAGTCCCGCAGCGAGAGATTTCTCGATCACTGCGGGGCTTGCGCACTCGCAGTGTGCACGCCGTGTGTGCGCACTGCCCGGCCATCGACCCGCTTGCGAGCGCATAGCACTTTCAAGCAGGTCTGCATCAGGCCCAGAGTAAGATGGAGAAAGTAAATGTGAACCTGGCAAAACCATGTTGCAATACAAGGGGTGTAAATACATCATTTTGGGGGCATTTAGGGTAAATACTGACTGCTCTTGCATGTAGGCCAGAAATGCTGCACAGTTTTATTTTTGCACTGCAATGTACATGTCAGTGTGGACACCCCCTCCCAAATCTAAATCTCTCTGCACATTTTACACCTCCCCCACCTGCAGTGCAGCATGGTTTTACCAAGATGCACAGTTATTTGCTCTATCTTACTCTATTCCCAAAACTTAATCAGGCCCTTTATTTTTAAAAAACAATATATGTTCAGTACACTGTGATATATTACATTTGAAATCATTGCCGCTGCAGTTTTACTTCATTTACATTATGGGGTGTGTCTTAGCCGCATTGGCTAAATTAGATGTGGCCTGTGGCCGTCAACATCCACTCGCAACTTGCACAAACGTTATGAGTACCCGCAAGTTATCTCGCTTCATTTGTGCTTTTCATGGCCATCCTAGATGCGTTTCGAATACACCCTTATGGTAGTTTGGCAGCAACTTCACCTCCCCCTCCAAGCCCTCTAGTGGTAGGGAGTCGTATATGCAACTCTCCTGGAAAGACGCCCATCATGAAGAGACACACATAAGCGCTAAACAAAAAAAAAAGTAAAATAAAAAATGCAACTTGCGTTTAGGTCCAACTATGAATAAGGTTCATAATGGGCCAACGTTTTAAAAAAAGAAATGTGTACAACTACAAACAGTTTCTATAGATGTCCCCCAATTGGTACTACGGAATCGGTATGATTTACTGCCGGACCCATGCCCTGGCCAGCGGCATCCCGGCAGAGGAGGAAATCCCAATCGTCCAAGGTAAGTATTCTCTAACCTAATTCTACCCCATAACCCTCCCTTAGGGGTGCCTAACCCTAACCTTCCTCCCCAGTGCCTAACCCTAATCCCCCCTCTAAGTGCCTAACCCTAATCCCCCCTCTAAGTGCCTAAACCTAACCCCCCCCTTCCCCGCCGCCTAAACCCAAGTCCCCCCGGGGTGCCTAACGCTAACCCCCCCTTCCCCTAGCCTAAACCTAACCTCCCGGGGGGGTGCCTAACCCTAAGTCGGGATTAGGTCCGCCGGCTTCCCGACTGCATACCGGTACTACAGTATGTTCATCTTCTATGAAGTGTGACCTGGTTTAGGACAAGTGCCGTTTTTTTCTGTTCCAAGTATTATTTACCTAAATTCAGATTAAATTACTATATCTAGTAATCTGGTGTACACGTGAGTGGACATAGTGGTACTACACCCCTAACATCATAACATGGCCACCATTAACAATGGTCAGCAGGCACTTCCGGCTCCGCCCACTATACAGTTATCTGTGCGTGGCTAGGGCTCTGCTTCGGACCTGGCGAATCCCACACTACACGGCTGTTTGACAGCCTGAAATTTGCCCCCTGAAGCTCCCTTTGGCACTCGGGATCTCACCTGCATGGAAAGGTACTTCCCCTCCTCAATGCCGGGGAAGTCACAAAGGAAACAAGCTGACCGCCACCCCTCCAAATCCAAGATGGCGGCCGCGACTCCACAGCAGGGAGAACCTATACCCATTACTGCATAGCATGCTGCTCACAACTCCTCTGAGCCTGCTACAGGTACCTCTGACTCTTACATTACCTATGGGGAGGTGGTCCAAGCCATTAAAGAGGCTATGACACCTATGCTTCAGGAACAGGCAGATCTTTTTCAGCAGACAATGTCTGCCTTGAAGGGCCAGATGAAGCAATTATCCAAAGAATCTCTGATACTGAGAATGTGTCTGGGTCTAACTTTCATGAGCTTAACACTATAAAAGCTGAATTTACCACACTGCATAATTCTCATCAGCAATTACTCTCTAAAGTTGATGACCTCGAAAACAGGTCACGTCGAAACAATTTAAGAGTAGTAGGTCTCCCGGAGACTATTAAAGGGACAGACCTTGTTAAATTTTTATAAAAAACTCTCCCAGCCCTTTTGGATATTGCTGAAAACTGTCAGGATATTATTGTGGAGAGAGCTCACCGTCTGGGCCCACAAAGAAACACCCCTGACAGAAGACCTCGAGTTGTAATATTTCGATGCCTGAACTATGTCCATAAAGATATTATATGGTCAGCATCCCGCAAATTCCGTAATCTAACATGGGGGGTCACCGCCTAATTATATTCCAGGACTTTTCTACAGAAGTTACCAAGGCTAGGAAGAAATTTTCCCCTATCTGCCAAAATTTAATTCAGCACGGTCATCGCTTTGCTTTATTATTTTCAGCACGACTGAGATTATACGACGATGACACATATAAAGATTTCACCACTGCAGCAGACGCCGAGGCATATATTCGGGAGTTACTTGAATCAGAGAAAGATGCTGCACTATCTTCTTCTGCTTCTCCGAGGGTTTGAACAAAACGTGTCTTACTGACATTGTCATTTACTCTGTTTATAACCTGTTTTACCTTTTCGTTAATGTCTGCATAATAGCTGAAATATTCTATTATACTGCACCCTGTTCCACAAATCTAAGGATGTTGTCTGCTGAAAGTTATGTCATTGAAGACTTTGCTGGGTCTGGTTAGGAGTCTACTGGCCAGGATTTCTTGGCGCTTAACACCAGCGCCTACCGGAAGCCCCTGTTTTGATAATGAAACAGCCTATTTGCCATGACAAGCATTTACCATTGATTTTCACAATGGCTGTATTTCTCTTACCCCATTGTATGTCTTCTCCCCATTGTATTCACTCCTCCTCCCCCTGTCCATATACGTTTAATTTTTTCTATTTGTCATGTCCTTATGATGCATTTGGGAAAAAAAATTTAAGACTGTCTCATCTGCAATATGGCCCATATTTTTTTAATACTATCTTAAATTAATGTCATGTCACAGATAAGAATTGGAACTTGGAATGTGGGAGGATTTCACTCCCCGATCAAACGCAAAAAGATTCTAATATATTTAAATAGGCTTCATTTAGATTTGGTGTGCCTACAGGAGACACATTTGGTTGCAACTGAGGTGGTTAAACTTAATATGTTGAGATGGAGGGTGTTGGCGGCGTCCCCATACAACCCCAAGTCCAGAGGAGTGGTGGTGATGGCCAGGCACTCTCTACCCATCACAGTTCTTGCGACTACGGTGGACCCTGAGGGTCGATATGTCATCTTAGAAACTTCTGTTTACGATATACCCTATGTAATTTGTACTATATACGCCCCCAACAGATATGACAGGGTGTTTCTATGATCTGTTGTATCAAAACTATACCCTATATACAATGAGAATTTAGTTTTATGTGGAGACTTTAATTTGATAGCTTCAAGGGAGATGGATTGTCAATATCTATCTCGCTGATCTGCACACACCCCCAGATATGGAATACCGTACATTATGCAGCAACTAAAGCTCACTGATGTTTGGAGAGCCAAACATCCCATTGAAAAGGATTACTCATGCTTGTCGGCTGCCCATGGCTCATTAGCTCGTCTGGACTATATTTTGATGTCTGACTCCATATTTTTTAAATCAATTGATAGTTGCATTGAGCCAATAGATTTATCAGATCACGCACTAGTCTGGGTTGATCTTGCGGTTAATGTAGATAAAGGGCCTCGTTCAGAAAATAGGGGTGGCTATTCAAATGAATCTGTTCACGCCGGTAGGTCTGAACGAGCGAACAAAACTTGCGATCGTTTTTTGAAAAAATACGCCCCCTGGCCGCTCGCATCCTACGTCATGTCCGCTATTTATTAGATTAATCGAGTACATCGACCAGGGTATGAACTGCTCGCTATTCTTGTGGTTGGTTTTTGCTACCACAATTTTGCGAGCAGTTCTGGCTAGAAAATAACCCAGTGACGTGGTCAATGACGCTGCTGTATTAATTATGCACACCCTTAAAACGCCGGTTTTGACCTTTAAGCACGCCTGCGTTCGGATCTCCACACCCCGTTTTCAATCACCTTCCCCTGTTACCACCCACATACGCCTCCTCCTGTCACTCAAAATAGCAGGCATTCGCTATTTAGCGAACAAACGATTTTCGGCCGCACTGGCTGGTTCGCGCATGCATATTACGATCCGTACGCATGCGCAGTTGGGCAAACATCGCTCGGAGCGAACGAGCGCCCGCTTCCGAGCGGCTCTGAATCAGCCGTCCAGCCTGATGTCCTCATTGAAATTTCGCAATAAAATTGAGTCCTCATGGCAGACCTACAAGCAGGATAATCTTTCATGTGAACAAGATGACCTTGTATTGTTCTGGCAGGCCTCAAAGGCTGTAATCAGGGGGGATATAATTTCATATGTTAAAAATATTCAAAAATCTTTTTCTATTGTAGTTGTCAGCTCAGCAATCACTTACAGAATCTTTTTCTAGATTTAAAATTTCTCCCACTCCTGTCCATAAAAAAACATATTTAGAATGTAAAGCTCATTTTGACGCAATTCTGACAGATATGGGAGATCGGCACACTTTTCAAAGACGGTTTCAGTTTTGCAAACACGGCAACAGAACTGGACGCCTTTTATCCAATCTTTTAAAGGGCCCACGACCGTCGACCCTAATTAAAAAACTCTGCACATCCTCTGCCCCTTATACTTCTTCTAGCAAACAAATAGTTTAAGAATTCCGTTCTTTTTATGCTAAATCATATGCTGCATCTTCCTCTGACGAAACAAAAAGAGATTAATTCTGGTCCACAATCTCTCCTTCTCAGTTATCTTCCGACTTGGCTGCTACACTGACCACCCCGATACATGCATCAGAGGTACAAAAAATTATACAGGGTATGATTTCGGGTAAAGCTCCAGGCCCTGATTAGTGGGGAATTTTATAAATTTCTCTCCCCCAAAATTGTAGATACATTAACGTCTGCATACAATCGCATTTTGATTACTAAGTCCCTACCATCTTACTTTAACTCCGCAATCCTCAAAGTCCTACCCAAACCAGGCATAGACTTCGAATGCTCTAGCTCATATAGACCCATTTCTCTTCTTAATAATGACTATAAAATATTATTAAAAATACTAGCAGAGCGAATGAAATTACTACTTCCCAGGCTAATCCATGAAGACCAAACTGGGTTTATATGGGGACGTCACTCGACAGCCAATATACGTAGAGTGTTGGTCAACTGGGTACAGTCATTAAAAACCACGGATTTACATACCATCTTATCATTTGATGCCGAAAAGGCCTTCGACCTGGTGTTCTGGGATCATTTGTTTTTCACATTACATAAATTTGGGTTCCAATCAGACTTTATTCAGCTTCTATCCTCATTATATGCTAATTCATCCTTACAAATTGTATATAACGGCTATGCTTCTGAGCCCTTCCCTATACATAAGGGTACCAGACAGGGATGTCCCCTGTCACCCCTCCTATTTGCCCTTGTTTGGAGCCGCTTGCCATAGTACTATGTGGTTCCATGGTATTTCGAGGAATCCAGGTTGGTGCAGTTGAACTTAAGGTGGCATTATTTGCTGATGACATGCTTCCTCGACACCGGAAGTAATGCGTCTCTTATTCGACTTATTTGGATCCTTTGCGGGTTATAAGGTGAATGTGACCAAGTCGGAATACTTACCTCTTTCTGGTGCACCAGATGATTTTCTTCCAATCCCCATCTTTCCAAATCTTCGTTTAGCAGGCCCAACCTTGAAGTATTTGGAGATATATATACCCTTTGATTCTGGAAAGCTATACTCAGTAAATTTCTCCCCATTACTCCGATCTATATCAAAATTATTGACAGACTGGTTATCTATACCTTTGTCCTTACTGGGTCGTATTGCCATTTTGAAGAGTGTTATATTCCCTAAAATTTCATACCCTATGCAGATAGGTTCCGAAGACACAATTGTGTAATGGACTGTTTGGGGCAGGTCCTGTGTCCAAATATACCGAGGTCCAATTAACAATATGGCAATTCGCACAGTAAAGTCCCCAGGGCACAGGTCCAGTGGTGGGCTGGTATGGTAATATATTCTGACACGTTTCGCTTTGATAAAGCTGTGATTTGGACACAGCGAAACGCGTTAGTGACTTGGCTGCTACACTCTGTATCACTCCTCCTGATCCATATGAACATATATTTTATCATTGCTGCTGTGCCTAGCAGGCAAATATTACCATACCAGCCCAGCATTGGACCTGTGCCCTGGGGACTTTACTGTGCGAATTGCCATATTGCTAATTGGACCCAGGTATATTTGGACACTGGACCTTCCCCAAACAGTCCATTACACACTTGTATCTGGGGAACCTATCGTGCTAAAGCTCACCAGCATTGCCAAACGGACCTCACTCCTATGTGGACATTGGACCGGGTAAATATTTGGCTGGACATATATGTACAACCTACTTAATATTGATTATATGGACATATGAACTTGGTTCTTATGCGATCAGGATCCACTTTTTGAGAGACTAATGAATGATGTGTATGACATTTTTAAGAAAATTTATGATTTTATGCTAATTATGTGTTGAAAAAGGTTATTTATCAACGAGTACTATTAAATATGCAATTGTATTTTTACTATTAGAGTGCTGTTTATTCCTGCTTGGTTTGTATATACCCTTGTTATCTATTGAGGATTGACTATCCACTTATTTACAGCTGCTCACTTTTATAACTACCATACACCCGACTAGTTGCGCTCCATCAGTCATTTTACAGTTACTTTTTTGTACTTCACAAAAAAAGTAGAATATACTGTAGGTGTGACCACATGTGCACCCGACGACGTCAAACAGGGGCATTAGCCCATATGAATATGTGTTGTGATATGAAACTCGTCTCAAACTGGTGCAAAAGTACCTCTGTGCAATAAAGTTTATTCATCCAAACTTTTTTTTTTTTACAACAAATGTTTTTTCTTCTGTCCATTTTTTACATTTTTAAAAGTTGGTGTGGTGTATAACTTGTTGGTGTGATATATAACTTGTTGGTGTGGTGTATAACTTGTTGGTGTGATATATAACTTGTTGGTGTGGTGTATAACTTGTTGGTGTGATGTATTATTTTGATGTTTCTGTATCACAACAAGTGGGCAACCGGTGTCACACCCAATGCTTGGGTTTGTAGTCTGAATACAACTGTGGAACCACATGTTTCTTAAATCTGCATTATATACTAGGTCCTCTCCTGGTAATCATAATATATGGTAATAAAAAAAATCTTTTTATTTTACTTCTTTTTTTTTAAACATCAGAGAGCAATCGGGGAAGGGGTTAAATGTTGTAGACACTGAGAGGTGCATGTAGTGTTTCGCAAGTCTATGGTTAAACAGTATGAAAGCTCTCTGTATTCTCGCCTTGCTACTAATGACAGAGTTACATGCAGTTCCTCTTTATCAGTCTGTACTTAGGCAAGACACTCCCCTGTCACCAAGTGCTCACCATCCTTCAAAACTGGGTGTAATGACACGGGGGTCGCAAGCAGAGCAACTATAGGCAAGGAAGCTGAGAAGACCCCCAGACCCCTGTTCTACATTTCAGACTTCCTGCAACATGAATCGCAAAGACAGCAAGAGGTGAGCCTGAGTTGCCCATCTTAGGAGAGACACCAGGGGTTGTGGGTGCTGAGCCACAGATAGTCTAGGTGGTTGTATGGATCTGGCTGTAGCTTTGAAGTTCATGTTTGCGGAGTGCTGGTCAGGAACTTGTAGGCATCTTTAAAGGACTGAGCCTCACAGCTGGGTGGAAAGACACCAGTTCCTGATTTGGTATGGTTTCTGCTTTTTTTAATGTGAGTTGTGGAGATGTACAGTATGTTAGGCAAGGTGACTAATTCCGAAAAAGACCATTAGACGAGTGAACAGGCCAGATAGACTTTAATCTGAGAGGTACTGCTGATTGGTGATGTGAAACTGTAGCTGTAAGATCACACAGGGGGAACTGGGAAGGTAGAGCGTGTACCAACTTGTGCAAAAGTGTAAACCAGCAAGGTTTAGCTGAACAGCCTCTGTTATGTGTGTCAGCTTCTTCTGCTTTGTGGGGTCACGACAGACTCATGTATGTGTGCGACACTAATAGACTGGTCTTCACCTGTGTGTAACTGTGACACACCAGTCCTCTAATGTGTGTGTGTTATACTGACAGGCTGGTCCTGCTATGGGCTTCATTTAAGAACGATTCATAAGCCCTTCAGCACTCGTTTTTAATGTTAAAAGGGGTTATGACATCCATGCAGTATTTGGCAAACAGCGGTAAGCTTAGCTTACCACCATTTATGACCATCTATAGATGGCATAAGTGGTACAGTCCCTTTTGCTGGCAATGGGGACTCAGCAAAGCTGAGTCTCCACCATTTTGATGCACATTCGCATTAGTCAGCAACACATTGCCGGGCAGGCTGCCGTAGGAGGAGGAAGATAGCGCTGGGCCTGGCCAGCCAGACAGGTTGGTGATGTTTAATACCGGTGACACCTGAGACGCCCACTGTCAGCGTCCATATATGCTGAAATACCGATTGGAGCATCACCATCGAAACTTGCTCCAGCCCTATGGCAGGTACAGATTTTTTGTCCAAGGTGAGAGATTAAGCACCTGTGTACGCAACAACTTCCGTGACACGTCCGCGATACTCCCATAATGCACCCATAATACGGACCATCTCAGTGCACCTGAATAGGCACCTCCCTGCCACCGCGCAATAGATATTTCAAAGTACTTTTCCGTGCGTGTGTCTGAAATCCCAACTACGGGGTGTATTTACTAAAGTGCGGGTTTCTAGAAGTGAAGAAGTTGCCCATAGCAGCCAATCAGAATTTATTTAACATTTATCTAGCACCTTCTAGAAGATAATAGCTAGAATCTGATTGGTTGCTATGGGCAACATCTCCACTTCTATAAATCCACACTTTAGTAAATATACCCCTACGACTCTGTACGAACACAATCAGGATGCATGCGCCAAAAGACTTAGACGCACGCACAGTAAACAAATCACACAACTACGTTTGATATTGACATAGGGGTCAATCCAATTAGGTGCGAACTGCGAGGTGCGAGTTGCTATTTTCTCTTCGAATTTGCATAGCGAATTTATTTTGCAATACAATTAGTAACTCTCACTGAATCAGTCAGACTGAATACGCATCTTTCAATTCGCGCCTCCCTGAGGATGAGAGGTGGGAAGGAAAATCTTTATTTTAAGGTTAAAATGTCGGGCCACTGTGCTGAACCCCTTGGACTAATTAGGCATTTGGAAGTTTCCAACTGGCTTAATTAGTCCAATAATTACATGTCATTTTTGAGGGTAATAAAAATTGTCCTCAAATTACCCCAAAATCGACTTTTTCTGTTAGTTTAGGCACCAAAAATATTTTCTTAATTGAAACAAACAAAAAAAAAAATAATTTTTAATATTTCTTTTTATCATTTTTTTTTACAAATTTTCAAGATGCCCTCAAAGTATCTTACTACTTACTTACTACTTGGTTTTTTGTCTTTTTTGCAATTTTCATTTAATTTGTTTGCGTTTATAAAAAAAAAAGTTTTTTTTATAATTTTCTTGTATTTTTAAACCCCCCCCCCCCACAAATCAGCCATGACAACATTTAAAAACCTACAGTACCTTCCTAATGCCCACAAACAGCCTTCTATACGGTCCTGCTAATTAAATGATCAGTTTTGGGGGCTCCAGGATGGTCTCTCCACATTTTCATGCACTTCTCTCAAATCTTAATTGGCAGTCAATTCGCACCCCTCCGTTGCAAGTAGTGCAAATAGGCATTTTTAATTGGATTGGAGAATTCTCTGGAGTGCGCTTCGAGGCGAAGTCTGTGAGCTTCAGGAAACTCGCTACTCGCACTTCGCACCTAGTTGGATTGACCCCATAGTGTGTTACTCAGAGTCAGGCTCATAGTGTTTCCACACCTATGAAGACCTGTACATATCTCAAAACGCGTACGTTGCAGCATATGTTCCTACCTTACGACAAGTCATCATCAGTGTGTACGTGAATGTGCTCTGTGCTTGGTGCAAAAGACATGCATCTTAATAGGTGTATATGCGCCTACCGGCTGGTCTGCAAGAGCCACAGTTACATCTGAGAACATTTCCTTTCACCCCATTCCTCCTCTCAGGTAATAAGGTTTAATAAGTGCTAAATGCGTGGTGACCACCTGCACAAGCGCATACACAGGCAGTCATTTTCTGAGCATGCATGTAATCAGGCAAGATCAGCTAAACAGATTGGAGACAGTACTTTTGCATCAGCTCCATTGTACTTACGTGACTCTAATCCACTTCTACTGCTCCACTGCAGCAAGCAAGAAGCTTTAGGGGCCCAGTGTTGGATTTACATTTCCAAACCGCTATACACCAAAGGAAGCTGCCTATTTTTGCATTTTTCATTAATCCCTGGCGTGTGGTGTGTTCCCACTTTTTGTTTGAAAACTGCAAAATTGTGGCAGTGAATCTGTTTTCCTGTGACTTAAAATCAGCGCAGAAATAGACCATGTAGCAGATCGTATTATTCATGTTTATGCAGTCGCAAAAGCGCGCTGGGGTTTGTTACTAAATATGAATTGATACCTCCACCTCTAGACATCTAACAGACTGAGTGGCGCCAACTTTCCTGTGCTAATACTCAAACCAATGAATCAGTTAAAAAATTCCCTTGAATTTATTGAATTTTAGAACTGTTTTAAAAACCAAGTAGGTCGAACATGTGTGAGCCTGTTCGAGAAGGATCAAGCCGATACACACTCGGATGAGTTAAATTTGAACAATTTTGTAATTTAAAAAAAATATATATTGCAAACGGTAAGCTGTATAATAGTGTTCACAGGGTCTCATTCAGACCGAGCTCGCGAGCGCAGGACGCTCGCAAGCGGGTTGATGGTACCCAAATGCGCATGCGCACGACGGAGGCGCCTCCGTCGTGCGCATGCGCGAGACCCGGCGAGCGATGGGGAAGCCGTCGCTCAGGGTCTCGCACCAAAGGGGACGTGCTGTCAATGGTGAGTGACAGCACACCCCCTTTGGTGGGCGTGCCGGGGGCGCGGCTGCCCAGACGGAGGCGTTCCCATGGGAACGCCTACCGTCTGGGTCCGGCCCCACTGACATCACTAGTGATGTCAGTGGGAGTGATTTTGGCTCTGATAGAGCCAAAATCACTCCAGGGCTTGCGGTCACCGAGACCCTGCTGCAGGGTCTCATCACAAGCCCAATGGTCGCGATGGTCTTGACCATCGCGACCATCATCATGGAAGCTCGCATAAGCTGTGGGTGGTAACCCACAGCTATGCGAGCGTCCAAGAGGCCGCTCCAATATTAGGTAGGAGGGCCCTGATTCAGAGCGAGCGCTCTGGTCAGAGCGTCCGGCTCTGAATCAGGCCCACAATTCGGTTAGTAAAAATTTTTTTTTAAAATACTCTTCTTAACCAGAAATACAAATTTTGTTCAAATGTTTAAAATTTTGTATTAAGGAAAATTAAATTGTATTATTTAATCAAACCTCGAACAGGATCAGCAGCAAATTTTCAAATCAGGTACATATTCGATTCTTGTACAGGTTGAGTCTCCCATATCCAAAATGCTTGGGACCAGGGATATTTTGGATATCGGAATATTCCGTATTTTGGAATGTTTGCATACCATAATGAGATATTTTGGGAATGGGATCCAAGCACAGAATGCATTTATGTGTTATATACATCTTATACAAACAGCCTGCAGGTCATTTTATACAATATTTTCAATAATTTTGTGGCTCAATCAAAGTTTGTGTACATACATGAAATTCATTTGTTTCATATACACCTTATACACAAAGCCTGAAGGTAATTTTATACTTAATTTTTAATAATTTTGTGCCTTTAAACAAAGTTTGTGTACATTGAACCATTGGAAAGCAAAGGTGTCACTATCTCAGTCATGCTAAAAAAATTCTGTATTTCGGAATATTTCGTATTTCGGAACAATTGGATATGGGAGACTAAACCTGTATTGCAAACAGGTTCTGGGTCGTGTAACCGGTGAAATTCGGTCATGCTTTGAACTGTATGGAAGGTTTTGAGCATCTCTACTTTCTTGTGTGACACTGACTGATTTGTGCCCTCCAGTGAGTGTGACACTGAAAGGCTAATGCTGCATACACACGTAAAGATTTTCTGTCCAACCACCCAACTAGTTGATTGGTTGGAATGAAAATCTGGTAACGCATGGGAGTAAATGATGATCAGCAATTTGCTCCTAAATGCCAGAAAAAGATGAAAATGGTCATTTGGGAGCAAATTGCTGATTGTCATTTGCTTTCATAGCTTACCAGATTTTCATTCCAACCAATCAACTAGTTGGATGGTTGGACAGAAAATCTTTAGATGTGTACCCAGCTTAAATGATACCTTTGCACCTTGTCTTCAGTGAGATCTGATGTGATCATCACTTTTAACACGGGTTAAAACATTTTAAAAAACAGGCACAAAAAAAAGGGATGTAGCAGGTCACAAGATGTGCGAATCAATTTGTGGAGTGTATGTTGTGTGTTTTACACTTGCGCTCAACTCTTTGTTTCACAGAAAATCTCGTCTAGAGCTTTCAAACCAAACCGTAAGCAGCAATGGCGTTTGCCTTCCTGTTAAGAGCCGACATAGTCAGAGCAGGAGGAGGAGAAGGATGACCTGCCCGAGTCCTGCCGATATTAACCAGGCTTTGGTGACAGTAACCCTGGCCCAGCTGGGGAAGGGCTGCAGTCTGGAAGAACTGATGGAGAAATGCATTCAGTCATTCGGTAAATACTCTACTATGTGTTCGAGAGCAAGATTTCCAATAGCAGTCATTCAGATTCTAGCTATCATTTATCACGTTATCTCTATAAACTGATAGCTAGGTGTATATTTACTAAAGTGCAGGTTTTTAGAAGTGGAGCTGTTGCCCATAGCAACCAATCAGATTCTATCTCTTATCTTCTAGAAGGTGCTAGATAAGTGATAAGTAGAATCTGATTGGTTGCTATGGGCAACAACTCCACTTCTAAAATCCTGCACTTTATTAAATATACCCCCTACAATCTGCTAGGTTGTTATGGAAAACGGGATGGGTACAGGATACTGGCACTCTGGATCCCGACGGTCAGAATCCCAAAGCCAGCATCCTGACCAGGTTACAATCCCGATGCCCCCAGGTAAGTAAGACTAACCTAACCCCTAACCCTAGGTGGGATGTCCATCAAAGATTATATCACTTCTCACATGTATTATCATTAGTGACACGGATGTTAAATACATATTTCATTGACCATGTCCTTTTTCTTACATTGTTTCTCGTATCTGAGAAGACGTGGATGGAAAGCTTTGGAGAAATGAAGACACCGTTCACATGATCCTCATCATGCACAGTTGGGTCGTGCCATCGGCCGAATTTGCACGGAGGCTACTACGACTATATCCTTAAACTTGTAATGGGGCTCAGCATCGAGTATAGGTGCTCATTGTGCTTTCTTGCTCTTCCAATATTTGTATTTAGCTCCTAAACGATCAATTACCTACCGGGAAGCCGCTCAAAGCCAAAGGAAAATGCAGATCTGCCATTTCCTCAGGTAAGTGTCCTTTTTGTTTGCAGTGCTCCACAATTCTCCACTTTGTACTACTGTACTTTTTTTTTCTTTCATAATGAAGAGTAAGAGCCAATGGTTCTGACTTGTATGTTATAGCTAAATCCAGCTCTTCATCGCCTTCAGGTTCTGGGTCAATCAGTATCCAGAGGTGTTTCAGCTTGACAGTGAGTTAGAAGAGCTGATGTGTGACTTATGGGAGGTGGTGAAGGATCGGAGAAGGCCCAGCGACCACCGGCGGAGCATTGACACAACATATATGTAAGGACTTCTCGTGATCCGCCATTCTCCAGGCCTCCTGGATGGTTCACTCTTATACGCAATAATCCAGAATGTCATTACTGCCTGCCTTCTGTTCTCCTCCATGTGTTTCTTCCTTCATGGACCTGTTTATAACTCTTCCAGATTATTTCCTCATTAATCCTCGTGACTGTGTTCTTTCTTTTCATCTTTGTGCCAGTTTTGATGAGGACTTTACGAAGACTTTTCCCGAGTCACCTAGTTTCAACAAGAAGAGGAAAGTCTCCCTTCTTTTTGATCATCTAGAGCCATCGGAACTGGCAGATCATCTCAGCTACCTGGAATTTAAATGTTTCTGCAGGATATCGGTAAACAAGGCTCACGCGCTCAAGTCTCTCTGTGCAGACCTCTAACTGTTTCTTTTTACAAAAGTTTTTTTTTTTATGGATTCCAACCAATGAATTGCTTTAATATACAGTAATTAGTTTGGGCCTATTGCGGAGCCATTCCAGATAAGTTTTTAATATTGATTTTGGTAGGGGTTTGCCATACAGCCATGGACCATGAACTGAGCTCATGGATCTGACTCTGCAGACCCATTGTCTGAAGTCTCTAACAAATATAGGCCTAATAATGAGTTGGATGTATGTCCACAGCCTGTTTACTAGTTTCTGCTAATGCCTGAATCCATCCGTGTATGCCGATTATACGTGCGCCAGCATGTGGACGGACGGATCGCCCACTGTTTTTACGTCGCAGTCTTCAGCATAAGGGGTAAATTTACTAAAGTGAGAGTTTTTAGAAGAGAGTTTTAAAAGTGATGTTGCCCACAGCAACCAATCAGATTCTACTTAACATTTAACTAGCACCTTCTAGTAGATAATAGCTAGAATCTGACTGGTCGCTATGGGCAACATCACTTTTAAAACTCTCTTCTAAAAACTCTCACTTTAGTAAATTTACCCCTAAGTATCTGGACATATACCCACCCCATTCTGTGGATATTTAATGTGCGGACAGATTGATCCATTCGATGATGGAGCACTCTTTCTGTAAAATGGGCATTTCAGGGTGGCAATTTGGTGGAGACCACTGATCTCTCTCATGGGAGTGCCATGGGCATGTAGGCCGACTTCTGTGCTTGTTCGCAGCGTTCCAGCGGAGATGGGTCACCTGTTCCAGAAAAGTAATTTTCACCCAGCGTGGAGTGGGTGGAAGTGCCGATACTAATCTGAGGCTGGCAGATAAAACTGTGGATGGGCCAGCAATCCGCATAAAAATGGATGGGTAATCGGCATAGATGGACGTATACTCGCAACAGCATAAGGTAGCAAGCAGGCTGTGCCACCCGTATGGAAAATGGGCTTCAGGTGCCTCCGACTTGGAATCAGGTCCTTAATGTCCATGTTGCTATATGGTTCCTCTGTTTTAAAATTGGGAGATTTTGAAGTTGCCTGTGGAATTGTTGATAAAGGACGTTATTTGTGCTCTCTTTGTGCCAGCATTTAGACTATCGAAGCTACACTTTGCAGAGTTCACTACGAGAGACCCCTCGGTTGGAGCGATCGGTCACCTTGTGCAACAGTATTTCCCAGTGGGTGCAGCTCATGATCCTCAACCGACCCACTCCACAGCAGAGAGCAGAGGTGTTTACCAAGTTCATTCAGGTGACACAGGTGAGAGCGGAGTATATCGTGTTTTGAACCCAAATCGGCATATATACTGGTAAGATCAGCAGATTCAGCCTTAAGTTGCATTGTCAATGCTTCAAAAAATTAATTTATCAACCATTAGCAGAAAGTGTTCAATTGGAAGTTTTCATGGATGGTAATGTGCTTGGTGGATAGTGAGAGAACTGGGAGCTTCAGTTTGTGAACTTACCAATACAGAAAGCCTTGAATATTGGAATTCTCTCTGATTCTGGATTTAGTGACCTTTTCTTGCATACTATTGCTACTTACTTATGAGTGCATTTTTGCACAGTAATAGAGATTTCATGGTCAAACTGTATTTGCTCATCAACAGTTCGTAGGTACAAGTATGAAAACTTACAGTATTTGGTGGACACTAAGGAGAGTTCCAGAGTGGTGTCCATTGTGTAATTTACAATAACAGGGAAAATGTTCCAAAGGTTCTTTTCATGAGTAAAAAGTTGGTTAGGGCTATATTTACTAAAGTGCGGGTTTATAGAATTGGAGCTGATGCCTATAGCAACCAATCAGATTCTACTTATCATTTATCTAGCACCTTTAAGAAGATATTAGCTATTATCTGTTTGGTTGCTATAGGCAACACCTCCACTTCTATAAACCCGCACTTTAGTAACCCCTTAGTGTCCAATAACATGTCAGTGGTGCGAGTTCGCTCAGTGTGTGAGCTGTGTGGTGAGGATTCTGTATGTAGGTTTAGTACCTTATGTGACAATTACTTTGAAGGATACAGAGCCGGCCCTAGCCCATTTGGTGCCCTAGGCAAAATTTTGACTGGTGCCCCCTAACAACTTCCCATACCGAGCTGAACAGCTCCTCAGGAAAAAAACAGGCGGCACTCCTCAGTAAGTGCTGTAGACTTTTTAAGACCCATCTGTCTTTTCATCAGGACATGTCCTGATGAAAAAACAAATGGGTCTTGAAACGTCAACAGCACCTATGTGATTTATGACAATATATCACTTTTTTACAACTACTGACGAGCGCCGTCTGTTTTGCTTCCCGAGGGGCTGTTCAGCTCAGTATGGGAATTAGTTTATTATTCCTTACTTAGGAGGGCACCCTCAAGATTAGCAGTACATTTATCCAGAGTACCAGACTGAATGCAATATATATATATATATATATATTATATATACACACCAAGTCAGTAGGCAGCACTCAGAGACTTCCAAAGACGTGTAGAAAGTGTATTCAAAACATTGTGCTAAAACATCAACGTTTCGGGGAGCTAGATTCTGATGAAGGGGACTAGCTCCCCGAAACGTTGATGTGCCGCCTACTGACTTGGTGTATATACATGAGGAGGGCACCAGAGCAACTATAGCCCTTGGTTGGCTTTCCTGAGTGCCGGGCTGCTGTGTATGTATATATATATATATATATATATATATATATATATATAGGTAGTAGGTTTCCTGGGAGGAAGGGTGCACTAAAACGACAGTTCGAATTTATTTATGTTGAAACATCTTGATAAATGAAACTCTGTGATCATGGTCGACGTTTCGGTTCTGTTCCGAACCTTTCTCAAGACCTCAGTCCAATACAGTCATACACATATAATGGTAGAAAGATGATATAACAATATCTGTGAAAAATAAGAAAAACACAATAGCCTGTCTATCAGGCTCCTATATATCAATCGTGATTGAATGAAATATCTACGCTCACTGGTGACATCAGTCATCACAATACTTCACCAAAATGTGAAATATAATATGTGCAATCCCATCATGCAATATGTGTACTAACACGACATAGACAACACCGCATTAATAACTCAGCATCGCTTCAATCATGGTGTGAAGCAGCCAGGGATAGGTCTATATATGTATAGATGATGAGGAACACCAGAATGTGACATGAGACTAAGGCAACTGTTGACACAAAAATATATATATAATTAATATATATAATATATATAACACCCTTAAATAAGGGCACCACCATCCGCATCCACTAACAGCTCACGAGACACTATTAAAGATACCTCAATGCAATTATATTGAAGTGTAGCCAGATGTTGGAGATTCATGCGGGGACACTTGGACCTGTGGGTATCCATTAAGACATAAATAAGATCAAAACCCAGTCAAAAAAGCCGTCATTATATTGTTGAGAGTGCAGGACCATTTGTGTTTTATATATATATATATATATATATATATATATAATATATATATACACATATCCACTCAAATACACATATATACTGTATATATATATATATATATATATATATATATATATATATGTACTGTATATGTGTGTGTATATATATGTATGTATGTGTGTACATGTATATATATGTGTGTACATGTGTATGTATATATATATATATATATATATATATACATCATATATATATATATATATATATATACACACACATTTACACATGTCAGTGTATCTTACATTCTAATCAGGTCTCCGCAGCGTGGAAGCGGGGGACGGGCAGCTGGCACACATTGCTGGGCGGATGGTGGTGGCACACTGCAGGGCTCCTGTGGCAGAGTCCTCCTGACGAGGCGCGGGCAGCCGGCACACATTGATGGGCGGGTGGAGGCGGAACGCAGCTGCAGGGCTCCAGACGGGGGATGGACACCCGGCAAATAGACACAGGAGGCGGGCGTTAACACAGAGCCAGCCGCACAAACACACACTGCGGCTGGCTTCCTTGTATGACTGACAGCAGTGGGCGGGGGCATGTACTGATTTCTAGCTCAGTGCTGAAGCAACACCTCCGCTGGACTCCGATCGCAGCAGCAGTCGGGGGGCGGAGTCAGCAGTAGTCTGAATGGTAGCGGCAGAGCGCTGGAATGCCCCTAGGCATTTGCTTATAATGCCTATGCATAGGGCCGGCTCTGGTAACAGATGAGTAGAACATTCTGGATTTTTGTTGGCATAGAACCTTAGAACCCTGACTGCACATCACAAATCCATTTGTTGTTTACCTCAGAGCATAGATTGACCACCAAGCAGGGGCGTATCTTTAAAGGGTGCAGGGTGTGCGGGGCACACTGGTCCCTGGGTCCAGGAGGGCCCCGCACCGCACACCCTGCACCCATAGTATTATCGGTGCGGGCGTCCGGTGCTGTAAAAACGTCTGGAAAAGGGTCGCCGCTGCCATTTTCCCGTCGTTTGCGCATGCACAGTACAGGAAAAAGGGCCGCCACGGCCATTTTTCCGGTGACCTGCGCATACTCTATAGACTTTGGGTGCACTCTAGTGCCCAGAGTCTATAACTCCGGCGCTGGCCGCGCACCGCTCATTGCGCTGCCGGCCGCCGGACAGAGAGGAGGGGGTCCGTGTTGGAGACTGCACATGGGCCCCCTCCTCTCTAGAAACGCCCCTGCCACCAAGGGTGCTTTTAGGCGCCCTCCTAAACTCCACCCTCTAAGGAAACTCTCTACAACCTAGCACAACCTAGAAGTGCATCTAAGCAAAACAAAATCTGGAGGCATACTGTGCAAAAGTCTAAACATCACATTAAACTTCTAGCAAATTAGTACAACCCTGTCATGACAGTTTTTAGGCTTAGCCTTGATTATGGCTTTAATACAGTAAATCAGGGGACATTAAGACGGTTTAAATTAAATCTACCACTTTTCCGTGTTTAATGTTTTGTGTTACGCTGGATAAAGTGAGCCTAGCGATGCACTTCTTCGCTGAAATGCAACTGGTGAAAACCAAGTTCTGCAGAGTGGAAATGGGCGCGCTCCCCTAGGAATGCTGCTGGAAATTCTCTTTCTCTCATTTCAGTAATCTCACTCCTCAAACTTAAAACTTGTGTTTGCACTGCTGAGAACACCAGGGCGCTTACTGGGTGCATAGGAGGGTACTCTCTAATTTCACCCAATCCACACATCAACCAGTGCAAACTTCTGCTTCACCTCACGCGCAACTTTGTGCCTTGTGTACATCTACACATGCCATGGCCATTTTGTGCTACATAAGTGACCTCCTCTGATATCAGATTAAATATGGGATGTTCTTTGTGGTTAATACAGAGAGGACTAAGGTTGCTGAAGATAGTTTTAGACTTGAGAAGCTACCTAGCATATATAGAGACAGAGGAGGTTCTGGAAGTTGGTTTTATGTGTTAGAACTGAAGTTGTTTGGTGAGTACTGATAATAAGAAGGTTCTGGAGGTAGATTTGATGTATGGATATGTCACTGGTGAACAATGAGGGAAGAGGTTCTGAGATAGTTTCAGTAGTTTACACTTGGTGGATTCTGAGGCTGGTTGTCCTGTAGTTGTTTGTTAACGGAGATTGAGGAGGTTCTGAATGTTAGTTCAGTGATACGTGACAAGATGGCCATTGAATATTGAAATGGAAGAGGTTCCAGAGATATGGGCCTGATTCAGAGATGTACGCTAAGTCGCTAACCCGATGGATATCCACACCTCCCATGTTTTGGGGCCTGCGCATGCACAGGATCCATAAACCTTCTATCGGATGAAGTGTGCCATGTGTGCAAATCACTTAACCTAAAACTAAATAAAGACACTATGGGTGGTATTCAATTGTTATAGCGCGCCCGATCTCCCGTCTAAAGTGACGGGAGATCGCGGGGCGCTATTCAATTGTTGCCGATAATCGCGATGATCGCGCCCATGGAGGTTGGGTTCAGCCGTGTAAAACGGATACCCCTGTCCAAAGTGCTGGGCGCGATCACGAAAGTGCCGTTTGGGTGCCTTTTCACACATTTCAGCTCTCACTCCCTGGGAGGTGTGAGCTGAAATGGTGCGGCGGCAGCTGATCACCCCCGATAGGAACATCAATGGAATAGCTCCTGTCGGCCGAATAGGGTGCAAAACAATTGAATACTGCCCTGAGACATAGATTTGGCAGAAAACTGATTGCTATTTATTGAAGCAGTAATTATTTATTTAATTATTCATTTAAGGATGTATGGTGGCAAAGAAAGACAACCAGAAATCAGCCAATCTGCAATGCCCACACACAAGGAACAACAGGCATAGCAGGTGTATACCGCCCAGAGTGCACAAACATAATTATAAAAACCCCTATAAGCAACAAAATGTATCCACTCACCTTCTACCTTGACTACCAACCCGTTTGGGTGGTGAAACTGCACCCAGTTAAGTTGGTACAGCCAACTACCAGTCAACAAAGGGAGCGTACCTCCTCTGAACAATTGCACCCGGACTGGCGATCTGCTGTTTTTTTCCCACCACAGCAAGGTTCTGACCGTAGAACCGCCGCACCGCCACCATACAATAAACTACACCAATTACTCAACGACCCTAAACAGATCCTCAACAAACAATGACAAACCTTCCTCCGTTAAATGAACCCTATCAGCTCGGTAGAGATATCTGTAACGAAATTGAATCCCTGCGTGGGGAATCATGGCCACCACAAATTTTGTCACTGCTGAATTCATTTTTTTTCCGGGCCTTGTCTATATCAGGAAAATCCCTAACCCCACGCCACAACTGGCGAGGCACAATAAAAGACCAGATGAGTTTGCACAAGGGCCATGCCGATAGCACTCGCGATAAATCATCGATGATAGCAAATTGCAACTCCAATGTGGACCTCTGTCCCAAGTCATTGGCCCCTAAATAAACCACCAAAGCTTGTGGTACTCCAAAATGTCTCGCACACTCCAACAACCTAGGACAAATAGAATGCCACTTCATATCTCTGACACCCATCCAACGGACCCTAGCAGAATCCAGAAAAACCGGGGCTCGATCCGAAGCCATAAACCTAGAAGCCCAGACAATATACGAGTGGCCTATTATACAAATGCTGCATAAATCAAAGAGCAACCCTAAAGAGGAGGAAAGGCACTAGAGAAAAAACATTAGTAAATGTAGAAAAACTATGTAATAATGTAAAATTTGTGAGGATCTGCCAAAAAGAAAATTGTGCTATTTGGTCGCCAACTTTACTAATTGAAGTGGCTGAGACAAACAAAAAGATACATAAGGAAAGAAGAGGTGGGGTGGGGGGGGGGGTAATTGGGAAAAAAAACCAGGTGAACTCAGCAAGAGGTAAAATAAAAATCTGCTGAGGGACAAACTAGAACCTAATTAATTAATTGAAAATAGCCAAATTAGCTGAATTAGTCCATCAGTTCAAGCAAAAATGTAAAATCCCTCAAGACTCCCATTGCGACCAATTGCAATTAGCTAATCCCCGAGTAGGATGGACAAGAGTAACAGACAAGACCAAACAATAACAAAACTGAGATTGGACTATAAACATAACAATTTCAGACTTACACATAACTTTTGTTTTGTTAAAACCAAAACCATTAACAAAATTAATGACGAGGCCTAATGTAACGTTTGTAGCTGGCCGATTTCCATTGCCCCAAGGCCATCATTGCTTACCCTGAAAAACCCGCTGCTGCCGCTGAAGTAGCCACCCCGATCCTAAAGGAGTGTGTTCCAAAATCCCGAGATGAGAGTCCGCTACTCGACACAGATTGCCTCAAAACCAGCCAAAGTGGTACTTCGTAAGCGGAGTCCTGTCCATATGCATGAGCCACGAGCCAGGAACATTAGGCCGCAACAATGCATAAAGCGTAGCCAGGACCACATGGCAGATCCGTTTGGAAGATGCCACCAGCTCTGAAACTCGCAAAACACAATGAAATGCCAATGAAAACACAACTTGAATCAGAACCGACTTGTACGAAGAAAACGCCACCCCTTGAACTGCCCCTAACACTGATGGAAGCAAATGCGCGTCCACAGGTCTACTGGCTGGGAGACCCGTGCCCAACCTTTTTAAAGCCTTCACAATCAAAAATCTTTTAGTAAAGTCAGGGAGGCCCTTCAATTTGCAGTAAAAAGCAATACCCGCCAATGAGCGCACAACAGAAGCTCTGGATCTGCCAGCTAAACGAAGACTCCAAATAAAAGAAAGCATCGAGCGATGCCGACTCTTACCTGCCTGGCTGGTGCTATAGGAATAATCTTCCCATTCATTCCATGCCTGGCGATAGGCTCGCAGCGCGGCAGGGGCTAGAGACTGTTCTGCTAAGCCCTCCATGCCGGCTTGATCACCTGCCAAACATAAGAGGGGCAAAGCAAGCCGTCGATGTCAGCATCAGGAGCCAAAGATCGAAATCTAGCCCACTGAAAACGTGACAACGCATCAGCTATATAATTCTCCACCCCTCGGCACGTGCCTTCCTTTAAACATGATGTTACAGCGCAAACATGTCAAAAGAAGCTGCGCGAGCAAACGCAAAACGAGCAGTGATGCAGCACGTTGCCTATTGATAGCGTGCACTATGCCTAGGTTGTCACATCTGATCACAATGCTGCGATTGCGCAACCTATCGTCCCAGATTTCCAAGGCAACCATTATGGGAAAGAGGTCCTGATTCAGACCCGCTCGAGTGGGTCGATGTTTTACCACTGCGCATGCGCACGCCGGAGCCGGCTCCGACATGCGCTCCGTCGCTCCGGGTCTCGGACCAAAATTTTTGGTCACCCACAGCTATGCGAGCGGCCCGGAGGCCGCACCAAAAGAAAAAAAACGCCCTGATTCAGAGCTAGCGCTCTTTCAGAGCGTCCGGCTCTGAATCAGGCCCAGAGTTCGAAAAGGAGCAAATCCTTAGTCAAACCCTTCACCACCCATTCCTCTGGCCAACAAGCAACACACCAGGACCATCGAGGTAGCAACCGAACACCGTGGCACCTGCATTTATAACAGCTGCAGCTGGAAATTGTCAGCGACTGGAGGCATCCAAAACTGGACGCCAATAAAGTCCTGTAGAAATGAGACCCAAACAGACAGGTCCCGCTTAATCTCTGATGATAAACAAAGCAAATGTCTCGGCTTAGAAACTCCAGCCGTGTCCCTTTCCATCTTTCGCGAGAAAACTCTGCCCATCGGTATAACCTTACAGGCAAAGTTTAAAGGTCCAAGAGAGATTGTGCCTGCCACAGCGTAACTTTACTTGAAGCCGTGCACTCCGCTATGGCATTGCGCAACTTGTCCACCTTATTCTGAGGAAGGCAACAAGAACCCACACAGGTATCGATATCGATACCAAGGAATGATAAGGAAGAGGAAGGGCCCTCAGTTTTGTCCGCAGCAACGGGAACTCCAAAATTAATAAACAATGCTTGCAATGAAAACAAAAGATAATTACACCGATCCGAACCAGCTGGGCCAACACACAGAAAGTCATCAAGATAGTGAACTATCCCATGACCACCGCAAGAAAATCTACACACCAATGTAGGAAGGTGCTAAATCGTTCAAAAAATGCACAGGACGCAGAACGCCCCATAGGCAAACATTTGTCTATGTAATATCCGTCGTCAAGGCTAAAACCAATGAACCGGAATAACTCAGGGTGCAAAGGGAGTAAATGAAAAGCTGACTCAACATCTATCTTAGCCATCAGTGCGCCATAAAATCTACCCACATCCAAAGCATCGTCAAAAGACTGGTATACCACTGAGGCAACCTCAACTGGTATAGCATCATTTACAGACGAACCTGGCGGGTAAGACAGCTGCTGACTGAGCCTCTATCTACCGTGAATTTTCTCAGGAACCACCCCCACCGGGGAAAGAATAAAATCCCTAATGGAGGTTTTAGCAAAAGGCCCTGCCATGCGCCCGATGCTAACCTCACTGGCAGCCTTATCATTCACAATGTGAGGCAACTCAGAGGCAGACTTTAGATTCCTAGGTGAACCTGTGCTGACAACCCTGCAAATTGGCAAATGAAACCGAAACTAAAACCTTCAAACAAAAACTCAGCATCTCACCCATTCGGGTACCAACCCAACCATTTGGCCATTGCTTCGATATGGACGGGCGACGGAGCTTTACTTAGCACCTGCAACCTTTGCTGGCTGGCCAGAATGCTGTTGGACATCCAACCTGAAACACTTGGAGACGGGGAGGCTGCCCCCACAACGGTGAGTAGATATGGCAGAAATAATTGATCAAGGCTCTGGCTGCGCAGCTACGGGGAAAGCGGCAGAAGCTCCCTCAGAAACAGCCTCTGTAGGGGCTGCCTGTACTTGAGCCTGTACACTCTGCCTCCTAGCTTGACAAGGGACCCAGGCCACCACTGACCTAGCAGAGCCTCTTCCCCTACCTATATCAACCCCAGGGGCTGAAACCCCCCCTGAGCCCTATTGGATGGACCCAGGAGCCTGCAGGATGTGCCCTGTGAGATGGCGCCTAAGCCCCAGCCCCCACTCACTAACGTGGCCGGCACCCCGCTGTGAGGGAGAAATGGGGCAGCCAGCAGCTGAATCCAGGGCCCCAGCAGCACCTCCGCCGCTTACCCACGGCACCAGAATGTTTCCCCCTCACGGGAGTGCATGCCCATTCACCTCCATTTCGGCGCGCACTCGTCTGCGACCAGACACTGGGGGGGGGGTCCGCATCAACAGCCAGGACCGGGATCTCGGAAGCTGGTGGCCAGCGCGGACTCCACCCAGCAAAGCCACGTGACCCAGACGCCCAGCAACCTCCTGCGCAGCTGCGACCAACATTGCTAAATTAAGGGGCCCATCAGTAGGAAGAAAGCGGGCATGGAGCCTGACGCTGCGGCGGGGACGGGGCATGGCGACAGTAAAATGAAGAAGGGCCAGGACAGTGCCCGGAGTGATTGGGTAAGTGGATAAGTGTAATAGAAGGAATAGAACAGACAACATCTGAAAGAGAAACGAAGGTGACAGCAAAGGAGGGCAAGGGAAAAGATAGAAACAGGTAGAAAATAGAAGGAGGAGGGAAACAAGAATATGAAGCAAACAGAAAGCACCAAAAACTGTAAATCACAAACAGCACTGTGAATTGACTTGGCGCTGTCTCTGACAAAAGCCTGGAAACAAAGAGGGTTTGGCCCACACTTCCGGCCCCTTAAATACTGTAAACAACCACTATAAAGTATAAACACGCCCCTGCACTGCTATTGGCTATTAAAAACAAGTGATTTGCACACATGCCAGCCCCCATCCTTGAGGATTAAACCACCTCTTTCCTTATGCTAATCATTCTGTTTCTCTTCTGCGTATGTGCAGAACGGGTCATGCGATCTCGCTTGCAGATACCCCCTAGCCACAGCATGATTGACATGCTGCGGCATTTGGGGGATGGAGTGGGGGTGTGGCTGGCCACTGCTCCTGGAAACCGGAGTGTCGCCCCCGTTTTCCCCCGTTTGCATTTTATATGGACGGAGTTGCACAGCCTCTTGTGTGCGGCCTTATGACAGGTAGTGGTTTAAGGACTACTCCATCAAAAAAACCCTCCTCCCCCAAGTAACTGAACTGCGGGGGGCTCATGCCAGGTAGTACTCATACCTGGTGGTGGGGCAGTGGCTCTTCTCCTGTCAACAATGCTGGACATGTGACTGTAAATAGCGTTGTGTTGGAGCTGCATTTGTTTCTGTATTGTTCCTTCTCCTCCCATGTTGTGGAAATAGAGAGGAGGGTCTGCAGCAGATTTGGGGTACACGTATACTTCTTAACTGGGCCTGGGTGAGACACCGACCCAATCTATGTTATGAGAAAGCAGCCGTTTGATAATTGATAAAGTCTTATTTTTATTATACTCTTATTATTTATTTTTTAAAATTATTATTGCAGAAGCTCCGCATACTACAGAACTTTAACACCCTGATGGCAGTGATCGGAGGGCTGTGTCACAGTGCTATCTCCCGCCTGAAGGAGACACATAGCTATCTATCCCATGATGTATTAAAGGTCAGTAAGGAATATCATTTATCTGTTGTAAGGCGTGACCTACTTTCCTCCACTCTATAGGGAAGTCTATGCGGAATTTACCATGCTCTAATGGAATTCTTAGCCTTCCCCTGGGGATGAATTTGTATAAAGTGATCATATGGCACCATATCATTAATTACATTTATTTACAGTGCATCCACCTGAATTTACCACAGTTGGACTCCAATTAAGCTGTAGGAACATCTCGAGGATGATCAATGTAAACAGGATGCACCTGAGCTCAATTTTGAGCTTCACGGCAAAGGCTGTGAATATTTATGTACATGTGATTTCTTAGTTTTTTTTATTAAATTAGCAAAAAAATCGAAAAAAAACCTTCTTACACAATGTCATTATGGGGTGTTGTGTGTAGAATTTTGAGGACAAAAATGAATTTATTACATTTTGGAATAAGGCTGTAACTAGAGATGAGCAGGTTCTGATTTTCCCCGCCAAAAATTTGGTCTCAGTAAAGAGGCAAAACGTCATCTTTCGTGGACAAACATCATCATTCCTGGACAAAAGTCCAGGAATGATGATGTTTGTCCATGAAAGATGACGTTTTGCCTCTTTCTGAGACCCAATTTTTGGCGGGAAAATTCAGAATTTGGCGGGAAAATCCAAACTAATCCAAACCCGCTCATCTCTAGCTGTAACATATCAAAATGTGGAACAGTGAAGCGCTGTGAATACTTTCCGGATGCACTGAATATAGTACCAGCAAACCCCGCAGCACATAACAATGATTTAAGGATACTAGTTAAACAAATGCATCATAACTTAAGATATTCAACTGTCCAGGGCTGTATTTCACTATGCCTGATCCCAGCAGAGGAACTAAAAACAATACTAAACTCTAGGGGGTAAATTTACTAAAGTGAGAGTTGTTGGAAGTGAGTTTTAGAAGAGAGGTTGCCCATAGCAACCAATCAGATTCTAGCTATTATCTTCTAGAAGGTGCTAGTTAAATGTTAAGTAGAATCTGATTGGTTGCTATGGGCAACATCAATACTAAAACTCACTTCTAAAAGCTCTCACTTTAGTAAATATACCCCTAGTAGTACACTTTTGTAAAGAATATAAGTAACATTTATGTCAATATAATCCTGTTTTTCTAATATTGCACTTCTTATTCTGCTAAATCTTGCTGGTTCCCTTGCTGAGCTAGATGCCAGTAATTAAAAAGTAAGACTGATAATCTGTTACTTGGGCCATCGAGGTATTACAACAACAGAGTGACAGAAACTAGATAAGTAGGTACAAATTCGCATGAAGCTGTGAGGCAATTTGAAATTGTGGAAGCAATTGAAAGGGAGCCCTGTGTGAATACACAGATCATTTCTACAAAGTCTGTAAAACCTGTCAGTCACTCACTGTCTGCTCAGGTAGACAAGAACTTCCCTCTTATCATCATGGCTCCCTGATACACAGGAGTCAAGCAACACAGGCCTACAGAAAATATTTTGTTAAGCATGACTAGTTCGGGTAGTTCATGTATATTATTCATCTCACAACCACACAGAATGTGACACATTAATGTCAAATAGGGTTTTGAATAGTTCCTTAACTATGTTTTTAAGTACATTTGCTTTGTCCCCTGTGTTATATTTAACCATTTATGGGCTACTGATGACGTTTGGGGCAGGATAATGAGGAAGATGGTTGTGTAAGGGAACAATGAAGAGAGGAGACAATTACACAAGGAGTGAGAGGGGCCAATGTGTGTCAGGACATAAGTCACAGTCTCGCTTTAGTGTAACTGAAAAGACGCATCAGAGATTCACAAGTACTCGCATCTCATTCTAAGAATTGTAAGATTAAACCACAGCTTGTCACCACATGAACACATTAAGGTGATTTCCTCACCAGTTATTTAGTGGTTTCATCTATCTGCAGGGTAGTATCTGCACAGGAAGTGCTTGCAGCTCAAAACACACGACGGTCAAGACTTGTTGTAAAGTTCATTATATTTACTGCATATAAATGCATTTTTATGTGCAATTTATTGAAGCATTTCCTAGCGTGGTAATGTGTCACGTAGACACCCTTACTTTTATTTGGGGGCTACATTATGTTTTTGACACAGCAGGAGAGATGGTGACTGCACATGAGAATCTGCTCATACCCTGGGCACTGGAGAGAGGTGGCACCACCAACACTACCAGGATACAGGCTGTCCCTTTTCTGTTGAACTGCAGCTCGTCTTGGAGACGAGTGGAGAAGAGCTGCTAACAACACTAGGGTGTATTCACTAAGAGATGAAGGGGTCTATTTACTAAGCCTTGGATGGACATAAAGTGAATAGAGATAAAGTCTCAACCAATCAGCTCCTAACTGTAATTTTTCAAAAGCAGCCTGTGACATGGCAGTTAGGAGCTGATTGGCTGGTACTTTATCTCTTAGTGAATACACCCCAGTGTTGTTAGCAACTCTTCTCCACTCGTCTCCAAGATGAACTGCAGTTCAATAGAAAAGGGACAGTCTGTATATTTACCACCAGTGCTGGTGGTGCCACCTCTATCCAGTGCCCAGGGTATGAGCAGATTGTCATGTGCAGCCACCATCTTCCATCCTAAAGTTCACTCGTCAACCCCAATTACAAACTACATTAATGCAAAGTGACAGTTAGGAACAGATTGGTTGGTACTTTATCTCTAACAATTTTATCTCTCTCCCAGATTTCATGAATAACCCCCACTGTCACTAAGGGCGGGATGTACTAAGCATCGCATCCGCGATGCCTTAAATCCCGCCTCTTATCGGGTATATACAACGGTTGATTACTGCGGTATGTAGTTAGAAATGCGATTTAAATCGCAAAGGACAACTCTTCCGATAGGAGCGGTCCTTTGCGATACCCTGGGATAGAGGGACTTCTGGGCTTAACACTCAAAAGTCTCTCTGGCATCCTTCTGCGCATGAGCAGAAGGACGCCAGTGCCATTGGGGGAGATGGGATGGAGCAGAAGGATGCCAGTACCGCTGGGGGAGATGGGATGGAGCAGAAGGACACCAGTGCCACTGGGGGAGATGGGATGGAGCAGAAGGACACCAGTGCCACTGGGGGAGATGGGATGGAGCAGAAGGACAACAGTGCCGCTGGGTGAGATGGGATGGAGCAGAGGGACGCCAGTGCCGCTGGGTGAGATGGGATGGAGCAGAAGGACGCCAGTGCTGCTGGGTGAGATGGGATGGAGCAGAAGGACGCCAGTGCTGCTGGGGGAGATGGGATGGAGCAGAAGGACACCAGTGCCACTGGGGGAGATGGGATGGAGCAGAAGGACACCAGTGCCACTGGGTGAGATGGGATGGAGCAGAAGGACGCCAGTGCCGCTGGGTGAGATGGGATGGAGCAGAGGGACGCCAGTGCCGCTGGGTGAGATGGGATGGAGCAGAAGGACGCCAGTGCTGCTGGGTGAGATGGGATGGAGCAGAAGGATGCCAGTGCTGCGGGGGCAGATGGGATAGAGCAGAAGGATGCCAGTGCCGCTGGGGGAGATTGGATGGAGCAGAAGGATGCCAGTACCGCTGGGTGAGATGGGATGGAGCAGAAGGACGCCAGTGCTGAGGGGGCAGATGGGATAGAGCAGAAGGATGCCAGTGCCGCTGGGGGAGATTGGATGGAGCAGAAGGATGCCAGTGCTGCTGGGTGAGATGGGATGGAGCAGAAGGACGCCAGTGCTGAGGGGCAGATGGGATAGAGCAGAAGGATGCCAGTGCCGCTGGGGGAGATTGGATGGAGCAGAAGGATGCCAGTGCTGCGGGGGCAGATGGGATAGAGCAGAAGGACGCCAGTGCCGCTGGGGGAGATTGGATGGAGCAGAAGGATGCCAGATTCACGGGGGGGAGATGGGAGGAATCCTATTGATCTCTCTCAAGGGGTATCCCGAAAAGCAGCACATAGGCTTCTATTGGGTAACCCCACCTGAAGATGGAGTTAACCATCGGGATGAAGTGATGCATTCCGGTTCTTAGTACATATGGGAAATGCGGTAAGACCTCAGAAAATTGCATTTTCAAGGGTTTTACCTCACTTTTCAGTATAGTTCATCCTACTCTATGAGTGATGATTCGGTGCGTGGCACAAATCAGAAGCATTGTCTATTGGTCAATGTGTGCTCCATTAAACACTTATGATAACACAATCCTTCCTGATCCATCCACTCTTCCTTCTACTGCCGTCTTCTATCCACCCTGGTTGCCTCGTCTCACACTCATCTGAACCAAGTCAGACTTCCTCCCAATCTCGCCATATTCATACGTTTACTCAAAACTCACCTCTTTATCTCAGCCTACCACCCCTCCTTCAAAATATCCACTCTTCTCCTCCCCTGCACTTCGCTTATCCCCACTGTACCCTCCAACTGTTCTCCCCTCCCTTTAGCATGTTAGCTCTTCAGACAGGGCCCTCCATCCTCATGTTCCTCCTCTGCATCCTTGCTTCCAGTGCTCCTGTTCCTTATCTCCTAGTCCCTTTCAGCTACTCTGGCTCTGTGTGCTCACCCTTCGTTGGGTACAGGCTCATTGAGTACTTAATCGATACCCTCTCAGTTGGACTCACCTCCACTTGTCTGCTAGGAAACAGTGAGTCCCCCATCCCTTGTCTATAGACTGCCTCCTACCTAGTGTGTCAGTGTACTGCCCTGTATTGTCCAATCATATGTCATTTCACATTTACTCTACCATTGATGTGTCATGTTTTCCGGTTACTTTGTATATAACCTGTACGGTGCTGCTGAAACTTTGCGGTGCCTTCAAAATAAAGGATATAATAATAATAATGATCTTGGTGGCTACTTACTGGTCAGATATTGGCTTCATTGTGTAATGGTCAGATAGAATGTGCTCTGCTTACTCGTCAAGTGGGTGCTGTTCTGTATACTTGGCTGTATAATATACATGCAAGATTTAGTGCCTGAGTCATGCGTGTAAGTCGCACTGCACATGAGTAGCGATTGTTTCGCGATTGTGATCGCACAGAGGAGTCACTCGCAAAGTGACTGACAGGTAATCACCGTTTTGGAGGAGGTAATGGGATGGTTAGGTAAATGCAGGCGTGTCTGACCGTTTAAACACCATTTCATGGGCGTGCATAAATTAGCCATTGCGATCGCTTTCGCAGCCTGAGAGCTCTCGGCGTGTCAGGAGAGCAGCAGTGTTTGCGGCTGGTCAGACTTCCCTTACCTGCTGCATGACTGCCTGATGTGCGATGATGTTACCGATGTTTACGCAGGAGCATGACATTGGACGGATATGAGAAGACAGCAGTAGTAGGCGACCTCATGCACGGTTAAGCTTTGGAAGCATTAGCATATTTTCGCACCTGTGTACCGTGTGAAATCTCAGCTGCGAATGCATTACTGTCCAGCTCTGAATCAGGCCCTAAGTATGAAAATGTCCAGCAATGCACTGTTCTTGGTGTGTTTTACACCAGCCCCATTAGGCACAGTATACCAGGAAACCTAGGTTGTAGAGCTTGGTATACGGGTTGGTGCAAACTTAATATAAGTGGTTATTATTAACCCAAAAACAATAGTGTGTTTTTTAATCTACATGGAAAGTGTCAGTACGAGGATGTCCCTTATACATGTTTAGTTTATTCAGTACCGATGTGTTAGTAATCCCTATTCTGGTCTCTTCTGCTAGACGCTGAGCGAGATGACTGAGCTTCTATCCTCAAGCAGTAACTACAGCACGTATCGAAGGGTTTATAATGAATGTGTGGGCTTTAAAATCCCCATTCTTGGTGTGCAGCTAAAGGACCTGGTGTCACTTAATGAGGCACTGCCGGATTACTTGGACGATGGAAAAATCAATGTCAGCAAATTGCAAAGTCTCTACCAGCACATACTGGAGCTTCGCCAGCTGCAGAAAGCCAGTGCGGCATTCAAAGCCAACAAGGATGTGATACTGCTGCTGACTGTGAGTAACCAACAGAGCATAATCTACACTACGGGTAACTGTGAGTAATGGACAGAGCATAATCTACACTATGGATAACTGTGAGTAATACACAGAGCATAATCTACACTACGGGTAACTGTGAGTAATGCTCAGAGTATAATCTACACTATGGGTAACTGTGAGTAATACACAGAGCATAATCTACACTACGGGTAACTGTGAGTAATGGACAGAGCATAATCTACACTATGGGTAACTGTGAGTAATACACAGAGCATAATCTACACTACGGGTAACTGTGAGTAATGCTCAGAGTATAATCTACACTATGGGTAACTGTGAGTAATACACAGAGCATAATCTACACTACGGGTAACTGTGAGTAATGGACAGAGCATAATCTACACTATGGGTAACTGTGAGGGGTAACTATGAGTAATACACAGAGCATAATCTACACTACGGGTAACTGTGAATAATGCTTAGAGTATAATATACACTACAGGTAATTGTAAGTTATACACAGTATAATATACACTATAGGTAACTGTGAGTAATGGACATAGTATAATCTACACTATGGGTAACTGAGTAATGGACAGAGTATAATCTACACTATGGGTAACTGTGAGTAATACACAGAGTATAATATACATTATGGGTAACTGTGAGTAATGGAGATAGTATAATATACACTATGGGTAACTGTGAGTAATACACAGAGTATAATATACACTATTGGTAACTGTGCATAATTCTCAGAGTATAATATACACTACAGGTAATTGTAAGTTATACACATAGTCAAATATACTGTAAGGATAACCGTGAGTAATACACAGAGTATAATATACACGATGGGTAATTGGGTAATACACAGAGTATAATATACATGATTGGTAACTGAGTAATACACAGAGTATAATATACACTATGGGTAACTGTGAGTAATACACAGAGTATAATATACACTATGGATAACTAAGTAATGCTCAAAGTATAATCTACACTACAGGTAACTGTGAGTAATGGACAGAATATAATCTTCACTACTGGTAACTGTGCGTAATTCTCAGTGTATAATATACACTACAGGTAACTGTAAGTTATACACATAGTAAAATATACTGTAAGGATAACCGTGAGCAATACACAGAGTATAATATACACTATGGGTAACTGTGAGTAATACACAGAGTATAATCTACACTATGGGTAACTGTGAGTAATACACAGAGTATAATATACACTATGGGTAACTGTGAGTAATACACAGAGTATAATATACATGATGGGTAAGAGTAATACACAGAGTATAATATACACTATGGGTAATTGTGAGTAATGGAGATAGTATAATATACACTATGGGTAACTAAGTAATGCTCAAAGTATAATCTACACTATGGGTAACTGTGAGTAATGTACAGAGTATAATCTTCACTACTGGTAACTGTGCATAATTCTCAGAGTATCTACACTATGGGTAACTGTGAGAAATACACAGAGCATAATCTACACTATGGGTAACTGAGTAATACACAGAGTATAATATACACTATGGGTAACTGTGAGTAATGGAGAGCGTATAATCTACACTATGGGTAACTGTGAGTAATGGACAGAGTATAATCTTCACTACTGGTAACTGTGCATAATTCTCAGAGTATAATATGCACTACAGGTAATTGCAAGTTATACACATAGTAAAATATACTGTAAGGATAACTGTGAGTAATACACAGAGTATAATATACATGATGGGTAGCTGAGTAATACACAGAGTATAATATACACTATGGGTAACTGTGAGTAATACACAGAGTATAATATACACTATGGGTAACTGTGAGTAATGGACAGAGTATAATCTTCACTACTGGTAACTGTGCATAATTCTCAGAGTATAATATACACTACAGGTAATTGCAAGTTATACACATAGTAAAATATACTGTAAGGATAACTGTGAGTAATACACAGAGTATAATATACATGATGGGTAGCTGAGT
Organism: Taudactylus pleione; assembly: GCA_031769625.1. Lineage (NCBI taxonomy): Eukaryota > Metazoa > Chordata > Amphibia > Anura > Myobatrachidae > Taudactylus > Taudactylus pleione. The sequence continues at coordinate 4,866,042 of JAUIMM010000198.1, forward strand.
AATACACAGAGTATAATATACACTATGGGTAACTGTGAGTAATACACAGAGTATAATATACACTATGGGTAACTGTGAGTAATGGACAGAGTATAATCTTCACTACTGGTAACTGTGCGTAATTCTCAGAGTATAATATACACTACAGGTAATTGTAAGTTATACACAAGTAAAATATACTGTAAGGATAACCGTGAGCAATACACAGAGTATAATATACACGATGGGTAACTGTGAGTAATGCAGATAGTATAATATACACTGTGGGTAACTGTGAGTAATACACAGAGTATAATATACACTATGGGTAACTAACTAATGCTCAAAGTATAATATACACTACTGGTAACTGTGCGTAATTCTTAGAGTATAATATACACTACAGGTAATTGTAAGTTATACACAGAGTAAAATATACTGTAAGGATAACCGTGAGCAATACACAGAGTATAATATACACGATGGATAACTGTGAGTAATGGAAATAGTATAATATACACTGTGGGTAACTGTGAGTAATGGACAGAGCATAATCTACACTATGGGTAACTGTGAGTAATACACAGAGCATAATCTACACTACGGGTAACTGTGAGTAATGCTCAGAGTATAATCTACACTATGGGTAACTGTGAGTAATACACAGAGCATAATCTACACTACGGGTAACTGTGAGTAATGGACAGAGCATAATCTACACTATGGGTAACTGTGAGGGGTAACTATGAGTAATACACAGAGCATAATCTACACTACGGGTAACTGTGAATAATGCTTAGAGTATAATATACACTACAGGTAATTGTAAGTTATACACAGTATAATATACACTATAGGTAACTGTGAGTAATGGACATAGTATAATCTACACTATGGGTAACTGTGAGTAATGCTCAGAGTATAATATACACTACAGGTAATTGGAAGTTATAATATACACTATGGGCTACTGTGTGTAATATACAGAGTATAAGATACACTATGGGTAACTGTGAGTAATACACAGAGTATAATATACACTATGGGTAACTGTGAGTAATGGAGAGAGTATAATATACAACAAGGGTAACTGTGAGTAATACACAGATTATAATATACACTACTGGTAATTGTGAGTGATACACAGAGTATAATCTACATTAAGGATAACTGTGAGTAATACACAGAATAGAAAATACACTATGGGTAACTGTGAGTAATGCTCAGAGTATAATATGCACTACAGATAATTGTAAGTGATATGCAGAGTATAATATACATGAAGGGTAACTGTGAGTAATACACATAGTATAATATGCACTACAGGTGATTGTGAGTGATACACAGAGTATAATCTAGACTACTGGTAACTTTGAGTAATGAACAGAATATAATCTGCACTATGAGCTACTGTGTGTAATATACAGAGTATAATGTACATTACAGGTAATTGTGAGTGGTATAGAAAGTATAATATACACTACAGGTAATTGTGAGTAATACACAGAGTGTAATATACACAACAGGTAATTGTGAGTAATACACAGAGTATAATATACACTACAGGTAATTGTGAGTAATACACAGAATATAACATACAGTAAGGGTAACTATGGGTAATACACAGAGTATAAAATGCACTATAGGTAATTCTGAGTAATGCACATAGTATAATATACACTACAGGTAATTGTGAGTGGTATACAAAGTATAATATACACTACAGGCAATTGTGAGTAATAGACAGAGAATAATATAGACTACAGAGTATAAAATGCACTATAGGTAATTGTGAGTAATGCACATAGTATAATATACACAACAGGTAATTGTGAGTGATACACAGAGCATAATATACACTACAGGTATTTTTGAGTAATACACATACTATAACATACACTAATGGTAACTGTGGGTAATACAGAGTGTAAAATGCACTATAGGTAATTGTGAGTAATGCACGTAGTGTAATATACACTACAGGTAATTGTGAGTGATACATTTCCACATCTTGACTCACCTACATGCAAGTGCCCCATTACCACCCAGTGAATCCCTTTCAGCCTATGACTCAATATCACCTGTAGATACGTTTGGCTCTGGCGCATGCGCAGTATGAAATTACACAAGTTACATAAACAAAACTAACTTATATATGTCATTTTAGGTAGCTGCAGCCTATCCATTACACAGACACAGTATACATAGTGAGCGCCAGGGGTCAGCCAGCTTCACTCTGAGTCACTGCCACTGCCCACTCTGCCACTGGTTAGACAATCAGACATCATTTCTGATTGTCTGACCAGTGGCAGTGACGGAGTGGCAGTGACGGAGTGGCAGTGACTCTGACTGGGGCGGTAGGGGGAAGAAGAGCCTGAGCAGCCAGCCATACTTAAAAAGAAATATCGCAAACATTTGTGTTTGATTAATATTAAATAATTATTTCATACTGTACGGTTTGCCAATTATTTAACATTTATTTTTTTTATATTTAAACTGATTTTGTTGAAAGTACTACTAATTCTAATGGTTTCATTTTATTGACCATTTACATTTTTCCCGTGAATGGGTGGGTAGGGGCCCCAGTGCATTGCTTTGCCCAGGGCCCTCATCACTGTTAAGACAGCCCTGGACGTGGCCTCGCGGCACGCTCCCGTATTTCAATACCCCCGGCCGAGCAGAATGCCTGGCATTTGCCAGAAGTGCCAGATGGGCATTTCAGCCCTGCCCGGTTTGGAACCATGTTCCAAATAGCAAGTCAGTCTCTAAACTTTACTGTAAAAGGTCTATTAATGTTTATTGAAGAGAGTATTTAAAATGCAAATTTCCTCATGGCCTAGTTCATTAAGAACGTATCATTATTTATTTTTATTTATTAACAGTGGAGCTTACAATTTATATTCCCTATCACGTGGACCTTTGTCCATGTACAGTATGTTTTTGGTCTGTGGGAGGACACTAGAGCACCGTACAAAAGCGCAGCAGCTGTGTGGTTAACGTATACCTCTGTACCAGGCCCATTGTTCAGAGTACCATACTCAGTTATATCGCTTAAACGAGGACCCTAGCACCCAACAGCTGACCTAAGCTATTAATTCCCTCTGAATTATGGACAAGGAGCTGATGCCAAGTTTAATGTATATGTATTAAACAAATAAGTTCTACCAAAATATACCCTTATATGATGAAAAGCAGACACCTGAAGATGCACCCAGATCTGCCACCAGTAGTATATGTGCACCAGCAGCACATGTACCAGGTTTACGTCAGGTGTATTTACAGTCAGATACAGTTACATCCAAGGAGGTCATATGCACAAAAAACGTTATTTAACATTTGTTTTGATTGTGCAGAAAGCATTCACTATTAGGTTTGCACTCGATACGGCAGACATAATATTCCTTCTTGTGTACAAAAAGTTGCAAACTTTTTTTTTGGAAATATTCCTACAAAGTCATGTAATATAGACAGAATAGATGAAAAAGCACCTATCAGCTTTAGAGGTACATTTGTAGTGTTGAGTTGGCAAAAGTCATCATCATTGGCGTATACTTGCATCAGACAATATGGCTGCTGACATCTCAGTGCAGGTCTGCCTTAGTTTGCAATTACACTCTGTTTCCCATGTGCGAGGTGGAAAGCACAGCCAGGTCTTCTTGTGTCCTTCTGACTGTTGGAAAGCACTCGGCAGATGGTACAGCCAGGTCTTCTTGTGTCCTTCTGACTGTTGGAAAGCACTCGGCAGATGGTACAGCCAGGTCTTCTTGTGTCCTTCTGACTGTTGGAAAGCACTCGGCAGATGGTACAGCCAGGTCTTCTTGTGTCCTTCTGACTGTTGGAAAGCACTCGGCAGATGGTACAGCCAGGTCTGCTTGTGTTCTTCTGATTGATGGAAAGCACTCTGCAGATGGTACAGCCAGGTCTTCTTGCGTCTTTCTGACTGTTGGAAAGAACTCGGCAGATGGTACAGCCAGGTCTTCTTGTGTTCTTCCGACTGTTGGAAAGCACATGGCAGCTGCTATAGCCGATTCCCCAAGTGAATGATGGAAAGGTCTTGGGGGAGTGCAAGCCGAGTCCCCATGGAAATGTTAGAAACCGGGTCCCCATATGTGCGGTGGATTTGTTTAAGATACTGGGCAACCAGGTAACGTGCGGATGGTGGAAAAATCATGGTTCGGCACACAGGACAGCTGGGGTTCCTCATTATCCATCTGGCACAGCACACATGATGGAACAAGTGTGTGCAGGGCAGCAGTGACCCGTCATGGTAATTCGTCATGCAGGAGTCTATAGATCCATCTGCTGCCTACTGATGACTTAATAGAATATATCTAGCTCTTATCTGCAAGTTCTGCTGCCGGCGGATGGAATGTATAATGATGTTGGGTCTTGTTGGTATATTATCGTCCGATCCCTGTGCATGGGCCGTATTCTCTCCTGTGATGAAGTCCTCTGCGAGTTCTGTGCTCTACGGCTATTTGCTGTGCCTCCCATACGGTGTCGCCTATGGGCTGACCGCAGTCTCTCTAATATAAAAACCAGATAAGGTTCATCTGAAAAGATAAAAGTTATATTATAGCTATAATAATTACACATAGATAATATATATATTAATAATAATATATAATGTTGATCAGTAACATGAGCTGCAGCAATAATAATTTGACTTCTTACCTGTTAACAGTGTTAAGGAAAAATTCAGTGCTGTATGATGTGATGCCAGACATCACTGTGATATCTGCCCGCGCGCGTTTACCATCTATTAGACAAGCTTTGCTAACTTCTATGGGATATAAAGCTGAGTGAATTTACAGATAACGCTAACTACCGTCCATGTGACACGCAGAATAATATGTCTTAAATTGGTGTTACTGCCCCAAACGAATAACTTACCATTTTGTCTACGCCATCCTCTCTGATCCTCCAAAAGTCGTTGCAATTCCCTCCTACTCGTGTTGTGAAAGACAACAAAGGCAGCTCCAGCGGTCAATATAAGAACTGAAGAAATGCCACTGATGATCCTCTGCTCTGGTGTTGTATACCTGGCCATGCGTGAGTCCAAGTCCACGAATGCACAGTAGCACTGCCGAGTCAGACTCGGCAGTGCTCATTTTCACAGCTGCTAATGTAGCGCTAAAAGGATTCGCGGGGACAGCTGATCTTCAGATCATCTGCCTCCGTCATGAAGCAATGTTGAATTGCTCTAGCGCTCACGTCAAGTTAGAATGTTAACATAATGAATAGGCATACAATAAACAAAAGAGTAGGTTGCGCTAATAGATCACAGCAGAGGATTTAATAAATAATTTTTAATAGTCCATAATTAACAATATATGCCCAATAGCTCATATAAAATACACAACTTTAAGATAAAATGCAATGTTAGATAAGAGCATATATTAAGCATACATAAAAAGCACATATAGAATGTAACACATGGCAGCATCAAGGTGATATCACCAATCCCAGTAAAAATTGAAAAAATAGGATATTACTGTCTCTAAGGGTCTCCAGAGTTGTTTATATTGTGTGGGTCTGATCTTTGCAGTATTAGCACATCAAAATCATTTCAAACGGGTGAGTACTTGTATCCAATTAGCTGGATAAAGAGTAAACACTGTGTAGCAATATGTTGCAGCTTCAGCTGCTCTCAGCGTGTCTCCAATAGATTCAGCTCTTTAACACTTATAGACAATGTCTTAGCTTCTAACGTTCTCAGTATAACTCTGAGAGCTTCTGCCCTCTCCGTACTCACAGAATTGTGGAAATGGAAATGACTTAACTCCTTCAAGGTGTATCAGCAGGTCAACAGGATGTGTGAATATTCCTCCCAAAACAAAGGTATGGTACCTCTCCTCACAAGGCTCACAAGCCAGAGTCCGCAAGGTGTTTGTCCTGCAGACCTAGCGGTGATATGTTGTGGGATTGCCGGTATAGACAGGCTGGGTGTTACCGTTGAGCTTGACACTGGTCCGTATCCTTGACGCGTTTCCCTGCACTAGGCGGCTTTTTCAAGAGGCGGAAGTAGTTGTTAGTCAACGTAGACCAGAATAAATACTGCCAGTAATTCTGATCAGCTGTTACTCGTTGTACCTTACAATTAAGAGCTCAGTGCTTTCAATAACAGGTTCCCAACTGAAATACCCATCAGGGAACATTAGTGTTTCTATAAAATATATAATATATATATATATATATATATATATATATTTAAAGTAGCATGGGCCCGGCACTCAAATTCCAACACAATGTGGGTGCCTTCCACAAAGGTATCAAAAGATAATGTCATAGAGAAGCGGCTGCACTCGGCAAAAACAAGCACAATAAAGCAGGGTTAAATAGACCTCTGTATTCACTTCAACGTTGAAGTGAATACAGAGGTCTATTTAACCCTGCTTTATTGTGCTTGTTTTTGCCGAGTGTCGCCGCTTCTCTATGACATTATATATATATTTATATATATTGTGATATGATCGGGGTAGGGGTCCCTCTCCTGGGGTAGATGGACACCTCCTTACACACAGCAGCCAGGAAACAGCACTAGTTGAGGGTTTTCGTGCAAGCTGGTCGGCACCAGTTTTTATTGTGTGACACCAATAATCAAACAAACAAAACATAAAAATAAACCCTAGCCCGTCTGGGCACTAACTAGACAGGTAACTCCGTCTCTACATTTGGCAGGGCCTACTGCCTCACCACAAACATAGTACATACCAATGTCACAGTGGCTCAGAACAAAACCTCAGTGTCTGTTCTCCCCAGGGTGTGTGAGACACTGCATCAAAACTCTTACACAGCTATATTGAGCCACTTCCAGGTGGAAACCGTGATTAGCCTGCTATCAGGCTGAAAGGCCTAACACCTGAAACGGCCCTATGGATGGAGCCCTCCCTTCTCTCTCACATCCACACCCCCAGGACCCATTCTCCGTCTTTTACCAAAAGCCAACACTCAGATCTATTTGTAAAACAGACTTTTCCTGGGGGTTAAAATACATATTACAGGAATCTGGGACACATACACACGCCATCCCTAACTTTTCTAGTGCTCCTATCACAATATATATAGCAATATTATGAATCTGACATGGTAATAGGTATACATGTATTATATATATATCTCAAATAACAAATTATACCATTGTAAAATAAATAAAATGCAATAAAACAAAAATAAAATATAAAGCATACAAAGGATATTAAATATAATAAGTGAATATGAAACTTAAACACCATTAGACTTATAAAAAACAAGACAATTGAAACATTTATTGATCCAAATACAAGTATCTATACTAAAATGTATATAAAGAATCTATATACTGGATCTGTAGGGGATTACATATCAAATACGATATCATGTCAAGTCTCAGACTACTTGAATATACACTGCTTGATTATGCATACAAAGAGATTTATCATATTAATTCAAGATCAATCGTCTCATTTAGCCCTTGTGGCTTTAGGGATTGTAGCTTAAGAATCCACGCTGCTTCATGCCTACAGAGTGCTCTAAACCTGTCACCACTCCTATATGTTCCAAACCAATTACCCGTAGACCAGCCGGATCTCTTTCATGGTACTCTAAAAAGTATCTAGGGACACTATGTTGTAAACACTTCTGGATGTTCCTCCTGTGTTCCATGAATCTACATTTTAAATTCCTTATGATTCGGCCAACGTAAAACGTGTTACACGGGCAAACTAATAAATAAATGACATAGCTAGAATTACAGTTAATAAATGATGCAATATGAAACTCTTTCCTAGATTTACATGAAAACACAGACTTGGTCTTATTAATAACATATTTACATGTGGTACATCTGTTGTGATTACATTTGTAAAATCCACAGAAATTCATCCCTGTAATAGTTCTCTGATTTGTTTGTTGTGTATGACTATTGGAAAAGAAGCTAGGCGCTAATATATTCCTGGCTTTCTTAAAAATGGCTGAGAGCCTTTTGCTTAAGCAGTTACGCAATATGGAATCAGACAGAAATAATTTATAATTATTTCTCATGATACTAGTGATCTTACACGCTGCTATATTGTATCTGGATGAAAAAGATAAACCAAAATCTAGGTCATTATGTAGCTCTATATTATCTACATTACCACCAGTATTGTTCGTATTAATACCCATGTCTCCCTCCCTCATTCTATTCGTATCATTATCCTTAATCGAATCCATACCTATACTTTTATTTGTGTTAATATTATTATTTGTATATTTATTTTTATATATATTTCTACTCTTCTTTATATATGCACTTATTCTTATTCTTCTAATTACTCAAAATGAGTCTTCTATCCAATAGGGAAGAGTATTCAAAAGTTCCATTCAAGATGTCCTGTGGATATTCTCTATCCTCAAACTTTGTAATTAGATCCAATGCTTGTGTTTTGAACATCTCATCAGACGTACAATTCTTACGTATCCGATACAGTTGACTCTTATGGACATTCTGTAACCACTTTTTGTTGTGGTTACCTGAGTATGGAATGAAACTACATACATCGACTTGTTTTTTTAAAGTGGATACACATATGACTTCCTGTACCACCTCCACTGAAATATGTAAAAAATGAATATGTGACGAATTGTGCGTGCAAGTGAATGATAAACCAAATGTGTTATTATTTAAATATGGATTAAATATGTATTTGGATCAATAAATGTTTCAATTGTCTTGTTTTTTATAAGTCTAATGGTGTTTAAGTTTCATATTCACTTATTATATTTAATATCCTTTGTATGCTTTATATTTTATTTTTGTTTTATTGCATTTTATTTATTTTACAATGGTATAATTTGTTATTTGAGATATATATATAATATATGTATACCTATTACCATGTCAGATTCATAATATTGCTATATATATTGTGATAGGAGCACTAGAAAAGTTAGGGATGGCGTGTGTATGTGTCCCAGATTCCTGTAATATGTATTTTAACCCCCAGGAAAAGTCTGTTTTACAAATAGATCTGAGTGTTGGCTTTTGGTAAAAGACGGAGAATGGGTCCTGGGGGTGTGGATGTGAGAGAGAAGGGAGGGCTCCATCCATAGGGCCGTTTCAGGTGTTAGGCCTTTCAGCCTGATAGCAGGCTAATCACGGTTTCCACCTGGAAGTGGCTCAATATAGCTGTGTAAGAGTTTTGATGCAGTGTCTCACACACCCTGGGGAGAACAGACACTGAGGTTTTGTTCTGAGCCACTGTGACATTGGTATGTACTATGTTTGTGGTGAGGCAGTAGGCCCTGCCAAATGTAGAGACGGAGTTACCTGTCTAGTTAGTGCCCAGACGGGCTAGGGTTTATTTTTATGTTTTGTTTGTTTGATTATTGGTGTCACACAATAAAAACTGGTGCCGACCAGCTTGCACGAAAACCCTCAACTAGTGCTGTTTCCTGGCTGCTGTGTGTAAGGAGGTGTCCATCTAACCCAGGAGAGGGACCCCTACCCCGATCATATCACAATATATATAAATATATATATAATGTCATAGAGAAGCGGCGACACTCGGCAAAAACAAGCACAATAAAGCAGGGTTAAATAGACCTCTGTATTCACTTCAACGTTGAAGTGAATACAGAGGTCTATTTAACCCTGCTTTATTGTGCTTGTTTTTGCCGAGTGCAGCCGCTTCTCTATGACATTATCTTTTGATACCTTTGTGGAAGGCACCCACATTGTGTTGGAATTTGAGTGCCGGGCCCATGCTACTTTAAATATATATATATATATATATATATATATATATATATTATATATTTTATAGAAACACTAATGTTCCCTGATGGGTATTTCAGTTGGGAACCTGTTATTGAAAGCACTGAGCTCTTAATTGTAAGGTACAACGAGTAACAGCTGATCAGAATTACTGGCAGTATTTATTCTGGTCTACGTTGACTAACAACTACTTCCGCCTCTTGAAAAAGCCGCCTAGTGCAGGGAAACGCGTCAAGGATACGGACCAGTGTCAAGCTCAACGGTAACACCCAGCCTGTCTATACCGGCAATCCCACAACATATCACCGCTAGGTCTGCAGGACAAACACCTTGCGGACTCTGGCTTGTGAGCCTTGTGAGGAGAGGTACCATACCTTTGTTTTGGGAGGAATATTCACACATCCTGTTGACCTGCTGATACACCTTGAAGGAGTTAAGTCATTTCCATTTCCACAATTCTGTGAGTACGGAGAGGGCAGAAGCTCTCAGAGTTATACTGAGAACGTTAGAAGCTAAGACATTGTCTATAAGTGTTAAAGAGCTGAATCTATTGGAGACACGCTGAGAGCAGCTGAAGCTGCAACATATTGCTACACAGTGTTTACTCTTTATCCAGCTAATTGGATACAAGTACTCACCCGTTTGAAATGATTTTGATGTGCTAATACTGCAAAGATCAGACCCACACAATATAAACAACTCTGGAGACCCTTAGAGACAGTAATATCCTATTTTTTCAATTTTTACTGGGATTGGTGATATCACCTTGATGCTGCCATGTGTTACATTCTATATGTGCTTTTTATGTATGCTTAATATATGCTCTTATCTAACATTGCTTCTTGACGGAGGCAGATGATCTGAAGATCAACTGTCCCCACAAATCCTTTTAGCGCTACATTAGTAGCTGTGAAAATGTTTTTTGTATATCTATTTTGTAAGAGGGTTGGTAATACCTCTTTGTAGGTGTGCAGCTGTGCATTATAGTAGAGCAGGGGTTCTTATCCAAGGTCCTCAAGGCACACTAACAGTACAGGTTTTAGGGATAGCCATACTTGAGCACAGGTGACTTAATTAGTACCTCAGTTATTTTGATTTAACCATCTGTGCACAATAATGGATATCACTAAAACCAGGACTGTTAGTTTGCCTTGAGGACCGAGGTTGGGAATCACTGTAGTAGAGGATAAGTAATTCGTACACCCTGATTGGCGCCTTGTGTTTCTATAATGAATAGGCCCATATATTACATAAAAAAGCTATTCTTGATGTACAGTAGCTGAACAGAGATGTTACTTACAGTATATTAGGTCTTGTCATGAATGAATATCTATGTAGCATGATGCATTTGTAAGATATCTGAAAGCAACAAACAGTTCTTGTGGTGCGTACACACTAGAAATTTTTTTAAACGATATTGCCGATAATTGCCGATGACACATAATTACGATAATGTAGTTTAATCATCTAGTGTGCACGCTAGGGAGGTTTGAAAAGTGGGTTAAAAAAGGAAAATTTTTCTGCACCGATTGCCTGGGTCGAAAAAAATTTGTGGGACCACTCAAAAAGATGATTGCCATTTAGCTTAGAGCTGCAAGCCTATCGCAACAGATACCCTACTACTGCATTTTAGATGATACGAATATTTTGAACGCACTTACTATATGACACTATACGGTGAAAAGGGCGTGCATTACGAGTCCAAACTATTGTATTCTGCTACTTAGCAACAAACGGTACAAAAAAAAGCACTGCCAGAGCACTTTGCGGTGGTGTTCTGCGGGCATGCCTATAGGGCGTAAATACGAACATTTTTAGGCACCAGTTGCCCGACTAAGATATTATCCGAATTTGAAAAACTAAACGGCAATCATCTTCTCGAGTGGTCCCACAAAAATATTCCGACCCTCGTAATCGATGCAGAAACTTTTTTTAACCCACCCTAGACTTAACGATGCGCGCTCCCACGGGTCGTTAATGATATCCCCAGTTGTCTGTATTTGCTGCACAATCTGAGGATATCGTTAGTGATGCCATGTTGCCGATGCAGCATGACCCCGCCCACCCCCCCCTCCCCAGTCGTTGCTGGCATAGGCAAATGTGTATGCATTTCCCTAGCTCCAGCCTTACCCTACACTGCCCAAATCCGCCTAATCCTGAACCTAAACCTAACCCTAACCACAGCCTAATCCTGAACCTAATCCTAACCCTAACCACAGGCTAATCCTTAACCTAATCCTAACCCTAACCACAGCCTAATCCTGAACCTACCTAACCCTAACCACAGCCTAATCCTGAACCTAATCCTAACCACAGCCTAATCCTGAACCTAATCCTAACCACAACCTAATCCTGAACCTAATCCTAACTATAACCACAGCCTTATACCGAACCTAATCCTAACCACAGCCTAATCCTGAACCTAATCCTAACTATAACCACAGCCTTATACCGAACCTAATCCTAACCACAGCCTAATCCTGAACCTAATCCTAACCCTAACCACAGCCTAATCCTGAACCTAATCATAACTGGAACCACATTTTAATAGTGAACCTAATTCTAACGCTAACCCTAGTAGTTTTTGCACTTTATTAAGTCCGAGGAGTGCCGCCTTGTTCCTGGGATCCATGGAGTACTGCAAATAGACAGTATTCACTCCCTTTGGATGGCACCCCGGCATTTAACTATATAAGGGAGTGCCCTTCCACATGCTTAACTTATGTGCACATGTGTGTGTGGACCCAGCATGTGTATTTGGACGTGGTATGTGTGTCTGGATTAAGGGTCAAGGAGGGGGCATTGGGGAGGGGTTTGGGGGCCCCAGAGATATCACTGTACCGAGCCCCAAGTTTTCTGTTGCCAGCTCTGCCTGTGACACTCCCCTACCATGTCTAGCCATCCCTGTGCCCCCATTAGGTCCAGCCCTCCCTGTCCTGCACTACCTCTTAGTCTAGATGGTAAGCTCCACTGGGGCAAGGACTGATGTGAATAGCCAAATATTCTCTGTAAAGCGCTGTGGAATATGAAAAGGGTGTGTGTCTCAAAACCACGCCCCCTATTTGATTGACCATGCCTCTTTTTTGGGGGGAGTTCCCTTTTCTCTGGCAGGCACCCTGCCCCCTGCAACTCTAGATTATATATACATAATATGCTAAACTGGGACCACCCATTACCAGATCTCTAGTTTCGCCTATGCTTGTGGTGCCTACTGTTCGGCATATTGATGTATGTAAATACGCTATTTTTCCAAGGAGTTTTTTTTAGAGGAAGGCATGTGCATCCTATGCAGCACCAGACTCATTGGGGGTAATTCAAATTAGGGCTAGTCATCATATGCTGCATTACTGGTAACTCCGAACTTGCTGATTTTTGTTCCCAGACACATATGGCTGTGTACAGAAATCTGTGAGTTCAGAGAGAGATTGGGCCGCGTAGGGGGTCATATGAGGTGCCTTTGCCCACGTTTCTCTGCCGTTGCAATAGCAACTTACTCCCTTCGCGGCTAATTGAATATACCCCCTTGTGGGCAGTTAGTTTTAGTGACTGAACGATGCGTGGATGTGTCTATGAATGCCTTCAATTGATCTTTTAGCAAGTGTCTCACTGACAAATTGGAATTTTGGAAAGTTTACAAACCCTGATTTCCTTATTTGTTTACTCTTCGACAAAACGCCTTCAGATTATTATTTTATTTTATTTAATTATCAAACAGTGCTTGAATAATGTCAACATTATTTAATCCCTTCAGCACTGAGGCTTTTGTCACCCCGGTGCTGAGCCTAGTTTGGCAGTATTTGAGTTTGTCAAAATGGGGTGGCGACTCAATTCAGCGCAATGCTGAATAGCACCAGGAGGCAGCTCCCGGTGCTATTCAGCATTTAGGGCCTAATTCTGACTCGCTCGCGAGCGTAGGATGCTCGCAAGCGGGTCGATGGTGCCCTAATGCGCATGACGGAGGGAGCTCCATCGTGTGCATGTGCGAGACCCGCATAGCGACAGCCAAGCTGTCGCTCTGGGTCACGCACCAAAGGGGGCGTGCTGTCGATGGTGACTGACAGCACGCCCCCTTTGGTGGGCGTGCCGGGGGCGTGGCTGCCAGATGGAGGCGTTCCCATGGGAATGCCTACCGTCTGGGTCCGGCCCTACTGACATCACTAGCAGGGTCTCGTCGCAAGCCCGATGGTCGCGATGGTCTTGACCATCGCGACCATCATCATGGATGCTCGCATAAGCTGTGGGTGGTAACCCACAGCTATGCTAGCGTCCAAGAGGCCGCTCCATTTTTAGGTAGGAGGGCCCTGATTCAGAGCGAGCACTCTGGTCAGAGCGTCCGGCTCTGGATCAGGCCCTTAGTTTGCTATTTAGTTTGGTCCAACTAAAGGATTTCTTCTCACAAGCCCCCTAAGGATGCGAGGTGAAATCCGACTAAACTGCCGGCTGCGCGGCTGTTTTCCTGCTTAGCGTGGCGCTAACACCTTGTTTTGTTGTTTTTCAGACGAGTTTGCATTTTCAGAAAATACCATGAATCTTTTTACTCAAAGAAACTTTAACCCAAATGGGCAAAAAAAATATAGTTTTTTAATTGTTTAATTAAAATTTTAAGAAAGGGAACAAAGACAATTTTTTTTTTCAAGTTTTATAAGCACCACAAGGAAATACTTTGTGGTTCTTGCTTCGCCAATATAATGCACCTTGCCAAAACAGCAAAAATCTGAATTATATGGGCTCGATCCAATTAGGTGCCAAGGGGGCGAATTGTTGTTGCAACGGCATAGAAATTGGACAGAGCCCTATGTATAGTTTTTTTTTCTTCATATTTTCACTGTATCATTTAAAACGCTTATGATCTATATATCAGTTTAAACCCTTCCTATGTGTAGGAACAATACAGTATCCCAACATGGCCTACCATTTTATAAACTTACTGCATTAAATAAGGGATCCCTTTTTCATTTGGTACAAGATGGAGGGAGATATGGTTGCAAGGCATATCGTTTTGACAGCTAGACAACCTATTGCTTCGAATGCTATTGAGTTCATAGAAACCAGGAGATACCTTCCCCCATCCCCGGACTTCTCATGAGGTTGCCCCTGCAGGTGCCAGGATGGGTGAGATCGGGCACGTATATTGCCAGCCTTTCACTCTTCATATTTCTCTGCAGTGCACTTTGTGATGTCATTGCGCACCAGCTATTATGTATTCACACCTCCACCATCTCTCCCGGACACCATCTGCAGTAAATACCGGTGTGTGACCACTGCCAATGTGATTCAACTTGCTTTACATTTTTCAGGGGTTTACTTATACTTAGACAGATAAGGGGCTCATACAGAATTTCCACAGTTGCACCCCAAATTGCAGGCATAATTTACATTCATTACAAAAGCCGCAAATGCGAACATATTCAAATGAACAACTATCTAAAGATGCATGCTGGTTGGCCACAGAAGTACATACGCCTGGTTTGCGTCTGGCCCTCGACGCATACACTTTCATCCCACTTGAGCCCATATTTTTAGCCCTTTATTTTCTTTGCAGCAAACACACTGGCTATCAGGCATCAATAACACTGCAGAAACAAAGTATAAAATCAAGTTTTGCCAAAACACGTCCACAAAAGCATAATAAGTTCCCACAGACAAAGAAATATCCAATCGGAGCTTTCACAAATAGCCAATCAAAAGGTATTTGCTAAAGCTGGGGTCTGTCCTCATCATTATACACTATTTGCACTCTCTGACCACCTGCAGATAATAATATGGCTTTCTCAGGCTTATATCTTTATTCCAGTCTGCAACTGTGCATAGACTTACATTACAGCACCCCATGACTCTCCTGTCCTCTCACTTAAAGTGCTAGCAGCAATGGCAGTATTACACAAATCTGTAAGGGGGGGTTCCATACATTATATATATTGTCGGGATTATGACCGCATCCCTACAGTATATATATATATATATATATATATATATATATATTTACACATACACACACATAACATACATACACACACATAACATAACAACATACACATACACACACACAGCGGGCCTGATTCAGACCCGGTCGCAAGCGCTGAGCGCTCGCAACCGGGTCGATGTTTGCCCACTGGGCATGCTCCGTCGCTCCGGGTCTCGCACCAAAGGGAGCGAGCTGTCGATAGTGATTGACAGCTCGCCCCGTTTGGTAGGCGTGGCCGGGGGGGTGGCTTCACAAACGGAGGCCTTCCCAAGCGAACGCCTGCCATTTGTTGGCAGCCCCACTGACATCACCAGTGATGTCAGTGGGAGAGCTTCCGGCTCTATTAGAGCCAGAAGCTCTCTGGGGCTTGCGTCCAGGAGACCGATGGTCGCGATGGTCTTGACCATCGCGACCATCAACTTGGCCGCTCGCTATAGCTGTGGGTGTCACCCACAGCTATGCGAGCGGCCAGCAGGCTGCTCCAAAAAAAAAAAAACGCCCTGATTCAGAGCGAGCAGCATTCTGAGGCATGTGGGACACATAGGTGACTATAGTCTTCTCTGATAGACATGATATACTGTATTTGAAGTAACCTGTGGATATTTTTTTCGGTTTCAAATGCGTAATAGACAGGGGCATTTGTAAAGAGGAGGGGGCTGCCCGTGTGCAGTCTCCGACATGGGCCCCCTCCTCTCTATCCGGCGGCAGGCTGCGCACTGAGCTGTGTGCGGCCAGCGCCGGAGTTATAGACTCTGGGCACTAGAGTGCGCCCAGAGTCTATAGAGTACGCGCAGGTCACCGGGAAAATGGCCACGGCGGCCATTTTCCCCGTACTGCGCATGCGCAAACGACGGGAAAATGCCCGCTGCGGCCATTTTCCAGTAGTTTTTACAGTGCCGGACCACCACTTTGACATGGGACTCCGGAGAGGTAAATAATACTATGGGTGCAGGGTGTGCGGTGTGGGGCCCCCCTGGACCCATGGACCCGTGTGCCCCGCACACCTTGCACCCATTATAGATACGCCCCTGGTAATAGAGATGTTCTAACAATACCCAAGTTCGAAAAAGGTCTGAATCTACCTTTGACACCATAGTCCTGACACCACTCAACCTAGTTTCCATTATCTACTTATTGATTTGAACCCCTTTGTTTATATATTTTCTACAATTATTAGCTATAGCTTCCATTATGTTATTATTTATGTTTACCCCTTTTATCTGTATGTTTCTCTCCATCATGTGTTAGGTACATGCCACTGCACAGGGGGGGGGGGGGTTTCTAGGTATTCGGAAACCTCCCCTGCGTGCAGGTACGGGCGAATATGCGATGCCTCCACTGTTTTGGGAAATTTACACTCTGCAAGCTGTGCTAATGCTCTGCACTGTCCTCATAGCCTGTGAAAGGCTTATATGAATTAGGGATGTGCAGGCTCGGATAGGTTAAAATTTTCCCGCCAAGTTCTGATTTTTCCCGCCAAAAAACGGGTCTCAGACAGAGGCAAAACGTCATCCTTTATGAACAAACATCATCTTCCATGGACTTTTGTCCAGGAATGATGATGTTTGTCCATGAAAGATGACATTTTGCCTCTTTCTGAGACCCGTTTTTTGTTGGGAAAAATCAGAACTTGGCGGGAAACTTCGAACCTATCCGAGCCTGCACATTCCTAATGTGAATGTGTATAGTATAGCTAGTACTATCTGTGTATAGATCACTGTGGAGCATGGTGTTAATAAATATATCTTTCCTTACAGACGTCTTTAGACATGTTTTACACAGAAGATGAAATCTACACGCTATCCTGCACACGGGAACCGCGTGTCCCCAAATTACTGGTGAGAATCCGGCTCCAGTTTTTTTTTTAAAAGCTACTAATTTATCCATGTATTTGTCATTGCGCACCAATGATCCTACATTACTGTAATCAATGTAAATGCTTTTAATTAAATATTATTTAAAGAACTTTAGATGTGTAGCATATATAAGTATAGTAGACTGAAATGTTACAATTCCCATATGATTTTGCATGGAAGAAAGTAATGTTTTCAGCATACAATGGCCATATGTATCAATGACCAGGAGTTAGACCAGATAATTGTTATTTCTTATCGCCTCTATTTGTGGTAATAAGAAATGACCATTCACAGGAAAGTATCAAAAAACACATGCAGAGACAGGGGGCACCGAGCCCATCCCTGCTGTGTGTCTGCAGTGAGGAGATCGCATTAGCGGTCACCTACCTTCTATTTTGTGCCTCTGCATC
The DNA here is from genome assembly GCA_031769625.1 of Taudactylus pleione. Taxonomy (NCBI): domain Eukaryota; kingdom Metazoa; phylum Chordata; class Amphibia; order Anura; family Myobatrachidae; genus Taudactylus; species Taudactylus pleione. The sequence continues at coordinate 4,883,988 of JAUIMM010000198.1, forward strand.
GCTACTGTGTCTGCGCAGTCTGCATTCCTAACATGTGCGGTGGCCATCCCGGTCATTTATGTGTAATGTGGCCCTCAGGCAGTAGCGGCTACCGCCATTTTACCAAGCTTTGCATTGCGGAGCTTGGTAACTCTGACAGCTTTGCAGCCCCTATAGAAGCCTATGGGGGCTGCGGTCGGAAATGGAGGTACTGCTGCAGACATGGAAATATCTGTTGCAGCCCCTCCTTCATACACTCAGGTGATACTTAATATTTGCTGGTATCCCCCGAAAACGGGTGTTTTTTTGGGCTATACCGCAAATATTGATTGATAAATAGGCCCCAATTAGTATATTATGAAGACAGCAAAAATAAAGGTGATACAAAGGTCTCTTTGTGCAAGTTGGCGGAGGGAATGTACAAATAAATACATTAAAACTGTGCGAGGAAGGAGAATTACTTTACAAAAAATACTTACTGCTAGTGATAACTACTTTTTTCCCCTTTATTCTATTTAGTCAAACATATGTATATAGGTAATAACTTGTGTTTTTTTGTTTACAATTGGAAATGCAATTGTATTACTTTGCCAGGATAAAGGCCCTCATTCAGAGCCGTACGCTCTGAGCAGAGCGCACACTCTGAATGAGGGCCGTCCTCCATAACTATGGAGCGTCCTCCTGGACGCTCGTATAGCTGTGGGTCACCACCCACAGCCTATACGAGCGTGCAGTTTGATGGCCGCGATGGTCTTGACCATCGCGACCATCGAAACTGCGAGCCTGCGGTTGAGGTTTTCAACCGCAAGGCCCGGAGTGATTTTGGCTCTATCAGAGCCAAAATCACTCCCACTGACATCACTAGTGATGTCAGTGGGCCGACTTCTGACGGTAGGCGTTCCCTTAGGAACGCCCCAGTCAGGGAGGCACGCCCCCGGCACGCCCACCAAAGGGGGCGTGCTGTCAATCAACATCGACAGCACGCCCCCTTTGATCAGACACAACGAGCGAAGGAAAGTCCTTCGCTCGTCGCGTCTGGCGCATGCGCACGACGGAGCTCCCTCCATCGTGCGCATGCTCAGTGCAGAACATCGACCCACTTGCGAGCGGACAGCCGCTCGCGAGTATGTCTGAATTAGGTCCAAAGTTCAATATAATCTATATAATCCAATTAAACAGCACCCCCTGTGGCCAACTTTCTTTCAAAAAGACCTAGTCATTGCACTCAATTAGGGTCATTTACTCAGGGTTGGACTGGCCCAGTGGCATCAAAAGGGGGGGAGCGGACAGGACCCAGGTGTCGCCCGCCAAGGGATGACACCAAAGTGCCGACTACTCATCAGTGACAGGAGCCGGGCGCTGCACTGTAGCATTACGTGCGGCACTTGGCTCCTGACACAGTGAGGGAGCCGACACTGCAAACAAACTGGTCCCTGGGGCAGTCCGCATCTCTGAGACTCCCGGATTGACAAAAACGGGAGTTCAGGCCATGAGGTCACGCCCCCACCCACAAGGCCATGCCTCCTATTTTGGCGGCCTGCAGCTTCGCCGTGCACAATACAAGCCTGCCCACCACTACCCGAACCAGGTGTCATAACAGGTAGGGACATCACTGAACTGCCCCACAGGTGTACAAGAGAGCCCCACTGGCTGAGGGCCCCTCTCCCTCCTCAAGGGGTCAGTAATACCCCTCTCACACCACCACAAAAACTCTGGTTATTGCCGAGTTAACCCGGGTCACGGGTCGGTAGGAAAGGTTTCCTGGGTTACGGGGCAGTGTGAACGGCTGACCAAGGTTATCCGACCCTGGTCCCGTTACCACCCTATGGAGAGCCGGCTCACCGGCACTTGGAGTCATCTCCAAGCATCGGCAGAGAAGCCCTGGCAATAAACCAGGTCCAGCCTGTGGTGTGAACAGGTTTCAAGCCGCTGTGTGCACGGCTTGAACCCATATTCAGTGACCCGGGCTGGACCCGGGGTTTTGGTGTGAAAAGGGTATAACTTGGTGCACAGGATCATGGATGCACTTGGTTGCTTGGTTTGTTTCTATGGCAACTACAACAAAATTAGCCCTCCTGCCAATCAAAGTGAGTAGTCCTGACACACCCCTGTACCTTACTTTATAAAGGTGCCCTGTTCTTTACATGTCCTCTCTGGTTGGCCAAGTCCTACTTTGGTGGCTGTCACACCCCCTCTAGTGTTAGGCCACATCCCTTAAGCTTAGGCACTTACCGCTGCATTCCCTGGTGGGCCATTTATGGCCCCAGTCTGGCACTGCATTTTCTAACATTGCTCAAAGGTGCAAATTTACTGTAAAATTGAAATCATATTGACCAATCAAACAATTGCATTTTCTAACTTGCACTAGACAGACAAAAGCTAACAGCTGATTGGTTGCTATGCTGCAGATGTAGATTTGCACTTTGGAGCAGTGTTGTTACATATTCCTCCGTTGAGCAAATTATCTCAGATGCTGGAATATAAGCAATGTACTCAGCAATTACACCGGCACAATATCTGGGCCGCATACAAGTCTTACTTTGTAAGTGTAATGGTCTTTGAACTGAAGCAGAGAATGAATAGAAAATAAGTTTGTTCTTCCTCTCTTGCCCGTTTTTTTGTAATATTTTCTTCTGCTCACAGCCCAACACGCGCCCCACTGAGATTCCACAGTGGACCCCACAAGTGCAGATACAGCTGGACCCTGAAACCCTCACTCGCAATGTGGAGCAGATGGTGGAGGTAGGCATTTTGGGTGATAGGGGAGAACAGACTGACATACCAGGAAAGACTGAACCGTTTCATTTGTGGCTGTATTGCACTGCATGAGATAAATATACCCAAAGTCTAATCTCCATGTTTTATTATAGTCTTTTTCATTAACACATGCTTTAACCCACTGCAGATGTTTCTGAGTTACATACAGTACATTGCGTAATGCCAATATGTTGCAAGGATAGGTTCCTGCCTAACATACTTAAGAAATAGTGTCCCAGATTTATCAATGAGTGATATTGTTGTTATTACTCGTTACTAATCTTAAATGGTACTCTAACCAATCAGCTCCTAACTGTCATGTGATTAAAAAATGACACGAGCTGATTGGTTGGAGCACCATTTCAGATTAGCCATGAGTGATAACAAGAATATCACTCTTTGATAAATCTGGTCCAGTGTCTCCTACAGCAAGTACGCCTGGTGCATGATATTTTGCAAAGTAGGTTGTTACAGTCGTTCCTTCCAAACTAAGGCCCAGATTTATCAACAAGTGATATTCTTGTTATCACTCATTACTAATCTTAAATGGCACTCCAGCCAATCAGTTCCTGTCATTTTACAAACACATGACAGGAGCTGATTGGTTGAAGCACCATTTAAGATTAGTAACGAGTAATAGCAAGAATATCACTCGTTGATAAATCTGGGTCCAAAGCTTTTTTCTTTTCTTTTTTTTTTTTTAATCAAACAAGTTTATTTGGAATAGAAGATATTTGTTAAAGTCTAATTTGCCAAAACAGGCACGGTTAACCAGGCCAACGTTGTGACTTTGTTAGTAATGTTGAATATTATTGGCTGTACATTGAGGTTGTGAAAGTTCTAATGGACCTGTTGCTGGTCACTCCCACATCCATATCAGATCTCAATTGGCTGTGGGTGATAGAGGAGCAAACACATTGGTGAGGAGCACTTTAGACTTGGATGGATGAATGAATGGACAGGTCAGACTTGATTACCTATACAGCCCTATCCAGGGAGGGACCTGAATTATGGAGAAAGAGATCCATGTCATCTACAAAGAAGTCATTTTTTCAGACTTTCAAACCCCATGCTCGAATGATCTCAGAAATGGGCTCTTTACAATGCAGAGTCACCCAAAATAGGGGCCACAAATGCCCTTATAGCAGGAATACTGGAAGCCGACTTCCAATGAATCTGCGAGTGGCTAATAAATTGGTTTAGAAATGTTTAAAAGTAATTGAGTTAGACTTATATGGCAAGACCCCAGACTGGTTGTGTTGTTTAACAGGCAGGGTAATATTTTTTTAAACCTATAGATCAGAGCTTTGCCGGCAGTGTAATGTAAGTATGAAGGAGAGCTATGGGGTGGTAAGATCCACGCAGTTCTGAGCCCTTCCCATGTATGGCCATAGCAGCAATGTAGAGTATTCCATGTGGAATGAAGAGGGAATATAAAAGTGACAGTAGAACTGATAATACACCTGCGAAAGGGAGAGCTGAGCTGATCTGAATTCTAATACATTTCATTATTTTAGATACAGTAGGACAGCTATGGCATGGGACTAATGCATCCCATATGCACAGTCTGTCTGCTGTACCAGCATGAATCCACCAATGAGCTCTAGTGTTCACACCTGTAAAAAGTCGAAGATAAAAAGGTTGAGTCTCCATCTATTAGTGGAGGGTAAAGCAGGACCTAATGGTCTGAGTCTGGAAAACACATGAAGCCAGTGGTGAGGACCATATATACAATATGTGGGGGTGACAATATTTGCAAAGCAACAGAAGCATCCTCTTGTTGCAGGACTAACATGTCTTAAATCTTCCCGTGGACAGGGTAGTCATCGGGGATGGGTATTGCAGAATAGAGCCTTACTGGGTACCTGCTCATGTGGCTAGGTGGATGTCTTCCGGCACACTAAGCTGTGGCCTAGGAGAGGATTGTAATGTACTCAGGGGTTGAGTCTCATAACCTGATGAAAGACAAAAAAAAAAAAAAAGACTGACTTGGAAATCAGCATAGATATCCTTGTAAACTGACATTTGACTACAGAGTGATAAGCCCAACCAAAGCACAGCATTTTTAGGGCCAATACCAGAGAGATAGGTCTCTCAGAGTCACATAACATGAAAAGAGTATTTTTAAGAACAGGGAAGCAGGGCCGTCTAGATCTTGTTAATCATACCTCCTATGTTCCATGAATAAGGAAGATAAGAATGTACAAAACAGGGGGGAGATTCATCAAGCCTTGGGGGTAAATTTACTTAAGGTCGATTTTAAAACCTTTCTCAAATTGATCTAAATCGATCAACATTGATGTTATGTTTCTGGGGCTAAAACACACATTGACTAACACTTGAAAAAAAAAAAAATATGGGTAAGGATGAGATAAGCCAAAGCTTAAATCAACAGATAAAGACTGCGCCTGTATGTAATTCTGTAAGTAAGCTTATATAATTTTAAATATAAGTATAAATATAGAGATGAAAATAAATGAAAATATCAAACTGACAAAAAAGAGGTGTATTTAACTCCTTTATTCGAGTCACAGTGCTCTTAGGAGTAAACTAGTAAGGTAGTACTGCAGTACAGATAGTTCTGACAGGTAAAATAAAAAAATGTCAATTATTGTTAAAGTGTTCAAAACTGAAATGGGGGGGGAGTAGATAGGTATGGATGTGGGGATGGAGAGGATGAGGAAGGGGGATGGAGAGTAATAGCCTGGGGGGTAGGCATCCCTTAACCCCCCAAATGTGGCAATGTACAGATAGTCTCTTGATATAATTCCCGGTGAGGCCTGTTGAGTTGTTCCAGACCCTCTTCCAATGAACACCATCTGTGTGCTCATCGGCTAGGTCCCCGCAGTTACGCCGGGACACTTGTCACTTCCAGCTCCGAGGTATCACGAGATATCGCGGGCCGTCGTGGTGGAAGTCCCGGTCACTGTATGCCTGCTCTAACTCACCTGATGGTGAGGAGACTTGAAGGTGAATGGATAGGCGGTGTAGGGATGATTAGGGATTCTCCCAGGGTGGATGAATGGATGTCTGAATAGGGAACTCCAAATGCGTCACGGCCGTCAGGCCTTCTTAGGGGAGTGATGTGGTGCCATCTTGGAAGAGGGCAATATATTTGAGTATAGGATGACATCATTAGGTGTCCTGACTATTAGTCTCCATGGTGATATGGGCGGGGCGTGGGTGGCTTAAGGTGTGTGTAATTAAGACAGATTGAATCTGTCCTAGTAGACTGTAGACAAAAAATGGCTGTGTTAAAGGGGGGATCTTAATATAAAAAAATTAAAAATGGGCAATGTTATGGCGATCTGAAGGGATAAGTCATTGTCCAATGGAGGTGATCACACATATCTCTGTGTGGCTTGGGGTCCTGATGACGGGGCTGCGGCCTTGAAACGTCGACCCAATATATACTTTATTGCTCAATTGCCTCTGAGTGCCAGTCTTTTCTTGGATATGGTATTTTGTACCAGTATGAGAGTGCCGGCAGATGTTGGATCTACATATATATATATATATATATATATATATATATATATATATATATATATATGTGGATAAAATATAGATAAAATCAGCAGATGTATGTGAATGGTCAATATAGATATTAATAATATAATTAAGAAGTCATAATGAATTTAAATTAGAAGGATGAGCATATAATATATGTAATTTTGTCATGAAATAGACCGTGGGCCCTTGGCTTAGTCTGGAGAGTCTGGTAGACTGAAGTGCGCGACTATGGTTAAGGAAATAGATGGTATGATTGGACATTCTGGGAACATGCTCTAACGAGTCCTTATAAGTGTGTAGTGTTACTCGGTGATAACTGACCTAACTTCATTGTCAAGGTTGAGGCCCTGAGGTGCTAAAGTTTTGAGATCAACCATCCACCTTAATTCTTCTTTATTTATTTTTCTACTATAATCTCCACCTCTCCAATTTTTATTAACTTGCTGAATCCCTATAAATTCCAATTTACTGGGATTTTGGTTGTGAGAGTGTTTGAAATCTTTGGAGAGGCTGTGTGTCTGTAATCCTTTACGTATGTTTCTGATATGTTCAGAAAGGCGTGTTTTTAATTTCCTGGTTGCCCTACCCACATATTGGTGACCACAGAGACACGTTATCAAGTATATCACTCCTTCGCTATTACATGTTATAAGGTCACGGATTGTGTATTCTAGAAGTGAATGTCTTACTTTTTTTGTGGTTGTCATGTTCAGTCTGCAGGCTTGGCAGGATCCGCAGTGGGAGAAGCTTGGTGTGATTTTTTTGGGCCTGTCAATGTTGTTTGTATTGTTCGTTTCCCTTTTATAAAGTTCTGTTCCAACATTTGTCTGAGGTTCAGTGCTTTTTTTATAGATGATTTTTTTTTTTTTCTGTCGTTGAAAGCCTCATCTTCTAATAGGATGTGCCAATGTTTATTTAATATCTTAATGAGGTGTCTATAGTTTGTGTTAAATTGCGTTATGAAAAATGTATTAGGGCCTTTGGTGTGTTTTGTTTTTTCCTTGTAGGCCAGTAAAGTGCTTCTGTCTAGATTTTCTATTGTTTGTAATGTGTTGGATAATGTCTCTTTCTTGTACCCTTTTTCTAAAAATTGTTTCTCCATATGCTTACTTTGTGTCTGATAGTCTGTAAGTTTGCTGCAATTTCTGCGTATTCTTTTGAATTGGCTGATGGGAATGTTGCTTAACCAGTTGGGATGGTGTCCACTATTAGAAAGGATGTAGCTATTTACATCAACTTGTTTCTGGTAAGTTTTTGTGTGGATATGGCTGTCTTCAATGAAAATTGTTATATCTTGGAAGTCAACTTGTGTCCTACTGTAGGTACTTGTAAATGCGAGATTCCTGTCATTCTGATTGAGGTATTGTAGAAATTGCAGTTATTTTGTCTCGTCTCCATGCCCTATGAAGATTATGTCATCAATGTATCTACGCCACAGGGTTAAATTTACCCCAAACTCATGCTCTGACCAGATGGTTTGGTCCTCCCACCTACTTATGAACAAATTAGCATAGCTCGGGGCAGATTTAGTCCCCATAGCGGTGCCTCTGTCCTGTCTGTAGTAAGTGTCTTCGTACCAAAAATAACTAAGTTCCAGAATAAATCATATACAGTTGGTGATGCAGTGGGTTTGTGACTCTGTCATGTTTTTATCTTGTAGTAAGTAGTGTTTTATGGATTCTAGTTCCTGTTGGTGTTCTATTACTGTATATAGTGATGTCACATCGCTGGTGCATATTCAAAAATCTTCGGACCAGGTGATGTTTTTAAATAATAAATAGTCTATTAGTAAATATGTGATTTAACCCCAGAAACACAACATTGATGTTGATAGATTTGAAATTGATTAAGATCAACCATTACCCTTCAGAGAGATAAAGTGGAGAAGTTACCCGACGCGACCAATCAGCTTCTGTCATTTATCTAGCACAGTTCGAAATTAAAGGTAGAAGCTGATTGGTTGCTTTGAGCAGCTTCTCCACTTTCTCTCTGCAAGGCTTGGTACATCTCCCCTAGGATCACACTCTATTGAAGTGGCAACTGAACCCATGGCCTATTATTATCATCATAATTTACCATGTCAGCATTACCATGAAAATGGGATGTATGCAACGGCATTGACACAAGACATGATACATGTTTTAAGAACAAGAACTCATAACCCCACCCACTATATATTTAAAGTGAATGACAGCTTTAATTCCCCAAAACTCTATAAAAAAAATCATTGTTGCAGCCAGGTTTCTGGGAGAGCCACTAGCTTATGCACCACATGGATCTATCCAAGTAGAAACCAACTCTGGTGTTTGGAAAGTGCGTTCAACCACTCGCTAAGACCTTCAGTTTGGGAGCTTACATAGCACACCTGAGACTGAGATAATGAACAGAGGCAAATGTAACCTTTTACTTTGAGTGCCATTGAGTAATCAGTGTAAATGGATATGGCTATACTGTGACTGAGGATATTATCTTTGTCAGCAAATTGCCGGACCCTGGACATTTGGTCTTACAGAGTTGCCAGTTGCCCCCTTGAGAAACTATGCTTGCAGGCCATTTGTGCATCCTCTCTGGAAAAATGTTGACTTCTGTATCTTAAGTCATGTAATTTTCCTGCTGTACATTTATGTAACTCGCACACAGTTACAGTCTATATTTATAGATCATTTCCTATTGTTAGAGTGATTTCCTGTTTGTGTCAACACAACTTCTTGCTACGCACTCTGCTTTGTCGATGGGAGCAGTCACCTAGTGCAGTATAGTCACACTATGGATATATATGTAGCTGAAAATCAAATGTTGCCTCCATCCAAAGAGCACCGACAATACTGAACCAGGTGCTCCAGTTTCCTCCCACAATCCAAAAGAATACGGAACACAGACACTAAGCTCCACTGGGGCAGAGACTGATTTGATTGGCCAAAATATGCTCTGTAAATCGCTGTGTAAAATATGTGCGCTATATAAATAACTGATAATGAATGATTTAAACTTTGCACAAGGTCTGGGAGTGCTGGTGCCAATCTCGTGTTGGCCTGCAACTGGAAGTCGCTGCTTCCTAAAGATACATGTATACCTCTGGTGTCCTGGGGCATCATGATCTGTACCCATAGTTACCTACTGCAGATGTCTGACTTGGGATTCATTATGGTTTAAGAATAGAGTGCCATGGCCTACACCCCTTACTATACACTTCAGATTTTACATTATTGATTTTCACAAGTCCTGTTACTCATATGTCGTGTTGTCATTTATCTTATGTGTGATTTGTAATTTGCTGTCCTGTTGATCAATGCAACACTGCTAATGGTAATTTATTCTGTAAGCCTATTTTTTTTTCTCGTTTTCCTAATTGTCTGTTTTTTTTTCTATATCCTTTCCAATATTTTAATAAATAAACCCTATTACAAAAAAAAAATAATATAAAATATTCTACCAAAATAAAATAAGCAAATGATATGTCCTAAAGAATATGATTTTAAGAAAGCTATTTTTTGGAAATGTGTTGCACGTCCTCTTGTATTCTACAGCTGATTCCGCAATGTTTATCTATGAACTGGTTTATGCGTCATTTTTACTCCTATGAACTTTTTCCTTGCAGTCTGTTTTTCGGTTTTATGACCCAGATCAGCGAGGTTATGTCTCCCGGGAAGACTTTGAAAAAGTTGTTTCCAGTCTTCCCTTCTCCTGTCACATTCTGGAAAAGGACCAGTAAGTTTAGGGGTTTGGAGTATTTTAGTGTGGATTGTCAGTCATTAGTGGATTTGCAGGATCATTAAATGTGGTGTACTGGGGGTTAAAAATGAGCGGGACCTGTGGTGATTTGGGGATGTAAGAGGCCAGTAAGTGTGGGGATCTTAAAGCTGTGGATGTAGTGGATCGAGTGTGGGGTTCTTGCAGTTACAGGAAGTAAGGGACCAATGAGAGGGGTTCTATTGGTAGGAGGAGCAGTAATCACTGGGATTTCAGATGGGAATGTACATATCATAAGGTCTTAGATTTGGGATGTTTAATATACATAAGTCCAGTAATTGTGGGACTGGGGTCATTTTATGTGAGAGGTGTGATGTTCTAATAGTTTTGGATGCTAGGGATCACTAAGCATGAAGTTCTGCGGATACCATAAGATAACGACAACTATGGGAATATGGTGGTTGGGAGTGTGAGTACCATCAGGGGAGAGTTGGTGTCTGGTGGTTGTGGGATGTATGTGATCAGGAATTGTGTAGCATTCTGGTGGCTGAAGATGGATTATGGTTGGGGGATCTGAGACATCAGTAATGGTGTTCTTGTCATTGGGAAATGAAGGGATCAGTAAGTGTTGGGTTATGATAATTGGGGTTTGTATAAAACGGTATGGAGTGATGGTTACTGTATAGTCAAATGTTATCTTACTTATGGATTACCACTGATTAAATGAAAATGTCCCCTATGTACAGACTGGAGACAGTTAGTTTAGGGTCCCTCTCTTACCTAGAGCAAGTTAGGGTCAAATATTTGCCTAGAACTAAATTTCACTCAGTTGATAACCCTCACAGAGACCTATTGTAGAGCATTGGATGGGTTAAACCTGCTCCGTATAAAAGGCAAGCAAGTGTGGAGATCTGGTGGTTGTGTGAAAGCCAAGGATGTGTGTAGGGATCTGGTAATTCAAAATGTAAGTGATGGAGATTAAGTTGTGACCGAGTGCGATTCTCTTTATAGTGAGGGACCAGTCAGTCATCAGGAGATGACTTCGTACTTTATGAAAGCCAGTCAGGTCTGCTCCAAACTGGGAGTCCCTTTCTTGCAAAGTCTGGTGGAGATACGTCTGAAGGAATCGCCGCTATGTGCAAGCTGTGTAAGTCGCTGACCTTTTATACTTATCATATACTGTATATTTGGTTTCTTAACTCTGCAAAAGCAAAATATCTGAGAACCTAGAACAGGAAACCCAAATAGCAGTTTTGAATACCACTTATGGTGGGTCCCCACAAACTTCTTTTGACACGCTGCTATATACAAACTATTAACAAAAATAATTACTAATTGTTGTTTTCACAATACATTTTACGTAAGAAAATAATTTGTTAATTCAAAATCCCATGTATCCCAGAGATGATTTCCAATATAATATTGTTTCCAGACCCCCGCCCCCCCCCCAAAAAAAAATGAATAAAAAAAATCAATTAACACTGCCCACGTCCAGTTAATCCCAGTGATATTGAGGAAATGATAGAATATGGTATTTAGATCATACTTAGAAAATACATTACAATATATATAAACTTAACATAAAGAAATCTATACCGTAAGAAGATGCACATACAGGGGCAGTTTAAGCCACTGGCACAAAATAGTGAGGGAATAGACCAATGCAACTACTGTACACTCATGTGCAGACAAATGAGATATTATGGGCCCCTGACTGCACAAGAGCAATAATTGTCCAACCGCATATCTGCCAATCCCAATCCATATGGCTAATCCCGATCATGGGTTGATCAAGATTAACTACTTCTGGGCTCATACAAATAGAAAGTTAGGTCAAACCTATGCATTCAATGTACTAAAGGGGAAAGCGCGGTAAAACCCCCGGAAATGCATTTTTCAGGGGTCTTACAGCATACCCCATATGTGCAAAGCACCGGAATGCGATGCATTCCGCTGCTTCATTCTGATGAGTAGCGCCATCTTCAGGTGGCGTTACCCAATAGAAGCCTATGGGCTTCTTATCGGGATGCTCAATCTTGAGAGAGATCCCTCCGATCCCCCCACCCCACGAACCATGGCCTTTTGCGCATGCGCAGAAGGATGCCAGAGGGTCTTCCGGGTTTATCGGGAGAGCTGCCCTTTGCGATATTGTAGGTACATACTGTGGTACTCAACCGCGGTATGTACCCGAAGACAGTACCACATCCCGCCATAGGGGTCTATGTACTAAGTCTTGGAGAGAGATACAGTGGAGAGAGATAAAGTACCAACCAATCATGTCCTGTCATTTTTCAAACACAGCCTGTAAAGTGACAGTTAGGTACTGATTGGTTGGTACTTTATTTCTCTCCACTTTGTCTTTCTCCAAGGCTTAGTGAATACAACCCTAGGGGTATATTTACTAAAGTGCTGTTTTTTAGAAGTGGAGATGTTGCCCATAGCAACCAATCAGATTCTACTTATCATTTATCTAGCACCTTCTAGAAGATAATAGCTAAAAATCTGATTGGTTGCTATGGTCAACATCTCTACTTCTATAAACCCGTAGCGCCAGTATGCATGACTTTCACAGCAAAGGACCGCTCTGTCGGTAAGACTGAGTGCCCAGAAGCCCAACCAGCTTCCTTCTGCGCATGCACCACGGGGGGTGCTGGGATGCATTTTGGTGGTTTGACCGCATTTCTCCCCTTCCTGCATCCCACCCATTGTCTTTTTGCAGAGATCACCACTGTTTCTACCAAGCACCGTTCTGTAAATAGTCTACTAACAATGAGGAACTAAGTGGGGACATTCATCCTATATGTGGCGTTAGTCGGGAATAATTTTTCTGCATAAGCCCAATTTCAAAAGAGGCAGGAAATTACGAGGTCTGTGGTTCAATTTTTGCCAAAGTGACCTCCCGAATCTCAGTTGTCAAAGCAAACATAGCGTGCATATAATGTGCTCACATTCCTGGGTGATATTACAGTACACTGATACTGTACATCACTTATATTAACATTCTGATGGTGGATATCTTATTACACATTGGTAGGTTCTGCTTGTACTGTAGCTGAGCAGGAAAGGTGTCCTAACCCACAGCAATCAGAGACGTACGTGTGTTTCCCAGCTCTACTAGAAAGAGAACAGTCTGATGGGGATGCGGTCAATTACCTGACCGCGGGGATTCCTGCGGTCAGAATGCCGGCGTTGCAATCTCGACGCTTGTCAGAATCCCGGTGCCGGCATAGAGACCACCAGAATCCGGAAGTAGCAGGGTTAGGGGGAGGGTTAGCATTAGGGCTAGGCACTAAGGGGGGGAGGGATAGGTTTAGGGTGTGAGGATGGAGAGGTTAGGTTTAGGCACTGGGGGGGGGGATTAGGTTTAGGCACCGGGAAGGGAGGGTTAGGGTAGGGAGAGGGTTAGGATACCTACTGACAGGTGTCGGTATCCTAACCCTGTTGGGATGCCGGTGTCGGGATTCTGACCGCCAGGATCCGAAGCACCGGCATCCCGTAGGTCTGATGGGTGCAAGGACATTTCCTGCACTGATATCTGTGTACCGGTTTTCATAACACAGCACCGCAACTTCGCGTTACGGCAGCCGGTGCCTGCCACACCTCCCTCAGCGCATTTTTCATTCTCCAAGGCTTAGTACATAGACCCCTAAGAGAGAGATGTACCCAGCCTTGGGGCCGAATTCAATTAGCTGCAAAAAGTGCAGTTTGGAGAAAAGTTTTCGCCGGTTTTCTACTTTTCTCCGTGTTCAATTCCAGGAAGTTTTCGCCTACGCGAAAACTTTACATGGGAAAATAGACAAAAAAGTTACTCCAGTCCATATACAGTATAGGCAGGCGAATTGGAATTGCAAAATCGCTATTTTGGGGTGCAAATGTGGGGATTTGATCCAGATCCCTTTGGACATCCCCCTAATGACTAATCGGTCAAAAAAATTAAAACCCCCCCGAAAATTACATGACATGGGGCGAAAAAGTAAAAAGTGTTGGAAAATGGGTAAAAAGTGGGGGGCCTGTTATTTTGGGGGGGCTATATGGATGAGACAGGTGTTTTTGATATTGCAGGAGGCTGCAACAGGTGTATTTTTAAATCTTCATTTTAGAGACATCAAAATATACTCGTACCCATTTTCATGTACCCCAAATTTAACTACGGTACTTCTTTTTCTGAAAAAAACTTTGCTTTCTATAATTTTTCCACATATATGCAAATATATATATAACAGCCCATTGCCTCAAAATAAGTTCACTAAATACCTTTATTAGGGCTACTACTACTATTCTATATTGATTCCCAGGGTCCCTGAAGCTTTTTATGGGGTACAGACTGATTTTCCCCCCAAAAAAGTCCCTTTCGCCAGTTTCGCTTTGTACAACATGCGCCTATCCGTGTTTTCGCCTGTTTTACAATTGAATAGGGCGAAAAGCGGGGACATCACGTCAAAACAGGCGAATGATGTGAATACATTCCGCTTTTCCCAAGACGGCACTTTTTTGCGGCTAATTGAGTTTGGCCCTTGGAGAGACATAAAGTGGAGAAGTTTTCCAAAGCCACCAATCAGCATAACTGTCATTTATCTAGCACAGTCTTTGAAATGACAGTAAGAAGCTGATTGGTTGCTTTGGGAAACTACTCTACTTTTTTAAGGCTTGAAACATCCCGCACTAAATCAGTTATACCCCTTTCTGACTAGTAGCAAAATCCAGTGTTATTGCAGGGTTAACCTGGGTTGCTGCTAGGTGTGAAAGGGGCAAGGGTTGGATTGCTGGGTCAAGTGACCCGCAATCCAACCCGAGTAGCTTGTAGGGTTTAACTAGGGAACGCTGCAGTGTAAATGGGTGACCTGGGTTGTCCGACCCGGGTCCCGTTTACAGCATGGGGGCTTCCTGGTTTCTTGGCGCTTGGAGATGATGTCATCTCCAAGCGCCGACAGGCCAGTTCCACTGCACCCTTGTGCAGCGTGAATGGTGCTGACCTGGGAATAATCTGGGTCAGCTACACGGTCTGAAGGTGATATGTCCTAGGTCTGATCGGTTTGGAACCTTGTTTCAAATGTCAGGTCAGACCCGTGACATTAGTGTAAAAGGAGTATTAGTGAGAAGGTGACAGCGTTAGAGAGATAGCAGTCTGAGGACAGCAATTGGGCAACATGCCCCATACTAATATTTCCATCGCTTACCGTCCCCTCTCTCTTGTTTCTTTTACAGATTTGGGCTGTGGCTAAACAAGGCTATGTGTCTGGAGGTAAAACCTGCTCTGTCATAAACATGTGGGAGAACAAAGTGCACCTGTCACTACGAATTAGCATGTTCCTATATATTGTTCCCAACACGCAGGAATGTAGATACATTTATATACGATAACTCCACTCAAAATTATGTTGCCTATTTAAAATCTTTAAGCTCTACTGTCCTGATTGCTTTCATAATGTTGTTAAGCCATTCATTTATTCAAAGCCTATCTACCAAAAGGTGACAACAGTGTGTTTTTGAGTTACTTACAGGCAATTTCTGGTAGATAATCCTATTTCAAGTTATCCAAGCAAATTGTATGGCCCAGCATGGACATTTAAATTACATAGCATCATTTTTGTGTGCAGTCAGCTTTTAAATCAATTATGTCATCATCCACAATTGTTTTTCTAATAAATGATCACTTATCCTCAGAGCTTCATGTAATCTTAGGCAATGATTTTGACCTGGATATCTTAAAGATAAACTCTAGATACTTGAATGTTTTTTTTATTTTTAGTAAGATAAGAGGTTATATTTAAGGAGATACAGCCAGATCACACACAATTCCTGCCGATGTGACACAGACTTTGCTCCATCCCATCTGCTTGATTTTCTTGGTAAATTCAGAGCTCTTTAATTGTCCTTACGCTCGTCTCTCTGGTTAGGTTTGCAGAAGGATGTCATGCAGAGCTGGAGTGGGAGACCCACCAGCCCCAAGAATACAGCTGAAACAAGAGGTCTACGGCAGAAGTCCTGCCAGACAGATGGTTTAGTGGCAGCACCAAGTCCTGCTCCCACACTGCACTGCAGAGATTCCTGCATGAGATCAAAGTCTTTGCTGGGGCGGCTAAGAGAGGTGGAGAAGGTGAGACCCCCCCCCCCACTAAAATGACCGATGGGGCTAAATATATCTTGTTACATTATGTCATAGGTATGTAGTTACCATTTAGAATGTCAACACTGTAATGTTGAATGGTTCAGAATGTCAACATACTTATAATGTCAACATTTAACAAGTCAGCAATGACCATAGGTCGACATTCTGCATGTCTACATTATGAACTTATGAACGTTAGGGTTCGGGTTAGGATGCGGTTAGGGTTCGGGTCAGGTTTGGCTTGCGGTTGGGGTTCGGCTACGATTAGGGTTTGTGTCAGGATGTGGTTGGGTTTAGGCTGCGGTTAAGGTTCAGGTTAGGATGCAGTTAGTGTTAAGCCGCACATCCACTAGGCGACTAGGGAAAGACAGTACGTTTACAACATCGTAATCGTACCGTCGTTCCCCATCGTTCAGTGTAGGCACCCTCGCTCATTCCCGAACATGGTCAATCTGCCGTTATCGGCAGATTGACCGGCATGTTCGGGCGATGATTGATGTCGGAATCGGCCAGCGGGATGTCGTAATTGTGCAATCGCTCATTAATATCGCCTAGTGGATGTGCGCCTTTGGGTTGTAGTTAAGGTTCGGGTTAGGATGCGTTAGGGTTTGGATCAGGGTATGGTAAAGGTTTGGGTTAGGCTGCAGTTCGGATCAGAGTTAAGATGTGGTTAGGGTCTGGGTCCGGGTTAAGATGCGGTTAAGGTTAGGCTGCGGTTAGAGTATTATAATATAGTATTGTCAACATTCTTACTGTGAACATACATATTATTATTATTGGAGCTATATAAATAAATATTAATTGTGACATCTACATCTTGTACAAATGAGCAGGGCTGGTAAGGGCATGTGTATATTACATTGATGTAAATAATATAATTAAAACACAGTTTGTAAGTGTATCAGTGTGCCGGAAATGGAGTGCCTGCTCACTGGGGGAGTAAGTGGAATGTCGTGAATTCATAGGCCTCATTCTCATATATAGAGATTCAAAGGCACAAAATGGCTGCCACCACTGTCTGTAGGTGAGAGACACTTTTATATAATTGAACATTTAAAGAGATTTTATAAGATTTCACAACATTGCGCCTCATGTAAAAACCACTCTTTCCTTCATATATTTGTCATTATGAAGCTGTTGTGGGCTTTGTTCGATTGTAAATTTTGGCTGAAGTATTGTTGTTTATAGTCGTGGTGCGCTGTCATCTCACCAGTCTGTTATGAAGTACAGATGTGTCCACAAACTCCACATACATCTTACTTCCTTGCGTGGTAAGCAGCCCAACTAGTGGCGCCATCCCGTGGCATTACACGGTAGTGCTGAGCGTCTTTTCGTGCAACTTTTTAACTTTAAATGCATCTTATTTGCAAAGTGATGTGAATAGGACGCACAAGCAGCTTCTGCTGATTAAAATGATATGCGGCATGCCTATATTCTATGCGCGACTGCGGGTGTATCTGCATGCGAAATGCTACGTTAGTATTACAGACGCTGTCACTGTACCGTAGCATTTCACATGCAGATACACCTGCAGTCATACACAGAATATACGCATGCCGCATATCATTTTAATCAGCAGAAGCTGCTTGTGCATGTGCGCTTGGAGAATAAGACGCGTTTGAAGGTAAAAAGTCACATGAAAAGACACTCTATTCTACCGAGCTGCACGGCACTCACTTGTTATGTTTAATGCAACTTGTAGTGCACAGAGGCAAGATGTATGTGGATACATTTGTACTGTGTACTGTATGTAACTAGCCTGTCCCCTAAGCACATATCAGATATATGGCCTTGACTTACTATTGTCCCCAAGTGAGCATAGTAAAATGCCGATCCTCCATTAAGGTCTCATACCTCTGTGGTGCTTGTTTGCAGGAAAGGGACTGTTTGCTGATGGAGAATGCCGGCCTGCATTGCACCAATTCCCAGCTGGCCGCAGAGAATGCCAAGCTGCAGAGCCAGTTAGGCATCCTGCAGGAGAGAGTGGAAGCATTGGGTTCGGACTCAAAGATGCAACCAGCTATCAATGAAATACTGGAGACCCTGAATGCTCTACAAATACAGTGCGAGGGAAAACTGTGACCAACACAAAGAGAAAGGACTTGTGAAGCAACTTGTACATTTAATTATCTCTTGAGCACCAGGACTATGGTCGTTGTATACTATATACATATTGATCTTATACTTATATGAACTAAATCCTGGATACATACTGTATCTCTCAGCATTCCAGGGCAATAAACACCTGCTTTACCAGGCCATGCCCCAAAACGAGTAATCCACATTCCTTCCCGGCCCTAAAAATCAGGACTGTCCAACAAAAAAAATAAAATTGGGACTTGAGCATGTTGCTGTCTTTTACAAAGATCACATTGCAGTACGTTGAGAACCTAATTGGATTATGTGACTTAAATGAATGATTGAATTTTGTTGGTTTGGTGTTGTTACGGTCTTACTTGGGTGATCAAAGCCAGATCTTACAAAGATGGTCCTCAGAGTCACAGGAAGAGAGAGCCGACTGTATGTGCTGTTCCAGGCTGACCACCGAAAATGGAGTGTCCGGCTTATTGTGAATAGTCTTGTAACATATTGCACAAACTTCAGAATAATAGAATATTCCAATTTATTTCATTATAATATAAAATGTAATTATATATATTTTCTATGTTTGAGACTGCAGAAGCATCTACCAACAAGAAAGATATAAACAGATATTTGTTTCTGTGTGTGTATAAAATAAATTATATATATATATATATAATATATGGTAATGTTGTTTTTTTGGGGAGCGCCTAAACTGGATTATAGAACTCTATATGGGATCCAATTCCCCCTTCGTATAGTATAATATTTGTCCCTATTACATAGAGTGTTGTGAGGTGATAAGGGTGAAGTTTTTATTCCTCCTATCGGCCCTACTATGAGACCTTATAAACCTGAGTTCACCCAAATACAACAAATAACCTTCTTTCTTTTTAGTACACCGTTTTATGAAAAAAAAACAAAAAACATAAATTCACATATAAACTTATTCTCACATACAGTCAGGTCCATAAATATTGGGACATCGACAGAATTGTCATATTTTGTCCTCTATTCACCACCGCAATGGCTTTGAAATGAAACAAACAAGATGTGATTTAACTGCAGACTTTCAGATTTAATTTGAGGGTAATTACATCCAAATCAGGTGAACGGTATAGGAATTACAACGGTTTCTATATGTGCCTCCCACTTTCTAAGGGGCCAAAAGTAATGGGACAAACTAAACAATCCTAAATCTAACTTTCACTTTTTAATACTTTGTTGCAAATCCTTTGCAGGCAATTACAGCCTGAAGTCTGGAATGCATAGACATCACCAGACGCTGGGTTTCATCCCTGGTGATGCTCTGCCAGGCCTCTACTGCAAATGTCTTCATTCCTGCTTGTTCTTGGGGCATTTTCCCTTCAGTTTTGTCTTCATCAAGTGAAATGCATGCTCAATCGGATTCAGGTCAGGGGATTGACTTGGCCATTGCATAACATTCCACTTTTTAGCCTTAAAAAACTCTTTGGTTGCTTTTGCAGTATGCTTCGGGTCATTGTCCATCTGCACTGTGAAGCGCTGTCCAATGAGTTCTGAAGCATTTGACTGAATATGAGCATATAATATTGCCCGAAACACTTCAGAATTAATTCTGCTGCTTTTGTCAGCAGTCACATCATCAATAAGTACAAGGGAACCAGTTCCATTGGCAGCCATACATGCCCACGCCATGACACTACCACCACCATGCTTCACTGATGAGGTGGTATGTTTTGGATCATGAGCCGTTCCTTTCCTTCTCTTCTCTTCCCATCACTCTGGTACAAGTTGATCTTTGTCTCATCTGTCAATAGGATGTTGTTCCAGAACTGTAATGGCTTTTTTTAGATGTTGTTTGGCAAACTCTAATCTGGTCTTCCTGTTTTTGTGGCTCACCAATGGTTTGCATCTTGTGGTGAACCCTTTATATTCACTCTTGTGAAGTCTTCTCTTGATTGTTGACTTTGACACATATACATCTACCTCCTGGAGAGTGTTCTTGATTTGGCCAACTGTTGTGAAGGGGTTTTTCTTCACCAGGGAAATAATTCTTTTGTCATCCACCACAGTTGTTTTCCGTGGTCTTCCGGGTCTTTTGGTGTTGCTGAGCTCTCCGGTGCGTTCTTTCTTTTTAAGAATGTTCCAAACAGTTGATTTGGCCACACCTAATGTTTTTGCTATCTCTCTGATGGGTTTGTTTTGATTTTTCAGCCTAATGATGGCTTGCTTCACTGATAGTGACAGCTCTTTGGATCTCATATTGAGAGTTGACAGCAACTGATTCCAAATGCAAATGTCACACCTAGAATCAACTCCAGATCTTTTACCTGCTTAATTGATAATGAAATAATGAGGGAATAGCCCACACCTGTCCATGAAATAGCTTTTGAGTTGATAGTCCCATTACTTTTGGCCCCTTAAAAAGTGGGAGGCACATATTGAAACTGTTGTAATTCCTACACCGTTCACCCGATTTGGATGTAATTACCCTCAAATTAAATCTGAAAGTCTGCAGTTAAAGCACATCTTGTTTGTTACATTTCAAAACCATTGTGGTGGTGAATAGAGGCCAAAATCTGAAAATTCTGTCAATGTCCCAATATTTATGGACCTGACTGTATGTACATAGACCTCTTGACCATTGTGGGACAGATGCTAGTACACTGTCTGTCTCCCTTTATAGGGACAAGCTATTTGACAGCCTGTAGGGCTGATATCTTGTCAGTTCAACGCGTTTCATCATGAATGACTTCCTCAGGGATACTGCAATGGTGTATGTGTTAATCCCAGTTGGGCTTCCAAACTCTTAATCACATTTGTGGTGCAACCCTGGATACTACGTGTTAGTGACTGGTTATTTACTTCTACCGGGAGTATATATCCACCAGGTAAATCAATTTAAGGATGGTGACAATGTAAGCTATTAGCATAGGATCAGGCAATCAGTCTCTCAGCCAGTCTGTCTTGTTAGCAACTGGTTATCTACTTCTACCGCAGATGTAAATCCACCAGGAAGGTTAGCTGGCCTAGACTGAAAATGTCAGTCTCTCTGCATACTGCTTGGTTCACCAGTCTGTGTTTGTATATGTATGTTGAGGATCTCTTTCAGGCCCTTCTCAAACTAAAGAAAAAAGAAATGGACTACTATCTGCATGGTGTGACTCTATCCGACTACCATAAGGAGAGAAAGATACAAAGAGGCTTTCGTATCAAAAACGTGCTCACTATTGGATGCAGTAAAGGGGACTTATGGTGTTTTAATCGCAGTTTAAAACTTAAAGAATTTTATGCCAATACTGAAAAAACCAATCTGTCCTATTCTAAGGGTCCATTAAACAAAAAAAAAAAAATCAACTTTTGAGCCACAAACCCATAACGAATCTATAAAAAGGTTTATTAGGCTATTAGATCACGAAGTCATGAACAAATTTAAAAAGAACAAATGTAGTGGACGGAATTTGTCTAGGGCAGAGTACTTGGCTCTCCAATCCTTAAGTAAAGACAGGAAAATTGTCATCCGCTCAGCGGATAAGGAAGGAGCAGTGGTATTTTGGACATTTCTGCTTATAAAAATGAGGTTTATCAACAAATGAATGACTCAAATGTGTATCTTAAATTGAATAATGACCCGACACCTTCATATAAACAGGAACTAGATAACATTCTCCTTGAAGCCACTTCCAACCAGCTAATAAGTGTAGAAACCAGTAAACAGTTAAGTACCGACAAACCTGTGGTTCCCTTAATATATACATTACCCAAAATTCACAAGTCCATGCATTCCCCCCCGGGCTGTCCTATCACATCGGCTAGGGGTTCACCCTACAGTTCCATCTCCAAATACTTAGATTATTATGTAGTACAGCCCCTGATTTCAATACAAATAACATTTCTCAAAGACACAAATTATTTTCTAGATAAGCTGGGCCAGTTGCTGTAGGCGCTGAGTGGCAGTACTAAATAAGTGCTCCCTTGATCTAATATTATTAGTTATAGAAGAATCTGGGAAAGAACTCTAAAACATCAGGGGAAAGGTCAAGGCTTTTGCATTATTGCACAAACCAACACTATCAATTGAGACCCCGGTAAACTGGATAAGTAAATTAAACACACAGATCAAGGAATATACTGTAAAAGTTAACACTGACTATCAGGAACAGAAGGTATATTCCTGGGCCACAGGCAGAACATCATTAGTTTGGTTTCAAGGACCTAGTGTCAGGATGTGGTCTGGGATCGTTCGCTATTCACCTCCACGCCGGCGTCCTTGGGCTTAGGTGTTCAGTCGCTGGGAGTGGAGGTGAGTGGTGTCTGAGTACTCTCCCCGGGGTCTGCTAAGGCTTCTGTGTGTGCGTCCTGGTTTCTGGGGTCCCGGGCATGGGTGCAGCCATGTTGGTCCATATCACCTGACTAGTCTCTCCCAATGGTAGTCCTGTTGTCACTCAGCTGATCCTCTAATCCAATGACCATTTACCATGGGGTATTTAAGTCTAACTCCAGGAACAGGAAACTGCTGTTCCAGTGATTGTTTTGCTCTCCAGTGTTTTCTACGTTATATCCCAGTGTGTTGTTTCAGCCCTCACACTGACCTTTCCAGTGTCACTTGTATTCACTCCCATGCTAATTCTCAGCGTTACTTCTGCTTTCTCACAGAACTTCAGTGTCTCATGTAACAGTTCCTGTGTTATTTATTAGTGTGCTGCTCAGCTCCCAAGTTAACTGTGTTACATGTGCCAAGCTTCAAGCTAATTACTAATTTAGCTGTTGACCTGCATTCCTGTGATTACTTCTCCTACATTCCTTAGTGCATCTCCTGTGTTCAAGTATTCAGTTCATCTTCTGCGTTCAAGTATTCAGTTCATCTCCTGCGTTCAAGTATTCAGTTCATCTCCTGCGTTCAAGTATTCAGTTCATCTCCTGTGTTCAAGTATTCAGTTCATCTTCTGTGTTCAAGTATTCAGTTCATCTTCTGTGTACAAGTATTTCAGTGTCATTCCTTAGTTTGCTAGTCTCTCCCAGGCACCTAGCCAGGGGGCCGTGACCTGCTCACTCGGTGCAGCGAAACCCACATCCCAATTGGAGGGGTCACTGGTGAAGACCACCGAGTGGGTTAGACTCTGCGCCTCTGGCTAGGTCTCGCCAACACCTGGGTTTGAACTTTATAAAGGAAACTAGGACTGTCACTTCCCTAGCCATCTGAACCCCCCGGCTCACCGTCCTCCACAGAGGAACTCTTTCATTGGATCATGACACCTAGATTTAGAAGACAAAAGTTAACCTTTGACACTGATGAATCAGGGGGTGCCAATTCATCACAGAGTGACCAAGATTCCTTCCCAATCCCATTGTCACAGAAAACCCCTTTAGGGGTATCCACGCGTGCTCAAAAAGAAGGGCCCGCACGCGACGTGGAGGGCAGGGGGAGACGGAGAGGAAAAAGACCTTACAAGGAGTGGATCTGATTGTCAACTTATAAAGTAGATCTCTTACAGACACAGAAAAAAGGGTCCTCAACAAAGGGCTGACCTTTGTTCCTACCTGCTCATTCAATAGTTTTGACTGGAAACAGGACTTATGGTGTTTTAATCGCAGTTTAAAACTTAAAGAATTTTATGCCAATACTGAAAAAACCAATCTGTCCTATTCTAAGGGTCCATTAAACAAAAAAAAAAAATCAACTTTTGAGCCACAAACCCATAACGAATCTATAAAAAGGTTTATTAGGCTATTAGATCACGAAGTCATGAACAAATTTAAAAAGAACAAATGTAGTGGACGGAATTTGTCTAGGGCAGAGTACTTGGCTCTCCAATCCTTAAGTAAAGACAGGAAAATTGTCATCCGCTCAGCGGATAAGGAAGGAGCAGTGGTATTTTGGACATTTCTGCTTATAAAAATGAGGTTTATCAACAAATGAATGACTCAAATGTGTATCTTAAATTGAATAATGACCCGACACCTTCTTATAAACAGGAACTAGATAACATTCTCCTTGAAGCCACTTCCAACCAGCTAATAAGTGTAGAAACCAGTAAACAGTTAAGTACCGACAAACCTGTGGTTCCCTTAATATATACATTACCCAAAATTCACAAGTCCATGCATTTCCCCCCGGGCTGTCCTATCACATCGGCTAGGGATTCACCCTACAGTTCCATCTCCAAATACTTAGATTATTATGTAGTACAGCCCCTGATTTCAATACAAATAACATTTCTCAAAGACACAAATTATTTTCTAGATAAGCTGGGCCAGTTGCGACAATTACCATCTAAGCTGCTAATGTGTACAATTGATGTGGTATCTTTATATACCAGTATACCACACGCACAAGTACTTGAGTACATGGAACAGTTCCTCAGCTCCCAGGATGATTATGAAGGCCCGAACATACTTTTATATGTCAAATTACTGGAAAAAACCTTAACCAGGAATTATTTCCTATTCGATGGCTCGTTTTTTCTCCTACAAAAGGGAAGTGCAATGGGTTCTCACGTTGCACCTGCTTTTGCCAATACATACATGGTTTTTGTGGAAAATAATCTATTTTTTGACAACAATGACTTTAACCGGAATACAATATTTTTTACTAGATATATAGACGATATATTTGTTCTTTGGACAGGGATCGAACTTGAATTTGTCCACTCCATGACTAAAATCAATACCATGCACGAGCACATCAAATTTAAGTTTGAATACAGTCATGAAGTAGTGCACTTTTTGCATGTGAACATCAGGTGGACAGGTACCTCTTTTAATACATCCATCTAAAATAAACCCACTGACTAACACACTACTCCACGCAAAAAGCCACCATCCAGCATCTCTCAGAATGAGTTTACCCTATTCCCAATTTCTCCGGGCAAAAAGGATCATCAAGGATGCCAATACTGCTGAAGCAGACATTAATAAAATGATGTTAAAATTTCTTCAAAGAGGCTACGACTGGAAGGACCTGACAGCTGCCAAATTGAAAGCTCTATCTTGGACCTCTAATGTTGTCAATCAAGAATCCAATAGCCAACAAAAGAACGAGCGAGAGATGTTGTTTATCAATCACTACAGCACAGCCAGTAACCACATTAACTCCACCACTAAGAAGTTATGGCCGATTATTAATACAGATTCCACCCTTAAACCTAAATTCTAAGTTTATGTTGGGCTACAAAAGAACAAAAAACCTCAAGAATTGGTTGGTCCATTTTGATATTTCCACTCCTATACCGGACCCCGGGTCTCACTTCTTTATCAAGAAACCAGGGTGTTACAGATATACCTGCAGGTACCTGGAGATCGGATCGGAAATTGTGCATCCCCACTCAGGGAAACGGATCGCCATCAGACATGTTTTAACCTGCACCAGCAGATACATCATCTATATAATCAGATGCCCGTGCGGCTTAGCATACATCAGCAAAACTTCCTCACAATGCGTATAATAATGGCCCAACACCAAACAGCCATCCGACAAGTGATTGAGGGAAAGGAAAGTGATCAACCGGTGGCCCGCCACTTCAAAGATTCAAGACATCCATTGGCTACTTTGTCGTATAAGATCATCGATCATGTACCTTCATCAAAGAGAGGAGGCGACAGGGATAAACAATTGCTCCAACTTGAAGCACGTTGGATCCACAGAATGAACACTGTGGCTCCTCATGGCCTCAACGAAAACTTATAATTTGCTTTCTGTGAACCTACAGTATATTTCTCCCTTACCACTCAACTTCTCTCTTCAAAGGGCTGTAGCTATCCATTGAGAACTTCTCTCTTCTTCCAAAACCCTTTTTTTGCCGCTCTTCTTGTCTGATAATTTTTAATCATGATTTTTCAACTATGGTTGCATGTCCATTCTATCCTATCTTGCCGTATTTCACTTTCAACCCAAAAAATCTTTTTTTTTTGTAGAATACTGTACGCAGCTCTACGTCATGTACGCGGCTTCATACCTCAAGAAGTGGTTTAGAAAGTGGTGCTGGATCTACTCTATTGATGCAATGTGGCCATGGCTTAAATACTTACAACCTTACAGTGTCTGATCTCGGAAGCCAAACGGTGTCTGGCATGGCTAGTACTGGGTTGGGAGACCACCTAAGAAGACCAGGTGCTGTAAGCCAAATAACTTGTGCCTTACATGTGGTGGTGCAGTTCCCCCACTGGTACTACCACGTCCACTGGCAATGGTATCACTTGGCATTATGAGCAGGCTGCCCTATACAATTGGTCACATAGTATTAGCTATCATTTTTTTTACATTTCACCTTAGTGTGTAGACCCAACACTAGGTAATAGGTGTTTGGGTTTATCCTTACAAAACAACTTACTGCAACCTGTACATCAATCATCATTTGGTGCCATCTATTGGTGTCACTCCATTTCGGAGACCGCAAAAGTCCTCTGATTATATGCCACTTTCAATGTTGCGTTCCAGCAGGGCGCAATTTAGGACTAAACGTGTTGTCCTTACCCGTTGTCAGTAGTGTTCTTTCATTCCTATCATGTTCTTTAGATTATCCATTTCCTACTTCCATATGTTTCTGTTGTATCTGTTTTTTATGATTCCCCTATTTGATTTATTTTTGTATGTGGTATGTATTCCCATTCTGGCCCCCCGTGCACGTGTTATATTATGTTCATGTATGCTGTTGAACTGTAGTCTCCCCGGTGAGACTCACCCTGTCCATGTGTTTGTGTGTTGTGTAACACGTTTGCACATTGCCATATGGGACCCGATGTATGACACCTGGGCACGGACGTCATCGCGCAGCTGTGAGTGCTGGTGACCTACGTCGTCATCGCGAACACGGCATCAGGGTTAGGTTAAGAGCTCCCGGGGGGGACTTAGGGATAGGCACCCCCCCGGGAGGGTTAGGCTAAGTGAAGTTAGGGTTAGGCACCCCCCCCCGGGAGACTTATGTTTAGGCTGCAGGGAAGGGGGGAGTTAGGTTTAGGCACTTAGTGGGGAGGTTAGGGTTAGGCACCCCTAAAGGAGGTTTAGGAGGTAGACTAGGGTTAGTTGTACTTAAATTTTTTTAGCTTCGGGATCTTCACCCTTGCCGGGCTTCCGCTGTCGGGATTTGATATATAATACTAATTCCCCCACCACATGATATCCTTAGGTGGACAGGATTTGCAGATCTTACTCCTGGCAGAGGAATGTTTTACATGCATATTTAGTATCTCAGATACATTTTTGGAATTATTTTCCCATGTACGGGCATATTTATGTAGTTAAAAAAATATCAAATTTTTGTGATTTATATTTAGTTTATGGCGGTGTCACTCAGGAATTGTGGTGGAACGCCCAAGCTCATGTAATTTGAGGGACATGATATACTCACCTACATTTTTGCACATAATTTGTACATATTACTTCTCTCGTTATTGGAGGTATTCCGACCATTTGGAAGAAGCTGATCATTTGAGTCCTATTCCCCTGAGGAGCATCACAATCCCTCATTTTAGGTTTGGTGTTCGTATTGGAAGGATCTTCATCCAACATGAAGATTTAAGCACAGTTTGATAAGCACACTGATATATCCTGTTTGGTACGGAGGATCAGCACTCGGTTCTATAATACACTTATTTTTTTTTTTACTTTTAATGCGCTACATGTGGTGCTCAATTAGCCACGCAGGAAGGGGGGAAGATGCCTTTGCAAGGGCATAGAAACAGCCGCTGAACTTGCCGCCCCAATCTCGGCCCGGACTCGCATTTCTTTGGTACGCAGCCTATGGGGCTGCAAACAAAATCTGCAAGTTCGGAGCTACAATAAGTGCAGAATATAGCCATACTTACTCAAGGCTAATTGCATAAACCTACTTGTGTGTCAGATATATGACACACACACACACACACAGGTAAAGTGAATAACATTTATATCACATTACAATGGCATCTGACAATAGGTGGGATGTATTATGCAGCAAGTGAACGTTCATTTATTGAAGTTGATGTTTTGGAAGCAGAAAAATTGACAAGTGCAAGGATCTGAGCGACTTAGACATGGGCCAAATTGTGATGGCTAGACGAATGGGTCAGAGTCTTGTGGTGTGTACCCAATATGCCATGGTCAGTACCTACCAAAAGTGGTCATAGGAAGGACAACCAGAGAACCGGCGATAGGGTCGTGGACACACAAGGCTCAATGATGTGCATGGAGAGTGATGGCTAGCTCATCCGGTCTGATAGGTGTCAGAATGCACAGTACATTGCAGCTTGCTGCGTATGGGGCTGTGCAGGTGCAGAACGGTCAGAGTGCCCATTCTGACCCCTGTCCACCTCTGAAAACGCCTACAATGGAGAACTAGACCATGGAGCAATGGAAGGTGACCTGGTCTGATGAATCATGGTTTCTTTTACATCAGGTGGACGGCCGGGTGCGTGGACATTGTTTACCTGGGGAAGAGTTGGCACCAGGATGCACTGTGGCAGTTTCCCAAACTCTGTCCTTAAGGAACCCTAACGGTCTAGATTTTAAGGATAACCATGCTTGGACACAGGTGACTAAATTGGTACGTCAGTCTTTCGATTTAATCATCTGTGCTCAGCTATGGATATCCTTAAAACCTGGATCGTTAGGGTGCCTTCGGGAATTTCTGCACTATGGGAAGAAGACAAGCCGGCAGAGGCAGTGTAATGCTCTTTGCAATGTTCTGCTGGGAAACCTTGTGTCACTGGCATCATGTGGATGCTACTTTGACACGTACCACCTACCTAAAAATTGTTGCAGACCAAGTACACCCCATCATGGTAACAGTATTCCCTGATGGCAGTGGCCTATTTCAGTAGGATAATGCACTCTGCCAAACTGTTCAGGAAAGTTTTGAAGAACATAAAGAGTTCAAGGTGTTGACTTGGCCTCCAAGACATCTTCAGAGGTCTTGTGGACTCCATGCCTCAACAGGAGAGGGAGAGGGAGAGGGAGGGAGATATCTATCTATCTCAACGTTTTTTTTTTTTTCGTGCCTGATCTCCCATCTACTGCGACGGGAGATCAGAGTGCAATATTCAATTGTTTTGGGCACCCATGCCTTTTTGCACATGTAGAGCAGCGGCAGCCCGACATCAGCAGAGATCCCGGCAGCGGAAGCCCGACAGCGCTGGAAATCCCGATCGTGGATAGGTGAGTTACTAACCTAACCCCCCTAACCCTCCTTAGGGGTGCCTAACCCTAACCTCCCCTCTAAGTGCCTAACCCTAACCTCCCCCTTCCCCGCTGCCTAAACCTAAGTCTCCTGGGGGGGTGCCTAACCCTAAGTTCCCCCCCTGGGGGTGCGTAACCCTAACCCTCCCTTCCCCTAACCTAACCCTCCCGGGGGGGCGCCTGACCCTAAGTCCCTCCCGGGAGCCCTAAACCTAACCCTCCCCCCCCGCAGCTGTCAGCTCGCGGCGCCCGGCATCTCTACGATCGGGATGCCGGGCGCCGGTCTCCCGGCGTCGGGGAAATGCCGGGCGTCTACATCTAGATGCCCGGCATTTCACCCTTGCCGGGATAAGACAGTCGGGAAGCCAGCTGCCGGTATTTAGGCAGTCCGCTTCCCGATTGCATATCGCCCACATAGATCATGTTTGGCCGCCAAAACCAGTCTACAGTACTGGTTTAGGCCCCATAGGTCGATTTGTGCTTGCTATCTCAGGAGGGTGTGAACAGAGATCTGTGCGCCTACGGCTATTTGCGCTCTAACAGAGCAACAACTGAATTGCTTCGTCGGGCGCCCATAAGTGTCAGCCACGGACACAAACAAATGAATTCCCCTTTTATCTTAGAATAAAGATGAAGGATATTCCAGACAGACAGACAATCTGAGAGGGTTTTATTGACTCTTACAAATTATCATCCATTGCCATCAAATCAATGTATTTACATCTCATGGCTTCATTCACAATTCCAAATGTGCAAGAGAATCAAAAATATACAATCTATTCAAATAAAAGAGAAGCTTTTATATGCTGAAATTAAATGTTAAAAAAAAATAAAAAAAAAATTCATATATTTACACTATTATACAATTAACCACATCCCTCCCATTAATTACACTAACAAAAAACCTGTACATCGCTTATGCCCAAATAGCATACATTGCATTAGCAGTGGCACAGTACTCTCTGCTGGAGAGCACATAAATAAGGATTAAGTGAAAAAAAAAATTGTGCAAGCACCATCTCCAAATTCATTATTAAACTGGGATTACATGCATAATTCAACAGTAAAAAAAAAAAAAAAAAGTAGTGTTAGGAAAAGGATCTAGGATTCCACTGTAAGTGTTGCATGCATCTCTCCCTCTAGCTGTCCTTTGGCCATAAGAATGTCTGAGAGTAAATACCGGAACCCTAGCTGAAGAGAGAGATAGTGGGGTAAATGTAATAGCCTGTAAGATGCAGGCATCGGCGAGTTCACGGCAAGTCACTACGATGTTTTAAAGGGGCTTTTGCCTTTTAAATGATTGCCCCCTTAACACATCGGGCAAACCTGTCGATGCCTGCATTTCAAGAAACTTTGTCAATCTGTTGTTCAGCGCATCCATGAAAAGTGGCCTTGCAGTGGTGGGTCACTGATGCTCGTACTTCACATAGCGCATTAATGCAGACTACGGAAGCCTGAGCAGGCCAGTATTGTCATTTTATTTTAATTCCATGTGAGTTGGGAAAATTACCTGAAGCTGTGCTGTAGCATCATGAAAGGTCAGCAGAAACTTGTTGCACCTATTTAGTCTGACGCAGGGACAGACGACCATCTACGCATAGGCAGTGCCATTACAAATTGCATCTAGGCACCATACATTTAAAATCCTCCCAATTAAATAAAACAGCAACACAATATTCTCAGAAAACAGACTGCAGATGGGCCATGTGGAGACTTTATCTGCCCCTCAATTCCTCTTTCTCTTGTTCCTTTTGCCCCACCGATGTTGGCCGCCTCCTCCTCCACCCCCTTCCCTCCTTTTCTCCCATGAAGGCATGGGAGGCTCAATTTCATTGGGTCGTCCACCGCGGTCAGGCACAACGCCCGTCATAAGCACCTGAAATCCAGGAGATTAAAAAAAAAATTAAAAATGAAACTTCCGCAAAAAAAACCTAAAAGTTTATCTAAATCAGATCGACTATACTAAACATTTTTTAAAAAGAAGTAAAATAAATAGGCCCAATAGTAAAAATTCAGTTATGGGTGCAGTTTCAGGAGACAAAATACAACAGTAGCAAAATATAAAATAAAACCAGAGGAGAGCAGGTAAGCAGTGTGGAAGGTGAGTCAGCCTTGCTATACCTTCTGGATGGAGCTGCGGGTTTTCTGACAGAAGGCAGCATTGCAGGTGTGTAGGATACGGGAATAGTCCTCCCGCGCGGCCAATAAATGGGGGATAGTGATCCGGGACTCTGTTGTGAGCAACTGTCGGAGTGGGCGTATCACTTCATTCATGGAGGCCCCCTGTACCTGTGTCCAACGCACACGCAAGTAAATACAAACACGAGAAATAAGAGACGCAAAAGTGACTTACAAAACTTGGAGTCGGTCAAGTCTAGGGCGACACAGAGGGAGCTTGGTGACATGGGGCCTGTTCTTCCCATCACAGGGCAACAAAGGCAGAAGGGAGCTAGGAGACAGTGGCTACATCCATCCCAAGTGATAGATAGAAACCACATGCAATTGAATTTAACTTTACAATGGGCCAGACAGACAAGTAGAGTATCTGTCTGATTGGCCTAATACATCCTAGTCACACTCATTACTGCAAATGAAGTTAAATTGCTGCAACGGATTTAAAAGCAAGAATGCATTGTATGCCATATGTGTTTGGGGAGGCTGCATGTGTTTGATCCTGTTACTTACATGAGGTGGGATCTGCTTTTGCTTCCTATGCGGAGTTGGTCACACTGGGGTCAATTTACTAAAGGTCGATTTTAATTTATTAAAAGTCAATCTAAAAATCGATCACCATCGAAGTTGGGTTTCAGGGGCTAAATCACACATTTACGAACACGATTTTTTATATTGATTTTTAAGTGCTATTAAATGTGTGATTTAGCCCCCGATGTTGACCGATTTTTGATTGCTTAAAATCGACCATTAGTAAATTTACCCTTTTTTGTGACTCTGGCAATCTCTGAATAAATCGCAAAATGCACTTTGGGCCGGATTCATTACGAATTGCAATTGCAACTGCGCACGCAGACCAGCCGATGGTGTGTACTGCGTATGCATCGCAGTGTGCGTGTGTGAGCTAGGATTGCGATCTCTCTGCAATCACGCACGCAGATAGAAAGCCATCGTAGATTGAGCGGCTGTACGTAAGCGTTTGGGGGTGGTTACGGGGGGAGTTGTTGCAGAAACGCAGACGTGCCTGTCCGTTTGAACGCCGTTGCATAGGCGTGTATAAATTAGCCACTGCGATGGCATACGCAGATTGTGTACTCACTGCGTGCAACAAGCTTAGCAATGACAGGTCAGGGCTGCTGTAATTCTGCGTGACAGGCCGATGTTACCGATGTGTACGCAGGTCTGCGAGGTATTATGGATGTGAAATAGCGGTAGTGGGAGTTTCTATGCTGGCTTTGCGACCGCAATCATTAGCACATTTTCGCTGCAGAACTGCGTGTGTAATCACAGCTGCGATCCATAATGAACTATGACCTTTGTTTCCATTCAACTCGGACTAAGGGGGTCATTCAGACCCGCTCGTGAGTGGCAGTACGCTCGCAAGCGGGTCGATGTTGCCCACTGCGCATGCGCACGATGGAGGGAGCTCCGTCGTGCGCATGCGCGAGACCCGGGGAGCGACGGGCTTTCCATCGCTCCGGGTCTCGCACCAAAGGGGGCGTGCTGTCGATGTTGATTGACAGCACGCCCCCTTTGGTGGGCGTGCCGGGGGCGTGCCTGCCAAACGGAGGCGTTCCCATGGGAACGCCTACCGTCTGAAGCCGGCCCCACTGACATCACTAGTAATGTCAGTGGGAGCGATTTTGGTTCTGATAGAGCCAAAATCACTCCAGGGCTTGTGGCAGGGAGACCCTACCGCAGGGTCTCCGTCGCAAGTCCGATGGTTGCGATGGTCAAGACCATCATCATGGACGCTCGCTATACGAGCGTCCAGGAGGATGCTCCATTTTCATGGAGGAGGGCCCTGATTCAGAGCGAGCACTCTGGTCAGAGCGTTCAGCTCTGAATCAGGCCCTAAGGGCCTGATTCAGACCCGCTCGCGAGCGCTGAGCGCTCGCAAGCGGGTCGATGGTGCCGTAGTGCGCATGCACACGACGGAGGGAGCACCATCGTGCGCATGCGAGAGACCCGAATAGCGACGGCCAAGCCGTCGCTATGGGTCTCGCACCAAAGGGGGTGTGCTGTCGATGGTGAATGACAGCACACCCCCTTTGGTGGGCGTGCCGGGGGCGTGGCTGCCCAGACTGAGGCGTTCCCATGGGAACGCCTACCGTCTGGGGCCGGCCCCACCGACATCACTAGTGATGTCAGTGGGAGTGCTTTTGGCTCTGATAGAGCCAAAAGCACTCCTGGGCTTGCGGCAGCGAGGCCCTACCACAGGGTCTCGTCGCAAGCCCGATGGTCGCGATGGTCTTGACCATCGCGACCATCTTTTTGGCCGCTCGCATAAGCTGTGGGTGGTCACAAACAGCTATGCGAGCGGCCAGGAGGCCGCTCCAATAATAGGTAGGAGGGCCCTGATTCAGAGCGAGCGCTCTTGTCAGAGCGTCCGGCTCTGAATCAGGCCCTAAGGCCCATAGTTTAGTGCATACCCCATTATATTGTACTGCCCAACAATGACCATGAACGCTGAATGCCGTGTAGGTATTTTTTGTACCCATGATTACTGTATTTTACAGTCCACGTTTTAAGGAGATCCATGCATGAGCACAGGTGACTTAATTGGTACCTCAGGTCAATTTGATTTAACCATCTGGGTTCAAGCCTGGAAGTCTTTTAAAATCTGGGCTGTAAAGGCGGAGTTTGGGAACCCCTGGACTATAAGCATTACCTGGGGGCACTGCATAAGGGGCCAGCCTGGGGGCACTATTTAAGCCTGGGGGCACTACATAAGGGACCAGTCTGCGGCACTACATAGGGGCACTACTTCAGCCAGGGGGCACTGCATAAGGGCAAAGCTAAACTACAGGGAGCAATGCATAAAGAGGAAAACTACAGGGGGCACTGTATAAAAGGCACAAATACAGGGGGCACTGCATAATGGGCACTTTTGACTGAGAGCCAGTGGGGGAGCAGCCTGAGACCTGTCCGGCTGGGAGATGCCCCTTTTCCCGGCGCGCGCATAATTGCGAAGGCCCCCACCTGGCTACCTTTGGATGCCACCCGGCTGGAAAAAATTTCTGGGGAGAACACTGCTGCGCAATTTGTCGCTACATCTGCGAAGGCGACTAAGATGCTAAATTGAAAGAAAACGTCGCTCTACTTGTCTAGGAGTGTCTCAGTCATGCCGGACGCTTCGCACCATATGGCGCACAGACGCTGGGTGTATGAGGACACATCTATGTTCCAAACAAAATTTTACTTGTAGAAACATTATATTATTGCTCATGCAGTCAGCCCTCTAAGAGAACAGAACCCTAACCTTAGCTCTCTCGGACCAATGGAATGACTGGACGGTCACGTTGAACCGCGTGACCAGCATCCGCATTCTGCATTCATACTCCCCAAGCATGGAGCAATGTAACGTCTTCAACGTTTCCTGAGGAAAGGACACACAATGTAAGAGACAAACAAACACTTTAATGGGCACCAGACACAAGATTCTAAAACAGTGGAAAGTCAGCTTTAATTCCAGGCGAGATAGTGAGCTGCCGAAGGTGGATTTGCTAGAACAATGAAAGGTGTGACAGAGATGGCCTTTTCTCATTCTCATCATGTGAGGTCTTCAATGTGTAACATAGATCAGATACAAGAACCCAATTTTTTTTCAATCAATTGTAAAAATAAAGTATTTCTACTTACCCACTGCTCAGGCCGCAGCTGTGCTTTAAGGAGAGGCGGAGACACCGGGACTGAAGCACAAAGCTCAGTTACCTAAAAGCAGATAAAGAAAGGGACGTTTCTACCAGCTGATCAGCAGCAAGGCCTGGCTGGCCAAGTTCCGGATGTAACACTCCAGAGCACCACTTTGGAAACGTGTAGTAGTTGGGAATTAGAAATAACATCTAAATCGCAGAGCTCACAATCTACAGAGCTCGCAGCTATCCTGTATACCTTGGCCTCCAATTCCCTCATGCACTCAGCCACTGGGACTTCCATGGAAACCTCAGGCAAATCCAGAGCTTTCCTGATGAGCTGTAGCTCACGCAGAGCATCTTTATGGTGTTCTGCAGGCTCAGGAGTGGAAACGTTGCGGCGATTCAGGATCCGAGCCGCCTCCAGCTCTGTGCTCAGGAACACTAAGGTGAAGGATTGATGCACTTGTTACAATGGGTTATATAAAACATTAGCTCCAATCAATACTGTGACGATGTGCACACTTTCATCTGCTCATTGTCATGTCCGCTAATAACTACACCTTGGTATATGTGTCCTAGATACAGAAATCCCTGGAGAAATGCTTTCTACAGGGCTCCAAGTGCAGATCCTAATATCACCTGAAGAGTGTTTTTCCACCAGAATATAACAAGATGTATAAACCTCATGTCCTGCAGATGAAGTTGTGTTTTATTCCACAATGAAATGCGCCACTCTGCCGTGACCATTCCAATCATCACCAGGAGGAACAAATATATGTGAATAAAAACGCAGGACCCTTTCACACCTGCCCTTTTCACCACTCCTCCATTCAACCCCCTCACCCCTCCCTATCAGCAATCTATTTTGTACCCCACCCCCTTCTTTCCAAACAGTGGTGGCCATTTTCTTGTAGACAACCTCATCCTTTATTTATTCATCTCTCAATGTGCATCTATGGTGGCTCTATCCACTACTTCTCCAGCCTGGATTTATTCTCAAAGTGTTAGACAGTCGTTTGAGGCTGCGACTGCGATCCCGTACGCTTCTGCAATGTCTCTGGCGTCTTACTTCCCGCGGTCATAGTGCCACCGAGAACCTAGAGATCGACTGCTCTGCGACGGATGCTGCATCTTTATACACAGCCGCCGGTGAGCATCTCAATACGAGTCCAGGCAGCTGCAACATTTGCATATTTCCGCAGTCACTGTGTAGAAATTCAGAGCGGCTAATGCATTTGTGTACATCTCTTAATCAGCCTCATGGGCCACCGACTACTATAGCACCACCAGATTGGTTACTAATACAAAAAAGGGAATGCAAAAAAGTGGAAGACTATAAGAGTCAAACACACCAGCAGAGGCATAGCCCTTTATTCTTCTGAGGGACTTCAGCAGCTTCAAGTCTAGCAAAGTCTAACATTAGTAGTTATATCAACATTGATTCTATTAGTCACACAAGCAGTGAGTAGTGTCCTCTACCTGTATACAGTCACACCACATAAGGGGCAATGCCGAAAGCACTTTGTGTCCTCATACACTATTGCTGCAGTTGCGCCAAACAGTCCTCCTCGGCGTGCCAGGTCCCGCGTATGACTTGGCTTGCACCGAACCTCTTTTTCGCAAACAGATGCGACAAACCACTTCCCAATACTGCACTGATTCATTTGATGTGTGAACTTGTATATCCTATGTGCTACGGAGTCTGTGTACCAAGTGCTACGTTGCAGCAGCCGTGGCTTTTTTCCACGCCAAGTTCTGTTCTGCTTTGTATCCAGATTCAGTCGCACACAGATACACAAGTGTCGCATATCAAATTGGTCAGCGCAGTCTCGTGAAACGGTTTGCTACATCAGTCTGCGACTAAGACCCATTTTCAGGCCAAAAAAGAAGCTCGCCACAAGCCGCGTCGCACGATACCTGGAGGATCAATCGTGGCGCATGGAGTATTGAAGAATGGAAGAAAATAGGTTTTTATTGTCCTTGAAACAATCTCTTAAGCACATTGACTACACTGGCCTCAAACTTTAAGCTCCAACGCGCTCCCCCACGGCCACCCTGTCTGACTGTCGTTTGTATCAAGCCAAGGAGGTGAAGGTCAAGTATTAAAATAGCCTGCCCCCTGCTGGTGGCGCTTTACACAGGACGTGATGTCAAAGTTTAAAAATTATTATTATTTTTTTTTGTGACACACACACACACAC
This sequence comes from Taudactylus pleione, assembly GCA_031769625.1. Taxonomy (NCBI): domain Eukaryota; kingdom Metazoa; phylum Chordata; class Amphibia; order Anura; family Myobatrachidae; genus Taudactylus; species Taudactylus pleione. The sequence continues at coordinate 4,921,263 of JAUIMM010000198.1, forward strand.
ACACACACGAGCTGCATTAAAAACCTAGCTATAAATAAGACGACACTTTCTTACCAATGAGTTGTAGGCAGTTTTCGGGGCTATGTAGCCTGGAGGTGACGTTCCCCGAGGTCAGCGAGGTGTAGGGACAGTGCAGCTCGCTCACTACACCGCTGATTTCCAGTTGGAAGGTGTCAGAATCGTCTGGGCCTAGATATAAATATCTGACTTAGAAAGAGGCGGAGACTGAAGTGTGTAATGTGATTATCCGCCCCATCCAGAGCCAACACTGACTCACCCCAATCTCAGGGCCACAGTGTATCTTTAATATATGGTTTGCAATCAAAATAGATCTCTGCAATTACTAACTGTTAAAGACATAAGTTACTCCGCACTTTGCTATTCTGCAGATTTGTAATCATTAATAACAATGAGAACACATTCTATTTGGTTTTTGCAATGGAAAATGAGGTGTTTCCCTATGTACTCCAATGGGGACAATGCCTCCATGGGCCAGATCTTTGTGAAAAATGACAGTACATTTACCATCAAGCTCACGATCACACCATGGGCTAAGTGTGTGACTAATGTGGTTGCAGGAGCTTCTTCATGTACACAAGAGATATCTACTTAAAGTTTCCCACACTCCCTTAACAGTCACTGCTTGACAAATGACTGAGTATATAGAGTCACTTTCTACCATCTACAAAACAACGTCAATTCCTTTGTCTACCATCGATTGGGCAGGACTGTCATTTTAGAAACCTATATAGACTTACAACTGCAGCGTACAGAACGGGGATATAGTTACGTGACTGTCGGCCACAAGGTCACAATCCCGAGTGAAGAGTGCCGGCAAAGGATTTATGATAGGCGTTGAAATCCTGACGCCAGAATCCAGGACGACGTGTGCCCGAACGAGGCAAGTCCGCTCAACCCGGGGGGGGGGGGGGGGGGGGCGGTCGGGAGAGGGTTAAGTTTAGGGAAGTTAGCGGGCTTAGCATTGTTTTTGGTTTTTTTTGGGGGGGGAGGGGGAAGAAGGTTAGGCAGCCCCAGGGAGAGGTTAGGGTCAGGCACCACCCCAGGAGGGTTAGGTTTAGGGAGTGGTAATAGGGTTTAGGGTTGGGCACCTCCGGGGGGAGGTAGGGTTAGGCACCCCTAATGGAGGGTTGGGGGGGGAGGGATTTCCTGCTGTCGGGCTCACGCTGTCTGCATTTCAATCCCATTCCGTATAGAATAGTCACTAATATATTTTTATGTCCTACTTTCCTTTTGCAGAAAATTGATGGCAACTCCACACTACTGGCTTTAAAATGTCTAACCTATTGTTAGGAATATTCTGTACTTTGTACTGAAACATGTATGTGGTTTACTACAGACATCATCTGTACTAGATTGTGCTCTAAATCTAGGTCAACGGTGATGAAAGACTTGAAGGGAAAGTCCGGGCTTTACGGGTCAGTGGGTGACACGTATCATGTGTAAACCCGGGTACACGCCATGCCCATCACTCGGCAGATCAGATTAACTTTTCAATCCTCGGAGCGATTATCCAATCAGTTTGTCCCCCGTACACGTGGAGCTATTTATGGCTCAGTCTGTACGTTCTTCAATGAATCGGGAGGTCGGGCATCTTACATGTTATACTGCTCCTAGATGTTATCTCCCGTCCGACCGTTTTAAGCCATTTACCATGAATGCATACACACCTATACAATGATCAGCCCGATAACTGTATAGATGTATACCTAGCTTTACAGGGGGCACCAACCTTGTTGGTCACAACAGGGGCGAATTTATAATGGGTGCACACCTTGCACCCATATTATACTTACCTCTCCGGAGTCCCATGTCTGAACCGGTGGCAACTCTGTTAAAAGTCTATAAAATGACCGCCGTGGCCATTTTCCCATTGTTTTGCGCATGCGCTTTACAGGGAAAATGGTCGCCGCGCCCATTTTCCCGGTGACGTGCGCACGCACTAGACTCTGGGCACACTATAGTGCCCAGAGTCTATCAGTGCGGCACTGGCCGTGCTGTGCTCAGTGCGCTGCCGGCTGAGGGCTGAGAGGAGGGGGCCCGTGACGGAGACTGCACACGGGCTGCCCACTCCTCTGTAGAAATGCCCATGCCCCTGGGTCACAACATATCTGGTTTGCCCAAGACCAGTCCATACATTGCACAGAATGCTTGGATCTTACACTGGCTATAACATGTGCAATAAATGTTCCTTTCTAGTACAATGTCACATACATGACTGGTGAATGCCACATACTGTACATATCATGATTTACACACAGCACTTGCAACAGCAGCAGGCAATACAGAGTTTAATAATATCACTTTCAACTGCCCCTCTAAGCTCATATAAATTATTAAAGACACTCAGGTAAGCTGATCACATTTTAAAATCAGTCAGAAATATAATAATCATAATAATAAGAGAAATTCATCCACACCCATTGTCTTTCCTGACTGATAACCAGATTAAAAGTGACTCAAAGTCAACTGAAATTGCCGCAGTAGAAATGTCCACTATTTACGCGGCAGAGAGGAAGGATGTCGGACTGAATGCATAACATTTGCAGGTTAGCCGCGGACACTCACCCTCGGTAGGGCTGACATTTTCCACCAGCGAGGAGGCTGATTTCAGCTCTGACACCAGCCACACGCAGAGGGATGTAAACAGCTGGCACGCAGCCCCTAACTCACAGGCACTCCGCAGTGAGTCCTCGTTACACAAGGGTCCGGGGTACCTACAAAAAACAAAACAAAACCATGGCTGTCATGAAACATGGCTGGGACTGAACGCCATCCTGTGAGCAGAAATACATATAGAAGATCATCAGCTGCAATGTACAATTTGTAGGCTGGTGACACTAATAATGGGGGACAATCTAACAAGTCACCTGCAAGATTTGGACTCATCGCTCTCTACACACAAAGATAGGATTAGGACAACACCCTGCCATCTTTGGAGGGCATGAATTGTAGTCTCACTTGTCACATAACCCCCATAGGTTAGAGAAGATGTAAAGCGTTATATTGTCTGCAGACCATCCATGATACAAATCAGTAAGACCGATGAATACTGAAGAAGAACTGAATAAATAACAGACGTACAGATGTGTCCTGTCTTACGGTTTCTTCAGTCGCGCCAAATAGCCCCCCTCGGCGCGCCAGGTTCCATGCATCACGGCCGCCCAAAGTGTCTTTCTGGCATAAATAAAAACTGGGGGCAAAAAAACTGCATCGAGAGCTTGCACTGATCAATGTAAGGAGCGACATGTGTGCGAGAAGGAGTCTGAATCAGGGTAAAATAGGCTCAGATGGGAGCGGTAGCCGCTTTTCCCCCACACCAACTTCCGATGCTTTTCATCTGCGACTTTCTACGTGCGCTATACCAATTCCTTTGCCATTAAAGTTGCAGACCAGCATCTCTGGTACACTGAATGGCTATTTCTTGCATCTGTGATGTGAAGAAGATGCAAACTTAAAAGAAAAATACGGAACTGTAAATTTCTTGGAGCTTCGCAGTTTCCCAGCTGACACATCTGTAAGCATAACAACGTGCAGGACACACAGGAATATTCCTATTTCTAAAAGGCAACGCTAAAAACAGTGTAAACATGCTTTTATAGCAGAGAGCCTGATTCATTACGAATCGCAGCTCCGTAATCACACACAGGTCAGCTTCGAAAATATGCTAATGAATGCTATCGCAATGCCGTCGCATTGCCAGCACAGAGACGCCCACGGTCTGCCACTACCCCTATCTTACATCTGTAATACCTTACAAACCTCCACAAACATCGGTAACATTGAGCACCAATGGCGCCCCACGCAGAATTACATGAGCCCTGACCTTACTTAGAAGTTGCTAACCTCGCTGCATGCAGTGAGTACTCAAGCTGCCTATGCAATCGCTAATTTATGCACACCCACGCAACGGCATTCAAACGGACAGACACTCCTGCGTTTCTCCGGGCCACACCCCCGTCACCACCCCCAAATGCTCACTGCCTGCCAATCACTCTGCGATGGCTGTGTGTGGTCTCCGTGATCGCAGTGGTGCCTATGCGCACCGCAATGCATAACCAGTACACAACAATCGGCGTCTGTGTACACTTTAGCAATAACGATCTGTAATGAATCAGGCCCCGAATGCTTAATTGCATTTAAATTGGACTTTGCTTCAAAAGTTATCAAATCATTGTTGTAACTTATGCAGATGAAATGCGATGTTATCAGTGAGTCACAGATGTCAATCGCATGATCAGACAGAGATTCATGCCCCAGGAAAACCGGGAGTAGTAGGGTTTGTACACAGGTTCCCGATAGCTATTATGCAACATGTCCTGTAATAAACTATTGGAGTACTGTGCAAACTATACCCCATAGAATTCATCTAAGAAGTTTCCATGTGCTAAGAATTTGTTTCCATGGGGAGAATTGAATGGGATCAATCAACTAAATGCGAAAGGGGCGAGTTGCCATTGTAACAGCGTAGAAACACCGCCAACAGCCTCGCAAATCGCCCCGCTCGTGGCTCTTCCCACAAACAGTGACTCAAAGGGGAATAATACAGAGACGAATAACCTGGGCGCATGAGAATTAGAAGCCTATGAGGCAGTAATAAGGAATATGCGGGAAGTGTCAGTGAGGAGGAGTTAGGTGAGCAGCTCTCTATGAGCTGGTACCAGGTCCCAGGCATGCTACGCAGCGTCCAGCCAGAGGGCCAGTTACACACAATGTGCTGCTCTCACCCGACTTCCTGCAGCAGCCGGGCAGCCTCCCTCAGCAGTATATTCCGGGCCCCAGTGTCTTCCTCACCCACCATCCCACCTGAGGCTGTCCCAGCCTCCTCCTCGCTCTCTGGCGAATTCTCCATCTCACACGGAGGCCTCAGTCTCGGAATACAGCGGCCGGCTGTCTACTAGCAACAGTCAACGGCCTGGCGCACCTATCAAAAACAAAAGCAATAAAAAACGGTGCTGCGGTCATACAGATAAACTAAGATAATAAGTTACATAAACTAAACAGTGAAGAACAATAGTGAAAAAAAAATCTGTAATATTGCTGCAGGTATGCTAAAATATATATATATGATTTATTTAGCTATGTAAGGACAATGTAAAACAAATGTTCAAAGACTGTAAACACAAAATTGTGAAAAATAATAAAAGGATATTAATATAACAAATACCTCATATATGCCCACCCCTTTGTAAATGTAATGCATATATGCCCTCCCCTTTGTAAATGTAATGCATATATGCCCACCCCTTTGTAAATGTAATGCATATATGCCCACCCCTTTCTAAATGTAATGCATAATATTTCTAAGATCAGACCCTATCTCACCCAGGATGCTACAAAAACCCTCATAAACTCACTGGTCATCTCCAGATTGGACTACTGTAACCTCCTCCTATCTGTCCTCCCCAAATCCCATCTCTCTCCTCTCCAGTCTATCCTTAATGCTGCTGCATGGCTTATCTTCCTCTCCAAACGGTCTACATCTGCCTGCCCTCTCCTACAAGCCCTCCGTTGGCTCCCCTTCCCTTTTAGAACCCAATTTAAGGTTCTCACGCTCGCTTACAAAGCCCTCACCCAATCTTCTCCCATATACATCTCTGATCTCATCTCCCTTCACTCTCCTCTCCGCTCTCTTCGTTCAACAAATGCACGCCGCCTTTCATGCCAGCTGATTACTTCCTCCCACTCCCGCCTCCAAGATTTTGCCCGCACTGCTCCCCACCTCTGGAACTCTCTCCCACTCCCCATCAGACTCTCCACCTCTTTGCAATCCTTCAAACGGGCTCTCAAGACCCATTATTTCATCAAAGCCTTCCAGTTATCATTCTAACTCCCTCATACATACACCTTCCTCCCCATCTGTGTCACCCATTTGTCTTCCCCTCCCCTTTTAGAATGTAAGCTCTTATGAGCAGGGCCCTCTACCCTCTTGTACTTCTCCCTACTTTAGTTTCATCTACTTCTTACTCACCAATAGGACACCTAACACTTGGGTTGCTTACGCTGTATTGCTTATCTGGGTGTTATGGTCGCTAATGTAGCAATATATATTATCCATGTCCTGGTCCTGTATTGTATTTTTCTGTAAGTCACTTATCTACAACTTGTTTATGTGCTTTGTAAGGCCCTGCGGAACATTTCTGGCGCCATATAAATGATAATGATAATAATATATGTCCACCCCTTTGTAAATGCAACACAGACTCCGCCCACCTGTTACTAAATGCAATGCACAGACCCCGCCCACCTCTTTCTAAATGCTATACACAGATTCCCCACCCCAAACTTTTTCTGCAGCAGCTACACTTGACAGTCACTGTGACTTACCTTATAGCTTAGGCAGCACCCCCTCCCCTTCAGGTGGGTTAAAGGCCCTTTGGTGACGTCACAACCATGTAACCCACCACAGCGCTTGTTGCTAGAGCCAAGTTGTAGAGTGGATCTCTGACGTCACAACCACGTGACCACCTAACCACCCCCCCCTTCACAGGCACACAAGGAGAGAGCGAGAGAGCGAGAGCGCGCGGCGGCGTACCGCCCAGTGAAAGGCGTAGTCAATCAGAGGCAGCAATCGAGGCGGAGCTCGGGAGGGTCTAACAAGTACTAGTAGTCCTCCCGGGTCCCGGCCCTTGCCGCTGCGTCCGGTCTACAGCGGCCGAAACAAGTCGCGCTGAACTGACGTCAGCGCAGCGCGACTTCTGGCAGCGTCACTAAAGGGCAGATCCTTCCCCCAGTATAAAAGGGAGGGCGCGGCCGCGCGCTGGGTCAGTCGCCATGTGTAATCGTAGAACACCAAGCACTATACACACACACACACACACACGCTCTTTAATCTAAACTAAACATCTTGCAGTAGCAGTGACCTTAATGTTCTAGTGTGTGTGTAGCCTGCATTTCCTCAGCATGCAGGGCTGTGTGCACCTGGCCAGGGTTGCGAGTTCCCAGGCGTGCTGCAAGTGTGTGGCATACATTACAATACAATTGCATTTTGCAGTTCAGGGGCTGCACCTTTTGCACCAGCTCTTGTAAGGTCCTGAGCTTGGTCTATGTACGGCTTGTTTTCTGGGGTAATTTCATCTAAATTGTATTATTAATAGTAAATCCTGTAGGAAGGGGCAGTAAAAATAAGACCCTCTTGTCAGATTGAATTACCCACGTCCTGTCTACGGTGGGTGTGTGTAGCCAGTAAGTGGGTCAAATTGCAGGGGAAAAAAAACTTGCTTGCTGTACTGTGGCTGTGATATATAAGATTGTCACCAATGTCACTACAGACAGTGGCAAATGCAGGATATCTAGAGGGGGGTTTCCAAATGCTCGATTTTAGAGTGAGTATGGCCAGTCCATGAAGAGGGTAGAATTGGCACTTATCCAGCTTTAATATGCGTCATAAAAAGTGTATTGTGTGTCATAATTCCAGATAGAAGACCAGCGATCACAGTGAGCCATGAGGTGCGGCAGTAGGTCCATCCTGTCTGAGCTGAATGTTTTTGTTTTAGATATTGGCACCATTCCAAGAACATGCAGCACTAGTAAAATTCTATTATTTTACTATTTCTAGTGTGGTAATGGTGTGGGCTGGGGAGGGGGTTTCCAGACAGACGGAAACCCCCCCCCCTGCATTTGCCTATGACAGAGAATCTCTCCAGTGTGTAACAACAAAAAGAAATGCTAAATGTATGCAATTAAAAATAAATGAACCGTGTGAGAGCTATGCTGGGTACACACTGACTAGACTATGTGTACGGCAGCGGCTAGTGCATACACACTTGGTGAGGGCCATGCTACATTCGGCAGCATGGCCGATGATGTTGACGATGCGTGGAGCGCGCATCGTCAGCAACATAGTGGCTACACACTGCCCGATGTGGACAATATGTGGATCGCTAACCATCGGTTTCCGATGTCCATCCCTAGGAGTGAGTGATAGGCCTGTACCGGGACATCTTATAAGGGGACTCAAAATAAATTTGCTCAATGAGCAACAACCATGGTCTTTTCAGCGCTTATCAGATCGAATCATTGATTACAATCTTTACAAGTGCTCAGGCTTAATTCACCTTCCACATCGCAGAGTAGTGCATCTGAGGTGATGTCGCACCTTTGCCGCAGTGACTCTATGGGGGACAGATGAAACAATGGGCACAAAACATAAGATAAAGCACCTGCTTGCAAATACCATGATACACCGGTCACACACATTGTAATGCAGGCTGTAATTGTAGCGCTGTGATATTTACCATGCATTACAATGTGAAAGAGCCACAAAATACAGGGCAACTTTGATTACATCTACGATTCAAAAAGATATTCTATTTATTAAAACTGACCGCTGATAGATTACATGATTGCGGCTGCAGCACGCACATACACGTCACGACTTTCGTTTTTACACCGCTTAATGCCTCAGCAATATTTCTCTGTGCGTTAGAGGAACATCAGTCACATTCAGAATAAAATAACAAATCATTGTGGGAAAACACAGTAGTCTTTAGGAACAATAATTACCTTTTTTGTTTACAAAGCAAACTATAAATATTTATCATTCCGGTAGATCAAGGTAGAACAAGTGATCACAATATTGTAGTGTAATACCACAAAATAATGCACTGGAGTGTATTCTACAATAACACAGTAGTTAATGTGTAAATTCAATGCTAGTCCACCATACTGTTCTTCCCAGTCACAGCAGAGGGCAAATTCTCAAACAAAAAAATCCCAAGGTGCAGTCATTTCCCTGAACAGTACATCTCCAGTCCAAAACATGGAACTAACGATGTGAAACCGGATTCAAGCTAAAGTACTATTTGACAGAAAATGGGGCTATGGGTTTTAATTAAATAATCTATATCCCTATTCAATCCAGAATTGATTCTCTTTACATACCCTGTTATTGTGGTGACAAACATCATGTAGGCTTACTGCCCCAATTTCACAGGGGAGACCCCGTTTCTGCTGACTGAAGGGGGGCTTTGCTCATTGGAAAATGGATGTGGCTTTGCTAGAAATGTGCATGGTGCGTGCAGATTGGCGCAGTGCATATCATGTCCTAATTTACCACCTTTTTGGGGGGGATGGGAGGGGCAGGAATCTTATGTTTTTTTCTTTGTGGACTGTAAATCTACTGGATGGTTTGCAAACTTGCACCCATGTGAAGAGTGAGGACCCCTGTACCACCAACATGTGTTTCACCAACACCTTCCTTGTATACCACTGTAACGTGAAGTTATTTTCTGTTGGTGTCCCTATACATTTAGGTACTGGGGAGGGAATATTGGGCTTGATTCAGAGCCGCTCGTAAGCGGCTGCTCGTTTGCTCCGAGCGATGTTCGCACATCTGCGCATGCGTATGGGTCGTAATGCGCATGCGCCAACCAGTCATTGCGGTCGGAAATCGTGTGTTCGCAAAATAGCGAGGGGCTGGTAATTTGAGTGACAGGATGAGGCGTTTGTGGGTGGTAACAGGGGAAGGTGCTTGAAAACGGGGAGTGGAGATCCGAACGCAGGTGTGCCAAACGGGCGTTTTAAGGGTGTGCATAATTAACAAAGCAGCGTCATCGGCCACGTCACTTGGTTGTCTCTTAGCCTGAACTGTTCGCATGATTGCAGTAGGAAAATCCAACCACAAGCACTGCGAGCAGTTCAGACGCCTTTCAATGTACTCGATTAATCTAATAAATAGCGGAGATGACGTATGATGTGAGCGGCCAGGGGGCGTCTTTACAAAATAGCGAGCGCATATTTCGTTCGCTCGTTCAGACATAGAGGCATCAACAGACCGCAAAGAGTGAGCGCTCTATTTAAATATCCGGCCCCTTTTTCTGACCGAGCGAGCACAAATAGCGTCCGGCTCTGAATCAGGCCCATAGAGTGTATTTGCCATCCGCACAATTCTGCAGATTAAAGCAAAGTTTTTATGTAAATAATTTATTATGGCAGGAACATCTGTAAATACCGTAAAGCTCTATGGAATATGCTGGTGCTATAAAAATAACAAATCATGCCAGGAACATCTCTGACTACCACAAAGTGCTATGTATATAGGATATATATTTTAAAGTTTTTCTGGACTTTCATATCGGTGACACATTGTGTTCGTTTATTATTAATTTTTCCAACTTGGACCATATACTGGAACCTCTCAGATTGTAGTGTGTTGCCACATGGCTGAATTACCTATCGATGTTACTGAGGGGGTATCTAATCCAGCTAATTTCCCTATTGGGGATGCATTCACATTCTCAGAGACAGGAGATATTTTATACTAAGAGGCCCTGGATGATCAGGCCGAGTCATGTGATCCTGATGTTATTTACCGCGACTTATTGCGTTTAAAAAAGAAGGAGATTGACTTTAACTACATGGTATATCTTTAAGTGACTATTTCAAAACAAAGAAAATCCCACGGGGTTTTAGAATCGGGAATTGTCCGACTATCGGTTGCAATGACCCGATGTTTTGTAAGGTGTGTAGCGATTCTGAATCGATGTTCCTATGATTTAATTTTGTTGGTTATTGAACAATCCAAGAAAACTGCCACAAAATGCAGCCCATGATACAGACTCATCCCAGGAATTTTATAGAACTTCTAGTGATACCGATATCCCCAAGACAACCTCCAGATGACATACCCTCTGGCCCTTTAGGGGTAACCACCCGCACAAAAGATTCCCCTATAACAGGCGTCACACGAGACGCGAGGGACAAAACCAAAGGGGGTAGACGTGGCACAAAGCCCTCATTGCCAAAGAGGAAGTAATATTTAATCTCTCTTCACACACTTTGTCCAACAGTGAAACCAGCCTTTTAAAGAAAGGTCTTTCTTTTATTCCCACAAATTGTCTACTGGGAGATGGAAAAATTCCAGTTACAAAGACAATTAATCTTAGATTAAAGGAATTTTTCCATAAAAAAACTCCAAAATGTATAAATACCTCTACTAATGTTATCATTCCTACCAATTTGGAAAAATTTAAGGAAAAGACTAACTTTGACCTCATATCCTATAATCCTTCAATAAAAACATACATGCGCACTTTAGAGCACAATGTGTCATCTGCTATTAAGTCTAGTTAATTGGTGCATCCTAATCTATCTAAATTAGAGAGACAAGCCCTGCATTCTCTTTAAAAAAAACCTCTAATCTAACGATACGACCGGCTGATAAGGGCGGATCAATCGTCCTACAGGACACTTGTGAATATGTCCAGGAGATTTTTAAACAACTTGGTGACCAAAAAGTATCGAAAATTGAGTGGTGACCCTACACTGTCTTTTAAAAAAGAACTGTCTGAATTACTATTACTTGCTAGAGATGTATCGGTTATTGATGATGAATTGATGAACATATTGCTCCCTGAATTCCCGATTACCCCGGTGATTTACACCCTCCCATAAGTTCATAAGGGTATTTTTCCTCCCCCAGGCCGACCCATCATATCGGCGAGGGGTTCACTGTTTCAGCCTTCATCAATTTGGCTTGACTCTATTTTACAGCCAATGGTACAGAAACATGGTAATTTTTTGATTGATAGCACAGCATTTTTGAATAAGTTAAAAAAATTTGAAATCTTTCCTGATAATGTGTGGTTCATCACAGCGGATGTTTCAAGCTTGTATACCGTCATACCACATGTAGATGGCATTGGGGCAGTTCGCCGATTGTTGTCTGAAAACGTATTATTTAATTCTAGTCAGATGAATATTTATCTTTCACTCCTTGAGTTGATTTTTACCAAAACATTTTTTATGTTTGATAATGTGTATTACCAGCAAATAACAGGCTGCGCCATGGGCTCATCGCTAGCTCCAGCGTGTGCCAATGTTTATATGTTTATGATTGAGAATAGTCTGTTCTTTCAGGATAGCGAGATTTGGTCTGACATTCTATTATATACACGTTTTATAGATGATCTGTTCATCTTATGGAAAGGAACTAAAGATAAATTTGTAAGCTTGATTGAGGTGTATAATTTGACAACAAATCCAGTAAAATTTACATATGTGATGAGTCAGGAGACCATCGATTTCCTTGATGTTAGATTGATTAGAGATGGTAATAATCTTGTTACCACTTTATTTAAAAAAACCTACCGACAGGAACACACTATTAAAGTATCAGAGTTGCCACCCAAAAAAATTAAAAGCAGGTCTACCTTATTCACAAATGTTAAGGGTACTCAGAATTAACAATAGTAAAGAGAGAGATTCTGAACAAATTGATGATATGGTGGAAAAATTTGTTTCTAGATTCTATAATAAACATCAACTTAATTTGCCTAAACAAAAGGTACTCTCAATGAACCGAGAGGACTTGTTTTTGAAAAAACCTAAGATCAGACAGGACAATAGATTACCATGGGTTACACGATTTAATACTCATTCTTCTATTATAAATGAAACTTCGAGAAAACTGTGGCCCTTGATTTCAACTGATCCAGAACTTGGATTAAGTAAGACGAATTTAATGTCTTGTTACTCTAGGGGCAAGAATCTAAGATATTTTAGTGAAAACTAATTATAGTTCCAAAGATATGGTACCTCCATCACAATTTCTTTCTGTGAAACATCTTGGTCGCTTTAGATGCACTTGCGTCACATGTAAATTTATTATACCAGGTAACACCTTCTTTCACCCACACACTACGAAAAAAATTTGTATACAGCATCATCTAACGTGCAATAGCACTTTTGTTATTGATCAAATTATCTGTCCCTGTCGACTTTCCTATGTTGGAAAGACAAAACGCAAGTTCAAAGAAAGAATGGCAGCACATCGATCTGCTATCAAGTCCGCTCTTCTTAATGGTTCCAGCGATCAAACTGTAGCTAGGCACTTTCTAGAACAAAACCACACTTTAGTGTCATTAAAATATAGAGTGATCGATCACGTTCCTCCATTATTAAGAGGGGGTGATTGTAATAAATTATTAAAAAGAGAAGCACAGTGGATCATTAAACTTGATGTTATTCAACCGAAAGGGCTTAATGAATATCTCTCTTTTCTACTTCAGGGTCCATAGGGTATCCATGTGACGTCAGTCGCTGGGCACCATAGAGTTAAGCTTTTCAGCCTCCCAGGATGCACTAGGGTCCCCCTCCTATACCCCGCCCCCGAGCCAAGGCACCTCAGTTTAGTTTGGTGCCCGGCCGGCGTCGGGTGCACCTATCGGAGTGGGGGCTAGAAGAGCCCCTGAAGCTTTCTTCAGTGCAGCTGTGGCTGCACATCTGGATGTACAGCATGGACAGTTGCATGCCTCCCCCGCTGCACACAGCCCTCTCTGCATGCTGCCGACTGGTCCTGTGGCAGCGCTCCTCCCCCAGGCCAGCCTCCTCTCTGCTCCTCGGCGGCCATCTTCTCCAGAACGCATGGTGAACGCTGCTGGAAGCGCTGGACGGAAGCATCGTGGTCTGGGTCCCCCCGCATACCTCTCCTCCGCTGTGGCTCAGGTCTGTGTATGCAGCGCTGTGTCCTACCAGGCCCTGTGTCTGTGTAGTTGAGTGATCAGCGCTGTTAGTGCAGGAATGGTTATTTCTCTGCATTGTATGTGACTGTGCTAGTGCTGCCTGTAACTTTTCAGCTTTATTACTGTCCCTGTTTTTTCTGCTAAAGCCCTTGCGGTGCGGTGCTGCAGGGTGGTCTCTCGCCTATTTAATACTTAATTGGTGAGAGAGGTCACATACGTGGTGCCATCATGTCTGAAAGTGATTTTCCCCTCCGGCTACAGTGTACCACGTGCAAAGTACCGTTAGCGGAGGGGGAGGGTAGCGCGGAGGGCCTTTGCCGGCAGTGTTTGTCCATGGCGCGGCCTATTACGGTTGCAGCACCGGTACAGGAGCCGCCCTGGGCTTGTTTCGCTCAGGCGTTAACAGCTTTAGTGGGCCAGTTAGCTCCGCAGCCCGCGTTTACTCCGATGGGTTTGTCCCAGCAGTCTGTGGTGTCGTCACCCATGCAGGGGTTCCCACGACAATTGGTGGTACCCCACAGTCTCCCTATTTCCCCGCTCCCGGGTTCTCAGGAGCCAGCGTGGGTTAACTCCCTGACGAGTTCTGTACAGCACTTGTCGGATGTGTTGCAAGGGGAGTCTGTGATGCGGCCTCATAAAAGGCCGGTGGCGTCTCTGTCCGCTCCTTATGAGGATGACGAAGGGACGTCTGATGATGGGGAGATTCTGGATCCTTACGATCAGGAACCTCTCCATACTAAGGACGCTGATGCTAAGTCCAAAGTATATATTCCTGGACTTATTCGGGCGGTCCGCACAGCCTTGGTGATTGAGGACGAAGTTCCCCCAGCGGCTAAATCTAAGTATGCCTTTTTCAAAGATGTGAAGGGCGATGCCACAGTCTTTCCTCTTTCGGGTCAGTTGGTGGACCATTTAGAGGAGGCGTGGAAACAACCTGGCAAAAGATACCAGCCGCAGAGACACCTGGCGGTGGCTTATCCGTTCGCGGATAATTATTTTGCTAAGTGGGAATCCCCTCCACAGGTGGATTCTCACGTGACCCGTCTTGTCCGTAGTGCCACATTGCCGATGCCATCTATGTCCTCCCTTAAGGATGCTACGGACCGCAAGGTAGAAATCTGCCTGAAGTCCGCTTATTCCCTTGCAGGGGGGGCAGCACGGCCGGCTATGGCCATTTGCTGGGTTGCCAGAGCGATGGAGCGCTGGGCGGATTCATTAGAGGCTTCTTTTGAATCCGACTGTCCGGCCGAACAGGCGGAGTTGATTGGCAATCTCCGTGATTCGGCCACCTACATCAACGAGGCGGCTCTAGACATTAGTACTCTGGTGTCTAGAATTTCTTCAGCAGCGGTAGCTGCTCGTCGCACCTTGTGGCTGCGATCCTGGAAGGCGGACGCAGATTCCAAGAAAGGTCTGGAAGCGTTGCCGTTTACCGGAGAAGTTCTCTTCGGTCCGGATCTGGATAAGATTGTGGCCACGCTGGCGGCAGCCAAATCTGCTTGTCTCCCGTTGGCCGCTGCTCCTTCTGGTTCTGGACCATCGTCCTTTCGGTCATCTAGGGCCCAGGGCAGGCCCAAACCACAGTCGTTTCCTCGACAGGCTGGCCCTAAGAAATCGGTCAAGCCCCGGAAGCAGGCTTGACCGACGGTCCGGGTCTCCCCTTGGGGGATCCCAGGGTGGGAGGCCGCCTGCTACAGTTCGCCCAGTGTTGGTCGACCACTACGACAGACACTTGGGTTCTGGAGGTGGTTTCCCACGGATACGCCCTCTCCTTCCGGCACAGACCCCCGGCTCGATTCTTCACCACGGGTCTACCATCAGACCGGAACAAGGCTACGGAGCTGCGGAAGGTATTGCACACTATGCTCCAGGCTGGAGTTATAGTGCCTGTTCCATTCTCCCAGAGGGGCCAGGGTTTCTATTCAAATCTATTTTTGGTACAGAAACCCAATGGGTCATATCGTCCGATTCTCAACCTCAAAGCACTCAACAAGTCTTTGCGGGTCCCGAAGTTTCGGATGGAGACCCTACGGTCCATCATTCTAGCGCTGGAACCTGGGGACTACATGGTGTCATTGGACATACAGGACGCTTACCTGCATGTCCCTATTCTTTTGCGCCATCAACAGTTCCTCAGGTTTGCAATCCGCAGCGACCACTTCCAGTTTCGGGCGTTACCTTTTGGCCTGGCAACAGCACCACGTGTTTTCACCAAGGTGATGGCAGTCATGGCGGCTTCTCTGCGGCTGCAGGGAGTCCGCATGTTGCCGTATTTGGACGACCTGTTATTGGTGGCAGGATCTCCAGAGCTCCTGTTACGCCACTTGGACCTGACCATTGCACTGCTGCAACGGCACGGCTGGCTAATCAACTGGCAGAAGTCCACTCTAATCCCGTCTCGGAGGATTCTGCATCTTGGAGCCTTATTGGACTCGGGACAGCAAAGGATCTTAGTGACGGAGGACAAGATCTCTGCTTTACAGTCAAGGGTGCGCAGTTGTCTGCACAGCCGCCGGGTGTCCTTACACTCGGCGATGAGGTTACTGGGCTCCATGGTGTCGGTGTTCGACATGGTGGAATACGCCCAGTTTCACTCCAGACCTCTGCAGCACCTGATCCTGTCCAAGTGGAACGGGCTGCCTCAGTCTCTGAAGTCCCAGACGATTGTGCTCACCCCGGAGGTTCGCCTGTCCCTTGCGTGGTGGTTACAGACGACCCACCTCAACAAGGGACGTCCGTTCTGGGTTCCAAATTGGGTCCTGTTGACAACGGACGCCAGTCTTCGGGGCTGGGGAGCAGTTTCGGGTCCACACTTGTTCCAGGGCAGGTGGACGCCGACAGAAGCGGAGCTTCCAATAAATATCTTGGAACTCCGTGCGGTCTTCAATGCTCTCCAGCAGGCACAGCGGTTTCTCCAGGGTCGCCCGGTGCAGGTCCAGTCGGACAACGCTACCACCGTGGCCTACATAAACAGGCAAGGAGGAACTCGCAGTCGGGCGGCTCTCGTAGAGGTCTCTCGGATCCTGGTTTGGGCGGAGCGCAATCTTCCGGCCATATCAGCGGTCTTCATCCCGGGAGTGCTAAATTGGGAGGCGGACTTTCTAAGTCGCCAGGACGTTCATCCGGGGGAATGGTCCCTGCACCCGGACGTTTTTCAACTACTGGTGGACAGGTGGGGTCTTCCAGAAATCGACCTCATGGCGTCCCGGCACAACAACAAGTTGCCGGTGTACGGGTCTCGCACAAGAGACGAAGGGGCGTCTCTGGTGGATGCTCTGTCCGTCCGGTGGACGTTCCGGTTCGCATACCTGTTCCCTCCGGTCTCCCTTCCACGGGTAATCCGGAAATTCAAACAGGAAGGAGGGACGCTCCTGTTGATAGCTCCCGCATGGCCCAGACGGCACTGGTTCTCAGATCTTCAGGGTCTGTCCGTGGACAGTCCTCTGCGGTTGCCGCTACGACCGGACCTTCTGTCTCAGGGTCCTTGCGTTCACCCGGACCTGACTCGGCTGTCTTTGACGGCGTGGCTGTTGAGACGGCCATGCTGAGGTCCCGGGGGTTTTCCAGCTCTGTGGTGCGTACCATGTTACG
Organism: Taudactylus pleione; assembly: GCA_031769625.1. Taxonomy (NCBI): domain Eukaryota; kingdom Metazoa; phylum Chordata; class Amphibia; order Anura; family Myobatrachidae; genus Taudactylus; species Taudactylus pleione. The sequence goes on from JAUIMM010000198.1 coordinate 4,938,335, forward strand.
AGCTCGGAAACCGTCTTCCGCGAGGATATACCATCGCGTGTGGCATACGTTCTTCCAGTGGTGTCGACCGAGAGGTTATGCACCGCGGGAGTTTCATCTGTCTCGGATTCTCGCCTTCCTGCAAGCGGGACTAGATCATGGGCTTCGCCTTGCTTCTTCGAAGGTACAGGTTTCGGCCCTATCTGTCTGGTTTCACCGTAGGATTGCTACAATCCCGGATGTGCGCACCTTTATGCAGGGTGTTCTCCGCATTCAGCCGCCCTTTGTTCCACCTGTGGCGCCTTGGGATTTGGCTGTGGTCCTGAGGGCTCTCCAAGGACCGCCGTTTGAACCACTGGGCTCAGTGGATCTTAAATGGCTAACAGCTAAGACTGTTTTCCTTCTGGCCATTGCTTCGGCCAGACGTGTTTCTGAGTTAGGGGCTCTTTCTTATAGACCCCCTTTCTTGGTTTTTCATGGGAACAGGGCAGTGCTCCGCACTCGGCCCGAGTTTCTTCCCAAAGTTGTTTCCCAGTTTCATGTTAACGAGAAAATAGTTGTTCCGGCCTTTAACTCACCAGGTCTTTCCGTGGGTGAGGCCTCTTTGGATGTTGTGCGGGCCTTAAGGACTTATGTTGACCGCACTTCTTCGTTTAGGAAGTCGGACACTTTGTTTGTCCTCTATGGCTTCCGTAAAAAGGGTTGGCCTGCTTCAAAGCAAACTTTGGCAGCCTGGATCCGTATGGCTATTTCTGAAGCTTATCTTCATGAAGGCCTACCGGTCCCTCCTTCTCTGAAGGCTCATTCCACTAGGTCTGTGGGTCCTTCGTGGGCAGCTCGACGTGGTGCCTCGGCAGTTCAGATCTGCAAGGCTGCTACGTGGTCCTCTGTCCATACCTACGTGAGGTATTACAGGTTTGACACCTTCGCCTCTCAGGATGCTTCCTTCGGGCGGCGGATTCTCCTTTCTGCACAGGAGCGTCCCCACCCTTAAAGGATACTGCTTTGGGACATCCCCAAGGTATCCTGTGGATACCCTATGGACCCTGAAGTAGAAAATATGAGATATGGTAAGAACTTACCCTTGTTATCTCTATTTCTACGAAGTCCATAGGGTTCCACAGGACTCCCACCCTGTCGCACCTGTGCTGCAGATGGCCTTTGCTCTGGTCACCGGTTTTCCGTCTCCCTCTGGTGAGAATGTGATTCTTGTATGTGTCCAGATCTTTTTTCTCTCTCTTCCTTCTCCTCCTCCGGCCTATGGCTTGATAACTAACTGAGGTGCCTTGGCTCGGGGGCGGGGTATAGGAGGGGGACCCTAGTGCATCCTGGGAGGCTGAAAAGCTTAACTCTATGGTGCCCAGCGACTGACGTCACACCTATACCCCAAGGTATCCTGTGGAACCCTATGGACTTCGTAGAAATAGAGATAACAAGGGTAAGTTCTTACCATATCTCATATTTTATAGGCTTATTATAAGGTACAATAATGGCTATTATCCATAACACTAGTGGTGAACTACTTATAGTTGGATCAGTTCAGACCAGAGTTTCCTTTGGATGTGTCTGACAATTATTATTATTACTATCTTTATATGTGAATTTCGATGACCCATAGGTGTATATGTGTACCTTGTGATTTCCAGTCCGATTTATTTAAAATTAAGAGCATGCGATGTGTCTAAGGCTGAATTAAATACTGCCAGTTAATTATATATTGCCAGTGGGGGTTTTGAAATCTATTTGATTACTGTAAGTGTTTGATTATGGTATTTATTACCTACGAGTCATTTACATGGACATCTTGGCTAGACAATGTACGTTGGTTATCATTGACGTGTCAAACATTTTGATTGATCTAATATTTTATAGTGTGTACTGATGGTTACTTTGGATTTAATATTGTATGACTCGGTTCATGCCCCGCAATTTATATAGTAGTCAATTTGCTAGGTCAGTAATGGTGCTTCTGTACCTGTTGGAAATGCTTTATTCGTGTTTCTTGTTGTTTGTCTTTTGTTTACTGTTGCTTGGTGACTGGTGTTAGATTAATCACGTGGTGTGCGCCGTCTTTGAGGATTGGATGACGTCATCAAGCCCAGCATGTCACAGAGGCTGCTGTTGCTTGGTGACTGGTGTTAGATTGATCACGTGGTGTGCGCTGTCTTTGAGGATTGGATGACGTTATCAAGCCCAGCCGGTCACGGAGGCTGGGGACGCTGCACATGCTGCCGTGAAAACGCCGCTGATTGCACACAGGGTGTCGGTGATGGGGTATAAATAGGTATGTTCATTATATGTTTTTTGTATTCTGAAGACTGTTGGATTAAACTGAAACGTTAATCATCTATCCACTAGCGCACTAGCAGTGCTTGGAAGTTATTGTCCGTGAGCGCCGCACCTTCATTAACTATATATATATATATATATATATATATATATATACAGAGAGAGAGAGAGAGAGAAAAATGGAGGGCACTCTGCAGATCTCAATAAAGTATGTAAAACAAACCAGACAGCCGGTATAAGTTGCCAACGTTTCAGCGATCAAACGCTTTTATCAAGACATACAGATTGTATAAATAACATAACATTTATAGCTATCAACTCACCCCTTGTCCATCACCTCCACAATCTCCCCTGCTGCTGCGCATGCTGGTGACCTCACCCACATGGGACGCACCAGCACTTCAGCTAAACGGGGCGAGGTCGCTACCCAGTGCCATCACCAAGGCAACGGTAAATACACCATTGCATAAAAAAAAAACACAAAAAACTTAAGACAAGGGATTCTGGCTGTGTATGGGTGTGCGCAGACGCACCAAACCCATACCAAGGAGAAATAGCATGTGTATATCCTAACCAGCATGAACATAACGTACTTGGAAGTGCCTAAGTCGCATAAATTATACTAAAGCAAACGGCTCTATCACTGTAACATGATCCTAACCAAAGAAGCAGGATCTCCTCTGAATGTTTGCACATGTCAAACCAACAATCATAAAGAGTGGACAATGTACATCAAGACTACTATCGATACAGTACTGAACCAAGTACCCTGATGCAATCAATTTAAATAACACCTGCAGGATATATAACTACAGATAAAGTGTCATGTTACAGACAGTACATCCCATGGGTCTCAATGAGAATCTATCTCTGACATGTTTTTTTTTTTATAATACCTAGGTGATGCCCCTCATTATACCCTATACCCACACCAGGTGTTACCTGTTCCATCTCTTGCATATGACACCCTATGTGTATGTATATATCCCGCAGGTGTTATTTCAATTGATTGCATTAGGGTACTTGGAAGATCATTATCGCTGTTCACAAAAGGCCACAAATTTATGTGTATCTGTACAAATTTTGAACTTTTGGGATCACATTGTTTAACCCACACACCAGTATTCTGCGAGGCATTTTCAGGGCACGATGTGACAGATTATCACAAGGCTGGTTTCATGCTTTGTCTCTCGCTATGTCTAGATCCCTGCTTATATAACCTCTATCCAGGAATTTACTAAACATAATATCAAGCTGTTGTAAAGTGTCTTCCATAGAGATGCAAAAACGACATTTTCTAATAAATTGAGAATATGGCAAACCTTTTTAGAAGCAGGATAAGGACTGTTATGTCTATGCATGGTATTTATGTCTAGATTTAACAAATAGAGAGGTTTCAAGATTGCTATTCTTTTATACTGACATCCAAAAGGTTTACTGTAATAGGATGTACATAAAAAGTTAATTGAGCAAGACAGTCAGAAGCATTATGGCAATTCAAAAGGTCATTAAATAATGTTTTCCCACCAGTCGGGTGATGTCAGATGCTAGCTTTATTTAAGAGGAACAAGACACTAAACTTACCTCCATTTGGTTTATTGCTAGACCAGCATTATGCAAAATTATCCTGCATCTCAAGACCATTTTGAACAAGTCTTTCTCCCTGCGCCTCCAGGGCCAAGATATCAGGCAAGCTCCAGTACTGGTGGAGGTCCTGCTAACACCCGAACAGGAGCTCTGCGTTAAGGGGAGAGTGGCCATCTTTACCCGACCCTGTCCTCCTTGCTGTCCTTTTGGCCGTACCCAAACATCACATTCATTTGAGTATGTGACGCTATTTCATGGCCATGCACCACCTCAGTCTAGACGTTTACCGCTTCTCAATGCTTGTATATGGTATTCCCCTGCTCGGCCACCCCGTGTACCGCCCCGTATACCGCCCCGTATTCAGCCCTAATCAGGGCATGTGCTCCTAAACGGTACTCCCCTGCCCTCACACCCTGTGTACTCTCATATTCCACCATGATCTTGGGGTGTGGCACCCACCCTATTCATGCACTGCCTGCACGTTTACCACCTATTCATGTTCATATTTTTTGTTTTTGCTTTTATATATCTTATTTAAAGATGCAAAAAAATTGGATGAACCAAACAGTGAACATATAAAATCACCAATTCACCATATATACAATGACATCAATAATTGTAAAAAAATATATCAAAACTAACAAAGCAACAAATACAAAAGACACTACAAAACCAGATGAGGGGTGGGAAAAGATGAGGGGAAAGAAGGGGTATCCTAGATTTACCAAAAGCTATACCAATCACAAACTAAATCAGTGAATGTCAGCACTAAAACAGCTCAGGTCATTAAGGCCTTGTATTTATTAGATCCCTTAAAATCTAACCAATGAGACCATGTTGTGGTAAATGTAGAGAGTCTGTCCCTTGCAGACAACACAATCTTCCATATTCATGTACATACAGTATCTAAATGGTAGAACCATTCTTGAATAGTGGGGGGAGAAGTGATCTCCATTTAATTGGAATAACCGCCTTAGCTGCACTGTTCATATTGCGCAAGAGGGACTTTTTATATTTAGAGATGGGCCAAGAAATGATATCCAGAATCCAAAATTCTGGGCCTCCAGGGACCCTTTCACCTACAATGTCTTTTGTAAATTGAATAACTTGGTTCCAGAATGAAGTCAAGGAAGGGCAAAGCCACCAAATATGTGAAGGAGAGCCTGGGTTTCCATTACACCTCCAGCAAACATTGGGAAGGCCAGGAAACATCTTGCTCAACACACTAGGGCATCTATACCACCGTGTAACAATCTTATAATGTGTCTCAAGAACAGAGACGCTCGGAGAGGAAACATGTAAAAATTGAAAGGCCTGAGACCATTGATGGTCAGTTAAGGAGATGTTCAGGTCAGTATTCCATGCGTTAGTAAACTTGGGAAATGTAGTAAAGGTACTGTCTAGCAATAATCTATAAAGAGCAGAAATAGAGTGTCGAAGAGGTTCTTCCTGTGAACATAGCATTTCAAAAGATGTCAAATCCCTAGGTAATATACCCTTTTTGTTTACCTTCCTCACAAATTTCACAAGTTGAATATATGACCAATATTCTGACTGGGGAAGACTTAATTCCAGACACAGATCTTGAAAAGGACGAACCCCTCTGGGACCAATTAACTGATTTAGCCTTAAAATCACAGGGGAGTTCCAAAATCGAAAGGAGTGAACATCGCCTGGGAAAAAGTCAGGGTTGCGTAGAGGAGTGGTCAATGGGGAAGGGACAGAGGAAATTGATGACTGAACCCTCAGTTTCTTCCAAATTTGAATGGTGGGAAAAATAGTGGGATGATCGATCACGGGTATAGATTAAACCCAGGGCAGAGTTTGTTAGAAAATGGCACTAGAACACTCTTCCACCAAAACCCATTAATCTTTGTTCTATAAAGAGTGTCATGGCGAAACCTCGGTTTCCTGCCAAACTAAATAAAGTCTCGCACCAACTTCTGAAGTTCCCTAAAAAAAAGATGGGGGTACCCAAATAGGAAGCGTTTGTAGGTAGTACAAGACTCTCGGGAGAATATTCATCTTAATTATATTAACTCTACCAATCCATCAAAATTTTTGGGTTGTCAAACCTTAAGGTCTGCACTAAGTTTCCAAAGTAAAGGGGAAAAATTAGCCTGAAACAGGTTTCTAACATCTTTAGTCAACTGGATGCCCAAATACTGAATTTGTGAAGGATGCTAGTTGAATGCGAATGCTGATTGTAAAACCCTGGACCATAAAATCTAGAGCATTTAAATTAAGGACCAGAGACTTTGAGTAGTTTATTTTGAAATTAGACAAGATACCACATTTTTGAAATTCAAGAGTCAAGTTGGGTAGCGAAACTACTGGGTTTGAAACAATAGTCTTCAAAAAGGGCTAACTTGTATTCCATGGTCCCCAGCCTCACCCCACGAATGTCCGGGTTACAACGTATTGCACGTGCAAGGGCCTCCATACACAATATGAAAATAATAGGAGACAGTGGACACCCCTGCCTAGTCCCATTGGAAATCAAAAAAGGTTCAGATAAGATACCATCTACTTTAACCCGTGCACAAGGAGTTTTATACAAGGCCAAAATTCTGGCAAGGCACACAGGACCCAAGCCCATATGTTGGAGCACACCAGCCATAAATTACCAATCCACCCTATCAAAAGCCTTTTCAGCATCAGTGGATAACAATATTGTAGGAGTCTGTGATGACATGGCCTTAAACATTAGATCAATCATTTTTGTTGTGTTGTCTTCTCCACCAGGGACAAACCCAACCTGATCATTATGAATTACAGTGGTTAACAAGGGCTTAAGTCGGTTAACTAGCACTTTGGCGTATAGTTTAAGATCAGTATTGAGCAAAGATATTGGCCGGTAACTTGAACACAGAGTCGGGTCCTTGTCTGCCTTAGAAAGAACAGTGACATGAGCTTCAAACATTTGGGCAGAAGAGATTTTCACACCATCAACATCATTACATGCCTGCAGTGTCGGACTGGAGCATTAAGGGCCCACCAGGGAAATACAATAGCAGGGGCCCACCAAGGGGGTGGAACTGGCTATTGAGTAGGTGTGGCCATCAAATGGAGGGGTTTGACCAGAGTCAGAATGTGGCATGAAGTGCCCACTGTGGATTGAATTCTAGGGGACCACTTGTGACTTGTGTCACATCAAGTGGTAGCGTACTGCTAAGTGGAAAGTGGTCACCCTGTGACGAAAGCAAGATCATCCCCCGCAGTACAGGACTAGTGTCTAACAACTGTGCACAGGTATATACTACATATACATTATAGCAGACCTGGATAAATGTCTAGGAAAACTAGGAGCCATGGGCAAATGTCAGGAGCCAATAATTTGGGACATTAATATTCGATCATGCAGTATGCCAACAAAAAATAATATGGGTAACCTGTATGGTCAGACAAATGGGCCAGGAACAATGTCCTTCTTGAAATATAACCAGCATCGCCTCCATACAAATTATATCAGTTTCACCAAAGTATATTAGCGCCAGTGACTACACATACAGGCCTGTGCCCAAACACTTACAACTACCCCATGCTGAGTGCATGCGATCTAACTGAAATAGGTATCCATTCAGAAAATGCACTACTCAGGATGATGCAATGATGAAAGATGCAATTCTGGCAACAAGCCCACAGCACAGTCATTACACTGACTCAAGATGGTTCTCTTGTGTTCGTCCAATCAGAAACACCCTTTTATAAATAAAGAGAAATGGCCAAAATACATCTGACGCAGTATCACCCAGAAATACACACAGATCCATATGTTCAGTATAGAACATACACAGTTTGCTAAAATTTGATAAATGCAGTCATGCACAGAGCTGTGCGCGAATCAGAATTAGGCCCTGAAGGTGTAGATTTATTAAATTTGAGTATAAAGTACCAAATGAAAGATAATTAATGAACATGGATTTTAATCAGGGCAAAAGTTTACTTTTAATTAGATTGGTTGGGTACGGTATCCTGGCGGTCAGAATCCCAACACTAGAAGGTAAGCTTCATAACACTAAAGTTGCATACACACGTAACGATTTTTTGAACGATTTAACTACTGTATAACGACGTCGTTATCATTCAATCGTCGAAAAAATCGTTCAGTTTCTGAGTTATAACGAATGATTATCGTTCATGCGCGTTCCCGTTTGTAGTTCATTCTGACTGACCAACTGAACGATTTTCATTAAGGGAAGTTACAAAAATCGTTTGTAGTTCAAAAAAATCGTTAATTACACTTTAAAAAATCTGACATAGGCCCTGATTCAGAGCCGGACGCAAGTGGCTGCTCGTTCGCTCCGAGCGATGTTTGCCCAACTGCGCATGCGTACGGATCGAAATACGCATGTGCGAACCACTCAGTGCGGCCGAAAATCGTGTGCTCGCAAAATAGCGAATGCCTGCTATTTTGAGTGACAGAATGAGGCGTATGTGGGTGGTAACAGGGGAAGGTGCTTGAAAACGGGGAGTGGAGATCCGATCGCAGGCGTGCTTAAAGGTCAAAACAGGCGTTTTATGGGTGTGCATATTTAAAACAGCAGCGTCATTGACCACGTCACTGGGTTAATTTAAAGCCAGAACTGCTCGCAAAATTGTGGTAGCAAAAACCAACCACAAGAATAGCGAGCAGCTCATACCCTGTTCGATGTACTCAATTAATCTAATAAATAGCGGACATGACGTAGGATGCGAGCGGCCAGGGGGCGTATTTTTCCAAAAAACGACCGCAAGTTTTGTTCGCTCGTTCAGACCTAGAGGCGTGAACAGACCGCAAACAGCGAACGGTTCATTTGAATAGCCACCCCTTGTTTTAGAACGAACGACCGCAAATAGCGAGTGGCTCTGAATGAGGGCCATAATTTGACATAAAATCATTGGTAACAAAATCGTTGTGTGTGTATGGTGTATGCAGCTTAACCCTTACCCCTCCCTCGTGCCTAAACCTAATCTCCCCCCAAGCCAGGATGCTGACTACATTCCAATTGGATATAATTTTACCTGTCATAGTTTTACCAAGATACTCACTACAAATAAACAAATAATTAACATATTACAACCTAGTCATCAGAGTCAGATCTATTATAAAATATAAAATAAGCTTACAGACCTTTGTTTTCAAAAGAACACAGAAAGCGGTAGTTCAATGGTGCACCAACCGATTTGATAGATTTAAAATATAACTTTTAATAAGTATTATTTAAGAAAGATATTTCCCCTCCGGGAGTAGGTTGACGAAGTATTGAAATTGAAAATAAAAATAAAAAAATTAAATAAAAATTGTATTAAAACCAGTGTGTCAGGGATATACTCATAGTCTATTGACTATATTGACTAAGCGGAACAAACCCCATATGCAGCAAATCTTACACTAATGGAATATTGAAGCTATTGTAGTTATTCCATATAAGCTAATAATCTCCACCAGTGTTGGTTATATACACTGATATAACAGTGTGACTTGAAATTAGGTGGACAGCTGTTGAAAGCTGCTTATACTGTATCACATATTATGCTGATAATTACCCCCGGCAGTCATATATATTCACTGCACCCGTGTTCAGCATTTATATTGTTTGATATTTAGTAACAATATTATCAACAGTGGATCAATATGGGCAGCTTATATAAAGTCAGTTATGTGCTATATTATTAATTACCACTGGCAATCTAGTGCATTCACAGGAACTGTGTTCAAACATTTAACATACATGGAGGACTGATACACCTATGCCGCGGTCAGCGTTCAAAACTGAGTCTACAATATGGCTCAAAGTTAAATATACAGTTGCTAATAGCTGTTACAGAGTGTCACATAGTACGCTAATAAATACCATCAGAAGTCAGATACATTCACTGCAACCATGGTTAGCGTTACTTATGTGGTCCACAGTGTAGTTAGCATGTATCAAAACTGCTGTAGCTTTTCCATAATATGTTAATAGTTTCTACCAGTATTAATTATATATACTGATGTTACAAATGTGACTTAAAGTTAGATTGATGTTACAAATGTGACTTAAAGTTAGATAGGCAGCTGTTTAAGGCTGCTTATATTATATCATAAAACACGCTGGTAATTACCCCGGCAGTCAGATATATTCACTGCAGCCGTGTTCAGCGTTTATGTTGTTATATTTAATAAAAAATGTTGCCAACAGTGAATCAATATGTACAGCTATATAAAGCCACTATAGTACATTATGCCATATACTATTAATTACCCCCGGCAGTCAGATACATGCACTGAAGCCGTGGTTGACCTTAGGCATAAATATAAGACTGCTACAATTATTCGATGACACGCTGACAAATCTCCACCAGCATTCAGATCTATGTACTGATGCCGAGGTCAACGTACAGGACTGAGTCTGTAGTGTGACTCAGAGTTGAATATACAGATATTGAAAGCTGTTACAAGGTATCACATAGCACGCTGATAGATACCACCGGCAGTCAGATACAGTCACTGCTGCCGTGGTCAGCGTTGCATATGCGGTCCGCAGTAAAGATTTTGAACCCCTGACACACGCATACCGATGCGCATTTCGCCCGCCTAGAGCTTAATCATGGTAACAACCCGATACCTGGGTTGATACACTTTAAATACACTCACCTCTGTCTTTCAGCCTAACAGTCAGCCAATCAGATCTCCGTCAGTACGGAGACTCAGGGACAGGATTGCTAGGTGTTAGTTGAAATCTGCACCAGACAGAAATAATGGATACTAGAAAAGCTGATCCCAGCTTAGCCACAAAGCTAAGATAAGCCATCCAAGGGGAATTTATTACTATGAGCACGCCAAATCAGATCAAGATTGAATAGAATAATACATTAATTCAATTATATATTAGATTATTACCTTAATTATCTTGTATATCAAAATTATTATTAAAATGAATTAATTCAATTATTTAGTCATACAAATATACAAGTGAAATGTCTTAGTGATTAGGTGCAAATTAAATAAGTGAATAAAAAACCAATACAAAAACATGAAAGAATGAAGAGAGAGATAAAAAATAAAAATAGAAGACTCTCAAAGGTGTAAATAATATTAAAGTGTAAAAATAAGTATCGTGTATAACACTTGATTATATTAATGATAATAGTGACGTAATATAATAGTAATGTAAATTCGTATATCAGAATTATTATTAAAATAATTAATTAAATTATTTAGTCATAAAAGTATGAAAGTGAAGTACCTTAGTGATTAAGTGCAAATTAAATAGGTGAATAACACCATAAACTTTTTTAAGGTGAAAAAACGGCACTTAACGTGGATTCTTTTTCAGGACACATCAGGTCCTGAAAAAAAAGCCCCGATAAGTGTCAACGTCGGGCTGACACGGGCTAATTGGATAGCCCTGGGGAATCCATTAGTGCCCAATGTTCGGGGCTAATTTGATACCCCCCTTAATTGTAATCACAGATAAGGTGAACATATTGGTTGTAGACAGATTGTCAACAAGCCGCACATGACCCTGCTACAGTTTAAAGCTTTCTCCCCTCAGACCTCTCAACATGTCCCGAAGATCTCTCCGCATGTCCACAGAGCTCCTACATGACCCTCAGACCTCCGCTCATTTTAAATAAACAAAGAGTAGTTGTAAAATATTTAAAAAAAATCTATAAACCTGTAAAAAAAATTTTTAAAAAAAAACTCTAGATATTAAAAAGGAATAAAGCATTTTGAACAGAAAATTGTGCTTATCTGCCATCCTTAAAGATTTAGTTATGTGGAGTTGAACACGGTTGGTCCTCCATTCATCCACATCACTTCTGGTCAGCAACCACCTGCCTGCGGCAGAGAGAGACATTGGGTGAATGGACAGAGGCACAGATATTGGGAGGGGGAAAGGCACAGAGGGAGTGGGTACAGAGGAACAGACAGGGAATAGGGGGCAGAGGCACAGACAAGGAGTAGGGGGGCAGAAGCACAGACAAGGAGTAGGGGGCAGAGGCACAGACAGGGTGTAGGTACAGAGACACATACAGGAAGTGGGGACAGAGGCACAGACGGAGTGGGGACAGGCGTAGCACAGGCAGGGAGAAGGCACTGAGGCACAGGCAGGGAGAAGGCACTGAGGCACAGGCAGGGAGAAGGCACTGAGGCACAGACAGGGAGAAGGCACTTAGGCATAGCATAGACAGGGTGTAGGGACAGAGGCACAGACAGGGAGGGTGGGCAGAGGCATATACAGGAAGTGGGGACAGAGGCAAAGACAGTGAGTGGGGACAGAGGCATAGCATAGACAGGGAGAAGGGACTGAGGCACAGACAGGGAGTAGGGACTGAGGCATAGCATAGACAGGGAGAAGGGACTGAGGCACTGACAGGGAATAGGGACTGGACTGGGGCATAGCATAGACAGGGAGTAGGAACTGAGGCACAGACAGGGAGTGTGGGCAGAGACACAGACAGTCTGTGGGGACAGAGGCATAGCATAGACAGGGAGAAGACTGAGGCACAGACAGGGAGTAGGGACTGAGGCATAGCATAGACAGGGAGAAGGGACTGAGGCACAGACAGGGAGTAGGGACTGGGGCATAGCATAGACAGGGAGAAGGGACTGAGGCACAGACAGGGAGTAGGGACTGAGGCACAGACAGGGAGTAGGGACTGAGGCATAGCATAGACAGGGAGTGTGGGCAGAGGCACAGACAGTCTGTGGGGACAGAGGCGGCACAGACAATCTGTGGGGACAGAGGCGGCACAGACAATCTGTGGGGACAGAGGCACAGACAGTCTGTGGGGACAAAGGCATAGCATAGACAGGGAGAAGGGACTGAGGCATAGCATAGACAGGGGGTAGGGGCACAGACTATGCAGCTACTACATAACCTTGCTCTGTTTAGTGCACACTATCCTGCCTGCAGCCTGGCCAATGGATCAGTGTGTCCTGGCATCTGGTGTAGAGAAGAAGAGAGGAGAGCTGGGGGCGGGGCAACTACTGATGCCGGGGAAGGTAAGCTGATCGGGGGTAGGTGGATCCATGTGAGAGCAGTACTACATTAAAATCTATCCCTGCTGCAGGCGCCAATGATCTCAGCCAGGAACTGCAGGGAATCGTATAAATTAAACAAGCAGATAATATATCCCTCACCCACACAGAGAAGCTGCACTTGCTAGATTTCTTCTCTCAAAGTAAGTGATTGGCTTCTTCTTTGTAACAGCTGCTCCTTTCGGTTCCTCTTCAGCATGCGCTGTAGCAAGCGTGGCAGGACGTCATGACATCACATTCATGCCGTCTAGAGGAAGCAGAGCGGAAGGCAGAGATTCGGAGTGAACAGTACAGTAGCTGTTACCGTGGACTCAGAGAACATTGCATCGGGTCACTTGGTGGTCCATGGGGCTGGGAAATTAACTTGGTACTTGTGTAAAAAAAAAAATAGCAAAATCCGCCGACTGCACCCGCCAGCGGTACCGCGTGATCAGGTTTGGCCCCGCCCCTCGATAGCAGAGGGCGGAGCTCAAAGTCAGTGGGGCCCACCGGGGATTACCCCAGCCCCCCGGTGGGCCTGTCCAACCCTGAATGCCTGTAGTAGAAGAGGGGCCAACTGAGATTGGAACAATATTGTAATATGATATGGTAAACCCATCAGGACCTGGGCTCTTACCAGCTGGAGTGCACTTAATTGCCGACTCCAGTTCGGCTAGTGAAATTGCTTGTTCTAAAATAAGTTGAGCTTCATCCGGAATACTAGGAAAATTACTAGAAGTAATCTTCTAGCTCTTTGGTCCAGGGTCATGGGGGCCGATAGGGAGTAAAGGCCAGAATAATACCTCTGAAAAGAATCTGCAATCTGCTCCGTAAGAAAGCTGACGCTGCCTTTTGAGTTTTTAACCTTAGAAATAAAAGTTAAAGCCCTTTGTTCTCTTAAGGAGCGTGCCAGGAGCTTCCCAGGTTTGTTACCCCATTGAAAATACTTATATCGACACTTTTGAAAAGCTAGCTTGGTCTTATCCCATATCAATTTATTCAAGTGAGATCGAGCTTGTGCTAGCTCAATGCCCACAGTGGCATCCAAAGTAGATTTGTGTGATAGTTCGAGTGAATGAATTTTAAGCAGGAGAGCCTTTTTCTGTGCTTCCCTTTGTTTTTTAGCTAAGGATCCTAATTGGATACGTTTTCCTCGAATCACACTTTTGTGAGCCTCACATAAGGCGCATTTGCTAAAATCAGTGGTATTATTAAAGGATATATACTCCTCAATAGTTTTAATAACTGTCTTTATATTCAGGAAGCTGAATTACTTTCATTCAGTTTCCAGGACCAACACTTACAGTAGGTGTGGACTTTGGAACAAGAACATGTAGGAAAACGGGCATGATCTGACCATGTAATAGAACCAATTGCTTGTTATGAAATAAGATGCAATGGTCTATGCGAAATGAAAAAATAATCTAATCGAGAATATACGTTGTGAGGATTAGAAAAAAAAAGTAAAATCTTTGTCTTTTGGGTGTTGCGCTCTCCAAGCATCCAACAGTTGATGTTCATGAAAAAGTTTCCTTACCTTGCGCAGATCGGCATGGGATATATTCGAGCTAGATCTAGAGGTGTCCAGAGTCTGATCAAACGTCCAGTTGAAGTCTCCACCTATAACAACAATACCTTGTTGCACAGATTCAACAAACTGCAGTACTTTAGTAAAACAGGCATGCTGTCTCCTATTGGGAGCATAAATGTTTACAAAAGTATACATTTGATGAAAAAGTTTCCCTACAACAACTAAGGCTCGGCCTTCAATCAACACTGTGTGTGACTACATCCGTAAGGGGAAGGCGTCTAGAAAATAAAATTGCAACCCCTTTAGTTTTACCCTCCGGATTGTCGCTGGTCTTTGACCATGTATAGTAATGATTTTTAATCGAAGGGGCATTTCCCTGTTTGAAATGAGTTTCCTGTACAAATATAATATCAAGCTTCTCATTTCGAACCTCATGAAGGACAGAAGACCGCTTTTCTGGGATATGTAACCCCTTCGCATTAATAGAAGAGAGTTTTAATGTATCCAAACCATAGGGATGACTCACCAGAGAAAACAATAAAAAGAGAAAAAGAAAAGGAAAACACATTCCTGGCTTAGAAGTACCTTTTTCCATAAAAGCAGATCATGATAGAACCTAAATGTCATAGGAAATATGCACTACCTGAGGAGACCCAGGAGGAAAAACAAGGGAGGAACAAAGGAAAAAACAATAGGAATATAGACACATAACAAAAAAGATAAACATTGCAGAATATCAATAAAAACAGATACACATAAACGAATACAAAAAAATTTGCCCTGGAACACATGAATCCGAAGACGCCCACGTTCCTTCAGAATATGGCAAATCATGTCCAGTGCTCCATGCTCCCAGCCTCGGTATTGTTGCTTATTTGTATCTGACCCCCTCCGCTCAATACATTACTGCACCTTTGGGCCTTGTGCCCCTTACATCTGCAGAAGCATGTCAGTAGAACTCTGTGCTGCCAGTAAAGACGTGGGCCCAGCAAAAGGAGTTGAGATTGCTTCTGCCAGTTGTAAAGTTCAAAACTTTGGAGGAAGCTGCTGACAATCTCTAGAGGTGGAGAAACGCGTAAAGAAAACCTTTATCTTCTTCACTACTGCTGGCAATATTGGTACCCACTGAAAGCGCAGAGTAGGGTGTAACCAGTACTCCAGAGAAAGCTTCGAAACCTGGATTACATGAGCAGCCTAGAGTGATTTTACCTGCCAGTGTGTGCTAGTGGGGACATTACCCAATGGGAAGAAAGAAGACCGTAAGGCGTTTTTTCAATAGTAGATTAAATCATCTCCAGGCCAGGAAGATCGAGGAAAATCGTTATTGACTTTATTACGTTTTGCCTACTAACCCTGCTAATAATACCTGGGACAAGTTCCGGTTGTATAACTGGTATATGGGCCATTTACGAACAATTAACTAACATCGTGCTGATTAAACAATAGACTAACGCACAGGTTCTCAAACTCGGTCCTCAGGACCCCAAACGGTGCATGTTTTCCATGTCTCCACAGTAAATCAAGTGAAATAATTAGCTCCACCTGTGAACCTTTTAAAATGTGTCAGTGAGTAATGAGTACACCTGTGCACCTGCTGGGTGACCTGCAAAACATGACCTGTGTGGGGTCCTGAGGACCGAGTTTGAAAACCACCGGACTAACGTGAAATCCAGAGCACAAATGAATAGAGACTTCCAGACCTTTATTTCTGTTTGGAAGTCCTGTAATAAATAGAAACAATCAGCACTTTAGGTTGTTAAAACTGGTGTTTGAATAGTCTGCCATATATTCAACCCTGTACTGCTCCATATTCAGCCCTGGTCAGGGCATGTGACCCTCTCTACCCATACAACATTCCTCAAAAAGAGGAATACAGGTGCTCAACTATAAATTAACTGATTGTATATAAATAAATAAATTTTTGCACTGAGTAGAGGTTATGGGCCTACCCATCACATCCGGGTAACCTCTGTCGGGTAGGTCCCTAACATACTAGGGTTCAAATCCAGATCGCAGGACACCCCCAAACTAGCCCAGCTAAGCCACCGCTAAAATAAGAAAAGTGAAGTGTAAAGGAAATAGTTAAGAGCAGCCGCAGCTGCATATAAAGAATAAAAATAAAAAAGTGAGGTACATACAGTCAGGTGCATAAATATTGGGACATTGACAGAATTTTCATATTTTGGCCTCTATTCACCACCACAATGGCTTTGAAATGAAACAAACGAGATGTGCTTTAACTGCAGACTTTCAGATTTAATTTGAGCGTAATTACATCCAAATCAGGTGAACGGTGTAGGAATTACAATGGTTTCTATATGTGCCTCCCACTTTTTAAGGGGCCAAAAGTAATGGGACTATCAACTCAAAAGCTATTTCATGGACAGGTGTGGGCTATTCCCTCGTTATTTCATTATCAATTAAGCAGGTAAAAGGTCTGGAGTTGATTCTAGGTGTGACATTTGGAATCAGTTGCTGTCGACTCTCAATATGAGATCCAAAGAGCTGTCACTATCAGTGAAGCAAGCCATCATTAGGCTGAAAAATCAAAACAAACCCATCAGAGAGATAGCTAAAACATTAGGTGTGGCCAAATCAACTGTTTGGAACAAAAAGAAAGAACGCACCGGAGAGCTCAGCAACACCAAAAGACCCGGAAGACCGCGGGAAACAACTGTGGTGGTTGACAGAAGAATTATTTCCCTGGTGAAGAAAAACCCCTTCACAACAGTTGGCCAAAACAAGAACACTCTCCAGGAGGTAGGTGTATATGTGTCAAAAGTCAACAATCAAGAGAAGACTTCACAAGAGTGAATATAGAGGGTTCACGACAAGATGTAAACCATTGGTGAGCCTCAAAAACAGGAACACCAGATTAGAGTTTGCCACAGATTAGAGTTTGCCAAACAACATCTAAAAAATCCATTACAGTTCTGGAACAACATCCTATGGACAGATGAGACAAAGATCAACTTGTACCAGAGTGATGGGAAGAGAAGAGTATGGAGAAGGAAAGGAACTGCTCATGATCCAAAACATACCACCTCATCAGTGAAGCATGGTGGTGGTAGTGTCATGGCGTGGGCATGTATGGCTGCCAATGGAACTGGTTCCCTTGTATTTATTAATGATGTGACTGCTGACAAAAACAGCAGAATGAATTCTGAAATGTTTCGGGCAATATTATATGCTCATATTCAGTCAAATGCTTCAGAACTCATTGGACGGCGCTTCACAGTGCAGATGGACAATGACCCGAAGCATACTGCAAAAGCAACCAAAGAGTTTTTTTAAGGCTAAAAAGTGGAATGTTATGCAATGGCCAAGTCAATCCACTGACCTGAATCCAATTGAGCATGCATTTCACTTGATGAAGACAAAACTGAAGGGAAAATGCCCCAAAAACAAGCAGTAACTGAAGACATTTGCAGTAGAGGCCTGGCAGAGCATCACCAGGGATGAAACCCAGCGTCTGGTGATGTCTATGCGTTCCAGCCTTCAGGCTGTAATTGCCTGCAAAGGATTTGCAACAAAGTATTAGAAAGTGAAAGTTAGATTTAGGATTGTTTAGTTTGTCCCATTACTTTTGGCCCCTTAAAAAGTGGGAGGCACATACAGTATACAAACCATTGTAATTCCTACACCTTTCACCTGATTTGGATGTAATTACCCTCATTAAATCTGAAAGTCTGTAGTTAAAGCACATCTTGTTTGTTTCATTTCAAAGCCATTGTGGTGGTGAATAGAGGCCAAAATATGAAAATTCTGTCAATGTCCCAATATTTATGCACCTGACTGTATATAAAAAATACAAAAAGAGAGAATACTAGCGCACTGAAACACTGGGGACTGTCCAAGTTAAGTGAGCTGCAGTTTAGGGTACCTGACTCGAACCCTAAACATATAAACACAAATGAAGAATAAACTGCGCTCAACTAGACGTGGTTATAGAACGTGGAGGGTGTTTATATATAGATATAGATACTATGGGTCAGTATCTAGACAAAATGACACTACACATATTAATGATCTCTGTATTAGTGGAATAGTTCAGTGACCAAAGATTGTAGGAAAAACCTACCATATTAAACTGATAATGACCTGTTGGGCTACTAAAAAATCACTGAGTATGCTGGTACATTGATAAATAATTTAATGGAAAATGAAAAATAAAACAGAAGTAAACTCAAATATAATCGGATATATCAACATATAGGTTCAATGAGTATGAAACACACAGTATAAATAGTGCATAGGAATTAAATAGTAAAAGTTCCCAATCCTCTGATTGGCGTGAATAAAGATCAATTATGTAGGGGAGATCAGTTACAGGATCTGCTGATCATGAATAGAAAAGACCCCCGGTAGGTCACTAACTGTATATATCAATTTCTGGAATAGATCACAAGGAGAATTGTCCTGGTGGGTGATTGGAAGGAGAATGTAGGGGAAAAAATCCGGTATGTGGAACGGTGATGGTACCAGCGGCGTCCCGCTGATACTTGATGTTAAGTCCTGGTGTTATGTACAGAGATGCCCAGGGTAGACTTCTTTGAGGAGGGAGTACGGACTAACCGGCAAGTAAGGGGTGTATCTCGACCAGTAGGCACTCCTATGGCGACTGTCAGCGGAACGTCTGGTCCCAGGCGTTCGCCAACACCGCTACACGGAGTGACCACTATGTTGGTGAGGAGGGATATTATGGCTCGAGCTTTAGGAGCCGGTGATCATATATCCCCTCCGCACTTGGAGACTTACCTACCTGTCTCTCGCCGTTGTCCACTCCTTCCTCCGGCCGGTGCTTGCTTGCAGTCTCGCGTCCTTCTCCTCGCGTGGCAACGATGGCTGGGGTGCGCGCGTATACAATCTTCTCCGTCTCCTTACTTCCGGGTTGTGGTCACGTGATGGTGATCAAGCCGCGGCTTAGTGGGTCTCAATGTAAGCAGTCTTGTGTAACAGATCTCCAATGAAAATGACAGAATCACAATGTCTCAATGTCTCCAACGCGTTTCTGCCTATTCAGGCCTTTTTCAAGGAGTAAATGGTGTCATTGATCCTGTGTTTAAATAGAGGAAGGTCCTCTTGTAATAGGTCATAGCCCAGTGGGAGGGTCTCAGTGATTATAATGGAAAAGTCTGGCATAAGGACTATGGGATATGGACCTTGGTACTTGGTTTAACATAAAATGCGGACCGTAGAGGTTGATGAAATACAGATTCATACAGCAAGCAAAGAATGAAAATCTTCATAAAGAAAAATATGTCAAAAAGTTTAAATATTAATAGTATTAATAGAAATAAAAATAAATATAAATATAAAAATAAAATAAATAAGAAAGAAAAAAAAAAAAAAAAATAATAATATAATAATAATAATAAATATAAAAATAAATATAAAATTAAATTAAAAAATAAATAAAATATGAAATAAAAATAAATATAAATATAAATAAAGGAATAGTAAAAATAATACTCATAATTCTCATGATTAATACCAGGGTAGTGAGGAGTGTATTTGTGGAAATGTAAACACATCCATCTTCATTTTCTGTAGTGAGTATTGATAAATATCGGGCCGTATTGGCATCGTTGTGCCTCTTATTAATGGATTATTTAGAGATCTCATTTGTTGTTCTTACATATAATAGATTTGACCTCATTATCTAAATTATGTCCTCGAGGGGCGAATGTTCTAAGTTCGTAAATCCATTCTAATTCCCTAGTGTTGATCCTGTGATCAAAGTCACCACCTCTCCAATTGTATTTTACTTGTTCCAAACCTATAAATTTGAGTGATTTTGGATTACTTTGGTGATGAATTATGAAATGATTTGATAAATTGTGTTCCTCCACTCCTCTCTTAATGTTTCTGACATGTTCACTAATGCGGGTTTTCAATGGTCTAGTGGTCCTCCCTACGTATTGTTTTTTTGCAGGTGCACTCTAATAGGTAGATAACCCCTTTGGTGTTACATGTGATCATGCTCTTTATAGGGTATTCTTTTCCTGTTGTGCATGATGTGAAGGTCACGGTGGGCTTGGTTGTTCTGTACCCATAATTGGTGCAGCCAAGGCATGTACCACAGTGATAAAACCCGTTGTTACTTGTACCGTCCATGGTAGTCTGTCTTGATACTTTAGGTGAAATGTGATTATGTACTATTTTCATCCTCAGGTCTGGTGCCTTCTTATAAATTAATCTGGGGTTAGGAGGTAGGTGTTTGGCCAATGTATCATCCCCAAGTAGTATATGCCAATGCTTGTTTAGAATCTGCCTCACCTCTCTGGCTTGTTTTGAATATTGTGTGATAAAGAGGACCTCATTCTTATATTCGTTTTGTTTAGTATCTGCATTTTTATATTCTAATAAATTGACCCTGTTGATATTTGTTACTTCATCAAATGCTTTTTGTACAGAGTCCTTATTATAGTCCTTCTCAATGAAATGTGACATTAGGAGTTGGCCCTGTGTCTGGAAGTCACTCATCTTAGAACAGTTCCTCCTCAGTCTTAGGAACTGTCCTTTGGGAATAGTGTTGAGCCAGTTCGGGTGATGCCAACTGGTGGCTAGTATAAAGCTGTTAACATCTACTTCTTTTTTGAAGGTGTTGGTTTGTATCTTCCCTTTTTCGATGAATATATTAAGGTCTAAAAATTCTACCTTCTCCTTACTGTACTTGGCTGTGAATACTAATTGGTTATCATTATTATTGAGAGTGGTCAAAAACTGTAGCAGTGAGGTTTCATCCCCCCGCCAGATGAAGAGGACATCGTCTATGTACCTCTTCCAGAGTACGAGGTTTGCCCCAAGCCCCACCCCCCAGATATGGTGGTCCTCCCACCAACTCATGAAGAGGTTGGCGTAGCTTGGGGCAAACCTCGTACCCATAGCAGTACCGGTGGTTTGTAAGAAAAAATGGTCATTAAACCAAACATAGTCGTGTTTGTGTATGAACAAGATACTATCAATAATAAAGTCCCGTTGAGAATCTGTTAAAGATGCATCTTTGTTCAAATGGTATCTAATGCTGTTGATACCCTGAGTGTGGTCTATAACCGTATAGAGTGAGGTAATATCCGTAGTCACCAACCAGAACTCGTCCTCCCATTGTATACCATTTAAGATGTTCAATATCTGGGTAGTGTCTTTTAAGATATGCAGTTTGTTCTGTCACATAAGGTTGTAATATATTATCTATGTATTCAGATAGGTTCGATGTCAGGGAACCTATCCCCGATATTATCGGTATACCCGGTGGTTTGTTTCTATCTTTATGCACCTTGGGCAAATAATAAAACACTGGAATCACTGGATGTTTGGTTTCAATGAATTGATGCTCATATTTGGTCAGTACACCTGTCCGAATGCCTTTGAGTAGATGAGTGTTCAATTCTTGTGTGAATCTTTGTGTAGGGTCATGTGTTAGAACTTCCTATGTGGTTGTATCATTGAGAAGTCTCTGTGCCTCTTCTATATAGTCTGCTTTATTGAGAATGACAATCCCCCCCCCTTGTCTGCAGGTTTTATAATTGAGTGATCTTCCTGTAATTCTCGTAATGTTGTCCTTTCATTTTTTGTTAGGTTATCATATTTATTGTTAGTATGCATATTCTCTAAATCTTTCTCTACCAATTTTGTAAAAGTTTCAACACATGTCCCTTGCATGTAACTGGGATAGAAAGTGGATTGAGGTCTTAGTCCTGTAAGTTTATTTGTGTTATTGTCATTGATATTTCTAACTTCTACAGGTGTAAGTGATGAAAAATATTTTTTCAGAGCAAGTTTTCTAGTAAATTTGTGAAGATCTATATATGTTTGGAACTTATTGATGTTGTTAGTTGGAGCAAACTTTAAGCCTTTATCTAGAAGTTTCAAATGTTGATCAGGCAAGGTGGCGTTGCTCAAATTGAATATGCCTCGTCCTGGTGTGATGGATTTTGTGGATGTCTGATTCTTAATTTTGCTTATTTCTCCCCCCCCTACAGCCCCTTCTGGTGCCTCTAATTTTCTTTTTCCTGGGTTCGGGTTCATGCTGTGTGTCACTAGTGGTGTTTTGTAGAGAGATTCCTCTAAAAAAAACGGTGGCTGGGAGACACATTCTTCAAAATTGATGGTCTTCCGGGTACTGATAGGAGAATATTATTCTCTGTTGGGTGTTCCTACTAGATTTCCAATATTCCAACCTATATCTAATGATGTTCTTGCTAGATCCTCGTAATGTGGATCGTCTTCTATTTTGTGAATGGAAAAAGATGTCTCCGTTACTGTACTACATGTAGATAGCTCAGAGAGATGTTCTATATCTTGATGATATTGCGGCTGCTGGGTTAACTGTTGAGCTATAGTGATAGTATCAGTCTTATGTAGTTTCGACATGTACTGTTGATACGTTAAGTTCAGTCTCCGGTAAATGGGCGTTCTTAAATTTGTACTTTTAGGAGAACTAAAATTCTTGTTTATATTGTTTTTCTTATTGATTCTATTTGTCGGGACAGTAGACTTAAATGTCTTGTGTGAAGGTTTTTTAACTCCAAATTTATCCCTGAGTATTTTGTTTTTTTTGGTTTCGATTAATTTGGTTTCCCCTTTAATGACTCTATTCAGTGTTAAATTTGATAGAGCAATACATTCTTTATCTTCTTTATGTGGGTCTAGTGCCTGTTCTAGAGATTTTATTTCTGTATCTAGAGTATTAAGTTGTTGCTCATGATTGACTATTAGTAGTTGGATCAGTCTGTAAGAGCAATCAGCCAGAATGCTATTCCATTCGTGCATGAAAACTACGTCTTCTTGATTATGAGTGGGTTGTTTCTTAATATGTAAACCTTTCGGGATAATTTTGTTATCTAAATACCATTTCAATGTATGGGTGTCCCACCATAATCTAGTTTCTTTGGTAATCAATTTTTCCAATCTCAAAAATGTGTCACAGAAAGTGTTACCAAGGTTGACCGGCGGTGGTTTATGAATTAGATCAGCAAAATCAGTGTGGGCCCTATCTTGTCTATTCAGTCGTATGTCTGAGTCCCATCTAAGAAATCTCTTGCTGCTAGTATGTGTCAGTAAATCCTAGTACAAAAAGAGAGAATACTAGCGCACTGAAACACTGGGGACTGTCCAAGTTAAGTGAGCTGCAGTTTAGGGTACCTGACTCGAACCCTAAACATATAAACACAAATGAAGAATAAACTGCGCTCAACTAGACGTGGTTATAGAATGTGGAGGGTGTTTATATATAGATATAGATACTATGGGTCAGTATCTAGACAAAATGACACTACACATATTAATGATCTCTGTATTAGTGGAATAGTTCAGTGACCAAAGATTGTAGGAAAAACCTACCATATTAAACTGATAATGACCTGTTGGGCTACTAAAAAATCACTGAGTATGCTGGTACATTGATAAATAATTTAATGGAAAATGAAAAATAAAACAGAAGTAAACTCAAATATAATCGGATATATCAACATATAGGTTCAATGAGTATGAAACACACAGTATAAATAGTGCATAGGAATTAAATAGTAAAAGTTCCCAATCCTCTGATTGGCGTGAATAAAGATCAATTATGTAGGGGAGATCAGTTACAGGATCTGCTGATCATGAATAGAAAAGACCCCCGGTAGGTCAATAACTGTATATATCAATTTCTGGAATAGATCACAAGGAGAATTGTCCTGGTGGGTGATTGGAAGGAAAATGTAGAGGAAAAAATCCGGTATGTGGAACGGTGATGGTACCAGCGGCGTCCCGCTGATACTTGATGTTAAGTCCTGGTGTTATGTACAGAGATGCCCGGGGTAGACTTCTTTGAGGAGGGAGTACGGACTAACCGGCAAGTAAGGGGTGTATCTCGACCAGTAGGCACTCCTATGGCGACTGTCGGCGGAACGTCTGGTCCCAGGCGTTCGCCAACACCGCTACACGGAGTGACCACTATGTTGGTGGGGAGGGATATTATGGCTTGAGCTTTAGGAGCCGGTGACCATATATCCCCTCCGCACTTGGAGACTTACCTACCTGTCTCTCGCCATTGTCCGCTCCTTCCTCCGGCCGGTGCTTGCTTGCAGTCTCGCGTCCTTCTCGCATGGCAACGATGGCTGGGGTGCGCGCGTATACAATCTTCTCCGTCTCCTTACTTCCGGGTTGTGGTCACGTGATGGTGATCAAGCCGCGGCTTAGTGGGTCTCAATGTAAGCAGTCTTGTGTAACAGATCTCCAATGAAAATGACAGAATCACAATGTCTCAATGTCTCCAACGCGTTTCTGCCTATTCAGGCCTTTTTCAAGGAGTAAATGGTGTCATTGATCCTGTGTTTAAATAGAGGAAGGTCCTCTTGTAATAGGTCATAGCCCAGTGGGAGGGTCTCAGTGATTATAATGGAAAAGTCTGGAATAAGGACTATGGGATATGGACCTTGGTACTTGGTTTAACATAAAATGCGGACCGTAGAGGTTGATGAAATACAGATTCATACAGCAAGCAAAGAATGAAAATCTTCATAAAGAAAAATATGTCAAAAAGTTAAAATATTAATAGTATAAATAGAAATAAATATAAATATAAAAATAAAAAATAAAAAAATAAATAAGAAATAAAAAAATATAAAATATAAAAATAGTAATAATAAATATAAAAATAAATATAAAATTAAATTAAAAAATAAATAAAATATGAAATAAAAATAAATATAAATAAAGGAATAGTAAAAATAATACTCATAATAATTGTCATGATTAATACCAGGGTAGTGAGGAGTGTATTTGTGGAAATGTAAACACATCCATCTTCACCTGTGCACCTGCTGGGTGACCTGGAAAATGTGACCTGTGTGGGTTCCTGAGGACCGAGTTTGAGAACCACTGCTCTAACCAATGTAGTAGGGGTGCTAGTCTGAGTGGAAAGTGTCTCAGGCTTTCCAGGTGTTTGTCCACAAATACACTAGCTTTCTCTGTTAATCTGTTAATACCCGATACTATCGGTCGGCCTGGTGGTTTTTGAAGATTTTTGTGGACTTTGGGTAGGGCATAGAAGGTTGGTACTTTAGGATGCTCAACCCATAATTTTCTTCAATGATCTTCTTATATTCATTCAGGAAGTTAACAGTGGGATTGAATATCATCATCCTGTAGCATTCTTTATTGTTGTCTAAGTACTTCTTCTAAATAGTCTTGTTTGTCCCAGAGGACAATATTACCCCCTTTATCTGACGGTTTAATCTCTGTCACCTTCCCACCTCAAAGGAATAAGAAAGCAGAAACAGAAGGAGTTAGATTCATTAGCACAAATTTGTAGGTTTGTCCTCAAAAAAAGTGGGAGGGACATATGGAATATGATATTCCTATATTGGAAGATAACATTAAATCTAATCTTACATGATGTATGTATTTAACATACATAGTAATATAATTTCTTTTTTTTTCCAAAACAATTTTTTATTTTTTTTGTATTGTATGCTCACAAATGCAAAAACACATGTACATGTATATCTATACAAACATACGAAAATATTGCATGAATACGTATACACACATATACAAAACTGCAAACTGTACAAATACAGTTCAAGAGCAACATCAAACAAAAACATCTTTGTAAGATATAACTAATCAAAAATAATTATGAAACGTAAGCACAGAAGTAAAATATATAATTAAATTAGCAATCATAACAGAAAACAAAAAATATATGTATAAAATAAATTAAAATAAAATAATATATAACAAAATAAAACACACATCCCCCCCCGAACCCTGGTGCAGCTTGACCCATCCATTAATTGAATAATCCTACATCATAGGAGATGTCATTGTTCCTCTCAAGAGAAAGGGAAACATCCCCCTAATCCGTATATATGGGATCTGAAAACATAAATATATAGTATCACTCCAATTTACGAATCTCAAATAATCGTATTATGTGTGTTCTGGTGTCAGAATCTAGGGAGTCTATATATATACCCCATTTAGCATAAAAACGAACCACCCCCTTCTCAACATCAGGTATAGTTGCCCGTCTATCAAAATAAAGTATTTGTAGTAAAATAGTTTTAACTGCTTGAAGAGATGGTGCTGTGGAAACTGTCCAGTTATGGATGATAGTTTTCTTTGCCACAGTTACCACTATCGTAAGAAAGGGCAATAATTCCATCTTACGACCTTGCAGGTCCCAATTCACAAAATTAGCGCATAACATAGCTTAATGGGTCAATCATAAGATGTAAGGCGAATATCTTATTTAGAAATACCATAATCTTATCCCAAAATTTCCTAATTTCTACTTCAGGGTCCATAGGGTATCCACAGGATACCTTGGGGTATAGGTGTGACGTCAGTCGCAGGGCACCAAAGAGTTAAGCTTTCAGCCTCCCAGGATGCACTAGGTCCCCCTCCTATACCCCGCCCCCGGGCCAAGGCATCTCAGTTTAGTTTGGTGCCCGGCCGGAGTCGGGTGCACCTGTTGGAGTGGGGGCTAGAAGAGCCCCTGAAGCTTTTTCTTCATGCAGCTGTGGCTGCACATCTGGATGGACAGTCAGTCCTGACGTCCATGCTGTCTTCCCTACACCCCGCCGGTACCAGAACGCCGGTACTGATCCGGGGATGCTGGTGGGCGTCTGGGGTCACAGCTAGCGGTGACCCCAGATGCTCCGGACCATGGCCGGATTCAAGGGGGACAGAGGTAAGCAGCGGGGTCCCGCGGTGGGTCCCCGCTGATCACATGGTCCTAAGTCCCCAGGCAGGGGGCTCCCTTGGGACTGGCTGCAGCGTGGAGCCAGGCGACCAACCTGCGCTTCCACTACCCACTGGGACATCGGACCGCAGCAGAGCGGTAGCGCTGCGGCGTCCCAGGGGTTAAATGCATGCCAGGGGAGCGCGCCTTCCCTGTCTCACAGCCGGCGCCTCCCCCGCTGCACACAGCCCTCTCTGCACTGTGCTGACTGGTCCTGTGTCAGCGCTCCTCCCCCAGGCCAGCTTCTCTCTGCTCCTCGGCGGCCATCTTCTCTGCAACGCATGGTGAACGCTGCTGGAAGTCTGGAAGGAAGCATCGTGGTCTGGGTCCCCC
Source organism: Taudactylus pleione (assembly GCA_031769625.1). Lineage (NCBI taxonomy): Eukaryota > Metazoa > Chordata > Amphibia > Anura > Myobatrachidae > Taudactylus > Taudactylus pleione. Next base: position 4,965,779 of record JAUIMM010000198.1, read on the forward strand.
CGCATACCTCTCCTCCGCTGTGGCTCAGGTCTGTGTATGCAGCGCTGTGTCCTACCAGGCCCTGTGTCTGTGTAGTTGAGCGATCAGCGCTGTTAGTGCAGGAATTGTTATTTCTCTGCATTGTACGTGACTGCTAGCGCTGCCTGTAACTTTTCTTCTCTAAACTGTCAGCTTTATTACTGTCCCTGTTCTTTCTGCTAAAGCCCTTGCGGTGCAGTGCTGCAGGGTGGTCTCTCGCCTATTTAATACTTAATTGGTGAGAGAGGTCACATACGTGGTGCCATCATGTCTGAAAGTGATTTTCCCCTCCGGCTACAGTGTACCATGTGCAAAGTACCGTTAGCGGAGGGGGAGGGTAGCGCGGAGGGCCTTTGCCGGCAGTGTTTGTCCATGGCGTGGCCTATTACGGTTACAGCACCGGTACAGGAGCCGCCCTGGGCTTGTTTCGCTCAGGCGTTAACAGCTTTAGTGGGCCAGTTAGCTCCGCAGCCCGCGTTTACTCCGATGGGTTTGTCCCAGCAGTCTGTGGTGTCGTCACCCATGCAGGGGTTCCCACGACAATTGGTGGATACCCCACAGTCTCCCTATTTCCCCGCTCCCGGGTTCTCAGGAGCCAGCGTGGGTTAACTCCCTGACGAGTTCTGTACAGCACTTGTCGGATGTGTTGCAAGGGGAGTCTGTGATGCGGCCTCATAAAAGGCCGGTGGCGTCTCTGTCCGCTCCTTATGAGGATGACGAAGGGACGTCTGATGATGGGGAGATTCTGGATCCTCTCCATACTAAGGACGCTGATGCTAAGTCCAAAGTATATATTCCTGGACTTATTCGGGCGGTCCGCACAGCCTTGGTGATTGAGGACGAAGTTCCCCCAGCGGCTAAATCTAAGTATGCCTTTTTCAAAGATGTGAAGGGCGATGCCACAGTCTTTCCTCTTTCGGGTCAGTTGGTGGACCATTTAGAGGAGGCGTGGAAACAACCTGGCAAAAGATACCAGCCGCAGAGACGCCTGGCGGTGGCTTATCCGTTCGCGGATAATTATTTTGCTAAGTGGGAATCGGCTCTAGACATTAGTACTCTGGTGTCTAGAATTTCTTCAGCAGCGGTAGCTGCTCGTCGCACCTTGTGGCTGCGATCCTGGAAGTCGGACGCAGATTCCAAGAAAGGTCTGGAAGCGTTGCCGTTTACCGGAGAAGTTCTCTTCGGTCCGGATCTGGATAAGATTGTGGCCACGCTGGCGGCAGCCAAATCTGCTTGTCTCCCGTCGGCCGCTGCTCCTTCTGGTTCTGGACCATCGTCCTTTCGGTCATCTAGGGCCCAGGGCAGGCCCAAACCACAGTCGTTTCCTCGACAGGCTGGCCCTAAGAAATCGGTCAAGCCCCAGAAACAGGCATGGAGTACCAGATGTCCGGCCCCCAAGCCAGATGACAAGCCTGCGGCCTGACGGTCCGGGTCTCCCCTTGGGGGATCCCAGGGTGGGAGGCCGCCTGCTGCAGTTCTCCCGGTGTTGGTCGTTCACTACGACAGACACTTGGGTTCTGGAGGTGGTCTCCCACGGGTACGCCCTCTCCTTCCGGCACAGACCCCCGGCTCGATTCTTCACCACGGGTCTCCCATCAGACCGGAACAAGGCTACGGAGCTGCGGAAGGTATTGCACACTGCTCCAGGCTGGAGTTATAGTGCCTGTTCCATTCTCCCAGAGGGGCCAGGGTTTCTATTCAAATCTATTTTTGGTACAGAAACCCAATGGGTCATATCGTCCGATTCTCAACCTCAAAGCACTCAACAAGTCTTTGCGGGTCCCGAAGTTTCGGATGGAGACCCTACGGTCCATCATTCTGGCGCTGGAACCTGGGGACTACATGGTGTCATTGGACATACAGGACGCTTACCTGCATGTCCCTATTCTTTTGCGCCATCAAGAGTTCCTTCGGTTTGCAATCCGCAGCGACCACTTCCAGTTTCGGGCGTTACCTTTTGGCCTGGCGACAGCACCACGTGTTTTCACCAAGGTGATGGCGGTCATGGCGGCTTCTCTGCGGCTGCAAGGAGTCCGCATGTTGCCGTACTTGGACGACCTGTTATTGGTGGCAGGATCTCCAGAGCTCCTGTTACACCACTTGGACCTGACCATTGCACTGCTGCAACGGTACGGCTGGCTAATCAACTGGCAGAAGTCCACTCTAATCCCGTCTCGGAGGATTCTGCATCTTGGAGCCTTATTGGACTCGGGACAGCAAAGGATCTTCGTGACGGAGGACAAGATCTCTGCTTTACAGTCAAGGGTGCGCAGTTGTCTGCACAGCCGCCGGGTGTCCTTACACTCGGCGATGAGGTTACTGGGCTCCATGGTGTCGGTGTTCGACATGGTGGAATACGCCCAGTTTCACTCCAGACCTCTGCAGCACCTGATCCTGTCCAAGTGGAACGGGCTGCCTCAGTCTCTGAAGTTTCAGACGATTGTGCTCACCCCGGAGGTTCGCCTGTCCCTTGCGTGGTGGTTAAAGACGACCCACCTCAACAAGGGACGTCCGTTCTGGGTTCCAAATTGGGTCCTGTTGACAACGGACGCCAGTCTTCGGGGCTGGGAACTCCGTGCGGTCTTCTATGCTCTCCTGCAGGCACAGCGGTTTCTCCAGGGTCACCCGGTGCAGGTCCAGTCGGACAATGCTACCACCGTGGCCTACATAAACAGGTAAGGAGGAACTCGCAGTCGGGCGGCTCTCGTAGAGGTCTCTCGGATTGTGGTTTGGGCGGAGCGCAATCTTCCGGCCATATCAGCGGTCTTCATCCCGGGAGTGCTAAATTGGGAGGCGGACTTTCTAAGTCGCCAGGACGTTCATCCAGGGGAATGGTCCCTGCACCCGGACGTTTTTCAACTACTGGTGGACAGGTGGGGTCTTCCAGAAATCGACCTCATGGCGTCCCGGCACAACAACAAGTTGCCGGTGTACGGGTCTCGCACAAGAGACGAAGGGGCGTCTCTGGTGGATGCTCTGTCCGTCCGGTGGACGTTCAGGTTCGCATACCTGTTCCCTCCGGTCTCCCTTCTTCCACGGGTAATCCGGAAATTCAAACAGGAAGGAGGGACGTTCCTGTTGATAGCTCCCGCGTGGCCCAGATGGCACTGGTTCTCAGACCTTCAGGGTCTGTCCGTGGACAGTCCTCTGCGGTTGCCGCTACGACCGGACCTTCTGTCTCAGGGTCCTTGTCTTCACCCGGACCTCACTCGGCTGTCTTTGGCGGCGTGGCTGTTGAGACGGCCATGCTGAGGTCCCGGGGGTTTTCCAGCTCTGTGGTGCGTACCATGTTACGAGCTCGGAAACCGTCTTCCGTGAAGATATACCATCGCGTGTGGCATACGTTCTTCCAGTGGTGTCGACCGAGAGGTTATGCACCGCGGGAGTTTCGTCTGTCTCGGATTCTCGCCTTCCTGCAAGCGGGACTAGATCATGGGCTTCGCCTTGCTTCTTTGAAGGTACAGGTTTCGGCCCTATCTGTCTGGTTTCACCGTAGGATTGCTACAATCCCGGATGTGCGCACCTTTATGCAAGGTGTTCTCCGTATTCAGCCGCCCTTTGTTCCACCTGTGGCGCCTTGGGATTTGGCTGTGGTCCTGAGGGCTCTCCAAGGACCGCCGTTTGAACCACTGGGCTCAGTGGATATTAAATGGCTAACAGCTAAGACTGTTTTCCTTCTGGCCGTTGCTTCGGCCAGACGTGTTTCTGAGTTAGGGGCTCTTTCTTGTAGATCCCCTTTCTTGGTTTTTCATGGGAACAGGGCAGTGCTCCGCACTCGGCCCGAGTTTCTTCCCAAAGTTGTTTCCCAGTTTCATGTTAACGAGGAAATAGTTGTTCCGGCCTTTAACTCACCGGGTCTTTCCGTGGGTGAGGCCTCTTTGGATGTTGTGCGGGCCTTAAGGACTTATGTTGACCGCACTTCTTCGTTTAGGAAGTCGGACGCTTTGTTGTCCTCTATGGCTTCTGTAAAAAGGGTTGGCCTGCTTCAAAGCAAACTTTGGCAGCCTGGATCCGTATGGCTATTTCTGAAGCTTATCTTCATGAAGGCCTACCGGTCCCTCCTTCTCTGAAGGCTCATTCCACTAGGTCTATGGGTCCTTCGTGGGCAGCTCGACGTGGTGCCTCGGCAGTTCAGATCTGCAAGGCTGCTACGTGGTCTTCTGTCCATACCTTCGTGAGGTATTACAGGTTTGACACCTTCGCCTCTCAGGATGCTTCCTTCGGGCGGCGGATTCTCCTTTCTGCACAGGAGCGTCCCCACCCTTAAAGGATACTGCTTTGGGACATCCCCAAGGTATCCTGTGGATACCCTATGGACCCTGAAGTAGAAAATATGAGATATGGTAAGAACTTACCCTTGTTATCTCTATTTCTACGAAGTCCATAGGGTTCCACAGGACTCCCGCCCTGTCGCACCTGTGCTGCAGATGGGCTTTGCTCTGGTCACCGGTTTTCCGTCTCCCTCTGGTGAGAATGTGATTCTTGTATGTGTCCAGATCTTTGTTCTCTCTCTTTCTTCTCCTCCTCCGGCCTATGGCTTGGTAACTAACTGAGGTGCCTTGGCCCGGGGGCGGGGTATAGGAGGGGGACCTAGTGCATCCTGGGAGGCTGAAAGCTTAACTCTTTGGTGCCCTGCGACTGACGTCACACCTATACCCCAAGGTATCCTGTGGAACCCTATGGACTTTGTAGAAATAGAGATAACAAGGGTAAGTTCTTACCATATCTCATATTTTTCCCATATTCCCACATATTATGGAAGAAAGTAGCTCGTGAGAATTTACACTTTGGGCAGCAGCCTGACTCCTCAACAACATGTTTCCTCTGAATCTGAGACATATATGCCCTATGAATGGTCCTAATATGCACTTCCTGCCAAATAGCTGAATGGAGAATTCTCAAAGTCTTCTCTGAATGCTTTAATAGAACAGTAAGGGAATCTACCTGTGGTATTTCTGAGGACTAATGTTGGATGCAACTCTCTCATAAAACCTCAGCTGTCGCAGGAAGCAAATAGGGATACAACAACCGTGTCTTGTAATAGCCAGTACTGGGTAATTTAAATAAGGGCCATACAATATCCTTGTCTTCCTCCTGCAGCATAGGAGGGGGTAAAGATTGTATAAAGAGGGTCGAAGTTGTAAAAGCATAAAAAAAAATCTCTATTAGTAAGAAGAAATTTAGGGCCTGATTCAGACCCACTCGCAAGCGGCTGTCCGCTCGCAAGTGGGTCGATATTGTGCTCTGCATGCGCACGACGGCGGGAGCTCCGTCGTGCGCATGCGCCAGACGCGACGAGCGAAGGACTTTCCTTCGCTCGTTGTGTTTGATCAAAGGGGGCGTGCTGTCGATGTTGATTGACAGCACGCCCCCTTTGGTGGGCGTGCCTCCCTGACGGGGGCGTTCCCACGGGAACGCCTCCCGTCAGGAGCCGGCCCACTGACATCACTAGTGATGTCAGTGGGAGTGATTTTGGCTCTGATAGAGCCAAAATCACTCCGGGGCTTGCGGTTGAAAACCTCAACCGCAGGCTCCGGCTCGCAGTTTCGATGGTCACGACCATCGCGGCCATCAAACTGCACGCTCGTATAGGCTGTGGGTGGTGACCCACAGCTATACGAGCGTCCAGGAGGACGCTCCATTTTTATGGAGGGCGGCCCTCATTCAGAGCGTGCGTACGGCTCTGAATGAGGGCCTTAGACTTTAAGTCTTGAAAAGAATACATTTGGCCCCCTGGATCAAACACATCGCGAATGGCAGCGATACCCCTCACTCTCCAGACCAGGTACTAAGCGTATTCTAGACCAGGAATAAACATAGGACTACCCCAGAACGTATTATATTGAGACACATTGTGGCGCCTATAATTTATTTGTAACCAAACTAGGTGTCGAAAAATAGTATATTATTTCGCACTGATAGGTGGGAGATGTGATCTGGGGGTATGAAGTAGAGCAGGTAAAGAATAGGAGAAACCATTTCTTCCTCCAGGGATGTATGGGTATATACCTGACTACCCGTCAACCAATCGAGTATGTATCGAAAAAATACTGCATTAGTGAATGCAGAGATATGCGGAACAGCTAGTCCACCATCAGATTTCCCCAAATACATCTTACCTCTAGATCTAAGTGGTTTCCCACCCCTCCATAAAAATTTTAAAAATAGGCGAGTAATATGAGTAATATCAAAACGGGTTAATCGTATTGGTAACATTTGAATAGGATAGGCCAGTTTAGGGAATATAACAGATTTCAGCAATGCAACTCTACCCAGGAGAGATAATGGAAGGTGTCGCCAAATGTCCAGTAGTTTAGTTATGTCGGCTATCACTGGGTTGAAATTAACAGTATATAACTTAGAGATATTAGTTGGAATATAGATTCCAAGATACTTAATAGCCTGCTTAGCCAGTCGGAAATGATCCAAGCATGTAGTAGAAAGAGACAAAGGCGGGGACCCTGGAACATGCATATAGAGGACCTCCGATTTATGTCGGTTAATCTTATACCCAGCAAAAGAACCGAATCGCGACAGCAATGCCAAAATAGCAGGAACAGAGTCTGGGAGATCTGACACAAACAAGAGCATGTCATCCGCAAAGAGACACACCTTCAGCATTACTTTTCCAATAGAAATCCCTCTATATCTCTCATGTTGGCGAAGAGCTATCGCGAGAGGCTCCAGGGCCAGTGCAAATAACAGGGGTGAGAGAGGACATCCCTGTCGGGTGCCTTTCTGAACCTCAAAAGGGGTAGACAAGTAGCCATTAGTGGAAACCTGCGTGAGTGAGTCACGATACAAAGCTTGTAATATTGAGATAAACTCATCAGGAAATCCAAAGCTCTTCAACGTTTCAAACAGATGGTCCAAAGTGACTAAGTCAAAAGCCTTTTCGGCATCCATAGAAATTATAGCCTGAGACCAAGGACCATCTAGGAAACCAAGAGCTTGAACGGCTGCTAGCACTTTCCGAATATTAACTACCGAATGCCGACCTATGATAAATCCTGTCTGGTCACTGGAAACAATAGTAGGCAAAATATGTTTCAAACGATCCAACAGGATTTTAGTTAACAATTTGTAGTCGACATCCAGCAGTGATATTGGGCGATATGACCCCGGATCCTCCGGATCTCGATTGGGTTTGGGCAGAACTCTGATAACTGCAGAATTAAAATATAAGGGTAATCTGTGTTCTTTCAAAATGGAATTAAAGACCGAACACAGTGTGTCACTTGCTCTATAAGCTAATAACTTGCAGAATTCCCCGGAAAGACCGTCCGGCCCCAGGGCCTTAACAGGCTTCAATCCCACAATAGTTTTAAGAATTTCTTCCTTAGTAATAGGAGCGAGCAAGGACTCAGTTTGTTCTCCAGAAATACGAGGAATGGAAATATCTGTCCAAAAAGCAGCTTTTTGGAATTTGCCTATAGGACCTTGTGAGTAAAGAAAAGCATAGAAATCTCTAAAAGTTTCATTAATATCTTTCCCTTTATAAATTAGGGTACCATCCGGCTTTTTCAAAGCAGAGACTACAGTGGAAGAACGTGTATTTCTCACTAAATTAGATAAAAGTTGCCCCGATTTGTTCCCATGCTTATAAAATTGAAAATTAGTAGAGAGGGTATGTCGAGTAGTCTGTTGCGTCAACACCTCTTCAAACTGAGTCTTTGCCTGCATATAAGCGACTCTATTACCAGGCGATGGGGAGGATTTAAAGTTTACATAGGCGGTAGTTAATCTCTCCTGGGATTGCAGATATAAAGCTGAAACATCTTTTCTAAATTTGGAAACAAAAGAAATGATTTCTCCACGTAAAACAGACTTTGCAGTCTGCCAGAACAATAAAGGGTCAGAAATATGTTCCCAATTATCACGAACATACTCCTGCCACTTCGCTTCTATCATATTACGAAATGTAATGGAGGAAGAAAGGTAAGATGGGAAGCGCCATTGACGACAAGATCCCACATCTACTGATGTTGGAATAGTGCACCATACAAGTGCATAATCAGATAGACATATAGGGGCAATTCTTGTATCTAATACTTTCGAAAATAAATATTTTGTCGGCAGAATATAGTCGATACGGGACAAGGTACCGTGTGCTGCTGACAGGCACGTGAAGTCCCTATCAGTAGGATGATGCATCCTCCAACTATCCACTAAACCTAATTGAGAAATAAAAAATTGTGCGTATTAATGTGTGTATGAGAAATGGTGCACTTAAATCTCACTTAAACTAAGTGAACACCTAGCAGTGTGGAATGCTGAGCATTATAGTTCCACACGCCCCCCTCTACCAGCAGCCCCCACCCTTCCCAGGCTCAAAAGTACAGTCCTTTGTTCTCCCAGGTTCTTGTGTAAATGCAAAGTAGCACAGCTACAAGACCCACACCTCAGATAACACTCTTGGCTTTGAAGGTATTTTATTGTAGGAAGCCTGCTAATGTAAGGTGCTACAAACGACCCTCTTGCTGTATTCGAGCAGGGCCACCTGGAGTGAGAGCAGACGTTATGTCCAGGAAGCTTGTCTACACAGGCTAGTTGTCACGTGGCCATTTGCTCTGTTTAGCTAATGGAATCCAATTTTGACATACTGTACAGCCATTTCTGAAATATATCCTTTAGGGGAATTATAATAATATACACTTTATCCAGAGCACCCAAACTACGTAAAGTCATGAAATGGGCTTTTGACGAATCGCCGTAACTTATGGCGATGGTCACAGATGCAATCGCATGATGCTAATAGTAATATCGCCACATGTACTAAAGTGTGAGTTTATCTAAAATGGCGCTTAGGCGGCCATTCGCAAAATGGCGTCTTGCGATCTCATTTCCAAGATGGCGTCTTGCGGCCAGTCGCAAGATGGTGTCGCTGCGATTCAATTTTAAACTGATCTTGTCTCAGCCAATAATCCAGTTTCGACAGAGAATTAATCCCCCCCCACATTCCAGGAACACAACTTAAGTTCCGACATAATTCAAATTGGACAGGGTATAAATCTGAAAAATGATACAGATTACACATCTAATGGCGAGCAAAAATAGACCATACACTGCACCAGGGCCCTCAACACAGACACAAAAAAAATGGAAAATAAAAAAACAATAAAAAATAAAAAATATGTACAATGAAAGAAAAAAAAGAAAAAAAACAGAGATAGAAAACATGTGATTGAAAAAGAAAAGCATCGTCAACATCCAGTGGACATAGTTATAGAAAATAACATATATTGAAAACCAATCTGCACAACAAAATTAAGAGTGGAGAGAATACACTTCAAAAGAAGATATAGTATACAATCAATAATATGCTCGTAACCAATATGGTAGATTCAAGTAATGTAAAAATATAATGCTCATAAGTAGAGATATACATATATATACACATACATATATATATATATATATATATATATACACACACGTAGGCATATACCTATACGTGGACATACATATTTGTGAAGACAGTCTATGTAGAATTAACTAAAGACCTTCAACTGTAAACTATAGAAATATCATCCAAATAAATGGCAAATCGAATACAGACCAACCATTTAAAATATTGGACACTAAAAGAAAGGCATATACTTTACTTAACAATATACTCAAGTATTTTGATCCATATCGGAGGACGGTGCGGCGTCATCCTCCTCTTCCTGAAGATAAGCCTATGCATCAGCTACATTGGTGAAGTCTCTAGGACCTTGTGAAGTAAATATTTGCAGCCGAGCCGGGTATAGAAGAGCAAATAGTTTACCAGGTTGAATAAGTTGAGAGCAAACTGGAGACATCTCTCTGCGAGCTCTAGAAACCTCTGCGGAGTAGTCCTGGAAAATAGATATACGTTTACCATCCCAGGAAAGAGGGCCTTTCTTTTTGGCTGTAGACCAGATGAGTTCCTTATGGCGAAAGTTTAGACACCTGAAGATGACTGTGCGCGTGGCCTGGTGTTATGAGAGTCACGATAAGGCCGCAAGCGGTGTGCTCGTTCAATCTCCATGAGCTGTAATTCTTCTGAAATGCCAAGGAGCTCAGGAAGGTCAGATAGTAAAAATTTTGCAATATCAGGGCCCCTGACAGATTCGCTCAGGCCTATTAGCCGTAGGTAGTTACGTCTCGACCTGTTTTCTAGGTTGTCGACCTTGGAGAGTAACTGTTGCTATGTGGTAGTAAGTGATGACACTTGCTGTTTTAACTCCGCAATGTCATGAAAATTAGCCCCGATACGATTTTCATTTTCAGAGATTTGATGAGACATAGAGGACAATTGTGATTTTATGTCCGACACGGCACCCATAAATTTGTCAGCTTGTGTTTGTAGTTATGGTCCAACCGTTTCCTGAATGGCTCTGACCACCTCTGTGTACGATAGAGGAACAGGGGGTACCAAAAAGTCCGATGCTGAAAGGGTGGCATAAGGATCAGGAGTCGCAGAAATGTCTTCAGCACGCTGCAAGCTAGCGTCCACACGTTTGACTCCACTTTTACCCGCTGAGTTTTAGGAGCGGATGATGAAGCCACATATTTATCCATTCTTCAAAATAAAGGTACAAGGGGCTAAAAGCACAACTGAGGATCTCCAAATCACTTTGGTCTTGCAATATAAACTATGACCACTAGATGGCTTGTAATTCACATTATATAGAATAGCATAACTTTATAATAGTGTAGCCAAGTCCAGAAAAGTTGGGATTGTACGTGGTTTAGTATGAGGGCTGCAATCACACAGGGGAAAATTCCAAATTTAGTGACCTGACCAGCAGTGTCACCAATATAGTAAACTGACAGGCAATGGTGATGGTGACTGTCATATCTCTCCAACAGTGTTAGCACAAACCAGTACTCCCCTGCCCTCACACCCTGTCATATTCCACTCCGATCTATGTGTGTGGCACCGAATTTTGTACCCCCCTCACCCAGTATCCATGCCCCCGGCATCGGCGCTTATTTGTATCTGACCCCCTCCCTTCAATACGTTACTGCACCTTTGGACCTTACAGGTGCAGAAACATTTTCAAAGGGAAAAGAAGGAAAGATAACTTTGTTGGGGGCACTAATTTATTTAAATCTGGTAAAAAGTTATAATATTTAATAAAGTATAGTATATGACACACTACAAATACCACACAAAAAAGTCACATATCACAAAGAGAAATGCATAATAAAATACAAACATCACATATATCACACACAAAAGAGGGGGTGAATAATCTGGATTATAGGATCAATTCACTCAAATAGTCCCATGTTGTCCAGTGAATAATCTCCCAGTGTGAGTCACCGTAGTGATAATTGTCAAGGCGAAATAATAAAAAAGAGATTAAATATATGATAATATCTCTTTGGCTGAAAAAACTGACTGTCAACCAGCTGGTGCTATTAGTTACTTTGGATTAACCACATAGACAACGTATGGTTAAAAGAACTGCTCAGATAGAGGTATGAGATACTGCTGTTAACTCATCTGCCAAAAGGCATCAAATGATTTTAATGAGTGTTCCCCACCTCAATGGCAGTTATAATAGTCAGAAAAAAAAATAGTAAGTATGAAAAGAGAAAATCAATAGTCGTGCATCTGCTGTCAAATCTCATAACATTAAGACCATCGTGTAGAGGAGAATTTGATGAGAGTACATATAAATGACAAATATTGATTCACTTTAAAAAGTGCACCTGCTGTTGGTCAAGCTGAGCCCGGCTCCTGCGACCAGCACCGATGAGATTGCGAAGAAAGTATAGATGGTATAATCCACTTACAGTCCGATATAGCCCAAACTAATAAATAATTAATTCATCAATTTTATACACATTAGGTTTACAATATAGTGTTTCATGGGTGGCTTCTCCGTACTATATGCCAGGTAATATTTATCAGAGGCAGAAAAACGGTCCCCTATTGTGCCAAAAGCAAGGATTTGTGATTGTATTGATAGTAGGGGTGAGCAGGTTCGGATTTCTGAAATCCGAGCCCCCCCGATCTGAGGCCGATCCGAGTCAGGCTCGACTTTTCCCGCCTGACTGGGATCTGAAATCGAGGCAAAACGTCATCATCCCGCCTTCCGGGTCTCGCGGGTTTTGGATCCTATATAAGGTACCCGCGTCGGCGCCATTTTCTCACTCGGCTGTGGACAGTGAAGAGGGACGGTGGGAGTTAGGGCTGGCTGGGCTGTGTAGTGTAGTGCAGTGTAGTGTTGTGCTGTGCTGTGCTGCTGTTGTCCATAGGGGCTGTGTCCACTACTTAAAAGTCCATAGGGGCTGGCTGGACTGTTGTGCAGTCAGTTGTCCATAGGTGCTGTGTCCACTCCAAAGTCCTGTGCAGTGTCCCAGTCCTAAAGGGATGCTGTAGTGTTGTCCAGGGGGTGCTCTGTTCGTCAGGGGTGCTCCCCCCAAGTGAAAAAAAATATATTTTTTTGTGTTTGTGAATTGTGTGCGCAGTAGCCGTACGTGCATCAACAAAGTACTGGCAAGCGTGCGCCTGTGTCCCATAAAGAAAGGGCCGGCTGGATTGACCGCTAAAGGGTGCTGTAACCCCCAAAGGGCACTCCAAACAAAATAAAAAAAATATATTTTTTTGTGTTTGTGAATTGGGTGCGCAGTAGCCGCACGTGCATCAACAAAGTAGTGCCAAGCGTGCGCCTGTGTCCCATAAATAAAGGGCCGGCTGGATTGACCGCTAAAGGGTGCTGTAACCCCCAAAGGGCACTCCAAACAAAATAAAAATATATATTTTTTTGTGTTTGTGAATTGTGTGCGCAGTAGCCGCAAGTGCATCAGCAAAGTAGTGCCAAGCATGCGCCTGTGTCCCATAAATAAAGGGCCGGCTGGATTGACCGCTAAAGGGTGCTGTAACCCCCAAACAAAATAAAAAAATATTTTCTGTGTTTGTGAATTGTGTGCACTGTGGCTGCACGTGCATCAACAAAGGAGCAGCGCCAAGCATGCACATGTGTCCCATAAGTAAAGGGCCGGCTGGCTCATTTCTTAAAGGGTGGTGTAACCCACAAAGTGCACTACTCTTCAGCAAAAATAAAAAAATATTTTCTGTGTTTGTGTGCGCCTTAGCCGCACGTATATATCAATATAACATAAATGGAGGACCAAACTTTCTCCGATAAAAATAAAAAGAACCACTTCCTCCTAGTGCTGCTGCTGGGAGTTGTTCATCCCAGAGAGGAAGAAGGAACACCACTACTTTTACTAAACAATTGACCCTCCAACAGTCCTTAGCGAGGAGGATGAAGTACAACAGCAGTCATCCTGAAGCAAAACGTATAACTGAGGCCTTGACTGCTATGTTGGTGTTAGACGTGCGTCCGGTATCCGCCATTAGTGCAGTGGGATTTAGACAATTGATGGAGGTAGTGTGCCCCCGGTTCCAAATCCCGTCTAGATTCCACCTGCATCCTCAAAGCAGCAGCGACAAGCGTGAGTCTGTCTGTTAAAGGGTGGTGTAACCCTCAAAGTGCGCTCCACAAACAATAAAAAAATTCTTCTTTTTTTTTCTGTCTTTGTGAATTGTGTGGGCTGTAGCCGCACCTGCATCCTCAAAGCAGCAGCGACAAGCGTGCGTCTGTCTGTTAAAGGGTGGTGTAACCCTCAAAGTGCGCTCCACAAACAATTAAAAAATTCTTCTTTTGTTTTTCTGTCTTTGTGAATTGTGTGGGCTGCATCCTCAAAGCAGCAGCGACAAGCGTGCGTCTGTCTGTTAAAGGATTACATCGGTGACAGCATCCAAGTAGGCATGTCAGACAGTCCGTACCTGTACTGGCAGGAAAAAGAGGCAATTTGGAGACCCCTGTACAAACTGGCTCTATTTTACCTGAGTTGCCCCCCCTCCAGTGTGTACTCCGAAAGAGTAGTTAGTGCAGCCGGGAACCTTGTCAGCGAAAGGCGTAGGAGGTTGCTTCCACAAAATGTAGAGAAGATGATGTTCATAAAAATGAATTGTCAACTCTTCCAGGGAGACCAGCCTCCAGAACGTACAGAGGGACCTGTGGTTGTGGATTCCAGCGGGGACGAATTAATACTCTGTGAGGATGAGGATGTACACAACACTGAAGAGGGTGAGGAATCGGTAGATGATGAGGATGACATCTTGCCTCCGTAGAGCCAGTTTGTGCAGGGTCAGATTAATTGCCAGCTTGTTTTGTGGGGGCCCAAACGAACCAATCATTTCAGCCACAGTCGTGTGGCAGACCCTGGCGCTGGAATGATTGGTTTGTTAAAGTGTGCATGTCCTGTTTATACAACATACGGGTGGGTGGGAGGGCCCAAGGACAATTCCATCTTGCACCTCTTTTATTTCTTTGCATTATGTAGTGTTTGGGGCCTAGTTTTTCAAACTGCCATCCTGTCTGCCACCGCAGTGTCACTCCTAGATGTACCACGTGTTTGTGCCGCCCACTCGTGTCGCTTAGCATAGTCATCCAGCTACCTCGGTGCAACCTTTTGGACATAAAAACACTATTGTGAGGTGTGAGGTGTTCAGAATAGACTGGAAATGAGTGGAAATTAAGGTTATTGAGGTTAATAATAGCATAGGAGCAGAAAAACCCACAAATTCTGTGATTTTAGCTGTTTTTATGCTTTAAAAAAAAAAAAAAAAATCCAGATCCAAAACACAAAACCCAGAACCCAAAACACGGAAGGGTGGTTTTGGCAAAACCAATCCAGATCCAAAACACGAAGAAAGATCCAGATCCAAAACCAAAACACAAAACACGAAAAGTGGCCGGTGCACACCCCTAATTGATAGTATATATCACTCTATCAAAAATAAAAATTAACTAAGCTGAAAAGCAATTCAGAGCTGATAGTCACAACATCTCATAGATAAATAGTGTCAGCTGACAATACAAGAGATTAAACACAAGTGCAGAAATATGTCAGAAGAATCCTGTGCTGACAGTAAAGACGTGGGCTCAGCAAAAGTAGGTTAGATTGCAGGAGCTCCTGTCCATTGTGAAGTTCAAAACTTTGGAAGAAGCCGCTGACAATCTCTAGAGGTGGAGAAACGTGTAAAGAAAGCCATATATCTTCACTATTGCCAGCAGTATTGGTCCCAACCGGAAGTGCAGAGCAGGGTGTAACCAGTACCCCAGAGAAAGCTGCGAAACTTGGATTACATGAGCAGCCTAGAGTAATACTACCTGCCAGTGTGTACATTATCCAATGGGAATAAAGCATTTTTTTTCAATAGTAGATAAAATCATCTCCTGGCCAGTGATAAAGTTCTTTTCTGAATATTGGTTTGTTCAAATTTATGCTAAAGACAGGAATATGCACCTGCTGATAAGAAGTGGTTTGTGCCTAATGTGGGAAGTGGTGGAGATGTAGCAGCAAGTGTTAGAATGCAAGGTCACATCTGGATTCTCAGATATAATGAGCAGAACCTTTTAAATATGTGTGAAGAAATATTGAGCATTAGTATTTGCTTATTTAATAATACAATGCTGCCCCCTGCTGCTAACACAGGTAATAGTTCCCCAGTGTATATGTGACTATTAATCAAATTGTTGACACATGCTCTGAACATGATATGATATGCAAAGACGACGCTATATACTGCACATGGCTAATAAAGGTTAGAGTATTGTCTGACACATTGCTGTGTGTGTCTAAAACTCTACAGCCATTTAATTAACCCTTTTCGGATAGCCTGGTTACCTGACAATTTGCCTTTATCAGTTGGAGGCTCGCTACCGAGATCCCCAGTTCTTGACCAGAGACGGACACCTCATCTGGTGGACGCTGGATGACAGAATTGCAAAACCGCGCGGTGAGTAGAATTATTGTCTGCTCTCAAAGCTTTCTGTCCTCCTGTGTCCAAATTGACATGATCTGTCTTTGGGTAAGATTCAGGGATTATAAATCTCAGTAGCCAGGCTTTTATATGTGCTTCTATGTTCTTAGGCGTATGACTGAATGAGTGATGAGGTGCCTGGGGGTCAGGAAATATGTCTTAGGGGTAGCCTTAAGAGGCACAGAAATTTCTCCCTGGGTTATGTATGGCACGGGATGTAGTCAGGATGGTGGCGGTTGAAATGCCGACCCCCAGAATCCCGACAATGAAAGCTCGGCATGGGACTAAAGATAGGTGTCTAAATACCAACGCCTATCATTAGCCCCACACCGAAATTTAGAACGTCGGTTAGCCGGGCGTCACGACCTGTTAGCCGCGGGCATTAGGTTTAGGCACCACCGGGAGAGTTAGGGTAGGGGAAGGGGGAGATTAGAGTTAGGCACCCCTCCAGGAGGGTTAGGGTGCAGGGAGAGGGGGTTAAGGTTAGGCACCAAGTGGGTAATTTAGGGTTAGGCACCCCCAAGGGAGGGGAGGGTTTTTTTACTTACCAGCCGGCGTCGGGATTATGATGTGTCGGGCTTCCAGAGTTGGGATTTCATACCCAACCCGTATGACACATATTGTACAGCCCATGGTATAGGCCTGTGCTGCCTGTGTGAACCCAGGAGCTACCCAATGTTTGTTCAAAGTATTGACCATAGTATCTCTGGAATTATGCGCTTTCCCATGACTGGGTAGAGTGAGCGGGTGAGACAATGGCGCTGGACCAGCATCCACCTTCCTTTTTCCTTCGCTTCCAGTCTTTTCCAGGCTATTTCCTTCTGTGGGGCTTGCGCTTACGTTTTCTGCAGTAGGCTAGGGTCGATTTGTTCTACTGATACTGTTAACATGTCAAAAGGAGAGAGCACTTATGTATATTGTTAGTGAGAATGGTAATACCACAAGCTAATCAAAAGTAAACAAATGGAAAAAAGTGAGAAAAAATATAAAAACAAACAAATATATGTAAATAACAATTAAATAAGTGAAAAAAAATAAAAATTGGTACTGAGCCCAGCTTAAAAGAAGAACTCATATATTTCATGGTATGGCAGAAAAGAAACTAATTCACGCTGACTACAGTAATGTTTAAGCTTTTTTACAATTGTGAGTTGAAGTGCAGGTATTAAGCAGTGCTTCGGGGGTTGAACTATCCCTATCTTTACCCTATTTCTGTCCAGTATAAAGGTGCGTACACACAGCGACCTAACAATTCAGCAATAATGACCAACGATTTCATTTGAAGTTCCTGGCCTCTGTGATGAACGATATCGTTCATAGACAGTGAACGATATGATGAACGATTTTGCCAACGATATCATCAACGATATTTAATGCCATTTCAATGGCACAATATTTCTTTAAGAGGTGTATATAATTTTTAATATAAATAAAAGTAGGTGGTGCTTACAAAAGTGAATAAAAAGGTGTTGCCCATTTTATAAAATGGCATTTATGCTCAGTGGCTAGTTCTGTTAGGTTTATACCTGCTGAACGTCGTTAATTTGCTAATTTGCTGCAGTTTGTTATTTGGCTTGCCAATTAAACAAGTGTTGATCATTATCTGTGGTGATGGAGCTGCATTGTCATCATGTGATGGTAGCATATGCTGGAGCTGTGCTGCTCAGCGATCGAGAGAGGTCTGAGAGGGGGAGTAGGCCTCGGTCATGCTGGATGCAGAGAGAGTCTCTCATATGCCGCTACTCCGGGAAATCCAGGAGAATAATCCAGATGATTTCCGGAACTACTTGAGAATGGATGATGCGACATTCCAAGAATTGTTGGCCTTGGTTACACCTTATATTCAGAGGCAGGATACAAGGCTGCGGAGTGCAATACCTGTGGAGGAGAGGCTTATTACAACTCTACGATTCTTGGCGAATGGCAGATCTCTGGCGGACCTAAAGTTTGGCACCTTGATATCATCCCAGGCTTTAGGTGTCATCATACCGGAGACCTGCAAAACGATATATAAACTGTCCTGAGGGCTCATTATTTTAAGGTAAGACAAAATCTGTTTGTATTAAATCATGTAATTCTTTAAAAAAAAAAAAAAAAAAATACTATAGTCAACATAGGGGTTAAATATATACATTATATCTAATGTGTGCATTTTAATAATGGTACATTTATGCTGGCCATGCACTGTATTCCCCCTTCAAGTATACTGCAGAGGCACCCTATCTTGTTGCAAAGATTGTATTATAATATAATTTTTTTTTTGCAATTCTATTGTTTGCCATAAACTTGTGTCCAACAGGAGCTATAAAATTGTTGCTCCTGACAGTTGCAAACAAGTGCCTGCGCTCAGTTGTAGCTCGCACCTTCAGGGGTGTGCAAGCTGAAATGTTTGAAATGTAACCTTTTTTGACACCCAAACAGCACTTTTTGTGCTTGTGACCAGCATTTTGTTGGTGGGTATGCAATTTATGGACCTAAACCCAAAAACCTTAGGCATGATTGCAACGAATAGCGACATCAATTGAATATCGCGCTGCGATCTCTCGTCACTTTAGATGGTAAATCGATGGTGCATAATCAATTAAATACCGTCCATAATCTGCATTTTTAATAATGCTACATTCATGCTGGCAATGTCTGCCCACTTTACTTGGAGTGGTATATTTCTTTACATTAAAATATTTTTATCATTGTTTTTATATTTCAGTTTCCGCCTTCAGTGGAGGATTGGCAAGCAATTGCCAAAGAATTTGAACGAAGATGGCATTTTCCGAATTGTGGCGGTTCCATAGACTGAAAGCATGTTCGTATGACTCCTCCTGGCAAGAGCGGATCCTTATTTTACAATTATAAAGGATTCTTTAGCATCGTAATGATGGCAATTGTCAATGCCAACAATTAATTAATTTATGTAGATGTTGGCAAGAATGGGAGGTCATCTGATGGTGGGTCTTTCTGGCAGACTGTTTTCTATGAAAGACTAATGGCCAATAATTAAAATTTGCCTTCATCATCTCAATGCAAATACGGACTAAATTTTGTGGATGAGACCTTTGCTTTAAGAGACCACCTCATGAAACCATCCCCCAGAGGGGATTAACCAAGGAAAAGCAAATTTTTAATTACCGGCTGTCAAGAGCCAGATGCACGGTCGAAAATGCATTTGGAATTTTGTCAAACAGGTTCCGTATTTTCCACACTGCCATTAACTTACGCATAGACAAAATAGATTGGATCGTTCTTGCATGTTGTGCTCTAAATAATATGCTTACACGAAAAAACTTAATACAACAGCCAGCGGTGTATTCACAGCCTGATGAAACACAAACTTCTGAGTCCAGCACTGTCTTCACTTCTCTGAACAGAGGGTGTCATTCAGACCCGGTCGCAAGCGCTGAGCGCTCGCAACCGGGTCAATGGTGGCCCAGAGCGCATGCGCACGACGGAGCCGGGGCGTGCTGTCGATGTTAAGTGACAGCACGCACCCTTTGGTGGGCGGCTGCCCAGACGGAGGCGTTCCCATGAGAACGCCTACCGTCTGGGGGCGGCCCCATTGACATCACAAGCGATGTCAGTGGGAGAGCTTTCTGCTCTGTTTGAGCCAAAAGCTCTCTGGGGCTTGCGGCAACGAGACCCTACCACAAGGGTCTCGTCGCAAGCCCGATGGTCGCGATGGTCTTGACCATCACGACCATCATCATGGCCGCTCGCTATAGCTGTTGATGGTCACCCACAGCTATGCGAGCAGCCCGGAGGCCGTTCTAAAAAAAAAAGACCGGCCCTGATTCAGAGCGGGCGCTCTGTCAGAGCGTCCGGCTCTGAATCAGGGCCAGAGAGCGATTTCCATCATTTGTTGCTGGACGTGCAAAGGAAATAAGAGAGCGATATGTCTCCTATTTCAATGGTTCTGGAGCTCTTTCGTGCATGGAGCTGTTTCGTGGTAGGAATCAAATATGTAAACATTTCTACATTTTACCTGTTTATGTATTTCAATAAATAATACTTTGCTTCACAGTAATGTATTTTTTTTCCCATGTGAATAAAGTTTACTATAGCTTTAATATATAATACACAAAATGGACATGAATTACCCAGGGGAGATTTCCGAAACAATCCTCCGCCAGGATAAACATACGGTGATAGCCCATAAGGTTCTGTAGCTAACACCACCAACTGAAGGCTATTGTATGTTATTTGTGTATACCAGTGTTTAGTATTTGAAAACTCCATAGTAGATATTTTTAAACATTTTACGCTCAAAAACCTAGTATTCATTTTATTTATTTATTTATTTAAATAATCTATATGTATGCAAAAATAAAGACAAAACACAATTAATTTAGTTTTTAGAATAGTTTTATGTATAAAACTAAAAATGTAACTGTATGCAATATACAAACATCACGGATTCATTGACCTTTACCAGACATAAGAGTGCAACCGAGTTATTGAAATGAGGCAAATAGATTTGTACAGTGCAGAACTTGAAAAATGATGTGGACATTAACCAGGATCAAGGGAAAGATCCACAATCTACAAACGATATTCAAGAAGAAGCTCAACAAGACTTGGAAGTCTAAACGATACAGAAACATTGAGCAAATGACATACAGTAGCCATCACTATGACAGAATGACCATGCTCAATGACAAAAAAGCCAAAGAAAAAAGTTGAGTTTAAAAAAAAAAAAAAAAAACTTAAAAACCACAAAAATATATAAATTATAAAAATCTTCGTCGCCATGAAGAGTGGCATGACCACCTCCGCTGGTTGAGGTACTTGGGAAGGGAGGTGGTGGCGTTGGGCTCCGTGAAACATAATAGGGTAGGGATTTGACAGAGGAGGGTTTTGCACGGGGCAACGCGGTTCTATGTTGAGAGAAAGAGACAATGCCAGAGAAAGATGGGACGGGCTGCTGTATTGGCTCTAGGGCGATGGAACTTGTCATTTTCAAATTGTTTGCCATATAAACAAAACGGTTGAAAGGCAGTACCTGTTCCGGAGGAATGCACTGCATTTCATTGCCAATATTTTGGCCAAAAATAGAATTTGAATCGGGGATTCCGAATCAACTCCTCTCGAGTTTTTTAAAAAACACTCCTTGAAATCTCAGAGGTGGATGCCTTGGAAGCCGTCTTCCGCTTCTTTGCGGGAGCCTCTGTCGACCTCTCCATAGCCAGTAATTCCACCTCTGCACGCTGGCCGGAGGTTCAGGATCAACGTGTGCAGACACGACCTTAAAAGCAAATGAAAAAAAAATAAAATAAAATTTACAATAAAAAGGAAAAACAAATACCTCAGCCTGACTCTCCATTTCCTGTGCCAAACACATCTGGCGACTGCGGCTCCAGCGTGCATCTCGACTTCTTTCAGAAAAATAAAGATTTATACTGCGCTTAAGGACTACCCAGTTCCAATAATGGTCAACTAGACATCAAAAATTAGTATCAAATTAACAGAAAATAACAATAGGTTATAAAAGACAAATATTTTAATAGATCATGTATATCATAATGATTGTATAAAGATGCAGCACAATATTATTTTGAGCAATAGAGAAATTGTTCCTTCAAGCATATATTAGCTCATAAAATAATCAATTTAATATAGAACAGCCACGTCCGGCTGATATAAAACAAAAATAAAACAATAATAATATGAAAATTATCAGTATGATTTTCCTCAATAAAGCTTCATTGCTATAGCAGTCGAAAAATCAACTCACAAGTCCAACTGCTCAGAACGTTGTTACACCAATTTGTATCCAATGTTGAAGTGAGGTTTAAAACATGGCAAATTTCCTTAGTTTGTATCCAATGTTAAAGTAGGATTTAGAGCATGTAGCAAATTTCCTTATACAGTGATGCCACTTTTGGTTATCATGTATATTTCTTTAGCAGCTCCTATCTCAAAATTCCGCCACATATATAAGTGTATATCCCTGTGTTTATAGATAATCCACAGGTTTTTTTGTGGCAAAAATGTGCCTCAATGAGAATATGTTAAAGTATGTCTAGCACTGTATAAAATTAAACAGTGACTATTTCCCATTCAGCACAAGATAAAGCCGTCCTACAACTCACTTGTAGTGGTTGATTCTTTTATCTATAGGCATAGTTTTGCAAATATAGGAGACAGTAGTAGTGAAGGACTCAGTATAGTAATCTCCCACCTGAGGCACGATCTCCACTGGAGGCCGCAGCGGCTACTGCACCTGGACGTCCCGTCTGTTAGAGGTGCGGGAGCTGGAGTCCCTCTCGGTCCGCCAAACCTCCAAAGTAAGCAGCCACACTGTATGTTGGCACACCGATCAGCCACACGAGTGTGCACCGTGGTGATCGAGACCTCCCACCTGAGGGTGTATTCTCCAAACGAGGTTGCAGTGGCCACTTCACCTGGACGTCTTATCCCGTCCAACGGGAATGAGGAAATTGAAGTGTCTCTCCGCTCAATTTCCAGAGTCAGCAGCTACGCTGTAAGCTGATGGAACTGGGTGACCACACAAGTGTGTGCTGCGGTGGTGTGCTGCGGCGGTCCCAATCAGTACAAAGATGAGCGGAGCTGCTGATAATTCACCAGAGCAATGAGCATGAATTGAGGTAAGTAAAAATAGCAGTCTCTAACGCGTTTCTTCCATAAGGATTTCTTCAGAGGGGTGTGGTAGTAGGATGGAATTGTCTTCCTCTTTTTATACACACAGAGATCTTAGAGAAGTGGATTGTTCACATGTGTAGGTAATTAGAAAACTAATCAAGGTGCAAAAAATAAGCAATGATGTTATTATTTAGGGAGTATAGGTTAATACATTGTTTATATAAAAAACACATACCGTATATACTCGAGTATAAGCCGAGTTTTTCAGCACAAAAAATGTGCTGAAAAAGTACCCCCTCGGCTTATACTCGAGTCAAGTGTAGCGCTGACCGGACGGAGTTGGGTCAGCGCTACACACTGCCAAACACACAGCCACCGGAGCCGGCAGCTGCGTGTTTGGTGTAATCAGCAGCCGCTGAGAGTCTCAGCGGCTGCTGCTGCTCCCACTGCGGGAGCCATCTTCCGGCTTCCGCAGTGGGTGATGGGAGACACGTCGTCATGACGACGTCTCTCCCATGCAAAGTGGCCGGAGGAGTGGACAGCGGCGGGACCAGGAGCGGGAGTTTAAGGTAAGTTTATTTATTTTTTATTCTTTTCACGTCTCTCTCTACTAGGGGGGGGGGACTACAGGGGGCACTACCAGGGGGCGATTACTACAGGGGGCACTACCAAGGGGCATTATCAGGGGGCGATTACTACAGGGGGCACTAAAAGGGGGGATTACCACTAGGGGAACTACCAGGGGAGGATTACTACAGGGGGCACTACCAGTGGGGGATTAGTACAGGGGGCACTACCAGTGGGGGATTACTACAGTGGGCACTAAAAGGGGGGATTAGCACTGGGGGTACTACCAGGGGGGGATTACTACTGGAGGCACTGAAAGGGGGGATTACCACTGGGGGCACTACCAGGAGGGATTACTACTGGGGGCACAACCAGGGGGAATTACTACTGGGGGCACTACCAGCTGCTGCCATTTCCCACACTAGGCTTATACTCGAGTCAGTAAGTTTTCCCTGTTTTTTGGGGTAAAAGTAGGTACCTCGGCTTATAATCGGGTCGACTTATACTCGAGTATATACGGTAATCCAATTTGCTCTTTCTATAATAAATGAGGTATATAATGTATTCTACAATCTATACTATATACTATAATTAATTTAATATATATTTTGTACACGATTCTTAATTTTTAAATTCTAACACCTATTGTAAATTACGCCATAGGGCTAAATTAATGTTAGTTACTACCAGCTCAAAAACAAAGATCAATGAATATTCTAATATAACCAGTAAAAAATACACATATAGACATATGCGTATACACACATAAACATATACACATATAATTGACTTAACATTAAAATAAATTATCTATAATAGATTACATAGTCTGTAATATTTTTATTGATTCTAAAAAACATTACTAACCAGATTTTATTTTTGATGTCACATCTTATTTCTGGAAGTATCTAAATTATAGAGATATCTAACTTTAGGAAAGGCTTATTTGAATATAAAAAGAGGCTTATTATAACAATCCTTAATCTTATATATATTGTGTTGTATCAGATCATGCTGTTTCTTCAGTATTAATTGATGGTACACATGTTATTTGAAGGATAGATCGAAAATCATACCAACAATAGAGTCCACTAGGTACCCAACCATATATAAAGAGAAAAGGGGGGGGCGAAAAACTTGCTTGTATATATCACTACATTATATGTATCAGACTAACAAAAATAAAACTATAAATCTATATATTGGAAATAGTCTCATAAGCATATCCCTCTAGCGCGCTAGGGACCTAGCGTCGCCAGGAGAAACGATAACGAGACAACACATAGACACATCAACCTTCCATTGTGTATTAGTTAAGGCTATAACACAATGGGCATAGTAGAGGTAGTAACAGAATATGGTAATCAAGTGAAAGGAGGACTAACGAACAAAACATGGATCATAAATAATAAAAGAGTGAAAGAGTTATACAAATCGTGTGTAAGCTGTTATAACACTAGATTTAAATCTAAAGTCTCATTGAGACCATCAGGGAACAAACAATTAAATTCGTGTATCCAAAATACTTCTCTTTTACACAGCTTCTTATACCGATCTCCTCTACTAGTCAATTTAACGTGTTCAATGCCTGTTATTGTCAAACTTTCTGGGTTCCCATTGTGACACTGAGAAAAATGTCGGGATACACTATGCGTCATGATTTTATTATTAATGTTTCTTTTATGTTCCCCAAATCTGATTTTTAGTTTTCTCGTAGTCCTACCAATATATGCCAAATTACAACCACAACGCAATAAATAAATAACATGATGTGTTACAATTAATAGTGTATATACTTTCTTCGAAAAGCACAAATCTACTTTTGTTTTATTCATGGTGTATGGACACATGATACAGCGTGTAGCTCCACATTTATGGAATCCCAGAGGACGAGTGGGAAGCCAGGAAGTGATCGATTGATTAATGGTTGTGTTAATAGGTTTTAAGAAGCTAGGGGCTAATACATTTTTTAGATTTTGATTCTTTTTAAAAATCACTAATGGTTCTTCGGCAATAATATCCTTTAGAATGGGATTTCTTTTCAATAATACATAGTTCTTTTTAATTAAATTTTTTATCAGGTAAGCTGATTTGTTATATTTACATATGTAAGGTATATTTTGTGGCCCTTCGTCATTATCTGATAAATATTTAGTAGATTTATTTGTAATTATTGTCGATGTTGCTCTTAGTAGATCTTTCTATCAATTTGCCTAACTTCTAACAAAGCTTTTTCAAGTAAATCAGCAGGATTCCCTCTTTCTGAGAAATTTTTAATCATTTCTCGGGATTGTTCCAAAAATGTAGTCTCTGAGCTGCAGTTACGTTTGAGTCTTATAAATTGTCCCTTTGGTATATTATTTCTCCATGGTTTATAGGCCCTGATTCAGAGCCGGACGCTCTGAATCAGGGCCCACCTCCATAAATATGGAGCGTCCCCCCGGACGCTCGTATAGCTGTGGGTCACCACCCACAGCCTATACGAGCGTGCAGGATGATGGTCGCGATGGTCTTGACCATCGCGACCATCGCCAGTGCGAGCAGAAGCCTGCGGTTGAGTTTCTCAACCGCAAGGCCAGGAGTGATTTTGGCTCTATCAGAGCCAAAATCACTCCCACTGACATCACTAGTGATGTCAGTGGGGCCGGCTTCTGACGGTAGGCGTTCCCTTGGGAACGCCTCTGTCTGGCAGGCACGCCCCCGGCACGCCCACCAAAGGGGGCGTGCTGTCAATCAACATCGACAGCACGCCCCCTTTGATCAGACACAACGAGTGAAAGTCCTTCGCTCGTCGCGTCTCGCGCATGCGCACACCATCGACCCACTTGCGAGCGGACAGCCGCTCGCGAGTGGGTCTGAATCAGGCCCATTGTGCGCTCTTTTATAATGGAGAAAAGTGTTGGTATCAACTTTTTTACGATAGGTTGATGAGACTATGTCATTACCATCAATCTGCAAGTTCAAATCCAGAAAGGAAATGGAGGTACTGTGAAACGGGTGTGTAAATTTTAAATTATACAAATTATTATTTAGTGAATCAACAAAAGAAAGTGCTTGTGTTTCATTACCATCCCAAATAATAAATCATCGCTATAACGGCCATAGAAGACGAGGTTCGCGCCAAAGTCACCCACATAGAGGTTGGCATAACTTGGCGCGAACCTCGTCCCCATGGCCGTTCCCATTACTTGCAATAAGTGTGTATTGTCAAACAAAAAGTGATTGTGAGTGAGAATAAATCTAATACTATCAAGAATAAATTTCTGATCAATAGCTGATAGTGTGCTCTTTTCTAAAACATGAGACATAACACTAAGTCCCATTTTGTGAGGAATGTTGGTGTAAAGGGACTCCACGTCTAGAGTCAAAAAATTGTAACTAGATTTCCATTCAAAATTATTAATGATGTTTAATATGGTAGTGGAATATCTAATATAGGATTTAAGTGATAAAACTAAAGGTTGAAGGTGAAAATCAATAAAGTGAGATAAATTACTAGTGAGGGAACCTATACCCGAGATAATGGGACGCCCAGGGGGTGAGGTGAGGGACTTGTGAATTTTGGGCAAATGATAATAAGTGGGAATGACTGGAAAAGAAATATATAAAAACCTCCATTCCTCTCTGGAGATGACACCTTTTTCTACTGCTTCATCAAGTAGAGATTTTAACTCTTTTTGATAAAGGGAGGAGGGGTTGTGGTCCAATGTAACATAGAACATAGTGTTGAATAATAATATATGTGCCTCAGCTTTATAGTCCTCCATGTTTTGGATAACAACCCCCCCTCCCTTATCAGCGGATTTTATGATGATGGTAGTATCTTTCCTAAGTTCTCCTATAGCTTTCCTTTCACCAGATGACAGATTATAATGTGAGTCTGTCTTTTTATTTGTACAGATGGTTTTCAAACCTTCAAGGGTGCTCTATATATGGTCCCTTTTCTTTTAAAGGAAAAAATTCTGACTGTAAATTACATTTTTTTGTCTCTTTTTGTTGACTCCTGGTATTAAATAGGGGAATTATTGTATCTTCCTGTAGGGAAATATTTTCTCTCTCTATCTCTTCTAAATAGGAGATGGCTAGGAGATCTGAGTTAACCAACACAATGGGAATGGCAATCTCATCAAGCTTTTGTAATTTTTTCTTAGCAAAATATTTTTTACGACATAAGATGCGAGTGATTCTATTAAGTTCAATAAAAAGATCAAAAATATTGGCTTCTATTGATGGAGCAAAATTGAGTCCACGATTAAGTAATCTAATTTCTGAAGCACTAAGTACTTTATTAGAAAGATTGAAAACTCCTCTCTGGGTCCTTACCACCTTTTTGCTTTTTTGTCCTCCCCTCTTTCCTCTATATTTTCCCTTGGTCTTTTTATATAGCCTGGTGACTGTTGTCTTTTTGGGAGTCTTGGTGATAATGGTCGATTGGTATTGATTCAATTCTGGTGGTGGGCCCTGTTCTAAAAAAGGAGATGATGAAGTAGATTCATATCTATTTTTATTTATATTACTCTGTCTTTCATAATTGACCCTAGGTCTAGCTCCTAACTCTCTCTGCGGACTCGTGGGTTTATATTGTTTTGGCTTGCTGTAATAATCATTCGTGAAGAGAGAAGGATTTCCCTGTCCATTAGAATTCCCTTGTCGTGTTGTTCTATATTTTGGTGTGGTATGATTATTATGATACTTTTGATGTTGACGGTTTGGGTACCAAGATCTCCTAGGGGTATTTGGAATTCTTCCCCTATTTTGTATTTTAGTTTCTCTTTGTTGGAAACTTTTGTTATATGTACGTACAGAATTTGTTTTATAGTCATTCATATCTCTTTTAAATTTTTGGTTCTTTTTCTCTATTATTGATTTTTCAAAGGCCTCCACCCTTTGATTAACTAACAGGTCTCTCTCTTTAAATGAACTTGAATCCTTTAAATTTGTCATTTTAGATTTTAGATCTTCTATTTCCTTAGTTATATGTTCAACTTTCTTCTCTCTATATTTGATCAATAATTTCATGAGTGATATAGAGCAATTATCTAGCAATTTTTCCCATTCATCTATTAATTCTGGGTCCTCTTGAAATGACAAAGTTTTAATAATTCTAAGGCCCCTAGGAATCATATTTTTATCCACATATTTTTGTAGATTGATTGCGTCCCACCAATGACGCATTTCCATTTTTAATAGATTTTCCATCTCGAAGAAACAGTTTTCTAAATCTAACTGTTTTCGATTGAGTTATTAATATTTATTGATTCCAGGTGGCCTTCTGTATTATCCAAATAAGCCTTTCTTCTATGCAATCTATTGTCGCAACAGGAAAAAGTATCTATTTTAGCTGCCAGGCTAAAAGAAGCACAAGAAAGATAACACAAATGGGGAATATATAATCTTGGCGCTTCAAAATAGGATACAGATACAAAATATTAAACAATGAAAAAATATATATATAAAAAGATTAATGGGTATTAAATAGTAAATAATAAATCATGAATGATAATGATGAAAATACTCCTAATTTAGGTTATAACCCCGTCAATCAAGGCCTGATTTTCAATCGAAGTGAATTTGGGGCCACGTTTGGGGATTCTTTTTTTTTCTTTACTGCCAATATTGTTGAGTCTTCATCAGATGATGGATTTCTGGAATTTCTGTGCAGTCAGCGTGACTGGCTGTCAGCTCTCCAGGCACATCGCAGGGACGGGCTAATTTCGGACCCCGAGTCCCTGCATTTCCCGGATGATACACCCGGGCGCTATGATCGCATTTTGCAATGCAATCATGGGAGGTACTAGCATGCCCTGATTGCATTGCAAATGTGATCATTAATAAATGGGGCCCTTTGCCACTTGCACCCCTCCCCTGTGCATGTTAGGTTAATTACCCCACATACACTGCTAAACCATCATCTGGACATGACACCAGAGAGGTTACTAGTGTGAACAGTGAAAATGCCCCCCCCCCCTCCATCAAACAAGCAGAAGATAGTAACAACAAAGGTGCGTGCCTCTGGAAAGTGGCCAGGAGCCTCGCGGGACACCCCTGCCCACATCACTGTGGGGGCGTGCCTTGGTCAGCAGGGGGTGTGGCCTAATCACGGGAAGCGTGGCCACACCCCTTCCGAAGAAAAATAGCGCAACGCAGTGCTGGGGAAAGGGTTGCTGTGAGCACTTCAGCCCAGCGCAAATCCAGGGGGGCACGATCAGGATGATCGCTTCCCCCCCCCAGCAAGCAGTCTCCTTTTGCAGCCCAGCACACTCAGCTGACAGGGAGGAGGGGGGTTGGCATTGGACCCGGATGAGGACAGGTGATAAAATTTTATCACCTGAGCCTCGGGAATCTCGTCCAGCAAACACCTTTCACGGGAAAAGCGCGGCTGGGGGATTCGACACATAACAGGGTCAGGTATGGATGGAGTCATTTCCAGGTCACTTTGTTTGTTCAAACCACTTTCATGGTCAGTTTACATTTGCAGAAAATTATTTTCTACTCTTCTCAAAATAACCCTCCAGACTGTGTGTGGAAATTACTCCATTTTACAGGATGATTAGTGATAGCCAAGAAATATATAAGAAAAAACAAATTAATAAGGATACACTTTATGGACCAGTCCTGAATCCAGATGTGATCTTCTCAATCCTGTAAAAAAATAAAATATTTAAATACTTTTTTTTTATCAAAACTAGGGGGGGGGAGATCTGACAGGTGATAAAGTGAAAAATTGGACAACCAAAATTTTTATCACGTCAGATTTACAACAATTGAATAGCCCTGGCCATATTACAGATAGGCTGGAATTTAGGCGTGCTAAATCAGAATGATCACGACCTAAAAATGTTCAATTGAATAGTGACTAAAATTTGACACAGCTAAACACATTTATCAAAAGAGACAAAAAAGACTAATAAAACAATTGCATTCCCCCCAGTGAGAGCTAACCAGCCCCCTTTCTTGTCAGACTCTGGCACGGCTTCTGATGACAGCCACTCAGCTGTCAGGAACCTGTCACCGAATACACTCCGCTGCTGGTGGGACCTGCAAACGGCCTCTCTGGAGAGACACCGACAGCTTCCCCCAACAGCTGCTCGGCACCCCAGACATCACACACGGGCTCCACCTCCTTGGACTCTAAGCCGCCACTGAACCTCTACTACTTTTGTCCCCCCATCTTGTTGGCAGTTTGTTCAGTCAACTCATAAGCTCTCCTAAGTACCTTTCCTAAATTCTCTGCATATTTTATATGTGAAGCGAAAGGTGTACCGTCAGCTGAAACTCCTAAACTCGCATCTATAGGAAAACTAGCTTCTATTCCAAACATCAAATATTATGAGGAATACCCCGTGGTCTAATTATGAGTACAGTTGTAAGAATGTACAAAATGACTAATGTACTGTACCTCTTCCAATTATTTTTGTCTTAAGGGTTTAATGTCCCCAACGTGTCTAATAGTGTCCCATTAAATCTCTCTGGCTAAGGATCACCTTGTGGATGTTTTTTTGTGGTCCTAGACTTTGTAATCCCACAACTCAAAGTTCTTTTTTTAGTTTACTTTCAAAATCAATTCCCTGATCTAAATGTAGTCTTTTTGGAAGCAGATGTCAAACTTGTTTAGATGTGATGGGAGCAATGAACTGGTTGCATACTTAGAGAATGGGTATCTATTTTTATTTTCTTCACACCATTCTGCTAACCTGTAGTATAATTTCGTATTAGTTCCTACAATTATCGGGAACTCTCTCCTTCCTTCTGGTATCTATGGTAGACAAATGCAATAATTGGACTTATGGGTACGTATGGGTACTTTGTTACACTTAACCCCCATATTACCAATCCGTTTAATGGCTCTATGGGTACCTTTGGGATATTTTCCTTATACTAAGGCTCAAAAATTATTGAGACTTGTGAGCCACTGTCCAACAACACTTTACATACATGCCCATAAATTGTTGCATTTACCAAAGGGGAAGGTCCCATTAACCCTTTGGGCAACACTGAATTCGGCCAGGAATTCCCCATAGCACAATAGCCAACTTCTGGGGAGCCTTCTGTTTCCCTGCTCCTGACTTCCTCCATCACCATTGCTGTTTGAATTACGAACCAAATTTCTGCTAATACACATGCAAATGCTCTGTGGCCTATCCTACCACACTTGAAACATCCTCTCGTTGGATGATTATTTCCTCTTCCAGGTGCATTGTCTGCAGTGCCTCGAGTTAGACTATTCGGACTTTGTATGGCAATAAACTGATCAATTTTTATTCTGTTCCTCAATCATTTTTTAGTATATTTGTCTTCAAATGGATTAGTCTCTACTGTACAATGGGCTGTACCACTTTGACTTTCTTTACTGTCTCTCATCTCTATCAATATCTCTTTCTGCTTCATTTCTTTTAGCAACTCTTTTAAAAGTAAGTGGAGGATCTTGTACCCCTGAACCGCTCAGCTTCTGGGCTACTGAATTTGTGGTTAAAGCACCTCTGAAGAGCTGCTTCATTCTACTTTTGGTCTACTTCGTTTCTGGTTATACCTCCTTTGTCTACTATTTTGTACAGAAGTTTCTAATGAAATACACACTAAACTTTTCTCCTGGTTCCTGAAACGTGTGATGTAACCTGGAGGTAAGATCCCTCACATCGAGAGTGCCATAAGCATAGTCTAATGCTTCAAAATAATTTTCAAATGTAGCGTTTGGGTTACTACGTCTGGCAGCCTGTATGATACACATGACAGGTCTCCTTAAACTCTCTACCACACTTTGTCTTTTAATTTGATCAGGACACTGCCACTCTTTCCATGCTTCATAAGTCTCTTCTCCCATTGGCACAGGCACTATACCAGAAAATATTCATATTAGCCTGTAACTCCCCTCATAATGCCACCTTCCAAGTTAGGGGACTACTCTGTCCACTATCATTTCAAACTAACCACCCAGTCTCTCATTATTCTTAGTACTGTCACCATTTCCCTGTGAGGTATCGTCAGTATCTTCCCTCCCTGCAGTATCAGATGGAGATGCGGATATATGCAAACTTGTAGCTTCCTTTTCCCTCACTCTAGGCCCAGTAATTTGCCACCGCCTCCCTGTTTCCTCATCTACCTCTATCATCATTGGGATCAGCAGCGGCTCCTGCCCTCTTACCTGAGGGGGGCAGCCGCTGCTCCTGTTCCCGGCGCCTGCACAAGGAATGACAGGCACCGGGACATGGGCATGAGCAGTGGTAGCGCCGCGCATGTGCATAGCACTAGACCAGCTTCTCGGGCCTGCATTGGTAGCAGCCCCGAGAAGCCCTGGAGGGCTGCCCGAAAGGCAGAGCAGCGGCTTCCACTGGAAGCCGTTCTGCTTATGGCAACCTGGACTGGCAGTCCCAGGGGGAGGAGCCTGACCTGTGTGTGACTGGCATGTGGCACTTCCAATAGGCAGGGCCAGATTAACAATGTGGCGAATGGAGCTACAGCTCCAGGCCTCCACATAAAAATAGGCCCATTAACATGACAGCATGATTACCAGCTGTATTTATTTAAAAAGTTTTTCTAGTCCCCCCCACCCCCAAAAAAATTATGCAATTTTTCTAATTCTTTGTAGTTAGTGTTCATAGTGTAGGGGATGTACACAACAAGGTGACTCTGAACACACTCACACAGCATCGATCACAGCTCTTCCCCTTCTCAGTACAGGCCTTTGAACATTTTCAGCTCCAGGCCCATGTGGGCCTTAATCCGGCCCTGCCAATAGGAAGCCACCTCTAGTCACAGTGTAGCCAGTGCAGTCACGGACTGCACTGGCTCACTTAGGTGGAGGATTTTACTAGGGGGCAGCATCGCAGCCCCTAGGTAAAATCCGCCACTGATTGGGGTTAAGGTTACATCTATCTCTCGGTTTCAATGAACATTGCAAATACTTCCCCCAACTCTCCCCCCCTTTTGTCAGGAATTTTAGACTCATCTATTGCATATCATTTGTATAACCGTCTAATCACTTCCTCATTTGAAAATTCAGCAAAGTTTCCACTTATCCTATGTAACCCCTTTTTTGAGTAGGGTACTTTCTTCAGTGCCTCCACCGGTAGTATAGTAAACTGTGGGTTGGGCCTGCTTGGGAAGACCCAAATATGTCTGCCAGATGTAATATTATTTAACCTAAAAGAGATGAGGTCTAATGTATGTTACTCTCCTTACAAGTCTTTTGTTTCACCGTCGATCATGCAAGTGACATAGAATTAAAAAGATATACTTTAGGTAATAAATAGATGCGATAAGTTTATTACATTAATATTCAGGATTTAGATGCGGTATATGCATAATATACAAAAACAGATCACTGAACAAAATGGTAGTTCCCTTTGACGATTTAAAGTGCTTCTAAATATCTTAACATGTGACGAATAATACAATTCAGTACTTATTTATATGATTGCTGCATAGCATCACATTTAAACCATCACATATAAACTAGGAGTGTGCACCGGCCACTTTTTGTGTTTTGGATCTGGATCTTACTTCGTGTTTTGGATCTGGATTGGTTTTGCCAAAACCACCCTTCCGTGTTTTGGGTTCTGGGTTTTGTGTTTTGGATCTGTATTTTTTTTAAAAAAAAGCATAAAAACAGCTAAAATCACAGAATTTGTGGGTTTTTCTGATCCTATGCGATTATTAACCTCAATAACCTTCATTTCCACTCATTTCCAGTCTATTCTGAACACCTCACACCTCACAATAGTGTTTTTATGTCCAAAAGGTTGCACCGAGGTAACTGGATGACTATGCTAAGCGACACGAGTGGGCGGCACAAACACGTGACCCATCTAGGAGTGATACTGCAGTGGCAGACAGGATGGCAGTTTGAAAAACTAGGCCCCAAACTGTACATAATGCAAAGAAAAAAAGAGGTGCAAGATGGAATTGTCCTTGGACCCTCCCACCCACCCTTATGTTGTATAAACAGGACATGGACACTTTAACAAACCAATCATTTCAGCGCCAGGGTCTGCCACACAACTGTGGCTGAAATGATTGGTTCATTTGGGCCCCCACAAAACAAGCTGGCAATTAATCTGTCCCTGCACAAACTGGCTCTACGGAGGCAAGATGTCGTCCTCATCCACCAATTCCTCACCCTCTTCAGTGTTGTGTACATACTCATCCTTACAGAGTATTAATTCGTCCCCGCTGGAATCCACCACCACAGGTCCCTCTGTACGTTCTGGAGGCTGGTCTCCCTGGAAGAGTTGATAATTCATTTTTATGAACATCATCTTCTCCACATTTTGTGGAAGCAACCTCCTACGCCTTTCGCTGACAAGGTTCCCGGCTGCACTAAACACTCTTTCGGAGTACACACTGGAGGGGGGGCAACTCAGGTAAAATAGAGCCAGTTTGTACAAGGGCCTCCAAATTGCCTCTTTTTCCTGCCAGTACAGGTACGGACTGTCTGATATGCCTACTTGGATGCTGTCACCGATGTAATCCTCCACCATTCTGTCAATGGTGACAGTATCATATGCAGTGACAGTAGACATGTCAGAAATTGTTGCCAGGTCCTTCAGCCCGGACCAGATGTCCAAACTTGGTCCTGCCTGCCCTGCATCACCGCCAGCGGGTTGCTTAGGATACCTAAGTTTTTTCCTGGCAGCCCCAGTTGCGGGAGAAAATGAAGAAGGAGCTGTTGACGTGTCACGTTCCGTTTCAGCTGACAGTGTGTTCACCAGCAGGTCTTTGCACCTCTGCAGGCTTGTATCGGCCGGAAAGAGAGACACCACATAGGCTTTAAACCTAGGATCGAGCACGGTGGCCAAAATGTAGTGGTCTGATTTCAACAGATTGACCACCCTGGAATCCTGGCAAAGCAAATGAAGGGCTTCATCCACAAGTCCCACATGCCGAGCGGAATCGCTCCGTCTTAGCTCCTCCTTCACTTTCTCCAGCTGCTTCTGCAAAAGCCTGATGAGGGGAATGACCTGACTCAAGCTGGCAGTGTCTGAACTGACTTCACGTGTGGCAAGTTCGAAGGGCTGGAGAACCTTGCACAACACGGAAATCATTCTCCACTGCGCTTGAGTCAGGTGCATACCCCCTCCTTTGCCTACGTCATAGGTGGATGTATAGGCTTGAATGGCCTTTTGCTGCTCCTCCATCCTCTGAAGCATATAGAGGGTTGAGTTCCACCACGTCACAACCTCTTGCTTCAGGTGATGGCGGGGCAGGTTCAAGAGTGTTTGCTGGCGCTCCAGTCTTCAGCACGCAGTCGCTGAATGGCAAAAGTGGCCAGAAATTTTTCGGGCCACCCAAAGCAATTCTGCACCACCAAGTTTATTGTGTGAGCAAAACATGGGACGTGCTGGAATTTGCCCAGATGTAATGCCCGCACAATATTGGTGGCGTTGTCAGATATCACAAATCCCCAGGAGAGTCTAAGAGGGGTAAGCCACTGGGCGATGATTTCCCTCAGTTTCTCTAAGAGGTTGTCGGCGGTGTGCCTCTTACTGAAACCGGTGATACACAGCGTAGCCTACCTTGGAACGAGCTGGCATTTCTGAGATGCTGCTACTGGTGACACTGCTGTTGTTGCTGCATAAGGTGATACATCTACCCAGTGGGCTGTCACAGTCATATAGTCCTTAGTCTGCCCTGTTCCGCATGTCCGTGGTTAAGTGGACATTGGGTACAACCGCATTTTTCAGAACACTGAGGACACTTTTTCTGACGTTTCTGTACAGTCTCGGTATCGCCTGTCTAGTGAAGTGGAATCTAGACGGGATTTGGAACCGGGGACACACTACTTCCATCAATTGTCTAAATCCCACTGCACTAATGGCGGATACCGGACGCACATCTAACGCCAACATAGCAGTCAAGGCCTCAGTTATACGTTTTGCTTCAGGATGACTGCTGTCGTACTTCATCCTCCTTGCTAAGGACTGTTGGAGGGTCAATTGTTTAGTAAAAGTAGTGGTGTTCCTACTTCCTCTCTGGGATGATCAACGACTCCCAGCAGCAGCAGCAGCGGCAGCAATGTAGGATCCTCCGGAGGAATCCCGGATAGGAGAGTCAGTCATGCCAGTGACATGGCCTGCAGGACTACTTCCGATCCTGACTAAGGAGGAAATTGACGAGGAGGGAGTTGACGGTGTGGTTTGCAGGCGCTTGGATACAACAGGACAACGGGATTTAGGTGTCCCTGGACTGCTTACGGTCTTAGCCAAAGTTTCTGAACTTGACAGTAACTTTTTATGAACGCGCTGCAGGTGCCGTATAAGGGAGGATGTTCCTAGGTGGTTAACGTCCCTACCCCTACTTATTTCACCTTTACATATGGTACATATGGCAAGACAGTTGTTGTCCGGATTTGGATACAAATATTGCCAGACCAAAGAGGTAGAATGTTTGGTCTTCTGCCCAGGCATGACCGTGATGGGCTTTTTCATCCCACGAACAACAACTGTCTCCCCCAGAGCCTGATTTAAACAAACCACATCACCATCAGAATCCTCCTCGCCAACTTCCTCCTCAGCGCCAGCTACACCAGTATCCTCATCCTGTTGTACTTCAACAGTGACATCTTCAATTTGCATATCAGCAAGTGGACTGTGGGTGCTCCTTTCAGCACTTGCAGGGGGCGTGCAAATGGTGGAAAGTGCCACCTCTTCCCATCCAGTGCTGGGAAGGTCAGGCATCGCAACCGCCACCACACTTGGACTCTCCTTGGGGATTTGTGATATCTTCTTAGAACGCACAGTTCTTTGCTGTGCCTTTGCCAGCTTAACTCGTTTGATTTTTTTAGCGGGAGGAGGGCTTCCATCGTCATGTGAAGCTGAACCACTAGTCATGAACATAGGGAAAGACCTTAGCCGTTCCTTGCCACTCCGTCTCGTAAATGGCATATTGGCAAGTTTACGTTTCTCTTCAGATTTAAATGTTTTTTTTAAGGTAATTTTCCTGAACTTTGTCATTTGGGATTGTATGTGCCCTCTGCTATGACATTGGGCATCGGCCTTGGCAGACGACGTTGATGGCATGTTATCGTCTATGTCATGACTAGTGGCAGCAGTTTCAGCATTAGGAGGAAGTGGTTCTTGATCTTTCCCTATTTTATTTTTATCAGAGAAAGTTTGGTCCTCCATTTATGTTATATTGATATATACGTGCGGCTAAGGCGCACACAAACACAGAAAAATTTTTTTTTTGGAGACTAGTGCACTTTGTGGGTTACACCACCCTTTAAGAAATGAGCCAGCCGGCTCTTTACTTATGGGACACAGGCGCACGCTTGGCGCTGCTCCTTTGTTGATGCACGTGCAGCTACAGTGCACACAATTCACAAAGACAGAAAAAAAAATATTTTTTTATTCTTTGTGGAGCGCACTTTGAGGGTTACACCCCCCTTTAACAGACAGACGCACGCTTGGCGCTGCTGCTTTGAGGATGCACGTACAGTGCAGACAATTCACAAACACAGAAGAAAATGTTTTATTTTTGTTGGAGTGCACTTTGGGGGTTACACCACCCTTTAACAGACAGATGCACGCTTGTCGCTGCTGCTTTGAGGATGCAGGTGCAGCTACAGCCCACACAATTCACAAAGACAGAAAAAAAAGGAGAATTTAAAATTTTTTGTGGAGCGCACTTTGAGGGTTACACCACCCTTTAACGGACAAGCCAGCCGGCCCTTTCCTTATGGGACACAGGCACACGCTTGGTGCTGCTCCTTTGTTGATGCACGTGCAGCCACAGCCCACACAATTCACAAACACAGAAAATATTTTTTTATTTGGTTTGGAGTGCACTTTGGGGGTTACAGCACCCTTTAACGGTCAAGCCAGCCGGCCCTTTACTTATGACACAGGCGCACGCTTGGCGCTACTTTGTTGATGCAAGTGCGTCTACTGCGCACACAATTCACAAACACAAAAAAATATATATATATTTTTTTTGGAGTGCACTTTGGGGGTTAGAGCACCCTTTAACGGTCAAGCCAGCCGGCCCTTTACCTATAACACAGGCGCACGCTTGGCGCTACTTTGTTGATGCACGTGCGGCTACTGCGCACACAATTCACAAACACAAAAAAATATATATTTTAATTTTTTTTGGAGTGCACTTTGGGGGTTACAGCACCCTTTAACGGTCAAGCCAGCCGGCCCTTTACTTATGACACAGGCGCACGCTTAGCACTACTTTGTTGATGCACGTGCGGCTACTGCGCACACAATTCACACACAGAAAAAATATTATTTTTTTTTGCACTTGGGGGGAGCACACCTGATGGACAGAGCACCCCCTGGACAACACTGTAGCACTCCTTTAGGACTGGGACACTGCACAGGACTTTGGAGCGGACACAACCCTTATGGACAACTGACTGCACAACACAGTCCAGCCAGCCCCTATGGACTTTGGAGGAGTGGACACAGCCCCTATGGACAATAGCAGCACAGCACAACACAGCCATCCCCTATGGACTTTGGAGGAGTGGACACAGCCCCTATGGACAATAGCAGCACAGCACAACACAGCCATCCCCTATGGACTTTGGAGGAGTGGACACAGCCCCTATGGACAACAGCAGCACAGTACAACACAGCCAGCCCCTATGGACTTTGGAGGAGTGGACACAGCCCCTATGGACAACAGCAGCACAACACAGCCAGCCCCTATGGACTTTGGAGGAGTGGACACAGCCCCTATGGACAACAGCAGCACAACACAGCCAGCCCCTATGGACTTTGGAGGAGTGGACATAGCCCCTATGGACAACAGCAGCACAACACTACACTACACAGCCCAGCCAGCCCTAACTCCCACCCTCCCTCTTCACTGTCCACAGCCGAGTGAGAAAATGGCGCCGACGTGGGTACCTTATATAGAATCCAAAACCCGCGAGACCCGTAAGGCGGGATGATGACGTTTTGCCTCGATTTCAGATCCGAGTCAGGCGGGAAAAGTCGAGCCTGACTCGGATCGGGGGGGTTCGGATTTCAGAAATCCGAACCCGCTCATCCCTAATATAAACCAACATATTACTCTGCTAACCCCTTTCCTAAAGTAACAATATTATCTTAACATATTTCCTCTGTTCCAACATAAGATTATCACAAAGTATAACGAGTGAAGTTTAAATACAGTATAACAATCGATAGCAATCCTGTACCAGTTTTATGGAGCATACACACGGTCAGATTTGTCAGATGAACGATTTGAACAATTTTACCAAACTTTTGAACGATTTGAACGATTTTTTCGTCCAAGTCTGACTGCAAACACATCAGATGTCAGATATCGTTATCTGACAAACGGGAACGCGCATTGTAAATCGTCCATCGTTCAGGCATGTCAGATATGTCAGATTTTCCTTCAGATATGAACGACTGAACGATTTTTAAATCGTTATCGTTCATATCTGAAGGAAAAATCTGACCGTGTGTATGCACCATTAGTTTGATAAAAGATCCCAGATGGTAGTCGGCTTGTATCCTTCCAAAAGTAATATATTAATTACAAATACTTTATGATCCAATCCTTTCTTTGGCTATAGGAATGTACTTCCATGTGTGAGTTTGTGAGTCAATAACTGCATTTATATTAGGGGTGTGCACCGGACACTTTTCGTGTTTTGTGTTTTGGTTTTGGATCTGGATCTTTCTTCGTGTTTTGGATCTGGATTGGTTTTGCCAAAACCACCCTTCCGTGTTTTGGGTTCTGGGTTTTGTGTTTTGGATCTGGATTTTTTCTTAAAAAATAAAAAAAACCCGCTAAAATCACATAAATTGGCCTTTTTTTGTTCCTACGCTATTAATAACCCCAATAACATTAATTTCCACTCATTTCCACTCTATTCTGAACACCTCACACCTCACAATATTGTTTTTAGGCCAAAAGGTTGTACCGAGGAAGCTGGATGACTATGCTAAGCGACACAAGGGGGCGGCACAAACACGTGGCCCATCTAGGAGTGGCACTGCAGTGGCAGACAGGAAGCCAATCAGCGTTATGGTGCCCATTTGCATGTAGCACGAACCCGGGAGATCCGTGCTACATGCATCTGTGTGATTGGCACAGAGCAATGACAGGTCCGTGAGACCCGTCTGTGCTGCTGTGGTAAAAAAAAAAAAAAAAACCTGTGTAAAAAAAGAAAAAAATGGCGTGCACCCCCCCAAAAAAGAGCAACCAGCCCCGGGCATTAGTAACCCAGTGCTGGGTGTGCTTAAATACAGGGGACAAACGACGTAGGGGTCCCCTGTACTTAAGCACAACCAGCACCGGGCTAGTCAGAACCAGCGCTGGTTGCCAAAATACGGGGGACAAACGACGTAGGGGTCCCCTGTATTCTGCGCAACCAGCTCTGGGCTCTGATCCGGTCCTGGTTCTGGAAATATAGGGGACAAAAAATGAGTAGGGTTCCCCTGTATGTTCCAGAACCAGCACTGGACTTTTTCTAGCGGGGGGCTGATGCCACAGCCAGGGGAGCCCTTTCACCGGGCCCCCCAGCCGCAGCATCAACCCTGACCGCTAGTCAGCCCAGGCCGGGGATCCCTGGAGAGCTGGGGACCCCCCCAATAAAGGGGTCACCCTCTCCAGGGCACCCCAGGCCCAGGCTGATAGCCCGGGGCTATCCCCGCCACCCCTGGTGGCGGTGGGTGGCGGGTTGATTGTGTGGTGTGGTGTAAATAAAGAATATCAAACATTGTCTTTACAAGTAGAACTGCAAGTCCCAGCTAGCCTGCCCCGCATGCTGGTACTTGGAGAACCACAAGTACCAGCATGCAGGGCATTAAGGGCCCACTAGTACCTGTAGTTCACCTGTAAAAAAATGTTTAAAAAAAACACAGGACACACACACCGTGACAGTATAAGTTTATTAAACATACATACACACACACACACACACACACACACATGTACACATACTCACCTATGTAACCCTGTAGCATCGGTCCACTTGTCCGGTAAAGTATCCCTAGGGGACCTGTGAAAAAAAACATACTCACCATCTCCTATGCGAGGTTCTGTCCTCTTCGTTCCAAAGTAGGCATCCCCGGACTTGGCAAAAAAAAAAAACGAAAACGCGATCCACGAACTTAGTACCGTTCTATAGAACGGTACTTCCCGAATGAGAGCTTAGCGGCGGGGTATCACCATGGAAACCCCGCTGCTAAGCGTTCATTGGCTGAGAGAGGCCATCTCCCGTCTCTCTCAGCCAATGAACGGCTCCCTCCATTGTAGTCAATGCTGGGAGCCGCAAGGTTATTAAAGTTTACCCTGCGGTTCCCACCATTGACTACAATGGAGGGAGCCGTTCATTGGCTGAGAGACGGGAGATGGCCTCTCTCAGCCAATGAACGCTTAGCAGCGGGGTTTCCATGGTGATACCCCGCCGCTAAGCTCTCATTCGGGAAGTACCGTTCTATAGAACGGTACTAAGTTCGTGGATCGCGTTTTCGTTTTTTTTTTTTGCCAAGTCCGGGGATGCCTACTTTGGAACGAAGAGGACAGAACCTCGCATAGGAGATGGTGAGTATGTTTTTTTTCACAGGTCCCCTATGGATACTTTACCGGACAAGTGGACCGATGCTACAGGGTTACATAGGTGAGTATGTGTACATGTGTGTGTGTGTGTGTGTGTGTATGTATGTTTAATAAACTTATACTGTCACGGTGTGTGTGTCCTGTGTTTTTTTTAAACATTTTTTTACAGGTGAACTACAGGTACTAGTGGGCCCTTAATGCCCTGCATGCTGGTACTTGTGGTTCTCCAAGTACCAGCATGCGGGGCAGGCTTGCTGGGACTTGCAGTTCTACTTGTAAAGACAATGTTTGATATTCTTTATTTACACCACACCACACAATCAACCCGCCACCCACCGCCACCAGGGGTGGCGGGGATAGCCCCGGGCTATCAGCCTGGGCCTGGGGTGCCCTGGAGAGGGTGACCCCTTTATTGGGGGGGGTCCCCAGCTCTCCAGGGATCCCCGGCCTGGGCTGACTAGCGGTCAGGGCTGATGCTGCGGCTGGGGGGCCCGGTGAAAGGGCTCCCCTGGCTGTGGCATCAGCCCCCCGCTAGAAAAAGTCCAGTGCTGGTTCTGGAACATACAGGGGAACCCTACTCATTTTTTTCCCCTGTATTTCCAGAACCAGGACCGGATCAGAGCCCAGAGCTGGTTGCGCAGAATACGGGGGACCCCTACGTCGTTTGTCCCCCGTATTTTGGCAACCAGCTCTGGTTCTGACTAGCCCGGTGCTGGTTGTGTTTAAGTACAGGGGACCCCTATGTCGTTTGTCCCCTGTATTTAAGCACACCCAGCACTGGGTCACTAATGCCCGGGGCTGGTTGCTCTTTTTTGGGGGGGGCACGCCATTTTTTTCTCTTTTTACACAGGTTTTTTTTTTTTTATTTACCACAGCAGCACAGACGGGTCTCACGGACCCATCAGTGCTCTGTGTCAATGACACAGATGCAAGTAGCACGGATCTCCTGGTCCGTGCGTGCATCTGTGTCATTGAAATACACAGCAGCACAGACGGGTCTCACTGACCCATCTGTGCTCTGTGTCACTGTCAATCACACAGATGCATGTAGCACGGATCTCACGAGTCCGTGCTACATGCAAATGAGCACCATAATGCTGATTGGCTGAGAGCCGTGACAGACGGCTCTGTCAGCCAATCAGCACTTTGCCCATTAAAGGCAAAGGCATTTTTTTTTAAATGGCCGCTCGAGGCAAAACCTCGAGATCCGACAGCAGATCTCGAGGTTTTGCCTCGGGAGAGGGATCCGGGGCAGACAGGGAGATCCGAGCTTGGGCTCGGATCGCCCCGGATCCCCGAAGTTCGGGTGGGTTCGGTTCTCAGGGAACCGAACCCGCTCATCCCTAATTTATATATATATATATTCTCGCTTATTTGCTTGCTTTATATTTTATACTCTTCCAGGAAGTAGAACGGATGAACGGTGGCTAATTCCTCATCAGGGGCTGATCTTGTGCTAAAGCTGTGGTAGTATAACAAATAATCTGATTGAGTCTTTTATTTTTCTAATGGAGTTTGCAGTTACAGTTGAAAGTGTAAAGAGACTAAATAATATAATTTTAATACTGACTCCAAATTATAGTGTTGCTTGAACAGCATCCATGTGACCACGATTTTATCTTCCTTCAAAAAGTGGATCACAGTCCCAGGATGTGGTTAGTGTAGTAATCATAACAATATAGGGCCTGATTCAGACCCACTCGCGAGCGGCTGTCCGCTCGCAAGTGGGTCGATGTTATGGACTGAGCATGCGCACGACGGAGGGAGCTCCGTCGTGCGCATGCGCCAGACGCGACGAGCGAAGGAAAGTCCTTCGCTCGTTGTGTCCGATCAAAGGGGGCGTGCTGTCAATGTTGATTGACAGCACGCCCCCTTTGGTGGGCGTGCCGGGGGCGTGCCTCCCTGCCGGGGGCGTTCCTAAGGGAACGCCTCCCGTCAGAAGCCGGCCCACTGACATCACTAGTGATGTCAGTTGGAGTGATTTTGGCTCTGATAGAGCCAAAATCACTCCGGAGCT
The DNA here is from genome assembly GCA_031769625.1 of Taudactylus pleione. Taxonomy (NCBI): domain Eukaryota; kingdom Metazoa; phylum Chordata; class Amphibia; order Anura; family Myobatrachidae; genus Taudactylus; species Taudactylus pleione. The sequence continues at coordinate 5,009,311 of JAUIMM010000198.1, forward strand.
TGCGGTTGAAAACCTCAACCGCAGGCTCCGGCTCGCAAATTCGATGGTCTCGACCATCGCGACCATCACAATGCACGCTCGTATAGCCTGTGGGTGGTGACCTAAGTCTGTCTACCTGGTCCCAGTTCCATGGATATCCACTCAATCTCTGCTATATCTCTAAGCCTCCATTTCTTAATGAATGAGACATAAATAGTCTGTAATGTAACTTTCCTATACCGTTGGCTGAGAGACAATAGAATAAGGTATAGGTATATTCTTTGCTCACCACCTGTCTCTCAGGGAGTGATAGTCTAGCTGTAAGGACTTGTATTTTCAATAGCAGGCAGCCTCTTCACTGAGATGCCTGTCTCCCTTCACATAACCAGCTCTTTCTCCTTAAGAGGACCAGCTTCACTGAGGGTACTGCCCTGTCAGACACACAGCGCCTTTTGAGTCAGACGGCCCCTGGATCCAACGGTGATGTCGGCCGCTGGAGCACATACACTAATGCTGTCGCTGTCACAACAGATGCTGGACTATTTCAGGTATCAGCCTCTACACACTTAGGAACTGATTCAGGGCCGCTCGCAGGCGCTGTGCGCTCGCAAGCGGCCCAATGTTTGCGCACTGCGCATGCGCCGGGTCCGGCAAGCGCGAGCCCCGCTGAGCGACTGAAGTTCAGTCGCTACAGGGCTCGCAACAAGACGGGGCGGCTGTCAGAGTTGATTGACAGCTTGCCCCGTTTTGTGGTCGGGTAGGGGGGGTGGCTGCACAAACGCAGGCGTTCCCTTAGGGAACGCCTGGCGTTTGTTGGGAGGTGCAACTGACATCACTATTGATGTCAGTAGTGGACTTCCTGCTCTATTGCATACCGATTCCGGCCCATACTGACTACTAAATACTTGGGTGGAGGCACTAGTGATTTGGGAGTTAGTAACCTGGTGTTCCTTTAGTAAAAAGAGGGGGGTTACATTGGCATAACACAACACCTTCAGGTAAGTAATTAAAACACAAATCTGTGCTGGTGTAAGAAACTGTACATATATGCACATACACACATAAATTACATTTATTTAGCCTTAAAAATACTCATCACGATTAAAAACTTATACACAATATTCAATTTGTTGCAAGCTCAGTACTGATAAGAATAGCTCATACTATGCTATGTCACAATTGTATGGATAATGTGGTTTCAATATTGTTTAGTCCAGCTCCCGCAGCTTACTGCTATGATGTAATATTGGGAAAAGTTAATATACTCCCAATTATTTGGACTTAATTAAAAGTTTGTAGTTGCTTGTGCCTTATGGTTCTCTCGGAACTTACCAGGCCAGTTGCCAGCCACAGGTCTCTAGCAGGAGCAGGGTGAGTGAGCGTCCAGCACAAGTTCAATTCGCTCACGCTCCAGAGACCTCTCTGTGATAGCAGCAGCGGCGGCAGGGCAGATGCCGGCCGTGGGTCTTTAGTAGGAGCTGGGTGAGTCAGCATCCAACACCAATTCAATTTAGTCACACTCCAGAGACCTCTAATAGTAGCACCAGCTGGTGGCGACTGACAGTCTCCTTACTTCCACTCGCTTGTCAGTGATCCGCTTGTACTGGCTACGTGGCACTGGTCTCACCTGTGTTGGCAGCAATAGATCTCACAATCATATATATGTGTCCTGCTGGTGGTATATAGTATAAGTGGGGGTTAATAGCAGTTCTTAACGCCACTTCCAGTTTTGAGTTCCAGATGCGTTCCAACGACCAGAAGTGATGCAATCAAATTCTGAAAAGACTGACAGGAACATTGGGGATGCTTTTTAGCATTTGAACCCTGCAATCTATGCATGTAAAGACTCATAGAGACTAATATGCATGTAAAGACTCAGCTGAGATTAAGGAAAAGAACTACAGCCCTAAAGTGAAAAGGGAAGTGTACGAGTATTTTTTTGTTTGCATGTCATGACTGTATGCAAGCGTCAGTGACCTGTTCAAACTTTATATTTTGTCAGTCAGTTTCTTGGTCCTAGGGTGGGACCAGAATAGAATCTAGACAGCTTCAGTGATCTCCAGCATACCACACCACAGCAGTTGAGGTAGTTTCCGTGTTGTCAGCAACCAGTCCAGAGAGCATCTAATTCAGACCCTGTACCCATATGTAATATACCAGGAGCGATAGAGCTTCCAAAACATCTGGCCACGTGGGGCATTCAGCTCATCATCTATAATAAGGGAGAAATGAGCAGAGATACCTCAGGTTTATATTCAGCTAGCGATATTTTAGGAAGAGAGAAACAAAGGCCAGGTCTATTCTCGAAAAGGAGTGATAAGAATGAGAGAAACAGGAAAACTGTCGTATTCCTGGATGTTTTACACACCGAACATTAACGCAGTATAGGTCAGACATTGAGGCCTGGAATCCACTACAGCCTGGAAACAAAGGAGCAGGAGATTGCCGACACCTGTCCAGGATCTGGTCAAGGACACAGGTGTAAAAGGGGACTTGGCAACAGAAGCTTTTTTCAATATTTCATAAGTGAAGGGTGGAGGAACATAGGCCCTCATTCAGAGCCGTACGCTCTGAGCAGAGCGCACGCTCTGAATGAGGGCCGGGCTCCATTTTCATGGAGCGTCCTCCTGGACGCTCGTATAGCTGTGGGTCACCACCCACAGGCTATACGAGCGTGCATTGTGATGGTCGCGATGGTCAAGACCATCGCGACCATCGAATTTGCGAGCCGGAGTCTGCGGTTGAGGTTTTCAACCGCAAGCTCCGGAGTGATTTTGGCTCTATCAGAGCCAAAATCACTCCCACTGACATCACTAGTGATGTCAGTGGGCCGGCTTCTGACGGGAGGCGTTCCCGTGGGAACGCCCCCGTCAGGGAGGCACGCCCCCGGCACGCCCACCAAAGGGGGCGTGCTGTCAATCAACATTGACAGCACGCCCCCTTTGATCGGACACAACGAGCGAAGGACTTTCCTTCGCTCGTCGCGTCTGGCGCATGCGCACGACGGAGCTCCCTCCGTCGTGCGCATGCTCAGTCCATAACATCGACCCACTTGCGAGCGGACAGCCGCTCGCGAGTGGGTCTGAATCAGGCCCATAATTAGCTAAAATAATAATGAGAGGTGAGTGAATTACATACTTCCCCCAGGCATCTGTATTCATAGAATTTAGAACAAAGGGTACCATTTTTTTTTTTTTTTAATAGAAACCCCTCTAGAGGCAGATATATGAGATGCGTGATACATCCATCCTACCCATGGCGTTTTAAGAGATAAGCATTTACTCCCAAATAAATGAGTTTCAAACAAATAATAGCAGCCCCATATTGCCTGAGCTGTTTAAGTTTGTCGTTCATACTCCTTACATTCCAAGTAAGTATTTAATCATTGCACAGGAATAACAACTATAGCAATATGCCCCCAAAAATACCAGACACCCTGAACCAGTTCACCCCCATCTCAAGGCATTGAGGGAAGCGCATAATATAATATGGGCCACTGCATCCCTTGAACTCCAAATGCAGATACCACTAAGACACTGTCAGAAAGCAAAGATTACAGTACTGTAAAGCTACACAGAAAAAAAAAATCAGGTCATAGGAACCTCAAAAACTAAATAGCCCACCCACCACCCTGTGTACCCCCCCTCCCCTTTTGCACTTGGAGTTTTGTTATATGGGAATACAGGTGTTTGCAGTGTATTTTATATTCACAAATAATCATTGTACAGATGTGGGATTTATTAAATGTAATTTACTCATACTTATGACTGATCTACACATTTTTTTCTATGTGCCACTCACCACTGAGATTGTCAAGATACTGTAAGAAGGAAGGTCTTTGGCAAAATCACAACCATCTTATAAAAGAAATATAACACATTACACTAGATGTCGCTGCTATCTCACTAACTTTGAACATATATATATATAAATAATATCCACAACAATACCAGTGCACTAGAAATTAATTGTTTTACCAATCAGGGACAGTCCCAGTGTAGGTCCCTATTAAAAAGTCCTGTTTCATATGAACAGTATCGCGCTTTGATCCAGGGAATTTTTCGGACCGCAGCTCCCCTCCTAATAGACCCGGGATTCTCAGGTATTGAAGACACTGTAAGTAAACAAAGCAGGGGGCGCCTAATAGTGCATGAATTGTATTTATTTAAACACTCACCTCCACCAGAGCTGCGAGTTTGGCTGAAATATACACAAATCATTGTGATTTGTGTATGTTTCTGCCTGTAAATCTTTTAAATAGGGCTTATTTAAAAAAAAAAAAAATGACGTGATGTCTCCCCCCCCCCCCCCCCCCAAAAGGCTAACCAGCCCCGGACTTACTAGCCTGTCCTGGTACCTAAAATTACAGGGAACAAAACGAGTAGGGTTTCACCGTAAATTAGGTACCAGCACCAGGCTGCAGGGCCAGTCCTGGTTTTAATTTTAGTGGGGGAAAAAATTGGTCCCCCTGTAATTAAAACCAGCACCGGACACTTTCTAGCAGGGGGCTGATGCCACAGCCAGGGGAGCTCTTTTACCGGGCCCCCCAGCCGCAGCATCAGTCCTGACCGCTAGCCAGGCCAGGGATTCCTGGGGTGTTGGGGACCCCCCAATAAAGGGGTACCCCTCTCCAGGGCACCCCTGGCCTTCTTAGTAAATTTGCACGATGAAAAATGGCAAAATCACCTGAGATTCGGTGAAGCAAATCGAAATAAGAAAAACTAATCTCGTCCATTCTCGATTCTTAGTAAATTTACCCCTCAGTCTGTTTGCTATACTGATTTTTAGTGGATCTGTACAGTATACAATTATCTGTCCCAACTCTCTCTAGTTGATTTCTATGGTGCAGTATATAAAATCTCCCTCTCAGGTGTGTATTTTCAATGTCCCTATAGCTTGTGCTCACTGCCTCCTGTAGTCTACAGCTCAGATGCTATTATGCTGCCTTTTAGGGTGGGTACACACCTGCACGATGTCAGTCCGATGTAGCCAAATCAGAACGACATATCGGGCATAACGTGCAGTGTGTATGCCCGATTTACGCGCTCCCAACGTTGCATGCGATATCGTGCGATTGGCTGTGCTGCAGGGCCAATCACACGATATCGCATGTGAGGCTGTACATGTTAATGAAGGACAGAACAGTGATCATTCTGTCGTTCATTAAATCTTTTAAGTGTGTACCGGCAATCATTCGATGTCCAGGGTGAAGGCAAATCGCCCTGAACATCTGCAGGATTGCCGGTCGTTTAGCTGTGTACCCATCCTGCACCTGTCAACTGCTCCTTTCATGAAAGGAAAAAGTGCGTGATAAGCGCGCGGTCGCAAGCACTACCCTGTTCCGGGAGCTGCTGTGCGCAAGAGATACCCAATCTCTCTTAGGATAGTATACAGTATAAAGAGAATAAGCACACAGCGCTCAACTGTGTGTATCCTATAGGGATGCTCAAATCACTATTGTATTGCTAATGTACTGTATGTCTCAACATTGAGTGGATGACAAAAGTTTCTTAATATATATAAAATAAAAAAATATTTAGTAGAAAAAAATGAGAGACACAATGCTCCAATGAGTATAGTGAATGGGAGATTAGTTGGCTCTCATGTGGAGCCTCTATCCATAGTATACCTACGTTACCCTGTACCACTGAGTGTGCGGATGCACAGCTTAAAAATGTCTTTAGAACCCTAAGATGATATTGCCTGCCCAGGTGTGCAATGGAGGTATCAGCGGGTCTTCCCCTTGAGAGGGTAACTCTCTGTACAGTACTCAGTACCTATGTGTCCCTTACAGTGTAATAAGCCAACCACCCTCCTGTTATGGATGCCTGGGGGTAGTTAAGGGATCTGAATAGTCAGTCCCTTTCCATATGCCGAAATGGCGTACATCACACCCACATGAGCATGTGTGGCTCAAGGTGTAGTCTGTCTATAACAAGTCACACAGATGTCTGCAGTCACAGCGTCCCGTGCTGCGACTTACCCCAAGTGGTAGGTGGACGAGAGGAGCCTTCACTCTGGATCGTAGATGATCTTCCTCTATGTACGCTGCCACCAGAGGATACAATGAAGGAGATGGTGCCCGGATGCAGTTAACCACTTCCCGGATCTCCGTAGAGGACTGCGGTTGCACAAATTGGTATGCCAGGCTCACGTGTGTGTCCAGCGCGTTTCGGCCTATCACGGCCTTCATAAAGGGTGGGTGTGTGACTTGGGGGGTTTGGTTAAGCACGGCCTACAGCCATCTGTCCAATCTTAAAGCCTGTGAGCGCACAACTCCGCCCACCCACCGGTTGTGGAGAGAATGTCAATATCCTTAGCCATGCATGTAGGGAAGAAGGCTCACAGTGACGGTGTGACAGCTGGCATCCTAGAATGGAAACTGTCAGAGAGCCAGGCGTCGGTGGTCGACAGTCAGTCAAAAGAGACTGGGATATATACAGTATGTGTGTTTATATATATATATATATAATACTTGATGATCTGAGCCCAAAATGATAAATGCGAATAGGGAAAATAATTGAAAATTGCATGATGAAAAAAAAAATAATAAAAAAATGATGATACAAAAATGAATCCAATATGAGAAATATAATGTAAAAATGGTGCAATGTTAAAAAAATGTCAGAGTACATGAAGATGACAAAGAAGAAGAAAATTGGAAAAAAAATATAAACATATATAAACAGGTTCTATTAAAAATAAAATAGGAATGGGATACACAAAACAGATAGTGGTATTCACAAATGAATAGTAGAAGAAGGTAAATAGGAAATAATAAAGACATTTAAAAAATATATATTACGAAAATAGGTGTGAAATACAAAGATTACAGTAGTGCTGAGGTCTAGTAACTGCTCCTTTCAGCTGACTGCGATGCTCAGCTGATGTGCTCTCCCCCGCCTCTTTACCTCAGCAACGCTGCGTCACTTCCTTCCACGGTATGGAGCCTCCAGAGCTGAGAGCACCACTCAGACTCTCAACTGACAGTCGACACCTGTATCGCCAAGAGAAAATTATGTGGGGAGTTATAATTCTAGTTATATCGCAGGGTGTCCCTAGTCGATCATATGTTAAATCCATAGGAGGGTTAATTTCCCTTTTTGGTCGGGGTGGTTCATCCTCCCTTTCCCCACTACTCCTCGGACTGAAGTCCGTAGGAGTAGCTACCCTTACATTCTATGGACAATTGGACAGCTCCTCCATCTCTTCTTCCTCCCCAGACAGTCACGAATATAGAGGGCCAACTTCAGCATAGCTGTCTAAGCCTCCCTTTTTATTACCTCGGATTCAGGGTGGAAAACAGGGTCTAAATAATAGTATCCTTCCCCTTCTTCCTCCTTAAATAGCTCTCTTTCTGTAGTCTGAATTTTCAGCCCTTTTTGTATTCCTAGGGTCATCGGTAACTTTAGTACTTATGTGAGACTGGACGGTATCTTGCCATAGTAACTGTGGACCTAGTCTGTCCTCATTTCCCAGATGCAATAAATGGTGTCTGTGATAGTCTTTATGGGCCCTAATTTCCCTACTTGCTTTATTTTATAGGAGGGAATCCGAGGCAATTGTTCTAATACTTAGTAAATATCCGACCCCCATCTATTGGCACGCTTCAATTTATGGGGAGCAAACTGCCGCATTAAAACTTTATGCCCAGGTAGTAGAATATTCTCTCATATACAAGCTTTATTTTTCTTACCAAGATTTTTCGGCCACTTGTTTAGCTAGCTGATAAGCTGCTTTCAAGTCTTTTTGTAGATGATCTACAAATTTGGTATGGGGTATAGATAGGACATATTTCACTACTATCATTGGTGATAACTCCCGGCGGCTTCGTTTTTCGAGCAATTATAGGCATGTACTAATAAACTGATGTACCAACCCTATTGAGCCTTATTTCTAAGATCCCTAGTGCCCAGCATATTAAGCAGAGTGTGATTATGCCGTTCTGGATGGGGATCTCCTTGTGGCTAGTATGGAGTGGTTCTGCTTTTTCTTATCCCACACACATAGCATAATTGTTGAATGATCTGGCTTTCAAACTCCTTCCCTTGGTCGTAATGTAATTGACCAGGTAGTCCATAATGTATAAAGAATTTTTCCCATAAAGTCCAAGCTACGGTAGCAATGTTTCAGTCCTTCATTACATAGGCCTGGGCATAGCGTGTGAAGTGGTCTGTCACAACTAAGATGTTATGTTTCTTTCCTAATTCAGACTCAAAAGATAATAAATCAATACAAACCAACTCAATGGGTCCTTGAGTGACAATATTTACAATGGGAGCTTTCTTTCCCGGCAAAGCCTTTAGCATAAGGCACTTCCTAACAATATTTGTTCACCTCCTCTTCCATGTTTGGCCAATAGAATCTCTCAGTCAATAATCCAAAGGTTTTTTTCAACCCCTAAATGTCTATGATTGTCATGAAGAGCCTTCAATGCCATGGTTTGGATTTTTGTCTGCAAAACCAATTGCATCCTTTCAATCCCCTTCTTGGTCATCACTTTCCTGTGTAGTATCCCATTCTTAAAAAAACAGATGCCGTGACTGTTGATTCAAGATCTGAGCCTTAGGGTGGTTTGGCCCCTCCAGGGAATACTCATTATTTTTGTTATTCAGTCGATTAAACACATCCTGAATGTTAGGGATCATTTCTCTGCTCATACCTCATCTGACAAGCACTATCCCCCATCTCCAACTGGGAAATCCAACAGTAGGCAAAGGGTAAAGCAGGCCCTGTAGCCCCTAAAGCACTGACATACTTTACTCTGGGAGAGATTATCTGCGTTTGATGACATAGTCCTCTTCCAAGGCAGGGACCTCAATCCAGTCTTGATTATCATCCTCGGACATTGATTCCACATCTACATTACTGGTCCCAGGTCTATATTTTAAACTGAATTGGTATTTTGACAGGGCAGCCAACCATCGATGACCGGTAGCATCAAGTTTAACTGTAGTCCTCACGTATGTCAAAGGGTTATTATCGGTGTGGACCTCAAAATCCACTTCGTATAGATAGTCATGGAATTTATCCACTACAGCCCACTTAAGTGGCAAAAATTCTAATTTGTGGGCAGGATAATTCCATTCACTAGCAGCTTATCCCCTACTGACGTAAGACACAGGTTGAAGTTTTTTTTCTCACACTTTTGATAGAGCACTCCCCCCAATCCATTGAGCATCGATGTGGAGTATGGGCCTGATTTCAGCACGGATCGCAAGGCTGCGTTCGCACGCACCCACTCTCTGCAAAAATATGCTAATGAATGCAACCGCAGCAGTATACCAAGACGCCCATAGCTGTATAAAGCCGCCCACTTCCCATGACATGGATCTGCAAGTCAGGGAAACTATCGAGTAAAATCGGAACCAGTCGCACAGTTGTGGTTGACCTGACCACCCCCCCACCCCCAAATGGTCATTTCATGTCAATTACTATGAGATGGGAATGCGTGCTCTCTGCGATTGCTTCCTGATTGCAGCGGTTGGTTCGCGCTCTACGATGAATGAGCAGAGTACAAATCGACTGGCTGTGTGCGAACGCAGCCATGCAATCCAACCTGAATAAGGCCCTATGTATGGTTTAGAAGGATCGGCATAAGCCAGCACAGGAGTATTAGTCAGGCGCTCCTTCAATTCTAGAAGAGCCAATTCACATTGCTCTGACAACCTTTTTCCAAACTCATTTACTCTGTAGAAATGAGGGGTCTCCTTACTCTTAATAGACTTTCTTCTCCCAATCGGTGGATAACCTTTGGTTAAATTAGTCAAAGGTTTTGCAATTCTACAGAAATGTGGAACAAACGACGGTAGTATCCACAGAACCCCAGGAAGGACTGCAATTCTTTTAAATTAGTTGGTCGAGGCCACTCCCGGACCGCCTCTACTTTATACGGGTCGGTGGCAATTCCCTCCATGCTCACAACATGTCCAATATATTTGACGGATGTCTGACAGAGCTTACACTTCTGACAGAGCTCTGTGTTCCAACAGACGATCTAACACCTTCAGCATACGCTGGTTATGCTCTTACAACGTTTTACCGAATACAATTATATCGTCGAGGTAAACGACTACCTCTCTCAGGTTCATGTCTCCAACGGTCTTTTCCATACTTCACTGGAAGGTGGCTGGCGCTCCCATGGGGCATTTTCAAAAAATCCCAAAGGACAGATGAATGAAGTTTTTTCTAGTCCTGGGGCATCATAGGAATTTGATAGAATCCACTCCTAAGATCTAGTACAGAAAACCACTGACTGCCCTGAAGGCAATTTAGAGCTCTGCCGTTTCCCAATGGCTCCGTATTAGAAGTATTAGGTCCATCCTGTTCCCACTGATGGGTACATTAAGCAGCGTGATGCCCAGGCCTCCCACATCTAAAACACTTCTCTTGACCATAACCCCTCCCTCGGGAAGAATTATTGCAGACAGTGACGGGTCTGTAAGTCTCTAGGGCTGGGGCTCTCCTTCCCTCCCTTAGTTGTAGAGATAATTGACGCACTTCCCCCCAAAGAGTGTCTACAGCTTTGGCTAACTCTTCCATTGGAGTTGAACTGTCAACTACTTTAGGGATAGCTACCTTGACCTTATTTAGATTTTTCTCTATTGATTCTACTAGGGCTTCTTTCCTCTTTACATCTCTCATCAATTGCATGAAAGTGATTCGGCTGTCGGCTAACAGTGGTATAACGCAACCGCTGCGCAAGTGGATCTGAGGTCAAAGCCCCTTCTAACAATTGTTGCATATGATTTTTATCTACTTCCTCCGGAGTCATTCCACCCTTTTCTGCTATCCTATGTATTAGTTTATCCAAGGGATAAATATAGGAAGCTAGTTTCTCTCCCTGATCTTGGTAAGTGTGCCTAAGCAAATACATAAGATCACCCACTTCTCCGGGACTTCCAAACTCTTAATTCCAGAGCAGCCAAATAATCTCTGAAACCAGCATTCATATTACATCGTTTTGCAGCCTGGATAACTTCCATAATCAGTACAGTACTTGCAATTCCCGCGCTCCTCTGGAGTAAAAGTCAGATTCAGGAAATTTCCCCAGAATAGATTCCTACGCTGTTCCTTTTCAAACGATTCAACCAGTAAATATGCCAAAATTCCTCAAAAAAATTAGAAATAGTATATAGTGAAGTACAGTTTATTGAAAACATTAAAAACATCCATAAAACACATAAAGATGGCTGCGTACCAGATATATAGGGGTGTAGGACAATTCACACCCAAAATAGCATGTACAGGGATATAAACAGTCACCTCCCGGGATGGGTTCATGTGGTTCCCCTGGTGTCTATATAGCAGTGGTGCGTCCTTTGGCCCCTATTCCTGGTGTTCTCAATGCAGCTCCTTTCTCACCAACGCGTTTCTGCTCCTATAGAGCCTTTTTCAAGGTGTGTATAGGTCACCATATACTACTTCCTTAAATACCCTGAGGTGTCTCCCTATTGGCGCATCACTCAATGATCCTATTCTGCTCCCATAGGGCACAATTACCCACTATAGTGCAGCTATGTCTCACCTTCTAAAATCAAATGTCATTCTCCCCAGATCTAAGTGATTCTTGTCAACCAAATGTTCTTTCAGCGGTTTGCGTTCCACTGCCTGGAACGCAAACCACTTCCGGTCGGCTTCTTATAGCAATCAGCGGAGATGATGTATACTAACATCATCTCCGCATGTGAAGGCTTCCGGGGTCCTGCGCGTGCGCTCCACTCAATGGAACGCACGCCACCTCCGGTAACAGTACCCGGAAGTGACGCTACATCCTCCGCGTGCGCTCCATTCAATAGAACGCACGCCGCCTCCGATGACAGTGTCCGGAAGTGACTCTGCACTCGCTCTGCCAGCTATATATTACTCGGCAGCAGTAAATATTTGCGCTCCAGCTCGTGGAACGCATAAAGCATCCAAATCCCCACGTGCGTTCCATTGAGTGGAGCGCACACGCAGGATGCCGGAAGCCTTCACATGTGGAGATGATGTTAGTATACATCATCTCCGCTGATTGCTATAAGAAGCCGACCGGAAGTGGTTTGCGTTCCAGGCAGTGGAACGCAAACCGCTGAAAGAACATTTGGATGACAAGAATCACTTAGATCTGGGGAGAATGACATTTGATTTTAGAAGGTGAGACATAGCTGCACTATAGTGGGTAATTGTGCCCTATGGGAGCAGAATAGGATCATTGAGTGATGGACCAATAGGGAGACACCTCAGGGTATTTAAGGAAGAAGTATATGGTGACCTATACACACCTTGAAAAAGGCTCTATAGGAGCAGAAACGCGTTGGTGAGAAAGGAGCTGCATTGAGAACACCAGGAATAGGGGCCAGAGGACGGTGACTGTTTATATCCCTGTACATGCTATTTTGGGTGTGAATTGTCCTACACCCCTATATATCTGGTACGCAGCCATCTTTATGTGTTTTATGGATGTTTTTTATGTTTTGAATAAACTGTACTTCACTATATACTATTTCTAATTTTTTTGAGGAATTTTGGCATATTTACTGGTTGAATCGTTTGAAAAGGAACAGCGTAGGAATCTATTCTGGGGAAATTTTCTCATTTATTAACTTTTCCTGAATCTGACTTTAACTCCAGAGGAGCGCGGGAATTGCAAGTACTGTACTGATTGTGGTTTATAGGGTGTAAGTGGCCACCCAAGCACTTCCTGCAGCACCATTGAATTGGTGCGCTCATTTCATCATATAATATTTATTGGATAACTTCCATGGCTGGGCTCCTCAAACATTCAGCCAACCTTTGTTTCTTAACTTTATCGTCCATATCGTTCATAAAAATCGTTCCGTGTATGCACCTTTAGACAGCGCTGCGAGCACCCACCAGCTGGCTCTTGTGGGGGAACCCCCGTCTGAACACTGCCACGGCCGTCCCCAAAGACAACTGCCTCACACTAACCCTTCAGGAATATCCTCTGGGCTGCATGCGCCCCACTGCCCCTAACCCCACACCCCCCCCTCTTTCCTATGTACTAAACTATAAATTGACACATTGGGGGCATATCATACCTTACCAAAGCTCACAGACAATGTAAAACATCCAAACATATTATACAAAACTACCTCATTAATAAATAATACTACAACTATACCTATATTTATATAATACATGACCTAAATTTTTATAAAGTACCATTTATTCAAATAACCCATTGTAACACTGATCAATAAATAGAAATAAAATACCTTTAAAATGGCCTTAATCTTTCTTTGTTACATTAATTACCAAATGGTGTTACACAAGCAAAACCTCAAATTAGCATATAAGATGAAACATAAACAGCTCTTTTTCTGGAGAAAGCACCCATTTTCCCTACCTGAAGGGCTTTTTGCTACTTGATAAATAGAGCTACAGAGCATATCAATCACAACTATTCATCCTTATTGTTGTCTGACTTCTGTTTAAATACATTATATTACTGACATTATTACTAAGTTGTTAAGTTACTAATTGCCGGGGTTTAAAATCTCTGACACCAACCCCAGTGTCGTCCTCTATCACTAAAAAAGAAAAATGGGTATGAACAGCGCTATAGTATTATTATAAATCAATTGAAATATATCAATATTATGTAAATTGTGGATAAACAATAAATAATAAACAGATACAAATATATCTAAAAAATCTGATATCATTTAAAGAATAATAGAAAAATATATATACATAACATCAATACAATTAAAAAAATTATAAATATCTATACGGCTTGATTGAAAATATTTGATTTATTTGTAAATATAAAAATATAATAAACATAAATTTCATGAATATTGAGCATCAAAGTGTAAAAATTAGAAATAATAATAATAACAGTCATAAATAAAAATAATAATAATCCAAAGAAAATGTCCATAAAAAATTGATGAATGGAGTAAAATTAAAAAAATGTTAAAAACAATTGAACATGATAGAGGAATCTCAGAGAACAGTCTCGATTCAAATAACAGTTAATATTATTGCAACAGTCACTGGCCTACACGTGTGGATCCGGAATAATATCCAGCTAATAGTAATTACCAGACTCGGTTAAGATGTCCACAGCCTGAGAAAGATGCAGAGGTTCCAGCACTGGTGTGCTGACGTTAGAAGAAATGAGCTGGAAAACAAATAAGTGGTGCTTATCCGGAGGCAAATCCACATAGGTATCCAAGTGCTGTGCTGGTAATGATGGGGTGCTAAATGCGTTTCGCTGTGGTAGGACGCACAGCTTCCTCAGCAAAGTCCCCAGAATCCAACAGAGGGCTTTATATACCCTCATACAAAAGTAAATGATGAGCAGTTGTGGCTCATATCTCTGTCACTGTAGCGGCACATTAGTGCGGTTACTGAGTGGGCAATGTTTGCAAATATAACACGTAGGTTTCTATCATATTACACCAATCATTAAGTAGTGAATATGCACCAATCTCAGCTATTCCGATTTCTATTGTATAGTGATCCCATTGGGTCACGTGTTACTTACAAGTGTCTGCTTTGACTCAATTGTTAGGGTAACTCTGTCTTGCGTATTAAACCTCCTTCTCACATGAAGGGACCATCACTATTCATTTATGCTGTAGGCAAATAAATACATGGATGATCGTTGTCCTGTAACATGTCTAATGCTACATCCTGTCCCTATAACACTGGTGATTTATCACTAAGCTACCTGAGTACATCAGATTAATTTTATTGAGTTTGAAGTGCAGCAGATTGTGCTAATCAACAACGGTCTTTCCGGAGTTGTCGCTATCCACCATACTATCTAAGGAGACCATATAGACGTAGACAACAATATCCCAATGTTTCAGTGCAGGGTGAAGTGCTGGAGAGAACAGTTGATCAAGATGTAGAGGAACATAGTAGATTTGTGGAACAGGGTCTGCAGGGATAGTCCAACTGATTTCCTCAAGAACCACCATATCCAAGTAAACCCAGAATGGATGACACCCATTCCAGTATAGCCCACCACGGCCAACCAGATTGTGTACTGCTGATTGTATGGTCAGCTCTGAGATGGAGTCCCCTGAAGAGAATTGCCTGGACTTTGCTATGCAGAAGTAAAAAATTATTATTCCCACGGAACCATGAACCTGATTTAGACCCGGTGGCTAAGTTGCACTCGCTCGCTCTGAGCGATTTTCGACCCATCTGCGCATGCATATAATTTGCAGTGCGCGTGCGCAAGCCAGTCTTTGCGATCTGTTTTTGGTTGCTCGTAAGCCACTATCAGGTCGCTACTTTGAGTGACAGTGCCGGTTGTGGGTGGTAACTGGGGAAGGTGCTTGTAAATGGGGGAGTGGTGTTGTGGACGCAGGCTTGTCAGGCTGCCAAAACGTTGGTTAAAGGGCATGCATAATTAGCACAGTAGCGTCATTGGTCACGTCACCTGCATGTATTTCAGGCCGCACTGATCGCTGTGCTTGCGGAAGGTTAAGGCAACCTCAAGGGCTGCGAGCAGCTCTGATGAGTCTCGATGGTCCCGATTAATCCTACATTTCCCGGAGATAACGTGTGTTGCGAGTGGCAAGGGGGCGTCTATATACACTTGCGAGCACACTTTGCCGTAGCTCACTAAAACACAGTGGGCGTCCTTACGCGTCGCAGTGCAAGCACTTAATTTAAATATCCGGCCCCTTTTTGCCAGCGAGTGGCCGCAACTTGCGAGCGGGTCTGAATGAGCTCCCATGTGTGGAAACCAAAGAGGCCTTAATGTCTGTTCCAGAGCAATATAAGTCCCCAAAGGAAGAATAGGTTGCAATAAATTCTAATGAGGGCTCCTTGATTCTGCAGAGAGCATCGAGACGTTCAGAAAAGAAATACAAAGGGAATCCGATCTATCAGATATAATTGTTATTAAGCAAAAAGTTTAAAGAATTACACACAATTAGGCTGACCATTAAAATTAATAACCACCTGTCAAATTGTAAGAACATCAACATGTGAAAAATCCCCCCAAAAAATATTTAAAAAAGGAATAAAAATAAGCTTCAAGAAACAAACAAAAAAATATTAACCACAAATCAAAACATAAATTCTTTGTTATCACCACCGAAGAGTAGGTGAAAAAAATAAAAAGTGATAACAGCATCCAAAACTCCCGAAAAGTTTTTGCTATTTTGTAATTGAATACCAACCCAACGAGAAGTCTGAAAACTTTTCGCACGAAAACAGGGCAAAGAAAAAAAGTTAACAGGTTTTTATTTTTGCGAAAACCTGTTGTTTGGATTGTGCGATAAGTAATTGCCCCGAAACGCCATTTTATCAGGAAAAAAGTACTTTTTGTGACTAATTTAATCCCCCCCCCCTTAGCCTACTGTCAGCCATCACCCGACACTGCACACGCACGGCAGACAAGAGGACTGGAGCCTTAGCTGGATTCTGATATTTTGTGTGGCTAGGATTGATAAAATGAAATGACTTCCTGTTTGCGTTCCACGTCGGAGCTGGCACTTCCAGTTTGCGTACCACAGTGTGATCGCAAACTGGAAGAATGGATGGGGCGTGTGCTTCCCCCATAGATCTGTGGAGTGCATAGAACGACCAGACGTGATGCTGTGGTGAGACGGCTGGACTTGTTGCTTAGCAACAGGCACTTCCGGTCTGTGTATTTTTTAGTGCAAATTTTGTTTATTCAAGAAAAGTACAAAACAGATTTTATAAATATGTAAAATATTTAAGGAAACAATTTCCATTGTAGTTGAGACAGTTCAAGTCACATGGGGGGGAACAAAAAAAAGGGGAAATTTATATATATATATATATATATATATATGTGTATATATATATATATATATATATATATAAAACACCTTTTGTGTTATATACCAAGCCTTGCATTTGGAGGTGAGGGTATATTATATCGGATCTAATTAATATGATTTATTTAATTGGATATTAATATATATATATAATTTACTGTTGTTGTGGTTTTCTATAGTTTTGACAGTGGCTGCTCAAATGTTCTGTCTAAAAGAATAGGGGAACAAAATGGAACCAAAAGCTCCAAATCAAGTAGTAGTTATTTACCCTAAAAAGGACAAAACCTCAAGAATCTAGTGTCTATATAAGAGTTTCAAGAGAGCAATGTACCATATAGCTCTATTACCAATTAGAGAGGGGTAGAAAGAAACACCTCACTAAACTGGAGGACAGGGACAGAATAAAGAGATGATCCGTCTGTAAGTCCTTAAAGAGTAACCAATGCAGCCAAGTGTTACTAAAATACTCATAGTTTCTGTCTGTAGAAGACATAATGTCTTCCATATCTAAATGCAAAGCAATCCTAGTAAACCAGTCAATCACCGTTGGAGGAGAGGAGGACCTCCATCCCACTAGTATAACTGCTTTGGCAGCGTTATTTAACTGCATAATAGTGATTTTATTTGTATCTTGAGAGGGGTCTGGATGATGGATGGAACAGCCAAAACAGGGTCTGACGGAATTGCTTCGCCTATGATCTTTGCTGATAGTCTGATCACCTCACTCCAAAATGATTGAAGAACAGGGCATTGCCATCAAATATGTAGTGGGTTACCCGGTGCCCCAGACCGAGCAGTGCCAACAGATATTCGGTACTCCTAAATCCATTTTCGATAGAGTGTCCGGACATCTGTACCAGCGAGATAGTAATTTATATTGGGTCTCCACTACACTAGTACTGGGAGAACATGCATGCGCCAAGTTAAACATTTTCTCCCATTTTTCTTCTCCCAGTTCCTCTCCTAATTTGCATTCCCAAACTTTTGTGAAGTTAGGGAGAGAGCCACTATGATCCAAAGAGATCAAATTATAAATCAAAGAAATAGCATGTGGAGGAGATGATGCGTTAGCACAAAGCTGTTCGAATGGCTTGTTAGATAGACTATACGCCTCAGAGGAGACCGAAGTCTGTAAGAAGTGCTTAACTTGGAGGTGGCGCCAGTGTTCTCTAGGAGGTAAGTTCCACTTCTCACAAATCTCCGCAATGGGGATAATATCTTTGCCACATCTCAGCTGACCAATCCTATATAAGCCTGCCTTGAGCCAAGGGACAATGCTATAGAGTCCATGCCTGGTGGGAATTTTTAATTAAAAAGGAAAGACGTAAGTGGCGAGTATAAAGATGATATTGAAGGGGATTTGCATAAAGTTTTCCAGCAGTTCAGGGTCGGTATAATAGAAGTGTGGACAATATTTGGAGGGGTCGGGAGCCAGGGTGCTATTGATATTGGGATATCTAGTGCTTGATTTTCAATGTGGACCCACTGCTTAAAGGTATTAGGTCTAGACTACATCAGGATCCTATGCAACATGCATGCCTGGTAGTATCCTTTTATATTTGGGAGATGGAGACCACCCTTATTTTTATTTCGAAACATTAATTCTAATTTCAATCGGGGTCTTTTGCCTCCCCAAATAAAGTCTCTAATTAATGATTGTATTTCTAGGAACCATCTAGGGGGTAATTTGATTGGCAATGTCTTTAATAAGTATAAAATCCTAGGGAGGAAATTCATCTTAAGAATCCTCAATCTCCCAAAACACGAAAAGGGTTTTGTCTTCCAGGATTGTAAATCTGTTTGTAGTTTGTTCAAAAGGGGAGTAAAATTTGCATCAAATAGCCTAGAGAGGTCCCTAGTAATAGCTACCCTTAAATATAGTTTGGAAGAGTGCCATGTAAACGGAAATGCTGCTTTAAGGCTTGTGACCATCTGTGGAGGGGCTGTAATATTCAGTGCGACTGACTTGGAATAGTTGACCTTAAAGTTAGATAACTCTCCAAATGACTGAAACTCTTCCAACAAATTTGGCAGGGAAATAAGTGAGTTTGTGATAGTGGCTAACAGGTCATCTGCGAAGATGGCTAATTTATACTCCCCGCTGCCCAACCTGAAACCCGAGATATCCGCGTTCAATCTAATTGACCGAGCTAAAGACTCAAAACAGAGGACAAAGATTAGTGGGGATAGAGTGCATCCCTGTCTAGTCCCATTCGTAATCGTAAAGGGATCAAAGAGAGTGCAATTTATACGTACTCGTGCAGAAGGGGAGCTATAAAAAGCGAGGATTCGCTGGAGGCAGATCAGACCCAATCCTATATGTCTCAGTACGCCTGATATAAAGTTCCAGTCAACTCTGTCAAATGCCTTTTCGCCATCGGTTGACAGGAGGACAGCTGGAACATTTGCCGACTGGATTTGGTGAATAAGAGCTAGAAGTTTGAAGGTGTTATCCTTCACTTCACGACCTGGAATAAATCCTACTTGGTCGATGTGTATTAGCGAAGGTAAAAAGAGCTTTAATCTATTCACCAGTAACTTGTCATATAGATTAACGTCAACGTTAAGGAGGGAAATAGGGTGATAGCTAGGACAACGGGAGGGATCTTTGCCTTCTTTAGGGATGACCGAGATATGGGCCTCCAAAGATTGTCAGGAAAAAGGGGAATCGTTTGATACAGAATTCAAGGCTTTCAAAAGTAGGGAGGCTAATTTGTCCTTAAAAACTTTGTAATAGTTAATTTTAAATCCATCAGGGCCAGGACTTTTCCCCAAGGGGGTAGATTTAATAGCCTCTTCTAGTTCTGACAAGGTGATGGGACTTTCCAATTCTGCGCTAGACACTTCCTCAAGCTTAGGAACCCAATTTTTACTAAGTACTCCTTAATTGCTTGTTGCTTTATCGGGAGGTCAGGGAAAGCCACAGAAGCAGGTAGGTTGTACAGCGGAGTAAGAAGAGCAAAAGGAGCTTGCAATTTTGCGGGAATCATGAAAGACTTGCCCTCCCCAATCTTTAATAGTGGGAATAAAATAACCTACTCTCTTAGCTCGCAGGGCCTTAGCCAGCATTTTGCCTGGTTTTTTACCTCCCAGCGGTAATAACGACTCCGACATTTCCTGTAAGAGTATTTAACTTTGTCTAATAGTAATTTATTAAACTCTGCCCGGGTTTGGGTCAATTCTACATATACAGTAAGTCAGGGGATATGGAGGCTTTATGAGCGGTCTCTAAGCCTTTAAGTTTCTTTAAAAGACTGTCTATCTCTCCTATACGTTGTTTCTTCATAAATGAACCCAATTGGATACATTTCCCCCGTAGCACACACTTGTGGGCTTCCCAAATAGTGAGGTCATATATTTCCGGGGTAGCATTACAATCTATATAGACAGCAAGTTCCTCGTCTATTTGGGATTTACAGTATGGGTCCGACAAAAGGGATTCGTTAAAGTGCCAAGACCTATGGGCAGGAGCCTGTAATCCCAGGGATATGTCTAATCTTACAGGTGCGTGATCAGACAAGGTCTTGACCCCTATTGAGGAGTCACACACTAAGTGTAGGTGTCCATGTCCAATTAAGATAAAGTCTATTCTAGAGTAGGTCTTATGGGAGCAAGAGCAATAGGAGTAATCCCTTTCTGTCGGGTGGGAGATGCACCAAATGTCGGATGTGTATGCAGTAAGTGTCTTACCTTGCGCGAAGGGTGGTGTGGAGTCAGAGTGGAGCCAGCTGAAGAGTCCTGGAGGTGGTCTAAGACCCAATTAAAGTCTCCACCAACTATCAGGATCCCCTTCTGAAGCAACCCAACCTTATCAAGAACCCTCTCTAGAAAAGCCTGTTGACCCTGATTGGGAGCATAGATATTAACAATTGTATAGCATTGGTTAAAGATTGTACAGTTCACGAGTAAGGACTTCCACTCCTCCAACACATGGACCTCAGGGTCGAAGACTGGTATACATCTAGCAAAGAAAATCGCTACTCCTTTGGATTTTGATTGGGGGCAGTTGCTATAATAGGCCGTAGGATAGGAGTGGTTACTGAGTCATGGGGACGAAGGGGATTGGCGAAAATGAGTCTCCTGTACTAAGACAACGTCCGCACCATCTTTATAAAAGGAGCATAAGTCTGTGTATTTTTTAAGCGTGGATGATGGATATGCAGCGGTAGTACATAATGTTGCTAGACTTCTCTATAGCTGAGACTATTAGTCGGTGGACACATACCATACAGCAACTTAATGGGTCTGAATATGTTAGATTAACCGCAATAAGCACTGTTTAGAGTTTTGACTGCTTGGTGACGTCACTTCCGGTGGCCTCCCATGTGACTGGATCCTACAGGTATTTAAGGGGGTGGGTTGCACTGAGGGATATACTGCTGTCTTGTCCCATTTGTGGTTTTATGTATATATGGCAAACAAATCTGTTTTTTTGCTTATATAAGCCTTTTTATACTCCTCAAACATAATTGCATAATGGATAAATAAGGTAACTCCTAGGTTTTCGGGTTCTCAATGGTACCAATGATATGTGAAGTGAAAATAGCAGCTTAAGATGTAAAATGTTTAAAACAGAATTTATTACACACACAAAAAAAACATCTAGGTTAAAATACAGGTAGCAGAGCTTATATGGACATCAGCAACACCAATGTAACCTGGATGGAACAGTCCAACCGGAGGTCAGTCTCAACGCGTTTTGTCAAAGCAATCTATTTCAGGACTTGGAAGTTAAGTTTAAAGGGAAATAAAAATTAAATATATATACTTGCGCTGTTATAAGTTTAAAGGGAAATAAAAATGCAATATATATACTTACTCTGTTATACAATTAACTGCTTCCCTGCCATTAATCACATTGAGCACCAACTAAATAAATACATACAGTACATCACTTATACCTAAACTGACGTCTCCAAGTAATATAGATTAGATTTGGCAATGGCACAGTGCCCTTTGCTGGAGAGCACATAACTTATAAGGAATAAGAAAAGAAAAAATACTTGTACAAGCACCCTCTACATATCACATTATTAAACTATGATTACATGCATAACGTTCTACAGCAAAAAGGAGAGGGGGGGGAGGAGCAGGTGCACACTATAAGCACTAAGAATACAAATGATCAAAATATCTATAATAGACTGCAATAATTAACATGGTTTTAAATGTAGAGTTTCTTAGTACATGTTTGGCCAAAGATGTTTGCCCACCTACCACGTCACGGTGAACCTTATACAGGTGGGTCCCTAACATCTCTAATACTGACACACTAATTAATTTATCTAGGACTTACCTATCATAGAGGCCATTAGATGTGTGTACTGCAATGCAAGGACCCGTACAGTTAAAATCACCTGGGGCAGGCAGGAAGAGTGCTAGCCCAAAGAAGGGGTCTCACCTTCAGAATGTACCTTAAATATACACACACAGGAAATGGGAGGGGCTGGGCTGCACATCCTAATATTAAACATGATAATAGGTGCTACCATGCTGAGACCAGTAGTTCTACAGCAAAAAGGAGAGGGGGGGGGGGGGGAGCAGGTGCACACTATAAGCACTAAGAATACAAATGATCAAAATATCTATAATAGACTGCAATAATTAACATGGTTTTAAATGTAAGGTTTCTTAGTACATGTTTGGCCAAAGATGTTTGCCCACCTACCACGTCACGGGAACAGTCCAAACGGAGGTCAGTCTCAACGCGTTCTGTCAAAGCAATCTATTTCAGGACTTGGAAGTTAAGTTTAAAGGGAAATAAAAATTAAATATATATATTTACTCTGTTATACAATTAACTGCTTCCCTGCCATTAATCACACTAAAGCTGAGCACCAACTAAATAAATAAATACATACAGTACATCACTTATACCTAAACTGACGTCTCCAAGTAATATAGATTAGATTTGGCAATGGCACAGTGCCCTTTGCTGGAGAGCACATAACTTATAAGGAATAAGAAAAGAAAAAATACTTGTACAAGCACCCTCTACATAACTATGATTACATGCATAACGTACCAGAAAAAAAAATGAGTAATATTATGACAAAGACCTAGGGGTCAATTATAATTGTAGTATGTATCCCTCCCTTTAGCTGACCTATGGGCCTCTGGCCATGAGAATGCCTCAGAGTCAATCCCAGAACCTTAGCTGTAATTCATAAACTTTGAATATCTGTTGTTCTGTACAGTGGTCTTCAGGTCCGGGACTACAGGAGACAATAGAAGTCGGTGCTCCCCCGGAAGGGGGCATCCTGACCTCTTCCATTGCTCCTGGTCTTGCTTTATTCTCCCCTGAACAGAAAGGGGCATGTGCCATGGTCCTTCCTCTCACAGTCCCCCACCCCAGAATCCTGTCCCAGGGAATGTACATAAAAGGGGTAGAGGCTGGAGTGCTGCCCCCTCCTTACTTTGTTGGTTCTTCCCTCTCAAGGGATCTGCAGTTGCTGTGGGAGCAGCAAATTGCAAGAATTGAAGACCCTGATCACCAACAGGTAGTGTTTGAGTGCTGATCTGTTGGTAGTTAATTGGGAGAGGAGTGTGTCTAGGTGCTGTTGGTGTGTTGGAAGTGAATGCAGGGGGAGAGTGTCTGGGAGCTGCTGAGGTATTGGCAGTACATGGGGAGGGGGAGAGTGTCTGGGTGCTGCTGGGATGTTAGTAGTGAATGCAGGAAGGGAGGGTGTGTGTTTGGGTGCTGCTGTTGTGTTGGCAGTGAATGGGGAGGGGGTGAGAGTGTGTGGGTGATGCTGGGGTGTTAGTAGTGAATGCAAGGGGGGAGAGTTTGTTATTGGGTGTTGCTGTAGTGTTGCCAGTGACTGCAGGAGGATAGTTTGTGTCTGGGTGCTGTTGTGGTGTTGGCAGTGATTGTGGAGGGGGTATATAGAGAGAGTGTGCTGCTGGGGGGATAGTAATGAATGCAGGGGGAAGGGTGTGTGTCTGGGTGCTGTTGTTAGTAGTGAATGCAGGAGGGGGGAGAGATGCCTCGTGCAGTGTAAGATACTGTGGTTACAACTTAATGTAACACCAGCGTCGAGAAACACTGCTCCAGAACCGTGCACTCATTGTCTCCATTTTTCTGGAGCCACATCCACAACTACTCCCTGCGCTAGCCTCTGACATTTTCCCAACCACTTTTTCTCTCCTAGAAATAGATTTGATTGACGGCCTCTAACCTCGCTGAAGCAGAACAGACAGACTGTTTTGTAATAATGTCAGCTTGTATTGGTCTTCCCTCTAATCTATTATTAAATATTCTAACTGCCATCGGCTGTCTAGCTCATAAAGACTCAAATCCCACTTATTCCCTGTGAGATTTATAAAGCAGTTTATCTGACATTAAGGCGGAAAAACTCATATGTTTGGCTTAGTTACACGCCATGGAGAGGAAATTCAGTTTATATGTAAAAGACGGGAAGGGCCTCCGAGTCCCTTCAAGTAATGTGATTTTAATCAGTTTTACGGCTGATTTGAGAAATAATCTGGAACCGACTAGTGTTTCTTTTTAGATGAGTAATCACTGGTGTAAAAACATTTTCATCCAAGTAAGCATAAGCAAGCTGGTTAAATAGATATGGGGGTCTCTGACTGCTAGAACTGTAAAATATTTCATAAATATATGTAGAGAAAAATCTAAGTCTCTTGCCGGTCTCATGTCTGCGACTATGAAAATAACGCTACAAGTCCTTCCATGGTGTACAGTCATTCGTATGCCCGTGCGAGGACTGAGACGCCCACTTTGGCCATTTGTAAACGCTCAAATACCACTTGGTGCATCTTTAGATGTAAGCATCGGTCACACCATCGAAACTTGCACCATGCTAGGTACAGATTGCACGTAATTCCGATATTCGCGTAGTTAGATCATTATGTAGTTAGATCATTATTTGCTACTGCACATGCGCAAAATATTGCGAAAACACCTACGTTACCCTGTGTGCCCACAAATGCGCTGGTGCATACGGGACCACTGTTATCAACACTGGTGAGGGAAAATCATGGCCATTCCTGGGAGGTGGCCTGAAAAGAATGCAAATAACTGGTGCGTGGCTGTGTTATGGGAGTGTTTTGGTCATGTCCGTAAGCCTTATCTGTGGTATCTCACGTGTTTTGAATTGCATGTAACAGTCACTCCCTGGTGATCAGGTGCCATTTCACACAGGAGAGTGTATGGAGAGAGGGTGTGGGCTTGTTGTTCTTAAAATATGCCACTAGGAGGACAGAGATGTGTCCAGTATGTACAGATGTGTCCTCATACAACTAGCCTCCTTGCGCGCTAAACAGCCCTTCTAGTTGCGCCATGGCGTGGAGTGACTTGGTAGCGTCGAGCATCTTTTTTCGTGCTTTTTTTTACCTTCAAATGCGTCTTATTCAGCATAAAATGATATGCGGCATACGCTACGTTACAGTGTCAGCGCCTGTATGCATGCTGCATATCATTTTAATCAGCAGAAGCTGCTTGTGCTAAATATGCGCATCGCTGTACGAATAAGACGTATTTCAAGGTAAAAAGTTGCACGAAAAGATTCTCAGCGCTACCGAGTCACACGGAGCTCCCACGTTATGTGTAGCGCACGGAGGATAGATGTATGTGAACACATCAATAGATGGTGAGTAGGAGGGAAGGTTACTGGCCGCAGGCATCTTTCTCACTGTGAGTGTGTGTGTTTGTCAGACATAACATCTAGCAACAACAACTGTAATCCAGTGCACTGCAGTGCAAACAGGCCACTGTGTGTTGTCAGACCATAGTAGCACTTGCAGTCTAGTGCTGCAAAGCTGCTGTGGTTTTGTGTATGTTTTTTAAAGTGAGCTTGCACTTGCTTTTCATAAGGATAAATCAGCACCTGAGTTCTCTACACTGCAGTATATAATATATATATATTATATATATATATATATATATATACTGTATATTGTCATTTACTTGTGATTTCAACTTCAGGCTTATTTGCTCAAAAATTACTGTGATGTGACACTTTGAGCGAGTTACAACCTGAAGAAAGAAAACCTATTTTCCTGTTATTAAAAAAATAATAATTGCTAAATAATTTTTTTTTTGTTTACTGGTGCTTAAAAATATCCTTTACGGCTTTTATAATAATTCAGTTAAATTTTTTTTTTCAATTGTGTGTTTCCTGAAGGCAACGTATATTACTGTTCTTAGTGGGTGTGTGTAGACTAGTAGACATGTCCCTGACAGCTACACTCCAAAAATAACTAGAAACAAATTTTTGGGTGTCAACTTTAAGCTTGGTACAATAGATATATTGCACGTTCCACTGAACGGGTGATTTATCTATAGTGCATCGCTGGTTGTGTACAGCGGATATGTCTATGAACTACATCTTTCACAGACATATCCAATCTGCTGTGCAGCACAGCAGATGGCTGATACATCTGAAAAATATACCGGTTATCTGCTGGTGTGTACAGATGACCTGTCGATCGCCCGTACACATGCAGCAGGGATCCGGCGGTGATTGACAGTTCAACTGGGCAGGCAATTTAAATGCCTGTCCAGTTGAGCTGTCAAGCCCGGCACATCGGACAGATGATTGCTGAGTGTATACACTTTAAGAGTGAAAAATTAAAGCTCAGCTAAAGACTGTCCAGTAGCCAGAAAACGTAATGTGGCCAATAGCCTCTGCTTGGCAGTAATGGCGCTTCGTAAAAGTATTTCTTCCCTCTCAATGAAGTGACAAGTTGTAGCAACTCTTGAAAAGTGGGGTCATCCATACGTAGGAAGTTGCGAAAATCATTAGGGCATATATTCCCTTTTTAAAAACCAGTTCATAGCCCAGTATCTCCTAATCCTAGACCTCTTCTTTGTCTTCTGAAGAGGAATCACAGCCTAAACAAAGATTATTGTAAATTGAACTAGACTTCGACGATAAAAGGGAGTCATATATATTGGCCGATCAGTTGATCGGCCAATATATCAGGTGCCCGTTGGCCAGTGTGTACCAGCGATATTTGTCTGTGAACGACGTAGTTTACAGACATTGCGTCGGCTGTGGAGATATATTGGGGCATCGTGCTGTGTGCCGTACACTTGCAGTGGCAGCCGCGGGGAGGCCGGCCATGAGGACCCACCCACGTTCAACACACAGATCACAGATGATGTTTGTTCAGTGTGTATGAACAACCAGATGGGGGGTCATTTAAGCAAATACTCTTCTATGAGAGACTTAGCTCCAAACGCCTGAATTTGCCACAAATAATGGAAACGAAGCTCGGCCTAAACTATGTTTTTGTGGCTCGCCATGAGCATTTGCTGAAGCCGTATGCACAACGGGGCCTGACAAAAGAAAAGCGCATCTTCAATTATCTAAGGCATGGAGAATAGTTGAGAACACATTTGGCATTCTATGCAATCGTTCCTGGTTTTTCCATACATCAGTAAATCTACATGTGGACAAAAGTGATTCTGTTGTCTTGGCCTGCTGTGTCCTCCACAATTTCCTCAGGAAAAAAGTACTATACAACAGAGGACATCAGACACTGCTGTGCCTGACGACCCAGAACCTGAGGAAACAGTGCCAATGCTCTCTGTGGCCCCATCTTCAGTGTTTGTAAAAACAGGGACTGGGTGGGCTAAAGAGGTCAGTGAGCAATATATGGCCTACTTCAATGGAGTGGGGGCAATACCATGGCAGGAGGACAGTATCCGCTAATGGACTACAGTGGAACTGTGAACTTTAAGAAAACATTTCATATAGTGTGTAATTAATATGTTTTATACTTGCTACTACAGAAGAGACGCTTGTTCCATGTCTGGGTTGTCCACTACAGGGTCCTCTGGAAGACTCTCCACCATTAAGGCCTGTGGTGGTCGCTGCGGCTCCTGCTCATGCGTGAATTTCAGGAGGTCAAAGTACTATAGCGTACTCGTATATATGTCATCTACCCCCCGCCCAGATGCCCGCGAGTCTTGTTGCTTCTTATTCTGTTTGACGTATACAGTCCTTAGATTTTTGATTTTCGCCTTCACCCAAACCGGAGACGCCTCATCATGAAAGGGCTTGCTAAACTGGACAAGTGCCTGGATTGCAGCAGCTCTCTTAGTTTTATTATGGTAGCCCGGACTTTAAACTCGCCACAAACACTCATGAGCATGGAAGAGCTCAATAAACTCAGACACAAATGGCCTTTCTCTGGCACTTGTCATTCCTGTTGGGAAAACAGATTGTAAAAAAAATATTTTACAATGTAAAAGTTTTAGTGTTTGAAAATTTTAAATTAGTTTATATGTTTTAAATGTGTAAATCATAAATTTTTAAACATGTCTAAGTTTGAATGTTTTACCGTTTGAATAAATACATGAAGTGTACTTATTTTATTTTTACATTTTCAAAAAGGGGGATAACCAGCATTTAACACTGTCATAACTTTAGCTTAGGCAGGGGGTACAATGCGAGTGTTGTGGATTTTAAACATTGATGGGCTTGTACGTTGGTGGTATGGGTACTATGAATGCCGTCTAGTCGCTGACAAATAATTGCTTTCCAATCTAATCTTGTGGTTCCGAAGCACAAAAAGTGATTTTTATGTAAAAAGGTAACACGATAGAAGTTTAGCAATTAGAGTAAAAAGCATAAAATATACAATAAGTACAGCTGATACATATGCAAGCGCACTGGATCCAGCATATAGTCATTCAGTCCTGAAGTCTGCGGTCATAAAGAAGATGACTGTATGCTGGAGCCAGAACCTAGGCATATATACGATTCAGGTTACATAGATAACAAAGAAGACAAGTTGGCAGGTTTTCATTGGTTCCGGTTTCAAGTCAGTCTGGTACGATACAGGTCATTGGTCAGTTCATAAGATGTCATCAGAGGTATGGGTCAGATCTCCAGCAGTTTCATTGTGTATCTTCCCGCCGTTCAAACTGGCTACAACACTACATACAGAAAATAGCATTCTAATCAATAACCCCCTATCATCCATAACTAGCGTACACACAGTGCGATCTCTTTACCGATAGAAACGGATTTCTGCAAATAAATAGGAATTTAGTTTGGTACCAAACATGACATATCCACTGTATCCTGAACCTTAGATCTCTTTTAAATACATCTTACATCGTTATTATTAGCTAACAATATCTCTAATAACTCTGGTTATTAACTATAATGCGTGGGAACCATTTTATAAGTGCGTGTGGGTGCGTATATATGTGTGCATTAGCATGTAATTGTGTTAAATTCGCACCATCACGCAGTAGTATGCCAGTCACATGCTATTAGACAAGGGACGATAGTGACGACAGATAATAATTGTAAATAAACGATCCAATCCAATTATCTGACTTTGACAGTCCACCCTTTGATAGCAAACAAAACACTATCATATTCTGTTCTTATCATATTTAGTCAGACATAAATTATTATCTAATGTTCTATACGGTATAACACAAATCGGTCATTGAATCGTCAATAATGCGCCTCAGGAAAGGGTAAAACAACCCTTATACGCGATCTGCGGATCTATAGGGGACAATTGGTAGGATGTGGGAATTCATCTAACCTATAAAGGATGTTTGGGGAAATTGAGACTACATTATCTATGATGTCTAGTGTAACCTTTACTATAATTATGTATGACTAAACCTAATTACATTTTATTATCTGATGATACTTTCAATTTCAGGATTATAATGCAGTTCATCATCATATCAGCGTATGTGTTATGTATGTTGATCGTACAGGTGGTAAAAGAGAGAAAATTCAGTTTGGAGAAAATCATAACAATGTAATTTTCACAGTTCGAAATAAAAAGTAATGAAAGGGCGGAGAAGTAACGGTCCTCTCCTGCTTCGCATATGTAGATAGAAAAAACCTTGTTTGAGTGTATGTAAGTATAAAAAAAATCTTTCATATGTGAACCAAACCCTTTCCTAATGTTTTTAACATTTGGAATCAAAAGCCTATAGTTGTTCCTATAATGTTATCTTTGCCAATTGGGGTGAGGGTGCGCTTCTGGAGTGTTGTCATCTTGGACATCTGTTTTGGATGATCTGTATCCTGGTCCTTGCAATCTATTCCATCTGATCATTTTAGGGTTCGTGTATTCATCTGCCAAGAATATCGTCTGTCTGCAGCTAGGCCTCATCAGCACCTAAATAAGAAATTCGGAGATATCAGAACTTTTGAATGTCTCCATCTTTCCTGCCAAATCTGACGTCTTGTCTTCCATCCGATCCGTCTGCAGTCTTCAGATATCCTGCTGTTGACTTGATTTGCCTATATGGACGAAAAACAAATTCTCCAAGTATTAGCGGCCCCTCCCCACCCACTGATCATTTAGAATTTTGTCTGCTCCATATTGGAGTTTTCAAAAATCACATATCATTAACATTGATGAGTGTTACAGACTCAACTTTACATCGTTTTCTCCACTAGGTGGCATTCAAGATCCTACAATGCCTTTGTTTTTCTCATTTTCTATGAAAATCTCCAAAAAAAATTATCCCTAATCTGGGAAATTCTAAATTTCCAACCTTCAAATACCCATGTAACACCCCGCCTTTTCTCCTGACAATAATCTGTGTATTAATTGTTGAGAATCGGAGAAGTCCTGGTCTCTTTGATACACTTTGACCTGCATTCCGATCTTCCGAGAAAATAGAAATGTTAGTATACATAATACAGGCATGTCAATATGTAACTAATTCTTATCTATTCTAAACATACAAACTGTTAATAGATATACCCAATTAATTGAATAATAACAGAAAATCCTGTGGAACCTCTTTAAATATAAGACCATTTTAAAACAACCTTAAATGTAATTTTTTTTAATTGAAAAACCTTAGTAATTCCAGGCATTACCACATCTGCTGGGAAATGGATGTGTATTTTCCCTTCTACTACTACTCCTAGGACCTGTGAGTGTCCCTACTGGTCACAAGAGATAAAACATCAAAATTACAACAGGTGTTTTGGGGAAAAACTTACATTCTGCTGAGTTATTGTCACTGCAACAATTTAAAACAGTATAATCATATCCACATTTTTATGATCTATGGCAATCCCCCTGTTCTGGTGAATGAAACCTCCACCATTGGGTTATCCATAATACCTACATCACAATTTAACTAGATTTTACAGGGATATATAGACACAAAAATAGCACGTTTGTGTCTGCTACCAACAATCACTTGGGATCTCTAAAACCTATTCCTTATGAACTGTTACCACTTACAACAGTTTCGATGTCATTTACCACATACGTCACTTCATGAGATATATACAGTATTTTCAGCTATTAATATTTCCAAGATCCTTCAGAAAAAAAAACTTGTACATCCATCTTCCAATTCCTATGAATTTGGTCAGGGGTTGCACTACTTACTTTCTACCACTAGGGGAATTTTGAATCCTTTACTCCGATATACATATTTATACTATTATAGTTTTCCTGTATACACCTGGGATTTTAAAATGAGCAGGATTTTATACCACCTATCTGTTTTTAACCCATATTATACCATATACAGTCTAAAGAAGAATTGCATATACCATAAACATTGCTATAAGCATAAAGGTTAAACCCATTATCACCTGTAATCATAAGGATGTCAAACAAACCTAGATTTCCTTATTTCTGCTTTTCATATGATATCCCTACTTCTAAGGAATATCTCATGTCCAACGTTCTGAGTATTACGCATATCACATTGTTCTTAATAACTATAATGTAATGTATATCGTTGTCTAAAAATCATATTTTCTGCAGTCATACTTACCACATGACCTGTTTACCTAAAGGAAAACAATTCAGACATCCTAACATCTGTGGCATATGAAATGATCCATTTTTACATTTATTACAGACTTCACCAATCTGCGATTCAGTCTTTTTCAACCATTCTGCGTACCAGTATATATAGAACGATTATTACAGGACTCATTGCAAACCTGCTATATGATCCAATTAATTACACCCTGCTTAGCAATACATCACCTGATTCTAAGCTTCACACCGGTGTTACCTATATGTCTGTCATAGAATTGAATAAATGGGTTAAACACAAATACCTCCCTTTGCGAGTTATTGCAAGGATTTTTCAGAAGTACATACAAACTACACACTGCAAATTCTCATGCAGCACATACAAACTACACACAGATGAGTACATACAAACTACACAGAAAATCAAGATCATGTGTATAGCACAAATAAACCTCAATACTTCTGTATTGCAGCCATGTGTGTGTTCAGTAATGCTCTATATGACACAGATCCCTGTTTTCTGAGATTGGGTGTAAACCCCCCCTTTGTGCACAACCAGAAATTGAGAACAACAGAGGGTACTAAATGCAAATAATGATTCATATTTGGGTTTGCTGCGATAAACTATGAATTCTCCAGTACTCTAAAACAGGCATTGTACATGTGTGACTTTAATGCACAATTTTCACTGCAGATATGCTGCAGGATGAATTAAACAATAAATGGAGTGATATACCGTGAATGTATGTGTGATAAGTGTACATGCGTGTGTGTATGGGGGGATATATGATATACTGTATGTATCTTTAAGGGAATGTTAATTATTCACCTGCACTTCCGGCTTGACTAATAGTCTAGAGATAAATTGTGGAAAAAAAAAATATCAGAGAAAATAATTATTTGTGTATGTATTTGCATGTGTGGGTTGTGTGATTTGTGTTTTTTTGAATGGGATGGTGGGGCCTCATGGCAATGCAGCCATGAGGCCCCACCATCCCATTCAAAAAAACACAAATATTTTACCCAGTGTGAGTGTGTTTATTATTATTATTGGCTGAAATTACAATGGGTTAATTTTCTTCTTCAGAAACATTACCTTTAAAATGCCTTAACACAGGGTATGAATTACTTAATTTTTTTTGTTTTTGGTATCGACTGCACTTCCACCCCCAAACGCATAAGGTGGCGGGGGCGCGCTTGCGCTCCTTTTTTGCGTGGTAACGCTACCTTCCGGTGTGTGTACTCTACCTTGCCACGTGTTCCCCTTGTGTTGCCACAGTTTTAAATAGTCATTGTTCTTAACTCTTTTTCAGCGATTTGATTAAACATATGTTATCTCTAACATTACTTAATACCTTTGAATCGAAACTGCCAATCTTGGTAAATGGTCTCATGCATCCTTTGGTCATCTTGACCCATATGTCGCAGTACGCCAAAGCGTACGCACCATACTTCGCATACATTATATATCTTGCCGAAACCAAGCAGCCCATCCTTAAGCAGCACCTCGTCGACCATCTCTAGCGTTTGCTTAGCACCCATCTGGCGCAGCACACCACTACTACCAGAGATTTTGGCTGTGGTTGAATTCACAAGCAGTGTCCACTCGCTTCCTCCTTGTCAGCGTATCCAACAAGGAGCAGAAATATCACCTGTGCAATTATTCTGCCTTTCCTGGACCTACTTTGAGTATTCTCCAACTGGTAGCATTTAAGTATTCCATTAACACTTAACCTTGCCAGCGATTTCCTCCCACAACTCCCCAAGTCACAATCACGGTTTACGCAACCATGCGGTCCGATCGCATTGCCCAGAGATACTAACTATCAAAGAACTTTGTGATTACTATTGGGTGTGCGATGAAAAACAATCTCCGTTTTTCGTTCCCAGTATACCTGCTGTGTATACTGCCCCGGCAGTCCTACCTGTCTCATCAGACACCAAACCGGGGGCCCTGTATCATTTCAACAGTAAATTAATTTTCCACTTCACAAGCACACGTTCACATTCATATCCACCTTTGTTTTCTGCACAGAAAAAATGCTTTCCCAAATGATTGTAATAACTATTCAGAGGTTTTAACAAGTGATCATACTATAAATACGACAAGAACGATTGTCTAAACATGTGGCAACAATACAGGAAACACGTATACGCTATGCAAAATAAATCACATTAAATCGCAAAATGACAATAAAAGAAACAGATTTTCTCTCTTGTCCCTAGGTCCTAATCAGCGCTCCTTAAATCACACAAAAACGGACATTCGGTTTCACAACATAGAGTGAAAAACAGGCTTTGAACACATTGCGTTCTTACCCGTATATGACGCTTGTTCCACCCTTTGTTGAGGAACCAAAATCCGTACGCTTTGTTTAATTCCCGGTAACGTGTAATCAGCTGCGAGCCCCCATCTATGAATGCCGTCCAGTCGCTATGACAAATAATTGCTTTCCAATCTAATCTTGTGGTTCCAAAGCACAAAAAGTGATTTTTATGTAAAAGGGTAACACGATAGAAGTTTAACAATTAGAGTAAAAAGCATAAAATATACAATAAGTACAGCCGATACATAAGCAAGCGCACTGGATCCAGCATACAGTCATTCAGTCCTGAAGTCTGCTGTCACAAAGAAGATGACTGTAAGCTGGAGCCAGAACTCAGGCATATATACGGTTCAGGTTACATAGATAACAAAGAAGACAAGTTGGCAGGGTTTCATTGGTTCCGGCTTCAAGTCAGTCTGGTACGATACAGGTCATTGGTCAGTTTGTAAGATGTCATCAGAGGTATGGGTCAGTTCTCCAGCAGTTTCATTGTGTATCTTCCCGCCGAAGAACTGGTTCAAACTGGCTACAACACTACGTACAGAAAATGGCATTCTAATCAATAACCCCCTATCATCCATAACTAGCGTACACACAGTGCGATCTCTTTACCGATAGAAACGGATTTCTGCAAATAAATAGGAATTTAGTTTGGTACCAAACATGACATGTCCACTGTATCCTGAACCTTAGATCTCTTTTAAATTCATCTTACATCGTTATTATTAGCTAACAATACATCTAATAACTCTGGTTATTAACTATAAACGCTCTATGGTCAGATCAATCTACACACTCATGCCACACCACTCACACCCCAACTTATCTAAAATAACAAAGCAGAGACATAGCATTGGTTGAAACTTGGGTCAGCTTTTTATTAAACTTCAAGAAACTAAAACCTATTTAGTGACATCTAAATCATGAAGCACCTAACTATTTATCATGAATTTCCTCACTAAATACTAAGGCAAAATGGTGGCGGGGGCTTGAATGGCCTAACCGAAACAACATATTTATCACACAAAGTAAGAAAAATAACAAAAACTGCGTCCTGAACAGCCCAGCAGGAAAAGGGGGACTTCGGGACCAACTGCCCCCCCTTCTTTCCTTGCAACTCGTATGGTGCCTAGGCCTCCTGCCCTACCATGCGGGAATAACAACATGTGGAGCCCCCGCGCATCCTATGGGGACCGCAGCCACCTGGACCGGTCCTAGGGGGACCGCAGCCACCTGCCCTCAAGTCCGCCCCATCCGCACGGGCAACTCCACAGAAATCAAGGAAAAAAGATCCACCCTGCTACACTTAATAACAAGGGTCATTCAAGACCTGCCAACAAGGACCAAGTCCACCGCCGCCACCATAACTCCAAACCCTACACCCACTAACTCACTACATGCCGCCCCTAGATAAGTGTACCCCATCAGGCCTGTAATTCTGCCTATCTACCACAGAGATGTTACCATGGCGCACAACTGCACCGCCCTCACTCACCATGGCTCTACCCACTACCGAATTAATTCTCCGTCTGGAGAGCTCGATAGCTCCTGGGCGCTCCGCCCCTCTCCAACATAACCTTACCACAATCTCCGACCACATGACCCGGCAGAAAAGCCAATCCCGGACCAGCGCCAACAACTCCCTCCTCATCGACATGTGCAGATCCAGGCATGTCCTCTGTGTCAGGTCATTCCCCCCCAAGTGAATGACCAGGAAACAGGGGTACCCGAACCTGGCCACGGCGTCCCGAAGGACTTCATCTATTTGAGCCCAACGCATGCCCCGGTGACCGATCCACCAAACATGCGCCAACTCCGGGATCTCTCTAGCCGACATAACTACCTCTGACCTAGAGAGCCAGTATACAAATGAATGCCCTACAATCCATATGAAGGCATCATCAAGACGACATCCTGGCAGGGAAAAATTTTTGAAAATAGATTAATATAATTTATAAACAATAGGTTTTAAAAACCACATAATAAAATTTTAGAGTAATATGCCAGAATTGTTATTTTATTTTTACATTTTGGTGTCTAAAAGGGGACATGTATTACAGTAAAGCTAGGCCTATTTGCACCTATCTCTAACACCTGGCATGAGGGATGTTTGGGCAAGGGAGGATCCCAACTTGACTTGAGGCAAAAACACAAACAATCCACCAGCTGGCGGAAGCCAAAGTTAAAAAACTAGTGGTTAAACAAAAATTCCTCAAGACCCCCACCTAGGGCGAGTAGCTAGTCCCCAAGTTGGGATAAGCAAAGGCCCGAAGCCGGGCGTCACCTAAGGTAACAACACCCGACTCCGAACCCCCGAAGCGCCTGCCGTCGACCATGTCCCATTGTCATAACACGGGTTCATGTGAACCCGTGCATGTCCAGACGGGCCGACCGTAACAGACGACGACCCGGCCAGCAGGTGCAACCCCTCAAAGCCCCCCACCCGGGGCAAAAGAGAGAATGCAAAGGACCACCTTCGAGAGGTCGTCGAAACTTGCATGTGACCTCCCTCGGGCAGAAACCCAAGCAATCCCGCCCCGGGCAAAATTATGAGAAAGGGGGGGGCATTGCTGCATTGCACCTGCCCACCGCGTCCTAACGGAAAAAAGGGGGGCAAGGCGGGATGTGGCTGGCCTCCGACGGAAACCAGGCTCCCACCCTACCCCTCCCCTTGTAACGAAAGAACGTAGGCCAAGCCTAGCAGCCCCGGCCTTGTTCCCGAGTAAGAATCACGCAGAGATCTTACCTCGCGATCTTTCCCTCAGGAGGAATCCACTCCAGAGCTCCCACGACGCCAGATACACCCTGTAGGTCCCAGGGGCCAGGGACCAGTGTGCTATAACCTCCATGCTGGACGAACCACCTGCCACACATAATTGGGACATAAGTCACCGACCACATTCGCCCAGGTGGCAAGTCTGTGAAACCTTGCCCACTCGCCGCGCGAGAGCGCATCAGCAACCTCATTACTGGTTCCTGAAACATGCCTAGCGCTAAACTCAATATTAAATTGCAAGCAGTACGATATATTTTGCGCAATCACTCGAATGGCGTGCAACCCAGCTGCTTTCTGACGATTCAGCGCCTGCACTACCCCCAAATTATCACACCAAAATATGATCGCTCTATCTTGCAACAGTCCCCCCCACAACTCCAGCGCAACCATGATTGGGAAAAGCTCTAATAACAGCACGTTCCTGATGAGGCCCTCACTCCCCCAGCTGAGTGGCCAGGGCGCAGCACACCAACGTCTTCCTAGCAAAGCGCCGAACCCTACTGATCCCGCCGCGTCCGTAAAAAGCTGTAACATGACGTTCGATACCGGTTGTGCAGGCCAAATGCGAACCCCGTTGAAATTAATCAAAAATGAATTCCAAATACCCAGATCCCGCCAAATCTCCCCCGAGAGTCGCAGAAAATGATTGGGTCTGTTCGCTTTAGCCGTCAATCTTTCTAACTTTCTGCAAAAAATTCTCCCGACGGGGATCACCCTGCAGGCAAAATTGAACAAGCCCAGCAGCGACTGCGCCTGCCTCAATGTTAATTTACCTACGGAAAGGGCCAGCACAATTTTGTCCTGCAGCTGACGCACTTTGTCGTCCGGCAGGCGACAAAACCCCCCGACCGTGTCAATTTCAATGCCTAAAAATGAAAGTCTAGTGGTAGGGCCCTCCGTCTTTTCAGCTGCTATGGGAACCCCAAAGGTCACAAAAAGCTTACTAGCGTAATGCAACAAAAACTCGCACCTGAGCGAATTGTGTGGGCCGACCAACAAGAAGTCGTCGAGATAATGAGGTATCCCCGCCTCCTGGGATCCCTTGGCCAGACACCAATGTAAGAAGGAGCTAAACCGTTCAAAATATGCACCCGAGATCACGTAACACATAGGCAAACATTTATCGAAGTAGAATTCGTCGCCGATCCGGAACCCCATAAATTGAAAGAACCGAGGGTGGAGGGGAAGCAACCTGAAGGCTGATTCTATATCCACCTTGCACATCATGGCCCCATAACCGAAGGAACGAATCAAGTCAAGTGCACTGTCAAAAGACTGATATACCACTCGACATAACTCGTCTGGTATAGCATCGTTCACTGAGAGACCCTTCGGGTACGACAGGTGCTGAATAAAACAAAACTTCCCTGATGCTTTTTTGGGAACCACCCCAACCGGTGAGAGCACCAGGCCTGGGATGGGTGGCTCGGTAAAGGGGCCCGCAATCCGACCCAGCTCCACTTCCTTCTTAACCTTCGCTCTTAACACCGTCGGCATCTCTCTGGCCGAACTAAGGTTTCGGCCCGAACCCCCTTGCACTACGCCGACTATGGGAAGTTGAAAACCCGTCGCGAAACCTTCCTGCAAAAACCGTGCGATGCCCCGCAATGGATACTCTGCCAACCATGAAGCCATGGCTTCAACCCTGACAGGTGTGGGGGCCCTATCCAGTATCTGAGTACTACTTGTGGGATGGATCCGTGGGACCACGGCCAAGATTAGCGCTTTTTCCCCCGGTCGCACCCCCTGGTCCCTTTGCACAATACTTGATGTGGTGGGGGCCACTGCAACGAATGCAGGTGTGTCGAAAACGACAGCGCGTCCCCAATGCACATTGCCCATTGTTAAAGGCAAAGCATTTTCCATGGCCCAACCTGGAAGTGGACCCACGCGCCGGCCCTCCCCCTGGCGCGGCTGACTACCCCCTGAAACCCATTTGAAAAGATGACGTCTCCGATTGCATGCGTTGTGGTTGCGTGACATCCACGAAGATCTTGACGTCCTTTGTTCCAAAATCTATGATCTCCCGACCGTGCTGCTTACGACGAAATTCTTCTTCGTAAGTCCGCCAGGCGCCACTTCTGGAGTTAGTAAACATGTCATGTATTAGGTACATGTATCTAATCATGCGCATGTGTTCATCCGGCCGCGTTTCCAAGTAGCAAGAGGCGAAGATATACATGTTCTTCAGCCATGTATGATATGTCAGGATCCCGTCGAGTGCAGCCCCTCCCTTTTTCTTTGCGGCCACCCAAACCTTCTTGCTTCGGCTTGTAAGCGCGAATACATTGACGTAACGGCCGCGTCTGATCCGGTCCCGGATCCTGGGCCGAACCCCAAGCAAGACCGCTGTATTAGAGCATAAGACCCCTTCCGAACAATCCGAGTTTACAGACATGCTGCTGCTGGACGAACGATGCTTGCGCTTGTACCGCCTAGACTTTTTCCTGCCTGAACGCCGTGATTTTCCGGAGGAGTTTGAGGAGGTGGAGGAAAGAGTAGTCGTGCCCTGTTCTGAGCTACGCCGCCTACGCTTCCTGCTTCGCTGCGCCGGTGCTCCCTGACTACTGCTACTGGACCCGCCTATCCAATTGGGATCGATGGAAGACTCACCATCCGACTGACTAGTCGCACCAACGGCAACTGCAGCCTCGGCCCTATCACTTCCTGCTTGGCAAAGCATGTTCAACTCCGATAATCCTTCACCTGCTGGGGACACAAACATTGTTGTCTTGCACAGAATTAGACTGCCCTTGTGCTAGAGATTCCCCTGCGTCTGCACCTCCCAGGCCGTGATGCGACTCCGGGTGCGCCTGGGGGCCCATGGCACCAGAGAGCCGGGCCGCGAGCGCTGCTATGTGACCGTCGGCCGCACCCAAGGCAGTGTGCCCACTATTACCCACCAACAAGGGCACCAGTGCAGAGAGCAGTGAAGCACACAAAGAGGACACAGTCTCCGTGCCCAGCCCCGCCCCCATCCTGCCTGAGGCACATGTGCCCCGCGCACCACCTCTGCATAAGACCTGCGAGTATGAGCTGGCGGACTATCCCCCCCGCCCCATGCGAAAGCCCGCATCAGAAACATCCCAATCCGTTGCTGCGGAGTCACTGCTGTCGGAGGGGAACACTATGTCCACCCCATCTCGCGGATTGCGTCCATTTACATTTCCACCGCCCCTCCTGTCAGCCAAACATCCGCCGCTGCGCTGATTAGCCCGGTCCGCACGTTCCCCACGAGGCAAGGAGGGGGCTGTCATCCCCCCTGCCCGAAGGGGCCGAGCGCTCCTATGCTCCCTTGCATCCGCCAAACGGGTGGACACGTGTGACATCGGGGGAACATTAGCCCCATCTTGTGGCAGAGGGAGGTCAGGAACAAACCCCCCATGCCCGCTGACGCGCGCCGATGGGGAAGCAGGCACCATGGCCTTTCCCCGCTGAGCAGCGGTTACACGTTTATTTGCCCTATTAGAACCGTTGGGCGCCGAGTATGCCATATGTACAGGAGGGGAGGGTACCATTCCCCCCCTGCTGCGGGACCTCGTGTCCCTGGACGTGGACGGCCTGGCCGCACCCGGGCCGGCCGCCCGACTAGCAAGCCGCGACGGCGTGCCCCGCGCAGGCATAGCGACCGGGATGGGAGAGCTGGAAAGCCCTTTTATAGCCACCCGGCCGCGAGCCCCAGCGCGAAGTCTGTTCCCCCTCTCCACTCCAGGGCCCGCCACGTGGAGTCCAGCCGCGTAGCTCCTTCGGGGACCCCGCAGCCACAGCGTTAGCCAGGTAACGGGCAGGGATGCCGACAGAACGCCCGGGGCGATCCATGAAGGGAAAGTGAAGAAAATAAGGAGAAAAGAAGGATAGGAAATTAAAAAAAGTGCTTAGATCAGATTAAGAAATAAAGAGGTATAAGGCTAGCAAAGGAAAGAAAGGTTTTATAAGGCAAAATCACACAATGAATACAATTCACAGTATTATACCAAAAAACACAAAGCAATATGCAAACAGTACTTCACCGTCAATCTCCAGAAGAAAGAGAGGGAACAACTATAATTTCCCACAATACCCCTTACAACAGGCTCCACCCCTAACCCAACTGATATGTTACTGACCAATAAGAACAGACCCAAGCACCACCCCCAGCCCACTGCTCGCTTTCTGTGTAACAGAGTGTGTCACGTGACTGACCAGAGGTTTATGACACTCCAGTCATACAGGATGACCTCCATGTTCTTAATGTGTGAGAACCATTTTATAAGTGCATGTGTGTGGGTGCGTATATGTGTGTGAATTCGCATGTAATTGTGTTAAATTCTCACCAGCACGCAGTAGCGCACCAGTCACATGCTATTAGACAAGGGACGATGGTGTCGACAGATAATAATTGTAAATAAACGATCCCATCCAATTATCTGACTTTGACAGTACATTGGTATTGCAGGGGTTAATACACATTGGTGGCCCAGTGGTATGCTTTGGTGGCTAGTTTGAAGTGTTGGGCCCTGTTAAGTAAAAAATAAACTGTATAAAGCCATGACATTTGCATCAAGGTTTTACCATACTTAAAATGGGTTATAGATGTCCTGTGTCTCATCGCCCCCGCTGCATGCAGTCCTTCAGGGGATCTCTTCGGCTAAGAGTGTGGGGCTGGGCCTGTAGCATTTCATCCAAAATTATCCATATGTAAATTTCCTGTGACACTCAAATACCAAAAAAATGTTAAATCAAACAATATGAATAAAATTAAAAATAATATATATATATTTTTGAGTTTATACTTACATTAATCCATTTTTTGATCACGAGGATATCAATCTTCTTTCTTCTTTGCTACTTCTTATAAACCATACATTTTAAAATTTTGAACACAAAACATAACTGGAAAAAAACTTTATAAAAAACTTTGTTTTTCAAACCTTTAACGAAACATCTAACAGGAAACATCAACGATGTTGCATCCTAAAAAACAAATTTAAACAATAACATTTAAAAAACAAAATAAACATACTGATTTGCACAAGCACACACGCGCACATATGTATGGACTAAAAACAGACAGTTATATGGAGCATAGCACTTTACTGGACTCTTTTTATTCATCTAAGTTTTATGAATTTTTTTATTTAGCTAATCGTCATTTGTATACTCCTCTCTTATGTGCATTTTTCTTTTTATATATATATATCTCTCCTTGTACTGTATATCCCTTTTTTATAGATCCCTACATTGCTTTTATCCCCATGTCCCCTGTACTTCATTAAATAATTTTTTTACTCTGAAATATCCAATGATTTTTTTAGAATGAGTATTACAATCACCAGATCCACTTAGACACATTTTTGGTTTTTAATTTTGATATCATATATTTTTTAATATATTTTGCACCGGTTCACTTTTTGGAAACATTGGAAACACTCAAAATTGGAATATATCTACTAATTTCTCTCAAGGAAATATTTAGTACGCATATAAGAATTATTTGTTGTTATGTCCATTATTTTTCCACTAAATATATTAAACTATTAGGCGCCTTTTCCTCTCCCATTTTTCCAGATTCATTTTAGCTGTATTGCTCAAACCAGCACCCTGAGGAAAAAGCTGCCATCTCTTATTCACGGAGAAGTGTGTTGTTTATGAACTCTTTTAAAAGGACACTATTTTTTGGACACTATTTGATTTTTTAAAGTATCAGGAAGCGCCAGGTGCCTAGACTACCATTTCTTTCATACATATATATATATATATCTATATCTATATATATATATATATTATGATATAGATACTGATCACAGCGCTACACCAAACAGATATATAGTCCCAGAGTTACGTCTCTGAGTTACAACTCCACTTTATGACACTACTCCCAATTCAGAAGGTGGCTGCTCAAAGTTTCCCCGTTGAGGCCTTTGTTGTGCAGTCCTCAAAGATTCTTAAAAATATGGAAACAAGCGCCTCATAGTGTAATAACGTTTTTATGGAAGTTGGTATCACGCAACACACATATATTATGCGTACCGTGTTGCCCTTAAATACAGGCCTATAGTGTGTGGTCTTTTTCGGGATGTCACTTCTGGTCCCCCAAACAGATCAATATACTTAAATCCACAGTGTCTCACCGAACCCTGTTTCAGACGCTTTTCATTAATGTCCCCGTAGTTTATTCTGGTGGAATCCGCTCCCTCCAAGGGAGGCTGGAGTGACACCTGTGCGTTCTGCATATATATATATATATAAATAGATATATAGATATGTACACAAACACATGTCTAAGAAAAACTTACATGCAAAGAAGTGTGCGATCAGATCTTGTCTGCTGCTGGCACCAAGGTCTTCTCCATCCACTGCAACGGAACACGTTGGTATCCAGAGAAATCTCTGGGTCTATTTGCTGCTCCAAATTATTTGCTATAGAAATATTGTGTAGCATTACACATGCAATAATTATACTGCAAACTTTTGTAGGAGCATATGGCAGCACGCCACCAGTTCGATCTAGACACCGATATCTGGATTTAAGTAGACCAAAGGTTCGTTCTAGAACACCTCTGGTCCGGATGTGCGTTCTCTGAAAACAGTGTTCCGCTGCAGAATCAAGGTCTGACAAAGGTGTCAACAACAAGGGTCGACTCCCATATCCTGAGTCTCCTAAAAAAAAAAAAAAAAAAGAGAAAAAATTACTGAGTAGAAAAAAAAAATCCTGCAATAGCACGTTTTGTTTAAGACAAATTTACTAGATCAAAACCAGCCGTGTGGTAGCACTTCATTTTCAAAACTGGCAGACATCTGCAAAACAAAAGACTCATGGGAGGACCCTGGCATTCCCGCAAACACTTCCATCACACACATTTTTGCATCGCAAACCACATTTAGAGAATGGAAGTGCTTTCTGTTTCTAAAAATCTCTTCCGTTCTCCTGGGTGCAATGAGAGCACTATGTGTGCAATCTACTGCACCCAAAACATTTGGTATGCCTGCCTTTGCGAAAAAAAGATGACTTGACAACCATCCATCCACTCAGCTTCCGTCTGTGCTAAAGAAATAAACTTTGACACATGATTTCGCATGGCCTGGAGAACCTTGTTCAAGCACCTTGAAAACGAGGATTGTGCAAATCCTGCAACAAGGGCCAGTGTGGGCTGGAAACTGCCTGATGCAAAAAAATGCAATGCACCAAGCAATTTAGCTAGTCCAGGAACTGTTGTATTTGTGGGCATGCGTGGTTCCAAGTCCTCCTTCAAAATGGCATAATAAATGATAGATGGCTTGAGAGGCTAGGCGATAATACTTGATCACCTGATCCTCTCGTATCCCATCAAGCAAACGTCTTGTACCATACCGACGTGGAGTGGGGATTGCCGCCCGTCGAAGATGTTGACGTACTACCCGACGTTCAACAAATTGATCACGTTCTTGATTCGCTATGGCAGCATAATCCTCATTCACAACCCCTGACGCCTCTCCATTCTCACTCACATGTGCTGGTATCTGGCCAAAAAATCCACCCTGGTCTCCTCTACACATGCACAGAACATATACTGCCACAGTGTTTCTGAAAATTGATCTATTTGTATAGGAAAGGGGTTAAAAAAAATACTAGACTACAAGGATGTTAAAAAATGTTTTAATTAAATCAAATGAACACATGGGTCAGATGCAAACAACCACTATAATTAACCAAACAACATATAACTATACAATACGGTTCTGCAGTCTTCCAAACGCTCAAGTGGTGAAGTCCTGTTTGCTCCTCTCAGAATCAGGAAGTCCTTTGACAAGATCACCTGACTGGGATCTTTAAATAAAACAACTGGACTGAACCATGTTTAGGGGGAACTCAAATGGCATAACATTAAATTAATACAATCATATACACAACAGCATAAATTCTTGCGTTGCAAAAACTGACAAATTTAATTATTACCTGTTTATATATATCTTGTAGAAATTATCTGAAACTCTCACCCCCGCCAGGTCACGAATAGAGTCAGCGAATTTACAGACAAACTCGCAATCGCATTTGCAAATCAGTCTTGCGAGATGATGACGTCATCATCTCGAGACTTTGGCTGCTCAGAAGGACCAGAGCCGAGACAGAGCAGTCTCAGCTGAGAGAGAAGTGTAGGGCAGGCACGGCGGTTTCCTGTGGTGTGGTTGTGAGCTTACAAACAGGTAGTCCACTGTCCCACACATTTCTAAATATATTCGAGTCTGGCATCATA
This sequence comes from Taudactylus pleione, assembly GCA_031769625.1. Classification (NCBI taxonomy): domain Eukaryota; kingdom Metazoa; phylum Chordata; class Amphibia; order Anura; family Myobatrachidae; genus Taudactylus; species Taudactylus pleione. The sequence continues at coordinate 5,054,120 of JAUIMM010000198.1, forward strand.
TTAATTATTTTCACAAACTCTATGTCCCCTTGTCAATTGAGGTTAAGTTTGGTGTGTGTATATATATATATGTATATATATTAAAAGTAAAACAGACAGGGGGCGCCACACAGTGCTTTAAAAGTATAACAGTTTTTATTGCAATCTTCCCAATGACCAATTAAGTGTAACAGAAAGGGCGGTCTTACACCACCGAAAGTGTATACAGCATATAAAGAAGGAACAAGGCAATCACCGGCCGCTGACCTGGACGTCTACAAGTGGCTCTCCGGGAGCTTACTTCCGACCACGATCTCAAACACCAAGCCACGCCCGTACACTGTTTGAGTTGGTCTCTGGGGACAGTACTTTGCCATCCATCAGTTTTCTGTGTATACGATAAGTAACCACCTCTTGGTTTGGCACCTCCACCACCACATAATGTTCAGTTTCCCATTTGTTGTCTAGTTTACTGTTTTGGTGGTTTTTCCTCTTCCATACTTGGTCCTCGATTTTTAGAGGAGTAGCCAATGCATTTCTATTATAGTTTCTCTCTTGTCGCAAATGTACAGTATGTATGCGTCGTTCTACAATGTTTCGGGCTACTTCGATTCGGTGACGATGTTCCACCCAATCCTTTTTGGAAAGTTCGGAATCTTTCTGCAGTGGTTACATTTCTAGATCTTTGGGCAGTTTACCTTGTGTACCAAAAATCAAGAAAAAGGGAGTATATCCAGAAGATGAATGCTCTGTATTATTGTATAGAAACGTGATTTCCGGTAATAGGATAGGCCACTGTGACCGTTGTTCATAAGGTACACTCCAACATTTCTATCAAGGTTCGGTTCATTTGTTCACACAACCCGTTAGACTGGGGATGGTAAGTGGTGATCCTTAATTTCCTACAGTTGTATGTGGTGCACAATTCTGCAAAAAGTTGTGACACAAATGCTGGACCTTGATCAGTCAAGATTTGGTCGGGATATCCATATGGTCTCACAACATTTTTTAGGAAGATCTCTGCAGTTGTTTTAGCTTTTAAATCTCGTACAGGAACAGCAACTACGAATATGGAATAGTGATCGATCATGGTCAAAGCATACTGATATCCATGAGATCCGGTTTCTAGCTTGACATGATCCAAGGCTACCATTTCAAGGGGATATCGGCTCTGTATGGGATGAAGAGGAGGGGCTTTCTGCCTCAAGGAAATATTTTGTTTCAGGGCACAGTCTGTAAATGTGCCAGTGGAGATGATACACGGAGTAGCAGCTAAATAGCTTTTACATTTTTCGGTGACGGCCCATACCAAAGCGAGTAGTTCTAACTTGAAGGCACTATAATTTTCATCATTATGCTCCGTCTTTTGTAGGCCTCTGCTGGCGTAAGCAATGACCCTCTCGCATCCATCCTGTTCCTGAGACAGAACTGCTCCCCAACCCTGTGTGCTAGCATCGGTGTACACGTGAAAAGTTTTCTCAATCAGGGTAAGCCAGGAGTGGAGCCTCCGTCAGTAATTTTTTTTAATTCAAAAGACGTTTGCTGTTGGTCGGTCCAATTCACAATGGCGTTACATCTCTTTAGTTCTGGCTTTCCTCGTAACAACTCGTGTAATGGAGCAGTTATTTTGGCAAAGTCTTCGACAAAGCGTCGGTAATATCCAATGAATCCCCAAAATTTCCGTATATCTCTTATGGTTGACGGACAACACTGATCTTGTTGCTGTCGAGCATTACTCCTTTGGAGCTGACGATGTATCCCAAATATCTCACTTCTGGCTTCAAGTGGTGGCATTTTGATGGTTTTACTTTTAGACCATATTTGGCCAGTTGCTTGAAGACTTCGTCCAGATGTTGTAAATGTTCACTATAGGTTTTGAAAAACACGATGATGTCATCAAGATATAGCAAACCATCTCAAAATACCTGTGTCCTAAACAGTGCTCCATCACTCTTTGGAAAGTCGCAGGGGTGTTACACAGCCCGAATGGCATTCTATCGAATTAGAATAAACCCATTGGGGTAGTGAAGGATGTTTTCTCACGATCTTCCGGAGCCATAGTTACTTGCCAATACCCACTGGTGAGGTCCAACGTAGAGAAGTATGTGGCCGTCTTTAATACCGCCAATGACTCCTCTATTCGTAGTAAAGAGTAAAGGCATCTTAGTGGGTAACTTGATTGAGCTTGCGATAATCAACACAGAATCGTAAACTGCCATCTTTTTTCTGCACCAATACTAAGCAGCCCAGGGACTGTGACTCTCTCTTATAACTTATGACTCTTTCATCTCTTTGATCATCTGTCTGACAGGTTGGTATAGAGCTGGAGGTAACGGGCGATGCCTTTCTCGATAGGAGGGGCCATTCTGGTAGTCCACTTTACCGAAATCAGTGGGATATTTACTAAACGTTTTTTCATTCTGTAGGACTATCTGTTCGACTCCCAACTTTTCTTCCTCTGTTGTATCCAGGCCACCCATTTCAATCTCTTTCCACCAAGGTAATGCTTCCTATTGGAAATCAGCTCTCAACCTCTGCAGAAGAACGATGGATTAAATTCCCATGATGTCTTGGAAACTCGTCTGTAACAACGTGGCTACTGGAGAATTTCAGAATAGTTTGACGGGATGACTATGGGGATTCAAGATTCTTACTGGAACCCTTCCCTTTTCCACTCGAGCCAATGAATGTGCCACTGCAAATTGCTTTGACCCATTCTCTTCACAGGGTTCCACAATCACTTCATAATTGCTTCCTCCAGGTCCAATTCTAGCCTTGCACCATATCATACTTTCCGAATTTTGGGTGAAGAATAATCCATCTTTGGTCTGCGATTCTGGCTTTCCCCACCTCTCCTTTGGCATTGGTGAACTTATGCTGTCTTTGGAGAAGTTGAATAGTTTGTCGCAATGCCTTCTTGTTAACCGGAGCCACCGTCTGTTATTGGCTTTCAGATTGCTAATCAGTTCATCTGGGCGGTTCTGCAAAATGTTCATTCCAATGATCACTGGGGGCAGAGTATCATCCTGGATCGTCGTAATCAGCCAACCCTGTCTTTGCAAGGAAGTTTGTCCGATTTGTATATCTGCTTCCCAGTATCCCTCACAGGTAATCTGTAAACCATTACTGGCTATGAGATTCAACCATGACGGTGGTGGCAAAGTTACTTCTTTTTTTATTCCAATGTCTCAAAAATGTTAATTGTATAGTAGTGAGTTGTGATCCGGTGTCAAGTAAAGCTGGTAGGGTGATCCCATTGATTTGTATTTCCACGTATGGGCATTCCCCTACGGATTGGGTCCACCATGGTCCTGACAACGGACCTATTGACATGACTTCCCGAAGATCGTTCCCCGGCCTCGGGATTTTAGAGTTTAAATTGCTAACTTGGTGACAATTGCATTCTATGTGACCACTCTCACTACAGTGTCGACAAATCGGTCTTCCCTGAGCATCAAATTGATCCAATGGTCTTCGTCCAGAATTCCTAGAGAGGGTTCACCTAGTTCTATAAAAGGTTCTTCTGTAAGGCCACCATTCCTTGCCCTGAACTGGATTTTGCTTTTTCTTTACATCCTTCACCTCCCGACATAAATCGTGTAAACCCTGAGTTAGACCCACAATCTGTTCTTTAAAGGTATTAACCGGATCTGGCACAACTGTCGACTGAACTTGCTGACTCACAGCTTCTTTGGTTATAAAAGGATTTATACTTTCCCCTGTTGGGATGCCATAGAGATTTGTCACATCTGGGTACTCTAAAGTTGGAGGACTCAAAGTTACGTGTTCCCGTTGTTTCCAGACTATTCGAATTGCAGTTTCTTTGAACTCCAGGAAGGCGTCATCTGGTGCCTGAAGCCTTAACATCCGGAGTTGAGTCTTAATATTCTCACCATAGTCTCCTTTGATAAATTGACTTGCTATCACCTCATTCTCCAGTTGAATTTCATTAGGATCTACATTTGCGATAGCTCTAAGGGCTTCTTGGAGGCTAAGGGCAAATTCACGCAGTGTTTCTCCTGGTTTCTGCTTCCTAGCGTAGAAACGCATCTTCAATTCAGATAATGTCTTAGAATCGAAGATAGTGGCCAATCTTTTAAACATCTCTTTGACTGTCTTCTTTTGATCTAATGGCCAAGAGTTCACCTCCCAGAGTGCTGACCCTTTTAATTGTCCGGTGAGCATCTCTACCTTTTGCTGATCGTTAAGTGGGTACAACCTAAACATGGCCTGTATTTTTGTTTTGATGTCGGTGAACTTACTGGTTCCAGGCGTCAGGGGATCTCCAGAGTAGCTTGGGAGCCAAGGAGCACCAAAGTAGTATCACTTTTATGGGCTTCCGGTGGCTTGCTCTTCTCAGTTTCTCAGCAGAGAGGCAAATGGTCCCCAGCACCCCACACAATAAACACACAATGTGAAACAATTTGTAATGTATTAAACGGGAACACTTCAAGGCAGGATCTAAGGGTGAATGAGTTATAGAAAGAAACTTCCTTACAGTATTATAATGACCAAAACTAACTAACAATTGTGATTGAACATATTCACTTACAATATCAATATCGCAATGTAGGTAACAATTTTAGGTATTGGACAACACCCTTAGTATCAATACAATTCCTAAGGCCAGGCTATTCCTGGGCGTCCTACCTGGCCAGGGCTTCGTTGGTGCATGACTAAAACAAACAATTGTAAGTGTAGTTTATTGTAGCCGAATAAGCTTGCCAATTTTGTTCCTGATGTGTTATAGTTGTATCTAGTGACTACTATCTCCTGGTGAATCTTTTACGCTAAGTATAGTTGGTTGGCTATATAAATTAGGCCGGAAGTAATTAAAATAGTACTCTGCCCTACACTGTTGCTACTGTCTGTTGAAACTTGTCCTGCTTGCTGGTAGATTGGGCTTTTAATGTTACCCTTTTTCAGCTATTATAAAGTTATTTAACTCCCAAGGCGAGGCACTTTATGGAGATTGGATGGATGTATCAAGCCTGTTTAATAACTATAATAACTCTACGGTAAAGGATTTCTGCTGGCCAATTGAGGATACGCTGTCTGCAACAATGAAATTTCCTTTCTGAGCAACAAGTGTTAGAAAGCTTTACAGATTAAATCCTAGTCCATACACGCAGGGCAACTAAACTGGTAACTACAGTATTCTGCTTAATGTCTCACTGTATCTGTATCTGGGCTGTGCTATGGAAGAAGTTGAAAACTATAGTGCGTTGTGATATCAGCAAGATTTTACAGACCTCATCCAGATGGTTAGTTTAGATGCTGCCGCTGTCTTCCACACTTGCCTTCTCTACCTCAGTACCCTTTCAGCTGACAAGTCCCCTTGCTGAGGAAGCAAAAACAGGTGAGGCAGTCTTTCAGGAGACCACCCTGACAATTCCACCACATCCTTATCGGCGGGCCGGATCACTATGGCCCTCATTCAGAGCCGCTCATAAACGGCAGTACGCTCGTAGCGTTCCGATGTTGTGAAACCATGCATGCGCCGGTGTTACACTGCGCATGTGCGTACGGCTGATTGCAATCTTTTTTTTTAGTCATTCATCGAATAGCGAACAGGAAGTGACATGTCAAATGTGATTGACAGAACAGGCTATTTTTGGGCGGTGACGGGGGGTGGAGATGGGAAAACGCAGGCGTGTCAAGGCATTTTTTGGGCGTACATAAATTATCTCATGCGAACGGCAAATGTGATCGGAACAAGTCATACGTTACTGTCTGATCAACTTTCCGTTCAAACTGCTCGCACAGCTTGTGGTCTGGTATACTCTACCACAATGTCGATGGTCTCGTCCTCCTTCCTGTGCCTCTTCGATGTTTCATCGATTTATCATTTCTTGCCAGAAAAGCAATCAACTTAGAATTGAAAACTTGCTTGTAATGTGTTTAGCAACTAGTTTTTTTTTTGTAGCACAAAACCGTACGCAGGTGAAATACTCAGCTGCTAATTTCTGGATTAGACAATCAATTAGCGTACCAATTTTTTTTTTTGGGGGGGGGGGATTTTTAATTTTGGTTTTGTGATATTGCAACAATATTGTCATCATGTTTGTGTTTTAGCAACATTTTTAATGGGCCGGGAAAATTTGTTTTGGCAAAGTGTTCCTTTAAACTCCTAAATGGTTTTTAACCCTTTGGAATCTGAATTAAAATTAATGTTTTTTTTGTTGTTTTTTTGGGGGGGGGCCGGGATTACCTAAAAACCGTTTTTAGAATAATGTCACAATACAATGGAGCAGATTTTGAAATGTTTTTATTTTTTACACACATTTTTAGTTTTTCATGTGCATTTGACATTTTTTAGTTCTGGCTAACGTCAAAAATTATGAAAGAAAAAATACAAACACAACAATAGTGGCATTTGCCCAAAAGAAAATAACACACATTAAAAACAATTCACAAGAAAGGAGAGGGAAGTTTTGGCCCTTAAGGAATATGGGGCAAGCACAGAAGGATTGTGGGAAAAGTAGCCAGTGCTGTCATCGCTTTTTGCCCCGTTTGGCTGGGGTAGGGTGGGAGCCTGACCGGGTCCGGGATGTCCTTTGGCTGGCCTGTCCAGAGGCAGATGTTGGGGCCTCTGGACTAGGCAGAGGGCTAGGCACATTTGGAGGGATGGCTGTTGTTGTGCCAGAGGTGGAGGATCTTGATGTTCCGGCAGGAAGGGAGGGCGGCTCCACCATGTGCTGGAGAACGAGCTGCTCCAAGGCATTGGCAATTCGGATGTTGGCCCTGGTATTTTCGGCCAGGGCCTGACCAATGGTCAAGTTGGCCGCAGCATTTTGCTCCATGGCGTCCGCCACCCGTAGCAGACTGGCGTCCATCCTCAGCAGAATCTCCGTGTGGTGATCTGATTTAAAATTGAGATCTGTGAGGAGGGCCACTGCCTGCGAGGGGGATTGCCCTGGACTGGCTTCTGCAGGGTCCCCAGCCGGATCTACTGCTTCCTCCCCTGCAGAGCCAGCAGAAATTCTGCGGCCAAGGCTCCCCTCTGGAGCAGACTCATCCGCCTGTGTCTCTGTGCGAAAAATGAGAAAAGAGTAACATTAGAATCTACATATTGTCACAAACACATTTCAGAGTTGGTAACATAACAACATTTACCTGGGACAACATGAGGAGCCGCAAAGTCTGGCATGCCCGTATCCATGTTGGACACGCCAAACACCTCCTCATACTGCACACACCCCTGTGCCAGCTCTTCCAAGTCATTAAGCTCCAATGACACAGGGGTGGGACCCCCACCTGTCCCCCTTGCATGCCTAGCCCTCTCTGCCAGTTTTTGTTTCAGCCAATATTTAAAATCGGTCCATCTGTGGGTGAAAAAGTTTGCATTATTCCTGCAGTATTTGGCCCTGTAACCACTTTTTATTAAAATGTAGTTTTTACGTACCGGCATTTGACATCCCGGGGTAGACGTTCAAACTCACCCACCCTATTGACAGCACTGGCTATCTCCTCCCACATTTTCCACTTCTGGCTTGCACCCATATTCCGATCTGCCTGTGGCAGGGTGTCAACACACATTTGTACCAAAACCTCCATCTCCTTTCTTGTGAATTGTGGCTGCCTTTTTTTTTTTGTTTGTTTTGTTGGCCTACTCGGCCCAGCTGCCTCTTCCATGGCATCCTCAACACCTTTTTTGTAAAACATTGTTTAAATTTTGATGTCAAACTTTCTCTAAATTAGGCTTCTAAATAATCCTTTAATCCAAAAGAGACAAATACTTACCGGGCGCCTCTTGGCCATTGTTTTGCTGGTCTGTAGCCATTTTGAGCACAACAACTTGAACTACAGCAGACCGTTTGTGAATTTCCGTGACGTATTTATACATGCGTCCTTATTATTCATCCGCATCATTGATTGTGCGCTCCTATGATCCGTCCTTAATTTGAGCGGGAAAATAAAGACTATTTATGGCTTTTGGCGACTCGAGTTGAGGTGGCGGGTGATGATTGTTGGAGGTTTCGTTTGTAGGAGTGGATTGTTGGCGGGATTAGTGGATTGAGGCAGATTGTTGGAGTTGGTTCTTGTTTGTTTTTTTGTATTTTCCGTTTGCTTTTTTTTTGGCGGTTATTTTCTATGATGGTTATTTTTTGAGTAAGTATTTTTTACAACTCCTTGAATAAATAAGGGATCTACAAACCAAATGTTCTTTTTTTCTTTTTTGTTTTTTACATTTTTTTATAGTTATTTTGGCTGGGCCCCATTTGGACTGTGACTTATTTGTCGAATTTCAGTACGTTTTTCTTTTTTCATGATTTTCAAATTTTGATGTGTTGGTCTTCGCATATGTTTTGGCCAGTAATGTTTTATTTGTAATTATATCAATCATGTATTAACACTAAATATAGCGTAATGTTTAGCCAAATATATTTCCTTTGTTTTTCCCTAAAAAAGCTAACTATTTAGCGCACTAATGTGTCCTTATTCCCCATGTAAAAAAGCAAGCTATTTAGCGCACTAATGTGTCCTTATTCCCCATGTAAAAATGCGAACTATTTAGTGCACTAATGTGTCCTTATTCCCCATGTAAAATGCGAACTATTTAGCGCACTAATGCGTCCTTATTCCCCATGTAAAAATGCGAACTATTTAACGCACTAATGTGTCCTTATTCCCCATGTAAAAAAGCAAACTATTTAGCGCACTAATGTGTCCTTATTCCCCATGTAAAAAAGCGAACTATTTAGCGCACTAATGTGTCCTTATTCCCCATGTAAAAATGCGAACTATTTAGCGCACTGTTTTTTTTGTGTAAATTTGGGCATTCTTGTTTGTCCACTCAATGTAGGGTGCATTTTCAAAATAATGTGTGCTCCCCCCTATCTTTTAACGCATTTGCCAAATTTTTAAGATTCCAATCTGTCCCCCAAAAATTCTAACACGAATTTCTAATTTGGAAATGTAGGTTGTTGCACTCATGACAATACCCCGGCATGTAAGCATCTTTGGATTTTGCAGCAAATATAAGTATATTTTTGATTTTACATTTTCATCAAACATTAACTACCTGGCTTACCATTTCAGGTTGATGTTGGTCGTATTATTTTGGCCATGCTTCCGGAACCCGACCAACCTCAACCTCGTCCCAGGCGTAGGCATCGTAGGCGTGCAAGGCCCCAGATATATAGAACACGTGTCACCCTTTTTGGAATGCCCGTTGATGAGGTTTTAAGACAATACAGTCTTCCTCCACAAATCATCATAGACACACTCTCATTAATAGAGAGTGATCTGGAGCGGCAAATTGTCAGTCCTACAGCAATACCACCACTTACGCAATTAATGGCGGTGTTACATTTCTGTGCCTCAGGATCCTTTCAAACCACGGTGGGAATAGTGACCGGAATCTCCCAATCCTCCTTTTCAAGGATCCTGACGGCAATGATGGAGGCCCTTTTCAAGCACCTCCATCATTTTATTAAAATGCCATTGGATATGGGTTCCCTTAGTGTGGCGAAGGCCAATTTTTACCAAATAGCTGGCTTCCCACACATCATAGGGATTGTGGATGGTACTCACATACCACTTCAGCCTCCAGCACGGCTGGAGGCAATTTTTTGGAACCGCAAGCACTATCACTCACTGAATGTAATGGTGGTATGTGATGCCTCCCTCCAGATCCTGTCCATGAATGCCAAATTACCCGGAGTGCACATGACTCATTCGTCATCCGGCAATCAGGGATTTGGCATAAATTAGACAACCTACAAGCTGGTGATGCGTGGCTTCTGGGTAAGTGGAGACCTTTAGTTGAAACCAATGCAAAGCTTGATACACAGTGATCCTGATTGTTGTATTTGTTTTTTCACAGGAGACAGTGGCTACCCTTGCACGCACTGGCTGCTCACTCCTTATTTGGCTCCCACACCAGGGCCACAAAGTGAGTATAATTCCGCACTTACAGCCACCAGGCAGGTGGTGGAGTGCTGTATCAGCCTTTTAAAAGGCCGATTCAGATGCCTCCACCGCTCTGGTGGCGAACTCATGTATTTGCCGGCTATGGTTTCGAAAATTGTGGTCCTGTGTGGGATCTTTCACAACATCGCCATAAGGAGTGGTGTCCCAATGCAGCCAGAGGATGCCTTGCCTGAGGATGCCCCCCCGAGGTTGGTCGGAGGTCAGTATGTGGGGGGCCATACGTGATGATGTGGTGGCCAGATTTTTCAGGTAATTATTGTCAAACATTTACTTAATTGACACAATGTCGACATGTACCATTGTAATGTTCCTTTTTTGAAATTATTAATTTATTTTTAACTTTTCTTGTCTTCCTTTACACACCTCGACAAAACGATGCCTACTACCTGCTCCACTAAATTGTGTACATGTGGCCACATTGGATCTAACTTTGGAATCAATTATTTCATCGCCTCATTTGTGGCTTTATGTTGGCCTGCTACTTATTTAATCAGTTCTTGATTGTTTCTTTTGTTGTTTGATTTTGGTGTTGGTTGTTTTTTGAAGTGTCTTTTCACTGTGTAAATTGCATGTCACAATTCACTTTCTGTATGTGTTTGGTGTGTATAAAATTTTTGTTTGACGTTAAAAAGACTGTTTTTTTCTAAATTCGAATCACGTGTAACCTGGCACAAAAAAGGCCAACTTTCGTAATGCCTAATCTGTAATGTGTGAAATGTTTAAGTCTTTGAACATGCTTTGTGGCTTAACAAAAACATCAAAGGTATTATGTTGATTCAGTAGGTTTGCCAAACTAGGCCTAAACTGCTTTTTTAAAAAAATTTACATTACCCACCCAAAGAAAAACAAGAAAATGTTTGAATTTGTAATAACCTATTGGTATGGTGAGGTGTTTAATGTGGCAGCTTACATACTTACTAGCGCTTTGTACAATATAATTTACCTTACTTTAAAGAACATGATCAAATAGTGGACTTATTTAAGGTTAAACAATGTAATTGTTTCAGACAATGAATGAGACTCGTTAAAATAAAAAACAAAAACCTTACACTATAAGTTTAAAAAAACAATTCCTAAAAGAAAAATTGTGTAAACAAAGATCCAGTTGTGATGAAAAAAACAAAGTACTGGCAAATGCAAAGATGGCAGAAATACTAAATTATAAATGAACACACAAAAAGGCGACCACAAAAAATAAGAAGTACCCTTGTTAGGGTAAACAATAACTATCCAAGTATGAGTGTTTGGACATGTGTGATATGTATCATTGGTAAAAATCCAATACATTGTCTATCAAAATAAAAATGTCAACAATACAAATTTTCAAATTTATAAAAGGGAAACCTACCGGTCATAGGGATTTGGGGGTTTGTAGGCCCTCCATTCTCCTCCTCCTCGGAGGTGGTACAGTGCTGTAGGCTCCACGGAGGGGAGATCTGGGAGCTGCTTGATGGTGATGAAAAGCGCTGGGGGGTAGGGGGGGGAGGGGAGGGTGAAGAAAAGAGAAGGGGGGGTGGAGGGTGAAATTTGTTGTGGGCTCAAATTTCCAGAGGGAGGGGCCTCAGGTAGTGGCCGGTCAGTGGTGGAGGGGGAATTGGGGGAAGGTTGGGGAGTTGCTGCTGGGCTTTGCGTCGGACTGAGGGGCCGAGCCCGGCGTCTGTGCCTGCGGCGAGGGCGGATTCTGCGTTCAGCCCCTAAATGAGTTGAGAAAAATGTTTAGTCTTTTTTTGGGGTGGGGGGGTTTGGCCCCAAATTAACAACTACACAAATGTTCTAACATTTAAAAAATTGAAAACATGCACACGCAGGCCTGTCCAAAAACTAGCAACAGGGCTATAGTGAAAACATGCACACGCAGATAGGGCCAAAAAATATCAACAGGGCTATAGTGAAAACATGCACACGCAGATAGGGCCGCAAAAAAAGAAAGGAAAATAAACAAACAAATACTTTCAGCTATCCGCTGCCGAAAACAGGCCAGCAAGCGTGGCGTGCGGCGGCGCAGATCCGACCACCTGCGCTCTAGCTGCCCGATCTGTCGGCGTGAGCCGAAGGAGTGCAGGCGGCGAACCTCCGCATAGGCGGATCGCTTCTGGCGGTTGCTGATGGGGGGAGACTGGCTGGTGATCCGCCGGTCCATCACCTCCGTTAGGACCAAAAGCTCCCACCTGGTAAACGCGGATCATGATGGCAATGGTTTTTTTTACAACAAACTGTTTTAATAAAGGCCAGAGAAAAAATTTGATTGGCTAATGTAGTTGGTAAATTAACAGGAACCATTCTATTGGTTATTGTATGAGTCATGTGTCCTCCAGCCTAAAAAATATAATGTGAGTTATGATAGGCTTGATGCAGTGACATTCGTAAGGTAATTTAAATAAAGAAATGAAAAAACTAAAATATGCCTATCACAAACACATGAAAACAATAGATCATTGGTTCAAACATGTATTTTTTATAAAGTTAAACATTGCTGAAACCGTACGTATTCTGCGGGAAAAATGACACACGGACAAGAATAAAGTTTATTGAAAATGAAAAAAAAAACGGATTGCAAACATGTTAAGAGCAATTAAGCTATTAATATATTGATTGGCATGAAACGATTAGTATGTATGCAGAATGAACGAGCAGGTAATCGAAATCTGACAGGCCCACTTCCGGTTTGGACTTGTGCGAGCGTTCTCTGCAACCAAATTTGGAGATGGACGGTCGCAATTTTGCTCATTCGTTAGCTAGAGGAGGGCTTGGGAGACTTTGGGGCTAAGATTATCTAAGAGCGAACTTACGAGCGAGCGCTTGAATTTACATTTTCTCGCTCGTTCGTCGAACGAGCGATCAGCCACTTGCGTACGGCTCTGAATCAGGCCCTATGTCTTTACATGTTGAGTGCTTTCAAGGTCTGTCTTTCCCTAAGATTTAAATTACATGGTACTTTCTCCTTAGGGGCATCATCAAATAGCGTTTTGGATTTAATAGGGCATTAATCTGTCAGAGTGATGTTTGAAGACACTTGTTCTTGATTTAAAAAAAAAAATCATTTACGCAAAGTTGTCTGTTGAAGCGCCAGGGGTCAATTTTACTCTGAAATTTTTTATGCTTATTCGTGGGTACAAAACTTAATCCCCTACTTAATACATTCTCTTCATCTTTTGTCAGTACCCGTGAGGAAAGATTATAAATTAATTTTTCTTTCTTGACCTCTGCCTTCCTCTTCCTTTCGCATTGTCCTCCCCTTCTAGTGAAAGATCTTCTATGCTGTCTTTTTTCGTCCTTGTGGTTACCCCTAAAGGGGGGTGCTGTGAAATTGCTTGTGAGCTTGTACCAGCACATTCCGCCTCACTGTTGGATGAATGAGCCCCCCCATATATATATATATATATATATACCAGATATATGATAAGAACGTGTCATCACTAGGCCCATCCACATACGCCTGAAAAGCCGAAGCCATAGTTCTCTGCAAGGAAGCATAGCGAGCTCTTTCTTCTCATCGTTTTTTAGCAAGGTAGCTGATAATATGGCCCTGCATCACTACTTTGGACGTTTCCCAAAACAGAATTGGGGTATCCCAGTGGCCAATATTGTCGTCTAAATAGTCGTTCCACTTACAGGAGAGGTAGTTTCTAAAGTCTTCTGAGTTTGATAAGTAGGAAGGGAATTTCCAAAGGCGTGAGGACAACATGGGGGAGGGGTAGCATAAAGATATGCTTATAGGGGCATGGTCTGAGATTACGATATCTTCTATAGTCGCATTTTGTACATAAGAGAATAAGGATTCTCCTACTAATATACAGTCAATCCGCGATAGGGAGCGATGGACCGCAGAGAGGTGAGTATAAGAATGATTGGTGGGATTAAGAATACACCAAGGATCAACCAAGTCACACGATGTCATAAACCTAGTTAGGTGTTGCCAGGCAGAGCTGCGCAAAGAGGTAGGGGGTGGAGATTTATCAATTAGTGGATCAGTCACCGTATTAAAGTCACCCCCCACCACCAGTCCTGGGGTGTCTCGCTGAGCTAAAAATTGGGACAGATCTAACAAAAATTCAGCAGGATTATTGGGAGCATAAACATTCAATAAAGTATATCTAACCCCTTAAATAAGTATGTCCAAAAGGATAAATCTGCCTTCCGGGTCCAAAAATCGGTCTAATATTTGGTATTGTAATGAACGACTGAATATTATTGCAACTCCCCTAGCTTTGATGCGAAAGGGGGCAGAAATACATTCATGGATCCATCCATCCCTTAGAACGGAGTCATCTCCAGCCCTCCAGTGAGTTTCCTGCAAAAATACTATCTGTCCTTATAACGCTTTAAATGTGTGGCAATTCTTTTCCTTTTAATAGGTGAATTAAGTCCTCCCACGTTCCACGAGACTATATCAAGGCCCGAGCTCTGAGGCAGAGATGACGGACCCTGCTCCAAAGAACAGGAAGTCATCCTATACCTCGAGAGGGGAAATAGCTATCAAAGATTGATAGGGTATGGTAAGGCCTCTCCCCGTCCCAGCCTACGAGGAGATTCAGCCATGACATAGGGCCCACACAAAGCTTCTGAAAAAATCGAACAATAATACCATGTGTTGAATCCACAAAATATATACTACATAAGCAATGAAATGGACATGTCTCTGAAAAAGGCAATTTTCTATTTTTCCAACCAAAAAAAGAATTGAAATGTCTCTTTCGAATGTGAAGAAAGAAACGAAAATTAACAATGATAATAACAAGAAAGTATTAAGTTTACAAAGTTTTGACACACTAGTTAAAACCAGCGTATAGAATATGAAGTGGGAACACTCCAGGTCCCCAACCTCCAGAAATCTAATACAAGTACAATCATAAATCAATATATGATATCATACTGAGTAATATTAAATCAGATCAAACTTCAGGGCGATGAGCAGGTGACCGCGGAGGGGTAGGATGACGCAAAAAGTGAGCCTTAGCTCTATCTGGATCCGTGAAAAACCTTGTTTGACCATCTATGTCAACTCGAAGTCTTGCCGGGAAAAGAAGAGCAAATCAAAGATTATTCTCCACTAAATGACAACAAACTGGAGAAAAGGCCTTCCTTTTTTGAGCCACCGAGGCCGAGAAATCTTGGAAGATTAACACATGGTGGTCATCTATTATTATTTGGGGGGTTTTTCTGGCAGCTGCCAAAATTTTTTCTTTAACCCTAAAATCTAAGAACCTGGCTATTACAGGACGTGGGCGGTCGTTGACTCCATCTCTCTCCGGGCCTAAACGGTGTGCTCTTTCAATTTGAGGTGGGATGAGGTCTGTAGATATGTTTAGAACACGAGGTAGTTTAGTACTGAGATAATCTATTAAGTGTGGGTTTTTTACTGATTCGGGGATTCCAATAAAACGCCAATTATTTCTTCGATTCCTATTTTCAAGATCGTCTAATTTTTCAGACATCGAGTTTTGGGATTGGGTTTGGGCTTCAATAGTGGCTTGTAAAGAGTGTATAGTGTCCTCCGCGTCACTCAAACGTTGTTCAAGACCAGAAATACGGGAGGTATTGGAATCTACCTTAGTCATAGCCACATCTAATGAGGCTTGCATAGTTTCGAATTGTTTATTTGGGGAAGAAAAGCCTTGGTCCATCGCCTCCACCATCTCAGCGATTGACGCAGGAGCCACGACTACTCCCTGTTCTAAGTGGGCATTATCTGAGGTATTCGAGGGTCCTGAAGCCCCTTGTGAGGACGAGGCTTTGTTGTTTGTACCTCTATTTCTGCCCATTTTTGATGGAGTTTCCTGTGGTATATCACCGGGATTTGTTAACTTATCAAAATATTTATCCATTCCACACTGATCGACCAATAACAGAGGAAAAAAATATTGCGGTCACCTGCTATAATATTTTGAAATACAGAAAATGTATGGCATGGCAAGTATGATAGTAGACCTGGAGTGGGGTTTCCACATTTAAATTGAAAAAATCACTTCATATATTGCACAAGCAAAACACAGTAAAAGAGAGATAAACAGATGAGAAAAAAAAATACAGTAATTGTTATAGCTCTTATGGTTTAAAGAATTCAGTATGTAGAAAGAATGACATACGCAATAATTCACAGACACCACAAGAGGGCAACCTTGGCTGAGTAATATTGGGTATACAGAAATGCAGCAACACACATTAGAAATTTTTCTCTGAATTTCCTATCCCTAACCCTCCCGCCTCTGCTTCAACCACAAGTTACCATATAAAATAAGAAATAACAGAAATGAGATATTAGGTCATACAAGCCTGTAATGAATTGTCAGCCAGTATCGGAAAGCGGACTTCTGTGCGGAAATGAGAGTCCCTTGAGAGTCCAGAACCAATAAGAGACAAAAGTCCCAGACCGTAGGTAACACAAAACGGTAGAAGACCCGTCTCACAATCCCTCGGAAATGAAATCTCTTGTATTCCCTTCCTCTCCACGGCAACACAATAATTGGCTGTCAGCGGTGTGGACAGAGAGAAAAAAGGAGACCAAGGGGGGAGTAGAAAGGGGGACAGAGGGACAGAGATCGGGGTACGGAAGGAAACATCAGGGAAGTAAAATAAAAATAAATAAGGGGGGTAGAGAACTAAAATGACAAGCCGGGGAGGGAGAGACAAGCGGCCAATTTCAAGCAGATATCTTCCGGCCATCACAGCCAAGTGGGGAGCAGCACACCTCCAGGCAGTCAGATCACTTCTCTCGGGTGCAGGAAAGGGGATCTCAAGAAGGTGCCAATGTCAGAGGGATATCGGGAAATCTCTCCTCAGGGAACCCAGGCGATTGCGCCAGTCAGCAGCACAGCTCTGAACATATATTCCGGCAGCCACTGTCGCAGGCTCCTCGTAGTAAACGGGCTCCAGCGGCTGCAGTAACCTTCAATGTCAGGCGCAGGTCTCAGCTCTCTTGCGCCGCGCAAACAACTCCCCTCAGACGGAAAGTCAGCCTGACACGCGCGGAGTCTCAGTCAGCCGTGATCACCTCTCCAGCCAGAACAGCAGCCCCGCTTCAGAGATTCAGTTCCCGGCAGTTCTATCCCCGCTACGATCCGCGTGTCCTCAGCAGATGGGCGGGCAGTCAGAGGAAAGGACTAGTCGGCCCTGGCAACCCCTCGCAGCCAAAGTGGCAACACCAGACAGCAGTTTCCACACTACAAGCGGTGTCCACACAGGATTGAGAACTCGTCAGTCCGACCGCCGGGTGCAGGTAAGGGATTCTTGTAGGAATCACAGTGGAGCCGTCACAGCAGTCAGCGCAGCTTTCCAACAGCACGGCTATAGCTCCAAGCGCAGTACTCCCTGTCTCCCCACGTTCAGGACTCCGTAAATGAGGCACCAGTGTGAACTGCAGGGTATGCTTAACAGCTTGCAGGGTAAGAGCCCGACAATTAGCTCTCTCTCCCCCCGCCAAATATATGGCGGTCATACAGGCCAGCAATTCGTGTGGCCAGACTCCGGTGGATATAAATATCCTGCAGAGACAATATAGGTTTCAATCAGCTCACCCACTGTTTAGCTAACATATATGTCAGATGTGAGTGGCCTACGAACCCTCAAAATCATGGATTATCTCCGATAATATATGTCCCCTGCAGGAGTAAGACTAAAAGGCGGCCATGCTTGATGCCCCACCCATCGGAAGTCTCCCGACGACAATTTATGTGAAGGAGGAGAGGCCTCATATCCTCCACCGTGACCACTATTCTGAAATTGAACACGTCGACAGACCGAAGATTGTGGGCTTAAAACCGCAGGCATGGAGAAACTTTCATGGTAACTGTGGAAGCTTTTCTTGACATGCAGTGGATGGCCCACATTCGGATGTCGCGTGCGATGTTCTATTACCTGCTTGACCTTCTAACTCCAGCACTTTCTACCAGCAGTTCATAACCCTGCTGCAAGGAGATTGCTTAGAGGATACAATGCAAGGTTTCCTGAGGCGTGTGTATCCACAGCGCGCAGGTGCCATAGATGGTTGTGGACCACATATGTTCCAATGTGTTTCCTTTTGAAAACATATTATACATTATTATTATTATACATTATTTATAGCTTTACAGATGTCTTTATTGGGTGGCCCGGACGAGCACATGACTCGAGAGTCCTCGCAAATTCCAATCTGTCCGCCTAGAGGAGGACAACCGAGGCGGAAGGCTTTTCCCAAAAGAGCAACAAACTCTAAAGAAAAAGGTTGATCCTATGATTAAGCTACCAAAGCGAAACTCGCGTTAGGGAAGAAAGATGCACGGGGCACATGCCATGATAGCGTGCATCAGTTTGTTTTAATGTGATACCACCCAGATTATTTATACGGGCGTCTGTGAAACGATTGACCTGCAATATTGCCTAACCAGTGCAAACGATCACCGGTGAAATAATACAAACCTATAATATATGTAATGGTAATACTGATTTTTGCACTAACCATTTGGGAACTTGATAAATGCTGCTATGCCTTATAGCTAATCAGCTGGGGACTATAAGAGACTAAATGCTGATCTGCTCAGAGTCTGCCCACAATATATTTAATCTTTATACGCCGATCACCCGAGCTATCACAAAGAAGTAACGCCAGTGGGCTGAATGCAACCAAATAATAATAGTGATATTCTATTCCTCACGTGTAATAAATGGGTATACTTATAGTAGCAAGTCCATTTAAAAGGAATAATACAAGCTATTAGGCAACTGATTACATCAAACATAACAATTAGCTGCAAAATTATATTATTTGTAGCGCATTCTATATCTATAGCAGCAGCGAGTCCATTTAAAAGGGATCAACATATGCTAGTTGGCAATATATTATACCAAAGATAGGAATCCGCTGCAAGGTTAAACTATTAGCAGCACACTGTTTGTAACATTCTAGCTATTTGTTCCAATAACACTATATATGTAACAACTTATATCGACTATAACGGTGATATTTGCTATTAGGCAGCTGATCATACCAAACATAGCAATCAGCTGCAAAATCATACTATTTGTAGTGCATTTTATATCTGTAGCAACAGTGAGTCCATTTATAAGGGATCAACATATGCTAGTTGGCAACATATTATACTAAAGATAGGAATTAACTGCTAGATTAAACTAATAGCAGCTTACTCTGTTTGCAACATTTTAGCTATTTGTTTAAATAACATTATATGCATAACAACCTATACCGACTATAACGGTGATATATATTAAACCAACATACACTGATCCAAATTGTGAGATCAGTGATTAGGGAATACTTTTAATTATATGTATCATAGGGCTCAGTAATTAAAATATGAAGGTAATGCGCATTGAATGAACATGGATCTGTTATGAGAGATTGTCAATAGACAGTAACACATCCATTTTTACAATAAAGCATGTTATTTATATTTACTCAATAAACCATATTATTTACTCAAGTTCCCATTATACATCTAAAGATGATATGAATAGGATAATATACAGTATGATTGATAATTATTCACCAAGCAAGGTCTTTAAGTCTCCAGACACCCGTTAATATTGACCATTCAAGTCGTGATAATACAATAACATACAGACAAGTCTATTAAAAGGTGGTAACTTTAATTCTTTATTGAATATTTTTATTACAATGCAATGATGTTTTTATAAAAATAAAAAATTAAAACAAAAAGCAAGACAATAATATTTCGCTGTTTATATTTTAGGGATAATATTAAAAGTTATATTTTGTTTAGTTAGGAACACAACTATGTCTCCATAATGGCATGTCTTACTCCAAATTGCTTTAGGACTCATAATTAACTACATGCCCATATTCCTTTGTTTGAATACAATATAAAGTCACAATAATATATGGGATTAATGTCTTGATACACTCCATCTATTACTAATCATATCCATCTATGTGTGCACCATTATTTATTTTCTCTTTTTCTTCAGAGTTCGTTGCTAGTATTGTATATTCCTGGTAACACCTTCCCTATCAAATAATATTTTATGTATTATATATAGGTTTATGGGATAAGATGGCTAATTAAAACATAAATTCTAATAAATATATAAATATTAGTCTGTGCGGATACTCTTTCTTTTTCCCAAGAGAGGTAAGAAAATAATATTAATTTTCAGATTGTGACATATTGAACTCATCTGTCATATTTGTGGACAGCCACAGTTATACTTATTTATTATCTGTACTTGTTAGCTGTGGCAGCACGATGTATGCGATGGCTACTGTATCTTTACATCCACTGCCCAGGTGAAACTTAACCACTAATTTATCAATTGTACATACTGTGATTTTCTATTACAATGATGTCATGTGCTAAAAACAACCAGCGTGTGTAGTTTGAGGACCTAATAGGCACTTACCAATATTATTGTATGCTGCCATGATGTATCATCCATTTTAAGTCGTACAAATATGTAGTGCTACGTGGTCCAGGCTATGGGGTATATTTACTGAAGTGAGAGTTATTAGAAGTGGAGGTGTTGTCCGAGACCATCGCGACCATCGAATTTGCGAGCCGGAGCCTGCGGTTGAGTTTCTCAACCGCAAGCTCCGGAGTGATTTTGGCTCTATCAGAGCCAAAATCACTCCCACTGACATCACTAGTGATGTCAGTGGGCCGGCTTCTGACGGGAGGCGTTCCCGTGGGAACGCCCCCGTCAGGGAGGCACGCCCCCGGCACGCCCACCAAAGGGGGCGTGCTGTCAATCAACATTGACAGCACGCCCCCTTTGATCGGACACAACGAGCGAAGGACTTTCCTTCGCTCGTCGCGTCTGGCGCATGCGCACGACGGAGCTCCCTCCGTCGTGCGCATGCTCAGTCCATAACATCGACCCACTTGCGAGCGGACAGCCGCTCGCGAGTGGGTCTGAATCAGGCCCATAATCCCCTAACACAGTAAATGTCAGTTTACATTTCCAACAATATACACACAAGTAAGGTAACACTTCACAATATTCAAGTTTATTAGACAGGAACTCCGGAACTGGAGCTATGAATGGAAAGGTTATTACCTGACAGAGTTAACAATGACAATACATTTCACAATAACTACGCTTATTGAATAAATACATTCCAACTTTCAAATTTACTATACTAACTATCTACTAATAAGGATAACAATGGATATCTTTAGCCCAATCCTAATATTCAACTCTAAACTTTAGTCCGGACTAAATTAATTTCCCCTTAAAGTCTACAATTCTTGGCCAATTTTCTGTCGGTGGTGCACATCAGGTGTAACAAATAGTTTGTTAGAACAAAAAGTATTTAGCGATCCTGAGCTCAACTTATGTTACTAAATCCTTCCAAAGAGGAATTTACTGTTTCTATCCTTCAGTTCCCTGAATCCGGACTTTTAACAGTTACTTTCTAACAAGCTGTATAGATACAGTCAAAACAATTAATTTATTATGTTTATGGACTGCAGTTAGCTGTTATCTGCGCTGCACTGTAAATAGTTCTCTGATGCAAAGAAGTGGGTACACAGTGTCGTCTGTCCTCCAACTAATGAGAAGCTGGTTAGCCTCAATACGAATGATATCCTGACTTCATTCAATGACTATCTATTACAGCTTTTTGTGAACTGCAAGACTTCTATGGTATGGAATAGGAGAAGAATTTATAAAAGTGTCTCTGTCACTATAGAGGAACTTTAGCTTGCTTTTCCTTAAATAGCTATTCTCCAGTCTCTATTATCTGAAGCATTTAATATACTAAATGCTGCTCTAGTCAGTTGAAAGTGTATGAACTAGTTAATTCTGCAGAATGAAGGAAGGGGAAATCCTCCAATAGTACTCACAGTGTAGAGTTTCTCCTCTCTCTTTCCTATGTCAGCAATTCAGCACATTAGCAGTGCCTGCTGTCACTCATAGGAAGACAGGATCCTCCCCCTTTGCCTGTGCTTGAGTCCGGGTTCTGCCTCCCCTCACCGAGTCACTCCTCTCGGTCCGCCCCTGTCACTGGCCCACAGCCGTAACTTCAATAGGCTCCGCCTCCAACCCCTTATCATCAATAGGAGGCGAGTCACTAAGTTAGGCTCCGCCTCAGAGATGGCCGACGATGCTCCGTTCACAGCTCCCCCAACTCTCCGGAGGCTCCGTCCGAGAGCCGCACTTCAGTCCTGCTTCTCCGCACACCGCAGTTGCCAACTGAACTCCTTAATGGTGAGTCCCAACTGTCCGGTCCTGCAGTACCCAGATCTCTGCGCCGGGCCCGCAGGACGCTGTCCAGCCAGGCGTGTGGTGTTCCTTCATGCGCCGGTTCCCGCATCCTCCACCTCACTGACACCAATGCACCTTGCATTAAGGTGCATATGTCTAATGCCCCGCAATGAGTTCAATGGGGTATAACATAGGGGTATCACAATAACAAGTATAAAATCCACCTTTTAGCACCAGAAGGCCTAGTCATTAGGTAAAATATTTTAAAAGCAAAATGCAGAGTTATGGTGAATTCCTGTAAATAAGATACTCTGAATGTTCCTGGCTTTCAGGCGGTTGACTATGGTCATAGTAATGGGCCTGATGTACTGGGGATAAAGTTGATTTGGGTAGTCTGGACCCTGCTTTTGTGGTGGGACTGTGGCCTGGGCTTGACTGCAACTAAATATTTGCTCGAAAAACGCCATCTGGAATTGCTGGGATTCCCTTTGGCGTTCATATGTTCCCTACTGTTACGATCGATCATGAGCTGGGAAATAAATGAGCTCTGCATATCATGCTCTGCCTGCAGAAACCTGTCTAGACGAGAGTCTTCCTGTGTAGACATTGCAGCATCCATTTCTTGTCATTTTTCAACCAGGACACTTGTCATAACTGGTGTGACTTGCTCGGTTTTATTGGGTCCTTTTCTCTTTGGCAGAACTGTATATAGTGCAGAAGGAAGAAAAAGAGCCCAAAATTAGATTCATCAGTGAGGATATGTGATCACCAGGTTCTTCGTGTGGTTGCTAGCATGATGCAAACTTCTTCTCACCGCCAGCAGGGACACACCGTGACAGAGAGGCAAGTACATGGTAAGACCCCTTTTTGCAGACACAGAGGCTGAGACAGGATTCTCCGAAAACAGCCGTTTATTGGGCTATATAAGTTCACAGAAATTTTGAGAAAGAGAAAAAATAAATATATATATGTGTATATATATATATATATATATATATATATATATATAAACACATACAGCCGGCTACATGAGAGCCAAACAAATTAGTACAATAACAATTATCAGCTATAACACCATACAGATGGCAATGTAAGGACACAGAGAAATAACACAATATAGCTAATGAATGACAGTCTTTGCTAAGCTGAGACAATACCGTTCAATGGCGAAAAACAGTGCAGTAGAGAAGCAGATATACACTTTGCAGAAATAAATGGCACTTTGGTGATGCAGCTGACAACTTTGACTTTAACACCTGCAGGCCACTTGAATGACTTAAGCATTTAGATAAACACTAGCAAATGAACATACACTTCATTGAGGAAAAAACAGCATTTAAAATATTTCACCACAACTTCCCATCACAGACCACTCCCAGCATGAGCTGGTGGGTGACCATAGAACATAATAGGGACCTTTTAGGTGAAATCTCCAGACAACAGAAGGGGAGGGGCCACCTATCCCTAACTTTCCCACAAACAGCGGAATAAAGCAGACCTATCACCTGTCCTGACCTCAAAGCGAAACCCCTATCCCCAGTCTAATCAGGGTTGTCTAATAGGTGAGAAAGGACCCCAACTAACTCCGGACCCAGGATAGAAGAAAGGACCTGACTAGTGATGGGTATGGCTATGAGCAAGGCAGAGGTAAGAGCAGGTACAGGGAGATTTGTGTGTCTCACCCCTTGCTGTGGCTGTTCAGCCCCTTTCGATCTCCGGTGCTGCCAAGGGTACAGGACACCGAACCAGGCTGCGCTACAGGTATCCCGCTTGGTCGTGACAAGAGTAAAATTTCCTTCCCTCTGGGTTTCGTTCAGTGGGATCGCTAATGCCACCAGGGGTCTTTGGGAAACTTTCTCCGGGGCTGTCTCTTCCTCTGGTCCCGATGACTGGATCCTCCTCCCAAAGTGCCTCTTCGGACGGCAGAGGCAGCAGTCTTCTTTCGGTCCGGGCTGTGAAACCCTTGTCAGGGGCTTCCGGAACTGCAGGCGCTCCTTCAGTCAGTCCGCGGCTGGAGAGAGATCTTCTTGGCGGGTCCTGCAGCTCTTCCAATGGTTCAGCAGCCACCCGGTAGTCTTCAATCGGGCAGCTTCACAACCCCAAGGGTCCTTCCAGCGTTGGCTGTCACTTTCGGTGCTGGGGATTGCAGTCCTCTTCAGCCAGCAGCTCTGGCAGAGTGCTCTTCTGAAACAGGTAAATAAGAAAGGGCTGTATTTCTTCAGCTGCAGGTATTCTGGCTCGCTCGACTTCCTTTTCCTCAGAGGGGATAATGATTTCCAGTGCTCCCTCAGATGACAATATTCTTGTGCTGGTAGCCGGGCATTGATGCAGAATACCGCCTAGGCGCGGAACCAGCCACTGTAATCGAAGGAAACGGCTGGTCTGATGCGTCCGCTCCTCCATCTCACCGAACTCCCCAGCTCTCCAGAGAGCTCTCTTTTATGCCCTTCCACAAATTTTAGCCCACCTTGTTCAATCAGTCCTGACTCTTAAGTGGAAAAAGAGGGACTGGTAACAGACCGCCCAGGGGATTTCTGCCTGGCCACCAATAAATGAAGGGGCTTTTTCCCGGGTAAAGGGGTTGCTGGCTGGAGGGCAAATCCTTCCTCTGGGCTGCACATGCCCAGTAGGGGCTAGAGAGAGTAATGTCAGCCAAGTTCAATGTAGTCTGCTTACTGTATCTATAAGGCTACCTAATATTGACCTTCTGAAATTAATACATCCATAACCGAGAGAGAAAGAAAAAAAAAATATTGCTATGGGGCACAACTGCCTTGCCCTATCAGCTATATGTACCCTATCCTATCTCCTATATACATTTGGAGGGGCAAAAGGGGCCCAAACAAAGAAAATGGGAGATCCCATCTTAGGGGTATCACACATATATAAAATAGCAGTGGTGTTGTGGCCTTCTTCCACCTGCACACGAGCCACACTCTGCAACAGGTATAAATTAGCTTTATTTATTTGAACTGTATGAATTGATAATTGTGTTTGTTTTAAAAATGAATTTACCAGTAGTTGTCCATGAGAACTAATTGGTTACCGTGGGCAACTACTCCACTGGCATACCTCCCCACCTTTTTCACTTCTTCAGACATGTAAACCAGGATGTTATGTGTGTATTTTTATTTTTGACTGTTTGTGCGTAAAACTGGGTTTTGGTTATTTGTGGGTGTCCCACTGGCACCGGCCTGTGTCTCAACAACCGCCTCAATGCTTGCTGAAATGCTGTCATTATGGGCCACAGAATCTTGTGGAATGTTGTAGGCTGGGTCTTCTGGTAGTAACTGTGGCAAGGATGGGCGTGCTTGCAATCCTGATGGGTGTGTTTGTGAGGCAGGCATGCTGCTGCTGGTTTCTGTGGCACAAGCCCGGCTGCTTTCCCCTGCTGCTAAGCTGTATGACAAGCTGACAGGTGTACATAATGCAGTGTGTCCAAATACACTGGCACATAGGTCATAGTATTGCCAATCTAAGTGGGCAGCTCCACTTTTATTTCTATTGTGGTCATGTACTTTCATTTAAAAAAATTCCTAAGTGCCTGCTGCTGCGTCCTATGGAAGCAGTGGGATTCCAGTATCTTTGCTATGTTTTTATAATCAACAGCGTCTTTGACTGTGCTTGTCATCTGTCTTCTAATTTCCTCCTCGCCCCCTATGGCCAGCAACTCCCTCACCTCTTCATCACTCCAAATGGACATGGCTGTAGTGGTTATAATGGAAATAAACCATTTTACTGCAGGAATACTGTCTTTTGTTGTTTGCAGTGTGATGCGCATGTGTCCAGGGCTCTGGCTGCTGACATCATCAAGGGAGACACACAAACATCCAATCAGCGTTGTTTTCAGAGTCCCAGGTTGGACAACTCAAGTAGGGCCCGTTCACACTGCACTTGTTCCCGGGTTCAACCCTACTCTGGAATTTTTCAAGTGGCACTGTTCACACTGCACCTAAACCCGGGTCGACCCGACAATATCCCAGGTTATTTTTGCGATGTAAAAGGGGTATAACTCTGCCACAACAACCTGTACACACATTTTCCAACAATATAATATTTATCGACTTCAACAAGGCTGTTACTCTGCCTTGAATTTCTTTTATTGTCCTGAGGCCTTTGATTTGCTGTTTGGATTCAGTTTCCATTTTTAAAATCTCATTGGGATTTTGGAAGCTTGTTTTTAAAGTTTGTTCCATGTTTATGATTTACTTTTCTTTATAGTTATTAGTACTGTGAGTAATCAATCAATGCTTTACCTGGCTTCCACTGAATACTCCATATCCAATTACCTGTGCTGGCCTAGGGCCTCTTCTCTAGTTCTGAATTAATGAAAACAGTCTATAGGATGATATAGTATATTAAACTGTCATCAAGTCTGCCATTGCAGTGCAACTATAAATACTGTATGTGCTATATTATTTTAAACTGCCATATGTTTGTGCCGCTGCTCTGTTGCTTAGTTTAACCAGCCAGCTCGCTGCAGCCTTTGGCCAATATGGGCTGAACACAATATTGAGAGCTGTGATGTGGTCAAAATTGAATGGAAATTAATGTTATTGATGTTGATAATACTGTTAGGAACAAACTGGCCCAAATGACATGTTTTTAGCTGGTTTTATAAAAAAAAAAATTCTGTATTAAAACATTTATTTCCACAATCCCACATACAAAAAATATGTACACATATAACAATATGATTTCACAATTAATAAATGCAATTAACCATATATTCCTATCACAAATGACTAGTTAAACATTGTTCCGTTCTGAATAAAGTCTCCAAGTCTAAAGTCTAAATTACCACACCCATATATTGTATCCTCACTGAGTATTGGGGCTGCTGTGTAGATCTCCAGCAGTTTTAGCTGGTGTCCTGATATCAGACTCCGAATGTCCAGAATGTCAGCGGACCATAAAACAAGACCGGTATGGAGCTCCTGTCTCTGATGTGCTGGGGTCCAGCTCATCTCCGATATGCTCGGTACTGTAGCCGGGATAGGGCAACTGTGATATTTAAGGTGCCCAATAATGTGATTCAAGACGCAGCTTCTGGGGCTAAGGCTGGCCCGAGGTGTCACTAGTGCCCGGTTAATAGATAGTAACTCACGCTGCAGCGTGTGCTGTGAGATCTTCGTTTCTTGTGTATGGACTCTGGAAAAGAAACTCACACTATAACCAATTTCATTAATTGTGATTCTACATATATTATTTATCTGATAACATGTGGATGCGGCCTACATTATGTGGGCCGTACCACAAGACCACTAAAAAGAAGTTTTATGGAACATCGTCGTAATATTATAAACAAGGTTTCCACGCTTAGCTTATCATCCCATTACTTGAAGACACACAATAGTGACCCTAGATCTCTTACGATTGTGGCACTGGAACAAATCCAGACCACGTCTAGAGGAGGCGACAGATTTTAGACCCTTTGTCGCCAAGAGGTCTTCTGGATGTTCAAGCTCAATTCTTTACATCCAGAGGGCCTCAATGAAACTGTTGAACTTAATTCTATTATTTAGACTGACATGTAGGTCTGTAGGTAGATAGGATCCCCATCACCACTTTTCCTCCATGACAATTCTGGTTAACACAATCTGATGGATGATTTAGATCTAATTAACTATGCAATATTGTTCCTGTAATCAGATATTATGTATTTATTGATTATATGATCATCCTATAGAAGTCTTTTGGTGAATGGAGTAATTTACTATAAAAAGGGGGGAAAAGAAAGAAGTATTAAAAAAGATTATTGACAGGTAGGGCCGCATATCTGGATTTAATGGTGATTATAATATTCGTTCGGTTTTTTTATTTAGGGGTATGTCTATTCTATTAGAGACAGTCATGGTGAAGTGAACATTTAATTTTAAGCATGATTCGAACTTTCTTCTGGAATACTTACCGGATTTGGATCATGTGATTAATATCTAATTTGAAATTTTATATTATTTTTTATGTATTTTGTATACTATATTTAGAACATGGGTTACTACGATCAGAGCCATGTAGCATTGACCTTAACTATCTCCAAATATTAGATGATAGTGTTAATACACGCGATGTAGATTCTATAGAAAGTATCAGGAGATTAAGTTTTATAAGCACTATTATGTATATTTATTATCTGTATATTATATTAATTCAATGATGCTTTGGAGATTCAGTT
This sequence comes from Taudactylus pleione, assembly GCA_031769625.1. NCBI lineage: Eukaryota > Metazoa > Chordata > Amphibia > Anura > Myobatrachidae > Taudactylus > Taudactylus pleione. The sequence goes on from JAUIMM010000198.1 coordinate 5,082,366, forward strand.
CTCCTACAATATGCGGATTGCCAATTACGATCGGATACACTCTGTTTACATCATATGATCGATGCCACTTATTTGCATAGTACAGACTTTTGATAATAGAAAACACCGCCCACGGTTTATATTGGTTTCCGTGTATCACGTGGTATGGTGTAGATACACGATCAGAACCCTGCAAAGTGATACACATTATTGGTCAAATCAACGCATGTTCTCTATGTTTACATCATGTGATCAGTTACTCATTAAGTCCTCCCTTAACATGCGGATTGCCAATTATGATCGGATATTCCTTAATTATCGGATACACTCTGTTTACATCATATGATCGATGCCACTCATTTGCATAGTGCACATTTCTGATAATAGAAAACACCGCCCCTGGTTTATATTGGTTTTCATGTATCACGTGGTATGATGCAAATATACGATCGGAACCTTGTAAAGTAACACATACTATTGGTCTAATCAACCCAATGTTTACATCATGTGACCGGCTGTTCATTAAGTTCTCCTATAACATGCGGGTCGCAAACTACGATCGGATATTTCTTATCCACATCATGTGTTCGATGCCATTTATTTACATAGTGCACACCTTTGACAATAGAAAACACCGCCCCCAGTTTACATTGGTTTCCGTGTATCACGTGGTATGGTCTAGACACATGATCGGAACCTTGTTCTTCATCGTCGTCGTAAACTTTATATGCCCAATCATATTTTTAATCATATTTTTAATCATCATCAGTATCGTCGTCTTCTCCAATAAACTTCTCTATCGTCAGATGACAGATGAACCATACTAGTAATCTTAAAACACTCTAAACTTAACTAAAATAAAGACATGAGACCGAAAGTGCCGTTCAAAATTAATGGTCAGCTATATTTATTACAACAGAAGAATGGTGGCAGCAGAAAGAACAGCAGCATATTGCAAACCAGTTGACTTAGGCAAATGATGTCATAAATTGCGAGGGCCAACTATCCCATTGTCAAAGGCAAATGTGAAATTAGAACTTGCAAGGGCCAACTATCCCTTTCTAGCAAGAGGGGAGGTATCCGACACCCATACCAATGCACTATTAAGGCCCCCTCGGGTGAGAGGCACCGCTGACCCCATTAGGGTGAAATCAGCCTAACCAATGCATTGAACGGGAGTGCACCCCCCATACTGCAGCAAGCTGGTCGCCAAGTTGCCGTTCTTCCCCGCCACACAAGGTTCTCTAGAACCGAACCCGCCACCATATCAACCTAAACTAACACTGAAAAAATTCCTTCAAGCCACAAAAATATGCCCTCCTCAGTGATATGAACTCCGTCCCTATGGAAAAGGTGGGCTCCTGTACCCGGATTAAGGGGTGACGCACCACCAACCCACCCGTTTCCAAAAGGTGTCTAGCCACCCACCTATTTACTTTCTTCCTGGATCGATCCATAACTGTTGTATTTGACCTACAATCCCAAGATAAACGAGCAACTATAGAGGACCACAACCAAACACTCTGGCGACAGCTGCACCACTTCGTAAAGGTCGCTCACAATTGAGTGACGCAAATCCATCGATGTCCTTTGGCACAAATCATTACCCCCAAGATGTACCACTATGATGAGGGGGGCACCAAATTGTTCCACCGCACTGTGGAGCCCAGACAGGAATCTCTCCCATAACATTCCTCTAAAGCCAAACCACCTGAACCTATTCCATCTAGAAAAATCAGATGCGTCGGAAGCAAACCGTGATCGAGAAGCCCAAAACACAAATGAATGCCAAAACAACCATATAGGCCTATCATCCAGGAAACCACCTGTAAATTAGGGGTGAGCGGATTCGGTTCTACTCGGTTCCGTTCGGATTTAAAAACCGAATCTTATTGGGTATCAGCTGTCACGAGTTTTGGATAGCCAACAAGATTCGGTTTTTAAAACCGAACGGAACCGAGTAGAACCGAATCCGCTCACCCCTACTGTAAATATAAAAGAATAGGTGAGTACAAATGTTATTTTATGACTGTTATAAAGGGGGGGGAAGGAAAGAGGGGGGGAAAGGAAGACTTGACCCGAGATAAAAACCTGCAAAATCTTTTCTTTATTTCACTGTATTTGCTGAATTATTTATATTTATTCTTTTTTTTTTCATGTATTATATATTTATTTTTATTTGTTTTCTATATGTTGTCCACAGCAGGGCAAAATCCCTCGAAACCCCCACTGACACAGCGACGAGTGGCCAAAGCTCCCAAGTCCAAACATCAATATAAGCAAAGTACAGACAATCAATTCTCCAGCCGGACGTATCTCTTGTAGACATCCGACCTCCATCTTCCCAAAGTCTTGATTTCCTGCACTGATAGACCAGAGGAGGCAGCAAATGTCGCTGCACCAATTCTAAAAGAATGGGTGCCGAAATCGGAGGCCGACAGCCAAGGTGACGGATGCATCGTTGAAAGACCGACCTAAACTGGAATTTCGTCAATGGCAAGCCATCTGCATGCATCAACCATACCCCAGGCAGCAACTGGCGGTAGCCCATTTATGATGTTGCCAAGCGAACTGGACAAAGCCTGGCATCCCCAAAGGGCTTCAAGGAAACCCAGAGTCCTCTGCCCAACTGATCGGTCTTTGAAAGCTGAATCCGACACAGCAGGGTAGCCAACGAGGGGGGGGGGGCGGAGCGCAATGCTGCAACTAACTCGCTAATGCGAAAAGCCCCATGATAGGCCATCGCATAAGCCACGCTGAACAGGGCATCTTCAAATGAAGATGAACAGACAAATTCTAAACTTTCAATTAACCTTAACAGTGATGAGGGGCCAATAGGACAACGATGATCGTCCGATTTAGGGACTACCTGCGCCCAACCTCTAAGGGCGTTTTGAACCAAAGAGCCCTTAGTGGTATCAGAACGCCCTGTAAACTTACAAAAGAAAGATATGCCGGCAAGCCTCTGGCCCACATAAGCCTGAGACTTCCTAGCATCGAACATGTTCCAAACGAAGGCTAACAACTTGGAGTACCAAGATTTAAATGAAGATCGCTGCTACTGCAATAAGGCTTCCCACTGGAGCCACGAAGCCTCGTAGTTCCTCAAAGTCCGCAGGGCCACGGACCTGCGAGCGAGACCTTTCATGCCGGCTCGATAATCTGCCAACTATAAGATGGACAAACATCACCGACTATGGCAGCTGACGGCACCAGGTCACGAAACCGAGCCCAATCCTGCCTAGATAGCACATCCGCTACTGAGTTCTCAACACCGGGAACGTGGCAAGCCGTGAAAAGCAAATTCAGTTGTAAGCAGCGAAGCACAAGCCAAGCCAGGAGACGCAAAACCGGAGGGAAAGACTAACGCTCAATGTTGATCGCCTGTACTACCCCCAGGGTGTCGCACCAAAAGACAATGGAATGGTCTCGCAACCTAGCGCCCCAGAGCTCCAAAGCCACCACAATGGGAAACAACTCCAGCAGGAGCAAATTCTTTGTATGCCTCATTCGCACCCAATCCAAAGGCCACGTAGAAAAACACCACGAATCGTCAAGGAGAGCCCCAAAGCCCGACGAACCTGCGGCATCGGTGTAGAGATGCAAGAAAATGTCAGTTTGGGTGCAAGCAGTCCAAAAACGAGTTCCGCCGATAACCACAAAAAATGGTATGGCGAGCGTAACCCAACCAAGGATCGCTGCAGCTTGCGACAAAACACCCTACCCATCGGAATAACCTGACACGCAAAGTTAAAGAGACCCAGTAGGAATTGCCCTTGACGCAAGGTAACTTTACCCTTTGCCAAGGCCAAACCAATTGCGTCCTGCAGCCGCTGTATCTTATCCGGAGGCAATCGACAACAGCATTCTAAGGTATCGAACTCTATACCTAAGTACACCATCTTAGTGGAAGGGCCTTTTGTCTTCTCTTGCGCGATTGGAACCCCAAATTCCGAAAAAAGGGATTTTACCGAAAATAGCAGCCAGGAACAATGCTCGGAACCAGCCGGACCAACGCACATGAAGTTGTCTAAACAGTGAACGAGCCCCACTTCCCCAGAACCTGTGCAGACGCACCAAAGGAGAAGTGAACTAAAGCGTTCGAAAAAGGCGCACAATACCGAACAACCAATTGGAAGACACTTATCCAGGTAAAATCCGTCTGCCAACCGAAACTCCATATACCTGAAGGAATCCGGGTGTAAGGGCATAAGCCGAAAGGCGGACTCGATATCCACCTTGGCTAACAGGGACCCTGCATCGGAGGCTTGCACTAAATCCAATGCCGAATGAAAAGATTGTTGCGCACACGACAAGAGATCCTCCGCAATAGCATCATTCACTGAAGCACCCGCAGGATAAGATAGCACCCACTGGCGACAGTACAAGGCCGGGAATAGGATGTTCATCAAAGGGCCCAACTATGCGCCCCAGACTCACTTCTTCATAACCTTGCCCTTCACCACCAGGAGTAACTCCCTAGCGGATTTTAGGTTCCTAGGCGATCCCGAGCAAATGGACCCGGAGACAGGGAGTGGAAACCCCTCAGCAAAACCGCCAAGCAGAAATTCTGCATCATCCAGTAAAAGATACCAGTCCAACCACTTGGACATGGCATCCAGCCTAACGGGAGATGCAGCTTTACTTAGGGACTGTGTCCCCAACTCGCTTCTGAGCGGGTGCGGCAGAATTGGTTGGGGCACCACTAGACCCTTTTAAGCAGGACTTGCTGGGACGCATCCCACTACATCGGAGACAGATGTGACGAAAACGACACCACCCCCCATGAGGGCAACTCCCATTGTTAAAGGCGTAGCATTGCCCTTTTGTTGGGGTTGCTCCGGGCAACTTCTGCGGATTTGGTGAATAAGTTCGCACCTGACGAACCACAGCAGGGTCGGACAGAAGTCGCGCAGTCTGCGCAATGTCCATCCACACCTCCACATCTTTACAACCCAAATCTATAACCAAGTTTGTATATGATTTATAGGCTTCAACACCAATTCCCCCTTTTGCCTTTGCGGCCTTCAATGCTTTCTTTGCCTTATTGGTAAGTGTAAACATATCGACATAGTGTCTCTTACGAATGCGATCCTGCATATGAGTACGTAATCCTTGCGTTACTGCCGTATTATCGCAGTGCACTACGTCAGCCCGACTTACTCCACCCTCCACGCTAGTACTGCTCCTGGAAGATCGATCACTCGAGTGCCGGGAACGACAACGGCGTGTCTGCGCTTAGCCTTCTAGGAAATGTCATCCGAAGTGGTGGTGGAACTGGTACTAGACCCCTCCACCGGAAGAATCATGGCACTCATCGGGAGCAACCGCAGCAGCACTCGAAACTTGGGCCACCGCAGGCGTGACAGGTCTCGCAACCAAAGGTTCTTCTTCCTCGCTGCTGTCTGAAAAAGAAGAAGCAACAGCATGCAAAACATCAGAGGGCTGACCCCCACTCGTCGACATAGCAGTTGAAGGCAATGACACTCCCATAGAAGGGACAGCAGACAAAACGAGCCCGCAAACTTGTCCTAACTGCTGCACCAGAGGCTCCAACTGCGACTGCACGGCGGATACCAATGGTATAGCAGCTGAGACCCCCGCTCCAGCACTTTTCCCTGGCTGCTGTGGCCCACTACTAACACTAACAAACCAGCGACAGCGCCGGCATCAAATTGCTGAGGGACCCCAGCAATTGATTACCTGACCCCAATGCACCTAACACTCCAGGAGCCCCTGGCAACGCAGAGGAGGAGACAGCAGCCCCAGGCATGAGGGATCCCATGCCATTAGCATCCTGCAGTGCTGTGAGCTGCTGCCCGCTGGCCACGCCCCCTGTGCCTGTGTGAAGATGGACGCTTGCCACGCCCATCTGCACACAAAATGGGCGCGGGAGCCATTACAGACTCCCATCTACCCCGCTTATGTGCCCGTTTTCGCCCCCTCACCTGGCCTGACACATTACCGGCCAGTGCAGCAGGTGCACTGGCTGCACTATCTACTCCCGGCATGGGGAGAGCCAAGCGCGTGCGCCCACTACGGGCGCGTGGCTCTCTGCCGGCGGATGCTGGGACTTGAGACAGGGTGGACGCCGCGGGTAAAGGAAGCGCCGGCGGGTACGCAGCAGTGGGTGCCCCACCTGGAAACAACGCCTGACAAGCGGGCCGGGATTGAGCGAGCACGCTGAGGACGCCCAGGCATCTCAATAAAGGTGAGGTAGCTTGGCAGTTATGAATCAAAGGGGGGGGGGGGGGGAATTGATCTGCAGTGGGATATCAAATGGGACAAAATGCTCTGGCAGTGGGATATAACGTGAAAAAGAAAAAAGGGAAAGTATATATTATCAAAGAAGAAGAGAGAAAAGAAATGAAGATTAAAAGGAATTTAAGAAATATGAAACAAATAAGCACTCAAAATTTGACAGAGCAACAGAATCTGACTTCCCTGTTGCCGAGATCAAATCAAAGAGGCAAGATAATACACATCACTGACCTAAAACCTCTCTAGACCCCTCCCTAAAGATGATGCCCACCAATTAATCTGCTACCCGTGCTGTCAGTCCACCTACAAACACAACCCCCAAACTATTAACTCATTTCGTACCTGACTAGAGGTTTATGAGCCTTCAGTTATCTTATGGTATCTGATATATTCAGTAATCTCAGGACCAAGTCCTGGGGTCCAAGGAGGTTTCTTTGGATCACACTGGCATCCGCTAAGTCCTAGGTGTCCAGGGGAGGTTCTCTTTGTAGTTTCTTAGTTTCCTATTTAGTTTCCTATGTATTTAGTTGTTGTTTCTTTTAATTTTTTTTTTTTTCTTAAAAATGAAGTTTCCGATGTATTATCTTAGTTTCCTATGTAGTTTCCAAGGGAGGTTCTCTTTCGGTCACACAGGCATCTTCTCTTAGGTGTTCCCCTCTTTTCTTTCTTCCTCTATGAGTCTGTCCTGGAAGAAGATGTGCGGTCCCTGCTGGGGCTGGGCTCCATAGCACAGAAAGGAGAGGAGTGTTTTATCAATTTAAAAAAACAAAACCTTTAAGGGTGGTTTTGCCAAAACAACGAAGATGTAGAATCAAATTATGGGGGTCCACGCGTATCTCTAATCTCAGTCCTCTGATTCGGGCCCAGAATCAAGCCCTATGAGCTATATTTACTAAGCATCTGGTTTTTAAAACCACCGATTTTCGGCAGTTTTGCTTGCGGGATTTGAAATGGTATTAATATTGAATGTAAGCCAATTGCTTTTAATACTATTATTGTTTTAAATCCCACGGTCAAAACCATTGAAATTGGCCGCTATTTCCCCTTCATCATGGCACACACAATAATGCCACTTACACAATTATGGCCCTCCACCCTACAACCCCACACCTGGTCCCCATCCTTCCACAGCAGCCAAGCAGGTGTTGATTTGAAGTCGCATGCGTGCCCCACAACCAGCCGTCTGCAGTACTTTCTTGAGAACACCTCAGTGCCCGCTGCCGTGCTGCTGATTGGCTCGCGACCGGAGGGCGGTGTGTCTCTAAAGGCTGCGGGTGGCTGACTGCAGGTGCAGCTCCAAATCCACTCCTGCTTCCACCCGGGCCCCCTTAGCCCCCTCCCCCCTGGTGATATGTGCAATAGCTGAAAGGCAAACTTTCTGACAAATACTGATTTCTAGTAAATGGTTAATATCTAAACAATGCGTGCAGCTGTTACTGGGCCATTGTATACTTGGAAAAAAATTGGCAATAGTGAACCCCATGAACTTGCTTGGAAGTCGGAATTGTCTTTAGCTTTGGGGGACGACCAATGGGATGTGATCAGATTGCGTACTGCTAAGGCCTCCATTAGTGTTTCAATCAGAGAAACTTGTTACAAAGTTTATTCCCGTTGGTATCTAGTCCCCACCAAACTTCATGCCATTTTCCCGGCCACAACCAATTTATGTGGGAGGGAGGGCTCCTTCCTTCACTCATGGTGGTCATGTCCTTCTATTCTTCCTTTTTGGGACCAGGTTAGTTCATTGATTTACAGTGCTCTTGGAACTGGGATAACTTTGGATCCGGTGACAGCCCGATTGAATGCTCCATTACGTGGGATTTCAAAATCTCAAGACAAACTGCTTGTACATATATGCAATGCAGCCAAATCCCTAATTGCCAAGCATTGGAAAGACCAAAACCCACCCACGTTACCTGCCCTTGTAGCAAAGATTAACTTCATAGCTTCCATGAAATATATTACCAGCCTACGAAATAATGGGGTTGCCAAATTTCAGGCGATCTGGTCTCCGTGGTTCCATTCACAGTCTATCAGCTCCGGGTCTCCATTGATCCACTTGCCTGTTCCCCTTCCCTTTTTTTTTTCTTCTTTCTCTTTTCTCGATTGGTATAAATTTTTATTGGATTTACTCTATTATTTTTATGTGTTTTAATATTTGATTCAATTGTAATTTGTTTTTATTTTATTATGTATGCAAATTTTTATATTATTTTATATCTTTATGCAATCTATTTTTTATATGTATTTTGGTTGTTTTTCATTCACTTTGTGATTAGCAATGTATTTGATTTGTCTGTTATGCGATTTATTTAAATAAAATAAAAAACTTTGTTTTAAAAAAAAAAAAATTGGCAATATATCACTTGTGTGTTCGGTGAATTACATATGATATTGCGAGCAGGGCCACCATTAGGGGGGTACTGCCGGGACCGGAGTTCTGGACACTCGAGGGGGGGGGGGGGGTCGGGCGCTTCTATCCTGCTACTGCACTGTAAAAGTGTGTGCCGGGCACCCTCCCACTCCGCCTACCTATGCCGCGGCCGGCACAAACATCCCTTTGAAAATAAGTAAGTTACAGGCACGGCCAGGGCCTGTGTCACGGATTTGGAAGAGGTTTCCCCAGTTACTGGGGTCCCGTGTTGGGGAAAGAACCAGAGGTGTGGGGCCTGTATATAAAACGTCCTCATTCACAAATATCAGACGTTGGCGAGAGCAGTACAAAGGTGCGGAGTCTAACCAGCCGGGAGGTGTTTACCAGTGACCCCACCAATCAGGGATATGGGTTTAACTGCACCCAACTGGCAGGTCGCGGTCCTTTGCACTGGTGTCCGATACCGTGGGAATGGAGTACAATATACGATGGCCTGAGGAGATATACTTCAAATAGAAGTATGGCACAGGAGGAGGACAGGAGACCTGGGATGCCGGAATGCCAATGGACATCCTTGAGGGCGATTCTTCCAGAGAGAGAGAGTCCTGGATGCTAACTTGCATTAAATGTAGCACTAGGAAGTGAGGGTTGCCAAAGAGAGGTCCTGGACTGCAACCTTGCATTAGGGGACACTGCGGGGTAAGTGCTCACAGGCTAGATGATAGGAAGCAACAATAGCGCTGTAGATTGGCGCTGGGTGTTTGGACGCACTGTTGTATGTACTCGATGCACACAGGTCAAGTGTAAGCGCACTGATGCAGAGTGAGGTGTTACTGCGTCGGGCACACAGATTCGATGGTAAGAACACTGCTGCATTGTAGTTGGTACTCGATGCTCACAGGTCAGATGGTAAGAACACTGTTGCAGAGAGAGAGTTTGGTATGGACTTGCACACAGGCTAGATCTAGATCACACTGTTGCAGAAATGGTCAGTACTTAGTCACCAGTAACTCCAGGGAACCTGGAACGGAATAGTAGCAAAACATACAGGTAGCGACAATATTGCACAGGCAACTTCCTGTGATCCGGAGTCTGGCTTTCTCCCCTGCAGTAGCAGATCATTGGTGTACAGCGTCAGCTGGCCAGCACCATGCTACCATTGGGTATGGAGTCGTCATTGGATGCAAACTGTCATGGCTGCATCCATGACTGCCACTGCAAAAACCAGGCACAGAGCAAACCAAGGCAGTACACATGGCACTAAGCAGAATACTCAGCGTGTTACCCTCCGCCGCACCTGACGTCTGACCACATGGGAGATCAGGGGAAGCCGGCGCAGAGGTGAGCAATAGCTGATCTTAGGCCGCAACCTGACAGCCTGCTTCTGCCAACACACTGCGGCTGCCCACAACTACCCCAAGAGGCTGCCTGGCTGGGACGAAGCATATTGTGCCGCCAGCAGTCTGCAGCCGGACACTGCACACATGTTCACCCGGGCCTTGAGTGTAAGTGAACAGGTCGGCATTAGCATCTGCCACCGTGGTCTGGAGAAGCTGATTGAGAGGAGGCTGAGCAACACTGGGGTGGGGACGGGGCCCAGCTGCCTGATGACTCCTCGGATATTTAAGCCAGTGATCCGAGGAGTCTGAAGTGAGCTGAGCTGTCTGCTCCAGACTCCTCTGATCACTGGCTGAGAGAACCGAGGACTCATCAGGAAGCTTCACCCCCACCTCAGTCAGTGTGGGATTCAGCTTCTCCAGGGACCCCGGCAGCCAGCGTCAGGCATGACAGCACAGCAGGCTCTTTATGCAGAGGACCCAACTGCCAGGGAGCAGGACTGGCCAGCATCATTATATGTATGTGTTGGCGGGGGGCACAGTGTGGGTGAGATGAGGGAAGAGGGGGCACAGTGTGGGTGAGATGAGGGACGGGAGCACGGTGTGGGTGAGATGAGTGTTTGTGGGATGAGGGACAGGAGCATGGTGTGGGTGGGATGAGGGACGGGAGCATGGTGTTGGTGAGATGAGTGTGGGATGAGGGACGGGAGCATGGTGTGGGTGAGCTGAGTGTTTGTGGGATGTGGGACGGGAGCATGGTGTGGGTGAGATGAGTGTTTGTGGGATGAAGGACAGGAGCACAGTGTGGGTGAGATGAGTGTTTGTGGGATGAAGGACGGGAGCACAGTGTGGGTGAGATGGGTGTTTGTGGGATGAGGGACGGGAGCATGGTGTGGGTGAGAAGAGGGACGGGGGAGCACAGTGTGGGATAGGGAAAGTGAAGCACAATGCGGGATGTGGAGCACAGTGGGATACAGAGAAGGGGAATCAGAACATATAGGGGGAGGCACATATTCTTTGCTGTTCAAGTTAAGTCTGCTGGGAGTCAAGTAGATGGCGAAGTCAAGCTACTGCCCAGAGGCAAGTGAGGATCCAGCACTTGACAAGCTGAGGACCGGCGCTGAGCCTTGCGGGGAAGGGCTGACACAGAGGTACCCCTCTGTGCCCGCCAAGCTCGGCAGAGCAGGTAAGGTCCCAGTGGGACAACCCTCTGACCTTATTCCCTGGGCACGCAGGGGCACATAAAAAAGCCAGGGCCATTTGCTTCTTCTTTCCTCCCAATCTGAAAGTTGCCACTATCCCCCCCTTCTGCAGCACCATAGAGTGACTCAAGTCACTTCTCACCCAGCCGCCCTCCCGCTCCACCTATATACGCCGCAATAAAGTGATGTCAAGGGGGGGAGTTGAGGGGGGCCCTCCTGCCTATTTTGTCAGTCCCGAGCCCCACAATTTGTGCACCTGATAATTCTGTGCCCTGTAGCACAGCCGGTGTATGGGTGGTATGGAAAACGTGAACTGTTAATAGCTCTCAAGGACTGAGGATGGCTCCCCCCTGCCTTAGGATATCCCTGGAGGGGAGGTCCAAGTAGGGTTGGATACGGGATGCTGGCGCTCGGGATCCCTGCAGTCAAAATCTTGACGCCGACATCCCGACAGATTCCGGCATCGGTATTCTAAGCGCCGGTATCCCCTTTACCGGGATATTGACCGGATCCCCCAAATGTGTAATGTGGCGTGGCAATATGATTTGTGCCATCACTGGGGAGAATCTGGGAAGTTGATCTACTCTTTATGGAAACGGGGAGGTTTTTCCAACCAGTCACTGTCTCCCAGAGAGTAGGCAACTATGTATATGAGATTACATGGTGATGTGATGGAGGATGTTTTCCTAGTTGATGGATGTGCAGAAGAATGGTTGCTGGAAGCCATATTGTTGTGTGATTTTATAAATGTATAAGGCATCAGATAATGGTCAAGACATTAGAAGGGATAGTTATATTTAATTGTATATATATATATATATATATATATATATATATATATCAGGCCCTGAGTCCACATTGTCTCCTGAATTCCCAAGGGAGGGGCATTGAGGGGATTCATTTAGCAGCAGCTGCTAGTGCTAGTGAGACAGAACACTTTACAAGCACAGCTGCCTTTAAGAAAAAAGTTTTCAGATACAAACTTTGAATCTGAAGATTCTTGTGACATTGCAGAAGATCTTGGTAGATACACATTGTTAAAAGTTTGATTCTGAATTGAATGGCAACAAATGTGTGCAAGATGAGTTAGAAAATGATGTTTCTCACAACATGCCATTGGTTTGTGAGATGAATGATGGTACACCTGAATTACCACATACTGCCCCTGTGTGTACTGAACTGAACAATAACCAGGAAATGTCTGAGTGCCCATTAGAAAAGGTTGGGCTAAGTAATGATGGGGGAGTGGTTATGATGCCCAGTGATGAATGGGAATTACCCAGAGCCAGGGGGTGGAAGATGGGCAGGATTGCAGTCAAAGGGGGTCATTCAGACCCACTCGCGAGCGGCAGTACGCTCACAAGTGGATCGATGTTCCCCACTGCGCATGCGCACGACGGAGGGAGCTCCGTCGTGCGCATGCGCGAAACCCGGGGAGCGACGGGCTTTCCATCGCTCCGGTCTCGCACCAAAGGGGGCGTGCTGTCGATGTTGATTGACAGCACGCCCCCTTTGGTGGACATGCCGGGGGCGTGGCGGCCAGACGGAGGCGTTCCCATGGGAACGCCTACCGTCTGAAGCCGGCCCCACTGACATCACTAGTGATGTCAGTGGGAGTGATTTTGGCTCTGATAGAGCCAAAATCACTCTAGGGCTTGTGGCAGGGAGACCCTACCGCAGGGTCTCAGTCGCAAGTCCGATGGTCAAGACCATCACGACCATCTTTTTGGCCGCACGCATATGCTGTGGGTGGTCACCCACAGCTATGCGAGCGGCCAGGAGGCCGCTCCATTTTCATGGAGGAGGGCCCTCAGAGCGAGCGCTCTAGTCAGAGCGTCCGGCTCTGAATCAGGCCCAAAGACCATACCCCTGAGACAGCGAACTACCCCCATGATGATAATGATTATCAGAATTACTGTGAAGTTGCACAATAATGAAAATGCATGCTTTGCAAATGATGTTTATGAGTTATCAGCTATCGATGACAGTACTGGTGGGAAACACACTGATACTGATAACCAGTGAGCCATCACATATGGAAATGCACAACAGCTTTGCACCCACAACATGCCAACTGATTAGGGAAATGCTGTTTCATAACAGAGGACAATTTGGGATGTAAAAACTGTTTTGTATTGCAGAAAGGCTGATTGTGAATGGTAAGAAATCTCAGACCCCAGTGTATTCTCTGATGAGACCTTATCATTGAATTGTTTTAAATCAACTTAAAGATGCACAGTCACCAACAGGAATTACCAGAGCTGGCATGTCATTCGCTGAGGCGTTTAAAGCAGATGAATGGATTGTGCATAACAGAGGCATGCAAGATCAGAATTTAATACATGAACGATGGTACTTACAGGAAAGAATTTGCGTGAAGCGACAAGGCCCTTACGTTGTACCAGTTATTTCACAGCCAACTGCTGGGCTTGTCAAGTTTAAGCCATTGTTGCCAACGTTACCAGGACTGGATTATAGGGAATCGGTATGAATTACCGCCGGACGCGGTTCAAATCCCGACAGCGGCTGCCCGACATAGGTGAAAATCCTGATCGAAAATTAGGCTAATGCTTCCAAAGCTTACCCGAGTATAAGTTTAGCCTAATTTTCGGACACCCACTGCTGCCTTCTCATACCCGTCCAACGTCGTGCACCAGCGTAGACATCGGTAACATTGCCGCAGAACAGGCAGCATATGAGCTCTCATACTGAGAAGGAGATGGATAATTTCTGCAAGTCCATAAAATGGCGTTTAAACAGTCAGACACGCCTGCATTTCCTTAGACCTCCCCCAAACGCAGACTACCTGTTACTCACTGTGCAAGTGAATCCTCTGTGCGAGCAGAGTCACAAAACAATCGCTGCACGTGCGCAGTGCAGCTTACAGGCATGGGCAATGGCTAGCAATCGCTCGATCTGCGTAAATATCAGCGTTGCGTACATCTCTGGTCAGGCCCACTGACATCTCAAGACAAACGTACTACTATACAATAAACCAATGTACTGGTGAAGTCCTGAGTTTACATATTATAACCAAAATAGTACACATGTATCGAGTAATTTGCCTCAATTATATGGGTTTTCTTATCCTGTCGGCGAATCTCTACTTGCACCCGGCATTGTCACTAGAAGGACGAGTGCAGAGCCGGCACGTGAATCTGCACTATTACATTACTGAGGAAATAGATTCATTATATGGAGAGCCCAGTATGATGTTATTTAATGGCCTAATGTAACGCAAAGTTATGAATACCCTCTGGCAATGTTATTATTTTAATGGATGATTCATAGGATCATTATTTTTCAAATATATATCACTGTTACATAATGTGTAGACTGCTAAATAATGTAAAATAAACCTAGATGTAATTTATTTTCATGCAGCAAATCCCCAACAATAAAATGAATATAATTCTTCTGCACATTCAGGGCATCTGTTACCTGTCCGTGTGCAGCAAACCTGACTGTGCAGTGAGGTGTAGAGGCAAATGGCTCATTGACTTTACTAAGGAATGCACAGGAGAGAACGCACGCACTTGGTCGATGTTTTTGCTCTGCGCATGCGCAAACTTGCCAGTGCAATCGGGTTATGTACCACAGACCCCTTCCGAAATTGATTGACAGGAAGTGCCGCTTGTGGGTGGTGACGGGGGGTGGTCAGGCAAACGCAGGCGTTATAACGCCGTTATAGGGGTGTGCATAATTAAGGCAGTGCGGCGGCATACCGTAACCTGTACACAGGAAGCGGGCAAAATCCTGCGGCAGGTCAGATGGTTCTCGATGTTACCGATGTTTACGCTATCTTGCGTGCTGATCAGTCTGTGAGTAAAGGTAGATGGGCGGTTTGTATAGGGCTGGGCGTCTGCATCTTGTGCTGAGGTCTCCGTGCGTATGCATTGATTAGCATATTCTCGCAGCGGACGGGTGCGTGCGTTCCTTGCAGGCACTGGGGGGAGTTAGGTTTAGGCTAGGGGAAGGAGGGGGGGTTAGCGTTAGTCACCCCCGGGGGGATTTAGGGTTAGGCACCCCCCCCCGGACTTAGGTTTAGGCGGCGGGTAAGGGGGGGTCAGGTTTAGGCACTTAGAGGGGGAACTAGGGTTAGGCACTGGGGGGGAAGGTTAGGGTTAGGCACCCCTAAGGGAGGGTTATCGGATAGAATTAGGTTAGAGAATACTTACCTGAGGACGATCGGGATTTCCTCCTCTGCCGGGATGCCGCTGTCGGGATTCCAACCGCCGGGCATGGGTCCGGCGGTAAATCATACCGATTCCATCCCTGCTATATCTGCCAACGGGAGCTTCCCACGTCACGTCTGTCTGGACACAGATGTACAGCGGCTGGTATTTATTCATGCACAGACCCGGGGTGTCAGCTTATTCAGTCTGGGAGCCTTCAGCGGAGACTTTGTAACAAGAAGCCAACCAAGGCTGAGGTGAGCTTTCGGACCAGATGGGTATTACACCATGGCCCCCTCAATTATCTCCAGCGGCATCCAAATCAGTCCTGCTGTGTTTTCCCTGCAGCCTACCATTGAGGTGACATTTTTCAAGCATCGCTGTACACACCAGGTTTGACATTCCAATATCTCCAACTAGGTGAGATCTCTAACCAACAGGGATTTGTTTATTATTTCCTTACACCACCTGGCAGGGCCGGACTGGGACTAAAAATAGGCCCTGGCATTTAAAGTACACAGGCCCACCTCGTGTCAGCATCTGACTCCTGGCATAGACTCCTCCCCTTACTATTCCTGACTCCTCCCACTTCTTAGTCTATACTCTTACAAATATAATTACTATTTGAACAACATACAAGTGTACATCATTCTCTGTATTAAAATACACACAACAGAGCTCACCGTGCAGGGGATTCATACATGTGCCATAGTCAGACATTTGGTTGGTTCTGTTAGCTAAAGCTGACACTTCATTGGTGTAGGTCACACACAAAGAAAGGGAAAGGCATTTTCCCAATAACCAAGCCCTAGCTTAGCAGCTGTAGAGGATTAAGGTGGGTACACACTAGAAGATTTTATGCACGATTTGGCTGATTACGACACATTGGAACGACAAAAAGTGCATTGTCACTGACGATGCGTTGTCCCGCTCATCGTCAGCGACATCACCCATCGGACCTGCTGCAGGTCCGACAAGCGACGTAGTCAGCGAGAGCCACGCTGTTGAATGCAACATGGCCCCCGCCATGTCGCTTCCGACATTGGCAAGTGTATATGCACTTGCCGCTGCTAAGACCAGCCAGGGCGCATCGCTAACGAGGTCGATATACACTAGACATCGTCTAGTGCATAGGTTCTCAAACTCGGTCCTCAGGACCCCACACAGGTCACGTTTTCCAGGTCACCCGGCAGCTGCACAGGTGTAATCATTACTCACTGACACATTTTAAAAGGTCCACATGTGGAGCTAATTATTTCAGACCTGGAAGACATGCACTGTTTGGTGTCCTGAGGACTGGGTTTGGGAACCTGTGGTTGCGTGGTAGTTTTAGGGCATGGGTGCTGAACACAGAAGAGGACACATCTGTGCACACCGAAGCAGAGTCATACAGTAACTACACATTTTGGTATCCTGTGTAGTTTTCACAGTAGGATTTTGTTAGGGCATTAGTGATCACGAGAAAAGGGGAGTGCCTCTCTGTGAGGGGCATGGTCCATTTTCTATCACTCATACAACAGGAAAGGAGACAGATGATGGTTGAATTGAATGAATATTAACATGAGCCAAAAACACCCAAACCACAGCATCATTTGTGACCTCACCTACTAAAGATACACAAGGAATACACAGTAAACAAACATTTGGATAGAAAATAATAATAATACACAGAATTTATCTCACATTTACTACTACACTATCTGCTCCGCAACATGTGGGAAGGAGCCGCATGCACACTCCTCCTCCTCACCCGGGCAGCGGACATGACACAGTCACACCTGCACTCATGTGAGGGGGGCTGTGGAGTACGACACTGAGCCTGGATTCACGCAGTGACAGCAGACCTGATGCCGGAGCCTGTGGGGGTATCACTGCTCACCTCCCCCCAAAAAGGCCTATACTACAGAGCAGGGCTCCAGATTCAAACTATGGCACACAGTAGGGCCACCAATTTGGAATTGTATTGAAATGCAGCCTGTTCAAATCCAGACAGCAAATGCCTGATAGGATCAAGGTCCTGACTGGGCAGCTAAGTACCCTAACCGTCCCCTGTCCCCCTCTAACACTCCCTTGTGGTGCTTAAACCTAACCTCCCCCTTTAGTGCCTAACCTACCCCCAGGGGTGGCTAACCCTCCCACCCCCCTTACTGCTCCCTAAACTTAACCCTCCCATGGGGGTGCCTAACCTCTGCCTGGGGGTCCCTAACCCTCACCCCTAGGGATCCCGAACCATAATCTCTCCCCCAAACCTAACCTCGCTAGACTCCCTAAACCTAACCGTACCCCCCCGCAGCTAACGCTAAGGGCGCCCCGGACTTACCGTCGTTCGGATGGCATCCTCGGCGTTGGGATTATGACAGGCGTCAGTATTTCAACGCCTATCATAAATCCCTAGCCGGCATTCCGGTGTCGGGATTGTGACCCAATTCATAGTATGACAAGCAGTAGGGCCCCCAAATCAATATTTCTCAGCACATCTTCAGCAGTTCCAAATAAATGTACATAATAATTACAAAAATAATGTGTATATGAAGTAAGCTGAGCCCTGCCAAGGGGCCAATATATTGTGGTGCATCTCCTAAACTAATGCATTGGCCCACAGCCTTAAATGAAAAAGACATTTTTTTCTTTCTCTGTGAAAATGCTAATAAATATTGCACACAGTATTTTAAAAGAATTACCATGTACGGTACATCAGACTTATCGTTTACTTCATTTATCAAAATTGGTGACAGAGCTAAATACCCTGAGGCCTATTTCTCAAATTGTCTTCAAATGACAAATCATCCGATTCATTAAAAATAAAAAATTTACCACTGCTGCTGAGGGATGCTCTGTTCCCTGACAAAACTGCCAGACACGGGTGAAAGTAGTCTTACCACTTACCAGGCCAATCGGGTATCGGAGAGACCCTGCAAGCCCAGACTTAAATTTGAAGTTCCAGATTCTACAAAAAATAATAAAATAAAGTTTGTTGAAAATACCCCTTTGTCCTTTTTTTTTATCAAACCTAAACGTTTGTTTTTAAGCTACTTTTTACCATAATTACTGTATGTATCACACTTGTACTCATTAAAATACTTAACGCAGGAGATATGACTTGTCTCCTGGTTATGTCAGTCTCCGTTAATTTCAACACTCCCCATATAGTAATGAAATTCTTATTTTCATCATGCTGTAAATGTACGCCATCTGCAGATGGCATACATCCTCCGAAAGGGCTCACAAGCTACATTTTAGACGTCACGGCAGCTTGTGCTTGTGTAGCAATTGTCTGGCTCCCGCTTCGGTGGTGCGCTCCTCCCTCTCTTCGTGTCAGCGGCCGCCCTCTCCTCCCTTAGCTGGACACTTCTTACCCCATCCGCTGCTGACTACAAGATTGTCCGGACCTGTGACCTTCTCCTGCAGCATTCATACCTTGGCGCTGCTGCTTGTTTTTACATAGGACACTACTGTCCTACAGGGCACTAGTAAGTGTGAATTGTAAAACATTATCTAATTTAAATGAATTTAAACAACAGACTCTTGTTTAATAGACTTGTTATTTTAAATATATATATATATATATATATATATATTTGCAATGTCATTATTTCACTTATTATTATTTAATTATCCTTATAGATTCTAATTTGTGTACACTTCCGGCTTTTCTGTTTGGAAGCGGGCAGGCTGCGCATGCGCACTAAATACAATGGCAGAGTTAATCAGGGTAGGAAAATATCACATCTGAAAAAAAATTTACGCAGAAATTGAATTTTTTCGGATGTGATACTTATGTAGATTCTGCATGATGAATACAACCGAAAATGTTGTAAAAATTAATGAGAATTCTAAACTAAATTAACACTAAACTATTTTAAGGCCACAAAGAGTGATAATTAGGATTCCACCATGCAAAGAATGGGGTAGGCATTGCAGAATACCCCAAGTGAAAACTACCACTTGAGATAGGGCCTGATTCAGCGGTAAACACAAGTTCACTGTTGATCGCATATTCGCGATTATCGGGAAGCAGCGCAGGACCCATTCTGCAAGTGTGCAGAATGGGTCCTGTATAGAGGCACATGAATGCCTCTGCCTGACTGACAGACAGAGGCATTTAAGGGAGGTGCGGGGGTGGTGTCAAACGCCGTTCCTGGAAACGGGGGTATGTACACCCCGTTTTCTGGGAGTGGCTAGCCCAGGATCTGCGTTGATTAAGGCTTAGCTGGTTAGAGGTCCGTAGCCGTCCACCATCACGACCATCGATCACTGATGGTGCAATGGTGATCCCAGCCTGTGACCGCAAATGCAGCAGGGGGTGTCATACACCTCCTGCTGCATTTGTATTATTGCAAGAATTGCAATTGCAAGGCTGACTATGTAGTCAGCTTTGCAGTTGTGATCCTTGCTGAATAAGGCCCATAGTCTTCACTATAAAGAAAGGGGACTTTGAAAATAGGCAGAATCCCTAAAACTTGCAAAAACGTCTAGTTATCCCATGGGGATGTAGTTATGATCCTGTTAATCGGGATGACGACACTCAGAGTGCTGACACCGGAATCCCCACATCAGGCAAAATCCTGGTACCAGCATCTCAACAGTAAGGGTTAGGGTGTGCCGGGGGGGATGGGCGATTGAGGTTAGGCTGCGGAGGGGAGGGTTAGCCTACTTACCAGTAGGTGTCAGTATTATAAACCAGTCAGGATATATGTACCCAACCCGTCCCATGATTTAGGGCTTTCTGCCTTTGATAAATAGATGGCTATATTTAAGAATATATATTATTTGATTCATCTTTAAAATGAAAGTAGACAATCTGTTTAAAGTCTTAATTAAGCATAATTTCTGAATGGGGATAGAAAGCAATAAGAGCATAGAAGCTTTAAGCTTCTTAAATCAGTGACTGTCCTGCAAGTCTCTTTGGGGGCGATTCAATTCAACGAGAATTGAATAGCGCCGGAGAATGCCGGTTATCGCGCTTTAACAAGTGTGATAAGGCACGTTAACCTGCATTCTTTGACCTTAGTACCATGCGCGCGGCTGTTAGAGCCGCGGTAAGCAGAAAAACAGTTGTGCGACCGGCACTTTGGTCGGATTTCTCCTCGCATCCCCAGAGGGGTGCGAGAAGAAATCCTTAGCGCGCCCAAACAGCGCGTTGTATTGAATAGCTGCGGGAGCTCCCACCCGCGGCTATTCAACATCGTGCTGAATTGAATTCCCCCCTTTAGTAACAAAAATGTTCCAGATAAATGTGATGTAAGTGGAGTCATGATCTGAGTGGTGTTTAAAACTATACCTTTTCATATCAGTCTGAAAAAAAATCTATTTCAAGTAGATCATTAGATTTTACGACAACTTTTTGTAGTATGCTGATGTACTAACCAGAATCCTCACCAGGCCTGTAATATTTTAAACTAACATTTCTTGTCCTGTTCCCATGCTTAGAGCTAGCATCCCCCCCTGTTTCTTTGTCCTATGATCAACTTGACAGAACTATTCAACACACAGGTAGGGATTTTTCTGCTTTTAGATTATGTAATTAATCCTTGGACTAAGCTCTAAACAGAAGTATAATGTGCAGATCTGAACATACTCATGCAGCAACTGTTATAGCATGCTTTTCTGAATCAACTGTTGTGCTCTAACATCTAAACAAAATAGTAAGTTGACAC
The DNA here is from genome assembly GCA_031769625.1 of Taudactylus pleione. Lineage (NCBI taxonomy): Eukaryota > Metazoa > Chordata > Amphibia > Anura > Myobatrachidae > Taudactylus > Taudactylus pleione. Next base: position 5,103,351 of record JAUIMM010000198.1, read on the forward strand.
ACAAGGCTCTCCAGCCTTTTAGAACAACAAGTCCCAGCTTGCACTGTGGCAGGGTATTCACAGCCTTGTCATTCCACAATGCTGGTGAGCCACAACAACTGACAGGCTTTCACTCAAGCAAAACACACACTAGTGTGAGTGTGACACTGACCAGGCTCTACCTTTGTGTTGCTGTTGGCTGCTGCATGCACTGCAATCTCTCTCTCCAACTTCTTTTAACCTGTTTCCCTGCAATCAGTGTATGTAGGGGGGCGTGTCTAAGCTCCGATTGGCTGAGTGACAGTGTGTGATGTATCACTCAGCCAATCGGAGCACTTCATACACTGTTGAGAAGATCCTGCTCCGATCAGGTAACTTCTCAGTGTTGGAGCTTTCTGCAAAGTTTAAACGAAGACTGCATAGGGGTGGGCCATCTAGTCCTGCCAAATTCAGTAAACTATAGTACAGTATAGACTGTGACCAGCCCGTATTTGCATTGCCCCGCCCCCGATGGTAGTGGGCGGAGCTACCAAGCTGAGGGGTGGGCACCAGGGGCCGGGACCAGTGCCGTGCGTGCGACCTTGAAGCTGTTTCTTTAGAAAAAAATGCTGCTGCTAGGCTGCCTTGGACCGGCCCATCTGGTCATCGGCCCTTCTGGCATTTGCCAGAACTGCCAGATGACCAGTCCGGCCCTGCCACCTGGAAAGACTTATCCCAGAGGGATATCAGTGACAAATTGGGGAGACTTTTGATACTGTCAGATTAGCAGCTTATATTTCTCATTATATTGTCATATAATATTGAGTTGATACATTGTTATCCAATTGTCCTATCGCACACTGTTGTTTTTAGCTGTCTATCAGCGCAACCTTCTATTTTTAATATTTTGTTTGTTTTTAGTGGGTGGCAGCTCCCACTCAGTGTAGCAGCTCAATAGACAAATATGGCTCGCACATAGACCGTTTTGCGCCCGTTTCTATTTTTACATTGATAATTCCAGTACACTTCCAATTGGATACATTTATCATGGTGGACTCATTTTAACTATATTTATAAAAATCATACACTAGATGGTGCTATCTTCTCACTCATTTCTACAGATCTACAGGCAGCCATCCGTTCTAAGGGGGAGTGTAGAACAATTGATCTGGTTATAAAAACTTTGTGTTACACAAAGAAGACTATTTACAAACCTTTTCAGGTGTAGCACTTTGCATGACTATTTCTAACTTATCAATATAGACGTTGTAATGTTTAGCATTATTGCCTCACAGCACTGAGGTCGTGGGTTTGGTTCCCACCATGGCCCTAACTGTGGAGTTTGTATATTCTCCCTGTGCTTGCGTGGGTTTCCTTCTGGTAATCGGGTTTCCTCCTACATTCCAAAAATATACAAATAGGTTAATTGGCTCCCAACATAAATTAACCCTAGTGTGTATGTGTGTGAGCATGTGGTAGGGAATATATATAGATTGTAAGCTCTGCTGGGGCAGGGACTGATGTGAATGTAAATAGGCAAATATTCTCGGTAAAGCGCTGCGGAATATGTGTGTGCTATATAAATAACTGATAAGAAATATATATATATATATACATACACACATTCCATTGGTGTAAAGCTGTATGTAGCAGCAATACACAACACCACTCCAGGGCTTTGAAATATTGGTTAATTTATTTTCAACGTTTTGGGGCTGCTGGCGCCCCGTCTTCAGGAACAAACAAAACACAAACTGATAAGCCTTACGTCATATCCCCACAGAACGCCAGAGCCAGGTGCACGCTGTCAGAGGGCCCTGGGCGCGCCTGGATGATGTCTGCTGCTCACCTCTGTGCGTTGTGGCAACCCAGAACTCTTCTCTAGCCCATGACTATCTGTGGAAGAAAGGAACAGTAGCACAGAGTGATACTCAGTAGAAACTAAGAACCTGACTCAGGTTGGATGGCAAGGCTGTGGACGCACGCAACCGGTCGATGTTTGCGCTCTGCGTATGCATCGCAGTGTGCACACAAGCCGGCCACAGCGGCCCAAAGACATGATTGACAGGAAGAGGGCGAGTGGCCTATGCGTTTGATTGCCATTACAGGGGTTTGCATACTTAAGCCCCAGCGATGGCATACGTAGCCAGAGCTCTGCATGGCGACAGGAAGCATCGCAGGTTATGAGTCAGGGTCAGCTCAACCACAACTCTGCGTATGGATCCGATGTTTTCGCTGACTTGCGGATGAATGTAATGGGAAGTGGGCAGCTTTACGAGCTGGGGGCGTCTTGGTATAGTTCATTTGCATATTTTTGCTACGTGCGGGTGCATGCGATTGCAGACTTGTGATCCGTGCTGAATCAGGCCCTAAGTCCTCAAACAAGATGTGGGGACACAAAAGAAAAAATTAATAAATATGTTAAACAATTCTAAATATCATGTCTGCAGATATATAAAAATATCAGTAAGTGTCCACCCACAGCTTTGCGAGCGGACTGGAGGAAGAAAAGAAAAAAAAAACCCCACGCCCCTCAGTCCTGCGAGCTGCTTCCGGCAGCGAGCGTGTCTGAATCCGGCCCTCTGTCCCCTATGACTGCATGCTCTCAATATCTCCCTGTGGTGAAATCTTGCCCCCTATAGTCAATGAATTCCCCATGTATTTCCCAATTTATTTCTACTCAGCAACTTTAGTTAATTTCTTCATCACCACCATCCTCCTATATTCATTTCTATCCAGCAGAGACACTTGTAGAGTCACAGTGAGACACACATAGAGAGAGAGACAGAGACACACATAGAGAGAGAGACAGAGACACACATAGAGAGAGAGACAGAGACACACATAGAGAGAGAGACAGAGACACACATAGAGAGAGAGACAGAGACACACATAGAGAGAGAGACAGAGACACACATAGAGACAGAACAATCTGGAGAACACAGAGATACATATAGAAGCGCAGACTAGGGCATACAGAGATACACACTGATGCACACAAAGACACAACCATATCTGGGCACACAAAGCCACACATAGAGAAACAGACTGGGGGCATACAGACACACAGAGAGGCACAGACTGGGGCATGCACATAGGTTATAGAGGAACAGACTGGGGTAACCCAGCAGCACTATCCCTAATTCCCTAACATAGTCTATCCCTAAGTCACAGTTCTGTGTAGCCCCATCACTATCATCAGACTCCATCCCTTCTTTCTCGTCTCCTTTTTTACAGAGCAGTCAAGCTCCACATATGCAAATAATGGTCAGGGGACTATCAGAGAAAGGGGCCAGGGACAAGTGGACCCTGTGTGCCCACCCCACAATGCTTTTATTCAGTCTGATAATACAACATTCTGGAAAAAAAAAGTAACTTTACACCTGGGTAAAACTATGCTACACTGCAGGTAGGAGAGATGAGAGGGGTGTCCTAGCTCAAAATCTAAATTGCAGTGTAAAAATACAGCTGTCCAGTATTTCTGGGTTACGGGTTGGGTAAGGGATAACAGTGAAAGAGGAGCGGGGGGTGGATTAATGTGTGCGCCTGCTGGGTTGCACGACCACTCGAAGTCGGGATCCCCGACCAGTGGTGGTGGTGGTGGTGGCGGCGGCGGCACTCCCAGGGTTGATCTTGTGGAGCATCAGGGGAAGGTGTGACCGGTTCGGCCGGTGGTCGTTGCCCTGGGGTCCGAGCTTCTAGTAGGGGTGGTTCAGTTCCTGCAGGCTCATCTGCGGCGGCTGGAGGGTTGGGTGCCCAGGAAGGTGTTGGGGATACCCACCAGGTGAACGGGGTGACTCAGATTGAACCGTTCACAGGCCCCATTCCCCTGGGGATGGTAGGGCGTGGTCATGTATTTTTGCATGCCATAGGTCTGGCAGAGTCGTTCCATCACGCTGTTCTGGAAACATGCTCCTTGATCTGACTGGATGCGCTCGGGGCAGGCCATACCTTCGGACAAAATGTTCCACGATGGCCTTGGTGGCTGCTTCCATCTGATCACGGGTCGGCACCACCGCTGTAAACTTGGTGAACTGGTCTGTCATCACCAGGGCATACTGATACCCACTCGTCGACTCCCCTATCAGCATGTAGTCCACCATCAACAGCTCCAAGGGTCGCCTTGTTTGGATGGTCTGCACTGGGGCTTTCTGTTCGGTAGGCTTGGTGACCCCGCACATGGAGCACGCTCGACATATGTCCTCTACCAGCCCCTGTAGCCCTGGGAAGAAATACTGACAGCGAATCCACTGAAGTGGGCCCCCTCTTCGTGGGACTCCACCACCAAGCCTCGGGTCAGGCCTTCCGGGAGTACGATCTGCCATACATCGCGTAGTTCTTGTTCCAGGTCGGTGCGCCGGCACAACACCCCGTCATGGACTTTCAACCGATCCCATTGGTGAAGCACCCTCTGGCCCATCCCGCCGAGTTGGCCTCTCACTGGTGGAGGGCCAATGTCCTAGTTCCTTCCAGCCGTGGATTTCTCTCAGGTCCGGGTCTTGTTTCTGCTGCACAACCCACTCGGGGGCAGTTCTCCGCAGCTGGTGGCTTCCAGGGAGGTGGCCTTACCCTGGCAAGATCAGGGATTTCCAGCCCTTCCTGGTCTTTGTCGGACAGGCCCTTGGGTGCCTCCATGGGAAAGCGGGACAGGGCGTTGGCATTGTCCTTCCCGGATGGTACCTGATCTTGGGGGAAAATTTAGGTGAGTACCGGGGGTTTGGGTGAGGGCCTCTTTCAGCTGGTTGAATGCATCGTCTTGGGCACAGCCCCATGCCACCGTCCTCTTCCATGCATCCATCGCCACACCTCTTAGCAGCTCGTGCAGGGGTCCGGCTATCTTAGTGAAGCCCCGAATGAACCAGCGGTAATAGCCAACTAGCCCAAGAAAGGCCCGTACCTCCGTCACGGTGGTGGGTGTCTTCCATCCCAGAATCGAAGCAAGCTTGTCGTGTGCAGGTTTCACCCCGTCTTGGGATACTATGTGTCCTAAGTACTCCAGGCTGGGTTGGAGGAGGTGGCACTTCCTCTGCTTCAGCTTTAGCCCATACCGCTCCAGCCTCTGCAGTACCTGATACAGCCTATGGAAATGCTCGTCCAGTGTCAGGGCGAACACGATGATATCGTCCAGATAAATCAAGATTGAGTCAAAGTTCAGGTCCCCTAGACAACATTCCATGAGCCGTTGGTAGGTAGCTGGCGCATTGGAGAGTGAGAAGGGCATCTGGCAAAAATGTAATAGGCCCATGGGGGTTACTAAGGCTGTCTTCGTTTGGTCTCTTTCGGCCACCGGCACTTGCCAATACCCGCTTGGCCAGGTCCAAGGTTGAGAAGAAGTGAGACTTCCCTAGGGCCGCCAATGATTCTTCGATGCGGGGTAGAGGGTATGCATCCCGCACGATGCAGTTGTTCAACCTCTGATAGTCCACGCAGAAGCGTAGGGCCCCAGATTTTTTTTTTACCAGGACAATTGGAGCTGCCCATGGGCTCTTGCTCTCTTTGATGACGTGATGGTCCAGCATATGGCGGATCACGGTCTTTATCTTCTGGTATAGCTTTGGTGGGATGGTTCGTATTGCTCCCGGATGGGTGGTTGGTCCCCGGTGTTGATTTCATGCTCCAACTCCCAGGTGTAGCCGAAGTCCTCCTCACTACGCTTTTTGTCTCTTCCACAGCAGCCGCTCGAGTTTCTTTACATCAGCTGAGCCAAACTCTCCCAGGGGCACGTCCATTTTTTCTGGTATTATTCGGCCGTTCCAGTCCTCAGTGGGCTCTTCCACCCTCACGGCCAACATCCATGGCTTTCGTACGTCGGGATCCAGGAGAACGTTTCATCCTGGCTTGACGACTCCCTCGGGCACTGTCCTGTGGGGAATCCAGGCAGGGAAGTCCCCCAGGTTACAGATCCGGACAGGCACCACGCCAAGGCCCGAGCCACAATCAATCCAGCGTCTGTCTGGCCAAACCTGCAGGGTTCTATCAGGAATTCCCTTCCTTCCAGTTGCTGTTGCACCCGCCCGGGCAGGTCCAGGACCACCTCCTGTCTGGCGGGGATCCTCACCTGTTGGTTATGGCGGGTCTTGATACGTCCCAGGGGGCCTGCGTTGGTGGCTGGAGGCTGTTCCTCACACAGCCGCACCACTCTTTGCAGGGCCTGCTGCAAGGGTTTCTGTACTCCTAGCTGCCTCCAATACCTGGGGCCTTTCTCCTGGACTAGGGCTTGGTCCAAACAACGTTGTATATTCATCCCCAGGATGACAGGTCCATGCTTGCACTCTTTCCCCGCGACAACCATGATGCCTTTCTTACCCAGGGGTTGGTCGTACAGTTCCACCTTGATCCACACCACGCCCTGGATGGGAATAGGGAGGTTGTTTGTGGCCAGGAGGGTTACCAAATCCCCGACGTTGGTCTTCTGCAGGTGGGCGTAGTTTTCCTGGAAGCATCGCTCGGACATAATTGACCCAGGAGACAGCGATGGCTTTTTCCCACCAGCTGGGCTATTAACGTGGGGCACTCTCCAATGAGATCCGACGAGTGGGTAATGTCCACTCATTCATATCCCCTCCTCTCAGTTTGGCCCCGCAACTGCGAGGGACGCTAGTTTAAAGGCCTTCTGCGGTTGTCCTGGCTGTGAGAAATGCCCGGGTTGATCGCACTCCCAGCAGACCGGTCCCCTGGTGTCCGGTCGGCGTTTTCCCGATCGACTCCCAGTATCTGGGCGGGTCCCACTCGAGGGGTTTCCGACGTGGGGTCTTGGTCCTATTGTCTTCGGCTCGGTCCTCCGCCTCGGCTTGACGGTCCTCCTCCTGTTCCACTGGCTGCTTTAGCTGGGACACCTCCTGCTGGACCAGCAGGAGTGTGTTGGTCAACTCCTTGATGCAACTCTCCAGTGGGCGAGGTGTGGTTTGGGGAAGCGGACGACTGGGTGGACACGGAGCAGGAACCAAACTCCTCATCCTGATCTTTTGCCAAGGCCTTCCCCAGCACTCCATGGAACATAAGGCTCCTCCTCGATCTTGGAGGCAGTGGTGTAGGGGCCTACTTCTTAGTCCCACCACGAATAGGTCCCGTAAGACAGAGTGGATTGCCAGCCAGCCAGTCTTCATCCTGCCGGGCCTGTACCTGGTCTGTGCAATGTTGGAGGGCGTTGGCAAATTGGGAGATTGACTTGTACTCTTGCTGGATCCGAGCAAAAAGACGCTTCCGGAGATTGGTTGATGTGGACCGGTCCCCGTAAGTGGCCTTCCAAGATTTTGAACACCCCCTTGAGGTCCTTCCTCTTATCGAGGGTGCGGTTGGTGACAAATTTTTTTGCCTCCCCCAGGAGGACCTGCAGCGTCAGCTCTACCTGTACCATCGCGGGAAGATTGTACAGGCGGATTGCCGACTCCACGTGATCCATCCAGTCGTCCATCTTACTTCTGTAGGAGTTGCACGGCGGCTCCGATGGCCAGGGCGACCCGGCAGTCGAAGGTTGGGTCCGCCATCCCCGATGGGTGTCTGAGGGTCGGAGGTTGGGTCCGTCATCCATGCTGGGTGTCCTTCGGCTTTCGTCGCGATGCTGCCAGCCACGCCAAATGGAAGAGGGGCAGGGGGTGGGCTAATGTGTGCACCTGCTGCTGTGCAGGTGTGGCGTGACACTGACCTTATGCACCCCGTCGCTCTCACCATCAGGCTGCCATGGTTGCTCCTAGCCTAGCGCCGAACAATAATAACTGCGACTTAGCACCGACTGAGAACAATACCTGCGGCCTAGCGCTGAACAATAATGATACCTGCGGCCTAGTGTCGAATGAGGACAATCCCTGCGGCCTAGCACCAAACAGCAATAAAACCTGCGGCCTAGTGCTGAACAATAATGATACCTGTGGCCTACTGCTGAATAAGGACAATGAGGGCAAAGTGGCCTAACAAAGGGCCTCGGCCTAACACTGCACGGCGGTGATACAGTAGGTGAACAAAGAGGGCACAGTGGCCTAACAAAAGGGTACAATGGCCTCGGCCTAACGCCACACGGTGGTGATACAGTGGGTGAACAATGAGGGCACAGTGACCTAACAAAGGAGTACAATAGTCTCGGCCTAACGCCGTACGGTGGTGATACAGTGTGTCGCAACTGGATTAGTGGTAAAAATTAGCGTGCGCGACGCCATCTTGCGAATGGCAGCTAGACTCCATTTTAGAAACAAGAATCTGCAAGACGCCATTTTACGACCAACGCCATTTTAAGTTACAACTCACGAGCTAAGTACAGATGGCAATGTTTTTGATAATCTACCAAGGGCAACTGGAAGAACAGCCTCCTGAGAAAAGTAAATAGAATAGACAATACACCAGAATACTGTGAGTGTTTTACATACAAATTGGGAATCCCTGTATGTAGACAAGTATAGTTGTGGCAATTGTAATATAACCCAGGCATTGATGTACACAATTGAATTTGTCTGAATCCTAAACAGGTTTTAGTCCCACACCCAGACAGAATGGCCCCGGCTCCACAGCTGGGGGTAACACATTTGCATTGCAATTTGAAACTGTGAGTGAGGAATGAGATATGTGTGTGTGTGTATGTATGTGTGTATATATGTATGTACATGTATATATATGTATATGTTAAGTCCATCATAGATGGAATCTCATGCATAAGCACCGCACATTACGCACAGTTGAGCTGCTAACATGACGCTCAGTAGCGAATGCACAATATCCTGCATGCGAAGCACACTTACACAAAAGGTTCCATAGCTATAAAGTAAAAGATTCAAGTTTTATTCATTTATTACAAATGCTGTGAAATAAAGACTATTTTGGTATCTAAGGTTTAATACATGATGAATAAGCCGTGTTTGGTATTATACTGATCCGCACTTTATCCACAGCTTCCTGGTGTGAAGATCGGAACATGCGTTCACATCTTATGGACCGTAAAGACATAAAGAACCAAAATGTATTTTTGTGCATGCAGGGGAAATAGAGGAGGCAACAAGCTGTTAGAGGCTGTTCTGTGTCCATTTGAACCAACCTGTTAAATGCTCTGTAACAGATGCGTCCCCATTGGCAACCAATGGCATCAGCAACAAGCCTTTCTATTGTGTTGTCTATTTCTGGGGGGGTATAAATATGTGTGCTCTGACCCTGGGTTTCAAGTCTTCTTGCTGATTGACGGAGGTTATCTTGCTGATGCCGGGATCTGGTCTAGAGCGCCTGCGTATGTATAACTGTACTTGGGTCTGTATAATTTCTTTGCGCTAAATTGTACTTAGATCATAGCGAGTAACTGACTGTACTTTTACTTGAATAATACTTTGTGCTTTGGAACCACATGTTCAAGGTCTGGAGTCTTTATTTACTGTATGACTGCGTACGCAAAATAGCGTCATCCTAAGAGGTTTATAGGAAGGATACTAGAAGGTATAGGCAGGAGTGTATAGAGGTTAGAATCCAGAATCCTTAGTTGGGGGCTCATAGTGAAGTCCCTTACCTGTTCACACGATAAAACACGGTTATCGATATCTCACCAAAGGGTGGATAGTGGTCACACGCAGTTTTACTTGCAACCACTCTATGCTGAGAGATCGCTATCCGTTATCGTGTGAGTCAAGGTACGCTGACTAGAATCCAGGGACAAGAAGGGAAAAAGTTTGTTTTCCTTTGTTGATAGTATTTTGCGTTTTAAAGGGGTGTCGCAGTACTGCGCACACGGCTAAGTCACATTTTTGCCCGCAATAAAGACGCACTTTTGCGTACGCAGCTAAGGGTAAGTCATACGGTTGTGTAGTAGTCGCATTATTGTGTATGCGACTGGTCGCACAATAGCGTATACGTATTTCCAGTTGTGCTGCCACGTGTTTAAACAAAGCCGTTGAGGTTTACATTTTTCAATTGTTGCCAATAACTGAGTTAACGTGTATTTTTCTGCGCAGGGAAAAAGTGTGTAACTGTGAGTGTTTGTTTAGGGTGTAACACGGGACCTAAATGTTAAGGGTATCATAGGACCCTTAAGTGCTAGGTGCAGGAAGGTGGCCTAGTGACTCGGTAGCAGCATACCGTTTACTTTTACACAGAGCAGGTGTATGGTTTGTTATTTTTGTTAGGGTTCGGCCCCCAGCGTGATTATAGCGTTCAGTAATCAATGTGTGTGATCTGTTAGGCTTATTTGAACACTATAATTGAACCGCATAATCTTGGCTAGATTGTGATTGTGAGCTGGTGGGAGGATGGACGAAATCAACTGGAACACAAAGGGTACTTTGCTGCCCCCTAGCAGTTGAAAGGTAGTCAAAAAGGGATTGCTGAGCGGAAGCGGCCTTTACTTCCGTAGGTGAGTGGAAGCGTCTAGAAGTCCTCCATAGGGTTTGCGAATACAACCTCGTTCCAAGGCGTTTGCAGGTAAGTGAAAGTACCTTAATTGTCCTTCACCAGTTTAAATTTTTATTGAAAAACGTAGGAGTTGTCCCAAGATGGGAGCCACGCAAACAATAGAAATGTTAGACAATGATGTGCTGCTAATGGAGGCGCCGCTTGGATCGGCCTGTCGTATTATGCATACTAAGTACTGTACTTATGCAATAAGGTATTGTGACGTATGGTTTAAAATAACGATGAAGAGTGTTAGACCGTTTCCCAGAATTGGTAGTTTTGATAAAGATGTATTGGATAATGTCCGGGACCACATCAGTCTGCTGCGGTCTCGAGATAAGAAGGTAAAATATTATGAATGTTTAAAATTGTGGCAGCATGAAGGGGATGCGTGGCTTAAAAATGTGCAAGCGACACAAACTAGCGTTGCGAGTGCATTGCCAGCAAATACACCCACGGCGCTGGATTGCAGTGCATGCAAGCCGCAAAATGGCGCGCATGTGCGGCAAGGTAGTGTTGCGGAAGGTATTACCAGCAGTTCACGCGCACCACCGCCACCTTATGTGGATAGGGGTGCAAGTACAGTTATCGAAAAAAAAACAAAAATGTAACAGGCAATTTGTACCCTCTCTTAAGCAACCATAAAGAAAATGTTCATGATGTGGATGATGAGCCTATTGTAATGTCTGCCATTTCCCATGCTGTACAAATGATAGATGCTGTACCACGACAATCATGAGTGGTGTCGCCATCTTCATCGGTAACAGCAAGGGAAGTGCTAACACCCTATGCACCCGAGGAAGTTGTTAATACCATACGTAGCAGCAACAGATTAAACCCCCAGCCAGGTAACAAGGTCAAAGGTAGCAGCGCTGCCGGTCTGCATCCCATTCGGACAATAACTGTTCCGAATGGAAATGCAGATGTGAACGATGTAGTGCCCACGAGGGAAGTGGTAATGCATTGTCCTTGGACAAGGGCAGAACTAAATTCCATCATAAATGATTTCCCCGATCCCAAAAAGGAACTAGCCAAATGTCAAAGATTTTTGAGGAATTTGGGTAGTTCTCATGAGCCAACTAATAAAGATTGGCGAGTGGTGTTAAGGGCCTGTCTACCACGCAATATCGACGTGACAAAATTTATCACGGATTGTGTATTGGATGGTGACGTTCCCTTAACAGACCAAGTAAACCAAGGTAACATTTCCCGCATTGTAACTCAATTGGGTATATATTTTCCAGTAGTAGTTAACTGGAACAAAATTTTCACCAAAAGGAGAGTGAATCTGCAGAAGATTATTGCGACTGATTCTATCACCCAGTACACTGGGTTAGAGGATATTAAAGATAGCACTCACCAAAGGGGAATGATAGTCACCATACTCATGGACGGTCTTAAAGAGAACCTAAAGACCCGGATTCAGACCTCACGGCCTGGCTGGAGGGGAGTCACAATAGATACCCTTATAGAATCTGCCATAGAACATGATAAAAACATCTCAAAGAAGAGAGAGACCCAGAGTGAAAAACTAATGGCTGTCAGTATCCAAGCTCTGGAAGGAATGATGGTAACATCACAGCCAGCAGACACACTTGCACCCACACACACACTTTCACCTGAACAGATATACACCCTCACTGATTTATTGGAGAGTGGGAGCCAACACTAGAAGTCGGGTCATACTTGTGGTCTGCAGATAGACAGGTTGACGGGAAGTACTAGGGAAAAACTGGTAATGGTAATTGATGTAACTGATACCCAATCTCTGTTCTGTTTTCTTCCCTGTGCCCTAACACCCTGACTGTCAGTATTTTTCTTTTCACACCTAGGGGGGAGGTGTACACTACACATGGACACGAGTGTCCCATGGGTTCATAGATAACCCCAGTATCTTCTCCCAGGTCTTATATGACTGTTTACAATCTTTTCAACCTGCCAATGGATCTGTTCTAATGTAAAATGTGGACGATTTATTGTTGTATTTAGGTCATGTTTAAATGATATTAAACTGTTGTGCTTTATCTCTCACATACAGGATGCTAAGGACAAACGGCAGCCTTGCCAGGCTAAGGTCAAATACTCGGAATACTGTCCAACCCAGGGGCCCAGGCAATATTTAGAGCAGTAGATATTGATAACAAAATTTAAATTGCAGGAATTTGTGTACAAATACAGTATCCCTAGAATAATTGAATATAGGAGGGATACTCATTTCACAAGTAATGTCTTCTATAACCTGTGTAAGGTGATGGGTATTAATATCAAGATCATCCCAGACCATCTGTCTACCTGTCCTCGTTTGATATAGGGATTTGACAAGGGATTGTTCTGCTCTGTTCATTTTTGTATTCTTCTTCCAGAGTTTCCGTCATCTTGGTTTGTTTGGGGATACCCAGTTTCTGTGATGGAGGACCGATAGAAGAGATGGGAGCTGATAGCAGTGCCGATGGAGTGGAGCCAGGAGGAGTGCAAAGCCAATCAGGGGAGTATCTGATCAATCTTAGGGCCTGATTCAGACCCACTCGCAAGCGGCTGTCCACTCGCAAGTGGGTTGATGTTGTGCACTGCGCATGCGCACGACGGCGGGAGCTCCGTCGTGCGCATGCGCCAGACGCGACGAGCGAAAGACTTTCCTTCGCTCGTTGTGTCTGATCAAAGGGGGCGTGCTGTCGATGTTGATTGACAGCACGCCCCCTTTGGTGGGCGTGCCGGGGGCGTGCCTCCCTGACGGGGGCGTTCCCAAGGGAACGCCTACCGTCAGAAGCCGGCCCACTGACATCACTAGTGATGTCAGTGGTAGTGATTTTGGCTCTGATAGAGCCAAAATCACTCCGGGCCTTGCGGTTGAAAACCTCAACCGCAGGCTCCGGCTCGCAGTGGCGATGGTCGCGATCATCACGACCATCGCGGCCATCAAACTGCACGCTCGTATAGGCTGTGGGTGGTGACCCACAGCTATACGAGCGTCCAGGAGGACGCTCCATAATTATGGAGGGCGGCCCTCATTCAGAGCGTGCGCTCTGCTCAGAGCGTACGGCTCTGAATGAGGGCCTTAGTACTGTTATTGTTAAGAGAGCTATAATTCCGGATACTCGGGGACGGTGTGGAGGTTTATCGTCTGAAGTTTCCTGTATTTGTGTGCTTTGTGGGTCCCTAGTTGATGAGAACTGTATTCAACGGTGGCAGCCTAAATATAACCCGTATTGGGGTAGGTATCCTTTAGAGGATTATCATAGCATGGTAGGCAAAGTGTTAAATCAAACTGATTGCTGGGTGTGTTCACATGTGCCACAGGGACAGCATAACGTAGGGTTGGTGCCATTTCCGCTGAATATCACGGAAATTTTAGAATTGCAAAAAGGGAAAACTTTGGATGGAAAATTCCTCTCATCCAAACCACCTCATTTCAAACTCTATGAATTCCAAGTAGATAGATCACTTTTGTGTTTAAACATAACCAACCCCAGTAAACCCGGGAGTTGGGAAGTGACGGGGAAAATCAGACGATGACCTTCTCACAGAGAGCTGATAATGAACCCATAAACCATGTTCTGTTATGCTCAATTAAATCTAGTGGGAAACATTTTAGGCATCGGTACACATTGAGTTCCACCAAATAGATTATTGGTAAGGTACCAGATGGTTATTGCGCTAAAAATAATACAACCAGAGACTAGCATGTACCAGATGGAAGACCCTGAGATAGGATTGTTTGCAAGGGAAATGTGTTTAATGATAATGATGCATACTATTCCTTATGTTCTCCCCGATAATGTGTATTTTATATGTGGAAGAAAGGCGTATAAGTGGCTCTCCCCGAGTTCCGAAGGATTGTGTTACCTGGGAAGAGTAGTCCCAGAAGTTATGACCCTTACACATGGTGAAATGCTTGGTATTCATAAAAACACACCATCACCATATCTTCACACGCAGTATGAACACAGAGGCAAACAAAATATGATACCTGGTGACGTGCATAAAGCCACTCAGTTAATTAGTGAGACAACTGGCTTCCAAGTTTTAGTCACACTGGATCCCACCAGAATCGCTCGGGGTACATTAAATTTTAGATATATTCAGGAACTTGCTAAATTAATAGATAATATCACCGAGATGTATGATGACACATTCAGGTATACAGGGAGAGAATTGCAAGCATACAAGAAAGAACTGGTACAACATAGACTAGTGTTAAACTACTTAACTGCTGTTACTGGAGGCTTTTGCGTAACTTTGGCCACCCAATTTGGAGTGAAGTGTTGCACCTATGTCACCAATGATACCAACGACCCCAAAGAGGTGATAGACCGGAAGATGGACGAAATTTTGCAGCTAAAATGGGAGTTTCGTAAGAACCATAATGCTTCAGTGGCTGAAGTAGGGGAGAAAATAGAAGGATGGGTCTCATGGTTGAACCCAGTGAAATGGTTCTCAGGCCTAGGGGAATGGGTCCAGGAAGTGATCGCCAGCATAGGCAAATTCTTGATCCTTATACTGATTGTCATCATAGTAATTGGCCTATGTGTCCGGTATGTTCCTATTGTGTTGAAGTGTGGAAAATGTAAAAAATAGAGTAAGACGAAAGAATGAAATTATAATGGTGGTCAGTAATGGCAATATGAATACTGAGGTAAATATAGAACTGCATTACAACCCTGAACTAGGAAATACCATCATCTGGTGTATTATATTTAGACGTGCATAGAATGTATTATTGAAATGTTACTTTTGAAACACCTCAGATAATGTAAAGTCTCAATTTCCCTTCAATACTGCCTTTATAGGACTGGTGCATCCCCACATCTTTCACATGATCTCCCAAGGTCTGTGGTGTGCGTATAATGGTAGTTTTATGTCCCCTCCTAGAGACACATTATTGATGGATTAAGAACCACCTTGTGCCAACCACTAATAACATTAAGTAATATATGTATGTATGCCTAAAACTAATTTTAACATCAGGATGTGATAGCATGTTGTTTGCTATCGAAGGGTGGACTGTCGAAGCTGGATTAGTGGCTGAGACGGAATCAGCTTAAAACTTAGCGTGCGTGACGCCATCTTGCGAATGGCAGCTAGACTCCATTTTAGAAACAAGAATCTGCAAGACGCCATTTTGCGACCAGCGCCATTTTAAGTTACAACTCACAAGCTAAGTACAGATGGCAATGTTTTTGATAATCTACCAAGGGCAACTGGAAGAACAGCCTCCTGAGAAAAAGTAAATAGAATAGACAATGCACCAGAATACTGTGAGTGTTTTACACACAAATTGGGAATCCCTGTATGTAGACAAGTATAGTTGTGGCAATTGTAATATAACCCAGACATTGATCTACACAATTGAATTTGTCTGAATCCTAAACAGGTTTTAGTCCCACACCCAGACAGAATGGCCCCGGCTTCACAGCTGGGGGTAACACATTTGCATTGCAGTTTGAAACTGTGAGTGAGGATGTGTGTATGTGTATATATATATATATATATATATGTATGTACATGTATATGTTAAGT
The DNA here is from genome assembly GCA_031769625.1 of Taudactylus pleione. Classification (NCBI taxonomy): domain Eukaryota; kingdom Metazoa; phylum Chordata; class Amphibia; order Anura; family Myobatrachidae; genus Taudactylus; species Taudactylus pleione. The sequence continues at coordinate 5,119,185 of JAUIMM010000198.1, forward strand.
CGATCTTAGATGGAATCTCATGCATAAGCACCGCACATTATGCACAGTTGAGCTGCTAACATGACGCTCTGTTGCGAATGCACAATGGCCCTGATTCAGACCCGGATGCAAGTGGCCGTTCGTACGTTCGGTGTACGTGCCGAAATATGTTAATTTAAGCGCTCGCTCGTAATTTCGTACGCAGCTAAACTTCCTCCCCAAAGTCTCCCGACCCCTCCTCTAGCTAACGAGCGAGCCAAATAGTGAGCGTACATCCCCAAAGTGGCTTGCAGGGAATGCTCGCACAAGTACAAACCGGAAGTGGGCCTGTCAGATTTCGATTACCTGCTCGTTCATTCAGCCTACCTACTTCAATCGTATCATGCCAATCAATATCACATGTTTTCCAAACGTTTTTCTTTGCTTTTCAATAAACTTTACTCTTGTCCGTGTTTTTGTTTACCCGCAGAATACGTACGATTTAAACAATGGTTTTCTTTATCCAAAATACATGTTTGATCCAATTATCAAATTGTTTTCCGTGTTTTTACCCACGCATATTTTACTGGTTTCATTTCTTTATTTAAATTAGCTTACGCATGTCACTGCATCAAGCCTATCATAACTCACAATAGATTTTTTGGCCTGTAGAACACATGACTCATACACTAACCAATAGAATGGTTCCTGTTAATTTCCCCACTACATTAGCCAATCAAATTATTTTCTGGTCTTTATTAAAACTGTTTTATTAAAAATACACCATACATCATGAGAGCCTCTGCATTCACCAAGCGGGAGCTTATTGTTCTGACAGAGGTGATGGACCGGCTTATCACCAGCCAGCCTCCCCCCATCAGCAATCTGGAGAAGCGTGCCGCCTATGCGGAGGTTCGCGGCCGCCTGCGTTCCTTCGGCTCACGCCGACAGATCGGCCAGCTGGAGCGCAGGTGGTCCGTCCTTCAACGGCGGACGCCCCGCTTGCTGGCATGTTTTCGCCAGCGTATAGCGGAAAGTAAGTTATGTTTTGTTAGGTTTTCATGTTTATTTTTGCGGCCCTATCTGCGTGTGCATGTTTTCTTGTTTGGCCTGTTTCTTTTTTTCACACATATCTGCATGTGCATGTTTTCTTGTTTGGCCTGTTTCTTTTTTTTCACACATATCTGCATGTGCATGTTTTCTTGTTTGGCCTGTTTCTTTTTTTCACACATATCTGCGTGTGCATGTTTTCTTGTTTGGCCTGTTTCTTTTTTTCACACATATCTGCGTGTGCATGTTTTCTTGTTTGTCGTCTTTGTCCTTTTTTCACATATATCTGCGTGTGCATGTTTTCCTTTTTGTTTGTTAACCAATTAGCGTTTAGAAAGGTGATGTTCTAATCTAACCTCAATTTGTTTTCCATCATTTAGGGGCCGAGCGAAGACTACGGCATCATCGCCTGCGCAGACGTCGCCCTCGTCCCCTCTCCCCAACCCCGAGCCAAACCTCCTCTCCCCAAAATTCCCCCTCCACCCCAGCCTGCCCAGACCCTGTCGCCCCTCCCTCTTGGAGATTTCCCCTCCATCCAGATTTCCCCTCCATCCAAATTCCCCCTCCCCTCAACCCACCCCTCTCTTGACCACCCCATCTCCACAGTCTGTAATCACCCCGCCGACCTCCTTAGGAAATTTGCCCACCTCCGAGGAGGACGATGGTGTGGTTCCTGGTCCAGCCGTCATTCTCAACGGTATGTTTCCCTTTTATCCTTTTTTTTTTTTTTTTTTTAATGTGTTGATGTAATCCTTTGTCTGTGCCTTTTCCTTTTTTTAGTATTTTAAAAGGTTGGTTATATATCTATTTGTATTTAAATTTCTCAGCTGATTTCCCCATACACATATCACACATGTCAAAACTCTCATACTTGTATCTCTTGTTTACGGTAGCAAGAATTGTTTTTATTTTTTTATTTTTTGGGGGTGTTTTTTTTTAAGTTTTTGTTTTGTAAAATGAATTGGTGTTTTTTTGGATTTTGTAACAATTGTCACTTTTTGCTAAGTCGATTTTGCTGTAGAAGTTTTTTAGATTCATAAATTATGGATTAATTTTAGTAAGCACCACAATTTTATAAGCCACAGAGGACTAGAGGCTTTTGGCGGAGCTAGCCGGGTGTGTCCAAATGTTGAGGGGGCATGTGATCGGCCTGCTGGTGGTCCTGGATAGAATTTCGGGGATCCTGCGCCACTAATTTTTATTTTTTTTTCTGACATTTTTTACAAAAATAAACATTTTAATTTTGAAAACAGTCTCATTCCTTGTCTGAAAATCTTAGATTGTTTAAACTTACATAAGTAGACTATTGCAGCAAGTATTTGAAACTAATGTAACTAAGATTGTGTAAAGCTGATTTTTTTTTACGCAGGCACATGAAACACCTAACACTAACAATAGGTTTGGAGAGTTACCAGCATTTTTTTTTTTTTTGGTATTTGTAAATTTTGTTGTAAACCTGCTTAGGCCGAGATTCTAAAACATACTGATTCTGCATAATACCTTTTGGTGTTGGTTTTAACCCACAAAGCATATTAAAATAATGAGCAAATTGACACATTACAGGATTACCCATTAAGCAACTTTTCCTTGAGTGAACCTGCTTACACTTGCTTGTAATGTCGAAAAGAAATTATGTTTTTAAAATAACCAAAAATGTATTAAAAATAAATAATAAACACAAAGTGTTGGGTCACAATCAATACACACAGTGATAACAAACTCAAAAATCCAGCCTACACCATAATAAAAAACAAAAAAACAATCAAGAACTGTTTGACGAATGAGCATGCCAACATGATTCCACAAATGTTGCGTTTCCAAATTGGGTCCAGAAGATATATCCAATGTGGCCACATGAAGTCATTTTTTGGGAGCAGGAAGTAGTCATCGTTTCATTCCAAAATATTTTAAAAAAAAAAGATGGGAAAATAAAAACCGATTAATTTGATTTCACAATAATAACCTTTCTACATTGTGTCAAATAACTTATTTTGTGTCAATAATTACCTAAAGAATCTGGCCACCACATCATCGCGTATGGCCCCCCCACCAACCTCGGGGGGGCCATCCTCAGGCAAGGCATCCTCTGGCATCCTCTGGCTGCATTGGGACACCACTCCTTATGGCAATGTTGTGAAATATCCCACACAGGACCACAATTTTTGAAACCATATCCGGCAAATACATGAGCTCGCCACCAGAGCGGTGGAGGCATCTGAATCGGCCTTTTAAAAGGCCGATACAGCGCTCCACCACTTGCCTGGTGGCTGTAAGTGCGGAATTAAACTCACTTTGTGGGCCTGGTGTGGGAGCCAAATAAGGAGTGAGCAGCCAGGGTGTGCAAGGGTAGCCACTGTCTCCTGTGAAAAAGAAGTGACAACATCAGGATCACTGTGTATCAAGCTTTGCATTGGTATCTACTAAAGGTCTCCACTTACCCAGAAGCCACGCATCACCAGCTTGTAGGTTGTTTAATTTTTGCCAAATCCCTAATTGTCGGATGACGAATGAGTCATGTGCACTCCCGGGTAATTTTGCATTCAGGGACAGGATCTGGAGGGAGGCATCACATACCACCATTACATTCAGTGAGTGATAGTGTTTTCGGTTCCTAAAAATGGCCTCCAGCCGTGCTGGAGGCTGAAGTGGTATGTGAGTACCATCCACAACCCCTATGATGTGTGGGAAGCCAGCTATTTGGTAAAAATTGGCCTTCGCCACACTAAGGGAACCCATATCCAAAGGCATTTTAATAAAATGATGGAGGTGCTTGAAAAGGGCCTCCATCACTGCCCTCAGGATTGGGAGATTCCCGCAACTATTCCCACCGTGGTTTGAAAGGATCCTGAGGCACAGAAATGTAACACCGCCATAAATTGCGTAAGTGGTGGTATTGCTGTAGGACTGTCAATTTGCCGCTCCAGATCACTCTCTATTAATGAGAGAGTGTCTATGATGATTTAGGGCGGAAGACGGTATCGCCTTAACACCTCATCATCGGGCATTCCAAAAAGGGTGACACGTGTTCTATATATCTGGGGCCTTGCACGCCTACGATGCCTACGCCTGGGACGAGATTGAGGTTGGAGATTCCGGTAGCATGGCCACAATAATACGACCAACATCAACCTGAAATGGTAAGAATTGAAGTTAAGGTATGTTGCCCCAAAAAAAGACTGAAAAATACTTATCTTTACGATACAATCCAAAGATGCTTACATGCCGGGGTATTGGCATGATTTCCAAAACCTACAATTCAACAGACCATAAAAAGGACAGAATTTGGGGTGTCCATTTTGTAAGCTTGATTTTTGAAAAGGCACAAAAATAAAGGGGCTAAATACACATTTCTACAAAGAGCAAACCGACATTGCGACGACTTCCACAATTTGGCCCCCAAAAAACAACCCAGATTGTGAATGCTAAATAGTTCGCAATTTAACAAGAGAAATCAAGCCTACAAAAGTGCACTAAATAGTTCGCAATTTAACAAGAGAAATCAAGCCTACAAAAGTGCGCTAAATAGTTTGCAATTTAACAAGAGAAATCAAGCCTACAAAAGTGCGCTAAATAGTTAGCAAATTTATGATCCACAAAAACACAGAAGAAATCAGTAATGTCCCCAAAAGATGCGAAAAAAAAGTCCTGAACATTTAACAAACAAGTGAAAAGCCAAACTTACCAATACACGATATAGAAGTCACAGAAAAAAAAGGTCGTTGGGGCAGAGCCAAAATAAACCTACAAAATGAAAAAAAAATATATATATATTGTTGGTCTAAAAACCAAAAAAAAGGAGAGCCATATTTTACAAAAGGATGACGGGAAAAAACCTACCAAAAAAATACACCACAACTAAAAGAACCACACCAAAAAATGCGAACGGAAAGTTAAACACAAAAAAACCGCCTCTAACAAATACCAAAACACCGCCAAATACAACTCCCGCCAACAATCCACTCCGACCACCGTAACCTCCAACAAACAACACCCGCCACCTAGACTCGAGTCGCCAAAAGCCATAAATAGTGTTTCTTTTCCCGCTCAAATTAAGGACGGATCATAGGAACGCACAATCAATGATGCGGACGAATATTAAGGACGCATGTATAAATCCGTCACAACAAAAAACAAACGGTCTGGTGTATTTCTTGTTTTGGCTAGAAAAATGGCTACAGACCAGCCAAACAATGGCCATGATGTGGCTGGTAAGTATTTCTCACATTTCAAATCAAGGCTTATTTAGAAGCAGAATATAGTGAAAGATTGACATCTAACTTAACAATAATTTAATGTAAATAGGTTTGGAGGATGACATGGAAGAGGCTGCTGGGCCCAGTGTTCCGGCCAAAGCTGGCAAAAAGAAAAGGCAGCCACAATTCACAAGAAAGGAGATGGAGGTTTTGGTTCAGAAGTGTGTGGACATCCTGCCACAGGCAGACAGGAATATGGGTGTAAGCCAGAAGTGGAGAATGTGGGAGGAGATAGCCAGTGCTGTCAATAGGGTGGCTGATTATGTCCGTCTAGCCCGGGATGTCAAATGGCGGTAAGTAAAAACTTGACCAACACAAATAAAAAGGGTCGAATAATGCCTACTTTTTCACCCACAGATGGCAAGACTTCAAATATCGCCTGAAGCAAAAAATGGCTGACAGGGCTAGGTATGCAAGGGGGACAGGTGGGGGTCCCACCCCTGTGTCATTGGAGTTTAATGATTTGGAAGAGCTGGCACGGGTGTGTGCAGGATGTGGAGGTGTTTGGCGTGTCCAACATGGATACGGACATGCCAGACTTTGCGGCTCCTCATGTTGTCCCAGGTAAATGTGATGTAACCAACTCTGAAATGTTATTGTGACAATATGTAGATTCTAATGTTCCTCTTTTCTGTTTTTTCTCACAGACACAGGCGGATGAGTCTGCTCCAGAGGGGAGCCTTGACCGCAGAATTTCTGCTGGCTCTGCAGGGGAGGAACCAGTACATCCGGCTGAGGACCCTGCAGAAGCCAGTCCTGGGCAATCCCCCTCGCAGGCAGTGGCACTCCTCACAGAACTCAATTTTAAATCGGATTCCCATACGGAGATTCTGCAGAGGATGGACGCCAGTCTGCTATGGATGGCTGAGGCCCTGGAGCAAAATGCTGCGGCCAACGTTACCATTGGTCAGGCCCTGGCTGAAAATACCAGGGCCAACATCCGAATCGCCAATGCCCTGGAGCAGCTCGTTCGCCAGCACATGGTGGAGCCGACCTCCCTTCCTGCCGGAATATCTGGATCCTCCACCTCTGGCACAACAACAGCCATTCCTCCAAATGTGCCTAGCCCTGTGCCTAGTCCAGAGGCCACAACATCTGCCTCTGGACAGGCCAGCCAGAGGACATCCCGGTCTGGCACCCACCCTACCCCAGCCAAACGGGGAAAGAAACGATGACAGCACTGGCTACTTTTCCCACACTCCTTCTGTGCTTGCCCCATATTCCTTAAGGGCCAAAACTTCCCTCTCCTTTCTTGTGAATTGTTTTTTTTTTTGGTTTTTTTTTTGTATTTCTGGTCCCAAATTTTTTATTTGTAAAAGACAAATGTACCAAATATTAGTGGGTAACAATGACCCCAAACTTTTACGTCAAAATGCACATGATTTGTACAAAAATGTGTGGTGAAAATAAAAACAAAAAATTGTTCTCAACTGTATTGTGACATTATTTGAAAAATGGTTTCTAGTTAATCCTGTACCACAAGGAAAAAACGAAATCTTAGCTTTAAAACAAAAAAAAAAGGGTTAAAAAAAATGTTTCTTTAAGGGACACTTTTTAAAAAATACAAAAAAACAACTCCAGCCCAATGCAAAAGGTTACAATACACACACACATGATGACAATATTGTTACAAAATGACACAAAACACTAACAAAATTGTAAAAAACATTCCTTCAAAAAAACGCTAATTGATTGTGTAATCCTAAAATTAGCAGCTGAGATTTGCAGCTGCGTACGGTTTTGTGCTATCCCAAAGAAAAAAAAAAAAACACATTACAAGCTGGTTTGCAATCCAAAGTTGATTGTTTTTCTGACAAGCCGTGATAAATCGATGAAACATCGAGGATGCCCGGACCGGAGGACAAGGCCATCGCCATGTTGGTCGAGTAATCCAGACCCCAAGCTGTGCAAGCAGTTTGAACAGAAAGAGGATCAGCCAGTGACGTATGACTTGGTACGAACACATTTGATGTTCGCATGAGCTAATTTATGTACACCCCAAAAACGCCTCGCCACGCCTGCGTTTTCCCATCTCCACCCCCGTCAACACCCAAAAACGGCCTGTTCTGTCAATCACAGTTCACATGTCACTTCCTGCTCGCAATTTGCCGAACAAATGAAAAAAAGCTTGCAAACTGCCGTACACACATGCGCAGTGTTACACCGACGCATGCGCGGTTTCTCAACATCGTAACGCAACGAGCGGCTCTGAATGAGGGCCAATATCTTGCATGCGAATGCTGTTTATTAGCTGCATGCGTGCACATCTGCCCCAAATCAGATAAACCTAACTAGCGTCTTTTCCCATATCCCTAATACTTACATAATGCACACTTACACAAAAGGTTCCATAGCTATAAAGTAAAAGATTCAAGTTTTATTCATTTATTACAAATGCTGTGAAATAAAGACTATTTTGGTATCTAAGGTTTAATACATGATAAGTAAGCCGTGTTTGATATTATACTGATCCGCACTTTATCCACAGCTTCCCGGTATCAACGGTGTGAAGATCGGAACATGCGTTCGCAACTTATGGACCGTAAAGACATAAAGAACCAAAATGTATTTTTGTGCATGCAGGGGAAATAGAGGAGCCAACAAGCTGTTAGAGGCTGTTCTGTGTCCATTTGAACCAACCTGTTAAATGCTCTGTAACAGATGCGTCACCCTTGGGAACCAATGGCATCAGCAACAAGCCTTTCTATTGTGTTGTCTATTTCTTGGGGGTATAAATATGTGTGCTCTGACCCTGGGTTTCAAGTCTTCTTGCTGATTGACGAAGGTTATCTTGCTGATGCCGGGATCTGGTCCAGAGTGCCTGCGTATGTATAACTGTGAAGATGGGCGGTAGAACTGCGCTCTCGTTGACCAGGGGGTGGTGTGTTGTGGTTTCGGGGTGCTGCACCTTTGTGTGAGAGTACCTTTCCCGCACTGAAAACGTAGGGGGGGTAAGGTGCGCTCTTCCTGCTAGTAGTGGTGATGACTTGTGTGTGTTTGTGAGTGGTGTTAATTGGAATGTTTCTTCTTGTGGTGGTGGTGGTGTTTTGGGAGTGAGAAGGAGGGTGTGATTGGGTATGGAGTGTAGTTTGGAGTAATGTGAAAAGGGGAATGAAATAGGATCAAAATGAGGCCAGCGAAACACAGTACTTTGGGGCAAAATCTTTTATTGAGTAGTCACAATGCTGCTCTGTTGAGATCCTGGGCAGGTGGGTGGGGTTCAGTGATGAGTGGTGATGAGACTGGGGAGGTAGGTGGACCCTTTTAGGGGGCTCCTTCTCGTGCGGTTCAGTGACCTTGCACGTCACCCCTGCTGGACCTATGGTCGACAGTCTAGGAAGTCTCGGGGGGTGGGGGGATTTGCAGAGTGGGTTGGAACACCTGTGCCAGGTCCCACGTGTTGGTGTGAGTCTTGGCAGTACTTACCTACCGTTAGGTTTTTTGTTATGGTGATGTACGTCGACTTTGTGGCCGTTGCAGATAGGTTGGAAGCTGCAGGTTTGTTGGTGAGCTGGATCAGCGTGTTGCTGGTGTACTGCAGGTGCACGGCTGTTCTGATTGGTCTGCGGAGGTCAGCGACCGGAGTATGCAGCTGAAGTTGGCTTTTGGTCGTGCCGTTGGTGGTGCGGAGTGAGAGGTGTGGATGGGTGAGCCGCTGGGAGGCTGGGTTGCAGCGTGTGTGCTGGGACCACCCCTGTGGGGTGGTCTGCCCAGGATACTGATTCAAAAAAAGCCAGGGAGGAGGGGGGATGTGGAAAGTGTGACCGGGATGGAGCTGGTCACTGGCGATGTTTGCTGGGCGGACTTTCGGCCGGATGTGCGGGGTGCTCTTATCACTAACGGTCCCTCATGGAAATGGGGATCGACGGTGGAGACAACCCTGGCCAGGAGTGAGTTGCTGAGCACGCCTGGGAGCAGGGGGGGGAGAGAGGCTGGTCCGGGGTGGAGCCGGTCACTGGAGGTGTGAGCGGTGCGGACCAGCAGGCGGGTGGGCTAAGAGCTTTCTGCACTGGTGGGGATCGGGATCTTTAGTGGAGGTCAGCCTGGATCAGTGTCGGGTTTGATGTGAGGGTCTCCAACGCGTTTCGGCACAGGTGCCTTCAAGGAGGTGTGAGAGGATCAATGCTTCTGAGGTTCTTATGTAAGGCACTTCCGGGGGTGAGGGTGTGGTCAGGTGACTCATGGGGCAAGTGGGGTGTTTGAAAGGTAATGTGGTGCAGGTGTGTGCAGGGACTTGCTGAATGGTGATGTAGTGCAGGTATGTGCAGGAACTAGCTGGAGTGATATATTTAATCAGATTAGGCCAATGGTGTGTTTGATAGGTAATGCGGTGCAGGTGTGTGCAGGGACTTGCTGATTGGTGATGCGGTGCAGGTGTGTGCAAGGACTAGCTTGAGTGATACGTGTAATCATATTAGGCCAATGGTGTGTTTGAGAGGTAATGTGATGCAGGTGTGTGTAGGGACTTGCTGAATGATGATGCGGTGCAGGTGTGTGCAGGGACTAGCTGGAGTGATAAGTTTGATCAGATTAGGCCAATAGTGTGTTTGAAAGTTAATGTGGTGCAGGTGTGTGCAGGAACTAGCTGGAGTGATAAGTGTAATCATATTAGGGCAATAGTGTGTTTGATAGGTAATGCGGTGCAGGTGTGTGCAGGGACTTGCTGATTGGTGATGCGGTGCAGGTGTGTGCAAGGACTAGCTGGAGTGATAAGTGTGATCAGATTAGGCCAATAGTGTATTTGAAAGGTAATGCGGTGCAGGGACTTGCTGATTGGTGATGCGGTGCAGGTGTGTGCAAGGACTAGCTGGAGTGATAAGTGTGATCAGATTAGGCCAATAGTGTGTTTGAAAGGTAATGCGGTGCAGGTGTGTGTAGGGGCTTGCTGAATGATGATGCGGTGCAGGGACTAGCTGGAGTGATAAGTGTGATCAGATTAGGCCAATAGTGTGTTTGAAAGGTAATGCGGTGCAGGTATTTGCTGGAGTGGTAAATGTAATCATATTAGGCCAATAGTGTGTTTAAAAGGAAATGCGGTGCAGGTGTGTGCAGGGACTTGCTGAATGATGATGCGGTGCAGGTGTGTACAGGGACTTGCTGATTGGTGATGCGTGTAGGTGTGTGCAGGAACTAGCTGGAGAGATAAGTGTAATCATATTAGGCCAATGGTGTGTTTGAGAGGTAATGCGGTGCAGGTGTGTGCAGAGACTTGCTGAATGATGCGGTGCAGGTGTGTGCAAGGACTAGCTGGAGTGATACGTGTAATCATATTAGGCCAATGGTGTGTTTGAGAGGTAATGCGGTGCAGGTGTGTGTAGGGGCTTGCTGAATGATGATGCGGTGCAGGTGTGTGCAGGGACTTGCTGATTGGTGATGCGGTGCAGGTGTGTGCAAGGACTAGCTGGAGTGGTAAGTGTAATCATATTAGGCCAATGGTGTGTTTGAGAGGTAATGTGATGCAGGTGTGTGTAGGGGCTTGCTGAATGATGATGCGGTGCAGGTGAGTGCAGGAACTAGCTGGAGTGGTAAGTGTAATCAGATTAGGCCAATGGTGTGTTTGAAAGGAAATGCGGTGCAGGTGTGTGCAGGAACTAGCTTGAGTGATACGTGTAATCATATTAGGCCAATGTTGTGTTTGAAAGGTAATGCGGTGCAGGGACTTGCTGATTGGTGATGCGGTGCAGGTGTGTGCAGGAACTAGCTTGAGTGATACGTGTAATCATATTAGGCCAATGTTGTGTTTGAAAGGTAATGCGGTGCAGGTGTGTGCAGGAACTAGCTTGTGTGATACGTGTAATCATATTAGGCCAATGTTGTGTTTGAAAGGTAATGCGGTGCAGGTGTGTGCAGAGACTTGCTGAATGATGCGGTGCAGGTGTGTGCAAGGACTAGCTTGAGTGATACGTGTAATCATATTAGGCCAATGGTGAGTTTGAAAGGTATTGCGGTGCAGGTGTGTGCAGGGACTTGCTGATTGGTGTGGCGGTCCAGGTGTGTGCAAGGACTAGCTGGAGTGATAAGTGTAATCATATTAGGCCAATGGTGAGTTTGAAAGGTAATGCGGTGCAGGTGTGTGCAGGGACTTGCTGATTGGTGATGCGGTCCAGGTGTGTGCAAGGACTAGATGGAGTGATAAGTGTAATCATATTAGGCCAATGGTGAGTTTGAAAGGTACTGCGGTGCAGGTGTGTGCAGGGACTTGCTGGAGTGATAAGTGTAATCATATTAGGCCAATGGTGAGTTTGAAAGGTAATGCGGTGCAGGTGTGTGCAGGGACTTGCTGATTGGTGATGCGGTGCAGGTGTGTGCAGGGACTAGCTGGAGTGATAAGTGTAATCATATTAGGGCAATAGTGTCTTTGATAGGTAATGCGGTGCAGGTGTGTGCAGGGACTTGCTGATTGGTGATGCGGTGCAGGTGTGTGCAAGGACTAGCTGGAGTGGTAAGTGTAATCATATTAGGCCAATGGTGTGTTTGAGAGGTAATGTGATGCAGGTATGTGTAGGGGCTTGCTGAATGATGATGCGGTGCAGGTGTGTGTAGGGACTAGCTGGAGTGATAAGTGTGATCAGATTTGGCCAATAGTGTGTTTGAAAGGTAATGCAGTGCTGGTGTGTGCAGGGACTTGCTGATTGGTGATGTGGTGCAGGTGTATGCAAGGACTAGCTGGAGTGGTAAGTGTAATCATATTAGGCCAATGGTGTGTTTGAGAGGTAATGTAATGCAGGTGTGTGTAGGGGCTTACTGAATGATGATGCGGTGCAGGTGTGTGCAGGAACTAGCTGGAGTGATACGTGTAATCATATTAGGCCAATGTTGTGTTTGAAAGGTAATGCGGTGCTGGTGTGTGCAGGGATTTGCCGATTGGTGATGCGGTGCAGGTGTGTGCAAGGACTAGCTGGAGTGATAAGTGTGATCAGATTAGGCCAATAGTGTGTTTGAAGGTAATGCGGTGCAGGTGTGTGCAGGAACTAGCTGGAGTGGTAAGTGTAATCATATTAGGCCAATGGTGTGTTTGAAAGGTAATGCGGTGCAGGGACTCGCTGATTGGTGATGCGGTGCAGGCAGTGGCGGGCTGGGCCAGGGGGAGGGTGCCAACTTCCCCCCGGGCCACTACAATTATGTATTTCAGGGCCGGCAGGCAGAGGATGCTTATGCTCCTTGGCCGCTGCCCAGCTTGAGAAAGATCTATGTAAGTAGCAGCAGGGGCTTATGGAAAATGGCTGCCCCCATATCAGGCTACAAAAAGATGGCCGCTATCAACCAATGAGGAGGAAGGTTTCTCTACCTAGAAACCCAAGAGGCTGGAGAATGGGAAAAGGGGCGTGGCTAATCGGGGGAGTGAGAAGAGGAGCTGTAAAATGATGGCACCACACCCATGGAGGAGAGAGTCAGAGAGGGCAGAGATGAGGAGTGCCTTACTGTGAGGGAGATCCTGCTTTCTGTCTTCTCCACCCATACCAGGTAAGTGGAGGGTGGAGTGGGGCATATTTATATGTCACAGTGGCATAAATTTTGCAGGGGGGTGTTTTGTTATTTTAAATATGTGTGTGCTGTGTCTGTATGTATGTATGTATGTATGTATGTGTGTGTCTGTCTGTGTTGCATGTGTGTCTGTCTCTATGTGTCCATCTGTCTGTGTTGCATGTATGTGTGTCTGTCTGTGTTGTATGTGTGTGTTTGTATGTATTTATGTGTGTCTCTTGGTCTGTGTCTGTCTGTGTGTGTATGTGTGTGTATATATATTTATTTATTTATTTTTTTATAGTCTCAGCTTCCACACACTTATTACACAGACTGCAGGGCTGAGGTTAAGGGCAGAGGTGCTGCCCCGCTGGAATAACTTCCCACTGGCAGCAATGCTGGCTTGTGGATCCCTGCTGTGTCGTCTGTAACCCCCCCACCCTCACACCCGGCAAAGCGGATTTGTGGAGTCTTGCTGTGCCGCCTACCCCCAGCAATACTGATGCTCCGAGACCAAAGCCTTCCTGTGATGACGCCCTCCCGCAGCAAGGCTGACATGCGGAGCCCTACAGTGCTGCCTGCACCAAGCAAAGCAGGTGCTGGAGCTTCTTCCTGCTGCCAAGGTCTCTTAGTTACTGACCCGCACCCCCCCCCTGTCCTCCTCTCTGCTGCCACACTGCTCCCTGCTCATCATGCCTCAAGATCCCTCTCCACCCAATCACTATAATTGTCTCAGTCAGATTGATGCAACTTGTGAGTAATACCATTAGTTATTATAACTGTACACCCCACCACCCCTGTGTACCCCACCACCCATGCCGTTTGGGCACCTAATCCACAGACTTGTCTCCCACAGCTTATGGGTGCCTGACGGAGCAGCAATTGAATTGCTCCATCATCCGCCCATTAGCTTTGATGCCACACAGAAGAAATGAATTCCCCCTATGTGTTTTATTTCCTATGTGTTTTTTTTCTTATCGTTGCCAATGTGTATTATTTTTTTCTAAACAAAGCCTATGTGTGTTTCTTTTATTTCCTGTGGGGGCCTATGTGTGTTTCTTTTATTTCCTGTGGGGGCCTATGTGTGTTTCTTTTATTTTCTGTGGGGGCCTATGTGTTTTTATTTTATTTTTTTATACAAAGACCATGTGTTTTTTATTTCCTGTGGGGACAATGTGTGTGGTTGGAGTGACAGGGCAGGTGGCAGGAAGCTGGAAAGACAAGGGGCAGGAGGCTGGTGGGGATACAGGGTGCAGGAGGTGACCCTGGGCACGAGTCTGGTTGAACCTTTGTTGTATGATGACATTGGTTATAACTTATATATTCCTACACAAACAGGCATCTTTTAGACCATGTGATCTCCTACATGAATAGTGAATACCGACTGAAGACACTATCTACCCAGGGGGTGGATCAGTTTCTTCAGATATTCCACGTTGCCGAGAAACCACCATATAGGTAAGGTGTATGTGTAATGGAATGTACAGGAATGCTCCCAGAGTGACAAGAAACGGGTGGTGTATCATGCTGACACGCCCCTTGTGACACATGACCAAGCACACTTATATTGTGACTGGCGCGTTTTTACTACTTACAATGCTGCCACCACTTCTAAATTGTCCATACCCCCACTTCAAAATTCCCACTTCGACCACTGCATATATATGTATATGTGTGTGTACCCACTGTCCATTTTGTTAATTGTGAAATCACCCTGCTTGTTTTGTAATAGATGACTTGCACCCCGCCTTTTCCACAGCCCAAAAAGGGGAGGTGGAACAAAGGGCCGGGCGCAACTACTCAACCCAGCCCCTGGGAGGCACACGCAATAGAAGGTGGAACCCAGGGCTTCCAATTCATGCCTCCAGCAGCCCAATCCACACAAGCTGGAGAGGAACACCCAGACGTACAGCTTACCCCTGTGACTGCGAAATACCAGACAGCACATGATTTTATCTGAAGGATATGGAGCAAACTGAATGCTTTGGGCCAGTATCTGCCGGACAGGCATTATTAGACGCTACAAACACAAGCTGCTGCTCATTTTATAATTGTTAGTGAGAGGCTTAAGCAGAGGCTAGGGCAGACCGGTGGGTTGACACAGGCAGACGGTAGTGGCCACAGCTGGATAGCACTTTACCATGAAGAGGTCCTTATTTCCACTGTGACCCAAGCACAGTGTAAGCTTTTTTTTTAAAGAAAAAATCTGGCCACCATAATAAACAGCCTTAAATTGGCCCTGATGTTCATGTCTCAGCTAAAGCTGGGCACACACCTGGCCGACAGGTCGACCTATCTAACGATTGGTAAGTGCATAGAACCTTACCAACCGTTCAGGCCGATGTGTCTGCACTGACATCACAACTGGTTGGGCATTTAAATTTGCCCACCCAGTTGAGATATCAGTCACTGGCAGACCCCTGCAGCAAGGGTAAGGGCGACCGGCAGGTCACCCGTACACATGTAAATAACTCTGTAAGATATATCGGCATCAGCTGTGCTGCAGGGCAGATGCGATATGCCTGTGAATGACACAGTTAATAGACATATAATTTTTATACACTCACTGATCATGATCTACAAATATATTTCCTGTTCAATAGAACAAGCAATATAATATATCTGTCAGTGTGCACTCAGCATTAGTCATATGGGGCTGGTATATGATATATTTGTTTATACTATAGCTCTTTGTCATAAAAAAAATTCAGATTTCATTTGCTATTTAAACCATACCCACATTACGCAAACCACACCCACAACATTATTGTCACGCCCATTATTAAAATTGCATTCACTGGTAGAAAAACTGGGCCACTTGCTCTTGTTTGCCCCCTAGGCTGAAAGTTGCAAGGACTAGCTGGAGTGATAAGTGTGATCAGATTAGGCCAATAGTGTGTTTGAAAGGTAATGCGGTGCAGGGATTTGCTGATTGGTGATGCGGTGCAGGTGTGTGCAAGGACTAGCTGAAGTGGTAAGTGTAATCATATTAGGCCAATGGTGTGTTTGAGAGGTAATGTGATGCAGGTGTGTGTAGGGGCTTGCTGAATGATGATGCGGTGCAGGTGTGTGCAAGGACTAGCTGGAGTGGTAAGTGTGATCATATTAGGCCAGTGGTGTGTTTGAAAGGTAATGCGGTGTAGGTGTGTGCAATGACTTGCTGATTGGTGATGCGGTGCAGGTGTGTTCAGGGACTTGTTGAATGGTGATGCGCTTCAGGAGTGTGCAGGGAATTGCTGGAGTGATAAGTGTAATCATATTAGGTCAATGGTGCGTTTGAAAGGTAATACGGTGCAGGTGTGATAACAGGTGAGGTAATAGGGGTTGGGCCTGGAGGAGAACGTGGGTGGGCTGGTTGGAGATTACTTCGTTATAACGGATTTAACTTCGTTGTCAATGTTGAGTCCCCTGGGGGTTAATGTTTTCAGCGTGAATATCCATCTAAGTTCCTCCTTGTTGAGGATTTTGTTATGGTCTCCGCCTCTCCAGTTTTTTTGCATGTGTTTGATTCCTATGAAAGTGGTACTTTGTGTGCTGCTATGGTGGTATTCTTTGTAGTGTACAGGTATGTTATGGTTCTCTATTTGTTTGGTGATGTTTCTCAGATGTTCGGCAATTCTGGTTTTTAGTGGTCTGGTGGTCCTACCTAAGTATTGTTGATTGCATGGGCATTGTATGAGGTAGATTATGTTGTTAGTGTTGCATGAAATGTGTTCTTTAATTTTATATGTGGTGTTTGTCTGTGTGGATGAGAATGTTGTAGTGGGTGTGGTGCTTCTATATTTTAGTGTGACGCAGTTGGTACATGAGCCGCAGTGGAAGAAACCCCCTGTGAGTTTGGAGTTGTCTAGAGTGTATAACTGTACTTGGGTCTGTATAATTTCTTTGCGCTAAATTGTATTTAGATCATAGCGTGTAACTGACTGTACTTTCACTTGAATAATACTTTGTGCTTTGGAACCACAGGTTCAAGGTCTGGAGTCTTTATTTACTGTATGACTGCGTACGCAAAATAGCGTCATCCTTAGACGTTTATAGGAAGGATATTAGAAGGTATAGGCAGGAGTGTATAGAGGTTAGAATCCAGAATCCTTAGTTGGGGGCTCATAGTGAAGTCACTTACCTGTTCACACGATAAAACACGGTTATCAATATCTCACCAAAGGGTGGATAGTGGCCACACGCAGTTTTCCCTGCAACCACTCTATGCTGAGAGATCGCTATCCTTTATCGTGTGAGTCAAGATACGCTGACTAGAATCCAGGGACAAGAAAGGAAAAAGTTTGTTTTCCTTTGTTGATAGTATTTTGCGTTTAAAAGGGGTGTCGCAGTATTGCGCACGCGGCTAAGTCACATTTTTGCACGCAATAAAGACGCACTTTTGCGTACGCAGCTAAGGGTAAGTCATACGGTTGTGTAGTAGTCGCATTATTGTGTATGCGACTGGTCGCACAATAGCGTATACGTATTTCCAGTTGTGCTGCCACGTGTTTAAACAAAGCCGTTGAGGTTTACATTTTTCAATTGTTGCCAATAAGTGAGTTAACGTGTATTTTTCTGCACAGGAAAAAAGTGTGTAACTGTGAGTGTTTGTTTAGGGTGTAACACGGGACCTAAATGTTAAGGGTATCATAGGACCCTTAAGAGCTAGGCGCAGGAAGGTGGCCTAGTGACTCGGTAGCAGCATACCGTTTACTTTTACACAGAGCAGGTGTATGGTTTGTTATTTTTGTTAGGGTTCGGCCCCCAGCGTGATTATAGCATTCAGTAATCAATGTGTGTGATCTGTTAGGTTTATTTGAACACTATAATTAAACCGCATAATCTTGGCTAGATTGTGATTGTGAGCTGGTGGGAGGATGGATGAAATCAACTGGAACACAAAGGGTACTTTGCTGCCCCCTAGCAGTTGAAAGGTAGTCAAAAAGGGATTGCTGAGCGGAAGCGGCCTTTACTTCCGTAGGTGAGTGGAAGCGTCTAGAAGTCCTCCATAGGGTTTGCGGATACACCCTTTTTCCAAGGCGTTCGCAGGTAAGTGAAAGTACCTTAATTGTCCTTCACCAGTTTAAATTTTTATTGAAAAACGTAGGAGTTGTCCCAAGATGGGAGCCACGCAAACAATAGAAATGTTAGACAATGATGTGCTGCTAATGGAGGCACCGCTTGGATCGGCCCGTCGTATTATGCATACTAAGTACGGTACTTATGCAATAAGGTATTGTGACGTATGGTTTAAAATAACGATGAAGAATGTTAGACCATTTCCCAGAATTGGTAGTTTTGATAAAGATGTATTGGATAATGTCCGGGACCACATCAGTCTGATGCGGTCTGGTAAAATATTATGAATGTTTAAAATTGTGGCAGCATGAAGGGGATGCGTGGCTTAAAAATGTGCAAGCGACACAAACTAGCGTTGCGAGTGCATTGCCAGCAAATACACCCGCTGCGCTGGATTGCAATGCGTGCGAGCCGCAAAATGGCGCGCATGTGCGGCAAGGTAGCGTTGCGGAAGGTATTGCCTGCAGTTCACGCGCACCACCGCCACCTTATGTGGATGGGGGTGCAAGTACAGTTATCAAAAAAAACCATAAAGAAATTGTTCATGATTTGGATGATGAGCCTATTGTAATGTCTGCCATTTCCCATGCTGTAGAAATGATAGATGCTGTACCACGACAATCATGAGTGGTGCCGCCATCTCCATCGGTAACAGCAAGGGAAGTGCTAACACCCTCTGCACCCGAGGAAGTTGTTAATACCATACGTAGCAGCAACAGATTAAACCCCCAGCCAGGTAATAAGGTCAAAGGTAGCAGCGCTGCCGGTCTGCATCCCATTCGGACAATAACTGTTCCGAGTGGAAATGCAGATGCGTACGGTGTAGTGCCCACGGGGGAAGTGGTAATGCATTGTACTTGGACAAGGGTAGAACTAAATTCCATCATAAATGATTTCCCCGATCCCAAAAAGGAACTAGCCAAATGTCAAAGATTTTTGAGGAATTTGGGTAGTTCTCATGAGCCAACTAATAAAGATTGGCGAGTTGTGTTAAGGGCCTGTCTACCACGCAATATCGACGTGATAAAATTTATCACGGATTGTGTATTGGATGGTGACGTTCCCTTAACAGACCAAGTAAACCAAGGTAACATTTCCCGCATTGTAACTCAATTGGGTATATATTTTCCAGTAGTAGTTAACTGGAACAAAATTTTCACCATAAAGCAAAAGGAGAGTGAATCTGCAGAAGATTATTGCGACTGGGCTCTGCAGGCTATCACTCAGTACACTGGGTTAGAGGATATTAAAGATTAGCACTCACCACAGGGGAATGATAGTCACTATACTCATGGACGGTCTTAAAGAGAACCTAAAGACCCGGGTTCAGACCTCACAGCCTGGCTGGAGGGGAGTCACAATAGATACCCTCCTAGAATCTGCCATAGAACATAATAAAAACATCTCAAAGAAGAGAGAGACCCAGAGCGAAAAACTAATGGCTGTCAGTATCCAAGCTCTGGAAGGAATGACGGTAACATCACAGCCAGCAGACACACTTGCCCCCACACACACACTTTCACCTGAACAGTTATATGCCCTCACTAATCCTACAACACAGCCTTAGCCCACTTATCCTACACAACCACAAGTCCCATACTACCCACAAGCTCCATACCTTCCACAATATCCTTTTCCTCAATATCCTTACCCATGCCCACCACCTTTCTCTCCTGCTCAACCCACACAACAATCCTTCCCATGAAAGTGTTTTAATTGCAACCAGCCAGGACACATAAGTAAGAGCTGCACGGCAAAGAGGGTAGGACCCCCAAACCAGGGAGTACCTGGATATCCCCATAAGGGATATGCACAGAGACCAGCAAATGTCCATCAGGCACCAGCTCCAATTGTGGCCGTTAATGCTTTATTGGAGAGTGGGAGCCAGCGCTAGGAGTCGGGTCATACTTGTGGTCTGCAGATAGACAGGTTGACGGGAACTACTAGGGAAAAACTGGTAATGGTAATTGATGTAACTGATACCCAATCTCTGTTCTGCTTTCTTCCCTGTGCCCTAACACCCTGACTGTCAGTATTTTTCTTTTCCCACCTAGGGGGAGGTGTACACTACACATGGACACAAGTGTCCCATGGGTTCATAGACAACCCCAGTATTTTCTCCCAGGCCTTATATGACTGTTTACAATCTTTTCAACCTGCCAATGGATCTGTTCTAATGTAAAATGTGCACGATTATTTGTTGTATTTAGGTCATGTTTAAATGATATTAAACTGTTGTGCTTTATCTCTCAAACACAGGACGCTAAGGACAAACGGCAGCCATGCCAGGCTAAGGTCAAATACTCGGAATACTGTCCAACCCAGGGGCGCAGGCAATATTTAGAGCAGTAGATATTGATAACCGAAATTAAATTGCAGGAAATTGTGTACAAATATAGTATCCCTAGAATAATTGAATATAGGAGGGATACTCATTTCACAAGTAATGTCTTCTATAACCTGTGTAAGGTGATGGGTATTAATATCAAGATCATCCCAGACCAACTGTCTACCTGTCCCCCTTTGAGATACTGTTTAACAGGCAGCCTCATGTGAAAATATGATAATGAGGTTACTGTGCAGTGTCTCACAAAGATGAGTAAGAACAACTGAAATTGAAAATGTTATTAACTAACATGACTGAAGCAAACTCTCATGATGTTAAACCTGGAGAATTTGTTATGATCCCAATTTTTTTTAGCTCAGATTGTTTGACTGATCGGTGGAAAGGTCCGTATCTGACGTTGTTGACAAAATACCACATCCTCAGAGGGTGGCCGGGGAAGATACGTGGGTCCATTCCACTCACTATAGGGAGGTTAACCAACCGGTGGAGATACAAGGCGGAGACGAGGCCGATAACGTGGACCTGTCGACTGCGAGCTTGTGCCGGGAGGATTAAAAAGGTGACAGTGAGAAACCTGAGCTAAAAGAAAACTGTAGATCAGTGTCGCAGCAAGGGATTGTTCTGCTCTGTTCATTTTTGTATTCTTCTTCCAGAGTTTCCGTCATCTTGGTTTGTTTGGGGATACCCAGTTTCTGTGATGGAGGACCGATAGAGAAGATGGGAGCTGATGGCAGTGCCGCTGGAGTGGAGCCAGGAGGAGTGCAATGCCAATCAGGGGAGTATCTGACCAATCTTAGTACTGTTATTGTTAAGAAAGCTATAATTCCGGATACTCGGGGACGGTGTGGAGTTTTATCGCCTGAAGATTCCTGTATTTGTGAGCTTTGTGGGTCCCTAGTTGATGAGAACTGTATTCAACGGTGCCAGCCTAAATATAACCCGTATTGGGGTAGGTATCCTTTAGAGGATTATCATAGCATGGTAGGCAAAGTGTTAAATCAAACTGATTGCTGGGTGTGTTCACATGTGCCACAGGGACAGCATAACGTAGGGTTGGTGCCATTTCTGCTGAATATCATGGAAATTTTAGAATTGCAAAAAGGGAAAACATTGGATGGAAAATTCCTCTCATCCAAACCACCTCATTTCAAACTCTATGAATTCCTAGTAGATAGATCACTTTTGTGTTTAAACATAACCAACCCCAATAAGTTGGGAGTTGGGAAGTGACGGGGAATAATCAGACGATGACCTTCTCACAGAGAGCTGATAATGAGTCCATAAACCATGATCTGTTACGCTCAATTAAATCTAGTGGGAAAGATTTTAGGTACCAGTACACATTAAGTTCCACCAAAGAAATTATTGGTAAGGTACCAGATGGTTATTGTGCTAAAATAATACAACCAGAGACTTGCATGTACCAGATGGAAGACCCTGAGATAGGATTGTTTGCAAGGGAAATGTGTTTAATGATAATGATGCATACTATTCCTTATGTTCTCCCCGATAATGTATATTTTATATGTGGAAGAAAGGCATATAAGTGGCTCTCCCTGAGTTCCGAAGGTTTGTGTTACCTGGGAAGAGTAGTCCCAGAAGTTATGACCCTTACACATGGTGAAATGCTTGGTATTCATAAAAACACACCATCACCATATCTTCACACGCAGTATGAACACAGAGGCAAACGAAATATGATACCTGGTGACGTGCATAAAGCCACTCAGTTAATTAGTGAGACAACTGGCTTCCAAGTTTTAGTCGCACTGGATCCCACCAGAATCGCTCGGGGTACATTAAATTTTAGATATATTCAGGAACTTGCTAAATTAATAGATAATATCACCGAGATGTATGATGACACATTCAGGTATACAGGGAGAGAATTGCAAGCATACAAGAAAGAACTGGTGCAAAATAGACTAGTTTTAAATTATTTATACTGATTGTCATCATAGTAATTGGCCTATGTGTCTGGTATGTTCCTATTGTGTTGAAGTGTGGAAAATGTAAAAAATAGAGTAAGACGAAAGAACGAAATTATGATGGTGGTCAGTAATGGCAATATGAATACTGAGGTAAATATAGAACTGCATTACAACCCTGAACTAGGAAATACCATTATCTGGTGTATTATATTTAGATGTGCATAGAATGTATTATTGAAATGTTACTTTTGAAACACCTCAGATAAAGTAAAGTCTCAATTTCCCTTCAATACTGCCTTTATAGGACTGGTGCATCCCCACATCTTTCACATGATCTCCCAAGGTCCGCGGTGTGCGTATAATGGTAGTTTTATGTCCCCTCCTAGAGACACATTATTGATGGATTAAGAACCACCTTGTGCCAACCCCTAATAACATTAAGTAATATACGTATGTATGCCTAAAATTAATTTTAACATCAGCATGTGATAACATGTTGTTCGCTATCAAAGGCTGGACTGTCGAAGCTGGATTAGTGGCTGAGACGGAATCAGCTTAAAAATTAGCATGCACGACGCCATCTTGCGAATGGCAGCTAGTCTCCATTTTAGAAACAAGAATCTGCAAGATGCCATTTTGCGACCAACGCCATTTTAAGTTACAACTCACGAGCTAAGTACAGATGGCAATGTTTTTGATAATCTACCAAGGGCAACTGGAAGAACAGCCTCCTGAGAAAAAGTAAATAGAATAGACAATGCACCAGAATATTGTGAGTGTTTTACATACAAATTGTGAATCCCTGTATGTAGACATGTATAGTTGTGGCAATTGTAATATAACCCAGGCATTGATCTACACATTTGAATTTGTCTGAATCCTAAACAGGTTTTAGTCCCACACCCAGACAGAATGGCCCCGGCTTCACAGCTGGGGGTAACACATTTACATTGCAGTTTGAAACTGTGAGTGAGGAATGAGATGTGTATATGTATGTATGCATGTGTGTGTGTATGTATATATATATAGATAGATAGATAGATAGATAGAGAGAGAGAGAGATGTGTATGTGTATATATACAGTCAGGTCCATAAATATTGGTACATTGACAGAAGTTTCATATTTTGGCCTCTATTGAACACCACAATGGCTTTGAAATGAAACAAACAAGATGTGCTTTAACTGCAGACTTTCAGATTTAATTTGAGGGTAATTACATCCAAATCAGGTGAACGGTGTAGGAATTACAACGGTTTCTATATGTGCCTCCCACTTTTTAAGCGTCCAAAAGTAATGGGACAAACTAAACAATCCTAAATCTAACTTTCACTTTTTTAATACTTTGTTGCAAATCCTTTGCAGGCAATTACAGCCTGAAGTCTAGAACGCATAGACATCACCAGACGCTGGGTTTCATCCCTGGTGATGCTCTGCCAGGCCTCTACTGCAAATGTCTTCAGTTCCTGCTTATTCTTGGGGCATTTTCCCTTCAGTTTTGTCTTCATCAAGTGAAATGCATGCTCAATCGGATTCAGGTCAGGGGATTGACTTGGCCATTGCATAACATTCCACTTTTTAGCCTTAAAAAACTCCTTGGTTGCTTATGCAGTATGCTTCGGGTCATTGTCCATCTGCACTGTGAAGCACCGTCCAATGAGTTCTGAAGTATTTGACTGAATATGAGCATATAATATTGCCCGAAACACTTCAGAATTCATTCTGCTGCTTTTGTCAGCAGTTACATCATCAATAAATACAGGGGAACCAGTTCCATTGGCAGCCATACATGCCCACGCCATGACACTACCACCACCATGCTTCACTGATGAGGTGGTATGTTTTGGATCATGAGCAGTTCCTTTCCTTCTCTTCTCTTCCCATCACTCTGGTACAAGTTGATCTTTGTCTCATCTGTCCATAGGATATTGTTCCAGAACTGTAATGGCTTTTTTAGATGTTGTTTGGCAAACTCTAATCTGGTCTTCCTGTTATTGTGGCTCACCAATGGTTTGCATCTTGTGGTGAACCCTCTATATTCACTCTTGTGAAGCCTTCTCTTGATTGTTGACTTTGACACATATACATCTACCTCCTGGAGAGTGTTCTTGGTTTGGCCAACTGTTGTGAAGGAGTTTTTCTTCACCAGGGAAATAATTCTTTTGTCATCCACCACAGTTGTTTTCCGTCGTCTTCCAGGTCTTTTGGTGTTGCTGAGCTCTCCAGTGCATTCTTTCTTTTTAAGAATGTTCCAAACAGTTGATTTGGCCACACCTAATGTTTTTGCTATCTCTCTGATGGGTTTGTTTTGATTTTTCAGCCTAATGATGGCTTGCTTCACTGATAGTGACAGCTCTTTGGATCTCATATTGAGAGTCGACAGCAACTGATTCCAAATGCAAATGTCACACTTAGAATCAACTCCAGACCTTTTACCTGCTTAATTGACAATGAAATAACGAGGGAATAGCTCACACCTGTCCATGAAATAGCTTTTGAGTTGATAGTCCCATTACTTTTGGTCCCTTAAAAAGTGGGAGGCACATATTGAAACTGTTGTAATTCCTACACCGTTCACCCGATTTGGATGTAATTACCATCAAATTAAATCTGAAAGTCTGCAGTTAAAGCACATCTTGTTTGTTTCATTTCAAAACCATTGTGGTGGTGAATAGAGGCAAAAATCTGAAAATTCTGTCAATGTCCCAATATTTATGGACCTGACTGTATATATGTATATGTTAAGTCGATCATAGATGGAATCTCATGCATAAGCACCACACATTACGCACAGTTGAGCTGCTAACATGACGCTCAGTAGCGAATGCACAATATCCTGCATGCGAATGCTGTTAGCTGCATGCGTGCACATCTGCCCCAAATCAGATAAACCTAACTAGCGTCTTTTCCCATATCCCTAATACTTACATAATGCACACTTACACAAAAGGTTCCATAGCTATAAAGTAAAAGATTCAAGTTTTATTCATTTATTACAAATGCTGTGAAATAAAGACTATTTTGGTATCTAAGGTTTGATACATGATAAGTAAGCCGTGTTTGATATTATACTGATCCGCAGTTTATCCACAGCTTCCCGGTATCAACGATATGAAGATCGGAACATACGTTCGCAACTTATGGACCGTAAAGACATAAAGAACCAAAATTTATTTTTGTGCGTGCAGGGGAAATAGAGGAGGCAACAAGCTGTTAGAGGCTGTTCTGTGTCCATTTGAACCAACCTGTTAAATGCTCTGTAACAGATGCGTCCCCCTTGGGAACCAATGGCATCAGCAACAAGCCTTTCTATTGTGTTGTCTGTTTCTGGGGGGGTATAAATATGTGTGCTCTGACCCTGGGTTTCAAGTCTTCTTGCTGATTGACGGAGGTTATCTTGCTGATGCCGGGATATGGTCTAGAGCGCCTGCGTATGTATAACTGTGAAGATGGGCGGTAGAACTGCGCTCTCGTTGACCGGGGCATGGGTGTGTTGTGGTTTCGGGGTGCTGCACCTTTGTGTGGGAGTACCTTTCCCGCACTGAAAACGTATGGGGGTAGGGGGGGTAAGGTGCGCTCTTCCTGCTAGTAGTAATGGTGATGGTGATGCCTTGTGTGTGTTTGTGAGTGGTGTTAATTTGAATGTTTCTTCTTGTGGTGGTGGTGTTTTGGGACTTAGAAGGAGGGTGTGATTGGGTATGGAGTGTAGTTTGGAGTAATGTGAAAAGGGGAATGAAATAGGATCAAAATGAGGCCAGCAAGACACAGTAATTTGGGGCAAAATCTTTTATTGAGTAGTCACAATGCTGCTCTGTTGAGATCCCGGGCAGGTGGGTGAGGTTCAGTGATGAGTGGTGATGAGACTGGGGAGGTAGGTGGACCCTTTTAGGGGGCTCCTTCCCGTGCGGTTCAGTGACCTTGCACGTCACCCCTGCTGGACCTATGGTCGACAGTCTAGGAAGTCTCGGGGGGTGGGGGAATTTGCAGAGTGGGTTGGAACACCTGTGCGGCGTCCTGCGTGTTGGTGTGAGTCTTGGCAGTACTTACCTACCATTAGGTTTTTTGTTATGGTGATGTACGTCGACTTTGCGGCCGTTGCAGATAGGTTGGAAGCTGCAGGTTTGTTGGTGAGCTGGATCAGCGTGTTGCTGGTGTGCTGCAGGTGCACGGCTGTTCTGATTGGTCTGCGGAGGTCAGCGACCGGAATTTGCAGCTGAAGTTGGCTCTTGGTCATGCAGCTGGAGGTGTGGATGGGTGAGCCGCTGGGAGCGTGTGTGCTGGGACCACCCCTGGGGTGTGGTCTGCCCAGGATACTGATTAAAAAAAAGCCAGGGAGGAGGGGGGATGTGGAAAGTGTGACCGGGATGGAGCTGGTCACTGGCGATGTTAGCTGGGTGGACTTACGGCCGGATGTGTGGGGTGCTCTTATCACTGACGGTCCCTCATGGAAATGAGGATCGACGATGGAGACAACCCTGGCCAGGAGTGAGTTGCTGAGCACGCCTGGGAGCAGGGGGGGAGAGAGGCTGGTCCGGGGTGGAGCCGGTCACTGGAGGTGTG
Organism: Taudactylus pleione; assembly: GCA_031769625.1. Taxonomy (NCBI): domain Eukaryota; kingdom Metazoa; phylum Chordata; class Amphibia; order Anura; family Myobatrachidae; genus Taudactylus; species Taudactylus pleione. Next base: position 5,145,807 of record JAUIMM010000198.1, read on the forward strand.
AGTGGTGCGGACCAGCAGGCGGGTGGGCTGAGAGCTTTCTGCACTGGTGGTCCCTGGTGGGGATGGGGATCTTTAGTGGAGGTCAGCCTGGATCAGTGTCGGGTTTGATGTGAGGGTCTCCAACGCATTTCGGCACAGGTGCCTTCTTCAAGGAGGTGTGAGAGGATCAATGCTTCTGAGGTTCTTATGTAAGGCACTTCCGGGGGTGGGGGTGTGGTCAGGTGACTCATAGGGCAAATGGGGTGTTTGAAAGGTAATGTGGTGCAAGTGTGTGCAGGGACTTGCTGAATGGTGATGTAGTGCAGGTGTGTGCAGGAACTAGCTGGAGTGATAAATTTAATCAGATTAGGCCAATAGTGTGTTTGAAAGGTAATGCGGTGCAGGTGTGTGCAGAGACTTGCAGATTGGTGATGCGGTGCAGGTGTGTGCAAGGGCTTGCTGGAGTGGTAAGTGTAATCATATTAGGCCAATGGTGTATTTGAAAGGTAATGCGGTGTAGGTGTGTGCAGAGACTTGCTGAATGATGCGGTGCAGGTATGTGCAGGAACTAGCTGGAATGATAAATGTACTCATATTAGGCCAATGGTGTGTTTGAAAGGTAATGCGGTGCAGGTGTGTGCAGGGGCTTGCGGAATGATGATGCGGTGCAGGTGTGTGCAGGGACTAGCTGGAGTGATAAGTGTGATCAGATTAGGCCAATAGTGTGTTTGAAAGGTAATGCGGTGCAGGTGTGTGCAGGAACTAGCTGGAATGATAAATGTAATCATATTAGGCCAATGGTGTGTTTGAAAGGTAATGCGGTGCAGGTGTGTGCAGGGGCTTGCGGAATGATGATGCGGTGCAGGTGTGTGCAGGAACTAGCTGGAGTGGTAAGTGATCAGATTAGGCCAATAGTGTGTTTGAAAGGTAATGCGGTGCAGGTGTGTGCAGGAACTAGCTGGAGTGGTAAGTGTAATCCTATTAGGCCAATGGTGTGTTTGAAAGGTAATGCGGTGCAGGTGTGTGCAGGGGCTTGCGGAATGATGATGCGGTGCAGGTGTGTGCAGGGACTAGCTGGAGTGATAAGTGTGATCAGATTAGGCCAATAGTGTGTTTGAAAGGTAATGCGGTGCAGGTGTGTGCAGGAACTAGCTGGAATGATAAATGTAATCATATTAGGCCAATGGTGTGTTTGAAAGGTAATGCGGTGCAGGTGTGTGCAGGGGCTTGCGGAATGATGATGCGGTGCAGGTGTGTGCAGGAACTAGCTGGAGTGGTAAGTGATCAGATTAGGCCAATAGTGTGTTTGAAAGGTAATGCGGTGCAGGTGTGTGCAGGAACTAGCTGGAGTGGTAAGTGTAATCCTATTAGGCCAATGGTGTGTTTGAAAGGTAATGCGGTGCAGGTGTGTGCAGGGACTCGCTGATTGGTGATGTGGTGCAGGCAGTGGCGGGCTGGGCCAGGGGGCAGGGTGCCAACTGCCCCCCGGGCCGCTACAATTATGTATTTCAGGGCCGGCAGGCAGAGGATGCTCATGCTCCTTGGCCGCTGCCCAGCTTGATAAAGATCTATATAAGTAGCAGCAGGGGCTTAAAGATAATGGCTGCCCCCATATCAGGCTACAAAAAGATGGCCGCTATCAACCAATGAGGAGCAAGGTTTCTCTACCTTGAAACCCAAATGGCTGGAGAATGGGAAAAGGGGCGTCACTAATCGGGGGAGTGAGAAGAGGAGCTGAAAAATGATGGCACCACACCCATGGAGGAGAGTCAGAGAGGGCAGAGATGAGGAGTGCCTTACTGTGATGGAGATCCTGCTTCCTGTCTTCTCCACCCATACCAGGTAAGTGGAGGGTGGAGTAGGGCATATTTATATGTCACAGTGGCATAAATTTTGCAGGGGGGTGTTTTGTTATTTTAAATATGTGTGTGCTGTGTCTGTATGTATGTATGTGCGTGTGTGTCTGTCTGTGATGCATGTGTCTGTCTGTATGTGACCATCTGTCTGTGTTGCATGTGTGTGTGTACATCTGTCTGTGTTGCATGTGTGTGTGTATGTTTACATCTGTCTGTGTTGCATGTGTGTGTCTGTCTGTGTTGCATGTATGTGTGTCTGTGTTGCATGTGTGTGTGGGTCTATCTGTGTTGCATGTGTGTGTGTGTCTGTCTGTGTTGTATGTGTGTGTTTGTATGTATTTATGTGTGTCTCTTGGTCTGTCTCTGTCTGTGTCAATAATATATATATATATATATAATTATTATTTTTTTTATAGTCTCAGCTTCCACACACTTATTACACAGACTGCAGGGCTGAGATTAAGGGCAGAGGTGCTGCCCCGCTGGAATAACTTCCCACTGGCAGCAATGCTGGCTTGTGGATCCCTGCTGTGTCGTCTGTAACCCCCCCACCCTCACCCCCGGCAAAGCGGATTTTTGTGGAGTCTTGCTGTGCCGCCTACCCCCAGCAATACTGATGCTCCGAGACCAAAGCCTTCCTGTGATGACGCCCTCCCGCAGCAAGGCTGACATGCGGAGCCCTACAGTGCTGCCTGCACCAAGCAAAGCAGGTGCTGGAGCTTCTTCCTGCTGCCAAGGTCTCTTAGTTACTGACCCGCACCCCCCCCCCCCTGTCCTCCTCTCTGCTGCCACACTGCTCCCTGCTCATCATGCCTCAAGATCCCTCTCCACCCAATCACTATAATCGTCTCAGTCAGAGTGATGCAACTTGTGAGTAATACCATTAGTTATTATAACTATACACCCCACCACCCCTGTGTACCCCACCACCCATGCCGTTTGGGCACCTAATCCACAGACTTGTCTCCCACAGCTTATGGGTGCCTGACGGAGCAGCAATTGAATTGCTCCATCATCCGCCCATTAGCTTTGATGCCACACAGAAGAAATGAATTCCCCCTATGTGTTTTATTTCCTATGTGTTTTTTTTCTTATCGTTGCCAATGTGTATTATTTTTTTCTAAACAAAGCCTATGTGTGTTTCTTTTATTTCCTGTGGGGGCCTATGTGTTTTTATTTTATTTCCTGTGGGGGCCTATGTGTTTTTATTTTATTTTTTTATACAAAGACCATGTGTTTTTTATTTCCTGTGGGGACAATGTGTGTGGTTGGAGTGACAGGGCAGGTGGCAGGAAGCTGGAAAGACAAGGGGCAGGAGGCTGGTGGGGATACAGGGTGCAGGAGGTGACCCTGGGCACGAATCTGGTTGAACCTCTGTTGTATGATGACATTGGTTATAACTTATATATTCCTACACAAACAGGCATCTTTTAGACCATGTGATCTCCTACATGAATAGTGAATACCGACTGAAGACACTATCTACCCAGGGGGTGGATCAGTTTCTTCAGATATTCCACGTTGCCGAGAAACCACCATATAGGTAAGGTGTATGTGTAATGGAATGTACAGGAATGCTCCCAGAGTGACAAGAAACGGGTGGTGTATCATGCTGACACGCCCCTTGTGACACATGACCAAGCACACTTATATTGTGACTGGCGCGTTTTTACTACTTACAATGCTGCCACCACTTCTAAATTGTCCATACCCCCACTTCAAAATTCCCACTTCGACCACTGCATATATATGTATATGTGTGTGTACCCACTGTCCATTTTGTTAATTGTGAAATCACCCTGCTTGTTTTGTAATAGATGACTTGCACCCCGCCTTTTCCACAGCAGACACACACAACCCAAAAAGGGGAGGTGGAACAAAGGGCCGGGCGCAACTACTCAACCCAGCCCCTGGGAGGCACACGCAATAGAAGGTGGAACCCAGGGCTTCCAATTCATGCCTCCAGCAGCCCAATCCACACAAGCTGGAGAGGAACACCCAGACGTACAGCTTACCCCTGTGACTGCGAAATACCAGACAGCACATGATTTTATCTGAAGGATATGGAGCAAACTGAATGCTTTGGGCCAGTATCCGCCGGACAGGCATTATTAGACGCTACAAACACAAGCTGCTGCTCATTTTATAATTGTTAGTGAGAGGCTTAAGCAGAGGCTAGGGCAGACCGGTGGGTTGACACAGGCAGACGGTAGTGGCCACAGCTGGATAGCACTTTACCATAAAGAGGCCCTTATTTCCACTGTGACCCAAGCACAGTGTAAGCTTTTTTTTTAAAGAAAAATTCTGGCCACCATAATAAACAGCCTTAAATTGGCCCTGATGTTCATGTCTCAGCTAAAGCTGGGCACACACCTGGCCGACAGGTCGACCTATCTAACGATTGGTAAGTGCATAGAACCTTACCAACCGTTCAGGCCGATGTGTCTGCACTGACATCTCAACTGGTTGGGCATTTAAATTTGCCCACCCAGTTGAGATATCAGTCACTGGCAGACCCCTGCAGCAAGGGTAAGGGCAACCGGCAGGTCACCCGTACACATGTAAATAACTCTGTAAGATATATCGGCATCAGCTGTGCTGCAGGGCAGATGCGATATGCCTGTGAATGACAGTTAATAGACATATAATTTTTATACACTCACTGATCATGATCTACAAATATATTTCCTGTTCAATAGAACAAGCAATATAATATATCTGTCAGTGTGCACTCAGCATTAGTCATATGGGGCTGGTATATGATATATTTGTTTATACTATAGCTCTTTGTCATCAAAAATTTTCAGATTTCATTTGCTATTTAAACCATACCCACATTACGCAAACCACACCCACAACATTATTGTCATGCCCATTATTAAAATTGCATTCACTGGTAGAAAAACTGGGCCACTTGCTCTTGTTTGCCCCCTAGGCTGAAAGTTGCCAGCCAGCCCCTGGGTGCAGGTCTGTGCAGGGACTAGCTGGAGTGATAAGTGTGATCAGATTAGGCCAATGGTGTGTTTGAAAGGTAATGCGGTGCAGGTGTGTGCAGGGACTTGCTGAATGATGATGCGGTGCAGGTGTGTGCAAGGACTAGCTGGAGTGATACGTGTAATCATATTAGGCCAGTGGTGTGTTTGAAAGGTAATGCGGTGTAGCTGTGTGCAATGACTTGCTGAATGGTGATGCAGTGCAGGTGTGTTCAGGGACTTGTTGAATGGTGATGCGCTTCAGGAGTGTGCAGGGAATTGCTGGAGTGGTAAGTGTAATCATATTAGGTCAATGGTGCGTTTGAAAGGTAATGCGGTGCAGGTGTGATAACAGGTGAGGTAATAGTGGTTGGGCCTGGAGGAGAACGTGGGTGGGCTGGTTGGAGATTACTTTGTTATAACGGATTTGACTTCGTTGTCAATGTTGAGTCCCCTGGGGGTTAATGTTTTCAGCGTGAATATCCATCTAAGTTCCTCCTTGTTGAGGATTTTGTTATGGTCTCCGCCTCTCCAGTTTTTTTGCATGTATTTTATTCCTATGAAAGTGGTACTTTGTGTGCTGCTATGGTGGTATTCTTTGTAGTGTACAGGTATGTTATGGTTCTCTATTTGTTTGGTGATGTTTCTCAGATGTTCGGCAATTCTGGTTTTTAGTGGTCTGGTGGTCCTACCTAAGTATTGTTGATTGCATGGGCATTGTATGAGGTAGATTATGTTGTTAGTGTTGCATGAAATGTGTTCTTTAATTTTATACGTGGTGTTTGTCTGTGTGGATGAGAATGTTGTAGTGGGTGTGGTGCTTCTATATTTTAGTGTGATGCAGTTGGTACTTGTGCCGCAGTGGAAGAAACCCCCTGTGAGTTTGGAGTTGTCTAGAGTGTATAACTGTACTCGGGTCTGTATAATTTCTTTGCGCTAAATTGTATTTAGATCATAGTGTGTAACTGACTGTACTTTCACTTGAATAATACTTTGTGCTTTGGAACCACAGGTTCAAGGTCTGGAGTCTTTATTTACTGTATGACTGCGTACGCAAAATAGCGTCGTCCTTAGAGGTTTATAGGAAGGATATTAGAAGGTATAGGCAGGAGTGTATAGAGGTTAGAATCCAGAATCCTTAGTTGGGGGCTCATAGTGAAGTCACTTACCTGTTCACACGATAAAATACGGTTATCAATATCTCACCAAAGGGTGGATAGTGGCCACACGCAGTTTTCCGTGCAACCACTCTGAGAGATCGCTATCCTTTATCGTGTGAGTCAAGGTACGCTGACTAGAATCCAGGGACAAGAAAGGAAAAAGTTTGTTTTCCTTTGTTGATAGTATTTTGCGTTTAAAAGGGGTGTCGCAGTATTGCGCACGCGGCTAAGTCACATTTTTGCCCGCAATAAAGACGCACTTTTGCGTACGCAGCTAAGGGTAAGTCATACGGTTGTGTAGTAGTCGCATTATTGTGTATGCGACTGGTCGCACAATAGCGTATACGTATTTCCAGATGTGCTGCCACGTGTTTAAACAAAGCCGTTGAGGTTTACATTTTTCAATTGTTGCCAATAACTGAGTTAACGTGTATTTTTCTGCGCAGGAAAAAAGTGTGTAACTGTGAGTGTTTGTTTAGGGTGTAACACGGGACCTAAATGTTAAGGGTATCGTAGGACCCTTAAGAGCTAGGCGCAGGAAGGTGGCCTAGTGACTCGGTAGCAGCATACCGTTTACTTTTACACAGAGCAGGTGTATGGTTTGTTATTTTTGTCAGGGTTCGGCCCCCAGCGTGATTATAGCATTCAGTAATCAATGTGTGTGATCTGTTAGGTTTATTTGAACACTATAATTAAACCGCATAATCTTGGCTAGATTGTGATTGTGAGCTGGTGGGAGGGTGGACGAAATCAACTGGAACACAAAGGGTACTTTGCTGCCCCCTAGCAGTTGAAAGGTAGTCAAAAAGGGATTGCTGAGCGGAAGCGGCCTTTACTTCCGTAGGTGAGTGGAAGCGTCTAGAAGTCCTCCATAGGGTTTGTGGATACACCCTTTTTCCAAGGCGTTTCCAGGTAAGTGAAAGTACCTTAATTGTCCTTCACCAGTTCAAATTTTTATTGAAAAACGTAGGAGTTGTCCCAAGATGGGAGCCACGCAAACAATAGAAATGTTAGACAATGATGTGCTGCTAATGGAGGCGCCGCTTGGATCGGCCCGTCGTATTATGCATACTAAGTACGGTACTTATGCAATAAGGTATTGTGACGTATTGTTTAAAATAACGATGAAGAGTGTTAGACCGTTTCCCAGAATTGGTAGTTTTGATAAAGATGTATTGGATAATGTCCGGGACCACATCAGTCTGGTAAAATATTATGAATGTTTAAAATTGTGGCAGCATGAAGGGGATGCGTGGCTTAAAAATGTGCAAGCGACACAAACTAGCGTTGCGAGTGCATTGCCAGCAAATACACCCGCTGCGCTGGATTGCAATGCGTGCGAGCCACAAAATGGCGCGCATGTGCGGCAAGGTAGCATTGCAGAAGGTATTACCAGCAGTTCACGCGCCCCGCCGCCACCTTATGTGGATGGGGGTGCAAGTACAGTTATCGAAAAAAAATCATAAAAATTTAACAAGCAATATTTACCCTCTCTTAAGCAACCATAAAGAAAATGTTCATGGTGTGGATGATGAGCCTATTGTAATGTCTGCCATTTCCCATGCTGTACAAATGATAGATGCTGTACCACGACAATCACGAGTGGTGCCGCCATCTCCATCGGTAACAGCAAGGGAAGTGCTAACACCCTCTGCACCCGAGGAAGTTGTTAATACCATACGTAGCAGCAACAGATTAAACCCCCAGCCAGGTAACAAGGTCAAAGGTAGCAGCGCTGCCGGTCTGCATCCCATTCGGACAATAACTGTTCCGAATGGAAATGCAGATGCGAACGGTGTAGTGCCCACGAGGGAAGTGGTAATGCATTGTCCTTGGACAAGGGCAGAGCTAAGGGCCTGTCTACCACGCAATATCGACGTGACAAAATTTATCACGGATTGTGTATTGGATGGTGACGTTCCCTTAACAGACCAAGTAAACCAAGGTAACATTTCCCGCATTGTAACTCAATTGGGTATATATTTTCCAGTAGTAGTTAACTGGAACAAAATTTTTACCATAAAGCAAAAGGAGAGTGAATCTGCAGAAGATTATTGCGACCGGGCTCTGCAGGCTATCACCCACTACACTGGGTTAGAGGATATTAAAGATAGCACTCACCACAGGGGAATGATAGTCACCATACTCATGGATGGTCTTAAAGGGAACCTAAAGACCCGGGTTCAGACCTCACAGCCTGGCTGGAGGGGAGTCACAATAGATACCCTCCTAGAATCTGCCATAGAACATGATAAAAACATCTTAAAGAAGAGAGAGATCCAGAGCGAAAAACTAATGGCTGTCAGTATCCAAGCTCTGGAAGGAATGACGGTAACATCACAGCCAGCAGACACACTTGCACCCACACACACACTTTCACCTGAACAGTTATACGCCCTCACTAATCCTACAACACAGCCTTATATCCCACTTATCCTACACAACCACAAGTCCCATACTACCCACAAGCTCCATACCTTCCACAATATCCTTTTCCTCAATATCCTTACCCATACCCACCACCTTTCTCTCCTGCTCAACCCACACAACAATCCTTCCCATGAAAGTGTTTTAATTGCAACCAGCCAGGACACATAAGTAAGAGCTGCACGGCAAAGAGGGTAGGACCCCCAAACCAGGGAGTACCTGGATATCCCCATAAGGGATATGCACAGAGACCAGCAAATGTCCATCAGGCACCAGCTCCAATTGTGGCCGTTAATGCTTTATTGGAGAGTGGGAGCCAGCGCTAGGAGTCGGGTCATACTTGTGGTCTGCAGATAGACAGGTTGACGGGAAGTACTAGGGAAAAACTGGTAATGGTAATTGATGTAACTGATACCCAATCTCTGTTCTGCTTTCTTCCCTGTGCCCTAACACCCTGACTGTCAGTATTTTTCTTTTCCCACCTAGGGGGAGGTGTACACTACACATGGACACGAGTGTCCCATGGGTTCATAGACAACCCCAGTATCTTCTCCCAGGCCTTATATGACTGTATACAATCTTTTCATCCTGCCAATGGATCTGTTCTAATGTAAAATGTGGACAATTTATTGTTGTATTTAGGTCATGTTTAAATGATATTAAAATGTTGTGCTTTATCTCTCACACACAGGACGCTAAGGACAAACGGCAGCCATGCCAGGCTAAGGTCAAATACTCGGAATACTGTCCAACCCAGGGGCCCAGGCATATTTCGAGCAGTAGATATTGGTAACAGAATTTAAATTGCAGGAATTTGTGTACAAATACAGTATCCCTAGAATAATTGAATATAGGAGGGATACTCATTTCACAAGTAATGTCTTCTATAACCTGTGTAAGGTGATGGGTATTAATATCAAGATCATCCCAGACCATCTGTCTACCTGTCCCCCTTTGAGATACTGTTTAACAGGCAGCCTCATGTGAAAATATGATAATGAGGTTACTGTGCAGTGTCTCACGAAGATGAGTAAGAACAACTGAAATTGAAAATGTTATTAACTAACATGACTGAAGCAAACTCTCATGATGTTAAACCTGGAGAATTTGTTATGATCCCAATTTTTTTTAGCTCAGATTGTTTGACTGATCAGTGGAAAGGTCCGTCTCTGACGTTGTTGACAAAGTACCACATCCTCAAAGGGTGGCCGGGGAAGATATATGGGTCCATTCCACTCACTATAGGGAGGTTAACCAACCGGTGGAGAAACAAGGCGGAGACGAGGCCAATAACGTGGACCTGTCGATTGCGAGGTTGTGCCGGGAGGATTAAAAAGCTGACAGTGAGAAACCTGAGCTAAAAGAAAACTGTAGATCAGTGTCGCAGCAAGGGATTGTTCTGCTGTGTTCATTTTTGTATTCTTCTTCCAGAGTTTCCGTCATCGTAGTTTGTTTGGGGATACCCAGTTTCTGTGATGGAGGACCGATAGAGGAGACGGGAGCTGATGGCAGTGCCGATGGAGTGGAGCCAGGAGGAGTGCAATGCCAATCAGGGGAGTATTTGACCAATCTTAGTACTGTTATTGTTAAGAGAGCTATAATTCCAGATACTCGGGGACAGTGTGGAGTTTTATCGTCTGAAGATTCCTGTATTTGTGAGCTTTGTGGGTCCCTAGTTGATGAGAACTGTATTCAACGGTGCCAGCCTAAATATAACCCGTATTGGGGTAGGTATCCTTTAGAGGATTATCATAGCATGGTAGGCAAAGTGTTAAATCAAACTGATTGCTGGGTGTGTTCACATGTGCCACAGGGACAGCATAACGTAGGGTTGGTGCCATTTCCGCTGAATGTCACGGAAATTTTAGAATTGCAAAAAGGGAAAACATTGGATGGAAAATTCCTCTCATCCAAACCACCTCATTTCAAACTCTATGAATTCCAAGTAGATAGATCACTTTTGTTTTTAAACATAACCAACCCCAATAAACCCGGGAGTTGGGAAGAGACGGGGAATAATCAGACGATGACCTTCTCACAGAGAGCTGATAAAGAATCCATAAACCATGATCTGTTACGCTCAATTAAATCTAGTGGGAAACATTTTAGGTACCAGTACACATTGAGTTCCACCAAAGAAATTATTGGTAAGGTACCAGATGGTTATTGTGCTAAAATAATACAACCAGAGACTTGCATGTACCAGATGGTAGACCCTGAGATAGGATTGTTTGCAAGGGAAATGTGTTTAATGATAATGATGCATACTAATCCTTATGTTCTCCCCGATAATGTATATTTTATATGTGGAAGAAAGGCGTATAAGTGGCTCTCCCCGAGTTCCGAAGGTTTGTGTTACCTGGGAAGAGTAGTCCCAGAAGTTATGACCCTTACACATGGTGAAATGCTTGGTATTCATAAAAACACACCATCACCATATCTTCACACGCAGTATGAACACAGAGGCAAACGAAATATGATACCTGGTGACGAGCATAAAGCCACTCAGTTAATTAGTGTGACAACTGGCTTCCAAGTTTTAGTCACACTGGATCCCACCAGAATCGCTCGGGGTACATTACATTTTAGATATATTCAGGAACTTGCTAAATTAATAGATAATATCACTGAGATGTATGATGACACATTCAGGTATACAGGGAGAGAATTGCAAGCATACAAGAAAGAACTGGTGCAACATAGACTAGTGTTAAATGATTTAACTGCTGTTACTGGAGGCTATTGCGTAACTTTGGCCACCCAATTTGGAGTGAAGTATTGCACCTATGTCACCAATGATACCAGCGACCCCAAAGAGGTGATAGACCGGAAGATGGACGATATTCTGCAGCTAAAATGGGAGTTTCGTAAGAACCATAATGCTTCAGTGGCTGAAGTAGGGGAGAAAATAGAAGGATGGGTCTCATGGTTGAACCCAGTGAAATGGTTCTCAGGCCTAGGGGAATGGGTCCAGGAAGTGATCGCCAGCATAGGCAAATTCTTGATCCTTATACTGATTGTCATCATAGTAATTGGCCTATGTGTCCGGTATGTTCCTATTGTGTTGAAGTGTGGAAAATGTAAAAAATAGAGTAAGACGAAAGAACAAAATTATGATGGTTGTCAATTGTAATATAACCCAGGCATTGATCTACACAATTGAATTTGTCTGAATCCTAAACAGGTTTTAGTCCCACACCCAGACACAATGGCCCGGCTTCACAGCTGGGGGTAACACATTTACATTGCAGTTTGAAACTGTGAGTGAGGAATGAGATGTGTGTGTGTGTATATATATATATATGTTAAGTCCATGATAGATGGAATCTCATGCATAAGCACCACACATTACGCACAGTTGAGCTGCTAACATGACGCTCAGTAGCGAATGCACAATATCCTGCATGCGAATGCTGTTTATTAGCTGCATGCGTGCACATCTGCCCCATATCAGATAAACCTAACTAGAGTCTTTTCCCATATCCCTAATACTTACATAATGCACACTTACACAAAAGGTTCCATAGCTATAAAGTAAAAGATTCAACTTTTCATTTATTACAAATGCTGTGAAATAAAGACTATTTCTACTTCAGGGTCCATAGGGTATCCACAGGATACCTTGGGGTATAGGTGTGACGTCAGTCGCAGGGCACCAAAGAGTTAAGCTTTCAGCCTTCCAGGGTGCACTAAGTCCCCCTCCTATACCCCGCCCCCGGGCCAAGGCACCTCAGTTTAGTTTGGTGCCTGGCCGGCGTCGAGTGCACCTGTCGGAGTGGGGGCTAGAAGAGCCCCTGAATCTTTCTTCAGTGCAGCTGTGGCTGCACATCTGGATGTACAGCATGGACAGTCAGTCCTGACGTCCATGCTGTCTTCCCTACACCCCGCCGGTACCAGAACGCCGGTACCGATCCGGGGATGCTTGTGAGCATCTGGGGTCACAGCTAGCGGTGACCCCAGATGTTCCGGACCATGGCCGGATCCAAGGGGGACAAAGGTAAGCAGCGGGGTCCCGCGGTGGGTCCCCGCTGGTCACATGGTCCTGAGTCCCCAGGCAGGGGGCTCCCTGGGGACTGGCTGCAGCGTGGAGCCAGGTACTGAACCTGCGCTTTCCACTACCCCCTTGGACAGCGGACCGCAGCAGAGCGGTAGCGCTGCGGCGTCCCAGGGGTTAAATGCATGCCAGTGGAGCGCGCCTTCCCTGTCTCACAGCCGGCGCCTCCCCCGCTGCACACAGCCCTCTGCACTGTGCTGACTGGTCCTGTGTCAGCGCTCCTCCCCCAGGCCAGCTTCTCTCTGCTCCTCGGCGGCCATCTTCTCTGCAACGCATGGTGAACGCTGCTGGAAGTCTGGAAGGAAGCATCGTGGTCTGGGTCCCCCCGCATACCTCTCCTCCGCTGTGGCTCAGGTCTGTGTATGCAGCGCTGTGTCCTACCAGGCCCTGTGTCTGTGTAGTTGAGTGATCAGCGCTGTTAGTGCAGGAATTGTTATTTCTCTGCATTGTATGTGACTGTGCTAGCGCTGCCTGTAACTTTTCTTCTCTAAACTGTCAGCTTTATTACTGTCCCTGTTCTTTCTGCTAAAGCCCTTGCGGTGCGGTGCTGCAGGGTGGTCTCTCGCCTATTTAATACTTAATTGGTGAGAGAGGTCACATACGTGGTGCCATCATGTCTGAAAGTGATTTTCCCCTCCGGCTACAGTGTACCACGTGCAAAGTACCGTTAGCGGAGGGGGAGGGTAGCGCGGAGGGCCTTTGCCGGCAGTGTTTGTCCATGGCGCGGCCTATTACAGTTACAGCACCGGTACAGGAGCCGCCCTGGGCTTGTTTCGCTCAGGCGTTAACAGCTTTAGTGGGCCAGTTAGCTCCGCAGCCCGCGTTTACTCCGATGGGTTTTTCCCAGCAGTCTGTGGTGTCGTCACCCATGCAGGGGTTCCCACGACAATTGGTGGTACCCCACAGTCTCCCTATTTCCCCGCTCCCGGGTTCTCAGGAGCCAGCGTGGGTTAACTCCCTGACGAGTTCTGTACAGCACTTGTCGGATGTGTTGCAAGGGGAGTCTGTGATGCGGCCTCATAAAAGGCCGGTGGCGTCTCTGTCCGCTCCTTATGAGGATGACGAAGGGACGTCTGATGATGAGGAGATTCTGGATCCTTACGATCAGGAACCTCTCCATACTAAGGACGCTGATGCTAAGTCCAAAGTATATATTCCTGGACTTATTCGGGCGTTCCGCACAGCCTTGGTGATTGAGGACGAAGTTCCCCCAGCGGCTAAATCTAAGTATGCCTTTTTCAAAGATGTGAAGGGCGATGCCACAGTCTTTCCTCTTTCGGGTCAGTTGGTGGACCATTTAGAGGAGGCGTGGAAACAACCTGGCAAAAGATACCAGCCGCAGAGACACCTGGCGGTGGCTTATCCGTTCGCGGATAATTATTTTGCTAAGTGGGAATCCCCTCCACAGGTGGATTCTCACGTGACCCGTCTTGTCCGTAGTGCCACATTGCCGATGCCATCTATGTCCTCCCTTAAGGATGCTACGGACCGCAAGGTAGAAATCTGCCTGAAGTCCGCTTATTCCCTTGCAGGGGGGGCAGCACGGCCGGCTATGGCCATTTGCTGGGTTGCCAGAGCGATGGAGCGCTGGGCGGATTCATTAGAGGCTTCTTTTGAATCCGACTGTCCGGCCGAACAGGCGGAGTTGATTGGCAATCTCCGTGATTCGGCCACCTACATCAACGAGGCGGCTCTAGACATTAGTACTCTGGTGTCTAGAATTTCTTCAGCAGCGGTAGCTGCTCGTCGCACCTTGTGGCTGCGATCCTGGAAGGCGGACGCAGATTCCAAGAAAGGTCTGGAAGCATTGCCGTTTACCGGAGAAGTTATCTTCGGTCCGGATCTGGATAAGATTGTGGCCACGCTGGCGGCAGCCAAATCTGCTTGTCTTCCGTCGGCCGCTGCTCCTTCTGGTTCTGGACCATCGTCCTTTCGGTCATCTAGGGCCCAGGGCAGGCCCAAACCACAGTCGTTTCCTCGACAGGCTGGCCCTAAGAAATCGGTCAAGCCCCGGAAACAGGCATGGAGTACCAGACGTCCGGCCCCCAAGCCAGATGACAAGCCTGCGGCCTGACGGTCCGGGTCTCTCCTTGGGGGATCCCAGGGTGGGAGGCCGCCTGCTGCAGTTCTCCCGGTGTTGGTCGTTCACTACGACAGACACTTGGGTTCTGGAGGTGGTCTCCCACGGGTACGCCCTCTCCTTCCGGCTCAGACCCCTGGCTCGATTCTTCACCACGGGTCTACCATCAGACCGGAACAAGGCTACGGAGCTGCGGAAGGTATTGCACACTATGCTCCAGGCTGGAGTTATAGTGTCTGTTCCATTCTCCCAGAGGGGCCAGGGTTTCTATTTAAATCTATTTTTGGTACAGAAACCCAATGGGTCATATCGTCCGATTCTCAACCTCAAAGCACTCAACAAGTCTTTGCGGGTCCCGAAGTTTCGGATGGAGACCCTACGGTCCATCATTCTGGCGCTGGAACCTGGGGACTACATGGTGTCATTGGACATACAGGACGCTTACCTGCATGTCCCTATTCTTTTGCGCCATCAAGATTTCCTTCGGTTTGCAATCCGCAGCGACCACTTCCAGTTTCGGGCGTTACCTTTTGGCCTGGCGACAGCACCACGTGTTTTCACCAAGGTGATGGCGGTCATGGCGGCTTCTCTGCGGCTGCAAGGAGTCCGCATATTGCCGTACTTGGACGACCTGTTATTGGTGGCAGGATCTCCAGAGCTCCTGTTACACCACTTGGACCTGACCATGGCACGGCTGCAACGGCACGGCTGGCTAATCAACTGGCAGAAGTCCACTCTAATCTCGTCTCGGAGGATTCTGCATCTTGGAGCCTTATTGGACTCGGGACAGCAAAGGATCTTCGTGACGGAGGACAAGATCTCTGCTTTACAGAGGTTACTGGGCTCCATGGTGTCGGTGTTCGACATGGTGGAATACGCCCAGTTTCACTCCAGACCTCTGCAGCACCTGATCCTGTCCAAGTGGAACGGGCTGCCTCAGTCTCTGAAGTTTCAGACGATTGTGCTCACCCCGGAGGTTCGCCTGTCCCTTGCGTGGTGGTTACAGACGACCCACCTCAACAAGGGACGTCCGTTCTGGGTTCCAAATTGGGTCCTGTTGACAACGGACGCCAGTTTTCGGGGCTGGGGAGCAGTTTCGGGTCCACACTTGTTCCAGGGCAGGTGGACGCTGACAGAAACGGAGCTTCCAATAAATATCTTGGAACTCCGTGCGGTCTTCAATGCTCTCCAGCAGGCACAGCGGTTTCTCCAGGGTCGCCCGGTGCAGGTCCAGTCGGACAATGCTACCACCGTGGCCTACATAAACAGGCAAGGAGGAACTCGCAGTCGGGCGGCTCTCGTAGAGGTCTCTCGGATCCTGGTTTGGGCGGAGCGCAATCTTCCGGCCATATCAGCGGTCTTCATCCCGGGAGTGCTAAATTGGGAGGCGGACTTTCTAAGTCGCCAAGACGTTCATCCGGGGGAATGGTCCCTGCACCCGGACGTTTTTCAACTACTGGTGGACAGGTGGGGTCTTCCAGAAATCTACCTCATGGCGTCCCGGCACAACAACAAGTTGCCGGTGTACGGGTCTCGCACAAGAGACGAAGGGGCGTCTCTGGTGGATGCTCTGTCCGTCCGGTGGACGTTCCGGTTCGCATTCCTGTTCCCTCCGGTCTCCCTTCTTCCACGGGTAATCCGGAAATTCAAACAGGAAGGAGGGACGCTCCTGTTGATAGCTCCCGCGTGGCCCACACGGCACTGGTTCTCAGACCTTCAGGGTCTGTCCGTGGACAGTCCTCTGCGGTTGCCGCTACGACCGGACCTTCTGTCTCAGGGTCCTTGCCTTCACCCGGACCTGACTCGGCTGTCTTTGACGGCGTGGCTGTTGAGACGGCCATGCTGAGACTGGGGAGGTAGGTGGACCCTTTTAGGGGGCTCCTTCCCGTGCGGTTCAGTGACCTTGCACGTCACCCCTTCTGGACCTATGGTCGACAGTCTAGGAAGTCTCGGGGGGTGGGGGAATTTGCAGAGTGGGTTGGAACACCTGTGCGGCGTCCTGCGTGTTGGTGTGAGTCTTGGCAGTACTTACCTACCGTTAGGTTTTTTTGTTATGGTGATGTACGTCGACTTTGCGGCCGTTGCAGATAGGTTGGAAGCTGCAGGTTTGTTGGTGAGCTGGATCAGCGTGTTGCTGGTGTGCTGCAGGTGCACGGCTGTTCTGATTGGTCTGCGGAGGTCAGCGACCGAAATTTGCAGCTGAAGTTGGCTCTTGGTCATGCAGCTGGTGGTGCGGAGCAAGAGGTGTGGATAGGTGAGCCGCTGGGAGGCTGGGTTGCAGCGTGTGTGCTGGGACCACCCCTAGGGGGTGGTCTGCCCAGGATACTGATTCAAAAAAAGCCAGGGAGGAGGGGGGATGTGGAGAGTGTGACCGGGATGGAGCTGGTCACTGGCGATGTTAGCTGGGTGGACTTACGGCCGGATGTGTGGGGTGCTCTTATCACTGATGGTCCCTCATGGAAATGAGGTTCGACGGTGGAGACAACCCTGGCCAGGAGTGAGTTGCTGAGCATGCCTGGGAGCAGGGGGGGAGAGAGGCTGGTCCGGGGTGGAGCCAGTCACTGGAGGTGTGAGCGGTGCGGACCAGCAGGCGGGTGGGCTGAGAGCTTTCTGCACTGGTGGTTACTTGGTGGGGATGGGGATCTTTAGTGGAGGTCAACCTGGATCAGTGTCGGGTTTGATGTGAGGGTCTCCAAGGAGGTGTGAGAGGATCAATGCTTCTGAGGTTCATATGTAAGGCACTTCCGGGGGTGGGGGTGTGGTCAGGTGACTCATGGGGCAAGTGGTGTGTTTGAAAGGTAATGTGGTGCAAGTGTGTGCAGGGACTTGCTGAATGGTGATGTAGTGCAGGTGTGTGCAGGAACTAGCTGGAGTGATAAATTTAATCATATTAGGCCAATGGTGTATTTGAAAGGTAATGCAGTGCAGGTGTATGTAAGGGCTTGCTGAATGATGATGCGGTGCAGGTGTGTGCAGGAACTAGCTGGAGTGATAAGAGTAATCATATTAGGCCAATGGTGCGTTTGAAAGGTAATGCAGTGCAGGTACTAGCCGGAGTGATAAGAGTAATCATATTAGGCCAATGGTGCGTTTGAAAGGTAATGCGGTGCAGGTGTATGCAGAGACTTGCTGAATGATGCGTTACAGGTGTGTGCAGGAACTAGCTGGAGTGATACATGTAATCATATTAGGCCAATGGTGTGTTTGATAGGTAATGCGGTGCAGGTGTGTGCAGGGGCTTGCGGAATGATGATGCGGTGCAGGTGTGTGCAGGGACTTGCTGATTGGTGATGCGGTACAGGTGTATGCAAGGACTAGCTGGAGTGGTAAGTGTAATCATATTAGGCCAATGGTGTGTTTGAAAGCTAATGCGGTGCAGGTGTGTGCAGGGGCTTGCTGAATGATGATGCGGTGCAGGTGTGTGCAGGGACTCGCTGATTGGTGATGCGGTGCAGGCAGTGGCGGGCTGGGCCAGTGGGCAGGGTGCCAACTGCCCCCCGGGCCGCTACAATTATGTATTTCAGGGCCGACAGGCAGAGGATGCTCATGCTCCTTGGCCGCTGCCCAGCTTGAGAAAGATCCGATATAAGTAGCAGCAGGGGCTTAAAGATAATGGCTGCCCCCATATCAGGCTACAAAAAGATGGCCGCTATCAACCAATGAGGAGCAAGGTTTCTCTACCTTGAAACCCAAGAGGCTGGAGAATGGGAAAAGGGGCGTGGCTAATCGGGGGAGTGAGAAGAGGAGCTGAAAAATGATGGCACCACACCCATGGAGGAGAGAGTCAGAGAGGGCAGAGATGAGGAGTGCCTTACTGTGAGGGAGATCCTGCTTCCTGTCTTCTCCACCCATACCAGGTAAGTGGAGGGTGGAGTGGGGCATATTTATATGTCCCAGTGGCATAAATTTTGCAGGAGGGTGTTCTTATGTTATTTCAAATATGTGTGTGCTGTGTCTGTATGTGTGTGTCTATCTGTCTGTGTTGCATGTGTGTGTATGTGTGTGACTGTCTGTATGTGACCATCTGTCTGTGTTGCATGTGTGTCTGTATGTTTACATCTGTCTGTGTTGCATGTATGTGTGTGTGTCTGTCTGTGTTGCATGTGTGTGTCTGTATGTGTACATCTGTCTGTGTTGCATGTGTGTGTGTCTGTCTGTGTTGCGTGTGTGTGTCTGTCTGTGCTGCCTGTGTGTGTGTGTGTGGGTCTATCTGTGTTGCATGTGTGTGTCTGTCTGTATTGTATGTATGTGTGTGTTTGTATGTATTTGTGTGTCTCTTGGTCTGTGTCTGTCTATGTGTGTGTGTGTATGTATATATGTGTATATATATATATATATATATATATATATTTATAATTTTTTTTTTTTATAGTCTCAGCTTCCACACACTTATTACACAGACTACAGGGCTGAGGTTGAGGGCAGAGGTGCTGCCCCGCTGGAATAACTTCCCACTGGCTGCAATGCTGGCTTGTGGATCCCTGATGTGTCATCTGTAACCCCCCCACCCTCACCCCCGGCAAAGCGGATTTGTGGAGTCTTGCTGTGCCGCCTACCCCCAGCAATACTGATGCCCCGAAACCGAAGACTTGTGTCTCCCACAGCTTATGGGTGCCTGACGGAGCAGCAATTGAATTGCTCCATCATCCGCCCATTAGCTTTGATGCCACACAGAAGAAATGAATTCCCCCTATGTGTTTTATTTATTTCCTATGTGTTTTTTTTCTTATCGTTGCCAATGTGTATTTTTTTTTTCTAAACAAAGCCTATGTGTGTTTCTTTTATTTCCTGTGGGGGCCTATGTGTGTTTCTTTTATTTCCTGTGGGGGCCTATGTGGTTTTTTTTATCATTGCCAATGTGTATTTTTTTTTTTGTACAATGCCTTTGTGTTTTTATTTTATTTTATTTCCTGTGGGGGCCAATGTGTATGTATTTTATTTTTTTATACAAACACCATGTGTTTTTTATTTCCTGTGGGGACAATGTGTGTGGTTGGAGTGACAGGGCAGGTGGCAGGAAGCTGGAAAGACAAGGGGAAGGAGGCTGGTGGGGATACAGGGTGCAGGAGGTGACCCTGGGCACGAATCTGGTTGAACCTTTGTTGTATGATGATGACATTGGTTATAACTTATATATTCCTACACAAACGGGCATCTTTCAGACCATGTGAACTCCTACATGAATAGTGAATACCGACTGAAGACACTATCTACCCAGGGGGTGGATCAGTTTCTTCAGATATTCCCCGTTGCCGAGAAACCACCATATAGGTAAGGTGTATGTGTAATGGAATGTACAGGAATGCTCCCAGAGTGACAAGAAACGGGTGGTGTATCATGCTGACACGCCCCTTGTGACACATGACCAAGCACACTTATATTGTGACTGGCGCGTTTTTACTACTTACAATGCTGCCACCACTTCTAAATTGTCCATACCCCCACTTCAAAATTCCCACTTCGACCACTGCATATATATGTATATGTGTGTGTACCCACTGTCCATTTTGTTAATTGTGAAATCACCCTGCTTGTTTTGTAATAGATGACTTGCACCCCGCCTTTTCCACAGCAGACACACACAACCCAAAAAGGGGAGGTGGAACAAAGGGCCGGGCGCAACTACTCAACCCAGCCCCTGGGAGGCACACGCAATAGAAGGTGGAACCCAGGGCTCCCAATTCATGCCTCCAGCAGCCCAATCCACACAAGCTGGAGAGGAACACCCAGACGTACAGCTTACCCCTGTGACTGCGAAATAACAGACAGCACATGATTTTATCTGAAGGATATGGAGCAAACTGAATGCTTTGGGCCAGTATCCACCGGACAGGCATTATTAGATGCTACAAACACAAGCTGCTGCTCATTTTATAATTGTTAGTGAGAGGCTTAAGCAGAGGCTAGGGCAGACCGGTGGGTTGACACAGGCAGACGGTAGTGGCCACAGCTGGATAGCACTTTACCATGAAGAGGTCCTTATTTCCACTGTGACCCAAGCACAAGGTAAGCTTTTTTTTTTAAAGAAAAAATCTGGCCACCATAATAAACAGCCTTAAATTGGCCCTGATGTTCATGTCTCAGCTAAAGCTGGGCACACACCTGGCCGACAGGTCGACCTATCTAACGATTGGTAAGTGCATAGAACTTTACCAACCGTTCAGGCCGATGTGTCTGCACTGACATCACAACTGGCCGGCAGGTCACCCGTACACATGTAAATAACTGTAAGATATTTCGGCATCAGCTGTGCTGCAGGGCAGATGCGATATGCCTGTGAATGACACAGTTAATAGACATATCATTTTTACATCCTCACTGATCATGATCTACAAATATATTTCCTGTTCAATAGAACAAGCAATATAATATACCTGTCAGTGTGCACCCAGCATTAGTCATATGGGGCTGGTATATGATATATTTGTTTATACTAGGGGTGTGCACCGGCCACTTTTCGTGTTTTGGTTTTGGATCTGGATCTTTCTTCGTGTTTTGGATCTGGATTGGTTTTGCCAAAACCACCCTTCCGTGTTTTGGGTTCTGGGTTTTGTGTTTTGGATCTGTATTTTTTTTTAAAAAAGCATAAAAACAGCTAAAATCACAGAATTTGTTGGTTTCTCTGCTCCTATGCTATTATTAACCTCAATAACCTTAATTTCCACTCATTTCCAGTCTATTCTGAACACCTCACACCTCACAATAGTGTTTTCATGTCCAAAAGGTTGCACCGAGGTAGCTGGATGACTATGCTAAGCGACACGAGTGGGCGGCACAAACACGTGACCCATCTAGGAGTGACACTGCAGTGGCAGACAGGATGGCAGTTAGAAAAACTAGGCCCCAAACTGTACATAATGCAAAGAAAAAAAAGAAGTGCAAGATGGAATTGTCCTTGGGCCCT
The DNA here is from genome assembly GCA_031769625.1 of Taudactylus pleione. NCBI lineage: Eukaryota > Metazoa > Chordata > Amphibia > Anura > Myobatrachidae > Taudactylus > Taudactylus pleione. The sequence goes on from JAUIMM010000198.1 coordinate 5,167,239, forward strand.
CCCACCCACCCTTATGTTGTATAAACAGGACATGCACACTTTAACAAATCAATCATTTCAGCGCCAGGGTCTGCCACACAACTGTGGCTGAAATGATTGGTTCGTTTGGGCCCCCACAAAACAAGCTGGCAATTAATGTGTCCCTGCACAAACTGGCTCTACGGAGGCAAGATGTCATCCTCATCCTCCTCATCCACCGATTCCTCACCCTCTTCAGTGTGTACATCCTCATCCTCAGAGTATTAATTCATCCCTGCTGGAACCACAGGTCCCTCTGTACGTTCTGGAGGCTGGTCTCCCTGGAAGAGTTGATAATTCATTTTATGAACATCATCTTCTCCACATTTTGTGGAAGCAACCTCCTACGCCTTTCGCTGACAAGGTTCCCGGCTGCACTAAACACTCTTTCGGAGTACACACTGGAGGGGGGGCAACTCAGGTAAAATAGAGCCAGTTTGTACAGGGACCTCCAAATTGCTTCTTTTTCCTGCCAGTACAGGTACGGACTGTCTGACATGCCTACTTGGATGCTGTCACCGATGTAATCCTTTAACAGACAGACGCACGCTTGTCGCTGCTGCTTTGAGGATGCAAGTGCGGCTACAGCCCACACAATTCACAAAGACAGAAAAAAGAAGAAGAATATTTTAATTGTTTGTGTAGAACACTTTGAGGTGTCACCACCCTTTAACAGACAGACGCACACTTGTCGCTGCTGCTTTAAGGATGCAGGTGTGGCTACAGCCCACACATTTCACAAAGACCAAAAAAAAAAGAACAATATTTTAATTGTTTGTGTAGCACACTTTGAGGGTGTCACCACCCTTTAACAGACAGACGCACGCTTGTCGCTGCTGCTTTGAGGATGCAAGTGTGGCTACATCGCACACAAGTCACAAACACATTAAAAAAATAGTTTTTTATTTTTTGGAACACTTTGAGAGTTACACCACCCTTTAACAGACAGACGCACGCTTGTCGCTGCTGCTTTAAGGATGCAGGTGCGGCTACAGCCCACACAATTCACAAAGACAGAAAAAAAAAGAACAATATTTTAATTGTTTGTGTAGCACACTTTGAGGGTGTCACCACCCTTTAACAGACAGACGCACGCTTGTCGCTGCTGCTTTGAGGATGCAGGTGGAATCTAGACGGGATTTGGAACCGAGGACACACTACCTCCATCAATTGTCTAAATCCCTCTGCACTAATGTCGGATACCGGACGCACGTCTAACACCAACATAGCAGTCAAGGCCTCAGTTATACATTTTGCTTCAGGATGACTGCTGTCGTACTTCATCCTCATCGCTAGGGACTGTTGGAGGGTCAATTGTTTAGTAAAAGTAGTGATGTTCCTACTTCCTCTCTGGGATGATGAACAACTCCCAGCAGCAGCAACAGCACTAGGAGGAAGAGGTTCTTGATCTTTCCCTATTTTATTTTTATCGGAGAAAGTTTGGTCCTCCATTTATGTTATATTGATATATATACGTGCGGCTAAAGCGCACACAAACACAGAAAATATTATTTTATTTTTGCTGGAGAGTAGTGCACTTTGTGGGTTACACCACCCTTTAAGAAATGAGCCAGCCGGCTCTTTACTTATGGGACACAGGCGCACGCTTGGCGCTGCTCCTTTGTTGATGCACGTGCAGCCACAGTGCACACAATTCACAAACACAGAAAATAATTTTTTTTTTGGTTTGGACTGGAGTGTACTTTCGGGGGTTACAGCACCCTTAACGGTCAAGCCAGCCGGCCCTTTACTTATGACACAGGCGCACGCTTGGCACTACTTTGTTGATGCACGTGCGGCTACTGCGCACACAATTCACAAACACAGAAAATAATTTTTTTTTTGGTTTGGACTGGAGTGTACTTTGGGGGTTACAGCACCCTTTAATGGTCAAGCCAGCCGGCCCTTTACTTATGACACAGGCGCACGCTTGGCACTACTTTGTTGATGCACGTGCGGCTACTGCGCACACAATTCACAAACACAGAAAATAATTTTTTTTTTGGTCTGGACTGGAGTGTACTTTCGGGGGTTACAGCACCCTTAACGGTCAAGCCAGCCGGCCCTTTACTTATGACACAGGCGCACGCTTGGCACTACTTTGTTGATGCACGTGCGGCTACTGCGCACACAATTCACAAACACAGAAAATAATTTTTTTTTTGGTTTGGACTGGAGTGTACTTTCGGGGGTTACAGCACCCTTAACGGTCAAGCCAGCCGGCCCTTTACTTATGACACAGGCGCACGCTTGGCACTACTTTGTTGATGCACGTGCGGCTACTGCGCACACAATTCACAAACACAGAAAATAATTTTTTTTTTGGTTTGGACTGGAGTGTACTTTCGGGGGTTACAGCACCCTTAACGGTCAAGCCAGCCGGCCCTTTACTTATGACACAGGCGCACGCTTGGCACTACTTTGTTGATGCACGTGCGGCTACTGCGCACACAATTCACAAACACAGAAAATAATTTTTTTTTTGTTTGGACTGGAGTGTACTTTCGGGGGTTACAGCACCCTTTAACGGTCAAGCCAGCCGGCCCTTTACTTATGACACAGGCGCACGCTTGGCACTACTTTGTTGATGCACGTGCGGCTACTGCGCACACAATTCACAAACACAGAAAAATATATTATTTTTTTAGCACTTGGGGGGAGCACCCCTGATGGACAGAGCACCCCCTGGACAACACTACAGCACTCCTTTAGGACTGGGACACTGCACAGGACTTTGGAGTGGACACAGCCCCTATGGAGAACTGACTGCACAACACAGTCCAGCCAGCCCCTATGGACTTTGAAGTAGTGGACACAGCCCCTATTAACAACAGCAGCACAGCACAACACAGCCAGCCCCTATGGACTTTGAAGTAGTGGACAACAGCAGCACTACACTACACTACACAGCCCTAACTCCCACCCTCCCTCTTCACTGTCCACAGCCGAGTGAGAAAATGGCGCCGACGCGGGTACCTTATATAGGATCCAAAACCCGCGAGACTCGGAAGGCGGGATGATGACGTTTTGCCTCGATTTCAGATCCGAGTCAGGCGGGAAAAGTCGAGCCTGACTCGGATCGGGGGGGCTCGGGGGGGTTCGGATTTCAGAAATCCGAACCCGCTCACCCCTAGTTTATACAATAGCTCTTTGTCATAAAAAAAATTCAGATTTCATTTGCTATTTAAACCATACCCACATTACGCAAACCACACCCCCAACATTACTGTCACGCCCTTTTTTAAAATGGCATTCACTGGTAGAAAAACTGGGCCACTTGCTCTTGTTTGCCCCCTAGGCTGAAAGTTGCCAGCCAGCCCCTGGGTGCAGGTGTGTGCAGGGACTAGCTGGAGTGATAACTGTAATCATATTAGGCCAATGGTGTGTTTGAGAGGTAATGTGATGCAGGTGTGTGTAGAGACTTGCTGAATGATGCGGTGCAGGTGTGTGCAGGGACTAGCTGGAGTGAAAAGTGTAATCATATTAGGCCAATAGTGTTTGAATGGTAATGCGGTGCAGGTGTGTGCAAGAACTAGCTGGATTGATAAGTGTGATCATATTAGGCCAATGTGCGTTTGAAAGGTAATGCGGTGCAGGTGTGTGCAGAGACTTGCTGATTGGTGATGCGGTGCAGGTATGTGCAGGAACTAGCTGGAGTGATACGTGTAATCATATTAGGCCAATGGTGTGTTTGAGAGGTAATGTGATGCAGGTGTGTGCAGGGGCTTGCTGATTGGTGATGCGGTGCAGGTGTGTGCAGGAACTAGCTGGAGTTATACGTGTAATCATATTAGGCCAATGGTGTGTTTGAATGATGATGCGGTGCAGGTGTGTGCAGGGACTTGTTGAATGGTGATGGGCTGCAGGAGTGTGCAGGAATTAGCTGGAGTGATACGTGTAATCATATTAGGTCAATGGTGCGTTTGAAAGGTAATGCGGTGCAGGTGTGATAACAGGTGAGGTAATAGGGGTTGGGCCTGGAGGAGAACGTGGGTGGGCTGGTTGGAGATTACTTTGTTATAACGGATTTGACTTCATTGTCAATGTTGAGTCCCCTGGGGGGTTAATGTTTTCAGCGTGAATATCCATCTAAGTTCATCCTTGTTGAGGATTTTGTTATGGTCTCCGAATCTCCAGGTTTTTTTGCATGTGTTTTATTCCTATGAAAGTGGTGCCTTGTGTGCTGCTATGGTGGTATTCTTTGTAGTGTACGGGTATGTTATGGTTCTCTGTTTGGTGATGTTTCTCAGATGTTCGGCAATTCTGGTTTTTAGTGGTCTGGTGGTCCTACCTAAGTATTGTTGATTGCATGGGATTTGTATGAGGTAGATTATGTTGTTAGTGTTGCATGAAATGTGTTCTTTAATTTTATACGTGGTGTTTGTCTGTGTGGATGAGAATGTTGTAGTGGGTGCGGTGCTTCTATATTTTAGTGTGATGCAGTTGGCACATGAGCCACAGTGGAAGAAACCCCCTGTGAGTTTGGAGTTGTCTAGAGTGTATAACTGTACTTGGGTCTGTATAATTTCTTTGCGCTAAATTGTACTTAGATCATAGCGTGTAACTGACTGTACTTTCACTTGAATAATACTTTGTGCTTTGGAACCACAGGTTCAAGGTCTGGAGTCTTTATTTACTGTATGACTGCGTACGCAAAATAGCGTCATCCTTAGAGGTTTATAGGAAGGATACTAGAAGGTATAGGCAGGAGAGTTCACACGATAAAATACGGTTATCGATATCTCACCAAAGGGTGGATAGTGGCCACACGCAGTTTTCCCTGCAACCACTCTATGCTGAGAGATCGCTATCCGTTATCGCGTGAGTCAAGGTACGCTGACTAGAATCCAGGGACAAGAAAGGAAAAAAGTTTGTTTTCCTTTGTTGATAGTATTTTGCGTTTAAAAGGGGTGTCACAGTATTGCGCACGCGGCTAAGTCACATTTTTGCCCGCAATAAAGACGCACTTTTGCATACGCAGCTAAGGCTAAGTCATACGGTTGTGTAGTAGTCGCATTATTGTGTATGCGACTGGTCGCACAATAGCGTATATGTATTTCCAGTTGTGCTGCCACGTGTTTAAACTAGGGTTGAGCGGATTCGGTTCTACTCGGTTCCGTTCGGATTTAAAAACCGAATCTTATTGGCTATCCAAAACTCGTGACAGCTGATACCCAATAAGATTCGTTTTTTAAATCCGAACGGAACCGAGTAGAACCAAATCCGCTCACCCCTAGTTTAAACAAAGCCGTTGAGGTTTACATTTTTCAATTGTTGCCAATAACTGAGTTAACGTGTATTTTTCTGCGCAGGAAAAAAGTGTGTAACTGTGAGTGTTTGTTTAGGGTGTAACACGGGACCTAAATGTTAAGGGTATCGTAGGACCCTTAAGTGCTAGGTGCAGGAAGGTGGCCTAGTGACTCGGTAGCAGCATACCGTTTACTTTTACACAGAGCAGGTGTATGGTTTGTTATTTTTGTTAGGGTTCGGCCCCCAGCGTGATTATAGCATTCAGTAATCAATGTGTGTGATCTGTTAGGCTTATTTGAACACTAAGTGAACTGCATAATCTTGGCTAGATTGTGCTTGTGAGCTGGTGGGAGGGTGGACGAAATCAACTGGAACACAAAGGGTACTTTGCTGCCCCCTAGCAGTTGAAAGGTAGTCAAAAAGGGATTGCTGAGCGGAAGCTGCCTTTACTTCCGTAGGTGAGTGGAAGCGTCTAGAAGTCCTCCATAGGGTTTGCGGATACACCCATTTTCCAAGGCGTTCGCAGGTAAGTGAAAGTACCTTAATTGTCCTTCACCAGTTTAAATTTTTATTGAAAAACGTAGGAGTTGTCCCAAGATGGGAGCAACGCAAACAATAGAAATGTTAGACAATGATGTGCTGCTAATGGAGGCGCCGCTTGGATCGGCCCATCGTATTATGCATACTAAGTACGGTACTTATGCAATAAGGTATTGTGATGTATGGTTTAAAATAACGATGAAGAGTGTTAGACCGTTTCCCAGAATTGGTAGTTTTGATAAAGATGTATTGGACAATGTCCGGGACCACATCAGTCTGATGCGGCCTCGAGGTAAGAAGGTAAAATATTATGAATGTTTAAAATTGTGGCAGCATGAAGGGGATGCGTGGCTTAAAAATGTGCAAGCGACACAAACTAGCGTTGCGAGTGCATTGCCAGCAAATACACCCGCGGCGCTGGATTGCAATGCGTGCGAGCCACAAAATGGCACGCATGTGCAGCAAGGTAGCGTTGCAGAAGGTATTGCCAGCAGTTCACGCGCACCACCGCCACCTTATGTGGATGGGGGTGCAAGTACAGTTATCAAAAAAAAAACATAAAAATGTAACAAGCAATTTGTACCCTCTCTTAAGCAACCATAAAGAAAATGTTCATGATGTGGATGATGAGCCTATTGTAATGTCTGCCATTTTTCAGGCTGTACAAATGATAGATGCTGTACCACGACTATCGCGAGTGGTGCCGCCATCTCCATCGGTAACAGCAAGGGAAGTGCTAACACCCTCTGCACCCGAGGAAGTTGTTAATACCATACGTAACAGCAACAGATTAAACCCCCAGCCAGGTAACAAGGTCAAAGGTAGCAGCGCTGCCGGTCTGCATCCCATTCGGACAATAACTGTTCCGAGTGGAAATGCAGATGCGAACGGTGTAGTGCCCACGAGGGAAGTGGTAATGCATTGTCCTTGGACAAGGGCAGAACTAAATTCCAACATAAATGATTTCCCTGATCCCAAAAAGGAACTAGCCAAATGTCAAAGATTTTTGAGGAATTTGGGTAGTTCTCATGAGCCAACTAATAAAGATTGGCGAGTGGTGTTAAGGGCCTGTCTACCACGCAATATCGCCGTGACAAAATTTATCACGGATTATGTATTGGATGGTGACGATCCCTTAACAGACCAAGTAAACCAAGGTAACATTTCCCGCATTGTAACTCAATTGGGTATATATTTTCCAGTAGTAGTTAACTGGAACAAAATTTTCACCATAAAGCAAAAGGAGAGTGAATCTGCAGAAGATTATTGCGACCGGGCTCTGCAGGCTATCACTCAGTACACTGGGTTAGAGGATATTAAAGATAGCACTCACCACAGGGGAATGATAGTCACCATACTCATGGACAGTCTTAAAGAGAACCTAAAGACCCGGGTTCAGACCTCACAGTCTGGCTGGAGGGGAGTCACAATAGATACCCTCATAGAATCTGCCATAGAACATAATAAAAACATCTCAAAGAAGAGAGAGACCCAGAGCGAAAAACTAATGGCTGTCAGTATCCAAGCTCTGGAAGGAATGACGGTAACATCACAGCCAGCAGACACACTTGCACCCACGCACACACTTTCACCTGAACAGTTATACGCCCTCACTAATCCTACACCACAGCAAACACAGCCTTATCCCACTTATCCTACACAACCACAAGTCCCATACTACCCACAAGCTCCATACCTTCCACAATATCCTTTTCCTCAATATCCTTACCCATACCCACCACCTTTCTCTCCTGCTCAACCCAGACAACATTCCTTCCCATGAAAGTGTTTTAATTGCAACCAGCCAGTACACATAAGTAAGAGCTGCACGGTAAAGAGGGTAGGACCCCCAAACCAGGGAGTACCTGGATATCCCCATAAGGGATATGCACAGAGACCAGCAAATGTCCATCAGGCACCAGCTCCAATTGTGGCCGTTAATGCTTTATTGGAGAGTGTGGGCCAACGCTAGGAGTCGGGTCATACTTGTGGTCTGCAGATAGACAGGTTGACGGGAAGTACTAGGGAAAAACTGGTAATGGTAATTGATGTAACTGATACCCAATCTCTGTTCTGCTTTCTTCCCTGTGCCCTAACACCCTGACTGTCAGTATTTTTCTTTTCCCACCTAGGGGGAGGTGTACACTACACATGGACACGAGTGTCCCATGGGTTCATAGACAACCCCAGTATCTTCTCCCAGGCCTTATATGACTGTTTACAATCTTTTCAACCTGCCAATGGATCTGTTCTAATGTAAAATGTGGACGATTTATTGTTGTATTTAGGTCATGTTTAAATGATATTAAACTGTTGTGCTTTATCTCTCACATACAGGACGCTAAGGACAAACGGCAGCCATGCCAGGCTAAGGTCAAATACTCGGAATACTGTCTAACCCAAGGGCCCAGGCAATATTTGGAGCAGTAGATATTGATAACAGAATTTAAATTGCAGGAATTTGTGTACAAATACAGTATCCCTAGAATAATTGAATATAGGAGGGATACTCATTTCACAAGTAATGTCTTCTATAACCTGTGTAAGGTGATGGGTATTAATATCAAGATCATCCCAGACCAACTGTCTACCTGTCCCCCTTTGAGATACTGTTTAACAGGCAGCCTCATGTGAAAATATGATAATGAGGTTACTGTGCAGTGTCTCACGAAGATGAGTAACAACAACTGAAATTGAAAATGTTATTAACTAACATGACTGAAGCAAACTCTCATGATGTTAAACCTGGAGAATTTGTTATGATCCCAATTTTTTTTAGCTCAGATTGTTTGACTGATCGGTGGAAAGGTCCGTATCTGACGTTGTTGACAAAGTACCACATCCTCAAAGGGTGGCCGGGGAAGATACGTGGGTCCATTCCACTCACTATAGGGAGGTTAACCAACCGGTGGAGATACAAGGCGGAGACGAGGCCGATAACGTGGACCTGTCGACTGCGAGCTTGTGCCGGGAGGATTAAAAAGGTGACAGTGAGAAACCTGAGCTAAAAGAAAACTGTAGATCAGTGTCGCAGCAAGGGATTGTTCTGCTGTGTTCATTTTTGTATTCTTCCAGAGTTTCCGTCATCTTGGTTTGTTTGGGGATACCCAGTTTCTGTGATGGAGGACCGATAGAGGAGATGGGAGCTGATGGCAGTGCCGATGGAGTGGAGCTAGGAGGAGTGCAATGCCAATCAGGGGAGTATCTGACCAATCTTAGTACTGTTATTGTTAAGAGAGCTATAATTCTGGATACTCGGGGACGGTGTGGAGTTTTATCATCTGAAGATTCCTGTATTTGTGAGCTTTGTGGGTCCCTAGTTGATGAGAACTGTATTCAGCGGTGCCAGCCTAAATATAACCCGTATTGGGGTAGGTATCCTTTAGAGGATTATCATAGCATGGTAGGCAAAGTGTTAAATCAAACTGATTGCTGGGTGTGTTCACATGCGCCACAGGGACAGCATAACGTAGGGTTGGTGCCATTTCCGCTGCATATCACAGAAATTTTAGAATTGCAAAAAGGGAAAATATTGGATGGAAAATTCCTCTCATCCAAACCACCTAATTTCAAACTCTATGAATTCCAAGTAGATAGATCACTTTTGTGTTTAAACATAACCAACCCCAATAAACCCGGGAGTTGGGAAGTGACGGGGAATAATCAGACCATGACGTTCTCACAGAGAGCTGATAATGAGTCCATAAACCATGATCTGTTATGCTCAATTAAATCTATTTATAAACATTTTAGGTACCGGTATAGATTGAGTTCCACCAAAGAAATTATTGGTAAGCTACCAGATGGTTATTGTGCTAAAATAATACAACCAGAGACTTGCATGTACCAGATGGAAGACCCTGAGATAGGATTGTTTGCAAGGGAAATGTGTTTAATGATAATGATGCATACTATTCCTTATGTTCTCCCCGATAATGTGTATTTTATATGTGGAAGAAAGGCGTATAAGTGGCTCTCCCCGAGTTCCGAAGGTTTGTGTTACCTGGGAAGAGTAGTCCCAGAAGTTATGACCCTTACACATGGTGAAATGCTTGGTATTCATAAAAATACACCATCACCATATCTTCACACGCAGTATGAACACCGAGGCAAACGAAATATGATACCTGTTGACGTGCATAAAGCCACTCAGTTAATTAGTGAGACAACTGGCTTCCAAGTTTTAGTCACACTGGATCCCACCAGAATCGCTCGGGGTATATTAAATTTTAGATATATTCAGGAACTTGCTAAATTAATAGATAATATAACCGAGATGTTTGATGACACATTCAGGTATACAGGGAGAGAATTGCAAGCATACAAGAAAGAACTGGTGCAACATAGACTAGTGTTAAATTATTTAACTGCTGTTACTGGAGACTATTGCGTAACTTTGGCCACCCAATTTGGAGTGAAGTGTTGCACCTATGTCACCAATGATACCAGCGACCCCAAAGAGGTGATAGACCGGAAGATGGACGATATTCTGCAGCTAAAATGGGAGTTTCGTAAGAACCATAATGCTTCAGTGGCTGAAGTAGGGGAGAAAATAGAAGGATGGGTCTCATGGTTGAACCCAGTGAAATGGTTCTCAGGCCTAGGGGAATGGGTCCAGGAAGTGATCGCCAGCATAGGCAAATTCTTGATCCTTATACTGATTGTCATCATAGTAATTGGCCTATGTGTCCGGTAGGTTCCTATTGTGTTGAAGTGTGGAAAATGTAAAAATAGAGTAAGACGAAAGAACAAAATTATGATGGTGGTCAGTAATGGCAATATGAATACTGAGGTAAATATAGAACTGCATTACAACCCTGAACTAGGAAATACCATCATCTGGTGTATTATATTTAGATGTGCATAGAATGTATTATTGAAATGTTACTTTTGAAACACCTCAGATAATGTAAAGTCTCAATTTCCCTTCAATACTGCCTTTATAGGACTGGTGCATCCCCACATCTTTCACATGATCTCCCAAGGTCCGCGGTGTGCGTATAATGGTAGTTTTATGTCCCCTCCTAGAGACACATTATTGATTGATTAAGAACCACCTTGTGCCAACCCCTAATAACATTAAGTAATATACGTATGTATGCCTAAAATTAATTTTAACATCAGGATGTGATAGCATGTTGTTCGCTATTAAAGGGTGGACTGTCGAAGCTGGATGAGTGGCTGAGACAGAATCAGCGTAAAAATTAGCGTGCGCGACGCCATCTTGCGAATGGCAGCTAGACTCCATTTTAGAAACAAGAATCTGCAAGACGCCATTTTCCAACCAGCGCCATTTTAAGTTACATCTCACGAGCTAAGTACAGATGGCAATATTTTTGATAATCTACCAAGGGCAACTGGAAGAACAGCCTCCTGAGAAAAAGTAAATAGAATAGACAATGAACCAGAATACTGTGAGTGTTTTACATACAAATTGGGAATCCCTGTATGTAGACATGTATAGTTGTGGCAATTGTAATATAACCCAGGCATTGATCTACACAATTGAATTTGTCTGAATCCTAAACAGGTTTTAGTCCCACACCCAGACAGAATGGCCCCGGCTTCACAGCTGGGGGTAACACATTTACATTGCAGTTTGAAACTGTGAGTGAGGAATGAGATGTGTGTGTATGTATGTGTGTATATGTATATGTTAAGTCCATCATAGATGGAATCTCATGCATAAGCACCACACATTACGCACAGTTGAGCTGCTAACATGACGCTCAGTAGCGAATGCACAATATCCTGCATGCGAATGCTGTTAGCTGCATGCGTGCACATCTGCCCCAAATCAGATAAACCTAACTAGCGTCTTTTCCCATATCCCTAATACTTACATAATGCACACTTACACAAAAGGTTCTATAGCTATAAAGTAAAAGATTCAAGTTTTATTCATTTATTACAAATGCTGTGAAATAAATACTATTTTGGTATCTAAGATTTAATACATGATAAGTAAGCCGTGTTTGATATTATACTGATCCGCACTTTATCCACAGCTTCCCGGTATCAACGGTGTGAAGATCGGAACATGCGTTCGCAACTTATGGACCGTAAAGACATAAAGAACCAAAATGTATTTTTGTGCATGCAGGGTAAATAGAGGAGGCAACAAGCTGTTAGAGGCTGTTCTGTGTCCATTTGAACCAACCTGTTAAATGCTCTGTAAGAGATGCGTCCCCCTTAGGAACCAATGGCATCAGCAACAAGCCTTTCTATTGTGTTGTCTATTTCTGGGGGGGTATAAATATGTGTGCTCTGACCCTGGGTTTCAAAGTCTTCTTGCTGATTGACGGAGGTTATCTTGCTGATGCCGGGATCTGATCCAGAGCGCCTGCGTATGTATAACTGTACTTGGGTCTGTATAATTTCTTTGCGCTAAATTGTACTTAGATCATAGCGTGTAACTGACTGTACTTTTACTTGGATAATACTTTGTGCTTTGGAACCACAGGTTCGAGGTCGGGAGTCTTTATTTACTTTATGACTGCGTACGCAAAATAGCGTCATCCTTAGAGGTTTATAGGAAGGATATTAGAAGGTATAGGCAGGAGTGTATAGAGGTTAGAATCCAGAATCCTTAGTTGGGGGCTCATAGTGAAGTCACTTACCTGTTCACACGATAAAATACGGTTATCGATATCTCACCAAAGGGTGGATAGTGGCCACACGCAGTTTTCCCTGCAACCACTCTATGCTGAGAGATCGCTATCCGTTATCGTGTGAGTCAAGGTACGCTGACTAGAATCCAGGGACAAGAAAGGAAAAAGTTTGTTTTCCTTTGTTGATAGTATTTTGCGTTTAAAAGGGGATTCGCAGTATTGCGCACGCGGCTAAGTCACATTTTTGTGCGCAATAAAGACGCACTTTTGCGTACGCAGCTAAGGGTAAGTCATACGGTTGTGTAGTAGTCGCATTATTGTGTATGCAACTGGTCGCACAATAGCGTATACGTATTTTCAGTTGTGCTGCCACGTGTTTAAACAAAGCCGTTGAGGTTTCCATTTTTCAATTGTTGCCAATAACTGAGTTAACGTGTATTTCTACTTCAGGGTCCATAGGGGGTCCACAGGGTTGACCTTGGAGTATAGGTTGGGAACCAAATCCGGGCACCACGCAGTTAAAGCTTTTAGCTCCCGGGATGCACTTGGCTCCACTCTCCCTATAACCCCACCCCCAAGCCAGAGGCACCTCAGTTTAAGTTGGTGCCCGGCCGGAGTCGGGTCACCGTTAACACAGGGGGAGCTGATTAGCAGCCCCTAAGCTTATTTTCTTTTTTTTAGGGACAATGTTTTTTCCAACTTTGGACTCTTCAGAGCGGCAGCGTCGGACTGTCCATAGAATGTCTAAGCTGCCGCTCAGTCACCCCGCTGGCGCTGAGACACCAGTACAGATCTGGGGATCTCAGCGGGACCCCAGAGTCTGTACTAGCCGGACTGTGGGTGCCCAGGACTGTGGCCGGATCCACGGGGAGCAGGTAAGGTCGTGGATCACCGCTTGCGGTGATCCGCGCATTTCAAATGCAGTCCTGTGCCTCCGGTCTCTGGGGACAGACCGGAGGTGCCGGCAGTGGCGGCGGGCCCCCCATACCCCGTGTGTCCACTAGACCACCAGGGACTTAACGATCGGCACAGGGAGCCAGCGTCCCAATAGCCGGCCAGGGGAGCAAGCCTTCCCTGTTACAGCGGATCCTCAGCTCAGCGCGCCTTTCAGTATTATAGTCTGGCGTCGCTGAGCTGCTTCCTCCGCGGGCCACGCTTCTTCTGAGGTCCCCAGGCGGCCATTTTCAATGTGCATGCAGCAGAGCTCCGGAGATGGCAGTGAGTCCAGTCCCCCTGCGTACCTTACCATCAGGTCAGTGTACACAGCGCTGTAGCCTTCCCAGACACTGAATCTGGGTAAGTTGAATGCAGTGACATAGTGGAGTATATTATATGACATGTTTATGTATATATGTATATATCTGCATGGTATGTGACTTATGCTAGTGCTGACTGTCTGTACTTTATTCTCTCACCTGTCAGTATATATCTATCCCTTTTCTTTATCTGCCCTAATACAGCTGTACTTATAGTGGTTCTCACATTTATATACTTGTTAATATTTGTGAGGTTTGCCACATTCTGTGGCGTGCTGCACGTTGCCATATTTTGGATGGAACTGTGTGTTGCATACGCTGAAAATGGGTCCCTGCAGCTAATTTTGGCATCAGTCAGGACCAGTATAGCGCTGCTTGATATTTCCACCAAGATGGTTAGTCAGATAGGTCTGACAAGGAGAAAGAGCGTTATACTGCACCCATTTTTACTATCCTGCAAGTCATGTGCTGCAGGTGTTAGTGCGGAGGATTTGACTCATAAAGGGTTCTGTATGTGGCGTCATCTAGTGCTGGCCCCTTTCACGACCCCCTTGGGCGGTTTGTTTTCTCGGGATCCTCTCAATTGCGGATCGCCGGGCGAGCCCCATTGTTGTACCCTGGGTGGATGTCGTTTTCTATGAAATGCAAATTGCCGTGGTTGACGCCCTGTGGTTACTTCCCAGTTGGCTCTGCCGTGAACTGGATGCTGTTGTGGGCTCTTTCCCTCTTACACGGGGGGTAAGCCTATTTCAGGTTTTATTATCCCTGCTTTAGGGCTGGTAGCAGGTCCATTCTGGTTAGTGAATGTTGACCTGCAGCTGTATCATACACCCTCAGTCTTACGTGCCTTCGGGTTCCCTGTTGCTGACTAGCGGGTGGATCGCATGGCGGGACTCTGGCTGTTGCCAGATACGAGGTATTACAACTGTGTTTGGCCTCCTGTCCCAAATTTCCTGAGGGTCATCACGAGCCCCTCCTGGGGTGGATGGACGTGTTACTCGTCTGATTACAGACGTTACTACGCCTCCCATTCCTGCGTGGTCGGATTCTTTGGATCTGTAGGTGGTAACTCTGCCTGAAATCAGTATACTCGCTTTCAGGGGTTGTTACCCATCCTACCATGGCTATAGCATGGTTGGTTAATACTATTGCATACTGAGCTGATGCATTTGTAATGTTTTTCCCCCTCCAACACGTCTGGGGTTCAAATGTATTTGGTCGCTCACGTAATATATGCAGTTGTCATAGGTGGAAATGCCTATATTGGATACCAGTCTCCTAACTTTCAGAGTTCCGGCTGCGACTGTATCCTCCGTAATACCCTATGGCTGCGCTCTGGGATGCAGAGGTGCAGATACCATCTATAGGGTCGATCTTGTTTGGTCCTGACCTTGACAAGATTGTAGTAACATTGGCAGTATTACTAATGACAAGTTTACCGCCTTCAGCTATGCCCACTACAAGGCCTCAGACTAAGGGCCTGATTCAGACCCACTCGCGAGCAGCTGTCCGCTCGCAAGTGGGTCGATGTTATGCACTGAGCATGCGCACGACGGAGGGAGCTCCGTCGTGCGCATGCGCCAGACGCGACGAGCGAAGGAAAGTCCTTCGCTCGTTGTGTCCGATCAAAGGGGGCGTGCTGTCAATGTTGATTGACAGCACGCCCCCTTTGGTGGGCGTGCCGGGGGCGTGCCTCCCTGACGGGGGCGTTCCCACGGGAACGCCTCCCGTCAGAAGCCGGCCCACTGACATCACTAGTGATGTCAGTGGGAGTGATTTTGGCTCTGATAGAGCCAAAATCACTCCGGAGCTTGCGGTTGAAAACCTCAACCGCAGGCTCCGGCTCGCAATTTCGATGGTCGCGATGGTCTCGACCATCGCGGCCATCACAAAGCACGCTCGTATAGCCTGTGGGTGGTGACCCACAGCTATACGAGCGTCCAGGAGGACGCTCCATGAAAATGAAGCCCGGCCCTCATTCAGAGCGTGCGCTCTGCTCAGAGCGTATGGCTCTGAATGAGGGCCTACGTCTGTTAAGTCTTTTTGTCCTCTGGGTCAGCCTAAAGGTCTGTTTCTTTGTAGACTGTCGGCCTCTACAAGGGCCGACATATGCAGTACCGAGCAGGCCTGGACTGCCAGCCGATCCTGTTTCTGAACCTATGGATATATCTTTAGCCTGACAAGACAGGCCTACCACTGGGAGATAGCGATTTTCTCAGTTCGCCCGGTACTAGTGTCAAGTTGCCGCGGCTACGTGGGTAGAAGGGTACGCCCTCTCTTTGCTCAGGTGGCCTCTTTACATGTGATGGTACGCGGGCCCTTATTCAGACCCGAACAGGGCCTTACAAATCCAGAAAGCTATACAGTTGTTGTGGTAAGCGGAGCTAATTTGGCCATCCCCACTTTCTCAGCGAGGGACTGGTTGTTCTGCTTACTTTCTGGTGCGGTGGCTGAATGGTCCTCTTTGGCCTATTCTCTGTCTCAATTCCCTGAAACAGTTCCTAAAGCTACCTGGGCTCGGGAGGCAATCCCTATGCTCCATCATACTATGTTTGGAACCTGAGGACTTTATGGTATCACTGGATATACAGGACGCGTGCCTACGGGTACTTACAGAGACCTTTCCTCAGCTTGGACTGAGGTTTGCTGTATCACAGCAACACTTACAATTTTTCGGGCTCTGCCTATTGGAACTGTCCTCAGCCCCACAGGGGTTTACCAGCATTTGGGATTTTCTGACAGTTCTCCTGTTCAGTATATCCCAATGCTCCTGTACCTGGACGGCCTCCTGCTCTTAGCGGGATCACCGGGGTACTTTACAGCCAGGTCAGGATGACCGTGGCTTCTTCAGGGTACAGATGTTTAATCAAAGGGGAAAAAGTCCTCCCTGCATCACTCTCTGGGTATTCTTCATCTAGGAGCCCTGCTGGATTCTCAGAATCTGAGAATTCTTCTGGCGTAAGACGGAATCTCCACTCTTCCATTAGGAGTACATGGATGTCTACGCAGTCGACATATGTCTTTACACTCTGGGATGCATGGTCAAATATTCAGTGTCTGCCTTTGGAAGGGTGGAATGGGCTCAGTTCCATTCCAGGCCTTTCCATAATTGGCTTATCTCCAGATGGAACAAGTTTTTTTGTGTCGGATCACTGTTCAAACGATGATGCTCTCTCCGGAGGCAAGTCGGTCCCTTTCCGGGTGGCTATGGCCATCTCGTCCAGGGTATTCTTTGCTATGGACAGTGTCTGGTTCGCATCCATTTCAGTGCAGTAGGACGTCTATCGATTCCACCCTGTCAATTAACTTGTTGGAACTTTAGCCTGTCTTGGGCCTTCACTCTGGCATAACTCTTGTTTCCCGGTGAACCTGAAAAGGTTCAGTCCGACAGGGTCAGGACAGTGGCTTCCTTTTTAGCAACACTGTTCATTGGGTGGCAATGACAGGTATGTCACACATTCGGACATAGTCCGAGGGTCTCCTCCCGACCATCTCGGCAGCGTTCATTTCAGGAGCTCTCCATTGGGAAGCGGGAGTCCTCAGCCGTCACGACGTGCATCCCGGGGAAAGTCTCTTCACCAAGTGAGGTTTCATCTCCTGGTGAGCAGGGGGGGCCCCCCTGAGGTGACCCTCATGGCTTTCTGACTTTATCATACTATGGTGTTACAGTCCATCTCTGGGGATTCTGAAGCAACCTTCAGTGACTCTTTGTCGGTGAAGTGGTCCTTCCACTTTGCATACCTGTGTTCTCCGGTCTCCCTTCTTCCTCGAGGGAAGTGTTTCAATTGAGACGGAGATGCTTTCCTGCTGGTGGCTCCTGATTGCCCCAGATGTCAGGGGTACTTGGATTTTCGGAGTCTCTCCATCGATACTCCATTCCTGTAGCTTCACTGCCCGGAGCTGTTGTATCAGGGTCCTTGGTTTTGCCTTGGACCTGGGTCGTTTGACTTTGACTGCGTCCCTACAGTGGTCTTATGGCTTCCCTGGCTTTGTCATTGTTGGAATGATTAGAGCATATAGATCAGCTTTTGCTGGGACCTACCACAAACTGTGGCAGCCATAATTCTTATGGTATTGTACCTGTCGATACGATCCTCCGGTGTCCAGGATTTCCAGATATTCTGGCATTCCTTTCGGCTGGCTTGGGTTTCACCCTCGGCCTGGCCTTCCTGACAGTGCGGATCTCTACACTGTCGGTAGGGTTAAGATATGGAATTGCTCCATTCTGGTATCCAGTTCATCCTTTGGAGTGTTTTCTGGATTGTGCCTCCATTTGTCCTCCCTAGGGACTCCTTGGGAGTTAGTAGTGATTCTTCGTTCCCTCCGGGGACAGTCAATAGAACCGCTGGTTGTGATAGCCATTACATGGTCTATTGCTTAGGCTCTCTCTTTCTCTCAGGGTGTTTATATCAACCAGGAGAGTGTCTGAATTGGGAGCGTTCTCATGTGGTTACCTCTTCTGGAGGGCATCATGTCAGGGTGTGAGTTGCTCTCGCCCTGTGTTTCTTCTTAAAGTGGTTTTTAGGTTCCATATTATTCTGGAACTTATGGTACGGCCATTCAGTCCCCAGTCCTCTCGGCTGGTGTGGCCTCATTGACTGTGGTCCGGTTTCCTTGGATTTATGTGATCCGTTCAAGTTCCTTACGGAAATCGGACTCCTTATTGGTGGCCTGCGATTTCTGGTTTTCACAGGAAAGGATGGCCGGCCTATAACCAAATGTTGGCTGGATGGCCTCGTATGTCTTCCTCAGGGGCCTACCCATGGGTAGGCCTTTCTGTTGTTGAGGCTTGTTTTTTCTCGGGCCATGTAACCCTCGTGGGCGGCTCGCTGTGGCGCCTCGGCTCTTTTGCCTTACTAGGTGACCACGTGGTCTTCTGTTCACACCTTTTTAAGGTTCTAGGCATTAGTTTCCTTTGCCTCTCAGGATGCTTCCTTTTTGGCGACGGATTCTCCTCTCAGCACAGGAGCGTCCCCACCCTTGGTTGAACTGCTTTGGGACATCCCCAAGGTCAAACATGTGGACCCCCTATGGACCCTGAAGTAGAAAACAAGAGATATATGGTAAGAACTTACCTTTGTTATCTCTTTTTCTACGAAGTCCATAGGGTCCACAGGGCGCCCGCCCTGATGCACCTGGCTTCATATGGGCTGTGTGGATGGTCACCGGTTTTCCGTCTCCCATTTCTGTGAGTATGGTTATTGAGTGCTCCAGTATTCTCTCTCTCTTTCTCTCCACCTTCGGCTTTTGGCTACTTACAAACTGAGGTGCCTCTGCCTTGGGGGCGGGGTTATAGGGAGAGTGGACCCAAGTGCATCCTGGGAGCTAAAAGCTTTAACTGCGTGGTGCCCGGATTTGGTTCCCAACCTATACCCCAAGGTCAACCCTGTGGACCCTATGGACTTTGTAGAAACAGAGACAACAAAGGTAAGTTCCTACCATATCTCTTGTTTTTTCTGCGCAGGAAAAAAGTGTGTAACTGTGAGTGTTTGTTTAGGGTGTAACATGGGACCTAAATGTTAAGGGTATCGTAGGACCCTTAAGTGCTATGCGCAGGAAGGTGGCCTACTGACTCGGTAGCAGCATACCGTTTACTTTTACACAGAGCAGGTGTATGGTTTGTTATTTTTGTTAGGGTTCGGCCCCCAGCGTGATTATAGCGTTCAGTAATCAATGTGTGTGATCTGTTAGGCTTATTTGAACACTAAGTGAACTGCATAATCTTGGCTAGATTGTGATTGTGAGCTGGTGGGAGGGTGGACGAAATCAACTGGAACACAAAGGGTACTTTGCTGCCCCTTAGCAGTTGAAAGGTAGTCAAAAAGGGATTGCTGAGCGGAAGTGGCCTTTACTTCCGTAGGTGAGTGGAAGCGTCTAGGAGTCCTCCATAGGGTTTGCGGATACATCCTTTTTCCAAGGCGTTCGCAGGCAAGTGAAAGCACCTTAATTGTCCTTCACGAGTTGACATTTTTATTGAAAAACGTAGGCGTTGTCCCAAGATGGGAGCCACGCAAACAATAGAAATGTTAGACAATGATGTGCTGCTAATGGAGGCGCCGATTGGATCGGCCCGTCGTATTATGCATACTAAGTACGGTACTTCTGCAATAAGGTATTGTTACGTATTGTTTAAAATAACGATGAAGAGTGTTAGACCGTTTTCCAGAATTGGTAGTTTTGATAAAGATGTATTGGATAATGTCCGGGACCACATCAGTCTGATGGGGTCTCGAGGTAAGAAGGTAAAATATTATGAATGTTTTAAATTGTGGCAGCATGAAGGGGATGCGTGGCTTAAAAATGTGCAAGCGATACAAACTAGCGTTGCGAGTGCATTGCCAGCAAATACACCCGCGGTGCTGGATTGCAATGCGTGCGAGCCGCAAAATGGCGCGCATGTGCGGCAAGGTAGCGTTGCAGAAGGTATTGCCAGCAGTTCACGTGCACCACCGCCACCTTATGTGGATGGGGGTGCAAGTACAGTTATCGAAAAAAAAACATAAAAATGTAACAAGCAATTTGTACCCTCTCTTAAGCAACCATAAAGAAAATGTTCATGATGTGGATGATGAGCCTATTGTAACGTCTGCCATTTCCCATGCTGTACAAATGATAGATGCTGTACCACGACAATCACGAGTGGTGCCGCAATCTCCATCGGTAACAGCAAGGGAAGTACTAACACCCTCTGCACCCGAGGAAGTTGTTAATACCATACGTAGCAGCAACAGATTAAACCCCCAGCCAGGTAACAAGGTCAAAGGTAGCAGCGCTGCCGGTCTGCATCCCATTCGGACAATAACTGTTCCGAATGGAAATGCAGATGCGAACGGTGTAGTGCCCACGAGGGAAGTGGTAATGCATTGTCCTTGGACAAGGGCAGAACTAAATTCCATCATAAATGATTTCCCCGATCCCAATAAGGAACTAGCCAAATGTCAAAGATTTTTGAGGAATTTGGGTAGTTCTCATAAGCCAATTAATAAATATTGGCGAGTGGTGTTCTCGAAGCTGGATAATTGGCTGAGACAAGATCAGTTTAAAATTGAATCGAAGCGACGCCATCTTGCGATTGGCTGCAAGACGCCATTTTGGAAATGGGATTGCAAGACGCCATTTTGTGAATGGCCGCCTAAGCGCCATTTTAGATAAACTTACACTTTAGTACAGGTGGTGATATTACTATTAGCACCATGCGATTACATCTTTCACCATTTCTCATACACACATTAATACGCACAATTGCGCTGTTAACTAGTCGCATATTAGTGAATGCATAAGACTTTGTATGAAAACGCTGTTTTATTAGCTTCATGCGCACGCATCTGCCCCAAGTTAACTAGCGTCCTTATATCAAACCCCGCATACTCACACATTACATATCCACATACAAAGTTTAATAAGCTTTAAAGTATAAGATTTAAGTTTGCTCAGTTAGTATAAATGCTGTGAAATAAAGATTATTTGGTAACTAAGGCTTTATACATGCTAAGTAAGCCGTGTTTGGTTTTGTACTGATGCGTACTATTTCAACAGAATTCCGGTGTTATTGGTGTGGAGATCGCATCATGCATTCTCAACTTATGGACCGCAGAGACTTAAAGCAACAAAATGTATATAATATGAACAACTGTTAGGATGTTGCATGGGGCGGGAGGGCAGAGACCCCCAGTTGTTAGAGGCTGGGTTAGTCTATTTGAATCAGCCTGTTAAACGCTCTGTAACAGATGCTTCCCCCCTGGGAACCAATGGCATAAGCAGCAAACTTCCCTATTGTTCTGTCTATTCCGGGGGGGTATAAATATATGTGCTCCAACACTGGGTTTTTAGTCTTCGTGCTGAATGACAAAGGGGTTTCTTGCTGATGCCTATCATCTGGTCCGGAAGCGCTGCATATGTATACTGTACTTAGTTCTGTATAATTCCTTTGCGCCGAATTGTCTGGATCAATAGTGTGTAACTGACTGTACTTTTTACTTGAATAATACTTTGTGCTTTGGAACCACATGTTCTAAGACTGGAGTCTCTATTTACTGTATGACTGCGTATGCAAATTAGCGTCATCCTTAGAGGTTTATAGGTAGGATTTTAGAAGGTACAGGCAGGGGTATATAGAGGTTCAATTTCAGTATCGTTAGTTGGGGGCTCGTAGTTGTGAGGTCACTTACCTACTCACACGGCACATACGGCTATCGATATCTCAGCAAAGGGTGGAGTGGCCACATGCAGGGTTTACCTGCAACCGCTTTGTGCTGAAAAGTCGCTATCCGTTTTCGTGTGAGCCAAGGAAGCTGACTAGAATCCAGGGACAAGAGAGGAAAAAGTTTGTTTTTCTTTGTTGATAGAACCTAGCATTTAAAGAGGTGCCGCAGTATTGAGTACGCGACTGAGTCGCAGTTTTGCGTACAGTAAATACGCACTTTTGTGTACGCAGCTAAAAAGTTATTATACGGTTGTGTGGTAGTCGCATTATTGTGTATGCGACTGGTCGCACAATAGCGTATACGTACTTCCGGTTGTGCTACCACGTGTTTAAACAAAGCCGTTGAGGTTTACATTTTTCAGTTGTTATCAATATCTGGGTTAACGTTTATTTTTCTGCGCAGGAAAAAGTGTGTAACAGTGAGTGTTTGTTGGACAAAGTTAAGGGTATCGTATGATCCTTAAGGGCTAGGCGCAAGGGTTAGTCTAGCCGCTCGGTAAGTAGCTTTACCGTTCTATACACAGTAGCAGGTGTACATGTTGTCTTTGTTGTAGAGAGGTGCGTGGAAGTGGCCGACATACAAACTTCCATAGGTGTGGAAGTTGCCTTACTAAATCTTATCCGGGTGTGGAAGTTGCCTTTTTCAAATCTTATCCAGGTGTGTGGGCGCCGCCGACTTAAATCGTCCACAGGTAAGTGAAAGTATCTTGATTGTCTTTCACCAGTTTAAATCTTTATTGAAAAGCGTAGGATTTTGTCTCAGAATGGGAACCGCGCAAACAGTGGAGATGTTAGACAATGATGTGCTGCTAATGGAGGTGCCGATCGGATCGAATGTATCCACAACGCTAAATTGCAATACGGGCGAGCCGCAAAATGGCGCGCATGTGCGGCAAGGTAGCGTTGTGGAGAGTATTGCCAGCAGTTCACGCTCACCTCCCCCACCTTATGTGGATGGAGGTGCAAGTACAGTTATCAAAAATACCCATTAAAATGTAACAAGCAATTTTTACCCCCTCTTAAGTAACCATAAAGAAAATGTTTATGATGTGGATGATGAGCCTATTGTAATGTCTGCCATTTCCCATGCTGTGCAAATGATAGATGCTGCATCACCACAATCACGAGTGGTGCCGCCATTTCCATCGGTAACAGCAAGGGAAGTACTAACACCCTCTGCACCCGAAGAAGTTGTTAATACCATACGTAGCAGCAGCAGATTAAACCCCCACCCAGGTAACCAGGTCAGAGGTAGCAACGCTACCGGTCTGCATCCCATTCGGAGGATAACTGTTCCGAATGGAAATGCACATGCGAACGGTGTAGTGCCCACGAGGGAAGTGGTAATATGCATTGTCCTTGGACAAGAGCATAAGTAAATTCCATCATAAATGATTTCCCCAATCCCAAAAAGGAACTAGCCAAATGTCAAAGATTTTTGAGAAATTTGGGTAGTTCTCATGAACCAACTAATAAAGACTGGCGTGTGGTGTTAAGGGCCTGTCTGCCACGCAATACCGACATGACAAAATTTATCATGGATTGTGTATTGGATGGTGACGTTCCCTTAACAGACCAAGTAAACCAAGGTAACATGTCCCGCATTGTAACTCAATTGGGTATATATTTTCCAGTAGTAGTTAACGGGAACAAAGTTTTCACCATAAAGCAAAAGGAGAGTGAATCTGCAGAAGATTATTGCGACCGGGCTCTGCAGGCTATCACTCAGTACACTGGGTTAGATGATATTAAAGATAGCACTCACCACAGGGGAATGATAGTCACCATACTCATGGATGGTCTTAAAGAGAACCTAAAGACCCGGGTTCAGACCTCACAGCCTGGCTGGAGGGGAGTCACAATAGATACCCTCCTAGAATCTGCCATAGAACATAATAAAAACATCTCAAAGAAGAGAGAGACCCAGAGCGAAAAACTAATGGCTGTCAGTATCCAAGCTCTGGAAGGAATGACGGTAACATCACAGCCAGCAGACACACTTGCACCCACACACACACTTTCACCTGAACAGTTATACGCCCTCACTAATCCTACACCACAGCAAACACAGCCTTATCCCACTTATCCTACACAACCACAAGTCCCATACTACCCACAAGCTCCATACCTTCCACAATATCCTTTTCCTCAATATCCTTACCCATACCCACCACCTTTCTCTCCTGCTCAACCCACACAACAATCCTTCCCATGAAAGTGTTTTAATTGCAACCAGCCAGGACACATAAGTAAGAGCTGCACGGCAAAGAGGGTAGGACCCCCAAACCAGGGAGTACCTGGATATCCCCATAAGGGATATGCACAGAGACCAGCAAATGTCCATCAGGCACCAGCCCCAATTGTGTCCGTTAATGCTTTATTGGAGAGTGGGAGCCAGCGCTAGGAGTCGGGTCATACTTGTGGTCTGCAGATAGACATGTTGACGGGAAGTACTAGGGAAAAACTGGCAATGGTAATTGATGTAACTGATACCCAATCTCTGTTCTGCTTTCTTCCCTGTGCCCTAACACCCTGACTGTCAGTATTTTTCTTTTCCCACCTAGGGGGAGGTGTACACTACACATGGACACGAGTGTCCCATGGGTTCATAGACAACCCCAGTATCTTCTCCCAGGCCTTATATGACTGTTTAAAATCTTTTCAACCTGCCAATGGATCTGTTCTAATGTAAAATGTGGATGATTTATTGTTGTATTTAGGTCATGTTTAAATGATATTAAAATGTTGTGCTTTATCTCTCACACACAGGACGCTAAGGACAAACAGCAGCCATGTCAGGCTAAGGTCAAATACTCGGAATACTGTCCAACCCAGGGCCCCAGGCAATATTTAGAGCAGTAGATATTGATAGCAGAATTTAAATTGCAGGAATTTGTGTACAAATGCAGTATCCCTAGAATAATTGAATATAGGAGGGATACTCATTTCACAAGTAATGTCTTCTATAACCTGTGTAAGGTGATTTGTATTAATATCAAGATCATCCCAGACCATCTGTCTACCTGTCCCCCTTTGAGATACTGTTTAACAGGCAGCCTCATGTGAAAATATGATAATGAAGTTACTGTGCAGTGTCTCACGAAGATGAGTAAGAACTGAAATTGAAAATGTTATTAACTAACATGACTGAAGCAAACTCTCATGTTGTTAAACCTGGAGAATTTGCTATGATCTCAATTTTTTTTAGCTCAGATTGTTTGACCGATCGGTGGAAAGGTCCATATCTGACGTTGTTGACATAGTACCACATCCTCAAAGGGTGGCCGGGGAAGATACGTGGGTCCATTCCACTCACTATAGGGAGGTTAACCAACCGGTGGAGATACAAGGCGGAGACGAGGCCGATAACGTGGACCTGTCGACTGCGAGCTTGTGCCGGGAGGATTAAAAAGGTGACAGTGAGAAACCTGAGCTAAAAGAAAACTGTAGATCAGTGTCGCAGCAAGGGATTGTTCTGCTCTATTCATTTCTGTATTCTTCTTCCAGAGTTTCCGTCATCTTGGTTTGTTTGGGGATACCCAGTTTCTGTGATGGAGGACCGATAGAGAAGATGGGAGCTGATGGCAGTGCCGATGGAGTGGAGCCAGGAGGAGTGCAATGCCAATCAGGGGAGTATCTGACCAATCTTAGTACTGTTATTGTTAAGAGAGCGATAATTCTGGATACTCGGGGACGGTGTGGAGTTTTATCGTCTGAAGATTCCTGTATTTGTGAGCTTTGTGGGTCCCTAGTTGATGAGAACTGTATTCAACGGTGCCAGCCTAAATATAACCCGTATTGGGGTAGGTATCCTTTAGAGGATTATCATAGCATGGTAGGCAAAGTGTTAAATCAAACTGATTGCTGGGTGTGTTCACATGTGCCACAGGGACAGCATAACGTAGGGTTGGTGCCATTTCCGCTGAATATCACGGAAATTGTAGAATTGCAAAAAGGGAAACCATTGGATGGAAAATTCCTCTCATCCAAACCACCTCATTTCAAACTCTATGAATTCCAAGTAGATAGATCACTTTTGTGTTTAAACATAACCAACCCCAATAAACCCAGGAGTTGGGAAGAGACGGGGAATTATCAGACGATGACCTTCTCACAGAGAGCTGATAATGAGTCCATAAACCATGATCTGTTACGCTCAATTAAATCTAGTGGGAAACATTTTAGGTACCGGTACACATTGAGTTCCACCAAAGAAATTATTGGTAAGGTACCAGATGGTTATTGTGCTAAAATAATACAACCAGAGACTTGCATGTACCAGATGGAAGACCCTGAGATAGGATTGTTTGCAAGGGAAATGTGTTTAATGATAATGATGCATACTATTCCTTATGTTCTCCCCGATAATGTATATTTTATATGTGGAAGAAAGGCGTATAAGTGGCTCTCCCCGAGTTCCGAAGGTTTGTGTTACCTGGGAAGAGTAGTCCCAGAAGTTATGACCCTTACAAATGGTGAAATGCTTGGTATTCATAAAAATACACCATCACCATATCTTCACACGCAGTATGAACACAGAGGCAAACGAAATATGATACCTGGTGACGTGCATAAAGCCACTCAGTTAATTAGTGAGACAACTGGCTTCCAAGTTTTATTCACACTGGATCCCACCAGAATCGCTCGGGATACATTAAATTTTAGATATATTCAGGAACTTGCTAAATTAATAGATAATATCACCGAGATGTATGATGACACATTCAGGTATACAGGGAGAGAATTGCAAGCATACAAGAAAGAACTGGTGCAATATAGACTAGTGTTAAATTATTTAACTGCTGTTACTGGAGGCTATTGCATAACTTTGGCCACCCAATTTGGAGTGAAGTGTTGCACCTATGTCACCAATGATACCAGCGACCCCAAAGAGCTGATAGACCGGAAGATGGACGAAATTCTGCAGCTAAAATGGGAGTTTCGTAAGAACCATAATGCTTCAGTGGCTGAAGTAGGGGAGAAAATAGAAGGATGGGTCTCATGGTTGAACCCAGTGAAATGGTACTCAGGCCTAGGGGAATGGGTCCAGGAAGTGATCGCCAGCATAGGCAAATTCTTGATCCTTATACTGATTGTCATCATAGTAATTGGCCTATGTGTCCGGTATGTTCCTATTGTGTTGAAGTGTGTTAAATGTAAAAAATAGAGTAAGACGAAAGAACGAAATTATGATGGTGGTCAGTAATGGCAATATGAATACTGAGGTAAATATAGAACTGCATTACAACCCTGAACTAGGAAATACCATTATCTGGTGTATTATATTTAGACGTGCATAGAATGTATTATTGAAATGTTACTTTTGAAACACCTCAGATAATGTAAAGTCTCAATTTCCCTTCAATACTGCCTTTATAGGACTGGTGCATCCCCACATCTTTCACATGATCTCCCAAGGTCCGTGGTGTGCGTATAATGGTAGTTTTATGTCCCCTCCCAGAGACACATTATTGATGGATTAAGAACCACCTTGTGCCAACCCCTTAATAACATTAAGGGGTTGGCACAAGGTGGTTCTTAATCCAAATTAATTTTAACATCAGGATGTGATAGCATGTTGTTCGCTATCAAAAGGTGCACTGTCGAAGCTGGATTAGTGGCTGAGACGGAATCAGTGTAAAAATTAGCGTGCGCGATGCCATCTTGCGAATGGCAGCTAGACTCCATTTTAGAAACAAGAATCTGCAAGACGCCATTTTGCGACCAGCGCCATTTTAAGTTACAACTCACGAGCTAAGTACAGATGGCAATGTTTTTGATAATCTACCAAGGGCAACTGGAAGAACAGCCTCCTGAGAAAAAGTAAATAGAATAGAGAATGCACCAGAATACTGAGTGTTTTACATACAAATTGGGAATCCCTGTATGTAGACATGTATAGTTGTGGCAATTGTAATATAACCCAAGCATTGATCTACACAATTGAATTTGTCTGAATCCTAAACAGGTTTTAGTCCCACACCCAGACAGAATGGCCCCGGCTTCACAGCTGGGGGTAACACATTTACATTGCAGATTGAAACTGTGAGTGAGGAATGAGATGTGTGTGAATATGTATGTATGTGTATATATATGTGTATATATGTATATATATATATATATTATATATATATATGGATGTACATGTATATATACAGTCAGGTCCATAAATATTGGGACAGAATTTTCATATTTTGGCCACTATTCAACACCACAATGGCTTTGAAATGAAACAAACAAGATGTTGTTTAACTGCAGACTTTCAGATTTAATTTGAGGGTAATTACATCCAAATCAGGTGAACGGTGTAGGAATTACAACGGTTTCTATATGTGCCTCCCACTTTTTAAGGGGCCAAAAGTAATGGGACAAACTAAACAATCCTAAATCTAACTTTCACTTTTTAATACTTTGTTGCAAATCCTTTGCAGGCAATTACAGCCTGAAGTCTGGAACGCATAGACATCACCAGACGTTGGGTTTCATCCCTGGTGATGCTCTGCCAGGCCTCTACTGCAAATGTCTTCAGTTCCTGCTTATTCTTGGGGCATTTTCCCTTCAGTTTTGTCTTCATCAAGTGAAATGCATGCTCAATCGGATTCAGGTCAGGGGATTGACTTGGCCATTGCATAACATTCCACTTTTTAGCCTTAAAAAACTCCTTGGTTGCTTATGCAGTATGCTTCGGGTCATTGTCCATCTGCACTGTGAAGCACCGTCCAATGAGTTCTGAAGTATTTGACTGAATATGAGCATATAATATTGCCCGAAACACTTGAGAATTCATTCTGCTGCCTTTGTCTGCAGTTACATCATCAATAAATACAAGGGAACCAGTTCCATTGGCAGCCATACATGCCCACGCCATGACACTACCACCACCATGCTTCACTGATGAGGTGGTGTTTTGGATCATGAGCAGTTCCTTTCCTTCTCTTCTCTTCCCATCACTCTGGTACAAGTTGATCTTTGTCTCATCTGTCCATAGGATATTGTTCCAGAACTGTAATGGCTTTTTTAGATGTTGTTTGGCAAACTCTAATCTGGTCTTCCTGTTTTTGTGGCTCACCAATGGTTTGCATCTTGTGGTGAACCCTCTATATTGAGTCTTGTGAAGCCTTCTCTTGATTGTTGACTTTGACACATATACATCTACCTTCTGGAGAGTGTTCTTGATTTGGCCAACTGTTGTGAAGGGATTTTTCTTCACCAGGGAAATAATTCTTTTGTCATCCACCACAGTTGTTTTCCGTCGTCTTCCGGGTCTTTTGGTGTTGCTGAGCTCTCCGGTGCATTCTTTCTTTTTAAGAATGTTCCAAACAGTTGATTTGGCCACACCTAATGTTTTTGCTATCTCTCTGATGGGTTTGTTTTGATTTTTCAGCCTAATGATGGCTTGCTTCACTGATAGTGACAGCTCTTTGGATCTCATATTGAGAGTTGATAGCAACTGATTCCAAATGCAAATGTCACACCTAGAATCAACTCCAGACCTTTTACTTGCTTAATTGACAATGAAATAACGAGGGAATAGCTCACACCTGTCCATGAAATAGCTTTTGAGTTGATAGTCCCATTACTTTTGGTCCCTTAAAAAGTGGGAGGCACATATTGAAACTGTTGTAATTCCTACACTGTTCACCCGATTTGGATGTAGTTACCATCAAATTAAATCTGAAAGTCTGCAGTTAAAGCACATCTTGTTTGTTTCATTTCAAAACCATTGTGGTGGTGAATAGAGGCAAAAATCTTAAAATTCTGTCAATGTCCCAATATTTATGGACCTGACTGTATATATGTATATGTTAAGTCGATCATAGATGGAATCTCATGCATAAGCACCGCACATTACGCATAGTTGAGCTGCTAACATGACGCTCAGTAGCGAATGCACAATATCCTGCATGCGAACGCTGTTTATTAGCTGCATGCGTGCACATCTGCCCCAAATCAGATAAACCTAACTAACGTCTTTTCCCATATCCCTAATACTTACATAATGCACACTTACACAAAAGGTTCCATAGCTATAAAGTAAAAGATTCAAGTTTTATTCATTTATTACAAATGCTGTGAAATAAAGACTATTTTGGTATCTAAGGTTTAATACATAAGTAAGCCGTGTTTGATAGTATATTGATCCGCACTTTATCCACAGCTTCCCGGTATCAACGGTGTGAAGATCGGAACATGCGTTCGCAACTTATGGACCGCAAAGACATGAAGAACCAAAATGTATTTTTGTGCATGCAGGGGAAATAGAGGAGGCAACAAAATGTTAGAGGCTGTTCTGTGTCCATTTGAACCAACCTGTTAAATGCTCTGTAACAGATACGTCCCCCTTGGGAACCAATGGCATCAGCAACAAGCCTTTCTATTGTGTTGTCTATTTCTACTTCAGGGTCCATAGGGTATCCACAGGATACCTTGGGGTATAGGTGTGACGTCAGTCGCTGGGCACCATAGAGTTAAGCTTTTCAGCCTCCCAGGATGCACTAGGGTCCCCCTCCTATACCCCGCCCCCGAGCCAAGGCACCTCAGTTTAGTTTGGTGCCCGGCCGGCGTCGGGTGCACCTGTCGGAGTGGGGGCTAGAAGAGCCCCTGAAGCTTTCTTCAGTGCAGCTGTGGCTGCACATCTGGATGTACAGCATGGACAGTCAGTCCTGACGTCCATGCTGTCTTCCCTACACCCCCGCCGGTACCAGAACACCGGTACCGATCCGGGGATGCTGGGGTCACAGCTAGCGGTGACCCCAGATGTTCCGGACCATGGCCGGATCCAAGGGGGACAAAGGTAAGCAGCGGGGTCCCGCGGTGGGTCCCCGCTGGTCACATGGTCCTAAGTCCCCAGGCAGGGGGCTCCCTGGGGACTGGCTGCAGCGTGGAGCCAGGCGACCAACCTGCGCTTTCCACTACCCCCTGGGACAGCGGACCGCAGCAGAGCGGTAGCGCTGCGGCGTCCCAGGGGTTAAATGCATGCCAGGGGAGCGCGCCTTCCCTGTCTCACAGCCGGCGCCTCCCCCGCTGCACACAGCCCTCTCTGCATGCTGCCAACTGGTCCTGTGGCAGCGCTCCTCCCCCAGGCCAGCCTCCTCTCTGCTCCTCGGCGGCCATCTTCTCCAGAACGCATGGTGAACGCTGCTGGAAGCGCTGGACGGAAGCATCGTGGTCTGGGTCCCCCCGCATACCTCTCCTCCACTGTGGCTCAGGTCTGTGTATGCAGCGCTGTGTCCTACCAGGCCCTGTGTCTGTGTAGTTGAGTGATCAGCGCTGTTAGTGCAGGAATTGTTATTTCTCTGCATTGTATGTGACTGTGCTAGCGCTGCCTGTAACTTTTCTTCTCTAAACTGTCAGCTTTATTACTGTCCCTGTTTCTGCTAAAGCCCTTGCGGTGCGGTGCTGCAGGGTGGTCTCTCGCCTATTTAATACTTAATTGGTGAGAGAGGTCACATACGTGGTGCCATCATGTCTGAAAGTGATTTTCCCCTCCGGCTACAGTGTACCACGTGCAAAGTACCGTTAGCGGAGGGGGAGGGTAGCGCGGAGGGCTTTTGCCGGCAGTGTTTGTCCATGGCGCGGCCTATTACGGTTACAGCATCGGTACAGGAGCCGCCCTGGGCTTGTTTCGCTCAGGCGTTAACAGCTTTAGTGGGCCAGTTAGCTCCGCAGCCCGCGTTTACTCCGATGGGTTTGTCCCAGCAGTCTGTGGTGTCGTCACCCATGCAGGGGTTCCCACGACAATTGGTGGTACCCCACAGTCTCCCTATTTCCCCGCTCCCGGGTTCTCAGGAGCCAGCGTGGGTTAACTCCCTGACGAGTTCTGTACAGCACTTGTCGGATGTGTTGCAAGGGGAGTCTGTGATGCGGCCTCATAAAAGTCCGGTGGCGTCTCTGTCCGCTCCTTATGAGGATGACGAAGGGACGTCTGATGATGGGGAGATTCTGGATCCTTACGATCAGGAACCTCTCCATACTAAGGACGCTGATGCTAAGTCCAAAGTATATATTCCTGGACTTATTCGGGCGGTCCGCACAGCCTTGGTGATTGAGGACGAAGTTCCCCCAGCGGCTAAATCTAAGTATGCCTTTTTCAAAGATGTGAAGGGCGATGCCACAGTCTTTCCTCTTTCGGGTCAGTTGGTGGACCATTTAGAGGAGGCGTGGAAACAGCCTGGCAAGCGATACCAGCCGCAGAGACGCCTGGCGGTGGCTTATCCATTCGCGGATAATTATTTTGCTAAGTGGGAATCCCCTCCACAGGTGGATTCTCACGTGACCCGTCTTGTCCGTAGTGCCACATTGCCGATGCCATCCATGTCCTCCCTTAAGGATGCTACGGACCGCAAGGTAGAAATCTGCCTGAAGTCCGCTTATTCCCTGCAGGGGGGGCAGCACGGCCGGCTATGGCCATTTGCTGGGTTGCCAGAGCGATGGAGCGCTGGGCGGATTCATTAGAGGCTTCTTTTGAATCCGACTGTCCGGCCGAACAGGCGGAGTTGATTGGCAATCTCCGTGATTCGGCCACCTACATCAACGAGGCGGCTCTAGACATTAGTACTCTGGTGTCTAGAATTTCTTCAGCAGTGGTAGCTGCTCGTCGCACCTTGTGGCTGCGATCCTGGAAGGCGGACGCAGATTCCAAGAAAGGTCTGGAAGCGTTGCCGTTTACCGGAGAAGGTCTCTTCGGTCCGGATCTGGATAAGATTGTGGCCACGCTGGCGGCAGCCAAATCTGCTTGTCTCCCGTCGGCCGCTGCTCCTTCTGGTTCTGGACCATCGTCCTTTCGGTCATCTAGGGCCCAGGGCAGGCCCAAACCACAGTCGTTTCCTCGACAGGCTGGCCCTAAGAAATCTGTCAAGCCCCGGAAGCAGGCATGGAGTACCAGACGTCCGGCCCCCAAGCCAGATGACAAGCCTGCGGCCTGACGGTCCGGGCCTCCCTTTGGGGGATCCCAGGGTGGGAGGCCGCCTGCTACAGTTCGCCCAGTGTTGGTCGACCACTACGACAGACACTTGGGTTCTGGAGGTGGTTTCCCACGGATACGCCCTCTCCTTCCGGCACAGATCCCCGGCTCGCTTCTTTACCACGGGTCTACCATCAGACCGGAACAAGGCTACGGAGCTGCGGAAGGTATTGCACACTATGCTCCAGGCTGGAGTTATAGTGCCTGTTCCATTCTCCCAGAGGGGCCAGGGTTTCTATTCAAATCTATTTTTGGTACAGAAACCCAATGGGTCATATCGTCCGATTCTCAACCTCAAAGCACTCAACAAGTCTTTGCGGGTCCCGAAGTTTCGGATGGAGACCCTACGGTCCATCATTCTGGCGCTGGAACCTGGGGACTACATGGTGTCATTGGACATACAGGACGCTTACCTGCATGTCCCTATTCTTTTGCACCATCAACAGTTCCTCAGGTTTGCAATCCGCAGCGACCACTTCCAGTTTTGGGCGTTACCTTTTGGCCTGGCAACAGCACCATGTGTTTTCACCAAGGTGATGGCGGTCATGGCGGCTTCTCTGCGGCTGCAGGGAGTCCGCATGTTGCCATATTTGGACGACCTGTTATTGGTGGCAGGATCTCCAGAGCTACTGTTACGCCACTTGGACCTGACCATTGCACTGCTGCAACGGCACGGCTGGCTAATCAACTGGCAGAAGTCCACTCTAATCCCGTCTCGGAGGATTCTGATTCTTGGAGCCTTATTGGACTCGGGACAGCAAAGGATCTTCGTGACGGAGGACAAGATCTCTGCTTTACAGTCAAGGGTGCGCAGTTGCCTGCACAGCCGCCGGGTGTCCTTACACTCAGCGATGAGGTTACTGGGCTCCATGGTGTCGGTGTTCGACATGGTGGAATACGCCCAGTTTCACTCCAGACCTCTGCAGCACCTGATCCTGTCCAAGTGGAACGGGCTGCCTCAGTCTCTGAAGTCCCAGACGATTGTGCTCACCCCGCAGGTTCGCCTGTCCCTTGCGTGGTTGTTACAGACGACCCACCTCAACAAGGGACGTCCGTTCTGGGTTCCAAATTGGGTCCTGTTGACAACGGATGCCAGTCTTCGGGGCTGGGGAGCAGTTTCGGGTCCACACTTGTTCCAGGGCAGGTGGACGCCGACAGAAACGGAGCTTCCAATAAATATCTTGGAACTCCGTGCGGTCTTCAATGCCCTCCAGCAGGCACAGCGGTTTCTCCAGGGTCGCCCGGTGCAGGTCCAGTCGGACAATGCTACCACCGTGGCCTACATAAACAGGCAAGGAGGAACTCGCAGTCGGGCGGCTCTCGTAGAGGTCTCTCGGATCCTGGTTTGGGCGGAGCGCAATCTTCCGGCCATATCAGCGGTCTTCATCCCGGGAGTGCTAAATTGGGAGGCGGACTTTCTAAGTCGCCAAGACGTTCATCCGGGGGAATGGTCCCTGCACCCGGACGTTTTTCAACTACTGGTGGACAGGTGGGGTCTTCCAGAAATCTACCTCATGGCGTCCCGGCACAACAACAAGTTGCCGGTGTACGGGTCTCGCACAAGAGACGAAGGGGCGTCTCTGGTGGATGCTCTGTCCGTCCGGTGGACGTTCCGGTTCGCATTCCTGTTCCCTCCGGTCTCCCTTCTTCCACGGGTAATCCGGAAATTCAAACAGGAAGGAGGGACGCTCCTGTTGATAGCTCCCGCGTGGCCCACACGGCACTGGTTCTCAGACCTTCAGGGTCTGTCCGTGGACAGTCCTCTGCGGTTGCCGCTACGACCGGACCTTCTGTCTCAGGGTCCTTGCCTTCACCCGGACCTGACTCGGCTGTCTTTGACGGCGTGGCTGTTGAGACGGCCATGCTGAGGTCCCGGGGGTTTTCCAGCTCTGTGGTGCGTACCATGTTACGAGCTCGGAAACCGTCTTCCGCGAGGATATACCATCGCGTGTGGCATTCGTTCTTCCAGTGGTGTCGACCGAGAGGTTATGCACCTCGGGAGTTTCGTCTGTCTCGGATTCTCGCCTTCCTGCAAGCGGGACTAGATCATGGGCTTCGCCTTGCTTCTTTGAAGGTACAGGTTTCGGCCCTATCTGTCTGGTTTCACCGTAGGATTGCTACAATCCCGGATGTGCGCACCTTTATGCAGGGTGTTCTCCGCATTCAGCCACCCTTTGTTCCACCTGTGGCGCCTTGGAATTTGGCTGTGGTCCTGAGGGCTCTCCAAGGACCGCCGTTTGAACCACTGGGCTCAGTGGATCTTAAATGGCTAACAGCTAAGACTGTTTTCCTTCTGGCCATTGCTTCGGCCAGACGTGTTTCTGAGTTAGGGGCTCTTTCTTGTAGACCCCCTTTCTTGGTTTTTCATGGGAACAGGGCAGTGCTCCGCACTCGGCCCGAGTTTCTTCCCAAAGTTGTTTCCCAGTTTCATGTTAACGAGGAAATAGTTGTTCCGGCCTTTAACTCACCGGGTCTTTCCGTGGGTGAGGCCTCTTTGGATGTTGTGCGGGCCTTAAGGACTTATGTTGACCGCACTTCTTCGTTTAGGAAGTCGGACGCTTTGTTTGTCCTCTATGGCTTCTGTAAAAAGGGTTGGCCTGCTTGAAAGCTAACTTTGGCAGCCTGGATCCGTATGGCTATTTCTGAAGCTTATCTTCATGAAGGCCTACCTTCTCTGAAGGCTCATTCCACTAGGTCTGTGGGTCCTTCGTGGGCAGCTCGACGTGGTGCCTCGGCAGTTCAGATCTGCAAGGCTGCTACGTGGTCCTCTGTCCATACCTTCGTGAGGTATTACAGGTTTGACACCTTCGCCTCTCAGGATGCTTCCTTCGGGCGGCGGATTCTCCTTTCTGCACAGGAGCGTCCCCACCCTTAAAGGATACTGCTTTGGGACATCCCCAAGGTATCCTGTGGATACCCTATGGACCCTGAAGTAGAAAATATGAGATATGGTAAGAACTTACCCTTGTTATCTCTATTTCTACGAAGTCCATAGGGTTCCACAGGACTCCCGCCCTGTCGCACCTGTGCTGCAGATGGGCTTTGCTCTGGTCACCGGTTTTCCGTCTCCCTCTGGTGAGAATGTGATTCTTGTATGTGTCCAGATCTTTTTTTCTCTCTCTTCCTTCTCCTCCTCCGGCCTATGGCTTGATAACTAACTGAGGTGCCTTGGCTCGGGGGCGGGGTATAGGAGGGGGACCCTAGTGCATCCTGGGAGGCTGAAAAGCTTAACTCTATGGTGTCCAGCGACTGACGTCACACCTATACCCCAAGGTATCCTGTGGAACCCTATGGACTTCGTAGAAATAGAGATAACAAGGGTAAGTTCTTACCATATCTCATATTTTCTGGGGGGTATAAATATGTGTGCTCTGACCCTGGGTTTCAAGTCTTCTTGCTGATTGACGGAGTTTATCTTGCTGATGCCGGGATCTGGTCCAGAGCGCCTGCGTATGTATAACTGTGAAGATGGGTGGTAGAACTGCGCTCTCGTTGACCGGGGGGTGGGTGTGTTGTGGTTTCGGGGTGCTGCACCTTTGTGTGGGAGTACCTTTCCCGCACTGAAAATGTATGGGGGTAGGGGGGGGTAAGGTGCGCTCTTCCTGCTAGTAGTAGTAGTGGTGATGGTGATGCCTTGTGTGTGTTTGTGAGTGGTGTTAATTTGAATGTTTCTTCTTGTGGTGGTGGTGTTTTGGGAGTGAGAAGGAGGGTGTGATTGGGTATGGAGTGTAGTTTGGAGTAATGTGAAAAGGGGAATGAAATAGGATCAAAATGAGGCCAGCGAGACACAGTAATTTGGGGCAAAATCTTTTATTGAGTAGTCAAAATGCTGCTCTGTTGAGATCCCGGGCAGGTGGGTGAGGTTCAGTGATGAGTGGTGATGAGACTGGGGAGGTAGGTGGACCCTTTTAGGGGGCTCCTTCCCGTGCGGTTCAGTGACCTTGCACGTCACCCCTTCTGGACCTATGGTCGACAGTCTAGGAAGTCTCGGGGGGTGGGGGAATTTGCAGAGTGGGTTGGAACACCTGTGCGGCGTCCTGCGTGTTGGTGTGAGTCTTGGCAGTACTTACCTACCGTTAGGTTTTTTTGTTATGGTGATGTACGTCGACTTTGCGGCCATTGCAGATAGGTTGGAAGCTGCAGGTTTGTTGGTGAGCTGGATCAGCGTGTTGCTGGTGTGCTGCAGGTGCACGGCTGTTCTGATTGGTCTGCGGAGGTCAGCGACCAAAATTTGCAGCTGAAGTTGGCTCTTGGTCATGCAGCTGGTGGTGCGGAGCAAGAGGTGTGGATAGGTGAGCCGCTGGGAGGCTGGGTTGCAGCGTGTGTGCTGGGACCACCCCTAGGGGGTGGTCTGCCCAGGATACTGATTCAAAAAAAGCCAGGGAGGAGGGGGGATGTGGAGAGTGTGACCGGGATGGAGCTGGTCACTGGCGATGTTAGCTGGGTGGACTTACGGCCGGATGTGTGGGGTGCTCTTATCACTGATGGTCCCTCATGGAAATGAGGTTCGACGGTGGAGACAACCCTGGCCAGGAGTGAGTTGCTGAGCATGCCTGGGAGCAGGGGGGGAGAGAGGCTGGTCCGGGGTGGAGCCGGTCACTGGAGGTGTGAGCGGGGCGGACCAGCAGGCGGGTGGGCTGAGAGCTTTCTGCACTGGTGGTTACTTGGTGGGGATGGGGATCTTTAGTGGAGGTCAACCTGGATCAGTGTCGGGTTTGATGTGAGGGTCTCCAAGGAGGTGTGAGAGGATCAATGCTTCTGAGGTTCTTATGTAAGGCACTTCCGGGGGTGGGGGTGTGGTCAGGTGACTCATGGGGCAAGTGGTGTGTTTGAAAGGTAATGTGGTGCAAGTGTGTGCAGGGACTTGCTGAATGGTGATGTAGTGCAGGTGTGTGCAGGAACTAGCTGGAGTGATAAATTTAATCATATTAGGCCAATGGTGTATTTGAAAGGTAATGCAGTGCAGGTGTATGTAAGGGCTTGCTGAATGATGATGCGGTGCAGGTGTGTGCAGGAACTAGCTGGAGTGATAAGAGTAATCATATTAGGCCAATGGTGCGTTTGAAAGGTAATGCGGTGCAGGTACTAGCCGGAGTGATAAGAGTAATCATATTAGGCCAATGGTGCGTTTGAAAGGTAATGCGGTGCAGGTGTATGCAGAGACTTGCTGAATGATGCGTTACAGGTGTGTGCAGGAACTAGCTGGAGTGATACATGTAATCATATTAGGCCAATGGTGTGTTTGATAGGTAATGCGGTGCAGGTGTGTGCAGGGGCTTGCGGAATGATGATGCGGTGCAGGTGTGTGCAGGGACTTGCTGATTGGTGATGCGGTACAGGTGTATGCAAGGACTAGCTGGAGTGGTAAGTGTAATCATATTAGGCCAATGGTGTGTTTGAAAGCTAATGCGGTGCAGGTGTGTGCAGGGGCTTGCTGAATGATGATGCGGTGCAGGTGTGTGCAGGGACTCGCTGATTGGTGATGCGGTGCAGGCAGTGGCGGGCTGGGCCAGTGGGCAGGGTGCCAACTGCCCCCCGGGCCGCTACAATTATGTATTTCAGGGCCGACAGGCAGAGGATGCTCATGCTCCTTGGCCGCTGCCCAGCTTGAGAAAGATCCGATATAAGTAGCAGCAGGGGCTTAAAGATAATGGCTGCCCCCATATCAGGCTACAAAAAGATGGCCGCTATCAACCAATGAGGAGCAAGGTTTCTCTACCTTGAAACCCAAGAGGCTGGAGAATGGGAAAAGGGGCGTGGCTAATCGGGGGAGTGAGAAGAGGAGCTGAAAAATGATGGCACCACACCCATGGAGGAGAGAGTCAGAGAGGGCAGAGATGAGGAGTGCCTTACTGTGAGGGAGATCCTGCTTCCTGTCTTCTCCACCCATACCAGGTAAGTGGAGGGTGGAGTGGGGCATATTTATATGTCCCAGTGGCATAAATTTTGCAGGAGGGTGTTCTTATGTTATTTCAAATATGTGTGTGCTGTGTCTGTATGTGTGTGTCTATCTGTCTGTGTTGCATGTGTGTGTATGTGTGTGACTGTCTGTATGTGACCATCTGTCTGTGTTGCATGTGTGTCTGTATGTTTACATCTGTCTGTGTTGCATGTATGTGTGTGTGTCTGTCTGTGTTGCATGTGTGTGTCTGTATGTGTACATCTGTCTGTGTTGCATGTGTGTGTGTCTGTCTGTGTTGCGTGTGTGTGTCTGTCTGTGCTGCCTGTGTGTGTGTGTGTGGGTCTATCTGTGTTGCATGTGTGTGTCTGTCTGTATTGTATGTATGTGTGTGTTTGTATGTATTTGTGTGTCTCTTGGTCTGTGTCTGTCTATGTGTGTGTGTGTATGTATATATGTGTATATATATATATATATATATATATATATATTTATAATTTTTTTTTTTTATAGTCTCAGCTTCCACACACTTATTACACAGACTACAGGGCTGAGGTTGAGGTCAGAGGTGCTGCCCCGCTGGAATAACTTCCCACTGGCTGCAATGCTGGCTTGTGGATCCCTGATGTGTCATCTGTAACCCCCCCACCCTCACCCCCGGCAAAGCGGATTTGTGGAGTCTTGCTGTGCCGCCTACCCCCAGCAATACTGATGCCCCGAAACCGAAGACTTGTGTCTCCCACAGCTTATGGGTGCCTGACGGAGCAGCAATTGAATTGCTCCATCATCCGCCCATTAGCTTTGATGCCACACAGAAGAAATGAATTCCCCCTATGTGTTTTATTTATTTCCTATGTGTTTTTTTTCTTATCGTTGCCAATGTGTATTTTTTTTTTCTAAACAAAGCCTATGTGTGTTTCTTTTATTTCCTGTGGGGGCCTATGTGTGTTTCTTTTATTTCCTGTGGGGGCCTATGTGGTTTTTTTTATCATTGCCAATGTGTATTTTTTTTTTTGTACAATGCCTTTGTGTTTTTATTTTATTTTATTTCCTGTGGGGGCCAATGTGTATGTATTTTATTTTTTTATACAAACACCATGTGTTTTTTATTTCCTGTGGGGACAATGTGTGTGGTTGGAGTGACAGGGCAGGTGGCAGGAAGCTGGAAAGACAAGGGGAAGGAGGCTGGTGGGGATACAGGGTGCAGGAGGTGACCCTGGGCACGAATCTGGTTGAACCTTTGTTGTATGATGATGACATTGGTTATAACTTATATATTCCTACACAAACGGGCATCTTTCAGACCATGTGAACTCCTACATGAATAGTGAATACCGACTGAAGACACTATCTACCCAGGGGGTGGATCAGTTTCTTCAGATATTCCCCGTTGCCGAGAAACCACCATATAGGTAAGGTGTATGTGTAATGGAATGTACAGGAATGCTCCCAGAGTGACAAGAAACGGGTGGTGTATCATGCTGACACGCCCCTTGTGACACATGACCAAGCACACTTATATTGTGACTGGCGCGTTTTTACTACTTACAATGCTGCCACCACTTCTAAATTGTCCATACCCCCACTTCAAAATTCCCACTTCGACCACTGCATATATATGTATATGTGTGTGTACCCACTGTCCATTTTGTTAATTGTGAAATCACCCTGCTTGTTTTGTAATAGATGACTTGCACCCCGCCTTTTCCACAGCAGACACACACAACCCAAAAAGGGGAGGTGGAACAAAGGGCCGGGCGCAACTACTCAACCCAGCCCCTGGGAGGCACACGCAATAGAAGGTGGAACCCAGGGCTCCCAATTCATGCCTCCAGCAGCCCAATCCACACAAGCTGGAGAGGAACACCCAGACGTACAGCTTACCCCTGTGACTGCGAAATAACAGACAGCACATGATTTTATCTGAAGGATATGGAGCAAACTGAATGCTTTGGGCCAGTATCCACCGGACAGGCATTATTAGATGCTACAAACACAAGCTGCTGCTCATTTTATAATTGTTAGTGAGAGGCTTAAGCAGAGGCTAGGGCAGACCGGTGGGTTGACACAGGCAGACGGTAGTGGCCACAGCTGGATAGCACTTTACCATGAAGAGGTCCTTATTTCCACTGTGACCCAAGCACAGTGTAAGCTTTTTTTTTTAAAGAAAAAATCTGGCCACCATAATAAACAGCCTTAAATTGGCCCTGATGTTCATGTCTCAGCTAAAGCTGGGCACACACCTGGCCGACAGGTCGACCTATCTAACGATTGGTAAGTGCATAGAACTTTACCAACCGTTCAGGCCGATGTGTCTGCACTGACATCACAACTGGTTGGGCATTTAAATTTGCCCACCCAGTTGAGATATCAGTCACTGGCAGACCCCTGCAGCAAGGGTAAGGGCAGCCGGCAGGTCACCCGTACACATGTAAATAACTCTGTAAGATATTTCGGCATCAGCTGTGCTGCAGGGCAGATGCGATATGCCTGTGAATGACACAGTTAATAGACATATCATTTTTACATCCTCACTGATCATGATCTACAAATATATTTCCTGTTCAATAGAACAAGCAATATAATATACCTGTCAGTGTGCACCCAGCATTAGTCATATGGGGCTGGTATATGATATATTTGTTTATACTAGGGGTGTGCACCGGCCACTTTTCGTGTTTTGTGTTTTGGTTTTGGATCTGGATCTTTCTTCGTGTTTTGGATCTGGATTGGTTTTGCCAAAACCACCCTTCCGTGTTTTGGGTTCTGGGTTTTGTGTTTTGGATCTGTATTTTTTTTTAAAAAAGCATAAAAACAGCTAAAATCACAGAATTTGTTGGTTTCTCTGCTCCTATGCTATTATTAACCTCAATAACCTTAATTTCCACTCATTTCCAGTCTATTCTGAACACCTCACACCTCACAATAGTGTTTTCATGTCCAAAAGGTTGCACCGAGGTAGCTGGATGACTATGCTAAGCGACACGAGTGGGCGGCACAAACACGTGACCCATCTAGGAGTGACACTGCAGTGGCAGACAGGATGGCAGTTAGAAAAACTAGGCCCCAAACTGTACATAATGCAAAGAAAAAAAAGAAGTGCAAGATGGAATTGTCCTTGGGCCCTCCCACCCACCCTTATGTTGTATAAACAGGACATGCACACTTTAACAAATCAATCATTTCAGCGCCAGGGTCTGCCACACAACTGTGGCTGAAATGATTGGTTCGTTTGGGCCCCCACAAAACAAGCTGGCAATTAATGTGTCCCTGCACAAACTGGCTCTACGGAGGCAAGATGTCATCCTCATCCTCCTCATCCACCGATTCCTCACCCTCTTCAGTGTGTACATCCTCATCCTCAGAGTATTAATTCATCCCTGCTGGAACCACAGGTCCCTCTGTACGTTCTGGAGGCTGGTCTCCCTGGAAGAGTTGATAATTCATTTTATGAACATCATCTTCTCCACATTTTGTGGAAGCAACCTCCTATGCCTTTCGCTGACAAGGTTCCCGGCTGCACTAAACACTCTTTCGGAGTACACACTGGAGGGGGGGGCAACTCAGGTAAAATAGAGCCAGTTTGTACAGGGACCTCCAAATTGCTTCTTTTTCCTGCCAGTACAGGTACGGACTGTCTGACATGCCTACTTGGATGCTGTCACCGATGTAATCCTTTAACAGACAGACGCACGCTTGTCGCTGCTGCTTTGAGGATGCAAGTGCGGCTACAGCCCACACAATTCACAAAGACAGAAAAAAGAAGAAGAATATTTTAATTGTTTGTGTAGAACACTTTGAGGTGTCACCACCCTTTAACAGACAGACGCACGCTTGTCGCTGCTGCTTTAAGGATGCAGGTGCGGCTACAGCCCACACATTTCACAAAGACCAAAAAAAAAAGAACAATATTTTAATTGTTTGTGTAGCACACTTTGAGGGTGTCACCACCCTTTAACAGACAGACGCACGCTTGTCGCTGCTGCTTTGAGGATGCAAGTGTGGCTACATCGCACACAAGTCACAAACACATTAAAAAAATAGTTTTTTATTTTTTGGAACACTTTGAGAGTTACACCACCCTTTAACAGACAGACGCACGCTTGTCGCTGCTGCTTTAAGGATGCAGGTGCGGCTACAGCCCACACATTTCACAAAGACCGAAAAAAAAAGAACAATATTTTAATTGTTTGTGTAGCACACTTTGAGGGTGTCACCACCCTTTAACAGACAGACGCACGCTTGTCGCTGCTGCTTTAAGGATGCAGGTGCGGCTACAGCCCACACAATTCACAAAGACAGAAAAAAAAAGAACAATATTTTAATTGTTTGTGTAGCACACTTTGAGGGTGTCACCACCCTTTAACAGACAGACGCACGCTTGTCGCTGCTGCTTTGAGGATGCAGGTGGAATCTAGACGGGATTTGGAACCGAGGACACACTACCTCCATCAATTG
The DNA here is from genome assembly GCA_031769625.1 of Taudactylus pleione. Taxonomy (NCBI): domain Eukaryota; kingdom Metazoa; phylum Chordata; class Amphibia; order Anura; family Myobatrachidae; genus Taudactylus; species Taudactylus pleione. The sequence goes on from JAUIMM010000198.1 coordinate 5,210,437, forward strand.
TCTAAATCCCACTGCACTAATGTCGGATACCGGACGCACGTCTAACACCAACATAGCAGTCAAGGCCTCAGTTATACGTTTTGCTTCAGGATGACTGCTGTCGTACTTCATCCTCATCGCTAGGGACTGTTGGAGGGTCAATTGTTTAGTAAAAGTAGTGATGTTCCTACTTCCTCTCTGGGATGATGAACAACTCCCAGCAGCAGCAACAGCACTAGGAGGAAGAGGTTCTTGATCTTTCCCTATTTTATTTTTATCGGAGAAAGTTTGGTCCTCCATTTATGTTATATTGATATATATACGTGCGGCTAAAGCGCACACAAACACAGAAAATATTATTTTATTTTTGCTGGAGAGTAGTGCACTTTGTGGGTTACACCACCCTTTAAGAAATGAGCCAGCCGGCTCTTTACTTATGGGACACAGGCGCACGCTTGGCGCTGCTCCTTTGTTGATGCACGTGCAGCCACAGTGCACACAATTCACAAACACAGAAAATAATTTTTTTTTTGGTTTGGACTGGAGTGTACTTTCGGGGGTTACAGCACCCTTAACGGTCAAGCCAGCCGGCCCTTTACTTATGACACAGGCGCACGCTTGGCACTACTTTGTTGATGCACGTGCGGCTACTGCGCACACAATTCACAAACACAGAAAATATTTTTTTTTTAGGTTTGGACTGGAGTGTACTTTCGGGGGTTACAGCGCCCTTAACGGTCAAGCCAGCCGGCCCTTTACTTATGACACAGGCGCACGCTTGGCACTACTTTGTTGATGCACGTGCGGCTACTGCGCACACAATTCACAAACACAGAAAATAATTTTTTTTTTGGTTTGGACTGGAGTGTACTTTCGGGGGTTACAGCACCCTTAACGGTCAAGCCAGCCGGCCCTTTACTTATGACACAGGCGCACGCTTGGCACTACTTTGTTGATGCACGTGCGGCTACTGCGCACACAATTCACAAACACAGAAAATAATTTTTTTTTTGGTTTGGACTGGAGTGTACTTTCGGGGGTTACAGCACCCTTAACGGTCAAGCCAGCCGGCCCTTTACTTATGACACAGGCGCACGCTTGGCACTACTTTGTTGATGCACGTGCGGCTACTGCGCACACAATTCACAAACACAGAAAATATTTTTTTTTTTGGTTTGGACTGGAGTGTACTTTCGGGGGTTACAGCACCCTTAACGGTCAAGCCAGCCGGCCCTTTACTTATGACACAGGCGCACGCTTGGCACTACTTTGTTGATGCACGTGCGGCTACTGCGCACACAATTCACAAACACAGAAAATAATTTTTTTTTTGGTTTGGACTGGAGTGTACTTTCGGGGGTTACAGCACCCTTAACGGTCAAGCCAGCCGGCCCTTTACTTATGACACAGGCGCACGCTTGGCACTACTTTGTTGATGCACGTGCGGCTACTGCGCACACAATTCACAAACACAGAAAATAATTTTTTTTTTGTTTGGACTGGAGTGTACTTTCGGGGGTTACAGCACCCTTTAACGGTCAAGCCAGCCGGCCCTTTACTTATGACACAGGCGCACGCTTGGCACTACTTTGTTGATGCACGTGCGGCTACTGCGCACACAATTCACAAACACAGAAAAATATATTATTTTTTTAGCACTTGGGGGGAGCACCCCTGATGGACAGAGCACCCCCTGGACAACACTACAGCACTCCTTTAGGACTGGGACACTGCACAGGACTTTGGAGTGGACACAGCCCCTATGGAGAACTGACTGCACAACACAGTCCAGCCAGCCCCTATGGACTTTGAAGTAGTGGACACAGCCCCTATTAACAACAGCAGCACAGCACAACACAGCCAGCCCCTATGGACTTTGAAGTAGTGGACAACAGCAGCACTACACTACACTACACTACACAGCCCTAACTCCCACCCTCCCTCTTCACTGTCCACAGCCGAGTGAGAAAATGGCGCCGACGCGGGTACCTTATATAGGATCCAAAACCCGCGAGACTCGGAAGGCGGGATGATGACGTTTTGCCTCGATTTCAGATCCGAGTCAGGCGGGAAAAGTCGAGCCTGACTCGGATCGGGGGGGCTCGGGGGGGTTCGGATTTCAGAAATCCGAACCCGCTCACCCCTAGTTTATACAATAGCTCTTTGTCATAAAAAAAATTCAGATTTCATTTGCTATTTAAACCATACCCACATTACGCAAACCACACCCCCAACATTACTGTCACGCCCTTTTTTAAAATGGCATTCACTGGTAGAAAAACTGGGCCACTTGCTCTTGTTTGCCCCCTAGGCTGAAAGTTGCCAGCCAGCCCCTGGGTGCAGGTGTGTGCAGGGACTAGCTGGAGTGATAACTGTAATCATATTAGGCCAATGGTGTGTTTGAGAGGTAATGTGATGCAGGTGTGTGTAGAGACTTGCTGAATGATGCGGTGCAGGTGTGTGCAGGGACTAGCTGGAGTGAAAAGTGTAATCATATTAGGCCAATAGTGTTTGAATGGTAATGCGGTGCAGGTGTGTGCAAGAACTAGCTGGATTGATAAGTGTGATCATATTAGGCCAATGTGCGTTTGAAAGGTAATGCGGTGCAGGTGTGTGCAGAGACTTGCTGATTGGTGATGCGGTGCAGGTATGTGCAGGAACTAGATGGAGTGATACGTGTAATCATATTAGGCCAATGGTGTGTTTGAGAGGTAATGTGATGCAGGTGTGTGCAGGGGCTTGCTGATTGGTGATGCGGTGCAGGTGTGTGCAGGAACTAGCTGGAGTTATACGTGTAATCATATTAGGCCAATGGTGTGTTTGAATGATGATGCGGTGCAGGTGTGTGCAGGGACTTGTTGAATGGTGATGGGCTGCAGGAGTGTGCAGGAATTAGCTGGAGTGATACATGTAATCATATTAGGTCAATGGTGCGTTTGAAAGGTAATGCGGTGCAGGTGTGATAACAGGTGAGGTAATAGGGGTTGGGCCTGGAGGAGAACGTGGGTGGGCTGGTTGGAGATTACTTTGTTATAACGGATTTGACTTCGTTGTCAATGTTGAGTCCCCTGGGGGGTTAATGTTTTCAGCGTGAATATCCATCTAAGTTCATCCTTGTTGAGGATTTTGTTATGGTCTCTGAATCTCCAGGTTTTTTTGCATGTGTTTTATTCCTATGAAAGTGGTGCCTTGTGTGCTGCTATGGTGGTATTCTTTGTAGTGTACGGGTATGTTATGGTTCTCTGTTTGGTGATGTTTCTCAGATGTTCGGCAATTCTGGTTTTTAGTGGTCTGGTGGTCCTACCTAAGTATTGTTGATTGCATGGGATTTGTATGAGGTAGATTATGTTGTTAGTGTTGCATGAAATGTGTTCTTTAATTTTATACGTGGTGTTTGTCTGTGTGGATGAGAATGTTGTAGTGGGTGCGGTGCTTCTATATTTTAGTGTGATGCAGTTGGCACATGAGCCACAGTGGAAGAAACCCCCTGTGAGTTTGGAGTTGTCTAGAGTGTATAACTGTACTTGGGTCTGTATAATTTCTTTGCGCTAAATTGTACTTAGATCATAGCGTGTAACTGACTGTACTTTCACTTGAATAATACTTTGTGCTTTGGAACCACAGGTTCAAGGTCTGGAGTCTTTATTTACTGTATGACTGCGTACGCAAAATAGCGTCATCCTTAGAGGTTTATAGGAAGGATACTAGAAGGTATAGGCAGGAGAGTTCACACGATAAAATACGGTTATCGATATCTCACCAAAGGGTGGATAGTGGCCACACGCAGTTTTCCCTGCAACCACTCTATGCTGAGAGATCGCTATCCGTTATCGCGTGAGTCAAGGTACGCTGACTAGAATCCAGGGACAAGAAAGGAAAAAAGTTTGTTTTCCTTTGTTGATAGTATTTTGCGTTTAAAAGGGGTGTCACAGTATTGCGCACGCGGCTAAGTCACATTTTTGCCCGCAATAAAGACGCACTTTTGCATACGCAGCTAAGGCTAAGTCATACGGTTGTGTAGTAGTCGCATTATTGTGTATGCGACTGGTCGCACAATAGCGTATATGTATTTCCAGTTGTGCTGCCACGTGTTTAAACTAGGGTTGAGCGGATTCGGTTCTACTCGGTTCCGTTCGGATTTAAAAACCGAATCTTATTGGCTATCCAAAACTCGTGACAGCTGATACCCAATAAGATTCGTTTTTTAAATCCGAACGGAACCGAGTAGAACCAAATCCGCTCACCCCTAGTTTAAACAAAGCCGTTGAGGTTTACATTTTTCAATTGTTGCCAATAAGTGAGTTAACGTGTATTTTTCTGCACAGGAAAAAAGTGTGTAACTGTGAGTGTTTGTTTAGGGTGTAACACGGGACCTAAATGTTAAGGGTATCATAGGACCCTTAAGAGCTAGGCGCAGGAAGGTGGCCTAGTGACTCGGTAGCAGCATACCGTTTACTTTTACACAGAGCAGGTGTATGGTTTGTTATTTTTGTTAGGGTTCGGCCCCCAGCGTGATTATAGCATTCAGTAATCAATGTGTGTGATCTGTTAGGTTTATTTGAACACTATAATTAAACCGCATAATCTTGGCTAGATTGTGATTGTGAGCTGGTGGGAGGATGGACGAAATCAACTGGAACACAAAGGGTACTTTGCTGCCCCCTAGCAGTTGAAAGGTAGTCAAAAAGGGATTGCTGAGCGGAAGCGGCCTTTACTTCCGTAGGTGAGTGGAAGCGTCTAGAAGTCCTCCATAGGGTTTGCGGATACACCCTTTTTCCAAGGCGTTCGCAGGTAAGTGAAAGTACCTTAATTGTCCTTCACCAGTTTAAATTTTTATTGAAAAACGTAGGAGTTGTCCCAAGATGGGAGCCACGCAAACAATAGAAATGTTAGACAATGATGTGCTGCTAATGGAGGCACCGCTTGGATCGGCCCGTCGTATTATGCATACTAAGTACGGTACTTATGCAATAAGGTATTGTGACGTATGGTTTAAAATAACGATGAAGAATGTTAGACCATTTCCCAGAATTGGTAGTTTTGATAAAGATGTATTGGATAATGTCCGGGACCACATCAGTCTGATGCGGTCTGGTAAAATATTATGAATGTTTAAAATTGTGGCAGCATGAAGGGGATGCGTGGCTTAAAAATGTGCAAGCGACACAAACTAGCGTTGCGAGTGCATTGCCAGCAAATACACCCGCTGCGCTGGATTGCAATGCGTGCGAGCCGCAAAATGGCGCGCATGTGCGACAAGGTAGCGTTGCGGAAGGTATTGCCTGCAGTTCACGCGCACCACCGCCACCTTATGTGGATGGGGGTGCAAGTACAGTTATCAAAAAAAACCATAAAGAAATTGTTCATGATTTGGATGATGAGCCTATTGTAATGTCTGCCATTTCCCATGCTGTAGAAATGATAGATGCTGTACCACGACAATCATGAGTGGTGCCGCCATCTCCATCGGTAACAGCAAGGGAAGTGCTAACACCCTCTGCACCCGAGGAAGTTGTTAATACCATACGTAGCAGCAACAGATTAAACCCCCAGCCAGGTAATAAGGTCAAAGGTAGCAGCGCTGCCGGTCTGCATCCCATTCGGACAATAACTGTTCCGAGTGGAAATGCAGATGCGTACGGTGTAGTGCCCACGGGGGAAGTGGTAATGCATTGTACTTGGACAAGGGTAGAACTAAATTCCATCATAAATGATTTCCCCGATCCCAAAAAGGAACTAGCCAAATGTCAAAGATTTTTGAGGAATTTGGGTAGTTCTCATGAGCCAACTAATAAAGATTGGCGAGTTGTGTTAAGGGCCTGTCTACCACGCAATATCGACGTGATAAAATTTATCACGGATTGTGTATTGGATGGTGACGTTCCCTTAACAGACCAAGTAAACCAAGGTAACATTTCCCGCATTGTAACTCAATTGGGTATATATTTTCCAGTAGTAGTTAACTGGAACAAAATTTTCACCATAAAGCAAAAGGAGAGTGAATCTGCAGAAGATTATTGCGACTGGGCTCTGCAGGCTATCACTCAGTACACTGGGTTAGAGGATATTAAAGATTAGCACTCACCACAGGGGAATGATAGTCACTATACTCATGGACGGTCTTAAAGAGAACCTAAAGACCCGGGTTCAGACCTCACAGCCTGGCTGGAGGGGAGTCACAATAGATACCCTCCTAGAATCTGCCATAGAACATAATAAAAACATCTCAAAGAAGAGAGAGACCCAGAGCGAAAAACTAATGGCTGTCAGTATCCAAGCTCTGGAAGGAATGACGGTAACATCACAGCCAGCAGACACACTTGCCCCCACACACACACTTTCACCTGAACAGTTATATGCCCTCACTAATCCTACAACACAGCCTTAGCCCACTTATCCTACACAACCACAAGTCCCATACTACCCACAAGCTCCATACCTTCCACAATATCCTTTTCCTCAATATCCTTACCCATGCCCACCACCTTTCTCTCCTGCTCAACCCACACAACAATCCTTCCCATGAAAGTGTTTTAATTGCAACCAGCCAGGACACATAAGTAAGAGCTGCACGGCAAAGAGGGTAGGACCCCCAAACCAGGGAGTACCTGGATATCCCCATAAGGGATATGCACAGAGACCAGCAAATGTCCATCAGGCACCAGCTCCAATTGTGGCCGTTAATGCTTTATTGGAGAGTGGGAGCCAGCGCTAGGAGTCGGGTCATACTTGTGGTCTGCAGATAGACAGGTTGACGGGAACTACTAGGGAAAAACTGGTAATGGTAATTGATGTAACTGATACCCAATCTCTGTTCTGCTTTCTTCCCTGTGCCCTAACACCCTGACTGTCAGTATTTTTCTTTTCCCACCTAGGGGGAGGTGTACACTACACATGGACACAAGTGTCCCATGGGTTCATAGACAACCCCAGTATTTTCTCCCAGGCCTTATATGACTGTTTACAATCTTTTCAACCTGCCAATGGATCTGTTCTAATGTAAAATGTGCACGATTATTTGTTGTATTTAGGTCATGTTTAAATGATATTAAACTGTTGTGCTTTATCTCTCAAACACAGGACGCTAAGGACAAACGGCAGCCATGCCAGGCTAAGGTCAAATACTCGGAATACTGTCCAACCCAGGGGCGCAGGCAATATTTAGAGCAGTAGATATTGATAACCGAAATTAAATTGCAGGAAATTGTGTACAAATATAGTATCCCTAGAATAATTGAATATAGGAGGGATACTCATTTCACAAGTAATGTCTTCTATAACCTGTGTAAGGTGATGGGTATTAATATCAAGATCATCCCAGACCAACTGTCTACCTGTCCCCCTTTGAGATACTGTTTAACAGGCAGCCTCATGTGAAAATATGATAATGAGGTTACTGTGCAGTGTCTCACAAAGATGAGTAAGAACAACTGAAATTGAAAATGTTATTAACTAACATGACTGAAGCAAACTCTCATGATGTTAAACCTGGAGAATTTGTTATGATCCCAATTTTTTTTAGCTCAGATTGTTTGACTGATCGGTGGAAAGGTCCGTATCTGACGTTGTTGACAAAATACCACATCCTCAGAGGGTGGCCGGGGAAGATACGTGGGTCCATTCCACTCACTATAGGGAGGTTAACCAACCGGTGGAGATACAAGGCGGAGACGAGGCCGATAACGTGGACCTGTCGACTGCGAGCTTGTGCCGGGAGGATTAAAAAGGTGACAGTGAGAAACCTGAGCTAAAAGAAAACTGTAGATCAGTGTCGCAGCAAGGGATTGTTCTGCTCTGTTCATTTTTGTATTCTTCTTCCAGAGTTTCCGTCATCTTGGTTTGTTTGGGGATACCCAGTTTCTGTGATGGAGGACCGATAGAGAAGATGGGAGCTGATGGCAGTGCCGCTGGAGTGGAGCCAGGAGGAGTGCAATGCCAATCAGGGGAGTATCTGACCAATCTTAGTACTGTTATTGTTAAGAAAGCTATAATTCCGGATACTCGGGGACGGTGTGGAGTTTTATCGCCTGAAGATTCCTGTATTTGTGAGCTTTGTGGGTCCCTAGTTGATGAGAACTGTATTCAACGGTGCCAGCCTAAATATAACCCGTATTGGGGTAGGTATCCTTTAGAGGATTATCATAGCATGGTAGGCAAAGTGTTAAATCAAACTGATTGCTGGGTGTGTTCACATGTGCCACAGGGACAGCATAACGTAGGGTTGGTGCCATTTCTGCTGAATATCATGGAAATTTTAGAATTGCAAAAAGGGAAAACATTGGATGGAAAATTCCTCTCATCCAAACCACCTCATTTCAAACTCTATGAATTCCTAGTAGATAGATCACTTTTGTGTTTAAACATAACCAACCCCAATAAGTTGGGAGTTGGGAAGTGACGGGGAATAATCAGACGATGACCTTCTCACAGAGAGCTGATAATGAGTCCATAAACCATGATCTGTTACGCTCAATTAAATCTAGTGGGAAAGATTTTAGGTACCAGTACACATTAAGTTCCACCAAAGAAATTATTGGTAAGGTACCAGATGGTTATTGTGCTAAAATAATACAACCAGAGACTTGCATGTACCAGATGGAAGACCCTGAGATAGGATTGTTTGCAAGGGAAATGTGTTTAATGATAATGATGCATACTATTCCTTATGTTCTCCCCGATAATGTATATTTTATATGTGGAAGAAAGGCATATAAGTGGCTCTCCCTGAGTTCCGAAGGTTTGTGTTACCTGGGAAGAGTAGTCCCAGAAGTTATGACCCTTACACATGGTGAAATGCTTGGTATTCATAAAAACACACCATCACCATATCTTCACACGCAGTATGAACACAGAGGCAAACGAAATATGATACCTGGTGACGTGCATAAAGCCACTCAGTTAATTAGTGAGACAACTGGCTTCCAAGTTTTAGTCGCACTGGATCCCACCAGAATCGCTCGGGGTACATTAAATTTTAGATATATTCAGGAACTTGCTAAATTAATAGATAATATCACCGAGATGTATGATGACACATTCAGGTATACAGGGAGAGAATTGCAAGCATACAAGAAAGAACTGGTGCAAAATAGACTAGTTTTAAATTATTTATACTGATTGTCATCATAGTAATTGGCCTATGTGTCTGGTATGTTCCTATTGTGTTGAAGTGTGGAAAATGTAAAAAATAGAGTAAGACGAAAGAACGAAATTATGATGGTGGTCAGTAATGGCAATATGAATACTGAGGTAAATATAGAACTGCATTACAACCCTGAACTAGGAAATACCATTATCTGGTGTATTATATTTAGATGTGCATAGAATGTATTATTGAAATGTTACTTTTGAAACACCTCAGATAATGTAAAGTCTCAATTTCCCTTCAATACTGCCTTTATAGGACTGGTGCATCCCCACATCTTTCACATGATCTCCCAAGGTCCGCGGTGTGCGTATAATGGTAGTTTTATGTCCCCTCCTAGAGACACATTATTGATGGATTAAGAACCACCTTGTGCCAACCCCTAATAACATTAAGTAATATACGTATGTATGCCTAAAATTAATTTTAACATCAGCATGTGATAACATGTTGTTCGCTATCAAAGGCTGGACTGTCGAAGCTGGATTAGTGGCTGAGACGGAATCAGCTTAAAAATTAGCATGCACGACGCCATCTTGCGAATGGCAGCTAGTCTCCATTTTAGAAACAAGAATCTGCAAGATGCCATTTTGCGACCAACGCCATTTTAAGTTACAACTCACGAGCTAAGTACAGATGGCAATGTTTTTGATAATCTACCAAGGGCAACTGGAAGAACAGCCTCCTGAGAAAAAGTAAATAGAATAGACAATGCACCAGAATATTGTGAGTGTTTTACATACAAATTGTGAATCCCTGTATGTAGACATGTATAGTTGTGGCAATTGTAATATAACCCAGGCATTGATCTACACATTTGAATTTGTCTGAATCCTAAACAGGTTTTAGTCCCACACCCAGACAGAATGGCCCCGGCTTCACAGCTGGGGGTAACACATTTACATTGCAGTTTGAAACTGTGAGTGAGGAATGAGATGTGTATATGTATGTATGCATGTGTGTGTGTATGTATATATATATAGATAGATAGATAGAGAGAGAGAGAGATGTGTATGTGTATATATACAGTCAGGTCCATAAATATTGGTACATTGACAGAAGTTTCATATTTTGGCCTCTATTGAACACCACAATGGCTTTGAAATGAAACAAACAAGATGTGCTTTAACTGCAGACTTTCAGATTTAATTTGAGGGTAATTACATCCAAATCAGGTGAACGGTGTAGGAATTACAACGGTTTCTATATGTGCCTCCCACTTTTTAAGCGTCCAAAAGTAATGGGACAAACTAAACAATCCTAAATCTAACTTTCACTTTTTTAATACTTTGTTGCAAATCCTTTGCAGGCAATTACAGCCTGAAGTCTAGAACGCATAGACATCACCAGACGCTGGGTTTCATCCCTGGTGATGCTCTGCCAGGCCTCTACTGCAAATGTCTTCAGTTCCTGCTTATTCTTGGGGCATTTTCCCTTCAGTTTTGTCTTCATCAAGTGAAATGCATGCTCAATCGGATTCAGGTCAGGGGATTGACTTGGCCATTGCATAACATTCCACTTTTTAGCCTTAAAAAACTCCTTGGTTGCTTATGCAGTATGCTTCGGGTCATTGTCCACCTGCACTGTGAAGCACCGTCCAATGAGTTCTGAAGTATTTGACTGAATATGAGCATATAATATTGCCCGAAACACTTCAGAATTCATTCTGCTGCTTTTGTCAGCAGTTACATCATCAATAAATACAGGGGAACCAGTTCCATTGGCAGCCATACATGCCCACGCCATGACACTACCACCACCATGCTTCACTGATGAGGTGGTATGTTTTGGATCATGAGCAGTTCCTTTCCTTCTCTTCTCTTCCCATCACTCTGGTACAAGTTGATCTTTGTCTCATCTGTCCATAGGATATTGTTCCAGAACTGTAATGGCTTTTTTAGATGTTGTTTGGCAAACTCTAATCTGGTCTTCCTGTTATTGTGGCTCACCAATGGTTTGCATCTTGTGGTGAACCCTCTATATTCACTCTTGTGAAGCCTTCTCTTGATTGTTGACTTTGACACATATACATCTACCTCCTGGAGAGTGTTCTTGGTTTGGCCAACTGTTGTGAAGGAGTTTTTCTTCACCAGGGAAATAATTCTTTTGTCATCCACCACAGTTGTTTTCCGTCGTCTTCCAGGTCTTTTGGTGTTGCTGAGCTCTCCAGTGCATTCTTTCTTTTTAAGAATGTTCCAAACAGTTGATTTGGCCACACCTAATGTTTTTGCTATCTCTCTGATGGGTTTGTTTTGATTTTTCAGCCTAATGATGGCTTGCTTCACTGATAGTGACAGCTCTTTGGATCTCATATTGAGAGTCGACAGCAACTGATTCCAAATGCAAATGTCACACTTAGAATCAACTCCAGACCTTTTACCTGCTTAATTGACAATGAAATAACGAGGGAATAGCTCACACCTGTCCATGAAATAGCTTTTGAGTTGATAGTCCCATTACTTTTGGTCCCTTAAAAAGTGGGAGGCACATATTGAAACTGTTGTAATTCCTACACCGTTCACCCGATTTGGATGTAATTACCATCAAATTAAATCTGAAAGTCTGCAGTTAAAGCACATCTTGTTTGTTTCATTTCAAAACCATTGTGGTGGTGAATAGAGGCAAAAATCTGAAAATTCTGTCAATGTCCCAATATTTATGGACCTGACTGTATATATGTATATGTTAAGTCGATCATAGATGGAATCTCATGCATAAGCACCACACATTACGCACAGTTGAGCTGCTAACATGACGCTCAGTAGCGAATGCACAATATCCTGCATGCGAATGCTGTTAGCTGCATGCGTGCACATCTGCCCCAAATCAGATAAACCTAACTAGCGTCTTTTCCCATATCCCTAATACTTACATAATGCACACTTACACAAAAGGTTCCATAGCTATAAAGTAAAAGATTCAAGTTTTATTCATTTATTACAAATGCTGTGAAATAAAGACTATTTTGGTATCTAAGGTTTGATACATGATAAGTAAGCCGTGTTTGATATTATACTGATCCGCAGTTTATCCACAGCTTCCCGGTATCAACGATATGAAGATCGGAACATACGTTCGCAACTTATGGACCGTAAAGACATAAAGAACCAAAATTTATTTTTGTGCGTGCAGGGGAAATAGAGGAGGCAACAAGCTGTTAGAGGCTGTTCTGTGTCCATTTGAACCAACCTGTTAAATGCTCTGTAACAGATGCGTCCCCCTTGGGAACCAATGGCATCAGCAACAAGCCTTTCTATTGTGTTGTCTGTTTCTGGGGGGGTATAAATATGTGTGCTCTGACCCTGGGTTTCAAGTCTTCTTGCTGATTGACGGAGGTTATCTTGCTGATGCCGGGATATGGTCTAGAGCGCCTGCGTATGTATAACTGTGAAGATGGGCGGTAGAACTGCGCTCTCGTTGACCGGGGCATGGGTGTGTTGTGGTTTCGGGGTGCTGCACCTTTGTGTGGGAGTACCTTTCCCGCACTGAAAACGTATGGGGGTAGGGGGGGTAAGGTGCGCTCTTCCTGCTAGTAGTAATGGTGATGGTGATGCCTTGTGTGTGTTTGTGAGTGGTGTTAATTTGAATGTTTCTTCTTGTGGTGGTGGTGTTTTGGGACTTAGAAGGAGGGTGTGATTGGGTATGGAGTGTAGTTTGGAGTAATGTGAAAAGGGGAATGAAATAGGATCAAAATGAGGCCAGCAAGACACAGTAATTTGGGGCAAAATCTTTTATTGAGTAGTCACAATGCTGCTCTGTTGAGATCCCGGGCAGGTGGGTGAGGTTCAGTGATGAGTGGTGATGAGACTGGGGAGGTAGGTGGACCCTTTTAGGGGGCTCCTTCCCGTGCGGTTCAGTGACCTTGCACGTCACCCCTGCTGGACCTATGGTCGACAGTCTAGGAAGTCTCGGGGGGTGGGGGAATTTGCAGAGTGGGTTGGAACACCTGTGCGGCGTCCTGCGTGTTGGTGTGAGTCTTGGCAGTACTTACCTACCATTAGGTTTTTTGTTATGGTGATGTACGTCGACTTTGCGGCCGTTGCAGATAGGTTGGAAGCTGCAGGTTTGTTGGTGAGCTGGATCAGCGTGTTGCTGGTGTGCTGCAGGTGCACGGCTGTTCTGATTGGTCTGCGGAGGTCAGCGACCGGAATTTGCAGCTGAAGTTGGCTCTTGGTCATGCAGCTGGAGGTGTGGATGGGTGAGCCGCTGGGAGCGTGTGTGCTGGGACCACCCCTGGGGTGTGGTCTGCCCAGGATACTGATTAAAAAAAAGCCAGGGAGGAGGGGGGATGTGGAAAGTGTGACCGGGATGGAGCTGGTCACTGGCGATGTTAGCTGGGTGGACTTACGGCCGGATGTGTGGGGTGCTCTTATCACTGACGGTCCCTCATGGAAATGAGGATCGACGATGGAGACAACCCTGGCCAGGAGTGAGTTGCTGAGCACGCCTGGGAGCAGGGGGGGAGAGAGGCTGGTCCGGGGTGGAGCCGGTCACTGGAGGTGTGAGTGGTGCGGACCAGCAGGCGGGTGGGCTGAGAGCTTTCTGCACTGGTGGTCCCTGGTGGGGATGGGGATCTTTAGTGGAGGTCAGCCTGGATCAGTGTCGGGTTTGATGTGAGGGTCTCCAACGCATTTCGGCACAGGTGCCTTCTTCAAGGAGGTGTGAGAGGATCAATGCTTCTGAGGTTCTTATGTAAGGCACTTCCGGGGGTGGGGGTGTGGTCAGGTGACTCATAGGGCAAATGGGGTGTTTGAAAGGTAATGTGGTGCAAGTGTGTGCAGGGACTTGCTGAATGGTGATGTAGTGCAGGTGTGTGCAGGAACTAGCTGGAGTGATAAATTTAATCAGATTAGGCCAATAGTGTGTTTGAAAGGTAATGCGGTGCAGGTGTGTGCAGAGACTTGCAGATTGGTGATGCGGTGCAGGTGTGTGCAAGGGCTTGCTGGAGTGGTAAGTGTAATCATATTAGGCCAATGGTGTATTTGAAAGGTAATGCGGTGTAGGTGTGTGCAGAGACTTGCTGAATGATGCGGTGCAGGTATGTGCAGGAACTAGCTGGAATGATAAATGTACTCATATTAGGCCAATGGTGTGTTTGAAAGGTAATGCGGTGCAGGTGTGTGCAGGGGCTTGCGGAATGATGATGCGGTGCAGGTGTGTGCAGGGACTAGCTGGAGTGATAAGTGTGATCAGATTAGGCCAATAGTGTGTTTGAAAGGTAATGCGGTGCAGGTGTGTGCAGGAACTAGCTGGAATGATAAATGTAATCATATTAGGCCAATGGTGTGTTTGAAAGGTAATGCGGTGCAGGTGTGTGCAGGGGCTTGCGGAATGATGATGCGGTGCAGGTGTGTGCAGGAACTAGCTGGAGTGGTAAGTGATCAGATTAGGCCAATAGTGTGTTTGAAAGGTAATGCGGTGCAGGTGTGTGCAGGAACTAGCTGGAGTGGTAAGTGTAATCCTATTAGGCCAATGGTGTGTTTGAAAGGTAATGCGGTGCAGGTGTGTGCAGGGGCTTGCGGAATGATGATGCGGTGCAGGTGTGTGCAGGGACTAGCTGGAGTGATAAGTGTGATCAGATTAGGCCAATAGTGTGTTTGAAAGGTAATGCGGTGCAGGTGTGTGCAGGAACTAGCTGGAATGATAAATGTAATCATATTAGGCCAATGGTGTGTTTGAAAGGTAATGCGGTGCAGGTGTGTGCAGGGGCTTGCGGAATGATGATGCGGTGCAGGTGTGTGCAGGAACTAGCTGGAGTGGTAAGTGATCAGATTAGGCCAATAGTGTGTTTGAAAGGTAATGCGGTGCAGGTGTGTGCAGGAACTAGCTGGAGTGGTAAGTGTAATCCTATTAGGCCAATGGTGTGTTTGAAAGGTAATGCGGTGCAGGTGTGTGCAGGGACTCGCTGATTGGTGATGTGGTGCAGGCAGTGGCGGGCTGGGCCAGGGGGCAGGGTGCCAACTGCCCCCCGGGCCGCTACAATTATGTATTTCAGGGCCGGCAGGCAGAGGATGCTCATGCTCCTTGGCCGCTGCCCAGCTTGATAAAGATCTATATAAGTAGCAGCAGGGGCTTAAAGATAATGGCTGCCCCCATATCAGGCTACAAAAAGATGGCCGCTATCAACCAATGAGGAGCAAGGTTTCTCTACCTTGAAACCCAAATGGCTGGAGAATGGGAAAAGGGGCGTCACTAATCGGGGGAGTGAGAAGAGGAGCTGAAAAATGATGGCACCACACCCATGGAGGAGAGTCAGAGAGGGCAGAGATGAGGAGTGCCTTACTGTGATGGAGATCCTGCTTCCTGTCTTCTCCACCCATACCAGGTAAGTGGAGGGTGGAGTAGGGCATATTTATATGTCACAGTGGCATAAATTTTGCAGGGGGGTGTTTTGTTATTTTAAATATGTGTGTGCTGTGTCTGTATGTATGTATGTGCGTGTGTGTCTGTCTGTGATGCATGTGTCTGTCTGTATGTGACCATCTGTCTGTGTTGCATGTGTGTGTGTACATCTGTCTGTGTTGCATGTGTGTGTGTATGTTTACATCTGTCTGTGTTGCATGTGTGTGTCTGTCTGTGTTGCATGTATGTGTGTCTGTGTTGCATGTGTGTGTGGGTCTATCTGTGTTGCATGTGTGTGTGTGTCTGTCTGTGTTGTATGTGTGTGTTTGTATGTATTTATGTGTGTCTCTTGGTCTGTCTCTGTCTGTGTCAATAATATATATATATATATATATATATATATATATAATTATTATTTTTTTTATAGTCTCAGCTTCCACACACTTATTACACAGACTGCAGGGCTGAGATTAAGGGCAGAGGTGCTGCCCCGCTGGAATAACTTCCCACTGGCAGCAATGCTGGCTTGTGGATCCCTGCTGTGTCGTCTGTAACCCCCCCACCCTCACCCCCGGCAAAGCGGATTTTTGTGGAGTCTTGCTGTGCCGCCTACCCCCAGCAATACTGATGCTCCGAGACCAAAGCCTTCCTGTGATGACGCCCTCCCGCAGCAAGGCTGACATGCGGAGCCCTACAGTGCTGCCTGCACCAAGCAAAGCAGGTGCTGGAGCTTCTTCCTGCTGCCAAGGTCTCTTAGTTACTGACCCGCACCCCCCCCCCCTGTCCTCCTCTCTGCTGCCACACTGCTCCCTGCTCATCATGCCTCAAGATCCCTCTCCACCCAATCACTATAATCGTCTCAGTCAGAGTGATGCAACTTGTGAGTAATACCATTAGTTATTATAACTATACACCCCACCACCCCTGTGTACCCCACCACCCATGCCGTTTGGGCACCTAATCCACAGACTTGTCTCCCACAGCTTATGGGTGCCTGACGGAGCAGCAATTGAATTGCTCCATCATCCGCCCATTAGCTTTGATGCCACACAGAAGAAATGAATTCCCCCTATGTGTTTTATTTCCTATGTGTTTTTTTTCTTATCGTTGCCAATGTGTATTATTTTTTTCTAAACAAAGCCTATGTGTGTTTCTTTTATTTCCTGTGGGGGCCTATGTGTTTTTATTTTATTTCCTGTGGGGGCCTATGTGTTTTTATTTTATTTTTTTATACAAAGACCATGTGTTTTTTATTTCCTGTGGGGACAATGTGTGTGGTTGGAGTGACAGGGCAGGTGGCAGGAAGCTGGAAAGACAAGGGGCAGGAGGCTGGTGGGGATACAGGGTGCAGGAGGTGACCCTGGGCACGAATCTGGTTGAACCTCTGTTGTATGATGACATTGGTTATAACTTATATATTCCTACACAAACAGGCATCTTTTAGACCATGTGATCTCCTACATGAATAGTGAATACCGACTGAAGACACTATCTACCCAGGGGGTGGATCAGTTTCTTCAGATATTCCACGTTGCCGAGAAACCACCATATAGGTAAGGTGTATGTGTAATGGAATGTACAGGAATGCTCCCAGAGTGACAAGAAACGGGTGGTGTATCATGCTGACACGCCCCTTGTGACACATGACCAAGCACACTTATATTGTGACTGGCGCGTTTTTACTACTTACAATGCTGCCACCACTTCTAAATTGTCCATACCCCCACTTCAAAATTCCCACTTCGACCACTGCATATATATGTATATGTGTGTGTACCCACTGTCCATTTTGTTAATTGTGAAATCACCCTGCTTGTTTTGTAATAGATGACTTGCACCCCGCCTTTTCCACAGCAGACACACACAACCCAAAAAGGGGAGGTGGAACAAAGGGCCGGGCGCAACTACTCAACCCAGCCCCTGGGAGGCACACGCAATAGAAGGTGGAACCCAGGGCTTCCAATTCATGCCTCCAGCAGCCCAATCCACACAAGCTGGAGAGGAACACCCAGACGTACAGCTTACCCCTGTGACTGCGAAATACCAGACAGCACATGATTTTATCTGAAGGATATGGAGCAAACTGAATGCTTTGGGCCAGTATCCGCCGGACAGGCATTATTAGACGCTACAAACACAAGCTGCTGCTCATTTTATAATTGTTAGTGAGAGGCTTAAGCAGAGGCTAGGGCAGACCGGTGGGTTGACACAGGCAGACGGTAGTGGCCACAGCTGGATAGCACTTTACCATAAAGAGGCCCTTATTTCCACTGTGACCCAAGCACAGTGTAAGCTTTTTTTTTAAAGAAAAATTCTGGCCACCATAATAAACAGCCTTAAATTGGCCCTGATGTTCATGTCTCAGCTAAAGCTGGGCACACACCTGGCCGACAGGTCGACCTATCTAACGATTGGTAAGTGCATAGAACCTTACCAACCGTTCAGGCCGATGTGTCTGCACTGACATCTCAACTGGTTGGGCATTTAAATTTGCCCACCCAGTTGAGATATCAGTCACTGGCAGACCCCTGCAGCAAGGGTAAGGGCAACCGGCAGGTCACCCGTACACATGTAAATAACTCTGTAAGATATATCGGCATCAGCTGTGCTGCAGGGCAGATGCGATATGCCTGTGAATGACAGTTAATAGACATATAATTTTTATACACTCACTGATCATGATCTACAAATATATTTCCTGTTCAATAGAACAAGCAATATAATATATCTGTCAGTGTGCACTCAGCATTAGTCATATGGGGCTGGTATATGATATATTTGTTTATACTATAGCTCTTTGTCATCAAAAATTTTCAGATTTCATTTGCTATTTAAACCATACCCACATTACGCAAACCACACCCACAACATTATTGTCATGCCCATTATTAAAATTGCATTCACTGGTAGAAAAACTGGGCCACTTGCTCTTGTTTGCCCCCTAGGCTGAAAGTTGCCAGCCAGCCCCTGGGTGCAGGTCTGTGCAGGGACTAGCTGGAGTGATAAGTGTGATCAGATTAGGCCAATGGTGTGTTTGAAAGGTAATGCGGTGCAGGTGTGTGCAGGGACTTGCTGAATGATGATGCGGTGCAGGTGTGTGCAAGGACTAGCTGGAGTGATACGTGTAATCATATTAGGCCAGTGGTGTGTTTGAAAGGTAATGCGGTGTAGCTGTGTGCAATGACTTGCTGAATGGTGATGCAGTGCAGGTGTGTTCAGGGACTTGTTGAATGGTGATGCGCTTCAGGAGTGTGCAGGGAATTGCTGGAGTGGTAAGTGTAATCATATTAGGTCAATGGTGCGTTTGAAAGGTAATGCGGTGCAGGTGTGATAACAGGTGAGGTAATAGTGGTTGGGCCTGGAGGAGAACGTGGGTGGGCTGGTTGGAGATTACTTTGTTATAACGGATTTGACTTCGTTGTCAATGTTGAGTCCCCTGGGGGTTAATGTTTTCAGCGTGAATATCCATCTAAGTTCCTCCTTGTTGAGGATTTTGTTATGGTCTCCGCCTCTCCAGTTTTTTTGCATGTATTTTATTCCTATGAAAGTGGTACTTTGTGTGCTGCTATGGTGGTATTCTTTGTAGTGTACAGGTATGTTATGGTTCTCTATTTGTTTGGTGATGTTTCTCAGATGTTCGGCAATTCTGGTTTTTAGTGGTCTGGTGGTCCTACCTAAGTATTGTTGATTGCATGGGCATTGTATGAGGTAGATTATGTTGTTAGTGTTGCATGAAATGTGTTCTTTAATTTTATACGTGGTGTTTGTCTGTGTGGATGAGAATGTTGTAGTGGGTGTGGTGCTTCTATATTTTAGTGTGATGCAGTTGGTACTTGTGCCGCAGTGGAAGAAACCCCCTGTGAGTTTGGAGTTGTCTAGAGTGTATAACTGTACTCGGGTCTGTATAATTTCTTTGCGCTAAATTGTATTTAGATCATAGTGTGTAACTGACTGTACTTTCACTTGAATAATACTTTGTGCTTTGGAACCACAGGTTCAAGGTCTGGAGTCTTTATTTACTGTATGACTGCGTACGCAAAATAGCGTCGTCCTTAGAGGTTTATAGGAAGGATATTAGAAGGTATAGGCAGGAGTGTATAGAGGTTAGAATCCAGAATCCTTAGTTGGGGGCTCATAGTGAAGTCACTTACCTGTTCACACGATAAAATACGGTTATCAATATCTCACCAAAGGGTGGATAGTGGCCACACGCAGTTTTCCGTGCAACCACTCTGAGAGATCGCTATCCTTTATCGTGTGAGTCAAGGTACGCTGACTAGAATCCAGGGACAAGAAAGGAAAAAGTTTGTTTTCCTTTGTTGATAGTATTTTGCGTTTAAAAGGGGTGTCGCAGTATTGCGCACGCGGCTAAGTCACATTTTTGCCCGCAATAAAGACGCACTTTTGCGTACGCAGCTAAGGGTAAGTCATACGGTTGTGTAGTAGTCGCATTATTGTGTATGCGACTGGTCGCACAATAGCGTATACGTATTTCCAGATGTGCTGCCACGTGTTTAAACAAAGCCGTTGAGGTTTACATTTTTCAATTGTTGCCAATAACTGAGTTAACGTGTATTTTTCTGCGCAGGAAAAAAGTGTGTAACTGTGAGTGTTTGTTTAGGGTGTAACACGGGACCTAAATGTTAAGGGTATCGTAGGACCCTTAAGAGCTAGGCACAGGAAGGTGGCCTAGTGACTCGGTAGCAGCATACCGTTTACTTTTACACAGAGCAGGTGTATGGTTTGTTATTTTTGTCAGGGTTCGGCCCCCAGCGTGATTATAGCATTCAGTAATCAATGTGTGTGATCTGTTAGGTTTATTTGAACACTATAATTAAACCGCATAATCTTGGCTAGATTGTGATTGTGAGCTGGTGGGAGGGTGGACGAAATCAACTGGAACACAAAGGGTACTTTGCTGCCCCCTAGCAGTTGAAAGGTAGTCAAAAAGGGATTGCTGAGCGGAAGCGGCCTTTACTTCCGTAGGTGAGTGGAAGCGTCTAGAAGTCCTCCATAGGGTTTGTGGATACACCCTTTTTCCAAGGCGTTTCCAGGTAAGTGAAAGTACCTTAATTGTCCTTCACCAGTTCAAATTTTTATTGAAAAACGTAGGAGTTGTCCCAAGATGGGAGCCACGCAAACAATAGAAATGTTAGACAATGATGTGCTGCTAATGGAGGCGCCGCTTGGATCGGCCCGTCGTATTATGCATACTAAGTACGGTACTTATGCAATAAGGTATTGTGACGTATTGTTTAAAATAACGATGAAGAGTGTTAGACCGTTTCCCAGAATTGGTAGTTTTGATAAAGATGTATTGGATAATGTCCGGGACCACATCAGTCTGGTAAAATATTATGAATGTTTAAAATTGTGGCAGCATGAAGGGGATGCGTGGCTTAAAAATGTGCAAGCGACACAAACTAGCGTTGCGAGTGCATTGCCAGCAAATACACCCGCTGCGCTGGATTGCAATGCGTGCGAGCCACAAAATGGCGCGCATGTGCGGCAAGGTAGCATTGCAGAAGGTATTACCAGCAGTTCACGCGCCCCGCCGCCACCTTATGTGGATGGGGGTGCAAGTACAGTTATCGAAAAAAAATCATAAAAATTTAACAAGCAATATTTACCCTCTCTTAAGCAACCATAAAGAAAATGTTCATGGTGTGGATGATGAGCCTATTGTAATGTCTGCCATTTCCCATGCTGTACAAATGACAGATGCTGTACCACGACAATCACGAGTGGTGCCGCCATCTCCATCGGTAACAGCAAGGGAAGTGCTAACACCCTCTGCACCCGAGGAAGTTGTTAATACCATACGTAGCAGCAACAGATTAAACCCCCAGCCAGGTAACAAGGTCAAAGGTAGCAGCGCTGCCGGTCTGCATCCCATTCGGACAATAACTGTTCCGAATGGAAATGCAGATGCGAACGGTGTAGTGCCCACGAGGGAAGTGGTAATGCATTGTCCTTGGACAAGGGCAGAGCTAAGGGCCTGTCTACCACGCAATATCGACGTGACAAAATTTATCACGGATTGTGTATTGGATGGTGACGTTCCCTTAACAGACCAAGTAAACCAAGGTAACATTTCCCGCATTGTAACTCAATTGGGTATATATTTTCCAGTAGTAGTTAACTGGAACAAAATTTTTACCATAAAGCAAAAGGAGAGTGAATCTGCAGAAGATTATTGCGACCGGGCTCTGCAGGCTATCACCCACTACACTGGGTTAGAGGATATTAAAGATAGCACTCACCACAGGGGAATGATAGTCACCATACTCATGGATGGTCTTAAAGGGAACCTAAAGACCCGGGTTCAGACCTCACAGCCTGGCTGGAGGGGAGTCACAATAGATACCCTCCTAGAATCTGCCATAGAACATGATAAAAACATCTTAAAGAAGAGAGAGATCCAGAGCGAAAAACTAATGGCTGTCAGTATCCAAGCTCTGGAAGGAATGACGGTAACATCACAGCCAGCAGACACACTTGCACCCACACACACACTTTCACCTGAACAGTTATACGCCCTCACTAATCCTACAACACAGCCTTATATCCCACTTATCCTACACAACCACAAGTCCCATACTACCCACAAGCTCCATACCTTCCACAATATCCTTTTCCTCAATATCCTTACCCATACCCACCACCTTTCTCTCCTGCTCAACCCACACAACAATCCTTCCCATGAAAGTGTTTTAATTGCAACCAGCCAGGACACATAAGTAAGAGCTGCACGGCAAAGAGGGTAGGACCCCCAAACCAGGGAGTACCTGGATATCCCCATAAGGGATATGCACAGAGACCAGCAAATGTCCATCAGGCACCAGCTCCAATTGTGGCCGTTAATGCTTTATTGGAGAGTGGGAGCCAGCGCTAGGAGTCGGGTCATACTTGTGGTCTGCAGATAGACAGGTTGACGGGAAGTACTAGGGAAAAACTGGTAATGGTAATTGATGTAACTGATACCCAATCTCTGTTCTGCTTTCTTCCCTGTGCCCTAACACCCTGACTGTCAGTATTTTTCTTTTCCCACCTAGGGGGAGGTGTACACTACACATGGACACGAGTGTCCCATGGGTTCATAGACAACCCCAGTATCTTCTCCCAGGCCTTATATGACTGTATACAATCTTTTCATCCTGCCAATGGATCTGTTCTAATGTAAAATGTGGACAATTTATTGTTGTATTTAGGTCATGTTTAAATGATATTAAAATGTTGTGCTTTATCTCTCACACACAGGACGCTAAGGACAAACGGCAGCCATGCCAGGCTAAGGTCAAATACTCGGAATACTGTCCAACCCAGGGGCCCAGGCATATTTCGAGCAGTAGATATTGGTAACAGAATTTAAATTGCAGGAATTTGTGTACAAATACAGTATCCCTAGAATAATTGAATATAGGAGGGATACTCATTTCACAAGTAATGTCTTCTATAACCTGTGTAAGGTGATGGGTATTAATATCAAGATCATCCCAGACCATCTGTCTACCTGTCCCCCTTTGAGATACTGTTTAACAGGCAGCCTCATGTGAAAATATGATAATGAGGTTACTGTGCAGTGTCTCACGAAGATGAGTAAGAACAACTGAAATTGAAAATGTTATTAACTAACATGACTGAAGCAAACTCTCATGATGTTAAACCTGGAGAATTTGTTATGATCCCAATTTTTTTTAGCTCAGATTGTTTGACTGATCAGTGGAAAGGTCCGTCTCTGACGTTGTTGACAAAGTACCACATCCTCAAAGGGTGGCCGGGGAAGATATATGGGTCCATTCCACTCACTATAGGGAGGTTAACCAACCGGTCCATTCCACTCACTATAGGGAGGTTAACCAACTATAGGGAGGTTAACAAGGCGGAGACGAGGCCAATAACGTGGACCTGTCGATTGCGAGGTTGTGCCGGGAGGATTAAAAAGCTGACAGTGAGAAACCTGAGCTAAAAGAAAACTGTAGATCAGTGTCGCAGCAAGGGATTGTTCTGCTGTGTTCATTTTTGTATTCTTCTTCCAGAGTTTCCGTCATCGTAGTTTGTTTGGGGATACCCAGTTTCTGTGATGGAGGACCGATAGAGGAGACTGGAGCTGATGGCAGTGCCGATGGAGTGGAGCCAGGAGGAGTGCAATGCCAATCAGGGGAGTATTTGACCAATCTTAGTACTGTTATTGTTAAGAGAGCTATAATTCCAGATACTCGGGGACAGTGTGGAGTTTTATCGTCTGAAGATTCCTGTATTTGTGAGCTTTGTGGGTCCCTAGTTGATGAGAACTGTATTCAACGGTGCCAGCCTAAATATAACCCGTATTGGGGTAGGTATCCTTTAGAGGATTATCATAGCATGGTAGGCAAAGTGTTAAATCAAACTGATTGCTGGGTGTGTTCACATGTGCCACAGGGACAGCATAACGTAGGGTTGGTGCCATTTCCGCTGAATGTCACGGAAATTTTAGAATTGCAAAAAGGGAAAACATTGGATGGAAAATTCCTCTCATCCAAACCACCTCATTTCAAACTCTATGAATTCCAAGTAGATAGATCACTTTTGTTTTTAAACATAACCAACCCCAATAAACCCGGAAGTTGGGAAGAGACGGGGAATAATCAGACGATGACCTTCTCACAGAGAGCTGATAAAGAATCCATAAACCATGATCTGTTACGCTCAATTAAATCTAGTGGGAAACATTTTAGGTACCAGTACACATTGAGTTCCACCAAAGAAATTATTGGTAAGGTACCAGATGGTTATTGTGCTAAAATAATACAACCAGAGACTTGCATGTACCAGATGGTAGACCCTGAGATAGGATTGTTTGCAAGGGAAATGTGTTTAATGATAATGATGCATACTAATCCTTATGTTCTCCCCGATAATGTATATTTTATATGTGGAAGAAAGGCGTATAAGTGGCTCTCCCCGAGTTCCGAAGGTTTGTGTTACCTGGGAAGAGTAGTCCCAGAAGTTATGACCCTTACACATGGTGAAATGCTTGGTATTCATAAAAACACACCATCACCATATCTTCACACGCAGTATGAACACAGAGGCAAACGAAATATGATACCTGGTGACGAGCATAAAGCCACTCAGTTAATTAGTGTGACAACTGGCTTCCAAGTTTTAGTCACACTGGATCCCACCAGAATCGCTCGGGGTACATTACATTTTAGATATATTCAGGAACTTGCTAAATTAATAGATAATATCACTGAGATGTATGATGACACATTCAGGTATACAGGGAGAGAATTGCAAGCATACAAGAAAGAACTGGTGCAACATAGACTAGTGTTAAATGATTTAACTGCTGTTACTGGAGGCTATTGCGTAACTTTGGCCACCCAATTTGGAGTGAAGTATTGCACCTATGTCACCAATGATACCAGCGACCCCAAAGAGGTGATAGACCGGAAGATGGACGATATTCTGCAGCTAAAATGGGAGTTTCGTAAGAACCATAATGCTTCAGTGGCTGAAGTAGGGGAGAAAATAGAAGGATGGGTCTCATGGTTGAACCCAGTGAAATGGTTCTCAGGCCTAGGGGAATGGGTCCAGGAAGTGATCGCCAGCATAGGCAAATTCTTGATCCTTATACTGATTGTCATCATAGTAATTGGCCTATGTGTCCGGTATGTTCCTATTGTGTTGAAGTGTGGAAAATGTAAAAAATAGAGTAAGACGAAAGAACGAAATTATGATGGTTGTCAATTGTAATATAACCCAGGCATTGATCTACACAATTGAATTTGTCTGAATCCTAAACAGGTTTTAGTCCCACACCCAGACACAATGGCCCGGCTTCACAGCTGGGGGTAACACATTTACATTGCAGTTTGAAACTGTGAGTGAGGAATGAGATGTGTGTGTGTGTGTATATATATATATATGTTAAGTCCATGATAGATGGAATCTCATGCATAAGCACCACACATTACGCACAGTTGAGCTGCTAACATGACGCTCAGTAGCGAATGCACAATATCCTGCATGCGAATGCTGTTTATTAGCTGCATGCGTGCACATCTGCCCCATATCAGATAAACCTAACTAGAGTCTTTTCCCATATCCCTAATACTTACATAATGCACACTTACACAAAAGGTTCCATAGCTATAAAGTAAAAGATTCAACTTTTCATTTATTACAAATGCTGTGAAATAAAGACTATTTCTACTTCAGGGTCCATAGGGTATCCACAGGATACCTTGGGGTATAGGTGTGACGTCAGTCGCAGGGCACCAAAGAGTTAAGCTTTCAGCCTCCCAGGGTGCACTAAGTCCCCCTCCTATACCCCGCCCCCGGGCCAAGGCACCTCAGTTTAGTTTGGTGCCCGGCCGGCGTCGGGTGCACCTGTCGGAGTGGGGGCTAGAAGAGCCCCTGAATCTTTCTTCAGTGCAGCTGTGGCTGCACATCTGGATGTACAGCATGGACAGTCAGTCCTGACGTCCATGCTGTCTTCCCTACACCCCGCCGGTACCAGAACGCCGGTACCGATCCGGGGATGCTTGTGAGCATCTGGGGTCACAGCTAGCGGTGACCCCAGATGTTCCGGACCATGGCCGGATCCAAGGGGGACAAAGGTAAGCAGCGGGGTCCCGCGGTGGGTCCCCGCTGGTCACATGGTCCTGAGTCCCCAGGCAGGGGGCTCCCTGGGGACTGGCTGCAGCGTGGAGCCAGGTACTGAACCTGCGCTTTCCACTACCCCCTTGGACAGCGGACCGCAGCAGAGCGGTAGCGCTGCGGCGTCCCAGGGGTTAAATGCATGCCAGTGGAGCGCGCCTTCCCTGTCTCACAGCCGGCGCCTCCCCCGCTGCACACAGCCCTCTGCACTGTGCTGACTGGTCCTGTGTCAGCGCTCCTCCCCCAGGCCAGCTTCTCTCTGCTCCTCGGCGGCCATCTTCTCTGCAACGCATGGTGAACGCTGCTGGAAGTCTGGAAGGAAGCATCGTGGTCTGGGTCCCCCCGCATACCTCTCCTCCGCTGTGGCTCAGGTCTGTGTATGCAGCGCTGTGTCCTACCAGGCCCTGTGTCTGTGTAGTTGAGTGATCAGCGCTGTTAGTGCAGGAATTGTTATTTCTCTGCATTGTATGTGACTGTGCTAGCGCTGCCTGTAACTTTTCTTCTCTAAACTGTCAGCTTTATTACTGTCCCTGTTCTTTCTGCTAAAGCCCTTGCGGTGCGGTGCTGCAGGGTGGTCTCTCGCCTATTTAATACTTAATTGGTGAGAGAGGTCACATACGTGGTGCCATCATGTCTGAAAGTGATTTTCCCCTCCGGCTACAGTGTACCACGTGCAAAGTACCGTTAGCGGAGGGGGAGGGTAGCGCGGAGGGCCTTTGCCGGCAGTGTTTGTCCATGGCGCGGCCTATTACAGTTACAGCACCGGTACAGGAGCCGCCCTGGGCTTGTTTCGCTCAGGCGTTAACAGCTTTAGTGGGCCAGTTAGCTCCGCAGCCCGCGTTTACTCCGATGGGTTTTTCCCAGCAGTCTGTGGTGTCGTCACCCATGCAGGGGTTCCCACGACAATTGGTGGTACCCCACAGTCTCCCTATTTCCCCGCTCCCGGGTTCTCAGGAGCCAGCGTGGGTTAACTCCCTGACGAGTTCTGTACAGCACTTGTCGGATGTGTTGCAAGGGGAGTCTGTGATGCGGCCTCATAAAAGGCCGGTGGCGTCTCTGTCCGCTCCTTATGAGGATGACGAAGGGACGTCTGATGATGGGGAGATTCTGGATCCTTACGATCAGGAACCTCTCCATACTAAGGACGCTGATGCTAAGTCCAAAGTATATATTCCTGGACTTATTCGGGCGGTCCGCACAGCCTTGGTGATTGAGGACGAAGTTCCCCCAGCGGCTAAATCTAAGTATGCCTTTTTCAAAGATGTGAAGGGCGATGCCACAGTCTTTCCTCTTTCGGGTCAGTTGGTGGACCATTTAGAGGAGGCGTGGAAACAACCTGGCAAAAGATACCAGCCGCAGAGACACCTGGCGGTGGCTTATCCGTTCGCGGATAATTATTTTGCTAAGTGGGAATCCCCTCCACAGGTGGATTCTCACGTGACCCGTCTTGTCCGTAGTGCCACATTGCCGATGCCATCTATGTCCTCCCTTAAGGATGCTACGGACCGCAAGGTAGAAATCTGCCTGAAGTCCGCTTATTCCCTTGCAGGGGGGGCAGCACGGCCGGCTATGGCCATTTGCTGGGTTGCCAGAGCGATGGAGCGCTGGGCGGATTCATTAGAGGCTTCTTTTGAATCCGACTGTCCGGCCGAACAGGCGGAGTTGATTGGCAATCTCCGTGATTCGGCCACCTACATCAACGAGGCGGCTCTAGACATTAGTACTCTGGTGTCTAGAATTTCTTCAGCAGCGGTAGCTGCTCGTCGCACCTTGTGGCTGCGATCCTGGAAGGCGGACGCAGATTCCAAGAAAGGTCTGGAAGCATTGCCGTTTACCGGAGAAGTTATCTTCGGTCCGGATCTGGATAAGATTGTGGCCACGCTGGCGGCAGCCAAATCTGCTTGTCTTCCGTCGGCCGCTGCTCCTTCTGGTTCTGGACCATCGTCCTTTCGGTCATCTAGGGCCCAGGGCAGGCCCAAACCACAGTCGTTTCCTCGACAGGCTGGCCCTAAGAAATCGGTCAAGCCCCGGAAACAGGCATGGAGTACCAGACGTCCGGCCCCCAAGCCAGATGACAAGCCTGCGGCCTGACGGTCCGGGTCTCTCCTTGGGGGATCCCAGGGTGGGAGGCCGCCTGCTGCAGTTCTCCCGGTGTTGGTCGTTCACTACGACAGACACTTGGGTTCTGGAGGTGGTCTCCCACGGGTACGCCCTCTCCTTCCGGCTCAGACCCCTGGCTCGATTCTTCACCACGGGTCTACCATCAGACCGGAACAAGGCTACGGAGCTGCGGAAGGTATTGCACACTATGCTCCAGGCTGGAGTTATAGTGTCTGTTCCATTCTCCCAGAGGGGCCAGGGTTTCTATTTAAATCTATTTTTGGTACAGAAACCCAATGGGTCATATCGTCCGATTCTCAACCTCAAAGCACTCAACAAGTCTTTGCGGGTCCCGAAGTTTCGGATGGAGACCCTACGGTCCATCATTCTGGCGCTGGAACCTGGGGACTACATGGTGTCATTGGACATACAGGACGCTTACCTGCATGTCCCTATTCTTTTGCGCCATCAAGATTTCCTTCGGTTTGCAATCCGCAGCGACCACTTCCAGTTTCGGGCGTTACCTTTTGGCCTGGCGACAGCACCACGTGTTTTCACCAAGGTGATGGCGGTCATGGCGGCTTCTCTGCGGCTGCAAGGAGTCCGCATATTGCCGTACTTGGACGACCTGTTATTGGTGGCAGGATCTCCAGAGCTCCTGTTACACCACTTGGACCTGACCATGGCACGGCTGCAACGGCACGGCTGGCTAATCAACTGGCAGAAGTCCACTCTAATCTCGTCTCGGAGGATTCTGCATCTTGGAGCCTTATTGGACTCGGGACAGCAAAGGATCTTCGTGACGGAGGACAAGATCTCTGCTTTACAGAGGTTACTGGGCTCCATGGTGTCGGTGTTCGACATGGTGGAATACGCCCAGTTTCACTCCAGACCTCTGCAGCACCTGATCCTGTCCAAGTGGAACGGGCTGCCTCAGTCTCTGAAGTTTCAGACGATTGTGCTCACCCCGGAGGTTCGCCTGTCCCTTGCGTGGTGGTTACAGACGACCCACCTCAACAAGGGACGTCCGTTCTGGGTTCCAAATTGGGTCCTGTTGACAACGGACGCCAGTTTTCGGGGCTGGGGAGCAGTTTCGGGTCCACACTTGTTCCAGGGCAGGTGGACGCTGACAGAAACGGAGCTTCCAATAAATATCTTGGAACTCCGTGCGGTCTTCAATGCTCTCCAGCAGGCACAGCGGTTTCTCCAGGGTCGCCCGGTGCAGGTCCAGTCGGACAATGCTACCACCGTGGCCTACATAAACAGGCAAGGAGGAACTCGCAGTCGGGCGGCTCTCGTAGAGGTCTCTCGGATCCTGGTTTGGGCGGAGCGCAATCTTCCGGCCATATCAGCGGTCTTCATCCCGGGAGTGCTAAATTGGGAGGCGGACTTTCTAAGTCGCCAAGACGTTCATCCGGGGGAATGGTCCCTGCACCCGGACATTTTTCAACTACTGGTGGACAGGTGGGGTCTTCCAGAAATCTACCTCATGGCGTCCCGGCACAACAACAAGTTGCCGGTGTACGGGTCTCGCACAAGAGACGAAGGGGCGTCTCTGGTGGATGCTCTGTCCGTCCGGTGGACGTTCCGGTTCGCATTCCTGTTCCCTCCGGTCTCCCTTCTTCCACGGGTAATCCGGAAATTCAAACAGGAAGGAGGGACGCTCCTGTTGATAGCTCCCGCGTGGCCCACACGGCACTGGTTCTCAGACCTTCAGGGTCTGTCCGTGGACAGTCCTCTGCGGTTGCCGCTACGACCGGACCTTCTGTCTCAGGGTCCTTGCCTTCACCCGGACCTGACTCGGCTGTCTTTGACGGCGTGGCTGTTGAGACGGCCATGCTGAGGTCCCGGGGGTTTTCCAGCTCTGTGGTGCGTACCATGTTACGAGCTCGGAAACCGTCTTCCGCGAGGATATACCATCGCGTGTGGCATTCGTTCTTCCAGTGGTGTCGACCGAGAGGTTATGCACCTCGGGAGTTTCGTCTGTCTCGGATTCTCGCCTTCCTGCAAGCGGGACTAGATCATGGGCTTCGCCTTGCTTCTTTGAAGGTACAGGTTTCGGCCCTATCTGTCTGGTTTCACCATAGGATTGCTACAATCCCGGATGTGCGCACCTTTATGCAGGGTGTTCTCCGCATTCAGCCGCCCTTTGTTCCACCTGTGGCGCCTTGGAATTTGGCTGTGGTCCTGAGGGCTCTCCAAGGACCGCCGTTTGAACCACTGGGCTCAGTGGATCTTAAATGGCTAACAGCTAAGACTGTTTTCCTTCTGGCCATTGCTTCGGCCAGACGTGTTTCTGAGTTAGGGGCTCTTTCTTGTAGACCCCCTTTCTTGGTTTTTTATGGGAACAGGGCAGTGCTCCGCACTCGGCCCGAGTTTCTTCCCAAAGTTGTTTCCCAGTTTCATGTTAACGAGGAAATAGTTGTTCCGGCCTTTAACTCACCGGGTCTTTCCGTGGGTGAGGCCTCTTTGGATGTTGTGCGGGCCTTAAGGACTTATGTTGACCGCACTTCTTCGTTTAGGAAGTCGGACGCTTTGTTTGTCCTCTATGGCTTCCGTAAAAAGGGTTGGCCTGCTTGAAAGCTAACTTTGGCAGCCTGGATCCGTATGGCTATTTCTGAAGCTTATCTTCATGAAGGCCTACCTTCTCTGAAGGCTTATTCCACTAGGTCTGTGGGTCCTTCGTGGGCAGCTCGACATGGTGCCTCGGCAGTTCAGATCTGCAAGGCTGCTACGTGGTCCTCTGTCCATACCTTCGTGAGGTATTACAGGTTTGACACCTTCGCCTCTCAGGATGCTTCCTTCGGGCGGCGGATTCTCCTTTCTGCACAGGAGCGTCCCCACCCTTAAAGGATACTGCTTTGGGACATCCCCAAGGTATCCTGTGGATACCCTATGGACCCTGAAGTAGAAAATATGAGATATGGTAAGAACTTACCCTTGTTATCTCTATTTCTACGAAGTCCATAGGGTTCCACAGGACTCCCGCCCTGTCGCACCTGTGCTGCAGATGGGCTTTGCTCTGGTCACCGGTTTTCCGTCTCCCTCTGGTGAGAATGTGATTCTTGTATGTGTCCAGATCTTTTTTTCTCTCTCTTCCTTCTCCTCCTCCGGCCTATGGCTTGATAACTAACTGAGGTGCCTTGGCTCGGGGGCGGGGTATAGGAGGGGGACCCTAGTGCATCCTGGGAGGCTGAAAAGCTTAACTCTATGGTGTCCAGCGACTGACGTCACACCTATACCCCAAGGTATCCTGTGGAACCCTATGGACTTCGTAGAAATAGAGATAACAAGGGTAAGTTCTTACCATATCTCATATTTTCTGGGGGGTATAAATATATGTGCTCTGACCCTGGGTTTCAAGTCTTCTTGCTGATTGACGGAGTTTATCTTGCTGATGCCGGGATCTGGTCCAGAGCGCCTGCGTATGTATAACTGTGAAGATGGGTGGTAGAACTGCGCTCTCGTTGACCGGGGGGTGGGTGTGTTGTGGTTTTGGGGTGCTGCACCTTTGTGTGGGAGTACCTTTCCCGCACTGAAAATGTATGGGGGTAGGGGGGGGTAAGGTGCGCTCTTCCTGCTAGTAGTAGTAGTGGTGATGGTGATGCCTTGTGTGTGTTTGTGAGTGGTGTTAATTTGAATGTTTCTTCTTGTGGTGGTGGTGTTTTGGGAGTGAGAAGGAGGGTGTGATTGGGTATGGAGTGTAGTTTGGAGTAATGTGAAAAGGGGAATGAAATAGGATCAAAATGAGGCCAGCGAGACACAGTAATTTGTTGAGTAGTCAAAATGCTGCTCTGTTGAGATCCCGGGCAGGTGGGTGAGGTTCAGTGATGAGTGGTGATGAGACTGGGGAGGTAGGTGGACCCTTTTAGGGGGCTCCTTCCCGTGCGGTTCAGTGACCTTGCACGTCACCCCTTCTGGACCTATGGTCGACAGTCTAGGAAGTCTCGGGGGGTGGGGGAATTTGCAGAGTGGGTTGGAACACCTGTGCGGCGTCCTGCGTGTTGGTGTGAGTCTTGGCAGTACTTACCTACCGTTAGGTTTTTTTGTTATGGTGATGTACGTCGACTTTGCGGCCGTTGCAGATAGGTTGGAAGCTGCAGGTTTGTTGGTGAGCTGGATCAGCGTGTTGCTGGTGTGCTGCAGGTGCACGGCTGTTCTGATTGGTCTGCGGAGGTCAGCGACCGAAATTTGCAGCTGAAGTTGGCTCTTGGTCATGCAGCTGGTGGTGCGGAGCAAGAGGTGTGGATAGGTGAGCCGCTGGGAGGCTGGGTTGCAGCGTGTGTGCTGGGACCACCCCTAGGGGGTGGTCTGCCCAGGATACTGATTCAAAAAAAGCCAGGGAGGAGGGGGGATGTGGAGAGTGTGACCGGGATGGAGCTGGTCACTGGCGATGTTAGCTGGGTGGACTTACGGCCGGATGTGTGGGGTGCTCTTATCACTGATGGTCCCTCATGGAAATGAGGTTCGACGGTGGAGACAACCCTGGCCAGGAGTGAGTTGCTGAGCATGCCTGGGAGCAGGGGGGGAGAGAGGCTGGTCCGGGGTGGAGCCAGTCACTGGAGGTGTGAGCGGTGCGGACCAGCAGGCGGGTGGGCTGAGAGCTTTCTGCACTGGTGGTTACTTGGTGGGGATGGGGATCTTTAGTGGAGGTCAACCTGGATCAGTGTCGGGTTTGATGTGAGGGTCTCCAAGGAGGTGTGAGAGGATCAATGCTTCTGAGGTTCATATGTAAGGCACTTCCGGGGGTGGGGGTGTGGTCAGGTGACTCATGGGGCAAGTGGTGTGTTTGAAAGGTAATGTGGTGCAAGTGTGTGCAGGGACTTGCTGAATGGTGATGTAGTGCAGGTGTGTGCAGGAACTAGCTGGAGTGATAAATTTAATCATATTAGGCCAATGGTGTATTTGAAAGGTAATGCAGTGCAGGTGTATGTAAGGGCTTGCTGAATGATGATGCGGTGCAGGTGTGTGCAGGAACTAGCTGGAGTGATAAGAGTAATCATATTAGGCCAATGGTGCGTTTGAAAGGTAATGCAGTGCAGGTACTAGCCGGAGTGATAAGAGTAATCATATTAGGCCAATGGTGCGTTTGAAAGGTAATGCGGTGCAGGTGTATGCAGAGACTTGCTGAATGATGCGTTACAGGTGTGTGCAGGAACTAGCTGGAGTGATACATGTAATCATATTAGGCCAATGGTGTGTTTGATAGGTAATGCGGTGCAGGTGTGTGCAGGGACTTGCTGAATGATGATGCGGTGCAGGTGTGTGCAGGGACTCGCTGATTGGTGATGCGGTGCAGGCAGTGGCGGGCTGGGCCAGTGGGCAGGGTGCCAACTGCCCCCCGGGCCGCTACAATTATGTATTTCAGGGCCGACAGGCAGAGGATGCTCATGCTCCTTGGCCGCTGCCCAGCTTGAGAAAGATCCGATATAAGTAGCAGCAGGGGCTTAAAGATAATGGCTGACCCCATATCAGGCTACAAAAAGATGGCCGCTATCAACCAATGAGGAGCAAGGTTTCTCTACCTTGAAACCCAAGAGGCTGGAGAATGGGAAAAGGGGCGTGGCTAATCGGGGGAGTGAGAAGAGGAGCTGAAAAATGATGGCACCACACCCATGGAGGAGAGAGTCAGAGAGGGCAGAGATGAGGAGTGCCTTACTGTGAGGGAGATCCTGCTTCCTGTCTTCTCCACCCATACCAGGTAAGTGGAGGGTGGAGTGGGGCATATTTATATGTCCCAGTGGCATAAATTTTGCAGGAGGGTGTTCTTATGTTATTTCAAATATGTGTGTGCTGTGTCTGTATGTGTGTGTCTATCTGTCTGTGTTGCATGTGTGTGTATGTGTGTGACTGTCTGTATGTGACCATCTGTCTGTGTTGCATGTGTGTCTGTATGTTTACATCTGTCTGTGTTGCATGTATGTGTGTGTGTCTGTCTGTGTTGCATGTGTGTGTCTGTATGTGTACATCTGTCTGTGTTGCATGTGTGTGTGTCTGTCTGTGTTGCGTGTGTGTGTCTGTCTGTGCTGCCTGTGTGTGTGTGTGTGGGTCTATCTGTGTTGCATGTGTGTGTCTGTCTGTATTGTATGTATGTGTGTGTTTGTATGTATTTGTGTGTCTCTTGGTCTGTGTCTGTCTATGTGTGTGTGTGTATGTATATATGTGTATATATATATATATATATATATATATATTTATAATTTTTTTTTTTTATAGTCTCAGCTTCCACACACTTATTACACAGACTACAGGGCTGAGGTTGAGGGCAGAGGTGCTGCCCCGCTGGAATAACTTCCCACTGGCTGCAATGCTGGCTTGTGGATCCCTGATGTGTCATCTGTAACCCCCCCACCCTCACCCCCGGCAAAGCGGATTTGTGGAGTCTTGCTGTGCCGCCTACCCCCAGCAATACTGATGCCCCGAAACCGAAGACTTGTGTCTCCCACAGCTTATGGGTGCCTGACGGAGCAGCAATTGAATTGCTCCATCATCCGCCCATTAGCTTTGATGCCACACAGAAGAAATGAATTCCCCCTATGTGTTTTATTTATTTCCTATGTGTTTTTTTTCTTATCGTTGCCAATGTGTATTTTTTTTTTCTAAACAAAGCCTATGTGTGTTTCTTTTATTTCCTGTGGGGGCCTATGTGTGTTTCTTTTATTTCCTGTGGGGGCCTATGTGGTTTTTTTTATCATTGCCAATGTGTATTTTTTTTTTTGTACAATGCCTTTGTGTTTTTATTTTATTTTATTTCCTGTGGGGGCCAATGTGTATGTATTTTATTTTTTTATACAAACACCATGTGTTTTTTATTTCCTGTGGAGACAATGTGTGTGGTTGGAGTGACAGGGCAGGTGGCAGGAAGCTGGAAAGACAAGGGGAAGGAGGCTGGTGGGGATACAGGGTGCAGGAGGTGACCCTGGGCACGAATCTGGTTGAACCTTTGTTGTATGATGATGACATTGGTTATAACTTATATATTCCTACACAAACGGGCATCTTTCAGACCATGTGAACTCCTACATGAATAGTGAATACCGACTGAAGACACTATCTACCCAGGGGGTGGATCAGTTTCTTCAGATATTCCCCGTTGCCGAGAAACCACCATATAGGTAAGGTGTATGTGTAATGGAATGTACAGGAATGCTCCCAGAGTGACAAGAAACGGGTGGTGTATCATGCTGACACGCCCCTTGTGACACATGACCAAGCACACTTATATTGTGACTGGCGCGTTTTTACTACTTACAATGCTGCCACCACTTCTAAATTGTCCATACCCCCACTTCAAAATTCCCACTTCGACCACTGCATATATATGTATATGTGTGTGTACCCACTGTCCATTTTGTTAATTGTGAAATCACCCTGCTTGTTTTGTAATAGATGACTTGCACCCCGCCTTTTCCACAGCAGACACACACAACCCAAAAAGGGGAGGTGGAACAAAGGGCCGGGCGCAACTACTCAACCCAGCCCCTGGGAGGCACACGCAATAGAAGGTGGAACCCAGGGCTCCCAATTCATGCCTCCAGCAGCCCAATCCACACAAGCTGGAGAGGAACACCCAGACGTACAGCTTACCCCTGTGACTGCGAAATAACAGACAGCACATGATTTTATCTGAAGGATATGGAGCAAACTGAATGCTTTGGGCCAGTATCCACCGGACAGGCATTATTAGATGCTACAAACACAAGCTGCTGCTCATTTTATAATTGTTAGTGAGAGGCTTAAGCAGAGGCTAGGGCAGACCGGTGGGTTGACACAGGCAGACGGTAGTGGCCACAGCTGGATAGCACTTTACCATGAAGAGGTCCTTATTTCCACTGTGACCCAAGCACAAGGTAAGCTTTTTTTTTTAAAGAAAAAATCTGGCCACCATAATAAACAGCCTTAAATTGGCCCTGATGTTCATGTCTCAGCTAAAGCTGGGCACACACCTGGCCGACAGGTCGACCTATCTAACGATTGGTAAGTGCATAGAACTTTACCAACCGTTCAGGCCGATGTGTCTGCACTGACATCACAACTGGTTGGGCATTTAAATTTGCCCACCCAGTTGAGATATCAGTCACTGGCAGACCCCTGCAGCAAGGGTAAGGGCGGCCGGCAGGTCACCCGTACACATGTAAATAACTGTAAGATATTTCGGCATCAGCTGTGCTGCAGGGCAGATGCGATATGCCTGTGAATGACACAGTTAATAGACATATCATTTTTACATCCTCACTGATCATGATCTACAAATATATTTCCTGTTCAATAGAACAAGCAATATAATATACCTGTCAGTGTGCACCCAGCATTAGTCATATGGGGCTGGTATATGATATATTTGTTTATACTAGGGGTGTGCACCGGCCACTTTTCGTGTTTTGGTTTTGGATCTGGATCTTTCTTCGTGTTTTGGATCTGGATTGGTTTTGCCAAAACCACCCTTCCGTGTTTTGGGTTCTGGGTTTTGTGTTTTGGATCTGTATTTTTTTTTAAAAAAGCATAAAAACAGCTAAAATCACAGAATTTGTTGGTTTCTCTGCTCCTATGCTATTATTAACCTCAATAACCTTAATTTCCACTCATTTCCAGTCTATTCTGAACACCTCACACCTCACAATAGTGTTTTCATGTCCAAAAGGTTGCACCGAGGTAGCTGGATGACTATGCTAAGCGACACGAGTGGGCGGCACAAACACGTGACCCATCTAGGAGTGACACTGCAGTGGCAGACAGGATGGCAGTTAGAAAAACTAGGCCCCAAACTGTACATAATGCAAAGAAAAAAAAGAAGTGCAAGATGGAATTGTCCTTGGGCCCTCCCACCCACCCTTATGTTGTATAAACAGGACATGCACACTTTAACAAATCAATCATTTCAGCGCCAGGGTCTGCCACACAACTGTGGCTGAAATGATTGGTTCGTTTGGGCCCCCACAAAACAAGCTGGCAATTAATGTGTCCCTGCACAAACTGGCTCTACGGAGGCAAGATGTCATCCTCATCCTCCTCATCCACCGATTCCTCACCCTCTTCAGTGTGTACATCCTCATCCTCAGAGTATTAATTCATCCCTGCTGGAACCACAGGTCCCTCTGTACGTTCTGGAGGCTGGTCTCCCTGGAAGAGTTGATAATTCATTTTATGAACATCATCTTCTCCACATTTTGTGGAAGCAACCTCCTACGCCTTTCGCTGACAAGGTTCCCGGCTGCACTAAACACTCTTTCGGAGTACACACTGGAGGGGGGGCAACTCAGGTAAAATAGAGCCAGTTTGTACAGGGACCTCCAAATTGCTTCTTTTTCCTGCCAGTACAGGTACGGACTGTCTGACATGCCTACTTGGATGCTGTCACCGATGTAATCCTTTAACAGACAGACGCACGCTTGTCGCTGCTGCTTTGAGGATGCAAGTGCGGCTACAGCCCACACAATTCACAAAGACAGAAAAAAGAAGAAGAATATTTTAATTGTTTGTGTAGAACACTTTGAGGTGTCACCACCCTTTAACAGACAGACGCACACTTGTCGCTGCTGCTTTAAGGATGCAGGTGTGGCTACAGCCCACACAAGTCACAAACACATTAAAAAAATAGTTTTTTATTTTTTGGAACACTTTGAGAGTTACACCACCCTTTAACAGACAGACGCACGCTTGTCGCTGCTGCTTTAAGGATGCAGGTGCGGCTACAGCCCACACATTTCACAAAGACCGGAAAAAAAAGAACAATATTTTAATTGTTTGTGTAGCACACTTTGAGGGTGTCACCACCCTTTAACAGACAGACGCACGCTTGTCGCTGCTGCTTTAAGGATGCAGGTGCGGCTACAGCCCACACAATTCACAAAGACAGAAAAAAAAAGAACAATATTTTAATTGTTTGTGTAGCACACTTTGAGGGTGTCACCACCCTTTAACAGACAGACGCACGCTTGTCGCTGCTGCTTTGAGGATGCAGGTGGAATCTAGACGGGATTTGGAACCGAGGACACACTACCTCCATCAATTGTCTAAATCCCACTGCACTAATGTCGGATACCGGACGCACGTCTAACACCAACATAGCAGTCAAGGCCTCAGTTATACATTTTGCTTCAGGATGACTGCTGTCGTACTTCATCCTCATCGCTAGGGTATGTTGGAGGGTCAATTGTTTAGTAAAAGTAGTGATGTTCCTACTTCCTCTCTGGGATGATGAACAACTCCCAGCAGCAGCAACAGCACTAGGAGGAAGAGGTTCTTGATCTTTCCCTATTTTATTTTTATCGGAGAAAGTTTGGTCCTCCATTTATGTTATATTGATATATATACGTGCGGCTAAAGCGCACACAAACACAGAAAATATTATTTTATTTTTGCTGGAGAGTAGTGCACTTTGTGGGTTACACCACCCTTTAAGAAATGAGCCAGCCGGCTCTTTACTTATGGGACACAGGCGCACGCTTGGCGCTGCTCCTTTGTTGATGCACGTGCAGCCACAGTGCACACAATTCACAAACACAGAAAATAATTTTTTTTTTGGTTTGGACTGGAGTGTACTTTCGGGGGTTACAGCACCCTTAACGGTCAAGCCAGCCGGCCCTTTACTTATGACACAGGCGCACGCTTGGCACTACTTTGTTGATGCACGTGCGGCTACTGCGCACACAATTCACAAACACAGAAAATAATTTTTTTTTTGGTTTGGACTGGAGTGTACTTTCGGGGGTTACAGCACCCTTAACGGTCAAGCCAGCCGGCCCTTTACTTATGACACAGGCGCACGCTTGGCACTACTTTGTTGATGCACGTGCGGCTACTGCGCACACAATTCACAAACACAGAAAATAATTTTTTTTTTGGTTTGGACTGGAGTGTACTTTCGGGGGTTACAGCACCCTTAACGGTCAAGCCAGCCGGCCCTTTACTTATGACACAGGCGCACGCTTGGCACTACTTTGTTGATGCACGTGCGGCTACTGCGCACACAATTCACAAACACAGAAAATAATTTTTTTTTTGGTTTGGACTGGAGTGTACTTTCGGGGGTTACAGCACCCTTAACGGTCAAGCCAGCCGGCCCTTTACTTATGACACAGGCGCACGCTTGGCACTACTTTGTTGATGCACGTGCGGCTACTGCGCACACAATTCACAAACACAGAAAATAATTTTTTTTTTGTTTGGACTGGAGTGTACTTTCGGGGGTTACAGCACCCTTTAACGGTCAAGCCAGCCGGCCCTTTACTTATGACACAGGCGCACGCTTGGCACTACTTTGTTGATGCACGTGCGGCTACTGCGCACACAATTCACAAACACAGAAAAATATATTATTTTTTTAGCACTTGGGGGGAGCACCCCTGATGGACAGAGCACCCCCTGGACAACACTACAGCACTCCTTTAGGACTGGGACACTGCACAGGACTTTGGAGTGGACACAGCCCCTATGGAGAACTGACTGCACAACACAGTCCAGCCAGCCCCTATGGACTTTGAAGTAGTGGACACAGCCCCTATTAACAACAGCAGCACAGCACAACACAGCCAGCCCCTATGGACTTTGAAGTAGTGGACAACAGCAGCACTACACTA
The DNA here is from genome assembly GCA_031769625.1 of Taudactylus pleione. Taxonomy (NCBI): domain Eukaryota; kingdom Metazoa; phylum Chordata; class Amphibia; order Anura; family Myobatrachidae; genus Taudactylus; species Taudactylus pleione. Next base: position 5,250,229 of record JAUIMM010000198.1, read on the forward strand.
CACTACACAGCCCTAACTCCCACCCTCCCTCTTCACTGTCCACAGCCGAGTGAGAAAATGGCGCCGACGCGGGTACCTTATATAGGATCCAAAACCCGCGAGACTCGGAAGGCGGGATGATGACGTTTTGCCTCGATTTCAGATCCGAGTCAGGCGGGAAAAGTCGAGCCTGACTCGGATCGGGGGGGCTCGGGGGGGTTCGGATTTCAGAAATCCGAACCCGCTCACCCCTAGTTTATACAATAGCTCTTTGTCATAAAAAAAATTCAGATTTCATTTGCTATTTAAACCATACCCACATTACGCAAACCACACCCCCAACATTACTGTCACGCCCTTTTTTAAAATGGCATTCACTGGTAGAAAAACTGGGCCACTTGCTCTTGTTTGCCCCCTAGGCTGAAAGTTGCCAGCCAGCCCCTGGGTGCAGGTGTGTGCAGGGACTAGCTGGAGTGATAACTGTAATCATATTAGGCCAATGGTGTGTTTGAGAGGTAATGTGATGCAGGTGTGTGTAGAGACTTGCTGAATGATGCGGTGCAGGTGTGTGCAGGGACTAGCTGGAGTGAAAAGTGTAATCATATTAGGCCAATAGTGTTTGAATGGTAATGCGGTGCAGGTGTGTGCAAGAACTAGCTGGATTGATAAGTGTGATCATATTAGGCCAATGTGCGTTTGAAAGGTAATGCGGTGCAGGTGTGTGCAGAGACTTGCTGATTGGTGATGCGGTGCAGGTATGTGCAGGAACTAGCTGGAGTGATACGTGTAATCATATTAGGCCAATGGTGTGTTTGAGAGGTAATGTGATGCAGGTGTGTGCAGGGGCTTGCTGATTGGTGATGCGGTGCAGGTGTGTGCAGGAACTAGCTGGAGTTATACGTGTAATCATATTAGGCCAATGGTGTGTTTGAATGATGATGCGGTGCAGGTGTGTGCAGGGACTTGTTGAATGGTGATGGGCTGCAGGAGTGTGCAGGAATTAGCTGGAGTGATACGTGTAATCATATTAGGTCAATGGTGCGTTTGAAAGGTAATGCGGTGCAGGTGTGATAACAGGTGAGGTAATAGGGGTTGGGCCTGGAGGAGAACGTGGGTGGGCTGGTTGGAGATTACTTTGTTATAACGGATTTGACTTCGTTGTCAATGTTGAGTCCCCTGGGGGGTTAATGTTTTCAGCGTGAATATCCATCTAAGTTCATCCTTGTTGAGGATTTTGTTATGGTCTCCGAATCTCCAGGTTTTTTTGCATGTGTTTTATTCCTATGAAAGTGGTGCCTTGTGTGCTGCTATGGTGGTATTCTTTGTAGTGTACGGGTATGTTATGGTTCTCTGTTTGGTGATGTTTCTCAGATGTTCGGCAATTCTGGTTTTTAGTGGTCTGGTGGTCCTACCTAAGTATTGTTGATTGCATGGGATTTGTATGAGGTAGATTATGTTGTTAGTGTTGCATGAAATGTGTTCTTTAATTTTATACGTGGTGTTTGTCTGTGTGGATGAGAATGTTGTAGTGGGTGCGGTGCTTCTATATTTTAGTGTGATGCAGTTGGCACATGAGCCACAGTGGAAGAAACCCCCTGTGAGTTTGGAGTTGTCTAGAGTGTATAACTGTACTTGGGTCTGTATAATTTCTTTGCGCTAAATTGTACTTAGATCATAGCGTGTAACTGACTGTACTTTCACTTGAATAATACTTTGTGCTTTGGAACCACAGGTTCAAGGTCTGGAGTCTTTATTTACTGTATGACTGCGTACGCAAAATAGCGTCATCCTTAGAGGTTTATAGGAAGGATACTAGAAGGTATAGGCAGGAGAGTTCACACGATAAAATACGGTTATCGATATCTCACCAAAGGGTGGATAGTGGCCACACGCAGTTTTCCCTGCAACCACTCTATGCTGAGAGATCGCTATCCGTTATCGCGTGAGTCAAGGTACGCTGACTAGAATCCAGGGACAAGAAAGGAAAAAAGTTTGTTTTCCTTTGTTGATAGTATTTTGCGTTTAAAAGGGGTGTCACAGTATTGCGCACGCGGCTAAGTCACATTTTTGCCCGCAATAAAGACGCACTTTTGCATACGCAGCTAAGGCTAAGTCATACGGTTGTGTAGTAGTCGCATTATTGTGTATGCGACTGGTCGCACAATAGCGTATACGTATTTCCAGTTGTGCTGCCACGTGTTTAAACTAGGGTTGAGCGGATTCGGTTCTACTCGGTTCCGTTCGGATTTAAAAACCGAATCTTATTGGCTATCCAAAACTCGTGACAGCTGATACCCAATAAGATTCGTTTTTTAAATCCGAACGGAACCGAGTAGAACCAAATCCGCTCACCCCTAGTTTAAACAAAGCCGTTGAGGTTTACATTTTTCAATTGTTGCCAATAACTGAGTTAACGTGTATTTTTCTGCGCAGGAAAAAAGTGTGTAACTGTGAGTGTTTGTTTAGGGTGTAACACGGGACCTAAATGTTAAGGGTATCGTAGGACCCTTAAGTGCTAGGTGCAGGAAGGTGGCCTAGTGACTCGGTAGCAGCATACCGTTTACTTTTACACAGAGCAGGTGTATGGTTTGTTATTTTTGTTAGGGTTCGGCCCCCAGCGTGATTATAGCATTCAGTAATCAATGTGTGTGATCTGTTAGGCTTATTTGAACACTAAGTGAACTGCATAATCTTGGCTAGATTGTGCTTGTGAGCTGGTGGGAGGGTGGACGAAATCAACTGGAACACAAAGGGTACTTTGCTGCCCCCTAGCAGTTGAAAGGTAGTCAAAAAGGGATTGCTGAGCGGAAGCTGCCTTTACTTCCGTAGGTGAGTGGAAGCGTCTAGAAGTCCTCCATAGGGTTTGCGGATACACCCATTTTCCAAGGCGTTCGCAGGTAAGTGAAAGTACCTTAATTGTCCTTCACCAGTTTAAATTTTTATTGAAAAACGTAGGAGTTGTCCCAAGATGGGAGCAACGCAAACAATAGAAATGTTAGACAATGATGTGCTGCTAATGGAGGCGCCGCTTGGATCGGCCCATCGTATTATGCATACTAAGTACGGTACTTATGCAATAAGGTATTGTGATGTATGGTTTAAAATAACGATGAAGAGTGTTAGACCGTTTCCCAGAATTGGTAGTTTTGATAAAGATGTATTGGACAATGTCCGGGACCACATCAGTCTGATGCGGCCTCGAGGTAAGAAGGTAAAATATTATGAATGTTTAAAATTGTGGCAGCATGAAGGGGATGCGTGGCTTAAAAATGTGCAAGCGACACAAACTAGCGTTGCGAGTGCATTGCCAGCAAATACACCCGCGGCGCTGGATTGCAATGCGTGCGAGCCACAAAATGGCACGCATGTGCAGCAAGGTAGCGTTGCAGAAGGTATTGCCAGCAGTTCACGCGCACCACCGCCACCTTATGTGGATGGGGGTGCAAGTACAGTTATCAAAAAAAAAACATAAAAATGTAACAAGCAATTTGTACCCTCTCTTAAGCAACCATAAAGAAAATGTTCATGATGTGGATGATGAGCCTATTGTAATGTCTGCCATTTTTCAGGCTGTACAAATGATAGATGCTGTACCACGACTATCGCGAGTGGTGCCGCCATCTCCATCGGTAACAGCAAGGGAAGTGCTAACACCCTCTGCACCCGAGGAAGTTGTTAATACCATACGTAACAGCAACAGATTAAACCCCCAGCCAGGTAACAAGGTCAAAGGTAGCAGCGCTGCCGGTCTGCATCCCATTCGGACAATAACTGTTCCGAGTGGAAATGCAGATGCGAACGGTGTAGTGCCCACGAGGGAAGTGGTAATGCATTGTCCTTGGACAAGGGCAGAACTAAATTCCAACATAAATGATTTCCCTGATCCCAAAAAGGAACTAGCCAAATGTCAAAGATTTTTGAGGAATTTGGGTAGTTCTCATGAGCCAACTAATAAAGATTGGCGAGTGGTGTTAAGGGCCTGTCTACCACGCAATATCGCCGTGACAAAATTTATCACGGATTATGTATTGGATGGTGACGATCCCTTAACAGACCAAGTAAACCAAGGTAACATTTCCCGCATTGTAACTCAATTGGGTATATATTTTCCAGTAGTAGTTAACTGGAACAAAATTTTCACCATAAAGCAAAAGGAGAGTGAATCTGCAGAAGATTATTGCGACCGGGCTCTGCAGGCTATCACTCAGTACACTGGGTTAGAGGATATTAAAGATAGCACTCACCACAGGGGAATGATAGTCACCATACTCATGGACAGTCTTAAAGAGAACCTAAAGACCCGGGTTCAGACCTCACAGTCTGGCTGGAGGGGAGTCACAATAGATACCCTCATAGAATCTGCCATAGAACATAATAAAAACATCTCAAAGAAGAGAGAGACCCAGAGCGAAAAACTAATGGCTGTCAGTATCCAAGCTCTGGAAGTAATGACGGTAACATCACAGCCAGCAGACACACTTGCACCCACGCACACACTTTCACCTGAACAGTTATACGCCCTCACTAATCCTACACCACAGCAAACACAGCCTTATCCCACTTATCCTACACAACCACAAGTCCCATACTACCCACAAGCTCCATACCTTCCACAATATCCTTTTCCTCAATATCCTTACCCATACCCACCACCTTTCTCTCCTGCTCAACCCAGACAACATTCCTTCCCATGAAAGTGTTTTAATTGCAACCAGCCAGTACACATAAGTAAGAGCTGCACGGTAAAGAGGGTAGGACCCCCAAACCAGGGAGTACCTGGATATCCCCATAAGGGATATGCACAGAGACCAGCAAATGTCCATCAGGCACCAGCTCCAATTGTGGCCGTTAATGCTTTATTGGAGAGTGTGGGCCAACGCTAGGAGTCGGGTCATACTTGTGGTCTGCAGATAGACAGGTTGACGGGAAGTACTAGGGAAAAACTGGTAATGGTAATTGATGTAACTGATACCCAATCTCTGTTCTGCTTTCTTCCCTGTGCCCTAACACCCTGACTGTCAGTATTTTTCTTTTCCCACCTAGGGGGAGGTGTACACTACACATGGACACGAGTGTCCCATGGGTTCATAGACAACCCCAGTATCTTCTCCCAGGCCTTATATGACTGTTTACAATCTTTTCAACCTGCCAATGGATCTGTTCTAATGTAAAATGTGGACGATTTATTGTTGTATTTAGGTCATGTTTAAATGATATTAAACTGTTGTGCTTTATCTCTCACATACAGGACGCTAAGGACAAACGGCAGCCATGCCAGGCTAAGGTCAAATACTCGGAATACTGTCTAACCCAAGGGCCCAGGCAATATTTGGAGCAGTAGATATTGATAACAGAATTTAAATTGCAGGAATTTGTGTACAAATACAGTATCCCTAGAATAATTGAATATAGGAGGGATACTCATTTCACAAGTAATGTCTTCTATAACCTGTGTAAGGTGATGGGTATTAATATCAAGATCATCCCAGACCAACTGTCTACCTGTCCCCCTTTGAGATACTGTTTAACAGGCAGCCTCATGTGAAAATATGATAATGAGGTTACTGTGCAGTGTCTCACGAAGATGAGTAACAACAACTGAAATTGAAAATGTTATTAACTAACATGACTGAAGCAAACTCTCATGATGTTAAACCTGGAGAATTTGTTATGATCCCAATTTTTTTTAGCTCAGATTGTTTGACTGATCGGTGGAAAGGTCCGTATCTGACGTTGTTGACAAAGTACCACATCCTCAAAGGGTGGCCGGGGAAGATACGTGGGTCCATTCCACTCACTATAGGGAGGTTAACCAACCGGTGGAGATACAAGGCGGAGACGAGGCCGATAACGTGGACCTGTCAACTGCGAGCTTGTGCCGGGAGGATTAAAAAGGTGACAGTGAGAAACCTGAGCTAAAAGAAAACTGTAGATCAGTGTCGCAGCAAGGGATTGTTCTGCGGTGTTCATTTTTGTATTCTTCCAGAGTTTCCGTCATCTTGGTTTGTTTGGGGATACCCAGTTTCTGTGATGGAGGACCGATAGAGGAGATGGGAGCTGATGGCAGTGCCGATGGAGTGGAGCTAGGAGGAGTGCAATGCCAATCAGGGGAGTATCTGACCAATCTTAGTACTGTTATTGTTAAGAGAGCTATAATTCTGGATACTCGGGGACGGTGTGGAGTTTTATCATCTGAAGATTCCTGTATTTGTGAGCTTTGTGGGTCCCTAGTTGATGAGAACTGTATTCAGCGGTGCCAGCCTAAATATAACCCGTATTGGGGTAGGTATCCTTTAGAGGATTATCATAGCATGGTAGGCAAAGTGTTAAATCAAACTGATTGCTGGGTGTGTTCACATGCGCCACAGGGACAGCATAACGTAGGGTTGGTGCCATTTCCGCTGCATATCACAGAAATTTTAGAATTGCAAAAAGGTAAAATATTGGATGGAAAATTCCTCTCATCCAAACCACCTAATTTCAAACTCTATGAATTCCAAGTAGATAGATCACTTTTGTGTTTAAACATAACCAACCCCAATAAACCCGGGAGTTGGGAAGTGACGGGGAATAATCAGACCATGACGTTCTCACAGAGAGCTGATAATGAGTCCATAAACCATGATCTGTTATGCTCAATTAAATCTATTTATAAACATTTTAGGTACCGGTATAGATTGAGTTCCACCAAAGAAATTATTGGTAAGCTACCAGATGGTTATTGTGCTAAAATAATACAACCAGAGACTTGCATGTACCAGATGGAAGACCCTGAGATAGGATTGTTTGCAAGGGAAATGTGTTTAATGATAATGATGCATACTATTCCTTATGTTCTCCCCGATAATGTGTATTTTATATGTGGAAGAAAGGCGTATAAGTGGCTCTCCCCGAGTTCCGAAGGTTTGTGTTACCTGGGAAGAGTAGTCCCAGAAGTTATGACCCTTACACATGGTGAAATGCTTGGTATTCATAAAAATACACCATCACCATATCTTCACACGCAGTATGAACACCGAGGCAAACGAAATATGATACCTGTTGACGTGCATAAAGCCACTCAGTTAATTAGTGAGACAACTGGCTTCCAAGTTTTAGTCACACTGGATCCCACCAGAATCGCTCGGGGTATATTAAATTTTAGATATATTCAGGAACTTGCTAAATTAATAGATAATATAACCGAGATGTTTGATGACACATTCAGGTATACAGGGAGAGAATTGCAAGCATACAAGAAAGAACTGGTGCAACATAGACTAGTGTTAAATTATTTAACTGCTGTTACTGGAGACTATTGCGTAACTTTGGCCACCCAATTTGGAGTGAAGTGTTGCACCTATGTCACCAATGATACCAGCGACCCCAAAGAGGTGATAGACCGGAAGATGGACGATATTCTGCAGCTAAAATGGGAGTTTCGTAAGAACCATAATGCTTCAGTGGCTGAAGTAGGGGAGAAAATAGAAGGATGGGTCTCATGGTTGAACCCAGTGAAATGGTTCTCAGGCCTAGGGGAATGGGTCCAGGAAGTGATCGCCAGCATAGGCAAATTCTTGATCCTTATACTGATTGTCATCATAGTAATTGGCCTATGTGTCCGGTAGGTTCCTATTGTGTTGAAGTGTGGAAAATGTAAAAATAGAGTAAGACGAAAGAACAAAATTATGATGGTGGTCAGTAATGGCAATATGAATACTGAGGTAAATATAGAACTGCATTACAACCCTGAACTAGGAAATACCATCATCTGGTGTATTATATTTAGATGTGCATAGAATGTATTATTGAAATGTTACTTTTGAAACACCTCAGATAATGTAAAGTCTCAATTTCCCTTCAATACTGCCTTTATAGGACTGGTGCATCCCCACATCTTTCACATGATCTCCCAAGGTCCGCGGTGTGCGTATAATGGTAGTTTTATGTCCCCTCCTAGAGACACATTATTGATTGATTAAGAACCACCTTGTGCCAACCCCTAATAACATTAAGTAATATACGTATGTATGCCTAAAATTAATTTTAACATCAGGATGTGATAGCATGTTGTTCGCTATTAAAGGGTGGACTGTCGAAGCTGGATGAGTGGCTGAGACAGAATCAGCGTAAAAATTAGCGTGCGCGACGCCATCTTGCGAATGGCAGCTAGACTCCATTTTAGAAACAAGAATCTGCAAGACGCCATTTTCCAACCAGCGCCATTTTAAGTTACATCTCACGAGCTAAGTACAGATGGCAATATTTTTGATAATCTACCAAGGGCAACTGGAAGAACAGCCTCCTGAGAAAAAGTAAATAGAATAGACAATGAACCAGAATACTGTGAGTGTTTTACATACAAATTGGGAATCCCTGTATGTAGACATGTATAGTTGTGGCAATTGTAATATAACCCAGGCATTGATCTACACAATTGAATTTGTCTGAATCCTAAACAGGTTTTAGTCCCACACCCAGACAGAATGGCCCCGGCTTCACAGCTGGGGGTAACACATTTACATTGCAGTTTGAAACTGTGAGTGAGGAATGAGATGTGTGTGTATGTATGTGTGTATATGTATATGTTAAGTCCATCATAGATGGAATCTCATGCATAAGCACCACACATTACGCACAGTTGAGCTGCTAACATGACGCTCAGTAGCGAATGCACAATATCCTGCATGCGAATGCTGTTAGCTGCATGCGTGCACATCTGCCCCAAATCAGATAAACCTAACTAGCGTCTTTTCCCATATCCCTAATACTTACATAATGCACACTTACACAAAAGGTTCTATAGCTATAAAGTAAAAGATTCAAGTTTTATTCATTTATTACAAATGCTGTGAAATAAATACTATTTTGGTATCTAAGATTTAATACATGATAAGTAAGCCGTGTTTGATATTATACTGATCCGCACTTTATCCACAGCTTCCCGGTATCAACGGTGTGAAGATCGGAACATGCGTTCGCAACTTATGGACCGTAAAGACATAAAGAACCAAAATGTATTTTTGTGCATGCAGGGGAAATAGAGGAGGCAACAAGCTGTTAGAGGCTGTTCTGTGTCCATTTGAACCAACCTGTTAAATGCTCTGTAAGAGATGCGTCCCCCTTAGGAACCAATGGCATCAGCAACAAGCCTTTCTATTGTGTTGTCTATTTCTGGGGGGGTATAAATATGTGTGCTCTGACCCTGGGTTTCAAGTCTTCTTGCTGATTGACGGAGGTTATCTTGCTGATGCCGGGATCTGATCCAGAGCGCCTGCGTATGTATAACTGTACTTGGGTCTGTATAATTTCTTTGCGCTAAATTGTACTTAGATCATAGCGTGTAACTGACTGTACTTTTACTTGGATAATACTTTGTGCTTTGGAACCACAGGTTCGAGGTCGGGAGTCTTTATTTACTTTATGACTGCGTACGCAAAATAGCGTCATCCTTAGAGGTTTATAGGAAGGATATTAGAAGGTATAGGCAGGAGTGTATAGAGGTTAGAATCCAGAATCCTTAGTTGGGGGCTCATAGTGAAGTCACTTACCTGTTCACACGATAAAATACGGTTATCGATATCTCACCAAAGGGTGGATAGTGGCCACACGCAGTTTTCCCTGCAACCACTCTATGCTGAGAGATCGCTATCCGTTATCGTGTGAGTCAAGGTACGCTGACTAGAATCCAGGGACAAGAAAGGAAAAAGTTTGTTTTCCTTTGTTGATAGTATTTTGCGTTTAAAAGGGGATTCGCAGTATTGCGCACGCGGCTAAGTCACATTTTTGTGCGCAATAAAGACGCACTTTTGCGTACGCAGCTAAGGGTAAGTCATACGGTTGTGTAGTAGTCGCATTATTGTGTATGCAACTGGTCGCACAATAGCGTATACGTATTTTCAGTTGTGCTGCCACGTGTTTAAACAAAGCCGTTGAGGTTTCCATTTTTCAATTGTTGCCAATAACTGAGTTAACGTGTATTTCTACTTCAGGGTCCATAGGGGGTCCACAGGGTTGACCTTGGAGTATAGGTTGGGAACCAAATCCGGGCACCACGCAGTTAAAGCTTTTAGCTCCCGGGATGCACTTGGCTCCACTCTCCCTATAACCCCACCCCCAAGCCAGAGGCACCTCAGTTTAAGTTGGTGTCCGGCCGGAGTCGGGTCACCGTTAACACAGGGGGAGCTGATTAGCAGCCCCTAAGCTTATTTTCTTTTTTTTAGGGACAATGTTTTTTCCAACTTTGGACTCTTCAGAGCGGCAGCGTCGGACTGTCCATAGAATGTCTAAGCTGCCGCTCAGTCACCCCGCTGGCGCTGAGACACCAGTACAGATCTGGGGATCTCAGCGGGACCCCAGAGTCTGTACTAGCCGGACTGTGGGTGCCCAGGACTGTGGCCGGATCCACGGGGAGCAGGTAAGGTCGTGGATCACCGCTTGCGGTGATCCGCGCATTTCAAATGCAGTCCTGTGCCTCCGGTCTCTGGGGACAGACCGGAGGTGCCGGCAGTGGCGGCGGGCCCCCCATACCCCGTGTGTCCACTAGACCACCAGGGACTTAACGATCGGCACAGGGAGCCAGCGTCCCAATAGCCGGCCAGGGGAGCAAGCCTTCCCTGTTACAGCGGATCCTCAGCTCAGCGCGCCTTTCAGTATTATAGTCTGGCGTCGCTGAGCTGCTTCCTCCGCGGGCCACGCTTCTTCTGAGGTCCCCAGGCGGCCATTTTCAATGTGCATGCAGCAGAGCTCCGGAGATGGCAGTGAGTCCAGTCCCCCTGCGTACCTTACCATCAGGTCAGTGTACACAGCGCTGTAGCCTTCCCAGACACTGAATCTGGGTAAGTTGAATGCAGTGACATAGTGGAGTATATTATATGACATGTTTATGTATATATGTATATATCTGCATGGTATGTGACTTATGCTAGTGCTGACTGTCTGTACTTTATTCTCTCACCTGTCAGTATATATCTATCCCTTTTCTTTATCTGCCCTAATACAGCTGTACTTATAGTGGTTCTGAGACCTCACATTTATATACTTGTTAATATTTGTGAGGTTTGCCACATTCTGTGGCGTGCTGCACGTTGCCATATTTTGGATGGAACTGTGTGTTGCATACGCTGAAAATGGGTCCCTGCAGCTAATTTTGGCATCAGTCAGGACCAGTATAGCGCTGCTTGATATTTCCACCAAGATGGTTAGTCAGATAGGTCTGACAAGGAGAAAGAGCGTTATACTGCACCCATTTTTACTATCCTGCAAGTCATGTGCTGCAGGTGTTAGTGCGGAGGATTTGACTCATAAAGGGTTCTGTATGTGGCGTCATCTAGTGCTGGCCCCTTTCACGACCCCCTTGGGCGGTTTGTTTTCTCGGGATCCTCTCAATTGCGGATCGCCGGGCGAGCCCCATTGTTGTACCCTGGGTGGATGTCGTTTTCTATGAAATGCAAATTGCCGTGGTTGACGCCCTGTGGTTACTTCCCAGTTGGCTCTGCCGTGAACTGGATGCTGTTGTGGGCTCTTTCCCTCTTACACGGGGGGTAAGCCTATTTCAGGTTTTATTATCCCTGCTTTAGGGCTGGTAGCAGGTCCATTCTGGTTAGTGAATGTTGACCTGCAGCTGTATCATACACCCTCAGTCTTACGTGCCTTCGGGTTCCCTGTTGCTGACTAGCGGGTGGATCGCATGGCGGGACTCTGGCTGTTGCCAGATACGAGGTATTACAACTGTGTTTGGCCTCCTGTCCCAAATTTCCTGAGGGTCATCACGAGCCCCTCCTGGGGTGGATGGACGTGTTACTCGTCTGATTACAGACGTTACTACGCCTCCCATTCCTGCGTGGTCGGATTCTTTGGATCTGTAGGTGGTAACTCTGCCTGAAATCATTATACTCGCTTTCAGGGGTTGTTACCCATCCTACCATGGCTATAGCATGGTTGGTTAATACTATTGCATACTGAGCTGATGCATTTGTAATGTTTTTCCCCCTCCAACACGTCTGGGGTTCAAATGTATTTGGTCGCTCACGTAATATATGCAGTTGTCATAGGTGGAAATGCCTATATTGGATACCAGTCTCCTAACTTTCAGAGTTCCGGCTGCGACTGTATCCTCCGTAATACCCTATGGCTGCGCTCTGGGATGCAGAGGTGCAGATACCATCTATAGGGTCGATCTTGTTTGGTCCTGACCTTGACAAGATTGTAGTAACATTGGCAGTATTACTAATGACAAGTTTACCGCCTTCAGCTATGCCCACTACAAGGCCTCAGACTAAGGGCCTGATTCAGACCCACTCGCGAGCAGCTGTCCGCTCGCAAGTGGGTCGATGTTATGCACTGAGCATGCGCACGACGGAGGGAGCTCCGTCGTGCGCATGCGCCAGACGCGACGAGCGAAGGAAAGTCCTTCGCTCGTTGTGTCCGATCAAAGGGGGCGTGCTGTCAATGTTGATTGACAGCACGCCCCCTTTGGTGGGCGTGCCGGGGGCGTGCCTCCCTGACGGGGGCGTTCCCACGGGAACGCCTCCCGTCAGAAGCCGGCCCACTGACATCACTAGTGATGTCAGTGGGAGTGATTTTGGCTCTGATAGAGCCAAAATCACTCCGGAGCTTGCGGTTGAAAACCTCAACCGCAGGCTCCGGCTCGCAATTTCGATGGTCGCGATGGTCTCGACCATCGCGGCCATCACAAAGCACGCTCGTATAGCCTGTGGGTGGTGACCCACAGCTATACGAGCGTCCAGGAGGACGCTCCATGAAAATGGAGCCCGGCCCTCATTCAGAGCGTGCGCTCTGCTCAGAGCGTACGGCTCTGAATGAGGGCCTAAGTCTGTTAAGTCTTTTTGTCCTCTGGGTCAGCCTAAAGGTCTGTTTCTTTGTAGACTGTCGGCCTCTACAAGGGCCGACATATGCAGTACCGAGCAGGCCTGGACTGCCAGCCGATCCTGTTTCTGAACCTATGGATATATCTTTAGCCTGACAAGACAGGCCTACCACTGGGAGATAGCGATTTTCTCAGTTCGCCCGGTACTAGTGTCAAGTTGCCGCGGCTACGTGGGTAGAAGGGTACGCCCTCTCTTTGCTCAGGTGGCCTCTTTACATGTGATGGTACGCGGGCCCTTATTCAGACCCGAACAGGGCCTTACAAATCCAGAAAGCTATACAGTTGTTGTGGTAAGCGGAGCTAATTTGGCCATCCCCACTTTCTCAGCGAGGGACTGGTTGTTCTGCTTACTTTCTGGTGCGGTGGCTGAATGGTCCTCTTTGGCCTATTCTCTGTCTCAATTCCCTGAAACAGTTCCTAAAGCTACCTGGGCTCGGGAGGCAATCCCTATGCTCCATCATACTATGTTTGGAACCTGAGGACTTTATGGTATCACTGGATATACAGGACGCGTGCCTACGGGTACTTACAGAGACCTTTCCTCAGCTTGGACTGAGGTTTGCTGTATCACAGCAACACTTACAATTTTTCGGGCTCTGCCTATTGGAACTGTCCTCAGCCCCACAGGGGTTTACCAGCATTTGGGATTTTCTGACAGTTCTCCTGTTCAGTATATCCCAATGCTCCTGTACCTGGACGGCCTCCTGCTCTTAGCGGGATCACCGGGGTACTTTACAGCCAGGTCAGGATGACCGTGGCTTCTTCAGGGTACAGATGTTTAATCAAAGGGGAAAAAGTCCTCCCTGCATCACTCTCTGGGTATTCTTCATCTAGGAGCCCTGCTGGATTCTCAGAATCTGAGAATTCTTCTGGCGTAAGACGGAATCTCCACTCTTCCATTAGGAGTACATGGATGTCTACGCAGTCGACATATGTCTTTACACTCTGGGATGCATGGTCAAATATTCAGTGTCTGCCTTTGGAAGGGTGGAATGGGCTCAGTTCCATTCCAGGCCTTTCCATAATTGGCTTATCTCCAGATGGAACGAGTTTTTTTGTGTCGGATCACTGTTCAAACGATGATGCTCTCTCCGGAGGCAAGTCGGTCCCTTTCCGGGTGGCTATGGCCATCTCGTCCAGGGTATTCTTTGCTATGGACAGTGTCTGGTTCGCATCCATTTCAGTGCAGTAGGACGTCTATCGATTCCACCCTGTCAATTAACTTGTTGGAACTTTAGCCTGTCTTGGGCCTTCACTCTGGCATAACTCTTGTTTCCCGGTGAACCTGAAAAGGTTCAGTCCGACAGGGTCAGGACAGTGGCTTCCTTTTTAGCAACACTGTTCATTGGGTGGCAATGACAGGTATGTCACACATTCGGACATAGTCCGAGGGTCTCCTCCCGACCATCTCGGCAGCGTTCATTTCAGGAGCTCTCCATTGGGAAGTGGGAGTCCTCAGCCGTCACGACGTGCATCCCGGGGAAAGTCTCTTCACCAAGTGAGGTTTCATCTCCTGGTGAGCAGGGGGGGCCCCCCTGAGGTGACCCTCATGGCTTTCTGACTTTATCATACTATGGTGTTACAGTCCATCTCTGGGGATTCTGAAGCAACCTTCAGTGACTCTTTGTCGGTGAAGTGGTCCTTCCACTTTGCATACCTGTGTTCTCCGGTCTCCCTTCTTCCTCGAGGGAAGTGTTTCAATTGAGACGGAGATGCTTTCCTGCTGGTGGCTCCTGATTGCCCCAGATGTCAGGGGTACTTGGATTTTCGGAGTCTCTCCATCGATACTCCATTCCTGTAGCTTCACTGCCCGGAGCTGTTGTATCAGGGTCCTTGGTTTTGCCTTGGACCTGGGTCGTTTGACTTTGACTGCGTCCCTACAGTGGTCTTATGGCTTCCCTGGCTTTGTCATTGTTGGAATGATTAGAGCATATAGATCAGCTTTTGCTGGGACCTACCACAAACTGTGGCAGCCATAATTCTTATGGTATTGTACCTGTCGATACGATCCTCCGGTGTCCAGGATTTCCAGATATTCTGGCATTCCTTTCGGCTGGCTTGGGTTTCACCCTCGGCCTGGCCTTCCTGACAGTGCGGATCTCTACACTGTCGGTAGGGTTAAGATATGGAATTGCTCCATTCTGGTATCCAGTTCATCCTTTGGAGTGTTTTCTGGATTGTGCCTCCATTTGTCCTCCCTAGGGACTCCTTGGGAGTTAGTAGTGATTCTTCGTTCCCTCCGGGGACAGTCAATAGAACCGCTGGTTGTGATAGCCATTACATGGTCTATTGCTTAGGCTCTCTCTTTCTCTCAGGGTGTTTATATCAACCAGGAGAGTGTCTGAATTGGGAGCGTTCTCATGTGGTTACCTCTTCTGGAGGGCATCATGTCAGGGTGTGAGTTGCTCTCGCCCTGTGTTTCTTCTTAAAGTGGTTTTTAGGTTCCATATTATTCTGGAACTTATGGTACGGCCATTCAGTCCCCAGTCCTCTCGGCTGGTGTGGCCTCATTGACTGTGGTCCGGTTTCCTTGGATTTATGTGATCCGTTCAAGTTCCTTACGGAAATCGGACTCCTTATTGGTGGCCTGCGATTTCTGGTTTTCACAGGAAAGGATGGCCGGCCTATAACCAAATGTTGGCTGGATGGCCTCGTATGTCTTCCTCAGGGGCCTACCCATGGGTAGGCCTTTCTGTTGTTGAGGCTTGTTTTTTCTCGGGCCATGTAACCCTCGTGGGCGGCTCGCTGTGGCGCCTCGGCTCTTTTGCCTTACTAGGTGACCACGTGGTCTTCTGTTCACACCTTTTTAAGGTTCTAGGCATTAGTTTCCTTTGCCTCTCAGGATGCTTCCTTTTTGGCGACGGATTCTCCTCTCAGCACAGGAGCGTCCCCACCCTTGGTTGAACTGCTTTGGGACATCCCCAAGGTCAAACATGTGGACCCCCTATGGACCCTGAAGTAGAAAACAAGAGATATATGGTAAGAACTTACCTTTGTTATCTCTTTTTCTACGAAGTCCATAGGGTCCACAGGGCGCCCGCCCTGATGCACCTGGCTTCATATGGGCTGTGTGGATGGTCACCGGTTTTCCGTCTCCCATTTCTGTGAGTATGGTTATTGAGTGCTCCAGTATTCTCTCTCTCTTTCTCTCCACCTTCGGCTTTTGGCTACTTACAAACTGAGGTGCCTCTGCCTTGGGGGCGGGGTTATAGGGAGAGTGGACCCAAGTGCATCCTGGGAGCTAAAAGCTTTAACTGCGTGGTGCCCGGATTTGGTTCCCAACCTATACCCCAAGGTCAACCCTGTGGACCCTATGGACTTTGTAGAAACAGAGACAACAAAGGTAAGTTCCTACCATATCTCTTGTTTTTTCTGCGCAGGAAAAAAGTGTGTAACTGTGAGTGTTTGTTTAGGGTGTAACATGGGACCTAAATGTTAAGGGTATCGTAGGACCCTTAAGTGCTATGCGCAGGAAGGTGGCCTACTGACTCGGTAGCAGCATACCGTTTACTTTTACACAGAGCAGGTGTATGGTTTGTTATTTTTGTTAGGGTTCGGCCCCCAGCGTGATTATAGCGTTCAGTAATCAATGTGTGTGATCTGTTAGGCTTATTTGAACACTAAGTGAACTGCATAATCTTGGCTAGATTGTGATTGTGAGCTGGTGGGAGGGTGGACGAAATCAACTGGAACACAAAGGGTACTTTGCTGCCCCTTAGCAGTTGAAAGGTAGTCAAAAAGGGATTGCTGAGCGGAAGTGGCCTTTACTTCCGTAGGTGAGTGGAAGCGTCTAGGAGTCCTCCATAGGGTTTGCGGATACATCCTTTTTCCAAGGCGTTCGCAGGCAAGTGAAAGCACCTTAATTGTCCTTCACGAGTTGACATTTTTATTGAAAAACGTAGGCGTTGTCCCAAGATGGGAGCCACGCAAACAATAGAAATGTTAGACAATGATGTGCTGCTAATGGAGGCGCCGATTGGATCGGCCCGTCGTATTATGCATACTAAGTACGGTACTTCTGCAATAAGGTATTGTTACGTATTGTTTAAAATAACGATGAAGAGTGTTAGACCGTTTTCCAGAATTGGTAGTTTTGATAAAGATGTATTGGATAATGTCCGGGACCACATCAGTCTGATGGGGTCTCGAGGTAAGAAGGTAAAATATTATGAATGTTTTAAATTGTGGCAGCATGAAGGGGATGCGTGGCTTAAAAATGTGCAAGCGATACAAACTAGCGTTGCGAGTGCATTGCCAGCAAATACACCCGCGGTGCTGGATTGCAATGCGTGCGAGCCGCAAAATGGCGCGCATGTGCGGCAAGGTAGCGTTGCAGAAGGTATTGCCAGCAGTTCACGTGCACCACCGCCACCTTATGTGGATGGGGGTGCAAGTACAGTTATCGAAAAAAAAACATAAAAATGTAACAAGCAATTTGTACCCTCTCTTAAGCAACCATAAAGAAAATGTTCATGATGTGGATGATGAGCCTATTGTAACGTCTGCCATTTCCCATGCTGTACAAATGATAGATGCTGTACCACGACAATCACGAGTGGTGCCGCAATCTCCATCGGTAACAGCAAGGGAAGTACTAACACCCTCTGCACCCGAGGAAGTTGTTAATACCATACGTAGCAGCAACAGATTAAACCCCCAGCCAGGTAACAAGGTCAAAGGTAGCAGCGCTGCCGGTCTGCATCCCATTCGGACAATAACTGTTCCGAATGGAAATGCAGATGCGAACGGTGTAGTGCCCACGAGGGAAGTGGTAATGCATTGTCCTTGGACAAGGGCAGAACTAAATTCCATCATAAATGATTTCCCCGATCCCAATAAGGAACTAGCCAAATGTCAAAGATTTTTGAGGAATTTGGGTAGTTCTCATGAGCCAATTAATAAATATTGGCGAGTGGTGTTCTCGAAGCTGGATAATTGGCTGAGACAAGATCAGTTTAAAATTGAATCGAAGCGACGCCATCTTGCGATTGGCTGCAAGACGCCATTTTGGAAATGGGATTGCAAGACGCCATTTTGTGAATGGCCGCCTAAGCGCCATTTTAGATAAACTTACACTTTAGTACAGGTGGTGATATTACTATTAGCACCATGCGATTACATCTTTCACCATTTCTCATACACACATTAATACGCACAATTGCGCTGTTAACTAGTCGCATATTAGTGAATGCATAAGACTTTGTATGAAAACGCTGTTTTATTAGCTTCATGCGCACGCATCTGCCCCAAGTTAACTAGCGTCCTTATATCAAACCCCGCATACTCACACATTACATATCCACATACAAAGTTTAATAAGCTTTAAAGTATAAGATTTAAGTTTGCTCAGTTAGTATAAATGCTGTGAAATAAAGATTATTTGGTAACTAAGGCTTTATACATGCTAAGTAAGCCGTGTTTGGTTTTGTACTGATGCGTACTCTTTCAACAGAATTCCGGTGTTATTGGTGTGGAGATCGCATCATGCATTCTCAACTTATGGACCGCAGAGACTTCAAGCAACAAAATGTATATAATATGAACAACTGTTAGGATGTTGCATGGGGCGGGAGGGCAGAGACCCCCAGTTGTTAGAGGCTGGGTTAGTCTATTTGAATCAGCCTGTTAAACGCTCTGTAACAGATGCTTCCCCCCTGGGAACCAATGGCATAAGCAGCAAACTTCCCTATTGTTCTGTCTATTCCGGGGGGGTATAAATATATGTGCTCCAACACTGGGTTTTTAGTCTTCGTGCTGAATGACAAAGGGGTTTCTTGCTGATGCCTATCATCTGGTCCGGAAGCGCTGCATATGTATACTGTACTTAGTTCTGTATAATTCCTTTGCGCCGAATTGTCTGGATCAATAGTGTGTAACTGACTGTACTTTTTACTTGAATAATACTTTGTGCTTTGGAACCACATGTTCTAAGACTGGAGTCTCTATTTACTGTATGACTGCGTATGCAAATTAGCGTCATCCTTAGAGGTTTATAGGTAGGATTTTAGAAGGTACAGGCAGGGGTATATAGAGGTTCAATTTCAGTATCGTTAGTTGGGGGCTCGTAGTTGTGAGGTCACTTACCTACTCACACGGCACATACGGCTATCGATATCTCAGCAAAGGGTGGAGTGGCCACATGCAGGGTTTACCTGCAACCGCTTTGTGCTGAAAAGTCGCTATCCGTTTTCGTGTGAGCCAAGGAAGCTGACTAGAATCCAGGGACAAGAGAGGAAAAAGTTTGTTTTTCTTTGTTGATAGAACCTAGCATTTAAAGAGGTGTCGCAGTTTTGCGTACAGTAAATACGCACTTTTGTGTACGCAGCTAAAAAGTTATTATACGGTTGTGTGGTAGTCGCATTATTGTGTATGCGACTGGTCGCACAATAGCGTATACGTACTTCCGGTTGTGCTACCACGTGTTTAAACAAAGCCGTTGAGGTTTACATTTTTCAGTTGTTATCAATATCTGGGTTAACGTTTATTTTTCTGCGCAGGAAAAAGTGTGTAACAGTGAGTGTTTGTTGGACAAAGTTAAGGGTATCGTATGATCCTTAAGGGCTAGGCGCAAGGGTTAGTCTAGCCGCTCGGTAAGTAGCTTTACCGTTCTATACACAGTAGCAGGTGTACATGTTGTCTTTGTTGTAGAGAGGTGCGTGGAAGTGGCCGACATACAAACTTCCATAGGTGTGGAAGTTGCCTTACTAAATCTTATCCGGGTGTGGAAGTTGCCTTTTTCAAATCTTATCCAGGTGTGTGGGCGCCGCCGACTTAAATCGTCCACAGGTAAGTGAAAGTATCTTGATTGTCTTTCACCAGTTTAAATCTTTATTGAAAAGCGTAGGATTTTGTCTCAGAATGGGAACCGCGCAAACAGTGGAGATGTTAGACAATGATGTGCTGCTAATGGAGGTGCCGATCGGATCGAATGTATCCACAACGCTAAATTGCAATACGGGCGAGCCGCAAAATGGCGCGCATGTGCGGCAAGGTAGCGTTGTGGAGAGTATTGCCAGCAGTTCACGCTCACCTCCCCCACCTTATGTGGATGGAGGTGCAAGTACAGTTATCAAAAATACCCATTAAAATGTAACAAGCAATTTTTACCCCCTCTTAAGTAACCATAAAGAAAATGTTTATGATGTGGATGATGAGCCTATTGTAATGTCTGCCATTTCCCATGCTGTGCAAATGATAGATGCTGCATCACCACAATCACGAGTGGTGCCGCCATTTCCATCGGTAACAGC
Organism: Taudactylus pleione; assembly: GCA_031769625.1. Lineage (NCBI taxonomy): Eukaryota > Metazoa > Chordata > Amphibia > Anura > Myobatrachidae > Taudactylus > Taudactylus pleione. Next base: position 5,270,326 of record JAUIMM010000198.1, read on the forward strand.
AAGGGAAGTACTAACACCCTCTGCACCCGAAGAAGTTGTTAATACCATACGTAGCAGCAGCAGATTAAACCCCCACCCAGGTAACCAGGTCAGAGGTAGCAACGCTACCGGTCTGCATCCCATTCGGAGGATAACTGTTCCGAATGGAAATGCACATGCGAACGGTGTAGTGCCCACGAGGGAAGTGGTAATATGCATTGTCCTTGGACAAGAGCATAAGTAAATTCCATCATAAATGATTTCCCCAATCCCAAAAAGGAACTAGCCAAATGTCAAAGATTTTTGAGAAATTTGGGTAGTTCTCATGAACCAACTAATAAAGACTGGCGTGTGGTGTTAAGGGCCTGTCTGCCACGCAATACCGACATGACAAAATTTATCATGGATTGTGTATTGGATGGTGACGTTCCCTTAACAGACCAAGTAAACCAAGGTAACATGTCCCGCATTGTAACTCAATTGGGTATATATTTTCCAGTAGTAGTTAACGGGAACAAAGTTTTCACCATAAAGCAAAAGGAGAGTGAATCTGCAGAAGATTATTGCGACCGGGCTCTGCAGGCTATCACTCAGTACACTGGGTTAGATGATATTAAAGATAGCACTCACCACAGGGGAATGATAGTCACCATACTCATGGATGGTCTTAAAGAGAACCTAAAGACCCGGGTTCAGACCTCACAGCCTGGCTGGAGGGGAGTCACAATAGATACCCTCCTAGAATCTGCCATAGAACATAATAAAAACATCTCAAAGAAGAGAGAGACCCAGAGCGAAAAACTAATGGCTGTCAGTATCCAAGCTCTGGAAGGAATGACGGTAACATCACAGCCAGCAGACACACTTGCACCCACACACACACTTTCACCTGAACAGTTATACGCCCTCACTAATCCTACACCACAGCAAACACAGCCTTATCCCACTTATCCTACACAACCACAAGTCCCATACTACCCACAAGCTCCATACCTTCCACAATATCCTTTTCCTCAATATCCTTACCCATACCCACCACCTTTCTCTCCTGCTCAACCCACACAACAATCCTTCCCATGAAAGTGTTTTAATTGCAACCAGCCAGGACACATAAGTAAGAGCTGCACGGCAAAGAGGGTAGGACCCCCAAACCAGGGAGTACCTGGATATCCCCATAAGGGATATGCACAGAGACCAGCAAATGTCCATCAGGCACCAGCCCCAATTGTGTCCGTTAATGCTTTATTGGAGAGTGGGAGCCAGCGCTAGGAGTCGGGTCATACTTGTGGTCTGCAGATAGACATGTTGACGGGAAGTACTAGGGAAAAACTGGCAATGGTAATTGATGTAACTGATACCCAATCTCTGTTCTGCTTTCTTCCCTGTGCCCTAACACCCTGACTGTCAGTATTTTTCTTTTCCCACCTAGGGGGAGGTGTACACTACACATGGACACGAGTGTCCCATGGGTTCATAGACAACCCCAGTATCTTCTCCCAGGCCTTATATGACTGTTTAAAATCTTTTCAACCTGCCAATGGATCTGTTCTAATGTAAAATGTGGATGATTTATTGTTGTATTTAGGTCATGTTTAAATGATATTAAAATGTTGTGCTTTATCTCTCACACACAGGACGCTAAGGACAAACAGCAGCCATGTCAGGCTAAGGTCAAATACTCGGAATACTGTCCAACCCAGGGCCCCAGGCAATATTTAGAGCAGTAGATATTGATAGCAGAATTTAAATTGCAGGAATTTGTGTACAAATGCAGTATCCCTAGAATAATTGAATATAGGAGGGATACTCATTTCACAAGTAATGTCTTCTATAACCTGTGTAAGGTGATTTGTATTAATATCAAGATCATCCCAGACCATCTGTCTACCTGTCCCCCTTTGAGATACTGTTTAACAGGCAGCCTCATGTGAAAATATGATAATGAAGTTACTGTGCAGTGTCTCACGAAGATGAGTAAGAACTGAAATTGAAAATGTTATTAACTAACATGACTGAAGCAAACTCTCATGTTGTTAAACCTGGAGAATTTGCTATGATCTCAATTTTTTTTAGCTCAGATTGTTTGACCGATCGGTGGAAAGGTCCATATCTGACGTTGTTGACATAGTACCACATCCTCAAAGGGTGGCCGGGGAAGATACGTGGGTCCATTCCACTCACTATAGGGAGGTTAACCAACCGGTGGAGATACAAGGCGGAGACGAGGCCGATAACGTGGACCTGTCGACTGCGAGCTTGTGCCGGGAGGATTAAAAAGGTGACAGTGAGAAACCTGAGCTAAAAGAAAACTGTAGATCAGTGTCGCAGCAAGGGATTGTTCTGCTCTATTCATTTCTGTATTCTTCTTCCAGAGTTTCCGTCATCTTGGTTTGTTTGGGGATACCCAGTTTCTGTGATGGAGGACCGATAGAGAAGATGGGAGCTGATGGCAGTGCCGATGGAGTGGAGCCAGGAGGAGTGCAATGCCAATCAGGGGAGTATCTGACCAATCTTAGTACTGTTATTGTTAAGAGAGCGATAATTCTGGATACTCGGGGACGGTGTGGAGTTTTATCGTCTGAAGATTCCTGTATTTGTGAGCTTTGTGGGTCCCTAGTTGATGAGAACTGTATTCAACGGTGCCAGCCTAAATATAACCCGTATTGGGGTAGGTATCCTTTAGAGGATTATCATAGCATGGTAGGCAAAGTGTTAAATCAAACTGATTGCTGGGTGTGTTCACATGTGCCACAGGGACAGCATAACGTAGGGTTGGTGCCATTTCCGCTGAATATCACGGAAATTGTAGAATTGCAAAAAGGGAAACCATTGGATGGAAAATTCCTCTCATCCAAACCACCTCATTTCAAACTCTATGAATTCCAAGTAGATAGATCACTTTTGTGTTTAAACATAACCAACCCCAATAAACCCAGGAGTTGGGAAGAGACGGGGAATTATCAGACGATGACCTTCTCACAGAGAGCTGATAATGAGTCCATAAACCATGATCTGTTACGCTCAATTAAATCTAGTGGGAAACATTTTAGGTACCGGTACACATTGAGTTCCACCAAAGAAATTATTGGTAAGGTACCAGATGGTTATTGTGCTAAAATAATACAACCAGAGACTTGCATGTACCAGATGGAAGACCCTGAGATAGGATTGTTTGCAAGGGAAATGTGTTTAATGATAATGATGCATACTATTCCTTATGTTCTCCCCGATAATGTATATTTTATATGTGGAAGAAAGGCGTATAAGTGGCTCTCCCCGAGTTCCGAAGGTTTGTGTTACCTGGGAAGAGTAGTCCCAGAAGTTATGACCCTTACAAATGGTGAAATGCTTGGTATTCATAAAAATACACCATCACCATATCTTCACACGCAGTATGAACGCAGAGGCAAACGAAATATGATACCTGGTGACGTGCATAAAGCCACTCAGTTAATTAGTGAGACAACTGGCTTCCAAGTTTTATTCACACTGGATCCCACCAGAATCGCTCGGGATACATTAAATTTTAGATATATTCAGGAACTTGCTAAATTAATAGATAATATCACCGAGATGTATGATGACACATTCAGGTATACAGGGAGAGAATTGCAAGCATACAAGAAAGAACTGGTGCAATATAGACTAGTGTTAAATTATTTAACTGCTGTTACTGGAGGCTATTGCATAACTTTGGCCACCCAATTTGGAGTGAAGTGTTGCACCTATGTCACCAATGATACCAGCGACCCCAAAGAGCTGATAGACCGGAAGATGGACGAAATTCTGCAGCTAAAATGGGAGTTTCGTAAGAACCATAATGCTTCAGTGGCTGAAGTAGGGGAGAAAATAGAAGGATGGGTCTCATGGTTGAACCCAGTGAAATGGTACTCAGGCCTAGGGGAATGGGTCCAGGAAGTGATCGCCAGCATAGGCAAATTCTTGATCCTTATACTGATTGTCATCATAGTAATTGGCCTATGTGTCCGGTATGTTCCTATTGTGTTGAAGTGTGTTAAATGTAAAAAATAGAGTAAGACGAAAGAACGAAATTATGATGGTGGTCAGTAATGGCAATATGAATACTGAGGTAAATATAGAACTGCATTACAACCCTGAACTAGGAAATACCATTATCTGGTGTATTATATTTAGACGTGCATAGAATGTATTATTGAAATGTTACTTTTGAAACACCTCAGATAATGTAAAGTCTCAATTTCCCTTCAATACTGCCTTTATAGGACTGGTGCATCCCCACATCTTTCACATGATCTCCCAAGGTCCGTGGTGTGCGTATAATGGTAGTTTTATGTCCCCTCCCAGAGACACATTATTGATGGATTAAGAACCACCTTGTGCCAACCCCTTAATAACATTAAGTGGTTGGCACAAGGTGGTTCTTAATCCAAATTAATTTTAACATCAGGATGTGATAGCATGTTGTTCGCTATCAAAAGGTGCACTGTCGAAGCTGGATTAGTGGCTGAGACGGAATCAGTGTAAAAATTAGCGTGCGCGATGCCATCTTGCGAATGGCAGCTAGACTCCATTTTAGAAACAAGAATCTGCAAGACGCCATTTTGCGACCAGCGCCATTTTAAGTTACAACTCACGAGCTAAGTACAGATGGCAATGTTTTTGATAATCTACCAAGGGCAACTGGAAGAACAGCCTCCTGAGAAAAAGTAAATAGAATAGAGAATGCACCAGAATACTGAGTGTTTTACATACAAATTGGGAATCCCTGTATGTAGACATGTATAGTTGTGGCAATTGTAATATAACCCAAGCATTGATCTACACAATTGAATTTGTCTGAATCCTAAACAGGTTTTAGTCCCACACCCAGACAGAATGGCCCCGGCTTCACAGCTGGGGGTAACACATTTACATTGCAGATTGAAACTGTGAGTGAGGAATGAGATGTGTGTGAATATGTATGTATGTGTATATATATGTGTATATATGTATATATATATATATATTATATATATATATGGATGTACATGTATATATACAGTCAGGTCCATAAATATTGGGACAGAATTTTCATATTTTGGCCACTATTCAACACCACAATGGCTTTGAAATGAAACAAACAAGATGTTGTTTAACTGCAGACTTTCAGATTTAATTTGAGGGTAATTACATCCAAATCAGGTGAACGGTGTAGGAATTACAACGGTTTCTATATGTGCCTCCCACTTTTTAAGGGGCCAAAAGTAATGGGACAAACTAAACAATCCTAAATCTAACTTTCACTTTTTAATACTTTGTTGCAAATCCTTTGCAGGCAATTACAGCCTGAAGTCTGGAACGCATAGACATCACCAGACGTTGGGTTTCATCCCTGGTGATGCTCTGCCAGGCCTCTACTGCAAATGTCTTCAGTTCCTGCTTATTCTTGGGGCATTTTCCCTTCAGTTTTGTCTTCATCAAGTGAAATGCATGCTCAATCGGATTCAGGTCAGGGGATTGACTTGGCCATTGCATAACATTCCACTTTTTAGCCTTAAAAAACTCCTTGGTTGCTTATGCAGTATGCTTCGGGTCATTGTCCATCTGCACTGTGAAGCACCGTCCAATGAGTTCTGAAGTATTTGACTGAATATGAGCATATAATATTGCCCGAAACACTTGAGAATTCATTCTGCTGCCTTTGTCTGCAGTTACATCATCAATAAATACAAGGGAACCAGTTCCATTGGCAGCCATACATGCCCACGCCATGACACTACCACCACCATGCTTCACTGATGAGGTGGTGTTTTGGATCATGAGCAGTTCCTTTCCTTCTCTTCTCTTCCCATCACTCTGGTACAAGTTGATCTTTGTCTCATCTGTCCATAGGATATTGTTCCAGAACTGTAATGGCTTTTTTAGATGTTGTTTGGCAAACTCTAATCTGGTCTTCCTGTTTTTGTGGCTCACCAATGGTTTGCATCTTGTGGTGAACCCTCTATATTGAGTCTTGTGAAGCCTTCTCTTGATTGTTGACTTTGACACATATACATCTACCTTCTGGAGAGTGTTCTTGATTTGGCCAACTGTTGTGAAGGGATTTTTCTTCACCAGGGAAATAATTCTTTTGTCATCCACCACAGTTGTTTTCCGTCGTCTTCCGGGTCTTTTGGTGTTGCTGAGCTCTCCGGTGCATTCTTTCTTTTTAAGAATGTTCCAAACAGTTGATTTGGCCACACCTAATGTTTTTGCTATCTCTCTGATGGGTTTGTTTTGATTTTTCAGCCTAATGATGGCTTGCTTCACTGATAGTGACAGCTCTTTGGATCTCATATTGAGAGTTGATAGCAACTGATTCCAAATGCAAATGTCACACCTAGAATCAACTCCAGACCTTTTACTTGCTTAATTGACAATGAAATAACGAGGGAATAGCTCACACCTGTCCATGAAATAGCTTTTGAGTTGATAGTCCCATTACTTTTGGTCCCTTAAAAAGTGGGAGGCACATATTGAAACTGTTGTAATTCCTACACTGTTCACCCGATTTGGATGTAGTTACCATCAAATTAAATCTGAAAGTCTGCAGTTAAAGCACATCTTGTTTGTTTCATTTCAAAACCATTGTGGTGGTGAATAGAGGCAAAAATCTTAAAATTCTGTCAATGTCCCAATATTTATGGACCTGACTGTATATATGTATATGTTAAGTCGATCATAGATGGAATCTCATGCATAAGCACCGCACATTACGCATAGTTGAGCTGCTAACATGACGCTCAGTAGCGAATGCACAATATCCTGCATGCGAACGCTGTTTATTAGCTGCATGCGTGCACATCTGCCCCAAATCAGATAAACCTAACTAACGTCTTTTCCCATATCCCTAATACTTACATAATGCACACTTACACAAAAGGTTCCATAGCTATAAAGTAAAAGATTCAAGTTTTATTCATTTATTACAAATGCTGTGAAATAAAGACTATTTTGGTATCTAAGGTTTAATACATAAGTAAGCCGTGTTTGATAGTATATTGATCCGCACTTTATCCACAGCTTCCCGGTATCAACGGTGTGAAGATCGGAACATGCGTTCGCAACTTATGGACCGCAAAGACATGAAGAACCAAAATGTATTTTTGTGCATGCAGGGGAAATAGAGGAGGCAACAAAATGTTAGAGGCTGTTCTGTGTCCATTTGAACCAACCTGTTAAATGCTCTGTAACAGATACGTCCCCCTTGGGAACCAATGGCATCAGCAACAAGCCTTTCTATTGTGTTGTCTATTTCTACTTCAGGGTCCATAGGGTATCCACAGGATACCTTGGGGTATAGGTGTGACGTCAGTCGCTGGGCACCATAGAGTTAAGCTTTTCAGCCTCCCAGGATGCACTAGGGTCCCCCTCCTATACCCCGCCCCCGAGCCAAGGCACCTCAGTTTAGTTTGGTGCCCGGCCGGCGTCGGGTGCACCTGTCGGAGTGGGGGCTAGAAGAGCCCCTGAAGCTTTCTTCAGTGCAGCTGTGGCTGCACATCTGGATGTACAGCATGGACAGTCAGTCCTGACGTCCATGCTGTCTTCCCTACACCCCCGCCGGTACCAGAACACCGGTACCGATCCGGGGATGCTGGGGTCACAGCTAGCGGTGACCCCAGATGTTCCGGACCATGGCCGGATCCAAGGGGGACAAAGGTAAGCAGCGGGGTCCCGCGGTGGGTCCCCACTGGTCACATGGTCCTAAGTCCCCAGGCAGGGGGCTCCCTGGGGACTGGCTGCAGCGTGGAGCCAGGCGACCAGCCTGCGCTTTCCACTACCCCCTGGGACAGCGGACCGCAGCAGAGCGGTAGCGCTGCGGCGTCCCAGGGGTTAAATGCATGCCAGGGGAGCGCGCCTTCCCTGTCTCACAGCCGGCGCCTCCCCCGCTGCACACAGCCCTCTCTGCATGCTGCCGACTGGTCCTGTGGCAGCGCTCCTCCCCCAGGCCAGCCTCCTCTCTGCTCCTCGGTGGCCATCTTCTCCAGAACGCATGGTGAACGCTGCTGGAAGCGCTGGACGGAAGCATCGTGGTCTGGGTCCCCCCGCATACCTCTCCTCCGCTGTGGCTCAGGTCTGTGTATGCAGCGCTGTGTCCTACCAGGCCCTGTGTCTGTGTAGTTGAGTGATCAGCGCTGTTAGTGCAGGAATTGTTATTTCTCTGCATTGTATGTGACTGTGCTAGCGCTGCCTGTAACTTTTCTTCTCTAAACTGTCAGCTTTATTACTGTCCCTGTTTCTGCTAAAGCCCTTGCGGTGCGGTGCTGCAGGGTGGTCTCTCGCCTATTTAATACTTAATTGGTGAGAGAGGTCACATACGTGGTGCCATCATGTCTGAAAGTGATTTTCCCCTCCGGCTACAGTGTACCACGTGCAAAGTACCGTTAGCGGAGGGGGAGGGTAGCGCGGAGGGCTTTTGCCGGCAGTGTTTGTCCATGGCGCGGCCTATTACGGTTACAGCATCGGTACAGGAGCCGCCCTGGGCTTGTTTCGCTCAGGCGTTAACAGCTTTAGTGGGCCAGTTAGCTCCGCAGCCCGCGTTTACTCCGATGGGTTTGTCCCAGCAGTCTGTGGTGTCGTCACCCATGCAGGGGTTCCCACGACAATTGGTGGTACCCCACAGTCTCCCTATTTCCCCGCTCCCGGGTTCTCAGGAGCCAGCGTGGGTTAACTCCCTGACGAGTTCTGTACAGCACTTGTCGGATGTGTTGCAAGGGGAGTCTGTGATGCGGCCTCATAAAAGTCCGGTGGCGTCTCTGTCCACTCCTTATGAGGATGACGAAGGGACGTCTGATGATGGGGAGATTCTGGATCCTTACGATCAGGAACCTCTCCATACTAAGGACGCTGATGCTAAGTCCAAAGTATATATTCCTGGACTTATTCGGGCGGTCCGCACAGCCTTGGTGATTGAGGACGAAGTTCCCCCAGCGGCTAAATCTAAGTATGCCTTTTTCAAAGATGTGAAGGGCGATGCCACAGTCTTTCCTCTTTCGGGTCAGTTGGTGGACCATTTAGAGGAGGCGTGGAAACAGCCTGGCAAGCGATACCAGCCGCAGAGACGCCTGGCGGTGGCTTATCCATTCGCGGATAATTATTTTGCTAAGTGGGAATCCCCTCCACAGGTGGATTCTCACGTGACCCGTCTTGTCCGTAGTGCCACATTGCCGATGCCATCCATGTCCTCCCTTAAGGATGCTACGGACCGCAAGGTAGAAATCTGCCTGAAGTCCGCTTATTCCCTGCAGGGGGGGCAGCACGGCCGGCTATGGCCATTTGCTGGGTTGCCAGAGCGATGGAGCGCTGGGCGGATTCATTAGAGGCTTCTTTTGAATCCGACTGTCCGGCCGAACAGGCGGAGTTGATTGGCAATCTCCGTGATTCGGCCACCTACATCAACGAGGCGGCTCTAGACATTAGTACTCTGGTGTCTAGAATTTCTTCAGCAGCGGTAGCTGCTCGTCGCACCTTGTGGCTGCGATCCTGGAAGGCGGACGCAGATTCCAAGAAAGGTCTGGAAGCGTTGCCGTTTACCGGAGAAGGTCTCTTCGGTCCGGATCTGGATAAGATTGTGGCCACGCTGGCGGCAGCCAAATCTGCTTGTCTCCCGTCGGCCGCTGCTCCTTCTGGTTCTGGACCATCGTCCTTTCGGTCATCTAGGGCCCAGGGCAGGCCCAAACCACAGTCGTTTCCTCGACAGGCTGGCCCTAAGAAATCTGTCAAGCCCCGGAAGCAGGCATGGAGTACCAGATGTCCGGCCCCCAAGCCAGATGACAAGCCTGCGGCCTGACGGTCCGGGCCTCCCTTTGGGGGATCCCAGGGTGGGAGGCCGCCTGCTACAGTTCGCCCAGTGTTGGTCGACCACTACGACAGACACTTGGGTTCTGGAGGTGGTTTCCCACGGATACGCCCTCTCCTTCCGGCACAGATCCCCGGCTCGCTTCTTTACCACGGGTCTACCATCAGACCGGAACAAGGCTACGGAGCTGCGGAAGGTATTGCACACTATGCTCCAGGCTGGAGTTATAGTGCCTGTTCCATTCTCCCAGAGGGGCCAGGGTTTCTATTCAAATCTATTTTTGGTACAGAAACCCAATGGGTCATATCGTCCGATTCTCAACCTCAAAGCACTCAACAAGTCTTTGCGGGTCCCGAAGTTTCGGATGGAGACCCTACGGTCCATCATTCTGGCGCTGGAACCTGGGGACTACATGGTGTCATTGGACATACAGGACGCTTACCTGCATGTCCCTATTCTTTTGCACCATCAACAGTTCCTCAGGTTTGCAATCCGCAGCGACCACTTCCAGTTTTGGGCGTTACCTTTTGGCCTGGCAACAGCACCATGTGTTTTCACCAAGGTGATGGCGGTCATGGCGGCTTCTCTGCGGCTGCAGGGAGTCCGCATGTTGCCATATTTGGACGACCTGTTATTGGTGGCAGGATCTCCAGAGCTACTGTTACGCCACTTGGACCTGACCATTGCACTGCTGCAACGGCACGGCTGGCTAATCAACTGGCAGAAGTCCACTCTAATCCCGTCTCGGAGGATTCTGCATCTTGGAGCCTTATTGGACTCGGGACAGCAAAGGATCTTCGTGACGGAGGACAAGATCTCTGCTTTACAGTCAAGGGTGCGCAGTTGCCTGCACAGCCGCCGGGTGTCCTTACACTCAGCGATGAGGTTACTGGGCTCCATGGTGTCGGTGTTCGACATGGTGGAATACGCCCAGTTTCACTCCAGACCTCTGCAGCACCTGATCCTGTCCAAGTGGAACGGGCTGCCTCAGTCTCTGAAGTCCCAGACGATTGTGCTCACCCCACAGGTTCGCCTGTCCCTTGCGTGGTTGTTACAGACGACCCACCTCAACAAGGGACGTCCGTTCTGGGTTCCAAATTGGGTCCTGTTGACAACGGATGCCAGTCTTCGGGGCTGGGGAGCAGTTTCGGGTCCACACTTGTTCCAGGGCAGGTGGACGCCGACAGAAACGGAGCTTCCAATAAATATCTTGGAACTCCGTGCGGTCTTCAATGCCCTCCAGCAGGCACAGCGGTTTCTCCAGGGTCGCCCGGTGCAGGTCCAGTCGGACAATGCTACCACCGTGGCCTACATAAACAGGCAAGGAGGAACTCGCAGTCGGGCGGCTCTCGTAGAGGTCTCTCGGATCCTGGTTTGGGCGGAGCGCAATCTTCCGGCCATATCAGCGGTCTTCATCCCGGGAGTGCTAAATTGGGAGGCGGACTTTCTAAGTCGCCAAGACGTTCATCCGGGGGAATGGTCCCTGCACCCGGACGTTTTTCAACTACTGGTGGACAGGTGGGGTCTTCCAGAAATCTACCTCATGGCGTCCCGGCACAACAACAAGTTGCCGGTGTACGGGTCTCGCACAAGAGACGAAGGGGCGTCTCTGGTGGATGCTCTGTCCGTCCGGTGGACGTTCCGGTTCGCATTCCTGTTCCCTCCGGTCTCCCTTCTTCCACGGGTAATCCGGAAATTCAAACAGGAAGGAGGGACGCTCCTGTTGATAGCTCCCGCGTGGCCCACACGGCACTGGTTCTCAGACCTTCAGGGTCTGTCCGTGGACAGTCCTCTGCGGTTGCCGCTACGACCGGACCTTCTGTCTCAGGGTCCTTGCCTTCACCCGGACCTGACTCGGCTGTCTTTGACGGCGTGGCTGTTGAGACGGCCATGCTGAGGTCCCGGGGGTTTTCCAGCTCTGTGGTGCGTACCATGTTACGAGCTCGGAAACCGTCTTCCGCGAGGATATACCATCGCGTGTGGCATTCGTTCTTCCAGTGGTGTCGACCGAGAGGTTATGCACCTCGGGAGTTTCGTCTGTCTCGGATTCTCGCCTTCCTGCAAGCGGGACTAGATCATGGGCTTCGCCTTGCTTCTTTGAAGGTACAGGTTTCGGCCCTATCTGTCTGGTTTCACCGTAGGATTGCTACAATCCCGGATGTGCGCACCTTTATGCAGGGTGTTCTCCGCATTCAGCCACCCTTTGTTCCACCTGTGGCGCCTTGGAATTTGGCTGTGGTCCTGAGGGCTCTCCAAGGACCGCCGTTTGAACCACTGGGCTCAGTGGATCTTAAATGGCTAACAGCTAAGACTGTTTTCCTTCTGGCCATTGCTTCGGCCAGACGTGTTTCTGAGTTAGGGGCTCTTTCTTGTAGACCCCCTTTCTTGGTTTTTCATGGGAACAGGGCAGTGCTCCGCACTCGGCCCGAGTTTCTTCCCAAAGTTGTTTCCCAGTTTCATGTTAACGAGGAAATAGTTGTTCCGGCCTTTAACTCACCGGGTCTTTCCGTGGGTGAGGCCTCTTTGGATGTTGTGCGGGCCTTAAGGACTTATGTTGACCGCACTTCTTCGTTTAGGAAGTCGGACGCTTTGTTTGTCCTCTATGGCTTCTGTAAAAAGGGTTGGCCTGCTTGAAAGCTAACTTTGGCAGCCTGGATCCGTATGGCTATTTCTGAAGCTTATCTTCATGAAGGCCTACCTTCTCTGAAGGCTCATTCCACTAGGTCTGTGGGTCCTTCGTGGGCAGCTCGACGTGGTGCCTCGGCAGTTCAGATCTGCAAGGCTGCTACGTGGTCCTCTGTCCATACCTTCGTGAGGTATTACAGGTTTGACACCTTCGCCTCTCAGGATGCTTCCTTCGGGCGGCGGATTCTCCTTTCTGCACAGGAGCGTCCCCACCCTTAAAGGATACTGCTTTGGGACATCCCCAAGGTATCCTGTGGATACCCTATGGACCCTGAAGTAGAAAATATGAGATATGGTAAGAACTTACCCTTGTTATCTCTATTTCTACGAAGTCCATAGGGTTCCACAGGACTCCCGCCCTGTCGCACCTGTGCTGCAGATGGGCTTTGCTCTGGTCACCGGTTTTCCGTCTCCCTCTGGTGAGAATGTGATTCTTGTATGTGTCCAGATCTTTTTTTCTCTCTCTTCCTTCTCCTCCTCCGGCCTATGGCTTGATAACTAACTGAGGTGCCTTGGCTCGGGGGCGGGGTATAGGAGGGGGACCCTAGTGCATCCTGGGAGGCTGAAAAGCTTAACTCTATGGTGTCCAGCGACTGACGTCACACCTATACCCCAAGGTATCCTGTGGAACCCTATGGACTTCGTAGAAATAGAGATAACAAGGGTAAGTTCTTACCATATCTCATATTTTCTGGGGGGTATAAATATGTGTGCTCTGACCCTGGGTTTCAAGTCTTCTTGCTGATTGACGGAGTTTATCTTGCTGATGCCGGGATCTGGTCCAGAGCGCCTGCGTATGTATAACTGTGAAGATGGGTGGTAGAACTGCGCTCTCGTTGACCGGGGGGTGGGTGTGTTGTGGTTTCGGGGTGCTGCACCTTTGTGTGGGAGTACCTTTCCCGCACTGAAAATGTATGGGGGTAGGGGGGGGTAAGGTGCGCTCTTCCTGCTAGTAGTAGTAGTGGTGATGGTGATGCCTTGTGTGTGTTTGTGAGTGGTGTTAATTTGAATGTTTCTTCTTGTGGTGGTGGTGTTTTGGGAGTGAGAAGGAGGGTGTGATTGGGTATGGAGTGTAGTTTGGAGTAATGTGAAAAGGGGAATGAAATAGGATCAAAATGAGGCCAGCGAGACACAGTAATTTGGGGCAAAATCTTTTATTGAGTAGTCAAAATGCTGCTCTGTTGAGATCCCGGGCAGGTGGGTGAGGTTCAGTGATGAGTGGTGATGAGACTGGGGAGGTAGGTGGACCCTTTTAGGGGGCTCCTTCCCGTGCGGTTCAGTGACCTTGCACGTCACCCCTTCTGGACCTATGGTCGACAGTCTAGGAAGTCTCGGGGGGTGGGGGAATTTGCAGAGTGGGTTGGAACACCTGTGCGGCGTCCTGCGTGTTGGTGTGAGTCTTGGCAGTACTTACCTACCGTTAGGTTTTTTTGTTATGGTGATGTACGTCGACTTTGCGGCCATTGCAGATAGGTTGGAAGCTGCAGGTTTGTTGGTGAGCTGGATCAGCGTGTTGCTGGTGTGCTGCAGGTGCACGGCTGTTCTGATTGGTCTGCGGAGGTCAGCGACCAAAATTTGCAGCTGAAGTTGGCTCTTGGTCATGCAGCTGGTGGTGCGGAGCAAGAGGTGTGGATAGGTGAGCCGCTGGGAGGCTGGGTTGCAGCGTGTGTGCTGGGACCACCCCTAGGGGGTGGTCTGCCCAGGATACTGATTCAAAAAAAGCCAGGGAGGAGGGGGGATGTGGAGAGTGTGACCGGGATGGAGCTGGTCACTGGCGATGTTAGCTGGGTGGACTTACGGCCGGATGTGTGGGGTGCTCTTATCACTGATGGTCCCTCATGGAAATGAGGTTCGACGGTGGAGACAACCCTGGCCAGGAGTGAGTTGCTGAGCATGCCTGGGAGCAGGGGGGGAGAGAGGCTGGTCCGGGGTGGAGCCGGTCACTGGAGGTGTGAGCGGGGCGGACCAGCAGGCGGGTGGGCTGAGAGCTTTCTGCACTGGTGGTTACTTGGTGGGGATGGGGATCTTTAGTGGAGGTCAACCTGGATCAGTGTCGGGTTTGATGTGAGGGTCTCCAAGGAGGTGTGAGAGGATCAATGCTTCTGAGGTTCTTATGTAAGGCACTTCCGGGGGTGGGGGTGTGGTCAGGTGACTCATGGGGCAAGTGGTGTGTTTGAAAGGTAATGTGGTGCAAGTGTGTGCAGGGACTTGCTGAATGGTGATGTAGTGCAGGTGTGTGCAGGAACTAGCTGGAGTGATAAATTTAATCATATTAGGCCAATGGTGTATTTGAAAGGTAATGCAGTGCAGGTGTATGTAAGGGCTTGCTGAATGATGATGCGGTGCAGGTGTGTGCAGGAACTAGCTGGAGTGATAAGAGTAATCATATTAGGCCAATGGTGCGTTTGAAAGGTAATGCGGTGCAGGTACTAGCCGGAGTGATAAGAGTAATCATATTAGGCCAATGGTGCGTTTGAAAGGTAATGCGGTGCAGGTGTATGCAGAGACTTGCTGAATGATGCGTTACAGGTGTGTGCAGGAACTAGCTGGAGTGATACATGTAATCATATTAGGCCAATGGTGTGTTTGATAGGTAATGCGGTGCAGGTGTGTGCAGGGGCTTGCGGAATGATGATGCGGTGCAGGTGTATGCAGGGACTTGCTGATTGGTGATGCGGTACAGGTGTATGCAAGGACTAGCTGGAGTGGTAAGTGTAATCATATTAGGCCAATGGTGTGTTTGAAAGCTAATGCGGTGCAGGTGTGTGCAGGGGCTTGCTGAATGATGATGCGGTGCAGGTGTGTGCAGGGACTCGCTGATTGGTGATGCGGTGCAGGCAGTGGCGGGCTGGGCCAGTGGGCAGGGTGCCAACTGCCCCCCGGGCCGCTACAATTATGTATTTCAGGGCCGACAGGCAGAGGATGCTCATGCTCCTTGGCCGCTGCCCAGCTTGAGAAAGATCCGATATAAGTAGCAGCAGGGGCTTAAAGATAATGGCTGCCCCCATATCAGGCTACAAAAAGATGGCCGCTATCAACCAATGAGGAGCAAGGTTTCTCTACCTTGAAACCCAAGAGGCTGGAGAATGGGAAAAGGGGCGTGGCTAATCGGGGGAGTGAGAAGAGGAGCTGAAAAATGATGGCACCACACCCATGGAGGAGAGAGTCAGAGAGGGCAGAGATGAGGAGTGCCTTACTGTGAGGGAGATCCTGCTTCCTGTCTTCTCCACCCATACCAGGTAAGTGGAGGGTGGAGTGGGGCATATTTATATGTCCCAGTGGCATAAATTTTGCAGGAGGGTGTTCTTATGTTATTTCAAATATGTGTGTGCTGTGTCTGTATGTGTGTGTCTATCTGTCTGTGTTGCATGTGTGTGTATGTGTGTGACTGTCTGTATGTGACCATCTGTCTGTGTTGCATGTGTGTCTGTATGTTTACATCTGTCTGTGTTGCATGTATGTGTGTGTGTCTGTCTGTGTTGCATGTGTGTGTCTGTATGTGTACATCTGTCTGTGTTGCATGTGTGTGTGTCTGTCTGTGTTGCGTGTGTGTGTCTGTCTGTGCTGCCTGTGTGTGTGTGTGTGGGTCTATCTGTGTTGCATGTGTGTGTCTGTCTGTATTGTATGTATGTGTGTGTTTGTATGTATTTGTGTGTCTCTTGGTCTGTGTCTGTCTATGTGTGTGTGTGTATGTATATATGTGTATATATATATATATATATATATATATATATATATATATATATTTATAATTTTTTTTTTTTTATAGTCTCAGCTTCCACACACTTATTACACAGACTACAGGGCTGAGGTTGAGGTCAGAGGTGCTGCCCCGCTGGAATAACTTCCCACTGGCTGCAATGCTGGCTTGTGGATCCCTGATGTGTCATCTGTAACCCCCCCACCCTCACCCCCGGCAAAGCGGATTTGTGGAGTCTTGCTGTGCCGCCTACCCCCAGCAATACTGATGCCCCGAAACCGAAGACTTGTGTCTCCCACAGCTTATGGGTGCCTGACGGAGCAGCAATTGAATTGCTCCATCATCCGCCCATTAGCTTTGATGCCACACAGAAGAAATGAATTCCCCCTATGTGTTTTATTTATTTCCTATGTGTTTTTTTTCTTATCGTTGCCAATGTGTATTTTTTTTTTCTAAACAAAGCCTATGTGTGTTTCTTTTATTTCCTGTG
The DNA here is from genome assembly GCA_031769625.1 of Taudactylus pleione. Taxonomy (NCBI): domain Eukaryota; kingdom Metazoa; phylum Chordata; class Amphibia; order Anura; family Myobatrachidae; genus Taudactylus; species Taudactylus pleione. The sequence continues at coordinate 5,286,979 of JAUIMM010000198.1, forward strand.
GGGGCCTATGTGTGTTTCTTTTATTTCCTGTGGGGGCCTATGTGGTTTTTTTTATCATTGCCAATGTGTATTTTTTTTTTTGTACAATGCCTTTGTGTTTTTATTTTATTTTATTTCCTGTGGGGGCCAATGTGTATGTATTTTATTTTTTTATACAAACACCATGTGTTTTTTATTTCCTGTGGGGACAATGTGTGTGGTTGGAGTGACAGGGCAGGTGGCAGGAAGCTGGAAAGACAAGGGGAAGGAGGCTGGTGGGGATACAGGGTGCAGGAGGTGACCCTGGGCACGAATCTGGTTGAACCTTTGTTGTATGATGATGACATTGGTTATAACTTATATATTCCTACACAAACGGGCATCTTTCAGACCATGTGAACTCCTACATGAATAGTGAATACCGACTGAAGACACTATCTACCCAGGGGGTGGATCAGTTTCTTCAGATATTCCCCGTTGCCGAGAAACCACCATATAGGTAAGGTGTATGTGTAATGGAATGTACAGGAATGCTCCCAGAGTGACAAGAAACGGGTGGTGTATCATGCTGACACGCCCCTTGTGACACATGACCAAGCACACTTATATTGTGACTGGCGCGTTTTTACTACTTACAATGCTGCCACCACTTCTAAATTGTCCATACCCCCACTTCAAAATTCCCACTTCGACCACTGCATATATATGTATATGTGTGTGTACCCACTGTCCATTTTGTTAATTGTGAAATCACCCTGCTTGTTTTGTAATAGATGACTTGCACCCCGCCTTTTCCACAGCAGACACACACAACCCAAAAAGGGGAGGTGGAACAAAGGGCCGGGCGCAACTACTCAACCCAGCCCCTGGGAGGCACACGCAATAGAAGGTGGAACCCAGGGCTCCCAATTCATGCCTCCAGCAGCCCAATCCACACAAGCTGGAGAGGAACACCCAGACGTACAGCTTACCCCTGTGACTGCGAAATAACAGACAGCACATGATTTTATCTGAAGGATATGGAGCAAACTGAATGCTTTGGGCCAGTATCCACCGGACAGGCATTATTAGATGCTACAAACACAAGCTGCTGCTCATTTTATAATTGTTAGTGAGAGGCTTAAGCAGAGGCTAGGGCAGACCGGTGGGTTGACACAGGCAGACGGTAGTGGCCACAGCTGGATAGCACTTTACCATGAAGAGGTCCTTATTTCCACTGTGACCCAAGCACAAGGTAAGCTTTTTTTTTTAAAGAAAAAATCTGGCCACCATAATAAACAGCCTTAAATTGGCCCTGATGTTCATGTCTCAGCTAAAGCTGGGCACACACCTGGCCGACAGGTCGACCTATCTAACGATTGGTAAGTGCATAGAACTTTACCAACCGTTCAGGCCGATGTGTCTGCACTGACATCACAACTGGTTGGGCATTTAAATTTGCCCACCCAGTTGAGATATCAGTCACTGGCAGACCCCTGCAGCAAGGGTAAGGGCGGCCGGCAGGTCACCCGTACACATGTAAATAACTGTAAGATATTTCGGCATCAGCTGTGCTGCAGGGCAGATGCGATATGCCTGTGAATGACACAGTTAATAGACATATCATTTTTACATCCTCACTGATCATGATCTACAAATATATTTCCTGTTCAATAGAACAAGCAATATAATATACCTGTCAGTGTGCACCCAGCATTAGTCATATGGGGCTGGTATATGATATATTTGTTTATACTAGGGGTGTGCACCGGCCACTTTTCGTGTTTTGGTTTTGGATCTGGATCTTTCTTCATGTTTTGGATCTGGATTGGTTTTGCCAAAACCACCCTTCCGTGTTTTGGGTTCTGGGTTTTGTGTTTTGGATCTGTATTTTTTTTTAAAAAAGCATAAAAACAGCTAAAATCACAGAATTTGTTGGTTTCTCTGCTCCTATGCTATTATTAACCTCAATAACCTTAATTTCCACTCATTTCCAGTCTATTCTGAACACCTCACACCTCACAATAGTGTTTTCATGTCCAAAAGGTTGCACCGAGGTAGCTGGATGACTATGCTAAGCGACACGAGTGGGCGGCACAAACACGTGACCCATCTAGGAGTGACACTGCAGTGGCAGACAGGATGGCAGTTAGAAAAACTAGGCCCCAAACTGTACATAATGCAAAGAAAAAAAAGAAGTGCAAGATGGAATTGTCCTTGGGCCCTCCCACCCACCCTTATGTTGTATAAACAGGACATGCACACTTTAACAAATCAATCATTTCAGCGCCAGGGTCTGCCACACAACTGTGGCTGAAATGATTGGTTCGTTTGGGCCCCCACAAAACAAGCTGGCAATTAATGTGTCCCTGCACAAACTGGCTCTACGGAGGCAAGATGTCATCCTCATCCTCCTCATCCACCGATTCCTCACCCTCTTCAGTGTGTACATCCTCATCCTCAGAGTATTAATTCATCCCTGCTGGAACCACAGGTCCCTCTGTACGTTCTGGAGGCTGGTCTCCCTGGAAGAGTTGATAATTCATTTTATGAACATCATCTTCTCCACATTTTGTGGAAGCAACCTCCTACGCCTTTCGCTGACAAGGTTCCCGGCTGCACTAAACACTCTTTCGGAGTACACACTGGAGGGGGGGCAACTCAGGTAAAATAGAGCCAGTTTGTACAGGGACCTCCAAATTGCTTCTTTTTCCTGCCAGTACAGGTACGGACTGTCTGACATGCCTACTTGGATGCTGTCACCGATGTAATCCTTTAACAGACAGACGCACGCTTGTCGCTGCTGCTTTGAGGATGCAAGTGCGGCTACAGCCCACACAATTCACAAAGACAGAAAAAAGAAGAAGAATATTTTAATTGTTTGTGTAGAACACTTTGAGGTGTCACCACCCTTTAACAGACAGACGCACACTTGTCGCTGCTGCTTTAAGGATGCAGGTGTGGCTACAGCCCACACATTTCACAAAGACCAAAAAAAAAAGAACAATATTTTAATTGTTTGTGTAGCACACTTTGAGGGTGTCACCACCCTTTAACAGACAGACGCACGCTTGTCGCTGCTGCTTTGAGGATGCAAGTGTGGCTACATCGCACACAAGTCACAAACACATTAAAAAAATAGTTTTTTATTTTTTGGAACACTTTGAGAGTTACACCACCCTTTAACAGACAGACGCACGCTTGTCGCTGCTGCTTTAAGGATGCAGGTGCGGCTACAGCCCACACATTTCACAAAGACCGGAAAAAAAAGAACAATATTTTAATTGTTTGTGTAGCACACTTTGAGGGTGTCACCACCCTTTAACAGACAGACGCACGCTTGTCGCTGCTGCTTTAAGGATGCAGGTGCGGCTACAGCCCACACAATTCACAAAGACAGAAAAAAAAAGAACAATATTTTAATTGTTTGTGTAGCACACTTTGAGGGTGTCACCACCCTTTAACAGACAGACGCACGCTTGTCGCTGCTGCTTTGAGGATGCAGGTGGAATCTAGACGGGATTTGGAACCGAGGACACACTACCTCCATCAATTGTCTAAATCCCACTGCACTAATGTCGGATACCGGACGCACGTCTAACACCAACATAGCAGTCAAGGCCTCAGTTATACATTTTGCTTCAGGATGACTGCTGTCGTACTTCATCCTCATCGCTAGGGTATGTTGGAGGGTCAATTGTTTAGTAAAAGTAGTGATGTTCCTACTTCCTCTCTGGGATGATGAACAACTCCCAGCAGCAGCAACAGCACTAGGAGGAAGAGGTTCTTGATCTTTCCCTATTTTATTTTTATCGGAGAAAGTTTGGTCCTCCATTTATGTTATATTGATATATATACGTGCGGCTAAAGCGCACACAAACACAGAAAATATTATTTTATTTTTGCTGGAGAGTAGTGCACTTTGTGGGTTACACCACCCTTTAAGAAATGAGCCAGCCGGCTCTTTACTTATGGGACACAGGCGCACGCTTGGCGCTGCTCCTTTGTTGATGCACGTGCAGCCACAGTGCACACAATTCACAAACACAGAAAATAATTTTTTTTTTGGTTTGGACTGGAGTGTACTTTCGGGGGTTACAGCACCCTTAACGGTCAAGCCAGCCGGCCCTTTACTTATGACACAGGCGCACGCTTGGCACTACTTTGTTGATGCACGTGCGGCTACTGCGCACACAATTCACAAACACAGAAAATAATTTTTTTTTTGGTTTGGACTGGAGTGTACTTTCGGGGGTTACAGCACCCTTAACGGTCAAGCCAGCCGGCCCTTTACTTATGACACAGGCGCACGCTTGGCACTACTTTGTTGATGCACGTGCGGCTACTGCGCACACAATTCACAAACACAGAAAATAATTTTTTTTTTGGTTTGGACTGGAGTGTACTTTCGGGGGTTACAGCACCCTTAACGGTCAAGCCAGCCGGCCCTTTACTTATGACACAGGCGCACGCTTGGCACTACTTTGTTGATGCACGTGCGGCTACTGCGCACACAATTCACAAACACAGAAAATAATTTTTTTTTTGGTTTGGACTGGAGTGTACTTTCGGGGGTTACAGCACCCTTAACGGTCAAGCCAGCCGGCCCTTTACTTATGACACAGGCGCACGCTTGGCACTACTTTGTTGATGCACGTGCGGCTACTGCGCACACAATTCACAAACACAGAAAATAATTTTTTTTTTGTTTGGACTGGAGTGTACTTTCGGGGGTTACAGCACCCTTTAACGGTCAAGCCAGCCGGCCCTTTACTTATGACACAGGCGCACGCTTGGCACTACTTTGTTGATGCACGTGCGGCTACTGCGCACACAATTCACAAACACAGAAAAATATATTATTTTTTTAGCACTTGGGGGGAGCACCCCTGATGGACAGAGCACCCCCTGGACAACACTACAGCACTCCTTTAGGACTGGGACACTGCACAGGACTTTGGAGTGGACACAGCCCCTATGGAGAACTGACTGCACAACACAGTCCAGCCAGCCCCTATGGACTTTGAAGTAGTGGACACAGCCCCTATTAACAACAGCAGCACAGCACAACACAGCCAGCCCCTATGGACTTTGAAGTAGTGGACAACAGCAGCACTACACTACACTACACAGCCCTAACTCCCACCCTCCCTCTTCACTGTCCACAGCCGAGTGAGAAAATGGCGCCGACGCGGGTACCTTATATAGGATCCAAAACCCGCGAGACTCGGAAGGCGGGATGATGACGTTTTGCCTCGATTTCAGATCCGAGTCAGGCGGGAAAAGTCGAGCCTGACTCGGATCGGGGGGGCTCGGGGGGGTTCGGATTTCAGAAATCCGAACCCGCTCACCCCTAGTTTATACAATAGCTCTTTGTCATAAAAAAAATTCAGATTTCATTTGCTATTTAAACCATACCCACATTACGCAAACCACACCCCCAACATTACTGTCACGCCCTTTTTTAAAATGGCATTCACTGGTAGAAAAACTGGGCCACTTGCTCTTGTTTGCCCCCTAGGCTGAAAGTTGCCAGCCAGCCCCTGGGTGCAGGTGTGTGCAGGGACTAGCTGGAGTGATAACTGTAATCATATTAGGCCAATGGTGTGTTTGAGAGGTAATGTGATGCAGGTGTGTGTAGAGACTTGCTGAATGATGCGGTGCAGGTGTGTGCAGGGACTAGCTGGAGTGAAAAGTGTAATCATATTAGGCCAATAGTGTTTGAATGGTAATGCGGTGCAGGTGTGTGCAAGAACTAGCTGGATTGATAAGTGTGATCATATTAGGCCAATGTGCGTTTGAAAGGTAATGCGGTGCAGGTGTGTGCAGAGACTTGCTGATTGGTGATGCGGTGCAGGTATGTGCAGGAACTAGCTGGAGTGATACGTGTAATCATATTAGGCCAATGGTGTGTTTGAGAGGTAATGTGATGCAGGTGTGTGCAGGGGCTTGCTGATTGGTGATGCGGTGCAGGTGTGTGCAGGAACTAGCTGGAGTTATACGTGTAATCATATTAGGCCAATGGTGTGTTTGAATGATGATGCGGTGCAGGTGTGTGCAGGGACTTGTTGAATGGTGATGGGCTGCAGGAGTGTGCAGGAATTAGCTGGAGTGATACGTGTAATCATATTAGGTCAATGGTGCGTTTGAAAGGTAATGCGGTGCAGGTGTGATAACAGGTGAGGTAATAGGGGTTGGGCCTGGAGGAGAACGTGGGTGGGCTGGTTGGAGATTACTTTGTTATAACGGATTTGACTTCGTTGTCAATGTTGAGTCCCCTGGGGGGTTAATGTTTTCAGCGTGAATATCCATCTAAGTTCATCCTTGTTGAGGATTTTGTTATGGTCTCCGAATCTCCAGGTTTTTTTGCATGTGTTTTATTCCTATGAAAGTGGTGCCTTGTGTGCTGCTATGGTGGTATTCTTTGTAGTGTACGGGTATGTTATGGTTCTCTGTTTGGTGATGTTTCTCAGATGTTCGGCAATTCTGGTTTTTAGTGGTCTGGTGGTCCTACCTAAGTATTGTTGATTGCATGGGATTTGTATGAGGTAGATTATGTTGTTAGTGTTGCATGAAATGTGTTCTTTAATTTTATACGTGGTGTTTGTCTGTGTGGATGAGAATGTTGTAGTGGGTGCGGTGCTTCTATATTTTAGTGTGATGCAGTTGGCACATGAGCCACAGTGGAAGAAACCCCCTGTGAGTTTGGAGTTGTCTAGAGTGTATAACTGTACTTGGGTCTGTATAATTTCTTTGCGCTAAATTGTACTTAGATCATAGCGTGTAACTGACTGTACTTTCACTTGAATAATACTTTGTGCTTTGGAACCACAGGTTCAAGGTCTGGAGTCTTTATTTACTGTATGACTGCGTACGCAAAATAGCGTCATCCTTAGAGGTTTATAGGAAGGATACTAGAAGGTATAGGCAGGAGAGTTCACACGATAAAATACGGTTATCGATATCTCACCAAAGGGTGGATAGTGGCCACACGCAGTTTTCCCTGCAACCACTCTATGCTGAGAGATCGCTATCCGTTATCGCGTGAGTCAAGGTACGCTGACTAGAATCCAGGGACAAGAAAGGAAAAAAGTTTGTTTTCCTTTGTTGATAGTATTTTGCGTTTAAAAGGGGTGTCACAGTATTGCGCACGCGGCTAAGTCACATTTTTGCCCGCAATAAAGACGCACTTTTGCATACGCAGCTAAGGCTAAGTCATACGGTTGTGTAGTAGTCGCATTATTGTGTATGCGACTGGTCGCACAATAGCGTATACGTATTTCCAGTTGTGCTGCCACGTGTTTAAACTAGGGTTGAGCGGATTCGGTTCTACTCGGTTCCGTTCGGATTTAAAAACCGAATCTTATTGGCTATCCAAAACTCGTGACAGCTGATACCCAATAAGATTCGTTTTTTAAATCCGAACGGAACCGAGTAGAACCAAATCCGCTCACCCCTAGTTTAAACAAAGCCGTTGAGGTTTACATTTTTCAATTGTTGCCAATAACTGAGTTAACGTGTATTTTTCTGCGCAGGAAAAAAGTGTGTAACTGTGAGTGTTTGTTTAGGGTGTAACACGGGACCTAAATGTTAAGGGTATCGTAGGACCCTTAAGTGCTAGGTGCAGGAAGGTGGCCTAGTGACTCGGTAGCAGCATACCGTTTACTTTTACACAGAGCAGGTGTATGGTTTGTTATTTTTGTTAGGGTTCGGCCCCCAGCGTGATTATAGCATTCAGTAATCAATGTGTGTGATCTGTTAGGCTTATTTGAACACTAAGTGAACTGCATAATCTTGGCTAGATTGTGCTTGTGAGCTGGTGGGAGGGTGGACGAAATCAACTGGAACACAAAGGGTACTTTGCTGCCCCCTAGCAGTTGAAAGGTAGTCAAAAAGGGATTGCTGAGCGGAAGCTGCCTTTCCTTCCGTAGGTGAGTGGAAGCGTCTAGAAGTCCTCCATAGGGTTTGCGGATACACCCATTTTCCAAGGCGTTCGCAGGTAAGTGAAAGTACCTTAATTGTCCTTCACCAGTTTAAATTTTTATTGAAAAACGTAGGAGTTGTCCCAAGATGGGAGCAACGCAAACAATAGAAATGTTAGACAATGATGTGCTGCTAATGGAGGCGCCGCTTGGATCGGCCCATCGTATTATGCATACTAAGTACGGTACTTATGCAATAAGGTATTGTGATGTATGGTTTAAAATAACGATGAAGAGTGTTAGACCGTTTCCCAGAATTGGTAGTTTTGATAAAGATGTATTGGACAATGTCCGGGACCACATCAGTCTGATGCGGCCTCGAGGTAAGAAGGTAAAATATTATGAATGTTTAAAATTGTGGCAGCATGAAGGGGATGCGTGGCTTAAAAATGTGCAAGCGACACAAACTAGCGTTGCGAGTGCATTGCCAGCAAATACACCCGCGGCGCTGGATTGCAATGCGTGCGAGCCGCAAAATGGCACGCATGTGCAGCAAGGTAGCGTTGCAGAAGGTATTGCCAGCAGTTCACGTGCACCACCGCCACCTTATGTGGATGGGGGTGCAAGTACAGTTATCAAAAAAAAAACATAAAAATGTAACAAGCAATTTGTACCCTCTCTTAAGCAACCATAAAGAAAATGTTCATGATGTGGATGATGAGCCTATTGTAATGTCTGCCATTTTTCAGGCTGTACAAATGATAGATGCTGTACCACGACTATCGCGAGTGGTGCCGCCATCTCCATCGGTAACAGCAAGGGAAGTGCTAACACCCTCTGCACCCGAGGAAGTTGTTAATACCATACGTAACAGCAACAGATTAAACCCCCAGCCAGGTAACAAGGTCAAAGGTAGCAGCGCTGCCGGTCTGCATCCCATTCGGACAATAACTGTTCCGAGTGGAAATGCAGATGCGAACGGTGTAGTGCCCACGAGGGAAGTGGTAATGCATTGTCCTTGGACAAGGGCAGAACTAAATTCCAACATAAATGATTTCCCTGATCCCAAAAAGGAACTAGCCAAATGTCAAAGATTTTTGAGGAATTTGGGTAGTTCTCATGAGCCAACTAATAAAGATTGGCGAGTGGTGTTAAGGGCCTGTCTACCACGCAATATCGCCGTGACAAAATTTATCACGGATTATGTATTGGATGGTGACGATCCCTTAACAGACCAAGTAAACCAAGGTAACATTTCCCGCATTGTAACTCAATTGGGTATATATTTTCCAGTAGTAGTTAACTGGAACAAAATTTTCACCATAAAGCAAAAGGAGAGTGAATCTGCAGAAGATTATTGCGACCGGGCTCTGCAGGCTATCACTCAGTACACTGGGTTAGATGATATTAAAGATAGCACTCACCACAGGGGAATGATAGTCACCATACTCATGGACAGTCTTAAAGAGAACCTAAAGACCCGGGTTCAGACCTCACAGTCTGGCTGGAGGGGAGTCACAATAGATACCCTCATAGAATCTGCCATAGAACATAATAAAAACATCTCAAAGAAGAGAGAGACCCAGAGCGAAAAACTAATGGCTGTCAGTATCCAAGCTCTGGAAGGAATGACGGTAACATCACAGCCAGCAGACACACTTGCACCCACGCACACACTTTCACCTGAACAGTTATACGCCCTCACTAATCCTACACCACAGCAAACACAGCCTTATCCCACTTATCCTACACAACCACAAGTCCCATACTACCCACAAGCTCCATACCTTCCACAATATCCTTTTCCTCAATATCCTTACCCATACCCACCACCTTTCTCTCCTGCTCAACCCAGACAACATTCCTTCCCATGAAAGTGTTTTAATTGCAACCAGCCAGTACACATAAGTAAGAGCTGCACGGTAAAGAGGGTAGGACCCCCAAACCAGGGAGTACCTGGATATCCCCATAAGGGATATGCACAGAGACCAGCAAATGTCCATCAGGCACCAGCTCCAATTGTGGCCGTTAATGCTTTATTGGAGAGTGTGGGCCAACGCTAGGAGTCGGGTCATACTTGTGGTCTGCAGATAGACAGGTTGACGGGAAGTACTAGGGAAAAACTGGTAATGGTAATTGATGTAACTGATACCCAATCTCTGTTCTGCTTTCTTCCCTGTGCCCTAACACCCTGACTGTCAGTATTTTTCTTTTCCCACCTAGGGGGAGGTGTACACTACACATGGACACGAGTGTCCCATGGGTTCATAGACAACCCCAGTATCTTCTCCCAGGCCTTATATGACTGTTTACAATCTTTTCAACCTGCCAATGGATCTGTTCTAATGTAAAATGTGGACGATTTATTGTTGTATTTAGGTCATGTTTAAATGATATTAAACTGTTGTGCTTTATCTCTCACATACAGGACGCTAAGGACAAACGGCAGCCATGCCAGGCTAAGGTCAAATACTCGGAATACTGTCTAACCCAAGGGCCCAGGCAATATTTGGAGCAGTAGATATTGATAACAGAATTTAAATTGCAGGAATTTGTGTACAAATACAGTATCCCTAGAATAATTGAATATAGGAGGGATACTCATTTCACAAGTAATGTCTTCTATAACCTGTGTAAGGTGATGGGTATTAATATCAAGATCATCCCAGACCAACTGTCTACCTGTCCCCCTTTGAGATACTGTTTAACAGGCAGCCTCATGTGAAAATATGATAATGAGGTTACTGTGCAGTGTCTCACGAAGATGAGTAACAACAACTGAAATTGAAAATGTTATTAACTAACATGACTGAAGCAAACTCTCATGATGTTAAACCTGGAGAATTTGTTATGATCCCAATTTTTTTTAGCTCAGATTGTTTGACTGATCGGTGGAAAGGTCCGTATCTGACGTTGTTGACAAAGTACCACATCCTCAAAGGGTGGCCGGGGAAGATACGTGGGTCCATTCCACTCACTATAGGGAGGTTAACCAACCGGTGGAGATACAAGGCGGAGACGAGGCCGATAACGTGGACCTGTCGACTGCGAGCTTGTGCCGGGAGGATTAAAAAGGTGACAGTGAGAAACCTGAGCTAAAAGAAAACTGTAGATCAGTGTCGCAGCAAGGGATTGTTCTGCGGTGTTCATTTTTGTATTCTTCCAGAGTTTCCGTCATCTTGGTTTGTTTGGGGATACCCAGTTTCTGTGATGGAGGACCGATAGAGGAGATGGGAGCTGATGGCAGTGCCGATGGAGTGGAGCTAGGAGGAGTGCAATGCCAATCAGGGGAGTATCTGACCAATCTTAGTACTGTTATTGTTAAGAGAGCTATAATTCTGGATACTCGGGGACGGTGTGGAGTTTTATCATCTGAAGATTCCTGTATTTGTGAGCTTTGTGGGTCCCTAGTTGATGAGAACTGTATTCAGCGGTGCCAGCCTAAATATAACCCGTATTGGGGTAGGTATCCTTTAGAGGATTATCATAGCATGGTAGGCAAAGTGTTAAATCAAACTGATTGCTGGGTGTGTTCACATGCGCCACAGGGACAGCATAACGTAGGGTTGGTGCCATTTCCGCTGCATATCACAGAAATTTTAGAATTGCAAAAAGGGAAAATATTGGATGGAAAATTCCTCTCATCCAAACCACCTAATTTCAAACTCTATGAATTCCAAGTAGATAGATCACTTTTGTGTTTAAACATAACCAACCCCAATAAACCCGGGAGTTGGGAAGTGACGGGGAATAATCAGACCATGACGTTCTCACAGAGAGCTGATAATGAGTCCATAAACCATGATCTGTTATGCTCAATTAAATCTATTTATAAACATTTTAGGTACCGGTATAGATTGAGTTCCACCAAAGAAATTATTGGTAAGCTACCAGATGGTTATTGTGCTAAAATAATACAACCAGAGACTTGCATGTACCAGATGGAAGACCCTGAGATAGGATTGTTTGCAAGGGAAATGTGTTTAATGATAATGATGCATACTATTCCTTATGTTCTCCCCGATAATGTGTATTTTATATGTGGAAGAAAGGCGTATAAGTGGCTCTCCCCGAGTTCCGAAGGTTTGTGTTACCTGGGAAGAGTAGTCCCAGAAGTTATGACCCTTACACATGGTGAAATGCTTGGTATTCATAAAAATACACCATCACCATATCTTCACACGCAGTATGAACACCGAGGCAAACGAAATATGATACCTGTTGACGTGCATAAAGCCACTCAGTTAATTAGTGAGACAACTGGCTTCCAAGTTTTAGTCACACTGGATCCCACCAGAATCGCTTGGGGTATATTAAATTTTAGATATATTCAGGAACTTGCTAAATTAATAGATAATATAACCGAGATGTTTGATGACACATTCAGGTATACAGGGAGAGAATTGCAAGCATACAAGAAAGAACTGGTGCAACATAGACTAGTGTTAAATTATTTAACTGCTGTTACTGGAGACTATTGCGTAACTTTGGCCACCCAATTTGGAGTGAAGTGTTGCACCTATGTCACCAATGATACCAGCGACCCCAAAGAGGTGATAGACCGGAAGATGGACGATATTCTGCAGCTAAAATGGGAGTTTCGTAAGAACCATAATGCTTCAGTGGCTGAAGTAGGGGAGAAAATAGAAGGATGGGTCTCATGGTTGAACCCAGTGAAATGGTTCTCAGGCCTAGGGGAATGGGTCCAGGAAGTGATCGCCAGCATAGGCAAATTCTTGATCCTTATACTGATTGTCATCATAGTAATTGGCCTATGTGTCCGGTAGGTTCCTATTGTGTTGAAGTGTGGAAAATGTAAAAATAGAGTAAGACGAAAGAACAAAATTATGATGGTGGTCAGTAATGGCAATATGAATACTGAGGTAAATATAGAACTGCATTACAACCCTGAACTAGGAAATACCATCATCTGGTGTATTATATTTAGATGTGCATAGAATGTATTATTGAAATGTTACTTTTGAAACACCTCAGATAATGTAAAGTCTCAATTTCCCTTCAATACTGCCTTTATAGGACTGGTGCATCCCCACATCTTTCACATGATCTCCCAAGGTCCGCGGTGTGCGTATAATGGTAGTTTTATGTCCCCTCCTAGAGACACATTATTGATTGATTAAGAACCACCTTGTGCCAACCCCTAATAACATTAAGTAATATACGTATGTATGCCTAAAATTAATTTTAACATCAGGATGTGATAGCATGTTGTTCGCTATTAAAGGGTGGACTGTCGAAGCTGGATGAGTGGCTGAGACAGAATCAGCGTAAAAATTAGCGTGCGCGACGCCATCTTGCGAATGGCAGCTAGACTCCATTTTAGAAACAAGAATCTGCAAGACGCCATTTTCCAACCAGCGCCATTTTAAGTTACATCTCACGAGCTAAGTACAGATGGCAATATTTTTGATAATCTACCAAGGGCAACTGGAAGAACAGCCTCCTGAGAAAAAGTAAATAGAATAGACAATGAACCAGAATACTGTGAGTGTTTTACATACAAATTGGGAATCCCTGTATGTAGACATGTATAGTTGTGGCAATTGTAATATAACCCAGGCATTGATCTACACAATTGAATTTGTCTGAATCCTAAACAGGTTTTAGTCCCACACCCAGACAGAATGGCCCCGGCTTCACAGCTGGGGGTAACACATTTACATTGCAGTTTGAAACTGTGAGTGAGGAATGAGATGTGTGTGTATGTATGTGTGTATATGTATATGTTAAGTCCATCATAGATGGAATCTCATGCATAAGCACCACACATTACGCACAGTTGAGCTGCTAACATGACGCTCAGTAGCGAATGCACAATATCCTGCATGCGAATGCTGTTAGCTGCATGCGTGCACATCTGCCCCAAATCAGATAAACCTAACTAGCGTCTTTTCCCATATCCCTAATACTTACATAATGCACACTTACACAAAAGGTTCTATAGCTATAAAGTAAAAGATTCAAGTTTTATTCATTTATTACAAATGCTGTGAAATAAATACTATTTTGGTATCTAAGATTTAATACATGATAAGTAAGCCGTGTTTGATATTATACTGATCCGCACTTTATCCACAGCTTCCCGGTATCAACGGTGTGAAGATCGGAACATGCGTTCGCAACTTATGGACCGTAAAGACATAAAGAACCAAAATGTATTTTTGTGCATGCAGGGGAAATAGAGGAGGCAACAAGCTGTTAGAGGCTGTTCTGTGTCCATTTGAACCAACCTGTTAAATGCTCTGTAAGAGATGCGTCCCCCTTAGGAACCAATGGCATCAGCAACAAGCCTTTCTATTGTGTTGTCTATTTCTGGGGGGGTATAAATATGTGTGCTCTGACCCTGGGTTTCAAGTCTTCTTGCTGATTGACGGAGGTTATCTTGCTGATGCCGGGATCTGATCCAGAGCGCCTGCGTATGTATAACTGTACTTGGGTCTGTATAATTTCTTTGCGCTAAATTGTACTTAGATCATAGCGTGTAACTGACTGTACTTTTACTTGGATAATACTTTGTGCTTTGGAACCACAGGTTCGAGGTCGGGAGTCTTTATTTACTTTATGACTGCGTACGCAAAATAGCGTCATCCTTAGAGGTTTATAGGAAGGATATTAGAAGGTATAGGCAGGAGTGTATAGAGGTTAGAATCCAGAATCCTTAGTTGGGGGCTCATAGTGAAGTCACTTACCTGTTCACACGATAAAATACGGTTATCGATATCTCACCAAAGGGTGGATAGTGGCCACACGCAGTTTTCCCTGCAACCACTCTATGCTGAGAGATCGCTATCCGTTATCGTGTGAGTCAAGGTACGCTGACTAGAATCCAGGGACAAGAAAGGAAAAAGTTTGTTTTCCTTTGTTGATAGTATTTTGCGTTTAAAAGGGGATTCGCAGTATTGCGCACGCGGCTAAGTCACATTTTTGTGCGCAATAAAGATGCACTTTTGCGTACGCAGCTAAGGGTAAGTCATACGGTTGTGTAGTAGTCGCATTATTGTGTATGCAACTGGTCGCACAATAGCGTATACGTATTTTCAGTTGTGCTGCCACGTGTTTAAACAAAGCCGTTGAGGTTTCCATTTTTCAATTGTTGCCAATAACTGAGTTAACGTGTATTTCTACTTCAGGGTCCATAGGGGGTCCACAGGGTTGACCTTGGAGTATAGGTTGGGAACCAAATCCGGGCACCACGCAGTTAAAGCTTTTAGCTCCCGGGATGCACTTGGCTCCACTCTCCCTATAACCCCACCCCCAAGCCAGAGGCACCTCAGTTTAAGTTGGTGCCCGGCCGGAGTCGGGTCACCGTTAACACAGGGGGAGCTGATTAGCAGCCCCTAAGCTTATTTTCTTTTTTTTAGGGACAATGTTTTTTCCAACTTTGGACTCTTCAGAGCGGCAGCGTCGGACTGTCCATAGAATGTCTAAGCTGCCGCTCAGTCACCCCGCTGGCGCTGAGACACCAGTACAGATCTGGGGATCTCAGCGGGACCCCAGAGTCTGTACTAGCCGGACTGTGGGTGCCCAGGACTGTGGCCGGATCCACGGGGAGCAGGTAAGGTCGTGGATCACCGCTTGCGGTGATCCGCGCATTTCAAATGCAGTCCTGTGCCTCCGGTCTCTGGGGACAGACCGGAGGTGCCGGCAGTGGCGGCGGGCCCCCCATACCCCGTGTGTCCACTAGACCACCAGGGACTTAACGATCGGCACAGGGAGCCAGCGTCCCAATAGCCGGCCAGGGGAGCAAGCCTTCCCTGTTACAGCGGATCCTCAGCTCAGCGCGCCTTTCAGTATTATAGTCTGGCGTCGCTGAGCTGCTTCCTCCGCGGGCCACGCTTCTTCTGAGGTCCCCAGGCGGCCATTTTCAATGTGCATGCAGCAGAGCTCCGGAGATGGCAGTGAGTCCAGTCCCCCTGCGTACCTTACCATCAGGTCAGTGTACACAGCGCTGTAGCCTTCCCAGACACTGAATCTGGGTAAGTTGAATGCAGTGACATAGTGGAGTATATTATATGACATGTTTATGTATATATGTATATATCTGCATGGTATGTGACTTATGCTAGTGCTGACTGTCTGTACTTTATTCTCTCACCTGTCAGTATATATCTATCCCTTTTCTTTATCTGCCCTAATACAGCTGTACTTATAGTGGTTCTGAGACCTCACATTTATATACTTGTTAATATTTGTGAGGTTTGCCACATTCTGTGGCGTGCTGCACGTTGCCATATTTTGGATGGAACTGTGTGTTGCATACGCTGAAAATGGGTCCCTGCAGCTAATTTTGGCATCAGTCAGGACCAGTATAGCGCTGCTTGATATTTCCACCAAGATGGTTAGTCAGATAGGTCTGACAAGGAGAAAGAGCGTTATACTGCACCCATTTTTACTATCCTGCAAGTCATGTGCTGCAGGTGTTAGTGCGGAGGATTTGACTCATAAAGGGTTCTGTATGTGGCGTCATCTAGTGCTGGCCCCTTTCACGACCCCCTTGGGCGGTTTGTTTTCTCGGGATCCTCTCAATTGCGGATCGCCGGGCGAGCCCCATTGTTGTACCCTGGGTGGATGTCGTTTTCTATGAAATGCAAATTGCCGTGGTTGACGCCCTGTGGTTACTTCCCAGTTGGCTCTGCCGTGAACTGGATGCTGTTGTGGGCTCTTTCCCTCTTACACGGGGGGTAAGCCTATTTCAGGTTTTATTATCCCTGCTTTAGGGCTGGTAGCAGGTCCATTCTGGTTAGTGAATGTTGACCTGCAGCTGTATCATACACCCTCAGTCTTACGTGCCTTCGGGTTCCCTGTTGCTGACTAGCGGGTGGATCGCATGGCGGGACTCTGGCTGTTGCCAGATACGAGGTATTACAACTGTGTTTGGCCTCCTGTCCCAAATTTCCTGAGGGTCATCACGAGCCCCTCCTGGGGTGGATGGACGTGTTACTCGTCTGATTACAGACGTTACTACGCCTCCCATTCCTGCGTGGTCGGATTCTTTGGATCTGTAGGTGGTAACTCTGCCTGAAATCAGTATACTCGCTTTCAGGGGTTGTTACCCATCCTACCATGGCTATAGCATGGTTGGTTAATACTATTGCATACTGAGCTGATGCATTTGTAATGTTTTTCCCCCTCCAACACGTCTGGGGTTCAAATGTATTTGGTCGCTCACGTAATATATGCAGTTGTCATAGGTGGAAATGCCTATATTGGATACCAGTCTCCTAACTTTCAGAGTTCCGGCTGCGACTGTATCCTCCGTAATACCCTATGGCTGCGCTCTGGGATGCAGAGGTGCAGATACCATCTATAGGGTCGATCTTGTTTGGTCCTGACCTTGACAAGATTGTAGTAACATTGGCAGTATTACTAATGACAAGTTTACCGCCTTCAGCTATGCCCACTACAAGGCCTCAGACTAAGGGCCTGATTCAGACCCACTCGCGAGCAGCTGTCCGCTCGCAAGTGGGTCGATGTTATGCACTGAGCATGCGCACGACGGAGGGAGCTCCGTCGTGCGCATGCGCCAGACGCGACGAGCGAAGGAAAGTCCTTCGCTCGTTGTGTCCGATCAAAGGGGGCGTGCTGTCAATGTTGATTGACAGCACGCCCCCTTTGGTGGGCGTGCCGGGGGCGTGCCTCCCTGACGGGGGCGTTCCCACGGGAACGCCTCCCGTCAGAAGCCGGCCCACTGACATCACTAGTGATGTCAGTGGGAGTGATTTTGGCTCTGATAGAGCCAAAATCACTCCGGAGCTTGCGGTTGAAAACCTCAACCGCAGGCTCCGGCTCGCAATTTCGATGGTCGCGATGGTCTCGACCATCGCGGCCATCACAAAGCACGCTCGTATAGCCTGTGGGTGGTGACCCACAGCTATACGAGCGTCCAGGAGGACGCTCCATGAAAATGGAGCCCGGCCCTCATTCAGAGCGTGCGCTCTGCTCAGAGCGTACGGCTCTGAATGAGGGCCTAAGTCTGTTAAGTCTTTTTGTCCTCTGGGTCAGCCTAAAGGTCTGTTTCTTTGTAGACTGTCGGCCTCTACAAGGGCCGACATATGCAGTACCGAGCAGGCCTGGACTGCCAGCCGATCCTGTTTCTGAACCTATGGATATATCTTTAGCCTGACAAGACAGGCCTACCACTGGGAGATAGCGATTTTCTCAGTTCGCCCGGTACTAGTGTCAAGTTGCCGCGGCTACGTGGGTAGAAGGGTACGCCCTCTCTTTGCTCAGGTGGCCTCTTTACATGTGATGGTACGCGGGCCCTTATTCAGACCCGAACAGGGCCTTACAAATCCAGAAAGCTATACAGTTGTTGTGGTAAGCGGAGCTAATTTGGCCATCCCCACTTTCTCAGCGAGGGACTGGTTGTTCTGCTTACTTTCTGGTGCGGTGGCTGAATGGTCCTCTTTGGCCTATTCTCTGTCTCAATTCCCTGAAACAGTTCCTAAAGCTACCTGGGCTCGGGAGGCAATCCCTATGCTCCATCATACTATGTTTGGAACCTGAGGACTTTATGGTATCACTGGATATACAGGACGCGTGCCTACGGGTACTTACAGAGACCTTTCCTCAGCTTGGACTGAGGTTTGCTGTATCACAGCAACACTTACAATTTTTCGGGCTCTGCCTATTGGAACTGTCCTCAGCCCCACAGGGGTTTACCAGCATTTGGGATTTTCTGACAGTTCTCCTGTTCAGTATATCCCAATGCTCCTGTACCTGGACGGCCTCCTGCTCTTAGCGGGATCACCGGGGTACTTTACAGCCAGGTCAGGATGACCGTGGCTTCTTCAGGGTACAGATGTTTAATCAAAGGGGAAAAAGTCCTCCCTGCATCACTCTCTGGGTATTCTTCATCTAGGAGCCCTGCTGGATTCTCAGAATCTGAGAATTCTTCTGGCGTAAGACGGAATCTCCACTCTTCCATTAGGAGTACATGGATGTCTACGCAGTCGACATATGTCTTTACACTCTGGGATGCATGGTCAAATATTCAGTGTCTGCCTTTGGAAGGGTGGAATGGGCTCAGTTCCATTCCAGGCCTTTCCATAATTGGCTTATCTCCAGATGGAACGAGTTTTTTTGTGTCGGATCACTGTTCAAACGATGATGCTCTCTCCGGAGGCAAGTCGGTCCCTTTCCGGGTGGCTATGGCCATCTCGTCCAGGGTATTCTTTGCTATGGACAGTGTCTGGTTCGCATCCATTTCAGTGCAGTAGGACGTCTATCGATTCCACCCTGTCAATTAACTTGTTGGAACTTTAGCCTGTCTTGGGCCTTCACTCTGGCATAACTCTTGTTTCCCGGTGAACCTGAAAAGGTTCAGTCCGACAGGGTCAGGACAGTGGCTTCCTTTTTAGCAACACTGTTCATTGGGTGGCAATGACAGGTATGTCACACATTCGGACATAGTCCGAGGGTCTCCTCCCGACCATCTCGGCAGCGTTCATTTCAGGAGCTCTCCATTGGGAAGTGGGAGTCCTCAGCCGTCACGACGTGCATCCCGGGGAAAGTCTCTTCACCAAGTGAGGTTTCATCTCCTGGTGAGCAGGGGGGGCCCCCCTGAGGTGACCCTCATGGCTTTCTGACTTTATCATACTATGGTGTTACAGTCCATCTCTGGGGATTCTGAAGCAACCTTCAGTGACTCTTTGTCGGTGAAGTGGTCCTTCCACTTTGCATACCTGTGTTCTCCGGTCTCCCTTCTTCCTCGAGGGAAGTGTTTCAATTGAGACGGAGATGCTTTCCTGCTGGTGGCTCCTGATTGCCCCAGATGTCAGGGGTACTTGGATTTTCGGAGTCTCTCCATCGATACTCCATTCCTGTAGCTTCACTGCCCGGAGCTGTTGTATCAGGGTCCTTGGTTTTGCCTTGGACCTGGGTCGTTTGACTTTGACTGCGTCCCTACAGTGGTCTTATGGCTTCCCTGGCTTTGTCATTGTTGGAATGATTAGAGCATATAGATCAGCTTTTGCTGGGACCTACCACAAACTGTGGCAGCCATAATTCTTATGGTATTGTACCTGTCGATACGATCCTCCGGTGTCCAGGATTTCCAGATATTCTGGCATTCCTTTCGGCTGGCTTGGGTTTCACCCTCGGCCTGGCCTTCCTGACAGTGCGGATCTCTACACTGTCGGTAGGGTTAAGATATGGAATTGCTCCATTCTGGTATCCAGTTCATCCTTTGGAGTGTTTTCTGGATTGTGCCTCCATTTGTCCTCCCTAGGGACTCCTTGGGAGTTAGTAGTGATTCTTCGTTCCCTCCGGGGACAGTCAATAGAACCGCTGGTTGTGATAGCCATTACATGGTCTATTGCTTAGGCTCTCTCTTTCTCTCAGGGTGTTTATATCAACCAGGAGAGTGTCTGAATTGGGAGCGTTCTCATGTGGTTACCTCTTCTGGAGGGCATCATGTCAGGGTGTGAGTTGCTCTCGCCCTGTGTTTCTTCTTAAAGTGGTTTTTAGGTTCCATATTATTCTGGAACTTATGGTACGGCCATTCAGTCCCCAGTCCTCTCGGCTGGTGTGGCCTCATTGACTGTGGTCCGGTTTCCTTGGATTTATGTGATCCGTTCAAGTTCCTTACGGAAATCGGACTCCTTATTGGTGGCCTGCGATTTCTGGTTTTCACAGGAAAGGATGGCCGGCCTATAACCAAATGTTGGCTGGATGGCCTCGTATGTCTTCCTCAGGGGCCTACCCATGGGTAGGCCTTTCTGTTGTTGAGGCTTGTTTTTTCTCGGGCCATGTAACCCTCGTGGGCGGCTCGCTGTGGCGCCTCGGCTCTTTTGCCTTACTAGGTGACCACGTGGTCTTCTGTTCACACCTTTTTAAGGTTCTAGGCATTAGTTTCCTTTGCCTCTCAGGATGCTTCCTTTTTGGCGACGGATTCTCCTCTCAGCACAGGAGCGTCCCCACCCTTGGTTGAACTGCTTTGGGACATCCCCAAGGTCAAACATGTGGACCCCCTATGGACCCTGAAGTAGAAAACAAGAGATATATGGTAAGAACTTACCTTTGTTATCTCTTTTTCTACGAAGTCCATAGGGTCCACAGGGCGCCCGCCCTGACGCACCTGGCTTCATATGGGCTGTGTGGATGGTCACCGGTTTTCCGTCTCCCATTTCTGTGAGTATGGTTATTGAGTGCTCCAGTATTCTCTCTCTCTTTCTCTCCACCTTCGGCTTTTGGCTACTTACAAACTGAGGTGCCTCTGCCTTGGGGGCGGGGTTATAGGGAGAGTGGACCCAAGTGCATCCTGGGAGCTAAAAGCTTTAACTGCGTGGTGCCCGGATTTGGTTCCCAACCTATACCCCAAGGTCAACCCTGTGGACCCTATGGACTTTGTAGAAACAGAGACAACAAAGGTAAGTTCCTACCATATCTCTTGTTTTTTCTGCGCAGGAAAAAAGTGTGTAACTGTGAGTGTTTGTTTAGGGTGTAACATGGGACCTAAATGTTAAGGGTATCGTAGGACCCTTAAGTGCTATGCGCAGGAAGGTGGCCTACTGACTCGGTAGCAGCATACCGTTTACTTTTACACAGAGCAGGTGTATGGTTTGTTATTTTTGTTAGGGTTCGGCCCCCAGCGTGATTATAGCGTTCAGTAATCAATGTGTGTGATCTGTTAGGCTTATTTGAACACTAAGTGAACTGCATAATCTTGGCTAGATTGTGATTGTGAGCTGGTGGGAGGGTGGACGAAATCAACTGGAACACAAAGGGTACTTTGCTGCCCCTTAGCAGTTGAAAGGTAGTCAAAAAGGGATTGCTGAGCGGAAGTGGCCTTTACTTCCGTAGGTGAGTGGAAGCGTCTAGGAGTCCTCCATAGGGTTTGCGGATACATCCTTTTTCCAAGGCGTTCGCAGGCAAGTGAAAGCACCTTAATTGTCCTTCACGAGTTGACATTTTTATTGAAAAACGTAGGCGTTGTCCCAAGATGGGAGCCACGCAAACAATAGAAATGTTAGACAATGATGTGCTGCTAATGGAGGCGCCGATTGGATCGGCCCGTCGTATTATGCATACTAAGTACGGTACTTCTGCAATAAGGTATTGTTACGTATTGTTTAAAATAACGATGAAGAGTGTTAGACCGTTTTCCAGAATTGGTAGTTTTGATAAAGATGTATTGGATAATGTCCGGGACCACATCAGTCTGATGGGGTCTCGAGGTAAGAAGGTAAAATATTATGAATGTTTTAAATTGTGGCAGCATGAAGGGGATGCGTGGCTTAAAAATGTGCAAGCGATACAAACTAGCGTTGCGAGTGCATTGCCAGCAAATACACCCGCGGTGCTGGATTGCAATGCGTGCGAGCCGCAAAATGGCGCGCATGTGCGGCAAGGTAGCGTTGCAGAAGGTATTGCCAGCAGTTCACGTGCACCACCGCCACCTTATGTGGATGGGGGTGCAAGTACAGTTATCGAAAAAAAAACATAAAAATGTAACAAGCAATTTGTACCCTCTCTTAAGCAACCATAAAGAAAATGTTCATGATGTGGATGATGAGCCTATTGTAACGTCTGCCATTTCCCATGCTGTACAAATGATAGATGCTGTACCACGACAATCACGAGTGGTGCCGCAATCTCCATCGGTAACAGCAAGGGAAGTACTAACACCCTCTGCACCCGAGGAAGTTGTTAATACCATACGTAGCAGCAACAGATTAAACCCCCAGCCAGGTAACAAGGTCAAAGGTAGCAGCGCTGCCGGTCTGCATCCCATTCGGACAATAACTGTTCCGAATGGAAATGCAGATGCGAACGGTGTAGTGCCCACGAGGGAAGTGGTAATGCATTGTCCTTGGACAAGGGCAGAACTAAATTCCATCATAAATGATTTCCCCGATCCCAATAAGGAACTAGCCAAATGTCAAAGATTTTTGAGGAATTTGGGTAGTTCTCATGAGCCAATTAATAAATATTGGCGAGTGGTGTTCTCGAAGCTGGATAATTGGCTGAGACAAGATCAGTTTAAAATTGAATCGAAGCGACGCCATCTTGCGATTGGCTGCAAGACGCCATTTTGGAAATGGGATTGCAAGACGCCATTTTGTGAATGGCCGCCTAAGCGCCATTTTAGATAAACTTACACTTTAGTACAGGTGGTGATATTACTATTAGCACCATGCGATTACATCTTTCACCATTTCTCATACACACATTAATACGCACAATTGCGCTGTTAACTAGTCGCATATTAGTGAATGCATAAGACTTTGTATGAAAACGCTGTTTTATTAGCTTCATGCGCACGCATCTGCCCCAAGTTAACTAGCGTCCTTATATCAAACCCCGCATACTCACACATTACATATCCACATACAAAGTTTAATAAGCTTTAAAGTATAAGATTTAAGTTTGCTCAGTTAGTATAAATGCTGTGAAATAAAGATTATTTGGTAACTAAGGCTTTATACATGCTAAGTAAGCCGTGTTTGGTTTTGTACTGATGCGTACTCTTTCAACAGAATTCCGGTGTTATTGGTGTGGAGATCGCATCATGCATTCTCAACTTATGGACCGCAGAGACTTCAAGCAACAAAATGTATATAATATGAACAACTGTTAGGATGTTGCATGGGGCGGGAGGGCAGAGACCCCCAGTTGTTAGAGGCTGGGTTAGTCTATTTGAATCAGCCTGTTAAACGCTCTGTAACAGATGCTTCCCCCCTGGGAACCAATGGCATAAGCAGCAAACTTCCCTATTGTTCTGTCTATTCCGGGGGGGTATAAATATATGTGCTCCAACACTGGGTTTTTAGTCTTCGTGCTGAATGACAAAGGGGTTTCTTGCTGATGCCTATCATCTGGTCCGGAAGCGCTGCATATGTATACTGTACTTAGTTCTGTATAATTCCTTTGCGCCGAATTGTCTGGATCAATAGTGTGTAACTGACTGTACTTTTTACTTGAATAATACTTTGTGCTTTGGAACCACATGTTCTAAGACTGGAGTCTCTATTTACTGTATGACTGCGTATGCAAATTAGCGTCATCCTTAGAGGTTTATAGGTAGGATTTTAGAAGGTACAGGCAGGGGTATATAGAGGTTCAATTTCAGTATCGTTAGTTGGGGGCTCGTAGTTGTGAGGTCACTTACCTACTCACACGGCACATACGGCTATCGATATCTCAGCAAAGGGTGGAGTGGCCACATGCAGGGTTTACCTGCAACCGCTTTGTGCTGAAAAGTCGCTATCCGTTTTCGTGTGAGCCAAGGAAGCTGACTAGAATCCAGGGACAAGAGAGGAAAAAGTTTGTTTTTCTTTGTTGATAGAACCTAGCATTTAAAGAGGTGCCGCAGTATTGAGTACGCGACTGAGTCGCAGTTTTGCGTACAGTAAATACGCACTTTTGTGTACGCAGCTAAAAAGTTATTATACGGTTGTGTGGTAGTCGCATTATTGTGTATGCGACTGGTCGCACAATAGCGTATACGTACTTCCGGTTGTGCTACCACGTGTTTAAACAAAGCCGTTGAGGTTTACATTTTTCAGTTGTTATCAATATCTGGGTTAACGTTTATTTTTCTGCGCAGGAAAAAGTGTGTAACAGTGAGTGTTTGTTGGACAAAGTTAAGGGTATCGTATGATCCTTAAGGGCTAGGCGCAAGGGTTAGTCTAGCCGCTCGGTAAGTAGCTTTACCGTTCTATACACAGTAGCAGGTGTACATGTTGTCTTTGTTGTAGAGAGGTGCGTGGAAGTGGCCGACATACAAACTTCCATAGGTGTGGAAGTTGCCTTACTAAATCTTATCCGGGTGTGGAAGTTGCCTTTTTCAAATCTTATCCAGGTGTGTGGGCGCCGCCGACTTAAATCGTCCACAGGTAAGTGAAAGTATCTTGATTGTCTTTCACCAGTTTAAATCTTTATTGAAAAGCGTAGGATTTTGTCTCAGAATGGGAACCGCGCAAACAGTGGAGATGTTAGACAATGATGTGCTGCTAATGGAGGTGCCGATCGGATCGAATGTATCCACAACGCTAAATTGCAATACGGGCGAGCCGCAAAATGGCGCGCATGTGCGGCAAGGTAGCGTTGTGGAGAGTATTGCCAGCAGTTCACGCTCACCTCCCCCACCTTATGTGGATGGAGGTGCAAGTACAGTTATCAAAAATACCCATTAAAATGTAACAAGCAATTTTTACCCCCTCTTAAGTAACCATAAAGAAAATGTTTATGATGTGGATGATGAGCCTATTGTAATGTCTGCCATTTCCCATGCTGTGCAAATGATAGATGCTGCATCACCACAATCACGAGTGGTGCCGCCATTTCCATCGGTAACAGCAAGGGAAGTACTAACACCCTCTGCACCCGAAGAAGTTGTTAATACCATACGTAGCAGCAGCAGATTAAACCCCCACCCAGGTAACCAGGTCAGAGGTAGCAACGCTACCGGTCTGCATCCCATTCGGAGGATAACTGTTCCGAATGGAAATGCACATGCGAACGGTGTAGTGCCCACGAGGGAAGTGGTAATATGCATTGTCCTTGGACAAGAGCATAAGTAAATTCCATCATAAATGATTTCCCCAATCCCAAAAAGGAACTAGCCAAATGTCAAAGATTTTTGAGAAATTTGGGTAGTTCTCATGAACCAACTAATAAAGACTGGCGTGTGGTGTTAAGGGCCTGTCTGCCACGCAATACCGACATGACAAAATTTATCATGGATTGTGTATTGGATGGTGACGTTCCCTTAACAGACCAAGTAAACCAAGGTAACATGTCCCGCATTGTAACTCAATTGGGTATATATTTTCCAGTAGTAGTTAACGGGAACAAAGTTTTCACCATAAAGCAAAAGGAGAGTGAATCTGCAGAAGATTATTGCGACCGGGCTCTGCAGGCTATCACTCAGTACACTGGGTTAGATGATATTAAAGATAGCACTCACCACAGGGGAATGATAGTCACCATACTCATGGATGGTCTTAAAGAGAACCTAAAGACCCGGGTTCAGACCTCACAGCCTGGCTGGAGGGGAGTCACAATAGATACCCTCCTAGAATCTGCCATAGAACATAATAAAAACATCTCAAAGAAGAGAGAGACCCAGAGCGAAAAACTAATGGCTGTCAGTATCCAAGCTCTGGAAGGAATGACGGTAACATCACAGCCAGCAGACACACTTGCACCCACACACACACTTTCACCTGAACAGTTATACGCCCTCACTAATCCTACACCACAGCAAACACAGCCTTATCCCACTTATCCTACACAATCACAAGTCCCATACTACCCACAAGCTCCATACCTTCCACAATATCCTTTTCCTCAATATCCTTACCCATACCCACCACCTTTCTCTCCTGCTCAACCCACACAACAATCCTTCCCATGAAAGTGTTTTAATTGCAACCAGCCAGGACACATAAGTAAGAGCTGCACGGCAAAGAGGGTAGGACCCCCAAACCAGGGAGTACCTGGATATCCCCATAAGGGATATGCACAGAGACCAGCAAATGTCCATCAGGCACCAGCCCCAATTGTGTCCGTTAATGCTTTATTGGAGAGTGGGAGCCAGCGCTAGGAGTCGGGTCATACTTGTGGTCTGCAGATAGACATGTTGACGGGAAGTACTAGGGAAAAACTGGCAATGGTAATTGATGTAACTGATACCCAATCTCTGTTCTGCTTTCTTCCCTGTGCCCTAACACCCTGACTGTCAGTATTTTTCTTTTCCCACCTAGGGGGAGGTGTACACTACACATGGACACGAGTGTCCCATGGGTTCATAGACAACCCCAGTATCTTCTCCCAGGCCTTATATGACTGTTTAAAATCTTTTCAACCTGCCAATGGATCTGTTCTAATGTAAAATGTGGATGATTTATTGTTGTATTTAGGTCATGTTTAAATGATATTAAAATGTTGTGCTTTATCTCTCACACACAGGACGCTAAGGACAAACAGCAGCCATGTCAGGCTAAGGTCAAATACTCGGAATACTGTCCAACCCAGGGCCCCAGGCAATATTTAGAGCAGTAGATATTGATAGCAGAATTTAAATTGCAGGAATTTGTGTACAAATGCAGTATCCCTAGAATAATTGAATATAGGAGGGATACTCATTTCACAAGTAATGTCTTCTATAACCTGTGTAAGGTGATTTGTATTAATATCAAGATCATCCCAGACCATCTGTCTACCTGTCCCCCTTTGAGATACTGTTTAACAGGCAGCCTCATGTGAAAATATGATAATGAAGTTACTGTGCAGTGTCTCACGAAGATGAGTAAGAACTGAAATTGAAAATGTTATTAACTAACATGACTGAAGCAAACTCTCATGTTGTTAAACCTGGAGAATTTGCTATGATCTCAATTTTTTTTAGCTCAGATTGTTTGACCGATCGGTGGAAAGGTCCATATCTGACGTTGTTGACATAGTACCACATCCTCAAAGGGTGGCCGGGGAAGATACGTGGGTCCATTCCACTCACTATAGGGAGGTTAACCAACCGGTGGAGATACAAGGCGGAGACGAGGCCGATAACGTGGACCTGTCGACTGCGAGCTTGTGCCGGGAGGATTAAAAAGGTGACAGTGAGAAACCTGAGCTAAAAGAAAACTGTAGATCAGTGTCGCAGCAAGGGATTGTTCTGCTCTATTCATTTCTGTATTCTTCTTCCAGAGTTTCCGTCATCTTGGTTTGTTTGGGGATACCCAGTTTCTGTGATGGAGGACCGATAGAGAAGATGGGAGCTGATGGCAGTGCCGATGGAGTGGAGCCAGGAGGAGTGCAATGCCAATCAGGGGAGTATCTGACCAATCTTAGTACTGTTATTGTTAAGAGAGCGATAATTCTGGATACTCGGGGACGGTGTGGAGTTTTATCGTCTGAAGATTCCTGTATTTGTGAGCTTTGTGGGTCCCTAGTTGATGAGAACTGTATTCAACGGTGCCAGCCTAAATATAACCCGTATTGGGGTAGGTATCCTTTAGAGGATTATCATAGCATGGTAGGCAAAGTGTTAAATCAAACTGATTGCTGGGTGTGTTCACATGTGCCACAGGGACAGCATAACGTAGGGTTGGTGCCATTTCCGCTGAATATCACGGAAATTGTAGAATTGCAAAAAGGGAAACCATTGGATGGAAAATTCCTCTCATCCAAACCACCTCATTTCAAACTCTATGAATTCCAAGTAGATAGATCACTTTTGTGTTTAAACATAACCAACCCCAATAAACCCAGGAGTTGGGAAGAGACGGGGAATTATCAGACGATGACCTTCTCACAGAGAGCTGATAATGAGTCCATAAACCATGATCTGTTACGCTCAATTAAATCTAGTGGGAAACATTTTAGGTACCGGTACACATTGAGTTCCACCAAAGAAATTATTGGTAAGGTACCAGATGGTTATTGTGCTAAAATAATACAACCAGAGACTTGCATGTACCAGATGGAAGACCCTGAGATAGGATTGTTTGCAAGGGAAATGTGTTTAATGATAATGATGCATACTATTCCTTATGTTCTCCCCGATAATGTATATTTTATATGTGGAAGAAAGGCGTATAAGTGGCTCTCCCCGAGTTCCGAAGGTTTGTGTTACCTGGGAAGAGTAGTCCCAGAAGTTATGACCCTTACAAATGGTGAAATGCTTGGTATTCATAAAAATACACCATCACCATATCTTCACACGCAGTATGAACGCAGAGGCAAACGAAATATGATACCTGGTGACGTGCATAAAGCCACTCAGTTAATTAGTGAGACAACTGGCTTCCAAGTTTTATTCACACTGGATCCCACCAGAATCGCTCGGGATACATTAAATTTTAGATATATTCAGGAACTTGCTAAATTAATAGATAATATCACCGAGATGTATGATGACACATTCAGGTATACAGGGAGAGAATTGCAAGCATACAAGAAAGAACTGGTGCAATATAGACTAGTGTTAAATTATTTAACTGCTGTTACTGGAGGCTATTGCATAACTTTGGCCACCCAATTTGGAGTGAAGTGTTGCACCTATGTCACCAATGATACCAGCGACCCCAAAGAGCTGATAGACCGGAAGATGGACGAAATTCTGCAGCTAAAATGGGAGTTTCGTAAGAACCATAATGCTTCAGTGGCTGAAGTAGGGGAGAAAATAGAAGGATGGGTCTCATGGTTGAACCCAGTGAAATGGTACTCAGGCCTAGGGGAATGGGTCCAGGAAGTGATCGCCAGCATAGGCAAATTCTTGATCCTTATACTGATTGTCATCATAGTAATTGGCCTATGTGTCCGGTATGTTCCTATTGTGTTGAAGTGTGTTAAATGTAAAAAATAGAGTAAGACGAAAGAACGAAATTATGATGGTGGTCAGTAATGGCAATATGAATACTGAGGTAAATATAGAACTGCATTACAACCCTGAACTAGGAAATACCATTATCTGGTGTATTATATTTAGACGTGCATAGAATGTATTATTGAAATGTTACTTTTGAAACACCTCAGATAATGTAAAGTCTCAATTTCCCTTCAATACTGCCTTTATAGGACTGGTGCATCCCCACATCTTTCACATGATCTCCCAAGGTCCGTGGTGTGCGTATAATGGTAGTTTTATGTCCCCTCCCAGAGACACATTATTGATGGATTAAGAACCACCTTGTGCCAACCCCTTAATAACATTAAGGGGTTGGCACAAGGTGGTTCTTAATCCAAATTAATTTTAACATCAGGATGTGATAGCATGTTGTTCGCTATCAAAAGGTGCACTGTCGAAGCTGGATTAGTGGCTGAGACGGAATCAGTGTAAAAATTAGCGTGCGCGATGCCATCTTGCGAATGGCAGCTAGACTCCATTTTAGAAACAAGAATCTGCAAGACGCCATTTTGCGACCAGCGCCATTTTAAGTTACAACTCACGAGCTAAGTACAGATGGCAATGTTTTTGATAATCTACCAAGGGCAACTGGAAGAACAGCCTCCTGAGAAAAAGTAAATAGAATAGAGAATGCACCAGAATACTGAGTGTTTTACATACAAATTGGGAATCCCTGTATGTAGACATGTATAGTTGTGGCAATTGTAATATAACCCAAGCATTGATCTACACAATTGAATTTGTCTGAATCCTAAACAGGTTTTAGTCCCACACCCAGACAGAATGGCCCCGGCTTCACAGCTGGGGGTAACACATTTACATTGCAGATTGAAACTGTGAGTGAGGAATGAGATGTGTGTGAATATGTATGTATGTGTATATATATGTGTATATATGTATATATATATATATATATTATATATATATATGGATGTACATGTATATATACAGTCAGGTCCATAAATATTGGGACAGAATTTTCATATTTTGGCCACTATTCAACACCACAATGGCTTTGAAATGAAACAAACAAGATGTTGTTTAACTGCAGACTTTCAGATTTAATTTGAGGGTAATTACATCCAAATCAGGTGAACGGTGTAGGAATTACAACGGTTTCTATATGTGCCTCCCACTTTTTAAGGGGCCAAAAGTAATGGGACAAACTAAACAATCCTAAATCTAACTTTCACTTTTTAATACTTTGTTGCAAATCCTTTGCAGGCAATTACAGCCTGAAGTCTGGAACGCATAGACATCACCAGACGTTGGGTTTCATCCCTGGTGATGCTCTGCCAGGCCTCTACTGCAAATGTCTTCAGTTCCTGCTTATTCTTGGGGCATTTTCCCTTCAGTTTTGTCTTCATCAAGTGAAATGCATGCTCAATCGGATTCAGGTCAGGGGATTGACTTGGCCATTGCATAACATTCCACTTTTTAGCCTTAAAAAACTCCTTGGTTGCTTATGCAGTATGCTTCGGGTCATTGTCCATCTGCACTGTGAAGCACCGTCCAATGAGTTCTGAAGTATTTGACTGAATATGAGCATATAATATTGCCCGAAACACTTGAGAATTCATTCTGCTGCCTTTGTCTGCAGTTACATCATCAATAAATACAAGGGAACCAGTTCCATTGGCAGCCATACATGCCCACGCCATGACACTACCACCACCATGCTTCACTGATGAGGTGGTGTTTTGGATCATGAGCAGTTCCTTTCCTTCTCTTCTCTTCCCATCACTCTGGTACAAGTTGATCTTTGTCTCATCTGTCCATAGGATATTGTTCCAGAACTGTAATGGCTTTTTTAGATGTTGTTTGGCAAACTCTAATCTGGTCTTCCTGTTTTTGTGGCTCACCAATGGTTTGCATCTTGTGGTGAACCCTCTATATTGAGTCTTGTGAAGCCTTCTCTTGATTGTTGACTTTGACACATATACATCTACCTTCTGGAGAGTGTTCTTGATTTGGCCAACTGTTGTGAAGGGATTTTTCTTCACCAGGGAAATAATTCTTTTGTCATCCACCACAGTTGTTTTCCGTCGTCTTCCGGGTCTTTTGGTGTTGCTGAGCTCTCCGGTGCATTCTTTCTTTTTAAGAATGTTCCAAACAGTTGATTTGGCCACACCTAATGTTTTTGCTATCTCTCTGATGGGTTTGTTTTGATTTTTCAGCCTAATGATGGCTTGCTTCACTGATAGTGACAGCTCTTTGGATCTCATATTGAGAGTTGATAGCAACTGATTCCAAATGCAAATGTCACACCTAGAATCAACTCCAGACCTTTTACTTGCTTAATTGACAATGAAATAACGAGGGAATAGCTCACACCTGTCCATGAAATAGCTTTTGAGTTGATAGTCCCATTACTTTTGGTCCCTTAAAAAGTGGGAGGCACATATTGAAACTGTTGTAATTCCTACACTGTTCACCCGATTTGGATGTAGTTACCATCAAATTAAATCTGAAAGTCTGCAGTTAAAGCACATCTTGTTTGTTTCATTTCAAAACCATTGTGGTGGTGAATAGAGGCAAAAATCTTAAAATTCTGTCAATGTCCCAATATTTATGGACCTGACTGTATATATGTATATGTTAAGTCGATCATAGATGGAATCTCATGCATAAGCACCGCACATTACGCATAGTTGAGCTGCTAACATGACGCTCAGTAGCGAATGCACAATATCCTGCATGCGAACGCTGTTTATTAGCTGCATGCGTGCACATCTGCCCCAAATCAGATAAACCTAACTAACGTCTTTTCCCATATCCCTAATACTTACATAATGCACACTTACACAAAAGGTTCCATAGCTATAAAGTAAAAGATTCAAGTTTTATTCATTTATTACAAATGCTGTGAAATAAAGACTATTTTGGTATCTAAGGTTTAATACATAAGTAAGCCGTGTTTGATAGTATATTGATCCGCACTTTATCCACAGCTTCCCGGTATCAACGGTGTGAAGATCGGAACATGCGTTCGCAACTTATGGACCGCAAAGACATGAAGAACCAAAATGTATTTTTGTGCATGCAGGGGAAATAGAGGAGGCAACAAAATGTTAGAGGCTGTTCTGTGTCCATTTGAACCAACCTGTTAAATGCTCTGTAACAGATACGTCCCCCTTGGGAACCAATGGCATCAGCAACAAGCCTTTCTATTGTGTTGTCTATTTCTACTTCAGGGTCCATAGGGTATCCACAGGATACCTTGGGGTATAGGTGTGACGTCAGTCGCTGGGCACCATAGAGTTAAGCTTTTCAGCCTCCCAGGATGCACTAGGGTCCCCCTCCTATACCCCGCCCCCGAGCCAAGGCACCTCAGTTTAGTTTGGTGCCCGGCCGGCGTCGGGTGCACCTGTCGGAGTGGGGGCTAGAAGAGCCCCTGAAGCTTTCTTCAGTGCAGCTGTGGCTGCACATCTGGATGTACAGCATGGACAGTCAGTCCTGACGTCCATGCTGTCTTCCCTACACCCCCGCCGGTACCAGAACACCGGTACCGATCCGGGGATGCTGGGGTCACAGCTAGCGGTGACCCCAGATGTTCCGGACCATGGCCGGATCCAAGGGGGACAAAGGTAAGCAGCGGGGTCCCGCGGTGGGTCCCCACTGGTCACATGGTCCTAAGTCCCCAGGCAGGGGGCTCCCTGGGGACTGGCTGCAGCGTGGAGCCAGGCGACCAACCTGCGCTTTCCACTACCCCCTGGGACAGCGGACCGCAGCAGAGCGGTAGCGCTGCGGCGTCCCAGGGGTTAAATGCATGCCAGGGGAGCGCGCCTTCCCTGTCTCACAGCCGGCGCCTCCCCCGCTGCACACAGCCCTCTCTGCATGCTGCCGACTGGTCCTGTGGCAGCGCTCCTCCCCCAGGCCAGCCTCCTCTCTGCTCCTCGGCGGCCATCTTCTCCAGAACGCATGGTGAACGCTGCTGGAAGCGCTGGACGGAAGCATCGTGGTCTGGGTCCCCCCGCATACCTCTCCTCCGCTGTGGCTCAGGTCTGTGTATGCAGCGCTGTGTCCTACCAGGCCCTGTGTCTGTGTAGTTGAGTGATCAGCGCTGTTAGTGCAGGAATTGTTATTTCTCTGCATTGTATGTGACTGTGCTAGCGCTGCCTGTAACTTTTCTTCTCTAAACTGTCAGCTTTATTACTGTCCCTGTTTCTGCTAAAGCCCTTGCGGTGCGGTGCTGCAGGGTGGTCTCTCGCCTATTTAATACTTAATTGGTGAGAGAGGTCACATACGTGGTGCCATCATGTCTGAAAGTGATTTTCCCCTCCGGCTACAGTGTACCACGTGCAAAGTACCGTTAGCGGAGGGGGAGGGTAGCGCGGAGGGCTTTTGCCGGCAGTGTTTGTCCATGGCGCGGCCTATTACGGTTACAGCATCGGTACAGGAGCCGCCCTGGGCTTGTTTCGCTCAGGCGTTAACAGCTTTAGTGGGCCAGTTAGCTCCGCAGCCCGCGTTTACTCCGATGGGTTTGTCCCAGCAGTCTGTGGTGTCGTCACCCATGCAGGGGTTCCCACGACAATTGGTGGTACCCCACAGTCTCCCTATTTCCCCGCTCCCGGGTTCTCAGGAGCCAGCGTGGGTTAACTCCCTGACGAGTTCTGTACAGCACTTGTCGGATGTGTTGCAAGGGGAGTCTGTGATGCGGCCTCATAAAAGTCCGGTGGCGTCTCTGTCCGCTCCTTATGAGGATGACGAAGGGACGTCTGATGATGGGGAGATTCTGGATCCTTACGATCAGGAACCTCTCCATACTAAGGACGCTGATGCTAAGTCCAAAGTATATATTCCTGGACTTATTCGGGCGGTCCGCACAGCCTTGGTGATTGAGGACGAAGTTCCCCCAGCGGCTAAATCTAAGTATGCCTTTTTCAAAGATGTGAAGGGCGATGCCACAGTCTTTCCTCTTTCGGGTCAGTTGGTGGACCATTTAGAGGAGGCGTGGAAACAGCCTGGCAAGCGATACCAGCTGCAGAGACGCCTGGCGGTGGCTTATCCATTCGCGGATAATTATTTTGCTAAGTGGGAATCCCCTCCACAGGTGGATTCTCACGTGACCCGTCTTGTCCGTAGTGCCACATTGCCGATGCCATCCATGTCCTCCCTTAAGGATGCTACGGACCGCAAGGTAGAAATCTGCCTGAAGTCCGCTTATTCCCTGCAGGGGGGGCAGCACGGCCGGCTATGGCCATTTGCTGGGTTGCCAGAGCGATGGAGCGCTGGGCGGATTCATTAGAGGCTTCTTTTGAATCCGACTGTCCGGCCGAACAGGCGGAGTTGATTGGCAATCTCCGTGATTCGGCCACCTACATCAACGAGGCGGCTCTAGACATTAGTACTCTGGTGTCTAGAATTTCTTCAGCAGCGGTAGCTGCTCGTCGCACCTTGTGGCTGCGATCCTGGAAGGCGGACGCAGATTCCAAGAAAGGTCTGGAAGCGTTGCCGTTTACCGGAGAAGGTCTCTTCGGTCCGGATCTGGATAAGATTGTGGCCACGCTGGCGGCAGCCAAATCTGCTTGTCTCCCGTCGGCCGCTGCTCCTTCTGGTTCTGGACCATCGTCCTTTCGGTCATCTAGGGCCCAGGGCAGGCCCAAACCACAGTCGTTTCCTCGACAGGCTGGCCCTAAGAAATCTGTCAAGCCCCGGAAGCAGGCATGGAGTACCAGACGTCCGGCCCCCAAGCCAGATGACAAGCCTGCGGCCTGACGGTCCGGGCCTCCCTTTGGGGGATCCCAGGGTGGGAGGCCGCCTGCTACAGTTCGCCCAGTGTTGGTCGACCACTACGACAGACACTTGGGTTCTGGAGGTGGTTTCCCACGGATACGCCCTCTCCTTCCGGCACAGATCCCCGGCTCGCTTCTTTACCACGGGTCTACCATCAGACCGGAACAAGGCTACGGAGCTGCGGAAGGTATTGCACACTATGCTCCAGGCTGGAGTTATAGTGCCTGTTCCATTCTCCCAGAGGGGCCAGGGTTTCTATTCAAATCTATTTTTGGTACAGAAACCCAATGGGTCATATCGTCCGATTCTCAACCTCAAAGCACTCAACAAGTCTTTGCGGGTCCCGAAGTTTCGGATGGAGACCCTACGGTCCATCATTCTGGCGCTGGAACCTGGGGACTACATGGTGTCATTGGACATACAGGACGCTTACCTGCATGTCCCTATTCTTTTGCACCATCAACAGTTCCTCAGGTTTGCAATCCGCAGCGACCACTTCCAGTTTTGGGCGTTACCTTTTGGCCTGGCAACAGCACCATGTGTTTTCACCAAGGTGATGGCGGTCATGGCGGCTTCTCTGCGGCTGCAGGGAGTCCGCATGTTGCCATATTTGGACGACCTGTTATTGGTGGCAGGATCTCCAGAGCTACTGTTACGCCACTTGGACCTGACCATTGCACTGCTGCAACGGCACGGCTGGCTAATCAACTGGCAGAAGTCCACTCTAATCCCGTCTCGGAGGATTCTGCATCTTGGAGCCTTATTGGACTCGGGACAGCAAAGGATCTTCGTGATGGAGGACAAGATCTCTGCTTTACAGTCAAGGGTGCGCAGTTGCCTGCACAGCCGCCGGGTGTCCTTACACTCAGCGATGAGGTTACTGGGCTCCATGGTGTCGGTGTTCGACATGGTGGAATACGCCCAGTTTCACTCCAGACCTCTGCAGCACCTGATCCTGTCCAAGTGGAACGGGCTGCCTCAGTCTCTGAAGTCCCAGACGATTGTGCTCACCCCGCAGGTTCGCCTGTCCCTTGCGTGGTTGTTACAGACGACCCACCTCAACAAGGGACGTCCGTTCTGGGTTCCAAATTGGGTCCTGTTGACAACGGATGCCAGTCTTCGGGGCTGGGGAGCAGTTTCGGGTCCACACTTGTTCCAGGGCAGGTGGACGCCGACAGAAACGGAGCTTCCAATAAATATCTTGGAACTCCGTGCGGTCTTCAATGCCCTCCAGCAGGCACAGCGGTTTCTCCAGGGTCGCCCGGTGCAGGTCCAGTCGGACAATGCTACCACCGTGGCCTACATAAACAGGCAAGGAGGAACTCGCAGT
Source organism: Taudactylus pleione (assembly GCA_031769625.1). Taxonomy (NCBI): domain Eukaryota; kingdom Metazoa; phylum Chordata; class Amphibia; order Anura; family Myobatrachidae; genus Taudactylus; species Taudactylus pleione. The sequence goes on from JAUIMM010000198.1 coordinate 5,323,301, forward strand.
CAGGCGGCTCTCGTAGAGGTCTCTCGGATCCTGGTTTGGGCGGAGCGCAATCTTCCGGCCATATCAGCGGTCTTCATCCCGGGAGTGCTAAATTGGGAGGCGGACTTTCTAAGTCGCCAAGACGTTCATCCGGGGGAATGGTCCCTGCACCCGGACGTTTTTCAACTACTGGTGGACAGGTGGGGTCTTCCAGAAATCTACCTCATGGCGTCCCGGCACAACAACAAGTTGCCGGTGTACGGGTCTCGCACAAGAGACGAAGGGGCGTCTCTGGTGGATGCTCTGTCCGTCCGGTGGACGTTCCGGTTCGCATTCCTGTTCCCTCCGGTCTCCCTTCTTCCACGGGTAATCCGGAAATTCAAACAGGAAGGAGGGACGCTCCTGTTGATAGCTCCCGCGTGGCCCACACGGCACTGGTTCTCAGACCTTCAGGGTCTGTCCGTGGACAGTCCTCTGCGGTTGCCGCTACGACCGGACCTTCTGTCTCAGGGTCCTTGCCTTCACCCGGACCTGACTCGGCTGTCTTTGACGGCGTGGCTGTTGAGACGGCCATGCTGAGGTCCCGGGGGTTTTCCAGCTCTGTGGTGCGTACCATGTTACGAGCTCGGAAACCGTCTTCCGCGAGGATATACCATCGCGTGTGGCATTCGTTCTTCCAGTGGTGTCGACCGAGAGGTTATGCACCTCGGGAGTTTCGTCTGTCTCGGATTCTCGCCTTCCTGCAAGCGGGACTAGATCATGGGCTTCGCCTTGCTTCTTTGAAGGTACAGGTTTCGGCCCTATCTGTCTGGTTTCACCGTAGGATTGCTACAATCCCGGATGTGCGCACCTTTATGCAGGGTGTTCTCCGCATTCAGCCACCCTTTGTTCCACCTGTGGCGCCTTGGAATTTGGCTGTGGTCCTGAGGGCTCTCCAAGGACCGCCGTTTGAACCACTGGGCTCAGTGGATCTTAAATGGCTAACAGCTAAGACTGTTTTCCTTCTGGCCATTGCTTCGGCCAGACGTGTTTCTGAGTTAGGGGCTCTTTCTTGTAGACCCCCTTTCTTGGTTTTTCATGGGAACAGGGCAGTGCTCCGCACTCGGCCCGAGTTTCTTCCCAAAGTTGTTTCCCAGTTTCATGTTAACGAGGAAATAGTTGTTCCGGCCTTTAACTCACCGGGTCTTTCCGTGGGTGAGGCCTCTTTGGATGTTGTGCGGGCCTTAAGGACTTATGTTGACCGCACTTCTTCGTTTAGGAAGTCGGACGCTTTGTTTGTCCTCTATGGCTTCTGTAAAAAGGGTTGGCCTGCTTGAAAGCTAACTTTGGCAGCCTGGATCCGTATGGCTATTTCTGAAGCTTATCTTCATGAAGGCCTACCTTCTCTGAAGGCTCATTCCACTAGGTCTGTGGGTCCTTCGTGGGCAGCTCGACGTGGTGCCTCGGCAGTTCAGATCTGCAAGGCTGCTACGTGGTCCTCTGTCCATACCTTCGTGAGGTATTACAGGTTTGACACCTTCGCCTCTCAGGATGCTTCCTTCGGGCGGCGGATTCTCCTTTCTGCACAGGAGCGTCCCCACCCTTAAAGGATACTGCTTTGGGACATCCCCAAGGTATCCTGTGGATACCCTATGGACCCTGAAGTAGAAAATATGAGATATGGTAAGAACTTACCCTTGTTATCTCTATTTCTACGAAGTCCATAGGGTTCCACAGGACTCCCGCCCTGTCGCACCTGTGCTGCAGATGGGCTTTGCTCTGGTCACCGGTTTTCCGTCTCCCTCTGGTGAGAATGTGATTCTTGTATGTGTCCAGATCTTTTTTTCTCTCTCTTCCTTCTCCTCCTCCGGCCTATGGCTTGATAACTAACTGAGGTGCCTTGGCTCGGGGGCGGGGTATAGGAGGGGGACCCTAGTGCATCCTGGGAGGCTGAAAAGCTTAACTCTATGGTGTCCAGCGACTGACGTCACACCTATACCCCAAGGTATCCTGTGGAACCCTATGGACTTCGTAGAAATAGAGATAACAAGGGTAAGTTCTTACCATATCTCATATTTTCTGGGGGGTATAAATATGTGTGCTCTGACCCTGGGTTTCAAGTCTTCTTGCTGATTGACGGAGTTTATCTTGCTGATGCCGGGATCTGGTCCAGAGCGCCTGCGTATGTATAACTGTGAAGATGGGTGGTAGAACTGCGCTCTCGTTGACCGGGGGGTGGGTGTGTTGTGGTTTCGGGGTGCTGCACCTTTGTGTGGGAGTACCTTTCCCGCACTGAAAATGTATGGGGGTAGGGGGGGGTAAGGTGCGCTCTTCCTGCTAGTAGTAGTAGTGGTGATGGTGATGCCTTGTGTGTGTTTGTGAGTGGTGTTAATTTGAATGTTTCTTCTTGTGGTGGTGGTGTTTTGGGAGTGAGAAGGAGGGTGTGATTGGGTATGGAGTGTAGTTTGGAGTAATGTGAAAAGGGGAATGAAATAGGATCAAAATGAGGCCAGCGAGACACAGTAATTTGGGGCAAAATCTTTTATTGAGTAGTCAAAATGCTGCTCTGTTGAGATCCCGGGCAGGTGGGTGAGGTTCAGTGATGAGTGGTGATGAGACTGGGGAGGTAGGTGGACCCTTTTAGGGGGCTCCTTCCCGTGCGGTTCAGTGACCTTGCACGTCACCCCTTCTGGACCTATGGTCGACAGTCTAGGAAGTCTCGGGGGGTGGGGGAATTTGCAGAGTGGGTTGGAACACCTGTGCGGCGTCCTGCGTGTTGGTGTGAGTCTTGGCAGTACTTACCTACCGTTAGGTTTTTTTGTTATGGTGATGTACGTCGACTTTGCGGCCATTGCAGATAGGTTGGAAGCTGCAGGTTTGTTGGTGAGCTGGATCAGCGTGTTGCTGGTGTGCTGCAGGTGCACGGCTGTTCTGATTGGTCTGCGGAGGTCAGCGACCAAAATTTGCAGCTGAAGTTGGCTCTTGGTCATGCAGCTGGTGGTGCGGAGCAAGAGGTGTGGATAGGTGAGCCGCTGGGAGGCTGGGTTGCAGCGTGTGTGCTGGGACCACCCCTAGGGGGTGGTCTGCCCAGGATACTGATTCAAAAAAAGCCAGGGAGGAGGGGGGATGTGGAGAGTGTGACCGGGATGGAGCTGGTCACTGGCGATGTTAGCTGGGTGGACTTACGGCCGGATGTGTGGGGTGCTCTTATCACTGATGGTCCCTCATGGAAATGAGGTTCGACGGTGGAGACAACCCTGGCCAGGAGTGAGTTGCTGAGCATGCCTGGGAGCAGGGGGGGAGAGAGGCTGGTCCGGGGTGGAGCCGGTCACTGGAGGTGTGAGCGGGGCGGACCAGCAGGCGGGTGGGCTGAGAGCTTTCTGCACTGGTGGTTACTTGGTGGGGATGGGGATCTTTAGTGGAGGTCAACCTGGATCAGTGTCGGGTTTGATGTGAGGGTCTCCAAGGAGGTGTGAGAGGATCAATGCTTCTGAGGTTCTTATGTAAGGCACTTCCGGGGGTGGGGGTGTGGTCAGGTGACTCATGGGGCAAGTGGTGTGTTTGAAAGGTAATGTGGTGCAAGTGTGTGCAGGGACTTGCTGAATGGTGATGTAGTGCAGGTGTGTGCAGGAACTAGCTGGAGTGATAAATTTAATCATATTAGGCCAATGGTGTATTTGAAAGGTAATGCAGTGCAGGTGTATGTAAGGGCTTGCTGAATGATGATGCGGTGCAGGTGTGTGCAGGAACTAGCTGGAGTGATAAGAGTAATCATATTAGGCCAATGGTGCGTTTGAAAGGTAATGCGGTGCAGGTACTAGCCGGAGTGATAAGAGTAATCATATTAGGCCAATGGTGCGTTTGAAAGGTAATGCGGTGCAGGTGTATGCAGAGACTTGCTGAATGATGCGTTACAGGTGTGTGCAGGAACTAGCTGGAGTGATACATGTAATCATATTAGGCCAATGGTGTGTTTGATAGGTAATGCGGTGCAGGTGTGTGCAGGGGCTTGCGGAATGATGATGCGGTGCAGGTGTGTGCAGGGACTTGCTGATTGGTGATGCGGTACAGGTGTATGCAAGGACTAGCTGGAGTGGTAAGTGTAATCATATTAGGCCAATGGTGTGTTTGAAAGCTAATGCGGTGCAGGTGTGTGCAGGGGCTTGCTGAATGATGATGCGGTGCAGGTGTGTGCAGGGACTCGCTGATTGGTGATGCGGTGCAGGCAGTGGCGGGCTGGGCCAGTGGGCAGGGTGCCAACTGCCCCCCGGGCCGCTACAATTATGTATTTCAGGGCCGACAGGCAGAGGATGCTCATGCTCCTTGGCCGCTGCCCAGCTTGAGAAAGATCCGATATAAGTAGCAGCAGGGGCTTAAAGATAATGGCTGCCCCCATATCAGGCTACAAAAAGATGGCCGCTATCAACCAATGAGGAGCAAGGTTTCTCTACCTTGAAACCCAAGAGGCTGGAGAATGGGAAAAGGGGCGTGGCTAATCGGGGGAGTGAGAAGAGGAGCTGAAAAATGATGGCACCACACCCATGGAGGAGAGAGTCAGAGAGGGCAGAGATGAGGAGTGCCTTACTGTGAGGGAGATCCTGCTTCCTGTCTTCTCCACCCATACCAGGTAAGTGGAGGGTGGAGTGGGGCATATTTATATGTCCCAGTGGCATAAATTTTGCAGGAGGGTGTTCTTATGTTATTTCAAATATGTGTGTGCTGTGTCTGTATGTGTGTGTCTATCTGTCTGTGTTGCATGTGTGTGTATGTGTGTGACTGTCTGTATGTGACCATCTGTCTGTGTTGCATGTGTGTCTGTATGTTTACATCTGTCTGTGTTGCATGTATGTGTGTGTGTCTGTCTGTGTTGCATGTGTGTGTCTGTATGTGTACATCTGTCTGTGTTGCATGTGTGTGTGTCTGTCTGTGTTGCGTGTGTGTGTCTGTCTGTGCTGCCTGTGTGTGTGTGTGTGGGTCTATCTGTGTTGCATGTGTGTGTCTGTCTGTATTGTATGTATGTGTGTGTTTGTATGTATTTGTGTGTCTCTTGGTCTGTGTCTGTCTATGTGTGTGTGTGTATGTATATATGTGTATATATATATATATATATATATATATATATATTTATAATTTTTTTTTTTTATAGTCTCAGCTTCCACACACTTATTACACAGACTACAGGGCTGAGGTTGAGGTCAGAGGTGCTGCCCCGCTGGAATAACTTCCCACTGGCTGCAATGCTGGCTTGTGGATCCCTGATGTGTCATCTGTAACCCCCCCACCCTCACCCCCGGCAAAGCGGATTTGTGGAGTCTTGCTGTGCCGCCTACCCCCAGCAATACTGATGCCCCGAAACCGAAGACTTGTGTCTCCCACAGCTTATGGGTGCCTGACGGAGCAGCAATTGAATTGCTCCATCATCCGCCCATTAGCTTTGATGCCACACAGAAGAAATGAATTCCCCCTATGTGTTTTATTTATTTCCTATGTGTTTTTTTTCTTATCGTTGCCAATGTGTATTTTTTTTTTCTAAACAAAGCCTATGTGTGTTTCTTTTATTTCCTGTGGGGGCCTATGTGTGTTTCTTTTATTTCCTGTGGGGGCCTATGTGGTTTTTTTTATCATTGCCAATGTGTATTTTTTTTTTTGTACAATGCCTTTGTGTTTTTATTTTATTTTATTTCCTGTGGGGGCCAATGTGTATGTATTTTATTTTTTTATACAAACACCATGTGTTTTTTATTTCCTGTGGGGACAATGTGTGTGGTTGGAGTGACAGGGCAGGTGGCAGGAAGCTGGAAAGACAAGGGGAAGGAGGCTGGTGGGGATACAGGGTGCAGGAGGTGACCCTGGGCACGAATCTGGTTGAACCTTTGTTGTATGATGATGACATTGGTTATAACTTATATATTCCTACACAAACGGGCATCTTTCAGACCATGTGAACTCCTACATGAATAGTGAATACTGACTGAAGACACTATCTACCCAGGGGGTGGATCAGTTTCTTCAGATATTCCCCGTTGCCGAGAAACCACCATATAGGTAAGGTGTATGTGTAATGGAATGTACAGGAATGCTCCCAGAGTGACAAGAAACGGGTGGTGTATCATGCTGACACGCCCCTTGTGACACATGACCAAGCACACTTATATTGTGACTGGCGCGTTTTTACTACTTACAATGCTGCCACCACTTCTAAATTGTCCATACCCCCACTTCAAAATTCCCACTTCGACCACTGCATATATATGTATATGTGTGTGTACCCACTGTCCATTTTGTTAATTGTGAAATCACCCTGCTTGTTTTGTAATAGATGACTTGCACCCCGCCTTTTCCACAGCAGACACACACAACCCAAAAAGGGGAGGTGGAACAAAGGGCCGGGCGCAACTACTCAACCCAGCCCCTGGGAGGCACACGCAATAGAAGGTGGAACCCAGGGCTCCCAATTCATGCCTCCAGCAGCCCAATCCACACAAGCTGGAGAGGAACACCCAGACGTACAGCTTACCCCTGTGACTGCGAAATAACAGACAGCACATGATTTTATCTGAAGGATATGGAGCAAACTGAATGCTTTGGGCCAGTATCCACCGGACAGGCATTATTAGATGCTACAAACACAAGCTGCTGCTCATTTTATAATTGTTAGTGAGAGGCTTAAGCAGAGGCTAGGGCAGACCGGTGGGTTGACACAGGCAGACGGTAGTGGCCACAGCTGGATAGCACTTTACCATGAAGAGGTCCTTATTTCCACTGTGACCCAAGCACAGTGTAAGCTTTTTTTTTTAAAGAAAAAATCTGGCCACCATAATAAACAGCCTTAAATTGGCCCTGATGTTCATGTCTCAGCTAAAGCTGGGCACACACCTGGCCGACAGGTCGACCTATCTAACGATTGGTAAGTGCATAGAACTTTACCAACCGTTCAGGCCGATGTGTCTGCACTGACATCACAACTGGTTGGGCATTTAAATTTGCCCACCCAGTTGAGATATCAGTCACTGGCAGACCCCTGCAGCAAGGGTAAGGGCAGCCGGCAGGTCACCCGTACACATGTAAATAACTCTGTAAGATATTTCGGCATCAGCTGTGCTGCAGGGCAGATGCGATATGCCTGTGAATGACACAGTTAATAGACATATCATTTTTACATCCTCACTGATCATGATCTACAAATATATTTCCTGTTCAATAGAACAAGCAATATAATATACCTGTCAGTGTGCACCCAGCATTAGTCATATGGGGCTGGTATATGATATATTTGTTTATACTAGGGGTGTGCACCGGCCACTTTTCGTGTTTTGTGTTTTGGTTTTGGATCTGGATCTTTCTTCGTGTTTTGGATCTGGATTGGTTTTGCCAAAACCACCCTTCCGTGTTTTGGGTTCTGGGTTTTGTGTTTTGGATCTGTATTTTTTTTTAAAAAAGCATAAAAACAGCTAAAATCACAGAATTTGTTGGTTTCTCTGCTCCTATGCTATTATTAACCTCAATAACCTTAATTTCCACTCATTTCCAGTCTATTCTGAACACCTCACACCTCACAATAGTGTTTTCATGTCCAAAAGGTTGCACCGAGGTAGCTGGATGACTATGCTAAGCGACACGAGTGGGCGGCACAAACACGTGACCCATCTAGGAGTGACACTGCAGTGGCAGACAGGATGGCAGTTAGAAAAACTAGGCCCCAAACTGTACATAATGCAAAGAAAAAAAAGAAGTGCAAGATGGAATTGTCCTTGGGCCCTCCCACCCACCCTTATGTTGTATAAACAGGACATGCACACTTTAACAAATCAATCATTTCAGCGCCAGGGTCTGCCACACAACTGTGGCTGAAATGATTGGTTCGTTTGGGCCCCCACAAAACAAGCTGGCAATTAATGTGTCCCTGCACAAACTGGCTCTACGGAGGCAAGATGTCATCCTCATCCTCCTCATCCACCGATTCCTCACCCTCTTCAGTGTGTACATCCTCATCCTCAGAGTATTAATTCATCCCTGCTGGAACCACAGGTCCCTCTGTACGTTCTGGAGGCTGGTCTCCCTGGAAGAGTTGATAATTCATTTTATGAACATCATCTTCTCCACATTTTGTGGAAGCAACCTCCTATGCCTTTCGCTGACAAGGTTCCCGGCTGCACTAAACACTCTTTCGGAGTACACACTGGAGGGGGGGGCAACTCAGGTAAAATAGAGCCAGTTTGTACAGGGACCTCCAAATTGCTTCTTTTTCCTGCCAGTACAGGTACGGACTGTCTGACATGCCTACTTGGATGCTGTCACCGATGTAATCCTTTAACAGACAGACGCACGCTTGTCGCTGCTGCTTTGAGGATGCAAGTGCGGCTACAGCCCACACAATTCACAAAGACAGAAAAAAGAAGAAGAATATTTTAATTGTTTGTGTAGAACACTTTGAGGTGTCACCACCCTTTAACAGACAGACGCACGCTTGTCGCTGCTGCTTTAAGGATGCAGGTGCGGCTACAGCCCACACATTTCACAAAGACCAAAAAAAAAAGAACAATATTTTAATTGTTTGTGTAGCACACTTTGAGGGTGTCACCACCCTTTAACAGACAGACGCACGCTTGTCGCTGCTGCTTTGAGGATGCAAGTGTGGCTACATCGCACACAAGTCACAAACACATTAAAAAAATAGTTTTTTATTTTTTGGAACACTTTGAGAGTTACACCACCCTTTAACAGACAGACGCACGCTTGTCGCTGCTGCTTTAAGGATGCAGGTGCGGCTACAGCCCACACATTTCACAAAGACCGAAAAAAAAAGAACAATATTTTAATTGTTTGTGTAGCACACTTTGAGGGTGTCACCACCCTTTAACAGACAGACGCACGCTTGTCGCTGCTGCTTTAAGGATGCAGGTGCGGCTACAGCCCACACAATTCACAAAGACAGAAAAAAAAAGAACAATATTTTAATTGTTTGTGTAGCACACTTTGAGGGTGTCACCACCCTTTAACAGACAGACGCACGCTTGTCGCTGCTGCTTTGAGGATGCAGGTGGAATCTAGACGGGATTTGGAACCGAGGACACACTACCTCCATCAATTGTCTAAATCCCACTGCACTAATGTCGGATACCGGACGCACGTCTAACACCAACATAGCAGTCAAGGCCTCAGTTATACGTTTTGCTTCAGGATGACTGCTGTCGTACTTCATCCTCATCGCTAGGGACTGTTGGAGGGTCAATTGTTTAGTAAAAGTAGTGATGTTCCTACTTCCTCTCTGGGATGATGAACAACTCCCAGCAGCAGCAACAGCACTAGGAGGAAGAGGTTCTTGATCTTTCCCTATTTTATTTTTATCGGAGAAAGTTTGGTCCTCCATTTATGTTATATTGATATATATACGTGCGGCTAAAGCGCACACAAACACAGAAAATATTATTTTATTTTTGCTGGAGAGTAGTGCACTTTGTGGGTTACACCACCCTTTAAGAAATGAGCCAGCCGGCTCTTTACTTATGGGACACAGGCGCACGCTTGGCGCTGCTCCTTTGTTGATGCACGTGCAGCCACAGTGCACACAATTCACAAACACAGAAAATAATTTTTTTTTTGGTTTGGACTGGAGTGTACTTTCGGGGGTTACAGCACCCTTAACGGTCAAGCCAGCCGGCCCTTTACTTATGACACAGGCGCACGCTTGGCACTACTTTGTTGATGCACGTGCGGCTACTGCGCACACAATTCACAAACACAGAAAATAATTTTTTTTTAGGTTTGGACTGGAGTGTACTTTCGGGGGTTACAGCGCCCTTAACGGTCAAGCCAGCCGGCCCTTTACTTATGACACAGGCGCACGCTTGGCACTACTTTGTTGATGCACGTGCGGCTACTGCGCACACAATTCACAAACACAGAAAATAATTTTTTTTTTGGTTTGGACTGGAGTGTACTTTCGGGGGTTACAGCACCCTTAACGGTCAAGCCAGCCGGCCCTTTACTTATGACACAGGCGCACGCTTGGCACTACTTTGTTGATGCACGTGCGGCTACTGCGCACACAATTCACAAACACAGAAAATAATTTTTTTTTTGGTTTGGACTGGAGTGTACTTTCGGGGGTTACAGCACCCTTAACGGTCAAGCCAGCCGGCCCTTTACTTATGACACAGGCGCACGCTTGGCACTACTTTGTTGATGCACGTGCGGCTACTGCGCACACAATTCACAAACACAGAAAATATTTTTTTTTTTGGTTTGGACTGGAGTGTACTTTCGGGGGTTACAGCACCCTTAACGGTCAAGCCAGCCGGCCCTTTACTTATGACACAGGCGCACGCTTGGCACTACTTTGTTGATGCACGTGCGGCTACTGCGCACACAATTCACAAACACAGAAAATAATTTTTTTTTTGGTTTGGACTGGAGTGTACTTTCGGGGGTTACAGCACCCTTAACGGTCAAGCCAGCCGGCCCTTTACTTATGACACAGGCGCACGCTTGGCACTACTTTGTTGATGCACGTGCGGCTACTGCGCACACAATTCACAAACACAGAAAATAATTTTTTTTTTGTTTGGACTGGAGTGTACTTTCGGGGGTTACAGCACCCTTTAACGGTCAAGCCAGCCGGCCCTTTACTTATGACACAGGCGCACGCTTGGCACTACTTTGTTGATGCACGTGCGGCTACTGCGCACACAATTCACAAACACAGAAAAATATATTATTTTTTTAGCACTTGGGGGGAGCACCCCTGATGGACAGAGCACCCCCTGGACAACACTACAGCACTCCTTTAGGACTGGGACACTGCACAGGACTTTGGAGTGGACACAGCCCCTATGGAGAACTGACTGCACAACACAGTCCAGCCAGCCCCTATGGACTTTGAAGTAGTGGACACAGCCCCTATTAACAACAGCAGCACAGCACAACACAGCCAGCCCCTATGGACTTTGAAGTAGTGGACAACAGCAGCACTACACTACACTACACTACACAGCCCTAACTCCCACCCTCCCTCTTCACTGTCCACAGCCGAGTGAGAAAATGGCGCCGACGCGGGTACCTTATATAGGATCCAAAACCCGCGAGACTCGGAAGGCGGGATGATGACGTTTTGCCTCGATTTCAGATCCGAGTCAGGCGGGAAAAGTCGAGCCTGACTCGGATCGGGGGGGCTCGGGGGGGTTCGGATTTCAGAAATCCGAACCCGCTCACCCCTAGTTTATACAATAGCTCTTTGTCATAAAAAAAATTCAGATTTCATTTGCTATTTAAACCATACCCACATTACGCAAACCACACCCCCAACATTACTGTCACGCCCTTTTTTAAAATGGCATTCACTGGTAGAAAAACTGGGCCACTTGCTCTTGTTTGCCCCCTAGGCTGAAAGTTGCCAGCCAGCCCCTGGGTGCAGGTGTGTGCAGGGACTAGCTGGAGTGATAACTGTAATCATATTAGGCCAATGGTGTGTTTGAGAGGTAATGTGATGCAGGTGTGTGTAGAGACTTGCTGAATGATGCGGTGCAGGTGTGTGCAGGGACTAGCTGGAGTGAAAAGTGTAATCATATTAGGCCAATAGTGTTTGAATGGTAATGCGGTGCAGGTGTGTGCAAGAACTAGCTGGATTGATAAGTGTGATCATATTAGGCCAATGTGCGTTTGAAAGGTAATGCGGTGCAGGTGTGTGCAGAGACTTGCTGATTGGTGATGCGGTGCAGGTATGTGCAGGAACTAGATGGAGTGATACGTGTAATCATATTAGGCCAATGGTGTGTTTGAGAGGTAATGTGATGCAGGTGTGTGCAGGGGCTTGCTGATTGGTGATGCGGTGCAGGTGTGTGCAGGAACTAGCTGGAGTTATACGTGTAATCATATTAGGCCAATGGTGTGTTTGAATGATGATGCGGTGCAGGTGTGTGCAGGGACTTGTTGAATGGTGATGGGCTGCAGGAGTGTGCAGGAATTAGCTGGAGTGATACGTGTAATCATATTAGGTCAATGGTGCGTTTGAAAGGTAATGCGGTGCAGGTGTGATAACAGGTGAGGTAATAGGGGTTGGGCCTGGAGGAGAACGTGGGTGGGCTGGTTGGAGATTACTTTGTTATAACGGATTTGACTTCGTTGTCAATGTTGAGTCCCCTGGGGGGTTAATGTTTTCAGCGTGAATATCCATCTAAGTTCATCCTTGTTGAGGATTTTGTTATGGTCTCCGAATCTCCAGGTTTTTTTGCATGTGTTTTATTCCTATGAAAGTGGTGCCTTGTGTGCTGCTATGGTGGTATTCTTTGTAGTGTACGGGTATGTTATGGTTCTCTGTTTGGTGATGTTTCTCAGATGTTCGGCAATTCTGGTTTTTAGTGGTCTGGTGGTCCTACCTAAGTATTGTTGATTGCATGGGATTTGTATGAGGTAGATTATGTTGTTAGTGTTGCATGAAATGTGTTCTTTAATTTTATACGTGGTGTTTGTCTGTGTGGATGAGAATGTTGTAGTGGGTGCGGTGCTTCTATATTTTAGTGTGATGCAGTTGGCACATGAGCCACAGTGGAAGAAACCCCCTGTGAGTTTGGAGTTGTCTAGAGTGTATAACTGTACTTGGGTCTGTATAATTTCTTTGCGCTAAATTGTACTTAGATCATAGCGTGTAACTGACTGTACTTTCACTTGAATAATACTTTGTGCTTTGGAACCACAGGTTCAAGGTCTGGAGTCTTTATTTACTGTATGACTGCGTACGCAAAATAGCGTCATCCTTAGAGGTTTATAGGAAGGATACTAGAAGGTATAGGCAGGAGAGTTCACACGATAAAATACGGTTATCGATATCTCACCAAAGGGTGGATAGTGGCCACACGCAGTTTTCCCTGCAACCACTCTATGCTGAGAGATCGCTATCCGTTATCGCGTGAGTCAAGGTACGCTGACTAGAATCCAGGGACAAGAAAGGAAAAAAGTTTGTTTTCCTTTGTTGATAGTATTTTGCGTTTAAAAGGGGTGTCACAGTATTGCGCACGCGGCTAAGTCACATTTTTGCCCGCAATAAAGACGCACTTTTGCATACGCAGCTAAGGCTAAGTCATACGGTTGTGTAGTAGTCGCATTATTGTGTATGCGACTGGTCGCACAATAGCGTATACGTATTTCCAGTTGTGCTGCCACGTGTTTAAACTAGGGTTGAGCGGATTCGGTTCTACTCTGTTCCGTTCGGATTTAAAAACCGAATCTTATTGGCTATCCAAAACTCGTGACAGCTGATACCCAATAAGATTCGTTTTTTAAATCCGAACGGAACCGAGTAGAACCAAATCCGCTCACCCCTAGTTTAAACAAAGCCGTTGAGGTTTACATTTTTCAATTGTTGCCAATAACTGAGTTAACGTGTATTTTTCTGCGCAGGAAAAAAGTGTGTAACTGTGAGTGTTTGTTTAGGGTGTAACACGGGACCTAAATGTTAAGGGTATCGTAGGACCCTTAAGTGCTAGGTGCAGGAAGGTGGCCTAGTGACTCGGTAGCAGCATACCGTTTACTTTTACACAGAGCAGGTGTATGGTTTGTTATTTTTGTTAGGGTTCGGCCCCCAGCGTGATTATAGCATTCAGTAATCAATGTGTGTGATCTGTTAGGCTTATTTGAACACTAAGTGAACTGCATAATCTTGGCTAGATTGTGCTTGTGAGCTGGTGGGAGGGTGGACGAAATCAACTGGAACACAAAGGGTACTTTGCTGCCCCCTAGCAGTTGAAAGGTAGTCAAAAAGGGATTGCTGAGCGGAAGCTGCCTTTCCTTCCGTAGGTGAGTGGAAGCGTCTAGAAGTCCTCCATAGGGTTTGCGGATACACCCATTTTCCAAGGCGTTCGCAGGTAAGTGAAAGTACCTTAATTGTCCTTCACCAGTTTAAATTTTTATTGAAAAACGTAGGAGTTGTCCCAAGATGGGAGCAACGCAAACAATAGAAATGTTAGACAATGATGTGCTGCTAATGGAGGCGCCGCTTGGATCGGCCCATCGTATTATGCATACTAAGTACGGTACTTATGCAATAAGGTATTGTGATGTATGGTTTAAAATAATGATGAAGAGTGTTAGACCGTTTCCCAGAATTGGTAGTTTTGATAAAGATGTATTGGACAATGTCCGGGACCACATCAGTCTGATGCGGCCTCGAGGTAAGAAGGTAAAATATTATGAATGTTTAAAATTGTGGCAGCATGAAGGGGATGCGTGGCTTAAAAATGTGCAAGCGACACAAACTAGCGTTGCGAGTGCATTGCCAGCAAATACACCCGCGGCGCTGGATTGCAATGCGTGCGAGCCGCAAAATGGCACGCATGTGCAGCAAGGTAGCGTTGCAGAAGGTATTGCCAGCAGTTCACGTGCACCACCGCCACCTTATGTGGATGGGGGTGCAAGTACAGTTATCAAAAAAAAAACATAAAAATGTAACAAGCAATTTGTACCCTCTCTTAAGCAACCATAAAGAAAATGTTCATGATGTGGATGATGAGCCTATTGTAATGTCTGCCATTTTTCAGGCTGTACAAATGATAGATGCTGTACCACGACTATCGCGAGTGGTGCCGCCATCTCCATCGGTAACAGCAAGGGAAGTGCTAACACCCTCTGCACCCGAAGAAGTTGTTAATACCATACGTAACAGCAACAGATTAAACCCCCAGCCAGGTAACAAGGTCAAAGGTAGCAGCGCTGCCGGTCTGCATCCCATTCGGACAATAACTGTTCCGAGTGGAAATGCAGATGCGAACGGTGTAGTGCCCACGAGGGAAGTGGTAATGCATTGTCCTTGGACAAGGGCAGAACTAAATTCCAACATAAATGATTTCCCTGATCCCAAAAAGGAACTAGCCAAATGTCAAAGATTTTTGAGGAATTTGGGTAGTTCTCATGAGCCAACTAATAAAGATTGGCGAGTGGTGTTAAGGGCCTGTCTACCACGCAATATCGCCGTGACAAAATTTATCACGGATTATGTATTGGATGGTGACGATCCCTTAACAGACCAAGTAAACCAAGGTAACATTTCCCGCATTGTAACTCAATTGGGTATATATTTTCCAGTAGTAGTTAACTGGAACAAAATTTTCACCATAAAGCAAAAGGAGAGTGAATCTGCAGAAGATTATTGCGACCGGGCTCTGCAGGCTATCACTCAGTACACTGGGTTAGATGATATTAAAGATAGCACTCACCACAGGGGAATGATAGTCACCATACTCATGGACAGTCTTAAAGAGAACCTAAAGACCCGGGTTCAGACCTCACAGTCTGGCTGGAGGGGAGTCACAATAGATACCCTCATAGAATCTGCCATAGAACATAATAAAAACATCTCAAAGAAGAGAGAGACCCAGAGCGAAAAACTAATGGCTGTCAGTATCCAAGCTCTGGAAGGAATGACGGTAACATCACAGCCAGCAGACACACTTGCACCCACGCACACACTTTCACCTGAACAGTTATACGCCCTCACTAATCCTACACCACAGCAAACACAGCCTTATCCCACTTATCCTACACAACCACAAGTCCCATACTACCCACAAGCTCCATACCTTCCACAATATCCTTTTCCTCAATATCCTTACCCATACCCACCACCTTTCTCTCCTGCTCAACCCAGACAACATTCCTTCCCATGAAAGTGTTTTAATTGCAACCAGCCAGTACACATAAGTAAGAGCTGCACGGTAAAGAGGGTAGGACCCCCAAACCAGGGAGTACCTGGATATCCCCATAAGGGATATGCACAGAGACCAGCAAATGTCCATCAGGCACCAGCTCCAATTGTGGCCGTTAATGCTTTATTGGAGAGTGTGGGCCAACGCTAGGAGTCGGGTCATACTTGTGGTCTGCAGATAGACAGGTTGACGGGAAGTACTAGGGAAAAACTGGTAATGGTAATTGATGTAACTGATACCCAATCTCTGTTCTGCTTTCTTCCCTGTGCCCTAACACCCTGACTGTCAGTATTTTTCTTTTCCCACCTAGGGGGAGGTGTACACTACACATGGACACGAGTGTCCCATGGGTTCATAGACAACCCCAGTATCTTCTCCCAGGCCTTATATGACTGTTTACAATCTTTTCAACCTGCCAATGGATCTGTTCTAATGTAAAATGTGGACGATTTATTGTTGTATTTAGGTCATGTTTAAATGATATTAAACTGTTGTGCTTTATCTCTCACATACAGGACGCTAAGGACAAACGGCAGCCATGCCAGGCTAAGGTCAAATGCTCGGAATACTGTCTAACCCAAGGGCCCAGGCAATATTTGGAGCAGTAGATATTGATAACAGAATTTAAATTGCAGGAATTTGTGTACAAATACAGTATCCCTAGAATAATTGAATATAGGAGGGATACTCATTTCACAAGTAATGTCTTCTATAACCTGTGTAAGGTGATGGGTATTAATATCAAGATCATCCCAGACCAACTGTCTACCTGTCCCCCTTTGAGATACTGTTTAACAGGCAGCCTCATGTGAAAATATGATAATGAGGTTACTGTGCAGTGTCTCACGAAGATGAGTAACAACAACTGAAATTGAAAATGTTATTAACTAACATGACTGAAGCAAACTCTCATGATGTTAAACCTGGAGAATTTGTTATGATCCCAATTTTTTTTAGCTCAGATTGTTTGACTGATCGGTGGAAAGGTCCGTATCTGACGTTGTTGACAAAGTACCACATCCTCAAAGGGTGGCCGGGGAAGATACGTGGGTCCATTCCACTCACTATAGGGAGGTTAACCAACCGGTGGAGATACAAGGCGGAGACGAGGCCGATAACGTGGACCTGTCGACTGCGAGCTTGTGCCGGGAGGATTAAAAAGGTGACAGTGAGAAACCTGAGCTAAAAGAAAACTGTAGATCAGTGTCGCAGCAAGGGATTGTTCTGCTGTGTTCATTTTTGTATTCTTCTTCCAGAGTTTCCGTCATCTTGGTTTGTTTGGGGATACCCAGTTTCTGTGATGGAGGACCGATAGAGGAGATGGGAGCTGATGGCAGTGCCGATGGAGTGGAGCTAGGAGGAGTGCAATGCCAATCAGGGGAGTATCTGACCAATCTTAGTACTGTTATTGTTAAGAGAGCTATAATTCTGGATACTCGGGGACGGTGTGGAGTTTTATCATCTGAAGATTCCTGTATTTGTGAGCTTTGTGGGTCCCTAGTTGATGAGAACTGTATTCAGCGGTGCCAGCCTAAATATAACCCGTATTGGGGTAGGTATCCTTTAGAGGATTATCATAGCATGGTAGGCAAAGTGTTAAATCAAACTGATTGCTGGGTGTGTTCACATGCGCCACAGGGACAGCATAACGTAGGGTTGGTGCCATTTCCGCTGCATATCACAGAAATTTTAGAATTGCAAAAAGGGAAAATATTGGATGGAAAATTCCTCTCATCCAAACCACCTAATTTCAAACTCTATGAATTCCAAGTAGATAGATCACTTTTGTGTTTAAACATAACCAACCCCAATAAACCCGGGAGTTGGGAAGTGACGGGGAATAATCAGACCATGACGTTCTCACAGAGAGCTGATAATGAGTCCATAAACCATGATCTGTTATGCTCAATTAAATCTGTTTATAAACATTTTAGGTACCGGTATAGATTGAGTTCCACCAAAGAAATTATTGGTAAGCTACCAGATGGTTATTGTGCTAAAATAATACAACCAGAGACTTGCATGTACCAGATGGAAGACCCTGAGATAGGATTGTTTGCAAGGGAAATGTGTTTAATGATAATGATGCATACTATTCCTTATGTTCTCCCCGATAATGTGTATTTTATATGTGGAAGAAAGGCGTATAAGTGGCTCTCCCCGAGTTCCGAAGGTTTGTGTTACCTGGGAAGAGTAGTCCCAGAAGTTATGACCCTTACACATGGTGAAATGCTTGGTATTCATAAAAATACACCATCACCATATCTTCACACGCAGTATGAACACCGAGGCAAACGAAATATGATACCTGTTGACGTGCATAAAGCCACTCAGTTAATTAGTGAGACAACTGGCTTCCAAGTTTTAGTCACACTGGATCCCACCAGAATCGCTCGGGGTATATTAAATTTTAGATATATTCAGGAACTTGCTAAATTAATAGATAATATAACCGAGATGTTTGATGACACATTCAGGTATACAGGGAGAGAATTGCAAGCATACAAGAAAGAACTGGTGCAACATAGACTAGTGTTAAATTATTTAACTGCTGTTACTGGAGACTATTGCGTAACTTTGGCCACCCAATTTGGAGTGAAGTGTTGCACCTATGTCACCAATGATACCAGCGACCCCAAAGAGGTGATAGACCGGAAGATGGACGATATTCTGCAGCTAAAATGGGAGTTTCGTAAGAACCATAATGCTTCACTGGCTGAAGTAGGGGAGAAAATAGAAGGATGGGTCTCATGGTTGAACCCAGTGAAATGGTTCTCAGGCCTAGGGGAATGGGTCCAGGAAGTGACCGCCAGCATAGGCAAATTCTTGATCCTTATACTGATTGTCATCATAGTAATTGGCCTATGTGTCCGGTAGGTTCCTATTGTGTTGAAGTGTGGAAAATGTAAAAATAGAGTAAGACGAAAGAACAAAATTATGATGGTGGTCAGTAATGGCAATATGAATACTGAGGTAAATATAGAACTGCATTACAACCCTGAACTAGGAAATACCATCATCTGGTGTATTATATTTAGATGTGCATAGAATGTATTATTGAAATGTTACTTTTGAAACACCTCAGATAATGTAAAGTCTCAATTTCCCTTCAATACTGCCTTTATAGGACTGGTGCATCCCCACATCTTTCACATGATCTCCCAAGGTCCGCGGTGTGCGTATAATGGTAGTTTTATGTCCCCTCCTAGAGACACATTATTGATTGATTAAGAACCACCTTGTGCCAACCCCTAATAACATTAAGTAATATACGTATGTATGCCTAAAATTAATTTTAACATCAGGATGTGATAGCATGTTGTTCGCTATTAAAGGGTGGACTGTCGAAGCTGGATGAGTGGCTGAGACAGAATCAGCGTAAAAATTAGCGTGCGCGACGCCATCTTGCGAATGGCAGCTAGACTCCATTTTAGAAACAAGAATCTGCAAGACGCCATTTTCCAACCAGCGCCATTTTAAGTTACATCTCACGAGCTAAGTACAGATGGCAATATTTTTGATAATCTACCAAGGGCAACTGGAAGAACAGCCTCCTGAGAAAAAGTAAATAGAATAGACAATGAACCAGAATACTGTGAGTGTTTTACATACAAATTGGGAATCCCTGTATGTAGACATGTATAGTTGTGGCAATTGTAATATAACCCAGGCATTGATCTACACAATTGAATTTGTCTGAATCCTAAACAGGTTTTAGTCCCACACCCAGACAGAATGGCCCCGGCTTCACAGCTGGGGGTAACACATTTACATTGCAGTTTGAAACTGTGAGTGAGGAATGAGATGTGTGTGTATGTATGTGTGTATATGTATATGTTAAGTCCATCATAGATGGAATCTCATGCATAAGCACCACACATTACGCACAGTTGAGCTGCTAACATGACGCTCAGTAGCGAATGCACAATATCCTGCATGCGAATGCTGTTAGCTGCATGCGTGCACATCTGCCCCAAATCAGATAAACCTAACTAGCGTCTTTTCCCATATCCCTAATACTTACATAATGCACACTTACACAAAAGGTTCTATAGCTATAAAGTAAAAGATTCAAGTTTTATTCATTTATTACAAATGCTGTGAAATAAATACTATTTTGGTATCTAAGATTTAATACATGATAAGTAAGCCGTGTTTGATATTATACTGATCCGCACTTTATCCACAGCTTCCCGGTATCAACGGTGTGAAGATCGGAACATGCGTTCGCAACTTATGGACCGTAAAGACATAAAGAACCAAAATGTATTTTTGTGCATGCAGGGGAAATAGAGGAGGCAACAAGCTGTTAGAGGCTGTTCTGTGTCCATTTGAACCAACCTGTTAAATGCTCTGTAAGAGATGCGTCCCCCTTAGGAACCAATGGCATCAGCAACAAGCCTTTCTATTGTGTTGTCTATTTCTGGGGGGGTATAAATATGTGTGCTCTGACCCTGGGTTTCAAGTCTTCTTGCTGATTGACGGAGGTTATCTTGCTGATGCCGGGATCTGATCCAGAGCGCCTGCGTATGTATAACTGTACTTGGGTCTGTATAATTTCTTTGCGCTAAATTGTACTTAGATCATAGCGTGTAACTGACTGTACTTTTACTTGGATAATACTTTGTGCTTTGGAACCACAGGTTCGAGGTCGGGAGTCTTTATTTACTTTATGACTGCGTACGCAAAATAGCGTCATCCTTAGAGGTTTATAGGAAGGATATTAGAAGGTATAGGCAGGAGTGTATAGAGGTTAGAATCCAGAATCCTTAGTTGGGGGCTCATAGTGAAGTCACTTACCTGTTCACACGATAAAATACGGTTATCGATATCTCACCAAAGGGTGGATAGTGGCCACACGCAGTTTTCCCTGCAACCACTCTATGCTCAGAGATCGCTATCCGTTATCGTGTGAGTCAAGGTACGCTGACTAGAATCCAGGGACAAGAAAGGAAAAAGTTTGTTTTCCTTTGTTGATAGTATTTTGCGTTTAAAAGGGGATTCGCAGTATTGCGCACGCGGCTAAGTCACATTTTTGTGCGCAATAAAGACGCACTTTTGCATACGCAGCTAAGGGTAAGTCATACGGTTGTGTAGTAGTCGCATTATTGTGTATGCAACTGGTCGCACAATAGCGTATACGTATTTTCAGTTGTGCTGCCACGTGTTTAAACAAAGCCGTTGAGGTTTCCATTTTTCAATTGTTGCCAATAACTGAGTTAACGTGTATTTCTACTTCAGGGTCCATAGGGGGTCCACAGGGTTGACCTTGGAGTATAGGTTGGGAACCAAATCCGGGCACCACGCAGTTAAAGCTTTTAGCTCCCGGGATGCACTTGGCTCCACTCTCCCTATAACCCCACCCCCAAGCCAGAGGCACCTCAGTTTAAGTTGGTGCCCGGCCGGAGTCGGGTCACCGTTAACACAGGGGGAGCTGATTAGCAGCCCCTAAGCTTATTTTCTTTTTTTTAGGGACAATGTTTTTTCCAACTTTGGACTCTTCAGAGCGGCAGCGTCGGACTGTCCATAGAATGTCTAAGCTGCCGCTCAGTCACCCCGCTGGCGCTGAGACACCAGTACAGATCTGGGGATCTCAGCGGGACCCCAGAGTCTGTACTAGCCGGACTGTGGGTGCCCAGGACTGCGGCCGGATCCACGGGGAGCAGGTAAGGTCGTGGATCACCGCTTGCGGTGATCCGCGCATTTCAAATGCAGTCCTGTGCCTCCGGTCTCTGGGGACAGACCGGAGGTGCCGGCAGTGGTGGCGGGCCCCCCATACCCCGTGTGTCCACTAGACCACCAGGGACTTAACGATCGGCACAGGGAGCCAGCGTCCCAATAGCCGGCCAGGGGAGCAAGCCTTCCCTGTTACAGCGGATCCTCAGCTCAGCGCGCCTTTCAGTATTATAGTCTGGCGTCGCTGAGCTGCTTCCTCCGCGGGCCACGCTTCTTCTGAGGTCCCCAGGCGGCCATTTTCAATGTGCATGCAGCAGAGCTCCGGAGATGGCAGTGAGTCCAGTCCCCCTGCGTACCTTACCATCAGGTCAGTGTACACAGCGCTGTAGCCTTCCCAGACACTGAATCTGGGTAAGTTGAATGCAGTGACATAGTGGAGTATATTATATGACATGTTTATGTATATATGTATATATCTGCATGGTATGTGACTTATGCTAGTGCTGACTGTCTGTACTTTATTCTCTCACCTGTCAGTATATATCTATCCCTTTTCTTTATCTGCCCTAATACAGCTGTACTTATAGTGGTTCTGAGACCTCACATTTATATACTTGTTAATATTTGTGAGGTTTGCCACATACTGTTGCGTGCTGCACGTTGCCATATTTTGGATGGAACTGTGTGTTGCATACGCTGAAAATGGGTCCCTGCAGCTAATTTTGGCATCAGTCAGGACCAGTATAGCGCTGCTTGATATTTCCACCAAGATGGTTAGTCAGATAGGTCTGACAAGGAGAAAGAGCGTTATACTGCACCCATTTTTACTATCCTGCAAGTCATGTGCTGCAGGTGTTAGTGCGGAGGATTTGACTCATAAAGGGTTCTGTATGTGGCGTCATCTAGTGCTGGCCCCTTTCACGACCCCCTTGGGCAGTTTGTTTTCTCGGGATCCTCTCAATTGCGGATCGCCGGGCGAGCCCCATTGTTGTACCCTGGGTGGATGTCGTTTTCTATGAAATGCAAATTGCCGTGGTTGACGCCCTGTGGTTACTTCCCAGTTGGCTCTGCCGTGAACTGGATGCTGTTGTGGGCTCTTTCCCTCTTACACGGGGGGTAAGCCTATTTCAGGTTTTATTATCCCTGCTTTAGGGCTGGTAGCAGGTCCATTCTGGTTAGTGAATGTTGACCTGCAGCTGTATCATACACCCTCAGTCTTACGTGCCTTCGGGTTCCCTGTTGCTGACTAGCGGGTGGATCGCATGGCGGGACTCTGGCTGTTGCCAGATACGAGGTATTACAACTGTGTTTGGCCTCCTGTCCCAAATTTCCTGAGGGTCATCACGAGCCCCTCCTGGGGTGGATGGACGTGTTACTCGTCTGATTACAGACGTTACTACGCCTCCCATTCCTGCGTGGTCGGATTCTTTGGATCTGTAGGTGGTAACTCTGCCTGAAATCAGTATACTCGCTTTCAGGGGTTGTTACCCATCCTACCATGGCTATAGCATGGTTGGTTAATACTATTGCATACTGAGCTGATGCATTTGTAATGTTTTTCCCCCTCCAACACGTCTGGGGTTCAAATGTATTTGGTCGCTCACGTAATATATGCAGTTGTCATAGGTGGAAATGCCTATATTGGATACCAGTCTCCTAACTTTCAGAGTTCCGGCTGCGACTGTATCCTCCGTAATACCCTATGGCTGCGCTCTGGGATGCAGAGGTGCAGATACCATCTATAGGGTCGATCTTGTTTGGTCCTGACCTTGACAAGATTGTAGTAACATTGGCAGTATTACTAATGACAAGTTTACCGCCTTCAGCTATGCCCACTACAAGGCCTCAGACTAAGGGCCTGATTCAGACCCACTCGCGAGCGGCTGTCCGCTCGCAAGTGGGTCGATGTTATGCACTGAGCATGCGCACGACGGAGGGAGCTCCGTCGTGCGCATGCGCCAGACGCGACGAGCGAAGGAAAGTCCTTCGCTCGTTGTGTCCGATCAAAGGGGGCGTGCTGTCAATGTTGATTGACAGCACGCCCCCTTTGGTGGGCGTGCCGGGGGCGTGCCTCCCTGACGGGGGCGTTCCCACGGGAACGCCTCCCGTCAGAAGCCGGCCCACTGACATCACTAGTGATGTCAGTGGGAGTGATTTTGGCTCTGATAGAGCCAAAATCACTCCGGAGCTTGCGGTTGAAAACCTCAACCGCAGGCTCCGGCTCGCAATTTCGATGGTCGCGATGGTCTCGACCATCGCGGCCATCACAAAGCACGCTCGTATAGCCTGTGGGTGGTGACCCACAGCTATACGAGCGTCCAGGAGGACGCTCCATGAAAATGGAGCCCGGCCCTCATTCAGAGCGTGCGCTCTGCTCAGAGCGTACGGCTCTGAATGAGGGCCTAAGTCTGTTAAGTCTTTTTGTCCTCTGGGTCAGCCTAAAGGTCTGTTTCTTCGTAGACTGTCGGCCTCTACAAGGGCCGACATATGCAGTACCGAGCAGGCCTGGACTGCCAGCCGATCCTGTTTCTGAACCTATGGATATATCTTTAGCCTGACAAGACAGGCCTACCACTGGGAGATAGCGATTTTCTCAGTTCGCCCGGTACTAGTGTCAAGTTGCCGCGGCTACGTGGGTAGAAGGGTACGCCCTCTCTTTGCTCAGGTGGCCTCTTTACATGTGATGGTACGCGGGCCCTTATTCAGACCCGAACAGGGCCTTACAAATCCAGAAAGCTATACAGTTGTTGTGGTAAGCGGAGCTAATTAGGCCATCCCCACTTTCTCAGCGAGGGACTGGTTGTTCTGCTTACTTTCTGGTGCGGTGGCTGAATGGTCCTCTTTGGCCTATTCTCTGTCTCAATTCCCTGAAACAGTTCCTAAAGCTACCTGGGCTCGGGAGGCAATCCCTATGCTCCATCATACTATGTTTGGAACCTGGGGACTTTATGGTATCACTGGATATACAGGACGCGTGCCTACGGGTACTTACAGAGACCTTTCCTCAGCTTGGACTGAGGTTTGCTGTATCACAGCAACACTTACAATTTTTCGGGCTCTGCCTATTGGAACTGTCCTCAGCCCCACAGGGGTTTACCAGCATTTAGGATTTTCTGACAGTTCTCCTGTTCAGTATATCCCAATGCTCCTGTACCTGGACGGCCTCCTGCTCTTAGCGGGATCACCGGGGTACTTTACAGCCAGGTCAGGATGACCGTGGCTTCTTCAGGGTACAGATGTTTAATCAAAGGGGAAAAAGTCCTCCCTGCATCACTCTCTGGGTATTCTTCATCTAGGAGCCCTGCTGGATTCTCAGAATCTGAGAATTCTTCTGGCGTAAGACGGAATCTCCACTCTTCCATTAGGAGTACATGGATGTCTACGCAGTCGACATATGTCTTTACACTCTGGGATGCATGGTCAAATATTCAGTGTCTGCCTTTGGAAGGGTGGAATGGGCTCAGTTCCATTCCAGGCCTTTCCATAATTGGCTTATCTCCAGATGGAACAAGTTTTTTTGTGTCGGATCACTGTTCAAACGATGATGCTCTCTCCGGAGGCAAGTCGGTCCCTTTCCGGGTGGCTATGGCCATCTCGTCCAGGGTATTCTTTGCTATGGACAGTGTCTGGTTCGCATCCATTTCAGTGCAGTAGGACGTCTATCGATTCCACCCTGTCAATTAACTTGTTGGAACTTTAGCCTGTCTTGGGCCTTCACTCTGGCATAACTCTTGTTTCCCGGTGAACCTGAAAAGGTTCAGTCCGACAGGGTCAGGACAGTGGCTTCCTTTTTAGCAACACTGTTCATTGGGTGGCAATGACAGGTATGTCACACATTCGGACATAGTCCGAGGGTCTCCTCCCGACCATCTCGGCAGCGTTCATTTCAGGAGCTCTCCATTGGGAAGCGGGAGTCCTCAGCCGTCACGACGTGCATCCCGGGGAAAGTCTCTTCACCAAGTGAGGTTTCATCTCCTGGTGAGCAGGGGGGGCCCCCCTGAGGTGACCCTCATGGCTTTCTGACTTTATCATACTATGGTGTTACAGTCCATCTCTGGGGATTCTGAAGCAACCTTCAGTGACTCTTTGTCGGTGAAGTGGTCCTTCCACTTTGCATACCTGTGTTCTCCGGTCTCCCTTCTTCCTCGAGGGAAGTGTTTCAATTGAGACGGAGATGCTTTCCTGCTGGTGGCTCCTGATTGCCCCAGATGTCAGGGGTACTTGGATTTTTGGAGTCTCTCCATCGATACTCCATTCCTGTAGCTTCACTGCCCGGAGCTGTTGTATCAGGGTCCTTGGTTTTGCCTTGGACCTGGGTCGTTTGACTTTGACTGCGTCCCTACAGTGGTCTTATGGCTTCCCTGGCTTTGTCATTGTTGGAATGATTAGAGCATATAGATCAGCTTTTGCTGGGACCTACCACAAACTGTGGCAGCCATAATTCTTATGGTATTGTACCTGTCGATACGATCCTCCTGTGTCCAGGATTTCCAGATATTCTGGCATTCCTTTCGGCTGGCTTGGGTTTCACCCTCGGCCTGGCCTTCCTGACAGTGCGGATATCTACACTCAGTATGGTTAAGATATGGAATTGCTCCACTCTGGTATCCAGTTCATCCTTTGGAGTGTTTTCTGGATTGTGCCTCCATTTGTCCTCCCTAGGGACTCCTTGGGAGTTAGTAGTGATTCTTCGTTCCCTCCGGGGACAGTCAATAGAACCGCTGGTTGTGATAGCCATTACATGGTCTATTGCTTAGGCTCTCTCTTTCTCTCAGGGTGTTTATATCAACCAGGAGAGTGTCTGAATTGGGAGCGTTCTCATGTGGTTACCTCTTCTGGAGGGCATCATGTCAGGGTGTGAGTTGCTCTCGCCCTGTGTTTCTTCTTAAAGTGGTTTTTAGGTTCCATATTATTCTGGAACTTATGGTACGGCCATTCAGTCCCCAGTCCTCTCGGCTGGTGTGGCCTCATTGACTGTGGTCCGGTTTCCTTGGATTTATGTGATCCGTTCAAGTTCCTTACGGAAATCGGACTCCTTATTGGTGGCCTGCGATTTCTGGTTTTCACAGGAAAGGATGGCCGGCCTATAACCAAATGTTGGCTGGATGGCCTCGTATGTCTTCCTCAGGGGCCTACCCATGGGTAGGCCTTTCTGTTGTTGAGGCTTGTTTTTTCTCGGGCCATGTAACCTTCGTGGGCGGCTCGCTGTGGCGCCTCGGCTCTTTTGCCTTACTAGGTGACCACGTGGTCTTCTGTTCACACCTTTTTAAGGTTCTAGGCATTAGTTTCCTTTGCCTCTCAGGATGCTTCCTTTTTGGCGACGGATTCTCCTCTCAGCACAGGAGCGTCCCCACCCTTGGTTGAACTGCTTTGGGACATCCCCAAGGTCAAACATGTGGACCCCCTATGGACCCTGAAGTAGAAAACAAGAGATATATGGTAAGAACTTACCTTTGTTATCTCTTTTTCTACGAAGTCCATAGGGTCCACAGGGCGCCCGCCCTGACGCACCTGGCTTCATATGGGCTGTGTGGATGGTCACCGGTTTTCCGTCTCCCATTTCTGTGAGTATGGTTATTGAGTGCTCCAGTATTCTCTCTCTCTTTCTCTCCACCTTCGGCTTTTGGCTACTTACAAACTGAGGTGCCTCTGCCTTGGGGGCGGGGTTATAGGGAGAGTGGACCCAAGTGCATCCTGGGAGCTAAAAGCTTTAACTGCGTGGTGCCCGGATTTGGTTCCCAACCTATACCCCAAGGTCAACCCTGTGGACCCTATGGACTTTGTAGAAACAGAGACAACAAAGGTAAGTTCCTACCATATCTCTTGTTTTTTCTGCGCAGGAAAAAAGTGTGTAACTGTGAGTGTTTGTTTAGGGTGTAACATGGGACCTAAATGTTAAGGGTATCGTAGGACCCTTAAGTGCTATGCGCAGGAAGGTGGCCTACTGACTCGGTAGCAGCATACCGTTTACTTTTACACAGAGCAGGTGTATGGTTTGTTATTTTTGTTAGGGTTCGGCCCCCAGCGTGATTATAGCGTTCAGTAATCAATGTGTGTGATCTGTTAGGCTTATTTGAACACTAAGTGAACTGCATAATCTTGGCTAGATTGTGATTGTGAGCTGGTGGGAGGGTGGACGAAATCAACTGGAACACAAAGGGTACTTTGCTGCCCCTTAGCAGTTGAAAGGTAGTCAAAAAGGGATTGCTGAGCGGAAGTGGCCTTTACTTCCGTAGGTGAGTGGAAGCGTCTAGGAGTCCTCCATAGGGTTTGCGGATACATCCTTTTTCCAAGGCGTTCGCAGGCAAGTGAAAGCACCTTAATTGTCCTTCACGAGTTGACATTTTTATTGAAAAACGTAGGCGTTGTCCCAAGATGGGAGCCACGCAAACAATAGAAATGTTAGACAATGATGTGCTGCTAATGGAGGCGCCGATTGGATCGGCCCGTCGTATTATGCATACTAAGTACGGTACTTCTGCAATAAGGTATTGTGACGTATTGTTTAAAATAACGATGAAGAGTGTTAGACCGTTTTCCAGAATTGGTAGTTTTGATAAAGATGTATTGGATAATGTCCGGGACCACATCAGTCTGATGGGGTCTCGAGGTAAGAAGGTAAAATATTATGAATGTTTTAAATTGTGGCAGCATGAAGGGGATGCGTGGCTTAAAAATGTGCAAGCGATACAAACTAGCGTTGCGAGTGCATTGCCAGCAAATACACCCGCGGTGCTGGATTGCAATGCGTGCGAGCCGCAAAATGGCGCGCATGTGCGGCAAGGTAGCGTTGCAGAAGGTATTGCCAGCAGTTCACGTGCACCACCACCACCTTATGTGGATGGGGGTGCAAGTACAGTTATCGAAAAAAAAAACATAAAAATGTAACAAGCAATTTGTACCCTCTCTTAAGCAACCATAAAGAAAATGTTCATGATGTGGATGATGAGCCTATTGTAACGTCTGCCATTTCCCATGCTGTACAAATGATAGATGCTGTACCACGACAATCACGAGTGGTGCCGCAATCTCCATCGGTAACAGCAAGGGAAGTACTAACACCCTCTGCACCCGAGGAAGTTGTTAATACCATACGTAGCAGCAACAGATTAAACCCCCAGCCAGGTAACAAGGTCAAAGGTAGCAGCGCTGCCGGTCTGCATCCCTTTCGGACAATAACTGTTCCGAATGGAAATGCAGATGCGAACGGTGTAGTGCCCACGAGGGAAGTGGTAATGCATTGTCCTTGGACAAGGGCAGAACTAAATTCCATCATAAATGATTTCCCCGATCCCAATAAGGAACTAGCCAAATGTCAAAGATTTTTGAGGAATTTGGGTAGTTCTCATGAGCCAATTAATAAATATTGGCGAGTGGTGTTCTCGAAGCTGGATAATTGGCTGAGACAAGATCAGTTTAAAATTGAATCGAAGCGACGCCATCTTGCGATTGGCTGCAAGACGCCATTTTGGAAATGAGATTGCAAGACGCCATTTTGTGAATGGCCGCCTAAGCGCCATTTTAGATAAACTTACACTTTAGTACAGGTGGTGATATTACTATTAGCACCATGCGATTACATCTTTCACCATTTCTCATACACACATTAATACGCACAATTGCGCTGTTAACTAGTCGCATATTAGTGAATGCATAAGACTTTGTATGAAAACGCTGTTTTATTAGCTTCATGCGCACGCATCTGCCCCAAGTTAACTAGCGTCCTTATATCAAACCCCGCATACTCACACATTACATATCCACATACAAAGTTTAATAAGCTTTAAAGTATAAGATTTAAGTTTGCTCAGTTAGTATAAATGCTGTGAAATAAAGATTATTTGGTAACTAAGGCTTTATACATGCTAAGTAAGCCGTGTTTGGTTTTGTACTGATGCGTACTCTTTCAACAGAATTCCGGTATTATTGGTGTGGAGATCGCATCATGCATTCTCAACTTATGGACCGCAGAGACTTCAAGCAACAAAATGTATATAATATGAACAACTGTTAGGATGTTGCATGGGGCGGGAGGGCAGAGACCCCCAGTTGTTAGAGGCTGGGTTAGTCTATTTGAATCAGCCTGTTAAACGCTCTGTAACAGATGCTTCCCCCCTGGGAACCAATGGCATAAGCAGCAAACTTCCCTATTGTTCTGTCTATTCCGGGGGGGTATAAATATATGTGCTCCAACACTGGGTTTTTAGTCTTCGTGCTGAATGACAAAGGGGTTTCTTGCTGATGCCTATCATCTGGTCCGGAAGCGCTGCATATGTATACTGTACTTAGTTCTGTATAATTCCTTTGCGCCGAATTGTCTGGATCAATAGTGTGTAACTGACTGTACTTTTTACTTGAATAATACTTTGTGCTTTGGAACCACATGTTCTAAGACTGGAGTCTCTATTTACTGTATGACTGCGTATGCAAATTAGCGTCATCCTTAGAGGTTTATAGGTAGGATTTTAGAAGGTACAGGCAGGGGTATATAGAGGTTCAATTTCAGTATCGTTAGTTGGGGGCTCGTAGTTGTGAGGTCACTTACCTACTCACACGGCACATACGGCTATCGATATCTCAGCAAAGGGTGGAGTGGCCACATGCAGGGTTTACCTGCAACCGCTTTGTGCTGAAAAGTCGCTATCCGTTTTCGTGTGAGCCAAGGAAGCTGACTAGAATCCAGGGACAAGAGAGGAAAAAGTTTGTTTTTCTTTGTTGATAGAACCTAGCATTTAAAGAGGTGCCGCAGTATTGAGTACGCGACTGAGTCGCAGTTTTGCGTACAGTAAATACGCACTTTTGTGTACGCAGCTAAAAAGTTATTATACGGTTGTGTGGTAGTCGCATTATTGTGTATGCGACTGGTCGCACAATAGCATATACGTACTTCCGGTTGTGCTACCACGTGTTTAAACAAAGCCGTTGAGGTTTACATTTTTCAGTTGTTATCAATATCTGGGTTAACGTTTATTTTTCTGCGCAGGAAAAAGTGTGTAACAGTGAGTGTTTGTTGGACAAAGTTAAGGGTATCGTATGATCCTTAAGGGCTAGGCGCAAGGGTTAGTCTAGCCGCTCGGTAAGTAGCTTTACCGTTCTATACACAGTAGCAGGTGTACATGTTGTCTTTGTTGTAGAGAGGTGCGTGGAAGTGGCCGACATACAAACTTCCATAGGTGTGGAAGTTGCCTTACTAAATCTTATCCGGGTGTGGAAGTTGCCTTTTTCAAATCTTATCCAGGTGTGTGGGCGCCGCCGACTTAAATCATCCACAGGTAAGTGAAAGTATCTTGATTGTCTTTCACCAGTTTAAATCTTTATTGAAAAGCGTAGGATTTTGTCTCAGAATGGGAACCGCGCAAACAGTGGAGATGTTAGACAATGATGTGCTGCTAATGGAGGTGCCGATCGGATCGAATGTATCCACAACGCTAAATTGCAATACGGGCGAGCCGCAAAATGGCGCGCATGTGCGGCAAGGTAGCGTTGTGGAGAGTATTGCCAGCAGTTCACGCTCACCTCCCCCACCTTATGTGGATGGAGGTGCAAGTACAGTTATCAAAAATACCCATTAAAATGTAACAAGCAATTTTTACCCCCTCTTAAGTAACCATAAAGAAAATGTTTATGATGTGGATGATGAGCCTATTGTAATGTCTGCCATTTCCCATGCTGTGCAAATGATAGATGCTGCATCACCACAATCACGAGTGGTGCCGCCATTTCCATCGGTAACAGCAAGGGAAGTACTAACACCCTCTGCACCCGAAGAAGTTGTTAATACCATACGTAGCAGCAGCAGATTAAACCCCCACCCAGGTAACCAGGTCAGAGGTAGC
Source organism: Taudactylus pleione (assembly GCA_031769625.1). NCBI lineage: Eukaryota > Metazoa > Chordata > Amphibia > Anura > Myobatrachidae > Taudactylus > Taudactylus pleione. The sequence goes on from JAUIMM010000198.1 coordinate 5,354,466, forward strand.
AACGCTACCGGTCTGCATCCCATTCGGACGATAACTGTTCCGAATGGAAATGCACATGCGAAGGGTGTAGTGCCCACGAGGGAAGTGGTAATGCATTGTCCTTGGACAAGAGCATAAGTAAATTCCATCATAAATGATTTCCCCAATCCCAAAAAGGAACTAGCCAAATGTCAAAGATTTTTGAGAAATTTGGGTAGTTCTCATGAACCAACTAATAAAGACTGGCGTGTGGTGTTAAGGGCCTGTCTGCCACGCAATACCGACGTGACAAAATTTATCATGGATTGTGTATTGGATGGTGACGTTCCCTTAACAGACCAAGTAAACCAAGGTAACATGTCCCGCATTGTAACTCAATTGGGTATATATTTTCCAGTAGTAGTTAACGGGAACAAAGTTTTCACCATAAAGCAAAAGGAGAGTGAATCTGCAGAAGATTATTGCGACCGGGCTCTGCAGGCTATCACTCAGTACACTGGGTTAGAGGATATTAAAGATAGCACTCACCACAGGGGAATGATAGTCACCATACTCATGGACGGTCTTAAAGAGAACCTACAGACCTGGGTTCAGACCTCACAGCCTGGCTGGAGGGGAGTCACAATAGATACCCTCCTAGAATCTGCCATAGAACATAATAAAAACATCTCAAAGAAGAGAGAGACCCAGAGCGAAAAACTAATGGCTGTCAGTATCCAAGCTCTGGAAGGAATGACGGTAACATCACAGCCAGCAGACACACTTGCACCCACACACACTTTCACCTGAACAGTTATACGCCCTCACTAATCCTACACCACAGCAAACACAGCCTTATCCCACTTATCCTACACAACCACAAGTCCCATACTACCCACAAGCTCCATACCTTCCACAATATCCTTTTCCTCAATATCCTTACCCATACCCACCACCTTTCTCTCCTGCTCAACCCACACAACAATCCTTCCCATGAAAGTGTTTTAATTGCAACCAGCCAGGACACATAAGTAAGAGCTGCACGGCAAAGAGGGTAGGACCCCCAAACCAGGGAGTACCTGGATATCCCCATAAGGGATATGCACAGAGACCAGCAAATGTCCATCAGGCACCAGCCCCAATTGTGTCCGTTAATGCTTTATTGGAGAGTGGGAGCCAGCGCTAGGAGTCGGGTCATACTTGTGGTCTGCAGATAGACATGTTGACGGGAAGTACTAGGGAAAAACTGGCAATGGTAATTGATGTAACTGATACCCAATCTCTGTTCTGCTTTCTTCCCTGTGCCCTAACACCCTGACTGTCAGTATTTTTCTTTTCCCACCTAGGGGGAGGTGTACACTACACATGGACACGAGTGTCCCATGGGTTCATAGACAACCCCAGTATCTTCTCCCAGGCCTTATATGACTGTTTAAAATCTTTTCAACCTGCCAATGGATCTGTTCTAATGTAAAATGTGGATGATTTATTGTTGTATTTAGGTCATGTTTAAATGATATTAAAATGTTGTGCTTTATCTCTCACACACAGGACGCTAAGGACAAACAGCAGCCATGTCAGGCTAAGGTCAAATACTCGGAATACTGTCCAACCCAGGGCCCCAGGCAATATTTAGAGCAGTAGATATTGATAGCAGAATTTAAATTGCAGGAATTTGTGTACAAATGCAGTATCCCTAGAATAATTGAATATAGGAGGGATACTCATTTCACAAGTAATGTCTTCTATAACCTGTGTAAGGTGATTTGTATTAATATCAAGATCATCCCAGACCATCTGTCTACCTGTCCCCCTTTGAGATACTGTTTAACAGGCAGCCTCATGTGAAAATATGATAATGAAGTTACTGTGCAGTGTCTCACGAAGATGAGTAAGAACTGAAATTGAAAATGTTATTAACTAACATGACTGAAGCAAACTCTCATGTTGTTAAACCTGGAGAATTTGCTATGATCTCAATTTTTTTTAGCTCAGATTGTTTGACCGATCGGTGGAAAGGTCCATATCTGACGTTGTTGACATAGTACCACATCCTCAAAGGGTGGCCGGGGAAGATACGTGGGTCCATTCCACTCACTATAGGGAGGTTAACCAACCGGTGGAGATACAAGGCGGAGACGAGGCCGATAACGTGGACCTGTCGACTGCGAGCTTGTGCCGGGAGGATTAAAAAGGTGACAGTGAGAAACCTGAGCTAAAAGAAAACTGTAGATCAGTGTCGCAGCAAGGGATTGTTCTGCTCTATTCATTTCTGTATTCTTCTTCCAGAGTTTCCGTCATCTTGGTTTGTTTGGGGATACCCAGTTTCTGTGATGGAGGACCGATAGAGAAGATGGGAGCTGATGGCAGTGCCGATGGAGTGGAGCCAGGAGGAGTGCAATGCCAATCAGGGGAGTATCTGACCAATCTTAGTACTGTTATTGTTAAGAGAGCGATAATTCCGGATACTCGGCGACGGTGTGGAGTTTTATCGTCTGAAGATTCCTGTATTTGTGAGCTTTGTGGGTCCCTAGTTGATGAGAACTGTATTCAACGGTGCCAGCCTAAATATAACCCGTATTGGGGTAGGTATCCTTTAGAGGATTATCATAGCATGGTAGGCAAAGTGTTAAATCAAACTGATTGCTGGGTGTGTTCACATGTGCCACAGGGACAGCATAACGTAGGGTTGGTGCCATTTCCGCTGAATATCACGGAAATTGTAGAATTGCAAAAAGGGAAACCATTGGATGGAAAATTCCTCTCATCCAAACCACCTCATTTCAAACTCTATGAATTCCAAGTAGATAGATCACTTTTGTGTTTAAACATAACCAACCCCAATAAACCCAGGAGTTGGGAAGAGACGGGGAATTATCAGACGATGACCTTCTCACAGAGAGCTGATAATGAGTCCATAAACCATGATCTGTTACGCTCAATTAAATCTAGTGGGAAACATTTTAGGTACCAGTACACATTGAGTTCCACCAAAGAAATTATTGGTAAGGTACCAGATGGTTATTGTGCTAAAATAATACAACCAGAGACTTGCATGTACCAGATGGAAGACCCTGAGATAGGATTGTTTGCAAGGGAAATGTGTTTAATGATAATGATGCATACTATTCCTTATGTTCTCCCCGATAATGTATATTTTATATGTGGAAGAAAGGCGTATAAGTGGCTCTCCCCGAGTTCCGAAGGTTTGTGTTACCTGGGAAGAGTAGTCCCAGAAGTTATGACCCTTACAAATGGTGAAATGCTTGGTATTCATAAAAATACACCATCACCATATCTTCACACGCAGTATGAACACAGAGGCAAACGAAATATGATACCTGGTGACGTGCATAAAGCCACTCAGTTAATTAGTGAGACAACTGGCTTCCAAGTTTTATTCACACTGGATCCCACCAGAATCGCTCGGGATACATTAAATTTTAGATATATTCAGGAACTTGCTAAATTAATAGATAATATCACCGAGCTGTATGATGACACATTCAGGTATACAGGGAGAGAATTGCAAGCATACAAGAAAGAACTGGTGCAATATAGACTAGTGTTAAATTATTTAACTGCTGTTACTGGAGGCTATTGCATAACTTTGGCCACCCAATTTGGAGTGAAGTGTTGCACCTATGTCACCAATGATACCAGCGACCCCAAAGAGCTGATAGACCGGAAGATGGACGAAATTCTGCAGCTAAAATGGGAGTTTCGTAAGAACCATAATGCTTCAGTGGCTGAAGTAGGGGAGAAAATAGAAGGATGGGTCTCATGGTTGAACCCAGTGAAATGGTACTCAGGCCTAGGGGAATGGGTCCAGGAAGTGATCGCCAGCATAGGCAAATTCTTGATCCTTATACTGATTGTCATCATAGTAATTGGCCTATGTGTCCGGTATGTTCCTATTGTGTTGAAGTGTGGAAAATGTAAAAATAGAGTAAAACGAAAGAACGAAATTATGATGGTGGTCAGTAATGGCAATATGAATACTGAGGTAAATATAGAACTGCATTACAACCCTGAACTAGGAAATACTATCATCTGGTGTATTATATTTAGACGTGCATAGAATGTATTATTGAAATGTTAATTTTGAAACACCTCAGATAATGTAAAGTCTCAATTTCCCTTCAATACTGCCTTTATAGGACTGGTGCATCCCCACATCTTTCACATGATCTCCCAAGCTCCGCTGTGTGCGTATAATGGTAGTTTTATGTCCCCTCCTAGAGACACATTATTGATTGATTAAGAACCACCTTGTGCCAACCCCTAATAACATTAAGTAATATACGTATGTATGCCTAAAATTAATTTTAACATCAGGATGTGATAGCATGTTGTTCGCTATTAAAGGGTGGACTGTCGAAGCTGGATGAGTGGCTGAGACAGAATCAGCGTAAAAATGAGTGTGCGCGACGCCATCTTGCGAATGGCAGCTAGACTCCATTTTAGAAACAAGAATCTGCAAGACGCCATTTTGCGACCAGCGCCATTTTAAGTTACAACTCACGAGCTAAGTACAGATGGCAATGTTTTTGATAATCTACCAAGGGCAACTGGAAGAACAGCCTCCTGAGAAAAAGTAAATAGAATAGACAATGCACCAGAATACTGTGAGTGTTTTACATACAAATTGAGAATCCCTGTATGTACAGGTTTTAGTCCCACACCCAGACAGAATGGCCCCGGCTTCACAGCTGGGGGTAGCACATTTACATTGCAGTTTGAAACTGTGAGTGAGGAATGAGATGTGTGTATGTATGTGTGTATATATGTATATGTTAAGTCCATCATAGATGGAATCTCATGCATAAGGACCGCACATTACGCACAGTTGAGCTGCTAACATGACACTCAGTAGCGAATGTACAATATCCTGCATGCGAACGCTGTTTATTAGCTGCATGCGTGCACATCTGCCCCAAATCAGATAAACCTAACTAACATCTTTTCCCATATCCCTAATACTTACATAATGCACACTTACACAAAAGGTTCCATAGCTATAAAGTAAAAGATTCAAGTTTTATTCATTTATTACAAATGCTGTGAAATAAAGACTATTTTGGTATCTAAGGTTTAATACATGATAAGTAAGCAGTGTTTGATATTATACTGATCCGCACTTTATCCACAGCTTCCCGGTATCAACGGTGTGAAGATCGGAACATGCGTTCGCAACTTATGGACTGTAAAGACATAAAGAACCAAAATGTATTTTTGTGCATGCAGGGGAAATAGAGGAGGCAACAAGCTGTTAGAGGCTGTTCTGTGTCCATTTGAACCTACCTGTTAAATGCTCTGTAACAGATGCGTCCCCCTTGGGAACCAATGGCATCAGCAACAAGCCTTTCTATTGTGTTGTCTATTTCTGGGGGGATATAAATATGTGTGCTCTGACCCTGGGTTTCAAGTCTTCTTGCTGATTGACGGAGGTTATCTTGCTGATGCCGGGATCTGGTCCAGAGCGCCTGTGTATGTATAACTGTACTTGGGTCTGTATAATTTCTTTGCGCTAAATTGTACTTAGATCATAGCGTGTAACTGACTGTACTTTTACTTGAATAATACTTTGTGCTTTGGAACCACAGGTTCAAGGTCGGGAGTCTTTATTTACTGTATGACTGCATACGCAAAATAGCGTCGTCCTTAGAGGTTTATAGGAAGGATATTAGAAGGTATAGGCAGGAGTGTATAGAGGTTAGAATCCAGAATCCTTAGTTGGGGGGCTCATAGTGAAGTCACTTACCTGTTCACACGATAAAATACGGTTATCGATATCTCACCAAATGGTGGATAGTGGCCACACTCAGTTTTCCCTGCAACCACTCTATGCTGAGAGATCGCTATCCGTTATCGTGTGAGTCAAGGTACGCTGACTAGAATTCAGGGACAAGAAAGGAAAAAGTTTGTTTTCCTTTGTTGATAGTATTTTGCGTTTAAAAGGGGTGTCGCAGTATTGCGCACGCGGCTAAGGCACATTTTTGCGCGCAATAAAGACGCACTTTTGCATACGCAGCTAAGGGTAAGTCATACGGTTGTGTAGTAGTCGCTTTATTGTGTATGCGACTGGTCGCACAATAGCGTATACGTATTTCCAGTTGTGCTGCCACGTGTTTAAACTAGGGGTGAGCGGATTCGGTTCTACTCTGTTCCGTTCGGATTTAAAAACCGAATCTTATTGGCTATCCAAAACTCGTGACAGATGATACCCAATAAGATTCGGTTTTTAAATCCGAACGGAACCGAGTAGAACCAAATCCGCTCACCCCTAGTTTAAACAAAGCCGTTGAGGTTTACATTTTTCAATTGTTGCCAATAACTGAGTTAACGTGTATTTTTCTGCGCAGGAAAAAAGTGTGTAACTGTGAGTGTTTGTTTAGGGTGTAACACGGGACCTAAATGTTAAGGGTATCATAGGACCCTTAAGAGCTAGGTGCAGGAAGGTGGCCTAGTGACTCGGTAGCAGCATACCGTTTACTTTTACACAGAGCAGGTGTATGGTTTGTTATTTTTGTTAGGGTTCGGCCCCCAGCGTGATTATAGCATTCAGTAATCAATGTGTGTGATCTGTTAGGCTTATTTGAACACTAAGTGAACTGCATAATCTTGGCTAGATTGTGATTGTGAGCTGGTGGGAGGGTGGACGAAATCAACTGGAACACAAAGGGTACTTTGCTGCCCCCTAGCAGTTGAAAGGTAGTCAAAAAGGGATTGCTGAGCGGAAGTGGCCTTTACTTCCGTAGGTGAGTGGAAGTGTCTAGAAGTCCTCCATAGGGTTTGCGGATACACCCTTTTTCCAAGGCGTTCGCAGGTAAGTGAAAGTACCTTAATTGTTCTTCACCAGTTAAAATTTTTATTGAAAAACGTAGGAGTTGTCCCAAGATGGGAGCCACGCAAACAATCGAAATGTTAGACAATGTTGTGCTGCTAATGGAGGCGCCGCTTGGATCGGCCCGTCGTATTATGCATACTAAGTATGGTACTTATGCAATAAGGTATTGTGACGTATGGTTTCAAATAACAATTAAGAGTGTTAGACCGTTTCCCAGAATTGGTAGTTTTGACAAAGATGTATTGGATAATGTCCGGGACCACATCAGTCTAATGCGGTCTCGAGGTAAGAAGGTAAAATATTATGAATGTTTAAAATTGTGGCAGCATGAAGGGGATGCGTGGCTTAAATATGTGCAAGCGACACAAACTAGCGTTGCGAGTGCATTGTAAGCAAATACACCCGCGGCGCTGGATTGCAATGCGTGCGAGCCGCAAAATGGCGCGCATGTGCGGCAAGGTAGCATTGAGGAAAGTATTGCCAGCAGTTCACGCACACCACCGCCACCTTATGTGGATGGGGGTGCAAGTACAGTTATCAAAAAAAAAACATAAAAATGTAACAAGCAATTTGTACCCTCTCTTAAGCAACCATAAAGAAAATGTTCATGATGTGGATGATGAGCCTATTGTAATGTCTGCCATTTCCCATGCTGTACAAATGATAGAAGCTGTACCACGACAATCGCGAGTGGTGCCGCCATCTCCATCGGTAACAGCAAGGGAAGTGCTAACACCCTCTGCACCCGAGGAAGTTGTTAATACCATACGTAGCAGCAACAGATTAAACCCCCAGCCAAGTAACAAGGTCAAAGGTAGCAGCGCTGCCGGTCTGCATCCCATTCGGACAATAACTGTTCCGAATGGAAATGCAGATGTGAACGGTGTAGTGCCCACAAGGAAAGTGGTAATGCATTGTCCTTGGACAAGGGCAGAACTAAGGGCCTGATTCAGACCCACTCGCGAGCGGCTGTCCGCTTGCAAGTGGGTCGATGGTCTGCACTGAGCATGCGCACGACGGAGGGAGCTCCGTCGTGCGCATGCGCCAAACGCGAAAAGCGAAGGAAAGTCCTTCGCTCGTTGTGTCTGATCAAAGGGGGCGTGCTGTCGATGTTGGTGGGTGTGCCGGGGGCGTGCCTCCCTGACGGGGGCGTTCCCAAGGGAACGCCTACCGTCAGAAGCCGGCCCACTGACATCACTAGTGATGTCAGTGGGAGTGATTTTGGTTCTGATAGAGCCAAAATCACTCCGGGCCTTGCGGTTGAAAACCTCAACCGCAGGCTCCGGCTCGCAGTTTCGATGGTCGCGATTTTTGAGGAATTTGGGTAGTTCTCATGAGCCAGCTAATTAAGATTGGCGAGTGGTGTTAAGGGCCTGTCTACCACGCAATATCGACGTGACAAAATTTATCACGGATTGTGTATTGGATGGTGACGTTCCCTTAACAGACCAAGTAAACTAAGGTAACATTTCCCGCATTGTAACTCAATTGGGTATTTCTACTTCAGGGTCCATAGGGGGTCCACAGGGTTGACCTTGGGGTATAGGTTGGGAAACAAATCCGGGCACCACGCAGTTAAAGCTTTTAGCTCCCAGGATGCACTTGGGTCCACTCTCCCTATAACCCCGCCCCCCAGCCAGAGGCACCTCAGTTTAAGTTGGTGACCGGCCGGCGTCGGGTCACCGTTACTGCAGGGGAGCCCCTAAGCTTAAAATTTATTTTAAAGAGTTCTATTTTATTATTTTTTACTATTCTCTTCAGAGCGGCAGCATCAGACTGTCCAATGGACGTCTAAGCTGCCGCTCCTACACCCCGCCGGCGCTGCAACACCAGTACAGATCTGGGGATCGCAGCGGGACCCCAGAGTCTGTACTAGCCGGGCTCTGGAGGAATCCCTGGGCTGCTGCCGGATCGACGGGGACAGGTAAGTCGCGTGGTCACCGCTTGCGGTGACCCGCGTGTATAATGCAGCCTTATGCCTCCGGTCTCTGGGGACAGACCGGAGGCGCTAGCGGTGGCAGCGGGCTCCCCCTCAATGGAGGCATACCCCACGTTTCCACAGCCCACCAGGGATTATAGCGGCAGTGGGAGCCGGCATCCCGGGGGGTTAATTGCTAGCCAGGGGAGGGAGATTTTCCTGTCTAGCGGCTCCTCCTCTCAGCTCAGCGCGCCTTTCAATACTACAGTCTGGCATCGCTGAGCTGCTTCCTCCGTGGGCCACGCTTCTTCTGAGGCCTCCAGCGGCCATTTTCTCTGTGGTGCTGCAGAACTCCTAGAATGACAGTGAGCCCAGTCCCCCTTCGTACCTGGCCATTTTGGGTGAGTGTACACAGTGCTATAGCCTTCCCAGACACTGAATCTGGGCAGTTGAATGTAGCGACATTGTGCAGTATATTATATGTCATGCAAATGTATGTATATATATTTTTCTGCATTGTATGTGACTTATGCTAGTGCTGACTGTCTGCTTTTTCTCTCACCTGTCAGTGTATATCTATCCCTTTTCTTTATCTGCCCATACCTGGGGTGGTTCTGAGACCTCACATTTATATACTTGTTAATATTTGTGAGGTTTGTCACATACTGTTGCGTGCTGCACGTTGCCATATTTTAGATGGAACTGTGAGTTGCATACGCTGAAAATGGGTCCCTGCAGCTAATCTTAGCGTCAGTCAGGACCGGTATGGCGCTGCTTAATATTTCCGTCAAGATAGTCAAATATATCTGACCAGGAGATTGCACACCATACTGCACCCATTATTGCTATCCTGCAAGTCATGTCCTGCAGGTATTAGTGCGGAGGATTTTAACTCGGAAAGGTTTATGTATGCGGCACCATCTGGTGCCGGGCCCCTTGCACGACCCCCTTAAAGGGCGGTTTATTTCTCAGGATCCTCTCCTTTGAGGATCGCCGGGCGGGCCCCATTGTCGTCACTCACTTGGAGTTACTTCACCATATTGCCCTTTTCAACTTGAGGTATCTCGCAATTTCTTGCAATTTACCCCTGTGTCACAGACTATCGCTCCCTGCCGGGGTTTTTCACAGTACATGAATTACCTCCGATACCACATCGGTCTGTCATTCCCCTTGCAGGGATTACCACAACGGCCACCCTGGTGGATGTCGTTTTCTACTAAATACTAAATGGCGTGATATACGCCCTGTGGTTACTTCCCAGTGGCTCTGCCGTGAACTGGATGGTGTATTCGGCTCTTTCCCTCTCACATGGGGGGAGCCGATTTCAAGTATTATTATCCCTGCTTTGGGGCTGGTAGCCAGGTTCGTTCTGGATATAGAGAATGTCGATCCTGCACCTGTATCATACATCTCCCGTTTCTGCCCAGCGGGTGGATCTCATGGCGGGAGTCTGGATGTCGCCAGATACGAGGAGTCACAAAGGCCTCCTGTTTCCCATTCCCTGAGGGTCCTCACAAGTAATGGAAATCTTCTGGGATGGATTTGTATGTTAATCGTCGGGTTACAGGCATTAATACGCCTCCCATCCCGGCCTGGACGGATTTTACGGATCCGTAGGTGGTAACTTTGCCTGAAATCAATGTACTCGTTTTCAGGGCCTGTTGCCCGTCCTACCATGGCCATCGCATGGTGATGCTTTTGTAACGTTTTTCCCCTCCAACACGTCTGGGGTTCAAATATCTTTTGCCGCTCACATAAAATATGCAGTGGTCATATGTGGGATTACCTACATTGGATGCCAGTCTTCTAACTTACAGGGTTTCGGCTGCGACTGTATCCGCCGCAATACCCTATGGCTGCGTTATGGGAAAGCAGAGGTGCAGACTCCTTCCATGGGGAAGATCTTGTTTGGTCCTGACCTTGACAAGATTGTTGCATCATTGGCAGTATCACTAATGGAGGGATACAGTCTTTAGCTACTCCCACTACATTCGGACTAACTCTGTTAAGTCTTTTTGTCCTCAGGGTCAGCTAAAGGCCTGTTTTTTCCTAGGCTGTCAGCCTCCACGGGGGCCACCATATCCAGTACCGAGCAGTCCTGGACTTCCGGACGACCCTGTTTCTACACCTGAGGATAAACCTTCAGCCTGACGGGACAGGTCTACATCTGGGGAATTCCAGAGTGAGGTACTGATTCTCAACGGCCTCTCAATGCTCAGGCGGCCTCCTCACAGGCATTGTTACATGGGCCCTTCTTCAGACCCGATCAGGGCCTTACAATCCCAGAAAGCTATACAGTCTTTGCGGTAAGCAGAGCTATTTCGGCCAACCTCACTATCTCAGCGAGGGACTGGTTGTTCTACTTTCTTTCTGGGGCAGTGACCGACTGGTCCTCATTTGCCTATACTCTGTCTCAAATCCCTGAATCAGATTCCAAGGGTGCCTGGACTCAGGTGGAATCGTCCATGCTCCATCATCCGACGTTTGGAACCTGGGGATTTTATGATATATCTGAGTATTCAGGATACGTACCTACGGGTACATACAGAGCCCTCTCATCAGCATGGGTTCAGGTTTGCTGTGCCACAGCAACACTTGTAAGTTTCGGGCTCTGCCTTTTGGGACTGTCCTCAACTCCACCGGGGTTTACCAGCTTTATGGATTTTCTGACAGTTCACCTGTTCAGTGTATCCGAATGCTCCTTTCTCTGGACGGCCTCCTGCTTTTAGCAGGATCACCAAGGTACATTACCGCCAGGTCAGGATAACCGTGGCTTCTTCTTGGCACAGATAATTAGTCATCGGAGAAAAAGTCCTCCCTGCATCCCTCACAGGGTTTTCTTCATCTGGGAGCACTGCTGGATTCTCAGAATCTGAGAATTTTTCTGGCGTAAGACAGGATCTCCACTCTTCAACTTGGAGTGTGCGGATGTCTATGCAGTCGACATTTGTCATTACTCTTTGTGATGCGCGGTCTACCAGAGTGTCTACCTTTTGGTAGGATGGAATGTGCTCAGTTCCAAGTTTTTTCCATCGGATCACTGTTCGAACTATGATACTTTCTCCGGAGGCGAGTTGGTCTCTGTCCGGGTGGCTATGGCCATCTCGTCCAGGGTATACTTTGCTACAGACAGTGTCTGGTCCGCATTCATTTCGGGGCAGTTGGACATCTGTCGCTTCCGCCCTGCCACTTAACTTGGTGGTACTTTAGGCTGTCTTGGGCCTTCACTCTGGCCTAACCCATATGTCACGGTAAACCTGAATAGGTTCAGTCCGACAGTGTCACAACAGTGGCTTCCATCTAGGCAATACTGGAAGTTGGGTGGCAATGTCAGGAATGTCATACATTCTGACATAGTCCAAGGGTCTTCTCCTGGCCAACTCTGCAGTGTTCATTCCAGGAGCTCTCCATTGGGAAGCGGGCTTCCTCAGCCGTCACGATGTGCATCCCGGGGACTAGTCTCTTCTCCAAGAGAGGTTTCAACTCCTGGTGAGCAGGGGGGGCCTCCCTGAGGTGATTGATCCTCATGGCCTTCTGACTCTATCACACATTACCGGTGTTACAGTCCAGCTCTAGGAGTACTGAAGCTACCTTCAGTGACTCTTTCAGTGAAGTGGTCCTTCCACTTTGTGTACCTGTGTCCTCCGGTCTCCCTTCTTCCTCAAGGTCTTCGGAAGTTTTTCGAGACGGAGGGGCTTTCCTTCTAGGGGCTCCAGTTCGTCCCAGACATCACTGGTACTAAGATTTTCAGAGTCTCCTCATCGATGCTCCATTCCTACTGCTTCACTATCTGGACCTGTTGTCTCGGGGTCCTTGTTTTTCCCTGGACCTGGATCATTTGTCTTTGACTGCGCTCCTACTGTGGTCCTAGGGCTTCCCTGGCTCTTTCATTGAGATGTTTAGAGCAGATAGGCCAGACTTTGCTGGGATCTGCCACGGACTGTGGCTTACATAATTGTTATGGTATCGTACCTGTCGATACGATCCTCCGGTGTCCAGATTTTCCAGATATTATGGCATTCCTTCCGGCTGGCTTGGGGTTTCACCCTCGGCCTGGCCTTCCTGACAGTGCGGATCTCTACACTGTCGGTAGGGTTAAGATATGGAATTGCTCCATTCTGGTATCCAGTTCATCCTTTGGAGTGTTTTCTGGATTATGCCTCCATTTGTCCTCCCTAGGGACTCCTTGGGAGTTAGTAGTGGTTCTTTGTTCCCTCCGGGGACAGTCAATGGAACCGCTGGTTGTGATAGCCATTACATGGTCTATTGTTTAATATCTCTCTCTCTCTCTCTCTCTCTCTCTCGTCTGAATTGGGAGCGTTCTCATATGGCTCCCTCTTCTGGAGGGCATCATGTCAGGGTGTGAGTTGCTCTCGCCCTGTGTTTCTTCTTAAAGTGGTTTTTAGGTTCCATATTATTCTGGAACTTATGGTACGGCCATTTGGTCCCCAGTCCTCTCGGCTGGTGTGGCCTCATTGACTGTGGTCCGGCCTCTTTGGCTTTATGTGATCCGTTCAAGTTCCTTATGGAAATCGGACTCCTTATTGGTGGTCTGCGGTTTCTGGTTTTCACAGGAAACGATGGCCGGCCTATAATGAAATGTTGGCTGCATGGCCTCGTATGTCTTCTTCAGGGGCCTACCCATGGGTGGGCATTTCTGTCGTTGAGGCTTGTTTTTTCTCGGGCCATGTAACCCTCGTGGGTGGCTCGTTGTGGCGCCTCGGCTGTTTTGCCTTACTAGGTGTCCACGTGGTCTTCTGTCCACACCTTTTTAAGGTTCTAGGCATTGGTTTCCTTTGCCTCTCAGGATGCTTCCTTTTTGGCGATGGATTCTCCTCTCAGCACAGGAGCATCCCCACCCTTGGTTGAACTATGGACCTATGGACCTACCCTATGGACCCTGAAGTAGAAAACAAGAGATATGGTAAGAACTTACCTTTGTTATCTCTGTTTCTACGAAGTCCATAGGGTCCACAGGGCGCCCGCCCTGACGCACCTGGCTTCATATGGGCTGTGTTACTGGTCACCGGTTTCCCGTCTCCTTTTCTATGAGTATGGTTCGTGAGTGTTCCAGTTTTCTCTCTTTCTCTCCTCCGACTTTTCGCTACTTACAAACTGAGGTGCCTCTGCCTTGGGGGCGGGGTTATAGGGAGAGTGGACCCAAGTGCATCCAGGGAGCTAAAAGCTTTAACTGCGTGGTGGCCGGATTTGGTTCCCAACCTATACCCCAAGGTCAACCCTGTGGACCCTATGGACTTCGTAGAAACAGAGACAACAAAGGTAAGTTCCTACCATATCTCTTGTTTTTTCTGTGCAGGAAAAAAGTGTGTAACTGTGAGTGTTTGTTTAGGGTGTAACATGGGACCTAAATGGTAAGGGTATCGTAGGACCCTTAAGTACTATGCGCAGGAAGGTGGCCTAGTGACTCGGTAGCAGCATACCGTTTACTTTTACACAGAGCAGGTGTATGGTCTGTTATTTTTGTTAGGGTTCGGCCCCCAGCGTGATTATAGCGTTCTGTAATCAATGTGTGTGATCTGTTAGGCTTATTTGAACACTATAAGTGAACCGCATAATCTTGGCTAGATTGTGATTGTGAGCTGGTGGGAGGGTGGACGAAATCAACTGGAACACAAAGGGTACTTTGCTGCCCCTTAGCAGTTGAAAGGTAGTCAAAAAGGGATTGCTGAGCGGAAGCGGCCTTTACTTCTGTAGGTGAGTGGAAGCGTCTAGAAGTCCTCCATAGGGTTTGCGGATACATCCTTTTTCCAAGGCGTTCGCAGGTAAGTGAAAGTACCTTAATTGTCCTTCACGAGTTTACATTTTTATTGAAAAACGTAGGAGTTGTACCAAGATGGTAGCCACGCAAACAATAGAAATGTTAGACAATGATGTGCTGCTAATGGAGGCGCCGATTGGATCGGCCCGTCGTATTATGCGTACTAAGTACGGTACTTCTGCAATAAGGTATTGTGACGTATGGTTTAAAATAACGATGAAGAGTGTTAGACCGTTTCCCAGAATTGGTAGTTTTGATAAAGATGTATTGGATAATGTCCGGGACCACATCAGTCTGATGGGGTCTCGAGGTAAGAAGGTAAAATATTATGAATGTTTAAAATTGTGGCAGCATGTGCGGCAAGGTAGCGTTGCGGAAGGTATTGCCAGCAGTTCACGTGCACCACTGCCACCTTATGTGGATGGGGGTGCAAGTACAGTTATCGAAAAAAAAACATAAAAATGTAACAAGCAATTTTTACCCCCTCTTAAGTAACCATAGAGAAAATGTTTATGATGTGGATGATGAGCCTATTGTAATGTCTGCCATTTCCCATGCTGTGCAAATGATAGATGCTGCATCACCACAATCACGAGTGGTGCCGCCATCTCCATCGGTAACAGCAAGGGAAGTGTTAACACCCTCTGCACCCGTAGAGGAAGTTGTTCATACCATACGTAGCAGCAGCAGATTAAACCCCCCACCCAGGTAACCAGGTCAGAGGTAGCAACGCTACCGGTCTGCATCCCATTCGGACGATAACTGTTCCGAATGGAAATGCACATGCGAACGGTGTAGTGCCCACGAGGGAAGTGGTAATGCATTGTCCTTGGACAAGGGCAGAAGTAAATTCCATCATAAATGATTTCCCCAATCCCAAAAAGGAACTAGCCAAATGTCAAAGATTTTTGAGAAATTTGGGTAGTTCTCATGAACCAACTAATAAAGACTGGCGTGTGGTGTTAAGGGCCTGTCTGCCACGCAATACCGACATGACAAAATTTATCATGGATTGTGTATTGGATGGTGACGTTCCCTTAACAGACCAAGTAAACCAAGGTAACATTTCCCGCATTGTAACTCAATTGGGTATATATTTTCCAGTAGTAGTTAACTGGAACAAAATTTTCACCATAAAGCAAAAGGAGAGTGAATCTGCAGAAGATTATTGCGACCGGGCTCTGCAGGCTATCACTCAGTACACTGGGTTAGAGGATATTAAAGATAGCACTCACCAAAGGGGAATGATAGTCACCATACTCATGGACGGTCTTAAAGAGAACGTAAAGACCCGGGTTCAGACCTCACAGCCTGGCTGGAGGGGACTCACAATAGATACCCTCATAGAATCTGCCATAGAACATGATAAAAACATCTCAAAGAAGAGAGACACCCAGAGCGAAAAACGAATGGCTGTCAGTATCCAAGCTCTGGAAGGAATGACGGTAACATCACAGCCAGCAGACACACTTGCACCTACACAGACACTTTCACCTGAACAGTTATACACCCTAACTAATCCTACACCACAGCAAACACAGCCTTATCCCACTTATCCTACACAACCACAAATCCCATACTACCCACAAGCTCCATACCTTCCACAATATCCTTTTCCTCAATATCCTTACCCATACCCACCACCTTTCTCTCCTGCTCAATCCACACAACAATCTTTCCCATGAAAGTGCTTTAATTCCAACCAGCCAGGACACATAAGTAAGAGCTGCACGGCAAAGAGGGTAGTACCCCCAAACCAGGGAGTACCTGGATATCCCCATAAGGGATATGCACAGAGACCAGCAAATGTCCATCAGGCACCAGCCCCAATTGTGTCCGTTAATGCTTTATTGGAGAGTGGGAGCCAGCGCTAGGAGTCGGGTCATACTTGTGGTCAGATAGATAGGTTGACGGGAAGTACTAGGGAAAAACTGGTAATGGTAATTGATGTAACTGATACCCAATCTCTGTTCTGCTTTCTTCCCTGTGCCCTAACACCCTGACTGTCAGTATTTTTCTTTTCCCACCTAGGGGGAGGTGTATGCACTACACATGGACACAAGTGTCCTATGAGTTCATAGACAACCCCAGTATCTTCTCCCAGGCCTTATATGACTGTTTACAATCTTTTCAACCTGCCAATGGATCTGTTCTAATGTAAAATGTGGACGATTTATTGTTGTATTTAGGTCATGTTTAAATGATATTAAACTGTTGTGCTTTATCTCTCACACACAGGACGCTAAGGACAAACGGCAGCCATGCCAGGCTAAGGTCAAATACTCAGAATACTGTCCAACCCAGGGGCCCAGGCATATTTCGAGCAGTAGATATTGGTAACAGAATTTAAATTGCAGGAATTTGTGTACAAATACAGTATCCCTAGAATAATTGAATATAGGAGGGATACTCATTTCACAAGTAATGTCTTCTATAACCTGTGTAAGGTGATGGGTATTAATATCAAGATCATCACAGACCATCTGTCTACCTGTCCCTCTTTGAGATACTGTTTAACAGGCAGCCTCATGTGAAAATATGATAATGAGGTTACTGTGCAGTGTCTCACGAAGATGTGTAAGAACAACTGAAATTGAAAATGTTATTAACTTACATGACTGAAGCAAACTCTCATGATGTTAAACCTGGAGAATTTGTTATGATCCGAATTTTTTTTTAGCTCAGATTCTTTGATCGGTGGAAAGGTCAGTATCTGACGTTGTTGACAAAGTACCACATCCTCAAAGGGTGGCCGGGGAAGATGCGTGGGTCCATTCCACTCACTATAGGGAGGTTAACCAACCGGTGGAGATACAAGGCGGAGACGAGGCCGATAACGTGGACCTGTCAATTGCGAGCTTGTGCCGGGAGGATTAAAAAGGTGACAGTGAGAAACCTGAGCTAAAAGAAAACTGTAGATCAGTGTCGCAGCAAGGGATTGTTCTGCTGTGTTCATTTTTGTATTCTTCCAGAGTTTCCGTCATCTTGGTTTGTTTGGGGATACCCAGTTTCTGTGATGGAGGACCGATAGAGGAGATGGGAGCTGATGGCAGTGCCGATGGAGTGGAGCCAGGAGGAGTGCAATGCCAATCGGGAGTATTTGACCAATCCTAGTACTGTTATTGTTAAGAGAGCTATAATTCCGGATACTCGGGGATGGTGTGGAGTTTTATCGCCTGAAGATTCCTGTATTTGTGAACTTTGTGGGTCCCTAGTTGATGAGAACTGTATTCAACGGTGCCAGCCTAAATAGAACCCGTATTGAGGTAGGTATCCTTTAGAGGATTATCATAGCATGGTAGGCAAAGTGTTAAATCAAACTGATTGCTGGGTGTGTTCACATGTGCCACAGGTACAGCATAACGTAGGGTTGGTGCCATTTCCGCTGAATATCACGGAAATTTTAGAATTGCAAAAAGGGAAAACATTGGATGGAAAATTCCTCTCATCCAAACCACCTCATTTCAAACTCTATGAATTCCAAGTAGATAGATCACTTTTGTGTTTAAACATAACCAACCCCAATAAACCTGGGAGTTGGGAAGTGACGGGGAATAATCATTAGACAATGACCTTCTCACAGAGAGCTGATAATGAGTCCATAAACCATGATCTGTTACGCTCAATTAAATCTATTGGGAAACATTTTAGGTACCGGTACACATTGAGTTCCACCAAAGAAATTATTGGTAAGGTGCCAGATGGTTAGTGTGCTAAAATAATACAACCAGAGACTTGCATGTACCAGATGGAAGACCCTGAGATAGGATTGTTTGCAAGGGAAATGTGTTTAATGATAATGATGCATACTATTCCTTATGTTCTCCCCGATAATGTGTATTTTATATGTGGAAGAGAGGCGTATAAGTGGCTCTCCCCGAGTTCCGAAGGTTTGTGTTACCTGGGAAGCATAGTCCCAGTAGTTATGACCCTTACACATGGTGAAATGCTAGGTATTCATAAAAACACACCATCACCATATCTTCACACGCAGTATGAACACAGAGGCAAACGAAATATGATACTTGGTGATGTGCATAAAGCCACTCAGTTAATTAGTGAGACAACTGGCTTCCAAGTTTTAGTCACACTGGATCCCACCAGAATCGCTCGGGGTACATTAAATTTTAGATATATTCAGGAACTTGCTAAATTAATAGATAATATCACCAGATGTATGATGACACATTCAGGTATACAGGGAGAGAATTGCAAGCATACAAGAAAGAACTGGTACAACATAGACTAGTGTTAAATTATTTAACTGCTGTTACTGGAGGCTATTGCGTAACTTTGGCCACCCAATTTGGAGTGAAGTGTTGCACCTATATCACCAATGATACCAACGACCCCAAAGAGGTGATAGACCGGAAGATGGACGAAATTCTGCAGCTAAAATGGGAGTTTCGTAAGAACCATAATGCTTCAGTGGCTGAAGTAGGGGAGAAAATAGAAGGATGGGTCTCATGGTTGAACCCAGTGAAATGGTTCTCAGGCCTAGGGGAATGGGTCCAGGAAGTGATCGCCAGCATAGGCAAATTCTTGATCCTTATACTGATTGTCATCATAGTAATTGGCCTATGTGTCCGGTATGTTCCTATTGTGTTGAAGTGTGTTAAATGTAAAAAATAGAGTAAGACGAAAGAACTAAATTATGATGGTGGTCAGTAATGGCAATATGAATACTGAGGTAAATATAGAACTGCATTACAACCCTGAACTAGGAAATACCATCATCTGGTGTATTATATTTAGACGTGCATAGAATGTATTATTGAAATGTTACTTTTGAAACACCTCAGATAATGTAAAGTCTCAATTTCCCTTCAATACTGCCTTTATAGGACTGGTGCATCCCCACATCTTTCACATGATCTCCCAAGGTCCGCGGTGTGCGTATAATGGTAGTTTTATGTCCCCTCCTAGAGACACATTATTGATGGATTAAGAACCACCTTGTGCCAACCCCTAATAACATTAAGTAATATACGTATGTATGCCTAAAATTAATTTTAACATCAGGATGTGATAGCATGTTCGCTATCAAATGGTGGACTGTCGAAGCTGGATTAGTGGCTGAGACGAATTCAGCGTAAAATTTAGCATGCGCGACGCCATCTCGCGAATGGCAGCTAGACTCCATTTTAGAAACAAGAATCTGCAAGACGCCATTTTGCGACCAGCGCCTTTTTAAGTTACAACTCATGAGCTAAATACAGATGGCAATGTTTTTGATAATCTACCAAGGGCAACAGGAAGAACAGCCTCCTGAGAAAAAGTAAATAGAATTGACAATGCACCAGAATACTGTGAGTGTTTTACATACAAATTGGGAATCCCTGTATGTAGACATGTATAGTTGTGGCAATTGTAATATAACCCAGGCATTGATCTATACAATTGAATTTGTCTGAATCCTAAACAGGTTTTAGTCCCACACCCAGACAGAATGGCCCCGGCTTCACAGCTGGGGGTAACACATTTACATTGCAGTTTGAAACTGTGAGTGAGGAATGAGATGAGATGTGTGTGTATGTATGTATGTGTATGTGGGTATATATATATATATATATATATATATATGTGTGCTAAGTCCATCATAGATGGAATCTCATGCATAAGCACCGCACATTACGCACAGTTGAGCTGCTAACATGACGCTTAGTAGCGAATGCACAATATCCTGCATGCGAATGCTGTTTATTAGCTGCATGCGTGCACATCTGCCCCAAATCAGATAAATCTAACTAGCGTCTTTTCCCATATCCCTAATACTTACATAATGCACACTTACACAAAAGGTTCCATTGCTATAAAGTAAAAGATTCAAGTTTTATTCATTTATTACAAATGCTGTGAAATAAAGACTATTTTGGTATCTAAGGTTTAATACATGATAAGTAAGCCGTGTTTGATATTATACTGATGCGCACTTTATCCACAGCTTCCCGGTATCAGCGTGTAAAGATCGGAACATGCGTTCGCAACTTATGGACCGTAAAGACATAAAGAACCAAAATGTATTTTTGTGCATGCAGGGGAAATAGAGGAGGCAACAAGCTGTTAGGGGCTGTTCTGTGTCCATTTGAACCTACCTGTTAAATGCTCTGTAACAGATGCATCCCCCTTGGGAATCAATGGCATCAGCAATAAGCCTTTCTATTGTGTTGTCTATTTCTGGGGGGGGTATAAATATGTGTGCTCTGACCCTGGGTTTCAAGTCTTCTTGCTGATTGACGGAGGTTATCTTGCTGATGCCGGGATCTGGTCCAGAGCGCCTGCGTATGTATAACTGTACTTGGGTCTGTATAATTTCTTTGCGCTAAATTGTACTTAGATCATAGCGTGTAACTGACTGTACTTTTACTTGAATAATACTTTGTGCTTTGGAACCACAGGTTCGAGGTTGGGAGTCTTTATTTACTTTATGACTGCGTACGCAAAATAGCGTCATCCTTAGAGGTTTATAGCAAGGATACTAGAAGGTATAGGCAGGAGTGTATAGAGGTTAGAATCCAGAATCCTTAGTTGGGGGCTCATAGTGAAGTCACTTACCTGTTCACATGATAAAATATGGTTATCGATATCTCACCAAAGGGTGGATAGTGGCCACACGCAGTTTTCCCTGCAACCACTCTATGCTGAGAGATCGCTATCCGTTATCATGTGAGTCAAGGTACGCTGACTAGAATCCAGGGACAAGAAAGGAAAAAGTTTGTTTTCCTTTGTTGATAGTGTTTTGCGTTTAAAAGGGGTGTCGCAGTATTGCGCACGCGGCTAAGTCACATTTTTGCGCGCAATAAAGACGCACTTTTGCGTACGCAGCTAAGGGTAAGTCATACGGTTGTGTAGTAGTCGCATTATTGTGTATGCGACTGGTCGCACAATAGCGTATACGTATTTTCAGTTGTGCTGCCACGTGTTTAAACAAAGCCGTTGAGGTTTACATTTTTCAATTGTTGCCAATAACTGAGTTAACGTGTATTTCTACTTCAGGGTCCATAGGGGGTCCACAGGGTTGACCTTGGGGTATAGGTTGGGAACCAAATCCGGGCACCACTCAGTTAAAGCTTTTAGCTCCCGGGATGCACTTGGGTCCACTCTCCCTATAACCCCACCCCCAAGCCAGAGGCACCTCAGTTTAAGTTGGTGCCCGGCCAGAGTCGGGTCACCGTTAACGCAGGGGGAGCTGATTAGCAGCCCCTAAGCTTATTTTTTTAGGGACAACGTTTTTTCCAACTTTGGACTCTTCAGAGCGGCAGCGTCGGACTGTCCATAGAATGTCTAAGCTGCCGCTCCGTCACCCCGCTGGCGCTGAGACACCAGTACAGATCTGGGGATCTCAGCGGGACCCCAGAGTCTGTACTAGCTGGAATCTGTGGGTGCCCAGGACTGCTGCTGGATCC
This sequence comes from Taudactylus pleione, assembly GCA_031769625.1. NCBI lineage: Eukaryota > Metazoa > Chordata > Amphibia > Anura > Myobatrachidae > Taudactylus > Taudactylus pleione. Next base: position 5,376,377 of record JAUIMM010000198.1, read on the forward strand.
ACGGGGAGCAGGTAAGGTCGTGGATCACCGCTTGCGGTGATCCGCGCATTTCAAATGCAGTCCTGTGCCTCCGGTCTCTGGGGACAGACCGGAGGTGCCGGCAGTGGTGGCGGGCCCCCCATACCCCGTGTGTCCACTAGACCACCAGGGACTTAACGATCGGCACAGGGAGCCAGCGTCCCAATAGCCGGCCAGGGGAGGCAGCCTTCCCTGTTACAGCGGCTCTTCCCCTCAGCTCAGCGCGCCTTTCAGTATTATAGTCTGGCATCGCTGAGCGGCTTCCTCCGCGGGCCACGCTTCTTCTGAGGTCTCCAGGCGGCCATTTTCAATGTGCATGCAGCAGAGCTCCGGAGATGGCAGTGAGTCCAGTCCCCCTGCGTACCTTACCATCAGGTCAGTGTACACAGCGCTGTAGCCTTCCCAGACACTGAATCTGGGTAAGTTGAATGCAGTGACATAGTGGAGTATATTATATGACATGTTTATGTATATATGTATATATCTGCATGGTATGTGACTTATGCTAGTGCTGACTGTCTGTACTTTATTCTCTCACCTGTCAGTATATATCTATCCCTTTTCTTTATCTGCCCTAATACAGCTGTACTTATAGTGGTTCTGAGACCTCACATTTATATACTTGTTAATATTTGTGAGGTTTGTCACATACTGTTGCGTGCTGCACCTTGCCATATTTTGAATGGAACTGTGTGTTGCATACGCTGAAAATGGGTCCCTGCAGCTAATTTTGGCATCAGTCAGGACCAGTATAGCGCTGCTTGATATTTCCGCCAAGATGGTTAGTCAGATAGGTCTGACAAGGAGAAAGAGCGTTATACTGCACCCATTTTTACTATCCTGCAAGTCATGTGCTGCAGGTGTTAGTGCGGAGGATTTGACTCATAAAGGGTTCTGTATGTGGCGTCATCTAGTGCTGGCCCCTTTCACGACCCCCTTGGGCGGTTTGTTTTCTCGGGATCCTCTTAATTGCGGATCGCCGGGCAAGCCCCATTGTTGTACCCTGGGTGGATGTCGTTTTCTATGAAACGCAAATTGCCGTGGTTGACGCCCTGTGGTTACTTCCCAGTTGGCTCTGCCGTAAACTGGATGCTGTTGTGGGCTCTTTCCCTCTTACACGGGGGGAAGCCTATTTCAGGTTTTATTATCCCTGCTTTAGGGCTGGTAGCAGGTCCATTCTGGTTAGTGAATGTTGACCTGCACCTGTATCATACACCCTCAGTCTTACGTGCCTTCGGGTTCCCTGTTGCTGACTAGCGGGTGGATCGCATGGCGGGACTCTGGCTGTTGCCAGATACGAGGTATTACAACAGTGTTTGGCCTCCTGTCCCAAATTTCCTGAGGGTCATCACGAGCCCCTCCTGGGGTGGATGGACGTGTTACTCGTCTGATTACAGACGTTACTACGCCTCCCATTCCTGCGTGGTCGGATTCTTTGGATCTGTAGGTGGTAACTCTGCCTGAAATCAGTATACTCGCTTTCAGGGGTTGTTACCCATCCTACCATGGCTATAGCATGGTTGGTTAATACTATTGCATACTGAGCTGATGCATTTGTAATGTTTTTCCCCCTCCAACACGTCTGGGGTTCAAATGTATTTGGTCGCTCACGTAATATATGCAGTTGTCATAGGTGGAAATGCCTATATTGGATACCAGTCTCCTAACTTTCAGAGTTCCGGCTGCGACTGTATCCTCCGTAATACCCTATGGCTGCGCTCTGGGATGCAGAGGTGCAGATACCATCTATAGGGTCGATCTTGTTTGGTCCTGACCTTGACAAGATTGTAGTAACATTGGCAGTATTACTAATGACAAGTTTACCGCCTTCAGCTATGCCCACTACAAGGCCTCAGACTAAGGGCCTGATTCAGACCCACTCGCGAGCGGCTGTCCGCTCGCAAGTGGGTCGATGTTATGCACTGAGCATGCGCACGACGGAGGGAGCTCCGTCGTGCGCATGCGCCAGACGCGACGAGCGAAGGAAAGTCCTTCGCTCGTTGTGTCTGATCAAAGGGGGCGTGCTGTCAATGTTGATTGACAGCACGCCCCCTTTGGTGGGCGTGCCGGGGGCGTGCCTCCCTGATGGGGGCGTTCCCACGGGAACGCCTCCCGTCAGAAGCCGGCCCACTGACATCACTAGTGATGTCAGTGGGAGTGATTTTGGCTCTGATAGAGCCAAAATCACTCCGAAGCTTGCGGTTGAAAACATCAACCGCAGGCTCCGGCTCGCAATTTCGATGGTCGCGATGGTCTCGACCATCGCGGCCATCACAAAGCACGCTCGTATAGCCTGTGGGTGGTGACCCACAGCTATACGAGCGTCCAGGAGGACGCTCCATGAAAATGGAGCCCGGCCCTCATTCAGAGCGTGCGCTCTGCTCAGAGCGTACGGCTCTGAATGAGGGCCTAAGTCTGTTAAGTCTTTTTGTCCTCTGGGTCAGCCTAAAGGTCTGTTTCTTCGTAGACTGTCGGCCTCTACAAGGGCCGACATATGCAGTACCGAGCAGGCCTGGACTGCCAGCCGATCCTGTTTCTGAACCTATGGATATATCTTTAGCCTGACAAGACAGGCCTACCACTGGGAGATAGCGATTTTCTCAGTTCGCCCGGTACTAGTGTCAAGTTGCCGCGGCTACGTGGGTAGAAGGGTACGCCCTCTCTTTGCTCAGGTGGCCTCTTTACATGTGATGGTACGCGGGCCCTTATTCAGACCCGAACAGGGCCTTACAAATCCAGAAAGCTATACAGTTGTTGTGGTAAGCGGAGCTAATTTGGCCATCCCCACTTTCTCAGCGAGGGACTGGTTGTTCTGCTTACTTTCTGGTGCGGTGGCTGAATGGTCCTCTTTGGCCTATTCTCTGTCTCAATTCCCTGAAACAGTTCCTAAAGCTACCTGGGCTCGGGAGGCAATCCCTATGCTCCATCATACTATGTTTGGAACCTGGGGACTTTATGGTATCACTGGATATACAGGACGCGTGCCTACGGGTACTTACAGAGACCTTTCCTCAGCTTGGACTGAGGTTTGCTGTATCACAGCAACACTTACAATTTTTCGGGCTCTGCCTATTGGAACTGTCCTCAGCCCCACAGGGGTTTACCAGCATTTGGGATTTTCTGACAGTTCTCCTGTTCAGTATATCCCAATGCTCCTGTACCTGGACGGCCTCCTGCTCTTAGCGGGATCACCGGGGTACTTTACAGCCAGGTCAGGATGACCGTGGCTTCTTCAGGGTACAGATGTTTAATCAAAGGGGAAAAAGTCCTCCCTGCATCACTCTCTGGGTATTCTTCATCTAGTAGCCCTGCTGGATTCTCAGAATCTGAGAATTCTTCTGGCGTAAGACGGAATCTCCACTCTTCCATTAGGAGTATATGGATGTCTACGCAGTCGACATATGTCTTTACACTCTGGGATGCATGGTCAAATATTCAGTGTCTGCCTTTGGAAGGGTGGAATGGGCTCAGTTCAATTCCAGGCCTTTCCATAATTGGCTTATCTCCAGATGGAACGAGTTTTTTGTGTCGGATCACTGTTGAAACGATGATGCTCTCACCGGAGGCAAGTCGGTCCCTTTCCGGGTGGCTATGGCCATCTCGTCCAGGGTATTCTTTGCTATGGACAGTGTCTGGTTCGCATCCATTTCAGTGCAGTTGGACGTCTATCGATTCCACCCTGTCAATTAACTTGTTGGAACTTTAGCCTGTCTTGGGCCTTCACTATGGCATAACTTTTGTTTCCCGGTGAACCTGAAAAGGTTCAGTCCGACAGGGTCAGGACAGTGGCTTCCTTTTTAGCAACACTGTTCATTGGGTGGCAATGACAGGTATGTCACACATTCGGACATAGTCAGAGGGTCTCCTCCCGACCATCTCGGCAGCTTTCATTTCAGGAGCTCTCCATTGGGAAGCGGGAGTCCTCAGCCGCCACGACGTGCATCCCGGGGACTAGTCTCTTCCCCAAGAGAGGTTTCATCTCCTGGTGAGCAGGGGGGGCCCCCCTGAGGTGACCCTCATGGCCTTCTGACTTTATCATACTATGGTGTTACAGTCCAGCTCTGGGGATTCTGAAGCAACCTTCAGTGACTCTTTGTCGGTGAAGTGGTCCTTCCACTTTGCATACCTGTGTTCTCCGGTCACCCTTCTTCCTCGAGGGAAGTGTTTCAATTGAGACAGAGATGCTTTCCTGCTGGTGGCTCCTGATTGCCCCAGATGTCAGGGGTACTTGGATTTTCGGAGTCTCTCCATCGATACGCCATTCCTGATGCTTCACTGCCCGGAGCTGTTGTATCAGGGTCCTTGGTTTTGCCTTGGACCTGGGTCGTTTGACTTTGACTGCGTCCCTACAGTGGTCTTATGGCTTCCCTGGCTTTGTCATTGTTGGAATGATTAGAGCATATAGATCAGCTTTTGCTGGGACCTACCACAAACTGTGGCAGCCATAATTCTTATGGTATTGTACCTGTCGATACGATCCTCCGGTGTCCAGGATTTCCAGATATTCTGGCATTCCTTTCGGCTGGCTTGGGTTTCACCCTCGGCCTGGCCTTCCTGACAGTGCGGATCTCTACACTGTCGGTAGGGTTAAGATATGGAATTGCTCCATTCTGGTATCCAGTTCATCCTTTGGAGTGTTTTCTGGATTGTGCCTCCATTTGTCCTCCCTAGGGACTCCTTGGGAGTTAGTAGTGATTCTTCATTCCCTCTGGGGACAGTCAATAGAACCCGCTGGTTGTGATAGCCATTACATGGTCTATTGCTTAGGCTCTCTCTTTCTCTCAGGGTGTTTATATCAACCAGGAGAGTGTCTGAATTGGGAGCGTTCTCATGTGGTTCCCTCTTCTGGAGGGCATCATGTCAGGGTGTGAGTTGCTCTCACCCTGTGTTTCTTCTTAAAGTGGTTTTTAGGTTCCATATTATTCTGGAACTTATGGTACGGCCATTCAGTCCCCAGTCCTCTCGGCTGGTGTGGCCTCATTGACTGTGGTCCGGTCTCCTTGGATTTATGTGATCCATTCAAGTTCCTTACGGAAATTGGACTCCTTATTGGTGGTCTGCGATTTCTGGTTTTCACAGGAAAGGATGGCCGGCCTATAACCAAATGTTGGCTGGATGGCCTCGTATGTCTTCCTCAGGGGCCTACCCAGGGGTAGGCCTTTCTGTTGTTGAGGCTTGTTTTTTCTCGGGCCATGTAACCCTCGTGGGCGGCTCGCTGTGGCACCTCGGCTGTTTTGCCTTACTAGGTGACCACGTGGTCTTCTGTTCACACCTAAGGTTCTAGGCATTAGTTTCCTTTGCCTCTCAGGATGCTTCCTTTTTGGCGACGGATTCTCCTCTCAGCACAGGAGCGTCCCCACCCTTGGTTGAACTGCTTTGGGACATCCCCAAGGTCAACCATGTGGACCCCCTATGGACCCTGAAGTAGAAAACAAGAGATATATGGTAAGAACTTACCTTCTACGAAGTCCATAGGGTCCACAGGGCGCCCGCCCTGACACACCTGGCTTCATATGGGCTGTGTGGCTGGTCACCGGTTTTCCGTCTCCCATTTCTGTGAGTATGGTTATTGAGTGCTCCAGTTTTCTCTCTCTTTTTCTCTCCTCCTCTGGCTTTTGGCTACTTACAAACTGAGGTGCCTCTGCCTTGGGTACGGGGTTATAGGGAGAGTGGACCCAAGTGCATCCTGGGAGCTAAAAGCTTTAACTGCGTGGTGCCCGGATTTGGTTCCCAACATATACCCCAAGGTCAACCCTGTGGACCCTATGGACTTCGTAGAAACAGAGACAACAAAGGTAAGTTCCTACCATATCTCTTGTTTTTTCTGTGCAGGAAAAAAGTGTGTAACTGTGAGTGTTTGTTTAGGGTGTAACATGGGACCTAAATGGTAAGGGTATCGTAGGACCCTTAAGTGCTATGCGCAGGAAGGTGGCCTACTGACTCGGTAGCAGCATACCGTTTAATTTTACACAGAGCAGGTGTATGGTTTGTTATTTTTGTTAGGGTTCGACCCCAGCGTGATTATAGCGTTCAGTAATCAATGTGTGTGATCTGTTAGGCTTATTTGAACACTATAATTGAACCGCATAATCTTGGCTAGATTGTGATTGTGAGCTGGTGGGAGGGTGGACGAAATCAACTGGAACATAAAGGGTACTTTGCTGCCCCCTAGCAGTTGAAAGGTAGTCAAAAAGGGATTGCTGAGCGGAAGCGGCCTTTACTTCCGTAGGTGAGTGGAAGCGTCTAGAAGTCCTCCATAGGGTTTGCGGATACATCCTTTTTACCAAGGCGTTCGCAGGTAAGTGAAAGTACCTTAATTGTCCTTCACGAGTTTAAATTTTTATTGAAAAACGTAGGAGTTGTCCCAAGATGGGAGCCACGCAAACAATATAAATGTTAGACAATAATGTGCTGCTAATGGAGGCGCCGCTTGGATCGGCCCGTCGTATTATGCATACTAAGTACGGTACTTCTGCAATAAGGTATTGTGACGTATGGTTTAAAATAACGATGAAGAGTGTTAGACCGTTTCCCAGAATTGGTAGTTTTGATAAAGATGTATTGGATAATGTCCGGGACCACATCAGTCTGATGAGGTCTCGAGGTAAGAAGGTAAAATATTATGAGAAATTTGGGTAGTTCTCATGAACCAACTAATAAAGATTGGCGAGTGGTGTTAAGGGCCTGTCTGCCACGCAATACCGACATGACAAAATTTATCACGGATTGTGTATTGGATGGTGACGTTCCCTTAACAGACCAAGTAAACCAAGGTAACATTTCCCGCATTGTAACTCAATTGGGTATATATTTTCCAGTAGTAGTTAACTGGAACAAAATTTTCACAATCAAGCAAAAGGAGAGTGAAACTGTAGAAGATTATTGCGATCGGGGTCTGCAGGCTATCACCCAGTACACTGGGATAGAAGATATAGAAGATAGCACTCACCACAGGGGAATGATAGTCACGGTACTCATGGATGGTCTGAAAGAGAATTTAAAGACTCGGGTTCAGACCTCACAGCCTGGTCACAATAGATAACCTCATAGAGTCTGCCATAGAACATGATAAAAACATCTCAAAAAAGAGGGAGATCCAGAGCGAAAAACTAATGGCTGTCAGTATCCAAGCTCTGGAGGGAATGACTGTAACATCACAGCCAACGGACACACTCGCACCTGCACACACACTTAAACCTGCAGTCACTAACCCCCCACCACAACAAACCCAGCTCCACTACTCATATCCCCCACAATACCCTTACCCTCCCTATCCTTACCCATATCCACCACCTTTACCCTCTGCTCAAACCTCACAACAACACACGTTTTCACCTGATCCACGGACATGTTTTAATTGTAAACAAACAGGACACTTAAGTAGAAATTGTACAGTAAAACGAGTAGGAACCCCAAATCAGGGAGTACCTGGATATCCCCATAAGGGATATGCAGAGAGACCAGCAAATGTTCAACAGGCACCAGCTCCAATTGTGGCCGTAAATGCTTTATTGGAGAATGGTAGCCAACGCTAGGGGTCAGGTCATACCTGTAGTCTACAGATAGTCAGGTTAACGGGAAGTACTAGGGAAGAACCGGTCATGATGGTTGATGTAGCTGGTACTGAATATCCTTTTCTACTTCAGGGTCCATAGGGTATCCACAGGATACCTTGGGGTGTGACGTCAGTCGCAGGGCACCAAAGAGTTAAGCTTTCAGCCTCCCAGGATGCACTAGGTCCCCCTCCTATACCCCGCCCCCGGGCCAAGGCACCTCAGTTTAGTTTGGTGCCCGGCCGGAGTCGGGTGCACCTGTTGGAGTGGGGGCTAGAAGAGCCCCTGAAGCTTATTCTTCATGCAGCTGTGGCTGCACAACTGGATGAACAGCATGGACAGTCAGTCCTGACGTCCATGCTGTCTTCCCTACACCCCGCCGGTACCAGAACGCCGGTACTGATCCGGGGATGCTGGTGGGCGTCTGGGGTCACAGCTAGCGGTGACCCCAGATGCTCCGGACCATGGCCGGATTCAAGGGGGACAGAGGTAAGCAGCGGGGTCCCGCGGTGGGTCCCCGCTGATCACATGGTCCTAAGTCCCCAGGCAGGGGGCTCCCTGGGGACTGGCTGCAGCGTGGAGCCAGGCGACCAACCTGCGCTTCCACTACCCCCTGGGACAGCGGACCGCAGCAGAGCGGTAGCGCTGCGGCGTCCCAGGGGTTAAATGCATGCCAGGGGAGCGCGCCTTCCCTGTCTCACAGCCGGCGCCTCCCCCGCTGCACACAGCCCTCTCTGCATGCTGCCGACTGGTCCTGTGGCAGCGCTCCTCCCCCAGGCCAGCCTCCTCTCTGCTCCTCGGCGGCCATCTTCTCCAGAACGCATGGTGAACGCTGCTGGAAGCGCTGGACGGAAGCATCATGGTCTGGGTCCCCCCGCATACCTCTCCTCCGCTGTGGTCAGGTCTGTGTATGCAGCGCTGTGTCCTACCAGGCCCTGTGTCTGTGTAGTTGAGTGATCAGCGCTGTTAGTGCAGGAATTGTTATTTTTCTGCATTGTATGTGACTGTGCTAGCGCTGCTGCCTGTAATCTTTTCTTCTCTAAACTGTCAGCTTTATTACTGTCCCTGTTCTTTCTGCTAAAGCCCTTGCGGTGCGGTGCTGCAGGGTGGTCTCTCGCCTATTTAATACTTAATTGGTGAGAGAGGTCACATACGTGGTGCCATCATGTCTGAAAGTGATTTTCCCCTCCGGCTACAGTGTACCACGTGCAAAGTACCGTTAGCGGAGGGGGAGGGTAGCGCGGAGGGCCTTTGCCGGCAGTGTTTGTCCATGGCGCGGCCTATTACGGTTACAGCACCGGTACAGGAGCCGCCCTGGGCTTGTTTCGCTCAGGCGTTAACAGCTTTAGTGGGCCAGTTAGCTCCGCAGCCCGCGTTTACTCCGATGGGTTTGTCCCAGCAGTCTGTGGTGTCGTCACTCATGCAGGGGTTCCCACGACAATTGGTGGTACCCCACAGTCTCCCTATTTCCCCGCTCCCGGGTTCTCAGGAGCCAGCGTGGGTTAACTCCCTGACGAGTTCTGTACAGCACTTGTCGGATGTGTTGCAAGGGGAGTCTGTGATGCGGTCTCATAAAAGGCCGGTGGCGTCTCTGTCCGCTCCTTATGAGGATGACGAAGGGACGTCTGATGATGGGGAGATTCTAGATCCTTACGATCAGGAACCTCTCCATACTAAGGACGCTGATGCTAAGTCCAAAGTATATATTCCTGGACTTATTCGGGCGGTCCGCACAGCCTTGGTGATTGAGGACGAAGTTCCCCCAGCGGCTAAATCTAAGTATGCCTTTTTCAAAGATGTGAAGGGCGATGCCACAGTCTTTCCTCTTTCGGGTCAGTTGGTGGACCATTTAGAGGAGGCGTGGAAACAACCTCGCAAAAGATACCAGCCGCAGAGACGCCTGGCGGTGGCTTATCCGTTCGCGGATAATTATTTTGCGAAGTGGGAATCCCCTCCACAGGTGGATTCTCACGTGACCCGTCTTGTCCGTAGTGCCACATTGCCGATGCCATCCATGTCCTCCCTTAAGGATGCTACGGACCGCAAGGTAGAAATCTGCCTGAAGTCCGCTTATTCCCTTGCAGGGGGGGCAGCACGGCCGGCTATGGCCATTTGCTGGGTTGCCAGAGCGATGGAGCGCTGGGCGGATTCATTAGAGGCTACTTTTGAATCCGACTGTCCGGCCGATCAGGCGGAGTTGATTGGCAATCTCCGTGATTCGGCCACCTACATCAACGAGGCGGCTCTAGACATTAGTACTCTGGTGTCTAGAATTTCTTCAGCAGCGGTAGCTGCTCGTCGCACCTTGTGGCTGCGATCCTGGAAGGCGGACGCAGATTCCAAGAAAGGTCTGGAAGCGTTGCTGTTTACCGGAGAAGTTCTCTTCGGTCCGGATCTGGATAAGATTGTGGCCACGCTGGCGGCAGCCAAATCTGCCTGTCTCCCGTCGGCCGCTGCTCCTTCTGGTTCGGGACCATCGTCCTTTCGGTCATCTAGGGCCCAGGGCAGGCCCAAACCACAGTCGTTTCCTCGACAGGCTGGCCCTAAGAAATCGGTCAAGCCCCGGAAGCAGGCATGGAGTACCAGACGTCCGGCCCCCAAGCCAGATGACAAGCCTGCGGCCTGACGGTCCGGGCCTCCCTTTGGGGGATCCCAGGGTGGGAGGCCGCCTGCTACAGTTCGCCCAGTGTTGGTCGACCACTACGACAGACACTTGGGTTCTGGAGGTGGTTTCCCACGGATACGCCCTCTCCTTCCGGCACAGACCCCCGGCTCGCTTCTTCACCACGGGTCTCCCATCAGACCGGAACAAGGCTACGGAGCTGCGGAAGGTATTGCACACTATGCTCCAGGCTGGAGTTATAGTGGCGGTTCCATTCTCCCAGAGGGGCCAGGGTTTCTATTCAAATCTATTTTTGGTACAGAAACCCAATGGGTCATATCGTCCGATTCTCAACCTCAAAGCACTCAACAAGTCTTTGCGGGTCCCGAAGTTTCGGATGGAGACCCTACGGTCCATCATTCTGGCGCTGGAACCTGGGGACTACTTGGTGTCATTGGACATACAGGACGCTTACCTGCATGTCCCTATTCTTTGGCGCCATCAACAGTTCCTCAGGTTTGCAATCAGCAGCGACCACTTCCAGTTTCGGGCGTTACCTTTTGGCCTGGCAACAGCACCACGTGTTTTCACCAAGGTGATGGCGGTCATGGCGGCTTCTCTGCGGCTGCAGGGAGTCCGCATGTTGCCGTATTTGGACGACCTGTTATTGGTGGCAGGATCTCCAGAGCTCCTGTTACGCCACTTGGACCTGACCATTGCACTGCTGCAACGGCACGGCTGGCTAATCAACTGGCAGAAGTCCACTCTAATCCCGTCTCGGAGGATTCTGCATCTTGGAGCCTTATTGGACTCGGGACAGCAAAGGATCTTCGTGACGGAGGACAAGATCTCTGCTTTACAGTCAAGGGTGCGCAGTTGTCTGCACAGCCGCCGGGTGTCCTTACACTCGGCGATGAGGTTACTGGGCTCCATGGTGTCGGTGTTCGACATGGTGGAATACGCCCAGTTTCACTCCAGACCTCTGCAGCACCTGATCCTGTCCAAGTGGAACGGGCTGACTCAGTCTCTGAAGTCCCAGACGATTGTGCTCACCCAGGAGGTTCGCCTGTCCCTTACGTGGTGGTTACAGACGACCCACCTCAACAAGGGACGTCCGTTCTGGGTTCCAAATTGGGTCCTGTTGACAACGGACGCCAGTCTTCGGGGCTGGGGAGCAGTTTCGGGTCCACACTTGTTCCAGGGCAGGTGGACGCCGACAGAAGCGGAGCTTCCAATAAATATCTTGGAACTCCGTGCGGTCTTCAATGCTCTCCAGCAGGCACAGCGGTTTCTCCAGGGTCGCCCGGTGCAGGTCCAGTCGGACAATGCTACCACCGTGGCCTACATAAACAGGCAAGGAGGAACTCGCAGTCGGGCGGCTCTCGTAGAGGTCTCTCGGATCCTGGTTTGGGCGGAGCGCAATCTTCCAGCCATATCAGCGGTCTTCATCCCGGGAGTGCTAAATTGGGAGGCGGACTTTCTAAGTCGCCAGGACGTTCATCCGGGGGAATGGTCCCTGCACCCGGACGTTTTTCAATTACTGGTGGACAGGTGGGGTCTTCCAGAAATCGACCTCATGGCGTCCCGGCACAACAACAAGTTGCCGGTGTACGGGTCTCGCACAAGAGACGAAGGGGCGTCTCTGGTGGATGCTCTGTCCGTCCGGTGGACGTTCCGGTTCGCATACCTGTTCCCTCCGGTCTCCCTTCTTCCACGGGTAATCCGGAAATTCAAACAGGAAGGAGGGACGCTCCTGTTGATAGCTCCCGTGTGGCCCAGACGGCACTGGTTCTCAGACCTTCAGGGTCTGTCCGTGGACATTCCTCTGCGGTTGCCGCTACGACCGGACCTTCTGTCTCAGGGTCCTTGCCTTCACCCGGACCTGACTCGGCTGTCTTTGACGGCGTGGCTGTTGAGACGACCATGCTGAGGTCCCGGGGTTTTCCAGCTCTGTGGTGCGTACCATGTTACGAGCTCGGAAACCGTCTTCCGCGAGGATATACCATCGCGTGTGGCATACGTTCTTCCAGTGGTGTCGACCGAGAGGTTATGCACCGCGGGAGTTTCGTCTGTCTCGGATTCTCGCCTTCCTGCAAGCGGGACTAGATCATGGGCTTCGCCTTGCTTCTTTGAAGGTACAGGTTTCGGCCCTATCTGTCTGGTTTCACCGTAGGATTGCTACAATCCCGGATGTGCGCACCTTTATGCAGGGTGTTCTCCGCATTCAGCCGCCCTTTGTTCCACCTGTGGCGCCTTGGGATTTGGCTGTGGTCCTGAGGGCTCTCCAAGGACCGCCGTTTGAACCACTGGGCTCAGTGGATCTTAAATGGCTAACAGCTAAGACTGTTTTCCTTCTGGCCATTGCTTCGGCCAGACGTGTTTCTGAGTTAGGGGCTCTTTCTTGTAGACCCCCTTTCTTGGTTTTTTATGGGAACAGGGCAGTGCTCCGCACTCGGCCCGAGTTTCTTCCCAAAGTTGTTTCCCAGTTTCATATTAACGAGGAAATAGTTGTTCCGGCCTTTAACTCACCGGGTCTTTCCGTGGGTGAGGCCTCTTTGGATGTTGTGCGGGCCTTAAGGACTTATGTTGACCGCACTTCTTCGTTTAGGAAGTCGGACGCTTTGTTTGTCCTCTTTGGCTTCCGTAAAAAGGGTTGACCTGCTTCAAAGCAAACTTTGGCAGCCTGGATCCGTATGGCTATTTCTGAAGCTTATCTTCATGAAGGCCTACCGGTCCCTCCTTCTCTGAAGGCTCATTCCACTAGGTCTGTGAGTCCTTCGTGGGCAGCTCGACGTGGTGCCTCGGCAGTTCAGATCTGCAAGGCTGCTACGTGGTCTTCTGTCCATACCTTCGTGAGGTATTACAGGTTTGACACCTTCGCCTCTCAGGATGCTTCCTTCGGGCGGCGGATTCTCCTTTCTGCACAGGAGCGTCCCCACCCTTAAAGGATACTGCTTTGGGACATCCCCAAGGTATCCTGTGGATACCCTATGGACCCTGAAGTAGAAAATATGAGATATGGTAAGAACTTACCCTTGTTATCTCTATTTCTACGAAGTCCATAGGGTTCCACAGGACTCCCGCCCTGTCGCACCTGTGCTGCAGATGGGCTTTGCTCTGGTCACCGGTTTTCCGTCTCCCTCTGGTGAGAATGTGATTCTTGTATGTGTCCAGATCTTTGTTCTCTCTCTTCCTTCTCCTCCTCCGGCCTATGGCTTGGTAACTAACTGAGGTGCCTTGGCCCGGGGGCGGGGTATAGGAGGGGGACCTAGTGCATCCTGGGAGGCTGAAAGCTTAACTCTTTGGTGCCCTGCGACTGACGTCACACCCCAAGGTATCCTGTGGAACCCTATGGACTTCGTAGAAATAGAGATAACAAGGGTAAGTTCTTACCATATCTCATATTTTCTTGTAGACACAGGGGCGACCAGGTCAGTGATGAAATCTCCTGTTAATTTACAGGTGACCAACGAGACAGTACCAACAATGGGTGTAACAGGTAAAGTGGAATGTTATCCTTTAACAAAGTCCACAGAGGTTACTATTGGGCCGTTGCATACCAGACATTCTTTCCTTCTGGCTGCTGCTCCTACTAACCTGTTGGGAAGAGACTTGTTATGTAAAATGGGATGTGTTATATATTGCACCCCTGATGGTGTATTTTTAGATATCCCAGAGAGAATTGCACACGAGGTGTGGGATATGTTGGACACTCCTCAAAGGATAATGTATCACTCTACAAGTTTAAATGAAAATCCATCACAGGTAGATGAAATGTTGTTCCAAATTCCCTTTGGACGAAGGATGGATAGGACACTGGATTAATGGCAAACGTAAGCCCTGTAATGGTAAATTTAAAAGGCGGTAGGCAAGCTCCAAAAATTCCCCAGTACCCACTAAAACAGGAGGTAGAATTAGGGGTGTTTCCAATAATTGAGTGATTATTGCAACAGGGAATCTTAGTTCGTACAGCTAGTGTAGCCAACAGTCCCATCTTTCCAGTGAAGAGTGGTGGGAGGGGTTATAGGCTGGTACAAGCCCGCAGAGGTGTTAATAAGGTGGTAGAGAGCCAATTTCCTGTAGTGTCAAATCCAGCTGTCATCCTGATGCAGATCCCACCAAATGCAACCCATTTCACTGTCATTGACCTCTGTTCTGCTTTCTTCTCTGTGCCTCTCCACCCTGACTGTCAGTATCTATTCGCATTTACATACAGAGGTGTGCAATATACATGGACACGGTTACCCCAAGGTTTCATAGACATCCCCAGTATCTTCTCCCAGACATTGCACGACTGTTAACAATCTTTTCAACCTGCCAATGGATCTGTTCTAATGCAATATGTGGACGATTTATTGCTATGTTCTGACTCTTTTATGTCATGTTTGAATGATACTAAACTTTTGTTACTTCTTCTCTCGCATACAGGACACAAGGTGGCTAAGGACAAGTTACAGCCGTGCCAATCCAGAGTAAAATATTTGGGACACTGCCTAACCCAGGGGTTACGACATCTTACAAATGATAGAATCCAGGCCATACAAAACATGACACTGCCGCAGAATCAACAGCAAATTCGTACCTTTTTGGGAATGTGTGGATATTGTAGAATGTGGATTCCAGGTTTTTCTATTTTGGCCTTGCCTTTACAGGAATTAGTCTCTTCCTCAAAACCCGATCGTGTCATACACACAGAGGAATCAGAGCAGGCTTTCCTTAATCTTAAGGATAGCCTGACAAAAGCTTCTGCATTGGGAAAACCTGATTATGAAAAACCTTTTGATTTGTATTGTACGGAAGCCGATGGTTGTGCTGCAGGTGTCCTTACACAAAAACATGGTGATGCCAGTAGGCCCGTAGCATACTACAGTGCCCAATTGGACACTGTAGCAAGATCACTCCCCACTTGTTTGAGAAGTGTAGCAACTACTGCTCTATTGGTGAGTAAAAGTGAGGACGTAGTACTGGGCCATGATATGATTGTCTACACTCCCCATGCTGTATCTGCTCTGTTGAACTCAGCTGAAACCAGACACGTCTCTTCGGCTAGGTTAACCAAATGGGAACTAGCTCTAATTGCACCCGCAAACATCACTGTTAAACGTTGCAGCACGCTGAATCCAGCAGCGTATTTACCATATGTACAACATGATGTACAAAGGGTGGAAGGAGACAATTTGCCTGGCGGGAGGTGAGTTCAGCGGACATAATGATACGCACGATTGTATGACATATCTAAATCAAATGTTTACTGCTAGACCTGACATACATGACACACCTTTAGAGAATGTGGATGTGACTTTTTATACGGATGGGAGTTATCATAGACAAACAGACACAGGTGAATTATGTACAGGTTATGCTGTTGTAAATGACAGACATCATAGAAGCTAAACCTCTTGCTCCTCCTCACTCAGCCCAGGTGGCAGAGTTAGTAGCACTAACTAGAGCGTGTGAACTGGCAGCAGGCAAATCTGCTAACATTTACACTGACTCGGGGTATGCGTTCGGGGTGGCTCTATGGCGTCTGAGAAATTTTATGACAGCAGCAGGCACACCAGTTGTACACTCCCGACACATAAAACATCTTTTAGAAGCAATCCAACTGCCCAAAACAGTGGCAGTAATTAAATGTAAAGCCCATACATGTGAGGATGACCCGGTGTCATTCGACAACAACAGGGCCGATGAAGCTGCAAAATGGGCAGCAGGGTTAAAAATGTTTTCTCCAACTAAAAAATTTATTCTTTCCAAACAATTGATATGCTGAAATTAATTGAGATGCAAAATTTGTGTTCAATTCAGGAAAAATCCATTTGGAAGTTCAAGGGATGTGGACAAGAGTCCTCCGGGCTCTGGAGGGACGGACAAGGTAAACCAGTAGCCCCAAGGCATATTACCCCAGCCTGGCTGAGGCAGCACACGGTCTGACTCATCTGGGAAAACAAGGTATGTGCAAGTTGGTGAGGGCATACTGGTGCGAACCAGGTTTTTCTTCACAAGCAGAAAAGATAGCATTCCTGCTTGAGGAAGAACATAGGGAAAGCGATCCCTACCGAACCGTCCCACATTCCACCGACTGATGGACCTTTCCAGGTAATAAAAATTGATTTCATCCAATTACCACCCTGCAGGAACCTTAAGTATGTATTAGTGTGCACCGATGTATTTTCTAACTGGGTTGAGGCCTAAACAGCAGCCACTAATACTGCTGTGTTTACTGCCAAGAAAATAGTCCAGGAATTTGTATGCAGGTACGGTATCCCTAAAATCATAGAGAGTGACAGGGGTACTCATTTCACAGGTGATGTTTTTCAAAGTATGTGTAAGCTGATGGGTATTAATAGCCGACTTCATACCCCCTACTGACCGCAAGCCAGTGCCAAGGTAGAGAGGATGAACAGGACTATTAAAAGTAAGTTAAGTAAAATTATGGCAGAAACTGGACTGGGATGGCCAGAAGCGTTACCTTTGGTCCTACATAGCATAAGGATCACTCCTAGACCCCCTCTAAATCTGTCCCCATTTGAAATACTGTTCGGTAGACAACCTCATTTGATTATAAGTCCACAGGAAGACTTGAAGGGTAACAAAGAGGTAACTGTAAAGTATCTTATATCAATGAGTAAGCAGTTAAAGCAACAGCAGCAGAAACTAAAATTGTTGTCTAATGATATGCCTGAAACTAACTGTCATGATGTTGAACCAGGAGAATATGTTATGATGAGAAATTTCTTGCGTTCAGGTTGTTTGACTGATCGGTGGGAAGGTCCATACCAGGTGCTGCTGACAAGTACTACATCTTTCAAGGTGTCCGAGAGAGATACCTGGGTCCATTCACTCACTGCAAAAAGGTCAATAAACCGGTGGAGAAACAAGTCGGAGACAAGGCTGATAGCGTGGACCTGTCGCTCGCGAGCTTGTTCCGGGAGGATTGAAAAGGTCGAACTGAACTGAGAGAAATTTGCAGGACTTGTTGTGACAATGGACGGACCTGCTGTGTTCATTTTCATATTCTCTTTTAGAGTGTTCACCATCCTGATCGGTTCAGGGATATCCAGTGTCTGTGATGGGGGACCGATTGAGGAAACGGGAGCTGATGGCAGTGTTGATGGAGTGGAGTCAGGAGGAATGCAATGCCAATCAGGGGAGTGTCTGACCAATCTTAGTACTGTTACTGTTAAGAGAGCTGTCATTCCGGATACTCTGGGAAGGTGTGGAGGTTTATCGTCTGAAGATTCCTGCATTTGTGAGCTTTGTGGGTCCCTAGTTGATGAGAACTGTATCCAATGGTGCCAACCTAAATATAACCTGTACTGGGGTGGGTATCCTTTAGAGGATTATCATAGCATGGTAGGCAAAGTGTTAAATCAAACTGATTGCTGGGTGTGTTCACACGTGCCACAGGGACAGCATAACGTAGGGTTGGTGCCATTTCCGCTAAATACCATGGAAATTTTAGAATTACAAAAAGGGAAAACCTTGGATGGAAAATTCCTCTCATCCAAACCACCTCATTTCAAACTCTATCAATCAGTAGATAGATCACTTTTGTGTTTAAACATAACCAACCCCAATAAATCCGGGAGTTGGGAAGTGACGGGGAATAATCAGACGATGACCTTCTCACAAAGAGCTGATGATGAGTCCATAAACCATGATCTGTTACGCTCAATTAAATCTAGTGGGAAACATTTTAGGTAACGGTATACATTGAGTTCCACCAAAGAAATTATTGGTAAGGTGCCAGATGGTTATTGTGCTAAAATAATACAGCCGGAGACTTGCATGAACCAGATGGAAGACCCAGAAATAGGATTGTTTGCAAGAGAAATGTGCTTAATGATAATGATGCATACCATCCCTTATCTTCTCCCTGATAATGTGTATTTTGTATGTGGAAGAAAAACGTATAAATCGCTCTCCCCGAGTTCCGAAGGTTTGTGTTACCTGGGAAGAGTAGTCCCAGAAGTTATGACACTCACACATGTTGAAATGCTTGGTATACATAAAAACGCACCATCACCATATCTTCACATGCAATATGAACACAGAGGCAAAAGAAACATGATACCTGGTGATGTGCATAAAGCCACTCAGTTAATTAGTGAGACAACTGGCTTTTAAGTTTTAGTAGCACTGGATCCCACCAGGATCGCTCGGGGAACACTAAATTTTAGATATTATCTATCAATTTAGCAAGTTCCTGAATATATCACCAAGATGTACGACAACACATTCAGGTATACAGGGAGAGAATTGCAAGCGTGCAAGAAAGAACTGGTGCAACACAGGCTAGTGTTAAATTATTTAACTGCTGTTACTGGAGGGTACTGCGTAACTCTGGCCACCCAATTTGGAGTAAAATGTTGCACCTATGTCACCAATGATACCAGCGACCCCAAGGAGGTTATAGACCGGAAGATGGATGAAATTCTGCAGCTAAAATGGGAGTTTCGTAAGAACCATAATGCTTCAGTGGCTGAAGTAGGGGAGAAGATAGAAGGATGGGTCTCATAGTTGAATCCATTGAGATGGTTCTCAGGTCTAGGGGAATGGGTCCAGGAAGTGATCGCCAGCATAGGCAAATTCTTAATCCTTATACTGATTGTCATCATCATAATTGGCATATGTGTCCGGTGTGTTCCTATTGTGTTGAAGTGTGGAAAATGTAAAAATAGAGTAAAACGAAAGAACGAAATTATGATGGTGGCCATTATGAATACCGAGGTAAATACAGAACTGCATTACAACCCTGAGCTAGGAAATACCATCATTTAATGTATTATATTTAGACATGCATAGAATGTATTATTGAAATGTTATTTTTTAAACACCTCAGATAATGTAAAGTCTAAATTACCCTTCAAGACTGCTTTTATAAGACTGGTGCATCCCCACACCTTTCACATGATCTACCAAGATCCGCGGTGTGCGTATAATAGTGGTTTTATGTCCCCACTCAGAGATACATTATTGATGGATTAAGAACCATCTTAGGCTTACATTTTACATATTATTTAGTGTAATTATGGGATGGCACAAGTTAAAATTCCAACAACAGATTGTGATAGCATGTTTGCTATCAAAGGGTGGACTGTCGAAGCTGGATAATTGGCTGAGACAAGATCAGTTTAAAATTGAATCGTAGCGACGCCATCTTGCGACTGGCCGCAAGACGCCATTTTGGAAATGAGATCGCAAGACGCCATTTTGCGAATGGCCCCCTAAGTTCCATTTTAGATAAACTTACACTTTAGTACAGGTGGCGATATTACTATTAGTACCATGCGATTGCATCTTTCACCATTTGTCATACACACATTAATACGCACAATTGCGCTGTTAACTAGTCACATAATTAACAAATGCATAAGAATTTGTATGAAAACGCTGTTTTATTAGATTCATGCGCACGCATCTGCCCCAAGTTAACTAGCGTCCTTATATCAAACCCCGCATACTCACACATTACATATCCACATACAAGGTTTAATAAGCTTTAAAGTAAAAGATTTAAGTTTGCTCAGTTAGTATAAATGCTGTGAAATAAAGATTATTTGGTAACTAAGGCTTTATACATGCTAAGTAAGCCGTGTTTGGTTTTGTACTGATGCGTACTCTTTCAACAGAATTCCGGTGTTATTGGTGTGAAGATCGCATCATGCATTCTCAACTTATGGACCGCAGAGACTTCAAGCAACAAAATGTATATAATATGAACAACTGTTAGGATGTTGCATGGGGCGGGAGGGCAGAGACCCCCAGTTGTTAGAGGCTGGGTGAGTCTATTTGAATCAGCCTGTTAAACGCTCTGTAACAAATGCTTCCCCCCTGGGAACCAATGGCATAAGCAGCAAACTTCCCTATTGTTTTGTCTATTCCGGGGGGGTATAAATATGTGTGCTCCAACACTGAGTTTTTAGTCTTCGTGCTGAATGACGAAGGGGTTTCTTGCTGATGCCTATCATCTGGTCCGGAAGCGCTGCGTATGTATACTGTACTTGGGTCTGTATAATTCCTTTGCGCCGAATTGTGTCTGGATCAATAGCGTGTAACTGACTGTACTTTTTACTTGAATAATACTTTGTGCTTTGGAACCACATGTTCTAAGTCTGGAGTCTCTATTTACTGTATGACTGCGTACGCAAATTAGCGTCATCCTTAGAGGTTTATAGGTAGGATTTTAGAAGGTACAGGCAGGGGTATATAGAGGTTCAATTTCAGTATCATTAGTGTTAAGGGCCTGTCTACCACGCAATATCGACATGACAAAATTTATCACGGATTGTGTATTGGATGGTGACGTTCCCTTAACAGACCAAGTAAACCAAGGTAACAATTCCCGCATTGTAACTCAATTGGGTACATATTTTCCAGTAGTAGTTAACTGGAACAAAATTTTCACCATAAAGCAAAAGGAGAGTGAATCTGCAGAAGATTATTGCGACCGGGCTCTGCAGGCTATCACCCAGTACACTGGGTTAGAGGATATTAAAGATAGCACTCACCACAGGGTAATGATAGTCACCATACTCATGGACAGTCTAAAAGAGAACCTAAAGACCCGGGTTCAGACCTCACAGCCTGGCTGGAGGGGAGTCACAATAGATACCCTCATAGAATCTGCCATAGAACATGATAAAAACATCTCAAAGAAGAGAGAGACCCAGAGCGAAAAACTAATGGCTGTCAGTATCCAAGCTCTGGAAGGAATGACGGTAACATCACAGCCAGCAGACACACTTGCACCCACACACACACACTTTCACCTGAACAGTTATACGCCCTCACTAATCCTACACCACAGCAAACACAGCCTTATCCCACTTATCCTACACAACCACAAGTCCCATACTACCCACAAGCTCCATACCTTCCACAATTTCCTTTTCCTCAATATCCTTACCCATACCCACCACCTTTCTCTCCTGCTCAACCCACACAACAATCCTCATGAAAGTGTTTTAATTGCAGCCAGCCAGGACACATAAGTAAGAGCTGCACGGCAAAGAGGGTAGGACCCCCAAACCAGGGAGTACCTGGATATCCCCATAAGGGATATGCACAGAGACCAGCAAATGTCCATCAGGCACCAGCTCCAATTGTGGCCGTTAATGCTTTATTGGAGAGTGGGAGCCAACGCTAGGAGTCGGGTCATACGTGTGGTCTCCAGATAGACAGGTTGACGGGAAGTACTAGGAAAAAACTGGTAATGGTAATTGATGTAACTGATACCCAATCTCTGTTCTGCTTTCTTCCCTGTGCCCTAACACCCTGACTGTCAGTATTTTTCTTTTCCCACCTAGGGGGAGGTGTACACTACACATGGACCCGAGTGTCCCATGGGTTCATAGACAACCCCAGTATCTTCTCCCAGGCCTTATATGACTGTTTACAATCTTTTCAACCTGCCAATGGATCTGTTCTAATGTAAAATGTGGACGATTTATTGTTGTATTTAGGTCATGTTTAAATGATATTAAACTGTTGTGCTTTATCTCTCACACACAGGACGCTAAGGACAAACGGCAGTCATGCCAGGCTAAGGTCAAATACTCGGAATACTGTCTAACCCAGGGGACCAGGCAATACTTAGAGCAGTTTATATTGATAACAGAATTTAAATTGCAGGAATTTGTGTACAAAAACAGTATCCCTAGAATAACTGAATATAGGAGGGATACTCATTTCACAAGTAATGTCTTCTATAACCTGTGTAACGTGATGGGTATTAATATCAAGATCATCCCAGACCATCTGTCTACCTGTCCCCCTTTGAGATACTGTTTAACAGGCAGCCTCATGTGAAAATATGATAATGAGGTTACTGTGCAGTGTCTCACGAAGATGAATAAGAACAACTGAAATTTAAAATGTTATTAACTAACATGACTGAAGCAAACTCTCATGACGTTAAACCTGGAGAATTTGTTATGATCCCAATTTTTTTTTAGCTCAGATTGTTTGACTGATCGGTGGAAAGGTCCGTATCTGACGTTGTTGACAAAGTACCACATCCTCAAAGGGTGGCCGGGGAAGATACGTGGGTCCATTCCACTCACTATAGGGAGGTTAACCAACCGATGGAGATACA
The DNA here is from genome assembly GCA_031769625.1 of Taudactylus pleione. Taxonomy (NCBI): domain Eukaryota; kingdom Metazoa; phylum Chordata; class Amphibia; order Anura; family Myobatrachidae; genus Taudactylus; species Taudactylus pleione. The sequence goes on from JAUIMM010000198.1 coordinate 5,398,647, forward strand.
AGGTGGAGACGAGGCCGATAACGTGGACCTGTCGATTGCGAGCTTGTGCCGGGAGGATTAAAAAGGTGACAGTGAGAAACCTGAGCTAAAAGAAAACTGTAGATCAGTGTCGCAGCAAGGGATTGTTCTGCTGTGTTCATTTTTGTATTCTTCTTCCAGAGTTTCCGTCATCTTGGTTTGTTTGGGGATACCCAGTTTCTGTGATGGAGGACCGATAGAGGAGATGGGAGCTGATGGCAGTGCCGATGGACTGGAGCCAGGAGGAGTGCAGTGCCAATCAGGGGAGTATCTGACCAATCTTAGTACTGTTATTGTTAACAGAGCTATAATTCCGGAAACTTGGGGACGGTGTGGAGTTTTATCGTCTGAAGATTCCTGTATTTGTGAGCTTTGTGGGTCCCTAGTTGATGAGAACTGTATTCAACGGTGCCAGCCTAAATATAAACCGTATTAGGGTAGGTATCCTTTAGAGGATTATCACAGCATGGTAGGCAAAGTGTTAAATCAAACTGATTGCTGGGTGTGTTCACATGTGCCACAGGGACAGCATAACGTAGGGTTGGTGCCATTTCCGCTGCATATCACAGAAATTTTAGAATTCCAAAAAGAGAAAACATTGGATGGAAAATTCCTCTCATCCAAACCACCGAATTTCAAACTCTATGAATTCCAAGTATATAGATCACTTTTGTGTTTAAACATAACCAACCCCAATAAACGCGGGAGTTGGGAAGTGACGGGGAATAATCAGAAGATGACCTTCTCACAGAGAGCTGATAATGAGTCCATAAACCATGATCTGTTATGCTCAATTAAATCTATTGGGAAACATTTTAGGTACCGGTATACATTGAGTTCCACCAAAGAAATTATTGGTAAGCTACCAGATGGTTATTGTGCTAAAATAATACAACCAGAGACTTGCATGTACCAGATGGAAGACCCTGAGATAGGATTGTTTGCAAGGGAAATGTGTTTAATGATAATGATGCATACTATTCCTTATGTTCTCCCCGATAATGTGTATTTTATATGTGGAAGAAAGGCGTATAAGTGGCTCTCCCCGAGTTCCGAAGGTTTGTGTTACCTGGGAAGAGTAGTCCCAGAAGTTATGACCCTTACACATGGTGAAATGCTTGGTATTCATAAAGAGACACCATCACCATATCTTCACACGCAGTATGAACACAGAGGCAAACGAAATATGATACCTGGTGACGTGCATAAAGCCACTCAGTTAATTAGTGAGACAACTGGCTTCCAAGTTTTAGTCGCACTGGATCCCACCAGAATCGCTCGGGGTACATTAAATTTTAGATATATTCAGGAACTTGCTAAATTAATAGATAATATCACCGAGATGTATGATGACACACTCAGGTATACAGGGAGAGAATTGCAAGCATACAAGAAAGAACTGGTGCAACATAGACTAGTATTAAATTATTTAACTGCTGTTACTGGAGGCTATTGTGTAACTTTGGCCACCCAATGTGGAGTGAAGTGTTGCACCTATGTCATCAATGATACCAGCGACCCCAAAGAGCTGATAGACCGGAAGATGGACGAAATTCTGCAGCTAAAATGGGAGTTTCGTAAGAACCATAATGCTTCAGTGGCTGAAGTAGGGGAGAAAATAGAAGGATGGGTCTCATAGTTGAACCCAGTGAAATGGTTCTCAGGCCTAGGGGAATGGGTCCAGGAAGTGATCGCCAGCATAGACAAATTCTTGATCCTTATACTGATTGTCATCATAGTAATTGGCCTATGTGTCCGGTATGTTCCTATTGTGTTGAAGTGTGGAAAATGTAAAAATAGAGTAAGACGAAAGAACAAAATTATGATGGTGGTCAGTAATGGCAATATGAATACTGAGGTAAATATAGAACTGCATTACAACCCTGAACTAGGAAATACCATCATCTGGTGTATTATATTTAGACGTGCATAGAATGTATTATTGAAATGTTACTTTTGAAACACCTCAGATAATGTAAAGTCTCAATTTCCCTTCAATACTGCCTTTATAGGACTGGTGCATCCCCACATCTTTCACATGATCTCCCAAAGTCCACGGTGTGCGTATAATGGTATTTTTATGTCCCCTCCTAGAGACACATTATTGATGTATTAAGAACCACCTTGTGCCAACCCCTAATAACATTAAGTAATATACGTATGTATGCCTAAAATTAACTTTAACATCAGGATGTGATAGCATGTTGTTCGCTATCAAAGGGTGGACTGTCGAAGGTATATTAGTGGCTGAGACGGAATCAGTGTAAAAATTAGCGTGCGCGATGCCATCTTGCGAATGGCAGCTAGACTCCATTTTAGAAACAAGAATCTGCAAGACGCCATTTTGCGACCAGCGCCATTTTAAGTTACAACTCACAAGCTAAGTACAGATGGCAATGTTTTTGATAATCTACCAAGGGCAACTGGAAGAACAGCCTCCTGAGAAAAAGTAAATAGAATAGATAATGCACCAGAAAACTGAGTGTTTTACATACAAATTGGGAATCCCTGTATGTAGACAAGTATAGGTGTGGCAATTGTAATATAACCCAGGCATTGATCTACACAATTTAATTTGTCTGAATCCTAAACAGGTTTTAGTCCCACACCCAGACAGAATGGCCCCGGCTTCACAGCTGGGGGTAACACATTTGCATTGCAGTTTGAAACTGTGAGTGAGGAATGAGATGTGTGTGTGTGTGTGTATATATGTGTGTATATATATATATATATATATATATTACAGTCAGGTGCATAAGTATTGGGATATTGACAGAATATTAATATTTTGGCCTCTATTCACCACCACAATGGCTTTGCAGTTAAAGCACCTCTTGTTTGTTTCATTTCAGACTTTCAGATTTAATTTGAGGGTAATTACATCCAAATCAGGTGAACGGTGTAGGAATTACAACGGTTTCTATATGTGCCTCCCACTTTTTAAAGGGCCAAAAGTAATGGGACAAACTAAACAATCCTAAATCTAACTTTCACTTTTTAATACTTTGTTGCAAATCCTTTGCAGGCAATTACAGCCTGAAGTCTGGAATGCATAGACATCACCAGACGCTGGGTTTCATCCCTGGTGATGCTCTGCCAGGCCTCTACTGCAAATGTCTTCAGTTCCTGCATGTTCTTGGAGCATTTTCCCTTCAGTTTTGTCTTCATCAAGTGAAATGCATGCTCAATCGGATTCAGGTCAAGGGATTGACTTGGCCATTGCATAACATTCCACTTTTTAGCCTTAAAAAACTCTTTGGTTGCTTTTGCAGTATGCTTGGGTATGCAGTATGCTATGACAATGCTGGGTCATTGTCCATCTGCACTGTGAAGCACCGTCCAATGAGTTCTGAAGCATTTGACTGAATATGAGCATATAATATTGCCCGAAACACTTCAGAATTCATTCTGCTGCTTTTGTCAGCAGTTACATCATCAATAAATACAAGGGAACCAGTTCCATTGGCAGCTATACATGCCTACACCATGACACTACCACCACCATGCTTCACTGATGAGGTGGTATGTTTTGGATCATGAGCAGTTCCTTTCCTTCTCCATACTCTTCTCTTCCCATCATTCTGGTACAAGTTGATCTTTGTCTCATCTGTCCATAGGATGTTGTTCCAGAACTGTAATGGCTTTTTTAGATGTTGTTTGGCAAACTCTAATCTGGTCTTCCTCACCAATGATTTACATCTTGTGATGAACCCTCTATATTCACTCTTGTGAAGTCTTCTCTTGATTGTTGACTTTGATACATATATACAAATACTTCCTGGAGAGTGTTCTTGATTTGGCCAACTGTTGTGAGGGGGTTTTTCTTCACCAGGGAAATAATTCTTCTGTCATCCACCACAGTTGTTTTCTGTGGCCTTCCGGGTCTTTTGGTGTTGCTGAGCTCTCAAATGCGTTCTTTCTTTTTAAGAATGTTCCAAACAGTTGTTTTGGCCACACCTAATGTTTTTGCTATCTCTCTGATGGGTTTGTTTTGATTATTCAGCCTAATGATGGCTTGCTTCACTGATAGTGACAGCTTTTTGGATCTCATATTGAGAGTCGACGGCAACTGATTCCAAAAGCAAATGTCACACCTAGAATCAACTCCAGACCTTTTACCTGCTTAATTGATAATGAAAAAAAGAGGGAAAATCCCATACCTGTCCATGAAATAGCTTTTGAGTTGATAGTCCCATTACTTTTGGCCCCTTAAAAAGTGGGAGGCACATATAGAAACCGTTGTAATTCCTACACTGTTCACCTGATTTGGATGTAATTACCCTCAAATGAAATCTGAAAGTCTGCAGTTAAAGCACATCTTGTTTGTTTCATTTCAAAGCCATTGTGGTGGTGAATAGAGGCCAAAATATGAAAATTCTGTCAATGTCCCAATATTTATGCACCTGACTATATATGTGTATGTTAAGTCGATCATAGATGGAATCTCATGCATAAGCACCGCACATTATGCATAGTTGAGCTGCTAACATGACGCTCAGTAGCGAATGCACAATATCCTGCATGCGAATGCTGTTTATTAGCTGCATGCGTGCACATCTGCCCCAAATCAGATAAACCTAACTATCGTCTTTTCCCATATCCCTAATACTTACATAATGCACACTTACACAAAAGGTTCCATAGCTATAAAGTAAAAGATTCAAGTTTTATTACAAATGCTGTGAAATAAAGACTATTTTGGTATCTAAGGTTTAATACATGATAAGTAAGCCGTGTTTGATATTATACTGATCGGCACTTTATCCACAGCTTCCCGGTATCAACGGTGTGAAGATCGGAACATGCGTTCGCAACTTATGGACTGTAAAGACATAAAGAACCAAAATGTATTTTTGTGCATGCAGGGGAAATAGAGGAGGCAACAAAATGTTAGAGGCTGTTCTGTGTCCGATTGAACCAACCGGTTAAATGCTCTGTAACAGATGCGTCCCCCTTGGGAACCAATGGCATCCGCAACAAGCCTTTCTATTGTGTTGTCTATTTCTGGGGGGGTATAAATATGTGTGCTCTGACCCTGGGTTTCAAGTCTTCTTGCTGATTGACGGAGTTTATCTTGCTGATGCCGGGATCTGGTCCAGAGCGCCTGCGTATGTATAACTGTACTTGGGTCTGTATAATTTCTTTGCGCTAAATTGTACTTAGATCATAGCGTGTAACTGACTGTACTTTTACTTGAATAATACTTTGTGCTTTGGAACCACAGGTTCAAGGTCTGGAGTCTTTATTTACTGTATGACTGCGTACGCCAAATAGCGTCGTCCTTAGAGGTTTATAGGAAGGATATTAGAAGGTATAGGCAGGAGTGTATAGAGGTTAGAATCCAGAATCCTTAAGTGGGTGAACAAAGAGGGCACAGTGGCCTCGGCCTAACGCCGCACGGTGGTGATACAGTGGGTGAACAATGAGGGCACAGTGGCCTAACAAAGGAAGCAAAAGAGCCTCACTGAGGGCTTACCTGACACGATGACCACATCCTGGACTCCCTCCAGCAGCGATGCGTGTCCTCCGGCAACTCCCGAACAACTGCCGCATGCCGGGGTTTAAATAAACCACCGCACGGCCTTCTGGGGTTGATGATGCGGCAGGCCCTCATTGGCCCGCTGCGTTGCCCAGTGATGACGCGCCACACCACGTAGGCGCGCTTGGAGATGCGGGTTCCAGTCCCCGATGGCGTCTTCGTGTGGGAAGGGGTGCCCTGCCCCGGACCTTCCACACGGCGCGCAGAATCCCGATGCCGGCATACCGACAGGGTTAGGATACTGACACCTGTTGGTAGGTGTCCTACCTCTAACGCTCCATCCCCGCACCCTAAACCTAACCTCTCCTCCTAGTGCCTAAACCGAACTCTCCCCCTAACTCCAATACTTGCCATCGGGATGCCGTAGCCGCTGTTCTTTCCGGTGTTGGAATTCCGGCGCTGGTATTGTGAGCACCTGCATCCCGGCTGTCGGTATTTCAACTACCTCCTGTGGGCTACATGAACAAGCAGGCAGTAATTAATCTGCTTGCAAATAAAAATATTTTGCACCCATTGCATTGTAACATGGTCCAGGTACAACATTACTGTACTTGCTTTTTATTTTTTGTTTCTTTCCTTTGCTCCCGACTCAGAATCAGCCCCAAGGTGTGCTTTGGCGATCTAATCAACCTACTAACCAAGAGCAATGCAGATAGCTACAGCCTAGTAAATAATGTTGTTATTGCAACCACTATTAGATCCACTAACATGGTAAATACCACTCATTTCTACCTTTTCATCAAATTAATTTTTTTTATTGTTTCTTAAGTTCTTCTAAAGACATCTGCTGAGGGAAAGGAAAGGAGATTGACAAGTAAGCCTCATCTGCCCAATCATTTGTGACACTGCAATGCCACCACCCCTGTTTCCAAAATGTGTTTAATTGCTTCCTGACCTGTTTCTGCAGGATCCCACTGGTCACCATTGGACACACGGGCCTCCGACAGCCGGGCCCAGGTGACAGGGGGCGTGGACTAATCGCTGAAGGCGTGGCCACACCCCTTTTTTATTTTTTTTTGCTGGGCAGGGGGGGCTGTGTGTCCCACAACCCGGCGCACATCCAAAGGGGGCGTGATCGCTCCCCCCATAGGCATAGGTGACTGCTCCGACTGCTACTTTAGCATCCCCGAGCAGTCTCCCAGTGCAGCTGGGCTGCTGTGACGTAAGAGGGAGGGGGAGAGGTGCCGGGCCCCTCCAGCAAGCCCGGACCCGGGTAGTTAGTACCCACTCCCCCCCCCCCCCCCTCTCAGCGCCCCTGTGCACATACCCCAAGAGCCAACCTGGGAAAGAGAACTGGAGGTGCCTTAATACCAGAGCATACAGACCCCACAATACGCACGGCACCAGGGGGCTACACACTCTCTGGGTGTTTGGGTTATGGGTTTTACAGATCCTATGGCTGTATATGGCTTGGGCAATGTTGGATAATTTAAACACCAGATCATAATATATAATGTGGGTTGAAACACAGAAAATCCTTTGTGCATAAAATAAAAATGACTAAAATAAATAGTGTTTTGCATTATACTTGCAACAGTGCCCACCCAGAAATGTCAGTGGCCCACACAGTTTTAATGACTGGTTCCAACCATCCATTAAAATCCATATTATTGAAGCCTTTATGCTGCCCACACACTATTCCCCGCTGACATTATAATAATACATTTCTCATAGTATTTAAATGCAGTTTTGTAAGGAACAGAATACCATTTCAGCAAAACAGGATGAAAGAGCCTGGCATTTAAAATGTAGATTTTTAGGAAGATTCTTCCGGCAGTGATCCAGGTTCCTCTATTTATACCCAAAGGTGACAGGATTATAAAGCCTTCATCATTTGTCTTGATGTGGAAGTGTTTGTTGAACCTAATCTATTTTCCCTATCCGCATCCGCTGCTATCAGTATAATGAATAGGCAATTAACATGGAAAATAAACTGAATTATCCAAGTGTTTATTTTTACTGCCTGAAGGCTGTTACTTGGCAACGCCGGTGAGAGAATTCCCCAGCACATGTGCTATTAATGACACTGTTCTACCCGTTCTCTCTACCCACTTATTCAGAGAACGGCAGACCTACGTCACATCCCCAGAGAGACCATCGGCACGGAGTCCTCTGGCTGTATGCCGACATAATGGAACAATTCGTTACGGTTTCCAAGTGGTGGAAAGAGAATTGTCTGTGAATCGTGTTGTGTTCCTTTCCTGGACTTTAGATTACAAAAATAAAATAATTCTTCCTTGACATGCTGACATTATTCCAGCAGATATGGTACAAATCTAACAGAAGTAAATCCGCGCCTTTATTTAGTGAGGGTGGGGTTTACATTATAGGTCTAAAGTTGATTTTATCTGGTGCAGCATAAAAAATACTTCTGCTAATTTTCTTTACATCTGTTAATTCTGTTTTCCTTTTGCTTCTTGGTTTATTCCTCTATTTATCTGCATGTGCTGGATAATGGCTAACTAGTAGTAGTAGTAGTGTATATACTGTAATTATATAACAATAGTATAAATAGTATAAAATAGTATTCATAACCCCACTTCTCTTCAGCAAGGGGAATTGGACTTTGTGGTGCACGGTATGCAAATTGCGGTCCCCTGACATGGCTCCTGGGGACGCTTGTCCGGTGGTTCAAATCCTGATGCCGGAAGACTAGCACCCGACTGCGGTAAAGGTAAGTATAAACTAACCTAACCCCCCCCCCCCTAACCCTCCCTTAGGGGTGTCTAACCCTAACCCCCCCTTCCCCGCTCAATAACCCAGCCCACAAACACACACTCAATAATACCAAACCACCCACACACACGCTAACCCTATCAGCACTCATAATCCCCCCCACACACACTAACTCTGGCTGTATTCATTGACACACACGCCCCCCCCCCCCCGGTTTGGTATGAAGTACCGGCAGTTGGGATGGGAAGCAGTCGGGAAGCCAACGGATGTAATCCCAACCGCCATCTTCCCGACTGTGTAATCCCGGCAAGGTACTAATGACAGGCGTCCAAATCCCGACACCTGTCATTAGACCAACGCCGGGAGCCCAGCTTTCCAAACGAAGGTAAGCCGGGCACGGTCAGCTGCGGAGTGGAGGGTTAAGGTTTTAGGGCTCCCGGGGGGACTTAGGGTTAGGCACCCCCCCTGGAAGGGTTAAGTTTAGGCTACGGGAAGGGTGGGGTTAGGTTAGGCACCCCTGGGGGGAGGCTTGGGTTATGCTCCCCCCCACGCGGGTTAGGCACTGGGGGGGGAGGTTAGGTTTAGGCACCCCTAAGGGAGGATTGGGGGGGGATCACCTGCGGCTAACAGTTAAGATGCCCTGGTCTATCTTCAATCGGAATGGAGGCTGTCAAGATTCCGGCATCAGGTTTTAGATAGGAGTCAAGATTTCGACACCTATCTTTAATCCCGGGTCGAGCTCCCGACGGCCGCCATCCCGTCCTACGGCGTACTCACTACATCCCACCCCCCACTCCAAAATCATGTGTATGTAACTTTGGGTGATGCATAGTCGTGGCAACTCAGGCACATTATAACTGAAAGCGTATAACTGGGTAGTATAGGAGCATTCTCACTCAGGTGGAGGCTAGAGTGGGCGCATTGATGGAATTGCCGGCTATGCAGAGTTGTGATTAGACGCTGAAACATTGTTATCATTGCTAGTGTCACTTTGTACCATTGTTATCTCTGCATATGCCGATTCTTGCGTATTCTTTACTGAATGTAATGGAATTGTGTTAATGTTTATGCTAATCGCCTACAAAATTATTTGTTCTACTTTTATATACAACTTATATTACAGATTTAAAGTCACACTTCACCTTATATGAGGACAAGTTCATCTTTATTTAATATCCACTGAATTACTAGCCTTCCAATGTTCAGGCCCTTTAATCATTGCCCCCGATAGCTTATGGGTGTGTATGATCCAGTGTCGGCTGTGACAGAGGCCCTGATTCAGAGCCGGACAATCTGACAGAGCGCTCGCTCTGAATCAGGGCCGTCCTTCTCCATATTTAGAGTGGCCTCCTGGTCGCTTGTATGGCTGTGGGTGACCACCCACAGCTATAGCGAGCGGCCAGGAAGATGGTCGCGATGGTCAAGACCATCGCGACCATCGGGCTTGCGACGAGACCCTTGTGGTAGGGTCTCGTTGCCGCAAGCCCTGGAGTGCTTTCGGCTCTATCAGAGCCGAAAGCACCCCTACTGACATCACTTGTGATGTCAGTGGGGCCGGCCTCAGTTGGTAGGGAACGCCTCTGTCTGGGCAGCTACACCCCCGGCACGCCCACCAAAGGGGGCGTGCTGTCACGCTCCATCGACAGCACGCCCCCTTTGTAGCGAGACCCGGAGCGACGACTTGCCCATCGCTATCCGGGTCTCGCGCATGCGCACGACGGAGCCGCCTCCATCGTGCACATGCGCACTGGGCCAACATCGACCCGCTTGCGAGCGGGTCTGAATTAGGCCCAGAGTCAGGTGTAGGTGTCCTGCTTGAGAGACGGGGAAGATGCACTAAGCCTTGGCAAGTGATCAAGTGGAGAGAGAGATAAGGTACCAACCAATCAGCTCCTAATGTCATTTTTCAAACACAGCCTGTAACATGGCAGTTTGGAGCTGACTGGTTGAGACTTTGGGGTCTATTCATGAAGCAGTTGTCAGGACTGGGGACTTTGGTTTGCCCAGGAGAGAGCTGGATACCAACTCTCTGGTGATTTGGGAAGTTTGGAGTAAAAATGCTGGGGTTAGAACTCTAGTAACCACAGGAGCCGGACTTGGAGAATACACTGGAGCCGGAATGGAGTTGGACTTGGAATATAGGCTGGAGCCGGATTGGGACTGGACTTGGAAACAATTGGATTGAGACCGATAATAACAGGTATCAGCTGGAACCAGTGATAACAGATATTGGCTGGAACCGATGGTGACAGGTACTGGCTGAAACAGATGGTAATGGATATGAGCTGGAACCGATGATAACAGATATTGTCTGGAACCGATGGCAATAGGTAATGGTATCGGCTAGAATTTATGTTAATGGTAGCGGCAGGAACAGCAGCAGGATCCACTGGTAAACCATAGGTGGCTGGTCAGGGAGCTGGAACCTAGGGCATCTAATGGCAACGAAGTTCAGGCACTGAATGCTGTCAGTGCAGGATACTTATACTCTGGATCTCGCAAGGATTGGCTGATGCAGTCAGGTGATCTGGGAGCCGCACTCTGAATGCTGGAGGAAAGTCAGGTGACTGAATCCAACATGGCTGCGCCCATACTGAGTTAGGGAGCGAACTCTGGCATGCAGCCTGAATACTAGCATGTTGTAAGTGTATAGGGAACAGAATGCAAAGAGAGCAATTGTATGTTCAATCTCTGCAGCTCAAAGCCAGCTTTATTGTCTGGACTACACCCGCTGTTCCAATCAGGAATCTGCAGTTTCACAGACAGCAGGAGATTCAGGTGAGTAATCAGTTTGGAGGGAATAGCACAGTCTAAATGCACACACTGGAAGTGTTGCAGCCTACATGTTTTAGCAGATCTCCCAGGCAAATTAGAATATCCAGGTCCATAGGTCAGGTGGTAGGGTGAGTCACAGGACAAAACAAATGAATGAAAGAAATAGGATCCTGACAGCAGTGAAGTGTCCTGTTTATCTGAAAACTGGTAACGTCTCTGCTTCATGTGATTCATATAGCAAGGTACCGAAGCTTATGGTAGACGAAATCTGTATAGGATTGAGGATAGATAAGATTGATGGTTTCTGCAAGGTGTTTTTGTGTATGACAGCCTGGTTGCCTGAGTGAATGGTTTGTGTCAGGTGGCCAGATCATCCTATAGGCAGAGGGATAGGAGGAGTTAAATGGAGGATATATAAGGAAGGGTTAGAGGGCAGCTCAGCCTCTTTTGCAGTGGAATTTCGGAAAGGCTGAGTATCACTTGCATATTTATTCCTATCCATTTACACCAACTGTCTCTATCACCATGTCCCGTCCTCGTCGCGATGCCCCCCCTCCCCGCAGGCTTGCTGAATTTGCTTGTCCCCTGCGCGCTGTGCCAGCCCGAATATCTCCCCCATCCTCCCCTTCCCAGATATTTATGTCTTCCCCGAGCGGCTCTGCCCCGCTTACCGTCGGCTCCCCAGCGGCTGCTGGGTCCGCTCCCTCATCTTCCTGCACGCTTTGCCCAGGCGCGTCAGTATCTGGCCCGGCTGCATCCCCACCACGCCCCGGCGCCAGCTCTCCTTGCAGCATCACGGCCCCTGCTTCTCCGGCGCGTGACGCGCACGGACGTCCCCTTCCATGCACCCTCACTCCGGTCGGCAGCACGTCTCCTCTGGCGCCGCTGGGGTCCCCTACCATACCGGCTTTGTCCGCGGCTTCTGCGGGGGCTCTCGGCAGCGTCGCGGAAGTGCACGCGGTGTTCTCAGCTGGTCTGCCCCATGCAGTCAGCAGGCGTCACCTGACCTCAGCCCCGTCCTGGCCTTATGCGGGGTCCGGTGGGGGTATATACACCGCGGCTGCGACCTCCGCCGCTCTGCTTACCAGTGGCCCAGCCGGCCTGGCCCATGCGGCGGGCCCGGCGGCCATCTTGCCTCAGGCGGCCATTTTAGGTGCGGGGTCTCCCTATTTCCCCGGCACCTTTTCACATTTTTTGGGGGGTTCAGTGCAGCGGTTAAGCTCCCCAACTTTGCCCGCAACTCCATTCGCTGGAGTATCATTTGGGCACATGGTGCCGGTTTCGATTCAACCCCCATGGTACACCCCAGCTGGCAACCAGGCACCATCCTTTAATGTGCCACCTCCTCTTTCTGTGGCTGGCCCTTCTTGGGGTCAGACTTCTTGGAGCTCAGGCGTAGCTCCTCCGATTTTGTCATCTTCTGTTGCTGTTCCTCCTGCCCACTTTTATTCTCCCCATTTCGCGACCCCTCCTTCGGCATATCCTCCTGCTTTTCAGCATGCGCAGTTTCAGTACCCGTACCTGCCAGCTTGGCAAGTTTACCCACCTGCAGCGGGTGCGGCTCTGCCTTTGCCCCCAGTTTCCTCGTTCAGCTCACACTCCGGCCAAACTTCCTCTGTTTTTCCCCCGCCCAGTTTGTCGCCTCCTCCGCAGGCGCCAGCCATTCCGCCTCCTAAGCCGGTCACCCTGTCCCTTCCCACCCCGGAGGTTTCCGGGTCCGTTTCTGCGGTGGCTTACACGTCTTCCTTAGTTCCAGGCCTTGAAGTATCTGATGGTCCAAGTGGTGAGGCGTCCGCAGTTCTTTCATTGCCTGCTTCGGGACAGGAAGATTCGGCACCGGTATCTGAAGCTGTGGCGCCGTCAAGGGAGAAGTCTGCTGAAGCGGGTCCGCTTCCATCTGGTTCTGGTGAGTATGAAACTCCTTTGTCTTCTTCTGACTCTTCTTCTTCATCCCACTCTTCTGGTTCCCCCGCTCGCCCCCGTAAAATTGCTAGACTGGTTGCGCGGCGGCTGGCGAAAAAGTCAGGCGGCGAGTCTAGGAGATCTGATGAGTCAGGGGCAAAAGCGCAGGAAGCAGGGGCAGATACAGTGCATTGCGCGAATACTGCGGTGCTACGAGGCTTGCGAAAAAGTGTAAAAGGCAAAATTCGCAAAGGGAAATTTGTAGACCTGTTTTCACTCACTGATGACATGAGGAAGGGCTTGGTGCAGGCTAAAAAATCGGGAGGCATAGGAGAAGATGCTTTTTGCAACTTTAATACGTGGTTGAAAGGCATGCTCATATTTGCGACATGTTATTTGGAGACCAGGGCGCAGGAGCACGTTAACATTCTCAGGTATCTATTTTTAGTGCTCGACATGTTCGTCAGGTCTCGTAACTTGGCATGGCGTGAATATGATTCACAATTTAGGAAAAAACATGACGGTTCTTTAGTTATTCCTTTCGGGGTTAAGGATGTTGAAGTCTGGTTAGAGGTCTCTCAACAGCGTCGGCCTCCGTTGGACGGTGCGCCTCCTCGGAAAAGCTATGCTGCCAACAGACAGGGGTCGGCAGGAGTGGGGAGAGGAAAATGCTTTGCCTACAACGACTCCAAATGTACTAGGGGGTCGGGGTGTCGTTTTCGCCACTCCTGTCGTCTCTGCGGAGGTGAGCATCCGGCCAAGGACTGTCGACGTGGGGCAGGAGGTATTTCCCAGGACCGTGCTGAGGGCCCCAAGAGTGCTAGTTAAGGCTTGTCTCCAGTCCGTTTAGATTCTCTTATTAGATGGTTACACTTATACCCATGTAGAGAGGATGCACTTTTTCTTTACAAAGGTTTTTCAGTAGGTTTTCGTTTACCCATTGACAGGCAGTTGATTGTTAGGGCATCCCAGAATTTGCGCTCTGCCAGGGATTTTCCAGGGGAATTGAGGGTTAAGGTGTGTGCGGAGGTTTTGCTGGGGAGGATGGAGGGTCCTTTTCCTTGTCCTCCCTTACATAATCTCTGTATTTCTCCGGTTGGCGTAGTTCCTAAAAAAGTACCGGGCAAGTTTCGGTTGATTCAGCATCTTTCATACCCGCAGGGAGGTTCTGTTAATGATGCCATACCAGAGAATTGTCGTAGGGTCGTTTACCAATCATTTGACGATACCTTGAATTTAGTTCGTAGTTTTGGACATGGCGCTTTGTTGGCTAAATTAGATATAGAATCAGCTTTTCGTTTATTACCAATGCATCCTGAGGCCATGAGATTTCTGGGTTTTAGGTTAGATTCGGGCTATTTTGTAGATAAGTGTTTACCTATGGGCTGCGCGGTTTCCTGTGCCTATTTTGAGAAATTCAGCTCCTTTCTTCAGTGGTGTCTCCATGCCGGGACCGGACAAACGGGCATAGCACACTATTTAGATGATTTTCTCTTTATGGGTCCAGGAAGAAGTGACGTTTGTGCTGACCTCCTTTTTTCTGCGCAGTCCTTATTTAGAGTTTTAGGTGTTCCCGTTGCGAACGAGAAGACAGAGGGTCCGTCTGTTTGTTTATCTTATTTGGGAATTGAGATAGATACGATAGAGGGCTGTTGTAGACTTCCCATGGATAAGGTTGAGAAGCTGCGTGGTTTTATTGAGGTCTGCTTAGCAGAGGATTCAGTAAAGTTACGTAGAGTTCAGTCTCTCCTCGGCTCTTTAAATTTTGCTTGCCGTATTATTCCTGTGGGTAGGGTCTTTTGTAGAATATTGGAGAGGGCAACAGCTGGCGTGGTTCGGCCGCATCACTACATTCGCCTGTCCGCGGAGATAAAGGAGGATCTTCGCATGTGGAATAGATTTTTGATACACTTTAATGGTGAACGCATCTGGCCTTCGCCTCCATTAGCGAACAGTTCGTTGCAACTTTTTACGGATGCGGCCGGATCATCTGGTTTGGGGGCCTTTTTCAATGGGGAATGGTGCGCGGCTCCATGGCCGATAGCTTGGCGTGAAGAGGGTTTGACGGATAACTTGTTGCTGCTGGAACTTTTTCCAATTGTCGTATCAGTTGAACTTTGGTCCGTGCGACTGAGCAATTGTCATGTAGTATTTTGGTGCGACAATTTGGGTGTGGTTCATGCCATCAACAATCAGCGTTCGTCTTCGCATTTTGTTTTACGTTTGCTCAGACATTTAGTTTTGCGCTGCTTGGAGTTTAATATTAGATTCAGGGCAAAGCATGTGCCAGGGGTGTGTAATGACATTGCAGACGCGCTGTCCCGATTTCAATTTGATCGCTTCCGGGCGCTGGTGCCGTCGGCTTCTAACGTTGGTTTGGTCTGCCCCTCGTTTGTGTGGCAGATTATCAGGCCGGCTTAGAAGGTTTGGCGTTAAAGTCGCTTGCTCCATCGACTTTCCGGGCTTACTCAGCCGCTTGGCGGGATTGGTGCACGCATTGTGCTCTCCCAGACGTGGAGGGTAAGTCTCCGGAACAGTTGATTTCATCTTTTGTTTGGTTTCGTTATCAGCAGGGCAGATCTAGAGCGTTTATAGGTTCCGCGCTTGCTGGTATCTCCTTTTTCTGCAAATTAAAAGGTTTGCATGACCCCACCAAGGCTTTCGTGTTAGTGAAGGCTTTGAGGGGTTGGGCTAAGGGGTCGCCAGCTCGTTCAGACTCTCGCCGGCCAGTCGATTTGCAGCTTTTGTCTGGCTTGTTGACTTCAATGGGAAGGATAGCGGTTGATTTGTATGAAACTTTTCTTTTTAGGCTTGCTTTTGCGGTAGCATTTTTTGGGGCGTTTCGGGTTAGCGAGGTAGTGTCTACCAATAAAACTTCCACAGTTTCTGGTCTTTTGTTAAAAGACATTGTTTTTCGTGACTCAGCGATACTTTGCAAGCTGCGTTTCTCCAAAACAGATCAAACAGGCAGGGGGAAATGGGTTACTCTGCATAAGAATAGGGATTTAGACATCTGTCCAGTTCAGTTAGCTGCCAGGTTTATGGGGTTACGTCCTAGTGGGGGTGCGCAGTGGCTAATTCATGCGGATGGCACTCCTCTGACCAAGTTTCAATTTGCAGCGGTTTTTAAGAAATGTTTGTTAGAATTGGGTTTGAATCCGTCAGAGTATGGCACGCATTCTTTTCGGATTGGCGCTGCTACTTGTGCGGCCCTCTCAGGGGCGTCTGTGCAGGACATTCAGAAGGTGGGGCGCTGGAAGTCAGCTGCATATAAAAAGTACGTGCGATGCTATAAGGTATAGGGGCGCACCCTGCGTTAACCCGAAAACGTTGCTTACCCGCCAATTGGTCAACGGTTAGCGTTGAGCAATTGGGGGTGTGAAGGGATTTTTTAATTTTTCCTCCCGTTAGCCATGATTTGACCCATTTGGTTCACGGGCAGGTTTTTTGGTTTTTCTTCTTCACTCGGGTTCCTGTTTTCCCCAGTTCTGCATCCCTGCTAGTCAGTTGCTATGTGTTACTAAAGTTGTGTCCGTTTGGAATTGGGTTTGGTGCGGTTCTCACGGTTAGGTTCTCTCTTTTTCCACAGCATTGACGGAAGAAGAGGGGCAGGTGTGGCTTCTTGGTCACTCATATATTTTTTGGGCGGAAAAATATGTGTTGTCCCAAAAACAGGTTTTGTGGCCTCGCAGGTTTAGAGTGCGTTGGATTGGTGTAAGGGGCTTGCGTGTGGCATCTGTGTTGGCACTGATAGTTTCATCGGTGGCTAAGTGGGGAGTTCCGAATATATTGGTTTTACATGTTGGTGGCAATGATGTGGGCCAGTTGAAAGGTGTGGAGCTGATTGTCAGGATTCGTGAAGTGATGGACGAGATACGTTTGCAGTGGCCCAATATTCGGATTGTATGGTCTGAAATGATGCCTCGTTTGACATGGAGGGGAGTGCGCAAGTATGGTGCTTTGGAGAGAGCACGTAAGAAAGCGAATGTTGCAATTACCAAGCATGTGGAAAAAATTGGAGGAATTTTGGTGAGTCATGGCTTTTTGGTTGGTGATATTGGGAAGTTCCTTCGTCATGATGGTGTGCATTTGAATGCTGTGGGGACCAGTTTGTTTGTGAAGGATTTATTCTCATTTTTGGTGTAGTTTTTGGGTGGCGGGCCAGTCTTTCCTTAGGGCCTGGCTTTGGCGGGAGTTCGCTGCAACTCAGTGGCTTTAGGTGGCGTAAGACAACTTTGTGGGGGCACTGTCCCTCATTGCCCCTGGCGAATTTGTCCTTCTCTTTGCGGGGGGACCCGGGTGCTGTTTTAGTGCGAAAGCACCTCGGATTGGCCCAGGAGGGAAGTGAGACTCTTGCATCGTTAGTACGTCTTGAAGGGGGGTCGTTTAGTCGTCCTCCGAGTATTGAGCAAGGTGAAAGCTAGAACTGAGTTGCAGCGTCTCTTGGCCACCCTGGTTAGGTTGATTGAATTTAATTTATAAATAAAAAGCTGTGACCTTTTTTAGCCAAGCTCTGGTGTCCGTGTCTTTATTTATTTGTAACTTAAGTTAAGTAAGCTAATCAGGTGTTAAAGTATTGTAAAGCAGTAAACCAATACAGATCTTATTACTTCTCCAGCGGTGCACCTGCTCCTGTATGTATCACATCACCATACATTTGTTTGGTGAGTGTTATTCATAAAAGAACCCCTGCTAGCACAGCGGTCGCCATTTCAGGATGGTGGGGAGAAGAGCAGTGAAGACATATTCCTGCCTTCTCCCTGTTCTTTCTGCCATCAGCCAATCAGAGGAGCCCAGAGTATCTGCATATCCTAGGTTACCTCCTGCTCGCTGACCCAGTGACCCCCCCCATCTCGTTCCGGAATCGGTATGATTTACCGCTGGACCCATGCCCGGCAGTTGGAATCCCGACAGCGGCATCCCGGCAGAGGAGGAAATCCTGATCTAAGTATATACTTACCTATTTCTACCCCCTAACCCTCCCTTAGGGGTGCCTAACCCTAAACTTCCCCACCAGTGCCTAACCCTAATCCCCCCACTAAGTGCCTAAACCTAACCCCCCCTTTCCCCGCCACCTAATCCTAACTCCCACGGGGGGGTGCCTAACCCTAACTCCCCCCCCCCCCCCCGGGGGTGCCTAATCCTAACCCCCATTCCCCTAGCCTAAACCTAACCTCCGGGGGGTGCCTAGCCCTAAGTCCCCCCCGGGAACCCTAAACCTAAAAAAACACGACCCCCGCGGCTATCGGCACCCGGCATCCCTTCGATCGAACAAGCTCCCGATGTATGTCTAATGACAGGCGTCGGCATATCGACGCTTGTCTTTAGACCCTTGCCGGGATATGACAGCCGGGATGCCGGCTGTCGGAATTAGGTCCGCCGGCTTCCCGACTGCATACACTCGTTCCTACCCCTGTCGTCGCTATTATAAGTTGACCAGGCATATGCTGGGTCACCTCCATCCAGGCTGCCTGAGGTGACTCTGCGCAGAACCACAGAGGAGGAAAAAAAAACGAAGACACAGAGAAGAAAAAGAGAAGACCGGACCGGTTTGCAAGACAGGTAAGTGTACATGAATTGCTACTTATCAAAACTATAGATCGCATCAAAGTGATGTGATCTATAGTGATAAGTAACAATTACATATCTTAATGAATAGACCCCTTTATCGCTCTGAACTTTATTACACTCCAAGGGGTATATTTACTAAAGGTCGATTTTAATTGATTAAAATTGATTTTGGGTTTCTAGGGCTTAATCACACATTTACTAACAGACAATTTTTGATTTAGTTTTTTTTATGTATTACTAAATGTGTGATTTAGCTTCAGAAACACAACATCAATGTTAATTGATTTTTAAATCGATTAAAATCGTCCTTTAGTAAATCTCCCCCCAAGTCTTAGTAAATCTCCCCATTGGGGAGATACAGCTACTGCAACTGAAATGATTCCACACACTGAAGTAGCCAGAACAACAGGGGCTTCACGGGAAAAACCGTTATGACCATTGCAATATAAACAAAAATGAGGATATTATTATAAATGTTGTTTTCCACAGCTACAGACAGTGTAGAGTATTTGCGGATTATATTTACATTTATAAAGATGCTATTTTTACAGTATTTTTTTCAATTTTTTCCTCTCCATCTTACTAGCAATGAGCATCCGATCTGACTTGATTATGCTGGCGGATTTAGCAGTAATAATGGTATATAATAAATATTCTCAGCCTTCTCTCTCCTCAAATGACTCTTGAGCCCATCGATCAGCAGTCAGCAGTAGAGCTGATCCGGCTCTTATCTGCCTGGGCACACTTCATACAGTGTGGGGGAGGTCGTGTTTTGCTGCAGACTGCTGGAATTAGTATCGCTATATATCAGCAAGAACACAGGAGAACCAGAAGTGAGCCAGGAACTTCCAGCATTTGTTCCATCAAAGAGTGCACTGATTTCATCGGACAACTTCCAGCAGCTGGTGGTAGGCAGTTATTTCATTCTGTAACCCAGCAGATTCATTTGGAGAATGGACACTTTCAGCAGATAATATATACGAGAATAGATAGATTTTTATTATGTATTTTACTCACTATGGCGTCTGGCAGAGCCGTAACTAGACTTTTTGGTGCCCTGTGCCAGAAAGAGCATTGGCGCCCCCTCATTTTTCAAAGGGACATAATGCACCCAAAAAAGGGCCATGGCTTCATGGGGAAGGGCCAGGAAAGAGATGGGAGAGGGCCCGGGGAAGGTGGTGCCAGTCAGCGTCTGAACACTCTACTTGAGGTGCTCAGTGCTGCCCGGCATTTAAAAAAAAAAAAAAAACATTTGTGTCCAATGCCGGGATCGATATTGGAGGCTTTCAATCCCGGTCATTTTTAGTCCAAAATCCTGGGATCCAGCCGTTCCTGGGATTGGCCTCCCTATTTGTGATATTCTTATATATCACTATTGTACTGGAAGAGTTCTCAAAATTATTTAATAAAATCCAAAAAATTCTACAGTTCAAAAGCAGAGTTTTTCAGAGGTGGAATGAATAATTCTTTTGATGTTCTAGGTTCGGGTCTTGAACTTTGTGACCCCAATGTTCAATTTTTTTGTGAACCACTGTTCAATATCCAACGAGATGAGATGTCTTAACAATGACCAATAAAATGTCTGAGCTTGTCTGTAAATTCTTTGGGGGCTGGATAAAAACACCCTCACCAAATAAAAACACTCATATATATATTTTTTATTAAAACCAATAATCTCACAAAATAGACATAAACATTGTATACTGTACACCATGTTCTAAAGCGCTGTTAGGATCAACATATAGGGATGATCGCACCAATCTCCCGTACTCCTTGTGTTCGGGGTGTGGGTTCATAATATCAGCTCTTTCTAGGGTGTGTGTGTGCTTTAATTCAAGGTACTCTATTTTAGTTATTTTAGATGCTATGGTCCTTTAATGAACTTGAAGGCTTATTTAGCTTAATTATCAGCATTTGATAGAACAAAATCACTGATGTCACATTATTTGAGGGAATTTGTGCATAATTATTTTAATTAAAGCTTAGCAGGTTTGAAAGTAATTCAAAGCGATGTTCCTGGCATTGTCACAGTCTGATAACTTGTGGAGATGATATATATAGATGTTATGAGAAATTTGGTCATTTCATTGTGTTGATTATATTATTCCTGCTCCGTTATTTAAATTAAAAGTTTTAAAGAGCTGCCTTTGTTGCCAGAGTAATTAACAGTTTGCTGACAGGTCTACAAAAAGAGAAGAGGAAGAGGAAATGTCTTCGAATGGTGCACTGAGCTAGTGTATATCTTAAAACTTAACTTTTATTGGTAAGTAATAATAAAGTTCTAATATCTTATCAAAACAAAATAGCGAAAATAAATATAAAATACAGATAGAGAATGTAAATAGAAATAAAGATGTGACTTAAAACATTGTTCTAAAAAGAACATGTAGAGCAGCGCTTCTACCAAATTTTACAATTTATTGGTGTTATGAATATCAATGGGGTGTGTATATTTAATTGTATATGTATATAGTGTTCTCACACTCCAATATATCACCACACAAATAGAAATAGAAATCCCTGTTATTGATATTGGTTCTCCATATACTATCCTGTTAGTCAGAGATTCTTGTTCATCTGGTAGTGTCCCATATACCTTTATACAGGGTTATAATAGGGACATCAAATCACATTTTATGACCTCAATCAACTCTGTAGTTTTCTGCATGCAATATCCTTGCCCAGGTTCTATATAGGTTTTTATATTCTTAATAACGTCATTCACATATAGTAATTTTATTGTCCTTCTTAGATAACCCTTATGGCAGGTCTCAGGGTATTAGGTGTTTATTATTCTTATCAAGTCCGCTGTTATGAACCTAGGTATTATATAATGTTCCTGCTGAAGTTTTGTGGAGGTATATGTATCGTCAATAAAGTTATTCATATATCAACCAATTCATGGTATTTTTCCTAGGTGATTCTTATAGCAGGTATACCCAATAGTAGGTATGATGTATATTCAATATCCCTCTATTGTTGGCTCGTATAAATATTATCAGTTTAAAAAAAAATGTAACTGGTTTATGGTAATGCGATATCAAGTCTATTATTAAACACCCAAGTATGGTTCAATATTGCCGCAGTGATTCTTTAGAAATGCTTGTCATTAGAGTCACTAAGGTGTTAAAATATTATTATCAACACCTTAAATATATTCAGATCAACCTTATATCTCAGTAAGTATAATCGAATAACATAATATATTTATTTGTTATATACTTAATGTCATGGCCCTATGTTGTAGTATATATTCTGTTAGAATTTATCCAAAAGCTTCTGGGAGAGATATGCAAATCACTGCGGCAATATTGAACCATACTTGGGTGTTTAATAATAGACTTGATATCGCATTACCATAAACCAGTTACATTTTTTTTTAAACTGATAATATTTATACGAGCCAACAATAGAGGGATATTGAAAATACATCATACCTACTATTGGGTATACCTGCTATAAGAATCACCTAGGAAAAATACCATGAATTGGTTGATATATGAATGACTTTATTGACGATACATATACCTCCACAAAACTTCAGCAGGAACATTATATAATACCTAGGTTCATAACAGCGGACTTGATAAGAATAATAAACACCTAATACCCTGAGACCTGCCATAAGGGTTATCTAAGAATGACAATAAAATTACTATATGTGAATGACGTTATTAAGAATATAAAAACCTATATAGAACCTGGGCAAGGATATTGCATGCAGAAAACTACAGAGTTGATTGAGGTCATAAAATGTGATTTGATGTCCCTATTATAACCCTGTATAAGGGTATATGGGACACTACCAGATGAACAAGAGTCTCTGACTAACAGGATAGTATATGGAGAACCAATATCAATAACAGGGATTTCTATTTCTATTTGTGTGGTGATATATTGGAGTGTGAGAACACTATATACATATACAATTAAATATACACACCCCATTGATATTCATAACAACACCAATACATTTTAAAATTTGGTAGAAGCACTGCTCTACATGTTCTTTTTAGAACATAATGTTTTAAGTCACATCTTTATTTCTATTCACATTCTCTATCTGTATTTTATATTTATTTTCGCTATTTTGTTTTGATAAGATATTAGAACTTTATTATTACTTACCAATAAAAGTTGTTTTAAGATATACACTAGCTCAGTGCACCATTCGAAGACATTTCCTCTTCCTCTTCTCTTTTTGTAATTTCAATTTCATGTCTATGGTAGCACCCCCTTGACTACATTACTATTTTAAGGGGTTATTGTTGTCCCCAAAATATTTGGGAGACATATATCCTGTGCGACTGTAAAATCTATGCTGACAGGTCTATTAAGAAGAGTCTGTGGGCCTGATTCAGCTTAGATCGCAGTTGGTTTGGGCGGTGTTATGAATGTGAGCGTAGGCAGTGGGCGTGTGTACGTTAGTCGTGCGACAGCATTGCGAATGCAGCATTTGCATATATTCGCCTAAGACCTGCCTACAGAATTGCACACAAGTTAGCAACTGCGATCCAAGCTGAATCAGGCCCAGTGACCTGGGGGTATAGTTACTTAAGTGCAGGTTTTCAGTAGGGATGAGTGGGTTCGGTTCCCTGAGAACCAAACCCACCGGAACTTTGGGGATCAGAGGCAGATCCGAGTCGGCTCGGGTTTTCCCACCTGACTCGGATCTAAAAATTAGGCAAAACATCATCGCACTGTCGGGTTCTCGCAGGTTTTGGATTGTATAAAGGTCCCGCGATCGCCGCCATTTTTCATTCCGGCTGTGGAGAGTGAAGAGGAAGGGAGCTGGGACCTGTGCTGTGGTGTTGTTGCACGCTGACGCTGTGAATAGGGGCTGGCTACTGTTGTCCATATAGGGGCTGGCTGGCTGGCTGTAGTGCTGTGTTGTCCAGGGGGTTCTCTGTCCTTCAGGGGTGCTCCACACCCACCCCCAGTGTGAAAAAAATCAGTGTTAGCCAAACTTGTCATCAGTGCAGGGGTGCTGTGCTGCTGTCTGTCAAGGGGCTGCTGTCTCTTTCAGGGGTTCACCTCCAGCGTTCAAATTGAAAAAAATATATTTTTTTTTGTGCGCACGGGTGCTGTGCTCTTTCCTATCAAAGTGCTGCTGCCCAAAAAATAAAAAAACTATTCACCTGTCATCAGCATAGGTGCACAGGGCTGCTGTCTGTCAAGGGGCTGCTGGCACCCCCTAAAAAAATTAAAAAAAATAATCTGTGTAGTGAGTATGGAGGACAGTCACATGACCGGAGAGCAGGATCCACATACTGTGAGGTTCTGATTTTGTTGTGGACCTGGGGTGGTGATAGGAGCAGACACTGAAGCAGATTTAAATGAAAATGAGGAACTTTTAATGAGTGGCTTAGAGGACATGGGATTGGCAAACGAAAAAGTCCAGGTATAGCACAAAAGTGCACTTGATAACTGTAGTGGGGTAAATGGGAGAATGTACAGATAGTGACAGGCAGGTATGGTGAGCTGTAACAGAATGCAGGCAGAGGTAATGAAGTCCAGCTGGGTGTATGTGGAAGCAAGGTGCAGGGAAACGGCAGGTTCAGGTACTCAGGCAGGGGAAAAGGTAAATGGAGGGTGCAGGGTAAGTCTAGCTGACATAGGTGCTCAGGCAATAGGGGAGGTAATTGGAGGAGGCAGAGGAATCCAGCAGGGTTGGAGCAGGTCAGGTGAAGCAGGCTTAGGCAATGAATCCAACAGACAGGTGAAAGCACAGGAACTCTCTCAGCTCTTCCTGAGACACACGTTGCACTGGCAATGCAAGGGAGCTCTGAACTCCCTTAAATCCCCAGTGCTCAGCCGCGACTGGTCAGAGAGGAGCACGTGACACACCAGGATAGGGCAACTAGGTCACATGTCCGGAGGCAAGATGGCGGCGCCCATACCAGAACGGAAGCACCACCAGGCCTAACCAGACCAGAGTGACAGTATGCCCACACAGAACCACGCATAGCCAATGCTCCCCGCCAGGCACCAGCGCCACCGCCAGATGCCCCTCACCATAGTGTCCTCACAGGTATCACCCGCCGACCGCTATGCAGAGAAACCCTGGTCGTGACACATACCAGTCTTGTAACTGTCGGCAGCAGTCATGATGACGATGCAAGGCCGTCAATGTCATCTATGAAGGCCGATGTACCGGGCCGCTCGCCACGGGACCGGAGCTCGGACAGTAGTGGACCGCCTCTCCCGCAGCGCATCGCATGTTCGCTGGGCACCCGGTGCTAAATCATTCGTAGACGACCTGATTCTGGGTCATGGTTTCATGCGTAGCAGAGCAGCTCCCTCGCTGCGATCTATTGAAAGTCAGGCCAAAAAAAATCAACTTTTACCCTGGTAAAGCAAACAAAATTTAAAGCTAAGTCAGCTTTAGAGAAACAAAAAATTGACACTATGTCATTCACTATATGAAGTGGCAAGGAAAGGATAAGGCATTGGCATGTATTTATGATGACTGATGGCTCTAATAATTTAAGTCTTGCTTGTAGGAGAGGTACAAAAAAACTAAAAATTGTTAAGACGAGTAAGACGCACCAACTGTGTGCTCGGAAAATTCACAAATCCCCGAGGAGAGTCCAAGTGTGTCCGCTGTTGCCATGTGTGAGCCTGACCTATCTAGTAGTACTTGAAGAGGATCCTCCTTCCACCATTTGTGTGCCTTCTGACGTAGAAATCGAGGATGCTTCTGTGGAATTGCACCAGGATGTTGAGGAGGATATTTATCTAGTTGGCGATAACAACAAGAATGATGAGGATGTTGATGGTGAGGATGTTTGTATGTGTGGAATCATTTCCACCCAAATTCGGACAACCTATTCCAAGCCATTTGTAACCATTGCCAAGTAACAAAGAGGTAAGGACCGTAACCATCTAGGAACCTCCTCCCTGTTACGTCACTTGCAGCGCATTCATCAAATTGAAAAGGGTATTTCAAATTCAGAAACTTTGGGGACAAAAAACCTAACAACAATCAGTCCAGTGTCACCTAGCTGCTCCCTTCTATCTGGATCCAAGCGCCTGCAATCTCCTCCACCAACACCTGCATCATCATCAAAATCCTCAATCATGATCGGAAGTAGTCCTGCATCCAATTTCAAAGCATGACAGATACCTCTCCTATCCGTGATTCCTCAGAAGGATCCTTGAGTGCTACCTCTGTTGCTGCTGCTGGGGGTGGATCTTCATCTCAGAAAGGGACCAAGAAGTCTACTACTAGTAGTAAGTTAAAAAAACAATTGACTATTAAACAGTCCTTTCATAGAGAAGTGTAACAGCTGTCACCCAGTTTCACAGTGGATCACTGACATCATGACGGCTGTACTAGTATCAAATGGTGAAATAATAGAAAATGAGGATGATAGTGTGGAGGAAGTGCAAAAGGAGGATGAGAGGGAAATTTGTGTCCTATCTGGCGCTAATGAGGATGTTGATGATGAGGATGTTTGTGTAAATCAGCCACCAGTGGCAGCAGTTCTTGCTCATGATAAAAAGAAAGCCAGAAAAGCCACGTCTTGGGTGTGAAATTATTTTAATTTAAATTCTGACAACGGTTGTGAAAGCATCTGTTCCTTTGTAAAGCCAAAGTTAGCAGAGGAAGGGACGTTAACCATCTAGGCACATCCTCCCTGTTACGTCATTTGCCACGAGTTCATGCAATTTGTTTAACAAAATTATAATAATGAGTAAATGAATAACAAGCAGTAAAGTATCAGCTACCAGCAGTTTTTACAAGCACATGCAATCTCCACCACCAACACCCTCATCATCAACCTCCTCCTTAATAATTGAAGGTAGTCCTTCCAAAAAATGTTTTGTGGGGGCCCAAACAAACCAAGGACTTCAGCCACGATAGTGTCAGTCCTAGTGGCTAAAGTGCTTGGTTTGTTAAACTGTGCATGTCCTTTGTAATATCCCACATAAGAGTGGGTGGGAGGGACAATTCCATCTTGCACCTCTTTTCTTTACATTTGGCACAATTTGGGGCATTGCCACTGACATTATTATAGTTTATTAAACTGCCATCCTGTCTGCCACTGCTGTGTGGCAATGTTTCATAGATGTCTGATATTTTTTTTAAACTGCCGTGTGTTTGTGCCGCTGCTCTGTTGCTTACTTTAGCCAGCCAGCTCGCTGCAGCCTTTGGCCTGTATTGGTGAAAAATAGTGAAATCAATATTGTGAGGTGGTTACAAATGCCTGGAAATACCTGAAAATGATTGTTATTAAGGTTAATAATATTACAGAAACAAAAATAGGCCCAAATTATGTGGTTTTAGTTGTTTATATCATTTTTGTTGGAAAAAATACAGGTCCAAAAACAAAAAACCAAGGAAAAAAAAAATCCAAAACCAGATTCAGATCCAAAACACTGGAGTCGGTGCACATCTCTAGTTTTTAGAAGTGGAGATGTTGCCCATAGCAACCAATCAGTTTCAGTTATCTAGCACCTTCTAAAAGATAACTAGAATCTGATTGGTTGCTATGAGCAACATCTCCACTTGTAAAAACCAGCACTTTAGTAAATGTACCCCCTGGTCTGTTCTTGTAGAGTCTTCTGTCATGGAGGTATTTTCTATCATTTCCCGGCTAGTCAGTATGCACTGTCTGTTCTTCTCTGTTATTCTCTGAATAGAATTGTGCCTCTGTCACGGTTCAAGGTGAGAGGTGAGCAAAAGTCTGGCTCCTGTCTGCATGGACTCTCCGTATCATCTCATCGGTGATGGACCTGAATGAGATCAGTGTCTGATTGTGCGACATGCACTTAGTAATCTTTCCGCTGGCACAGAAAATGACACAATAAAAATTATCCTCCCATGAAAATTAAAAAGAGGAAGAAATGACCTTCTGCATTGGACCCAAAGACACAGCTATGTCTGGACAAAGATTTAACTAAATGCACAAATGCAGTAAATGAATACAAAGATGACCAGAACAAAGGCAAGTGCAGGGTTTTTTACCAGGCTTATTACTAGAGATGTGCACCGGGCCATTTTTGCTGGTGCTGGTTTTGAATCTGTATCCCCTTCGCGTTTTGGATCTGGATTTGGTTTTCAAAACCGCTCTTGCGTGTTCTGGTTTTCGATTTTGTATTTTTGTTTAAATGATATAAACAGCTAAAACCACATAATTTGGGACTGCTTTTGTTCCTACAGTATTATTAACCTTAATAACAATAATTTTCAGGCATTTCCAGTCATTATTATCCACCTCACAGCTCACAATATTGATTTCACTATTTTTCACCAATATAGACCAAAGGCTGCAGTGAGCTGGCTGGCTAAAATAAGCAACAGAGCAGCGGCACAAACACACGGCAGTTTAAAAAAATATAGGACATCTATGAAGCATTGCCACACAGCAGTGGCAGACAGGATCGCAGTTTAATAAACTATAAAAATGTCAGTCGGCAATGCACCAAATTGTGCCAAATGTAAAAGGAGCAAGATGGAATTGTCCCTCCCACCCACTCTTATGTGGTATATTAAAAAAGAACTGCACAGTTTAACAAACCAATCACTTTAGCAACAAAGTCTGACACTTTTGTGGTTTGTTTGGACCCCCACAAAACATTTTTTGGAAGGACTACCTTTAATTATTAAGGAGGCGGTTTATGATGAGAGTGTTGGTGGTGGAGATTGCATGTGCTGGTCCATACTGCTAGTAGCTGATATTGGATTGCTTGTTATTCATTTTGTTAAATAAATTGCATGAACTCACTGCAAATGACGTAACAGGGAGGAGGTGCCTAGATGGTTAACGTCCCTTCCTCTGCTAACTTTGGCTTCACAACTGTTGTCAGGATTTGGGTTAAAATAATTCCACACCCTAGACGTGGCTTTTCTGGCTTTCTTTTTATCATGAGCAAGAACTGCTGCCACTGGTGGCTGATTTATACAAACAACATAGTCATCATCAACATCCTCATTAGCACCAGATAGGACACAAATATCCCTCTCATCCTCCTTTTACACTTCCTCCACACTATCATCCTCATTATTTATCATTTTACCATCTAATACTAACACAGCCGTCATGGCATCAGTGATCCGCTGTGCAACTGGGTGACAGCTGTCATACTTGCTTCCTCTACCATAACAGTAATTGTTTTTTTTTAAACTAGTACTAATGTCCTTGGTTCCTTTCTGGGATGAAGTTCTACCCAGCAGGCCGAGCGCTCAAGGATTCGTCTGAGGAAGCTTGGATAAGGGAGGAGTCAGCTAGCCTTATCCTGGATGCAGAACTACCTCCGATCATTAGTGAGGATATTGATGATACAGGTGCTGGCGGTGGAGATTGCAGGTGCAGGGATCTAGCTGAGGGAAAGGAGCTAACTGATGCTAGACTGTCTGTTATTTTTTTTAGCACCAGTTGCTGATTTTCACAAAAATGTTCCATGAACTTGATGCAAATGATGTAACAGTGAGGAGGTTCCTAGATGGTTAAGGTCCCTACCTCTACTTACTTTGGCTTTACAAATGCTACAGATGGCTTGACAATTGTTGTCCGGATTTGGGTATAAATAATTTCACACGTAAGAAGTGGATTTTTTGTCTTATGTCCAGGCATGACAATGGGCTTTTTCTTATCATGGGCAGGGGCGGATTGGGAATTAAAGTGGCCATGGAAAATATCCCGAAAGCGGCCCTATGTGCCATCAGCCTCTATGCCATCAGCGCTCCAGTAAGTGTCCTTCTGGCCCTGTTTCACCTGCAGTAAGTGCTCCCTGTTCCTGTATCACCCACACTAAGTTCCCCCTGCCCCTGTATTACTCGCAGTAAGTGGCCACCTGCTCCTACATCACCCACAGTAAGTGCCCCCTGCCCCTGTAGCACCCACAATTAATGTCCCTATGCCCATTTCACTGACAGTGCCCTCTGTATCACCCACAATTAGTGTGCCTCTGTATCACTCACAATTAATGTCCCTATGTCCATTTCACCGACAGTTCGTGCCCCCTGCCCCTGTATCACCTACAGTAAATGTGCCCCTGTATTACCCACAATTAGTACCCCTCTGCCCCTGTATCACCCACAATTAATGTCCCCCTGCCCCTATATCACCCACAGTAAGTGTCCCCCTGCCCCCTGTTTCACCAACAATTAGTGCCACCCCTGCCCCTGTATCACCCCCAATTAATGCCCCCCTGTTATATCACAATTAGGTCCCCCTTGCATCACCCACAGTTAGAGCCCCTGCCCCTGGATCACCCTAAATAAGTCTCTCGGATCACCAGCAGTAAGAGCCCCCCAGCCCACCCTGCCCCTGTTTCAGCAAGGCCATAGTAGGCCTTTGCCTCCTCCCACAGGAGCCTCTTGTCCTAGTTGATGGTGCCGTTGTTTTGTGGCCTGGGCTGTCTGTTAGCCAGGGCTGTCTATGTTTATGTCTCTTCATGGATGGCTTCATCGGCACCCCCTTGTCCTCCTCTCCGGCTTCCTCCTCAGTGCTGCTTAGCTGGAGCTGCCTGCTTTCCATGACGGAGAGTACTTTCTCCTCCATGATGCTGCTGCTTGTGATTCAGCTCCGCCCACCTCCGGCCTCACTGATCAGTGATGTCAGAGCTGGACTGCTCTGTTTGCCTTCTCTCCCATAACGCTGCTGTGCTCATAGTATTTGTCTTCCCATAGTCACTCGCGACCCCTCCTCACACACTTTACCCACTGCCCCACATCATTCAAATAAAAACCGCCTGACAAAATTCTATGGCCAATCCGCCCCAGATCATGGGCAACAACTGTTTCCACTGGTACCTGAATTACACAAACTCATCAACAACATCCTCATCATCAACATCCTTATTAGCGTCAGCTACACAAATATCCTATGTAAGCATGTTGACTTGTGCTGCTCATCCCCACTTTTGCAGAGGGTACACAAATGGTGAAGGCTCCTCTTCGAGTACAGAATTGGAAAGGTCAGGCTCACACATGGCACCCGTGGACACTCTTGGACTCTTCTTAGGGATTTGTGACGTTTCTGAGCAAACAGTTGGTTCTTGTGTCTTAACGATTTTCTTTTTTTTTTAAATTTCTACAGGGAGAAGGGCTTACATTATCTTAAGAGGCAGAAAAACAAGTAATAAATAAAGCCCAAGGCCTTAGCCTTTCCTTGCCACTTTGTGTGGTGAATGGCATATTGCCAATTGTATGTATTTCTGCAGCTAACTTTACCTTTTGATGTTTTTTTCTTTACCATTGTAAAAGATTGGTTCTTTATTTTTAGATGCCCTGACTTAAGCCCTCTATGCCTTGGGCATCGGCTTTAGTAGATGACGTTGATGGGCTAGTATCATCATGACTGGTGGCAGCAGCTCAAGCACTAGTATGTGGTTCCTGCTCTCCTCTCAACTGATCGTTCTCCATATCAACAAACACAAACAAAGTGGGGTACAGCACACACCACAACTTGTACCAACATTTTTTATTTAACTTTATTTTAACTTTGTTCACAAATGACACTGGAGTCACACCGCTTATGTGAATGCACTGGGGTAGAACCTACAGCGTCACAATACATGTATGAATATTACACTGCGGTATGGCCGGCAGTGTCACAATACATGTATGAATATTGCACTGTGGTATGGCATGCAGCGTCACAATACATGTATGAATATTGCACTGTGGTATGGCCGGCAGCGTCACAATACTTGTATGAATATTACACTGCGGCATGACCTACAGCATCACAATACCTGTATGAATATTACACTGCGGTACAGCCAGTAGCGTGTCAGTGCTTATATAGATACACCTGGTGAATACGGCATGCAGTGTCACAGTGATTATATGGATACACTGTGGTACAGCGGCAAAAAAATCAACTTTTTAGCTTTTTTTTTTTACTTTATTGACTTTTTTTTACAGCCTGTGGATGGACAGCACACCCCTTGATGGGCCGCACAGCACATCCCTGGATTGGACAAAACAGCCCCCTGGATAGAGCACAGCACACCCCTGGATTGGACAACACAGCCTACCCTGGATGGAGCACAGCCCGGGACTCAGCAAGGAAATGGTGCCGATCACCGTGGGGAGGGACTTATATACAATCCAAAAAACCGCGAGAATCCGATGAGAAGTGGGAGGATGACGTTTTGCCTCCCTTTGGATTACGAGTCAGGCGGGAAAACCGGACCCGCTCATCTCTACTTATTACAGCTTTGCCTTCCACCAAAATACACCTCTCAACATTTGCAAATTGGGACACTACACCAAAAATGGTCATCATGGACAAAGGTAAGCGAGACGTACTCTAACTCACTGCAGTCCGGACAAAAGGTACACATTAGACGACTTGCAATCGATGCAATGTCGTCAACTATTTTCCTTGAACTCCCAGGCAAATGATCTAGTGCATACACACTGTGCAATCTAATAAACAATCAAATGATATATCTTGCATCGTTTGGTGGTTAGATTAACTATATAATGTAACCGGGATGTAGTCAGGAAGCCGACGGTCTAAATACCGACTGCCGGCTTCCCGACTGTCAAATCCCGGCAAGGTACTAATGACAGGCGTCGAAATCCCGAAGCCTGCCATTAGACCTACGCCGGGACCCGGACGCCCGGCATGCCGAATGAAGATAAGCCGGGCGCGGGCAGCTGCGGGGGGGGGGTTAGGCTTTAGGGCTCCCGGGGGGACTTATGGACCCCCCCGGGAGACTTGGGATTAGGCTAGGTGAAGGGGGTGTTAGGTTAGGGTTAGGCACCCCTAAGGGAGGGTTAGGGGGAAAATAGGGTTAGTTATACTTACCTAATTAGCATTCAGGATCTTCACCTCTGCCGGGCTTCCGCTGTCGGGATTTGAACCGCCAGCTATGCGGCCGGCGGTAATACATACTACACCCAATGTAACCATATCGCCTGGTTTGTTCAGTAGAGCGTACACACTGCATGATCTGCGGCGAATCGTTAAAGAGATTAACAGATCTTTTATGTACAAAAGATCTGAAGATGCGACAAACAACGCTGCGGGAGCACGCATGGTATGTACACAATAGACTATTTGAACAATTTGTCGTTCCGATGCGTCCGAATCGGCCAAATCGTTCAAAACATTGTCTGGTGTGTAGGGGCCTTAAGGGGTATTTTTATTAATTTACTGGGAGTCTGGACTTGAACCTGGTTAATTAAAGATCACTATTGCGATCGCAGCTCCGTAATCGCACCCAGGTCTGCTGCTAATATGCTAATGAATGCAATCGCAATGCTGTCACATTGCCAGCATAGAGACGTCCACTACTGCTATCTCACATCCTTAATACCTTGCAAACCTCCGTAAACAACAGTAACATCGAGTACCATCGGATCCTCACGCAGAATTACAGCAGCCCTGATCCTACTTAGAAATTGCTAACCTTGTTGCACGCAGTAAGTACTCAAGCTACGTATGGAATCGCACTGGCTAATTTATGCACGCCCATGCAACGGCATTCAAACGGACAGGCACAGCTGCGTTTATCCCGCCACCCTTCGTCACCTCTCCCAAATGCTCACTGCCTGTCAATCACTCTGCAATGGCTCTCCGTGTTCGCAGTGGTGCCTTCGCGCACGCACGTTGCAATGTATACGCATGCACAGTATGCAATAATCGGCCAACTTCGTACGCTCTAGCAGTTGCGATCCTTAATGAATCAGGCCCTTAGTCCTGATAATTAATTATAATTTCTTATCACGGCAATAATAAATTATCACCCAGATGTATCAAAAAACACCCGCAGGGATGTTTGGGTCGATCTGACTGCACTCAAGTATTCATAGACTCTATTTGTAATTGTAATTCCATTAGATAAAGCTCTCAATCAGGTTGTTAGTTGGTGTAATTAGGTTGTTTGTTCAGTTCGCCTGTGTACGTTTATCTAGGCCATAGCACTACATTCTCTCCTTTGTCGAAAGGTTTCACAATATTGTATTGTAAAGAACAATATAATTTGTATTTTTGACACATTATCCCCGCATCCACCACCACCAGGGATGTGGGGAAGAGCCCACGGCTGGTTTATACTCAGGAAGGGGAACTCCATTTTATTTCTGGGTACTTGAACTTGTAACTGCCACTATAATGAGACAGGGAAATGAGGGACTGTTGCCTTTACCATGTAGTTTTAATAAAAGACTTGAGAATTGTTTTTAAACCAGAAAAAAATATATTTTTTCAACTTTTGTTTTATTTTGGTGGTGAATCTGACGGACATACAACACCCAGTCAGTACAGTAATATATGCCGCCTCTCGAAAACACACAATCTTCCTTGAAATACTGTGCTTAAAATGAATTAAACAACTTGGGGTCTGATTCAATAAGGATCGCAACTACGATTCCGCATGCAATCAGGCGATTGTTGCGTTCCGCGCATGCTGATGCAGTGCGCATGAGCAAACACTCTTGCGATTGGGTCTGTGATCGCAGTGGCTACGCAGATCCATTGCAGAGTGATTGACAGGAGTACCATTTGGGGGTGGTGGTCAGTGAAACGCAGGCAGGACAGTGTGTTTGAATGCCGTTGCAGGGGCGTGTATAAATTAGCCACTGCAATGCAGCTTGGGCTTTCACTGCGTGCGATGAGGTTACTAACCCTACTGTAAGTGTTCGTGAGGCTGCGATTGTACTCGATGTTACCGATGGTTTTGCAGTCTTGCTAAACATTACGGATGTGTGTAAGGTAAAGTGGGCGTCCTTATGTTAGGCTGCGTGTGGTATTGCAATCGTAGACATTAGCATATCCCTTTTAGTGCCTAACCCTTTCTCCTGGTGCCTAACCCTAACTGTCTAGATAAGTGCCTAACTGTGTGGGTAAGTGCCTAACCCTAAAAAAACAAAAACTGTGTCTACCATTTTTGTGGCGACCATTTTCATGTCGACCATTTGTGCATGTCAACCGTCTTACATGTCGACCTTTAGTGTGCCAACCTTTTTGTCCCTGTCGACCTATTGACTGTCTAACATCTGGTGTCTATCTAATTACTGTCTATCTACAGTCCGTAACCCCTGGTGGCAGACTGTCTTAAGTGTCTCTATGCAAAATGAAAAGTGCACGTGATCTTCTACTGTTTTTGGAGTAACAATCTATCAGCGCAGTCATTTTTGTTAAATATTCTTTTCCTCTGTAATCTATTTTGCTTTATTTCTTTTGTACACTTCTACTTGTTGTTACCAACAGGGGGCAGCCTCTTGCTGACCATTGCAAGGGAAACTGAGAATGTTTTCTGCTGTTGTCAATTTTAACAACTTTGATTGTTGTAACGGATGAAGGAGAACTAATCGCAAAGCGCCGTATGAAAGAGAATTAAGTCCTGTTTTCTGTTGTTTCCAAGTTAATTAATTGTATTGTTTTCTGTACAATCCTATATTCTGTACAATACAAACCTTGCGTATGCCGGCAAAGAGCACTGTAGAGGTACTTCTGTATGCAGTGCTGAATAATTGCCCGTCACAGCATTTCCTGATTCACTAGTATAGGGGCACTCACCATAAATCATGCATGCTACTTCTTCTGGGCATAATTACTATTTGGTTTTATTGTTCTCCCGTCTTGCTGGTGGTACCTGCCAGTATCTGAGTTATAGGAGGAGATGACAGATTCTACTAGTGTACAGCATAGGCATGCGCAGAACTCGGCACAGGAAGGCTGCTTCGGCACTTCCCCCTCATGGACTACACTGTTCCCTCCGGAATCAGCATGATTTACCGCTGGCCGCATGGCTGGCGCTTTTAAATCACGACAGCGGCTGCCCGGCAGGGGTGAAAATCCCGATTGTCCAAGGTAAGTATTTCCAAACCCTATTCTACCCCCTAACCCTCCCTTAGGGGTGCCTAACCCTAATCCTCCCTCTAAGTGCCTAATCCTAACCCCCCCTTCCCCGCCACCTAAACCTAAGTCCCCCGGGGGTGCCTAACCCTAACCTCCCCCCGGGTGTTCCTAACCCTAATTCTCCCTCTAAGTGCCTAAACCTAACCCCCCGCCAACTAAACCAAATCCCCCTGGGGGATGCCTAGCCCCCCCTAGCCTAACCCTAACCTCCCTGAGGGGTGCTTAACTGCTTAACCCCAAGTCCCCCCCGGGAGCCCTAAACCTAATCCTCCCCCCCCCCTTTCCCCCCCGCGGCTCTCCGCGTCCAGCTTTCTTTCGATCGGTAAGCTGGGTGTCAGGCTCCCGGTGTAGGTCTAATGACAGGCGTCAGGATTTAGACGCCTGTCATTAGACCCCTGCCGAGATTACACAGTCGAGAACCCGGCGTTCGGCTTCCCGACTGCTACCCTTCCCTCCTCCCTTCGGAACACTACTCACCTGGCTGGCCTGGTGTCTGGTAGCAGTCAAACAGCAGTCAAACTTCATCTCCAGCACATTGTGGAGACTTCCTTTCTGGACAGTGATGTGGCCCAATGCCACTCTATGTATAAACAGTGTTCATACATCCATATTGTTTCAGCATATGGGGGAGATTTGTTAGGCCTTCTAAAAAGAACAAGTGCTGGTGTGACCATAGCAACCAATCAGCCTGACATAACTCTCTACAGCCCTGTATACATCTCCCCCATAGGACAAGTTCTTCTATGTGTCCAAGATCAAAGTGTAGCTTTATGTGGTAACGACAAGATTTCCGCCTCATTCATTTGTACAGCAACTTCTGCTGAGCACCTTAAGCCTCATTAATGAACCACAAAGCATGCAGGACTATATTGTCTCCCTATTTAAACACGTGTGGCTATTTGCCTGACCACCCGCCACATTCCAAGGTGCAGGTCCACATTTGTGGATTGGTGGATAATCTGAGAAGGGCGCATGTTGGAAGAGGCAACCCACTACCCATACCCTCTCAGCATCAGGGCTTAGCGGGGCTTGCGATCCGGGCTACCACCACGCAAGTGTGTGTCCCAGCATCTTCACCCCCTGCTACCATGGTGATTACACCATTGCCTATAAGGATATTCTCTTGCAGTTGTCCATATGATCTCCTGGAGCATACTATTTTCCGATTACTTCATTAGTTTGCAATGGAGGATAGCCACAGGTAGACTGGTGCAGAACTGTATCTGCCAGATGGGCAGATGGCCCTTACCCCTGAACCCAACCCTCAACCGACCAGCATTTCACTATTATGCCCATCACTCCCTTCTTCTCCCTCTCCCCACATTCCTCTTCGTATACATTGGTTGGCATGACACCGCCTTGCTAATGTGCAGAGCTAAAACGGAGCACTGGGATTTCCTCCCATGGTACCACAAAACCGCAGGTTGCTTCAGCTAATGAAAGCATTGCGATCTCATGTAGGAGAGCTGCCGCAGATTTTCAGGGTTACCACGCCAGTTTCAATTTGTAAAACAGCAACGTTGCTCTCAAGTAGCGGAACTAATGATTACTGTGACGCTGAGATGGTCCTTTTATACAGCTTTACCTCAGTTTGATAGCACTGTCCATCAGGAGACGGGCTGGCGGTCGCCGTTTGCTGATTTAGAGGAAAGAAGGAAGTTAGAAGAAAAAGCAATTTAGTAAATGATGAAGAAGCAATAAATTATTTATCCGAAGGTGGAAAAACCTTTTAGCTATCATTACGTGCACTGCCCCTAAATCACATATCCTGATGGTGCAGTGCCCCTTGTATTACCAAAAATCACTTATCTGTCCAGCAGCGTCACCTTACTAATAGAACATTGGTTCCTAGCAGCGTCACATCGGATAAGCATCAAATCTCTCTCACCAGCAGGAATATAAACTCCAGCTTTCCGGAATCCTCATTGTAACCAGCATGTGTTGATAGCAAAATGATTTTATTTCAGTGTTCTTCATGTAGGAGAGGAGAGTGGAGTCTGCGCACAGCAAACCTAAATGACAATGAATCATTCCCCTCTGAGACTAGTCTAATTGAATATACATATTCATAGTCTATGCACGTAGCCATTGTCTGTTTATTTTTAAAGTTACTTAATGATCTGTAACTGTCTGAGATCTATGGAATGTGTTTGCAGCTGTTTACGCCCCTTTTATTCTCTCTTCGTTCGTATATGTGTATACAGAATAGTGCCAGGAGCTGTATGTGCTCTGTCTCAGAATACAGATCAGTGTATTACAATAGTGATTAGAGCCCCAGGCTGATGTACTTCATGTTGTCAATATCCTAATAGAATTGTGTATAGATTAGAGATCCAGCTAATTAATTTTATTCAACCAACTAGCGCCACACACACCCACACACACACACACCTTTTCTCTATAACACAGAACAATAGTCATCTGATTGTCATCTTTACCGTCCTCTACTACCACCCCATGCCTCTCCCATCACCTGACCCCTCTCTTCTCCATCCTCTCCTATCACCCCATACCTCTCCATCCTCTACTATCACCCCATGCCTCTCCATCTTCTCCTATCACCCCATGCCTCTCCAACCTCTCCTATCACCCCATGCCTCTCCAACCTCTCCTATCACCCCATGCCTCTCCATCCTCTCCTATCACCCCATGCCTCTCCATCCTCTCCTATCACCCCATGCCTCTCCATCCTCTACTATCACCCCATGCCTCTCCATCCTCTCCTATTACCCCATACCTCTCCATCCTCTACTATCACCCCATGCCTCTCCATCCTCTCCTATCACCCCGTGCCTCTCCAACCTCTCCTATCACCCCATGCCTCTCTATCCTCTCCTATCACCCCATGCCTCTCCATCCTCTCCTATCACCCCATGCCTCTCCATCCTCTCCTATCACTCCATGCCTCTCCATCCTCTCCTATCACTCCATGCCTCTCCATCCTCTCCTATCACTCCATGCCTCTCCATCCTCTCCTATCACCCCATGCCTCTCCATCCTCTCCTATCACCCCATGCCTCTCCATCCTCTCCTATCACCCCATGCCTCTCCATCCTCTCCTATCACCCCATGCCTCTCTATCCTCTCCTATCACCCCATGCCACTCCAACCTCTCCTATCACCCCATGCCTCTCCATCCTCTCCTATCACCCCATGCCTCTCCATCCTCCCCTATCACCCCATGCCTCTCCATCCTCCCCTATCACCCCATGCCTCTCCATTCTATCCTATCACCTCATGCCTCTCCATTCTCTACTATAACCCCATGCCTCTCCATCCTCTATCACCCCATGCCTCTCCATCCTCCCCTATCACCCCATGCCTCTCCATCCTCCCCTATCACCCCATGCCTCTCCATCCTCCCCTATCACCCCATGCCTCTCCATTCTATCCTATCACCTCATGCCTCTCCATTCTCTACTATAACCCCATGCCTCTCCATCCTCTATCACCCCATGCCTCTCCATCCTCTCCTATCACCCCATGCCTCTCCATCCTTTCCTATCACCCCATGCCTCTCCATCCTCCCCTATCACCCCATGCCTCTCCATCCTCCCCTATCACCCCATGCCTCTCCATCCTCTCCTATCACCTGACCAAACTCTTCTCCATCCTCTCCTATCACCCCATGCCTCTCCATCCTCTCCTATCACCCCATGCCTCTCCATCCTCTCCTATCACCCCATGCCTCTCCATCCTCTCCTATCACCCCATGCCTCTCCATCCTCTCCTATCATCCCATGCCTCTCCATCCTCTCCTATCACCTGACCCTATGCCTCTTCATCCGCTCCTATCCCCTGACCCCACACCTCCTCTTCCTCTCCTGTCAAACATGCGGCCCGAATAAACATTTTATGCGGCCCGACAGTGTGGGCCAAAATATATATAATATGCGTCCTACACCCTTGCCACGATGTCTCTCCATCTGGGCAGTGTTTACTTTATTTAAAACTGGCAGGCAGCGTCTACGCAGGACGGTGGGAGTGATGACGGCGTGGACTGGAACGTTGCCCAGCGGCCATTGTGAAAAAAGGTAAGTACTGCACAGGTGAGTGGGGCCTGTTCTATACTGGGAGGGGGCAGAGCATAAGGGGCACTACTAGGGGCATTACTGGGGGCACTGCATTAGGGGCATTACTGGGGGCAGAACATAAGATAAGGGGCACTACTATGGACATTACTGGGGGCACTGCATAAGGGGCACTACTAGGGACATTACTGGGGCACTGCATAAGGGGCATTATTGGGGGCACAGCTTAAGATGCACTACTGGGGGCACTGCATAAGGGGCACTACTAGGGACCTTACTGGGGGCACTGCATAATGGGCACTACTGGGGGCACTGCAGAAGGAGCATTGCATAATGGGCACAACTTCAGGGGGCATTGCATAAGGAGTTCTAATACTGGGGGGAATTGCATAAGGGGCACTACTACAGGGGGGACTGCATTGGTTTTTATTAATAATAAACCTTTCAAAATTTCATATTAGACTTTTTTTTTGTTGCGGCCCACACACTCTTAGACCTTGAATATTCGGGCCAGTTGGTATTTTTCATTTGACATTCCTGATTTACATCCTCTCCTATCACCTGACCCCACACTTCTTCATCCACTACTTGTAGATTGCAACGGAGTGTGGGGCAGGGGGGGACTGATCATCAGGGGTGTAGTAGGTATTACCGCCGGCCGCATACCTAACCCATACCCCCTCTCGGGTGCCTAACCCCCCTTCCCCTAGCCTAAACCTAACCTTACCGGGGGGGTGCCTAACCCTAAGTTCCCCCGGTAGCCCTAAACTTAGCCCTCCCACAGTGGCTGTCCGCGCCCGGCTTACCTTTGTGCGGTATGCCGGATGTCGGTCTTCCAGTGTATGGTTACTGACAGGCGTTGAGTTTTTGACACCTATCATTAGTACCACGCCGGGATTAGAGAGTCTGGAAGCCGGCGGTCGGCATTTAGACCGTCGTCATTCAAACTACATCCCATCATCAGTCGTCCCTCCCCCACCTCAGCTGATCGCTGCACACGCAGAGATCAGCATATCTGTGCTGCACTGTTGGTTTAGGCGCATGCACCCCAGAGTGTCGTTCGCACAGCATTCTGAGCTGCGATTTCAGATGACAGACCGCAACGTCCCTCATATGGGGCCGGAGCAGGAGGAGAAAATGTGCAGAACGGATTTCCACCATACAAATGGGTGACGAGGAGGGGCAGAGACATGAGACGCGACCTGTACAGGTGAAGCACTCATGGCTGCTGTCGTATCTCCTGCGTTAATGGCAGGTCATTGGTTAATCAGTGATTAGTAACTTTCTTTTCAGATAGCTCCTTAAAATGCACTGAAAAATAATTATCAGCAGCTGGAAGAAACTGGGGACAAATAGCCCAAAAATCGCTCATTAGAATATACTCAGAAATTTTTTAATTCCCCCATCACACACAGCCTTAGTTCTTTGTCACATTACCAGGTTCATTGTGTCTCATATGCATTATAGATGTCCTAGGGGAAGAATCTCCAGAGACACTGAATATATACAATGGGGATGCTATCCAAGTGGTAATTGAAAGTGGAAGAAATTGATTGAGATTGACTTTTACATTTTTAATTATTTATTGGAAATCCTTCCTTATGTAAACATGACCCCTATGTATAGGAAACTGAGGGCCCCTGCTGGGATCCAGAATGAAGAGGTGTGGGGACAAGCAGCATAGGCAAACGCAGGGGGGGTTTCCGGTTGCCTGGAAACCCCCCTCCCCCAGCCCACACCATGACCACAATAGATATAGTAATATAGTAGAATTTTACTAGCGTTGCATGTTTTTCTCAGTATCACAAATTAAATAATTAGTAACATCTGTGGATCTTTTAACATGTGTCAGTCAGTAATAAATACATCTATGCGCCAACTAGGAGATCTGGAAAACATGCATGTTAGGGATGCACTGCTATAGACTATCTATAGGCTTAATTATTAATACTGGATAATAATACACTATCCAGTGCATAACGAGACCAATATGTACATATATGTCCAGGGCAGTGCTAGGTTCTTCTGCTGCTCCGCCAGACTCCGGGACTTGCTCCAATGCTCTGGAATGGTGCCCACATCTGAAATAAAAACATTCAGCTCAGACAGGATGGCCCTACTGAATAGCATACTGTGATCGCTGGTCCTGTATATACTAGAATTATGACACATAATACACTTTGTATGACGTAAAGTTGGATAAGTGCTAATTATGCACTCTTCATGGATTGGCCACACTCACTCTAAAATCAAGCATTTGGAAACCCCCCTCAAGAAATCCTGCGTTTGCCACTGAGCAGCAGTGGCACAATGGCCCCCCTCATTGGCCATCCATAGGTGTATGGTAACGCGCTGTGGTATGATTTAACTGGATCTTGGTTTTAGGGAAAAGCTGTTATACTACCTGGGGGTTACACCTCAATGAGTGAGGAGGTATGTTTAATTAATTAATCAATAAATTTGATTGGGATTGGAGTTATCCTTTAACTATAATCAATATGTCCAAAACAGAGTTCCTCATCGCCCCTTCTCTTAACAGTCACCATTTCCACTCAAATTTCCCCCGCCGTTTGCAATATCACAACTTCCTAAGGGGCCTACTCATCAACACTAAAATAAAGTTTTTAAGGACATTGGGCCTGATTCAGACCCGCTCGCGAGCGATAGCACACGCAAGCGGGTTGATATTCGGGCAGTGCGCACGCGAGCCCCGGAGTGAGTGAGAACTTCACTCGCTCGGGGCTCGCAGCCAAACGGGGCGGCTGTCGATGTTGATCGACAGCTCTCCCCATTTTGTTGGCGGGTCGGGGGGGTGGCTGGCCAAACGGAGGCGTTCCCGAAGAAACTCCTGCCATTTGGGGGTGGCCCTACTGACATCACACGTGATGTCAGTAGTGAACTTCCTGCTCTATTAGAGCAGGAAGTTCACTGGGGCTTGCGGTGGACGAGACCCTGCCACAAGGGTCTCGTCGCAAGCCCGATGGTCGCAACCATCGCCAGGCACCCGCTAAAGCTGTGGGTGGTCAAAACAAAAACCGGCCCACCCTGATTCTGAGCGAGCACTCGCAAATAGCGAGCGCCTCTGAATCAGGGCCTTTATCCTTAATTACCGTTATTTTAGTATTCATGAAAACACTTAACACAGGAGATATCACTGATACCTCCTGGTTAAGTCTGCTGGCGTTAATTTTCACACTCCCCGTACATTAGTACATTAGTATGGGGATATGGAAATTATGCTATTCATCAAATTCCGAAAATTATGTATATTTGGAATTTGATGGAGTTACTATCCGCCACTGTGGAGTAGCGTATAGCAGATGACACTTACCTGTGTCAGCGTGGGCAGGTCCTCCGCTTCCTCTGCCGCTCCCTGGTCCCTCCTCTGGCTCTGGCTGATGCTCTGACACTGTGTTCTCCAGGCCGAACACAGTAAAGTTTAGAAAAAAATTTTTTTTTTACTGTGTTCTGCCTGGAGAACACAGGGCCTGATTCAGACCCGCTTGCAAGCGCTGTGCGCTCACAAGCGGGTCGATGGTGGGGGCGCGTGCGCAAGCCCCGTAGCGAGTGAAAAATTCACTTGCTCCAGGGCTCACTATAAATGGGGAAGCTGTCGATGTTGATCGACAGCTCACCCCGTTTTGTAGGTGGGGAGGGGGGGTGGCTGGACAAACGGAGGCATTCCTGAAGGAATGCCTGCCATTTGTGGGCGGCCCTAGTGACATCACTTGTGATGTCAGTAGTGAGCTTCCTGCTCTATATTAGAGCAGGAAGCTCACTAGCAGGAAGCTCACTGGGGCTTGCGGGAACGAGACCCTACCGCAAGGGTCTCGTCGCAAGCCTGATGGTCACGACCGTCACCTGGCTGCTCACAGCTTAGCGAGCGGCCAGGAGGCCGGGTAAAAAAAAAAAAAAGCGGCCGCCCTGGTTCAGAGCGAGCGCTCGCTTTTTGACTGCGACGGGGGGGGCTCCCTAGCGGTAAATCCGGCCCTGGTCGGGGGGGGGGCGGTTCAGACACTGGAGGTGCCACCTAGGGGTGAAGGGGAGACAGTGGGGGAATAGAGTTGGGGAGAGACATGCAGTAGTGAGGAATTCCTTGTGGATACCTCAGCTGCATGGGGAAAAGTATCACTTTTCCGAAAACTGACTCCGCAAAAAGAGCAGCTTTTCGGAATTGTTAGGGAGGTATGATGAATGTCTCCAAAACATCTTTTATCACTAGTGATAATTATGTCATGGTGAATAGACCCCTAGATCTCTAAAAAGCTGCACAGTTCTTGCACCACTCTTCACTCTGACTGTGAGCGCGGTGTGACATCAGAAAGCCCGCCGATCAGACCGGGATCAGGCTGAGCCATTCCGCCTCCGTGTCTGAGCTTGTAAGTTTGAATAGTTACACAGTGGCATGCTGCTTCCCTGATGTGACTAAAGGGGGGCCTGTTGCACACTTGGACCAACCCGTAATTTCGCCAGTATGACGCCTCGGATTGGCCTTTAGTGTGACCCGAGGCGTCATACTGGCGAAATTACCGCAGTTTGACACGGCTGCATTAGAATGCAAGTTCCCTCATGTGCAGGGCCCTCCCTAC
Source organism: Taudactylus pleione (assembly GCA_031769625.1). Taxonomy (NCBI): domain Eukaryota; kingdom Metazoa; phylum Chordata; class Amphibia; order Anura; family Myobatrachidae; genus Taudactylus; species Taudactylus pleione. Next base: position 5,442,574 of record JAUIMM010000198.1, read on the forward strand.
TCTGTTTTTATATCTTGATTTATATTGTCTACCTTGTACTGTATATCTCTGTTTTATATTTGTCCTATTTTCTGCACTGCGGCACCTACATATGATACCAAATAATATATTAACATTTTTATATTTTATGAATAGAAAATATAAAAGGTATGAATTATTTAACACATGGTGTTACATTTATTTACAACATTTTAGCATTTGTTTGTGACAGTGTAATGAATAATTGAGGTCACAGGCAGCGATCTCCATCAGAACAATAGTAACCATCGGTGGCGATTGTTGTCCCTTTGTCCAGGCTGTGGTAGCTGAAGCTACCTGCAGCCTGACCGGGTCCTGGCAGTTTGCGAGGCCAGGAAGTCTGCATCCATTGATGCAAAACCTGGCCTCAGCAATCCCAGAAAACGGGGGCTTCCTGTCTCCACCCTCCAAACTCTGTCACTCAGGCGGATGCTTGGAGGCCCTCTGTGTGGTATCGCAGGAGCAGTTCTGCACATGCGCAGAGTAGGAAACATTGGAGATGTGCCCTAACCATCTGGTTATCACAGGGGCGTATCTATGATGGGTGCAGGGGGGGGGCCCGGGTCCAGGAGGGGGCCCGCACCGCACACCCTGCACCCATATTATCTAAAACTTCCCTCTCTGAGGTCCCGTGTCAGTCTCTCAGTGCTGCTCAAAACACCAGAAAATGGCCCTCGCGTAGATTTTTCCGGCATTTTGCGCACGCACCATTTCCCCAGTGATCTGCACATGTGCAGTAGACTCTGGGCACAGATTCTGCGGTGGCCGGCCAGCCGCGTCAGTCGACTGCCGGGTTGAGGGGAGGGCGCCCGTGACGGGGGATGCGCACGGGCCCCCTCCTCTCTAAAGGTGCCCCTGGGTTAGCGTACATCTCTGAATCAGGCCCTAAGTTTACCATAACATAGAGCAAATAGGAAAATCAGACAGGGGGTAATTACTTTTTCTCAGCGTAAATCCTTCCTCACCTCCCCTTCCCCTGCTATCACCTGACTAATTATCCACCCTACTCTCATGTCACCAGAACGCTCATCTCCCTTCTGCTGTCACTGACTGCTCATCTAAACTCATCTCCCCCCTGCTCTCCCCTCCCCGGCTGCTCATCTCCTCTTGCCCCTTGCTATTACTTAAAATAGTTTTCCAGCAAATGTGCTCTGAGCTGATAAGGGGAAGAAAATGCAGAGTGTAAATGTAAATCCAGAACGTGTGATTGGTATGTGCTGAGGGCTGATGCTCCCTGTAGCCTAATTCCTATATAAGTGTATTAATTAATAGGTTATGTTACAGACATTCTGTGGCTTAGAATCAAAATCCAACTCAAACACTAAGCACAGCGTGACATTCTGGCTCAGTAACCGCAACACCTGGACATAACGGAGCATCATTTGTACTACGTGTATGTCCTCAGTACGTGTCTGCTATAAATAGCTGCCGGTACATCTGAATCGGACCAGCGCGCATCTGTCATATTATTGTCAGACGTTCAGTAAACAATCCCCCCCCCTCCCCGTACTCAGGGCCAGGAGACAATGTACCAAACACCTATTGCGGAGAGAACAGGGTGACACTTTATGGAGTTTACTGAGCCCCCATTTTTGTCAATAATAATTGACTAACAGAATATCTTTCAGGGAAGTTAGGCAGTACACAATACGTGGCGTTATATAATATATAGGGGTCTGTGGGGGTCATTCAGGCCCGTTCACGAGCAAAGGACGCTCGCAAACGGGTCGATGTTGCCCCACTGCGCATGCGCACGATGGAGGGAGCTCCGTCGTGCGCATGGGTGAGACCCGGATAGCGACGGGCTCTCCGTCGCTCCGGGTCTCGCTCCAAAGGGGGCGTGCTGTCTATGTTGATTGACAGCACGCGCCCTTTGGTGGGCGTGCCTGCCAGACGGAGGCGTTCCCATGGGAACGCCTACCGTCTGAGTCCGGCCCCACTGACATCAGTAATGATGTCAGTGGGAGTGATTTTGGCTCTGATAGAGCCAAAATCACTCCTGGGCTTGCGGAAGCGAGACCCTACCGCAGGGTCTCGTCGCAAGCCCGATGGTCTTTGACCATCGCGACCATCTTTTTGGCCGCTCGCATAAGCTGTGGGTGGTCACCCACAGCTATGCGAGCGGCCAGGAGGCCGCTCCAAATTTAGCTGGGACGGCCCTGATTCAGAGCGAGCGCTTTAGTCAGAGCGTTCAGCTCTGAATCAGGCCCTGTGTACTAAGCCTTGGATGGAGATAAAGTACCAGCCAATCAACTCCTAACTACCATGTCACAGGCTGTGTTTGAAAAATGATAGTTAGGAACTGGTTGGCTGGTACTTTGTCTCCGTCCACTTTAGTAAATAGACCCCATAGTTCATAGCAAAAAACGTTATTTAAGGAATGCGTCTGTCATTGTAAATCACCATCGCCCTTCGCAGAATGGGGCACTGGTAGTGAGGTAACTGAGCACCTCATGTGTCACCCACCCTCAGAAGAGAGTGCAGCAAAAGCATAGACTCTTAGGGGGATATTTTATCAAACCTTCTAAAGAAGACCCGTGGAGATGTTACACATAGCATCAATCAAATCAAATACTATTGGGTTATATTTACTAAAGCGCGGGTTTATAGAGGTGGAGATGTTTCCCATAGCAACCAATCAAATTCTAGAAGGTGCTAGATAAATGTTAAGTAAAATCTGATTAGTTGCTATGGGCAACATCTCCACTTCTATAAACAAACACTTTAGTAAATATACACTTTTAGCTCTTGTTTTATAGGGAAACGGTATGACATACCGCCGGACATAAGCCCGGCGGATGTAATACTGACGCCGGAAGGCAGAAGACTGAAGATCCCGACACGGTAAGTATTTTAATTGACCCTCCCCCCAACCCTAGGCACTAGGGGAGAAGATACTTAACCTCCCCCCCTAGTGCCTAACCCTGACCTCCCCCTATTGCCTAAACCTAACCCCCGCACCCTAAACTTAACCCTCCCTGGGGGTGCATAACCCTAACCTCCGCCCGGGGGTGCCTAACCCCCCCTTCCCCTAGCCTAACCCTCCCGGGGAGGTGCCTAGCCCAAAGTCCCCCCGGGAGCCCCTAAACCTAACCCTCCACCCGGCGGCTGTTCGCTCGCGACGCCCGGCTTACCTTCGTTCGGTATGCTGGGCGTCGTGATTTCGCCGGGTGGATAATGATAGGCGCCGAGATTTCAACGCCTATCATTAGTCCCATGCTGGGATTTGACGGCCGGGAAGCCGGCGGTCGGCATTTCGACCGCATACCGTTTTATAGAATGTATTGATAAATGATAGGAATAATCTAATTGGTTGCAATAGGCAACACCTCAGCTTGTCCTGTTTAGAAGGTTCTGTAAATTTCCCCCTTATGAGCCAATTCAATTCACCACAATGTGCCGCCAGATATTGCAGCTGTGCACATTACTGTTGCTTATCCAGTCATGTTTTCACCAAAACATAACGTGTGTATGTGACAAACCGATTACATTCAGTCAGATCTAGATGGTTGAATCAATGGAAAATATGGCCGGGAATGGTGGAAAATGTAAATCTGAAGTTGTTCAATTTAATTTCTTTTAAGCGTCTATAGAAGTCTAATGATCTTTGAATAAAATGCAATTGCGACGTGGACACTGTCATTGAAAATGTATCTAATTGTGTTTATAGAACCAATCGTTCCTTCTATAATGTGAAAAATTGTTGCGTCTGTCTGTGGCCAACCAAATGAGGGCTGGTGTCCATAGGGAGTGCAGATGTTTGTAGTATCTGATGAGTGGAGTCAGGTAGGCTTGCTGCTTGCCAAATCCAGAATAGGCGCATAAGTGAGACTAGTTTCATGAGAAAAACAAGATTTTATTTTGCCAGCTAGGGTTAGTAATATAATTATATAATTATTAATAGAGCTTTAGGTGATGGAGGCGGTGCAATTAGGAGAGCAGGTAGGCACTAGCAATACTTCCCTCCTGCCGTAGGGCGGTGCTGGACACTCAACCATGGACCTTATAATGGGAGGCCTTCTGCTGCATCTAGTTGCACTTTTACAGGAAATTTGCATTTCTAAGCGCACTTCAACCAATGTCATAAAAACATGGGAACAGAGAAAAGCGACACATAATACAGACATGCTGACTTCTCCACATTCGTTACTTATTTAAACCATATATATTAAACTGAGCAGTCCACTGGGAGCAAAAAAAAAAATTCACATAGAATATTTTTATCACTTCTCTAATTGTTTCTATATTATTTATGTCATTTTAATTCTTTCACATTTCATTAACACTTATTGATTTATCCTTACACATCTATTCTTTACACTTTACTATCACCTTTTTTCCCCTTTTCATGTGATGCCCTGGGGATGGTCCTTGGCTGGAATTTTTTGGGGTGCCTTGCTTCTCGGACGTGAACCCCTTAATGTTAGGGACGCCAGTATAGAGGAGCCTTGACGATTGGCCTGGCGCTTATTCATATATTTGCAAATGTATGTAACTAATACCTCCTGAATCTCTATTATCATGTAGGATTTAAGTATTTTTGATTTTGCTACAGTGTGCTGGGGGGCAAATCCTTTTTTCTGTGTTCTCAGTCCACTGGGAGATAAACATAGAAGAATAAATAAAAAAAATGGAGAGATTTTAATATTTTTTTCCACCAGATACATTTTCAGTAGGGATGTGCAGGCTCGGATAGGTTCGAGTTTGCACGCCGAGTTCGGATTTTTCCCTCCAAAAAAACGGAACTCAGAAAGAGGCTAAACGTCATCTTGCATGGACAGAGTTCCGTTTTTTTGGAGGGAAAAATCCGAACTCGGCGTGCAATCTCGAACCTATCCAAGCCTGCACATCCCTAATTTTCAGGATTATCCAGACACCCTCAACTATAAATGCAGATCATTATAGGGTGTGTTTGCAGAGACCGAAAGCAGTTGAGCACCTTGGATTGCGCCAGGCGGTTTGTGTGTTTTTGTTGTTTAGAAATGAGCTTCATAGTTTGTGCAAAACAGTTTTGTTAGTTTCAGCATACGGAGGATAAAAGGACGATTTACGTCCTTGCTATAAAAAGCGAAAATACTTCAGTGGAGGAGTTTGGTAGCTTTCCAATCTCCGTCTCATCTAGAGGTGCTGGGCAAGAGGCGCCCCTTCTACTGTAATGCACTTTTGGCAGATGAAATGGCTGCTAGAAGATAATCTTCAAAGTGAGCTATTTCAGATCAATCGATTCCTCTTTTCTTATTGAATCCACTGAGTGATTTAAGGAGCGATAGCCAGATCCAAGAGAAGGATTGAGCTGCAGACAGGTTTGATAGGAGGGTAAAAGCATGGTAATAATATAGTGATGGCGTCAGTCTGCCTGAGAAAGCACTGATGCATCTGAGGGTTATTCTGCAGATCATCTTCAAATGCACAAAGCACAGGGCTCTTCTAAGGAGCAGGAGAGTCTGTTATTTTGGAAAGTGGGGACATGTCGGTTAATAGGATTCTCATGGGACTTGCAGAGGGTGCGCTAGTGTACTGTAGCCTGGTCATTTGGGCATATCCAATTAGCTCATTCTCGTCTCCGACCAATTCAGATAGGTCCTGTATCCCCCAGCCCGTTAAGTCCTGATGGTGCACTTTTCCTCACAGCCTCATGAGCTTCATCAAAGTGCACCATCTTGGATTTAACGTGTGGGGCAACTCATAGAATCCACATTTTACGTGGAATCTATAGGTTACCATGCTTTGCACGAAAGTCAACTGCATGGGGAAAATGGCAAATAATTGCTTAGATCCGGGCATGGAACCCGGATCTTTTCCCCACACTGTGCCTAATTGGATATGCCCCATAGTGAATGACAGTGACGTAAGATTATAAGGATGTGAGCACAGTGCATCTGGAAAGTATTCACAGCGCTTCACTTTTCCCACATTTTGTTATGTTACAGCCTTATTCCAAAATGGAATAAATTCATTTTTGTCCTCAAAATTCTACACACAATACCCCATAATGACGTGTAAAAAGTTTTTTTGAGATTTTTGCAAATTTAATTTAAAAAAAAAAAAAAAAAAAACTAAGAAATCACATGTACATAAGTATTCACAGCCTTTTGCCATAAAGCTCAAAATTGAGCTCAGGTGCATCCTGTTTCAACTGGTCATCCTTGAGATGTTCCTACAGTTTAAAAGGAGTCTACCTGTGGTAAATTCAGTTGACTGGACATGATTTTGAAAGGCATACACCTGTCTATATAAGGTCCCACACTTGACAGTGCATGTCAGAGCACAAACCAAGCATGAAGTCCAAGGAATTGTCTGTAGACTTCCGAGACAGTATTGTCTCGAGGCACAAATCTGGGGAAGGGTACAGAAAAATATCTGCTGCTTTGAATGTCCCAATGAACACAGTAGCCTCCATCATCCATAAATGGAAGAAGTTCGGAACCACCAGGACTCTTCCTAGAGTTGGCCGGCCGTCTAAACTGACCGATCGGGGGAGAAGGGCCCTAGTCAGGGAGGTGACCAAGAACCTGATGGTCACTCTGTCAGAGCTACAGCATTCCTCTGTTGAGAGAGGGGAACCTTCCAGAAGGAAAACTATCTCTGCAGCAATCCACTAATCAGGCATGTATGGTAGAGTGGCCAGACGGAAGCCACTCCTTAATAAAAAGCACATGGCAGCCCACCTGGAGTTTGCCAAAATGCACCTAAAGGACTCTCAGACCATGAGAAACAAATTTCTCTGGTCTGATGAGACAAAGATTGAACTCTTTGGCGTGAATGCCAGGCGTTATGTTTGAAAGAAACCAGGCACCGCTCATCACCAGGCCAATACCATCCCTACAGTGAAGCATGGTGGTGGCAGCATCATTCTGTGGGGATGTTTTTCAGCAGCAGGAACTGGGAGACTAGTCAGGATAGAGGGAAAGATGAATGCAGCAATGTACAGAGACATCCTGGATGAAAACCTGCTCCAGAGCTCTCTTGACCTCAGACTGGTGCAACGGTTCATCTTTCAGCAGGACAACGACCCTAAGCACACAGCCAAGCTATCAAAGGAGTGGCTTCAGGACAACTCTGTGAATGTCCTAGAGTGGCCCAGCCAGAGCCGAGACATGAATCTGATTGAACATCTCTGCAGAGATCTGAAAATGGCTGTGCACAGATGCTTCCCATCCAACCTGATGGAGCTTAAGAGGTGCTGCAAAGAGGAATGGGCAAAACTGCACAAAGATAGGTGTGCCAAGCTTGTGGCATCATATTCAAAAAAGACTTGAGGCTGCAATTGCAGCCATTGAGCAAAGGCTGTGAATACTTATACATGTGATTTCTTAGTTGTTTTTTTATTAAGTTTGCAAAAATCTCAAAAATACTTTTTACACGTTGTCATTATGGGGTACTGTGTGCAGAATTTTGAGGACAAAAATGAATTTATTCTATTTTGGAATAAGGCTGTAACATAACATAATGTGGAAAAAGTGGAGCGCTGTGAATACTTTCCAGATGCACTGTATGATCTAGTAGAGTTTTACTTTAGACTGAAAGATGTTTTAATAAAAATAACTACTGTGTTATGTAGCCCAGGGCCGAAACCAGGGTTGTGTAACTGCTGCCATTGCCCTGGGTGCAAAGCTATGTTTTACTTTGTGGGATGTCTGGAGAGCCACCCCGCTGCATGGAAAGTCGCTGGGAGTAGCCTCAGGACACTCCCGTCAGCCACCTTCCTGCTGCCAGTGCATTAAGTGCACCAGAGGCAGGGTGTGCAAGCCCAGGGCGCAGATGCACTTCGCTACAGCACTGCTGCCCCCCCCTTCCTGCACATACACACACCTTGTTTATTGGTAGTGTGGAGTTGGCGAAACCTTCCGGTACCTACCTCTGGGTGAGGCACTGATCTCACTCTTTGATAAGTTTAAACTGGACAATTGCAGGTTTAGTAACAAGTAGCTTAATTATCAGCTGACACAGGTGTAATGACACTGCAAAACACAGTTGTTAAGTGGAATGTGCGCCAATCCATCTCCCAAAACTACATTTCTAACTTTATTACCTCTCTTTTGTCATTTCATTGTTACAATGCATCTGAAAGTAGTGACTCACACAGGTGGTCTCAAAAGCTGACACTCTACCTCTTGACCCTACATTGCCAGCCTCTAAATGTTCCCCCTCCTCTCACAGCATCAGGTCTCGCTCTCTCCTGTCTGTGATCCTTGAGCATCTCACTTGGGCAGACTCACATGCCTCTGCTAGCAGACCCCCCTGTAAAGGACATCTCAGCAATTGCTATTTGATTCCCAGACAGGCCAGGTGTATTACACCCAGCACGTGTCTCTTATATTGAGCTTTCCGGGACCTGGCATCCCTCAGACACCTCAGAGTAATGTTACATACTTCAGGCCACAAAGTACTGATGCAGAGTTAGATGCACGTCGACCGGACATGGAACTGAGGGCCCGATTCAGTGTCGATGTTCCACGCAGTTAAGCGATTTTTTTTTTTGCTAATGCACAGGCATCAGAGCCACACTGCGCGCAGCGATGGATTAATGATGGCGGATGCAGAGAGGCTTTTTTATTTGCAAAGTGAGTGACAGGTAGTCAGCGTTTGGGGGAGATACCGGGGGGTGGTTATAACAGCACAGGCGTGTCAGGACCATTTTCTGGGCGTGCTCAAGTGAGGCTCTGCAAATTCACTCAGCTGAAGAGGCCCGGCGTCTTACCAGAGCCGCCCTGCCTGAGACCGATGTTTCCGCTTTTGTATGCAAGTGGTGGATGCGAGACGCCGGAGGTGGGCATGTCAGTGCACAAGACATCAGTCATTAGTATACTTCTGCAAGTCTGCTGCCTATGGATTAACAGTGGCGACGTCATTTGCGTCCATATTTGAATTAGGCCCTGAATGCGCATATTTGCCCTCATGAGTAGAACACGTCTCTGCAGCCGCATCACCCCTTATTTGTACCCTCGGTTTTATACCCTTCATTATCACCAGTGCACACTTGTGCCAGCCGTATACTAAGTGATCTCATATGCTTCTAGGCGGGTTTACACGTACCCACAACCCTGAATTGCCCACCATTCTGTTGACATGCCCTCTCTGAATTTAGCCCTTGTGACTACGCCACTTACACAAGCCAGTTGTGCCCCTTCAGTTGCAAGTAGAGAAGCATCCAGTTGTGAAGGACTCTTCATCCATCGTAGTATGCTTGGTTCTTGGGCATGTGTGATGCCCCACAGTTGCGAGGAATCACTTCCCAATGTACCCATTGCAGCTGCAGATGTCTGGAACTACAGCCCCCGGCTTGAGGAGAAGGTTAAACCTCAGGAGTTTCAGATTACTGGAGAGATTAGTGTGAAGCCATGGATGGAGATTTCTCAGAGTTTGGGGGATGTGACTGAAGGACAGAGAGGAAACAAAAGAAGAGACCAACATGGGGAGATGTGCAAACAGCCAGGAGTGCAGAACTAAAGCTGGGTACACATTGAGTGATGTGTACCCAGCCGACATGTTGGCCCGACAGGCCATCATCGGGTCATGGGTACACATCACAACTACCTCGTTCCATCCTTCATTACCTGCAATGGTGCAGCATGGCCGACCGGACAATGTCGCAAGTGTCCGTAGGAGCGCACCTATTGGCCGTACACACTGAGCGATGCGACCGATATGTCGTTCCGTTACGGCCTGAAATGACATATCGTGCCAACATAGCTACAGTGTGTACCCGGCATTGGCAGACAGCAAGAGAAAGATACATAAAGCGTGGAAGCAGAATGTAAGAAACAAGTGAGACAGTGACCAGAGCGCCATGCTGTATTAAAGAGATTGCTGAGACTTATTATTATTTCTTGTAAGAGACATTGCTGCATTTAAAGTATATATAACAGTCCTGCAACAATAGACTGTTTCTGTGTGTTAAAGGGCCTCAACTGTGCACACAATGATCCCCAAATACAATCCGGGTTGTAACGGTTAAAACTTCTTTATTAACTATTTTACATTACATTGTGTCATGAACATTGCCACCTAGTATAAGAAACCGTTCAACTATTTAAGGAGAGCTTTCATTGAACCAAACAGTACTGAAAATATATAAAATACCATACAATTGTATAATTTCATACTTAACTAACAAAGTATTATTGTGAAACATTAAGTATTATTGTATCATGTTAAGTAAGCATGTATAATTATTGGTACATAATAATTTGCATCTGTTTAGAACTAGTAACTTTGTATTTGATGTATAGCTGGTGAGGGAACATTTAGTAGGAAGTGTCACTTAGGAGGAATGCATTAGTGAATCCAGTATTTGAAGTGATTTCAGAAATGCTCACCATCTGCTCCTTAACTTGAAGTGTTCCGTTCTAGCCCTTATTTGGGGTCTCAAGTAATAAATTCAATAATCTTTTTTACATTCTGTCTGCCATTTTGTCTGTGTCAGGGAAAGGGTATGTTTTCCTTGCCTCTCTGCTGCGTTGTTAGGGAGGGAAGAAGCAACAGTGCTGCAGAGGACAGAATGCCGACACAAGAGTGGATTTCTGCCAACACACCACAACCCGGTAACTTCGGCCCTGTGATAATCTAACACACTTTAGCATCTGATTTATCAAACCTAAACAGAACACGTTAAGGTGTTTCCTATAACAGCCAATCAGATTCAAGCTATCATTTATCTAGTACATTCTATGAAATGATAGCTATAGAGCCATATTCAATTTGAGCCGAGCCGCGATACTTTTTCGCTTCCTGGACTTTTCGCCTGTTTTGTAGGCAGAAAAGTATCGCTCACGTGCCCGCTTTACCCCATATTCAATTTGAAAGTACGCGAAAACGGGACCCGGCGAAACTTGAACAGGTGGAAAGTACTGTCAGATTTGGGGAAAGCAGCCTGACACCCCCCAAAAGATGCTCTGACATGGGGGTTCACTATGGTACCCTCCGATTTGGCTTGCTGAAGGTATTTGGTGTTTTTAAATGGGCTCAATAGCTGTTAAATAGCATTTTTCTATACGTGGTGCTTAATAGCATTCAGGAGTATTTTTTCCAGAAAATAACTTATCCCAGCAAATTTGGGGTACTTGAAAATGGGGGCCAGCATATTTAAAAGTTGCTAAAGTGAAGTTGAAAAAAAATCATCAAAAATCCACCTGCCGCAAGCACCTGCAATAAAAACAACACTTGGGGCATACTTAGGGACCCCCCCCCCCAAGAGTCAAGTAACATTTTTCACACAGTTTACCTTTGGGGTACTGTCTGAAGGCTGCAGGGGGATTCACGCAACGTTGCACCCCAAAACCCCAAGTCTGCACTTTTTTCCGCCTGCTTTTAATAGGCAAAACTTTTTCGCCTAGTACATTGCATTGACTTTCCACCCAGGCGGAAAGTCTTTCAAATTGAATACGGGGTAAAAGCAAAACAGGCGAAAATGACGTCATCGGCGAAAAAGTATCGTGGATCCGGACTTTCACCTCAAATTGAATACGGGTCTTAATCTGATTGCTTTGGGTAACAGCTCAACTTGTCCTCTTTAGAGGTTTGAAAAACCTCTCCCGCAGAGTGAGAATTAGCAAGTTACTCTTCACAAACGGACCTGCATTCAACTCCACATCAGCCCCCATATCTCATCGGCACACTGCCAGTCTGCGCCTGGAGGGCCAGCATACTGTTACCCATCCAACCCTTGGCACCAAATAGCGAGTCAATGGGAAGTTGATTGCCCACAAGATTATCAAAAGTTAAACTGAACTGGGAAGGTAAGCCAATCTCATACATGTAATATCTGTCCTAGCTCGCAATCACAGCTCTAAGCACACTACATGAATGTGCTGTTGAATGTGGCATCTCATAGCCAAGCCCCCAATGCGTACCTTCTAAAGAGATATTGTGGGTGGAGCCACCCCGTTGGGTGCTGCACCAGCCACTGGCACCACTCTATTTCAGACTCACTGCTGAGCAGATAGGACAGCAAAACCCAGAGCTTTCATTTCTGCACAGAGCGTCAATTGCATATCATAGTAACCACCGTCACTCTAAAGGGGAAGGGATTGTGTAACAGTACAATGACAAGCAGCGCCTTTGGGATCTTTTCCCCACTGCTTCTCATACCATACACAGTAATGCTGAGTACACAATGCATGATGCAGTGGAGGACAGAGCGATGTGTCATTCCATGCTGCATTTAACAGCATAGTATTGTTCTTTGCATCATCCCATGGGATGATGCGTTGTACCCAGCTTAAGTGTGGTGGGAATCCCTGGATCTGATCATATGAAGCTATAACTCCCAGTCACTGACCTGGGGCGGCATGCATCAAAGCCAGAATAGCGATCGCATTTCTCATATGCAACAAGCCCCGGAATGTGATACATTCCTGGGCTTGGATGCAGTGGGCAATATTCTTCTTTACTGGAGCACTACAGGTCCCTGCTAGCACTGTCATGCCCAACTTAAATGGCTGTCAGGACGTGCTGTCACTTGTGTTGAAAGTATGTGTGTACAAGTTGATGATGTGGCAGAGCTTCTGTACACACCAGCGAGACTGCTAACAGCAGGGGCGTATCTATAATGGGTGCAGGGTGATGCGGGGAACACGGACCTCTGGGTCCAGGGGGGCACCTCACACTCTGCACCCATAATCTTACTTACCTCTCCGGAGTCCCACGTCGGCGCAGGGGTCCGGCGCTGTAAAACGACTGGAAAATGGACGCGGCGGCCATTTTCCTGTCGTTTGCGCATGCACAGTACAGGGAAAATGGCCTCCGCGGACATTTTCCCGGTAGCCTGTGCAGACACTATGGGCACTAGAGTGTGCCCAGTGTCTAGAGTCTATAACTCCAGCGTTTGCCACGCACAGCTCAGTGCACTGCCAGGCGGAGAGGAGAGGGCCCGTGTCGGAGACTGCATACGGGTCCCCTCTTCTCTAGAAACGCCCCTGGCTAACAGCCCAATTACTTAACCAGTGGATTGGTTTTATTGATGGTAAAAAGGCTACAGCCATACTCACTGTAATGTACACTGGAGCGGAGCTTGAGTGGAGTGTGGTGACATACATGTCTACGGGTAGTAAGAAATGAAGTTCTCTATTGCGTTTTAAGTTGAATAACAGCGTTTATACTTATTGGTTTTTTTTTCACCATTAAGGGTTAATGTTTGGGCTAGAGCTGCCTCCCTGCAGTATATTAGAGGGACAGCTTTGAGGAAACAACACAGAGCTCAATACATCTTCGGCATGGAGAGTGTGAGTTTTAGAAGGGTTATTAATATACCTTAGAAGTTAGAACACAGTTGACCTAGAATTTGCAGTTTGTGTCACATGATTTCCCTTATCCCCGGATCTCGCCATTATATTAAGGTCAGTTATGGCACATAGCTCTGTAAGGATATGCACGCTACAGTCTCACAGGGCTCACTATATTTATAGCCAGCAAAGACTGACATGGGAAAAGCTGCACAACGGATGTTCTCCGCATTCGCTAGATTACCATTGTCTGCTGTGAAAGGCAATTACCCAGTTCTGCAAGAAAATCCCGCTAAATAGCTCCTTTGTATAATGACATCAGAGGTAGTCGGCATCACAGCTCTACTGAAGAAACAGTCAAGAGCTTTTGTCGGCAAACAAGGCAGAATAATAAGATGTTTTTTCGGAACGCGGTCTGACTCGGAATGCCAGGTCATCGCCATATGTCTGGAACTTAGTTGAGTGCTGGCATCTCCCTTTTGCGGCTGGACACCATCCATCGTTACAGTGCTGCCTTATCATTTATAGGCACAATTAATCTTGGACTTCCCGTCCTCTCGCTAATTGGTTGGGTGGCATCCAGTTACTTATAATGTCCTCTGATGACCGTGCCAAGAAAATGTTGATAAGCAACAAGAAATATGTTTTTACGATATTGTCAGAGACAATGGACAAAGTGGTCCAATAATGCAACGAGCATTGTTCCCAATAGTGGCCCAAACTAAATCAATCTGGTTATTAGCAGGCACATGAATGCAGTTTTATAGCCACATACTTTTTTTTTTTTTTAAATTGAGTTTATTTATAAGATTTTTGGTTTTCCATACCAATAAACAAAATCAATACAACAAACAATAACCCCCCACCCCTAAACAAAAAAAACATTTATAGTATACAGCCATTGTCATATAAACCCATGAAAATAGGATCGTAATTAAAATATCTGCGCAATAATTCTCAACCATCAAAAACAGTAGAGAAATAACATATAAAGATTTAAAATACCAAAACATTATCGTGCCGCCCCACCGGGTGCCAATCCATCAGCGTCTGAAGTCCGACCCCCTCCAGCAACATAATGGGAAGACGCAAGCATGGGCCCCAAATTCGATCATATTTGCAAATACAATTTCGCTTAGTGTACAAAAATTGTTCATGCCCCACAACTTCATTCATCAGCCCACACCACTCAACAAAGGTAGGGCCTCTAGATTCCATCCAAGTGCGGGCAATACAAACCTTTGCCAGAGTCAATGCATTAATTATGTACTGGCCCGTTGAGTGATCAACCCCATCCAAGATACCCAAACCAAAAATACACATTTTAGGGAATAAAAGGGGAATTCCTCCTCCTGTTCTAGTGAGACAATTGGTGACTCGGGTCCAAAACACCTGGACAGCAGAGCATTCCCAGAGGAGATGCCAGAACGAGCACTGTGGAGTAGAACATTTAGGACACCTATCAGAGGCACCAGACCCAAATCTACTCAGTAGCAAGGGGGTAAGATACACCCTGCGTAATAAAAAAAACTTTATCTGCTGAAATCGCACTGCAGAGGTGGCAGACAGAGGGCTATTCAACATTAATGTCCACTCTTCATCCTCTAATGGGCCCAAATCCTCCACCCATTTAAGTCTAAGCGATGCTAGGGCGTCATCTAAATTTATAGCCACATACTTAACGACTTTATGAATCTCCATGAGAAGCCCAGAGAGGAGACGAGGTGGCCGGTGATGGGGACTGGGCGAGACTATTCAGGTCATAATTAAACAATTATCATAGCAACACATCATATTGGCCTTTGTCCCATCCCCACGAATGTACAATTCCTGGTATTATTCTTCCCAAACTGCCCACTTCACTAGGAAGAGTGTAGGATATGAAAGAATCATCCTCTCTTCCGAGAGACTGGACGACTCCCAAAAAATTGGGATGTGTTCTGGACGTAGCGGGAAAGAAGGTATGTGATATCAATCACTACCATTGTATGTCTTCTTCCAGCCAAAATAACAGGTCTCAATGTGGCCCTGCAGTAAGAGTTGGAAGCCTCTTTGTGACCACCCCGTCCCCAACTCTCTGGTTGCAAGAGTGCAGTCATCAGACCCGATGGTTTACGTACATATCCAATGTTTGGAAGTCTGCACGTGTGCAGGACCCAAATTGTGCATGCGCAGGACCCGTTCATGTGCAGAATGGTCCTGCCTGATCGCTCGCAGCCTTCCTCTTAGCTGCAGCATGTTTGACATGCTGCGGCACTAAGGGGGGGGCACAGCAGGGGTGGGGACCATTCTTCAAAACAGGGGCATGTCGTCCCATTTTGTATGTGTGCCAAGCCCTAGGTCCAGGGTCAGACTGCCCATCTGGCACTTCTGGCAAATGCTAGAAGGCCCAATAGCCAGATGTGCCGGTCCAGTGTCAAACCCCGGCCAAGCAGCTTTGCCTCCCAGCGCTCTGCTCGGCGGGGATACTGAAAGATGGGGGCGTGCCACGAGGCTAGGCCCCCATGATTCACGGCACACCCTCTGTTAAGGCGAGGCCATGCCCCCGTTATGGCAATGCCATGACCCTGTTGAGGCAAGGACACGCCCCTTTCGTGCACGCAGGGTTACTGCCAGGGCTGCTCAGCAGTCCCAGTCCATCCCTGCCTAGGTCTGCATTGTGGAATGCAGACTTCCTGGCCATGGCAGAGGTGTTCCGACGCCCAGACTGAGTAAAGGGGGGTATCCACTAGACGATTAAGTTGAACGATTGAACGGTAACGATCGTTCAATCGTTTGCAAATCGTTTGCAAAAGTGTCTAAAATGACCAGCGATGCGCGTGCCCACTGGTCGTTTAGATATCTATCATCTTTCCAACATGCTGGTCAACCTGACGATATCGTCAGGTTCCGCATGTTTCCAGATGATTGTTGACCCTGCACTGAACGACTGCTCGTTCAGTGCAGGCTCATTACATGACTGGCAAACGACTGAACGATGACAATGTTGTAATCGTGCAGTCGTTATCAGATCTTGTAGTGGATACCCCCTTCGAACGCCTTACCCGGATCGCACATGCATGCAGGAGGTGTCTATGTCCTACCGACACCTCCTGCTGCATTTGCATTTTACTGCAATACCAATCCGCATCTGCATTAGGCCCATTGTTTGCTCCTGGAGTCACAAAGCCATTATTCCAGCTCATACTCCTGAATGCCAGTCCCATTCCACTATGATACAGACAAGATTGCAGATGGGAATAGTGGAGAGAAGGCAGGAGAACCCTCTAAGTAATATACGGCACAGGCAAATGAAGTCTGTACTTTAGCTTCAGCGCAGGGATAAACAAAAAGTAATAAAAACAAAAAAAAACACAGAATTCTGTAATACTGTTTCATTGAAAATAAGGAAATTGATGATCGACCCTCATTTATGGCCCAGAGTGGTTTTCGTTACTGTAAGGCATGGGAACAAAGCACAGGTGCCAAATATCTACACCTCTAGGCCAAATAATACAGTAGCTAATTAGGAGAATGCAACCATGATTTATATTGCAATAGGCAGCAGTGCGATAAATGGGTTTGGAGACCCACCCTATGTGAGCATCTGAAAATCCTCTCTAGATGCAAATAGCGAGGTCTCGGCAGTGAGAGAGATGCTGGTTTCTCCCTTGGAAACGTACAAGGATCTCTTGTGTCCTGGGAGCTGCCGTCAGGCTGTAGTGAATCATTCTACCTTCTTCCTCTGATGCTTGCAACAAGTCACAAGATCGCAACCCTGTCAGCCATGCATTTATATTGGTATTTGCCTTATTTTTTTCTCTGAGCAAATTTTGGCATGTCGTAGTTAATAAGTGAGGTTTTCAAAACTTTTTGCAATTATTTTAGAACTGGAAAATAGAGAACATTTATATAAAAAAAAAAGTAGAATTAGCAAAAACTTTGCTGACATGAGTTGCATTGTAATCATTCCTTAATGTCACGAGTTATTTGAGACATATGAGGCTCCAACAATTTTATATACTAACATCAATATAATGGAGCTGCGCGGTATACTGCCTCACAACACTGAAGTACTGTACTGCTTTACAATTAATAGGGTTAACGAAGAGGACCGGAATCAAGGAGTAGGTGAGTATGTTTTTTCTTTTCAGGTCCCGATCTGCATTCTACTGGAGAAAGGGGCAGACCAGCACTAGGGACATGGTAAGTATGTAGTGTGAGTGAGTGAGGGCATGTGTAATACAATAAGAAGGACAATATTATTTATTCTATATTTTAAGCAATCAACCCGGCGATCAGGGGTGCCGGGGATAGCCCGGGCTATCAGCCCAGGCCTTGGGTGCCCTGGAGAGGGGGAACCCCTTTATTTGGGGGTCCCCACCTCCCCAGGGATCACCATCCTGGGCTGACTACAGTGGGGTGATAATGCTTTGGCCGTGGGACCCCGTGATGTGGGGACCCCTACTCATTTTGACCCCCATATTTCCACAACCAGGACTGGCTCACTGAGCCTGGTGCTGGTTGATGTAAATACAGGGGACCCCTACGTCTTTTTCTTTTATTGTTACAGTGCAGCAGGAAATTGTATATAGTGTTGTTATTTTGTCATGTTTATGTACTGTATGTATAACATACCTCCCAACTGTCCAGATTTCAGTAGGACAGTCCTGCTTTTCGGGTACTGGCCCGCTGTCCCACCCACTGACCTTGGGTGGGGGGAAAGTTGGAGGGGCACACAAATAGAATAATGAATGGATGCCATGCGCATATGCACGTCATCTATAAACAGTGTGGGGGGTGTTTGTGGAACGATGGGTACACTTCCAGATGATGAAATGAAGGGGGTGTGGTCTCACTGGAAGGAGTGTGACCTCATGGCCTTCTAGCAAGGCTAATCACCCTTTCAGCAAGCCCATGGCGTGCACAGGGGGCCTGATTCAGAGCCGAACGCTCTGACCAGAGCGCTCACTCTGAATCAGTGCCCTCCTCCATGAAAATGGAGCGGCCTCCTGGCCGCTCGCATAGCTGTGGGTGACCACCCACAGCATATGCGAGCGTCCATGATGATGGTCGCGATGGTCTTGACCATCGCGACCATCGGGCTTGCGACGGAGACCCTGCGGTAGGGTCTCGCTGCCGCAAGCCCTGGAGTGATTTTGGCTCTATCAGAGCCAAAATCACTCCCACTGACATCACTAGTCAATCAACATCGACAGCACGCCCCCTTTGGTGCAAGACCCGGAGCGATGGAGAGCCCGTCGCTCGCCGGGTCTCGCGCATGCGCACGACGGAGCTCCCTCCGTTGTGCACATGCGCAGTGGGGGAACATCGACCCACTTGCGAGCGTCCTGCGCTCGCGAGTGGGTCTGAATGACCCCCCAGAGTCACAATTTTCAACTTTCAATGGTTTGAAGGTATGCAGTGGTGGATTTTGCCTAGGGGCTGTAGCCCTTCCCGTCCCCCGTCCCCCCCCCCCAGTAAAATCCACCACTTCAGTGTAGTCAGTGCAATCCTTGACTGCACTGGCTACACTATGACTGGCAGTGGATTCCTATTGGAAGCACCACCTGCCGGTCACATATACAACAGGCAGTCTCAGAGGGAGGTGTCTCCTCCCCCTGGAACTGCCAGTTGGGTTGCTATTAGCAAAGAGCTTACCCCATCGCTAGTGAGCATGCGCCAGTCCTGGCGTCTGACAGATCGATTGCGCAGACTCTGTGACCCGGCCAGAAGGAGCCGGTGGGTGACCCTCTCATTTTCAGCGACAGCAGCCCCCCTAATCTAAGAGGGTAGGAGCCGCCGCTGGAGGTATGGTATAGTATGAATACAGAACTCCTGAAAGGCATTCATTTTTTTTTTGAACAGTGAGGGATAGGGATCTGTTACTCCCTATGAAAATGGTACGTGTATCTCATGATCCCCAATTTTTAGTTCATGACATGAAATATATAACGTTTACAAAAAACAGATTTAACAGCACTATATATATTTGTGATTTAGAAAATAACATAATAATATTGTTTCTGTAAAAAGCCCAAAGAGATTGAAAAAAAACCTCCACTTTCGAGTTTTAATTTCTCTCTTCATATTCGGTATTGGCCGGTAGAACTGATATGAGAACACATATGGAAAAATTCTTTCCTAACCCTGAAATATGGTGGTGAGTCAGAAAATTAGACACTTGCCTGATGCAGACTTGCACGCAATGTCTATTCTGTGGATGGATTATGGGGTCTATTTACTAAGCAGTGTTAGGAGACAGAGTAAAGAGTGATAAGTAAGTGATAAGGTGCCAGCCAATCAGCTCTCAACTGTCACCTTATCACTTTCTTATCACTTTACACTCTGCCTCCTAACACTGCTTAGTAAATAGACCCCTTAGTGGTTTTTTTGCGCACTGCAATTGCTCCGCAGCCGAGCGCAAAGTATCTACAGGCGATTCAGTTGCCTCCCAGTCACATCTCCATTTGCGCCTTAAACAGATGGTAACAGGGCAGTTACGCATATTCTAAGCTGAGTGAGGGTATGTAGTCGGAATTGCAGATTTTACCACTACAACTCCCAGCAAATGGCATTACTTTTTTTTTTTTTTTTTTAATCATTCTTACCAAAACCATCCTGTCCCTGTTGACTACAGGGAACATTTCAACTTCAAAGCCTTTTAAACCTGTTCTGTAGACAAAAAAAAAACATTATAACACTATAGGATGAACTCTGCCAAATGGTGGGGTTCACTGGCATGCCAAGGACCCACAGATGAGGTATTCGGGGCAAGTGAAGCTGTTAGGTGAAAATGACTGTTTTTGTGGAGTTGTACCTTAATGAGCATTTTCCTGTTGCTGGTACAAAATCCTGGGTGGGAGATTTATCAAATCTTGGAGAGAGATAATTTGCTGTGCTAGTAAAAAAAAAAAGACAGGAGCTGATTGGTTGATACTTTTTCTCCTCTTTTTCTCTCTCCAAGATTTGATAAACCTCCCCCATAAAAAGATAAGCATAGCAAAGTGTCAGTGCAGAAATCCCTGGAGGTGTCAGATGCCTCAGTATAAAGATTCCTCCTAGACCCTATATATAATTCATCATTTTTAACAAGCGTTGTGTCTTGGCCACTCTCCATCCTGTTCCAGGCACATTGTGAGCCCACGCTCGGGAAATGCTCATTTAGAATCCCGCACAGAAAAGGGCACAGATTCCACTCCTCGCTTTCTGCACTCAGTAGAGGCTCCTACACAGACCACTAGAGGTATATGGAAAGTATTAACTAATAAGGGACTTTTTCCTATAAGTATTCATGAAACATATGGACTTGTTGTTTTGTACAAATAATCTCATTGTATCTGTATATACATCATTTATAGGAGCAGCATATTGTTTCACTTTATAGTTATTGGTAAAACATCCCAGCGCCCCTCTATGCATACATGCCTACTCTCCCGGAAGAAGCGGGAGGTTCCAGATTTTTCGGGTAACCCCCTGGCACCCGTAGAAGGGTAGGCACTTCCTAGGGAAGTGGGCAGAATAAGGAGAATTTTCTTCCAGACTGGCGGGTCCGCGAGTAGGGGGCTATGAGAATCGCGCCGCTCACGGCAAATTGCGGGACTTTATGACAAGATCTGTCTGGCCTCACCCCCAACACCTCTCACTTGCTTCTCCTCCCCGGGCTTCTCCCGGGGAGAAGTCAAATGTCGGCAAGTATGCCTTTATGTTATTAGACATTACCCCAAAGCTGGACTGCTGAGGGCAGTGGGCAGTGCCAGCAACAGAAACCTTGGGGCCCCCAACTCCCCCCCTCTCGGGGGCCCAGAATCCCGATGCTGGCATCCTGGCAGGGTTAGGATACCGACACCTTTGTCTCCCCCCCGTTACCGGGCTTGGTTGTGGGTACATCAGAATGACTTCCTCTCTTCTAGTCTTTAGCTCAGAAGGGGTAATAGTGAATGCTAGATTGCTGGAATCCTCAGATAGGGGCGTGCAGTGTGTAATGACTACTAAACCCTAAATGCAGCTTACTTGGCATCTTGCTGAAAATTGTAGTTTGCATTGCCTCTCTCTGATCTAAAGAATGAATGAAGGGCGGTACTCATATATGTGGTGTTGGTTTAGGCACAGATAAGTTATGTTAAAGTGGTATCTTAGAGTTAAGATGGCAGCTCTAGCGAATCTTCTTTCTCTGACAATGACTCACCAGCTTTATCCACCTCAGGCTGTAGCAGAGAGGCTAGCCCCACCACAAACACACACACACATGACATAAAGTGACAGCTTTGGTAAATAGAATAATCAAGTAGATTTATTAAAGGAGGTGTAAGAGGACATGAGTCTAGGGCAGGTCACTGCATAAAGCAAATAATGCTCACCATACATATGACAGGCAATTTGTCACAACTGTTATATGGCAAATCTAAAGCAGTAGTTTGCAATATGGTAGTAAATAGGCAGTGGGCAATAACTCTCATACATAGTGAAATAGGTTCTTTAACGTAACTGCTGCAGCACCTCTTTGGCTAGATCTAGTGAAAATGTAGTTTCTCAATTGCTTCAATAAACTCAATTCTAAGCACACAAAACCTTCACAAAACGCACATATAAGGAAATAGCAGAACATATAATTACTCAGCAGACTAGCAAAACTCCAGGCTGATAAGTCATTTATTTTAAAGTAACACAAAGTTCTTTAGTTGGTGTACTCTCTTGCTAGGTGGCCTTTGTCCTATAACATGCATGTACTTGTATTTTACAATAAGCAAAAGTAATAAAATTAGCATTTAATGCTCATCTTTCTTAATTCCAGAGAACAATAGCTTTAACTTTCTAGTGAAAAAGCACAATGAATACAGTTCATTGGGCATATTTCTCTATCTTCTGGTCCTACTCTTGATGGGACCCCCAAGGTGCAGTCCTCAGCCTCAGGGTCTCGAAGCTCTGGCACATTCTTTACACATGTTCACTCCTTTTACATCTACAAATTGGTCAACCTCAGGAATCAAATTGGTCTGAGGGACATCTCCCCCCATACTTCTTGGTGATGGCTGCCAAAGGTCTTCTCTCCTCCTTCTTTGAGGCTCTGGTTCAATATAACTGGGCCGGTCATCTACAGAGTAAGTAGAGAACCAAGATGCTTCAAAGTAGAATGGCAGAGTAAGTGGCATGGTAGCAGGAACTGCTATAAATGGTTACTATCCTCCATTCTGGGCAACAGCTATTGGGGGTGTGCGGTCTTCTTCACCTTGGACACTATTATCAGACACTACATTCAGGTTGTCATTTGGTGCCGTGTCAGTACATGCCTTTGGACTCTGAAATCCAGTTTGTGATGCCAAAAATGATGTGGTACTCTGGGTGTTTGTGTGGGCACAGATAAGCTAGGTTTAGATGGGACCTTTCAGCTGAGATGCAGTGGGTTAGGATGATAGCTGGAAGACTTTAATAAAGAAGTGGGTTTTTGGCACCCTCATGAAACATTGGAGTTCTAGAGTCCAAATACCTTTGCTTTGATCCTCCAGTCTTGTCCAGTTCAAGAGGTTTCAGGTTCCTTTTGGCCACCCCACATCTCTCTTCCAGTCACAGCTGCTGTATAGAGCCATGGTCTTTGCATCCCTTTTCTGTCATACTATGTGGGAGGGATTCTTGGCAATATGTGGTCATAATGAGCAGCTACACACATCATCAGTCTTACGGTATGGTCAATATCACTCATTTTCCCTTGCACCTCTATGGGGTGTGAGAAAAGATTGGTGATGAAGGTAGCCGTGAGGTGCCAGCGTTCTCCAGTTTCCACAGAGGCTCAACGACACACATTGCAGCAATCAATTCTCATAGCAAATCTCAGACTGTTAGGGGAGATTTCAAAGAGTTTAATTGAAACCCACTGCGGATTGACAGTGGCTTTTAATATAAAAATATAGAATTTAAGGTCGGTTTAACCTTCTAAAAAGAACCTACTATCGATCCCCATCAGTTTCTAAACCTATATCATGCCACAAATCTGCCAGGCTTTCAAACTCGTCACTAGTACATGTTTCCCTAAGCTCCTTTGCCCCATCCCTCCAGCCCAAGTTCTAGACCTGAGATTCCCTGTCCTCCCTCCCCCAGCTGAAGCTGCGGTTCTTTTCGCTGTACTTACTGAGTCTCATTAATCAGACTACGTTCCCAGCTGTGCCTTATGCAATTAGCTTTGTGGAAAGTTTAGGTGTCTCTGAGGATTGTGGGCGGCATTTTTATAATGGTATATTTTCAGGAAAGTGGGGGGCCAGCCTCATTAGCGAAGGAACTATGTGTTCAAATTGTTACCGGGCAGCCTGGATTAGATACACAGTGTGACCTCGTTCTCCATATTCCTAATTAACTAGCAAAAAGATGTAGAGTCTGTATCTCTCAATCTTTTTTTTCTATCAATCTATCTGTATATATAAGTGTCTGTCTGGCCATACATTACATTACATTACTAAGCTATTTCATATTTAATTTGTCTATTTTTTAAGTCTGTATTGGAAAACGTATGCAACTCTTACCTGATTGTTTTAACCAATCATCACACTATATTTACATGTTCTGCATAAAGTTCTAGACGTAGTTGATTTAAGAAGAATTAGGTTACTAATGGCTAAAATGACCGTGAGAGTTGATGATGTGGGATGTAGGGGAATGTGACACGTAATGAGTTGTCAGGGATGCTGTCAAATCCTAGATCGGTTAATTATTATAATACACTCTTTATGACTAATACACTGGCAGTAATTAAAAGATGAGTGCAGTATACTGTATATGTCATACAGTAGATATACAGTATATGATGGTACAGTAATTCATTCTAGCACCCTGCACCTGTCACAACCCATGTCGCTCCCTGCTCTGGTGCCTCTAGCACACTCAGCTGATGCAACAAACTGCTGAGATACAAACCAGAGCATAGGCAAACGCGGGGGGGGGGTTCCGTCTGCCTGGAAACCCCCCTCCCCAGCCCACACCATGTAATATAATGAAATTTTACTATCGCTGCATGTTCTTCTCAGTATCATAAATTAAATGACCTATGGATCTTTTAACATGTATCAGCCAGTAATAAATACACCTGTGCACCAATTAGGGGATTTGGAAAATATGCACCGTTAGGGATACACTGCTATAGAGTCCAATATTTACATATATGTCCAGGGCAGTGCTAGGTTCTTCTGCTGCTCCCCCAGACTCCTGGACTTGCTCCCATGCCCTGGAATGGTGCTCACATCTACAATATAAACATTCAGCTCAAGCAGGATGGCCCTACTGCCACATTTAATGGCTTACTGTGATCTCTGGTCCTGTATATACTGGAAACATGACACACAATACATTTTGTTTGATGCATATTAAAGCTGTATAAGCCACACTCACTCTAAAATCAACCATTGGAAACCCCCCTCTAGAAATCCTGCGTTTGCCACTGCAGAGAGTGCTAGAAGTTCCAGAGCAGAGAGCAACACCCCAGACAGGAAAGAGGAACTGCACAGGGCGTGACAGGTGCAGGGTGCTAGAATGAACATTAGATATATATGATAGTCTGAGTGGGGCCTTTTTGTGAAGTGCAATAAATAAGAATACCTGTACTCCAGCATGCAAGGGGGCATGGTCAAATCTTTTGGGGAGTGTGGCCATAACCACACTGCAAATTTTGGGTGCACTGCACGCTTCTGGAGAGGATGCATCCACATCATGTTAATGGAATGCCTGCATCCCTTTGGCAGTACTTTGTAGTACATTGGGGGAAACCATTGATGATCTAACCATGGTTCAGTTCTGTGCATGTGCAACGCAACAGTGATCGTGGCTATGCATTCACAGTACTTACTAGCACTAGAATTTTATCATCAGAATTCTCCCATCAATGGTAAAACTAATTACTATAAGGACAAAAACATTGATGGTTATGAACATCTAATGGTTGATGGACATCCCTACTTTGTAGCCAACCCACCCACCCCCTCTCCACTTCCACCGTTGACAATATACCATGACCACATATACACTACCCATGTCTACTAACTTGACCAGCTTAACCATCAGCTGCCTTAAAGCGGAACTAAATCCCAAACACTTACTATAATAGTAATAACTATCTTGCTTTTTGCCATGTGTTAATACTCTCCATTATTGAGGCCAGAGGATTTTCTTTTTCAGTATATTCAAACTAGTTTTATAATTGTTTTTTTTTTGTTTTAGAAAATTGGAACAGATTTATTTATTTTATAAGCTTTACCTAGTGGAAAGCAGGTTAAAATAGGAATAGTACTTGGTGCACCTTTCAAAATGTATCTCGCAGTAATATTGTCTTGTTCCCCTGAGAAACTAATATCAGATGTGTGTACTTTTATTCTAGTTGTAACATAGTTATACGGCACAAAAAATTCCTATTCTAGGTTTTACACTCTGCAATAGTATGCCACCTCCCCTCTTTTGTAGGGTTGGAGTAAGGGTAGGTAGGACTGGGATCAACAGAAAGAAAATTAGATATGTAGAATTACTGCTTGCACCAATGCGAAATGCGTTGTATAATGCGGAATGGGTTGTGTAATGCGGAATGGGTTGGTGCAGTTTTAAATCTTTATTATTTCACGTTTTAATTTATTTATATTTGACTTTTTTTAAAAACTTTTTTATGCGCCACTCTACAGCAAAGTGGTCAAGCTCCACCAGAACAGTGTGACAGTGCCTAGTTATAACTGATAGCCCCAAAAATTATCATTCATTATCGCCTATCTTAATTCCGATGCTGGAACGCCAAAGGACACCAGCCCGAACAAGGTAAGTATGGGGTGCCCTTAGCTGCGGGAGTGTTTAGGGAGTGTAGCAGGGTTAGGTTTTGGAGGGGGGAGGTTAGGGTTAGGCAACCCTAGTGGGGAGATTTAGGGTTAGGCACCCCCCGGGGGGGAAGTTAGGGATAGGCACCCCCCGGGAGGGTTAGATTTAGAGTGCGGTAAGGGGGGGTTAGGGGAAGGCACTAGGGGGAGGTTATGGTTAGGCACGTGGCCAGATTAAGGCCCCAGGGCAACTAAATTCTGGGGGCCCCTATCAATAAAACTTCCACAGCCCCCCGCAGCCACTTCCATGCCCCTTACCTAGGGAGAGAAAGGGAAAAGAGGGGTAGAGAGGGGGGGAGGGAAAATAGAGAGGGGGAGAGAAACAAAGAGGAGAAAGAGAGACATCATCATGTTCCTGACAGGGGCGGACATGTCACAGCATTAGGCCCTGCTCTCTACCCGTACACCCATGAATCGCGGCATTATCAGCGTGGGGGGCAGAACTTAGATCGTCAATCATTGCCCGGCCATCCACTGTAGAGGCGGAGAAAAGCTATCTCCATCTTAAATCAAAAGTGAGTGACTGTGGTGCTGCCAGGACCAGGAGCCGGCCAGGGAGGGTCAGAGTGACCCGGTTCAAGACAATATTTACTGAGTGTGGGGCCCCTGGACGGCCGCCCCATCCGCCTTGCCTATAATCCGGCCCTGGTTAGGCACCACTAAGGGAGGGTTAGGGGGGAGTGGGTTAAGGATTGGGTAATCACCTGCTCTGTCAGGATCTTCTTCCTTTGGGCTGCCGGTGTTGGGATAGTCAGCCACCGGGACTTCATACCCATTCCGTTAGACTGTCATCCTGTGCTGATTGTTTTTATCATTAGTGCCTTCTTTAACCCTGTCAATAATTCTATAACCATTACCCATTTAGACATGCTCTGTATCACTCACTACCCAACTTCAATACTGCTGAAATCAATAGACAAGAACAGTGAGCCGCATTGATTACTAACAGAGTGCTGAAGGGAGCCCAACACTTTGGTAGAAATACATTTTTGCAAAGTGCCCCAGTTTTTTATTTAAAATGACCTTGTTGCTAAGTATATGATACCAAAAAAAAATATTTGATTTCAAGACCCATTTCAATAAAAAACATTCTTCCCATACGGGAACACCAGGATTGAACGAGATCATATCCTAATTTCCCATTTGGGAACACCAGGACACCAGAAAGTATTCCCATTTGGGAACAAATGGGTTAATACTCATTTTTCTGTGCTCCCTAAGCTCAGGAGGGACCACTGAAAAACAGTGCACCCTAAATACAAGTTGGGGTGGCCTGGTAGGGGGAGTCATCACACATCTTATTCTATCCTCCTTCCTAGTCAGCTGTCTTCTGACATCAGAGCACCACTGTCTTTTGAGTACAGTCCAGCAGTTTTTTGGAGGCTTCCCGGGCATGCTGGTACTTGTAGTTCCACAGCAGCTAAAAATCCACAGGCCGCCAAAACTGACCACTAACCATTTGTGTCTTGCTGTGCACAGTGCAGAATGTCCAGTTTACAATGGGTTTTCATTTCTTTCCTATCTGATGCAGTTAATCCCTTTGTGCTGGGAAGAATTGTTGAGATAACATTACAGGGCTTCACCTTCAGGCTGAACCAGCTAATGACTGCTCTGGGGGCTCTTCTCAGCAAAATTAATGTCACAGGAGGTGAAGGCAGACGGTGCAGTGTAGCACACAGATCATAGTATAATGCTCCGAAACAGGAGTCTGCAATATCCAGGATATATAGATATAATAGTATACTGCTGATCTCTATGTATCTGGGTTATCATCTGATTCCTCTGAGCACTTACTGCCCTATTATATGCCTCTTCCAGGGAGTAATAATAGATAAAGTGCTTCAATACATAACAGTTTCCAATTATGCCACTAGAGTGTAGAGTGCTGGTTAGGCAAATGACTGTATTTCCGAGCGGTAAGCTTATTCTGGTGTAGATACTCATAGTACCCTATTAAGTTAAGTACTCCTTTAGGGAGTCATAGGTACACCGGGGAAATTGAAGTATTTCCTGCCTTCAGAGATAATGGCATTGTTTGCGCAGGTCCTCCTGAACCCCCCCCCCTTCCCACCCTAATCTGCTTTTGATAAAATTATGGATTTCTACGCTACATTGATTTCGCAAGGGATATTATTTTTTTCCATGTGTTGCCATATACAAGCGAATTTAATGTTGTTTTCTTTCTGCACCAGGGGTGCGTCTGTCATGAGGCCGCTTGGGGCATCCGCCTACAGCAGCAGTTTTCAGAGGCAGAACAATATAGACATGAAAGATATTCTCTCTAGACATGTCTGCCCCCATCCAGGCGTCATCAGTCGAGTGTCAGCGAGTTTGAAATGTACAGGGGGAAAAGCTATTTGCACTTTCCATTTCAAACCCACTGATGTCCGCACTCAGCATACTGGCGCAGCTGAGGGGAAGGACATGTTTATTTTCCTAGCTGGAGACAAAACAAGCGATAGTACATATTGATGGGTTACACAGGTTTCCACAATTGGCAATATAATGTCAATATGAGTATGTATCTTAAAATATAACTGTTAATCATTAAAATAAAATGCATACGCAAGTCGCAGTAACATACTGTACAATACAAAACACATGCCGCAAACATCAGGGATAATACCATTGGTTTCAAAAATTATATATGGGTACGCTCCTCTATCAATTGACTGGGGTTCCAAGGTGTCAGGAATGACGTGCTAAGAAAAAAGTGAAACGGGATGAGGTATCCTGGGTATTTTGGGCACATTATATGTGACACACACATTTCGGGGTAAATTCAATAAAGTGAGAGTTTTTAGAAGTGTAGATGTTACCCATAGCAACCAATCAGATTCTAGCTATTATCTTCTAGAAGGTGCTAGTTAAATGTTAAGAAGAATCTGATTGGTTGCTATGGGCAACATCTCCACTTCTAAAAACTCTCACTTTAGTAAATTTACCCCTTCCTCCTGTCACACATATTTCACCCCAAAAATTTGGGACACTTCATCTATTTTTTTCTTCATTCTTAACATGTCATTACTGGTACATTGGAATGCCTGTCCATTTATAGAGGATTGTACCCTAGATACGTTATGCATCTAATGGTATTATCCAGGATTGTTGTGACTTATGTCTATTGTTTTTGTATTTTACTGCGATTTTTGGTGTATGCATTTTAATTTAATGATCAAAAGTTACATCTTAAGAGATACACTCATACTGACATTATGTTGCCAATTGTAGAATACCTGTGTGCCCCGAAAATCCTAGTTCTAAACTGTCTCTTGCTTAGCTTCCAATATTTACTTCATCAGTGGGAACACCACTTCTCTTATACTTATACTCACCTTGTTCCTAAAATACTTAGGGCTCAATCCAATTAGGTGCCAATGGAGAGCAGCGAGTTTGTTTCTTGAAACTCGCACACTTCGCAGCGAAGCGCGCTCCTGAAAATTCTCCAATCCAATTAAAAATGCCTATTCTCCTGGACCCCCCAAAATGGATAATTTCGTTAGCATGACCATATAGAAGGCTGTTTGTGGGCATTAAGCAGGTACTGTAGGTTTTTAAATGGTGTCAAGTGGCTGATTTGTGGCTTTTTATTAAAATGATAAAAAACAAACTTTTCGTTTAATCTCAAACAAATCAACTGAAAAATGCACAAAAAAGTAGGAAAAAGGGTGATTTTGAGATACTTTGAGGGCGCCTTGAAAAATTGAAAGAAAAAAAATAATAATATTAAAAACAATTATTTTTCAACTCAAAAAATATTGTAATTAACTTTGGGGTACCTAAACTAACAAAAAAGTTGATTTTGGGGTAATTTGAGGACATTTGTTTTTTACCACAAAAAAATACATGTAATTATTGGACTAATTAAGTTAAATGGAAACTTCCAAAAGCCTAATTAGTCATTAAGGGGGGTGTCCACGGGGTATTTAGCACGGTGTCCCCACATTTTAACCTTAAAATAAAGATTTTTCCTTTCCATCTCTCACCCTCAGGGAGGTGCGAATGGAAAGTTGCGAATTCAGTCTGACTGATTCAGTGCGAGTTGCTAATTGGATTGCAAAGAGAATTTGCTATGCGAATTCGAAGTGAAAATAGCAACTCTCACCTCGCCATTCGCACCTAATAGGATTGACATCTTAGAGCTAGATGTGGATTTAGGCTCTCCATTTCCTACTCATGTTGGGGTATATTAAATAAATTTAAATCGCAAGAAATCCCCTGAATAACAGACATTTTTGTAGGGTTGGAGAAAGGGTAATTAGGGCTGGGGTTAGACAGGAAAAAAAATAGGGGACGGCTTGTGTTGCATCAATGCGAAATGCGTTGTGTAATGCAGCATGGGTTGGTGCAAAAGCAGCTCCCAAAGTATTCTATGAGCACTACAACACTCAGATTTACCAAGCTCCAGAATGCAGCCACTAACACCATCTGAGGTAGGGCTACTCCATCGCATATTTTGCTGAAGAGGGATCCTCTGTTTCCGTGCCTGTCAGTCTCCACTGATTGCATGTCCTAAGCTCTGACTCACATGGAACATATCTTTGCAAGGTTGGCAACTATGGGACAGGTCACCTTATTTCTTACATTTTAGGCAGGTGCTAGATACCCTACCAGAGAGAGTATCTAACAATCAGTTGAGTATAGGCAGTTTGTTATATTTAGAAAATAGGCATACATCTTATATTAGTGCTATTACCTTTATTTATTAAAAATAAAGGTAACCCACTAATGTAGACATACTGTATGCTTTAATACAGTAACAGGGATGTGCGTGGCACTCCACATATACATTGGGTCCTAAAATATTCCAATATTATGATTTAGGGGTCTCAGAACATATGGGCAGGGCCGGATTAAGGCCCACATGGGCCTGGAGCTGAAAATGTTCAAAGGCCTATACTGAGAAGGGGAAGAGCTGTGAACGGTGCTGTGTGGCTGTGGTCAGAGGGGGTCATTCAGACCCGCTCGCGAGCGCAGGACGTTCGCAAGCGGGTCAATGTTGCCCCACTGCGCATGCGCACGACGGAGGGAGCTCCGTCGTGCGCATGCGCGAGACCCGGACAGCGACGGGCTCTCTGTCGCTCCGGGTCTCGCACCAAAGGGGGCGTGCTGTCGATGTTGATTGACAGCACGCCCCCTTTGGTGGGCGTGCCGGGGGCGTGGCTGCCAGACGGAGGCGTTCCCATGGGAACGCCTACCGTCTGAAGCCAGCCCCACTGACATCACTAGTGATGTCAGTGGGAGTGATTTTGGCTCTGATAGAGCCAAAATCACTCCAGGGCTTGCGGCAGCGAGACTCTACCGCAGGGTCTCCGTCGCAAGCCCGATGGTCGCGACGGTCTTGACCATCGCGACCATCATCATGGACGCTCGCTATAGCTGTGGGTGATCACCCACAGCTATGCGAGCGTCCAGGAGGACACTCCATTTTCATGGAGGAGGGCCCTGATTCAGAGCGAGCGCTCTGGTCAGAGCGTTCGGCTCTGAATCAGGCCCAGAGTCACCTTGGTGAATACACCCCCTAAACTATGACCAATGTCTGCCTAACTACATAGAAATAGAAAAATTGCATAATTTTGTTTTTTTGGGGGGATGGGGGACTAGAAAAACTGTTTAAATACTTTTACCAGCTGCCTAACTGGCCATAAATTTTGTCATGTTGATGGGCCTATTTTTATTTGGAGGCCTGGAGCTGTAGCTCCATCCGCCCCATTGTTAATCTGGCCCTGCATATGGGGGATCCTAGAAATGACATCTTTATGCAGATCAGTTGGCTGATACTATTCATGTAAGATTTGTTAATAATTAATAATAGAGATTTATTCCTGTCATTTTAATCAAGGAGAGTGTCCTGGCAGGCGGCCCGCTGACGTTATACGCTGGTGAATATAGATGCCCGTACAATTGACATCTAGAATCTATACCTTGAATGAATACACTCAATGTTTATAAATAGATCATTGATCCACTGCAGTGACACAATACACATTCAGGTTCCGATCTCCCGGAGAACTGGAAGACACTGCTTGTGCTCTGTCCATGTCAATGAACTGCATTATTATCAGGAGAAAAACTCATTTTATACCTCATGTACGGAGCCGGGATCTAACACAGAAAGTTAATTAGCGGCAATGTCAAACTAAAATCACTTGACTTTCTCATCCTCTCGGGAATCTGTAGGCGAAGGAGACCCTGGAAGGCAGGCAGAACGAGGAATGAATAAAGGCAGGAGACGGGGACAGAGCAAACATGAAGAGAGGGGAGGCTGTATAAAGACAGGAGCACACAATGAAAACAGGGGTACTGGGAATAAGAACATAGAGATGGAAATGTTATAATAAGTAGGCTAGAGCTAGTCAGAACTACTGGGTGATGAATACAATTTACGTGTAGTGGTGGTGATTGGCACAAACGTGTAAGGAATGGTTTAGTTCTGTGTTATACAATTAATGGCTCTCAAAGCTGTTGTTAGAAGCTACCAGGGCATGCTGGGATTTCTGGTCCAACAACAGTTGAAGGCTCACAATTTGCCTATTTCTGGCCTAGAGATAGATGACAGGTTTTTGGTACATTCTATGTTGTGTATAGTAATTCTTACTAAATAAAATTTGACAGTTCATGCATTGTGGATTTGTTAATGACAATAAAGCTATTTATTGATTAATTGATAATAATTGCATACATTATTTGTCTCATGATTTCTGGTGGCCTGCTGTCCCCCAGACCTCGACACTGAGGTGACCAAAGCCTGTTGTGCCTCAGTACAAAGAGCCTCATTCAGAGATGGGTGCTAACCCGATGTTTAGCGCACATCTCTGATGTTTATGGGTCCTGCGATCTCGCTCACAGTTCTCCCTTAGCAGCAGGATGATTGACATGCAGCAGCATTTGGGGGGCGGAACGTGGTTGTGGCCAACCATCGTTTCCAGAAACGTTGGTGTGTTGTTCCCGTTTTCCGGGAGAGATGAGGCCAGGGTCTGCATCGGTGGATGCAGATTTCCTGGCCTCGC
This sequence comes from Taudactylus pleione, assembly GCA_031769625.1. NCBI lineage: Eukaryota > Metazoa > Chordata > Amphibia > Anura > Myobatrachidae > Taudactylus > Taudactylus pleione. Next base: position 5,475,643 of record JAUIMM010000198.1, read on the forward strand.
AAGTGACCAGGCACCAGCCAGACTGAGGTAAGTTTCGGCTTACACAGCGTGGCCAAAGGAGCAACCATTACGACCACCTGTCTCGAAGGTTGCCATGGTGATCCGAGGCAGTGTCTAAAGATACTGCACTCAGATCACAAATGCAATACAGGAGGAGTATATTTCATATAGACACCTCCTGCTCCATTTGCAATTTGTTGGACAGTACGGTATAATACCGTCCATCTCTGAATCAGGCTCAAAATGCACAATGAAACCTACCTCTTCTGTGTTTGTATAGCAATATATAGTAATACAGAACCAGGCTTGGACTGGGCTGCCGGGGATTCTGAGAAATCCCTGGTGGGTCCCACTGAAGGAATGACCATCGACCATCGATGATTCATAATCATCGATGATTTATGGGTGATGTCGAATGCTTTTGGCATCGATGGGGGATAACCAGATGGTTTCCCTCCATTAATGTCTAAGCATAACCGAATGTTTTTGTTTTTTTTACAAGGTGTCAGGACACGGAGCACAGCCCCACCCCCGGCACCCTTGAAGCCCCACCCCCAGGTTCTGATTGGACCACGGCCCAGTCAGTCAAAAAGCAGGGATGACCATCGGTTGGTGAAACCATTGATGGTCATCCATTGAATAGTTTGTTACCATCACTTGCTATTTTGCCATCGATGGTAAACATAGATAATAACACCACTGATGGCCATCCCTATCCCACAGATTTGTAGCCACACCCTCTATCGCAGCTGTTCCTATGGTAGGTGCAGGCCAGATGCTTCCCGGGCAGTCATCAAGGTTGTGACTGAGCCGGCCGGCAGCTATACGCAGAGAGGACCAGGGCACAGTGCAGTCAGATAATAAATCCCAGTAGTCACTGCAGTGGGGTCAGAGGAGCATGTGCTGAGCTCTGATTCGTAGAGCCCATCACATCCTCCTCTGACCCTCATGGGTGTGACTCATTGTGAGGCTGTGACTGCTGCTCTGCCGGCTGCCTGAGGATGCTGCTGGTGAGTATACTGTGTGGGCACTCTAGGTGGCATAGTGTGTTGGCACTAAAGGTGACATTATATGTTGGCAGTATAGGTGGCATGTGTGGGACTACAGTGTAACATAATGTGTGGGTAATACAGGTGGCATAATCTGTGGATACTAAAGTGTGGAATAATGTTTGGGGCACTACAATTGGACATAAATTGTGGGCACTACTGGTGAAATACAGAATTGGAATAGACAAAATCTACAGTGCTTTATGAAAATAATATGTCACAATAGTACACCCCTTAGGTATAGGCGATGTTGTTTTATAATGATTGGAATCAGCTATTTTCCAAATATAACTCCAAATCAGCAGTTCTCCACACACGTCGTTTTTTTTTTTTTTTTTTTTTTTTTTCAAAGGTATGTATGATAAGAAGTATCAAAATGAACCATCTATATAGGGATAGTATAGCAAACTCACTTCTCCCAATTATAGATGAAAACACATCAAGGTATCTTTTGTTCTATTCTTCTAGTCAGATGCCACAATTTGATGTATATAGATTTCACCCGTACATATTATACAGAAAATCATAAGGAGATATAAATAAAAACACCGAACTTCCGGTAGTCTGGACAACCTAATCCACAGTATAAGTGAAAAGACAAAGGCCCTCATTCAGAGCCATACGCTCTGAGCAGAGCGCACGCTCTGAATGAGGGCCGTCCTCCATAATTATGGAGTGTCCTCCTGGACGCTCGTATAGCTGTGGGTCACCACCCACAGCCTATACGAGCGTGCAGTTTGATGGCCGCGATGGTCTTGACCATCGCGACCGTCGCCACTGCGAGCTGGAGCCTGCGGTTGAGTTTTTCAACCGCAAGGCCCGGAGTGATTTTGGCTCTATCAGAGCCAAAATCACTCCCACTGACATCACTAGTGATGTCAGTGGGCCGGCTTCTGACGGTAGGCGTTCCCTTGGGAACGCCCCCGTCTGGGAGGCACGCCCACCAAAGGGGGCGTGCTGTCAATCAACATCGACAGCACGCCCCCTTTGATCAGACACAACGAGCGAAGGAAAGTCCTTCTCTCGTCGCGTCTGGCGCATGCGCACGACGGAGCTCCCGCCGTCGTGCGCATGCGCAGTGCACAACATCGACCCACTTGCGAGCGGACAGCCGCTTGCGAGTGGGTCTGAATCAGGCCCAAAGTTTCCAGTTTTTCACTTATACTGTGGATTAGGTTGTCCGGACTACATTTCCCATGATGTCTCTACCGGAAGTCCAGTGGTTTTTTTTTATATCTCCTTATGATTTTCTGTACAATATGTCATTTTTTAATTCCTATATACATGTAAATAACAGATATGCCTAATCTGGATATATTTTGATATAGAGAAACTTCTTTTTGTAAATTGTACACATCTGTTATAAATAATGATCACATTAATGATGACCACTTCCTGTGAAGAGTTGATAGGCTCATTCATACATAAATACTGAGCTCCTCATACCAACAGCATGTCCTGAAAAAGGTCCTGGAGACCGAAACGCGTTGACAACCATAGGTGTGAGTAGCTCAATATTTGGATCCCCCTTTTTTTTGTCTCTTGGATTACTTATTCATTTATCTTTTTACAAATATTTTTTATTTATTTTTGTATTTATTGCATTTTTTAGACAGGAATTTTTTTAAGCACGTCTTTTATGTGTTTTTTGTTATTTGCTATTTGTCTTTGTTTGGGAAAATACTTTTATATTATTAAAGATTTCTTTTCTTTGGATACGACTATATATGAATACCTTATGGAAATGCATTTTTTGAGGATCCACAGCATAGGATTAAAGATTGCTGGATAAAGATACCTTTACAGGAGTGCTATCATATTACTACAAGTGAGTTGGGGTACAAGCCCACCCTTGCATTTTAAAGATACCTATATATGATTTAACATCAATAACAAAGTGTGAGTTTAGGTACGCTATTCCAAACGTCCTCTTCCAATATTTATTGTAACCATACGGGTGAAATCCATATACAGTACATCAAATTGTGGCATCTGACTAAAACAATAGAACAAAAGATACCTTGATGTGTTTTCATCTATAATTGGGAGAAGTGAGTTTGGTACGCTATCCCTATATACATGGTTCATTTTGATACTTCTTATCATACATACCTTTGGGAAAAAAACGAAAACGACGTGTGTGGAGAACTGCTGATTTGGAGTTATATTTGGACGATAGCTGATTCCAATCATTATAAAACAACATCGCCTATACCTAAGGGATGTACTATTGTGACATATTATTTTCATAAAGCACTGTAGATTTTGTCTATTCCAATTCTGTATTTCATATTGTTGTTTAGAGTTGTGGTGATATTCTTGTAGGAATACACAGTATTAGTGGCAGCTTGTTTATGCGCCCTAATAGTGATCTCCTCACTTTTTCTTTCTTCACTACTGGTGGCATAATCTGGGTACTACATGTGGCATAATCTGGGGGGCACTACAGTGTGGGATGCACTACAGTGTGGCATAATGTGTGGGCACTACAGTATGGCATAATGTGGGGGCACTACAGTGTGGTATAATGTGTCGTGCACTACAGTGTGACATAATGTGGGGGCACTACAGTGTGGTATAATGTGTTGGGCACTACAGTGTGACATAATGTGGGGGCATTACAGTGTGGTATAATGTGGGAGGCACTATAGTGTGGTATAATGTAGATGCATAATGTAGATGCACTACACTGTGGCATTATATGGGTGGCACTACAGTGTGGTATAATGTTAGTACATGTGTAGTGGTCTCATTTACCCACAACTGACCAGCATTGTAAGGGTTACTGGGTGGCTCACCACTACCTATCTGCACTACGCCCTCCTTACCAAACACTATCCCTCTGCACTACCTTCCTGATGCCTCCATACTCACCACTACCTCTCTGCACTACGCCTATCTCTGAGTTTTCATTCTAGGATGCCATGAGTGCCATACCTTTGCACTGTACATTCTTTTTGTGAGGGCACCGGCAGAAGTTAAACATCGTTTTTAGGAGTTCCAGACCAAGGACGGATTTATATAGATAGATACACCCCCACCAGCGACTGGCCACACCCAGTGGCATAACTATAAATTTTGCTGCCCCCTGCCAAAAAAGTTACAGATGCCCCCTCTCCTCCCCATGGCATTTTGGTAAAATATTTACAGCAACACTTATACGCAATTTGGCTCCCAGTGCAAAAGTTAAATATGTGCCCCACCCCCCCTAGAGAGTTTACAGTATTCTAACTCCTTATGGTAATGCCCCTTACACATGCCAAACACCGTAATGCCCCTTACACATTATTCCACACCCCCTGCGCCTCGCACTACCTGCTTCTCTCACCCACGCCCTGCACCTCACACTACCTGCTTCCCCCCACCCCCTGTGCCTCACACTACCTTCTTCCCCCCCACCCCCTGCACCTCACACTACCTTCTTCCCCCCCACTCCCTGCGCCTCACACTACCTGCTTCCCCCCCACCCCTTCACCTCACACTACCTGCTTCTCTCACCCACCCCCTGCGCCTCACACTACCTGCTTTTCCCCCACCCCTGCCCTTTACACTACCTGCTTCCCCCCCACCCCCTGCGCTTTACACTATCTGCTTCCCCCCCACCCCCTGTGCCTCACACTACCTGCTTCCCCCCCACCCCCTGCGCCTCAAACTACCTGCTTCCCACCCACCCCCTGCGCTTTACACTACCTGCTTCCCCCCCACCCCCTGTGCCTCACACTACCTGCTTCCCCCCCACCCCCTGCACCTCAAACTACCTGCTTCCCCCCCACCCCCTGCGCCTCACACTACCTGCTTCCCCCACACCACCTGCGCCTCACACTACCTGCTTCCCCCACACCACCTGCGCCTCACACTACCTGCTTCCCCGACACCCTCTGCACCTCACACTACCTGCTTCCCCCCCACCCCCTGCGCCTCACACTACCTGCTTCCCCCCCACCCCCTGCGCCTCACACTACCTGCTTCCCCCCACCCCCTGCACCTCACACTAACTGCTTCCCCTACACCACCTGCGCCTCACACTAACTGCTTCCCCCCCACCCCCTGCGCCTCACACTACCTGCTTCCCCCCCCAGCCCCTGCGCCTCACACTACCTGCTTTCCCCCCCAGCCCCTGCGCCTCACACTAGCTGCTTCCCCCCCACCCCCTGCACCTCACACTACCTGCTTCCCCCTCACCCCCTGCGCCTCACACTACCTGCTTCCCCCTCACCCCCTGCGCCTCACACTACCTGCTTCCCCCTCACCCCCTGCGCCTCACACTACCTGCTTCCCCCACACCCCCTGCGCTTTACACTACCTGCTTCCCCCACACCCCCTGCGCTTTATACTACCTTCATCCCTATCCTACTCCCTGCACCTCACAGTGCTCACACTACTTTGCCCCAGTTACAGTACCTCTCAGTCCCCCTTTGCTGACAGAGGGTGGCTGCATCTCCTCCTTCCCATTTCCAATGCTCTCCATGGGCGGCTCGGCACCAAGCAGGTCAGCGCTGCCTGAGACTGGCTGCTTCTCCTCCCCCTCTCAAGGCAGGCAGTGGGCTCTCCGTGGTGGCTCAGCACCCAGCAGGAACACACACACATCTTCATCGCTGGGATAGTGAATCGGGTCCCCAGTGCCAGGGCATGAAGGCAGAATAGAGTGGCAGCTTAAACTTTGAGCTGGCTTCTGAGGATGGATCTCACGCGGAGTCCTCATCAGCTGCCCAATGTTCCCCTCCCCAAGCGTGCACATGCACACAGTGACAGCAGGGAGGCGGAGCTGAGGAAACTGACAGGAGGGAGGCGGAGCTGAGGAAACTGACAGGAGGGAGGCGGAGCTGAGGAAACTGACAGGAGGGAGGCGGAGCTGAGGAAACTGACAGGAGGGAGGAATTCTTGTAAGAATTTTGACAGTATTAGTGGCAGCTTGTTTATGCGTCCTAATAGTGATCTCCTCATTTTTTCTTTCTTCACTACTGGTGGCATAATCTGGGTACTACATGTGGCATAATCTGGATACTAGAGTGTGGCATAATTTTGGGAGCACTACAGTGTGGCAATGTGTGGGCACTACAGTATGGCATAATGCATGGGCACAACAGTGTGGCATAATGTGTGGACACTAAAGTGTGGCATAATGTGGATTTACTACAGTGTGGCATAATGTGGGGGCACTACAATGTGTTATAATGTGGGAGGCACTATAGTGTGGTATAATGTAGATGCACTACACTGTGGCATTATATGGGTGGCACTACAGTGTGGTATAATGTGGGAGGCACTATAGTGTGGTATAATGTAGATGCATAATGTAGATGCACTACACTGTGGCATTATATGGGTGGCACTACAGTGTGGTATAATGTTAGTACATGTGTAGTGGTCTCATTTACCCACAACTGACCAGCATTGTAAGGGTTACTGGGTGGCTCACCACTACCTATCTGCACTACGCTCTCCTTACCAAACACTATCCCTCTGCACTACCTCCCTGATGCCTCCATACTCACCACTACCTCTCTGCACTACGCCTATCTCTGAGTTTTCATTCTAGGATGCCATGAGTGCCATACCTTTGCACTGTACATTCTTTTTGTGAGGGCACCGGCAGAAGTTAAACATCGTTATTGGGAGTTCCAGACCAAGGACGGATTTATATAGATAGATACACCCCCACCAGTGACTGGCCACACCCAGTGGCGGAACTATAAATTTTGCTCCCCCCTGCCAAAAAAGTTACAGACGCCCCCCCCCATGGCATTTTGGTAAAATATTTACAGGGGCGTTTATACGCAATTTGGCACCCAGTGCAAAAGTTAAGTGTGCCCCCCCAGAGAGTTTACAGTATTCTTTCTCCTTATGGTAATGCCCCTTACACATTATGCCAAACACCGTAATGCCCCTTACATTATTCCACACCCCCTGCGCCTCACACTACCTGTTTCTCTAACCCACCCCCTGCGCCTCACACTACCTGCTTCCCCCACACCCGCTGTGCCTCACACTACCTGCTTCCCCCACACCACCTGCTCCTCACACTACCTGCTTCCCCCCACCCCCTGCGCCTCACACTACCTGCTTCCCCCACACCCCCTGCACCTCACACTACCTACTTCCCCCACACCACCTGCTCCTCACACTACCTGCTTCCCCCCCACCTGCTCCTCACACTACATGCTTCCCCCCCACCCCCTGCGCCTCACACTACCTGCTTCCCCCCACCCCCTGCGCCTCACACTACCTGCTTCCCCCCCACCACCTGCTCCTCACACTACCTGCTTCCCCCTCACCCCCTGCGCCTCACACTACCTGCTTCCCCCCCCTCCCCCTGCGCCTTACACTACCTGCTTCCACCCCACCCCCTGCGCCTCACACTAACTGCTTCCCCCCCACCCCCTGCGCCTCACACTACCTGCTTCCCCCCCACCCCCTGCGCCTCACACTACGAGCTTCCCCCCCACCCCCTGCGCCTCACACTACCTGCTTCCCCCGTACCCCCTGCGCTTTACACTACCTGCTTCCCCCCCACCCCCTGCGCCTCACACTACCTGCTTCCCTCCCACCACCTGCTCCTCACACTACCTGCTTCCCCCACACCATGCACCTCACACTACCTGCTTCCCCCCCACTCCCTGCGCCTCACACTACCTGCTTCCCCCACACCACCTGCGCCTCACACTACCTCCTGCTTCCACCCCACCCCCTGCGCCTCACACTAGCTGCTTCCCCCCCACCCCCTGCACCTCACACTACCTGCTTCCCCCCCACCCCCTGCGCCTCACACTAGCTGCTTCCCCTGCACCTCACACTACCTGCTTCCCCCCCACTCCCTGCGCCTCACACTACCTGCTTCCCTCCAACCACCTGCTCCTCACACTACCTGCTTCCCCCACACCATGCACCTCACACTACCTGCTTCCCCCCCACTCCCTGCGCCTCACACTACCTGCTTCCCCCACACCACCTGCGCCTCACACTACCTGCTTCCCCCCCACCCCCTGCGCCTCACACTACCTGCTTCCCCCCCACCACCTGCACCTCACACTACCTGCTTCCCCCCCACCCCCTGCGCCTCACACTAGCTGCTTCCCCCCCACCCCCTGCACCTCACACTACCTGCTTCCCCCCCACTCCCTGCGCCTCACACTACCTGCTTCCCCCACACCACCTGCGCCTCACACTACCTGCTTCCCCCCCACCCCCTGCGCCTCACACTAGCTGCTTCCCCCCCACCCCCTGCACATCACACTACCTGCTTCCCCCCCACCCCCTGCGCCTCACACTACCTGCTTCCCCTACACCACCTGCGCCTCACACTACCTGCTTCCCCCCACCCCGTGTCTCACAATACCTGCTTCCCCTACACCACCTGCGCCTCACACTACCTGCTTCCCCCACACCCCCTGCTCCTCACACTACCTGCTTCCCCCCCACCCCCTGCACCTCACACTACCTGCTTCCCCCCCACCACCTGCACCTCACACTACCTGCTTCCCCCCCACCCCCTGCACCTCACACTACCTGCTTCTCCCCCACCGCCTGCGCCTCACACTACCTTCATCCCCCCACCCCCTGCGCCTCACACTAGCTGCTTCCCCCCCCTGCGCCTCACACTAGCTGCTTCCCCCCCCTGCGCCTCACATTAGCTGCTTCCCCCCCCTGCACCTCACACTACCTGCTTCCCCCCCACCCCCTGCGCCTCACACTACGAGCTTCCACCCCACCCCCTGCGCCTCACACTACCTGCTTCCCCCGTACCCCCTGCGCTTTACACTACCTGCTTCCCCCACACCACCTGCTCCTCACACTACCTGCTTCCCCCGCACCCCCTGCGCTTTACACTACCTGCTTCCCCCCCCACCCCCTGCGCCTCACACTACCTGCTTCCCCCACACCCCCTGCGCTTTACACTACCTGCTTCCTCCCCACCCCCTGCGCCTCACACTACCTGCTTCCCCCACACCCCCTGCGCTTTACACTAGCTGCTTCCCCCACACCCCCTGCGCTTTACACTACCGTCTTCCCTATCCTACTCCCTGCACCTCACAGTGTTCACACTACTTTGCCCCAGTTACAGTACCTCTCAGTCCCCCTTTGCTGACAGAGGGTGGCTGCATCTTCTCCTTCCCATTTCCAACGCTCTCCATGGGCGGCTCGGCACCAAGCAGGTCAGCGCTGCCTGAGACTGGCTGCTTCTCCTCCCTCTCTCAAGGCAGGCAGTGGGCTCTCCGTGGTGGCTCAGCACCCATCAGGAACACACACACACATCTTCATCGCTGGGATAGTGAATCGGGTCCCCAGTGCCAGGGCATGAAGGCAGAATGCAGTGGCAGCTTAAACTTTGAGCCGGCTTCTGAGGATGGATCTCACGCGGAGTCCTCATCAGCTGCCTCAACGTTCCCCTCCCCAAGCGTGCACACGCACACAGTGACAGCAGGGAGGCGGAGCTGAGGAAACTGACAGGAGGGAGGCGGAGCTGAAGAAACTGACAGCAGGGAGGCGGAGCTGAGGAAACTGACAGGAGGGAGGAATTCTTGTAGGAATTTTGACAGTATTAGTGGCAGCTTGTTTATGCGCCATAATAGTGATCTCCTAATTTTTTCTTTCTTCACTGCTGGTGGCATAATCTGGATACTAGAGTGTGGCATAATTTTGGGGGCACTACAGTGTGGCAATAGTGTGGGCACTACAGTATGGCATAATGCATGGGCACAACAGTGTGGCATAATGTGTGGACACTAAAGTGTGGTATAATGTGGATTTACTACAGTGTGGCATAATGTTGGGGCACTACAATGTGGTATAATGTGGAGGCACTATAGTGTGGTATAATATAGGTGCACTACACTGTGGCATTATATGGGTGGCACTACAGAGTGGTATAATGTGGGAGGCACTATAGTGTGGTATAATGTAGATGCATAATGTAGATGCACTACACTGTGGCATTATATGGGTGGCACTACAGTGTGGTATAATGTTAGTACATGTGTAGTGGTCTCATTTACCCACAACTGACCAGCATTGTAAGGGTTACTGGGTGGCTCACCACTACCTATCTGCACTACGCTCTCCTTACCAAACACTATCCCTCTGCACTACCTTCCTGATGCCTCCATACTCACCACTACCTCTCTGCACTACGCCTATCTCTGAGTTTTCATTCTAGGATGCCATGAGTGCCATACCTTTGCACTGTACATTCTTTTTGTGAGGGCACCGGCAGAAGTTAAACATCATTATTGGGAGTTCCAGACCAAGGACGGATTTATATAGATAAATACACCCCCACCAGTGACTGGCCACACCCAGTGGCGGAACTATAAATTTTGCTCCCCCCTGCCAAAAAAGTTACAGACGCCCCCCCCATGGCATTTTGGTAAAATATTTACAGGGACGTTTATACGCAATTTGGCTCCCAGTGCAAAAGTTAAAAGTGTGCCCCACCCCCCCCAGAGAGTTTAAAGTATTCGTCCTCCTTATGGAAATGCCCCTTACACATTATGCCAAACACCATAATGCCCCTTACATTATTCCACACCCCCTGCGCCTCACACTACCTGTTTCTCTAACCCACCCCCTGCGCCTCACACTACCTGCTTCCCCCGCACCCCTGCGCTTTACACTACCTGCTTCCCCCCACCCCCTGCTCCTCACACTACCTGCTTCCCTCCACCCCCTGCGCCTCACACTACCTGCTTCCCCCCCACCCCCTGCTCCTCACCCTACCTGCTTCCCCCCCACCCCCTGCGCCTCACACTACCTGCTTCCCCCACACCACCTGCACCTCACACTACCTGCTTCCCCCCACCCCCTGCACCTCACACTACCTGCTTCCCCTACACCACCTGTGCCTCACACTACCTGCTTCCCCCCCACCCCCTGTGCCTCACAATACCTGCTTCCCCTACACCACCTGCGCCTCACACTACCTGCTTCCCCCACACCACCTGCGCCTCACACTACCTGCTTCCCCCCACCCCCTGCACCTCACACTACCTGCTTCCCCCACACCACCTGCGCCTCACACTACGTGCTTCCCCCCCACCCCCTGCACCTCACACTACGTGCTTCCCCCCCACCCCCTGCACCTCACACTACGTGCTTCCCCCCCACCCCCTGCGCCTCACACTACCTGCTTCCCCCCCACCCCCTGCGCCTCACACTACCTGCTTCCCCCCTACCCCCTGCGCTTTACACTACCTGCTTCCCCCCCACCCCCTGCACCTCACACTACCTGCTTCCCCCCCACCCCCTGCACCTCACACTACCTGCTTCCCCCCCACCACCTGCGCTTTACACTACCTGCTTCCCCCACACCACCTGCTCCTCACACTACCTGCTTCCCCCACACCCCGTGCGCTTTACACTACCTGCTTCCCCCTCACCCCCTGCACTTTACACTACCTTCTTCCCTATCCTACTCCCTGCACCTCACACTACCTGCTTCCCTCACACCCCCTGCGCTTTACACTACCTGCTTTCCTATCCTACTCCCTGCACCTCACAGTGCTCACACTACTTTGCCCCAGTTACAGTACCTCTCAGTCCCCCTTTGCTGACAACGCTCTCCATGGGCGGCTCGGCACCAAGCAGGTCAGCGCTGCCTGAGACTGGCTGCTTCTCCTCCCCCTCTCAAGGCAGGCAGTGGGCTCTCCGTGGTGGCTCAGCACAAAGCAGGAACACACACACATCTTCATCGCTGGGATAGTGAATCGAGTCCCCAGTGCCAGGGCATGAAGGCAGAATGCAGTGGCAGCTTAAACTTTGAGCCGGCTTCTGAGGATGGATCTCACGCGGAGTCCTCATCAGCTGCCTCAACGTTCCCCTCCCCAAGCGTGCACACGCACACAGTGACAGCAGGGAGGCGGAGCTGAGGAAACTGACAGGAGGGAGGCGGAGCTGAAGAGACTGACAGCAGGGAGGCGGAGCTGAGGAAACTGACAGGAGGGAGGTATTCTTGTAGGAATTTTGACAGTATTAGTGGCAGCTTGTTTATGCGCCATAATAGTGATCTCCTAATTTTTTCTTTCTTCACTGCTGGTGGCATAATCTGGATACTAGAGTGTGGCATAATTTTGGGGGCACTACAGTGTGGCAATAGTGTGGGCACTACAGTATGGCATAATGCATGGGCACAACAGTGTGGCATAATGTGTGGACACTAAAGTGTGGTATAATGTGGATTTACTACAGTGTGGCATAATGTTGGGGCACTACAATGTGGTATAATGTGGAGGCACTATAGTGTGGTATAATATAGGTGCACTACACTGTGGCATTATATGGGTGGCACTACAGAGTGGTATAATGTGGGAGGCACTATAGTGTGGTATAATGTAGATGCACTACACTGTGGCATTATATGGGTGGCACTACAGTGTGGTATAATGTTAGTACATGTGTAGTGGTCTCATTTACCCACAACTGACCAGCATTGTAAGGGTTACTGGGTGGCTCACCACTACCTATCTGCACTACGCCCTCCTTACCAAACACTATCCCTCTGCACTTTGCCCTGACCCCTCCATACTCACCACGACCTCTCTGCACTACGTCTATGTCTGAGTTTTCATTCTAGGATGGCAAGGAGGCGGAGCAGCGGACAGTTTGCCGGTAGGGAGGCTGCGCTGCGGAATCCAGACCGACCCATCTCGCCAGTCTGGCCCTGCCTGTCTGTACCTCTCTGTCTCCCCGGCACAGTACAGCAGGGAGCCCCTGGGTGCCTAACAGTAACAGACGCTAGAGGTCAAGTAGGACATCTAGTGTATGTCTCCTCATATGCGGCGGACATTTTTGAAGGGCCTGTTTTCAGCAATTTCATGCAGACAGCTAGTCCGCTAGGCAGCCCTCCAAGCCACCGCGCCTCCAAGCCACCGCGGGGTCTGCGGGGGCTGTAGCTATGCCACTGGCCACACCCCTTTGTGGGCCTCTATTATTGTGATCCTCTGTGGGCCCTTCATGCTCCAGTCCGCCACTGTACACAACTTTACTGAAAAGCTTATAGTGACAGCATAGTATAATTAGCAGAGTGTACTGTCACAAATAGGCGTATCGGATTGTGCTTTGTGCAGTAGTCCACCAGATATGGAGGTAAACCCAGGTACACTTGTATTGGCCAATATGGTTATGGTATAGTTTGTGTAATGCAATAGTTGGTGCTGGTGGCGGTTAGTCCACACGTGGTACAACTTAACCAGTTCTTAGATTTATTGAAATCTGGCAGAAGAGCAAGTAACATAAGACACAGAGATATCACAGGTGTACCAGTGGTAGGCAATCTGTGTGGAATATAGCAGCCTGGAGCATTGTAGTGCACCATCAGTGAGCTGGGTGAATGCATTGGCGGATGATAGCCCCAAAGTCCCTTCGTGTATCAGTAGTGGTATAGGATACTTGCGGTTATTGTTACTGTCTGTACTGGCATGCATTCTGGTAGGAGCCCCTGGAGTCTATCCTGTCTTCATGGACACTCGGGAGTAAAGATGTACGAGAATGCCGTAGCGCATGTAAGATGTCTGACTACTCATGACTGAGCTGCGCCGGGTCCTTTTGACCAGCGGCTCATCTGCACCCACAGGATGCTGGAGGGAGACAGCACAGGAGCGCACTCCTCCCAACAAGAGGCTGATTTTCAGTCAGGCAGATCTCTGTGCACAGACGCAGATGTATAAAGCACGTGCGCAGATTCAAATTTTACACATCTATGCGTATCTCCGTTCGTCTTTAAGTCTCTTGACCGGATCTGTCTTTCCAGATCGTGCGCACAAAGAAAAGCCTGTCACTGACTGATCTCTTGCACCTAGCTTGGTGCTGCTGCACGTGCCCATACTAAAGCTGGCGGTTGCGGCAGTTGGCGTAAACCCAATGGGCAATGCAGCTTCCTGCTTGCAGACGCACAGACCCCTGCATTAGCTGAACGGAATCTCGCATTAGCATAAGGTGGTAAATCTAGCTTCCGCGGCTGCCCTCAACTTGATGTGGCTCAGAATAATCTCCTAAGTATAACAGGGCCACATCTCCCATGCTTGGAGTTACTAGAGAGCAGGTTGCCCATCTCTGCTCCCAAACATTTAGTCTTTGAAGAAGTCTCATCCTCTCTGTCAGGTGGTCACAGGACTGCGGAATGTTAAACGCCATCGGGCCTGGGAATATTGGCCCATCTGCACGGAAGATTCAAGCCTCTGGTGAGAGGGAGAAGCTGAGAATAGAATAATGAGACAGCGTGTGGGGGGAAGAGAATGAAGATACAGAGTAAGGCTTAAATCAGATAGATTATGGGAAATAAAAACCAGCAGGCTATAAAGGATTTAATTAGTTAGAGAGGCAGCTATTCCCTCTCCCATATAAAACAGGATTATAAATTCCATTGGGCAGTACGTCTCTCCCTATCCTCCTCTATCTCTTCCTGCAATTGTTGTTTAACCTTTTTTATCCCAAGCAACCCCCCTCCCCAAACTATATAATTTATATTGCCTCCTTCGTCTCTCTATCATGTAATCCACCCATCCCACCCCAATGTCTCTTGCCCTCCAGTTCCCTCCCTCACTTATCCTGTGTTGCTGTCTGTCTTTTTTCCCAGCTCCTGTTAAATCTCTCAGTTTTTCTCTCTTCACCCTCCGATTCTCTCCATAACCTCATCTGTCTATTAATAGTTTCCTCTTCCATCCATCCAACCTTTTTCTTTCTAATCTCTAACATTTTCTCACTTCCCCAGTTATCCTTATCGAGTTTTACAATTATGCTCAAATCTAGTCCCAGCTTCCCCGGCCAATCTGTACTTTTATTGTGTCTTCCCCAAACATCTCTTTCCAAGATTCCACATCTCCAGTCTTTTCCTCTCCCTGTTATTCTCTTGTTTCTCTTTTCATCTTCCTCTCTTTATGTCTTCACCCTCCTATATCCCCATCTATTAGCCTCCCAAACTTCAGTATTGATTTTATCCTCCCATGATCCTTATGTCCCTTCTTTTCCTTTATTTAATTTTCTCCTTATTCCCCTTTAACCTCTCTTTATCTCCCACCGCTAATCCCTCTTTTGTCTCTTCATCCTTGCTGCTTGCTTCTCTCCCTCTCTTAGAACCTCTTTCTTATCTTGTCTCTCTTACCCTTTACAACTCCTCACCACCATCACCCCATACACCTCCCCACCACTATCACCCCGTACACCTCTCCTCCACCATCACCCCGTACACCTTCCCACCACCATAACCCCTTACACCTCCCCACCACCATCACCCCATACACCTTCTCACCACTATCACCTCGTACACCTATCCTCCACCATCACCCCGTACACCTTCCCACCATCATCACCCCTTACACCTCCCCTCCACCATTACCCCATACACCTCCCCACCACCAGCACCCCGTACACTTCCCCACCACCATCACCTAGTACTCCTCCCCACCACCATCATCCCGTACACTTCCCCACCGCCATCACCCTGTACACTTCTCCACCACCATCACCCCGTACACCTCCCCACTACCATCACCCCCTAGACCTCTTCTCCACATCACCCCGTACACTTCTCCACCACCATCACCCCGTACACCTCCCCACCACCATCACCCGTACACTTCTCCACCACCATCACCCCGTACACCTCCCCACCACCATCACCCCGTACACTTCTCCACCACCATCACCCCGTACACCTCCACACGACCATCACCCCGTACACCTCCACACGACCATCACCCCGTACACCTCCACACGACCATCACCCCGTACACCTCCACACGACCATCACCCCGTACACCTCCACACGACCATCACCCCGTACACCTCCCCACCACCATCTCCCCGTACACCTCCCCACGACTATCACCCCGTACACCTCCCCACCACCATCTCCCCATACACCTCTCCACCACCATCACCCCTTAGCCCTCCCCTCCACCATCACCCTGTACACCTCCCCACCACCATCACCCAGTACACTTCTCATCCACCATCACCCCGTACACCTCCTCACCACCATCACCCTGTACACCTCCTCACCACCATCACCCTGTACACCTCTCTTCCACCATCACCCTGTACACCTCCCCATCACCATCACCCCGTGCACTCCCCATCAGAATCACCCCGTACACCTCCTTACCACCATCACCCCTTACACCTCCCCATCACCATCACCCCTTACACCTCCCCATCACCATCACCCCTTACACCTCCCCATCACCATCACCCCGTACACTCCCCATCACCATCACTTTTGGACTAGTCAGACGTCCAATGTACTTTTGTATATTCTCTTACTGTTGTACCCTCACTCTTTGTACTCAATGTTATTTCTCTCATGTCTCTTCTACCCTCCGAGTATGCTCTCTCTGTTCGCACATTTTGATTCCTCTCTTCATTCCCCTATTTAATACTTTTCTTGGGTTCTTTTTCCATACTGTTATCTTCGTCCACCTTGTACATTAACCTCTACCTTTTCAACTACCTATACTCTCCACACCTCTACACTGTGCTCTCTCTCTTTATCCAATCAAGTGCTCTCTCTTTTTTTTTTTACAATCTAGTGCTCTCTCTCTCTCTCCCACCTGTTTTCTGCTTTGTTCTATGTTCTTTGCCCTCTTGTACTATCTTCCTATCCCCTCATACTCTCTACATTGTTTTCTCTCTTGTGCTCTCTCTTCTCCAGCATCTTGCAGTCTTTTCTTCCCTCTTGTGTTCTCTGCTCTCCCCATCTTGCAGTTTTTACTGGCCTCTTATGCTTCTCTTCTCACACATCTGGCAGTGTTTTCCCCACTCATATGCTCTCTCCTCTCCCCCATCTTGCAGTCTTTTCTCCCTTCTTGTGCTCTCTCTCTCCCCCCATCTTGCAGTTTTTTCTTCCCACTTGCGCTCTTTCCTCCACCTTGCAGTCTTTTCTCTTATCTTGTGCTCTCTACTCTCCCCCCTCTTGCAGACATTTCTGCTCTCTTGTGCTCTCTACTCCCCCCTACCCCCCTCTCACAGGCGTTCCTCCCCTCTTGTGCTCTCTCTTCGGTTCCCTTATTTACACTCTTCTTTCCCCCTCCTCAGATCTCTCCTCAGCCTTGCCCTCTCTTTGAAGCTCTTTGTATTCTATACACACTCTCCCTTCCAACCATTAATAATATATATTTTCTCCCCTTCTAATTCCCTGCCTCATTATCCCTTCCACCCCTCCGTCCCCGCGCTCTCCCTGTCCCTTCCTCGTCTGCACTCTGGCTGATATATTGTTCCATTAAAGCTTTCACAACCTTTTAAGAAAATAAAATCAGCAAAGAGAGACCAGCGCTGAATAAAATGAGCATAAAAGATTTTGGACAGCAAAGGAGGCTGAGGACGGAGAGGACTGTAGAACAGCCAAGTGTCACATAGGAGATATATATATTGTATATATATTACCAGCGAGATTAGTCATCACTTACTGGAATAAATCACTTTGTGATTCTGAACCTCTAAGAGGGAATGTCCTCTAGGACTCATCGTGATAAACCTCTAAGAACACTGCCGTCCTCTCCACCTGCTGCATGGGGAGAAGCAAATGAAGATGTTATTACACTTTGAATGAAGCGCTTTTAATTAGCATGTAATTGACATTTATTTCATTAGCAGGTTTGCTCCAGCATAACATGAGGTCATGTCATGGGATGTGTATTTGCATGGAACCCCTGAGAAATAGCAGAGGATGGAGAGGTAATGTACAATCAGTGCAAGGATAGCAGCGAGAGATGGTAGCGTACCATTAGAGATCAGTTCATTGGGCCAGTACATGAGCAGAGGAGAGAGCTGCAAGATTGGAGGTGTAGTGACAGATATACCTGAGGGATCATTACAGGAATAGGATACAAATCTTGAACACATGGGGCCTGATTCAGAGCTGCTCGCTGTTTGCGAGCGCTCGCTCTGAATCAGGTCGGGGATTTTTTTTTCGGCCTCCAGGCCGCTCGCTAAATTGTGGGTGACCACCCACAGATTTTGCGAGCGGCCTGGCGATGGTCGCGATTATCCATCGGGCTTGCGAGGAGACCCTGTGGTAGGGTCTCAGCTCTCGCAAGCCCGAGTGGACTTCCTGCTCTAACAGAGCAGGAAGTCCACTACTGACATCACGGGTGATGTCAGTAATGCCACCCACAATCGTCAGGCGTTCTTAAGGGAACGCCTGTGTTTGTGCAGCCACCCCCCCTCCCCGCCTATAAAACGGGGCGAGCTGTCAATCAACATCTGCCTGTCTTGTATCGAGAACCGTTGCGACGGAGCTGCAGTCGCAGTATGGGTCTCGCGCATGCGCATGCCGGAGGCGGCACATGTGCAGTTGGGGACCATGAAACTGAGATGAAACTGTGCAGGGCCTGCACAGAAATAGTACAGAGAGATAAAAATGCAGATGGTCACTGCAATAATAGTATACTGTATATGGCCATAGTGATGGTATAGCAACAGAAGTGTGGGGACACCAGGGGAATGGGGAAAGGTTAGGTATAGAATGAGGTGCTGTAAAGGACCTCTGACATCACAACCATGTGACACGTGGCAATAGGGGGAGGGGCAAGGGTCAGTGGCTCACTTTGCTCACCACAAGTTTATATTCCCCCTCTATGCCCACGTGCCATAGCGGTCACATGGTTGTGATGTCAGAGGTCCATTCCCCAACTTGGATCTAGCAACAAATGAGAGGGCTGCAGGATAGGATGATGGTGTGCTGGGACACTACAGGAATAGGCGAGAAAACTGAAGGATAAGATGGAGAAGTAGTGACATAGCTTTGTTGGGTCATTGCAGGACTAGTAGAGAGATAAGGAGAACAGGACTGAAATCTAATGAAAAGCTGGAGAAGACAATGGAGGTGTAGTGACAGAACTGTATAGGAATAGTAGAGCTGGAGGAGACAGTGGAGGTGTAGTGACAGAACTGTATAGGAATAGTAGAGCTGGAGGAGACAGTGGAGGTGTAGTGACAGAACTGTATAGGAATAGTAGAGCTGCTGGAGAAGACAATGGAGGTGTAGTGACAGAACTGTATAGGAATAGTAGAACTGCTGGAGAAGACACTGGAGGTGTAGTGACAGAAATGTATAGGAATAGTAGAGCTGGAGGAGACAGTGGAGGTGTAGTGACAGAACTGTAAAGGAATAGTAGAGCTGGAGAAGACAATGGAGGTGTAGTGACAGAACTGTATAGGAGTAGAAGAGCTGGAGGAGACAATGGAAGTGTAGTGACAGAACTGCATAGGAATAGTAGAGCTGGAGAAGACAATGGAGGTGTAGTGACAGAACTGTATAGGAATAGTAGAGCTGGAGTAGACAGTGGAGGTGTAGTGACAGAACTGTAAAGGAATAGTAGAGCTGGAGAAGACAATGGAGGTATGGTGACAGAACTGTATAGGAGTAGAAGAGCTGGAGGAGACAATGGAGGTGTAGTGACAGAACTGTATAGGAATAGTAGAGCTGGAGGAGACAGTGGAGGTGTAGTGACAGAACTGTATAGGAATAGTAGAGCTGGAGGAGACAGTGGAGGTGTAGTGACAGAACTGTAAAGGAATAGTAGAGCTGGAGAAGACAATGGAGGTATGGTGACAGAACTGTATAGGAGTAGAAGAGCTGGAGGAGACAATGGAGGTGTAGTGACAGAACTGTATAGGAATAGTAGAGCTGGAGGAGACAGTGGAGGTGTAGTGACAGAACTGTATAGGAATAGTAGAGCTGGAGGAGACAGTGGAGGTGTAGTGACAGAACTGTATAGGAATAGTAGAGCTGCTGAAGAAGACAATGGAGGTGTAGTGACAGAACTGTATAGGAATAGTAGAACTGCTGGAGAAGACACTGGAGGTGTAGTGACAGAAATGTATAGGAATAGTAGAGCTGGAGTAGACAGTGGAGGTGTAGTGACAGAACTGTAAAGGAATAGTAGAGCTGGAGAAGACAATGGAGGTGTAGTGACAGAACTGTATAGGAGTAGAAGAGCTGGAGGAGACAATGGAAGTGTAGTGACAGAACTGCATAGGAATAGTAGAGCTGGAGAAGACAATGGAGGTGTAGTGACAGAACTGTATAGGAATAGTAGAGCTGGAGTAGACAGTGGAGGTGTAGTGACAGAACTGTAAAGGAATAGTAGAGCTGGAGAAGACAATGGAGGTATGGTGACAGAACTGTATAGGAGTAGAAGAGCTGGAGGAGACAATGGAGGTGTAGTGACAGAACTGTATAGGAATAGTAGAGCTGGAGGAGACAGTGGAGGTGTAGTGACAGAACTGTATAGGAATAGTAGAGCTGTATGAGACAATGGAGGTGTAGTGACAGAACTGTAAAGGAATAGTAGAGCTGGAGAAGACAATGGAGGTAAGGTGACAGAACTGTATAGGAGTAGAAGAGCTGGAGGAGACAATGGAGGTGTAGTGACAGAACTGTATAGGAATAGTAGAGCTGGAGGAGACAGTGGAGGTGTAGTGACAGAACTGTATAGGAATAGTAGAGCTGGAGGAGACAGTGGAGGTGTAGTGACAGAACTGTATAGGAATAGTAGAGCTGCTGGAGAAGACAATGGAGGTGTAGTGACAGAACTGTATAGGAATAGTAGAACTGCTGGAGAAGACACTGGAGGTGTAGTGACAGAACTGTATAGGAATAGTAGAGCTGGAGTAGACAGTGGAGGTGTAGTGACAGAACTGTAAAGGAATAGTAGAGCTGGAGAAGACAATGGAGGTGTAGTGACAGAACTGTATAGGAGTAGAAGAGCTGGAGGAGACAATGGAAGTGTAGTGACAGAACTGCATAGGAATAGTAGAGCTGGAGAAGACAATGGAGGTGTAGTGACAGAACTGTATAGGAATAGTAGAGCTGGAGTAGACAGTGGAGGTGTAGTGACAGAACTGTAAAGGAATAGTAGAGCTGGAGAAGACAATGGAGGTATGGTGACAGAACTGTATAGGAGTAGAAGAGCTGGAGGAGACAATGGAGGTGTAGTGACAGAACTGTATAGGAATAGTAGAGCTGGAGGAGACCGTGGAGGTGTAGTGACAGAACTGTATAGGAATAGTAGAGCTGCTGGAGAAGACACTGGAGGTGTAGTGACAGAACTGCATAGGAATAGTAGAGCTGGAGAAGACAGTGGAGGTGTAGTGACAGAACTGTATAGGAGTAGAAGAGCTGGAGGAGACAATGGAGGTGTAGTAATAGAACTGTATAGAAATAGTAGAGCTGGAAAAAACAATGGAGGTGTGGTGACATAACTGTATAGGAATAGTAGAGATAGAGAAGACAATGAAGGTATAGTGACATAACTATAGGAATAGTAGAGCTAAAGGAGACAGTGGAGGTGTAGTGACAGAACTGTTTAGGAATAGTAGAGCTAAAGGAGACAGTGGAGGTGTAGTGACAGAACTCTATAGGAATAGTAGAGCTGCCTGGAGGAGACAATGGAGGTATGGTGACAAAACTGTATAGGAATAGTAGAGCTGGAGAAGACAATGGAGGTATGGTGACAGAACTGTATAGGAATAGTAGAGCTGGAGAAGACAATGGAGGTGTAGTGACAGAACTGTATAGGAATAGTAGAGCTGGAGAAGACAATGGAGGTATGGTCACAGAACTGTATAGGAATAGTAGAGCTTTAGAAGACAATGGAGGTGTAGTGACAGAACTGTGTAGGAATAACAGAGCTGGAGGAGACAATGGAGGTATAGTGACAGAACTGTATAGGAATAGTAGAGCTTTAGAAGACAATGGAGGTGTAGTGACAGAACTGTATAGGAATAACAGAGCTGGAGGAGACAATGGAGGTGTAGTGACAGAACTGTATAATAATAGTAGAGCTGGAGAAGACAATGGAGGTGTAGTGACAGAACTGTATAGGAATAGTAGAGCTGGAGAAGACAATGGAGGTGTAGTGACAGAACTGTATATGTATAGTAGAGCTGGAGGAGACAGTGAACGTGTAGTGACAGAACTGTATAGGACTAGTAGAGCTGGAGAAGACAATGGAGGTATGGCGGCTTAACTGTATAAGAATAGTAGAACTGGATCAGACAATGGAGGTGTAGTGACAGAACTGTATAGGAATAGTAGAGCTGCCTGAAGGAGACAATGGAGGTATGGTGACAGAACTGTATAGGAATAGTAGAACTGGAGGAGACAATGGAGGTATGGTGCAGAACTCTATAAGAATAGTAGAGCTGGATGAGACAATGGAGGTCTAGTGACAGAACTGTATAGGAATAGTAGAGCTGCTGGAGAAGACAATGGAGGTGTAGTGGCTTAACTGTATAGGAATAGTAGAGCTGTATGAGACAATGGAGGTTTGGTGACATAACCGTATAGGAATAGTATAGCTGGAGAAGACAATGGAGGTATGGTGACAAAACTGTATAGGAATAGTAGAGCTGTAGAAGACAATGGAGGTGTAGGGACAGAACTGTATAGGAGTAGTACAGCTGGAGAAGACAATGGAGGTGTAGTGATAGAACTGTATAGGAATAGTAGAGCTGGAGAAGACAATGGAGGTATAGTGACAGAACTGTATAGGAATAGTAGAGCTTTAGAAGACAATGGAGGTGTAGTGACAGAACTGTATAGGAATAACAGAGCTGGAGGAGACAATGGAGGTGTAGTGACAGAACTGTATAATAATAGTAGAGCTGGAGAAGACAATGGAGGTGTAGTGACAGAACTGTATAGGAATAGTAGAGCTGGAGAAGACAATGGAGGTATGGTGACAGAACTGTATAGGAATAGTAGAGCTTTAGAAGACAATGGAGGTGTAGTGACAGAACTGTATAGGAATAACAGAGCTGGAGGAGACAATGGAGGTATAGTGACAGAACTGTATAGGAATAGTAGAGCTTTAGAAGACAATGGAGGTGTAATGACAGAACTGTATAGGAATAACAGAGCTGGAGGAGACAATGGAGGTGTAGTGACAGAACTGTATAATAATAGTAGAGCTGGAGAAGACAATGGAGGTGTAGTGACAGAACTGTATAGGAATAGTAGAGCTGGAGAAGACAATGGAGGTATGGTGACAGAAATGTATAGGAATAGTAAAGCTGGAGAAGACAATGGAGGTGTAGTGACAGAACTGTTTAGGAATAGTAGAGCTGGAGAGGACAATGGAGGTGTAGTGACAAAACTGTATAGGAATAGTAGAGCTGGAGAAGACAATGGAGGTGTAGTGACAGAACTGTATAGGAATAGTAGAGCTGGAGGAGACAGTGGAGGTGTAGTGACAGAACTGTATAGGAATAGTAGAGCTGGAGTAGACAATGGAGGTATGGTGACAGAAATGTATAGGAATAGTAGAGCTGGAGAAGACAATGGAGGTATGGTGACATAACTGTATAGGAATAGTAGAGCTGTAGAAGACAATGAAGCTGTAGTGTCAGAACTGTATAGGAATAGTAGAGCTGGAGAAGACAATGGAGGTGTAGTGACAGAAATGTATAGGAATAGTAGCGCTGGAGAAGACAATGGAGGTGTAGTGACAGAACTGTATAGGAATAGTAGAGCTGGAGAAGACAATGGAGGTGTGGTGACAGAACTGTATAGGAATAGTAGAGCGGGAGGAGAAAATGGAGGTGTAGTGACAGAACTGTACAGGAATAGTAGAGCGGGAGGAGACAATGGAGGTGTAGTAACAGAACTGTATTGGAATAGTAGAGCTGAAGAAGACAATGGATGTGTGGTTATAGAGCTATGTACAAGGTCAGTGCTTGAAGATCACAGAGATGTGCAGACCGGAATGGAAGTGTAGTGACATAAGGGTCTATGCAATAAGCCTTGGAGAGATATAAAGTAGATGGAGATAAAGCACCAGCCAGTCAGCTCCTAACTGCCATTTTTTCAAACACTGGGCCTGATTCAACAAGGAATAAAGCTAAAGCATACGCAGATGGACGATTGATTCTCACTGTCCATGCCTTGCTATTAGCATGCGCGAAGGCACCACTGCGATTGGGTCTGCGATCGCAGTGACTACGCAGACCCATTGCAGAGTGATTGACAGATAGTGCCGTTTGGGGGTGGTCGGAGAAACGCAGGCGTGCCAGTGCAGGGGCGTGCATAAATTAGCCTCTGCGATGGCATAGGCAGCTTGAGCTCTTACTGTGTGCAGGAAAGTTAGCAATTTAGTGGTACGGTCAGACCTGCCTTAAATGTGTGAGTGGCTCCGATGTACTTCTATGTTACCGAAGTCTTAGCTGGATTGCGAGGCATTACGGATGTGCGAGAGGGGAATTGGGCGTCTACATGTTGTCAGTGAGAGTGCTTTGCGATTGCAATTATTAACCTACTTTCGCAGAACTGTGTGCGCAATTGCTACCGCGATCGCAATAGCGATCCTTACTGACCCAGGCCCATAGACTGTAAAGTGACAGTTAGGAGCTGATTGGTTGGTACTTTATCTCCATCTACTTTATCTCTCTCCAAGGCTTAGTAGATAGACCCCTTACTGTAGTTGTGTGTGGGATCAGTACAAGCACAGCAGAGATAGGATACTGGTGTAGTAAGCTGTAAGTGATGTTGGCAAATGTGTCTGAGCAAGTGGTATAACTGGCTCTGGAGGAAAGAGACAGAGGGCCTGTTTCATTACCGATCGCAACTGCAATTACGCACGCAATTGGCCGATTGTTTCGTTTGTTTCGTTCTGCATAGTGACTACACAGACCCATCGCAGAGTGATTGACAGGAAGTTCAGCTTTTGGGAGGTGACGGGAGAGGAGTGGGAACACAAGCATGCCAGGGCGTTTGAACGCCGTTTCAGGGGTGCGCATAAATTATCCACTGTGATGCCTTGCGCAGCCTGAGCACTCATAGTGTGCAATGAAGTCAGCAATTCCTGAGTAAGGTCAGAGCTTGTGCAAATGTGCGTGAGGCTGCGATTGTTCTCGATTCCACTGATGGTTTCGCAGTCTTGCTAAACATTACGGATGTGCGTAAGGTAAAGTGGGCATCCTTATGTTATGCTGCGACGGCATAGCGATCGCAATGGATTAGCATACTATCGCAGTGAGACTGCGTGCGTAATCGTTATTGCAGTCACAGTTGCGATCGATAGTGAATAAAGCACAGAGTGAGAACATGTAGGTCATCTTCCTCTCCTGTCTGTATATTTAGCATTGGTTTGATCTCTGCATTTTATACTTAGACTCAGATCATTTGGAGCCCGAGAGTCCCAAGGTTGCCTGTCACGGCCTGTGATGGGTCACGTGTGGGAGTTTCTTACATCCACCAGAAGATAAGTCAGCTTTGTGCCTTATATTATTGCTTTTCAATATGTTTCTTAAACCATGGCCTGTCACATGAGATCAGGCATTTACAATGGTGGCTTAGCAGCATGAGATGTGTGTTCTGTGAGCGGCTGGCTGAAGTCCAGTCCGTGAGGAGAACTGGGAGCTATTCCAGCAGGTGCTGAACAATTACAAATGATTCAGAGCAGTCGGGCAGGGAATGCGGTGTATAGACAGTCTATGGAAATGAGAGTGCGGAAATATACTGTATGGAAGGAGGTGAGGAGAGTCCAGAGGGGTCGGGGTGTGGTTGTGTGGTGGTGGTGTTGGGGAGTTTAAAGCAACTGGCCAATGTCTGACCTCCGGCTCTTTTACAAGTACTAACAAGCCCTACCAGCCAGAGGCTGACAACCCCGTGTGTCTCTCCTGGCATTCTCAATCTGTAGTTGTCTAGCTGTTGTGGCACTATAAATTCCATTATATCCTTCTAGCCTCAGACTTGTGTCTCTTCAGCTGCTGTGGAACTACAGATCCAAGAATGTCATTATTCGAAGGATGCCAGGCGGTAGCTCTCTAGCCGCTGTCAATCTGTGTCTCTCTAGATGTATGCCTAGAACATCTGAGGAGCCACCTGTTGCCTGCCTCGGACTTAAAGAGTGTGGTGCCAGAAGATGCCAATAGAGCTAAAGAGCTCATCATCTGATCATCTTGTGATTTCTCCAGCACTACAGATTTCATAGGTTTCATCATAATTGCACCTGTCAGTCACTGAATGGCACGATGTGAAAGAGCTCTCAATCCTAACATAGACCAATAACAAAGGGCGGGGGGACCACCTTGTGCTACTGGAAATAAGGGTCTGGAGATGTAGCTGATTTGGTACATTTGCTCCAATTAATTAGATAACTGGGAATAATATTTTCTATTATTACATCAATTGAAATGCTAAATGCTAAACATCACTGTTACTCTTTTGTTGAAAGCAGATAGGAGTAGGGTACCAGTACCAGCCTAACATTTGCAGGGGTGTGATGCCAACAAAGTTGTCTCTATGGTATGTGGCATAGAATTGGAGGATACGTGCACTGGTTATTTACAAGTGATGCCATACTGTAGTTGTCGGGTACACTTGCCGAAAGATCTGATGTTAGTGCTGTACTGCATTAGATAATTCAGCACAATTGTTCCAAGTTCTTATAGACCTAATTGTCTTTGTAACCTTGAGTGATGCATCCCTCAACCACCACATCACACCACCACCAGATCCCACCACCACCACCTCCCAACACAGCCACCACCTCTCATCAACACATCCACTTCCCACTACCACAAATCCCCCCACTAATTCCCACCAACACATCACATCCATCATCCGCCAAAACATCCACCACCAACACATCCTAAACCACATCATCCCACCACTACCATTTCACACCACTACAAATCCACCCCAACAACTCCCACCACTGTACCCCACACCACCAACACATCCACCTACCACCACATCACCCCACCACAAATTCCCCCACCAATATATCCACCTCCCATCACCACATAACCCTACCACCAAAGACCCTCCCACCAACTTCCCATTACCACCTCCCCCCGCCACCACATCTCTCACCATCACATCACCCCACAACCACCACAAATCCCTCCACCAATTCCCACCAACATATCCACCTACCATCACCACCTACCCTTAAAACCACCAGCCCTCTCACCAACACCTCTCAACACATCCACTTCCCACTACTACCTCCCCCCCACCACATCTCCCACCATCACATCACCCCATCACAACTCTCCCCACCACCACAAATCTCCCACCAACACATCCACCCCCCACCACATCACCCCACCACAACCACCACAATTCCCGCCAACATATCCACCTCTAATCACCACATACCCCTACCACCACATCTCATCAATACATCCACTTCCCAGTACCACATCCCCACCACCACATCTGCCACCATCACAAATCCCCCCACCAACTCCTACCACTACATCCACCTCCCACCATCTCCAACCAACACACCCCCCCTACCACCACATTCACCCACCACCACCTCCCACTACCACATCCCCCTCCCACCAAAACTGTCCTCCACCACCTTCCACCAATACATCACCTCATCCCAGTACACATGAATTAAAGGATGAATCCTGTTATTGCTAGCCGAGGAATATACCGTATGAATGTTCTAATTAGTGTGTACATAAACAAGATTGCTGGGCATGATGCTGGGGTAGGATTGGAAATTGGCTGTCAAACCTTGTTGTTGAAGAAATAAAAGATAATAATAATATTAGAATTAATTGGCTGGTAGAAGAGTGCGGTTATGATCTTTCGAGCACACAGCTGTCAGCAGATTTTGAAGGAAAGATTTTTCTTTATTGATTGTTGTTTTAGTACCATGGTGACATTTTCCTCATTGTATATATGTCTATATTAAAGGCTGACGTGTGACACAATGTGCAGTACTTGATTATTAATCATTAATGTGATATACTAGATCAAAAGAAACCTATCTAATCATACGGATAATTAGTCTAGTGCAGGGTTTGTCACATTGTACAAAGAATAGGTATTTTAGACCAAATTGGCCATAAATGGCTGCATGTGTGGACCCCAAACAGCTGGCAAATCCAATCACCATTTTAGAGCTGACATCAAATGCAACTGAGAATGATGCTCTATGTCAGGGGTTCCCAACCACGGTCCTCAAGGTACACTAACAGTCCAGGTTTTAAGGATAGCCATACTTAAGCAAAGGTGTCTTAATTAGGGTATGCAATTGGGATGCCGACTGTCGAAATGCCGACCGTTGGCATCCCGACTGTCTATTCCCTGCAGGTGTCTAATGACAGGCGTCGAAATCCCCACGCCTGTCATTTTACCTACGCCAGGAACCCGACACCCGGCATACCGATCGAAGGTGAGCCGGGTGCGGACAGCCACGGGGAAGGGGGGGAGGTTTAGGGTTCCCGGGGGGACTTAGGGTTCAGTGAGCTGACACTGTGGCCACGAAAAGCTTCCACTTATCAGGCGGAACTGAATGGACAACTCTGTTAGATAAGTCATGGCAAGTTAGCATACACCCCAACAGTTTTGTTTTCCTGTAGAACAATAAGGAGATGTGCTCACATTATGTCATTAAATCCAGAGAAAGGCTAAGTTTGTCCCTAATTCTGTTACACAAGATTTTTTGTATGTATGGGTTTAATTGGGATGGTGTTTAGACTGGCCGGGCAAATTTAGTTGTCAGGGAAACACATATTGCTGTGAGTCGTATGAATATGTATATAAAGTTAAACAGTGATTGCTTATAATCAGTATGTTATGCTGTCATCACTTTAGTGTTCATTAGGAAAGCTAGGACACTATAAGAAATAATGCGCACCCTACTCTAAATTAACACTGACGTGGACGATCAGTTCAATTAGAGGTGACCCCATGTTGTTCAGCTGCCCAATTATTTTTCTCAATATCACTAGTTTTCCCGCGCACCTCTATGGGATGCCACGAAAAACTATCAATGTTGCTACCCGTGATGTACTGTTCTTATGTCGATGCCTAATTGACTGGATAGATCAACTGTGACATGTATGAATACCCTTAAATTGCTAGAGATAAATAATCATTGTCCAGACAATTATTGTGGTTCCAATGCACAAAAAGTTATATTGCAATAAAAAGAAAGTTACACGCTTAGATCTAACACAACTAGAGCAAAAAGCAAGTAAATACAAAGGTACAAACCGATACATATGCTAGCGCTCTGGAATCCAGTACTCAGCCATCAATCCTGAAGCCTGCAGTCATCTAGTAAGGGAAAATGACTCCCTTACAGTTCACAGAGCCCTAGCCTATATACCACACAGATCACATATACAACAATAGAGACGAGCTGGCATGATTCCTTTGGTTTTTGCTCCTTGTCATTCTGTTCACTGGTTAGTTCATATGGTGTCATCAGAGCTATGGGTTAGCTTTCCAACTGCTTCTTTGTGTAGGTTTCCCTCCAAAGAACTAATAAAAAAACACTACATACAGATATACATTCTAACCTATAATTCATATCTTGCCAACGCTTGCTGCGATCTCCTTGCCAATAAAACTGAAGATCTGCAAATAAACAGGGGTTTAGATTGCAAATAAACAGGGGTTAGTACCAAACATGACATGTCTAATAGTTCTATACCTGAAATATCATATACATACATTTCACAACATAATTATTCGCTAATAAAACCTCTAATATCAGGTTTAATGTGAACGAACCTTTTTATAAGTTATTGTATGTGTAAGTGTGAGAATATTGTGTAGTTTCGCTAGTTTGCGTTACGCGTATGTGTGGTTTCGTGCGCACTCAAAGGTGTGTGTGTATGTGTATGCCTGTAAGTCTATGTGTGTGTGTGTGATGGATTAATATATATATTATCCATTTCTGACATATTTTAATATTTAGACATTGCCTGAACCAAATTCTAAGTTGTAAATAAAGGTTTATTTCTAAGCAGGGGGAGACCCCCAGCTGTTTGCCATTGCCACCCTGTCTGGTAGCTTGCGACAGGCCCCTCTCCACTTAATTAGAGTATAGGTGTCAGTTCCTATGAACCAAAACAGCACCGAACAAAAAGATATTCAATTGTTAATGATCTGCAGGTTCCCGACAGTGATTCCCAACCTTGCATTTAGACGGTGTTACATTTTTAAATATTTGTTACAGGCATACTGTACCAGCATGCGGAGTCTCCCAAAACATATGCAAACACCCACAGACATACACACCAAACCTGTTTTCCACACTAAACCTTGTAGTAATATAAACATATATTTGTGCGTATTGTAATTGCGCTGACAGAGTAGCGTCCAAGCAATTCGTTATCAGACCATAGACGACTAAATCGTCAGATAATAATTGCAAGCGATCATATCCAATTATCTGACTTTGACACATATCTAACAGCACTAGATATATCTGCAGATGATGGTTGTTCATACACACTGAAACAACCATCACCTGTCATTTGGCCGCGGGTTCTGTTGGCCGGGGGTCACGCCGCGACCCCCTCCTGCTGGCCCGTACACACAGCATGATGGACAGATATGTCTGTCATTGGCTGTGCAGTACTGCCGACGCGATATGTCTGTGAGCGACATCGTTCACAGACATATCGCTGGTACACACTGGCCAACATGCACATGATATATTGGCCGATCAATTGATCGGCTAATATATCTGCCAGTGTGTACCCAGCTTCAGTCATGGATCTCTTAGGTGACAGCATTTACCCTTATAAGTTATAGTGAATGTGCATTATTTCATATTAACACCATAATGTACAGCAGTGACTGTTTAAGAGAGGAGGGGGCCCGTGTGCAGTCTCCGCCTCCCCTCCCACCTCTTGACGGCAAAGTTGCGCAGTAGAATCTGGCCACACCATTTTCCCGTTGAATACTGCGCACCAACGTTGGCGAAGTAAGTATAATGTATACCAATATACTGTAGATAGGTACCATTATAGATGTATACCATTATTGATAGGCCCCCAAAGTACCAGTAAAGGACTGTTGGCTGAACCTGGCCCTGCAAGAGTTTTTGTGGGCCCACCGCCACTGACAACCTCCGTAGACTTAAATACACAACATAATATTGATCCTCATTACATGAAAATGAGATTCCAGTATGCACTGGCAACTAGCGCCTGAGGATGCCATTCATACTGGTATGCTGGTAGTTATGCAACATGTATTTTCCTACAGCTAAACAAGCACATTCCTTCCTGATAAATCAATATAACCTACAGCAATTAGCACACACTGCTAATTCCAGATAGAGGCAATCAACACAATACAAACTCCCGTGCATTCACCACCCTTTCTTGTGCTAATTATTTCTAGGCTGACCTATGATAATGGAGGCTGTGGGATTCAGCAAGTTGTTTAATGATCAATTATTCAATAGACTGTATTATATTCAGTTGAGGGGGTGCTTGCGTCCTCTGCTTTGTTGACAGTGACACCTAGTAGTTTCACAGTCCCCACCATTTACAATATTAGAAAAAATATCCAGTATCCGGACTATTCACGCCACAGCACAGTCACTTATACCCCTTTTACGCCAGAGCTAATAACCGGGTTATTGCAGGGTTAACCTGGGTAGCGCCTTGGTATAATAGGGGAAAGGGTTGGATTCCCGGGTGGAGTGGCCCGGCAATCCAACCCAGGTAACTAGCAGGGTTTAACACGGAATAACCCGTGAAACCCTGCAGTGTAAACGGCGCGATCCGGGTCACGGTAACCTGGATCGTGCCGCATGCCTGCAGATTGGCCGCCTTCAGTGGCGCTTGGAGATGACGTCATCTCCAAGCGTCCACTTCAACGCTGGAAAAGCCGGGTCTCTGCAGACCCGGCTCCGGTGTGAATGCGCCGACTCAGGAATGTCCTGGGTCGGCGTCGGGGATATTCCGGGTCTGATCTGTATTGGAACCCTGTTCCAACCTCCG
This sequence comes from Taudactylus pleione, assembly GCA_031769625.1. NCBI lineage: Eukaryota > Metazoa > Chordata > Amphibia > Anura > Myobatrachidae > Taudactylus > Taudactylus pleione. The sequence continues at coordinate 5,507,394 of JAUIMM010000198.1, forward strand.
AATCAGACCCGGAATTTCGGTATAAAAGTGGTTTTACTTAAAATCCAGACTATGTGGCTCAGAAAGTACTAATAAAAACTGTCACAATTGGTGTTTCTGATTTACCTGACTCTGGTGATGAACCGGATTCAGTGAAGACCGACTTGACAGGAACCATGGGTAACGTGAATGGCTCTTTTAACATAAGAATTGAATAGCAGTGAGAACTGCCTTTGATGATGATTGACTGGAACTGGAAACTTGAAACATTGGAGTGGGACCAGAAGGAACTTGGAGGAACCGGACTGGGACCGGCAGGAAGGCTTACTGAGCTGGACGGGGTACCAGTAGATGGGCTTGCAGACGGATGGTAGCACGGAAGCTACTTGGTGTGGCTGGGAAGCTGTGTAGAGACTGATAGTAGCACGGGAGCTATGTGGAGTGGCTAGGGAGTCATAAGGTGAGCTGTGGTAGCTCGGGAGCTACTTGGTGCGGCTAGTGAGCCGTGAGGTGAACGGTGGTAGCACGGGAGCTACTAGGTGCGGCTGGGTAGCCGTAAGGAGACTGATGGTAGCTCGGAAGCTACTGGGAGTGGCTAGGGAGCCGTGAGGTGAGCGATAGTAGCATGGGAGCTACTTGGTGCAGCTAGGGAGCCGTAGATGGTTGGTGGTAGCGAGGAAGCTACTTGTCGCAGCTAGGGAGCCATAGGTGGTTGGTGGTAGCGTGGAAGCTACTGGTTGCGGCTTGGGAGCCATAGTTGATGGATGGTAGCATGGAAGCTACTGGTTGCGGCTTGGGAGCCATAGATGATAGATGGTAACGTGGAAGCTACTTGTTGCGGCTTGGGAGCCGTAGTTGATAGATAGTAGCATGGGAGCTTCTGGTGGCGGCTTGGGAGCCATAGATGATAGATGGTAGTGTGGAAGCTACTTGTTGCAGCTTGGGAGCCGTAGTTGATAGATGGTAGCGTAGAAGCTACTGGTTGCGGCTAGGGAAGCCGAATGGAGATGGCGGTAGCAGGATTGCTGGACAAAGCAGGTTTTCAGATAGAACTGGTCTAGGAACCAGCAGGAGCCTGGGATACACTTGTACTCAGAGGTACAGCTATAGCATAAGCTGTACACCATGGAACGTAACAAGATGCTCAGGCTCAGAATGCTATCAGGGGAGGATATATATACCCTGGGTTCTGGCAGCAAGTGGAGGATACGGACAGGTGGTCTAGCAGTAGTATTCTGAGTGGTGGAAGGCACAACATGCAGAGGGAGTAATCATCTCTGCAGCCCTTGAGAATCAGGACCACACCTGCGATTCCAATTAAGACTAGCAATGCTCACAGACAGAGGAGAGTCCAGGTGGCTAATCACTGTGGGAAGGAGAGCAGTCTGCACACACAGAAGTTACAATCAGCATGATTCAGAGCAGATCTCCCAGGTGAATTACAAACACAGATCCATGGAGCAGCTGGCAGAGGTAAGTCTCAAAGCAAAGGTAAAAACTAGCCAGGGTTGTGACAGAAAACTATATAAACTACAAAAAGCATTCTGGTGACATATACAATACAGAGAGCATTCTAATTTGTTACACATATACTGTACTAGTAACTCACTTCCCAGACTATGCACCATTCCTATCTAGTTCCTCCGGCATATTCCATTTCTGCATGTCCATCACTAGTGGCCCTTGGCACTCTCTTTTAGAGATGTCTCTCACTCCCTGGTACATAACATCTCTAACATGTTTCAGACAGTTCTCTCACTCCCCAGATATGTGTCTCATTTCCTCCTCACCCAACATCTCTCAATCCCCATCATCTCTCCATAGCATCAGTCACTCTCTCACACTCTCAACTCTGTTCCTCTCACTCCTTCCAACTGCTTAAATGTCTCTCTAATTCACCAACCTACAGATGTCTCTTACTGCTCACTCTGAAAAAAAAAACATCTCTCATGCTTAGGTCTATTATTCCCCAGATGTCTCTCACTTTCCACACTCCTGATGACTCTCTCATTCCCTGCTCTACGTATATTTCTCTCAGTTATCAGATGTCTCTTTCAATATCCTGACACCTCTCTCACTTCCGGGAGGTCTCTCTAGCCCCCGCTCTTTCCTACACTCCAGAACACTATGATTTATGAATTATGATAACTAAGAACCCTCTCCCAGCTGTTCATGACTGTTGACGGCCATGATTACCAGCCTCAGAACCTATCAGGTGTTTAATCAATCCTCCTGCAGTCTGGTCCTGTTCTTATAGGATAAATATGTCACTTATCTACATGATGAGCCACACGCTGCCGAGCAGAGAGCTCTCATGCTCGCAAACTAATGTTCCTCCATCTGTCTCTTCCAGTCTCTCCTACTCTTCATCTTCCTTAGTTACACTTTCTCCATGTAATATAAACCTTCATGTCCCTGGCAACAATGTCAGGTTCTCTGGTCTCTGACCAAGCAAGCTAAACTGCCACCATTGTGTCTCTCAGCCTCCGTCAGCCGTGTGTGATACACTGTATGGGCCTGATGCAGAGGCACACACAGGCGCGGATTTGTCTGCGTCCCTTGCCACAGCCGCACATGCTTCTTTATGATAATGCCGCAATTGATGATCTTTTTACTCTAGATGCACCATGGATGCTGGCGATGTACGGCAGCTGCAATATCTCCGTCTGCTCATGGCATCCTTTTAGAAGCAGTCGCTGACAGCGGCACGCCCACGTCTGCCTAACGACTTACTGCCCAGGAACGCCCATTAAAATCTATGGCTCTTTTTTTTTTGTAAATGATAAAAAGATTTTAAAAACAGCTAAAATCATGTAATTTTTGCAATCCAAAACCTAAAATTCAGATTTCAAATTCGAATTCCGAGCCGCTGGATGATCAGAACTGCGACTCGGATTTATCTGGATCTCCTCAGGAGATTAGAACTGCCACTCGGATCTGTCCGGATTCACAAAATTCAGGTGGATTTTGATTTCTGGAGAATCGAAACGCACATCTCAAGTTACCACCCAGTTACACCTTTTCCGCCACAATTTGAGGTGGCACTGTGATCCGTGTGACTCATCATCACCAGTAGCATTTACCAGGGGCTGGCTGGCAACTTTTAGCCTTGGGGGCAAGTCCAGGGCACTGGCCCATAAACAACGGCTTATGCTTAAATAGAGATTGCGAGGTCTCGCACGCAGACCGATCGCGAGAGGGTGTCCTAATTAATGGCTCATAAAAGGGATGTTAGTTTCAATACATACACTTAAATAAAACATTATAACAGGAAAATAGAATGGTTGATATTTCTCAGAAACAGAGACAATATAGGGCCCCATTTAACAACGAATACCTTTCGCTCTTACTTAGGGCTCTATTTACTACAATCTTCATTTAGAATGCAGATTGCAGTGTGATATTACTGACTGAATTTGCAGGGATTTACTAAAAATCCCTTGCAGGGACACAGCTTGCGATAAAGCTCTGTCCCTGCGAATCCCTCCCGCACACTTATCACGGTATTTTCGCAAAAAATATCGTGACAAGTGCCTACTCATGCGGCGACCGGCTGCTGCTAAGCCCCGCCCCCCACAATCACGACCCCCCTCTCTTAATTACACTTACCTCTGGTGATCAGGGCTCCGATGATGTCCTCCGTGGCTCCGGTCAGCTGACCGGGTCCAAGTGCAGAATTGGGAAACCAGCTGACCGGAGGGAGGACATCACCGGAGCCCCGATCTCCAGTCCATGGACTCAGGTAAGTCTTTTATTATTTTTTTCACTATATATTTTTTTTTTTTCTTAGCAGTGATCGGCTTGTGGTAAGTTTAGACCATACAGCTGATCACTGGGCCGGCTCCGGGCTCTGCTCTGCCTGTTAGAGCGGAGCAGGAGTCCGGTATTTTTTCACAATTTATTTTTAGTAACTTTGGTCAGATCACATTTCCCATTACAATTATGGAAAATGCGATCTGATTACTAAAAATATGTGATAATTCGGGGTTGGAGTAGAATTTTATGAATTCTACTCCAATTGCCCTTTAGTTACTTTGCGCTCTTTTTACTACAATCCGCATTTGTAATGTAGATTGTAGTGTGATATTATCGACTGAATTCACATTGCGAATTCAGGCAATATCACAGGGATTTACTACAAATCCCTTACAGGGACAGAGCTTGCGAGAAAGCTCTGTCCCTGCGAATCCCCTCCGCACTCTAGTCACGATATTTTCGCAAAAAAATACCATGACTAGTGCCCCGCGCATGCGCCGACCGGCCACCACTGCTACCCCCCGGCGCTAAGCCCCGCCCCCAGTGCTAAGCCCCACCCCCGCATTTGCGGACCCCCCCCCTCCCTTAATTACACTTACCTGCATGATCCGGGCCTCCAGTGATGTCCTCCATGCCTCCGGTCAGGTGATATCCCATACTGCACTGGGACCCGATCACCTGATGACCGGGCCACAGTGCAGCTTGGGAGACCAGCTGACCGGTGGGAGGAAATCACCCGGAGCCCCAATCACCGGTCCCTGGAGTCAGGTAAGTTAATTATTTTTTTTTTTACTAATTTTTTTTTTGTTTGTTTTGCAGTGTATCAGCTTGTGTTCAGTTTAGACCACACAGCTGATGACTGGGGACGGCTCCCGGCTCTGCTCAGCCTTTTAGAGCAGGGCAGGAGTCGGGTAACCGGGGGAGACCCTGGATAAAGCCATCTCCAGGTGGCGTTATTATCACAGGGCTTTCCACGATATTTTTTCACATTTTATTTTTAGTAACTCTGGTCGGATCACATTTCCCATTACAATTATGGGAAATGCGATCTGATTACTAAAAATAAGTGATACTTAGGGGTTGGAGTATAATTTTACGAATTCTACTCCAATTGCCCTGTTATAACTATAGGTGATACTAAAATAATGTGAAAAGGGTGTGAAAACACAAAACAGCCTTTGAGCTCTATTTATTAACATTATTTTGACTAAAATAAAGTGAAAAGGGTTGTTTTCACACCCTTTTCATCTTATTTTAGTTTCACCTAAAGTTACTAAAGGGCAATTGGAGTAGAATTCGTAAAATTCTACTCCAACCACTAATTATTATCACATATTTTTAGTAATCAGATCGCATTTCCCATAACTGTAATGGGAAATGTGATGTGGCCAAAGTTACTAAAAATAAATTGTGAAAAAATACCGGGAAAGCCCTGTGATAATAACGCCACCCGGAGGTGGCATTATCCAGGGTCTTCCCCGGTTACTGGACTCCTGCCCTGCTCTAACGGGGAGAGCAGAGCTCGGAGCCGGTCCCAGTAGTCAGCTGTGTGGTCTAAACAGACCACACACTGATACACTGTAAAAAAATAAATAATAATAATTAGTAAAAAAAAAACTTACCTGAGTCCAGGGACCGGTGATCGGGGCTCCCGTGATGTCCTCCCTCCGGTCAGCTGGTCTCCCAGCCTGCACTGGGGCTCAGTCATCACCTGACCGGGTCCCAGTGCAAGATGGGATGTCTGCTGACCGGAGCCATGGAGGACATCATCGGAGCACCGATCACTGCAGGTAAGTATAATTAAGGGAGGGGGGTCGCGGGGTGTCCGCGATCTCAGGGGCAGGGCTTAGTGATGGGGGCGGGGCTTATTGACAGTTGGTCGGCACATGCGTCGGCACTTGTCACTGTATTTCTTGCGAAAATACCTTGATAAGTGTGCGGAGAGGATTCGCAGGGACAGAGCTTTATCGCACGGTCTGTCCCTGCAAGGGATTCTTAGTAAATTCCTGTGATATTGCCTGAATTCGCAATGCGAATTCAGTTGGTAATATGACACTACAATCTGCATTCAAAATGCGGATTGTAGTAAATAGAGCCCTTAAAGAGGTTATGGTCCGTCCTCTTTCAGTATCTAACAAACAGCAGTAAGACACATTCCCCAGCCCCAGTATGTCTCTGCCTCATTTCCCCAGACCCAGTGTGTGTCTCTCACTCATTCCCCCAGAACCAGTGTGCGTCTCTAAGCCCCACTCCCCCAGACCCAGCACAGTGCCCTAGTAGTGCTCAGTATGCAGTGCCCCAGTAATGCCCCTTATGTCGTGCCCCTAGTAATGTCCTTAGTAGTGCCCCTTATGCAGAGCCCCCAGTAATGCCCCTTTATGCAGAGCCCCCAGTAATGCCCCTTTATGCAGAGCCCCCAGTAATGGCCTTAGTAGCATCCCTTTATGCAGAGCCCCCAGTAATGTCCCTTATGCAGAGCCCCCAGTAATGTCCTTAGTAGTGTCCCTGATGCAGAGCTCCCAGTAATGTCCTTAGTAGTGTCCCTGATGCAGAGCTCCCAGAAATGCCCCTTATGCAGAGCCTCCTGTAATGCCCTTAGTAGTGCCCACAGTAATGCCCCTTTATGCAGAGCCTCCAGTAATGCCCCTTTATGCAGAGCCTCCAGTAATGCCCCTTTATGCAGAGCCCCCAGTAATGCCCCTTTATGCAGAGCCCCCTGTAATGCCCTTAGTAGTGCCCCCAGTATTGCCCCTTATGCAGAGCCTCCAGTAATGCCCCTTTATGCAGAGTCCCACTAATGCCCCCAATAATGTCTATTTATGCAGAACCCCCAGTAATGCCCCTTATGTTGTGCCCCAGTAATGCCACTTATGCTGTGCCCCCAGTAATGCCCCTTATGCTGTGCCCCCTCCCAGTATAGAGAACGCCCCACTCACCTGTCTGTGCAGTACTTACCTTTATTCATGACGGCCGCTGGGCACCGCTCCAGTCCACGTCGTCCCGTGTATACGTTGCTGCTGACTGGATCTAATTAGATCCAGAGCGGCAGGCTCCGCTCGTCGCAGGTGACATCATGATGTCACCAATGTGCTGCATCACTGGGAACGCTGGTCTCTGAAGCTGTGCTCTGATCGTGGCAGGGATGTGGGCCGCACGCGTCCCGCAGGCCGGCTATAGCTGCCCAATCGGAGCTCAGCTCCGATCATGGCAGCGGGCCAACGTAGGGACTGGCCCAGCGGGGCCCGGCCTGGGGACAGATGGCACCCTGCCCCCCCACCAGCTTGCCACTGGCATTTACGCATGGAACATGCGCATTGCGCAAACACTATTACTGTAGTATATGATAGAAATTCTGTACACTGGGCTAATTGGACAGTAAAATAAAACTTTTATCTTAATTGGTTTAAATAAAAACAGCAAAAACTAGAAAAAAATACAAAATATAATGACAGTTGACATACGGGTGTCACAAGTCGCCAGTGCACCTTGTTACATTCCCGTGCTTTTGTTTTCTCTCTTCCTTCAGGTCGCCAGCCACACGCCCGGACTTCTGCTATTGTGCAACGTACACGCTGTACTGGGACAACCAGGGGTGCCGAGAGGGGGGGGAGCGGGTACAGATTACCCAGGCCCGGGCTTCCTGAGGGGCCCTGCGGGAGTCCGGGTCCGGCGCCCCCCCCCACCCTCACAGCAGCCCAGCACACAGCGTGTGCTGAGCTGCAGTGGAGACTGCTCGTGGCTGCTGAGCAGCAGCCAGAGCAGTCTCCTATGCCTGTGGGGGGGAGCAATCACAGTGATCGCGCCCCCCCTGGCTTTGAGCAGGGCTGAGGAGGCTCAGAACACCCCCCTCCGCGGCGCTGCAAAACTTTTTTTTTTGCCGGGAAGGGGGCGTGGCCATGCCTCCCACAATTAGGCCATGCCCCCTATTAACCGGGCCCGCCGCGGCTCTCAGCGGGCCTGGGGACAACACCTTCTGTTGCTAGGAGACTGGGACGCCGGATTACAGCACGTGATGCTGGATGATGTGTCCTCCTCACCTGTGAAATACCATTAATCACCTGCCCTGTTACTCCATTGGTTCAATTGCTTTCTTAAACCTGCTGGATCATCGCTGGCTTGCTGGCTATAGCATGTTTGACATGTGCTTCCGGTTCCTGCCAGTCGTGTGTCTACCCGCCTGTGCCTGTTTCTGCCTGTGCTTCGGAGATTCTCAGCTATTACTCTCATTCCATCATCTAGAGTTCTGTTTTTCTTGAGCTGAGGTATTCTCTGGGTCTTTGTCACCACGTCACCCTCAAGGCCACATCTCAAGCCTTTAACATCTCGGCTCTCAGCTGCACCTTGGCCCTCAAGGCCGCATCTCAAGCCTTTAACATCTCGGCTCTCAGCTGCACCTTGGCCCTCAAGGCCACATCTCAAGCCTTTAACATCTCGGCTCTCAGCTGCACCTCTGCCCTCAAGGCCACATCTGAAGCCTTTAACATCTCGGCTCTCAGCTGCACCTTGGCCCTCAAGGCCACATCTCAAGCCTTTAACATCTCGGCTCTCAGCTGCACCTCGGCTCTCAAGGCCGCATCTCAAGCCTTTAACATCTCGGCTCTCAGCTGCACCTCGGCCCTCAAGGCCACATCTCAAGCCTTTAACATCTCGGCTCTCAGCTGCACCTCTGCCCTCAAGGCCGCATCTCAAGCCTTTGACATCTCAGCTCCCAAAGCCGCACCTCGGCTTTCGACACTGCACCTCGGCCCTCAAGGCTGCATCTCAAGCCTATAACATCTCGGCTCTCCAGCCGCACCTCTGCTCTCAAGCTGCACCTCGGCCCTCAAGGCCACATCTCTGCCGGAACCTCTATTGGCTCTCCAGCCGCAACTCAGCTCTCAATGCCGCACCTCGGCTCTCAAAGCCACATCTAAGCCTGTACTCCAAATGGCTGTTATTGGTGAAGACCTCACTTGAGTGATTCTAGAGGTCTTACACGGTGAGTCCTAGGAGACCGTAAAAACGGGTTAAGAGAAAGGTTGTGCTTGACACCTTTACATTCTATAAAGTATATCCTCTTTTGTATTTATATCCAGTAGTTGTGTGTTTTAATAAAGTAGTGTGCTATTTTGGTGTATTACTCTCTCTGAATGTATAGTGGGTCATACAGAATAGTATTCTTCCTTTAGCAATATATTCCATTATCCATTTTGAAAGAAGAAACACTGCTTGTAGAGTTTATTGTGGAATAATAAAAAGCCTGTTGGCAATATAAACTGCAATAATTATTTGGCTTGTTCTTACAGACTATTCCTTACTGTTATAAATGTCCTGTAGCAGTACTGCACACATCAGAACTATCATTTGCCAAACCACCTCTGGAAGACGTGTTTATGGCAAGTAGGCGTTCTACAATGCTACAATGTAGCAAGGGGCAAATTTATCAATCTCTGCAAAAAAGTATCATTTCTTATCGCTTCTATAGGGATTGCATTTGTGATCGGACAAAGAGGGACTGCAACAGGGATCAGAGATTTGTCCTGCTATAAACTCATGATACATTCGGGGAAACTTTATTACTGTGGCCGTTTTCTGAGGATTTTCTGCAAAAGGGACTTAATAAATATAAGCCCCCCACCCCGTCCAAAAAAAAAAATTGTTATTACATTTATACATTTGTTACGCCTCTGGCTTTCTCCTCTTTTATAACATGTTGGACGTTTGCGCCTATTTCTTCAGCAGGACGTGACCTGAATACAATGTCTTTCTAACAGCCTTGTGCACTATACCGCAATACAATTATCCATGTATGAGAGAGTTACAATTTTCACCTGAAACATTTTATTTTATTTTGTAGGTCGTTACTGTGCTTATTTTATCTTGCGTTCAAAGTGACTTTAGCATTTCATTTCATCTGTGTACTTTCATTTCACAGAGCAGAGTGAAAAGCTACAAAGAGCTAATGCACACAACATTGATCCCATACAAACTCATTATAAAGAATAGCTGGTAGATTTATTTGCTGCGCAAATTGGACTAAACACCAATAAACAATATTTATATGTTATTTTCATAATGTAGTTTTAAGCAAACCTTTTTTTTTCCTTCATAAAGAGCATTTCAGCAGGAAATAAATGCTAGCTTAGCTTTCATGAAATGACTTACACCGTATAAAAGGGTTTATCCTTGTGTAAGCTACAATGGTAATTTTTGGTACTGGTGGCCAAATTGGGGTCATTTTATGTTTTTATGCCGTACCAAAAATGTTTGTAATGGTCTTGATCGGATCATTATTACTGCCGGCCCTTATTGTACTTGCCTTGGGCCCTACACTGAGACATCAAAGCGTGTGGCCAACACTGCAGGCCGATCCTTGTCAACTATAGCAATCGTGAGACTATGGTACACGGCATCTAGGCATATGAATAGGGCACCACTAATAATGAGGGCAGCATTAAAAAACATTTTTATTCACTTTTTTCCATGTATTTATTTTTCTACTTAGGAGCATAGACATCATTGGGGACCAGATGGCTCGCTGATGTTTAAGCATCCAACTCGCCGCGAGTTGCAGCAGCAGATAATGAAATACTGGAGCAATTCCTTATTGTTCCCGTACGATCCCTAGAACTGCTACTGAAGTACTTCTGATCTGAGGAGCTCATTCAGACCCACTCGCTAAGATGCATACTCTCACTGCTGCCGATGGTATGTAGTGTGTATGCATTGTGCGCGTGTGCATACCTTAGCGTGAGGAGCTCATTCAGACCCACTCGCTAAGATGCATACTCTCACTGCTGCCGATGGTATGTAGTGTGTATGCATTGTGCGCGTGTGCATACCTTAGCGAAAGTTCACAATGCATTCGCTTGCTGCGCATAGACAGCCCAGCAGAGTGAGTGACAGGAGAAGACGTTTGTATGTGGTAACAGGGGCTGGCCATTAAAAACAGGGGAGTGGAGGTGCAAACGCAGGCGTGCCTGACGCATCTCAACGGCGTTTTAGAGGTGTGCATAATTAACAGACAGCATCATAGTACACGTCACCTGGCTTGTTATTACACTGAAGTGCTCGCAGTGCTTGCAGCAGGGTATGGTCAACCTCAAGCGCTGCGATAGCATCCGATGTACCGATGGTTGCATACACTTCCTGGACATGACATGCACAAGTGGGCGTCTTAAAACAGGCTGGTGGGTGTCTGCATACACTATGTGATCGCTGTCTAAGAAATACGCAATTTGCATACACATCGTGCGAGCGATCGCATCTAGCGAGCGGCTCTGAATCACACATGCGCACGGCAGCTGGTCTGGCAAGTACGTGGTGGTGGAATGATCCATGTTTGCAGCCCCGGACCTCCTTCTCATAGGAAGGAGCAGGGCAACGGGAATCAACGCCATCTGAAGATGACTTTTGTTTGTTGAACACTAAGAAGCCCCTAATAATAATTGGGTTCATTTGGAAACTTTGCATGTGTAACAGGACCATATTGTATTATTATTATTATCCTTTATTTTTATGGCGCCACAAGTGTTCCGCAGCGCCTTACATAGTACATAGAACTAATAGGTGAACAAGAAACAAGTAACTTACAGTACATTACAGTCCAGGACAAGGACACGACTTATATACATAGCTGAAATAGTGATTAAAGCACTCACAATAAGCTGCCGGGAGTTGGCGGTCCCGTGTTAGGTGCCCTAATGGGGAGTGAGAGCTTACATTCTAAGGGGAGGGGCAGACAGACAGGCGTGACACAGAAGGGGAAGATGTATGATGAATAGGACCCTTAGTCTTTACCGACCTCCTATTTTCCCTAGTAAATATAATGCAGGAGGGAGCATTGTAAATGAAATGTGGCAGATAAGTAAAGGTTTTGGTTTTATTGTTAACTCTTTGTATTACAAGTTTGTAATCCATATAATACATAATTTTTTTAAGTTTTAGGCTGATTTATTTTATTTTAGAACTAACGTAAACTGTAAATCTTGTGTATGGGACACCCTAAGTTCCCTTAGTTCCTGGTCAGTTCTATAGAGAGCTGTCAGTGAATATAGGGGCTTATTCTGAGGATTCTACAGCGGCTTCTCCGTATGACAGTGGCACCCTGCTTACCACATCATGCTAATAAGAGTATCTGCCCATGTATACCAGTGTCTGCGCGCTTGCCTGCAGAAGGCCAGGCCGCTCACTGTTTCCCCATCCACAACTGCAGCCGTCATCATTAGTATCGATACTTGCACCCATTACATGCTGGGTGCAATTGATCCATCTGACACAGGTGTCCCTTTTCCTTATGCATGCTGCAAGCGAGCACAGAAGTCGGCTTACACGCCCACACCACTCGCACGATACTCCTACAACATGCCCATGACACTCCCACGACACGCCCACAACACTCCCAGGACAATCCCACAACATGCCCATAACACTCCCATAAACATGCCCATGACACTCCCATAAACATGCCCATAACACTCCCATAAACATGCCCATGACACTCCCATAAACATGCCCTCAACACTCCCAGGACACTCCCATAAACATGCCCATGACACTCCCATAAACACGCCCTCAACACTCCCATAAACATGCCCATGACACTCCCATAAACACGCCCACAACACTCCCATAACACGCCCTCAACACTCCCAGGACACTCCCATAAACATGCCCATGACACTCCCATAAACACGCCCATAACACTCCCACAACACGCCCCCAACACACCCACTAGATGTACACCCAGAAGAGCCCATTTCACTGTAAAAGTTGTTAATCAATCTGCCTCCATCTGTGTGCGCATGTATGGTCTCGCTTCCTATGTCCACAAGCTCCGTCCACATTTCCTGTTGCGTCCAACATGGGTCATTGTCCTATTTGGTTTGTTTAAGTTGCAGGTGACCACCCTCTGAATGTCTGGATCAGTGAGGCTTAATATTATTGGCATGGGTAGAGAACGGTCAGGATTTCCTAGACACAGAGCCTGTAGTGGGGCATGTAGAGGATACATGTTCTCCCTTCAGTTACAGTAGATCCACCAGGTTCTTGGGATCTAATGATATGTGCCAGGATATCATTTATGTATTTGCCACATAATGTCTGTGCTGATATTTGCATTTTGCAGCAGGGTTGCAGGGGCTGTTTGATGGTGGGGCCAGCGAGGTTTCCAAGGGGTCTATTTACTAAGCAGTGATAGGAGGCAGAGTGAAAAGTGATAAGGTGCCAGCCAATCAGCTCCCAACTGTCATCTCACAGGCTGTGTTTGAATAATGACAGTTGGGAGCTGATTGGCTGGCACCTTATCACTTTTCACTCTGTCACCTAACACTGCTTAGTAACTAGACCCTCAAGTCAAGTTTGGTGCCAGTCACCTGACACCTTTGCAGCAGGGATATTGTACTAGTGTCTCAGTGGTCGGGGGCATCTATCAGGCGCTGTTAATAAATAGAAAGAGAGGACACAAGAAAGTACTTCTATATGGGGCACACTGGGACTGTTACTAAATACGCTGCTTTTTTTCTGGTGCACTTGTTGGAATTACATATTGTTATGTTTTACACATATATATTTATGATATCCTTTAAGGATGTCACTTAGCTTTGTTTGAGTGTCAAGCTCAGTGTTAGTGTGGAAGGCTGTGCTGGGATCGCGTGTTTGATCCCAGCATCAGCCGAGGTGCAGGGACAGGCAGGAGGGATGTGTCCTCTGCGGGACACATCCATTGCCGGTGCTGGGACAGTAATGTCCCTAGCGTCGGTGCAGATACCGCGGGCACCTGGTGAAGGGACCGCCTGGTCCCTTTCACCAGTGCCGGCGGTACTGTGGCGCCGGGAGAAGCTTGGCTCCGGGCGCAAGCTCAGCGGAGCTTGGCGCCCGGCAGCCAAGAAGCGGCGGGTAGCCGGTGCTGGGAGAGAGTACTTGCTCCTAGCGCCGGTCAGGCGTTGGGCGCGGCGGGCGTTTGGCTCTGGCCGCGAGCCAAATCTGGCTCGCGGGCCAGCAGCCAATCAGAGGCGGACGCGATGAGCCAATCGCGGCTCGCCGCGTCATAGCCCCGCCCACTCGCGCCGTCTTGTATTAGACGGCGCAGAGCGGGAAAAGTCAGTTCGACGGCGGAGAGGGAGGAGGGAAGACCTCCCGAAGAGTGGAAGATCGGCGCGGCAACAGGGGTGGCGGCCGCGGAAGTGGCCAGAAGACGCCGCTGTCAAGAGAGAAGACAGGCGGCGCCGGCTGGAGGAAGAGAAGAGGCGGCGCCGCTGGCCAGGATGGGCCAGCGGCAGAAGAATGCGGCTGAGGACCGGAGAGGACTGCGGGGGTGGGAAGTGAAAGAGCGTCACGAAGCTCCCCCCCGCAGCCTCTTCCAACGTAGCAGGTAGGCCCTCCGTGAGGCCCACCATATACCCCCTCCCTAGACCGCCAGGATTGTCGGGCGTTAGGCCCGTGGAGCGTTGTCGGGCACTAGGCCCGTGGGTAATTAGGCGGGCATAAGGCCCGGGGCACTATAGTGGGCATTAGGCCCTATAAAAGGATCGGCCCATAATAAGGTGTGAGTGGCCTGGGTACTAGGCCCAGGCCACTAAATGATCGAGTAGGCGGGCACTAGGCCCGTGGCCATAAACCAGGCGTAGGCCTGTACCCATACAGGAGGGCACTAGGCCCTATATCTGAGCCCCAATAAAAGTGGTCTGGACATTAGGCCCAGGCCACTACCAGAGCCCACCGTTAGGCAGGTCACTAGGCCTGAGCTGCAAAATAGAGCGGGACTCTGGGCAGTAGGCCCAAGTCCCTTGAGTACCCCGCAGTAGGCAGGCATAAGCCCTGAGCCGCTGGTAAGACCCTGGGCGTTAGGTCCAGGGCCCTGAGCCCATTAGGTAGCCCCCGCATAGATGATTAGAGGTGTGAGCAGTGGTGGAGAGCTGTACGGCTTCCACCCATGAGGTAGTGGTTTCCCCAGTCACCGAGAAGAGGAGCTGGCCAGCTCTGGGTAGGTAGCAGACATTTAAAGAGACAGTACCGTGTGTTGCTCTTGTATATTTGGTCTGTGATTGGTGTTTTCCGTGCAGGGCAAAAGTTTAGTTGTTGTTGTTTATATCTGTCGCACTACACACACTGTAGGTTGAGGGTGATGCCGTTTTAGTATGTGTAGTTGCTTGACATAGGTTTAGGCCCTGCACGGCTGTGTTGTGTATCTCCTTACAGGGACCTGTAGGCGAGTGAGCGGACGAAGAGCAAGAGTGGACACGGTGAGGAATATCTGTGTGTACTGTCTCTCCCTGTTTGTCACTATCTATCTCCTTCCTTCTGGGCGGACGGTGAACCTTGCAACCCGGTGCAAGGACGGATCTTCACCTGGTGCGTGAGTACCGATAGGTGAAAATTCGGGATCTGAGGCCAAAAGTGCCAATGATGATCTTCACTTAAAACATGAATTTATCCCCCGGTTCGGTAGGGCGCGTTGGTCGACGTGAGGAAGGACGGTACTCACCTCGTCTCCTTCCCCCTAGGTCATCGTGTCCGTGTTCTATTCGGAGGTCCCAGGACCGTCTGCTCAACACACGGCCTGAAGGTGAGAGGGTGCGACGCAAGGTAAGTAACAGACGTACACCTGCACGGCAGCAGGCATTGCACCGCACCCGCCCCTCACATTTGGTGTAGTCGGCAGGATCACGGACACGATGTGGACCACCGGCAAGAGGACCCCACTACGGACAGCTCCGGAGTGGAACCATCCCCGGGCGTATGAGGACAAGAGTGACTGGATTATGGTGTCGGGAGAAGACATCATGAAGATGGTGCAGCGGTCGGTACAGCGCGGCAAGGAAGAGCGCCGGGAGAAGGGGCACAAGAAATCAGCTGTGACCCCCTGCAAGACGTGTCAGCGGCTGGGACATGTTGCCAGCGAATGTCCCTGGAGAGAGTTTAGGGCGACAGAAGATGAAGAAATGTCCCCGTTGGAGATCACACAGATGGCCCAGCAAGCGGTCCAGAGATGTGGTCAGAAGTACTCTGTGAAGAAGAGACTCTGGTGTATGCTCTGCGGAACCTATGGGCATGAGCATAATAGCTGTCCACGTGATGAAGAGTGGCACCAGGAGAATGAAGAATTCCGGTGTGAAGGATGTGGAGATCCAGAGCATGAGCTTCGAGATTGTCCGTGGGACGAAAACCGGATGATCTTGGATGGCCGAGCCCAGAAGTGGATAGAAGAAGCCAGGGAAGTGGAGCAGAGGAGCCTGCTGGAAGTACTTTCGCAGGTGCCCATTGTTCCTGAGCAGGAGCCGAAGGGTAGAGACCCCTTTGTGATAAAGATGGCAACAGCACCCCCGTGCTGGAAGTGTCGGCGGCAGGGACACTTGGCCCATGAGTGTCCCTGGGAAGAGGCAGTGACACTGTTATGCTCCGAAGAGGTCCCAGTGAAGAAGGATCCTTGCCCGCAGAGGACGAACGTGGATGACTGGGAGGAGAAGATGCCACGCTATAAGGAAGAGCGTGAAGACCCAGTGGCAAAGAAGTCTAGGATCTCCCCATGCTGGAAGAGTCCGAGACCTGGATACCCGGAGATGTCAGCGGAAGAGGTGGAGTACGCTGAAGAAGGAAAGTGTCGCTTGCTGCAGGAGTCTGTGGAGAAGAGTCCAGACTCATGGAAAATGTCGGCGGAGACCCGGGAGGAAGAGGATGCCCCGGAGGAATCGACTATTGGGTGGTGGTTAGTGCCACACCCTGAATTCAGTGAAGATGCCCCAGACAAGTTGGAAGAAGAGTGGGTGGCTGCGGCACCCTTAGAAGGAAATTCCCCATGGTGGCCCATCGTGAGTGGCACTTCCGAGTTGCCACTCCCACAGAGGATCCGCAGAGTGAAGTCAGGAGGTACGAAGATGGAGAGCCCGGAGCCAGTGGAGAAGGAATGTGGGGTCATAGTCGGTCCCGGCTGGGCCCTTGAACAGATCCTCGCTGGAGGGACCATAGAATACCCTGAACCGCGGACGATGGAGATGGAAGAAGACTTTGTAGGGACTACAAAGGAAAAAGGGGGGGGAAATGTGGAAGGCTGTGCTGGGATCGCGTGTTTGATCCCAGCATCAGCCGAGGTGCAGGGACAGGCAGGAGGGATGTGTCCTCTGCGGGACACATCCATTGCCGGCGCTGGGACAGTAATGTCCCTAGCGTCGGTGCAGATACCGCGGGCACCTGGTGAAGGGACCGCCTGGTCCCTTTCACCAGTGCCGGCGGTACTGTGGTGCCGGGAGAAGCTTGGCTCCGGGCGCAAGCTCAGCGGAGCTTGGCGCCCGGCAGCCAAGAAGCGGCGGGTAGCCGGCGCTGGCAGAGAGTACTTGCTCCTAGCGCCGGTCAGGCGTTGGGCGCGGCGGGCGTTTGGCTCTGGCCGCGAGCCAAATCTGGCTCGCGGGCCAGCAGCCAATCAGAGGCGGACGCGACGAGCCAATCGCGGCTCGCCACGTCATAGCCCCGCCCACTCTCGCCGTCTTGTATTAGACGGCGCAGAGCGGGAAAAGTCAGTTCGACGGCGGAGAGGGAGGAGGGAAGACCTCCCGAAGAGTGGAAGATCGGCGCGGCAACAGGGGCGGCGGCCGCGGAAGTGGCCAGAAGATGCCGCTGTCAAGAGAGAAGACAGGCGGCGCCGGCTGGAGGAAGAGAAGAAGAGGCGGCGCCGCTGGCCAGGACGGGCCAGCGGCAGAAGAATGCGGCTGAGGACCGGAGAGGACTGCGGGGGTGGGAAGTGAAAGAGCGTCACGAAGCTCCCCCCCGCAGCCTCTTCCAACGTAGCAGGTAGGCCCTCCGTGAGGCCCACCATATACCCCCTCCCTAGACCGCCAGGATTGTCGGGCGTTAGGCCCGTGGAGCGTTGTCGGGCACTAGGCCCGTGGGTAATTAGGCGGGCACAAGGCCCGGGGCACTATAGTGGGCATTAGGCCCTATAAAAGGATCGGCCCGTAATAAGGTGTGAGTGGCCTGGGTACTAGGCCCAGGCCACTAAATGATCGAGTAGGCGGGCACTAGGCCCGTGGCCATAAACCAGGCGTAGGCCTGTACCCATACAGGAGGGCACTAGGCCCTATATCTGAGCCCCAATAAAAGTGGTCTGGACATTAGGCCCAGGCCACTACCAGAGCCCACCGTTAGGCAGGCCACTAGGCCTGAGCTGCAAAATAGAGCGGGACTCTGGGCAGTAGGCCCAAGTCCCTTGAGTACCCCGCAGTAGGCAGGCATAAGCCCTGAGCCGCTGGTAAGACCCTGGGCGTTAGGTCCAGGGCCCTGAGCCCATTAGGTAGCCCCCGCATAGATGATTAGAGGTGTGAGCAGTGGTGGAGAGCTGTACAGCTTCCACCCATGAGGTAGTGGTTTCCCCAGTCACCGAGAAGAGGAGCTGGCCAGCTCTGGGTAGGTAGCAGACATTTAAAGAGACAGTACCGTGTGTTGCTCTTGTATATTTGGTCTGTGATTGGTGTTCCGTGCAGGGCAAAAGTTTAGTTGTTGTTGTTTATATCTGTCGCACTACACACACTGTAGGTTGAGGGTGATGCCGTTTTAGTATGTGTAGTTGCTTGACATAGGTTTAGGCCCTGCACGGCTGTGTTGTGTATCTCCTTACAGGGACCTGTAGGCGAGTGAGCGGACGAAGAGCAAGAGTGGACACGGTGAGGAATATCTGTGTGTACTGTCTCTCCCTGTTTGTCACTATCTATCTCCTTCCTTCTGGGCGGACGGTGAACCTTGCAACCCGGTGCAAGGACGGATCTTCACCTGGTGCGTGAGTACCGATAGGTGAAAATTCGGGATCTGAGGCCAAAAGTGCCAATGATGATCTTCACTTAAAACATGAATTTATCCCCCGGTTCGGTAGGGCGCGTTGGTCGACGTGAGGAAGGACGGTACTCACCTCGTCTCCTTCCCCCTAGGTCATCGTGTCCGTGTTCTATTCGGAGGTCCCAGGACCGTCTGCTCAACACACGGCCTGAAGGTGAGAGGGTGCGACGCAAGGTAAGTAACAGACGTACACCTGCACGGCAGCAGGCATTGCACCGCACCCGCCCCTCACATTAGGGGCATAGGCATGCACAGAAACCGGCACAGTAGGTGCCACTTCGGCACTTCCCCCTCCGCTGGGTCATTGACTACCGTCCGCCCTTCCCTCTGGGACATCAACTACTCCGCTGGACTCACCTGGCCACCCAGGTGAGTAGTACATATGTACCGGTGCCCGGTGCAAGAGATCTGTCAGAAAAAGGCATCCTGTCCCCATAAGCACGCCGGGCATCAGACACACACCCTTGCAGAAGGGGACTATGTAAATGGGATATGGCACAGTCACAGAGACGTGTCCTGCTTTGCATTAGGGTGCATCGTATTAAAGATGTCCACTCAGAAATAGAAACAAAAAATATCTATATACAGTTATGAGATCTTTTATCTGGGAGCCCAATATCCAAATAGTTCTAAGAACCAGGGAGTAATAAAAAGTCAAAACATTGCTGGACATTCCGGAATAATGTCATGCACGCAGACACGGTCACCCAGAGATTACATGTCTAGTCACTATGTGCATGCTTAGAAAGTGAAAGCACGATATGCGGGTATGCAGATCCCCACGCATTTTGCACCTTATAACCGGAGAGACTGAACGGGGAAGTGTAGAGCCGTTGTCATGTAGACAAAGTTCCGTAAGGTGGAGCTCTTACAAATGTGGAGATTGTAGACGAGCATGTATTCTGTTAAGGGCCCTATCTTTTGCGCCTGCTATTGGCCAGATGCAAAAACACATGATAATGATAATTTACAGCAGACCAGATGCAGGTGCTGCGGATATGGACGCGTACACATCTCCAAATGCACTTTTCTTGTGAGCAATTTATACCCATTTTACTTCCAACCCTTAAACCCCTAATTCCAGCAAAGACAGTGGGCCTGATTCAGCTTCAGACGGAATTGCAAAGCTGCTCGCAATCAGCTTTGCAATTCCGTCTTTGCAGATATGGTAATGCAGCAGGCGGTATCACGCCTCCTGCTACATTACGTATCCGAGCTGCGTTGTCCAACGCAGCATCGTATACTCTGCGGAACACCAGCCGGCTAAGGTGACCCATGGGGTCACGCAGCCGGCCGCTGCAGATGAGAGGAATAAGCCAGGAAATCTCCATCAGCCGACGTAAACCCTGGCTTCGTCCCTCCCTCCCAACGGCGGCGACACGCCTCCTCCCCACCCACAAACGGCAGCACATTGTCAATCACTGCCAGTCTGCTGCCTGTCTCCATGTGGGATCGCAGACCCGATCTGCACATGAGCAGAGGATCATCTGTGCACCTGCTGAATAAGGCCCTAAATATGCAGAATCAGATGCAAGGGCACTATGTAGTAAAGCAAATAATAATAATAAATGTTAGAGTTAGTGACAGGTAAAGTAAAGGTAAATTGAGCAGTATTTTAGGAGTAAATAAATAAATTTAAGCTGCCCGCTGCTCGACACTTCATCACCCAGTGCCAATCAAATAATAGTTTAATTCTAGCTATCTGTAAAACTTGTACTGTTTAATTTCAATTTGTAGAGTGCCAGGCTGGCTATTCATCAGGGCTCCACACTGCCAGGGACACACTGTACTAAACTTTAATAAAACACATCCAGAAAACAGATTTAATTCTCTCTCTCTCTCTTCTCTCTTCTCTCTTCTCTCTTCTCTCCTCTCTCCCCCCCCCCCCCCCAACACACCAGTTAACCGATATGAAAAGACATTACGCCATTCTCCTGATGATAGTGCAGCCGCTGTAGCACCGAAGCGGGACTGCAGAGAGGTAATTATTAAACATGGATGCAGGGTGTGCGGTGTTGGCCAGCACCCATTATAGATTCCTTCCCCCACTATTAACAAGAGGAAAAAATGGGGCCCTGTCATTCACACTGTCCACTGTACAAGAAATAGGGACAGAAAATAGCCATGAACCAAGGTGGAGCACTTTGAAGATTTAATAAAAGTATATTCTTTTTACTGGTCTTTTACGATGTTTTGATATACATGATATATGAGAAGAAATGATTAGCAGAGTCAAGGGCGTAGCTACAGTGGGTGCAGGAGGTGCGGTTGCTATGGGATCCGAACTGCCCCTAAGGCGCGCCTTCCCCCATGCATCCACTCACACAGCGGAGTAAAGACCACACTGCCCGTCCTCTTTCTTACATTAAATAACGGTGCAGAGGGGCCCCTGCTTGCCCGCCCTCTTCTTTCCAACCAATCCTGCTGCAGAGAGGCCATGGCTTATCCACCCTCTTCATTCCAACCAATCCCATTTCAGAGAGGTCCATGCTTTCCCGCCCTCTTCACACCAGTCACTCCCACTGCAGAGAGGCCCCTGCTTGCCCACCCTCCTCCCATCACCTAATCCCGCTGCAGAGGCCCTTGCTTGCCCACCTTGGTCCCTACAGCCAATACTGCAGGAGAGAGGTCCCTGCTTGCTTGCCCTCCTTTCACTACCTAATCCTGCTGCAGAGAGGCCCTTGCTTGCCCGCCTCCTCCCTCTGGCCAATCCCACTGCAGAGGTCCCTGCTTGCCTGCCCTCCTTCTTCTACCTAATCCTGCTGCAGAGGGGCCCCTGCTTGCCCGCCCTCCTCCCCCTTCCTAATCCTGCTGCAGAGGCCCTTGCTTGCCCGCTCCCCACCCACCAGCCAATCCCGCTGCAAAGAGGCTCTTGCATGCCCACCCTCTTCCTTCCAGCCAATCTAGCTGCATAGATGCCCTTGCTTGCTCGCCCTCTTTCCACCCAAACCTACTGCGAATGGCAGAGCCAGAGGGTTACCACGCTGGATGACACAAAGAAAAAGGCAAAGCTGTCACAGTCTGGAGGATTTTACTGAAGAGAAATTGTTGAACAGGTGAGCCGTACTCAGAACACAGAGATGAGAGCACTGCATTGGCAAACTATGGGGCCTTTTTATCAAGCTTTTTTTTCATAAAATGATTTAGCAACAGTAGTCTCTGCATAACGCTATGAACTGTTGCTACAGTATGTGCATCCTCAGATGGCGTAAACTGCTTTATGCCTATGGAGGCATATTTGCAGGAAAGGATCTTCCTCTGCAGGAGTCTTTTGACAAATGTGAAAGACTCCGGGGAAGGAGCTCACAGTGACATCGCTTATCGCTGTCGCTGATCCTGCATGTTACACTAACTACATAGCAGGTCTGTTTTAATTAAAACATCGTAATACGGACTGTTAATATTCTTCGTACAGTTTCTGGGAACATTAGGCGAGGGCCCTTCAGAATTTTGCATTGGAGCCCATAAAGTTCTAGTTTCACCGCTGAGCAGAGTATCGTTAGATGTAGGAAATCCAGAGCCCATTAACCTGTGAGCAAAACTGTGCGGAGCGCATCAGTGATGCTGGATGTTGTAGTTCCCCAGACAATTTACCCAACAGGAGGGAATACACTTGGCCAAAGTATATATGAAGTTGAGTTTTGTTGCGCAGTTGTTCTCTGCTGGTGGTGGTTAGTCCACACGTGGTACAGTTTATCCAGCTCTCAGGTTTATTGAATAAGGTAGAACAACAGGTAGCATAAGACACAGGTATATGACAGTTATAACTGTAGCATATAGAAACAGTCTGGAGCTTTAGGGTATTGCTGGGCGTTGTAGTGCGCCGGGAGTCTGAGCATTAAATGCACCTGTGGATATTAGCAATATGCCCACACACTATAGCGGTGGTGATGTAATATACTCGCAGTGTTTGTATAGGCTCTGCACAGATAGTATGTTGGAGAGTCTTGGGGGCATATTCAATTAGCCGCGGGGTTTACCCCGCGGCTAATTGTCGCGCTGGTGGTGATTCAATAAGTGGGGATTCGACGCGCGGGTGTCCACGAGACCCCGCTCGCGAATCCCCGCTGACGGGCTTTACCTCGCACCTCATGTAGGAGCGAGGTAACAGCTGCACGAAGCCGCCCTTTTCGGCCTCGCGCGCGTCAGAAAAACACACTGTTTCCGCACTTCTCGCGGAAACAGTGTGTTCCCGCGAGCGAGGGCTCATTTACCGGTGCGGGGAAAAAACAATTTTATTGAATAGCTTAACCCCGCGCCGTGGGACATTCGAGCCTCAATTACTCGCGGGAGAAGTCCCACGGGTAATTGAATATGCCCCTTGGAGTCGCATCTAGTCAGCATGAATATCAGGGAGAAAGACGCATGGAGACGTCACACATACGCAGTAGCGCATATCAGATGTTAGACCTCTGACTGAGCTCCGGCAGGTCTTAAAGACCGCCTGCTCAGTTTATCTGTCTGCACTGGGGATGGAGTCAGCACCAGAGTGCTCCTTATCCAACAGAAATAAGGTCCTATCTCCTGAAGTAGAATGCTTGCAGCAACTACAGGTCACTCTTCTTCTTTCTCCGACCAGCTTGTCTCGTCCTCTAATTTCCCTTCTCGTTTTCTATAAAAAACCGCTGTCCAGCTCTGTCCCTCTCTCCCCCTGATTACCTGTCCAGGCACTGCATTATAATGCTAGCCGGTCATACATGCAGTGAGATCTGCAGGTCGGATGATCTTAGGGCATGTTGTTAAATGCAGCCAGGAGACAACCACATACTGTACAACCGCTGTTGGCCTGTGTGTACAGGCATCTTAGCAAAATAGCACTAACTGGTTCCAGTGACGTGAGAGGAGATCCAGCTGCTCGGCCCAAGCAGCGAATGGTCAGATCTCATCTGTAGGGACATGTATCAAACCTGTTGGCCTAGAGCAACCAATCAGCCTCTATCTGACCAATTACGTGTGATGCCTCTGAGGAAGGTTCCAAGAGAACCGAAATGCATTAGGCGAGTGACAAAGGATCCCTGGGGACGCTGCTAGGAGGACTACCTAAACTCTCTGTCTATGTGGATTCTGTTTGCCTCTATTCAGAACACGTAACCCTTTACCATCGGTGAAGTGAGATAGCCCAGCAGAGATCCTTGATGGGAGAACAACCACAAAAGTGGTGATGTGCCTGTTTTTTATGTATAAAATGTGAGTGTAATGTGGAAATAAATTGTTACTTTTTCCTTGTGAGATTACACTATTGTGGTGATTTATATCTGCCTGTTTTTTTCAAGTGAGAAATACTACATCAAATGGTTAAAAATAGATCCTAAGACCCCTTGGATATTCAAGCAGGAGTGTATGTGCTGGATTGAATATACATTATAAGACTAAAAACAGACTTCATTGATTAGAAGTGTAATGGTGCATACACACTGGGCGATCAGGAAAGACAGTACGATTACAATATCGTAATCGTACAGTCGTTCCTGATCACCTGTAGTGTCTGCACTGAACGATCAGTCGTTCAGTGCAGGCACACTTCCATCATTCCTCAACATGGCCAATCTGTCGTTATCGGCAGATTGGCCTACATGTTCAGGCGATGGACAATGTCGGAATCGACCAGCGGGAGCGCGCATCGTTGTTCGTTTCCGTCATTATCGTGCATGATTTGTGTACGATTACTGAGCGATTGCAGTGTGTACGCACCATAAGACTTTATTTTATCTATGGTGACTGGCTCACTTTGGACTGGTATATGCAAGTCATATTAGCGCTATTGTGATAGTTTCTTTATATGCAATTACGCATGTATGATGTAGCCAAATTGGATTCTGATCCAGGATTGTATTTGGGCAGCTGGAGCATACAGTCTGTAGCTGCCCTAACAATCCCTGGACCTCATTCAGAGGCGGTCGTTAGTTGCAAGTGGTCGCACTGAATTAGGGCGGCCGCTTGCATCCTGAACGACCGCCTCCTTGTCGATCGCTAAGTTGCGGGTTAACACCCACAGCTCTAGTGACCGACATGGGTGATGGTCGCGATGGTCAAGACCATCGTGACCATCGGGGCTTACGAACAGACCCTAAGGTTGGGTCTGGGCACTCGTAAGCCCCAGGGAGCTTCCTGCTCTGATCGAGCAGGAAGCTCCCCACTGACATCAGCAATGAAGTCAGTGGGGCCGACCCCAAACGGCAAGCGTTCCGGCGGGAAGGACTCAGTTTGGGCAAGCACGCGCCCTGCCCGCCTCCCAAACGGGGCGAGCTGTCACTCACCATCGACAGCTCGCCCCGTTTGCTGTGAGACCCCTAGCGACGGAGTCACCGTCGCTAGCAGGGTCTCGCGCATGCGCACGATGGAGCCGGCTCCGTCGGGCGCATGCCCAGTGGGGCAACGTTGAGTCGGTTGCGAGCGCTCAGCGCTTGCAATCGACTCTGAATGACCCCCACTGTCTCTACCAAAGACCACTTTCGTATCTGCCCCTTCTCCGTGTCTGTTATTTGTCTATAATTCTCCTTCTCAGTCATTCATACAGTAGTGTCTCTCTCTTCTCTCTCCGCGTCCTCTGCAGAGCACATATTCCTCCTTACTTCTCCTCTCCCCAATCTCAGGATTACCTTATTATGTTTCAGCTGCCTCCTCCTTTCTTACAAATAGCCACAAATTGAAGGTTTCGTGGAGCCCTTTGTAAATGTCCTTGAACTTTGGCTGCCATGACAACGCACTGAAGCCACCATCACCTTCCCTCTTATGTGTCGCCTATGTCCCTGCTACCCTTAATGTCAGTTATTTATGGAACAGAGCAGTCCCAATGTGACCCTGCAGATCTCATCTCATACAAATGAGAAAGAGACAGGGTACGGGGCTGGGGGCGGGGTACAGGTAGGCAGAAGGAGAGGTGGAGAGCTCAGATTAGGAAGACAGATGGGGCTATTAGAAAAAGACACCCACAGAGTCAATTTGAAGTGAGGAAACAGACTCATCCTCGGAACAGAGGGGAGAAGGCTGCTGGGGAATGAGGCGAGAGAGCCGTTCTAGACTGAGGGAAATTCAAGATAGACGCATCTATATTATTCATAGGCTTGATGAAGCATAATTACACGTACATTGTATACCAGCTTCTAACTCCCCGTGTTCCCACTCTCTCCCCACGTGGAACCTGCAGCACACTCAACCTACAAGACAATGGGTTTAATTGGGAGGGGTGTAATTAACAAGGTAACCTTTGCAGATGAAAACAAGTTCCTATGCGCCATTACATCTTAATTACAGTTTACAGCAAAACATTATCACACTGTGATAGAACAGGCTGAATGCTTCACCGCGTAACTCCTGGGTGCCTTATTGCTTATTGCCCAAAAGACTCATCACAGAGGAAGACGACTGCTGAGTGCAGATGGCTGGAGGAAGAAAACATAACCAGATGCTCCATGCTGCTTTTACACCCCTCTGTGTATTATTTGCAGCATCCTCCGCACTGGGTGGAAAGTGAACAGAACACACACACACAGACAGCAGAGTGCAGAGAATAGTAACATCTCTAAGGGGAGCCAGCTGTGCATTGTGTGTGTGTTATCTGTAGTGTTCACAAGCCTCCAAGCTTTGTATGGTTTCGGAAGATAAGGCACCTGGGGTCTCTGCTAGCTGCAGGGGGAAGGGTGACTACCCAGGTCTCCCTGGGACATAAACTACCAGGGCATGCTGAGACTTGTAGTTCTACCACAGCTGGACAGACAGCATTTGCCGACTTCAAATGACGTGACCCTATTTATCACAATCTGATGTGGATGTGATGAGATCAGTTTGCCAGGATTCACAATGCCATATTTGAATACATCGCAAGGATCTATCAAATATCGCATGCAAGGGCAGAGGGCCTGATTCAGACCCGGTCGCAAGCGCTGAGCGGAGCCGGCTCCGTCGTACGCATGCGTGAGACCCGGATAGCGACGGGCAATCCGTCGCTCCGGGTCTCATACCAAAGGGGGCGTGCTGTCGATGTTGAGTGACAGCATGCCCCCTTTGGTGGGCGGGCTGTAGGAGTGGCTGCCCAAACGGAGGCGTTCCCATGAGAACGCCTACCGTCTGGGGGCGGCCCCACTGACATCACGAGTGATGTCAGTGGGAGAGATTTCGGCTCTGTTTGAGCCGAAAGATCTCTGGGGCTTGCGGCCACGGGACCCTACCACAAGGGTCTCGTCGCAAGCCCCATGGTCGCGATGGTCTTGACCATCGCAACCATCATCATGGCTGCTCGCTATAGCTGTGGGTGGTCACCCACAGCTATGCGAGAGGCCAGGAGGCCGTTCTGAAAACAAAATGCCCGGCCCTGATTCAGAGCAAGCGCTCTGTCAGAGCGTCCGGCTCTGAATCAGGGCCGGAGCTGGAAAAAATACCCTGACAGTGTGACCTGGCTTGCGCCGCCCCTTGTGATCACCCCCCCCCCCACAACCCCCCTCTCCTCCCCGCTAAGCTGACACTTACCTGTGACCGGCGATCCGGTGAGCTCCTCTGCTCAGCTGATCACCAGGATCCTGCACTGTGATCCAGGCATTTGACTTCTGCTGTAAACTGAGATGCTGGTTTTAACTGGCCGGAGGCACAGAGGAGCTCACTGGATCGCTGGTCCCCTGGGTACAGGTATGTGGGTTTTTTTCATACATTTTTTTTTAAGTGATCAGCTTATGGTTTATTTAGACACACAAAGCTGACCACAGGCGTCGGCTCCCAGCTCTGCCTGTCAGAGCAGAGCAGGAGTCTGTGTAATGGGTGAAAGCCATAATAACGCCATCCCCAGGATGGCGGTATTATCACAGGGCTTCCCCCTGCTATTTTTTTACAATTCAACTTTGGTAAATTTGAAGCAGATCACATTTCCCATTACAAGCATGGGAAATGCAATCTGCTTACTAGAAATAAGTGAATGAAAGGGCTTGGAATAGTTTTGTTTTACTATAACTGCTCCAAAAGCCCTTTAATGCAATCAAGTGAAAGTAAAATATTGTGAAATGGGTGTAAAAACACCCTTTTCACATTTATTTAGTAAAAAAACAGAATGATAAATGAGGCTGATAGTCAGAATATAATATGTATTAATTTAGCACCAGCATATTCTGTTGCACGTTACAATTAGGAACAATACAGTTATAAAACACAGAGGGCATGATTCAGACCCGGTCGCAAGCGCTGAGTGCTATGAGACCTCACTCTGTGTATGGCTTCGCAGTGGATAATTTATGTATGCCCCTGAAAAGGCGTGCGAACACAGTGGCAGGCCTGCATTTCCCAGACCACCCCCCGTCACCACCCACAAACGGCACTTCATGTCAATCACTCTGCGATGGGTCTGCATAGCCTCTGCGATCGCAGTGACTGGTTCGCGCACGCGCACTTAATACACAATGTGCAGGACGCAACAATCGTCCGATTGCGTGCGTATTAGCAACTGCTATCAAAGCTGAATCAGGCTCTGTATCTGCTACTGCACATCTGGCTGCAGCTTCGGTAGACTATGTTCTAGTTGTATTTTTTGTGTTGATTTGTACATTAGAAAAAAAAAAAAAAACATCAGCTGGCTCTGGAATAACCATTGCTTTGTGGTAATAGATCCTGCATTGCATCACACTGTGACTCCTGTAAGTACACGTATTGTGGAGCAATGTGCATTACCACTAAAT
Organism: Taudactylus pleione; assembly: GCA_031769625.1. NCBI lineage: Eukaryota > Metazoa > Chordata > Amphibia > Anura > Myobatrachidae > Taudactylus > Taudactylus pleione. The sequence continues at coordinate 5,535,590 of JAUIMM010000198.1, forward strand.
GATGTTAAGCTAGGACACTTAGTAAATGTCGCACATCTGTCCAGAGGGGAATACGATGCATGACATGTGGATTACAAGGGATTAAACAGAGGGGATTTGTATGTGTAAAATTAACCCTCTAGTGTCTGGGAGGGGCTCTCTAAGCTGCTAAGGGGCATATTTATCAATTATCGGGATTTAGACCCAATAATTGTAATTTGTTATCACTGCTACTTGCGGCAATAAGAAATGATTTACCGCCAGAATGTATTAATATACACACGCAGGAAGTCCCTGCGACGTGTTAGGAGTGAAGTGATGGCGTCAGCAGTCACTTAATTTCTCTCTCGGGATTCCTGTGCACGCGAGGTCTACTGACCACGCGTGTGTGGCGGCCATTGCTGTGGAGAGTTCCGGAGAAACCCTCTACTGGTAAGTTTTGCAAAATGTAGCCCTCAAGCCGCGTACACACTGACCGATATTGTGAACGGCTGACAGATAACGATATCGTAATCGTCCACAATATCATCCAGTGTGTATGCAAGATATCGGTAAAGATGCGCGCTCCCGCGGATCGTTAACGATATCTTTCATCGTCTGAACATGCAGGCCAACCTGACGATATCGTCAGGTTGTGCATGGTCAAGGATGCTGCCGGTGACGTCACAGAACGATATCGTTAACGACACTGAGCCTGACAAACACTTCATATCGCTCATGGAGCAAATCATTAAGTGTGTATGCGCCTTTAGGCTACAGCGGCTAACGCCATCTGAAGATGACATTAGCCGCTGTAGCCATTGGGCTATGGGGGCTGCGGCTGCTGTTGGAAATGGAGGGATCTCCGACATCTGCCGCCGTCCCTCTTTCATATATTCGAGGAATCCCTAATATTTGCAGAAATCCACTGACAATTGGCGTTTTCTGAGATATGCTGCAAATATTTAATGATAAATAAGACGTTTAATGATGTGTCTGGGCTGCAGGCACCAAGGTGTTTACAGCAAGAGCCCCTGTGCCCCCTTCCCCCTCATAGAGCCCCGTTAGCTGTCTGTCAGCTGTAGCAGGAGCCCCTGTACCCTCACAGAGCAGTAAAGGTCACAGGGAGTCCCCTCTGCCTCCATGCAGGGCCCCGCTGAGTGTCTGTCAGGAGCCCCTGCGCCTCCTCAGAGAGCAGGAATAAGTATCATGTTACAGAAGGGCAGAGAGGGTCCCATCTGCTCCCACGCAGGGCCCGTGGGTATCTATCAGCGGTAGCCCCTATGCCCTTATAGAGCAGTAAGTACATTACAGAAGAGTACAGGGGGTCCCCTCTGATATATGCAGGGCCCCGCAGGGTGTCTGTCAGCAGCAGCGTTGTAGAGTGGTGTAGAAGGGGTTACAGCAGCACAGCATCCTCTGCTCCCTCCCTCCTCTCCTAGCAGAGACTCAGAGGCAGCGAGCAGAGGAGGACACGGAGCACAGTCGCTCCAAGCATCCAGGTATGTGATGGGGTCTATGGGTCTGTACAGCACACCAACCTCAGTACAGGGTGCTATGTGTTCTTCATTGCTATAGCCTGAAAAATCCTTTCTCTCCTACACTTTTTGACTGGACTCCTATAACTAACACTTCTCATTGCAACTCCTATATCCTACTTCTATACCTGACCCCTATATTCCATTCTTGTATTTCAACTCCTATATCCTACACTTCTATACCTGACCCCTATATTCCATGCTTGTGTCCCAACTCCTATATCCTACACTTCCTTGTGTCCCAACTCCTATATCCTACTTGTATACCTGACCCCTATATTCCATGCTTGTGTCCCAACTCCTATATCCTACACTTCTATACCTGACCCCTATATTCCATGCTTGTATCCCAACTCCTATATTATACACTTCTGTACCTGACCCCTATATTCCATGCTTGTGTCCCAACTCCTATATCCTACACTTCTATACCTGACCCCTATATTCCATGCTTGTGTCCCAACACCTATATCCTACACTTCTATACCTGACCCCTATATTCCATGCTTGTATCCCAACTCCTATATTCTATAATGTTCCCATTACTGGTACTCTTACATCCATTACTTAATACCTGACTCCTATAATATTCCCGTTACTGGTACTCTTACATCCATCACTTATATAACTGACCCCTATAATATTACCCTGTTACTGGTACTCTTACATCCATTACTTAATACCTGACCCCTATAATGTTCCCGTTACTGGTACTCTTACATTCATCATACCTGACTCCTATAATGTTCCCGTTACTGGTACTCTTACATCCATCACTTATATACCTGACCCCTATAATATTACCCTGTTACTGGTACTCTTACATCCATTACTTAATACCTGACTCCTATAATATTCCCATTACTGGTACTCTTACATTCATCATACCTGACCCCTATAATGTTCCCGTTACTGGTACTCTTACATTCATCATACCTGACTCCTATAATGTTCCCATTACTGGTACTCTTACATTCATCATACCTGACCCCTATAATGTTTCCGTTACTGGTACTCTTACAACCATTACTTTAATACCTGACCCCTATAATATTCCCCTGTTACTGGTAGTCTTACACAGGGCTGTAACTAGGGTGGTGTGACATGTGCCACTGCACTGGGCACCGCAGGGCAGGGGGCGCTGTTCGGGCCTGTCAATATAATTATTGTGCATCATCACTGCGGCCATTTGGAGTCACACTGTATTTTGCAGTAACACCTGGATAACAGTGGTACAACGGGATTGGTAAACCTTCATCTTCGTCAAATCAGATTGGTCATGCCCCTTACCCATGAGGCCACGTCCCTTTTTCAGGCACGCGTCATGTCCCTATTTGAGAAAATTTAGAAATAGGGGCACCAATACTCTTTTTGGCCCAAAGCACCAAAAAGTCTAGTTACAGCTCTGCTCTTGACCCATCACTTCATGGGTGTCTTTATAATGGGTGCAGAGTGTGCAGTGCACACGGGCCTCTGGATCCAGGGGGGTCCACACCGCACACCCTGCACCCATATTTAGTTATTCTTACCTTTCCGCAGATTCCGGTGTCCTGCTCTGCAGTGGTGGACCGGCAGCCATTTTCCCGGTGACTTGCACATGCGCAGATAAGATGTCAGCCGGGGAGAAGGTGCGGATGCCATTTTCCCGGAGACCCACGCATGCACAGTAGATTCTGGCATGATGGCAGATTCTACTCTGCTGACAGAGAGGAAGGGGCCCAAACGGGGGCTGCGCATGATTTGGCTCCTCTCTTAAAATGCCCCTGCATCACTTACATACCTGACCCCTATAATGTTCCCTCTTAATGGTACTCTTACATCCATCACTTATATAGAATACATGAAACTGCGCAAAAGAAACATTAGCTAAAAATTCACAATAAAAAAAACTAGAGGTGAGCGGGTTCGGTTTTACTCGGATTTACTCGGTTCTTATCGCCACTTTACCGCAAATTCGGATTTATTATATTGGCTATCCAAAACACATGATAGGCGATAGCCAATAAAATGCCGTTTAAAGATCCGAGTAAATCCGAGTAAAACCGAACCCGCTCACCCCTAAAAAAAACATATTTATAAAAAATGTATCATCCAAACATTGCAACTTAATGTATCTTTATGTAACCAAACAAATTACATATAACATGTAAAAAAAACACATGCAAAGCCTCAGTAATCCCTTGATGTTTTTTCCTATCGGAATGAGGGCCTGATTCAGAGCCGGACGCTCTGACCAGAGCGCTCGCTCTGAATCAGGGCCCTCCTACCTAACATTGGAGCGGCCTCTTGGACGCTCACATAGTTGTGGGTTACCACCCACAGCTTATGCAAGCGTCCATGATGATGGTCGCGATGGTCTTGACCATCGGGCTTGCGACGAGACCCTGCGGTAGGGTCTCGCTGCCGCAAGCCCTGGAGTGATTTTGTCTCTATCAGAGCCAAAATCACTCCCACTGACATCACTAGTGATGTCAGTGGGGCCGGACCCAGACGGTAGGCGTTCCCATGGGAACGCCTCCGTCTGGTAGCCATGCCCCCGGCACGCCCACCAAAGGGGGCGTGCTGTCACTCACCATCGACAGCACGCCCCCTTTGGTGCGAGACCCCGAGCGACGGCTACCCCGTCGCTCGCCGGGTCTCGCGCATACGCACGACAGAGCTCCCTCCGTCGTGTGCATGCGCATTTGGGTACCATCGACCCGCTTGCAAGCGTCCTGCGCTTGCGAGCGGGTCTGAATGAGACCCTGAGCAAATTAGAAAATGGTTATCAGAAATGTTAGAGTCCCAAATTCCAGATGATAATACGATATTGTACGTTGAGTGCAAACCTGAGAGCTAGGTACATTTACACCAAATTCCAAGGTGATTTGGCTAGAAGGCTATTCACCACCCTGCAAATGATGTGAATATTATGCAGGTTTTATAGTTCTGTTTGTCCCGATGATAATAAGTACCTTTTGAAGGGTTCTAGCTGTAGTAGAAGAGGCAGGTGATCAATGCCTAGTGATATTATTCACACATAGTCTCCGTGTATTAATGCTGCCGCTGAAAATCAGCGTATACACACTGGAATGTCCCGTCCGTCTTGATGGATACTTTTTTTAGTGGGTTATAAAAGAATCGGGGTCAGCAAGGGAAAAGAGAAACAAAGTAATTAGTCACAGTCTCTATATATTAGATAGCGCTGTAGCTGTATGTGAGCATACTGTTTCGTCCGAGCGTCCTCTGAACCTGTTACCTCTGCTGCTACCTCCGCTAAACTCCGGGCATAGACGCTGGTGGTGGTGTAAAGCCCGCTTAACATCCCAGGTGGTCAGAAATACAGCTCACACAGACATACAGCTCACACAGTGTGTGTGATCAAGAGGTGGAATCCTTAATGCATTTCGTCACGGTTCACGTGACTTTTTCCATCACTTATATACCTGACACATTTAACCATGTGTACCCAGCCGACCTGTCGTGTGACAGGACCCGGCGGGGGTCCCGGCATCGGCAAGTGCATACACCCTCGCTGACGATGTCGCCCGTCGGAGCTGCATGCAGTAGCGTACATAGTCAACGACATTGAGTGTACACACTAGACGATGTTGCGAACATGTCGTCCAATCGGCCGGATCGGATGACATATAGTCTAGTGTGTACTGGCCATTACATCCATCACTTATATACCTGACCCCTATAATATTCTCCTGTTACAAGTATTCTTACATCCATCACTTATATACCTAACTCCTAAAATATTCCCCTGTTACTGGTACTCTTACATCCATCACTTATATGCCTAACCCCTATAATATTCTCCTGTTACTGGTAATCTTACATCCATCACTTATATACCTGACCCCTATAATATTCTCCTGTTAGTGGTACTCTTACATCCATCACTTATACACCTGACTCCTATAATATTCTCCTGTTACTGGTACTCTTACATCCATCACTTATATACCTAACTCCTATAATATTCTCCTGTTACTGGTACTCTTACATCCATCACTTATACACCTGACTCCTATAATATCCTCCTGTTACTGGTACTCTTACATCCATCACTTATATACCTGACCCCTATAATATCCTCCTGTTACTGGTACTCTTACATCCATCACTTATATACCTGACCCCTATAATATTCTCCTGTTACTGGTACTCTTACAATATACCTGACCCCTATAATATTCTCCTGTTACTGGTACTCTTACATCCATCACTTATATACATAACCCCTATAATATTCCCCTGTTACTGGTACTCTTACATCCATCACTTATATACCTGACTCCTATAATATTCTCCTGTTACTGGTACTCTTACATCCATCACTTATATACCTGACCCATATAATGTTACCCTGTTACTGGTACTCTTACATCCATCACTTATATACCTAACTCCTATAATATTCCCTTGTTACTGGTACTCTTACATCCATCACTTATATACATAACCCCTATAATATTCTCCTGTTACTGGTACTCTTACATCCATCACTTATATACATAAACCCTATAACATTCTCCTGTTACTGGTACTCTTACATCCATCACTTATATACATAACCCCTATAATATTCCCGTTACTGGTACTCTTACATCCATCACTTATATACATAACCCCTATAATATTCCCGTTACTGGTACTCTTACATCCATCACTTATATACATAAACCCTATAATATTCTCCTGTTACTGGTACTCTTACATCCATCACTTATATACATAAACCCTATAATATTCTCCTGTTACTAGTACTCTTACATCCATCACTTATATACCTGACCCCTATAATATTCCCCTGTTACTGGTACTCTTACATCCATCACTTATATACCTGACCCCTATAATATTCTCCTGTTACTGGTACTCTTACATCCATCACTTATATACATAACCCCTATAATATTCCCCTGTTACTGGTACTCTTACATCCATCACTTATATACCTGACCCCTATAATGTTACCCTTTTACTGGTACTCTTACATCCATCACTTATATATCTAACCCCTATAATATTCTCCTGTTACTGGTACTCTTACATCCATCACTTATATACCTAAGCCATATAATACTCTCCTGTTACTGGTACTTTTACATCCATCACTTATATACCTGACCCTATAATATTCTCCTGTTACTGGTACTCTTACATCCATCACTTATATACCTGACTCCTATAATATTCTCCTGTTACTGGTACTCTTACATCCATCACTTCTATACCTAACTCCTATAATATTCCCCTGTTACTGGTACTCTTACATCCATCACTTATATACCTGACCCCTATAATATTCTCCTGTTACTGGTACTCTTACATCCATCACTTATATACCTGACCCATATAATGTTACCCTGTTACTGGTACTCTTACATCCATCACTTATATACCTGACTCCTATAATATTCCCCTGTTACTGGTACTCTTACATCCATCACTTATATACCTGACCCCTATAATATTCTCCTGTTACTGGTACTCTTACATCCATCACTTATATACCTGACCCCTATAATATTCTCCTGTTACTGGTACTCTTACAATATACCTGACCCCTATAATATTCTCCTGTTACTGGTACTCTTACATCCATCACTTATATACCTGACCCCTATAATATTCTCCTGTTACTGGTACTCTTACATCCATCACTTATATACCTGACCCCTATAATATTCTCCTGTTACTGGTACTCTTACATCCATCACTTATATAACTGACCCCTATAATATTCTCCTGTTACTGGTAGTCTTACATCCATCACTTATATACATGACCCCTATAATATTACCCTGTTACTGGTACTCTTACATCCATCACTTATACACCTGACTCCTATAATATTCCCCTGTTACTGGTACTCTTACATCCATCACTTATATACCTGACCCCTATAATATTACCCTGTTACTGGTACTCTTACATCCATCACTTATATACCTGACCCCTATAATGTTACCCTGTTACTAGTACTCTTACATCCATCACTTATATACCTGACCCCTATAATATTCTCCTGTTACTGGTACTCTTACATCCATCACTTATATACCTGACCCCTATAATATTCTCCTGTTACTGGTACTCTTACATCCATCACTTATATACCTGACCCCTATAATATTCTCCTGTTACTGGTACTCTTACATCCATCACTTATATACCTGACCCCTATAATATTCTCCTGTTTCTGGTAATCTTACATCCATCACTTATATACCTGACCCCTATAATATCCTCCTGTTACTGGTACTCTTACATCCATCACTTATACACCTGACTCCTATAATATTCTCCTGTTACTGGTACTCTTACATCCATCACTTCTATACCTAACTCCTATAATATTCCCCTGTTACTGGTACTCTTACATCCATCACTTATATACCTGACCCCTATAATATTCTCCTGTTACTGGTACTCTTACAATATACCTGACCCCTATAATATTCTCCTGTTACTGGTAGTCTTACATCCATCACTTATATACATGACCCCTATAATATTCCTGTTACTGGTACTCTTACATCCATCACTTATATATCTAACCCCTATAATATTCTCCTGTTACTGGTACTCTTACATCCATCACTTATATACCTGACCCCTATAATATTACCCTGTTACTGGTACTCTTACATCCATCACTTATATACCTGACCCCTATAATATTCCTGTTACTGGTACTCTTACATCCATCACTTATATACCTAACTCCTATAATATTCCCCTGTTACTGGTACTCTTACATCCATCACTTATATACCTGACCCCCTATAATATTCCCCTGTTACTGGTACTCTTACATCCATCACTTATATACCTGACCCCTATAATATTAATCTTTAACTCCCACTCCTAGATCCTACGCTTATATACCTGACCCCTTTAATATTCATCTCTTACATCCTACGCTTATATCCCTGACCCCTATAATATTAATCTCTTACATCCTACGCTTATATACCTGACCCCTATAATATTCATCTCTTACATCCTACGCTTATATACCTGACCCCTATAATATTCATCTCTTAAGGGGGGTATCCACTTAGCGATTTAACCATGCATGAATTGGGCATGTTTTGGTCGGAAGCGACCAGCAATGCGCGTAGCAGCTGGTCGTTTCCGACATCCGACATCGCCCGTACATGCTGGTCAACTTGACGATCCCATCAGGTTCAGCATGTGCGGGGATGAGGGATGTGCCTGGACTGAACGAGTGAACGTTCAGTCTAGGCACATCACTAGATATACAAACGAGAGCACGAGAGCAATGTTGTAATCGTGCTCTCGTTGGTATATCTATAAGTGGATACCCGCCTTTACTCCCACTCACACATCCTACGCTTATATACTTGACCCCTATAATATTCATCTCTTACTCCCACTCGTACATCCTACGCTTATATTCTAGATCCCTACAATAATAATAATAACTTCTTAAAGTAAAATAATAACTCTTATGTTTTAATTTTATGCTGAAATTCTGTCATTTTCATTTCTTTATCCAACTTGTACATCGTTCATTTGTAATTCATCTAATATTGATTTCTTAATCACATTGATACATCCGATATTTCATAAACACACCATTTTCCTGGGACCCCCAAAACAAGTTGTTTACAAACACTACAAAACAGATTCTGGTACTCCCCCTGGAATCCCAGCTCTGCGCCTCTGTCCTGCACGTCTATAGCTGACCCCTAAATCCAATACTTCTAAACTTTGTCCTATAACCAATTATTCAGAACCAGCTAATAAAACACGATTTTAATGTCATTACTGTTTGTTATCTCTATGTCCTACATATCTCAAAATCCTCCTTATAAACCTAACTAGTATATTGTGTACATCTATACCTGGCTCCTGTATCCAGCATTTATATACCTGAACCCTGTCTCCTACACCCCTACAACCAGGGGCGTATCTATAATGGGTGCGGGGAACACGGGCCCCTGGGTCCAGGGGGGCTCCGCACTGCACACCCTGCACCTCTCTGGAGTCCCACGTTGGCGCGGTGTCCAGCGCTGTAAAATGACTAGAAAATGGACGTGGTGGCCATTTTCCCGTCGTTTGCGCATGCGCAATACAGGGAAAATGGCCGCCGCGGCCATTTTCCCGGTGACCTGTGCATACACTATAGACTCTGGGCACACTCTAGTGCCCAGAGTCTAAAGCTCCGGCGCTGGCTGCGCACAACTCAGTGCGCTGCTGGCCGCCGGGCGGAGAGGAGGGGGCCCATGTCGGAGACTGCACACGGGCCCCCTCCTCTCTAGAAACGCCCCTGCCTACAACTGATTCCTATGTCCTACACTTGTATACAGGACGCCTATAATATTCACTTATGTGCTGGAAGCTTATTATTATTATCCTTTATTTATATGGCGCTTAGGTTGTGCAATTACGTACTGTGCCATATTATCACAGACTTTCATCCCTGACTAGAATGTATTCATCAGTTGGTGTGTCGGCTCCATAGAGCTTACACTGATTTCTGTCACCTGGGATATATAATAAGAAATAATTGTCTTGTCCGAGGTCACAAGAAACAGGCAGTAAAATATGAATTGTGGTCCTCTGTAAGGCTGTCACAGCCATTGTGTTACAGCAGCGTTCTTGACCACTGAGTCACAAATATTTTATTTACTACTATGTAATGCTATAGAGCCATATGGAAATCACTCTCATATCCGCCTGAATTATACAGATTTACAGATGTACAGTGTTATTACGGGGCCTATTTATTGAAGCTATTTCTCGCAAAATAGCTTTAATTGTAACAAGGAGAGACTGCGGCAGATCCCTCTCCATTGTCCCCGCGGTCACGTGCGCCTGGGCAATAATACCGATCCAGGAGACAAAGTGATGGCGCTAAATTCCAGCAGCATAAAAACAGCAGCCCAAATAGCGTAATGCACATGTATGTTATTAGCATAGGTGCAACATCCATTCCTAAAACTTAACCTTTATTGGGTATTATTAATATTAGAGATGTGCGCTGACCCACGTGTTTTGGATCTGGATCTGGATTGGTTTTGCCAAAACCTCACCTCCGTGTTTTGTTTTCGTGTTTTGGTTTTGGATCTGGATTTTTTCTTAAAAAAATCATAAAAACAGCTAAAATCACATAATGGGCCTGTTTTTGTTCCTACAGTATAATTAACCTCAATAACATATATTTCCAGTAATGTCCAATCAGTTTTGACCACCTCACAATATTATTTGCTTCATCTAGTTTAGGCCAAAAGGTTGCATCCAGCTAGCTAAGTGACACAGTGGGCGGCACTAACATGTGGCAGTTCAGTTTCTAATTTCCAACACGGATACAGTGGGTTATACAGTGTGGGTTGGATACACATATAGTGCACTTACTGTGACAGCAGTGTCGGCAGAGTGGAGTTGCTGACGGTGTCCACCTCAGTACATGGAATGGCAGTGCTGCGGTGCTGGTAGAGTCCTCAGTGAAGGGTACCGGTGATGTCGGCGGTGTCTTTAGTGCAGGTTTGCTGGCTGTGTCGGCAGTGTGGGGGTGCCAGCGGTGTCCTCATTGCAGGTTTGCTGACTGTCGGCAGTGCAGAGGTGTTCTCAATGCAGGGTGCCGGTGGTATCGGCAGAGCAGGGGTGCCAGCGGTGTCTTTAGTGCAGGTTTGCTGGCTGTGTCGGCAGTGCGGGGGTGCCAGCGGTGTCCTCATTGCCGGTTTGCTGACTGTCGGCAGTGCAGAGGTGTTCTCAATGTGGGTGCCGGCGGTATCGGCAGAGCGGAGATGCCAGCGGTGTCCTCAGTGAAGGTTTGCTGACTGTATCGGCAGTGCAGGGGTGCTGGTGGTGTCCTCAGTGTGGGAGTGTCGGCAGTGTGGGGGTCGCTGACGGTGTCCTCGGTACGTTGGGCAGCAGTGCAGGGGTGCCGGCAGTGGTGGTGTCGGCAGCGGGGGATGCTGCCAGTGGGAGTGCCGGCAGCGGGGGGGTGCCAGCGGCAGGGGATGATAGGCGCCATCTTCTTTTTCTTTTGTGTCGTTTTCAATGGGCTTAACGCTGATTGGCTGAGAGCCGTGACAGATGGCTCTCTCAGCCAATCAGCGTTAAGCCCGCTTGCGACTCGACAGAGGGGTCGCGAGGTTTTGCCTCAGGTCAGGGATCCGCTCGGATCGCCCCGGATCCCCCAAATTCGGGTGGGTTTGGAGCTCTTAGATCCTAATCCGCTCATCTGTAATTAATATACAGTATTATTAAAATCAGCGAAGTCAAATTATATAGAATAGTGCTGAAAATTAAAATAAAGGCTGTAAATGATCTCTGTGCACCATTTATTATTGCTTAAAGCTGTATTAATTCGGTATCCATTAACAAATGTATTGTTATTACAATTATCAGCAGATACCAGCTATGGGATATTGTACACAAATAATGTTATTCTCGCATGGTCTAATTGAGGCAGTAATGTGAATTAGATCTCAATTAGATCATGCGAGAATAAAATTTTTGTACAATATCTTCATAGCGAGCGACTTTGAATCAGACGCTATAGGGTATATTTACTAAAGTGCAGGTTTTTAGAAGTGGAGATGTTGCCCATAGCAACCAATCAGTTTCTAGCTATTATCTTCTAGAAGGTGCTAGATAAATGAGAAGTAGAATCTGATTGGTTGCTATGGGCAACACTCCACTTGTAAAAAAACAGCACTTTAGTAAATATACCCGTATGTGTCTCACCATGCCTGCACCTTACCGAGTGTCCTCATACATTACATAGCCAAAAGTATTTAGACACATCTTCTAATTAGTATGTTTGGCCATTTCGTCCACACCCATTGCTAACAGAATATCAGCAAACAGCCATGCAGTCTCCATAAAGATCCCTGATCACAGAAATCCAACAAAATATAACCCTGGAGCAGATCGGTGATACTGAGCTGCCGAGGGATGCTTGCCTAAGGAAGTACGTTACCGCTTTGCCGATCGTTGCATATGTGTGCGTGTGTAGGACGTTAAGCCGGTGAGTTGTACCATTGTAAGGCTTTCTTGTATAGGGCACTGCAAAAGAAATCCCTATAGTTTGGCAAAAACACCCGTTTTTTGTCAGCTGTTAAAAAATCAGCTCCTCAATCCAAAACGTCAAAATGTAATTTCTGATTTGACTTTACGAGCTCCAGTTATATACATACAGTATGGAGTGAAGCGTTTCTGTTATATGGTATTTACAACCTGCAGAGCCTGGGAAATACATCACATTCTTGCTATTAGACAAGACATATCCTGGTAACACAAAACTACCATCTGCCGATACATCTGTCCCCTATCCATAGCACCTGTCACCCTTCACTCAGGTGTGACATCACATTGAGGAACAGAGGCTCCAATTGTCTTGTTACAGGGTGTCAGTTGTCACATTCCCCTCTGTCTCCATAGTTCTATCTGTCTTCTACAAATATAATTTTATAAGCACGGATACCCTACCCCTTAATTTAGCCCAATTATTCTTGCATGTTCCGCATCCACCCACATGCCACTCACTCTCTCCGATCATCACTCACTAACCCCTTCTCCCACCGGTGTGCCTATCTTCTAGAAAGCTATTTATTTGGACCAGTGGTCATGTGGTCTGCTGAAGACATCAGAACCCCCCCTCACACACGCACACACACCTATATATGTCATTTTGTTTATTTGCAGCAAAGTTTTGGTTACATAAACCCTTTTGCAGACTTTGAGAAAGGAAATGTACACATTTATTAGTTCATGTCCCCAGGGGCACAATTAGGTATTTGAAGGCTCCATAGCAAAAGTTTGTAAGGGCCCCTATGTACCACCTCATGGTGAAAAATGTATATAACACATGTAACTTTGACTGGCTCCCCCAAGCTCTTCGCCCATAGCAGTTGCACCCCTTGCACTTATGGTAGTTACACCCATGCATGTCTCTATAATGTTTGGTAGGGTACTAATTTGTAATGTGTTTTTTTTTTACTTGAATGTTGTTGCTGCACATCTGCGGGAGAGTCCAGACAACCTTTATTAAATGAGATTACAAAGCAGCAGTTAGATCGTGTAACACTTTACTCTGGATGCTTAGTGCTGCAGGGACGCTGAGTTATTTACCTGCTGTATTTTATCCATTAGATAGAAGACATTTTTATTAGTTGCAATGTCTGGCAAATTATCTCTTTATTGATTTAGGAATTTGAATTAAGCAAAATACAGTTTGGATAGCTATCCACCTGTAATTGCACAACCAAATGCTGCATTAAGAATGGCTGCTGTAATTGTGATTAGAATGTATAGATGTATTGTGGTTATCTGTCATTTTGGAATAGAAATATGGAGGGGGTAAATATACTGCTTTTGTGCATGAACGACATTACAGGCACTGTGTGCTCCATTGAAGGAGTTGCACAAAACAGTACTCCAGTCACCCAGAAATACTTAGGGGTATATTTGCTTAATTGATTAAAAATCGATCAAAATCGAGTAAAATCGATATTGTGTTTCTGGGGCTAAATCACACATTTACTAACAGTCAACTTTTGAATTTGTTTTTAAGTAAATATGTGATGTAGGGGTTTATTTACTAAGCAGTGTTAGGAGACAGAGTGAAAGTGATAAGAAAGTGATAAGGTGCCAGCCAATCAGCTTTCAACTGTCATTTTTCAAACAGCCTGTGAGATGACAGTTGGGAGCTGATTGGCTGGCACCTTATCACTTTTCACTCTGTCTCCTAACACTGCTTAGTAAATAGACCCCTTAGCCCCAGAAATAAAACATCGATGTTGATCGATTTAAAATCGACATTTAGTAAATACACCATACATGCCTACCTTTTAATATCTCTTCCTGGGAGAAGCCCGGGTAAGAGAAGCAGGAGGGTGGTGGCAGGGGCGGGGCCTGACGATTTGTGGAATTAAGCCCCGCCCCCTCATGGTAAAATTGCTGTGATTGGCTATAATTTACATAGGGGCGGGCCAAATGATATGATTCATGTAGAATCACGTCTCAAGCCCTTCCCCCTACACGGAGACCCGCGATCGCAGTGCCTACCCTTCCGGGGGTTGCCGATGGTTACCCGAAAAATTGCAAGCCTCCCGCAAAAACAGGGAGGGTAGGCATGTATGAAATACACCCCTTAGTAATGTGTTGTAGCCAGGGCCAGGCATAACTAGGTATTTGAAGGCCCCATAGCAAAAGGTTAGTAAGGGCCCCTATGTACCACCCAATAGTGAAAAATGTATATAACACATGTAACTTTGACAAGTAAGATGGGGGCCCCTCAGCTCTGGGCCCCATAGCAGCTGCACCCCTTGCACCTAGCTGCTAGTGTATTCACAGATAAATGAGTACCTGAGCATTATGGGCCTCAGAGCTAAGGGGCAGGGGTGGGCTGGGCAGGGTGCCATGTGCCCCCGGGCTGCTCTATCGCCGAGCGTCGCGGGCCGCCTCCTCAGACAGCAAAGGGGCCCTGGTGGTTCAGTGTGTTATGCTGCTTCAGCCGCGTCTGCATTCCGACTTTGACTATCGGTGGCAGCCACGGTCACATGATTCCCCACCAGGCTCTTACTGTGTGTACTACAGGGCTACGGAAGCCGTGTAGGTCCACAATTAACAACAAGGCAATCTGTGATACGGCCGTCCTGCCACGCATAGGCGGCCGTAACCCACTGGGAATGGGGGCCAGACCAGGGCTCCGTAGCCTGGATGAGGTGGAGCCTATTGTGTTTAAGGGGCAGGGCTTACAGTGACAGACTTTGATTGTACTGGCCTCTCTCTCTGGGTGTGATATGTATTACCGCCGGGCACATGGCTGGCGGCTCAATTCCCGACAGCGGCTGGAGGAGGAAATCCCGATCGTCCTAAAGGTAAGTATCAACTAACCTAACCCCCCTAACCCTAACCCTCCTTAGGGGTGCCTAACCCTAACCTCCCCCCCCTGTGCCTAACCCTAACCTCCCCTCTAAGTGCCTATACCTAAACCCCCCTTCCCTGCTGCCTAAACTTAAGTCCCCCAGGGGGGTGCCTAACCCTAACCTCCCCCCGGGGGTGCCTAACCCTAACCCTCCCTCCCCCTAGCCTAACCCTAACCTCCCTGGGGGGTGCCTAACCCTAAGTCCCCCCCGTGAGCCCTAAACCTAACCCTCCCCCCCACGGCTGTCCGCTGCGCCGCCCGGCATCCGCTCGATCGGGATGCCAAGTGCCGGTCCCCCGACGTCGGGCAAATTACAAGCGTCCACATTTAGACTAGGGGTGAGCGGGTTCGGTTTTCCTCGGATCTTTTTATTGGCTATCGCCGAACACGTGTTTTGGATAGCGAATGAAATTGACCCGAAATTGCGGTAAAGTGGCGATAAGAACCGAGTAAAACCGAGTAAAACCGAACCCGCTCACCCCTAATTTAGACGCCTGTCATTCGTCCCTAGTCGGGATAAAGCAGTCTGGAAGCCGGCGGTCAGCATTTAGACCGTTGGGTTCCAGACTACATCCCCTCTCTCTGGCTAGTGATCAGGCAGCAGGACATGGGGGTGGGGGTGCATACTTGCAGCTGAGAACCCATGTTGTGGCACCAGGGGTGCAGATACTTTTTTATATTATTATTTTTGGCATGCGGGAAAGGCTTTTGCATACAGCTGATACATACTGAGCTGCATTATCTTGACGGGTTCTTTCCGACTCCTGGGAGAATAGACCGACCTCTGAGGGTGTGAAGTGGGCATTCCGGGGGATGGATGACACTGTTCCCTGTGAAATACTTCATTAAGCTCTGTCCTTGTGTGGGGACAGGAATGGCAAATATCGCATCACCTCTCCTTCCCGAACATCCTACTTGCAACTCCCCCTCCAGGAATCTCCCAGATGGGGGGCATACTGTACAATGTCAGTAAGTATGATTTTAAATTTGCCCCATTCTGTAGAACAATACGGTTTTGTCATAGTACAAAATTGCACCTTCTAATTGGAATTATTCCACATAGATATTTCATCTCCCCCACAGCTGTCCTGGGCCTCCGCCGGGCCCCTCAGACAAGCCCAGGCCAGGGAAATTAGTATTAGCAGTGTAATCTGTGACAACACTCTGGCCCCATAACCTATTGGCGGAGTATAGAATTAACGTGATCATGGAGATCTGGGCACTGAGCCTATGACCGAGTTTGAAGTGCGTGTGGGTGTGCTGGGTACAGTAGTCCTACAGACAAATTGCTATGCCAGGATACAATATACTTGGCCAAGGTACATGTGGCGTGGCATATGTAACGCAGTTTGTGCTGGTGGCGGATAGTTCACACGTGGTACAGGTTAACTATTTCTTAGATTTAGTGAATCAGGTAGAACAATAAATAGCATAAGACACAGGGATGTCACAGATATATAGAAGAGCAGCCTGTAGCTCAGGGTGTTGCTGGGCATTGTAGTGCCCCGGGAAAGTGATAGTGGTAAATACTTTGGCGGATGGTAGCACTATTGCCCCTCACTTTAGCAGTGGTGATACAGTGTACTTGTAGTGTGCAGTATGGGCTCTGTATGGCTGTGCGACTGGCGAGTCTCCTGGGTCTGTCCATTCTCTTGGAACGCCAGGAAGGAAAGACGCGCCAAGATGCCGAGCATGTCAGAGGTCATGCCTGTCTGGCTGAGCTCCGGCAGGTCCTAGTGACCGCCGAGTCAGATTATCTTGTAGGGTACTGTATAGGAGGCAGCACAGGTGCCCACTCCTCTCAGCAATTAGTACATGCCCCTCTCTTGAGGTTCCTGACTACACTGATGAAATGTTGAAATATCGCCCCTGGTGGCCCAGCGGTGACTTACATGCTTCAGACGGCTCAATCGCAGCTTCCGGTTCCCGGCGATCATGTGACTGTCAGTTCCAATGGAGTCATCAGACAGAGCAGCATTCCGCTAACTACGCTATCCCTTTTCCTAACCCAAATCCCTAATACTCTTAATATTCCACAGTCTGGGCCTTATTCAGAGTGAGTCTGAAACTTAACTGCAATTTGCGACTCTACAATTTGTTCTGAGTCAGCCGCGTCTGCAAATCCTGAGCAGCGACTCTCTCCCCTGGTCATACCTGGCTGAGATGAGACTGGGTTGTGCCTGGAGGTGTGGCTTCAATGACCGTACAGAAAATGCTAAATATCGCAGCACACAATGAAAATACTATTAATGGCCGGACTGTGCAGCTTATGGGTACAGAAGTGGTTGGGAGCATCTGAATTGCTCCGCAAAGCAGGCGCAAATATAACATGTTTGCTCTTTTCATTTCAACACTTAGAAATATATGTGCAGGCTTCACCGATTGTGCCTGAATCATTCTTTATTTATGATAAACGAGGGATCCTTGCAGTGTAAAGTAACTCATTGAACACTGCTCGCTCCTGCTGTTTTCATGTAATTGAATAATACTTGCCAACTTTTTTTTTTTTTTTACAAAAGGTTATAATTTTTATTAATAAGCTGAAGGAAAAGTACAGAAAAAAAAGGGGGATCCGGGATCAGGGCAACAAAGTATATTGATGAATACTTGCCAGATTTCAATAAACCCACTCCGGTAGAGTCCCAGAGCGGGCAACCCTATCCGATGGGTTATCACGGCCTGCCGGCTACTGTTTGAAGCCGCAGTTCATTGCAATTTAAAGGCAAAATACATGATTTGCAGTATTTTAAAGTTTAAAGGGGGTGAGGTTAGGCTGATGCAGTTCATCGTGAATCACATAATCCAACTGCTCACTGCAGTCCAGAACTGCACGGGGAGATTGGCTAGCTCTGTTGGGAGGCCTAACTAGGGAGCTTCTCCATATTCTGGACTCTCTCGATCTTTCTGGGAGAGTTGGCAAATATGATTTGAATAAACTGTATGGTTTCACATTTACAACCAGACGCAATAATCATTAGCAGTCACCACGATCAACTTTACATCTTACACCAAGGTCAGCTGACTCAATTAAACCGGCTTCAGGAAGCTGCATTTGAAACTTTTTGGCAGCCATATTTGTTTCAACTGGAGACTACACACCTAGAACACACCCTTACTGTGCTTTGGTCAGGGCCGCAACTAGGGGGGGGGGGTTAGAGGTGCACGTGCACCGGGTGCCGGATTGCGGGGGGTGAAAAAAGCTGACTCGCAGTGGCTTGTGGGCTGCAGATTCAGAAAACAGACGTCCAAAAATGGCTGCCGCCAAAGAGGAGACAAATGCTGTGTGCATTGCGCTCTGCTAACAGACACTAGAGGTCCAGTAGGACCGTGCCCATTCCATGCGGACTAGCGTACGCATGGACTCTGCTAAAAAACGGCCATCCAAAAATGGCCGCCACCAAGGAGGAGACAGATGCTAGAGGTCCTACTGGACCTCTAGTGTCTGTTAGCAGAGCACAATGCACACAGCGTTCCCGGAAGTGCCGGAAACGCTGGCGCTGCCGGGATAAGGTGCTGAAAGCTACATCTTCTCCCGTGAAATCCCCTGGCAATGAGCATAAACCCCATGGCAACGAGCATGAACCCCTCTGGAAACGAACATGAACATGGCAACGAGCATGAAACCCCATGGCAACGAGCATGTAACCTCTGGCAACGAGCATAAACCTCCTGGCAATGAGCAGGTAATTTTAAAGTAATTAGAATCCTTACTGTGGGGCATAAAAAGGTGTCAGGCAAATATGTAAGTGGCACTTTGGTTATAGGCATTACAGTGCGTGGCATAATGTGTAATGGACATTATGGTGTGTGGAATAATGTAAGTCACTATACCAGGGATGTCTGACTAGTGCACTGCCTTATGGAGGCGCAAGGACAAAATCCAGGTACGGAAAGGGAGGGGGCGCAAAATTGCTGCCTTGCACCGGGTGACAGATATCCTAGTTTCGGCCCTGCTTTGGTGGTTACTGCACGCCCAGTGTAGTTGCATTCGCGCCCACTACCCGTGATCAAACACCCTTGCCCAATAGAAGCCTTTGCGCTTCTTATCGCAGTTCTTCTTGGAGGGATCTAATCGGATCCTGGCTGGATGTTCCGCACCGCGGATGCGATGCTTAGTACATCCCACCCTTAATGTCTTCTTTTTTATGAGTGCCATGTTTTCTGGAAAAAAAATACCAGCCTTTCTATTATGTTTCTGCTCTACTTATAACAGGAGGCAGTCAAAGTGTTGACAGCGTAATGTTGACAGGGGAATGCCGACGAGCATTTTAATCTTGTCCATTCAGTGCCCCCCCCACACACTGTCTGCAGCCAGCGCCATATTTCCAGTGATATTTGGGAAGTTGGCACATGCTCAGAAGACATAGCCTTTGCTTTCACCACACGGTGCCATCTTTCCGAAGATATCAAGATGGGGCTGCCGACTCTTCATAGAAGAGGGGGCGCGCTTGCCGGCATCACCACACCAGGGAGGTGGGCTGCTCTGAGTTCAGGGTGTGTGGCGCAGGGTCCATGAGCACGGCACACTCTGTACCCATTATAAATGCGCCTATAGTCGCGTCAACATAACTTTTAACGTGCTGGTAAAGGTTCATTTTTGAATTGTAATGTCAATGGTTAAAATGTTTCAAATAACATTACTATCGCGTCGGAGGTCTCCCATTGACATTACGCTGTCAACATTTTCACTGTTAACAGCATAAGTGTCAACCAATCATACCAAACCGATTTAGAACACTGGCACTAAGGACCTCATTCAGAGTTGGTCGCGAGCGCCGATGCACTCGTAACCGACTCGATGGTTTGGCCTGCGCACGCGCAGCAGCCGCACTGCGCATGCGCAAGCCCCAGAGTGACAGAGAAACTTGTTACCAAAGGGGCGGCTGTATCGACAGCTGCCCCCGTTTGGTAGGCGGGCCGGGGGGTGGTTTTCAAAACGGAAGCGTTCCTTTGCGAACGCCTACCATTTTGTGGGCGGCCGCACTGACATCATCAGTGATGTCAGAGGGGAGCTTCCTGCTCCATCACACCAGAAAGCTCCCTAGGGCTTACAAGTGCCCAGACCCTACCCTAGGGTCTGGTCGTAAGCCCCGATGGTCGCGATAGTGATCACCATCGCGACCATCAACCTGGTCAGTCGTTAAGCTGTGGGTGGTAACCCACAGCTTAACGATCGACAAGGAGGCGGCCGTTCATGGTGCAAGCGGCCGTCCTGATTCTGTGCAACCGCTTGCATCTAACGACCGCCTCTGAATGAGGTCCTAAGTCCAAAAGCTACAGGTGGTAACCCTATCCTGTCTATCTGTTCTTCTCTTCTCTGTCTATCCACTTACACTACAAACTAGCTGGGATACCCGGCGTTGCCCGGGTTGAAAACTGGACCCTGAAGTACACCTGCAGCCTTTATTTGTTTATATTGTCCCCGCCTATAACCCCATTCCAGTGTTCCCAAAAAGGACCCCACTGTTTGCTATCATACATGCAAACAGTGGCGTAACTACCGTGGGTGCATGGGGTTCAGCTGCTATGGTGCCCGAGCTGCCTGTGTGGCCCGACACTCCCCCTGCACCCAGTCACGCACACAAGGGGGGCTGGTCCAGTCAGGGCCACCAAGGGGGGCCAGGGTATCAGCGGTGTTAATTTGGTGTTGGCCCGCCAGCTGTAAGCACTGTAATCACCGACACGGCAGACATGGAGAGACAGTGCCGCCAGTCGTGAGGCAGAGTTCGCAGACTGGCAGTGGCGACTCCATATTGGTTGCTGATCCACAAGCTCTGATTGACTCGCGACCGGTGCCAGATTCGCTGTCTGTCCATGTCTGCCGGTGCACCAGCTGTAATTAGCTGGTACCCAGCACCAAATCCATACCTGCTGGGTGCTAATGGCACACAGGGGAAGGTGAGAGACTGCAGGAGGGACACAAGGATGTGAATTGCTGGGGGGGAGTGCATAATGTGTAAGGACATTACTGTGTAGCATAATGTTATAAAGGGCATTACTGTGTGGCATAATGTGTAAGGAGCACTACTATTGTGTGGAATAATGTGTTATATGGGGCACTACTACTATGTGGCATAATCTGAAAGGGCATTACTGTGTGGTATAATGTATAAGGGGCATTACTGCATGGCATAATGTGTATAAGGGGTACTATTGTGTGGCATAACCGGAATGGGCTCTGTGTGGCATAATATGAATGGGCTCTGTGTGGTTGCAAATGTACAGTCAGGTCCATAAATATTGGGACATTGACAGAATTTTCATATTTTGGCCTCTATGCACCACCACAATGGCTTTGAAAAGAAACAAACAAGCTGTGCTTTAACTGCAGACTTTCAGATTTAATTTGCAGGTAATTACATCCAAATCAGGTGAACGGTGTAAGAATTACAACGGTTTCTATATGTGCCTCCCACTTTTTAAGGGG
The DNA here is from genome assembly GCA_031769625.1 of Taudactylus pleione. Lineage (NCBI taxonomy): Eukaryota > Metazoa > Chordata > Amphibia > Anura > Myobatrachidae > Taudactylus > Taudactylus pleione. Next base: position 5,557,413 of record JAUIMM010000198.1, read on the forward strand.
CCAAAAGTAGTGGGACAAACTAAACAATTCTAACTTTCACTTTTTAATACTTTGTTGCAAATCCTTTGCAGGCAATTACAGCCTGAAGTCTGGAACACATAGACATCACCAGACGCTGGGTTCAATCCCTGGTGATGCTCTGCCAGGCCTCTACTGCAAATGTCTTCAGTTCCTGCTTGTTCTTGGGGCATTTTCCCTTCAGTTTTGTCTTCATCAAGTGAAATGCATGCTCAATCGGATTCTGGTCAGGGGATTGACTTGGCCATTGCATAACATTCCACTTTTTAGCCTTAAAAAACTCTTTGGTTGGTTTTGCAGTATGCTTCGGGTCATTGTCCATCTGCACTGTGAAGCGCCGCCCAATGAGTTCTGAAGCATTTGACTGAATATGAGCATATAATATTGCCCAAAACACTTCAGAATTCATTCTGCTGCTTTTGTCAGCAGTCACATCATCAATAAATACAAGGGAACCAGTTCCATTGGCAGCCATACATGCCCACGCTATGACACTACCACCACCATGCTTCACCGATGAGGTGGTATGTTTTGGATCATGAGCAGTTCCTTTCTTTCTCCATACTCTTCTCTTCCCATCACTCTGGTACAAGTTGATCTTTGTCTCATCTGTCCATAGTATGTTCTTAAAGAACTGTAATGGCTTTTTTACATGTTGTTTGGCAATATCTAATCTGGTCTTCCTGTTTTTGTGGCTCACCAATGGTTTACATCTTGTGGTGAACCCTCTATATTCACTCTTATGAAGTCTTCTCTTGATTGTTGACTTTGACACATATACACCTACCTCCTGGAGAGTGTCCTTAATTTGGCAAACTGTTGTGAAGGGGTTTTTCTTCACCAGGGAAATAATTCTTCTGTCATCCACCACAGTGGTTTTCCGTGGTCTTCCGGGTCTTTTGGTGTTGCTGAGCTCTCCGGTGCGTTCTTTCTTTTTAAGAATGTTCCAAACAGTTGATTTGTCCACACCTAATGTTTTTGCTATCTCTCTGATGGGTTTGTTTTGATTTTTCAGCCTAATGATGGCTTGCTTCACTGATAGTGACAGCTCTTTGGATCTCATATTGGGCTCTGTTTATTAACATTATTTTTACTAAAATAAAGTGAAAAGGGGTGTTTTCACACCCTTTTCACATTATTTTAGTTTCACCTGTAGTTATTACAGGGCAATTGGAGTAGAATTAGTAAAATTCTACTCCAACCCCTAGTATCACTTATTTTTAGTAAAGCAGATAGCATTTCCCACAATTGTAATGGGAAATGTGATCCGACCATAGTTACTAAAAATAAATTGTAAAAAAATACCGGGGGAAGCCCTGTGATAATAACGCCACCTGGAGGTGGCGTTATCCAGGGTCTCCCCCGGTTACCGGGCTCCCACTCTGCTCTAACGGGGAGAGCAGAGGCGGGAGCCGGTACCAGTAATCAGCTATGTGGTCTAAACAGACCGCAAGCTGATTGCTGTAAAAAAAAAGAAAAAAAAAAATGGAAACATTTTTTTTTTTTACCTTACCTGAATCCAGGGACCGGTGATCGGGCCTCCGGTGATGGCTCCTCTCCGGTCAGCTGGTCTCCCACAGTGCACTGCTGCCCGGTCATCAGGTGATCGGGTCCCAGTGCAGTATGGGAGATCACCTGACCGGGAAGCCCGGAGAAGATCACCGGAGGCCAGGAGGATGCAGGTAATGAAGGGAGGGGGTGTCGCAGGGGGGGAAGGGGGGTCCGTAATCGCGGGGGGCGGGGCTTAGCGTCGGTGGGGGGGTAGCAGCGACGGTGGGTCGGCGCATGCGTGGGCTCTTAGTCGCGGTATTTTTTCCAAAAATACCGCGACTAGAGTGCGGATGGGATCCGCAGGGACAGAGCTTTATCGCAAGCTCTGTCCCTGCAAGGGATTTATAGTAAATCCCTGTGATATTGCCTGAATTCGCAATGCGAATTCACTCGGTAATATCACACTACAATCCGCATTCAATATGCGGATTGTAGTAAATAGAGCCCATTGAGAGTCAACAGCAACTGATTCCAAATGCAAATGTCACACCTAGAATCAACTCCAGACCTTTTACCTGCTTAATTGATAATGAAATAACGAGGGAATAGCCCACACCTGTCCATGAAATAGCTTTTGAGTTGATAGTTCCATTACTTTTGGCCCCTTAAAAAGTGGGAGGCACATATAGAAACCGCTGTAATTCCTACACCGTTCACCTGATTTGGATGTAATTATCTCAAATTAAATCTGAAAGTCTGCAGGTAAAGCACATCTTGTTTGTTTCATTTCAAAGCTATTGTGGTGGTGAATAGAGGCCAAAATATGAAATTTCTGTCAATGTCCCAATATTTATGGACCTGACTGTATATGTTTTTTTTACCTCGGCGAGGGGCATAACATTTAAGATCTTGCTGTGGCCCAAAAAGTTGTAGTTATACCTTTGCATGCAAACATAGAGGGCTGACTAATATATATGGTCACTTTAAAAAGGAGATTTAATAAAGCTTGGAGATAAAATTGGAGATAAATAGCACCAACCAATCAGCTCCTAACTGTCACTTTACAGGCTGTGGGCCGAATTCAGTTAGAAGCGAAAAGCCGAGATCCGCAAAAAGATATCGCCGGTTGCGTCTTTTCGCCTGTCGGAAACTTCTCTCCGTATTCAATTCCACCCGTTTTTCGCGTACGCGGAAAGTCAATGCAGTGCAATAGACGAAAACGATTCGCCTCTGAATATGCAGGAGAAAACAAGTGCAAAATTTTTATTTTGGGGTGCAAAGGTGGGGAAACCTCTCAGAACCTTTGGGACAGCCCCTAAGGACAACTGTGTCAAAAAGTTCCAGAAAAAAAATTAAGAACACCCCAAAAAAGTACTTTCAATTTGGGGGCGAAAAAGCACAAAGTGGGGGGACAAATTTAAAAACTAGTGAAATAAGGTTCTGGGGTTGCAGGTACTTTTATGACGGAGGAATTTCACTTTATTTAAAACTTCACTTTAGAGACATTAAAAGATGCTAGCACCCATTTTCAGGTACCCCAAATTTGCCAGGAATACTTATTTTCTCCAAAAAATACAGCTTTATACCATTCTTCACCACTTGTGCAAAGACGCTAATTAGAGACAATTGTACCAAACAGTTTTATTAGGATTAATTGGGCACTGCTACATTGATCCCCAAGGTTTCTGCATTTTTGGGGGGAGGGGGGGGTTTCAGGCTGATTTCCCGATTCTGTTACCACTTTCCGCCTGATCGCACTTCGCGTGTCGCCATTTTCGCATCTTTAGGAATTAAATACGGCAAATAGCGGGGCGCACTCGATAAGATTCCATAGCCAAAAGACGCGATGTAGGCGAAAAGTCCGGCAGGCGGAACTTTATTGCGAGTGCGAAACTAATTGAATACAGCCCTGTGTTTGAAAAATTACAGTTAGGAGCTGATTGGTTGGTGCTATTTATCTCCAATTTTATCTCCCTCCCTGCTTTATTAAATCTCCCCCTTAGGGTGGTATTCAATGAGTTTCGCACTACCCTAGTTACGGCCCTGCATAGCAGAAATGTAGATGTGAGGCACTGCAGTCCTGCTCACATCTGTATTCCCGCGCACAGAAACTCCACTAATGGATTATCTGTAATGAAGCAGAAAGCCGAGAGGTCAGCTTTCTATACATCCTTCCTCCGCGCCTCCCTGCCTGCATCGTTCACAGATCTCCCGCAGATGCACAGTTAAGAATAGTAACAATAAATTGGATTTTTCTTTCTACAAGAAGCAGCTGCAGCCAGTGCTGGGGACCCCATGGAGGTATATAAGAGCAGTGGGAGTGTATAGGGTGCAGTGGTGTAGAGGGATGCTATATAAGAGTATGGAGCTGTTGGCTGGTGCAGGAGGAGGTCATACTGAGGTGTGCATTAGAGAACAGGTGGAATATGTAGTGCGTAAAGTCCTGTGTATGAATATTTCATAGCGGGTTGCATGGTAAATGATTTCCTGTGCAGCGTGTAGACAGTGACCTATATCTCAGCATCAGGGCACACAGAAGTGTATCGACAGGTTATCTATATTAATGGGATCCCCCAGGGCTCCTGGCTGGTGCCTGCATGGATTTTTCCGCCTCACTGGAATTTATGTTTCACCCCTCATATGGGTGGCTCATCTGGAACAATATCATTTATAAAAACGTGGATATAAAATATGTGGCCATTACGGTGCCTTTAGAGTGCTAGCTCTGTGTAACACTCCTGTTTATATAAATACCGTTTTATGTTGTGTCTACCTCTCTCTTTTCCTGTCTTTTGCCTCATACTTTAACTTTCGGGCAATATGCACTGAAGCAGACTTTAGTTCCTGTATGTACCAATAAGTAGTGTATAGTGGTATATGAAATCCCAGGCAGCATATAGTATCACAGAGCAGTATACAAGGGCCTGCAGCATTACACATCTGCCCCTATAGTTTTATATTGTATATTCAGCTAGATCCCCAGGTGATGCAATTTACCTTTACTCCCATTTGTTTCTCTGAGCTAATGGAGCTATGCAGTCCAGCCTCATCTAAGAGATTTGCCTTTAATAATTACCCTCATTATCACAGACTGCCCCCCCCCCCCTCTCTCCATTAATCACATCACACTGTGCCACTTTCCCTTTAATATCACACCATCTACATGTGTCCACCACCGAGACCCCCCTCTCTCCAGCTAGTGTTAATTAACCCCAAATCTACTGAAGCCGGTGATTTGATTCATTTATAACGTCAACCCCTTATTATTGTATCAGTGACTAGAGGTTCTCGCCTCCCAGACAGGAACAGCTTAGGAGCACCCAGGTCCCCCTGAGTCACGCAGTGGGGAACCTGTGAGAATTTGAGCCCATGCAGAGAAGATAGATTTAGATGGTTTGAAATCCTGTGACGACTAAGCTGAGATGTATGAGGTGTAATAATTGTTACTGACACTACAAAAAGAATATATAGTGAGGTTGTGAAAGCGGAATTATCACATGCATTAGAGACGGAGGGCACTGCCAGCCAGCATGCCCCCCTCCCGTGTGCCTCTGTCATGTTCTTGCAGTGAGATAGATGTGATATGCCCACTTGCAGTTCCACGCACTGAGGGAGCGAAGCAGCCGGGGCTTCCATCACTCAGACAGCTGCCTTAAAAGCCTATTAATATTTTATTACATGGTTTGCTTGCTCTTTCTGCTCCTCTGCTCTGCCTGTGACTGACACATTATCATGTACGCTCATGCCCCTAACAGGGGCTGCCCCGGGGACCACCATTGTTCCTGTATAGGTTATTTTCCTGCTCTAGAACATAATTCATTCCTGGTCTTTATTTGAAACCCCTTGGGAAAGTTAATATCATGTTTTATTTTTATATTATATGTCTTCTGCACAGCGTACTTGGGGTCCGATTCAGACCCGCTCGGTAGCCTGCGTTCGCACGTAGCCTGCCGATGTTTGCAATGTGCGCAGGCGTATGCATCGCAGTGTGCATGCGTGAACTAGCCCATGCGATCGGGAAACGTTCGCTCGCTGCACATAGACAACTCGCTAGATTGAGTGACAGGACGAGCCGTTTGTGGGTGGTGACAGGGGATGGTGATGGAAACGGGGGTGTGGTGGTGCGAACGCAGGCGTGTCTGAGCATCTTAAGGCCGTTTCAGAGGCATGCACGTCACATGGCTAAATTACACACAGCAGCACTCGCAGTGCTTGCGGTAGGGTACGGTCAGCCACAAGTGCTGCGTACGCTTCCGATGGTACTCGATGTTACCGATTGTGGCATACACTTCCTGGAGATGACGTGGGAACGTGGGCGTCTTAAGACAGGCTGGTGGGTGTCTAAATACACACCGCGATCGCACGGCAAGACAGTGGGCGTGCTAATGCCTTGCCGTGCATACTTTGGCTGCGTACGAACGCATCTAGCGAGCGGGTCTGAATCGGGCCCTTGGTTTCTACAATGTGATTTAGATAAATACATACAGTGAATATTTCCTGTAACTACAAGGAAGCACCCTAGTAACAGGAATAACAATTAGGGAGAGCGCATTGCAGTTTAAATGGAAATTTTAAACTCACACATTTTGCATCCCTCCACTGTTTCTATCACCCTGTAGGGAGAAGGGACAGACGTCACATAACATATGTATATGAAGGCGATTTCCATCGCACTGTGTGCTAAATATAGCATCTCTGTTCCTGGCTATATAATAAAACAGCCAGGGGGACCGACAGAACAAAACAAGCTGTGATACTCTTTATAAGGGCAACAAAATTGATTGTTTCTGTCTGTTACCCTGAAGTGGGAGGGGCAGTCTTAGGGGCCAATTGATCAAAGCCACTAAGAAACCTATGTATCAAGCTGTTTTTTTCACATAAAATTATGTAGAAACGTCAGTTTCTGCATCATTTTCTGCATCATTTTCTGCATCATTTTCTGCATTGTAGCTATGTACTAATGGCACACTTCACAGAAATCTCCGGCATAGGGCTAATTAGCGCTGCAGATCGCAGTCCCCATTATTATCAATGAGGACTACAAGCTGACCCCTATGTACCAAACTCAGAAAAGCAAAGCTTTGTGGAATTTGGCCCCAGTAGTTTAAACCATCTTCATAAACTGCTGTAAGTCTATGGAGGCTCCAGGAGCAGGAGAGAGATCTTTTGATCTCCCTCTTGCAGCCACCGGACGCTTCCGGAAGTTGACACTGTGCGCATGAAAGACTTCTACGATTTGCTGGGGATATAGCCGGCAGGGACTGTGGTTACCGCAACCGTTGTCCCTGTGAGTTCCCCTTTGTACACAGCAGGGATATTTTCATGTAAAATCTAAATATTCCCAGCGATGTGGATATAAAATAATTGCGGCAGTTCCGTGATTATTAGTACATAGACCCCCCCAGCCCTGAGATGCTGCAAATCTAATGTTTAGTACCACAGACCTATAGCAATACTGTCTGTAATACAGGAGAATACTGAGAATACTCACTAGAGCAGCCCCAAACATAGTTCTGGGGCAATTTAACAAATGTTTCCATCTTGTCTCTGATAGCTAATGCCATCTGCAGATGGTGTTAGCAAGTCTTACCTATGGGTAAAGCACCACCGGAGAGGGATCTTCTGATCCCTCCTGAATGCTGCACATTCCTCCACTCTTTCACAGTCGTAATTGCTTTTGGCTCATGCCTGATGACGTGTACATGCTCTGCACAGTAAGTAGGATGGGGCAGAACAAGAAAGTAAAGTAATATTGAATATTATCACTTTACTATTTCTCTACTCCAGTCCACAGAGACCATTACAAGGGCATGTTTTACAGATTTCCTAGTTGGAGCCCAGGTCTATTTATTACTGGCTGACACATTTACTGAGGAGATCTGTAAAACATGCACCATCATGAGTCCCTGAGGACTGGAGTTGGGAAACACTGCTATAGACCAGAGGTTCCCTAATGCAGTGCTTAAGGCACCCCAGAAGTTCAGGTTTTAGAGATATCCATGGTTGAGCACAGGTAGTTAAATCAATTTGACTGAGGTACTAATTAAGTCACCTATAGTCAACATGGATATCCTTAAAACCTGGATTGTTAGGGTGCCTTGAGGACCGAGTTTGGGAACCTCTGCTAAAGACTCTTCCCTGGGACAGTCTCTTTTTGGAGCCACTGCCAAGTAGTGGCGTAACTAGGGGGCTATGAGGACATATCGGGTGTCGCCATACGAGAGGGTACTGGCTACTCAGTGACCGGGAGCCGCACCGTGACGGCAGTGCAGGCAGAGATTCTGGGGGCATCCCAGCATCTCTGGGAGTGCTGGGCACACCCCCAGAGTGATGACAATGGGAATGTACTACGAGGCCACAACCCCTCTCATGAAAACACGCTCCCATTTCAAACACGTGCCTCCGGCATGACCAGGAATCTATTTGGTACACTGGGTGCAGGGGCATATTTATAATGGGTGCAGGGTGTCTGGGGTACATGGGCCCCTGGGTCACACCTTGCACCCAAATTATACTTACCTTTCCTTCGTCGGCACTGGTGTCAGCGCTGTAAAAACGCCTGGAAAATGTCTGCCGCGGCCATGTTCCCGTCGTTTTGCACATGCGCAGTACAGGGAAAATGGCCGCCGCGGTGACCTGCACATGCACTATAGACTCTGGGCACACTCTAGTGCCCAGAGTGTATCAGTGCGGCGCTGCCGGACTGAGAGGAGGGGGCCCATGATGGAGACTGCACACAGGCCCCCACCTCTCTTGAAACGCCCGATTGGGTGACACGAGTGGCGTCACAAGGTGGGTGCGGGGGGTGCGGTCCGCACCCGGGTGTCACTTGTGAGGGGTGATACCAAGGTGCAGACTTCCCAAGGTGCACTGTAGCATTAAATGCAACACTCGGCTCCTGCCGCTGAGGGAACCGGCTGGCACTCCGCACAGGGATCTCCTGCACCCCCCCCTTCCACACAGGGATCTCCTGCACCCCCCCTTCCACACAGGGTTCTCCTGCACCCCCCCTTCCACACAGGGATCTCCTGCACCCCCCTTCCACACAGGGATCTCCTGCACCCCCCCTTCCACACAGAGATCTCCTGCACCCCCCCTTCCACACAGGGATCTCCTGCACCCCCCCTTCCACACAGGGATCTCCTGCACCCCCCCTTCCACACAGAGATCTCCTGCACCCCCCCCTTCCACACAGGGATCTCCTGCACGCCCCCTTCCACACAGAGATCCCCTGCACCCTCCCTTCCACACAGGGATCTCCTGCACCCCCCCTTCCACACATGGATCTCCTGCACTCCCCCTTCCACACAGGGATCTCCTGCACCCCCCCTTCCACACAGGGATCTCCTGCACCCCCCCTTCCACACAGAGATCTCCTGCACCCCCCCTTCCACACAGGGATCTCCTGCACCCCCCCTTCCACACAGGGATCTCCTGCACCCCCCCTTCCACACAGAGATCTCCTTCACCCCCTTAGGCGCTGGGGTTCGGGGCATGTGGCCACGCCCCCTACCCAAGTGACCATGCCCCCTTTTTGGCGGCGGCCAGTGCCGTGTGAACATCGTCCGTCCCCGCACCGGGTGACACCGCGGGGAGGGGCGCCACTGCTGCCCAGGCATGAGTTTATTGATAAATGTATCTATTAAATCATCTGTGAACAATGCATATAGCAGCAATTATAGATGATACTTAATGGGCAGAAACAGCAAACTGCAAACGATCATAAATAGGCCTCATAATGGGCCTGATTCGGAGTCGGATGCAGCGGTGATGTTGGACGCAGTGAAGCTATTTTTTTTTTTCCTCTGCGCATGCGTCCAGATAGCGAGCAGAGAGTCGCAGTTGTGACTGATGGGGGAAGCAGGGGCGTAACTAGAACTTTGTGGGTCCCACAGCAAAACTTTTATGGGACCCCCCAACTCAGCTCTTCACCAGAGTGGGTATGGCTAGTGCCACACAAGGGGCGTGGTTATTGTTGCCTATCATTTTAATGCATTAACATGCTCAGTCTATCGTTTCCACATCCCCTCATCATCTTCCAACAAATAAATGCTATGAGCCTACTATCTTTATTTCTATACGGTACAATGGAATTACTGTGCAATTGCAATTAACAGTTTATTCTAAGATCTTTGTATAAAACTGCCAATATCTTTATAGTGGGGCAGATAGTATTCAGCAAATTGTATTTCCTTATTGTAATATACAGTTATTAATTAAGGCCCTCATTCAGAGCCGCTCGTAAGCGGCAGTACGCTCGTTCTGAGCGATGTTCGCACATCTGCGCATGCGTACGGTTTTTAGTACGCATGCGCGAACCGGTCAGTGCGGCCGAAAATCGTTTGTTCGCTATATAGCGAGGGCCAGCAAATTTGAGTGACAGAATGAGGCGTATGTGGGTGGTAACAGGGGAAGGTGCTTGGAAACGGGTGGAGATCAGAACGCAGGCGTGCTTAAAGGTCAAAGGGGGAGTTTTATGGGTGTGCATAATTAAAACAGCAGCGTCATTGACCACGTCACTTGGTTGATTTATAGTCAGAACTGCTCGCAAAACTGAGTTAGGAAAAACCAGCCACAAGACTAGCGAGCAGTTCATACGCTGTTCGATGTACTCGATTAATCTAATAAATAGCGGACATGACGTATGATGCGAGCGGCCAGGGGGCGTTTTTATCAAAATTTCGACCGCAAGTTTTGCTCGCTCGTTCAGACTTATAGGCGTGAACAGACCGCAAAGAGCGAACGGTTCATTTGAATAGCCACCCCTTTTTTTAAACGAACGACCGCAAATAGCGAGCGGCTCTGAATGAGGGCCTAAGATTGTTATAACCAATTCTGGTCCTGGTGCACCCCAAGCTCAAGAAGGATAAACTGTTGTGTACCATTTATTGTGGGAGCTGGGACTTAGAGGACAATGGCTGAGGCTGAGCCAGAGGAATATATTTCAATTTGCAAGCCAGCGGCGTTTCCACTGGCCTGTTGTACGGCTCTGCCTCAGCTGCCTCTCCAGTTATGGCGCCTAGTCACTCCTCTATTAGTCTCTGCAAAGAAGCTGATGTCATCACGTCAGCCTCTGGATGATGTCAACGTCTCTGCAGAGAATGATAGAGGAGCTGGCGCCGGCTGATCAGCGTTGTGGAGTCTGTCTCCGCAGTGCTGCTATAGAGGGTAACGGTGGATGGACAGTATAGTTGTGTTGTGGTGCAGTGGGTTGGTTGCTGGCCCGCGGCCCCATTGCAATCGCACCCCTTGCACCCACGATAGTTACGCCAGTGCAGTGGCAAACACAGGATTTCTACAGGGGTGTTTCCAAATGCTTGATTTTAGAGTGAGGGGCCTATTCATCATCGATAAGTGGCCCGGTAACCATGTGGAAATGCCAGTTAACTATTTTAGTTACCAGGCCATTCATCATTAAGGGTTCCAAATGGACCGCCTGATATTCAGCAAACTCCGAAAACTGAAAGTTTGCGGGAACAAGCGCCATCTTCAGACGGCACTTGTTCTCGGATCCGGGGATGCGAAGAGGGATACGAGCGGATCCCTCTGCCGCCTTCTCACTACCTCCCCGGCGGCTTTGCGCATGCGTGACCCCGGAAACGCATGCATAGCCGTGCCGATGGGGAGGAGGTAAGTAACGCAGCTACCTCTGTAGCTGCGATGCTAACCGAGGTGACAGCTGCTTTTCGGAGCAGCTTTCCCCGCACCGGAGCAATGATGAATTGCTCCGGTGCAAAGTTTCCCACACTGCGAGTTGGATACTTAAGTATTCCTCGTAGCAAGATCAATACTTCATCATAGATTCTGGTTGCAGGGTGCCATTCTAGGCACTATAAAAAAATTGTTGAAAGAAAAAAAAAATATGTACAGGTGGTGCTAATTATTTCATTTGTGACACTGAGAAGAGCATGCAGCACTAATAAAAATCTATTATGTTACTATTTCTATTGTGGTTATGGTATGGGCTGGGGAAGGGAGTTTCCAGGCACCCGGAAACCCCCCCTGTGTATGGGTGCACGGGAGATTTACGTCTCATAAATGTTTTAAAAATGTATTGGGTGCTCCTGGCTGGTGACAGGGAGGTGGCTTAGCGGATGCACAGAGATGGTCCGCCTTATGGGTGTGTTATGGGAGTGCTGCAGGCGTGTGGCTCAGTGCCGTGTCTGGGCGGTAGTGCGCCCTGTGCAGCACTGCTACCCCTCTCGCTCCCCCCCGCCCCCCTCCTCCCCATGAGTGCTTACCTTACCATCCAGGATGTGGAGGGTGGGCAGGATTTTCCGCCGTTATTCTTCTGTGCCGTGCACCACTGCCCAAGGTCTCTTCCTGCAGAACTCTGGCGCCGGGAAGTGTGTGTGGCCGGTGACCCTGGAGGCTTCCGCCCTGTGCGGAGGCACCAGCCGCACCACCCTCCCTACGGCCCTGGTGTGGCTGATAGTGGTACAGAGATGCACAGCTGCTCACATAGGAGGCCATATACAGAAGGAGAATCTGCACCTGCCATACAGCAAGTGCGAGTTTCGATGGTGCGATCGATGGTGACATCTAAAGACACACCAATCGGTATTTCAGCATATACGGACGCTGACAGTGGGCGCTGCCGCCTCAGTCCTTGCACATTTGGACGCACGGCTGTACACCAGCGAAGAGGCTTTGTAGCGGCATTAGCAGAAAGTCAGAGACGTGCGACTTTGAAAAGACACAGACACGGGCGCTAAAATCAACCAAAATATCTCGTAGCTCCTTTCTGTGTCACCGTTCATTGAATCATGGAAAATATCACAATCGTAGTGGTCTATGTACTAAGCCATGGAGAGGGATAAAGTGGATGAAGATTAAGGGCGGGATGTACTACTAACACTGCGCGGTACATCCCGTCAGACATCGCATTGTTACTGATCGCATATGGACTAATATATGTGATCAGTACAGCAAAGGACAGCTCTTCCGATAAGAGTTGTCCTTTGCACCGTGGACTTCCAGGTTTATGACCCGGGAGTCCATCTGCGCATGCGCAGATTGATGCGGCGGCCGTGGGGCATGCTGGGAGGGATCCGATCGGATCCCTCATACCAGCGCGATGCGGTAGACGCCCATAGGCAAAAGCTGGCATTACCATCCACATCGGAGCCCCAGCGGCCAGCCAATGAAACATATGGAAAATGCAGTAAAGCCCCCAAAAACAGAGTTTTTACAGCATTTTCCATTTAGCACATCCCTGTCAAAGTACCAACCAATCAGCTCCTAGCTGTCATTTTTCAAACATAGGGCCTGATTCAGCTTTCGGAATAGAGGGTCTCATTCAGAGCCGCTCGTAAGCGGCCACTCGTTCGTTCCGAGCGATGTTCGCACATCTGCGCATGCCTATGGGTCTCAGTACGCATGCGCGAACCAGTCAGTGCGGTCAGAAATCGTGTGCTCACAATATAGCGAATGCCTGCTAATTTGAGTGACAGGATGAGGCGTTTGTGGGTGGTAACAGGGGAAGGTGCTTAAAAACGGGGAGTGGAGATCCGAACGCAGGCGTGCCAAACGGTCAAAATGGGCGTTTAATGGGAGTGCATAATTAACAAAGCAGCGTCATCGACCACATCAGTTGGGTGTCTTTTAGCCAGAACTGCTCGCATGATTGCGGTAGGAAAAACCAACCACAAGAATAGCGAGCAGTTCATACGCCGTTCGATGTACTCGATTAATCTAATAAATAGCGGACATGACGTATGATGCGAGCGGCCAGGGGGCGTTTTTTACAAAGAAACGTCCGCATGTTTTGTTCGCTCGTTCAGACCTAGAGGCGTCAACAGACCGCAAAGAGCGAACGGTTAATTTAAATAGCCACCCCCTTTTTCAGAACGTCCGTCCGCAAATAGCGTTCGTCTCTGAATCAGACCCAGAGTGAGAGATAGCACTTAACTGTGAACCTAGACAAACCATATTGCAATGCAAGGGGTGTAAATACATAAATATTTTTGCATGTGGTAAATACTGGCTGCTGTGGAATGTAGCCCACAAATACTGCACAGCTTTATTATTACCATACCTCCCAACTGTGCCGAATTTAGCGTGACAGTCCCGTTTTTATGGGATTGTCCCGCTGTCCCACCCGCGGGCCGCAGTGTCCCGCGGTGGGGGGGAAGTTGGGGGAAGCATACACCGCTGCTCTGCGTAGCAGAGCAGTGTGTATGCAGAGCGAGAATAGATGCTGTGCGCATTCACAGTAGGGGGGAAGCCCGGGGGCAGCCCAGCATCTCGGAGATGTTAGGCCACACCCCTTTGCCTGTAGGCCACACCCCCTTTTCGGGAGCGCTGCGGAGGCACGTGGATGTCCCGACTGGTTATAATCAAATGTTGGGAAGTATGTATTACTCTACAATTTAGATGTCAGTTTGCACACCTCCCTCCCAAATCTAAATATCTCTGCACATTTTAAATCTGCCCCACCTGCAGTGCAGCATGGTCTCACCAAGATGATCAGTTGAGAGAGATATCTTACTCTATTTCCAAAGCTGAATCAGGCCCACAGCCTGTAAAGCAGTGTTTTCCCAACCTCGGTTCTCAAGGCACACTTTCAGTCCAGGTTTTAGTGATATCCATGCTTGAGCACAGATGGTTAAATCAAAATAACTGATGTACTGATTAAGACACCTGTGATCAGGTATGGCTAGCCTTAAAACCAGGACTGTTAAGCTGGCCACACACTAGACCAACTTACATCCAACCATCTAACTAGTTGATTGGTTGGAATGAAAATCTGGTAAGGTATGACAGCAAATGACAATCAGCAATTTGCTCCCAAACGCCGGAGAATTAACAAAAACTGTTGTTTGAACAAATTGTTTAGATCAAACATTTAACAAACTTGTCTGACGACCATTTTCATCTGTTTTCTGGCATTTAGGAGCAAATTGCTGATCATCATTTACTCCCATACGTTACCAGATTTCCATTTCAACTAGCCAACTAGTGAATGGTTGGATGAAAGTTGGTCTAATGTGTGGCCAGCTTTAGTGTGCCTTGAGTACTGATGTTGGGAAACACTGCTGTAAAGTGACATGAGCTGATTGGTTGGTACTTTATCTCTCTCCACGGATTAGTACATAGATCCCATATGTACTAAGCAAGTATGCAATGGTACTGGGGATTGTTTATTTTATTTATTTGCACTTTTTACATTGGAGTATTCCGGCATTTTGCTTTTTTTATGTTTTTCCTCACAGGCAATCTTTTTGTTGGCTGACTGCATGCTGAAACTTCATTATTGTGTTCGATAATTCATGATAGTAGGGGACTTTATGGTTTCCTTTTTTTTTTATTAAGTGTTAATTTTGATGTTTTATTTGCATTGGTTTTCATGTGCCTGTTCCGGTATTTCCACTGCGGCCCATTCCCAAAGGCCTGTTCACCATCAGTGGCCTCCCATCGATGGTGGAAGCACTCACCATTGTAATCAGATCATCGATGGTTGATGGCCAATCCTATCCACCTTCTCCAGTTTGTAAACAACCGCTTTTGTTTTTTGTTATCATGATCAAGAATGAATTATTAATACTATTTTCCTTTTTCTCCCACAGTAAACAAGTCATATATTATTCATTGTACTACAAAATAATGTACTATTCCATCAGAGGCCTCCGGCCACATGTAGGGCATCTCTGCTTATCTGACCCCAAGAGCGTACAAAAAAGCCTATAATAACCAGAAGCCATGAAACCTTTATCCCCGGAATCTTGCACATTATTATAGCAAGATAGCAAGATAAAGAGAAATAAAGAGAAGTCACAGAGACGGAATATACACGCTTAGTGCACTTCAAGGACAAGGCAACGACAAATCGCTTTGCTTAGTGGATAATGGCTTTCACCAGAATCCCCTGGAGACCACAGTAATACAGATAAGTAATGGAGTGTCTTCATGAATTACAGCATCCCCTCCTGGAGAGGTCTATGGGAACGGGCATGCTTACCCCTCTCCTCTCCAAAGACAGTGGAGGAGGAGGATTTATTTGGAAATGTCTTCCGCACCGATCCCATCAGGGTGCAGAACTTACCCAGCAGTTTCTGGATCCAGGAAGCCTGCGCAGGACTGTGGATTCTGGGGTTGGAAGGGTAGCGGATGTCTCTTTCTGGAGGTCAGCAGATCCCCGTGTGTGGAAAGGAAAAGTCTATTCAGAGACCACTTTTGTGGATCCTCAGGGGAGCCCAGATATGTGCAAGAAGTTACTGTACTCTCCAGAAAAGGACATTCATACTGTCTCTTGTGACATAAAGGAAGACGACGTTCTGGATCTGGAGGTAAGTGTATCATCATAGAGAAAATTCATTGTGTGTTTTGCAAAGTAATTGGTGGATGGTAAATTCAGTGGGACCTAACATCAGCCCAAGTACTGAATCTAAACCCAGCCCAAAGCGACTAAACCTCAATCTGGAGCTCTAAAACTACAGAATCACAGAAGACTTTGCTTCACATATTCTAGTACTGTAACAATTCCTCCTATAGGTTAACTTGTACTTGTTGAAATATATTTTTCTTTTTGATGCTTGATGCATTCTATTTTTGGGGTACAACCTCCAATTTCCCCTCAAGTTTGCTGATATAAAATGTTTGCACTGGGCCATTTATGTCTTAAGGAGCGTTGCTTGAGGGCAGGATGGAGGTGTAGTGACAGAGCTGTGTGTGGTCAGTGTAGAGAAGCGAGCAGTAGGGTGAACTGTAGCTGCTGTTATATGGCTGTGCGAGGTCAGTTTAGGGAAGTGAGCAGTAGGGTGAGCTGTAGCTGTTATAGGGCTGTGTGGTCACTATAGGAAAGCGAGCAGCAGTGGCATAACTAGGGTATTTGGAGCCCAGGGCAGATTTCAAAATGGTCCCCCCACCCCCACCCCCCCAAAAAAAAATTGTATGCATGCACCGAAGGCGAAAAATGGGCGTGGTGACTTAAAAATGGGGGTGTCAACATGACACACTCCCTTTATCGTCACTCAGAACATTCCTATCCATATGCACCTTAGACCCAGTAGTGCCCCTTATACAGTACCCCCAGTATGCAATATCCCCAGTAGTGGTCCCTCTTATGCAGGCCCATAGTAGTGCCCCTTATGCAGTACCCCCAGTAGTGGTCCCCCTTATACAGCCCCCACATTAGTTCCTCTTATTCAGTGCCCCAGTAGTGGTCCCCCCAAATGCAGTGCCCCATGTAGTGGTCCCCACAATGCAGTGCCCCCAGTAGTGGTATCCCCCTTATGCAGTGCCCTTTATATAGTGCCCCCAGTAGTAGCCCTCCCCCTATGCAGTGTCCTCAGTAGTGGTCCCCCTTATGCAGGCCCCCAGTAGTGATCCCCCCTATTCAGTGGTCCCCCCAGTGCAGTGCCCCTAGCAGTAAGCCCCTTACATAGTTGTGCCCCCAGCAGTAGTCCCCCTCCCCCATGCAGTGCCCCCAGCAGTAGTCACCTCCCATGCAGTGCACCCAGCAGTAGTCCCCCCCAGACAGTGCCCCCAGCAGTAGTCCCCCCCCCAGGCAGTGCCCCCAGTAGTGATCCCCTCTATCCAGTACCCCCTGTAGTGGTCCTCCCTATTTAGTGCCCCCTGTGAAGTTCCCCCTTATATAGTCCCCCCTATGAATTGCCCCCAGCAGTAGTCCTCCCCAGGCAGTGCCCCCAGTAGTGATCCCCCCTATCCAGTGCCCCTTATACAGTGCCCCTTGTAGTGGTCCTTCCTATTATTGCCCCCAGTAGTGGTCCCCCAGTGACGTGCCCCTAGTAGGAAGCACCTTATATAGTGCCCCCAGTAGTAGTTTCCCCCCCATTAGTATCCCCCCCCAGTAGTAGACACCAGAAGTGCCCCACCCCCAGTAGAGATCACCACCCAGTAATGTTGCCGCCAGTAGTAGTAGTAGCCACCCCCTCCCCCGTTGTGCCCCCAGTAGTGCAGACACGTTTAAAAAAAAAAAAAATACACTTACCTGAATCCACGCTCCGGCTCCAGACACCGCTCCCGCCGCACGTCAGTCCTCCCGGGCTGGCGCACTCAGCATTATGGGAGAGATGTCATGACATCTCCCCATTACCCACTGCATGAGCCGGAACGCGGAGCTCATGAGTGAGCTCCAGCCCACCTCTTGCAGTGGGTGCTGCAGCCAATGAGAGTCTGTCTGACTCTCATTGGCTGCTGATTCACACACACATCGCTGCCGCTCGGCGGTGATGTGTGTGCAGCGGCAGCAGTCAATGAGAGTCGTCTGACTCTCATTGGCTGCTGATTAACACACACATCGCTGCCAGCGTTGGCGGCGATGTGTGTGTTATGCACAGCATGAGCCCACCTGCCACCCTCCTCCTGGCGCTATTGGGCAAGCGCTCAGGGGGAGGGAAGGGGCTCGGCTGTGCAGCACAGGACCGGCACTGGAAAGCCTAGCGCCGGTTCTCTGTAAATGTGTAGCGCTGGCCGCACACACTGCGGTCGGCGCTACACTGCCTAACTGTTGGCGGGCCATTACCGTGGCCGGCGGTGCACCCCCGCACCGCCAGTCTTACGGCGCCCAGGGCACACGCCCTGCTCGACCCCCCTTAGTTACGCCACTGGCGAGCAGTAGGGTGAGCTGTAGCTGTTGTTATAGGGCTGGTCAGTATAGGCAGGGTCGGTGCAAGGTTTCTTGGCACCCCAGGCATTTCTTCAGCCTTACGCCCCCCTCCCTGCCCCCACCCTTGATAGCTACACAAGCCCTTATACAGTGCCCCCAGTAGTGCCCCCCCTATGCAGTGCCCCCAGTAGTGGTAACCCCTATGCAGTTCCCCCAGTAGTGGTCCCTCCATGCAGTGCCCCCAATATAGTGCCCCTCATACAGTGCCCTCAGTAGTGCCCCTTATACAGTAGTAGTCCCCCACCTATGCAGTGCCCCTTATATAGTGACCCCAGTAGTAACCCTCCCTATGCAGTGCCCCCAGTAGTGGTCCCCCCAATGCAGTGCTCCCAGTAGTAGTCTCCCCCTCAGCAGTGCCCCAGTAGTAATCCTCCCAGTAGCAGCCCTCCCTATGCAGTGCCCCCAGTAGTGGTCCCACCAGTGCAGTGCCTACAGTAGCAGTGCCCATAGTAGTAGCCACCCCCCAGCAGTGCCCCCAGCAGGAATCCCCTCCCTATGTAGAGCCCCCAGTCAGGCCTGCTGAGAGCCGCAGCTGGCCCGGGTAATAGGAGGCGTGGCCTATTTGCAGGAGGTGTGACCACGCCCCCTTTCCGAAAAAAAAAAGTTTTGCAGCGGCACTGCGCGCTGGGGAGGGGGGCGTTCTTGGCCCCCTCAGCCCTGCTCAAAGCCAGGGGGGCGCGATCAGTGTGATCGCTCCCCCCCACAGGCATAGGAGACTGCTGTGGCTGCTGCTCAGCAGCCACGAGCAGTCTCCACTGCAGCTCAGCACACACTGTCTGCTGGGCTGCTGTGAGGGAGAGGGAGCGGCGCCGGACCCGGGCCCCCGCTGGGCCCCTCAGGAAGCCTGGGCCCCGGTAATCTGTACCCGCTCCCCCCCCTCTCGGCGCCCCTGCCCCCAGTAGTAGTCCCCCCAGCAGTACCCCTAGTAGCAGTCTGCCCCAATAGTACCCCTAGTAGTAAACCCCCTCTATGCAGTGCCACTAGTAGTCCCCCCAGCAGTGCCCCTAGTAGTACCCCCACCAGTGGACCTAGTAGTACCCCCAGCAGTGCCCCTAGTAGTACCCCCAACAGTGCCCCTAGTAGTACCCCCATCAGTGCCCCTAGTAGTACCCCCATTAGAGCCCCCAACAGTGCCCTTAGTAATACCCCCATCAGTGCCCCTAGTAGTACCCCCAGTAGTACCCTCATTAGTGCCCTTAGTAGTACCCCATCAGTGCCCCTAGTAGTACCCCCATGAGTGCCCCTAGTAGTATCCCAGCAGTGCCCCCAACAGTGCCCCTAGTTACCCCCCGCAGTACCCCCATTAGTGCCCCTAGTAGTATCCCAGCAGTGCCCCTAGTAGTATCCCAGCAGTGCCCCTAGTAGTACCCCGCAGTGCCCCTAGTATTGCCCCTAGTAGTATCCCCCACAGTGCTCCTAGTAGTGCCCCCAACAGTGCCCCTAGTAGCACCCCCGCAGTGCCCCTAGTAGTACCCCCATTAGTGCCCCCCAACAGTGCCCCTAGTAGTATCCCAGCAGTAGTCCGCCCCCCCCCCCCCGCCAGACAAACACACACACACATGAAAAAAAAAAAACTCCACTTACCTTAATCCCCGCTCCGGCATGCTCCTCCGTCCGGCGTCCTCCCGGGCCGGCCCGCTCTGCATGATGGGAGGGACGTGATGACATCTTTCCCATCTCCCACTGCAGGAGCCGGAAGCCGGCTCCGGCAGTGGGCGCAGCAGCCGATGACAGTCTGTCTGACTCTCATCGGATGCTAAAACAAACACACAGCTGCCGGCGCCGGCGGCTGTGTGTTTGTTCCTAGGGCTGCACTTTTGTGCCGTCCACACTACCGCCCTGCAGTGGCCGGCGCTCTTAGGCAAATGCCTAAGTTTGCCTAGTGGTAGCGCCGGCCCTGAGTATAGGAAAGTGAGCAGTAAGGGAAGCTGTAGCTGTTGTTATAGGGCTGTGTGTGGTCACTATAGGAAAAAGAGCAGTAGGGTGAGCTGTAGCTGTTGTTATAGGGCTGTGTGTGGTCACTATAGGAAAGCGAGCAGTAGGGTGAGCTGTAGCTGTTGTTATAGGGCTGTGTGTGGTCAGTATAGGAAAGCGAGCAGTAGGGTGAGCTGTAGCTGTTGTTATAGGGCTGTGTGTGGTCAGTATAGGAAAGTGAGCAGTAAGGGGAGCTGTAGCTGTTGTTATAGGGCTGTGTGTGGTCAGTATAGGAAAGCGAGTAGTAGGGTGAGCTGTAGCTGTTGTTATAGGGCTGTGTGTGGTCAGTATAGGAAAGTGAGCAGTAGGGTGAGCTGTAACTGTTATAGGACTGTGGACCTCATTCAGAGTCGGTCGTTACGGCCGCACGGTCGTAGGGGAAAGGGGCCGGATATGCAAATGAAGCGATCACAAGTTGCGGTCCTAAGATGAGATCGTTAGCTGAACGACCGAGGGTAAGAAGCGGTCGTAAGACTAAATCATGCCCCTTCTCGATCACAACATACGTCATCTCCTGGGATATAAGGATTAATCGCGACCATCGGGATCCATCGGAGCTGGTCGTAGAGCTTAAGGTTGACCATACCCTCTCTTAAGCACTACGATCAAGTCAGTGTACAAACCTCCCATGTCACATGTGCCATGACACTACTTTGTTAATTATGCACTCCCATTAAATGCCGTTCGCATAATTAGGCACGCCTGCGTTCGGATCTCCACTCCCCCGTTTTCAAGCACCTTCCCCTGTTACCACCCACAAACGGTTCATTCTGTCACTCAAACTAACGACCTGGCTGTGTTCAAGGAGAGAGAAATTTCTGATTGTAACAGCTAGTTTGCGCACGCGCATTGCGAACTTTACGCATGCGCAGTTCAGCGAACATCGGCTGCGTACGACCGTGCGGCCGCAACGACCGACTCTGAATGAGGTCCTGTGTGTGGTCACTATAGGAAAGCGAGTAGTAGGGTGAGCTGTAGCTGTTGTTATAGGGCTGTGTGTGGTCAGTATAGGAAAGTGAGCAGTAGGGTGAGCTGTAACTGTTATAGGGCTGTGTGTGGTCAGTATAGGAAAGCGAGCAGTAGAGTGAGCTGTAACTGTTGTTATAGGGCTGTGTGTGGTCACTATAGGAAGCGAGCAGTAGGGTGAGCTGTAGCTGTTGTTATAGGGCTGTGTGTGGTCAGTATAGGAAAGCGAGCAGTAGGGTGAGCTGTAGCTGTTGTTATAGGGCTGTGTGTGGTCAGTATAGGAAAGTGAGCAGTAGGGGGAACTGTAGCTGTTGTTATAGGGCTGTGTGTGGTCAGTATAGGAAAGCGAGTAGTAGGGTGAGCTGTGGCTGTTGTTATAGGGCTGTGTGTGGTCACTATAGGAAAGCGAGCAGTAGGGTGAGCTGTAACTGTTGTTATAGGGCTGTGTGTGGTCACTATAGGAAAGCGAGCAGTAGGGTGAGCTGTAGCTGTTGTTATAGGGCTGTGTGTGGTCAGTATAGGAAAGCAAGCAGTAGGGTGAGCTGTAGCTGTTGTTATAGGTCTGTGTGTGGTCAGTATAGGAAGGAGAGGTAAGGGTGCAGTTGTAGTTACAGAGATGTGTGTGTATATATAATAAGAATCAACGAGATAAAGGTATAGCGGCTTAGCTCTACATGTATTAGTATAGGAATAGTAGGGTATCACGCCTCTTTGTGTACACTTAGCATCAAGGTCACCTGTCTTTGACCCTGACTCTTTCCTACATGGTTCATATAAATGCTCCCTCAAGGACGGATAATAAGTGGAGGCACATTGTTGAGATATATTTCTGTTATGTAGTTCCATGTTTATGACTATCTGTGTGCTAGCGGTGTGTAACGCCTGGTAATGTCATGAACATTTGCTGTATGTTGAGGCGGCATTGTCTGACAGACTGAATTTGCGCGCTCGGCTGCTCTACAATTGTCATCTGGTTTACAGACTGATTCCCAGCGAGCTGGGGACGGAGGAGACACAGATGGAGGGAGGTGCTCGGGACTTTCCTTTTATCTTAAATATTTTTGTTGACATTTGCAAATAAATTACCTGGAGTCGTCAGCGGGTAAGGGAGAATCTGACTGCAAGCATCACCTTTGTGGTCAGAGGTTTCTTTCTATCTAACCAGCCCTCATACGACAATTTTTCAATGCGTTGGGTAAGAAGCCAGGAATTATAATAATTATTTTTTTACGTTGTGTCCCCCTTGTAGTGCGTTTCACGATGCGTTTTCTGGACAGCACACCCTTTTCTTGGTACAGCAGTATCTTATAATAATACTACAGTAGCTGGGATACCCGGGTTAAAGACTGGAACTTGAAGTACACCTGCAGCCTTTATTGGTTTACATTGTCCTCGCCTATATCCCCATTCCATTGATCTTGAAAAGGACCCCGCTCTTTGCTAACATGCATGCAAACAGTGACGTAACTACCGTGGGTGCAAGGAGTACGGCTTCTATGGTGCCCGAGCTGCCTCTATGGCCCGCCGCTCCCCCCTGCACCCAGTCACGCACACAAGGTGGGCCGGTCCAGGCAGGGCTGTCGAAGGGTGCCCGGGTGTCAGTGGTATTGATTTGCTGTTGACCCACCAGCTGATTACAGCTGGCACACCGGCAGTCAGACATGGAGAGACAGCGCTGCCAGTCACAAGGCAACGAGAGCTTACGGATTGTGTGACATAATGTGTTTGTGTGGCATTAATGTGTTATATGGGGCACTACTACTATGTGGCATAATCTGTAAATGGCATTTCTGTGTGGTATGTGACGTAGTTATAATCCCGACAGACGAGATGTCGGTGCTGGAATCCCGAGATCTGTCAGAATCCTGATGCTGGCATCCTGGCGGTAAGTACTGGGATTATGGGGAGGGTTAGGGTTTAGGGTTAGGCACTTGGGGGAGGGTTAGACACTAAGGGGGAGGGCTAGGTTTAGAGTGTGGTGGGGAGAGGTTAGGATTAGGCACTGGGGGGAAGTTAGGTTTAGGCAGCTGGGAGGAAGGGTTGGGATATTCAGCGACAGGTGTCTGTATCCTAACCCTGTCGGAATTCTGACCGTCGGGACCCTGAGCGCCAGCATACCATACCCAGCCTGTGTGGTATAATGTGTAAGGGGCATTACTGCATGGAATAATGTGTATAAGGGGTACTCCTGTGTGGCATAACATGAATGGGTGCAATGTGGGGTCAAATTTATGTTTTTATTTACCTCTGGGGGAGGGCCTTTTAAGATCTTGCTATGTGGCCCACAAAGTTCTCCTTACGCCCTTGCATGCAAAAACAGAATGTTGACTAATCTATATGGTCACTTTAAAAAGGACTAACTCTGGATTTAATATGGACTTTCGTGAGTCATAAAATGTGACACTTGCTCAGACTGTGAAGTTAAAAGGATACCTTTGTAGCTTTCACACAGGTTTTTGTCACACTGCTAGGGATGGCCATCAATGGGTTTCCATCGATGGTCACCATTGATGATAACAGTTGATGGTGCAATAATCATATATCGTGAACCATCGATGGTTTGCACCACTTGATGGTCACCGCTGAGGGGTGCCTAGCAAGCCGCAGGCCAATCAAAAATGGGGGTGAGGCTTAGCGGGCCACCAGGGGGCAAGGCTAAGCTCTGTGTCGGGAGCAAAAAAAACCCCATTGGGTTCCACTTTGCCATCCATGGCAGAAAACCATCGGCTCTCTGCCATCAATGGCAAAACAATTGAACATCGGTAGTAACACATCAATATTTGTAAACTATCGATGGTCGATGGCCATCCCTAAGCACTGCCAATTTCCACGAAGCCAGCCCAGGAACCTGTGTAATTTAAGAGTATCCCCACTTTTACGGATTGTGTGACAGTGTGTGGCCCTGACGTAGTTCAAACCTAGGCAAAAACCTAATCACGGTCAAACTACACCACCCTGCCAAATTTGGTGGAGCTAGGTCCAATTCTCTGGCCGTGCATAAAGGACAGACAGACATGCTTCCTCGCGTATTATATAGATATATAATATATATATAATGCAATCAGATATCAGGCCTGATTCTGAGTGGCGTGCATCATGCCCAGTGTCGTCACATTTAACTTCTGGCTCAAGTCAAATAAAGACAAATATTGAGTCCCTTAAGTCAGCGTTGGGCAACAAATACACTTGAGATGTGGCTACTTCATAGCACTGATTCCTAAGCTGTGCATGCACCCTGTTGTGGTGTGATCAGGAGACTCCACATGTAGCTTTGGTAAAATCTAGCCCTGCGTGGGAGTGTGACTGCATGGAAAAATCAAGACACTTTCTGCTCACACGTCCATGGGTCATACTGTAGAATAGATTTTGCATTAACAGATAAGTGGCCTGTGCAGACTGGGTAATTACTTCCTGACACTTTTAGAATATAGACAAACAATCCAGGATTCTCTGGAATGGTATCTGCTGATTAACACACCCGAGGATACCCCAGTCTTCATGCACTGGTGTATACTCAAGGCGGATGTCAGGGGTATAGCTATTGAAACCCTTTGGATATTGCCACTTCTTTGCTAACTTGTTATAGTCACCTGTACATCCCAAGGTTAGATTGGATCACCAGCCAAGCTCTGAGCAGTGCATGGAGAAAGGGAGAGGGACGTTGAGTCGTAGCCTCCCTTCCCGGAGATAAGGCTCCTGGCCAGGACGGCTATATCCCTATCCCTATTTTGTTATATTTAGAGTGTGTTTAATGAATGCTCTGAGAAGGATGTGTTTCCGAAGGAAATGTTGGAGGTTCAAATTATAGCCAATGTTAACCTCAGGAAATATTCTTACGTGTTCCCAAATTACTCTGTTTTATTTTTTTTATTTTGCAGTGACTACAGGCACTGCATCATGAAAGCCTATTATAAGGGAATCACTCTGGTATTATTTCACATTCTTGTTGCTAGTGGTCTTCATTTGAGTGAGCTGAACTAATACAGTAAATTCACACACACATACAACAGAGAACTAGAAAGGGTTAACCAGATCAGAAAGGTACTAAATCTGCCTAGCATCAGCTAAGACTCCACAAACTCCTCCCCTAACAATCCTATAGAACAGGAGAAAACCATTACTAACATTCTCAATCTTAAAGGGTAAACAACTCCAACACATTAAAGAGGCAATACACAGAGAAACACTTCATAGTTTAATCTCATTCATGATTATTTAGTCTTACTGAGATGAGTGAAAGGAAGATGAGCTAAAAAATATTAATAACTTTGGATTGTTAATGTTAGAAATCATTCGGGGCTGTGTTCATTATGTTAATTATCAGGGTTCGAATGGACCCCGATAATTAACATACTAACTCGATGCGAGCGCAAGAGCAATTCATCATTGCTCCGGCGTGGAGACATCTGATCCGGTCAGAGCAGTGACACTAGTGCGCATTGCGTGACCTACAGGGAGAGAAAGGTTAGCAGGAGGTATCTGTGATATCTCCTGCATTACCTTCTTGATGAATGGCCCGAATACTTCATTTCTACAATTGCAGGTGAGAAGATTAATTTTCACCTGCTTTTGTAGAAATTAAGTGATGATGAATAGAGCCCTAAAACATGGTTGATCAAGGTTTCTAATACATAGCAATGTTTCACATTATTATTAATATACTTTACTATGCAGGCTTCAATTTTTTTTCATTAAAACATTGATGGAAAAAAAATGGTTTAAAAAAAAAACTGTTTCCAATCCTGGTGAGAATAGTAATTAAAGGCTTTCTATTGTCTTTATTTCCTCTTGCTAATGGTAAAGGCTTAAAGAGGGTTCAAGAGAGGGAATCAGTATGATTTACGGCCGGCACTTCAAATACCGACAGCGGTTGCCCGGCAGTGAAGATCCTGACACGTACGTATTTTTTCTATTTACTAACCTCCCCCCCCTAACCCTATCCCTCCCTTAGGGGTGCATAACCACCCTCTGTGCCTAAACCTAACCCCTCCTTCCCCACAGCCTAACCCTAAGTCTCCCGGGGGGGGGAGTGCCTAACCCTAACCCCCCCCAAGTGCTTAACCCTAACCCCCCTCTGTGCCGGAACCTAACGCCTCCTTCCCCTCAGCCGAACCCTAAGTCTCCCAGAGGGGGAGGGGGGTGTCTAACCCTAACCTTCCCCCGGTCGTGCCTAACCCTAAGTCCCCCCCGGGAGCCCCTAACATAACCCTCCCCCCCCCGCAGCTGTCCGTGCCTGGCTTACCTTCGATCGGTAAGCCGGGCGTCAGGCTCCCTGCGTAGGTCTAATGACAGGCGTTGGGATTTTGACGCCTGTCATTTGACACTTGCCGGGATTAGACTGTCGGGATCCCGACGGTCGGCATTCAGACCGTTGGCATCCCGACTGCATACCCAAGAGAGGTGGTGGAACTCATCCCATCCGCCCTCGTTAGGTGGAGATACTCTGATAGGGTGCCAAAGGCACAACCAGGGTTATGGAACCCTGCAGGGCAAATTATTACACCACTTCAAAACTGTTCTTTAAAATCCTAGCTGTATACTTCTATTGGTACATAATATAACATGACAAATACCCCTCTGTCCCTATACACACTGTTGTGTATAGGAAAATGTAAAGTGAATGACAGAGTGCCAGAAGCTTTGAGGACTAGGATTGTGTGAAATACATTTTAGATCATACTTGCCGACTTCTAAGTTTTTCTCCCCAGGAGAAGCCCAGGGAGGAGAAGCAGGTGGGCGGTGTTGAGGTCGGAGCCAGATGGTTAGTGTAATTAAGCCCCGCCCCTTTGTGGTAATTTGCCACGAATATCACATATTTAAATAGGGGACGTGCCAATGAGGCGATTCTCATAGAATTGCGTCATTAGGCCCCGCCCCCTACTCAAGGACCCGCCGATCCCCGGGAGTATTCTCTCCATTCTGCCCACTTTACTAGGGTGTGGGAGAAGTGCCTACTCTTCTGGTGGTATGGGGGGCGTTACCCGAAAAATCGGGAGCGTCCCGCAGATCCCGGGAGTGTAGACAAGTATGTTTTAGATGCTATTTTAACACTTTAGGACACTAAAAATAAAAATGTTCAATGCCATCAGTGTCACTCTTATTTTCTTTCTGCCATCCCACTGACTTTTTTTTGGCACTTGGGTGTCATGGCTGCAGTTCCGCCCCTGTTCCAACCCTCTTTAAGCCCTGCTAATGGTACACGTCAGGGTTTTTTCCTTTCACACCTAGCTTCTAGCTTTTGTCCATAGAACCACTAGCAGAAAAGACCAGTCTCACCAAGAACGTCAGGGTCCTTATTACTTACGGTGGGCTACATGCATTCTGTCTATGCGCAGACAATGTAATGCTCTGTACCACTGACCCTGAGACCACGCTTCATGTTCTTTTGGGAGAATATTCTACTCTTTCTATAGGTTAAAAACCATCAAATCGAACGCTTAACCAGTTAATGTTCACCAAGATGTATTGCTGTCCCTTCGTGGATCCTACATATATGCATTCCAGTCATGTCAGCGCAGACACATCAGGTGGATGGTTGGTAAGCGTGTGTGCCTCCCTGAGACGCCCATGGGCCGTGGTGCTAACCCGTCGCTGTGCGTATTAAGACGGACCACTGGAGATTGCACCTACCCTATGACAGGTGCAATTTCTCCATCGGAACATGGCCGCCAGGGTCAGTGAAACTGCTTCTTGTTACCGCGATACGTCTGCATCTGGCTAGCCACCCCTCGTTACTTTCCTGAAACGTCTGCCGAAATTGCATCTATCTGCGGGCAATTTCGATCTGGGTCTTAGAGCGGTAACTATCGGGATGCGCGCGCAGACTGAAAACATCATCCGCTTGCGTTCGGGATCAACAGTACATGGAACGTTGAATCAGGTCCCTAGTCTTACCCATAATAATGAGAAATTGATCTATAGAAAAGATCAGCCATGTGGCTAGTGAAATAAATACTTCTGAACTAATAAAATATTTATAAAAGCACAAAATGCCGTATTTTAAATCATAAATGAAATAAATAAATAAAAATAAACATACAAAAAATTTTAAAAGATTTTTCACATAAAAGAAAGTGCTTGTTTGTCTGCAACGCGTTTCTCGGTGGAACGGACTGCTTCCTCAGGCAGTGTGCGATAGTGGGCGTCTCAGTCCTTGCACATTCGGATACACAGATGTACCACAGTAAAAGGGCTTTGCATAAAGTCTCATCTGTCGCCGTGCCTGCAGTGACTGAATGTGGCTCTTTGTTATACAGGGGAGAGAGGGGGAGGGGGGCACTTTCGCTCATCTTCTCAAGGGTCCTACTGCGGGT
Organism: Taudactylus pleione; assembly: GCA_031769625.1. Lineage (NCBI taxonomy): Eukaryota > Metazoa > Chordata > Amphibia > Anura > Myobatrachidae > Taudactylus > Taudactylus pleione. The sequence continues at coordinate 5,585,805 of JAUIMM010000198.1, forward strand.
TGTAACAGAAGAGTCTGTCCTTTCCATCCTTGCTAGATTTGGGTTAATCTGAGGTTGTATCTCAGTCTGAGATATCTGTCTGTAGCTGACAGGGAGGATTGTGCGGTGGGAATTCCAGCCTGTCTGGTCTCTATGCATAGAGGAGCGGATTCTTTGCAGCGTTGCAGACGCCGTGCTATCTATGAGCTGCGAGGAGCAGAGAATATGAAATCGCTGGAGAAATTGTCTCCAGGTGAACTGGCTGCTATTGGTTTATTTGTTTTATTATCCCACTCAGATCTTGCTTTTTCATTTTCTATCTGTACTGCTCAATCCTCCCACACTGGTCACAGGGACTGATTAATCATGATACGGCAGCTGTTATTACATGTCTCTGAAGCAGACTGTGTCACTGGCTTCAGAAGTAATGAAGTGGGTGAGGACTGTGACTGAGAGAAACAAGTTTTTGAGGCTACTGATCCCGTCAGATTTCTCCTAACTCTGGAAAAGCTGGCGAGACTTTGTACAGAACTGCCTTTCTCACCCTCCATGTACTTGTTAAACGTACTTGTAGGACACTTCCCATTGCTGTTCCAGAAACATCAGTGTTTGCTCATGATGGTTGCCTGCCACCGATGGCAGGTGTTGATGGTGGCATTGATGGGTAACATTGATGCCGACCCTTCAATTGTGAAACTCTAAGCTACGGTGTAGGATTGAACACCGAAGATTGATTTTTTGAACATATTGATCTTTGGATATAATAACAAACACTGCTAAACCCCCTTCTGGTCAGCAGTATCACTATTCCTGGCCGATTATATAATAACATACACTCCTAAACCCCCTTCTGGTCAGCAGTATCACTATTCCCGGCTGATCATATAATAACATACACTGCTAAACCCCCTTCTAATCAGCAGTATCACTATTCCCAGCTGACCATATAATAACATACACTGCTAAACCCCCTTCCGGTCAGCAGTGTCACTATTCCTGGCTGATTATATAACATACACTGCTAAACCCCCTTCCGGTCAGCAGTATCACTATTCCTGGCTGATTATATAATAACATACACTGCTAAACCCCTTTCTGGTCAGCAGTATCACTATTCCTGGCTGATTATATAACATACACTGCTAAACCCCCTTCCGGTCAGCAGTATCACTATTCCTGGCTGATTATATAATAACATACACTGCTAAACCCCTTTCTGGTCAGCAGTATCACTATTCCTGGCTGATTATATAATAACATACACTGCTAAACCCCCTTCTGGTCAGCAGTATCACTATTCCCGGCTGATCATATAATAACATACAACACTGCTAAACCCCCTTCCGGTCAGCAGTATCACTATTCCTGGCTGATTATATAATAACATACACTGCTAAACCCCCTTCTGGTCAGCAGTATCACTATTCCCGGCTGATCATATAATAACATAAACTGCTAAACCCCCTTCTGGTCAGCAGTATCACTATTCCTGGCTGATTATATAATAACATACACTGCTAAACCCCCTTCTGGTCAGCAGTATCACTATTCCTGGCTGATTATATAATAACATACACTGCTAAACCCCCTTCCGGTCAGCAGTATCACTATTCCTGGGTACTTTATAGGGGTCTGTTTATATATTATTTCCTAAGTATATACAGGAAACTGTAACTACTATACACATACTGTACAGCAAATGTAATATAATAATTCTCCACAACCTCAAATGGGTGTATGTAGAAGTTCTTATTAATTATACCAAAATAATCACATATTTGGTTATAGTAGCTCAGGACTTGTAACAGAAGTTATTGTGGGGTAGTAATATGTATAAATATATTAGAGTGTAATGAAAGATCTCCGTTTAATTGGACAGTCTCTGTAGGTAACACTTTGCTTCTGGATATCTCAACAATAAACAGATCTGAGCACAGACACCCGTCCCCTCCACGTTTTGGTGTGATTGGCAGCTTTGTCTAAAGTCCGCTCCGCATCATCCCACCCTCTGCCCCCTCTGTATCCGTCACTGGCTGTTGGGCGCAGTAGCGGCTTTCACAGAACCTGTGGTGATGTCAGAGACCAGAAATACCGAGGCTGCACCTCTAATGTTTCATAATTAGAACCACACACTTTTATCAGACTAATGAAAAACTAACGTTAAATTGCTACTGGTAATTTGTCGCTTTGGTCACATAGAACATGATTAATACCAATAACACACTTGGGGGTCTATTTACTAAGCAGTGTTAGGAGACAGAGTGAAAAGTGATAAGTCAGTGATAAGGTGCCAGCCAATCAGCTCCCAACTGTCATTTTTCAAACACAGCCTGTGAGATGACAGTTGGGAGCTGATTGGCTGGCACCTTATCACTTTTCACTCTGTCTCCTAACACTGCTTAGTAAATAGACCCCTGAATATAAATTATATGGCGATAAATAGTAGGGGGCATTAGTTCATTTTGCTGCATCACGGCCCAGCGCCCGCCGTGACTCATCCACAGCACATGTGACATCCTGATGTCACAGAAGAGGCGGCATGGAGCAGGAAGCTGGGTGCTAGGCATGTCCTAAGGATACGCCCGGCAGCCGGAGAGAGGTGCCACCCCTCAGGCTGGTGCCCAGTACAACAGCACTGGTCACATACTCCTTGTTACCTCCCTGTATATACTGCTCTGTGATACCATCTGTTGTCCTGTGTCATTGTATTAACAGGATTTTAGAGAAAGCCCAGAAAGACTGTGCTGTCCATTCATAAGTGTGTGGATGTTTGTGTAGGTAATGTTATTGTATACTATGGAGTGTATACTGAGTGTATGTCCTGCATTCTGCTCCTGTTGTCTCCGCTGACCTGTGCTGCCTCTGTCTCGCCCACAGAATGACTCTTCCAGTGACAGCGACACAGACAGCGAGAGCCACTTCTCTCTCCTCCTGCCCCAAGATTACCTCGGGCTGGCTGTGTTCTCCATGCTCTGCTGCTTCTGGCCCCTGGGTATCGCTGCGTTCTTCCTGTCACAAAAGGTGAGACGTGGGGGATAATGCCCGCAAGCACTGCCTGTTCCATTGGCTGCTGGTATAAGGTGACATAACGACAGATACAGGGCCATGCGTGAGGAGTACAGAAAGAAATTGTCCAGAAACGTGTACAGATAGGTGATTGCAGACCTCCCGCTGATGTAGATTTCTTAATTCTTTTTAAACAACATTTATTATTACAACGTAACACTAACCTAGGTGACTATACAACACAACGTACAGTAAAATAAAATAAATGACAGTAGTACAAACTACACTTTAAAGTGAAGCGGTCACTTGCACACAGCAAAGGCAGACAATATTCAGCCTACAGTTCAGCCCTAAAACATTCTACTAAATCCCATATATTACACAGAGACCCCGATACTTACACCAAAACCTTCATACACATCTCTCACAGACTGTGGCAGCCATTTTCTGCGGAACACAGATATAATAGACATTGCCATGTCATCACCCGCTGCCTGTTCTTATTTTTCTTTAAATCATGTTTTATTTTTAAAAGTTTAAATTATACACCCAAAATAACATAGTAAGCACAGGACAAATCAAATGCATGCATATATATATATGTATATATGGCAAAATACAACACGGCACTGCAGTATCCTAGGTTCTTAGGTAAGAAAATACTTTTTACTTCAACGTTTCTGGGCTATCAAGCTTCCTGACGACGGGGCCTGATAGCCCAGAAAGGTTGAAGTAAAAAGTATTTTCTTACCTAAGATACTGCAGTGCCGTGTTGTGTTTCGCCGGTCAGGCATTACATATTCTGTGTATACTATATATATGTGTGTGTGTGTGTGTGTATATATATATATATATATACACACATATATATATATATATTAGGGGTGAGCGGGTTCGGATTTCTGAAATCCGAGCCCCCCCGATCCGAGTCCGATCCGAGTCAGGCTCGACTTTTCCCGCCTGACTCGGATCTGAAATCGAGGCAAAACGTCATCATCCCGCCTTCCGAGTCTCGCGGGTTTTGGATCCTATATAAGGTACCCGCGTCGGCGCCATTTTCTCACTCGGCTGTGGACAGTGAAGAGGGAGGGTGGGAGTTAGGGCTGTGTAGTGTAGTGTAGTGTAGTGCTGCTGTTGTCCACTACTTCAAAGTCCATAGGGGCTGGCTGTGTTGTGCTGTGCTGCTGTTGTTAATAGGGGCTGTGTCCACTACTTCAAAGTCCATAGGGGCTGGCTGGACTGTGTTGTGCAGTCAGTTCTCCATAGGGGCTGTGTCCACTCCAAAGTCCTGTGCAGTGTCCCAGTCCTAAAGGAGTGCTGTAGTGTTGTCCAGGGGGTGCTCTGTCCATCAGGGGTGCTCCCCCCAAGTGCTAAAAAAATAATATATTTTCTGTGTTTGTGAATTGTGTGCGCAGTAGCCGCACGTGCATCAACAAAGTAGTGCCAAGCGTGCGCCTGTGTCATAAGTAAAGGGCCGGCTGGCTTGACCGTTAAAGGGTGCTGTAACCCCCGAAAGTACACTCCAGTCCAAACCAAAAAAAAAATATTTTCTGTGTTTGTGAATTGTGTGCGCAGTAGCCGCACGTGCATCAACAAAGTAGTGCCAAGCGTGCGCCTGTGTCATAAGTAAAGGGCCGGCTGGCTTGACCGTTAAGGGTGCTGTAACCCCCGAAAGTACACTCCAGTCCAAACCAAAAAAAAAATTATTTTCTGTGTTTGTGAATTGTGTGCGCAGTAGCCGCACGTGCATCAACAAAGTAGTGCCAAGCGTGCGCCTGTGTCATAAGTAAAGGGCCGGCTGGCTTGACCGTTAAGGGTGCTGTAACCCCCGAAAGTACACTCCAGTCCAAACCAAAAAAAAAATTATTTTCTGTGTTTGTGAATTGTGTGCGCAGTAGCCGCACGTGCATCAACAAAGTAGTGCCAAGCGTGCGCCTGTGTCATAAGTAAAGGGCCGGCTGGCTTGACCGTTAAGGGTGCTGTAACCCCCGAAAGTACACTCCAGTCCAAACCCCAAAAAAAATTATTTTCTGTGTTTGTGAATTGTGTGCGCAGTAGCCGCACGTGCATCAACAAAGTAGTGCCAAGCGTGCGCCTGTGTCATAAGTAAAGGGCCGGCTGGCTTGACCGTTAAAGGGTGCTGTAACCCCCAAAGTACACTCCAGTCCAAACCAAAAAAAAAATTATTTTCTGTGTTTGTGAATTGTGTGCGCAGTAGCCGCACGTGCATCAACAAAGTAGTGCCAAGCGTGCGCCTGTGTCATAAGTAAAGGGCCGGCTGGCTTGACCGTTAAAGGGTGCTGTAACCCCCAAAGTACACTCCAGTCCAAACCAAAAAAAAAATTATTTTCTGTGTTTGTGAATTGTGTGCGCAGTAGCCGCATGTGCATCAACAAAGTAGTGCCAAGCGTGCGCCTGTGTCATAAGTAAAGGGCCGGCTGGCTTGACCGTTAAAGGGTGCTGTAACCCCCAAAGTACACTCCAGTCCAAACCAAAAAAAAAATTATTTTCTGTGTTTGTGAATTGTGTGCGCAGTAGCCGCACGTGCATCAACAAAGTAGTGCCAAGCGTGCGCCTGTGTCATAAGTAAAGGGCCGGCTGGCTTGACCGTTAAAGGGTGCTGTAACCCCCAAAGTACACTCCAGTCCAAACCAAAAAAAAAATTATTTTCTGTGTTTGTGAATTGTGTGGGCTGTAGCCGCACTTGCATCCTCAAAGCAGCAGCGACAAGCGTGCGTCTGTCTGTTAAAGGGTGGTGACACCCTCAAAGTGTGCTACACAAACAATAAAAATATTCTTCTTCTTTTTTCTGTCTTTGTGAATTGTGTGGGCTGTAGCCGCACCTGCATCCTTAAAGCAGCAGCGACAAGCGTGCGTCTGTCTGTTAAAGGGTGGTGACACCCTCAAAGTGTGCTACACAAACAATTAAAATATTCTTTTTTTTTTCTGTCTTTGTAAATTGTGTGGGCTGTAGCCGCACTTGCATCCTCAAAGCAGCAGCGACAAGCGTGCGTCTGTCTGTTAAAGGATTACATCGGTGACAGCATCCAAGTAGGCATGTCAGACAGTCCGTACCTGTACTGGCAGGAAAAAGAAGCAATTTGGAGGTCCCTGTACAAACTGGCTCTATTTTACCTGAGTTGCCCCCCCTCCAGTGTGTACTCCGAAAGAGTGTTTGGTGCAGCCGGGAATCTTGTCAGCGAAAGGCGTAGGAGGTTGCTTCCACAAAATGTGGAGAAGATGATGTTCATAAAATGAATTATCAACTCTTTCAGGGAGACCAGCCTCCAGAACGTACAGAGGGACCTGTGGTTCCAGCGGGGATGAATTAATACTCTGTGAGGATGAGGATGTACACACTGAAGAGGGTGAGGAATCGGTGGATGAGGAGGATGAGGATGACATCTTGCCTCCGTAGAGCCAGTTTGTGCAGGGACAGATTAATTGCCAGCTTGTTTTGTGGGGGCCCAAACGAACCAATCATTTCAGCCACAGTTGTGTGGCAGACCCTGGCGCTGAAATGATTGGTTTGTTAAAGTGTGCATGTCCTGTTTATACAACATAAGGGTGGGTGGGAGGGCCCAAGGACAATTCCATCTTGCACCTCTTTTTTTTCTTTGCATTATGTACTGTTTGGGGCCTAGTTTTTCAAACTGCCATCCTGTCTGCCACTGCAGTTTCACGCCTAGATGGGTCACGTGTTTGTGCCGCCCACTCGTGTCGCTTAGCATAGTCATCCAGCTACCTCGGTGCAACCTTTTGGACATAAAAACACTATTGTGAGGTGTGAGGTGTTCAGAATAGACTGGAAATGAGTGGAAATTAAGGTTATTGAGGTTAATAATAGCATAGGAGCAGAAAAACCTACAAATTCTGTGATTTTAGCTGTTTTTATGCTTTTTTTCAAAAAAATACAGATCCAAAACACAAAACCCAGAACCCAAAACACGGAAGGGTGGTTTTGGCAAAACCAATCCAGATCCAAAACACGAAGAAAGATCCAGATCCCAAACCAAAACACAAAACACGAAAAGTGGCCGGTGCACACCCCTAATATATATATATATATATATAATGCAAAACAGTACAGTATGGGAGTTTGGCATAAATGGAGACTGGGATAAACAGGAAAAGACTTAAATACATACAATGGGAAATGAAATATACATATAAATGAGACTGCAGTAATCGTAACCCGTTTTAACGCAGGGCATCAAGCAGTAATAGATTTCAAGCATTCATACCCAAACCCATATAACAGGATATTAACTGGATGGGTGTCTGAAGGCGCCACCCAGACCCCACCACCTCTGAAATACAAAGAAACAATAGAGGAACTGAACTAGCTAAGGAAAAGAAAACTCTGACCTTAGATAAAGACATCAAATCTTCAATTCAACATTTGAAAAGTATCGAAATAACAGACCATCGTAATGAGGAAAGAAATTAAATAAATACATTTGAAAAACACGCATCTAAGAATGTTCCAGAAGTTTGGACTACAACACACAGCCACCCCCCAAGACCCCCCACCCTGTATTACCACCTCCCCCAGCTTATGGCAGGGGTGTATCTATAATGGGTGCAGGGTGTGCGGGGCACATGGGGTCCAGGGGGGCCCCGCACTGCACACATAGTATTACTTACCTCTCCAGAGTCCTACGTCAACGTGGGGGTCCGGCGCTGTAAAAACGACTGGATAATGGCCACCGCGGCCATTTTACCATCGTTTGCGCATGCGCAGTTCAGGGTATATTGCCGCCGCGGCCTGCGCATACTCTATAGACTCTGGGCGCTCTCTAGTACCCAGAGTCTATAACTCCGGCGCTTGCCGCGCACAGCTCAGTGCGCTGTCGGCCGCCAGACAGAGAGGAGGGGGCCCGTGTCGGAGACTGCACACAGGCCCCCTCCTCTCTAGAAACACCCCTGTCTCCACCCCCGAACTAAACTAAACTATAAAAAATTAGGGCAATTATACTCATGAAACATAAAGGAATGGTACTCCCAGCCCAGGAGTAAGGACTTCCACAAATAGTATACAGAAATAATATCAAATTATAGGAACAAAATATAGACACATCAAATTTGGGGACACAGAGAATAGACTTCCTAGTAGGCTAATAATACATACACCAAAGGTAAATACACCATTGCAACAGAAACAATCAAGGTGGATCAGACTGTCTCGAGGACTGCAGGACCAGCAAGTTTAAAGCGTCCCAGGCAAAGTCAAGCAGGGAAAAATGGATCATAAGGCATAAATCCGGAAAGGCTGCATTGCCTTGACCACCGATGACAAATGAGCTTTTAATTCCAGGAGGACGAAGCGCAACAACAGGAGCATCACAATATAAAGTTATCATAGGAAATGTTTTCCAGGAAGAGCTCAGGGAAAGGAGGGTTGCTCCAGGAAGAGCTCAGGGAAAGGAGGGTTGCTCCAGGAAGAGCTCAGGGAAAGGAGGGTTGCTCCAGGAAGAGCTCAGGGAAAGGAGAAGTAACAAACAGAAAAGAAAATGGCGCAGGAACAAGAACAGGCACCGAGCATTAATCCAGGATCTGTACAGGGGCATTTTTCTTTTCCACATCCTCGGGCAAATCCTCCAAGTGGACCACAGAGAAACACAGATCTGAGCAGCCAAAGGATAAATCATTGTGGAGCTCTGCCACACGTGCTGCCACCCGGTTCCCTGATTCCGAGATGGCTTGAAGGAGAAGCTCCATGGACCCCTGGAGTCAAGATGGCGGCTAGTAGAGGATTCTGGCTTATAAGATGGCGGCAAGCAGGTGTTAGGAATCGGAGGTTTGTCAAGGAGGGTTATGCTTTTACAGCCGTGGGGCAGGTGTCCTTGGCTGACTGTGGCCTGTGGGCTGTAAGCAAGATGCGGCCTTTGGGCCGTGTAGCAGCCTTGAGGGCTGAAAACCTTGGCTGGTTGCGGCCCATGTGCCATGAGCAAGATGCGGCCTTTGGGCCGTGTAACAGCCTTGAGGGCTGAAAACCTTGGCTGGTTGCGGCCTGTGGGCCATTTAGCATCCTTGAGGGCTGGTATGCCTTGGCAGGTTGGGGGCCTGTGGTTGTGAGCAGGATGCAGCCTTTGGGCCGAGGAGCAGCCTTGAGGGCTGGCAGGGCCGGATTTACCGCTACCCATCCCAGGCGGCCGCCTAGGGCCCGGTGGGTCCCAAGGTGCCCGTGGCTGGGCTCCCCTGAAATCCGGCCCTGGAGAAGTACTTGCTGGCTGTGCTGTTTGTTTTCAGCGCACCATCCGGTGAGAGGACACCGACGCACACAGCAGCACGGGAAAGGAGGAGGCGGAGTTGGGTAGTGCGCCGGTGAGTTACATATCTAACCACCCTCCCTGCGCTACCCTATCAGGAGGCACTGCCCCGTAATGCGATGTGACGTCAACACGTCACATCGCAATTTACGCTGACAGAGGCAGAGGAAGATCCACTTGAGGAGCCATGGTGATCAGCAGCGCTAATACCAACATCCATGGCAGGTAAGTTTGGTGTGGAGGGGAGAAAGGTGCTGGCTGAGAGGGGTTTCCGCAGTGGGGGTCTGTGCTGGCTAAGAGGGGTCTCTACAATGGGGGTCTGTGCTGGCTGAGAGGGGTCTCTGCAGTGGGGGTCTGTGCCGGCTGAGAGGGGTCTCTGCAGTGGGGGTCTGTGCTGGCTGAGAGGGGTCTATGCAGTGGGGGATTGTGCTGGCTGAGAGGGGTCTCTGCAGTGAAGGTCTGTGCTGGCTAAGAGGGGTCTCTACAGTGGGGGTCTGTGCTGACTGAGAGGGGTCTCCGCAGTGGGGGTCTGTGCTGGCTGAGAGGGGTCTCTGCAGTGGGGGTCTGTGCTGGCTGAGAGGGGTCTCTGCAGTGGGGGTCTGTGCTGGCTGAGAGGGGTCTATGCAGTGGGGGTCTGTGCTGGCTGAGAGGGGTCTATGCAGTGGGGGTCTGTGCTGGCTGAGAGGGGTCTCTGCAGTGAAGGTCTGTGCTGGCTGAGAGGGTAGTGGGGGTCTGTGCTGGCTGAGCAGGTAGGGTGGGGCCTGGGCTGGCTGAGAGGGTAGGGGGGGTCTGGGCTAGCTGAGAGGGTAGTGGGGGTCTGTGCTGGCTGGGAGGGAAGTGGGGGTCTGTGCTGGCTGAGAGGGTGGGGGGGGTCTGTGCTGGTTGAGAGGGTGGAGGGGGTCTGTGCTGGCTGAGAGGGTAGGAAGGCGGTCTGTGCTGAGAGGGAAAAGGGGGTATGCTGTGATGAGAGAGGGGTACTGTGCTGAGAATGGGTCTGTGTTGTAAGTGGAGAAGGGTTCTGTGAGGGGAGGATGGTGTGTGTTGTGAGGGGAGAGGGTCTGTGCTGTAAGGGGGAGAGGGATCTGTGCTGTAAGGGGGAGAGTTGTCTGTGCTGTGAGGGGGAAGGGTTCTGTGATGTGTTACAGTGAAGGGGGCAGTAAGTGGTGCTGTAGTAAAAGATGGTAATGTCTAGATGCCCTTTGCGGAAAGGACCCTGACGTCATCAGATACTGTCCAACGTCATTCATTCCCTACCATCCATGTGGGCATAGAGGGGGAACATAACCTTGTGGCGAGCGTAGCAAGCCACTGAGGCCGAAGCGTGGTGAGTGGACAAGTTTGTTCTTTAGGTGGCCTTTATGGGCTGGAAACTGCACTTCCGCCCTCACTCACGTCACTTCCAGGTCCCCAGCACGAAGAATAAATAAGCTCTATCATAGTAAGATGGGCAGTAACTGGGTCCGTGTGTGTGTGCTATGGGGGCAATGAGTGAGCTTGGATGGATGTCAGTGTGCTGAGAGAGTGATTGCTGTGAGAGGGCAGTGTGTCAGTGTGATATGGAATGGGCTGGCAGGGAGAGCTAATAGAGGGGGCAATCATCGGGGCCAAACTTGGAAAAGCTTAGCAATAGCTAGCGAAGATCAAGTGTATTGTAAATACATAGAGGTATATTTACTAAAGGGAGAGTTTTTAGAAGTGAGTTTTAAAAGTGATGTTGCCCATAGCAACCAGATTCTATCTATTATCTTCTATCAGGTGCTAGTTAAATGTTAATTAGAAAATGATTGGTTGCTATGGGCAATATCTCCACTTCTAAAAACTCTTACTTTAGTAAATTTACCCCATAGCCGACGTTTCACGGCCGCGGTGGACCTTTCCTTCAGGGTGCTGTACACCGCCATGAATTAAGAATGAAAATATAGTGCTATGGATTGTTTGAGGGAGGGGAGGGCCAAACCGGTATCTTGCCTAGGGCCCAATGAGGTCTAAATCCGGCTCTGAGGGCTGGTATGTCTTGGCTGGCTGAAGTTGTAGATCAGGGGTCAGTGAACTTTTTTACCTTTTACCCCAAAATGTATTTAGATATGCCGACGTTACCCCCTTGATTTGAAAGGAAGGAAATCATATAATAGTGCCCCCATAGTTATGCCCCTGTAGTAGTGCCCCCATAGTTATGCCCCTGTAGTAGTGCCCCCATAGTTATGCCCCTGTAGTAGTGCCCCCATAGTTATACCCCTGTAGTAGTGCCCCCATAGTTATGCCCCTGTAGTGCCACTTGGACAAAAAAAAAAAAAAACACCTTAAATCCCGCTCCTGCATCCGCCACCGTCCTGTCCGCCCGGCTGCACCTCGGAACTATGGGACAGACGTCATGACGTCTCTCCCATAGTACACATGGAGAGAGGCAGAAGCTGGAGTTCATAAGAGAACTCCAGCCTCCGGCGAATGCGGCGCTGCAGGGAAGGAGCTGGGTGCCTGCTGGTAATAACATCTCAGCGTGCGTCCGGCTTAGAGCCTCCCTGCGGCACAGCTGGGCATGCATATGAATCATTCTATATTATAGAATGATTCATATGCATGCCCAGCTGTCCATCCATTACCCCCAGGAATTTCATTTTTACCCCATGTGGGATAATTTACCCCTGTTCCCCGACCACTGTTGTAGATAACCTAGTGTCGCCGGGTTGACACTAATGATGGTACACTGGAGGCGTATTTGAGATGCTGTGGTGCGGCCTGTGTCGCCAGTTTCACACAAGCGAGGTACGCTGGGTTGCGTACTTGGAACGCTGAGGAGCGGCCTGTGTCGCCGGGCTGATGGTACGCTGGGTTGCCTACTTAGGACACTGAGATGCAGCCTGTGTCACTGGGTTGACACAAGCGATGGTGCGCTGAGTTGCGTACTTAGGACGCTGAGGTGCAGCCTGTGTCGCCGGGCTGATGGTACGCTGGGTTGCGTACTTAGGACACTGAGATGCAGCCTGTGTCGCTGGGTTGACACAAGCGATGGTGCGCTGGGTTGCGTACATAGAATTACGAGTGCACTCAGTGCCGCCTGGATGACACCAGCGGCAGGGATCTGGAATGCACATCGTGTCGCCTAGATGACACAAGCGGCAGGTGGCAAATCTTATGCGGATAGTGCCACCTCGATGGTACAAACGGCAGGCAAAAAATAAAGCTGACAGAATCACTGGAACTCGACTGGAAACAACAGGAGACTGACCACAACCAGAAACACGTGAAACGCTATCACCGGCATCGGAGCAGCGTTCACACCAGGGGGAAAGAAGCAGGGGCCAATCCAGAGCAATCCCGGCTTGATGGACAGGAGGCAGGAGGAGTTTCGGCGAACGCTCGCCTGTCAGCAGGAGATTCTGGCACATTCACCCACACAGCAGCTGGAGGAAAGCAGAGGCCAGGCAGCAGCAACCAGCAGAGAACTCACCCAGTCATACCGCAGCCGTCCAAGAGATCGCTCAAAGGCTGCACCCACAAGCAGGCTTCCGGATCACAGAGGGAAGGCAACACAGCGCCGAGAGACCAGAGGACGCGGCACCAGAAACGACAACGCGATGAGGAGAGGAGACAGCCCTGCGACTTCAAACGCGGCACCGGACCCTCAGGTAAGTATCAGTAATATGGCTGGCCATGTGAGGAGTCTAAACAGGCTGCAGGAACAGTAAACAGGATCGTAAAGGCTGGAGAGCTCAGGGCAGACGTCCTACTCCATTACCCACCAGGCCACTTTCCCCCACCCGCTGCCTGTTTATTACACCTTCTAAACCAGTGTTTCCCAAACTCCATCCTCAAGTCACCGTAACAATCCAGGTTTTAAAAATATACATACTTAAGCACAGGTGACTTAATTAGTACCTCAGTCACTTTGATCAACTATCTGTGCTCAAGCATGGCTATCCTTAAAACCTGGACTGTTAGGCTGCTTTGTGGACTGAGTTTGTGGAACCCTGCCCTAAACAATGCGTTCATTCCACACATCCCACTAGCTGTAAATATTGGTACTCCACAGAACTCAGTTGGATCCCCAAGGCACTAAGGGCCTGATTCAGAGCCGGACGCAATTAGCGCTCGCTCGTCCAGAAAATAGGGGTGGCTATTCAAATCAACCGTTCGCTCTTTGCGGTCTGTTCACGTCTCTAGGTCTGAACGAGCGAACAAAACTTGCGGTCGTTTTTTGAAAAAATACGCCCCCTGGCCGCTCGCATCCTACGTCATGTCCGCTATTTATTAGATTAATCGAGTACATCGACCAGGGTATGAACTGCTCGCTATTCTTGGGGTTGGTTTTTGCTACCACAATTTTGCGAGCAGTTCTGGCTATAAAATAACCCAGTGACGTGGTCAATGACGCTGCTGTTTTAATTATGCACACCCATAAAACGCCCGTTTTGACCTTTAAGCACTCCTGCGTTCGGATCTCCACTCCCCGTTTTCAAGCACCTTCCCCCGTTACCACCCACATACGCCTACTCCTGTCACTCAAATTATCAGGCATTCGCTATTTTGCGAGCACATGAATTTCGGCCGCACTGACTGGTTCGCGCATGCGTATAACGATCCGTACGCATGCGCAGTTGGACAAACATCGCTTGGAGCGAACGAGCGGCCGCTTACGAGCGGCTCTGAATCAGGCCCTAAGATCATTAGGGATAAGATTATGGATCTTGTTGAATTGTGCAAGGAACTGTCTGCTTGATTCAGCGAGCACTGCTGAACTCTGATTCTTGATTATCGGAAATCTGTCCGCCCCGTTTTCTGGGAGTGGCAGTCTTCTGGGCTCGCAAGCCGGCCAGCCCAAGTAAGCTGAGGCTTACTCAGCTGGCCGGAGGGCTGGCGCCGTCCAATAGCGTGACCACCGACCACCAATGGTCGCGATGGTGATCCCAGCCTGCGACCTCCCTGCGATCTCAGACTACACCTCCTGCTGCACTTGCATTATTACATGGATCGCAATTGCAAAGCTGCCTGCGTGTAGCTTTGCAATTGCGATCCTTGCTGAATCACCCCCTGTGTGTGTGAAGACACTTTGTGGGTTTCAGGAATCTCATCTAACACAACATTAATGTATTATCTGCATATGGGTTTAAATAAAGAAATCTGGAAGGTGAAAAAAAGCCATTAAGGAAGGTTAGAAACTGGATAACAACAATAGGGTATAGCAAGGACCATCATATCATACAGGTAAAGTAAGTAATTGGCTAGTCCTGGGGCAACATTAGTAATGATCAGAGATGGGTAAGCATTCATTACACTTCCATCTGTGGAAGATAAAGCTGCTGCGATGTGATGATGACATAGGAGGAACTAGGTTAGGAATCAGAAGAGAAGGTCAGACTGAGATGATAGAGCAGAAGTCATTGTATAGTCTGGTAACTGGGATTTTCTTTTCTCTACAGACCAACAAGGCTTCAGCCCAAGGTGACTACCATGGGGCAAGCGTGGCTTCAAGGCAGACTTTCCTGCTGGCTGTTCTCTCAATCTTCCTGGGCATTTGCACCTATGTGGGTGCTGTGGTAGCACTAATTGCATATCTCTCCAACAGAGCCCCAACCTAGGGGACTGAGCACTTACCTGGAGAACTGTACACCTCCGAATGGGACCACTGATCACACATCCATTCCTGGGGGAGAACACACCTGGGAACCGATGGACTTACCTGGTGGGTCTCATGTAGATGTCACCAGGGTTATTCCCACCAGGGAGCCTCACTTTATAAACTCATGATGTCCAATTTCCTTATCAGACCAAACTTATTTTATTTATATTGAACTTTATTTTAATTTTGCTGGATTCATTGCAAATTTACTACACTTTAATGAGACGTGGCCTGTGGGCAGCCATTTGCCACTGAGGGAGGGGTGGTGCTGTATATAAATTTAATATCTTTGTTTCTTTTTCAAGTATTAAAAGGGGTTGGGTATGAGATCCCGGTGGTTGGAATGCCCCTGGTCAGAATCCCGACAGCGGCATCCCGACAGTTAGAATGCCGACACCCATAAGGAAAGCAGGGTAAGACTAACCCTTACCCCTAACCCTCCCTCCCCGGTGCCTAACCTCCCCCTAGTGCCTAAACTTAACCTCTCCCTCCCCGCACCCTAGACCTAACACTCCCTCCCCGGTGCCTAAACCTAACCTCTCCCTCCCGCACCCTAAACCTAACACTCCCTCCCCGGTGCCTAAACCTAACCTCTCCCTTCCTGCACCCTAAACCTAACACTCCCTCCCCGGTGCCTAACCTCCCTCCATAGTGCCTAAACCTAACCTCTCCCTCCCCGCACCCTAGACCTAACACTCCCTCCCTGGTGCCTAAACCTAACCTCCCCCCTAGTACCTAAACCTAACCACCCCCTCCCCGCACCCTAAACCTAAGCCTCCCCCTTAGTGTCTAGCTGTCCCCCTAATGCCGAACCCTAACTTTTGGTGCCGGGATCACAACGCTGTTGGGTTTTCGGCGCCGGCATTTCGCCCATCAGCATCCCACCCGCCGGGATGCTGACTACATCCCATTAAAAGTTTTGATTGATATTTAAAGGATAATTCAACAAAGAGTGAAAATTCTGAAAACTTGGTGCCAATAGTCTAATTACTAGAGATGTGCGCGGACCCCCGTGTTTTGGTTTTGGGATCTGGATTAATTTTCGTGTTCGGTTTTGCAAAACCACCCTCAAGTGTTTTGGTTTTGGATTTGGACAAACATTTATTAAAAAAATAATAAAAAGTCGAAAAAAGCAGCAAAAATTTCCGAATCCAAAACCTGAGTTCGGTTGTTATATCCGAGTTCCGAACCGGCAACAGATCTGAACCGGGATTCAGTTCGAACCGGGACACAAAAGTAAATCCAAACTTTGACATGGTTCTACTCAGAGCCCCTAACTTCGGGTGTGTTCGGATTTCAGAAATCTGGACCAGCACATCTCTACTAAATACCTGGGATCCAGCATTTAGGCTATTTGGCGAATGCCCCGATGTTTTGAGGGCACTTGGAACTCTGAATTCCCTACCACTGGCAGAGTGTTGCCTGTGGACAGTATGCCGACTGAACAAAGACCAGGTCGGCAGCAGCGAGGAGTCCTGGACTGACCACCACACTCTCCTCACTGCCACTGGCCTGTTCTATTCTCAGACACTGGCGGGAGTGAGTGGAGCTCACAAGAAATCCAGGATCAGGGGCGCACAGAAGAAATCTGGTGAATTAGAGTGACTGCTGAATCCCATATAAGTATCATTTTGGGACCTGAGTTCATTTAGGATATTTCACTCAAATGTAAAGTTTCAATTTGGCAGAATTCTCCTATAAAGATATTACTGTCTATCTGATGGGTCTTTTTCTAATTAAAATGTGTAAATAAAGAGAATGTTCATGGGATGGACCGATGCACTGAGCGTCTCTTGCTGAGAATTCATTTCAATCCTTTGTGCTAATTACTGAGCCTGTACTAATATTACATTATGGCTGGATTTGCATAACATTGATATGATTGTTGGTTTCTGAATATAAACTGGTGTCGCAGCAGCTATGTCTGGCATTAATGTTCCTGGTCTTTAGTTAAGGTGTCCTGATATGACACTATCACAGATAATGGACTACCACATAAACATCTCACACTTCCTGCCTGTGCCCTTGAGTAGTTATAATTGAGTAGTTATAATAACAAGCCGTGGTTTATCCCTGATTATCTGGATGACAGGATACTGACATGGATTAGTGCAGTGAGCACACAGCAATGACACACAGCTCCTCTCTGAGGGGCCCATTTATCAACAATCACATTTGCAATGAGATCTGGGCGCGTAACTAGTGCCCATTATCGCATTGCAAGATGCAATCTTAGCGCTGCATGTATAAAATAGCCCCTGCAGAGACAGGGTCTCTGTGAGGTGCTCAGAGTGAAGAGACCATCTCTCCATCACAAATGTGTCGGGCTTCTGCGCTTGCGTGGTCTACAGACCAGACAGGGTCTCTGTGAGGTGCTCAGAGTGAAGAGACCGTCTGCTCTTCACTCCTGTGTCGGGCTTCTGTGCATGCGTGGTCTACAGACCAGACAGGGTCTATGCGAGGTGCTCAGAGTGAAGAGATTGTCTCCTCATCACTCCTGTGCTGGGCTTCTGCACATAAGTGGTCTACAGACCAGCTTGCGCGGTGGCCATTGCAGTGGAGGGTTCCTCTCTCACAGTTAGTTTTGCGATGTGTAGCCCATAGGCTACAGCAGCACAACGCCATCTTTAGATGGCGTTAGCTGCGGGGGCCAAGCTCCCATATACTTTTGTATTCTGGAGCTTGGTAAATCTAACAGCATCACATCCCCCATAGAAACCAATGGGGGTTGCGGCTTCTGTCTGATATAAGATGTCCTTCTATAATAAATTGCAGGCAATCTAATTATTTGTGGCTATCCCCCAAAAACGGGTGTTTTGGGTGGAATATGCCGCAAATAGTTAATGCCATATCGGCCCCTAAGTAATAAAGTAGAGTGATAGCTCCATGTACAGTACTATTATTTTAGTCCTGTAATTATTATTTGTAACATCTTATCTCTAGAACAACACTGCTTGTGTGGACTCTTTACCCAGGTATATGTAATGTGGGTGATCGTCAAATGTGCAATTACCTCCTGCTCAGAGTTCCTCCATGCTCCCACATTCTTTTTACATCCCCCTGGGACATTGAGGTTCCAGTGTGGAAATGAAGGTAACACATACAAGTTTGAAACACTAAAGGTGTAACAATACATTTCACATCATAACTGAAATAACTGGAAGGTTATTAATGTATGGGTGCCATATTAGATGTAGTCAAAATTTAGACAATCACTAGGTTGACACCAAAATGTTGACTGTTAAATTCGACAAGGTGAACAAGTCGACACAACAACAAAAAACCCCGACATAATTTCTACAGTCAAAATGATCAAAAAGTCGATAGTGAAAAAATGTCGACGGTCAATATAAACACAGATAAAATACAGACAAATCATAAGATCGACAACCAAAATGTAGACACACGGTTAAAATGCATACGGTCATAATGTCAACAGTCAAAGGACTTGGGCCGACATATCGAGCACATCGTCTAGTGTGTACGGACTATTGCGCGCTCCCACGGGTCATTCATCGCATCTTTTGCAGGCCGATCAGAAGATATCTTGAACGATACCATGCTCCTGGATGTGGCCACGGAATGATACATCGTGTGGATGCATAATGTATCGATTAGTGTGTACAGCTGACCAACATATCGTACCGTCGGCCACGATCCAGGATCATGTAGTGTGTTCCCAGCATAAGTATTGTACTTGTCAACATTATGGTCTCTATGTTTTGAATGTCTGAATTGTGACTGTCTAAGAAATGTACCTAAGCCCTTTTGATAAAGTTCACTCCATTATTAAACACCGTCAGGACATAATTAGTCACTGCAAATAAATAATGGACAGTGTGTCCCAGATGCTGCACAAGAGCTGACACTCCATGCCGTGTGTTCTACAGCAGCTCTTGTGATATCTCAGCATCAGGTTGTTCCCACATCGCTTGAGTTTCTCTTCTCACTCTCTCTCTAGGCATGGGTGTCACACAGGTTACAGGTACCCGGCTATATTAATGTGTTTAGGCTCTGTGGCTTCAAAGTCTACTCTGAATGGGTTAACTCAGCAGTTTTGGGTTTGGTGCCAACGTGCCTATGAATGCACACAATGGTGCCCTAGTATCTGGTCTCCCAGACACGTGTATGTGGCGTATTTCTGGACTGCAGCTTCCTCTGTATCTCTACAGTCCATTCACAGGTCGGCATACGACTGGCCAGCTGCCAAACAAGGTCAAGGCTATCTTTTTCTGAACTTGTATTTATTGAAAGGATCAGAAAAGTAGTATTGAAAAAACATACAAGTACATAATCACAGTTGTGCGAACTACAATAACAACCAACCAGACATCCGATATATAATAATTGAAAATATGGAGTAAAGGAACATTAAAAGAAGCACATGAAGATTTTCAGTAGAATTTAGAAAAATACACCTAGTATGTAGCATATCGAAAGTAGGGGGTTCGTATCCCCAAAAATAGGTATAGGATCATTATTAGTCACCATTCTCAGCGGAATCAGTATGAATGACCGCCGGACTCCAGCCCGGCAGTTCAAATCCCGACTGCCGCAGCCCGATGGTTTGAAATCCCGACAGCGAAGGTAAGTCCACTATCCCTACCCCTCTCCCCCCTATACCCTCCTTTAGTGGTGCCTAACCCTAACCTTCCCCCCTAGTGCCTCACCCTAACTTCCCTTCGTTAGTGCCTAAACCTAACCCCCTCTCCCTGCACCCTAAACCTAACAATCCCCGGGGGGTGCCTAACCTGCCCCCCTAGTGCCTAAACCTAACCCCCTCCCTTCCCCTAGCCTAACCCTAACCTTCCCAGGGTGGGTGCCTAACCCTAAATCCCTCTGGGGGTCCCTAAACCTAACCCCCCCATTCCCGACTAAGTGTATACTTACCTCGGCTGAGGACGATCGTTCCAGTGTCCTCTCGGGGTTCCGGCGTCGGGATTAGCATAGGCGTCGGTATTTCCACGCCTATGTTAAATCCCTTGCCAGGTTTTCGGGATTACATCCCATTCCCAGCATCTCACAAGGGAGGGACACATTTAACAAACATCTCCAGATTGTACCAAAATGTCAAACTGACAGTTTTCCTAACAGATATCTTTACAATGGGAGGGAGGGGGGGGGGGAATGTATTGATATAGGGCAGCTAGATAGAGAAAATCTTTTCTGCCCTGCCTTCTATAGCAACAGGGAACTCTGGGCCTGATTCGTCAAGGATCACAACTGCGATTATGCACGCAATCGGGCGATTGTTGCATTCTGCGCTAGTGCATGCATCGCAGTGCGCGTGCGCGAATCAGCCACTGCAATTGGGACTGCGATCACAGAGACTATGCAGATCCATCACAGAGTGATTGACAGGAAGTACCTTTGGGGGGGCTGGTCGGCAAAAAGCAGGCGTGCCACTGCGTTTGAAGAACGCCGTTGCAGGGGCATTGCGATGCCATACGCAGCTTGGGCTTTCACTGCGTGCGATGAGGTTAGCAATTCCTGAGTAAGGTCAGAGCTTGTGCAAGTGTTTGTGAAGCTGCGATGGTACTCGATGTTACCGATGGTTTCGCAGTCTTGCTAAGCATTACGGATGTGTGTAAGGTAAGGTGGGCGTCCTTATGTTGTGCTGCGGCGGCATATCGATCGCAGGGGATTAGCATATCATCGCAGCGAGACCGGGTGTTTAATCGCTTTTGCAATCGCAGTACTGAATCAGGCCTTCTGTCCATTACATTTGATATATAGTAGGTATGCTGGTCTAGGTAGGGCAGAGGTCACAGCCAAATTTATTGAACAAATTAGAAATGGTAATTTACGGGTGGTGACAAAAAGCAGTGCTTACCCTCGGGCTACAGCCCCCTACTGCAATTCCACTTATTAACCTTATTATTTGGGGCGGGACATAGATCCTGCCCCTGCTCAATTCAGCTGGGCGGTACCACTTCCCCTCCCTTGGCTTAGCACTGGCCCATCCTTTAGATGACAACCAGGTCGACCCTTGAACTCACGACAAACGCACCGCTAATCCGGGGGAAGGGCCAGTCAACTGTTATTGTGCTACTAGAGGCCGCCGAGGAGCACTGCTTGCCGCCAACGACTGGTTCATGAAAACAACCCAGCCTGCCACTCTTTGCAACCCGGCCTAGCCCTACCACATGCCGTAACATATGTCCTCTATAAACATACCTAACCCTGTGTCAGACAGGTGCACCCTATCTAGCCTAAAGAGGCCTTCCTCACCAAACTTTAATCTAGGGTGCCTAACTACCTTCCCCTCATTCGCAATTACACAACGGGATATGGCCTTATTTACTTTCCCTCTGACTCTTCCTAATCCGGCCCCACCGCTGGCCCAGTAAATATGAGTAGCCTGCTATCCACACCTGACATGCTTTTTCAACCAAACCTGTAATGAAGAATTTGCCTGTTATTACTGGTTGCATCCCACAACATCGAATGTATATCACAGCTCCTTGGTATGCCTGCTTTTAAGCAAGCCCCATGAAGGTGAAACCACAAAACCTCTTTTTGGAGGGCAAAATTGGAAAGCCATTCATTCCCCCAAAGCGGCGAGCAGCATAAGGCCTTGGGTTTCAGAAAAGACACGCATGGAGCATAGCTGTACATTTAACAATTCAACTTTTCCCTCCCGCAGGTACACTTTATAAGCCCCAGACTTCCAACGACCAAGCTTTTTTATGGCGCTGATAGATGACCCAGCCACTGCCGCGCAGGTTGCTGACCCTATTCTAAATAAATGAGTTGCGGGGGCCAATATTTGGATTGCATCGCATTCCGGATATTGGTAAATTTGGCAGCATCGCTTCCCCCATAGAAACCTATGGGGGAGGCGGCTGCCAGCCGTAATGGAGGGATCACAGCAGGTATCAGCTGTGGTCCCTCCTTCGTACATACGGGGGATACTTAGTATTTGAGTTAAACCACCGAAAACGGGTGTTTTCGGGGATTTTACCTCAAATACACTTTGATAAATGAGCCCCTAGCAGTCTAACAATAGGAGTTGAGGTCAGGGTCATTCTTCAGTGCGGAATTTTGGGGCAATGAATGGGTCTTATTTTTTTCCTGTGGGGGCAATGAATGTATTTTGTTTTTTTTCTGTGGGGCCAATGTGTGTGCTTATTTTTTTTTCCTGTGGGGGCCAATGTGTGTGCTTTGTTTTTAAGTTTGCCTTTAATATTTGGGGTTTCAAAATGTTAATAAAAGCAAGTCAGTTTCACACTTTTATTTGTACTAGTCACTCCGGAAATCCAAGGATTGATGATTTTTCAATCCTGAATTCAGGGATTACAAAAATGGGGCGGGATTGGTTTCCCTATTGGGAAGTTTCTACCTCTAAATAGTGCTGTGAATCTGTGGTCACATAGGTGATACTTTATGTATTTTGGAGTTGAGCAAATTTCAACCTAAGGACTGGGACTTCAGCACTGAACACGTGTGTAATGGGTGTTGTTTTAACCTTAACCCTTGAAATAGCACTTCATTTATATCTCCTCTTATGATAAATATGTCATAGGCTATGTACTTGACCCCAAGGTGTCCATACCTAAACACTAGGGGGTATATTTACTAAAGGTCGATTTTAATCTATATTGAACAATTTTCAATTATTTTAAATCAACCTTTAGCAAATATACCCCTAGCACTCTCACCTTTTCCACCTATGATGCCCTGCAAATGCACGGGTTTCACTTTAACTGGTGCCTCATTGTGGCCTGCTATTTGCCGCACAGGACCGCAGTGAAGACTATATCCCCCAGAATGTTGTGATGACGTCAAAGGTTTGGGCTCATGCTTAGTGCATTACAGGAGGGGAGACATCAGACATCTGAAAACGGAGTTCAGGATACAGAAACCCCACCAAATTGAGCAAGCAGGGGCTTAATATAGCCCGGGAAGACAATGGGCCTGATTCAGACCCACTCGCGAGCGGCTGCCCGCTCGCAAGTGGGTCGATGGTGTGCACTGCGCATGCATACGATGGAGGGAGCTCCGTCGTGCGCATGCGCGAGACGCGACGAGCGAAGGACTTTCCTTCGCTCGTTGTGTCTGATCAAAGGGGGCGTGCTGTCGATGTTGATTGACAGCATGCCCTTTGGTGGGCGTGCCTCCCAGACGGGGGCGTTCCCAAGGGAATGCCTACCGTCAGAAGCCGGCCCCACTGACATCACTAGTGATGTCAGTGGGAGTGATTTTGGCTCTGATAGAGCCAAAATCACTCCGGGCCTTGCGGTTGAGAAACTCAACCGCAGGCTTCAGCTCGCAGTGGCGATGGTCAAGACCATCTCGACCATCAACCTGCATGCTCGTATATGCTGTGGGTGGTGACCCACAGCTATACGAGAGTCCAGGAGGACGCTCCATAATTATGGAAGTGGGCCCTGATTCAGAGCGAGCGCTGTGGTCAGAGCGTCCGGCTCTGAATCAGGGCCAATGTGAGTATGATGTGGTGGGTGTGCTTATGAAGGAAGGAGCTGAGAAGGAGAGGAGCAAAAGACCACTGGGGAATTGAGAGGTTTATGCTGCACGGCAGAGCACCCTTTGCTGGACAAGTATGGAGATGCTCTTCCAGGAGGAGACAAAACCACTATGCAGAGCAGTTACCCTCCGTTCAGCAGTTTGGTTGTGCAGGGGAAAAATTTGTTGTGAGAAAGAACCAGGATTATAACTGTGAACCCCTGTGACCTGTGTAGGCCAGTTAACGACCAGTTTGGAAGTAGCAGTCTAGCTAAAGAATTACAAAGACCAGCAAATATCCTTACTAAAGACAGCAGAGCCTGACAAGAATCCAGCACTAAGCTGAATTCAGCTCCAGTAATAAAAGCAATAAAACAAAGTACAGTTGCTGAGACCTGTAGTGACACAGCCCAGCCTCCATGTTCAATCTAATATAAGCTGTATCCACCTCCAGGAGAGGAAGCTAACCCTCCGCTGAGCCCCTCTCTGGGTGAGAGAAAACCATTGCTTCTTGTTTGTGCATAGCATACACAAGATTCCATTTTGTGTGCGCTGCAAAACACAGTGCAAGTGCCACAACTTGTGCACACAAATACCCAAATGAAACCCGGGTCTGCCTTCCAGGAGAAACTACCTCTTTAATAGAGATGAGCGGTTCAGTTTTGGCTCAGATCTTCCCGCAAAGTTCAGATTTCAGAACAAAGCAAAACATATTTCATGGACATCTATGCCCAGGTGTGTGTGAAAGATGACATTTTGCCTCATTCTGAGATCAAACTTGTCAGGAAGATCCAAGCCATAACCGAACCGCTCATCTCTATTCTTTAATAGTAAATACTGTAGAAATGAATCTCCCTAGGTTGCATTTATAAATGTAGTGAATAAACTTCCCATCGCCTGATGAGTGTTCCCTCCTAACAGTGCAGAGTAAACCTTCAACCATAATCATAATTAAATAACGACACAGAGACTTGTGTAAGGGGAACCTAAGTAGGGTCAGCATTATTCTTTTTTTTTTTTTTTTTATTGAATATTTTGTTAGATTTTTTTTCCAAATAAAAAAAAAAGGGGTACAGAAAATAAAAAAAAAGGAAAAAAAGAGATAAGGGGGTGGGGGGGTACAGGCAATAAGTTAACACAATAAAAAGAAAAAAAATACAGATAAAACATTACATAATATTATACCAAATATAGAATATCAATCAAAGATAAAAGATAATATATACTAATAACAAAGACCACTCCACAACTGCAACAGTCAAATCAAAATAGAGAACATAACAGAACCTTGGAGTATCAATTTGTGTTTACTGGGAGGAATGGACCCCCCATATTGAACTCATGCCAACTGAACCACTTTATCATTGGTGAATTAGTAGAGGGAGAATATGGACAATTCAGCGTTTCTATCAAAAAACTAATTTAATTTAGTCTTTATCAAAGAAAGGGGGGGGTTTATCTTGCTTCCAGAGTTGAGCGATGGCTGCCCTAGTAGCAATAAGTACATGTCCGATAAAATACCTATGGTTAACTGGAACGTCTTCCTGAAATATATGTAAAAGAGCAGTGGCTGGGGACAAAGACAGCCGCAAACCAGTAACCTCCAAAATCAAGACTTCTACCTCTAGCCAGAGGGGACGTATAGCAGGGCAACTCCAGAAAATATGGAGAATCTCACCCAATTGACCACATGAACGCCAACATAAACTAGATTGGGAAGGCCAAATTTTGTGTAATCTGTCCGGGGTCAGATAAATACGATAGAATAGTTTCATATACATTTCGATATGAGAGATACATCTAGACATTTTGAATATAGAAAAAAATAATTGGGACCATACATGTGGGTCTAAACATATATTTAAGTGTTTTTCCCATTTAATAATAGCTGGTATCTTGACTGGTTCTTCTGCTGTTAGAATTAAAGAATACCAGAAAGATATACCCCCTTTGCGGGAAATTGAGAATATACGTGAACAAACATGAGAAGGGATTGTACCAGTCAACCTTACTAAATGTGGGAAAGATTGAACCCAATGTCTGATTTGGAGAAATTTGTAAAAATCTCTAGAAGGAATAGAAAACGTAGCTTGTAGTTGGGCAAAAGAAAGGAAAGTGTTATTTATAAAAAAAAATCATCAAGGGTACGGATACCTTTGGGGTGCCAAGAGGATAAATTTAAATTTGGAATTAATTGTGAGAGGCCCTGAATAGAGAGATGTAAAGATGGCAGGTTAAATTGTAGAAGGGTAGATAGACTATCCCACGCTTTTAAAGAAGCTAATGTAGCTCTAGACATATTTTTTAAGGACTTTCTAGAGTTGGGTGGGGCCCAAAGTATATCACAGAGGGGGAATTTGCCTAACATATCACTTTCCAACTTAACCCAAGGTTTAGGATTGAGAACATTTGACTAGTCACTAAGTTGATCGATCAGGCATGCTGTTTGATAAAGTGCTAAATTGGGATAAGCCAAACCCCCTGATGATCTGGACATCATCAGATATGTCTTAGCAATCCTGGCTCTCTTATTATTCCAAATATATTTATTCAGCACTGCATTAAATCTATTTAGCCATGAGAGAGGGAGTGTCCTGGGAATTGATCTAAATAAATACATAAGTTTGGGGAGAACAGTCATCTTGACGGCCGCTATTCTGCCCATCCAGGAAACCTCATGATTCATCCAATCTTTTGTGTAAATAACAAATTGGTTCAATAAGGGGCCATAATTAAATTCAAGGAGAGTGTCTTCTTTAGCTGATAAAGAGATACCAAGATAGCGGAGAGACTGTGTTTGCCAATTGTAATTATAACAAGATTTAAGAGAATACAGAAGCTGGGGTGGGCATTATTAATTTTTAAACTAAATAAACTATTTAATGTATAACTGAACTAACTAACAGAAGAAGAAAGAAAGACAAAGTATCGTGGCCCCACAATGCAAGATCTTCTAAATGGGCGAGCAGCAAGCCCATTACCACGCCCAAGGTATCCACCTCCCACCCCAATGACACGACGTGAGGCCCACCTGGTTAGGTGGTTGCCGCTGACCCCAGGAGGGTAGAATCAGCCTAAGCCATGTATTGGAAGGGAGAGCACCTCAAGCTCCAAAGACAGATGGCGACTACTACCGTTCTTTCTCGCCGCAAGAAAAGCCGACACCAAACAACTCAATGAATAAGGGAAGGAGGGAAACAGTCGACCAGAGAAATTTCTATGAAATGGCTGCCAAGCAGCAACTCTGAAATAGCACTGAAAAACCCACCCCCTGCCCAATCCAATAGGCTAACCAAACCTAACCCCACCCCCTGCCCAATCCTATAGGCTAACCAAACCTAACCCCACCCCCTGCCCAATCCTATAGGCTAACCAAACCTAACCCCACCGCACAATACTACTTCACTAACAACTAGCCCCTTCTTGTCCAGAGGCCGACACCCACAGCCTCTGGTGTTTAATTACCTCCCTGCATATGAAATGCACTCCGTTCTACTATAGACATCAACAGTGTCATGATCAGCCTGTTTCCAGACACATTAATCTGAAACCGCTGTCAGCGATTATGGCGCACATCAGCACTCACGATTAATAACACAGCTTTGCTGCCACCATTTAGGGTTAATTCATGGATCTGTCCCTTCACCAGGCAGCCCTTCAATTCTACCTACACACATTTATTAATATTCAAATGATAATGTTGCACATATATGAAGCATGTACCTTAGCAATCTTACAGGTTTATAGGTTTACTGAAAAAACTTCAGAAATCATGCTAAAATTAAGGATTTTTAATTTGAATACAATTACTGCAATGCTTAAAAGGTTACAAAAATAGTTACAAAATGATACAATTTAATATATACATGCAAATGTGTTTCAGAATAATAAGGAATAAAACCGAGTCACTAACTTACGAAGTATGAGTTATGAAAATAGTTGTGAAAGGAATTCACTTTAGAAATTAGACAGTGTATCTCAGCCTTGTGCTCTCCTCAGAAAGTGGACAATCTCTTAGAGGTCTACCTGTCATTTATCCCTGTGCAGGGCTGTCCATAACTCCCACCTTTCCAGTGAAGACGTTAATTAGGGTTTTTGTGACTCACACACATCCCTTTGTCAAATTTCTCAATCAGTGGGGATTTAGTCAAAGGGTTATTAGAAATGGACATATGGACTAGGGGGAATTTCCATAACCAATTTCATAATCTGTCAGAAAGGTTGCATCTATTTCCTGACCAGCTGCGTCAAAGGGAGATACGAAGGTCTTTTGGTATTTACAATCCAGGACACACTGACTGTTAGGGGTCATGAAATGCAGAGGGATTTCCTGTCAGATGCCTTATACTGTACATCCAACCTTTTACAACTGGCCCTAGGTCGTTATGTGCCCTTTTCAGGCCTGTGCTGGCTTCAAAGAGAGCAGAGGCTGTAAACCTCATTCTATCCATACACACCTCTGCAGCACAGAACCTTGGTCACTTAAAGGACATAGGCACACCCAAATACATGGCAGCCATTTTGGCATATTTACAGGGTAATATTACACATCGGACACACACTCACAGGTTTTGAAATATATCTTGTGGTTGCTTCTGGGCAGAACCATGACAAAAAGGTTTCTCTAACACCTGATACCAAGACAGATGCACAGCAAAAATAGATGAAATGTTATATATGGACTTTCTAACACTATGTTACAAATCGCGGTCACGACTTGTCTCCTTCGAGCAGTTTACCCAGTCAGGACGGGGTTACTTCAGTTTCTCCTGTCACTAGGTGATCGGCACGCCTCAGGAAGTGACGTGTCATCCACAGTGCAGGGTGATTGGTGCTTCCCTCTATTTGTACACACTGAACTTTTGCCACCTCGCCAACTATAGCATATCTCTGAGTTCCTTCGGCTTGGCTGCATGGTCAGTGTTCTGTTCCTCCTCATGGTGCAGATTTTGACCTTCCCGAAGTGGCTTCCATGCCACCTTCGGCTCTCCAGCTTCTTCAACGGGTTCCAAGCCGCACCTACACCACTGTGCTGCCATCGGCTCTCCTAGCCGCAGCACCGACTACTTACTCCAATACTATCGGCTCTTGCGACATCTTAGGCACATTTGCCGTACCAGCAGCTACTGTGCTGTTTCCAGCTCTCCAGCTTCTTCTATGGCTTCCAAGCCGCACCTACACCACCGTGCTGCCATCGGCTCTCTAAGCTGCAGCATTTACTTTGAACTACCTTCCAACGGCTATTGCTGCACCATCGGCACTCAAGGCCACAACATTACCATTTGACTGTCTACTAATGGCTATTGCCACACCATCAGCACATTTGTCGTATCATCGGCTCTCAAAGCCATAACATACCATTTGATTGTCTACTAACGGCTATTGCCACACCATCGGCACACTAGCACATTTGCCGCATCATCAACATCCTTTGCTGCACCATCGGCTCTTGAAGCAACAACATTACCATCTGACTTTCTGCTAATGGCTATTGCCGCACCATCGGCACATTTGCCAAATCATCAGCACATTTGCCAAGCCATCGGCTCTCAAAGCTACAGCTTAACCATTGACTATCTACTAACAGCTATTGCCGCACCATCGGCACAGTAGCCGCACCATTGGCTCCCAAAGCCGCATCTCTCCAACTGTATAAACTCCTTCTTATCACCTCAGGATTCCAGTTGACACTCCTGTAAGCTGCTACTAGCAGTAAATCCAGGCGGCCACCTAAGTACCGGTGAGTGAATTTTCTCTAAGGGAACAACGGGCGGTTGTTAGTGGTGAAAGACCTCATAGCCTGAAGTTCTAGTCCATTTATTAGGAGTGGTCACAGGTAATTATAACACGCTACCCACCATCAAAAGAATGTATTTCTTTATTTTTAATTATTTTTTTCTTGTTTTGCGCCTATATAAGATTTTATCTATTTTTGATGTGTACCTCTTAAGATAATCAAAGTTTCAGGGGCCTATTCATCATCATCATTATTATTATTATCCTTTATTTATATGGCGCCACAAGTGTTCCGCAGCGCCTTACATCACTTATTTGCATGTGAAAATTTAAATTTTCACATAGTTTTGTAAAAAAATAAGTGTATGGGCTATTCATCAAGTTCCGAGAAATAATTTTTTTTCGGAACTTGATGATGTTACTGAACACCACTTTCAGATGGCGCTCAGAGCCCGATAATTTTCACATGCTGCTGTTTACACGGCAGCCTGTGAAGAAATACCTTCCAGCCACAGCAGAGGGATCATCTGTTCAGATCTCTCCCTGCTGTGTATGTACTGTGCAGAGTCCCACATCACAGCTGTATGCAGCCCAGACTGCCTGCTGCTCCTGCTCCTGCTCAGCGGCAGAAGGCTCCTGTCCAGGCTCCAAGTGGCGACGGCAGCTGAGGGAGCGGGGGAGTGAAAGAATGCTCCCGTGCACGCCCCCCACAACGGCAGTGCCGACACCCGGCGGCAGCGGTGGGTGAGAGGGAGCTCCGATGCAAGCTCCCAGCGGCGGCAGGTAAGAGGGGGCGGATCTCCTTTCCAGGCTCTCAGCGGCGGTAGGTAAGAGGGAGCGGATCTCCCTTCCAGGATCCCAGCGGCACCAGGTAAGAGGGGGCGGATCTCCCTTCCAGGATCCCAGCGGCACCAGGTAAGAGGGGGCAAATCTCCCTTCCAGGTTCCCAGCGGCGGCAGGTAAGAGGGAGCGGATCTCCCTTCCAGGATCCCAGCGGCACCAGGTAAGAGGGAGCTGTTCTCCCTTCCAGGCTCCCGGAGACGACAGATGGCGGGGAGAGGTGAGACAGCAGCAGGGGTAGGATAGTGGATACTCGGGGAGACACAACAGCGTGGTTGGGGGGTGGCGGGGGCTCCAGCTGCTGGGAAATCCATGGGCCATGGCAGGTGTAGGGGGGAAAAGGATAACTGTTTCGAAAAGCAGACTCCACAAAAACAGCAGCTTTTTTGGAAGTGATACCTTTATTAAGGAGGAATGATGAATGCTTCGAAAACATCTTTTAAACTCGCAGCGAGTTTAAAACATAATTATCACTAGTAATAATTATGTAATGATCTAAATTAATTTCTAAATTAAAATTATATTTATTTTGTATTCTAAGAACTTTCTCTTTTTATTCTAAATCACCATGTACCAAATACTATTCATTCTTATTTCACTCCGTGGCATCTTCTCTAGGGCTATTGCATCCTTTACTCTCCCTGCAGCTCACCCCTCTGTACACATTGCAGCCTCAATAATCTACTCCCCTCTTGTGAACACACACAAGCTATTTACTTATCTTTATAAATTGACCATAGCATCCACAATCTGTCGCCATAAAATACTTTCATACAAAACCCACAACTATATTTATATCTCTCTCCTTCTACTTCTATTAGCTGATAACATATCACCAAATCCAGGCCCTACACACATGCCCTACTCACAACGGAATATAAATCCAGAAAACCTCAGACACATCGCATGCCTCCCATCACCCTCCAAAACAATGAAATGTGCCCCTGGAATGCACGCTCTGTCTGCAACAAGCTAACATCCGTCCATGACCTCTTTATTTCAAATAACCTTAATCTTCTGGCAATAACAGAAACATGGCTCACACAATCAGACACTTCCGCCCGTGCAGCACTCTCACACGGTGGCCTACACTTCACACACACCTCCAGGCCTGGTAATAGTAAAGGAGGTGGAGTAGGAATACTACTGTCCCAATCTTTTACATACACAGTTATTCCACAGGTACCGTCCCTTACATTTACATCATTTGAAGTACATTCTTTTAGGACATTCACCCCTTTCTCTCTGCGCATTGCTGCTAGCTATCACCCATCTGGACCACCCAATAAATTTCTGGAACATTTTTCTGCCTGGCTCCCTCACTTCCTATCTTCTGACATCTCCACAACATCATGGGTGATTTCAATATCCCCATTGACAGTCCATAATCCCCTCATGCCTCCAAACTTCTCTCTTTAGCATCCTCTACTGGCCTCTCCCAATGGACTGACTCCTATGCTCATCAAGATGGCCACTGCCTTGATATTGTATTTACCAGACTATGCTCAGTTTCTGATTTCACTAATTCTCCTTTCCCTCTCAGATCATAACCTACAAAAACTCTCACATAAAATAGAACATCAGTGGCAAATCTCGTACTCTGAGTGACTTGCTCACATATAAGACTATCTACCACTCTTATTGTAATGCACTGGATAATGCCAAACAAACATACTGTATTTCCAATCTATCATCTCTGCCCAAGCCTCTAACCCCAAGCGACTTTTTAATACATTTAAATCACTTCTTACATCTCCGTCACCCAACCCACCTGCTACTATCAGTGCACAAGATCTTGCTTCCTATTTCAAGAACAAGATTGATAATATCCTAAATGAAATGGTATGCACTTCCTCAGCCAGGGACTTGTTCAATTCCCTACCTGAACTCAGTGGCACATTCTCATAATTTGACTCCACTAATGAAGATGAACTATCTACACTCTTCTCATCCTCCTAAACTACTACCTCTCCTTTTGATCCTATACCTTCACAAATCAGTAAAAACCTGTCTCCTATGCTCACCCCACACTTAACTAAATTCTATAATCTCTCTTTCTCTACTTGTATCTTTCCATTACTGTTCAAGCATGCAGTTATCACTCCCATTTTGAAAAAAAAAATTCTGACCCTAACTCTCTCTCAAATTACAGTCCTATCTCCCAGCTCCCTTGCCCCTCCAATCTACTTTAGAGACTTGCCTACACTTGCCTCACGCACTTTCTTAACACCCACAACTTATTGGACCCACTTCAGTCAGGATTTCGGCCCTAACAGGCCACTGAGACAGCACTGACTAAGGTAGTAAACGATGTGGTCACTGCCAAGGCTAAAGGCCATTATTCACTTCTAATTCTTCTAGATTCTTCTGCTGCCTTTGACACTGTTGACCACTCTCTTCTCATACAAACACTACAATCCCTAGGTCTTCAAGACACAGCCCTTTCTTGGTTCTCATCCTACCTATCTAATCGCTCTTTCACTGTTCGCTTTTCTGATTCTACCTCCACCGCTACCTCTATCAGTTGGAATACCACAAGACTCAGTCTTCGGCCCTCTGCTTTTCTCAACCTATGCCACCTCTCTTGGCAAACTAATCAGCTCTTTAGGTTTTCAGTATCATCTGTACGTGGACGATACTCAAATTTATCTATCCTCCCCAGATTTATCACCATCTGTGCTGGTCCATGTCACTGAATGTCTCTCTGCCATTTCATCTTGGATGTTATCTCGCCACCTCAAACTTAATATATCCACAACAGAATTAATTATATATCCACCGGTCAATAGTAGTTACCAACCTGATATCTCTATTACTGTTGACAACTCGACAATCAACCCCATCACTTAAGCTCACTGCCTAGGTGTCATCCTTGACCCTGAACTGTCTTTTGTTCCCCACATTCAATCTGTCTCTCAATCCTGTTACATACATCTAAAAAACAGCCAAAATTCAACCATATCTTACACAAGACACTGCAAAAACTCTAAGGGCTCTATTTATTATCATTATTTTTACTAAAATAAAGTTAAAAAGGGTGTTTTCACACCCTTTTCACATTATTTTAGTTTCATTTAAAGTTACTACAGGGCAATTGGAGTAGAATTCGTAAAATTCTACTCCAACCCCTAAGTATCACTTATTTTTAGTAATCAGATCGCATTTCCCATAATTGTAATGGGAAATGCGATCTGTGTGCAAATTACTAAAGATAAATTGTGAAAAAATACCTAGGGAGGCCCTGTGATAATAACGCCACCTGGAGGTGGCATTATCCAGGGTCTCCCCCGGTTACCGGACTCCTGCTCCACTCTAGGGCAGAGCAGAGCCCGGAGCCAGCCCCAGTGATCAGCTGTGTGGTCTAAACAGACCAAACGCTGATACACTGCAAAAAAAATTAAAAAATAGTAAAAAAAAATTAACTTACCTGAGTCCAGGGACCGGAGTTCGGGGCTCCGGTGATGTCCTCCCTCCGGTCAGCTGGTCTTCCATCCCACATACATCCTGGCTTGCCTCCACCGACGTTCCCCATCCCAACCAGTGACCGCTGGTGCAGCCCTCCCACATCGCCTGCACGCCCGCTTATCCACACCGTTCACACCATCAGTGTTCGGCTCCACCTCGCACCAGCCTCCCCCAGCGTGCCCTACCAAGTGTCCTGGGCAGACCACCCCCCGGCCCAGGGGTGGACCCAGACCACACGCCTGCATCCAGTCTCCCAGCAGTTCCCCCGCCTGCGCCAGAGGCTCCGCATACACCTGTGTCATCAGGACCAGCCACAGGGGACCCAGTAGTCTACCAATTCCACTAGCTGCACACGCTGGTCGCTTACCACCTCAGGTCCGGTGACCACA
Source organism: Taudactylus pleione (assembly GCA_031769625.1). NCBI lineage: Eukaryota > Metazoa > Chordata > Amphibia > Anura > Myobatrachidae > Taudactylus > Taudactylus pleione. The sequence continues at coordinate 5,619,575 of JAUIMM010000198.1, forward strand.
AACCAACAACAGAGCCTTGCACCTGCAGATCTACCGGCATTATATTGACTTTGCTCACTGACATTCTGCAGCTACCACCTTTCCTTCAACGGCTGCAATGTCGACATCCCCCTCTCACCCCAAAATCTACCGGTAGGTAAGTAACACTGAGACTCTCACCTACATGCGGGACGCCGCCCAGGTGTTCCGACCCACTCTCTGCATCCCCCCACCTCCCGAGACATCCTAGACTATCGACCATAGGTCCAGCAGGAGTGACGTGCTGGTCACTGAACCACACAGCAGGGAGCACCCTAAAAGGGTCCACCTACCTCCCCAGTCTCATCCCCATCCACCGTCATGCCTCCCCCACTTGACCGGGACCTCATTGGAGCAGCACTGTGACTACTCCAATAAAAGACTTGGCCCCCACATCTGTATCTGGCTGGTTTCATTTTCACTTTCAAGCTCATTGTTCATTTTCACTCACATTCCCATCGTTCCATCCTCATTCCCATTCCCATTGCACCATTATTACCGCAGCACCATCCCCATCCACACTGCTCAGCAGTGCAACACTAGCACCTACCCAGTCACCCCACACCATACCCACCCACTTTAACACAACAGTTTTCACTACCACACCCAGGTAGAGTGCACCTTACCCCCTTTATTCCCATGCTAAGTTAGTGCAGGAACGGTACTCCTGCATAAAGGTGCAGCACTCCATACCACAACACACCACCCCCTGATCAACAAGAGCGCAGTTCTACCCCCCATTTTCACATGGTCTCCCATACTGCACTGCGACCCAGTCATCAGGTGACCGGGTCCCAGTGCAGTATGGGATGTCAGCTGACCGAAGCCATGGAGGACATCACCGGAGCCCGGATCATGCAGGCAAATGCAATTAAGGGAGGGGGTCCTCAATCGCAGGAGCGGGGCTTAGCGCCACGGGGCAGGCTTAGCACCGGGAGGTAGCAGCGGCGGCCGGTCGGCGCATGCACGGGCCCTTGTCATGGTATTTTTTGCGAAAATACCATGATAAGGCTGCGGAGGGGATTCGCAGGGACAGAGCTTTATCGCAAGCTCTGTCCCTGCAAGGGATTTTTAGTAAATCCCTGTAATATTACCTGAATTCACAATGCGAATTCAGTTGGTAATATCACACAACAATCTGCATTCCCAATGCGGATTGTAGTAAATAGAGCCCCTAATACATGCACTCATTATTTCACGCATTGACTATTGCAATAGTCTCCTTATTGGTCTTCCCAAAAACAGGGTCCCCACTACAATCCATTTTTAATGCAGCTGCGAGGCTGACCTTTCTCACCAAATGTTCAGTGTCTGCTGATCCACTCTGTCAGTCCCTGCATTGGCTGAAAGTCTTTTTCCATATTCAATTTAAAATACTTACACTCACACATAAAGTTATTAATCAAACCACACCAACATACACTACTGTTCAAAAGTTTGTGGTCAGCCAGACAATTTCATGTTTTACATGAAAACTGACTTTTATTTATCAAATGAGTTGCAACATGAATAGAACATATAGTCAAGACATTGGCAAGGTTAGAAATAATGATTTTTATTTGAAACAATAATTTTGTCTTGGCATTCTAGCTGCTAATTTGTTGAGGTAATCTGAAAAAATTTCACCCCACACTTCCTGAAGTACCTCCCACAAGTTGGATTGGCTTAATGGGCACTTCTTGCATACCATACGGTCAAGCTGCTTCCAGAACAGCTCGAGATCTGGTGACTGCGCTGGCCATTCCATTACAGACAGAATACCAGCTGCCTGCTTCTTCCCTAAATAGTTCTTTGGAGGTGTGCTTTGGGTCATTGTCCTGTTGGAGGAGGAAATTGGCTCCAATCAAGCTCTATCCACAGGGTATGGCATGGCATTGCAAAATGGAGTGATAGCCTTCATTATTCAAAATCCCTTTTACCTTGTACAAATCTCCCACTTTACCAGCACCAAAGCAGCCCCAGACCATCACATTACCTCCACTATGCTTGACAGATGGCATCAGGCACTCTTCCAGAATCTTTTCACTTGTTCTGCATCTCACAAATGTCCTTCTGTGTGATCCAAACACCTCAAACTTCAATTGGTCTGTCCATAACACTTTTTTCCAATCTTCCTCTGTCCAATGTCTGTATTCTTTTGCCCATATTAATATTTTTGTTTTATTGGCCAGTCTCAGATATGGCTTTTTCTTGGCCACTCTGCCTAGAAGGCCAGCATCCCGGAGTCGCCTCTTCACTGTAGACGTTGACACTGGCGTTTTGCGGGTACCATTTAATGAAGCTGCCAGTTGAGGACTTGTGAGGCATCTATTTCTCAAACTACAGACTCTAATGTACTTGTCTTCTTGCAGAGTTGTGCACCGGGGCCTCCCACTTCTCTTTCTACTCTGGTTAGAGCCTGTTTGTGCTGTTCTCTATAGAGAATAGCACACACCATTGTAGGAAATGTTCAGTTTCTTGGCAATTTCTCGCATGGAATAGCCTTCATTTCTAAGAACAAGAATAGACTGTCGAGTTTCACATGAAAGTACTCTTTTTCTGGCCATTTGTAGAGTATAATCGAACCCACAAATGTGAAGCTCCAGATACTCAACTAGTTAAAAAAGGAAGGCCAGTTTTATAGCTTCACTAAAGAGCAAACCCGTTTTCAGCTGTGCTAACATAATTGCACAAGGGTTTTCAAGGTTTTTCTAATCATCCAGTAGTGTCTAACGCACTTAGCAAACACAATGTACCATTAGAACACTGGAGTGATGGTTGCTGGAAATGGACCTCTATACACCTATGTAGATATTTCTTTAAAAAACAGACGTTTGCAGCTAGTATAGTCATTTACCACAATAACAATGTATATAGTGTATTTTTGATTAATTTAATGTTATCTTCATTGAAAAAAACAGTGCTTTTTTTTCAAAAATAAGGAAATTTCTAAGTGACCCCAAACTTTTGAACGGTAGTGTACATCTCTTCACTTATCTCAAAATATCTTCCAACCCGACATCTCCACTCTGCACAAAATCTGTGTCTCTCATCCCCGCGCATTACTTGTTCCATGCACGGTTACAGGACTTTTTTCGGGCTGCACCCACCCTGTGGAATGCCCTCCCATTCACAATAAGACTTTCCACTACTTTCCAAACATTCAAGCGTTCTCTGAAAACTCACCTCTTCAGACAAGCTTATCAGATTCCAGGACCGACCACATAACCTTTTATAGCTCCTTATCTAACTCTCTTCTTATAGTAAACACCTATCACATCTTCTCTATGTACGTCTTTTACGTATGTCTTTTATGTATGTATGTATGTATGTATGTATGTCTTTTACAACCCAATAAAATGTTAATGTTGATTCAAAGTGTAAAGCGCAACGGAATTTGCTGCATTATATAAGAAACTGTTAATAAATAATAATGATGAATAGGCCCCTCAGTCAGTTAAGTGAGGAACATAGGGCCTAATACAGAGGTGTATGTAAACCTGATGTTTACTTATATCTCCAATGTTTTTAGATCTGTGTATGCAAAGAAGCCGCACTGCGCATGTGCAGATCGGGGGCTGCGATGTTGCTCACAGTGCTCCAAATCTTTCCCTCTCTGCTGTAGTGTGACAGGGGAATGTAACAAGAGTGCTGCTGACGAGAAAAATCAGGACAAGAGATACTCCTTCCAGACACCCATCAGAAAGTAACATCGGGGTCCGTGATGTTATCCTGTTATACCAGGATATTGTAAAACCAATACATTTATTTATTACCAGTTATTTATATAGCACACACATATTCCACAGAGAGTATTTGGCCATTCACATCAGTCCCTGTCCCAGTGGAGCTTACACTCTATATTCTCACATGCTCTCACACACACAAGGGGGTTAATTTTTGTTGGGAGCCAATTAGCCTACCAGTATATTATTGGAGTATGGGAGGAAACCAGAGTACCCGGAGGAAACCCACACAAACACAGGGAGAATATACAAACTCCACACAGTTAGGGCCACGGTGGGAATGCCGTGGTGGATATCGAACCCATGACCTCGGTGCTGTGAGGCAGTAATGCTGACCATTACACTGTCTGTGCAAACCCCCTCCACTACCTGGTTTATACTATAGACTATCTAAAGTGTTAATTATTAATACTATATTACATGCACTATTGAGTGTATAATGAGACCAATATTTAAATATATTTCAAGGGCCGGTGCTAGGATCTTCAGCCACTCCCCAAGACTCCGGGACATGCTCCATTGCTCAAAGACTTGAATTGTGGCCACATCCAGAAAAAAAAAACATTCAGCTCAGGCTGAATGGCATCTAAAGGCTTGCTGTGATCACTGGCCCTGTATATGCCTGAAGTATTACATACACTGCAGTTTGTATGAGGCAGACCATAGCTTTGGCTAACAGGTTTGGCCAGGTATAACAGGGGTTCACAGATGAAGGTTTGGATGGAGGCCTGAGAACCACCATTTGTCCATCACTGCTTTAACGGCATCATAAAGGGAAAATAGCATGAAATATTACAGTTTTGCACTATCATTGCTATATATATAGCTGCTGCTAGGGTCTCAAAGTGTCCAAACTCTGTCACTATTTATAGAAGAAATACAGTAGAGGAGGATCCATAGACATACAGGGGGACCCAGGGCTGTAACTAGGGCTGTTCCAACGGTGGCGCTGCACAGAGCACAGCCTGCACAGGGCCTTCTAGGTGGCACTGTCGCTGCCGCAGGGTCCCTGCACCCTACAGCCAGAATCACTGCTGTGGTGCCGCCCAGAGCTTCCTCTGGATGTTCCAGACATGGACACAGCAGCTTATACAGTCCCCAGGAGCATCCTGAGGATGCTCCAGGCACTGCTGCTTTTTCAGGTGCACATAGACACATGCATACAGGCAGGCAGGGTCATACAGACACATATACATACATAGACACATACAGGCAGGGTCACACATGCATACATACATACAGACATGGAGGGTCACACATAGACACAACCAGACAGACTGAGGTATCTCTCACTATTGATGTGGAGACAGCAGCTGCTTCTTCCATGCTGCCAGGACATGCCACTGTAGTCCCGCCCACTGCTGGGGCCAGAGGAGCATGTGCTGAGCTCCATCAATCAGAGCTCAGCACATGGTCCTCTGACCCTGGAGTCCCACCATAGAGCAACAGGAAGCACAGACTGGAGTTGCTGCTCTTAATCTCCGACCACCACCCGCCCCTTCCCTAATGTGGTTCTCCCAGAATCTGAGAACCGCATGGCCCCAAAATATCTTATAAAAAAATCTTATGCAAAAATGCCCAGGGGCGGGAGGGCCCGATCCTGTACGGCACCCTAGGGTGCTGCTGCACACAGTTTGGCATATGCTGGATTAGACTTTTTCTGTCTCAGCAGTCTCTAATGGGGCCCATACATCTAGACTTTATTGGGGCAGTTCCCCCTTCTGCCTATGCCGGGGGATCAGAGAAATCCAACAAGTTGGACAATTTCGATTCCCATATTCCAATTCAGCGAGTCGGGGATTTTTAACATTTTGAATTTCCCTCATTCTCAGACCGATCGCTGATCATTGATCATCATATTTGATTGGCGGATCGGTGTCGGCAGAATGGATATACAGTATAGCCCTTATAATCTATCAATGAACTGACGCCTGTATGTAAATCTAGGTAATTTTTTTAATTGCTAATATTTATATTAAGAATCATATACTCCTGAGTCTCAGTGAATATTACAACATAACATTAATAAACAAAATAGTATCCATTAAAGCAGATACACGAAGCAATTAAATATTTGCCTCCTCTTAGTTGTTCTTAAAATAAGAAAGATGCATTTTGATGACTTGTTTTAAAAAAGAGACGTATGGGGTGCAGAAAAAAGAAAAATTCGAGAAAGGGTACAAAACAAGGGAAAAAAAAAGTTGCTAATATTTTTATTAAAATGCTACACCAGATCATGCACACATCTGTAACAGTAGCGCGCACAGGGCATGTTCCCATTCGCTAGGTCTTGCCTGACAGCCCAACGTAACCCATACCGCTTCTTCTCTGTAGGGGTCACATAGGAATTTGGTGTCGGGGGGGGTTGTAGTACAGGTTGGAAAGGTGCAGACATCATCTTCTCTCGGATTTCATCGCGTACCTCCCTTTTACCCTGCTCAAGAGCTCCCTGTAAGTTATTCCAGCTTTGCTTATATGCTTGATATCTGCCCACTGGGTCTGATGGCTGTCTGTACTGGTTAAGTAGGGAATCTCTTTCAGGGCAGATAAAGGATTTGTTGCAATTTTTTGAGTGGCCACCAGCTGCCTCTGGGCACAGTTCTCGAGGAGAGACCATCCTGTCTTTGTCTCCAGTTTTCATTTGTCTAGATGGGAAGGACTCGTCATACACTTGGACCTGCCCATCACCTTTCCTGCGCAGCACTTTGCGTGTTAGTGCAGGGGCCCTTAGTTTCCCCAGGTTGTGACCCCGAACACTGACTGTGTGAGTACTGTAGGAGTCTTGGTCATCTCGCCGCCTTAGAGCCTGGGATGCACAGTGACACGTCTGACTAGATGTTAAGGCGCAAGTTGGCAATGGCGAGAACATGTTCCAAGATGGACTGACCTCCAAAAGTGGTGTGGTTGGATTGCTCTCCTTTTCATCCTCAGCTCTGTCTTGTGAAGATCCCGGGGATAAATTTGATAGCCTGGGAACAGAGGGAGACCTCTCATTGTGCTGGTCTACCTCCAAGACAGACAGACAGGAGTACATTTCACTGCAGAAATGTGAATGCACCGATGCTAACAGAAGCTCAGGAGATCGGTGTCCATACTGCAGTGTTGCCGACTCTGAAACAGAAAAGAAGCAACTGTGCATTAGGAATCATAGCCCAACCCATTACCAGGAAGCCTAAAACCAAGCCTGACCTATGATTTGAAGGGGGAGAGGGAATAGCATGGCATTTTAGGCTGCTCTTCTTGGTAATGAAAATCACAAATAGTCAAAAATAGAAAATATAATTCAGTGTTATTTGCAATATTAATGCAACATTTGACCAGGGCGTAATGTGGGGGGGTCGAGCAGGGCACGTGCCCTGGGCGTCGTCGGACCCGACGGTGCTGCCGGCTACCGATTGCAGTCCAGGGCACGTGCGGTCCGTGGCACTACAGATTAAAACAAACACGCCGGCGGCGGTGTGTTTGTTTTACCACTGCAGCCAATAAGAGTCAGACAGACTCTTATTGGCGCCTGCACCCAGGGCCAGAGCCGGGCTGGAGCTCACTCATGAACTCTGCCTTCTGGCTCCTGCACTGGGTGAAGGGAGAGACGTCATGACGTCCATCCCACAGTGCCAAATGGAACGGGAGCAGCGGACAGCGGCTGCGGGCACAAGAGCGTAGATTCTGGTAAGTAAATTATGTGTTGTGCCGGGGGCACTGTATATTGGGCACTACTGGGGGCACTGTATATTGGGCACTACTGGGGGCACTATATATTGGGCACTACTGTAGGCACTATATAAGGGGCACTATATATTGGGCACTACTGGGCTCACTATATAAGGGGCACTTTATATTGGGCACTACTGGGGGCACTATATATTGGGCACTACTGGTGCACTGCATAAGGGGTACTACTGGGGGCAATGCATAAGAGGCACTACTTGGGGCACTGTATTTTGGGGTACTAATGAGGGCACTATATTTTGGGCACTACTGGGGGCACTGTATATTGGCACTATTTATTTATTGCCAGTTATTTATATAACGCACACATATTCCGCAACGCTTTACAGAGAATATTTGGCCATGCACATCAGTCCCTGCCCCAATGGAGCTTACAATCTATATTCCCTACCACATGTACACACACATACACACTGGGGTTAATTTTTGTTGGGAGCCAATTAACCTAGCAGTATATTTTTGGAGTGTGGGAGGAAGCCGGAGTACCCGGAGGAAACCCACGCAAGCACAGGGAGAATATACAAACTCTGCACAGGTAGGGCCGTGCCACTTAGCAATGCCACTACTGGTGGCACTGCTAAGGGGTACTGGGGGCACTATATATTGGGCACTACTAGGGCACTGCATAAGGGGTATACTGGGGCACTATATATTGGGCACTGCATAAGGGGCACTGTATACTAGGACACTACTGGGGGCACTGTATAAGGGGCACTATATATTGGGCACTAATGGGGGACTGCATAAGGGGTACTACTGGGGGCACTATATATTGGGCACTACTGATGCACTGCATAAGAGGTACTGTATATTGGGCACTACTGAGCGCACTATATATTGTGGCATATTGGGGGCACTCTATAAGGGGTACTACTGGATCCACTGTATAAGGGGCACTATACATTGGGCACTACATTGCATAAGAGGCACTTCTACTGGGGCACTGCATAAGTGCCACTACTACTGGGGCACTGCATAAGGGGCACTACTACTGTGGGCACTGTATGAGGGGCACTACTACTGGGGGCATTAAGATGCATATGTAATGGAAAGGAATGTTCCCAGAGTGACGAGAAACGGTGGTGTGTCATGTTGACATGCCCCCCATCTCTCAGTGGCCCCCTTGTGGCATGTGGTAATGCCCAATTTTTCAACGTGCGCACATGGGAGGCGTAGATGCTCCATTTTTCATCTTGCCCTGGGCTCCAAATACCCTAGTTACGCCACTGCCTTTGACTATATAAAACATTTCACTTTATAATTTCAAATAAAGATAAAATACCCAGTTGTCACAAACCGCTGCTGCGGCTTGCATCCTGCTCATGTTCTGGTTGTCTCTAGTCAACCAGGATATCGCTCCTTCCGACCGCAGGCTCCAACAGTTCTGCTGAATGCTGGGCAACAAGGATACCAGAACAGGACGGTGCCTGCGGTTGCGACCGGGACATCGGATAGTCGCAGGAATTTCTGGGACTCACTATCATTGATTGGAGCTTCTGCTTGAACATGCAGCATCACATCTGCTTTCAATCCTTAGAAATCCCGCCTTTTCAACCTGCATTGATTAGTGGATCGCCTTGTTATAAGGCAGTCAGGCTAGCTACTCCTTGCCGGTTATAGCTTATGCCTAGGGTGTAAGACCCTGGTCCTTGCTCGTGATTGTGAGGAATCTCTGCCAGCCAGAACTTCTGCCGTGATCCTGTGAACCTTGTCCTGTGTTCCAACTTTAGCCTTCACTACAGTCACACCTGCTGCACAGTTATTCTGGAAACATTGTCATCAGCCTATGGCCTTGCCGCTTATTACACCCAAGTGCAGCGACTTCAGCCTGCGGCCTTGCCGATCATACCACCTCAGTATTGCAACATCTACCCGCAGCCTTGCTGCTCATACCACCTCAGGGCTGCGACATCTACCCTCGTCCTTGCCACTTATTCCACCCAGGTGCAACAACATTACCTTTCGGCCTAGCCGGTCATTTCACCAAAGAGCCGTACCATCAGCCCGCAACATAGTCGCTCAGTTTGCCACAGTTCAGTGACTTCTATCCGCGGACCTGCCCCTCTGACCACCTCAGCGTAGCAGTCAGCCAGCTACCCGGCCACTTTTCTCTGCACCCAACTAGTGACTCAGTCACTCCTGTTGTTATTGTAGTTCACTACATCTGTCTGTAGTCAGATCCCTAGCCGCACACATCTCCAGCAATACCTGAACTACTGTATAAGCCTCTACTGTTCTTAGCATAAGTCCAGACGGCAACCTAAGTACCGGTGAGCGTGCTCAACTCTGAAGGAACGACCGGGGGCTGTTATTGACATGAAGACCTCACCGGTGTGACTCTAGAGGGCTTACACAAAATAGTTCAGGTTATCATAACATTGGTGTAACAAAAACAAAGTACCTCTGAAAAGGGGGCAACCAACTCAGACTAGCAGCCTGGGTTAAAGATGACCATGGCCGAGCACACAGGCTGTGTGGGGTGATTGCCCGCCACCCACACAACCCTTAGGTAGCCCCAACTTCTCCCTACAGTGTCTCCACCCTGCACCTCAGCCGGCTCGCAGGGAAGAAGCAGCCTTTTTTTTTTTTAAATCGATATGAAAGCGCTGTATTCAAATAGAGCACTTTCACACTGACGATCTCAGATGCAAAACAAGCAGGGCCGGCTCGAGGCATGTTCAACCAGTGCAGTCGAACGGGGCACCCCCAATAGAGGGCGCACCCCTCCCATCCATTTGCTATTTCAGTGGGACAGTCCCGTTTTTCAGGCACTGACCCGCTGTTCCAGTGTCCCGCGGGCGGTCGGGAGGCAGGGCACCTCCACCGCCGCGCCTGTGCTATAACTATTATATTACTAGCAATATGGACACCGCATCCCCACCCCCTCCTCTCTGTACTTACCCTGTTACCGGTGCAACAGCCCTACTTTCCCCGCCTGGTGGTCTGATCACTCTCAATTATTATATAGTCTAATAACATGGACCCTGCATGTGCCAGACTCCACCCCCATCCTGTCCTGCCGCCCTGTACTACTTACCTGTGCTGGTGCAGGGTTCTCCTCTATTGGTTTGTCTCCTCTGTTGCAGCCACGAGGACCCTTGGCGGCGAGTAGGAAGGAGGGGAGGGGGGGCGCATGTCTGTCCCAAGACATGCCATTTTTTATTCTTAGATAGTAGGGGGTACAATGTTGAAATCTAGTTATTTCCTTTAGTGTGTGAGAACACTGGGTGAACGGAACGATTACTTTCGGCTCAGTTGCTATGTAGGCCATTAGGTAGCCGTATAGTATAACAAAGCATTTCTGATAAATGTCTCCATATTACCGCTAGCTCTGCAGATTGGTGCTAATAAAAATAGGGGGAGATGTACCAAGCCTTGGAAAGAGATAAAGTGGAGAGAGATAAAGTACCAATCAATCAGCTTCTGTCTGTCATTTTACAGACTCTGGGCCTGATTCAGATGATGAACGCACATTTCCGATGTTTTCGAGTCTGCGTGTTTGCAGAACAGGTCCTGCAATCTTGCTCGCAGAGCCCCCCAAGCCATAGCATGATTGACATGCTGCGGCGTTTGGGGGCGTGGCTGGTCACCGTGTCTCACCCCGTTTTCCGGGAGGGATGAGGCCATGGTCTGCGTCAGCGGCCTCTTATGTGACCAGCATCCGGTCAGGCTGCGGGAAGCTTCAGCTCCCGCAACCTGACCAAAGGAGCAACCATGGTGACCATCGGTCGTGATGGTGATCCCAGCCTGCGACGTCGCAGTGCTGGGATCGCAAACGCAGCAAGGACAGCTCCTTCTGTTTTTGCATCTGAGATGGACGGATTTGCACAGCCGCCTGTGTGCGGCTCTGCAAATCCGTCCATCGCTGGATCAGGCCCTGTGCTTGAAAAATGACAGTTAGGAGCTGATTAGTTGGTACTTTATCTCGCACCACTTTATCTCTCTCCAAGGCTTGATAAATCTCCCCCATAGTGACCAAAAAACACCTTTTCTAAGTAACAGCCAGATTACAGTTACTAACAGTTGTACTGACCTCTGAGCCAGTGGCATAAGTTCATCCCAGATGCCCGGAGGCAAGTTATCATTTAGTGCCCCACTATCCCCTATATTTACAGCCCTAAATGGGGTGAATATATTTTGGGTGATGGAGGGGGTGCCCCTTCAGTGCTGGCGCCCGGCGGCAGGCGCCTCCATTGTCTCCCATACTTCTGCCCCTGCTCTGAGCCCTCCCTCCAGTGTCAGTGATGTCCTTACCTGAGAGGTCCAACTTCTACTGAGCATGCCAGAGACAGACTTTAGTAGGATTATATATGAGATCCTCAGTGCAGGGGCGGGACTACTGGCAGTACAGCCGGTGCCCAGCACGGAGGCCCGTGGTGATGAAGAGGCCTGCCAGGGCCGGCCCAACAGATACTATGGCTACGCAGCTGTAGGACGCTGAGCAGATAAGAGTGTTTTACGCAGCTGTCAGCCAGATGAGGCGAGGCAGAGAATTTAGCCAGGCAGCCTCCACAGAACCACTGACTGCAGACTAGCCATAGCCAATCACGAGGTGATGCTGTGTAACGAACAGGGCTGAGGAGTCAGACCATTGGCTGGCTGTGATGGGCGAAGAGGCAAGAGCAGAACAGTGATTGGTTCACTGGGGCAGTGGCTAAGTTGTCGGAAAGGAACGTATGTGGATTCTGGGTGATGTGTCTGCTGAAGAGGGAGATAAGGGAGTGTGATGTTAACAGGGGATAGGTAAGTGGAAGAGCTGCTACCTTTATCATCTGTCCTCCAGCTGTACTACAAGTTTCAGCATGACTGACTGGCATGCAGGGATTCCTAAGGGTAAATTTACTAAAGTGAGAGTTTTTAGAAGTGAGTTTTAAAAGTGATGTTGTCCATAGCAACCAGATTCTAGCTATTACCTTCTAGAAGGTGCTAGTTAAATATTAAGTAGAATCTAATTGGTTGCTATGGGCAACATCACTTTTAATACTCACTTCTAAAAACTCTCACTTTAGTAAATTTACCCCTTAGTCTCACAAAACACAGCTGTAGAGTAGAGTCATAAGCTGTCTAATAATAAGAATGATCATAGCTCCAGTGTAAGGTAGTGAATGACCCGGTTCCTGGCGCTCTCCGCAGATTTAGACTTCTTTGGTATTATCAGGATAGCTTCTATTAGTTATTGTACTTTTTTCATCCATGTCAGGAGATGAGCTGAACAACCAGCAACAAAATAATGAATAACGTATTCTACAATCCATTTTATTCTCTACATGTAAACTTCAAATATCTATCAGTGGGGGTGAAGCATATTTTTGCACCTGAGCCCATAACTCACTAATCCCACCACTGCCTCAGTGGTCACCATGGCCAGTTTGTACAGCTGGGTTCATTATACAATCATGTGTGAGAGACAAACACATTTCTTATACCCATAGGCCTGTGTGCTCACCAGTGCAGAGTTTCACACGTAGAACAATAAATCAGAATAATATAGGGAACAATACACATCACAAGGCACAAAACGTATGTTAGTATATACTAGGCACGCCTGGCTCAAAGGCAAAGCAATGGTCATAGGCCCGTATTCAATTAGAGCGGACCCACGATACTTTTTCGCCTCCCCGGAGTTTCTGCCTACTTCGCCTGTTTTGCAGGCGGAAAAGTATCGCCCACGTATCGCTGTATTCAATTTGAAAGTAGGCGAAAACGGGACCCAGTGAAATTTGAACAGGCAGAAAGTACTGTCAGATTTGGGGAAATCAGCCTGACACCCCCCAAATAATGCTCTGACATGGGGGTTCCCTATGGTACCCCCCGATTTGGCTTGCTAAAGGTATTTGGTATTTTTAAATGGGCTCAATAGCTGCTAAATAGCGTTTTTTAATAAGTGGTGCAGAATAGTATTTAGTAGTTTTTTTTGTTGAAAATAACTTATCCCAGCAAATTTGGGGTACTTGAAAATGGGGGTCAGCATATTTAAAAGTTGCTAAAGTAAAGTTGAAAAAAATGTAAAAAAATCCACGTGCCCCAAGCCCCTGCAATCACAAAAATACCTGGGCCATACTTGGGGACCCCCCTAGAGTCAAGTTTGCTAGTTTTTAACTTTGTACCCCAACATTTTTTTTCTACGCCCCCAAATTCAAAGTCATTTTTTTGGTTGTTCTTAAGTCTTTTTGCTATTTTTTTAACACAGATTACCTTTGGGGGACTGTCTTAAGGCTGCACAGGAGGTTCCCGCAACATTGCACCCCAAAACCCCAATTCTGCACTTTTTTCCACCTCCCATTCATAGGCAAAACTTTTCCGCCTATTACATTGCATTGACTTTCCGCCTAGGCGAAAAGTCTTCCAAATTGAATACGGGGTAAAAGCAAAACAGGCGAAAATTACATCATCGGCGAAAAGTTTCCATCAAAAACACGCGAAAACTGCTTTTCGCTCCAAATTGAATGCGGCCCATAGTCTCCAATGTTAACATTCTGAGCGTTTATTACACATTGGGCGCAACAGAGATGAACAAAATGTCATATGAATTGAATTTGGCTTTGGAGTAGACTATTTTACTATTGCAGAATTTATAGCCTATCACGGGCACACAGCCCAGATGATGGTCCATTCCTTCTGCTGCGTTGTGGGGTTGCGGTAGAATTAATGCCAAATTCCACCAGAAAAATGGGTAATAATTTGTAGCAATAAACAGTTTTTAAATTTTCACTCCTCTCTAGTGAATGTCCGTTGTCTTGTTGCCATGACAAACAAAGCTGTGTATTTCTAAACCTTTAGGAATGAATGCCTGGGATCATTAGTATAGTAGGGAATACCTGACTTTGCTCAGCCACCTCCGCCCATACATATAGCAGGTTTGGGTTCTATGGGAGGCGTCTACAAACACGGGGACATATTCACACCTGCTCTGATAAAAAATGACTATGAAAGCTACTGTATGCAATAGGGGGAAGGAGGTATTCCTCTGCGTCCGTGGTATGCCTGGGCACCGCGCCAGGCACTCTAGCTGGGCACAGGTAATCAGTGTCCACTCCCTCTCGGCACCCTTGATAAAGGTTTGGGGAGCTTATAGCACTCACAGGTCTTTACATAACAATTAAATAGGAACCATTATAAATGGGAATGACAGGAAGTTGGTCTCCTGACAATAGGTAACTGGGAAGTATGTTCTGGTGGTTGGATAGATCATTGACTGTGGGTCACATTTGTGGCATAAGAATACTTAAATGAAAAATGACAATTAATAATGATGTTAAAGCATACACAGGCCAGCATAGATAAACTTCAAAAATAGGAATCAGATGTGTTACATGGTAATTTAATGTTACACTTGCTCAGAAGTGAAACTAATTAAATTAATTCAATTAGAGGGAGGTTGGCGGATCTAGACAGCTGTATATATTGTTTCATGCAGGAGGGTGTCTCTGCTATCTGAAATTCAAGACTTCAAGGTGCTGGTTTCTGTATCCTTCTTCAGACAGAAGGTGTATGTAACAAAAAATATATCATTATATTCTTACTCCATTTCTCACGTATCTGCAGTTAAAGCAGCAATCCCACATAGATGGTTTTGTTTTTCTTTAAATAGCAAATAACGCCTTTTTTTTGCCTGCATATTTGTTTTCGTCATCTTGCATGTCCTTCCACAATTCGTTATCTCCTTTCAAAATCTCTCTGGAGAGCAGACAAGTATGGCTGCCAGTAACGCACACAGACTCAAAGCTCTTAGTATGTCATGTAGAAGCTGAGGGGAGAAGTAGGGGAATCATTACAGTGCAGACAGAGCTCAGAAGGAACATTCCGAAGTATGTCTGCTCACTACTTTACATCACATGCCATGCAACTGTGGTTACCATGGTAGTCACATGACACTGTGGAAATTGTGCAGAATTATAAATTATTAATAGCAGCCTCAAGAAACAAACCAATACATAATATAAATTGCCAAACTTCTTCCTTTAGCTGCTAAAATGTTCATAAATATACTTGTGAATGTTACATGAAGTCATTTGATTTTTAGTACATAACACAACTTATATTTTAGTTCTGGTTTTCCTTTAAATAATTATCCTGTATATTGTCTTTCTACTAGCTTTACTTATCTGCCAGAACTCCTGTCTGATTTTACTGCAGAGTAGCTGTGGGTGACTGCCGATAGCCCTGGATGCGGCATCCCTTCGATCTGGATGCCGGGCGCCAGTCTCCCGGCATCGGTAAAATGACAGGCGTCTAGATTTAGACGCCTGTCATTTAACCCTCGCCGGAATTAAGAAGTCTGGAAGCCGGCAGTCGGCATTGCGTCCGCCGGCTTCCTAAACGTATGCCGCCCTGGATACCATGGACTGGAAACAGACATCTATTAAAAAAAAAAGTGACTCCAAGCTAAAGTAGGACATAAACAATTCAGGTTAAAAAAAATGGGTCTTGTATTATATTTTAATACATTTATCACTGTGAAGGGAAACAGCACGGGAACTGAATTACTAAAAAAATAATGGATTAATCGCCCCATTTACAAAAGATCTAAACACCAGTGGCTGATTTCTTTTAGTATCGTTTAGTATTTGTTAGGATACTAACAAATAAGCCACTGGTATGCAGCATTACTGACCTCTCCGGCGAGGTCCAGCGACGATCCCCCTCCTTCATCTCTGTTGCTGGCAGCCTATCGCTGCTAGCGACAGGTCACATGACTCTTTCACCTGGTGGAGACTCGACAGTGCCTGCTACCAGTTCCCCATTGACGATATGGCGAGAGCGATACTGTGACAAACAGCGGTAATCTTAGATTACTGCTGTTTGTTAAATACTGAAAAAAGGACATAACCCTTGCAAGCAGCACTAAATTTATAAAATTACAAAAGGTAAAGTATTCTTCTGATATAAACCGGCAATTAACAGATATAGGAGAAGATGACGACTAAGGGGTAGAGTTACTAAAGGTCGATTTTAATCGGTTTTAATTGATTTTAAAACGATCTAAATCAGAGTTATGTTTCTGTATCTAAATCACATTTACTAACAGTTAAAAAAGTAAATCAAAAATTGTCATTTAGGAAATGTGTGATTTAGCCTAAGAAACACAACATAGATTTAGAACGATATAAATCCATTTGAAATCGATTAAAATTGACCTTAGTAAATATACCCCTAAGTGTTTGCCCTGGTCCATTCTTCCCCTTTATAATTTTTTTTAGGACATTTAGGGGTCTATTAATCATCAATTAATTTCTACAAAAGTAGGTGAAAATCTTATAGAAATTAAGTGCCAGGGTTATTCATCATTCATGTAACGCAGGAGATATCACAGATAACTCCTGGTTACAATTCTCCCCTGATGGAAATAATGTAATTCATCAATTTCCGAAAAAGCATTTTTTTCGGAACTTGACAGAGATACTGTACCTGTACGCCGTCCTAAGATGGTGTACAGCACCTGATACAGCAGAGGGATCTGAAAAGATCCCTCCCTGCTGTGTCCCCTCACCTTCATGCAACTCCCTCCTGGCTCCCCGAGCTCTCCTCCTGTGAGCCGGGAGTAAGGGAGAGAGCACAGACTCCCGCGGTGGCTGCAGTCCTGCATCGGCGGGGGGCCGGAGGGTCACGGCACATGCAGTGGCCAGGGGGGGGGAGCAGACGAGTGGGCGAGCGGCGAGGGGGGGGCTGGACTCATCCATCTTTTCTCCTGCAGCTTCACTATCTTTTTGCGTATGCACAGCTTCAAGACAGGCTGCGAGGAGTCAAGTTAGCAGGTGAAAAGTTCCCTTATTCCGAAAAGCTGTCTCTGCAGCGGGTTCAATCCTTAATGATCACAAAGAATACTTTTATTTTAATGAATAGACCCCTGAATGACAACAGACAGTTTACTGGTACAAGTAGTAGACTCTTGTTTTTCTTCTCAAACTATGGGGTCTATTTATTCATAATCAACCTTAACTAACCATTATTGCAGTGATTCAGATTGCAGTTGCGCTGGTATGTAACCTGCAAAGGGACCCCGGCGAAATGCCATCCATCTCAAGATGACGTTAGCTAGCAGCCAATAGATTTGCTTTTCATCGCTTCATAAATCGCAAGATTCCACCATCCCCATAGAAGTCTATGAGGACGGCGGTAAGCACTGAAGAAACCTGATTTCTTCTGTGTTAAGCTTTTGAAAAATTGAGAGTAGTTGATAAAACCCCATTCTCCGGTGAAACGACAGAGAAAGGGTATTTTTTAGCTTTAGAAATAGACCCCTATGTCCTTTAGTACATCCCGCCCCCATTGTTGTAGTATGACTATTGCTCACAGTATTTAACTAAGGCCTAAAGGACTTTCCTTACTCTGGTTTTGGCATTGATTCATGGTCTGATGCAAGCTCTGCTGTAAAAGGTAACAAAGGTGGAAGACACAGATTAGGTGGGTATCCACTGGACGATATGCCCCATGAGCGATATTGTCTAGTGTGTCGTTAACCTGAGGAAAGCCATCGGGGAGGCAGTGAGGAGGCAGTGGAGGGATCAGCTCAGATCCCTCTTCACATTCTTGGAACTCCTTCCCATAGGAAGGAGCGGGGCTCTGAAAACAAGCTCTATCTGTTTCTTCTCGCAGGCCAGTGTTATACTAGCCAGTGTTATACCCACTAATCTAGAGGCTAGAGTGAAGAAGGCTTCCCAATTCGTGTTGTGCAGACATCTAAACCCTGCAGCCTAAACCGAAGTCTCCCAGGGGGGGTGCCTAACCCTAACCTCCCCCCGGGGATGCCTAACCCTAACCCTCCCTTCCCCTAGCCTAACCCTAACCCTCCCGGGGTGGTGCCTAACCCTGTCCCCTCCAGGAGCTCCTAACCTAACCCTCCCCCCTCACGGCTATCCGCGCCCGCCGCCCGGCTTACCTTCGTTCGGGATGCCGGGCGTCGGGCTCTCGGCATAGGGATATGATAGGCGTCTGGATTTCGACGCCTATCATTAGACCCCTGCCAGGATCTGACAGTCGGGAAGCCAGCGGTCGGCATTTCAACCATCGGCTTCCTGACTGCATCCCGTTTCAGTTCCCGTGGCCCATTCTAAGTAGCCATAGGATGCCTCAGAACTGCGATAATTGAATGATCAGCGAACCGTGCTGCGTCTTTGTATGCAAGTGCTTGGATTTGTAAAGCCGCCGGTGGGCGTCTTAACACAATCCCGTGTCTGCAAATTTACGCACAGCAGCTGCTTACGGATTCGCAGCGGTGACGGCAATAGCATACATATCTAAATCAGGCCCATTATGGGGTTGTGCTTTCAGTCAGCAAACTGTACACAGGCACCACTTGGCCCGACAGTCATTCACGGACTGCAAGGGTCAACTGTGCACCAATATGGTGCCCACAGTTGCGAAAGAGTATCACTGCCACCTCCAGGCTTCTACACTATATAAGGATCAGCTAAAGCATCTGGGCAGTGTATATAACTGCTGCAGCACCTCTTGTCTGGCTACTGTGGGCAATTATTCCTGACTTTTTACTTTAGGTCAGGGCAGCTGGGTAGCTACAGGTGAACTAAGGCAGGATGCTGGGTTCACCCAGCCGCGGGATGGATTATAGATTCTTAGCTCCTATCTATTGGTCACAGGAACACAGCAGATGTGGGTGTCATTGCAGGAACAATCGATAGGTTTGTTGATGGTAAAACAGTACTTAAAAGAGGTGTTTCTATGTACAACACCGCTACCCCCCACTAAATTGGTACTGTGTATATTACAAACGTACATGTGGATGAGAAACATACCTTATATATTAATATAATATACTGCACTTTTAAATTATTATACAGAAAGTGCCCTGAGCTGTTAATATAAATAAAAGACTTCCCATACTCTGTTGGGGACGTGCGAGTCAGCCAGCCACAAATGTGCACCACCAAGAAACACGCCCTTGATTCACAAATTCTTGATCCAGCAGAGAACTGGTACCGGAAAATGAATAGAAAATAAATAGTGTTTTCTGTAGATCCCAGGGCCAATGTGTATCAATGTGTAATATGACAGTTTTGCATCACATCGCAGACCCAATCTGGATTCATTAACAAAGACACAATAGCTTGCAAAGCGCATCTGTCTTGAATATGTGTACCATTCGGCATCAGTAGCATATGTGCCTGGTTTACACCAGGGAAACGTCACATACACTTATGTCCCATCTGCTTCTATGTTTTTAACCATTTATTTAATTTGCAACAAACATTTGCGCTTAGGTGTCAAAAAGGCTGCTAAAACCTCTCTAGTGCAGAAGAGACAGCTGCCCAGCGCACGTGCAGGACACAAAGATAACACCAATCAGCGTAAGCTGAGAATTCACACACAGCCAATCACAAGTGGTTCACTAGTGCTGGCGACCATCAGGAACGTTATCATCATCTTGATACTTGCACCCGCCCCTGACCAACCGCAAAAAATACAACTTTCCTAGGCATACGGTATAGGCATCATTGTCTCAATCTGCATTTGTTTAAAATTCCCCTAATTAGCCTACGTTCCAGTGCCTCAGTCCCACCTGTCCTGATGCAAGCATCACGCAAACCTACACTGATGTGTGGCTACTTTTCTGGGCATATGTAACTGCACAGGCCCCATATTACATTAGCAGATTATAAATGAGTGCAAAGTGCAGCATTGGGTGGCTTACTTATCAATAGCGCCCCCATCTGGGCAAACGGACTGATTTTCATATTGGACTGATTGAAAAAAAATCCTTATTGCCACAATTATCTCAAAATGAACACAGGAGGAGCTGAGCAGCACTCTGTGATACTGGCCTGGAGCAGTAAGAGTTAATAGGCCAGTTTTTGAAAATGTGCCAATGCGTGACATAGCTTGGAAACGGGTTGGGTACAGGATGTCGGCGCACACATGACCGGCGGTCAGTATGCTGATGCCGGAATACTGAATGGTTTGCAAAACTGACACCTGGAGGTAAATTGTCAAACCCTTCTCCTGACCCTCCCCTACCGCAGCCTAACCCTAACCCTCCCGCAGCCTAACCCTAACCTTCCCCCCCTGCAGCCTAACCTCAACCCTCCTCCCCACAGCCTAACCTTCCCTCTAGTGCTTAACCCTAACCCCTGGCCCTAACCCTCCCCCTTACACCTAATACTTGCCGTCGGACTGTCAGTGGTCGGGGAGGCTGGTGCAGTGATTCTGACCCCTGTCCCGACCACCAGGATACCAACTACACCCACTTTGAAAAGTATGGAAATTTTATATATCAAAAAAAAAGTTTAAAAAGAAATGCAAAATATTTATTCATCTAATAATCCAATTTTTATTTAGACTTTGACCTGTTCTCGCCATCCTGATAACAGAACAAGAATTGCAGTGGTGAAGTACTTGTTAAACAGGCTTCCTTTGCAGCAGTGCCAGGGTAGCAATGTATGAATGACATTTGTAACCCTTTGATGCATTAGGGCTTTCGCCTTTGGACAAGTCTGCCTAATAAACTGAATGACGTAGAACTGCTGAATGTTCCCTGTGAATGCAGTTGGAAGAGAATGCAGTATATACTTCCTGCTCGGCCTCTCGTTACCGCTTCTGATTTCCCACAAAGCACCTATGGATCTAAAACATCAGGTGCATTGTGAGAGATGATACATTTTTATTTTTAGGTTATCCGTCTTCGCTGGCTTAAGCTTTTGAATCTGCAATGCAGGACAAACTGAGCAACATTTTAATTATCCATCGCGGATCTGCTCTTGACTCTATAATATCATAGTAGAGTGTTGATAATCACGTATTTACATGTTTACAATTTGGCATCTAGGTCGCGGTGGAGAGCCACTTTTGTGCTGTGCTGTGCTAGTGTTATCAGGGCCGGCGTGATACGACTAGCTAGTCCTACGATGGGCTGGAGAGGCGCTACTGCCTTCTTCATTTGCCGGGCGCCCGCAGAGAATTTATGACCAGTGGGCACCTGGTGGCTCCTTCCCTGCAGCCGGAAGCTGGAGCTCTGCCTTCCGGCTCCCGCAGTGGGTGTAGGGTGAGATGTCCTCGTGCCGAGCGCGAGGAGCTGTCTGAAGGCAGTAGGAACAGTGCTTCAGGTAAGTACAGTGTTCTCTGTGTGTGTCATTAGGTGTAAGGGGCACTACTAGTGTGGGCATGGTATAAGGGGCACTACTAGTGTGGGCATTGTATAAGGGGCACTACTACTGTGGGCATTGCATATGGGGCACTACTAGTGGGCATTGTATAAGGGGTACTACTAGTGTGGGCATTCTGTGTAAGGGCAACTACTACTGTGAGCAATATGTGTAAGGGGCACTACTACTGTGGGCATTGTATAAGGGGCACTACTAGTGTGGGCATTGAACATTGAATAATGGGCACTACTAGTGTGGGCATTGAATAAGAGGTACTACTATACTACTGCGGGCATTGCATAAGGGACACTACTACTGTGGGCATGGCATAAGGGACACTACTACTGGGGGCATTGTCTGTAAGGGGCACTACTACTGTGGGCATTGTATAAGGGGCACTACTACTGTGGGCATTATATGTATAAGGGGCAGTACTGTGGGTATTGTGCAGGGTTGCTGACATTCTAGCTGCCCTTTCTGGGAGGGAGCAGCCAGATCGGCATAGCAGGGGGGCGTGGCCGGACAGCTTACCCAACATTTGTGGGAGGAGCGGTGGGCGTGGCCAAGTTATCACATCAATTTGGCCCCGACCCTGCTACACAATGCTGAGATTATCGTGTCACCGCCCCCCCCCCCTGCTGCGGGGGTTTCTCTTGTTACCGCGGGGGGGCCAGAGGGGTAGGTGGCCATAGGGAGGCTTGCCTGCCTTTCCGGGGGGTCGGGTGCGGCACCCGATTTTTGGGAGGCTCCCGGCCGAATCGGGAGGGTAGGCAAGTAAGGCATAGAGTATAAGTGGCACTACTGTGTGTCATAACGTGAATAAGGGGCACTGTGTGTGATGTAATGTGAATAAGATAGTGCTACTGTGGCATAATTTGAATTGGATGTACTATTGTGACCACGCCCCTATTTTGCGGCACACGCTGTCCTTTTATAGAAAATGTCAGGGAGGGCACAAATTTATAGTTTGCAGGGGTGAAAGGGGGAGGGGGGGCACTGAACACCCGAGCACCGGCCGTGATTGGGTTCCGTCCAAACAAGTTTAAAAAGAGGTGTGACCACGCCTATCTGCTGCCAGAGGATACAGCCCAGATGGGGCTCTGGCAGCAAAGCCAGACCTGCGGATGCTAAAGGGCCAGAAGGCCAGTGGGTCATTCCCGCAAGATGCAGGCAGGACTCCATGAGTTTGTGTGACGTTGTGCCCAGACTAGCTGTCCTAGATAGTTAGGGTTGACGATGGTAAAGCATCATTTTGTTTGTTTTAACCTAGACAAGCTGTATGGTGACTCTTATTTGAGCACCGAAATACTGCACCACTGACCAATCTACTAAGCAAAATGTTGAATATGTGTGTAATATTTGGTGACGGTACAAGCAGAGTAATAGGATCCTCAAAGTCAACAAACAGCCCAGGACTTAACCAGTAGTGAGGTTTAATGAGAGGTAGTACATGAGAGGAACTGGAGCGGAACATACAGAGCACCAGCCGGTGATGCATATGGGTGGTGATAGCAGGTATACTGTATAACTGTATATATGTGTATATATATATATATATATATATATATATAGCAGGGTCTCAGTGTGGCACTCTAACACAGGCCCTGATTCAGAGCCGGACGCTGTGACAGAGCACTCTCTCTGAATCAGGGCCATCCCTCTGAATTTAAGAGCGGCCTCCTGGCCGCTCGCATAGCTGTGGGTGAGCTATAGCGAGCGGCCAAAATGATGGTCGCGACTATCGGGCCCTTGCGGTAGGGTCTCGTTGCCGCAAGCCCTGGAGTGCTTTTGGCTCTATCAGAGTGGGGCCGGCCCCAGGCGGTAGGCGTTCCCATGGGAACGCCTCCGTCTCGCCAGCCACGCCCCCGGTACGCCCACCAAAGGGGGCGTGCTGTCAATCACCATCGACAGCACGCCCTCTTTGGTGCGAGACCCATAACGACGGCTTGGCATGCGCACTTGGCCAACATCGACCCGCTTGCGAGCACTCAGCGCTCGCGAGCGGGTCTGAATTATGCCAGAGTGACAAGAGAGAGAATTACATTGGTTCACAGAGAAAGGGACAATTACTAGCAATGCTTCAAGAAGCACATCTGCACTAAAACTAATGTAACTGATCAGACACTTGCTGTCACTGCCTAACTTGTACTAGATAGACTAAAGTTAATTGCTGATTAGTTCGTTGCAGATTTGCACCTTTAAACAGTGTTAGTAAATAACCCCCAGAGAGTACTGGAGTCAGGACATACCTTCAGTATCTCAGTTTGTTTCTATTTTCTTTATAACCTTATTTGAAATGTAGCAAGTGAGGACCTGTTGAGTGCAAGCAAAATGGAACTAGATGCAATTATATATACGTAGAAAGCAATAACTATATGAGATCAGCATAGGATTGATTGGGTCACTCACTGTTTATCCAGTCAGAGAGAACCTGCTCTGCAGTCA
The DNA here is from genome assembly GCA_031769625.1 of Taudactylus pleione. Taxonomy (NCBI): domain Eukaryota; kingdom Metazoa; phylum Chordata; class Amphibia; order Anura; family Myobatrachidae; genus Taudactylus; species Taudactylus pleione. Next base: position 5,643,588 of record JAUIMM010000198.1, read on the forward strand.
GCAGTAACTTCACACCTGGTAAGTGCTCCTTCTATGGGGCTGTTATCACCCAGATCAATAGAGAGTTCATTAAGTTATTGATCCATGCACTGGCCTGCCTTGTGTTATCCAAGATGGATTATAAGATGGCTGAGTCCCATGGATGAATGGATAGTTGAGATGGAGACATGACTTACCCATATTAACGTTTGCCGTTCCTGGGCCCCCAAGGCAAGCCGGGCTCAGGTACTCTGCACCCCCCCTTCTCTAGGTGCCCAATTACACTGCACTAACAGTTCATAGCACATGACAGTTACTCACCTATGCTTCCCAGTACACCCCCGCACCTGCTCTCCTGCTGTTTTACTTATATTCTCAGCTACTCCCACCTGCCAGTACGCTACATCATCACCCTATTCACTAGGCCCTGCCACCTGCTAAGCTACAGTCTTCCAGTGTGGTGCCCTAAGCAAGGCCTTTGTGGGTACCACAGTAAACCCCACTGGTATATCTACCATGGCCACAGTGTGCTCAGTGGGAATTTTGATTGGCAGCCATGGACCTTCAGCACAGGGTATTTAGTCTAATTTGGCTGGGGTAAGCAGGAATAATGTAAAGGTGATGGACAGTGTTTTATCAGAGAGTTTGTACATATTTGGTAACATTGTATGCTTTAGCTCCAGGAGATTCCCGGAGGGAGCTCTAAATGGGATGTTTTGGGGTGAGATGGCAAAGTGCTTCACAGCATTATGGCTGGGGGCCTAAAGAGGTGATACAGGATGAACCACATCACCCAGCCTTCACTGAGGAAGGGGCACAATCCAGGAGATTGTTCCAAACACACAAAATTCAGAAATTGCTGGAGAGTTGGAAACTATGGTTTGGATGCTACTTGCCCCTCTCAAGGTCAGGAATCCTTGGTTTATCCTGCTCCTGTGGCAGCAGACATCCCAGCACAGACAGATTATATGGAGGGGCATGCTGTGACTATGGGGGGCATGCTGTGACTATTAGACCACAAATGTGTTGGAATATGTAATGCGCTACGGCGCTTCCATCCATGATGCTCCATAACTGAAGCATCTTCCTTTACCAAGATGGCCACCGATACTTAGTCTGTGCATGCACGACGCCATCTTGTCACTGTGAGTAACCACAGTGGTTCATGGCTGTGTACCACTTAACGCCGAGGGGGACCCTGCGACATCCTGCTGCTGTACATACATGACCGGATGGTCCACTGTATGCTTCACTCCATCTCCGCTATGCATCTGTGTATCTGTGAGTATGGTTGTACTATATCTGTGCACTAGAAATAAACCAAAGTTCCTGGTCAGGGTTGCCATTGGAAATCGTGGGGCCTGGAACTGACAAAATAGGCAGGGCCCCCCATCCCCGGTGTCTCTGTGACTCCAGCCCTGCAGTGTATCTCTAGTTCCAGCCAGTCACCCTTCGGTGTCCCCAATCAGCACCCTTCTGTATCTACAGCCCAGCCCCCTTGTGTATCTTTAGCCCAGCCCCCGTCTGTGTCCCCATCCGCCACACACCTTCTTGTTGCTCTGTCCAGATCCAAGTCCTCTTCCTCATGTTACGCAGCTCCTCAGCGGAGCTCTGCTGTATTACGCAGCGGTAGGCAGTGCCAGTGGGCTGGTGGGCAGTGGGTCAGGAATTCGGGTGGGCCCCCCTCTCTGTCTGGGCCTGGGACTCTAGTCCCCGCCTGATGGCAGCTCTGCTCTTGGTTAAGTCTATCCGGCTGGTGTGCTCCAACAGTTCTTTCTGCTGGTGTCTACTATTCGTCGTTTGCGTACACCACAGAATTGTACACACATATCAATAAAATGTACAATCCACACTAAGCTGCTTGGTATTTAAATGTCAGGTAAGCTTAGAAAAAGGAAGAGAGAGATCCGTAGAGGGAACAGACACTGGGAATGTGCCAGTGAATGATTTATAGGGGTGATTTACCAGGTCACACATGAATCAGTCATTACTTGTGAAGCAGAATTTATTTATGTAAAAGATAGTAACATTTTAAGGTCATCCACAAGATGCATTCTACGCAATGTACTTTTATTAAAAATAACTACATAATATAACTGCATGTATGTATTAAAGCTTCTGGGCCTGATTCAGAGCCGCTCGCTCTGACAGAGCGCTCGCTATGAATCAGGGCCGGGCTTTTCTATTTTTGGAGCGGCCTCTCGCATAGCTGTGGGTGACCACCCACAGCTATAGCGAGCGGCCATGATGTCAGTGGGGCCGCCCCCAAACGACAGGCGTTCTCATGGGAACGCCTCCGTATGGGCAGCCACCCCCCCGGCCCGGCCATCAAAGGGGGCGAGCTGTCACTCAACATCAACGGCTCGTCGCTAGCCAGGTCTCGCGCATCGACCTGGTTGCGAGCGCTCAGCGCTTGCGACCGGGTCTGAATCAGGCCCTCTGTTTTGTGCTTGTATTTGTAAAAATTGTAGTAGATAATTCAAATATCACCTTATTTTTGTAATAACCAGTCGTAACCTCTTTAGCGCTCGTTTCTGTGGCTTAAAGGAGTATACATTCACTATATAGCTTACCGCTGATTATGAGTATACAGCTTACGTCACCTACAGATGGCATAAGCTGTACGGCCCCCATTGAAAGCAAAGGGGACTGCACCGCTTATGCCAACTTTAGTCTCCGATTGCATAAATACTCCCTTGGACGCAACTTAGCTGGATCTTCTGTTAAATAAATTTTTTGGGGGATGTGAACTGGCCGGTAGCAAAGCTAACCCAATCCACTACCCTGACTTATGCGAGTGCCGCAAGGGTGTATCAAAAGCTGTGCTCTATTCTGAGATGTGCATATGGGCAGGGGCAACGGGCTTGTTGGAGGGGCTCGAGTCCGACGCTGCCCCCCTCCTTCTTACTCGTCAGCAGCCCAGCACATGCAGCTGTGTGGTGGGCTGCAGTGGGAGACCAGGGAGCAGCAGCAGTCTCCTCTCCTCTGCCTGTGATTGCGCCCCCCCCCCCCAAACTAAAAAGAAAAAGACGTGTCTGGTCATTTACATGCTATTTCATGGGCGTGCATAGATTAGCCATCGCAGCATGAGAGCTCTCTGCGTATCAGGAGAGCCGCAGTGTTTGAGGCAGATCTGACATCGTCAGACGGATATAAGAAGGCAGCGGTGGGCGTGCCTATGCTCGGCTGTGCTTTGGAAGGCATTAGCATATTTTAGCATCTGTGATCCGCAAAAGAATGCATCTGCGATTGCATTAGCGTAAGTCTAGTAATCAAGCCCTAAAGACTATTAGGGACAAGACTATGGAACTTGTTGAATTGTGCAAGTACCTGTGTGTGTGGAGAATCCTTATGGTTTTCAAAAAGGTCATCATTAGCTTCATATGGGTTTCAAAGAGAAATCTGGAAGGCAGAAAAGCCATTTTAGAAGTTTAGAAACTGGGTGACATCAATAGAGTCAGGTACACATAAGAGGAAGAAAGAATACACCTTTTTGGGGCACTCTTAATTCTGTCGAAATATTAACTAGCTGAAGTACCCAGCGTTGCCCGGGTTTAAATCTTCAAGTTATTGTTTCATTATGTGATGTTGTCCAAATCCATCCAGTGGAAGGCGCAGAACAGGCTCCCTGGGTCAAAGTTCTGCCCGACGCACTTCACTGTGAGGTCTGACCGGGTCCCAAACCACTCCATTAAGCATTCCAGACCAATTGCCACCCCTCTGTGAAGTTTTCATTCAAATCCATCCAGTGTAAGGCCCAGAACAGGCTCCCCGGGTCAAAGTTCTGGCCAGCGTACCACAATGGGAGGACCGACCAGGACCTCAACCCCCTTGTATGTCTACTGGGATCCAATGTTACCACTCTGAAGTTTTCGTCCCAATCCATCCAGTGGAAGGCTCAGAACAGGCTCCCCGGGTCAAAGTTCTGCCTAGCATACACCAACGGAAGGTCCGACTGGGACCCTAACCCCCATGAAACCTGGCCAGGATCCAACTGGACCACCTCACGTTAGTTTAATAACAATCAGTGCAGGGGAGTCCAAATGCATAACTGGACAAACAAAAAGACAAATTAATTTTATATATGATGTATTATATATTGAAAGTTGTATTAAAATATAGTTATGAGAACCTGTGTAGACAAAGACAAGACAAATAGACATATATAAACATATAGGGGTATATTTACTACAGTGCGTGTTTCTAGAAGGTGATATGTTGCCCACAGCAACCAATCAGATTCTAGATATTATCTTCTAGAAGATGCTAGATAAATATTATCTAGAATCTGATTGGTTGTTATGAGCAACATCTCCACTTCTAAAAACCTGCACTTTAGAAAATATACCCCATAGATTAGTATAATCATGTGTGGGCGTACTGTGGTCACAGAACTATCCTATGGTTTTGCCCACAAATATTCTAAAAAAAATAACGATCTAATATGGTCGAGGTATTGGCCTGTGATAACTCATTTGCCAGTCTGATCAAAGAACAAGTTGGCAGTAAGGTGTCCTGGACTGGCCACCATACTCGCCTCACTGCCGCTGGCCTGTTCTATTCTGGAGTGGAGCTTAAAAGAAATTCAGGGTCAGGGAAGCACATTAGAAATCTGGGGACCAACAACTAATTATAAAGGTGCATACACAGACAACGATTTTTTGAATAATTATCGATATCAATATCGTTTATCGTTCAATCGTTGAAAAAATCGTTCATTTTCTGAGTTAAAACGATGAACGATAATTGTTCATGCGCCTCAGCTTTGTAGTTTATAGTTCAGTCAGACTGACCAACTCAACGATTTTCAGTAAGGAAATATGCAAAAATCGTTTGTAGTTCAAAAAAATCATTCATTTTTCCCTTGAAAAAATTAATGAAAATCGTTTACTAAAATCGTTCATTTATTAAATCATTGTGTGTGTATGCACCTTTAGTCTGACTACTGAATCCCAGGTAAGTAACATTTTGTGACCGGTATTTCACCCAAATCTGAAGTCTCATTTTGGCACAATTCTCCTATATAGATATCGCTGCCTATCTGATTTTTGTTTTTACTAATGAAAATGTGTAAATAAAGTTGAATATTCTTGGGAAGGACCGATGCACTGAGCGTCTCTTGCTGAAATATCATTTCAATCTTTTGTGCTAATTACTGAGCCTGTACTAATATTACATTATGGGTGGATTTGCGTAACATTTAATTGCTAATTATTGAACCATGAGTGGATAAACTGATGTCACAGCAGCTATGTCTGGCATTAATGTTCCTGGTCTTTACTGACTGACTGTGTCCTAATATGACGCTATCTGGGGTAATGGGCTACAATATAAACATCTCACACTTTCCTTCCTCCCTGTGCCCTTGAGTAGTTATAATTAACAAGCCGTGGTTTATCCCCGATTATCTAGATGACAGGATACTGACCTGGATTAGAGCAGTGAGAACACAGCAATGACACACAGCTCCCTGTACATCTCTGCATAAATATAGCAGAGGAAACATTTCACATCAGAATTTAAATAATGCATAAGTGCCATTACATCTCATCTTTAAACACCTCCAGGACATACTTACTAGCTGAGGCATCACAACGTGTGGTCACCCCGCTGATGTGCCTCTTTCGGGGCGTAAGCACTTCCTAGTCATGCTGGGGGACTTGCACAGCGCTCCAGGAGCTGCTGGGTAGCCCAAAGCCTTTGTCAGTACAGTGTGGATGCGCGTCATCCATCAACGCTGCTGCACTGTTTGGTGACACCATCCGAGAGGGGGGACACCAAAATAGCAGAGAAGCTATGCTATTTTGATGTCACCGCCTTAAATGGCGTCATTGAGCCCAAACCCCCCCCCCCCCGAGACACCACTGCTAGCTGTTATAGATAATGGACTGTGAGTCTCATTCAGCTGAGCGCTCGCAAGCCGGTCAATGTTTCCCAAATGCGCATGACAGAGGCGCCTCTGTCGTGCGCATGCGCGAGACCCGAATAACGGCGGGGTAGCCGTCGTTATGGGTCTCGCACCAAAGGGGGCGTGCTGTCGATGGTGATTGACAGCATGCCCCCCCCTTTGGTGGGTGTGCCGGGGGCGTGGCTGCCCAGACGGAGGCGTTCCCATGGGAATGCCTACGGTCTGGGTCCAGCCCCACTGACATCACTAGTGATGTCAGTGGGAGTGATTTTGGCTCTGATAGAGCCAAAATCACTCCAGGGCTTGCAGCAGATGAGACCCTACCGCAAGGGTCTCGTCGCAAGCCCGATGGTCGCGATGGTCTTGACCATCGCGACCATCGTCATGGACGCTTGCTATAGCTGTGGGTGGTAACCCACAGCTATGTGAGCGTCCAAGAGGCCGCCTCGCAAAAAAAAAAAACGCCCTGATTCAGAGCGGGCGCTCGTTCAGAGCGTCCGGCTCTGAATCAGGCCCTGTGTGCCCTATATCCAGGGAGAGATTATAGAAGGCCGACTACTGGACCCATCATCTTCTGAGTCTCCTTCTTCGACTGGAACCTGCTCTCTTTCCACATATATAATATATATATATATATATATATATATATATATCTGACAAAATGGACCCTAGAGTGCGTGCATGTTATTTAATGTATATGAAGATATATATAAATTATTAGTGTATATAATATGTATATATACAGTATAATTAATATAGTGGGGCTGTGTACTTACTGCAGAATGCTGTGGTTCGCAGGTGCATGGGAAGGGGGTGGAGTCAAAATTAAATGATTAAAAGAATTTCAGTGAATTAGCCCCACCTCTTCACCATATACCTGCAAATCATGGCATTATGCCGTAAGAGGCTCTGATAACGGTCCATCAGGGGACCGTTTCTGGGTACCCAGAAACCCCCCTCTTGTGTGCACTATTGTTCTGAAGACACACTTTGCAAGTAGGTCAGAAATTAAGATTACTGTCTGTTTCTTTGGTAAGCTCCCTGTGTGTCAGTTAATTAGTAGGAACAATGGGGGTCATTCAGACCCGCTCGCGAGCAAATAACGCTCGCAAGCGGGCCGATGTTTGCCGAATGCGCATGCGCACGACGGAGGGAGCTCCGTCGTGCGCATGCGCAAGACCCGGCAAGCGACGAGAAATACGTCGCTCGGGGTCTCGCACCAAAGGGGGCGTGCTGTCGATGGTGAGTGACAGCACGCCCCCTTTAGTGGGCGTGCCGGGGCGTGGCTGCCAGACGGAGGCGTTCCCATGGGAACGCTTACCATCTGAAGCCGGCCCCACTGACATCAGTAATGATGTCAGTGGGAGTGATTTTGGCTCTGATAGAGCCAAAATCACTCCTGGGCTTGCGGCAGTGAGACCCTACCGCAGGGTCTCATCGCAAGCCCGATGGTCGCGATGGTCAAAGACCATCGCGGCCATCTTTTTGGCCGCTCGCATATGCTGTGGGTGGTCACCCACAGCTATGCGAGCGGCCAGGAGGCCGCTCAATTTTCAGGTAGGAGGGCCCTGATTCAGAGCGAGCGCTCTGGTCAGAGCGTTCAGCTCTGAATCAGGCCCAATGAGCCATACTGCATATACTGTATATAAAATACATTAACAAGAAATATTTTTCAACATATGCTATTACATTAATGACAGTACTTCAAATTAAGTGATTAAAGTGATGGGTTGGGCAATAAATAGCCCTCCAGCTGCTGTGGGACTACACATCCCAGCATGCCCTACCCACCATGACATTATTCCTATTTGAGCTGCTAGTTTTTAACATAGATTGTAGTTATCATGTTACTTTAAACCATAACATTTGTATTAGGTGTCAACTGGTACAAGTTTACAATAATGCCCAATGGTTGCTACTCAACTACATGTTTTATGGGTGATTACTTATGAAGTGACTATTTACCTGTAACCTTCAAATTTGGAATGTATCTAAAGGTGCCTAGGCGATATTTTACACAATTTGCTCGATTTCGATGCATCGGAACGACAAATCGTGTAAAATATGTTAAAACTCATGAGTGTTCACTCACGATGCCGATGCGCGTACCCGCTGGTCGTACATTGCATCTTCAGATCTTGCCTACTGCAGGCAAGATTTGCCAATCTCATACACGCTTTTGTGCAATAGATTGTGCACGATAGAGCTTAAGTCAGATTGGACACTTTTTAGCACCATATTGTGTCCAGGAGTGCCGGGGAGCTGCTGGGGAGAGTTCAAGAGAAATTGGACGCGATATTGTATCGTGAGCACATCACATAGTGTGTAGGCACCTTAAGTCAGTAACTGGTGGGTCATGTCTAGAAAGTAACACCTGTGTAATGTACGATTTGTTATCTAGCGTGGTCTTAGACAGTTTTTTTACTCAACACCATATAAGGGCCTTACTTACAATGAGTACCATGGGTCCAGGGTCGCTGGTCTACCTGTTGTAACATATCGAACTTTGACAACTTGAGACACGAAGTCTGTGATAAATGGACATCTCCATATTCAGCTGAAATAGGTCACTTGTGTACCCAGCACCCAGGGCAATTTCCATCATACTGCCTATTAACCATAGACAATCTAAACAAGCCATGTGAAGGATATAGACCTGCAAGAACCTGTTGGGTCAGTTTGGCGAGACATGATGAGTCCAGGGTTTCGCACCAAATTCTCGCTACATAATGCCCCAACATCATGTTCCCTTCCAGATGTGCCAGGCCAGGTGACAATGAACACTCTCTTGACTATAAAGACCCTGGAGGTGGTACTCTGTAGTAAAGAGGGAACAGGAATGCCAGGGAATTGTGGGTGGCCCCAATACATTGTGTCAGGAGGGCAGGTCTTGCATTGCAAATGCAACAATTTTTCGGAGCGTGACAAAGATCACAGTCATCAGTTAAAAAAACAATGGGGACTGCGGTATCCCGCGCTACTTAGCTAATCGCAGGCGATATCTGAGATAACTGCTGTATGTCATGATTTTTCGGGTGTGGTAGTTTTAATTAATAGGCCTCATAGTTCCAGATCAGAACGCTTGGGATCAATAACTTACTCCTACAAAAACAATGCAAAAAAAGCTTCGATGGATCCTCAGGTTAGTACAAAGGTTCCCCTGGCAAAGCAGCTACTTCCAATTTCCATGGATCGTGCATAATCTTACATTCCCATATCAACAGGCCTGAGTACCTGCGGTCAGCAGATGGGGAGTTGTAGGAGAAAAGCCGGAAACTGCTGATATCCATGACCACAGCTGGCTCTGTGTAACAACAACTGACCCATGGCAGTGGTGGTCTCCACAGGATGTGTAGCCTTCAGGGCTAATCATGCAGCACCCATAACACACTGACAACACTACAGGATGCCTAGCCCCAGGGTATTTATAGGTCATAACATAAGGCCATAATAGGGTTTAGATTAGAGCTCTAATGCAGCTACATCAGTGGCCCGGAGCTGGTTAGGGGGCAATGCATAGATTCTTAATGGTGTTGTGACAATATGGCAAATCTGATTGATTCCTCAATCTTCTGAAAATGGTCCTGTTGAGAAGCCCTCTGTGCAAACTGAAAACCAAGGAACCTGGTGAGGTGCAGATACACAAAAATGTCGCAGCCCTGCCTCATTGGCTTACAAGAACTCTCCAGAACTTGAAGCAGAGCTTTTTCATTTGGAAGGACTTTTATTTTTGCCTGGTGGAAAGAATACATGTGGAGGGGTTGTTATTGGCATCTCTGAGGCATTAGGCACAATGTCACTGGCTCTTTTGAAGAATGGATCACTACCGTAATGACTGCCTCCAAACTCTACATGACTGGTACACTTTTTCCGCAACAATTAGCTGGGAGTTCTCCTTTAATGCATTGTTCTGGGAAAGAATCTATAAATCACAGTGTCTGTGACATTTCCAGCAGCTAATGTGCCTATAAATACTTCACTTCTGCTGGCTAACTAGGTTTTTTTATTACCCCCAAAAGGGCTCCAAATTACAGTGTAGCCACAGAAAGATGTCCAATCCCAATCAGCATGTGATCGGGTTCATTCAAATTTCAACAGGAACAGCTGGTAAATCCGATTCGACGATGACTAGAGCATGTTATCTGCCATCAATCAACCACACGGATGTATACAGCTGCAGTTAAAGTCCTATATTTTAACATGGAGGTTACCCGAGGTTAGACCGTCAGAACTACCCATGTTAAAATGTTAAGCAAAATATTTCTTAATCCCATTGGACTAATTCAGGACCACTGTAATAAGCAGGGCCGTAACTAGGGTGGTGCGTCCAGTGCCATGGCACAGGGCACCGCAGGGCAGGGGGCGCTGTTTGGACCTGTAAATTTTCCTGTTTATTATAATTCTCACTTGTAGCTTCCTCTTCTTTTGTTCCCAGTATCTCCTGGTCTCCCCTATCTCTTCCCTGGCCCTTCCCCATGAGGCCATGGTCCTTTTTTCTTATTTCCCTATTTAAAAAATGGGGGGACGCCAATGCTATCTCAGGCACAGGGCACCAAAAAGTCTAGTTACGGCTCTGGTAATAAGATAAGGTTTTAATAAAAGAAAACTGAAAATAAATGATGCTTGTGTTTATTAACATGTCCCAAGCCAAAGAAAAACATGTGTCCTATCGTTATTTAAAATTAGTTTTTTTTAAGTGCCATCGTACTACAGCAGAGATGTTAGCTAAGCAGGCCATGCTGGGACTTGCAGTTTACCAATGTCAAAGTGTTCTAATTCTATTTTTTTCTCTATTACCCTCATGCACACCGGGCATCGGGTATTTGTAGAGCCCTGCCCTGGTGTTATTGGCACCAGGGTTTGGGTATACCTGAGCCCCTGAAAAATCCAGCCTTGGTGCTCACTGGCCCAGGACTGTCTAGAATCATTGTACGGGGAGGGAGAGGGGAGGGGCAGGCTTCTATGGTTCCGACAGCCTGGGCTGGCAAAGCAGAGATCTGGTTATCCTAAAATCAGGGGGTACCCTATATCCGTGTTTCCACTGATTTGGAGGTAACCAGCACTAGGCCCCAAGCTTAAGCACCAGTTTGGAAAGTTGGACTAGGCAGAAGACTGATGATAACATTGATCATGAAGTTGGCTCTATACACCTAACCATTTAGTTGGTCAGACAAGACCACTTGGCTGGATATGGTAAAATCTAACAGAGATATTGCCATTGTTCCCAGGATGGATGGACGTACGTGCACTTTTAGCAACGGTTCCTTGGCTGTGCAGCTTGTGTCATGCATGAGCCAAGAGGGGAATGAAACTTTCTCAGACACTTCCTTTAGCTCTAATACTGTACACAAGATCTCAGTTGAGAGTGACAATTAGTACAGACAGCTGAAATATAATATGCATACAACTTAATTGAAAATGATGTAGCCACAGCGTACTGCAGTAATTTACTGGCACAGGATGTGACAACTGCCTGAACTGTACTGTACTTGGACTGACAGGCTGTGCTGCGGTCCCAGCAAACTCCGATCTTCAGCATAGACATTACATGAGCAGCAATGAAAAATTAATCACAGTTATGTATGCTAATATTACTGAGACATGAGATAGGACTGCAGCGCCATCAGAGAACTGTCTGTAATGGGAGAGAGGCAGGGCAGGGACGGTCAGCACAGAAATAGCACACAAAACAGCAGGGCAGTAAAGAGTTAGTACAAGAATAGCAAAGCGCAGCAAGACATGATGGAGGTGTAGTGACAGAGCTGTGTGTGGGTGTTGGGGGAGTTAGTGCGGGAATACTAGAGAAGACAGAATGGAGATGTGGTTACAAGACTGTGGGGTGTATTTACTAAAGGTCAATTGTAATCGATTTTGATTGTTTTAAAATAGATGAAAAATTATCAATATCGACCAACATCGATATTGTATTTCTAGGGCTAAATCACACATTTACTAATACTTAAAAAAATAAATCAAACTTTAGTAAATATTCCCCTGTGTGTCTGGAGCCTTTACACAGATGCAGTGTGTGCAGTAGTGAGAGAGCTGTGCATGGGGACATTACAGGAAAAGTAGAATGAAGCATGACTTGCTGAAAATGTAGTGAGAGCTGTGTATGGGGACAGTACAAGGACAGTAGAAAGAAGCATGACTTGCTGAAGATGTAGTGAGAGAGCTGTGCATGGGGACAGTACAGGAACAGTAGAAAGAAGCATGACTTGCTGAAGGTGTAGTGAGAGAGCTGTGTATGGGGACAGTACAGGAACAGTAGAAAGAAGCATGATTTGCTGAAGATGTAGTGAGAGAGCTGTGTATGGGGACAGTACAGGAATAGTAGAAAGAAGCATGAGTTTCTGAGGGTGTAGTGAGAGAGCTGTGTATGGGGACAGTACAGGAACAGTAGAAAGAAGCATGAGTTGCTGAAGATGTAGTGAGAGAGCTTTGTATGGGGACAGTACAGGAACAGTAGAAAGAAGCATGACTTGCTGAAGGTGTAGTGAGAGAGCTGTGTATGGGGACAGTACAGGAACAGTAGAAAGAAGCATGACTTGCTGAAGATGTAGTGAGAGAGCTGTGTATGGGGACAGTACAGGAACAGTAGAAAGAAGCATGAGTTGCTGAAGATGTAGTGAGAGAGCGGTGTATGGGGACAGTACAGAAACAGTAGAAAGAAGCATGACGTGCTGAAGATGTAGTGAGAGAGCTGTGCATGGGGACAGTACAGGAACAGTAGAAAGAAGCATGACTTGCTGAAGGTGTAGTGAGAGAGCTGTGTATGGGGACAGTACAGGAACAGTAGAAAGAAGCATGACTTGCTGAAGATGTAGTGAGAGAGCTGTGTATGGGGACAGTACAGGAATAGTAGAAAGAAGCATGAGTTTCTGAGGGTGTAGTGAGAGAGCTGTGTATGGGGACAGTACAGGAACAGTAGAAAGAAGCATGAGTTGCTGAAGATGTAGTGAGAGAGCTTTGTATGGGGACAGTACAGGAACAGTAGAAAGAAGCATGACTTGCTGAAGGTGTAGTGAGAGAGCTGTGTATGGGGACAGTACAGGAACAGTAGAAAGAAGCATGACTTGCTGAAGATGTAGTGAGAGAGCTGTGTATGGGGACAGTACAGGAACAGTAGAAAGAAGCATGAGTTGCTGAAGATGTAGTGAGAGAGCGGTGTATGGGGACAGTACAAGAACAGTAGAAAGAAGCATGACTTGCTGAAGATGTAGTGAGAGAGCTGTGTATGGGGACAGTAAAGGAACAGTAGAAAGAAGCATGACTTGCTGAAGATGTAGTGAGAGAGCTGTGTATGGGGACAGTACAGGAACAGTAGAAAGAAGCATGACTTGCTGAAGATGTAGTGAGAGAGCTGTGTATGGGGACAGTACAGGAACAGTAGAAAGAAGCATGACTTGCTGAAGATGTAGTGAGAGAGCTGTGTATGGGGACAGTACAGGAACAGTAGAAAGAAGCATGACGTGCTGAAGATGTAGTGAGAGAGCTGTGCATGGGGACAGTACAGGAACAGTAGAAAGAAGCATGACTTGCTGAAGGTGTAGTGAGAGAGCTGTGTATGGGGACAGTACAGGAACAGTAGAAAGAAGCATGACTTGCTGAAGATGTAGTGAGAGAGCTGTGCATGGGGACATTACAGGAAAAGTAGAATGAAGCATGACTTGCTGAAGATGTAGTGAGAGCTGTGTATGGGGACAGTACAAGGACAGTAGAAAGAAGCATGACTTGCTGAAGATGTAGTGAGAGAGCTGTGCATGGGGACAGTACAGGAACAGTAGAAAGAAGAATGACTTGCTGAAGGTGTAGTGAGAGAGCTGTGTATGGGGACAGTACAGGAACAGTAGAAAGAAGCATGATTTGCTGAAGATGTAGTGAGAGAGCTGTGTATGGGGACAGTACAGGAATAGTAGAAAGAAGCATGAGTTTCTGAGGGTGTAGTGAGAGAGCTGTGTATGGGGACAGTACAGGAACAGTAGAAAGAAGCATGACTTGCTGAAGATGTAGTGAGAGAGCTGTGTATGGGGACAGTACAGGAACAGTAGAAAGAAGCATGAGTTGCTGAAGATGTAGTGAGAGAGCGGTGTATGGGGACAGTACAGGAACAGTAGAAAGAAGCATGACGTGCTGAAGATGTAGTGAGAGAGCTGTGCATGGGGACAGTACAGGAACAGTAGAAAGAAGCATGACTTGCTGAAGGTGTAGTGAGAGAGCTGTGTATGGGGACAGTACAGGAACAGTAGAAAGAAGCATGACTTGCTGAAGATGTAGTGAGAGAGCTGTGTATGGGGACAGTACAGGAATAGTAGAAAGAAGCATGAGTTTCTGAGGGTGTAGTGAGAGAGCTGTGTATGGGGACAGTACAAGAACAGTAGAAAGAAGCATGAGTTGCTGAAGATGTAGTGAGAGAGCTTTGTATGGGGACAGTACAGGAACAGTAGAAAGAAGCATGACTTGCTGAAGGTGTAGTGAGAGAGCTGTGTATGGGGACAGTACAGGAACAGTAGAAAGAAGCATGACTTGCTGAAGATGTAATGAGAGAGCTGTGTATGGGGACAGTACAGGAACAGTAGAAAGAAGCATGAGTTGCTGAAGATGTAGTGAGAGAGCGGTGTATGGGGACAGTACAAGAACAGTAGAAAGAAGCATGACTTGCTGAAGATGTAGTGAGAGAGCTGTGTATGGGGACAGTAAAGGAACAGTAGAAAGAAGCATGACGTGCTGAAGATGTAGTGAGAGAGCTGTGCATGGGGACAGTACAGGAACAGTAGAAAGAAGCATGACTTGCTGAAGGTGTAGTGAGAGAGCTGTGTATGGGGACAGTACAGGAACAGTAGAAAGAAGCAGGACTTGCTGAAGATGTAGTGAGAGAGCTGTGTATGGGGACAGTACAGGAATAGTAGAAAGAAGCATGAGTTTCTGAGGGTGTAGTGAGAGAGCTGTGTATGGGGACAGTACAGGAACAGTAGAAAGAAGCATGAGTTGCTGAAGATGTAGTGAGAGAGCTTTGTATGGGGACAGTACAGGAACAGTAGAAAGAAGCATGACTTGCTGAAGGTGTAGTGAGAGAGCTGTGTATGGGGACAGTACAGGAACAGTAGAAAGAAGCATGACTTGCTGAAGATGTAGTGAGAGAGCTGTGTATGGGGACAGTACAGGAACAGTAGAAAGAAGCATGACTTGCTGAAGATGTAGTGAGAGAGCTGTGTATGGGGACAGTACAGGAACAGTAGAAAGAAGCATGAGTTGCTGAAGATGTAGTGAGAGAGCGGTGTATGGGGACAGTACAGGAACAGTAGAAAGAAGCATGACGTGCTGAAGATGTAGTGAGAGAGCTGTGCATGGGGACAGTACAGGAACAGTAGAAAGAAGCATGACTTGCTGAAGGTGTAGTGAGAGAGCTGTGTATGGGGACAGTACAGGAACAGTAGAAAGAAGCATGACTTGCTGAAGATGTAGTGAGAGAGCTGTGTATGGGGACAGTACAGGAATAGTAGAAAGAAGCATGAGTTTCTGAGGGTGTAGTGAGAGAGCTGTGTATGGGGACAGTACAGGAACAGTAGAAAGAAGCATGAGTTGCTGAAGATGTAGTGAGAGAGCTTTGTATGGGGACAGTACAGGAACAGTAGAAAGAAGCATGACTTGCTGAAGGTGTAGTGAGAGAGCTGTGTATGGGGACAGTACAGGAACAGTAGAAAGAAGCATGACTTGCTGAAGATGTAATGAGAGAGCTGTGTATGGGGACAGTACAGGAACAGTAGAAAGAAGCATGAGTTGCTGAAGATGTAGTGAGAGAGCGGTGTATGGGGACAGTACAAGAACAGTAGAAAGAAGCATGACTTGCTGAAGATGTAGTGAGAGAGCTGTGTATGGGGACAGTAAAGGAACAGTAGAAAGAAGCATGACTTGCTGAAGATGTAGTGAGAGAGCTGTGTATGGGGACAGTACAGGAACAGTAGAAAGAAGCATGACTTGCTGAAGATGTAGTGAGAGAGCTGTGTATGGGGACAGTAAAGGAACAGTAGAAAGAAGCATGACTTGCTGAAGATGTAGTGAGAGAGCTGTGTATGGGGACAGTACAGGAACAGTAGAAAGAAGCATGACTTGCTGAAGATGTAGTGAGAGAGCTGTGTATGGGGACAGTACAGGAACAGTAGAAAGAAGCATGACTTGCTGAAGATGTAGTGAGAGAGCTGTGTATGGGGACAGTACAGGAACAGTAGAAAGAAGCATGACTTGCTGAAGGTGTAGTGAGAGAGCTGTGTATGGGGACAGTACAGGAACAGTAGAAAGAAGCAGGACTTGCTGAAGATGTAGTGAGAGAGCTGTGTATGGGGACAGTACAGGAATAGTAGAAAGAAGCATGAGTTTCTGAGGGTGTAGTGAGAGAGCTGTGTATGGGGACAGTACAGGAACAGTAGAAAGAAGCATGAGTTGCTGAAGATGTAGTGAGAGAGCTTTGTATGGGGACAGTACAGGAACAGTAGAAAGAAGCATGACTTGCTGAAGGTGTAGTGAGAGAGCTGTGTATGGGGACAGTACAGGAACAGTAGAAAGAAGCATGACTTGCTGAAGATGTAGTGAGAGAGCTGTGTATGGGGACAGTACAGGAACAGTAGAAAGAAGCATGAGTTGCTGAAGATGTAGTGAGAGAGCGGTGTATGGGGACAGTACAAGAACAGTAGAAAGAAGCATGACTTGTTGAAGATGTAGTGAGAGCTGTGCATGGGGACATTACAGGAAAAGTAGAATGAAGCATGACTTGCTGAAGATGTAGTGAGAGCTGTGTATGGGGACAGTACAAGGACAGTAGAAAGAAGCATGACTTGCTGAAGATGTAGTGAGAGAGCTGTGCATGGGGACAGTACAGGAACAGTAGAAAGAAGCATGACTTGCTGAAGGTGTAGTGAGAGAGCTGTGTATGGGGACAGTACAGGAACAGTAGAAAGAAGCATGATTTGCTGAAGATGTAGTGAGAGAGCTGTGTATGGGGACAGTACAGGAATAGTAGAAAGAAGCATGAGTTTCTGAGGGTGTAGTGAGAGAGCTGTGTATGGGGACAGTACAGGAACAGTAGAAAGAAGCATGAGTTGCTGAAGATGTAGTGAGAGAGCTTTGTATGGGGACAGTACAGGAACAGTAGAAAGAAGCATGACTTGCTGAAGGTGTAGTGAGAGAGCTGTGTATGGGGACAGTACAGGAACAGTAGAAAGAAGCATGACTTGCTGAAGATGTAGTGAGAGAGCTGTGTATGGGGACAGTACAGGAACAGTAGAAAGAAGCATGAGTTGCTGAAGATGTAGTGAGAGAGCGGTGTATGAGGACAGTACAGGAACAGTAGAAAGAAGCATGACGTGCTGAAGATGTAGTGAGAGAGCTGTGCATGGGGACAGTACAGGAACAGTAGAAAGAAGCATGACTTGCTGAAGGTGTAGTGAGAGAGCTGTGTATGGGGACAGTACAGGAACAGTAGAAAGAAGCATGACTTGCTGAAGATGTAGTGAGAGAGCTGTGTATGGGGACAGTACAGGAATAGTAGAAAGAAGCATGAGTTTCTGAGGGTGTAGTGAGAGAGCTGTGTATGGGGACAGTACAGGAACAGTAGAAAGAAGCATGAGTTGCTGAAGATGTAGTGAGAGAGCTTTGTATGGGGACAGTACAGGAACAGTAGAAAGAAGCATGACTTGCTGAAGGTGTAGTGAGAGAGCTGTGTATGGGGACAGTACAGGAACAGTAGAAAGAAGCATGACTTGCTGAAGATGTAGTGAGAGAGCTGTGTATGGGGACAGTACAGGAACAGTAGAAAGAAGCATGAGTTGCTGAAGATGTAGTGAGAGAGCGGTGTATGGGGACAGTACAAGAACAGTAGAAAGAAGCATGACTTGCTGAAGATGTAGTGAGAGAGCTGTGTATGGGGACAGTAAAGGAACAGTAGAAAGAAGCATGACTTGCTGAAGATGTAGTGAGAGAGCTGTGTATGGGGACAGTACAGGAACAGTAGAAAGAAGCATGACTTGCTGAAGATGTAGTGAGAGAGCTGTGTATGGGGACAGTACAGGAACAGTAGAAAGAAGCATGACTTGCTGAAGATGTAGTGAGAGAGCTGTGTATGGGGACAGTACAGGAACAGTAGAAAGAAGCATGACGTGCTGAAGATGTAGTGAGAGAGCTGTGCATGGGGACAGTACAGGAACAGTAGAAAGAAGCATGACTTGCTGAAGGTGTAGTGAGAGAGCTGTGTATGGGGACAGTACAGGAACAGTAGAAAGAAGCATGACTTGCTGAAGATGTAGTGAGAGAGCTGTGCATGGGGACATTACAGGAAAAGTAGAATGAAGCATGACTTGCTGAAGATGTAGTGAGAGCTGTGTATGGGGACAGTACAAGGACAGTAGAAAGAAGCATGACTTGCTGAAGATGTAGTGAGAGAGCTGTGCATGGGGACAGTACAGGAACAGTAGAAAGAAGCATGACTTGCTGAAGGTGTAGTGAGAGAGCTGTGTATGGGGACAGTACAGGAACAGTAGAAAGAAGCATGATTTGCTGAAGATGTAGTGAGAGAGCTGTGTATGGGGACAGTACAGGAATAGTAGAAAGAAGCATGAGTTTCTGAGGGTGTAGTGAGAGAGCTGTGTATGGGGACAGTACAGGAACAGTAGAAAGAAGCATGAGTTGCTGAAGATGTAGTGAGAGAGCTTTGTATGGGGACAGTACAGGAACAGTAGAAAGAAGCATGACTTGCTGAAGGTGTAGTGAGAGAGCTGTGTATGGGGACAGTACAGGAACAGTAGAAAGAAGCATGACTTGCTGAAGATGTAGTGAGAGAGCTGTGTATGGGGACAGTACAGGAACAGTAGAAAGAAGCATTAGTTGCTGAAGATGTAGTGAGAGAGCGGTGTATGGGGACAGTACAGGAACAGTAGAAAGAAGCATGACGTGCTGAAGATGTAGTGAGAGAGCTGTGCATGGGGACAGTACAGGAACAGTAGAAAGAAGCATGACTTGCTGAAGGTGTAGTGAGAGAGCTGTGTATGGGGACAGTACAGGAACAGTAGAAAGAAGCATGACTTGCTGAAGATGTAGTGAGAGAGCTGTGTATGGGGACAGTACAGGAATAGTAGAAAGAAGCATGAGTTTCTGAGGGTGTAGTGAGAGAGCTGTGTATGGGGACAGTACAGGAACAGTAGAAAGAAGCATGAGTTGCTGAAGATGTAGTGAGAGAGCTTTGTATGGGGACAGTACAGGAACAGTAGAAAGAAGCATGACTTGCTGAAGGTGTAGTGAGAGAGCTGTGTATAGGGACAGTACAGGAACAGTAGAAAGAAGCATGACTTGCTGAAGATGTAATGAGAGAGCTGTGTATGGGGACAGTACAGGAACAGTAGAAAGAAGCATGAGTTGCTGAAGATGTAGTGAGAGAGCGGTGTATGGGGACAGTACAAGAACAGTAGAAAGAAGCATGACTTGCTGAAGATGTAGTGAGAGAGCTGTGTATGGGGACAGTAAAGGAACAGTAGAAAGAAGCATGACTTGCTGAAGATGTAGTGAGAGAGCTGTGTATGGGGACAGTACAGGAACAGTAGAAAGAAGCATGACTTGCTGAAGATGTAGTGAGAGAGCTGTGTATGGGGACAGTAAAGGAACAGTAGAAAGAAGCATGACTTGCTGAAGATGTAGTGAGAGAGCTGTGTATGGGGACAGTACAGGAACAGTAGAAAGAAGCATGACTTGCTGAAGATGTAGTGAGAGAGCTGTGTATGGGGACAGTACAGGAACAGTAGAAAGAAGCAGGACTTGCTGAAGATGTAGTGAGAGAGCTGTGTATGGGGACAGTACAGGAATAGTAGAAAGAAGCATGAGTTTCTGAGGGTGTAGTGAGAGAGCTGTGTATGGGGACAGTACAGGAACAGTAGAAAGAAGCATGAGTTGCTGAAGATGTAGTGAGAGAGCTTTGTATGGGGACAGTACAGGAACAGTAGAAAGAAGCATGACTTGCTGAAGGTGTAGTGAGAGAGCTGTGTATGGGGACAGTACAGGAACAGTAGAAAGAAGCATGACTTGCTGAAGATGTAGTGAGAGAGCTGTGTATGGGGACAGTACAGGAACAGTAGAAAGAAGCATGAGTTGCTGAAGATGTAGTGAGAGAGCGGTGTATGGGGACAGTACAAGAACAGTAGAAAGAAGCATGACTTGTTGAAGATGTAGTGAGAGCTGTGCATGGGGACATTACAGGAAAAGTAGAATGAAGCATGACTTGCTGAAGATGTAGTGAGAGCTGTGTATGGGGACAGTACAAGGACAGTAGAAAGAAGCATGACTTGCTGAAGATGTAGTGAGAGAGCTGTGCATGGGGACAGTACAGGAACAGTAGAAAGAAGCATGACTTGCTGAAGGTGTAGTGAGAGAGCTGTGTATGGGGACAGTACAGGAACAGTAGAAAGAAGCATGATTTGCTGAAGATGTAGTGAGAGAGCTGTGTATGGGGACAGTACAGGAATAGTAGAAAGAAGCATGAGTTTCTGAGGGTGTAGTGAGAGAGCTGTGTATGGGGACAGTACAGGAACAGTAGAAAGAAGCATGAGTTGCTGAAGATGTAGTGAGAGAGCTTTGTATGGGGACAGTACAGGAACAGTAGAAAGAAGCATGACTTGCTGAAGGTGTAGTGAGAGAGCTGTGTATGGGGACAGTACAGGAACAGTAGAAAGAAGCATGACTTGCTGAAGATGTAGTGAGAGAGCTGTGTATGGGGACAGTACAGGAACAGTAGAAAGAAGCATGAGTTGCTGAAGATGTAGTGAGAGAGCGGTGTATGAGGACAGTACAGGAACAGTAGAAAGAAGCATGACGTGCTGAAGATGTAGTGAGAGAGCTGTGCATGGGGACAGTACAGGAACAGTAGAAAGAAGCATGACTTGCTGAAGGTGTAGTGAGAGAGCTGTGTATGGGGACAGTACAGGAACAGTAGAAAGAAGCATGACTTGCTGAAGATGTAGTGAGAGAGCTGTGTATGGGGACAGTACAGGAATAGTAGAAAGAAGCATGAGTTTCTGAGGGTGTAGTGAGAGAGCTGTGTATGGGGACAGTACAGGAACAGTAGAAAGAAGCATGAGTTGCTGAAGATGTAGTGAGAGAGCTTTGTATGGGGACAGTACAGGAACAGTAGAAAGAAGCATGACTTGCTGAAGGTGTAGTGAGAGAGCTGTGTATGGGGACAGTACAGGAACAGTAGAAAGAAGCATGACTTGCTGAAGATGTAGTGAGAGAGCTGTGTATGGGGACAGTACAGGAACAGTAGAAAGAAGCATGAGTTGCTGAAGATGTAGTGAGAGAGCGGTGTATGGGGACAGTACAAGAACAGTAGAAAGAAGCATGACTTGCTGAAGATGTAGTGAGAGAGCTGTGTATGGGGACAGTAAAGGAACAGTAGAAAGAAGCATGACTTGCTGAAGATGTAGTGAGAGAGCTGTGTATGGGGACAGTACAGGAACAGTAGAAAGAAGCATGACTTGCTGAAGATGTAGTGAGAGAGCTGTGTATGGGGACAGTACAGGAACAGTAGAAAGAAGCATGACTTGCTGAAGATGTAGTGAGAGAGCTGTGTATGGGGACAGTACAGGAACAGTAGAAAGAAGCATGACGTGCTGAAGATGTAGTGAGAGAGCTGTGCATGGGGACAGTACAGGAACAGTAGAAAGAAGCATGACTTGCTGAAGGTGTAGTGAGAGAGCTGTGTATGGGGACAGTACAGGAACAGTAGAAAGAAGCATGACTTGCTGAAGATGTAGTGAGAGAGCTGTGCATGGGGACATTACAGGAAAAGTAGAATGAAGCATGACTTGCTGAAGATGTAGTGAGAGCTGTGTATGGGGACAGTACAAGGACAGTAGAAAGAAGCATGACTTGCTGAAGATGTAGTGAGAGAGCTGTGCATGGGGACAGTACAGGAACAGTAGAAAGAAGCATGACTTGCTGAAGGTGTAGTGAGAGAGCTGTGTATGGGGACAGTACAGGAACAGTAGAAAGAAGCATGATTTGCTGAAGATGTAGTGAGAGAGCTGTGTATGGGGACAGTACAGGAATAGTAGAAAGAAGCATGAGTTTCTGAGGGTGTAGTGAGAGAGCTGTGTATGGGGACAGTACAGGAACAGTAGAAAGAAGCATGAGTTGCTGAAGATGTAGTGAGAGAGCTTTGTATGGGGACAGTACAGGAACAGTAGAAAGAAGCATGACTTGCTGAAGGTGTAGTGAGAGAGCTGTGTATGGGGACAGTACAGGAACAGTAGAAAGAAGCATGACTTGCTGAAGATGTAGTGAGAGAGCTGTGTATGGGGACAGTACAGGAACAGTAGAAAGAAGCATTAGTTGCTGAAGATGTAGTGAGAGAGCGGTGTATGGGGACAGTACAGGAACAGTAGAAAGAAGCATGACGTGCTGAAGATGTAGTGAGAGAGCTGTGCATGGGGACAGTACAGGAATAGTAGAAAGAAGCATGACTTGCTGAAGGTGTAGTGAGAGAGCTGTGTATGGGGACAGTACAGGAACAGTAGAAAGAAGCATGACTTGCTGAAGATGTAGTGAGAGAGCTGTGTATGGGGACAGTACAGGAATAGTAGAAAGAAGCATGAGTTTCTGAGGGTGTAGTGAGAGAGCTGTGTATGGGGACAGTACAGGAACAGTAGAAAGAAGCATGAGTTGCTGAAGATGTAGTGAGAGAGCTTTGTATGGGGACAGTACAGGAACAGTAGAAAGAAGCATGACTTGCTGAAGGTGTAGTGAGAGAGCTGTGTATGGGGACAGTACAGGAACAGTAGAAAGAAGCATGACTTGCTGAAGATGTAATGAGAGAGCTGTGTATGGGGACAGTACAGGAACAGTAGAAAGAAGCATGAGTTGCTGAAGATGTAGTGAGAGAGCGGTGTATGGGGACAGTACAAGAACAGTAGAAAGAAGCATGACTTGCTGAAGATGTAGTGAGAGAGCTGTGTATGGGGACAGTAAAGGAACAGTAGAAAGAAGCATGACTTGCTGAAGATGTAGTGAGAGAGCTGTGTATGGGGACAGTACAGGAACAGTAGAAAGAAGCATGACTTGCTGAAGATGTAGTGAGAGAGCTGTGTATGGGGACAGTAAAGGAACAGTAGAAAGAAGCATGACTTGCTGAAGATGTAGTGAGAGAGCTGTGTATGGGGACAGTACAGGAACAGTAGAAAGAAGCATGACTTGCTGAAGATGTAGTGAGAGAGCTGTGTATGGGGACAGTACAGGAACAGTAGAAAGAAGCATGACTTGCTGAAGATGTAGTGAGAGAGCTGTGTATGGGGACAGTACAGGAACAGTAGAAAGAAGCATGACGTGCTGAAGATGTAGTGAGAGAGCTGTGCATGGGGACAGTACAGGAACAGTAGAAAGAAGCATGACTTGCTGAAGGTGTAGTGAGAGAGCTGTGTATGGGGACAGTACAGGAACAGTAGAAAGAAGCAGGACTTGCTGAAGATGTAGTGAGAGAGCTGTGTATGGGGACAGTACAGGAATAGTAGAAAGAAGCATGAGTTTCTGAGGGTGTAGTGAGAGAGCTGTGTATGGGGACAGTACAGGAACAGTAGAAAGAAGCATGAGTTGCTGAAGATGTAGTGAGAGAGCTTTGTATGGGGACAGTACAGGAACAGTAGAAAGAAGCATGACTTGCTGAAGGTGTAGTGAGAGAGCTGTGTATGGGGACAGTACAGGAACAGTAGAAAGAAGCATGACTTGCTGAAGATGTAGTGAGAGAGCTGTGTATGGGGACAGTACAGGAACAGTAGAAAGAAGCATGAGTTGCTGAAGATGTAGTGAGAGAGCGGTGTATGGGGACAGTACAAGAACAGTAGAAAGAAGCATGACTTGTTGAAGATGTAGTGAGAGCTGTGCATGGGGACATTACAGGAAAAGTAGAATGAAGCATGACTTGCTGAAGATGTAGTGAGAGCTGTGTATGGGGACAGTACAAGGACAGTAGAAAGAAGCATGACTTGCTGAAGATGTAGTGAGAGAGCTGTGCATGGGGACAGTACAGGAACAGTAGAAAGAAGCATGACTTGCTGAAGGTGTAGTGAGAGAGCTGTGTATGGGGACAGTACAGGAACAGTAGAAAGAAGCATGATTTGCTGAAGATGTAGTGAGAGAGCTGTGTATGGGGACAGTACAGGAATAGTAGAAAGAAGCATGAGTTTCTGAGGGTGTAGTGAGAGAGCTGTGTATGGGGACAGTACAGGAACAGTAGAAAGAAGCATGAGTTGCTGAAGATGTAGTGAGAGAGCTTTGTATGGGGACAGTACAGGAACAGTAGAAAGAAGCATGACTTGCTGAAGGTGTAGTGAGAGAGCTGTGTATGGGGACAGTACAGGAACAGTAGAAAGAAGCATGACTTGCTGAAGATGTAGTGAGAGAGCTGTGTATGGGGACAGTACAGGAACAGTAGAAAGAAGCATGAGTTGCTGAAGATGTAGTGAGAGAGCGGTGTATGAGGACAGTACAGGAACAGTAGAAAGAAGCATGACGTGCTGAAGATGTAGTGAGAGAGCTGTGCATGGGGACAGTACAGGAACAGTAGAAAGAAGCATGACTTGCTGAAGGTGTAGTGAGAGAGCTGTGTATGGGGACAGTACAGGAACAGTAGAAAGAAGCATGACTTGCTGAAGATGTAGTGAGAGAGCTGTGTATGGGGACAGTACAGGAATAGTAGAAAGAAGCATGAGTTTCTGAGGGTGTAGTGAGAGAGCTGTGTATGGGGACAGTACAGGAACAGTAGAAAGAAGAATGAGTTGCTGAAGATGTAGTGAGAGAGCTTTGTATGGGGACAGTACAGGAACAGTAGAAAGAAGCATGACTTGCTGAAGGTGTAGTGAGAGAGCTGTGTATGGGGACAGTACAGGAACAGTAGAAAGAAGCATGACTTGCTGAAGATGTAGTGAGAGAGCTGTGTATGGGGACAGTACAGGAACAGTAGAAAGAAGCATGAGTTGCTGAAGATGTAGTGAGAGAGCGGTGTATGGGGACAGTACAAGAACAGTAGAAAGAAGCATGACTTGCTGAAGATGTAGTGAGAGAGCTGTGTATGGGGACAGTAAAGGAACAGTAGAAAGAAGCATGACTTGCTGAAGATGTAGTGAGAGAGCTGTGTATGGGGACAGTACAGGAACAGTAGAAAGAAGCATGACTTGCTGAAGATGTAGTGAGAGAGCTGTGTATGGGGACAGTACAGGAACAGTAGAAAGAAGCATGACTTGCTGAAGATGTAGTGAGAGAGCTGTGTATGGGGACAGTACAGGAACAGTAGAAAGAAGCATGACGTGCTGAAGATGTAGTGAGAGAGCTGTGCATGGGGACAGTACAGGAACAGTAGAAAGAAGCATGACTTGCTGAAGGTGTAGTGAGAGAGCTGTGTATGGGGACAGTACAGGAACAGTAGAAAGAAGCATGACTTGCTGAAGATGTAGTGAGAGAGCTGTGTATGGGAACAGTACAGGAATAGTAGAAAGAAGCATGAGTTTCTGAGGGTGTAGCGAGAGAGCTGTGTATGGGGACAGTACAGGAACAGTAGAAAGAAGCATGAGTTGCTGAAGATGTAGTGAGAGAGCTTTGTATGGGGACAGTACAGGAACAGTAGAAAGAAGCATAACTTGCTGAAGGTGTAGTGAGAGAGCTGTGTATGGGGACAGTACAGGAACAGTAGAAAGAAGCATGACTTGCTGAAGATGTAGTGAGAGAGCTGTGTATGGGGACAGTACAGGAACAGTAGAAAGAAGCATGAGTTGCTGAAGATGTAGTGAGAGAGCGGTGTATGGGGACAGTACAAGAACAGTAGAAAGAAGCATGACTTGCTGAAGATGTAGTGAGAGAGCTGTGTATGGGGACAGTAAAGGAACAGTAGAAAGAAGCATGACTTGCTGAAGATGTAGTGAGAGAGCTGTGTATGGGGACAGTACAGGAACAGTAGAAAGAAGCATGACTTGCTGAAGATGTAGTGAGAGAGCTGTGTATGGGGACAGTACAGGAACAGTAGAAAGAAGCATGACTTGCTGAAGATGTAGTGAGAGAGCTGTGCATGGGGACAGTACAGGAACAGTAGAAAGAAGCATGACTTGCTGAAGGTGTAGTGAGAGAGCTGTGTATGGGGACAGTACAGGAACAGTAGAAAGAAGCATGACGTGCTGAAGATGTAATGAGAGAGCTGTGTATAGCGACAGTACAGGAACATTAGAAAGAAGCATGACTTGCTGAAAGTGTAGTGAGAGGGCTGTGTATGGGGACAGTACAGGAACAGTAGAAAGAAGCATGACTTGCTGAGGACATAGTGACAGAGCAGTGTATGGGGACAGTACAGGAACAGTAGAAAGAAGCATGACGTGCTGAAGATGTAGTGAGAGAGCTGTGTATGGGGACAGTACAGGAACAGTAGAAAGAAGCATGAGTTGCTGAAGATGTAGTGAGAGAGCTGTGTATGGGGACAGTACAGGAACAGTAGAAAGAAGCATGACTTGCTGAGGACATAGTGACAGAGCAATGTATGGGGACAGTACAGGAACAGTAGAAAGAAGCATGACGTGCTGAAGATGTAGTGAGAGAGCTGTGTATGGGGACAGTACAGGAACAGTAGAAAGAAGCATGAGTTGCTGAAGATGTAGTGAGAGAGCGGTGTATGGGGACAGTACAAGAACAGTAGAAAGAAGCATGACTTGCTGAAGGTGTAGTGAGAGAGCTGTGTATGGGGACAGTACAGGAACAGTAGAAAGAAGCATGAGTTGCTGAGGATGTAGTGAGAGAGCTGTGTATGGGGACAGTACAAGAACAGTAGAAAGAAGCAAGACTTGTTGAAGATGTAGTGAGAGCTGTGTATGGGGACAGTACAGGAACAGTAGAAAGAAGCATGACGTGCTGAAGATGTAGTGAGAGCTGTGTATGGGGACAGTACAGGAACAGTAGAAAGAAGCATGACTTGCTGAAAGTGTAGTGAGAGGGCTGTGTATGGGGACAGTACAGGAACAGTAGAAAGAAGCATGACTTGCTGAGGACATAGTGACAGAGCAGTGTATGGGGACAGTACAGGAACAGTAGAAAGAAGCATGACGTGCTGAAGATGTAGTGAGAGAGCTGTGTATGGGGACAGTACAGGAACAGTAGAAAGAAGCATGACTTGCTGAAGATGTAGTGAGAGAGCTGTGTATGGGGACAGTACAGGAACAGTAGAAAGAAGCATGAGTTGCTGAAGATGTAGTGAGAGAGCGGTGTATGGGGACAGTACAGGAACAGTAGAAAGAAGCATGACTTGATGAAGACGTAGTGAGAGAGCTGTGTATGGGGACAGTACAGGAACAGTAGAAAGAAGCATGACTTGCTGAAGATGTAGTGAGAGAGCTGTGTATGGGGAGAGTACAGGAACAGTAGAAAGAAGCATGACTTGCTGAAGATGTAGTGAGAGAGCTGTGTATGGGGACAGTACAGGAACAGTAGAAAGAAGCATGACTTGCTGAAGATGTAGTGAGAGAGCTGTGTATGGGGACAGTACAGGAACAGTAGAAAGAAGCATGAGTTGCTGAAGATGTAGTGAGAGAGCGGTGTATGGGGACAGTACAAGAACAGTAGAAAGAAGCATGACGTGCTGAAGATGTAGTGAGAGAGCTATGTATGGGGACTGTACAGGAACAGTAGAAAGAAGCATGACGTGCTGAAGATGTAGTGAGAGAGCTGTGTATGGGGACAGTACAAGAACAGTAGAAAGAAGCATGACTTGCTGAAGATGTAGTGAGAGAGCTGTGTATGGGGACAGTACAAGAACAGTAGAAAGAAGCATGACTTGCTGAAGATGTAGTGAGAGCTGTGTATGGGGACAGTACAGGAGCTGAAGAAAGAAGCATGACTTGCTGAAGATGTAGTGAGAGAGCTGTATATGGGGACAGTACAGGAACAGTAGAAAGAAGCATGACTTGCTGAAGGTGTAGTGAGAGAGCTGTGTATGGGGACAGTACAGGAACAGTAGAAAGAAGCATGAGTTGCTGAGGATGTAGTGAGAGAGCTGTGTATGGGGACAGTACAAGAACAGTAGAAAGAAGCAAGACTTGTTGAAGATGTAGTGAGAGCTGTGTATGGGGACAGTACAGGAACAGTAGAAAGAAGCATGACGTGCTGAAGATGTAGTGAGAGCTGTGTATGGGGACAGTACAGGAACAGTAGAAAGAAGCATGACTTGCTGAAAGTGTAGTGAGAGGGCTGTGTATGGGGACAGTACAGGAACAGTAGAAAGAAGCATGACTTGCTGAGGACATAGTGACAGAGCAGTGTATGGGGACAGTACAGGAACAGTAGAAAGAAGCATGACGTGCTGAAGATGTAGTGAGAGAGCTGTGCATGGGGACAGTACAGGAACAGTAGAAAGAAGCATGACTTGCTGAAGATGTAGTGAGAGAGCTGTGTATGGGGACAGTACAAGAACAGTAGAAAGAAGCATGACTTGCTGAATATATAATGAGAGAGCTGTGTATGGGGACAGTACAAGAACAGTAGAAAGAAGCATGACTTGCTGAAGATGCAGTGAGAGAACGGTGTATGGGGACAGTACAGGAACAGTAGAAAGAAGCATGACTTGCTGAAGACGTAGTGAGAGCTGTGTATGGGGACAGTACAGGAACAGTAGAAAGAAGCATGACGTGCTGAAGATGTAGTGAGAAAGAAGGGAATGGGGACAGTACAGAGATAGAAGAAAGAAGCATGACTTGCTGAAGATGTAGTGAGAGAGCTGTGTATGGGGACAGTACAGGAACAGTAGAAAGAAGCATGACTTGCTGAAGATGTAGTGAGAGAGCTGTGTATGGGGACAGTACAGGAACAGTAGAAAGAAGCATGACTTGCTGAAGATGTAGTGAGAGAGCTGTGTATGGGGACAGTACAGGAACAGTAGAAAGAAGCATGACGTGCTGAAGATGTAGTGAGAGAGCTGTGCATGGGGACAGTACAGGAACAGTAGAAAGAAGCATGACTTGCTGAAGGTGTAGTGAGAGAGCTGTGTATAGGGACAGTACAGGAACAGTAGAAAGAAGCATGACTTGCTGAAGATGTAGTGAGAGAGCTGTGTATGGGGACAGTACAGGAATAGTAGAAAGAAGCATGAGTTTCTGAGGGTGTAGTGAGAGAGCTGTGTATGGGGACAGTACAGGAACAGTAGAAAGAAGCATGAGTTGCTGAAGATGTAGTGAGAGAGCTTTGTATGGGGACAGTACAGGAACAGTAGAAAGAAGCATGACTTGCTGAAGGTGTAGTGAGAGAGCTGTGTATGGGGACAGTACAGGAACAGTAGAAAGAAGCATGACTTGCTGAAGATGTAGTGAGAGAGCTGTGTATGGGGACAGTACAGGAACAGTAGAAAGAAGCATGAGTTGCTGAAGATGTAGTGAGAGAGCGGTGTATGGGGACAGTACAAGAACAGTAGAAAGAAGCATGACTTGTTGAAGATGTAGTGAGAGCTGTGCATGGGGACATTACAGGAAAAGTAGAATGAAGCATGACTTGCTGAAGATGTAGTGAGAGCTGTGTATGGGGACAGTACAAGGACAGTAGAAAGAAGCATGACTTGCTGAAGATGTAGTGAGAGAGCTGTGCATGGGGACAGTACAGGAACAGTAGAAAGAAGCATGACTTGCTGAAGGTGTAGTGAGAGAGCTGTGTATGGGGACAGTACAGGAACAGTAGAAAGAAGCATGATTTGCTGAAGTTGTAGTGAGAGAGCTGTGTATGGGGACAGTACAGGAATAGTAGAAAGAAGCATGAGTTTCTGAGGGTGTAGTGAGAGAGCTGTGTATGGGGACAGTACAGGAATAGTAGAAAGAAGCATGAGTTTCTGAGGGTGTAGTGAGAGAGCTGTGTATGGGGACAGTACAGGAACAGTAGAAAGAAGCATGAGTTGCTGAAGATGTAGTGAGAGAGCTTTGTATGGGGACAGTACAGGAACAGTAGAAAGAAGCATGACTTGCTGAAGGTGTAGTGAGAGAGCTGTGTATGGGGACAGTACAGGAACAGTAGAAAGAAGCATGACTTGCTGAAGATGTAGTGAGAGAGCTGTGTATGGGGACAGTACAGGAACAGTAGAAAGAAGCATGAGTTGCTGAAGATGTAGTGAGAGAGCGGTGTATGGGGACAGTACAAGAACAGTAGAAAGAAGCATGACTTGCTGAAGATGTAGTGAGAGAGCTGTGTATGGGGACAGTAAAGGAACAGTAGAAAGAAGCATGACTTGCTGAAGATGTAGTGAGAGAGCTGTGTATGGGGACAGTACAGGAACAGTAGAAAGAAGCATGACTTGCTGAAGATGTAGTGAGAGAGCTGTGTATGGGGACAGTACAGGAACAGTAGAAAGAAGCATGACTTGCTGAAGATGTAGTGAGAGAGCTGTGTATGGGGACAGTACAGGAACAGTAGAAAGAAGCATGACGTGCTGAAGATGTAGTGAGAGAGCTGTGCATGGGGACAGTACAGGAACAATAGAAAGAAGCATGACTTGCTGAAGGTGTAGTGAGAGAGCTGTGTATGGGGACAGTACAGGAACAGTAGAAAGAAGCATGACTTGCTGAAGATGTAGTGAGAGAGCTGTGTATGGGGACAGTACAGGAATAGTAGAAAGAAGCATGAGTTTCTGAGGGTGTAGCGAGAGAGCTGTGTATGGGGACAGTACAGGAACAGTACAAAGAAGCATGAGTTGCTGAAGATGTAGTGAGAGAGCTTTGTATGGGGACAGTACAGGAACAGTAGAAAGAAGCATGACTTGCTGAAGGTGTAGTGAGAGAGCTGTGTATGGGGACAGTACAGGAACAGTAGAAAGAAGCATGACTTGCTGAAGATGTAGTGAGAGAGCTGTGTATGGGGACAGTACAGGAACAGTAGAAAGAAGCATGAGTTGCTGAAGATGTAGTGAGAGAGCGGTGTATGGGGACAGTACAAGAACAGTAGAAAGAAGCATGACTTGCTGAAGATGTAGTGAGAGAGCTGTGTATGGGGACAGTAAAGGAACAGTAGAAAGAAGCATGACTTGCTGAAGATGTAGTGAGAGAGCTGTGTATGGGGACAGTACAGGAACAGTAGAAAGAAGCATGACTTGCTGAAGATGTAGTGAGAGAGCTGTGTATGGGGACAGTACAGGAACAGTAGAAAGAAGCATGACTTGCTGAAGATGTAGTGAGAGAGCTGTGTATGGGGACAGTACAGGAACAGTAGAAAGAAGCATGACGTGCTGAAGATGTAATGAGAGAGCTGTGTATGGCGACAGTACAGGAACAGTAGAAAGAAGCATGACTTGCTGAAAGTGTAGTGAGAGGGCTGTGTATGGGGACAGTACAGGAACAGTAGAAAGAAGCATGACTTGCTGAGGACATAGTGACAGAGCAGTGTATGGGGACAGTACAGGAACAGTAGAAAGAAGCATGACGTGCTGAAGATGTAGTGAGAGAGCTGTGTATGGGGACAGTACAGTAACAGTAGAAAGAAGCAAAAGTTGCTGAAGATGTAGTGAGAGAGCTGTGTATGGGGACAGTACAGGAACAGTAGAAAGAAGCATGACTTGCTGAGGACATAGTGACAGAGCAATGTATGGGGACAGTACAGGAACAGTAGAAAGAAGCATGACGTGCTGAAGATGTAGTGAGAGAGCTGTGTATGGGGACAGTACAGGAACAGTAGAAAGAAGCATGAGTTGCTGAAGATGTAGTGAGAGAGCGGTGTATGGGGACAGTACAAGAACAGTAGAAAGAAGCATGACTTGCTGAAGGTGTAGTGAGAGAGCTGTGTATGGGGACAGTACAGGAACAGTAGAAAGAAGCATGAGTTGCTGAGGATGTAGTGAGAGAGCTGTGTATGGGGACAGTACAAGAACAGTAGAAAGAAGCAAGACTTGTTGAAGATGTAGTGAGAGCTGTGTATGGGGACAGTACAGGAACAGTAGAAAGAAGCATGACGTGCTGAAGATGTAGTGAGAGCTGTGTATGGGGACAGTACAGGAACAGTAGAAAGAAGCATGACTTGCTGAAAGTGTAGTGAGAGGGCTGTGTATGGGGACAGTACAGGAACAGTAGAAAGAAGCATGACTTGCTGAGGACATAGTGACAGAGCAGTGTATGGGGACAGTACAGGAACAGTAGAAAGAAGCATGACGTGCTGAAGATGTAGTGAGAGAGCTGTGTATGGGGACAGTACAGGAACAGTAGAAAGAAGCATGACTTGCTGAAGATGTAGTGAGAGAGCGGTGTATGGGGACAGTACAGGAACAGTAGAAAGAAGCATGAGTTGCTGAAGATGTAGTGAGAGAGCGGTGTATGGGGACAGTACAGGAACAGTAGAAAGAAGCATGACTTGATGAAGACGTAGTGAGAGAGCTGTGTATGGGGACAGTACAGGAACAGTAGAAAGAAGCATGACTTGCTGAAGATGTAGTGAGAGA
The DNA here is from genome assembly GCA_031769625.1 of Taudactylus pleione. Lineage (NCBI taxonomy): Eukaryota > Metazoa > Chordata > Amphibia > Anura > Myobatrachidae > Taudactylus > Taudactylus pleione. The sequence goes on from JAUIMM010000198.1 coordinate 5,675,939, forward strand.
GCTGTGTATGGGGACAGTACAGGAACAGTAGAAAGAAGCATGACTTGCTGAAGATGTAGTGAGAGAGCTGTGTATGGGGACAGTACAGGAACAGTAGAAAGAAGCATGACTTGCTGAAGATGTAGTGAGAGAGCTGTGTATGGGGACAGTACAGGAACAGTAGAAAGAAGCATGAGTTGCTGAAGATGTAGTGAGAGAGCGGTGTATGGGGACAGTACAAGAACAGTAGAAAGAAGCATGACGTGCTGAAGATGTAGTGAGAGAGCTATGTATGGGGACTGTACAGGAACAGTAGAAAGAAGCATGACGTGCTGAAGATGTAGTGAGAGAGCTGTGTATGGGGACAGTACAAGAACAGTAGAAAGAAGCATGACTTGCTGAAGAGGTAGTGAGAGAGCTGTGTATGGGGACAGTACAAGAACAGTAGAAAAAAGCATGACTTGCTGAAGATGTAGTGAGAGCTGTGTATGGGGACAGTACAGGAGCAGAAGAAAGAAGCATGACTTGCTGAATATGTAGTGAGAGAGCTGTATATGGGGACAGTACAGGAACAGTAGAAAGAAGCATGACTTGCTGAAGGTGTAGTGAGAGAGCTGTGTATGGGGACAGTACAGGAACAGTAGAAAGAAGCATGAGTTGCTGAGGATGTAGTGAGAGAGCTGTGTATGGGGACAGTACAAGAACAGTAGAAAGAAGCAAGACTTGTTGAAGATGTAGTGAGAGCTGTGTATGGGGACAGTACAGGAACAGTAGAAAGAAGCATGACGTGCTGAAGATGTAGTGAGAGCTGTGTATGGGGACAGTACAGGAACAGTAGAAAGAAGCATGACTTGCTGAAAGTGTAGTGAGAGGGCTGTGTATGGGGACAGTACAGGAACAGTAGAAAGAAGCATGACTTGCTGAGGACATAGTGACAGAGCAGTGTATGGGGACAGTACAGGAACAGTAGAAAGAAGCATGACGTGCTGAAGATGTAGTGAGAGAGCTGTGCATGGGGACAGTACAGGAACAGTAGAAAGAAGCATGACTTGCTGAAGATGTAGTGAGAGAGCTGTGTATGGGGACAGTACAAGAACAGTAGAAAGAAGCATGACTTGCTGAATATATAATGAGAGAGCTGTGTATGGGGACAGTACAAGAACAGTAGAAAGAAGCATGACTTGCTGAAGATGCAGTGAGAGAACGGTGTATGGGGACAGTACAGGAACAGTAGAAAGAAGCATGACTTGCTGAAGACGTAGTGAGAGCTGTGTATGGGGACAGTACAGGAACAGTAGAAAGAAGCATGACGTGCTGAAGATGTAGTGAGAAAGAAGGGAATGGGGACAGTACAGAGATAGAAGAAAGAAGCATGAGTTGCTGAAGATGTAGTGAGAGAGCTATGTATGGGGACTGTACAGGAACAGTAGAAAGAAGCATGACGTGCTGAAGATGTAGTGAGAGAGCTGTGTATGGGGACAGTACAAGAACAGTAGAAAGAAGCATGACTTGCTGAAGATGTAGTGAGAGAGCGGTGTATGGGGACAGTACAGGAACAGTAGAAAGAAGCATGACTTGCTGAAGGTGTAGTGAGAGAGCTGTGTATGGGGACAGTACAAGAACAGTAGAAAGAAGCATGACGTGCTGAAGATGTAGTGAGAGAGCTATGTATGGGGACAGTACAAGAACAGTAGAAAGAAGCATGACTTGCTGAAGATGTAGTGAGAGCTGTGTATGGGGACAGTACAGGAGCAGAAGAAAGAAGCATGACTTGCTGAAGATGTAGTGAGAGAGCTGTATATGGGGACAGTACAGGAACAGTAGAAAGAAGCATGACTTGCTGAAGGTGTAGTGAGAGAGCTGTGTATGGGGACAGTACAGGAACAGTAGAAAGAAGCATGAGTTGCTGAGGATGTAGTGAGAGAGCTGTGTATGGGGACAGTACAAGAACAGTAGAAAGAAGCATGACTTGTTGAAGATGTAGTGAGAGCTGTGTATGGGGACAGTACAGGAACAGTAGAAAGAAGCATGACTTGCTGAAGATGTAGTGAGAGCTGTGTATGGGGACAGTACAGGAACAGTCGAAAGAAGCATGACTTGCTGAAAGTGTAGTGAGAGGGCTGTGTATGGGGACAGTACAGGAACAGTAGAAAGAAGCATGACTTGCTGAGGACATAGTGACAGAGCAGTGTATGGGGACAGTACAGGAACAGTAGAAAGAAGCATGACGTGCTGAAGATGTAGTGAGAAAGAAGTGTATGGGGACAGTACAGAGATAGAAGAAAGAAGCATGACTTGCTGAAGATGTAGTGAGAGAGCTGTGTATGGGGACAGTACAGGAACAGTAGAAAGATGCATGACTTTCTGAAGATGTAGTGAGAGAGCTGTGTATGGGGACAGTACAAGAACAGTAGAAAGAAGCATGAGTTGCTGAAGATGTAGTGAGAGAGCTATGTATGGGGACAGTACTGGAACAGTAGAAAGAAGCATGACGTGCTGAAGATGTAGTGAGAGAGCTGTGTATGGGGACAGTACAAGAACAGTAGAAAGAAGCATGACTTGCTGAAGATGTAGTGAGAGAGCTGTGTATGGGGACAGTACAGGAACAGCAGAAAGAAGCATGACTTTCTGAAGATGTAGTGAGAGAGCTGTGTATGGGGACAGTACAGGAAAAGTAGAAAGAAGCATGAGTTGCTGAAGATGTAGTGAGAGAGCTATGTACGGGGACAGTACAGGAACAGTAGAAAGAAGCATGACTTGCTGAGGACATAGTGACAGAGTGGTGTATGGGGACAGTACAGGAACAGTAGAAAGAAGCATGACTTGCTGAAGATGTAGTGAGAGAGCTGTGTATGGGGACAGTACAAGAACAGTAGAAAGAAGCATGACTTGCTGAGGACATAGTGACAGAGCAGTGTATGGGGACAGTACAGGAACAGTAGAAAGAAGCATGACGTGCTGAAGATGTAGTGAGAAAGAAGTGTATGGGGACAGTACAGAGATAGAAGAAAGAAGCATGACTTGCTGAAGATGTAGTGAGAGAGCTGTGTATGGGGACAGTACAGGAACAGTAGAAAGAAGCATGACTTTCTGAAGATGTAGTGAGAGAGCTGTGTACGGGGACAGTACAAGAACTGTAGAAAGAAGCATGACTTGCTGAAGATGTAGTGAGAGAGCTGTGTATGGGGACAGTACAGGAACAGTAGAAAGAAGCATGACTTTCTGAAGATGTAGTGAGAGAGCTGTGTATGGGGACAGTACAGGAAAAGTAGAAAGAAGCATGAGTTGCTGAAGATGTAGTGAGAGAGCTATGTACGGGGACAGTACAGGAACAGTAGAAAGAAGCATGACTTGCTGAGGACATAGTGACAGAGTGGTGTATGGGGACAGTACAGGAACAGTAGAAAGAAGCATGACTTGCTGAAGATGTAGTGAGAGAGGTGTGTATGTGGACAGTACAAGAACAGTAGAAAGAAGCATGACTTGCTGAGGACATAGTGACAGAGCAGTGTATGGGGACAGTACAGGAACAGTAGAAAGAAGCATGACGTGCTGAAGATGTAGTGAGAAAGAAGTGTATGGGGACAGTACAGAGATAGAAGAAAGAAGCATGACTTGCTGAAGATGTAGTGAGAGAGCTGTGTATGGGGACAGTACAGGAACAGTAGAAAGAAGCATGACTTTCTGAAGATGTAGTGAGAGAGCTGTGTACGGGGACAGTACAAGAACAGTAGAAAGAAGCATGAGTTGCTGAAGATGTAGTGAGAGAGCTATGTATGGGGACAGTACTGGAACAGTAGAAAGAAGCATGACGTGATGAAGATGTAGTGAGAGAGCTGTGTATGGGGACAGAACAAGAACAGTAGAAAGAAGCATGACTTGCTGAAGATGTAGTGAGAGAGCTGTGTATGGGGACAGTACAGGAACAGCAGAAAGAAGCATGACTTTCTGAAGATGTAGTGAGAGAGCTGTGTATGGGGACAGTACAGGAAAAGTAGAAAGAAGCATGACATGCTGAAGATGTAGTGAGAGAGCTGTGTATGGGGACAGTACAAGAACAGTAGAAAGAAGCATGACTTGTTGAAGATGTAGTGAGAGCTGTGTATGGGGACAGTACAGGAACAGTAGAAAGAAGCATGACTTGCTGAAGATGTAGTGAGAGCTGTGTATGGGGACAGTACAGGAACAGTAGAAAGAAGCATGACGTGCTGAAGATGTAGTGAGAGAGCGGTGTATGGGGACAGTACAGGAACAGTAGAAAGAAGCATGACTTGCTGAAAGTGTAGTGAGAGGGCTGTGTATGGGGACAGTACAGGAACAGTAGAAAGAAGCATGACTTGCTGAAGATGTAGTGAGAGAGCTATGTACGGGGACAGTACAGGAACAGTAGAAAGAAGCATGACTTGCTGAGGACATAGTGACAGAGCGGTGTATGGGGACAGTACAGGAACAGTAGAAAGAAGCATGACTTGCTGAAGATGTAGTGAGAGAGCTGTGTATGGGGACAGTACAAGAACAGTAGAAAGAAGCATGACTTGCTGAGGACATAGTGACAGAGCAGTGTATGGGGACAGTACAGGAACAGTAGAAAGAAGCATGACATGCTGAAGATGTAGTGAGAAAGAAGTGTATGGGGACAGTACAGAGATAGAAGACTGAAGCATGACTTGCTGAAGATGTAGTGAGAGAGCTGTGTATGGGGACAGTACAAAAACAGTAGAAAGAAGCATGACTTGCTGAAGATGTAGTGACAGAGCGGTGTATGGGGACAGTACAGGAACAGTAGAAAGAAGCATGACTTGCTGAGGACATAGTGACAGAGTAGTGTATGGGGACAGTACAGGAACAGTAGAAAGAAGCATGACGTGCTGAAGATGTAGTGAGAAAGAAGTGTATGCGGACATTACAGAGATAGAAGAAAGAAGCATGACTTGCTGAGGACATAGTGACAGAGCAGTGTATGGGGACAGTACAGGAACAGTAGAAAGAAGCATGACGTGCTGAAGATGTAGTGAGAAAGAAGTGTATGGGGACATTACAGAGATAGAAGAAAGAAGCATGACTTTCTGAAGATGTAGTGAGAGAGCTGTGTACGGGGACAGAAGAAGAACAGTAGAAAGAAGCATGAGTTGCTGAAGATGTAGTGAGAGAGCTATGTATGGGGACAGTACTGGAACAGTAGAAAGAAGCATGACGTGCTGAAGATGTAGTGAGAGAGCTGTGTATGGGGACAGTACAAGAACAGTAGAAAGAAGCATGACTTGCTGAAGATGTAGTGAGAGAGCTGTGTATGGGGACAGTACAAGAACAGTAGAAAGAAGCATGACTTGCTGAAGATGTAGTGAGAGAGCTGTGTATGGGGACAGTACAGGAACAGCAGAAAGAAGCATGACTTTCTGAAGATGTAGTGAGAGAGCTGTGTATGGGGACAGTACAGGAAAAGTAGAAAGAAGCATGACGTGCTGAAGATGTAGTGAGAGAGCTGTGTATGGGGACAGTAGAAGAACAGTAGAAAGAAGCATGACTTGCTGAAGATGTAGTGAGAGAGCTGTGTATGGGGACAGTACAGGAACAGTAGAAAGAAGCATGACGTGCTGAAGATGTAGTGAGAGAGCTGTGTATGGGGACAGTAGAAGAACAGTAGAAAGAAGCATGACTTGCTGAAGATGTAGTGAGAGAGCTGTGTATGGGGACAGTACAAGAATAGTAGAAAAAAGCATGACTTGCTGAAGATGTAGTGAGAGAGCTGTGTATGGGAACAGTACAGGAACAGTAGAAAGAAGCATGAGTTGCTGAAGATGTAGTGAGAGAGCTATGTATGGGGACAGTACAGGAACAGTAGAAAGAAGCATGACTTGCTGAGGACATAGTGACAGAGCGGTGTATGGGGACAGTACAGGAACAGTAGAAAGAAGCATGACTTGCTGAAGATGTAGTGAGAGAGCTGTGTATGGGGACAGTACAAGAACAGTAGAAAGAAGCATGACTTGCTGAGGACATAGTGACAGAGCAGTGTATGGGGACAGTACAGGAACAGTAGAAAGAAGCATGACTTGCTGAAGATGTAGTGAGAAAGAAGTGTATGGGGACAGTACAGAGATAGAAGAAAGAAGCATGACTTGCTGAAGATGTAGTGAGAGAGCTATGTATGGGGACTCTACTGGAACAGTAGAAAGAAGCATGACTTTCTGAAGATGTAGTGAGAGAGCTGTGTATGGGGACAGAACAAGAACAGTAGAAAGAAGCATGACTTGCTGAAGATGTAGTGAGAGAGCTGTGTATGGGGACAGTACAGGAACAGCAGAAAGAAGCATGACATTCTGAAGATGTAGTGAGAGAGCTGTGTATGGGGACAGTACAGGAACAGTAGAAAGAAGCATGACTTGCTGAATATATAATGAGAGAGCTGTGTATGGGGACAGTACAAGAACAGTAGAAAGAAGCATGACTTGCTGAAGAAGCAGTGAGAGAACGGTGTATGGGAACAGTACAGGAACAGTAGAAAGAAGCATGACTTGCTGAAGACGTAGTGAGAGCTGTGTATGGGGACAGTACAGGAACAGTAGAAAGAAGCATGACGTGCTGAAGATGTAGTGAGAAAGAAGGGAATGGGGACAGTACAGAGATAGAAGAAAGAAGCATGAGTTGCTGAAGATGTAGTGAGAGAGCTATGTATGGGGACTGTACAGGAACAGTAGAAAGAAGCATGACGTGCTGAAGATGTAGTGAGAGAGCTGTGTATGGGGACAGTACAAGAACAGTAGAAAGAAGCATGACTTGCTGAAGATGTAGTGAGAGAGCGGTGTATGGGGACAGTACAGGAACAGTAGAAAGAAGCATGACTTGCTGAAGGTGTAGTGAGAGAGCTGTGTATGGGGACAGTACAAGAACAGTAGAAAGAAGCATGACGTGCTGAAGATGTAGTGAGAGAGCTATGTATGGGGACAGTACAAGAACAGTAGAAAGAAGCATGACTTGCTGAAGATGTAGTGAGAGCTGTGTATGGGGACAGTACAGGAGCAGAAGAAAGAAGCATGACTTGCTGAAGATGTAGTGAGAGAGCTGTATATGGGGACAGTACAGGAACAGTAGAAAGAAGCATGACTTGCTGAAGGTGTAGTGAGAGAGCTGTGTATGGGGACAGTACAGGAACAGTAGAAAGAAGCATGAGTTGCTGAGGATGTAGTGAGAGAGCTGTGTATGGGGACAGTACAAGAACAGTAGAAAGAAGCATGACTTGTTGAAGATGTAGTGAGAGCTGTGTATGGGGACAGTACAGGAACAGTAGAAAGAAGCATGACTTGCTGAAGATGTAGTGAGAGCTGTGTATGGGGACAGTACAGGAACAGTAGAAAGAAGCATGACTTGCTGAAAGTGTAGTGAGAGGGCTGTGTATGGGGACAGTACAGGAACAGTAGAAAGAAGCATGACTTGCTGAGGACATAGTGACAGAGCAGTGTATGGGGACAGTACAGGAACAGTAGAAAGAAGCATGACGTGCTGAAGATGTAGTGAGAAAGAAGTGTATGGGGACAGTACAGAGATAGAAGAAAGAAGCATGACTTGCTGAAGATGTAGTGAGAGAGCTGTGTATGGGGACAGTACAGGAACAGTAGAAAGATGCATGACTTTCTGAAGATGTAGTGAGAGAGCTGTGTACGGGGACAGTACAAGAACAGTAGAAAGAAGCATGAGTTGCTGAAGATGTAGTGAGAGAGCTATGTATGGGGACAGTACTGGAACAGTAGAAAGAAGCATGACGTGCTGAAGATGTAGTGAGAGAGCTGTGTATGGGGACAGTACAAGAACAGTAGAAAGAAGCATGACTTGCTGAAGATGTAGTGAGAGAGCTGTGTATGGGGACAGTACAGGAACAGCAGAAAGAAGCATGACTTTCTGAAGATGTAGTGAGAGAGCTGTGTATGGGGACAGTACAGGAAAAGTAGAAAGAAGCATAACATGCTGAAGATGTAGTGAGAGAGCTGTGTATGGGGACAGTACAAGAACAGTAGAAAGAAGCATGACTTGTTGAAGATGTAGTGAGAGCTGTGTATGGGGACAGTACAGGAACAGTAGAAAGAAGCATGACTTGCTGAAGATGTAGTGAGAGCTGTGTATGGGGACAGTACAGGAACAGTAGAAAGAAGCATGACGTGCTGAAGATGTAGTGAGAGAGCTGTGTATGGGGACAGTACAGGAACAGTAGAAAGAAGCATGACTTGCTGAAAGTGTAGTGAGAGGGCTGTGTATGGGGACAGTACAGGAACAGTAGAAAGAAGCATGACTTGCTGAAGATGTAGTGAGAGAGCTATGTACGGGGACAGTACAGGAACAGTAGAAAGAAGCATGACTTGCTGAGGACATAGTGACAGAGCGGTGTATGGGGACAGTACAGGAACAGTAGAAAGAAGCATGACTTGCTGAAGATGTAGTGAGAGAGCTGTGTATGGGGACAGTACAAGAACAGTAGAAAGAAGCATGACTTGCTGAGGACATAGTGACAGAGCAGTGTATGGGGACAGTACAGGAACAGTAGAAAGAAGCATGACATGCTGAAGATGTAGTGAGAAAGAAGTGTATGGGGACAGTACAGAGATAGAAGACTGAAGCATGACTTGCTGAAGATGTAGTGAGAGAGCTGTGTATGGGGACAGTACAAAAACAGTAGAAAGAAGCATGACTTGCTGAAGATGTAGTGACAGAGCGGTGTATGGGGACAGTACAGGAACAGTAGAAAGAAGCATGCCTTGCTGAGGACATAGTGACAGAGCAGTGTATGGGGACAGTACAGGAACAGTAGAAAGAAGCATGACGTGCTGAAGATGTAGTGAGAAAGAAGTGTATGCGGACATTACAGAGATAGAAGAAAGAAGCATGACTTGCTGAGGACATAGTGACAGAGCAGTGTATGGGGACAGTACAGGAACAGTAGAAAGAAGCATGACGTGCTGAAGATGTAGTGAGAAAGAAGTGTATGGGGACATTACAGAGATAGAAGAAAGAAGCATGACTTTCTGAAGATGTAGTGAGAGAGCTGTGTACGGGGACAGAACAAGAACAGTAGAAAGAAGCATGAGTTGCTGAAGATGTAGTGAGAGAGCTATGTATGGGGACAGTACTGGAACAGTAGAAAGAAGCATGACGTGCTGAAGATGTAGTGAGAGAGCTGTGTATGGGGACAGTACAAGAACAGTAGAAAGAAGCATGACTTGCTGAAGATGTAGTGAGAGAGCTGTGTATGGGGACAGTACAAGAACAGTAGAAAGAAGCATGACTTGCTGAAGATGTAGTGAGAGAGCTGTGTATGGGGACAGTACAGGAACAGTAGAAAGAAGCATGACTTGCTGAAGATGCAGTGAGAGAACGGTGTATGGGGACAGTACAGGAACAGTAGAAAGAAGCATGACTTGCTGAAGACGTAGTGAGAGCTGTGTATGGGGACAGTACAGGAACAGTAGAAAGAAGCATGACGTGCTGAAGATGTAGTGAGAAAGAAGGGAATGGGGACAGTACAGAGATAGAAGAAAGAAGCATGAGTTGCTGAAGATGTAGTGAGAGAGCTATGTATGGGGACTGTACAGGAACAGTAGAAAGAAGCATGACGTGCTGAAGATGTAGTGAGAGAGCTGTGTATGGGGACAGTACAAGAACAGTAGAAAGAAGCATGACTTGCTGAAGATGTAGTGAGAGAGCGGTGTATGGGGACAGTACAGGAACAGTAGAAAGAAGCATGACTTGCTGAAGGTGTAGTGAGAGAGCTGTGTATGGGGACAGTACAAGAACAGTAGAAAGAAGCATGACGTGCTGAAGATGTAGTGAGAGAGCTATGTATGGGGACAGTACAAGAACAGTAGAAAGAAGCATGACTTGCTGAAGATGTAGTGAGAGCTGTGTATGGGGACAGTACAGGAGCAGAAGAAAGAAGCATGACTTGCTGAAGATGTAGTGAGAGAGCTGTATATGGGGACAGTACAGGAACAGTAGAAAGAAGCATGACTTGCTGAAGGTGTAGTGAGAGAGCTGTGTATGGGGACAGTACAGGAACAGTAGAAAGAAGCATGAGTTGCTGAGGATGTAGTGAGAGAGCTGTGTATGGGGACAGTACAAGAACAGTAGAAAGAAGCATGACTTGTTGAAGATGTAGTGAGAGCTGTGTATGGGGACAGTACAGGAACAGTAGAAAGAAGCATGACTTGCTGAAGATGTAGTGAGAGCTGTGTATGGGGACAGTACAGGAACAGTAGAAAGAAGCATGACTTGCTGAAAGTGTAGTGAGAGGGCTGTGTATGGGGACAGTACAGGAACAGTAGAAAGAAGCATGACTTGCTGAGGACATAGTGACAGAGCAGTGTATGGGGACAGTACAGGAACAGTAGAAAGAAGCATGACGTGCTGAAGATGTAGTGAGAAAGAAGTGTATGGGGACAGTACAGAGATAGAAGAAAGAAGCATGACTTGCTGAAGATGTAGTGAGAGAGCTGTGTATGGGGACAGTACAGGAACAGTAGAAAGATGCATGACTTTCTGAAGATGTAGTGAGAGAGCTGTGTACGGGGACAGTACAAGAACAGTAGAAAGAAGCATGAGTTGCTGAAGATGTAGTGAGAGAGCTATGTATGGGGACAGTACTGGAACAGTAGAAAGAAGCATGACGTGCTGAAGATGTAGTGAGAGAGCTGTGTATGGGGACAGTACAAGAACAGTAGAAAGAAGCATGACTTGCTGAAGATGTAGTGAGAGAGCTGTGTATGGGGACAGTACAGGAACAGCAGAAAGAAGCATGACTTTCTGAAGATGTAGTGAGAGAGCTGTGTATGGGGACAGTACAGGAAAAGTAGAAAGAAGCATGAGTTGCTGAAGATGTAGTGAGAGAGCTATGTACGGGGACAGTACAGGAACAGTAGAAAGAAGCATGACTTGCTGAGGACATAGTGACAGAGTGGTGTATGGGGACAGTACAGGAACAGTAGAAAGAAGCATGACTTGCTGAAGATGTAGTGAGAGAGCTGTGTATGGGGACAGTACAAGAACAGTAGAAAGAAGCATGACTTGCTGAGGACATAGTGACAGAGCAGTGTATGGGGACAGTACAGGAACAGTAGAAAGAAGCATGACGTGCTGAAGATGTAGTGAGAAAGAAGTGTATGGGGACAGTACAGAGATAGAAGAAAGAAGCATGACTTGCTGAAGATGTAGTGAGAGAGCTGTGTATGGGGACAGTACAGGAACAGTAGAAAGAAGCATGACTTTCTGAAGATGTAGTGAGAGAGCTGTGTACGGGGACAGTACAAGAACTGTAGAAAGAAGCATGACTTGCTGAAGATGTAGTGAGAGAGCTGTGTATGGGGACAGTACAGGAACAGTAGAAAGAAGCATGACTTTCTGAAGATGTAGTGAGAGAGCTGTGTATGGGGACAGTACAGGAAAAGTAGAAAGAAGCATGAGTTGCTGAAGATGTAGTGAGAGAGCTATGTACGGGGACAGTACAGGAACAGTAGAAAGAAGCATGACTTGCTGAGGACATAGTGACAGAGTGGTGTATGGGGACAGTACAGGAACAGTAGAAAGAAGCATGACTTGCTGAAGATGTAGTGAGAGAGGTGTGTATGTGGACAGTACAAGAACAGTAGAAAGAAGCATGACTTGCTGAGGACATAGTGACAGAGCAGTGTATGGGGACAGTACAGGAACAGTAGAAAGAAGCATGACGTGCTGAAGATGTAGTGAGAAAGAAGTGTATGGGGACAGTACAGAGATAGAAGAAAGAAGCATGACTTGCTGAAGATGTAGTGAGAGAGCTGTGTATGGGGACAGTACAGGAACAGTAGAAAGAAGCATGACTTTCTGAAGATGTAGTGAGAGAGCTGTGTACGGGGACAGTACAAGAACAGTAGAAAGAAGCATGAGTTGCTGAAGATGTAGTGAGAGAGCTATGTATGGGGACAGTACTGGAACAGTAGAAAGAAGCATGACGTGCTGAAGATGTAGTGAGAGAGCTGTGTATGGGGACAGTACAAGAACAGTAGAAAGAAGCATGACGTGCTGAAGATGTAGTGAGAGAGCTGTGTATGGGGACAGTACAAGAACAGTAGAAAGAAGCATGACTTGCTGAAGATGTAGTGAGAGAGCTGTGTATGGGGACAGTACAGGAACAGCAGAAAGAAGCATGACTTTCTGAAGATGTAGTGAGAGAGCTGTGTATGGGGACAGTACAGGAAAAGTAGAAAGAAGCATGAGTTGCTGAAGATGTAGTGAGAGAGCTATGTACGGGGACAGTACAGGAACAGTAGAAAGAAGCATGACTTGCTGAGGACATAGTGACAGAGTGGTGTATGGGGACAGTACAGGAACAGTAGAAAGAAGCATGACTTGCTGAAGATGTAGTGAGAGAGCTGTGTATGGGGACAGTACAAGAACAGTAGAAAGAAGCATGACTTGCTGAGGACATAGTGACAGAGCAGTGTATGGGGACAGTACAGGAACAGTAGAAAGAAGCATGACGTGCTGAAGATGTAGTGAGAAAGAAGTGTATGGGGACAGTACAGAGATAGAAGAAAGAAGCATGACTTGCTGAAGATGTAGTGAGAGAGCTGTGTATGGGGACAGTACAGGAACAGTAGAAAGAAGCATGACTTTCTGAAGATGTAGTGAGAGAGCTGTGTACGGGGACAGTACAAGAACTGTAGAAAGAAGCATGACTTGCTGAAGATGTAGTGAGAGAGCTGTGTATGGGGACAGTACAGGAACAGTAGAAAGAAGCATGACTTTCTGAAGATGTAGTGAGAGAGCTGTGTATGGGGACAGTACAGGAAAAGTAGAAAGAAGCATGAGTTGCTGAAGATGTAGTGAGAGAGCTATGTACGGGGACAGTACAGGAACAGTAGAAAGAAGCATGACTTGCTGAGGACATAGTGACAGAGTGGTGTATGGGGACAGTACAGGAACAGTAGAAAGAAGCATGACTTGCTGAAGATGTAGTGAGAGAGGTGTGTATGTGGACAGTACAAGAACAGTAGAAAGAAGCATGACTTGCTGAGGACATAGTGACAGAGCAGTGTATGGGGACAGTACAGGAACAGTAGAAAGAAGCATGACGTGCTGAAGATGTAGTGAGAAAGAAGTGTATGGGGACAGTACAGAGATAGAAGAAAGAAGCATGACTTGCTGAAGATGTAGTGAGAGAGCTGTGTATGGGGACAGTACAGGAACAGTAGAAAGAAGCATGACTTTCTGAAGATGTAGTGAGAGAGCTGTGTACGGGGACAGTACAAGAACAGTAGAAAGAAGCATGAGTTGCTGAAGATGTAGTGAGAGAGCTATGTATGGGGACAGTACTGGAACAGTAGAAAGAAGCATGACGTGCTGAAGATGTAGTGAGAGAGCTGTGTATGGGGACAGAACAAGAACAGTAGAAAGAAGCATGACTTGCTGAAGATGTAGTGAGAGAGCTGTGTATGGGGACAGTACAGGAACAGCAGAAAGAAGCATGACTTTCTGAAGATGTAGTGAGAGAGCTGTGTATGGGGACAGTACAGGAAAAGTAGAAAGAAGCATGACATGCTGAAGATGTAGTGAGAGAGCTGTGTATGGGGACAGTACAAGAACAGTAGAAAGAAGCATGACTTGTTGAAGATGTAGTGAGAGCTGTGTATGGGGACAGTACAGGAACAGTAGAAAGAAGCATGACTTGCTGAAGATGTAGTGAGAGCTGTGTATGGGGACAGTACAGGAACAGTAGAAAGAAGCATGACGTGCTGAAGATGTAGTGAGAGAGCGGTGTATGGGGACAGTACAGGAACAGTAGAAAGAAGCATGACTTGCTGAAAGTGTAGTGAGAGGGCTGTGTATGGGGACAGTACAGGAACAGTAGAAAGAAGCATGACTTGCTGAAGATGTAGTGAGAGAGCTATGTACGGGGACAGTACAGGAACAGTAGAAAGAAGCATGACTTGCTGAGGACATAGTGACAGAGCGGTGTATGGGGACAGTACAGGAACAGTAGAAAGAAGCATGACTTGCTGAAGATGTAGTGAGAGAGCTGTGTATGGGGACAGTACAAGAACAGTAGAAAGAAGCATGACTTGCTGAGGACATAGTGACAGAGCAGTGTATGGGGACAGTACAGGAACAGTAGAAAGAAGCATGACATGCTGAAGATGTAGTGAGAAAGAAGTGTATGGGGATAGTACAGAGATAGAAGACTGAAGCATGACTTGCTGAAGATGTAGTGAGAGAGCTGTGTATGGGGACAGTACAAAAACAGTAGAAAGAAGCATGACTTGCTGAAGATGTAGTGACAGAGCGGTGTATGGGGACAGTACAGGAACAGTAGAAAGAAGCATGCCTTGCTGAGGACATAGTGACAGAGCAGTGTATGGGGACAGTACAGGAACAGTAGAAAGAAGCATGACGTGCTGAAGATGTAGTGAGAAAGAAGTGTATGCGGACATTACAGAGATAGAAGAAAGAAGCATGACTTGCTGAGGACATAGTGACAGAGCAGTGTATGGGGACAGTACAGGAACAGTAGAAAGAAGCATGACGTGCTGAAGATGTAGTGAGAAAGAAGTGTATGGGGACATTACAGAGATAGAAGAAAGAAGCATGACTTTCTGAAGATGTAGTGAGAGAGCTGTGTACGGGGACAGAACAAGAACAGTAGAAAGAAGCATGAGTTGCTGAAGATGTAGTGAGAGAGCTATGTATGGGGACAGTACTGGAACAGTAGAAAGAAGCATGACGTGCTGAAGATGTAGTGAGAGAGCTGTGTATGGGGACAGTACAAGAACAGTAGAAAGAAGCATGACTTGCTGAAGATGTAGTGAGAGAGCTGTGTATGGGGACAGTACAAGAACAGTAGAAAGAAGCATGACTTGCTGAAGATGTAGTGAGAGAGCTGTGTATGGGGACAGTACAGGAACAGCAGAAAGAAGCATGACTTTCTGAAGATGTAGTGAGAGAGCTGTGTATGGGGACAGTACAGGAAAAGTAGAAAGAAGCATGACGTGCTGAAGATGTAGTGAGAGAGCTGTGTATGGGGACAGTAGAAGAACAGTAGAAAGAAGCATGACTTGCTGAAGATGTAGTGAGAGAGCTGTGTATGGGGACAGTACAGGAACAGTAGAAAGAAGCATGACGTGCTGAAGATGTAGTGAGAGAGCTGTGTATGGGGACAGTAGAAGAACAGTAGAAAGAAGCATGACTTGCTGAAGATGTAGTGAGAGAGCTGTGTATGGGGACAGTACAAGAATAGTAGAAAAAAGCATGACTTGCTGAAGATGTAGTGAGAGAGCTGTGTATGGGAACAGTACAGGAACAGTAGAAAGAAGCATGAGTTGCTGAAGATGTAGTGAGAGAGCTATGTACGGGGACAGTACAGGAACAGTAGAAAGAAGCATGACTTGCTGAGGACATAGTGACAGAGCGGTGTATGGGGACAGTACAGGAACAGTAGAAAGAAGCATGACTTGCTGAAGATGTAGTGAGAGAGCTGTGTATGGGGACAGTACAAGAACAGTAGAAAGAAGCATGACTTGCTGAGGACATAGTGACAGAGCAGTGTATGGGGACAGTACAGGAACAGTAGAAAGAAGCATGACTTGCTGAAGATGTAGTGAGAAAGAAGTGTATGGGGACAGTACAGAGATAGAAGAAAGAAGCATGACTTGCTGAAGATGTAGTGAGAGAGCTATGTATGGGGACTCTACTGGAACAGTAGAAAGAAGCATGACTTTCTGAAGATGTAGTGAGAGAGCTGTGTATGGGGACAGTACAAGAACAGTAGAAAGAAGCATGAGTTGCTGAAGATGTAGTGAGAGAGCTGTGTATGGGGACAGTACAAGAACAGTAGAAAGAAGCATGACTTGCTGAAGATGTAGTGAGAGAGCTGTGTATGGGGACAGTACAGGAACAGCAGAAAGAAGCATGACTTTCTGAAGATGTAGTGAGAGAGCTGTGTATGGGGACAGTACAGGAAAATTAGAAAGAAGCATGACTTTCTGAAGATGTAGTGAGATAGCTGTATATGGGGACAGTACAGGAACAGTAGAAAGAAGCATGACTTGCTGAAGATGTAGTGAGAGAGCTGTGTATGGGGACAGTACAAGAACAGTAGAAAGAAGCATGACTTGCTGAAGATGTAGTGAGAGAGCTGTGTATGGGGACAGTACAAGAACAGTAGAAAGAAGCATGACTTGCTGAAGATGTAGTGAGAGAGCTGTGTATGGGGACAGTACAGGAACAGTAGAAAGAAGCATGAGTTGCTGAAGATGTAGTGAGAGAGCTATGTACGGGGGGACAGTACAGGAACAGTAGCAAGAAGCATGACTTGCTGAGGACATAGTGACAGAGCGGTGTATGGGGACAGTACAGGAACAGTAGAAAGAAGCATGACTTGCTGAAGATGTAGTGAGAGAGCTGTGTATGGGGACAGTACAGGGATAGAAGAGAGAAGCAGAGAAAAGAATAGATGAAGTGACAGAGTTATGTTTAGGATGGTTATGTAGTGACAGAATTATAGTACAGGAATAGTCCAGAGATACAGTACAGGATGGAGATGTAATGACAGAGCTGTTGGGAGGACAGTACAGGAATAGTAGAGAGATAAGAGGACAGGATGAGGATGTAATGACAGAGCAATGTGTGTGGGGATAGTACAGGAATAGCAGAGAGATGGAGGACAGAACGGAGATGTAATGACAGAGCTATGTGTCTGTGGGTACAGTACAGATATAGTAGAGAGAGATGGAGGGCAGGATGGAGGTGTAATGACAGAGCTGTGTATGTGGGGACAGTACAGGAATAGCAAAGAGATGGAGGACAGGATGAAGATGTAATGATAGAGCTACGTGTGTGGGTGGGTACAGTACAGGAATAGTAGAGAGATGGAGAGCAGGATGGAGATGTAATGACAGAGCTGTGTGTGTGGGTGCAGTACAGATATAGCGGAGAGATGGGGGACAGGATGGAGATGTAATGACAGCTATGTGTGTGGGGACAGTACAGGAATAGTAGAGAGATGGAGGGTAGGATGGAGATGTAATGACAGAGCTATGTGTGTGGGTACAGTACAGTAATAGTAGAGAGATGGAGGGCAGGATGGAGATGTAATAACAGAGCTATGTGTGTGGGTACAGTACAGGAATAATAGAGAGATGGAGGGCAGGATGGAGATGTAATGACAGAGCTATGTGTGTGGGGACAGTACAGGAATAGTAGAGAGATGGAGGGCAGGATGGAGATGTTATGACAGAGCTATGTGTGTGGGTACAGTAGAGGAATAGTATAGATATGGAGGGCAGGATGGAGATGTAATGACAGAGCTATGTGTGTGGGTACAGTACAGTAATAGTAGAGAGATGGGGGACAAGATGGAGAAGTAATGACAGAACTATGTGTGTGGGTACAGAACAGGAATAATAGAGAGATGGAGGGCAGGATGGAGATGTAATGATAGAACTATGTGTGTGGGTACTGTACAGGAATAGTAGAGAGATGGAGGGCAGGATGGAGGTGTAATGACAGAGCTATGTGTGTGGGTACAGTACAGGAATAATAGAGAGATGGAGGGCAGGATGGAGATGTAATGACAGAGCTATGTGTGTGGGTACAGTAGAGATATAGTAAAGAGATGGGGGACAGGATGGCGATGTAATGACAGAGCTATGTGTGTGGGTACAGTACAGGAATAATAGAGAGATGGAGGGCAGGATGGAGATGTAATGACAGAGCTATGTGTGGGGACAGAACAGGAATAGTAGAGAGATGGAGGGCAGGATGGAGATGTAATGACAGAGCTATGTGTGTGGGTACAGTACAGTAATAGTAGAGAGATGGGGGACAGGATGGAGATGTAATGACAGAACTATGTGTGTGGGTACAGAACAGGAATAATAGAGAGATGGAGGGTAGGATGGAGATGTAATGACAGAGCTATGTGTGTGGGTACAGTACAGGAATAGTAGAGAGATGGAGGACACGATGGAGATGTAATGACAGAGCTATGTGTGTGGGTACAGTACAGGAATCGTAGAGAGATGGAGGGCAGGATGGAGATGTAATGACAGAGCTATGTGTGTGGGTACAGTACAGTGATAGTAGAGAGATGGAGGGCAGGATGGAGATGTAATGAAAGAGCTGTTGGGAGGATAGTACAAGAATAGTAGAGAGATAGAGGACAGGATGAAGATGTAATGACAGAGCTATGAGTGTGGGTACAGTACAGTAATAATAGAGAGATGGGGGACAGGATGGAGATGTAATGACACAGCTATGTGTGTGGGTACAGTACAGGAATAATAGAGAGATGGAAGGCAGGATGGAGATGTAATGACAGAACTATGTGTGTGGGGACAGTACAGGAATACTAGAGAGATGGAGGGCAGGATGGAGATGTAATGACAGAGCTGTGTGTGTGTGTGGGGACAGTATAGGAATAGTAGAGAGATGGATGGCAGGATGGAGATGTAATGACAGAGCTATGTCTGTGGGGACAGTATAGGAATAGTAGAGAGATGGAGGGCAGGATGGAGATGTAATGACAGAGCTATGTTTGGGGACAGTACAGGAATAGTAGATAGATGGAGGGCAGGATGGAGATGTAATGACAGAGCTATGTGTGGGGACAGTACAGGAATATTAGAGAGATGGAGGGCAGGATGGAGATGTAATGACAGAGCTATGTGTGTGGGGACAGTATAGGAATAGTAGAGAGATGGAGGGCAGGATGGAGATGTAATGACAGAGCTGTGTGTGGGTACAGTACAGGAATAGTAGAGAGATGGATGGCAGGATGGAGATGTAATGACAGAGCTATGTGTGTGGGTACAGTATAGGAATAGAAGAGAGATGGAGGGCAGGATGGAGATGTAATGACAGAGCTATGTGTGTGGGGACAGTACAGGAATAGTAGATAGATGGAGGGCAGGATGGAGATGTAATGACAGAGCTATGTGTGTGGGTACAGTACAAGAATAATAGATAGATGGAGGGCAGGACGGAGATGTAATGACAGAGCTATGTGGGTGGGGACAGTACAGATATAGTAGAGAGATGGAGGGCAGGACGGAGTTGTAATGACAAAGCTATGTGTGTGGGGACAGTACAGTAATACTAGAGAGATGGAGGGCAGGATGGAGATGTAATGACAGACCTATATGTGTGGGTACAGTACAGGAATAGTAGAGAGATGGAGGGCAGGATGGAGATGTAATGACAGAACTATGTGTGTGGGCGGACAGTACAGGAATACTAGAGAGATAGAGGACAGGATGGAGGTGTAATGAAAGAGCTATGTGTGTGGGGGGACAGTACAGGAATAGTAGAGAGATGGAGGACAGGATGAAGATGTAATGATAGAGCTATGTGTGTGGTGACAGTACAGGAATAGTAGAGAGATGGAGGACAGGATGGAGATGTAATGACAGAACTATGTGTGTGAGGACAGTATAGGAATAGTAGATGGAGGGCAGGATGGTGATGTAATGACAGAGCTATGTGTGGGGACAGTACAGGAATAGTAGGGAGATGGAGGACAGGATGGAGATGAAATGACAGCTATGTGTGTGGGGATAGTAAAGGAATAGTAGTTAGATGTAGGACAGGATGGAGATGTAACGACAGAGCTATGTGTGTGAGGACAGTACAGGAATAGTAGATGGAGGGCAGGATGGAGATGTAAAGACAGAGCTATGAGTGTGTGGGGACAGTACAGGAATAGTAGAGAGATGGAGGGCAGGATGGAGATGTAATGACAGAGCTATGTGTGTGGGGATAGTACAGATATAGTAGAGAGATGGAGGACAGGATGGAGATGTAATGACAGAGCTATGTGTGTGGGGATAGTACAGATATAGTAGAGAGATGGAGGGCAGTGAGGGAGATGTAATGACAGCTATGTGTGTGGGGACAGTACAGGAATAGTAGAGAGATGGAGGGCAGGATGGAGATGTAATGACAGAGCTATGTGTGTGGTGACAGTACAGAAATATTAGAGAGATGGAGGGCAGGATGTAGATGTAATGACAGCTATGTGTGTGGGGACAGTACAGGAATAGTAGAGAGATGGAGGGCAGGATGGAGATGTAATGACAGCTATGTGTGTTGGGATAGTACAGACATAGTAGTTAGATGGAGGACAGGATGGAGATGTAATGACAACTATGTGTATGGGGACAGTATAGGAATAGTAGAGAGATGGGGCAGGATGGAGATATAATGACAGCTATGTGTGTGGGGATAGCACAGAAATTGTAGATAGATGGAGGGCAGGATAGTGATGTAATGACAGAGCTATGTGTGTGGGGACAGTACAGGAATAGTAAAGAGATGGAGGGCAGGATGGAGATGTAATGACAGAGCTATGTGTGTGTGGGGAGAGTACAGAAATAGTAGAGAGATGGAGTGCAGAATGGTGATGTAATGACAGAGCTATGTGTGTGGTGACAGTACAGGAATATTAGAGAGATGGAGGGCAGGATGTAATGACAGCTATGTGTGTGGGGACAGTACAGGAATAGTAGAGAGATGGAGGGCAGGATGGAGACGTAATGACAGCTACGTGTTTTGGGATAGTACAGATATAGTAGTTAGATGGAGGACAGGATGGAGATGTAATGACAACTATGTGTGTGGGGATAGTATAGGAATAGTAGAGAGATGGGGCAGGATGGAGATGTAATGACAGCTATGTGTGTGGGGATAGTACAGGAATAGTAGATAGATGGAGGGCAGGATGGTGATGTAATGACAGCTATGTGTGTGGGGATAGTAAAGGAATAGTAGATAGATGGAGGGCAGTGAGGGAGATGTAATGACAGAGCTATGTGTGTGGTGACAGTACAGGAATAGTAGAGAGATTGAGGACAGGATGGAGATGTAATGACAGAGCTATGTGTGTGAGGACAGTACAGGAATAGTAGATGGAGGGCAGGATGGAGATGTAATGACAGAGCTATGTGTGTGAGGGGACAGTACAGATATAGTAGTTAGATGGAGGGCAGGATGGAGATGTAATCACAGCTATGTGTGTGGGGATAGTACAGGAATAGTAGATAGATGGAGGGCAGGATGGTGATGTAATGACAGAGCTATGTGTGTGGGGACAGTACAGGAATAGTAGAGAGATGGAGGGCAGGATGGAGATGTAATGACAGAGCTATGTGTGTGGATATAGTAGAGAGATGGAGGACAGGATGGAGATGTAATGACAGAGCTATGTGTGTGGGGATAGTACAGATATAGTAGAGAGGTGGAGGGCAGGATGGAGATGTAATGACAGCTATGTGTGTGGGGATAGTACAGGAATAGTAGAGAGATGGAGGACAGGATCGAGATGTAATGACAGCTATGTGTGTGGGGATAGTACAGGAATAGTAGAGAGATGGAGGACAGGATGGAGATGTAATGACAGCTATGTGTGTGGGGATACTAAAGGAATAGTAGAGAGATGGAAGGCAGGATGGAGATGTAATGACAGCTATGTGTGTGGGGATAGTACAGGAATAGTAGAGAGATGGAGGGCAGGATGGAGATGTAATGACAGAGCTATGTGTGTGGGGATAGTACAGATATAGTAGAGAGATGGAGCACAGGATGGAGATGTAATGACAGCTATGTGTGTGGGGATAGTACAGGAATAGTAGATAGATGGAGGGCAGGATGGTGATGTAATGACAGATCTATGTGTGTGGTGACAGTACAGGAATAGTAGAGAGATGGAGGACAGGATGGAGATGTAATGACAGAGCTATGTGTGTGGGTGGGGACAGTACAGGAATAGTAGAAAGATGGAGGGCAGGATGGAGATGTAATGACAGAGCTATGTTTGTGGATATAGTAGAGAGATGGAGGACAGGATGGAGTTGTAATGACAGAGCTATGTTTGTGGGGATAGTACAGATATAGTAGAGATATGGAGGGCAGGATGGAGATGTAATGACAGCTATGTGTGTGGGGATAGCACAGGAATAGTAGATAGATGGAGGACAGGATCGAGATGTAATGACAGCTGTGTGTGTGGGGATAGTACAGGAATAGTAGAGAGATGGAGGACAGGATGGAGATGTAATGACAGCTATGTGTGTGGGGATACTATAGGAATAGTAGAGAGATGGAGGACAGGATGGAGATGTAATGACAGAGCTATGTGTGTGGGCGGGGACAGTACAGGAATAGTAGAGAGATGGAGGGCAGGATGGAGATATAATGACAGCTATGTGTGTGGGGATAGTACAGGAATAGTAGAGAGATGGAGGGCAGGATGGAGATGTAATGACAGAGCTATGTGTGTGGGGATAGTACAGATATAGTGGAGAGATGGAGCCCAGAATGGAGATGTAATGACAGCTATGTGTGTGGGGATAGTACAGGAATAGTAGATAGATGGAGGGCAGGATGGTGATGTAATGAGAGAGCTATGTGTGTGGGGACAGTACAGAATAGTAGAGAGATGGAGGGCAGGATGGAGATGTAATGACAGAGCTATGTGTGTGGATATAGTAGAGAGATGGAGGACAGGATGGAGATGTAATGACAGAGCTATGTGTGTGGGGATAGTACAGATATAGTAGAGAGGTGGAGGGCAGGATGGAGATGTAATGACAGCTATGTGTGTGGGGATAGTATAGGAATAGTAGATAGATGGAGGACAGGATCGAGATGTAATCACAGCTATGTGTGTGGGCATAGTACAGGAATAGTAGAGAGATGGAGGACAGGATGGAGATGTAATGACAGCTATGTGTGTGGGGATACTATAGGAATAGTAGAGAGATGGAGGGCAGGATGGAGATGTAATGACAGCTATGTGTGTGGGATAGTACAGGAATAGTAGAGAGATGGAGGGCAGGATGGAGATGTAATGACAGAGCTATGTGTGTGGGGATAGTACAGATATAGTAGAGAGATGGAGCACAGGATGGAGATGTAATGACAGCTATGTGTGTGGGGATAGTACAGGAATAGTAGATAGATGGAGGGCAGGATGGTGATGTAATGACAGAGCTATGTGTGTGGGGACAGTACAGGAATAGTAGAGAGATGGAGGACAGGATGGAGATGTAATGACAGAGCTGTGTGTGTGTGTGGGCACAGTACAGGAATAGTAGAGAGATGGAGGGCAGGATGGAGATGTAATGACAGAGCTATGTGTGTGGATATAGTAGAGAGATGGAGGACAGGAAGGAGATGTAATGACAGAGCTATGTGTGTGGGGATAGTACAGATATAGTAGTGATATGGAGGGCAGGATGGAGATGTAATGACAGCTATGTGTGTGGGGACAGTACAGGAATAGTAGAGAGATGGAGGGCAGGATGGAGATGTAATGACAGCTATGTGTGTTGGGATAGTACAGATATAGTAGTTAGATGGAGGACAGGATGGAGATGTAATGACAGCTATGTGTGTGGGGATAGTATAGGAATAGTAGAGAGATGGGGCAGGATGGAGATGTAATGACAGCTATGTGTGTGGGGATAGTACAGAAATAGTAGATAGATGGAGGGCAGGATGGTGATGTAATGACAGAGCTATGTGTGTGGGGACAGTACAGGAATAGTAAAGAGATGGAGGGCAGGAAGGAGATGTAATGACAGAGCTATGTGTGTGTGGGGACAGTAGAGGAATAGTAGAGAGATGGAGGACAGGATGGAGATGTAATGACTGAGCTATGTGTGTGAGGACAGTACAGGAATAGTAGATGGAGGGCAGGATGGAGATGTAATGACAGAGCTATGTGTGTGTGGGGACAGTACAGATATAGTAGTTAGATGGAGGACAGGATGGAGATGTAATGACAGCTATGTGTGTGGGGATACTATAGGAATAGTAGAGAGATGGAGGACAGGATGGAGATGTAATGACAGCTATGTGTGTGGGGATACTATAGGAATAGTAGAGAGATGGAGGGCAGGATGGAGATGTAATGACAGCTATGTGTGTGGGGATAGTACAGGAATAGTAGAGAGATGGAGGGCAGGATGGAGATGTAACGAAAGAGCTATGTGTTTTGGGATAGTACAGATATAGTAGAGAGATGGAGCACATGATGGAGATGTAAAGACAGCTATGTGTGTGGGGATAGTACAGGAATAGTAGATAGATGGAGGGCAGGATGGTGATGTAATGACAGAGCTATGTGTGTGGGGACAGTACAGGAATAGTAGAGAGATGGAGGACAGGATGGAGATGTAATGACAGAGCTATGTGTGTGTGTGGGGACAGTACAGGAATAGTAGAGAGATGGAGGGCAGGATGGAGATGTAATGACAGAGCTATGTGTGTGGATATAGTAGAGAGATGGAGGACAGGATGGAGATGTAATGACAGCTATGTGTGTGGGGATAGTACAGATATAGTAGAGAGGTGGAGGGCAGGATGGAGATGTAATGACAGCTATGTGTGTGGGGATAGTACAGGAATAGTAGATAGATGGAGGACAGGATCGAGATGTAATGACAGCTATGTGTGTGGGGATAGTACAGGAATAGTAGAGAGATGGAGGACAGGATGGAGATGTAATGACAGCAATGTGTGTGGGGATACTATAGGAATAGTAGAGAGATGGAAGGCAGGATGGAGATGTAATGACAGCTATGTGTGTGGGGATAGTACAGGAATAGTAGAGAGATGGAGGGCAGGATGGAGATGTAATGACAGCTATGTGTGTGGGGATACTATAGGAATAGTAGAGAGATGGAGGGCAGGATGGAGATATAATGACAGCTATGTGTGTGGGGATAGTACAGGAATAGTAGAGAGATGGAGGGCAGGATGGAGATGTAATGACAGAGCTATGTGTGTGGGGATAGTACAGATATAGTAGAGAGATGGAGCACAGGATGGAGATGTAATGACAGCTATGTGTGTGGGGACACTACAGGAATAGTAGAGAGATGGAGGACAGGATGGAGATGTAATGACAGAGCTATGTGTGTGTGTGGGGACAGTACAGGAATAGTAGAGAGATGGAGGGCAGGATGGAGATGTAATGACAGATCTATGTGTGTGGATATAGTAGAGAGATGGAGGACAGGATGGAGATGTAATGACAGAGCTATGTGTGTGGGGATAGTACAGATATAGTAGAGAGGTGGAGGGCAGGATGGAGATGTAATGACAGCTATGTGTGTGGGGATAGTACAGGAATAGTAGATAGATGGAGGACAGGATCGAGATGTAATGACAGCTATGTGTGTGGGGATAGTACAGGAATAGTAGAGAGATGGAGGACAGGATGGAGATGTAATGACAGCTATGTGTGTGGGGATACTATAGGAATAGTAGAGAGATGGAAGGCAGGATGGAGATGTAATGACAGCTATGTGTGTGGGGATAGTACAGGAATAGTAGAGAGATGGAGAGCAGGATGGAGATGTAATGACAGAGCTATGTGTGTGGGGATAGTACATATATAGTAGAGAGATGGAGCACAGGATGGAGATGTAATGACAGCTATGTGTGTGGGGATAGTACAGGAATAGTAGATAGATGGAGGGCAGGATGGTGATGTAATGACAGCTATGTGTGTGGGGACAGTACAAGAATAGTAAAGAGATGGAGGACAGGATGGAGATGTAATGACAGAGCTATGTGTGTGTGTGGGGACAGTACAGGAATAGTAGAGAGATGGAGGGCAGGATGGAGATGTAATGACAGACCTATGTGTGTGGATATAGTAGAGAGATGGAGGACAGGATGGAGATGTAATGACAGAGCTATGTGTGTGGGGATAGTACAGATATAGTACAGATATGGAGGACAGGATCGAGATGTAATGACAGCTATGTGTGTGGGGATAGTACAGGAATAGTAGAGAGATGGAGGACAGGATGGAGATGTAATGACAGCTATGTGTGTGGGTATACTATTGGAATAGTAGAGAGATGGAGGGCAGGATGGAGATGTAATGACAGCTATGTGTGTGGGGATAGTACAGGAATAGTAGATAGATGGAGGGCAGTGAGGGAGATGTAATGACAGCTATGTGTGTGGGGATAGTAAAGGAATATAGATAGATGGAGGACAGGATCGAGATGTAATGACAGCTATGTGTGTGGGGATAGTACAGGAATAGTAGAGAGATGGAGGACAGGATGGAGATGTAATGACAGCTATGTGTGTGGGGATACTATTGGAATAGTAGAGAGATGGAGGGCAGGAAGGGGATGTAATGACAGCTATGTGTGTGGGGATAGTATAGGAATAGTAGATAGATGGAGGACAGGATCGAGATGTAATGACAGCTATGTGTGTGGGTATACTATTGGAATAGTAGAGAGATGGAGGGCAGGATGGAGATGTAATGACAGCTATGTGTGTGGGGAAAGTACAGGAATAGTAGATAGATGGAGGGCAGTGAGGGAGATGTAATGACAGCTATGTGTGTGGGGATAGTAAAGGAATATAGATAGATGGAGGACAGGATCGAGATGTAATGACAGCTATGTGTGTGGGGATAGTACAGGAATAGTAGAGAGATGGAGGACAGGATGGAGATGTAATGACAGCTATGTGTGTGGGGATACTATTGGAATAGTAGAGAGATGGAGGGCAGGATGGGGATGTAATGACAGCTATGTGTGTGGGGATAGTATAGGAATAGTAGATAGATGGAGGACAGGATCGAGATGTAATGACAGCTATGTGTGTGGGGATAGTACAGGAATAGTAGAGAGATGGAGGACAGGATGGAGATGTAATGACAGCTATGTGTGTGGGGATACTATAGGAATAGTAGAGAGATGGAAGCCAGGATGGAGATGTAATGACAGCTATGTGTGTGGGGATAGTACAGGAATAGTAGAGAGATGGAGGGCAGGATGGAGATGTAATGACAGAGCTATGTGTGTGGGGATAGTACAGATATAGTAGAGAGATGGAGGGCAGGATGGAGATGTAATGACAGAGCTATGTGTGTGGTGACAGTACAGGAATATTAGAGAGATGGAGGGCAGGATGTAGATGTAATGACAGCTATGTGTGTGGGGACAGTACAGGAATAGTAGAGAGATGGAGGGCAGGATGGAGAAGTAATGACAGCTATGTGTGTTGGGATAGTACAGATATAGTAGTTAGATGGAGGACAGGATGGAGATGTAATGACAGCTATGTGTGTGGGGATAGTATAGGAATAGTAGAGAGATGGGGCAGGATGGAGATGTAATGACAGCTATGTGTGTGGGGATAGTACAGAAATAGTAGTTAGATGGAGGGCAGGATGGTGATGTAATGACAGAGCTATGTGTGTGTGGGGACAGTAGAGGAATAGTAGAGAGATGGAGGACAGGATGGAGATGTAATGACAGAGCTATGTGTGTGAGGACAGTACAGGAATAGTAGATGGAGGGCAGGATGGAGATGTAATGACAGAGCTATGTGTGTGAGGACAGTACAGGAATAGTAGATGGAGGGCAGGATGGAGATGTAATGACAGAGCTATGTGTGTGTGGGGACAGTACAGATATAGTAGTTAGATGGAGGGCAGGATGGAGATGTAATGACAGCTATGTGTGGGGATAGTACAGGAATAGTAGATAGATGGAGGACAGGATCGAGATGTAATGACAGCTATGTGTGTGGGGATAGTACAGGAATAGTAGAGAGATGGAGGGCAGGATGGAGGTGTAATGACAGAGCTATGTGTGTGGGGATAGTACAGGAATAGTAGATAGATGGAGGGCAGTGAGGGAGATGTAATGACAGAGCTATGTGTGTGGGGACAGTACAGGAATAGTAGAGAGATGGAGGGCAGGATGGAGGTGTAATGACAGAGCTATGTGTGTGGGGATAGTACAGGAATAGTAGATAGATGGAGGGCAGGATGGAGATGTAATGACAGAGCTATGTGTGTGGGGATAGTACAGATATAGTAGAGATATGGAGGGCAGGATGGAGATGTAATGACAGCTATGTGTGGGGATAGTACAGGAATAATAAAGAGATGGAGGGCAGGATGGAGATGTAATGACAGCTATGTGTGTGGGGATAGTACAGGAATAATAGAGAGATGGAGGGCAGGATGGTGATGTAATGACAGAGCTATGTGTGTGGGGAAAGTACAGGAATAGTAGATAGATGGAGGGCAGTGAGGGAGATGTAATGACAGCTATGTGTGTGGGGATAGTACAGGAATATAGATAGATGGAGGACAGGATCGAGATGTAATGACAGCTATGTGTGTGGGGATAGTACAGGAATAGTAGAGAGATGGAGGACAGGAAGGAGATGTAATGACAGCTATGTGTGTGGGGATACTATAGGAATAGTAGAGAGATGGAGGGCAGGATGGAGATGTAATGACAGCTATGTGTGTGGGGATAGTACAGGAATAGTAGATAGATGGAGGACAGGATCGAGATGTAATGACAGCTATGTGTGTGGGGATAGTACAGGAATAGTAGAGAGATGGAGGACAGGATGGAGATGTAATGACAGCTATGTGTGTGGGGATACTATAGGAATAGTAGAGAGATGGAAGGCAGGATGGAGATGTAATGACAGCTATGTGTGTGGGGATAGTACAGGAATAGTAGAGAGATGGAGGGCAGGATGGAGATGTAATGACAGAGCTATGTGTGTGGGGATAGTACAGATATAGTAGAGAGATGGAGGGCAGGATGGAGATGTAATGACAGAGCTATGTGTGTGGTGACAGTACAGGAATATTAGAGAGATGGAGGGCAGGATGTAGATGTAATGACAGCTATGTGTGTGGGGACAGTACAGGAATAGTAGAGAGATGGAGGGCAGGATGGAGATGTAATGACAGCTATGTGTGTTGGGATAGTACAGAAATAGTAGTTAGATGGAGTACAGGATGGAGATGTAATGACAGCTATGTGTGTGGGGATAGTATAGGAATAGTAGAGAGATGGGGCAGGATGGAGATGTAATGACAGCTATGTGTGTGGGGATAGTACAGAAATAGTAGTTAGATGGAGGGCAGGATGGTGATGTAATGACAGAGCTATGTGTGTGGGGACAGTACAGGAATAGTAGAGAGATGGAGGGCAGGATGGAGATGTAATGACAGCTATGTGTGTGGGGATACTATAGGAATAGTAGAGAGATGGAGGGTAGGATGGAGATATAATGACAGCTATGTGTGTGGGGATAGTACAGGAATAGTAGAGAGATGGAGGGCAGGATGGAGATGTAATGACAGAGCTATGTGTGTGGGGATAGTACAGATATAGTAGAGAGATGGAGCACAGGATGGAGATGTAATGACAGCTATGTGTGTGGGGATAGTACAGGAATAGTAGATAGATGGAGGGCAGGATGGTGATGTAATGCAGAGCTATGTGTGTGGGGACAGTACAGGAATAGTAGAGAGATGGAGGACAGGATGGAGATGTAATGACAGAGCTATGTGTGTGTGTGGGGACAGTACAGGAATAGTAGAGAGATGGAGGGCAGGATGGAGATGTAATGACAGAGCTATGTGTGTGGATATAGTAGAGAGATGGAGGACAGGATGGAGATGTAATGACAGAGCTATGTGTGTGGGGATAGTACAGATATAGTAGAGAGGTGGAGGGCAGGATGGAGATGTAATGACAGCTATGTGTGTGGGGATAGTACAGGAATAGAAGATAGATGGAGGACAGGATCGAGATGTAATCACAGCTATGTGTGTGGGCATAGTACAGGAATAGTAGAGAGATGGAGGACAGGATGGAGATGTAATGACAGCTATGTGTGTGGGGATACTATAGGAATAGTAGAGAGATGGAGGGCAGGATGGAGATGTAATGACAGCTATGTGTGTGGGGATAGTACAGGAATAGTAGAGAGATGGAGGGCAGGATGGAGATGTAATGACAGAGCTATGTGTGTGGGGATAGTACAGATATAGTAGAGAGATGGAGCACAGGATGGAGATGTAATGACAGCTATGTGTGTGGGGATAGTACAGGAATAGTAGATAGATGGAGGGCAGGATGGTGATGTAATGACAGAGCTATGTGTGTGGGGACAGTACAGGAATAGTAGAGAGATGGAGGACAGGATGGAGATGTAATGACAGAGCTGTGTGTGTGTGTGGGCACAGTACAGGAATAGTAGAGAGATGGAGGGCAGGATGGAGATGTAATGACAGAGCTATGTGTGTGGATATAGTAGAGAGATGGAGGACAGGATGGAGATGTAATGACAGAGCTATGTGTGTGGGGATAGTACAGATATAGTAGAGATATGGAGGGCAGGATGGAGATGTAATGACAGCTATGTGTGGGGATAGTACAGGAATAGTAGATAGATGGAGGACAGGATCGAGATGTAATGACAGCTATGTGTGTGGGGATAGTACAGGAATAGTAGAGAGATGGAGGGCAGGATGGAGGTGTAATGACAGAGCTATGTGTGTGGGGATAGTACAGGAATAGTAGATAGATGGAGGGCAGTGAGGGAGATGTAATGACAGAGCTATGTGTGTGGGGACAGTACAGGAATAGTAGAGAGATGGAGGGCAGGATGGAGGTGTAATGACAGAGCTATGTGTGTGGGGATAGTACAGGAATAGTAGATAGATGGAGGGCAGGATGGAGATGTAATGACAGAGCTATGTGTGTGGGGATAGTACAGATATAGTAGAGATATGGAGGGCAGGATGGAGATGTAATGACAGCTATGTGTGGGGATAGTACAGGAATAATAAAGAGATGGAGGGCAGGATGGAGATGTAATGACAGCTATGTGTGTGGGGATAGTACAGGAATAATAGAGAGATGGAGGGCAGGATGGTGATGTAATGACAGAGCTATGTGTGTGGGGAAAGTACAGGAATAGTAGATAGATGGAGGGCAGTGAGGGAGATGTAATGACAGCTATGTGTGTGGGGATAGTACAGGAATATAGATAGATGGAGGACAGGATCGAGATGTAATGACAGCTATGTGTGTGGGGATAGTACAGGAATAGTAGAGAGATGGAGGACAGGAAGGAGATGTAATGACAGCTATGTGTGTGGGGATACTATAGGAATAGTAGAGAGATGGAGGGCAGGATGGAGATGTAATGACAGCTATGTGTGTGGGGATAGTACAGGAATAGTAGATAGATGGAGGACAGGATCGAGATGTAATGACAGCTATGTGTGTGGGGATAGTACAGGAATAGTAGAGAGATGGAGGACAGGATGGAGATGTAATGACAGCTATGTGTGTGGGGATACTATAGGAATAGTAGAGAGATGGAAGGCAGGATGGAGATGTAATGACAGCTATGTGTGTGGGGATAGTACAGGAATAGTAGAGAGATGGAGGGCAGGATGGAGATGTAATGACAGAGCTATGTGTGTGGGGATAGTACAGATATAGTAGAGAGATGGAGGGCAGGATGGAGATGTAATGACAGAGCTATGTGTGTGGTGACAGTACAGGAATATTAGAGAGATGGAGGGCAGGATGTAGATGTAATGACAGCTATGTGTGTGGGGACAGTACAGGAATAGTAGAGAGATGGAGGGCAGGATGGAGATGTAATGACAGCTATGTGTGTTGGGATAGTACAGAAATAGTAGTTAGATGGAGTACAGGATGGAGATGTAATGACAGCTATGTGTGTGGGGATAGTATAGGAATAGTAGAGAGATGGGGCAGGATGGAGATGTAATGACAGCTATGTGTGTGGGGATAGTACAGAAATAGTAGTTAGATGGAGGGCAGGATGGTGATGTAATGACAGAGCTATGTGTGTGGGGACAGTACAGGAATAGTAGAGAGATGGAGGGCAGGATGGAGATGTAATGACAGCTATGTGTGTGGGGATACTATAGGAATAGTAGAGAGATGGAGGGTAGGATGGAGATATAATGACAGCTATGTGTGTGGGGATAGTACAGGAATAGTAGAGAGATGGAGGGCAGGATGGAGATGTAATGACAGAGCTATGTGTGTGGGGATAGTACAGATATAGTAGAGAGATGGAGCACAGGATGGAGATGTAATGACAGCTATGTGTGTGGGGATAGTACAGGAATAGTAGATAGATGGAGGGCAGGATGGTGATGTAATGCAGAGCTATGTGTGTGGGGACAGTACAGGAATAGTAGAGAGATGGAGGACAGGATGGAGATGTAATGACAGAGCTATGTGTGTGTGTGGGGACAGTACAGGAATAGTAGAGAGATGGAGGGCAGGATGGAGATGTAATGACAGAGCTATGTGTGTGGATATAGTAGAGAGATGGAGGACAGGATGGAGATGTAATGACAGAGCTATGTGTGTGGGGATAGTACAGATATAGTAGAGAGGTGGAGGGCAGGATGGAGATGTAATGACAGCTATGTGTGTGGGGATAGTACAGGAATAGAAGATAGATGGAGGACAGGATCGAGATGTAATCACAGCTATGTGTGTGGGCATAGTACAGGAATAGTAGAGAGATGGAGGACAGGATGGAGATGTAATGACAGCTATGTGTGTGGGGATACTATAGGAATAGTAGAGAGATGGAGGGCAGGATGGAGATGTAATGACAGCTATGTGTGTGGGGATAGTACAGGAATAGTAGAGAGATGGAGGGCAGGATGGAGATGTAATGACAGAGCTATGTGTGTGGGGATAGTACAGATATAGTAGAGAGATGGAGCACAGGATGGAGATGTAATGACAGCTATGTGTGTGGGGATAGTACAGGAATAGTAGATAGATGGAGGGCAGGATGGTGATGTAATGACAGAGCTATGTGTGTGGGGACAGTACAGGAATAGTAGAGAGATGGAGGACAGGATGGAGATGTAATGACAGAGCTGTGTGTGTGTGTGGGCACAGTACAGGAATAGTAGAGAGATGGAGGGCAGGATGGAGATGTAATGACAGAGCTATGTGTGTGGATATAGTAGAGAGATGGAGGACAGGATGGAGATGTAATGACAGAGCTATGTGTGTGGGGATAGTACAGATATAGTAGAGATATGGAGGGCAGGATGGAGATGTAATGACAGCTATGTGTGGGGATAGTACAGGAATAGTAGATAGATGGAGGACAGGATCGAGATGTAATGACAGCTATGTGTGTGGGGATAGTACAGGAATAGTAGAGACATGGAGGGCAGGATGGAGGTGTAATGACAGAGCTATGTGTGTGGGGATAGTACAGGAATAGTAGATAGATGGAGGGCAGTGAGGGAGATGTAATGACAGAGCTATGTGTGTGGGGACAGTACAGGAATAGTAGAGAGATGGAGGGCAGGATGGAGGTGTAATGACAGAGCTATGTGTGTGGGGATAGTACAGGAATAGTAGATAGATGGAGGGCAGGATGGAGATGTAATGACAGAGCTATGTGTGTGGGGATAGTACAGATATAGTAGAGATATGGAGGGCAGGATGGAGATGTAATGACAGCTATGTGTGTGGGGATAGTACAGGAATAGTAGATAGATGGAGGACAGGATCGAGATGTAATCACAGCTATGTGTGTGGGCATAGTACAGGAATAGTAGAGAGATGGAGGGCAGGATGGAGATGTAATGACAGAGCTATGTGTGTGGATATAGTAGAGAGATGGAGGACAGGATGGAGATGTAATGACAGAGCTATGTGTGTGGGGATAGTACAGATATAGTAGAGATATGGAGGGCAGGATGGAGATGTAATGACAGAGCTATGTGTGTGGGGATAGTACAGATATAGTAGAGATATGGAGGGCAGGATGGAGATGTAATGACAGCTATGTGTGGGGATAGTACAGGAATAGTAGATAGATGGAGGACAGGATCGAGATGTAATGACAGCTATGTGTGTGGGGATAGTACAGGAATAGTAGAGAGATGGAGGGCAGGATGGAGGTGTAATGACAGAGCTATGTGTGTGGGGATAGTACAGGAATAGTAGATAGATGGAGGGCAGTGAGGGAGATGTAATGACAGAGCTATGTGTGTGGGCACAGTACAGGAATAGTAGAGAGATGGAGGGCAGGATGGAGATGTAATGACAGCTATGTGTGTTGGGATAGTACAGAAATAGTAGTTAGATGGAGTACAGGATGGAGATGTAATGACAGCTATGTGTGTGGGGATAGTATAGGAATAGTAGAGAGATGGGGCAGGATGGAGATGTAATGACAGCTATGTGTGTGGGGATAGTACAGAAATAGTAGTTAGATGGAGGGCAGGATGGTGATGTAATGACAGAGCTATGTGTGTGGGGACAGTACAGGAATAGTAGAGAGATGGAGGGCAGGATGGAGATGTAATGACAGCTATGTGTGTGGGGATACTATAGGAATAGTAGAGAGATGGAGGATAGGATGGAGATATAATGACAGCTATGTGTGTGGGGATAGTACAGGAATAGTAGAGAGATGGAGGGCAGGATGGAGATGTAATGACAGAGCTATGTGTGTGGGGATAGTACAGATATAGTAGAGAGATGGAGCACAGGATGGAGATGTAATGACAGCTATGTGTGTGGGGATAGTACAGGAATAGTAGATAGATGGAGGGCAGGATGGTGATGTAATGACAGAGCTATGTGTGTGGGGACAGTACAGGAATAGTAGAGAGATGGAGGCCAGGATGGAGATGTAATGACAGAGCTATGTGTGTGGGGATAGTACAGGAATAGTAGATAGATGGAGGGCAGTGAGGGAGATGTAATGACAGAGCTATGTGTGTGGGGACAGTACAGGAATAGTAGAGAGATGGAGGGCAGGATGGAGGTGTAATGACAGAGCTATGTGTGTGGGGATAGTACAGGAATAGTAGATAGATGGAGGGCAGGATGGAGATGTAATGACAGAGCTATGTGTGTGGGGATAGTACAGATATAGTAGAGATATGGAGGGCAGGATGGAGATGTAATGACAGCTATGTGTGGGGATAGTACAGGAATAATAGAGAGATGGAGTACAGGATGGAGATGTAATGACAGAGCTATGTGTGTGGGGATAGTACAGATATAGTAGAGAGGTGGAGGGCAGGATGGAGGTGTAATGACAGCTATGTGTGTGGGGATAGTACAGGAATAGTAGATAGATGGAGGACAGGATCGAGATGTAATCACAGCTATGTGTGTGGGCATAGTACAGGAATAGTAGAGAGATGGAGGGCAGGATGAAGATGTAATGACAGAGCTATGTGTGTGGATATAGTAGAGAGATGGAGGACAGGATGGAGATGTAATGACAGAGCTATGTGTGTGGGGATAGCACAGATATAGTAGAGATATGGAGGGCAGGATGGAGATGTAATGACAGCTATGTGTGGGGATAGTACAGGAATAGTAGATAGATGGAGGACAGGATCGAGATGTAATGACAGCTATGTGTGTGGGGATAGTACAGGAATAGTAGAGAGATGGAGGGCAGGATGGAGGTGTAATGACAGAGCTATGTGTGTGGGGATAGTACAGGAATAGTAGATAGATGGAGGGCAGTGAGGGAGATGTAATGACAGAGCTATGTGTGTGGGCATAGTACAGTAATAGTAGAGAGATGGAGGACAGGATGGAGATGTAATGACAGCTATGTGTGTGGGGATACTATAGGAATAGTAGAGAGATGGAGGGTAGGATGGAGATGTAATGACAGCTATGTGTGTGGGGATAGTACAGGAATAGTAGAGAGATGGAGGGCAGGATGGAGATGTAATGTCAGAGCTATGTGTGTGGGGATAGTACAGATATAGTAGAGAGATGGAGCACAGGATGGAGATGTAATGACAGCTATGTGTGTGGGGATAGTACAGGAATAGTAGATCGATGGAGGGCAGGATGGTGATGTAATGACAGAGCTATGTGTGTGGGGACAGTACAGGAATAGTAGAGAGATGGAGGACAGGATGGAGATGTAATGACAGAGCTATGTGTGTGTGTGGGGACAGTACAGGAATAGTAGAGAGATGGAGGGCAGGATGGAGATGTAATGACAGAGCTATGTGTGTGGATATAGTAGAGAGATGGAGGACAGGATGGAGATGTAATGACAGAGCTATGTGTGTGGTGATAGTACAGATATAGTAGAGAGGTGGAGGGCAGGATGGAGATGTAATGACAGCTATGTGTGTGGGGATAGTACAGGAATAGTAGATAGATGGAGGAAAGGATCGAGATGTAATGACAGCCATGTGTGTGGGGATAGTACAGGAATAGTAGAGAGATGGAGGACAGGATGGAGATGTAATGACAGCTATGTGTGTGGGGATACTATAGGAATAGTAGAGAGATGGAGGGTAGGATGGAGATGTAATGACAGCTATGTGTGTGGGGATAGTACAGGAATAGTAGATAGATGGAGGACAGGATCGAGATGTAATGACAGCTATGTGTGTGGGGATAGTACAGGAATAGTAGAGAGATGGAGGACAGGATGGAGATGTAATGACAGCTATGTGTGTGGGGATACTATAGGAATAGTAGAGAGATGGAAGGCAGGATGGAGATGTGATGACAGCTATGTGTGTGGGGATAGTACAGGAATAGTAGAGAGATGGAGGGCAGGATGGAGATGTAATGACAGAGCTATGTGTGTGGGGAAAGTACAGATATAGTAGAGAGATGGAGGGCAGGATGGAGATGTAATGACAGAGCTATGTGTGTGGTGACAGTACAGGAATATTAGAGAGATGGAGGGCAGGATGTAGATGTAATGACAGCTATGTGTGTGGGGACAGTACAGGAATAGTAGAAAGATGGAGGGCAGGATGGAGATGTAATGACAGCTATGTGTGTTGGGAAAGTACAGATATAGTAGTTAGATGGAGGACAGGATGGAGATGTAATGACAGCTATGTGTGTGGGGATAGTATAGGAATAGTAGAGAGATGGGGCAGGATGGAGATGTAATGACAGCTATGTGTGTGCGGATAGTACAGAAATAGTAGTTAGATGGAGGGCAGGATGGTGATGTAATGACAGAGCTATGTGTGTGGGGACAGTACAGGAATAGTAAAGAGATGGAGTGCAGGATGGAGATGTAATGACAGAGCTATGTGTGTGTGGGGACAGTAGAGGAATAGTAGAGAGATGGAGGACAGGATGGAGATGTAATGACAGAGCTATGTGTGTGAGGACAGTACAGGAATAGTAGATGGAGGGCAGGATGGAGATGTAATGACAGAGCTATGTGTGTGTGGGGACAGTACAGATATAGTAGTTAGATGGAGGGCAGGATGGAGATGTAATGACAGCTATGTGTGGGGATAGTACAGGAATAGTAGATAGATGGAGGACAGGATCGAGATGTAATGACAGCTATGTGTGTGGGGATAGTACAGGAATAGTAGAGAGATGGAGGGCAGGATGGAGGTGTAATGACAGAGCTATGTGTGTGGGGATAGTACAAGAATAGTAGATAGATGGAGGGCAGTGAGGGAGATGTAATGACAGAGCTATGTGTTTGGGGACAGTACAGGAGTAGTAGAGAGATGGAGGGCAGGATGGAGGTGTAATGACAGAGCTATGTGTGTGGGGATAGTACAGCAATAGTAGATAGATGGAGGGCAGGATGGAGATGTAATGACAGAGCTATGTGTGTGGGGATAGTACAGATATAGTAGAGATATGGAGGGCAGGATGGAGATGTAATGACAGCTATGTGTGGGGATAGTACAGGAATAATAGAGAGATGGAGGGCAGGATGGAGATGTAATGACAGCTATGTGTGTGGGGATAGTACAGGAATAATAGAGAGATGGAGGGCAGGATGGTGATGTAATGACAGAGCTATGTGTGTGGGGAAAGTACAGGAATAGTAGATAGATGGAGGGCAGTGAGGGAGATGTAATGACAGCTATGTGTGTGGGGATAGTACAGGAATATAGATAGATGGAGGACAGGATGGAGATGTAATGACAGCTATGTGTGTGGGGATAGTACAGGAATAGTAGAGAGATGGAGGACAGGATGGAGATGTAATGACAGCTATGTGTGTGGGGATACTATAGGAATAGTAGAGAGATGGAGGGCAGGATGGAGATGTAATGACAGCTATGTGTGTGGGGATAGTACAGGAATAGTAGAGAGATGGAGGGCAGGATGGAGATGTAATGACAGAGCTATGTGTGTGGGGATAGTACAGATATAGTAGAGAGATGGAGCACAGGATGGAGATGTAATGACAGAGCTATGTGTGTGTGTGGGCACAGTACAGGAATAGTAGAGAGATGGAGGGCAGGATGGAGATGTAATGACAGAGCTATGTGTGTGGATATAGTAGAGAGATGGAGGACAGGATGGAGATGTAATGACAGAGCTATGTGTGTGGGGATAGTACAGATATAGTAGAGATATGGAGGGCAGGATGGAGATGTAATGACAGCTATGTGTGGGGATAGTACAGGAATAGTAGATAGATGGAGGACAGGATCGAGATGTAATGACAGCTATGTGTGTGGGGATAGTACAGGAATAGTAGAGAGATGGAGGGCAGGATGGAGGTGTAATGACAGAGCTATGTGTGTGGGGATAGTACAGGAATAGTAGATAGATGGAGGGCAGTGAGGGAGATGTAATGACAGAGCTATGTGTGTGGGGACAGTACAGGAATAGTAGAGAGATGGAGGGCAGGATGGAGGTGTAATGACAGAGCTATGTGTGTAGGGATAGTACAGGAATAGTAGATAGATGGAGGGCAGGATGGAGATGTAATGACAGAGCTATGTGTGTGGGGATAGTACAGATATAGTAGAGATATGGAGGGCAGGATGGAGATGTAATGACAGCTATGTGTGGGGATAGTACAGGAATAATAGAGAGATGGAGTACAGGATGGAGATGTAATGACAGAGCTATGTGTGTGGGGAAAGTACAGATATAGTAGAGAGGTGGAGGGCAGGATGGAGGTGTAATGACAGCTATGTGTGTGGGGATAGTACAGGAATAGTAGATAGATGGAGGACAGGATCGAGATGTAATCACAGCTATGTGTGTGGGCATAGTACAGGAATAGTAGAGAGATGGAGGGCAGGATGGAGATGTAATGACAGAGCTATGTGTGTGGATATAGTAGAGAGATGGAGGACAGGATGGAGATGTAATGACAGAGCTATGTGTGTGGGGATAGTACAGATATAGTAGAGATATGGAGGGCAGGATGGAGATGTAATGACAGCTATGTGTGGGGATAGTACAGGAATAGTAGATAGATGGAGGACAGGATCGAGATGTAATGACAGCTATGTGTGTGGGGATAGTACAGGAATAGTAGAGAGATGGAGGGCAGGATGGAGGTGTAATGACAGAGCTATGTGTGTGGGGATAGTACAGGAATAGTAGATAGATGGAGGGCAGTGAGGAGAGTAATGACAGAGCTATGTGTGTGGGCATAGTACAGGAATAGTAGAGAGATGGAGGACAGGATGGAGATGTAATGACAGCTATGTGTGTGGGGATACTATAGGAATAGTAGAGAGATGGAGGGCAGGATGGAGATGTAATGACAGCTATGTGTGTGGGGATAGTACAGGAATAGTAGAGAGATGGAGGGCAGGATGGAGATGTAATGACAGAGCTATGTGTGTGGGGATAGTACAGATATAGTAGAGAGATGGAGCACAGGATGGAGATGTAATGACAGCTATGTGTGTGGGGATAGTACAGGAATAGTAGATCGATGGAGGGCAGGATGGTGATGTAATGACAGAGCTATGTGTGTGGGGACAGTACAGGAATAGTAGAGAGATGGAGGACAGGATGGAGATGTAATGACAGAGCTATGTGTGTGTGTGGGGACAGTACAGGAATAGTAGAGAGATGGAGGGCAGGATGGAGATGTAATGACAGAGCTATGTGTGTGGATATAGTAGAGAGATGGAGGACAGGATGGAGATGTAATGACAGAGCTATGTGTGTGGTGATAGTACAGATATAGTAGAGAGGTGGAGGGCAGGATGGAGATGTAATGACAGCTATGTGTGTGGGGATAGTACAGGAATAGTAGATAGATGGAGGAAAGGATTGAGATGTAATGACAGCCATGTGTGTGGGGATAGTACAGGAATAGTAGAGAGATGGAGGACAGGATGGAGATGTAATGACAGCTATATGTGTGGGGATACTATAGGAATAGTAGAGAGATGGAGGGCAGGATGGAGATGTAATGACAGCTATGTGTGTGGGGATAGTACAGGAATAGTAGATAGATGGAGGACAGGATCGAGATGTAATGACAGCTATGTGTGTGGGGATAGTACAGGAATAGTAGAGAGATGGAGGACAGGATGGAGATGTAATGACAGCTATGTGTGTGGGGATACTATAGGAATAGTAGAGAGATGGAAGGCAGGATGGAGATGTAATGACAGCTATGTGTGTGGGGATAGTACAGGAATAGTAGAGAGATGGAGGGCAGGATGGAGATGTAATGACAGAGCTATGTGTGTGGGGATAGTACAGATATAGTAGAGAGATGGAGGGCAGGATGGAGATGTAATGACAGAGCTATGTGTGTGGTGACAGTACAGGAATATTAGAGAGATGGAGGGCAGGATGTAGATGTAATGACAGCTATGTGTGTGGGGACAGTACAGGAATAGTAGAAAGATGGCGGGCAGGATGGAGATGTAATGACAGCTATGTGTGTTGGGATAGTACAGATATAGTAGTTAGATGGAGGACAGGATGGAGATGTAATGACAGCTATGTGTGTGGGGATAGTATAGGAATAGTAGAGAGATGGGGCAGGATGGAGATGTAATGACAGCTATGTGTGTGGGGATAGTACAGAAATAGTAGTTAGATGGAGGGCAGGATGGTGATGTAATGACAGAGCTATGTGTGTGTGGGGACAGTAGAGGAATAGTAGAGAGATGGAGGACAGGATGGAGATGTAATGACAGAGCTATGTGTGTGAGGACAGTACAGGAATAGTAGATGGAGGGCAGGATGGAGATGTAATGACAGAGCTATGTGTGTGAGGACAGTACAGGAATAGTAGATGGAGGGCAGGATGGAGATGTAATGACAGAGCTATGTGTGTGTGGGGACAGTACAGATATAGTAGTTAGATGGAGGGCAGGATGGAGATGTAATGACAGCTATGTGTGGGGATAGTACAGGAATAGTAGATAGATGGAGGACAGGATCGAGATGTAATGACAGCTATGTGTGTGGGGATAGTACAGGAATAGTAGAGAGATGGAGGGCAGGATGGAGGTGTAATGACAGAGCTATGTGTGTGGGGATAGTACAGGAATAGTAGATAGATGGAGGGCAGTGAGGGAGATGTAATGACAGAGCTATGTGTGTGGGGACAGTACAGGAATAGTAGAGAGATGGAGGGCAGGATGGAGGTGTAATGACAGAGCTATGTGTGTGGGGATAGTACAGGAATAGTAGATAGATGGAGGGCAGGATGGAGATGTAATGACAGAGCTATGTGTGTGGGGATAGTACAGATATAGTAGAGATATGGAGGGCAGGATGGAGATGTAATGACAGCTATGTGTGGGGATAGTACAGGAATAATAAAGAGATGGAGGGCAGGATGGAGATGTAATGACAGCTATGTGTGTGGGGATAGTACAGGAATAATAGAGAGATGGAGGGCAGGATGGTGATGTAATGACAGAGCTATGTGTGTGGGGAAAGTACAGGAATAGTAGATAGATGGAGGGCAGTGAGGGAGATGTAATGACAGCTATGTGTGTGGGGATAGTACAGGAATATAGATAGATGGAGGATGGGATCGAGATGTAA
Source organism: Taudactylus pleione (assembly GCA_031769625.1). Lineage (NCBI taxonomy): Eukaryota > Metazoa > Chordata > Amphibia > Anura > Myobatrachidae > Taudactylus > Taudactylus pleione. The sequence goes on from JAUIMM010000198.1 coordinate 5,717,557, forward strand.
TGACAGCTATGTGTGTGGGGATAGTACAGGAATAGTAGAGAGATGGAGGACAGGATGGAGATGTAATGACAGCTATGTGTGTGGGGATACTATAGGAATAGTAGAGAGATGGAGGGCAGGATGGAGATGTAATGACAGCTATGTGTGTGGGGATAGTACAGGAATAGTAGATAGATGGAGGACAGGATCGAGATGTAATGACAGCTATGTGTGTGGGGATAGTACAGGAATAGTAGAGAGATGGGGCAGGATGGAGATGTAATGACAGCTATGTGTGTGGGGATAGTACAGAAATAGTAGTTAGATGGAGGGCAGGATGGTGATGTAATGACAGAGCTATGTGTGTGGGGACAGTACAGGAATAGTAGAGAGATGGAGGGCAGGATGGAGATGTAATGACAGCTATGTGTGTGGGGATACTATAGGAATAGTAGAGAGATGGAGGGTAGGATGGAGATATAATGACAGCTATGTGTGTGGGGATAGTACAGGAATAGTAGAGAGATGGAGGGCAGGATGGAGATGTAATGACAGAGCTATGTGTGTGGGGATAGTACAGATATAGTAGAGAGATGGAGCACAGGATGGAGATGTAATGACAGCTATGTGTGTGGGGATAGTACAGGAATAGTAGATAGATGGAGGGCAGGATGGTGATGTAATGACAGAGCTATGTGTGTGGGGACAGTACAGGAATAGTAGAGAGATGGAGGACAGGATGGAGATGTAATGACAGAGCTATGTGTGTGTGTGGGGACAGTACAGGAATAGTAGAGAGATGGAGGGCAGGATGGAGATGTAATGACAGAGCTATGTGTGTGGATATAGTAGAGAGATGGAGGACAGGATGGAGATGTAATGACAGAGCTAAGTGTGTGGGGATAGTACAGATATAGTAGAGAGGTGGAGGGCAGGATGGAGATGTAATGACAGCTATGTGTGTGGGGATAGTACAGGAATAGTAGATAGATGGAGGACAGGATCGAGATGTAATCACAGCTATGTGTGTGGGCATAGTACAGGAATAGTAGAGAGATGGAGGACAGGATGGAGATGTAATGACAGCTATGTGTGTGGGGATACTATAGGAATAGTAGAGAGATGGAGGGCAGGATGGAGATGTAATGACAGCTATGTGTGTGGGGATAGTACAGGAATAGTAGAGAGATGGAGGGCAGGATGGAGATGTAATGACAGAGCTATGTGTGTGGGGATAGTACAGATATAGTAGAGAGATGGAGCACAGGATGGAGATGTAATGACAGCTATGTGTGTGGGGATAGTACAGGAATAGTAGATAGATGGAGGGCAGGATGGTGATGTAATGACAGAGCTATGTGTGTGGGGACAGTACAGGAATAGTAGAGAGATGGAGGACAGGATGGAGATGTAATGACAGAGCTATGTGTGTGTGTGGGCACAGTACAGGAATAGTAGAGAGATGGAGGGCAGGATGGAGATGTAATGACAGAGCTATGTGTGTGGATATAGTAGAGAGATGGAGGACAGGATGGAGATGTAATGACAGAGCTATGTGTGTGGGGATAGTACAGATATAGTAGAGATATGGAGGGCAGGATGGAGATGTAATGACAGCTATGTGTGGGGATAGTACAGGAATAGTAGATAGATGGAGGACAGGATCGAGATGTAATGACAGCTATGTGTGTGGGGATAGTACAGGAATAGTAGAGAGATGGAGGGCAGGATGGAGGTGTAATGACAGAGCTATGTGTGTGGGGATAGTACAGGAATAGTAGATAGATGGAGGGCAGTGAGGGAGATGTAATGACAGAGCTATGTGTGTGGGGACAGTACAGGAATAGTAGAGAGATGGAGGGCAGGATGGAGGTGTAATGACAGAGCTATGTGTGTGGGGATAGTACAGGAATAGTAGATAGATGGAGGGCAGGATGGAGATGTAATGACAGAGCTATGTGTGTGGGGATAGTACAGATATAGTAGAGATATGGAGGGCAGGATGGAGATGTAATGACAGCAATGTGTGTGGGGATAGTACAGGAATAGTAGATAGATGGAGGACAGGATCGAGATGTAATCACAGCTATGTGTGTGGGCATAGTACAGGAATAGTAGAGAAATGAAGGGCAGGATGGAGATGTAATGACAGAGCTATGTGTGTGGATATAGTAGAGAGATGGAGGACAGGATGGAGATGTAATGACAGAGCTATGTGTGTGGGGATAGTACAGATATAGTAGAGATATGGAGGGCAGGATGGAGATGTAATGACAGCTATGTGTGGGGATAGTACAGGAATAGTAGATAGATGGAGGACAGGATCGAGATGTAATGACAGCTATGTGTGTGGGGATAGTACAGGAATAGTAGAGAGATGGAGGGCAGGATGGAGGTGTAATGACAGAGCTATGTGTGTGGGGATAGTACAGGAATAGTAGATAGATGGAGGGCAGTGAGGGAGATGTAATGACAGAGCTATGTGTGTGGGGACAGTACAGGAATAGTAGAGAGATGGAGGGCAGGATGGAGATGTAATGACAGCTATGTGTGTTGGGATAGTACAGAAATAGTAATTAGATGGAGTACAGGATGGAGATGTAATGACAGCTATGTGTGTGGGGATAGTATAGGAATAGTAGAGAGATGGGGCAGGATGGAGATGTAATGACAGCTATGTGTGTGGGGATAGTACAGAAATAGTAGTTAGATGGAGGGCAGGATGGTGATGTAATGACAGAGCTATGTGTGTGGGGACAGTACAGGAATAGTAGAGAGATGGAGGGCAGGATGGAGATGTAATGACAGCTATGTGTGTGGGGATACTATAGGAATAGTAGAGAGATGGAGGGTAGGATGGAGATATAATGACAGCTATGTGTGTGGGGATAGTACAGGAATAGTAGAGAGATGGAGGGCAGGATGGAGATGTAATGACAGAGCTATGTGTGTGGGGATAGTACAGATATAGTAGAGAGATGGAGCACAGGATGGAGATGTAATGACAGCTATGTGTGTGGGGATAGTACAGGAATAGTAGATAGATGGAGGGCAGGATGGTGATGTAATGACAGAGCTATGTGTGGGGGGACAGTACAGGAATAGTAGAGAGATGGAGGACAGGATGGAGATGTAATGACAGAGCTATGTGTGTGTGTGGGGACAGTACAGGAATAGTAGAGAGATGGAGGGCAGGATGGAGATGTAATGACAGAGCTATGTGTGTGGATATAGTAGAGAGATGGAGAACAGGATGGAGATGTAATGACAGAGCTATGTGTGTGGGGATAGTACAGATATAGTAGAGAGGTGGAGGGCAGGATGGAGATGTAATGACAGCTATGTGTGTGGGGATAGTATAGGAATAGTAGATAGATGGAGGACAGGATCGAGATGTAATCACAGCTATGTGTGTGGGCATAGTACAGGAATAGTAGAGAGATGGAGGACAGGATGGAGATGTAATGACAGCTATGTGTGTGGGGATACTATAGGAATAGTAGAGAGATGGAGGGCAGGATGGAGATGTAATGACAGCTATGTGTGTGGGGATAGTACAGGAATAGTAGAGAGATGGAGGGCAGGATGGAGATGTAATGACAGAGCTATGTGTGTGGGGATAGTACAGATATAGTAGAGAGATGGAGCACAGGATGGAGATGTAATGACAGCTATGTGTGTGGGGATAGTACAGGAATAGTAGATAGATGGAGGGCAGGATGGAGATGTAATGACAGAGCTATGTGTGTGTGTGGGCACAGTACAGGAATAGTAGAGAGATGGAGGGCAGGATGGAGATGTAATGACAGAGCTATGTGTGTGGATATAGTAGAGAGATGGAGGACAGGATGGAGATGTAATGACAGAGCTATGTGTGTGGGGATAGTACAGATATAGTAGAGATATGGAGGGCAGGATGGAGATGTAATGACAGCTATGTGTGGGGATAGTACAGGAATAGTAGATAGATGGAGGACAGGATCGAGATGTAATGACAGCTATGTGTGTGGGGATAGTACAGGAATAGTAGAGAGATGGAGGGCAGGATGGAGGTGTAATGACAGAGCTATGTGTGTGGGGATAGTACAGGAATAGTAGATAGATGAAGGGCAGTGAGGGAGATGTAATGACAGAGCTATGTGTGTGGGGACAGTACAGGAATAGTAGAGAGATGGAGGGCAGGATGGAGGTGTAATGACAGAGCTATGTGTGTGGGGATAGTAAAGGAATAGTAGATAGATGGAGGGCAGGATGGAGATGTAATGACAGAGCTATGTGTGTGGGGATAGTACAGATATAGTAGAGATATGGAGGGCAGGATGGAGATGTAATGACAGCTATGTGTGGGGATAGTACAGGAATAATAGAGAGATGGAGTACAGGATGGAGATGTAATGACAGAGCTATGTGTGTGGGGATAGTACAGATATAGTAGAGAGGTGGAGGGCAGGATGGAGGTGTAATGACAGCTATGTGTGTGGGGATAGTACAGGAACAGTAGATAGATGGAGGACAGGATCGAGATGTAATCACAGCTATGTGTGTGGGCATAGTACAGGAATAGTAGAGAGATGGAGGGCAGGATGGAGATGTAATGACAGAGCTATGTGTGTGGATATAGTAGAGAGATGGAGGACAGGATGGAGATGTAATGACAGAGCTATGTGTGTGGGGATAGTACAGATATAGTAGAGATATGGAGGGCAGGATGGAGATGTAATGACAGCTATGTGTGGGGATAGTACAGGAATAGTAGATAGATGGAGGACAGGATCGAGATGTAATGACAGCTATGTGTGTGGGGATAGTACAGGAATTATAGAGAGATGGAGGGCAGGATGGAGGTGTAATGACAGAGCTATGTGTGTGGGGATAGTACAGGAATAGTAGATAGATGGAGGGCAGTGAGGGAGATGTAATGACAGAGCTATGTGTGTGGGCATAGTACAGGAATAGTAGAGAGATGGAGGACAGGATGGAGATGTAATGACAGCTATGTGTGTGGGGATACTATAGGAATAGTAGAGAGATGGAGGGCAGGATGGAGATGTAATGACAGCTATGTGTGTGGGGATAGTACAGGAATAGTAGAGAGATGGAGGGCAGGATGGAGATGTAATGACAGAGCTATGTGTGTGGGGATAGTACAGATATAGTAGAGAGATGGAGCACAGGATGGAGATGTAATGACAGCTATGTGTGTGGGGATAGTACAGGAATAGTAGATCGATGGAGGGCAGGATGGTGATGTAATGACAGAGCTATGTGTGTGGGGACAGTACAGGAATAGTAGAGAGATGGAGGACAGGATGGAGATGTAATGACAGAGCTATGTGTGTGTGTGGGGACAGTACAGGAATAGTAGAGAGATGGAGGGCAGGATGGAGATGTAATGACAGAGCTATGTGTGTGGATATAGTAGAGAGATGGAGGACAGGATGGAGATGTAATGACAGAGCTATGTGTGTGGTGATAGTACAGATATAGTAGAGAGGTGGAGGGCAGGATGGAGATGTAATGACAGCTATGTTTGTGGGGATAGTACAGGAATAATAGATAGATGGAGGAAAGGATCGAGATGTAATGACAGCCATGTGTGTAGGGATAGTACAGGAATAGTAGAGAGATGGAGGACAGGATGGAGATGTAATGACAGCTATGTGTGTGGGGATACTATAGGAATAGTAGAGAGATGGAGGGTAGGATGGAGATGTAATGACAGCTATGTGTGTGGGGATAGTACAGGAATAGTAGATAGATGGAGGACAGGATCGAGATGTAATGACAGCTATGTGTGTGGGGATAGTACAGGAATAGTAGAGAGATGGAGGACAGGATGGAGATGTAATGACAGCTATGTGTGTGGGGATACTATAGGAATAGTAGAGAGATGGAAGGCAGGATGTAGATGTAATGACAGCTATGTGTGTGGGGATAGTACAGGAATAGTAGAGAGATGGAGGGCAGGATGGAGATGTAATGACAGAGCTATGTGTGTGGGGATAGTACAGATATAGTAGAGAGATGGAGGGCAGGATGGAGATGTAATGACAGAGCTATGTGTGTGGTGACAGTACAGGAATATTAGAGAGATGGAGGGCAGGATGTAGATGTAATGACAGCTATGTGTGTGGGGACAGTACAGGAATAGTAGAAAGATGGAGGGCAGGATGGAGATGTAATGACAGCTATGTGTGTTGGGATAGTACAGATATAGTAGTTAGATGGAGGACAGGATGGAGATGTAATGACAGCTATGTGTGTGGGGATAGTATAGGAATAGTAGAGAGATGGGGCAGGATGGAGATGTAATGACAGCTATGTGTGTGGGGATAGTACAGAAATAGTAGTTAGATGGAGGGCAGGATGGTGATGTAATGACAGAGCTATGTGTGTGGGGACAGTACAGGAATAGTAAAGAGATGGAGTGCAGGATGGAGATGTAATGACAGAGCTATGTGTGTGTGGGGACAGTAGAGGAATAGTAGAGAGATGGAGGACAGGATGGAGATGTAATGACAGAGCTATGTGTGTGAGGACAGTACAGGAATAGTAGATGGAGGGCAGGATGGAGATGTAATGACAGAGCTATGTGTGTGTGGGGACAGTACAGATATAGTAGTTAGATGGAGGGCAGGATGGAGATGTAATGACAGCTATGTGTGGGGATAGTACAGGAATAGTAGATAGATGGAGGACAGGATCGAGATGTAATGACAGCTATGTGTGTGGGGACAGTACAGGAATAGTAGAGAGATGGAGGGCAGGATGGAGGTGTAATGACAGAGCTATGTGTGTGGGGATAGTACAGGAATAGTAGATAGATGGAGGGCAGTGAGGGAGATGTAATGACAGAGCTATGTGTGTGGGGACAGTACAGGAATAGTAGAGAGATGGAGGGCAGGATGGAGGTGTAATGACAGAGCTATGTGTGTGGGGATAGTACAGGAATAGTAGATAGATGGAGGGCAGGATGGAGATGTAATGACAGAGCTATGTGTGTGGGGATAGTACAGATATAGTAGAGATATGGAGGGCAGGATGGAGATGTAATGACAGCTATGTGTGGGGATAGTACAGGAATAATAGAGAGATGGAGGGCAGGATGGAGATGTAATGACAGCTATGTGTGTGGGGATAGTACAGGAATAATAGAGAGATGGAGGGCAGGATGGTGATGTAATGACAGAGCTATGTGTGTGGGGAAAGTACAGGAATAGTAGATAGATGGAGGGCAGTGAGGGAGATGTAATGACAGCTATGTGTGTGGGGATAGTACAGGAATATAGATAGATGGAGGACAGGATCGAGATGTAATGACAGCTATGTGTGTGGGGATAGTACAGGAATAGTAGAGAGATGGAGGACAGGATGGAGATGTAATGACAGCTATGTGTGTGGGGATACTATAGGAATAGTAGAGAGATGGAGGGCAGGATGGAGATGTAATGACAGCTATGTGTGTGGGGATAGTACAGGAATAGTAGAGAGATGGAGGGCAGGATGGAGATGTAATGACAGAGCTATGTGTGTGGGGATAGTACAGATATAGTAGAGAGATGGAGCACAGGATGGAGATGTAATGACAGCTATGTGTGTGGGGATAGTACAGGAATAGTAGATAGATGGAGGGCAGGATGGTGATGTAATGACAGAGCTATGTGTGTGGGAACAGTACAGGAATAGTAGAGAGATGGAGGACAGGATGGAGATGTAATGACAGAGCTATGTGTGTGTGTGTGTGTGTGGGCACAGTACAGGAATAGTAGAGAGATGGAGGGCAGGATGGAGATGTAATGACAGAGCTATGTGTGTGGATATAGTAGAGAGATGGAGGACAGGATGGAGATGTAATGACAGAGCTATGTGTGTGGGGATAGTACAGATATAGTAGAGATATGGAGGGCAGGATGGAGATGTAATGACAGCTATGTGTGGGGATAGTACAGGAATAGTAGATAGATGGAGGACAGAATCGAGATGTAATGACAGCTATGTGTGTGGGGATTGTACAGGAATAGTAGAGAGATGGAGGGCAGGATGGAGGTGTAATGACAGAGCTATGTGTGTGGGGATAGTACAGGAATAGTAGATAGATGGAGGGCAGTGAGGGAGATGTAATGACAGAGCTATGTGTGTGGGGACAGTACAGGAATAGTAGAGAGATGGAGGGCAGGATGGAGGTGTAATGACAGAGCTATGTGTGTGGGGATAGTACAGGAATAGTAGATAGATGGAGGGCAGGATGGAGATGTAATGACAGAGCTATGTGTGTGGGGATAGTACAGATATAGTAGAGATATGGAGGGCAGGATGGAGATGTAATGACAGCTATGTGTGGGGATAGTACAGGAATAATAGAGAGATGGAGTACAGGATGGAGATGTAATGACAGAGCTATGTGTGTGGGGAAAGTACAGATATAGTAGAGAGGTGGAGGGCAGGATGGAGGTGTAATGACAGCTATGAGTGTGGGGATAGTACAGGAATAGTAGATAGATGGAGGACAGGATCGAGATGTAATCACAGCTATGTGTGTGGGCATAGTACAGGAATAGTAGAGAGATGGAGGGCAGGATGGAGATGTAATGACAGAGCTATGTGTGTGGATATAGTAGAGAGATGGAGGACAGGATGGAGATGTAATGACAGAGCTATGTGTGTGGGGATAGTACAGATATAGTAGAGATATGGAGGGCAGGATGGAGATGTAATGACAGCTATGTGTGGGGATAGTACAGGAATAGTAGATAGATGGAGGACAGGATCGAGATGTAATGACAGCTATGTGTGTGGGGATAGTACAGGAATAGTAGAGAGATGGAGGGCAGGATGGAGGTGTAATGACAGAGCTATGTGTGTGGGGATAGTACAGGAATAGTAGATAGATGGAGGGCAGTGAGGGAGATGTAATGACAGAGCTATGTGTGTGGGCATAGTACAGGAATAGTAGAGAGATGGAGGACAGGATGGAGATGTAATGACAGCTATGTGTGTGGGGATACTATAGGAATAGTAGAGAGATGGAGGGCAGGATGGAGATGTAATGACAGCTATGTGTGTGGGGATAGTACAGGAATAGTAGAGAGATGGAGGGCAGGATGGAGATGTAATGACAGAGCTATGTGTGTGGGGATAGTACAGATATAGTAGAGAGATGGAGCACAGGATGGAGATGTAATGACAGCTATGTGTGTGGGGATAGTACAGGAATAGTAGATCGATGGAGGGCAGGATGGTGATGTAATGACAGAGCTATGTGTGTGGGGACAGTACAGGAATAGTAGAGAGATGGAGGACAGGATGGAGATGTAATGACAGAGCTATGTGTGTGTGTGGGGACAGTACAGGAATAGTAGAGAGATGGAGGGCAGGATGGAGATGTAATGACAGAGCTATGTGTGTGGATATAGTAGAGAGATGGAGGACAGGATGGAGATATAATGACAGAGCTATGTGTGTGGTGATAGTACAGATATAGTAGAGAGGTGGAGGGCAGGATGGAGATGTAATGACAGCTATGTGTGTGGGGATAGTACAGGAATAGTAGATAGATGGAGGAAAGGATCGAGATGTAATGACAGCCATGTGTGTGGGGATAGTACAGGAATAGTAGAGAGATGGAGGACAGGATGGAGATGTAATGACAGCTATATGTGTGGGGATACTATAGGAATAGTAGAGAGATGGAGGGCAGGATGGAGATGTAATGACAGCTATGTGTGTGGGGATAGTACAGGAATAGTAGATAGATGGAGGACAGGATCGAGATGTAATGACAGCTATGTGTGTGGGGATAGTACAGGAATAGTAGAGAGATGGAGGACAGGATGGAGATGTAATGACAGCTATGTGTGTGGGGATACTATAGGAATAGTAGAGAGATGGAAGGCAGGATGGAGATGTAATGACAGCTATGTGTGTGGGGATAGTACAGGAATAGTAGAGAGATGGAGGGCAGGATGGAGATGTAATGACAGAGCTATGTGTGTGGGGATAGTACAGATATAGTAGAGAGATGGAGGCAGGATGGAGATGTAATGACAGAGCTATGTGTGTGGTGACAGTACAGGAATATTAGAGAGATGGAGGGCAGGATGTAGATGTAATGACAGCTATGTGTGTGGGGACAGTACAGGAATAGTAGAAAGATGGCGGGCAGGATGGAGATGTAATGACAGCTATGTGTGTTGGGATAGTACAGATATAGTAGTTAGATGGAGGACAGGATGGAGATGTAATGACAGCTATGTGTGTGGGGATAGTATAGGAATAGTAGAGAGATGGGGCAGGATGGAGATGTAATGACAGCTATGTGTGTGGGGATAGTACAGAAATAGTAGTTAGATGGAGGGCAGGATGGTGATGTAATGACAGAGCTATGTGTGTGGGGACAGTACAGGAATAGTAAAGAGATGGAGTGCAGGATGGAGATGTAATGACAGAGCTATGTGTGTGTGGGGACAGTAGAGGAATAGTAGAGAGATGGAGGACAGGATGGAGATGTAATGACAGAGCTATGTGTGTGAGGACAGTACAGGAATAGTAGATGGAGGGCAGGATGGAGATGTAATGACAGAGCTATGTGTGTGTGGGGACAGTACAGATATAGTAGTTAGATGGAGGGCAGGATGGAGATGTAATGACAGCTATGTGTGGGGATAGTACAGGAATAGTAGATAGATGGAGGACAGGATCGAGATGTAATGACAGCTATGTGTGTGGGGATAGTACAGGAATAGTAGAGAGATGGAGGGCAGGATGGAGGTGTAATGACAGAGCTATGTGTGTGGGGATAGTACAGGAATAGTAGATAGATGGAGGGCAGTGAGGGAGATGTAATGACAGAGCTATGTGTGTGGGGACAGTACAGGAATAGTAGAGAGATGGAGGGCAGGATGGAGGTGTAATGACAGAGCTATGTGTGTGGGGATAGTACAGGAATAGTAGATAGATGGAGGGCAGGATGGAGATGTAATGACAGAGCTATGTGTGTGGGGATAGTACAGATATAGTAGAGATATGGAGGGCAGGATGGAGATGTAATGACAGCTATGTGTGGGGATAGTACAGGAATAATAGAGAGATGGAGGGCAGGATGGAGATGTAATGACAGCTATGTGTGTGGGGATAGTACAGGAATAATAGAGAGATGGAGGGCAGGATGGTGATGTAATGACAGAGCTATGTGTGTGGGGAAAGTACAGGAATAGTAGATAGATGGAGGGCAGTGAGGGAGATGTAATGACAGCTATGTGTGTGGGGATAGTACAGGAATATAGATAGATGGAGGACAGGATCGAGATGTAATGACAGCTATGTGTGTGGGGATAGTACAGGAATAGTAGAGAGATGGAGGACAGGATGGAGATGTAATGACAGCTATGTGTGTGGGGATACTATAGGAATAGTAGAGAGATGGAGGGCAGGATGGAGATGTAATTACAGCTATGTGTGTGGGGATAGTACAGGAATAGTAGATAGATGGAGGACAGGATCGAGATGTAATGACAGCTATGTGTGTGGGGATAGTACAGGAATAGTAGAGAGATGGAGGACAGGATGGAGATGTAATGACAGCTATGTGTGTGGGGATACTATAGGAATAGTAGAGAGATGGAAGGCAGGATGGAGATGTAATGACAGCTATGTGTGTGGGGATAGTACAGGAATAGTAGAGAGATGGAGGGCAGGATGGAGATGTAATGACAGAGCTATGTGTGTGGGGATAGTACAGATATAGTAGAGAGATGCAGGGCAGGATGGAGATGTAATGACAGAGCTATGTGTGTGGTGACAGTACAGGAATATTAGAGAGATGGAGGGCAGGATGTAGATGTAATGACAGCTATGTGTGTGGGGACAGTACAGGAATAGTAGAGAGATGGAGGGCAGGATGGAGATGTAATGACAGCTATGTGTGTTGGGATAGTACAGATATAGTAGTTAGATGGAGGACAGGATGGAGATGTAATGACAGCTATATGTGTGGGGATAGTATAGGAATAGTAGAGAGATGGGGCAGGATGGAGATGTAATGACAGCTATGTGTGTGGGGATAGTACAGAAATAGTAGTTAGATGGAGGGCAGGATGGTGATGTAATGACAGAGCTATGTGTGTGGGGACAGTACAGGAATAGTAGAGAGATGGAGGGCAGGATGGAGATGTAATGACAGCTATGTGTGTGGGGATAGTACAGGAATAGTAGAGAGATGGAGGGCAGGATGGAGATGTAATGACAGAGCTATGTGTGTGGGGATAGTACAGATATAGTAGAGAGATGGAGCACAGGATGGAGATGTAATGACAGCTATGTGTGTGGGGATAGTACAGGAATAGTAGATAGATGGAGGGCAGGATGGTGATGTAATGACAGAGCTATGTGTGTGGGGACAGTACAGGAATAGTAGAGAGATGGAGGACAGGATGGAGATGTAATGACAGAGCTATGTGTGTGTGTGGGGACAGTACAGGAATAGTAGATAGATGGAGGGCAGGATGGTGATGTAATGACAGAGCTATGTGTGTGGGGATAGTACAGATATAGTAGAGAGATGGAGGGCAGGATGGAGATGTAATGACAGAGCTATGTGTGTGGATATAGTAGAGAGATGGAGGACAGGATGGAGATGTAATGACAGAGCTATGTGTGTGGGGATAGTACAGATATAGTAGAGAGGTGGAGGGCAGGATGGAGATGTAATGACAGCTATGTGTGTGGGGATAGTACAGGAATAGTAGATAGATGGAGGACAGGATCGAGATGTAATCACAGCTATGTGTGTGGGCATAGTACAGGAATAGTAGAGAGATGGAGGACAGAATGGAGATGTAATGACAGCTATGTGTGTGGGGATACTATAAGAATAGTAGAGAGATGGAGGGCAGGATGGAGATGTAATGACAGCTATGTGTGTGGGGATAGTACAGAAATAGTAGTTAGATGGAGGGCAGGATGGTGATGTAATGACAGAGCTATGTGTGTGGGGACAGTACAGGAATAGTAAAGAGATGGAGTGCAGGATGGAGATGTAATGACAGAGCTATGTGTGTGTGGGGACAGTAGAGGAATAGTAGAGAGATGGAGGACAGGATGGAGATGTAATGACAGAGCTATGTGTGTGAGGACAGTACAGGAATAGTAGATGGAGGGCAGGATGGAGATGTAATGACAGAGCTATGTGTGTGTGGGGACAGTACAGATATAGTAGTTAGATGGAGGGCAGGATGGAGATGTAATGACAGCTATGTGTGGGGATAGTACAGGAATAGTAGATAGATGGAGGACAGGATCGAGATGTAATGACAGCTATGTGTGTGGGGATAGTACAGGAATAGTAGAGAGATGGAGGGCAGGATGGAGGTGTAATGACAGAGCTATGTGTGTGGGGATAGTACAGGAATAGTAGATAGATGGAGGGCAGTGAGGGAGATGTAATGACAGAGCTATGTGTGTGGGGACAGTACAGGAATAGTAGAGAGATGGAGGGCAGGATGGAGGTGTAATGACAGAGCTATGTGTGTGGGGATAGTACAGGAATAGTAGATAGATGGAGGGCAGGATGGAGATGTAATGACAGAGCTATGTTCGTGGGGATAGTACAGATATAGTAGAGATATGGAGGGCAGGATGGAGATGTAATGACAGCTATGTGTGGGGATAGTACAGGAATAATAGAGAGATGGAGGGCAGGATGGAGATGTAATGACAGCTATGTGTGTGGGGATAGTACAGGAATAATAGAGAGATGGAGGGCAGGATGGTGATGTAATGACAGAGCTATGTGTGTGGGGAAAGTACAGGAATAGTAGATAGATGGAGGGCAGTGAGGGAGATGTAATGACAGCTATGTGTGTGGGGATAGTACAGGAATATAGATAGATGGAGGACAGGATCGAGATGTAATGACAGCTATGTGTGTGGGGATAGTACAGGAATAGTAGAGAGATGGAGGACAGGATGGAGATGTAATGACAGCTATGTGTGTGGGGATACTATAGGAATAGTAGAGAGATGGAGGGCAGGATGGAGATGTAATGACAGCTATGTGTGTGGGGATAGTACAGGAATAGTAGATAGATGGAGGACAGGATCGAGATGTAATGACAGCTATGTGTGTGGGGATAGTACAGGAATAGTAGAGAGATGGAGGACAGGATGGAGATGTAATGACAGCTATGTGTGTGGGGATACTATAGGAATAGTAGAGAGATGGAAGGCAGGATGGAGATGTAATGACAGCTATGTGTGTGGGGATAGTACAGGAATAGTAGAGAGATGGAGGGCAGGATGGAGATGTAATGACAGAGCTATGTGTGTGGTGACAGTACAGGAATATTAGAGAGATGGAGGGCAGGATGTAGATGTAATGACAGCTATGTGTGTGGGGACAGTACAGGAATAGTAGAGAGATGGAGGGCAGGATGGAGATGTAATGACAGCTATGTGTGTTGGGATAGTACAGATATAGTAGTTAGATGGAGGACAGGATGGAGATGTAATGACAGCTATATGTGTGGGGATAGTATAGGAATAGTAGAGAGATGGGGCAGGATGGAGATGTAATGACAGCTATGTGTGTGGGGATAGTACAGAAATAGTAGTTAGATGGAGGGCAGGATGGTGATGTAATGACAGAGCTATGTGTGTGGGGACAGTACAGGAATAGTAGAGAGATGGAGGGCAGGATGGAGATGTAATGACAGCTATGTGTGTGGGGATAGTACAGGAATAGTAGAGAGATGGAGGGCAGGATGGAGATGTAATGACAGAGCTATGTGTGTGGGGATAGTACAGATATAGTAGAGAGATGGAGCACAGGATGGAGATGTAATGACAGCTATGTGTGTGGGGATAGTACAGGAATAGTAGATAGATGGAGGGCAGGATGGTGATGTAATGACAGAGCTATGTGTGTGGGGACAGTACAGGAATAGTAGAGAGATGGAGGACAGGATGGAGATGTAATGACAGAGCTATGTGTGTGTGTGGGGACAGTACAGGAATAGTAGATAGATGGAGGGCAGGATGGTGATGTAATGACAGAGCTATGTGTGTGGGGATAGTACAGATATAGTAGAGAGATGGAGGGCAGGATGGAGATGTAATGACAGAGCTATGTGTGTGGATATAGTAGAGAGATGGAGGACAGGATGGAGATGTAATGACAGAGCTATGTGTGTGGGGATAGTACAGATATAGTAGAGAGGTGGAGGGCAGGAT
This sequence comes from Taudactylus pleione, assembly GCA_031769625.1. NCBI lineage: Eukaryota > Metazoa > Chordata > Amphibia > Anura > Myobatrachidae > Taudactylus > Taudactylus pleione. The sequence continues at coordinate 5,732,761 of JAUIMM010000198.1, forward strand.
GGAGATGTAATGACAGCTATGTGTGTGGGGATAGTACAGGAATAGTAGATAGATGGAGGACAGGATCGAGATGTAATCACAGCTATGTGTGTGGGCATAGTACAGGAATAGTAGAGAGATGGAGGACAGGATGGAGATGTAATGACAGCTATGGGTGTGGGGATACTATAAGAATAGTAGAGAGATGGAGGGCAGGATGGAGATGTAATGACAGCTATGTGTGTGGGGATAGTACAGGAATAGTAGAGAGATGGAGGGCAGGATGGAGATGTAATGACAGAGCTATGTGTGTGGGGATAGTACAGATATAGTAGAGAGATGGAGCACAGGATGGAGATGTAATGACAGCTATGTGTGTGGGGATAGTACAGGAATAGTAGATAGATGGAGGGCAGGATGGTGATGTAATGACAGAGCTATGTGTGTGGGGACAGTACAGGAATAGTAGAGAGATGGAGGACAGGATGGAGATGTAATGACAGAGCTATGTGTGTGTGTAGGCACAGTACAGGAATAGTAGAGAGATGGAGGGCAGGATGGAGATGTAATGACAGAGCTATGTGTGTGGATATAGTAGAGAGATGGAGGACAGGATGGAGATGTAATGAGAGCTATGTGTGTGGGGATAGTACAGATATAGTAGAGATATGGAGGGCAGGATGGAGATGTAATGACAGCTATGTGTGGGGATAGTACAGGAATAGTAGATAGATGGAGGACAGGATCGAGATGTAATGACAGCTATGTGTGTGGGGATAGTACAGGAATAGTAGAGAGATGGAGGGCAGGATGGAGGTGTAATGACAGAGCTATGTGTGTGGGGATAGTACAGGAATAGTAGATAGATGGAGGGCAGTGAGGGAGATGTAATGACACAGCTATGTGTGTGGGGACAGTACAGGAATAGTAGAGAGATGGAGGGCAGGATGGAGGTGTAATGACAGAGCTATGTGTGTGGGGATAGTACAGATATAGTAGAGATATGGAGGGCAGGATGGAGATGTAATGACAGCTATGTGTGGGGATTGTACAGGAATAGTAGATAGATGGAGGACAGGATCGAGATGTAATGACAGCTATGTGTGTGGGGATAGTACAGGAATAGTAGAGAGATGGAGGGCAGGATGGAGGTGTAATGACAGAGCTATGTGTGTGGGGATAGTACAGGAATAGTAGATAGATGGAGGGCAGTGAGGGAGATGTAATGACAGAGCTATGTGTGTGGGGATAGTACAGATATAGTAGAGATATGGAGGGCAGGATGGAGATGTAATGACAGCTATGTGTGGGGATAGTACAGGAATAGTAGATAGATGGAGGACAGGATCGAGATGTAATGACAGCTATGTGTGTGGGGATAGTACAGGAATAGTAGAGAGATGGAGGGCAGGATGGAGGTGTAATGACAGAGCTATGTGTGTGGGCATAGTACAGGAATAGTAGAGAGATGGAGGGCAGGATGGAGATGTAATGACAGAGCTATGTGTGTGGATATAGTAGAGAGATGGAGGACAGGATGGAGATGTAATGACAGAGCTATGTGTGTGGGGATAGTACAGATATAGTAGAGATATGGAGGGCAGGATGGAGATGTAATGACAGCTATGTGTGGGGATAGTACAGGAATAGTAGATAGATGGAGGACAGGATCGAGATGTAATGACAGCTATGTGTGTGGGGATAGTACAGGAATAGTAGAGAGATGGAGGGCAGGATGGAGGTGTAATGACAGAGCTATGTGTGTGGGGATAGTACAGGAATAGTAGATAGATGGAGGGCAGTGAGGGAGATGTAATGACACAGCTATGTGTGTGGGGACAGTACAGGAATAGTAGAGAGATGGAGGTCAGGATGGAGGTGTAATGACAGAGCTATGTGTGTGGGGATAGTACAGGAATAGTAGATAGATGGAGGGCAGGATGGAGATGTAATGACAGAGCTATGTGTGTGGGGATAGTACAGATATAGTAGAGATATGGAGGGCAGGATGGAGATGTAATGACAGCTATGTGTGGGGATAGTACAGGAATAATAGAGAGATGGAGGACAGGATGGAGATGTAATGACAGAGCTATGTGTGTGGGGATAGTACAGATATAGTAGAGAGGTGGAGGGCAGGATGGAGGTGTAATGACAGCTATGTGTGTGGGGATAGTACAGGAATAGTAGATAGATGGAGGACAGGATCGAGATGTAATCACAGCTATGTGTGTGGGCATAGTACAGGAATAGTAGAGAGATGGAGGACAGGATGGAGATGTAATGACAGCTATGTGTGTGGGGATACTATAGGAATAGTAGAGAGATGGAGGGCAGGATGGAGATGTAATGACAGCTATGTGTGTGGGGATAGTACAGGAATAGTAGAGAGATGGAGGGCAGGATGGAGATGTAATGACAGAGCTATGTGTGTGGGGATAGTACAGATATAGTAGAGAGATGGAGCACAGGATGGAGATGTAATTACAGCTATGTGTGTGGGGATAGTACAGGAATAGTAGATAGATGGAGGGCAGGATGGTGATGTAATGACAGAGCTATGTGTGTGGGGACAGTACAGGAATAGTAGAGAGATGGAGGACAGGATGGAGATGTAATGACAGAGCTATGTGTGTGTGTGGGGACAGTACAGGAATAGTAGAGAGATGGAGGGCAGGATGGAGATGTAATGACAGAGCTATGTGTGTGGATATAGTAGAGAGATGGAGGACAGGATGGAGATGTAATGACAGAGCTATGTGTGTGGGGATAGTACAGATATAGTAGAGAGGTGGAGGGCAGGATGGAGATGTAATGACAGCTATGTGTGTGGGGATAGTACAGGAATAGTAGATAGATGGAGGAAAGGATCGAGATGTAATGACAGCCATGTGTGTGGGGATAGTACAGGAATAGTAGAGAGATGGAGGACAGGATGGAGATGTAATGACAGCTATGTGTGTGGGGATACTATAGGAATAGTAGAGAGATGGAGGGCAGGATGGAGATGTAATGACAGCTATGTGTGTGGGGATAGTACAGGAATAGTAGATAGATGGAGGACAGGATCGAGATGTAATGACAGCTATGTGTGTGGGGATAGTACAGGAATAGTAGAGAGATGGAGGACAGGATGGAGATGTAATGACAGCTATGTGTGTGGGGATACTATAGGAATAGTAGAGAGATGGAAGGCAGGATGGAGATGTAATGACAGCTATGTGTGTGGGGATAGCACAGGAATAGTAGAGAGATGGAGGGCAGGATGGAGATGTAATGACAGAGCTATGTGTGTGGGGATAGTACAGATATAGTAGAGAGATGGAGGGCAGGATGGAGATGTAATGACAGAGCTATGTGTGTGGTGACAGTACAGGAATATTAGAGAGATGGAGGGCAGGATGTAGATGTAATGACAGCTATGTGTGTGGGGACAGTACAGGAATAGTAGAAAGATCGAGGACAGGATGGAGATGTAATGACAGCTATGTGTGTGGGGATAGTACAGATATAGTATTTAGATGGAGGACAGGATGGAGATGTAATGACAGCTATGTGTGTGGGGATAGTATAGGAATAGTAGAGAGATGGGGCAGGATGGAGATGTAATGACAGCTATGTGTGTGGGGATAGTACAGAAATAGTAGTTAGATGGAGGGCAGGATGGTGATGTAATGACAGAGCTATGTGTGTGGGGACAGTACAGGAATAGTAAAGAGATGGAGTGCAGGATGGAGATGTAATGACAGAGCTATGTGTGTGTGGGGACAGTAGAGGAATAGTAGAGAGATGGAGGACAGGATGGAGATGTAATGACAGAGCTATGTGTGTGAGGACAGTACAGGAATAGTAGATGGAGGGCAGGATGGAGATGTAATGACAGAGCTATGTGTGTGTGGGGACAGTACAGATATAGTAGTTAGATGGAGGGCAGGATGGAGATGTAATGACAGAGCTATGTGTGTGGGGATAGTACAGGAATAGTAGATAGATGGAGGGCAGTGAGGGAGATGTAATGACACAGCTATGTGTGTGGGGACAGTACAGGAATAGTAGAGAGATGGAGGGCAGGATGGAGGTGTAATGACAGAGCTATGTGTGTGGGGATAGTACAGGAATAGTAGATAGATGGAGGGCAGGATGGAGATGTAATGACAGAGCTATGTGTGTGGGGATAGTACAGATATAGTAGAGATATGGAGGGCAGGATCGAGATGTAATGACAGCTATGTGTGGGGATAGTACAGGAATAATAGAGAGATGGAGGGCAGGATGGAGATGTAATGACAGCTATGTGTGTGGGGATAGTATAGGAATAATAGAGAGATGGAGGGCAGGATGGTGATGTAATGACAGAGCTATGTGTGTGGGGATAGTACAGGAATAGTAGATAGATGGAGGGCAGTGAGGGAGATGTAATGACAGCTATGTGTGTGGGGATAGTACAGGAATAGTAGATAGATGGAGGGCAGTGAGGGAGATGTAATGACAGAGCTATGTGTGTGGGGACAGTACAGGGATAGTAGAGAGATGGAGGGCAGGATGGAGGTGTAATGACAGAGCTATGTGTGTGGGGATAGTACAGGAATAGTAGATAGATGGAGGGCAGTGAGGGAGATGTAATGACAGCTATGTGTGTGGGGATAGTACAGGAATAGTAGATAGATGGAGGGCAGGATGGTGATGTAATGACAGCTATGTGTGTGGGTACAGTACAGGAATAGTAGATAGATGGAGGGCAGGATGGAGATGTAATGACATAGCTATGTGTGTGGGTACAGTACAGGAATAGTAGATAGATGGAGGGCAGGATGGAGATGTAATGACATAGCTATGTGTGTGGGTACAGTACAGGAATAGTAGATAGATGGAGGGCAGGATGGAGATGTAATGACATAGCTATGTGTGTGGGTACAGTACAGGAATAGTAGATAGATGGAGGGCAGTGAGGGAGATGTAATGACAGCTATGTGTGTGGGGATAGTACGGGAATACCCTAGTAGATAGATGGAGGGCAGGATGGTGATGTAATGACAGAGCTGTGTGTGTGTAAGATCAGTAAAGGCATTTTAGATTACAGATTGAAAAACCTAAAAAAATGATTTGTTGCAATTAGTTTCATATTCCTAAAACAGCAAGATGAATTCATCACTATGTGAGCCACAGGTGACTTATGCCATTGTACAAAGGTAAGTCCTCACCTTCACTGCAAGCCTGAACTGGCGTGATCTGATTTCTTATCACATCTGTTTAACAAGAGGAGTAACAGGAATCTCACAGTCATGAATCCAGGTGGCTTTACAGCTTTCATTCATTCTCTTATATTTACCCATCAGAGCTGCTTCTGGTCCTGGGAGAATTCTCATTTCAGCTGTAATGTTATTATATAATGACATATTAATCTCTTTTACCAAGTGCAATTTACTGAGCATTAGTCACAAGCTTAAATGTATTCTCTTCTCATTCACCGACTCACAACAATTATACCCAGGGACTGCACTCAAAGGAGGACTGGCTTAAAAAAAATAGTTTTATGTTATATTACATTAAAATTGGTGGTAATATACTGTGATAAATGTTACAATAATAAAATGTAGAGTAAAGGTGTTTTCTCAGTGTTATTATTTGTAATTAGTGTGCAGCAGGCCCACTGTGTCTCTACTACCCTTTTACACCAAAATCCCGTGTCCGACCCTGGAATTTGAACACTGGTCAATCCCGGGTCGAACTCTGCTTCAGACCCTGTTTACACTGTAACTCGACCTGGGTTATTCCCGGGTTTGCCCCGTTTACACTGAACCCGGGTAATCCCTGCTTTTCTCTATAGAAGTCATTAAAAATGTTTTAAGGTCTGACAAAGATGGTCACAAAAGGCAACAAAAAGGAGGGGTGGGGACTGCTTACAGCATTGCTACAGGTTACTGTTCTGGCTGTGGCAGGTTGTGTGCCTGCCTGCTTTTGTGGCTGCTGGGCAGGCTGCTGTGGTGCAGGAGGTTAGGCAGGCAAGCGATGGCTTCATGTGCGTCTCTCTCTGCAGGGCACTGACAAATTACATCATCTGCCGGTGCCCCAGAAGCTCCAATCAGCATCTTTCGGAGCTACCCGGGTCAAATAAACAGGGTAGAACCCGATTACACTGCCTCATGACCCGGGAACAACCCGTTTTCAACCATGCTCTCAACCCGAGTAAGATTGCCCAGTAAATCGACCCGGGTTATTTTTTTGGGAGCCGTTCACACAGAGCCTCAACCCGGATCGACCTGGCAATAACCCGAGTTATACTCCTTTTACACCAGAGCAGCGTCTACCCGGGTCACAGCTCAGTGTAAAAGGGTCCCTGAAAAATAACCCAGGTCAAGTGACCCAGCAATTCCAACCCAGGTAGCTACCAGGGTTGGACCCAGGATGGACCCGGGTAATGGTGCAGTGTAAACGGTGCAACCCGGGTTATCTGACCTGGGTCATGCCTAAAATGAACAGGGTGAACAGGGCTGACCTGGGAGTAACCCAGATCGAAGGTGCAGTGTTATACCCCTTTTACACCGGAGCTAAAACCCGGGATTTTGAAGGGTTAACCCGGGCAGCTCCCTGGTGTAAAAGGGCAGAGGGTTGGATCTCCGGGTCGAGTAGCAGGTAACTAGCAGGGTTTAACACGGGCGTAGCCTGTGAAACCCTGCTATGGGAACAGCGCACTCCGGGTCACGAAGACCTGGAGTGCGCTGCTAGCCGGCCGATTGGTCCGGCTTCAGTGGCGCTTGGAGATGACGTCATCTCCAAGCGTCTACTTTCACTCCGCAAAAGCCGGGTCTATGCAGACCCGACTGCGGTGTGAGCGGCGCTGACTCGGGAATATCCCGAGTCAGCGCCGGCAAAATTCCGGGTCTGATCCGGATAGGAACTTTGTTCCAACTCCGGGTCAGACCCGGAATTTAGGTGGAAAAGGGGTATAAATGGGTCTGACCTGGGTCTGATCAGAGTTGGAACTATGTGGATTTTTGGTGGAAAAGAGGTATTATTTGTTTGGTGTAAAAGGGGTATTAAAGAGCCTTGCACAGCAGTCAGACTCATCTGATGATTTCCTTATTCTACTTACTGCTGGACAACCTCTGAGGAACAGACAACATTCTCAGCTAATCAGTGAGGATACTGACACATCTTGCACTATAGTAAGGGACAAGAATTTGCAGCGGCGAGAAAAGCCACATAGATATCTGCAGCATCAGAATACATTGGCCGTTTATTTCAAAAGTATACACGTAGCAAATATTTGAATATGTTCAAACAACAAGGAAAATGTGTATCATATGTTCGGTTGATATATGGTGCCCAAACAGATACACAATCTTTCTGCACACCTCTGGCCGGTGTTGGTGAGGGAGAGGGTAACTAGACTCCCATTTGGTCAACATACCCAAAAATAGCGATTTTATAAAGGAACGGTCACTGCCTTATCTTCCCTATAAGAGGTGCCCGCATTCCTCATTCATTACTTCCCAGATCTATTCTAGCAATGCATATCTGGTTTATTCTAGATCAGTGTTGTCAAACTCGGGCCCTTCAGCTTTTGTGGGACTACATATCCCAGCATGCCCTGCCATAGTTTTAACATGCCCCAATAGCAAAAGTGTGGCACTGCATGCTGGGATGTGTAGTTCAACTGCAGCTGGAGGGCCCGAGTTTGACACCACTGTTCTAGATCCTATGAAATGCAACATATTGGAAACAGGCAGAACCACATCCTCGCCTTAATAATATAGAAGCTAGAAAATACCCCCTAGCATACTGCGTTATACAAAGAATAGGTTTTGCGCTCTTGGATATATCACAGTTAACTTATCTCAGCTACTAATCTTTCAACTGCATAGAAAAACTGACAAACTATAATTTTTATTCAATTTATTGCATGGCTGTACAGGGTGACTCCAAACCCCCGATCCAAATCATAGGGCTTACATATGAAACCTCCTCCATCCACTCCTATAAATTCCACATTGATATTGCTTTGAACAGCTAATATACCCTGGAATTATTATACATGCAATAAACGCGGTTAATACATTAGATGCTGTTGCACGTTGTGTACTTAAGCTGCAAATGATGTGGTCCAATTCGATAATGTGGTTCCAAAGCACAAAAGATTTATTTGCACAAAGAAATAAAATGAGTACCGGACCATACAATGCGCATGAGTGGTTGGCACCAACACAAGGCTTCAATTCTGAATGCACTGACTGCAAGGGTCAGTGTGGTACGTTTATAGACAGCAAACCATATAGGAGGGAATCGGCCGGCGGTTCGATTCCCGGCAGCACCTGGCCAACAAAAGCAGAGTTCCCGGCAGCGGAAGCCCGACAGCGCTGGAAATCCTGATCGTCGCTAAGGTAAGTATAAACTGACCTAACCCCCTAACCCTCCTTAGGGGTGCCTAACCCTAACCTCCCCCCCAAGTGCCTAACCCTAAGCCCCCCTCTAAGTGCCTAACCCTAATCCCCCCCTTCCCCACTGCCTAAACCTAAGTCCCCCCAGGGGGTGCCTTACCCTAACCTTCCCGGGGGGTGCCTAACCCTAAGCCCTTCCCCCGGGTGCCCCAAAACCTAACCCTCTCCCCCCGCGGCTGTCCGCTCGCGGCGCCCGGCATCCCTTCGATCGGGGTGCCAGGCGCCGGTCTCAGGCGTCTACATCTAGATGCCCGGCATTTCACCCTCGCCGGGATATGACAGTCAGGAAGTCGGCTGTCAGTATTAAGGCAGCTGGTTTCCTGATTGTATACCTATAGGAGTAACCTTAGTAACATATATTACAGTTTAGATAAACTGGTCACTACACAATAGATTACAGGTAGAAACACTGCAACTGGCCAAGCTTTCAACTGTCTTCCTGGGTCGTGGTAACCTCTTGCTTGTCATCATCCAGGTGTGCTTATGTCCTCAGGAGCTCGCCACTCAGAGTGGGAAAGTGGCAGGTAACAGTTTACAGTTAAAAACAGGTTCTTATGGAAAGCATATGCATTTATCAAACAAGCTGGAACTACAGCAATGTTGAATAAAATAAGTCATCACAAATCTGTGATCACTTACAAAATCAAATATATTATTTTCATACATAATTGCAGTGCTATATTTACACACTCTTATGTTGGAAATTGTGCAACGTTCGTACAGAATATAAACACCAATATATAACAATGCGTGATATTGATGAAAAGCAATATTTAAGTATATGGAAAATATAGACTCTGATTTAAACGTACACAAAGTTGTTTATTATTGCACTTCATTCAGTTTTGGTATTTGACTTTGACAATGCTTACTTCCTGCACCTTAAACGGTCATGGCGCCATGTGTACCCAGCCTTATTTTTATTGTCAGTTGTGAAGAAGTGACTATTACAGTGTAAATTATAAAGGACCAAAAGTCTAATCATGTTTAAAATGAATGCCAGAGATCTAAAGTAAATTAAAAAAAAAAAGAAGGTGGCTAATATGTTCTCTTAGGACTCTATTTATTAACATTATTTTTACTAAGATAAAGTGAAAAAGGGTGTTTTCCCACCCTTTTCACATTATTTTAGTATCACCTACAGTTACTAAAGGGCAACTGGAGTAGAATTCGTAAAATTCTACTCCAACCCCTAAGTATCACTTATTTTTTAGTAATCAGATCGCATTTCCCATAACTGTAATGGGAAATGTGATCTGACCAAAGTTACTAAAATTAAATTGTGAAAAATTACCGGGGAAAGCCCTGTGATAATAACGCCACCTGGAGGTGGCGTTATCCAGGGTCTCCCCCGGTTACCGGACTCCTGCTCCACTCTAATGGGGAGAGCAGAGCCTGGAACCGGCTCCAGTGTTCAGCTGTGTGGTCTAAACAGACCGCCCGCTGATTCACTATAAAAAAAAGTTTAAAAACCTCCAAACTTACCTGACTCCAGGGACCGGAGTTCGAGGCTCCGGTGATATCCTCCCTCCGGTCAGCTGGTCTCCCATGCTGCACTGCGGCCCGGTCGTCACCTGACAGGGTCCCAGTGCAGTATGGGATGTCAACTGACCGGAGGACATCACCGGAGCCCTGATCATGCAGGTAAGTGTAATTAAGGGGTAGGGGGGGTTGCGGGGGGCCACAATCGCAGGGGGCGAGTCTTAGCAACGGGGCTTAGCGACAGGGGGTAGCAGCGGCGTCTGGTCGGCGCATGCACAGGGCACTTGTCACAGTATTTTTTTGTGAAAATACCGTGACTAGTGTGCGGAGGGGATTCGCAGGAACAGAGCTATATCGCAAGCTCTGTCCCTATAAGGGATTTGTAGTAAATCCCTGTGATATTGCCTGAATTTGCAATGCGAATTCAGTTGGTAATATCACACTACAATCTGCATTACAAATGCGGATTGTAGTAAATAGAGCCCATAAGATCAAATCTCCTTGAAATGGAACTTTATCTCCTAGGAATAACAAGAGATATGGTAAGAACTTACCTTTGTTATCTCTGTTTCTACGAAGTCCATAGGGTCCACAGGGTTGACCTTGGGGTATAGCTGGATCTGGATCCACGGGCACCACGCAGTTAAAGCTTTGCTGCTCCCAGGATGCACTTGGGTCCGTCCTCCTCTATACCCCGCCCCGGCCACAGGCACCTCAGTTGGTAAGCAGCTAAGGCCGGAGGAGGAGACTAAACAGAGAGAAGGAAGACTGGAACACACAAGAAACCATACTCACAGAGATGGGAGACGGAAAACCGGTGACCAGCCACACAGCCCATTTGAAGCCAGGTGCGTCAGGGCGGGCGCCCTGTGGACCCTATGGACTTCGTAGAAACAGAGATAACAAAGGTAAGTTCTTACCATATCTCTTGTTTTCTACTTCAGGGTCCATAGGGGGTCCACAGGGTTGACCTTGGGGATGTCCCAAAGCAGTTCAACTAAGGGCGGGGACGCTCCTGTGCTGAAAGGAGTACCCGGCGCCCAAAGGATGCATCCTGAGAGGCGAAGGTGTCAAACGCATAAAACCTCAAAAACGTCCGAATTGAAGACCAAGTAGCCGCCTTACACAGCTGAACAGCGGAGGCGCCACGTCTAGCAGCCCAAGAGGGACCCACAGAACGAGTGGAATGAGCCTTAACAGAGGCTGGCACAGGTAAACCCTCCTGCGCATAAGCCTCACAAATAACTGAACGAAGCCAACGGGCTATCGTTTGCTTGTTGGCAGGCCAACCCCTCTTGTGAAAACCAAAGAGGACAAACAAAGAATCCGACTTCCTAACCGAAGCAGTCCGGTCCACATAGATTCTAAGTGCCCGGACCACATCCAAGGAAGCCTCACCAGCCGAAAGATCAGGTGACTGAAAAGCTGGCACAACAAGTTCCTGATTAATGTGGAACTTTGAAACCACTTTGGGCAAAAACTCAGGACGCGTGCGGAGCACTGCCCTGTCCTGGTGAAAAATCAGAAAAGGAGGGCGACAGGAAAGCGCCCCCAATTCTGAAACCCTCCTGGCCGAAGCAATTGCCAGGAGAAAAATGGTCTTAAACGTCAGCCACTTGAGCTCCACCGACTCAAGCGGCTCAAAAGGAGGACCCTGCAAGACCCTCAGTACCACCGTCAAGTCCCACGGAGCCACCGGAGGCACGAAGGGAGGCTGGATCCTGAGAACACCTTGGAAAAAGGTGTAAACATCTGGCAGTGTAGCAATCCGTCGCTGAAACCACACGGACAAAGCAGACACATGAACCTTCAGAGAGGCCAGGCGTAAGCCGAGGTCCAAACCCGATTGAAGAAATTCCAAGATTCTGGAAACCCGGAACACCTGCGGATCATAGTTTCTGGATTCACACCACTGAAAATAAGTGCGCCACACCCTGTGGTAAATCCGCGCGGAGGCAGGCTTGCGTGCCCTAAGCATGGTACCAATCACTGAACTGGAGAAACCCCTAGACCTCAAGACGGCTGTCTCAAGAGCCACGCCGTCAAAGACAGCCGACCCAGATCCGGGTAAAGGCAGGGCCCCTGAGACAACAGGTCCTGACGCTGAGGAAGAAGGTACGGAGCGTCGATGGAGAGGCACCTCAGATCGGAGTACCAAGGACGTCTGGGCCACGCCGGAGCCACCAGCACGAGCGTGCCGCCGTCCTGCTTGAATTTCCGCAGAACCCGAGGAAGTAAGGATATCGGAGGAAACAGATACGCCAGGTGAAACGTCCATTTCACCGACAGAGCGTCTACCAGACAGGCGCCTGCGTCTCTTGTCCTTGACCCGTAAACGGGCAACTTGTGATTGTGACGGGAGGCCATCAAGTCCAGCTCCGGCAGCCCCCACCTGTCCACGAGTAGCTGAAACACCTCTGGGTGAAGCGACCATTCCCCGGGATGCACATCGTGACGGCTGAGGAAGTCCGCCTCCCAATTGAGGACTCCGGGAATGAAGACTGCCGAGATCGCTGGAACGTGACACTCCGCCCAAGCAAGAATGCGAGACACCTCCGACATTGCTGCCCGACTGCGAGTTCCCCCTTGGTGGTTGATGTACGCCACCGTGGTGGCGTTGTCGGACTGCACCTGAACCGCCCTTCCGTGAAGAGCGGGGCCGGACGACTGCAGGGCCCTGTACACAGCCCGCAGTTCCAGGATGTTGATGGGGAGAAGTGCTTCTTCCGCGGACCAACGACCCTGAAGCGATAATGAGCCGGTCACTGCCCCCCAACCCCGAAGACTGGCATCCGTCGTGAGCAGGACCCAGTCCGGGATCCAAAAGGGGCGCCCCTCGACCAGATGCACCGTCTGAAGCCACCAAGCCAAAGACTGCCGAACCTCCGCGGACAACACCAGCATCTGAGAGCGGATCCGGTGAGGTAACCCGTTCCATTCCGATAGAATCAGCCCCTGCAGGGGCCGGGAATGGAACTGGGCAAATTCCACCATGTCGAATGTCGACACCATGGACCCCAGAACTCTCATAGCTGAATGGACCGACAGGCGGCAACTGCTCAGGCAACTGTGTATCCGCAGCTGCAGGGAGGAGACCTTCTCTGGAGTCAGGAAAATCCGCTGCTGACGAGAATCCAGCAGGGCTCCCAAATGAACAATCCGCTGTGATGGAATCAGGGAGGACTTCTTCCAGTTTATCAACCACCCGTGTGCTTGAAGACAAGCAATGGTCAGGTGGAGATGTCGAAGAAGCACCTCCGGGGAGCTCGCCAGCAGCAGAAGATCGTCCAGGTACGGCAACAGACGTAGACCCTGACCCCGAAGGTGGGCAGCCATAACCGCCATCACCTTGGTGAACACCCTCGGAGCCGTGGAAAGGCCAAAAGGCAACGCCCGAAATTGGTAGTGATGGTTCAGGATAGCAAACCTCAGATACCGCTGATGTGCCGGTGCTATGGGCACATGGAGATAGGCGTCCTGGATATCGAGGGAGACCATATAATCCCCGGGTTCCATCGCCAGAATGATGGAACGTAACGTTTCCATCCTGAACCTGGGAACTCTGAGGTATCTGTTCAGAGACTTCAAATTCAGGATAGGGCGATGAGAACCATTGGGTTTCTGTACCAGAAACAGAGTAGAATAGTACCCCGTCCCGCGCTGAGACTGCGGAACGGGAACAATGACCCCTGCTTGTAGCAAGGATTCTATAGCTACCTGAATCTGACCAGCTTTGGTCTTGTCCAGAGAAGGACTCGTACAAAAAAACTGGTGGGGCGGCCTGAACCGAAAAGACAGGGCGTACCCCTGAGAGACTACTTCTCGAACCCAGGCATCCGTGGTGGTATTGTGCCAACACTGGGCGAATTGGAGAAGTCGGCCTCCCACTCTGGGGTCCCCCAGAGAGAGGCCCGTCCCATCAGGCAGCAGGCTTATCCTCCTGCTTGGAAGAAGGGCGCCGAGCACTCCATGCCTGCTTCTTGGGCTTGGGTGCGGCCTTGGTCGCCGAATGTCTCGGGAAGGACTGGCCCTTGGCCTTACCCTGAACCCGAAAGGACCGAAAGGCAGAGCTCCTCACTTTAGCCGGCGCAGAGGCCGAAGGGAGAAAAGCCGACTTGGACTTAGCCAAAGTATCCACTATTCTGTCCAAATCCGGACCAAATAGTAAATCACCATTAAAAGGCAAGGCCTCCAGACCCTTTTTTGAATCTGCATCAGCCCTCCAGGACCTCAGCCACAGGGAGCGCCGAGCAGATACCGCTGCAGCCGACACCCTAGAAGTGAGCAGGCTGGCATCCAAAGACGCTTCCCCAATATAGGAAGCTGCATCCCGCATCTGTCCCACTAACGCTCTCTGGATATCCGGAGCCTCATCAGGAAAGGTATCCTCCAAGGCATTGGCCCATGCCTCAATGGCTTTAGCCACCCAGGAGATAGCCATGGACGGGCGAGCCACCGCCCCGGAAAGAGAATAAATGGACTTTAAACAAGTCTCCACCTTCCTGTCCGTGGGATCCTTCAAAGAGGAGATAGACGGCAATGGCAACGTCGCGCTTTTGATCAAGCGGGTAACGTGGGAATCCACCGCCGGCGGAGTTTCCCATTTCCTGCAATGAGCTTCAGGAAAAGGATAGTTCGCCGCCAACCTCTTCTGTGGATGGAACCTCTTACTAGGTAATTGCCAGGCCGCCGCCATATGATCCGATAATTGATCAGACAGGGGGAACACAGTTGAGGTCACCTTGGCCTTTTTAAAATTAGGAAACTTCGACCTAGGAGCCGGCGCATCATCCTCAACATGTAGGATAGCCCGCACCGCCCTAACTAAGGCTGGAACATTAATGGAGGACTTAGCTTCCACCTCCTGCCCCATGACATCAGAGTCAGAGTCCTCATGGATTTCTCCATCATCTGAGGACACTTCCGAGTCCGACAACTGCGCAGCTAGTGAACTCACAACCGGACGTTTAGACACCCTTGGTGGCACATCACCTTGCAACATAGACTGAAACGCCGAGGATGAAGCCGCCAGACTCTGTACGGAGCTGGATAGAACATCCACCCAAGGCGGAGGAGCCGTCGGAGCAACACTCTGCAAAGGCACTACAGACTGACACGTCCCTGGGGAAGACTGCACATACACAGGCAGTCCCGAGTAAGGACCCACAGTCTGGGCCCCGGGGGAAGACCGCAACATTTGTGGAACCCTCGGGGAATGGGGGATGGTGGGCTGCGGTAACGCCCTAGAAGGGACCGCTGATGGGACCGATAACCGGTCCGCAATAGACGCCAGCACCTGTGAAAACATCGCCCAAGGAGGGTCCTGTGATACAGGGGGGTTGGAGGGGCCCGGTACCAGCTGGCACCGCCCGCACAGACCATCCTGAGATAAGTCCTCCCCATCAACTCCAGCAGCACAGCGTCTGCAGGAAAATAGCACAGGAGCCACAGAGCGCTCAGTCTCCTCATCCGACATGATACCGTAGATACACAAGAAATAGGTATCACCAGAGGAATTACGGTTTTAACACCCGCGCACTCACCAGTATGCGAAACAACAGCCCAGATATGGTACTGTGTAGCACACAACAGTATGTGACTGACCCCACAAATACGTGTTTTATATATGTGAGGGTCTCAGAAAAACGCCCTTCCCCCACACACCTGCCGGGCCGTAGGAGAAGGAAAGGGATAGTTATAAGCTGACAGTAAGGAGAATAAGTCACAGACAGGCAGCACTAGCAATAGTCACATACAATGCAGAAAAGTTATACTCACTGCACCTTCCGCTACAATCAACCGCCCAGATTCAGTGTCTGGGAGGGCTATAGCGCTGTGTACACTGTCCTTTAGCAGGGGAGAGGTACACAGGGGGACCGGTCCACTTGATACCGCCTGGGAGTCTGCGATGTGCCAGTAAAGATGGCCGCCGGAGACCTCAGAGGAGGAGTGGCCGAGAGATAAGAGCAGCTCAGCGACGCCAGACTGCTTGTTGAAAGGCGCGCTGAGCTGAGGGGAGGAGCCGCTAGACAGGGAAGGCTGCCTCCCCTGGCTAGCAATTAACCCCCGGGTTGCCGGTCCCGCTACCAGCCTGATACCCTGGTGGTCTAGCGGACACGCGGGGTATTCCTCAATTGAGGGGGAGCCCGCCGCCGCCGCTAGCGCCTCCGGTCTGTCCCCAGAGACCGGAGGCTCCTGACTGCATTGAAGTATCCGCGGGCCGCCGCACGCGGCGACCCGCGGCTTACCTGATCCCCGTCGCGTCCGGCAGCAGTCAAGGGAGTCCCCAGAGCCCGGCTAGTACAGGCTCTGGGGTCCCGCCGCGATCCCCAGAGCTGTACTGGCGTCGCGGCGCCAGCGGGGAGAAGGAGCGGCAGCGTGGACGTCCTAAAGGACAGTCTGATGCTGCCGCTCTAAAAGTGTAAAAAAAGAAGAAAAAAATAAAAAATTTCTCTTTTAAAATAAAGCTTAGGGGCTGCTCCTGCAGCCCCACTGCGACAGGGTGACCCGACTCCGGCCGGGCACCAACTAAAACTGAGGTGCCTGTGGCCGGGGCGGGGTATAGAGGAGGACGGACCCAAGTGCATCCTGGGAGCAGCAAAGCTTTAACTGCGTGGTGCCCGTGGATCCAGATCCAGCTATACCCCAAGGTCAACCCTGTGGACCCCCTATGGACCCTGAAGTAGAAACAATCAGCGTTATGCTAATAGTATCAGTGATCGGTGTATAGCGGTATAATTTGCAGTGCTGTAGAATAGGGAGCTGGAGTGACACAGTGACAGTTATCATGATTCAACAGAAAGCTTCTGGAAAAGACTGCTGGGGCCGATTGTGTTCTATAACCAACTGGATCTAATATTTCACTTCTCTTTATAGCTTACAAGGTGCTGTACTGCATTCTACACATCTGGCATTTACATAGGGCATTATACGGAACAACTGCGGATGCCCGACAGAATGAAGATCCCGACTGGGGCAGGAAAGTACTATTACCCTCCCGTCCCCTCCTAACCCTCCCTTAGGGGTGCCTACCCTAATAATCAAAGGGTGGTGCCTAACCCTAAATGCCCCCCCAGGGTGCCTAATCCTAACCCCCCTTCCTGCACCCTAACCTACCAGTGGCGCCTAACCCTGACCCCTCCCTTCCCCTAGCCTAACCCTTCCCAGGGAGGTGCCTAACCCTAAGTCCCCCCCAGGGGGTGCCTAACCCTCCCCCCCGTGGCTAACACTAAGGACGCCCCGAATTTACCTCGTTCGGTCCGGCGTCCTTCTGTGTTCCGGCATTGGGATTAAGATTTCAGTCGGCATTTCAACGCCTATCTTAAATCCCGTTGGGCATTAGCCGCCGGGATTATGACCAGCGGCATCGCGCCCGTCGGTCATTTAACTACATCTCCATTATACAGTATAAGCGCCATCATCGTCATCTGTAAGATGGCACAAAACTCAGCAGTGGCACACAGTCAGTGTAATGAATCCTATATATAGAAAGGAAAAACTACCTGTGATGGAGGGAATCTGTGATGGGTGTGAAGGTAAGGGCGAGTAGTTTAATTTTGTTCCTGGAGGAATTAGACGCACGGGTGCTTTCCTACAGGAAAGCAGTGTAGGAATTAAACGCAGGGGTGGGCAATAAGCAGTCCTCCAGCTGTTGCTGAACTACACATCCCAGCATGCTTTGCAACAGTTTTAGCATGGCCAAATAGCAAAACTATGGCAGTACATGTTGGGATGTGTAGTTCTACAACAGCTGGGGGGGCCGCTAATTGCCCACCCCTAAGTTGTGGTACAGCAGACATGGAGATGTAAAATAGTCCTGCTGCAGTATATAGTACAGATCATACTATTAGCAGAGTAAGTGGTATATAGGTTACTGGCAACACAACATGTTAGGATTAATGTGGCTAACAATATGAAATGAGAGTGGACAGTGCTGGGAGCAGTAGTCCTCCAGACAGAAAGTTAAATGCACTTTGGCCGAGGTACATGGGGTGGTGAATATGTAACGCAGTAGTTGGTGCTGGTGGCGGTTAGTCCACATGTGGTACAGATTAACCAGTTCTTTGATTTATTGAATCAGATAGAACAACAAGTAGAATATGACACAGGGATGTCACAGGCAAAACAGCGGTATGGAGAATATATAAGTAACAGCAGCCTGAAGTTTAGGGTATTGCTGGGTGTTGTAGTGCGCCAGCTTTAATTGTGAATAATACTGTACACTGGTGGATGGTAGCACTGGTCCCCTATACACCAGCGGTGGTGAAACAGTGTTCTTGCTGTTTGGCATTGCGGCCCTGTATGCTGAGAGTATCCAAGGTCTGACCGTCCCCATGGAATGTCAGGGAGGCGCTACGTAAAGACTCGCGTATGACGCCACGTGTGCGCAGTACTGCATGGCAGAGGTCAGAACTGTCTCGGCAGGACCAAGTGATTGCCGAGTCAGACTACCTTGTCAGGGTACTGGGAGGAAGCAGCGCAGGAGAGCACTAGAGACTAGAAGGGGGTAGTTACAATAGAAGGCTGGAAGGTCATTATGGGGTCTAGTTACTAAGCAGTGTTAGGAGACAGAGTGAAAAGTGATAAGGTGCCAGCCAATCAGCTCCCAACTGTCATTTTTCAAACACAGCCTGTGAGATGGCAGTTGGGAGCTGATTGGCTGGCACCTTATCACTCTGTCTCCTGATTGGCTAGCACCTTATCACTCTGCTTAGTAAATAGACTCCTAACTCAGTTGAGGAAATGTTGAGCTTTGGGTAACATTGGGACATGCAAGGGTGGGGGAAAGCCAGTTAGAGGATAAAAGAGAAAGAAATTGTATTAAGTTTTGTGTTAAACTACATATTTGCACCTAATACTGAATAAAAAGCAATATCTATCTCTACAGTGCATACAGCTTTAATGCATTCAGAACATACAGTATAACAAGAAAAGTAATTGAAGTATTTACACACCATCATTTTATGCACTGACTATATCAAATTACAAGTCCAGTCTCTGCTGTATGGTTGGTGACCACCATGAGACAGACAGAATACTAAATGTGGGTGGATAATGGGAAGACAACAAATATAAAAGCTGCAACACATGGTGCATGCGAATATTTGGGGGTAGAAACTCCTCAGTATAGATCGATGAGAGGCAACATATTACAGCAGGATATTTATTCCTAGACTATTATGCCCCAATTTGGAAAACATAAGTGACCAGTAATTGATCGGATACCGGACGATTGGTCGACAATAAAGAAAAAAGGTAGACACTGTGAAGGTCGACAGTAAAAAGGTTGACATGGTTAAATGGTTGACACACGTTCAAAAGGTCTATATTGAACATGTCGATGCTAAAATGTGGAATTTTTTTTTCATTGATTTTTAGTTGTAAGGTTTTAGGCTAAAATAACAAAAATAAATCCATCCTAAATCCATGTCGACATAACATCAATGTTGACCTTTTGACCGTCGATATTCCGAACCAGTCGGACTTTTGAATGTTGACCTTTATATGGACAATCTTTTGCACCACCCCCAATTGATATCATTACGAAGATGTGTTAAGATATATACCCATCATCCATAACATTTAAACTCCTGACAGGTGAAGTGAATAACATTGATTTTCTCTTTCTTATGGCACCTGTCAAGGGGAGGGCAGCAAGTGAACAGTCAATTCTTGAAGTTGATGTGCTGGAAGCAGGAAAATTGGGCAAGTGTAAGGATCTGAGCGACTTTGATCAGGGCCAAATTATGATGGCTAGACGACTGGGTCAGAGCATCTCCAAAACGGCAGGTCTTGTGGGGTATTCCCAGTAAGTAGTGGTTAGTACCTACCAAAAGTGGTCCAAGGAAGGACAAATGTGAATCGGCGACAGGGTCATGGGCAACCAAGGCTCATTTATGCGTATGGGGAGCGAAAGCTAGCCCACCTGGTCCAAACTCACATAAGAAATACTTTAGCACAAATTATATTAATAGAAAGGTGTCAGAGCACACAGTGCATCATAGATTGCTACGTATGGGGCTAGACAACAGCAGACTGGTCAGATTGCCCACAGAGCACCTACAATAGGCACGTGAGCATCAGATCTGGACCATGGAGCAACGGAAGAAGGTGGCCTGGTCTGACAAATTATATTTTCTTTTACATCATGTGGATGGCCGTATGCGCTGTTTAGCTGGTGTGGGGGGGTGGCACCATGGGAAGAAGGGGACCGGCGGGGGAAGTGTGATGCTCTGGGCAATGTTCTGCTGGGAAACCTTGGGTCCTGCCATTCAGGAGTATGTTACTTTGACACATAGCACCTACCTAATCATTGTTGCAGACCAAGTACACCCAATCATGGCAACGGTATTCCCTGATGGCAGCGGCCTATTTCAGCAGGATAATGCGCCCTGCCACACTGCAAACATTGTTCAGGAATGGTTTGAAGAACATGACAAAGAGTTCCTCAAACATGTCAAGGTGTTGACTTGGACTCCAAATTCTCCAGATCCCAGTCCGATCCAGCATCTGTGGGATGTGCTGGAAACACAAGTCAGAGCCATGGAGGCCTCATCAAACAACTTACAGGATCTGCTGCTGACATCTTGGTACCAGACACCTTCAGGAGGTGCACCTCAACGGGTCAGGGCTGTCTTGGTGGCACGAGGAGCTACACAATATAAGCCAGGTGGTTTTAATATTATGGCTATTCGGTGAGTGTCAAGACATACTATATATCTGAAACAGTAAGCAGCACGAATGACTGAGCCATAGACTCCTGGGATGTGTTGGAATGCAGTCACTATGTCGACATTCATAATTTCAAGTTATGATGTCGACATGGAACACGTCAACATGCTCAAAATGTCGACATCTGAAATACAGACATTCTGTAGAATGCAGACATTGGTATTAGGAGTAGGGTGAGAGTTCGGGTACTCACCACTGAATCACCTGACATCACTGGACCAGAAGACACAGCTGAACCGCTCAAGCTGGAGGTGAGTCAGTGCCGCACCACCGAGACCCGTTTTTTGTCAACATTCTAAGCATGTCGGCATGTCATGAATGCCAGCCTGGGGAATGTTTACAGTAGGACCATACAGAGATTATGAATGTCAACAAAACGTACCAAACCCGAGGTAAACTATACCAGATTGATGTATGCTTAAGTATCTCAGGTTAAGAATATCTTAAAATACTTAATCCTAACAACAGAAATAGCAGCAAGACACATAAAAATGTAAGGGGGACTTTTATCAAATCTTGGAGAGAGATGATAAAGCACCATCCAATCAGCTCCTAACAGTCATTTTACAGGCTGTGCTAGAAAAATGCTAAGTAAATTCTCTTAAAAAAAATAAAAATATAAGTATTGATTATACACGGGGAAAAGAAAGTATTAGAAGGGCGATCCTGCTGTTGTGGAACTACAAGACCATGCATGGATGTGTTGGCTCTCTAACAGCTGCACTGGGCATGGGCGGCCTGGCTCTGGGTTAGTAGCAAAATCACTAATGCACTTTACACCACTGGCACCTAGTAATACAGTAAATGACAGATTCAGAAGTGAAATGTGTTTGCTGCCTGTATGTGACAGCATCTGTTAGGGAGCTATGATATGTAATAAACAATTCCCGATTAGCATTTTATTACCATCAGCGCAGAGGATTTCTTCCTCGTCAGACTGACAGCGATCCCCCGGCAGCTTAGCACTAATGTACAGGGATATCAGAGGTGACATCACCGATCAGGGCAGAAAAGGCAGAGGCGCCGTATTATTGCCCAGCCAGATAACAGGCCACAAGGACGCACACAATTTACAGCAGGTTATTAGGTTCCTGACAGAGGGAGCGGTGAAGGAGATGCTTTGTGTGTACAAAATCAGCAGACGGGCCGCACAATAGCACAGTGACAGTACATTAATGGAGGAGAGGAGATGATTAAATCAGATTATCCCAATCAACCTGTCTACACTTCTCCCCAGAGGGTTTTCGGAGAGACTCTGCATAAATATTTCCAACGCCGCTTCCACAGATTGATCAGATCTGCCCGTAATTCTCAGAGTCCTTTATAGGAGCCCTTTCATGTGTCAGAGCGGTTTCATCCTTTTATCATCTATAGACAGATTTTTACCTGATAGTTCTAAGTGATGCAAACATACTTCTATAGAATGGAAGCTCTGTGTACCCAATGTTCTGCGCAAGGAAAAATAACCACAAGTGTGCACATTTCACAGCAGTTTCCATTAATCACCTCATAACCTGACCATTGTCCTGCTGGTTTCCCAGTCTTACCAGTTTAAAATCCAAATCCTTTAGATTGAATTTGTTTTGAAAAGATGGAGAACCCTGCCGCAGCTGGACTGTCAGAAGGTTTGATCAATCTCCCCTCTAAAAATAAGAAAAGAAGATGTTACCCATAGCAACCAATCAGATCTAGATATTATTTACCTAGCTTAGACTAAAAAATGATAGCTAGCATTTGACTGGTTGCTATGGGCAAGCCTCCGATACTCCTTTTTAAAGAGGCTTGATAAGTCTCCCCGAATAACCTGGACAGTGGCAGGGAGAGCTGAGCAGCCACATTCCCATTGTGGCGAGCTGATCAGTGTTGCTCAGGGGCAAATTTACTAAGCAGCGTTCTTCAGCCGACACGTGTTTTGTATTTAATAATATTTTCCGTTTAAAAGGCAGCAACTGAATCTACCAAAGACCCAGCGGTTTTGAAAAATGTTGCTTAGTAAACTAAGGGCCTGATTCAGAGCCGGACGCTCTGACCAGAGCGCTCGCTCTGAATCAGGGCCCTCCTCCATGAAAATGGAGCGGCCTCCTGGCTGCTCGTATAGCTGTGGGTGACCACCCAGAGCATATGCGAGCGACCATCGGACTTGCGACGGAGACCCTGCGGTAGGGTCTCCCTGCCACAAGCCCTGGAGTGATTTTGGCTCTATCAGAGCCAAAATCACTCCCACTGACATCACTAGTGATGTCAGTGGGGCCGGCTTCAGACGGTAGGCGTTCCCATGGTAACGCCTCCATCTGGCAGGCACGCCCCCGGCACGCCCACCAAAGGGGGCGTGCTGTCAATTAACATCGACAGCACGCCCCCTTTGGTGCGAGACCCTGAGCGATGGAAAGCCCGTCGCTCCCCGGGTCTCGCGCATGCGCACGACGGAGCTCCCTCCGTCGTGCGCATGCGCAGTGGGGAACATCGACCCGCTTGCGAGCGGGTCTGAATGACCCCCTAAGCCCCAAATCTGTGCAACTTGATTTTTCCGTATGTGGCCAGACTGTTGACATGTCCGCCCATTCACCAGTCAGGCTGAAGGGCTGATTGCACGGTGTGTAGCAAACTGAAAATAAAGACACTGCAGACATTCATACAATAAAACATCAATACCAAAGTATCCAAAAAAAAGTTGAATACACATATTACTTGCTTTAAAAATGTTACTTTCATTCCTGTACTGAATAACACAACGAGTCTATCGTGTCTGTATGACGTTTCGCTTAAATCTAACTACATGATAAATGTGTGTTTCACCTTCTATCGATTGCAATTTGGATAGTAGCTAGACTGTTTCTCTGAAGCCTATGACTGCTTAGTTGAGATAAAGCGAATCTCAAACAGCATTGGCATTCCCATTTAGGCCAATAAATACAAATTTGCAGAACTACTGGCCCTGAACATTTGAAGAAAAATATACTGAACATGTACTGTATTTTTATATTAAAGCACACTAACACGGGTTTATTAAAACAATTTATTTAGTGCACAAACTACAACACAATGGAAAATAAACAATGTTTAATACATGCTTACAAAAATATTATTTACAGTCCCATACTATTGCATGGATTGTAGATTTTATTTGAACCTGTAAGGCCCAGATTTATGAGTGATATTCCGTTATCACTCGTTACTAATATTAAATGGTGCTCCAACCAATCAGCTCCTAATGGCCTCATTGATCAACGAGTTTAATCATTCACAACGAGTGATCAAACTCCTTGCGTATGAGAAATGGTGCTCCAGCCAATCAGCTCCCAACTTTCATGTTTGAAAAATGACAGTTGGGAGCTGATTGGCTGGAGCACCATTTATCATACACATTGAGTTTTATCACTCGTTGTGAATGATTAAACTCGTTGATAAATGAGGCCCTAACTGTCATGTGTTTGAAAAATGACAGGAGCTGATTGGTTGAAGCACCATTTAAGATTAGTAACGAGTGATAGCAAGAATATCACTCGTTGATAAATCTGGGCCTAGATGTCGTAGAAGGCTATTTACTAAGCCTTGGATATAGATAAAGTGGAGAGAGATAAAATACCAGCCAATCAGCTCCTAACTGCCATGTCACAAGCTGCGTTTGGAGAAATGACAGGAGCTGGTTGTTTGTTAATTTATCTGCGTTCAGTTTATCTCCATCTAAGGCTTAGTAAATAGACCCCTTATTCTCTGTGAGCATAACTAAAGATATTGGGAAGTTAAGGATCTGTGGAAGGAGCCACTGATGGTGTTTAGTTACACCAGTCACCAAACACAATGATGGCAGTAATTTTGATGGCTGATCAAACCACAGAGAATGCAGACCACCTATTTACTAAGAACCAGTGAACTCACAGAGGCAAGCTGAGCCTCATGCCTCAGAGATGCCGCTAGTTCCTAGCTAAATTGATAATCGGAATATTTGCTGAGCGTACTAAATGGGATAGGTACATTTTAATGATTGTAAGAGTAAGAGGTGAGGAATTGGACAGGTAAAGGGAAAGAATCAAGAACGAACAAAGAGCGGAAAAATAATAAGTAGACAGTAAAGGCAAAAATTCAAATAATGGGAGAGGTAGGGAGAGGAGACGTCTAGGGGGCATCAAACCTTAAGATAAAGCACTCCCCCCCCTCCCCGTTCTCTGTGCACAATGTTGCCTTCAGGAGAGAATAAAGGCGGAGGTGCGGTTCCTTATCATGATTTTGAGTATCGCCTCCTGGCAGAGTCTCTGTAGAAGTGGAAGATTTTTTGGGCAGAGAGTTGGGCGGCTGCTGTACACTGCTGGAGCTGGGGAGAGAGGAGACAGCGGTGAGGGGGGGAGAGCGCCAGATATCTGCAATACGCACAGAGAACAC
Source organism: Taudactylus pleione (assembly GCA_031769625.1). Lineage (NCBI taxonomy): Eukaryota > Metazoa > Chordata > Amphibia > Anura > Myobatrachidae > Taudactylus > Taudactylus pleione. The sequence goes on from JAUIMM010000198.1 coordinate 5,757,771, forward strand.
ACTTTATTAAACCCCCAGGCTCCCACCACCCACCACCTTCCCCCCCCTCCCCTATCTACACGCTCGCTTTATGAACTGCCAGAGGGATCTGCAGCTATTTGTTCAATTTTAATGATTCTCTTAACATCATTTTATTAAATTGTCTCTCACTCACACTGCCTGGGGGCGATTGGTGCTAACAGAAAACAGAAAGGGAATCTCAATGCAGAAGTAGTAGGATAGAGAACAATGGGATAGACAAACAGTGAGTGCCCGTCCAACTGCAGGGCGACATAGGGCGTAATGTCATCTGATCATTATTCACCAGGGAAACACTATCAGTAATCAGAGAGAATGTGAGACACAATCCAGCTGGGAGAGGTGAGTACAGGGAATGTATATGCTGAAGAGAAGCAAGGCGCTAACTGGCAGCCCACCGGGGACCCCAAAACAGCAAAGGCAGCTAGTGTGTGATCTGCCCCATTTGTAGCACAGCTGAAGCTCAAATTAGAAAACAGGATCGAGGTGTAGTGGAAAGGATGAGATGTGAAGGAACAGTACAGGAACAGCAGAGAGCAGCAGGGTAACAGAGGTGTAGTGACAGGTGTGAGCAGTAATAACTGTGCTACAAGATAAGGATGGAGATGTGAGGGGACTGTACAGGAACAGCAGAGAGCAGAGGGACAGGATGGAGGTGTAGTGACAGGTGTGTGCAGTAATAACAGTGCTACAAGATAAGGATGAGATGTGAGGGGACAGTACAGGAACAGCAGAGAGAAGTAGAGCAGGATGGAGGTATAGTGACAGGTGTGTGCAGTATTAACAGTGCTACAAGAAAAGGATGGAGATGTGAGGGGACAGTACAGGAACAGCAGAGAGCAGAGGGACAGGATGGAGGTATAGTGACAGGTGTGTGTAGTAATAACTGTGCTACAAGAAAAGGATGGAGATGTGAGGAGACAGTACAGGAACAGCAGAGAGCAGAGGGGCAGGATCGAGGTGTAGTGACAGGTGTGTGCAGTAATAACAGTGCTACAAGAAAAGGATGACATGTGAAGGGACAGTACAGGAACAGCAGAGAGCAGAGGGACAGGATGGAGGCATAGTGACAGGTATGTGCAGTAATAACAGTGCTACAAGAAAAGGATGAGATGTGAGGGGACAGTACAGGAACAGCAGAGGTACAGGATGGAGGTGTAGTGACAGGTGTATGCAGTAATAACTGTGCTACAAGAAAAGGATGGAGATGTGAGGGGATTGTACAGGAACAGCAGAGAGCAGAGGGGCAGGTTGGAGGTATAGTGACAGGTGTGTGCAGTAATAACTGTGCTAGAAGAAAAGAATGAGATGTGAAGGGACAGTACAGGAACAGCAGAGAGCAGCAGGGTAACAGAGGTGTAGTGACAGGTGTGAGCAGTAATAACTGTGCTACAAGATAAGGATGGAGATGTGAGGGGACTGTACAGGAACAGCAGAGAGCAGAGGGGCAGGATGGAGGTGTAGTGACAGGTGTGTGCAGTAATAACAGTGCTACAAGAAAAGGATGGAGATGTGAGGAGACAGTACAGGAACAGCAGAGAGCAGAGGGGCAGGATGGAGGTGTAGTGACAGGTGTGTGCAGTAATAACAGTGCTAGAAGAAAAGGATGAGATGTGAAGGGACAGTACAGGAACAGCAGAGAGCAGCAGGGTAACAGAGGTATAGTGACAGGTGTGAGCAGTAATAACTGTGCTACAAGATAAGGATGGAGATGTGAGGGGACAGTACAGGAACAGCAGAGAGCAGAGGGACAGGATGGAGGTGTAGTGACAGGTGTGTGCAGTAATAACAGTGCTACAAGAAAAGGATGAGATGTGAGGGGACTGTACAGGAACAGCAGAGAGCAGAGGGACAGGATGGAGGTATAGTGACAGGTGTGTGCAGTAATAACAGTGCTACAAGAAAAGGATGAGATGTGAGGGGACAGTACAGGAACAGCAGAGAGCAGAGGGACAGGATGGAGGCATAGTGACAGGTGTGTGCAGTAATACCAGTGCTACAAGAAAAGGATGGAGATGTGAGGGGACTGTACAGGAACAGCAGAGAGCAGAGGGACAGGATGGAGGTGTAGTGACAGGTGTGTGCAGTAATAACAGTACTACAAGAAAAGGATGAGATGTGAGGGGACTGTACAGGAACAGCAGAGAGCAGAGGGACAGGATGGAGGTGTAGTGACAGGTGTGTGCAGTAATAACAGTGCTACAAGAAAAGGATGGAGATGTGAGGGGACAGTACAGGAACAGCAGAGGGACAGGATGGAGGTGTAGTGACAGGTGTGTGCAGTAATAACAGTGCTACAAGAAAAGGATGGAGATGTGAGGTGAAAGTACAGGAACAGCAGAGAGCAAAGGGACAGGATGGAGGTATAGTGACAGGTGTGTGCAGTAATAACAGTGCTACAAGAAAAGGATGACATGTGAGGGGACAGTACAGGAACAGCAGAGGGACAGGATGGAGGCATAGTGACAGGTGTGTGCAGTAATAACAGTGCTACTACAAGAAAAGGATGAGATGTGAGGGGACAGTACAGGAACAGCAGAGAGCAGAGGGACAGGATGGAGGTGTAGTGACAGGTGTGTGCAGTAATAACAGTGCTACAAGAAAAGGATGGAGATGTGAGGGGACAGTACAGGAACAGCAGAGAGCAGCAGCGCAGGATGGAGGTATAGTGACAGGTGTGTGCAGTAATAACAGTGCTACAAGAAAAGGATGGAGATGTGAGGTGAAAGTACAGGAACAGCAGAGGGACAGGATGGAGGTGTAGTGACAGGTGTGTGCAGTATTAACAGTGCTACAAAAAAAGGATGAGATGTGAGGGGACAGTACAGGAACAGCAGAGACCAGAGGAGCAGGATGGAGGCATAGTGACAGGTGTGTGCAGTAATAACTGTGCTACAAGAAAAGGATGAGATGTGAGGGGACTATACAGGAACAGCAGAGAGCAGCAGGGCAGGATGGAGGTATAGTGACAGGTGTGTGCAGTAATAACAGTGCTACAAGAAAAGGATGGAGATGTGAGGGGACAGTACAGGAACAGCAGAGGGACAGGATGGAGGTGTAGTGACAGGTGTGTGCAGTAATAACTCTGCTACAAGAAAAGGATGAGATGTGAGGGGACAGTACAGGAACAGCAGAGAGAGCAGAGGGGCAGGATGGAGGTGTAGTGACAGGTATGTGCAGTAATAACAGTGCTACAAGAAAAGGATGAGATGTGAGGGGACTGTACAGGAACAGCAGAGAGCAGAGGGACAGGATGGAGGTGTAGTGACAGGTGTGTGCAGTAATAACAGTACCACAAGAAAAGGATGAGATGTGAGGGGACTGTACAGGAACAGCAGAGAGCAGAGGGGCAGGATGGAGGTATAGTGACAGGTGTGTGCAGTAATAACTGTGCTACAAGAAAAGGATGAGATGTGATGGGACAGTACAGGAACAGCAGAGAGCAGAGGGACAGGATGGAGGTATAGTGACACGTGTGTGCAGTAATAACTGTGCTACAAGAAAAGGATGGAGATGTGAGGGGACAGTACAGGAACAGCAGAGCAGGATGGAGGTATAGTGACACGTGTGTGCAGTAATAACAGTGCTACAAGAAAAGGATGGAGATGTGAGGGGACAGTACAGGAACAGCAGAGAGCAGAGGGGCAGGATGGAGGTGTAGTGACAGGTGCGTGCAGTAATAACTGTGCTACAAGAAAAGGTTGAGATGTGAGGGGATTGTACAGGAACAGCAGAGAGCAGAGGGGCAGGATGGAGGTGTAGTGACAGGTGTGTGCAGTAATAACTGTGCTACAAGAAAAGGTTGAGATGTGAGGGGATTGTACAGGAACAGCAGAGAGCAGAGGGACAGGATGGAGGTATAGTGACAGGTGTGCGCAGTATTAACAGTGCTACAAGAAAAGGATGAGATGTGAGGGGACTGTACAGGAACAGCAGAGAGCAGAGGGGCAGGATGGAGGCATAGTGACAGGTGTGTGCAGTAATAACAGTGCTACAAGAAAAGGATGAGATGTGAGGGGACTGTACAGGAACAGCAGAGAGCAGAGGGACAGGATGGAGGTATAGTGACAGGTGTGTGCAGTAATAACAGTGCTACAAGATAAGGATGACATGTGAGGGGACAGTACAGGAACAGAAGAGGGACAGGATGGAGGTGTAGTGACAGGTGTGTGCAGTAATAACAGTGCTACAAGATAAGGATAACATGTGAGGGGACAGTACAGGAACAGCAGAGGGACAGGATGGAGGTGTAGTGACAGGTGTGTGCAGTAATAACAGTGCTACAAGAAAAGGATGAGATGTGAGGGGACAGTACAGGAACAGCAGAGAGCAGCAGAGCAGGATGGAGGTGTAGTGACAGGTGTGTGCAGTATTAACAGTGCTACAAGAAAAGGATGAGATGTGAGGGGACAGTACAGGAACAGCAGAGAGAGCAGCAAAGCAGGATGGAGGTGTAGTGACAGGTGTGTGCAGTATTAACAGTGCTACAAGAAAAGGATGAGATGTGAGGGGACTGTACTGGAACAGCAGAGAGCAGCAGGGCAGGATGGAGGTATAGTGACAGGTGTGTGCAGTAATAACAGTGCTACAAGAAAAGGATGGAGATGTGAGGGGACAGTACAGGAACAGCAGAGGGACAGGATGGAGGTGTAGTGACAGGTGTGTGCAGTAATAACAGTGCTACAAGAAAAGGATGGAGATGTGAGGGGGCAGTACAGGAACAGCAGAGGTACAGGATGGAGGTGTAGTGACAGGTGTATGCAGTAATAACTGTGCTACAAGAAAAGGTTGAGATGTGAGGGGATTGTACAGGAACAGCAGAGAGCAGAGGGACAGGATGGAGGCATAGTGACAGGTGTGTGCAGTAATAACTGTGCTAGAAGAAAAGGATGAGATGTGAGGGGACTGTACAGGAACAGCAGAGAGCAGAGGGACAGGATGGAGGTATAGTGACAGGTGTGTGCAGTAATAACAGTGCTACAAGAAAAGGATGGAGATGTGAGGGGACAGTACAGGAACAGCAGAGGTACAGGATGGAGGTGTAGTGACAGGTGTGTGCAATAAATAACTGTGCTACAAGAAAAGGATGGAGATGTGAGGGGACAGTACAGGAACAGCAGAGAGCAGCAGAGCAGGATGGAGGTATAGTGACAGGTGTGTGCAGTAATAACAGTGCTACAAGAAAAGGATGGAGATGTGAGGGGACAGTACAGGAACAGCAGAGAGCAGAGGGGCAGGATGGAGGCATAGTGACAGGTGTGTGCAGTAATAACTGTGCTACAAGAAAAGGTTGAGATGTGAGGGGACAGTACAGGAACAGCAGAGAGCAGAGGGACAGGATGGAGGTGTAGTGACAGGTGTGTGCAGTATTAACAGTGCTACAAGAAAAGGATGAGATGTGAGGGGACAGTACAGGAACAGCAGAGAGAGCAGCAAAGCAGGATGGAGGTGTAGTGACAGGTGTGTGCAGTATTAACAGTGCTACAAGAAAAGGATGAGATGTGAGGGGACTGTACAGGAACAGCAGAGAGCAGAGGGGCAGGTTGGAGGTATAGTGACAGGTGTGTGCAGTAATAACTGTGCTACAAGAAAAGGATGGAGATGTGAGGGGACAGTACAGGAACAGCAGAGAGCAGAGGGACAGGATGGAGGTATAGTGACAGGTGTGTGCAGTAATAACTGTGCTACAAGAAAAGGATGGAGATGTGAGGGGATAGTACAGGAACAGCAGAGAGCAGCAGGGCAGGATGGAGGTGTAGTGAGGTGTATGTAGTAACAGCTACAAGAAAATGATGGAGATGTGAGGGGGCAGTACAGGAACAGCAGAGAGCAGCAGGGCAGGGTGGAGGTGTAGTGACAGGTGTGTGCAGTATTAACAGTGCTACAAGAAAAGGATGAGATGTGAGGGAACTGTACAGGAACAGCAGAGAGCAGAGGGACAGGATGGAGGTATAGTGACAGGTGTGTGCAGTAATAACAGTGCTACAAGAAAAGGATGAGATGTGAGGGGACAGTACAGGAACAGCAGAGAGCAGAGGGACAGGATGGAGGTATAGTGACAGGTATGTGCAGTAATAACAGTGCTACAAGAAAATGATGGAGATGTGAGGGGGCAGTACAGGAACAGCAGAGTGCAGAAGAGCAGGATGGAGGTGTGTCATCGAATACAGGCATGCCAGTGCGTTTAAACAGCGTTTTGGTGGGGCGTGCATAAATTATCCACTGCGATGCCATACGCTGCTTGTGTACGCTGAGGTTAGCAATTCCTGAGTAAGGTCAGACCTTGTGAATGTGTATGTGAGGCTGCGATTGTACTCGATGTTACCGATGGTTTTGGAGTCTTGCTAAGTGTTACGGATGTGTGTAAGGTAAAGTGGGCGTCCTTGTGTTGTGCTATCTCAGTAAGACTGCCTGTGTAATCGCAGTTGCGATCCGTCCTGAATTGGGCCCAGAGTTGGGTATTGTCCATATAGGAATAATGGAGAGAAGTACAAGACAGTTGTAGTGGCAGAGTTGAGAAGGGTCAGTACAGGAATAGTAGAGAGGACAAGGCAGGATGACGGTACAGTGCATCTATGTATCTATGGGCCAGAATCATTACGGATCGCTACAGCGATCACAGCTGCGATTACGCACGCAGGTCTGCCGCGAAAATATGCTAATGTCTGCAACTGCAATGCCAGCATAGACCCGTCCACTACGGCTTCCGCACACCCGTAATACCATGCAATTCTGTGTTTACATCGGGAACATCGAGTAACATCGGGCCCTCATGTACAATTACAACAGCCCTGACCTTACTCAGAATTTATTAATCTCGTCACACAGTGAGCACTCAGGCTGCGTATACCGTTACAGTGGCTAATTTCTGCACGCCCATGCAACGGCATACAAACGGACAGGCGCGCCTGCATTTCTCCAACCACTCCCCAGTCACCACCCCCAAACACTGATGTCCCGTCCCTCTGCCTACGATGGCTTTGTATCTGTACGAGTGATCACAAAGTGATCGCAATGCTAACTCATGCACGCGCACTGCGATGCTTACGCAGTACGCAACAATCGTCCGTCTGCGCCCGCTGTCGCAATAGCGATCCGTGCTGAATCAGGCCCTACGTATGGTCATTACAGGGGAACAGTGGAGAGAACTATAAGCAGGGTGGGGTGCAGTGACAGTGCTGTATACGTTCAATACAGGAACAGTTAATAGTGAGCGTTCTGTATGGTCAGTACAGGAAAATGGGAGTGAACAGCAGGCAGGATAGAGGTGCATTGACAGTATTTGTGCACTCAGGGCCTGATTCAGAGCCGCTCGTAAGCGGCCGCTCGTTCGCTCCGAGCGATGTTCGCACATCTGCGCATGCGTATGGGTCGTAATGCGCATGCGCCAACCAGTCATTGCGGTCGGAAATCGTGCGCTCGCAAAACAGCAAGTGCCTGCTAATTTGAGTGACAGGATGAGGAGTTTGTGGGTGGTAACAGGGGAAGGTGCTTGAAAACGGGGAGTGGAGATCCGAACGCAGGCGTGCCAAACGGTCAAAACGGGCGTTTTAAGGGTGTGCATAATTAACAAAGCAGCGTCATCGACCACGTCAGTTGGTTGTCTTTTAGCCTGAACTGCTCGCATGATTGCGGTAGGAAAATGCTACCACAAGAATAGCGAGCCGTTCATACGCCTTTCGCTGTACTCGATTAATCAAATAAATAGCGGAGATGACGTATGATGCGAGCGGCCAAGGGGCGTCTTTACAAAATACCGAGCGCATGTTTCGTTCGCTCGCTCAGACATAGAGGCGTCAACAGACCGCAAGGAGCGAGCGCTCAATTTAAATAGCCAGTCCCTTTTTCTGAACGAGCGTCCGCAAATAGCGTCCGGCTCTGAAACAGGTCCTCAGTACAGGAATAGCAGAGAGAAGAGCAAACAGGAGGGAGGTGTAGTGACAGTGTTTTGTATGGTCAGTACAGGGATAGTAGAGAGAATTGCAGGATAGGGTGGAGGTAGAGAGAATTGCAGGATAGGGTGGAGGTATAGTGACAGGTGTGTATTGGAAATATGGGAGGTGAGAGCTACAAGACTGAATGGAGGTGTAGTGACAGAGTTATGGGTGTATACAGTACTTATTACAAATGTAACCAATGAGTGATCTATGCCTGTGTCTATGCTGCAGGTATGAGACGAGTACACAACTGCATTGTACCTTAAACCTCCGCTAAACACTTTATTTAAACACTTTAGTTGCCTGGCGACAACAGCTCTAAGCAGCCTCTTCAAACAGTTAACCAGCTGGTGGTAGCTCATTGTTCAGACACCTGGTCACGAGCACACATTAGTGCCAAGCGTTGCAGATGAAAAGAGGGGTTGGCATGCCAGGTTTGTGAATTCTGGGCTGCATTATTTGTTTGCTGTCTGGAAATTACACATGGTCAGAGATAGTCCATCAATTACCAAGGGATGATTCTGATCGGCTGGCCACATGCAGGAGCTTCTTGCCTGGCAGGCACGGGAAATGATTTGCAATTAGCTCAGCACAGAGGTTGCCAGCCTTGCCGAGAGTAAATACCAGCATATTGGCACATGTGGGGTTACAACAGTACTCAGCTCCCATTCATTATTCATGTTGTTATGTTCCACGAAAACAATTTTTTTTATCAAACAATACACAGCACAGGGAAGGCAGGGGATCTGGGGGAGAATTAGCATGTGGAAATTATGTCATCTTTCCTGGCAGCAGCTTCAGGTTTATCCCTTTAATTTAAAAAAACAAAAGTACATTTGGCTTATATTGCAGATGAATGCACATAGTGTCATATAATTGTCTGCACCCCTGCTCTCATACACGAGGTCTGGATGGCCTGCGTCCCAGCTCTTGTACACGAGACCTGGATGGCCTGCGTCCCAGCTCTTGTACCCGAGGTCTGGATGGCCTGCGTCCCAGCTCTCATACCCGAGGTCTGGATGGCCTGCGTCCCAGCTCTCATACCCGAGGTCTGGATGGCCTGCGTCCCAGCTCTTGTACACGAGTCCTGTATGGATGGCCTGCGTCCCAGCTCTTGTACACGAGGCCTGTATGGATGGCCTGCGTCCCAGCTCTTGTACACGAGGCCTGTATGGATGGCCTGCGTCCCACCTCTTATACACGAGGCCTGGATGGCCTGCGTCCCAGCTCTTATACACGAGGCCTGGATGGCCTGCGTCCCAGCTCTTATACACGAGGACTGGATGGCCTGCATCCCAGCTCTTGTACACGAGGACTGGATGGCCTGCATCCCAGCTCTTGTATCGGAGGCCTGGACGGCCTGCATCCCAGCTCCCATACATGAGACCCTGAGGTGTCGGCATCCCTGCTCCCATACCTATGACCTGGAGGAGCCTGGGCTTGCGGCCCTGCTTCCATACCCGAGACCCGGAGAAGCTTGTGCTTATGCTCCCATAACAGAGACCTGGGCCTCTTGTCATAGTTCAAGCCTTTGTCTGCATTACAGCTCATAGGTCCAACTGCCCCAATCCTAGTCTGAATGTCACCTCTTACACAGTTGGCAATTGCCCTAAATTACAGGGACAATGCCAGGTTCTAAAGATTTGTCCTAGCAAAAGTCTGATTTTCTCTATTGCAAACCGCAAAAACAATGAAACAAAAACCCCATGCCACTCTTCCGCTGGTCTTGTACTATATAGCTCTTACACGGTAATATTTATAGAAGATAAGTGCTTAAAATGAAAAATAATGCTCCACACTCTGCAGAGACAGCATCAGGAGTGATGAGCTTTGAAGCACGACCCATCAGCAGTGCCCCCCTGGAAATTACTTCTCATTGTTGCCAACTGCGCTCTTATACACACACCCAAGACTGACAACCAGCAAAAGATTCACAAAAAAACAATTTGTGCTCATCACCGTAAGTAATATGAATCTCATATTTATAACTGCTGACCTCCTTTGTCACCATTTTCACCTTAAATAACAAATTCATTGCTGGTATAAAATATTTCCCATGAGAAAAGTATTACAACATGTTCAACAGATGGCAATGGGCATTACCAAGTGTCCACATGTCAGCTTTTAAACTGGGTAAACACCATAAAACGTTGCGACCCAGCGGCGTCGCGATGCAACGATACATTGACATCACACGTGTGCAATATACCCTGCATGATCCGGTGTACAACGGCGCGATGTATCATTACATGCTGCGTGTAACTACACCGTGCCGTTCATTGCATTGTCCCATGTGCGGTGCAGAAGAGCAGGACAATGCAATTAACAGTCGGGAACGACCGATCGGCCGTACGCACTATACTAGACGATCCGCGGCAGAACGATACATCGTATAGTGTGTACCCAGCTGAATACTCTAGACCAGTCCTTGGAGGCAGCCCTGCCAGCCAGTACCATGGACGAGCCTCACTGTCAGTAGCAGTGTTCCGGGACCGCGCCGCCATGTGCGTTGCTTGGCAGCGGGCCAGATCCCACCTCCTTTTTCACAGGAGACTTCTGAAATTTATGGATTATGCTAAGAAGAGAATCAATTATAAGAAATAAAATCTGTACACAGACTAGACCAATAAGATTTTAATGTATAAAAAGGATAGTAAAAAAAAAAAAAAGGTGATAGTAAATTATATTGCATTATAAATATCTGAAATTCTATGAATAATTTTCATGCAGCAGAAAAAGAAGTCATTTAGCGTTCCTAGCATGATTTATACAGTGTAATGTCAGTATCCATCCTCCAAACACAATATTTCATCTTCATTATTCACACTGTATAAATCTTGCTAGGAACGTTAAATGACTATTCTCTCCCGCTGCATGGAAATAATATCTTTCATAGAATTTCAGAAATGTAATATTATATATGTGACTCTACTTAATGGACCAGGACCTAATGCGCAGCAGATATGAGCAGCACTACAGCGTTATGGGGCCCGTACATCAGCAATCAGTTGGGGGCATTCTGCAGAGGACTGTGTAAAACATTGTATGGGTTTCACCAACTGCCGATTCCGACCAAAAAGTGATCGGATTCGGTGACCAATCGGGGCTGTAGATTGCCAGTGTATGGTACTGATCAGCGGTTTTGCAGACCGTTACTAGTAAAAGGATGAGCCTTTCACGATTGGCAGATCCGTTTTTTTGGTGAAAATGATCTGCGAATCGCTGGTACAGATCGGCAAAGGAGCATATTGGTGGATTGGAGAATCGTGAAATCGTGCATGCCAGGCCCTGCACTACTAGTGTTCATTCTAGCACCCTGCACCTGTCACAACACACGCAGTTACTCTTTCCTGCCTGGGGTGTCGCTATCTGATCTGGTGCTTCTAGCACACTTTGGTGTGTATTTTAGCAGTTTGTTGCAATAGCAGTGTGTGCTAGAAGGGAATGGGATTGATATGCCAGCGGCGGCTGCCCGACAGGATGAAAATCCCAACAGAGGCAGGTAAGTATGCTAACCTCCCCTGTCCCCCCTCTTAGTGGTGCCTAACCCTAACCCCCCTTACTGCTCCCTAGACCTAACCCTTCGGGGGGTGCCTATCCCTAACCCTCCCCCATAGGGGTGCCTAACCTTAACCACCCCCCAAAAAAACCTCTTAATTGGATTGAGATCTGGGTTTTGACTAAGCCATTCCAACACATTTAAATGTTTCCCCTTAAACCACTCGAGGGTTGCTTTAGCAGTATGCTTCGGGTCATTGTCGTGCTGGAAGGTGAACCTCCATCCCAGTCTCAAATCACAGGCAGATTGAAACAGGTTTTGCTCAAGAATATCCCTGTATTTAGCACCATCCATCTTTCCCTCGACTCGAATCAGTTTCCCAGTCCCTGCTGCTGAAAAACATCCCCACAGCATGATGCTGCCACCACCATGTTTCTCTGTGGGGATGGTGTTCTTAGGGCGATGGGATGTGTTGGGTTTGATCCCTGACATAGCGTTTTCCTTGGTGGCCGAAAAGTTCAATTTTAGTCTCATCTGACCAGAGCAAACTCAAATCGTGTCTTCTTATTTTTATCACTAAGTAATGGCTTTTTTCTGGCCACTCTTCCATAAAGCCCAGCTCTATGGAGTGTACGGCTTATTGTGGTCACATGCACAGATACACCAGTCTCTGCTGTGGAACTCTGCAGCTCCTTCAGGGTTACCTTTGGTCTCTGTGCTGCCTCTCTGATTAATGCCCTCCTTGTCCGGTCTGTGAGTTTTGGTGGGCGGCCCTCTCTTGGCACCATGTTGTTTCCATTTGATGATGATGGATTTGATTGTGCGCCAGGGGATCATCAAAGATTTGGATATTTTCTTTATAACCCAACCCAGAATTGTACTTCTCAAAAACTGTCCCTGACTTGTTTGGAGAGCTCCTTGGTCTTCATGGTGTGATGCCTCTTGCTTAGTGGTGTTGCAGCCTCTGGGGCCTTTCAGAAAAGGTGTGTTTATACTGACAGATCATGTGACACCTAGATATCATACAGGTGGACTTCATTTCACTAATTATGTGACTTCCGAAGGTAATTGGTTGCACCAGAACTTTTGAGGGGCTTCAGAGCAAAGGTGGTGATGACATATGCATTGCATATGTCAATTTTCAGAATTTAATTTATAAAGATTCTTTTTTTATATATATATTTTTCTCATTTCACGTCACCAAATTAAACTATTTTGTGCAGATCCATCATATAAAATTCAGATAAAAAAAAATAAAAATACAGGTTGTAATGTAACAAAAGAGGTAAAAAGCCAAGGGGGGGTGAATACTTTTGCACGACACTGTATGTAATCTAGAAAATCGGCATATGAAACAGCCCCCCAATGTATGTAATCTAGAAATCGCATATGAAACAGCCCCCCAATGTATGTAATCTAGAAATCGCATATGAAACAGCCCCCCAATGTATGTAATCTAGAAATCGGCATATGAAACGGCCCCCAATGTATGTAATCTAGAAATCGGCATATGAATCGGCCCCCAATTTATGTAATCTAGAAATCTGCATATGAAACAGCCCCCAATGTATATAATCTAGAAAATCGGCATATAAAACAGCCCCCAATGATTGTAATCTAGAAATCGCATATAAAACAGCCCCCAATGTATGTAATCTAGAAATCGGCATATGCAACAGCCCCCAATGTATGTAATCTAGAAATCGGCATATGAAACGGCCCCCCAATGTATGTAATCTAGAAATCGGCATATAAAACAGCCCCCAATGTATGTAATCTAGAAATCGGCATATAAAACAGCCCCCAATGTATGTAATCTAGAAATCGGCATATGAAACAGCCCCCAATGTATGTAATCTAGAAATCGGCATATGAAACAGCCCCCAATGTATGTAATCTAGAAATCGGCATATGAAACAGTTTACAGTGTACAGAACAGCGTTTCCCAACCACAGTCCTCAAGGCACACTAACAGTCCAGGTTTTAAGTATAGCCAAACTTGAACACGTGACTTAATTAGTACCTCAGTTGTTTTGATTTAACCATCTGTGCATAAGCATGGATATCACAAAAAACAGGACTGTTAGTGTGCCTTGAGGACCGAGGTTGGGAATCACTGCTATAGAAGATTGAAATCAGCAAACAAAATGTACATACAAGTTGATGCAACACAGGAGCTACAATTATCCTTACAATTCTACCACTCACAGCCAGGCATTAGGAGACCCATCTACCAATCTAGGGCCGATACTAAATAGACAACAATACAAATTTGACCCACATCAGGCAGATGAGCGATACCTATTGCAAACATTCTGCGATCACCTCAGGTCGGGTACACATCAGAACGACATCCAAAAGACACGATTGTCATTCCAATCTGCCTTCATCCCAGGACACATGATATAGAGCATACACATTGTGCAATCTACCGAATGACAGCACAATATATCATGTCAGAGGATTATATGCAATTAATCTTCTCCTGTACACACTATGCAATCACCGTGTAGATCACTAGGAGCTCAGGTGATGTCTTCAGAGGAAAGACTGGACCAATATATCTTGTGCTCTTCTGGCTGAGCATACACTGCACCACATCGCTCACAACATCTTCCCAACTCACGTGCAGCACATCAGATGTGAAATTGCGATGAACGACGCACGTGAATGCACTATTGAGCACACACAATATGCGATGTGGACGATAGGTCGTTCCAATTTGCCTCAAAACAACAAATCCTCCAATATATTGTCTAATACGTGGCCTTACTGTTACGAGTCACTGTATCCTGATGTTTGTGTATTGGGAGGAGGTGAGAGATCTGTATCCAGATGTCTGTGTATTAGGAAGAGGTGAGAGGTCTGTGTACTGAAGTCTGTATATTAGGAGGAGGTGAGAGGTCTGTATCCTAATGTCTGTGTATTAGGAGGAGGTGAGAGGTCTGTATCCTGATATCTGTGTACTAGGAGTAGGTGAGGGGTCCGTATCCTGATGTCTGTGTATTAGGAGGAGGAGAGAGGTCCATGTCCTGATGTCTGTGTATTAGGAGGAGGTGAGAGGTCTGTGTCCTGAGGTCTGTGTATTATGAGGAGGAGAGAGATCTGTATCCTGAGGTCTGTGTATTAGGAAGAGGTGAGACGTCTGTGTACTGAAGTCTGTGTATTAGGAGGAGGTGAGAGGTCTGTATCCTAATGTCTGTGTATTAGGAGGAGGTGAGAGGTCTGTATCCTGATGTCTGTGTATTAGGAGGAGGAGAGGTCTGTATCCTGATATCTGTGTATTAGGAGTAGGTGAGGGGTCCGTATCCTGATGTCTGTGTATTAGGAGGAGGAGAGAGGTCCATGTCCTGATGTCTGTGTATTAGGAGGTGGTGAGAGGTCTGTGTCCTGATGTCTGTGTATTAGGAGGAGGTGAGAGGTCCGTGTCCTGATGTCTGTGTATTAGGAGGAGGTAAAAGGTCTGTGTATTAGGATGAGGGGAGAGGTCTGTTTCCTGATGTCTATGCATTAGGAGGAGGAGAGAGGTCCATGTCCTGATGTCTGTGTATTAGGAGGAGGAGAGAGATCTGTATACTGAAGTCTGTATATTAGGAGGAGGTGAGAGGTCTGTATCCTAATGTCTGTGTATTAGGAGGAGGTGAGAGGTCTGTATCCTGATATCTGTGTACTAGGAGTAGGTGAGGGGTCCGTATCCTGATGTCTGTGTATTAGGAGGAGGAGAGAGGTCCATGTCCTGATGTCTGTGTATTAGGAGGAGGTGAGAGGTCTGTGTCCTGAGGTCTGTGTATTATGAGGAGGAGAGAGATCTGTATCCTGAGGTCTGTGTATTAGGAGGTGGTGAGAGGTCTGTGTACTGAGGTCTGTGTATTAGGAGGAGATGAGGGGTCTGTATCCTGATGTCTGTGTATTAGGAAGAGGTGAGACGTCTGTGTACTGAAGCCTGTGTATTAGGAGGTGAGAGGTCTGTATCCTAATGTCTGTGTATTAGGAGGAGGTGAGAGGTCTGTATCCTGATGTCTGTGTATTAGGAGGAGGAGAGGTCTGTATCCTGATATCTGTGTATTAGGAGTAGGTGAGGGGCCCGTATCCTGATGTCTGTGTATTAGGAGGAGGAGAGAGGTCCATGTCCTGATGTCTGTGTATTAGGAGGTGGTGAGAGGTCTGTGTCCTGATGTCTGTGTATTAGGAGGAGGTGAGAGGTCTGTGTCCTGATGTCTGTGTATTAGGAGGAGAGAGGTCCGTGTCCTGATGTCTGTGTATTAGGAGGAGGTAAAAGGTCTGTGTATTAGGATGAGGGGAGAGGTCTGTTTCCTGATGTCTATGCATTAGGAGGAGGAGAGAGGTCCATGTCCTGATGTCTGTGTATTAGGAGGAGGAGAGAGATCTGTATCCTGAGGTCTGCGTATTAGGAGGTGGTGAGAGGTCTGTGTACTGATGTCTGTGTATTAGGAGGAGGTGAGAGATCTGTATCCTAATGTCTGTGTATTAGGAGGAGGTGAGAGATCTGTATCCTAATGTCTGTGTATTAGGAGGAGGTGAGGGATCTGTATCCTGATGTCTGTGCATTCGGAGTAGGTGAGGGGTCTGTATCCTGATGTCTGTGCATTCGGAGGAGAGAGGTCTGTATCCTGATGTCTGTGTATTAGGATGAGGTGAGAGGTCTGTGTCCTGATGTTTGTATATTAGGAGGAAGAGAGAGGTCCATGTCCTGATGTCTGTGTATTAGGAGGAGGAGAAAGGTATGTATCCTGATGTCTGTGTATTAGGAGGAGGAGAGCGGTCCATGTCCTGATGTCTGTGTATTAGGAGGAGTAGAAAGAGAAGGCAGGTGAGAGGTCTGTGTATTAGGAGGAGGTGAGGGTGAACATCCTGAAGTCTGTGTATTAGGAGAAAGAGAGAAGTACACGCGTTAGGCACTTACCTCTGCAGATGAATATACGCCTCTAGATGAAACCATTAATACTTTATTTTCTGTACTCTCTATCGCAAATGTCAGCACAGCACGGCTCTCCTGGTAACACAACATAATATAACATATAATAATTAGTCTCAGTCACCTATGCATTATTTGGTCTTTCACTGAATGAATATTAGGTCATGTATGACTGGTGGTTCTATTGGTCTTATTCAGATTGTCGCTATACCGATGTTTTCGCAAATGGCCGATACTTATTTCTACTGTGCATGTGCCACAATGGACTTGAGACGGTGGTCGCAGAGAGCATTTGCAAAGTGATTGACAGTCAAGGACCGTTTGCGGGTGGTAACTAACGAGTGTCTCAACCATTTCGGGGGAGTATCACTGTCTGACTGCAATCCTGTACACAGCTGTTAAGGCTCTGGCGTCTTAGTTCTGTCGGCCATTCTGCGTGAACATAGGGTTACTAAGAACTTCGATAATCGACTGATCTGTGGCCCTGATTCAGAGCCAGACGCTCTGACAGAGCGCTCGCTCTGAATCAGGGCCGTCCTTCTTAATTTTAGAGCGGCCTCCGGTCCGCTCCTCGCATAGCTGTGGGTGACCACCCACAGCTATAGCGAGCGGTCAAAAAGATGGTCGCGATGGTCAAGACCATCGGGCTTGCGACGAGACCCTTGTGGTAGGGTCTTGTTGCCGCAAGCCCTGGAGTGCTTTCGGCTCTATCAGAGCCGAAGGCACTCCCACTGACATCACTTGTGATGTCAGTGGGGCCGGCCCCAGACGGTAGGCGAGCGGGTCTGAATCAGGCCTGGTGTCCGCTGTTGTTATATTTATGTAAGCTGTTGGACTTGCAAAGCCGGCTACGACATTTGCGGATTTGTGCACAGTCGCAGCTTACAAAGACGCAGTCACGATGGGAGTTGCTTCCATCTCTGAATCAATGCACTTGCTGGCCCGTGACTGGCCCGGCCTGCGTTACACTGACTGTGGGCGCCGTTTTTAGTTTTCACCTGCAACACACCGGGAAGCAGCGGCTGCTTCGTAAATAAAGCCCTAAGAGCGGATGGCTAACCTGTTTGAGAGTGTTTGCAACAGACAAGGCTTTCCTACGGGCATTTTATAGTACACAAATGATATTCCTAAAGGTACTATCACACAATTAGTGCAAGCACAGATATGTGGCCTAAAATATAATCAGCTAGTACTCTCAATTACAGAGGTATATATAAATTGGGATCATGGTAGCACAGTGTTTAGCATTGCTGCTTCACATGTTGTTGGTTCCTACTGGGGCCCTGTGTGTGGAGTTTACATGTTTTCCCCATGTTTGGGAGAGTTTCCTCTGGTTACCCTACTTTCCTCCCATACTACAAAGACATACTGGTAGGTTAATTGGCTTCTGACCAAATGTAATACCCTGCGAGTTGCAGGAGCCGGCGCTATTCTGACCGTTTTAGCCATAGATTTAAAGCGGCAATAACTTAAAAGGTTGATTTTGCGTTTTAAATGATTGCCGCTTTAAAATCTTCCAGTTAAAGCACCGGAACCACACAGCTTCCTGCAACGCGCAAGCTATTACCTATGTACTTAAAACTCTGCGTAATACATAGGTGCTGCTCACAAATACATGATACAAGGTCTGACACTGTTATACAGTCCAGAAGACTAAGGGGCAGATTTAGAGGAGAGGGCAAGTCGGTTTCGCCGACACATCTTGCGATTGACTTCCGTTACACTCTGCACCAGCCCAAGTCGCGTCCCCGTATCTCTGTAGCGCCGATATCTGGCCCCGCATGCAAAATGCCCCATCAAGTGAGATTTTATAAAATAGCCAACTTCAGCCTGGCCCATCCACTTCCCGAAATAAAACCTAAGAATATGCTTAAAGTTAACTTGCAAAATATATTTACCCACATTGCGTAGTGACCGACCTTTTGCTGTTTAGTGTTGGGATCGAGGATTAATTGATCATCAACGTCCAGGACACAGGTGACCCCACAGAACATAGAGCGCATAGGGAGGCCAGCGTCCACCAATCCCATGCAGGCCGCATTCAGGCAGCAGGCCAGTAACTGGGTGCTGTTAAGGTTTAGAACGAATGGACAGTGTTAGAGAGGCGGGGGTGAGAGGGAGAGGAAAAAGGGAGGACTATTAGATGAGAGGGAAAGCATAGGATAAATGATGAGCCATGTACTGGTAATGAAACGGGTGTGTCTGATAAATGGGAAATATTAAAAAAATGTTCCTACATGACAAGTATAATTAAATCATTCAAGGATTGCTCACTGCCTCTTCCCATACCTATAAAAGAGTCAGTCACTGAGGGATGAAAAAGAACCTGACCCCACCAGCAGCGACAGCAGTTATAGAAAAAGTGAAAATTAGCAAAATGCATTGGTCTTAGAAATGTATTTGCTTCCAGATTAATTAAAAAAAAATAAAAAAGGTAGAACCCATCTTGGCAGCTTCCAGGTTGAGATTATAGAAATTGATCAGGACCGTAGAGATCATCCGTCACTGGATCCCATGTGGGAATAGAAGAGTGTAATATGTGGAAGGTGCCACTGAATGCTTCTACCAGAGCATGGTATGAAAATAACACCATCCCACGGGCCTCTGAACTAGGACAGTGGAGCTACAGTATGCAGATTTAAGAGACTGACAATTATTTCCGACAGTCACAGTGGAGCTTATTTATACAGTGCAATGACCCGTACAGAGACCCATTTCTGATGATGTAGTCAGACAGTGAAACACACTGAGCTGCAGAGATGAACGTATTGCTCATTTGCGGCACGTATCTTGCGCATTTGTGCATAGCGCATGTTCCTGGACCAAGCAATGTATAAGTACGGGCTGCGTACAAAAAGCTGCGAGTCCAGGGCGAGATCGGGCAGCAAGATTAGGTGCCTTTCCTGCAGTGTCCACGCCGTCGCAACGGCAACTCACGCCCACACACGGGTAATTGAAATGAGGCCTAAGAGTATGTATAGTGGCCAGGTGAACCACAGATATGCATATACCGCTGTGTGTGCGTGCGTGTGTGTATATATATATATATATATATATATATATATATATATACATACACACACACACACACACACACACACACACACATACATACATACAGAGGGTAAAATAAGTTGCGAACTCATGAACATTTTGCTCAGTAACTATATATTTGTAATGGGACTATTGTAATGCAATTTTCACCAAATATCAGCAACAACCCATGCAATCCACACATGTAAAGAAATCCAGAAATTAAGTTATGTGTAATAATGTGTATTGGGATCGAGGATATGTGAAATAATGTGAAATGACACAGGGAAAAAGTATTGAACACGCT